>OZ024779.1:8018327-17289969 GCA_964017025.1 Stenichneumon culpator | reverse complement strand
AAAAAAAAAAAAAAAAAAAAAAAAAAAAAAAAAAAAAAAAAAAAAAAAAAAAAAAAAAAAAAAAAAAAAAAAAAAAAAAAAAAAAAAAAAAAAAAAAAAAAAAAAAAAAAAAAAAAAAAAAAAAAAAAAAAAAAAAAAAAAAAAAAAAAAAAAAAAAAAAAAAAAAAAAAAAAAAAAAAAAAAAAAAAAAAAAAAAAAAAAAAAAAAAAAAAAAAAAAAAAAAAAAAAAAAAAAAAAAAAAAAAAAAAAAAAAAAAAAAAAAAAAAAAAAAAAAAAAAAAAAAAAAAAAAAAAAAAAAAAAAAAAAAAAAAAAAAAAAAAAAAAAAAAAAAAAAAAAAAAAAAAAAAAAAAAAAAAAAAGTCCGCTTGGTGTGTGCCGTGTGTGAAGGGGTGGGCCTGGTCCGCGTCACCTCAACTCCTTATTCTGCGTCAGGAAACACTACTCCCGAGGCTTCAGTTAAGTGACATCTTCAAGGTCCACTTTAAGGGCGTTCCTGGGGTCGGGGGGTTGGGACGAGACTAGTCCGACTCAGCTCGGCTTCCAAATGTCAGTGTACGATTGTTCTACAAAGCGTTGAACATGGCCTCGAACGAAATGTTCCCGTGCTCCGGGGAGGGCGGGACAGGGCCCGATCGATTCGTCTCGACGAGTAGCGTTCGAGAATATTTTTAAGTAACGAGTTTCGTGTCTACACCGGCCGTGTAGAGTAAAGAAGGACTGTACAGCCATTCTTCGAGGACCTCGAACGAAATGTTCCCGTACTCCGGGGAGGGCGGGACAGGGCTCGATCGATTCGTCTCGACGAGTAGTGTTCGAGAATATTTTTAATTAACGAGTTTCGTGTCTACACCGGCCGTGTAGAGTAAAACAGGACCGTAGAGCCATTCTTCGAGGACCTCGAACGAAATGTTCCCGTGCTCCGGGGAGGGCGGGACAGGGCCCGTTCGATTCGTCTCGACGAGTAGCGTTCGAGAATATTTTTAAGTTACGAGTTTCGTGTCTACACCGGCCGTGTAGAGTAAAAAAGGACTGTACAGCCATTCTTCGAGGACCTCGAACGAAATGTTCCCGTACTCCGGGGAGGGCGGGACAGGGCTCGATCGATTCGTCTCGACGAGTAGTGTTCGAGAATATTTTTAAGTAAAGAGTTTCGCGTCTACACCAGCCGTGTAGAGTAAAAAAGGACCGTGGAGCCATTCTTCGAGGACCTCGAACGAAATGTTCCCGTGCTCCGGGAAGGGCGGGACAGGGCCCGATCGATTCGTCTCGACGAGTAGCGTTCGAGAACATTTTTAAGTAACGAGCTTCGTGTCTACACCGGCCGTGTAGAGTAAAAAAGGACCGTGGAGCCATTCTTCGAGGACCTCGAACGAAATGTTCCCGTGCTCCGGGGAGGGTGGTAACTCATGTGGTAAGTTAAACTCATGTGGTAAGTAGAAACCTACCATTCCAGCAGTCGGTACAGTAAGAGTTCACTGTCTTCTAACAGTAACCTGCGTAATCGACGTTTCAGAATTGACTTTGTTGGCGCGGGTTGTCATCGCTCTTATCTGATTAGTCGTGCATCCTTACCTAGAAATAATATGCCCCTGCAGAGGTCGCTCAGCGAACGTACCAAGTATCGTAATACACCCTCCATCCGGTAGCTAATCTGCAAGAGCTAAGAAAGTCGTTTCCGATCATCCGAGATTTTACAGTCTATCACACTTTATGACACTTCAGTGCTTGAAGTTCCAGGTAAAACTTGCTGATTCAAACTACATCTTGATCCACACGATAGTTGCAAAAGCTGCCTTAACGTTTGAGTTTAAACTGAGCGAGATGGATACTGTGATTCTTGTCGGGTATTGCCTCGCTGATGCAGATCGATCATGCAGATTATTTGTTGTCTTTGCCGGGGAAACGGCATCGGCAAGCGATCCCTCGGAATTCAACGAAAACTTTGAAAACCGTTCCGATGGAAGAGTCAATTAAGGAGAGCGCGAGTGTGTACATTAGGGTGTTTTAAAAAAGGGACATTTTTTATAAACTTGCCTCTCACCTTTTAAAGTATAGATTTCGATCTCAAATTAAACCTCGCGAACGGCGGTACGTAGCAAAAAATCTCAAGAGGTACCGCATCAGTTTGTACCCAAAAAATGCGGTACCTTTCAAACTTAATTGTCAGCGGCTGCCTTTCGCGGGAGTTTTTTATGAATCAAAATATATAGTTCTACGTGGTGGGAGCTTAATTTTTTGTCATTTTTTGTACTAAACACAAAAGACTTCGATTTTTAAATGCGTATATAGAAAATGCTAAAAATACGCTGTCGGGTGAATTTGTTGAAAAATATTCTTTCCATCCTCCAAAAGATTTTAATCGAAAATTAAACCTCGCGAACGGTAGGCATAAGCAAAACACCTAAAGAGATGCCTCATTCGTCGTTTGTATCCAAAAAGAATTCGACAACTCCGAAATTTAATTGTTAGCGTCCCCTAATCGAGAAATCTTTGCTTTTTTTCATAAAAAATATCCTGCAAGGAAAAGCGTATGTTCGAGCGAAGCTCTCGGCAAAAGTTTTTTCAGGGTCCGGTTACGAATCCTGAAGAGTCTTTGCTAGAGTCTTGTTAGATTCTGGGCAGGAGCAGTGATGTCAGATCGGAGGGAAATTTCCCTCGGAGGGAATTTTTTAACACGGTACGAGATAGGCGAGGGAGAAAATGAGTGGGGGAATCTGGCATCACTGGGCAGGAGTCATTCGGGAATCTCGCACAGGAGCCGTACGTACTTCGCAAATAGGGGACGCCAACAATTAAACTTAGAAGTTGCCGAATTTTTTGGGTATAACCGTTGATTGCGGCAGCTCTTAGGATTTTTTGCTTGGGTCTCTCTTTCGTGCGGTTCAATTTAAGATTGAAATCTATAGTTTTGGAAGGTAGAAAGAATTTTTTCAACAAATTCGCACTACTGGACATTTTTAAAGTTTCTTATATACAAATCAAAAATAATAATTAAAGACTATGTATTTTGGGTCCACTAAAAAAATCACAAAAAGTTAGTCTGGTACCTCGTAGAAGTATATATTTCGATCTAAAAAAAAATCTCACAAAAGGCGGTCGGTGACAATTACGTTTAAAAGGTGCCGCATTTTTTGGGTACAAACGTCGAATGTGGCACCCTTTTAGAATTTTTTGCTAGGGACCGCCTCTCGTGAAGTTCAATTTGAGATCGAAATCTATAGTTTTAAAAGGGTGGGAGAAACATTTAAAAAAATGTCCTTTCTGAGAAACACGCTAGTGATGTAGATAATTGAAACTTAGATTTGAAACTTTCAGTTTGAAAACCTCACTTTTTAATCGGAAACGACGTCGCACGGGGAATTATTGTCTGCCAACCAGTAGCGTAATAGTATTATCCAGTGTTCATCAGTGCTCGGAACATCGTCGGCTTCGCTCTGGCTATCTGCGCCGGCCGGAGAAGGACCGATATGACGTTTCGGCGTACGGCAGCCAATGTGGAGCCAGCGATGTGCCGTTTTTCCAGTTACGGCAGAATCCCACCTGGGCGGGTGTACAACATCGGCGGCGGTAATAGATCGTAATTAACCTGAATACACAGGGACATCGCGAACAGACACTCCCTTTCTTTCATGCCCACGCATCGAAACGCATTAACGGCGTGGAACTTAATATTCGCGAGAATCCACCTCGTCACGTCATATAGAGTCTGCCGAATAGCTCGAATTCGTGAGTGTCCAGGCAAAAAAAAAGGGAGAACATCGCACAGCGGATTAAGAACTCCGAGTTCATTGGCGTCCGTCCGCTAACGAGTTTCAGCGAAGGACGAGACGGAGACCCGAAGAGATGGAGACGTAAACTGCATTAATCACATCGTAACGCGTGGCCAGCCAGGAAGTTGATTCCTGCGAGGGAACCGACGAGAATTCCCGGCGTCTGGGCAAGGAGGAGGATAACCGTAGAGGAAAATAGTACGAACGTGCGGTCGATGTGCCGGAGCCGTTGGAGCTAGAAACGCGCATATTCGCCACGTCGGGGAAATTTTAATTTTCGTTAAAACATTCCGTCGGGGGTGCGGAGGCACGCTCTCGATCCCGGAAGGAACGCTCGCACCCCGCAATACTATATTATGCGAGAGATATCTTTATAAAACAATTTTTTAAACGGCACTGGGGTAAGCCATGAGAGCCGACCATTGATGTCTACCTGGAGGTCTGGCCTCATTCATGTGAGCCTCGCAGTTACACCCAGTTACTCTAATTAAATTTATAATTAATTGAAAAAAAAAAAACGAAAGAAAAAAACAGACTTCTCGGTCTTGTTTTCTCAGACTGTTATTGAGAGAGGCGCTTGGAAGGACCGCCCCGCTGTAGGACTGTACAGACTCGCTCGTACAACGAAGAAATTATAAGTTTCCTATGCGGCGAAGAGCAAGTTTCGTTAAAGTTCTAAACGAAGTGACTCTCGTACGGGGGACCTGAATAATTCATACTGGACGTGGGGGTGCGTGGGACTCGGGACATCCGAAATATTACGGGTTGGACATCGCCGGGGGTCGCTCGAAAAATATATAACTATCAACGGTGCATAGACCATCGCGCTCTTCGTGTATTTCGTAAATTAACATATTCATACGGCTCTCGTGTGAAAGACGTCGAGCCACGCAACGTTCACAGCTGAAAGCCCGTTCACGTCGTCGTGGGCCACCCTCCAGCGTCTGAATAACGTCATGTCTCGCTCGCAAGAGATTCTACGGGGATGTGGGGACTAAGATTGAGTTGCCAAAATTACATTTTTTTTCTCCCACATTGCTCGTTACCGTTCGCATTCCTGGAAAAATACCCACGACAGGGACACGATATTGTGCTCGACATGTCGGGAACAATATCTTGTCCCCGTAGAATCGAAAAGACAAAAGAAAAAATCGTCGAATGAACAGCAGTTAATGGCCGCTGGAACATTCGGCGCTAATGTTACGAGGGTCGTTTTATTTTATTTTATTCTTTCATGCACCATCGTTGATTCTACTCAGAGACACGAGTTCCCATTTTCGAGAATGAAACTCATTTCCAACGCTGTCTGCGTCTTCTCGCAGTCGATCTTTTGGCATGGAGTGTTATCGAAATTCCGTGGAACAGGCTGGGACGTCGGTTTTTATTCCGCGACTTCGTTACATCAGGGGTGCGATTCCGGTCCTCGCTGTCTCTGACTCATCGGGTTTTCCCGTACGCACAGCAGCAGCAGCAACGGCGGCGGCGGCGCAAGAAGAGGAACGAGATGATGAAGCGCGAGACGCCGGAAAGTTGAACGAAGAAATACCCCGATGTCACCAGCCACCCCCCGGGTTCTCGCTGGTACAACTATTATGCTTGTACTATATATTGGAACGAGCAATAAATTACGTGGGAGAGGACACGCGTCGTCGACCTCGCTGGCCCATCTCGCCGTTTTCCACTTCATACTCATGCCCGACTGAAACACGTGCGCGCGTGTCTCTCCTTCGACTCTCGAGAGTGATAGAAGCATTGAGTATATCTTCTCCCCTCCCGACAGCTTCGCGCTCGGGAGAAAACTAGAAAACTAAAGAGATGAGAATAGAAGCTTGTTCTTTCTGTCATCGTTTAAGATTTAACGAAAGGGGAATTGCTTGGGAACGGTGTACCGGGCACGCGGTAGGGAGCGAAGCAATTTCAAACGTAAATTCACTTTATCTGGTTAATTAATGGTTTGGCCCAATAACCGGTACCGGGATTGTACGAGTAGAGCCGCCCACGCCGCGCTACATACTGAGATTACCGGGAATAACGATCGCGAAGGCTCGACCCGAGAAGCCCGACCCTCTCTATGTTCTCTCGCCGGGGGATGCAATGTGCACTGGCGATTATATCCTCGCGAAGTTGAGCCCCCCTTCGTGAGAGCACACGGTACACTAGCTGTACAGCGGCTAACCATCCGAGAGATTGGGACTCTGATGTTTATTAAGGAACACATCAGACGGCGAGATAAGTCGCAGCAATTTAAACAGTTCATTTCGCAGCGGCAGCAGCGTAAGCGGGCACTACGCAGGCTCGAGAATTTTATTACCAAATATTTTTCGTTGCTTCTGGCGCCTATTTTGGAACGGAGTAAAATAAGTTGCAGATTCGTGATCCGAGGGAAAAAATAAATCATGGACCCTGACACGGAGGATGACTAAAAAAAATGTAGCCTCATGATAATCCACTTTTCGCCTCAGCTGGGGTTAAAGATAGTTTTAACATCAATTACAGAAGATCGGATGAGCAGAGAGAGCGCGGAATTCGGAGAATCCCTTATCATTGTTCTGGCGCTGGAACCATCCCCTAATCTCTTCGGGGAAAATCCGGGATAACGAAGTACAGTAGAGGCTAACGGTGGCAGCTCGAAATCCCGGAGTAACGAAGAAGAGGTTCCTCGCGAGCGAGAAGAAAAGTGTAAAACAATGGATGACTCTTGGCTTGCGTCGCGATGGAAAGACGATTACTTTTCGCGGGTTACTCTTGCACAACTTCCGCTCGGATAGTTTCACATTGTATTACAGCGTATCCGAGGGCGTCCGAGCCGTGAGGCAATCCCGAATGGAATCTTTCGATCTATTGACGCATCGGCATTTTCATGGCCCTTTATTCCGGTGAGTAATACGGGAGGGCTTTTGTTGTCGGAAAGAAAAGCTCCGCGTGCATACGAATGGATTAGCTCAGCAGCGTGGAAGAAATCGAGAGATGTATATGCCCTTCCGGTATATCTCGCGTTTCGCCGATACTGATCAAGGCTATGTGAAACCTCCAACCCGCTCAATGGGTAACAAGATAAAAAAAAAATGTTGGTCGCAGACGCTAATAATTTTCTCAAAACGTTGAAAACCTGTGAAAAAATATATTAAATATATTAAATATGTTTAAAAATATATTACTACACTAAGAGAAGGGTCTGGTTGATATGACCATAAATCTGGTAAAAACTGAGAGAATTTTCAGGTCTATGGGAACTACAGCAACATCCTGGCAAACATGCGTATTAAACTTAAGACATTCTGCTAGAAAATATGTCAATCTTCGATATCGCAGATATTACCTGAATTGCCCGTAATTTCTGCTAGAATATGAGTTCTTCTTACTAGAAAATTGAGTAATTGGTGGCGCTACTATCGCGAACCGTTTGTATGTTACTATGTTTGATATTCAACGGTAACTTCAAAGCTTCATCACGAAATCCAGAGTTTTCGTTTGGCGCAACAGAGTTGTGCGTCTTATCGCAGCCAAATTTTTTCAATGTCAGAGATCGTTGACTTATAAATATCATACAAGCCCACTAACAATGTGCTCGTCTCTCCCTTATCAAGTTTCGAAAGGGTTTCTAATTTTTTTCCACCGTAAGTGCATTATGCTTATGCTTAGAGGTTGAAGGACGGGACGGTAAATCAGTAACGCACTAAAGTACGAGACCAGTAGATTAACGAAAATAAATTTTGTGTACGTGTGTATTTGCTCGGCTGAGAAACTAATAAATACTCCGCATATGACTGACGTGCATTTACGGTAATGCTGTGAAAGTCTATGCGAGCTCGAGCGTTCTTGAATTTGCTTTTTGTTTGTAGCGGACAACAATTGATTAGCGCGCAACAATGTAAGGATTCGAGAATTTCGCGCAATTTTTCGGTTAGTAGAAACATTATCCAAACCAGTGGCAGTTCGGATAACAGAGGGTTCGGATAATGGGTATTCGGGTAATCGAGGTTCTGCTGTATAAAAAATTTTGATCGACGAATAATCTCAGTTTTTATCCACAGAATTCTGAGTATATTAATTGAATATACATTTATTCATGTTAAAATTTAATAGCCAAATTTGTACAATCAGCCGGATACGGAAAATTTTGCGAACCCGCCTTTCAGAAATAAAATATCATACAGGTTGCGTAAAAATTTCTATGAACCCTGTGAAAATTTTGCATATCGCTAGTAGTAGCGCTGGTATACCTTGTTGCCTTGTCGAATTATACAACACGACTCGGTAGTTTTTCCGAGATCCTTCTCTCAGTGTACCGACTGAGTTCCTTTCACATCACCTTAAACTAGTCACGGAGAATATCAACTCGAGCTTCCGGCGTAAGCTACGCGCGGAACTGTATCTAACTATGTCTGACGCTGCAACGATAGCGCAGAAGGGTTGCGTGTGGCCTATCATTATGTGCAATGATCCAAGATGGGTGAGCGAGACTCCGAACCACCCTGCATTGCCCTAAGGTATTGTACACTATGGGTTTCTGCACTTACCACCTGGAGAGAATTTCCTCACGGGGGAAGATTACACTCTATCGTAAAGGAGCGATAAACGAGCGGGCGTTGTGCGGAATCGCGAAGAGTCGAAACTCACGACTGGTTATTTTTCTCTCCCCCCTTAAACTACCTGTGCACTCAATGACGATCCAACACGCCAACTATATCATTAAACACAATAAATAAAAAATGCATGAAAATTTGAAAATCAAAGCAACTTCGCCTTATCATCCTACGGTCGCGATTTCCATATACGCGTAGTTCACGATTTTAATGTCAAGTGTCGAATTAATTATTGTAATCCGTCTTGAAATATATAAAAATGCATGCATTCTCGAGACAAGTGCGCAAAACGGTATGATTTTCCTGAAAGGTCTGTTCGTATAACTCACAATACCGGAAGCACCGGGAGCTTTTGTTTACCGGGTCTCTCGCTCATTCATCGTTTCTCGTGAATCAGAGTAAAATTTGGACGACTGCCGAGCGCACTGAGGGAAGAATTGAGAAGACAGGTTCGCAGTCGGCGGAAGTTGAACAATTTCGTGAATTCAAATGCATCGGTTTCCCCGAATAATTTATTCTGCCAATGTATATCGATGACGGTCAATTGTGATGCAATGAAATTACGAGCTTCGTTAATAGGGAAGAGCTGTTACCGATTTTACTCGCACCGGGCTAACGTGAACTTCGTTTTCTCGGGGTGCATTCATCATGGGCCAAGTTGTAACGTCCCGGCGGCGCAGCCTCGCCGGAACAGAAATAAATACGCATTAGACGATCGAGGGCACGTGGATATACGGACACAGAGAGCGTGAAGGGCGACGTGCGGCTTGTGGTGTAAGAGGATTATACCAATTGGGGAATCCCCTTAATCCGTCGCTTCGTCATTTCGTCACTTTTGCGAACGATATCCGTCCAACGTTCGCAGCGCCAATATACAATCGAGTCTTCCAACTGCTAATTATAATAATGCTCTGCTCGTCGTCGATTCCACGAATACTTCCGCGGGTTATTTACAGTTTCGAGAATCATTCAACGAAGACTGTTTTTTTTTGTTCATAAACAGGGAAGCGAGAAAGGAAAAATATATTGGATCTCTCGGATAAAAGGCAGAGGTAGTTTAATCGCATTCTTGTGCGAAAAAAAAACCTCTGCCTCGTCTCGTTCGATTAAATAATATGAAGCAAGAAGGAGGGCTCTTTCAACGCCGGCGGCTCTCAGGGTCTGGCAGCGGCAAGAGTCGACTCTCGTATCGGCGATCCAAGAGCCTTCCACGGCGGAGATGTAGTCATGGATCGATATTCTAATTGAATTAGAATAGAGGGTGGCGACGGTGTTGGTTGTTGCTGCATGCTACTGACTGAAAGCCAATACCCGCACGGGGATGGAGCGCCGAGCCAGCGCGGGCCAAAGGTGAGAAAACGAAATCGACGCCTCGAAACCACCTCCGGTTAGCTCGACGACTCGGCGCGCAGACCTTCGTTGTAACTTCGCCAAGGTTTCTTTGACGATAAATAATTACATAGAAGTTCGGTGAACGAGCGGATCGACGGGCATGCAATCGTCGGTAATATTCCGAGTGCGGCATCGTCCTGTCCTTTCCGGTATCGCCGAGGATCTGCCGAGGGATGAAAGAGGGGGATCCATAAAAATCCTAATTAGGATATAATTATCCGGCGCGGCGGTGAGTGGTGGAGGGACTGCGCCGAGGAATCCCCCGAGCACCCATGGCGTCCATAGGTGGACTAACTCCCATGGGAGCTCGGTGAGAATCCACTCGGTTCGTTCGGCCCCCTTCCGGCGCGTGCGCAAGCGCGGAAAATTTTCTGATAACGCTTGCGGGCGTCCCGACGATGTTTTAGTGCCGGCCGTAACACCGTGGCGTCGCGACGCCGAACTTGGGTCCTCGTCTGTGCACGGTTGACAGACGTTCGACACGCGGGCTGAATTACAGTCATAATTGAAACTGATGCAAAATCTGTAATCGTTTGTAATAAAAATAATCAACAAAATTCGTAACTAAATAATAATGGTGATTTTTTAAATTCAATCGTCGAACGATTTATTGCCGCGTCGAAGTTGTGTACAGAATGTGCGCCGAACTAGTGAAACTTAGTCATTGTGACGCCGATTAACAACAATTACATTTTTTTCTCGGGCTCCAGTATAAGTTTTTAAATTTGTCGTTATCGTAGCACACGGCAATTGAATTTAATTAGACGACAGCCTGGGGAGTTGTTACGATCTGTCAGTGGTTATCGAAAACTTGTATCACACGAGTGACAATTTTTATTCCGCGAAGGAAACGAGAATAGGCAATTATCGTTCGCGCTTGGATATTCATTCGGTCATTAGGTGGATACGATCGGAGAGGTGAAGGATGTCATCGAGCGAAGAGAGCAAAAGTGACACGCACGAGCCACGCAAATCGGTCTGAACAATAACGGAAAAGAAGAAAAAAAAAAAAAAAAAAGAAACGCAAAACAGCAAAACGCGTCGAGCTTACGAGATTTGCATTCGATGGCCGAGCACCGGTGTCGAGTTCAGTGACTCCGCGCGGGCTCTGGTCCCTGCCTCGACTGTCGGTGAATTTCTCGACGGAGTATCGCGAGGAGCGAAAAGCGCGCGAAAAGTCTTCGTAATCATAGAGCGCTGCGCTGCAGGCTGACCTTCCGCAATGGGAAACTCCGTTGCTCCCGGAGCTTCCGCTTCGTTGGGATTGGCTCTGCTGCTTCATCTCTCGGCCGCGTTTACATCAGGTGAGAGATATTTAAAACATCGATCACACTCCGGCCGAGTGGCCAGTGCGGTGCCTGAATATGCTATTATTATTCTTGAATACATAATATAATCGACGGCCAAGAGGCTCGTATTATAGTGGCGCACGAGCTATCTTAAAAAAAAAAAAAAAAAAAAAAAGAAAAAGGAACGGCACCGGGTCGAACGGCAGACCGTCACTATCCGCTCGTAGATCATACACGGTGCCTTTATGCGCGCTAGTGCAGGAGAACCCGGTGGAGAGGAGCGCAGGCCAACGTCATAGTCGCAACCACTGTAGTGTGGTGTGTACAGGTGCGACACATTCGCCGCCCCGCTTCTTTCTTTCTACACAAACGTTCGTCCACCGGGGCCAACTGCGATAGAGTTAAATTTATGCGGCGAGAGACACAGCCGACGATCGAGTAACGAAATACCGTATGCAAAAATATGTATGCTATAACGTCGGACTTTCTTTAACCCTCGCAATCATCGCTGTATACAAATTATAATAAGGTAAAAGTACACCCTCCGACATCGATCTTTCACGAGTCCCCGAGTACGGTATATTAGTTGCGAGGGTGTAATTGACTCGCAATGGTACATGTAGAAAGTCAGACCGAAGAGACACGCATATGGCACCGGGAGTGCAGCTCCCGGTAATTAATTAACCCCTCGGTCGCGCGCGCGCGCGCGCGCGCGTGTACTGGCGCAGTCGTCGTCGCGTGTTATGTATTAATGAAATCTGATAAATCGGGTATTGTTCCGAGCACGTCGGACCGAGAGCAGCGGCGACAACGGTTTCATTATGAGAACGATCCGACCGAGTTGCATATAAATTTCTTTTTATTATATCCGTCAAAGTTGCAATAGTGCACGGCCCATAATGTACGCAACAGGTTATCGCTGTGCAAAGTTTGCAGATAATGTTGAAAAGAGAGAAGGTTATTGCGCAGGTGGTGGCTCGGTATTTTTTTTTTCTTTATCGTCGTACTTCGAGTACACCCTCTCTCGTGCGAGATTAAACGCAACCGGTGCTATCGACAACTGACTGTCGGTAACAGCGTCATGATAGATGAAAGTGCGTAAAATTTATTGCGTAAAAAAATTGTTGCACACTTATATAGGTAGGCTCTTCATAGAGGCATTAAATTCGCGTGGAGGCATTTGGCACTGCCAAATTGGCAGCCGCTGAAATCTAGACCTCTTTAACACACAATTCATAATGAATCCACCCGTGGATGTGACGTAATCGTCGTTAGTTCGATTCCACGTGGCGCACTCTCCCGATAAGAATACGTTATTATATCGAGAACATAGAGCGATACACGGCACATCGGTAATTGGACGACAGAATGTTGCGCCGGCTTAATAGCAGCCTCTCGCCGTGTGTCGTTTGTCGATAGGCTTATCGTCCCGAGTCCTGTAACACTCCATTCGTCGCTTACTTACAGTTTAATTCCCACCGACGCTCGCAGACCTCCGACGGCACAGCTGCAACACGTGCTTCAACAGGGTGTCATTACGTTATTTCCACGATGTTCGTTCCTCCCCGGCGAATAACGCAACGGCGTAAAATGATAATTAACATTTGCGAACGGATAGGCACATTAAAGATAACGGAGAAATTCGCAACCTTCTCCGAGGAAACCAAAGGAAAGTTACTTTGGCAAATAGCATGGCGACTTAACGCGCAAGAAAAATAATCGCTCCATTCACCTTTAACGCTCCAACGCTCCCATTGACAATGGACCAATCTTAGAGGGTGTCCATTTTCTTGCCTCTTGGCAAATTATACATCTTTCCATCCTTCCATCTTCTCCGAGTAAATTATCGCCGGCCGGAGTACAACAGCGAGCTGCCGAGGCAGAAAAAAAACATAGGGTTGGTCCCCTTTGTGCTCACAATCGTACGACTACTCATCAGGCGCGTCGTCCCCGATTTTCCCGAATCGAAAGGACTGCATTGTTCCGTACGTCGGCATAGGCGTGAGCTTTTTTTCCCCTGCCGCTCCCGGTGCCTTCGGCACTTTTCACAGCTCCGCTACTTCCTATCCCGCGTGAGAGCTCACGCGGGACTTCGGGTCGTTAACGGGCGTACATGACGTTGAAGTTTTCTCGTTTACGCACATACTCGCTAACAATGCCGGTGACTGTGATGTCCCGCGTGCAGAGCTACGGTATATTACCGTTGCAGACTCCGCGGGCCGACTCTCGCTCTCGTAATAAAAAAAAGGTGTCTTTATTTGAGATCGATATACGGTAGCATCGTTGGCGCATCTTTCGCTCCTCTCGCATAATAACCACGCGAATTTAGTGCCTCATTTCGCAGACAGTGCGAGCGATATGTGCAGCTGCTGTCAGTTTTCCTTCCATCTCCCTTTCTTTGTTTTTACTTACTCCTGGTAGCAATCGATATTCTCAAATCATCGGGCGCAACGAGCCCGCGACGGTTATCGCTCAGCGCCCACGTGGGTACGCTGACCGGCCAGTAACTCCTTTCTTCGCCCGCTCGCTTTCGCTCTCTCACGTCGTGTGTCTTCCTCGCTTACTCTTTTCTCGCTCGCACCCTTTGTTCGGCTGCGGTAACTCGAAACGATGCTTTTCACCCTCACCGGCGACTCTGCTTCGGCCTCCAGGGTTGAGCTTCTTATTGCTGTCGTCACGCCATCGGCCAGCCGCGATCTTTCACCCCCGGCCAACCCCTGACGACCGTCCTACGAAACCACCCCCTCTACCTACACGCGTCGAAAGCGTATACATATTTAACCACGTCAAATTTTTCATATGTTCAATGATACGAAACATGGATTGAAAAAGCGGCAAGCTCGCCCTGCCAATGCAGGTAACTAATTTATCGCCGGGTTTCAACCTTTTTTCCTTTCTCGTGATGGCTCTCGCACTTTTTATCGTGAGGACCACAGGCCGGTCACAGGCTATACCAAAGTTGCGTTACTATTACCATCGATCGGCAGCGAAATGATATCGAGCCTAACGGCGATACGTCACGCGACTCTCTGTAACGTTCGTGCGACGACATTCGGAATAGTCTAAAAAAAGCTTTTCGTTTCGTCGTATCGAATAGAAAAAAGGTACAACCGTAGGTTGAGTTGTGGTAAAAAAGTGGGTTCAAAAAGGGGTGAAAACTGACGCTGAACGGCTATAGAAAGAGGGACAAGGCGGTGGATCCATACTTTGCAAAATGATCTCCTAACAATGTATCAACGATCCGACAATGTTCCATTGTAACAGAATCGGTGTCATCCAGATATCGAACTTTATGTGCGATATCAATAAGCCCTTGACCCGCGTTGTCCTCTGTGTCCGGTAATCGCCGGGGGAAAACTTCGGCCAGCGTCATTGTCAAGATATCAGTCGCTGGTTACGGAATAGCCGCGAACAAGCGTGGGATGTTCGCGAGTTCCGGTCGATCGTGCCCGGGTACAATCGAAAAAGCACAAGGTCGCGTCATAGGCTGCGGAGAGCTATATTGTCCTCGGGGATAGCGAGAGTCCGCCGGCGATAAGTTATCGCGTGAATGGAGACATTGATTTAGGATGTCAAGAGGGTCAGCGGTATAAAGTGCCGCGTCGATGACAGCGGCCGAAAACTAATCTGGCACTCTCAATACACCCACCCACCCACCCCCCCCCCCCCCACCCCCTTACATGGAATCGATGACGCGATAAGAACACGAGGGCCGGCATTTTATTGGCGCACATTCTATGGATATCCATAAAGCCCATGAAAATTTACAACGCGCGGCGAACAAGGCTCTTTGCATCGACTCGTCTAGTTTCCAGGTGATAGCAATCGCGAACGCGAAGGGTCAGTAACCGATTGTGAGGGGCCAGATGTTCGTAGGTACGTCGAGTATAATGGGCCTTCTATTTTGGAGTACACGGCGTTGTAAGTTGGGATCATAACAGCGGAGGATTCTGCACGGTAAGGGCTCACGCGATACCCGACGACCAGACAGGACGAGGAGGAAAAGGTCGAACGGCTGCGCGAGGGAGATATCGATTGGATTGTATACCATGCGGCCCTCGACTAAAAATATGTATACCGCTGAATGGTCTGGTCTGTTAGAAAAACAACCCGTTCAAGTCGCCGGGCTTTCGGTCGTTGCAGCTTGCTTATCGGAGATAGGGATATTACGCGTATGCCGGCCGGCTGCGGAATCGCGACGGCGAACCCCTGTGTAAATATGCGCGACGAGCCGCAAGCGGCTTTTGTCGAAACCCGGGATGCTGAACGAAAAGAAAATGAACAAAAAAAAATGTGTTCGGTCGATTGTACCTTTCGGAGATGTGTGGAATATTGAAACTTATTTTCCCAAAACCGCGGGTTCACGCTGTACGATAATAGAGTGAACGGTAACAGACGCGCTGCAAGCTGGTTCATTGGATTACAACAGAATGTTATCACTGGGAATAAAGAGATATCATCGGACAACGAAATAATTGAACGTAAAGCTTCGGGAATAATTAATACATCTGACAGCTAAAATTGTGGAAACATTCATTGTTAAACATTACTTAATTGCACACTGACGAAAAGTCGCGATAAAAATAAATAACGATTTCGCCGATTTATTACGAGTGCAATGAGCGCACGCGCGCGCCCATGTACACAGCGCGCATGTTCACTGGGAACTGTGCATAATGAATATATATGCGGTGTATGCAAAGAGCCGACTGGTAGTCAGCGGCATCTTGCGATCTTTAGCGCCTTGTATTTTTTCACCGTTATAATCTTAATGCCAGAGCAATTAAGCAAACTCCACCCGTCGTGGGGGAGAGCGAACGGCTCGCTTTTAGAGTCCTTCTGCGCGATGGTTCCCTTAACGAATGGTCTCGGGCGGCCTCGTCTACCTTTATATTTCCTTACAACTCCCCCTTGCAATCGTTGCGTTTCTCGTGCAGGGCGGACGTTCAACCGAACGAACAGTATGCAGTATGTTGTTGAAATAAATTATTTCCCGTACGATCCCGGCTTATGGATCTCCCGCTCTTTCGCTCTCCGGCGCCGAGCTCCGGATAGCGCGATCTCGGTGGCGAATTCTCAAAGACCTCAAACGAGCCGTGTATGTAGTATTTTGAATATCGCTCGGACAGTTTCCACGGAACTCGAGTGTAAACGAGCCCGAGCCTGGTCGGAGTAAACACTCGCGATGACGATACACGAGGATCGATTTTTGGGGGAAGGAAGGGGGCTTCTCGTTATACCAGGCTCGTTATGCACCCTCGTAAAATGCATCTCAGCCGAATGCATACACACGCGGTGTGGCGGCGCGAATTTCATGACGTTTGTGGGATAGTCGTGACTTTCGTCATGGAGTCAAGCTCGTGCGAGTCATATAGCACACATATCGATCGATTCGGGACTCGTGTTTATCGCCACCGGAATACCGAGCGGATAGTACTACGTAATCTCGATTGAACGAATCATTGCTCGCTGGCATGCGAGTTCTGCTGGCCTTAACCTCGGACAGTGAAGTTAACACGGCTTCACTTTTCCGGTCTCGGTTATTCTACTATCCGCAATCTTTGTATTTACGTCTATTTTTATCCATACCCCTGGTTATATCCGATCGAAGAAAGAAAATGCTCGGGGAGATATGCACTACTCGCGGATATTGCGGCATGCAATAGTAACGAGACATGTACCTTTCAGTGAATCATTATTTTTCCAGATATGAAAATGCCATGGATTCCATGTAAAAAAAAAATATCTTGTCTACCATTGAATTGCGGTGGATGTGGTGTAGGTATGAAGACGCGCATACCAGATCTACCACGAGTGTATTGTATACTAGATTTTTTTTAGCGCGGAATGTGTTGATATGAAATGTCAAAGCCTCAAAATGAAACCGACCTCCCATTTCGATCTAGAGTTGCGGTGTATATTAATTTCTTGCAAGGTTGTGTTTTCCAACCCGAAACGGTGGTATGCGAAGGGTAAATGTTGTGATCTTCGGAACAGCTGCAAGCTTAAAGGTTGGCCGATTCAACGCCAGACCACCAAGGGTGAAGGGTGTTTAGTTCATCGTCACCTGTGTTTTCCTCCCGGTTATCGAATTGTCGCTCATAAAAGCTGCGCGAAAGCTGTAAATTGCGTTAGCTTACACCACCTGCCTCGTTGGCGCAACGGCCGCTACGGAGCATTCTCCGATGACTTTCTCGTTTGCGTTCGAGGAACATCATTTCTGGCGGTTTATTGCGCGTCGACATTAATTGGATTCGACCGATAAATGGGAAGATGAAACAGTGAGCTCTATTTCAACGGTACACGAGTGGTAAATTCGTTGTTGACCTTTGGAAATTTCACTCTCGGTTCGACCACTGCTTGTTTCATGATCATGAAGGAAGTCCCAGAGTCACTCGGCCTTGTCTAATGTGTGTGCGAGCAGATGCTCTGTTTATTTTCTAGAATCACGTAGTACCGAAATATCTGACTGTGCTCCGGTTCATGCTATATATTACGGAGATCCCGGGCGCCGGCGCTCGATATTGATATTACGCTTCGAGCCACCGAGGGGCACGACGGACACTGTTAAATTTGTTATATTATATTTATAAATAATTGAACCGGGCGAGGGGGGGGGGGGGAATGCCCGCGAGCTAATCTTCTTCTGTCGTCGCTCTCTGCCCACTATCCGATCATGATAATTACGCAAACTACCCTCGAGCTAACGCGATACGCGTGCTCCCCTGCGTTGAGATACGTGCTGGGAATTTAACAACCGTATTTGGATGCCACGATTAAATTTGCACTGGCGAATATTCGTAGAACTATACCGTTTTCCGTCTGGAATTTTAAAGAAACCGTCAGCGATGAATCAATTTATCGGTTCCAAAGTCCTGTACATACGAGATTATAGAAAAACGCACTCTGTCATTCGGTACATTGATGATTTAACGCTTGTACCGTATATTGGCTGCTCATCAATAATGCTGTGAACGTGCGTTACGTGAATCTACTCCATCAAACGATTTTCGTTCGCCGCGAAATATCATTGGCCATTCAGAAC
Source organism: Stenichneumon culpator (assembly GCA_964017025.1). NCBI lineage: Eukaryota > Metazoa > Arthropoda > Insecta > Hymenoptera > Ichneumonidae > Stenichneumon > Stenichneumon culpator. The sequence goes on along the minus strand of OZ024779.1, from coordinate 17,271,887 downwards.
ACTCCGCTGAACCGTCTGGTTTATATTTGTTATACGTCGGGGGGGGGGGGGGGGGGAGGAGGTTGTGATACGAGAAAATATATTAAATAGCGCAATGCGGCTAGATTAAAGTTGAAGACTTTTAATTAAATTTATCAACGGGTCGAAAGTTTTAAATCTTTTCTATGTTTGGTTCTATGTGCACGTGTCTAAAAGTAATTTTTAGACTTAATCAGCCGGCCAACAAAAAGTCACAGAATTCCAGTAATTAGTCGGACTTTTAATATCGCAGAACGAAATTATAAAGATAATAAATTGTGTGTGCACAATAGGGCAGAGGGTCGTAGGGTACATCAATGTGTAGGTGAAAAGCATAATGGTCTCTCGGGTGCTCCGCCACGCCTAATAACCCAAATACTAAGACCATCGTGTTATACGAAGCTGATGTAGCAAACAATAAACCATCCGTGTTACGTCTGACAGAAGATATTTTAACATCAATGACGAACGTATAAGCGGTGGAGAAACGACACTCGCCCCCACGATACTCTCCAGAGCAGAGCTAATTGGATAGCAGAAGGGAACTGCGACCGCAGTTTTTCATAACGAATTGAGAAAGGTCGTGTATGCCCTGTGGTAATGCATTTTGCGCTCGAAATAATAGTGCAAGCCGTTCCGTATTGTTCTTGCCGACGATGGTTTATCGATAGCTGTCCAAACAAAACGTGAACGCAAGGGCATTTGCAAATTTTCGTGCAATTTTCGTCTAGACAAGACGAGCTGCTGAAAGATACGGAACCTTGATCGACTTCTTTGAATGTCTATCGGTCTAAAATAAGTGCGACTCTAACCTTATTTCACTTGCCGAAAGACTGCTACGTTCTATCGTGTATTCTAATTCTGAAGACGGACACAAATAAATTACGGACACTGGAACTTATGTACCGGTGATGTCGACTAGTATTTTATTAATCGTATTGCCCTGTCCCGCGTTCACGGTCGGCCGGACGGATCAACCGGTAAAATGTCACGGATTTGAAAGTTTTAATTAAAATTCCATGAATTTTAATGAACGAATGGCAAAAAGGATTACATACATGTGTAACTGAATAATGCGCACTGCTCCCGTTTCGAATTCACTTAAATCTGCTTCACTCAACGTGACCCCTGGAATATATTTTACCATGCCTTCAATATTGTTGCTATCATGATAGGATAAAACAAAACAAAAGAGACCGTGTAAGCCCGGCTTAAGTTGATAAACCGGCTTGCATTACACGCGTTTTCCCCCGAAAGAACGTTACATTCGCCGTTGTGTCCTTGCAACTACTTCCATCGCAACGCTTCGTCCTGGTTTCCATCGAGATCCGAGAGCATCAGTCTCCCAACGGAAATCATCAGTTCTTATCTCCAACGCTTGCTCCGGGCAGACCGCGACGGCTGGTGCCATGTGTCACGTTTCACATATGTACCTATCACATATAAATGTTACATGTGTTACATACAAGTAGGACGGACTCGCATATCTTCGGATGATAAATTTTTCATTCAGCAATCCCAACTACCAATTTCTACCAGGAAATCAAGACTGTCACATAGCGAGATATCTTACCGTACTTTGAGAAAGCTTCCTCGTACGAGGAAATAATAATCCCGTTTCTCGCGACTGGTGCGATGTTATTTTATACATAACGATCACGTACGTTGACTTACGAGGAACAAGCCAAAGTTGTACCAAAGCGTCAAGTAGCTTAACTGTTAAGATGAAGAATTAAGGAGTGGGCTGGAGTGTTGATGAAATTTGTATGCAAACGAGCGAATTGTCTGCCACGAATTACACTGTATTCACGTGCTCCAATGCTCTCGACGAAAATACGTTGCCATTAGGAGTTTCCAACTTGTATACAGGAGTTCCATTCTATTTCTATACAGAGCTATTCACGATCAACGCAATTGGATTTGGTTTCGCGTACAGTGTCATTTACGTGAAGCATGCCTCGTATTTGGATGACTGCTGCAAGGTCGTTCGTGTTTCAAATTTTGCTTGATCAGAATAGTTAAAAGGAGCTTAAATATATTATTACATTAGAATATACACTACGCGAAAGATCTAATAGAAATTACCATAAATCTAGAGAAAAACCGAGAGAACTGTCAGGTATAGGGTAAGTCGGGGTGATATGGCCATGGTTTTTAAAATAATGAAATCTGTAGGTGTAACGTTTAAAAAACTTTTACATTTTTGTTGTAACCAACTCTAGAAATATCGAACTAAAGTAATTAACTCAGAACTTTCGATATTTTCGATGCGTGATTTAATTGCAGCTCTATAAATAAATATTTCCGATCAGCCGTCACACCCGGACACTACGGGTGACATGGCCACAGTAATAATGGTAGTCAATTAGGCTTAGAGAAGCATCGGAATTGCACAAAACATGTTTTACTATCGTTTATCTTGTCTACAGAACGTACAGAAAGACAATAAATATCTCTGTCAAATGTTTCAGATGCTAAACTGAAAAGAAAATAGTTTTACTGGCCATATCACCCGGATATTGCGGGCGCGATGGCCGCTTGGCCCACCACCATTCACGTGGCGATCTCACTCGCAATACCCGGGTGATGTGGCCACCATCCGCTGTTGTAGGTGGTGGCCCACCATCATTCACGTGGACATATCACCCGCAATATCCAGGTGATAAGGCCACCGCCGGCATATTACAGGTAATGTCCCACCACCACTGATGTGGCCATCTCGCCCGCTGTTGCGGGCGGTGCCCCACCACCTTTGACGTGGCCATATCCCCCGGAAAATGGGTGGACATATCGACCATTTTCCGGGAAAATATCCACTGCTTAAATTTAGGGAAGAAATTTTTTAAAATAGGTTTACTACACGCCAATCTTTTCTTAAAACATCCAACTATAGTGTGCAACGTTAATTTACCAGCAAAGTTCTAATTTAGTATGTCTCCAGAGCGCTACAAATACAGATCGAAAAATTTCTGGCTACCTCCAAATAGGGATTCATCGCTCGTACTCATCCTTGCACTTACAATCTTATAATTTTTGGTGTAATCACATTGTATCTACACATACTAAAAACTGTGCAAAGGGCAGCGCCATTGGTTTGTTACGTTAAAAGATATTGCAGGTGGCCATCTCACCCTGATTTACCCTAACAACATCTGCTAACATCTGTTAAACTTAACAAAATCTGCTTGAAAATATGGTAATTTTCAATGTTGCAGTAATTACCCGAATATACCGTAATTGTTGCTAGAAATATAAGTTCTTACTAGAAAATATAGTAATCGGTGGCGCTGCGATCGCCAACCGTTTCTAGGTTGTACCGGTGTATATTCATTTTTTTTATGTGTACATGCATAAAAATATTTGATCGACGAAATTCGTAGTCAGATACGCAAAACTTTGCCAACCCGCTTTCTGAAAAAAAATTACCGTATGGTATCGACAAAAATCGCTATGGCCCCTGTGAAAATGTAGCATATCGCTATAGTGGTGGCGCTAGCGTACCATGTTGCCTGGTCAAAATTTACCATACATTTTGGTAGTTTTTCCGAGATCCTTCTCTCAGTGTAGAAGCTGAGACGGAAATATTTTGATTCTTGGATCAACCTGTACGCATTCTACTCACAGACCGCATTCCCTAAAGTTTGTAGTATTATCGTGACCTCCTCCCGAGAAGTCCTCGTCCTCACGTAGAATATTTATCTAATGGTATGCGCCCAGAGGAAGCGCATACCTGATTCCACAGAAGTATCCCGATAAGCTCTGCTGCGGAATATCTTCGTGTAGTTTGGCGAGATTCGAAATATATGGGAAACTGGGGCAAAATGGAATGTACTGTAGGCCCGGAACAAAATACAGTAAGATTTTCAGAAAACTTCTTTGGAGCACTCAGGGAGACGGGTGAAATCTCTGTCGGTTATTGTTGATTTCTTAGCAAATGCCATTTTTGCCTCGGTCGCCTTCCTCCTCACGTGATGAGATTTTCGAGTCAGACCGTTCGTGATTTGTACTACTGGAGCGCCTCGAGGCTCAGTTTTTATCTTTTTCTCCCTCGAATGGAATAAATCTCACGTATCGCCAGGAGACGAACGAGTCTCGTTGGGAATTGTGACAGAAGAGCGAGTGTATGCAGCACGAGAAATAAATGAAAGAAAATTAATTTCCTCTGTCCAAACACACACTGTCCCAAAGCCGGCTCGTGAAAACGTGTTTTCTCTGTACACATTTCCTTCGAAACGGTGGATTGGCAAATAGAGAAAATGCTGACTATCGCGCAAAAAAATACGAAATTGCTTAGAGAACAATCCTCCTCCCCAAGAAAAGGAAATTGAAAGGGTTGCGCGTGCGACAATATTCTGTTTTAATTGATGCGCTTGCACACGCGGGGACAGGGCTGGAGGGTTTTCTTATTACGAGAGCATACATACCCGGACTCGGCCGGGCTTTCGCACTGTTGACACTGTCATTTTCATCTCGCATCAGCAAAGTAACGTCGGGGTCGGCCGTGTTATATATACATTTAGCAAACAACGAGTAGGGGTTGAGGTAGACGAGGGTGTGAACTCTCTCGCAGCTTTGGGGAGTCATCGGACAGAGTTAACTTCCACTAGTCCGCCGTCAATATGAGCTACGCCATCAATCTATGATGCAGCACGTCAATCTGTCTACTGAAAGTCCCAAATATGAGAAATATTTTTTTTATTGGTTTGTTTAAAGAGAGACCGTCGAATTAAAAAAAATTGCATCAGAAACGCCTGCATTTTTCAGTGACCCGGGACCCGTATCAAAAATTCCGCTGCAATGTGTCTGAACCGAGACGGAATTAAATCTGGAGCCAATTAGATAGCCAGTAACAAAAAGCGACGGTGCCGGGAAAGCCACGAAAACGGGGCCGCGTTTACTCGGTCTTTGATTAACCGCGTGGCAATCATTGCACCGTAAAACTTCGTTGAAAATCAGCCAAGACGAAATTACGATGGACTAGCAAAGAGGAAACAAACCTTTCAAAACGCGGAATGAAGGAGTTTTTATCAACTCTTGGCATTTTGTGGATGGGGAAATCGAGCCACATCGAATTTTGATGGGTTCGTCGGCTCCCACTGCGGCGGAGAAATAAATAAATGAACGAAGGCTTACCCTTTCATTCCACATGCATAAGAAATGTAGGAACCGAAGCAATATCCACTCTCAAAAGTCGATACGTCGTGGTATAGATTCCAAATAAGAGAAATTCAACACAACGGGCGTAAACATTTTGGAGTATGTAGCAGGAACCTCCTGTACGAAACAAATCGGTCCCAGCTTTGGACCATTTAATTGAATCGTGTAGAGAAGCACCTCTTCTTGGCACTCTCGGGGGGGCTGCACCCGTATTGCACTTTGGTATATATAGGGGAAATCGGGGCAAAACGGGGACTGAGGCAAAACGGGCACTGGGACAAAACGGCCACCGAGGCAAAACGGGCACCTGGACTGAAAATTTGCACTGGGGCGAAACTGGCACCATCATAATGTTCTTATAAATGACTTATTTCAGTTTTCTCACGTTCCGTAAATAAGAATAGGGCGAAAAATTCGAAAATTTCTTCATAAAAAATATAAATATATAAATAGGGGATGTGGGGCAAAACGGGCACCAGGACTCAAAATTAAAATGTTGCCTTCATTTATTGTTTATGATATGCCGACGTCTTTTTTTTTATCAATAATAACACGAGAGAACGAAAAAATAAACAAAAATCGTAACCAATTTTTGTATTGTTGTATCTAATCGGTAGTGCAGACGTCGCATGTGTAGTTCAAGGATATATCATCCCCATCCGCTTCAGCACATGGTCAGTGTGACTAACTCTGACAGGTGCTGCACTGAATCCAACCTTCGAACGACCCGGAATATACTTCCCTGCAGAATATGCATGGAGCATCAAATTTTTTTTGTCGATTGTTGAGGCTCCTTGGCTCTTTGCGTTCTCCATTCCTTTCCTATTTTTCTGGATCTTCGGCTGCTTTCTTTCGATAAATTGCCGGCGATACAGTGGTGCAGTTAAAATTGTAATTATTCCCCCCTGTCCGTTTTATCTTCGCTTATATTTTTCTGTGACAGGATGAATGGAAGGATGATTATATATATTTTAAAAAATGATGAACATCATGACTTGTTTTCCGGACTTTTCTTATGTGAGAAACGTCAGAAAACTGAAATAAGTCGTTTATAAGAAAGTTAGGACGGTGCCCGTGTTACCCCCAGTACCTATTTTCAGTCGATGTGCCCGTTTTGCCCCAGTCTCCTCTACACCTAGTAGGGGAATCGTGAACCGGAACAGCGGAATGCGGCATTGCAGTTGCCCACGTGTACTGAATAGTTCACGCCCCCAGGAACTTCGGAAAAAGAACGTGTTGCTGCGGCAACACTCTTAAAAAAATTATCACGCAGACTGAACAGTTCACAATTGATCAAAGGGAACGTTGATAAATGACATGAGCGCGATTTTTAGCAGACGGAAAATCCGTGTACGATACGAGTATCGAGGATAAGCGAGGCTGCAGAGTGGCTTGGAACGAAAGTTTAGACGTTGAGTCATCTCCCCTGCAGTATCTTGTTATCGATCGTCGGTCCGAAGAAAAAAAGAACGACTTCGAGAGCGCGGGGGTATTAAACTTTTTTACGTCGAGGTGATTACGTTGCGTATAAATCGTACGAACACGAGCCCGGCCCGCTCTCTCGGTGTCCCGCGCAGCCCCTGCAAAAGAGTTACTGCCCCGAGTATCCTTCCACCACGGCAATACCGTTTGATAGCGCTGTCCAACGCTTTTAAAACGGCTGAAAAAAAGAAGCGTAGAATAATTTGTTGATCCGTGCGTCAAAATTGAAATGAAATTGTTTCGCGCGGTGGCGTACATGGGAACGCGGGGCAAAACGGACCGGTGTCCTCCATTTCGGATAAGACAGTTTTTTAATGTCCTGCGGAAAGGTTAATTGGACCAGTCCATTTTGCATCATTGTTCCGTTTTGCCCCACGCTCCCTACTAAAACCGGAGCAGAGCCGTCCACACTTCCTGTGGCGCCCAGCGTGCGGGAAGGACTACAATGGAAGGCGGGGAACACAGTGGCCATCGTCAGTAGCGGAGAAATATCCCGAACCACGATCGTAATTGTACACGTGTACAAATATTTGTACGAACGAAAAGGCGAGCTCGAATGTGGCACCCGTCCGTCCATCACTCTCGTTCTCACTCTTCCGAGCTCGACACACAACTATATCGATGCATATATACATGCGTACAAAACGGTAGGCACACTTGCATGTACGATCACCTCGGAGCGATGCAGTATTTAGCAGCACACCCACGACCTAAGCCGCTGTCCTTTGACGCGATGAAATAACGAAAAGCGAGCAGTGAACCGCTGCTGTTGCCGCTATTTCTCCCCCCCCCCTCCCCCACACCCCTCCGCTGACTGTCGCCTACTCTGGCCTCCTATTTTTTCTCCTTTTAATTTTCATTTCTCGTTCTTCCTGCTGTGTAAATCAGTCAGACGTTCATGCGAGCGCATAGCACGCAGGTGAACGAGGACATAGATCACAGGTTTGGACACCTGCGTGGACGCGTCTCACTCGTGAATAACAACATTAAAAAAATAAAAAAATACCGCCGGAGAAAGCCGAGGAACGGAAAGCGTGTTTTTCTTTCCGCCACTCCGGCGCGTCCGCTATCATCACCCACGGCTGCTTTTCTACAGTTTTCTTAAAGATCCCCTTCGTTGTTATTCCCTCCATTCGCTACACTATATATTCTGCCATTAAAGCGTTGTAAAACTTTCTCGCGCTTCGACTTCTGAATGAAGGAGAAGGAGTGTACGGAAATAGCGGAGGAGCGCGTGCCGTTTATATTTAGGGATGTAACGGATAGTGCGCGGTCCCGTCTTGTTCGTCTCTCACTATCCCTCTCCACTCAAGCAGCAGACACGGGGACTCGAGATAACGATACAAGAGAATGCATCCCGAGTGCATCCGTTCCTCGATAATCGAATGCATGCTGTCTCTCACGAGACGGTCACTCCGGTTCCCGTACACGAATGCCGTAGAGGGACATCCGAGTCCCGTCGGGAGCAAAAAAAAAAGGAACACAAAAAAGGTAAGGGTACGCGATATTCACTCTCGTTCGTAACACAGTGCGAACAGGGGCGAAATGCAAGGTTTTTTTGTAGTAACGGGGCGACAGTTGTACGGCTGCTCTCCTCTCGGTATCATATTCACTCTTGGTCTCTTGTTTTCGAGAATTGTAACTTGATGTTCGATAGGGTTTCAACGTACGACCCATGGGAAACGGGGGAGAAGACAGGGAATTCTTTCCATCCCCCGCGAACTCGGCGCTTTTATCACCGGCTACATCCTACTCAAAGCGTAGACACCCGACGGAAATCAAACTTGTTCAAAATGTATATAATCGAGACATATTAAGTTCGACGTTTTTTTTTTTTATATGATTACATAATATGTCCTTCAAGAACCAACCACCTTTTCCGATCTACTCAACACTTTTCTCGATCAAAATAAAATATTCCCAGATTTGCAGAACTATATTTCGAAAATACGATAGAGATATCTCAGTGTGTGTGTGTGTGTGTGTGTGTGTGTGTGTGTGTGTGTGTTCTCGCATCAATCTACGTTATGTCAATATATGTTCAAAAAACTGCACCATCTGGCATATTGTCAATAAATCCATTATTACTACTACAATTTCGAAAATATATTCCATATATATAAGGAGTTAAGCCGGTGTCTGTCAGTGGCAATCGTCGCGTACAGACTTTCGTGACGGGACTACGATACACACTCAGTCCCGGCGAGTAGTTAAAATTGCATCGAAGTTCCAGAATAGTTTTCGTTCAATCGAGCCCAGCAATTCAACCCTCCAGCATCGCAATAATATCGGTATGTCTCCGAAGCGGAGACGTGACTGGGTTCCTCTCGTGACCCGAAAGCACTCGAAAAAATTGGAATAATTTTCAACAAGCCGTATGTACCTTTGAGGTACTTTTATAGAGTTTCGAACGAAGGGCTGAGTAGAGTGGATCACTCGAGGCTTGAGACAGTAGTCCCAGAAACGAGGAATCCAGTTGAGGATAGTGTTCTCATCCGACATCGTTGCTTATCCCGTCGGGCTCGCACGAGCCAACGCCACGGGAACGTTTCTACGAATTCAGCTGGGAAAGAGCTGTTACCGGAAGGCGGACAGTGAGTCGCGAGCCGACGGCGCGGGGATTAACATTTTATCGCCACTATAAACTGGGGTTAGAAAGGGTTACGGCGCCGCGGAGCAAACTAACGAACGATATACCATCGCGCAGCATCCTCCCATTAATACGTGCGAAGAACTGAACAGAAGCTCGGGGGTCACCGCTGTTCTTTATTTTTATGCGGAAACGGAGGAACGAGGATCTACGACAATTCTGGAAATCCTCGGTCGTCGAGAGAGTTTCAAATTGCCCTCGAATAGTCGCTGGAGTTATTGGGACAATTAGCGTCGCTAATATAGCCGGGGGGAGGACCAACTTTTTCGGAAAGTATTGAACTCGTACGGAAAAGCACCTAGACGGGTTATCGGGGAATCCCCTACAAACGCATCCATCTTCCGACTAATTCCTGCACCGAAAACTTAAATTACCGTCATGGCTTTTTTTAATCGCAGCGACGGCTTTAGCAGGGGCGAAAGGTGACGAGAAAATCTTTGTGTCAGGAGGTATCAGCTTTCACTAAGTTTTCGTTGTAGCTCACGCGGCTGTCGCTCTTGAATAATATGCAAATACCTTTCGCTGTCGGGACTTGTTTTACGACACGCAAAGGCTCCTCGGGTACGAGAGTTCCGTATAGATGTATTCAAAGGCATCGGGCAAGAGTAACTATGCAGTAGTCTTCGAACATATGCAAGTCACCGTGTGCACTATGTTTCTTTGTACATGTGTTCAACGGTAAATACATGCATCCCACACAGGTATTGTTCCCACACGTGTGTATTTCTCGACCGTGAGGCCCCCGACGCTTATGCGCTCCGTTAAAGCACGAGATGGTCACGCAGGCGACACAACCCTCCGACGGACTTAACTTGACTTTTGCGTGACCCATCTCGGCTATTCCGTAGTGTGCAGCGAAAAAAAAAAAAGAAAAAAATATATATATGTATATAATACACACCCATCATTCCTTCGCGCGGTGGTTGAGAAACTTTAGTCTCGCATTACGCGCTCTATCTGCACTCTGGATGGATTTATCTGGTGTTTATCAGGGGGGTTCCTTTCGAGGCCGGCTCTCCAATGTTGCAGCTACTTACTATATTAAAAAGTCAGAAAAATTTACGATCAGCGGGCAAACTGACTTTCACGATGATACGTGCGGTGTCAGGGCTCGCTGTAAATTTAACATTCTAGGATACAGAGCGGAATCGGTGTGCCTTTTTTTCTCATTATTTTAATCTCTCTCGCGTCTGCACAGAGGTGCAGAATAACGCGCCGGACGGAAGGAAAATATTAGAGGATAAGAGAGAGCGAGGGTGGACGAACGAGTGAGGAAAGTTAAGTAAACTCTTTAACGACCAGCCAACACGCGAACCCTAATAACAATTAACTGCCTTGGAAATATCGATCACGCGTGCTCACCTTGACTGACGTCGGGGACACCGGCACTGTACACGCGGTTCACGACTGTTTGCCGCATCACGTTCTCCTGGCTTTTAGGACCGTATCGAGACTGTCGATGGCCCGACAGTGAACTATGTCTCGGTATAATTCAGTCACTCAACCACTACCCACGCTTAGGGCGTTCACTGCCTGCCCGGGATACACGAGAACGCTCTTGATATTCCATCGAATACGATATGTATTACGTATGATAGAGAGCGGGGCAAAACGGATCACTTTTGCCAATTTTTGCCGGAAGCAAAAAAAAACTCATCGAAAAACGGAGGGCCCTGGTCCGTTTTGCCCCGCTTTCCCCCCCAAACGGTTTTCTCCACACTGTCTACAGCCTTCGCAATAATCTCGATACGGGTAACTTTTTCAAACGCACGCAGCACGTCCGCAATATCGGGAAATATTAGCTTCACGCTCGAGTAATTAGCCCGACGAGAGAGCCTTGTCGATTCCTTCTATCCCATATCAATTTTACGTGATAGCACTCTCTGCACATAGTCACGGGTCTCTACCGATTATATGTCCCCACTACAGGATTCGATACCTGCGAGAAGTATCGATCTGGCGTTATTGCGAACACGTGCCAGGACCTTCTTGGGCCTGGATATCTCACCAACTTGCGCCTCACCTGCGAATACCTTAAAATTATAGATAGTTTGGAGAAACCCCGAGGCTCAAGGAAATTCGGTAATTGCCGAGGATTAAAGAACCATGGAACGAGGAGCAGCTCCGAATATCTGTTGAGAACGTATACGGTTACGGGGAGAGAATAAAAACTTTATCGCGCCTACTTTTAACCTTCACGTTAATTACTTTATTAACGATACATTAGAGTGAGGCTGGTAGAGACTCAAATGGAATATATATTAACAAAGTGAAATAAAGAGGAGTCATAAAACCATTCCAAAATTTCCTTCGTCACAGGAGAAACGAGAGATTTTTTTTATTATTTTTTTCAGAGAAGCAAGAAGATGGCTTACCGCGTGAATAAATATTTACATTCACTTCGCGATCTTGAGAAGGACGGTGAGCGTGAACGACCGTCGGGCTCACGAGGATACCTGAGAAAAATGTAAAGCTTCTTCTCATGAACGATTCGCGGCAAGCTTTCCTCAAACAACGAAGCTTTTCACCGCTTCTGCTTTTCCGCGAAGTATCGATATTCCTCTATCGGACGAAGAGCACACGGAACCTGTTTATGCCTCGAATCGTTAACTCAACGAAGCACACGTCATGGAGCGTTCATTTTAGAAGGCAGCCCCGCGTAAAAGTTGGATTTACACGACATCAGCTATGCTTTAACAGCAGCTTTAGGAAAGAGCGTACCTGCGCCGACGAATATTCCAGAGTGCGTCCCTTGTTCGCGTATCCGACGATTTATGCGTTATTTTCCGGCTTACCCCCGGTTCGCATAGCCGCGGTCGAGTATTGTTTTCCACCGATACCAGGAAATTTGCGCACCAACGGATTATTAAAAAGACCAATACCGATAGCAATGTTTAATGTCTGGAAAAATGATGACCGGTCTGACAAAATATGCACCATTATAATGCGCAATATGGTGACTGATTTGACAAAATATGCACTATTATGATGCGCAATATGATGACCGGTTTAAAAAAATATGCACAATTATGATGCGAAATATTAATGTCATCGCTCAGCTATCAATTTTCAGTTAAAAAATAAATTATGAATATGCGATTAACGCGATTATTATTGTTTTTTTTTTTTTTTTACTATTAGCGGTAAAAAACGGTCTCGAGCGATCAAGTTTGAACGCGCGAGGGCGTTGCGCAAACTTGACCGTGCGAATAACGCCCTGTCTGATGGGCTTCGTGCTGTGCGGAGGCGTGAGTCCTTGATTTATGCTTAATCTAGTGCGGTTGTGGAACCGCGGGGCTGTTTGCCCAGCAGCTGTGAGTCGCGCCGGGCTCACGCTACCCCCTTGCCTCCAAGCTTTATCCACGTTGAAAATGCCCCGTACACGTTTCTTACGAGATATGATTTTTTTACCGCCGCTCTGCCGGATAGCGGCGAAAATTGAAAAATCGCTAAATCCGGTGGACAATTTTTACTTTCTCATCACGTGCGAAGTATGTAAGGGGCGAAAGTACCGTAATAAACAAAATTTGACTATTAACTTGCAGACTAGAATCATGTTTTACATATTCTAGAATACAAAAAAGAATTTTCCCATTTCTGTCCGTCCGTCTATCTTATTCGAAAAGACAATAATTCTTGGAAAAAATCACACCGAAATTTGCTCAGTGTCTTGTACATTACAAACATAGTTTTGGTACAACATTTCGAATTAATCAATTCATCCTTTTCTTTACCTTGCGCGCGAGAAAAAACGTATTATTTGAAATTGGTGAAAAATTATCTAAACACATTAAATATTGTCTAAAATTCACTAATGCGATAAAAAAAAACCCACCGGTTATTCAGAAAAGTGCACCAAGTGAATGTCGTTTCCGTTTTTTCTCGTTTCAGCTCTGTACTTTCCGCAGTCGGATTTGACGGTGCGGCTACCATATTTGACGAAAAGTGATGGTGTATTGGACAAGGAGCTGACACTGCTCAATCTGAGAACTCTGATGAACGATTCTACGTTACCGAAGGAAGCGAGGTACCGGATAGTATCGCCGAGCGAAAATTTTGTGTCACTGAAGCCGGAAACTGGCAATATCGTCTTGAATTATTTGCCGAAAGGAGGTGAGTTCGCATTGATCGATGGTATTCAAATATTCGAGATGAAACAGTCGGAATATTAAATAACAACGTTGCAATTAGGTGGATCGAAGGCTATAATCGTTCAGGCGAAAGAACGCGGTAGCGACGAGGCGATTATCGAGATTAGCGTACAACCCATTGACACGAAGGGTGATAGGATAAACTGCGGCGACTATGTGCAGGTAACAACAGCCAACGCCGACAATCCAATAACGTTTATCGAATTAAAATTTAACGGAACTACTCGAGCGTGAGGTAAACGCTGCAGGGCTCAAACAATTTTCCCCTTCACTGTTCTTTCCCGATACTATTTTTCTTTTTCAAAGTAAAACCACGTTCTTTATAATTCTCATTGTTCGGCAGGACATGTGCTTCTGGAATGTTTCGAAATACAGGATTTACGAAAATCAGCCTGCAACGCTGCTCGGAAAAATTGGGCCTCCGGCTTATCGCGAACTGTGTCCAAATTTTCATATCACCCGATACGAGCTCTTGAATGGTAAAAAAAAAAAAAAAAAAAAAAATTATAATCGTCCTTATGACTGTGAGGAGGGGAATATAAAAAATTGTATCTTTTTGTGTTGCGCCAAGGTACGGATTACTTTCACATCATCAATGACGCGATATTTTCCAACGCTTCGCTGGACCGTGACACCCTGAAGTTCCCGGGAGGTCCTGGACCGTACATTCAGATTCGTGTGCGTTGCGTCGTGTGGGAGGAAAAGACTGGCAATCAGCACGCGATAGAATCGAACTTGGTCATCGACGTTCTCGACGAGGACGACAATCCACCGGTGGCGCAAACTAACAGCAGCGTGCAAATAAATTTGCAAGACTTCACTGTGGTGAGAATCTGGGACAGATATTTACGTACAAGCAGTGAAAAAAAAAAAAATGAATTTTTAATTGGCACAATAAAAAAAAAATAGTTTTTGCAAGGATTGTTTGCTCGGCTGACCAGAATGTGTTTGAAGCAATCAAAAATTTTATTGTACGCACCATCAGAATTCCAACGTCCAACATTTTTTTTTTTTTTTCTCGGTACGGGAACGCATGTATACGTTTTCCCGTGAACACGTAAAGAGTGTAGCACACGAGATGGATAGAAAAGCTTCAGCAGACGAAGGAACACTCGTGTGGCTTATCCTGATTAAAGCCTTTTCCGCTCTCATTCTCCTTTTATTCTTCCACTCGTCACCTTTTCGTTGAAACACTCCGAAGTGACGAACGACCGAGATTATCCCCACGTCTCGCGAGCCTCTCAACCCTGAGTTTTTTGTCGTATAAAAAAAAATCTCCCCTCATCCGATGGCGATTATCGTTTGGAGTCGTGGAGCATGAGAAAGATGTTTTTCGGTTGACAGGGTGACAGACTCGACGAGCACGATCTCATGGTTGAAGACGCCGATTCGACTGCGAGCAATCGTTACACCGTAAGGATTCTTGGAGATACACACAACGCCCTCAACATCACTTACAACGCGCTACCTATCGAGCATCCCCAGCGAGCGGAATATACGGCTATTTTTACGAGTTAGTAAAAAATTAAATTAAAACAAAAAACTGATCGATCAGCGAGTAGTTTGAAGGGGATGTGAAATGCCACGGTTGGTAACAAAAAAGTGAGAAATGGATTATACTTTTCGTTACCGACCAGACCCAGATTCAAAGGCCCGGAAAATTTCACATTATCTTAAACGACAATATTTCAATACTTTATTCCTTTAAATATTTCAATAATGACTTGAATTTTATAGGAATATTTTCCAGAACGACCCTACTTCCGAAGTCTCCGTACACCGTTATTCTGCAGGTGATGGATGAGAGTCTGCTGCCGGGTCACGGAGAAAAATCGGTAGGGGCGATAAAACAGAATTACGATGTGTAATAATTAATGCCACTGCGGCATTTGGAATCGATACAAGGTGCGAAATATATTTTCCGCGCGATGTGCCAGAGCACAGGATGCAACCGCGACGACGCCCACGCTGGAACGTGGGCATCGGCAAAAAACTGTTATTAATTAGCGATTAGCTTTTGTGAGGTTGGAGGAAGAGGGCAGTGAAATCAATGCCGCGCCCAAGAAATTACGAAACTTGGCGCGTTGTCTGAACGTTTAATAACCGAGACGGTGCATGAATTACGGATTGAGCTCGTGGGGGGTCGACCAAGCCAGGAAGGACTCGTCGTCGGGTATTCCGGCAATTGTGGAATAATTAGTTCATCCGCTTTCCGAGCTCCTTGGTAAATTATTCGTCTGATGAGGAAGATATGCAGTGGCTCGGCTATTCTTAGGCTCTTTAATGAAAGACCGCTGCATCAGCGCGCTGGTAATTGCCAAAAACAATATTCTTTCAACTTCGAGTTGAATATGTCGCGGAATCATGATCAGAGAGAAAAGATACTCCGGATGTAAGAAAAAAGGCATGATGAAAGTCCCCAAAAAGAGGAAGCCTTGCCATTTTTTACCAAAATGGAAGGTTAAAAAAAACTCCTTCCAGGCGCGATTGAAATTTCGACAGGAGACTAAATACGGTATTTCGATGTTCAGGTCAACATCACATTGTCATTCGTCGGGCCGCAACATCACACGACATCGACAACTACATCCGTCCCTTTGAAGAAGCCAATTTCATTCCCCACGAGTATTTCGATTGCGAGACTATCCGCGAGATATTCTCGCCTGGTCCAACCCTCATTCAAGCCGAATCAGAGAATAACATTCAGCATATTGGACTCCAAGATCTTCAACGTGACTCGCAAAGGGGGAATCGTTTACGTGGCCAACGCCACCCTCTTGCGGTCTGCTCCAGCAAACATCCCGTAAGCATATTACCATTGAACGAACGATAAATCGATCGATCGGTTGTGTCCATACTTATATCGAACTATTCGTAGCTTAACGATACAGTGGCGATCGCCGGAACAACGATCATCAGCATCATTGACGGTGAATCTCGTCAATGTTTCGGCACCCCAGGGCAACGCGTGCGCCAATAATCAGTCGACGTTCACACACTCTTGCGCCAATGCCGTGACGCGAAAGGAGTGCGAGTCCCATTGTGGAATCGGCAGTGGTTCCCTGAAGTGAGTAACGGGGCAGGCAGCACCGAATCGCGTGGCACGATACGGGGAGAAATAATTAGTTGCCCCAACGAACTGCGCGGTTAAACAGTCTCCAGGCGATTCATTTCATTGGGGGCAAAACATTTTTCTCCTCGGAGCCGTTGAAGCCGATTGCATTTAATACAATAATTGTGCTCTTTTCCCAGCGGAACCACGTGGTCGGGTGAGTGCGTCTGGCGTACCAACAATGGAAACAACGCGGCAAAAATGACCTCGCGATACGAAACGTGCACCCCGGATCTCTCGCACTGTCCCGACAACGTGTGCGACGACCTGGAGCATCTGGATCACCGGATATGTCCTCAAGACTGCACGATCGAATGTAATTGGTGCATTTAGATTTGTCTTTTACCATCCCGAAATCGCTACAGACGAGCTCGAGTTTATCCTCGGATTGCATTAAATTCGAAACTATTACGGAAGACTGAAATTATGTATTATCAAAGGACCCTGTGAAATTCCATTACAGCGGAAGTGCACTTCGGCGAAATGAATACGGGTGGACGGGGTATACGGAGCGGACTCGGTACGTGTTCGTGCAACGACATGATGCAATGCACCTGCGGGCCGGTATCCTTTCGCAAGGCCGGCGGTAACGCTAACGGAGTCAATGGTTACGGGGGCGGTGGCAGTAAAGACGGCAGGGACAGAAACAAGTCGAACAGGGAACGGGAGAAGGAGGCAGTCGTTTCGGACGCCCGTAAAGGTTGGTTCAGAGTTGTAAATAAACCGGATACTCCCATACGAGGGTAGATTCACCCTCCGGGGAAATACTTTATGGGGATACGTAGTTGAATCGAATGCGGACTATCGTGGATCCACGATTTTTCACGTCGAACAGTCGTTAGATCCTTCGCTCAGTTTTTGTTGGGCGTAACGATGGTAATTACCAGGAGGAATGAAAGGTTGTTAAAGTAAACTCAAGCCCTGCGGGCGGTAGGAGGGGGGAGGATGATGCGACGATTTATTAAAGCCCGGAACACATCTCCGAGCACACCCTTGAAGTACCAAAAACTTTGTTGCTCTGTGTTTCAGCAGCATCGAGCGGCGGATGTGGTCCAACGTGCATGATCGGGGCGGTCGGCGCCAGTTTCTTCGTTCTCATCGTAATCGTCGGTGCTTTCATAATGTGGAGATACAGGTAAGATAACTCATGGAAGTTATTAATTGTTAATATGTATTCGACTTTAGAGCATTAAGATTAAGGCATTATCTACTCACTGTGACACACTATGAATGACACTGTAAAACAATGTCAACGTCATCCCTCGTCGTTTACGGTTGTTAGAAGAGTGAAGAAGGAGTAAGAGGAGCGCAATATCTGAACACAGGCAATACAGATTTTGTTGTTATAAATTGAGGAAGATAAATTCGAGATACCTTGAATCGTCTCACCGTGATAAAAGTCGTCAGCGACATCGTGTAGAATTTTCCTGCCGTCAATCCCATGGGACTTCGAGTCCGAATCAGCGATACGATTATGAGGACAGTAACGACTGATAAGTCTTCCTCGCTTTCCCATCCGGAAAACCACTGACCCGCGGCCAGGGCCTCACTCTGATGTGTTGCAAGTTGGCGTGAATTAACTTCGATTAACCAACTGCCTCGAAATCGCGACTGACCTGATAGATCAACGTGTTTCCATACCAGGACCAGCACAACAGCTGAGAGAAAGCCGCGCCAAGATAGAGCGAGAATTTCGTCAAGTTCGCGCTCTCCTTCGCACCCTGGAAGTTGACAAAGTCGCTGCGGAGAAACAACTATGTTCCGGGACATGAGAATCGCATCAAAACTCACCAGGGCAGCCTGAAATCCCGTGAGACAGATCATCGAGGTACTCGCGCATAGCTGGACCAGCATGCTCGAGCTGAAGAGGTCGTTGATGTCGTCAACTATCTGGATAAGACGCTGATGATGCTTGATGCAAGTCTTGAAACGCTTCAGGAAGCAATCGCTCACTTCGTTGACCTCGTTCGGATCGAACGGAACAAAGCTTCGGATGTCGAAGTTCTCGCGCTTGAAAAACGACGCGTTGAGATCTCCGATGGATAGTGCCAGAGAATCGCGTGTGCTCGTTGAGCTTCGACAATTCTCAAAGTTCGAGTTGAGAACTCGAAGCTGCAACAGAGTGAATCTGCAGAATCCTATAACTATCGAGTCCATCATGAGAATAGCCACGATTCCAGCCGTCACCGCGGACGCCTGAATGGCAAAGGCAACTGTGTGCATAGGTTGAATCGTCGTGTCGAAAGGATACTTCGCTCTGATCGGCAACGATCCGTTTTCCGTTGGTACGAAGACGATTAGAGCGACTATGAGAATGCCCGCGACACCGGATAGACAATAAACCGTCATTTTCTCGTAGAGAACAAACGATTCTATGAGCATGACCACCGACCGATCTGAGGAGGAAACGATTTTCATAAGCGAACGAGTCTTTGCAGAAAAAAAAAAAAAAAGTATCTTGTCCTCACCTGAAGAGCATTGCAGTATCTCGACAGGATCGTGAATCGCTTTGATCAATCTTTCGATCTTCTCGCGGCGTGTCTGAAAGACAAACAGCTTGAAAATAACAACGGTTATCCCGGCGAGGAAGCAACCGTCGTCGGTGACTATCGTCAAGTTCCCGTAGCTCAGGCAAAGATCGGCGAGGAGTGTCCCGGCAAATGCGCAGATGAGACCGAGGGCGAGTTTGTTGTAAATTTTATAAAATAATTTGAAGATCGACGAGGAATGAGGATGCGGAGACCAAAATCCGAAACATCTGTATGCCAACTGGTGAAATATATTCCCGAGCGTACGAAATTTCATTTTCGTTTTACCTCAGTGTCGTAACGCAAGCGTCAAGTATTGCCCTGTGTCGGGTTTCCACAATTCTCGCCATCGCATTTCCCTTTCTCTAATATCGTGTCGAGACTACTGGGCTCCATTGAAACCCTCGGAGTCTCACAAATCTCTGTATCGTCTACATTATAGATTCGATAATGAAAGACGATTCTTCGGCGTTTAAGGTGAAATGAAACACGTACTCTGTTGTTCTCTCTCGCTCCACCGTGAGACCAATGCCTCTATCTCTCTCACACTTCTCGCTCCGTCACCTGACTTTCACTTCACCTTAAGCCTTCCGGTTTTCAACTCCGTTATCAGTGGCAATTTTCTCCGTCGTTTACGATACATTTTATATGACCCCAGAATTGTACGGACAAGGATGGACACCTGCGATTTTTCCCAACATCCCGCTGATTCATTCACGATTTTCGTTGCAAAGGTACTGCATTGTACTTTGGCGCGAAACCCACTCATCACAACTTCATCGTGCAGACGCTTCGTACTAAAATATTATGGGAGAACCGAAATTGCACACGAG
Organism: Stenichneumon culpator; assembly: GCA_964017025.1. Lineage (NCBI taxonomy): Eukaryota > Metazoa > Arthropoda > Insecta > Hymenoptera > Ichneumonidae > Stenichneumon > Stenichneumon culpator. Next base: position 17,251,956 of record OZ024779.1, on the reverse strand, counting down.
CTTCTCCGACCCAGCTGGAGCTTTTCTCTTACTATTTATGCAACGACCCAACTTTGAGAAATTCCATTGATAATACAGTACAACATAATATCAAACGCTACCTCGATGTTTCACGCTTGCGTAAACGCCATCGGCGAACCGAACGGAAACCCTTTGCTCGAGGGATCGTGTTCCTTTCAAAGACATCCACCGCTACGCCGCGCGTGCCGAGACATCGCTCCAGCTTTCTCTGCACACAAATTCGGAAAAAACTTTCCGACTCGGAGACTGCGGCATTCGACTTCACGGCCTGGAGGATCGATAGTACCAACGGACATAAAACATACTCCGGGACACGCGGCAGTCCACACGTCAAGGGAGACGAGATCTTTATCGGCTGACATGCAACGTCCAACGATCGAGCTTGCGGGGACGGCAACGCCGGCGGACCCATGGCATATACGCTGGATACGATCTTCGACTCTGAAAAGTTAACGCCACCCTCTCAATAGGTCGCGAGAACTCTCTCCTCTGCACGGAGAACCATGATTAATAGATACAACATCAAACTTCGTGGTGAAATACGATTTTGGCGTCCAACAATTAATTGCTTGTGCTAAAGAATTTATGTGTTGGGTCGGCGAATGTATTTCCGAGTTATTCGGTGATATCGGTTCAATTGTGCAACTGTCGATTTTTTTTTTTTTCCACAGAACTGCATCGAAGGTTTCCCGACGAGAATGCAAGCACAGATCGGGAGATGGAACGAACGGCTTGGGAATATTGCCTTCAGACTACCTCGACCGCGGCGATGGTCATCTTATCGGGCTCGACTCCTTCACCGGTCTCAACAGGAGCCTCCTGCTGCCCAAAGTCTCACCGGTAAGTTCATCCCCTTGAGACGTCGTGCGGCTGTCTTCGAACTATACCGAGCGAAACGATAATTCAACCCGATTATTCCGGGGATTGTCTGGCCCGATAACGATCCCCCCGCATAACTCACGCCGTTACGGGCCGCACGGAGAGGCAGAGACTTCCGGAAATTGTCTCGAGCCAGAGGGGGTTGCTTGAAATACACTATGTAGCGTGAAGTATGCATTATGCTAATGAAGACTACGATCGATTCTGCTGCCCCCCCCCCCCCCCCCCAAAATGTTTCCCGAAGATCGGTACATTTAACACTCGAGGGATTAATCGTCCAGAGACTACGATTATGACGTAGACTCTCGCCTTTCACCCTAGTTTGTGCACTTTTCTGTCGGCGTTTACTCGAGAGCGAAAAGAGCTTTGGACTTCAGGGTGAATGGACGTGGTCGTGAAGCGGCGGAATCGATTGTTCAGTGTACCGGAGTTAAATTATCCACTGAAGCAAACCGAGAACGATAACGTCATCGATTTCCTTCCACAAGGTCGTTGCATATAAAAGTCCTCGAGTAGCGTCGACGTTAAATTAAAATTATCTGATGACCTTTCACCTTATGGATTTTTTGTCCCGTCAATACTATTGAGTTACCGAAGTATTGACGAATATTAAATTACACCGGTGTTTTGCGTTGAACAAACAGCCCGATCCAAAGTGGGAATTCCCACGCTCGAGATTGACGATCGAGCAGGTGCTCGGCGAGGGTGAATTCGGTCGGGTACTGAGAGCGAAAGCTGTCGATATCGGAGGATGGCCAGGATCAACGACCGTGGCTGTGAAGACACTGAAGGAGGATGCCAGCGCCGCCGAGCTCGCTGATCTCCTGTCGGAGTATCAACTGCTGAAAGAGGCTCAGCATCCGAATGTGATACGGCTTTTGGGTGCCTGCACCTCGCCGGGAGCTCCGGTTTATCTAATCATCGAATTCGCGGAATTTGGATCTTTGAGGTGAATATCAATTATATTTTACACGGAATGTGGAGAGGCATCTGAGAAGGTTATAGACATTTTCAACACTGCGCATTTCATCTCTACGTTGAATATCAACAATTTTTAAATCTTTTGTCTATTCAAATTTTGGGAAAAGAATCAGAGTCTTGAAAAGTGCAAGAGAAGACAGTTTACTTGAGTAAACTAGAACTGATTGGACTGAAATTTGACTGAAACGTGAATAGATCAAACGATGTTTTATATAAAATATTACGAAATTATTTGTACTTGGGCAAATAAAAACTACTTCAAGTACGACGTACTTCAAGTCTATGGTACGTAAATAAAATGGTACTTTAAGTACTTCAAGTACGTTCCAACAACATATGTACTTGAAATCCCGTGCTTCAATTACGAAACAAGTACCATGTACAAGTACCAGGTAGTTGAAGTACCGCCGAGCTCTGAATTAAATAACGATGATCAATAATAAGAATGGATAAAATTTCTGGACTTTTCCCCGACTTTCACTGATGAAATAATAGCTTTTATCCGCTGAAAATTCGAAACATATAATACCAATATTACAAAAACAAACAATGATAAAACAATGTCCAACCGTCGTTCGTATGTTTCATTTTGTATCACCAGTCATTTTTCCTGACAAGTTAAAAAATTTCCTGACATCTCCAGGATTTCCAGGATTTCCTAGACCGGTTCGACCACCGTGATTGAATGCACATCGTCACTTGACATTTTTGGTTTTGTTTTTCATGCTAGAAATTATCTGAGAAGAAGTCGTCACTTAGAGTCCGAGGGACGAGCACCATGCTCGACTTCTCTGCTGTCCGCATCTCCGGGCAATGCTCGAGAGGAGTTGCAGACGAACGACGCAACAGCAAATTACGCGATAACTCCCCGAGACATTCTTTCCTTCGCTTGGCAAATAAGCAAAGGAATGACCTATCTTGCGGACATCAAGGTAATTATGCTTTTATATGAGTATAAAAATATGCATCAGGAGTATGTGTTAATAACGATGATGAATGAGAAACTCGCCGCGTCCTCTCATCGACGAATTATTATTGATTGCAGCAGCGATCGATCATCATTGCTCATAAATTCGTAAAATTTGCAGTTGGTTCATCGCGATCTAGCTGCGAGAAACGTTCTTCTCGCAACGGGCAAAGTCTGCAAGATCTCCGACTTCGGTCTGACCCGGGACGTCTACGAGGACGACGCGTACTTGAAGCGCAGCAAGGGTAGAGGTTTGTACATAGAAAAATTAACTCACAAAATTCACCAAAAATTTCTTGTACCGAAAGATTTACAATTTTTTTTCTTGCTAGTTTTACTATTTTTTTTCGTCATCAAACGGTAATTTTTTTTTTTTCAATTGCAATATTAACGAAACGAAACGTTTGTGGACAAGAAACGTTTGTCAGATGTGCAAATATTTTTTTTCGAATACTGTAAGACTCTCGATGATCGAAAAATGGAACACTCATAAAAAAATTTTAGTTCCGGTAAAGTGGATGGCACCGGAATCTCTGGCCGATCACGTTTACACGAGTAAATCGGATGTCTGGAGTTTCGGGGTTTTGCTGTGGGAATTGGTGACCCTCGGAGCATCGCCCTACCCCGGTGTGGACGTTCACAATCTCTACAACCTACTGAAGGCTGGCTATCGAATGGAGAGGCCGGCAAATTGCTCCACCCAATTGTAAGGAAATTATTATTTACTGCCAACCGCCCTTAATATTCCCGAGCGTCGACAAGCTGAATCTTCGAGGAGGGGACCATCGGTCGACGATCGATGGTCGGAGCAATGGTATTGTTATCCGCTCGGGCATCCCCTCGAAAGATATCCCTCGAGGCTCTTGCACGTCGTCGCCGGACAGAGATTGATGACACCAGAGCTCGTATGAACGAGGAAAAACTACGAGCTCCGAACGCGAACGGTATAAATGGTATATTTTCGTATGTTTAGATACAAATTGATGGTCTCGTGCTGGCACGAGGAAGCCGGTATGAGGCCGTCCTTCAAGGAGCTCACTTGTCACTGGGAACGCATGCTCGAGGACGGAGTCGAGTATCTCGACCTCAATCCAAGAACGGTTCACAACCAGGCTTACTTCGCGTCCCTTCACGCACTGGACAGCCCTACCAGTGAGTTCGACACTCATCGTTATACTCTACTTTCCCGGTATATATATAAAAAAAAAAAAAAAAAAAAAAAAAAAAAAAAATGATTTTCTACGCAGGTTCGAGCAACGAGGGTGTCGTGAGTGGAAACTTCAACATAACCCGAAGCGAGGCGTTCAACTATCTGAGCAAGCCGTCCTCGGAGCCGATGAGAAAGTGCGACAACGTCGACAAGATGCAAGCTCTCTGGCAGGATACCATAGCTTCCTTTCCCGAGGAGCCACTGAAGGCCGGGGCTGCAGCTTACGTCAACGATCGACCGGTAACCTTTAATATTAATCACTACGAGAGCCCGATAAAGTTGAGACACGCAAGTGTCACGAGTAACAGCGAGAATGATCTGAAAACACCGACGACCGAGAGGCCTCAATCGTACATAGACATGGCAGGGAAGAAGCCGAGTGGACAGGATGATCTTCTCCTGTTCAATAATGTCGATCGAGTGAATCATGACGAGCGAATGCCTAATGGTATCACTATGTGAGCTACACGATACTCGGGAGAGGAAACGTAGCCGGGTCGTCGTAGCTTTTTACAACGCCGGCGAAGTACGCCCAAAAGCAAATGGATGGAGAATCGACCGCAAGTGAGATAAGAAGAGAGAACAGATTTACCTGATTGTAGAATAGTTAGTTTTTATTTCGAACGAGACTAGTCCTTAGATCCGAAGAACGATTAAGATGGTCGACGCTGTTGGAGGAGCAGCATTGACCGGAAGTATAATTGCGCGAGTGTGTTTGGGGGAGAAAAAAGAATTAAATTTTGCGAGGAGACGGCGAACCTTTGGAAGCGTCGTGGATTATTTTGTATTCGGTCGTTATGCCAAATCGATTGACGAGGGATGCGAAGGCGAGTATACGCACGTATTGCGAACTTTAGTAGTGAGACTTTGCACGAGACTCTCTAGGACCAAGAAAGGCTTGCCCGAAAGTTCGACTTATATTGATACCAAAATGATGCAACAGAAAAATAATCTTGACCTATTTTTATCTATTTACTACCGTTATTGTACTTAAATTAAAGATAATTGAATTACTGTAGTAGTTGTCGATCGTCAGACAAAAATAGTTATATACCTCGTTGAATTTGAAGGAACCATGTGTTTTGTTTTTTTTTATTCATTTCGCGGTTTCAGTGACCGCTGGGTTTATGCTTCCTATTAAATGTATTTTGTTAGACGTGTATTATATTCGTGAAAAGAAACCTCACTCGTAAATACGTGTGATATTTTAAAGATATGTTGAGCTGTATTTTTATTTTTATTATTTTTTTTTTCGAGCAACCATATCGAAAGTGAAAGACTGCGTTTCCCTACCTTATCGATAAGTGCTGTAAGTTTTTTGTATTTTAGATGTATACTGTAAACATTCCATTAGTCCTTGCTATTTATTATACTATAGATAAAGATTCTATATTCGACGTGTATAAATTTACTATTAAAAGAGATCATTATTTCGTCGCATAATTTTAATGCACTTGGGCCGATAAAGTACCACCCACAGTTCGCTTTTAAACATAACTGTATCATAATTAATAAAGTGCTAACTTTTTGACGACGAAATACGCCTCAGTACTCTTCAATAATGCAAATACCCGGAGGTAGGATAACGCCTAAAATAGGGCACATGACTCAAAAAAATACCTTATAATATTTGTATCAGTCCAGTGGTCAATATGAAGTATAAAAATACGGCAATATAAAACGTGTGTTATACTAGAATATTGTTCGGCTCGTCGAAGGGTACTTACAGGTTCAATCGATCAATGCAAAATTCTGTATTACTCATTGGTGGGGTGAATAAGAAAGTCTCACCATCACTGTTGTCCCCGAGTAGATTTAGCTCCCCTATGTCTGTACTGAAATACTGACGACACTCCGGATCATCGGATGTGGCTTTTACTTGGCAACTTTTCTTCTCATCCAGCTTGATCTCGTTATGCTTTATCAAGGACGGCAATAGCTCGTGCGAGAAGTAAGGATCTATCTTGTGGCCTATAAGAATATTCCAATTTCTCATTAGCAACGGGCATCGAGATATTCTTGTTATCCACTAGATAACGACGATTCAACTCACCAGTTTCGTCGCAGATCTTCGGGCATGACCCTTGCGGTATCTCCGTCATAGCCTGTTTTACGCTCTCAAGGAAGTCTTTGTTGGCTGCGCCAAAAAAGCGAACCCGATCTACACCGTAAATGTTCCTGACGAGCTTATCCAACTCTTGAGGCATATCGAAGCGCCTGAATAGCCTCGCCTCTTCGGGCAAATCGTCACGATCGCAATAAGGAAACTGCACAACAAAGTATCGCTTGTTTCTCCGTGAGTAATTTTCCTTGAGCAGTCGCAGAGCGTGATTATCCATATTGCGATAAATCACGGGAACGACCTCGTCGCTCGGTGGCGGCGACGTCGCGACTATTATTACGTCAGCGCTCTGAAATGCCGAATTGCACCATAGACCTGGATCCTAAATTTCGTACGTCTTTATTAGATTCTTATCACCAGCTCTTGTTCAAAACTTCGTCGAAGTTTTCTAGCTTTACCTTGTTCGCTGTTTCGGGTATATCAAGCATATCGATCATCGCATTGATGTTGCACCTTCTCATGTACAAAGCCAATTTCTCCATAACTTCGACGTGCGCCACGTGCGTCGGCGAATAAACCAATAGGCAGTTCATTTGACTGTGTCCTCGCTTGGCCAACACGTTCTTCTTGTACATCTTGTAAGCGTAGTACATCGCGTACGCGATCGCGGGTGGTATCCACACAACACTGATTATCATTAACAGCAGGCGACGCGTTGGTTGTTCTGAAATATTGATCAATCGACTAGTTGTCCTGACGGAGGATTATTCGAACGGAGGAATGGGGTTTTTCGTGATACTTTACTTGTACTTATCAGAGGCGAGGTACCGTTCGCGCATCCGTGATCTCCGCAGGCTTGATGAATCGCTGCGACCTTGAAATAGTGCACGCCCTCAGCGACCGAGAAATTGTACTGAATCTCTCGCTGCTCGTTCAAACTCACTTCCACCTTTATCACGCTGTTCGTGTCGTTGTTTATCAGCCACACTCTGTATCGGGTAACATTGAATTTTTCCGGAAGCGGCTGAACGTTCAATGAAAGCGTTGCGGTGTTCGATACGTCGACGTACACGAATGGCACAAACGTTTTGACGTCATTCCTTTCTTCGTCTGCAACAACAGCATTTAACGTGCCAATTATTTGGAGCTAAAAAAATCGTTTCAATTTTTTGTTTAATTAGAAGCTTGAAAGCTTGTTCGTGGATATCACAAATATGTTTGTTATATCTCATAAGTGTTTGGTACAAATACTTACGATGCAATTATTGTTTGATATATTAACTACGTTTGAGAAGCTTGATCTGCATATTAAAATCAAAGCAACACTCTATGCCAAGAAAATGTTGTTGTATATAAATTGTCATAAAAAAATATTTAAAAGGACAATGAGAGAAACTCACCGATGGATTTGTGTCTCGGTACAATGAACACCAGTTTTCTGCTGTACTCGTAGCTGTTTCCCACAGCCAGGTATTCCAGCCGGTAGGAAACAGCCTCGAAAGTCTCGTCGGCAAATGGACAAGAAACAAATAGCTCGGGAAACGATACATCCCTGTCCCTCCTGAATATCTCTATCTCACGGCAAGCAGCTTGTCTGTTATCTCCGGATGCCTGGTATCGTGTAATCAGCCCTGATAGATCATCGAATGAATCATCCTCTCCAGAATTTGACTAACACGCTAAGCCTCTCCCTGCATCGTCTCAAACTTACTATAAAACTTGGCGTCGCTTATAGACAGATTGAACGCAGTTGTTTTACCCTGGAATGCCCCAAAATCTTTGATGTAAGCAGACAATCTGAAGTTTCCCAGAGACTCTCCAACGGGCGATGTGTGTCCCAAATTTTCGAATCTGAGGTTGACGCAATCTGCAATCCGTTATGTAAACATACTGCAAAAATGATCATATATACATTTTTTTTTACCTTTGCCACGCTGGATGGACCTGAGGAGACATTCCGGCCCGGAATTCTTCAATGCCGCAGTCTGCAGGCAAGAAAGAAACGAAAATATTGCGGAAACATCGAAAACGAGGAAACCTCAAAAAAAATAATAATTGCATTCGTTCTCGACAGAGGAGAAACCGATGAGCCTGCACGATACGTACGTTATTGTGACAGAAATCCGAGTAGCAATGGGAGGCAAAAGCCCTCGACGTGAAACACAACGCCAGTATTAACGTAAAACTCATTACTCCGAACATCGTTGAGGTTATAAACAATCTATCGTTCGTCAGAGTTTAAAGATTATACTAGCTCTTATTGTCACCATCCTCGTAGCATCTTGCGTTACGCGTCGAACACGATATGTTCGATTGTCACATATTCTCGCGGGGTATATCAATCGTTTTTTCCAAGAATCACATTATTATTGTTCTATTGCGATGCATCAGCTGTTGTCGTTTCCGTGCGTCAGAGGTTTCTTCGTATGGATCACGCGACCGCCGCGACGCTAGCGGCCGCGGACGGAAGTACTCGACGCGCACGAACGATAGCGACACTATATATAAATATAACTATATATAACTTTATAAATATGTGCATATAAAATGCGTATAAAACGCATTCGCTTGTTATGGAAACTACAAGTTAAAATAAAAGTTAGGAAATCCACGAAACAGTTGAGGATTACAACAAAAAATACAGTTAATCGTCTCCGAATCCGTTATCGGATTCGCTATTTCTTTACCTCGCACCCCATTTTTAGAGGCTTTTTATAGATCATTTCTATAACAGGAAGAGGTAATTAAAAAGACAGCACTAAAAGCAATATACCGATCGTTCGTTGTTTTAACAATAAAACATTGTTTCACGCCGGTGGAACATTATATCAAATATATACGCTCAAAGATATATCTTATTATAGCATAATAATTATAGATAGGTATGTATATTTATAAAGGTCTAGATCCATTTAAATCAAGCACAGTTTTGGGCCTATCGTTTGGATTAAAGTGTTTCTGGAGACCCTGCCAGCAGAGATGATAATCTCTGTCGAGACTCTTCGTATCCGTTGCCCATTCCGTAAGACGCATGCACAACGAGGTCTCGAACATGAAAGCCATAGTTCCGTCGGCAACGCGCTCGGGCTGGAGCTTGCACTTGGATGCGCCCTCGAAACACTGAGCGTCCGGTCCGTGGGGGGTCATCATAGTGTGAAGAGAGGCTCCTCCGGCCTGGAAACCTTCCTCCTTCGCCTCGTAACGACCTTTTATCAATCCCATAAATTCGCTCATGCAGTTTCCTGTGAAACATAGAAAAATACGTGGATAAAAATCGATACTTACGATAGAAAACGCGCGAGGTGGAGTCTGAAGAAAAACGAAACTCATTCCGCGATCGCAATCGTCACGCTGCCATGACATTGGGAGAGCAGGGAAATCCACGAAAGGTGGAGTCGCGGTTTGTTGATAGAACGCGGGACGGTACACATCAGACACGGGGAATGATTGACATTCCCGGGAATCAGGGATGCGACGTTGGATTCCGCGTTTTCTCCTTGATTCAAAAGGCCGCGGTGGCAACCACAGCGAGCGGCAGCGGTCGCTCGCGGGTTCTCTCGTCGGCGGCGTTCTACCGTAACGAAGGCACGCTCGAAACCGCTTGACCGAGCCACGTAAGTGCTGAGCACCAGACTCTCGAGCGCTCGTCTCACTGATCGAAGAAAAAGAAATAACGAAAAAAATCCTTTCCTTCGCGCTATTACTAGCGATCGATTTTTTTTTTTTTTTTTCATCGATCGAGTTTTCTGTAGCATTAAGTACGATTTGCATATATGTAGGCTGCGCGTAAAGCATGCCGGAAAGAAGTATTATTAAAAGAAGAAGATTTCTATTATCAGCAAAGATATGTGATTGCTGCATGACAATGACGGTTATTCGCATAAACTTGCCTCTTTTCATACGATAGGATTGACTATAGATTATGCCAATGGGTATTTTGCCGTACGTCAAGATTACACACTGTTTCAGGTGATGTGTACTTACGATGATAGTACGGTGGCCGGAAGGTGTTTTCCTGAACCGACCATCTCGGTGGAAAAATAACAAAGTCAGCGATGGCTGTACCCGGCTTCAACGACGGGCAGGTGAGGACGGTGAAGATCGAGGGGTCCTAAAAAAATGTTGCGTCAAACTTGGTAAATACGTTTATTTCGTATATTGGATCGAAAACCGAGGGACGAGACTCACGCAATGATCGAAGGATACGGAGTTGATGACCATGAAACGAGCGAGGTCGTATTTGTACGGTACGTAATTTCCGTGCCAGGCGACGACGTCGAACGGGCTGTGCTCCTGCTGGGCCTCGAAGTACTTTCCCTGATACTTACAGCCGACTTTGTACTGAACTTTCCGATCCTCGTACCACGCCACGGGGGTCAGAAAGTCTCGGGGCTGCGCGAGACCGTTGGACCCTTAAAATAGTACATACTGATAAAGGCACAGTGTGGGTATAAAAACAAAATCTAATGAGCATAAAAAGACTTCTTTTTTATGCCCGCGAAAAATTGGAAAACGTGCAAAGCAATTTGCACATGGCTATCCCATTTATTACAATTTAGCGCATAGCTTCCTCTACGAGAAAGTTCGTTGATCGATTTTGGCTTCCTCATAGAGAAGGCTATGTGCAAAATTGTAGTAAATGAAGAAGTTATACTTTGCACCTTTTTCGTAAAATAAAAAAAAGTTTCTATATCTCATAAAATTGCAACTCAAAATTTACCGGAAAATTTATTTTCTAAAATTTGCGCATTTCTTCGTTTTGAGGTAATTTTTACTTTGTTGTTCACCGATAATTACAAAAGTATAAATCATTTTACTCTTAGCGTGATATGCGATTCAGAAACACGTGTCAGGCGTAAGACCAGATTAAAAAAAAAATCAACATTTTCAAATTCCCATAAAATTTAAACGGTTTCATCAATTTTCGCCAACTTAATGAGAAACATTGTAGTGTTAGTCCATTCCCATATTAGACTTCAGCTCGATATCTCCATGTTTACTTGATCTAGAACGTTTTTAGTAATTAAAAAAAATTCCAAATTCCATAAAATCTGACCGCTTGGATAAATTCCGACGAAATTCAACCCTTTTTCGGAAAATTTTTAAATCGCATAAAATATCGAACGGGACCGGAATATTCATGAAAATTACACCGAGAGAAGACATGAGACCACGGTACTTGTGTATCAAATTTCAACTGGCTATCTCAAGCCGTTTCCGAGTTAGTAGTTTCAAACGATTCAAGTCTGCCACATGCACATACACATGCACACACATAGGTACATCTGGACGTCGGCTAAAAATGGCATTTCTCCATGTTTTAAACTATTTGAATTACTCTGACACTAAAATCTCGATGTTTCTTTTACGAAAACATAGCTTCCTCTATGAGGAAACGAAATAGTGCGTTTTGTCACTCGGTCCCTTATCTGTGAAACTCTGAACGGTAAGAAAAGCGCACGATTACCTATAGGTCCGAGACTCGGTAGTTGGAAGTGATTGTCAAAGACTTCGAGAATGTAGCCTCTGGTAGGACCCGAAACTCCCACCGAGAATTTCATACCCTGCTGAATGACACAAATCTCGTTCGGCTTGCAGTGGATCTTTCCGAACTCCGTGGTGATGTCGAGCTCGCCGAGCTGGGGCACTGCAACGAGTCCACAGGCAAATAGAGGAGTGTCAGCGAACCCAGGAGGACTGGCCGATTAATCGAGGGAAATAATTGTAGCGCCATCGCTAAACTTACCGATAAGAAAGTCACCATCCGCATTGTAGAAGGCTTTGTCAGTCATCGAAACGTTGCACAGATAAACGTGTATGGCGACTCCGTTGCGAAGACTCGGGTCGCCGGTTCCGCATATCGTGTGAAGACCGTTCACGAAGTCTACGGACTCTCGGCCGTGAGTCGGCAATTCGAATGCTCTCCAGCGAAGCTGCAATTAAATTGGATGCGCTATAGTTGCATCTCGTTAATCGTCCAGTGCCTCGCCGGCTGTCCTGAACGGATCGCGCGACAGTTTAACGAGCTCGAATGAACCCGCTCGAGTCGTTGAGCTTCTGGCACTGTTGTTACCGTTGGAAGTTGCACTCTCGTGGATGTACTTTCACATGCTCCGAAACGTTTCTCCTCTAAAGCCTCGTCTAATTCTTAATTCGGGCTATCTACGAGCAGCACTGGTCTTCCTATTTGCTTCGGGGCACTTATGTTGCTCCTCATAGATTCTCCTTAGAGCGTAACACTCACCGGATTAGGATTCGGCAGGGTTTTGTCCCATTCGTGAGTCAATCGAGACACTGATTTCGGATCGTGCTCGTAGGCGCCGTGACAGACCGACGGTTTTGTTCTGTAGAACCATGTTCTCTTGTTCTCCCCACGAGGCGCTGGAACCGTGCAATGCATCAAATTATAATCGCTGCACAATAAAAAAAAAATGTAAAGGTTTCATTTAAAAAATAAAAAATAAAATGTTGGTCCTTTGAGGACAACTCAAAGGACCAACATTTTTGTTTGTTTGTTCATTTCGCCATTTCAATATTGTCGAGCGAACAATGTCATCAAAAACTTGTAAAATAAAAAAAAAAGAGTATGGGCGTTGGTGAATCAAAAAGAGTTTATTGGTAATAACTTACTAACCGGTAAAAGCAGTGCCGGACAGTTGCTCTGCGTAGAGACCGTAGGGACACTTCTGCGGTGTGTTTTGAACTGCTGGAAGGGCTCCCGGACATCGCGGATCCTCGCTGGCGAATTCTCCGCCAAAGCCTGACAGGTACTGAGGCACAATTCAATAATAAAATTTATGAAATCGTGGACGAGGCTCTTCGAGTCTAATACTCAGCGGCACCTCTGGATCGGACGACATGCTCGCTCACTGTACCAAACAGAACTGTTCTACCACTACACTTTGCTCTAGTTTTAGGTTATCTCGTTCAAACACTGGTTATCGTAATCTATAAACGGCGGCGCTTTATCGCGATTGGTATTTGTTACAGCTTCAATTCTAGAGTGAAACCGTATCTCGCGAATCTGGCTCGAGTGCGATGTGCAAATTACTTTGCACCTTTTTCAAACTTTATTTTACTTTTTTTTTTACTGGTCTATCGGTAATATCTCCAGTGTATGGCTTTTGAAAACATGAAGAATATCATTTTTGCATCTGTGTGAAGTATGAAGTTAAAAAAAAAATCCAAAACCTTATAAAATTTTAACCGGTGGGCAAAATTTAAACATGCGTCCATAGTAGTTTATTTATGTTAGATTTTTTTGTAAACAATCTACAAAAAAAATTGTAAGAGCGCGAGTGCAAAAATATATTTTTTCGGAAAAATTGGAAATTTACATGAAAACCTCGAAAAAAACTTCATGAAAATAAAGCTTCCTGGATGAGCAAGCAATATATATATTCGTCGAATTTTTTTTGTTTCTTAAATAAGTTTACTACGCACCTTAAGATTGTCCTCCATGGCTGGGCGTAGTGTTGTTTCTTCTCTCATTTCTCAATACAAAATACCGAGGAATATTTCGTGTCTCGACGTTTTATAGGTAGACACCAGTCGGCCTCAGAGCCTCCAGAAAGCTTCTCAATAAGATTGAATTTGTCTCTTCTCTCTTTTCCCAATATAAAATGCCGAGGAATGTTTCGTGTCTCGGCGTTTTATAGGTAGACACCAGTCGACCTTAGAGCCTCCCGAAAGCTTGTCAACAACATTGAATTCATTCAAAACATGTTTACCGCGATCGGGAGACCCCCGATCGCCAATGAACGCATCCGAGACGAAGGCACGACCCTGTTCAGGTGCGACGATACCGGTTACTGATAGTCGTTGTTGTTTGGATCTGCCTCGTGTGAGACTCCCGATTGATTTATCAGCATGTCGTCGATTTCGCAGGCGACGAGCCTCCACAATGATCCACGTGTCTACGATCGATAGATCTACAAAATAATATAAGTACATAACAAAAATTAACAACAAAAAAATTGGAAATTCATGAAAGAAAAAAGTTACATACTTTGTGGACAATAAATGTTTAACTAAATGTACATACATTTTTTCGCTGTTACCGTACGGAGATAATAGTTTCTGCCACAATAATCCGGACTTGTCACGACGCATTTTCTCTCCACTTATAAACACTGCACCGTGATTGCCGTGAAACTCTGCGCGTTTCATAGTTCGAGCTTCGTGAAGACTCTCTCTATATTTAAATCCAGAACGACTCTTTTAAATGCGTGCTCTTTTAAATGTGTATGAAAAAAAAAAAAAAAAAAAAAAAATGGAACGGTGATTTTTTCTTCCGGTAAAGAAATAAGCCGAGAATGTCGCCACAGGAATATCGGAATACGTGGATACTCCCGATCAACGTTAACTGCAAGCTGCATCGAGTTAATTACAAAAAAAACATGATCGATCGAATGTTTGCGTTTTGTTGTAAAAAAATAAAATAAAAATTTGCAACTATCGGAGAGAGTGCAGTAGAGCGATCGACCGGCGCACGCAAAGATAATTCCTTATGCAAATGTGATAGGTGGTCCTTGCTCGGCCGGACTCTTCTTGTCCGGTTTTCCGAGTCGACCCAATCTCGTTCTCTTATCGCTTGGCAGTTGAAAGGGTTTGCAAAGTGTACCCGTTATGTTGAAGCTTACGCAATCGCGCACCGACACAAACAACTTGTTTCCGCTTGATAGAATTAAACTTAACGAAAGGCGTTTGGTGCCTCGTATTCGCGACCCAATCGACAATTTTCCGCCTAATCGGTCGCGCAGAAAATAAGGCACAACATTTCTGTCGATTACTCTCTGTATAATCGTCGAAACTTTCGCGGTCCTAGTTGACCTCAAAGTTACGATCGAAACTTTAACAGTGTACGTGCGGGATCTCGTCGTGAAACTGGTTTTCCATCGAGAAGATAAACGTCTCTTCCGCGACAACCCAAGCATGACGCGAGGATCCCATAGAATTTTTATTTGATTTTTTTTTCTTTAATTTCAATTTTATCGAAATACGCCATTTAGAAATTTACCTATAATAATAATCGAGAGGAGAAAGGTTAAACGATTAATATAATAAACAGAGCTAGTTGCACTCGGTGATTTTGCTTTGAATAAACAACTTAATTTGCAAGTCAACGTGCATCAGTTGCGGGTTTGCAGGCGGTATAATTCAATAAGCTCCGTCGCCTCAGCGCGGGCTTTCACTTTTTTGTATAAATCATCTGAATCTTGACGAGATAAATGCCGAACAAGTGTCAAGAATCCTTCCTGCTTTCGCTGACCTATCGCGTGAATACTCGAGCGATTCGACGCTCCGATAACTCCTCGATCGCTGATAAACCGAGGCCTTAATGGATTGGGCAAATATTGTTATTAAATCGGAGAAAAACAGCTTGTCTGAGTCACGGAGAGCGGAGACTTCGGCGCAGCTGAATATTAACGAATTGTGATGTTAGATGCGAACGACGTTCCAATGACGTCGCCTCGACAGCGAGGTACACAGTCTCCTGCGCGGCTTGTCGAATGGCCACGTTATCAAACGAGTCCTCGGAACGCCGCTAATTTTTTCACCACCTTTCTCCTCGAGGGTGCCAGTTATGCCGTTCGAAAAAAATTCATATTTGCGTTTAGCCTGAGTAATAATTCCCGAGTGAAAGGAGCAAATCACCTGTGAAGATAAGATATACTGGAATACCCGGAAAAACCGCATTGAATTTTGAAAATGTCAACCGTGCAGAAAACGCCACTTGTCCACACGACAAAAAAGGCCAGCACATTTAACAAACATTCCGCAATTTATTTTCTCGTTAATTTTGCAATTTCTTTTTTTTTTATTTCACGATTTCTTTTTTTATTTTATAACGCTTATTTTTAAAAAACGTTTCAAAATGAAAAAGAAAACAATGGTGTACCTTTGCAAGCGAGAAGTGTTTGTCGTCTGTGGAAACCCTTTCTCACCGTGCGGTAGAACAGCTTGCCGCGATCGGGTCGTATAATTAATTGCATCAGAGTTAGATCCCTTCCACCGTTACGCAGCAGCGACGCGATTGAGCGTAAGAAAGCCGCGGTGACTCGAGCGAGGGGGGGGGGGGGGAGGAAGAGGACCTGCTTTACAGTTAGATGAGATTGCGCCAGAAGCGAGTGGAGGAGAAGGAAGAGGAAGCGAGATGAGAATCCCAGCAGCAGCGAGAGAGTTTCGTCGCAGCAGTTGGATGGAGGAGAGTTGGACTTGGAATCATCCTGGTCTCGGATCCGCGAAATGACGAAGGACGCGGAAAACGCTCTTCGGCTCTTCTGCATGCGTTCTCACGATAAGCGTGTGCGAGCGGCGAGTTATCGAAAACGATGAAATTCAATGACGCGCGATGGACCACACGTTGACGAACTCTCGTCCGGTGTACCGGCGAGATTGAAGACCGCACGCAAATCGGCTCGAAGCGGGATTCCGAAATGCCGGGCGGCGTCGGCGAGAGCGCCGGAGGAGATTCTTCACCGGGGAGGACGCACACAACAGGTCAATGATATTTCAGTATGTACACGCCGAGCGAGAACTGTGACGAGTCGAGAAGAATCTCCGTGGCCATCTTGACCCAGATCTCGAGGATGAAAAGCGGAAGAGAGTTGTACGCTCGTCGAGCCGGCGACCCGCCTCGGCGATTAATATTGAAATTAATGATAATACGAGAAGGCGAGTTGTTTCTCGACGGCGGGTATGCTCCGGTAGACATGTAACCGGCATGAAGTTTGCGCAGACTGAGTTACGATACGCGTTGAATTACGGTACCGCATGAGTTCACTCGGCGAGGGATCTATGGAAAGAGATGGATCCACGAATCCTTCCGTAGATCGCGTAGCGGCGATCTTCCCATCACCTTATCAGGGATCATAAAAATCAGTAAAATCACCCTCGGCTATGTCGATCACCCGTTTTCTTTATATATATATATATATATATATATAAGTGCGTGATGCCTGCTCGGATATCCGTGCCTCGAAAGCCCGCACGAGTGCGAGTCTTGGCGCTATATAATAATGCGCTATGATACGCGAAGCCAACGGCACGGCATTAACACCATGCTCGCGGAAACACCGAGGAGCGGGGTTGCTGCAGCTTCGCATAGAATCGTTTGTGTTGGTGTACTGTACGGTACGAATTATACCCGTACGTACACCTGTGTCTATTTTATTATATACAGTAAAAAAAAAGGAAAAAAAAGGTGACTCGAGAGGTGGTGGAGGAAGAAGAGGGAGATCCTCACCATCGGCGCACACCGGGGCCCCGGCGGCGTGAGGTTGAATTCACTGGCAACTCGCGCCAGTTGGCTCGCATCGAGCCAGGTGGACTACTGGTGAAGAGAAGAGAACACAGAGAGAAACGGTTCACGCGATGCCGGAGCCACTACTTTTCAGTGTATATCCACCTGACTCGGTACTCCGCTCCGAGTCCCGGTCTGCCGCTTTCCGCACCTAGTTGCCGGTTGCGCGAGTTCGTTGTCCGACTGTACCGTGATCCGTTTTGTGTATCGCGGGATAACGTTGAAAATTTTTTGTTTCATTTTCTTTATTTATTTGTTTTTTTTTTGTTTTTTTTTTTCTTTTTTTTCGCTGTTTTTATTGCGTCCAATTCGTCACGAATGCCAGCGTGTGAGACCGATATCTCGCCGATATCTCAGCACGGACGACACGGTCGTGCGCGAGGACTCTAGCGAAAGCAGTGCCTCTTCGAAATAAACCGGGAGGATCTCGAGAGAATCAGCGTCGAGCGAGGGGAAATTCGTGACATAGAGAGAGAGAGAGAAATTAAAGACTGTCAGATGTAATTAATTAGCGGCCCAGATTCGTGGCTCCGGGAGTGCGCCAACTCGCGTGTAAATCCGGTTCGGGACTCGTGCCGCGCCGCGCGCGACTCCCTCGAATGTGAAACCCGCCAGGCTCTCATACTGTTATTACGGGCGGTGATTTTTATTATTATATATTTTCATTTAAACTCTCCGCGACTCAACTTCACTCGGATAGTAATAGAAACGTTGAGTTTCGTCGATTTGTTGCGTACGAAACGATTGACAATCAATCCGGAGGATCCATCGATCGTGTGCGCGAGGTTTGACGAGCTCATTGGATTTTTTTTGCAATTCGAAAGCTTGATCTTCGAGATCCCGTTTCGTCTTCCAAGTCGTCGGTCCGGCCAGCGATTATCTTCTCTCCAGGTAATAACACGTTAATTCCACGGGGGATGATAACGAGCGGATGTATCGGGAGCACGCGCGGAGATGAGTATGGGATACGAGAAACCGTTCGGACGGGCCGGAGACCGTTGAGACGGGGAGGAGATTATTCAAGAATCGGCTGAACGAAGAGAAGAGGATACAGATCGATCGTAGGCTCTATCCAAGAGGCATTCGCGTTATTTGTCCAGTCAGCTGAGACGAATCGCTGGGAAGAGGACGGAGAGGCTCGGCTCTGGCGTAAAATCATCTTAGCTGTTCTCCGCGTGATCTTGGGGTCCCGCGAAGTAGGTTGCCGCTGACTCGTCGCGCGTTTCAGCCCGGCACCATCGTAGCCGAGGATCATTCCACGTACACGAGCTGGCGCACGCGTTTCTAGGCCCGTTCGCGATCTCCCGAGCCGCCTTGCACGCCTCTGCCGTATAATACACCTGCCTAGAGAGTTCGAGCCCCGACTCTCGTGCCGCGCCGATTATTCTCCTTGCCCTCTCCTGTTTTCCGGCGGCGCGGAGGAAGCTCGCTGAACGTACAACGTTCGGTAGCTCGGGCACCGTTAATGAATCCTCGCTAAGTGGCTGCTCCGCGATTCCGGAGAAAGGGGAGCAATATGAGAATAACATTACAACTTTAACGATGGTCCACACACGTGCCCCAGACGATTTTTAAGTGTAAACTCGGACCACCGCGGCTCGGACACGGGCCGATTTTATACCGTGGAGAACCCGGCATCTGTTTCGAAACGCGCCCAAGAATCCGTGACCGCGCCCGCTTCCTTCGCTCTATTCTTATTCATTGGATTCGCGTGATTCGGAGGGAAAAGAAACAAATTCTTCGCTACGTAAACGCGGTGCGCAAGCATCTGTACAACAAAAAGAAAGAATAAGAAATTGTTGGCTCTTCGAGAACTATCTTTATGTTGAATTCTGTATTAGCATACCCGTGAGAAAGTATGACGCCCAGGAAGTTACTTCCTCTCGCGAGGTCTCCCAGCTCCCCGCACGCGGAGAACCCGTGAGCGAGAAAACCTCCGGCAGCTTCGGCTGCTGTTGCGTTATCGTTTTTCTTATATCTGCGCAAAATGGATCACACCGGGGCAAGATGAACCTGCGTCGTCCGGATAAAAAAATCCGGGTAAAAAATGGTCCGTCTTGCCCCGATCTACCGTACCTGTATCTGTGGTCTCGGTGCGTCGTGGCAAGAGTGAAGAACGTCGCAATATTGTTCAATGGATAGTGTGCGTGTGTGGCAATGCGACTGGGACAAATGACAATTGCAACGAAATGTTTACTATAGGCACGTTCCGATTTGAAAACGCAACACCTCGCGGTTGAATCGACTTTCTCTGGTAAAATCGTCGAATCGGCGGTGCGACTCGTTCCTTTCTGCTTATAACCTGTTTCTCGCCATGAAAACTGTACAATGTTATTACAGGAGCGTTGGCCTATACTTTTAACACGCGCGATCTTTCATGCGGTCGATATTTGCCATAGATATGCAGGAGCACTCTTACGAGAGTTGGCTGCTATCAGAACATAGCGAACACTCGCTGGTATGGGTAATTAACTCGCGGTCGACACGCAACTGCGACATATTTGGAACGAAACGGCATTCGTCGATCGCACGAAGAAGTCTTTGGTTGTTTTTTTTTTTTACTTTTTTTTTTTATCTCGAGCCTAAGATGAGAGTCACCTACTTCAACTGTTTCTTGTATTTTTTCGAAACTCGAGACTAGAAGGTATTACGATTAGACCGAATTCGCAGGTGGAATTTAACGCGAGTGCGTGCCGAAGGAAATTGACTGATTTTAGTCAATGTTACTCGGATTCTTCGTACATGGACAACAATAATTATTTCAATGGTAATTATGCATTTTTACCGGGAATAGTCCATTCAGTAAATATCGAGAAGAGCGGGGCAAAATGCGACAGTGGGGCAAAACGGAACAGTGGAGCAAAACACAATTTTCCAGTAATTTTTGGATGCCCCATTTTGCCCCATCGATACATCTGGTTTTTCTGCTCCGTTTTGCCCTACGGATGTTTAAATATAAAAATGTACTATCGAAATGTTAATATTGAATTGACAAAATGTCACTATCAATTTCTTTCCGTGCAATTTTGAGTGCCGAATAAATGTCACGTACGTGCGTGCGGGTGACTCACCCAGGTGCAGAAAGTGCCGGTCGACCGATCGCACGCAGGATCGAAGGGGTTAATAGCCGGGTTGCGTGAGTCGGTACCTACTTATTCGTCCGAAGAGTGAAAACTCCCGAGGGGAGCACCGAACGAGTGCGGGTTCCCCGATGCTCGACGAACCCGGCAAGTCGTCGACTTCCGATGGTACCGCGGCGAGAAAATATAATCAACGTCCTTCACCGACATGAAAAAAAAAACAACCGGATGCATCAAAAGTACCTTCCCGTGTCTTCGGCACGGCGAGCTTCCCTCTTTCGAATTCATCGTATAATTCTCACGAGCTATCGAGAAACTCTATTATTGTTATTTTTTGCAATTTGCAAAAAATGCCGTGACGCTTCCGTCACACCCGGAGGAGCTCCGGGCGAGATAGTGGATTTTGCCTCGTAATAAGGGGTAAGCCGCGTAGGCGACAATTGTCGCGTGAGTTTCACGGGCTGTCGAGCCCTACTCGAGAGCTCTTGAGCCGCTAAGCTCCTCGCAAAAGATTCCGATATTAACATATGAATTTATTTTTTTAATCAAGTTCACGATGCAAGCGTCACAGAATGTAAATCAGAGTAGCCGACAAACGAGTGGCTCGCTCGGGGAGAATAAATTTGCGAATCGTCCTTCACCCAGTTGGGCAAAAAGCATATCCGTAGCCGGAGCCCCGGAGCGGCCACGTAACCGGATATGCGAGAGTACAGAGGCCCGTGTGTTGCCGGGAGAAAGGATCGCGGGTACTTGGAATAATGATGTGTCTCTGCGAGCTTGTTGTGCTACGGTGATGAGCGGGAGCGTAATAGCCCTCGCAACTACCGTCACCCTCCGGGCGCGACGAACCTCTCCGGGTCTACCTCGCACACGTTTTTCCCCCGCCCGCATATTTTCCGCAATTGTCTACGCACATTTTTCATTTCCACCCATTGAACTGCGCTCGCTTAGCTCGGTACATTGCTAACGACTCACTCACGCATTTCTCCGAGTCTCGCGCAGGCGCGCCCCGGCGTTCCGTTTCTCACTTCGGCACGTGTTAATTAAGGAATTGAAGCGTGCACGGAGGCAACGGCGGCAATCGCAGTCGTAGAGCGATCGCAACTCGTGGTTTCCACCGGAACGAGCGCCGGAGAAAGGCTCGAATACCTTTTTTTACATACATATGCCTCGAACAATCTTTCCGAACGTTGAGCTCTTCGCGCCGAGCGTTCAGCCGCGATATCTCGAGAGATAGCGACTGTACTTCGCGATTATCAGCGAGTTTTTTCTCTCTACTTTTTTTTTTTTTTCAATTATTTTACCGCGCGGAAAGGCGCGAGATGATTTTTATCGCGAGTAGCCAGCGGCGAGTGCGTAGTTTTCATTATCATAGGCCAGATAGCGCGCAAATCCGCTGACCGAAAGATCTTTCGGATTAAAGCGTTCCGAATTGTTCTGCTGCGAGCTGCGCTACTATTTACTGTCATCGCGAGGGATGCACAGTGTCTTCGCCGACCTTGAGCCATGTACCGAGGAAGAATCTCTCGGGAATATAATTACTCCGGACGCACTGGGTGATTTCGTCTCTAAAAGGCAAGTGGACGTAAAAGTCGGGAGAGAAGAGCACTCGCCCGTCTCAGCTTCGCACAATTCTCGTATATCTACACACGCACACACACAACCTGAGAATTTCTCCTCCATACTTTGAGTACCAACGACTTTGTACTACGTCCGCTCGAAGAAAATTGAATTTACGATGCAGTAAAATCTACTTTCGCGAACGTTCAACCTGCAGTCACTCGGCTAAGTTCCTTTTTTCATTTATTTATTATTTCTCTCATACCTTCGGTTATTGTTTTTTTTTTACATTTGTTTGAAATTTTCCGATGTTGGAGGGAAAAAGTTCACCGATCTGCAAGGTCATACGCGGTGCGGGATTTTTGTCATCGCACTATCGACTCGATCGATCTTTTTGATAAATCGGCTCGATAAATCAGACATTCCGAGTGACGCAAAAGCATGGAGAGTAACAGCGTTCGTGTCGAGGGCATAATAATAATTTCATCGTCGAAGTAATAGTTTCATTTAGTTATACGGACTAAACTTATTATGCGGCGTCAGTGGCAATTACGCGAAAGGTACCGGCGCTCGTAAAACGCGGATCGAAGAGGTGAAGGAAAAGCGATGGAAGCACCAATTGGCGATAGTTAATTTTTTTTTTTTTTTTAACGACCGGAGTCGTAACGAAAATTAATTTATCAGAGTCGTGCGTAGTTACAACGGGCCGCACGCCGACGAAATTATCAGCGGGGGCTACTGATGGAAATTATATTTCAATCCACTCCGGGACAAGCATGTTTAATTTACCCGAGCGGGAACAAACATTATCGGCTTCCTGCAAAAAACCACGATTTTTACACCGCTGAAATGATAATTTGCAAACCGCGTTCCCTTTCACCCCGGGCATATTTTAACGTCACACATCTGTTCCCACGAGAAATCATCGATGAGATTGCCCCGTTGAATTTTATGGCCAAAAAAAAATTAAATAAAAAAATAGGCAGAGCCATCGTTTTCCTTTTGCGAGATCTTTCGTCATCGTGTCAGCGTTTTATTGAGCGCCTGATTGTAATGGAACGTTGAGTAAGTTAATCGCACCTTGAATTGGCCTGAGCAGTTTGGCAATAGTGCATCGAACCAGGCGTTCGTCCAGCACCCCGCGCGCGCGAATTTATTCCACGAACACTTATAGGAGTTTAATGGCCCGACTAAGGTAATTTCTCGGAGCCCGGCCCGATACCGGCGCGCGTGTATTGGTATCGTTGCAACAAACTAACTAGCCGCACAATCGCTTCCGCGAATCCGTGCTCACCCCGATTATTCGATTCTGATGCCACGATTTCGTAACGTGAATGTATAAATTTGGCGAACGATAAATTTCGTTTGGCTTTACTCCCGGGACATTGTTTCTGTTGCTCGACAGGCGACATAGATGAGAATTGCTGCACTGATGTCTCGAACGAAATGGCCAGGGATCGGCTAGGATCTGATTATTCGGAGAATATGAGCGACGCGACGACTTGCAGCTGCACCACGAATTCCATCGACAAGGCGAGTATTTATCGTAAAGATAAAAAAAAAAAAAAAAAATTTATCACAGTTTTACATAGGCGGTAGTTGCCGATTTTCTGCA
Organism: Stenichneumon culpator; assembly: GCA_964017025.1. Classification (NCBI taxonomy): domain Eukaryota; kingdom Metazoa; phylum Arthropoda; class Insecta; order Hymenoptera; family Ichneumonidae; genus Stenichneumon; species Stenichneumon culpator. Next base: position 17,228,276 of record OZ024779.1, on the reverse strand, counting down.
AAAACAGTTGTTTCATTAATTGTTTCCTGATAAAAAATAAATAAAAAGTTATTTATGGCCTGAAACAGTCGAAGCCCTTCAATATCGCGATCGTTTCAAGTTCGCACGTTCTAATCGTTGCATATCGATCCGGCTATCGCTCCTCGCGATCCCGCGGCTTTCCTCGGAGCGAAATTGCGAGAGTTCGTTCGCCCTCGGCGATAACGATCTCGATGGATCCGACGATGAAAACGAATTGTCGACTCGGTTCGCCGAACAAAGTTGTAACACTGGGTTTCATCGTCGAATACGCGGAAAAAAGATTGATTAAACTTTAGAAAATACCTCGCGTTGGCTTCTATTTCTTAATTTTAGTTTTTTATGACCCACGCAGGCGTGTAAAAAACGCACGAAGATGCTCGGTAGTTCGCGGTGAGGATTATTAATAAATCGTTGCTCTCTTATTTTTTGCAGTGTTCGCTGAGGAGTTGCGGTATGTTTCACGAGCCGTTCTTCCTTCACCCACCTGGCACGAGGCCTCGCGACGGTATCTACATAAATCCCATGAGCGCGTTCATCGCCGAGCCGGCGCAAAAACCGAGGGACAACGGGGAGTCGTTCTATCTTCACAGTCCCCACGATCTCGTCTACACTAGGATAACTCATCTGTTCTGCGACACCGATAAACCAAGAAACGGCAGCGATAGAGTCGGCATCGAGAGGAAGGACGAGACTTTAACGGGTAAGTGGCACGTCCCAGATATCGGCACGGTGGGTAAGCGCTTTGCCGTCGCTTCTGCCGCCGATCGAGAGCCCGCTCTGGCGCTGTGACGTACTTTCGTGACGCTACGCAGAGTCTATCCACCCAAGACGACCTCGATACCATCATCACGAATCATCGCGTCCTTCCTCGGGGTCTTCTCACTCGTGGGAGTGAGACATTGTCCGTACTCGATCGAGCGCGGAAGTCTCTTCAGGCTCGAACGGCCATCACTCTCGAGATCCGTTTTACCCCCCGCCCCTGGCCGACCCAGCCCTGGTAGAAATTTTAGAGGGTTACATCAAGCCCTTACCAGGCCTCTTCAGGACCATATCAGGACCATATCAGGACCCGATTCAACACTCCAAATTTAACCTTTCTACTGGGGTGAAACATGTCGGAGACATCTTCGAACGTAAAACCGCCTCGACGATTGTCGAGCATGTATACAGATATATTTATATCGTACTCGCCAGTGATGATCGGTGTTGTTTTTATCTCCTCGTATGTGTTTACCATCGACTCCAGCGATGATTAATCGGGTTTTTCGTCGAATTACAGGCTGTCGTACGTGCTCAGCTTCGATTCGCCGAGAGCCCTCGTAGACGCCAGTTCACGTATCCACCCGCTTGTATCTAATCGTTCAGATTACCAGATGCTCACACGATCGTCGTTGCCATCTCACGCGTGACGACCCCATTTTTCATTGTCAGTCTCTTTCCGGCTTCTCGTATCGACGGTACTCGAACGTCTCGATCGCGAGGTCGGTCCGAAACACAGAATTTTTTATAATCCAATTATTACCGGCTCGTGGCTCGGGCGCTCGATCGATTTGTACATGAGACTGATTCATCGATTGTCAGATATAGTGGACACAGTGTTGCATCGATGAATCAACAGCAGCGTGGTACGTCTAGGCGGTCGTGTAAGGGACTTTGGGACAAAATGGTCCTTTTTGAGATAAGACTTTGTTTTTTTTTTTTATTATAGATTGGCAAGCCTGGTCCAATTTGCCCCGCTCTCCGCCTACAGCCCCGCGTCGATCTTAATTGCAAATTAATGAAAGATTGTGTTTTGCGATCGTCGTGATTGAATGTATGAATGCACCCAGAACCGCCGTACTCCTGTCGTCAAGCGTGTCGGCGTTTAACGCTGGCTGGCACATACGCGGTCAATGATAAACGCGATGCGCTCGTGGAAAACCGGGTTAAACAGTCTTACGGGCGATCTTCCGTAAACCCGTTAAGCCGTTATGGCGCATCAGGCGAGCGCGAAAGAAATAACGATACCGCTTGTATAGTTCTCTCGGCCGCTGATGTGAGCATCCAATGTTATCTCTTTAGCGACAAGTCTTCTCGGATAGAAGAAGCGAGCATTTGTTTCGCTCGTCGATCGATCAACAGTGTTCGTCGCAAAAGTAGGATACGCTCGCACATTCAGCTGACTCGCGCTTCGTGTAATGTTGAGGACAAAAAAAAACAACTTTGCACTTCGGATTATTCTATAGCTGATAGCTTATCGGTCCGATGCGATTCGCAACGCTCACGAAACTTTTCGTCTGAGCAGCGATATTATTACTCATTATTATTTTTATTTATCACGTGTCGATCGGTTTATAGGGTAAAAGTGTCGAAAATGGCCCATCCCGATTAGCATATCAGTCAATGATCTTTGGACTGGCCAATATTCACCACTTTTACCCTATATGTATTATTATTATTTTTTTATACACCGTTAACGATCTATTACCAACAGTAGTTCGTTCTAGTTATTAAATTTGAGGAAGTGCCGCTATTCGTTCGAGCTCGCGGGTGGATGATGAAACGGCGTACATTATTCAGAAGCGCGTAACGAGAGCGGAAATGCAACGAATTTGTTGTAATCCATCTCGCACCGTTTTCTGTATATAATTGCAGCATTCCCGACAGCCTTCCCGAACATTCAAATTGTATGGTAAAATCTAGCTTGGCTCAATTAGACACATCGTTATTCTTCTTCGAGTCCTGTATATATAACATTACAATAGAGAGCGGGTCGAATGATTAAAGGCATCCCGACGCGTAGCGTAATTTTGTTTTTTTTTTTTTCGTTTCGCAGTGAAAGTGGACGTGCACATAAATAACGGTAACTACAAGCCGGTCGGTAATGGAAACTCGATAAGATCGGACTCGATAAAGGACAGCGGCAGCGGCACCGAGCACGCTTACGAACAAATTTGCCTGAGACCGGAAGAGAACGAAAGCGTTCATTCGTCCTCGCAGAAGAAGCTCAACGATGCCTCCTCCGAGAGCGGGTGAGCTCTCAAATTTTATATCAGATTTATATCAACTCTTCGAGGCTGAAAACTGTTTCATGTTTCAAGAATTATTATTTTTCTCAAGCGCATAATGTTTCTCTGAGTAAAAATATTTGGAAATTCCTATTAATGAAATATTTCAGAAAAATGTTAGATCGATATTTAGAAATGTATTCCATAAATGAATAGTATGATATTCGTATGGGCAGACGTTCCAGAACGGCCGGCAGGCGCTTCAGCAGATCGAGCAGTGTCAGCGAGTCCTCGAACATAAGCAGCGAGTTGCACTGCTACTCCTCGACGACGTCGACGCCTTCCCTCTCGAGGAACAGCAGTAACGAGCGTGTTGGAAAAATCCCAAAACCCCCGACGGAACCTCCCACGACGGAGAGGAAAAGCTCGACGACGATCGTGACAACGGCGGATATCGAAAAAGAGACGAAAACTTCGATAACCGGAGCCAGGTCAGTAGGCCAATCATTACTCCCGCCTCTGCAGCTCTGTCGCTCGACGGGCCGTCGATTATCGGTTATTTATCATCGCAGACACGATATAATCATTGACTTTTCCCCGGACCGAGAACACTCTCTCCAGTTTAAATTACTTGCCGAGATTAGATCGATTAGTGGATTAGCCTGACTTACGCTGGAAGACTGTTCCTCACTTTCTTGCTCAATCGAAATCGTCCCGATCGCTTGCCCATAACCGTTTAAAAATCGATCGAACCCGATCGAGCCACCGTCGACCTACTTTTCCACGATTTCCGTAACTCTTCCCTTTCAATCTCGACCGTCCCCGAGAGTACCCACCTTTCATCATGATCCGATTAAAATAATCGTCAACACGGTGAGATCGAATTTATTTCCACGCAGTATCGCAGTGAAGCCTCCTCCCCCTCCGCCGCCTCCTCCACCACCGGACGGCATCGATGATATCCCGTTCGGCCTGAAGATCATCGATTCCAACGGCCGCGAGGAGAAAAGAGACAAGGATGCCAAGAGCGATACGAGCAGTACAGCCTCTTCGGGTGAGTCGAATTTTTTTGTTTTCCTCCTCTAATAAATACCCCTTCTATCATATCATGCAGTTCTGCATACGAGCGATCGAGCGCGTGAAAGGCTCTCGATCGCTGAGGGGTAAGCGCGCGTTGGCTCGTATCCGGTACAATTATCGTTGGATTATTGACAATATATGTATACCGCTCTCAAGGTGCTGAAACGAATGCAGCTCGTAAAACATGCTTAATCTAGTTCAACGTTGTTGATAAGCAGCGTAAACGGGATTAACGCTGAGTTTGAATAACGATCGTTGATCCATCTCTCGCAACGCATCGCTGATGTCCTTGCATGTATATAATACATATATATACCTATATTTTTTTTTTTTTTTTCGAGTTCCGTGGTAACGCGTTCTAATTTGAGAAGACATACCAATTAAACGCGGGTTTGGGGGTTCTCGAGTTTATTCGCTGTACGGTCTCTTAATTGGCCCGTTAGCGATTATGGATGCGGTTATTACTAGACCATGGCGCTCACCGGGCATATAATATACTTACCTAGATTTCACTTGCTCGCGAGGCATACATCGCGCCTCCCCGTGTGCATAGTATATATTCCACTTATAATAATAACGAGCGCGTTCCTGCTGCTGTTGCGCCTCTCGTATGCCGAGATCCCCCTCTCCAGGTAAAAAAAAAAAAAAAAAAATCTCATTCAATGCCAACACACTGCTGTCTCCCGGCACTCTGAACGATTCTCCCGATCTCATCCTCATCCTCCTCCTCCTCCTCCTCCTCCTCCGACACTCTAACTATCGGGCGCTCTTTTTTTTTTCTCTGTCGCGGAACAGCGGCCATCAAGTCCGACGTATCCTGCGAGCAACAGCCGGAAGTCCAAGCGTCCAGTACGTCCTCGGATACTGAAGACGGCAAGGCGAGCCAGGTCTCCCACCTGGTCAACAGGCATATGGTGCTACCGTTCATACCGCCGAAATTTAATAACGCCGCCGATTCCAACACGCTACTGAAACCGTCGGAATATCTCAAGAGCATCTGCAAGTCCTCGACGAAGAAGAGCCTCTCCAAGGCAAGGTCAGTCAACCCCCCTCGAATTCGTGTATCTCTTCGGTTCCGGTACTTCTGTTTCAGTCCCGAGTGCAACGATGCAGTGACGATTCGATAGTGCGCGTGGTTTTTTTTTTTTTTTATTCAAGGATAGGTCGTTTGGGTGCTCACAATTGTGTGTTTTTTGTGGTGTTTCGTAGATCGGTCGACAATTTGGACATTCAGAGCAGAACTGAAGAGGAGGAGGAGGAGGAGGAGGAGGTGGTCGTGCAACAGGTGCGAATTAGCGAGGAGGTTAAGACTACGTCGTCGGGGCCTCCTCCGCCACCCTTGCCGCCCATGCCGACGGCGAGGGACGTGCCCGCCAGTCCGGTGACCCCTCACGAGCCGGAATCACCGAAAATTCCTCAACCACTCGCGACTATCAGCATCCAGGATCTCACGAGCGTTCAGTTGCGCAGGACCAACATCAAAATGCACGCCACGAAAACCTTCTCGGCTCCTCCACCTCGAAGTGTCTCCATGACCAATGGTAGTGTTCGATAAAAAGAAAATAATCTCGACGAACAATCGTCACGATTCGTGATTAAAAATACGATGTCTCTGTTGCAGTTTCCGAGCCGTTCTTCGTTCAGAAAACCGATCTGATAGCCGAACTCAAGAAAACCAGGGATATACCGGGAATAAAGAAGCTCAAGGTCGAGAGGGCCAAAGTCGAAAAGACGCAGGAGCAGAACATGATAACGGAGATAAGCAAGGCTTTCAGCGTTACGAACTTTGTCGATCAGGTTGGTTTTGGCTTTGGCGTCAGAATAACGCATGTCAAATCAACATGAACAAAATACACGAAAATAACACACGACAAAATAACAAATGCATGTAGATTGCATAGTTTTGGTTTTTGTATCGTGCTATTTTGACGTTATGTTATTTCGACATGGTGCCTTCACAGATTACAAACTGCTGTTCAAATAGTTATCCAGTCGTCCGAACAAAACATTTCAATGCCTCAAAAATGTTTTGATGAAATCATCCAAAAAATGTTTGAACTGTTCAATATTTTCGATGCACTCCCAACGTATCGATTTGAATGTCCCTGCCCGAATCTGTAGTTGGTTCAATCATATTTTTTTAATCAGATTTTGCTTCGCAGCATCCTCAATGGATCACACCGATAATAATTTATTGCCCTCGATTTTCAGATTCCAGAGAAAGACAGCTCGGGCAACGTGATACCGATCTGGAAGAGACAGATGCTCGCGCGCAAAGCAGCCGAACGTGCCAAGAAGGAATTGGAGGAGCAGATCGCGAAGGAGAACGAGGAGAAGCGACAGCAGGCTATTCCGCCGTGGAAACGGCAATTGCTTGCCAAGAAGGATTGCGACGAAAAGAAGTATGCGCATCCGGAATCGTTATTCATCTTGCCGAAATAACGACGAAAATAACAAACCGCTTGTGTGTTTCGCAGACCGAGCCCGACTCCACCACCTCCGGCACTGATCGTCCCTCCTCCAGTAAAAATTGAGATAGCGCCGATCGCGGTGAGGGACTCGTCGCCCGCGGCTGTATCGAGGGTAGGAAAGGTCGCCGAGCTCGATAAAGTTGAAAACGAGGGAAAGAAGAGCGACAACGACGACGATGACGACGCGCCGATAATACCGTGGAGAGCTCAATTGAGAAAGACCAACAGCAAACTAAACATTATCGATTGATGCCACGTTGTAATTTGCTGGTGGGAATGCGTGTACCTGGATCGCGTGAGGATTTAACTGCGTGACGGAGAGAAGACGTTGCGAGATACACAATCGACCCGGCGAATCCGTTCGTGGATCGTTCGGACTCGCGAATAGCTTTATCCTATGCCTATACTTACTTTGGATAATTTCTTTTTTTTCTTTTTTTTTTTTACATACCTTCAGGGGAATTAATAATCCGCGACACTACGTTTATATGTATATCGTATATATACATATATATGTATATATACGATATCGGTAAACATCGTCGCGTGCTTTCAAGTGTACATGATGGTTACTTTTCATCGTGTATTAACCCCTATTGGATAACGCTGCGATGACGCAGATGAAAATGATTTACTGTATTTGTATATTACAGCATTTAATTCGTGATAGCGTGAGAGATATCGTGTACGCTATCACGAGGGAGACTCCATGCGCGGGTCGGAGGACCGGCGGACGAGGAGATTTTGTAGTTTTTAACGATTAAAGCGTAGTTGTACGTCGACATTTGTAACACGGATTACGCATGTAGGTGCGGAGATTGTACATAAAATTTATCAGTAAACTTGTTTAAGTTGCGATCTACCGTTAATTCATTCCCCTCAGGGACGTTTCGCACAGCAGTGTTACCTCGGTTGGTACCCGAACCTACCATCGGAGTCGCCGAGGAGAGAAGGAAAAACCCACCCCGGGTCGTCGATCCCCCGGTGAAACATCTGTCCTCGGTCCAAGGGAATTTCTGCCCGCTCCCTGCGCTCTGCTCTCAAAAGAATAAAATAAGGTCCCCTCGACCTTAAAAAACCGAGAGAAATCTTCGCAACGACAATTCCCCGAGACGCCGCTGCGTTGCCCCTCCAATGAAACACCTCAACCCTCGGCCTTCCATTATCGCATATATATCTATGTATGTGCGTGTGTGTGTGTGTGTCCTTCTCGCTTCTACACGTGCAGACGTGAACACGCCCGCTGTTAATTACGACATGGGCTGAACGTATAGCCGTGTAGATTCTCAACAGCCAAGAGTACACAGCATATAGCTATACAAAGTTGATTCCTAGGGCTGCCCGACTCTCGACGCTCGTTCGACGTTCGTTCAGTTTCAAGTGCACCAGCCGAACGCCAGCATTGACTCGTCGTGTGTGCTGCAGCTTGCGCAAAAGTTGGCACGTGCTGGTGCGGCTCGCGTTTGCCTCTCTCGCAGATCTCGTCGTCGTCACGGATAAACATGACCGGCTCGCTGCTGCTTCTTTTCAAACCTCGCGAAGGCTGAATGTGTCATAATTGCGGAGGCAAAAAAAAGTCATTGAAAAAGACCGATTAGATAGGTGTGAAGTTTACGCGGTTGAAACATTTCGCGATAGCTCAAAGTCGTCGGAAATTAAACGGTGGCCGGCGTGATTGGTCGAACACCTGTTGCATTTTCAAGTTTGCTTTGTAAGATCTTCGCTTTGGTGCTTTTTTATTTCGCGAGTGTGGTGATTCTTGGATTTCGTTGGTCTTTTGTTCGAGTACGAACTGCGATAAGATTGGGTAAGGCCATGGCGTCGTACAGCTACATAGCAGGTAAGCAAATTCCTTTGCACCTACACTACGGTAATCGCGGTTCCGTGAATAAATGAATAGGGAATGGACATGTTTTTTTTTTTTTTTTCTAAGACAATTAATAATCGATGAGTGACGAGACTGCTGCGGTTTATATTACCGCTCAAGTTCACGTGCGACGTTTGGGCGCGGGGTAGCGTTATCCGCGACGATATTGTAATCTTAGGGGTCCAATTACATTTATGTTTGTAAATGCACTGTGTCGGCCATCGAGTTACGCGATACGAGCCCGTTACTCCCATTTCTCACCGGGCGGTCATTGAGACTTTTAAAAATTGATATTGAGGCCAGGGTCTATCGGTCCTTCCTGCACTTATTCAATGATCTAATTATCCGATGGCACGAAAGGAAAGATCACTTGGCCGAAATAGAGGACACCCGTTCGCTTCCCTCGAAAAAAATCTCATAGCTTTGACTCTACGCGTGATGGAGTATGATCCGCGTTTAAAAGCCTTCGGAGAAGTAATGTGCGTTCAACGACCTACTTGTCTCAATGGAGATCATGTTCCACGCTCGCTTTTGTAGTTCGCTACGTCCAGCTGGAGATGTAATTCATTTATTGCACAGAGAACGGCAATTAACCGGGCAAAGACGCCACAAGACAGAGCCGCGGCGGCAGAATCCGTTGCTTTATTTATCATCGTTCATTAAATTTTTATAATAATTTTTATTATTATTTTATTACATTTATTTGTAAAATATTGTCGCGGTGGTATTTCAACACAAGTAAATAAAAGGTTTGTAGACTTGACCAACTTCTCGGCGCCAAACGAACTGAATTTAATTTTGTTAGGTGAAAATTGTAGAATTAACAATAAAAACAAATTGCGGATATCTGGGATGATGAAATGTTTGTTAAATGCCGAAATGTTTTTCGGCTGCTGTTTACATCTCGAACTGACCGGTAGTCAATGTTCCGATCGCGCACGATTAATCATCACAGCCGTAGTCATTTCCGCTTGCGTGTCTGTTGATGGGACTACTTAATTTCCGGTTCGCATTTAGGAAAAAAAAAAACCCTATTATAGCAAATTTGTTTTCATCCTTGAGCCACGCTCGTTACGATCGCCATACGACAATTTTAAAGTACTCGTTTTACTTGCAAATTTACGAGCGCCAACACTGCGTCACTCACAGTTGTCACTTTGTTGCCGTAATTTCAAGATTTCCATTTTCCACTAAAATCCTTTCCGTGTGTATTTGTGCGGGACTTCAGTCGCTGTTTCATCGGGTATTAATTCTGGCAAACGTCTTGTAACATACTCATCGTATTCTCAGTTTTTGTATGTAAATTCCAGAGTAAGTCGCGGCCGCAACGACCGTAATGGTCTCTCATACGTGATTGACGTTGCGCCTCTCTCTCTCTCTCTCTCTCTCTCTCTCTCTCTCTCGGTTCCACACGAGCGACACATTACTTTACCGGGCTCTGTTCTGCACTATGACTTTTATCGCGACGGCCACGGACGCGGTTTTTTTTTTCTTTTTTTATCTTTTAAGAACACCGTCAAACGTCCGACTGCATAATCGAGCAGAAGCGATCATAACGTACGAGAGCAGAGTTACGCGCGACTTCCTGGTCTCTCATCCGTACCGTAAAGCCATCGAGCATTCCAGTCGATCGCACAAGTAAATCTTAGCCTCGGCCTTAAAAAAATAATAAATAAAAAGAGCTGGATGCAAGGCCGCTGTGGCGCTCTCTCGGAGATTTGACGTTACTCACCTATACCCCTTTCCCGCACGAGTGCGCGAAATAGCGGTAGAGGATAACTCTAAAAATAGGCTAGACAAGCGAGTCGATGTGTATTTATGGCGCGGCTCTCGTGATGTTGTTCTCGTCGGACGGATGTGGGAGATCTGGCGACACTCGATCGCCTCTTTTTCCGCGGAAATATATTTCTCCACGCGACGGAGCAGCCCGGAATGTCCTCCTGTGCTTCGATATCCATAACGCCTCGTTGGCTTTCCACGCAGCCCATTTTCCGGACGTCGGGCAAAACATCCGGAGTGCAAAAACGCGAGAAACGTGCGCTCATTGAGGAGCGAAGGGTTTCTCACGAGCGAGCGGCATTGGCAACGATCCACGAGAAAAAGCACGCCGAGCCGGGCATTTACCGCCTTCCCGGAAAATGAAATTACGGAAAGCGCTTTTGTGCTCGAATCGCTTGTCACTCCTTCGCGTTTGTGACATTGGTCCAACTCGCGGTAAGGTCAGGCGGTTAACTTCTAGAACTTCCGAAGCTCCATCGCCCAGCTTTTACCGTTACTCTCGTGGCACGGCGCCAGGGTAACTTTGATGTACCTCATACTGCGCGTGAATGAAGTAATAATACGCGTGAGTAATATATCGGGTTGACTCGTGCCAAACGTACGACTACTTAACGCGTTGATTGAGTAACGAGCGATGTATTGCCCGGAGTCGGATTCAGACAGGGCGCTTTGATTAATCGCTGATATTCGATGTCTTTCTAGATCGCCTGTCATGCCGTCGGGTATTAAACATAATGGTGATCCTCGGATTCATGCTGAACTACATGTTGCGAGTGAACTTGACGATAGCGATAGTCGCGATGGTGATACCGGACGAGGCTGCCCATTCGAGCAACGCGAGTCTGGAAAACACTGGCCAGTGCGGTGCGGCTCCTTATACGGAGTCGATAGACGTTTATCTATCGGATGATCGTTCGATCAACGGAACGACAGCTGTCGAGGGTAAAACAATGAGGGAGGCAGGACAGACCGAGCATTATGAGAGCAGCCCGGGTAACATTAACACGACGAACAACGGCTCCACACTCCCCAACTTCCCTCCTCACCGTGTATGTCTCGAATGCAAATTGCTATTCTCACTTTATAGACTCTGTACCGTGCAATCGTCTGATCACTCGTCCGAATGGTAAACGCCAGTCGTGAGAGTCGAGAGCGAGTCAACGGTCTGTGAGGATTTTTCTCGTTTGAGCATTCGTCGATGGGTTTCAGGGGGAGGATGAATACAATCAGACCAGATACGCCTGGGACGAGTACCAAGTGAATTTCATACTGGGAAGCTTCTTCTGGGGTTACATCTGCACGGAACTTCCGGGCGGGAGACTGGCCGAGGTCATCGGCGCCAGAAGGGTATTCGGCTACAGCATGCTCGTTTCCAGCTTCGTCACTCTCCTGACGCCTCTCGCGGCGACCTTCGGTTACTCGATGATCGGCGGTCTGAGAGTCATTCTTGGATTCATGCTGGTACGTAATCGGGGATAAAATAGTTATCGGTTCGTGGCGATAATCGCTGTTGTTCGTTTCAGGGGGCGACGTGGCCTGCCATCCAACCGCTGACCTCCCACTGGATACCACCAATGGAGCGGAGCAAATTCGTGGCTAATATGATGGGTACGTTGACTCGCGTTTCGTTTACGAATTATCGTTAGATCCGCATAATCTGTTCCTCTTTTCTTTTTTTTTTTAATCGTTCTCAGCCTCTTCGCTCGGTGCGGCGATAACCATGCCGCTCTGCGGGTTCCTGATATCCGCTGTTGGATGGGAATCCGTGTTCTACGTCACCGGAGGGATCGGTTTAATGTGGAGTCTCATGTGGTTCGTTCTGGTATTCGATTCTCCGGCTCAGCACCCCAGAATCTCTGAGGAGGAGCGATTATACATCGAGGAAGCTATCGGCACAACATCGACGACGAAGGTACGCGGAAATACCGAGGGAAACCAGATGGTAATACGTACATGATTACACGCTCATGATAATCCCTTCGCAGCATCTCGCCGTACCGTGGAGAGCAATCTTCACATCCGCACCGGTCTGGGCGATCATCATAACTCACGCATGCAGCGTTTACGGATATTTTACAGTCGTTAATCAACTACCCACATACATGAAGTACATACTAAACTTCAACATCAAAGAGGTACCCTTTTTTTACAGGATAATCGCAGGCTGAGAGTCAGAAAGAAACAAACCGCATACCTTAACGTAGTGGTTACACCTTTTCAAACTTGCAACTGTATCATCCCGTGAAACGATTTTTTTTCGATAGCAAGTGCTCACTCTTGCCATCAAATTTCGTTGAGGGAGCAGGGGAGAGCGGGGCAAAATGGCACAGCGAGGCAAAACGGGATAATGAGACAAAACGTAATTTTCCAATAACTTTTGGATGGTGGCGATGGTGGTACGTGGGGCAAAACGGGTTTGAAAATCCGGATGTATCGTTGGGACAAAATGGGCCATCCAAAAATTATTGGAAAATTGAGTTTTGCCCTCACTGTGCCATTTTGCCCCGCTGTGCCGTTTTACCCCGCTCTCCCCTACGTCACAGATTAACGCGTCTTAATGGTGGGGGTGGTGAGGGCATATTGCTAGCAATGGCTGAGGCCTAGATATCTGTTTATATATATACAGATTGGAAGCTCCTTCAACTCGTAATATCTTCGAAAATGCATGGGTACGGCCTGATTTTAGTTTTTTAATGCGTTCCTAATAGAGTTATAATGTTATTTTAGAAAACAAATTCTATTAAAGTAGTCTGGAAATATATATGTTTTTTAAAAAGAATGCTGCTTTTCACGCGGCACCAAAAGTAAATTAGTTAGTTCCAAAAGTAAAATTTTAGTTCCAAAAGTAAAAAAGTCGTTGTGTGACGTATTCACTTAAATGCACTTCGTAGGTAATGACAAAGTCTTATACGTATTCCAGAACGGTCTCTTGTCTTCCCTGCCGTACTTAGGCAAATACGTATTCGCAGTGGCGACCGCTACTCTCGCGGATCATCTCCGTCGTACCGGAAAGCTCGGGGTTACGATGATTCGTAAGATATTCACAACTTTCGGTGAGTTACTCTAGTTTTCTAAATATTACTGATAAATACATAAACCGAATGGATAGAACGTTCAGTGTCCCGAGTTCGATAAACAAACGATCCATCGGAAACGCTGATCGGTTCAATTTCTTATCCGGTGGAAAGTGGGGCAGGGCCGTTGACGAGCTATTCGCACAAATTTCCAGCTGTTCTATGTCCGAGTCTATTGATGATCGTTCTGGCTAACTGGGGCTGCGATCGTGTGACCTCCGTCGTCATATTCACCGCGGCCCTCACGATAAACGGCGGTGTTACCGCCGGTTATCTCGGCAACGGTCTGGATATAGCGCCAAATTTTTCGGGCACGATATTCGGCTTGGCCAACACGCTGAGCTCGCTGGGTGGTTATCTCAGCGCTCTGATGGTCGGTTCGATCACCTATCACAATCAGACCTACGCCGGATGGAGTATAATCTTCTGGATTCTGGCTGCCACTTATTGCATCGGGGCTCTGACGTTTGCGATTTTCGGCACCGGCGAAACGCAGCCGTGGAACAATCCCGAGACCGAGTACACGAGAACACCCGCCGAGACAACGAGTTACCCCGAGGAGGCGAAACCGCTGAAGAAACCGACGGCTTTACGGGGATGAACATGAATCGCTTTCCGCTTTAATTTCGGGTCTCGTTATACCCAATCACTATTCCTATGTATCCAAAGTATTTGTAAATAAAGCGCATAGTTTTGTTCGATGGACTTTGATATCCCTCGGGATAATTTCAGGGAACTGCAGGACGGCTGCGGGCGACCGGTAATCCAGGAACTCGTCTTCCCCGCGGCGCTGCAAGAACCCTGCAGTAACGATGATCGGTACTCGAGGTCAAACTGCCAATTTTGCCCGCATCTGCCATTCTGCCGGAGAACGGACATAATGATTGAAACTACAGTACTGGCTCGCCAACTGATCATCTTGCTGAGAGATGGCGACGCAAAAATCTTCAGCTTCGACGCAAATACCGTTCGCAGTATATAAGAGATTGTACTTTTCACAACTAATTGTCCACAAACGTCCATAATTTTTTATTTCTCAACGTCCCGATCACACCATCTGGCTCTAGTTTTACAAACAAAAGTACAAACTAAAATTGTTAATGACACCGGAAGTAAAAAGACAGGTTTGTGTATTCACACCTGAACAAACAATTTTGTCACTTATTTAACAAAATTATTTTTACGAAACTTCATATTCCGATTTTGCGAAATTATTTTTTACTGTGTATCACGTATAGCGCTGAGTATAATAATTTTTTTTTTAATTTTTTATTTTATTAAGGAAGCAGCTACGACTTCTCGAATAGCGATAGTGACCAATTCTGTCTGAAACATCCGACTGTTCCGTTTGTTCTACACACCCAAAAAAAAACATTGATCCGACGGGCGGCCCGCAAATAAATATTTATTTGGTTTAAATTAGTATTTATTTAATTCAATTAAATATCTACTTAAATCAATTAAAATATTTATTTAAACCAAATAAATATTTATTTACGAATGCCCCTCAAATAAATAATTTCTCTGGGTGCGACCGGTATTGTATCGCGTATCTTCTGACTGTTCGCAAGCAACTGGAGCAGGTGAGGATCGAACGGTTCGATTCCGGATACATCATGAAATCCGGCATAGCTCGGATCATCGGGAAAGCCAATTCTGGCGCTTTTGCGCTTTTCAAATTATGGTGCCAATGTATCGCCCGACGTCGCGTCGAGCGGCTATCGATGCGTCGAGGTGGCGGACGCGAGCGTCTAGGCGCCGGGCGTTGCGGTGCTGCTCGCCGTGACGCGTGGCGCTGCGGCGCTCTATCCACGTCCCAGGAACTCAGGATACCGAGGAGATGACATAGACCGACCGAATATCGATTATCCGGCGCCTTGTGCCGTCAGTTGTCGAGCGGGACGCGAGGATAGCGCATCATCGGCAACATCGTACACCTCATGAATTATTAACACGATTAAAAAAAGGTTTGTACGTTCAACAAACATTTCTTGTCCGCGTCAATAATATTGTTCTTCGCAATTTCATCATTTTCTTTTAAGGATACGATTCGTTGAAACAAAAAAAAAAAAAGGTGATATTTCGTAGACAAGAAACGCTCGTTAAATGTACGAATATTTTTTTGTAACTATGCGCAATTAGGGCAAATGTAACTGATTATCAGACTACGGCGGCCAACGTATTTGCATTTTTTTGAAGAAAAAAAAACGTATTTATGAAACAGGAATGCATGCGCGACGAGCAACAATGTTAGAATATACTCGCTCGCATCCGGTCGTTTAATTATTGAACCGATGATATCGGACTCTACTCTGCGCGCTCCCGTTCGTCGATGTCGCGATAAATAAGCGTTTAATTACTTTCCCGAAGCGATTTACTTCGCTCCCGAGATCGTTACCCGAACGCATTACGGTTGCGTTGGCTACCGCAAGTTGTTTCGTCTCACGGCAGCCGTTTTATCTCTGCCCGTACTCTCGGTTTCAATTATATTTGAGTTACGGATGCCGATAAACTCGCTCCGCGAATAATTTTGCGCAGTCTTACATCGGCGCGCATTCGTGACATTTTGCATATTAAATAAGTCTCGTAATTGTTTATTTACGTCCGAGATAATGCCGCGATACGCATCGAAAGACATTGCGCAAGCGGAGAGGCAGCTCTACCTATGCGCGTGGAACAGGAAACCTTCCGTTCTAGGAGAGTCGCGGAAAAGTAATGGTTTCGGAATCTCCCACCATCGGCTCGAGGGGCGTCGCGCGACGCGAGCTCCTCGCTCGGTCCGTCGCGCCGGTAAAGTTGCGTCGTTCCTGCTCACAACCACCGGCCGACCAAGTACCAAGCGTTAACCGGCGCTCGTTTGCCGGTGCCATCTGAGCGTCGACGCTAGGAACATTAGACGGACAGCGAGAAACTCATCGTGCTGCCGTTAGGTATGACGGTAGAATCTTAGGAATTCACGGACTGCAGCACTGAATTCAGTTGCTATGTCGAGAGTAACGGGAGATCATGACGTCCGAGGAGGTATCGCGACGGTGTTTGCCGCGCGGGACCGCCCGCTCGAACGGCAATCGAACAGGAGTCCAGAAGGCCTCCGAAGAGCGTCGCGCTGCGCGTCTCCGCCGGCGGACCTCCTTTCCCTTCATAATCTCCCGTTCGGTTGTGATTAACTAAGGTTTAATCAGCTTTACAAGCTAAACTTCTTTTGTCAACATGCACGTGCATGATAATCCGGGGCTATCTTTCCGGATGCCGCGGACTGCCGGGCCGCGGCGCCGATGCCCCGCGAGCTTCGAAAACGATTACTCGTAGAGCTTGCCTCCGCCTCTGCTCTGCTTCCCCTGCCGCCGGGGAAGATGAGAGACTCGTCGTTGCGCCGCGAGAACGAGCTCGCGAGGCCAGCCGTGCCCGGACGATACCGTGTGCGGCGTGTGAGCGCAGAACCGGACGAAACCAGACGATGTTCTCTACTTTATCGAAGCTTCTCTTCCTCGCCAGACGCCGGGACGCGCGGTTGGAAGCCCGACCCGACGCAGTCTCAGCAAATACGTATCCTCCGAACGAGCGGATTGGCGTGGGCGGGACGATTCCTCGTTGACTCACGGTCACGCGCAGAGAGCCGATTCTCGTGTCTTCCAGAGAGAGAGAGAGACGGAGAGAGAGATTCCGTCCCAACGGCTACTTGCTGCCCTGATACCAAAATTCACAGAGTGCTAGACGCATTGGCGACACGAGCGCTGATTCTCCTCTCCGAGCCGACGAGTGCGAATCAACAATTTGTACATCAATGAAAAATTCATCTTTGACATCGGTACTACTGGGTATCCATGGACTTTCCATCGTTGCTATTTTCTCTCGTTGCCCACGAGTGGATTACATACTCGCCGGTTTAAGAGGAAGAAAAAGGGTCAATTTAGGTTTTCCGATGGAATTGACGACGACGGCACGGTGGATGAATAAAACCGCACACGCAGCCCACGTGTATGACGACGACACCACCTTCTCACCGGGAACGAAATTCACCCGGTACACGAGAGTGTGGCAACCGGTCGGGTGAAGCTGAATCCTCCTGCTCCTCGTTGACATCGCGCCCTGGTATCCGCGTTCGCAAGTTCTTCGCGCAATGTTCGTAAACGCAACCAAGAAGAGGGACAGGGCTAAGCGATTGTTATATTCTCGGGCGTTTTTTTTTTTTTTTTTTTTTTTTTCATGTCCATTCGTTCCCTTCGACTCTTCGCGAATGTTGCTTGCGTGGCGCAATCCGTTCCGCGAGTTCGGGTATGGGAGAAGGCACTTGGCGAATTCGGAGCCTCCGAAGTCTCAGGACACTGGGCTACGCGTTGTGGGAATGGAACGCTCAGAATGTCGAACCTCGAGGATAATGAAGGCCCGACGATGAATAGGGGAAAAAAGAGGCGAGAAGTCGAAGATAACCGGAGGGAAAGATGATCTACCAGAACACCGGAACAGCCTGAAAACCATTGACTGTTCAGCAGACTCGAATAAACGGAAGACTGTCCATGATTAGCGGAGGAGTCTTCTCCTACAAGTCGTTCCCCTTTTCGCGGTTCCGAACGGCGTATCCGTCTAAATTGTGAGAACCCGCCGAGGAATTCGAGAGGGTCGAAAGCTCTCGACGGCGCTAAAGGAGAAAGACGATTAAACACGGAGAAATGGCCGAGCAGAGTGTAGAGTAAAAACGAGGGCGTATTGGTTTTTTTGTTTTGTTAGTCTTCACAGAACGAGGATCACACCGTAGCAGGTCGAAGGTGCGTAGTTCATACCGGGTGTAGAGTGTTACGGGTTGAAAATTCGCTGACGGTAAGCATTATTTGTAATAAAAAAAAGAGAAGAACACCGACGAGGAGCTAATCGAATCGCGGTCCTGTTCGTTTCTTGCCGTATTCGCAGCGGGGGAAGAAGCTGACGGTTATTAAGGGGTTTCTCGTAATAACGTGTCTGGTAGGGGAGAGAGAGAGAGAGAGAGAGTGAGAGAGAGAGAGAGCTGGTGGAAGAGAAGCTGCACGCAGCAGAAGCAGCTCTCAGCCCCGGGGATAAAAGTGGCTCGTAGCCGGTGGTATATGATGGTATAGGCGAGAGAAGAGTGTATAGAGAAGACAGCGGAGTAGAGATGGCCCGGGGCAACTGGAACCCCGTTGCGGAATACCTCGCGGAGGAGCCGCGGCAAACCACCGGTGGCCGCCCCCGACTCATGGGAACTTCCTCGGGGCTATGCCGGCGCGTCCGAGACTCGCTCGTTCCTTCCCTCTGTTCATCATCGTTCTCCCGTGAGCATCGATTGCGCGGGTCGCCACTGCGTTTCACGGAAATCCATGGTGTACGATGGAGGGTGAGCAAATACCGGCCAGTGGGGTAAAACGACCCAGGCCGATTCTTCAAAGAATCGAGCAGTTGCGTCAAGATGCAAACTTTGTAGGCGTTAAAGATTGTTTCATCGAAACTTCACCTTACTGCCGCGACATCAAGGTTTTCACCTGGGTGGCCGGTAACCGCCCACTCTCCCCTATCCGGAACCCGCGCGATCCGCTAATCGGAGTCGGTTCTTTTTCACGTACTGCTGCTAATAAATCATCGCGGCGTAGATCTCGCGTGCCGTAGAAAACAGTGGAACACGCGTTGTTATGCTACAGAAGAAATAGCAAAAAAAAAAAAAAAAAAAAAAAAAGAATGGAAGATGATGAGAAGAGCGTATGCGAGGTATGCGGGTGAGAAAGACCCGCAGGCTGGACGATGTTCCGCCCACGTTTAAGGTGCACACCGCGTGGCGCAAAACACCGCTCTGGCCCAACATCGTACCCTAAAGCGATACGTGTATACCGTGCTCTGCACGATGATTCCTCTCTCTGGCACGTCGTGCTCTGTGTATATATATAAAGTCCGTGGCGAACCTCGCGATTCCAGGACCGGCGAACTCGCGAGGTCGCCGAGGATTCCTCCACCTGCAAGAGAGCAAAGCTGACGAGGCGAGCACACGCGATGCATCTCGTATTTCTTTTTTTTATTTCCTCCCCAAAGCCCCCCTCTCTCTTGTTTCTCTCTTCTGGTACGCGCGGAGCTCCCTAGCAAGATTGTTTGGTGGCGTGGTCTCTCGAACGCCCCCGCGGGCACACGCCGGCATCACGCGAGCCATTCCGCCGCGGTGCGCGAAGAAGATTATGAGGAGGAACGATGAACAAGAAGAAAAAGAGGAATAATCCACCGAGCGGAAGAAACATAACGCACGAGGACGGAGCGGACTGGCGGAGGCGATAAATTATTGCCGAATACAATACAACACTTGGCGCTATTATGCATCATGCGTTATCTTCGATAAGCGCCTCCGTGTTTCCTCCTGTATCGGTAGGCGTTTAAATGTCCGAGTTCCAAGGTTCCCCGAATCGAACCCCGTTACAAAGTTCTCGTGCGGGAAAGCTTCGAGGCCTCATCCGTCGTGCGTAATTACAGGCAGATAGAACTCTCTCCCGACGTTTCCATGTTCAACGTGAGACGTCGGGGGCAGCAGAAAAGTCGCGTTCGTGTCCCGCACGAGCTCAGCCGACACATACACCAAGACCGCCCTCTCACGGTTTCACCCTCAATTCCCCGATCCTCCTGTGTGCACGGCGTACACTCCGCTCGGTTGTCTATCAATGTGTGTGTGTGTGTGTGTGTGTGTGTGTAGCGATATCTCCTGTCTCGCGCGTCCCGGTCCCACGCTCCCTCGAACGTTACAAGTTCATCCTTGCCCGGCGGCGTAAATGCTCCCGAATGGTAAATGCGCAGATTCCTCTCTCATCTCTCGGGCTCTGCTTTCTTCCTCTCTGCCCTCCCTCTCTACGTTGCTTTCGAGAATACCGAGGCAAAATACGGAGCGCACAGATCATTCCGTGTTTCAGCAGCGTGCCAGCATCGGCGGCTCCCTATCATTTGCCAGGGACCGTATAGTGGTCGAGGATCATGAAGAATTAAACGTCTCTTATGCGTCACGTTCGAGGGATCACGCATCGCCGTCCAAATCGAATAATCATCGTTCGTGTGTATTGTGAAAACGAGAACGAGCTCATAGCTCATTCGGGCTCATTTTTCGGGGAGTTTGGAGACCGTAACCGGTCGCAATTAGTCTAATTCGACGAGGATCGTCGAGGAGCACACAGCTCTTCGTGACCGATCTCGCGTTCCACCGACGGTAACGGCGGAAGACTCGATCCTCCGGACCGAGGCATCTGTACCCGCTCCCTGTGTGATAACGACGGGCGAATGGTTGGGATCGTGACGATTCCACGGTAGAGGCGAAACCTCCCACGAAGAGCTCACCCGGGATTGATCGAGCGGATCGACGGGGATCGATGACCAGCGTCCCGGTAACGAGAAGGTTCTCCCCATTCCGGGCCGAAGGATGGGAGAAATGAAAATTGGAAATCCCCCGGTCGTCCGGTCACCACCGCAAACGTTTGCTCGCCCCACGGCGAGGAATTGAGACCGAAGAGCGATAAGCCATTGTACGCGGTCCACTTTGTGCTCGCACGCTCGCTCCATCTACCTTTCCCGGGCGATTGTTATTAATTAGGCAGTTGGCGGTCGGGGCCAGGTGGATGGATTCACCTGCGGATACTCGGGGCACGCGCAAAGACACGAACGGACGCACCCGCTGAACCGCAAGGCACACACGTCAAACGTGCCCCGTGCGTTCGCCATCCGGACCGTTTGAGCTCCGATCCTGCCGCTGTTATGATGACCCACATGCGGCCGATATTCAATAGCAGCGCCTAAGAATCCCCGATGGTTACATTTCCAGGCATAAATCCCAAAAGCTCATGACGCTTACGCTACCGGTCAACCGATAACGATATACTCTTACACGTCGTTCGTGTCCGCGGAATGTTATATGCGCTCCCGCCTCGAAATGAGTTTACGCTCGAGATTTACTGGAGATTGTTCGGTACCGATAGTGTCGAAATTTATTTATCTATATCGCCCGATCGCCGATGGCCGGAGAGGAGGACGAGCACGAAGAGCGGAGAGTTAAGGGGGTTCGTGGATCTTTTCACCTCGCTGGAACGGTAGCGGCTCTCGGACAAGCCGGCCAACAACCCTTTGAACACGACTCATGCGTCTTCGTTTCGAAAGCTTATCCAGCGTCACGATCGGCTATACTCGCTACCGGTGAACCGGAGCGTAGCCGACCGAGAATTATAGGTACGCGTTGTTAATTCTTTCTGGAGTGCCCACTTAACTCTATCGCTGCTGAGAAGGAGAACCGGGAGTACGAGCTCACGTCACATTAGGTCATCTCTCGATGATCTTTTGTCGAATCCTTCACGCCTGTAGAGTCGTAGAAACGTCGACTAGCTATCGGAGGGTTCAATCTTTCTTCAAGCATTTAAATGTTGCCTATCAGGGAAAAGTGGGCGAAGGTCGGGGCGATCCAAGGGAGAAATTAATTGCCAGGTCTCCGACCTTGTGTTGCGGCGTACAGATAACAATTTAATCTCAGTCAACTCGTCAATCCGACCCGTCAACGATGCAACAACTGCGACGTTGTTCCTACATCGATGAATAATTTTGAAATTGGTTCATTGAGGACTCGTTCCACAACCTCGATTCGATCGAGGTACACCGTTTGAAGTAAACGAACTTTCATAAAAACAAATCGACAAGTTGCCTCTCTATTACAATGTAGCGGTTCCCCGTAAGGAATAAATATAGTTTTGCACTATCAGCGAGAGATTTTTTTCAGCTGACTGACGCATTGACGACTCTACAATGCGCGCTACCGGATAATAGCCGCGTTTCTCTTGACGTCATATAGGTACTATATAATTTCTTTAACGCGAATAAACCTTTATTTTTAAGTACAAATCTTTGAATAAATGGCTTTAATTACGCTAAAGAATAGCCGTTATTTGAATCTAATAAGGATATTGTTAAAGCAAGTAAACATTTCTTTGATCTTAATAAACGTCATTAGAAGAATCGAAATTAATTTGATTCTAATAAATCTTTTTTCTGGGTGTGTTGTACCTCAAACTGGGCGAGAATTGCGTCGCGTAACGACAGCTTATAATACGCCTCGGGGCTTCAATAATGGAAACGTCCCGAGTACGGAACGATCGACGTGAAAGTCTCGTAGGAGGCTATAACTATACAGCGCGGTGCTGTAAGGTGTTGGCCCGCCGGCACGGTACTTTGTGCCGCACATACATGAGGCCGGAGCCTCGCTGGCGGCGTAGCGAAGCGAACATGATACCCGGCTTTACACACGGGGCCAGCAACCGGCAAAGTGTCTACCGAAATTAAAAGCGTGCCGGAGAGCGGGCACCTGTAAAGCATGTAACGTTTCGATTGGCAGCAGCTTCTGCGGTGTATAAAAGTCACCCTTTCGCCCTGTAATGAGCACACGGAAACCGACGATAAAGGCGAAATGGCCGATTATTAACCGTACAGGTGTTTATCGACGCTGAACGTTATCGCTCTATCGCGATCGCGATGCCTTTCCCTTGTTCTCGATACTCCCTCATTTTCGATCGCTTATTCGCACCTCGGAGTCTGCGCGACCATCGGCCGCGACCATCGGCCGCGACCATCGGCTATCATCATTCTCGAAATATCTTTGGACTGTGTTTATTAAAGAGAAAAAAAATTGAAAATGTTCTTCGGGCTAGAACATTGGACGACGACACGCGAAGATCGTTCGTGCAATAAATGATTTTTGGGTGAGGAATATCCAGATGCCAGTTTCCGCAGTCCCCTTCTTCGCTACACACCCACACGCGATCCTTCCTCGTACGCCCGCAAACTGTTTTTCAATCTGGGTCCCTGCGTAATTATAGGATAGACGAGGCACGGATTTCTAAGCGTCGGCGATTATGAAAAATAAATTGTTAGCGCCCGGAGCAGTGTGCGCGGATAAGGAATCTGATGTGATACATCTGGGGATCTTGTGTGTGTGTATCTCATGAGATCTGGACAGCCTTCGTCGAGTGTGTATCAGCAGTCGCGCTATTATAGGTAAGGGCAATACACGGACTACTCGCCGAACGTTCGGGAGAATTTCGCCCGAGGGCTCGCTCATGCAAATTTATCTTAAAGCGGTGCCCTCGGCTCCTGCGGTCCTTTCTCGCATTCGCGAGCGTGTATTGTATAAACTCCGTCGTGCAACACCGCGAGTTTCGGGCAAAACCGCAGAATTTAAGCTTTGACCGAGCGAACAAAGCTCCCTCGGTCTCTCCCGTGGTGTTTACCCCTGGCCCAATTTTCCTCATCGCCGGTGCTGCGCGGCGGTGAAGTCGACGGCTTTGCATGCTCGCGTGCTCAGCCCGAACTTCCGGTTCCGGCGCGTGCTCGCTCACTAACACACAGACGTGAGACTCCCCGAGCACGCGCACGTACACACGTACCGTGTATTTTCGATGCTCCATTTGCCGCGCATTCTGCTCGCCCATCGTTTCCTCCTTCGCGCCTGGTGAGAAACGAGGAAGGAGAACAAAAATAAAACAAGTAATAAAGCTATACGAAGGATCCCCCGACCGAGCGAGAGTTGCACCTGACGTGTCGAGGGCTGGCGCGAGCCGCCCCTTCCACAAACATTTAACAGATAGAGATGTTAATTGTCTCAGTGGATTGAGAAATATACAGCATGAAGATTAGGGGGAGGTCCATCGGTTGTAAAACAAAAGTCTTTTATTTTTCTACTCGGCAATAAAAAATTGGCTCGAAGATCCCCCAAAGTTTATCGTTCGTCTCAATGCTCCGGTCATGTGAAAAAATCCCCGGTTGCGAAGATTTAAAAAATTATTATTATTAAACTTTACAGAAAGAAAGTGCAACACTCATAAAATCTGCATCTCGTTAACCGAATAGATTTTTATTTTGTTATAAATTCTTGGAAGTTCCTATAAACTCTTTTAAATTATATAAATTTTGTACGAACATATATCATTATGATTTCGTGTGTCCGTGTATAATTTCATGTGAAAATCTCATGTAACTTCTTGAAAATATATGAACACATGTAATTTTTTTCAAAATTTGAAAATATCGAAAGAAATTGAAATCCTAAAATTCATTATATTAGAGCCGGTGCATTTTATACATCCTTTTTTCAAATACTTTTATTCTGAAATTCGATGGAGACCGTCTTGAAATATGTATCACAATCGCGTAGCAAAGTAACGCACGATGATTCGCGTATACAGAAATCTGTCGTGCAAACATACGATCTGCGGGTTCGCAGACTGCAGCGGACGCACGCTCTCTCCCAACACAAAAGTTCTCCGGGGATTCCCCAAATTTCGTATGGACCGCAGACCCCCCGCGCTAATGCCCTCGTCACGCGTTGCGTCATACGAATCGGAGGAGGGTAAAGGGGCCTCGCTGAACGACAGATGAAGAAACGTCTCATCCGCAAGACCAAATAAAATTACACGTTTACCGTCGGGTTTTCGGGCCGTCCGATGACTGCGATCGCCAAATGTCGGTACAATGCTCAATGAGCGCGCCACATGGCTGCCTTATGCGAGATATCGAACTCTCGGCTGCCCAACGCCTCATCCATCGACCCGCCGACAACTGGCGCCGTAACGAAACACTCAGCCTGCGTCAATTTACATTTTACGCACTGCAACGGCCCTCCGAGCGGATCGACGATCCCGTAACAAATTTATCGCGACATACTCCATGAAATACAAAGTGCCCAGTGATTGAGGAAGATCGTCCGCGGCGACGAAGAGAAAAGCGTTACACGCGGTGCATCGAAATAAAAAAAAAAAAATAAATAAAAGAAAAACATGAGCGTAGGGTACAAAGGAGGAAAGAGCGGAGAACAGGGGATCCCAGGGAGTCGCGTAGTCGCATGAATCACTGGGCTGTAGTTACTCTGGCGCCAGGAGTTGCGCGTCGAGCCATATACGTAGGCGCATCTCGAGCTCCTTTCGGATAAGGAAAACCACACTGAGACTGGCAAAGACTCTCTCGGCTGTATGTCCCCTGCATCCATACGTGTAACCCATATACATGCATAGTTACAGTGCTATACACGGTATAGGCGGGTTTACTGCACCGCTGTTGCTCCTAAAGGCGCTCGTCGACCCGTGCACTGGCTGCTGCACCCATATGCATAATGGTGTTCGCGCGTGTTCACGTACGTTACACGTACGTTACACGTACGTTACACGTACGCATCGGGGCCTCTGTCTCTCCCCCTATCTACGGTATATCTCGAGATGAGAGAGAAGGAAATTCAGAAGAAGAAGAAGAAGATGATGAAGGTTCGTGGAAGGAGCGGTCGGTGGAGCGGATGGAGGGGAAGATCTCCGCATCAACACAGAAAACTCTCGTTCACCGGCTCTCAGTCAGGAATATCGCTCGAGGCTCGCACACTCCGAACTTTTCCCATGCACCCCTGAATCGGGGTCGACACGGCGCGCGCCGCCGGCGTCGTCGTCGCCGACGACGTTATAATGGTTTGCAACGACTCGCCGTTGTACCGCCGGTGTTCATTCATAATCGGCCGCCCGTTAATGATGTCACGGTGGAATATAGTAATTAGACGCTGTCACGCGGTGTTCCTCTCGGGAGGGGCTGCGCGGTTTCGCACCGGCGCTCGGGGAGGTTCCCTCGTCGAGGGGGGATTTTCAGAGTCGGAGGACGCGGGGGCGGCCGACAAGGCGCCAGCCGCTCGACAGGTACCAATCTCGATCTATCGCTCCTTGTCAAAGGGAGAATCAACGAGCGGCTGGCGGGGCGTTTTACTTCCGCGTTGATGGAAATACTTGTTCGCGGTGGGAGAGCGAAGGATACGATGGATCTTTCTGCGAAGAGCGCCGCGGCATAGATTGCCTCTGGTTGTTCGGGTTGCCCCAACGACGGGCTGTCCCGAGGGTAACGAGCCATCGCGAACGGTGGCGATGTACGAGAAAGGTTTGCGAAGGAAGGAAAAAGATCGCGCGATAGATTCAAAACGTCGCGATCTCAATGGTGGCGCCGTGCGAAATCTCTGATTAACCGTTGTCACACGGTTTTTACGCGCGCGTGGGTGCCACATCTAATTGCAAGTCCGACACTGGCTCGGCTCGACTCCGGCCGCGGGGAGTGAGAGAGAATTGAAACCGTGCGAACTCACCCGGTTTCTCGCCACTCGCGTATGTTACTTACATTTATACGCACTGGATCCCTCTCTGCAGTACCTACGCTGACGGTGTGTTCCTTTTTTTTTTTTTTGTTCTTTTATTTTCTTTTTTCTTCAGCGTTTTCGTTACACGCGTTAATTAAACGTCGAGTTGCTATGTACGAAGCGGCTCCGACCCTTGCCTTTTCTGGCTCCGCGTATACGAGGAAGCATTTCTTTTCTATCGCCGAGTAATATGATAAAAAAAAGAAGAAAAAAGAAACGTCGAGGCAGCTGAACTCTGTACATTCTGGTACGATCTTGGAAGGATAAAAGAGAAACTGCGAAGATGAAGCACACGGGAGAGAGGGACGCACGCGCGTTTCGAAGTCCCGCGTTTAGCGTTGGCGGACCGGACGATAAAGAACTCGGCGTCTCTGGTCGTTCATCTGCATGCATGCGCAGCCGGGACTCCCCGCACGGTAGCCGCAGCCTCGCTGACCCCTCGGTGCATCGCGTTCCCGTGCGCTCGAGCGGCAATCCGTTTGTTGGCTCGGTAAGCCGCATTCCACCGGCACTATGCCGGGAGTTAAACTCCGTGTAGAACGGTAGAACCGGCAATTAACACTACAATCGTCGAACTTTATACCTATATGCGTTGCGTGTTTTCCTCGATATCTGTATCGGTACGAATAATGAGAATTTTCGGCGCGGATCAAAAATATAAACGGAGTGGAACGCTAACGGCGCAAGGTCTCCACCGTCTTTCCATCACCTATGATTTGTCACCGGATGAACGGTACAACGGGACAAAACGGAACCCCATTCGAGATATAACTTTTCGCTGTTTTATCTCCAGCTTATTCTTATAGTACGAACCACCGCCCTATGCCGTATTAATACAAATACCACACAATAACAAGGATCCTCGGCGCGGATGAAAGATACAAACAGAGTGGCAAGCTGACGGTGCAAGCTATCCACCGTCTTTCCATCGCCGATGATTTGTCACCGGATGAACGGTACAACGGGGCAAAACGGAACTCCATTCGATACAAGACTTTTCGTTGTTTCATCTCCAGCGAAAAAAATGTATATAAAAAACAGGCCACTTTGCCCCGCTCTACCCTACTTACAATTCGAACCACCGTCCATATACACGTGCCCATTGTCCTCGATATGCCTATTAATATAAATAACACAGAATAACGAGGATCCTCGGCGCGGATCAAAGATACAGAGTCGGAAGCTCGTGATGAGATATCTTCCGAACCTGTTAATTCCCAATGATTTATCACCCGATACACTTATTGTGTACCGGAGAGTGCAATAAAAATGCTGGAACGCGCATCTAGCAAGCGTGTCGTATATCACTGTGCCGGACAACAGTCGATGCAGCGGTCATACACATAGGTGGTTTCTACGCGGAGGCTCTGGTCGTCTCGCAGCCTCTGGTCGTCGTGTCGCGATCCAAATAGCTCGAATGTCCGGGGCAGTATGGCGCCAGCCTCTCGACTACGGGTAACTTTATATCGAGAGCCACGCCGCGGGGCCGGGGCTCGCGATACACACCGACGATCTTCACCGAGCGAGCTCGCGGCCGTCGCCACCGCGACGTGTTTCACACATACGCGCCCGCTCGTAGATCCAGCGACGGAGCAGACCGTGCTTTTACACTCCGAGCGCGTACACCGTGCCCGGCTCGAAGGAGCAGAAGCGGCGGAAAGCGGCAAGGCGGGATACACGGAACGAGATGATGAAGAAGAAGTCCGCGTGTGCACCGTTAAGACTGAACGAGGAACCCCCGGTGTTCTCTCCGCAGCCCCCGCGTGTCCTACATGTACACAGCTCGCGCACACGCGTTATATTTATACCGCGATAGAGCGCAGCCCGCGGCACATCTGTTTGCCGCTGCTTCTCCGCTCCGCGCGGTCCCACGTGTCGCGCCCACGGAATTAGAACGTTTCACGAAAATACCCTGCGAGCCGGCTGCTCCACGCTCCTCTCTCATCATCGTCGTCATCCCCTGCCACGCGTACTAAATTACCGTTTAATGGGTAATAATATCGACTTGGCGGTATAATTTCGTTACCCCGAGCACGGCGGTCGAAACGCAAGAGCCGCCAAAAACTTGTCGCCCGGATATTGTAATGATGATTTGTCGATGCTATCTCCGACTCTCGGGCACGAAGAGAAGCCGAAGTAGATGAGATCCTCGGCTCGAGTAACCATTCCACCTCTCGGCCCTTCGGCGATCGAGCCCGATGGTAGAGCGGGAGGCCTTTATTCAAATCTCGTTTGTTACCCGCCTTCCCCGATCTTCTGGATTTTTCTTCTCTTGCTCATTTTCTCGCATCTCCGAGGGAACTCTTTCGCTCGGTCTCCCGACCCCGCGGGAATCGTGACTCGTCGGGTAGCGCGGTAGCCTCTGCGCTGTTCACTGTTCATCCGCTCCTCCTCCTTCCCTCACGGATAATGGAGTAGCAGAACAGAGGCGAGGAGAGAGGCGAGAAGGATGGAGAGCACGCGGATTTCAGTAATTGCCCACTATTCCGAACGTATTAATTCGCGCCCTCGAGGCGGCGCACGGAGGGCTTCTGTTGGCACGATCGGTATGCCCCGAGAATCTTATTCCCATCCCGCGTTCATCTTCCTGCGCTACTTGGGTTTTAGCCCCCGTTCCTCTATTCCAGCGGTACGCAACGAGTTGCATGTCGATGCCACAGCCTCCACCTCGCAGCGTCCTGCCTACTCGATGTTGCATCCGAGCCTCTTCTCCTCGCGCATAGCTACGACCGTGCGCAGCTCGTCGGACCTTCGACGCTTTTTGGTCCCTGCCTCGATGCTGTCTAGACACACGTGTCTATTTCGAAACGCGCTCGGGTGAAATTCGCGCCCTCGCTGCTCGACGGTGCGTCGCGACGGCTCGGTTGCATCTTCAGGAACGTAGTCATTCGTCACCTTGCGTCTCGCCAATCATCCACTGAGGATTCGTTTCTTGTCCGTGGTATTTTTTTTTTATTGTCGCACGAGTTTCTGGAACGAAGTAAATTTTTAAAAATTTGCCGACGATCGTTTATCGCCGATAGTTGTGTGGGGTGTTTCTCGCGATGTCCGTTTGGCTGCAGAGATGCGGGGTACCGCGCGGACGTTAAGACGGCCGTGTGGGGTCGGGAAGAAAACCGCGCACGACGAAGGTACACGGAGGGGGTGACAGAAACGCCAGCTGGACGTCGGCGCCGCGGCGTCGTGCAATCCGCGGGTCCTTGTTTTGTCAGAGACGACGTTCCACGGAGCTGTGGCTCCGTATCGGCATTGGCTTATTTTGCGACGAGGAATCCTTCATTTTTTTTTTTTTTTTATTACCGTAGACGAACACGCGCAGATGTCTCGGGAGTGGGATGTAAATTATTCGAACGGGTTTATCTTAGACGTAATATTTTCTTCTCCCGATGAAAAGAATCTGGAGATACGAAAAATGGCGGTGTCGCGTGGGCGTTTTGTTTCTGCGCGCGGGGGTAGCGCCAGATGCGTAGCGCCTCGTTATCTTTAGCGTAATCACTCGCGGTCGCAGCGCCGCGGCCGACCGGTATCTCCTCGCTGAAAGGAGCAATAACAGATCCCTATCGTGTTTCTGCATACAGCCTCGACGCATTAATACCTATTTTACGGGGACGAAAAAGAATATATGTAAAAAAAGAAACAAGTAGTAGACCCGGTAGTAATAAAATTCGATGAGAATCGAAAGCTCTCACGCCAGTGTAAACTCAAGGTTGGGCTTACGGTATACAACGACTGAGATACTTTGTTAAATAATTTCTCTGCAAAACACACACACAGACACACATATATATATATATATATATCTCGTATCGCATGTAATTACAGAACATATTCTGTGGGAATATTCGAGATGGGAATATAAATTAATCCTTAATCATCGGTGAAACAGGAATATTTCTTATCGCAAATGAGCGTGTAACGAGACGTGGCAAAAGTTTATACCGGTGTCGGTGAGGCAGCGGAGTCTCGCTGCTTCGGGAAGCGGGCGAGAGAGGAGCGAGATAGAACGAGATTTATTACGGACCGAGAACAGGATTCTTATAATCAGCAAACGACGACTCCAATGAGATTTATATCAGGTGAGCGGAAAAAGTATCCCCGTATCGTTCGCGAGAGACGGAGATGCGAGAGAGGGAGAGTTTACTTTCCGAGGGCGTATCTTTATCCTCGCTCGTCACGCGACTCGAATAGCGACTCGAATACCGCGTGGCTTCGGGGCTCCTCGATCGCCGTAGATCGGAGACACCGTAAGATCGAGTCGAATCGATGGGGACGAGCGCGAGGGACTCCGATCGATATCTGCACGTCGAATCGAGTTCCAGTGATTCGTTACTCGCTATTTATTCCGCTCCGAACACCGAGTCCTCCGCAGCATCCGGGTAACCTCGCGAAGCATCGCAACGATGCTTCGCGAGAGAGATTCGAGGACCGGGACGACGATTCTCCCCGCGGACACGCGAGAAACGACTGAAGCCTTTCTCTTTTTTTGTTTAATAATAATGCGACTCTGCGGTCGATGCCTCGCAGAACGCTTATTCTACGTCGCCGGTCCGAGGAGCAGCTGTCCGACTCTCCGAGACGGGAAATACAATGCCGCGAGACTTTGCGTGAGATGGAAAGAAAATAAGAGATCGACGGAGACAATGGAACATATATATTTTTAAGTTGCATCCCTGACGCGATATTGCACACGACAGTGGCAGGAGAGCAGATGCTCTCGGAATCGTTGCGCCGGAGAGTTTGCGCGGATGGAGCCACGAGAGGACGAAGGGTAAACGCCTCCGCGACAAACGATAAACGCCTCCGCGGTTGGAGTCCGCTTTGTACGCCTACGCGAGATAACTCTTTCGCGGCACCGAGAATGAGTCACCTGGGTAAAACGGGTCGCGGCTACTTTGCTCGTTGTCGAACTCGTCGCGATGACTCTCGATGGGTGGTGGTGATTGTCTCCGAACGATTATGAATGAGTACCAACGACTCCGGATGGAGGCGCGCGATTATGTGGAAGGATCATGACGCTGATACAGCCAACCGGTGCTGAAACCGAAAGCCGAAAAACGAAGCTACGGTATGTTTGGTAATCGCTGTTCCCACACAGAGCGAGGCACAATGCACCTTGGAGAAAAGAGTCGAAAGAGTACGGCGGCCAGGAGGATCGAGATACGAGACGGCAGACGGATCTCCGGTGACGAGACCGAGACGGGAGGCGCGGGTGACGAAAGCCAGAAAGCTAGCGAACGAGGCGCTAAGAGGGGTCTTGGGAAAGATAGAATCGCAACGTGTGAGAGAGCATTTACGTACAGATACAAATGTGTATGTGCCTGCTCGAGTGTAGCGAAGATGAAAGAAGAACCGCACGCGTTGCTCCGTTACGGTCGGAGAGAAGCGAGTTCAAGAAGGGAGGCAGCAAGGTACCCCGTGGCGAAGACTCGCCGTATCGGTGAGTCTTTCGCCTTCTCCGGCTGCTCCGTTCTTCTCTTCTCTACTCCGTCTGCGCGTCTTTTACCGCTTCTATGAAAAGCGCTTTGCTCGGCTGATGGCCCTCCCGCTTCGTATCTCTCAGCGTCCTACGCGAACGTCCGTGACACCGGAGGGCTCCGGCACGAGGGCCACCGCGTGTATGATTTGTTGCGACTCTCGCGGACATCAGTCTTCGTGGTTCACTCTCGCTGTAGGAGACGGACGACGAGACTGCGCAACGAGCGGCACTTTGTATGCAGAGTGACCCAGCTGCGGGGAGGGCGGCTTCATTCGAGATTTTTCCCGGGAAGACGAAACGAGCGAACGCTTGTATCGCGCTTTCGTGGAGGTGTATACTCTGCATGGATATCGTTGCTTCTTTCCTGTTTTAGGGAAATTCTGTCTGTTTTAAGACTCTTTTGACTTCTGGGAAAATTGCATTGATATGGAAAATAAAATGCCAATGGGGCTAAACGAACTCGTGTCATTGATTTCAGATAAGACTTTTCGTTACATCTAGCGAGTGATGAGTATAAATAGTCCGTTTTGCCCCGCCCTAGCAAACATAATTTTTCCTAGACATTGAGCCGAAAATAGGACCAAAGTGCCTCTCGTTTCTGGAGGGAGTGGAATCCCTGTGGGATCCGAGTAATTAGACAATGCGCGGGATCAAGAAGTCTCTTCCCTTCTTTCCTTCTTTTCCTTTTTTTTTTTTTTTTTTTTTGGATTGCACTGGCTGCAATAACATTCCGTCAGGTATACGAGCGAGGTTGGCAACGAGGGAGAATCCCCGCTTTCTCGGAACCCGGGAGGATAGGTATCGGTTACAAGGGAACAATGCCGGACCCAAGGTATACTATTTGGGGTATCGGTGACACGGAGGACAATGGCCCTACCACCTGGACCGTTCCTTCGGCTCTCCGCCGTTATAGCGCTCCTGCCTCCTCGCTGCGATCTCGAGTGGACCCCCGGTTACACACCTGTGCCCCTTTACTCCCAACAGCCAGTGTATCGAACCCAACCTCCCTAATGCCATTCTTCACGGGATCCCCCGACGAATCCTCGTTCAAATGGCCAAGTTGCAAGACTAAACGGTTCAATGCCATTTCTAATTTCACCAGCGAATTCCCCAAACTTTTTCACAGAAATCCCCGTTTTCCTTGTTTTTCGGGTCCTATCCAGTTACTTAAAAAAACGTTCCATTTCCAGAGAATTTAGCGACTTCATCCTTAGTGTCTTTCCTCGTTAAAATGTTCACCATGGGCACAGTATGTATCACCCGCTGCTAGGAGCACGGTCGTCCGCGAAAGATACCCGTTGCCCGAGTACGGAAGAAGAATAACAAGAAAAAAAAAGAGACACTTGTGTCTTCAGGAACCAGAGGGTACGCTGGCTTTCATTCTCCCAGCTCACCGCGAACGCCTTGTCTAAACCGGACACGAACAAGAGGATGAAAATTGTTCACGCTGTAAAAGCCGAAGAGACCAGCGGTCACTTGATTCCCGCTTCTTCCAAAAGGGCGAAGAGGTTGCACAGCGTGCCGGGCCAGCGCACTGCCAGCGGCAGGTGATCCTCCGCGGGCTCCCAAGGCTCCCTCCGGCCTCTGCATAAATCAGGTATGGCCCGCGGAAAATGACCAACTCCGACACGGAACATGGTCGAGCCCACAGGAGGCATTCGTAAATTTTCCATCGACAACAATGGACGGCTTGATGGGGGAGCTTCTCCATTGGGACGGCTCTCGCTGCGCTTAGTAACTGATACTTCCAGACCGTTGTTCGTTTCCCTGCAACGACTACCATAGACGGTGTTGGTATTATAGTTATATTACACAGGTTCACCGTCTTTCCATATACACCTGTTGACCGCCCACGCGAAAGAGCTAAATCCCAAGTCTTTTTCCCAATGTACTCGCCTCGGAATTCAAAGACCTTCTCAAAGAGTCTCTGACTCCGTGAGTCTCATCCCTTTGCTTTGGCTGTTGAACCGCGCTTTGTAACCGATACCCCGAGAGCCTTTTTGCATGCACCTGTTGTTCGACTACTCGAAGCGGAACTAATCCATGGCCAGAAGCACGCTTACTACTCGTCTGACGAATGTACCTCACGCATGCTCGCCCAATGTGCTCATGCTGGCTCACCGAGGCATATGGGTACGTCCAAGATCCGGCCGGGCGATCCCTCAAGAGGAGACACGGATCTTCGCACCCCTCGAGCGTGACATGGCGCGGCATTGTTTCAAGGTGGTCCTCGGCGAGGCCAGAATTTTTTTTTTTTTCTCTTTTTTCTTTAACGCCTTGTTTTTCCTGTGACGCGTATATTCTTGAACCCGGCTTACCAACGTCGACGGAACGCTCTTGGTTGTTCGGAGAGACTCTAACCGTTGAGCAAAGACGAAGGGATGCAACCGATAGTTTTTCCGGAGTTTATTGCACGAAGAATGGAAGGGAAGGTATTGTACGGTACCTCATTGTATGGGCAAATGAAAAGAGGAAGAGGACGAAGGTGTAAGTTACACCTTGGTTGATGGGCAGAACCCCTCCGATGACGAGCCCACGCCCCGAATTCTTACGGTATTCGTAAATCTTGTTGGGAGAACAATGCGATGTCTCTCCTCGGACACTGCGCTGCGAGAGGCTTCCTTCGAGGATGAGTATATTTCACGGGCTGCAAGGAGTGCCACGGGGATGGAAAGTATGCGGCAGGAGCCTCCACGGGATTGTATAGTTTTACAGCTCTTTGTAACTGATACCTACCCAAATTCCTGAATACACCTGTTGTGCAGTAAAGTGACACCGAGCCGCCAGGCAGTGCTGACTTGACTTGGGGAAAGAGCGAGAGACACGCGGACCCAGCGGAACAAGAGGAGTTCCAAAAGGTAGTACGAACGATCAATAACGATACTGTTCTCGCTTTTGTTAATCGTGTAACTTACGCGAGGCTGATGGCGGAAGGTCCCGAAAAATTTCAGTGATGCCGGAAATACAAACACAAAAAAAAAACAAAAAAAATCGATGGTTAAGGTGTAGCTTTACTTTTGGCCGAAATTGCTATCGTATTCATTCTAGCGCTAAAAATACCTTGACATTTTTTAAATGGGTATTTCTGTAATTCCACCGATAAGCAAAGCTACCGCTGTTGAAATATTCAAACCTGATCGAGCGTAAATCGCTCTAGAACCTAACAGAAATATATACTTTTGGGCATCATCAGTGTCAAAACGTTCTTGAACGGCGCGATACTACTGCTTGATGTTAAACATATTCATTAAGAATAATGATAAATCTCAATTATGCAGCGCACCGTTTCGAGTGCGATTGGTATAGATTTATTGATTTCACGTCGGATGGAAAAATCTCGCATGGGTGATCTCGGAGAGAGGTGAGCTATCGATGTATTTACGATAGAGGACTGGAGTGGGAGAACGCATTCTTGCTTCCACGTGGAATTCGAGGCCATATAATAATTAACACGCTCTTCTCTAACGTGTCTCAGATGTTATCGCCTTCTCCGGTAAGCGAGAGCGAGCAGCGAGGCTCGATTTAGAAGTCGTATATTTATGCCGTGTATAAACCTATAGATTCATTTCGAATATATATATACACATATATACGTAGCGTAGGTTAATATGCAAATGCAATCATTTGTCGGAGCGCGGCACCTGGCGATGGTTGAGCAGTTCCACGCTCGAGTCTTTTAGTTTCCTTCGTAATTCTTCTCTCGCTCTTGCTCGGCCAAGTTTCCTTCTTTCCATCCTGCCCCGTCCGTCGTAATATCCGTCGTAATCCTCGGCAGGGTTTGTAAGCGATACCCAAAACCTTCGGTAGGTCTCTGCCGGCTTGCACCTGCACTCCTCCCGAGCCGATTCGTGAGTCCGAATTCGACTGCACTTTTGCCTGACCCTCCGTCACTGCCCTGCCACTCTGAGACCCTTCCACCGTTACTACATTCGAATTTATACGCAGCGAGAGCGCGCAAGAGCTGCGAAAAAATTAATAAGGGCTGCTGCCTCCTCGTGCTGCCCGAGAGTGAAAGTAGTGTCTACCGGACGAGACGAGGTCTCCTCTTCTCCGAGATAAATGAGAATTTAACGAGGCCCCCCACGCGTCCAACGGAGCGCCTTGTGCAACTGACCACTGACCAGCACGTACTGCACTCGCGTGTTACATACCTTCGGCCTTACTTGACTAACGAGCCAGCGAAATGAGAGAGTACAAAATAAGCCCGGATTAAAAAAACAAAAAGAAGCAAGTGCGCGCTGGCGAGAGTCACCGTCTCGCCTGCCTAAACAAGCCAGCGAAGCGTAAAAAAAAAAAAGAAGAGAAATTAGGCGTTTTTCAGAGTCCGAAGCGTTAGGATTTGTCTTTGTGAGAGATCCGGTTGCGAAGGAAAAGGGAGGGACGGGAGTTTGGGAACTAGCAAAATCCGTGGGCCGCGGGCGGGCAAAAGGCATTCGTAAATTTTCCCTTGCGGACAAAGTGGCGTGACAAGATGATATTCCCTTGCGCCCCGCGGCGTGATTGTCCCCGTCGGCTGGGAGGCTTTGAAATCGATACCTTGGGTACGATATACGTATATATACACCGGTTGTAAAACCTTTATGCACCCGGGCACCCGTTGAGAGGACGACGAGAGAGGATGGACACGGTCGGACAGCCGCTACTACTACCACGAAACCAGCGTTACACTTGGGTGTGTATGTAAAAACGATCGTTGAGAAATTCCCCGCAGCGAGAGCAGCGGCGAGGTGTCCAGTTTCCTCGGCTCTCGGTCCTCTTCCGCCGAACACTGATGTTCATCAGCCTCGGACGTAGTTTTACGCGAGGCTCGCTCCCGACGCTATCAAATTGTAATTGGCCTTTGCGGAGGTTTAAAGCATTTTTCATTCCCAAATCATTTTTGATCGCGCCGTCAAAGTTTCATTACGTCTTTCGAGGCTCTTTCGGTCCGGCCAGGTTCGGAGACCCGAGATGGTACACCATCTCGGGTCTCGAGGAGAAGAGAGCCGGAGCGATGGTAATGAACGTGCGGGGGGGATCCGAACAACGCGATGATGGGGACCGCAGATTCTTCGCGCGGGGTATCCCAACTCTCGGATGGAAGAGGAGCAGGAACGAGAGATACGACCGGAGCGGCGATGAATGATGCGAGAGAGCCGGGAAGGTCCGTCCGGTCGGGCAGGTGCGCTTCGTCGTTCTGCCTTTAACGACTCTTCGGGATCCCAGGCTCCGGGAACGCACCTGTAACGTGCTTTTTTTAATCCTACCTCCTCCACTGGGGAACAAACTTTGAGGGTGAATTTTTTTTACATTTCTCGAGAAGGAGCGAAGGGGTGGATAATTGAGTCAACTATATAGATACGAGATGGGAAGGGGATTACTGGAGGTTGTAGTTTGCTTTACTTATCACACTTATCATTTGCATCTTGTTCAAATCTGGATCGTTGATGGGCCTGCGATCGAATCCTACAGAGGTACTTTTGTATACGTGGTGAGATAGACTACAGATGGTTAATTTGGCAAGCAATAAATTTTGTTGGCCTAAATTGTAATTAATGAAGCTACGAAGAAATGTATTGAATATAAAATTAATTTAATTAAATTCATATAAGTTGTGTCTAAGTGATCCAAGGACGTGGTCACAATGCAATCACGCAGTTGGTTGGTCAAACTGATTGTATACCTGAGTTTAATTTTTGCACGTTCGCACGCTTTATCTCCCTGGTTTTTTTTTTTCCACAAAAAATGTTCCTTTCTTGGATTATTAATATATAAACAAATTAACGCCATTTTCCAACTGTATTTGTTCGTCAGTCCTTAGCAAATTTTAATTTGTCTGAACTTCCAGGAAACGCATCTATAACGCGGTTTTTTAGATTCTACCTTCCCGACCAGGGAACAAACTTTGGGGGTGCATTTTTTTCTTTTCTCGAGAAAAGGAGAAAGGAAGTTGTGTAATTGAGCCGACGAGATACATACGAGATCGGAAGGGGGTTAGTCAAAGCTGTAGATTGCTTTACTCACCTCACTTATTCGCATTTTGTTTTAATCTGAACGTTGATACGCTTACGACCAAACCCTACAGCGGCATTTCTGTATACGAGGTTAAATAGGCTCCAGGCGATTAATTTGGCAAGCAACAAGTTTTCTTGACGCAAATAGTAATCAATTAAACTATCAAAAAATGTATTGAAATATAAACTGAATTAAATTAAATTAATATAATACACTGAGGTGTAAAGTACGCCAAGGTCGTGCTTACAATACGACCACCAAGTTGGTTGGTCCATACGATTATACTTCCAAATTTAATTTCCGCGCCTTCGAATGGTTTATCTTCCTGGTTTCTATCCACAAAAAGTGCCCCCTTCTCGGATTATCTAAAAATAACAAATTAATGCAATTTTTCCAGCTTTATTTGTTCTCCGCCAGTCCGCGCCAAGTTCCTGTTCCTACGAACCCCCAGGAACGTGCGCTTTTCTACGCAAGCCACGACGCCGAGGCCATCGGGCTTTTCCCACCGAAGGTGAGTCGCGAACCAAGATAAATAAATCCCCCGTCCAGCAACATGAAAGAACACCTGACGGAGTAGATCGCTTGAGCTCGCGAACGGTGAACCGATCACGTACAGAGAGTGCCGTGCCCGTGTAAATTGGCCCTGGCCACCGGCCACGTACGTTTTCTCAACGAGCCGCCCTTTCTCCCGACGCGGTGCGACCAGGTGCGCGTGTCACCTCCGTCTCGTCGATTTTTGAAACGTGCACGCGGAGATGCGGGCCTTCGACTGGTATTGACGGACTCGAGGGCGTGAAAGACAAGCGGACCGAGCTGTTGCCGCTGCTGCTTCCACCGCCGTGTCCACAGAGATTCCCAAGATTTCTCCGGTGGACAACGATAGGCGGTGCAGAGGTAACAGGTAAAAGTTGAAATGCAATTCGGGTCACGTATTCCCATGGCCCCGCGCATTTATCTCAGCCCCCGGGGATGATTCTCTTTCCTTGAATCCTCGTTTCTCCGGCTCTGAGCGTTACAGGATAACGGTGTATTATAATTTCGTGAGTTAGGCAATACCACCCGCCTGCCCGGAGGCAAAGTGTGTGTGTTCGTTTTTTTTTTTTTTTTTTTTTTTTTTTTTTTTTTTCTGTTCGCCTCGATTCCACGCAGGGATAAGAACAACGTTACAGGTGTGCCCGAGGACTCGGAGGAGGCGCCAGGACTCAGCGGGCAGCCAAATATCTCGCCTGAGCCTTCCTTTATTATTTATTTTTTTTTATCCCTCCTGTACCCCCGCGTCTGCACTCGGAGCCTTGGTGCTCCGGAGAGGAGGAGGAGAGACGAAAAAGAAAAACGGTGAACGCAAAAAGAAGAAAAGGATCCGGGACCTTAGACCTTAGACCCCGACGGAGTCGGCAGTGACTGGCAATGGCTATGAGATTCCACTTCGCCATCGAGAGCCTGTCCCGAACAATCCACCCAGACTGCCATGAAATTTACGTGTGGGTTGTATCGGCTTTATTCTTTATGCTCGCGCGCTTATTATACAGCAGGATCTCGAATCGAGGCTACTCCACGGTCGTAATTATGATGAGTGGGATAGAGAAAAAAAAAAAAAATGGAGAAAAAACAACTACAAAAAAATTGCGAATAGCGAAGGAAAGTCGAAAGGCCTTCCGAAGAAATACCGAATTCGCCGCTACCGCGGAATCAGCTTCCCACGACGGTGAAATATCGTTCACTGTGAGACTCTCGTCCGAAGCCGCCCGATACAGCTACACAAGTTTCCTTCCGAATTCCGAGGTTAATCCTAGGCTCGCGATTATGCGGCACGGATAGTCGCGTGACCAACACCGGTGAGGGATAATGGTCAGCTAGCCGAGTAGCGAAGTAGCCGGAATGAGGGAGATAGATCGAGAAGAGATTTGAGGAAAGAGACGTTCGGCAAGCCTATGGGAACGATCTCTCGAACTCGCAGGCACATCATGCCTGCGAATAATTTACGGGATATTATGCGTCGGCCACGCGCTTCCATTTCGCCCCGAAGCTCTTTCGCTATTCCTGTACTACTATTCTCGAATCGCCCTTTAGCTCTGACCTGGCTATTCCGATGTTGCTGCTGCGCCGGGCCCTACGCGACAGGTTGAAAAACGTTTTGCTGTAGCTTACCGCCGTAAACGAGAGAAGTTTGCACCTGAATGCCTCGGGTGCGAATACCGTGGGCGGGCAGGTGAGTTAGTCACTCGGGACAATCCTCCTCCGTCTGGGTCTCTCGAATTTTCATTGTCCTACCTGAAATACTTTAGCTCGAGCGTAGCGTAAGAATATTGGATCGCACTTCCTCAAATTATTACGACGCTGAAACGACGATCGATTGAGGAAAATATTATTTTTTCTACGCTTGACCCATAGAGCAAATTTGTAAGGTGGACATATTTATGAAAACTTTTGAGGCTTACTTTAAAAATTACATTTTTTAGAATTTTTCTAATCTATCAAAATATTGCGAAAAATGTCACAGTTTCATTTTTAAAAGACACAAAAACTTTGTGAAAAAAGACTACAAAAAAATTATTTGCACATGGCTTCCTGATTTATTACAATTTTCCGCATACTATACTTTCACTATGAGAAAATTCATTGCAAATTAGTGTATGCAAATTACTTTGCACCTTTTTTCGTAACAAAAATAAATTCCTACACCTCATAAATTTGAAACCGTCAACATTTACCGCAAAATGTATCGTAGGATATCGATACAGAACCTTGCGGATTTTGTCGTTTTGAGTCCATTTTAAATCTATATTATCGCTGATTACACAACTGTAATTCAATTTACTCTTAGCATCATATTTAATCCAGAAACTTGTGTCAAAAAATCTTCATATAAATTGCACTGAATGAAGAGACGTGACCATTCTACCGGTGTACCAAATTTCAACTTGCTATCTCAAACCATTTCCCAGTCATAGTCATTTCAATCGATGCAAGGTACGCTAGGTAAAAATCACATTTCTCAACGTTTCAGACTATTTTAAGTACTCTACCACTAAAATGTCGACATTTTGTTATAGAAAGATAGTTTCCTCTATGAGGTAGCAAAAGAACACTGAAACAAATTCGCTTGCGGGCTGCCCAAGAATTTTTTTTTTTATTTCGATTCCACTTTCAATCCTTTCATTCCCATATGATAATGAAACAACGACCGCAGGACTATCAATGCTACATGTTATCGTTTCAATCCCGTATCGAATTGTAAAAATTGAAACTAGAATTGAAATAACAATTCTTTTCATTGGCAGCCCGCAAGGGAATTTTCCTTGAGTCATTGATATTTTTTTTCCGTCAACACACAGTTTTTATGAGAGACATAAATTCTTTACAATTAATCATGAGAATAAAATAAATTTCTGAAGACCGCCAGCGGAAATTGTCGTACGACTTGGCACGTTTTTCCACGTCGCAAGTGTAGCGATGGGTAAAAGTTAGTCGCCGCTCGACGAGTAAGATTTTCCTTGAATTACGCTCCCAAGGCTGTTCGTCAAGAATTTTGAGTCAAGTGTCGCGAGTTCGAGATAGCGGACAGGCGAGGAGTGCACGTAACCGATACGCCGGGAATCTCCGGTGAACGGCTCGCGAAGAGAAAAAAAAAATGCCTGGGAAAAGAAATCTCCGTAATGTATCCGGGGTGTAAATATCGACGACGTTAGAAGTTAAAAGTCGTGGAGCTGAAGTGCCACTTAGACCTCGTGAACTACGACGATGTTGCAGCAAAGAGCCCCTGCGGTAGCTCATTCGGTCGTTAGATATTTTTCCTCGGCCCTTTGGGCAGCTCGTCTCGACGACGACGGATTCTCCGCGACGACGAGGTGGAACAAGTACCCTCGTGCCACCGAGTACACGAGATATTCGTATATGTAAACAAATGACTGCCTCTAACGCTCCTGCGAGTGATGCCCAGGAGAGCGGACTCTGCGAAGCTGGTACGAGTGTACCTTTCCCACGGTTCACCCACGTACGCCGGCGAACATTTCAAACTTCCCCACCCCATCCGCTCCTCGAGAAATCCTCGATTTTTCTCATGTTTGTTAAATTAATCGCCGAGTCTCGTTATGCCCATCGGGCAATTTTGCGCCGGCAGTGCCTTCGAACCGACTGATCGGGGGAGTGCCAAGGAAAGAGAGAGAGAGAGAGAGAGAGAGAAGTAAGAAGAAAAAAAACCCTCGTGGGAGTAGAAAGGATTCTTTTTATTGCCGTGGGGTCAAAAACACCGGGAGTAAAAAAATTCTACGAATCGTGAATAGTAACGTATTTTGAGACGGCGAAGGTAATTTTCGAAGGCAATTTAACGCGGGCCACGAAAGCCGGCGCGCGGAGCCGTAAAATTCGAGGAGTCAAACGATCGGAGCGAAGGAGTTGGTAGTGGAGTCTTGAAAATCGTGTCCGTTCCGTTGTACAGCGATTGGCAGAGCATGCCGAGTGGTCCGCGAAGCGGGGACCGTGCCGATAGCTCATATTTTACGGTTTACCGAAGTGCCAATGACTGTTTGATTTTTTCCGTTCGAAAGGAGAGAGCAGTAGCTACGAGCGTTCCCTCCTCCCTAGGAGGAGGGAACGCGGTCGCGAGGAGCCAGCGCGTTTCTGCAGCGCGTTTCTGTGGATCCATTATCACATAGCGAACGGTAGATCGGAGGAGAAAGAAAGAGAGGAGAGAGAACCGGGCGTGGGAGCCGATCTTTTGCTCTCGGAGCTGCTGTGCTTGTTCCGCTGCCGCTGGAACCTCATCCTCCCCGAAGCGCTTACAAATTACTACAATAAACTTTTAATACCGGCTCGCGGTCCTGCCGCCGAAGTGGCGGCCGGTGCACGCACGTGCGTCTCGTCCTCTTTCCCGCGGTGCGGACTCGCGCGGGTGAAAAGAGAGAGAATTAAATTAAGAGGAACGAGATTCGGAGAAGAACTCGCCGGCCACGTATAAGGGATACAAATATTTGCACGAAACCATTTAGCTCACCGATCGGTAGCTATATCTAGAATTTTTTGTTTCGGAGTGCTCTATGATGAGATCTACTCTCAGGGCTCATTATCCTCCCGTACCCTCTTCCCAGATCGCTCGTCTACTCACAGGTGTAACTACACGTTCTCCGAGGCGAAGCGCCACAGGGAAAGAGAGACGTTTCTTTATCCCGGAATTTCGAAATCGTTTCCTAGTCCCCGAAGCTGTTTTACCGACAGTGTTCTTTTTTTCCCCCACGGTGGACGATCTTCAGGGCTTGTCTAGAATTTTGGATCGGGCGTCGGCGAGAGACGACGAGGAAACTGGAAAATACTTCAGGGACTTTTTTTTTTTTTTTTATCAGCTGTTTATGGAGATCGCGGGTGTGGGCGGAGAACGGTGTGGAAGAGAAACCGACGACTATGGAGAAACGATATCGGAGGAGAGTGAGAGGCAGCGTCGGAGGTCCGCAGCTGCTGCTGCAACCGCACAGGCACGAAGTTTTCGGGACGCGGTGTA
This sequence comes from Stenichneumon culpator, assembly GCA_964017025.1. Lineage (NCBI taxonomy): Eukaryota > Metazoa > Arthropoda > Insecta > Hymenoptera > Ichneumonidae > Stenichneumon > Stenichneumon culpator. The sequence goes on along the minus strand of OZ024779.1, from coordinate 17,184,865 downwards.
TAGATGAGGAACGTGAACGAGCCGCAGAGCGGTAGCGAACTGGTAAGTCGTACTAGCTCGCTAATTAGACGGGAAAATACGATTCGACGCGACCGCGCCGCTCTCGGGGACCTTTGCTTTAAATTAACTCGGCGTTCTCGGCGCAGCCCCGGCAGGCACTCAGCGACCGATGCTGCTGGGAAAAAGTTACACCTGTAGCGTGAACACTCCCTCTGCCGGGAGTGCTTCTTTCCCGAACGAAGTAGGTATATCGTTCTCTTTTACGCCCTCGCGCCGGACGGCTGACCGCGCGCGACTATTATTTCTGCCCGAATTACTTCCGCAAAGGTATTCAATTTGGATCTATTTAGGTATATCTTTGATTAAGCGGAAAACACACATACATTGTTTTCGTACATAAACTGACGAATTTCATTTAATATACGAGCATGAGGTGAAATTAATGTTGGGTATATTAAGCAGACATTTTTGGATGCATTCAATATAGCGTCCAATTAATTTCACCGCGATATTGCACACCAAATTTAATATACCGTTTCATGCGCGAAGGCTTCGTGCATTTTGTATACCAATTTTGCAAACATGTTCAACAGCCTACAACAAATTGTTTTCGTACAATTTCCATACAAACGTTGACTCTTTATCGCTCAGTGGGAATATAGTTTCCCACCGGATTATAAATAGGGGAAACCGGGGCAAAACGGGGACATGGAATGTCATATCGACGTGGGGCAAAATAGGGTAATAATTAAGCTAACAAAAGTTGCCGCAAGTCAAATCGAAGGGTACCCCGTTTTGCCCCGGATGGTTTATTTTTTCAATATCCTTTCAAAACCGGTGGCAATACAATTTTGGTGTGAAAAACCATGGATGTATGCTTTCGGTATTGTTGTAGCAGATTTTATTGCTTAGCGTTCCCGTTTTGCCCCAGTGTACCCTACATAAAATTTTCTTTTTTTGTGCAAACACTGAATGAATGGAAACAAAAAAACATTAAAGCACCCGGCCAGATCGATCTATGTCTCATTGATGGTGAAATTCAAATCAGAATTCACATGTCGAGGAGCATCACCACGCAGTACTTACTCCTGTCCACAGAGGTTTCTGTCACTGATAATAGTAGAAGGGCAACTGTTGAACCCGAATAAACATATTCAAGAAGAGATTTCACACACAGGACCGAAACGTAAGCGACGAAGTGTCTCTTAACGCTTTCGTCTCCGCACTCACATCGCGGAATTCGTCGCTGTAGCCGAATAGAATACAAAAATTATGTCAAATAAAAAGACTTTGCTAGTAACCGTTGAAGGGTCAAACTCCCCATCGGTTATCAGGAGTCAGTGAAATTTTTTGCGTCGTAACGATATTTTTAGTCTGCTAATGATCGTCCCCGCAGCCGCATCGCGGAATCAGTCGCACTAGCCGAATAGAATACAACATTTATGTTAAAAAAATATTTTTTCTTGTGACCGTTAAAGGGTGAAACTTTCCATCCATTATCAGAAGCCAGACAAATTTTTAGCCTCGTAACGATAATTGTAGCGAAAACATTTATTCGTGTGTATGAAAGCATAAAGAGTGGCGTAAGGAATCGACGGAGTGTCTCGCATGACGCGAGGTGACGGAAATAAACGAGGCTTAACACACAGTGCAACGAAAGTGAAACGATTTCGGGTGAGCGTGATGCCTGCGAAGGCGGCAGGCCGTAATTCGAGTGTAGAGAGCGACTTAATTCACGCGAGGTTCGTCCGAACGGCGTCGTCGGGAGGATCCGTTTCGATCGCGGCGACGAGATAAGAGCCCCGTGAAGGAGAGAACGAGAAGGAGGGAAGAGAGACTCGCGGTTGACAGTGACACGTTCGACGGTAGGAGGACAGGTGCGAGAGACACTCTCCCCGATCTCGGCCGCGATCCTTTTGCCTCTCTCGCGAGCCCGACGTGAGAACCGAAGAGCTCTCGCGGGACGCAAGAAAGAGGCGAGCATGAGTTATAAAGCCGGGCCAATTTGCCAGGTTGAAAAATTCGCGACTGCACGTCGATAGGATCGAGGTATCGAGCGTGTCGGCACACAACGCAGTCCCTTTGTCGTCCACTTTTTTTTTATTCTGCGGTTAGTAATTCCATTCACTTTCAGGGAATCCCTTGGCCGCACGAGGATGAGCGAATCATGAATTAAAGAAACAAGGAACCTTTAGCGGGGCGGCATATCCGGTAGAGCTTTTTTTAAAGGCGTCACAACCTCTCGCCTGTCGCCGATGTGTCAAATTATATAAGGCACGGTGCCTTATGTTCAGGATGGTAAACGGAAGTTGGGCGTGGTGACGGTAATCAGGAGTGAAACGACTAAGGGCTACAGCTAAACCGGTGGAAAGCTGCGAATGGCCGAGTCATTCGTCGCTCGTATTATGGTACAGCTATGGTATAAAAAAAAGAAAAAAAAATGGAAGAAGTTAACATGTGGGTGGGCGTGGATGCTTCGGGACCAGGATCAGTGAAGGATCCTTCTTCCTCGTAATAGCCAGGCGACACTCGAGAGCTCTCATCCATGCTCTCCAATGCAACACACACACACACACACACACACACACACGGAAGCATGTGTTCCCGAGGGATGCTGTTCGTGGCACATCGTCCACTCTTCGCTCATTAAATACCAATTACGAAAAAAAAAAAAGTTTACCACTCGATAATATATTAGAGGCTCGGACTCGTGAGAATTCATCTGTTCCGGAGAATGAAGCATGTGTTTCACAGTCGAGTCATATTAGCCACGGGGTTCCATGAAATTCGCAAAGTCGAGGGAGGCGTTACCGCGAACCCCTGACCGGCGCTAGATCCTGATCCCCCGAGCTCCCCGATCATCCTGTGAGAAACGGCCCTAAGAGAGTCTGAGAAAGTCTTTGCCGAGAGCCGACAGCCACTTGCTCCCGTCTGGCGCCGGGCCAAGAGCACATGTACCTTCATGTTTTCTTTCTGTTTCTTTTTTCGTGGAAAGGTATCTCCTTGCTCCTCTCGCTAGGACTCTCGGAGGCACCACCGTTAAATTATACCGAAGCATGAGAAAAAAAAAAATCACTTGTTCGTGACGATAAGTACCGGAGAAGAAAAGAGCGTATTTTCTGACACCATACCGAGGAAGAGGAGAAGGAGGAGTGTCCTGACTTTGAAGCGAGGTTATCGATTTGCAGAATTATTGTATCTAATCGCCATCAATGATTTGACCGATGAGCGATTTTTCGATGAAAAATGAGCGTTTCTGTATCGAGTAATTTCCAGGATTAGTTTAACGAGACCAACGAGCATCGGGAGTCTTTAGTGGAGGCGCATTGCATCCGGGGGACGCGAGTGAGCCAGACAATGGAATCGGGGTTAGTACAGTCGGTGATATCGTTATTCCAGGGAGAAAAGGGGAATCCCAGAGCGCAGCCGGAGCTGCTGCGTTAGGGCCCTCATGGCGCCGTAATTGAAACAGCACGTGTCATCCGGCAACGGAGGGCGAACTAATGGCGCCATTGCGTTATCAGAAACGTCACGAGCAGAGTGAGGGTTGACTTTGTACACGGGTGCAGGGTTTTCGGAGCTGTGAAAGGGGCCTCTCAACGGGAATACGAAATTTCTACTGGAAACGTCGACGTTGCCGTTCGCAGAGGTTGTCGAGCTCTCGCACACATGCCTCGCGGCCACTGTCGATATATCGGTTTTTCCCCTCCTGATACCGGAAGCAAAGATGCAGACGATGCTCGCTTTCACGCTTCGACGTCCCGACTTCTTCACAATGGTCGGCCGCACGTAAACCACTCCACCAACTCCGTAGATTCATTGGCGAAACAATAATAATAATAATAATAATAATAATAACAATGATAATAAAGAGAAGAGAAAACTATAAGTCGCCAAGTTAAACTATGTAAGCAGCAGGTGTTTGTAGTTTATATCTGCGCACCTGTCCCGATGTGCGGGCTCTTTCGACATCCGCCGACGAGCTTTGGTTTCCCGTTAAACCGGAAGGAAGAACTGGTGCGCGCTGTGACTGCGGAGCTTCGCCGTGCGCATTCACGCTTCATTATCATAATAATTTCATGCATTCGCTCGTTTCGCCTCGAACATCGGTGTACACAAAGCGGCGCCCGCGCGCGTTGCCTGCATCTACTCTGTCGGAAATATCACGTTTCACAGATTTAATAGTGTGTACGTGCTAGTCAACCGCGCTCTCTCGTTCTAGTTCCGATTGTAACTATACCGTATGCATATATACGTGTGTTTGCGGGTGAGCGCGGACAGCCAAACGTCAGATCGTCCATATGGGAATATGCACACCAGCCGTGATTATTACGGGAACGTGATTTCGGGGTAAACGCGCTCTCGGAGCTCCCGGATTGCTCGGGACGTGCCTGTAAATAGGAACTTTAATCCAGCCTTCCAATTCCGAATAAATTTAATGTAATATGATATCGGCGGATACTCTATTATAATATTATGTCAAATGTAATTGATATTGTATTTTACATAAAATAATTAATCATTATATCTGTCCTTAGGTTGATCTGATGACAATTTATTTTAATTAAATTATTATCATAATAATTTATCATGTTAACATAATATATACGGTAATATTGTCATAAAAATGTTAAACATAAGCATTTTTTTATTTAATTACCTTATTAACATTTTTTTAAAACGCCCACCTTTTGGGACACCGGGCACAGTAGCAGAACATGCAGTTTCGAGGAAACTCGTCGAAACACTCCTTCAAACAGAATCGTTGTCGCATGGACCGCGCTATCAGCTGTGATAATCAACTCGGAATCGATAAATCACTTCAAAAACATGGCAGATGCACATATGTTCACAAGAATACAAAGTGCAAGTTTGTTTGTCTAGATGCAATTTTTACAAGTTGTAAACTTATTTTGTGTAAACTGAAATAATTAATAATAACAAAGCTTAGTAGAATCGCAGTGTAAATTCGCACACTACATCTCAATTATTATGAATAGGCATTTAGTTACGAAGGGCTCAACGGATTCGGGCAAGAATACATTTTTTTTTTCGTTTTTTTATGAATCTGTCCAAGTATGATAGTCTTGTACGGGGATATCGGACCGACGGGATGATTTTTTGGAATAATCAGCCCGGACACCTCCATCTGCCGTCCTCAGGGGCCACGGAAGGGCATGAACGAGAATCCACGATGGAGTAGGAGCGGCCAACTGTTTTACAAGGGCAATCTCGTTTAATAAGTCGGGGCTTCGGTGTAACAGCCGTTCCGCACGCGTTGCGGGTCCGCCGGGACGAATGGGGCATTTCACCGAGTTTATACAATGTATCGAGAGAGAGAGAGAGAGAGAGAGAGAGAGAGAGAGAGAGAGAGAGAGAGAGTGCCATTTGGCCGCCCCTATTTAGCCATCAGCTTTCTCCGTGTACATTCGGGTCGTCGCAGTTTACTCAAAGTTTCACCGACACATCCCTAAATACATCGTGACAGAGAGACACGTGGGGGCACCCGCACGAGGCTACGAGTTAATCCGCGCGTTCTCGCGAAAGACCTCGCTCTAGCTTCTCGGAGTTATCATTGTGCAAGCTAACCGGGTAGTCGACCGAAGATAAGCGACGAGGATAGTGTCAATAGTTTTCTTCGTTAAATCGTTAGAATATTGTAACGGGTAAACAACTGATAAAAAAAAAAAAAAAGAAGCACAGCGACGACACTTGTGCCAACATACCCTAGGTTTGTTTTTTTAGAATTCTTTCGAGTGACGTCAGGCAAAAAAAAATGTGCAGATTCGCTTACGTTACCATTTTGTTTTAATGGTTGAATATTTGGTACATATTTATTGGATTAACCTGTATAGCTTCATTACGCTTTACGATCATGATTGCTTATGTCGCGCGACTGGAACGAGGAAGGCCTATCTCGTATGCTTTATTAAAACATGAAATACGGCTTTCTGATTTTAGTGTAGGTACGTGTATCAGGCACGTTTCTATACGTGCCGCGGGGCGCCTCGTCGACGAGGCTGATACCTCGCGCTGACGGAACATATGGCGCTTTAATAATTAAGGTCGACACCGACGCGCAGATGCGCTTCGCCGCGCCGACGTGGCTTTCGGTCGCGCGGTCCGCCCCATCAAATATTTAGAGATTATAAACTAGGCCCGATAGTGGACGCGTCAAACTCGCTGGTTCGGATTCCCTCCCACTCGCGCACCATCCGCTGCACCGACGGAGCGGGCTAACCGAGTTTGCATGCGTTCGCCAGCTCAACGCTGAAAGTAACTTTAGAGCCATTTATACGCCGCGCATAAATCGGCAGTGGTCCAGACGATTTTTAAAAATAAACGAGTCGTTTTCGGTAATAAATATAAAAAAAAGAAAAAAGAAAATGGAGCAGGACGATGAGCATCGTCCCGTCATCGACTCTCGGGAGGTCGATACGCAAACTCACCGAAAATCGAGCTACAACATACTCATAAATCGAACGAAGCCGGCGGATCTCGCCGTTGGCGTATCGGATTATATCTATCGGTACTCACGCGCCCGATCGCAAATTATACGGAAGCGCACCTCGAGCGCGGCATTAGACGATTTATTTCAACCCCTCTTCCTCGCGATACTTTCGCGGCCCTTGTCGATCGCTCGCTCTACACTGTACGCGGTTCGCCGACGGCGATCCTTCGGTAAATCGGCGAGCGCACCGTGCGCGCGGAATGAAAATAAGAGAAACGAAAAGGGGGATTAAAACGATACGGCTTGGAAGAGCCTCGAAGTTGGATGGAAGAGGGTTGGGTATATCGATGAGGGGTGCGCGGTGTGTCGGTATGGAGGCATTCTCCGGCGCATCCACCGACGCACATGCACGCGAGACTCACACGCGGAAGGAACGAATGGAAGATCGCGGCTCGACTCGAGGACGGTGGTAACTCCTCGCCGAGCGTTTAAGAGATCGCGGGCGAGTCGCCAAGTACGGCAATTTGGCGGGTAATGAAATTTATTAGTTCGAGGGAGAGAAGATGCCGGTGAGAGCTCGGGCGAGAGGATGGACGCGGAATTGAGAGGACGAAAGGGGAAGATGAGCAGGAATTCGCGGCCCACCGAGAACAGGCGGCAGGTGCGCTCGATTTCCGAAAGAGCTCCGAGTGGTCTGACAAATCGTGACACCTCGGAACGCGGTCTTCCCGTTCCACCTCGCATCTTCTCTCCCCTTCCCCCCTTTCAACCCGCCCCGTTCGAATCGTATTAGAGTGAACTTTTATTTTACTTCTTCGAATCTCATTCGCTATAAAGAGGAGACACTTCTACGTGCGAGCGAATAAAGGGAAAGCCGCCGGTATAACAGCAGTCCCACCCTGCAGCAGGTGCATGTGACGCCTGCCAAAAGAGGAATCAAGATCGGCGGCGAAACGTCTCATAGGGCGTCTCTAATGCGTTTGCCAAGAGAATGATAATCGGGAATCGGAGCGCGGAATATTAATAAGACTGAACGGGAATTCGTGTTTTTTTTTTTTTTTTTTTTTTGCTGATCAAACAAGCCGTAGGAATGTGTCTTTTCTCGTCTGCATCGAGACGACATAAAATGGGTTGGGTTGAATACGAACTGGGATGTCAAGATTAGTTTTGACTCATCCTGTTACGTACCTTAGGACAAAATGGTTGACTCCAATTTTATCTTTTTATCCGGTCCGCAATAATTTCTAGCGCGATTTATAGATCTTTATATAAGCATTTAAAAATGAGTACCTGGTATAAAACGAAGGTGAATGATACAATCAATTTTTTTGCAGCTGTTAATAATGGTCAATTTTTAATAATTTTCCGTCGTAAAACTCTAATATTCGTTAGTCGACATTGCAAAATTTATATCTACTCGAGACCGTCCTCAGATACTAACATTAATACGGTTGAATGCATGAGACTATACGCGGTATTTTTTTTTCTTTTTTTTTTACTTTCAACCCTGCACTTTGAGGTGTTTCGACGCGTCACCTCGATGGAGAGACGGATCTGGTCTGCTCGAGGGGAGGAACGAGATCGAGGGAGTACAAGAGTGTGTGTGTGTGTGTGGTACGGATGTCAAGCGCAGGAGTAACGGGAGGATTAGCTGATTGGCGTCGACGAGGCCATCTGCTGCTAGAAGCGTTCGTGTCCTGCTATGGTTGACGAGATACGCGGGAGGACCGAGAATAGAGATTGAGAGAGATGCTGCGTGAGAGAACCCCTCGGCGAAATACGCGAGCGGATTAGACCAACATCGGCGGCGCACCGGCAGCGTATCCTTCGAAGGCCATTCGCACCGACTACATCAGGCTCTTGGTCCAGTGCTGATGCTGCCTGTGCTGCTGCACGAACTGTCGTGAGCACGAGATAAACACGCGTGTCGCGTCTCGACGTTCAACTCGAACGACCGGGACAGCTGACGCAATCGGACTTATTGCTCCCCCGTCGACGTCGTCCTCCAGGACGAGCCCATCTCGAGATTTACACGGGAAAGGAGGACGCGTCCGCGGTGCCGAAGCTTCGGCGGAGAACCGAAGGAATTCTCCCTCGAAACTTCGAAAACGAATGAAATAATACAATTTTCAGGATTTTACAATAGACCGTTATTTCGAAAGCCGTTTTTGGCGAAAAAAAGAATTGCTTGGAAAATCATCATCCGAACGAGGTACGAAGAGAACGACGGAGGAGATCCTTTGGAAATCCGCAGGGGCAGTTGGACAGCAATCGAGATTATTAGTCCCGCGGGTACCTTTCCGGCCTCGAAGGGAGCCCGCACAGTGTGTTCGTTTCTGTATTTCTCTTTCCGCCATCCACGACTTTCACCTCTTGACGGCGGAAACGGAGAAATGATAAGGGTGTGATCCACCGCCGAGGTCCCTCGGGCAACGGGAACGAGAATCTTCGCGCTACACGCTTGGACGCTGATAGAACCGGCTAGGGACCGTACGGGGAGCTCGTCACGACAAAATAACGAGGTGTGTATGCTCGGCTCCGTAGCACGGAATCGATAAATTGGCAACTGCATGTTTCGTAAAAAAATGTTTTTTTTTTTTTTTTTTGCATTCGGGCAACAGCTGATAATTAATGTTAAGTGAGTTGATAATAATTATTTCGATAATTTAAAATAAAAGAAAAATTCCTCGATGTTGAGATTTTGTATCGCAAAATAGAATTAATATGTGGACGGCTGTACTCGCCCTTTCAGTTTGATATGCCACTCCGATTTGAATCAATATTTTAATATTAATTTGTCTGTTTTTCATTCGTCGTCTCGCCCCCCTCAAATATTAGGAAGGTTATTTTTTGTTACTGTTATTGTTTTTTCTTGCGTTTGAGTAAAAGTTTACAATTGATGGACGGTGAGCTCACAATAATTATTTCGATAATTTCAAATAAAAGAAAAATTACTCTATGTCGAAATTTTGTATCGCAAAATAGGATTGATATGTGAGCGGTTGTACTCGACTTTTCATTTTGATATGTCACTGCGATTTGAATTTGTATCTGAATATTAATTTTTTGTGTGTTTTATTTCGTCGTCTCGACCCCGTGAAATATTGGGAGGGTTAAGCTGTTTGGGACCATACGGTGCGCCACTGGGAATTTCCTTGGTTAGGTACGAGACTGTGTGACGTTCGATAGGTTTTTCGGACATCTGGCGCGCACTCGAAAAACTTTTACCGATGCTACATGCAAGCCAGACGACGACGACGACGACGACGAGGAGGACGAGGTTGAACCCCCGGGTGCGGATGTCCACGAGCTGTGGCACCCCTATCGACGCATATGCTTCGCAGATACTCGCGAGAGACACGGGACAGAGAGAGAGAGAGAGAGAGAGAGAGAGAGGCGACAATAAAAGAGGAGCGTCGCCGGGGGTTTCCCGAGGTAGACGATTGCGGGCTTCCCCGCATTATATTGCGAGCGCCAAATGGGCGGCGGCTCGCAGGACCCTTTTGCGGCTGTTGCGGGATCTTCCCGGTCTCACGGACTTTCCTTACTACTGTAAAAACTAATGGGACTACGAGAACTATTCTGGAAGCTCATAGTTGACTCCAAGTGTCCAACACGGTAAAAAAAATTAAAGGTTTCATCCACTGTTCATTGCAAAGTTAACAATAATGTTTCTTAATTGTGAAATTCATAATAATTTTGTAAATTGTCATCTTAATAATCATTTTGTTGATTGTCAAACTAACAATAATATTTGACAATCGTAAAATTAACGATGATTTTTGTTCATTAGGACTGACAAGACATTGCTAGTGTATCTTTGTGGATGAAAAGTGTTTGTCAGACGTAAATGCGTTAATGGTAATAAAGTGTTGACTGCGTATCGTCAATTGCTCTTCGATATCGGACACGAATGACAAGTACCAAATGAGCAGTCCCGGAATCGCTAATAAAAGGGCTGCTAGTGCTCGGCAAAAAGGCGGCTTCGTTCGACACTGTGCGGTGTATGTATGCTATAGCAAAATAGGAGTGATAAGGGGGAGTAATTGATCGAACAGATGTCCAGCAGCACCAGCCTTCGTTCCTGCCGATTCTTCCCGAGCGTGCCTGTCGCACGACACAGTGTCCCTAATCGCATTACTCGAGCCTGAAAGCTCACATCCAAGTTTCAATTTCTCCAATTTTCACTATTTTCATTTCTTTTTTCTTCGTCTCTCCAACACTCGAAAGTGAATTTCGGCGTCTAGATGGGGTTGTCGAATCGGGGAGCGACAGGCATGAGGGCTGGCGTGTAACGAAGCCACGTGTGGCAAGAAGGCGAGTGATCGTTACCGAAAAAAAAAAAAAAAAAAAAAAAAGGAAAATTCGTCCCGGAAAGGAGTGAGATAGGGAGGTTGAGCGAGCGTACCGAAACTCGCCGGAGTCAAATAGCGCAGGGGGTCGTTTCGGCGTTCCGTGGCAAAATAAGTCGGCCCACGTGTCTCGGACACGGGGTGAACGACTCGGCCGTAACGCCCCCGTGTGTTACATCCAGAGAGGGAACCCGCACGGTTGAACTACGTAAATATAGAACGTCATCCCGCGTTGCGCTTGCGGAACGTTCAACACACATGATACCATAAGGCCCGCCGAGCACAGGCTCCCGTCAGCGATGAATGCGTCTGCCGGAATTACTCAATTTTCCGGTCTCCCGGATAAACCTCCCTTTCGTTCCTACTTTCTTGGCTTAATTCTCTCGACGACGCATTAACGATCGTCTATTCGTGTAATGCGTGCGCGATGCTCGTGGAATTCTCCGAGTGTTCAAAAAACAACAAAAAAATCTACGCACACTAATCGGAAGAAAAAAGTGAAAGGAGCGTGCAAGAGAGCCGCGTACCTTAATGTTTCTCACTCGCGTTGACGCCGCCGCGGCTGCCGCTGTTGCTGGGTCTGGTCTCGCGATGTCTTCAAGTTCTTGTGAGAAAGTGTCGATGAAAAAAAAACCGTGGGTGGCTCGCGGCGAGGCGGCCAAGCTACAGCTCCTGGAACAGAAAAAAAAAGAGAATGAAAATTATAGCAGAGTGCCGGTCCAAGTCTGGGAGAAAGATGGGGAGAAAGACTCTCGAACACTCGAGATGAACCGAGGGCACTTCTCGACGTAATGCAGCACTCTCGTTCATGACTCTCGTGGCTTTTTTGTTGCTAAAATCAGTGCCTCGGAACAGTGTACTGTGTATCACAGCGAAACACATGTTCAGTGTTACGGCCCTCGGGACGTATCTCGGTACTTGATAAGTCCCAGTAACTATAACGACCATTGCTTCGCGCGAAATTTAATTACACCCAATATCCATAATAATAATAATAATAATAATAATAATAATAATAATAATAATAATAATAATAATAATAATAATAATAATAATAATAATAATAATAATAATAATAATAATAATAATAATAATAATAATAATAATAATAATAATAATAATAATAATAATAATAATAATCACATCAGAACGAATACAGAGATTCAAGGTGCAAGGAATTCCAAAATCAAGGAAGTTGACAAAATTAACATAGAGGACAGTTTACAAACTAATGTTTTTATACACATTATTCGATGCCATTTACAATTTACAGATACAACAGGTACGTTGTCGTTTTAGTGGTTTAGCATTTCCGCTCTCAACGTAAAACACGTAGACCGGTAGAAAAATAGTGGTGTAAGGCTTTGGAAATCATTTGTTTACAATGCACATAATATTTTCCTCCTCCTCTAACTCGGTGAAAAACTTAGGCGAGAGGTAGTGGCTTCTAAACGCATTATACATTGTACAATTCAACACGATATATTGAAAGCACTCGTTTTCATTGCGGTTACAAATCATGCAGATCTGAGACTAGTTAATCTGATGCAACTCCCTGTTTATTACAAGTCTACGGGTATGCGTTCATTGCAAGTCTTATTTGTGCCCCTGATCTGACGTATACAATAGGAGATCTGACCGGGTAGAAGGTGAGGAAGCCATCGGAGATCGTTCTGTGCAGCTGGAATTGCATTAAAGTTGCGGCATTATATTTTTCCAAGTTTGCTTTAAGACTTGGAACTTTCCTTTCCTTTCCTTTAACTTTCGTTTCCTTTAAAACGAGACTTGACCGCAGCCAAGACCTTCTCCTTTTTGCTCAGCCAGATACGACTCGAAAGATTTACCCACAGTTCAACATTATTTCCATCCTCTAGTGCTTCTTTTAACTGGCTGACCCTAATAATAATAATAATAATAATAATAATAATAATAATAATAATAATAATAATAATAATAATAATAACAATGATAATAATCTTTCTAATATATAAAAGGAAAATATATACAATATATGTCAGATATATTATTGCGTATAATTTCCGAATTCCATGTGGTCTGTCAACAATTTTCAATGGAAAATTTGTCACAGCGCGAGTTCCATGCCGTTTGTATTTCATTTCGGTAATAAATCATTGTACCCCAGCAAACAACAAATATTTCATTATAGTTTCCAACAACGCAATCAGTATGCTTAATTACGCACAGTGGGAGCAGTGTTGGAGTTGTTACTCATGCCGGTCAGCAAGCCGCCCCGAAAGCCGAAGAGCGGCACAGCGGCGGCATTATTATGCCATACGTTAGAGTACGACCTCGGGGATGAATGGAACTTTTCGATACGATGCCTCGAACGGCGGAATTGTCGGCCAGACGTGGGTAGACGCATCGTTGCGCGGAGGCATGTACACGGTGGGTAAACATCGTAGGTACAACGGCGCGACAATTACCGACGTTTATCTGCCGAAGTGCAACGTGTGTGTCCGTGGGTGAGCGGCCAGAACAATCGGTCCTTTCCACGATGAGCCGGTCTCTCTCTCTCTCTCTCTCCCGGCGGTTCTCGTCGCCGAAAACTTTCCCAATTAGTCAGAAGCCTTGCCGCGGCGAGCGTGACTGGCCCAAGCTCTCTGGACTGTTCCTCGCTCGATCGACGCTCGACCAGATGGTCGACACGCGGAAAACCACCCGCAGCGAAGCCAGAACACACGAGGACAGGGAACGAGGGAAACGTACCGCTAACAGGAGGTCGATAGGCCGTTTGCCCTTTTCAGTATTTTAACAGCCTTTAACAACCAGTACACATCGACGGGATTTACTCCGGTCGATTCATTATTTAACGAGCAATACGAGTCGTGAAACATTTGCCAATCGTTACTGTAACGGCAACGGAAGAGCGGATCAATAAACTCAGAAGTCACTTGGGATTTTCCTCGAGGAACCTTTTTTTTTTTCTTACTTTCTAGAGGGAAGAGGAAAAAAGTAAGGAGGGAGATGATGTCGAAGTGAATCGGAGGGAACAAAGGGTTTTCCTGTTCCGTCCGGGGGATGCGAGCCAGCCCCCGTTTCTTTCGAGCCGGGACAGATGGGGAATCTCAGTGGCGGAATTCCCGGGAAGTCGCGGAGGGGGAGTGAGAATAGAGAGCCGCGAGGAAAACGCAAGGCGCCGAGATATTTGGAGTGCAACTCTATACTCCTCTCTGCAGCTCCGGATCCTTGGCTACGCGACTGATGCTGCGCCGATCGCTCAACAGAGGCTCCTTTCATCACATTGGCTGCTGGTCCCTCTTTCCGAGGACGCTCGCCAGTGGAGAGGAAAATAATACCAGGGAAGACAAAAGATCTGCAGCCCTTAGAGTGCACACAGGTTCATTTTCACCTAAAAATCGTACAGTAAAATAGCGCAAATAAAAAAATCCAACTTTTTTTTCTCCAAAATGTGTAAACCGCTTAAGGCCAATTTGGCCCTAGGTGCACTTCAAGATCCGCTGCGGAAGTTCAGTCGAGGGTCTAAATACTGTTAAGAATTTGGTACTCTTTAACGCGACGAGCAACAGATTTATCGACTCCGCGTCATATGCTGTATTGGTTCTTCGGATTCGTGTAATATTGTCACAGCTGTATTGGCCTGGAACCCGAGAGCTAACCCATCGATCTTCACATTCGGTGGCTTCTAAAAAAAATTACACACGCCCTGTTGTTATTTGCGCTGATCGGACGCGGAAGAGTAATCTCGCGGTTCGTTAACCTGTTTAAAGTCTCGGGTGGCTTCGCGCGATATACATGGCGATAATCGTTGCAGCAACAATGAGTGAGCGAGGTGAGCTTGAACTCGCCGTTCTCGGTTGTTTCAACAGCTGAGGTAATTCTTTTTCGGCTCTCGTGAATTATTGATGCGTCATCGAAGTTCCAGGCGTTGGAGACGATAACACCATGGAAACTAACTCGAATCTCTTCCCCTCACTATCTTGACCTCCTTTATCTATCATACCGAGGGACTCTCGCCAGAAGACAAAAGTTTGCGATGAGTAGCGTTTCCACGAGCGAAGAAAAAGAGACGGACGGCTCGTTCGCCGGCTCGCGCTATTGTTTCAGCTGTCCCACCGAGCGATTACTCTTCGCTCGCTCGCGCTCCCGATGTTGACCCAGACCATACGCCGAAGACGACGTCCCATGCGTCAACCTCAATTTTTTTTTTTTTTTTTCTCGACGATTCGTCTCAACTTGCTTTCCCGCTACGTTGAATCGATTATTTTGTTCGAAGGCTACATGTATACGTAGGATTAAAAAAAAGATGGCTTTTTCAAAAATAACTCATTATCATAATGAGAAAATTACGGACGAGATCAAAATTGAGCGCTGGAACCGAAAAATACCAGTGTACGATAATCACCTGGATTTATTCCCGATATTCCATTGGGCAGGAGAAACATCCCAAAAATCTTGTTTTTCGGAAAATCGGTAGAAAGAAAATCGTCCATCACTCGTCGTTTCGAGGCTTTGTCCGACGTACTTTTTTCCGCCGATCACGAAACCGCCATTTATTATCATCATCATTATCCTCCGAGCTTAAACACTCTATACGGAAATCCGTGTCGGTGGCTAAAAAAATATATCTGTTTGTTTCGTTTTACGGCGATTTTCAGTCAAATATTGTTTCGTTTGGCTGACACTATTTGAGCAAAAGCTCGCGAGATGCGAAGGAAGAGGAAGACCAAAAAAAAAAAAAAAAAAATACGGAAAGAAAACAAACAGTGCAATCGCACCGAGTAATCCGCCGACGGTGGGTATTTGCCCGCGCTGCCGCGGTACAGTGCTGCAGGCATGCATCTTGTGAATTCCCAGCGATAAGAGTGGATTACAAACGCGATTAATAGATCGTGAAGGGAGATACGATAGTCGATCGCTTATCGACGATTTGCACTCAGTTGGGTCCGAGTGCGCTCGCACCGGGCGGTTCGACTCGTCGCCGGAGCCAATTCGCCCGATTTTCCCCAGTGCGGTAATGTAAAGCGTGCGTCAGCGGGATATCGCACGAGTCCGGAATACCGTCGTTTAAATTGAAAGCTTTTTTGCATAGCGATACGCATGCAAACGATCCACGAATCCTCTTTGCTAATTCATTTCGCTCGTTCCCAGTAGCCGAACGTGTGTTCGTTCTCGGTTGCGCGCGGCAGCCCCGACCGCCCTCGTTATTCAAATAATTACGTGCACTGGAAATTACGATTTGGCAATCAGCGTAGGAAAAAATAAAAAATAAAGAAAAAGCAAATAAATAAAGGAAGCGGCATCGATACGTGATTCGAATAGCGGCGCATGACGGAGGATGCGGCGAATATGCAACTCGTTCGATCTCTGTGTGCCGTATTCCGTGGAACCGGTTACGGTACTAATGCGAATTTAACCAATTCGGACCGGCCGAGACCGGCGATCGAACGAAATTATAGCTCGAACAGCATCGGTCAGCAAAGTACCAAAGTATAGTTAGCAGTTGAACGAGTATTTCGTAAAACAGTCGCGAACCACCGCTGCAATGCGGCTGATCTATTTGGCACACACTCGATAACCGGATGTATACATATTTGTCGGGTGTTTGCTGATTAAGGAGTTTCAAACGAGTAACCGCATAAAACGATCACTAAATTAGAAGATAAAAAAACTCGCCTGCGCAAGATTTAATGCGTAAATCGTCGATAGCGGACGTCAAGACGTTGAGAATTTCTCTCCCACCTTTTTCCCATTTATCGATCGTAACGCCGGAGAACAGATTGCAAGCCGATGGCGTGTCTTCAGGGCCGTTGAGTCAACGAGGTCGATCGGACTATTACAGCTTCTTTTTTCTATCTTTTCATTGAAAGAAAGGAACACACGAGGAAGCACTCGCCGCGATGTTCGCATCGCGTACAATATTCTAATAATAAAGTGTTGCTCTCTTCCTCGAAAACGGAAGTCGTCCGACAGCTGATACTCCGGGTGCAGCTCGCGCTGCAGCACAACGAGCGAAGCCGAGGAGCTTCTGTCTTCCACTGATGCAGTTTGTACACCGTTATACGCCGCTGCAACTGATGCTACTGGCAAACCCTCTCGCAACGTGATTTACGTTAATAGGCAGCACGCGACCGCGGGTAAACGCGTTTCTTCTTCATCATCATCTTCTCCTTCCTCCTTCACTTTGTTCCTCTCTCTCTCTCTCTCTCGTTTGCCTCCGTCTGAATACTCTAACGTGCGCGACGCTGATCTACCGAACACATCCCGGATACAACGAGATACTGCGAGGCAGAAGTAGCGGAGGGAAAAAAAAAGTACCTGTTGCTCTTCTCTAGTCGGACAGACGCGAAGTTTGAAGCAAGTGCGGGTCTTCGGTGCTCGAGATACTCGAGGAATCGGGATGCTCGAAACTGCACTCGGTGGACCAGGAGGAACGGATCAGAAAGACTTGAGACTCGACTCGGGGAAAAAAGATCGTGGACTCTTGAGCGCAGAGAAAAATTTGTGGACGATCCGGGAGCAGGTGCAGGTCGATGAGTCCCGGTCGAGCTTGAGGAACACGTCGCGGACCACCCCGAACCTTCCGATTAGGTGTCTAGACCAGCAATTAGCGTCTGCGAGGAGGATCGCGAGTGAGCTCTTATTTTCTCGAGTCTCCCAACAGAGTCGCCGAGATTTTTCCCCGAAGATTGCCCACTCGAGGCGGGTCAGCCCTCGAGCTTCGAGGCGGAGAGGATTTGCAGTACTCGCGTACTCTCCGGGGAAAAGTGGCTGGATCGTTCTCGTGGACGATTCGAGGGGACTCCGAGTGGCCGATAACGCGAGTTTACACGATGGAATTTAATCTCCCGCCTCCTCTTGCGCTTCTGCGTAAAAAGTGTCGAGTGCCGACTCCCTATCTTATCTCGTTATAATATATCCGACCGCGATCTTTTCGCGGGATTTCGCCGAGAAGCTGCTAGCTCGCTTGGGGCGAAAAACGTATAATAAATAACAATTGTCCGCTGTCCCATTATTCGTCCGATCTACCTTGTGGTAGTATTTTTTTGTTTAATTTTCACCGTATTGTATACGTTAATCCTCGTATCTTCCTCTTCCACCTTCCATCACGCTTCGTTCCCTCGTTAGTCTCGGGCGGAAAGGCCCAGCGATTTTCATGGATTTTTCGTACGAGGCAAGGAGGTGGAACCACGGACTTTGCTCGGCACGTTTTTCGTCCAGGTAAAGCGGGCAAAAGCGTAAAATTTTTTTTTTTTTTTTTTTTTTTAAAGAGGAACAAGGCATCCGAGGAATAATATTCAGCGAGCTTGTTTTCTCCACGGTTGAATAGCGCCGGAGATATGCTGCGGAGAGTCGGTAGTCGTGCCTGGAGGAACCGAAAAAGGAGTCGTGCATCTCCACACCGGTGAGGCAAAAGACTGTATGCACGGTGCCAGGATCGGCCTCCTTTTCCTCTCGTTTACCTCTACCTACTCTCTCTCTCCCCGTTAACGAACGTCGGAGCCCTCTGCTCCGTATCTAGATCTCTCAATTATTCCAATCTCGATCTCGAGGGTGGCGTCGGCGAGGAAGCTCTCTCGGGGCTCTCAGACACAACACTACGAGCTGTACGCGCCCGGCTTGCTCTCCCTCGCTCTCCCGCTTCAACTTCGAGATCTCCTCTCGGCTATACTCTACTCGACTTCCACACTCGTCGTCTCTCGGCTACCTGTTTACCCGGAATAGCCGCAGGTACCCGAACAAGCGAGGCTCCCTACGCGCTGGTACGAGACCACAGAGCCAGATACGTCACGCGCCGCTCGGCTCCGACCCGGAAAATTATCCATCCTTCGCGTACGGATTCACTCTCATCCCTCGGGCATTCCATCGTTACTGTGACTCTATACATGCTTATTTTTACTCTCAAGGGCGCTGGAGAGAATCGTTCATTTACCATGCTAATTCGATGGTCGGGATGTTTCATCTCAAGTCATTACGAAGGGATTGCTGCTCCAAAATTATTAAATTCAATGATTTTATTATTGTTGAATAAACAAAAAGAAAGATTGTGACAGATCGTCGATAAAAAAAAAAGTGTGTTAAATGTACACACTTTTTCGTATTTATAAGTTTCAGAGTGGAACAGCGATCGCTCGGCACGACACGAAAAAAACTCGATTGACCGGCAATGCGCCGAGTTACACGCAC
The DNA here is from genome assembly GCA_964017025.1 of Stenichneumon culpator. Lineage (NCBI taxonomy): Eukaryota > Metazoa > Arthropoda > Insecta > Hymenoptera > Ichneumonidae > Stenichneumon > Stenichneumon culpator. The sequence goes on along the minus strand of OZ024779.1, from coordinate 17,165,896 downwards.
GAGACCGTGTTCAACCTTCTGGCATACATTTTTTTTTTCTTCATTTTATCATACGCGTGTCAATTATCGAAATGAGCCGAAGAATCCTCGCCGATAGCGATCTTTACTCGGAGCTGAGAAAGCAGCGATACTTGTAACTCGGCGGTAGGCGGAATGGGGGGGGGGGAGATCAGCGAATCGATGTAGATCAAGGGAAAATCGATTGAACCGCCAGCAACAAGCGTCCTCGACGTTCGTCCTCGATGAGACGATCTCGTTGTACACGAATACAGATTCCGCCGAGAATCGATAAGTTCCGATCAATCGTGCACGATAGAGCCACAGGACATTCCGCTTCGCTTAACTCTGCAAGAGCATCGGCGCTGTTTGATTCATTCGGAATTCGGTCAATTCTCCGACGTTTCAAAGGATTCGTCGATCTTCGAACTCTATCGGCTATTCTGATTGACGGAGATGGGCGTTGCAAATGCTATGTGCGATTCGAATCGTTTCCTCGACCGGCGCGCTGCGGATCAGGTAAATTTTCTCGAGAGCCAGAGGCGAATCGGAGGGCCTCTAATAGCACTCGGAGCAGACCGGGGCAAAATGGGCACTTCGGGCTGAATGCACCCAATTTTGCCTCCTGTACCGAACAGAGAAAAAACCGGTAGTGAGATTTCAGCAATGTTTACACTGAAAAAATATCAATGACTATTGTAAAATTTGCTCGCGGGCTGCCAAAGAAAAAAAAAAAGTTGTTTCAATTCTACTTTCAATTCTTATAATTCCATATGGACTTGAAACGATAACATGTCATCTTGACAGTCTTGCCGTCGTTGTTTCAATATCATATGGAATTCTAAGAATTGGAATTAGAATTGAAGTAAACTTTCTTTTTTCTTTGGCAGCCCGCGAGCGATTTTTTTTTTCAGTGTATATTGTCGCGTTTTCGCGGAATAAATAACGCGCGTATTTGGTTTTGGGACGGATATTGTTAGTACAATCGCGGGCAAATGTCTCGAGCATGAACTTTCAAACGTCTATTCTCTCTGAAAATCTGATGAAGACTGTAGTCATATGGTCGATCGATCATCTGTACGTTTGTCATGTGTCTTACCGAGCTATTCCGGACATCTATGTAATATCGTGTGTCTCAGTCAATCACCATCTCTATAATCGTTACAATGTTGTAAATAAAATAGGCAGTGAGATTTCAGCGATCTTTAGATACAAAATATTTCGATACTTGCTGTTCATTTATAATATACGGAACATTTGTATCACACATTGCCACACATTAATATCCCAATAATACCACCTGATATACGAAAATATTTAGAATTACAAAGGTTGCTACACTGAGAAAAAAAATGATACAATAAGAGCAACAACACTGACTTTTTACCATAAAAAATAGTTGACACGTTAACGTCAACATTTTACAGTTACGACAATAACAAATAAAATCATGGTTGCGATCATAATTACATTACATTATCTATATAGACGTTTTCCCTGGGAATTATTCGTTATAGTGTAAAATACTATCCTTTTTCTCAGTGTATCGAGTCAAAATGTGATACCGCAAAAACACTAGAAAAAATAATTGGCAGAAGAGACTGAGATAAATTGAGATCTCTGGACTCAATGGGCATTCGGGGCAAAACAGGCTGCCTGCTGAATGAGAATAAATTGAAAGATACAATTTCTTGTGGTCGCTGTGAGAGGTTCAGACTTTTATAGAAACCTCAAATTTCTTATAACTAATTTAATATTTCTCGTTAGGCCTTTGTATCTTAGCTACCCCGTTTTGCCCCGTTGGTCCCGTACAGTCGAAACTCGTGGCTGGCAAGCCAAGCATGTGTTGACCAAGCACTCGACATTGTACTCGATAGCCTCTCTCCTTGTCCCCATCGACAGTGTTTCCCATGTTTTGGTCGCACGGATTTACACGATGGAATCCGGAAATTTCTTAGGCACTCCTTAACACCAGATGGTTACCATGCCGTGTCTGGTTTATGCCTCGGTATAGATCGTGTAAATTGGCTGTGTGCCTCGATGTTCGAGCGTTCCTTGGCCGCTGCACAGGCCGACGGTGAACACGTTTCGAACAAGCGACTTTGAGACATGCCCTCTTTGCGAGTCGGCCGGCCACTTAGGTTTTTCTGGCCATAAACGAGAGACAATGCGTCGGGAAGCTCGACGGTACGGAGGACACTTGGCTAGTTAACTTTTTGTTTTTTTTTTTTCGGCAAAAACATCCACACGTGGCTTTAACACGTGGTCCGAAAGGAACGTGTCGCAAGCAGAGATCGCGGAGAAAACGCATTGTTTTCTTTGCGCACTCGCCGGAGCTCCAAACGATTTCTCCTCCGGAAAGAATCATACGGAAGGATTTAATAGATATGAATAAAAATAAAGTATCCGAGAGTCTCTCCTCGAGTACCCAGAATCATTCTCTTCGGACTGCCGAAAATCGAACACCCGCACGACGATCCCGCTTTCGACCGACCCACCGCGGAGCCTCGAGTGCACTCCCCGTAGAAACACGTCTCATCCGCGATATCCCGAGAGGAAAGAATAACACGCGGTACACCGAGTGAACGCGAACGAGGAACCGAGAGAAAAGTCAAGGGGAAGCAACAAAGTCCCCGCACAAAGTCGGACGATACCGGAGGAGAAACAGAAGGCTGGGTAAAAAAAAAAACTTTGAGGCAAAGTCGAAGATGCTCCGAACCGGAGAGTGAGAGTGAAAGAGAAGGGATAAAGAATTTCGAGGGCGAGCGAGTTCCTCGAGATCCTTGAGAGATCTCGGGGGCGAGAGGAAGGAGAGACGCCCGTACCGCAGCGATCCGGGTAAATGGGCATCGCGGGAACAGGACTTGGAGGCGTCGTCGCTCCGTGAGGGCTGCAACCATAAAGTCACCGTTCTTTTTTTTCTTCCCAATTTCTTTGTTTTTTTTTCTTTTTTTTTTTTAGAGGGATTTCTCTCCTTCTCTCTGGCTCCTAGAAGTACGTTCTCTACCACGTGCTGACCATCGAGAAGGCTCGGAAACGTCAAGCGGATCCGAGGCGCGCAGGCCGGACTCCATGCGAGTGGTCCAGCACAGCGGAGCTCGACCGCTCGTCGGGGAGCCTCGTAACGCGAGCTCCGGTGGGTGGGCGCGGGAAGAGAACGATACGACGGGGAACGGAGACTCGAGAGTGTAATATCCACCGGTGCGCGCGGGTAAGAGAAAAAGCAGGAGGGCGAGCCGGGATCGTAGGACGGCCGAGGACGGATGCATGCGAGAGAGCGTGAGCAGCGGAGGGAAGGCGACGAGAGCCAAACTCTCGAACGGCTGGCGCCGTTCTGTCGGCCACCGACGCCCCACACTCTCGAGACTTCTCTCCGTCTCTCGCGCGTTTCGCCAACAATGCGTGGACCATCCCCGCCAACGCGGCCCGCGAGAACGTCCGAACCGAGATGACTCTTGCCGGTCTGTAGCCACGACCTATGCAAAATAGCCCCGAACGCTAAAAAATAACAACTTTAGGGACGAAAAAAGTTAATAAATAATAAATTAATAATAAATTAAGTTAATAAATTAAAAGTTAATAAATTAATTGATAAACTAAACTGGAGTAACGCATCGGTCCCCTCTCGATCCAACCCCGACCTCCTCGATCAGGCTGAGGGGTCACTCACGGGAACTTTGAATATTTCACCGCCTGTTTCATTTGACCCCTGCCAATGCGCTTCACTTGACGCCCGACAAAGTGTTTCATTTCACTCCAGTCCTCTCGATTATTCAACACTACCGCCGCGGCGAAATATTTTTGTAATATAGAGAGATACGATATTATGTTAAATAATACATGTACCAAAGATAAGAAAATTTGTGAACAAAAAAATGTTTCTCAAATGTACGAAACGTTTCTTATCGTATAGTAAATTTCCCAACTGTTAATTAATTGCCTATCCGACACGACTGACCTCGGTTATTCAAAATATTTTTAATTAACAAATACTATTTTAATAACAATATCATTTTTTTTTTTACATTCTGAAATGTTAGTTTCACTAGTTGCATAGAACTTGGAAGATTAATTCGTGGGTCATTGGAGCTGTCCACAGCTCGCTACCGCCCGTCCTATCGAAACACTGCCTACACCGATAACGTTCCGTCGTTCGGTGGACTTTGGTGTGTGCGGTAGCGGGAGGCCATGTCTTCCTCTCGTCCTGCTGGCTTTGCTTTAGCTAGCCGGACGGAGAGCCCAGACCCAGTGAGCCCGAGACGGACGTACGGGGGAGAGAACACGAACGAGCACCCACACGGTCGAAAGGCTGCACTCCGGTGTGCCTCCAGTGGCCAGGCCGCGGCATAGCGGTCTCGTATATCCATCAGGGATATAGGTACGAGGGAGCGAGAGCGAGAAAATGAAGAAGAAAAAAAAGGGACGCGAAAGAGGCTCGGGATCTTACCGAGGGGTGGGAGTGAGAGACCCGGTCGGTATAGAAGCGGACCCGATACACCGTCTCTCTCGCTCCCTCGGTGCACGCACGGCGCGCTGAACGACGGCGAAAAGCAACCGCGCGTTGCTGCACGCGGCCAGTCAGTCCGTTGCCGAGCGCAAGCGAAGGAGGAACACTCCCACGTTCGTTGCCGCTCCGTTAAGGAATTTCAACGCGAGAGACACACGCTTTGCCCGCGTAGTCTCGCTCGTATATAAATATTATTTTATATTCCGTTAATCATATTATAACTCTACGTACATCGAAGATTTTGGCAATATCGACAATATTTGTTGAGAGTTTTATCGGTTGTTTTTATTATTATTAAAAAAAAAAAATTTCTTGTTGTTGTTTTTCAACGAAGTGTGTGCGATTGCCATTCGAATATCGAAACATTTGGCGAGGGACGAAATCACCGACTGACTGGATTATAAAACAAAACAAGAAACTGTGTCTCGAGAGCAAACAATATTTTTGCTGCGTGATTTTTTTTTGTTTTTCTCTTATTTCGTTCTCTCGTTTGTGTTTGTTTCGTTCGCGAGCGAGAGAGGAACGAGTGGTGATACTCCGAGTGCTGGGCTGTTTTCTGTGCGTGCACGAGGTGCTGCGAATTCTATTATACACGCAAATACATAAATATATATACTTATACGGTATATATATGCTCGCCGATGCGAGGACGATGAGCGCCCACGTGGTGGAAACTACCTGCGAGCTGTCTGCCTTCATGAAAGGTAAAAATTATTATTAAAAAAAAAAAAATAATTACACTTCCATCGAACTACGCATGAATTAATTATCTCTCCGAACTTCATTCCCTAAATCTTCTCTTCCTAAAAAAAAAAAAAAAAAGTTTTTGGAGCAAAAAGAAAACATAAATACACCACGTGGATTCGAGTACTCCGAGCCGAAGAACGTTTTCCTGGCACCAGCCAAGCCCTTCAACTATAATCTCTAGGAATATGAAAAAAAAAAAAAAAAAAAAAAAAAAAACCACGACATAAATCACGAGTAAAATTTCATCCGATCGAGAGCCTACGAAGAGTTTGAACCGGCAGTTCCCTCGGGCGATCGCCCGGGGAGCTCAAAGGGTTCTAATATGGTAAAGGCGGCGCGATCGCTCGTCCGACTCCGTCCGCCGGTCGCGCGATTGATAGCCGCGGCGTGAAACGCTTCGGAGGGATTGGCGGGATAACCGATTCATATAGTGTAACCAGCCGGGGGAATGATAATTATTGTTACGAGAGGCGCCAGTCGGGCGATCGAGGGACGGGAGAGCGCGCGCGAAGAGAAAGAGGAAATGAGTGGCCGGGTGGCGACATAGCCAGCGCGCATGTGTGTTCGTACGAAGGTAACAAGTGCCGATCGGCTGTTATAATGACCCGGCTGTCGACTGCGGACGACATAGAGCGAGAAGGAATGCGATCATTCGGTTTGAGCGAACCGCACGGAATTATACCGTACGGCTGTCGAGAGAGTCCCTCGAGCAGCGGCAGCAGGAGCTCGAAGTAGTAGTGGACCGTAGCCGAGAAAGAGACAGACAGGGCGCGGCGTCAGTCGGCGCCAGCGTGGGTCGCCGCACAGACGCCCGCCCGCCGGACGGAACGAGAGAGCCGGGATAGCTCGCGTTAACTCCAACAGACGACCCCTTGACCGCACTTCGAATCTCTCGCTTCGCTCTCCGGGCGAAGCGAGAGAAAGAGGAATCCCTCCTGTAGCGAGTCGAGAATATCTCATACACGGCCGGAGAGATAGTCTCTCCGATCGAATCTCGCACACGCCGCGGATTTGAGCCTCTCGGAGCGCTCTTAAGTGGGCGGTTTTAATACTCCGAAACCTTAGAATGACGAGGGATTTTTTTTTTTTTTGTTTTTTCTCATATTTTTATCTTTTATTTTTACTTGTTTATTTCATTGAGGATTGTTGGGAGAGGAGAGATTACTGCGACGTTAACCGGACGCTTGATTGCGGTCGGAACATTGATTTCTAATAACGCGACTAGTTTGTCGACCTTGGGAATAATCGACGTCGCAGTGACTAGGTCAGTTTTCCGCCATCCGCCTCTTGTATCGTCCCGTCGTAATCGCCGAGGTTTTTCATAGCATCGCTAAGCTTCCTCGTTTCCTTCCTCGGGCTTCTCGCGAGAAACTCGTGTCTGACTACCGGGCGAGGTAGCAGCTTCGTTGAGTTACCGTGCGGCATTTCATTTCCATCTATATTCCCTCGTTCGATTAAATAAAATTGTTGAAAAAAAAAAAAAAAAGTCATCCGTCGATCGAGAGAAAAACTGCTCGTTCCTCTGCTCGCGACTGCAGATACGCGAGTCGTTTAGCAATCGGGAGAAAAAAAAGGAACGAGCGAGCGCTACAGGTACTAGGTCAGTTACGGCGTTGCAGCGTGGATGAGGTAGCTTCGACCTGTTATCGATCGCCAGTCGGAAAATAAAAACGATCGCTTCGATCTCCCCGAGACGATTCGACCGAAGCAAGAATTGCGCAACGCGACAGACTGGAAAATTTCCTTTCCTCGGTTATACAAATGTTCCGGCGCTGAAACTCACGTACTTGAATCGCACTACCGTGAAGCAGCCGGAAGTAGAAACCAAGTCGGAACGGTGCGGTGTCAGGTGTTTCGAGAATCCGCTGACTCGACGAACCCGGTGGCGTCGACGCGAGCTGAACGCTGCTCACGAATCGGGCTACATTTTCGCGTGTCCCACCCCCCCGGTCTTCCTTTTCGCCGGATAAACCTGCGGCGATATTGGCGCGACGAGGCCAGACCGCTGTGCATCGCAACAGTAAACATCTTCACCCGAGACTGACGGATCTTTCCTCGTGCACCGAAAATAACCCAGCTGCGCGGAGAGGAAGAGCGATTAGTCGCGCGAGCTGGCGATAAGAGGCAAACCCAAAATCTCCGCACCGCAAGGTTCAAAGTCGTCCCGAAGCTGACACAAGCTTGACGATGACTCAGTGGTAAAAATGCCACTGCGCGACACATATATTTATCTGTCGACGTGTACATATATATATATATATATATTTCTACCGCTGGCATTGTCCATTACAGCGTTAGTTGGCTGAGGAACGGCGGAGTCGGTGGAATTTCGGTGTAAGCGATACCTCACCCTGATCCTCGATCTTGCCGAGGGTTTCTGTGTCCTCCATTACTTTCTCAGACAGGAAGACAGGTAGAGGCCGGGTTGGGGGCGGAGGAGAAGAAAGGACGGATTCCAATGCGCGGTCAGGTCGGGCCATCTCTCGCGCTCCGCCGCAATATTGCAACCCCCGGAGCATCCCGCGATGCACCTGTGACCCTGACGCACCTGCTACCTGCTATCGCCCTCCCTTTTAGTCCTCTAGGGCTACTCTCTAACGAAGAGTTCAAAAATAGAAGTAGGAGTAGTGAATTGATTGACAGTGAACAACGAACCGTTTTTTTTTAACATAACAGACTTACATTCCATATATGCTGCCCATTGGCCATCGACTCAGGTCCTTCAGCCACGTTCAAAAATAATAATGAACAAATTTAGAATAAAGCCGGCCCGCTATTCGCCTATCGGCCTCCTTTTTAGTCCTCGAGGGCCGCTCTCTAGCGAAGAGTTGAAAAATAGTTGTAGTGGTAGTGAATTTATTGACAGTGAATAACATGTAACAGTTTTTTTCATACATGAACGAAGCGTGCAAAAAAATTGTATGCACCTGATAAATAACTTTACACGGGGATGTGTGCATGTGTCTTTATAACGCACTGATCGAAAGCAGGGAGCGCCGCGGCGGAACAAGCTAACCATCAGTTTGACTTTTATTGCCGAGCCATTTCCGGATCGGCTGTGGCGGATGGCCGACTGCCTCCGCTATCTGGCCCGCATATCAACACCTCGATTACACGCTCGGGCTTCTGCCCCGGCCGCCCGGTTACGGCGTTACGAAATAATAATTGCCCGCGCTTGAGCCACGCGGAAGGGGGACGCTCTTCGGGATTGGGGCGGTGGATAATTTAGGTAGGATACATAAGTATACATTCATACATTTAAAATAATAAAATTAAAACGGAAACGTTGACGGAGAAGCGCAGCCGTGCTCGAGCACGCGTGTCCCTGCGTTACGGTCGGAGGGGGAAAAAAGTCGTATGCGTAAGAGTTTAAAAACTACCTGGGACTTTCACCCTCCGGTTAGGGGCGTCGTTTCACGGTGTGTTTCCGCAATCGTTCACGGCCACGGGAATTACGCTCACGGGCGACGACGGGTGCCTGATCGGAACCGTTGCGACAGATAAGAGCGCACCTGTGCCTCGAACACACATGTGCACCGGCTTAGGCTTTAAGCCGCCGATAATCTCTCCGGGGCCTTCGGTATTTCCGTGTCTCGCAGACGTTTCGAATTTTTTGTTTCTATTTTTTTTTTTTTTTTTTTTTTTTTTTTTTTTTTTTTTCGTGTTTTAATCCGATCGCAAATTCTTCGGAATGCGGAGACACGTGCCACGGCGGCGCCCACGCTCATCTCTGCGGACATTGTGGACATATAAAAATACACCGGATAGCTTGATCACTATCCCGATTATTATTACACACATATAGCGCGATACTCAAAATTTTTATGGATGCGGAGAAACACTGAGACAACAAAAAAAAAACAGAGTTGCGTGTGATTCATACATTTTTCGTGCCATTGAGCAATTTGTTTTGCATTCGGATCGCCGAACTCCGATAAGCGTTTTCGCTCGTCATTGACGTCTCGTCGATGTGGAATTGCCAATGCCATGTTAAAATCGCGTATCTGAATATAAACGGTTTTTCGAGCGGCTCGTCGTATCGAAGTATACATAGTGTCTCCGAGATTTTTTTTTTGCTTAATATTCCCTTGTAAATCAGCTAATTGGATTATCGAAGCACGACAAAAAAACGGAACGAAAATAACGTGATTTCTGAGTTATCGAGCCGATGACGGTACGCGACGAGAGGCTTTGCGGGGTCAACGGTGGGATTATTTTTCGCTCGGCAGCGGGACACTTAACAAGCTCGCAGGGATCGCGATATTGACGCTTACAAATATAAACTGCCTCACGATGGTGTATCGCGAACGAGAATCAATGTTTTTTCATTCCATTGACTCGACGCTTTCGACGATTCTATTTTCGCATCGTATTGTACGATTACCTCGGCATCCTCCTTTTTTTAGTTCTACTAGATACCGCCTGTCGGTCTTCGGTAATTTTACACGTGACAGATTTTTACATTCGACATCTCTTGTTCACAACGGACCATCGTTATTTACATTTTTTTTTTCATTATTTCTTTGATCAACCGTATCAACTAAAAAAAATCGTGTTTGAAAAAAAAAAAAATGCACTTTAGCGTGCGAGAAGTGTTCGTTAAATGTCCGAAGCTTCGGTCGCCATCTGCGCTTTACCGGCAAACGCAGGCCATTGCGATTAATTTACGCGGTCGTCGTGCAGTTAAGCTCGATTGTGCCACGCGAACGAATGCCCGCCTCGTCGTATATCGTCTAATTGCAACGTTTAACAACTCTTTGCCGCGATAATATAACCAGTGTGAAGAGCATTTCGTTGTTGCACGTTCGAGCGAGCGAGAGAGAGCCGCCGATCGCGTACATATCGACGCTTCGGAAGAAAAAGGCCGAACGCCATGTAAATCGGCGCGTGGGCTGCGCCCTTCTGATTCCCGAGGGTCGAAACACGGCTACGAGCGTCGCGCCTCGCCAAGGCCAGAACGATGCCAGTGCAAACCGGAAACTTGCGAAATCGTCGATTGGCCGAACCGAGCTTCTAATATAGCTCGAAGAAACTTGGACGGTCGTGGGTCACGTGTCGGCCCGATAGATTAATAGTCGATCGATGAAAGACACTCGGATCCGTAATACCTTGGTATTACGGACGGCTTTGTCGGCAAGCTACTTTCTATACACCGTCAGGGGCAAAGTTGAGAATTCCGACATGTCCGAAAATGATCATATAGTCGAAAAAACAAGTGTTTTTCCAAAAAATTTTATCAGATTCACGAACGACCGAATTCATCCACGGTGCTTATCTTGTTGTAGGTGAAATTAAACCGTCAATGGTGTTACGATACAAGGCAGAGCGACAGTCCCATTACCTCGAGAAAGTATTGCGCATGCATCGAGTGGAGACAGCGGGACCACTTTTGAGTCATGCAACTCCACCGAGAGAGCGAATGCTCCAAGTTGTTCGCGCTGAACAGGGGTACTTATCGGCAGAGAAACGCAAACGCCGACGTTATAGTCTGAGCAGCAAAATGCAAAACCCCTCGAGGCGTGAAACACGTGCCAGTCCGGATACGGATTTCGCCCGGTGAGACTCACCGCTGAGTGTTTCGATCGTTCGATGAGTCAGATCCTATTCGGAGATCCCTGATCCGATCGTACGGGATTCCGATCGTACAATGAGTAAGATCCCATTCGTAGATCTCTCTCCCGACCGCCCTCGCCCACATAGATCAATGATCCATAGATCTCATTAACCATCCCCTAGAATTACTCATTCGCGGGAGAGACTCGTTGGGACTCTCCGCGGAGTGTTCCGATCGTTCAACGAGTAAGATCCCATTCTTAGATCTCTCACCCGATCTCCCTCGCGGACCGGCCAGGCGCGCCGCGCACCTAGATCCATGATCCATGGATCTCATTAACCATCCATCCGCGAACTATTCATTCGCCGGAGAGATAATCCGAGCGACAATGGTCACAGCTGAGCCATAGATCATTCGATATATTTTCTCAATACCGATCGTTACGTTACATTACACACAACCGGCAAATAGCTGTATATCACGAGGCAGTTCCTCGAGTGTGGCACGTCGAGGGTACGGAGGGAAAAAGCCGGCGTCGTGACGCCACGTAGTACATACGCGAGCGTACATACAGTACCACGGATCTCTCTCTCTCTCTCTCTCTCTCTCTCTCTCTCTCTCTCTCTCTCTCTCTCCCTCTCGTCGCAGAGAGAAAGAGATCAGCCGAACGAGACTGAGCGAGAGAAAGAGTCGCGATACACGTAGGAGTCGCGACAGTGCGGCGTCGGCGGTAGATCGTGAGGGCCGAGCTACGAGGAGCTCCGTCGCCACCGCGGCGCGGCACAGCTGGTGACCGTCGCCTCTCTCGCCCACTCTCGCCCATTCGCCAAACTCACTCACACAGACTTATTTCGCTCAGCTACCGGTGCTCCTTCTGTTGATGCTGCCGCTGCTGCTGCTGCTGCTGCCACAGTACTTATGCCCGTACGCCAGCACGCGCTCGAGACGCTATCGGACGACACACTCGCACACGAGAAAATATCAAAGCGCATTAATCTTTCTCTCTCGTTCGCGGTAGTGCGGCAGGGTAAATCGCGTCTGTCCCCTCGTTCCTTGCCGTACGTACACGATGGTCCGAGCGGGCGGGGAGGAGGCGGAGGACCTCGGGATGGCGCTATCCAGATGGCCGGAGCCCGTGCTGCGAATATTATCCGAGTTTGTTGGCGTGTTATCCAACACAGGCTCGGGCCACCATGGCGATTGTGCTCCTTGGAGTATACTGCACACAGTATACGCCGAGTCTGCGTACGGCATGCGAATGGCAGAGGTGCTCGGTACTTCCTCTTTAATCGTTTTTTTTTTTTTTTTTTTTTTTTTTTTTTTTTTTTTTTTTATGTCTATGGGGAACTTACTTCCTACATCCGGTCTGGAGGCTTCATAAAGTCTTCAGACGGTCTTTCCAATTCATTGCATTTTATTGGCGTATGTATGCTGATGGTATAGTACAGGGTGAAAGTTATGAGTATGGCCCACGACTGATTAGCACGGAAATCAATTATGCAAGAGCCGGACCATATTCCCACCTTCACCCTGTATTGTAAGAACGCCGAATCGTTGATTTGGGTGCTAGTGTGGCGTGGTCCATATTCACCACTTTCGGCCTACGCTCCTTCATCAAAATTTCTTAAGATTTATGCGTATGCGTGGAAGCTCGTATTTTCCATATTTTACGCAAATGTGTAGTTTACGATACAACTCCATCCAGAAAAGATGTCGATTGACGTAGTCGCGGTTATTCAACGTCTCTGTTAATTATTGCAAAGCTGGAACGAGCGACGTTAAGAGTGTTGGAATGTTCGATCGACTCGTAACGCCGTTCGTGAATCTCTGTAGCAAGGTTTCCTTTATACCAGTGCGAGGCACCGGTATTCGGATTTCGGCCATCGCATCATCGTTAATTCGCTTCCCGCTCCTATCCTCATCGGACCGTGGCGATTATTCGATCGGAAGTAGGTACTTCGTTCTCGCAGGGGTTGCCGGTTTATCGTACAAGTTTCAGTATAACTAGCGATTTTTCCCACCGAGAGGACGATCAACAATTTCGTCTCCGACTCGTCGAGCTCGTGAGAATTTAGTTAACGTGGTCGGACGAGCACGTGAATCACGAATTCCTCGAGCTGGCAGGACCGGCCGCGACGGACCGACGGGGGATAATCTTTTGGAGAAATTGCATCGAGGCCGTCCCGCCCGTATATATTAATGCGTCACCGTGATATACAGAGAGATCTCGGAGATCTCGGAGCGTTCGCCGCTGCGCATCTCGTCCCCGCGGTGTCGTCGTGGCGCGGATCGGAGGTATATCGTGCGGACGCGAGACAAGCCGCACTTATATTTACAGTGCTCTCGAGACTTGGCAAGCGTCGTCGTACCGGCGTGCATTAAGTCGGAACGGCGAACAGCTTCGACTTACACGCTTAAGCCGGCCACTCTCTCGAATCATCCCGGCGGAATCCCGAGGATACCGGCTCTCTCGTCTTGCACCGCCGCGATGTGCACGAGTTGCCGATATATTTTCGCGAATCGTCGACAACCGAGAATGGACCATCTGGCAAACCGAGCGGGACGGCGACGAGGCGGAGAGAAGGCGAGGGGAGTCGTCCTGACAGTCTTAATATCGAGAATACGCAATGGCAGCCATGAATCTCAGTCGTCGTTCTCGCCAATCACACGAGTGTATCTCGTAAATTCCCGATGCGGAGAGCATCTCGTTGACTCCGCCGCTGTCGAGATGAGAGCGAAGCGAGGGCTCTCTTCTCGATCCTCTCGGAAGGCGAGGTGGTCCGAGCGAGGAGGAACAAGAATGCAACGTTTGCACAGATGTTCGATGCTATTTTCGAAGGCCCCGTTCCGCTCCGCCCCGCTCGCACTTGCGTCCACGAACGAGAAGGAAGTGTGCACCGTCTCGTCTCGCTCGTTTGAACAACTGGCAAACGCGGGAAATTAGATCGAAGTCGTGTCGCCGAACGTGCTCGGCGCGTGTCGCTCGCCTCTTATTTCAATCGCCGGTCGGCTTCTCGTTTTTTTTTTTTTTTTTTCTTTTTTTTTGCATGTAAGAAAACGTGTCTCGCTCAGGAGTGTTCGACACTTTTTCGCCGATGCTAATTCAACGACTCGATCGAGATTCAATAACCGATGATACACTTTGTTCGATATGTTATCGTGTTTTCGAACGGACAGAGATACGGTAAAATTGTCGGGTAAAAATAATTGCGGCCATTCGCGAAGAAGCAACGTTCATTAAATGTACAAACCATTCGTTACCGTGCGCATCGCAGCTGAAAGATTCCTCGGGGTTTCGTGACGAAACGCGAATTGCCCCGCAGGGATCAAGAGTCCGCGAGAAAAACAAAAAAATAAAAAAAAAAACAACACATTTATCGAATATACGCCAAACTCAAGATCGCGCGCGTGGCACTGTCGATCGGCTCTAACTACGCATCGGAAATATTCTAATCTCTATCCGCCGCGTGCCGATTAGATCGTGGATTCGTGTAGCGGCGTGACGACCCTCGTATCTCTCCTGATATCAGGCGCGAAGTCTCAATGAAGAAAAAAAAGAAGAAAAGAACGTACATCGCATTACAATCTACGATGCATTCCTTTTGGCCTCGATAATAACTCCTCGTGTAAAACAGCCGTCTGCCATTGTAAAACGTATCTCAAACTCCGGCGTGTACGATTCACCGTTAACTGCGTGACTCGAGTTTCTCAATGAAGGCGCCCGACAGATAACCCTGAAGATTTTTTTTTTCTTTCTTTTAATTAACACAAGATTCATATACGAACCATTCACCGAGTGTCATTCATCTCGTTTTTTTTTTTTTTTTTTTTTTTTTTTTTTTTTTTTTTTTCTTGCCACCGTTATTACGAAGACTCCGACGAGTTGCCAATACCGATTCGAGACACTCCGTACTTACTTCGCTCCTCTCACTTTTTCCGTCGGCTTCTCTCCCGTCCATCCGCGACACAACTCGATGTTTACAAACGCGGCGGCCGCTTCGCGCCGCTGATGCTGCTGTGTTACACGAGCCGGAGAGATCGATCTCGCGTCTCTGACTCGGTGGCGCCTGTCGCTGACCTCGCGGACCTCTCCGAGAGCGCAGCGGCGCATACGCGCTCTCGATCGCATTGCATTTATCTTCGAGCGTTACCGTGAATACCCTTTTCTGTTTCGTTCCAGCATCTTATTCAACTTCTCTATCCCATTCGGACTCGTATTTATCACTGTCACGAATTCCGCACCGCCGCTCCAATATCTTACAAAATGTTCGATTCAAAGTCAACGATCGTTTTTTCGAAAGGCGAAAAAAGAGACGATTCGTTTATTTTGACAATGAGGAGCTGTCGAATACTCCGTAAAACAGTTCGTAATTAAACAAGGCATGGCGATAAGATAACGATGTTTTTCCGATAACTCGATAAACTTTCAATTCAAGATCATCGATCCTCCGTCTACGAAGGGGGAAGAGAAAGAAGCTTCCCTTTTCGAAAGTGAGACTTTCCAAAGGGAGAACACCTCGTAAAACAGCCGCCGATTAGAAAGGTCTGGCGAGGAGAAGATGACGGAAAGTAGTGGCAAGGGTCGTGAGAAGCTTTTCACCCGCAGCGAACGCTGAGCGACTGTGTGTGTGTAGTTACAGATAGATTATCGACGACGGGGAAGGGAGAGAAACCGACGAGTTCAGCAGATGGCTGATAGTGCGGTTGTACGATGGATTTATCCTCAGCGTTGCCGTCGCGGTCCGGTTATCGCGTTCCCTCTCGAGAAACTTGATAACGCCCGAGCGGAAAAGTATCTCTCGGCTCTCGGGACCGATCAGCCAGCGTGCACTCTCGTGTGCCAGGTGTTCCTCTCCGAGAGCGTTATCTTCCGTTTCCCCGCGCCGCGCTCCGTGGAAAAATCATCGGTTCGTTCGGGCGCCGAGATTCGAGCGTGAAACTCTCCGCTTCCACGCCCGCGCTCTCACGGACGCCAGGTGTGTTTCCCGAACGGTTCTTCTTATCTGCCGACCGGGCTCGCGTTGCACCGACGAGAGCTCAATCGTCCGGAAACGCTCATTGTCAATGACTCTATTTATTTCAATTTTATTTATTTATTTTTTTTTTTTGTTTTATTGTCCCCCTTTTAACGTTTTCCGTTTCTAGGCTGGCACGAAGTCAAGCGTAAATCAGCGACGGACACTCGTTATTCTATAAACTAAAGCGTTACGTGCCACATAATGTATACATAAAGCTCGCGGAATTGCGAAATAGTTGGAGCCTTATTGCGATCCAGCGATCGTTTTCGTACGAGCGCACCGGCTGCGGTACTGTTTACAGCGTTTCGCCAGCGCGCCCGATTATAATTTATCAATATTTACGAGCCGATAAGAGCCACGGAACGCGTGTTGGTATTTATGTTCGACGCTCCCTCTCCCGCTTCCTCCCGCTAGGCCTGCAGCGCACCGCTCGATCTCTCGATATACAACACGCGGTCTTTCCGCGATTTCGTATCTGATTTAACACGCGTGATTAACGTGCGAACGCAATGCTCACAGAGTTGTGGCCTCGCACCGTCGCCGCGGGATCCGACACTCCCGCGCGACGTTGTATCTCCGTCGAAGATCCATTACTCCGTCTTTTCGCCGATAAGCGAAACAAAATTTCAAGCTACGCATAACGAACGACCGGGGGAAAAAAATTAAAATAAATGAAAATAAAAGATCAAGGTGGAAGTGAATGAACGTGCGCGTAGAGCGACGAATCGGGCGACTGCGCTCGGTTATCGCTTCGAGTATCGATGACCGGGGGTGGGGGGTTGAGTAATCGGAGCGACCAAGGATATCGTCTTCTCGGTATATCGTACACGCGTGAATACAGCTATGCGATTCGGTCTATGCGCCCGAGCCGCCGCATTGGTCGCCGGGGAACTCGAGTTGCAACGCGCCCCATGGAATCTCATCTTACAGAGCGGCGATGCACCGCGCGGTCGGCGGTATGCGGCGGGGAGATCCTCGGTACTCCGCGGTCGTGTGGGACTTAGAACGTGCGGAACGATCGGCGATAACCGTGCCGGGGCGTCGGGGGCGAACGACGAAAAGGGAGGCCGGTCCGCTGCGACGCCGTCGCGGCGCCGACGAGGCGCCGACGATCTCTCTCGTTCTTCTCGTCGGGAACGGCGCCCGGACCTCCGACGCAACAGCCTCTCACGTGCACACGTTCCGGCATCCCCGTCGACGAAACCCTCCGCCGCGAGACCGTTCGACTCCCACCAACTGCTTCTATCCGTTATAGTTAGGTATTCAACTTCAGTTGACGCTGCTTACGCGGAAACGGCGGTGTGCGCGATCGAATTTACTGCAGGCCGCTTTATCGGCGGGCGCCGGCCGATTCTCGATAAGAGAACCCGATCGTCGGAGAAAACGGGTGCCTCGAGCGCCCCTCGCTAGCGAGGCGTATGCACTGTTTTTTTTTTTTTTATGCAATCCGGACGAGGTGACTGGCAAAAGTACGCTCGGATGTTTTCGCGATTGGGTACCTACTTAGGTACGTCTCTTTGGGATTTCGTTCGATAACTCGCCCGTCCGCTTTGGATAGCGCCGGGGGAGATCGGGAGCGCGCAGCTCGCCGTCCCCTACGCTCTCGCGGGGATGAGCAATAAAAGGAGCGACGCGCGGAGACGACGAGGAGATGCTGCAGAGGAGGAGGCGGCTGGCGCCAGTGCCGTGTGGCTCGACGATCCGGCGATCCTCTTAGTTGCGCTCCGGACTCCTCTCTTTATCCACTTCTGCTTTTTATTCTTCCTCCGGGCCCGCTACCTCGCTGCCGGTCCGGGAAGCTCCTCTCGTACCGTGGAAACGGACGAAAGAAGGAGCAGCGCGAAAAAATAATGTCGCGGAATTAATGGACGAACGCGGAGGACGGAGAGACGAGTGGGAATGAGCGAGGAGAGAGAGGTAGAACGAATGGCTCGAGGGAGATCCTCTGTACCGTAGATGCTGCGAGAGGAGTGTATATATACGAGGCAATCTGTAATCGAGCGAAACCCGAAGCATGAACAACGCCATATACGTTTCGGAGCGGTCGAAGGGAGGGGGGGGGGGGACTGAGCCGGCAGGTAGAGCGAGGCGATAAATTATTGTCTCGACGATCGATCGGAGGAGACCACCGATCCTACGAGCCGGCCAATTATTTATCGTCCGAGTGGCCAAGAGTCGCCAACCTGGGCACAGCGGTAGCGGCAATAGCGCCTGAGCTCTTCAACTCGATCCTCCTTGAAACACGATATACGAAGCTACTCGAGTCACTCCCACGCGGAAATAAAATATTATAATATAATGCTGAGATAATGTGTACCAGATATATTGAATCGTCCGTTTTTATTTAGATTGATATAACAATAGATACCTACATGTCTTGCATAGGTATATATGTACAAAAATATATCTAAAATATAAATATTTCATATATCAGATATATTTTTTTATATATTTTTCAGGCCGCATATACCGTTTTTTCTGATCGAACTACGTGACGAATAAGCGCACGAGCTACGCTCGAGAAAATAAAAATGTGTTATCGGATGGGAGAGGGGGGGGGGGGGGAGGACGGGGTGGTTTAATAACACCACGGGCCGTCGTCGCGAGCGGGGAACCATAGGTGTAGGTATAATTGGGCTCCCGCGAGAGAAAAGGATATCGAGCGAACGCCCCGAAAGAATTCACGAGGGGGCGATTCCGTACGCGCCGAACTCGTTGATCGAGTAGTCGGGGCTACGCGCGGTAGCAGCGAAGAAAGAGGAGAAGCCACGCCGGTGGGTGCGACGGTGCGCGAACTCTCCCCAGTCCAGACGAAAGAGTTAAAAACAGCAGGAGCGAGCGAGCGAGCGAGCGAAGATCCAAGAGCCGCTTTGCTTTTGTGTGCACGAGCTGTATAACACAGAAGCGGCAGGATTCGCCCATCCCCCGGGTGGGCCCATCGGTGGGCATTTCACGCGATAAAAACCGGTAGCTCTTTAACATCCGTTCTCCTCGTTTCTCCTTCACCTTCCACTCTATCAGCCTCTCCATACCTCCCTCCGCCCTTCCTCGTTTTCTTGCACCGCTTATTCTTAAACTTCTTCTTCATTTTTCTCCTCCACCTCGGCCGTTACTTGGCGAGGCGCTCGGTGCTTTGGCCATATTCTCAATCTCTCTCTCTCCCTCCACCCCCCCCCCCCCCCCCCCTCGGACTTGACCTTCCAGCATGGCTTTTACGGTTATTACCTATTAAACGTGTAATTACATAGCGCGGTCTGAGTTTGACTGACGTCGATACGCGTAGCGGCGCACGGTACTCATCTCTTACCTTCTCATTCTCGTGTTGCAGGCGGTGTGATGGCAGCGGGTTCCGAGAGGGACGCAGGCTTCTGCAGCGGAGGTGACGAGGACGACAACATGTCGGGCCTCCACTCGCCGAGCGCCTCCGAGGACAGCGTCGAGGTCCAGGTTACACCGATATCGCTGAGGAACAAGAGAAAGCTCGCCGAGCCGAGGAAGATTCAAGAACCTAGCACGGCGCCCCTGAAGAAGAGAAGATTCGAACAGTTGGACAGAACGACGACGGCCAAAATCACCACCGGCATGGACAGCGTAGACCAGGACGAGGAATCGAGGCCGTCTGGATCGCCATCCCCGAGTCCGTTCAGACCTTGGAGCAGTCCTGCGCCCGCCAAATTTCACAGCAACATCACCAACAATAACAACAACAATAACAATGAGATTAAAGATTCATCCGGAAGGATGATCAGAACTCAGGAAGAAAACGATTCCCAGGAGGGACGCGTGAACGGCGAGAAGAGACACGAGAAGGCGCCAAGAAGACACGACGAGAGCCGATGGATCGAGGAGGAGAACAAGAGGCTCAATGAGGAGAGCCGGAGGAGGTACGAGGCCAGAATACAGGAGGAGGTGCTGACGAGGCTTCAAGAGTCCGACAATCGTCATTATCAGAGACCGATGTCGCCCTTGTCCCCGCAATTGTTGCTCGCGTCATCCTCGAGCTCTTCGTCGGTTCGTTCGGTTCACTCGTCGAGCCAGAGGCGGGTCAGCAGGCAGCAGCAGAGATTCGAACCGCCACCTCCGCCTCCGACGAACGTTGGTCCAAGCCTGCCTCATCCGAGGCTCCAGGAGGAACCGCTCTCCCTCGTTCTTCGGGGCGAGAGTCCGAGAGTTCCGGCTCATCCGGCCGTAAACGGATACGAAAGACCGCCACTGTCCGCATCCTACAAGGACGTCGATCACGTTCTTCACTCCTCGTCTCATCATCGGAACGAGGAGATTCACAGAGCTTCCGCCAACGACCATCCCAGGCATCGCGAGACCGACCACGGACAAGAGGAGCAACAACAGCAGCAGCAGCAGCAGCAGCAGCAGCAGCAGCAGCAACAGCAGAGAAACTACAAGAACATGACCCGGGAAAGAAGAATAGAAGCCAACGCGAGAGAACGCACGAGAGTTCACACGATAAGCGCGGCATTCGATACTCTGAGACGGGCCATACCGGCTTACTCCCACAATCAGAAACTCTCCAAGCTCTCGGTTCTGAGGATCGCTTGCAGTTACATAATGACACTGAGCAACATAGCCAATACCCCGGAGGGAGAACCGACGACCAGCGCTTCACTCGGCGCATGCGTCGATCTCGTGTCCAGGACCATTCAGACAGAGGGAAAGCTCAGGAAGAAGAAGGACGAATAAGAGCATTGGATTTGTACGATGGTACGGCAAGTCCCGGTGATTTTTTTATGAGGATGGCTTTTTTTTTGGGGGGGAGGCCTGCGGTCGACGGAGAGGAACTGGTGTCCCCGATGAAGATCGAGGCGATGGAGGAGATCATTGGAGGGGGGAAAATAATAAAATTTCATCGACTAAACACGGACCCGGTGTCCGGAAGTGATAAGCTCTCCGATAGAGACGGAAAGACGAATCCCGTGCAGCGATAAAGGAGGTTAATAATAGCCCGCATACCGCGCTACGAGTCAAACTTACTATAACACTTGTTCACGTTCGATGCTCAATCCTGTGTGCTCGCGACTGTAGATTTTTATAAGCCGTAGATCTCTCTAGATTTATTGTAGTACGACCGTGTCGAGGGAGTCTCGATGAGGCGAGATACGCGCCGATGCGTTACTGTGACAATACGATGACGATTCTTTTTTTTTTTTTCTTGTTCTTTATTTTCTAGAATCATTAGATAAATCGTGGCCTGAAAGCCGAGAGAGTTATCGAGTAGCGAAAGTAGAAGAAAAAAATTGGAGATAAATAAAATAAAGATACCGATGACAATAAATAATCGCCAATTGAATGTTCTCTGTAACAAAAGCGCTCTCCATTAATCGTAATGCTTCCACAGCCATTGGCCGACTGAATGCCAAGTACAAAAGATCCGACGCGCTGCTGATGCTTCTACGATCGTGCCTCGCAGCCTTTGTAAATAGAAAATACTATCTAGTTCGTAAGTTGCGGCGGGAGAGTGTGTGCGTGCGTGATTGCGTTTCATCGAATGAATTTCCGAACGATTGTAACAACTTTAATAATAATAATAATAATAATAATAATAATAATGATAACAATAATAGTAGTAGTGATAAGAATAATATTGATGAACGTCGAACAGATATAAATATAGATTATATAATATTATATGAAGGGAGAACGAGATCGATGTCTCGGTCTCCGGTCCTGTATGTACCTTTTTACGATTTAAGGATACCTCGCGCGAGTTCAATTCTTTTTTTTTTTTCTCTTTGAATTTGTCCAAGTTCAAATAAACGTTAAAGTGATACAGATTAAACATTCACGAGTTTGTTCCTCTTCTTCTACCGCATATCACCCAATCCGATAAAACGTCACGTGCCTGAAATTCTATCCACGAACAACTGCTCATTATTTGCTTCGATCCGACGATAGAGTCGTAAAAAAAAATAGCGTTTGGGCCTTATCGCGTACATTTTCGTCAAGGTTTTTCTTTTTTTTTTTATTGTACACCTAAGTACATGCACGTGTTTATTCAAGTGGGAAAAAAATACGTCATACCATAAACGATAAAGGGACGCTATCGTCTGATTCTATATAAATAGGGGAAGACTGTTTGATTCTCGATAGCACCGCAATTTTTACAGGTGATCTGTCTCAACGATGAATCCATGAAAATTTAGTGTCCACAAATAATCGGGTGAACAATGCCACACCGTAGGTTATTTATATCCGCGGGCGTCAAAAAAAAAAAAAAAAAAAAAAAAAAAATCAATAAACCCAAAATAAAATTACCACTGCGTCTTGAAAAAAAAAAAAAAAACAACAACAAAAAAACATTGCCAATGGAAAAGAGACTTCCCGAAACACGATCGATAAATTCGTGTGGATATATTTTAACGAGAGTCGATGGCGTGACGAGTATCTTAATGTAATTCGGAAAATAATTTAAACCGACGATTATGCAGTGGCTTAATAGCTATCGAACAGGCCCGCTCCCGATCGTCGTTCGATCTTTTAACGAATATAAAAAAAATAAATAAATAATAAAAGAGTTGGGAATTCTTTGGGTTCTCGCGAGCCGAGACCGTTCCGCTTTCTCACGAGGACGTCAGGAGGGACGGTCGAGGCAAAAATCGAGAGAAGAGAAGCTCGCGAGAAAAGGCGCGTGCGTGTCCCTCGATCGTAATCCCTGGATTGCCGTCCCCGTTTCGGGGGCGACTTAACGACCGCAGGAGAGAACCTCGACGGTGCCGGTGTTCTTCGTCGACGAATTCCTTATGCAGCTTGCGAAATTCAGCCGAGAGGAGCAGCGGTTAAGAGCGGACGGGTACACGACGAAAATATCGGGGAACGAAGCGCCGTCGGTTATCGGTGGCCGTTGTTATCGCGTTCCTGGCAGGGTGTACACGCTCGGTCAAATATTCGGTCCACGATATTATGGTGCAGTCCGCGCCGGGATGAACCGACGGGCGAGCGGGACCGCGAGAACATCCTCGATGAGATAGTAAAATTGTGATATACATTGAGGCTCGATCAAGAACTCCTTGCGTTGTAGTCTTCGCGGATAAATAATTATCCGATGCTCGATCACGTGCGTCAACAATTATAGCGACTCTCGCGCTTCTCAACCAGCCTCGACCCACTCAACGCAGCAATAAATATTTATTAAAGATTGAAGTCGCGGCAGAACGGCTGCTTATTGTTCTTACTGATATCGTCATCGTTGGATGCGAAGGCCTGATGCATCGTCACTCCGTCTGAGTGCAATAATCCTGATATATAAAAAAGATTTTTACTTCCAACAGGGCTCGGTAATTTTTGTTAATTTTGTAATTTTTTTTTTTCTTGTACTGGGAAAAGAATTACTGACCAGTGAATTTTTTTTTGTTTTTTTTTTTTGTCAAGTCGCTACGTAATATTTCTTTGGTATTTTGATATGATTTATTGAAATAAAAATTTATTTATCGTATCGAGCGAATTTTGTTCCACCAAAATGAAATGCTGTTTGTTTGTTTCACAACTGTAGCCTCGTATCAGACAAACGTGTTGTGTGTGCCACCTGGACGAAATATTTAATTGATTTCAGTAAATTTTTTTTCTCGATGTTATTTCAGAATTTTTTTTAGTGTAAAATACGGTTCGTTCACAATATAAGATATGAAAAATTTGATTTTGAACTTTTTTAAATTGTTATTTTTAAGTTAAGTTTAGAAAAACCTTTTACAATTTACTTTGCACCTTTTTTCGTCACATAAGGAAATGTCTAGAGCTCATAAAATTAAAAGCGTAAAAACGTACACCAGAATTTATTATAAGAAATCGTAAACTGAAATTTCACTGCAGATCGCAAAACTATAACTCACTTTACTCTTCGCGTCATATTTCATTGAAAAACTTGTGTCAGGCGTAAAAAAAATTCACCCTTTTCAAAAGACCATAAAATTTAAACGGTTGGATCAATTTTTGCCAATTTAATACAAAACATTATACAGTGTTAGTCTATTCATGTACCAAATTTAAGCTCGATACCTCCACGTTTACTTGAACCAGACCGTTTTTAGTCATTTTTCAAAGAAATCAAAATCCCATAAAATCTGACCGCTTGGATAGATTTTAACCAAATTCAATACCAAAGGTCTTTGCTAAAAATTTTATATTCGTGTGCAGTTTTACGACGATAGCTCAAAATGTACGCAAGTTAGAGGTACCACACACATTTGTCATAAATTTCAAAATTACCTAAAATCTCCAATTCGGCCGCAATTTACATAAAAATTGCACTGAATGAAGAGACGTGATCCCTCTACTAGTGTGCCAATTTTCAACTGGCAGTCTCAAACCATTTCCTAGTTATAGTAATTTTAAACGATGCAAGTCTGTCACATACATTCACACACGCGCTCACACACATACATCCGAACGCCAGCTAAAAATCACATTTCTCGACGTTTCAGACTATTTTAGTTTCAGAAAATATAGATTCCTCCATGAGGAAGCAAAATTGTAAAAATTAACACAAAAAAAGATCGTGGACCTTTGTAAGTG
Source organism: Stenichneumon culpator (assembly GCA_964017025.1). NCBI lineage: Eukaryota > Metazoa > Arthropoda > Insecta > Hymenoptera > Ichneumonidae > Stenichneumon > Stenichneumon culpator. Next base: position 17,141,550 of record OZ024779.1, on the reverse strand, counting down.
GTTTTTGCATCGGTAAGAATATGGTCAATTTATGAACGTCCTTCGATGCCGGTCGGCAAATAAATGTTTAAGAGAGTCAAATATTGATACCGTGATTTAGAGCATTCGGGATTTTCGATGAACCCACGAAGATATTGATATTCGCTAATACGATTCTCAAACTGTGAATACGAGTGCGTTGCACGGACTCCGGCGCGATAGTCCTTCGATGGATGGAAAGGAAATTTCCAGAGGCCTTCGTTATTACGTCCGCGAGGTCGATTCGAGGACTAAACTCGCGGGAATCGTCGAGGAATAAAAGGAGCGAGATTAATAGCAGTTGGGTAGACTCGAGGCCCGACACGGAGTCCTCGTCGGAGTCCTCGGCGGCGAGCTATCGAATAATCGCGCCTTCCTACCGCTCATCCGGTAAGACTATCCAGTCGGCAAATAACATTTGAATAATCAACGAGACACAAACGATTATAGCAGTGTAGATATCTGCAATTAGTAAACCACTTAACATTATCGTAATTTCACAATTTACCACCGATAGGGCATTCTCACGACGCGGTCGTGACTGCGCGATAGCCGAAGGGACATTGGCTAGCCAATGCTCTCGTCATTGCGAATACCGCGGAAGAAATTAAAAAAAAAAAAAACAAACAAACAAACAAACAAAAAAACAAAAATCGGAATATGAACGAAGCAACGGAGAGCTTTTGCCTCGGACCTCCCAGTACAAGTACCTCCCTAACGGCATTGTAAAATTTAATCTAGGAATGATTTTAATAGTACACGGTTATCGTTAACGCGCTCGTTCGGCTAATGGCCCTCGTAGACATCGATCTAATTGGAAGTTTACACGCGAGTGTCATTCGGAATTTACGAAAGTGATTCACGCCGGCTTGCGTCGACTGCTCGTGTGGTATTCGCGTTTAAATCGGGTGGGGGCAAAATGGAACAGTCAATTGCAAAACATTATGTATATATTTTTGTTACCAATAAATTGTTATGTGAATATAAAAGCGAATGAGTTATAGTCTCGTAATAAAAAAACGTCTATAAACTCAATCATTAAGTACAGCGTTTGAATATGACAAAAAAAAAACGCAAAAACGTTGCATTTCGCTAAAGAGCTAAGAAAATAATAATTTTTTATCTCATCCTTTTAGACCCATACCCGATCAATTCTTGCCCGCTGATCACAAATCTATCACTTATCATGGTCCCAATTCAATATTTCTTTAGGAAAAAAAAAAAAAAAAAAACCAAACACAATTTCGCGACCGGTCGGTCATATCGCGTCTCACATTTCATCTTGCCCCAGCATCTCCCGCGATCGCTCTCGCCTTCCTCTCGGTCATCGTCGCCAGCAATCCCGCGGAGACCGCCCACGAGTTCGCACACCAACGGCATGGAGCCAACAGTTGCAAAAGATACCGGCGCCAGTATATATCTCTGAATCGCCTGGTATATCGCGTTACCAGCTCGCAGCCTCCGCCACTACGAGCCCCATAATCGTCTCATTAATTCATTAATTAAACATATAACGATAAGCCAGCCACACCGACTACTCGACACGCACAACAATCATACAGATAAAAAAAGAAAAGGAACAAAAAAAAAAACCTAAAAAAAAAACTTCGAGACTCACTCCAAAAAAAAGTTCACTCCAAAGTAGTAATAGAAGAATTTCAACCTTGATTATAGTAGTGCACTGCGAGAAAGATCTAGTAAAAACTACCGTCATTTAAGAAAAAGTACCATAGCACATAAGGTAAACGGACCAGTTTCCGCCGTTGTCCCAGTTACCGCAATCGAACGTAATTTACACTAATAATAAATACAGTTTTTGTTTAATACAAAAGAAATTGAGGACATGTTGAAGAACGGATTTTGCTCTTGATTAATGTCGCGATACGTATATTTTTTTATAAAACGTTGTATTTAATAATTGAGGATGGCGGAAACTGGGCCGTTTACCTTAGTAGTAGGGCATTGGGGCGTCATCTATGGCGGAAAGTATCAGATTTTTCAAGAATTTTTACCATAATATTTTTTTTATCATAATAAATTTATGCGTATGGCTGCCCACAAGATGGGAAGGCCGTTACAGCAAGAAGATCACGATTATGGGCCTGTGTCGAGTTTGTTAAAAATCCCAAGCTTACAATCATTAAGAACATATGACGACCAAAGGCTCTTGTACAAAGTATTGTCGGGCAAAGTAGATAGTCCGAAGATGTCAGCTAATCGTCGGAAGGTTGTGCCAAAATAAATGAATAAATAATATCTATGAAAAATGCTTATGAATCCGGTACTTTCTGACATAAGTGGCGCCCTAGTTCCATACCATTATGTGCTATGGTAATATCTCCCAAGCCATATAGTGATATTTACCAGATACTTCTCTCAGTGTATCTATCTAGAGTAAACAAAATCCTCCTTTGCTCAATACGTCACCACTGCCTATTTGCACGTATCGCTACCAGCTCTTCTTGCCTTTGCAGGCATCGGAATTCGATAATAAAAAAATCCTCCCAGGTCCACCAATTAACAGTCTCTGCGCCATCCATGTTGCCGGAATGCTCGTGCATCCAGCGGATAATTATCGTCGAACCCATCGGGCAAGTCGACGATCGTCGTAATTCGCCGGTGACGAGCCTCGTCGAATTGTACACAGTCCGTAATAACCCACCGGCGCGGAGACGGCCGCGAATGAACAGCAATTACATCGTCGAATATGTGGTAACCTCGAGGATCCTTGAGATTCAACTGCCGCGCGCCGAGTCCCTGAAAGTAACGGTCGCGGAAACTATCGGGCATTTGTCGGGACCGCGGGCCATCTGGACGAGTTGTATATTTTTATTGTTTCAGCGCGAAAGTACATCAGCAGCAGCAGCAGCAGCAGCAGCAGCAGCGCGAATACACGGGCCGTGGACAGGCAGAACTTCCGGTCTGCGGGGTTACGGACGAACAACACTCGCGGTATCCAGCTGGTGGAAGCTGCAAGCTCGCACCGGCTATATAAACGCCGGATATGCAGATACACCAGAAACGAGAGTGGAGACCCTCCGCTCGGCGTATGCAGATAGGAAGAGACAAGCGCAGAGAGGAGCCATAGGATCCCCGGAGTGTTCCCTCAGCTGGCCGGCTGCTGTGGCTTTTCGCACGCAAACTCGCGCCCCGAGTAGGTACTACTACGTGCCTCGTAACGGGGGATGGTATGGCGCATAAATCCCAACTCCGGAGTACCGGTACTCTATCTATACATCTCGTATTTTCATCTCCGTTCAGCTCGCGGAAAAGGCCGCGACGCTTAGCCATTGGAGAACCTGTGCTCTCGCCTACTACTACGACCACTATAAACACCTCTACTGGAACTAAATCATCGTCACGCCTCGGACACTCCGCTTTTGCTGCTGCCGCTGCTGCCGCTGCTGCTGCTGCTGCTCGGACGATTATATTCCTCGGTGAACACGAGAAGCAGACGATTCTTCTCGCGCAAGGGGGCGGGGGGCATGACATATATTCGGTCAATGTGTATTACTATATAGCTACGGTTTATTGCAGTGTGTGTAACTGGTGCGGAATATAGGTATTTTGGAGGATGACCGCAGGAAGGGGTTTGTGTGTCGGAGGTATAAGAAGAAGGGGGTGAGAGGGTTGTAAAAAAAAGTGACAGCATAAATTCCACGTTATCACCGTGACTGCTGCAGCACCAGCTCCTCCGACCAAACGTCCATCGATTATTATTGAATCGCTGCGCCTGTCCGGACACTGAGAGGGAAGGGACAAAAAAAACGAGAGAGCAGCCTCGGCAGCTGCTTAGCATAAAGGCAAATTGCCTAAAATATAATGACTCTGCCCTCTTCTTCGCTGCATTCTCTCGAGCTTTTTTTTTTTATTTTCTCCTCACTCTCGCCTTCGTCCTTATTCCGGGGAAGTCGGCGCGCGGCAGGTGGCAATGACGTTCCGCGGATATGTATATGTATATACACGTTACATTCGTCCGTACGCAGGACAAAACGGTCGGGGCGAAACCGCGATCACTGTTATCTGCATAATTTCACAATCGTTAATTTAACAACCGCAAGGGCACTAACAAATTTCGGACAAAGACCATCTGTGCGCAGCGAGAAGGATATCGGCGCGCAGGTTTTCGATTGGGAAACTTTGTCTGCAGGGCGATAAGCGTTTTGTTAATATAACTGCATTTTGTTCGATATCGCACGTCATTTTTCTTTTTAGACCTTTGAGTCCGGAATATTTCTAGCATTAAATATATGTTTACTGCTAGAAAAATGTTATCCCAATTGCTTGACAGTTTTAGGAATCAAAATCTGTGAAAAATTTACCTCCAAAATGTTTATACCTAGCTGAAAAAAAAAAATTACGACAAAATTGGGGTCGGCGGCCTTTCTTCACGGTATTAAAACTCGTCAAGTCTATCCGTACATTTTTGATAAAAATTGAAAACGATGCTTTAAAAAATTGCCGTCTCATCATCTTTGCGGATACGATACATAGGGAATTGAAGGGTTCATTTGCCAATTCTTTTCGACAAAAATATGACTCGAAGGGTAAATTAGCAGAAATGGTAGAATTAGCGGGAAATAAAATGTTGGAACTTGTCGACAAGAAATTCTCAAAAGTACAAACCGTTTTATATTTATTTTTCATGCGCAGCTCTCTCGAGTGCGTAACACGTGAGGAGCCACTACAGGCGGTAGAGAGGCTGTCTCTCGTCGTGCATACGTTGAAATAATAGCGAGACGCCGGAAAGCAGACAGTGACAGAAGTGCGAGTAATGAACATCTGCTCTCGCGCGCGGGCACGCTTCTCTCGGTTACTGTCTCGTCGCTCTCGCCCTTGCCCGCGGCGCGGAGTTCCGCAATTGCTCTTCCCAGCGACCGGCAGAGAGAGAGAGAGAGAGAGAGGCCAGGATGACGAAGGCTTTCCGGCGCAAGAGCCGCGACTCGAGAGAAACGTGTGCCGAAGGGACGCGAGCAGAATCGTGCTCGGGTAGCTCGCTTCGATTATTCTCGCGACGACGGGAGAGGAACAGGAGAGCGAGTGCCGGCTCAGTTTCGCGAGAGCATAAACCGTACCACCTATACTACCGGTCGTTGTGTGTCAATTAGACAGATGTACCGAGAGAATGACAAACGCTGGCAGATGCTCGCCGGCCGATAACAACTAACTCGATTGCAGTTCTGAGTCCAACCTTCTCGTCCGCGTTTTTATCGGAAAGAAAGGGGACATCCCCGACGGTACACTCTCTCTCAAGTTCCTTTTCACCGAGAGACGGTTCGTTATTTTAATTGTTTTTTTCTTTCTTCATTTATTTTAATTTCTTTTTCTTATTTTTATCGATCGCGATATAACTTGGTGGTTAACTTTCGGGACCGCCGAGTTCGCTTCGTGAGGCTCGGAGTTCGCCGTTCGCCAAACAGACGAGCCGGGCCTTATCAGATGCGCGCGAGAAAGAGAGAAACCGAGGGGGGGGGGGACGAGAGGGAGAGGGAAAGGAGAGCCAAGCAGCCACGACGGTCCGCCTGCCCCCTTAATGAGCCAAGTCCTTAAATCGAACGCTTAACCATTTTCAGAAATATTAACGAGGCTGCGAGGAGCAACGAGTTAACCGAGAACTCTTTTGGTTCGTAATACCCTGTTTTTCTTTTTTTTTTTTTTTCTTTTCGACATTTTCTCAAAGTGTCCGCTTTCGTCTATGGTATAGTAGAGCAAGATCGTCGGAGCTCCGACGATCTTGCTTGTCCGATCATAACTTGCCCGGTTCCGACTGTACCAAGTCCCTCTCGGCTACTATGTCAACGGTTGCAATGAAACAGCCCGAGTTGTGAGAATACTTATCGGTATTAATTAACGTTGAATTATCGATGCAACGAACGGACGAGGAAAGAAGAAGAAGAAGAAGAAGAAGAAGAAGAAACCTCGGCATCCCAGCCAGTCATCCCTTCGACCTCCCTTTTAATTTCTTCTCTTATATACATTTATTTTTCATTTTATTTTTTCTTCATTTCTTCTTTCCTCTCTTCTCGCGAGAACACTCCTCCCTTTTGCATACCGTCCTGTCCTCCCTCTGCCGCTCTCTCGGCCGCGGAGCGCGCGTTCGCGTCGATAAAACTGACTCTTCCAATTAGCAAAGGGAGCCCGCTGCAGTTTTGCAGTGCAACTTTGGTTATTCGACTCGGAGTTTCTACCTCGGTATCCATGATCGTACCCGGGTAAAGAGACGCGCGGTGAATTTGTGGCCGGTTATTTTTGTCGTCAATTGACCGGTTCGCTAAAATTATTGCATTCTGATGAGAAGGGCATTAATTCCGACATTCTCTGCGCCCCTGATTTCAAATAATGTTTCAGCCATTTATTAGCCATTTAATGTTTTATCGACGTGTTGACTGATAAGAAATGAAAAATACAAATTATTGCGAATCAAGTATCGAAAAAGTGAGCTGCAAAAGCAAATGATCGAATTGGTGAGGAAATAAAAAAAAAAATACCATTATTTCCGGACTACATAGGTGTCGTCAACAAATTTGTGACTGTCAGCAAAAATTTCCAGTCACGGCACATTTAAGTTATTCGAAAAAGTCTAAACGGCGGTCAATTGCCGCGCACGAAAAATGACTGAGTATGCAACGACGATCCTGACGAAAATTCCCTCGCGATACCTTCCATGAAATCCGAAGGAACGAATCACTCCGAATCGTCTTTCGCACGATAAACGCTCGCCGGTTCCCATCGTTCGGTAGTACAATATACGCAACGACACGGCGCACGGTCGTTTCTTGCTCTCGCCGTCGTTCGAGCATGCGTATTTATTTTAAGTACACATTAACCGCCAAAAATCAAAAGGACCGTAACTCGTGTACTTTTAACTAACGACTTGGGCCCTTTTGATTTTCATCGCCCGATCAACAAATAAACGTGAAGAAGAATACTCTTGAGCGTGTACGCCGTCGAGCACCTGACATAAGCGCCCGTTTCTCAGGCCTCGTGCTTTTGGTGACGTCGGCTTTTTGCAAGACTATGAGAAGTAGCCAACGTGCCGGTCGTGCGCGCTTCGAATATAAATGCCCCTCTCTCGCTCTCCGTCTACCCAGCACGGGGACCATCCGGGAACCCGGGAACGACTCGGAAGTTGGTGTGTTAACTCTCGGTGAAATTTCTCACCAAGGTCTCTTCTTCTTCTTCTTCTCTCGCAATTGCGTTTCCGAGGGGCGCTTTCTCGTCGGGAGATGGCTTCGGATTACCGGCGAGATGTTGAATATAAATTTTCGACGATGCTATAGAGTGCTCTTGTATATAATGTTATGCGAGAGGTTCGCGAGGGAATTTTGGAGCTAAGAGAGAAAGAGGCGAGACGAAGGATCGCGTCCCGAAGGTGTGCGCTCCAAACGAGGAGAGCCGGGAAGAGCGCAGCACCTGCACTCTCTACTCGCTCGCGCTCTTCTCTCATTTCGGCGGCTTTTTTTATTTATTTTATTTTCATTTCGTTTTCTTATCTCTCCTCTCCTCTTCGCCTCGTTGCACCATGTGCAGCGTGCATGCGCCACGCTCCCGCGGTCCAATTAACAACGCTAATTTCGCGGCGGTGAATGTGCGCGCGGCGGTGCGCGGCCAGGGGGGCGGTACAAAAAATTGGCAAGACCCGAGAGATTGGCATCGGTTCGGGGATCGTGAGCCTCTCTCATCGCGCTTCAACCACGTGCACCACCCTGCCTCCGATTATCTTTACTTCGCCAAGTTCATGAGCGTCGTTGAGAAGAAAGATATTTTTAACCGAGCCGAGATAACCATTGATCGGCTCCCGAGGCGATGTCGCACGGACGAAATATCTTTCTCGCTTACCGGAAAACGAACCGAGTTGATAACGCAAACTCCAACGCGATTTTTTTTAATTTCTTTATCTTGCGAAGTTGCTGAAACGGTTTTCACGGCATTTATCGATTATACACTGAGAAATTAATGTAGACTGAGAGAAGGATCTGATAGAAATTACCATAAATCTGGGAAAAAACCGACAAAACTCTCAGGTGTATGGGAAATTTAGCGACATTCTGGAAAACATTCGTATTAAGCTTGATACATTCTGCTAGAAAATATAGTAATCGGTGGCGTCGCGATCGCAGACCGTTCGTTTTAGATTTATAGGTTATACCGGCATATTATGTCGATCAAGTTTTGTTTATGTATACACGGAGACAACAAAAAAATTCGTTGGGACAGCAAGAATTTTATTACCATAACACATTTACCTGCTTAACATAGGGACAACAAAATATTTTTGCTGAAACAACAATAAATTATTAAGGATCTACATTCTGTTAGAGAAACAGAACTATTTTTCTCCGTGTTCGTATTTAGAAATATTTGATCGACGAAATTCTCAGTTTTTATACATGGAATTCTCAGTTTCAATTCACGAAATTCTTCATTTTATTCACGAAATTCTCCGTTCTTATCCACGAAATTCTCCGTTCTTATCCACGAAATTCTTAATTTTATCCAAAAAGATGTGAGAAATTTGATCAACCCGCCTTCTGGAAAAAATTACCATACAGGTCGAGATAAAAGTTGCTTTGGCTCCTGTGAAAGTTTCACATATCGCTAGTAGTGGTGCAGATGTACGATTTTGCCTGGTCTAAATTTACCATATGACTTGGTATTAGTTTTTCCGAGATCCTTCTAGCAATTTAGCATTTACAGGTTCGATCACCGACCGCGGTAACTCGAGTGTCCTTAACTTAAATTAACAAAAATCGATAAATTGCTGAGTAATGTAAATTCTCCGTTCGGCCGAGTTTGACGACTCGTTCGATTTACGTTCGAACTCTCGCACACCCGACGCTGATCTCGGGAATACTTGGACCAGGCGCCGCGACGGCGACGAGACGAGAACGATCGGGCAAAACATCCGGAGACACGTCGGCGGTTGAGAAGAAGAGGATCGGGGAGCACGCGCGCCTCGTTCGCGGTCCAACGAACAAAAACACGCGCCACGGATCTACCGTCTTAGTACGTTATTTTTACTAACGAAAAATGTTCGTTGCTCCTTGTTTACAAACAAGGACTTTACCGGAGATTGGTATCGATATTTTCAGGTATAAGTTTGGCAATTCGGCCATATTCCGTGGTAATTCTTCGCACACATCGATGGCCAAGAATCAAAAGGGCGTAACTAGTGTAATGTAACATAGGAGTTGCGTCCTTTCGATTCTCAGCGGACGGTACACAAGGGCATTTGGGAAACAATCGCCTTCATGCAACGAAACCTCACACATACCCGTACAAGTAAGACCGTCACGTTTAAGTGCGTGCATCCCGAAACTTGCGCGCAATCGCGCAACTTCGCCCAGCGAATGAAAGACTTAGAAACGCGCTTAAAGCCGTCTTGCCCCCTTCAGCATCGAAATGCCTCTCGATAGGAAAAAAAAAAAAAAAACACATTCTCAGGGATTTATTGATGCTAAGTACGTGCATCCCGAAACTTCCGCGCAGCCGCGCATCTTCGCCCAGCGAATAAGAGACTTAGAAACGCGCTTAAAGTCGTCTTGCCCCGTTCAGCATCGAAATGCCTCTCGATAGTAAAAAAAAAAAAAAAACATTCTCAGGGATTTATCGATCGAATCCTCTCCCGTGTCCTTCTCGCGTTATTTCGTCTTCGAGAACCGCGGTATCGCGAGGGATTCCAGCGAAGAAGAGAGAACCAGCATCCCTCCGGAATGTCTGCATTGCATACGCAGTGTATTTCTGCCTTTTTTCGGGATATGACCGCCGAGCCCAAAGTACGCGAGCTGAATTCTGTATAACGCAAGTAGGCAGGGCACACACAGGACAGCGAGTTGTCGCGGCGATCCCGCGAAATCTCTTCTCCCGCCCGCATTGGCCGTACGGGGGGAGAAAAAAAAAATCAAGAAAACAAAATCGTCGAATCGTTGTAACGAGGAGAGAAGAGCGCGCGACGAGTTTCTCACGGACCGCGGCTGCGTAATGTATATAAAGCCGCGGCAACGAACACGCGAATCGAGCGAACGTGACCCAATTAACGGCGTGTCCGGTGAACGATTATCCTCTCCTCCGGGCCTTAAATGTCCCGCTGGCCCCCGTCGGCAAGTTATCTTCTGTGCTCGACGGACACTCTCGACGGTGTACCGGGCGCGCCGGCAGCACACGGCGCATGCGCACCCGCGCGCTCGCCCGATTTACTTTTCCGATTATTTTGACGAGACCGATACCAGCTCGATCGGCAGGTAATACGAGTGGTATTACCAGTCCTCCGCTGCGTCGATTGATTTATTACACTCGGTGTGCAATTAAAAATCGCGCTTGAAACGAATCGCTCCGGTGTACACGTTCCTCCACATAGAGAAAGATCGTTGATTGGAGGAAAAAAAAACTTGTCGGGGAGGATATGATCAGTCTCCGGAGGCACCATATAAGGATGGGGCAAAATGGGGCAAAATGGAGAAGCTGGTAAATAAAGACTGCTGGGATGAGTAGGTACCGGAATTATTGATCGAATGCTCACTAAACAGAAATTAAATTCGTAAATATTAATCCGGGAAAAATGTGGATTCGGAGCAAAATGGGGTATTTCTGCACATCACGGAGAACCGGCATTTTTTAGTTAATTACGGTTTAGAAAGTAGGAAGGCCCGGATGAACAATTCGGCACATTTACATCTCTACCACTTACAACTCTACCAGAATACATTTCTCCCCAAACAACTCTATCGGATAATAACTCTACCAAAATATCTACCAGAAAGTAACAAAACTCTACCAGAATCAAAATAAAACACTACCGATCTTGAAATAAAATTGAAATAAACTCTACTGAAATACAAGACTAGACGGTAGTCTTGTATTCCGGTAGAGTTTTATTTCAATTTCGATAGAGTTTTATTTTGATTCTGGTAAAGATTTTGGTAGAGTTGTTTGGGGAAAGATGTTTTCTGGTAGAGTTGTTATCTGATAGAGTTGTGAATGGCAGAGATGAAAATGTGCCGAAAATTCTTTTTTTTTTTTATTTTTTATTTTTTGTTGTGCCCCATTTTACCCCGATCTCTCGATGGACTTGAGCACTTTTTCTCGAACTTCTCCGTAGGACACGCCCATCCGGCAGTAATGATGTTCGCGATCACACTTGTCGTAACGTATACTGCATACAGAAAAATTCGACCGCTATAATCTTCCCATGCTATAAATTGTCGCAGAATTTCAATATTCCCACTTTAGTAAAAAAATTAAAAAAAAAAAAAAAATTTATTACCCACATGTTCGATAATGAGAAAGTCAAACGGCTGGAAACTCTAGAGAATTGTAAGAATTCGTGACGATTAAACGGGTTTGCAGAAGAGAACACGGCTGGTAATTTTAAATTAGCCTCGATTTAGAAGGTAGGAAGGACCGGGTGAAAGTTAATATTTTAGATTTTTTTTTTTTTGGTGCCCCATTTTACCCCGATCTCTCGATCGACTTGAGCACTGTATCTCGAACTTCTACGTAAAACAGGCCTGTCCAGCGGGTAAGATGTTCGCGATTGCACTTATCATAAGGTATACCTACTACATACATAAAAATTCGACCGCTATAATCTTCCAATGAAGCTATAAATTCTTCGATATTCGCACTTTAGTAAAAAAAAAAAAAAATGAAAATAAAAAATGAAGAAATTTAATACCCAAGATACATGTTCGATAATGAGAAATTCGAATGGCTATGAAACTCTGGAGAATTGTAAGAATTCGCGACGATTAAACGGGTTTGCGGAAGAGAACACGGCTGGAGCCTCCGATCGCAGTGGTCTCAGGAGAGCCATACGGTACAGCGCAGCGGGTGCAGTCCGATGCATCTCGCCGATCTCACGATATAAAATTCCTTCTTTCCGAATCGAGTGTAGCCCCCCCTGAGACTTTCACTGCGAATTCTGCGGACGATCTTCCCAAAACAGCTACTGGCTCCAGTACATCGACCGATGTCTGAGCCGTTTTTTTTTTTTTTTTTTTTTAATGATTATAATTCGCGAGAGATCGACCCGATTCCCATCCGGACCGACCGACAAAGTCTTTCGCGTATCGACACGCGCCCGTGCATACTTCTGCATCGAGTCAAATTTAAAACTCCTGCGTATTTTCCTCGGCACTTTTTCGGAGTACAAGCGCACGCAGCAAGATCCAGCGTGTACGCGAGTTGAGGCTTTTTGATCGAGCGCGCACCTGCTCCGGGTGCGGCTATCAATGAGCAACGATCGCAAACACGCCTCCTCTACACCCCTTCCCTCACGGCTCGATTGCCGATCTCGGGAAGCGCGCATCAGCGTGAACAAGCCGACAAGCCAGTGACACGCGTGAAACTTAATTACCGGAAGAATTTACACCCGTACCATCGACATGCAAACATACCAATGCCTCGTTATTTTCATTTGCAGTATGCGCTCCGTAATTGCCAGCTACGAACTTCATTTTTTTTTTCTTTTTAAGTAATTATGAAGATCTCTCTGCCTCGATTAACTTCAAATTTTTACTTTGTGTCGCAGACGTCTCATATCTTATAGACAATAAACAGGAAAGCGTGGCAAAATGGTTCTCCACTTGAGATACGATTTTTTCAAAGTCACGAACAAAAGTTGGTGAAAAAGATCCGTTTTGCCCGCATCAGCGCTACATATATTTTTTATTGCAAGCACCTTGACTCCCTTGCACGCGAGACTTCGGATGTCTCAGTTTCCGATGAAAATGGATAATGACCACCGTGACACGGAGCACCTCCCGTTTTGACTCTGATAAACTCTCGAGCAGCTGGTCCCGTCGCAACGAAAAACCCGCAGGAACATGCCACAAGCTCCGTTGATTGTTTCAGCTAACCCGTCCTGACCGTGCTCTCTTATTTTTTCCACCAAAGGTGGTTAACTCGCCCGACGAGTACGAGTACACATACACACGCACCTCTATCCTACATACACGAGAAGACGTCGGAGTCGTTAGCTGCAATGAAAGAGAATCAAGATCGCGCGAATGGACGGCCGAGCCCCGTAACCGAGACCCTCGCATTTTGTCCCGATTATTGGTCCTACAGTGTATGAATCATACGATATTCTTTATACGAGCGAACGCGGTATAAATAGGTAGATGAACATGTAATTATTTTTCATCGTTGAGACACTCGTGCGTATACTCGCCGGTTGGAAAAATCTTTATCTCTCGGCTCTCTCAATAACTCGTACAATATCATTGAGAGAGGCAGGAGAGCTCTCAGGCCGTATCGCGTGTCCCCCGTTTTTATCGTCCCCCCCGGACTGTATGTATAATCCGTGCCGCAGGGGCACCTCGGGTACCGAGACTGGACGAGAGAAGCGTGAGCGCGACTACCGGCGTTCGCCGGTGAGATCGCCGAGAGCGGTCCACGGAGGAGCGACAGAAACGGCTACCGGTTCGACGCGGAGAGAGAGCCGGTTCGCACCAACACCCTGGCGAGATAAGGCCGCGCGCTTGTGTTAAGCTCGCTTCGACGCGGCTCCGTTGGTACGTTTAATGTAAGAGAGCGGTTGACTGTGTGTGTGTGTGTGTGTGTGTGTGTGCATCAGAGACGATCTCGGGAGAGGAAGAACGGGAGACACTCCGCTCGCTGGTTATCGGCAACAGTTGCTACCGATCCGATCGATTCGACTAATTAAGCGAACGGCGCCGCTGTAGCTTGCTCATTCGCGAAACCCGCTCTCTTATCCTATGGAGAACTCGGGTCTCACGAAATCTGGACGATAAAGTAGGCGAGAGCGGCTAAAAATCCTGCCTAGGAGAAATTCATATACAAAGAAAAGAAAACAAAAATTCACTTGGAAAAAAACGAAAGGCGTTTGTCATCGCTTTTTTTGGGGCCACGATTGGCTGATGCACAAGGCTTAAATAAATTGTTGAAAATTATATTTATTATTATTATTATTAGCGATTAATTTTTTTAATTTAATGTGATTAAATAATGGGCGCAATAGGAATCGTCTGGCGGTGCAAAACAGATGTGTCCATTTTGGACCGACGATCTTATTTTTGTGAGCATATGGGCTCGAGAGTCTCTAATTTGTCTCGAGAGGCGAAAAAGCAATGTTTTTTTTTTCCAACTTTGAGAGTAAATATTTTCGGATTAGTCGTTATGAAACGGTTTGGCACTCATATTCGTTGTTCCCAAGTCGGACGGTACTCGAAAATGCCAAAAAATATAGGGTTTACGAAAACTTATTAATTTTATTATATATAATTATATATAATAATAATGATAATTATTATGAAAACGGATGCATTGGTCTAGTGGATGGGATGCTCGGCTCTAAACCAGACCATCGTCAGGTCGAGAGTTCGATTCCCACATATATTACAGGCGCACGCGTACTTGTACGTGTGTGCCACAAGTATATAGCTGTAGTCCATGTTTAAATTCTCGACGAAACTCGACGTAGCTCCGATGCCGTGAAGCGAATCTGAGTCTGACTGTATCGGTTGCAGGCGCAAAAATGGGGGTGCTGGCTCGGTGCATAAGGACAAAAAACACAAATGGACAAATCAAATAAGTGAGGACCAGTAATTACGCATCAACCGAGCCAATCCGCTATAAGGAAGTAGCTTTGAGAAGTTGGGGGCAATACCCGTGAAAATTATATATATAATTATTGTTATTTGGACAGTAATATTACTGTAAAAAAAGTTTAACGTTTTCGCTTTATCCCCTATGAATGAAGTTTAAGTTTGTTATCCCTGAACGTACTTCCTCATGTTTATTTCGATATTTCGGGAAGCTAAGAAAGCGCGGGGATAAAATATACTCTCCCTTTCGCGTGTGTCCGCAGAGGCGCGTGCAACCGAGCGCGCGCTACATGTGGCGAAGAAGAAGAGGAAGAAGGTTCCTCGTGTGCGTACGAGGCACGAGCTCGTTACGACTTTACGCGGAAGGGACACGCAAAGTGAGATGACCGGGGACCGCGCTTGCATGTCTAAGTTTTGCATTGCTGGCTCTTTCTCTCTTCCTCACTCTCTCGAAAAGCAGCAGCCAGCTTCGAAAGTGCATTCAGCAACACGCTCATCCCCCGTATCGTCGTTCCTCTCTCCTACCTCGCATTTTCGTCCCCCAACGTCGCAGCGTCGTACGTGTATTATAGGTCGGGTGGCTAAAGGGCGCATCACCTGCTGAGCTGCACGGACGCGAACGCAGGTGCGCTGCGTACCTTTTATAAGCATTACTTAATTTTTGGCGGTTACATCGCCTGAATAACAATTCGCGGAGAGGCAACCATCTCATCGTCTTTCATACTAATATTCTCATTCTTCCGTAAGGGTAGAGTAGCAAAAAAAAAAAAAAAAAAAAAAAAAAAAAAAAAAAAAAAAAAAAAAAAAAAAAAAAAACGGTAAGAAAGTACCTCGGCAAAAAGTTCAGAGTCGATGAGCAGGCCTTCAATGCCCGATGCGCTCTTTCGTTGGCTCCGAATTGCTCGCTACCGAGCAGTACTCCGGTAATTTTTGAGTGCAGCGCGAAGACGACCGGGGAAAAACGAAAATCGAAAGGCACGCTACAGGATGCGCCGACACCTGTTTCTCCTGCGTGTCTCTCTGCGGTCGGCGCGGTGTGTTCGAGTTTGCGACTCGATGAGCCCGGTCAATCCAGTCTTCGAGCCCAGGGTACTTTTGGAGCGAGGCTCGGAGCACCGGGGAACATCGCCGGGTGCCGCCTTCCCGCCTCTATAAATCATATTCGGGTGGCAAAAAATCTCTGGACTGCTCTATGCGCGCTCGCCTTTATTTCTTCGGCTGGTTGTTTTATTTATTTATTTTTTATTTTTCTTCGCCCTCCCTTTATTACCGAATCCCGAATCGAATGTGTCATTAGCTCCGCGTCGAATCCATCATTAGGTACGGAGCATGAGCGCGCCCGCGGTTTCGTGTGTTTCGGGAGCAGTTCCGACTCGCAATGGCAAATTGCACAGCCGGCGCAGAAACACACACACACACAACACAGACTCGAGTCGCAGAAACGATCGAGATTTAACGCACGCACCGGTTCTCCGCCAGTTCCGCGCTACCCTCCTCGTACATTGAAATTATATAATTCAATGGAACGAAAGCAGAATTTCATGGGTATCGCGGCTCCGGATATCTATACGAGGTCCAATTACGTTCTATACATTCCGCTGCGTCTAAACTTCTGCATATAAATTTGATCTCGCGGAGAGAAGAGGGACGGGATAGTCAAAATGCATGCACGATGAAAAATAATTATTTGCCGCCAGTTTGGCAATTGGCTGCCGACGAATTAATACGTTGGACAGAATTTTTTAAAACGAAAATTGTTAAAACCAGAATTTGACTTTTCAACCCACAGATTTCATTGCCCGATAATAATGTATTCGCAATTCATAAATTAAATCGAAGAAATAGAATAAATACATGAAATCAATGTATCTGTGCTCTGAATCCACCTGGCGGCAAAAACTAATCTTGTGGCGAAAACGACCCGGAAATTGGTCCAATTTAGCCCTTAACGAATTTCCTTCTGTGTACAGCATAGATATTCAGATAGAGGATATTCGATCGTCCCACACATTAAAAGAAGTTCGTAGTTTTGACAACAACATATTGTCAAGCCATGTCCACAATTTTTTATTTGTTAATTTTTCGACCGCACCAATCGGCTCTGATTTTACAAACCAAAGTGCAAACTAAAATTGTTAATGAGACGAGAAATAAAAGGGCAGGTTTGTATTATATTCAAACCTGAACAAACGAGTTTGTCACTTATTTAGCAAAATTACTTTTCGTATTCCCATTTTACAAAATTATTTTTTTACTGTGCATTAAGAGAAGGATCTAGGAAATACTACCAAGTCACATGATAAATTTCGACCACGGAACATGGCTAACCAGCGCCACCATTAGCGATATGTGAAATTTTCACAAGGACTATAGGAATTTTTACTCAACGCACACCTATTAAATTTTTGTCCAGTAGGCGGGTTGACAAGATTTTGCGCACCTGGCTGCTTGTACGAACTTTGCTATTAAATTTTAATGGAGATAGAACACAATTCAATTAATATACAGTAAAAAAAAAAATATACATAAAAAGAATGATCGATATAATATGTCGGTATAACCTACAAACGGTTTTTTTGGGGTTTTATAACCCCAAACCTTTTACGAAATTTCCATATTAAGTTTTATTTTTTTCAATCGCTTCCTCACGGAGGAAGCTTTTTTATATTTTTGTTGTATAATATTAAAGAATTATTAATACTTAGGTACATACACTTTTTTTTCACATCCAGGCCTCTAAACCAAATGGTTTGCGATAGCGACGGCACCGATATCTATATTTTCTAGTACTAAAGACTTATATGCTAGAGCAATGAAGGAATATTAGGGGAAAATTACTTACCCTGTTTTCTAGTAGAATGTGTTCCGTTTAATATGAATGTTTTCCAGGATATCGCTTAAATTCCCATATACCTGAAAATTCTATTGGTTTTCACCAGATTTATGGTAATTTGTATCTCATCCTTCTCTCAGTGTATTATCACGGAAAGATCACAGCGTGGAATAATGTTCTCCTACAGCTGTAGGCAAAGGTGGACCTGCATATTCTTATACCCGCATAATGGCGTTGGCGAATAAATAAACGAAACGAATTTATTTATGCTCTAAATCCACCCAAAGGCACAAAGAACTTTATGGCGTAAACGACAGGTAAATTGGTCCAACTGAATCCCTAACAAATTTCCTCCCCTGTACATCATGTATACCTATATTCAGATAGAGCATATTCAATCACACCGATTATTATCACAGGAACATCACAGAACGTGGAACAACATTCTCCTATAGCTGTGTGCAGCCAGAGATTCACCTGCATACTCTGTACCCGCGTAATGACGTTCGCGAATAAATAAATAAAACGAATTTGTTTGTATACTCTAAATTCACCTACAAGCAAAACCGAACCTTGTGGCGAAAACGAGACGTAAATTGGTCCAATTGCCCCCTATCGAATTCCTTCTCTGTACATCATATATATCTTCAGAGTATATTTGATCGTCCTGACTATTATCACAGGAGCATCACAGACCGTGGAATAATATTCTCCTATAGCTGCGTGCAGCCAGAGGTGGACATGCATACTCTGTGCCCGCGTAATGACGTTCGCGATGGCGTGTCAGTGGCTCAATGATGAGAACGCGGGCTCGAGAGCGAACGTGAAGGAGAGAGGACTATATCAGAGAGACACCCGGGGAAGGGGACGAAAGGGGGAAAGGGGTCTCCCGGCGTTACAGCGCGCGATGATGATGATCCAGAGGGTTCAACCGAGCTGAAAGCTCGTTACAGGCTTCCGTGGGTTCGTCTCTCACAGGTCGAATAGCCGCATCGTGCTCGAAGCCATTCGAACTGGCTCTCCTCTCTATTCTCCGGTGATGCCGGGCGCCGACATATGTTCCCATCCCCCCCCCCCCCCGCCCCACCGCTCGTACGAATCAGTACAACGGTCCAGCCGCGCTGCAGTACCGGCAACGGTAATACCCGGCCTGCATCGCTACCGAACCGTGAGCACAATATGCTAATTCATGAATATAACAACGTTGCGTTAATTTACATGCAAACAAATTGCTTCTCGGCATCTCCGACTACCCGGACGATCTCCCGTGCAGATAGGCTTCGCTTACACAGCCCTGGAGACGCGTTGTCACGGTCATTTATTTACGAGCGTGAACTGACAAATTAAAAAAAATAATGATCATTAATTATTATAATTATTTATTTTTTTTGTTTTCGTAAATCTCGAGATTTGCCGTGACCATCGTTATTTTGAGGTAATCCGCGTGCCTTGAGTAGCGAGTCCGTAACATTCCTCGGCGACGACTGCTCGCCGTTCGGGATCGATTAAACGAGCTCCGTCGCTTCCGGATATCGGGGACGATTGATGGAGTCCCAAGATATTTCCTGGATGCGTTGAAATATCTCTTACCGTTATCCTCGTTCCGCGGAATTCTTGGATTCTCACATATGTTCATCGGCGCGCTGCACCGAGCACCCTTGAGCGATGAGATATCGACCGGGTGAATCAGTCGCAGGAAAAGCGCTGTCCTGTCGACCGGTCGACTTCATTGCGAATACCGAACGGCTGAGTCAGATATCACATATGTAAGTGCACAAAGAGCGTCGGATCCGCGACTATGAGTGGTTACGCTCGCAGTGGCTTTTTCTACCGCCGTGGACCAATGGAGATCCGCAACCGGAAAGCCGGCAGGGCCACGGCAGAAAATCACCCTAAATCGTTGCTCGCGCGTGCGAGCGCTTTGCGACCCCTGCACGCGCCGCTCCGGGTAGGGGGGTTCCGGTTTCCGGTTCTGCAGTCATTTCCGGCTGGCACACGACCTTCCACGGCCGAAGGTCTCTTCACCCTCGTCGCATCTCCATTTTTCTCCGTCGCTGAATGAGCTCACCCTCCGCTCATTGCCTCGTCTCGTCGACTGCCTTCTGCGTCGTAAAACGCTTCGGCTCGTAGGATGCCGTCCGCCAGGAGGCGACCGTCGACCCCTCGATATCGCTCAAAGGGTCGTATCCATCGCGTCGAGAGAGAACATTCGCCATCGGACGAAACGAGTTCTCATTATTCTTCTGTCACGGAGTCGGAGAGAGCTTTCCTCCTCGACGTGTGCGCGATCAAAAAACGCTCTTTCCGCAGTGATTCGTCCCTCGGGGAATTCCCACGGCGCATCGTTAAGTTTCTTCCATGGATTTTTGGAGGGAAAAAAAAAACACGATTTGCATAACAATCGTTTGCGAAATCGTCTCTCGAACGGCAGAAACAAAACGGCCTTCCGGACCGCGGACTACCGGCCGTCGGCTCGCGGACCTTTATTTCTCCGACTCCCCGGGGCGATTCCAGGGACCGGTGCAACTATCCTCGACCGGCTCGATCTACGCCCGCGTTCCTTTGCCGGTACATCTCACGGCTCTCCTCTCGCGATACCGAAGATACGCCGCTCTCGTCGATGATCCATTGCCGGCGAGAACAAAAAAGTATATACACGAACTCGTTCGTGTAGCACCCGACGATACAGCTGCTTCGACGGCTAACGACTTTGGCTCTTCTTCCTTTTCCGTATCGGAGTTTCTCGTCACTTTGCGTCTTTTCCTCGGACTACTGCACGATTGCCATTCGATTGAGCTCTTCTCGTCGGGGTGTTTTATAGTTTCCCACGTTTCTTTCAGCAGCCCCAACGTCGTTATCATTCTCGGATGGACCGACAAGCTTTGTTCCATGGTCAATTCATCTCTTCTTCTCGGATATTCCGTTGGTCAAAATTTCTATGGTAATCATCGAGAGACCATTTTCAATTGAATTTTCGTCACTTTACCAGTCGGTCGAGCTATTCTCATCGGGCTGTTTTATAGTTATCCACGTTTCTTTCAGCATCCCCAACGTCATTATCATTCTCGGATGGACCGACGAACTTTTCTCCATGTTACAGTCATCTCTACGTCTTGGATGCACCGTTGGTCGAAATTTCTACACTAATCATCAAGGGACCATTTTCAATAATCACACAGCAATTTTTGTTTACGAAGGACCGACGCCAGAATGCACCGGCGGTTCGAATCCCCGGAAATTTCCGTGGTGTCGAGGGACCGCAGCGAAGCGTTCGCAATTGAAACGCGAGGGCAGTCGAGCGCTCGACGAGGGATGAATGTTCATTCGACGCCCCTCGGAGTATGCGTCTTCGTTTGCTACCATTGTCCTGCCGCTCTTTCACCGTGGTCCTACCGGCAAGTAAGGACCGGCAGAACTGTGGAACGGGATTTTACAGAAAATAAAGGGAGCGGGGCAAAATGGAACCTTGTGGCAACCCGGACAAATTTTCACCAATTGTCACCAATAAAAAGAGTCTCATCCAAAGTGGAGGACGCAAGTTCGTTTTGCCACATTTCTGATATTCCGAGAAGCTTATCGTTCGGTAATACGCTATTCGATTAAACTTGTCCCGCCCGATAAATTTAATTTTAATCACCGCTGTTGAAACCGTACTCACGATTGAATAAAATAATAATTCGAACAACGTCGCTTCAAGAGCCCAGTATCATGGGGGGAAGAAGCGGGGGCAGAAGAAGCGAAACCGGAGGAACATACGATAGAGAGAAGCCGAGGTGTGTAGCGGCGCGTCATAAAGCAAGATTAATGAGGCGAAATGCACTTTGGGTCCAGCGCGAGGAGGAGGGGAAAGAAGGGATCGAGAAACGAGAATAGCGGCGAGCCGGAGTTAACGTCTATACGTATGTTAAGCTAGAACTAGCTGGCCAGTCTAGCGCCCGAGATGGGCACGACCCGTTGGCGCCAGCAGCTCACTGAACGGTCCTTCTTTCTTGTGCCATGTTATTCTTCCTCTCGCACCCACGAAGCCCCCCGATGATCCTTCTCGTCGAGGCGCTCCGCTCCTACGAATCGCGGCTCGGTTGAAAAGGTAGAGATCTATGTGTCGAGGGCGAGACCCCATGGGTCTCGTGAAAACAACGAATGCCTTCTCGCACCCGCATCAAATCGGTCCAACCGAGCGGGGAACCTCGCAGGGTTAACGCATAAACTATACTGATATACAGTAGGTGGGGGTTTGTAGGCCCGAGACGAAACATTAGCACCGGCGCCCGGCGAGCTTCAGGTGTGGAGAAACACACTACCTGCTTCGTCGACTGCTCAGCATTTTTTTTTTTTTTAGTACCCTAGCTTCAAGGATATATCGGAGGCGTGAAGTGTAAATCGAGATAAGAGATAATAACACGATACCTTCACGCAGTCTCTAATCTGTGCCTGACCAAGGTAATTATACACCCAGAGAAAAGATTTCTTTATAACAAATAGAATTTATTTCGTACAAATAGATTATCTACTTTGTATATCCGCCTACTAGCAGTATCAGTTTGGTCGTATTAAGTATAGTTTTTTTATTTCTATTACATATTTATTATCTACTTGGTGTATTTATTTGTATGTAATGCAATGTGATAGTTGAAACAAATGCATTATTTATTTATAGAAACTACATTCTTTTATTGAAAAAAAAAAAAAAAAAAATGGACTTTCCCATATTCTCCAGGGCGCCTTCTGCCTAATCTGCGAATTAGCGACTTCCAATAATTAAAATCTAGTATCTATTTGATTGGAAGAGACGTTTGCTTGAATAAAAAATGTTAGATATCGTGATTAGTCGATATTTAAAGAAGCAATTTTTGCGTATACAGCTATAGATAAATAAAATGATTTAGTTGAATGAAGTAACTCTCATAGGTGCACATAAATACGAATTTATTTCGCACAATAAAAAACATTCTATTTGAATAACCACAATTCTAATGCGTTGATTTATTTAAATGTAATAAACCATTTCTCTGGGTGTATCCGGCTGACGAATACCGAAAAAGAACCATCGGAAAGTAGCACTTAATTTTTTTTTTTTTTGATAACAAATCGAAGAAGCGAATCAAAGATATTAGGGCACGAACTGATGAAGGAATCCTCGATCGAGATTTTCGGAATACTTTGCGCCAGCTCTAGGATACTGGCCAATCGCGTCCCTGTGTTACGTCCCACGCCTTAGGTCATACCCGCTACGGTGATAAGAAATAAGCTCGAGTGAAACTGACTAGTCTCTTTATACGCGCCAAGGCCGAATTCTCGGCCTCAAAGGAGATTCCTGGACGATCGCCGCTGGTAGGCAATCTTTGCGTTTCGTCGTCATCCCAGTCGTTCGAACAGGTGTGTCCACGGAAGTCTCATCTCGCGGTTCTCGGTTTCTTTTTTCTTCTTATTCATCGTTTTTTCTTCTTCTTGTTCGTCCCCCGATATTCTCTCCGCGCGGTTACAGGAATGCCGCATCCATTATACCGTTTGGCTTGATTATACGTGTCTGCGGTCTCTCAACTTCTCCGCGGGTTATTTGGCGAGATCCCGCGCTATAAAGGCGAGACCTTGCCTGCGCGACACCTTCGTACAGCCAGGCAACGTCGCCCGGAGACGTGTCATCGAGCGTTTACGCAAAAAAAAAAAAAAAAAAAAAAAAAAAATATGGAGCAAAAAGTGTATATAGCTTGGCGAACAGCACGGCATCGTCCTCATCTCCGACGATCGACGAGCAGGTGCTCGAGGATACAGTCTTCTCGCGAAGAGAAAAAGCAAACTGTGCCTGGACCACTTATATCTACTTATAGAGCTCGAGAGCTTTGATACCCGTAATGATAATAACACCAAATTTACTGGTACCTATATGTAAAACGTGAATAAAAAAATGTACCGAAAATACTTAAACTTTGACTTTTTTTTTTTGTAAATTCGTCATTAAATATTTATTCGGTACGAGAACTGGATTGTCATATGGAACGTTACTCCTTAAGATCTTTATACGCATGGAGCGTCACGCTATCGAATCTGCCATACTTGTACCAAAGATTTGTGAAATATAAAAAAATATGTGTGATATCCACGAAAGAGCTTAAAAGCTTCCGCTGACAAAACGAATAGATGTAAATGTTTTTGTACTTGGTCAATTAATAATAAATTTAATGAAACAATAGTTCAGTGAATCAAACTTTGAAAAAATTATTTCATTTAATGTCGCACCGAACACCAAGGTTATTAGCGACGAGTGTACCATGTGAAGTTTAGATATAATTTGAAGGTGTCTGCGGCAGTTGAAACCGTAGTTTTTGTTAAGTTTGGTGCCAGAGTTTCCTTCTGGTATTACAAATTTCCATACAAACGTATCGTCTTGCAATATTCAAATACGTTAGGTGAAACAAACTCGAAAATGATTAGCTCGAACGAATGAGCCGCAATTTTATTTCGACGTATTGCATCCTCGTACCAAAGAAATATGATACGGAGACTGAGAAGAAGCTTCATTAACTCCACGACATATTTTTTCTTCATTCCGCGATTACTGTACGAATCGGGAATCCGGAAGTCGAGAATAAAAAAAGAATCTTTCCCCTAAACGACTCTTTTCTCTGTTGCATGATGAGCTTTACAATCGAGCGAACGATCGGGCGATGCACTTGACGATGTTGCCATTCGCAGCGATACAGGAAAGCTCCCCGGCATGCACGCGAGAGGCAACGGTCGGGTGACGAGGGAGGGCGAGGAATAACACGGACAGGCGGACAGAAACGGTTCGGACGAACGAGGATGAATTAGGTGCCGCCCAGGCACACTACACCGGTTCCTGGTCCTTCCTCGCCAAACGCAAACGCGCACGCGAATGGCAAATGGCGGGTGACAAGGCATCGGCATCTGCGCTTAATTAATGCACCAGCAGCCAGCAGCAACAGCAGCAGCAGCGATAGCGGGAGCGGGAACAGAGAGCCGGGACATCGGGGCAATGCTGCTGTGGAACGGGATGGCGAGGATCTGGCGTGAGAGCCGGCGGCCCTCGCGAGTCGCTTGACTCTCGATCTTCTCTCTCCGCTCTACCTACTATAATGTGACTCTGGTATAGGCTATATATATGTATATACACACACAAATGGCACACTATACTGAGTGTGCGTGTATGTATATAGGATGCGACAGTGCGGCGCCAGATCGCCGAGTCTGTCAGTTCTCCTTTTGCCTCACCGAGGGACATTGAAGCTCTCTCGTCCGGATTTCACGATGAGGATCCGGAGGACATGATCCTTTCCGGAGGGGATTTTTTTGTCTCTCATTATTTCCCCCAGAAGTCTATTGTTTTGATTGTGTTTCGAACCAGTGTCTTGCGGTTGGGTAGATGCACCGTTATTAACATTGCATTGTTGTTATTTTCTTTATAATCTGAATTCATTTTATTTGGAATGTATTCGTGAGAATTTACGGAATTATCTACTCGATGTGATTTGGATTCGATTACATGAAAATTGTTATCCTATCTAACACGCCGACCAAAAACCGTACACCTACCCTGGAGGCATTGAAGATCGAACATTTACGAAAACGTTAGAAACTGCTCGAAAACAACTGCGGCTCCGGATCGAGAGAGAGAAAACAAAACGAAAGGGCAGAGCCCCGAGTCTCATCTCCTCGGGTTTTCGTGTTACCGGTCCTGAGCACCACGTGGTGATGTTCCCGCCGTCCCCTTGGCATCGAATCCTTATACGGTGGGCTTGCTGTATAATTCATCGAGGTTCCGGCGCAAGTGTAACACGCGTGCGAGCGAAAGAGAGACGCCCGGGGAGCGGTCAACGACAACCGGGCACGTATAGTATTACATCGTGGAAAGAAAAGGCGGGAGGCCAAATGACAGAGAGCAGGCACGAAAACGCTCGCTGACGGCGAACGGGTGTTCTCGCGATCCTGCTCTCGATATGTAATGCGGAACTGAGAATGACGATGGAAGCGCGAGGCAAACAAAAGCTCGAGCAATGATAGTAGGATATACTACACGAAGAAAGAAAAAAAGACGGACGAGGACGAAGAATATCCCGAACAAGATATATATATATGTATTTATATATATACCTATATATGCCTCGAGGATAATATATAGCTATATCCACCCTGCAGGTAGAGACATGCTATATAGGTTCGTGAGAAGGTATGCGAAGAGGAGAGCTCGCGAGTATTTCTCATCCTGCGGGGCACTGCGTGCGCGCAGCTTGTCATTACGTGGAGTCGGTTAGTAGAACGTGATAATATGCTCCCGCAACAGGTGTATCGACACTCGGGTAGTTTATCTGTCCTTTGCCGATTCCCCATACAATGTGTGCGGTGAAACAGACTCGTACATCCTACTGAATTAATCTTATTGCATGCATCTGTATACGCGTATATATGAGGGACGGCATTCGTTTGAAATCAACGAAGCGAGTCGATTATGCTCAGGAATTCGGGGAGGGGAAGTGTGTGTGTGTGTGTGTGTGTGTGTGTATATATATATATATATATATATATATATAACAATTCGTAACTATATTGCACACGTGGGCAAGAACGCTCGAGAGGAGTGGACCTCGTGCTCAGATTTTCTCCGCGAGATATTAAGCCCTTCCCGAAATGCATATAAGGTAACAGTACCAATGCTCGGGCACGTCCCAGTCGTCGTACACTCCTATGCAGATTTTAGTTATTCCGAATTGAAGTATTGGAAATCGATTTTGACACTTGTAATCGTATCTGCAAACATTATTGGATGCACAGAAAAGCTTTGTAAACGCATTACTAAAAAACTACGTGGTCAAAAAATCTGAAACAAATTGTAAACGATTCAGTGTATATTGCAATAATGTAAAGTAGCAAAGTTTTATAGCGATCGAACAAAAACGCCTTTTGGCTCAAACATCCTTAACCATCCGAGCATCGCTACTTTGACCTTACTAAACTCGTACGATTGTAGTAATATGCTTAAAATTTTACATACAAATATTATAGAGAGTTCGGACTTACATCGACAAGTTCTGGACGATGATGATGAAAAAATCCCTCGCGACTTCGGGAAGCAGCTTCTCGAGCGAGGATCGCCGGATCGTCTTCCCCTTCTTCCCCAATCGGTCAGGCCCCCTTTATTCGAACTGATCTCGACTAACCTGTAATTAGGCAATTATTTATTATACCGAGAGCGAGATCGCGCGCGCGGTATTCCACTCTCGTTTACCTGTCGTTTATCTCGCCGGGACCCGAGAGAATCACACGAGAGAGTGGGAGAGGCGGGGAGGGGAGTATTTCGCCCCTCGATTCCGATGCGGGTTCGACGACGTCACGTGTGGAGGGCAAATTGGTCCCTCGTTCCTATACGCACACGCCCTTTATTTCGCGGTAGCGTAAGAATCCTCTGTCTCTTTTACGAACCCTCCGTCTCGCATTGGTATTGCGTAGAGGGCGATAGTTCTTGCCCTCCACCGATGAACAACAATGGGTAAACGAGATAAGGCTAACGGCCCATTGTTTACCGGAGCGGTGTCCGTGCCTCGGACGATATTCCGCGATGTCGTCCCGGCAGGACCGATGCTGCCCCACTCCTCACCCAGTGGTTCGACGTCGTCGTCGGAGAATGCGCCCTGTCCAGAAAACTCTTGGAGGTCCTCTCCGAGATATCCGGGCTCGATCGTGAATTATCCTGCAAAGCAAATTTAAGTCTTGGAGCGAACATAACCTCGAGGGAAATCATCGAGGGAGGTGACGAGGATCTTCGCCTCGTCGACAACAGATCAGACATGTGAGAAAAAAAGAATGATAAAAAAAAATCGGAAGAAAAAAAAATGAAAATCAAAAACATAATCGAGTAGTCGTCGGCTCGGTCGGGGAACCTCGAAGGTGGCTCTATTGTCGCCCGAGCGTCGGAATGGAATTAGCTTCACGGGGTGTTGGAATGAGACGGGGACGGAAGGGGGGGGGGGGGGGGGGGTTGGCGCCGCGAGGACTGCAGGCAGACCGCCAGACAGGTGCAGCCGTCGTCATTCGAGACCCCGAGAACGGCCAGAGACCGAGAGCGAAGATGAGAAATCGAATGGCGGAGCGAGATAGCTCAGCCTCTCTCTATACGTACCGCGACGATCGCACCTCGATCGTTTGTTCGCACGAGGAAATACGCCTCTTCGCTCTCGGCAACGCCGTGATCCCGACGCTATATTTGTCGACTCGAGAGAGATTCTACTATCTCGTCGATCCGGACGGTCGAGTCGGGCGTCATTTTTTTCTCACCAAAGATTACTTTACTTTGTTGTTGTTTTCTCCCAAATTTCTGCGTAAGCGCAATTTCAATGGGCGTGCTCCGATGCAAGAAATAAACTATCAATTTGAGGCTAATTTGCGACGGCTATGCTATCGAAAATTCAATTGTATTCTGCGTAAATGAGTTATTTGGAATAGATTTTTTTGCCTTTGGGTGGCTTGTTTCTGAAGAGATTTGTCTCACTCTACCATTTGGAATAGATTAATTGGTGCATTAATATATATCTCACGGAGAAACCTTCGGACACCGCGAGTAAGATTCGGAGGCAAAGTGTATACTGGTTCATTCGCGTCGAGCCTGCAACTGATAACGTCCCTCGCCGTTCGAATCTTCACTGAGGTTAACCCATCGAGTCAGCCACGATCACCAACGGTTGATAATTTTTAACAGTTGCAGATGTCGCTGCAGCGCCCTCTCGATCATCTTGCGCGCTGTGCAGTTATTTCTCGCGTTTGAATTTTGACCGTTGAACTTGAAAGATTTCGGCGACCCGAATTTGGTTTGACTGTAGCCAAATAAATATTATTTGTCTCTTTGCAATCGTATATTCAAATTGACCCAGCCGAAGCCGTCGTGATTCGAGACCTAACGACCGGTGAGAGACCGACTGCAAGTATGAAAAATCTACTTCCGGAAGAAACGCTGCGTCTCTCTTTATGTGTACCACGACGACGGCGCTTCGATCGTGTGTGCATTCGTGTGAAATGATGCAGCTCTTCGCTCGCCAACGACGAGATTCGACGCTATATTTGTCGACTTGAGAAACTGTGCTGTCTCGTCGATGCGGGTAATCGATTCAGGCATCGTTTTTGTCACGACAGAAACTTTGCTTTGTTTTTGTTTCTTTTGCTCCTAATTACTGCACAATCAATTAAACTATCAATTACAGATGAATTTGCGATCGCTGTGTTACCGAAAGTTCAATTGCATTCTGCATATCGCAAATGAATTGTTCGGAATAAATTAAATGAATGCATAAATGTATCTTACCTCGAAGAAGACGCGAAGACGAAGTTTGCACTGGTCCATTCCCATCGAGCCTGCAACCGATAATGTACCTCATCGTTCAAATTTCCAACCGACGCCGAACCTTGGCGTCATCCAGCCACCGACGGTTAATAATTTAGAACCACCGGCAGTGTCGCTAGTTGCGAAAGACGCTCACAGCGCCCTCCCGATTGTCACGCGCACTGCGCGGTAGTTCGGCGCGTTCGAATTTCGGAAGAAAAAACAAACGTGACCGTTGAGCTTGGAAAAACTGTGAATCCAAGTTTTGTTTGTCTTCATCCGACCCAATATTTATCGCTGCGCAATCGTGTGTTAGTGAATGAATTTCGTAGCTGGAGATATTGGCGTATTTCGTCCTTCGCGAACTTAACCTGCCGACACTGCTCGAGTACGTGCAATTATCGCGCCTCTCTGTACAGCTCGTCCGTTCCAAAGTTTACGTCGAACATTAATTGTATTTATTGCTTCGCAGATTTCCGTTATGTCTCAAAGACCATCCAGAGGCAATCGTTACACGAGGAATCATAATGACAGCGACGAGGAAATGCCTGCCCCGTCTTACACTGCTACAGCTCGCAGGAAAGCAAAAGCCAGTGCCAGAGCACCTCAGTCAGGTCCGAGCCATCAAGACGACACACAAGATCCTTATGCGATGTCTCAGGGCTCTCAGAAAGCCAACGGAAATAAACTTCCGCCCGAGGAGGAAAACCACTTGGTCGCCACCGTTATACGATATCTGCTGGTCGCCGATCGTTCCAAGACCGTCATACAGCGAAGAAATATTGTCGCGCATGCTCTGCCCAATCATTCCAAATACTACAGAACCATAATGCCTCAAGTTTCTGCGACTCTTAGAGATGTGAGCTTTACACTTGGTTAATAAATTGCAATGAACCATGAAAAA
Source organism: Stenichneumon culpator (assembly GCA_964017025.1). Classification (NCBI taxonomy): domain Eukaryota; kingdom Metazoa; phylum Arthropoda; class Insecta; order Hymenoptera; family Ichneumonidae; genus Stenichneumon; species Stenichneumon culpator. The sequence goes on along the minus strand of OZ024779.1, from coordinate 17,111,902 downwards.
TAACTAAATAAATAAATGGAATGTATTTTCCGCGACAGGTATTCGGATTCAATCTGGTGGAATTGGAAGGCAGCAAGTACATTCTCACCAACAACATCGAAAACAATGGCCCTCACCTGATCTTCTCCAAGAACGAGAAAATGGAAATGGTACTCTGCTTCATAGCGCTCTCTCACATTTTCATGTGTGGCGAGAATGGCTGCAGTGAGGGTAAAAACCATTTTTAAACTATCCTTATTTAAAAAAAAAAAAATAAACCCGTTTTTCGACGAATTAAAAAAATACGAACGCGATTCCAGAGGAGTTGTTCAAGCTATTCACGACCCTGGAAATCATAGCGGAGGACAATTTCATAAACGATTACTTTGGCAATGTGAAGCAACTGTTAACCGATGTAAGGGGGCTTTGTAAATATATACTTTTATCTATTCAGCCTGCAGTCTTTGAATGTTGCTTTGTGTCTTCGTCGTCAGAAATTCGTTAAACAAGGCTATCTGGATTTGGTGGTCGTCGACAAGTCGGATCCGCCAATAAAGCACTACCAGTGGGGACCTCGAGCGGAGAACGAACTTACACCGCGTCAAATCCTAGAGTTCATGTCGAAGGTACCCGTTCACCCCATTTGTTTCCCTCCGCAGAATAGCCCGGCGTTTTGGCCGACAATATTCAAAACTTGCGTCCTCGGGTTGTTACAGATCTTCGGTGGTCGGCCGTTGAACACCTGGCCGGAGCAGTTCAAGATCATGCAGACTCGAGAAGACTTGAACGCATCGGTTTAACGAGAGTACAGTGCCTTCGTGCCGTTGTTTGCGACACTTGTAAAAGTCGCAACGGAAAGTTACCTGAACTACGTAATAAGTCGTTTTAAGCAATATCGTTGGATATCGTATATTTATTTTCATAAAAAAATTCCTTCAAACATTTGCGAAACGTCCAAATCATTTGGCTCGACCGTGTGAATTAAGGTGTGAAAATATATCGCTGTTACCGAGAGACTTTCCATCGATGCTCACCTTCAAGCAATTATAATTTTTTTTTTTAAATCTCCTCCGGAGGTTTCCCCAGCGATGCCTGAACGCAGCCATAAGAATGCCCCGTGTGAGATTAGGTACGCGTGTGATCTCCGAGTTCAGTCCCGGGGTCAGGGATATACGAGGGTGTACACCCCGCACGCCGCTCTGTGTTGTTCCAATTCGGCTGAGCCTGGTATCGTGTAAGGCTTATCGAGATACGCCGCCTCGTCCCTCTTTCGTGAAATCGCCTCAATTATAATTGGATTCGCGCAATCCGTGCACCTCTTATTGTGTCAACAATCTATGTTACTCTGTTCGATCAATCGATCAAGTGACCGAGCACCTCCAACCCGAGTGGGAACTTGGCTCACCTATTCATTATTTCTAACAATCTATTCCACAGGTACCTCCCAGTAATTCGGAGAAGCTATGCTGCATGAAAGAAGCTCCCGGTATGGATGAACATTTGTCCAATTAAATCTCAAGTGTGCGGCAGATTGAACGTGTCAGCGATCGGAGATGAAGATTCGAGCGACGGAACGGCGCCGCAAGTGCGTTAATAATGCTTCTCGATCGCTTACGCATCCTCGTTGGATTCTCGTTAGCTTTGAACAGAGAGAACCGGAGCGCACAATGGAAAGTGCATTTATAACTCAATTCGTCGATCCTGCGCGGCGCATCGCGGCTCGCTCGCTCGCCTCGTTCGACAAAACACAGTTGGACCCGGTCACGGCGCAGCCACCAAATACACTACCTGCCCCTCGGGCGAATCTGTGTCAGGCCGGGTACCGGGGGTCGGAAGCTCGCGCGCTCTGCTCAGTTCTCATCCACCCTCTCGACAGACTGCACTCGCCACCGCGGCTTTCAGCTTCATTATCCCACAGTGCATCCACTCGTACGGTGGTTGAAGCGTGACCGTCCATACGATAAATGGGATTCGTCGCGAGAGGCCGCGTGTCGCCGATGAATCCAAGGGAGGCCGAAGCTGCTCGGCGATTGGCAATCGACCCTTCGACTTGATCATCTGTGATTCGATTAATCTTCAAGGTAATTTTATTTGTCCCGCATCGGGTCCTCAGTAGTGTCCGGCGAAATTTAGCGACCAAAAATTTCACAGTTCTCCGACAATAAGCTCATCGCACAATTCAACATATTAGACTCGATTGAAATAATATATATATTTTTTTTCTACCCTTGTTCGGCAGAGATCCATAGTTTTCCGCATAGTCTCTTAGATCGTAGAGAGAACCGAGGTAATGGCATGTTCTATTGTCTCGCGACGGAATCGTTGATATTGAGAGCCCGAATGTGTTCTTTTACGCAAAAGGATGAGCTTGGTTTTCGGAGCGGACAGTGACCAGTTCGACGGAACTAGAGGAAGGATTAACGCGAATGTACAAAGAGAATCTGCGCCGGGTTTCAGAAAATTTGGGACCAAGTTAGTACAGTCGTTCGTGCCAAAGGTACACACGATGTTCAATCTCTATCAGAACATGAACAAGCGAGACGAAGGCGAGAGCCGAAGAGGCTCGGACGTTACCGGGCACGACAGATTTTGCCAGTCTAGGTCCAAGTCCCGAAAGAAAAAGCGGCCCGTCGGACGCAGGACGCAGAGCGCGATCGAGCTCGATTCCGAAGCGATAACGACCGCGCGGGCTGTCCTCCGGCGGGGACGAAGCGCGAGCATCGAGGAGGAGGACAGCGAGGAGGAGAAGGGGTACCAATTGACGAACAAGATCGACAGCCTCGCCAAGATCCTCTTCAATCGGGTCTCCGCGGCGAGGGCCTGCCGGGAAAACGAAAATAGGTACAATGAATAACAATAATTATTCGTCCCACGCGTACAATTTTTCTCTTAAAAAAAAAGCAAAATGCATTTCTTTCTCTTAAAAAAAAAGCAAAATGCATTTCTTTCTCTTAAGAAAAAGCAAAATGCATTTCTTTCTCTTAAAAAAAAGAAAAAATGCTGTTTGTTCTTAAAAAATTAAAAATGCTTCTTTACTCTTAAAAAAATGATCAAAAAAAGAACCTGCATTGACGACGAAAATTGTGGTTTAATTGTTCATACATTCTTGAATACGTCGGAGGAGAGTTGAAAAGGAAGCGAGAGTGGAGCTGACCTTTTCATCTTGATAACGTAACTCCGGTAACAAGCGTCACCACTCGCCGTTTTCGAGGGCCAGGCACAGCGGCCTTCTCCCTCGCTCTCCCGCCAAGGAACACCTCATTGTTTCGCGTCGCTTTATCTACCACTCGAGAGTAGAGTTGCTGTGCTAAGCTCTTCAGAACACAAGAAATGTGTATACAGACACACACACACGCGCGCGCGCGAAGCACGTAGGGAACGAAGTCTCTATCGATTGCTTTGTACATGTATAATTTCCTCGTTGTCCCGCGGCTTACCAAAACTTTGTACCTAACGATTAAGTTACTGCTACTGTTATTACTTTTTTTCTACCCCTATATTCCGAGCGGCGTGCCTGAGCAATCAAGGTCCATAGAATTACATTCAGTAGTCCCAAACCTCTTCGGAGATGATGAACTCGCAAAGCGTTACCGGTGATTTGCATAGAGCTTATACCCAAGATAAAGAATTTCAATCTCAGAAATATCTTCGAGCTGCGCCCATTCGAGAACGCAGGTACAAAACAAAACAAAAAAGAAGAGTAAAAAAAATCATCTTTTGAGTCAATTACGTTCCGTCGATGACCGAGCGGCGTTAACGGGATAATATAAATATACAAGCAAAGTCGTATGGCCAAGTTGGAAATGGCAATAATATTGTTGTGACTGTTTCTTATTGGATGAAACCTTTGCAGTAGCCGGGCAACGTGGAATGGTAACGCGCGCTCCTCGCATTATCTTTGCCTAACAGGCATAATATGCTTCGGGTGTCGGTTAAGAAATAACTCTAATGAATCGGATGATTTTGAAAAGAGCGAACCGTCGCCGGATACAGATGAAAATGACAACAGGTAATTAATAACGTCAATTGCGATCGGACGGCTAAGCTTCGATTGCTGTACCCGACAATATCGATTAACCCTGAATAACATTCGTCACATTTCGAATTGACGAGCGCAGCAATTCACTCATCAAGTTGGTTAATATATCGCGCGCCGCGCACGGCCTCTTCGATCTGCATTATATATTAGATAAAAAAAAAACGGGGTTAAGCAGGGTTTGACGTGTGTCACGCAGAAACAGGGGACACCAGTACACAGCACTGGGCAGTGGGCCGCCCGCTAGCGAAGACGTCGGCGAGTACATGGAGATGGAAAAAAGAACGAGGGATCGCGCCCTGTCGATTTGTCAGGCTTACATTCAGGAAACCGCGCGTTACAGTCTCATTAAACAGCTGAACAATGTGGGTAAGCGAAAAAAAAAAATTGTATGTGGTAACAAAAATTTGGAAAAATTGAAGGCAAGAGTCGCGGCGATTAGGCGAGCAGAGAGAAAAACTTAACGTTCGACCTTTGCAGGCTCTCGCGTTGACAAGTACTGGTTCGCCGTCAGAGACACTATGCTGAAGACCGACAGACTTTTGACTCTAGTCCCGCTGAACAGAAACTGCTCGTTAAGCATTTGCCCGTCCACCAAGGATACCCTAAACAATCTTTTCCTAGCCCTGCAGCATCCGTACATATGTCCGGTGCTGGATCTCGAATTCGTCGATTACGAGGGACAGAACTATGTTATTCTCGTTCAGCCGATAAACCAGGGGAGCTTGAAAGATCTCATCTACGGGGTGAGTTCAAATTCGGTGAATTTCGTTCTCCGCCCGATTAAGGGAATACGTCACATGGTAGTCGTTTCTCAATAGTGGAAGGGCATGTTGCTAGCAGTGGTTGAGGCTTAGATATCTATTCATATACAGGTTCGAAGCTCCTTCAATTCTTGATACCTTCGAAAAACTAAGGGAACAGTTCGATTTTATTTTTTAATGTGTTCCTAATAATGTTGGAATCACATTTTAGAAAGTTAATTCTAATAAAGTAGTCTGGAAATATATATTTTTCAAAAAAGAATGTAAGCCGCCCAGATTCCGCTATCTTCAATTGTCAAACGGAACATTTTATTTAAAAAAAATGTACGTATTGCGGCATTTATCAGGAGTAAAATCCGCTCTTCAACGTGCCGTCAATTACTTTTGTATTCAACGAAAACTGTATTTATTATTAGTATAAATTGCATTCGATGGCGGTAACTGAGACGACTGCGGAAACTAGGCCGTTTACCTTACGCAGCTCATGCTGATTGACGCAACTTTAATCTCATGTATCTCAAAATCCACCTGGAGAAAAAATTATTGGAAACTCTTTTAAAAAAGCCTCATTCATTGCTTTGTAACACTTGTGATTTTTGGTTCCAAAAGTAGAAAAGTCGCAGTGTGACGTATTCCCTTAAACGATAATCATCCCCATCCCGACAGATCGAGAGGAACTGCTGGAACGAAGACTGGGGCCAGAAGTATGCCGCCCGGGGAAAAGGCCTCCCACTCCGTCAGATACAACAAATGGGACGGCAGATACTCGAGGCGCTGGTCTTCCTCAAAGACCGCGGTTTTCCGACCGTGACGCATTTGCACTCGGGCAACGTCGTCGTCCAGAACGGTGTCGCTCGTCTGGCGGGGCTCGAGAACTCTCTGCTCGGCTTCACGAGTCGTATACATCCGGTCGTGACTTCTCGATCGCCTCACGGCACGTCCATCGACAGTATATGCTTTGGTGAGTCGGATCTAGATTTGCAGACTCCGGGATGCTGCGTTAAAAATTTCTTCAAACTATGTATCGATGTTTCTTCAGGCCACATGCTCTTCGAGATGTGCGCCGGCTACGAGTTGTGCTCGTTCAAACCCGCTTCGATGCACCTCGCTGATCTCAGAATGTATCCTCAGGTAAACCTATCGATTAAACTGTTATAATTAGAAAACGACGGAGCGAACGAATATGGAAGAGAGATTTTTGTTGCCTAGGTCGCCAACCTCATGGACGTTATCTTTAGCAAGACGAACGGTCGTTACCCCAGCGTCGAGGAGCTGATGGTTCATGACATATTCAGGAATATCGACCTACGAGAGATGCGAAGTGCACCGGTTACTGTGAGAATAATATATATATATATATATATATATATATATATATATATATATATATACATGTATATATATATTGTTACGAATATGTAGCTGACTATTCGTGGAGACACACGATATTAGTTAGGTTTGACATTAGACGAACGAACGGACGATCGATACGAGATCGATCGTCATATTAGATAGTCTGGACTGAGACGTCTGACCGAACAGACGTGTGACAGTTCATGCTCGGGATATTTAGATGGAATTGTACTAATAATATCCGCCCCCAAACTAAATACGCGCGTTATTCATTCGCCCGGCCGTAACATTGGTGTCAGAAGTGGGATTTATTCCCTTGGACATAACATTGGTGTCAGAAGTGGGATTTATTCCCTTGGACGTAACATTGGTGTCAGAAGTGGGATTTATTCCCTTGGACATAACAATATATATGTATACTGCCTAAGAGCGTTGTAGAATTGATCGCGGCGACCTGTACATTGTTCCTGTCGTCACAGATATTTCGTCCAACTCTGACACCATCCATACTAAATCTGCTCGATGGGATCAAGAGACACAACAGCGGAAAGAGGTATGCTAAATGGAAGCTGCTGACCGACTACTCACTTGTATAATCGCACAGCAACTATTATTATTTTTTTTAACCACCAAAATATTTCTGTATTTAACTGCATGTCGCCATTGATTTTTGCATGCATAGCAGAACAAGGCCAAATTCGACGAGCAATGTTTTATTGACCCGCAGATATTGGTAATGAATTTGATGAAGTTCGGAAGTTTCGTGTCAATAATCATTAAGGGTAACGAAAAATAAATTTATGTCCGCAGAATGTCGAGTACAGATGCGGAGGACGTGGTGTCCCTGAAGAGCGCCGAGGTCGAGACCACCGAGGAGGATTCGCTTCTAGATCAGATCTACAACGAGCTTTCAAATACAACCGTCTGAAACGTGGGATCAATTTTTCTTCCAGTGACAATTAGATTTAATTCGTACCTCTCTTTACTAAGTGCCAATATATAAGAGTGAATCGCGAGTCGAATTCAATGAATATATACGGAACAAAAAAAAAAAAGAAGCTATATAGCCGGTAGAACATTTCTACGCAGACTACAATCATCGCTTACATAATATAATGCGCGCTAATCTTTCACGTTTTTCCATAATAAAATAATCCAACTGTCCAAGCAATGTTTTTTTTCTTAGTACTACGGCATTTTCTTTAACGGCCAATCACTACTCTTCTGCCCTCCCCGGACAACGATTTCGCTTCAGTTTATGCAAATGTTTTATTCTCGATGACCACGTTAATTTTTACGGCATTGCTGAGACAAATTTACAAGTACAGATACTTCATATATGTAGTTGAGGATGCCAGCTCGATAAAATCCTATTGTAATTGGAATATCCGATTCAGTCGATCATCTTATCCAGACTTAAAACTAAGTAGAAAAAATACTCGTAACATCAGTAGCCACAATTGAACATTTACATCAACAGAGAATCAACTGAAAGCCCGCCGTTGCCCCGTGCGGTCAACCGGCCGGACTTTGAGTTGACTACGCAGTTGTTTAACAGTGACAATTATCTCGCAACGAAACGAAATTGCATCGTTGATCGGAATAGACTCACGAGTTATATTCGTAACAATTTTGAAACTATTAATTCGACTGAAATGCACGAGAGAACAACGTGCTTTGCATATTGTGTGAATGGATTTTAAATGGCAAATTACTCTTTGCTCCGTGGGTGATGTGATTATTGGCTCAATGAAATGACCCTTTCGCTTTTGTTTGATTGTTAGTTGTTGCTGTTGTTGTTTTTTTTTTTTTTTTTAAACGCCGAATGGCCTGAACGTCGATGCCGATGTGATCGCCTTTACAGCCGAAAAAATGTGTGTTTAATAAATTACTTGTTATTCTTTATGATGCACCGGCTTCGAGCTCACTCGCTGGTGTGTCCGGCTCTTCGTCGTTGTAGATGTTCTCGGCCATTTGCCACACCTGCATGATATTGTCCTCGGAGACAGAGCAGATGACCCAGGGCTCGTTCGGATTCCACGAGAAATCGCTGATCTTGGCTGTGTGACCGCCGTGAATGAACTGAAATGACAAAAAATAAATAAAATTACAATACGGGGACACGGTTAGCGCAGAGGGTAGTCGAGCAGAAATGTACATACCAGTAGTTCGGGTGGTCCGTCTTCGGCGTCCTCGGGAGATTGTTCCTCGCCGATCTTGCTGAGGTCCCACACGTGCAAACGTCTGTCAGTACCGCTGCTCGCGAGTATCGTCTCATTGTGCGGTGACCACTGAACCTGGAAAATCTCGTCCTTGTGCGACTCGAAGGAGTGCAGTTTGAGCTTCAAATTCCTCAAGTCCCATAGCGCGACGGTCTTGTCGGCACTGCCGGTGGCGAGTATGAATTCCGAGTAAGGATTGAAGCTGAGACAATTTACTTCGGCGGTGTGGGCGTCGACGGTGTGACTGGGTTTGCTCGTGTTGTTGCATCTGAAAAAGTATCGATAGAATCGTCAAGTTTTGTCGGAAGGTTTTGCGAATGTGGCGATCGGTGGTATGGCGATGAGGATACGACTACGCGACACAAACCTGGTGTCCCATATCATCAACTTCTGATCATCGGCAACAGAGCCGAAAAGTGATTCGTGCAAAAGATGCCACGCGACGTCCTCGACGACCGCCGTGTGACCTGTGAATATTGTTTTCGCGTCTATCACACGATTCTCTTTCGGAGTCGCGTTTATGTCCCACAGACAGATCGTGTGGTCGTCGGAAGCGCTGAGCAAATACCCGTTCAGATTTGGATTCCAAGAGAGGCCGTAGCCTTCCTTCTGATGGCCTCGCAGCCTGTAAAAAAAAAAAAACCCGACAAATTTATAGCAAATTTACAGTGTAATCAGCTACGAAAATGTCGTATTGTTACACAGTGCAACATCTGCAAAATAGTCAAAAAAGCGAACACTACAATGTTCGGTTTTAACGTTCATTAATAATACAAAAAAGTCCGTACGAAATTTGAGGATATTCAAGCACACTTTCCTGGACTTTTCGAGGTGGTGTTGAGACATTTATTTAAAAAAAATAAAAATATGCATATCGCGCGCGACGTACGAAATAACATCTAGTTCGATAACCGCTTTGGTTTATGTTAGAATCGGTTCAGAATACTAAACTATGCACGAATGTATGTATGTATCTCAGCGAAACTGAGATCCACGTTTTTTTTAGGATTGTCACTAGTAACATACATTTTTAAGCAAACTTAAATTTTCGGGGAAATAAAAAATTCAAGGGCATTAGGTGAAATTCAAGGACATTCCAGGACTTTTTCAAGGTCAGGCAAAATTCAAGGACGTTTCCACGACTTCAAGGACCGCTGGACATCATGGCGACCGATACCGGAGTGATGCCGGGTTGCGAATGTAATTTCGCTTTGGTCGCCTCATTTCACAGGGGATATCACGACGATAGAATGAGTGCAACGACAAGCGACGAAATTCCCATACGGTCTTCAGAACCTTAAATGCAGTAGGATGGCAGACGCGTGGAATGCGTTACTAGCGGATGCAATCGCACATGGCCATGAAGATATCTGTATGACATCAAAATTCATCCTTGGCAAGTGTCTTTAAATGCACTGCTTTGGAAAGAAGCAAAAAATTGTTCGCTTGTAGAATTTTGTTCTCTAAGTGATCTTCCCCAAGCGAAATTTGTGACATGCAAAATACAGCCGTTCTAACTTGATGAAATTCAGTTTCGTGGAGATATCTTCAGGATCTTAATTGAAGTACAATCAATAAATATATTTTTAAATAAAATTGCTTTAAACACTTTTATGCAAAGGTCATTTATATAAAAGCAGATCTTAAAAGTGAACAATTACTTTCTGTTAATAATATTAATAACAACAATAATCAATAAAAATAATAATAGTAATTATAATTTAATACTACTAATAAAAGATCAGGTACCTGAGATCGGGATGACACTCTCCATTGGGATCGGGCTTGCTCGGATGTTTTGTATAATCAAAGACGAGCACGTCGCTGGACGGTGTCTTTGTAGCGATGACGCACGGATTCTGGGGCATGTATCTGGCCCTGTTGACCTCCCCTTCGTGATTGATCTTTATTTCTATCTCGATCTTACCGCTGACCGAACCAAAGCCCCCAAATTCTCCCTTCTCGTTGTCGTAGTGAGACGCGTCAAATTGCGCATCTTCGTTGGGCAATTGAACGCTGGCGATGAGAAGGTGATTCTGTTCGTCGGATGTGTGGGTACCCAGTATCAAACGATGAACGGAATAATCCTTGCCCTCCGGTCTCGTTACGTCCGGTAGCCATTGCGCGGTAAGCGATGGCCATTCCAGAGCATGCGTCATAACCAGGTCGTATAGAAAGGGAGTGTTTTTCTTCCATATTTTATACTCCTCGTTAATGACACGCTCCTCGACCGCATCATCGAAGGTTTCTTTTGAAACAAAAAATAAAAAATAAACAATGCATTAATTAATTGAAAATGGAAAATTACCGATGTCGGGTATCGCAGCTGAATTACCTTGGAGTTGTAAATGACTCCTATAAACGTTATCATTATCATTATTATGATTACGTTGCGGTAAACAATGGAGAGTAATTCGCGATCGAGTTATATCTTTGATAGAGCGACACGAATATGATCTATTATTTCGATGAAACTGTTATCACTGCACAAGTGTCGATTAATTGACCTTCGCAAGGGACGTCGTACGTCGGGGTTAACGGGTTATATGTCCCGGTAAGAAATCGACAACGTGCACGTTCTTCGGGTTCGCATCGTAAGCGGCTTTTCGTCGTACGATATTTTTGGCTCAGTGATAAGACGAGCCACAGCTGAGACAGGAGGAACATCGGGACAGCGCGACTCGTGCATCGAACGCGAACGGATTAAAAGTGACGTTGTTTACTGCTCTACAGTCGATGCATCGTTCGAACGAACGGTTTGAGTAAGAGTGGAATTTGGATGAAGCGCGTGATACACGGAAATATACGATATCGTTGGATTCTTACCACCGTCTTTGTCCCCCATTTGTGAATAACGTTGATATCTCTCGGCTCTACAAATGTGTTGTTGAGCTACCGCCAAAAGAAGACTGCCCGCCAAAAAGACACACGGGCCGTAACAAGAGAGAACCCGGTAACCGCGGCAGGCAAACCGGCGGCGATATGAAATACGAGAATAGTGGGGAGAGTGGAGGGGGGACAGCCCACCATCATGCTCCTCGATCTTCGCGCTGATTGGCCCTCGCCATCCATTTCCGGTCAATTGACAATTGACGGGAACTCTCCGTATCGCTTTGAAAAAAAAATTGTTTAACAATTTTTAAATGATAGAATTATAAATCGAGAAACTATAATAGGAATTATAAAATTATTATTCGTAATTCCGGAGGTTTTAGGAAGATTGCTAACCGAAAGCACGACAATGAATTACGGCACGTCGAGCAATTGACGTATGTTTTTAAATTAAAGCGTTTCGTCAAGGGATCGAATGTGCATCGGGTACATTGTCAAAGCTTACACCACCACGTGTGGAAAATTTAGCGTGTCATGACTGGACAGTTCCCGCCGTCGGTGTTTGTTATTAATACATAATTCGACCGATGTGCCAGCGTGATATAATATATTCTTTCGGAACTGATAGTCGGGAGTCATGGCTGATGTGGCCGCAAAGAGGGAAGCGAGAAGACGAAGGATCCTGGAAAATTCTGAATATCGACTGAAAAGAATCACAGGGCAGGCTAATTGCATCGAACCTCCGGGTAAATCACGCGATCTTTTCCAAGTGACCAACCGCACGTCATTGCGTGTTTACAAACACGCTTAACCTGTCAGCGATAATCGTCGTACATTTTATTTTCTCAGAGGAACGATACAAGAAAGTCGTCGGGGCCGAGATTCAACCTACAACGACCAGCTGCGCAGCCAATGGCATCTTGGCTAGCGAAGCGCTCATCGGACACGAAACCGTTGATTCACTGATCAATGGTAACTCCACTCTCGTCATAACACATTTCCTAATCAATATTTCTGCGTACACAGAAAATCTTGCATTCTTCTTCTTCCTGCTTATTTCTTGGATTTATGCCGGTTGGCCAAGTTTCATAAAAATCCTTCTTTCCGTTTGTGTGAAATGAGTGTAGGAAGGCACTTTTTAATGTTATGTACGAGAGAAATACTGTGCATACATTCAAAAGCGTAATGGTCTTTTTTCTTGCACTAGTGCAATAAGATGCCTTTCGGCGCATGCTTGCTAAAAACAAAAAGTATGATTTTTGTGAATTTGTTAAGAAAAATTATGTGACTGGCATGGGCATAGAACGGAGACTTCTGACTCGTATGAATGCCGCACTGGCCTTTGGCCCGTGGAGCATTTTCACAGTTGTCAAGAACTCCCTTTCTACACCCTTGCCATATAAATAACTATTATCAGCAATCCTCACATATATAAAAATAAACACAATTGGTTTGCATTCTTCAGAACTCAATGCTGATATAGCCATTGATGAAGCCGATTCTCCTTACACGGCAGAGCATGATATTTTTACTCTACTATCAACACCGAATGTGCCGCACAGAAGAGCCGCAGGTCGAACAAGCATCTCTGGCGAAAATGGGAACAGGGCAGGGCCAGGAACAGTAAAACTCAATAGTTCAAACAACATTGGATTTAATGTGGAGAGAGAAGATGCCTTGCCTGGCTCGCAGCTGGACAATACAGATAGAGACGATTCGATCTCAAATACGAATACGGAGCCGTCAATCTTGAACACTCTGTTGTCCAGCCGTCTGATCTATGTGCTAATTGCCATTCTTGTAAATATTATGGTGATTCTGAAGATGGAGCATTTATTCGGAGCGGTGAGAGACCGGTTGTCCCATACTTTGTTGGTTCGTACTTATATTTGTAACATAACTAATTGTGTTCAATGTTTTTCAGAGCATTGTCGTTCCCTTTTTCGTTGTCATGCTCGGACGCCTGTGCGTTGGGATGAATCGCGACGAATCGCGGAGCAGCAATATGCTGGTTGGCGCTCTGATACTCTGCAACGTCAGGCCCGATCTCGTCAAAGTTATTATCAGACTGAAGGGATCATTGTCATTATTCGGCAAAGTGTTTCAAGACTTCGCCGTTTATATCTTTACATTCGTAATTACTTACACGATAATTTATCGGTACTGGAACGAACTCGGCGATGATTCGTCGTTCTCGAACGGACCGCAAGTAATCATTAACGATAACGCTTCGATGTAAATGCCGAATCAATTCACGTGATACTAATGAATTATATTTTAATCGGCTGTAACCGTTGCTTTTTCTCTGATTAACGGGGAATGAGGGCGGGCACTACTTTTTGCACTTGTAAATACGTCCCGCTAGTATCGCCGAAATAATTAAATCGCGCAGACTGCTGAGACCTCAAACACTCTTCCAAGCCCGATATTACCAGACGCTGTGTATTGCCTTCTCAGTGTAATTAACGTAATAATAAACGAGCTACATGCCTTTTCACATAATGTATCCGTAGGGTTTATATTTATTCAGGAAGAAAGCACCTCGAGGGCTGATCAATTAGACATATTTATTTGTGTATCGTGTTTTGCAAATTCATTATTAATACATGCTGGCGAGACCTCCTCTTACATTTGTTATCAAATATTTACGCTTCATTTTGGAAATAAAATACTTAAGTGTACACGATCTGTGGTCATTGGGATGAAAATAAAGATCGTCGTGGGTGATTACACGACGAAACGAACGAAAAAAGGTATCAACACGCATGTGAGATCTACTCGTAAGAAGTGCCTTAATAGAAAAAAAATAAATGGCGCATATTGTACAGCGGTGGGTATCAAGGTTCTATAAACAGAAACAAAAAAAAGATCATGTTACAATCAAATGGTTGTTTCACCAAATAAAACGTAAAACATCGAAGGATTGAATAGCAAAGCTCAGGTATGCCGATGGTACAACAAATGGAAAAACGGCAGGGCTTTTTGGTTATGGCTGAAACATAGTTTCAACCATAACCAAGAACAAGGGACAAGACTTAACTGTCTCGTATATAGTTCTATTATCATCATACTGTTTCATCGAAGCGATGGTTATTGGAATTTTCCTCGGTTCATTTACTTCCTCATCGGCAGAAGAAGGCTTCGCTTGACCTGTACCCCGGCCCGGGTTAACGGTATCCGAGGGAAGTCTTTCGCGCTCCGGTGAACAAATACCACCGACCACGAGGTGTCGGACTGAGCACGAAAATCTCTATTGCGTATTCGCCGAATTGCATTTGATGTCTATCAATCCGCGATTTCTCACGACATCGATGTGACCGTGCCTGACCATGTTCTCTTCCCACGCTCTCATGTCCAGCTTATACTGTACCATGAGCCTGTGACTTTCCAGTTTGTACTTTAATTTCTCATCCTCCGCCATTTCTCGCCATTTTTCCGCGAGATGCCTTACCCAGTCCTGATAAAAATTGACAAAGCAGACGGTCATATTTATACTGCCAGTTGACGTCATTTACACTACGACTTATTGGGATACTCACTGTAGTTTTTTCATCTTTGGATTTCGAGTATTTGTTCTCCTGCAAGTATTGCAAGAATCCTGTAGGTGGTCTCTTCGGTTTTCCAAGCTCACCGCATTTCTGTGAAGATAAATTTAACGTTTTTTATATAAAACTGGTAGTCTTTTTTTGTTATAAAACTGGTAGTCTGCAAAACAACTTGATATATATATATATATATTTTTTTTTATAAAACAAATGTAAATATTTAGGAAATTCAGTATTGGAGGAGAGACAAGCCATGTATCCAAACAGAATATTTATCTATGAGTATTATACCTTTTTCAGTTGCAGTTTTTCCAATTTAGACTTCTCCTTCTCCATCTCTTCGTGGAGTAGCATCTTTTGTTCTGGAGTGATTGTTTCTTCGTAGATCATCAATTGTTTAGAATAAGCTACCATTTCCAAGTCGTATGCCTTCCGTAGCGCTTCCTTCTCGCTCACATCAGCGTTCGCCCATTTTTGTGCCAGTTTTGTCATTTTTTCGGAGTGCTTCAAGTTTGGTTCCTGTGCTTCAAGTTCCTTTCGCCGACTCTCCATGAACCTGATATAAGGCGATAACGGCTTTCTGGGTCTTGCCGGAATACCCAATTTTTCCATTGTTTTCGACTTTAACGACATGCATCGCGGCAAATTTTTTAAACCGCTCCTGAAAATTATTTTTACCATCAATTATCAACGATACTTTGAGCTGTTCAAAAAAACTTTAATTAATTTCACTGCTGCAAACTGCAAATTAATAAAGCAACGTGTGTGCGTGACATGAAATCGTGGGCCGTTATCTATACAGTCCGTCTACCGTCTATAGATAAATCACAACACGTGAACACTAACGTTCTTCTTCTTCTTCTTCTTCTTCTTCCTTGTAAATGGTTTTATGCCAGAGGCCAAGTATCAAAACACTAACATTACTACTATGTACTTTTCGTCGAACAAGGCAACGTGTTGTTGGAATGCCAACGTCGCAATTTGTCTGAAACGACATTTGGAAGCTGGCAATTCACTCAGCTATCAGCACAATACCCGTACAATTAAAAATCATGGATGTCAATAAATTATCGTTACCTGTTGCACAAAAGACTCCATAAATTCGAAGTGGAACCAGCGGTCAAAAGAATTCTCCCGTATCCAGCCATGTTTCAATTGCGTTTAACCCTTTCGTCCTGAGCAGCACGGAGCATCGTGATAAGTACACAACAGCAAGGGAGGTATCATCAACATCGAATTCGTGATTTTGTCGTCGGCCGCAATGACGCTGCTGTCGACATCGTGCGAACTCCCCACTCCTCATGGCGCGATAATTTAAATACGAACTAAAAGAAATTATCCGAGACGCTGCGTGTCGCGACGTTCTTCGAAAGTCACTCGGAAAATCTCGCACGGTTGACTTCGCTTGCCAAGAGCTTGCACGGAGTTAACAAATCATTGTAGTTGTGATGCTACGTTGTAAAATAATACAAGTTATGTTAAACTATATTATAAACTATATTTATTTGGTTATTTCATAAATTGATATTCGTGATATTGTGTTTTATTCATTCAACGTATAAATAATTAAAATGCTATGTCTCAAATCGTAATAACGTGTCTTTATTAATCTAACCTATGGTTAAATCTTTAATAAATCTCCCGCGTTAAGAATCCGATTTTAATTCGCGAGGCAGCAACGAATGAGCATCCGGAGTCCGGAATATAAAAGTTACCAGCCACCCAATCGGATCGGCCCGTAACAGTCGTGTCGCTGCTTGCGGCTGTAGTCCCGCCCTTATTCGCGTCTGAGCTTAGAGCGGGAAACCCAGTTGTAACTGCGGGGTTCCTGACAATAGACGCATGTTCGCAGGGGCACAAACGCCGGCAAACTTTTCGCCGCGTGTTTCATAACTGCGTATACAAAGTCATTGAGGACAACGTTCAGTAGCAGATTTAAGGTATACATCTTAACTCGTAAATACGAGGGCACTACAGATAATCGATCCGGTGCGTCTAATACTGTTATCATATCTTGTTGCTGATCGTCTACCGTTACCGATCGTCTTCTGTTACTGTTATTGTTTTGACGATTCGCAGTCGGCTCGATCGCTATTTCCATTGTTCTCGAAGCCAAGTCGAAACTCGACCCATAACAAAGAGGACATAATGGTTGACGAGATACGCAATAAGGTACAGAAACGCAAACTATTTATAAATATAATGTATTACGATCACCTATAGGACTGACACATTTTGCAGTGGTGCGAGGACTTGGAGGAACTTTTACAATGTCCCTATTGTATGATCCTTCCACAATCAGACATTCGCCAATGTGTCAAAGGACATCACGTCTGTAAGAGCTGCCACGGGAGACACGCTTTGTGCCCCACGTGCACTTCAGGATGGTCTTCTGCGAGAAACCGTTTGGCTGAAGATTTGTGCTTAAAATTGAACGATATGAAGGTAAGCCTTCCTGCTTTCTCTATGGTTGTAACATTGTAACAAAAATCGTTGTAACATTGTTTTGTATTCGACAGTTCTCACTTATTGATCCGGACTCAGAGATAAATAAGCTCTTGATCCGTGATACAGTTTCCACTGCATGCCAGACCGATGGAAGCGTTTCTATGAAGATTGTTCAACAAATAGATGAAAGTCCTCAAGGATCTTATCCTTGTCGCATAGCTACATGCACCATCTTTCGATTGTTCGAACCGTTGATGAATCATCTCAAAACTGATCATCCTGATCACTTTCTCCAGGTGGGTTATTGATGTCTTTATTTGAAAATTGTGCAGTAATTTATAATACAAAAATGCATTGCTGCAGCTTCCACAAGAAGACAATGTGTTCAAACACACCTGGACCTTTGAGGTCACAGATAATATGACTTTCGATTGGGCCGTTCAAATTACCGACATGGGAACGTTCTTTCTGAAACTATCGACCGACTGCTTTGGCGATTTGATAGGTTTTGTATTGATGGTGCAAAATGCTACCGTTTCAAAAAGCTATTCCTATCGACTGCAAGTGAGCTGCTGCGCGCAACACACGTCCCCAATCTATTATGGCTCAGTAAGTAATCGTTTGAACGAACTTCGAACTCTCTCCACAAATCTGAATTTTTTTTACTGATATTTTATATAAAAAAGAAAAATCCTTTGGCTAAGGTGCGGACGTGCCGATCGCCCGTCGGATGTCTTCCAGGAAAATGCTTGCAAATGAAGCGTTCTGAATTGAAAACACTGAACGATCACAAGAATCAACTGGAGTGCAATCTTATTCTGTCAAAGAGAAGTCAGACTGGGACACCGAACCGACTGCAAGGAGCTAAGAAAAAAAATCGCCCGAAGAAAAATAATAACGCAGCAAAACCGCCGACGCCAGGTGGTCAGATCGGATCAGCGTCTGGACCTTCGAATGGTCACATCCCTGCTAGTGTTAGGTACGCACGATCGGTATCGGTATTGGATTAAAATAACATGGCAGCATGGGGCAGACAGTCGATCCCTTCACGGGCGACTTGATTTTGTGATGACAGACGATTTTTGCCTTTATATACTTAACGCGTATCGAACCGTTCGTCGTTTCAGCCTGTAATAACGGTGCCGATCAAGCATTTAGTGATTTTGCCATGACATCTATT
This sequence comes from Stenichneumon culpator, assembly GCA_964017025.1. Lineage (NCBI taxonomy): Eukaryota > Metazoa > Arthropoda > Insecta > Hymenoptera > Ichneumonidae > Stenichneumon > Stenichneumon culpator. Next base: position 17,093,543 of record OZ024779.1, on the reverse strand, counting down.
ACCGTATATAAAAAATGTTTTAAGCATTGTAAAATCTATATACTTCGTTGAATAAATAACTAAGCAATAATCTTTCGTTTACACATTCAACGTTAACATAATAATGGACTAAAGAAATGTAGCACGAAGTATTGGAACAGTATAATTTCTTCCTTAAGCCTTTAGGAACAATATCATTTGTCCATTTCAGTGGAACTTTGCGGGGAAGATGATACATTGTAGTCGTTCGGAGAAAACACCCCCCACTCCTCTTTGCGATATACATTCGAGGCGGAGACTAGAAGCGGGAAGTCAACACGTAACAAAGGGAATCCCGACGCTGTGCCGTTTCGAGCACTGCGGATACGAATAGCCGAAGCATTCGTCGAATGTTTACATAACTGTGCAGCGTACGGCTATCGAGATCATTGTATAGCGAGTCAAGGCATCGTTAGATATAATTTGATCGAGTATAGGGATCTTCGGGGCCTTTATTATCACATTCGCCGTATCGTACCCGAGCCGCCACTGTTAACGATAACGATAAGCCGGCGTTCGACGGACTTGGTCAAATTCTGTCGAGTTTACACACCGCGCGACCGAGACAATAATGGTCGACATAATACGAAACAAGGTACCTTTAAGCGACAATCTTTAACATAATAACATTGCGATCGATCACGTATTTGCGTGTCAAACGCGTTTCAGTGGTGCGATGATTTAGAGGACATGCTGCAATGTCCGATATGCATGATACGTCCAAATGCCTGGATACACCAATGCGTTCAAGGTCATCATATTTGCGCGGACTGCAAAAGCCAACTGTCGACTTGTCCGACGTGCAGCCAACGCTGGTCTTCTTCGAGAAATCGCTTGGCCGAAAATCTGTGCACCAAACTGGATGAGATCAAGGTACAGTCTCGCAACTCTTTTGAACCACAACTCATTGTTGTTGTTATTACCAACAGGCCATCAAACTAATTCTGTCAGCGTGCATCTTATTAACTTAACTAAATTTCAATTTATTAAAAAAAAATGTAATTACTATTATTGCTCTGTGTACTTCAGTTATCTCTGATCGATCCAAACGGTGAAATAAACAGGCGCGCAATACCGAACAAAGTATCTGTCGGATCTCAAACTGATGGGAGCCTTGGTGCTGCCGGTCCACCTCCCAAAAAAGCAGCCGACGAACATGCAGGAGCATATCCCTGTCGCATAGGTACCTGCGGTGTGTCTTTGCCTTTTGCACCGCTGATGAAGCATATCAAAATGGATCATACTATTCAATATCTTGAGGTACATTATTAACTCTACAGACGATAAATGAACACGTAAGTTTTCAATGAATCTGTGGACAACCAATTTCAGCTTGAAATGGGAGATGCTTCGGTGTTCCAAAACACTTGGCCCATTGACTACAAAGAGCAGATGACCTTGGATTGCGCCTTTCACGTTCCCAACATGGGAATCTTCTTCTTAAAATTATCCTCGGACGTTTTTGGAAATTTCACCGGCTTCGTATTGATGCTGCACAATGGTTTCATTTCCAAGCGCTTTACCTATCAGCTCGAAGTCAGCTGCTGCCAGGAACACGCCTGTGCAGCCTATACAGGGGAAGTAAGAAACGACACGACCTTTGCCCCAGGCGATCGGCACTAAAACATGTTTTTCCTCAGGTCTGTTCCTGCCGAACTCCCGCTGGTGTACTGAAAGAAAAAAGTCTGCAAGTTTCGCGCACGGAGATGTGCCGAATGACCAATCACGAGAAGAAGTTGAAGTGCACCGTACTTCTCGGTAGAAAACCTCAGACCGACGAAGCCGATCAACCGAACAATCAGCAGCCGAGAAATAGGAACCCGAGAAATCGAAACATCGATGCAGAAAGGGGAAGAGGTCGCGGATATCCGTCATCCGGAGGTCAATCGATGGCACCTCGGGTTCCTCCTCGTCCGATGAATAACAGACAGTCCCGACCACAGACCGCTCCGCGCGGGCTGCTGCCGCCGCCGCTGTTGCCACCCCGCGATCGCTCCATGAATGGCCCACCGCACAATCGCTCCACGAATCATCCACCCCTCAACAGAGCATCGAGCATCTCCAGCCTTCCGGCCCTCTATCCCGATCTTCGTGACTTCTAAGTTATTTTCAACGCGTACGTAACGCACATCGTATCACATTAATCCTTTTGTAATGTACACTTTAAGGACAATGCCGCTCGCGCATATTGTGATTTTTCACGCCATTCAGAAAGTTTCCATTATCATAGATTTTATAAATTGTGAAATAAAGATTTAAGGTGGTTACAACAGCTTTAAATTGACATCTTCAACGTAATTTATTTCCAAGTAATTTAATATATCTATCGACTTCACTACGATAAACATAATCGTTATAATCGCTACGCAATTATCGTATCAACTGATATCCGAATGCTTGCGGATAGTATATTTTCTCGTGATCGGGCGAAAAAAAAAAGAAAAAAAATTTCGTTATTTCATTTACTATGTAGGGTCAGTCTCCAGCCGCATCATGCTTTGTTATATGTTATAAAATCTAGCTACATCCTTGAGGGGGCGAGGGCGGGTTTGGTGTCGCATTTCTCGTGTACATTGGATCGTTATTAAAAGTTGGGAGTAATTTTGGCTCATCGTTAGACTTCGCGGTAAGAGTGTACAATAGAAGTGTGTGTGGCGTACGTTCAACTTTTTTTTTCTTTTCTATGTCGTGTAATTAATGGTACGATGATACCGAGGGATTCAATAATGTCTCCAGAGACGTTGACCCGGTGGGCTTTTTTTAAAGTTTTTTAGTTTTTTTTTTTCATTATTAATCATAGCACTTGGTGGTACGCGATATCCGGGCTCGATAACTCCCAGGACGGTTAGACGCACTACAAATCCTCTATCTACGTTGTATCTACGCGACATGCTCCGATATCTTCTACCGTGTAAGTTTTTCGTTCAGTCAGGACTTGTAGTATATTGCCCGAGACGAGCTTCATTTCACGAAGACGGAACTCTCCATCCGCACAGCATTCCTTATAATCTCGGTCTGAGCGCCGCTTATAATTAAAACTCGTCTCTACATCTCCGCGTTAACTCGTCCGCGTATATACGATCAAAAAGAAATGCACCGGCACTTCTAACGCCAGGATAGTTCTATTAACGTCTACGACGCGGCTATTCGATCGCGTCATTAACGACGGAGTTTTTATGGTTCTCCGCTTCTCTTAATCAATTATTTTTTTTATTATTTTTTTGTTTTGTTTTGTTATTATGTGAAGGATCACGGAAAAGCGATGTCCGTCACTCGAGTTTTCAAACTCTCGTTTTTTTTTTTTAACGTTATTATCACCTAATCGTAAACGAGGACGAACTTTCATCCAAATGTTAAACTCATCGAAAAACTTTCGTACTCGCTGACTTTCCGATCGGTCTTGGCGACTCACTCGCTACAAACTTTTATATATTTATATATGTGTGTGTGTATATGTGTCTGCTTTTTTTATCCCCTTCAAAGAATTTTTAACGCGAGTTATTGAGAGTAGATTTTTTTTCATTATAGTAATAAAGTCTCCGTAGAGTTACTTCGCTTGGTGGGTATCGGGGGGGCCTCGTGCCTAGAGTCGTGTGGCCACGCGTGTTTAGTAATAGAATCAATATTCCCAGTGTCTCGTCAACATCCGGGTTAATTCCGTTCAGGTACCTCCTTCGCGAAGCGATTTTTGCTGTTCGAGAAGACGCTCGAGAGGCGACGGGCCTGGTCCGGACCACAACGACTGCTGACTCAGTCGAGCTTTCGGCTGGTCCTGATTCGATAGATTGGCGATAGGTGCGCCGGATCCCCAAGTATTGCCACTGAACAACGAGTATGTGTTACCCGTGTTTGTTGATTGCGCTTGCTTCTGTTCCATCTGAAAAAAACACGAATGTCATTTACATAAAAATATGGAATGGTATTCCTTAGAAGTCTATCTTTTTAAAAAAGTCCACGTTAAGAACAACCCCGAATCGTCGCTTCGAGGTTGACAAAAAGCACTAACTTCGAATTGCCTGGCCTCGTCGTAACTGTTCCTGGCGCTGTAATGCTTTCCGAGAAGAGGATTCTGATGATAATTGTTGCCCGGCGTAAGCGGTGTTCTGCCGATCATGCTGTTACCAGCTCCAGGTGAATTAGCCCAGCTTTGAAAGGCGTCGCTGGCCGATGTTTCCTTCGGCTGCATGGGCGGTGCGCCTCCGGACGAGCCCCACCAGGCTACGGGCGGCTGCGGCGGCTGGGTGTCTTTCCACAAATTAAAATCGGTCGCCTCGTAGTTGTGGAACGCCGGGTAATTGTTTACCGAATGCTGAGGCTTGTTCATAACAGCCGGATTTGGAAATACGAACTGATTTGTATTCTTTCCGTACGCCGACGGCGACATCTGCTTCTGGGTTATCTGATTGTAGATGTTCTGCCCGAAGTTCGGATTGAAGTTCATTGGGAGACTCGAGAGGCCGGTCGGGCTCATCGGAGGATTCGTCACGTTCTGCAATCCGGGGCCTTGCTGAAGATTCTTCTGGTAACCCGGCATAACGGGCATTCCCGGTACATTGTTCACCATACTCGGACCAGCGACGTTCATCTGATTCTGCACATTCATCTGATTCGTTCTCATGTTGTTCGGCATGACGTTCTGTCGATGCATTCCTATACCGTTGCCCTGCTGCTGATGTATACCGATATTCTGTTGCAATGACGTCGTCAAGCTCGTCAAGTTTTGCAAGTTTTGCTGCTGATGCTGCGGCTGTGGCTGCTGTTGTTGTTGTTGTTGCTGCTGCTGTTGCTGCTGTTGCTGTTGCTGCTGCTGCTGCAAGCCGAGTGTCTGAGACAGATTGACAGTTATACCGCTCTGTGCCGGTCCGGCTATGCCGGTTTGTTGCATCATCGGAGCCTGGGCGAGCCTCTGATAATCCGTAGGTCTGGGCTGATGAACGTTTTGCTGAATACCAGCACACTGCGGCAAAGTAACGCCACTTCCGTTGTACTGTCCCTGAATTTGGTACTGCGGAGGAACGTTCGATACGTGGCTCGTTACGAAATTCTTGTTAAATTGCGGATTCTGCACGTTGAAAGATTGATTCGGATAAGGGCAAGAGGGTGCGAGACCTTGTTGCGCCTGAAGGCCGAACTGCGATCTCGGCGGTGTTTGTTGATCGGCCGGCAAAAATTGATGAGTCGGGGGAGCTTGAGGTATGTTAAGCTGGAGTTTTATCGGTGTTATTTGACTCGGCGGCGCTGCCGGTGCTGAAACGGAAGAAACCGTTGGCTGAATTTGGACGGACGCTGGAGCGCTTGGGAGCACGCGCTTTTGTCCGTTACCGGAACTTTGACTGGGTAAGCCGTTCTGGCCGGGCACTTGGGTATGATTCTGAAGATTCTTCGTGCCGACCGTCTTTATCGGTGACACGGGAGGTGCCTCGTTCCTGTTCGTGTCCAGCTCCTCTATTATCATCGGCGACACGTTCTTGAAGGTCACTTGCTTCTGTTCCGTCTCGGCGCGTCTCATTATCGCCTGCATCGCTATGTTCTGTCGTGGCTTGCGCGTCGACGATAGGGAGTTCAATTCTATGTTACTTGTGTCGGTACTAGCGTTGGAGTCACGATTACGCTCCAGGGAACCTTGCGGCTTCAGTATACCGACTCGCTTCTCCACTGAAAGTAATTCATTGCTTTATCATTACATCAATTGACCACAAGTTATGTACCTTAATAAACAACTTTTCATTATTTACAGGAACTAATTTTTTTTACTCATAACGGAAGACGTTGTTTTCAGCTGCCGTTTTAAAAACCGCTGACGTAAGATATAGTTTATAGTCGCGAGATACGCGAACAAAATTTATCCGATACTTACACGAATGATCGGGAATGTCAGTCTCAGAGGATGCTTTGCTGCTTGCCGATTCCGAAGGCACCGGACTATTAGCCACGGCCGGTTGACGCTCCTTGTTCAGGCTCAGTTCTTCCAATTCTTTCATCAGCTCGTTGCTCGGACCCGATCCTTCGGCCATGCATGTGAATTTCCGTTCGTTCTTATCATTGATCACGACGTTTATGAAGGTCGCACCGGCGATCTGGTACTGAGCGAGATATTGACCGACGCTCAGGATTCTTACGGCACGTAGTTTGTTCAAACCGGCTGGATTACCCTCGAGATCAGTGTTGGCGAAGCGCAGTGCCTTGAAACTCTTCTCGAGCGGCAGAAATCCTTGGAGATCGCGATCTTCCGGCAGTGGTACTTTGGTGTCTGTCGAGGATAAAATTTTAGTATTAATTGCAGTTGTAGTTTGGTCAGATGTGTTTGATCAGCTGTGTTTAGTCAGTTGCAGTGTGGTCAGTTGTGTTTGGTTAGTTGCAGTTTGGTTAATTGCAGTTTGGTCAGTTACAGTTTTGTCAGTTGAAGTTTCGTTACTTGAAGTTTTGTCCGTCGTTGTTTTGTCAGTTGTAGTTTTGTCAGTTATAGTTTTGTCAGTTGCAGTTTCGTCAGTTGTAGTTTCGTCAGTTGTAATTCGATTGGTTGTAATTCGTTCAGTCGACAGAGAGAAAATGGATTCGGGATACCTACACTGATCGTGTTCAAAATCGACAACGCAAGACTGCAAGCCGTTCAACAGAACGCATAAACTCGGCCAGATCTGGAGTCTCGATACGAATGCTGGTTCTTCGAGTACTGTCGGTTGCAGACGCATCCAATCAAGGCACAGTTTTACTGAAACACGAGAGAGATCAACACGTTAAATTAATACGCCGCTGAATCAGAATATTTCTTCAGCTATTTATGATTACTCACTTGTTGGTAAAGCAAAATAATCGATGATAGCGTTTTTAATCGTGTAAACCGGCAGCAGAAGAGCTGACAAGCTTCCCGCTATAAGATCCAAAATGCAGTCTCTGGCGATCGACTCGTCGGAACTGAGCTGTTCGCTTTTGAGCAACTCTGCGCAATCGGCGCTCTGTCCGGCCGTATGGTGCAGAGCGTACAAATTAATCACCAACATCTGTACAAGCCTCCACGAGCTGAAACTCTCCGTGGCGACGAGAGCGGTCAGAGTTTCGGTCAACAATTTAACGTGACTAGCGGCTACCCTCGTGTCACCGAGATTGTGAAGAATCCCGTGAAGCTTCAGAAACACCGTTATATATTCCTGTGAGGTGAGTTTAGTTTTTCCTTCGATGCCGAATGAATTGTCGTTCAGTGCCGAGGATAATGTCTTGGCGAGATTAGCGGTGGCAACGGGAAACGGATGTTTAACGGCCACCGAACGAGCGTAATGAAAGACCGTGCCGAGCTTGTCGCCGCGCGAGGCTTCGAGAAGAGCCAGCTGGTTGTAAGGCTGACCGCTCGACGGCGACAGCGATACAGCGTGTCGATAGAACAACTCCGCCTGCTTGTTCTGATTTCGGTAACGCGCTATGTCGCCCAAGTGCACGAGGCAGTACTGACAAGCGTAGAAGCAAGAAGATTTGTGTGGAGCAGACAATTTTTCAACGGCTTTCCAAGGCGTCGAACAACCGTAGACGTAATTCTTCCTGTAAATCCATAGAAAAAAATGTATAAGAAAAATTCGATGTTTTTTTTCACTGTAAAAATAAAAAATTTCGAGTAAATGCCGACCTGCGAAATGGCAGATCCAAATCAAAAGCGGTACATATCTCCTGAAGCAGAGTCAGGTAAAAACCGCTGGCTGCCTCCAGACACCAACCGAGCATCGCCTGAGACTCTCCTCTCTTCGGATTCTTACGATCTTTGGCCTGGGACTGCAGGGTCGCTATGTAATTCTTAAATCCAAGATTCCAAAGTTCCTGCTCGACTTTTCTGTCAAGCGCATACTCGAGATCAAGAATGAGAACTTGCTGGTAGATCTTTTGCAACTGCTGCTGGCATATCCAGGCGTCATTGTCGTTCAGCAGATCCTTGCAGCGTTGCACTTTATCTTTGAGCGGCTCGGCTTTCCTGAAAGTATTCAAGGACAGTATTATCGTGACTTGATCGAACAACGGTGTATCGGAAAATGAACGTATATCAACTTTTGCTTACTTCAGAGCTTGGACAGCAGCTTTTAGGCCCATATTCTGCGTAAACCGCAATTATACCGGATATGGCTTATCTGTAAAAAAAAAGCGGTCGAGTATTAAAAAAAAAAGACTGACAAGGTGAACTAACAAATAGCTGGAACAGCCTTGCTCCAGAATCTCACGAATTTTGTTCTGCTCTACATGGCTCGCACTATCGAAGCCTTCAACCCCCCTCGTTCCGCCGGCGATGTCGCTAATCGTCGAACTTAATTAAAAACGCGTTAATTCATCACCGTAAACCGAAAGTATCCTTATTTTTTTTCTATTCACCCACGTAACACGATACCGATGTAGGTTAGTCTCGACGTGCTGTTGATGTATTTTTTTGTTCTCGCCCACACTCGGCCGATAACTCGACGTGCGAACGAAAAACAACGCTGCACCCTCGTCCGTTAGCGTTAAACTTTGGCGATAAATAATTATTCGATAAGACGATTGACTTACCGTCACATATTTGTGCTGAATAGAAACTTTACAAAACACACACACCAAATGACGGATGACTGGATTTCGGAGTGGTATTGAAAAACCGAGCCGCCCTCTCGACGGATGTCGAAGTTACTTTGCTCTCCAGCGAGAGAGAGAGAGAGTGCTCGACGACGAAAAAACCCCCCTCGTAATTGTTCGCTGATTTATCGTCGCATTATCTTCGATCGCATTGGAAATAAAAGTATTTCTGTGTTGTCACGCCGACGGAGACCGGTAGGAAACTTCATCTTCAATCCACGATAAGTATTAGACTATATATTTGTTTCTCGAATGAAGCAACTTTTCTTCAGGTTATGCCGTATGCTTCGCCGATCGCCCGTTCACGACACCGGTGCTCCAAATGTCGCGAACTGTGACGCGTTATCTGCTTCAAAGATTCATTGCGTCCGGTCGCGTACGAGTGTGTCTCAGAGAGGTGAGTTTCTCAATACTCGATGATCGACTTCTACTGTTATTTCTATGGCAAATACGAAAAGCTTCAAAAAAAATTATTGATCACGTGTACCTGTTCTTTTCTTTCAAATGCCTAGCGTTCCTCGTCAAGCAAGCCAAGTTCAAAGAGCCAGGATGAAGAGGCCAGAAGAAGGGAGGTCATGGCTCGTGGGCTTCCCAAACAGAAACCCATCAAAGGAGTCAAACAGATATTGCTCGTTGCGTCAGGCAAGGGAGGGGTCGGCAAGTCCACAACTTCTGTAAATTTAGCCACAGCTCTGAAGATAACGGAGCCTGCGAAGAACATCGGCCTCTTGGATGCTGACATCTTTGGTCCCACCATTCCACTGATGATGAACCTCCATCAGTCTCCGATGCTAAATGAGGATGACCTTATGGAGCCACTGATAAACTATGGCGTCAAGTGGTGAGAGCATTTACCGCTCGGACCGAGGATAAACTTTGTTCAGTTGTTTTGCATGTTTTACCGCCTCTTATCTTTATTCCAACAATAATTGTATATCATAGAATATATCACAGCATGTCGATGGGATTCTTGATCAACGAGAAATCGCCGGTAGTCTGGAGAGGGCTCATGGTGATGAACGCCCTGGACAGACTGTTGCGCCAGGTAGCTTGGGGCCCTCTGGACTATCTCGTCGTCGATACGCCGCCGGGTACGGGCGATACGCTGCTCTCGCTCATGCAGAATCTTCCGATCAGCGGTGCGCTCATCGTCACGACGCGGCAGAGAGCCGCCCTCGATGTAGCGAGACGCGGCGCCAAGATGTTCCAGAAGCTCGATGTTCCCATAGCCGGTATAGTCGAGAACATGACGAGCGTTACGTGTCCAAAATGCAGTCACGAAGTTCCCTTGTTCGGCGACGGTGCGACGCCTCTCGCCGAGGAACTCGGTAATTTATCGGTGTTTCGATAAACAATTGTCCGTGATGTCGAACGAGTTGCAAAGTTTCGTTGTTTTACAGGAACGAGAGTACTGACGAGGTTTCCGATGCACGAAGAAATAACCGAGAGTTCGGACAAGGGAAAACCGATCGTTCTGTCTGCTCCGAAATCGGTCCACGCTGAGTCCTATAAAAAGCTGGCTAGGGACATCGTTAAATTCCTGGAAAAACAGTCAAGAAGCTCCGACTAGAATAACCCCCAGCATCCAGTACCTCTGACGAGGAGCTTGCGTCATTCTGCGCAATTCATTGTAGTCCTCCGTTTTTTATTTTTTTGTAAATAGTTTTTCAATAAATCTTTTTGAAATCTTGGATCTGTCGAAGACGTCCGGCGAGTTCCCCCACCAGGCGCCCGAGCGGGTTTCCCTTGTCACGATTCGATTGCTAGAGTGGGGGGCCGATGAGGTCATTTCATTGCGCATTGGTAGTAGCCTCGGTTGTTCATGCCTGCCATAGATCTCGTCGATTAGTTATGATCCCGCGTCCGACTTTACAACTCGGGAGTCTACCTGCAACCTTCACGAAGCTCTGTAAGTCGTGCCTCTCGTTATATCTTCGTTCTATAATATCTGTTCGAGAGATTAATATAATACACGTATCGTTGCAATTGTTTGCGACTGCGTTCGTGTAACCCTTAAATCTGTCCTGATGCAATAATATTAACAAACGTTGCAGTTTCGAGGATGAATGGATCCTTCACCAGTATACACTCGAGAATAGAGGCGGAAGTTCACGACGTTCCCATGAGCGTTGTCATCAGACCATTTCCACCCGAGGTCGATGAGAAAAAAGTCTCGAGCCTCATGGAAACATTGAATAATCCGGCGACTGAGAGCGCGGTCCCACCCGTCGATATTCTGTGGATCAAAGGGCGCGAAGGTAAAGTACTGGTGATATGGTCGCATTTACTCTAAATTCATCTCAGCCAAAAATGATTTTCACCAACAAGTAACAAGGTTGGGGAAACACCACGTATCCAATTTTTTATATTATAGTCGGCCGCTTTGGACCGAAATTTAAGCAATGATGCGAATGATAACATAAGCGGCAAGCACTTTTTTTCTTTACAAAAGCGCTTTGTTGTTAAACGCGCTAAAGCTCGTGACCGGTCATCAAAGCATCGCCACTTCCCGCCCGACTTTATCCCACTTCTTTTTATCATTCGATTTCATTTTTTTAGTAATTTTTTTAGTATGCAAATTAAAAAAAAAATTCCAAACCGGAAATGATTTTTGCCCTACCACACCAGTCCCGCAACTCGCAACAAAGCGAATGAAGATGCTCGAAAACGAAATACAATAACATTCGATAAGACGTCGATAGCGATTCATATTTTCGTTTGTAAATAACAAATATTGCAAGAGATTGTCATGTACATTGATATCGTGATAAACAATTATTTAAATATATTTGCTATTATTAGGCGGTGATTATTACTACTCGTTCGGAGGCTGCCATCGATACACCGCGCATCAACGACTCGGCAAGGACTCGATAAAGGCGAAACTGATCAAATCAACGGTGACGGACTTGCGAACGTATCTTGGAAATTCAACCCCGGATCTCAAGTGATTATGCACTCGGATAAGGCTCGTTCACTCATTTCGTATCCCCGGAACGAAATGAGTGACCGGATGAAAGTTTCGAGGACAAATAATCGAAGACAAACCGATTATATATTGGCGTCGCTAATTTATAAATTGATCGTCCACACGATATGAATCGAAAGGTTTTTTTTTTCTAATTCATTGGTATTGTACGTTAATGTCCCGTGGGTCTCCAAATACCCGCAAGAAATAATTAATCGTGATTCTGCATATCCAAGGTTTATTTTCGAGTCAATCGTGTTATCACCTCGTCAAAGTCTACAAAAGGAAACTGTACCTGTACTTGTGCATGTAATTGTAAAGATGTATAATATCAATGGCTCTAAATATATATATATATATATATATATATATATACTATATAATTTGCATCGCGACGAATAACTTATAAAATTCTATCTCATTTCTATTATGCATTTGGCGTCTACAAAAATTATTCCACACTTCAATTGCTTCACTGCCGTCGGGGCAATAATATCATTGTGTAGATACGCGAATGGTTGCATAGTCGTATCGGCACTTAATACTGATATTACCACCGTTTCCCATTGGTAATCGAAAAGACAACGCTGTACAACACGTTCTATATTATATTGTAAAAAGAATACCCTCACTTAGTGACATGTGCGATTAAATCGTGCACGAGACTCAGCTATGTCGTGCCTTACTAAATTCTTTTTGTTTTTTAACCTAACTTGAACACACTCTCAATAATATTTACACAATTTAGTACTATTTTTTCACACTAATAGAAACTATCGATCATTCGTTTTCGCACACTAATTACACTAGCTATATGCAAACAAACAAAATCCTCCCGTCAGTCGTTAATTTCTCGTGGGCAAAAAAAAACAACGTGCTCACAAAATCGCGTGCGGCCCAGACACGCGTCAGTTCATTCGATTCGTTTATGTATATATTATGCAATGGCCCAACTCCACGATCCAAAGTCTACGGTAATTAGCGAGAGGAATTTCACTCGGGACGCTCGCCTAATATATTATTCACACAGCCTTTAGCTTATAATTTGGCAGTAGAATGCACCGTCGTTGTTGAAAAAATAAAAAATAAACTTCCCGTATATAGATGATCGAATTGAATTTATCGAGTGGCGGGATCTCGCCTCCTGCGAAATTTCTTTCCTCGTCGAGAATAAACGACCTTGTTGCTGTCGGTGTCAGGAACGAATACATCAGACTTTACGTAGTCGCTGTTTTTCGTTTCGTATTCGAACTCAGGCGCGAACTTATCTTTGATAATGTACGGCACACCATCCTCGCCGTAAGGATCTTTGTTTTCCAAGGTGTAAGAGCCGTTGTAACTCTTTGCCGACAAAGTACCCGTTTCGTTGTCCTTTACGAAATACGGCTTGTAGTTTTTCGTCGAGTTTGATGGATTCTCCGTTGGTGTTTCCGCACGACCGCTCGAACCTGGATTCGACGTTGTCTTCCTATTACCTCGCAAATGCTTCGGAATAACAGACTCCTGAAGATGCAAAACCTGCGTGTTGGTGACCTCGCAGTCAATCTGCATCATCGTAACGTGATTCGGGGGCGCCGAGAAGCTTTCTAAAAACATTGAAAAGTTGTGTGAGTCGCTTCCACGATTCATCACGGACACGGACAAACTTTGGGTTATTCCAAGATTTTCTATTCATATATGCATAAACGCGGATAGAGAAGGTCTATTATTTGGGCAATAGTCGAAGGGATAACCATGTCGTGCTATTGTTACATTCATTACTCTGTATATAAAAACAACTTGTTCGTAGCGAATTTGTGCGGAAAACAAATAAATAAATAAACAATACAATACAATGTTCGTGAACTCACCGTTTAATGGCACGGCGGGGAAAACCAAGGACATCCTCGGCCTCGCCGTGTTATTTTGCCGAGATGCCGGAAGCAACAGATGCTCGCCGCTGAACCAAACAACGTAGAAAGTATCGTCCCGCCGTCTGAGAGCATCGAACAGCGAAGCGTGGTCTCGAAGTATCGGCGAGAAAACCTCGACCGCGTTGCTGTTCGTTGAGGCAACGCTATTAACGGTTTTCCGGGGCTCAGGATCTTCCTCTCTCGCAGGCAGAACCTTGATCTTCCCCGTAAAATTCTTCCGCAGTGTCAACGGCTTCGGCAGAAGCAGCTCACCCAGTGACTTTATTTTCATATCGGACTTCGCAAGATCGGTCCAATTTTCGTGGTCGGAATCTCCGCCGATCCAACGTCGAAGCTCGTAGTCCAAGCGTATCGACTCCGTCTGATTGATGTACATAGGGCACATGGGATGATGCGCCGGTGTACTCTTGTTTGCGTTCTCTATCGTAACATCCGCCTCCTGCGTGTCCGGCTCCGTCCAGAGCAGGGACCTGCCGTGCCTGACGTTCGGCAATGACGCGCTTGGAATGTTGCTCGTTATCGTTTCTAACTGTTGTCTGTCGTGGGAGAAGACTCCACTGCGAAAGAAAAATTAATCCGAACGTTACAAAATTGTTCTCGAGGAAAGTGAATTTCCGATAGCGAAAATACAAAAACTCACCCTAAACTCGTAACATTGAGAGACACCATGAACACCACAGCGAGAAGTATGGCTGTGTTTTTTCTATTTACACCGAGATTCAAGTTGCCAAACTTGTTGCTCGCCCCCGTCATCTCCTCCGTCGCGCAGAGTCTCTGCTTCAGCGCGGCATTCTCCATCTTCAATTGTCGGTTCTCCTCCTGCAGATCCGATATCTGCGCCTCGAGCGATGTAACGTATTCCTTCTTCTTCTTCCGCGACAGACAAGCCGATTCGCGATTCTTTATCATCCTCTGTTGTCTCTTAAGGGCTTTTATCTCGCACTCTTGACGAACCGCGAGATTTATCAAGTCGGGCATGTCGTTTCTTATCATGATCGGTGGGCAGTTTGTACTTTCTTTCTTTATTATTATGGGTGCGCATTGTTGCGGTGGTATTACCGTTGCAGTTTCGTTCACCGTCTCCGCGACGGCTGCGTTCATTACCTTCTCGACGCTCTTGAACTGCACGTTCGGTAGGGCGTTGATGATGTTAACCCGATTAGGCTGAGCAATTTGTATCGTGTTCGGCACTTTAGCGGCTTCCGAAGTTTGCAGGTTGAAAGAATTCTGAATCTCCACCTGCCTGCTCTTCGGCAGAGCTTGGATCTTCAACGGCTGCGTACTGTTGTTCTGCTTAACCTTTTTCGTCAGAGCCGCGAAGTCCTGTGCGCTGAGTACGATCATCTTCCTCGGTTGTTCTGCGAATTATACAAAAAAAATTGTAAATTTCACAATCATGGTAATTTCGTTTCGACAACACGATGCGAACAACACCCTCGACTCACCGCCATTGTTCGTCGTGACTTTGCTGATTTTCTGTTGAACGCAAATACGCTTCGCCGAGTTTCCGTTGGCAAGAACAAATTTCGTCGTCGCTCGATCGTGCGTGTTCACCGGTATCAATTTTATTTGCTGTACCGGAGGAGCGTTGTTGCCCGCGGGCTGCGGAGAAATCGGCGGTGACTCGTTCTGCGGCGGGGAAATCGGTGGCGTGTCAAGAGAGAACTGTGAAACAAAAAACACCATGGTCAGGAAAGCCCCATCATCTCGCGGATATATTTACTTCACGTGGACGTTTATCTATTGAGCGTACCTTTACACGAGCACCAGTGGCATTGTACGTCTCGGCTTGGTACTCCGAACCACTCGACTCCGAATGACTCGGGCTGGGCGACGGCGGTAGCTGCGATCGTGGACTTCCGGGCTCCGTTTTTATCTCGCTCTTTATGTCATCATCGACATTCATATCTGCATATAAAATTGATATAATCTTGAATATATTTTTGAAAGTTTGTTTGTTCGTCGCAACTTTCAAGAATCCACGGAGTTGCTCTGGGGGCCTCAGTTCCTGATTATCCCAAGTCCTAGAATCCGCTCCGAGGCCTGATAACTATTCCCCTACTATATGAGTTGTGTCGTGCGCAAAAACTCATATTTTTACCGGAAACACTTCATTTCCGGTTACAAAAACGAATTTTTCAACCGGAAGTGATGTTATACCGGAAATACGTCACTTCCGGTTTGAAAATGTCATTTTTCGGTCGGAAGTGACGTATTTCCGTTATGACGTCACTTCTGATCGAAAAATGAGCATTTCCAATCGGAAGTGACGTTTTTTCTTTAAATTTCCGAAAACCGAAATATTTCCGAAATTTGAAAAACTGAAAAACTTGAAAACCGAAAAACTGAAATTTCCGAAAACCGCATAAAAAAATAGTACATTACGACGCTAGTGCGAAAAAAGTTTTTCTGTCGAGCGTGAGTTCGTCGATGGCGAATGTTGCAATCAATCGAGTTCAAAAAACGTTTTTCGCACGAGCATCGTACAAAATTTTATTTCACGAGGTGTGAAAATGGGGCTTTTACGCACGCGAAGCGCGCGCAGTTCCGCAATTTTCCCACCGAGTGAGATAAAAGAACTTTTATCTGGGATGAATCTTCAATATTTGTGACTCAGAATGTAGTTTTTTTTCCCCATAACTTACCGACATCGGAAACGTTTGAGAAAACATCGCCGAAGTCGACGAGGTTCAGGCCATACTTCTCGAAGTTCGAGAAGGAAGACTCGAGAGTCGCTCCCTTCATTATCTCATCCGGACTCTCGTCGTGTCCCGGCGATCCCTCGCCGCCCAACAGCAGAGGTATCTCGAGTTCCGAGCTGAGAGCCTGTAGAAAGTCATCGGCGGGCAGAGGGCATTCGTCGTCTGCAACATTAATCGTCATTCCGTTAAGCACACCGTCTCGCGCAATTCTCCCTAAATATATAGAATTAACACGATTGTTCCACGCTATTGTTGACCTCGTACGTGACGCCGAAGTCTTTTTTTTGTTGTTGTCACGAGCAGATATATGTACATTTTCTTTTTAAGGACCGAACACGTCTGTGATGATGAGAGAATCGACGGACAAGGCCGACCGATTTTGAGTCAATGAACTTTGTGGAAGCCGGCCGGCAGCGACGCCGCTTCGGGCCAAGGTACCTCCGGCCGGTACGCGCCAATCCAATCTCCGCCCCGCTCCCCCTACAGCCGCGCACAGTCAACAAGTGGACTACGGGCAAGAGCCGATGTGAGCTCCGTCGACGCTCCGGGCTTTAAACCGCGTACGTTTGTACGATTTCGCGTGCGTCTAATCGGTGCGATAAACAATAAGCGAGGAAGCGAGAGCAAAGCGACCTCTCGCTCGCTCTACTGTCTCCACTCTCGTTTACTTTCTCAGCGAATCGCTCGGGGGGGGGGGGGGGGGGGGGGGGGGGGGGGAGTAGGCATAAATTATAAACTGCGTAAGAAGTACGAAATAAGATTCGCGGAATCGTGTATTATCGTGTGGGGAAAAGCCAAAATCGCTTAGCCAGAAATAACCGTGGCTCGGATTTCAAGGTCAACGGACAATGAGCGTAGCGTGCCGTTGAGCTCGGGTTATTAAGTTATTATTCAAACGCTTTTGTGTGTCATTTAGATTAGGATCGCAGGCGCATCGATAATTGCCTGTATTATCGTTTTGTGAAATCAAATATTTTTATTAGGCCCATTAGACGTTCCCTCGTGACTAATCGTTCGCCGAAGAATCGACGACACTCTCTCTCTGTACGGTCATCGAAGTCTCTCGAACCCGGACGATCCGCCGTCCGTCTCGACACGCCTCCCATTGAGCCGGTCCCTCACCCACGTGGAATATTCGCCTCGCGGGCTCGCGACGACGCTTCGTTTACAACAGTTTTGATAGTCGCACACATTGTCTCGACTGTATAGATATGCGAGAAGGAGCAAACGGGTGCGCAGACGCGTCAGAGTACTCACTCTGTTGGATCACCTGTGCTTACTAAGTTTCGTAATAGAACATCGCCCGAATTTCTTAACAATAGAGTTATTTTTTTAATGTTTTACTGCTGCGAGAACCTCATCCAATCTCAAACATAAACCATATGTACAGTTTCGAAATACACGTGACATTTTAAAGCGAGAAAACGAAAAAAAAAAACAAGGGGGCGTCAGACACAGCAGTTTCGAGAGATAAGAGTATTATTATCCGAATAAGAGTTAAGTGTCCAAACGTTTAACGAAAAGGGATGTCCAACACTTTATCTTGCGCGTTGCGCCGAATACCGAAAAAAAAATTATCGTCCGCACATGCGCTCGGTACGCGTACAATTACGACGACCCTGAATTCTATTTTCGTGCTAATAAAATATATTTATCTCTCACGTAAATTTGTTATCGCTGTTAGTTATGCGCGAGAATCGTATTTTGTGCGTTTTTGTAAAATATTAAACTTTGACATTTTTTTTCTTTACCCAGCGGCCAACCGGAGTCGGCAATGTCCATCATGTCTAGGATGCAGTGATCCGACTCTTTCATCTTTCCTCGCGCCGCGGCCGGCGCTCGGTTGACTTTCGAATTTCACAACAATCACGAAACTTCGCGATCCATGCAGCTTTTATGTTTTACTTAATTTTTTTCTTCGACAAAGATTGCAAAGCAAAGGCGAACGAGACAAAAATACGAGATATCTGTCGATTCGCCGAATCAAGACCTAGGTCACTCTTCGAAGCTCGCTATCGCCTTCGGGGTATCTTTGGTACTCTCGTCTCGGCAGCCGAAATTGTTCACAAAACAAACGACCGTTCTCGCGTGAAGGACGATTCTTCGATTAAACAAAAACAAACACGATCCAAAGTTTTTTTCTGCGTTACAAAATAATCGCACCACCGCTGGACACAACACATTGAGTTATCTCATTTTTACCGAACGGTTGGAAAGCAACTATCAAAATTCTCGACCGAGAATCCTCAAAAACTAATGTCAATTGTTTTTTTTTTAATAACACATATTTATTTAATCGAACGTATGCAGAACAGTTCTACATAAACACAGTGAGCCGCGCGAGCTTCCCATCCCGACTGTTTTGTCCAGAGTGCATGGTAATTGCAGACGTTGGATAGTTTACACGCGCGTTTAGTTCGGTAATAAACAGCGGTTCTCAATTGTGCCGGCCGGCCGGCTTGCGCGTTCGAATCCGTCGGACTGCGCAGCCAGTGAGAGAATGAACTCTTCCCGATGCCGGGTGAGTGGCAACGGACACGGCCGGCTTGAACTTCCACCGTGCGAGAGACGGAGAGAAAGATCCACCGATAGAGTGGGACGGGTACCGTAAAGAGCGACGTTCTACAGTGCAGTTAGCCACCTTGAACTGTAGATCCTTCGGCGAGACAAAAACTACTTCTCGTTCGACTCCTGCGTGCGTTCGACTTTGTAACGATCGTGTATAGTACTACGGGGATAACGATCTCGTGCGACACTACCGAAGCACGTGGACGTTTAGTAAAAAATACCCTCATGCAATCAGATAAACGTACCTGATACAGTACGATCGACAGACTTTTCGTTACATCCGCAGGGACGGCGTTTGTGATTTCAGTTGGGTATTTCACGCGAATGCACACAACGGCGATATCGAGAGAGTCGTATAATATTTGCGTTGAGGTAACGACGATGCAGTCAACTGCGACGATTCGCTATCAATGAGGACAGTGATCGAAACGAGATTCGATAAGCATTGCCAATAGATCAAGATCTCGAGATTGCGACTTAAATTTGTAAGGCGAGAAGGAGAGTTGCGCCGATGGCCTTACGGCCTGTACACGGAATCCTGATAGAGCGGAGGCATAGAAGTGTAGACATTCGTAGATACAGCAGGAAACGCGTGGGACTCTTGCGAGTGACTGTACCGCTGCGGGCAGACCGGTCAGGATGCGATAGAAGCTGATTTACCGCGGCAACCGGGGTGCGGCAGGGGGGGGGGGGACGTGGAAAATCGTGTTAGGATGGTTATGAGGGTGGCGAGGAGTTATGGCAGTCGACTGGGCCTTTCTAAATCGCGTCATAGATAAAAATGAAGGAAATCGTATATATATATATATATATATATATATACGACGGTCTTATTAATAAGGTCTATGTTGAGTCGGTTACACAATCTTATCTTTCCCCGATGCTGCACGATACATGAGTATCGAAAAGTCAACTCTTCGTTTATCGACGCAACGATGCACGGTACGTTTCGAAGCTTCGTCTATAGAGAAAGCCCCGCAAGTACACTCCGATGGACAGACTCAACTTTTTTTTTCATCGAGCAAATCGCTTGAGACCACCGGTCGGAAAGGGTGTGCAGCGGCGGGTTTTGCGCGGTTCGCTGAACCCTCCGCTCGTACAATCGGGTTGCATCACAGCGTAACAGAGGCCACTGACCTTGGAAACAAAAAATCCCTTCTATCATAGGGCAGCGCTTCCGGTTGTCGATGCATGCGTGTCTCTCATGCTCCTTGAACATCATTATAATTATAGGATTTCCGGCGTCACTCGGCGATTTTCATACAACCATTGAGATATACTTGTTAGGCAACGATCGTGAGCTCCTATCGAAAAGCGCTTTGAATTATTATTATTATTGTTCGACTGTTTGTACACATGGTTTTCGAGCTATATACAAATCTAGCGGGAGCACAAAAACGGGGCGTGTGATAACTAACGCGCGAATGATTAACGTTCCACTGATTCCGGTTATCGCGAGCATTCGTCAACAAATGTCAGTGGCGGAAATAAATTTTTTGCCGTATGGAGCGAGGCAGAACACGTGCCTGTGGCTCTGACACTTGTCGTCTTTTTCCGGACGCCAGAATCCACGACCCGTGACTGTACCGTTCCGAAGCTATTCGTTATCTATCGATCTCGAAAATATTACATTATCCATAAAACGTGGGACAATCGTCTGTCTCTAAGCTCGTAATAACAGGTCGCTGTTTTGCAAATATCCGAGCGGAGCGTTCGTCGGAGGAAATAATAGTGGTAGAATGATTAACTGTTTGCGCACGCAAACGCACTCACCCAATGACTCAAGCTCTGGAAACATCTCAAAATTGGAGTCTGCGATGCCGTTCCACTGAGGCTCTTCCTTGATCAACATTGTCGATCCAATTCGTAGACACCTCGCGCTAAACTTAACTACACCGGACCGATCGTGTTGTATTGACTATGAGAGTACACAAAGCGTCACGCCAATAACAACGGGCAAAGCTTATCTCACCCGTCGACACACCGCATCCATTGCCGTCAACGAAATAAGTGTTTGTCGTACGGTTGCTTCTCTACGGAAACCGATATAGTAAAGCGACTGCAGCGCCACTGAGCGTCGGCGGGATGAGCGGAAAATGGCGGGAAAATTCGAATGACGAAGTTTGCCGTTACAATTTAATAACTCAGAGTATACAGTTGTTGTTTTATACACATTATTATTTCATTCTTTTCTGCTTGACAAGATGATTGCGCAGAGCTATCTGTTTATCTTTGAACGATCTTTTTGTCTTTGATCTCACTTTGTGCTTAACCATCTGGAAAGCTTTGGTCTTCTTCTTTTCCCTGTTCGTCTTGCTGCACAGTGGATTCTGTCGGCCGTCCTTGTAGCCGTATCGCTCCCTTCCCTTTTGCCCCTCCTGGGAAAAAAAACGACAATGTTGGCGTGTACTATCACGTTATTAAAGCAAGATAACATTGACAACGACTCGCACTCACCTTAACACTGTCCATACGCGCTTGCTTGTCGTGCTTTCGTTTCTTGTATATATTCTCGATATCCCCGAGTTTAACGAGC
Organism: Stenichneumon culpator; assembly: GCA_964017025.1. Lineage (NCBI taxonomy): Eukaryota > Metazoa > Arthropoda > Insecta > Hymenoptera > Ichneumonidae > Stenichneumon > Stenichneumon culpator. Next base: position 17,072,252 of record OZ024779.1, on the reverse strand, counting down.
TCACCGCGAGACTTTTCTTCCTGTATTGGTTTCTTGATACCACGCTTCGCGTGGGTGACTTGTTGCTGCACGAGTGCAGTATCTATCCTCTGGAAATCCTCGTCCGTCAGCAGACGCTCAACGGATATCTGCGAAGCCTTGGCTTTCTTCTCCGCCGTTATTTCTTCCTTCTTCACTGTCTTCATTTTCGCCAATCTCCTAAGTTTGTCCTTCTTCCTATCGAGTTTCGTTCTCTTGACCTTCTTCTCGCGCTTGTTCCCACTGCCTTCGATCTTCGCTCGTTTCTTCGGAGTCGATTCCTCCTCATCGTCCTCGCTCGTGTGTTTGCGTTTCTTTGGAGCAACTTTCTCGGAGGATTCCTCATCATTGTCATCCTCGATCATCTCCTCGCTCTCGCACTCTTCGTCACTCTCGTCCACCTCGCTGCCCGCCTCTCCCTCGTCGCTGCTGTGATCAATGTCGATCCACTCGTCCTCGTTCTCGCTATCCTCACTGTCTATCTCCACGGAATCTTTGTGAGCAGCCTCCAACAATACCTCAGCTCCGGGAACGAATTCTTTCGCGTCGACTTCGCCGTACTTGAGCGGCTCCAGAGCAACCGTCGCCTCGGTCGGTCTTCCTCTGTCCCTTTTGTGCAACAGATCGGGCATCGTGTGCCTGAAGAGCGTGATCAACGATCGCGCTGCCATCATAACGCTGCGTTCCCGATAATTTTTGTACTGAGCCAAATCCCTCAGGAGATCCTCGTTCATCACCAACGGGCATCGGCAACAAATCTCCCGCACGGCGTTCAAGCCAATAGCCATAACGTCCGCCGAGTTTCTCTCGGTGACGAAATTATTTACCAGGGTCTTCAGTACCGGCTCCAGTATGTCCGGTGGAACCAATTCGTGGGACGCCTGGGCGACGAATTGCAAGAGTTTCGTCACCTCTCTCTGATGGGGCTGAAGAAATCGCTGAATGTACGGATAGAAGTTGAAGAGGAACAAATTGTGAAGCCCCACGAGTCTCGATATAACATCGAGGGTCATGAGTTTTATCTCGAATCTGTCGTTGTTCTTTTCCAGTTGCTTGAACAACTTCTCGGCGAATCCCTGAGGATCGTGAATGAGATGGAGAGCTGAGAAATTGAACTGCGGTGCCTTCGACTTCTTCTTCTTCGACTTGGCGAACAGTTGCTTGACCTTCTTGAGCTGCTTCTCGCGCTTCTTCGATTTCTTGTTCACCTTGTTGGCCATGACGACCTCTTTAACGTTGGGCTCGTCGTCGCTGTCGCTGTCATCGCTGTCCTTCTCCTCCGGATCGGTGCCGAGGAAGAACTTCAAGCTCGCTACCATTACTTTGGTGATCTTCGAGAAGCATCCGGTGCCGATCACGTTGACGGTCTTGGCGTCGTTCCACACGTTCTTGTTGTAAAGCTCTATCATTATGTCCGCGGACATCTTCGCGGCTCTCGTGTTCGTGTCCTTGAGCATCGTGAACATGAAGTTTTGCAGTGCCGTGTTTATCTTGGCATTCTTGTGTTTGGCGTTGACATTCTTTATATCGGTTATTATGTGAGTCTGGAGAAATTGCCGAAGAGCTTTGTCCTGGCACCTCAGAAGCTGAAAGAACAGGCTGAGCAGAGCGGTCGGCTCGAGAAGTCCCTTGTTTCTCAGTAGAATCAGCGTCCGACAAAAAGTCTGTAAAATATTTAACGAGGCATTAGTCCGAGACTCTCGTAGGCTGATCACTGTTGCGAAAATTTATTTTGTTAATTTATTTTATTATTTTATTTTTATTTTATTAATTTATTTCCAGGTGGAAAAATTGCGATTTTGCGCACGCTTCGCGTGTGTAAAACCTCTATTTTCACACCTAGTGAAATAAAATTTTGTACGATACTCGTGCGAAAGACGTTTTCATAACTCGTGTGATCCAACACTCGCCTTCGGCTCGTGCTGTAAACTTACACTCGTCAGGAAAAGTTGTTTCGCACTACTATTGTAATGTACTATTTTTCTATCGAACTCACCATCCGCATCTCATTGTCGAGAATGGTATTGTGCGCCTGGAGGATGTCGACGATCTCCTGGGGATACGTTACCAGCTCGTCCGAGTAACAATGGGCCACCTGCATTAGAAATTTAAAGGCTCAAGATTCGGAGCTTATAGAGAACTAGTGAATCGTCAGTTTGTCAGTCACGGATGATATACGGACGGGATGCGATTGATACAGTCGAGTTAGAGTGTTCACAACGAAGGGACGTTTATTTTAATAGATTAGTGTATAAAATCGTACAAATAATTTTTAACGCTGAAGCCAACGGTTTTTGATATAACCGTGACGAAGTCGTAGCTAACGCAGCACTTGAACTTCGGCTCGTCCAAGTTATCGCCTACGGGAGCGAGAAGGCCCAGCTGGCACATCGTCGGTATTTGAGCGAGCAAAGTAGCATTCAGATCCACTTTCTCGTCGAGTATAGCGCAGAATATAGCGATCATACGATCCATGGGAAAATTCTTCGGTCCCGATTGCGTCGTCAGTACAACGGCTTTTTTACTAGTTTTCGAGCGTTTTTTTGTTTTGCCACTTTTCTTCATAAACAGACGCTTGTCCTCCTTCGGTGGATTGTAGGACGCCAGGTAAGCGGCGATGAGAAGATACTTCCCGTAATATGGCAACTCGAAGCTCAGCGCGAGTTTCGTCGTCGACTCGATTTCACGGGAGAGCTGAGTACGCTCGACGAAATCGTCCGTCGACACTCTGAGATAAATCACCTCAAGATTCGTCTTGAACACGCCTGAGATATTTCGCCACAGCGCGTTAACGTCGTTGATGTCGCATCGACCCGACTCGATGGGCTCGATGTACTTTGCAAAATTGATTCTTGCCATGTATCTCAACTCGTTCAGATCTCGGCAGAATCTGAAGAAAACCGAGAGGAAGAGATTAAGATAGTTCTTGTAAAAGCCATCACCGTAACCGTCGGGCTTGTGGATGAACAGAATCTGCGCCAATTCGTCTCGCGTGTACTGAGAGAAGTGGATCTTAATGGGCTCCAGCATTCCCATCTTTGGGTAATATTTCTCCCAGATTACGTCGCTCACGAAAATTGTGCAGACGTTCACACTGGACAATTCACGGAGTCTCAGGAAGGCCGGCAACAGATTGACGTCCATGTCGCGCATTCTGTCGCACTTATCGAACACAACGAAGATCGGCCGTTCGTCCGCCTCGGCGATGCTCCTGAGATGATGCACGAAATTGAGAAAATTATCGCACTTTTGGTAGACCTTGAACGCATCCGAGGAGGAGAGTTTGTATGAAGCCAGATCCGTCAGGATGTACTCAAAAATGTGTCTACCGTTCGGATGCTCTGTGCAATTGATCGTGCTAAAATTGTACTTCAAATAGTTCAGCAACTCGTTTACTATCAATGTTTTTCCTGTAGCTACGTGACCGTACAGGAATATATTCTCCGGTATCGGCTCGTCGGCGTGACCGATCAGAGAGTACAGAAACTTGATTATACCGTCCCTGCACAATACTTTGCTTCTCAGCATGTCTAAGCACATATCCATGATGAATCGTTCACTACACAAATAAATTATTGACTAATATTCGGCGGACAAACGAAATCGGGCACGAGATTTCCAAACTTGACAAAGGATGATTTATACCTGTAAGAGAAACGTAAATGGACGTCGTATAATGAATTTGTCTGTTAGTGAGTTAAAGTTTTGGTTTCGTGAAGTCGTGCAGACAATGATATGTGTAAGATGATGTTAGGATTCTAGCAAAGATAACTGTGAGTCTCTCACCTGGGCCAAGAACATGACCAACTCATCGAGACTCTTGTTGAATTTGTCGGGCGTAAGACGGAAGACTTCCAATGTTGACTTGTAGTGACGATACTGTTGCTGAAACTGGAAACGAATTTCGAGTCAGCGAGTCGAATTTAATCGTCAGCAAGTGCATTCTTTTTTCTCTGTATCGAGCTCACCTCTTCCCTATACGATTCTGGGTCGCGTTTTATAAGATTCTGCAACTGGGGAAGATTATCCGGCAGTTGATTGTTGTGGCGCACCATTGTCTTCGCGAAGCGGGATTAACCTAAAACGAAAATTCGTTACGTTGATTTGAATCGTACTCATAACTTTTCGGGTCTCGTTCGGGAAAACTATCGCCACACGATCGTCGTCGCTCAACCATTTACCTACCATACAAAATGTATTTGCACCGCAACAACAATCGTGCGAGAAATACCACGTGCGTTGCAGCCCGTGGATGCTGCACAATGCTGCATAAAATACAAAATGGAACGGACCCAAAGTTTACGGCGGGAAAGGTGCGCGAGAAGCTTCCGCGCACGGAGTGGGAAAATGCAACCGGAAGCCGGAGGGAATTACCGTGTGTTACAGAATCATGAGAATCGGACTTAGGCAATCTGCCATCTGTCAATGCACTTGTTTACTCAAAGGTCATCGATACTGATAGATAATCGACGATACTCGAATACCTCGATCAGTTTAATCGCGCACTATAAAATTTTCTTGTCAGCAGCCCAAACTGCTTCTACTCTTCAAACACGAGATGTTCAAATTTTTGGTGAGTACGCTTTGGGATAAGACATTTTTCAAATTCTCCATTCGCAACTAACCTCCGCCGATTTTTTTACAGATCACCCTTAGCATCGGCATTTACGCTGGAATGTACATCGACCAAAATTATCAGGTAAAATCATCACCCACGTTGAAGCAAAAAAAAGAACAACAACAAACTATTGTTTTGCTACAGTGCATGGCTATGCGCCTGCTTATTGTTATTCTAACTCACAGCTGTTAATATCTTCGACAGGTACCGAGAGTCGACGAACCTTCCAAGATAATCGAAAAGATTAAAGAATTTGCGGACGAACACAAAAAGAAATAGAAGTTTTTATAGTGTTATGGGATCGACATACCGAGAAAATGTAACTTTACAAAGAGCCATTGTACATAATGACCCGAAGCAGCTGTATATTGTAGTTGACATTTTTCTTTTGATATAAACTTGCTACAAACTGTACATTTTGTTTTCTTAACTGACCAGCGGTCGTATGCAAAAACGATTAGTAGAACAATAATTTGGTAAGGTGCAGGAGCCGTCGGTTAATTTATTGCTAATCACTAGACATAGACAAAACCACCGCCGGAGTACTCTATTCTCGCCTGGGGTTCCACGAAGGCTAGCCAGTCAGAGGCATGAGTGGGGAGCAATCCCATGGACTGGCACTTGTATAGAGCTAGAGCTATGTTCACCAATTGTCCCAGAAAGAAGACAAACTTCTGGCCAAACGCGTGGGTGCCCTCTATCACCTTGAATGCTGAAATTGTAATTTTATTGTTATTATGATTATTATTATTAACAGAAAGTGATTCCTTTTTACGTCTGCTTCTATATAAACGCTCTTCACGCAAAAATGTATAAATCAATTTAAAAACAATATATTTATTGACTCTGCTTCGCATCCCCCAAATTGGGTAAAGACAATATTTAGATCGCTTGCTCCAAAAATAATAGTTGCGTACTCACTTTGCTGGAGTGTAAAAAGAGCCTTGACCGGCCTTATGATCAGCATGCCGACCATCATTATCGGAAATATCGAGATAGAGTTTCCAGCCATGAACATTATGAACAAGTTCATGGGAACTTGCTTCAACGGACCCAGCGCCAGGTCCCATGATTTTTTGATTATCAGGTGATTCGGATCGTTCTCTCTCGACAGTTCGGTATTGTGAAAAAGTGCACCCGCGGGTGTGTAGCCCGGTGGCGAAGGCAAATTGTCCTGTTTATTCCTAAAGAACAAAAGTTCGATCGATCGTAGACAACCTTTGGATTCAGAATAGCGAAAATGGAGCAGTGACGAATGACAATGATTACACGTACTTGTGTGAAAGATCTAAGGCCCACTTCAACTTCTTGACGTTCTGTTTAGCCACAGCCATCACGTTATAATTATAGTCGTAGAAATATATGAACAATATGAATATATTAATATGAGTTGGAGTTGCCAGAGGTACACACGTCAAATCGTTTACTAGGTTATAAGATTATATATAGTAGCTGCAAATTTTCGAGTCTTCCCATTGGTCGGCTTACTCGGGCTGACCGATGAAAACACGTCCGATCACTCGAGTGCGCCGCCCTAAAATCATCCATATTCGTCCACGACGAAGCTCATAACGACGATGGCGGACGTTATCGACATAAACAATCGTGACGTCTCACCTGCGAACGAGGCTGCAGAAACTATTCCCGAGAGTAATGTCAGCTCATCGATGGAGTACAATGAATTCTTCTCAAAGTTTCTCTTAGCGAACGGACCGTGCGTTTTTGGTTCGGACGTGACAAGAGACTGGCGATGCAGACGCGAATGGGAGGCCGACGGAGCGCCAAATTTCAAAACACTCGCGGATCAATTCGGTGTGAGTTATTAGATAAATACCGATTTCTTGATTCTATAAAATCATACTAACTTTAAATTGTTTCAGGCGAGTGCGAGGCACCCGTCGCCGACTGCAAGAGAAAATATTACAACTCGCAATTCAAGGACGATTCGACTATAGCGCGATACCTCAAGTACTGGACGGAGTACAGAGAAAAAAATTATCCGGGCGATATGCCGTTGCTGTATCTCAAAGATTGGCACTGCATCAAAACTCATCCAGACCTCGCTCTGTACGAGGTACCCAAATATTTCGCGTCAGACTGGCTGAACGAGTTTTACAAGGCTCACCCTGATCTTGACGATGACTACATGTTTGTTTACATGGGCCCGAAAGGAACATGGTATTGCGAACACCGTTTATGATAGACGAAATCTTCGATAAACGTACAAAACCTTTTTTTTAATCTGTAGGACACCGTTCCACGCGGATGTTTTAACATCGTACAGCTGGTCGGCCAATGTCGTTGGGAAGAAGAGATGGCTCCTGTTTCCGCCCGGAGAGGAGAACCGTCTTCGCGACTCTCACGGTCAATTGTCCTTCGATGCCACCTCCAAGGAGTTGCGCGATCGTAAAAAATATCCGAACTACGACGAGACATTGTTGAAGAGTTTCGAGATAATACAGGAAACGGGCGAGATCATATTCGTACCTTCGGGATGGCATCATCAAGTCTGGAACTTGGTGAGCTTTCTTTGATCAAAGAAACTGATGAGTTAACTATCATTTTTTTCTCTCTCGATATTTCGCGTAACAGGAAGACACTATCTCGGTAAATCACAACTGGATCAACGGCTGCAACGTCTGGAACGTGTGGCAGGCTTTAAAGAGAGAATTACTGGCGGTGATGAGAGAAGTGGAGGACTGTCGGGACATGGACGACTGGGAGAAACATTGCCAGCTCATGTTGAAAGCTTCTCACGGAATGGATTACGCTGAATTTTACAGATTAATGTCGTTCATAGTCGAGAGGAGATTGAGCGCTTTGCGGGATCGGGAAACTGTGCGGAGCTTCGATAGATGGACTATCGGTAGAAATCATTGCTTGTTCGATCTCGGTCGGGCGAAAACCGTATTGACCGATATGATCGAGGATACCAGAGAGAAAAACATCTGGGAGATTATATTCGCCGATGACCAATCGCGCCTTTTAATTGACAACATAAACGTAGCGCTGAGCTCCACGTAGCCGACGATGAACTAAGCATCCCTTTCTACTTGTAACATTTTTATTATAATTTACATCATATTAAAATTTGTATTCTCTATCAATCTTCACTTTGCGTTGTTAGAAATTTACATTTTTTTCGTTTTTTTTTTGTTTTTTCAATACGTACACTCGACATTATCGCACATTAGTTTCTCGTCAATAATGACAAGCTGCACATTACATTCATCTTTATGAAACTGATTATTCATATACTTCGAGAAAAATAAACAGTTACAACAGCCACGCGACATTCGGCGTGGCTCACTCCGAGATCTGTTAACCAATAATTGCACCTACGGTAGACCGATCGATAATAACAAGAAATCGCACATTTTTTTGTTTTTGTTTAGGCAAAACTTTGAATCAAGAGCTTCGACGAGCTTCGACGCGCGTCCGAACGGTATTTGCGGTAGCTAAGCTCTCAAATTAAATGAATAACTATTGTTGGATGCAATCGTACATATGGCAATAAAAAAAGAATCTAAATAACCCAGGTAGCACAAAAAAATTAGTTATCAGAAAGTGATCTACATGGGTTACATACGTCCGTCTGGATGGTAACTATAAGCTATCCTACGTCCAAACGTTAACTTTTTGGATGGGTGGTAACTTCCGGATACCGTCCAGACGGACATATGTAACCCATTTAGATCACGTTCTGGTAACTAATTTTATTGTGCTACCCGGGAAGCTATGAAACTATTGACAGTAGCAGCAGGATATCATGAATTCGCAGCTTCGAAAAAAGTAAGACGCACAATGCCACGGCTGTTAGACTCTCAGTGTCATATATGCTGTAATCCCTTGTCATATACCTCTATGAAACTTTCCTTCATATAAAACAATCAACTTCACCATTTTCCAAACATTAGACTTCGCGTAGTATTGTCTTATGTACTATAAAATGAGTAAGCATAAATATCTGTAGATTCGAGGGTCGTTATAGATAATATATATATTTATGTAGTATTTACAATGTACCGCTAATAAAAATGTACAAAATCTATAAGTGAAATATGTTTTCTGTTTTTCAGGGTCAATCCTTTTTTTTCCAATTGATGCTTCGTAATTTTTTGTTTTATGTTCGACAGAAAAGTGCATCCGTCATCGTGTTGGAATATGAAATCGTGAAAAGAATATGTTTTCATTGTACGATGAATCAACTGAATGGCATGAACGATATAGTTACACATAAGTATTTACACATATTTCTGTCGTCAGATCCACTAGAATGGTTTAGCTCTAAAGCTGAACCATCAATATTGGTCGTAACAAATTCAATGATATGCGCTTGCTTTTATTTTTCTCTTCATTTTTTTTTTTTTTTTTTGCGTGAAACCGTGTAATTTCTCTGCCTCGTACAACAGCAATATTCGGTGGGAGTTATAGATAACGCCATTAACTGATACATACTATTACAAATTTGTGAATTTATCATTGGATTCTTTACTTTTTCTGTACAGTTTTAGTTTGAGCGCTACCATACTCTTGGCCGTACGTGAAATAAATTTCTGTGCGTTTAAAGTGTGGACGATAGTAGGTGCGTCGTACAATAAGAGTATTGTGATTAATCGGTGAGTTAAAAGTTTCACGTCATCCAACAACGTTCTCTGACTTAAAAAAATATATGTATTTGTTTTCTTTTTCTTTTCGTTTTTTTTTTGTTTTTCAGTATAATTACAATTACCTATCGTCACAGCATCGAAAGAACTTCATCATTGTCATAATTTTTACGCTCTTAATAAATAAATACGAAAGATGTGCGATGCACGCTAAGAGAGTTATTGAAACTATTTTCTTTTTTCTAGCCTCCGCTGTACTCACAGTACTCGGAGACGGTAATAGCCGCTTACTCTGCCAGTGCGGAATTTACATTTGGAAAAGAAACCTAAATGTCAACGAGAATAATCGTGTCCGTAATTTAATTCTGCTGAACGTCCCAAAGCTAATTCCATATTCTCAGCTTGCACGGCAAGTATATTCTAATTTTCTCTACTGATCTATGGATCACGGAAAGTCGAGATACATTTAGTCATTCAACAATTAACAGTGCTCAAAATATCGGACTTTCCGAAATCGGTTGATCTCGCGTTAATAGTATCTTTTTTTATACCTATATAATAGATACATTTCTTGTAATGGTGATGCGTATCTCTGTAAAATATTAATTCTTTTCTTTTTTTTCCAATGACGACCAATGCGTTGTTTGCTATGCAACCGGACTCTCGAGTTTAATCCAAACGAGAGGCGCTTATGGCGTCCGCGACGAAGAAATGTAATGAATGCTTCCTATATAACGAACTATCTATGATGTCTCTTGAGTGAAAGGAAAGTATCTAAATCCTTAACAGGCTCGATTGATTGCAATGAGAGCTACGCTAGATAAAAAAAAGAACCCGCATATACGAGTTGTATCACGCTAATCTCTGTACTCTAATTAGACCTTTCTTATATAAAGAATATTAGTTATTCACATTCAAACAAAAGTAATGTGTAACATTGATTTCATTGTATCGATTCTAGACTTTCGAATTAACGAAAAAATTCTCAGCCCTTACCGACAATTCCCTTTTGTGACTACATAGGATGCGCCGCGAGCGTGGACATAGGCGGCGGAACTGCTGGCGCAGGACTCGTGACCGGAGTCACCGGAGCGGGTATAGGAGTGGACGGCATCGGTTGATGGGCCTGTCTCGGCGGCGAGAGTAATTCTTGCCTGTCGCGTTCTCTCTCCCTGCCTGGTCGCCAAGCTTCTAGTAGAGATTCCACGCGTTCCTCCGTGGGTCCCCAGCGTGCAGTTCCCGCTGCGTTTTGGAGCCACACGACCAACGTTCCGTGAGCCGCTCTGATATTTACTTCGCCTCTGAAATAACGAGAGAATTTCTGATTTGAACTATCATTGACCGAAACAATACGTAGGAGCGATAATTGTCGCGACCTGAACGATCCAGCCGATCGATCGAACAATTCGCGGTAACGTACTTTGGCAAGATGTGCTGAAACCCGTGCCTGTACTCGTGCTCCATTGCAGGCACGACGACCTGTTTGCGCTTGAAGTGGCTGCCCTCGAGTTTTATAAGAGCGTTCGGCGCCGGGTCTCGCCATTCGGGAAGAAAAACAACGAAGGACAGAGGCTCGGCAGAGTCGGCGAGCAATCGTTCGAAGTGGTTCACCATGGCTTCCATGAGTTCCTCGCAGTACGGTGGATTGGCTTGAAAGGATCCGCTGACCGGCCTAAAGTCGAGGAACGGTCCTCTCGAGCCGAAGTAAGAATCAGTGTCGGCGAACGTCGAACAGTACTGCCGGAAGTAGCAGTTCAGAGGCGACGCGAAACACTCGAAAGTCACGCCGAAGGAGCGATGCAGACACTCGAACACCGTTACCGGTAATGCCATCTGCGTCGCCTGGCCCTCGTTTATCCCAAGATAAGTCTGATAACGTTTCAGCATGCACCAAACACGCGGCAGAAACATCTCAAACTTCTTGTCGTCGAAGCAATTGTATCTGTACAGATGCTCGAGTTTCGTCAGATGCATATTATTTATGGACATCGTGTCGCCGTGAAAGCGCAGCATCGTTTGCTCCCGTTCGGGCAGATAATCGATCTGCGGTAGCCGAGGAGCGGGCAGAGAAAATTGTACGGGATAACACCATACCTTTCGCTGTGTACTCGCCGGACCGCCGAGAGGTATGACGTCCCCCAATCCATTGTCTTTCAGTATCTGATTGTTCTTTTCTTTCACCTTTTTCGCGTAATCCGTCGACAGATGATAGATCTTCAGGCAAATACCCTCGACGCTCGCTTTAACGGTCTCCGTGAGATGGGGCTGACACTGCCGCTTGAGATGCGCCAATCTGTCCTGAAAATCGTCAAAGGTCGCACCGACCGTTCGCCTCAACCATTGAAACGTGTCTTCGGCGTTCCATTTTACGACTTTCCTGCTCTCCGATGATGCCGCTCTCGACTCTATCATCTTCTTCGCAGCCTCGGCGTATCGCGACAGTTGTTTGCGCGCGTCACCCGTGTACTTCGGACGCACGAGTTTTATCGGTATGTCGTTCATTACCTCGCGATACATCGACATCGATATCTCGGGGAAACATTGACTCGGCAGGAGTGGATCCGATCCGCAGTCTATGACTTTGCGCTCCATCAGCCAACGATTGAACGAGTCCTTCGGCGCGTCGATCGCCTCGCGCGTGTGACACAGCTCTTGATAGCACTGACGCAGCTTAGCGAGCAGACTGCAACGAAGAGCCTCGGCGTCCGGATGGACGTGCAATAAATTTGACGGCGCTCTCTCGTATATTATTACGTTCGTCGGTATCTCCAAGTCCCAAGGGCCACTGTAATTCATGTCGTGAGCATTAGTCGCGCGACGTTTTTTTACGGCGTAAGCTTAATGAACGAAGAGAACAAGTATTTACGTACGCCAGGACAAACTTCTTTACTGCCGGCACCGCGTTCCCATCTTCGGAAGCCCGTCTTTTCAGTGGTCCTCCTGGAGTTCCGGGAGGAATGGGACCGTTTCCAGGAACCGGAGAAGCACCGCATATTCCCAGGGGATCCGTTATCGGATCAAACTGCGCAACAAAACCCACCAGTAATTCACAATCCTTCGATTAACGATTTAAAAAAAGTCTTAGCACATTTAACGAACTTTTTTGTTGTCTTATTAATTAAGAAATTTTTCAAGTTACAAATGACAAACAAAAATATTGACAAATGAAAAAGAAATGTTGATTAACTGGGCACACTTTTTTATACTGCATAAACAAAAGCTTACAAATGTGCACTGTTGTAACTGTGCAACGCAACCCATCAATAATTCGCAAACCTTCGATATACGATAAAAAAATATTTGCACGTTTAACAAACTATTTTTGTACTGTTAATTTAACAATTTTTCAAGTTACAAATGACAAACACAAGAATTGTAAAAAGAAAAAAAATGTTCGATCTTGGCGGAGAAGTAATGTTGATTAATCGTGCGAATCTTTTTTAACTCCGTACTCCGAGTATACGAGAGGTGTAAATAAAGGAAAAAGTACCTGCGGCTTAAGGGAAGGCATGACCCACAGTGATTCTCCAGTGAGTTTGTTCCAAAAGTATGGACGATTCTCTCTTTTACTCCAAAATTTTTTCCACCCCTGCTGCTGGAGTTCCAGCGACAATTCCGCCTCAGGATATCCTATCGGGGAGGTAGCCTGAACAAGAACTCCCGGTTGTTGAACGTGGATAAGCTCGCCGACTGTCTGCGATGGTGGTATCGTGGGAGCTTGAAGCTTAATCGGCGACGAAACGATAACTTGAGTTACCGGCGGATTTATATCTTGCTGGAGTTGCTGATGGTGATGATGCATGTTGGGTAGAGGGGACGCTGGCTGTCCCGCCAACACTTCCCAAGCAGACGTGCTAGCTGCCTCCTGCTTGCCTCCGCTGACTTCGTTCATTGCTCTCTCTATTCGGCTACTCCTTATGACGATCTGCGAATTATTTTATAATCGTGAAAATCACGCATTCTGTTCGACTATCCCGCGCGATACGTTGAAATATGAAAAAAAAATTAATCGCCAACATCGACGCAATATAAAAGGCGCGTAAACGACTGTGCGGAAAAAAAAAATGCTTTGCAGCGGGACGTCGAAAGGTCGCGTTTAAATGGCGATCCGGGTGAATCGGCGAAGGTTCCTCGTCGAACAAAATCGCGGCTCCCACAGTCGGCGAACGTTGTACGCGCGAACATATCAAAACAACGTGTACTCGGCGGTTCGAACATCTTCCTGTCAGCGCTTCGTGTACTAGTGTTTGTTTACATACCAATAGCCCGCCACAAAATCTATTCGATATCGAAGCACATTGACGTTACGGAGCTGCGAAAAGTATCGGGAATGGTTCGCGGTACTTACCGTAATCGATTTAAACCTTGATTCAGTTATAATACATTGTGAATCTCACGATTCATTCATGATTTGTGAAATTTGACGCGACGATCCTCCACCCGTGAGACGCCATTTGCTTGAAACTGATGAAACGGGATGAAGGAGAGAGATGCGAGACAGGAAGTATGCGCATGCGCAATATTGTTTTGGAACGGTGCGTGGCCATCTTCGATCACTTTTTGAAACGATTGGCTCGTCTTCTAACTTTAAGGTGAGTTAAAAACACGTACCGCGTGACATATGAGTGCAAGAGAGACACTTGCATTCTTTGAATCAAAGCCATGTAAAAATGTTGGACATTTGGGGTAAAAGGAAGTGTCATCGGACGCGGTATTGAATTTTACATCAGCTGATACTTTGCTTTTTTGCGAAATCCCTACCATCTCCGAATGCCATTTATTACAGTTTTTGTTACTGACTGAGTCTGTTTCACCTCGCCTGAAGGGCATGTGAAATTCCATACTCGGTAGTCGGCACTTTCGCTATTTTCTCCGAGACTATTAATGTTTCATGTAAGTAATCTACCTTCGATCGCAATAGTAAAACAGTTTTACAGACTCAAACAGAGCAATTTGTTACCGACTGCGCCGACAGTTTTTTGCATCGGCTTAATCCTCCCGACCTCTCTTTCTCAACACCTCCATTATTTCGAATTGCATTGTAAACCCGCATGCACTTTCTCGTCGTGTTACAAACATGGCGTCACGTTCGAATCCAACAATGATACACTGCGTTAATCCCACGGGATAATCATAGTTGTTTTTACTGATAAATAAACGAACAAAAGTTTCGCCACGTACTCACGAGCGACAAAAGAACAGTAGCGTTATCTGCGCCGTCGCTTATCTGAAGGAACAAACTCGGCGAACGACAACGGAGTAACCGAGATCGAGCCGGTTTACCAGAAGGATAAAATTGTCAGAGAAAAAATGGTTTCTTTGTCAGTATTATTGCTTCTGAGCTACTATTTCAGTAGTCACGCCTCGGCCAAGGGCAACGAAGTCGTCGACCCTTCGAGGACAATCTTGTGGGGACCCGGCTTGAATCCTGAGCGAGTTACCATGCGTGCCAGATACTTCTTCGTCCAGCTTTACGACACTGATGGAAAAAAGTCGGTATCTCAAATTGCCCATCCCAATTTCCAGAATAATTTATAAATGATTTGTTACTTTTATTTTTTTTTGTATATCTCAGCATTACAAGATCACCCGGGAATGAAATTGTTTCTGCGGAAATAAAAGGCCAAACGGAGCACGGCCAATCTTGTCACATCTGGACTCAGGTATTGGATTGCAATGATGGGAGTTTCATAGTTCGCTACAAGCTCTATGACACTTGCTTGAATCTTCGTATCGATGTGAGAGTCAAGAAAGAACTTGTAGCACTGAAGCGTTCTGTATTCAAAGGTAGACATTGCAAATTACATGCGTATCAATTTTTAAATGAATTTTATCTATTTTTACTGCGAGAAGAAATGTTCCAGGTCCTGTGTTCGAGGAGGAGTGCCATTGCCCGAATCCCTCTGTGGATGCTTGGCTGAAAGACTACGAATGTCCCGAGAGCTATAACCAAATAGACGACGACCTGAAGCTCTTTCCGTCAGTCGATTACGATCAGATTAGGAACAGTATTATCAAGGAGTATCACAAACCCAACAGTGTCAGTATTTGTCACTACGTTGTAAAGAGTAACAAGGTGAGAATAACGTCGCGCCGTAAAATTTATTTTTACTATATCGGAATTATTCAAAGGAAATATGCTAGGTCCACAGACAATGCTACGGTCAACACGTTGGCTTCAAGATATTCATGGACTCTGTGCTGTTGTCTCTCGCGCGGAAAGTCGTTTTGCCGGACACCGAGTTTTTCATGAATCTCGGCGATTGGCCCCTCGTACCGATGCACAAGGAACTGTATCCGATTTTTTCATGGTGCGGCTCGAGAGACAGCAGGGACATCGTTCTCCCGACTTACGACATCACCGAGTCCTCGCTGGAGAGCATGGGAAGGTGCGATATTTGTTCGATGATTAATTCTTCGAAACGAACAGATTTTTTTTTTCCTGTTGTACGTGATGTTGGTTTCGATGCAGGGTAATGCTGGACATGCTCTCGGTGCAAGGAAACACCAAAGTTCCCTGGGAGAAGAAGATAGAGAAGCTCTTTTGGCGAGGGCGAGATTCTCGCAGGGAGCGTCTCGATCTGATAGACATTGCAAGGAAACATCCCGATGTCTTTAATGCGTCAATTACGAATTTCTTCTTCTTGAAGGACGAAGTAGAGAAGTACGGCCCCGCCACGCGTCACATATCTTTTTTCGATTTCTTCCGTGTAAGTCTCTTGTTTCAGTGCAAAAGCAGATGTGTGCGGAAAAAACGCTTTACAGTTTTTGTCTTTGCAGTATAAATACCAATTGAACATCGACGGCACAGTAGCAGCGTATCGGTTTCCTTATTTGCTAGCCGGTGACGCCCTGGTTTTCAAACAAGAGTCAAAGTATTACGAGTATTTCTACAGACACATAGTGCCTGGAGAGCATTACATGCCAGTGAAGAGCGACTTGTCGGATCTGGTAGAGAAGGTTCGATGGGCCAAGGACCACGACGAGGAGGCTCGGAAAATTTCTAAAGCCGGACGTTATTTAATGAGGGACACGGCACTTCCGCGTGACGTTTTTTGCTATCACGTTTCTCTTCTGCGGGTAAGTCCCATAATCGTCTTACGATCTACTTCCGCAGTGCACGTTCTAACGATATACTCGTTGTCATAGGAATGGAACAGGCGTATCAAGAGCGAAGTCCGTGTATTAAAGGACATGGAAGAAGTACCGCAACCCGAACATTCCTGCGACTGCAACAGAGCCCTCAAGACTGATAGCATCGATTCCAAAGAGGAGCTCTAATGATTGTCGATCAGACGTCGACATGATAATCCTATTAATTTTTAATCCAATGTTACGAACAAAAATAATACTAGAAAATATCGAAGGGTATTGTCGCTTCCTTCGTGCTGTGATTGGCGCGAAGCTGAAGCTGGTGACTAATCAATTAATCGTGATAAACTGTCGCCACGGCGTAAGCGTTACCAATGTTCGACTTGTCTGCAGGCCAAAATTGACATCGGATTCGCATTCGGCGACAAAAAATGCAGTGAATTGCGTTCAGAACATTTTTTGGCCGATTCCGTTTTCACGCACAAATTCGTCTATGTTCAATGTATTTTTTTGTCTCCCCGATCACGAATCTGTCACTCATTGTGCTCCTAACTAAATATTTTATGCGACAAACCGTGCCAGAAACGAGAAAAATATTATTTTCGGTGTTTAACATTTACAAAACATTTTGGAGCTGTTATCTTATATATTTTGGAAAGTAGTTTATCCCAATTTTAAAGAATCCAAGGGGTCACCCCAGGGGACCCGAAGCCCTGATTCCTCAGAGTCCTGGTAGGGGCCACCGGAAATATATCACTTACGGTTTGGAAATCTCATTTTTCAATCGGAACTGACGTATTTCTAGTATGACGTCATTTCCATTCGAAAAATGGGATTTTCAAACCGGTAATGACATATTTCCAATAAATCTGCGGAAATGTAAATTTCCGGTTTCTAAATTCCATAGTCCCTAGCGAGATGGCGAAGCGCTCGAGCCACAACATCCTGCTAGTTAACTAATAAATAAAAGAACGACTACCAAAGTTAAATGTATACATACGTATATTTATTTGCCGTTTGTCGTTCACAAGGATGCCGATCCATAACGTTCATTGGCATAATTCTCTAATCCCATGTATTAATTTCAGATCTGCATCCCCCCACGATCTTTCGAGAATTCGTTCGAAACGTAAATATTTATCGCAGATAAGACAAAATTCGTTGATCGTGCGTTTTACTCGTGAAAGTGTTTTATACAAGATCTGAGTGATCCGATAATCGGTTAAGTTTTCGCATCATTCTTTCGTTTCTTTAAATTATTAGAAAAAGTACAAAAGTCCTCTCGACGCCCGAACGCGATGTTCGGTATATGCACAATAAATACATACAGTAGTAGTGTAGCCTAACATCGATTACGCGAAGAATGAACGGGAATGTAGACGCCTAATTCGTTTACGATTTAAAAAAAAAGTAATAGAAAGAAATCTACGAGATCCGATTACATTTACACGCCAAAAAGAAAAACAAGATGAAACTGGATTTTTACTAAATTTACGTATAACGAGCAAAACTGTGGGGTAGCATACGTTTCTTAACACTGCAGAAAGTCCATCAATCTGTTACAGTTTAAATCTTAAAACTCTTAATGCTAAGACGATAATAGGAAAAATTACAAATATGGCTCGTTAATAAGATCGATTTAGTGAATATCTTTCATCGCCTTCTGTTACAAAGATATCTTGGAAAAAAAAAACATAAACAAAATGATAACCGAATGTGAAACATTGATGTTCTGTACTGTACACAAATATTAAGTATGTTCACGGTGAATTGATCAGTGACATAGGACTATGAAAAATAAAAATCGAAATAAAAAGAGGAAACTATCCGACGAAACTGATCTTGCGAGAGGTCGGTTTCAGCGACGCGACGAAGATCCGAGCCGAGGATCGATTCTAAGTCAATGAATTACTTTACTTTAGTGCCATAATCGTAACTGGTTCAGCATTCAGTCGGGCATGATTTTACCTCGACTCGACGATATCGTATCTCAATAACGAGGTTTCTTCGAGGAGGAAGCTGCTTGCGTGAGATGTCGGGACGCTATGTCGTTTCACTGGGGCGGTGGTTGATAGCCACCGTACCCACCGTACTGATTCGGCGGCGGGGGTCCCTGCGGCCCCGGAGGAGGGGGCATGTGACCACCGGGCGGACGCGGGGGATACTGCGGGTATCCCTGTCCAGCCGGTGGCGGCGGATAGTTCTGAGGAGGATACTGTGGATGTCCGTAGTGTTGACCACCTTGCGGAGGATGAGGAGAGTAGACCTGAGGCTGGCCTCCGGGCGTCGGTGGCACATAAGTTTGCGTGGTTGCGGGATGAGACTGCGGTGGTCCGTAGCCTGTCTGCGGCTGAGGAGGTCCCGGCTGTGGGCCCGTGGGTCCTTGGGGAGGCCCTGACGGTGGTTGAAAACCGCTCGGTGCCGGACTCGGAGATTGTTGCTGCTGCGATTGTGGCGGAGTTTGCGATTGCTGTTGAGACTGTTGAGCGGCTTGATGCGGCGACTGATGAGGCGGTGGCTGATGAGAGGCTTGATGAGAGGCCTGATGGGGCCCTCCCTGGTGCGGCGGATGCGGCGCTTGATGAGGAGACTGATGAGGCGGAGCGTGGGAGGGTTGATGAACGGGGTATCCCGTTGGAGATGGTCCGGGAGGAGCGTAGCTTCCTCCTCCCTGCGAAGTGGGCGGAGGTCCGCTGCTGGGAGGATACGTTTGGGTCGATGCCGACGGTGTACTCGTCGGTTGGCTGCTCTGAGCGTAAGTATTGGCACCGCTCGCGGACGTTGTACTGAACGGCGGCGAAGTCGACGTTGCGCCGTATTGGGCAGGTCCCGGTCCCGGACTCGCTTGACTTCCGTAATTCGGCTGCGGGCCGCTCGACTGTTGAGGACCGGGAGGCGCGGTTTGAGCGGAGTTCGAGGTCGGCGGCGGAGGATAGTTCTGGGCCGGGACGTTATTCGGATAACCCTGGGAAGACGGCGGTGGATAAGTCCCCGATTGATTGCCGCTGTATGCGTTCTGCGGCGGGGCTTGCGCCGGCGGCTGTTGATAATTCGGCTGTGGACTGGGACTCCCGTAAACCTGACCAGGCTGCTGCTGCTGGCTATTGGGTGGAAACGACTGTTGCGAAGCGTTCGGCGGCGCGTAGCCCTGCTGACTCGGCGGTGGTGGACCGTACCCCGCCGGAGGCTGACTTCCTCCTGGAGGTATGTAACCCCCCGGCTGAGGACCGTAGCTGTTGACCGTCGTCGGAGGACCGTAGCCGGACGGCTGATTCGATGTCGGGTAACCCTGCTGTTGGGACGCGTTCGGAGGTCCGTACTGATTCGGTTGGCCAGGCGTGTAAGCCGAGCCCTGAGGCCCCTGATAATTTGCTCCGGGACTCTGATTGCTATAAGCTGAGGGATAACCCGGTTGAGTCGGCTGCTGCGGATACCCCTGAGGACCGCCTCTGTACTGCTGAGGTCCAGGGCCTGCTGTAGGACCTTGAATTATTTTAAAAAATCAGTATTATTATCAGAGCTGGGCTTGAAATATCGAGTACTTGTTTGGTACTTTATGTACACAAGTATTTTTTTTTTATGGATTTTAAGTACTCTTTGAGTACACTCTCGCATTACAGATAGTCGACGGGTACCATGATATCTTGTTTCTTGATTTTTTTTTTTTTAATGCCATTAAAAAAGAACAAAAAGAGTTCCCCCATTTTCGTTTACATATATATATATCTTTTTTTTTATCTGAATTTTTATATGAAAAAATGGTTTTATGGCTTTTTTTTTACAAAAAAAAAAAATGAAACGCAGATAAAAAATAGCCTCAAAAGGACCAATTACTCATGGCATTTCTGAAATATTTTTGACCGTATATCTAGGCCAAGGTAGGTAAAAACATACGGTTAATGGCGGGTCCCTGACCGGATATTCCAGGCCCTCTGTATCCACCCGGAGCCATAGGCTGGCCCTGTGGAAAGCCGGACATGGGCAATGGCTGTTGAGCATTGGGAGGCATATCGCCGCTTGGTCCAGCAGGCACAGCGGCGTTGGTGGTCGGCCCCTGAGGTCCCATCATGCCGTGCTGAGGCCCATTGGCCATACCCTGCAGTCCCTGAGGAGGCTGCACAAAAATTCATGTGATAAAACTCAAGACCAGACTTATTTGTCTATCGCAAATTGCATAAAATGTCGATGTCTTACGGGAAGCAAGACTTGGATATTCTGATTGGCATCAGCGATGGACGCAAGGTATACCAAATTGCGATGGAGCATTTGTTGGTACCTGAGAGAAAAGACAAAAATTTAGCGAGGCACGTGGAGTAGCGAAGGACACAAAGATGGAACGCTACTCACTGTATGCATTCCTGCGCTTTTCCCTTGTTCTGGCATTCCTGAATCGTCTGTATGAGGTGACTATTCTCATCCAGCATCTGCAATCCAAAGACAACATTTTAGTTTGACAAATTATTTTGGTATCCAAAAGTCACTAACAGGAAGATTCATAGCAGAGACTTTGATGAATTCGTGAGAGTAGGCGAATACCGCGGGTTTATGAATAATATCGTTGCTACAGCCAAAGAATCTTGGATGAATCGCGAGAAAACGCACGGAAATTGTGAGTTCGTTACCTTTTGTATTTGAGCCGGATTCGGTGGACGGGCCCGCTGAGCGAACGTCACCGACATATTTGGTTTTATGTTCGAATCGTTCGAGAACGAATTATATTAAAAAAAAAAAAGAAAATAATGTAATGTGAACGAGAGCTCGAAGTAAAAAGGTGCACGATGCCGAAATACCTAACGACGACGTCGTGTCGTGTAGGTTGACTTTTTTTTCAAATCGATATCACATAGCATCGAGACGAAACGCGAAGCTACGTTGTTTCATCGACGCACTATTTATTGTCGCGTTTCTAAATGCGGTCTAACAATTCTTTGCGTTAAAATGTTCAGTTTTTTTTTTTTTTTTTATCTCAACAGCGAAGAGAGTGGAAGCTCCGAATCGTCGGCCGTTCGATTATATCGGTAAAACCTCTGGTAAAACGGAGCGATGTGTGAAGCGCGTCGCAAAATAGCCCCCCAAACGATTTTTTTTTAATATGGAATACAGAGAATGGAAAGAGTTGCGGAGAGCATTGGAGAGCATTTGCTGAAACACCAGGCGCTTGGGATAAGAGCGTGACCTCGCGGACCATTGATGGAACTTCTTCTTCCGCTTCCTCTTTTCGTCGATTCGACTATGTCCACGGAGTGGGAAAAGGGGCCAGTCAGATCGCAGAAAATAATTCGTGCCAGCCAATACTTCAACGTTCAGCGAACCACTGTGCGCGGAGTGTCTCTCGCGGCTGGCGAGCCGGAGCAAAACTAGTTCTCATGCGAACCGGTCTGCAAGCTGTATTTTATCCCCCCCGTTCGGTTCACATGCCTGTGTCTAGTTGCTTGACATTGTCGAAGCTCGAAGCACGATTCACACTTTTGTGTATCTCACGAACAATTTTTCGTCTCGTCGAAAGAAATAATAATCAACATGTAAAGATCAATCGGCAATTTATTTTCAGCAAAATTCTCTGCTCCCGAGACTCGGGCGTATCAAACTTTTTACCGCTCGTTAGAAATCTACAACAAAAAAAAAACAAAACCAAAAAAAAATGCAGTGTAAAATCGACGATCTGCCGGATGAAATATTGGAGTACATCCTCAATCTCATTCCGCCTTACAAGGATCTACAGGAGTGCATGCTCGTTTGCAAAAGATGGTGTCGAGTTACTAGAAGTGTGTAATTTTTCTTACGACCATCGACTCGTAATTTTTCGACCCGCTGTCAGTAACAAAAAACAATTATATACTTATCCGCAGATGTGATAGAACACAACGAGGCTCACTTTCAGAAATCGGTCGCCTTTGGATCCCTCTTCTGGAATTCGTGTTCGACTGTTCACTGGCTTCCTACGATAGGCAAAAGACATTCCCATTCAGCTTGCATATATGAAAATTCAATGTACGTTTTCGGAGGATGCACGGCGACGTGTACAACGTTCAATGATCTGTGGCGTCTGGATTTAGATACCAGACAATGGGTGAGGCCGATAACTATGGGAAGTTATCCATCTCCCAAGGCTTGCGCAACAATGCTCTATCACAACAAAAGTTTCATTCTGTTCGGAGGATGGTCTCATCCTTCTCCTTATCCGCATCATCAGGTTTGTCCTCCGACCTTTGAAATTCCATTGAATTCACATTTATCGATCTTTCGCCAGAGATTTAAATTTTACAAAAAAAAAATCACATTTTTCTAATATGTTTAAATTTTTTTAAGAAAAAAATCTCATTGTATTGTTAACAAAATCCTATTCTACTGTTAATTTGATTGGTCCCTTATTTTGGTCTTTTGCAGCAGGTGAAGCTGTTCGACGAGCTTCACATCTATTGCATTAAATCAAACAGATGGACGGCGATAAATACCCTGGGAGGGCCACCCCCGACTTCGGCTCACTCCGCCTCGATTCACGGCAACCTCATGGTAGTTTTTGGCGGTGTATGCAACAGGAACAGGTAGCCCAGCTCGGTTTTTCTTTTACCGCCCCGTTTCGATACTCTCGATCTCTCGACGATGACGAATTAATTCTCGGCCGTGATGTACCGTTTCGGATTTACTTCGAGGTAGTTCCAATGACGTTTGGTGCCTGAACTTGGAAACTTACTGCTGGCACAAGCAGAACACGTCCGACCTGATGCCACATCCGCGATACGGCCAGTCGCAGATCGATCTCGGCGAGAAGCATCTGCTGATATTGGGCGGGTGCGCGGGTCCGAACGATGCCATGAACGATGCGTGGCTGCTGACAATGGAGGGCGCGAGCTGGACCTGGAGAAAAGTTAATATACGACACGCGGACTGGGCGCCGACGATAATATGGTGCCATCAGGCTTGCAAGGTATGAAGGAATATTAACCCTACAACGGTACATATCCAGGGCGTATCCGTTAACGGTACACTCGTGTAACTAATTACCCCAAGACTGTTTTAGTCTCCCATTTTTTTTTCCAATCACTCGAAAAACTTCTAATATGCACCGAACTCTTTCTTAGGCAATAAGGATTAGATTCATGTAAATTTTTTTTGGTACACAGCATTTCAATTTGTGAAAAGTACATTTGAAGCGATAAAAACTCCTGAAAAAAGTTTAAAAAATTGAGATTTTGAATGAAAATTCGCAATTTTTTTTTCAAATCGATGGAAGCGAAAAAATAAAGAGGACATACTACCAAGAAAAAAATACAGCAGATGGTTATGCTCCAAAAAGTATAATTATTTCAATAGATGAAAGTACCCAATGGTACGAGATTGAAAATATCGTGAATGGTCGGGCAAATCTAGTTTTTCCTTTCCTAAAATGTTATGAATCGAGTATATAATGTTTTTTATGCTGCGTGAAATATGAATGTATAGTATAAATTTATAAGAACGTTTTTATTGTAATTTCTTTAATGAAAAACGAGATACAGTCAATCATCTTTTTCATTGTCAGATGAAGTATTTTTCCAAGAAGAACAAGAATTCACTTATTGCGCAAAAAACTTCCGTTAACGGCACACTGGGTTAACTCGTTACCCTATTATCTATACTATTACCTTGCACCTTATTATCTTGCATACCAATTTACTAGTGAAAATACCGATTAAGTTAACCTGGGGTATCTTATCCCACCGTACCGTTCTCGGGTTAATTATCTCGAATTACGGTTGACAAATGTTTTATATCTTCAGGTGGGAAATTACATAATAGTACTCGGCAAGAAGAAACGGCAGACTCGGGCGAGCGACATGAGCATATCCGCTCAAGCGGCTTGCCAAAGACCAGTCCCTGCCCAAGTACCCAATCCTCCGTCTCAGAACGAAAGGTCCGCAGGGATTCAATGTTTATCGCGTGTATCGACACTGAACTGTGAGAATAAAGCAAAAGCGTTTTTGTTTCAGGCAAAAAAATCAACCTCGAATAGACCGAGACGAAAACGTTAACGGACGACACGGATCGTTCCGAAGATCGGTAGTTCTACCGAGCGTTAATCCGCCCTCCTCGAGTTCCTCTTCCCTGCTGACGAGACACGTGCCCGGTTATATTGACAATACTCTCAGCATGGCGGCATTTCGAGACGAGCCTGTGAAAACCGGACCGACCCTGAATCGGCAGCGCCAGTTGGAATCTCTTCGTCGGATGGAGGAGAGAATTCAGAGCCGGCGGCACAGTCAGAAGGCGCCGAAAAAACGGGAGAACACGTTGGCAATATTCGTTCTCGATATAACGAACGTTCTGTGCGACGAATGCGTCGCGTCGTGGGTTCAGTTGAAGCAGGACGACCGTACTGGTCCCGACGAAAGGATATTGTATTCTCTCGTTCTCGGACGTGGGGAGCTCATCGTCTTCGGTGGTATCCGAAAGGAGCAAGCTACTCTTCAAGGACAAACCGACACTGATGATTCCGAAGTCTTTAACGATCTGCATTTTATAAATCCACCGCGATATATTATATAAATACGAACAATGCTTTCTCTCGTTACATATATCGTATTGTATGAGAAAGTAAGAAAGCAAAAAAAAAAAAACAGAAACAAAAAACTTTAAAAATTGAGAATTCAACAAAACAGGGCTACCTCTTGTAATCGCTTTTCTCTTATAGCTACATCAGGTTGCTTTCAACGTGGCGCGAAACTCTCTGTCATCGATCGATCCTGTACATAAATATGCGTATTAGACATTAAGCGAACAGTCTTTTGGAAAAATTTCACGAGCTTTTGCGATAAACGTAATAGAGGGGAAAAAATCTGCTCTAATTCGTGTTTTTTTTTTCGTCCTTCAATGTACTGAATGTACTGCAGAAAACATCGATTTTTGTAATTCTTACCGGCGGCGGAAGTGAGCTTATGCTCCATCCACAATGCATATCCTGAGACACTCCGAAGAACCGGAAGTTGAACAAACGTAACGCAGAAACGCACAGGTGAAGCGATGCACCTATCACGGTCTACTACCGTGGTACCTGTGAACCCGGATTCACTTGCCATTTGGAGGGGGAAATTTATGTGTAGCTCGGCTTCGTGAATCGTGCGTGCGTGTGAAACGCCTCGGCGCGCACACACACATACACCAAGTCGCTCCAAGCTTATGGCCTGTCGTGCCCGATCGGTTTATCAAACCATCGTGACTACTTCGATGTATGCGTGATGTCCCTGTCGCGGTGTCTACTCGGTTCTGAACGATTCTGACAGGGATATGGATGTGCGAATAAAATCTGCAATGCCCAGTGGATGAGCGTGTAAAAAAAAAAATCGCGGCGGAAATTGCGATTCAGGAGTGTACGTGCACAACGGAGGAGGAGGCAAGGTGGGTCTGGGCGCTCCGCGTTCGCTCGGGAGATAACTGTAAAATGTCATCGACGACGAAGAATTAATGTGTGTCACAGCGAGGACTCGAGTCTCGGACGAACATCCTTTCACGCGACCCTCCCTGCTGCAATCACCGTTCCAAAATTAGCTCAATTCGCTTTTTTTCGTAAGATATTTTCACACGATTAGCGGTATCTTACTTCTTTTTTTTTTGTTTTTTTTTCTTTGCTACTGAGCGGGTTAGTCATGCCGGCACGTATGCATATGTTCCGATAAGAATGACGTAAATATTAATCCTGGAGTATCGTCTCACTCCTCTCTCGAATTTGCATTGTATAGAATTATCGTATCGTCGAAACGGAATAAAATATATCGATCGCGCGGCGATTTGAAAATTTTAATTCAGCCTTGACTGTTCGTTGGTCTTGCATCCTTGAATCTCTCGCTTCTTTCAGTGACTCAGATCGCCGTAAACATGGAGGGACCAGAAGTAACGTTTCTCTTTCAATTTGGTCTTCTGCGAGACACTGTCAGCGTGGAGGCGAGTGCCTTAACGTTGAAAGCCCTCAAGGATTATGCCTGTGATTTCATAAACACCAAGTGTCCCGATCATGGCTTGACGCAGCTATTTGAGAGACTGCTGCTGTTCAAGCACGACTACAGTTCCACAAACATACTGCAGCTCATCACCAATGCCACCGAAGTAGTGGACGAGACATTGGTCGAGATAGTATTGACCGGTAAGGCTAACGATACGTTTCTATTTTGATGCCCCAAGAACTATACAGTTCTCATAGTATGTTCTTACAAGATTGTTTGTAGCAGTAGTAAATGCGCTTTATTATCTCCAGTAATACATGATCCACATGCATAGATGTGATGCATTTTTTATTTCATTAGGCCAATGAGCCATTGATCGAGGTTGTTCGGTCCTCAAAATTATTATCAATCAAATAATGATAACTATTAATATCATTAGTAGTAGTAGTAAAAGAAATTTATTGCCAATGCTATACATTACTACAGTTATCTTATACTAGTTTTATACCTAATGATAACACTTTGACGAAGGGCCATTGACCTGAGTCCTTCAGCCCTCAAAATTATGATTAGTCAAATATTAAATATTATTAATATTAATAGTAGTACTAGTAATAGAAATTGATTGCTAATGCTTCACATTTATACAGTATTCATCTTATAGTAGTTTTATACCTAATGATAATTATCATTAGCCATCTGAGATTATCTTTTCTTTCCTTAGATTTACGATTAAAAAGTTTGTAGGTTTTATTCCATGATTTCACCATTGGGAATATTATTATTTTTTTGTTTAATAAAAATAAAAATGGGGATTTTTGAGAGGGTTTGCTGCTAATCAGTAATTAAAAATTTGTTATTGTGAATTTCAAATTTTCCACACTTATGTTGCAGCCCAAGTGCCAAGCGAGGAAGTCGTCATTCGTCCTCACGCCCTGACCGTTCATTCGTACAAAGCTCCGACGTTTTGCGATTTTTGCGGAGAAATGCTCTTCGGCCTTGTGAGGCAAGGTCTCAAGTGTGAAGGATGCGGGATGAATTATCACAAAAGATGCGTAATCAAGATACCCAACAACTGTCTGCAAGACGCGAGTACGAGAAGACGCAGCTCGACGCTGTTGAACGTTCCGCGATCGCCGAGTCAGGGTTCGACGAGTAGCCTGACGAGCGCGAGCGACGATAATCAAAGTTCCGGCACTACTCCGAATACGAGCCAGAACAACAGTATGCTGGTGAGTCTAATTTGTTTCCGCTAGAATTTCATCGACGATTGCCGAGTGCAACGACTGATTAAGTAACAAAATTTACAGGCAATTCCCAGTATCGTTGCTCCAAAACAGTCGAGATCGCCCTCACTGGGCGGAAGACCCGTCTGGGTCGAGCGCGAACTCGCTACACGAATAAAAATTCCTCACACATTCGTCGTTCACACGTACACACGACCGACCGTATGCGGCCTCTGCAAAAAGCTTCTACGAGGATTGTTTAAACAAGGATTGCAATGCAAGGACTGTCAGTATAACGCGCACAAAAAATGCATCGAGAAAATACCCAAGGATTGTACAGGAGAAAATCCTAAAGACACTACTGGTAATTAAAGATTTTAGTCGAGCGAATAAACTGTTCCGGCTGATCGAATTGATTCATTCATATAAATGCATTGACACAGGAGTCGAGTATCCAGACAGCGACGTAGGCAGCGAACCGGAGGGTAGATGCGACGGCAGAAATGAGGAGGGCGACCCCGACAGTGACGCTGAATCACCCCCGAGACCCTCGCAGATTTCCTACACAACGGGCGAAAATAAACTCAATGGCGATTACACGGTACGTGAATTTTTTGTTGTTGTTTGTATCGTTTCGTAACACTAATTTGCGATACAAGTGTGGTAAAGCGAACTTTATACGCACGCTGTGAAGTGCGAGTCACTGAGCAATATAATATTCGCTATACCCTACTAGTATCGCATAATTTTTTTTCGTAACGAATGCAGAAAAAGTGCTACTCCGCCGGAAAGTGCTGCCTGCTTACTGTGGCACTGTACAGCAAGGACTACTGAGTATGCGTCGTACTTTACGCACGCTTCAGCATGCGTGAAGTACGGCGTGCGTAAAGTACTTTACGCACGCTTAAGGGCGCGTAAAGTAAGATCGGACGAATGTGCCCAGTGTTTATAGTCCATTTGGCTGTGCAGCGCCATTTTTGCCACTCTCAGAAGCCACGAAAAGTAGCAATTTTCATGCATGACGTACAAACATTATTTATTTTGTCTTTGACACAATTTTCTATTTTCCGACAGGATCTAGTTCCAAATCGCGATGAGGCATCCTCCGACGATTCCCGGAAGTCGCGGCCATCCAGGTGAGCGTCAGCTCTTGAATTCTATGCTCTCGTCCCTGCCCCGACTTCCAGTACCTTGTTTATCCTATACGATGTTCAGTTGCAGCTCAAGTCCGAGTAACAACATTCCACTGATGCGTATCGTGCAGAGTGTGAAACACACGAAGAGACGGGGCTCGAAAGTTCTCAAGGAAGGATGGATGGTCCATTTTTCCAGTCGCGATCGCACGGTAAGTTCGCAATGATTCGTAGTCAAAAATTCGATGTTGAAGATGTGATTTTACCGGAAAAAAAATTTGTGAATCAACAGAAGCGAAGGCATTACTGGCGGCTCGATTCGAAGGCAATAACGCTCTTCCAGAGCGACAGCGGATCCAAGTATTTCAAGGAAATACCTCTGGCCGAGATACTGGGAATCGAAACTGCAAGGCCAACCCATTCTCGTGAGTGTTTTCATCGATTACCCATCGTTGATAAAGGCAATCTACTCCGAAAACGAAAGAATTTTTTTTTTTTACGAAACATGTGGCCTCGTAAAATATGTGCTCGAACCTTGCAGAGTCTACGCACTGTTTCGAGCTCCGTACTGCAAATGTGGACTACTACGTTGGCGAGGAAGTCGGAGGAGGCGTTGGCGGTCAAGTTCCTGCGCCTGAGAGCGGCGTCGGTGCTCATCTCGCGAGATCCTGGGAGACTAGCATTCGGCAAGCTCTGATGCCAGTTACGAACGCATTAGCCAGTGAGTTTTTTTTTTACGAGTGTAAAATATTCAGTGTACTCCTCGCCGGATCTGAATCGATTGATCGAGCGTGTTACTCTTTCAGACCAAGAGCAGTCGACCGAGCCAGAGGAGAACGTGACGGATATGTCGCAGCTCTATCAGATTTTTCCCGACGAAGTTCTGGGCTCCGGTCAATTCGGCATAGTGTACGGCGGTGCTCATCGCAAGACTGGACGCGCCGTCGCGATAAAAGTTATCGACAAGCTGCGCTTCCCGACTAAACAGGAAGCCCAGTTGAAGAACGAAGTCGCGATACTGCAGAATCTCTCGCACAGCGGAGTCGTCAATCTCGAGCGAATGTTCGAAACGCCCGAGAGAATATTCGTAGTTATGGAGAAGCTCAAGGGCGATATGCTGGAAATGATACTGAATTCGGAGCGTGGAAGGTTGAGCGAGCGGATAACGAAGTTTCTCATAACCCAGATACTCGTTGCGCTCAAGCATCTTCACAGCAAGAACATCGTTCACTGCGATCTGAAGCCGGAAAATGTGCTGCTGAGCAGCAACAGTGACTTCACACAGGTGAAGCTTTGCGACTTTGGATTCGCGAGAATAATCGGTGAGAAGAGCTTTCGGAGAAGCGTCGTCGGAACACCGGCTTATCTTGCTCCGGAGGTGTTGCGAAACAAGGGATATAACAGATCACTCGACATGTGGAGCGTCGGTGTCATCGTCTACGTGTCGCTAAGCGGAACTTTTCCGTTCAACGAAGACGAGGATATTAACGAACAGATCCAGAACGCCGGTTTCATGTATCCGCCGAATCCGTGGAAGGAAATATCCTCGGACGCCATAGATCTGATAAACAATCTCCTTCAGGTAAAGCAGCGAAAGCGTTATACCGTCGACAAGAGTCTCCAGCACGTGTGGCTGCAGGATTACCAAACGTGGTGCGATCTTCGTCAGCTTGAAGTACAAGTCGGCTGCCGCTATCTCACCCACGAGAGCGATGACTCTCGCTGGATGTCTTACGCGAGTCAGCGGACATGACACAACTATTTGCCTACCGTGAACATCGAATCCTCGCCGACTCCTCCCCCGCTACAGAAGGGATGGGCCCGCAGCGCCCGGGCCACACTACGCCGCTTCATTCGTGCCTGAAACAAAGTATAATACGGAGAGAAAGAGAAGGAGAGAGAGATTCGTGAGAATCGTTATATCCAAACTACCCTGTCAGCTCGTATTACCGTTCTCACTTCACTCAATATGTCTTTCTAGAGATTTAAAACAAAAAAACAGCGAAGAAAATTTTATTAGATTTGGGAAAAAAAAGGAATACTATATCGTAGCTAGGCGGCGAACGGTGGTGACAAAAAACCTCCTGTTGTAACCCACCGCGCCGTTTCACATTTTCGAAATTGAATCAATACTCTTCGAAGCTTTTCGCTCTTTGGATAATTAATACCAATAATTAACTTTGCCCCATCGGAGATTTTTACGATAAAGTATAGATAACAAGGGCCTGTATGAGTTCTGAGGCATCCGTTGCCGGGTGCCGGAATCAGATCTGGCTTCCTTAGTCTTCCGGTATCGAGTATAATATTTCGTAAGTCGTTTAACCATGTATTATCGACGACTTTATGCATTCCACCGCTAGTTGGGTTTTTAGACATTCCAATTTTAATCTATTGAATAATATTGTCGCGTGGACGAACTTGAGAGAAAGTGAGGTCGTTTTATTCGAGAGAGTTTACAAAGTTCGAGTCGATTATGAGATTGGCTGTGGGGGAAGACGCTGCCGGTGTGCGGCTTTTTTCGCTCTTGTACAATGAAACTCCTTCTCTCGGCACTAGTTATCATAGCGTACTGCCACTCGGAAAAACTTTTGAAATTTACCGTAGGACCGCGCTTGGAAGATTAACCGTTCGTGCCAATTCGCGGATCGAAAGTACCTTATTGCTGGTCGAGGAATGCGTGTTCGAGTCGTCTTTATTCTTTGTAGAAAAAGACGTCCGGCCTCTAGTGAGAGATATCTGATAGTGTTTTTTAATGAGTTCAGCCTGACATGAATTATTGTGGTATGATAGGCGATCAGCAATACACGACTACGAAGTCCCGTAACGAAAGTAAGAAGGATCAACGGTATATGGAGCGAGTACTCGCCACTCAGATTTTTTAATTGAATTATTATGTCGTTACGAAAGCGAGCTCAAGTTAGCGGCAAACGCATTGCAGATTTTAGCAGCTCCGATCCGGGCGAACCGAGGAATTTTATTAGGTCCATTCCGCGAGCAATAAAACTGCATATTTTAATCTAGTTTGCACTCGATGAATGACAATGACGAATAGACTGGCGCGGCGAATGTATGAACGCGTAAATATGAAAAAGAAAAACGAAAAAAAAATCGCGTAGGCTAAGATTATCTTTTAGTTGTCTACTTCGATTAATAATTATTAACGAGACGTACAAGTTGTGACCTGGTTGTGGGATCTGATTAATTTTAGCGCATTTACCTTTTACTCGATATTTGTTCGATTCTTTTTTTTGTACTCATTTACTGATTAAGCGTTCGTTACCGCAGAACGAATCAGACGTTTTATAATGCATGTAAATTATGAGATTGAGCTTTAAGCCTTTATTAAAATTATGTATATCTATTTAACTATGTAACGCGTTACGTTGTTTGCGATCAAGCAGCTTCGTGGAAGATGCTATCGTTTTTTTTTTGCGCCTCTGGATATCTAGATCGTTATTTTAAATGCGTGTCCGTGTCTGATTCTCTTCTCGCTTCGAGGCATTCCAATTTTTTTCACGAATACATTCGACCTTGAAATCCGACATTCCACGTTGCGTAATTTAGCCGTGCGATCGACTTTGATGAAGCTTAGCACAACTGTTTTAACGATCGGAGATCTGAATTAAAAAAAAAAAAGAAATTATTAGTTAACAGACAGTATGACTCTTCGGATACGGTTTGTGTACCGTCTTACGATTATATTATCTACATATATTTACGAGATTATTCAAATGCATTGAAATATAAAATACGGATGTCATTTACCTATTTTAATGTTATGAAATATACGTTATTTTTATAATCCAAAAAAAAGAAAGAAAGAAAGAACGAAAATAGCGATACTCTAAAATGCCTCTAATGTGTGTCGACGGAAGACCGATTGACGCACTTTGCTGAAAAAAAAATAAGGCGGCGAAGTACCGTTTCTGAAAAAATTCTGTGACACTAACAGGAACACCTGCTCGAAATAATAGGTGTTCGTCGAGCGCATCCGGAGTCACCGCGTGACACGGTCAGTAGATGAATTTCGATTAAACAGTATAGACCTTAGTCGCGGAGATTCTTACGATAATGTACGAGCGAGATAAAATGATATTTTTATTGTTTTTTGTCGCACAGGTGCGCGAGCCGGTAACAGCTGAATGGGTGGAGATTCCACAATTCTCCGATGTCCGAAAAGTCTACAGGGAGCCGTTCAACAAGTACGCCGGAAATCAGAAGTTGCACGTGCTGAATAACAAAAAACCATCCGAGTTTCACGAATTTCAAAATGTTACCGCTGCGGTGGTTCATGCCTTCGACAAAATACACACCAACAAGCATCTCGGATTGTCTCAATCGTGGATTACCAAAGCAACGGAAGCGAGCACAAGCCTTACGGACCCTTCGCACTTCGCCGTCACCGAGGAAACAGTGTATCTGTCTGGAATGAGTCCGTGGAGCACGATTCGGACTCCGCAGAATGTCGAGAATTTGCCGGACGACAGTCAATTCGATGACTCGACCGTCGAGGACGAGGACGATGAATACGTGACTGTATCGACGATTAATCCCGACGATCGTGTTACCACCTACGATCGTGTTACTACCGACGATCGTGTTATCACCGTCGATAAAAATCAAACCACCGGGACGAACTCGTCTGCCTACCAGGAAACTCCACAGCTTCAAGAGGAAACTCCACAGATGGAAGAGGACAGCAACTCCAAGCCAAGTATCTTGTACTTCATACCGATACAATTATTCAAGAAAGTTCACGCCACACTCCAGGCACAGCCGGGTACTCTTAAGGGAAAAATTATATTTTTGAAGAATATCCAAACTTCGCTTCTCGCTGAGATACGTGAGTCGAGCAGTATTTATTTATTTATTTATTTATTTATTTATTTATTTATTTATTTATTTATTTATTTATTTATTTATTTATTTGTTTATTTGTTTATTCATTTATTTACGATAAGTGTACGGAACTCCCAATCATGCAACTCCCAAGATTGCTCAGCCAGTTAATTTATACCACGTTCGCAAATAGTTATCTTCGTACATTTTATCTTTTCGGTTTTGTGGAAGCTATCTTTCTCCTATTTTTTTTTTCTTTTT
Source organism: Stenichneumon culpator (assembly GCA_964017025.1). Classification (NCBI taxonomy): domain Eukaryota; kingdom Metazoa; phylum Arthropoda; class Insecta; order Hymenoptera; family Ichneumonidae; genus Stenichneumon; species Stenichneumon culpator. The sequence goes on along the minus strand of OZ024779.1, from coordinate 17,038,541 downwards.
TTTTCATTCTACGAGCCAGAGACGAGTATTAATGGAAACATTTTTTTTCAGAGAAGAGACTGACTCCGGTGCTTGTTCCGATACGAAAACGAAGAGCTGCCCGCGGTGATCACGGCTGGGATGACCATGACGACAGCGTTGGCTTCCCTTCGCTCGAAGGGGCTTTGATGGCTATTTCCTTCTTAACGTTCGCTGTGTATCTCGTACAATTGGTCATGGTAATTCCCGTACTCATCACGCTGTTCGTTTGCTTCAACATCGACAGTCAATATCGATGGTTTTGTGCTTTCAGATGCTGTTCAGGAATTTCAGTGCGGCACCGACCGCCGCCCCGGGAACGGCGACCGTTCTCTTCAACAGAAACAAAAAATCTGTCGAGGAATTCACCGAACAGACTGCGACGGTTCTCGAGTACCTGGACAAATACGCTAAAACTCCGTACATTGATAATTGAATTTATGGATTATTCATTAATAGCACAATAAAAGACTGTTGACTGTTAACGAAAACGTTTTTCTACCGCCATTCACCCGAAAATTCAAATTATCCCTCGCTGGGACAAACTATCCGCAGGTGGCGCCACCCGTCCCGCGAAACATTTTATAAAACAGAGACGTCGCCGCCGCGATACAAGAGATCGAAGAGAATAACTTTGGTTATGGACGAACCCCTTCGAATTCGCGGGAAACGCGTTCCGTTGGTTATTTCGGAGCAGTTGTCTCTGCCTGATGAATTATAGAAATTATAGCAATTAATTTTTTATACTCTCTTACCTTTGTTGCCTTCGAGTGGTGATTATATATTATTATTTTTTTTACATATTTTTTTCATGCTCTCAGTGTTTATCGTCGATGAAGAGTACGTTCGGCGCGTTCGAGATACTCCAAAATATCTGAGGTAACCTCTTTTTAAATAAAACAGGCCAGCTCGGCTATTTCCTTCACCGGCAGTGTATATTTTTCTATTTTTTTGAGCCTAAAATTTTCGATAAACCGTTAGGAGATTCAACCTATCTTGAGCCGAACGCTCCGGCCAAATTAACGAATATTTGCTCTGATTCACGCAAGCCGCTTCTACCGAGTTAACTATGAATCTCTAATGGTCGAGCTATGAGCCGTCCCAGCATCAGAGGCCATGAGACTGCCCGAAGAAGGTATTCCGGACTCAGAGAAGACAGCGACGTCGGTAAGGAGACTGTCAACGCTATGTTGCCAAATTCTAAGGATTACACGAGTCAGAAGGATACCTCGCCTGCCACTAGTCGCTACGGAAGAGCCATAAAGCCCAAAACGCCTACGAACAGCGAGGTCGATCCTCCAAAGGCATGTTAAGCTACTCATTGGAACGCCTTTATTTTCCACTTGCTGCGGGAAAACCTTTTCAAAGGATTCTCCCGCCCCCTTTCCCCAACTTAATTTCTGCAAGTTATTGATATTTCATGCATCTCTCAAGATTGCCCAGCTAAATAATTTATGCCATATGTTCGCAAATCACTATCTTTAAATATTTTTTGGCCTCTGTTTTGTGGAAACTATTTTTCATCTATGTTTCATCTATCATTCTTTTATTTTTCTTCTCTCTTTCTTCTCTCTTTCTTCTATCTTTCTTCCATTTAACTGCATCTGAATTTTTTTGGCTGTTTAATCAATGTTTTATTGTTATTTCAGACTGGAAAGATGCCAAAGGTAAAAAAAACGAGTCAAGTATCCCCATCGGTACTGGAGAAGAGCAACGGGATAACGAAGAAGAAAAAGATCGAAAGTACCGAGCCTAAGGAGGCCGATAGTTCGATCTCGGAGGAAAAGCCTTTGCCAAAAAGCAAGGAGTCCCCTGAGTGCCAATTTTCCGTGGGTCAACTTGCCTGGGCCCTCGTCGGTAATTATCCCTACTGGCCGTGCGTCGTCACTCTGGATCCGATAGCGCAGATACACGCGAAATCGAGAGGTAAGAAACATCGGTGCAAACGAAGATTTTACGGTGAAACGATACTTAAATGACAATTTTCTTTGGTAATTCTACCCTGCAGCATTCGGAAGATCTGTGGGAACTCTCGTTCATGTACAATATTTCGGTGACAAGGGTCGTCACGGCTGGGTGTCCGAGACCGCAATGATTCCGTTCGTTGGAATCGCCGACTTCAACAGGCTCGCGAAAGCCTCGAACGCCGATCCTAAGAAGAAGAACGGAAAGAACACCGGCTTCTTCGTGAAGCCGCAGATAAATTCGAAATGGTCGATCGCCGTCGACGAGGCCACGGAAGTTTTGTCAATGACCGACGAGGAGAGGGCCGAGCACTTCAGGCCCCACGATGAGAAAACCAAATACGAGAAATTACTCGAACTCGCCACGAACGGAAAGACGAACGGAAAGCGCGAGCGTTGGAGCGATGCAGCGGGGCCGAGTCCGAAACGTGTAAAGCGCGAAACGTGTACGACCGCGGAAGAGGCGGATGACGTACCGGAGAAAAAGAAATCTCAAAAAATAGCGTCGGAAGTTGAGCACAAAATAAGTATTAACTTGAACTCGGAAACCCCGCCGACACCGCCCTCCAGTCACAAAGATTCCAGCGACGAGTCGTCGGTTATAAAAAAGGCGAAAGTCAAAAAGCGAAAGAAAGATCTTGACGGCGATTTCGAACTGTACTACGAGCGCAATCGTGACATGATAGAAGACGCGCAGCCTGACGCGACGGAGGCTGAGATAAGAATATATCTCGAGAAAACTTGGGAAAACATGAGTTTGACGCTGCGCGGAAAGTATCGATCGAGAATAAAGCCAGCGAACGACGTACCGATCAAGGAAGAACCGACGGATCACGAGGAGGAGTCCTCGGTCGACTCCGACTCGAAATACAGCAAGAAGCCAAAGCTCAAGAAGATTGAGAAGGAGGAGACTCGCGTTAGCAAATATCGTACGAGAGTAAAACCGACAAACGGCGTTCAGTCGAAGGAAGCCTCGACTGACCACGAGGAAGAGTCATCCCTCGATTCGGACTCGACAAATCGAAATACGAAATCAAAGTTCAACAAGTCTGAGAAATCGGAGGCTCGCGTTGGCGATATTACCAAGAAAACGCGTCCGTACAATTTGTTCCGAGGTACAAAACAGGAGCGGGTGTGCCAGATATGCGAGCGAACGGGTGACTTGACGAGATGCAAGGGGCCTTGTTTCTCCTACTTCCATCTCCCATGTGTGAAGCCCGGGGAATCGAGCTCTGAGTGCAGTATGGACGAGGAAACGACGGAGGATTCTCTGTTCCAGGACTTGAAGGAGATTCGACGAAGCGTCGATAACGAGGACGAATGTGAGTTTGCCCTTTCCTAGACAAAATTACAGGACTTTAATATCGTCTATATTGCATGGTTTCCAGCGGCCCTTCAATCCTTGAAGTCCTGGAAATGTCCTTGAAAAAGTCCGGGAATTTTCTTGAAGTTCACGTAATGTCCTTGAATTTTTTATACCTCTGCAAATTTGAGTCTCTTTCAAAATGTATATTACTAGCGACCGCCCTAAAAAAAATGTGTATCATAGTTTCGCTAAGATACATGTATTCGTGCATAGTGAATAGTTTTTCGGAACAGATTACAACGCAAACGAAGACGGTTATCAAACGAAATGTTATTTCGTATTTCGCGCGCGAAATGCATATTTTCATTTTTTATAAATTTCCCAACCCAACTTGAAAATGTCCTGGACATTGTCCTTGAAGGTCCTTGAATATCCTAGTATTTCGTACGGACTTTTTACTGGACCCGATGTATTACGAGTCACGACAACTGGCAAGTTGTCGTGACTCGGGCGCTTCGCGTATCAAGCAAACAACTTTCTTGAATACATATGTGATTAATCTTTCAGACAAAAACGACGATATTCTTGAAGATGAAACTTTCAAGTGCATCGACTGCCTGTCCGGCGTCGCGCCGGCTTGCTTCATTTGCAACGACCGTGAGGACGACAGAGTTCGATGTTCCGTGATAGCTTGCGGAAGGCATTATCACTCACTGTGTCTGAAAACGTGGCCGCAATCACACTGGCAAGGTGGTCGACTCACGTGTCCCTATCACGTGTGTCACACGTGCATCTCGGATAATCCCCAAAACGGTCACTCGCGGGCGTCGAACGAGAAACTGGTGCGTTGCGTGAGATGTCCATCTTCTTATCACGCCTCGACCTCGTGTTTGCCGGCTGGATCGGAAATTCTCACCGGCAGTCAAGTGATATGCCCGAAGCATTACAAAGCCCCTGGACCACCCCTCAATGCAACGTGGTGCTTTCTGTGCACTCGCGGAGGAAGTCTCATCTGTTGCGACACTTGTCCCACCTCCTTTCATCCGGAGTGTCTTGGTAAGAGGCAATGTTATCAATGTTTTTTATTATAATTTTTTTTTTTAACAAGAAACTGTTCTGTTATAATGAGACTAATTTCGATTACTTGTGCAGGCATCGACGCGCCGGACGGTGCATTTATTTGCGAGGACTGCGAAACTGGCAGATTGCCACTCTACGGCGAAGTCGTATGGGTAAAACTCGGGAATTATCGGTGGTGGCCATCGAGGATATGTTTCCCTTACGAGATTCCCCGAAATCTCGAAGCGATCTCGCATCGCCCGGGTGAATTCTGCGTCATGTTCCTCGGGACGAATAATTATTACTGGGTTCACAGGTGAGAGGTCGTTGAATTTGTAGATTCGATAATTTCTCGTCCTCGTTGACTCGCTCAACTCTGTCATCTATCCGCACAGGGGTCGAGTGTTCCTTTATCAGGACGGAGATGCCAATGGCAAAGTTTCCCTCGGTAAGAAAAACGTCGACGAAGCTTACAAGAAGGCAATGGAGCAAGCAAACGAGATTCATCAACGCTTGAAGGTCGAAAGGGTCGCGGCAAAGGGGTCGGAATCGCGGGTTTTGAAACCACCGCACTACGTCAAATTGAAAGTGAGTGTTGAAGGACGGTAGGGTCAACATTCACCGGGAATTGCACTGTAAAAAAAATCGTATGGGATTTAATGTGTCGGACTGGAAGTTTTTATGCAAAAACTGGTATATTAAATTTCATAGACAATTGTGATGAAAAATTAATGTTCAGTGTATTAAACATAGGGAAAACTTTATTTATAATAATTTACTTCAATTTTATGATGAAACTTCCAGTCCGGTATACTAGATTAATAATTTTTTTTTAACAGTCTGCAGAATCAAGATCGATAATGACTGTTTGATCGTGACTCTTACAGGTGAACAAACCTGTGGGCAACGTGAAACCTGCCGAGGTTGATAGCATCGTGGCATGCGATTGCGACGCCAAGTGGGACAATCCCTGCTCGCCGGACACCGACTGCCTCAATCGTATACTCTCGGTTGAGTGCAGTCCCGGTATATGTCCGGCTGGGCCGAAGTGCAATAACCAGGCCTTCGTGCGTAGGCAATATCCGTCGATGGAGCCTTTTCATACAGCGGGACGCGGCTGGGGTCTGCGAACCCTCGAAACGATAACCGAGGGCCAGTTCGTGATCGAATACGTGGGGGAAGTGATCGACGAGGCCGAGTACAAGCGCAGATTGCACCACAAGAAAGAACTGAAGAACGAGAATTTCTATTTCTTGACGATAGACACTTGCAGAATGATCGATGCCGAGCCGAAAGGAAATCTCAGCCGATTCATGAGTAAGACCGATGATTCGTCCTGACCAATATGCATAGCCAATTAATTAGCCACCGACAACTGATTAATTATTCGACGTGTTCGTGCATCTGTTCACAGATCATTCTTGTCAGCCGAACTGCGAGACCCAAAAGTGGACTGTGAACGGCGATACGCGGATTGGCCTCTTTGCTCTGCGCGACATAGAGATCGGCGAGGAATTGACGTTCAACTACAACTTGGCCTGCGACGGAGAGACGCGAAAACCATGCCTTTGCGGAGCGCCGAATTGCAGCGGTTTCATAGGCTCGAAGGTCCAGAAAAATAGAGGTCAACGAAGGTAAGCAATGTGCAGCACTGCTCATAAATATCGGAACAAAAATTCTACAAGTCTTTGCCTTTACGTTTTCCATTGCTCTTCACAGTTCCAGCGTCGTACACAATTGTTGGTCTTGCGGCAAAGCGTTGACGGAGTCCGGCGTCCATTTGAAGTGCGATCAAAAGACCTGCTTGAAAAGTTACCATAGGAGTTGCGTGACGGTAGACGAGGACGATTCCAAGTTCAGCTGTCCCTGGCACCACTGTAAGGAATGCGGCCGCAGGACCGGCGCTCACTGCAATTACTGCAGTACAGCTTACTGCCAAGGTTAATAATTTATACTAATTTTGCGGCCGGGATCGTCGAGACACCCAGTTGACACGAGTATAATTTCCTTCGCAGCTCATCTAGACGGTAATTTAGTGGAGTACAAAGAAAAGCTCGGTTACGTGTGTAAAGTACACGAAGACGTCGACGGGCGAAAATCTCTTACCGAGGACGAAGACAAAGAAGAGTCGGAGAACGAGATGGAGACTGACAAGGAGTCGTCGTCGATAAGCTCGGATAGTTCGGTATTTACAGAAAAGACGTCGTTGCCAAGAGAATCATCGCCGAGAGTCTCGATCGTAGAGGTAAGAAAACACACGTAATCAGCGATAACTGTGTGTCGACAGGAGATCGACGAATAGAATCGAATGTACGCTGTTACGTACGGAGCTTCGCGATAGAAAAAAAAGTAATCGACGTTGTACAGATTGACGAACGCGCGGACGTGGCGGGCCGCGTGATCGATAATGAAACAGACAAATCGGACTTCTGATTATTTTTAGTTAGGTAAACGGTGGTGGAGGAGCATGACGCTGTTATTGGCGAGATTGTTTCGGAGCAAGGGAAATCGCGTGGTAACACGAGAAATCTGTAATCGCCCGTACCGTCGACGTTTAACTCGAGGCGCGAATCATTGATCGTTAACGATAGATTTATTCATATCGAGCCGGACGAGATTCCGGACATGCGGGTACACCATTTGTGTTCCTCATTCAGTTTACTTATCCATTTTTCGACACGTTTTTGCCGAAATCGTTTTTACATTGATACAAAAAAATGTAACCAACAAAAAACAACGCTGTTATTCTTTCTTTTTTTTATCAATTGGCTATAGATAATATGCATATTATCGATGTAACCGTCTAATGTCAAATGGATCCAACAAATATGTGAAGTTATTATGTTGTTCTTTTCTTTTTAATTATTAATTAGCCACCTCATCCCTCATAGTACTTAGCGGTAGAATGATCGGTGTACAATAATTTTTTCTACTCCCTTAGTTCACAGTGTAGAATCTTATAGGTGGTATTATTTAGTAGTTAGAAGGCAATTGTTGACTGGCATGCACAGACGCCCGAGTATGTTCCTTTGTTGTTTTTTTTACACATTTTTATTATCTCTGCTTTTTTATGTGTCTAGTGGCTGGGTATTGTTCGGGCCATCCGCTTAGAAATTTTGATTATCGAAAAACCTCCGAACTCGATAATGAAAATATTGCGTGTATGCGATGAGTGTTTTTGTGGTCGAACGCTCGTCTTCTGTAGAGGGTAAATCCTTGTGTCAGCACGGATTCGCCTAAGTGGCAATATGCCTCGCAGGTACAAGTCAGCAGCGAGGAAAGCGAGGAGTCGCAAAAGGAAGATTCGATGAATCTTGATGAAAGTTTTGACGGGGCTAAGGAGAATAAAAGAGCACGTCTACCGAGAAAGAAGAGTTCCGAACGAGTATCCTATAGAAAAAAACGTGAGGAAGGAAGAATAAAGACTCTGAGATCGTTGACGCCGAGTCAGCTAGAGATCATCATCGGCGGTAGTATTGTCAGCGAGCCTTGATGAGAGTGTTCGACGAGGAACGATATACGGAGCAGAATTGAAAAAAAGAAAGAAAAATTTAATTGATTAGCCACTGTCTCAATGACTCGTGTGCGGGGAAAAAACTAAAATGGTCAGACCTTTAATATTTATAGTAGTTATGCAAATTATTTATCCGACACCACGATCCATTGACGTACGTGGTTGAATTTATTATTAAAATACAACTTTGCTTATTTTTTAGACTAATTGACCAAAACAAAAGAAGGTAACTGTGACCTTCCAGTCTGACTAATGGATTGACTGTCGCGATCGTTCGCCGGCTCAAACGAGATTTATAGCATAATCGTTGTAAGAATCGTGATTTGTCTAAACAGATTCTTATAGTTTTTAAGGAAACGTTATTCGTTTCTGTTACAAGTAGATCAATTTTATGATACAAAAAAAATATATGTACCAATGTTCGGACGATAGACAGTCTATCCATGTTTCTTCAACACCGTCCATTGGCTCCCGTATATATTATCTCTTAATAAAAAAAAAAGTTAACGACTGTTAGCGACACAATTTGCTTAACTAGAAGCATGCTACATTGACAAAACATTTTTTCAATCTCCAAGCGACCGTCAAACGAGAATAACCTTTTACGCATAACGACAGAGAAATGCAAAGTTTATTTTTAATCGCGCGAAGTACATACTCGATTAAGCTGAGTATTATCGAATCGAGTTATATACTTCCAAATTAATACATCGTCCAAATAAATTAACTGAACGTTTTCACCCACAAAATCAGTACGGTAAATAAACATCACTCCATAAATCTTTGAATACACATCTAAAGAATATTTATATTATGTATGTATATATATATATATATATATATATATATATATATATTACACAAAAATACATCTGCGGTATGCACTGTACAAATTAATGGCGAGCTTCGAAACTCCGCGACGCGCTTGATTAAACAATGTTCCGTCTCTCGTCCTCACTCCGGACTCATCGTTGGAAATACGCTATGCTAGTATACTCGTACACATAGTACCGAATGCTTTATACAAAAAGTTAATATCAGCGGGTGACGAGTTTTATCACCCAAGCTACCTAATTCAACAATGTTGTTAAAAACATTTAAAAAATATTACAGCTTTATAACAGATCTTTAGTTTCTCTGTCGCACTCCTGCGACAGAGCACAGGCGCTAATTATCATCGAGCGCATATGTTCGCAAGGCCCTTAAACGATTATTATGTATACTTGATATACCTCGGTGTTCACCAACGAATCATACCCGAGGCTCTCTTCCGTAATCCTGATACAGCTTCGGGCTGTCCTGCACGGAGGGACTCCTGGTTGCAACGTCCGTCGTAGTGGTCGTCGTTGATTCGCTGTTCGAGTGCAAGGATATCGTCTCTTCCGTGGGGACCGTGCCGAGTTTCTTTCGTAACACCGGAGCTATGAAGTTTTGGCTGGTGGTCAGATCTCTTCTCGGCGCCGTAGACTGGAGAAACGATCGAGCGGTTAATTGGATCGATCACCGGGAGTTCCATGATAATCCTAAAGATATCTGCATGACATCAAATTTCATCTTTGGCAAGCCTCTATTAATACCCGGTTTTAGGAAGAAAAAAAATTCTTCGCTTATAGAATTTTATTCTCCAAGTGAACTTCCCCGAGCGACGTTGGTGCAATGCAAAATACGGCCGTTATGACTCCATGAAATTTTGTCAGATGCAGATATCTTCAGGGTCATGTTCTAATACCCATTCTATACCTTGGGTTTCGAGGCGGGCAACGTTGCTCCGGTAACGAGACCGAGAATGCTAGCAGCGAGTCCGCTGAGCTGAAGTGCAGCCAAAGGCGATAAACCCCTTCTCACGAGACCGAGAGCCAAGAGGGCAGCTTGGGCGAGAACTGGTGCAGCACCAGCGGCTCCAGCAGCGGCTCCCGCTAACTGACCGCCGCCTACACTCGGTCCGTACGCGAAGCACAAGTTATGCCTGTCCACCTGCGAAATAACGATCAATTGAATTATAGCTTCTCTTGATTCCAGAACGATACAGCAATAAACAGCTTTCCGCACTCACCAAATGCTTCACCAACAGATAGAGCAGTCCGAATGGCGTGATCAACGGACACGCAACACTGTACACAGTGGTCATGGTGAATACTAGGAGCAACCACGCGTAATGAGCTCCCAACGGAAATTCCCACAGTACGGCTTTCCGGACGTGAACACGCTCGGCCCGGCTGCGCGCTATTGAGAGCCTGAACGTATATAGAGCAAGCTCGGGAAATCTCACCAGTTCCAGTCCGCTTCCGAGCAAGGCCGCAGTTATGACGTAATTTACAAACAGAGCACCCTGAAACGAGCGTGTCTCCATTTATCTGTTCTCTTTCGTAACTGAGCTGTCGATGATGTTAACAGAAATTGGCATACCTGATCGGCGAGGAAGACGCACTCCCATCTTCCGGTGTTGTTTCCGGAATTTACCGTCCAGTCCAAGAACGCCTGGGCACTCGTGAGACCCAGACTCGGCAGTATGAGAACCATCAACAGAAGAAGCAACAATGTTTTTCGCATTACTGCCCGATTGAGGCCGCTCCTCGTCCAGTGCCTGACGAGGGATTCACTTCTCGCGACGAGAACCGGCATGAGCGCGGCGACGCTCACGAGAAGAACGGTCGGCAGAAAGGAAGACAGCACCGGACTCAGATTCATTATCTCTCCGGTGATCGGTAGTTTGTTCAGCGCCGTCACTATAACGGCTGGGGTCGTCAAGAAGAACAGGGTGATTCCCAGAGCCAGGTTTATCAGAGTCGCGTTGAGGTACCAGCATGGTCTCGCTACGCTCAAATTTTCCCAGAATATATCTGAAGGTGCTGGAGCGTAGTCGACGATCCACCTCACAGCCGGAGCCGAACGCAACTGTCGCCGCATTGTTCTCGCCGCACCGGGTGTACCTGAGAATGATTTATTATAGGAAGGAATTTGATGACGATTCAAACTGCGAACAGCGGGTTAACTTACCCAAGGTAATGAAAGCGACGCCCAGAGGTCTTCCGAGGGCGACCTTCCTCTCTTCTTCGACCATGGCCGTTAATCGGATCTCTTCTTCCGTATAAAATTCTTGGGCATCGACCTAAATCGAAGAGAATGGATCAAGTTTATTTAATATTGCTAGGGCAATTAACTAAGTTGAAAGAGTTGTCGCCGTTGAGAGAAGAACTGACCGTTTTGCAACAACAGCCAACAACTTGGCCGCAAGGATACGGATACATTTTCAGTGGTCCCTTTCTTCTGTTATAATTTTCGCAGTATAGGCGCGCCTGTTCGGCGCAATCTCTTTGGGCATCCAGAGCGGATAATCTCTGGATATCGTGAGCAAGCGTGACATCCTCCACGGTCAGAGTAGGAAAAGCTTCCCTGCAGTAAGCGGATTACAATAATAAAAATTCTTAGAAACCAAACGTACAATTTTGTAATTCAAGCTTCGCTCACTTGAAATATTCCATGAGGCTCTCCGCATTGCACTGATGCTTAGGAATTTCCGTTACCAAGAGTGTTCTTGCTGCCAACTCCCCGGCCGGTCTGGCGTCGCGAACCTAATCGTACAAAAATATTGATTGATGAACAGAAACCCCATAAATACCCAATTAATACCCAATAAATATCCAATAAATATCCAATAAATATCCAATAAATATCCAATAAATATCCAATCAATATCCAATCAATATCCAATCAATATCCAATCAATATCCAATCAATATCCAATCAATATCCAATCAATATCCAATCAATATCCAAAAAATATCCAATAAATATCCATAGGGATGCAAGGGTACCTGCTTCATAAATTTTCGCATGATATAACCGCCGATCGGCAAATAGGACAATATCAAAACGGTGTGCATCCAGATCCACGAGGAGTTTGGATCCAAATTCGACAGAGTGGTGTGACTGAAAGTCGCGTTGCTGCCCTGCATCGTGCCGTGATAGTTTATCGGCAAAGCGATGCAGAGTGATACGATAACCATCATTCCAGTTAATACTATTAGATAACGCTCGAACGATATGTACAGCAAGCCGTCCGGTCCCGCACGTTTCAGTAACTCCTTGTCCCTGTTTAAGATATACAAGTTTTTTTTGTTGTTTTTCAGTATTCGGGCAGGAAATTAATTGAACCGTGCCTGGAAAAATGCGTACTAACGTCACTCTGAATGCAGTTACAATCCAAGATACAAAACCCCTGTCTATGTGGGAAAGCTGAGAGTTGACCGACGCCTCCATAGCCGACACGTCAGCTTCGGCTGTGTCGTTGTCTCCATAGAACAGCTCCATCCATCTGTTGTCCGTTTTGTGCAGAAGTGCCAGCCTTCCATAGTTCCAGGCTTTCTTGCGCAGTAAGCCAAACAAAATTACTAGTAGCTGAAAAGTATGAAAAATTGAATGAAAAAAAAAAATTTCTTCTAAATTAATCGGTTACCGAGATACAACAGACTTACCACAAAGCCTATGAGATTCAACAATAAATTGGCTGGTATACCAGCATAAAAATCTGGTATTATAGTGGAGTTGTGCCTGGGTATGGGAATACAGGTCTCCGTGCTCGGAGGATCGTAGAAGCTAGTACTGGAACAATAAAACAAAACAGAGTCGTGACAGATCTCAAAATTTATCAACGATCCATGCAACAATAATTTTTTCTGGGCACCTCAAATCAACAATGACACATTCGCAGCTTATCTGACAAACTTTTTTTTGTAAAGAGTGATAGTCATCCGGTACGAGCAACAATGAAACAGATTTTTCTGAACCGATGATCGAAACGATTTGTCATTCTCGAATTCGTGAATCGTAAAAAAATGACGGAAGTTAATCGAATCGACAATTTTGGCAGATGTTTTTGATAACAAATCTGTTGAGCTTAAAAGCGAAAGGCGTATATATATACGCACAGTGACGATGCTTTGAGCATGCGAAAAAAAAAAATGCACTCGGGAACTTTCCGACCATACATAGGCCGAGGTCTATAAGAAGTCTCGCGAAACTTACTTGTTGCTAGAGTAATCCATAACGATTAGAAATTTATTAGCGGCTATCACAGTGCAACGAGGCAGGTAAAAAAAATCATGTTAAGAAAACATGCGTCGCGTTGACACATCGCGCGAGCGAACAGTCCCTCGGACGTGTGGTAAGTAACCTGTAAGCCGAGGCCCTCTACGTTCACAGGAGCCTCGGATGTGTGCGTACCAGCTGTAGTGTGAGTCATCTGTCAAGGAAATATACCTCGTTCCGTCGTTGCTATACCGAGGCGCAATGTATCGGGCTCTAGATACAGCGAAAGAAAAGTATACACAATCACACGTATTCGATAGTGAAAATAAATCATTCTATTTGTTCCTCGAGGCATTAGGGCCAATAAATACATCAACTGTGTGATATATATTTTTCTATACACATCGTTTCTTATCATCGTTAAACTTCGAACTTCCTCAATTATTTTCTTCCGTATTCCTCGATCGGCTGTAGATCGCCGGTCGTGATGGAATCCAATATCCAGATCTCCCTCAAACCCCCGGGACCGACGGTCAATTTTGCATTTCTCTGATCCTCGGTTATCCGTCCTCCAGCTGTTTTCACGAGTTCCTTTAGGATCTCCGGTGGTGGAGTGCTTCCGTGCTCTATGTATATAAGCCCGCAGGTTGTAAACAATTCCGGGACATAGGCCTTTCCGAAGAGCTGCCTATCTCGACGATTTTCCTGCAACCCGAGTGGTCGTTATCTTACCTGAAGCAGGTTTCTTATATATACATATATATATATTTTTCTAAAACTGCAATTCCCTTACCTGTACAGCTTTCGAGAAATGAACCATCTCATACTGTTCGGCACTCAGCCACTTCGCATTCTCCGAGGATCTCAACACCCAGTCGAGGCTGACGAGCCAACAGCCTCGTATTATTCCGCGTAGGAGATTGATCGTCCGCACACCCGTGCTCACGACGTGGGTCGTCCGGCGCGACACGGTCGAACTTATTTCGGCACCGCCGAGACTCTTCGCGACTCTCTTGACTAGTTCCACATCGCTGTGCGACGGCATTTGGATAATAATTAGTTTCAAGTTTACTCAATGCAAAGCATACCTCGACCATTGGCTTACCTCTTTGCAAATCCCGTAGCGACGATGACGAGCTTTTCGGCTTTCAGATTTCGACCGGCAACGGACAGTCTTCTCCTCTTGGTGAATTCGTTGATGGAGCTTCGCTCCCCGGTGGCTGGATCGTGATCCGAAGCGGGGGGTCCCATTCCTTCCAATTGTTCGAATATATCCAGTCCCGCGATTTTTTTAACAACGATCTTCTTGCTTACGACTTTTCGCAGTTTTTTCGCTTTAGTTTGTTCCTTCCGCGTGTTAATCCGGCTGAGGAAGGAAGGCTCAGTTTCATCCTCTGCCTCCTCTTCGCGCGACTGCTCGATCCGTTTCGCGGCTATCGCACGAACGGCCTTTCGCTTTCTTCTTGGCTTCCACACGATCGGTTTTTTCGGAGACAGCACCGCCGGAGATAGAGGACTGAGAGATATCAATTCGAGATTCTGCTGCAGCGACAGTAGCTTTTTCTTTCCGGGTCGTTGGATGTTGGGAGTCGCGTTTTCCTTCGGTACAGTAACGTTCGCACACGCAGTCTGTGCCGGTTGATCCTCGTCGGAAGAATCTTGTATTATCTGAGGATTGGACGTGTTGCAGGTGTGCCTGCTCGGCGACTCACTGAGAACTACGGTACCGTTCGGTGGCGTCAAGTATTCCGTATTATTAGATGAGTCTCTGGAACTATCGAAAAATGTTAGGCTCATCTCGAAAGAGATTCCATGCTTGTATCAAAGGTAGCGTGATACTTACGATCCCGGATCGGCGTCAGCGGGAGGCGGTCGCATCGCCGTTCTATTACGAACAGCAGTCCCCAATCTTATCTGCGTTTTCCACAGCATCGATCGGCTGGGTGGAAAAGGCGTACCCTCTATGAAACTCGGTCCTTCTCCCAGAGAAGATCGACGTCGTGAAAACGACGAACCTTCCACGAAACTCGGTCCTTCCCCCAGTAAAGATCGATCAACTCGACCCAACTTCGAGCTATCCGCAGCATTCATCGACCTCCCGGTTAATAACTGTCTTAGTCTCGCTATCAGCAAACTATTTCGCGTCGAATCTCTGCCTCCCCTGCGGTTACGATCCGCAGCTTCTTTATTAGCACTTTTTTCCGCGGATCTTTCAGTCTTCGAATCATCATTCATTTCAGTCTCTTGCGCCGGGGACTCCTCTGTCCCGAGGGACGTGTTTACCCTCAACGAGATATGAGAGGTACGATCGACGCGAGTATTATCGTTTTCGGGAACGGTCGACGCTCCTTCGGAATTTCTGCTCGATAACTTGTGCGATAACTCGTCGGCGGATGTATTTACGTTCAACGAAGTACGCGCAGTTTTGTTGCTGTCCGCCGAATCGCGGAAGGGAATGTGACTCTGGATAGTCGTCAGGTCCATCGGAACCTCCTCGACCGACTGCCTCGATCGCTGGGTAATGCGACCGGAACGTCGTAGGCTCGCGAAACTCTTCGTCGAAGGAATCGCTCCCTGCACCGTCGTCATTTCCATCGGCGTCAGCGAACTGCTCGACGATTGGACATGCAACGGCTCTTCCACATCGCGATTATCGACCTTCTCACGACCGTCGCTCTCAGCCTGCTGAGAGGCGGGACTCACGCGACCGCTTATGAACGACGAGCAGGTCAAGGGCATTCCAATGTCGTCCGCTATACTGCCTTGCAACGATTCGAAAGACGTCCTCAATCGCGGATCGGCTATCCTAGTCAGTCTTACTCTCAGGACTTTGTTACTTAATTTTGGCGACGCGACGTTTCTGTACGATTTGTTGCTTCCACCGAGTATTAAGCTCTCGTCTCTGTTCGAGACTCTCGTCAAGGACGGCGAGTCGCCTCTCGGCCTGGACTCGAAACTCCTTGTTGGTGAGCGATTCTTTGATACGGAACTGAGCATCAGCGAAGTCTTGGATAAGGTGAATTTCTTGCGCAACGATTTGGAGTCATCGTTTATGTCCTTGAGAGCTTGTCGCTGACCCTTCAATACCGACGCCGTCTTCACGGAGAGCTCCGCCCTTTGATCGAACAGCTCTCGTGTCTTGTTCAGAATAGCGGCTTTCAGGAGTTTGCAACTGTGATCCAGAGCCTGCTCTTTCTCATTGATGGCACTCAGGGCTGCCTGATCGGCGCATGCTATGGAACTCGTGTCTTCGACGATGTCGGACTGGTCATTCCTGTCAAAATCTGAAAGGTTCCTCCGAAGCTCCGGGAATTTGTTGACCTCCGCGATCTCGGGTTGACTTCTGTGCAGCGATCCATTGCCAGAATCGGACAGGCCAGATACAAAGCTCAAGTTTACTTGGAGGGAGCTCCTGCGACCGGAAAGGGTTTGCTCGCCAGGGACCATTGACTTTAGGCTCTTCTTCTTCCTTGGAGCCATGACTGATGGTTAACTGGAGTGTCAGACAAACTCGAGTCACAGTTGAAATCTTTCCAGCGACTGCTTCTTCTTAATGTTCATGAATTATAAAAGTAAGCTTGTTAAATAATTGATTCTTTATATTCGAGAATCCTCGAAACGATAAAGGCTATCAGTATTTCGTTACTTACGAGAGCACGTCTAAGTGTAAAAGAAGTATTTCTATTGTCTTGCTGACCGTCGCGAATCACGGAACGTCCCTTTCAAGGTCATGTTTATGTTTCATATTTTAATCGTTGAATGGGCAGCGTGTAGTGAAGAGTACTAAGCCCGATAGCCGTCCTACAAAGTATCATCGTAAACAAACAGGTATTGTTTTGATTCCATCGATACGCAGATATTACGATATATTTGTGTAGATATAGTTTTGCAGAGAGGGGGGAGGCAGCCGGCGAATCAACGGTCGGCCATATTCCTCGAATCGGTGATTCCACCGATGATAATTAAATTATTGAACGACATTTAACTCGTATGGAATACAACACCTGACACTGTAGTGTCTTTAATCGTCGGAGAATATTGAATAATAATACTCTGATTCTATTTTATAAGTATGTGGATGTAAACGTGATTATTTCATTCCGCGAACTCAGAATGCATTGACTCGCGTAGTGAACGTGAGGTTGAACGTTACACCGACAAACTATATTAAAAATGCCGAACGCTGTTGAAGATGCTTAGCGTTGATAGACACCATTGTCCCGGGCATTGTCCAGATATTAATATATATAAAGTAAAGTTGTGAATCGGAAACTTTACGTTGGCTATTTTTGTTCGAAAGCCCCCGTTGCGAGAAGGTCGCTTGACCGGATACTCAACATTCTCGAGTTGAAGGAACGCCCGCACTTCCGGCGAGCAGCACCGACTTTTCCGGAAGGTGGATATCGTCGGCGTCATTTCTTTGGCGTCAGTTCTGTTTCCGAAGTCGGTGAGTTCTAATCTGTTATAATCATGTATTTGCGTTAGCGATCGTTCGACCTATTTCTGGGCAATATTAATTTGTGAGATCTAAGTGTGATTGAGAAATAATTATTTTTTTTCGCGAATATTTATTGCACGTGAGCTGATGAGATTTAATTATGGGGCTGTGAGCGCCATCGAGCCGGGCGGTAACGCCGCTTCGGTACGAAATGATTAAGAGATATTCCTGCAGCTGATCTATTATTGTATTAATATTCCTTGCAATTTGCTCTTAATGCTCAAAAAAGAAAAAAAAGAATCCGTTTGTATTTCAAGGTTGCGATATCGGGCGATGTTTTCAGCTGCGTGCCCCGCGAGTTACAAGTGTTGATCGCTAAAATGGCGGTCTTGCTACGTGGTAATAAGGCGCAAATTTATGATTGGTACAAGAATATCAAGACGATTAATTTTCCTTGCAATATGCTTCAGCTCTCTCTTAGCAATTATCACGTTGTGCTCGTCGCATATGTAAAACTATAACTTTCTTCCTACCACGCGCCCGTATAGCTCATAAATTTCTGTTCTTTCGCGAAAGAAAAAAACCCGCGATGCTTTCAAAATGGCCGACGGTGCAGCAGAAAAATGGTCCGAACGAACGCGGCGGAACTCGAACCTCCAACACGCTCAAGAATATCAAGATAGGGCGGTAGTTCAATTGTTAATTTTTTTTTTTGTTACAGCTCTTTTATCCTCCGAATCGTAAAGCAGTAAGCAAAAATGGCGGACAACGACGATCTTTTGGACTACGAGGATGAGGAGCAGACTGAGGCGGTTGTAGATGGGTCCGGCGATGTTCCGGCCAAGAAGGAAGTCAAAGGAACTTACGTTTCCATACACAGCAGCGGTTTCAGGGACTTCCTCCTCAAGCCAGAGATTCTTCGAGCCATAGTTGACTGCGGTTTCGAGCATCCCTCCGAAGGTAACTAACGCCACGTACGCTAAAAGATAGCAGAGCCACGCACAGTAAAAAATGTTTGTACGTTCAATAAACTTTTTTTTTCTTAATTTTACAATTTTATCGTTATCAATGAATGTTATTTAATTCTTTATTGAATGAAAAAAAAAAATTCTGAATGTTACACTTATTTTTCACTTAATTTTATTTTATCAATGAATGTTCAATTAATTTTAATGATGTTTTGATAGAATGAAAGAAAATTCTCGATGATGAATGTTAAATGTACAAACCTTTTTTTTACTGCAAAGAAAAATATATCCAAATGATGACTTCAATAGATAGGGACAACATATTGACTGTGACTGAAATCTATCTATCCTGAGTGTATCGCCAGATCCACATTTTTCATCTGTTCATGAAGCGTGCCTCTCTAAACGGAAATGTATTATTTTCAGTACAACACGAATGCATTCCTCAAGCGGTTCTTGGCATGGACATTCTTTGTCAAGCAAAGTCCGGTATGGGAAAAACGGCGGTATTCGTGTTGGCCACGCTGCAGCAGCTCGAGCTAACAGAGAGTCAAGTTTACGTTCTCGTGATGTGTCACACCCGCGAGCTCGCGTTCCAGATAAGCAAGGAATACGAGCGTTTCAGCAAATACATGCCCACCGTCAAGGTAAGAATTCTGAAAACGAAAAATATATACATCGCGCTTTAAATTACCACCAAAATTCTCGGATGATGTAAATCAAGTCTTAGCCTAACCATGATGACTCATATTATACCACTACCCAACACTGACGAGGATTATCGAACCCGAACGGCGTTAAAAGCTCGCATCGTATTTGCGAATGACTTCTAAATGACTTTGATGAAATTTTTTTTTTTTCGATAATAGGTCGGTGTGTTTTTCGGTGGTCTGCCGATTCAAAAAGACGAGGAAGTACTAAAGAACACCTGTCCACACATCGTCGTTGGAACACCGGGCCGTATTCTCGCTCTCGTCCGCAGCAAGAAATTGAATCTCAAACACCTCAAGCATTTCGTCCTGGACGAGTGCGACAAGATGCTCGAATTGCTAGGTAAAAAAAAAATATATATATATATTATTTTTATCGAGAAATTGCCGCCGTATCCTCGTGTGATGTATGAACTATCTTAGCCTCAGATGATGACGCTCATATTTACCACTACCCACTACTGACGATGATCAATTATCGATAATTTAAGTGCGCCTACAAATTATTGCCATTTACTTTTTGATAAAAAAAAAATCTTCGATCTCTGTTGCAGACATGAGACGAGACGTACAAGAAATATTCCGTAGCACACCGCACGGCAAGCAAGTCATGATGTTCAGCGCTACTCTGTCCAAGGATATTCGGCCAGTAGCGAAGAAGTTTATGCAAGACGTAATTAGCCAATCTTCCTCTACACTTCGATCTACGATTGTTTCGACTTCGGTTGGCCCCACGTTTACTACTACCACTACCATACCCGGGACAGAGCTCAGGCCACCCTGTATTGTTCGATCGAGGCGTAATCGCGGGTTAGGCTAGATAGACGACGGACGTCCGAAGATCCTCGAAAGAAATCCTGTAACTGTCACGATCCTTGAAAAGCCTCGTCCAAGTCTTACGGCCCACGACCTTCGGCCTGTCAATTAAGTTCCGTGTACCACGTAAATCCACCTCTCTTCCCGTCACACCGAAACATCCGAACAATCCAAACGCCCGATGTCACGTTTCCGTCCCTCGGGTGTCGCGATAGCGCGTACCATGACTCTTCCACAAACTCTATCCGCACCACGCAGTCCGTCTCGCTGCCGAAATCCTTCCGCTAAATATCCTTTTCCTACGATCACACCCCCGTCGCGCATCAACCTCTCCCAATTATGAGAATTCGTAATATTCGCGTTAACCGACTTATGTATCGCTCGAGTATTGGGAGGGACGAGAAACTGCAGAAACGCGAATGGGTGGTACGCGGTCCAGATAACGAGGGGGGGGGGGGGGGGGGGTTAAGAAGAAGACATCAAGACAGCCTGAAGACAGAAGAAAGCAAGAAAGAAGATTCAAGAGGATTCTTGTTTCGTGGGGGAGACGCCGGCGTTTCGTTAGGGCAACTTTGCTTAGATCGTTGAAACTCGTGGGGGATAAAAAAAAAAAATACTCGCTGATTTTAAAAACTCGTATCGCGGATCCAGAGAGAGCGTTGTCGTTCGACACTCGAGGTAGTGCTTTCACGATCAACGCAAGCAACGCTCGACAATCCGTATCGCAGTTTTTAATAGAAATGCACACGCTGTCCAGTGGATATCGAGGTGGATTGTTAAACCTACGGAATTTGCCAGCACAGTTTGATCGGGAGGGAAAGAGCATGTTCTTTGAGTAACGTGAAAGCTGGTGATGGCAAATTAGATGATTCGCGATGTTAGACGGTCTCGTAATACTGCCCCCTCGGAATTATCTCTGACTCACGAGAGTAAATCGAAAAGAAAAGCGAGTTAAAGAGGAAAAAAAACGAAAAAAAATGAGTGGACGCGAGTCGCCGCTAGAGCGACGAGCATCGAGAGGATTTGATCAAAGGAGTTTGGCACGCAACTATGATCGGGCGAACGGAGAGAGGTGGCTGAGCAATCCTGGGTGCTCCACAACTTAAGTTCTGACACTCTGGTGTGGCATCTGTCGTTTTCGTTGTTGGCACTACCCAGAGGCGGAAGTCGCCGGACCGTATGTTATCAGTATGCCTAATCACGATCGACAAATAAGCCGCCGCATTATGGCAGCGGTTACAATGTTGTTTGATATACTTCGCTCTGAATAATCTATCAGAGGTCTCTTATTTTAGAGCAAGGTAGACTGCCAGGATTCCTGTTTGACGCGTATTTTTATTTTACTATTCGTTTTAATTTCATACAATTTTTTTGTTGTTTTTCTTATACGATCACAACTTTTTTTTGTTTGATACCGTTCATTCGACGACTGTTCAGTTTATCCTGTGTTCTCGATATCTTGTTTTATTTGTGAGACTATAAATTCTCGAATAGCCTTGCACATAGTTACTATATGAAGGAAAAGAAAAAAAAAAAGATAACAACAAACGAAGACCGATGGTTTCATTAACGTTTGAGCATTACTCAGGCGTCGTCACCTTCGGGATAGGGTAGAGTAGGTTGTCTTACGAAAGCATTCTTTGCGCAGCCCATGGAAATCTACGTAGACGACGAAGCCAAGCTGACCCTTCACGGACTTCAACAGCATTACGTCAAGCTCAAAGAAAACGAAAAGAACAAAAAATTGTTCGAGCTCCTCGACGTCCTCGAGTTCAACCAGGTTCGTAGTGTTCCTCCATGTCCTGATTCGCTGCCGGCTTTAACTCAAATAATGTAAACGACTCAATGTCTATAACGCTTGCCGCTCTTCCTTTCAGGTCGTCATCTTCGTCAAGTCCGTACAAAGATGTATGGCCCTCGCCCAACTCCTGACGGAACAGAATTTCCCCGCCATTGGTATTCACAGGGGAATGACACAGGAGGAACGTCTGTCGAGGTACCAACAGTTCAAGGACTTCCAGAAGGTGAGTTTATAATGGCATTAAACGGCCCTTATACGATATTTCCGAATCGCATACAATGAGGAAATTTTCAACCATCCATGATCACTTCGTGAATGTTTACTCTTGAACTCTCTGCTGAGTATACGAAAACAATTAAATCATGCCGTACAACGTCGAAAATTGGCTGTTTGGTTAATTCTTTTTTTTTTTATTTTACAGCGTATCCTGGTCGCCACAAATTTGTTCGGACGTGGTATGGATATCGAGCGTGTCAACATCGTATTCAATTACGATATGCCCGAAGACTCCGATACGTATCTTCACAGAGTCGCGCGAGCCGGCCGTTTCGGCACCAAGGTAAGCGCTGATTTACAGGCTGCGATTTCATTGCTAAGCCTATTGCAACGTTACCGATTTACTGACGGTGATTGAATTCTAATTGCAGGGTCTCGCCATAACTCTGGTCAGTGACGAGAGCGATGCAAAGATATTGAACGACGTTCAAGAGAGGTTCGATGTTAACATTACAGAATTACCGGACGAAATCGACTTGGCTTCATACAGTAAGTTTGCATTCACCTTTCTCCGACTTTTCTGTATTATGATTACGAGATGTGTAACGTATACTCTTCCGTGTTACAGTTGAAGGCCGATAAAGCCCTGACGAAGCTGCGCTCGATTCAGCAGCTATGAATAAACAAACAAAAAAAACTACCTTGTAAGTAAGAACTGTTCGATGCCTCCAACGTATGAGAATAGAAAATAAGGTTGCTATATTGAAAGATTGTAGACTGTCGCTTCTGTACAAATTATGTTATGCTTTCGAATCGTTTTTTTTCTTTCATTATTATTAAAAAAAAAAAAAAAAAAAAAACAACAACAACATGTGAGCCACGACAAACCATGCGAGTCTTTCGTTACGAACGAAATTTACACATCCTATTTTTTTCTCTTCACTCTTGCAGTTGCCCAGACGGCACCGCGTTATATTCCATACGATAAATATGGATCAGACGACGAGACGACTAAAGAGACGAATGAGTGCCTCTTTCCAGATTTTTGCCTCTGGATCGGCCGGGGCCAGTTAAACTTACATCGATCAATTTGAATTATATCATCGGAACAAATTATCACAATGATACGATAAAATATATATATACAACGACTCAAAGACAGCAGAGGCGAGTCTTGATCACGCATATAAAAGTCAACAGTAATAATAAATATCTCATAGTCTGCGTTCACCGATATTTATGTTTTATTCCACGATTAGTATTAATGTTCAACATAGATACGATAAACGAGTAAACAATGTGTTTGCGTGTGGATGCACCGACGTATGTATTAGTGAGAATGATTAAAAATAATTTTTTATAGTACGTATATCAATCTATCTTCTAATTCGTCTTCGATAATACCTCTCCTCTGCGACATAAATAATTTAAAAAACTCGTCACATTTTAAATGGAAATAGATCATTATATTTCATATCAATACAGTAAATGTCCACGTTGGTCCATTTTATGGAACAATACAATTATCTTACGACTTAGCTTAATGACTTATCGTACGGGGAACCTAGTAAAATTCATATTTTATTTTGGCCGTGGTTTATTCTGCATCTTATTTCCACCTTGATGGCCGCCACCGCGGCCTAATGGTGCGGGTCCTCTGCCGCCTCGTCCGCCAAAGGTACCTGAAAAAAGACAATGATTGTCTGCAGAACCGCTGCGAATTTAGAATAACACGCAAAATATTTGCGAGTTAAAAAAAAACAATCGTTACCTCTGCCACCTCCTCTGCCTCCCCGCTGATTCTGACCTCCCCTGCCCTTCATCTCACCTCTTCCTCGAGACTTCATCTGTACATCTTCCTTCACCATGTCGATAACTTCATCGGGTATTCGAAGATACTTTATCGTACTACCGCGAATGTAACATTCCGGCATTCTCCAGAATTTATCTCCATCCTACGGAAGTGTAAAACACACATAGAGCTCTGGCATTATTTCGAAAAAATATGTTTTTGTTTACGGAATCAAAAATGTCTCACCCTCGACGTACAGATGACCTCTCGGAGATTTATATTCATCCAATTATCACAGCTGACTAAGTGACCGTTATAAGTCTCGCCATTCTTCAATTCAACGAGCTACCGAACGAAACGAAACAACGTTGGTACGAAATTCAATACAATTTACGCACAAAACAAATAAACGTTTGAGAACGTTTGTAGGTTATAAACTCACCATGGGATGGTTTTGTGCCGTTCTGAGGAGCGAAAGGGGCAACTGAAACAATTAATATCTCGTCAAATAATCTACCGTTTAATTTTTCGAATTATTGAGTGCGAAGAGCGAGCTTTTACCATTTTAACTTTGTTGCAACAACTAGCACCAGCACAATATCGCAGTTCTGCTCCAAAAAAATACTATTGAGGCGTACACAACGACGCTTTCCACACGCACTCAGCTGTGCTGCAGTTATTTGACCAGTTACTTAAAGTCGTGTGTCACTAGCAGAATAATTGGGTATTTATATATTTCGTGATTTCCAAATACTGGGTGCTCGCTGAAATCCGGAAACTCCTTTTGAAGAACAGATCGTGCGTTCTTTTCTAATTCACGTTTTTCTGAAAATCTCACGTGTAAACGGAAAATGGTGTCACGTCACTAGTCACTTTTGATTTGGAAATCTCTCGGTTTTAGGCCGGAAGTGAAGTCATACGGGAAAACGTCATTTTCGATTTGGAAATTTCAGTTTTCAACCGGAAGTGACGTCATACAGAAAAGTGTCACTTCCGGTCTCAAAATCTCAGTTTTAAATGGGAAGTGACCTCATACACGAAAACTGCACTTTCGGTTTCAAAATCTCACTGTTGAAACGGAAAGTGACGTGCCAAAGAACATTTATCATATTTTTTTTTTTTTATGTATCTCGAATGCCGGCTGCATTTGTAACAGAAACGTGCGAATTAAGGAACGTAAAAGAACGTGTGTGATACGTCTTAAATGTATTTCCAATTCATTTCAAATGTAGCCAGCGACAGAAACGTATCTAACGAACACACAGAGACTGATATAGTTGATATATCGCAGAAATTATATTGCGTCAACTAGATCCACTTCAGAAAATAGTATATATATCACAGTTCTGATAATCTTCGTAAGTGACGGTAAGGCACGACCGGCTGATACTCGTGGATCCAAGCTCGATACGTGTAGCGATCTGCAACGATTGTGAACAATCGTTACGAAAAATGTTCAGCGAAGGCAGAAGAGCAGCATGTTCTATGCTGTCCAGATGCACTCTGTTGATATTCAACGATTCGACTAATTGTTGGCAAAAATCGCGGGTAAGCTATCCGAATTTCGTAATCTAACCCTTCTTATTTACTACAAAGCATCCTTAAAATTAAAAATCCACTTTATCGCAGATTGCCGCAAGCCAAATACTCACTTCGAAACATTACAACCAAGATGCCTTGCGAGCCAAGCTCGAGGAGGCAAAGCCTGTCCTGCCAGTCAACAAATTTGTCCAGAGAACTCACACCTGCGGAGAACTGACCATGTCGAATGTACGCGAAGAGGTGCAGCTAAGTGGATGGATGGAGTTTCAGAGAATGGGAAAATTTGTTATACTCCGTGACGCGTACGGCTCTACGCAGTTGATCATTCCAGACGAGGCAGGTAGATCAGCAACGGCTACATAGACGATACTTCATAAGCGTTGGCTTGCATTCCGGATTCATAGATATTTCTTTTATTATCTTCAGAGGAAAGACATTATAGAAGCCGTGAGCAAGCTGAGCTACGAGAGCGTTCTGGCTGTCACCGGCAGAGTCATACCTAGGCCCGAGGGCCATGAGAACAGCACAATGAAAACAGGATACATTGAAATACAGGTGGAATCTCTGAGAGTCCTGAATCAATCGATGGCTCAGCTACCCTTTGCCATAAGACAGTACAATATGGCGAAGGAAGCACTGCAGATGCAATACCGCTATCTCTCGTTGCGCTTTCCCGATATGCAGAGAAATTTGCGGCTGCGATCCCGTGTAACAAGCAAAATGCGCGAATATCTCGTCGAGCATTGCGGTTTCGTCGACGTGGAAACGCCGACGCTGTTCAGACGAACGCCTGGGGTGAGCCAATACTCTTCTTCATCCCCATGGTTTTAGAGCCAGAGGCCAAGTACCAATTCCATTTGCGAGAGCTCCACTCGAGTCGCTTTTGGGTCGTAAAATCAGCTGCCCTGGTTAGTGCTAGGTACGAGCGGTGGTAATTCTTGCCGTCCAGTTGACGGTGACAGAGGGGGCGAGATGCGTGTGGGAGGAAAAAAGGACTTTTTCCCCCATTTTCCATTCTTTTAAATGTCTATTTTTATTGATGTGTTAATTATTTTTTTATTTTTCTTTAGCCTGGAGGGAGTAGACAGATATAAAGGTCATGTAAAACTAAAAGCAGATTAAAAGTAGTTAGGCAAAACTTGGACCCGCTTCGAGCGGAAGGTCGATGTCATCTAGAAATTTCACAATGATCGCGATAATGTCGCTGAATGGGTATTTTACAATTCAAAATCGATACTATATTGATATGTCCAATGGGGGTGTAGGATTAATCCCTTGGAGTTCCTTGACCATGCGTCTCCTCGGATCGAAGGGTTGCGGGCAAACCTCGATGATGTAGGCCAGATCCTGTGAAGATTCTCAACAGGAGTAAACGTTAGAGTTAAAAAAAATTTTAAACGAATAAGCGTTTATGGCACAATGTCCAGACCTCAAGCCATTTATTAGAATTATAGCTTTTCGATATAGTATAATAGCGCCGATACCGTCCTCTTACTCAACGATAGTCGTAATGTTGTTAACGATCGATGGTAATTATTTTCTTGTTTTTTTACAGGGAGCTCAGGAGTTCGTTGTGCCCACCCGCCATCCAGGAAAGTTTTACTCCCTCGTTCAGAGCCCCCAGCAGTTCAAGCAATTGCTGATGGTCGGTGGGATAGACAGATACTTCCAGATAGCGCGTTGCTACAGAGACGAGGGTGCGAGAAACGACCGACAACCGGAATTCACCCAGCTTGATATAGAAATGTCGTTCACCGATCGGGAGGGCGTTATGAACCTCGTCGAGGGATTAATCGCCTATTGTTGGCCGAGCGAGGAATTGGGTGCGTTAAAATTGCCGATAGGGCGAATGAGCTTCGAGGAAGTTTACGAGACTTACGGTTCCGAGCAGCCTGATCTGAGGATACCGTACAGGGTACGTTGTCGCGCGTAAAATTAATCTTCGACAACTATCTTCCAATTATGCGACGCTGTCGTCTATACTTCGCAGATTCACAATGTTACGGAGTTCTTCGTGGACGAATCGGCTGTCGCTGGCAAGCAGACGTACGCGATGACTTTTCCAGCTGGGCAGGTCAGAGAAATTTAACGGCTGATCTGCGATAGCAACGTTTCACGAATTCTCGAGTTATCATCGTGTCTTTTTTATTTTCAGGCTCACCTCACAACATCCGTCAAAGCCAAACTGAACGACATTCGCGCGAAGAATTTCTCTGACGTCAATCTCATACAGACGAAGATCGCGGGCGACGTTTGGAAGACGAAATTGAGCAAATTGTTCGCCGACGACGGAGCCGCAGGCTTGGAAGGGAAGCTGAACTTGAAGGATGGAGACGCATTGTTCATAACACGCGGAAAAAAGAACGACGCGGTAAGGTGCCTTGATTACAAAACGAACGAAATTCCATCGCGCTCTCGTTAATCTCATTATTTACAGCGGAGTCTTCTGGGCAAAGCGCGCGTTGAATTCGCGAATGTAATGGAAAGCAAGGGGCAGACGGTCAGATCGGACGATTACAAATTCTTGTGGGTCGTCGACTTCCCGTTGTTTTACGAAGAGGACGATGGAACTATCGCCTCCACCCACCATCCGTTCACCCAGCCACATCCCGAAGACTTTCGTTACCTCGAAAGTGATCCCTTGAAGGTAAATAACGACGCGCCGATAAATCATCATCCGAATTTATTCTCGGAGCTTGAAAAAATAAAAATTCTTTCAGGTCCGTGGCCTGCACTACGATCTCGTTCTGAACGGCTCGGAGATAGCGGGCGGCTCGATAAGAATTCACAATTCGGATCTGCAGAAGCGAGTTTTGGACATGCTGCGTATAGACAGCTCGCAGATGAAACACTTGCTCGAGGCATTGGCGAGCGGCGCCCCGCCTCACGGTGGTATAGCTATCGGTCGGTGCTTTTAATAATTCTTATCGTTGAAACAATGTCGATAGTCTCGCCACCTCTCGTGATACACGGAATTCCACCTGTTTTCAGGTCTAGATCGACTGATCTGTCTGATGTGCAACGCCTCCAGCATAAGAAGCGTTATAGCTTTCCCGAAGACCATGGAAGGTCGCGATTTGATGTCCGGAGCTCCGGTCCCGATATCCGACGATGAGAAACGTTTGTACCACTTGAAAACACTCGAGGACGACGGTGAAGCCGTAACGAAAATAATTACATAACTTATCTGAAGAAACTTTCGTCACGTTGATTGCGCGATAATGCGTAATAATCAGGGATTCGACAAAATCGCGTGAACAATCGCCAACGCGATATACCGTGTCGCACAGTTGCCACGAAACTTCGTCGACACGTTGCAAAGCTCGGTCTCGCAATAACAAACGACATCGTTGCCACGCGTGTTGCCGGTTTTTTCGAAAAAGGGAACTCTGTGACAGCCCCGCTTGACGCGGTAACGCGAGTAGTCGTTGGCGCATCGTCTGGTGACAATCGTTCTTGCGTAGGGCACGGCTTCCCATCCGCTGTCCGAGCCGTCCCAGTCCTCGAGCTTGAACTCCAAGCCGTGTTTGTCAATAAAGCGATAATCTATCACTGAAAAAAATAAAAAATAAAGACAGATCGAATCGGACGTAATTGTCCGACTCGATTTGCATTACTTGATTTAATTAAATTGATTAATTAATTTGATTTTATTTATTAATTAATTTAATTTGATTTGATTGAATTATTAATATAATTTGAAAAAGGCAGATCCAAGTGTCCTACCGTTATTGACGAGTTTCAGGCATCCAGTCGCTACGAATTTGCAGTGACTGCTGTGTCGGGGCATCGTGTCGCAACTCTCGTCATCCTCGGAAGTGCAGACGTGACAGCGAAAAGCAAAGCCTGTGAAATATTATCGCGTGTTTAGATAAACGACGAAGCCGATCTATCGATCGTTCTCTGTTAATATAGTTTCTCGCCTGTACGGAGCAGAGCGAAAAGCCCGACACACACGACGAGGATGTCACAGCCAAAGGGCATCCGTCAATTTCTCTTTGAGATGATCGGGTCGATTCGATCGTCGATATAATAACTGGCGATCGCGATTTGTTCAGGGAAAAAAAATAAATTCAAAAGCACGCTGTATTACATTGTATATAAAACGGTGTGTTTTATTCGAAAACGTAAATTTTTCTCTCTCAGGTGTGGTTTTTTTTCGTTTGTCAATCAATCTGTCTACAGAAAAATAAACATTACAATATTCAACTCTCGTTTGCTCCGAACGTTCCGTGCGCGTGCGACAGTGACGATTACTCGGTATATCCGGTTAACGCGTGGATGATTTGTCTCACAGTTGCAGCAGCAGCAGACGTGCGAAGAAATTTGTCACTCGAGCACGCACGCGCTCGGGCGCGTAATATTTATTAGTTTTTTTTTTTTTTTTTTTTTTTCAACGCTTCCGGGAACTTGTGTACAGCAATAAAATTTATGAACGATAAAAAAACAGAAGATAGACACAGCGATTCTTTTTTTTTCTTTTATAGGACAATCTTTTATAATAAATCTCGAGCCCGAGAGATTCGTTCGGTTAGCGACGTCGCGGAGAATTAGGTGCTGGAAGATCTCGGTGGGTACGAACGTCTCTCGTCGGTTCTCCCGTTCTCACTACACGCTCAGTCCAAATGAGCCGATTATTAATTAACTTTTATCAATAGTACAATTCTTTTTATTTTTTTAGTTCTTTTTTTCATGCTCTACACTCGTTTGGAATAAACACTCGGCTCGATTTTCAACTTATACAGGGGGCGTGTGTCTCGTTGCGTTGAAGAGTCTCGAGAGTACACGAATTTTTAACGAGTTTGCGTACACGATTCGTCGATTGTGCAGTGGAATTTTTTTAAATGAAAATGCACACACACACTCACGAATTCCGCGACGAGCCGCGTTTTTTGCCGTTGATACACTTCTGTTTTTTGTTTTTTTGTTTGTTTATAATTCTTATAAAAAAATACTATTTTACAGAGAGCGAGAGAGACAGCCGGTCGCATACACTCACGCATCCGTTAAACTATTTTTTTAAATTTGTTTATTTTTTCGTCCACTCACAGCAAGATATGCAATGACATCTAATTGTACGCTGAACATGCACGCGCACACAATGGGCATCTCTCACACACACGCACACTGGCACAACACGGCTCATACAACCGCACACGCTCTCGCATACCATATATTATTATGTAAATTAAATGATAAACGTTTAGTTAATCGAGAACGAAAGAGAAGATAAACGAAGGAAAATAATCATCGAAAAAATTGTCTAAACGTTGCGATAATAATAATAATAATAATAAATGGTGTGTGTCGTATTTACATACACGATAGGAGGAGAATGGGGGGCGGATACAGGGTGCGCCGCGTTCGCGGATCGTTGGATAATAGCGTAGGTATATTATACTAAAAGAAAAAGAAGCATACTCTATTACTTCTGCCCGCGAAATATCCGAGAAAGCGTGTGGCATTACGCGTTGCGGGAGCGTTTGTCTTACAGATATATAGTTGTTTACACGGTGCTGCGGCAGAGAGGGAAGCATAGTTTAAGGCGCGCGCGTTGTCTCTATGCACTGCTGTTTCTCTGTGTGTGTCTGTCTGTGTAATTCGTGTATGACGAAAAAAAAGATGCGCAACACACAAGCGAATCAAGGATCTTACTTTATCGTTCGGTGGGTCCTCTCTGAACGAGAAAATATTCACAGCTACGTCGATTACAAATAGTCGATCCCATATCTACCGACGGATAACCGGAAGGGCGAAGCGAAATCGAATGATCTCGGACGTTCGCGTAAGTAATGGAAACGATATTAGAATTAAAGGGGAAAAAGAAACGAAACGAAACAATATAAAAAAGTCGCAAGCGATCTAGCTGTATATCGTAAGTAGTAATAGAATCGTAGGTGTACCATAATGCTAAAAGGCAGGTACGACAGGATAGAGAGTGAGAGAACTATGTACACGGGGTATACGACACATCTGAATACTAACGGTATTTCAGTAAACCTCGGAACGTGACAGAGGTAACGATGCGCTAAGAGCACGACAGTGGAGGGATAGTTGTTTCGTTTGTGTAGGTACACACATATATATATATCTATATATATATATATGTATATGCATGACCTAAGAGAAATTATGATGACAAAGATGGTCGCGTTCATCGCGCCATGAAGAAGGTACGCGGACGATGCTGATCACCCGAGCTCTACTCGACGTTCGAATATCCTTTAAAATTCTACGTCTACCCGATTTTCGTTGTAGCTATTTCACGCTTTTTTTCACGCGTAAACAAACGGAGGCCGGTCCGGGAGGGGCGAGCGAATTAACTGAAAGGATAAATGGCGAAGCGTGCCGAGAGATCCCGGCGTTGGACAGCGATCGGAGAGACAGCGAGGTGTCTTTCTTTTTCTGCGATGCCTGACACCTAACAATTTTCGCGTTAAGTTATTCTTTCGCGCTCGAGCGAGCCAACGATAGGTTTGACCTTGCAGACGCTATTCGCAACGAGTCTCGAGTCACCATCCCCGCCCCGTGTTCCGCAATCCCGACCGAGAAATTACCGAGAAAAGAACAAAAAAAAAAACATCACGAATCTAGTCGCGACACGCTGTGCTATAATCGCGCTGCAACGCTTTGACACAAGCGTGCCTGTTACGTATACTTTCTTTGTTGCCGCGCATGCGCCGTGCGAGCCGACGCGTCGGCTTGTGTTGTTTTCCTCGCAATTAAGCTCCCGTCGTCGTGCGAGTTCCTCTCGCGGGGCTGATGGAATAAAAGACAAATACAAAAAAAAAAAAAACTCGCATCGCAACGAAGTAGCAATGATGTGTGTGTAAGTTTTTAAATGCAGTTCAAGGACATCCAACGAAGCGTGCTCGTGGTCGTTATCGTCATCGTCGTCCGTCTCTCATCCTCGAGCTCGTATTTATCTTATCTCGGGGGAGAAATCGCACATCGAGTTTTCGCGGAGTCGTTGTCCGTAAAGATCATTGACATGACGTGGGTATAAGCGCGCTCGCAGGAGAGTGAGCCGGAGGTGATTGCGTCGTTGCGGTGCCAGGTTAGCGATAGGAAGCCCTTTTCCTCGTCCAGTCGACCGGAACCCTCGATCATACGTACTTCTTAAATGCATTTACAAAGACGGGAACGACAAAGTAATCTTTATTTTGTTTCTTCCGATTTCTTCTCTCTTCGGATACATCCGCGGAAGTTCGCGCGAAGATACGGATGTCTCGCGTCTCCGAGTGTTCTCGCGTACCTCCTTCTAGTCTCTCGTCATATTCAGTTTTTTTTTGTTCGGCTCTTCTACCTTTCGGCGTCCTCCCGACGTTTCCCCATTTTGGAAATAATTGATTCGGCACAGCCGTCGTTGCGCGCGTTTCTTGCCCGTTTTATTTTTATTTAAAAAAATTTTTAATTGTATTTTTTGTTTGTTTGTTTGGAATAATGAACAACGATAACCGCGAACGTCGTACCGATGATCCTCGATGCGGTTTACGCCGTGTCCTCGACGGTCGGCAACCAAAACGCCATGTTCGTACACGCCGACGCGAGCATCATGTACTTTGGATTGAACTGTATGCACTGCACGGGAGCGGGGTGATCGCCGTTTAGGAGGCACACTTTGTGTCCCGTGTCGGCGTTCCAAACGTGCACTCTGCCGTCGGTTGAGCCGCTGAACACGAATTGCGAGTCCGGACTGAAGCTCGCCTCGATAGCGATGCCCTTGTTGTTCATGTAACCGGCGAACGTCTGCAGCGGCGTGCCGTGAAACGCGTCGATCAGACGTATTATACTGCCGTTCGTCGATATCAATATTGTCTTGCCGTCTTTGCTGAACTTTAGTCCCGTCCAGTCGCACTCCTTCTCCTGGGAGAGTTTGAAAGTTACGAATGGTCCCTTGTCGAAACTACGAAGATCGTAGAGTTTTATGCACTCGGAATTTACACCCGCGGCGAATATAAGACCCTCGGGATCGTACGCTGCGACCGGGCGTCCCGAAACGTTCATCACACCGTGACAATTCGGCGATCGAAGATCCCAAAGTCTCAAAGTTTTGTCGAGCGAACCCGACAGAAATGTGTCCTCGACCGGGCTTATACAAAGCGAGACGACTTTCTTCGTGTGTCCGGGAAAGTATCTTATGTACTTGTTGTCGTGCAAACTTAAGTATCTTATCGTGTCGTCGATCTTGGTGCTGCTGTGGATCGCCGTGTTTTTCGCGTGGGTGAAGTGTATCAAATCAACGCCATACTTCTTCGAGTTGACAGTGCGCATCTGCGAGCCCTTCTCGCAGTCGTATATGACAATCTGATCGTCCTCCGAGCACGAGATCAGTGTGTCACCGCTTGTCGAGAAATCGATACTGTTTATACGATCGGAATTTTCGCGGAAGATCTTTGCCACCTTGAAGCTCTTCACCACGTGGTCGACGAGCTTCATGGCGAGATATTTTGTCGAGCGATTATTGCCGCGAGAAATTCCCTTCCACTTTTTGCCCCTCTACCCTCCGTTTCCTCTTCCTTCCGGCAGACGTACCGTTCCTCGTTACGGCGGGGCTCTCTAATCAGGTAAGCCGCACGGCTGCAGCGGCGACGAGCACCGACGCGACTAACACTATCCCCTTACTCGTCCAACCGAACTCGCGGTTGATCGCGTCTTTTTTTTTATATATATATATATATATATATATATATATTTTTTTATTTCTTTTTATTCTCCTACGATCCTGTGTACGTCTCTCCGGCGGTTCTGGCGCGGCCCAGGCGCGTTACGCTCCCGGGGAGGGGCGTCCCTCGCACACTCACCAGCAGCAACAGCGGCAGCACAGCGCTAATCGTCTCTCTCCGTATATCTCGGGTTCTTCACGCGGGCGAACGAACAAAAAAAAAACCCGGGTTCGTCGCTGCCCGGTTTTACCGGTGTCGTGTGTCCACGTTGTTTCCGATCGATCACCGTCCTCTTGGCCTCCACCGTTGACCGACTATATACGCGAAACTACCACCGAAAACCGCCACGACAATCCGACACGACAAAACAGTGTTCCTCTTCTAACGCAAAACGGATGCCGTCTGCAAAACTCTACCGAATACACCACGCACACGACCATCTATCGCACCGCAATAGTGCCAACTGCCAGCATACTCGGTGACTCGAGCGACGGCGCCGCCGTCGACCCAGACAACCGGCCGTCCATTGCTTTTGTGTATCCTTGTTGCTTCAGTCGTTTCGTGTATCGCAACGGTGTGTCTAGATTCACGGAGCGGGGAGGGCGCAATTTTGGAATAGCTCGCATCGCGTCGGTAAATGATATACGTCTTTGAGTTTTGTTGCTCTGTAGTGATTGGGAATGCCTGGGAGCCGAAAGCTTACGAGAATGGACGCAATAATCGTCGCATTTTTCGATACTTATTTTTTTATTCGCCAACCATTCGCACTTTCCGTCTCGTTACACATTTCCTCTCTACGACTCTCGTATTCTCTAGGTACCTCCCACGATTCCTGCGATTAAAAATATTAAAGTTTTTCTTCTGTCTCTCGGCTAAAAATTAAAAGGGGGAAAATACGCGGTGTAGATTAATATATATATAATGTAGATCGAATATAATTGTAGAGTATACGCATAAAATATCACTGTATAAATTAGACATATAAAATCTGCATTATCACAAGACAATGTCGTTCTCGTCCAACCATTCTTGTTACAATATACATTTCGCGCAGAATACTATAACGGGCCTTTTAGCTTATTAATCGATATTTTATTCTTTGTTTGTTTACGTACAGCTGCATTTTTTTCTTTTTTTGCACCTCGACGACGTTGTATTGTTAATATACATTTTTTTTAAAGGCGTTCGACGGAATCGGGAATCGGCTTTTCATTTCGGCAATAATAATACTCCTCACTCACTTTACAATATACTAATAAGCGTTACCACGTTTTTTTTTAACTCCAGTTCGATAAAACATTAATGATTGCATTTATTCGTAATTGCACTATCGTGTTTATTCACGATAGAGCGTTTATTAATTCGTTTGGGCGTTGCGTCTTGCAGGCTTATAGTCGTACAGTGCTAATTTAACGCGATTTCAGCACATGCTTCTTTCGAAGAAAGCACCGCGGGGTACATTGTCTTAGGTATTGCAGTAATATCTTACCGCTTCGATCTCATCTACTCTGTATTCGGATAATTAAACTTGGGCAATTGAAACTACGTTCAAAATGTCCATGATAATTATTCAACTAAAATACACACACACAACCACTCACACACACATACAGATTCTCGTCGGTGACTAGGAATTTGTTTTATATAATTTTTTTTGTTTTTTTTTTTTTACATACGATACTCTATTCATTCATTAACAGTCTTGCACTTAAAAATTATTTGCGGTATCTCTTTTAACAATTACATTAACACGATCGATAACGATAATGCTTTACGATGACCGTCAATGATTACGCGTAAAACGCCGTGGGTCATCAATTTATCTTTGCGGCTTTGACAAAACACCGTTATTACTGACTGACTCGTATCCGAGGAACGCGCGTCGCGCGCGCGTATTTACAAATAGCGTTCGCGTGTAAATTATAACAAAGAAGATAAGATCGTAAGAAATACACGTGCGCATTATGCAGATGTGCGTAAGCTTCGATGCATTTTTTGTATACACTATTTATTATTAAATAGTACAGTTGAACTGGACGGCGTCATCGGTGAAAAAACAGTTTTTCAGTGTATAAAGTAGTATATCATATTGCGAGCGAGATATTGTGTGAATCCAGCTCTATAAACTCTGAAACACGGGCACAACTCGTGTGCACGCGAAGTTAACTCGTGAGCGTCGATGATAGTCTTTTTCTCGTTCCTTTCTTTTTTCTTTTTGTTTCCTTGAACATTTCTCGCTTTTTGGAAAGAACCACGCGACGAAAAAAAAAAAAAAAACAAACAAAGAGAAAATGCGTATAACAGTTTTACGCCGTTGTGAATAATCGGCGAGCGGTTTTGCGGCTTGACAGCCCCTAGTTTGACGATCCAGTCCGGTATACCTATTTTTTGCTTATAATATTTTGCTTAATATTAATTATTACAAGCTGTACCCGACGAGACTGTTAGCTGTCCCGTACGATAGGCTCATTCTTGGTCCCTGAACCTACGTCGTTGTACATTGTATTTAATTCATCCTCGGCATAATCGAAGCGTAGTACATGATTTTTCTTTTGTTTTTTTTTGTTTTTTTTTTTTTTTTTTACTATAACTTGTTATAGTCTTTAGCACACGTGCTCAGAGCGGTATAGAAAGCGCAGCGGCGTAGTCGCGGTGAACGACTCGAGATTCTGGCAAATTCTCATTATTTACGTGTTTGCATGTGTGTGAGTCAAAATGTGCAAAAGGTTCAGGGATTTCTCGAGCGTTTCCACCTCGTCGTAATCGACACGTAGGACAAATCTTATTTCCAGCATTGTGCATTCATGTAAAATAATTTATATGCTACAATGTTTCTTTTTTTTCCTCTCTTATTTTGCGAAAGATGCTACGCTTTGAACTACTATTATTTTCTTCTTCTCCTCTTTCTCTAAGGCCAACCCCTCGAATGATGAAACTAATATACAATTATTAATTTGTACCACTTTCTATTCCTCAAGTGTCTCACGTTTTATCATTAAAGGTCATTGCGGTATACGTTGGTGAAAAAATCTCAAAAAATCTGCCTCCTACTATAATATAACTGTAATAGTAGTTACCCTTTGCATTAGTTTCACGTTACTTTTTTCAAATTTATTGCGCGACCGTCTC
The DNA here is from genome assembly GCA_964017025.1 of Stenichneumon culpator. Lineage (NCBI taxonomy): Eukaryota > Metazoa > Arthropoda > Insecta > Hymenoptera > Ichneumonidae > Stenichneumon > Stenichneumon culpator. Next base: position 17,001,574 of record OZ024779.1, on the reverse strand, counting down.
GTTACGAATCTCTGTCTGTAGAGTCTCGCGATCAATTTCCAGGCGACTTTGTTGCCCGGACGTTCTCGTTACAGTTAATTTTTTCTTCGTGCGCGAAGGGTTCCCGCCCTTCTCGAATTCAACGAATTCAACAGCACCAGCTGTATGCGCGCGGCCCGCCTTGCGAACGCTGTTTCGACGTAATAAAATTAAGAAAGAAAAGAAAAACAGTGCAGGACGACTAGCAACACGCTGCACGTCTGAGTAGCAAAATTATTAATTTTCAAGATCTCTTCTGCGCCCACTTGAGATCGTCGACTCGAGGCTTGTAGCCAGTTAACTTTTCGATAATATTCTCGAGAACGTACCAAAAACGGAGTTTCTCGAGTGGCCAGTTCAACCATCCCGTGGTTATACAAAAGTACGTCTCGTGTGGCGCCACGTGATGAACTCGATGGTGTCTTCGCGGTAGAATAATTCTATGCTCCTGTAGCCACACCACCCATCCCGGCAGACCGAAGTACGTGTGCGACCACTTGTGAATCTGATGTCAGACGAATAACAAGTTAATGAAAAAAAAAAAAAAAAAATCGTACGAGCGATCACTCGCGCAATTACAGTCGGTCATCACGTCAGACGTAATAATCGAAAAAATACCTGATTTGTCATCGCCACGAAAATTGCCAATTGAAACCAGTAGCAAGTCCAGAGAAACCTTCGCTGCACCTCGGCTTCGGGAAGCGTGAGAAAGTCCCACGTCATTTTGCTGAGAAACGGTATTGTGACCATGAAATTGTCGCCGTTAGTCTCGATAAAATCGTGGCGCGTTATGCTCGTAGGATCGATGTGATGTTCGCGAAATGGCCTCAGGAAATTCTGCGAAAGAGAGAAAAAAAAGTCGACAAATGATTAATCGATAATGGTATTTTTATACGCGAATTCGATACGAATGCTTGAGGAATTTTTTTAAATTTTACCTTTCCAAGAATTGGTAATTCTATCGAACCCCACGTGTCGGCGGCCCAGTGAACGAAACCAGATCCAAAGTCAGCAGTTATTATGCCGCAGATAGCGGCGATGGCGATCGAGCTTAGGTTCTCCAGCCTCAGACGTACGACGATGAATATCGAGTTCACTGCCATCAGCGTTATGCATATACCCACGCAGATGCACTCCTGGGTTCGCTTGCCTGTTTATCGTTGGGAAACCGAGAAGCGAGGAAGTATCAGTCAACGGGTCAGGTCTTCGGAATGCAAATAAAAAATAATCGAGCTCTGTTGTGCGAATGGTGAAAACTGATTATTTAATATCGAAGCTACAGGCCGAGGACGGGGGTGTGTCGCGCGAGTGAAGCGAGAGACGCAAAGCTTTGGAACGCGACACGCTCGACGAAGTAATTCGAACCGTTTGATATAATCGTCAAAGGCGCCTTTAACATTGCTCGTCGATTAAGCCGGACACTATTGAAGCTATCCTGTAACTCTCCATTGTACCAATACCGTAATTGGAATTTATAATTTTTTTGTTTTTAATTCCAATTTTCCGTCACGAACTTGTGTCATCTGTACCTCGAATTATTTAAGAAACTCTGTCGTTTCATTTACATAATTCAAGAGATTATTGAAGCTATCCCGTAACTCTCTATCAAATCAATACTGTAATTGATACTTATAATTTCTTTTTTTTTATTCCAATTTTACGGCACGAACTTTTGTCGTCTGTACCTCGAATTATTTAAAAAACTCTGTCGTTTCATTTATATAATTTAAGACACTATTAAAGCTATCCCGTAACTCTTCATTATACCAATACCGTAATTGATACATATAATTAATTTTTTTTCTTTGAATTACAATTTTCCGTCACGAACTTTTGTCGTCTATACCACGGATTATGTAAGAAACTCCGTCGTTTCATTTATATAATTTAACAATGTTCATCGTAGCGTGTCTGTTCCGCACAAAAAAAAAGCTAGCGTTGCTTCAGTGTCATGCCATTCGCTTTCCGTTACATTTAACGTTCCACCCACTCTACAAGACCGTGGGCGTTAAATTGATACCTCCGGGATGCGAACGTATGAAAAAAAAAGAAAATACAAAATCATTCCATTGTGCCGTAACTAACAAAACCGCTGTGAAAAATATGAAAACTCATCCGATGGCTCACCGGTGCTGTAGAGATTTGCGAGTTCCTGAGCGCCCTTGTGGCTCGGTCCCCATCTCGGCACCGTTCGATCCTCCGTCGCGGTCCTCAGCACCACCGAGTTCGCGTTCGGATCATCCTCGAGCATCGAGTTTTCGTATATCTGACGATCGGTTTTCACCGGTGCGAGAAAATTCGTGGCCATCGAGCAGGCGGCCGAGGCCGCTTGTTCCAGATGGGGCACAGCGGAGCCTTCCATAATATCCCTCCGGTCGAACCCGAAACTTCGTCGTCCCTTCGACGCCGCTTCTCTCGAGATCTCCGCCTCAATGAGCTCGCTCCCGAGTCCTCTGCATGACTGGCGTCGCCGAGCGTAGGCTATCACGACGACGCAAGATTGAAGCGTTTAAAGAACGTGACAATACGCTCGTGGAGTAACGTGCAGCACAGCGGTAGCTACGCTCGGTCCTATATTATTCGCGAATTCTAAATATAAGCGGTAATACATGCGGCATTGTCCTGACTCGCTGTTATATTTCTCTCCCCACCCAGGCGGGCAGATAAGCGCGTTATCGCGTATGCTTCGTCGAATCGATGATTTACTCGAGTTTTCATGAATGCGCGAGCGAAGGATAGGGCTCGTAACTCTCCCGAAAACAGTTGCGAGCGATGCTGTTGAGTATAACCAGTCGGCCACCGCTTCTCACGAATTTCCTCTTTTTTCCTTCTCCTCTGTTTACGGGAACTCGAGATTGAAGGCCCCTTTTTTCTTTGAGTGCCGAAGGGTCCTCGAGAGGCCGTCGGTCGGTACGCCGAATGACGTCACGTGTTTCCTCTTTGAGTATTTTGTTCTTTCGATCCTACCGACTCGCACCGCCTCGGCGATGCAGAGCGGGAGAGCGAGTTACCGTCGGGAAACGACGATGAGGACCTTTCAATCTCCACGACGTTTCTTCTATTTTTGTATAATCATTGGCGAATCCAAGAACTTGCGAGTGAGGCCGATATCGGTGAGCCGTTAGACTCGAGGCCGTCGATGCTGCGGAGGCTCGGCAGGAGCGTCTCTGACCGACTGTCCCTCCGGCGAGTTCTGCAGTGATCGGGCATCGGAACATTTAGGCGCCCACGATGAATTTTTAATGTTTTGCTCGATCGCAAAGACTCGCAGGCGGCGCTGCCCTCGTTCGAAATCCGGTCGGTCAAATTGGCCCCCGCTCTTCGTTTATCCTCGTCAAGACTGCAATGAAAAAACAAACACAGAGTTAGTGAAAGTTATATCGACAAGAAGATCGGAGAACGGATGTGTGGATAAACCGACTAATAATCTAATCTGACCAGAGTCGTTTCCCACTTTGATAACAATGAACGCATCAAGCGGATTACTCATTATTACGATTATACCCTGCAGCGTAGTACGTTCAGTGGCGTTCCGTAAATTTCAATGGCTCGGCTCGAGCCAATTTTTTAGTCTTGCACTATCAAATCTATACTCGTTACAGAAATGATATTATTATTATTATTATTATTATTATTATTATTATTATTATTATTATTATTATTATTATTATTATTATTATTATTATTATTATTATTATTATTATTATTATTATTATTATTATTATTATTATTATTATTATTATTATTATTATTCGCGAAGCAAAATCATTTAGATTTGAATAGTTCTGGGGCTATAGTATTTTAAAAAATCGTTTACTATCAAATCCACACTTGTTACAAATATGATACTATTAGTATTATTATTAGTCACAAAGCGAAGAATTGATTTCAAGTGTAATTGAATTTTTCTACATTTTAAGTATCGTTCGAGGAATTCATTCGTTGGTGAAGTGGCGACCACGATCAATGGTGGAGTGTTCGTGCCGAGCGTTAATATCGAGTGACATTCGTCACACATGATCTGCGTGATGAGATCATACGAATTATCGGATCTGCCGTCGGTCCTCGCCGCGGTGTTGAGTACACACTGCAGGATTGCCGCGTGGTGCGACGTGGCATATAAACCGTATCTACAGATATACTGTGGCGAGGGAGGTCGGTTCTTCGAACAGTCGGGTAATATTTTCGCGCACGGTGAACCAACCGCGGGTACATGCAGGATGAGTAAGCCTTCCGCGATGTTAAAGGTACCGGCGGGAGAGCTCGGCGGGGGAAGTTCGATCAACTTCGAAAAGTGGCGGTTGCCTCGGCGTATTGCGTGTCGCCGAAGCACGCAAAGCTGCCCGAGCTAAAGAATCGAGGTACCGAGAATATATAGATTCGGCGGTCGGTTATAGTACGTCGAAGGACGTCGATACGTCCGGTCGGGAAGATTGCTAAAAATGGGCAGGTAGAATGCTTTAAAAGAATTGTTTACGACAAATTTTTAAAATTATTGTTTACGACAATAAGCCTTAAACAGTCGGAGATTCGAGGGGTGGATATTATTATCGAAGAAAAAAATTAAGTGAAACGACACGGAATCGATCACACCCGGGCTGCCGGCGCCGTGCGGTGACAAAACAGCGATGTGTTATGTATATGTTATATATAAAAAGCTCGAAAAGTTTTCTCAGTCGCGACCGAAGAAGCTTTCTCATCGGGTTTCAAAGACCGAGCGCTGCCGAGGAATAACTGTCGCGGCGTGAAGAATCTCTTCGTGTGAATATAACAGCGAGTCGGTGTAGAGGCGTCGGAGATAGGGAGGGGGAGGGCAAATACGTGAGAGAAGATCCCTCAGGAGAGAGAGAGAGAGACAGAGACGGACAGACAGTAAAGATAGATAAAAGGAGGCAGATATAGTTTGGTAAAGAACGCGAGTGTAAGATAGAGAAGAGGTATAAACCGAGGTCGGGAGAATTAGTGTTCGCTGCATTGAGTCCGATCGACGAAAGAGGCAGTTTTACGACAAAACCAGAAGCAAACGCTTTTATCTGTTTTTCAATTTTTTTTTTTTTTTATGATAAAAAATTAGTCTTTAATTAACGAAGTTTTAATTGAAGTCTCGGCTAGCTAATCGCTCGGGCCCGTATTGTCCAAGGCTCTTTGCGCCACCGTCGCGAACGCGTAGCCTCCTTCAAGTTCGGTTTATTCGTTCTTACGTTTTTTAGTGACCTTAGCCTGTAGCACTGTTCGGCCCCTGGCTCAGCGATGCTGCCCTTTCCTTTCCCTTTCTCAAGCCTCATTCAAGGTTCACACACGTATTAGACACGCGATTAAGCTCCTCTCGTCACCTCGGGACGACCAGCAAGCACACGCACGCACGCACGCACACACACACGCGCACGCACGCACACGCCTTTACCGGGCCGTTATGTGTGAAGCACTGCCGGCGGCTGACCGACGTCCGGAGTCGTCGTCGACGTCGTCGCGCTGTCTTGTCTGTACGCTCTCTTCTCGCTCTCAGGAGCGCCGCGCGTTTCTCCCCTCAGTGTATCTACCGTAGCTCGCCGCCGTACGGACGAGCCGGAGCGCTGATACACCTCCATGTATTTTGCACGCAAGCCCACGTTCCACACTCTCTCGCGCGCGCGCACGCACACACGCTCACCGTTTGACGCCGACGACGCCCAGAGTCGCGACGTTCGCAGCGCCGTCTTACGGTATTATCGCACCTTCCGACCGCCTTCCGTACGTGCGCCAACCGACTCGAAGCTTTTTTTATACTTTCTCACAGTAGTACGAACGTATATACGGTCGGTCGAAGCGAAGATCGAATCGTTTCAACTTTAACGATGCACTCTCTAGCGAGCGTCTATCTGGCTTATGGAAAATACCGGCGAGGTCGATGAACCTTTCGACCTATTTAAATTATATAAAAACTGTCACAGAATTCTGGTACGTAGCTTGGCAATTTGGGGGTCCTGATTTTTGTTCTCTCTCTTTTTTTGGGAGCGAGAAGGGGTTTGATGCCGGGTTCGGGAACGGAAACGGATTTCCGAGGATCGATTCGAAGCTAAACGGAGATGTATATGTTCTATTATTTTTCGTAGCGATACGCAATTTGCGGCAACTACGACGACTTAACGATCCGTAACCCGGAGAATGGGCGCCTCGCTGTAAAAAATTTATTGGGCGCGTGCGTGCTGTCCGCCGTTTGCCAGTCCTTCTCTACGAACTTTTTTTTTAGCAAAACAAGAAGTATCGATATTTGTGTAATTGACGAGGCTCGACGACTCGTACTGTACACAACGCCCTGGCTGTGTCGTATTATTCGGCCGGTGTATAGAAAACAATGCCATGGCCAGCTAATTCACTCGAAGCAATTCATTGTCCGCTTCATTCGCTTTTCGAGTTCGTTGAACTTTATAGCAACCCGAGATGAAACGTCGGTGCGCCACACATACACACAGACGTGTCCGGTCTCGTCTGGTTTCAATGTGAATGCCACTTGGCACTGTCGTCTCGTAGTTCCACCTACTGTGACGATTTTTTAATTCGTCAGGATTGAGATAATATCCAGTTTGATCCGCTTTCAATTTTCGGTCGTCTGGGACAACTACTTCTAGTCGTTCATTATCGCCATTACAAATAATGCGAGAAACGAAATAATCCAACTTGCGGCGGGCGACCTTCAGTGACTTTCTCGCAATGTTTATTGTGACTTTATCGACTTTGCCACACTGCGTGTGTGTGGGGGAAAAACGAGAATTCGTGTTTGTCGCATTGGCCGTAGGCAACGAAGGCATTCGGTACACGTGTTTCGGTTCGCACGCAATGAAGAGGGTCGATTTGTTAACGTAGCAAAATCGGTAATTCGAGTCATCAATTCATGGAGGGAATAAATAAGCCGAAAACACTTCTTTCTATGCATACGCGATTTGTGGTTAAGCGCGCTAAAGCCTTTTACGGATTATCAAAACATCACGGTCCGCGCCCGACGTTATGCCATTTTCTGTCTTCGTTGTTTTTTTTTTTTTTATTAATCTCGCCATCGTTTCTCAATTTACCCGCTTCTTTTATTTTTCGACTGGAAATGAAGTCATTTTTCAACCGGAAGTAATGTATTTCCTTTATGAGGGCGAAAAATTAACTTTTCAAACCGTAAGTGACGTATTTCCGCTATGACGTCACTGCCGGTCGAAAAATGTCAGAAGCGGCTAAATTTAGGAACATAGGGTGTGCAAATTAAAAACGATGGCGGGATTCATCCCGCCATCAATCACACACACACATACACACGAACAAAAAAAAACACGAAGAAAAAAAGCCATACAGTCGGGGCGAACTCGCGATTGTCGGTCACAGGCTTGAGTGCGCTTAAGATGAAGTGGAAGTCACGTGACGAAGCCAGAAATGTGAGAAAGATAGATGCATTGGTTTTACACTGGAGCGAGAGAGAGCGAGAGAGAGAGAGAGAGAGAGAGAGAGAGAGAGAGAGAGAGAGAGAGAGAGAGAGAGCCACAGGAAATGTGTTTCACTTCACCTTAAGGTGATGTGAAATACTGCCGCTGTTAACAAAAACTGTACTGCATGCCGTTTTAAGACCGCGGTTCGCCAACGAAAAAGCAAATTATCTTTCCCTGAGGAATCGACAGACGCAAGGAAAGACAATTTTCTTTTTTCTTAGCGTTCTGCGGCCTCAAAACGGCATGCAGTACAGTTTTTGTAAAAAAATTGTCTTTCCCCCCGTCTGCCGATTCCTCACGGAAAGACAATTTTATTTTTTTCGCGGATGACGCTGTCCCAATACGGCAATTCAGTTAAGTTTTTCTTATCGGCGGCGGCATTTCACCTTAACATCACCTTAACATCAACATTTAACGAACAATTTTATACATAAATCAGGTACACAAACTTGGTTATATGACGAGTAGAAGCGGTTACCTGGCGGATGGCTATTAATCGCATACGTATAAAGAGTAGTATAATGGTTACGAACAATGAGCCGTTGAAAGTAAGTAGGGAAAAATGATCACATGAAAAAACCCTGTATATTGATGGGTGGCGAAGGGAAGCACAGCTTGGGAGGTAATTTTGGGTGTCGTTCATAAAGGAGAAGAAAAATGCGTAAGTGGGACTAGTTCTGATTTGCGTAAGGTGTGCTGGGGAGAAAAATGACAATAGTAAAAATAATGAGCCAGAGCAAATAAGGTAAGCCTTAAAAGATGGTTCAACAAACAATAACGATGGGAAATCACATAAGAGAAAAAATAAAAGTAGAGATGGAGAATAGTTAGAATAAACTTAAATGCAATGTTAATAGTGGAGTTCAACGAATAGGAAATCGGCAACAGAAGAAGGAAATGAAGCAACTGCGGAATGAAATATATGTAGTACGTACAAGGATTTGTTCTAAGAATACCATATACAAAAAATCCCATAAATGTAGCAGTAGATAGGCGTAAAGTTAATAATAGCTCATAGGGGCGAGCTTCCGCGCAATTATCAGTTTGGGGGAGATGCGGGTTGGATTCGGGCGATAAAGCGTAGGGGTATGTTATTGCCTTCTTTTCTGGCGCGTCCGATTGGAAAACGCGAGGGTATTTAAACTAATGTAATAAAGATGTTGGTTTCCATGAAATTGTATGGGTAATGGTTATGTGGAAAGATTTACGTTGAACTTAACCCAAATTGTGACTTATAATCGGTTGAACTATTCAATAAAAGTTACATTCAGTTCAAAGCAGCAATGCAGCATCATCTATAGGTATACAGGATTCGGATACATGTTGTTTCTCCGACCTATTGCTTTTTGGCGGAAATGCGTTGTGGCTGAAGTAATCTATGGCGTAAATGATACGCTACCGTTTTTCGTTTGTTTGGCCATGACAGAGGGAACAGGTGTGCCTCTTATCGAGCGAGGTTCGACCGTCAGACTCTAGGACACTTAGAGGCAGGTGCTCATTGTGTGCGACACGAATATTTCATATGATAACATAATAGGTCGGTCGGGGAGGGACGCGAAGGCGGGGGAGAATAGGTCGGTGTGGAGAATGAGAAAAGCCTGAGTAAGTCGTAAATTTTAGAAGTATGCGCTGTACTGCTGATTTTTTTTTTTTTAGATATACGGCGACGACGATAAGTTAGTCTCGCGTGATCGCAAGGGCGAGCTCACAGGTACGCTTTCAACGATCTGGGCTTCGTGTGTAGGATTAAACCGCATACACGGGCAGGTTAGCGGCACGTTTTGTTGGAGTATGATCCGGTTCTGTGTCGAAGGACCTAATGGATTTAGCATGTCGTAATAATAACAGTTGTGTTACACGATACCCATGAACACATGCAGCGCGATATATATATATATATACACCGATCTACACGTACACATCTACATGTACTACTCGTTAGTCAATTTATTTGTCGTGTAAATACGAGTTATTCTTTATCGACACAATACAAGGCCCATGGGCGAGTCGTGAGGATGATCCAATGTCGTTGGTGTTTGGATGTTATATCGATCCATTTTGTATTCTTCTTGGCGAAGAAGTTACACGGGCGGTGGGCGGTTGGGAAAACAGAGGCTATTGTAAAATGCTCGTGAAGCAACCTGCGAAAGGTCGTGGGTGAACTTGGACCATGAACTCTAACGCCACCGGTACGCGGTACGTGTTGGGTTACGTGGAGAGGCGAGCTCCCACTGATGTAGGGAAGGGTGAGCGCGATAACGAAATTATAAATTGTAATGTACGAGTCTAGACTTCTATCGGGTAATAATCGGTGTCGCAAAATTTAACGAAATATCGGGGGAATTTTCTGTAGTTTTTTTTTCGTCGTTTGATGATACGGCAAAGCTGGAATGTGTAAGGCCAATCACGAAACTCAAACGTGTTTTACACCCGGTTTAATATTTTTTACGGTAGAACTCGATTAGCGGAATTAATTGGGGTCGAACCTGGTTCGGATAATGGAAATTTGAAGGCGAAAAATCAGATACTTGCGTAAAACCACAAAAACGAAGCTATCGATGGGTCCGGCTTGATACGATTTTTTTAATGATTCTGCGAAGAGGTGAACGTATTATTCGTCGAAGCTACATTGCACTCGACTGTAAAATGATTATCTAATCACAAATAATCTTTTACATGCGCGCATATAAATATCTCTGCGCGTCGCCAAGAGCGAATGAGTGCTGCGCCAAAAACCGACGTGCGAGCTGTGTGAATATACACGCTACAGAAGCTTGATCGCCCTTGCAACAAAGTAGCGCTTGGCGATGAAATGACATTGAAATTTTGCGTCATGATTCGGACAATAGAAATTCGGATAATAGAAATTCGGATAAGGAAAGTCGCAGTTTGGATAACGGAGGTTCGGATAATAGAGGTTCTACTGGACAAAGCACCCTAGCGGAACTGGTTCAACCACGGATTCGGAGTTGCATCGTCGTCGCAGTCGCACTAGGGTTGGCTAGACATGCATCCGCGAGTTGCAATGACTAATGGCGAGACTCCGGGTATACTGGAATGAGACTGATCGGTTTGTTCAAACTTTTAACCTTTATGCAACTCTGTTTTGATGGACTCGGGTTATCCCCATGCAACTTCAAGACAAATAAATAAGACTGTACAACGATGGTTGCAAGGGTTACAGAAAAACGACGGTAAAATAAAGGTTATTTAGGAGTCTAGAGCAAGTCACAATTTTGAACATTGTGCATTAGTCTATTGAAGCCCATGGTCGCCTCAGTTTCGTTACGGCAAACAAAAATAAAAAATATCGTCCGAGATCGAAGTAGGAATGTGCTATCAGAAGTTAAACCTTGTTCGTTAATTTCTCCGAGACGCTTGACGTTTAAGCGCTTTCTCAATTATCGCTCCTTAGCGCACGCTCTTTAGTGTACTCAGATAGAAAAATGACGGCACGGAGACGGAACGGTGGCGGTACCAATGGTACGATTCCCGTTTGACGGCATGTTTTTCTATCTGGGTACTGAAAAGAACAATTTTTCGAAGCTAAATCCAGAACGCGCAAACCTATTGTACAATTATTAAATTATAGTAGATTGTCCGATAGACAAGAGATAACACACGATCGTACTCACCCTGGAAAATCATCGACCGAGCTCTCCGTGTGACGCACCGATAAATAAGTAAATTCGTAGCTTCACTCACGTGAATTTACTGCCGTTAAATTTGCGGCCGGCACATGAGACACTGTTCGTCTTTGAATGTTACCGCACCAGTAGTACTACGCTCGCTTGACAGAACTCGCGACCCTACCATAAGTAAAATATGTATTACGTCGATCGAACGTTGTCTACCACCCCGCGCGACGCTTTTGTATATCTCTGGCTCGCGAAGTACTGCATGTATATACGCGATGTACACTACACAACATTTTTATAATCTTTAACGACTATTTCACTTATTCATAGTGTATAGGACGCGATCGATGTTGTCTCACTTTCGTCAACCTCCCGAAGAGCGCGATGACCAACTTTACGATCCACGGGCGAAAAAAATAAATAAAAGAAATTGGCCTGTTGATAGACAACCCGATATAGATCTAATGCAGATCCCGCCGGCTGGTTGCCAGTGTAAACTCTGCTAAAAGGGTCGATCGTAAGAGCAGATGTAGCGTTACAAAAAAAAAAAAACACTACGAAAGTGGGTATGTTGCTCATTCACTCCGGAAATGATGCGAACGAATTACGTCACTCGCGTGCCAAAATATAAATGCTAATGAAAAAGATTCATATCGCTGCTCGTCCTGAATTCATTCATTACTTAGATATGTTGTGTGTTGTGGGAAGCACGTGGGCATCGTGAGACGGCATCGTCTATTATCACGGCGAATCGCTGCGCAAGTTACGTGTCGCATATACGTCGCACAGTTGGCTCGATATCAGGACGAAAATTTCATTAACCACGGTCTGAGACTGTCACGAGGATCGAGGATGACGAAGGCGCATTCAGAACTATAATCACAAGGCGAATTCGCGATCGAATTTGGGATCCTGCGCATCTTATTCGTGGTCGAAACAGCGATTTCTTCCCCTCTGCTGTCACGGTACGTTCGTTCGGATTGTTGTTTGTTTAACTCCGTTCGTCAGAAATTATCCGAGGCCTGTGCGATGATATTTTAGGTACAACAATGAGACTCTCGATTTTTCGCGAGAACGATAGGGTGCTGCTTGTGGGAGAGGGCAATTTTTCGTTCGCAGCGTCGTTGGTCGAACATAACCTACCCATTGCAATAACAGCATCGTGCTACGAATCGTCTGCGACTAGCGAGATCGCGAGAGAAAACGTAGAAGTCTTAGAGAGTCACGGTCAGTATCGATTTAACCGAGAACTCGCGATTGGTCGGATAAAAGACCGGTAGATTTTTACGTTTCAGGAGCTCGCGTCCTGTTAGGAGTCGACGGAACGAAACTCGGCGATCATCCCGTTCTGCGCGGTGAAACTTTTGATAAGATACTGTTTAATTTTCCCCACGTCGGCGGTAAAATGCGGCTCGACAAGAATCGCGAACTTTTGAGACGATTCTTCCTCGCCGCCGGAAAATCGCTCAATCTCAACGGCACGATTGTGATGACTCTTTGCAATGGGCAGGGCGGAACCCTCGCCGATGATCCCCGAAGACGCTGGGACGACAGCTGGAAAGTCACGGAAATGGCCGCTCACGGGAATTTCGTTCTAACCTCAGTAGAATCTTTCGATGTATCGAACTTTCTGCATTACCAGTCCACCGGCTACAGAGGTCTAGACAAAGAATTCAATATGCACAAGTCTCTTACGCATTTATTCAAAAAAGCGCAGCCTCCCAGCTCCGGGGATCTCGGTTCGACGATAAAACACGATAATTCAAAAATAGTTGAGAACAAAAAATATCGAGATATTTCGCCCGATAGTTGGAGAAGCTTGGACTCCTTGTGTCCGCCCGTTTTCGTTTTCGACATAACATTTACCGTCAGCCCGGATTTTCGGGCGTCCGATCTCTACGCGGTATTGCACAATTTGGCCGGTCGAATAGTTCGCGACGTAGAGTTTGTTGGATCTTACGAATTCCCGGGTACGGAGAAGGTAACGGAGACTTACCGAGTGACCTATCAATCCGACGATGTGCCTCTGCACAGGGAGAGAATCGTCGACATACATAGGAACTTTATAGCCGAATTACTCGAGGAAAATCTTCGCGTCGTTGTCACGAGATAATCCATATGCGATCTTTGTAACGTTAGATTAATAAAGGAACATTAAATAAAAAACATTATCGTAACACGATAATTCGAAAATAGTTGAGAGGAAAGAATATCATCGACATATTTTGTCCGATAGTTGGATAAGCTTGGACTCCTTGCGTCCGCCCGTTTTCATTTCCGACATAACATTTACGGTCTGCCCGGATTTTCGGGCGTGCGATCTCCACGCGGTATTGTACAATGTCGCCGGTCAAATAGTTCGCGACATAGAGCTTGTCGGATCTTATGAATTCCCGAGTACGGACCACATAACGAAGACTCACAGAGTGAGCTATCAATCCGACAATGTGCTTCTGAACAGAGAGAAAATCGTTGATATAGATAGGAATTTTATAACCGAATTGCCGGAGGAAAATCTGTGCGTTCTTCTCACGAGATAATCGATGTACGATTTTTGTACCGTTACGTTAATAAACCAACAATAAATAACAAATATTACCGTGTTGCAGATGAATTGTCTGAGACGGCTTCGGCCCTCGTCGATATACGGCGTGATTCGCAAGCAGGAAAACCAACTTCCAAACTGCAGTTTCGTCCTCGAAAGGAAAAGGCCGGCCGAGTCCCAAATTCGCAGGACTCTTCGATTCTCGGCTTGTCGGCGAAACGAAGAATCGACGGTGACGCCCTTGAGAAGTTTGAAGTCAAAGTCGCGGCGTGAAGATACCTCACATTATTTCGTCGACATAAAGCAGGTGAGAGCCACGGGAGGCGTGGGTGGCGATGGAATGATAAATTTTATGCGATTGTGGGTGAACGATCGTGCTGGACCGGACGGCGGTGACGGAGGTCACGGAGGACACGTCGTCTTCGAGGTGAGCTTTTATGACCTTGAAAAAATAACGAGTCGATTTTATGGGAGAGATGGTGGAATGCAGTAAATCGTTCCCGACTCGTGTCAGGTATCGACGGACGTAAAGGACCTCAAACACATAAATAATATTCTCAGAGCAGAGAACGGAGGGAGAGGGTACGGCAAGGATTGCATTGGAAAAAATGCGAAGCACACGGTAGTGAAGGTGCCGATAGGCACGATAGTGCGAAATACCGAGGGCGACGTGCTGGCCGATCTCGACGAGCCGGGAATGATGTTCATAGCGGCACGGGGCGGTGCCGGTGGTCACGGTAATGCCTTTTTCGCCTCGGACGTTCAACAGTCTCCGCACATATGTGAATACGGCGCAATTGGCGAGGAATGCGAGTATGTTCTTGAAGTGCGAAGCATGGCTCACATAGGACTGGTAAAATAACAAAGGGTTACATTCTTTTTCACGCTAATTTTCTTGCGAAAATCGAGGTGGTTTTTAAGGCCGTCCTCTGCCTTAAAAACCTTCTGCCTTAAAGGGCTTTAAGGTGGTGTAAGCGAGGATTTTTTTCGAGATTAAAAAAAAGTCATAAGTTCTATTAGATATTTCAACATAGGTTTTTTTTTTCTCTTATTTATTGATACTTGCACGGGCTGTATAAATTTTTTTGGAGTGCAATAATAATAAATTATTCAATTCAAGTTTCATTCTCAAGCAGTGAATAAAAGGTCCTGCGACAGCGACGATCATTCTAGACTTTTACTAATCTGAAACAAAAGAATCCAAAAGATTGTTGATCAGTGTAAGTCTGGCTGTCGCACGAACAAGTAAAAATTTGAAGGAAAAAGAAATCACAAAATGACGACCTTCCAAACAATGTGTACGGATTAAATTTTTTTTTTAATCTTCAAAAGGTCGCCATTTTGTGCATTTTTTTTCATCGAATTTTGACTAGCTTATGCGAAAGCGACACTTGTACTGATCAACAACCTTTTTGGTTTTTTTTTGTTTCAGATGAGTAGAACGTCTGGAATCATGGTCACCGTCGCAGGACCTTTTTTCAGTGCTCGAAAATTAAATCGCGTAGCACCCTTAATTTATTTTTATTGTACTCCAAAAAATTGGAAGAGCATCTGCAAGTATCACTAAATAAGTGGAAAAAAGACCGATCATCAAATATTAAATAGAACCTATGCATTTTTTTAAACCTCGAAAAAAATCCTCGCTTAGACTAGAAGACTGCCTTAAATTGTGATATTTTTTTTAAGATCGGTCTACCAAACGCAGGGAAGAGTACACTGCTGAGAGCCATAACCCGAGCGAGACCGAAAGTCGCTTCCTACGCGTTTACGACCTTGAAGCCACATTTGGGAATGGTCTTGTACGACGATTACGAACAGATTGCGGGTGCGTGTTTTCGGAGAGCCGAATACATCGTTGGTCTCTTCACGAGAGTTTTACTCATCCTTTTGATGTTACAGTGGCCGATCTGCCAGGTCTTATCGCGGACTCTCACAAGAATCGCGGTCTCGGCATAACGTTTCTGAAACACGCCGAAAGATGCGCGGCGCTTCTGTTCATAATCGACTTGAGTCAGGACGAACCTTGGCTGCAGCTCGACACGCTGAAGAACGAGATCGAGCAATTCAGCAAGAGCCTCATTCGAAGGCCTATGCTCGTTATCGCCAACAAAATAGATTTGCCCGAGGCGAAGGTAATATCAGCATTATTCCTCCCGTGTTTAAATTCGACGGTAAATGCTAATAATCGCGTTTAATTTTCAGGAGAATTTGAAAGAATTACGAGAGCGCGTTGAAATTCCGATAATTCCGATATCCGCCAAGATGGGCATCAATGTCGCACAACTGTTGAAGGAAGTAAGGTACCTCTATGACAAGGAACTCAAGAAGGACTCCAGTGACGAATCCAAAGACACATAGGCGGCTCGATTTTAATTATTGTATAATATCAAATTCGTTACATAGCAATAAAAAATAAAAAAAAGTTTTCATCACCGAAAGAAAAGTATCACACGTTATTTCAGAGAGCCGAGCCCTTGGCTGGCTTCTCGCAGAGTTCGAAGTCTTTCACGACGGCGAGGGTTTCGGGTTGATTGAGAACCGTGACGAACCACCTCGTCAAATTTTGGAACTTGGCTCTGCCCCTCGTGTCCAACGCGTGCTCGTAGATCGGCATCAGAGCACTGAAGACGCACAGATCGGCGAGACTAGCTCGCTCGCCGATCAGATACGTTCTCGTGAGTAGAACTTCGTTCAGACCTTTGAGGCATCGAAGAAGCTCCTCTTTGGCAGCTTTACTGCCGGTGCTCAAAATCTTCGACGAAACCGAGCTCAGGCAGGGCAACAGCCACGCGAGAACCGACGTCCGTACATGATTCTCCGTGTAGCTCATCCACTGAACGACTTCACTCAGTGCGAAAACATCCTTGGCGTTTTTCAGTTCCGCGCTCGCCAAGAAGAAGGCGATTGCGCAACCGTCTCGCAGCTCGACTTCCTTGCCCTTCAGTACGATCCCGCTCGACGACTCGCCTTCTTTCACGTCCGTCTTGACTATCAATTTTTTACCGCTCCATCGAGCGACTATCTGAGCGCAAATGGCCCTCGGACTTCCCTCCACTGCGTACAGCACCAGATCCGCTGAGGCTTTGGCGCACGAAGACCCTCTATCTCCCTTCGAAGATCCGACACCGTCTATACAAACGAAGAGTACCGATTTTCGGCTTTAGACTTGAACAGCCCATGGCACGAAAGCACAGCGATTTACCAAATCATAGATCTTTATTCAGCGATAACGTGGTGTTTGCAATATAAAATTCATTTTTTTAAAGGCCCTCTTAGCTTTCGTACAACCGTGCGTTTCATGCTGCTTTACCTGCACTGTCGCAACCGAGTTTCGTGTCGGCAAAATCTCGAGCAATCTTCAACGCCTCTTTCAGACATCCGAAGTTCGTACCGGACGCTTGAGCGGATTCGGGCTTGCCGCCGCCCTTTCCGTTCATCAGGGGAGCGATGGACTGGATCCACTCGTTGGCTTTCAATCCTTTCGCTACTGCGCTCTGTTGAATTAAATCGTTGACTTGAAAATCGGTAAATCAAACATCCTTAAATTGAAAATCGTTAAATTAAATCGAAAATGTTGCAGTCTTGTAATTTACTCGACTCACCTTAGGTACAGCGCTGAGGGCGAAAATCTTCTTGGCCTCAGTATCGACGCTTAGGAACAAGGCACTGGTCTCCGGTGAAATAGCTTTAACTTTTTTCAGTGCAAGATCTAGAGCTTTCGTGTTGCTGAGCGCCTGGAGCTCCTCTACCAGTATCGGTGTTCCTACTTTCGATTGAGCGAGCTGCGACGCCGCTTCGGCTACGTTGGTGGCAATCGCTGCTTTTGCGGTGCGCTCTTTATCGTCGAGAGCCTTCTTCAGCGCCTTTAACGTCGATCTCATTTCGTCCTTTTTCCAGTAAGGAATCGTCGCGTGGGAAACGTCGTCGGTCAACTCGACGATTTTCTTAACGTGTTCCTTCGAGTCCGCGCCACTTTTGTCGGCGTCAACCGCCGTTTGAATTTTATCGAGATGGCTCTGCAGAAGGTCCGCTTTCTTCAGGGCCTTGCTCGCTTCCGGCCCCGTGAGGGCTACGATACGTCTTATACCTTTCGCGATCGCCTCCTCGTTCGCTATCACGAAGTCACCGATGTGACCCGTGTAATGCAAGTGCCTGGAATACAGAGGAGCGTTCACTCTTCACGTACGGGATTCTCGCTAACCGAGTACTTACATTGCACGGTATAAAAATCGTTATATCTCTAAAAAATATTGATCACATCGAAACTTGAAAAAATACTCTGAAGAGTATTCTAATTGAATTAATTGAATTAATTGAATTAACTGAATTGATTCAATAATATTAAAATTATATTAATGTTCACGATATTATATTTATGTAAAATAATATTTTTATCGTCAATATATAGTGTTCTATTCGAAATTTTTACTTCGAATAGAAGACAACAAATTCGCGGAGCCCCTGGCCTGCGTAGTCACGTTCGGCGCGAGGCTTCCGTACATGAAGTTAAATACCACCAGATCGCCCGAGTAATTGCTCAAGCGCGTGATTCAAATTTACTCACGTGCCGCCGCAAAATTCGACGCTCGTTTTAGTTCCGGCGATCCCCAGCGGATCCTTCTCCAGCTCCTCGACGGGCACTCCCATGCTGACTATCCTCACTGGATCGGGATAAGTCTCCTCGAACATAGCCCTCAGCCCTTGTATCGTCTTCGCGACAGCCAAGTTGCTCTCCTTCGCGTAAATTTTTCTGTTGTCCTTAATGACGACTCTCGTGAGCTCTTCGGTTTTCTTCACTTGCACCGGTGTCATTGCACCCTTGTTAGTGAAATCGAATCTCAATCTATCCGGCGCTACCAGCGAACCTTTCTGATCGGCTTCCGTCCCGAGAACATTGCGCAACGCGTAATTCAGTGCGTGAGTTGCGCTGTGATTGTTCATCACCAAACGTCTTCGGGCCGTGTCGACGTTCAGATTTACTTTGTCTCCTTTCTTCAGAGTCCCCGTGCCGACCGTTCCGATGTGCAGGACGTAACCACCTCGTACCTGCACGTTCGTCACGCGAACTTCCGTGTTCTCGTCATTTGGACCATCGGTGACTTTCACGAGAAATCCCTCGTCGTATATTTGACCACCTTGCTCCGCGTAGAAGCTCGTGCCATCGAGAAGAATACCGACCTCTTCGCCGGAGGACGCGACGTCGACAAATTTCTTTGCTCTGCGAATTGCTATGACGGTGCTCGCGCATGGCTTGAAAACGTAATCGGCGTCTTTGTCGGAAGATTCAGGCTCGTAGTTGTATTTGAAAGAGTCGTCCGTCGGAGGAACTCCTTTGCTCTGCAGTTCCGTAATCGCGTGCACGTCCAGATTTATCTGATCGTCGACGCCACCAGCCTTGCTCTGGGACGCAATCTAATCGGACAGAGTCAATAAGCGTTCTTCAAATGCTTCAAGGATAATTATTTCAAGATCTACGAGCACGGGTCTCGATTACTCATTACCTGTGCCAATTTTTTCGATTCCTCGTAACCCGCCATGTCAACTGAAAGTCCTTTTTCCTCGGTCATCAGTTGCGTGAGATCCACGGGAAAGCCATAAGTATCGTACAATCGCCAAGCGACTTCACCCGGCAGAACCGTCGCGTTGTCTAGTTTAGCGATAGTTCGGTCGAGCAGATTTCTTCCCCGCGAAAGAGTCTTGAGAAACTGCGCCTCCTCCTCGTTGATTACGTCGATTATTGACTGATGATCCTTCGTCAGTTCGGGAAAAACGTCGCCGAGCAATTCGACGACGACGTTCACGAGAGAGCCGAAGAAACCGGGCTTGGCGTTGAGCTTCTCCGTTGCGTAGCGCACAGCTCGCCTCAGTATTCTTCTCAGTACGTATCTGAAAAATAATTGAGGTTAGAAAAAAATGAAATAAACGTAATGCGGTCAGTGGACGGATGAGAGAACAGTTAAAATACCCTCTGCCGGTGTTGTCCGGCATTCCGCCATCGGCGAGCGCAATCGTGATCGTACGTGCATGATCGGCGAGAACTCTGTAAGCCATGTCGATACCGTCAGCATCCGCGTCACCAACTCGTCCCTGATAAGCCGGAGCCTCGGTGGCTTTTTGTATAGCTTCGAACAGCGGCACGAACAGATCTGTATCGTAGTTCGCACGCTTGTTCTGGATCACGGATACCAGGCGTTCCAAGCCGAGGCCGCAGTCTATGTGTTTCTTCGGCAAACTTCGAAGCGAGCCATCGGATTCTCTGGAAAACACGGAATGACGATGAAAATTAACGTTGAAAATTAAATGACACATAAAACCGAAGAAAAGCAAAGTTCGAAATCGATGTCTACCGATTGAATTGTATGAACACGAGATTCCAGATCTCTAGCACATCGGGATCGTCTTCGTTCACGAGATGCGCAGCCTCGCGACCGCCGATCCTATCATAATGCAATTCGCTGCACGGACCGCAAGGGCCGGTCTCTCCCATTTCCCAGAAATTGTCCTTCATGCTTCCCGGCAGCACGTGGCTCGGCGGTACTCTGCAACGATTACACGCTCGGGAATTTTCTCAATCAGCTCGGTGAGATTTTTACAAAATTTTCCTTCATAATCTACCCAAGGGAAATCCAGAGTTCTTTGCAGTCGTTGTCCGGAGCCAGACCGGCTTTCTCGTCTCCGCCGAAGTAGGTCACGTAAAGACGATCCGCGGGTAAACTGAGAACGCTCGTCAAAAATTCCCAGGCCCAAGTGCAGATTTCTTTCTGTTTACAAAAAAAAAATTATTATTTCATCTGCAATGCACCTGCAAGGTACAACAGTGTTATTGTACGGAATTTTTTACTTTGAAATAATCCCCGAAAGACCAGTTGCCCATCATCTCGAAAAATGTGTGATGATAGACGTCCTTGCCCACGTCGTCAAGGTCATTGTGTTTTCCTCCGGCTCTGATGCACTTCTGAGTGTTCACTACTCGCACCCACTTGGACATGTCGCTGTTGGGATCCACGGTCCCAAGGAATATTGGCTTGAACTATATATTGGTGATAGAAAAAAAAAATTAATTAAAAATCGATTATCAAAAATGTTGTTTTTGAAAATGAACGGTATCAGACACCACATGTGTGCAATTTCACACATTTTTAATCCACCTGTAATGCAGCTGCAAGATACAGCACTGTTATTGTCATGGGGAATTAAACATTTTTGGGGTGGAAAATTTTTATTTCTTATGGACATTTTTGTAACTTTCAGTCAGAAGTTTTGTAATTTTTATATCCGGTATTTTTATTTTATGAAAAAGTACATTAATGTTCAATCAATGAAGTAATATAAGCAAATTTCAAGTTACAGTCCATTAAATTTACAATTTATTTTTACAGTGTAAAAATCTTGTTCAGGCCTAAATGTATCTGAATTTATTTCAGGCAACAGTTTTGTAATTTTAATATCTAGTCTTTTTATTTTACCTAATACCTAATAGTTCCTTGATGTTCGATCAATGTAAGTCATTTAAGCAAATTCCAAGATCCCGTACATTAAATTTAGAATTTATTTTCACAGCATAGAAATCTTGTTCGTGCCGAAATGTATCTGAATTCCTCCATAGTTACCTGATTCATTCCTGCATTGGCGAATAGCAAAGTGGGATCGTCGTGAGGTATCGTACTACTAGAATGAACATATTCGTGACCCTTGCCCTTGAAGAAATCTATGTACGCCTGGCGAATTTCTTTCGCGCTCATTGATTCTGGCATTGTGATTGTATGTCTGAAAGTAAACGGATTGATGAATAAAAAGATGATCGCTCCCGTAAATTTCTCTGCCATATGGAAAACGGGGATCAAAGAAAATCCGACTGTAGTAAATTCCGAATTGTACGTTCTATTACCTCGTGAGCCGGCTATGTTGAACAGTGGAAAAACGAGAAGTCGACCACGCGGTTTAGTGCAATTATTCGAGCGGTATCTTGCGAAACAGCTGGACGCCGTCGTCGATCCGAGACTGAATGCAGGACGGAAAGTATCTCAACGGGTGAAAGGTGTGACGAAAACTGGAGCTCGTATAGCAATACGGGTTGCCTGTTGTTGCTCTACACTCGAGCAACAGTGAAATGAGCTTAATCTGATTTTTTACGTGGACCGGTAAAACCAATCGGAGCGATTCTCTTCGGCGGCGTGAGAACGCAATATTTTCCTGCCACAACGGCTCCGATGTGTCTTCGAGCGATCGACGGTGCTCCAGACTTCGAGCTAATCTACCGGCTGGGAGACACACCATAGTTCGCTGGATTTAAAGTACAGAAACTACTCGAATCAGCTGTAAGCTGTGCCGATTATCGAAGGAATAAGTTTCAAAATAATAAAGCCAGAATGCCGTTCATGATAGGGAAAGCTCCGGTCAGGAGATCTCTCAAATATCTGCAAGCCGGTAGGCTCGTTTTGAAAGACAGTATTCAAATATTTTCGATGAATTACAACTCCGCGGGAGCGCATCACCAAGGAGCTAAGTGAGTCTCAGGTTATGGCACTTACCGCATTGTATTTTTACGTATTATTAATGTCTAAATATCATCGTTTCGCGCAGGGACTTCGTTTTCTGGCACGTACCGCAGCTCCAATATAAAAATCCAAACGTGCAGATAATGACATACGTTAACATGACTCCATCGCCTTTTGTAAGATGCTTCTATGGTAAGTCTGCTAGAATCATTATTACCAGAGCTGGGCAAGGTACCAAAAAATACTTCAAGCACAAAGTACAAATGACCACAAGTACTTGAAGTATCAAGTACTTTTTCTACTTGAAGTATTTCTCAAGCACTTTGTTTCCCAATTAGGTTCGTAGCGTTAAGCGTTATCTAGGCTTTAAAAAAAAATGTGCACAGTAAGTTACCCATAGCTTTCTTATTGATTACAATGTTTGGCATTGTTTTCTCTATGAGAAACTTCGTTAATCGATTACGGCTTCCTGATAGAGGAAGCTATGGCAAAATTGTAATAAATGAGAAAGTCGTGTGCAAATTACTGTAAATCTTTTTTTGTAACATTCGTAATACCTCATTTTGAGGCTGTTGTTAATCTATTCACCACATTAAAAAACAAAGAAAAGTTCATATAAAATTTCATAAACATAAAAACTTGAAGAGAAACCCTTCTCGAGATTCCTCCCTTGTCGTTTTGTTAGTTTAAAAAAAACGAAAAGGGAAAAAGAGGGAACCTCTTCTTGTTTTTTTGAATTTGAAATAATAAAAAAAAATTCTCGTTATAATATACATATTGAAAAGGTTCAACAAATAATCATATTTTAATAAAAACTCAACAAGTACTCAACAAGTACTTGTACTCAGCATTCGAATTCTTAAACAAAGCACTGGAAGTATGAAAGAGTACTTGAGTACTTCAAGTGCGTACTTGAAGTACCAGTCCCAGATACTTCAAGTACGAAGTATGAATACACAGAACGTCGATGTTCTTATTGTGTTGCAATTGCTTTTACCCAGCTAACGGGAAAGAGATGCTGATAGACATCGACAGCAAGAGCAAAGACGAGATTCTACAACATCTAATAAAAGTCGTCGGAAAATCGGCGGACGTTCTCGCAGCGGAAGCTGCAGCTGCCGAGAAGAAGGACAATCCAGCGAACTTTGGAATCGGCTGCGCGCATGGTTGCATGTGCGATATTCCTGGACAGTTGCCTTGTCCTGGAATAGTTCCTTTGCCCCATCATATGAGAGGCAAATACAAGTTCGGCACTGATGTGTAATACACATAGATCATGAACTACTACTGTCTACAAACGCATTTTTTGTAAATAAAAACTCGATAATCGTAAATATGTGCCCCAGCCGGGCTCTGTCTTTATATCATAAAAAACGTTAGTACAATGACTTACCAAAATACGCGTTACTCGCTGTCCTTATAAATACGTATATTAGTCAAATAAATAGTTTTTTTTCGCGGTATGATGGATATTAAATACCGGCGTTATGACACTGAAGATTGGAGTAACAATGAGACTTAAGTTCGCGTGAAGCATCTACGTAAGCTTTTGGCGAAAGGGAGACATTGATCGTATCGCGGAGATTCGTAAATCGTAAGCTATTATGGGGTATATATGTGTATATAAAAAAATAACTAAAAGTCGAAGGATAATGGAGTTTTGAATCACGAAACGGGCGGTATTATCTTCTCAGCCTGGAACGGTTGTACGGTCGGCTGCTCTGATAACGACGATTGTGATGATGATTGTGACGAGCAGACGAGGACGGTTTGTGAGTTTCTGGCCTCTGGTACTGTTGAATGAATGACGGCGCGTCGTCAATGGGTTTGTTCAGTTCAAAGTCCTCCTCGGATTCGTTCATCATTTTCAGCTTGGCCTCTATAGCTTGGATCGCCGTTTGCCGGCTAAGCGAAACATAAACGTGTTAATATTATTCAATTACATAAGTAGATGCTCGGATCTTATCTCATTCATTACAGGGCTGAGCAATTAGTGAATAATTAATGAAACCTGAATAGTTCTTTTTAGCAAGAAATGCTTACGAAAAACGGAACCCATTTTGTAATTGAAAAAAATATTTACTTTATATATTCAATGAAAAATATTAAAATATCAATATATTTATTATTTTATTCATGTATAACTTGTGAATACACAAGTTACCCATCTCTGACCCATTATACCTGATCTTCTTGTCTTCCTTCTTCGCCCCTGCCAATGCGGGTATTTCTATCTTTGGCTTTGGCTTGTCTAGTTCGCTCTGCAAAGATTTGTTTGGTTAATCATGCTTTTGAAATGGTTAATATGATTGAATCCTTCAGATTTTATATTGCAAAAATGTTACCTCGCTGACGCTGTGAGCCCATCTAACTACGATATTCTTAGTTCCAAGTCTTGCATTGTGCAGGGTATTCTTTGCTCTCTCGGCATTGTAGGCTTCCTTGTAGGTAACAAAAGCGTATCCTCTGGGCTGTCCTGCTTGGGGACCGGATCGGTGGAAGAGCAGGTCAAATTTTTCTATTGTGCCGTATTTTTGTACGATTTTGAGGAGTTGGTACCGGTTGACAGACAGAAAGTTAATTAATCCAGGATGTATCGGCAGAGGTGTTTTATTATTGTCGTCGACGACGAACCTATCTCGCCTAACGATGCCATCACATAGATACTTACTCATTAATTCTCAGATCCAAATTACCCACCCACAATCGTCGATCCTCGAGGGCATTGGATTTTATGGGCTCAAGCGGCAAAGGAATATGCGGATTCGCCTGCGATCGAGTTGAAAACAATTATTAATCGGACTAACAACATTCTAACCTTTCTAACTTGAAGATCAAGAGGGGTGACGGGTCTTACCTCCATTGCCGAGAGTTATCGGAGTACTGTTTTATTAATCGAATAGTAGGAACCTTGTCGGTCGGCACGGATGTACAATGTAAAACATTTCTTTTCACCGCGTTAACTGCATAAAATTCACTTATATATTATTTACAACGAAAACCGCTATCGCTACATCTGCAACTACGCTAAATCAATTATCTACCTAAAGTGACGTCCTACTGTCTGCAGGTAGGATTTTCAAAGGGGTCAACGAGGAGCGTGTATGACGAAGGCGATTGGCTGTTGCGCTAGGGTTCCTGTGTCGAGAGTCGACACGTAGTAGATGTCGACTCGGTAGCGTATCAAATCGCGAAGTGACGTCATCTAGGGGAAACGTTACTTCCGGTTTACAAATCTCATTTTTCGATCGGAAGTGACGTCTTCTACGGGAAACCCCACCGCCGGTTTGGAAATCGCATTTTTTTTTGCAGGAAACGATGTTTCCCTTGGGTGACATCACTTCCGGTCGAAAAGTGAGATTTTCAAACCGGAAGTGACGTTTTTCCTGGATGTACGTCACTGCCGGTCGAAAAGTGTGATTTCCAAACCAAAAGTGACGTTTCCCCTACATCTCAGATAGAATAAAGACGGCACGGTGACGGAACGGTGGCGGTACCAATGGTACAATACCCGAGATTTCGGGGACCGAAAGTAACGTATTTCCGGTATAGCATCACTTCCTATCGAAAAATGACAGAGACGGATACATTTAGAAAAATAAGGGGTACAACTTAGAAAAGTTGGCGAGATAAAAAAAAAACACCAAAGAAAAGAAAATGTCAAAGACGTTTCGATTATCGGACACAGATTTTAGTGCGCTCAACAAAAAAATCGCGTATGTAAAAAAAAGAAGTGTTTTCGGCTTATCTTAATTCGCACGCTGGCAGACCGCTCAAGGTGAAGTGCAACTCCTCGATCGGTAACAAAAACTGCAATCTAAAATTCTCTAATACGGTTAATTTTTTGCGAATAGTACGAGATCGGTAAACTATGCGCAGCAATTCTACAGTTCACTAGTCTTATCATTTTCCCAAGAACTAAACCGCTTGGCAGATTTTTGAGTTGCGAAATTGCAGCTATCTCTCTCGCATTCATAGCGGTTACGCTTCACCTTTCGATTCTATAAATTCTATTCGATAAAAGTTTAACTCGGTCTAAACAGCCTTACAGCGCCACTATAGTATAATATAAGATAGGAAATTAGGATACATGATGTTTCTCCAACCTGGTTACTATTCGTCGGGAATGAGTTTTGGCTGAAATGAATGTTGGCGTAAACGCGATACCCTATCGTCGACTCGTTCGGTGTTCATTTGATATATGTACTGCAAAATCGAATGTCACAGAGCAGGAGCTTTTTCAGACACGGCGACGTACACATTGATGCTGCGTTGAAGAGGGGGAGCGTCGTTGACTAAATAATCCACTTTGCAAGGACAATCGTCGACTGACAGTCGATGAAATTCCACCGAGGATTCAAATCTTCGGTGACACTTCGAACTCATGGATAGATCCGCGATGGCCGGGCAATCGACTTCGCAATCCCAGACCGAGACGATACTGGAGGGGGATGTTGCCGACAACTCATCGCAGGTAGGATCTCGTGTTGTTGTAGATTACCGCATCCAACATTTATTACCCAATTGTGATAGCAAATTTGAGATAAGAGACATTAGTATTGCGTGCCCCGTACGCCACGCACTGCAATGCGCGAGCGGAAAAACGTATCCACAGAACGACCTCGTTATCCGGTCAAAATTGTCAACACACTCAGATAATTATAAACATTCATCCAAGTACAAGATTAAATCCCAAGATGAGAAAACTCCAAGCTCGCGTCTTTTACCGTGTGCTCAGCACCAGATGCCTTTGCTTCGTTACACCGTCCTGTTTGGAGTTAACCAGAAGATTCTGTTCCACCACCTTAGAGGATAAGTCGCCTCTCTCTGGTATTCGAATCCTGGACCTCACTCGCATAGTCGCAGGTCCCTACTGCACGATGATCCTTGGAGATCTGGGTGCGGAGATTCTGAAAATCGAGAGACCCGGAACCGGAGACGAGAGTCGCAATTGGGGTCCTCCGTTCTTTGAGGGTACCAGAGAATCAACTTACTTCAGCAGCGTCAATAGAAACAAGAAGAGCGTATGCGTGGACCTGAAGAGAGGCAGGGACATCATCTACGAACTGGCTGGAAAGTCGGACGTTCTGGTTGAGAATTATGTTCCTGGAAAGTTGTCCCAGATGGGATTGGGCTACGAGCAATTGCGGAAGGTGGCACCGCAGTTGATATACTGTTCCCTGACCGGCTATGGCTCGGAAGGACCTTACTCCGCGAGGCCCGGCTACGACGTCATAGCAGCTTCCATAGGAGGCCTGCTGCACATCACGGGACCCAAGGACGGCGGTCCGTGCAAAGTCGGCGTCGCGATGACCGACCTCGCGACCGGCCTCTACGCTCACGGGGCGATAATGGCCGCGTTGCTGCAGAGAATAAAGACTCAACGTGGTCAGTGGATCCAGTGCGATCTGCTCGCGACTCAGGTCGCGAGCTTGATAAACGTTGGGTCTAATTACTTGAATGCGGGCAAGGAGGCGAGCCGATGGGGCTCCGAGCACGAGAGCATCGTGCCGTACGAAGCGTTTCCGACGAAAGACGGCTACATGACAGTCGGCACCGGGAGCGATCTGCAATTCGCGGCTCTTCTCGAGAGAATGGATCTGACCGAACTCGCGGACGACGATAGGTTCGCGAGCAACACTCTGAGAGTTAAAAACCGAGAGGAATTGCTGGAAATTCTGAGGAAAAAATTTAAGAGCAAAACGAACGAGGAATGGTCTGTGATATTCGAGAACGCACCGTATCCTTACGGGCCTATCAATACGATAGGGCAGGTAAAGAGGCTTGAAACTGTTGGAGAAGCTTTGATGAAAAATTGGGAAAATTTTCGTCGACTCAAATTCTGTCTCTGTGAATTTAGGTATTCGACGATCCTCACGTGAAGCACACGGGATTGGTAAAAGAATTATCGCATTCCACGATCGGCATGGTCAAAGTCGTCGGGCCACCGGTTAAATATAGTTACGCCACGAATTCCACGAGACTTCCGCCGCCGACTTTAGGCCAGCATACGTCCGAAGTGCTGAAAAACGTTCTGAATTACTCGGACGAGACTATAGAGACATTGATTCGTGACAAAGTTGTACAATAACTGTGCTGTTTTGTATTTTTTTGCGAAATAAATATTGATATTGGAGCCGTATTCTTTTAGGCTCTGCGAGACTTTGAATTTAATGTCCTCCGTTACGGCTGCCGCTGCATAATATTTGAAAATAATTATTTTTATCTTTCAGGATGTCCCGACCGTGAGATTGCGTCTACGCAAGCCGAGGTCGAGTAAAAAAGTACAATGGACTCAGGGAACGGTCGATAACGAGCACATGAACAAGAAGAAATCAAAATGTGAGTCCGCTGAGTACTTCCGAGTTAAGTCCTTGCGAATGGTGTTGATTGCGCATAAGTTTTAGAGAATTGGGAGGGGATTGAGAATAAACACTTCTCGAAGGCATAAAAATCTGAAAAAAATCAAGCGTATTAAAGATGCCGAAAAGATTAATGTTGCATAATAATAATTCCAAAATGTTATTAACAAATTGATGAAAAATGTAATTGTTCAACAAATCTCCCGGAAACATAACTTGTTTTTAATGAAAATTATTCGTTTATTTTGCTGAACACGTATGAATTTTTTCAGATTTTTAAGTTCACTTTAAAATTTCTGCCTTTCTACACGTTTTTCCCATAAATTAAAAAAAACAATCGAAATACTCTCTGAATCTTACTTTTAGCGGGGAACGCATTGAGACTCCCTACTTAAGTGAGATTCGATTCTCTACTCGATGAATACTTTATTTTATTGTCCAGGTTGCTGCATATATACGAAACCGAAAGACTTCGGCGAAAGTAGCTCGGAAGACAGTGACGACGAATGCGAACACTGTCACGGTCACAAAGATTCCCACAAGAAGGCTTTACCCGGCAGTGCTCAGCATCCACCCGACAGCATATCATCCCCACCAGGTAACGAATTCATGTGATTCCTTTGAATGAGCGAGTCACAGACTGGCCCTATTGTATTTTTACAGAATCACTGGTGACGG
The DNA here is from genome assembly GCA_964017025.1 of Stenichneumon culpator. Classification (NCBI taxonomy): domain Eukaryota; kingdom Metazoa; phylum Arthropoda; class Insecta; order Hymenoptera; family Ichneumonidae; genus Stenichneumon; species Stenichneumon culpator. The sequence goes on along the minus strand of OZ024779.1, from coordinate 16,972,387 downwards.
ATTCAACTTAAAAAAAAGAAGTCTATATCTCCAGATCCTCCAACGATGTGAATCTTCCTCTTTTGTATAATTGTCTGTTCTACCGAGAATATCAATGAAGTTTACGTGGGATATCCTCGACTACCAACATTTATTCACCATGTAAGTTTCTCAGTCTTCGGAGTACAATCTAATTTGTAAATATACTATCTTCTTCTTCCTCCTCTTATTCATAATCAAAAAAAAATTAATCTACAAAATGGAGCGTATAGAATGTCACATTGAAGCTCGAGGGCGAGACTTTAAAAGTTCTCTCTCTCTCTCACCCCGGCAACAATTCGTCTTCATTGAATCTAAACGTGTAACGTTTTTAAAATTCGGAGTTTAAAACCACAATTTTATCCTTAAGATGATAAATAGACTGCGTGTGGTGACACGTCACCCACTAAGCATTGTGCACTATTGTCGTAAGATATAGTTATTGAATTTTCTCAGTGTCACAGTAAGAGACTCACTTTCATTTTCCGTCCAACGTTTTCACATGATTCCTACATTATAATTATCTCACATTAAATATACATTCAAGAACGTATATAGTATTTTTAAAAAGCATTATTTATATGCGATTTGATTTTTTTTCTTTTCGTATACTATCCGTTGACGTAACACGTATCGATGTTAGCTAGATGGATACGAATCCTCTGGCCGAGGTATAAAATATTGTTGAAACGTTATATGTATGCCCGAATGCGTGAGTGTGTTAACGAGAATGTTTAGCGTGCGCGGGTCGGCGCACTCGCTCGTTTTTCTTCTTTTTTATCATCGTTACAATGTATAATATATACAAAATATGATTTCGAAAGAGAAACAATTGTTTAAAACGGCATGTAAAAAATATAATCATAGTCTTAGAAGAACAATCGTATAAAGGATTAACACTCATTGCGTAGAGCGGTGGCAATCGTTGTTAGATCATTTACTTTATGTAGATAACTCGCAAATATTAATATTGCCGTAAGGTCAGTGTTATTCGAATCGATTTTTCATCATTCAGTTTCCGTTATAGAAGAGAGACCTGCATTCTACGTCGCGATTTGTAGTTTCGTTTTGCCGGGAGCCATCGCTCCAGTGCCCACAATCGAATCAGTCTCGCGGAGGCAGTTTTTTCCCCTAGTGAGAGACTGTACACAAAACTTATCACGGTGACGTTAAGCCAGAGCCATTCGGCACTCAAACGCGGCAAAAACCTGTCGACCTAGCGCCGTAGAAATCTCTTTATATCGGAAACTGAATGGTCTTCAATCAGTCAACGTTACAACTGCTTCTGTGATACCTGCGCCGTTTACGCACCTCCATTCCACGTCGGTATTCGTTCTCGTCGAGCCCGAGCGCTTTGACCATCGCTCTGCTGCGCCACACTTTTACGGTAAAATCGTCGCTCGTCGTAACGAGCATTTCCGGATCACGGGGATTGAAAGCCACGGAATTCACAACATCGGAGTGAGGAAATTTCGCCAAACATATACCGTAGTGTCTGTCCCACAGATATCCGTGCTTGTCCTCGGCTCCACTGTAAACGGACAATTGAACGATAATATTAAAACGAAAAAAAATACCTTCCAAAGTACGATCTTTCTCCATCGATAATCACCTCGCTACGTATTCGTCGCAAACGTCCAGAAAGATGAAGAAACACTCGTTGTTCGGTGTGTAGGCTTTGTGCGCTCGTAGCATGGTTCCGACTTGTTTCAGCGTTACCAAATCGATCACATGAATGTCGATCTCTTGAGCTATCGGAGGAGGCTGCAGGGGATTTCTTATAACGTAGCCCCGAGGCCACGGCCTCGTGTTAACGTAGAGGTATCTGATATTCGATAAATCGTACCGATTAGCAGAGCTACCGTATAGTCGATGTATTATCGTTTAAACTGGATCTCACCTGTGGTCAGGAGAGAGTCCCATTCCTATTATATGCCCATGCAGATCGATAAGATGATCCACCTTGTCGAATTTCTCAGCTACGGAATCGTAATCCAACCAATTTGGCTCCAATCTTGAGCCCGAATTCATTCTCTCGCGTTCCCTCTCGCGCTGCGCCAATCTCTCGCGCAACGACGGTCCCGGATCCAATCTTCTCGGAAAATTCACCGGTTTTATTCTCTTGAAGCCCACTTGATGTGGCGTGTATGTCTTCGATCCAGTCGTGAATATAAGGAGCTTTTCCGGATTATCCGCCAGATCGTCGGAGTCGCAATCTTCGGCCGCTGAAGATTCTGCAAAGAAAAATTGTGAGTCTCAACGATCGAAGCGATTTGCCCTTAAGCTCCGAAATGACCGTCGATTGGCCGTTACCTGCCGACTCGCTCTCCTCGTCCCACTGATAAGCCTCCGTTTCGCTGTCGCTCTCCATCGTTTCTTTCTCCATCTCGGCCTGTCGATACTCCTGACTGTACGTTATGGGACTCGCGTACTCGAAGCCGTCGCCCAATCTCCTCCAGTTCATGAATCCGCCCTCGAGCGTGCTGTATCTGCAAATATAACGGCGTACCCCGTTTCAACAATAAGGTCGACCGATAGAATTTCCTGTTCGAAGCATTAACAGTATTCAAAATGCGCAACTAGCAGGGAGATTATAGCCGTACTGTAATCTAGACGAGGCGTAATGCAATACTTCAGGTTCTTCTTGCGGCTGTATGTTACTCGGCGATGCGGACGACAATTCTCGATGGCTCGGGGGATTTCCTCGTTCCTCTTTGACGTTCGAGCTCGATGGCTGACTCTCCGGAGTTTCGGCCTCGCTCGGCGCGCGGGACAAACAATTGGCGACCATAACTGCTCTTATGGAAGCGGCGTTCCCATTGTAGAATCTGCAAAGATCAATGTGCAAGAATTAGTCGATCGGCATTGGCAACGAATACATGGTGTCCAGTAAACATTTCGGACGACATTTAAGGACATTCAAGGATAATTTCCATATTGTGTTGGGACATTTATTTTTTTAATGAAAACACGCAACTCACGCGCGATGTACGAAATGACATTTAGTTCGATAACCGTTTTCGGTTACGTTGGAATCGGTTCAGAAAAAAAGAAAACTATTCACGATGCACGAATGTACAAGTGTATCTGAGCGAAACTGAGATTCACATTTTTTTAGGAGGGTCGCTAACATACTTTTTTGAAACAAGCTTAAATTTGTGGGAAAATAACAAATTGAAGGACATTCCAGGAGTTTTGGAGGACAGGCAAAATTCAAGGACAGTTCCAGGACGACAGTTCCAGGACGTCGAGGACTTCAAGGACTGCTGGACACCATAAAATAGCATTGACGGAAATTCAATAAATTTCTTTGCCGCCCGATTTACCTGTACAGTTGATTCATTATTGGGACGTGTTCGCTCTCCGATTCTTGATTCGCCTTATTGAGCCAGAGAACACTGGCGCTGACCAGGTGCGCCAGCCACTGCAGATCGCCGCTCAGGAGATGACGCTCGCTGTACCACGTTCCGAATATGTCGTAAGGCTTATTCACGACCCGGCATTGGAGGTCGAAACCCGCTACGATTAAGTGCAACAACAGGGTTTTTTTTTATCAAGGTGCCGGATACTTCTGTTAATACATTCGAAGGCGTTACACGTAAACAAGTCCTTCGTAATGCGATGGCAATTAAACGCCGACTATAGATTAATGTCGCGCCGGGTAGTGATTAATTATAATTGCCGCGTTAATCCCAGCCTTGCGATACTCTCAGAGCCAAGAAGCCAACAACTAACTGCACGCTTCCTTTGTGAGTTATTAATGGGATGATAAGTAAAAAAATTAATGCGTACAGCAATAATACGCTCAAATGGAATTTGAGAGCGTTCTATCGACTGATCGAGGATCAAATCGTTCGCGCAACAAGCGGCGAGATCGCGAATTTAGCCGCTACTCTATTGTCCTATTTTTCTTGGCACACGACAATCGGAATTCAAGTACATGAACCTTACGCTCTATTAATAGATCCCTCGTGCCAATGACGCGGACGTTTTCGTCCATTCCTTTTTGCATCTCTCGACCGCCTTGCACGTCTGCCGCTTCAAACAAAGACACTTATATTTGTCACTGCGGGCTCCCCGAGTTTAATCGCCCGTTTTGCGGCGTAACGAACCCTAGCGCGAAACGTCGCGCGTGCGACAATTTTCGTACGTACGCGTTTCTACAATTCAGAATAAATGAGGGTCACGAAAATTCCGCCCGAAACCTTCGCGAGCCTGAGTCTCGGTATTCCTGCAATAAAAAAAAAAAAATACGTCTGATATTTCTCAACTCACGCGCCACTCTGAAGACAGCTATTTCTCCGGAGGTACTGTGAGGCGCTCCAAAGTGTACGCCAGACACCAGGAGCAGAGTGTCGGAAGAATTGAATTGAGAAAATTGGGTGTACTTCCAGCTGAAGGCCTTCATGTCGTGATGATATTTAATTGACACAGGATACTGACTGTCCCATACCTGTAGCCAAATCATAGAGATAATTCTTCTGGTATTAATAGGCTGAACACAAATTAACTAGCCGAGAGGTGAAAGTATACCAGTATGTAGCCATCCTTAGAGCAAGTAGCAAACATCTTGCCATTGTGCGAGAAGCTGACGTGCAGCACTTGATGACAATGTTCCTTCTGCACTTCCGTCTCCAGCAGTGGCGTGTGATAGGCCAATCTCTTGAACTCGCTCAGCCAAGAATTTTTTCCTGCAGTGCAAACGACAAAAGTTTCGTCAGATATTATTATTATTGAACTTGACAGACAGGAAGTGTAACACTTATACAATCTGTATCTCGTTAACTGAATTAAATTTTTCTTTTTTCTTATAAATTCTTGTAAATTCCTAGAATATCCTATGATATAATTCCTATAAAGGCTTTACGTAGCACCTTCGCCCCGTCGACGCGATTAAAATAACGACACAACTCCATTACCTGGCATAATTCCAACGCTCGGCTCGATCTTGTAAGTTCGATAGAACAAATCCTTCCAGAGGAATTCGTCCTTAGACACACGGTTCCATGGTTTGCAAACGCTTCCCGCTGTTATGAGCTCCTTCGGCGTCAGCAGCTTGAAAATCGGCAGCAGTATCGAGTCCGGCATGTAATACCAATTGTCGTTATCGTCCTCGCTGTCCGACGATACGCCAGGCGAATCCTCGATGCAGGCGCTTTGTACGCTGTCCTGGCCATTTTCACAAGCCGCACCGTCACCGACGTCCATCGCTAGACGCGTCTCTTTGTTTACTGAAACAGCTGATACCTGTCAGCGCCGCGGAGGAATGCAAGGGGGCGCATCGACTGTTTCGCTCTTCTCAAGGCCACGATAATTGCATCGATGCGCGCGCACCGTCCGAGCCGGAGAGGGGTTTGTGAGACGTGAATTTCCGGACCCGGCAAAACTTGTCCCACCGCGTCGAAGAATCGCTCCAAATTGCTCGTTGACAATGCGATTTCCTTAGGTTCAGTGGAAAATCGGATTTTTCCAAGAGGGATCGGTACAAAGGATCGACGTTTTCGAAGCCCACGAAAGCGCAAAACTCGTGCGAATTGCTAGTGCACAGATGGCACTGCGCGCCATTGCAATATTTTTTTGCTGTCGGAGCATGTCTCGTGAGAGCTTTAACTCAGTGGACATCCAGTCCTCCGTGCGTATCGGTGTGTGCGCTCTCGTCCTTGTCCGATGACTCCTGTTACCCGATTCGTTATTAGATTATTGTGAAGAAAAAAAAGAGAGAACGAAAATTCATCAGAGAGATCGTCGAGCGGAGGAAGCCGCGCGCTTCGAAAGTCTAACGACGCCGTTCGGCCGCGTTATGTGGGCCCACGGACGCGTAGCGAGCTACGCCCTGTGTTTCCTAGTGTTCCAGGTGAAGCTCATAAACTCCAGGACGTCCTGGAGGCTGAGCGCCGACAGGGTCATAAAGGCGACGCAGTTTCCCTCGTCTCTCGAGGATGACCCGGTATTCGATATTCTCGCCACAACGGCCAATCTCGGAGGCGGACAGGGCTGGAGCAAAACGGCCTCGTCCGAGAATCGCGAAAAGCTTCAAGTTTACTGCAACGAGTACAATAACTTTGGTGCTGGCGATAACGAACGGTGAGTGTCGAACGGCGACATTGTCGGTTTACACTTGTCGTTTTTGACCTTGCGTAAGCAAAACTGCACAGCAAAATCTGCATGCTGTAGGTTACACATAAATCGCTCCGAGAGCAGCCAAAAATTGGCTGGAGATTCGCTCGAAACATGTAGTTTGGTCAGCTGCTTTTTCAATCAGCTCCAACGACGGTGAAACTGTTGTTTGAGTGCTATGTTGAATGCAGTTCTACTCTGTTTGGCTGAATCCAGAAATATTCTAGACGCATCAACATGTTTACGCAGCTGCAATATGCATTCTTATATTCCAGTCTGCTCTCAGTTCAGTGTTTAGTTTTGACACAAGTCTGCTCTGACGAGCGTTGTTTTGATATCCAAACGTACTAAATGTATCCCGCAGAAAGAATATGACGTATTGTTGGCAATTTAAAAAAACCCCACAGTTTTTCGCAGTGGACAGTCACAAATAAAAGAATAAAAGAATGCACCCTTTAAGTTTTTAGTCAAGAACGAGTGTATAGTGAGAGGTGCCTCGTTTTTTGTTGTATTCCGAGTTGCCTTGTTCCTGCAGCTCTGGAAGGTAACATAAGCAGACAAAACTGCCTCGATTTTTGTTGCTCTTTCAAAAGATTTTACATTTTCGAATGGATTTCTCATTCGCACTTAGTTCTGTCTGTTACACGAAACATATAAGCGATTTTTTTTTAATCGTTTGTTTACGAACTCTACATTATCTTACGAGTAGAAGATTGTTATGATACGTATACATTATATAGTTTTGTTTTTTTGCCTGTAGTTAGTTTTCGTGTGTGGCTTGCTGTTCTTTCAGCGTTAAGAAAGCCCTAACTTTGGTCCCCTTGGCAGACGGTTTACGTCGTACGTATTAACGGACGCGCCAAACATCACGGAGCCGTATCCCCCGTCATCGGAAATATCGACGGAGCAATTTGCGTGCGCTACCGGTCAGCAGTGCGACGACATAGTACTGGACTGCGGTAAACCCGTTAATTTCACATACTACGACAATCTAGTCGGCGTTGCTAACAGAAACAAGCATCCCCTCGTGCCGGAGCCTCACGTCGCTCTTATGTTCAAAAAGAACAGCGGCAAGGTTACCGACGTCGATATAGATCTGCTCGAGAGACGTTTGAAAAAAGCTAAGAAAGAGGTACATATCCGTTGTCAGTTGTTAGGTTTAAAAAAAAATGGCGGTCTTTACTATTCGATAATAATAAATTTGTAACTTTCGACAGAAACCGAAATCCGTGCAACTCTACAATCAGATCGGTAACTTTTGGCGCATAAAGGGTAACGCGCAGAGATCGATCGAGTGTTTTCGAAGAGCTCTCGCCGTTTCGCCGCACAACGCCGAAGTGCTATTGAACCTCGCTAGGGTCTTGCTGGTTCTGCAATATTTGGACGACGCGACTTACCTGGCGAGACGTTCGCTCGAGCTTCAGCCACCCGATCGCAACGCCTGGGAGCAATACCTCACTCTTGGACAGATATTCAAGGCCTACGGCCATTTTCAAGAGGCTGCCGTTCATCTTCGTCACGCTTTGGAATTAAAGCCCGATCTGACGGACGCAGCTGAGGCGTTGAAAGAGGTCGAGTCACTTCCGGCTGCCAGTATTCACATCTATACGTTGCTCATTATCGTTTGTTTGGTGGGTATTGAGAAAAACGGCAGTCCACCGTTTCTCCGCAAACCGTTTCTACGCACGGTGCGTTGATTGGTGGAAGCTCTGTTCCACACCTCCCATTGGTTGAGGCAAGCACGTGTAGAATCGGTTTGTGGAAAAACGGTGGGCTGCCGAGAAAAACTGCGTCTTAAACTAAGATCGGATGTGATAATCGTCAATCAACGGACGATTAACTTGTTGATCCCGTCGCACAGGTATTGGGCGTCCTTCTAGTCGTTCTCAGCAGCATCGAATGCGACGAGAATCTAACGCTGGCCGCGGAACAGCTGCAACGGCCGGTCCAGCGCCACTTCAATCGGGCGATGGCCATGCGTAGTCTCCGGCTCAACGTCTCGCGCAATAAACGTTGTTAATGCTTGGTCTCGGGACTCTCAGACACCCCACCAATCGCTATAGGATAAGTTTCACATCAGCCGGTTTACTCCCTATTGAGTATTGATGATTTGTTAAATAATGTATGTAAACGATCACTTGAGTGTGCTAAATATGCCCTTTATTATATGGACAAACACTAAATATACGATACAATAGAGAATACCGGTCAGCAACGTTTTTCTTAAATTATCCTACGTCAACTCTAGTTCTCTATGAGCTCTCTTATGTATCTTAACAATACATTTCGTGCCAGTGGTGTTAACGGAATCCGATTCATTTGACCGCTTTTTTATGGCTCTACCGTCTCCTGATCGCGGAGATGGTGAATCCAATCGACGATCGATGCTTTATTAGGCCGTGAAGCAACCAGTTGAATCGACAATAGGCATGAGCGATAAAGCTAGAATACATGTACGGATTATCTTGATTATCTATTTCTGCAAATAAACCATTCGGAGGAGAACCTGTGCACTTGGACGAACAGCTATGAAGCGTGGCGTTTAATTTTGTTTACTTCTTCGTTCTTCATCCGCGTATTAACAACTTTACAAATTTATGGAATGCATCGACAATGCGGTTTTATACAGGTTTACCCATCATTTTTTTCTCAAATATTAGAAAACAAAAAAATACATGCTGGAATGCTTACCGGAATGGTTACCGGGGTAGGGGAACGGGTTGAATGATGATTGCGATTTCCAACTCGCGCGATATACTATTAAATCGTTTTATCGTTAAAACGCTAGACGAGGCTTTGTACGTTTCGTTTAGATAATAAATATAGTTTATATCATACAGAGTATAACTTTTATAAATTGAAACACACAGGGTAAGCGTAACTTCAAGCGTTGTCGGGAAGTTATCGGTGATTTTTTTAAAAATATATATCCACAAATAATTCAACTAATCACACCCTTATGTACAGATACCGCGATATGTAAAATGTATTTTCGAAAACTCATGACTCGAACGATTCAAAATAATGAATTTGATGACTTTATGCTTTTGCTTAACCCTTTATAAGTCACGCGTCTTAGGAGTCCCCACTCTGCGGTTGTTACTCCCGTTTCGGTACCGTTTCGGACGGTGGGACTTATAAAGGATTAATGCAGCTCAACGGTCAACGTGCGCGAGCGCCTTGGCTTGTCTTACTAACAAATGGAAAAAGTGAACTCATCGACAATTAGGTACCTTTCATTTTATATTCTCTGAAATACTATAACAACAATGAATAACATTTATGAATGTCGGAGGCAAAAATATCGAGAGTCCCCGTATTTACAATCAAAGTTCGTCGACTCTCTCGTGTGATACGAAAATAAGCATACTCGGGCCGATATATATTTATTATTCGTTCATCTTTTCATTTTTTTTCATTCTAACTTTTTTGCATCTTTCGTTTAAAGTACATCGAAGGAATAAAAATAGTGTGGGTTACAACATGAAAAAATATCTCATGAATACTCTGAATAACTCTGAAATACGGGTTGCTAAGTTTCATAGTGTATTAACTGGATTAATCACGACTAATTTTTAGGCATTGATTATCTTAAAACTAGGGGGATTATCCTGATCTTCGTTATATACAAACGCCACTGGCAGATTGCTAATATTGCATTTTTCAAACTAGTGCTCTTTTCTAACGATCTCATAAATGAGTTTTCCTTCACGTCGCACAATCGTATCAATAATACATCGATTTCGTGTTTCGGTCTCTACTACGCGTTACGTTGTCAAACCCGGTGGGGGGGGGGGGGGGGGGGGGGCGGTAGGAACACGGCAAAATCATTCGACGCGTCTGCGATTGTAATTACTAACATCCATCTATCTTACATTTTCTTGGACCGCTTTCAAATCGTTACTGGTATTGACCTAATTCGAGACACCGAACTGTCTTAAAACGTAACATAGAGGATTCGAAAAAAAAAAATCACATATTCGCTACTAAAGAAGCAAGCTCTTATCGACGAATCAGATGAATATCATTATTACGTTTAAACATTATTAACGGATGCCAGAACGGAGGTTGCAACGAGCCTCTGCCTCCACGAAAAGGAGAAAAAAAAGAATAAAAAAAACGATATCGTCAATCATCGTCTCGCTACGTTTTGCGTACCGCGTGAGTTATGCCTACACATCGAATTCGGCTGTATCCGATCGGGCGTAACCCTGCCGTCATTCCCTATCAATATACATTGTACATACGTTAGAGAGTATGTACGTTTTTTTTTCTGCAGTACGTGGAACCTCTAAATTGAGCACGAGGATACGTGCGTTTATTACCTAGTCCGTTATCGACGAATCGGCATTATATCATCGTAATTAACTTGAAAAAAGAAAGGAATAATTAGAACTGTACCCAACTCGCGTTGGTCGCTCCCGCGGCCGATTGCTGCTGCTGCTGTTGTTGCGAGGCGCTCGCGAATTCGCCCCATTCCGAACCCGTCTGAGCTTGACTCTGGGGATTTTGCGCGGGCTTGTGGGCGGGCGAGGAGGTCGGCGTTTTCGGCGGCGGCGGAGCGATCTTCACACCGCCCGGTGGGGGAGGCAGTCCGACGCCCGCTTGAGCCCGCTGTTTCGACTTGGACGAAACTTCGCTACCGTCCTTCTTCTGCAAGGGGGAAAAAAAATAGACGTTAAAAGTCGGCAATTGAGAAGAAACAATTTAACAAACTCACTGTTATCTTCATGTTGATCTTGATAGTCTCTCCTTCCTTGAACCTGAGATCCAACTCCTGCTTCGGTGTTTCCTTCTCCTTCTCTATCTGCTCTCGATTCTTCAGCCATTTGAAGTGGTCCTGCAGAGCTACGTTCAGATCAAAACTGTCCGATCTGTCCAAAAATCCTACCCCGATGAAAGCCGATCGACCACCATCGTCCTGAATTCTCAGTACGAAGTAGCGGGACGAGTCGGTCACGGGCTCCACCGCTAATCCTGGATACGTCTCTATTGGGCATTTGGCAAAGAGTTCGCCGGTTATTTTATCTTCTAGCTTCAGAGTGATAGTGTCTCCCTGGGAGACCAGGCGCATCCGGCCGGTCCAGGAGGGCTCTTGCAAACTCCAATCTGCCGCACTGGAAGCAAAGAATATTAATGAAAGCTGATGAAAAAAAAAAGATATTACAAAAAAGCAGCCCTTCAACGATCGTGCGTTTGCGAACTCATGAGTAAGCCTCGAACTTGAAAAAGTGTGAGCGAAGAGAAATCCAGAGGGGGGATGGAACGGGACGGGGAAGCCGTTAGCGCGAAACAATTGATAAGAGAAAGTCAAGGCACAGCGAGAGAATCGCATCGGGAACACGCAGCGACGACAATACGATAAACCGCAAACGGTATTTTTGTGTATCGGGTAAAAGGAACGAGGTTGGTCTCTTACCGATGGCCTCTATTCGATGACCTCGGAGGAATTTTGAAGACGAACACCTCGGATTTAACGAGAAGCACGCTCTCGTACGTTTCCATGACTAACAACAAAGACGATCGTTTGAAAATAAACTTGACGAAAAATATTTCAATGCGGAGTTATTTCCCCTGACACGAGTACGATTTGACAAGCCGTCAACTCTCTCCCGTACACACTGACGGGAATCTCCGGCGTGATTCGATAACTTTATCTAGAGTCACGCCTCCTTCTTTGACTCCCACTCTTTTCTCCCTTCCCCCTCTCCTCCTCGCCACCGCCGGAGAGAGCGCTCTTGCTTTCCTCGCTACTTCCGCTACAAAATAATGCCTCGATCTATATAACTTTTCGTGGACAAAAGTCACGCTTGTAGAACCTGTTGGGAAACCATAAATTTCTTCCAGGTCATGATCATTTGTAACTATCAGCCTTTAAAGGGTCTGTCGCATTATTATTTTTTTCTTCGTCGATGTTTATCTCTGACAGCACGTGTCGATCGGACTTATTCGTTGGGTAGGATATCATTTACGCCAAACTTATTTCGTCCAAAAAACTCATTTTCGGTAAAAAGCAACTAGGCTGGAGAAACACCATGTATATGAATATAACTTAAGGGAAAACGTCATTTCCGGTTTGGAAATCTCATGTTTCGACCAAAAATGATGTCATACAGAAAATACGTCACTTTTGATTTGAAAATTTCATTTTTCAACTGGAAGTGACGCGATACCGGAAATACGTCACTTTCTGTTTGAAAATTTAATATTTGAACCGGAAATGACGTCATACCGGACACACGTCACTTCCGGTTTGAACATTTTATTTTTCGACCGGAAGTAACGTCGTTGACGAAAACGTCACTTCCGGTTTAAAAAACTCATTTTTCGACCGAAAGTGACGTCATACGGGACAACGTCACTTCCGGTCGAAAAATGAGAGTCCCAAACCGGAAGTCACGACCTCGTGCAGCTAAAATTGAAACTTAAACATTTTTTTTTATGCAACCTAGTTACTTTTTGACGAAAATAACTTTTGGTGTAAATGAGTTTGGCTTAAATGATACCCTAGTGTTCGTTCGCTTACGATATAAAATATTATAAGGAGACTGTAAAAAGAAACAGTCGGCAAGGTAGATTGAAGACAATGTCGCTGTAGAAAAGTCGATGAAAGTGTTATGGAAAGAGCAGATGCGAGTGAAGCAATGATACCACGAGTCGACGAAGATCCTTGCAAGGATTCCGTGAAGATCGAGCCGACAAGCGGTGAATATAAATCGTCCGACAACGCGTCGCCCGCCGAGTCTAGCCTGAGTAAGAGGCAGTTGAAGAAGATCAGAAAGAAGGAGAAATGGCTCGAACGAAAAGGCGAGAAGAGGTACACGCACTGTTTGTACGACACATTAATTCACTTTTCGTGATATTTACACTTGTCATTGCAGATTACGCGAGAGAACGAAGGCGAAAGAAAAGCGTGCGCACGCACGCGCCAACAACATAGATCTCGGTCCGTCCAGAAAAGCCCTGAAAAAATGTACCATGGCAGACAGCAGCTGCAAAGTTACAATCACCGTGGATATGTCCTTCGACGACCTCATGCAGGACAAGGACATCGCAAAATTGATCAAGCAAATTTTAAGGTGTTACACGCTCAACAGGCGGGCAGTGTCTCCCGTGCAATTCTCCCTGACCGGCTTTCAGGGTAAATCCAAACAGGAGATGCAGAAGCACAACGGATACGAGCACTGGGATGTACGTTGATTCTATTGAGGTGCAAAGAACAGACATTTGTGGTAACCAAAACTACTTGCCTTGATGAATCATTTTTTTTTCTTTCGATTGTCTATTGCAGGTACAATTTTATCCAGAGCCGTACACAAGTGTCTACGGAGACAAGAAGGTCGTTTATCTAACCAGCGAGTCGGAGAACATTGTGGATACTCTGGAGGCGGACTGTATCTATGTTATAGGTGGCCTGGTGGATCACAATAGTCACAAGGTAAAACCAGATCCAGTATTGCCCTCAAAATATAAGATGGTACATTATATCTTTGATCACTTTCCAGGGACACTGTCACAAACTCGCAGTGAAAGAGGGAATAAGTCACGCGCGATTGCCACTAGACAAATTTCTGAAAATGAAAGCCAGAAAAGTATTGACGGTGGATCACGGTAAGCTCAGCGCTCGAGACATGGTGTCCAGCAGTCATTGAAGTCCTTGAAGTCCTGAAACTGTTGAATTTTACCAGTACTTGAAAAAGTCCTGGAATGTCCTTGAATTTCCCCTAATGTCCTTGAATTTTTTATTTCCTCGCAAATTTGAGCTTGTTTCCAAATGTATATTACAGGCGACCGCCCTAAAAAAAAGTGTATCTTAGTTTCACTGAGATACACATTCGTGCATAGTGAGTAGTTTTGTTTTCCGAACCGATTTTAACGTAAACGTAAACGGCTATCAAACTAAATATTATTTCATACGTCGGGCATCAAATGCATATTTTCGTTTTTCATAAATTTCTCAACACATGCTGGAAATGTCCTAGAAATTATCCTTGAATATCCTTGAATTTTGTACGGACACCATGTGGGTCCGTATGGTGTCCCAAATGCATATTTTCATTTTTTATAAATTTCTCAACACAACCTGGAAATGTCCTAGAAATTATCCTTGAATATCCTTGAATTTTGTACGGACACCATGCGGGTTATCGGATTCATTTTCACAAAGTGCACTTTTCTCAGATCTTGAAATTTCCAGTATTCGAAATATTGCTCAGGATAACAGAGGGTAAAACTTGGCAGGAGGCATTCATGCAGGTGTTGCCAGAGAGAAAAAACGCCCAGCCCGTTTTGCCCAGCAAGAACACTTGTTCCGACGACACAAGGCTCTGCGACGGCATAAGCTCGGACGATCACGATCTCGGCAGTGAAGAGAAGACTGCCGAAAGCATAGACGAGGGAGGATAAATCGATGGTTTTTTTTTTGTTTGCTTTTTTTTTACTATTTCGAAATATTTAGATTTATCTAATTCTTTTTATTGGTGTATCAGCACAATTCAATACAATATGCTCTTTGTCATATTGAAGACGCTGACGTGTGTGGGCGCGCATCAGCGCGTTCGCTTCATGGGCAGTTACCGCCGCTGAAAAAATCTCTGACCTCGCCGATACACAGTTGTACAAATACTTATTTTTTGTTTTTAAAGATCGTTGGACACGAAAATATCGAGAAATTTGCAGACGATAACTGCTGACTTGTGTATTTTTTTATATGCCTCTCTTTACGCATATACACATATAGGAAAAAATATAGTATAGTTTTTATGTATCAATAAATAAATTGTCCTCACGATATCTCAGAGTCGGGACGCATACAGAATCGATCGACGTGGCCCCTCGCAGTCTGTAGATATTCATGGAGCTTTTAATGTACAAGCTTCTATTTGTTACACGTAAAAATACTATTGTAAGAGGCTGCTCGTTGCATTAACCGTATTACACCCGAATTTTTTTATTTTATTTTTTTCAATAAAAAAAAGAAATCGAATGAGGTTCACAAATAAATTCATTAGTCATTTTATAAATCAACCGAGGAAGCAAATACACAGCGTAAGACTAGAAACTGAATAATTTTTTTTTTCTCGTATAACTTGCCGATCTCGTCATTGTGGGTGGGCCTGGTCATTATTTTTTTTCAATGTTTTCGTTATAAAACTGCAGCTAATAGCGAATCAACGATGGCGATCGTTGATCTCTGACAATGGCCATTCGGGAGACTTGTTCCACAAGCACGATAATCTTTTTTTTTATAAAGCAAATTGAAACACCGGGTACGCAACGCGAAATATCGGGAAGGCGTCAATGATAGTAGAAAAATTAATCTCGGAGGAAGCGCGTCGAGGTATCGCACTTGCTGTAAATTGAGTTAAAAAAAAAGACATAAAGAAAAAAAACAATTTACTACGAAGTGAACGTATAAAAGGAGTCAAAACCGTATTGCAACTTTAAAAAAAATAGCGTAAAATAATAGTCGCGTCATTGAGCGTCCTCGAAAGTTTAAGCTGCGGGGCTTGAGAAACTAAACAATGTCACTCCGAGGCGGAAACTCTTTGTTGTCTATAAGCCGTCGAAGCTTAGCCTTCACGCCTGAATTTCATAATAATTTCTTTAATTCGTATTTACATTTTGGGCATGGTTCGCGTGCGGGTCATCAAGTTTCGATAACACGATACTGTCTGTCCAAGTGCGAGACGAGTCAGCGTTCAAACAGGCGGATAACTTTTGTCGTTGGAAAATTGATATGCCGATATCGTCGAGCGAGTATTTTTTTATCGCACATTGATTATACTCTGTGTATATGTCTGTGTATACGGTGTGTGTATATATATCTATAATCTTGAAACGTTTGTCGGCCCGCGTGGCTATGAAAAAAAAAATCAACAAATAAAAAGAAAACGAACAACCTCAGACATCATTCAAATTAGCGATCTCGTGACTGTCGATTATCTCGAATTCACTGTCGCTCTCGTCGTCGCTGACGCTCGGTAATTTTCTCGATATCGGTTCGAGGTCGACCTCCTCCTCCGACGAGGAGCCTGGCTCGAAGTGCTCACTCTGTATCTTTATGGCGTCGACGTCGTCGACTCCCGCGCTCAGCTCGAGCTCAGATACGTCGAGACCGTCGGTACTACCGTCTTCGTGCGAGGGCATGTTCAGACCGATGAGCTCGTCCTCGTTGAAAGGATCTGCAGGTATGGCAAGCACTCGCGTTATCACGATCAAGAATACAATTGGAATGTAAATAAATAATAATTAATAAATAATAAAAAATAATAAATAAAATGTAAACGGAACGGATCATGAAAAATTTACCGATCTGATTCTCAGCTAATGCATCGTGCGGGGAAGGGGACTGCTCGCCCGTTTCGCCCGCTCGTTGCAGAACCTCGAGATTGTCCTCCGTTACGGCTGGCAAAAATTCTTCTATCTCGCTGTCCCACTCGACCGCGTACTCGTGGCACAAGTCTAGGCACAAAAAAGGTATCGATAATTATAATGAACCGGTAAAGAATGAGAAAAAAAGACCGGCTAAAATATCGAAATACCTTTTGGCGAGAAGATCTTGCAAGGTACTTGCAGCAGTAGAGCCGGTCCAATGAGGATCGTCATACATATCGTGTACGTCAGCAGAACGCCGTTAATGGAACCTCCGATTAACCATAGGCCTAGGGAAAAAGTGCAGACAGCTATGCAGAACTATAAATAAAAATAAAAAAAAATGATTAATTTTCGACACCGTCTCGACGACTTTGTACAGCTCACGATAATATTTTAATAGTCGTTTCTCCGAGTCATTGTAGAGTACTATTAGATCGGAGTAATCAATTTTATAATAAAAAGATTATGAATATACAGAAGCGAAAAAAAAGAGTTACCACTCCTGGCCGATTCTTTCGTAAAAGCTTCAGAGTCTCAAGGGTGTATTTAGCTTTGTTCACGATCTTGTTGATCTGTTCCACCTTTGGTGGTGATCTACAAACACATTATACAATATTCGATATTAATTCTCAACGGATGTAACTAAGCTACTCCCGATTTTTGTGTATCGTAAAATCACGGGAAGTCGAGAGCCGATAAATTGATGAGAAAAAAAAATGCCCAAAGATGTTATTTGAACCCATGAGTTTCATGTTCACAGAATTAGAAGGAAAAAAAAATAAAACTTGTCAGGTTCGCTAATATATGACCGGGTCGCGAAAACAAAATAAACGATGGTTTCGAACGAAGGTGTAAAAAAAAACCATACGCGAGACTGTTGTGAAACACGGCTTACATCGTTGCTTCCGTCGTTTTAGTTTCTCTCTGAACCTGCGCTTCAAGGTTGCTGTAACAGAGAACCACGACAAGCGCAGCACTGCTGGCCGCCGCAAAGCCACGGACCTCGAATACAACGATACCCCTGTAAAAAAAATTCAGTGTGAAAAAAAAAAAAAAACACCAAGTATTAAAAAAAAAATTACTTTCTAGTCGTCGGAAATGTTGTGTACGAGCTGATTCGCCCGGTAGACAATAACAAGATTCACATAGCGTGCGAAGAATGTGGAAGAGATCCAACGAGACGTGAACGAACCACGTCTTCGAAAAATATTGAGCGAGCATGAATAACTAATCGATTCAATCGTTCAAGGTCGCGAGGTTCGAACTTCTCTCTGATTCCGGACCTCCGTTTGTGCGCGACTTACAGTTTATTTCTTTTTTTTTTGTTCGCCCGATCTTCAAAGTTACGCAGTGTTGCGACACAACGGAAGGAAACGTACTGTAGAGGCCCGAGAGACGAGCACCGAGTGCGAGCGGTCGTGTTCATTGAAAGATTTCGCAATGCCAAGTCTCTAGCGCGGCGAGCGCTGATTGCGTCGATAACAAGTTGTTATCGGTGAATAAGTTTTTGTTCGGTTGTGTCGCAAAGTTGCGCGAGCCTGTTATTGTTTTGCCCCCCGAAGCGATTGATCCGCCTCGGCCGATAACCGTGCTCCGCGTTACCGGCGATGGTTGTTTACAAATTTTCGCTGCATCCGGAAACGGCGGGTCGAGGGTCGAACGTTAGAACGATTCGAGCAGAGTGTCAGAGCATTCGCAACGTGTGTACAGTGCACGCGTAACGATGTTATCACCAGCAGTTGTCGCGTTGACGCAAATCGATCGTAATATGCGAGGTAGCGAATTTATCGCGGATCCGCAACATCGACGATGACACGGTGCAACATCGGTAGCCATAACTAGTATAGCGTCCGTAGAGGATTTGGCATCCAATAGGATTTTTTTGGTAGCCCGTGGGGGGGGGGGGGGAGGGTGCATGGACAATGACTTACAACTCGCGCCCCCCACTATTTCGCAGGCCAGCGATTGTTAATGTATTCGGCGCATCGACACTAAAGTGCGAATCGAAAAATGTAATGGCGTATCTTTCGAAAAAATCGAATGAGTCACCGGAGAGAAAGATAATCTCGCTATCTCCTATCTTAAATCGACAGAGAAGTTTTTCCGGCCGTTTTGGGGATTTGAAGACAAAAAAAACAATAACAACAAAGGAAAAAAGATGCGCGAGTACGTGTACTTTGCGGCGAGTTCGACTACTGGTGGAGAGAAAAAAATAGGGTTGCGCAGTTAGCCGAAGCGTTTCAGGCTACTCACCAGAACAGTATATTAAAAACAATGACGACGGAAATACTGTTGACAGAATTATCCCACAGTAGTATGCTCTCTAGTACACTGAGAAATCTCGTCGATGTCTCCGTATCTCCTTCCGAACCGCTGATTCGACATTCCTTTGCGGGAGATGCATCGTTAGACGGCGGTCCCTCATCTATGTGTCGATGACGCTCGGCCCGATTCCACCGAAAATAACATGCGATCTTCGACAGTTTTTCCATTTTATCGCCGATTCTACTTTGTTTGTCCCTATACACGATTGTCACTTTGCATTATACTACGGCACACACCGCTTTTTACGATTATGTCGTTTTATTTTCTTCCACGGAACACAACACGACCGTTTCGCAAAGTTGTCTCGTCGTATATTTTCCTTCGGGAGCCGAGATCTTAAGCACCCCCGCTTTGTGTTTCTCCGTCTCGACACTCAGAGCCGACCGAGTCTCGGGTTCCCACAGCCCGCAGTTAGCACAAACGTTTAATTTCGTCGTTCTACTCTCCTGTCGCTGTCTCCCGCTGTCTACCCTTTATTTCTCTTTCTCTACTTCTTTCGCCGCTTCGAATCTCCGTTTTATATTAATTTACAAGTTTTCGTCGATTGACGTAGGACTCACGCGATTCCACGTACTTTCGACACGTGACACGCGACGCGTTGCACCCAGTTGCACCGGAGCTCTTCCGTAAACTGCGTAAATGCTTCACTCTAACGCTCCTTGCGAAAATTGCGATGTTTTTTGCAGCAGCGCCAGGCTATTGGGAACCATGTGGTATTCCCCACCACCGACAGAAACACACTACTATTCCTCCGTGCCATGTTTCCCTCTCTAACCCCTCCCCGCGCCACTCCACCGTACTCCCACTATCCCCCTGGCGGCGACGTCGGACTCACCACGACCAGCTGGTTATGACTTTCCGTCTCTTTTTCGCCGAGAGACCCGATACATGCGCTAAACGGATCGTCGCGAATAAACCCCGTTCATTCAGCTCGGAACATCGATCACGATGTTTGTTGCATCCTCGACGAAATTCTATGATGACAGAAGTTCATTGTCAATCCGTTTCTATAAACATACGATCCTGTCTCTATCTATAAATAAAATGAAGATGCTCGACGGGAGGGCCAAGAATCTCGTCTCTCTTCGCGTCCCGAGATGCGCCAGAAGCGAATGTAGCATCACTTCCTGCAATAACGCCTCGACCCGTTAGGTACGCCGATCCGAGCAAGAGATCCATTCCATTCCTCTCCAAACGGAGCGCGCTGCATATAACTATATCTGATCGACCTTTAAGCGTGCCACCTGGAACGTAAAATTGCCGCTAGTCATGCATTTTTTTTTTTTTTTTTGCAAAGATATTTTTCCACGTAACTCGATATAATCGCGCGAGCAAAACATCTCGTGCGTCGACCACAATGTTAATGACTCCTTGCATTGTATGCGCTAATTGAATACGACACCGAGAACTTTACGCAGATCAGGAGTATGTACACGCATACCCGTATACGTGATTTCTGCATCTCGAGTATCTTGACCCATTGATGTGTCCATAAATGGCCGTTACGTTACTCCACATTGACTTTTAGTCATCAGGCCATTGCAAAACGTGTCCTTTCACTTTACATTGACCTCATTAACGGTCTCGGGACAGAAACGCACGAGCGCTGTACGCATCCTCGGTCTAATTCGGAAGAAAAAAAACAAAAAGATCGCTGTAACTGTTATAATTGTTTACTTTTACATCATCTTACACACATTTTTTTTAAGTCAATATTCATTCAGTCATGTACGTAATTATCACTCATACCTATCGATTCAAATTTGGCGCTATATATATTTAAAAAAAAAAATATATATATATGAATGAGAATCAGCTCGTATAAATTCGTTCGGAGGACAAAATTGTTTCGTAAATGTAAAACTTTCGATATATATTCTATTTTCAATGTACTGAAAAATGTGTAGCAAAAAACATTGGTTTGTACATTTCGATACGGCTTCTTCGTAATCTCATCGCTCGTTGTAAAATTTTTCAAAAGTTTTATACATTCATAGTAGGGTATTACGATAAATAAATAATATGTAGATAAGTTACATATATATATATATGCAGGCCAATCGTTAATGAGATTTTTTTTTTGCACCGAATGATCGATGAATGATGTACGTATACATATGTTGTATGTATTTTAGGATCTTTGAAACATTGATGACCCAATATTCAATCGAACATTCCACTAGAGATGTCGACGCGTTATTATAAGATACTGTCTAGGTCGAGGTTGTCGTAGATTAGCCAACACGCACATGATTAATGCGTCGGGCGTTGTGCGCTCTTCTCTGACAGAGATTTAACAATCAATCCGATATTCCTCCTACTTGAGATTAATTCGATGAAACAATGTTGTTTACCATAAAAAAATCATAACCCGCGGTCAAGTGTAACGCGCGTTGACGCTCGCAGTCTGCGACCGACCGACCCGCAACTCCACACAATCGAGGTCATAGGTCAATATGCGTAACGAAAACAATCAATTCGGACTCCTCGTCTATTCCGAGTATCTCATCGGGACGATACTGAGATAAATTCAGATTGCACGAAACTTAAACTATTAACGTCGAGTCGCGAGTTTTCGAAAAGTTTCCAGTACGCGGTGTATATTCAGTCGCAATATTGGGAACAACAACAACAACAAAAAATGCAGAGTGGTAAAGCTTCACGTACCTTACTACTTAATAATTAACGACACGATTTTATGAAAGAAATTTATCCGTTCTTTTTTTCTTTTTTTAAATCTTTTTCTTCGAAGACTCGATACGAAAGTTTTCATATTCGAACTAACGTGGAAGGCACTTTAGCAGTAAAAAAAAAATCACGGCAAAATTATGCAACAGGCACTAATCCGTTTTCCGTAACATTAATTAATAGAAAAGTACTAATTAAGTGAGTAGCGTGAATAATAAAAATGGTAAATGATAGTAGCAGAATGAGAGGAGACGAGGACGCTCTCGTTAGTCGTCCGTCTGCCCCGCATTGTGTTTTCCATAGACGTTCGACTAACATCTAAGTAATATGGCAGTATTACATTGGAGTAAACTTAACGGTTACATTATATTAGTTATAATTCGCTCCATTAATTAGATCATTTAAATAGGCTATACTTTCATCGATAAAGTAAGAACTAACGTTTGTTGCTGCTGCTGCACAATACAATAAAACTCGTTACATAATTGAAACACACGTTGTCCAACATGTCTTTGCCCCCTCTCGCTCCCCCCACTCACGTGCAATATTCAACAATTGTTTACTTGCCGGCGTACGTAGGGTTCTTGAACGTCGACGTCGCTTGCTTGTAGATTGGATTCTCGCCCTGCAGAAAGAGAAAAAGTATTCGATAACGAAAGATTCACAACGACCAATAAGTAGCTCAGAGGAAAGTTGACACTTTACCGTGTCCCATCTGGCCATCATTCTTTCTTTCTCGAAACGAGCGAATTCTCTCCTGTCGTGAATATTGACGAACATCTTCCACGCGAGAAGCAATAAAAGACCAGTGATGACGATCGCCGCGATGACTCCCAGGATAATTCCGAGGAAGAAGTATTGCGGTTGACACTCCCGTTCGGCCTGAGCACGGACTTTCAAGCAATTCGTCTCGTCATAATAGTAGACGAACCGGTACCAGCAGTTGTCCAGGTTGTCGATACGGCATTCGACCTCGTCCTTGTCCACGTCGATCGTCACCTGCGGAACCGCCTCCGGCACAAACTCCTTGCAATTCTTGGCGCACTCCTCCTCCGTGTAGTTGCCAATCTTGTACAATTGACACTCGATGCAAGGCGCCAATTCCTCACATCGGAGCGGACAGGTGGGACATTTCTGGCAATGTGTGCCGGAGTAATTTTCCTCGCACTTGCACACGCCACAGTCGCATTCTCCCTGTTGACGAAACGAGTTAAAACTGCCGCTGTTGGAATTCGGACGTTTTATGGTTATACGATTCATTCGAAACTTACATGACCCGAACACAATATTCCGTTCGTGGTGCCGAACGCGACGCAGCCGTCGGTTTTTGTTGGGCAGCGACAGTCTGATCTTCCCCAACCGTCCTCACAGACGCACTGTCCACATTCGCAAGTACCGTGACCCGAGCATATCTGACCTATGTGCCTTTCACACGAGAAGTTGTCGCATTCGCAAAATTGTCCCGATATCCTCTGAAATAATAATAATATTAATTAATAATTAATTAATCTGTTTTGTCCTCCGTTTCTCAAAGCTACTGCCTTACAGCGGATCGGCTCGGCTTATACGTAACTAGTAGTCCTCACTTATTTAAACAATTTTTTTGTCCATTTCTGTTTTTTTGTCCTTACGCACCAAGCCGGTCTCCCTATTTTTTGCGGCTGTAGTCGATTCCCCCCCCCCTGTATCGCGTTCGCTTTAATCTTGAAACTAAAGGCATAACGAAACTGGAGCAAACCCGTGCCGATACAGTCGTTCTAAGATTCGCTTCACGGCACCGGCGAGTTTCGCCAAGAATGTAAACACGGACTACAGCTATATACTTGTGGCTCACACGTACAAGTACGCGTGAGTCTCAATTATATATGGCCCTGAAGATATCTGCACGACATAAAATTTTGTCTCTGGCAATTCGCTATAAATGCACGGTTTCAGGAAGGAAAAAAATTATTCACTTGTAGAATTTTATTCGCCGACTGAACTCCTCGGAGCGAAGTTTGTGCGATGCAAAGCGCGACCGTTACAGCTTGATGAAATTTAGTCTCGTGCCGATATCTTCTGGGTCGCAAGTATATGTCTGGTGCTATATTTTTATTTCTCAACAAAACGACGATACCGGAAATCAAACACTCGACCTGCCGGCGCTCTCGTTTGGAGGCGAGGACTAGATCAACGCACCGGCTCGATAATAGTATCAATAATAAAAAGCATCTCATTTTTGTCCACGTGTCCGAGATTATGTCGAGATATAAACCTCACCTCATCGGGGTTTTCTCTCTCGTAGCACTCGCACTGACCGCAGGTGCAAGTTCCCTGCCCGGAGCAATCGACGATGGAATCATTCCTCGCTCGACAAGAGCCCAGCTTGTCAAAACCAGCAGAGTCGTGCGAACTGCACTCGCACCGTTTGCCGAAGAAATGTTCGTTGCAGTCGCAAACACCGCACTTTAGAGTACCCGCGCCGCTACATTCTGCAGAATTTTCCTCGTACATAGGACCCCCAGTCTCGCACTCGCAATCGCAGAGCATCTCCAAATTGACCCGCAGACTCTCGCTTACTCCGACCTGAAATAAAAATCGATTAAGGTGTTGTGGCACAATCCCCCGCCCACCTGCCCCGCGCCCCATTTGTAATAAAATCTGTAATGAATGCCGTTCTGAGACCACCGATCGCCGAGGAAAAAGAAAATTGTCTTACTATTATGCATTATGAAAGGATTAATATTGCACCGGCGCACGATGTTATCTTTTGTAAAGTAGAAGGCTGAGCGTTTCCCGTGTTCCCTCGATTATTAATTAACCATGTACGACAGCCATTGTAAAAAGAAACTGGCACGCCGAGTTTTTGTATGCCGGCTCAATGTACTATTGTTCAATTGATGAATATGTTTAAACATTGTATTTTTATTTTCGAATTATGTATCAGTATTTTCTGCATAGTCTTCAGTTAATTGTTTGCACTTGTTTACTTGGCTACTATCTCACTTTTTTCTTTCTTATTTCAAGATACATCTCAGTTAATGTATCTTTAAAATATCTCAAATATCCATAAACTATTGCATTTGTGGTTAACTCGGATTGAACTTTTTTAAAAACTTGGCGTACCTTTTTTACTTTTTGGTGGGAAAAGTTTTTGTGTTTGATTCATTTTTACTCGGCGAACTGTGGTCTTAAAACGGCATTCAGTACAGTTTTTGTTACCGACGGCGGTATTTTACATCACCTTAACGTGAGTTAACCCTTTATACCTCTATCCCCACTGGGTATAGAGTCACACCTCTATCCCCGCTCTTAGGCGATACCGTAGAAACACATGGCCTCCACTTCGCGTCCGTTAGTCCCGTTTCGGTACGGTTTGGGGCGGTGTGACTTATAAAGGGTTAACATCGCCTCCGCGTCATCGTCGACGCGTCTCGTTATTGTCGGCTGTGCTCTTACCGGATATATGTCGAAGGACTGCTTCCATTCGGATCTGTTCTTTGGACAACTGGTGACCTCGATCTCGGCGATGAATTCAACTTTCGTGCCGACCTTGAGTCCGTCGCACTTTGATCTTTCGACGGGCGCGAGATTTCCCAGACAGCTCGATAGATATCGAATCTTTATAGAATTACTCGCTGTGTCTTTCATCTCCACGGAACTGGAGATCTTGTCGTACTGCTCGCGTATCAATTCGACAACGTTGCTGGAGTCGTTGGCGAGTATTCCCGCGAAGGAGCCTTCGACGTGCGAAGTCAGTCTCTTGTAAATACTTATATTCTCGTCGGTGACCGCCCATATGATATTTATCGCGTTCTTCTTAACGGCTAAATTTATCTGGGAGATACTCGGATAGTCCTGCAGCGACGAGTACGTGTAGAGGCCGGTGTTATCGAGATGGCAGAGGCCGTCGTTCGGTCGTATTATTCCACCGAGCTTTCCGTCACCGGCGTAATGGAAACCCGCGTCGGTCGAGAACACCAGAAGCCTACGAGCTTGATCGCGCCAACCGATGCTGCGTCTGCAAACTATCGCCTGCATTATAGCGTCGAAACCTCCCTCGGGAGCATCCAAATTTCCCGACACCGGTGCATCCTTTACGAGTTTCTGTGCGATTGGAAAAAATAAAATAATAATTACAGCATCGTCTCTTCGGCGACAAAATATTCGTTTCATCGAAATCTCGAACTTACAGCGAATTCACTGGTGTTCGTGGACAAGGCCATTACGTGCTTGTATCCGTATGGCGGCGCACAATCGGGGCAAGGTTGAAGAAGACTGAAAGTCGATAGAGTCAATTTATGATGAGGTTGCTCTATTTTTTCTTTTCTTCATTCTCACCATTTATATTATACTCACGCTTGAGGTATAGTGTTCACATAGGGCATCACAACTTTGTCAACGAAACTTCCAAAGCCCAGTCGGAAGTTGCTCGTAATTTTGCTCATACTCTCGACAAGCAATTCGCCGAGGGCCGAGAGCTTTTGTTTGTCTTCCAACATCGATTTACTGAGATCCATGAGATAGTAAAGATCGACCGGATAATCCTCGGCTTGCGAATACGCGAAGGACATCCTGTACGCCTCGTCTGTGTTGCAAAATTAATGTTTTTAAATGATTACAAACAACTGGATTGACGAACAATGCGTTAAGCCTAGCTTGCCACTCGCGGGAACATGCAAAAATTCTAAACTCGCGAGTTTTTTTTTAAGGTGTACACTTAAACTATTTAAATTATCCGATACACAGATCGTGTTTACTTAATTCGCAAAAGACCAACGTGTTGTTTAAAAGTTGCACGGGTAATTTGAAATAAAAAAATATCTAAAATCACGAAAAATTCTAAACTCACGCATTTTTTAAAGTGTGCGCTTAAGCAATTTCATTTATCAAATAAACAAATTGTGACGATATAACTTGCAAAAAAAATTAATGTGCTGCGTAAAAATTTCGCGGGTAATACGAAAAAAAAAAAAAAAAAAATTGAAAATTGCGGACATATTATTTCCGCAAATGTTCCTTAAAGTTCCACAGATCGATAGTAGCGATTATAGAGGCATTTTTGCACTGCAGTAAGCTGCAGTAAAGAGCGTGTATAGTAACAAACAAAAAAAAAATGCAACTGACTTATTCTTAGCTTCAAATTGACCTCCTGAGGCCACATCTGGACAGCTTCATGTCCTCTGCTAGAAGAACTGCTGCTGCTGCTGCTGCTGCTCGAACTACTCTTGTGGGAAGAGCTGCTGCTGCTGTTCGCATAAGAGACGTAACCACCGCCTCCCGAGGCGCTCCCTCCACCTGCGAAGTATCCTCCTTTTGTGAGATTAACATGGCGCACCATACTAAACCAATTGTCCGGATTCCAGATGTACTGCTCCGGGCACGTGTCATAGATCTTTGTGTTTATGTTTGGCAGGAAGCACCTTTTCTCAGGAAATTTCTGAAAGAGAAGCATGGTGGTTAAAAAAAAAAACTCATTGAGCTACAGAGAATCGGTAAGATAATTGAGTATACTCACTGGAGCTGCGCACCAGGCACAGTGAGGCGTCTGTATGCACTCGTGACAGGTTTGCTTGCTGATGCATGGATTCATCCCAGTCAATCTCTCGGGTGGAGGATAATTTGACCTGACGCCAATGGTGCACAGTACGATCGCCAGGACCGTAGCCCATCCTAAGTTGCCCAACATCCTGGCTGAAAAATCAACGAACGAACGGAGTTAGTCGACTAGAGAATATAGGTCCAACAAATATCCAGGATACGAGCGATTTTTCTACCGATTATTTAGGTTAGGTCTTTAAAAGTATAGTCTGAGATGACCGCATTAGTCATTCAAAGCTCATACACTCATGGATATCTATTCTTATGCCACTGAGTCAGTTTTCTTGGCGAGCTTGATTCGGCCTGTCCTATACATGTTGCTCTTGAACCCTCGTCTCATGTACATTACGATCGCGTTCTGATAATTCGATGGAAAAAAAAAAAGAAAAAAAGGAAGAAAAGAATCAACAATGCACTGTTTGTATTGTAACAAAGAGCATACAGAGCAGATTAGAGTCGCGGCTCGGCGAGCTCGGCGTGAGGAAATACGTCCGTCGTGCGGTGCGATGTATATATACAGGTACAAAAATAGAGACGCGAGATGCGGGTCGTCGGGAAAAGTTTATCGGATGCACAGTCGGTTACGGGGAAAAGCACGAAGTTTAGGTGCGGTCGAAACCAGATCTCCCACGCTTGGCGTTTCGTCGTCAAACGCGCGTTGCTCAACTCTCTCTCACGTCCGACGCTTACGCGGAATAACCGTGCGCCTACTGTCACGAATCATCAATTTTTTTTTATTCCCATTAAAGGCTCGTCGCGGGTGATTAATCAAGGACGGAATTCGCAGAGCGTCGCGTCGCCGTGTAACCGTGAAATCATCGTTAAACGAGCCTACGGACGATCCGGAGGTCGAGTCTCGATGTCGTCATTCTTATATTTACAACGGTTCATCAGAACGACTCGGACTATAATGAAGAGCGACGTTAACGCCGTTGATCTCACTTGGCACCAAATTTTTATACATAAAAATAACGAACGATCGCGGTTCACATTTTATCTCTCTTACTTTCTTAATCTCGTCTATCTCGTTGTTAACTGAAACTTTTACAGCATTACAAAACTTCGTTGATGTTTTTTCGTTAGCTCTGGA
Organism: Stenichneumon culpator; assembly: GCA_964017025.1. NCBI lineage: Eukaryota > Metazoa > Arthropoda > Insecta > Hymenoptera > Ichneumonidae > Stenichneumon > Stenichneumon culpator. Next base: position 16,944,192 of record OZ024779.1, on the reverse strand, counting down.
TCACCATAAAAGGCAACCCGCAACTCAGTCGGAGAGAACTCACTTCCTATAAACTATTCCAGCTCTCGGCGTTAACTCGTTTGTACCTCGCGACGTCTACGCTCCGGGGCTCCGGAGAGGCAACTGAATGGAATCTCAAGTCCCTGTGAAGTAGGCGGAGCAAAAGCGAGTCGTCAGTGAATGAATTCCCGTCGCTAGCCAATCGAAACTCGTGCGAATGGAAAAGTCTACTCGGCCGGCAATTTGTTCGAGTTGGAATTAAGTTTCCGCGAGATGTACGGTAAAATATTAGAGCCGCAAAGTTGAATTTCCAATTAACCCTTTGCTCGCACGTCGTCAAGCTTATTTATGCGGAAAAGATTAAGTTACGGATCTCGATCTTTCTCCGCAGTCTGCTTACGTTGATTCTATAGTGAATTGAAATACCACGTGACATATGAATGCAAGAGAGTAAGTTGCATTTTACGAATCAACGCCATGTAAATCTGGTTAACATTTGCGGTAGAAGCAAGGTATAATAGAGCGTGGAATTGAATTCTACATCAACCAATACTTTGCTTTTTCGCGAAATGTCTACCATCTCCGAATGTTATTCATTACAGTTTTTGTTACCGACCGAGTCTGTTTCCCCTTGCCTTATGTTATGTAGACTTCTTTCACAAAAATCATTGTTGTCAAGCCAAATTCACTACGTATTACATTGAAAAGTTTCCCTCAAGGTGTATTTATACAGTACTTTCGATAACAGGAACACCGTTCTTATCTCCAGAAGAGCGGAGAATTCTGTTTATATGCTCCTTTACACACATATTGTATGCTATCTCCTCGTGATATCACAGACAAGGGGCAGTGCACAGTCACGGGAATCCAGCAGTGAAAGTATGCGAGTGTACCTATGCGATTGTCATACCCACACTAATCGAGTAACTGCCACCAGGATCTTCGACGCCATTGGTAGTCACAATCTGCTGCGAACCGTCGACGAGTGTTGACTGATCTCCAGCAGAGCTCCGAGAGATACCATATTGCTTGTGCACGATAATTTAATATTGAGCGCTTAATTAATTTTAAAAAGTCACGTCGACAATCGCAGTACAATAATGTCGAGCCCTACAGAGTGTCAACTTAAGGGAGGCCATCCGCCAGCGGGTGAGTTTATTGCGACCTTCGTGGTTATGATGGATCAGACCACGTTCGGCGTTACGACGCACGACGGCCAACGTACGACGTAGGTCGTGGAACGTAAGACGTGATGAGAGCGAGAGAGATCGATGTATACGCCGGCCTCTCTCCATCCGGCACACTGAACAATCTGATACATCGAAGGCTATTTGAATTCCCGGCACTTGTTATTGATAACGGCCAAGACGTATCAATTCCATAAGGTCAGGCCGAATTTGTTTTGTTTCATGTTTTCGTCTATTTTCACAGTCAAAGCTGGAGGAATGAGGATCACTCAGCACAAACTTCCAAAGGAGGAGAAAGATGTAAAGCCTAGCAAGGATTCGGAGGAGAGCAAACCCTCTTCCAGGTGAGGCCTTGGCACAGATAAAGCTGCTGTTTATACTCACACAGCACGGAAATATTTTTGAAAGTTACCAATTTTTTTTTTTTTATTTTAGGAATATTTTACCAATATTACAAAATTATTTGTGAAATGTTTTAGAAACATTTTGAAAATATTTTCGTGTCCACTCATTAATCTTACATTGAACATTTTCCACGATGTCTTTTTTTTTTTAGATTTCAGTGAAATGTCAAAGATTGCATCACCATACCAATTTACATATACACACCCGGTTAAGCATGGAAACAATCGTTGAAACATTTCGGTGAAACATGAAATAAATATTTCAAAATTTGTATCACTATGTTGAGAAATATTTCAGATGTGTTGAAAGATTAAAAATGTTTCTGAAATATTTGAGAAACGTTTAATTGGAATATTTTGATAGAATATTTCAAAATATTGTGTGCTATATGGGGATGAGAACATAACTAATATTGATTTGCGTGAAAATAGAAAGAATTATATTTTTTTAATAATACAGAATACCAGGGATTTGACCTTGGAATAATCTTGGAATGAAGCTAATAGATATATTTTTAGATTATGTTCGTATTATATTGTGATTAGTAAGCTATGAAGTAATAATTGAAAACGAATTATACAGAAAGGTTTGAACGAAATTATCGAGTACTAATTGACTCTATTTGCACCATCCACAGTCCACCAAAGACGATGATGATAAGTGGGGCTATCGCGAGAGGAAACGCCGATTTTCCTCCAGAGGCCGTGCAACATTTCCACGAGAAACCAGTCCCGACTCACGACGCTCGTCCGGCCCACTGCTCTCGTCCCATCGTAATTCAGCAGCCAAGGAAGTGAGCTGTTGACAGATTTTCAATGTCGGATCGAGTTTGGGAGGGAGCGGAACATCGAGAGAAATCGGGTATACGGAGCAATCCGGTACAGAGTCGTCCGATTTCGGAGGAGAACGTTTCTAATGTACATAAGAAATTACAAATCTCCCAGCAAACTACCGACAACTATGTCGGAGTTACACTATATTATTATGCATAGTTTTTAAATCTCGTTTACGATGCAGAGGTTGATTTACGATATGTCACGAAAATGGCTCATCAACACAGTCTTCTATTACCTATATTGCTATTTTAGGACCATTACAAGATATTTTTTTCTTTTTTTTTCATTTTTCTTAGGGAAAAGAATAGCATAACACAATTTTGATTTTGCACTATAGAGAATATGGCAGCGTTGGATATCGAATATTTGGGGTTGGTTATGGGAAAAAAAATCGTCTTGGACGATTACAAAGAAAGATATGAATAAGCGCGTAGCTTTTATTCGCATTTACTATATTATTGTTTGTACATCGTGGAACCAGACACAAATAAATACATTTTGGGATAAATCTGTCTTTTAAATTTGCGAAAACAAAAAATGGTGTGTAATGGAATTATTTTTTTTTCTGTTCAAGGATTGTAGTGTGTAACACGTGATTGCGCGTGTAGGTAAAGAAAAATCATTGATACCGAAGGCGACCGCGGCGTAGGTGGAGGACGGTACGCGCGGCTCACCGGTCTCCTAGGTGACCGTGGAATGTATACCGTATAAACACAACCGCATCGACGAACCAAAAGAGTTGTCCCCCCGAGGAGTATACACCAGTATGAAAACAGAATGCAACTCGAATGAGTACCGGTGAGGTTGTGTGAGTGAGAGAGCCGAATGAGTTTAATTCGAGGCAGCGGATCGAGCGTTGACCGTCAGTTGCGCCCCTTTGGAAAATTTGACGTGCGCTGTTAAGAAAAAAAAAAAATTCTCATCATCCCTGAGTCGTCGGGCCGGGCGATCGGTCTCAACGGCAGCAGGCAGGGGCCTTGTCCGACGATGTCTGGAAAAAGTGGTAACGAAAAAGTCTCAGAGATCGACAATCATGTGACCGAGAAATATAATATCGTCCGACGACTCGGCAAAGGGGTAAATAAATAATCATAATTTGACACTCGCACTTCACGTGCCGTACCGGTCGGCGCAATTATACAGAGGTTTAATAACACGGCTGGGAGCAACGCTCGTTGGGAGACCGCGTGTTAGCAACTACGTCTATTCAACGCATTATACGAGCATACACACTCATGAGACCAATTTTTTTATTATCGAATTCATGACATAATTCGTCTATGCATGCGACGTAAACTTTTACCGGTGTGCACGAGTGAGTTAATCGTTTACTTGGTGATATAGATATAACAACCTCGTACCACTGACTCATTGCTTTTTATGGATTGCGCCACAACATAGGAATTACGTACGATGCGCTAGCGATAAGAAGCACAGTCGTAGACTCGAGATCGATAAAGTTTTTTCTTTTTTTTTTTTAATCCTGTGTATTTGATGAATAATTCGAAATCCTGTTACGATCGTTTATATTACCATTGACATGTATCGCTGGACAGGCTTATGGTATAGTATGGAAGGCCGTGGACAGAAGATCGAAGGAGACGGTAGCGGTGAAAAAGATCTTCGACGCATTCAGAAATCAGATGGACGCACAGCGTACCTTTCGGGAGATAATGTTTTTGCTATCGTTCGCCAATCACGAGAACATAATACAACTAATTGGCTTACACAAGGCGACCAACGATCAGGACATATATCTCGTTTTTGAGCACATGGGTGAGACCACCCGTGACCTTTGGGTGACCTTGATAAACTTATTTTTATATAAATAAAATTATTTAAATAAAATATAAATAATTATATAAAAATATAAATATTTATATGAATCATTATTTAAATAAAATTATTTATCTATTGAAATAAAGTTTTTTACCTCGAAGAAACGATTGTTAGTTGAATTGCTAATTATTGCAGAGACGGATTTGCATAATGTTATCAAGAGGGGTAATATACTGAAGGATATCCACAAAGTATTCATAATGTACCAATTGTTTAAGGCAACGAAATACATACATTCGGGAAATGTGATACACAGAGATTTGAAGGTGGGTCTCTTCATAGAAGATTCTTTTTCTTCTTGTTTTTTTCAAGATTTCTTTAAAAATTATTTGACTACCGCGACAGAGATAATCCTTCAACTTCTGTTTCTTCGACCTTGTTTTTATCCATGCCAATACAGCCGTCGAACATACTGTTGAACGCTCAGTGTCACTGCAAAATCGCTGATTTTGGATTGGCACGATCGGTAACGCAGATAGGCGAAGGAGACGGCGAGGCCGGCAGCGATCCGACGCTGACCGATTACGTTGCGACTCGCTGGTATCGAGCTCCTGAAATATTGATAGCTTCGAGAAGGTAATTTTTAGTTTTCATCCGTTGCATCGTATCGAATACATAACGTAGATGGCCTTTTGTTAAACGAATGATAGAAAGTAAGCACGCGAACCGTGGCTCGTGCGTATTTATAGATGAATGCTTTAGTGTATTTTGTTTTTTATTTAGGTATACAAAGGGAATCGATATGTGGTCGCTGGGCTGTATTCTCGGTGAAATGCTTCTGGAAAAGCCACTTTTTCCCGGCTCATCGACGATCAATCAGGTCGAGAAGATAATGGCAACTCTGCCAACGCCTACGCCAGAAGGTACGACGAGTTCAGAAGAAGAAAAAATCGCTTCAGCTGAATTCCACTTTTGGTGAGGCAGACCGGGGCAAAACGGACCTCCATTTGAGATTAAACTTTCTTATTTCAGGGCTCACGAAAAATTTGTTTAAAAAAAGATCTGATCCATTTTGCCCCGCTCTACCTCAAGCATGCAAACATTATTTGTCAATTTTTCTTCCCAGATCTGGCATCGGTCGGAGCCGGGTACGGTTTGAATTTGTTGGAGAAGAGACCGCTGGCACCGCGTCGGACCTTGAGGGAGCTTTTACCACCGAATATATCGAACAGCGCACTGAATCTAATAAACACCCTCATAGTCTTTAATCCCAACAATAGGCTCACGGCTGTTCAGGCTTTGGAGCATTCTTACGTTGCCGAGTGAGTACAAAAAAAAACCTCTGCGATATAAAAGCCACGTATTGGAGTACCGTTACGTAATCAATTGTTTGTTTCTTTTTCTTCCCTTTGCACAGTTTTCACAGCCGAGGGAACGAGCCAGAGAGAGGCGCCAGCGTCGTCCCACCGTTGAGGGACGACGTGCAGTTGTCCGTCGAGGAATACAGAAACAAATTGTACGCGATGATGGACGAGAAACACCGGAAGCACAAAAATATGTGAGAAGACATTTGGAATAAAGCGATCCATTTTTTATTTTATTTCAATAAAAATAACAAAAACTTATATTTTTCTACAGGTCCAAGTCCCGAATTCGACGTCTGTCGGAACATATAAGAAAAGAGACGAGCGGTGCGGGTCAGGGTGACGCGGCTGTGAAGAAAAACTTCAAGCTATCCTGTGACGATCTTCGCAAAGAGCTCGCCAAAGAGGACAATCCACCGAAGCAGCCCCTCATCGCCGTCGCTCACAATCAGTACACCCAAAACTTGATAAATGGAAATTTTCGCAGCATACCACCGGGACAAGCGAAAAGCTGCGTCTACCTCAGTCAGCGCCAGCAACCGTTGTCGAAGTCTCAGCGCTCGATACAGTCGGATCAAGTTAACGCTGTGAGTAAAATCACAGCTCAGAGAATCACAGATCTGTGGATTCACTTTTTTTTACTCGTAGCAGAGGTATAAATGAAGATTTGTATCTCGTTACAGGCTACTTGTCATATGGGATATATTTAGGTACTGTAATAATCGTCAGTGACCTTTAGTTCGGGCGCAGCATGTTTGCCACTAGTTTTTTATACACATTACTACACGTAAAAAAAAAATTGTTAACAAACTTTGTACAAAAACCATTATGAAGTTCTTATTGGATAAACTGGTGCATAAAATTTATCGTACGAAAGCCCATATAACGAAATATTTTGAAATCATTTTGGCAATATTTCTAAAATATATGAAAATAATATTTTTGAATATTCTATCAAAATATTTGAGACACATAGTGAACAAATGTTTGGAAATATTTTTAATTTGATGTTTCACCGAAATATTTCTACTAATGTTCCGTGCTTATGCGTGTGTGTATGCAATTTGCATTGGTGATGCAATCTTTGACGTTTCGCAGAAATGTTCAAAAAACATTTCTGAAACATTTCAATGTAAGATTTATAAGCGGGCAATCAAATATTGTATCAAAAACATATCAAAACAATATTATTGAAACCATTCACAAATATGTCCGTGTTCTGAGAGGTAAGATCGATCGTTCGCGATGGTAAAACATGTCTGAATGAAACCTTTGGAAAAAAAGCCAGTACGTTAAATTCAATGTATCAGTTTTATGCATCAAAACTTCGTACTCTGTATATAAATTTTTGTACATAAAATCAAAGATTACTAAACGAGATGATCAGCGAAGCTGTCGAATAACATTGTCGGTATGCTTTCCATTTACAGTACGGATGCGGCGGACGATCAAATGTACCGATGTGCCAGCCGAAATTACGCAGAGGCGTCAAGCCTCAGCCACTTCATAGATTTCCGTTACCGAAATCTATCGTTCACCCGAGCACGATTAATAACCCGACGTCAAAGTTCACGCTGCCAAAACGTCCGAGCCCCGAGAGTCCGGGCGTGCAAGCCAAGTACATAACGAGAATGCCAAATAACAGCGTGACGAAACACTTCGTTTCGACTGGCGGTCCGGATGATCGATCATCGGCGAGTTTTCATCAGCGACTGCAACGCAATGCTGCGATGAGTTCGCAGAGTCAAGTCATACAGAATTATCTGAATCAGACTCTGCCGATACCGAACGCGCAAAATCGGGATCGTCGAATACCGATCAAGTCGCGAATAAACGATCGATCGATGATCGATGCATCCGAAAATTTCGATTATCCTCAAGGACCGAAACTGGCTCTCAACGTATCGGAGAATCATCGTCTCAAGAGTGCTCCGATGCGAGGTCAGACAGCGAAGAACCATCCAAAGCACAACGGTATTCAGAAATCAACGATCGCCTCACGGGGCACGCGCTCGTTGAGCAACTACAGCCAGAGTCACGGTATAATAACGGCATCGGCCTACAAGGACCTGAGAAACGTCGTCAACGACAACTCGGCATTGAATTCAAAATCACGAGACGTTTGTTACAACATAAATTTTCTGTAAACGTAAGATTCAACCACTGTAGATACGAAGGACAAACAAATGGAAACGATGAAATAATCGCGACACAAGCAATATCGGCGCACAGTGGAGTGGGAATTTTTTTATAAGCTGGAATTTTCGAGGCATGATCTTACACATACTTATTATACACCTTGCCTTAAATGATCGGCGGATATACGCATCGTCGAGAAAAAAATATTTATACTGTCATAAAGAAAAACTCACTGACAATGTAAAATATAATTCATTCATTCGCGATTCATATATCTGTACTACGAGTAAATGATTTTAATAAATGGAATTGAAAATTCAGTGTTCTTAGTGTCATTTTATTATGCGTAGTTCGTTCGATACACAGAGGAGGGCGAAGTTCGATAAAATGTATCGTGGGACTGAGCGATGTTTGATCAATAAAGAGGCAGCTTTAAATTGCATACAAATGTCTGATATTTTCGTGTCGTCTCGTTTCGCGAGGTCGAACGAATAATAATGGTGTTGCTGACCGAGGCCTATGTCAAGAAGGAATGCTCGCGCACCCAGTCGCTGAAATCTCTCACCAAGGGCATAGAGAAGAATCATCTGAAGAAGATATCTCATCTGTACATGAACGACAAATTTATCCGTGCAATCGTGAGTCTCCATAAATGTAAAATCTACGATGACCCCGAAGATATATGTGTATGAGACTAAATCTCATCAAGTTATAACGGCTGTGTTTTGCATCGCACAAAGTTCGTTCTTGGAAGTTTACTTAGAGAATAAAATTCTACAACTAAACAAATCTTTTTTCTCCCGAAATCAGTGCACTGATAGAGACTTGCCAAATATGAAATTTGATGTCACGCAGATATCTTCAGGATCATAATAAAGCATGTTACACATGGTTTTATGCTATATATTGGTTATTACCTGAACTGTAAAATTGTAACTGTAGAAAGGTTCGTCCCGTAAACATAGTAAATAAATAAATAAATAAATAAATAAATAATCTACGCGCCAATGTATACAAGACTTTTTTACACTCGACAGGGCGATCTCTCAAACTGCAGGGGCTTGAAAGTTATTTATCTTCAGAACAACTGCATATCGAAGATAGAGAATCTCGATTTCGCTGAGAACGTCGTCCATCTCTATTTGCAACACAACGAATTGAAGAAAATTGAGAATCTGGGTTCTCTGGGAAACCTGACGAAGCTCTATCTCGGACACAATCGTATAAGCGTCGTGGAGGGCTTGGAGAATTTGGAAAAACTTTGCGAGCTTCGCATCGAGAAGCAAAGGCTCATCGCCGGAGAGTCTTTGATCTTCGAGCCGAGAACGGTGCATGCGTTATCCGTAAGTTTTTTTCTTTCATATTTTGAAGATCATGTCGAAAATCGTTCAATCATTGATTTTTCGGGTGTGATTGCAGACTCGATTGAAGTTGCTGAATGTTGCGGGCAACCGATTAACTTCGCTGGGGCTTATCGGTCGTATAGCGAGTTTGGAGATACTGGATGCGAGAGACAACTCGATAGAAGATGTGGAAGACCTGACGGAGAGCGTCGGTAACTTGAGGATGCTGAGCGAATTGTATCTTCAGGGTAATCCGGTTACTCAGGCGTACAGATACAGGGAAAATCTTATAGCTAATAGCGACTCCATAGGTGAGTGTTATTGTATTGTATCAGCGTCAGATCGATTAGGCTGATGCGTGTTGATTGCATTGAAACAGTAATCCTCGATGGGAAGAAGATCAATGAGGTTTGCCGCCGGTTCATGAAGAAATTCAAAGAGGTGAAGCAACTTCGTCAGACACGGAGAAGAACTCAGAAGACTCTGAGCGATGACATAACGAGTGAGTATCTCGTGGTTCGATTGCGATTGGTAATATATAATGTATAATTCCATCCCGTGAGCTAAAATTCAACCTTTCGAAAATTTATTTCATTATATGGGATAAATTTTCTAACGATTTCATTTTAGCCCGTGCAATGGACATTTGTCACGGTCACTAACAGTGAGTGTGACTTCCGGCTCAAAAATCTCATTTCTCGACTGGAAATGGCTTCATACCGGAATTACGTTACTTCCGGTTAGAAAATCTTATTTTTCACCCGGAACTGACGTAATTCTGGAAATAAGTCACTTCCGGTTCGGAAATCTCATTTTTAGATCGGAAGTTGCATCATATCGAAAATACGTCCCTTGCGATTGGAAAATTTCAGTTTTATAAATACGTCACTTCCGGTTTGAAAATCTCGTTTTTCGGCAGGAGGTGACGTCGTACCGGAAATACGTCACGTCCAGGTTGAAAATCTTATTTTTCGGAACAGAAGAGATGTATTTCCAATAAATCTCCGGAAATCTACATTCCATAGTCCATAGCGAGGGCGCGAAGCGTTCGAGTTACAACAACCTGCTAGTAATATATCATTCAATTCGCAGGTTCTTTGAATCTACCTCCAGCCTTCGAGAGGTCGGTTTCGCGAGCAATAATTCAACAGCATCCGGTTCCAACATTAACTCTGAACGTTACATCAGTGTCATCCGGTTTGCACCCGCAACTATTTCCGGCCTGGAAATCAGGTATGTCCTTTTTTTTTACAAAAAAGGAAGAAAAAAACCCCAAAAAAGGAAGAAAAAAATAAAAAAGGGAAAACTCGAAGGAAAACTCCCCGAAAAACGAAGTATGACCCCTCCCCCCCTCCTTCTCCTCCCCCTCCCTCAAACCGAAGAAAGTCCGCTTGAGACTTCACCAAACCAGCCATTATAAAAATAATTCATAAAAAAACCCCAGCGTTTCTGCATTGAAGCAGAAACGCCAATGTATGTTATCGATTATAATTTTTTTTTAGCATCGGCGATAGCAGGCACAAAATCTGACAGCAGACTCGCACCGAGACCCTTTTGGAAAGGAGAATCCAGGAGCGAACAGAGACCACGTAAATCTGCCGGCGTCATTGACGCTAGCGTCTTTCCGTCTATATAGACGGAACTTTCTTACAGAAAGAAGTTTTATAAAACCGAGGAAATTTTTTGTTTTATTATTGTTTTCTTTTTGCATCCAAATAATGTTTCGCACGTTGGTTTTTCCATGTAACTCTTCTATACGCAAGAGGGCGATATTACTTCAACGTTCATCGACACGCAACTTTCATAATACAAACTTAGAAACTATATTTGTACGCTGCCTCGAAAAATTCATACGTTCGATATATATATATATATATATAATAAATATAACTTATATAAATTTATATATAAGTTATAAAGCAAAGTAGCGTGGATGGCTCTACGCGACGACAGCAGCAGGATGTATAAAGAACCAAGTAAATTTTTCGTCCATGTCCATAATAAAATAATAATATTGTTTAATCAGATCGAAGTCGGCAGACGATCGCATGTTTCAACGATACGGGTACGCACATCGGTGTACGACTAATGTTCACTCTATTTTTTTCTTTTTTTTACTACCCTACAGCTATTGCGGGTCTCTATTTCGTTTTCCTTCTGAGACTCTCTAGCTTTCTGCTGTCGCATGACGAGAATCGTCAATGTTTAATTCTCATACACTTTGCGAATGAATGTAACAACAACCATAAACCAAAAATTCCAATAAATAATGTCGATACGATACCCGTGTTTCACGATGCATTAGTGTTACCGTAAGCGCGTGGAATGTTAGAAACATTTAATACAAAGGTGCTTCGTCAACTTTCTCGGTGAATAGTTTGTAGAAGTGCTGTTTTTTTTCACATCGATAACGGGAGGGCGAGACGAAAAATGCAAATGCATTAAAAAGATCGAACTAAATAGGTGTCTATTTTTTTCTTCGTGTTGTTGTGTATGCTTGAAAAACTCTACATTTAAATATAATGCACTCGTCGATGATTATCCCATCGACAAGGCCTAAATCAGTCTATGTATTATTAGATACATATTAGTAGGCTAATAGCCACATTCACGGAGCATCGCGAGATCGATGGCTCTCGTGTTATTCACGTCAAACTATAAAATTTGCATTCCTTAAGTTTGTATAATTGAAACGATTGCCACGATGCGCCAAGTCATTTAAAATGCTAAGGTAAAAAACGAACGAAAACAAAACATGCGTTAGTCTTCGCGAATGGTTTCTGTGGTTATTTGGGGGAAAAACACCGTTCAAGCCGCGCGTTCATATAACGCGTGCAACTTTCTTGTCTCTCAAATCCGGTTGAATTGTTATTGCCTATAGTGGTAGTTTCTCGAGAGAAACTTTTTTTGAATCGTAACGCAAATGGAGTTATTAAAAAAAAGATAAACTAATCGACATATCTCATTCGCACGCACACTTTCTAGAACTACACAAGCTACGGCTAGATTTAGACATATACGCTGACCAATGCATCTCTGCACTTGGCGTTAATCTATCAATAATATAATTATTAAAATTGCCATATAGTGCCTGAATCGACAAAATCTACGCGTATCCCCTCCAAACGATGTCCGTCGAATGTTTCGTCGTGAATTGCCAGCTTAACTACGTTGTTATTTGCTTATCTTTTCTATTCGTACTTCGCACACTGGCCTTAGTGTTTTCGCGAGAGGGCGACGAGACAGATTTTGACTATTCACGCTCGGCGCATATATATATATAATATATTAATATACTTTATATTCAGACAGCTCTGACTCTCTTTCTTGCGTCGATGAATAATATATATATATATATATATTTTTTTTTTTTGTCAAAGTAAAAATATTCAAAGTTTAAAGTGATACTATACATCCGGTATCGCAACGAAGCACACGCAATGCATCATTGTAGCGAACAAGAAGTGCTCGATTCTTTTGCTTCGCTTATCGTAAAAGAAAGAAATAATAACCATATAGTAGAGGGGCGATCGTTATTTGGTAGGACTACCCGCGAACAGACGCTGCGCATTTACGATCGATCGCTCCATATTTTTTTATTATGCTTTGCGTACCGATTACGCGTGCAGCTTCGCACAGATTGCATTGAATTTTATTCGGTGCACCAACGAAGGTTCGTACTCACTACCGTGTTTATCGTTAGACAGAGCGATAATCTCTCTGCAGCAGAGTAGCTGAACTGTGTTGCTCGCGTCGCAAGCGTCTACTTCGTTTTAATTACTGTTTGACAGCAATCAATCACCAGGGTACCCTGTCAATGTTTTGTTTCATTTTCGTTTTATCCTATCAAGTATTCAATCTAGTTTATTATCACGCACGTTACAGTACGAACGTTATCCTTGCAATTTCGAATCTTAGAGAAACGTGCGTGCGACGTACCCATACGCGCGATCTTAACGTATAGCGTGTATATTAAATACAGCGAAAATTCAAATGTATCCGGAAACCGCAGGTACGCAATAATAAAAAATTCGTTTGCAATATTTAAGGCCGGGCTATGCAGTTTGTTTTCTTTTTTTTTACGATTGAAAAAGCAGCATTGAAAGCACTGATCTTCGCCGGCTAATACCGATTTGCTGCCTGGCTTATCCGACAATTCGATACGAAAGCCTTTATAATAGAACACATTTTTTTTATGGTGAAGAGATAGTCAAAATTTGTTTAGCGTATATTTGAGACAGGGTACCCGCCCGTTTTTAATCAGCATCGAGTCAACTGTGATCTATCGAAATCGTTACTGCGCCGTTTGCTGTTGAATCTCGATCTTCTCCACCGTCATGTCGGGGTTCATTGCCGTTGCTTCTTGAATAGCCTCGGCCAGTGCTCGATCATGGTCGATCGGGTCACCGTCCGACTGTATCGTTATCTTTTGCTCCACTCTTGTCTCGACTACACCGTCCCGCTCCGTCTTGTACTGCAAGACAAGAAAATAATATATGCTTCGTTCGGCACCATAGCGATGACACGAAGACGGATCAGTTTATATTTTTCTACTAACGGTTATAGTCTCCACAGTTCTGGTCTTGCTCGATATAGTCTGCGAGCTGACGATTTCACCGGTCGCACTGTAACTGCCATCCTCGTTCTCCAGTTCCACTTTTCTCGTTTCGGTAGCGACCAACGGTACCGTCGTCGTAGCGGTAACGTTGCTGTCGGGCTCGCCGCTGTAAACTCGCGCTTCCGTCGCAACTATACCAGCTGGGTCTCCCTGCGCACGATACATTTACAAAAAAAATTGCATCAGAACTGAACTTTCGTTTAAATATGTCTAAGAAGATTTTTCTTTCCAGAAACTCCTTCCATTGTCGTAATTAATTGCCCAGTTATTTGACGAATAGAAAAAAAATATATATGAAACGAATAGCATGCGTAAAATATCGTAATATATTATAACCGTGTCATTAGCCACTCTGTCTCTCTCTCTCTCTCTCTCTCTCTCTCTCTCTCTCTCTCTCTCTCTCTCTCTTACGTTTCCCCGATGACCATTCGACAAAAGTATTAAATGATCCTTGTAAATGAGTTACCTGATAATACTGATTGTAGAAAGCCTGCTGGTCGTCGTCGATGTCAATTGGTGTACCCGAATCACCGCTGCTCGAACTGGATGTACTGAGCCGCCGTGAGTACAGCTACGCCATGCAACGTGTTAGCAAAGCCGCCGTAATAAATTACAAATAAATGAGGTATAAAAAATAAATGAAAATTGCCATGTTAAACTGTGTTCCCGTTTGTGAAATTCGACCGTGTAACAGTTGAGCCGATGACCAACAAGCGATGTAAACATTTGAATTTCCAATTGTACGTGTGTATGCGTGAAAATTATTAGTATTTGCAAAAATTGATAAATTGCTCCGTTGGTAACAAGTGTCCGAGTGATGTACGACATTAGATTCATTTTAATAACAAATAATGAAAAATGCTCTTATCTATCCGTATTAGCTCGTTTATCATAATAACTTGGATTACAGCTCGCCGTAAATTCAGTGCCCAAAAGATAACGAACAATAATAATGTAGCCACACTTAATCAAATAATTATAATAGTGATAATAATTGTAATAATGATTATAACAATAACGACTATAAAAATGATAACCAGGCTGAACAAAAAAGAAAAGTAGTTCCTCGCGTACCTGCTCGCCAAGAACGTGACTGGTGGTCCTAACTTCCTGGGTAACTACCCGTTGCTCTTGCCTCGTAGCGCTAGTGGCTGTTGTATGCGCTACGGTCTTTTCCTCGACCTATATTTTTCAAACAAAACTGCTAATGAAAAGGGAAACCAACGAATTTCCTTACATGCCTAGACAAACGTCGTTGCAATGAAAAAATAAATTTAACAATGTACATACACTGCATGCATACAGTAACACAGGAATAAAGACACAAACCTGGCTCGTCTTCTGATTCTTTTCGAGATCTTCGTGCATTGTCGCCGTGCGGGTCGTTACAGCTGTAGCGGTCATGTACGGGGTTCTACTGTCTTCCGGTGCCTCGGCCTACGTACATACATAACTACCAAGTCACTAATACGTCATGATTAAATGAAATTGTAGACTACCGTACGGAAATATTACGAGCAATCGTATATATAAAAAATAATTGCAATCGGGAATGCAACAGTTACAGGGCTATAACTTCAGATGAGGGAATGATAAAATGTTCGTGCGGGAGGATCGAGCGTGATAGGGTCACGGACAGTTAGTCGGAAGACGTTACCTGCTAGTGTTATTAGTGTCGGTGCGCTCCATTAATTTTAACGTTTAACGACGCACAAAGACTGATCGAGAATCTTCGTTTAGTCGAGTACCCTTAATAATTTTTAAAAAATGTTTTTTTTTTGCGTGGATAAATAAATAGCAAAGAAACGCCTTGATTTCTGATCAATCTCTGTTCCGTGGAAACTAATGTATCCTTGCCTTATTGACTTGCGTCGAAACGACGACTTGTCCGGTACCACCGGGGGTGAGGTCTTCGACTTTCTCCTCGATATTTTGCCTCAGACCCTCCTGATCCTTAACGACCGATTGCTTCGTCGTAGTTTTAACTATCGTCGGTGTGTTCGCCAGCACCGGCGTCTTTTTCGTCTTCGAGGCGACGACCTTTGGAGTTCCTGTCGAGTTCTTCGGCAATTCGTCGCGATCCATGGGCTGTCCTGTTTTCGCGTAGATCACGCCATCCTTTATGAAGCCATCGTCGTCGCCGAAGATCTCTTGATTCAGCAGCTTGCCATTCTTCTCGTATACCTTGCCGCTCTTGACGAAACTTCCGTCGTTGCCGAATGGCGCTTGAGATATTGGTTTGCCGGATTTGTCGCAAATAAGACCTCTTCTTACAGACGTGATCGTTATAATGGTGTAATACTTGTCGAGCGGTCGTCCATTGCCGGCACAGACAACGCCCTCCTTGACGATGTTGCCCTCGCCGTCGAAGGGAGATTTTTTCAACGGTTGTCCGGAAGCGTCGACGACTACGCCATCGACCACTCTCAATCCTTCCGGTCCGAAGGCTTCCTGCGTGAGCAATTTTCCATTTGGACCGTACACCCTTCCGCCCTTGACGTAACTGGTCTCCGGGCTGAGATTACCGAGATTCAACGGTTTCGAGTTCGCGGCGTGAACGAGACCCTCCTTGACCGAGTAATTGTCACCGAACGATTGAAGATTCAGAGGCTTCCCGGCCGAGTCGTATATCCTTCCGTTCTTTACGACACTGCCAGCGCTGTCGAAATTGCCGGATTCCAATGGCTTGCCGTCCGGTCCGCATATCATACCGTAGCGCACCATGGTGATGGTGATCGTCGATCGTTGCTTGTTGTTCAGAGGCTTCGCGTCGGACGCGAACACGGATCCTTCCTGAATGTAGCTGCCGTCGTCGCCGAAGGTGCCGCGAGCCAGAGGTTTCATGTCTTTGCCGTAGATGAAACCGTTTTGAACGAAACTTCCGTCCGGCCCGAACGAACTGTGATTGAGGGGCTTGTCGTCCTTGCCGTAGAGTCTTCCGCCCTCGACGTACGATTCTCGGGGCAATTCCGTTCCGGCGTTCAATAGCTGCCCTCCCCAGCCGTAGATCAGGCCGTCCCTTACGTACGTGCCGTCCGGTCTGAAGGCGCCCTGCTTGAGAGGCTGCTCGTCCCTGTCGTAGACGATACCATTCTGGATGTAACAACCGTCCGGCAAGAGGGAACCCTGGTTCTTCGGGATGCCCTTCTCGTCCACGATCTTCCCGTCCTTGACGGCGATATTGTCGGGTCCCTTGTTGTCCTGAGTCAGAGGCTTGCCGTCCCTTCCGATGATCAGGCCGTCCTTGATTTTGTTTCCATCAGGCCCGAATATGCCCTCCGCAATGAGGTTGCCGTCTCTTCCGTGCAGGAGTCCCGCCACGACGTAAGATCCGTCCGATCCGAAGATGTCCTTGTCGAGGGGCCTGCCGGCGTGGTCGAATATCACACCGTTCATTACGAAACTGTCCTCCGGCAGAGGGGAGCTCAGATTCAAGGGTTTGCCGTCCTTTCCGTAAACCTGACCGTCCTTGACGTAGCTACCGTCGGGTTTGAAGAAAGCGGCCTTCATCGGCTTTCCATCTTTGTTGTAAACCCGACCCTCCTTTATCGCCGCGCCTTCCGGCATCAGCGAGTCCTGGTTGAGGGGCTTTCCGTTCTTCGCGTAGATAACACCTTTCCTCACGTAGTTCCCATTGGATCCGAAGGACTCTTGCTTCGCCGGTTTGCCGTCCTTGCCGAGAACGACGCCGTCCTTGATCGTCAGGCCGTCAGCTCCGAGCGATCCGTCGGCGAGCGGCGTTCCCTGACCGGTGCAGACGACTCCGTCGCGAATCACTATCGTGTCGGGCTTGAAGAGACTCTGCGTCAAGGGCCTGCCGTTCTTGTCGTAGATCGAACCCTCCTTTATGAAACTTCCGTCCGCTATCAGGGGTATCTGGCTCAGCGGATGACCGTCTCTTCCGTGAATGACGCCGTCCCTCACGAAGCTACCGTCGGTCTTGTAGAAGGCGTGCTTTATCGCTTTGCCGTCCTTGCCGACGATCTTGCCGTCCTTTATGTGAGCGCCGTTCGGCAGAAGAGAGCCCTGATAGAGGAGCTTGTTGTCCTTGCCGTAGACGACACCGTCCTTGATCGTGGAACCGTCCGAGCCGAAGGATTCGCTCTTCACCGGCCTGCCGTCCTTGCCATAAACTTTTCCCTCGGTTATGTAGTTACCCTCGTGTCCGAGATCGCCGCTGGCCAGCGGTTTGCCGTCGCGCCCGTAGATCAAACCGTCGCACACGTAAGTCGTATCCGGCAGCACGGCGATCTGGTTTATCGGTTTGCCGTTGTTGTTGCAAACCACACCGCCGACTATGTGATTGCCGTCGGTTCCGTAGGAGCCCTGGGTAAGAGGCTTTCCATCGTGAGCGAACAGAAGACCTTCCTTGACGTAAGTTCCGTCGATAGCCAGTTTCTCGAAGGCGATTGGCTTTCCGTTCTTGGCGACGATCTTGCCATCGCGAACGACCGCGTGGTCGGGACCGAGGCCTCGTTCGTTCAGTGGCTCGCCATTCGGTCCGTAGATAAGACCGTTCTTCACGCAATTTCCATCGGTTCCCAGTACAGCCTGGTACAGGCCTTTGCCGTCTTTTCCAACGACGATACCCTGAACTATGTGAGTTCCGTGCGGTCCGAACTCGCCTTTCTTCATCGGTTTCTTGTCCCTACCGCAGACTTTGCCCTCCATTATCAGACTGCCCTCAGTTCCGAGGGAATTCTGATCCAAGGGCTTGCCGTCTTTGGTGTAAATCACACCGCCGATGACCCGTGATCCGTCGGGCAGAGGCAAGACGCGATACGAAGGCTTCGGCTCCACCGTACCCGGTATTATGACTCCCGGCTGTACGGCCGCTCCCTCGCCCTGAAGTTCGCCGGCGATAAAAGCCGCCGTGACGCTCTTCTCGTCCGGCCCGCTCTGAGCTCCCTTCTGCTGCTCCTTCAGTCCAGCGGACTCGACGTAATTCAGGCCAGGCGTTCTCAAGCCCGTCGGAGTCTTGTTCGGTGCAAGATCCTTCGTCTTGCGTTTCTCCGCCGATTCCGCTACCTTCTTGTCCTCGCCCGGCGCGTAGTTGAAAGCCAGTCCCGTGGCTTTTCTGCTGCCCGACGTCGGCGACTGTTGATCCTGAACTCCCGGCGATGCTGGTCTGTCCTCGTAGGAGAAACCGTGCGGGGTGAAGGGTTTTCTCGTCGGCGATGATTCCGTCTCCTCGTAGTCGTAGGGTTTCGTATAGCCTGGCAATTTCGACGAATCCGGCGAACCCGCGGTCTTCGGCTTTTCGTCGACTTGACGATTACCCGGCTTTTCCGTCGCTGGCACGCCGGACTCGAGATCGCTCCTGTCTCCGGACTCGTCCAGCTCCTTGTTCTTTTTGTCCTTGCTCTGCTTCGACTGATCTTTGTCGCGCTTCCGGAACAGTGACAATCCGCCGGTGGGAATCTTTTAGGAATGGTAAATAAAACAAAAAAAAAACATGCGGTACATGCTACGAAAAAAAAGTTGACAGACGCTCGGCGTACCAGTTTTATCGGCACAACGACTATTGCTAATTTTACAGAGTTTCGCCAACGATCTACAACTATCTATGCAATCTACAAAACTGATTCTAAACTATTTCGATCAAATTTATAATAACGACAACCGGACAAACCGGAACGCCCGGGAGTCAAAATTTTCACCGGGTAAAAATTGTACTCACCTTGACTTTCTCCTTCTTCTCTTTGTCCCGTTTCTCGGGTGACTCGTCGATCTTCGAGGGCTTCTTGTTAGCGGCATTCTCGTCGATGGCGCCGACCATAGCGCTCTCATTGATAACGTCGGAATTATTGAGATCGTTGTGATTCTCCTTCTCGTTCTCGTTCTGCTTATCCTTTCTCTTCTTCGTGAGGCCACCGGTGGGAAGCACAGCGATTCCACCAACGGGCTTCTAAAAGTAAATTCGTTAATTCGATTATACGCAGCTCCTTAGCAGGCATTTAGCAACAGACACACACGCACACACGTTAAACGCAACGTTAAGCTGAACTCAATCGTACAATCAATCAACCGATTACAGGCTTCTTCGTGCATGCTCCAACGCGATCACAACGCCTAATAACCGTGATCTGCGAATTTTTGTCAGGTCTCCAAAAATTCC
The DNA here is from genome assembly GCA_964017025.1 of Stenichneumon culpator. Taxonomy (NCBI): domain Eukaryota; kingdom Metazoa; phylum Arthropoda; class Insecta; order Hymenoptera; family Ichneumonidae; genus Stenichneumon; species Stenichneumon culpator. The sequence goes on along the minus strand of OZ024779.1, from coordinate 16,924,403 downwards.
GGCTCTCATGCACTGTTCGAAGCCGTTGGGCGAGAAAAAAAATAAAAATAAAAATAAAATCAAAATTCTTTAGTACACCAAATTGGTACGGCACGCAAAAATCTCAAGAGATCTACACATTAGTGCGAATATAGTAGTGGATTATGAGACATACAGAGAGAGATATGGGCATGACACGATTGTTGTGAATGTTTTTTTTTTATTTTTTTTTTATTAATCTATACCTTTTGGACACGTTCAGCGTCATACTCCCCTTCCAGGCTACTGGTGCTGCTAGCCGATGTCGTTCCAGCGCTTGTTTTTCGAGTGAGCTATCGGTGTTAGTTATGTGACGGGTTAGTCATATGAATGAAGATCCGAACCGAAGATACTCATGATTTTGTGATGTTGTTAACAGTGTCTCGTATATGTGTGTGTATTAACAATTACGATTTTGTATAATTGTGTACAGTAGAACCTCGATTATCGGAAACCGTCGGGAGCGGGTCTAGTTCGGATAATCAACAATTTCGATAATCGATACTCAAAATTTTTTTACAGCATTGTAACGCGTATACAAGTAAAAATAAATAAAACATGTACAGATGAAATAAAAGTGTATATTAAACTTCAAAATATATTTTTAACGTATTTCCAACGTCGAAATCTTATTTCGAGGGTTTTGTGAAATAAATTCGTCAATTTTTAATTGTCGAACGCCAGGTACGAGCTTTTGAGTTGTGAAATCGTGAAGCCGATTCACTGTGAACTAATCAGCTAGCACAAAGGCATCTTGTATGAAAAAGTGAGCTAAATGGGTTACATATGTCTGTGAGGATAGTAAGTATACGCTATCCTATATCCAAAAGTTAAGGATGCATCACACGTACATTCCCGACCAAAAGTTTAATTCGATCAAAATTTCAATGCTTCGTGGTAAATCTGAAAAAATCAGCCGTATTAATCATGTCAAGATCTTTGATTTTGCATAATAATAATGCCAAAAAAGTTATTAACAAATTCCTAGACAAAAAATTATTCGACAAATAATTAGTAAACCTTTTTTAATATTTTCAAATGCATTCATTGATTTTCTAGAACCCACAGAAAGTTTTTCATAATTTTCTTACATTTTTGAAAATGTTCTTAGCACGTTTCATACACATGATTTTTCAGATTTTTATACCACTAGGAAGTGTTCAATTTCTCACTGAATCTCACTTTTGGCTGGAAATGTACGTGTGGAGCATCCTTAAATTATTGGTTGAGTGGCAACTTTTGGATATCGTCCAGACGGACATATCGAACCGATTGAGATTACCTTTTCATAACTAATCTTTTTGTGCTACCTGGTTGCGTATGTAAGGCGTTTGAAACGTTTTGTTATTGATACAAGTCTCTGCTGCGCGCTGTCCGACTCCACTGGGTTGAGTGAAGCTGCTTGGGACAGCCAGAGTGCGGGCGGAATGACGCTGGAAGAGGAAAAGCTCGCTTCCACACGGCGGTACACGGGCGGGGTTCTTGCTGCGGCGAGCAAAAATGTGTAATATTTCTCGCTAACGTTCAGATAACCGAGCGTTCGGATAAACGAAGCCATGCTTCGGATAATTGAGGGTTCGGATGATCAAGGTTCTACTGTATGTAACGAAGGGAAAAAAACAATTGAGGAGTGAGCGGTTAACGCCTCGCGTAAATTCCACATAGTCGCGTCAATGTAGCTCCATGCAATTTGCATCTATATGGTTGCAGGCTCACGCAGCCAACGCAGTATGTGTCACGTACGTCTCAAAAGATATCCGGCTGACTCCGAAATCGTGATATATATATATATATTTATACTATAGGTATAGTATGTATGTAAGAATAATCGTTAAGAAACTTCGTTGCACATACATACAGGTCTAGTACATCGGGCATAATAATACCTATAGTGACATGCCACACTACGTACAAGAAGATGTCGTTAGTGTTCAACCCTCTGAGGTCCGTTCAGTCAATGCCCCTGTACCGCTTTACTATTATTGCTTTTTATTTCCTCACGCGAGACCTCAAAAGGTTCACGAATCAGAGCTAATGGTGCAACAGTGATCGTGTGATGTACTATGAAAATTGCTGCATCCATTCGGTTTCTCTTGGAGAGAATATAGTGTACCAATTGGTGTGTCCGTAACGATGTTATATTAAGTTTCATATCCGTACGAATTGCAGCGAAAATCGCCCAATTAATCTCGCGGGTTAAAAAAAATGTGATTATTCGTTCGAGAGTGAAAACGATTGTTTCGCGAAGTTATTACCTGATACATCGAATCGAATGATGTATCGGGAATTTTTTTGACGTTCTCACCTTTTCCTTTTGCTTCTTAATCGGGCTGGGCTTGTTGTCGATGTGCTCCATGTCCGGTATCATCTCGGGCTCGTAGCTCATCGTATGCCTCTTGCTCGGTTCGGAGCCGTACGTCTCCACTGGTCTCGGGCCACCTAAAGCTACATGGTCAGACCACGCGTTCGAGGATTATCGGGGAACAACAGGAGGATACTACTGCATTCTTTAGAGGAAAAGTGTCGACTCACCGTCCATACTTCGCGAGGTCAGACGACGCCCGCTCAGGGATCTCTCGAACTGCGGCGGTTGCCTCTCGATCGGCGTCTTTTTCGTCTCGTAGTGAGTTCTGCCGGAATAACGGAAGCGCGATCCTAAGTGTGGCAATATTCCTACTTTCTTCACGGGCTCCGGGCTCATGAGCCTGAAGAATGTGTGATGCTCCACGCACACCTTCCACAGCTTCTTCGCGGCTCTATGATTGGCGAGCTTAAAGCCGATCGTCGATTCGAACTGCTCGAATTCACCGGGCCGAATCTTGATGTAAAAATTGTGCCGCTTGTACGAGATCTTCAGGATTTTCGGCCACGCGAAACGATTTATTCGCAGACGATCCCTGTAGACGAGCAGACCGGAAGAACAAACGCCGAGCATAATGTCGACGCCCTCGGAATCCTTTGCCGGATGTAGATCGACACCGTACATGGCTAGCTTCTTCGCGTTCTCGAGGTAGTTGAGCTCTGCCTCGGACGGCGTTTGCCCTCTGGAAAAAAAATAGCAGCTCAAGTTTCTTCGACATCGTTCGGGTAAGGCACGAAATTAGAATCAAAACTCACTTATGCGTTTTGTGAAGGTCCATCACCTTCTCTACCAATTCGGGCGACTGATTCGGAGCGAATTTGAAGTCTTTCAGATATGTTCTACCGTGCTCCTCGGCGTCGTAGTCGCCGACCTCGGATTGAACGAGATACGAGCCGAGAAGTGCATGGGTCACGAACGAGCACGGTAGTCGTCCGGTTATTATGTCGTTTCTTATTTGGAGGCACAGCTGGTACCGTGTTATATCCTCCTGCAATTGGGCGGGGTCTGGAGGATAAAACTTCACTTCGAAGTTGAACTTCCAGGGTTCGTCTGCAGGAAAACAGGTGAAATCGTTAATGACGAATGAAAAATATCAATATAGAGCGTTAAACGTTAGGGCGGATAATTGATCGACATACTTTTGATAAACTTCCCAATTCGCCTGTCGAGATCCAGCCAGTTTCTGGGATCGTGTTTGTCTTCGTAAATGAGGCCGAAGTAATCTTTCTCGAGTAGATTCATACTCTGGCATATTTTGTCGAGTAGCTCCTGGCCTTTTGCCTTTCTCTGAAAGCACAAATATCAAGAATTATCACTCTCGAAAAAAGTAGAAAAATCACGTGCAAATTACTTTGCACCTTTTTTTAACGTATAAACATTTCTACATCTCATACACTTAAAACCATCAAAATTTACCCAACATTTATTATAGGAAATCGCAAATTTGCGGATTTGGTTGTTTCAAAGCAATTCTATCATTCACCACTGATTACAAAACTATAACTCATTTTACTCTTGATATTTGAATCAGAAAGTCATGTCAGACTAAAAAAAAAATTTCAACAAATTCACAATGTACAAAATTCTATAAAATTTAAACGGTTGGATCAATTTTTGCTAAATTTAATACGAAACATTGTATAGTGCTATTCCATTCCCGTATCAAATTGAAGCTCGATACCTCCATGCTTACTCGAATTAGAACTTTTTAGTCATTTGAAAAAAAAAAAAAAAAATCAGAATTTGGGACAATAGGTCAAGATTTACGCGAGTTGAAGAAGAAACCAGACATTTTGCGAAAAATTCAAAATCGCGTAAAAACTCCAATTTGCCCTCCATCTGCATAAAAATTACCCTCAATGAAAAGACGTGACCGTACCAAATTTCAACTGGCTATCGCAAAGCGTTTCCGAGTTGTAGTCGTTTTACACGATGCAGTCTCTCACACACACACACGTACATCCGTTCGCCGGGTTAAAATTACATTTCTCGACGTTTCAGACTATTTTAAGTAGTCTGACACCAAAGTCGCGAATTTGTTTGTTACAAATACAGAACTTCTACATGGATGCAAATGAATAAAAATTGCAGTTTTTGTTACCGACTGAGCCAGTGTCGGACGTAGAAGGTTCGCCCAAACGTTGCTATTTTTTTTTTTTTTTTTAAGATAGAAAGTTACTTACTTCGATAGAAAAATCTTTGACGGTGCCATCGAGTAGGGTCACCTTGGCGACAGTGCTTTTGCCCTTGTTAATGGGACTCTTGCTCGGTGAGCTGGTACCATTTTCTGCCATGACATCGCTCGCCGGCCCTCCAGATTTCTGCTCTTCCGGCATCGCTCAGCCTGCGAAGAAAAAAAAGAGAACATTTTCATGAAGCTTCTCTCTTCTCAACCATGACTGAGATTATCTACAATGCTAACGATTTTTCCACGAAACCATCTACGGTTACCCAACGATCGCGAAGTCGTAACGATCCACTGGGAGGGAAGAGAAAAAAAAACGCGAGTTCCCTTCCGCTAGTTTACGAGAACAAAAAATATCGCGTGAGACACCTGTTAAAATTCCATTCGGTTTCGTGTGCCGCCGAGGGCAGACGGTGCCCTGCACTGAAATAATCAATATTCGTGAGGGTTCCTGCTGCGAATCATAAGAGAGTAGACAGCACACGCTCGTCGTGACTGCAAACATCGTCATTGTTTCAACCCGGCGCTATCGCGGGTTTGTCGTGTCGACCAAGAGTTTCCCCGCGATCTCACAAACTTGCCGGATACCGTAACGTCTCAACTCGAGTATCGACAGAATTCGTTCGAACGGATGAGAGATTGTGGAGATGGTGGTAGGGAAGGGTGGGGCAAAACGGACCAGTGTCTTCCATTTTACACGTGACTTTTTCATCGCCGCGCGAAGGAATGACAAAGGTGGTTCATTTTGCCCCGCTCTTCTCCTATCGCCTCTTCGGCATATACATAAAAACTATTGATCGTGCATAAGAGGTATTACTTTATCTTATTTTATTCTATTTCTCGAGTAGTACCACGAATAGAACTACGGTGTAACTGGCCGTTGAGTCATCTTTTTTCTTTGCACTCGTTAGATAGGCCGCTTCGCGCGAGGATGCTCTAATAACGGAGCAGCGGCACGGAGAAGCCCCTACTCGTCATCTCTCCTCTCATTATCGGGTTCACTATGTCTCGGAGTTATAATGACTCAATTACAGTGCCATTTATACCGCATAGTGTATGATACTCGTAAGGAAGAGCGAATTTACTATGTTTCGCAAGCTTGACTCTTTGTCATGCGTTGAAATACTCGGTAGACATTATTTTAACTTTCTCCTTGGGCTTCTCCTCGCTCGAAGTGATTGTGATCTCTTGTATGAGCTATCTAGGTACACTAACGATGCCGCAACGTTCGACCAGGGGTTATCGAGATTTAAACAATCTCGGAGGCTCACTTCCGGTCGAAAAATAACATTTTCAAACCGGTCGTGACGCATTTTCGGTATGACGTTACTTTCTATCGGTAAATAAGATTTCCGGACCGGAAATGAGGTGTTTCCGGTATGACGTTACTTTCGTTCGAAAAATGAGATTCTCAAACCGGAAGTGACGTGTTTTAAGTCAAAAAATTAAATTTTCAAGCCGGAAATGATATGTTTCCGGTCAAAAAATAAATTTTCAAATCGGAAGTGACGTGTTTTCGGTCAAAAAATTAAATTTTTAAACCAGAAGTGACGTGTTTCCAGTATGACGACACTTCCGGTAGAAAAATTTGATTCTCAAACCGGATGTGACGTATTTTTACTGAATCCCCAGGAATCTAAATTTCCGGTTTCTAAACTTCATAGTTCATAGCGAGGTCGCGAAGCGCCCAAGCCACAACAACCTGATAGTGAAAATATCTTTTAAGAAAATATCTGTCGGAACTGTATGGGCAAGTGATCCTAAGGCAAAATCTTTTCCAAATCATGTATTCTTTAAAAAAATAAAAAAAAATTAAAAAGGAGGCACAACGTGAACGGTTTACAAACTGCGATTAAGAATGCGAGCCTGAGGACAGGTGTTCGGTGAGCTCATTCTAAACCATGTCCAATCAAGGATAAATCGGACAAGATACATTGCACGTAAAGCATAGACGAAAGTATGCCCGATGTGCGCGCTAGCTTTAGAAGTCTCCCGCTCACGCGTGTGCGTGGTTCAATGAACCTCTGCAAGTTGCGGCCGCCCGGCAGGCTCTCACGAAACACCTGTATATGGAATATAAGTCTGACAACATTTTTATCCCGCTATATCTTCTCTCGTTACGACCGCTCTCTCTCCATCTCCCCATCTCCAGTTTCCACAGCTTCGTTCGGCCATTAGTTTAAGTAGTTAGGAATGACTTTGATTTATTTCTTTTTTTGTTTCCAAAAATTCGGCTAAAATTGGCGAACACGTTGTTGAAAACCTTATCTAGACATCTGAGTAATTGAAGTTAAATTTACCATCTCGAAGCCGAGATATTTACACTTTAGATTTTACGATTAATTTACATCTCCTGTAACAATCACAAACGGCACGTTCTCCGTTCTACTCTCAAAACGAGTTTTAAGTATTGATTAAGAAACAAGATTATTTCAGATGAACGAATATAATGACATTTTTTTACAAAAAATTCTCTTACTTTTCCCTGCCTTTTACTTAGCCAATCAAAAATTTTCCCTGACCAAACTTCTATTAAAACCAATTAATTGTGCAAATGAAAATGTCTAATTATTGTATTAATGTTTATTTTTATTTTTTTGAAAATTTTTTCAAGTATCTTTTTACGCTTCCGTTTATGTACTTTGTATTGATTTACAGACGGTTCAGAGACAATTTACTTTTCCCTGACCAATTTTGAAATTCCCTGACTTTTTCCGGTTTTTCGTTCCGGCGGCCACTATGAACAATATTTTACCGTGCAGTTTTTAAGATATCACAAAGAGGAAACTAAAAAAAAATCGACATTTTTTTTCTTTCACAGCAAACGAGCAGAATTTATATTTATGCCGTCGATGACACGAGGATTGACGAAGTACTCGTTTGTCAAACTCGCGTGTCGACAGACTTCGAGCGAAGTATGTGCGCGCGATGTACGGTGCCGGAGGGATGTGCGAGTTAAATTGTCGTCAATTGTTAGCTAGGTCACTCCGTCACACAACGGGACGAATAACGCCCGAGTGCCGTCAGAGATTCGTAGTGCCGTACCAACGTCGAGATTCCCTCGTTGCCTCTCGGTCACAGAAGCTCTCGCGGTTATATAGGAAGATTCGATTAACAGTAACAACAGTATAATGTGCATTGCCACGGAATTGCCGTGGATGAATTACCGGGTGAGTCAATTCTCGTTCCGTTTACCACGACACATATACATTTATTCGAACGGCATATCTGCCGTTGAATATGCACGGTAGACAGGGCAAGCGTGGATTGCGCAACAACAATGGCCGCTGCTGGAATGATGGGCACGAACAGACACGCAGGTAGAGATTGCGGTTAATCAGACGTTGGTGTCGCTTATTAAAACGGCTCCGGTCATTAGCACATACTTCTGTTCCCGGCGATGTGGAACCGAGCCCTCGGCGATTGATATCCGACGATTCTCTACGGACTTTAAATATTCTTGTTTATTTCAGGTTCACTATCAATTGCACGCAATTCCTTACATTAGCCGATCGAGCGAATCGTGAATGTACGCTCGAGTCGAGATATACGGTAAAAAAAAAAAAAATCTCGTCACTCGCTGTTCCCGACGCTCGGACGGAAAAATATAATAAATCGATCCTCACCGAGATGAAAATTCAAGGTGGCTTTGGTCGCGATTATTTTCAACCATTTATGATGTTTTTGTGCTTTTAGCATATACCTTTGATCCCGACGACGTGAAACCGAGCCTCGGCGATTAATGTCCGGCGATTTTCTACGGACTTTAAATATTCTTGTTTATTCCAGGTTCATTAGGATTATCAGCTGCACGCAATTTCTTACATTAGCCGGTCGAGCGAATCGTGAATGTACGCTCGAGTCGGGATATACGGTAAAAAAAAAATAATAATAATAATCTTCAGTCACTCGCTGTCCCCGATGCTCGGACAAAAAAAAATCGATCCCGGCTCAGATGAGAATTCACCGTGGCTTTGGTCGCGATTATTTTCAATCTAGTAACATGCCGTCAGCGCTAAAACCGGTCGTCCTTTGAGCTTTCGACTCTCCGAGCCCGAGCAAATGCGTGTTCCGAAGCGATGAGGTAACGCGGGAGGCTCTCCGGACTGAGCGACCGTAGCGATGACGCGATCCTCGCCACTGCTGTACGCTACACGCAATCCGTATTGTAACATTCAAACGTGCTGGCCTCTCCTGATCGGTTGAATTCTCATTGGCGCTCGAGCGAGCGCATCGACGATTTTGCAGACGAAAGGAAAAAAAAAAAGAAACAAAAAAAATTCAACGATTACGCAATTTCCAATTGGTCCAGACGAGAAATCCGTATAACGTAGCCCATAGATGTCGAACCTCCGATGTAACGCCTCGGTGATCTTTCATCGCGATGCTTTACAGTTCAGTCGTGTGTTAAGAGAGCCAGCGAGAAGATGAGTAGGAAGCAAAGGGTAAAGAAGAGTACAGCAGGCACGTGGCTCGGTTCTCGTACAGGCGTATCACGAAAGTGAACGATCAAAAAATTACACCCCCTCATCCGTCTGGATCTCCGACGAGTCGGGGAGAATTATAAAAAAAAAAAAAAAGAAAATAAAAGAAGACGAAGAGTGTTCGCGCGTGTCGTCGGCGAAGGGATCCCCATTAAACGTACTCCCGGCGCGATCCATTGTGCACGGAACCGCCAACGCAGGCGAGATTACACGTATCTCCCCGTCTCGCTTGCCGCACACACCACTTTGGCTTCTTCTTGCAAGACCTGCTTTTTTTGTTTTCTCTTTTCTTTTCTTTCCTACCGAGGCACACGGGCGGTAAGGCCGTATCCTTCTCTCCCATCCATCAACGCCCGATGCGCGTGTGTATGTTTCATTTAGTCGCGTGTCAAAGGGTCGTCTGGATAGAATAGGGTCACGTTGACATTTTGTGCGGCGTGCCCACGCGTCCGCGCTCTCCTATAATGATGAAAAAAGGAAAGGAAAAGAAAACAGCTACAATGTTACCGAGCCAGAGTATAATTCCTTGTGTATATAAAACTAGTACATTGCGATACGAGTACGAAAAACTTTTTCTGACGAGTGTGAGTATGCAGCACGAGCCGAAGGCAAATGTTGCAATCACACGAGTTCAGAAAACGTTTTTCGCACGAGTATCGGACAAAATTTTATTTCACGAGGTGTGAAAATGGGATTTTGAGTGAAATAAAATATTTTTTACACAAAAGAAGAATGTTCGCTGTCGGGTGATTTTTTTAAACTGAAATAAAACAATGTAAGGTGAAAGGTGAAAATTTTCACCGGACGTTGTTGACTCATCGCTAGTCGGCCCTCGATTCACGGCAGAGAGGATACAGCATTGTGTAGAGCGTATCGAGTCTCCGAGCTCGTCGCGACTCGCTCGGAGAGTGTAAAGTCACTGTTGAAAATTGGTCCAACGTGCGTGCATGCTTCCGCTACTGTTGCTTATATGATAATGAAAATCGAAAGGAACTACCGTCCGGTGGTTCGGAAAGGAAACCTTGACTTTTATACACCGGACTGTGTGTATAGTATGCCTGTACGCAAGCTATACGTAGTATTTACACGTTTCGAGCGCGAGGAGCCGTTAGGCGTTAACCCATCAAGTTCATTGTTACGCCGGTCACGGAGCTGTATCGCGGTGCAGCGCCACTTCGCGGCAACACGCCCTGCGCTGTTTCTTTCTTCTTTCCTCGACCGCGCTTACGGTGGATGGCTGCGTTCACCTTTTCCTCGACGGAGGGACGAGTCAAGTTTTTTTTTTAGCGATTGACGTTCTGCATCAGCACAACCGCGGCGGGTTCTTTTCTTAGATCATGCATCATCGACCACGGATATCGAGCTCTTTAATTCGTAACGACTGTCGAATTAATTTGCAGCTAGAGAAGTCTCCTATTCACGTTCGTCGGACTGGAAGGTGACGAAGACTGGAGGGGACGTTCGCTTGCGCACGCAACGCGGTGATCGATAAATCGATAATCGAAAGTCCTCTCGAGACGACGCCGCACACGTTCACACAGTACTATTGTGGGTGCGCCGACAAATGTACTATCGGATTTGCGAAGGGCGTGTATAAATTTTCTCTCGGCCGGCACTCTATAAATCCCGAACAAGTGATGTTAATTAAGGTCACCGAACAATTATTCCCGCGGTGACGTTTCTCGAGTATTACCCACCGACGCTATCAGCACACTGTAACATTAGCACTAACGGCTAATAATGTACTTCTGCGGACTTTTCGTTTTTTTTTTTATGGGTGTGTCTGTTTTTCACGGCGTGAATCACAGCTGTGAAACGGTCCCTGTGAAGCCACATGGAATTTCCACACTTTCTAAGTATCGAGTAATCGTGATTCTCCTCGACGGTAAATATTAACGCGAAGTGTCCATAGGCGAAACGAAAATAAATTTTTGACGTCTGCTGCGTCAAATCTGCCGATCGATAAAATTCGAAGGTCGACTGCGATACATTCCTGTATTCTTTCTCTTACACATACTTCTTTTATCCTCTCTATTTCTCGTTCTTCGCAATCGCTCGTGAGAGGATGCGTCATAATTGATCGTCCGAGTGGCGGGACGTTCAGTTATCGCAGTTGAGAAAGGAAAGAACCGACGACGCCCTGTAGCAGGATAAAAATATACATGTATATTCCACTCTGTGCGGAAAACAACTTTTGCATTGAATTACACCTAATCCGTTGCAATGCGAAGGTCGCTGCGATGCTTCAAATAGTTTCATTGAAAGCAATTCTCAGCACGCACCTATCCCCGGTCTCGTTTCCCACTGCGTTCTCTATTGTATTGTCTGTATGTACGCATGGGAATATCGTGTTCGAGAGCGATTGACCCAATTTCCTGTATTATCGATAATTACCGAGATACTTTAGTCACGGTAATTTACCCATCGAGCAAATCTCGCGCGTATCGTCGTTTTTTCGATGGTTTACTCATTCCTGTGGCCGAGATGGTTTCATCGCGTTCTCGTTAAAAAATCTTAATTAAATATTTAATCCCGACATGTTCTAACGTACCATCGAAACAGTTGGACAAACGAATCGATGCAAACATTTCTGACGGTAAAACAAAAAAGCTTGTATGAACAATAATTGTCAGCGATTATTTTGCTGGTAATAGGGATCATCGGTCGATAATAATCCGTTTGTGTACACCTTTTAGCCTGATAACCAATACAATCGTAAAAGCTAGCGTGCGTACAGACTTTTTTTTAGCAAAGTTCAGAAACGCATACATTTTTTATGACCGAAAGAATTTAGCTAAAAATGTAAGTAAACATTGAGGGTTAACACCTTTACCGACCTTAGAAATTTCGCTTAATGGCTCAAGCCATACTCGAGTCATAAGAGTTTCAATTTTTCTGGTCTGAGACACACATCCAGACATTTCTTACTAACATTTGAATAACATCCTGAACACGTTATCATAAAAACCTTGAAACATTTGTTTCCATGAAAACAAAGCTTCCTCCATGACGAAGCAAAAGTACCATTACTATCATTATTGTTAAAATGCTTCGACGATCTCGAATGACCCTTCGCCCCAATGCCAATTGCGAGCCAGTGTATACGGGCGAGTAACAAAGAAATCGCCAACGGCGCAAGATTCATTGTTATCCCCATTGGCGGGCCGGTACGAGGGGAAGTCGCGCGTGACTCGCTCAATATATCTTGCAGTAGGGCTATCGCAAGTTTTCACACGTTTCCGTGTGCAGCGCATAGGCGCCGAACGGTAGTCTTCTGCAAACGCTCGAAGAAAAAAAATCGATCTCGCCACCCTCCGTGTGCACTGCGGGGTACGTCGAATGCGGACGATTTCCCTTGCGGCGTTCATTGAGAAGATTGTGCACAAACCGAAGCCACGCGTCTCGTCGATCCATACCCCGTCGTGGATTCCCAGGAGTAAATCCCACCATCACTCGTTGAACAACCTGGCATCTATTAATTAACTGTGATTGGGCGTCGCGGGATCCGAGCTCGGTTCAGAGTAATTGAGCTCGTATTTCAATTGGTTCAAGCAAACAAGCTGCCGTAATTTTAACATACACGCTTTTTTATCCTTACGCGCAATGTATAAGGATGAACGACAAAATATAATAATAATTCCGACGACACGAGTCGATTTCCCGAGGGAATATATGCGTCACGAAAACGCGCAGTCGAAGATAATTCATGATGTTTATTCGTACGGAGTGAAGTCATCCAGACGCGAGTTTATCGGGAGTTATCTTTTCCCGGCCGCGCTCTTTTCAACGTTCGTATTTGTATAATCGACTTCGAGCGGTCTCGAGGAAACGCTGACAGTGTCACGCTCGCAGTCGTATATCTACCTGGTCAGCCTATACACTGGAACAATACTATGCACGTGTGCAACAGGCAAATGTAAATAGACGAAGGAAAACACGAGATTCGTACGCGGTGCCTTTGACCGGAAGAGACGCTTAGCATGTATAGAATTACAGCCACGAATAACGCGTCTATGCCCTATCGAATTTCGCTGATACGAGCCTACTCGTATTTCACATCACCGCGTTGCGCGTATTTAATTGAAAATGTGTGACGATAAGAAAAACCACACCGTAGCTGGTCCGTACAGTTATCGGGCAAACTGGTTTATCGTTAAGTGAATGAAAAGTTGTTGACGCTCCCGCGACGCGATCTTTATCGCGAGCAGGATAGTAAGTAGTAGTACGGGACGCACGAAACGTCACTCGGAGTAAGCCGTAGCGGCACGGCGATAACCTGAATAATACAGAGCGAGATCTCGTTGGATCGGAGAAATCGCTCGTTCACATTGTCTGTAGTTTTCGCAACGATCGGTAGGAAAAATCACCGAGACCAAACGTTTGTCCCGGCACGATATTTTTAATAACTTATTTACAAGCCGAAGCTGATCACGATAAACGATGAAAAATTTGACACATACGTAGTTACGAATGAAGTCGGGCTGCGGAAAATTGTCGGTCGGTGGACGAATACGACAAACGATCACAAATTTCGACACTAGCGAACAGAGATGTACCGTTATAAACCGAGGTACCTGCTCACTACGGCAAAGACACGCACAACCTAAAGGTAAACGAAATTGTGTGGTATCTTTGTGAGACGACTCACCTCTGAGATCCCAGCGCAATAGCCTCCGAAAAGGTTGTCCAGTATGCACCGTCGAATATGTTGTTTTAAAAAAACAAACTCGCTACAAGCAACACCGTAAACGTAAGACCGATAGTCTTAATTTTTTTTGTTTTTTTTTTTTCTATCGCATCGAATGGGCAGGGCACTTTGCACTAAAGGCATAAACACTCGCGTTCCAATTCTACCGACAGCTACGAACACAAAACAGGTTCGCCGGATCGCGGCTCGACGCTACACGCACACGGCCGCTACTCATGCCCGCGCCATTTTCAAGTAGTCCCGTCGAGGATTTAATTCCTCGTGACAGTATCGACGAGCTCAGACGATCACGCGAGTCCTATCGATGAATTCAAACTCGATCGTTTCGCGTAAAAGCGATTCGACGTAATTTACGAAGACCGAGTTAAATCGTTTAGCTTTCGACCGCTGTGGCGGTGGGACTGCTTTTCGATGTTACTACGCGCTAGTCAAAATGGTGGAGCGCACACACCGAGAGAGAGAGAGAGAGAGAGGGAGCCAATCGGGGGAAAATCGAGGTTTCTCTTGTGACGCAATCGGGCGAGCACGCCCCGTTCGAACACATTCCTGTCGCTAGAGCGCAGCAGCTATGCGCTCGCTCGGCTGCGAAGAATGTAGATAATACCGGCGGACGATAATACAGCGATTTTACAGGATTGATTCCCGGCAATATCGGACTGGGATGCGCCAGATGTCGAGTCCGATAATACGAATACGAGGATGCAATTTTTACGGGGGCGTCCTTCCTTGTCTCGCTTCTAGAGCGTTTGGCCTATTATACTTTTATCAGCAATTTAACAAAAATATATAGCACGAGGCAGGATTTGTGGTCCTTATCGGCATTGACCGCCAGGATCGTATCTACCAGGGTATCTGTTCCGAACTGCCGAGTTACCGAAGTAATCGCGTCGTTGCTATCTCACTATGCGTTCACTCGGCTGCGAACAATACAGATAAGGTAAACGTCCCAGTGACCGGACAAACCGTGCGTGCAAGTGAAATACGATTTTTCATTCACGTCCGAAAACTGAATGCTCCCGGCCTTTGGTATTTTTACCGTAATGGGAAGTAAAAGTCATGTGACGGGGCCATGAGTGTGAGAGAGATAGTTGCAATTTTCAAATTAACTTTATCAAATGGTGCTAATTTTTTTGAGAAAAAAAAAATGAATTCTGGCCGGATGCGAAATGACCGTGTGCATCCGGCTCGAATTTGCTGTTTCCTCAAACAAATTAGTACCCTTGAGAATAGTTCACTACAGTTTTCATTACCGACCGCGATATTTCACTTCCCCTTAATACCGGTGGATGGTAATACAGCGATTTACAGGATTTACTCCTGGCAATATAGGACCTTAATGCGACCAAGGTCAAATCCGACAATGCGAATACGAGGATGCAATTTTTACGAGGGCGTGATTCCTTGTCTCGGATCTCGGGCGTTTGGCCGATTACTTTTATAGGCAATTAAATTAACTGCTCTGCTGAAAATACAACAAACACTGCGTAACGTGACGTGGAAAATCACGCAGAACTGTACATAAAAATATATAGCACGGGACGGGATTTGTGGTCCTTTTTGGCAATTTGTTTACATCGACTGTCAGGATCGTATCTGACAGTGCATCAGCTCGTTCGATCCGAACTACCGACCTGATCACGTGGCTGCTATTTCGCATTAGGATAACGCATTGTTTTCCCGAGTCTCTGACAGATGAGATGATCCACGTGTCTATTGTCAATATTACATAATGACGTGGCACGATCCAGGACGTATATGTTATCGTTGGCTGCTGATAACGTTAGTATGCTTCCATCCCCTGACGGAAGAGGTTAGTTTCGACGATCGTCGTTCTTGCTCCAATTAACAAAATACTATGATAATCAATAATAAATAAATAAATAAATAAATAAATAAATAAATACGAATCTATGGCAATCGCTATTAAATTATTTTCGACTGTTTAGACTCTGCTTTCGAGGTATCGGAGGGTGTTGGAGAGCAGATGAATATCTATGAGCGTGTCGCTGATTAGAATCGATTTACCTTCCTCCTCCAAATTTCGATTGCGTCACTCCTAACATCGCAATCTTTAGGTCAGTAACGATTCTTTCCGCGATGCGTTACATAATTATTCTCTGTGTTGATAAAGTGCTTGACAGAGGTCACAGTGTCTCGTACGCACAGCTGCGCTTGCTCTATTAATCGATCGCCTTTTACATTTCTGTGGTTGTTGGAAGAAAAAGAACTAATCCAACGTACTCTGCAAATTTCTTTGACACGCAAAATATTTACTAAAATTTTAAGCGTTATCGGTAGAATTGGCGAGTTACAGATTGTGGAGAAGTTGAGAGAAATTGGCACGCCAAGAGAGCCGGACAAGAATATGGCAAACAATACGTGGAACGTACTCGTGACCGGAGGTGCCGGCTACATCGGATCTCACACAGTGTTGGAACTCATAGAGGAAGGTTTTCAGGTAGTCGTGATAGATAATCTTGGCAATGCGTACAAAGGTGAGTTGACAAATCGCCCATTTCTACCGTTTTTTCGAATCCAACTGAGACTAACATTCGAAAATTCCGAAATTGCGGAATAACTCGTCGATCCGATTTCGTTATTTTTCAGGAGAAGAAAGTGACAAGCCTGAAGCCCTGAAAAAGGTTGAGAAGCTGATAAAAAAACCGGTACAGTTCGAGGAATGCGATATCACCGATAAGAACTCGCTCGTGAAGATATTTCAAAAGGTAAAATTGCCCGCTTTTTTTCAACATCGATCGGTAAATGTAGTCGCATTCGCGGAAAAACGATAAGTGCACGAGCGTCGTCGTTTTTCAGTACAAATTCCAATGCGTGATACACTTCGCGGCGCTGAAGGCGGTCGGCGAATCGTGCGAGAAGCCGCTCGAATATTACAGAACGAATGTAGCGGGCACACTAAATTTGTTGGAGGCGATGAGAGACAATGGTGTGAGGAACTTCATATATTCGAGCAGCGCGACCGTGTACGGAGATCCGGAAAAATTACCGATCACGGAGGATATGAAAACGGGTAACTGCACTAATCCTTATGGAAAAACTAAATTCATGGTGGAGGAGATTCTCAAGGATCTGTGCAGCTCGGACAAGGTAGAATTGCAGGGATCGAGGACTTTTGTACTTCTGACAATTTAGTAACGAGACGATTGTTTATTTTTGTTATGTCAGAGTTGGTCTGTGATATCGCTCAGATACTTCAATCCCGTTGGTGCTCATTTGTCGGGAGAGATGGGCGAGGATCCCAACGGAATACCAAATAATTTGATGCCTTTCATAGCTCAGGTTGCGGTTGGAAAACGTGAATTGCTGCAGGTCTACGGCAACGACTACGACACGCCTGACGGAACAGGTAAATAGAAAATGCGTTCAAGAGCGTCGCTTTTTGCGAATTGAAGAAATGAGTTTCAAGATAAAACGTGTGTATCGCAGGTGTTCGAGACTACATCCACATCACCGATCTGGCTCTCGGTCACGTGAAAGCAATAATTTATCAGAAGTCTCGAGGGGCGAAAGGTTTCAACGCGATTAACTTGGGATCGGGAAAAGGACATTCGGTACTGGAAGTCATTCACGCATTCGAGAAGGCGTCTGGAAAGGTGATTCCCTTCAAGATAGTTGCTCGTCGTCCTGGCGACATTTCGGCCAGTTACGCGGACGCGACTCTGGCGAAGAAGGAACTTGAATGGGTGGCCTCGAAGAATATGGATGATATGTGTAAGAACCGAAGTTCATTTTTAAAAAATCCATAGTATTGTCTCCATCGTAGAATCGCTTAAGCCGACTACTTTCTTTATTCAACAGGCGCGGACACTTGGAGGTGGCAACAAAAAAATCCTAATGGCTTCAAATCATAAGCGAATTACTTACCGTTCCAGTAACTGAAATATTAGAGTTACCAAAGGAAAGACCAAAGCCAGTGGGATTCGACTTACATTTTTATAGATCTTTTGTGCCATATTTGTGCAATAGCGCAGTGGATTATATAGATGTGGGTTTCAATGTCTCAGCGTACAAATTTTCTGTGACAATAAATACTCGTGTTTGCGGTACGATCGATCAAGTCGCTGCCTTCTCCCCGACCGTAAAGTCTACGTAATTCATAAATTCATAATACAGTCGAAATTTTGTTTTTGTGGCCTATCGTATGCGGATTCGGACGCAGAACTGGAGGGGATATATCATCGCGACACACAAATCGGGGTCTCAAATAGAGTCAGATAATGACTTTTAACGATTTATCGTCTCCCGTAGTTGCTCGGTGGATTAATCGAATTGATGACCGCATGACAAATAGTTTGTGCCTCTGGACTTTGCTACCGTGAGAATAGGTCGAATAAAAAACGTCTGAGCTACTCACGTATCTTATCAAATACGAATAATCTGGTACAAAATTGATATCATCAAGATATTTAATAGTACCGAGGTAGCACAAAGAAATTGCTGATCAAAAAGTGATCTCAATGGGTTACATATGTCCGGCTGGACGGTGTCCGAAAGTTACCACCCATCCAAAAAGTTAACTTATGGAAGTAGGATAGCTTATAGTTATCATCCGGACGCACATATGAAACTCATTTAGATCACTTTTACGTACCAGATTTTTTTTTTGCTACCTGGGTGGGTAACACTAGCCGATTAAATTCACTATACAGCTGCAATGATTCCTTAATTTAATTGTAATGTTTTCTAACATCATATTTAAGCCGAAAATTGCCAATATTCATCACTTTTTCCCTCAGTCAAATCTTCATCTTACAAACGAAAAAAATTACTGCCAAGTTATCTCATTATCTTTGTTTCAATCTGTAATTCGCGCAAAATTTCGAATCAGGGTCATAAAATTAGTTATTCTACAATGTTTGTTTTCTATAATTTTTTAAGTCTTAAGTTATTCATCTAATAGCCCTAATATCGGTCAAATTTTTTGCCCGTAAGGATACGTCTATATATTTACACATGTTAAAATCTATTATCAAGTAAGATAAGATAAAATTTTTTTTGAGTCTTTTTCTATTTGGAGTAAATTTCGGGGAAGCTTGGCGCTGGAATCGAATCGAGGGCGATCTTGGGATCCCCCTTTGGAGGATGAAGTTTCTGCATTGCAGCACATCGGTATATAAGGCTGGAAGGCAGTTGAGTGATCAGTAGTCGGCGACGGAACTCAGTGACAATCGTACTTTCGTTACAATCAAAGCAGAAAGAGAAAACATGGCACTAATCAGTGTTAGATTCGTCTTTGTCGTTGCCTGTCTGCTGGCTTCCTATACACACGGTAAGCATTTTCTTGCTTGACTCTTAATTTTTTAATTGCAAATAAATCCCGTTCCTGGAGAAAATAACTGATAGGCACCGATTCAGAGCGATAAATTTCGAACGGGCATTTATCGTGTCGACTTAATTCAATAAGGGCACATCGGCTGCGTATATTCGGGAAAAATGTAATTCATAATCGTTTAGAATGTTATATGACCTTCTGTGAGTGTCTATGGTCATAAATAATCATTTTTTTCCAGAACTGAAATGTTCCTCAAATGCAATGTAAAGAGATTGAAACAGTATGCTCGATTTATTGCAGCCAAGCGTGTCGATGTAAATTTATCCGAAAAATGTGCCAACTGCATCTGCGAGGTAGCTTCGGGCTGTGCCATGAATGCTGGATGCAACGGCGACGTTTGCGGTCCTTTACGCATAACTTGGGGCTACTGGTCGGACGCTGGCAGACCAACCGTCGATGATGAGCCGGAATACGCCGACGATGGTGAATAGATCATTTATCCTCCCTCCGCTGTATCGCGAACACTGTTACACGCAATTTGTAATCATCCGTTTGCAATTCACAGCGTTCGTACGATGCGCCAACGACTTGGCCTGCGCCAAGAAAGCTCTCCGAGGCTACATGAGCAGATACGCTAAGGTAAAATTTTAATGAAAATTAATTAAGCATTAAGTAGAAAATAAAATAAAAAGGATCAATTAAGAATATTCAATTTCTCATTGAAACCGTTCGATTTTTTTATTCTTGCAGGATTGCGATGGCAACGGCGAGATAAACTGTGACGACTTCGTTCGCATCCACCGATACGGCCCTTGGGGATGCTCGCAACCTCTCGTACCATCAACCGACAAGGTTTACAAGAGCTGCATGAAGGCTGCCCAATGAGCACGCGACAATGTGTTTCTTTTTTCTTCGTATTTCTGCCAATGTGCAACGATCTATATTACGAAACTAAGGTGCATCGAATTCGCGAAAGGTTTCATTATTTTCATATCAAAAATGTGTAATTTCCTCGTTTTCTCTGCTGCAATGATTATTTTGATCTATCACTCAAGACGAGAGCAATGTCCGATTGGCATGCAATGTCAAAGACATAACTTTCATTTTTTAATAGTTGTAGTTTGACAAATTCTTTAATGTTAATATGTATTTACACGATCACGACACACTAAATTTGTACAATATCTGCGGTTGAAGTTAATAAAAAATGCATCGATTCAAATTTGGATGTTCATTCTGGAATATCGACGAAACGTGCTGAAATAGTCTCAAAGTTCTCCAAAGGTACAAAGTTCCTGTCATTGGAAGTCCGCGTTACTCATCAATGATTTATGTACAACGATTTGGTAATTTATATCGCAAATTGTTCTCCCGTTTTTTTGTTTTTTAGTCAAAATCGTCATGGAAAGGTAAAGAATTCAAATTTACACCAGCCAATAATTGTTTTACGCTCGAAAAGCCTTTACCTTATCTTATTTGAATCGAGTTGAAAAATACGACAATGTGCATTTTAAAAAACAATTTTTCCTGCTCGAGTCAGTAATATTCTGTCCACTAATTCGGCTCTTTTTTTCAACTTGGTAACATCCTCGGTCGAAGTCAAACGCGATTCGGCGTTTTTAACGAGGAAATGATTTATGAATAATCTCAATCCCTCTCGGAACGCTTTCAATTGAGGCGACACTGATATACGTTCGAACACCTGAACACACGCTTCCATGTTTTCGTGCAATAAAATCCCAAGGATTATTTGTCTGACGAGTCTCATCGTCTGTTTGTCCAACTCGCCGAATTCAACAACCTGTAAAAAAAAACATTTTTATACAACTTTCCTTATGCTTTTTCACCGGATCTTTACCTTGACAGAATCATAAAATTATAATCTTACTTTCAACACCGATAGAGGGAGACCTTTCTCGATAAACAGATGCGTCAAAAATTTGGCAAGATTCGTCAATTGCTTATCGTTGTAAGTTTCGAGCGCTTTCAATTTATCCCAGATTGAATATTGCAGAGTCATCTGAAATTAACGAAAACAATTTTTTTAATTGTTCAGACAGTTATTGAAAAAACGTTTTACCTGATTTTTTCGATCGTAGTCGCAGAACTTTTGAGCCAACACTGCGTAATAAGGATTAAACTTCTTTTCCTGAAGGCAACAGTCCATAATTACGTATATCACCTCCCTAGCTTGTTGGTCTTTCAGACCCAAGTGATGTAGTTTTTCAAACGCATCCAGGTAGTCCTCCGCAGTCATCAGAATACAGAATATGTTTCTTCGAGTATCCGTGTTCATACGCTGTTTTCGCGCGAGATCTAATATCTTTTGGCTAAAAAGCGGTTTGCCAACTCCGTCGGTGGATTTCAGCGGCTTCGTTAGATCGATGTTCCCGGTCCAAGCCGATCCGACCACCCACCACTTTCCTCTTTCGTTCACTATTAAGAAAAAAAAATCAAAATAAGTATGAAAGAGAAATAATGTTCGTTGAGGAATTTTTTTTTCCGTTTTACCTTGCAACAAATCTTCGAGAGAGATATTGAATTGCGTAACGGCATTGCCTTTACGTAAAAAGGTTTTTAATATCTTCTTCAGATGCTCAACGTGAGTCGGATCGTACTGCGGTATCTTGCTCATATTGTTGTTCTTGATTGCCAGCAAGACGTCCAGCATGAACTTTATTCTCGAGCTGCAAAAATCGAACATGTACTTTTAAAAATGTATTCGTAGCAATCGAATTTTTAGCTGACCGCTGTTGTTCTCGTACGAGAATGGAACTCAGAAATACGACGACCGTGATACTGGTAACAGAAAATTCCAGCTACTAACTTTTCAGACTTGGAATCGGCAGACTTGGCTGCTTTCTGTTGCAATCTCAGTATGAGATCTTTCAATGCCACCGGATCGTCTTTCCTCAACAGGAAACCCACGCTCTTCAATACAAGGAGGATCAGTTCGATTTCCTTTTCTGTAAATCGCTCCGATAGCTTTTCCAGAATTTGGTAGAGCAACTGGCATCCGTACACCTATTTCGTACAGAAAACAAATAATAATTTATTTATTTGTAATTTCGACGCATAATCGGAAATTTGTACCTTTATTGTTTACCTTAAAATTATACAAATGAGAGATCATAAGCACGATATTATCGAGCTCTTTGTTCTCAACATCCTGCGACGTTTTCAACATTTCGTCGAGCCTCTTGACGAGGGAGAGCAAAAAGTGTGCACCAACTTCGGTGCCGACGTTAGCGTGCAATACGGCTATGAGCATCATGTGTTCTGCTACAAGCCTGTCTGGGGTTATAACTGGAGCTACGATAGATTCCATCATAAGTTTGGATATCACTTCGTTCATATTGTTTCGACTGTTCGACATGTACAATTCTTCAATCTGAAAATACGAAAAGAAAAACCGCGCCGTTAAATACAAATGTACATTGTTTTATAGCTTTCGTCTTGCGTACCTGCGCGGCGATAGTATGCATGTTATGCTCGGCCAATCTGTTTAGATATCCTTTCAGCTGCTTCCTTAATCGGGATAATTTTTCATTAGAACCGGAATCGTCCTCAAGCTGCTTGAGACGCGCTCCAGGTGGTATATATTTGTTTCCCTCGTTGCTCACGATGTTTCCGTCTTTGTCCCGTTTTCTACCATAAATATCTTCCCACGTGCCGTCGGCATTGGGGGATTTATTTTTATTCTTCGCGCCGTTGGCTAAATTGTCATCTTCGCGATTTTCATCGTTTACAGAAGCGATTTCCGTATGGCTCATATCGGAATCTTCGTTTTCACTGTTCGGAGCATTCGACAATTCATTTCCGTCCATGTCTCTTTCGTCCTGTGAATCGCAGTTGCTGGAAACAATCTCGAGTTTATCTTCGCGATGCGGCCGTTGGACATCTTTCTTAATTTTTTTTGCTGGTCGTGGATCCGGCTCTTCCACACTGCTGGAATTTGAACCCATGGAAGCTTCGTTCTCGGAATGCATATCGCTTTCGTCCTGTGAATCACAATTGCTGGAAGCGATCGCAAGTTTATCTTCATGACGCGGTGGTCCAGCATCTTTTTTGACTGTTTTTGTTGTTGGTAGATTTGGCTCTTCCTCACTGCCGGAGTCCGAACCCATGGAGGCTTCGTCCTCGGAATGGGTATCGTCGAAGTTATCGTCGGCATCGCGAAGAGTTTTTGCGCTCGATCCAGTGGCCACGGCAAAATCCTCTTCAAAGTCCGAGTCTGTATCGCCTCCCAACAGCTGCTTCTCAGTCTCCACAGCGATTTTCCTATTCTCGTCATTACAAAAATCCAAAAGATCTGATTCAAGATGAGTTAAAGAATATCACAGACATATAATTAATTTAATTTTTTTATTTGCATTTTTTCCTCGTCTTCAGGCATACCGGCTATACAGGATCGGCCCGGGTCCGTAGCCAGTCTCCCTAGCTACCACATCCGAATTCCCCGTCTGTATCGCATTTGCCATGACATTTCTGCCATGAGCATAGGGAAACAGCGGAAACCCTATACCAGTACAGCCGGCCCCAGGTTCGATTCCTGGCATCGGAGCTTCGTCGCATCTTACCGAGAATGTAAACATAGATACAACTACAATAGAAGCCCGTTTATCCAAACCCGTCGGTACCGGGTCGAAAAGCAACATTTTTTTTCGTCATTATAACGCGTATATAAATAAGACATGTAAATGAAATAACAGTATATATTAAACGTCAAAAGATATTTTTAACAGTATTCAAACATCGAAGTCTTATTCAAGGGTTCTGTGAAATGAAGTGGTCAATTTTTAATTGCTGAATGCTAGCTATGCAATTTTGAGCAGCAAAATCGCAAAGTTACTTCAGTGTAAACCAGAGCTGGGCAAATACACTAAGTACTTGACATACGTATTGAAGTATCAAGTACTGAGTCAGTGCCCAGGATTCAGCATTTCAGCAATGCAGTTCTGTCAGTACTCGATACATCAGTTCTTAAGAACTATGCAGTGCTCAGTATTTCAAGTACTTGATGCTTCAATACGTACTTCAAGTACTTAGCGTGTTTGCCCAGACCTGGTGTAAACTATGAACGTAAGGCCATTCAAGCGATTTGGTATTGAAACTAGTCTCTGATGTGCGCTGTTTGACTCCGCTGGAGTGGGTGAAACTCCTCAGGAAAGCCAGTGTGCAAGCAAATTGATGCTGGCATAAGAAACTGAGCTCAACAATTTGAACAATGTACAAAGTTTCTAGCTAACGTTTGGATTACCGGGCGTTCAAATAAACAGCATCATGATTCTGATAAATGAGGTTCTACTGTATATACCTCGTATACTCACGGTCAGAGTTACTACACGCCAGTAATGTATATATCGTGAGCTTTGTCTCTGCCATATGTATATAGTCGATAAAACTACAAAACTGGGAATCGTCGACCTCCCAATGCTCAGATCTAGAGGCAAGCATGCTAGGTCAGTGCAACGGTTAAGAGAGACATATAATAAGCAGATGACAATATAGTTGTTCGCAATGAACAGCAAATAAAAGGATACAGTCGAGTCCATCAGCAGCAAACGATTTAGGTGTAGATTTGCTCTTACGTTTATTTAATTTCAATTGTTTCTCTAACTGTTTGATAACTCTGTCCTCTTCCTGATTGGCCTCTTTCAATTGGCTCTTTCGCCTCCTTTCCATCTCTTTGGCCAATTTCTTCTCCTTCCGCTTCTCCCTGTCCAGCTTTTGTTGCAGCTCATCCTCTCGCAGTTTCGGACTCGAAACTTCGACATTCTTAGACTTTGGAGTTGCGCGCTCGGGATTCAAAACAAATTTACCAGGAACTTTTTTCTTCTGCTCGTAATACTTGGCTCTACTCGTCTTTTTTTCCTTTCGCTTTTCTTTGCGTATTTCCTTTCGTGTTTTTTTCACCGGCTTTTTTTGCCTAACGTGCTTTTTTTTAGCCTTCATTATTGCGATCACCCTTGATGTTCGGTGTCGACCGTCGATCGAAACAGAAGAAATATGCGGTGCGTATCGACGTTGATATTATTCTTGCACTCTTGTTGAAAAACTTTCATTATTTGCGCTCTCACTCGTTAACCATCAAAAGTTCCTTTGGGAAAATATTAACCTCGAAGATCTTGTATGGAATCACGTGGAGCGACGTATATAAACATGCGCAACGGTGTTGCGCAGTCGCATTACGCGTCTCACATTTTCTTCTCGGCTTACTTACGGAACTTAGTGGTTACCGACGCACGGTAAATGCACAATTTTCGATCCTGCACTGCACAATTTTCGATCAAACTGCACTGGATGCACTCACTTAAGGGCATGTGACACACACGTATCGATGCTCCGATGGTAACAAATCGCTTCCCTATTTTCTCCGTGATGGTTGATGCTTCAACCAAAATCAAATTAGGTTTTTGTAGTCAATAGATATAAGTATGAAAATTTAATTTGCTTTTGCTCGTCGTATCAATCGTTTTGGAGAAAACAATTTGGTTGATTTGAAAATTGCAACAAACTCTCTTGCACGTACAGCAGTTTCACTCCCCCCAAATTTCAAGATATGATTATTACTTTTTGAAATACAAAAATATGATATATCAATTGATAATTTACATATCATTTTAAGGGCAGCGGTTTTCAGATATCCCGAAGAACGTGGAAAGGAGGAGCCTGACATTGAACTCAATAATTTCAGAAACAAAAGTTATTTACAATTGCAAATTATTATTGCTTTCAGTTTATATTGTACAGCATTGCAGTGGATATCGTTGTTTGTGACTAGCTGACGTCTGTCAGAGAATTTTTTGTGGATATAAGATTAATCATTTTTACAGTTTTGTTCATATTTTTTTGAACCACCATCATATCTTTGCTTGCCATATTCGTCAGTCTCTGGATATCTTGAAGATTCTGCAAGAGAGCAAGTTTATACGTGAATGATTATTCAAATGATCTCGAGACTTAATAAATAAAAAATGTCATATTACTGAAAATCTAACCATTTTAATATTTTGATAAAACATTATATTTTTCCCTTCCGAATATTGAAACGGACGTTCATGAAAAGACACTGATGACGAGGATATCGACTTGTCTGCCATATTTGGTTTAAAATTTTTTCTCGGTATTACCAACTTTTTTCAATGCAGTTTTTTTATGTCTGATATCTTATGCGACCATAAATGGAATTGCATGTGTGCAATATCAACGATCTTATCTCGAAACGTCCCCAGTACGTGCGACCTCAAGTGCGCATGTGCTCTGCCATACCAATGCGGCAACAATCTTCGACTTTTCTGTTCCGACTATGAAGATTTTTCCTCTGTTCCGCGACGTACTTAATTACCCGTGCTTGTTATGTGACGCTGTAGCACATACACAAAAACAGTTGCACATAACCTGCCGTTCGAACAACAACACAAGAAGCGTAAATCTCAATTTCTATGTAACGACAAACTCGTAAAGGCTGTTTCGTGAGTTCGTCACGATGATTGGTGGGGGCGTTCGACGTAAAAGTGCGGCAGGTGCACAGATGTCGGACCCGACTCGAGGCGCTCACAACTCCTCACTAAAATTCGACTCCTTTATCATTTCCTTAATCAGCTTGAACGTAAAATAGACTCTACCTAAAATCACAAAAATTTCACAGAAGTCTTCGTCAATTCTACTACGACGAATTGTTCCACAACCGAACAGATTCCACGTAGTAAAACGAAGTTTGAACTGGGGCAACAAGCAGCGCCCCGTGCAGTACAGAATTGTTACTATTTTTTTGCCGAATCGATATTCCGCTCAAATATTGACTCCGCGATTGTGTGCCGCCGCGAACGAAACGCTGTGAGACCTTAGACGTTGCGATGCTCTTTTAACAGATCCCTCGTCCTCAGATGTGTCGTTTTTAATCGTCGAAGGTTGTATATCGTCGAGAGAGGTTTCATCAAGTGTTAAGAAAATCTGAGAGTGCTCGATGAACATGTTGCTGGCGGCGAGTGTAGTGTTACTTGGGCTAACGATCCAGTCTTCGCAGGCGAGCATTCTAGGTCTCGAGCCGACACCAACTGCGTTGAACGATCATGGAGGTAATTTAATTTGCTTTCTCGTTCCCCTCTAGAGCTTACCTTCGAACTCGTTTATTTTTACACCTGTCGACCTTAAAATCGAGATTTATGTCGTCGCCGTTATATTTTTCGCTGACTCGTGATTTT
This sequence comes from Stenichneumon culpator, assembly GCA_964017025.1. NCBI lineage: Eukaryota > Metazoa > Arthropoda > Insecta > Hymenoptera > Ichneumonidae > Stenichneumon > Stenichneumon culpator. The sequence goes on along the minus strand of OZ024779.1, from coordinate 16,897,146 downwards.
TACGAGACACAAGCAGAATTAGTGGGATACCTTTTTTCCTATATAGTACACCTTCCTTCTCACCTATTATGGCGCATTCATTACCTATAGAGGCAACACTGGAGTGATGCTACACGATTCCATGCATCGGAACAATAAGCACGAAATAATCGTTGTGTATTTTAACGTATCGTCTTCCGCAGTACGGTTTTTCATCCTAATTGGGTCCAATGGTTTTTGTTTATAATAAAATTGGTTTATTTAACAATTACTTCGATGCAACGTTTATTTCTGGATGGGGCCGGAAGGTCCGAACAGACTGATGATTCATTAAAATTAAAGGGAATAAAACGTATATGGCGGATTGAGTGGCGATATATACCTTGGTGTATTGACCTATAGCGTGTCACTTGTACACCTATATATATGACAGGTATATCAATACAATGCGGGATTAATAAAGAGCTTGATGGGTCTCTATTTGTTTTACATTCTGCTGAACATGCATTGTTTTTTATCGATTTTTATTTTTATCTGTGCAGCTGGTTATTTACGAGGAGTAAACTAAGACATAAAGTGAGGTATTTAGTTTTTAGTTTTTGATTTTCTTAGGCTCTTTTTTATGGGTCGTTTGCAGCGGGGCTGGATGCTGGGAACGAGAATATAAATTCAATACAGTATACACGTAACATTCGTGTGATTATTGTAAGACAATAGAATCCATGCACATAAATTTCTCTCTGGACTATAAAGTACACACACACGTCAGTTTGGGTCATTGTAGTGGTAATATTGATTGCCATACACTGGGTTGAGAGTTGAGAATAAAGTTTTTGATTGAATTACAGAAAGAGGACACAATTGTTCACGGAAATGAAAAAAATGCTTATTCAGTTTACCGCTTGATGTGCGTTTCTCATTTATTTTATTTAGAGTTTGCATGTCATTTGCTCGCGTGCGGACGCCATCGAAATAATTTCCATATTTTTATATTATCGGGAAAACATTGACAAATAAATGCCTCGCAATTTTTATGAATTGATTATAAAGAATGTATGTAATAACGAATTCTGTAGGCGATTTTAGGTCCCATGGCTGTCGAATCCAGGTCGTAATACGTTTTTTTCTCGATAAATTCCGGTCTCATTTTCAGAAAATACTTGTTTTCGGCTCTGCAAAGCAACCGCGATGTTTGTGTGTATTTCGATACTCCGAAGAAAGAAAGATGTGAATCACATCCACGACACCTCTTCGAAATAGTGAGAGGGTGTTCTAATAATAGGGAGTCCACAGCATTTCCTGTTGAACACGATCTAATACAAATAGCCCAGCTTACAATTATTGATTTTTGTTATTTTTTAGATAACGGGAATAGATTATACCATTTTTTGGTCAAGCAGATAATTCATACTGGTGGTGTATCGATGCGTTCACCAAACTGTTGACCAAGCATTTTCTGTTGAACACGATCTAATACAAATAACCCAGCTTACAATCATTACAGGGATATATGTGTGTTTTTTTTTAGATAACGGAAGTAGATATGGAACATTTTTGTTCTAACAGATAATTGATATTGGTGATGTATCGATGCGTTTACAAAGCTATTGGTGAAGAGATGATACCAAGACCTTTTTTATGTTTCTGCCACAGTAACATCTCTCCGGGGGAAAAAGACCCCCGGGAGCGTCGTGGTAGCCATTGACCCGCTTTGTTTCATTCGAAATCCGATTTGACCTATAACCTCATTCATTTGGGGTTGGATGTTCGCAACGATCGTTGATGCGTCTATAATTTCCAGGGTGCAAGTTTACCAAGGGGAATCGTCCCGAAACTTTGTGAAACTACACATTATTAAAAAAAAAACTCATATCTCAAGTCAAGTTTTATTATTTTTATTTATATTGAAATAAAAATAAAAGTTGAATTAAAGTAAATTAATTATTTAAAAAAAATAATAATTCTAGTTTTTATATAATAATTTGTAGTGAATTCGAGGGTATAAAGCGAGTTGCAGAGAGTGCTTTCATCGCCATATCCGCATTCACCATCGGAACTATTAACTTCCCGATACAAGAGGTCCGTAGCCAAAACTTCGAGTTTCCTTGAACTGTGCTAAGCGCACACAGCCCTCTTACCCTGAGAGTGACTCGAGCCACAGTTGAGGCTGCTTATTTCAAACAGTGAGCCCTTATCTGAAGGAAGTCTTAGGTTACGACGTTGAATGCAGCCATTAGATACCATTTCACTGGAGTTAAATGCAAACGATGCAGCGATCTCGGCGAGGTGCATGCTTGGCTGAACTCTGAAACATTTCCTTTCACTCGGGTTTTCCACCTATAGACAAACAATATGACAAAATACATGCGGATTTAATAGTTTCGTCTTGGCGGAAGGCAAATGTTTTCTTGATTTCTGATTTTCTTGTTTTCTTGATTATCTTAAAATTGGTCGGTCTTGCTGATGTTAGTTAAAGTTACAAAATAAAGCGATACATTTACCGCCGTTGCACAGAGAGAAGAGTATGGTAAAAATCTCAAGATTCGTATAGTAATTCGAGGACGAAGTGGAAAAGTTACGATTTTAACCAGACGCATCGCGAATTTTCCTATGCATGGGCCGGTGTAACATTTACGGCATATCGTAATTATTCCCATACTTTGCGCCCACAAATGTTTAATATCATTCTCCAGACGCATGTAAAATGCACTAAGTTGGTTCGGTGTAAACTACTAGGAGTTCAGTGATAGATTGGGTACGCTTCATAATTTCTTGCTATATACGATTTAGTAACGATTACCATGGCGGCCGCATCACACGACTGAATAGTTTCATCGGTTTAATTTGTAGTCCCATACGGTATACGGTACTGGGAAAATTTCCCAGATTTCCGATATGTCCCGCGTTTGCTATACCGTCTGAAGATTATTCCCAAACTATTTTAGATGATATTACTATACTTTGCTCTCCGTGTGTCTTTGTCTCTTTGTTCGATATTACAGTGAAACAAAAAAAAACCTATAAAATAGGGTTTGACCTATAGAACGCTTATTCAGCGATCAATCTCAAGTGCGGTAAAATAAACCACTTTACGACAATACAATATGAAACATGCTAAAATACCTGCATTTTTAATAGTTTCGTCTTAGCGGTACGCTATGTTTTCTCGATAAATTCGTCGGTTTTGCCGATGTTAATCAAAGTAATAAAATACAGCGATAAAGGTACCACTGTTGCCTTTGCCTCTTTGTATCGATGTCACAACAAAACAAAAAAAAACCCTATAAAATAGTGGTTGCCCTATAAAACGCTTAATTAGCTAACAGTGTCAAGTGTTGTAAAAAAACTACTTTACGACGAAACAATATGAAACAGTGTGATAAAATTCCTGTAGATTTAATGGTTTCGTCTTAGCGGTATGCAATGTTTTCGCGATAAATTTGTCAGTTTCGCTGATGTTGATCAAAGATTTTGTTTTTCAAAGTAATCAAATGAAGCGATCAATTTACGCTCGTTGCCTTTGTCCCTTTTTCGATATGACAAAAACAAAAAAAAACCTATACAATAGTGTTTGCCCTATAAAACGCTTAGTTAGCTAACAATCTCAAGTGCTGAAAAATAAACGACTTTGCGAGCGAGTTTTTTGTAATACCCTTTTCGCACCCGGTGGGAAATATATGTCACGGTAACATTTTTTGCTTTGCGTAGGTAGCGAGGAACGGGGTAATGGTGGTCATTTGGTAATGGGAGCACCGTTGGGTATACTTAATACGCAAATTAAAATGAAACGGGACTTGGTTTGTTAATAACATTGTTACGAAGTAATTAATTTCCTTGTTGCTAAGGATGGAAAGAAACTTCATATTACTGGCACCACGAATCAATTTTCTTTCCTTAATTACTGTAAACAAAGTGAATCTGTTTTCCGCAGCAGCGTGGGAAATTATGACCATATTTACTTAAATGCAAAAAAAATAAGACGAATAAGTACTAGACATTTCAAGATTTCAAGAAATCGGACGAGAGGTTTTTGCAATTTTGAGGGGGAAAAAGCTGAGTCATGAAAGGTTTATGAAAAAAAATAGATACTCCTAGTAGTAGTAGTATTAAATGTATTTATTGACATTAGTGATTACAATATTGATGGTAGACATTTAGAAGCGATATGCAAAACATATAATGTTAATGGGCCATCGACCGAAGTCCTTCATCCCAGGGTAATTTTTGGTAAACAGAAAAAAATGTGTACTTTTTACAACAAAATCTTGTCCACAAACGTCCACAATTTTTTAATTGTTAATTTCCCTACTGCACCATCCGGCTCTAGTTTTACAAACAAAAGTATAAACCAAAATTGTTAATGACACGGGAAATAGAAGGACTGGTTTATATCAAACGTCAACAAACGAGTTTGTCACTTATTTAACAAAATTACTTTTACGAAACTTCGTATTCCGATTTTACGATTTTTTTTATTTGCTGTGTATCAAGTGTAGCATTTTTCACGCTTTCAATGGATGAAGGCCCTGCTTATGTATTCTTCGTGGGGTGTGTATTATTCTTAATTGAATTAAATGTCGTTGAACATTCCTTCTAAGGTTTGAAATATAGTATGAGTGGGAAATTTATGTTTTGGTATGTTACGGGCCGTTCGCTTTGTGCATAACGGTGGTAGGTCTTCAAATTGGTTCATTGCGAATTGTTTTGTAACCTGCGGTAATCTAGGTGAGAAGGCGGTACTCCCGGTTTTTTCGTAGAGTGTGGTGTCACGCGGGTTGAAAAGAGGATTTGACGTGTTTCGGGTTCGCGTGAGTCACCTGCGCGCACCTGCTTCGGCCGTTTTTATTTTTTTCAGGCCGGTTCCCTTGCCGTTTAAAAATATTGGGTGGTTATATTCAATTATTGGCCAACGAATCGATTTGTATAAATAGACGTCAGCACACCGCTATCATTTTCTTAACCCTTTCATGCCTGAGCTTTTTTTCTCTTCAGAATTGCAAAAACTGCTCGTCTGATTTTCTGTACTACAGTATAGGAAATAATGGGGTAATGGGGATCACCCAAGTGAGAATTCGAATATTTCCGTGAAAAATTAACTTTTCTCAATACGATAAAAGTAAAGAGAAATAATTTTAAATCGGAGGAACCCTTGAAAAGTCCGCAACAAGACACTTGATTCTCTTCGAATAAAACACATTAAATAAATGTGTCCATCATTGCCCGCACTGTTAATCAAGAGACGCGGCAGCGTCTCGACGCCAAGTACTTCAAAAAAAGATTTTTAAGCGCGTTGAGCGATCGGGTTTACCCTGTTTCCGAATTCAGAAGTATCGCCTTCAAAAATTAAGAGATCAGAAAAAAAACATGCAGTTAAAATTAACTGCATGTATAGCACGGTTTTTGAAATTTTATAAATATTTTCCCACCGAGTGATATAAAGTTTATTTCTCACGGAAATATTAGAATTCTTCCTTGGGTGATCCCCATTACCCCATTCTTCCCTATACTGTAGTACAAAAAAAAATGGACGAGCGGCTTTTGCAATTCTGAAGGAAAAAAGCTCGGGCATGAAAGGATTTAAAAAATAATAGATTGTGTGCCGATGTTTGAGATATGGAGGGGATAGGCGAGATGATACACGACGGGTGAGAGGTACGCTGCGTTCCGAGGTCCCGAGCGTATCACCGCGTACTGAAACTTTCCCTTTCACTGAAGTTATGCAAAAAAAAAAAAAAATCAAGTCCGTAACCCATTTTTATTGATGTAAATGATCTTTGGAATTACACGCGCACGAGCTCGAGAACAAATGGCTTTCAAAATCCAAGCTGGCATTTTTTCATTAATGCAGATAATAGAAAGACGATATGCGACGTACGGTTGATTGCAATGTGTATAATGATCATACTGGCAGCTTGTGCCTTTTGTGTTGCGTTCGTTGAATCCACCGTCAGCCGAATGGTGTAAACGAATCAAAGTTATTTATATCTCATAATCGTAAAAATTGAAAAGAAAAAGGAATTGAAATTACACTGAATTACACAAAATTATACGTATGATTGGAACGGCTTAAAATTTTTTTTCCGAAGAAGTAAAAAAAGATGAAATCTTATAATTAGCTGCAATTATATAAAACAATTTCTACCTTCGTCCACATAGAACGGAAATATTTTCTAAAGTTTTCAATAATATTTCTTTGAAATATTGAGAATATTTTATCAATATTAAAAAATATTTGTGAAATGTTTTTAAAACATTGGGAAAAAATTTTTTTGTGCGCACGCACATTTTGCATTGAAATATTTCAGAAATGTTTCGCTGAGATGTTTTTTGAACATTTCAGCGAAATGTGTAAGATTACATCACCAAGCCGGATTGTATATACGCACCCGCGTAAATACGGAACATTGGTAGAAATATTTCGTAAGATTTGAAACATTGAAAATAATTCTGACCTGATTTCGAAATATGTCGTGCTGTATGAGCGGATAATTCTACAGAATACAAGATTCTGTTGTAATCGTAACCGTTTTTATTTTGATAATTACAAGAAATTAATATTTTAGCTTCGTTAAGATAAACAGATTATGCGACTCCAGCGTTCGTGCGGCGGACGGCTCCGATTTGACCTCCAATTAAATCAGCGTCTCCGACGGACACAGCATCCACATAGGTCCATGGGACACACACGCGGCATAGTTTCGCTGACGCGAGCGAGCGAAACGGGCATCGAATATTCCCTCATAGAAGCCTTGTCGCGAAAGAAGATAAAAATAATGAAATATTCATTGGCAAATCGTAAAAAAAAAACCTGATGTTGTTGTTGTTTTTTACAGCCCTGCGTCTGGATTTGGACAGCCTCGAGAGTGGATATCACGGGCTGGTCAAAGAGAATGAAACACTCGTCGAAGTTACGCCCCAAATACGTGCCTTAGGCGCTAAAGTGTGTTCATTTCACATCGCGAATCGACATCACGGAGAAGCACCCTTTGATATAATCCTTAAGGACAAAGGAACAGCCGAACTCCGAGCACTCAGAGTTCTCAATTGCGAAAAAAGACGCAACTACAAGTTCGACATCGCCGCTGTAGCATGTTCAGGCGTGCAGTCAGAGAAGTAAGTAGCATGTTACCGAAAGCCTGTTAACATTCGGGAAATTCGATATTTAGCGGTGAAACACAATTGGCCTGTGGCTGGCTTTGGAGTACCGAGTTTCGAAGAGAATTTCCCCGATACGCGACTTTAGCCAAAGTTTGCTTGAAGTTCCATTGACCCATATTACAAATTTTGACGAGGATGTTAACCGAGAGTGACTTTAATCATACTTCACTCTCGAAAATTATGCAGTGGAAACACACGGAACATTAGTAGAAATATTCCGTTGAAACATAAAGTTAAAAATATTTCAAAATATTTTATCACTATGATTCATAAATACTTCAGATTTGTCGAAAGATTAAGTATGTTTCTTAATTATTTAAGAAACTTTTCGTTGGAATATTTTGATAGAATATTTCAACACATGAAAATATGTAACTTCCGGTTCGAAATCTGAGATTTTCAAACCAGAAGTGACGGTGGAGATTGTCAATGCGGATCAAATTATGTATTTCCAGTAAATCTACATAAATGTATTCCGTTTTGTAAAGTCCATAGCAAATGCCCGAAACCACCGAGCCACCTGCTAGTAAGCTATGAGGGGCCAAACGCGGGGTTAAAGGTCGTAACTCAAGATAACATATGGGACTTTCGACTGTACATATTTTTGCACCCCTGACTTCGTTGGGTTATTACTTTGCCGGGAATAGATATTTTTTATCGTCTTCGTGGTGAAATCGATAGGACGACATGTCAGCAACATGTCTGTTAAAGTGACGTAATTTAGGATTACATGCCATAGAAGCTAAGTGCTTCGCGTTATTATGTGGGTCCTTATGTGGTCTTCTAGGGTTGACACTCTGAAATTGAAATAGTTCCCCCATTCCCATTTTCTCCCTTCTGTCATTGGTTTTTGAAATTGATCTGTGGAGAGAGAACCTTCTCCATTACCCAATTGGCTGTTGAAATTGAACTATCAAAAAGGCCTCTTCGTCGCTTTCGCCGACGATTTAAAGGTTTCGCTGTAATTTAATCCATTTCGAGCTTATACTCAGCTCGCGATGCATTAAATGTTATGGACTACGTCTCCACCATACGGTTAAACTCGGGTTTATTGATTCACTTGTATAAGTAGAAAGTATAGAAAACCCGAGGAGCGTCTCACCAAATAAATGTGCTGACGAATCTATTAATTCCTGTACTCTCAGTAGAGGCAAAGAGTCTATCGATCGTCTCGTTTCTGTCTGCAATATGGATATAATAAACTCGATATTAACATTTAGAACGTTAATAACAGAATGCTAATTCTCTATACGATTCTATATCAAATTTTGTAGACTATAACTTATTCCTTTTTTGTAAAAGGGGTTTTTTCCTGTCGAAACAAATAAATAAATAAATAAATATCGTCGGTGATAAGTCGCCGACCTCACGTTTGTACACAATGTCATATGATAACATTTGCATCTTAGTGCCAAACGTGAATGGCAAAGTTCACTGATTTATTATTCCCTTTGCGAAAGACTAGCTTTGTTTCCAGTACAATACAAAGTACACACAAATACTGCGAAACTGCGGTTTCACCAGTCTAACTTTTGCATGGATTGATATCGTACATTGAAACTGAAAATGTACTTCAGAAAAGTTAATCCTGCTCCGGCACATCCGATGCGCGAGCTCTTTGCCTCAACATCCCGGAATCTGAAATATGAACCATCAATCTTTTGTATTTTGTAACGCGAGCTTTCAGATTAAAACGAATTATGATATTATATTATTTTATTTTACATTATATATTATATTATATATATTAACCAGACTTTAAAATTTTCCAGTGCCACGGTTCATATCACAGTGGTCGACGTAAACGAGTATGCACCGCAATTCCTTCAGCCGGCCTACGTCAGTACCGTCGACGAGGGACGTCTGTACGAAGAGGTCGTGCGAGTCGAGGCTTCCGATCGGGATTGCACCCCGAAATTCGGCGACGTTTGCAAGTACGAGATCCTGACGGCGGACCAACCGTTTGTCATCGACAATGAGGGCGCCATAAGAAACACCGAGCCATTGGACTACGAGCGTTCTCACAACTACATCCTCAGCGTCGTAGCCTACGACTGCGGAATGAAACAATCGGCTCCGGCAATGGTAACCGTTAAGGTAAACAGGGTTTGCTCACCAGGCTGGCGCGGGATACCGGAAAGAGTCGACTACGCCGCTGGCGTTGGATCCCAGCCGCTTCTTCCCTCCGCTAAGCTGGAGCTCTGCGACGCACCCTGCGTCCTGCGCAACATCCGAACGACTCTGACCCTGGCGACGGATCACATAGGAAAAGGCTGCGACCGCGACACCTATGGGGTTCGAAGTCAGCGAAAGCTCTGCGGCGCGTCGCGAGACAGCGTCGACCTGTTGCCGACTCCTGGACCAACCGCCGCTTGGACCGCGTCGCTGTCCCGCGACGAGGGCAGAGAGGCCGATGAAATTTTCGAATTCGACGGAACAAACTCAGCCGCCATTGTCCCTAGCGAGGCACTCGATCCGGCGCTCGCACAAAAATTCAGCATCGGAGTGTGGGTCAAGCATCGACCGAGGCCCAGACAGGATCCCCATGTCAAGGAACATATTCTGTGTGCTGCTGATGATCACAGTAAGTTATTTTAGTAGTAGTAAAAAAAAAATAATGCATCGCCAATGCGTACCATTTATACCGTTCTCTTCTTATACTGGCTTTATTGCCAATGATAATTATACACCTTGGCAAAGGGCCATCAACCTGAGTCCTTCAGCCCGCGTTATTTTATTTCATTTTTTACTTTTTTAAAAGATAGGAATAACGTGTAAGGCAAATCTACATGGTCGAAAATAATGAATTTTTCTACAGAAATGAACAGACACCACTACGCTCTCTTCATCCGAAATTGCCGACTGATACTCCTGCTGCGCCGTGACTTTTCCGAGGGCGATCCGAACATCTTCCGTCCGGCCGAGTGGCGATGGAAGCTGAGTCAGGTATGCGACGACAAATGGCACCACTACGCTCTCCAAGTTGACTTCCCGCATGTGAGTTTGTACATCGACGGCGAGGAGTGGCGCACCGACGAAAAGAATCCCGAAGTTATCGACGACTGGCCTCTGCACCCGGCCAAAGGCATTAACACGACCCTCGTCGTCGGCGCGTGTTGGCAAGGCTCCGATAACAAAACGAAGCATCATTTCCGCGGTTATCTCGCCGGCCTCTCCGTCCTCGTCGGTCGTAACGAGAAGCCCGACGTTCTGACGTGCCTTCGACGCTGCCAAGAAGGCATTCACGTACCACCGATGGACCTCTTGCAGCCCGGCACTCAACTTCTCACTAACTCGGACCTGACGGAAGTACGTATCGACGGCGATAATCACACGAATGTCGAGACCCTCCTGCGCCGTATCGGCTACTCGAACACTCGCCGTTTCCCAACTCCGGGCAGACGCAACTTCCGTCTCGACACCACGATACTCTGCGAAGGCAGCTCGAACAGACCTCTCGCCGCTCCTTCCGTGCAATCTTACGTGACAGTCTTGCCACCTCCGCGTCCTGGCATAACTGTCAACGGCACAGGTTTCGTAGCTAGGGAATACGCTGATTTCCGTCTGGGCGTCAGGGTCTTCCCGGACGCTAAAGTGACCGCGGGCTCGGCAGCGAGATTGGACGCTTGCGCCGTCAGCGTCTATCCCAGCTTGAACCCCGATCACGAGAGCTTAGGCTTGCCGGGTGACGCGCTTCGGCAATTCGTTTCGATAACCGCCCGCGTTGATCGCGACGGTGTCGTTCTATCCGGTGCCGACACCCCGTACAATTATCAACAATTGATACGACTGATAATGTACACCAATCGCAAGCCGGCTTACTATCTCGATCGGGTCTTCAAGCTGACCTGCTCGGAGCTGAGCGGAAGATTCGCCAGCAACGAGTACATCCAGACACTCGCTGTTATTCATCCGAAAGAGAAACCAACGCTCAGTCCGCGATGGTCGTCCGACGATCCGCCGATGGCGAAGATCCTTGAACCGATTCCCGGACACGCGCAGCTCTCGCCGCACCACGCCGACCTACCGGAGGAGTACGCGACGACCGCGATCCGAGAAGGCGGACGAAGCATCGGTAGCGCAGGCGGAAGCCACGCGATCACCATCGTCGCGGTGGCTTGCATCGGGTTCCTCCTGCTGATGGGGGTCGTCGGAGCGGTGCGGGTCAGAGGCGCCGCGAAACAGCGCCGCACCGCCGGCGACGAGCTCGCAGCCGAAACCGAAATGGCATGGGACGATTCGGCCCTCGCCATAACGGTCAATCCTATGGATAGACTTTCGGAAAACGACCCGAGTCGTCAGGCTCAGAGAGAGGAGGAAATCGATGATTCCGGAAGTTCGGATTCGGAGGACGACTCCTTCAGAGATGACGACCTCGACACTACGGACTGCGAGAACGAGTGCGAGGTACCAAACGCCCGGCATCACGGACGTCACAACACGCCGCATGATCTCGAATGGGATCATCGCGATGTTTAATCATCTTTTTCTTCGAATTTTCTTTGGGGACTAAATCTTTTTTCTTAATCTGGTATTAAGAGAAGTACTGAACGAGGATTGCACTATTCTCGAGAAGAAAAAAAAAAGAAAAAAATAATAATTCGTCATGATATCATTTTTTTTTTGGTCTCATGGAGCTTTGCAATATTAAGGACCGCCGAAGCGCGAACGCTCGGACGGTGCTGAGAGATGAAATCGGCTTGATCTCTTTTCATATCCGTCAGACTACTCATTTAACCATTAGAAATATTGATTTAAACAAAAATTTAGTCTTTCGTAGACGAGTTCCGACTCCCCTATTTTTTTTTCGTTCGTTGTTTAAGCATAAAAGAGAGGAAAAAATTGGGTCAGTGGAATTAGCCGTCGTCATACTGGTATCCGTCCTGATAGATGGAACTTTAGTCCTAACACATACACACACACTGATAGAGTTTAGTCCTTAGTACTCCGCTTGAGCACCAGGTGAAAAAATGCGTCTACGTTAAAGGAAAAAAAACAAACTATTTCTACCAACACTGAGCATCCATTATCGGTAAATGTAGACTTTATAAAAAAAAATCGAACAAATTAAACAAAGTAATTATTCTTATCGCATTTATTGTCAATCGCATGAAACAAGTTTTTCAAATATTAATATTGGAAATCGAACTACCGATGTCGCGAGCACAGCGACATCGAGTGGTGTCGAATGCCCATGAGCATTCGAGCCACACGGTACGTCGCTTCGTACCGTAGTTCGGCGACCAATAATAACTATCGCATTTTTATCCAACGTTCAAAGGATTATTATTTTATTATAGGCATACAATTACTTACCGATGCTTTCGTTATACGGGGTTTGGGAGCCGATGCGGCTGGTCTTGTAACTGATAAGACGTAGTGTGCACAACCACATTTCGTGTCTACAGTAGACGCTCGGTTATTGCAGAAATCTTGTCCAAACTTCAATTGAGCGCGGCTTAATCGATTGGTAGACGAAAGACCGCTGCGGATTTAACGCACATTAACCGTTGACCATGATTGAGCGAAAGACTGTTTAACACCCATTGACCGACGGCACATGTAAAAGACTGGTACGAGACAAATAGGTTTTAAGGCCATGTGAAACGGACTCAGTCGGAAACAAAAACTGTAATGCGCTTTCGACGGGGGTCTTCAACATTGCGGGTTATGCACAAATTATTATCGTAATCATCTTATAGTTTGCAAACGCTAATAATTTGGTCTTCTTCATAAAAGTTTAGCACCCTCGGATAAAAATGAATCACAGCTTTTATTGCCCACTGAGCGCGGATCCGCCGGCGGGCGAGATATCTCATCGTCTTAAATGATTGCCCAGTGAAAGTCTGTTGTGGAATCTACATGCACTGACCGACGCCTATGTGAAAGACTGTTACGGGGTTAATGTGCATTAACGGACGGCCAGGTGAAAGACCTGCGTGAAGGGCCTTAGCGCGGATCGATCGAGCGGATTATAGAATTGGACGGCAATGAACTCAGCTTCCAACTGTGTTTGAACAAACAATCTACCCTTCGTGTTACTTTAATTTCTTTTTTTTACGTGACCTTGAGCATAATATTACAATATCTTTTAACGAGCTTCGAACTTTTGCCACATGTACACAAGTAAAAGATACGCGAGAATCCAGCTAATAATACACAGTTTTACGGCTGTTATCTAAAACATCTGGATCGTAGTACTGATTGCTTGAATCTAGGATACTCATATACCTTAATTATACATATACTCGTCTTCAATTGATTTGAGCCATATTACATACTTTATATTATCATGTTTTGCGACGAGGTATATTATAACAGATCTGTATACAAAATAGGTGTACGTACTTATGTATGTTTATGGAACTCACCAATCCATACGGGCAAAGCGGTGCACAGTATAATTGCATGAAATCCTTATATCTCTTGGTTTTAACAATTATTTTTTTTGTTTTATTTTGCTTGGTTTCATTATTCGATAAAGAATGCGAGAAATAATGCTTGGCATTATAAAGTTCGAATTGACGAACAACCTACGTTTTCCATATTGTTGATCTTTTGAATACGATTTAGCACAAAACGCGTTACATGTTTAGGAGATTATAATGAGCAGTGGAACCCGGAAGGATCATAAATGAGAATCATGTTTATGAAAACGTTTTTCTTCTTTTTTTTTGTTCTATCCGTGTTTTACTGAGAAAACCAATAGAGTTAATGTCTCGAATCAAACGCTTTCTCAATGGCCTGGATATTTATATCCAATGAGTTTTTCACGTGTTTCCCCCGACACCCAGATCGATGAACGATGAAAATAATTTATTGTCGACTGACCCGGCTACCCGCCGGCGTATTGTTTCTGGAAATGTATTATTAGATTATATTAACCCTTGACGTAGAGAGAATTTTAGACGAGAGCAAACCAAGTTACCTTTTTATTGCAACAACGATAATGTTGTCTGTTAACCATTTCTGTGTTATCAAAGCCACTCCAAGGTGTCTTTAATTTTTTTGTTTCACCATATTTTTTATCACATTTCGTTAATTTTCGAGCTATTTGAAAATTGCGGTAAACTCTAGGTCCTCCATAGATTTCTTACGTGAAGGGTTAATCTCTTTTTTAAATTATTTTCCATCCAATTCGCTACGCTTTGTCTTCATTTTTTTTTCTCGCCGGGTCACCAATTATAAACTTTGAATTATTGTACCGTGTCTAGTCGAACGGTAAAAATTGAATTTTTTAATTTATAATAGTCGCTAAATTTTGTTATCGACTTTCAGGCCTACGACCTGCTCGCATTTTTAACGCATCGTTGGGTTTTTATATTCGATTTATTCGTTTTTATATCAATTACGTAAGAGTTGATAGTTTTGCGCAGCTAATTTTATTAATTCGTCCATTAAATTAATTTCACTTACTTCGATCGATTTTCATCGTCAATTTTGATCTCTATTTTTCGAAGATCCAAGGATTTCATTGTTTAAACTCGTATCGAAGGTTCTAAAGCAAGTTGTCGTAACGTCCTGCTCGAAAAAAAGAAAGAAAAAAAAACTAAAAATGTCTGAATTTTTGTAGTATTTACTCGTAACGAACAAAAGAAGGTACCAGGAGAGTAGAAACATCGTGATTCACGAACGGTTACGGATATATAAGAAAGGTGGAATTATATACACGGTATGTACTTATAACTATCACGATCGGTAGGACACGTAGTTCTAATGATTTGTGTACTAATATCTATATTCATAGAAAATATGAGATAACTTATTTTTCCAATGTGCATATCATATCATTTTTATGAAAAACAAAAGAAGTCACATGCAACAGTTTTAATTGACGTTATAAATAACACGAAACAATGATCTTCTAATGTGATGCTTCTCGGTTCATTCATAGCTTTTTGTAGGGATGTCTGCAATGTGTCGTCAGCAAATCTCTTATTTTTACAGAAGTCCTTTACTCGAGATTGTTTTAATTGCTTAATTTATTATTCGGGCTTCTTTTTTTTACCTACTCGAAATGAAAAAAGGAAAACAATATTATTCAGCTATATTGCGCGAGCAATTATTTTTTCGTCTCCATGCGTGCAATTTCAATTGACCAATTGATTAATCATGTAGCAATTTTGGGCCACCAATGTTTTCTTGTTGTTTGAATATATTTGAACGGTTTTTTTCCAAAGAATATTGCCATTCAATCGAACAATACCAATACTTCATGAAAGACAAGTGATGTATGCACTTATTCAAGGTGATAGAGCAAGGATATTTGCACAATTTCATAGAGTCATTAAAAACAACCTCGCGATCTGCCTTCGTTAACACAGTTAACTAAGATAAAAAAAAATATGTAGTGTTATCGTGTTTGTTCAAGAGTATCAACTTTGCAATCGTGTATCCATCGATGTTATTTCTCTTTTTTTACCGCACTGTAACTTGTTTCAATCTTTTACAGAAAAAAAATAATCCGTGAAAAAAAATGTTTCATGACTCAACGGATTATCAATTTCTTACCTTTTTACGCAGTCGAACAAAATGTTATAAACCAAAAGTAATTCGTTAAACTTTTATTTTTATTTTTTCCCAATCTTGAAAATGTAGAAAGAAAATTGATCAAGATATAATTTGAAACTCAACTAATTGCACTAGATAATCTCTCAGTTGTTGAGACGGGTAAAAAAGAAAAGAAAAAAAATATCTGTGAAATTGCATGATCGTAATTGAGTAACAAGAAAAGCCCTAGCTGAAAAATTCACCTTCCGCAAGTACTAATTGGACTCCACAAGATTAATATCCCAATGTGATTGTAATTTGTGCGGTGTACGGGTTTCGAATGCCCGATGGAAAATAAAAATAATTAAAGCTAAAAAAGATTAATTATTGTTGAAAAGGAATGCCGTAAAATAATCTACATAGGTGTCTACACCAATAAAAAAACAACTGTACTTAAGCAAGTAATCATGGAAAAAGACTATAGAAAAGAAAAAAACCGTCTAGATTATACTATATATATTACTACATATATATATATACAATTCTATGTATATATATAATGCTGTTTGCGAATGATATAAATATGAATTTGTATCGAAATGTCATATTTTTCGGGCTGCTATATGTACATCAAACATACGCGTATGTGAAAATGCCATATGCATATTTGCGCCCGCCACACATACACACATACATACATTATCCTTACGCGGATTCGTTACGGGGCTGGAAAAAACGAACGACTGGTCGACACGATGATTACCTATCCCATCCATGTCGAGATCGTATAATAGTAGATACGCAGATCCTTAAGGAGATCTGAGCAATGCAAGTTCATCAATTCAGCAGGTTAAATTAGAAAATTTTGTTATGGAAGTTTCTATGGAGCAATCAACATTAATAAGATTAATTTACAAAAAATAATGTGTCCGATGTGCGAAAAAAATCATTTACAGCCTGTGAATGTTTTTCCCGCTAGACACTACCACGGCTGTTGATAATAATAATGTATATGTGAAAAATTAACGTTATTCACATGCTGCACGGAGTATAAATTTAAATAGTTTCACTGCGATTTATCGATTCTTACAAATGCTACTGTCTGTTTAGAGAGATAAATGTATTATGAAACTATTGAAATTACCACTTTTTCGTCGATCTGATTGGCTAGGGCGTTAGATTCGATATATCGAACGTATCGTATTGGCGCACTAAAAACACCTAGTCGTATAAAATAAAGATAAAGTATCACAAATTAATTGTTATTGATTTTTCGCATATCGCAGACATTCGAGAGCTTTAGAAAATGATTGTATTAATTTTCTATGTACCCAGGAGACTCGTAGAATAATTTTTTTTAAATGTACCTCGCCGATTTGACTGACTCGCATAGCTGAAATCTCTCTGATAACACGTTAACTGATTTGTGCGAAACGAATAAAGGGAGCAACGGGAATCTCAGCAAATCTCTTTTTCAAACAGGGGGTATTGATCGGTGAGCTTTCTGGCTTACAAAAAAACCAACATGTTACATGATGAATTATCAACTGTATAACTTAATCTATTTGAATCGTAAGTCTTGTGAAACGTAAAATTATAATCATGTGTTGGCGTTAATATGAATTCATTATCAACTGGATAACCAGCCTTTAGCCGCTTTCCAGTAAACATTTCAAGTTTTCGAAAGATAAAAACAAACTGAAAAAAAGAATGACGTAAGTGAAAATGAGTACAGGACAAGGACAACATTGGGAGAAAAATAAATTGTAAATCATAATAATGACTCTTCGAAGGCGACTTTTACTATCATGTATATGTGTCAATTGTTGACAATTGGATGATGTGTTTAGAGTTTCATGTTAGCGACGATCAAGTATTCACGATTTTGGTATGTAATCGGTCGGGTTATGAGGAGATGAAAAAAAAAATTGTATTCCGTCACAAATGAATCGTTTCATAGTGAATAAGACTTATTGATAATCGTAAATTTAAGAAAAAAACTAACATAACATAATGAATAACGATATAAATGAATGCTAATGTGTTTTGATTAATAACATGGCTATACGGGATATCACTCGTGAACTCTAATTTAATTGTGACACGCTGAGTTACTCAAAATTATTCGTCCGTGACGCACACATATGTCAAATTACCTTGTTCCTTTCCGATAAAAAAGAAATAAAATTAAAATAACACATAAAATAATGAAAATCGTGTAATAAATACGCAACAGTAGAACAAACACACACGCATATAAAGTTTGCACAGGCTAGAAAATAAATAGTAAATCACCTAAGCGACATATAAATATTACTAAGACGTCAACTGTATTTGTTTAATAAAGATGTAAATTCGATAAAAACCAAAAGATATTTGACACTGTTTCATTCAGCTATTTAGGTCAAGGATTCTTTTTTATTTTTCAACCGTCGCAGAGGTAACTGTAGTGTTTACGAAGACGTCAGTAGGTCAAAGGTTGAGAAGTATTAAATATCGACATTTTATATTCAGAGCCCATTTATTTTGCAAGTAGTTCGGTCACTCAGAATGTACAAAAGAGATAAAGAATCATCGTTAAGTGAAGTGGAATTTAACAAACCGAGAAAATCTTAATGTATAATACTCCAGAGAGTGGTTTTTTCTACTCTCCGGCTATTTGACGCTTTTGATCTTCGTAGGCGTAATGGAGGTCTTTGCAATCTTCATCGGAAATGTGGACCCATCCGGTTGACTTCATGTGGTACACTGTGAATAAAATAAAATTCATGGTAATTTATTATTACAATGGGAAGCCAGATCGAATTTTGAAGAGGAAAAACCTGTGTGGTATTCTAGATTTAAGGGCTTACGTCACAGTAAAATTTCGATTAAAAAAAAATAGTTTATAGTGTCAAGAATATTCTGTTAAATTTTTATGTAAAAATTCAAGAAATTTGAAAGTTAGAGACCCTTATGTGAAAAGTGGCGGAGCTCTCGAGCAGTGGCGTGGCCGAACTTTGAACGCGTTTTTTTCAAAAAGTGATTTTCAATATCGGTGTCCCTGTAATGTCATAAATGGCTCGATGGATTTTTATGAACATTTATCCCGATATACTTCAACAGATTCTCTGGCCCTTGTCGCTCTATTATTTTTAAAAAGTAAGAATGATTAAAGTGAACAAGTGTTAAAACGACAAGTTAAAATCTGGGACACCGCAAAGGAACTTCCGAAAAAAATTGTTTACGCCGACCGATAAAAAAAATACATAATAACAATAAAATGGAATGAAGAAATTCTTATATGTTCATTAACATATCCTCCTTCTACTCTAAAAAAAATTTAATCGACAAAGCGTATATTTATCGAGAAAAAAATCACGAGATACGCATGCGTTTTTACCCATTTACTGTATCGTAAGCCCTTAATGTCGTCGTTTAAAAACAATGCGTAAACGCATCCCTTCGAAAACACTCGTACCTCTAACTATACCACCCGAGTAGGCATCCCTATGAGTGGCATGATAGATTGCCCGCCGACCGAGCTCGTAAGCTTCCTCGTCCTTAAGATCCCAATGATATCCAGAGTCCAAAACTCCAAAGGCGAAAACTGATCCGGAACCAACGCTGAAGACTTTTCCGGGGGTGCGCGTGCCTTCGGAATCGACATAGTACAGTCCTGGTCCACGCTTATCCCATCCAGCAATCATCATTCCTTCGGGGAATTAAAGTTAACGTCAATCCCCTCAAATCTCGTCGAATCTAGAAACCACTAGTTCTCTTACCCATAGACAAGCCCATTCCCTTGTAGTTGTAAACCATGTTGGACATGAGCTTGCTAGCAGCCGCTACAGAGATACGCTCTCTGTTTCGCAGCTCGTACATGCGACACTGCTTGGCCAAAACCCGATCCCAGTACACGCAATCAGCGGCACCTCCCGCAAGAGTTCCCAGAAGGTAATCGTTTATTTCGACGACTTTCTTCATACTTTGAGACCCTGAAAGTATAAGCAGTTTTGTTAAACAGATCTGAAATGGTATCGGGCAAACATCTGTAAATTCAATGGAATTTCTTTAACCATGCTTTATCGAAACTACATTTCGCGATGTTTCTTACCAATGAACTGGCCACCGGTAGCCCGCGAATCCACGGCCAGCACTACGCCACCTTTATATCGGAAACCAAGCGTCGTCGTTCCATGATCGAATTTTAGTTTCATACTCCTGCCATTGTCATCTGTGAGATTATCTCCGGTCTGCAAAAAAGAATTATCGTCGAAGTTGAGAATGGAAGTTCAGCTTTTTGAACTGCTATATTAAGGCATTAATGAAAATTGCAAAATCATCTTCATTTTTCTGAATTCAAAGCTTTTCAAATGTCTTTGGATTAACATTATTGCCAGTTATTAATCTTCATCTAACTATCCAATTTTTCTTTTCCTCATTGTCTAAGGATAGATAAAATTTGAACATTGCTGATTCATCTTTGCAGTTTGAGCATCAATGGATTTTGGTTCAATTGGTCTTTGATATATAAAATATCAGGCCCTCGCAATAAAAGTTTGAAGATCTCTTACAAAACATACCTGTATGGAATACACCCTTTCGATTCTTAGTAATCAACATTGAACATGCGTGGTTTAATGTAATTTCTCTGACAATACTTCAAAGTTACTTTCGATAGATATTGTTTCTCAAAAAATAAGTCCAAACAATGTAACTGAAACCGGCGATATTGTGAGCTCATTTGAAAGCTAACTAATAAACCGCTTGAAGGCCCAAAATTTATAAACTCCAAAATCCTGTTTGTCTAAGAATAGATAAAATTTAAACCTAACTGATTTATCTTTGTAGTTGACGCATCAAGTGGATTTTTATTCAACCGGCCTTTGATATTTGAAATTATCCATCAGCTTCGTTAGAACCAATATCGGACATGCATAGTTTAAAAGAATTTCTCTCACAATACTTCAAAGTTACTTTTGGTAGATATTATGTCTTGGAAAATAACTCTAACCAATGCAACTCGCACCACCAAATCATTTGAACGCCAACAAGTAAACTTGCACTTGCAAGCCAACATTTATAACCTCCAAAATCCTCTTAGTTTAATTTTAAGCACCCAGTTTTAAAATCTCTCAAGAGACCAAGATCAAGGGAAAGCTAACAATTAATTCTCTACCCTACAGAGGCACAGGCTGAATCAAAGCTCTTTAAAAAAAAAGTTGTAGTGATCAAAAAGGTCGAAATACACAATGTTGTAGAACGGCTTTCTATGCAAATTTATACTGGACCTTTATTATAAGACCTTTACTTATGTGATATCCGAGTGACTGCAAAATTGGACAAGACTAGAAAATTGAATAAAATAAATTGAACTATAATAACGCTGCGAAATATCCGATAATCGACAACAATTCAGAGAGTGAGTTTGCAAATTCGGTCGAAGTGTCTGCCGGTACACGGTGATTTGCGGATTACAAGTACTCACGTGAAATGCAGGCTGCACAGCTAAATTAAGATTGTTGGAAAAATTGCGACTGTAAGTCTCAATTTCGTTTTGGAGATCATCCTTGACTTGGGGCGAATTAAAATTGACAATCGAGTTAATCCCACACACGTCAAGGAGCGCCATGACTGCAATTACAACTGGAGTACGACTTTTTTGCTACAAAGAGATGCGCAATGGAGGAAATTTAAGGCCGGTTCTCATGAAGACTCTGAGATTAGTTCTCGTGTTCACCACGACGCTGTTGTGCACCATTCTATTTGATGAAATTTGTCCAATTATCGGAAGCATGTCACTTCCAGTTTGGAAGTCTCGTTTTTCGACCGGAAGTTACGTATTCCGGGTATGACTTAACTTCTGGTAAAAAAATATTTTCCAAACTGGAAGTGACCTTTTCCTGTATGACGTCACTTTCTGTCGAAAAACGAAATGTTCCTAACCGGAAGTGATGTTTTTCTGTATGACGTCACTTCCTGTTGAAAAATGAGATTTTTAAACCGGATGTGACGTAATTTTGGTTCGTTTCCGCCCGTTACTTAAGGTAGTCCTTGCGAATGGTGTCGATTTCGCATAAGTTTCAAAGAATTGAGAGGGAATTGTAAACACTTCTCGATGGTATAAAAATCTGAAAAAAAATCAAGCGTATTGAAGATGCCGAAAAGATTAACTATGCATAATAATGATTTCAAAATGTTATAAACAAATTGATGAAAAATTTAATTGTTTAACAAATCTCCCGGAAACATAACTTTTTTTAATGAAAATTATTCATTTACTTTCTGAATACATATTAATTATTTCAGATTTTTAAATTCACTTTAAATTTTTTTATTATATGGGAAAAACGTGTAAAAAGTCAGAAAATTCAAAGAGAATTTAAAAATCTGAAAAAATTCAAACGTATTCAGAAAAATAAACGAATAACTTTCATTAAACAAAAGTTATTGAGTTATTAAAATTACAGAACAATTAAATTTTTCATAAATTTATTAATAATATTTTGGAATTATTATTATGCAAAATTAATCTTTTCGGCATCGTTAATACGCCTGATTTTTTTCAGATTTTTATACCATCGAGAAGTGTTTACAATTCCCTCTCAATTCTCTGAAACTTATGCGAAATCAACACCATTCGCAGTGACTACCTTAAGCTTCGCTGATCGCCGCCTGCAAAGGTTCCATCTGTTATTGCTGTAGAATTCAAATGTATTATCGAAAGCCACAGCTGCCTTAACTTTGTTACAGTTTTAGTGACATTAAACTTGAAAGTTCCGGACAAACGGATCAGAATCCTTTGAGCGGTTTCTTTTTTCTTTTCCCATCTATGTGCAATACATGAGACGCAGTTCGAATTCACCTCTGCTGACTTTCGCTATCTTGCTATTATTATTATCACTGTTTTATTAGCGATATGTCGATAAGAAGCATAACGAAAATAAACAATGATATGAACATATGATACGTCCACAGTATAATGTGTTAAAAAACTGATGAAGCCGTTGGTTCTTTGTTACAGATTTTAAAAGCGTACCCTTTATAGATACGAGGTACACTGCTCTTTCGAATGGAAATAAAACAGTATGAAATATAAACTGGAATTCTCATGAGGGCAAAAATGCCACCAATACTGTATTACAGCGAGAATGTGTGAATAGTTTTGCTAACAGTAGTATGTATTATTTTTGCGCGCGGATAGTATTTTCCCTTCGGCAATTGTCTATGGGGAATATTATCAAAATTAAACAGTTATCATTTTGCTTCATAGAGGAAGCTCTGTTGTCGTAAAAAAAAATCGAGATTTTAATGTCAGAGTACATAAAATAGTCCAAATGGTCAAGAAATGCGATTTTTAGTTAGCATCCGGATGTATGTGTGTGTGGAAGCATGTGTGTATGTACGTATATATATATGTATATGTATGTATGTATGTGTGTGTGAGTTAGTTTACATCGTTTAAAACAGTTATAACTCGGAAACGACTTGAGACAACGAGTTGAAATTTGGGTACACTAGTAGAGTGGTTGCGTCGCTGTGTTCAGTGCAATTTTAATGAGGATTGAAGTCCGGTTCGCGCTTTTAGGCGATATTGAATTTTTCGAAAATTCTCTCTCGAATTCCATGCGCTCGTCTGGACTATCATAAATTCTAAGCAGCAGATAGTTATCAGAATTCTAATACAGTCTCGATAAGCACGTGACAAACCACAACGCTTGGATTTGGTTATGTAACATTATATTGATCGACCCGACGTAAACGAATAACAAAACGTTACCCCTTAAATGTATATGTAACGTTATAAATTCGAAATGCTACAGTTATAATTTAACGTAAACAATGGTTT
Source organism: Stenichneumon culpator (assembly GCA_964017025.1). NCBI lineage: Eukaryota > Metazoa > Arthropoda > Insecta > Hymenoptera > Ichneumonidae > Stenichneumon > Stenichneumon culpator. Next base: position 16,873,688 of record OZ024779.1, on the reverse strand, counting down.
GCATAAGTTTGTTTGTATCGCAGCTAAAGTTGAACTTGTCTCGACAGTCCACAACAAACCACGTGTTATTCCACGTGACTAATGGTAATGATGAGTCATCAGAAATTCCCACACACTATACCATCGAAATGCTGGATCGATTGTTTCCCCGACGCGTTTGCTTCCCAGAACGTGCATCGAACATGTCGTCATAGGAAGATTTTTTGTGTTTACTTCGAACGGGCATATGTATATGCCCAATACACATGTATAAAATGTACGACGTACGAAGCACGCTTCGCACGTCACGACGAGATACCGTAATCAGTCATATGCGATATCTGTCTACGAGACTGGACTTTACAATCTACAGTCGAATCTGTCATTTTCCTCGTAACGACGATTTTCCAATGATACATCGATGGTGTTCGATGAAAAGTTTTGCCATATATCCACCACTGGCAAGTCGCTGTGATTAAAGCCACTTTCTTAATGTCCGTGTAAGTGGGGGCTGTACGCAGTTTACATAGAAAGTGCTATACATGTGGTTCTCAAACTACTTCTCCAGCACGAATTTCTGAGCCATATGACGAGCCCAAAACCTTCCAAAATCGTCGGTTCAAGAGATTATCCCTTTTCTAGTATCTTCACTAGTCGACCAGGACGGTTGCTTTGTGTGTAAAGTACTGATAAATGGTATTGTTAAATTGGCTTTAACTCCGTGACCTCATTGTTTTTCGAAAACCGTTTCGTAAGCCAAGAAATAAGGACACTTTCGACAATCGATACACTGTCCTAACTTCGACTTTTCGGATTAGGAACAGACGACCGATTCGCGTATACCTTTCATGAAAACGCCAAAAGGGATATTTTTAAAAGTTTGAGAAACAGTCGAATATTCGAGGATATTGTCAACATCAAAATTGATATGAAAGTAGCATTTTAATAGTATACATAAGCATTTAATAGTATTACATAAGCAGAAAGTAGCATTTTAATAGTATAGTATAATCCAGAAATTTCTTGTCGTTAACAATTTTATGCATGTTTAATTATTTTGTGTATCGTACCATCGCTATGCTCTCATTCCATAGGCGCGTGTAGCTTGTGTCGACACACAGATACGTCCTTGTGACCTTTCATCCGCATGAAAGGTACACGAATTCCTAAAATAAACAATATCGGAATACATCGCGTGCCTTAAATCAATTGGGAATATACACTCCAGACGCACGGAAGATACACCTTTCTGGTATTTGGTCACACGATCTGGTGCAGCCCATATTAGTTATATAGCTTGCTGGAAATGGAATGAAACATACCGTGACTGTGTGAGTCGAGCCTAGGGCTGTGACTCACAGCGACTGAAACAAATTGCAATATGTCAAATCAACGAACCCGCGTCCTATGAAACGTTCTTACCTATAGGGCGTTTTTCCCACGGAATCCTACTTCAAGATAACCTACACCTACACATTTCCAGGTATCAATTTGTATGTATGCACCTACACATACAAAATCCCGTGCCCCTCACTGGCGTCAAGGCTAGTGACGACTGTGGAGTGTGGACTGTGACGTAGTTGGGGGAGAGGTCATAGCCACAGTATATATTCTTTGCGCATGTACCGATGCCTTAGTTCTGCTCGGACTTCGGACACGTGAATTCTCATAAGGTTTCGAGAAGAGAAAGTTCTTATCTGTTTGGTGCGCTCATTGTATGGGTAAGAACTGTTATCTTTTAAACAATTTAATGTAGACGATTAGTATCAATAAGGTCTAGTTTTTAATACGGAATTCGACGCGTATTGTCCCGAAAATCGCATGTCGCCCCTGTTAGCCTTTTCCCACCGACGACCTACATATTGCGGAATATGATGCGACACTCGTACGACATTTTTTTTTTTCCTCATCGATACATTAAATATAGAGCTTGCCAAACGCTGAAGCATCGAATACTTTGCGAAATGCATTTTATTTCCTACGATAATCGTAACTCCGGACGTAGATTAGCTGAAATTGCGATGGAAAAATGGAGATTGTTGTTGTCGTAAATGTCGGGAGATAAGCGACTTGGTGCGCAGTAACCTTTCCATCGCTGCGTCGCGGACCACGAAAATGATTATATTGCGATATGCTGAAAACAGGATGCTCGACTCACAATAAGTATCATCGCATGTCGATAATGATTATACGTTTCCTTGTTTGGGAAGCCGTTTCGCAAACATGAACTGTCGTTCGAGAACGGAAATGAACACGTGGCATTACACGAACTCGGTCGTTCATTGATTGACCAGACGCTCACTCGCGCCATATTGCTCGCGATCCGTATTTACTATTACTTTCGTGAATTTTCTGGAAAGTCTCCGCTACTCTTTCGGTCACGTATTTCGATCCTATCGATGAATGGATTTATTAGGGATTATCAATAGGTTTTTTGGTACACAAAAGCTCATTTTCCATGAATTAAATACAAATTGGACTGGCCCGCACGAAGAAAGATGTCATTGTTTAGCGATGTATCAGAAAATAAAACTGTACCCTGCACGAAAATATATTGTTCGGTATATCATTTATCGTATTTCCGTTGTCAAATTCGATAGATCAGACATTTTTTATGCATAATCCGCTGCTACGACTCGCTCGTGAGTCTCATTCTCACATTTCAGTGAGAAGCGCAAGATCGACATAACCTCGAAAAATGTCGATTTTTTTTTATTTATTTACATTTTATTGACGGAGTAACTCCTTTTCACAGAACTGAAAGTAGTGACCCGAAAACACGAGGCATATAAAATTTAATAATGATGATGATGATGATGATGATATAATTGATATTTTCAGAGCGAGAGAAGAGTTTAAAGCACGCAGAGAGCCCTGTGGAGCCGATAAGCAGCTACAGGGATGAGAGTGGTTACATGCCAACGGTTGGCCGCTGGGGCAGCGAATGGCCAAGTTGACTCGAGACGGCAGAGATATGGTGTCAGCCACAGGGCCAGGCACGCGGTCCCTGGATCAGGGGTGTGCCGCTGCCCCTGCCGGTGTGGGCTCACTATGAATCACCAGCCTTGATCGTCGATACTGTCGAACAGTATGAAGAACTTGCCGGCAGTGTTGAGCTGGAGACTCAGCGCTTGCTGCGTGAGCATCGCTATGATACAGTTGGAAACTTTCTGAGGTATGACATACTCACTTGAACATTGAGCTAACAATACTTTTTCAAATTTGACAAGATTATATTTACGTTTTGAAACGATGATAATAATTTTTTAATTAATTTTTAGAAATTGGATTTTGCATTAATTTTTGGATTTTTTTTTCACACAGATTCTACAAGGATTTTAAGGAAAGTAACGAACCTATGGTGGAGCGATTCTACAAAAGTTACCAACCACTTATCACTCATAAGCATCACACATGCGTGGGTCTCGGATTCGAGCTGATGCATCGCCTGAATAAGCTAAACGAAAGATTTCCAGGCATTTCTAGTGGCCTCTATTTAGTATCGTGTGAAGAGGTAAAATATAAATATTGCATTTTACAAATGTATGACGAATATCACATAAATATTACGTTTTCCGAGGAAAAAAAGATCTTTGGAAGAAAATAAAAATTATTCATTTGTTTATTTTCAGACAATCGGTGACATCGCCGGTTACGTTGGCGGACCACCTGCAGCGGACAGTGGCGAAAAGGAGCATGTACTCGTTTGCCTAAAGATTGATATCAACGGACGTCGCGGAGTTTTGCTCTTGGATCCCGGATATCACGTAGCTCGTGTTATCACAGTTATGACCGACAAGTCATATCCCCATACCGGATGGTTCACGCAATCTGACGAGCCAAATTGCAAGAAAGAGTACAATTATTCTCTGTGCGCACAAGATTCGGACTACGTCGAGTGGCACGAGAGAGAAAATCGCCCTGGTGCCTTGGAGCGTATGCAAGTCGCTCTTATTTATATTGCACGGCCGTATTTAACTGCCATTGACGTGACGGAACGGAGAAACATAGTTTACAACTTCAGGAGCCTACTCGCTAGGGACACGAAGGGCCATGTCACATCGGGCATATATTTTCCTGTCGTACTCGACGCCAACAGTGGACAAACCTTTACGATTTTTTATCAAACAAGCAAAGGAAAAACACGAGTCAAAATGCCTTTTAACAAATTCCGCACTTCATCGAAGGTGAGAATCTCCGCTAACTCCGCAACCGATTCGGTTACTATCAACGATTTTTCTCCATTCAATTTTTAAACAAATAAAAAATATTCTCTTAAAATTCTAGATCGTTCCCAGTGATGAGGATTTTGCAATGATCGCCGAGTGCGCTCGTCAACTGGGCCTGCCCCGCGACAACATGGAGAGTCTGTTGACTGCTCTAGCTGTAGTTATGGCCGATACATCATTCTTGGCCCAACTCATAGCTATAAACGCTAAGATTAACACACTAGCGGAGGACAATTAACAGAGGTCACTATGCCGAAAGAAACATTTTGGACCTGCGATTTCATACTTATTGTTACTCGTTTTTCTCTTATTCTTCGCTGTCTTCAACTTTATTACTGTTACAGATTTTTCTGTCCATATTGACTAAATTTTCATATTGTATTTTGTTCGTAAACAAATGTTATGACAATTTTTGTGACGCCGTTGTAATATTTGTAGTCCAGTCCTCTAACTGACTATAAACATATTACAATTCGTCGACAGAAGGAAACAATTTATATTTGCATCTGCGTGAGTCGCGTTTGGGCGATTTGCATATCGCATACAGCGATACTTCTCTAAGTTTCGACGCAGATGCAGGCTTTTATATATCGTTCTGTTCGTCATTTATATACTCTTCCTTTCACGGATATTTTATTTTCTGCTCTGAGTTCTATAAGACTTGCTCCCATCCGTATGGCTTATGCTTGATACTCATTGTATGTGAGCAATTGATATTGAAGGAAGTAAAAAAAAATTCTGGAAGCACCTTTAATAGTAATAATTATGTTTTAGACGATGACACTGTCGTGTACGAAAAAAATGGGATATGGAAACTATAATATGCATCATGTTAAGCAAAAAGTTTTGACATATTTTGAAGTTGTTCTGAAAATGTCATTTCCAAATCGGTCTTTATTTTTCTCGATTCAATAAATTGATTGAAACAGTATTACCTTGTTAATTATTATAGACTGGTAGTTTTTTATTTTATGTATACCTGTGAGTGTTCTTACATCGTCTACCCGACTCGACCCCTCCCCCCACCGCTCCTGTACAGAGTTCTCTTACATGTGACAGTTAACAGTACTTGTTTACCATACATATATATCTTACGAATGAACTCTCTCATGAGGACTGATCGTTTTCAGAGTAAGTTGGAACAGAGCGTTGTATTTTACGTGGAAAGTATATCTATATTTATTCGATATATAGATATACCTTTCACGCAAAAATCGAGCGCTCTACTCCAGCTTACTCTGAAAACGAACAAACCTATGTTTTAGCAAAAAAACAGTCTCTCTTTTAAATTCCTGGCGCTGTGCTAACTTAAGCACCCTTAAAGGTACTTAAGTTGAATACTTAAGGGTACTTAACCACCCTTAAGTATCCAACTGTGCTGCGCCTAAGCGGAGCTCCATATTGTCAAAGTAAAGTGACACGCGTCAACGCGTCTAAGGCATGTGTGTCATTGGACAATTCTTCTAGAGCTCGCGAATGGCGTGAATTTCTAAATCACAGTTTTATCTTGTGTTTTGTGATTGGAACACTCCCTATGTACCTAGCAGTAGGTACGATGCAAACTCGGCATAAACTAGATCTGTGTAAGTAACTGTTTATTCAATATTTCCAATATTTGTCAAGTTACTTTTTTACTTGTTCTATTATTTTTCCGATTATTATTTGTCCCTGGTTAAGAAATTAATATAAACTTGTGAATTTGTCCTCTTGTCAGATGCCGTAAGCGGTTTTGTTGGTTATGTTCGATATCTGACAATCAAGTATTTTGTTACACTCACATTGATAAGGTGGTTGAACATGTGAATGACCGGTTAAAAAAACAAAAATAATAAACGCTTGGATTAAAAAAAAACGATAGGCTTCCTTGTACACAGACAGGGTCGATTCAAGTTTCCTACCTAAAATTGGCGGACGCGGAAAATAGCGTGTAAAATAAATTTGTAAAAGAAAATGTAGCTGTACTTTTGAAGAACCAGTGAATGACCACTTACAATCGTAAAAAAAAGACTATTCGATTTGATAATTAACAACAATGTTATAGTAACATACAGCACTGGAGTTATTAGAAACTGGCAGCGATGTACACATCCTTTTACAGTACAATTTTATTTTACACATGATGGATTATAAATGTTGAGATTACACTCAAGAAAGTGGTCCAAAAATAAACAAACAGTCTAGCTGGTAACATTTTTTGCCATTATCAATTGACTCCTCATTAAGGAGAAATATTGCGCTTAATGTATGAGTCAAAAAGTTGTTATATTAAGTAGCACAGATACAATTAGCTCTGTACTCTGTAGTTTTGTTTTATAGCATAGAGCATAAAAAAAAAATGACAAAACAATGATAGATAATAATTAATTTAATAGTAAAATACACAAGACAATTGGATTTTTATACTGCAGATATTACATGATTCCATTTTTTTCAGAATTTGGTATCGGCAAAGGCATGGGGTCGACGCCGAGTAAATACGAGGACCTTTCCAAGAATTTGTACTTGGATAGGTTCTGCAGCGAAGAATGCATATTCCAGGAAGATCAGTTTTGGAACAATTTTTTGTCTTACAATATTCGACCTCCGGTAACTAGGAATGATCAAATAGAGTTGGATTCTACGCTGGATTCTGCGTGCCAACGACTTTTGACGAACGATCTGAATACAGGAAATTTTGGTACATTGATCGAAGTGACGTTACATCGAACTGGCGAGCTGTTGGGCTGTGTGCAGGATCAAAAGTGCGTTTGTAAACATTAATATCAAAGTATTAATAATCCTAATAGCATTTTGTGACTTCAATTAAATGTTCGAGTCTAAATAACTGGTATGAATAGAAACGATTTAAATCAGGATGGTAATTTTTTTTTAGTGTCGTGGCTGCATGGCAGTCCTACAATGCTCTGTTCGCTGTCAGATGCATACTGAAATATCTTCTTGAAACTGTAGGGGAAGAAGAGTTGATAAAACATACTGAGGTAGGGTTGAATAACGCTCAACCCTCGGATGGTATAATCAGTCGCATAGAGCACTTGATTACGGCACTTTTCGATATCGTCATCGACGTGCCGTTATGGTACGTTATCGAATTATGTGACCAATTTGCATGCTTCCCGTTTTTCCGTCGTCAAATGTAATGTCTTACAATTAAATAGGATGGGTTGCTATTGTATATTTTTCATTTTTATTCCAATCAGTTATGTTTGCCCGATCGAATAATTATATTATTTTTCAGTGAATACACGTACATCGTGCATCTTGAGGCTGTCAACTGTTTGCTCGTACTTCTCTCCGTGCAACTGTTCGCCCAAACTTCGGCGGAATACAGTTCGGTGTACAGGATCGTTATGCATAACGAGCAAAGAGTAAGAGCTCCGATAATAGTATGCACGTTGTTACACAACTTTGCACAACAGCAACACGCCCCACCGGGATTGCTTACGCGTGAGCCTGGAGGTAGCATAGTCTTCAGCATTGCGGGTAATGAAAAATCTATAAAATCAAGAATACGATATTTTGGATTATCGTACAGACGTTCCATCATAGATTCGTTCAACGAGCGATTTATTTCAGCGGGTCTGTGGAATGTTATAACAATGGGAATGGGCAATAGTATAAGGACCGTGCAAGTTAGCAGCCACGGCTCCAGGGACGAAGATGAAAAACGTGATACGGAAACACCACTCGCGAGCCAATCGTTGTTGTTGTTACTTGTCTTAACGAATCATTGCACGACAACACAAAATCCGTACCGTGATGCACTAATTAGTTTTTCACACACACAAGGTAAGATTCTTACACGGTAATAATTCTAACGAACTTGTGGGGGATGTATCTTATCTTGTTAATTTTCTTCCTCAGATTCGAATTCCGCGATGCCGACGCAAGGCATAACTCCATTCCGGTTGAATCTGGACAAATTGTACAACACCATTTGTAAAATACCGAACACGGATGAAGTTATACTTTTGTTATATATGTTACTGCACCAGAATACTAGTGTCAAAGAGTACATAATCAAAAGATCGGACATTCATTTGTTAGTAAGTTCCACGCACGCCACATTTTTTTCATTGATGGAAAGACTATACTGCATTGTTTCTATCTGAATAACTGTTTTATGTTGATTTATTATCCGTTCCAGATAACGCCAATATTACAGATATTGTATCATGCCCCGGACAACACCTCGCATCATATCTATATGTCGCTCATAATACTCCTGATATTGAGCGAGGATGAATCGTTCAATCGACGTGTGCACGAAATTGTGAGTTCTATTGAAACTAACATAAGAAAAAAAAACTAAAAATACCATGTCTGGTTTATAGCGATTTATATCAATTGTTCCAACTTTGCAAGTAGTTGACAAATATTCAAACCGCCTCTCACATGTAATTCCAAGTACATTCAGTTTTTAAATTAAATTTGGTGAAAGAAAAATCATATAATGACAATAATCATTATAAACCTAAGGTAAAAAAAAGCTTCTCGGGTTGTACTGTTTTTCGATTCATGAAAAATACAGGCAACGTTTTATTCAGCTACTATAGATGTTTCTATATTAGCTCGTCCAAATAGCTCGTCGCCTACGGCCGGAAAAGTTTTTTTTTTAAGCTCTCGGTTTATAATCTGTATTGTCATTATATAAATTAACTTTCACCAAATTTATTGTGAGTTCTATAGAGAGTACTAATAAGAAGTTTCCATCTCTACGACGATCAAAATATGTAAGACAAAGTGCGAACTTTGTTATAAATAAGTGAGCTCAAAATATCAAATAGATTCATCGTTTAGTTTTTGAGATACTGATCATCACTAGTGCACAGCTTTGAACATCGTAATCGCGTATTATGGAGCATTCATTGAATATTTTCAGATGCTGAAAGGAGTCACATGGTACACCGAGAGAAGCATTAGTGAAATTTCATTAGGGGGTCTACTAATTCTCGTAGTCATCCGGACGATACAATACAATATGCTCAAAATGAGAGTAAGCACACCGACAATTTATCTCGTTAAGTATGCTTGAGTATTTTTGAGATAATAATTTATCCCATTTTCCATTTTCAGGATAAATACCTTCACACTAATTGCTTAGCAGCGCTGGCCAATATGTCTGCTCAATTTAGGGCTCTGCATCCATACGTCAGCCAGAGACTACTAAGCCTCTTCGAAACCCTCGCGAAAAAGCACACGAGGCTCGAAGCAAGAATACACGGACACCCGAACTCCGCTGCCCATGGCACGGTAGTCGACGTCACCCGGGACGCTCCGAGTGCAGACTTGGTAACCATAAAAGTGAACTAAATTTTTCATTTTATATGCTTATAAAACAAGTTGCTTAATTCTGCATCGTTCGGTCTTATGTACATCGAACTGACGTAGTTTATACGATGTTTTTTTTACTTTTATATTTTAGATCCAAGATTTAACGATCCTTGAAGAAGTCTTGCGGATGGTCCTCGAGATCATAAACAGTTCTCTGACGCATCAACTAGCTCAGAATCCAAATTTGATCTACACTCTTCTGTACAAGCGGGATGTCTTTCAGCCATATAGAATGCACTCTGCTTTTCAGGATATCATTCAGAATATCTATTCTGTACGTGAGCAATATAGTAACAAGTTCTGGCATCCGAATCCTTCTACATTTATTGTATTATAAAATTTGATTTTTTTCAGGTGATTAACTTCTTTTCTTATAAATTAGAGCAAATGGGTCAATCACAGATTGGAGTGAGTCAAGTACTCACGGCGATACAACAAGGATCGACGCAATGGCCAAAGGATCGTCTCAGGGTACATTGACGATATATTTAAATATTATAATTGCCCAATTTCAGAAGTTCAAGATGAGTTATTTCGTTGAAAATTTTTTCAGAAATTTCCAGAACTGAAGTTCAGGTATGTGGAGGAGGATCAACCCGAAGAATTTTTTATACCGTATGTATGGAGTGTTGTTTGCCGAGGTGCATTGCTACACTGGGGCGCAGAAAATATAAAACTATCGCTACCTAATAATGGAGAGCAGGCGACCATGATCGTACTCTGCTGATATCAGTGGTCGGTGCATCCTGTTGTAATGTATGCGATGACTGAATATATATAATAATAAAATTTGAATAATTTATTGACATCGATTATGTGATGACTTTATTGAGGAATGGTTTGTCAAGTTTCTCAACTCTACCTCTGGTAAGGCATAATATATTTATTTTTCATAGATTTTAATGAAATTGAGATTGACATTTAAATTTCATTGAATGAAAGCACTGTGCTCTATCATAATTAGTAGTGTGAAAAGTTATTATTTGACTGGAAGAGTTATTTTATTAAAATCGGTTAAATAATTATTTCCACTTTGCTCCATTACCATTTTCAAGCGTACACATTGGCTTGCGGAATTGTGTGAACCAATCGCAACGCTTAGATGCGAGACATATGTAGTTCTCCATGGTACGACGAAATTGAAATCAGAAGGGCGTAACGTTTATACTTATATACAGGAAATACGCTCATTTGATTTTAGATACGATATATAAGCATTTCAATGCGTAACGGCCTTTAGGTCCACATATTCGTATCAGTCAGTAACGTATCAAGCGGTTACACTCAGCTGTTCGGTATTAACAATTGGATTTTAGTGAAACAGTATATGGTTGCATTTTTATTAGGAACATAATCTTGTTTGCAACAGCAGATATGATTTCATTAACTAAACGCATAGGTCAGCTAACAACAATCGTACCAAAATTAAGCGTAAATCAAGTGCATTCTAATGCTGAAGTTATCGCAAATAGCACCGATCTGAAAAATAGAAATCCAAGAAACCTCGAATTGTTGAGGATCGCAAGAAAACCGGCCGGTTATCATCTAGAAAAACCTGGTCGTGAATTCTGGCACAAGTACAGTATATCAATACCTATTTTTTAAAACTTATTTATCGTTCAATTCTGGTTATACCTCACATAACCTTCAAACAAGCTTGAAAATATAACTTACACACCTATATTAATCTTTTAAAATTATTTCAGAGTAATCGTGACGAAAACAGTACGACATGTAATTGTGGAAATTGTTCATATGGAAAATGGGCCCGTAATTTCCGCCTCCACGAAAGAGTGGCCTATAAAAAAACAGCTCTACAAGTAAGATCCAAAATATTTTAAGGCAATCACGTTGAATTTCAAAAATCCTTAACTCACATCCGTGGAATTTCATTAAGTATCTTGTATATACTTTGAAAAATTGTTGCTTCTAATTTTCAAAAATCCATGGGTCTTCCTATGGACTCTAAAAATACGTCACTTTTGCTCCGAAAATCCCATTTTCCGACCAAAAGTAATGTCAAATCTCATTTTCCAAAAATCTCATTTCCAATTGGAAATGACGTCATACGGGAAATATGTCACTTCTGGTTGAAAAAATTATTTTTTCAACCGGAAGTGACGTCATAACGGAAATACCTCATTTCGGGTTTGAAAATGTCATTTTTGGCCCGAAAGTAACATCATACCGGAAATATGTCACTTCTGGTTCAAAAATTTCGTTTTTCAACCGGAAGTGACTTCATATCGGTAATACATCCCTTACGGTCGAAAAATGAGATTTGCAAACTGAAAGTAACGTTTTTTCCGGTACCTAAGATACAAAGAACTTATTCTCATTGTATATAAATCACAGGAGTTTTTATCCGGTGGATTTGATTTTAACAGTATCGTTATTCCGTATCTAAATAGTGAGTTACCGTTACAGGTCACTGGATAGTGCGGCCTATCTCAATCTTGGTCGTGTGATAGCTCAGCGATGTCTGGAGAGTGGAATACTCTGCGTTCGGTGTGACATTGATCCTACCGGATGTGAGAAGCTCAAGTTGCTTATAACGGAAATGGAAAAAGGAGGCGTCGCGTTATCGGAGCCATCTAGATATATCCATGCTGCTCCATGGGATTGGAAGCGCTACCAGAAGCCGTGGGAAGTTCAAGAATAATTAAACGTTTTGTACAACAAACAAAACATTGTATGTACCATAGAAATCGTCATTCGGTCATAAATAAACTAAGTTCAATTTATCACGAGTTAGAAGTTTAACAACATTGACGATAATATATTTCTTCAATAAAATCCACACGCTTCATATATATTATTATTGATAATAATTATATTTACAAATAGTACGTATAACTTATTAAAATTTGTTTCAAATTGCACAAATGAGATTTATCACACGCAGAGACGTGTGCCTAAGTGATTTTTTTAAAACTAATTCACACTAGTTAAGTGGATAACAAGTCGAAGAGTGTATTTCACTATCTAGACCCAATACGATTCAATTCGTTCGTGGTTTCTTACTTCAAACATTGATATTGAATAAGAGATGTTGCCCCGTGCCGATTATCATTGAATTAACGTGATCAGCGTGCATAGTCCGACTACAAATATCGCCGTAGCGTTGAAGGATCGCCACGTTCTCGTTGGAAAGTAAAAGTTGGAGTCCTTTCAAAGACATTGTCCGTGCTAGATGAATTAATGTATCTGAAAAAATAGCACATTCGATTTGCATAATGACGATCGCTGGAGAGCACAAGCTCTTTAATATCTATTTAATATCGTAAGAATTACCTTCCAGAAGTTGATCGAACAGGCAATAGCTATCGGTGTTCTTTTCCATCATGGAAATTTTATCATATAACAACTGGATGAGATTCTTCCATTCGGATTCTTCAGTGTATCTCTCCTGAAACGGTAATATAATTGTTTAAAGACCCGATATCTCGCAATCTTCCAATAATGGGGTAATGCCTTAAGGCAATGTTAAATACCGTGGTCGATAACAGAAACTGTAATGGATTTCACAAAAAAACAAATCATCGATGCATTTTCTAATCTACCTTGGCATACTGCAGTAGAGCCTGTGGACAATTCTCCAGCAGCGTCAAAGTTCCCTCATGGTTACTCATACTCAATACTCGAAAAGACAAGTCTCCATTCACACCGTGCGCCTTAAGAAAATCTTCAATCTCTTGCAGACATTCAGCCGGCAGATATCCACTCGCTAACAGAGCCTGCAGCTTCAACGCCTCCTTTCGTATAATCTGGTCCCTTCCTTTCAATTTCGTGGGTACAAAGTTCTTTAATTCTTGTGTGCTAGGTCGCATCTTGTCGAGAAAAAGTGGTCTCATGTTCTCGAAGAGGTACTCCTTCTCGTCACTCGTATCAACGTCGACGTTTCGATTATCTTCGATCGTATAGACATTCGTCTGGCTCAATTTTCCCAAGTAGGATCGCACCAATATCTTGAACGCTTCGACGATCGAATAGTCCGAATGATCTATCTTCATCTCGGATGACGCGGCGCATTTTTTCTCGAAGTAATTGCGAAGATAAGTTTCCACGAAAAGTTGGAGTACAGCCGCCGCGATGTGTCCATCTCTTCCCACCCGGGAAGGAAGATGGGCCAAGAATATTTGTAAGATTTGATGCAAGGTCACAGCTTTGGCGTCTATGACCTTCACGAGTACATCGGCAAAGACCAAACTCTTCTGCCGCATCAGTATAACTGACAAGTCTGAGAATGTCGCTATAACGTGGCCGCTCTGTCTCTCCAAGGTCACGTCGAACAGACAATGCCAATGGGTCAAGGACATCGACAATATGCAATGATCAGTTATAGCTTTGATAGTCTTCTCCGCATGATCTTGTCGATCAGCTTGAACGTACAAGAGGACGAGAGCAAATTGCGTCGAGTCGTCTTGTTCCAGAGACTGAAGAATACTGATCAGCTTCTCGGTAGCGTATTCGCGTAGAACGAGGCTGCCGAAAATCAATTTTATAAGATTCTTCTTGGACGTCGAACTGATGAGCTCCACGACGTTATACACTTGGAAAAGAGCATCAGCCTCCGCTCCGCTTTTGAGATTCAGAAGAGTTTCTGTTAGGTAGGTACTGAGACCCGGCGCGCTTCTGATGGACTTCTGCGACAGCACGTCCGCGGCCTTCAACCGAGACATCTTAAAGTAGGGAACGCACAGCTGCCACTCCGTCGGAGATTCGGAATTGATGTAGCAGTCGGCCAGGAGAGCACAAGACTTTCTGTATAAGACTTCCAATTGGGATTCGCTATTCTTAGCTTCAGATCTTCTGGAGTCTGCATTGTCTGCTACATCATTTTTGACTTCTTTTGCCAAGCTGACAATCATGTACGCCTCACCCAGCAAGTGTCTGTAGGTACTTGGACTCGACATTTTGTGATTTATAGCGGCATTGAGTATATCGTAGTATAAATCTTCTGGGGAAGGAAGGGACAGAGTGTAGAGGGTCCAATGATCGTCGGCTTGGGTCAGGAGGATGATGTACCGATTGACATGCAAGAGTTTTTGGACACCCATGAAGGGACATAGGCCTATTAGAGAAACGGGTTCTGTCTCGTTGGGACTCAGGTTCTCGATAGCATTTGTAACTGAGTTAGTTAGCTTCTGCGACAAACGTAGGGTGTACGACTCCAGTCCGGCTTCGGTTAAGGCGTGAAAGATTGTGTCCTCCAGTACAATGTGCGTCACCGGAGCTGTGAATGGATAAGGTGTGCAGGCTGTGTCCGGATTCTTGCAGCTTGTTGAGAAATAGAATAAATATCCTTCCTGCACTGTGCAAATAACGCAACTGACCCCATTCAAACTTTTGTACTTATCCGATCTTAGCGTGCATTTCTTTGTATTCGATGAGTTGCTCTCGTTTTTCAGGTACATTGGCTTCAGGAGAGAACAAGTGAAGTACTCGGAACTTTCACTTTTTTGAGATACATTATTTAACGCAGATATTTTTAGCTGGAGCAATTTCTTCACAACATAATTCTCCGACCAACTGTCTGCGGGGGAGCTGGTTTTTATCACTACATTTAATTCCGGGGCGCTCGAGATAAACGGATTGCTGATCGGGCCTGGCTTGTTCGACTCTGACTTCAGGGCAGGCAATTCGACGCCAGAGATTTGCGATCTTTCGCTCAATAGCCCTTGAGATTTCAGATGCTGTTCTTCATTTTTGTTGGATACAAGAAGATCCCAGTCGATGTATGGCGTGGCGTTTGTGATAGGCTGCAGCGAAACTTTGGAGTTCCAGATTGTACTAGTTTCACTTGAATTTGTGTTTTGAGGATCAAAATTTTGGTGGATAGGCTCTCCAAGTGAGCTCAACAACTCCCTGACTTCTGGGGCTCTTGTATCGGATGTACCGCCGACCAGAGACTCCTTTGCGCTACCATGCAAGGGTTTTCCTACCATGGAAGAATTTGTGGATGAACTCAGTAAATCGATATCCTCATACAATTGATTCACAAGTCTAAAAACCATGAAGTTCGATGCATCCATTATAGAAAAAAAATCTTCTGCTATCTCCATGCTCGTTGGAGAGAAGCTAAATCCCAACGACCATGGCCTTGCCTCAAAGTCTATGAACTTTTGCTTGGAGAGCTGTTGCCTCTCCACTTTCAATTCGTGAAGAATGGCGCTGTCGCCCGTGGCTACTAGCAAATTACCTGTTACTTGGCAAGCTGCTATTCTCGTCGGCTGTCCGCTAAGCGGAAGTTCGATCATTTCAAGACTGTTGTAAATTCTGTTGGAACTCGGTGTTACCCGGCCCGCGATTCTTGCTCGCATAGCCTGGTTCTGATTTCCTTCGAGTGCCCAATTTACATAGATTCTGACAAAATTGTTTACACTCGTTCCATCTCGTGAAAATTTTGACTCCACTGTTGCGATGTAATTTTCAGTGATGCAGTGGATCATCTGCTGAACGAGGTCCACTGTTGGGAAAACCGTTGATATCTTTGGCTGTGGCATGCTCAACTGGTGAACTTCGACGCAGTGGCTCGACAGGGCTAACAGCAACATCTCCTGACCCATACACCTTGCTGTGCACGAAGCCGTCGGCTCCTCGATCGCGGCAACGCTTTGTCCCAAAAAATTGTGCACAGGAATTACGCGCACCATTTTGACGAGAGATAATTATATGTCACTTAGATAACGGATTTCCCGAGGATATTTCAGTTTCGCTGTAAGTTTTCGGTGCTCGTCATCGCAAAAAATTTTATATCGATATGTGTTAAACGTTGTATGGAAAAGATCGATGCTGTAGAACTTGAAAATTTGTTTATTGTAGGTGTTCTTTGTTATGCAATCTGCGTATGTTTGTGCGCGTAGTATATAAATTGTTGCTCTCACTCGGTCGTCGAACTGTCAAGTTTTTGGATTTGGAGGTTAAATCTCCTGCCGAAGTAAACAATGCTGCATCAGATCAATGTTTTTGAGGCACGACGCCCGACAGCCAATCAGAGGACTCCGTCGCGCACTCGGCGGCCATACTTACGCAGTGTGATTGGCTGAAACTTTGACGTTTTGCAACTGTGACTTTGGAGTGTCCGCAAACAATGGTGCTGAATTGTTTGCTCTTGCGAACTGCGTCAACAACCGACGGTTTGTCAAGCGTACATTGACCAACAAACGTTTACGTTTCATTGTACGCGAGCTTGGGAAGGTAAGTCGAAAAACAAATTCGATATACGTCCACTGCAATTAAGTTGCTTGGAATAGTCATAACCGAGGTTATATTTTATTCGATGAGTATTTTAAAAAATTTACAGATTGAAAGAAGATACTTCAACGAAGCATATGTCCAAACTAGGAAGCTATGCACGATCTAATTTTCTTTTTGTTTTGTTTAAAATGAGTTAATGGAACATTTTCGAATTATTCAATTCCACATTCACCCTCGAAGCAACCTTCGCCGACCATTGTGAACACTCCCTTAAGTGACTTTGGTTATGTACACAATTTTTATCTTGAAACTTTGAAAATCGCACCTAAATTCACTATTATTGCGGGAAGCGTAATATTTCTCAATGCTGGACGTACATTTTTTTGACAACGGCAATCGTTCGCTATATCATAGTGATGGCTATCTAATCTACGCTCGACATTGAACCCTCGAAATCAATATGTATTTCGAGAAAGAAAATCTTCAAGACCATCCAATCTCCAGCATGTAAGTATAATATATTTTTTATTAACCTCCATAATTTTATAATGACTTTTTTTCGTAACGCAAATTATCGATTGTTTTTAAGTAACAAGTCGTGAGGTCGTCTTCATTCATCAATCGCCACACATATGTTATTTATCAGAAAAAAAAAACAAAAACAAAAAAAAACAAGTGAAAAAAACGTTGATGCAAATTAAATATGTATGAGAAAGTCGCACACAGTTGGACGATAAAGTTCGTGACAGGCCTGTCAATCATCAACGAATAGCATTACACATTATTCGACGAATCAACTGTATACAATGGTATTGACGAATTAACGTTGCGAACTGTCACGAACGTTGTATCCTGACTGTACATCAATTTGGAAATTTGTACGACTTAATTTTCAAACCTCTACGAAACAGGAACAAATCTGTGGAGAACTTGCTCATTTCGAGTCACGAAGTGATCAGTTCTATTAACTCGTCATCTTTGGGAGGTTTGAGTACCTCGACAAAGCAGAGCAATGAATCGTCAACGGAAAATGCCTACGATTTGTCGCTTCTCGACGGACCTGATCATCCGAGTCCAACCCCTACACCAAATTTGTCGCCTCATCCTAGTCCCAAAGCACAAAATAAGCGGGAGCATTCCAAGATGAGCTTGGATTCTGTCAACTTGTCGTCAAGAGAATCAGGATCATTTCTAAAATCGGACGAGCAACTTACCCAGGTATCTCCGCAATTACTATCTAACTCAATCATTACTTGTTACAGCCAATGCAATCATTTTAGATATTTTGTTGGAAAGGTTTATTGTTTTTCCAACTTTCTATAGGTTGAATTTCAGGCCGATCTAAGGGAAAATCTGACTTTCCATAAGTTAACTGTTTAATCTACAATTTTGATCGTATGATGCAGTAAAAAACATATTTTAAATTAACGTATGGGAAGATGGACTGTAAACAACCCTGCAATTAAAATGATAGGGCGGTAGCCCTGATATGAAAGAGTCTTGGGACTGAGTGTACCCATACATTACGTCCTAGGATATTTTTCTCTATCCCTATTGCCTCAATTTGGTTCATCATACTATATTGGTTCATCATACTACAAAAAGTTTGCAACTTCAGCAAGCATTTATACATGATAAAGGGACACACGTCATTTCTTTTAGATTCGGGTGAAGAATCGGGTAAAGAATAACTCATACACCATGAAGCTTGTCAATAGTCATTTCTTTGCTGGCTACATTCGAGATTAATTCTTTTAAGGTGAAGTGAAACACGTTCTTTGTTACTCTCTCTCGCTCCTCCGTAAGACCAATGCCGCTATCCCTCTCACACTCCTGGGTCTGTCACGTGACTTTCACTTCACCTTAACGACATTCCCGTGTTCATTAATTCACAAGTTTCTGTTACTGGCTGCATACGACATACATAAAAAAAATCATGTAAATAAAAAAATGTCTCTGCAAAGTCACTTCCGGTTTGAAAGTCGAATTTTTTAATGAGAAGTGACGTCATCAACGGAAAACGACAGTACCGGTTTGGAAATCTCATTTTTCGACAGGAAGGAACGTCACCTAGGGGAAAAGTTACATCCGGTTTGACAATCTCATTTTTCATTTCATTTTCCTCTAAGACTGTCGGCAAGATTCAATACAATTCAATTTTTTTTACAATCAGCGCGATTACGCGAAATCAATTTATTAAGTATCTTATATAGATTATATTCATTTGAAGACCTTGAGATCGAGATCGCATCGAGGTCGTTGATCTTGAACTTGACAAGTTGAGGTGAACACCCTCTGCGGGTTGAGCACTCGCTTGAGATACGTGTTACATAAGATTCCACGACATAGCTATTGAATGACAAATTGCCTTGACCTGGACGATCTTAAATGACGCTAACTTCCAGTGGTAGGTAACTGTTTTACCCTTTGAGAACTTTTACATCATCGAGAGTCTTTTTTATTTTAGGACAGCATTAACCGTTCATCGGATTCAGCCGAGCCGAGCAAGAATTCGGCATCTGAAGGAGGAAAAAAGGAGAACAGAGTAGATCGTGTAAAGAAAAAGTCATCGTGGTATAACGTTCTATATCCAACATACAAGTCTCGTTCCGAAGATTTTAAGAGAATCTTTAAGGACGTGCCTGATGACGAGAGACTTGTAGTCGGTAAGTTATCATTAGGTGTTTTATAACTAAGAGATTAAGCTTTTAGCAATTTTTTTCAGAGGAGCCTTATGTATATGTTTGGTCGCAACTTTTTTTTTAACCGCGTGACAGCCAAAAAGGAGAGCTAACAATTGGCACCGCGGAATACGCGCGCAAGTAGCGAGCGAAGGTCTGCGAGTGATTAGCAGCTAGGCTACGCCAGTGCGTAAAAAATCATGCGAGAGATTAACAGTTGGGACATCCGAACGATAACGAACGAGTCTTGTTGCGACTTTGAAGCGGACATTCCAGTTTACCGATTAATTACTAAGCGATAGAAGCAGTGGTTAAGTTGGACGTGCGGTCGTGTGTTGCAGTCTCATTGCCTATAATGTGAATAGTTTGATAGAGTTAGATTGTTCCATCTATTGCGTAATCAACGTGCTCGGGTGTTTTCCCCCTCTCTGTGAGCTCTCGATATCTCGAAATTATGCGAGATTTTTTCTCCTTTTAGCTATTTCCCCTAGAGGGCATGCGCCTCGTTCAAGTTTTAAAAAATCTTTTTTGGATAACTGACGTCTAACTAAAGAGAAAAATATAAATAATAATTGTAAGGCTAACTTTAAGCACTAGCATAAGAATTTGGTAAAAAAAAAAAACAGGTCGATTTTCAACATTTTTTTAACGCGGCTATTAGAAGGACATGATCGGGTTTTTACACACAGTCCGTAGTACGAGAAGACGAAAAGAGTTAGATTTTCGACGAAAAAAACGACTTTAATCGTTTGTTATTAACAAATAAATGAACTTTTTTTTATCATCTGGTCATTAGATAGAAAAATGTGATAATCAAGGATCTGTCCAAATTTCAACTCAATCGAACGAAAAGATTTTGAGAAACGATGTCCGTTCTCAATTGTTAATTGTTTATAAGTCGGTTGTTAATTGATATTTTTCAACAACAAAAAACTGAAACTTCATAACACCTTGTACTAACTGTGTGTAAATTTCCGACTTTGTGCTTCTAATAGCCGCGTTTAAAAAAATGTTGAAAATCGACCTGATTTTTGGACCAAATGCTTATGCTAGTTCCTTAAATCGAGTTAACGAAGCTATGATCGAGCACCATTCATAGCTTCTTAACCTGGAACGTAACGTTAATCCGCACGAATGTTACTCACACAGCTAATAGCTGTACGTTAAAAAACATGACATTTCGACAATATCGGTATAGATCGAATTGCTTGAAAGCCAATGAAATCGCTGGAAAAGCAACGAAGCGTTATAATCTTACCTGCCTTTATTAAACCTGTGCATTGGACTTGAGTAATCAGTTAATAATAATGGAATCAATTTTTGTTTCTAGATTATTCATGCGCCCTGCAACGAGAAATTTTGGTTCACGGACGTTTGTATGTATCCCAAAATTATGTTTGCTTCTACGCAAATATATTCATGTGGGAGACTCTGGTCTCGCTTCGCTGGAAGGACGTAGCTTCCATCACCAAAGAAAAAACGGCTCTCGTTATACCAAATGCAATACTAATTTGTACCAAGACTGACAAATTCTTCTTAACAACTTTTGGAGCAAGAGACAAAACTTATCTTATGCTCTTTCGAGTTTGGCAGAACGCACTAATCGGACAGGTAATAGAAAATTTAAACTTCTTAAAAGTGCTTTTGAATCTGTTCGTCACCTGCAGCTAATCTCATTAATATCTTCCAGCCTATGAGTATGGCGGAAATGTGGCAGCTCGTGCATGCGTGCTACGGTGAAGAATTGGGCCTCACGTCTGACGACGAAGATTATGTCCCACCATTGCCCCCACCGGATGACGACAAATTGTCGACAAGATTGTCTGTGGAATCCTTTTCCGAGGTATTTATTCATCAATATCGATGCTATTATTATTTCACGGGAAAATAGAACTTTTATGTACATCGATTTTTATCTCACGTTGATATAAAAATCGTTGAATTGTAACTCTAATTGTAATTTCTAATGCAATGAATGAAGGAGATTTTTACCGAACTCATTCATGTCAAGGTTGAAGGTGCAGCTATCGAAAGTTCCCAGTCGCCTCTAATTCACCACAGTGTCGATCCAGTTGTGCGTCTTCAGGGTCCTCCCCGGACTGATGCTGCCTTGGATCCAACGGATTTGAGCGACACTACGGAAAGTGAAGCGGAAAAACACGCAAGTAAGCTATCACCTGTTTTGTTTTAAATAAAAGCGTAGAGTAATTTTTTACTTTTGTCGATGTCTTTCAGTTAATCAGATATCTTTCTTCTAGTGAGACTAGGCGTTCGTGTCACAACTATATGCACTGCCCTTCACGAAGGACGGCAGTTGACCAAAGTCACTTTACCGATACACATCGATCAACTGTTTACTCTGCTGTTTACAAATTCAAAATTTTTCTTGGATTTCCATACAGCACGTAAAACCACAGGTAACAATTAATTAGTAATGGGATTCTTCACAGGTACAAATTTTCATTATCAGCTCATCAACGACGGTTCGTTTATAAAAGTAATTTTTTCCTAAGATCTGATCCAATCGGCTTGGACTCAGGACAGTGAGACTGGTCAGAAAATGAGAAGTGTTACTTTGACTGTTTCCCTAACACAGCCAGTTGGCCCAAGATCCTCACAAGTCACGGAAACTCAGGTAATTTTTGTTGTTATTGAATTTCTGAACAGCTCCAACTGGCGTTCTTCACTGGCGGTAAATTCAGCAAATAAATCAAAATCATTATTGATTGCAGATAATGTTGCCGTGCAGTAGACCGGGGCATCGTTACAGCATCGATATAGAGAGTACGAATGCTGGTATTCCATACGCTGATTCATTCAGCGTCTTGACCCATTACTGCATGACAAGTGTTTCCGAGGGAGAAAGCACCTTGGCGGTCTATAGTCAAATCAAGTTCAAAAAACACGTGTGGACTGTTATGAAAGGTATGCAAACGTTGTGTTATTATTCATTCAACCTTGCACTTACTTTAAAATTCAAACTGTTCGTTCGGTAGAAAAATTAGTTTGTATATTTTTTATTTGTTGTTTTTCCTTCCGCGAACTAATCCAACTGTGCTTTAAATTACTATAGGTCTTATCGAAAAAAACTGTTGGGCTGGAATGGAAGAATATTTCTGTAGCCTTACGAAAGCTTTGAGTGTGGAGTGCGAAGAGTCTGGCGTTGGTGTCGGAATGAAAAGGAAGGCAAGAAGAAGACGACGTGTGGCGGGTCCCAGCGTCGTATTGCAATCGCATTCTCCGGATCATTTACCTTCCAACCTGCAGTCGGCTGTTGTGGATCAACCGCACACTCATCACATAAACGGTAACGATAATAAAGGATTAAATTAATTACCTCATTGATACATGTGCTCCAAGACAAGAATTCATGGATCGCGATGTTCTGTATTTGGTATAACAGCGATGTCATTGTTATGGACAAAATTATCCATTTTAACCATCAGTTTCACTTCATTTCCTTTCCTTTTTGGCTTCTTCCGCCGAAGGTTATCACTGCGTTAGAGGTATATTGGGTGCAATTTTTTAAACGATTTTTGTTATGTTGAAGGCTCAGGAATCCGAAGAGATGCTGGAACGGTCATAAGCTGGGTATTGTTAGTCGCAGTGTTGTGTTTAACACTGATCAATGGATTACTCTACTATAAATTATGGGGACTGGAGGACGCTGCAGCTTATACTATAATGGATTTGCACGTTCTCAGGTACGATCTATGATCACACAGTCATACATTGTTTCGGGTTGTCACAATAGTTATTTGTATGGCAAGTCATTTCTCGACGAGCGTAGAAATGCCTCGTGAAACTGCCATTCACATTATTTGGTTGAAACGGATTCACAAAAATCACGCTTCTCTTTTGTGACAAGTGTACGCAAAGAGAGACTTGCTCGCGCGCGATATAAAAAAGTGCCTTTCTGGGCTCACGTCACAGAAACGAAAAGCGGAATTTTACGTGCATACCTTAGGAAAAATAACTTTTATTGTGTAACTATAAAAGATTAATGTCTTCGCGATGATTACCGAAAATGTTCTAATTACAGAAACACTCCGAAGTCCGATGAAGATTGGATAACATTGTTGCAGCAACAAGAAAGTCTTCACAATGTCGAGATGCGAAAATGGCAGAGGGTTTTACACACGGCAGCACAGCTACTCAGACAGGTATGAATAACTCAATTCATGATCGATAATAAACCAACCGTCCATAAGTTAAGAATTTTTTTAATTTCCGAACTTTTAATTCCATATAGTTCATACGCGTTCACGATGAAATCGCTCACATTGTCCTCGTCCATTTTGTCAAACCTTAATTCCCAGGTGGATCCCGACATTTCCAGCAGACCCAGTATTATCATCCGTGACGCAAAAAAACCGATGTGTAACCGCGCCAAGTTAGTTGTATTTTGTCAAAAATTCATTTTAACGTTCAGCTTATACAATCCTTTTTCCATTTAACATCAAGTACAAAAAGAATCATGAATTTATCGGTTCGGGAAGTTGATGTATTAATCATCGAAATCTTAATCGCCGTTCCGTTCTTTGCTTCAGACGGAAGAGTCGTTGACGGAACTGCAAATGAGCATGCACCCGTCGATGACGGAGAAGATGTTTTCAGTATTAAAGCCAAGCACGAAGGGTTTCAACGATCGAAGAAAACAACCGAGCGGCGACATGTGAGACGTAAATTATTATGTGTAATTGTCACTGAAAATAAATCGCTATGCCAATGTTACATCTTTGAGTAAAATATCTTCTCGTTATATTTCAGATGATCCCCAATATTAGAGCACTTAGTCTCGTTTCGGTAATGGTTTCCGGCCTTGTGATCAATAGAGGATTAAGGACGGGTCTTTAATATTTCATGGGTACCTGAGCGGGCTCCGGTTACTTTGAAAATTCACAAGTTAACATTAAAGACACTGTTTGCGCAATAATAATCAGAAGAATGTTAGTGATTCAGTAAAATATATTCTCTCCAAAGATTCAATAACCATATTTTGTGCGATATATATTAAAGTTTGGATACTTTGTTCATTAAACGCACCAGAAGAGCTATAAATAGTACAGACTTATTTTAGTGCGGTGAGAAGCGTACATAACAACGAAAAATGGTAATATTAAAAACATTTTTTTTTTCGATTGTACAACGTTTCAGGCATTATTGTTCTCTGATCTTTCACTTCCAAAACGTTCCAGGTGTTTCCGATTGTTGGCGCGGAAATCAATTGGATCGCCAACGCGATGGCGTCAAGAAAGAAGAAGTCGGAATCTGTGTAGGCATTCCCAGTTCAAAGTAGAGATCAAGCTCGTTGTCGCATCATCATCACGGCTACATTTTCGTGATTTCATCTGGTTATACTCTCATCCTGAGACGAAACATGTTGGCAAAAACACGGGAGATTTTTTTTATCTTGGTCTATGCTTCCGTGGCTCTATTTATGCATGATCTGCAATGCAAACGGCGTAACTCACGGAGATTATTGAAAACCCCGTATCATCGTGGATCCACAAGATACGGGCCTTGAATCGCCGTGATTTACTCCGTTTCTTCCAGGGACCGTAATTATAGAGGTATCTAAAATAAATCGGATCTTACATGAGCTCGATACATACCCAACAATGTTTCAACTCGGTCTCCTGGGTGCCAGTCGTGAATTTCAAAGAAGATTGTTTGAAGATTAATTTTTTTAGTATATTTATTGTTTGATACCATGATTTGGATGTCAACTAATTTCTTGCCATGTACATAATTTCTGTTACTGAACACTAAAGTCAAAGTAAAAGAAGAAAGTACAACTGTATAACGTCATTCGATTTATCCTTGAAATGCCTTTTGTATAATGGTGTGTTACTCGACCTTGTACAAGTTACTTTAGGGTGCCTGGCGAAGTTGCTCTGGAGTCTCTGCTGGAGTGCATAAAGCGCTCTGAGATTCTTACTCCGTAAATATGCCAAGCAGTGCATATGAGTATACCGCAGATAATTAGAATGAGCAGAAAAATTTTGAGCAGCAGAAATTGAAAGTGATCGAAGGACAAAGACGCCACTGCATTGTGCAGAAAGAATGTATATTTTTCCACCAGATTCTCCGTAGATTTTACAGTGCCCGTTGAGTTGGCGTCTGTGCCAAAGACCAGGGAAACTAATTCCACTGTCGTGCAGGCGAAATGATTAATTGACCCTGCGATCGTCTCGATCCAAGTTGGCCACGTATTTTCGTTTGTAGACATAACCGTTAAATTTGATAAAATCGGTTAACTTTTGAAATTTTTTTTCACACTCAATATTACTTTTATGCAAACCGTCAGTTAACCTCGAATATAGGAACGAGTAACACGTCTGTGGATATGTATAGAGAATAATGGCAGTAACACGCACAACTACTAGGGAAAATATCAATTGTGCTGTGTTTCGAACATCAATTGTTTGATCGTTTTTCATCGGGTCATGATTTATAATCAGTAAGATATAGGTGGCCGAAAGCGAAACCTCTATCATGACCAACATCTTCGAACGCAATGTCTCTAGTACACTACGGCTCTCATATCGTTTCCATCCAAGAGACTATATGCTTGAATGCAATTTCAAATGCCTATTAGAGTCAAAAATGAAAATGGTATAATGTTTATTGATAATAATTCATAAAACCCGACGAATAAACGTTCTATACGCACTACCTAGAGAACCGTTTCGACTGAATGGTATAACAGGCTTTGAATCTCCCGCCAGGCAGTAGATTTGCACCAGGTATACAGAGGCGGGATCCTCAGCGCTTCCCAAATTGTATTAAGTTAGCAATAGGAGTTCAGGATCCCGGCCCAGATAGGCGCCGACTTTAGAGTTAAGGTGATGTGAAATACCACCGCCCGTAACAAAAACTGTGCTAAATGCCGTTTTCAGACAGCAGTCCGCCGACGAAAAAGCAAATTGTCTTTCTCTGGAGAATCGGCAGACGCAGGGAAAGACAATTTTCTTTTTGTTCGGGGAGCTGCGGTCTCAAAACGGCATGCATTACATATTTTGTTACCAGCTGAGCCCGGGCAAGTGGGCAAGAGGGTGTTCCACATCACCTTAATATGGATATCGCTCTTTACAGCAGACATCCTCTAATTTTTCGTCACCAAATTGGAAGACGTAGTTTACTAGAGACGTTACGTTTGGTGAGGTTGGGCTTGATAGAGTGTGACGCCTTTAGCCTTCCCACTGTCGCCGCACTTGTCCAAGCCAACAGCTAATCAAAGTGGAGAGTTGGTCCGATACTGGCTTGGCGTGGCGATCGAAAACACAAATGACTTCGTCATGTGTGTTTTCTGCTTCCTCGTTAGGCATAAAAGCATTATCGATCTTTTATTGTAAAATCATCAAATAAGTCAGACCGATTTTAAAATCTCATTTTTCGACTGGAAGTGACGTTATACCGAAAATACGTCACTTCTGTTTTGAAAATCTCACTTTTCGACCGGTAGAGCCGTTATACCGATAATACTTCACTTCCGGTCGAAAAATGTGATTTTCAAACCAGAAATGACGTGTTATCCGGTATGACGTTACTTTCTAATATTGAAACTCACCACTCAGTAAACTGTCAATTTTTATTTCCAAACCCGTTGCAGTTTTTTCATACTTTGCTGTGACAAATAAAAAAATCTTTATTGTTTTTTCACCTGAGCTATTATGTTTTTGATAAAAATTAAAAAATGTTTTGCGTTTATAAATTTCGTAGATAAATAGCCATCGGTAAAGTATCGACCGTAGCCGCGGTTTAACCAAAAATTTCCCGTGATATAGAACCGGTTGTTTACCGACTCCCACCATTACACGTCTCTGTACCAAGCAAATCTCACACACGCGAAATCGTCATCGTTCGGTCTCGTAGTCGCCGCACAGTGATCGAGTAAAACAGAAGAAAAGACTTTATTTAAAAGAAAAAAAAAACAAAAAACGAGCGCAATGTTGAGTAGGCAGCTGTTGTTGAGACAACAGTTCACGCGTCTTAATCGCGCTATAAAAAATGCTCGATTGTCGTCGCAGCTCGCTGTTGATCCGGATTTGACCGGCGCAGCGGAAATGAGGTTATCAGCTCTCAAACCGAAAAAGCCGACGCGCGAGCCTTTCGCAAAAAATTTGTTCGTAGGCAAATTCGACGTTGAATTTTTGGCCTATCCGGAGCCCCAGACACACGACAGACACCGTGAGTTCTTCGAATGGCTCAAGCCCATAGAGGATTACATAAACGAACACGTCGATCGTCGCGAAATCGACAGAACTCGAAAGATTCCCAACGAGGTATTCGAAGAGCTGAAGAGACTGGGAGTATTCCGAGCCGCCGTCGAGGAATCGTATGGAGGTCTCGGCCTGAACTGCAGCGAGTACACGAAGCTCGTGGAGACTGCCTCGGCTGTACCGGTTCTGGGTGCTTACCTTGCCAAGCGAGCGACGGTCATCGGTCTACTGAACAATTATGCCAGCGAGGCACAAAAATCTCAACTCCTACCAAAAATAGCAACGGGCGAGTTGATACCGGCGTTGTGCTTCTCCGAAAGTCCCACCGGCACGACTACCGAGCCTCTGGAGACCAAAGCGGTTCTTGACGACACGTTGACGCATTACACCATCAATGGTCACAAAACTTTCGTTGTAGACGCCAAGAATGCCAATCTCTTTGTCGTATTGGCACAGCACGGAAGCTCCGACGACTATGTGAAACAGCAAACCTTCTCAGCTTTTCTGGTGCCTAGCAATGCCAAGGGACTCGTAGTGAGCGAGCCTATGAACATGCTGGGGCAGCGGGGACTGGACATTTGCTCGGTGACGTTCAACGATGTCGAGATACCAAAGGCAAACAAACTGGATACGGGCAAGGGCGAGGATGAGGCGCGACTCTTCATGACTGCTATGGCTGAAGCCAAGCACATTGTCGGAGGTCAAGCTATAGGCATATTGAAACGGTTTTTGAACGTCCTTACACAGAATCTTATAAAGAGCAAAAATTTCAATGTCAAGAGACAAGCGCATGATTCGATGCACGAACCGGTCGGTCGTGCCGCTTCTGCGCTCTATGCCATGGAGGCCATAACTTACATGACCACTGGAATGATAGACAGTTTTGAGAAACAAGATTGCACCCTCGAAAAAGCGTTGGTCGAGGCTCATTGCACCAACGCCTGCATACAGATGATACTGCATGGTGCACAGGTCGTGGGTGGTGCTAGTTACAACGAGGATGAAGATTTCGAGCTCATAATAAGAGACGCTCTGGCTCTCTCCGCCTACGATCGATCGATTGTGGACAGTAAAGTATTTGCCGCGCTGTTGGGTTTCCAACACGCCGGTATGTCGATGGCTCAATCGGTGAAGAAACAAAGAAATCCGCTTTATTATCCAGTGGACATAGTTATGGAGGCTTTTAACATCAACAGGCTAGACCACAAACTCGAAGAGCACTTGCATCCCTCGCTGCGAGTATCGGCTATGTCTCTCGAAAAATCTGTGGATAATCTGTACAAAAGCGTTAAAAATGTGCTGATACACTATGGGATAAGCGTGTTGGCTCATAAAATGGAGCTGCAGAGACTGGCGGATATTATAATCGAGATATACTCCATGGCCGCTGTCGTCGCAAGGTGTTCGAGATCTTACTGCATAGGAATGAGGAACTCCGAGCAAGAGGTCAAAGTTGCTATGGTATACACTTATCGCACTTACGAGAAAGTTAATTTGCTCTTCAAGGAATTGGGGGAGGGCGATTGGGCTAACGGCGATATGATGGTCAAGGATATAGCGGATGCAACGTTCGACAATAAATCTTACTTCGCATCGCATCCTCTGGAACGTACCTATTGAAGATGCCGCGTCCGACGGCCACGCGGCAAGCGGCAATTTTCTTCTTCACAGTGCCCCGTGGAACTCGCGAGTTTAAGCGTAGGCAAAGACAAGAGGATACTAAGTTTCGCTCTGTACATAAATATAGTTAAACTATTGGCTTTATAGTGTTTAGACATTAGCAGGAAGAAAAAAGAAAAATTTAGTCGTCGAATCATCCGCATTGTAACTAATGTAAACAAGAACATATTCATATGGTAGAAATAAAGAGACTTTGTGAAATAAACGTTCTGTTTACCGGAAATTCAACTATTAGTACTAACGAACTTTGATTTGTCTGAACTGCAATGGTTTTTATCAGATATCGAAGTAGTGTACGAAGTTTTTTTCTTTTCTATATTAGAGAAAAACATTATTTATTTGTATGACGAGGATTAATCAGAACACAAAGATACGCCTCGCGTAATCATAAACACTGTTTCATCCACGATAGACAATTGTTCGAGATAGCTAGCTTAGTCAAGTTTTACAAAGTTTTCCTCTCGAAACTGCAGCAGCGTCGACGTATTGCTTTATTTCATTATCGTTCAGCGCTACGAGCTTAACATTACGTTTACTATGTATATACAACTAAGTAACGC
The DNA here is from genome assembly GCA_964017025.1 of Stenichneumon culpator. Classification (NCBI taxonomy): domain Eukaryota; kingdom Metazoa; phylum Arthropoda; class Insecta; order Hymenoptera; family Ichneumonidae; genus Stenichneumon; species Stenichneumon culpator. The sequence continues at coordinate 16,843,803 of OZ024779.1, read as the reverse complement.
GTACCGTAGGAAAATGTTGGGTACTCGTTCTAGTTTAATCTATGTTTTTGTTTTTTTTTTCAATCTTTTTAAAACATCGCCCACGCTGATTACTGACTAGATGTTTGATTCTCAGCCCTCGGGCCGTCGTTTCTCTTCGAGTTCAACGACACAGAGTCTACTATTACCAATCATCGTCCGACTGTTAAAATAGCCGCGAATTTAATTCTATCGCAAAACGGCTCTAAAAATGCTCGATAAATGGAAATATATTGATCAGTTAGTTTCTTGCAATTTTCGTTCTAAATTTATCATCGCAAATTACATTTTATTTGTGTTTTAGAAAACGAAAAAAGATTTTAGATCGGAAACTTTCATGTTCGAAACAGCACCCTTCGTTGTTCGTCATACCACTCTGTTGTATACCGACTTCGGTGGACGGAGATCTACGGAGCAAACATAACACTGCTGACGTTGAGTACTTGATATTGTAAATTTTTTCTCTCTTTGGAATGTCGACAACAACGACGACGAACTCTTGCTTCTTTTACTTATTCTCTTTTAATTACTATAATCTCTCCGCCTGCACGATAATGTATTCTTCTTTGTAGACGTCGTGAGACGACCAGCAACTTCGCGAGCACGTGAATATCAATACCGTGCCAAATTCGATCTCGAAATTGCGCCCGTTGCTGGGATCCAGTCGAAGTTTCGGTATAATTGTCGGAAGCACTTGCAGCTCGAAGATTCTTTCCGCTCCGCAGTGACTGCAAGATGCGATGCTCTCGCCGAGCGGAGACAAGAGCAGAGCTGCTGTGTTGTCCCGGCAGTACCTGCGAAACAATCGATTATTAAGAATTAAAATACCTTCCACTTCCGGTTTACAAGCTAAAATTTCAGATGCAGCAATTTTTTTAATACCTCAGAATCTGTCCAGGATTCTTCTGGATCCTACTGAGAAAATTGTGAAACATTTCGTCGCCGTGCATCGGCACGCTTTTTTCATATTTTTCAGGACTCGTGTCGATGCCTTTGAGGTCATCGGACGTCGGATCGGAGCTCATAGGAACTTCTGGATTGCATAATTGATACTCTAAGAACAAATCTCGTACGTGTTGCGACACATCGACGCTTAGGTCTTCCTCCTCGACGCTGATGAATATCTCGGCGAAGCTGACATTAACGTGACTCTTCGACTCGGTGTGTTGAAGTGGAAGTGGCGTTACTTCGTGAAGAAGATCCATCAGGTCGCACTGGGGCTGCGTCGGCGTGTCGATGCAAACCACCTCGCTCTCTTCGCCCTCAATTTCAGCGGTTGCCAGCGGTGAATCGAGCCTTCCAACTGCACCGCCGCTCACCAGGGTTTCTATACTCGTGGGACTGAAATCCAATTATACAATTCAATAATAATCCAATCGATTCAAATAATTTCGAATGATGTATTGAAATAAAATAGAAAACAGCCAATCAATTAATTAGTGACAAAAACTGAGACATAGACAAAAAAAATTGGTGATAAACTTTTTTAGTTAATCGTCGTTCCAGGACTATATTCCATGTATTCTTCCACGCTGATCACGAAACTACCATTTGTTTTATTCATAAATGAACATTTAATGAGGAAAATTACGCCTGAAGTAAAGTACTAATTTTTCATGAAATTCAACAAATTCAAAATTACATAAAATTTAAACGGTTCGATCAATTCTCCCGAAATTTTAATGGGATCATCGGGCCATCATATTTCATCTGTATACGCGTTTTTAGCCAGATAACAAAAAAATTGTAAGAGCTAGAGTGCGTACAGATATATTTGAAGAAATAAAAAATGGCGTATAAAAAAAAACAACTGCACATTTTTTTATGAAATTTTGCAGAAACATTGGCTATTAACCATAAATACTGTGTGTGAAATTTCGACTTAATCGGTCGAGGCGTTCTTGAGTTATAGCGGCTTCAATTTTTCGTGTCCGATTCACACACACACACGAGCGCGCGCGCGCGCGCACACACACACACACACACACACACACACACACACACACACACACACACACACACACACACACACACACACGCACGCACGCACGCACGCACGCACACGCACACACACACACACACACACACACACACACACACACACACACACACACACATTTTTTCTAAATGTGATTTTTCGATGTTTTGAAACATTCTGAACACGTTTTCATTAAAATCTCGAAATTTTTTTTGCCCATAACAAAGTTTGCTCTATGAGGAAGCAAAATAAATGTAACTGACCTGTTGGCGTTCGGATCATCGACCCGTAGATTCGACAATTCTTGATTAAGCTCTTTCTCGTCGATCTCCGTAGTTTTATTCGTCAGGCTTAGTCCAGTGGTGAACATGTTGTTGCCGTTTTCCTCCGAAACATTGTCGTTAGTTTCTTCGCCCCAATCGCCGGCCCCGGATAGCCAACTGGTTGTCGAGACCGTCGTCAGGCCGCAATTTTCCGGGCTATTCGTTATTGTCGTTTCCTCCAACGATTGTACTCTCAGGCAGGTCCAACTCTCGTTCTGATTCCAACAGTTTGGATTTATACAAGCGAATACGTAGAGTGTACGATGATAACGGGAATTTTCCAATGGCGCGTAAACTTGCAGAGCCAGTAACTGTTGGAGTCCGCAGAGCTTGCATTGTGGCGATGATATCAGAGATTCGTCGTCGTGAGGGTCCTGCAGACAGAATAAAAATGCATTAGTGCAATTTGCTGCTTTTACACAATTTCTTTCAAAACTGAAATGTGTGACCTTCAGTGATTTGGATAGTCAAATGTGTTTTTTAAATGATTGCATTGTGGTAATCACGAATGGCGCTCTCAAAATTCCCAATCTGCTTGGGATTGTATCGATGGTTTTTTTTTAATTCTTGAATAACATTATTAAAATGTATTACTTTTAATAATTAAAACGGCTATTATATTTCAAAAAAGCTATTTGCGCTTTAACAATGCTCAAATTTTGTGTACACTTGATGTTGCTTCTACTTGAGTATGTTACTCCAAGGTTCAATACTACTCATTTTTGGAGTTATTCAACCACCTTGAATTAATTTATGCATTTCGAAGTAATCATTTAGATTGTAAACTTACCGGTTTGCCACCGATTTTGTTGGTCGTAAAATTGACGAGAGATCGATGTTTTTCCGTGATATACTCGTCCTCGTAGCCGAGGTAGACTTTCGAACGACTCTTGCAAGCCATTTAATCAGTGAGCAAGATAAAATAAAATACAATCCCTTCACTGACAACGAAGCTCTTTGGAAGACCCTTTTTTCAACAATGTGCAATAACAATATTCTATCCGCAAGCAACTTTCTATGCTGTCTCGATCCAGAAAAATAATCTCGAGCTATGGTGTGTTTGGCTGCTACGTGCGTCAGACCTGCAACGCGTGCGCTTTTTGGTGTAAGTTATCGATTTTAAGCCGCTAATGCCACAAATTTCAAAATACACGAATGGTAGGAAAATCTCGATTACGATAATCAACGTAGATTCGATTTAACAGAAAAAGAACACTTATTAGATCAGACGATAGAACGAATTACAGGTGAATTTTGGAAGACATTTGTTTAGAGCATATTTGTACGCTTGCACCACGTACAATGGACCTTGTCGCACTGCTGCCGCGTGCTAACCAATAATTTCTCGAGGATGCGTGCAGGTCGGTGAGCTGCTGAGTTCAGTGGTTCGTGCTGGAAGTTCAAACCTATCACGCTATCTTTAGCTCAATGTTTTTACTACCTAATAAAAAGCACGATGCTCCATCAGGTTGCCGGCTGTCGGTTATGCAGAAACCTTGAGTCACCGACTTAACCGGCTTTCGATAAATCGAACTTTGCTTGACGACTCTGCACTCCCTGCAATTCTTCTCTCTGCGATGATTAAGCGAGTATTACCTTCTCTTTTCCTGTCATACTTTCACGGCTGGAAGCCCTTCTTTTATTTATTTATTTCGTTTATAAGGCACAATACATTATTCTTCGATTGATCTTTTCATAGATTAATCTGAAAAATGGCAATGTTTATCCGTTTTTTTCGGAGGGGGTATCGTTCCTATCGGCAGTCGGATATCGTTGGTACGTAGACATGAGAGGCTGCGGCACCGCCAGCAACTCGTTTATTATTCTTCTCTCCTGTAAAAATCACTTAGTATTTTACTATTTCTCTTTTGTCCCTCGGCAGTCAGACTACCGAGCATATTCATCACCAAGCGAAAATCACCAAAGTTTTACCAACTTGTGCCCAGTTTTTTTTGCATTTTTTTGGTTGGTTGTTACGAACGAGTGTTTTTGCAAGGATGCAGTCGTGTGTCCGGCTAATTACAAAGGACAACACAACAATTGTTTCGATTAAATCGAAACCACCGATATCGTACGCATCATTGCACGTACTACACGGCGCTATACTCACATCAAGGCACTTCAAGAGATCCGAGATTCAGAGAGACGGAAAAACGTATTCAAGCCACAGGAGCGCGTTCCAACGCGATCTGCAGAACTCTTCTATAGACCTGATAAGGAAGACATGCAAATTCTATATTAATTAACGAAAAAAATCACCTCCAACGGGCATCGGGACATATGGTTGGTAGAACAACGTTGTAAGCAACTGATTTATGCTGCCAATCAGTTCGTTCCAAATATTGCATTTATGCATCGTTAGTGCATTCGGTTACTTGATTTTCATTTTTTTTTCCAATACCTCGTCGTTAACACGATTTTATATAGTTTATTTTTTTTCGTTGCGACACCGATGTTTTAACGTTGATATTAGAGTCGAAATATATTCGGTTTTTTTATCATGCTTAATTAATTTTTTTCCTTCGATCGTGCGATTTGTTGTTTACAACGTTATTTCAGTCCGCGAGTAACTCGTTATTGAATTATGTATACCTTTTTGTTTTTTTGTTTGGTTTTTTTTTGTACTGAAAAATAATGTTGTACAGATACGTATTCCATATTAGATGTTATGCCAAGTTTATTTATTATTTTCTCGATCACAATTACATATGTCGAAGTACTTGAAGTTGAGTTAAACGTTAAAAGTATTAAGAAGTTACTACGCACAGGTTTTGTATTTTTTTTTTTTTTTTGGTGAAACATTTTTTCATATTTATTCACCTACGTATAGTAGGATTTTATTGTTTTCTCAATTACGGAAAAACAATCGGATTTGATTGTTTTTTTTTCATACTTTTATAATTTATTTGTCATTAAACCACATAGAACATTGTTTCGTATGTATTATTTAGCGTACCTAAATATACACATGGACACTGATCGTTACGACATACGTAACGGATGAAAAAAAAAAGAATTCTGCACTGTAGATGATCAGTGACGTCAGTCACGTTTTAATGTCCCTACGCTCGATTCTCTCTGGCTCCGTTTCTCCTCGATCATTTAGTGCGAGGCGTTTTCCCCGTTGCCCTCGTCGCCTTTATCGCGCATTTTACATGCCAGTCTCTCTCGCTCGTTTACACATGTTTCGAGAGGAACGGGAAAATCGGAAGTGAGGTGCTGGATCGTAAAAAGGAAAAAAAAAACAACTTTTCAAGGTATCGCACGACATCGAATTTACGAATTTACGATAGAATCATACCCAGGTATTAATCAAAGGAAGAGTAGGAAGCGTTTTAACATCGATTTAGAAAAAAAAGAATACAAAAAAATGCGGAGGCATTCTTTTACGTTTTTGTTTTTTTTGTTGTTTTGGGGAAAACATGTGCGTTTACTTCGTAGGTCGGGAATATGGAGCGGAGCGATAGCGCGAGGTCGAGCTCGACGCTGATGTAGTCTTGTACGATTTCCATGCACGGCTCGATGATTCCTCTGCGAATTTTATATATTGATGCACATTTGTTATTAAATTTCATATAATTCACACCGACCCCTCCCTCTCCAATTTACGGGTAAGAGACATTCTTTTATATTAATCTACGAGTAAATGACAATATATGATGAAACATTTCTTCGTTCAGTTATGTTTTTTTTTTCATTTTTTTTTTAGAATCAATCTTTAACCATCAATGTTTCAATTTTTAACATCTTTTAATCTGATCCGTTTGTGAATTAAGTTTACGAAAGTTATTCGTTGAATTATTTCTCGCGCAAATCAATTGTGTTGATGTTGTTGTTTTTGTTGTTGCTTTTTTTGCATTAAATTTAGAGCTGTTATTAGAGAGCGGCGCTCGTGCATCGAACGACGCACGAGGGTTGTGCTCGGGAGTACGTATACATTATTTTAAGATTGATGCAGCCGTATTCGTTCGTTTCCATTAGAGAAAAATTTTCGTAAAAATTATTCGTTTTTTTTCTGATCGTTCCTTTTTTTCGTAATAATAAATTATTATACGATGCTAGATTTATTTAGAGATACGGCGAGGGAGACTTATAGGATAATGTTTCTTACCTGGATAATCGGACGTCTCGTAATAGTCGTGAGACGAGTGCGGTGCGGGTTCGTCGTCGTACTCGTAAGTTGTGTATCTCGAGGACGGATAAACTTCGTCACTGGAGATAAAAGTAAAAAGAAAAAATTAACATTTTTTTTGTCGGCGAATACATTTCTTTTACAGTATCGAATAATAAATAGTTTGAACTACTGACGTGGCTGACGAAGAGTAATGACGATCGCCGTAACGACTGCTGCTACTCGATGAGCCATGATAATCGTACTCGTGATGCGAGCCTCTGCTGCTCGGCGGTGGCGTTGGATCGTCGTAACTGCAAATATTAAAAATTAATGAATAAAAATTGTTATTAAAAAAACAAACAAAATAAACAAAACTAAGTACACGGGACGATGTTTTATAATAATATATCTCACCCGTAGCTCTGATCCATGGCGACACGCGCACGATCGAGTATCGAAAAGACCTTCGCTTTTGCCGGAACGGAACGCGTTATTGGTCCCCGAGTCGACGGTGGTGGCATTATCGTTGCTGAAACAGTAATGTTAGAATTTTTTTCACATTTATATTAGATTTTTTATATTTATATGAAAAATATATATTTCATACATATATTTTTTCCATAGACTTTTTCAAAGGACCCAAAGCACCGAAAGCTTCGTCTGCGTCGGACGAACAGTATAGCTGTTTCGTCGAACCACAGCGAAAAATCGTGAAACCAAAATGGCGGAATGGAAAGGAAAAAAAGTGTACCAATGCGCGACGGACCTCTGGAGGATCGGGGAGGTGCTGGTCTGCTGCTGGGTCTCAAAATACCACCGCCGCGAGCGGACGGTCTCCTCTCCTCGCCAGCTGAAGGATCGTCTACCATGCTGAGCTCCATCTCGCGCATCTGCTCCTGTCGTATATTGTCGTTGTTGTCAGGGATCAAGTACTTTCGTACCTCGGCGAGAGCGAAGGCGATTCTCGCGTGTGCCTCCGCAGGTGGTGCGAGGGCTGCGATTTCCACGTGCAAGTCATCGGATAAATGAGCGTACTTCGGGTCCAGCGATAGACGGCATTCTTCTTCCTGTCAACAGAAACATCAATTTTAGGATTAATAAAAAAAATCATTTCAAACAAGCATTCACACCTCGGAAAATTATTGTGAAATAAATTGAAGAAAAAAAATCTTTCTCGCACAGGTTGAAAATTTTACTGGTTCTCAACGTGCACGCAACTCAGACTGCCCGCATCGAGGTAACCCTTCAAGCACCAGGACTTTTTCCGATCGCAAACGATCCATGCCTTCTTTGAAGGTAGTCGGGCGGTACAGTTCCGCTAAACATGAGTTTCAGAGAAAATTTTGAACAGTTCTCGATGGGATAAAAATCTGAAAAAAGCAAGTATCTGGGAGGTGCTGCAAAAATTGGTTTTGCGAAATAATAATTCCAATTTGTTGTTAACAAATTGAAGATAAAAATAATTATTCAACATATTACCCGGCAACTTAACTATTTTCCTCCATAAAAATGATTCGTTTATTTTTCTGAATACATATTAATTGTTTCAGAATTTTTTGTAATCTTTGAAAACTGCGTTTTTTCTATGTTCAAGTTGTGAAAAAGCGCGATTGAACATAGGAAGAATGGGATGTTCAAAGATTACAAAAAATTCATAGGTATTCGGAAAAATAAACGAATTATTTTTATGGACAAAAATAGTCAAGTTGCCGGGTAATTTGGTTAACAATTATTTTTATCGTTAATTTGTCAATAACATTGTGGAATTATTATTACTTCAAAACAGTATTTGCAGCATTTTTTAAGTTTTTTAGATATTTAGATTTTGTTCAGAATTTTTCCTTGAAACTCACGTTTGGTGGGACTGTACTGCTCGGACAACCTCAAGCATAAAAACGATACGGATATTCAATAAATTTCTTTTGCATTATCAACAGAACGACACTTGAAAATACGTCTGTGAATTTTTATAGATTTTTTTTAGCACATCAACTTGGTATACGAATCGCTCGAAGTTTGCATCTTGAAAAATTCCGAGTCCTTGTAGAACAAGGATCCGGTACGTGAAGGCTTAACGCCGGGAGATAGGAACATTATTATTTAGTATTATTATTATTTAGTATATGGCCACGCCAGTTGTAGTTAGTTGCGCGGTGAAAGTCGATTTCGCACTTCCGCGGCGAAGCTGCGAATTGGCTGGTGCGGTTCGCTCGATCGTTTGATGAATACAAATTAAATCATTAACTGGAGATCCAAACTATCGAACAGTGTGCTGTATAGGTTGCCTTCACGGCTATCCGCGGGGAATAACCGCCTGATACAGGTGCCATTAAATGTTTGGGCGGGTCCTCTCGTAATCCATGAATTTAAACTTGCATCCCTCGAGAACTCTCGGTAAACTATTTAGCCACGGCAGGGATGAGATCATCCCTCCATACGGTGTTACAGCCCCGAACAGGTGAAAAATTATATCTGTATCATTGCAAATCTCCTTTATCGCACAGAAGTCAGCGGATGATTTTCGATAATTATCCACTGCTCGATCTCTCTCGAGGTCGAAATATGGCTGATTGAATTTGTAAAAATAAAAAATTGTACAGCACGAATTTGGATGAATTTTAAACTATCTCCCCTTCCCCTCCACAAACGCGGAGATGAATCCGTCTCTATGGACTGCGTTCGAGTGTAAACAATTTCCTGAGATATACGCCTTTGATTGATATATTTATGTTTCGAATTTCGGTAATATGCAAGGAGATTTGCGCAACTTTCTTAATCATAGGGCGAATGCGTAATATTAAATATAAATCTGTATTATACCATTTTTCATTTTGTATTCATTAGTTTGTACATATCGAAGCCCTATTATTAAAAGTATTCCTGTTGGGCTTGATTAATAAAAATACAAATACAAATTATTTAATTTTTTTTCGCGAATGTTGTAGAATTTCTTTGAATTAAAAAATATATATATATATTGTACATTGTTCGTACACTATACGATCCAACAGTATAGTTTCGCTGCATGAAATAAAATAATACGCGTTTATTTATTGTTTTTTTTACCGAAACTTGGGGGAATAAAAGGATCTTAAATTTTGGTCGCACATTTTTGCAATCGTTCTGCGAAGTTGTTATTGTATCACAAGGAAATTTATTGCAGGCAGCGAAACTATCGAACGGAGAGTACCCCGGAATGCAAGTCTAGGATGCGCTAATGCGCCAACGCTGACCCCGACGGCGGTCTAGAACAAGGAGGAGCACCAGAAATGGTAAGGATAATTAGGTGCAAGTGTATAACACTCGTACTTCGGATGACCCTCACAGGATATGACGTTAATCCCCGAGAGTTACGGTTACTGCCCCAATAAAGCTTACTTATCTACTACGTTAAACTGGAAATTTGGTCAGGATTCCCTTCCTCCTCCCTCCCATCGAATTGAAGATGAAACGATAGCTCGTATTCCAGGAAGGCTGGAAAAATGAGGGCTGTTATATCGGAACTGCCCACATCCACTCCAATCAAAATTTGTATAATTAAAAATAAAATGTAACTAATAAAAAAAAGGATTTTAATCAAATGAAATTTTAATAATTACACAAAACGTAAACTTTTAAAATTTCGCTCAAAGCCGGATTTGCTTCGACATGCTTCGATATTGCTAATCGTCAAACGTCGGTAATTCGCAGATTTCTTTTTTCATTAAACTTCTCGATTGTTCTGCCTGGGCCTTTGTAATTTTCAGGACTATAAGGCTGTATCGTTTTTTTTTTTTTCACGTTTTATCCCATTAAGTGAGTGTATTCTAGGGTCGTAAAAAAGGAAAACAGGTTTGTAAAAAAAAAAAAAACCCATCTATTCAATAGTCTATCCATCGAACGCGATAATGGGTCATCGGGATGAGAGTACAATGAAGCCTCGGGTATGAAGTACAATAGAAAAGTTGTGTTGGTTTTAAAAGTTGGATAACAATAGGGTCGTGGGGTGGGGTTCGGGGGATCTTATGGGGCGGATGGTCTGTCTATGGGTCCACGCGCAATAAAATGCCACAGCACAGGGTTGTGAAATAATACCATGCGGCAATTTTCACGCTTCCATGGGAACGACAATATGTGCGAGAATCAGAAGAGCGTGGGTGCATCCCCCCCCCCCGCACCCCCCTCGGCCGGACGACAGACATAAAAAGTGCGGATTCAATCATACTTCCCGCGGGACATTCAAGACCTGCGGGACTAGAAAAATCTGAAAAGTATTGCATGGGGATGAAAAAAAAACACACACACACACACAAAAACGGGAGGGGCAACTGCGGACGTTCGACATCGATGTTGGTACGAGGAGGGTGGTCTTCCGGCACACACAACCCCGCGAGTTGTGTCTTTCTCTGCTCTGCCCCTGAGGTTGAGCGCGTGCTTTATCGAGCGTATCGAGGATAGCATCAGACTATAAAACGCGAAACGGCACGGTATCGAAGTATCGAATACAAAAAAAAAGAGAAAATAAGAGGAAAGAGTATATAAGATAGAGGGCAATATGGAAACGTGATAACGCCCGATGGAGCTGATCGCTGATCCGTTAGAAAAATAGTACAGAATAAAATAAAAATAAAAGAAACAAAGATCCAAAGAACATTATAAAATTTTGTGGAAGTGAAAAAAATGACTTGCTAGGGTAATGAGTGCTAGCTTGCTACATGATAATTTGTGGGAGATCCCGCGACTGTAAAACGCAAAACGGCACGTTATCGAGGTATGAAAGATAAAGGGAAAAAAGAACGCAACTCGCATGCGACGTATCTGCAGCTCGTGGCTTTATCGTCGCATTTTTCATCGGCGTGAATCTCGTGTCGTGCAATGACCGCGGTAAAATAACCAACGCCATAGACATAAAATTTGAAATTATTTGAAATTCCGCTAGAAAGGTGATAACCTCGGTGGATTTGCTTGCGGTTACGTTAAAATAATTAAAATATATTTTTTAAAATTATGATTTTCGAAGAAAATTAAATTTCGTGAATTTGAAAAACGGAATTACGAACAAATAATGAGCGAAATGCGATATTATAATTTGCAGTAATGCCAGGGGGATGGGAACGTTGGAAATGTCGAGCGGATAATTTCCCCGGTGTACGAACAGTAGGAGTAGAGTTCGAACGTTCGCATCTCACTTTCACTGCAGTGGCGAGAGCATCGGTGCAGGCACCGGTAAATAACATTTTCCATTTGCCAAAGTGCGTTACGACCCAGTTAATCTCTTTAGCGAGTGAGCAAGGGATGCGGTATAGAGAGAAATGGAGAGAGGGTGTATGAGGGTAGTGTCTGCTGGCGCGCGGGGGCGAGGATATGCGGCTGGTTCCGCCGGCAGGGGTTAAATAGGCTGAGGGCATTGCAATTAATTCGAACGTGATTAAAGCAACGCTGAAATGAAAAGACTAGCCCGCTGGTTCATAGGCGAACAGAAACAGCATCATCAGCCAACATCACACGGAAGGTACTAAAATTTCGCAAGTGCGAGCGCGTTAGGGTGAAATGAAGCGCGACCCGAAGGGCGCGTGCTTATCGACCTAGTATCGGCACTGTAATACGTGAGACCTTGAAACAATGCATGTATGAGTAGAAAAGAGTCCGATGAATTTTTTTTAAATAGATTTTCTGGATGAACGTAAATGTAGTCAAACAGTTAATTGTTCATGGTAAAAATAGTAGAACAGTTAATAGTTGAAAGTAAAAATCGTAGAACAGTTAAAAGTTGAAACTAAAAATCGTAGAATAGTTAACAGTTCACAGTAAAAATAGTAAAATATGAAAATAATGGTAAAAAAATGTATTAAGGACGAACGATTTTCTTTCCGCTTTCGGTAGGTAAAGGATAGGCGCATATCATCATTCTCTATCATCCTTTGACTATCATCCTTTCTCTATCATCTGGCGGTGCCCTTTTGAAGTCCCACGGGTGAGCTAGACTTCGGCGTTGATCCAGCGCCGGGGATGATATGAGGGGAGAATTCTATATCTATCTAACGGGAGGGAGAGAGATTTTCATGAGGGAAAAGCCTCCGAGAGCTTAAGCAGCGGACCGATTCGCGACGTCATAAATCACGATTCGGAGGATTGGATAATTTATGACGTGACTAGGAGAGCCGGCTACGATGGAGTAGTGTAGCGTAGAAAAGTAACGTCTGTGCAGATCGGAGGATGAGACAGATCTATTGAAAAAGTTCTCATGCAAACTATCCGGGGCTTTGGGTGGAAAATGTGACCCGCTCTCTCTCTCTCTCTCTAGCTGGGTCCCGGACATTTCCGATGCGACGGATTACATCGTCGTCGCTGAGGCCACACAAACACTTGACTGTCGTCTGTCGATAAGCTTAACATTATATTTGGCACATTTCTGAATGTAAAAAAGTCCACATTTTTTATATTTATTTTTAAACGTACCTACGTGTAGTAATTCTGAATTCGGAGATCGTTGCCACTAGGGGAAAAAAAACACGACAAATATTGCAAAAGCGAATGATGTTTTAAGTAAAATTGTGATTCACAGAACGCGCGCAACATTTAATCTCTTCGTTAATGTATGCGCATTAATAACTGCTGAAATATTTAAAATTTCATTTACCAGTGGTTCGTACATTAAATGTGGACTTACACAACGCTGCTCCGAAGGCTATTTACAGTACATAAATAGCCGAGAAGAAATTTGAGTAGAGATGTACATATATATATACATACACAGTACAACCCCATCGGAAGTAGGAAAGAAGCGGGGCCATTAAAACTTTGCAATGACGCTAGGAATTCAATGGAAGGAGAGGAACATAAAAAATATGAGAGAGGAGCGGGAGCAAAGAAGGATAGACTTTTCGGTTCATTAAGAGCCTCTTATCTGTCGCGAGTTTCGTTTCTGTCTGCCTCGCTCCGCGAATTAGTAGTTATTCCAACTAGGAGAGTGGACGTGGACGTTTTTACTCGTCTCTCTTTTTCTCGCCAAGTTGGATGGATATTTCCACCCTCACGCGCCCGAACAGTGCCGAGGCACTCGAGTTCCGTGTGAAAACTTTTTTAGAGTGCCGGACAGGCGAAACATCGTCATATAGCTCCGGACCAGGTGTGCCATGTCCGAATTTACATTCACAAAGGAACTTCATACTTCGTCGTTGAATTTCATCGTCCAACAAAAAAATTACAATGCATGCTCCGTTGGAAACAACGACGTCGTGTTTAACCATCCACCAGCCGGGTGATTATCCCGCTTGTGCAACCAAGCACGCGTTCTCTCCCTCGCATGCGGCTCAGAAGCTCGCTCGACAAGACCCAACAAAAACGGACTATCTTTACCGATGTTTAATTCGTCGAAAAAACAAAGTAATCTCAAACGGAGACTGGTCCGTTTTGCCCCACCCTTCGTCTCCTCTCCGCCGTGCTCCGGATGAGAACTATTTGGTCCAAGAGGATCCTTTTGCAGCACGTGGGAATGTGGTCCGCGGTGAACGGAATCCTCTCTAGTGGCACGGATTTTATTTGACGTGTTTTCGTTACATCGGAACTTTCTCAGCTTTCAGCCGTATTCCGCCGCTCCTCACCTTGCAAATTCAACGCCCAAGTTTCTCATTGCACCGGCAGCGACGGCGCTACCAGCAAACGCAACATCGGAGACTCGACAGATTCTCGGGAGTTTCCTCGTCGGCGTATATTATCGAGGTTGTCTGCGGAGAGGCCTCGGTCGAGCACGTAGATGCATCGATGCATCCGCCTCAACGTTCCTGTCTCTGCTCGATGACAATGGATGACAACGTGGAACACCACCTGCTACTACGCTCGGCTAACCACCTTGGATCGAGTTACCCTGTGGCCACGTAACCGCAGGCTAAGTTTGCCAAGGAGAAACACCACCAGGCAGGCGACAGTACGGCTTCCGCGTCTTCCCTCGCTGGGGGATCCAGGAACAAGAAGAGGAAGACTGCGCCCCACCGTCGTTGAAAGCATCTCACGTAGCACCGCGAAGTTTTCATTACCCTGCTGCCGAGAGTCTCACTGGAAACTTCAAAACATCAAGGTTCTTCGACCCATTATCACGGAGTCCCAGGGTTGCATCCATCGGTGGGAGGCTCAAATTTTCTACGTCCAGGGGGACGCGCCGTCCCATGGGACATTGCGGTGGATGGATGTCGCACGGAGTGAAACGCGGAAGATGTCGGGATGAAGCATATATGAAGCAATCTCGGAACGTCATGGGTTTTGTACATTGATGGAACGGGCAATATCGCATTGACGAAAATATATAGTTATACGCCGGCTGGGAGAATGTTCCCGTGGGAAAAAGGGAGCTTTGGCCATGGAACAGGAGAATTGCGGAAGAGAGACTCGAGGTTGGGAAGGGGGTAGAAAAAAAAAAAAAAACAGAACGGGGAAGAAATCGGTGAGGTAAGAGGATGATAGAGAGATAAAAAGTTTCAACCGTGGGAGGCTCTCTCTGTGTCCCGGACCTAAATATAAGAAGTCGTAACGATAAATCACTAGGTTCTCTCTATCCGAGATTCCGAGATCCAGATGGGAAGAGCTTCCACCCATCCTATCACCGAGGTCGAATTTACCTAGAAGGCACTTTGAGATTTCGATGCCGTACGGGAGATTCGGGAAGAGCCAAAAGATCCGACGAACCTTTTTTGCCCTTTCCGTTCCTCCTTTATCGGGTGGTTTGGCTCTTCCGTGCGTTCTCGTGAATTTCTTAAACCGAAATTCCTCGATCGTCATCGGGACGCGTTCCCTCCTATTCCGATAGCGACTTCTGTTTTGTGCATCGAAGTTTCCTCTAGAGATTCCGACGCGGGATCTTTCCCTATCTCGAACTCGGTGCAGCGACGATATCGCCGATGGTCGTAAAAGGATCGCCGCTGCACCGTTAACAAAACCGCGGGAGATAAGCGACTCAATGGATTTTCGTTATTGAAATAATGTCCGGAGATAAAGGAGAGGAAAAATATTAGCATGGATAATGTTAAGATTAGGAAAAGTTCATCTGGTAAAGGCCAAGTGTCCTGACCGAAAATAAAGAAACAAAAACGAGAAAATAGTACTTTGCGATACGCGTGCGATAAAGCGAACATTGTACGCATAATATGTTTTGCAACTAATGCAGAAGTGCTACTTGCGTGCCTGCCGACGGTGGCGTAAGAACTACTCTCTTTACTTCTCACCCGCGAAAGCGTGCGAGAAATTAAATTTGCGTGTGAGAAGTAAAATCGGGCCGATGCGTGCATGCGCTGTGTCATTACAGTACGCCTTGCTATAAAGCTCCACTCACTGTAACCGCGGCAGGCACGAGAAGTGGCACTTCTCATGCATGCGCTACAAAAAATCTATAATGGTCCGGACCGGAAGTGGAAAACATTGTTCTTGGCGATAACCATTTTAAAAAACGTTCCGGAGCGACGGCACTGGTGCTATGGAGAGTTTAAAACACAATGAGCATTTTTCCGGTGCCTCCGGAGTTTCAAAATTAAATCGAGTAATAACATACTTTCCAAACGACCGGAACTGACGGACAGAAAAAGTGCGTACAAAGAGCCACCGGAAAATCCATTGTGATGGTTTACAATAACAGCAAAACGAATTGCGTGTTTCTCGAGTGAAAGGGTGCGCTAGGACTGCGCAGAGAAAAGAGTAAACGACGCGTGGGAGGTCCAAGTACTGTAGGACTGGTGCACTGGTGCAGGTTTTTGCTAACGATAGAGAGAAGCTGCGAGTACGAAGGGCGATGAACAACTTTTTCACCGCACGTACGTTACCGGTGAACTTTTTAAAGCACCAACAGATACAGATAGAGGAGAGAGAGCGAACTTCTTTTTCGAACTGCCGAGAAAAATACGTGCTTTTCACTGAGGGTGTATTTTATATTTTGCGCTGTACGCCCTGAGGCGATGGCATCACTAGTAGCAGTATCTAAAAAAATAAATAAAAAAAATTGTAACTTTTAGTTTCTAAAAAAGGATTCTCTGCCCATTTTCGATGCCTCGACGCCCACCGATGATAACTCCGCAGCCGCGCTCCGAGCACTCAACGATCCGCGAAGCTTCCATTATCAAGATTTATTTGACGAAAAAAAACAAAAATGAAGTTGGCGATGGCCACTACTTCACTCTCTCCCTCGAGATCTACCTTTACCTCTTTCCGGACTTCAAATTTCACAGTAAAATGAGAAAAAATAAAGGATCAAAATTAGATGCAAAAGAGTCGAGAAAACTCTGGTTTATTCGAACGGCAGACCGCGCACCGGTGCAATGCTCTTTCGCGCCCGAGTATGAGCTTATTCTTTTTCTTTCTTTCTTTTTTTTTCATCATCCTCGAGTCTTCACGCTTTTCGTGAGTTCGGGAAAGTACGGCGGGAGGGGTTAACTGCCTTTCGCGAATAAGGAGGACCAAGGAGGCCAGCAGTACGCCGCGTGAAATTGCAGTTGCCGGCTCGAGGTGACACCGTATTTTATAAGTTTAACGCTTCCCAGTGGTTTGTGTGTGTGTGTGTTTTTGTGTGAGTGTGGACCGGAGGCACGCGGGCTCACCTCGTGCACAGTGTGCAAGGCACTTCGGCGTACGCGGCCGGGCACGATCATTGCGAACGATAAAACTGTCACGGTTCTGCGGCTTGAACTCCCGGTCTGAGGCACTGTGCGAAAGCCTACCCTCTTCCCTTATCACTCGGGAACAGACGTTGAAATGCGCATTTTCGCACACGAGGAAACGCGAACTAGGAGGAAACTTGCCGTATTGTGGATGAAGTACTCGGGAGTGATGTGCGCGAACGAAAGATCCGACTTTTCGAAATTGGAATACCCTCGGGTTGACGAAGCGACGAGACAAATAAAATAAAAGCATTGATGAGCAAAAATGTATGAGAAGAAAATAAAATGCACGGGAGACCTTGCGACACTCCTGTTTTGGGTGAAAAAATAAAACGCACAGCGTTGGGCGTATTTATTAAAATCCGGAGTAGAAATTTTGGAGCGTTACATCGGGTCCTGATGAGGTCCTGGGGAGGCCTGATAAGGGCATGATAAGGACTTATCAGGATCCGATGTGAAGCTCGAAAATTTCTAGTCGGGATACTGTTTTGCGAGACATCAGAAGACCGGAAGTAAAAAAAAATGTCGTTTCATTCCATGCAACTGCCCACCCTGTTTAGGACGATCAAAGGTCGAGGGTCTTCTCCAAATAAAGTAAAGTGAAACGAATGAGAGGCTTGATAAGAGAGTAGAGACTTAAAAATAATAAAGAAAAGAAAAAGTTTACGATCCATTGAAATTGAAGTAGCGAGCGTCCAGGATAGCGAGACAGATAAGACGAGAAACGTCGCGCATTCTCAACAACGAGGGAAAAAGCGTCGCTTTCTTCGCTCCTATCTCGTTGGAGCGAGGGCTGTGTCGGGGCTTGAAATTCCACGGGGAAATACAGAAGTACCTGGGAAATTATCTGCTCGATAATTGGATTCGGATGGAAAAAGCTGGCCGGAGGGTAAAAAAAAAAAAAAAAAAAATGAAAAATAAAAAGAGGAAGCTGGAAGAAGAGGGAATAAAGAAGAGTAATAATAGGTGTGGTACAGCGTGGAGTACCCGTACCTTTTGCCGGTCCTTCATAGAGCCTCTTCCGAGCACTGCCATCTTGCACATCGTCTCTTCCTGTAGACGCTTCATGGAATTTCCTTTGGGTCCGAGCAGCTTGCCAACGAAGTTGAACTGTAACAAGAAAGATAAATCCTCATGAAACCGAGTGGTACGAAGCTGATTTCCCTCCGACGCCCGAATTCTCTCTTTTCCACCGACGTCGATAAATACGAGGATTCTGCAGTTTGGGTAAATTAGAATATTCGCTGATCTCTGTAAATTGTACGATAAATTTACGCTCAACGGTTATCATTGTCTCATCATTATTTATTTCATTCTTCGTCGGTGTATGTGCGCTTGCTATTCGCTGACAAGAAAAAAAAATATATATAATAGTTTTAGTAATGAAAATAAAATAGAAGATAATAATTTGCGCGTTTATTGCGGCAAGTGCTCGGGTATTGCAAGAGGAAAAAATGGAAAATGTGCCTTCGACGCCTGAATTCTCTCTTTTCTACCAAAGTCGATAAATACGAGGATTCCACAGTTTGAGTAAATTAGAATATTCGCCGATCTCTGTAAATTGTACAATCATTTTACGCTGAATGGTTATCATTGTTTTATCATTATTTATTTCATTCTTCTTCGGTGTATGCGTGCTTGCTATTCTCTGACAAGAAAAATATATGTCTTTTTTTAATAATAAAAATAAAATAGAAGAATAATTTTTGCGTTCATTGCGGCAAGTGCTCGGGTATTGCAAGAGGAAAAATGGAAAATGTGCCTCTGACGCCCGAATTCTTTCTTTTCGACCGTCGTCGATAAATACGAGGATTCCAAAGTTTGAGTACATTAGAATATTCGCTGATCTCTGTAAATTGTACGATAAATTTAACGCTCAACGGTTATTCTTTATTTCATTCTTCGTCGGTGTATGCGCGCTTGCTATTCGCTGAGAAGAAAAATATTTATTTTTTTAATCATAAAAATAAAATAAAAGATAATAATTTTTGCGTTCATTGCGGCAAGTGCTCGGGTATTGCAAGAGGAAAAATGGAAAATGTGCAGCGACCGCGTACAACACTACACTCGCGCCGGCTATTCGCTCCTCTACACACATTGGGGTGAAACAACTCTTGATTAAATTCGACTACCAGGCCATGGTACATCGAGAGAGAGAGAGAAAGAGAATGAGAGATAGAGAAAGAGGGGATCGCCACGAGTACCCCTGTCCGGCAGATTATATTTTAATTAATTCGAAGGATCAGCCGGTCGACGCGATTACGACCCTCGGTGAAAATCCGCGTAATTATATTTCTCTCCTCAATGCCGGCACTAACTGCGAATGATGCAAATCTCGGCCACCGGTGTTTTTTCGAGGAAAAAGACAGAATATGAAGAAAGAAGATAGCAGAGAAGTCAGAAGCGGGGCGATGAGTGGAGTTGCACACGACACGCAGGGTTAATTTGCATCCGGAGTACACTTTCCTGATTGTCTGTAAGAGAGATCGGGGCTGTTAGCGATCCAAGTCGACCTTATTAGAAAAGGAACTGTAAGAGCTTCGAAATAATCACCTGACCTTTCAGCTAACAGCGCAACACTCCGCTTCTGCATTTAAATTGACTTCAAAATTTCCTGTTCGCGTGCTTATCTGTAGGAAGTTAAAAAAAAAAATGGAACAAATCTTTCTGTTTCTCGATGTAAAGCACAACGGGCTAACTTTAGTGTACGCGAATTTCAAACCACAATGACATTTGGCAATTCTTTTTTTTTTTCATCGAATTTCAAATTTTCTCATTGTTTTCGAATTGTTTCCTTATTTTTTCCCTTTTTGCTTATTTTAACTAAATTTTTTTTATATATGTTTTAACCAAATGCAATTTTGTTAGAACATTTTTTTCCGTTCTCTGAGAGTACGCTCGTCATACTCCAATTATTTTTGTTCCCGGAAAGTATTCGATTATTCGAATCAGCCCCCTTGCGCGTTGGAAACATATGATATATCGCTTTGCAGCTAATACTCGGAACGAGAGGAACTCGGAGGGAGTTTAGTCGGAGGTATATCCAGCTCGGGGATCTGCAACGGGATTTTGCCGATGGGATGGCTGGAGCGGGTCACGCGTGTATAGTTCCCGATAATTATCACGTTCACGGAGCCGTGAGATAAGCGGAGGGAATGAGCGCGCTTTTGAAACCGTGTGGTTCGGTCGGTCGAATTAATCGTCCAACTTCCACCGGGTTTGGCTTTTCCCACGTGGTTGCGGATTATTCACTCCGTAAAAGTCTCGATCATCTGTGAACTCCCCATTGTCAGAATGGCACAGCGACCGCCGCGAGGACTGCGACAAGCCGAGATTAAAAAGAAAAAATCATCCCCAGCTTCACCCGGAGAACGACCCAGCGTACTGAAAAAAACGGGCCACGGACGAACGGACAGGCGGACACCACCCCGACTTCAATTATATAAATATTATTTTATTATAAATCTATAAAGTTATATATTACAGCGGCGAGACTGCACCTTGACAAGAAGAATGGAAGAGGCGAATCGGACTGAACTATAAAATTTCAGATAGGCGTGCCCCTGGCAATTAGAAAGATCGAAAGAGAGTCAGTAAGACAAAAACCTAATAAGTGGGAGAGATAAGTGTAATATTAAAACGCGCGGGGACTAAAGACAAAATGCCATTCTATTGTGACAACCATGCATATCACAGCTGGCTACCGAGGATTTCGAGAAAATAAAACGAGCGGCCGTGCATGGAGTAGGTACTTCTTATCTATCGTCTCAAACATTAATGAACACCGATTATATATTCCTCTGCATGTTTATTTTCAGTCGTCAAGACTCCCTGACAACTTGTAATTGGGTTCTGCCCGTATGTTTCTATAATAATAATGAATAAATAATATATTAAATAGAAAAAAACGTGTATATCTCGACGAGGGAAAACTACGAAGATGCAAGGTTCTGAGTGCAACCGTGGCGTTTTCTCAGAAATTCAAATTGAAACTTGCAGCACGATCTCCTTGTCGTCGACGTCGTCGTCGTATAATTTCAACGCTATTGTTTTTAAGTAGACGGGGCCGACTTCTCCACCCTAGACGCGGTTGATTCTTGTGATAGAACTTTCGAAGAAGCGCTTTTCTAAAGTTGGCCGAGGCTGGCTGCAATAACGTGTGGAAGACCCGATGTTGCCCGGTCCTAGTACAGTCGCGTCGAGCTTCTTTGGTGTGAACTCGGGTTTTCCCGGTGGCTTTCTCTCCCTCATTCTCTCGACTCTCATCGTATACTTAGAGCTCGAATTGCCACGTAAACGACGCCGAGACCGGGTCCTGGCGTCTCCGAAACTACAGACGGTCTCCGCGGTCTGAAGTTTGCAGCTTCTTGATCTTCATCCATGTACCGAAGAAGAGAGGCGAGCCATCGAAGCGTGGACGACGAGGCGGGCACCCGATCAAAGACGAGATTACCTAACGCGATGCCATCCCTCCGGCAATTCCTTTCTAACAGTATTACCAGTACGGATATTGCAAAGAGCTTGAGAACGTTTGAAGCTGAACCTATCCGGTTATCCCTGTTAGTGTTACACCAACTTGCGGCGTACGAAATATCCGAAACGTTTATCGGCTTGAAACGAATTCACTGTTAGATTTGACCCCTCTAATGCCCGTTGAATGACTCAATTGCGATTCTCATTTTTTTAAATACAGTATATTACGCTTACGCGGATCTCCGTTTATATATATATATCGAATGCTAAGAAGCAAAAGGACATATCTTATATCGTTATCGATAACTCAATTTTTTAGAATTTTCTTTACTGCATAAAGGTTTTAGGATTTACCATGGGAGCTGCTAGGGAAGAAAAAAATGTTCTCCCGGAGCTGCAATTAAATTTTTAACGCGATTGCGGAGAGTTATTTCTTTCTTTTTCACAGTTACACGACAAACTTCGGTCCAGAGAGTTTTTTTTTGGCTTTTGGCGGGGAAAAACCTCTGCAACTCGGATGTAACGCGTTCGGAGTGTTGCGGATAATGTATATGGTGGAAGAATGAAAAATTTTCCAAAAGTAATGTACACTCGGTGGGTATGCGAAACGCGAGCCACGGACTTCATTAAAATTCTCAGCATCAACGCCGCCTATTTATTTCCGGGAGTGGAAGCGCGAGCCGGCCGAGGAGTGAAGAGAGAGGTCACGCGAGCAATAGTAGCCGCGCCGAGGGCCGCACAATTCCCTGGAGGGTATTTTTTAAATTACGTTGTCGACGCTTTAGATTTTTTTTTACAAGTTCTCTCCCGTTGCTAAAGGTATCGCGCCATATAAGATTATTCATAATAAATTTCAATCAATTAACTCCAGAACTCTTGTATTATTTTTTCTACCTTGTAACTCTTGACTGGGGTAGATATCCACCCCACGCGTTTCTTTCACGTACAAGGGTCCTATAAGCAGTAAATGGGGTTTGAAACACGTGAATCTCTTCGTTTTTTAATAAGGAAGAGAATGGCACGAGGCAAATTTAATTTTATTAAAGTTTAGGGGTGGAAATAACACTTAAAGCCCGAAACGTAACGAAAATTGGCAAGAATCGCATCTTTTGCGAACAAAATTGAATTTTTTTTGTAAACGTTTTTTGTAAAGAAATACTTGTAACAATAATTTTACGGACTGAAGTTACCGCCGATAATAAACACAATGTAACCATCAAGTGAGTACAGAAAAACCTTCCTTCAACTACACCTCTACGTATAGGGAAGAGCGGGGCAAAATGGGGCAGCGGGGCAAAACGGGACACAAATTTATATTCGAAAATTGCGTTTTGGCCTATCGTCCCGTTTTGCCCCGCTCTCCCCTACTTGTTACCTCGGCATCACTCACTCGCGCAAATCATACTAACCTCTAAAAACCGATAAAAAAAAGCGTTTGAATAATGACTTGGGCACGGACGTTCAACTAAATATTTTGTTGGCCACACATAATATTTTGATGCCTCAAAAATATTTTGGTGATATCATAAAAAAAAAAAATTGGTAAACTAATCAATCTTTGAGCTATACCAACAAAATATTTATTTGAACCTCTCTGCCCGAATTTTTAGTTTGTTCAACCGTATTTTTTATGAGTGTAACCCATAAAGCTATCATCACGTACACTCTAACAAGTCGGATAGGACCTAACAAATACTGTGCGCAAAATTGTAATAAATGAGGAAGCCATGGACAAATTGCTTTGCAACTTTTGTCTTTGTACAAGATGAAAATTCAAATCGCCAGTGTAACTCCGCGCTCGTACAACCAACAGTACAGTTACGAAAAAATCCAAATATATTCGTCGCGATAGTCGAAGGGATTGTTCGTATATTTTACGCGAATAAACTCAGCCGCCCAGTCGCCCAGAGTCGGAAACTCGGTTAGAACCAAAGTGCCCGAAGATAAAATGAATATTCCACCCGCGAGGGGAATTCATCCGGTTAACAAGTCAAATGACTCGCTTATACCGTTGGTCACATCTGATAAGTTTGCATGCCTGCGGAAGTGTAAGGAATAAAAATAAAGAATTTAACTGCTCACGGCGTATTTGCAACTCGTGACTCTCACGACATTTTTTAAATTTATTGACGTGAAGTTGTGTCGTGAAGGCTACCGAGAGGCTGACGATATTCGCCCCTTCAAATTTCGTGACTGCACACGGCCTTGAGTCATTTTTGGTACAACGAAAAGATGAGGTAAGAAATAATTATGATAATTATATTAATAATTGTGATAATATTAATAATTATGCAATTATGATAAGGTAAAAGTTTTATCGGCTCGTACGAGTCGCACGTATGGCGAACAGTTTTCCAGGAAGTTTATTACGTATATAAGCCGCGATCGAAAGCCCATAATTTCACAGTTTATGCAAAGTCGTAGCAGCATCATCGTACGTACAAAACAAATTATCTAATTATCCAATTGTTGAACATTTCTTGTCTCAATGATGTGCAAACGTAAGCACATGCAAAAAAACGTAGCACTTTTCATGCATGAATTACAAAAAATATTTAACGGTTTTAAGAAGCTTCTCACGAATAGTTTTTGTATGTTTTCGAAACAGATAGGGGAGACTAGGGCAAAATGGCACAGCGGGGCAAAACGGGACAGTGAAGGCAAAACTCAATGTTCCAATAAGTTCTGGATGCCCCGTTTTGTCCCAACGATACATCCGGATTTTCGAACTCGTTTTGCCCCACGCAGGACCATCGCCACCATCCAAGAGTCATCGGGAAATTGGGTTTTGTCTCATTATCCCGTTTTGCCCCACTGTGCTATTTTGCCACGATCTCCCCTACAGTTCTACTTGCTGTTGGCAGTCGCTCGTGGGATTCGCGCCGTTCAATTTCACGACTTGATACGAGACTTGGAATTCCAGTCCCAAAAATAACTATGAAACCTGTTGTATGCAAAATAAAAAAATCGGTTGCAAACGTACTGGACGATACTTTGGCAGTCGATTTTTTTTTTTACATACCACGTATGTAAATCTGCATATGTGAAGAGGGAATCAAAAAGAAATAAAAATATGAGCTCAACCAGATCTTCCTCAAACGGAGAGAAAAGGAAAAATAACAAAAATTCCGCGAATGTCGAGATTCTAGATCATATTCGAGAGGTCCATGAAGAGATCCAAAAGAGTTTCGGCGGAGAAGAATTTGACACCGATAAATCCCGCGCACCCGGGAGACAGGATAAACGTGCTGAATCGAGAAACGGGCCAGCGAACGCAGTGGCACGAGCTTCTGAAATAGCTGCGAATAGAGAGTTAAAGGAGTAGACGGAGGTTCGTGGTAGAAGTGACGCGCGAGGCGAACCCGCGTGCCAACGTTTACGTCACTTGACTCGAACGTTTCCGGTAACGTATGTCCGGATGTTGGAGCAGCAACAGCCGGATCGACAATCAATCAAAGCTGGAGTCACCGCGTGCTACAGATTGTCGAGAAGGATCGACGAACGGCGGCTAATGGAGAGGAAAGCCCGGGCATCGCGAAGCGTAGGAACGTAGCCGAATCAGAGTTTATATATAGCCCATACACAATGGATTCTTCATGATGAAAAATATGGAGTAAACTGCGCAAAGAATACCAATGATTTTTAAAAAATGGTTCCACTGCATTATTGATCTTAAATTTTTGTTATACAAATTTTGAGACCGGTCAATAGGCGGTGGATCGTAAGGGCTCAAAAAATGGTGCACTTGATATTATCATAGCATAGAAGCTTATCGGAGGCAACTTTGGCTCAAAAGTAATTTAACCGTTTATACTAATTGGCGACACAGCTGAGATTGTGAAAAAAAAAAAATCTACCGAACTAATGCTTGACTATAAACTTTCATAATTGAAAGAATTAACTCTGTCTCACCATAGACGGATACTCGAATAATAACTTCGGACAGCTTTATTTCTTCTTCTTTTGAATTTCGTGTAACTCTCTCAAGCGATTCCTCAGTTTCATCCTCATCCCCGAATGAAAGTTTGATTCTTCCATCGAATCAGGGAGAGGTAGAGACCGAAGAGAGAGTGAGAACCAGCGAGAGCGATAATTCCGTCAATTGAGGAAAAATTCTCGAGTTGATAAAAAAAAAAAAAAAAAAAAAAAAAAGAAAATGGTTAAGAAAACTTTTATCTCATCGGTAACATTTTTCTACTGATGTAGGGTAGAGATATATTCGTATTGGTGGAAGTTACGATTAATCAAGATTTTCCCGTGAGATTGAATTCACCGGGTTCTCGTCTAATTAATGCCGTCCGAGAGACGTCGGGCCTGCGCGAGGTGAATTCCGACGAAGCGATACGGACGGCGTTGGTTGTAGGTAGTGGCAGTAGGAAGCTCCAACATCTCAGCCAGAAATCAGAAGGCATTGTTAACCCGGATGACTTCGCGGGGGCCGCCCCTATATACCCAGTTCCAGGGATGAATAAGCTGCGGGTCTTCGCTCTGCAATAATTAGTCCTCCCTTCCGTTGCTCCTCTCGGGATCGAAGAAGTTTACAGAGGGTACGAAAGGGATCTCGACGTGGATCTTCGTTTACGTTCAAGTTAAATTTTTTTCTTGTCTTTTTCATTAGCAAAAATTTAAATAAAAATAAAAATCCTCGCTGACCGGAGAGCATTGGATCGCTAGAGAGTTTACATATCTCAGGGCGGCGTGCGGAACAGCGCTGGCGTAAAATCGGTGATAAATCAGAGCGGGAACTTCCGGAAGGAAGTAGAAAGGGAGAAACGAGAAAGTCTCTCGGCGTCGGGCCGAGCAACACACTGCAGCCGAGGCTCTGGCAACAAGCTCAGCAGAGCTTCTATTTGCGACTTATGATTTACCGAGTGGTCCAGAAACGTGGGAGCGGAAGGGGAAGAGGAGAGGGGGGGGGGGAGGAATAGGAGAAACCTCGAGATATCTGGACCACCGGAGTGTCTGTGTACCGACGATACATATCGCCGAGTCGACTCTCGTAGAGTATCCAACTAATTCCTAATAACGATCTGCCGGTGCATCTCCGGCAAAGGCTGAAGTACGAGGTCAATTTATCGACTGTGAATGTAAAGGGAGGGTGAAATATAACTATAGTGTCAACGGTGTTCCGAAGAGAAGCTTTACGACGGCTTACATTCAATTATCGAAATTTTCGTTAATTGGTCGCCGAGGCGGCAGACGAAACGAATCGACGATGGGATCTAATGAAACGTGTTGTCAATTAACTTACGCATTAAGGCTGAATCATTTAAATAGATAAAAATAAGATGATTGAGCGTAGAAGATCGCATCAATTTTACCATCATTTCACATAGTTTTTTCAGGCTAGTTTATCGGAGCTTTGTTCTCTATGGAATCGGAAAAATAATATTTTTGGTAATTGTTCCGGAGCTATCTTTTGACGGTCTTTCGATGAACGTTGTGAAGTTGGCCGCACGAGCTGAAGGCGAGCGTAGCCTACTTCCCAAGCGCCTTCGTGAATCCAGTTTTTCGTACAAGTATCGCATACTGCTTCTTGTCACAACTGCACAAAAACTTCCAGTTTTGTGCCTGTAGCGTGGCGAAAAAGTAACTAGAGTGTTAACAAAGCTCGCGAAAAGGTAACTAGTGTGATTTGCCCGTGCGCAGTATTTTTCTCGTACTCTTACGAAAAAGCGCCGCTTTCACAACACGTTACACGGACGAAAAGTGGGACTTTTTGTGCATGGGTTACAAAGTAGTACATTTCGATACGAGTGCGAAAAAACTTTTTCTGAAGAATGTGATTTTGTAGCACGAGCTAAAGACGAGTATTCTTCGTGTTTTTCGAGACATTTTTATCACGAATATCGGACAAAATTTTATGACCCAAGGTGTGAAAATGGGGGTTTTCTTGCCTAAAAACCGCCATTTGCCCACCGAGTAAAATAAAATGACTTATTATCGTATCGGCGAGACGAGTTCGATTATCATAAGCTACGGCAATGTGCATGCCGTTAACATTTATAACAGGTAATTGTATGTGCGAAAACAATTGGGTCTCTGATAGTAAAAATCTTTTTACAGAAATGTCCGATAAATACCGAGAATTGTTCTCTGTCCTCGGTCGTGCAGATGAGCGTGTATAATGGATAGATTTCAGAACCATTGAAAATCTCGGTTTACCGCACGAGTAGTCGTCAACGAACAATTCCAAAGTGTTGCCTCAAAATTGGACGGACGAACGCCGCATCGTTTATGCATTATCTCTCTGTTTCACATTAAACTGCAGCGTACTGTATACGACCATGCATTTCGTTATGCAGGGAGATGGAAACTACTAGAGTGCGGGATACAACATAGCTGCGCCTCATTCGCTCTCGAGTCCGAATCCAAACGGGTGCTCGCACACACGTCGACGGGAGGCTCGATTGCCGCAGCTGTGGGCTTCGTGTCGCGTATGCAGCACCACGGGCGAGTGAAGAGGTTTTACTGCACACAGAGCGTTAGGTTCGTAGCAATGATTGGGAGCTACACGAGTGAAGCAAGCGAGGGACGAAACAACGCAACGGCCAGACCGCTCGCACGCTTCCTACCTGGAAAATTGTTTGTTTCGTGAATAATCACTATCGGTTTAACCTCACCGACGAGTGTATCTGTAATTCTGTACATCTCTTTCCGCTCCATCTGTCGCGCACCCCGCTACGTATCAATTATCAAAATTCAACTGTTTCATCGTTTATTCAAATGAACTGTCCGACCGCGACAAGTATCATCGTACAGCGCTATCGTCTCTGGCGCGAATTGCGGTGGGAGAAACTATATTTACATGGAGTTGCGTGTTAGAAAATCTGGTCGGTATAAAAAAAAACTGTAGTACATTGTTTGTTTTTTTTTTCTCCAGGACGTTGAAGATTTCGGGCAAACGCAAAAAACGCAAATTATCGACTTGCCGAACTGTAAGTTCCGCCTGCCCTGATGACCTGCCTTTGACAGGAAGTAGTCGGGAAACTTGAGTACAGTAGAATCCCGTTTATCCGAGGTAATGTGAGGAGAGCGTACATCGGATAAGCGAAAACTCGGATAACACAGATAGTATACTCAATTGAAACTTGTTCTACTATTATATATTTAAAAAATAACATACCACTTCATATAAACATTAACTTTATTGGTTAATTTACGACTTGTTTTCTTTTCTGAGACGACTTGTTTTCTTTTCTGAGACATTATCTGAGATTTACGTCTTGTTTTCTTTTCTGAGACATTACGATGTTCTACCATTGACTCTAGAATCGGAACTGATGTATTTACAGCTCGCAATATAAAGACATAGCAATCTTGTAAAATGTTAAGCGCGTATGCAATAATGTAGTAGTTACAGTGGACTCGGCGCGCGGGCATGCTGCTTTATCCGTTTTATCAGAGTTTTCCGTATTATCCGAGCCTTCGCCTTGGTTAACGCGGAGAGCTTGGATGAATTTGATGCTTTGGATGACGCGGAGGCTCGGATGAGCGCGGTCCTACGCTAAACAAAAAATGTATTACTTTTTTCTGTTACCAACACAGTCAATGATTTTTCGCGATACTTTGAGCAGTCTTTACCAGTGGGTTGTGTGGTACCCGATAGAGAGGATATTGTTCGTGTTTTTCGTTTGATACTCGATAGCGTCAGGACGAGATACTTTTTAAAGACAAAACTGTAGAACGCGGCGGCAGCTCCGATGAAAATGGAGCTGCCGCCTGAACTGGACCGATGAAAATTTAGGAGGTGCTGGTGAAACAGCGCGGGGGGAATATAACAGGGTTGTTCATATACATAGTATGCGCAAGAACGCCGGAGCCATCAAAAGAGCCGTAAGGCGAACGCATTGCGAAAGAAGAGCGCCGAGGGAAAGACATTAAAAATACTAAAGAAGAGACGAGAATACAGAAAAGCCGGAAATGCTTTTACTTAAGAGCCCGGCCGTGAGAAGCTTTCCATAAAACTCAGAAGCTCGCGAGTTTTCGATTCTATTGTGTGTGACCGGTGAAAGAGACGGTGAGAGGGGCACAGAGAGGGAGATGGTCACATTTCATGAGCGTCTTTGCGTTCCAATGGTTTTAATGTCCCCAGGGAAACGACGGGAAGAATCCCGGGTACTATAACTTATAGTACACAAAGCTAAGAATTCTGGCGTTTAATCGGGTATAATCATTCTCTAGCGAATACCAGAAAGGATTGTGTAACCGCGAATATTATTCAATTGGTAGTGCAGGCTGAGCTGGATCGATTAAGTTTAACGTTCAGCGGTTAAATTAAACGGACAGTGAAGAAATTTGTCGTTGCAAAATTGTTACTTGTATGACATTGTCTCTACAATGAAAAATGTAGTAATCGTAAATAAAGATTATTTTTCCTTGATTGCATAATTAAAAAACTCCGCTTTCTCATAGAAGAAGTTTCGTGATGAACAAAAGTGATGAAGTACTACAGTGAAAATTCCCGGGTATGAAGTACCGAAGATTAATTTTCAGGGTATCTTCGATCCTGCAAGAGCCATCAGTTTCGAAAACACGAGTTTCAACAGACTCCCAGGCTTTGAGTGGCTCTCTGAGAAAAAAAAAAAAAAAAAAAAAAAAAAAAAATTCAATTTCTCTCATCGAAAAACCTCTTCAACCCCTGCAGAGAAAAACGAATTTCCAAACCACCGGCCTTATTTAATTATATCCACACGAGGCATAAATAACTGCCACCACGGCAATTAAACGTTTCACCTCCAACGATAAAACCCGACTCAAGCCCAAGAGAGCGCGGTACTTACGGCACGGTGACTCGTGTATGTCTTACATTCTCTCTGCCTCCGCAACCCGACAAAAATACACTCGAGCTCTCTAAGATAGACGAGATACGAGAGAAGAAAGGTAGAAACAGAAAATTCGAACCCGTTGTACACGAGATATACTGCTGCCAGGGTGCTTGGGGGATTCTGTAGTATCTGGGAAAGGTACAAAACCGGCGGAGAGAGAACACAACCAGCATCACCCCCCACCCCTCCGATGAAGCATGGGGGAGGCAGGAGCGGCAGCGGCGGGGCTTCGGGATTCACTCGAATACCTTCTTTCCGCCTGAGAGTAATGAGGTCGAGACGCGAGCGAAGGTAGAACGAGGTAGCGCAACCGCCTTCGCCATCGCAAATGGTAACAGAAGACGTGAAGATGTGTATAGCAAACCTGCAGCTTCGCGACTCTCCGAATGGTATCCCGCTACTAGGAGGCGGGGGTTAGGAGGGGGGGGGGGGGGGAGAAGGAAAGCTAAGGTGTAGGTACCACGTTCAGCGACTGCGGTACGTAGGTAGGAAAAGGCAGAGAGTACACTTGGCATCGTACCTATAGGAAGAGCCAACGGTACAAGTCCCTTCATCCACTCATGAATGAGACAAATTGTCGGCTATGGGGAGATTCGCTCGTTTTCCGTAGGACCTTGCGAAAAATATATACATACATGTATTACATATAAATACATATAAAGATACATGCATAGAATGCTTTGGGGGGGGGGGGGGGGAAATGAGGGGTGAAAGCGAGGTCGGGAGCGAGTCGGAGACTAGAAAAAGTGGTGGGCTAAGCACGTGCTGGGGCGCGAGAATATACAGCCGTACATAAATCTTTCTCTAACAATCCTCAACTGTTTTGTACCTTCATTTCTCGGAATCCCTATTTGAAACCGTATCTCGGTGGTGTTTAATATCCAGACAATGAAACATTGAAGTAATTAATCCTTCGATGCTTTTGCTTTGTCGTGAGTCGATGAGACTTGAAAGGCAGCCAAGTAATAACGCGGGGCTTTTGCACGTTGGGCGGAGACAGCTGGAAAAACCGTGCCGGACCAACGAGAGAGCGAGCTCGAGAAGTGAGCTTTATCAAATTCGAGACGCGTACGACCATCAACGAAATAACTCGCCATTCGATATTTACCGCAGCGAGGCGAGGGCCGCAGCGTGACATCGGAGATATCGCTACGTGTTACATGCTGCGATAAAGGACACTCGGGTGACGCTGGCGAAATTGTATGACATTGGCTATTGAAAAAGAGATTCGAGGATGTAACCGATGCGGAAGACATATTGGCGAGCCATTCGATTCTTCAAGATCAATTTTCGTGGCTAATGTTCGCGTTGCCAGAAGTTCTTGTTGCCAGAAGTCGTGCGGACTTCGTCAACCCTTCTTGCCAGAACTCACGAGAGCTGTTCTCTTCCGGACCGTTCGCCAAGCCTGGTTGGTCTGAGCTCGTCTTTTAAGGGCATGTGACACGGACTCAGCCGGTAACAAATCGATTTCCCTATCTTCACCGCGACTGATATTACTGCACTGAGAGAAGTTTCTTGTAAAAACTACCGATCATCTATAAGAAAAAGTACCATAGCACATTGTAGTAGGGAACCAGGGTGCCACTTATGGCGGAAAGTCTCAGATTTTCCAGGTAGGGTAGAGCGGGGCAAAACGGGGCATGGGGCAAAAACGTAATTTTCCAATAATTTTTGGATGCCCGAATTCGCCCCATCGATACATCGGGCTTTTCTGCCCCGTTTTGCCACCTTGTCTGATCCAAAAATGATTGGAAAATTTAGTTTTGCCTAACTGCACCGTTTTGCCCCGTTGCCCCATTTTGCCTCGCTCTTCCCTATTTTTACCATAATAACTACGAAAAATTCTTATACATCCGGTACTTCCTACCATAGGTGACGCCCTAGTTCCCTAATACTATGTGATGTGGTAATATCTCTCAAGCAATATAGTCGTATTTACTAGATCCCTGTCAGTGCACTTCGAACAAGAGGAAATTAGATTTTTATGCATCCATATGTAGCCTACTAAAACCTAATTTACTTTTGTCCGAAACAATAGTCGAGAAGAAAATAAGGAAACCGATTTGTTACCGACTGAGTCTGTATCACGTGCTCTTAAAAAGTAGGAGTTTGGATAGACTTGAATACGTATGGAATATGTAACTACTTACAGAATACCGAGATTTTGAGACTTAATATATAGAAAACTAGAAACATGAAAAATGTGTTTCACTTTACGCCAACTTCTACTATGGAAAGGGCGTTAGAATTGAAAACCCCGAGAAGGGAGAATGTCATAGCTGTCGCCCCAATTCGCAATTCAGGGATTCGCCGAGTGGTTCGAGAAGTTCCTTGCTGGCAGATCTCGAGTATACTATTCTCCTCCCCCACCTTCACATCCCTCTTTCTGCTCGATCCACTTCTCGGCGGGCGCATTCTCCACGTTCCATGGACTTCGCACTTGACCGTTGCCTTCACAGCCTCCCTGCTCGTCGTCTGGACTTGGAGTTTAGTATACTATACGGCACTGTTGTCTACGTGCCTATCAACCTGACAGCATTGACTACCAGTGTCTGGGAAGGGACATAAATATCGATTCGTTCTCGTATCCATCGAATCTACGAGAAAGAGCAGCCAAGCGCGTGTCTCGCGTTCTCGACGTCCTCCTCGAAAACTACTTTTCGTAAAGCCATAAAAAATATTTTACGACTTAACATAAAAGAGACTCGTTGAGTGCATGGACAGGTGCGCCCGAGAGATGATTCGCCACTTTATTCTCTATGGGATGTCCGGAAATACTATCGGTGGCCTCGATTTATCTCAAACTCGTGTGGAAGCTTTCTCGAGTTCTGCAGGATACAACGACGCAATCGAAGGGATTCTTATTACGAAGGTATGTCAACGTTCATCAAAGTTTGACGCTTTTTTTATTACTGCTTTGTATTCTCGATAGATTCCGTGCTTCATGAATGGGATAAAAATTTGCCTCAACGTTCTAATAAAAATGCACAGTTAAATTCACATACGCACTGGAAAAAAAATTTGTTTGCGGGCTGCCAAAGAAAAAAAATGGTGTTTCAATTCTACTTCCATTTCTTACAATTCCGTATGATATTGAAACAATAACGGCAAAACTCTCAACGTCACATTGTAAGAATTGAAAGTACAATTGAAACAACAATTTTTTTTTGTTTGCCAGCCCGCAAGCAAATTTTACTTGATTCATTGATATTTTTTTCAGTGCGATCATGCACCTTTTTTCATTTTTACCATCCTGAGCTAAAACGAAAGTAGAAGACAATAATGAAGATGGAACAATCTTGGGAACCACTTTTGATGGCAATGAAACAAAAACTTCTTTTGACGAATTCAAGGAAAGTACAGACGTAAAATCGTTATCGGCTGAGTACGACAGTCAAAGAATTAAGCGTTAAAAATGTCCTGCTCGATATTCCTCTGCAGTTTCTATCTCGAGAAGCCTAGAAAATATGCAGGAGGCTTTCTAGCTGAATCGACGAAAAAGCTTCCTACCTTGATGCTGTAGAAGCCACTCTGTGAAATTCTCCCCGAGGTACGAAAGGGCTCTCTACGTCTCTTTCTCTGCGAGTGTAAAAGTCGTTTCGCGAAATATTCACGAGATTCGACACACCGCTTCGTACGGACAGCCAAGGGAGAAAGAGAGACCTGGTGGAGGGAAGTACGCGGAATTGCACAACTTCTTTGCGAAATTGTCGCTCCGGTGCTGCGGCAGCAGCGAATTTTCCGGGGGCTATGGAAAACGACTGGAAGCTCCAAAACTCCAACTACAATCCTGATATCCCTCTCACGACTTTAGCAATAATTACAAGTACAAAATCTGATCTCGTACGTCGCATGCACGAAATTGTCCGAACTCGGACGATATCCGATAAAACTTTACTACGATTATGTGCAAATGGAAATCAAATTATTATTTTTTTCTACGAGAAATAAAATGTGTGGAACATCTGTGAAAGATGATCATCGAAAGAGAAAAGCGAAAAGGGAGACGTGACCAGCCACACAAATGAAAATTTTAATATCTTATTAATAAAAAATAAATATAATATAATAAAAACGTAAAGGTAATAGAAAAAAAACAAAACACTTGGCTAATTAATTTGAACATAGCACATTTTTTACAAATAAAAAAAAAATCTGTAATCTGATTTACGTAAATATGGCAGCTATGAAAGTAATTCCGATAATTCTGGACCTTTCACGTTGGGAATCAAACGACGAACGACGCGGTAGCGGCGTGAAGATAGTGGCACCAACTTGGATTATACCCGAGTAGAAATTTTCGATCGTTACATCGGGTCCTGACAGGTTCCGGAGGAGGCCTGACGAGGTTTCATCAGGACATTGTCAGGCACCGATGTAACTTACAAAAATTTCTACTCGGGTACGTGATCGTGGAAATCGCCGCCGTCGAATTCGATACGACACCGCGAACGCTTAATCGGTTTTTTTTTCCCTTAAAAACAGATTGTTTACGGGCATTCACGTCTTAAATTAAAAACAAATATTGTCACAAATGTAGCTCAGGCTATAAAGAATCAATATACCAAAATCTGTTAAGTAATTTTTTGCCGCTTTGACAAAAACTGGCGCCTTCGGAAACTCGCCAAGCCGCGGCATGACAGTGAAACGCATATTTCCGTGTTTTTTTTGTCCGATGGACAGTCAAGGGTAAAAAAAGAATTATCTAGCAAATAGACATTTTAGGCTGAAGGATTTAGGTCGATGGCCCGTTGGCAATGGCAATAGAAATTCAAATACATACTGTTAATATTACCATATATGTATCGATGATCGCACCATGCAAAACATTGCCAATAAATAGAACTACTAATACTAGCAATTTTTGCGCTATAAAAATGGTCGGCAACTATATGCCAAAATATGACAACAACAAAAAATTACTTACTGAAAGTGTGGTCCTATATGGAAAAAAAGACAAAATCGATAAATCGTTGTAAAATCTTTTCTGGAACAACTAAAGAGACTTAGGTTACGAGATAAATCAAGACACATCTTGACATCGACGTTTAATTCTTTAAAATCAGCCCGGCCGATTTTACCATGCGCTCTCCCCCGTGGCACGTGACTCGGAAATCAAGGAACAGCCGGTACCCCCGAGGATAAGCTTTTCCCCATTTCTGTTCCGTGAAAACTCTCTCGCGGTCTCGTCTACACGGAGACCGCGACAGCCAGTGCGCCGGTGTGAATCGATTCGACGCAGCTGGCACTCGGATGCAAATATTCTCATGCTTTTCACGATTTTCCTGGAATTTCACATTTTCTTCCTCTGCACACAGCGACGAGTTTTGCTCTGTCATGGAAATGCCTTCTGTTTCACGGTAATAAAACAAAACTCGGTATAAGAAAATGGCGAGAGAGCGTGATTAAGCGTGATCTCGAGCTCCGCAAGATCTATCGGCCATTCTCACGGAGAAATGGAGTCCTCGACGTGAAGAACAGAGTCGTCGAGCTGTGGCGAGAAATCGTTGCAGGCAAGGGTGTCGCTCGAATTGGAGAAAATTCGCTATAGCGAACGTAAATGGGAACGTCTCCGGGAGAGAGATATCGATGGGGTAAAGCCTCAGGAATTCGAATACCCATTTGTTCCCTGTAATCTGTTGAGCGCGTGGCATCCCTATCGAAATTTCGAATAGGGTGCGGGTTGGGAGGGGCGAACACTAGAATGGATTATTTCTGGTAGATTTTGCCGTTACAGAAGAAGTACGGTTTAGACACCCAGAAAAAAGTTTATTCCAATCAAAGAAAATTTATCAAGGCCGAAGAAAAATGTTTATTTGCTTCATAACCTGATAGAGTGTTTATTAATTTCTAATATATTTATTTGTTTCATAGTTTTATTCTTATTATTTAGTAATGTTTATTTGGATCTAATAAACAGATACTTATGTCAAATAATTTTTTCTTTTCGTGATCGACATGCTACTTTGGAACGTAAAAGAATAATGTGATATATGAATGATGGAGAAACGACTTTTTTATTGAATGAGTCATTTTTACTGTTAACGGAGCATCAACAAGTAAGGTCTTATTATTAAATAAGCATACAGATCCGTTATCGACGTACCATTTTACTAATCACGTCGCACATTAGTTATACTCATAACATAACCAATCTCGAAGTTGGTTCTTCGAGGACTCGTTCCACAACTGCAATTCGATCGAGGTACACAGCTTGAGGTAAACAAAGTTTCATAAAAACAGACCGATGAGTTGCCTTTCAATTACAATGTAGCGGTTCTCTGTAAGGAATAAATGCAGCCTTGTACTATCATCGAGAGATGTTTTCAGCCAACTGACGTGTTGACGACTCTGTAATGCGCGCTATCGAATGATAACCACGTTTGTCTCGACGTCAAATATATGATTTCTTTGGCGCGAATAAAAAATGTATTTATTTTTATTTTTTTTGTATGTGTTCCACCTGCACGGGGTCCTTCCCCTTTTATACACCCCACCTCCCCCCCGGATTGCGTTCGCAGCCGACTACCCCCTTACTGTGTCGCATTCGCACAAGGGCACAGAGAAACTGCGGTAAACCTGGCCATACACAAACGGCTCTTTCCCCAGAGATTGGCGTTCCTACAGGGTAATCACCAATCTCCGAGAAAATTGCCTCTCGCTTCACGATTCGATGCGCAAGCCAACGTGCGGCTAGGCGGTCACCCATCCAAGTACTGACCGCGAGCCACACACCAACCGCGCACCTATCGCTGTCGGTGCGAATAAACATTTATTTTAAAGTACAAATCTTTGAATCCATATGTTTTACTTAAACTGAATAATAGCCGTCATTTGAATCTGATAAGAATTTTGTTACGGCAAGTAAACATTTCTTTTATCTTAATAAACGTCATTTGAAGATAGAAATTGATTTGATTTTAATAAATCTTTTTTCTGGGTGGACGCTTCATCTGTATTCATCTATCGCTATTTTTCATCACGCGTTACAATCTGTAACATTAGTAATATTTCTATCAGTAAAAAGATAAATTCCTTCCACAAAGGATGCTCCGCAAAGTTGAAAGTTACAAATTTCAATTTTCAAAGTACATATTTTCGTAACCCACTTGACTCAAAAACTCGCTCGAGGCCTCTTGAAACAATACGCTCTTTTGACTTTTAACGATCGATAAACGTCTTCCTGGAAAGGGGCTCCAATATCCCGATAACATTGCTGCTCCCTCCGGCCCGTTTCCCTGATCTACTTTTCCTCTTGACCGCCCGTAAAAATTCTCCGCCTCGAAGGCCACCCCAAACACTTCTCCGGCTCCTCGCTTTCCCTCGAGGCGACCCCCTCCCTTTTCTTTGCCTCTCCTCTCGCTCGTCCATAAAGCCGGCAGCTAATTTCTCGATTCTCTCGATGCTTAATTGACGCCCCTTTCCCAACCACTGCCGACAAGTTTGTAGGATTTCCCGCGTCCGAGCCGATGGAAACGACTGCGAAGATCCCGAATGGAACGACTCGAGAAACCTCTTGATAAATGGACCGCAAGAGATGCCGCACCTAACCATTGCTGATACTATCGACAGCGTCCTGATTTATTTGGCGAGCGTGTCGCATCGCTTTAAAGCAAAACATTTAACAGATAATACTCTCGATGTTTCCAACGCGACGGGAAGGAAAAAAAAGAATCATAGAGTAGCAGAAATAAATGGAAGGTGAATATCTGGCTCGTTAAATTTACGGAGAGGACACTCCGGGTTCATTTGAAATGCACGGGGCACTCAAACACAGATATATATGTATATATGCAAGCGCACATAGATACATGTTAAGAACGAATGAAAGACGACGGGGGCAAAGGCTTTCGACTGGAAACTGTTAGCGGAGCGGAGACAGAAAAGTCACCGAAACGGAAGATATCGGATCAAGACTTGTCCCCCGTCAGATTCCTCGAAAACCCCGGTTTTCTTTGGTAACAAGTGAGCACCGAATGAGAAACGAGACGGAGAGAAGGAGAGTAATGGAACATTCGCGGTCCACCAGGAGAAAGCTTGGAAAAGATGAAAAGCTCCGCCATCGAAACTCCACCACTTCGCTACATTATTATCACCCCCCCCGTAAAGTTCTCGAGACTGCGAAGCGGAGCTGCAATCGATTCGTCGAACATCCGGCTGAGTAGTGGTTTTCGGACCGTTAGAAAAACACCCCGTCGGCGACGAAGCGGAGGGAAGCTTCCGTGTGTTCATCGGAAAGGAATAGCTTCGCCGGGCGAAACTTTGGCGCGAACAGGATAGCTAGCGGTTCGCCGACATTATCGCCCAAGTTCGAGAATATAATTTCCTCGGTATAGAGGGGGGATCGAGAGAGAGAGAGAGAGAGAGAGAGAGAGAGAGAGAGAGAGTTTCGGCTGAACGGGGAGGGTAAGAGGAAGATCAGGACCGAAGGGCCGAGCCTGCGACGATCCAGCCGAGGGAGGGAACACATCGCCGCATCGTTTCGACGTCGTACGGAGTTTGTAATATTCCACGGAAGTCATTCGGCAAGGCTCGAGGAATCCCGTGACACCACACCGGCGACGCCGTCTCTCGCAACCGGAATCGGTTATCGAAACTAATATAGGCGAAAGAGCCAGATGGAGGGCCATCACGATGCGGAGGAACTGGTTACATGCTTTCGAAGTTTCCACGCTTCCTGAGTAATTACCTTCGGATGCTCCCGGACCGGCACCAGCACCTTAACCGCAACACGAATCGGCTTCTCCCGATAGATGTCCACGTACTTCGGATCACGGAGTGGCTTGCCTATCGCCTGCGTCTTCTGAATCTCTGTAACAAGAACAAAATACACGTGTCAGTACTCCTCCGGAATTCAGTTCCGAAGAACCTTTACTCTTTTAGCTTTCTAGGCCAAGAGGATAAAATTATATCGTTCATCGTAAATTCTCGGAATAATTATGTAAACAGCAAAGTCACAGCTCCGAACTCAACAAGGACAAAATAGACGTATCGGTACTCGTCCGGATTTCAGTTTCAAATAACCTTTATTTATTTTTTTTACCTTTTCGGCCCAAGAGGTTAAAATAAATAATCATATATTATGTAAACAGCAAAGTCGGAGCTCCGAACTCATCTCACCCAGTTCGTATAAAAATGTAACAAGAATAAGATTGCACAAAAAAAAAGAAAGGGGTGGTAGTTTTGTGACAATGGTTGATCAAGGTGCAAGGAGGCGTCCACGACACGTCCTCCTGTTCCTTGACAAAAACCCTTTGAAAACTTGGTCCTACGG
Organism: Stenichneumon culpator; assembly: GCA_964017025.1. NCBI lineage: Eukaryota > Metazoa > Arthropoda > Insecta > Hymenoptera > Ichneumonidae > Stenichneumon > Stenichneumon culpator. The sequence continues at coordinate 16,804,176 of OZ024779.1, read as the reverse complement.
ACAGGAGCTGGGGGGGGGGGGGGTGTCAAACCCCACTGGATAGAGTGCCGGTTCGAAAAAAGACACTCGAGAAGGTGAGAGGGTCGACAGTGAAAAAAGAAGACCGTCACTTCCTTGGCTATCTCTTCCCCCGGATACTTCTCCTTTTTGTTGTGGGACGCTGTAAGCCCGAGAATGGTTGAACCAACTTTCAGTGACATAGTGATTCCCGTTTTGCGAGCTCGCCCTCGCGGACGTGATCTCTACACGTACTTTTCTCCACCGCCGCGACACAAAATCTGTCTACTTTACTCTGTTTTGTGCGGTAGCTTCGGCCTCGCCGCCGGCACTTGTTCCGCCTGCGAACGCCCTCGCGATATACCATAAATGCCTCTGACAACACATACACACACACGCGTGCACGCTGTGTCAAGAGAAGTATCGCGTTTCCTTCACCCTAGGAAAAATACGGTAAATCTTCGAAACAGGCAGGAGAGAGCCGAGCGGACAAGAATAGGGACGGACAAGCTCGTGTGTCTAGAAATGTGGGAAAAGGCAAAGGTCGAGCAAAGAATTTCTATCGTTTAGTCAAGAGAGGGTCAAACTAGAGACCAGAGTTATTCTACACCCCGATCTATTTTACTATTCCCACGCAGAAAATACAAGAGCTACGAGAACGGGAAGTCGACGTCGTTGGTTCTATTACGGTCGAGTGCCTTAATTATGCATCAAGGGAACGTTGGATAAAATTAGTTTTCCGAATGATGTAGGGAATAGAATAGAATATTTATTTTTAAGACAGGCTCTGAAAACCATCTGCCAAATTGTCAAGTACTCAAATAGGATTAATGTTGGGAATATGGCCCGGGCTTTCATCGATGCAGGCTAAACATTTTTTTTTGTAACAGAGGTCACAAATCTTTTGAATCCGACGTCTGTTTTGGATGGTTTTCCTCGTCAGTTGTCTAGATAAATTGAGTGGGTCACCGTGATCCGTTTCGCCGTGTACCCCACTTTTCCCTGCGAATATACCTACGCGGGAGGAAAAGTTTTATAGCGGCTGTTACTTCGGTTCGGTCGTATCTTCGCAATGAAACGTGTACCACCACCCCCCTTCTGCTGGTCCATCCGTCAGGCTGCTGCGTATGTACTCGTATCTCGTGTCCTATTACCTTCCTGGCCCTTCGCTTAAAAAAATAAAAATAAAAAAAACTGAAGGTACCAGTCGGTGAGAAGCCATCCCGAGAGGTACGGAAAAGGCAAGAGAACGAAGAGTGATGCTGCCTTCCCTTGTTGTGTAAAAGGGTACCGGCTGCGCGATGAAAATTAGGGCAGTAAAAAGACCCCGCACAAAAATTGCCTCTTCGTTCCGGCGCGTTTACGATCTTTCGCATTTAACGATTCGGCAATCTAGCTGAATATTTGCTGTGGCTGTAACGATGAATTTCGACGTTTTATCGAAGTTGGGGGGGGGGGGGGGGGGGACGGAATATATTCCGCATCTCGAACTGTCGATCGCCGGGACACACTTCGCGGCGGGATATATTTTAGGAAATATTTTCGATACAGCGAAAATCTCTTTTGAACTTTTCGGGCAGTCTATCATTTTTTCCCGCTGCGTTTAATACCCGATGCTGGGTTGACATTTTTCTTCTTTTTTTTTTTGGGAAAGTTTTTATTTATTTTTTTTTTCGTTGCACTGCAGTTTTTCCGGGACGTTGGATGGAGGCGAAATAGCACGGAGGTTGACAGAGCGAAACTCGAGAACGATATTAAAGATGCAACGGTGGCCTGAGACTCGTGAGAATTTCCGTGCACGAGATTATACTCGGTTTCGCGAACCAGGAAGAGAGGACGAAAAACCGGCACGGGAGAGATAGTCACACGATGATGCGAATTGGCGTCGAGAGTTCTACATATTACATTTCCCCGAAAAAATTGCGGCGTGGCGAGGACAGTAAAAATGTCACCTAATAAATTTCCGCATCGGCGACGGTGAAAATCAGATTGAAGTGTGTCTCAAATTGCATTGCGTGCTTAAGATCGAACCTCAGTTTAAATTCGATTTCGTGCTTAAGTTTGATCGTAAGTTCGAACTTAAGGCTTAACTTAAATTCGACTGTAGTTCGAGGTCGATCGTAAGACCGAACTCCAATTCGAACTTAAGATCACATTTAAGCACGAAATCAAGTTCGAACTGAGGTTCGATCTTAAGTTTGATCTTAAATTCAAACTAACGGCTTAAAATTCGTCCTTTAGAAAAAAAAAATTGACTTTCTACGCGTATTTCGCGTAGAGTGCATATTTCTACGCGACTTTCTACAGCTTTGACACTCGAGCCGCAGAAACCAAAATGCAATAAATAAATATTTTTTTAATTTAATGTAACTTAATTTCATAAGTATCCTCGTGAATTAATTCATTCTATTTCTACTCGTAACCACAGCTCTGAGAATCGATGTCTATAGTGGTTACTGTCTGCGAGGCTCTGTAAACGAAAAACTTTCGTAAAACAAAGTTCATCGAAGAAGAGACCGTTGAAATAAAAATTATACTTTACGGTACTTTACGAGGTCTGGGTGGGGGTGAGATGTGCGGGGTGGCCTGCGGGTCTGGCACTCGGGAGAATATTATTAAAGATTCAGAGGTACTCGACAATTCGTAGTAAAGTCGGGTGGAGAAGGATGGACCGAGATAGAAATATGCGAAAGAGCAAGATGCTCGAGGGGCGGGAGTGAGGAGGGGGCGGGGGAGGGGTCTTTACATAACCCGGAGACACTGACTTGCAGTCTGAGCCTTTTGCACATTTTCTCGTACCTGTAACTGTGCAGCGCCCGGAAAACTTGAGACAACCCCGCGTAATTAATACTCGACGGGAAAAGTAAGCGAAGAGTTCAACCGTGTTATTTCATAACGGGAATGTGTTTACTGTTTCACGTTTCATTGAGAATACAATAAAAAAATATCTGACTTCCACCTTCAAATAACTGATAATGCACGGAGAAGAAAGAAATTGTTGGTATAAGATTTTTCTTACCGTAACAAATGTAGTTTGTTAGTATCGGGTTAACAAAACCAGCTTATTACAGGCTGGTTTTTCGGTGGCACAGCAACATTTTTCGCTTGGAGCGATTTGCTACCGCAACAAGAAAGCCTTTGTTACGGTAACAAAAAAATTTGTTATATAACTGAGTGGGGCGCGTATATGTGCCAAGACTACGACGAGCTCGAGCCGCTCGCCGCGCAAAATGAAAACAAAGGGACGCGAGGAAACAGTTCCTTAGTATTCGAGTAAAAAAAATAGAGTGGAATTGTGATCAGTTAAAAATTTGCTGTATATGGATGTATAAATTGCGAAAGGCATACCTAATACATTTCGCAGTATAATACATGCATGTGCGGAGTATTGCGAATTTCAAGAGTTCGCCATTGCCAATACAGACATTATTTTCAATATAATAAAATGATAAAATAAAAACACAGTTAGTTAATCGTCAAATAAATGTATGTACGTATCTGTCACTCTCCTATTACCAGTCATTACTCAGCCGTCAAGTTACAGGAGACTTCGTTTGTTCTCATAGCAAACAAAATTGTCGCGGTGACAAGAAAGTTTTGTCGTGGTAGCAAAACCAATTGCTTTTACGTAGTAATTTTTTTGCTGCTTTTACTAATAATTTTGTTGCAGGAACGAGGTAATTGTCGGCAAAACTCATTTTGTTAGAGCAGCTAAACCATTTTTCTCCATGTGAGCGATGAATATGATAATTTTTTTTACCTGTCCTTAATTTAAGAAGGCAGTCGTTTTATAAATCGATGAGTTTTATTTAATGCTTCAAGGCGGTGAGGGACGATCCAGTGGCGAGAACGTCCCGAGAGCACAAGACGCTCTTCTTACTGTGGCAAGTAGAAACGGTCAATGCATGGTCAGCCGTCGACCCGCGCCACGGAACGACGTCTGCACTATTTTACGAGCGGGCTCTATATACGATCCGAACGAAACAATGGCCTCGTACATTTCTCGTCGAATCCGAAGTAAGAACCCTCGAGAGTCGTAATATTTCGTCGTCGTCTTTGTGCGCCTCCATTGTCGTCGACGAGAAAATCGAGCTTATCCGTCTCGCCGTCTCACAAGTGGAGTGTCCTAACGCGAGTCTACCGAGAAACACCGTATATCCTCTGTGTGCAAGCGCTGCAGCAGCAGAAGGAAAAAACTTGACTAACTCTTGGTTGCAAGGCGTCGGAATGATAAATATATTTTTTATCTAACAAAAATTGAGGGTCTGTTGAAAATGGTAAATGTAAAAAAATGCACCTTTGACGCGGTTTTTTGTATGAAACAGAGCTGGGTAAATACGCTAAGTACTTGAAGTATGTATTGAAGTATCCAAGTACTTGAAGTACTGAGGGCTAGGCAGTTTTTGAGTACTGACGTATTGATAACTGGCAGAACTAAATTGCTGAAGTTCTGACCACTGACCACTGAATCCGAACTTGATACGTCATTACGTACTTCAAGTAATTAGTGTATTTGCCCAGCTCTGTTATGAAATATCAAACCTTAGCAAGACAAAAATGTTATTGTTCAACAGGATTTAAGACTTACGAATTACAAAATGATTTTTCATAAAAACAGAGATTAAAGTAAATTAAAAGTAAAACTGAATAATTTTACTCGCTACACCGCACAGTAAGAATTTGTTAACAAAATTAATCTGTACACTGTTCAAGCTGGTCAATGTTCTATTAAACTGCACTACGCTACTGGCTGAAGTTCGGGCACACTAATCTGTAAGAGCTTTCCGAAATGTGCGGAATTTTGTCGCATTATCGAGATTAATGCCGCAGGCAAATAGTATAGAAAATCGCGGATTCAATGGATCACCGGCCGTCTTTAAGGAGGCAGGGGCAGAGCGGATCCTACGCTACGCTTAAAGTTATGCAATCTTGGAAAATTAATATTGGCATTTTTTTATATTGTTGTGCGTGGAACTTTTAATTTTACAGAAAACTCTTTAACATATTTTCCATATTATGATTCATATACTACTTATATATATGTTAAAGTGCAACGCCCGTTAATCAAATAAATAAATGAATAAATGAAAAAATGATCAAGTTTTTGTGCGCAAACTATTTAATTTAATGCGCAATCGAGATCAAATAAATTTCTCGCTGCATCGAACTCATTTTCGGAATCACTGTTTCATACAACGAGCATTAATTTTAACTGATTCTTGTATATTGATATCCACACAATTAAATCTATCGATTGAATGCATACAAATTTCATGAACTCTGGAGATGAATGCCGACCATCTGATGCAAAGAAGCAGCCTCGAATTTGATTCCAAATATTATCCCTATACATGTGCAGGTACGCATTATCTAACGGATTACCGATAAACACAGCTCGCGTAGTCTGCACTCGGTATTTCTCGATTTTCCGCGTCTCTCTGTGGGCACGTGCAGTACTCCGGATGTACCCGGAAGTATGGGATATCCGTTAGAGTCGCTGTACTACAGTACCGCTATCGAAAGCTATAGAGAGACACACACAGGGTCGCATACGAGAGGTTCCGCCGTATCGCCGAGGGCAGAGTAAAAAGCCTCCGCGCGGACACGAAACAGTGTCCTGGGCCATTCTCCCGCAGCGCTTTTCGCCGATACGCGAAATCCCGGGCTCCCCACTATAGTAACGTATATACAGAACAATGCTGTTTCTGCTACTCTCGTGAGCCTCGAGCACTCTCTATACACTATTCTCTATCTATCTGTCCTCGTGCACAGTCTGCAGGCTCTATATTCCTCTTCATCTTTCTCTCTCTCTCTCTCTCTCTCTCTCTCTCTCTCTCTCTCTCAATTTCTCTCTTTCATAGGAAGAGGGAGAGTTAGCGGAGAGCCTCCTGTTCGTGCACTCCTGCAGCCCCAGCCGAGAGGAAAATCGAGGAATGGTCTTTGCGGCTTCGCTCCGCGACGCCATAGCGATACTTGGACAATATGAAATACGGCATCCCCCCGGCACCATTTCACGTTGTGTACGCCTGTAATATTCCGAAAATTTAGTGGGACAGCGTATGCGACCGGTGCCGTATGTAACTGTCGTATGTAGATGTGTCTACGCGTTTATGAGCGACGAAGACGGAAGAAGAAGCGAGCACGTTTGTCACAGTATCAATATTCTCGGCATCCGAAGTCTTCTGGATCTCCTGCGCCGAGGTACTCTGAATTTTTTTCTTATGTGGTACCATAAATGTCATTTTTTTCTCCTTTATCACGTGGTGCGAGGTTACAGTTTGAACTTTAGTGCGAGCGGGGGATAAAAGTGATTTTGACGAGGAGTCGAGGGTGGAAATATGAACGATGTGAATTCATGATTTGGTATTAAAAAATGATGATTTTTAACAACTTAGGGCGGAGAGACACTTTGGATTATAGCATATCGTCGCTATATTTTTCTCCAAGCCACTATAGAAAGTATAGTTATGAGTGTAGACAGTAAAAAAGCGTTTGTACTTTTTACAACAACTTTTTGTCCAAAAACGTCCACAATTTTTTATTTGTTGATTTTCTGGTTTTACAAACAAAAGGCCAAACAAGAAATTGTTAATTGCATGAGAAATAAAAAGGCAGGTTTGTAATACTTAAACCTGAACAAACGACTTTGTCACTTATTTAACAAAATTATTTTTACGAAACTTCGTATTCCGATTTTACGAAATTATTTTTTACTGTGTATCCGCGATTTTATTCGAATCAGTTTAACCATATATTTTTATTGCTAGAACGGATTGAAAGTTGCGAACTTGCACGTCTCGGTACTTCGAGACGTGCAAGTTCAACGCTCGAGGATCGGCGAATTCCGAAGATTTCTGGCGGATTAGGAGAACACCGTCATGGCGTGGCCAATCGATAAAGTCGAAGATAAGTTAATGCTCGAATATCCTCGCATTCCGAGGGGCAACCGCGACGATGATTCTCGAACGATGCAATCAAGGGACCCGAAGTCTGTGTCTGTCTGCGCGTGTGTGTTAGTGTGCGCAGGAATTTATCAATATTCTGAAAACGTTCCTCGCTTCGTCGTCTCTCGCCGACACCATAACACACGATGCGCTTTACAATCTATATATGGACGTATATATATATATATATATATATATATATGTATATATGTATGCCCAGCATCGCTCCCTTTCTTTCTTTTATCTATCTATCACCCCCCCCCCCCCCTCGCAGTCCTAGAAGGAATTTCAATTCCCTTAAAACGCATCATTTTTATGGCGAATATAAAACAATATTTCACAGAGGCGCTTGGTTTTCTCACACGTTCTCGCGTTCTCCACATGTCTCGATGGAAAATCGCTTACATCGATCGGCAACCGACGTCCACAACCGCCGCAGCTCGACCCTGTCGTCGCCTCTTTCCCGCACCCGCGTACCAACATCCGCGTGTGCGAGGCAATTTTCGAAAGCGACGTAAAAGAAGAAAAAAAGAACGGAGCGTTTCCCGACACACGAGAATGCAACGAGACTTTTTTTTTGTTTACTTTCTTTGTACTTTGCAGCCTCTGCGGTGCAAAGATGGAGTGGAACTGGGTGACGTGGACTTATAGGTGTTCGGTGCTTTTCTATATTTTTTTTTTGGTTTACCAAAAAAAAAAATCCGTATTTCTCGAAGATTTCAATACAAACAAGTACCGAGCGGTTGAGACAAATATATATTTTTCAACTGGATAGAGTATTAGAACTTGTACGGTTAAGTAATAATTCACATGTACTGGATTCTAATTCAACTTAACATTTTTTTTAACCATGAAAATTTGGATTTACCGTGGTTTCAGTTACCCGAGGGTTTCTCGGTCGCGGGCACCCCGGTTAATCAGGGTTTTACTGTACGCAACAAAACCCTTTATCGTTAAAAAAAAACCTTTTCTACATTAATCTTTGAGTAAACCGAACTCTGAGTGAAAAAAGTTGTAGCGATATATATCGTCCGTAAAAGACTCGGCGGTAACGCGAAGCGGCAGTGAGATCCGTGAGGGTACGAAAGGGCGAACTTTTTCCTCCTCCCGAGACGAAAGAGAAAACAACACACTGCGTATTCGTCGTGGCGAAGAAAGTGCAATTATCCAGCTCCTTCCGCAAACGACTTGGTGCTCTCCTCTCCGTCCGCCGACTCCCGTGTGTCTGGCGGCTAAACGAAGGCGAGCTTCTACTTGTCTCTTTCTCTTCGTTGGCCTCCAGTTTGTATTTTTTTTCCCTCCCATTCATCCCCCCTTCTCGGAACTACAGCTGCACCGGAGAATATAACGAGGCAAAAAACTCAAACACTCTACGAATCCGCTTTGTGTTTCGCAAACTCCTCTCTCTCTCCCTATGTTCCCTCCGGGGGTAAAATGGTTAGGGCAAGGAAACCCGGAGAGCCGGCGGAAGGTTAAAGCCGGCTTTGCTTTGATAATTACAATTAATAAGTACGTACTCCGGCGAGCGAGTGCTCGAGGAGAGTTCGAATGCGATGAAGATAAAACACAAAGAACACGAGTGGAGAGTAAAGTATTCTCAAACTTTCGGTGCCGCGTTCTGGGTATGGTGTTCCACTAATTGGGAGAACAGACGAAGTTTTGTGATATTTTCCCTTCGTTTCTCGAGTATGACACAATTTTCTCATTCCATTCTATACGTTTACTCTGGATAAACAGGCATGGGCTTCGTGGAGCAATTAGCTTCCGGAGCTTGCAATTTCTGCACTTGAATCTTCGTGGAAACGCGACCGAATTGTCGGTTACAATCTGCAGTATCGATTTCAATACAAACAAGCCAAAAAATATTAATTCCCGGCCGAATTATGCAGCTGCGAAGAGGAGAGTGCGAAAAAGTGTGATCTTCGAGGGTCGAGGCTAATGTGGATTCGAGTGGGTATCGCGGCAAAGTGGAGCACGAGTCTCGTCCGTGGAGATTTGCGATTTCGTTGTGGAACTAGCCGAGAGTTTTTCCTTTCCGATAAAAGAGTGTGTGTGTCGATAAAAAATGAAGATTAACGAGAGGACATCGGGCGAGGTAGTGGACGTAAAAAAAGAGCCAAGCGGTCCGTACCGATTTTCAATTGGGCTGACGCCGGAAACGCGAAGCTAGCAGTTCGACGGAGTTACATTGCCGATGTGAAAGTCGAAATGGAGAACTGGCGGAGGCGAGTCGTGAGGGACGACGACGGCAGTCTAAGCGACGGCGGAACTTGAGTATCGATACTTGATTAAGGAACGCCGGACGTGGCTTGCGTAATTGCGACTTATATTACTCTAGAAAGAATAATAGCTTTTCTCTTCCACTTTCCTCTCGTGCCTCGTTTGTTTTTCCGACTTTCCTTGATGGTATTGCATCGCCAAGTGAGAAATCGCTCTCCCGATGGAGTCCCCGAAACGATTCGCGCACTTTTTTTTGCTATATCGAAGCTGCAGTGATTTTCGTTTTAACGATTGAGTGAATTTCTTGTGATTTCACGTTCTATTTTTTACTTCCGTTATTTGACGATTTATCTCTTTGCACTTTTGTATATCTCGGGGGATGGACTTTGCCTGACTGTGGAAAAAAAAAAGATCCAACGGCCCAAGGTCGCGTACGCCGATAAAATATTTATCTGTATTGTCGCCCGCTTCTCAAAGCTAGGGAAGAGCGGGGCAAAATGGGACAGTGGGGCGAAATGGGATAATGGGACAAAACGCAATTTTCCAATAACTTTTGGATGGTGGCGGTGATGGTAAGTGGAGCAAAACGGTGTTAAAAATCCGGGTGTAACGTTGGGACAAAATGGGGCATCCAAAAATTGTTGGAGAATTGAGTTTTACCCCCGCTGTCCTGTTTTGCCCCGCTCTCCCCTACTTATAGCACGTCGGCTTTATAGCGGGTGGGCTCGATTGATGCGTAATTACTAGTCCTCACTTATTTTTTGTCAAATTCTCTTTTTTTTCTCATCCTTACATGCCGAGCCAGTCCCTCCATTTTTGCGGCTGCAGTCGACTTCCTCCATGTATCGCATTCGCCTTAGTATTACCACTAAAGGCATATGGAAACTCCAGAAAACCTATGCCGATATAGTCGGTCTCAGATTCGCTTCACAGCACCGGAGCTACGTCGAGTTTCGCTAAAAAGGTAAACATCGACTAGAGCTTGTGGCACACACGGACAAGTACGCGTGTGCCTCAAGTATATATCTGGAGCTATGTCCCACCGATACTTTTATTTCTCGACGAAACGACCGCACCGGGAATCGAACTCTCGACCTACCGGTGCACTGGTTTAGAGGCGAGCAGGCTGACCGCTAGACCAACGCACCGGGTAAACTTAATAAAAAATACGGTTGAATCAACTAAAGATTCAGGCAGGGACGTTCAAATAAATATTTTCGTGGTACAGCTAAAAAATTGCTTAGTTCAAGAATTTTTTGGATTACTTCACCAAACTATTTTTGAGGCATTAAAATATTTTGTTGGACCAACGAAATATTTATTAGTATTTATGTTTTTCTTGATTTAAATGATCTCTCATGGATTTTTTTTATTTATTTATCGAGTTCGAGGCCACGGCCCTGATACGTGCGCAGAACTGTACCACATCTGTCACGCCGCTCTCGATTCTATCTACAAACTTTGTTCTCTTTCGTTTTTGTCCACGCCCCCCCCCCCCCCCCGTCTTTAACTATTCCCGAACGGAACCTCTGTGTCTCGATCGAACGATGTTTGGCTTCTTTTAATAGTCGCAGCCCCGTTCCTACCTCGAAGACGACCTACGAGGCTCCAATTAATTCCAATCCGGAAACGTCCGCGCGCCAGCTGAATAACCTACAGCGCAATCGTTCTATCGGTGATTCTCCGCGCCTCCGAAGCAAGTCGGAGACAAAGAAAATAAAAATGATCTCGAACGAAAAAAAAAAAATGAATTTGCACCGAAATGATTTAAAAAAAAGGTACATAATTGTAACCTTCTACTATAATTGTCAATTTTGAAACACAACCAATATACTTGGAGTTATAATTGTACCCAGCAACAAATTAAATAAAAATTAAACGAAATGTTTTTGCTAATTGAATCGACTTTTCATCCCTCGAGGGAGTAAGCCTGACTCCAGCAAACGTACAAAAAAATTGGCAGATCATTCGATTACCCCGTCGCAAAAAAGTCGGTCATATATAGATGTTCAAAGTACAGAAATGAAGAAAAAAAAATTGGGCAAGTGGTCATTGATTAAATACGTCCACTGAAGGAAGACGACGATTTGTCCGCGAAAAATTGGAGCTTTGCCAAATCGAACAATCGTGTCATTCCGGGTGTACTTCCGGTCTGGTTTTCTTTGGCCCTCTCCCTCGCGCCTCTATCTTTTTGTAAGCCCCCGAAGCTTCTACGGGTATCTTTGCCGAACCGTGCAGGCCCGGGCGCGCGGACCAACTCCGCAAAATGACACGGAGGATGAAATTTGCATTATTCAGTCGAAACTAAGATTGAATTGCCGGCTCGTAGGGCACACGCGAGGAAGCGAGCCAATGCGATGTTTAGATAAGCAGGTCGACTTATCTCAGCTGCTCTTATTGCTTCTACAACTCTACGTGTATTAGATCCGGAAATCCTTCTCTCTCTCTCCCTCTCTCCCGCGTACCACTTCGCACGGTTGTTATCCCCAAGTTTACGGTGAGAGAATGGTCCCTTCCCGCTGCCGCCACTGCTGGTTGCAAGCTTACGGCTAAGTAGATTCTCCAACGTGTGCTCAACGGACTTGGGAATGCGGGCATCTCCACCCAGACATAGTTCGCTCTCGAGATATACGTATATATATGTTTACACATATATACATGGATAGATAGCGCAAGAGAGAAACAAATGGAAGGCAGAGCGGCGCGAGTAACGGAAGACAAAGACCGCTAAGTATGCAACACTTGAAATTAATTGTATTAACTGTTATACAGAAACTGCGGGTAGTCTGAATGGGAGATTCCCCGAACGTGCATGCACTCGAACTCTAAACTGCACGTATTGCACGGAAGCCCGGAATAATAACTCATCGGCCACGTTTTCCCCTTGGGTCAATGCCGCGGAACGACAAAATCGATTATTCTGCAGTTAATTCGGCCGAGACGGCGATCTTGAAATTCCCGAAGGAGATAAGTTAGTCCGGAGAGAGAATTAGCTAAGACGTGTTGATTGTCGACTAAAAGACGTCTGGAAACCGAAGCACGGGTTCTCCCGAATTTTGTATTTTAGGAAATATCTCACTAGACATTGTATTGGAGTCCACAACAAATTTTACCGTCGGATTGTGGTTCAGATATATGTTTTGGATGTGCCGGAATGAGAAAAGTGCATCTTCTCATTTCTGTCCGTCCGTCTGTTTGTATCGTCCGGAAACACAATAACTCGTCGAAGAAGCTGCGGAGCGCAGCGAAATTTTAAGACCGCCGTTCGTCTTCTGTGCACAATAGTTATTTGTATGGCAAGGGCGTAGAGCGGGAGTTCTTGACGAGTGTGAAAATGCCGCACGAGCGGAAGGCGAGTGCGTCATTCACACGAGTCAGAATTCCCTTTTCTACTCCCATGCCATTCACATAATTTTTCCTAACAAATTCACGAATATCACGCTTTTCGTTCCCGTGAAGTGTCCGTAGAAAGGCACTTTTCCGCACTAGTGCTGGAAAAAAGACCATATTGGGTTCGTACGCATGCGCAGTATTTTTCCCGCACGCGATGCGAAAAAATGCCTTTCTGCGCACACTTGGCAAGAACGGAAAGCGTGATTTTACGTGCATGCGTTAGGAAAAATCTATTTTTCCTATTAAAATCGGAATTAATTTAATTGAGAGAAAAAAAAACCGATATTGCAAACAATTGTCGATGACAATTTTTCTAATAACATTCGCCGCATTTCTGATAAAAATGATGGACAAATTTTATGATCGGTGGATTGCAATTTTATGATATACGTTTTGAAACTAAGAGATAGATAGTAGAGGAGAGATTTCGAGCTCAAAGTTCGATAACAAAGTTCGTAAAATAAACTTTTCTCGAGGCTCGGGGTGGCAGCGGGTGAAAATCGGAGAACACCGAGAGAACATCGGCGAGGGCATTTATACATGCGGTGGAGCCAAAAACGATTATCGCCTCGTCGCTATCGTCGTCACTGTCTGCACGTGAACAATGCACGAGATGATAAGCGGTCGAAGGATTGGAACTTTCCTGTCGTTCGATGCTCGTTACTACCGTCGATTCCACCGTGCCCCATTCGCCTGTTATCTGTCAGCCCCCTCCCGTGCCGGCCGATAATCGACATCGATTTTCTCTTATCCCGCCAGTAACCCTTTATCCATAATTACCTATTCACCAATCTATTACCCTGTTCAAACGCGATAACGAAAGAAGTAACTCGCTCGATCGGGGACAAGAATCCACTGGGCTAATTATGAAAAAAGGAAACTATGAGAAAAATTACCGCGACGCAAAGTAATTAATTGGCGATGATAATCGTTTTTTCAATTAGAGTAAACGACGTAGCGTGCCGGGTGGTCATCGAGGGTAGACGGAAAGCTCAGCGAAAGTTTCACGCTCGAGGGGGCAAAGCCGGGCCATTCGTTACGGCGCCCGAGCCAAGAGAAGAGAACACAGCCTTGTACACATAGCGGCCAAGTTTCGACGAAGCCATCCTTAAGGAGGCCCTATTGGTTTTAGTTCACGTGCGCAGCGCGAGAATCTGCTCTCTCTCTCTCTCTCTCTCTCCCCCTCCCTTCCTCTCACTCTCTCTCTCTCTCTCTCTCTCTCTCTCTCTCTCTCTCTCTCTCTCTCTCTGGCAGTCTCTCGGGCGATGGTCGTTTTGCTAACAAGTTGTCCCGGGTACGAAACTCTCGCACAGAGGCTGGTCGTTCTCCTCGTGAAAATCACGAGCCGGGAACTGTACCGGTGAGCTGTGCACGGTTCACCATGGTAGCTCGAGCGGATCCCGGCCGTTGAGTTCTCCAACGGTCGACGGTGCGATGCCAGGGATGAAAACTTTTCGGTGACCGAAAATTTATCATGACCCCCCGCCGGCTGTGGGACTGAAGCCCAGCAACGAAGAGAGGAAGGGCTTAAAGAGGCTTCGGCTAATGGTCTAGTCAACGAGTATTAAATTTTTTTTTTTATTGCACAGTTCCTTAAAAGAGAAATTCATGTGGATCTGGATTGAGGAAAGTCCATTCGAGACAGTAAATAAAGTAGGGACGATTATTTTGCTCACAGTGGTTTTTATGGTAAAAGACGGGGTGATGTGTTTTAGTGAAGTTTTTTTTTCTTTTTTTAAATGTTCCAATATGTTATTAATAAATACATGAAAAATGAAATCGTTCAACAAATCTCCCGGAAACCTAACTTTTTTTTGATGAAAATGATTCGTTAATTTTTCTGAATACGCATGAATTTTTTCAGATTCTTAAATTCACTTCGAATTTTGTGACTTTCTACACATTTTTCCCATATACAAAAAAAAAATCAAAGTGAATTCAAAAATCTGAAAAAATTCATACGTATTCAGAAAAGTGAACGAATTATTTTAATAAGAAACAAAGTTGGGTTTGCGGGAGATTTGTTGAACAATTTTATTTTTCATCAATTCGTTAATAACATTTTGGAATTATTATTATGCGAAATTAATCTTTTCAACACCGTTAATATGCCTAATTTTTACAGATTCTTATACCATGCAGAAGTGTTTGCAATTCCCTCTCATTTCTCTGAAACTTATGCGACGTGAACACTATTCGCAAAGACTACCTTAAGCATCCGACGAAGAAAATTATAATGATTCAGGAAAAAAAACACGGTACGAAAATTACATTATGAAATAAGTTAACGAATTTTTCCATTACAAAAAATGTAACAGATATGCCCACTCGAATTAGCTTTAATCCTCGCTAACGTAATTTATTGTCTCTCATGAAAAAGGGTGCAAAAAAATTGTGAAAATTCTTCTTTCTACCCGCGTCAACTCGACGGTGACGCTTTGGAGGGCTGTCCCATCATCTCTGCAAAGCTTTCGGCTCGACCTTTCAGGAGGGAAAGGCAAAAAAATCCTGTGAAGAGTTTCACTAGCAAAGACCCGCGAAAAAGGACTTTTCAACTCCTTTGACAATCCACGAAGGACGGACACTGCATTTTATATATAACTCCTTTGAGCCTTGGGAGACAGATAACTTAATTGGCCAGAAGCTCAATTTTCGCATCAACGTGCACGATGGATAAGGCCTTTTAAGCCCCGATGTACCCAATGCTTGACACAATTCATTTAAATCTAGTTGACTGGGTCAGCTCGAAATCGATTTAAATATCTGTCACGGGTAGTTTCCGGAGGCTACGGATATGAGTGCCTTTAGGTACATCGACGTCGGTCGCCGAGCTGTTGGAGGGGGAGGGGGAGGTTGGGACGAGGGCGGAGGGAGTGACATACAAAAACGAATTGGACGACACGTTTCAACCGCAAAAGTAGCGTGACATACGACTGACGGACGTTACAAAGGAAAGCAAGTAGGATACGGCTCGTCGAATCGATGAGCTTTAACGCGTATTTCATTGCCGTCGTTGAGAGGGGATTGGGTCGGACCGTTGTTTCCTATACGCCACTGCTGCACCGTCTGTACAGTTTTACTGGCTCGTTTCCACCAGAGGATATTCGACGGTTCTCTCGACGGAAAAAAGGGAAAGAGAATGGACCGCCATAGTGCACTCCTGGCGATCGTTCGCTTCCGCTCTCACGGGTCCCACTGAGACGTATAATGCATGTACGCTAGTTTTCCTCCGTTTAGCGGTATAGTTGAATTTTTTATTGAAATTGCATGCTGGTCTGTTTTTGTCGACGCGATAAAAACTTGATTTTTTGAAGACTTTTTTTTGGCAAAATTTTAAAGAGTCTGTGATTGGTGTCATTTTGTTAGAATTTCCCGCTATGACGCGTTCCACTGAGATGCATAATACATGTCTTCTTCCGTTTAGTGGTACACTTGAATTTTTAATTGAAATTTCGTGCTATTCTCTCTTATGGACGCGTTTTTGTTCTCTTTTTACTCTGAATTTCAAGTCGCTGATTGGTGCAATTTTGCACCTATTTGCCGCTCTCACGAGCTCCACTTGAACACATAATGCATGTACACTAACCTTTCTCCGTCTAGTGGTACACTTGAATTTCTTGTTGAAATTCCATGGTACTTGTTCCTATATAATTACGCGATAAACATTTTACTTTTTAAAATATGTTTTTTTTTTTTTGCAATATTTCAATGTGACGCTGATCGATGCAATTTTGTACGAATTTTGAATGGCTCTTGATAATGCGAAGGCTTGATAATAAAATATTATCAAGCTTGATAATAAATTGCCCACCATGATTTTTTCAATCGGTTCCGGACCATAGGTTGAAAGGGGGTGATTATACAGTCTTCATAGGAAGCATATGAAAAAAAATTGTCGATAAACGGTAAATGCAAAAAATATTGTCCACATAAAAAAATAAATAAAACCTAAAGCCGATTCGACGAGGAAGATAGCATTTTTTTTTTTCACTCATCTGCAATTGTGATCGAAAATGTCTACAAAGTTTGTCGATGTAGAGCTGACACATCCGCAAATCCTTGTCGCACAAGCTATAATCTAGTGTCTCCAGAGCTCTAGGCGCACTACCGTGGAAATGCGCAAAACGATAAATTCATCGAGGACGAGAGGAGAGCGTAGTGCGAATGAGGTCAGAGAGCCATGACAGTCGGCTCGCGAGGCACGGGGGAGCGCATCCTCGTGGGAAAAATTTAATAAATAATCCTGCGTCGAACGTGACGCATTGCCGATCGAGCGCTACGTAAATCTTGAGAGGTTTCGTTTCGAGGGGGGACAGAGGGAACGGAGAAAAGAGTGAGCAGGTGATTTACTGCAACGTCGATAAAGAATGAAGTCAAAGATAAATATTGAAGATGTTGTATGCGGCGATGCTTTTCGTAATTAAAAAAAAATTACCTGACCGCCCTAAACTTATATTATCTGTAGTTGTAAAAAATCATTCGCTTCAAGCGGCGTCCATTGTATTTTTTTTTTAAGCGAAATGTGAATTTTTTGTTGCCGTTATTTTTAGTTTTATTATTGTTAATGAAGACTTGTGTTATCACAATTTGATACCAACATCACCGAGAAAATAACGACCTAGAGACAAACCTCCCTTGAGGAAAATAGGATTCTGCCAGTGCGGAGAGAAGATAGGACGGTTGTAAATGTTCGCCAAGTTAGCCGTAAAGAAGATAACCCCATCGTACGTGCGAGGTAACAACGTCGCGAGTTTAACGCCACAGTGGTAAAGAGGATTATCCGCATTACAGACGCAATTACGAATTCAGGTACACACCGATGGTCGGAGGCGGGTCAATAATTAAATTTAACGATAATATTACTGCGTACGTGGACGCGAGACTCGTTTCAATCATCGTCGTTCTGTGTCGTGTAGGACAATGATAACACTAGAAAAGTAAAAAAATATATAAAAATCTTTGAATTTCACTTCTTGATGGTCTTCCGTTAAGAAGAAGAATTGAAAATGCGAAGCTTTGTTCTATCATCTTCTGCACAGTCGCTCACTTTCCGTGACAAATTTTTAAAAATTCCCTGACATTTCGCCGATTCTCGCGGCCATTCTTTAGGTCCCTTACATTTCCACGATTTTCAGATTTTTCCTCGCCCAGTGTCCACCATGCCTGAATGAAAGAAATTGGGCACGCATTAAAAAAAAAAAACACAAAACGAAAAAAATAAAAATAAAGAAACTAAAACTGAAAGATAAGAGAAATTGCCTCGGGTGAAATACGGGAGGGAACGCTGCGAGCGTGATGCTCATCCAGCAAAGGGCACCTCATGATTATTCGCTTCATTTAAAGCCCATTAATCATCTCTTCGGGAGTTGCACGGACGAGGCGTTGCCGAGAGAGGAGCGAGGAGAGGGCTTGAACCCGATAGAACATCCTTTGTCCGGTTCTCGTCGCCATTCAACCTGGAAATCGAATTGTACGCACGGTCAATAGATTCGCCGGAGCGTGGCGTGTCGGTCCCATTGTTGAAACGAACTTCCCCATCCAAGACGAAGACGTGCTTCGCGTCGTGCTCCGCCTGTTCGTGCCTCTCTTGCTCTTCTCTTATTCTCCTACCGGTGTGGAGAGGAGATCTTCTCTACTAGCTGGTGGAAGCACGAAGCTTCACGCCTGTCATCGTAGATCAACCGAGACACCGAGAGAAATTAGGCTTCTGCCAAGAAACGATCGTTACCAGTAATTACGAACATTTCCCATTCATATTCACGGTTCGGCCAAAATTCGAATATGTGAAATTTCATATTCTCGGGATCATTTTATATATAAAAGAAAACATATATATTTGGAACAAAAAAAGTTTTTGAATTCAATACTAATGTTACTGATAGTTTAAAGCTGCTGGCATTTTGAAAGTGTTATTTTTTCAGATATAAGAATTACCATAAAAATACTATAGAGTGTGTACAACTTTCATCTCCAATTATGAAACTTTTCGTAACTAGTAAAGGAATCATAATTAAAAAGTAAGACCTTCAAGCTTTTTTGCATTATTTACCTAGTGTCATTTGTTAGCTATTGTGAGATTCGCGAATAACGAAACTACACGAAGAGGATTTGAGAGAAATTAGGCTTCTGCCAAGAAGCGATCGTTAATGGCAACTATGAACATGCTCACCATTCGCCCAAAATTCGAATATGTTAAATTTTATAGTCTCGGGATCATTTTATATATAAAAAAAAACATACTAGGAATAAAATAATGGCTTTATTATTCAATACTAATCTTACTGATAGTTAAATGTTGCTGGCATTGTAAAAGTGAGTTACTTTCTGTGACATTAAAAAATTAGCCAAAAAAATGCTATAGAGTGTCAACAACTTTCATCTCCAATTATGAAACACTTCGTAAGTAGTAAGGAAATCACAATTAAAAGGTAATACCTTCAAGTTTCTTTTTTGTATTATCTATCAAGTGTCATTTGTTTGCTATAGTGAGATTCGTGAATGAAGAAACAGCGTGAGGAGACTAAGAAGCTCGTGAAGTCGTTCCAGTCTTCCCAAACGTTATTATCATCCAAGCCCCCACCCTTTTCCGCCCATCGCTATTTCACTTGTCTTTTCAGCCTCGAGTTCCCAGACCTCTCGGGGAATAGCAGAGAGAAGCTTTTGTTTTTCGCGAGCTAAGCGTTTTCTCTACCGCTAGTCGTTTAAGGGGGATGGTGGGTGTTTTCGGGTTGGAGGTGATGAGCACTCTAGTCTTCGGATTTTCCGGTATTTTCTCGCCATCCCTCATCGGTTTTCGCCTCGATTCTTCTCCGCCCCCTCGACCTCTCATTCGCGAAATCGCCTCGACAAGAACCACAGAAATTCAACAATTTCTCGACTCGTTCCCGTCGCTGCCTCTCATTGCCAGTACGATTGTGAACACTGCTCGTTAAAGCTCCGGCCACAAAGGGGTCTTTTCCGAGGATTCCTCGCGGGCTTTGTGGTTGGCACACCCGATAAATTCAATTTCTTCTTAAATTTTGAAAAATCTTTCAAGTGAGCAGAGATAGCTTGGCTCGAAACGAGGAACAGGGATCAAACAAAAGTGATTAGTGAACGAAACCGTACAGCCATTTCGTCATCCTCTTTACTCGAATCTCCCGCCCCCCGTCTCTCTACCTCTTTCGTTATAATTCATTTCTTCATCGAAATGACGTTACAATCGAATCGCGTCCACTTTGACCCTGTTTCATGCAGACTCCAAGAGATCCTTCCCGTCTTTTCTCGGGGATCTTCAACGTTGAAGAATTTTTAATTCGACAAATTAATATCTTGCTTTCTGTCTCTCGTTACTAGAAAAGCTGACAAAGGTGGAATTTCGATGAATACCCGTGACGCGAGTTTCGCCATACTGCACTCTCTGCACTGATTACTTTTCTTATTTTTAAATTATTATTGCTTTCTCATAGAAGAGGCTTTGTTTTGGTGAAAAAAATGCCGAGATTTTATTAAAAACATGTTCAGAATGTTCGAAGATATTGAGAAATTACAATTAGAAAAAAGTTCGTCCGTCTGTCCGACGGTGTGAATGAATCAGACGCGACAAGTTCAAACCGCCAGAACTCGAGAATGCTTCGAATGACCAAGCTGAAATTTGACATACAGTATATGATTATTAGTCAAAGTTTTTTCGAAATTTCATTTAAAAATGTAGTTGTTTTTTTCGTACGCGATTTTTTAAGTTTTTCGAAAATGTCGGTTTGTGCTCTAACTCTTATAATTTTGTATCCCTATTAACTTTGGGGAGAATCAACGGAATCGTTTAAGTTTGATGTCATTTTGAATCTTTTGAATTTCTTGAAAAATTCAAACTGCACATTTGACACAAGCTTTAGTACTAAATATTTATCTATAAAAAAAAGTAGATTCGTGATCAGCGTGAAAAATACATTTAATATAATCCTGGAACGACGACTAATGAAAAAACCTTATCGGGAATTTTTATTGCCAATATTGTAAAAATGAGCGATTTTGCGTATTTTCAAACGGCGATATCTTTGCTTGGGTGCCTATCATGTTCTTCGCCCCAAAACATAGAAGATGATGGATAAGACGGGCTTGAAAAAGCTACATAAAAAGGCATCATTTGGATTTCTTGAGTAAAAATCGAAAGTGTCAAAAAAATTAGACGGCGCGCATATTCCATATATTTTTTCGCACCGAGTACGGTAAGGATATCAGTTTTGACAAAAATCCAAGCCCGACGTTGGTATTTTTTCCATGTATTCTTTCGCGCAGAACCTGAAGCGGACAGTCTTTTTGCCTAAAAGTCAAGCACAACGTTGACAACGTTTACAAAAGTTAAAAATTGAAATGTTCATATCGCTTCCTCATAACATCCCTTTGATCGGAAAGCTTCGTGTATAAGGGAGCCAAAAATAAAGAAAATGCTTTCTCATATAACAAGTGTTGCGAATAAAGGGATGTTATGAGGAAGCGATATAACAATTTTTGTTTTTAGCTTTAAATAATTATATCTTGCGTCTTCTAACCAAGAATTAGATTTTTTTTTATCGAAAAATGTTATCATGTTTTTATCGAAAAGAAACTAAATATGCATTTTGTCGATCAATTTTAAAAACGATCACGCAGCTACAAATTTACGTCTGGTTGTAACGAATCACCTCCGGGGTATTAAATATATATATATATATATATATGGTAACTTTCCGAGCTAGTTTATGTTTGTCCTGACCGCGCGAGGGTCGGGTTATATTTTTCAACTCTGCGATTGCAAATAAAAAAAAAAGTAAACAAAAAAAAATGAAACACGGCAGCACGAGTATTTCCCATCGAAAAATAACAGCAGGACTATTGAGATACGAGGCGTTGTTGGGGGAACGAAAAAAATTGTACCGTATCAGGCAGGGCAGGAGGCGGAGGGGTGTCGAGTTTCCTAACGAATAAAGTGGAATCGCTCGAGGTAGGTCAGTTATTACGGGGGACGGATAAAAGGACGTTGAATCATGACTGTCGCCCCCTGTAGCCGTATGGTAATTATTTCCAGCGTTTTTTTACCCACCCTACGCCCCACATGTTTCTACACGCTTTTTCGTTAATTATTTCCGCGATAAAAAAAAAAACAAAAGAAAAAGAAATAACGAATCAAAAAATCGGGCGAAACGAGAAAGAGGCTCGAAGATATAACTCGACCGTGTTTCATTCGGATTCCAATTCACTTCCATTGCAGCGCCATGGAGAAGCAACAAACAGCAAAACATAACGCCGAGTTCTCGCGACAGCAAACTACAAATTTTTTTTTCTTTTTTTTTGTATGTGTACCGAAATTCCGGAGCGCGGCACAAAAAAAAAAGACACGGAAGAAGGGGAAGAGGAGAGACCGGTGAGAACGACGGGAGGAAAGGGGTCGAAACGACTCCGCTGTGTGACACTCGATTTATCTGGGACGGTGACTTGCGCGAAGCTACGGAGCAACACTCTTTGCTCCCGCCGCTGCCGGCGTGTAGTGCACCGGGTATTACAATTCGTGTCCAGGAACTCCGGTGGCAATAAAAAAAAAAAACAAATAAAAAAAAACGCATGGTAATGGGACAATTTGGACGACGAACAGAACCAGCGGGGAGTAAAGCGAAAAAAAGTTATTACCCCGTTCGCCGACTGGACAGGCTCGCGGGGGAGTAACGCGAGCACTCGCGGCTCCCATATTCGCTCGTTTCGAAAAACAAAACGGTGAACAAAAATAAAAATAAATAAAAAATAAAATAAAACTAATTCGCCGCATCATATCTCACGGATAAAACGCGCGCCCTGGGTGTACCATGAGCGTGTAATTGGACGGGTCTATTTTGTTTGTAATTAACGCTCGACGTAGCTACGAGACTCGAGAGCTTCGGGCTCGTTTACGTGCTTCGGGTTATGGTTGTAATTATTTTGCATTCGTTACCCCGTGGGCGTGATGGTAATTGATTTCTTTTATCATGAAAATTTAGTGATTTTCTTTATCGTGAATATTCATTGATTTTTCACGAAAATACTTATTTTCCTGATTTTCGTGTACATTGACTATTGCTGTGTGATTTAATTTTTTCAGGTTCCTTCTTCATTTAACGGTGAAGTGACTCGAGTTTTTTTACTTCAAGAGAGAAGCAGTGGGACGAATATGCAGATTTTCATAGAAACGAAAACTTTCCTATATTCACGAGAAGCTTTTCGTTTTTCTCACTCTGACTCGCTCCCGATTCGCAACTTTTTACACGACATCGCTTTCGGCCTCGGGCGATGAGTACGAATCTCTCGGCTTATATAACCTTTGGGTGATGCTGCGAAGCGGCGTCGAATTCCCCCGTGGAACGTTAGCGGAACGACTAGATGGAAAGTTAAAAATTTATTCGAACTGAACGTCCGCGAGCTTTACGCCCTCGGAATTTGTATGCTTAATCGAATTAAGTTTTCTCAGCAGTTTCTCGGACCTCGGCGCCCACTTATTTCCACTCGATGAAAAACGAGCGGAAGAAATTCAGAGTGGCCGAAAAGAAGAAAGAGAGAGAGAGCGAGAGGGGAAGCTGAGATGGGAAAACTAACGCGGAACTCGAGAAACGCCTTCGGAGCACGGAAAAGAAGTGGTGAATCTCGAGAAATGGACAGTCGAGAGTATTGGAAGTAGCAAGCACATCGGTACCACTTTTCTTTATCTATTCAACGATTGAAAGGGCGTTGGAGAGAAACGCGCCGCGGTTGAAAACATTTCCAATGAAGAATTTCTCAAAGTAGACGGAGGATCTCCTTCAATTCGCGGTATCTACGATCGGATGAATTTTATACTTTTTCCCGAAGAGAACTGCTCCATCTTTTTGTATTGAAGTGGAAAAAAAATGACACGATTCGATACTTTAAAGAGTGAAATTAACCGATATTGATAGATAGTTAATTAAACTGTGATATAAGTTTAAATAAAAAAAGCGAGCTGAAGGATCACTGTCAATGGCCCGTTAGCCTGAGGGGGAAAAAAAATCACACATAGGCAATACCGCCGAACCTTGTACTACTGAGGCTAATGAAGCGCTGCTACTAAAAAACCTCATCGTCCGATTGCAGTATAACTGAAAATAGTTAAAATTAAATCCGACGTCTTCGTAACGTGAACATGAAGAATTCGAATTGTTCAATGTTAATTCGAACACTTGTTAATTCACTGATGCATAAAAGAAAAAATCGGAGTGTTTCAGTGCTGTGCGATGTGAAATTAAGAGATGTAGCAATATGCTAATTTCAGCTGCGAGATGAGTACAACATGCAAAAAAAATACAAAAAAAATGCCATCACTTGACTAAAATAAAAACGCAAATTTCTGAATTTACATACTCGCATCTGTATGACACGGATTCGTGAGGAGTTTTATAACTTGCGCGGTGAAGTTAAACCACTGATATTTCGAGATTGCCAATACTCGGCGACGGGGGGTAGAAAAATTCTCTTCTAATTGGAAACCGCACTAACGTCGGGTGTTCCGCTTTCGGTATCGCAGTCGTCGCATCGCGGAAAAAAAGAAACCGATAACGTTCCGATGGTTCACAATGGGTAATCGATAATTGTTGATATCGTTATTCAGACAATCGTAATAATCGACGGAATATAGAGTTATTAATGGAAATTTTGGTCTGACAAGTCGATTGTTTAAACGCCACAATATGCCCGCATGTAATGCGCATGGCGAACCGTGTGATTCGTGGTAAATCACCGTCCGTAAATATCCGTCGGCTCGGCGAGCCTTTAATGTTTAACTATCAGAAACACAATTTCGCGATATGCCGACTCGCGGACCCGATTGGATAGGACGTGAAATGTGACGTGGTGCCCGGGACCGGGAAAACACGACATCGTTCATATCGATCTGGGGAAATTCGTAAAAACCGGACTACGGGGAGGTAAAAGGGCGTCCAGCAATGCTAGGTTGAATTATATATATATATATATATATATATATATATATATATATATATATATGTATTTATAAAAAATAAAGGTAAAAAAACGAGAGGGTGGAGAAAAGAATTGCAGAATACTCGATGCCGGGGGCTGTCGTCCAAATGCGACGGATAAAGCGAACGAGAGAGACAGAGAGTGCGAGAAAAAATGACAGAGCGAGAGTCGTAAATTCAGTTCACGTTGTACGTTGTAAAAGTGTACAAAATATCGTTCACCCGTACGCGGAGTACTTTACAGATGGAAATATATGTACATACGGGGTCAATATGCAGAGTTTACTATACATACTGTGTATACGTGGGTACACGAGGGTATGCGAGGGAGAACACTGAGCGAGCAATCCAACTTTGACAATCGTAATTTACCACGAATGGACATAGAAAAAAGGCGGGAGGGAGGGAGTGAGCTCGGTTGAGTGAACTAACAACTTTCCAGTCGGACTCGATTAGTTTCCTACAGAAATACGCAAATCGACGTGACGAGAACTGCTCGTGAGAAACGGTAGATTCGCAAAATAGGAAACCGCATTATCTCGCCTGGGAGAATTTGTCACGAGGCTAAACTTTGTAAATTACAATATCTATCGCAAAAACTAATCGTTTTTCGTATTTAAGGAAAGGCTAAACACACGTATGAGTGTGAGAAAAATGACATTTTAACTCACACGTATGAGTGTGAGTTAAAATGTTGAAACCATTTTTCTCCGAAACGATTCTATAAAATGGAAAACAAACTGCGGGACGCACTGCGTTAATCAAATACGCAGTGCGCCCCGGAATTCGTTTATATTTTATGAAACCGTCTCGGAGAAAAATGTTTTCAAAATATTTAGGGGCTATGTTGAACTTTAGCCCTGCTTTTTAAAAAAATGCTGGGTAACGACTCTCGTGATTACTTTGTCCCCCCATATGACGTAATTTGCAAATGTAACAATGAGAAATCACGAGAGTCAAAAATTGGCATTAAAGTTATTGAAGAGCTATGCGTATTTGAAAAAAAAGGAAAGAAAGAACGCTCGGGACGTTGTCTCGTTATGCATGGAAATCAAACCGATATCCGGATATTAATTTTGATATTTAACGTGCCGGGAGTCTGTGCCTGCGGGGAAGAAGCTTCTCGTTCCCGTTAACGCACGACTCTCGGAAAGCCCGGAAAATTAATTAAACCCAAATATAGCGACGGCGAGAGCGAGAGAGACCGAGGTAAGCGTGTAGAAGTCGAGCGTCCCGACGCAGCTGATACAGATTCGCGAGGGCTATGCGTTTCGAGACTCAGGCTCGTGGGATTTAATTAACCGAGTGCTTGCCGTCGTAGGTTGAGACGGTCGATGGACAATATCTCGGGGCAATGCCGAAGAGCTCGGGTATCTTGACATTGCGTCATATAATTTCTAAGCATTTTGAGGAGAGCACAGCCGACGGCGGAGAAGAGCGAAACATCTGACGGTGTATTTAGAGGCTTCAAAGAAATGGAGGGTGCAAGCTGCCAGCAATTTAGGAGGGTCTGCGAGCTTCCGTGCACCGGTCGATCATACGTTGAAGAAGACGAACTTACCTATCGAGAAACAAAAAAAGAATTAAACAAAAAAATCAGTATTCAAATAAAATCTTTATAAATATTATAGATAGGGGGATAAATTCAAGATATTTCTTCATTCTCACTGTAATACATTCGGTATACATTCGGGCGGCCAAAGACTGGCGTTTCAAAATTTATAGTACTTTGCTCAATCTTGAAAAGTCTACGATGGAAATCAATATTTGAGTAGAAACTTTAGCTCGTGTCGTGGATCGATCGAACTTTGAGCCGAGTTTTCCTATTTCATGTGACCCAGTGGACATATTCGGAGGATATTACGCGATTCGTCAGAGTCGGCGAGAGATGCATAAATCGCGTGTGTCAGACGGGTAAAAATAAATCGATAAGGGAATAGAAAGTGCGAGAGTCGGATAGAAAGGGAGAAGGGGGGGAGAATCGAGAATGGAGTCAGGCCATCTTATTCATCCCTTTCGCTACTCCTATCGTATAAATCGAAGCCTCCATAGAAAACATACGGGAAGCTCGTGTGGCTCCTGCGAATAAACGAACGACGTGAAACCGCTAAGTTCGACTCTCAATCTCTTAACTACAGACTACCCGGTATAAAAGTCGAGAGGTAGAAAAAGTTTACCTTTCTAGAAGAAAAACCCTGGAGTGTGAAAGAAAACAAAAAAATATATATTCTATATAAAATATTACACACACTCTGCGATATTCTATATTATAGAAAATCTCCAATAATACTCTGGCGGACCTTAGAGTATGTTCCCATCTATATTTTATTTTATTTTCAAGTTACGGTATGTGTGGAGAGACATCGATGGATGAAACACATTTGTTGCTTTTCCATTTGAGACGAGAATTTTTCTGAAAAATCATTCGACAAGATAGATTTAATGGAAGCTGTACGTGGAAGGTCATGGAATGAAAAGAAACACAAAGCCCAGGCTTTACATGACTCCACGATTCGCAGAAAATAATTTTTTTATGCTTGTCTGTTGAACTCCCGAGGAATGAACCGAACTTCCGATGTTTCCATTTTAATGTGCAATATAGTTATCCTTATGTTCTGAAACCAACCTGAAACCAACCGGTCAATTGATGCACCAAATCAACTCTGATTCCAACCGACGAGAGGTTGATTTTTTGGCGATATTAAAAAACCAACTGTAATACCAACTGTTATATATGTTGGATACAAAGTACGTTTAAGGTTGAATTTTCCTAAAATAACCTGAATTCAAACCCTGAGGTAAGAGCTATCGGTGGTCACGACATAAAGTTGGAAATTAAGTTGTTTTGGGGACATCCAACTATAAACCAACTTTCTACTCGACACATATCGAATGGTATTAGGTTGATTTTGAGATATCAAGCAAAAAGCTACAACCAGATGGTTGGAATCATTAAGTGTGTGTCTGATGATTGTCCAGATCAATGCCAAACAGCTCGTGAACGATCGGTGACCGATATAATATACCCAGATAGACAAGCACCACGAAAAGTAGCAGTTGGCACACTAATTGCGACATGTGCTGCACATGCCACAAATATTGTACCATTATTACTACTTGTCATGGCGCTTGTCTATCTGGGTAATAGATTGATACAAACATATGGTCCAGTTCAGACCGTATCGCTTTTATGTTTAAAGCAATAGTTTTTTTTTTTAACTTTTTTCGTTGCAGGCCAACATTTTTGCTTGTGTACTCCGTAGAAGTAATTGTCATTGAAGAACAAATGAACACGCTCTTCATGCTTGCGTCCTTCTCACCTTCGCCAATAAGTTCTATAGACTCCATACAGTATCGACGGAGCATAAACATACAAGTTTTATGCACGTTCCACGATGCATGTTGTTACCTTGCTAACAGCGCTACAAAAGCAAAGTTAAGCTAGAAACCGCGTATGAGAAGTCTGCATTAAACAAGCATCGTAGTCGGTTCTGAAAGAACTAAAAATTGTTAGTTAAGAAAAACATTCTCCGCTGAGCTCTACAAATTCGACATATTTGTGGACGCATTAAAAATCGACAAGATCGAATCTTTGCAGTAATCTCCGGTCGATAGCCGTATTTTACACAAATCTCCATCGAGCAATAGTCCAATTTCCATGTGAATTTAAAAAAAAGGCACACGTGTGCCCCGTTTTCTGCCGACACAACAACAAAAATGGCTGCGAAAACAAGCTTCGTTCCGTGCATGGCAAAACGTGCGTCGACTTTGTTTGGAAAAAAAAAGGTTATTCTAACCTTGATCAATAAGACGCAGAGCGTTCGGCCACTTCTGTGCGTCGAGGGCGAGCTTTTCCTGCAGCAATTCTCGTACATATTCGCCGGCTTTGTCAACCTGATGATCCTTCTCGTCGCGTTCCTTCTCCAGTGGAATTCTCGGCTTGCCGTCGCCGCTATCGTCCATCTGATACTTGTACTCCCCGTTGCTCGATCTCTCACTCATTTTATTCATTCGAATCTTCTCGTCCTGGTCCACCTCCGAATAACGCACGCACACACACTAAACTTCGTATAAGAATATATGTAATCCTGATTAAAAATTCTTCGTCGATATATATTATCTACACAAATCCGGTTAAAATTCACGGCACATCAAAGGACGCGAACTCCGTGTGTTTGCGATAGCCAATATGGCGACCGCTCGAGCGACACGGGACAGTTATTACCCGCGCGCAGCCACCGACGCGCATGTCGCTCGGCGACTCTCGGACTCTCTCGTCTTAGCTCGTTTAAGTGCCGACCGAATTGCTAACAAACTGACGTCGTATTTTCGCGAGTTGGCGCGTTCGCAATGTATTTGCAGTGATATTAAACGATAAAGTTTTTGTTAGATCGAATTTAATGTGAATCTTGGATTGCGCGGAGTTCTAGATTGGTTTGGTACTTTTTTTTCTTCAATCCATCGGTTACGATAGATCGCAAACTATATGCAACATTCGAGTAACAATAACAGTGAGAAATTTATTCTGGACGAGTGGTGAGTAATGAGCAAATATTCATAAGCAGCGGGTAGTTAGGGACGAAATTACACGTACCAATTAACGTCCGATAGAAGCATCACTGGGTGATTGTTGATCGCGAGGTGCACACGGTCACACACATACAAGCCGGTCGTTGCCGTTAAGCGGGGGCTCGGCGGTAGGCGCCGGTTCAGGAGTGACGGTTCACCAGCGTGTTTGGTATGAGGGACAATGCATAACCGCCACAATGGTAAATAAACATGGCCGGCACATGGTAATTTGACGGAGGTTGTGGGGGAGAGTTTGTGCTCAACAAAGTAGTTAAGCTTACATTGAAACAACAATCGTCCAGGACCAAGACGCATTGCAGCTCCGCTGTGCAACGACCGGGAAAAAGCTGGAGTGCGAGAACGAGACTTCAAAGTATCCCGGAAAGTTCGAGATGAGGCAATATGCAGGGGATGTGTTTGTCCGACGAGGATCTCGACCGGTGACGCCGTCGCGGGACGAGGAAACGTGAGTACGAGTAAGGGTACCCCCTTTCGATTTTTCTACTTTCAAAATGGCGAAATTTTTTTTTTCGAGATATCGAATTTCTGCCACCGGCATTCGCTTCAGAAGACCCATTTTCATAGAGAATACGTAAAACCAGGACCTTTCTCGAAATTTTCATTTTTGTCAAAAAATCGAAAGGGTACCCCCTTTCGATTTTTCTACTTTCAAAATGGCGAAATTTTTTTTTTCGAGATATCGAATTTCTGCCACCGGCATTCGCTTCAGAAGACCCATTTTCATAGGGAATACGTAAAACCAGGACCTTTCTCGAAATTTTAAAAATTGACCATTTTCAGGGTAGGAAATCCCATGTTAAATTTTGCAAAACGGCACTTTTTTTCAAAAAATTTCGAGATATCGAATTAAAACCTCCGCCATTGGTTTCAAGTCGCATATTTCCCAACCGATTTCATTAACGAAAAAATTCTAAAAAAGATGTTTCGAAAAAAGTCATTTTTGTCAAAAAATCGAAAGGGTACCCTTTCGATTTTTCTACTTTCAAAATGGCGAAATTTTTTTTTTTCGAGATATCGAATTTCTGCCACCGGCATTCGCTTCAGAAGACCCATTTTCATAGAGAATACGTAAAACCAGGACCTTTCTCGAAATTTTAAAAATTGACCATTTTCAGGGTAGGAAATCCCATGTTAAATTTTGCAAAACGGCACTTTTTTTCAAAAAATTTCGAGATATCGAATTAAAACCTCCGCCATTGGTTTCAAGTCGCATATTTCCCAACCGATTTCATTAACGAAAAAATTCTAAAAAAAATTTTTCGAAAAAAGTCATTTTTGTCAAAAAATCGTAAGGGTACCCCCTTACGATTTTTCTACTTTCAAAATGGGGAAATTTTTTTTTTCGAGATATCGAATTTCTGCCACCGGCATTCGCTTCAGAAGACCCATTTTCAAAGTGAATACGTAAAGCCAGGAACTTTCTCGAAATTTTAAAAATTGACCATTTTCAGGGTAGGAAATCCCAACCGCAGAGGTTACAATTTATCGACGAGGTTATTTCTATCGGTATTTCACGTAATCGGTGAGTAAAGAAAAATTTATCGCGCCCTTTGACTCCAGGAACATAGAAAAAATCGTACCTTGAACGAAGATGTATTTTATTACACTGGGTGCGAAAATGGCAGCTTTGAGCATGTTTCGCGTGCGTAAAACCCACATTTTTACACCTTGTAAAATAAAATGTTGTACGATAGTCGTGCGAAAAACGTTTTCTCAACTCGTGTGATTGCAACACTCGTCAGAAAAAGTTTAATCGCACTAGTATCGTAATGTATTTTTTTTTCTTCAGTCCGTAAAATCGCGGATTAAATTATCAATTCTTTTACTCGCACGGTAATAAAAGTCTCGAATAAATGATTTGACGATATTTACTATGAACTAAAGCTGGAAAGTAAAGTGCATATGGCTTCGTGATTTGCGCACAGCCTTCTCTGTGAGAAAGTTCGCTGATCGATTTTTGGCCTCATAGAGGAAACTATTGACAAAATGGTAAAAAATTAGGAAACGATGTGGATAGATTTCGAAGAAATGCAATACCAAAGGTCTGTGATCATTAGATTTGTATGGAGTTTCTGGACGAAATCCCAAAATCTATGCAAGATAGAGTTACCACACACATTTTTCTAAAATTTCAAAATCGAGTAGAATTTCGAACCGGGCCGCAATCTTCACAAAAATTGCACCGAAGAAAGAGATGTGTCCACTCTGCTATTGTACAAAATTTCAACTCGCTATATCAGACCGTTTCCGAGTCACAGTTGCTCTAAACTATGCAAGTTCTCACAAACACACACACATACATCTGGCTACTAGCTAAAAATCGCATTTCACGGCGTTCTACACTATGTTATGTACATCTGACATTAAAATTTCGAATTTTTGACGAAATCATAGCTTCCTCCATGAGGAAGCGAAAATTGTGCGAGCACTGTTTTACGCGGACACCGTTGTAGGAGACTGTTCGAGAGTTCGCACACTGCGTGAGATGTCGGAATCTCGCGTGCCGAGCAAAGAAAAGAAAATGAGCCCTCTTTCTCTTTGGCGTACTTTCAGCTCCCCCGGGTAGCGTAATCGAAGCTTGCACTCTCGGGATAGCCTCTCCTTGCCAATATCGGATACCCTCCTAAAGGATACAAACGACGCTGCAACGTACTCACGATACACTGAACGGTAATTGATGTCCGAGATAGAAATGTATTGCCGCTGGTGCGAGGGCATTTGTTCAAAGATCTTACAGGAAAGCCGAGAACTAACTCTTTCTCTGGCCTGTTACGATTAAATCTTTTCTCTTCTTTTCATCGATCGTACTCCGAGCTTGTCATTTACAACTTCATAATCCCGAGGACAGAGATAAAATGTGAAATAGATATCGAATAAAAAAAAGGAAGAAAACAATTCTCAAGTTTCGAGATAGAAAAAATTATTGGACATTTTGTTCATTTGAGCGTCAAATTTTTATTTATCAACCGTGGAAGACGACGATATGTTTCAAAAGCTCAAATATTTTTCAAAAGCTCGCTCGGCAATGAAAACTGTAATCGAGGTTTTTTACTTCAAGGTTGCCAAACCTTAATTTTTTGTGGCTGTTCAAATTATTAGCGTCTACTCGACTGTTAAATGAAGACTCTGATAATTTGCATTCAGCTGAATATCCTGATACTGTCGAATAAAAAAAAAGTTGAACGTTGAAAGTTGAAAGTTGAAATTTTTATATCACTTTCTCATAATGGCCCTTTATTCGCAAAGCTCCTTCTATGAGAAAGCATTTACTATATTTTTGGCTTCCTCATAGAGGAAGCTTTGCGAATAAAGGGCCATTATGAGAAAGTGATATAAAAATTTCAACTTTCAACTTTCAACGTTCAACTTTCAACTTTTATGAGGAAGCGATATGAAAATTTCAATTTTCAGCTTTTTCAATATCAACGTCGTATTTAAATTTTAAGCAAAACTGCTGGCCGACTCAGGTTTAGTGCGAAAAAAAAACCAACCTTACGCTTTTGGTCAAAACGGCTGTCGAATCTGTACTCGAGGCGAAAAATACATAGAGTATCATAGAGTATTCATCGGGAAGCAAAGAAATTGCTGTTTGAAAATACCCAAAATCACTCGTTTTTCCAATTTTGGCTATAAAAATGCCCTATAAACTTTTTCGTTAGCCGTCACTCCGGGATTGTATTATAAGTATTTTTTCACGCTGATCGCGAATCTGACACTTTTTTATTCGTAGATTAACATTTAATACGGAAAAATGCGTCTTGAAAAAAAAAAAAAATTTCATGAAATTCAAAAAATTCAAAATGACATAAAATTTAAACGGCTCGATCGATTTTCTTGAAATTTTAATGGGATCATCGGGTGATCATATTCCATCTGTGTACGCGTTTTTAGCCCGATAGCTAAAAAATTGCGAGCGCTACGGTGCGCACAGACTTTTTCGAAGAAATTAAAAATGGCGTACAAAAAAAACAACTGAACATTTTTGGATGAAATTTGGCAGAAACATTGACTATTAACCACACAAGCTGTGTGCAAAATTTCAGCCTGATCGGTGGAGGCTTACCCGAGATATGGCCATTTGAATTTTTCGCGTTTGATTCACACACACACACACACACACACACACACACACACACACACACACACACACACACACACACACACACACACACACACACACACACACACACACACATACATCCGGACATTTTTTCTAAATGTGATTTTTCGATGTTTTGGAACATTCTGAACACGTTTTCATTAAAATCTCGAAAAATTTTTTTTTCACCATCACAAAGCTTCCTCTACGAGGAAGCAAAAAATGATTACAGTTAATGTTATCCACCGAGTCTGTTTCTCATCGATTTAAGTTTCTTGAGGGTAAAATCGACACGACAGGATGCAAGCACCATGTTTGTCGAGGTCTCAGGTCGATATAGTAAATAGTATAAAAATAGAAGGCGTTAGAAGCTAAATTCTTCGGCAAACCAGTCGACCCACGCGCGGTCGTCTTCCAAGGTTAATATTCGAAATATCGATTACGAGCGTTCAAGCAATGTTTCTCTTAAATCTTTCCACTGGTGTGCAACCCTCTTGGAGCCGTGTATCGAGATCGCAACAAGAAAGTACAGATAGATGTATAGTCTACATCCTTCTTGTTTTCTTGCACGATCTCGAGGCGAATATCTTCGCTCCTCCCCGCTTTACTCCCCGATGCAACGAAATATTTCACGCTTCGGGTGAATAAATGATGACACGGGATAAACTTAACCTTTTCCTGCTTAAATATTGCACACGTCGAAGACCGCTCCGGAAAAACGGCAGGAGAAAATAAAGTATTCCGGAGGCAAAGTATAGTAGTGTTCCGCTTCTTTCTTCAGCTATAGATTTTTCATGAGCCGTGCTATTTGAGAGTCCTATCGCTGACCGTTTATTTTTTCAACAAAAAATAACACAATCAACAAATTTAATCCACGGTGTGGCTATTATAGAGACAATGTCCACGTTTAATAATTTTCACTCAAATTCGCAACTGAAGTTTAATTACAACTTCATTTATTAACCCCGCAAATTAACGACGTTGCATAAACGTAACGCCGTATTATAAAAAATTATATATTTACCGTAGAAAGATAGATAAAAAAATGCTCTATCTAACATGCCAATCCCGGCAGATGCGAAACGAACATCACCATGATTAATCGAGCCGTTTAACGTGCCACAGTGCCTCGTAGTGTTTATTCTCGATTACCTCAAATCGAACACAATATAACTTCTTTAACGGAAACCGTTCGATCTTTTTCAACAAGATTGTTTCGTTTTATTTTACTTCACCTTCAATTTGCTGATTGCATCTTGAGGCTGCTCTCCTTTTACTCACACGAAAGCGAACGTGACGTAGTGAAGGAAAAAACAACAACAAAAATCGTGCAACGGCACTCAGCGATGCGATCGATTCGCATAAGTACGCTCGTCGATCGAAATAGCCCTGGTACATCCGATGTACTAATAAATCAGCGACCACTTTCTCTCCCCCGTTTGCCTCGTCTAGTTCTCTAAATATTTCAAGAAAGCCCCCCGTGTCTATATACGTACGTTACGTGCTCTACTTCCCACTCTTGCCGGGGGGTTCCCCGAGTCCCAGAGAGCTCGCGGAAAAAAAACTGCCGGGAACAACCCTTCGGGGAATAATTCATGCCGAATGAAATTAAACAAAAAGGGTTCTAAGTCGTGTGAAAAATTTAACGAGGGATAATCGAGCGATCCGAGGGGTTCGGTGGAAGCTGGTGAAAAATCGACACTGCCTTCGTTCGGCGTTCTGGAAGGCATATATATAATAGATTTTCCAACGACTACTTGGCGAAAGAGAGAGAGAGAGAGAGAGAGAGAGAGAGTGCGACAAACGGTTTCCCGTCTCTGTCTGTTTCTCTTCATCTCTCTCACTCTCGCTCGGCGCTTCATTTTCTCCAGTCGAGTACTGGATATAACTGGATTACGGATAAATGAGCATCAAATCTGTAAAAGCTTATTCCGGATGGACGAGCTTAGACGGGGCTTGAGCTCGTTGATAACTCTCACTCTCCGGGCTCGCCGTCCGCGCTCGTTCGACCGGCGAATATTCCGAACGATTTCACCCAGTAAAATTACATTTTTACCCTCTATATGTGCCTCGCGATAATTCTACATACCCTTTGGAGGATTTGTCGGGAGACTCGTTTACCAATTTTTTTCCTTTTCAACATTTTTTATTCTTATTTTTTTCTTCATGACCGGAGTTTTATTTGCGAGGAATTGATGGATTTTCGCTTCACAAAGGATTGCAGTCGAGGGCTCAGTAATATGGCATCGGCAAGTTGCACCCGAGATGCATTTTGCCATGGAATTTTCTTTGTAAAGCTAATCGGTTTTTTTCTTTTATTTTTGCAACGTATCAACGGCAGACTTTTCTTCACTGAACCGATAGTAACGAATCGGATAATGGGGCCTTGTCAAGGCATTTTGTTATTTTAGATTCTATTTGTTATTTTCGTTACTGTAAGACGACTTATTCCGCCTTTCGGCACACGTTGAGAGATAGTATTCGTCTTTCTACAAAAAAAATTCCGGGAGTTGTCGGTTATCATTATTTCTTAATTCGAGACCGAAAAGTCGCATTGATTTGCAAATTCGTGTGCGTCGAGAAAAATAATTTCCACATTTTTCTTAAATCACTCTTCAACTTTTATTTACGTCATCATACGACGAATCAATTCGTTCTATGGCACGCGGCGAGGGATAATCCTCATGTGTCTATAAGAAAATCCCTAAACTTTTGTCCAATTCCAATTTCTCAATTCGAGCATGGAAATTTGCAACGTTGCAAATAGGGAAGAGCGGGGTAAAATGGGTTAGCGGGGCAAAACGGGACAGTGGGGCAAATCGCAATTTTCTTATAATTTTTGGATGGTACTGTGGGGCAAAACGGAGCAGAATATCCAGATGTATCGATGGGGCAAAATGGGGCGTCCTAATTTTTACTGAAAAATTGCGTTTTGCCCTGTTGTCCCGTTTTGCCCCACTGCCCCGTTTTGCCCCGCTCCCCCCTACCCGTGCGTCGAATAGTTCCGGCCACCTTTTTATTTCCCCTTGCCCGATCCCGAAGCTCTCAGTTATGTGTCGTATCTCCTCGCATTATCTCGTCGACTTTAGCATTCGGGAGCATATTTATCTACGAGGAAATTGGCTATTGATTTTATCGACGTGCCCGGAACCCTTCGGTATTGAGACTTTATTCCGACTTCCGCCAAGCTTCTTTCGTCATCGTACGAAGAACGGGAAATCTAAAGCATTAAATTTCATACCGTTCGGTAGGTCGATTAACCATTTTTAAAAATTCTTCATCTTTTTTATAGCGTAATGGCCTTACGCTTGGCTCGATTATTCGATGGGTTTTCGTTCAGTTTACGCGCTCCATCTGCGGGTAATGGTGTTTTTCGTCAAACGCTATTCGGACTCGTTCGCCGTTACCGGCCCGGACGGTAATCCAATCTACCGTCTAATGGACATTAATTGGTGTAACGATAATTACACAATTGGTTTCGTGTTGATAGGACCGAAGCAAATTGTAACCCATCGATCGGCTGTTTTACACCACGAGTTGTTTTATCGCTAAATTTTTGCCTCATCATCAACGACCGTACATGAGTTTAAGCATTGAGTATTTACCGAAAAAAATCGTCCTTATAGCTCGAATACTATGTCGACTGTGTTATCTGCGACAAAATAAAAACAAAACACATATTTTCTACCTCCAAAATTTTTTGCGTCAACGCGAAGGGAATAAAATTTTAAGCTTTTTTCCGTTCGTCGGACACACAGACATACACACACATACATAATTTTTCCATTATCCTGCGAACGCTTCGCTCCGTTCCGCTAGTCTCGGGAGCTTCGGCATTTTTTGCCGGTCAGTCCCGTTCCTCCCATTCGCCGCATCTATTTCGCTCTCTACTGGCTCTTCGCGCTATTCCAGCGCCAGCGACACAGTAATTAACGTCCGAGCTAAGCGCGACATATATTTTTATTTTTATTTTTTCCTCTCCACTCGAGCATAAATCAATTAAAAATTCTCGGTACATAGGTGTTTAATTTATCGAGTTCTTTTTTTCCGACATTTTCTAATTTATTTTCGTTGATGCACGATAATAAATAATTGGAAGGATTTTTTTTTCTTGATAAAATTAAAAAAATATATCTCATCAAGGGAGATTTTGCCGAGCTTTATGAAGGAGCTTTGCACCTTGGTATCGAGACTCGAAATGTCTTGACATAACGGGAAGTTGGTGCCGTTGTTTGAGCGTGCCTGTGGGGGATTTCGGTCGCGAAGCGCACAGCCAACTGTGCGCTGCACTGCCCGTCCATTATCGCGATACGCTCGGCTTAATCCCAATGCAGATATAGAGCCGTAAATCCTCCGGAGTCTCTGGAGGAGCCCGAGCTCGGCGAGGGGGAGCGCGAATACCACGGAAAGTAGCTTTCGAGACAATCGGAGATTACGCTGTAATAATAACAATAAT
The DNA here is from genome assembly GCA_964017025.1 of Stenichneumon culpator. Taxonomy (NCBI): domain Eukaryota; kingdom Metazoa; phylum Arthropoda; class Insecta; order Hymenoptera; family Ichneumonidae; genus Stenichneumon; species Stenichneumon culpator. The sequence goes on along the minus strand of OZ024779.1, from coordinate 16,766,499 downwards.
AAAATCGATATTTAACAGCAATAAATCGATCAGGGGTTCTTCCGATGCGACAGTGCTTTTTCTTCCAGCCGCACTTAAGCAATTTTTTTTTTTTTTGATTTTAAGAAAAAAATAAATAAAAACACGCTATCGTTCCGAACCCATATTCGAGTGTTGTGTAATTATTGTACTTTTTTTGGGTAAAAACAGATTGATAAAAAATGTCCATCATACATTTGCATGCAAATTTTCTTATTCTCTTTCTTTCTTTTTCGTCAAAGAGACTTCGATCTATACAAATGGCATTTCGAATTCAAAGGATTCCGTACTCTCTGATGGGAAGTTAAAAAAAAAAAAACTGAAATCACAACGAAACTGTTCGCTCGAAGCGTGATTCGAATGTGCGAGAGACCCGACATGGTTTTTATACGAGAAACCCCTTTTCCGATACAGCAGCAATACTCGGTGCTGTCACGCGGCGCGCATTTACTCAACGTCTCCAGTCACTCTATTCACTTTACATCGCATATTTAATAAAAATGTCAATATAGTGGTTGGTCCTGTTAGTTGCGATTACGGAGTACCGCATTGACATTTTAGCGATAGGTTGAAAAGCTCGGCTGACGAGGCGACGAGGAGAAAATCGGCGCGTTAACATTTCGACACGAGGGGAAAGATGTATGATGCGGTACCGGCGTCAGCAGGTGTTTCTCGGTGTGATCGATACATTAAGGCGATGCGAAACTACGAGGAAGATCGTCGGACGATAGCGAAAGTGATGGTTTCAATTTTTGGGACCATTTTTTGAATTTTTAAAAATAAAAATTCCAATGCCATCTTCTATCAGTCACGTTCGATTGTTTTATTTTTATATCCAATTTTGCAGATAAAATAATCGTCGATAATATTATCCTCAGGCCTTCATCATTAAGATGCTCACGTCCAAACGCTCGGGAATAAAAACGTACCAGAATCTATTAAATGTTTTATTTATTTATTTATTTTATTTACGGGACGAACCCTTTTACATTTTCAATTTTATAGTTCAGATAATACTACAAGTATTAACTAAAATAGAGCATGTGTAAACATAATAACATCATAATATCTGTTTATTTATGTTCCTTTTTTTCTTTTATTTCTATTTTGATTTTGTTGATCGGACGAGCAAAATTTTATTCTTTTCATTCAAACTTTGGGATATTCGCGCCAAGGCTACCCTTATAATACCGTTTCCGGGCCGGCTAGAGGATGCGCCAAGTTAAGCCTGTTCGCAATACTAGTTAAACGGTAGTGCGCCGATCTCTCTGGAAGACTATTTATTCAATAGTCTTAAAAAAAAATTAACTCGCAAATTTTGAATCGATTCAAATTCAATTTTCTTTCTATAAGTTGTGTCCTCGCAACAAAGAATTATTATTATTATTAAAAAGTGTCATTTGTTTTAACACTTATTCTCAGACTGAGATTTACGATTGTGATCGTAGTAGAGATCTCGTTACTGAATATTTTGCATCCACTCGTCCAACGATCACTGCCTCTAGTGCGAAAGAAGCTATGTAGATATGCGACTTGGGTTTTTCTTTTTTTTTCTTGCGTAGCATGAGAGCAAGGTTCGCGCCGACGATGCGACGGTCCGGGCAGGCGGAAGAGTTAAGGGGCGAGGTGAAAGGAGTAGTTCCTTATACGGTTATCAGTAAATCCATACAATGGTTCTGCACCGAAGCGGATAATCGAATGTCCTCTCGCTTCTGCTACCTCCGCTCTCTTCCTCTGCCCTCCCAGCAGTATCGAATTCGCCGGATTGTGACGTCATTGGTCATACGTTGCACCGTCAACGAATACAAAAATCCCGGTTGTTTATTCGGATCGTGTCGATATACTGATTCTTCGAGCAAAAATCGATTTAAGAAAAAGAAATACAACACATCGGATGTATATCTAGAAAATAAGAAGAATATCAATTCCGTTCTTACTAAACCCTAAATAAAAAATTATCGTACAAGCCAATCAAACAATCATCGTTTTCACGATGCTGAAAAAACTACAAAGACAGAAATCAATAAATTATTTACACCCGAAGACGGAAAGAAAACTCAACATGAGACGATCCGGTAGACTTTCTTCTGACAAGCATTAGAAAGAAAAGAAAAACTAAAACCTGCAGACAATAAACAGAAACAAGATGCAATAAAGTTTCCCTACATAAGCTCGAAGCCCGGCCATTAAAATTCCATAATCGACGTTTCTCGTGTAGCGAGTAGGCTTCGATATATCCTTTTGTGTATAAGTTTCCGTGGATGCCGTAAGCGGGGTGTTCCTCGCGTTTTATAGTTTCCCGTCGGACTCGGGTACTTCGAAATCTCCGTGATACACATCACAGCATAGCTACAGCAGCAGCAGCAGCAGACCGTGGCAAGGGCGGCATATAATACGCAAAGCTCTGATGCACGGACGCAACTGACCCCCTTCGTGCACCCGTATCCGCCAGGCTATCTTGCGGTTTACAGCTTGCAGTTGACGGCGATATAAACGTACACAGTTACGGGTATGAGGAGGTTGTACAGGAATACGGGATCCGAGGTGGAGAAGGACGAGAGTCTGCATGCTGGATGTTGGCGGGGGGGTTTGGGATGTGGCTGGACGCTTCTCGAACGTGTCCCTCTCCTGGAGGCTCTGAAACAACAATCCCACCGTACCGGTCGACGTTTAACCCTTTCCCGCAGAAAATTTGAGATTACTTCCATGTCGCATACCCGCTACAGGGCACAGGAGTGACATTGTCACATTATGTGCAACTTCTATGCTATACTGCCGTAATAAAACGTTAACCGGACCGAGTTCACTGGGTAGTTACTAGTTAGAACTCGGGCCCGACGACCCTTTCGCCGACGGGAAAACACACCGGTACCATGTCAAAATAATATAGAGCAAACATGAGACACGGTAACATGCATCATAAATGCGCTTGTCGTAAGTTACTTTCGCGCGATATTATTTTGAAGTGTGTAATTTTTGTTGCTATGTTTTATTTTCAGGATATACGATTATCGGACTCTTTGCATATTATGGTATGTTGTAGGGGCACATCTGGGGCGTACACCGTTAATTTCTAAACGGCGAGACCAGGGTAATAATTGTTGCGTATGTGGATGACGGAAAAAATCTCGTTCAGTTCCAAAACCGGACTCATCAAACGAGAGAATGATGAACTCGGGATGGATGCGAGCAGATAATAGATTGACGAGTTTATGAAGCCGCTCGTTAACGTACGGTCGTCCCGACATCGTAAAGTTTCCTAATAATGGTGAGTTTATTAAATATCAAATTTACACAGCGTGACGATACGGTCACTGTATACCGGTCTGAACAGTTTTGTAATCCACGATAAAGTCGATAAAAAAAATCCTCAACAGGCCTACATGACACCAAAAATTACACAGCAGATCTAAACCGACAGCGGTGGATGCGCGGTTGGCGCGTGGCTCCGGTGGTCTCCCAAGTCAAGCACAGTCGTTCGTGGTCGGTGCTTGGATGGGTGACCGCTTAGCCGTGCGCTAGCTGGCGCAACGACCGTGGAGCGGGAGCGGGTGTTTCTGCACTTTACTCAAATGCAAAAATAGCGGAGGATCAGTAGAATATAACCGTCTGTACCGGCACGGGTTTTCCGTAGTTTCCCCGTGTCCCGGGAAAATGCAGTACAGTGTAGCTAAGTCGGCTACGGACGCACTGGAAGTTAGGTAGCTTAGCTGAATGTGGGTAGGGAGTGCATCGGGATGGGGTTCCATAAAAACCCAGAAGGGTATACGATGGGAAAAAATACGATGGAACAAAAATATACACAGCAGAACTACACGAAAAAAAAATTACACAACAGATCTACATGAAAAAAGTTGCACGACAGACCATAAAATTACGTGCCCCGAGCAGGCTCCGTTGGGGATGAAAAAGTGTTCCACGATTCGTTCATTGTCCGAAGGACCTTACAAAATGAAATCGTTGTTACGCGGGAGCCTCCCGGATGAAAATGGAAAGCTCGGCTGTGAAACTGGCTGCGCACTGCGTAATTTTATCTTTTCCCTCGAACCCGGACCGGAAGAGCGTGAGAGAGCTAGATAAAACAAAAAAATAAAATACCAAAACAACAACAGAAGAAAAAGATAGAAAAACAGAAATAAAGAAAGAAGCAAGAAGGAACGAGAACAATTGGAGAGAGTGAGAGACAGCGGGTAGCGCCTGGATGAATAAACTGTTGGAAACACTCGTTGCGGTGGAAAAACCGCTAGCTGTGAACGGCAACGGGGTGCAGCGTCCGCCTCTCCTCCGCTCTTCTCTTCGTTCCTGCCGCTGCCCGTGCAGCTGCACGTGATGCACCGTAGATCCGCGACGTCGTAGCTCTTTCCAATGCGCTCGCACGCTTCTTCCCTCTATACACTCGAACGGTGTATGCCGTACCGTATACACGACTCACAACCGAGGGGCGTACGACAAAGGAAAGATTCGCCCCAGCGAAGTATAGAAGAGGACCGAAAGAAACGATGCAGTGGATGCACGCGACGAAAAACCCAGTCTTACCTTTTCCCGTCAACCATCCACCAGCTTCAGTGTCGTCGTCGTACTTCGGTGCGAAAATCCACATCTATCGTCTCGGTCTGGTTTTCACCTCGGCTCTCTCTGCGCCCGCAAGCTCTCGTTCCCTCCGCCAAGTTGCCCGTGTTACCCTGGCGTTTTCTCCTTTTCTCTTTCTCCACCCTGGTTTTATTTCTTTCCACGGGAAAAACTCTCGTCGTACACTCCGGCCGTGCTTTTACACACCGGCGCGGCCGAGCGAGCGAGGCGAGACGAGACACCGTACCGGGGGTTCGTGTCGAAGAGTTTGCTGCTACTTGCGCTCGTGTGGTTCACCGCCGACTACACTCGACGGCGGATCTCCTCGGAAACCGTAGAATTTTTCCTCGGCATGTACCGCGAGCTGAAGCCTCTGTCACCCTCTATATTCCGGCTCGTGTCTCGATAGATCGCGTCCTGGAAAATTGCTCTATTGAAAACGTACTCCTTCGCTCTCGAGACGCGTTCTCTTCACTATGTAGTTTCTCGATAAGATCATCCCGAGGGGGATGCCGTGGGAGGGGGTAGGGAGCGATGAGGTGAAGCGGATGGAGCACGAAATATATTGTCGTAGGTTTTATTCCTTGGGATTTCGTTTTTTACTTAATGTCCCTGCAGCTTGATTTCGGAGTCCGGATTGCAGAATGGAGGCTTGGGCATCTTCCGGGCCATCATTAAAGGTTATGCCTTCGAGTTCCGTGTATGACGGAAATAAAAAAAGCACACTTGCTTGATAAACGAACAGTTTGTGCTTTGCCCGACTGGCTAATTCTGCCCGTAGCTTTCGTTCCCGAAATACATAATCCATTTAGCGTCAATTTACTGACGCTCAGGTGCAGTTTTAGAGCCGGGCTGACTTTGGCGATCAGTCAACAATGTAGGTCCAATGACGTCATCAAACGATGACGCTCAATGCTGGTTACCGATGTTCAGCCAACGTTAAATAAGAAATATTACTGAGCGATAAAAAAAATTTTATCGACCTGCGCGACTCCTAAATGCTCTTATATCATTCTACAATTGCATTTTGTTGTTTATTATTTTCGAACTTGTGAGCCCGGGATTACCAGTCGACGCTCTTACGTACTCGGCTATGCTCATCTTGAAGAGATTTATTTCGAATCTTATATGTAAGATGCACGTCTACTGCACGTCTATCTAATATGAACTTACCAATTGCTTTAAATCATCTAAGTTTTATTATTTCATTTTCTTATTCACATGTTAACTGATAATGTTGACGTAACTTAGGTTGTTAACACTGCAGGACTGTAGATAAAACCTAAGAAAGGAATTTGGAATAATAAAAAAGCATTCAGCGGTCGCGGAAAATGCAAAAAAAAAAAAATCGTCATTTATAAATATTTTGTATTCAACACTGGCTGAGATTTTGTATTCTCATCGGCTGCCAACATACGGCCGAGTAACAGCCAATCGTCGGCCAAACTCTGAGTGTCGGTCAACCACACCTAGGCAATACCGACCTACACAAATTCATGTGCTAAAAGAATAATAATACATCGTAAAAAAATAAAATTTAAATGAATCAAATAATATTGGATTAGTTCCACTTCCTAAGTACCTCGCCAGTTGCCAATCGGGTTCAATCGTAAATCGCCTGCGCTATTCGCAACAGCGTCGGTGAAGAATTCCAAGAAGGCTATCACGAAACTCCTACATAAAGTATCGAGCATCGGTTTCCCACAGCAAAGAGTCAAGATCAAAAATGTATGAATCATGACATCCATAAGGATTCCCTATATTCTCTCAGTGATGCTAAAGACGCATGGAAGCACAGACGAGCTTTCGATATATCCGATGTTTGCCGGGTGCAGAATCTAGCTAGACAGCACGATACACGGGCTCACGGTGCAGCAAGCTGCCACCTATATTTCGTCTCACCGTCCCAACAATATTATTGCTGCATAAATGCGCGGAGGGCTTTACAGATATAAGAAATTGAGAGCCGGAGAGACACGCCGATGGTACAGTTCCTCAACCGTAAACCCAATCTAGAGGCCCGAACGTAGTAGCTGAATCTAATTTTGGGGTCGAGAAACACCCGGAGCGAACGTAAATATTTCAAGTCCATCGGACCATCCGCACTAGCGTCGGCGACGCCGCACCACCTATTCGGGGATAGGTGAAACAAGCAGAACGAATTTCTGAAAGTACAGTTGATTTTTCGCATCGGATATTTCGCTCTCGGGCTCCGGTACCTTCAACATCCGGACAGGCCAACAGGAGCCATCGCTCACATTATTATTTCAGCGCTTTACACGTGAGCATAGGATGAACAGTTCAACAATAGAGCTACGCCGGGGCATCCGAGCAAAAGTACATTTGACTTGCATCCGTTACCCCGCACATCCTCCACACATGAATTTGATCCACATATATATATATATATATATATATATATATATATATATATATATATATATATATATATATATGCACACACGCATGTATATGCTACCTATACACAGGTATACATCTATATTATATCGGTGTGCGTCTCTGTGTATATTCTATGCCCTTTTCGTATTTTATTCTTCCCTACCCGACCCAGTTGCGCGCCAGAAAGAGACATTTATCTCGACCGCGGAGTTATATCCGTACTCCGAAATTCCACCCCTTGCCCTTTTTAACTCCGTTTCATCGCTCCGCCGTCGTAATTCTCGAGGCCTCCCCCCAGTTTACGCGTCGAATCTTCGTTAAAAGCGTCGGGAGGGCTCTTCGGAAACAAGTGCCCGTAACGTCGCAAAAAAGAGCTCTCGGTTCGCGCAATTTTCTCGTATAATATTCGGCTTTTTTTCGTCTTTGTACCACTTTAGAACGTTTGCGACGTTGAGGAAGCGAAGCTGAGTAAATAAAAATCGACCAAGAAGGCTGCCGCTGCTGGTGTTGCCCTTTGGACAAGCACAGACAGAGATCCGGTAAATTACTAAAATTCATTGCCGTTTATTTCGAAGAGGCGAGTAGCTGTCGCGAATTCTTTTCTGTTTATTTTTTTGTGTGAAAAAATATCTACATTGCTCGAATTTAATTCGGAGGCGAAGACGGAGGCATCGCTCGGCCAACCGCGATTTTTCCTCCGTTTTTTGTATGACATTTATGCGGCTTACCATCGAAACGGTGAAACGCATAAGGGCGAAACGGTATTCGCAACAATTCTGAGCACTCCGTGGGAGGTTCGCCGCGAGAGAACAAGTTGGAATTTTAATCTTGGATTAATCCATTACTCACGCTAGAAGTGAATTCCCGGAGGTACCAAAGCATTAAAATAATTGTTATCTTGGGTGCCGCGGGTTGCCGGTACGGCCTCCGTGAAAATATATTCTATATCGCTCCATGGGATCTCTTACTCTCTTTCCCGTAACAGCCTCTCCCAGGGAGAGACAGAGAAGCTTTTCTCTTTCGCTTATGTAATACGTTACTCGCATATTACTATGTAAATTCCTTTCGCGTCTTCCGCCCGAGACGAACGGCCAAACGCCTCGCCTCGCTGCTACCGCTCTGTCGAGGACCCGAGGAAAACTTACAAAAATTCCATTTTTTTCCATTCCTCAAATGGTTTCATTTACGGGTCTCTTTGACGAAATTTTGTTACAAGTGCACCGTCTAAACTCAATTATCAGAGGTATGAAAAATTCGTAATGAGCAGGCGCGTATACACTGCGAGCATTTGTGTTAAACTAATAGTTTTATAGTTTTGTAACGTAATGAGGAAAAAAAGTTGAAAATTGAAATTTTCATATCGTTTCTTCATAAAAGTTGAAAGTTGAAATGATTGTATCATTTTCTCATTAAAGTTGAAAATTGCAGTGTTCATATCGCTTTCTCATAATATTCCTTTCTTCGCAGACCTTCTTCTATGAGGAAGCATTGTCTATATTTTTCGGTTCCTCATAGAGAAAGCTTCGCGAATAAAGGAACGAATCGCTGGGAAGTTTCCTATACCGTATGACACAAAAAAATAAACCGACAAAACTATTCAGTCGAGTGAGCTTTCTTATGAAGAAGCAAAAAGATTTCTCTATGAGGAAGCAAAAATCAATAATAATATCACAAGAGTTAAGTAAAGGACCATGTACGGAAAAAGGGCAATAGAGATTTTAGTCAAGTACAATAAAGTAATACCATATCATACATGAAAAATTCGGTACGGGTCAGAAAGTGCAGAACGTGAAAAAAATTCTAAAATTCCTTAGGTCTTTGAAATCCCACGTCGTCTTTCTGGACGATGAAAGACAACGAAAGCGCGATCACGGTTCATCGCTAAGTAAACCCGAACTGTGTTGTTTGCCGAGCTGAGCGGGCACCCAGAACGCGAAACCCACGAGCAATAAAACATTGGCCGACAAACTCGGAAACTCGTTTAACCCCGTTGATCTCGCTCCATCGCTGACTATTTCTCTATACATTCTCTCTCTATCTTTTTATACCCTGTGCAAAGGTTTGCCCGGTGAGTTAAAGCCCTGTGCCGGAATCGCTGCGGGGGTGATTTCAGACACAGTCTATGTAACTCTGGTATTAGTCGACTGCGATATACCGCAACTCTGGGTACACGGAAAACTTCGAAAACAATGGCGTTTACACATATATCCCTAAAAAAAAATGAAATTCACTTTAATTAAATCTACTTTCAAAAAAGTCCGTGGTCTGCCAAAGTCTGTTACTGTGAAAAGTAAAAAAGAAATGTGTAGCTAGTACAGGATAAATAATGTTTTAAACAGGAATGACTAGAATTAAGTAAAGTTTTATTGGTCTCCAGCCATTTACAAAATACGGCACTTCGCGACGACGATCGTCTCTCAACTATACCTTTTTATATTTGAGTCCGTAGCAACGATTATCCGTTGTCTCTTGATGCCGCTCGTTCTCCTCTACTCCTGTATTCGACAAAATGAATGCCAACTCATTTTTAGAATGTCAAAAAAATATAATTTTTTACCGATCGTATGCTCAAATATCGATCTACGGGACACCCGATTTTTTGTTTTGTTTTGTTATTTTTTTTATCTATTATTCAAGCCTCTTCTTGGACAGCTGGCATGTCGGGTGTAAAATTGGTTGAAGTTAAGGGTAATAAAATCTTTATTTTTTATTTTCTATTTTTGTTTTTTAATGATAATATGTAGTAGTGGAGCCCAGGATAAAAGTTTGAAATTGACGACGACGAGAACGGTCTAGAACACTCGCGGGTCCGAGATCCTCGAAGTTAAAAAACTTTTCATATTTATCTATAATGCCATTTTTCCTTCGCGGTATCTTGTTTTTCCTCTCGTAGCCTGCTGCTTCCGTTATCTCTTATCTCGTTCTTCGCGAGGGAGGCGTCTTCCATCAGGAGTCGCAACCTCGAGAACAATCTTCAAGGATGGAACCCTTTTAACGTGCGGCTGATGTGCTATTGCAAGAGACACAACTGGATGCGATATAGAAAGTGAGCATGATTTTAATCCCCCGTGTACGTACGATATAATTGAAAGTGGAGGAAATTCTGAGCGATAAGTTTCTACCTTCGGGGGAAAGTGGGATTAATTTCGATCGCGTGTTTTACGAAATTCTCCGGGGAGAGGAATTTCTACCGTTCAGAATCTTCTTCCACTATGTTGTGCGAGCTAGAAACTCCCTATCTCGTTAGTTGTACGCATTTACATACTTAAGCCTTTAACGCTATATATATACAATTATATATATAGTTGCGAAAAGCAGCATGGTGTTCAGGTCGTTAGCGAGGAATGTACTCTACGAGCTCTCTCCGTGTCTTTAGTCTTGTTCTCACTTGCCCCTTTTCACGCGACTTGATTCGCGATACGATTCTCTCTGCCGACGTTCCCTCCTGTTTCCTCGTCTTATCGTAATCAGCTGCGAAAATTTGCAACACCCCGAGCAAAAGGATACAGGGCGACGAGGTTTTCGAGGCGATTCCAGGGTTAGACAGTACAGGAGCAGAATTCGTGAGCCTTCCCTTCTCCACCGCAAATCTTCCACGATGAAGACGGTTCCCACTCGTCGGCGGATCAGAGTAGACGCTAATGTGCGCCCGCGTTCATTCGTAAATAAAAAATTGTACGAGGCGTTTTAATTTTTAATAACAGTAGATATAATAAAAACGTAATATGAAAAAATGGAACTTGTCCTAGGATCTGTTACTTTCAAATTTGGAAATATTTTTACGTGAACAGAACATTTGTTAATCGGTATTAACAAAGAATCACGTAGGATTTTTTTGTTGGTTATTTTTTTAGTGATAAAAATAAATGTAACCAGTTTTTTTTCATCTTTAAATGGTCGAAGTCCCTGCCACCTTAATTACGGAGACGATAATGTTAAACAGCATTAGCCTTATAGTTATCCTTTTTCATATAGGATAGTGATTTGTTCTTTGCTCGGGGAGACGTGGAACATAAAACCTCGTCGCGACGCTCTGCCGTATAGCAATAAATATTTTACACGCCCGTTTACCCTACACCAAGGTGCGGGCGCGTAGCGGAGATAGCCGAGGAAAACGCGCCGGGTGAAGAGAAGTCGGGTCGTAAAAAAAAAACCGCCCTGTCGGCTTGACCGCGATTCTTATTTTTCCTCTTATTTTCACTGTTCGCTCGAACGTGACAGCTGCTAGACTGCACGGTGTTTCGTAGTATACAGACTCGGGAGAACTCGGGATAACTACTTTCTCATCAGTTTTATGGCTCAAATATCCGGAAAATTATAATTTTTCTATGACCCTCGAGCCACTATGTACGCGAAGCGTTTTACCAAGCGTATACCCGGCTGTTGTCGCTTTTCAAGAATTAAAACAACGATATGGATGTGTTTTTATCAATTTTTTGTTCTGTGCCATAAAACAAATTATTTTTTAATATCGCTATAAATTTTATATGATTATTTGCTTCTTTTATTTCATTATTCGAAAGGAATAAAGTTTGCTTGCAAACTCCAACTCCTCGTTCGATGTTCCTGGCACCTGAAGAGTTAATTTACATAGAAACGAAAAAATATATTTTTAAAACTTACTCGAAACAACAATTTTCACAGCGTCTCGTGTCTCTCTGGTCGTTGCCATTTTGACCCTACCGGTAACGTTGATGAAACATCAGAGACAAACATATAATATTTCCGTACATTGGCAAACAAGCCAGACATACTGTACTAGTTTCGATACGCTGTACAAGCCTGCACATAAAACGAGGAAGCGACATACAAGCAACCCATAACCAGTTTCGCCAACACAAGTATAACATAACTATAAAACTGTTGGGCAAACTGTTGCGTGCAACGTTTGCCACCGTTGGGCGGAGAACTGGGGGCGGGGGGGACCGGTTCGGGGGCAAAGGCACACCGAGAGCGACTCGCCGTCGAAATTAGATCGGGGCAAAGAGGAAGAGAGGGTAAGAGTACCATAGCACCGAGGGTAAAAGCTTGAGCGGACGAGGGACCGGACAGAAAGAGAAAGAGGGAGAGCGAGAAACAGAGAGAAGCTTTGCTTAATGCCACTCGGTTGAACACAGATGTTGAAGGCAAAATGAGCAAGGACACACACACACACACACACACACACACACACACACACACACACACACACACACACACACACACACACACACACACACACACACACACACACACACACACACACAACACAGACACTCACACTCACATACACTCACATACACACGAAGATCCCTTTTATTTCTATTCTCGTTAACCCAGACGTGAAAGTACCTCTAATTAAGCATTATTCACATTAGCAACTTTTTTCTTTATTTTTTTTGCATACATTTTTCTCGAGCCTGATGAACCATGAGGTCGAGCTAATTTAACCCAAGAATATCACACATGCTGCGGCAAAAAAAAAAAAATCCGTTCTAAGACAGACCCGCGATAGGTCATTTATGTGCATCTACCAAAGGTGCAGAAATGTTCTGGTCTTCTACCCTAGAGGCGGAGAATTTTGCTTCTAGAGCTTGTAATCGATAAACGATTCAGTGTATCACGATGGGGCCTTGGCGGTAATGTTCCTTCCACTCTGCCGTATCGATTTCACTATAAACAAGCCAAAAGTCTTTATTGCCCGGCGAATTAGTGTCCCGGCGAAAGTGGCGGTGCAAAGCACGTGCGGTCTCCCCAGGCCTAAGGCTGACTATTCGCTTCCGGTAAATCGTATATATTCATTGGTCAATGCTATGTTGCTCGCGCTCCTCGAATCCGCAAATTGTCACGTGTCACTCGTCGTTCAAGCTTCAGTAATAAATAACAGAATCGAACGCCACAGTTGCTCCACCATTGATATAGAGATATAGAGATATAGAGATATAGAGAGAGGAAGAGAGAGCGGGGCCGAGTGTTCGAGCAAAGAGAAAGGGAGAGAGAGCCGAGCCGAGCGTTCGAACAGAACGTGAAATTCTATGATGCCGGTGCGCTACCCGAACAGTTTCCCCAAGCGATATTAACGATGCGGCGTCGGCGAGCCGTCGGTAGCACGGCCGACTCATAAATCGGTCCGAGAGTACCACCTGTACCACTCGCGTTTCGTCATTAACCGGAAACACGTATGTCACATTTATTTCAAAACGCGAAGCGAGCGAAACCGCAGAACTCATAGCTTGAACTATGGAATAGCGTTTTGCCCTGCTGTATAGATAAGTTACATTTATATATATATATATGTATAGTATATACATACGCAGCTATTTAATACTTTGCTTCTGCAATGCCAAAGCCGTTTAGCATTGACCAACTCCGAACTGGTTATAACTATAAATGCAGAAGAGGTAATATATAAAAGAATGGACCGAGAAGGTCGCTCGACCAGTTTTCTCAGGGTGTATAACATCGCAGGGTTCTCGTGCATTTATCGCGAATCCATGATTTACGGGCCAACGATTTTATTGACCGTTCCGGCCGATGGATATGGAGCAGGGACGAGGTATCATGCAAGCCTCGCAACCATACCCCTGACCAGAAGCACCGCGAGACTCGACGCTACTGTAAACCGCACAGTAGCGGTACCTACGTATATATACACGTATAGAAGGAGTGAAGAAACTCACCCTCACAGGTTGTGGTCGTTTATAGGTAGATACGTGGACGGATTTTACACCGAGCACGAACGGCAGGGATCGTACTTCAAGCTCCCACACAGGCACACAGATGTATCCCTTTCCCTTCCACCCCCTCTCGTTTATGCCATACCCGTCACTCGATCGAGGTAACGCGATCTGCATTATTCAAAATGCTGTCCAGCAGAGAATTCCCTCGAATACGGAAAGGGAAGGAATACACTTCAACCCCGGTGTGGCAAAACGCCCGGGATCACTTGCCTTGCATTACGGATAGATCAGCCACCCGAAACGTTCTAGTATTTCAACTGGCAACTTTTTTTTTTTCTCTGAGATTCTTTATTCCCCGGGATTTGGGTACGCGGCGCCATATTGGAACCTAGATGCAATTTCTTATATTTTTTTCTTCATTGCCATTTTATCGATATTTCTCCTATAACAGAATCCCATAAATCCAGATTCTCATAAAAATGGGAATCCGGAAAGGCCCAAGTGTTAATTCATTGTGAAGTCACGCCTCCGTCTCATCTCTCGGTAGCGAAGCACAGGAATTAGAGACAAAACTGCGTTACGTAACGTTTACCATTCGTAAGATTAAACCTCGACTCGTCCATTCAATTTCCGCTCTAAGATCCTATTCTCTTTCCGAGGATCTACATTCTCCTTCCTCGGCCGGCTTATTCTTTCGCCACTGTAGATTTTATGTGAAAGCGGATATTACGAGCAAAGTAACGAGTACAGGATTCTCCCCGCGGGCAATATACGACTCCGACGCTGTAAAGCAAAGCGTTACCATAGTTATTATTCGGATCTTATATTATTCTAGCTATAATAGAGAAACTTTGCTCGTTCGGACCGAGCTGCGACGAACTATGGATCACGACATCGTCATGCCTGTGTCGTGCGAGCTGCCCATATACTGCCCACAAGAAAACTTCCCTGTAACTCGTATAAAAGTAATCGTTCGAGATCCACACCGTGATCCTGGCTCGTAGATATAATTTTTTTACTTCGACACTTTATTTTTTACACGTTTTGAGTTCATCGCTCGTCATGTGCTACACTTCGGGCGATTTTTTTTTTTGCTCTATTCAAGGAGAAGCTAATGGCTTTTATCGTGAGCGATGCGCGACGTACTATGAACCGATTAGCCGTTACACGTGCGAGTACACCGTGGCGGAGGGCGCTGAACAAATTTCCTTCGGCAGCCGGAGATATCTCTGTGCTTTAATCGATACTTAGCATCGCTTAATCCCCGACGTTATCTATGGCTTTTCTCCGCGATATTCCTCGCCGGGAGCACGGTGGCATTAGCCACGAGCATTTAATAACCGGCGCAACTCCGGGGCGGAGGGGGCGCGACTCTTATCCGAGAGGCCAGGACGTAGGGACGGCTCGGGCGCATTTCCTCTGTCCTATTCGCAGTAAAGCTCCTCGCGAAACGAACCCTCTCTCCCATGGACCAGCATTAACATCTGTGCTACTCCTTTTATTTTATCTTCATTATACCGAGTAAAATATATAGTTTTTAAAAATTATGATTATGATTTCTTTTACCTGCTATTCAAGGTTTATATTTTGTTAAGCTTTTAAGGTATTACAATTTCTTTATTAAGGGGTTTTTGTTAAGAATAAAAATTATTTTTATATATTTTTTTTGTTTTTTCGCATACCCTGCAAATTGTTGGTTGTTTAAACAACAACAAAAAATTTAATTTCATTGCGTTCTATTTCGTTTGCATCCCTCTAGGCTTATTTATATATTCGGATAGTTACAATTTTTGTACATATATATATATATATATATATATATGTGTGTATATACTTTTTCTTTATGCTGACAGATAGACGTATTTGCACAGATGTTTATACGGATGCATCTTGACAGTCGCGTGTAAAGAAAAAAAACATTCGAACGTAAATATAAGTCTGGTTCACGGTATAATTCGAGTTACAGCATACTAGAAGAAGCACAGAGCAGCGGATTGGTTTCTGCGTACGCCCGTATATTTGAAATATACGGTAAAATATCTGAGCAAACTCTCACGGGAGGGTAAGGTATACACGCTTTTCCTCCCGCCCGCCTTTACCTACACTTTTTCATAGCATAGCTACATAACTGTATGGCATAGCTGTACCATAGATTTATATATCCACGCTTTGCCGGAAGATATTCCGGAGCATTGGTTTTCATCTCCCCCCATCCAGCGTTCGGTCGTTCGCGATACGCTCCGCGACTGACGTCTCGTACTTAACACGGCGAAACAATTTTCAGGTGATAACGCGTCACGCGCGAGTAAGGAGAAAAAAACGCATACCCAATGCACAAAGTGTCGCCGCTGATGTCGTTACGTCGAAAAAATATGTGCTTTTTCGAACGCGCGCGAGAAAGCGTCAGGGAGTTACGTGGACACGAAGCAAGAGAAAATATTCCGAGTGAAACGCGAGAGGCAAACAGTACGAGCATTAAATCCTCTACACGCTGTCGGAGATTTTCATTTCTTCCACTTTATGTTTTTCCGTTCGTTTTTAGCACTCGCAGCTTGTGCATATAAAAAATATATGTATGTGTGTGTGTCGTTAAGTTTGTGACGTCCATGGCTCTCATCAAAGAGTACGTGGAGGGGGGTGGGAGGAGGAAGGTCCGATAAAGAGATGGCATGGGGAAAGCTAGGATGTTAACTTCAACTATGCATCATCCGACGATGTTCTCGTTCTTGCTCTCTGCGTTAATTGAAATGAACTGTTACCCCGGTGGAACGGTCCAGGGACTATAGTTAGACTCTATGTGTATATACCTAGTGTATACATCTTTCCACGTGCAGGAGGCGGGCTCGTGTATCGGCCACCTGAGGGAAAAATAATATATTTCAATTATAATTATCATATACGGGGCATTCAATACCAATTCAGCGACACAAAAAAAAATACCCAAAAAATTGGAAAAATCAGGTTCAGTGGTTTCAATAGGTACACCAAATTTCATTTTTTTTAAATGTTTGTTGCTATGATGATATCGGAAGAACTTCCGATATCATCATTGAAAAAATTGCCTCAAAAATTCTGTAAGTAATCGTTGGATTTTGACTTTTTTACATGGTGTTCCCAAATGTTCATTAGTTATAGCAGTTTGATTTTTTTTTTTTTTTTAATCAATATTTTAATCGGTTTTTCCATGTCAGGACACTCATTATCGGCAATATCAATTGTTTCATCGAGCCCTACGTACAGACTCTGGATAAGAGACTGTACGTGCATAAGAGTCAGATTTTGGATAAAACTCGATTTATAGAGGACACAATGTTCGAAATGTTATTGCACTTTAACCTCAACATTTTTTTGTTTATGTCCAATTTCCATTTTTTATACATTTTCGTTATTATTTTGTTTTCAATTTATTTCACGACTATATTATTTAAAAATGATATACAGTTATAAAAGTGAATCGGTCAATTGGATAGTTTAACGGCGAACGGCAAAAATGTGCAGTACATTTTCATTAACACTTGCAGCGGGGCTGCATTCCAGAAAAGCAGGGCAAATGTTCCGTCCGAAGCAGAAACGCGTCAAACTTCGAAATAAAGATTGGCGGTCGAAGAGATTAGCGAACCCATCGTGAGCTGATAAATCAATACATTATTCCGAAAAGAAATTCGACGATTTTCAAAAGTTGCTGTAACCTTTTAAGGTGATGTGAAACACTATGGAGTGGGAACGAGATGGCATCAGTGGCGCTCTCGGCGGAGCGAGAGAGCCAGGCTGAGAACTTTAACTTTGGCGCCCCAATTCGCCGTAGACGACAGCCATTATCTACGATAGCACAGATAGCACCCCTTACCTCTGTCTTCTCTCGTCGTTGCAAACGAGATACGCATTGGTGCATGTAACTACCATCCCACGCGCCCACTCTGCTACTAATGATAATGATTACTAATTGTCGTTCCTCTCTGCGTCTGCGGGACACTGTGACGTTAGTCAAAGTTGTCGCTTTCTATGCTAACTCGCGAAAAAACCATTGTAATTAAACATTCCGGTTCAGGTGCGTTAATTTTAAAGCTTCAAATCATCGTCTTGTATAGCGGTAACTTTTTTGTATTGCGGTAACAAACAAGAGAATGAAAAAAAAAATCCTACGCAAAGTAACATCTCAATGAAGAAAGGGGTGCAAAGATACCTGCGTTAATGGTATTCTCAAAACCGCGGTACTTTGTGGTCCACAGTATTCGCTGCAGTATGCGGCAAACCCTTCGGTATACCGTTTCACACCTCCATATAGAACTGCATCTTAATCCCCCGATCCATCATTCTCCTTTATTTTCACCTACAAAAAATGGTATAATCAAACGTACCGGTGCAGGTGCTTTAATTTGAAAGCTTTAAATCATCGTCCTGTATAGCGGTAACTTTTTTGCATTGCGGTGACAAACAAGGAATCGAAAAGAAAAATCCTACGCAAAGTAACACCTCAATGAAGAGAGAGCTGCAAAGATACCTGCGTTAATGTTATCCTCAAATCCGCGGTACTTTTTGGCCCACAATATTCGCAGCACTATGCGGCAAACCCTTCGGTATCCCGTTTCGTACCTCCCGATATAACTCCGTCTTTATCCCCCGATCAATCATTCCCTTTATTTTCACCTACCACCCGAAATATATATTCATCCCCGTTGCCAAATACCCTCGCCTACTTGTTATTATAATATCAAAGCTAGTCGTAGATCGCGAGATCCCGCGCTTTAAATCAAAGTCATACCGGCAGCGAACCCGGGCATCCTCGTAAGTGTCACTCACCCGTGAATATATTACGGCACTCTCTCTCGGCTGCCCGCTTAAAACATTCTCATTCGTAGTATTCTCGTTCGTACAAACTGTTGAAGAAAATCTCACGCGTTTTGTCAGTGCCCTCATACCCCGACGAGTGAAATACGATGACTTTACGCCTATTACATGCCAAGTCTTATATAATCTTTCGCTAAACGAATATCTCGACGTTTGTACCTTATACTTTCGATTCACTACATATATATATAAAAATATATATATATTTGACGCGCCCGAAACTTTTGCTGATAATAATCATCGAATTTCAGCCGTATCTCGCCCAAGACCTAAATCCGTTCTCTCCCGATATATGTATAGACAGAGGCGTATATATATATGTACGTATGTAAGCCGGTACCCAAAGCCCGTACGTAATACTCACAGGTACGTACCAGGCTTTTCGCTGCGCGTTCTCTGGGCCGCTATCGGCTAGCCTAGGGGCAGGGAAAGCGTTAGCCAGCGGCACACACAGCAGGAGCGACGGTGGCGCCGTTCTTTCGGCCGAGCGACGCCGACCTTTCCGACGCGTCAGTCTGAACCGTACACCCGACGCAACTGGTTGCACGTATCCGGAGATAGTCCGAGATCTCCGCGCGTGTGTACACACAGGTCGTCGATTGCGCGTTTCGGCAACAATATCCTCTTCGACGAAACGCAAAACACATCGCAAGTTTCGTTTTCGCTCGACGAAAGGAAGAAAAGAAAAACAACAACACAAAGTGTAAAAATTTGTTGCCTCGAAGTGTATCGAACGCGACGAATATTGTTATACACGGTGCGATAGGAAGGAATAAAAAAATAAAATAAAAAGCAGAGAGAAGAGTAAAAAGGGGAACTACTCGATCGAGCATTTTTTATCCATCGCGAAGAAGAAAGAGCGACACGGAGATCCGTCGAGATAGAGAGGTGATCGATAGATCGAGAGCTCGGTCGGCGAGTTAAGTCACAGCGTCCCTTTGTCAGTTCACCCTCGGTGGCCTCGGTTATCGTTCTCGTGTGTTTGTGTGGCAAAAAAAAAAGATAAAAGAAAAATCAACGAAGAAAAGGGAACACAGAGTAAACTAGATCGAGAATTAATTTGGGATTTTTTGTCGGAAGCTCGAATATCGTACGAACCCATCGTCAAATTCCGAATCTTTACCTACCATCGAGGTGGGAAACGTGTGTGATTTTATTGTTGGTTTCAACGGTCCTACAGGAAAACCGGAGGAGAGGAGGACGTCGCAGCTTCCGGGTTTGCTGGAAGCGAGAATTCGCATGAAGATGCACGTGGGTGAGGAGGATAACGAAATCGGTGGTGGCCAACATGCTCATCATCCTCATTACGCTGCTTATAACAAACATGGTAAGACGAAAAAAAAATTACATACTCGATATTTGAATGTTCGAACTTTTTTTTTGCTCTTGTTAAATTGAGATTCGTACAACGAGATCTTCGTCATTGATATGTGGCTTTAAAAACGGAATAACTGGAGGATGGCGGAGAGGGGGGGGGGGGTTAAAAATATTTTTTAAACCTCAAATTATTCAACTATTTTGAGGATAACAACTTCTTCTGTTCGAAAAACTATTATTTAGAAAAGATTCTCATAAAACAAAATACGAAATTCGTCGATTAACAAAACGGCTAAAAATTGAATTGTTTCGTGCAAATTTCTATCCGTCGGATTTATTGGTTCACGTCGTCAGCAGTCAAAACTTTTCATAGCTAGCTGTTCCTTATGAATATTTTCTTTTTTCTTTTAATTTTTATGAAAATATATTTTTTTTAATCCTCAAAATTTTGAAAAGATATGAGTATTATTTTTATAAATATTTTTATTTGCACGGCTACTAGATAATATTTAATTCCATCGTTGATCGAGATCAAGAGGTCTCTTCCTCGTCCGAAAGTCGCTTAGACAAAAATGGCTACCGCGCCATTTTCTCATTCTTCCCCTAAATATTTACCTACATTTCTGTTTATCCGTCTTGACCCCGAGCTTCCCGATCTTATCAATTTAATAACTCGGCGACGTGGCTTCATCTTATTTTTTAAGCTTCTTTTCATCTCGGGCTCGGTGAACCTCGCCGGGCCGAGACGTCTCCGTACCCATATTTCGCGAAATTTCAATAGAACGTGCACCGGAGGTTCTCCATAAACCGCACTGTTAACTTTAATAGCGTCGAGATGAAAGAGATCTCGCTCTCGTCCTCTCATTCGGTCGCCGTCAAAGCGCACAGGCTGCGCCACTCGCTCCCCTCTCCTTTAGGCGAATCGTTCCTCCAAATTATAGTGAACGCACGAGGTGTTACTTTTCAATTGAGAAATAACTGTCCCCGACGCGCAATTGAGAAATTGAGATTGGGCCCGGATAACCACATAGATTTTTTTTTCTTTTCTCCCAAAGATTCGAGAGTGTAAATCCCGCTATGTAATCCAACGGGCTCAGCTCATCGGATCGGAATCGCTATCTATGCAGTGCTACGTGGGATAGCGCTAGCGAGGGCTTAGAAGTTTGATGCGGCTGCTGGTACCATCGCCACCGCGGTGGTTCGAACGGTTAGAGGAGCACAAGTGTCTGATCCCAGGCGGAGAAATGCCGAAAACGTGTTACGGCTTCGAGAGCCGGTGGCTCGACCCGAGACCTCTCTCCTCCTGTCCTTTCTTGAAGGTGCTTTGCTCGCCGGTGTCTTTCTCCCGATTTCTCGCACTCTCGCTCTCCCTCGACTTGCCTTCGCCACGCCTCACTTAACTCCGCCAAGTGGGTAAACCCTCCGAGCTCCGGCGACCCCTGACTCGAGTGCACAAGTGCCAAGAGATTCGCGGTATCAAACGCGCCGAGAGTACGGAAGAACAGCACCTCGGGCAAGTGGTCTGTCTTTTCAATAAACTTTTTCATACGGGAGTGGAGCGATGGAGCGTACGTAGAGAGACAGTCGAATAAACAAGGAACCTTGGTCAAGACACTTTTGATTTTTTTTTTTTTTTTTGCAGATCTGGAGTCAATATAGGTTTGACTTAATTTGAAGTCCTTGGATGAGGTAGAAGTTATTTTTGTAACGGGGTGAAATAAAAGATCAGCTGGACAATTTATGTCTGTTTATTTTAATTAAAGAAGGTTCATCGCGATTTCTTCATTGAGCAATATATCGACTGATGGGTTAAATGACATTGGAGCATTAAAAAGAATAAGGGTAATGTAAAAGGTTGGAGACACAATACATGGAAATAAAAACACAATCTATCTCGACTGATGGGCGCTGAAATTGTGTGGGTTTAAATTATGCATCTTAAAGATGACTACATTAAAGGAAACGTTTTCTCTAACGGTGCTATAAAACATATCTTTAGTGCGAGGATATAAATAAAATTGACTTCAATAGTTCGAACGAATGGCCTTTGATTAAAATTTTTCGAGTTTACTAAATTATGTTCTGGTATCAAAAAAATATTTTATGGTGAATATTGGAGCAAACATTTGATAGATTTTATTGCATTTTTTTTAAGCTTGCTTTACAGTTGCTCTTGAAATAGTGTACTTAGGGTTTAATTTCGGCGTTCGTGCCGATGGAGTACGAGATTTCGAGGACAGGAGGAAGTGATAGAGGAGCTTGTACGGTCAGCCGCGACGAGAGGCTTCAAACCTCTGGGATGGCTGACCTCACTCGGTACGTTCTACTGGCCCATGAAGCCGTCGAATGCTCACCGCTATAGCGCACAGGCTAGGAGAAATGCCGTACGTGGTCAGCCAGCCAGCCTCGGTACCGAGAGCGTACGCTATGCTCGGCACAGTGGTTACCCTCCGTATGCTGTCGGACAGTATTCTCGAGCGTGAAGGCGAACACGCTACGGGACAATTGTTATCAATACGTGTAAATCCCATAGTTGCGCGAATATTGGACGGGTCGATCTTTAAAAATTCATTGAGACAATCACGCTGTTCTTGTAGTTCGGGACTGGAAGGAAAAAATAATAGTAATAATGGCCAAAATTATATTCCTTGAGGAGGAATTTTATACATCGGTCGGAGATAAAATTTTATTCGATACCCTCTTATTTCTCCAAATAACGATAATGTCCGAAGAAAATAAAAAAAAAAACATCAAAGAAAACAGAATGAAAGATTTTTTAAATCGGTCTCAAAAATGTATCACAAACAACTGAGTAATGAGATCATATTTTTGAAATTTATCGTCGAGCCATTTGGTGGAGAGAGTAATTTTTCGTATTAAGAATTTGAAGTATTTTGTTGCCTCTCTTTAGTCATTAAAATTCTATAAAAAGTTTATTTCTCCACACTTTACGATAAACACCAAGAACATGCCTGATTTTACCGTAACGAGAGTTAATTTTTGCTGTAATGAGATTTAATTTAAAAAAATTATTTCTGACATAATATTTTTTTCGTTCTTCTTTTTCAATCGCGTAAATCGAAGTATGCTTTATAATGTAGTATATACAATGGGGTTGATAAGCGCAGAAGTCAAAGGTGTTTTAGCGAGATATTATCAAAGGGAGTCGAGACTCGGAACCGATTGATCGAATTGATAAAGGTGCTAGTACAATCACCCGCAGCCCGCGCGACCGTTCCGTGGCTTCTCGTTCGCTGTATGTTATATCTATATTCACCGCGTTTCTCTGTACATAAAAGCTCGTATTACATAGGCACATGGCACATATAACCGCGGTATGTGTACGTACAGCAAATTCGAACGAGAATCGCGAGTTCTCCGCTCCTCGTTTATTGAAATATTTGACAGCCGACAGACGTTCGCGCAGTGGCATCGTTCCAGTCCCGGTAGCCCCCAATCTCTATTATAATTCTTCTCAATGACCGTATCAATGGAGTCGATCAATTTTTTTTTTCACTGCACTGTCACCCTACCGAAAATGAAAAAAAGAAAAATGGCGTTAAAAAAAGATCGTTAAAAATCAAAATTTACCTAACTTTGGGTCGAGATTTCTTCGCGCGAAAAATAATTATTAACTTCCTTCGTTCCGCGGGAGACTCGTTATCTTTGATCGTAAAGTCAAGAAATCGCTCCACCTTTTCCCTCGCCTATCGTTGGAATTTTCAGTCAACGAGCGAGCGGAGGATGCAGCGAACTTTGCCGAGCAAATTTGATCTAATGTATCGAGAAAGAGAGCGAGAGAAGGTGGTATAACTAGGTACACGCGTTTGGCGTATTAAAAGTCGACCCCGGCGCTTCGTAATTGCACCATCGCAGAAACGTTAATAGCAGCAGTAATTAATTTACGCTCAAGCTTATACTTTCTCGCTCCTATAGCGACAACGCTTCGCTTATCATCATTCGTATTTTTCTATGCTCTTTTTCTCCCTATAGATTGGGTGAATCTTGTATGCAATTACCGTACTGAAGTGTACGGAAATTAAGAATAAAAAAAAATGGGACATGAACCCTTCGAGTATACAGGGTAATTTTTGTCGAGCGTAGAACACCGCGTTACTGTCACTTTAGGTATAATTACGATACGGAATTTCTACACATTTACATCTCTAACACTCACAGCTCTACCAAACAATAAGTCTACCAGAAAACGCTTGTAACATATTACAACTCTACTGTATTAAAACTTTACCGGCATCTCTACGAGGAAGTTAATAAACTCTACCAGAATCAAAATAAAACTCTACCGGAATGGAAATAAAACTCTACTGGAATGCAAGGCTAGACGGTAGCCTTGTATTCCTGTAGAGTTTTATTTCAAGTCCGGTAGAGTTTTATTTTGATCCTGGTAAAATAAAAATGTCAAATTATTATAGACAAAAATAAATTACGTTTTGTCAATTTTCAAGTTATTCAAAGATTGCCGACCGGCAAACTAACTTGGGATCGTGAAACAACATACAAATATGTATTTTTTTCTCGTTTTCGATCGTAAAGTGTTTAATGTTTCTTGTGCTGCGGCTGCATATTTATTCATCGGTCACCGCCTAAAGAACCATATGTAAAGTTTTTTTATTTTTGTTTGTAACGTACATATAAAGTCAACTTCGTCGTCGACGTAATTTGTGCGTGTGAAACGATGAGAAAAAAGGTACATGGACCGTCCGTATCGATCCGTAAAATGCACTCTGCCAACCCTTCGACCTGAAACCACTCTTGTTTCGCGTCATAACAATGGACGGAAGCGTGCGTCCGAACGGAAATTACAAACAATGCGGCTCTTTACAGTGCGGCCGGCGAAGCAGACCACACGCAACGGCCTCGTGATGGAAAACTCATTTTTTGGGCATCGCTCATGAATATTTAAAAAATAATAATAAAATCACAATAGTGACGGCACGTAATGAGCTTCCGAATGATACACGTCGGTACGATGCTAGTAGAATAAATATTAACGGAACCCTTCATCGAGCATTTTTTCGAACAATTCAAAATGTCATTCGATTTTCAACACACGCAACGATTAACGTCAGTTTAAGTTCTAGTTAAAAAAAAAAAAAAACTATTAATGCACACAACTAAGCATTGCATTTTTTTCGTTTTGCTTCTTTATAGAGAAAGCTTTGTTTTGGCGAAAAAAAGTCGTGATTTTAACGAAAACGTGTTCAGAATGTTCAACATCGAAAAACCATATTTAGAAAAAAAAATGGCCGGCTATATGTGTGTATGTGTGTGTGTGAATCGGAAGCGAAAACTTCAAACCGCTATAACTCATCAAGCTGAAATTTCACACACAGCATGTGTGGTTAATAGTCAATGTTTCTTTAAAGTTCCATAAAAAAATGGTCAGTTGTTTTCTGTGTACGCGATATTTATTTCTTCAAAAATGTCTCACAATTTTATACCTATCGGAGGAAAAAGTTGTACACAGATAGAGTACGATCGCCTGATGATCTCTTTTAAATTTGGGGAGAATCTATCGAGCCGCTTTTTTCTGCAACAGCTCTTGTTCATCTGACTGCCCCGTTAAAGGTGACTAGAGCTCGAACTTTGAGAGGAGCCGGCATCGTATGGCCCTGTGATGTTGGGCATACCTCTTATCAATGTCCATACCACGGTGTAACCATACTGGTCCCCCGAGCTATGGTATCGAGTATCGATGGTGTCTTTCTTGTAGCGCTAAGCTAACTTCCCTCGTGTTCGACAAAGGTAGAGCTTTACCACACACATACACACGCTTTCAACGGCTAACGCTCTGGTAGAGTTTCCATTTAGCCATCGTGCAGAGGATTCAGGTATCGTACCGATAGTGTTACATCGTTGTACCCGAGAGAATCGATACCCGGGACAAATTCACCAACGGGGTTAATATCGAAGTTTTGGAAGGTTCGGACGAAGCCAGTTGCAAGGACGAGGATAAGCTCACGGGGAGACAACCCGAAGAAGAAGAAGAAGAAGAAGAAGAAGAAGAAGAAGAAGAAGAAGAAGAAGAAGAAAAAGACGGCCCTCCAGTGCTTGGCCATCGCGGTCTGGCTCTTGTCAAACTAAGGTATTCCACGGATATTAAAACCGTGCGGAGCCTTCGAAGTTGCCGTCTCGAATATCTTTAACTCTAAAAATATATATACATGCGATATATATATATATATATATTTATATAATAGTTAAGATAAATATATTATATATATATATCTATATAAGATAGGCCACCTAAAAGTGGTACACTGCACGATCTATAACTTTCTATATAACTTATAAATATATTCGAGGAGTTTCAGTGACGGGCGGGGGGGGGGGGGGGGAGCCTGCTGAAGCCGCAAGAGAATATATCGGGAAATAATAGCGCGGCCTCAGACTCGCCAAAAACCCGATAGAGCCTATAACTATATAGAATATCACTATAGCAATATCTACGTCTTCGTAAACTTTGAATTGGAATCTAAACTCGACGGTGAGGGGAGGGGTTTAAAATGGATACGCAGCGGCAATACCGAAACCCGTGGAATGAGAAAGAGGAAAATAAACAGACCCGGTAGAAATTTGGGTGTAGCATCGAGAAACGAGACTCCCGGAGAGTCGATCAGACCGGGATGTGAAAGAGTGAAGTAGTCGTGCAATGTGACGAGGTTCACGAACTTTAACCAAATCCGTATTAGGTGACCGCGGACGGTAATTTAGTTTCGAACTAATGGGGTTCAGCCGCGAGAGAGAGAGAGGGAAACGGGTGGAGGGGGGAGAGATGAGAATGTGTGGACAGAGTCCGAAGCGTTGTATATCTCCGGTGAATCACGTACTAACTGCATCGCACCGCACTCCCGTTGCTTCGTCTCGTTTACCGGATTTCCACGAGTTGCGTTACTACGAGGAGAGAATCTCGAGAGAGAGAGATTTTCGGTCGAAACTAGATTACCAGAAAAGGCGAGAGGGGATGTAAGAGTGGCTGCAGAGTCTGGAGGGATGTCGCGGAACTTGCAGATTTTAAGGAAACGATAACGAGAAGTCGTTAGCAACGGAGGAAGGAATCAATCTCCCGTGGGTTATCTTCTCGCAGGTTGTTTGATATTTCCTTCATTCTTCTCTTTTTTTTTTTTTTTTTTTTGCATCTTCGACAGCTGCGAGAGGACAGTATTGTTCGTGGCTGTTCCACGGGCTTTCAGAGAGGTTCTCTGAAAGCCTGTTAGGAAGCCGCTGCCTGTTGCTCTCGTTAGGAAGAGCTGTCATCGTTAAAAGGATTTTCTATATAGCTTTTGTGGAGGCGATGGGCTTCAGTCGCGGGCAGGCATGAGTTTCGCGATGGATCGCTACTG
Source organism: Stenichneumon culpator (assembly GCA_964017025.1). Taxonomy (NCBI): domain Eukaryota; kingdom Metazoa; phylum Arthropoda; class Insecta; order Hymenoptera; family Ichneumonidae; genus Stenichneumon; species Stenichneumon culpator. Next base: position 16,739,324 of record OZ024779.1, on the reverse strand, counting down.
CCCGGCGCGTTTTAGTTTCTTAGTGTTTCGAGACGTTGACCGTTAATGGAATCGATCAACGGAGTTGGGATTTTTTTGTGGGTGTACAAAGACCATCTCCCCGTATGTGCCAACGGACAAACTCATGGGTTTTACCGCGAGAGAATCAAAAAAATGATAATCCGATCACACAAAATTGCGTCGACCCATCGCCCGTCCAGTCCGAACCCTAACTTTGTCGACCCACCATCGGGGGATCGTAACAACATGAAACAGTTTAAAATCCCCCCCCCCCCCCGCGCTGAAACATAAAACTGTATCGCACCTCAAGCGTGTCTCGCAGCCTCAACGTTAATTTTCCTCCCATCGCGATAACACAGGATACGGGATATAACGATGTAGACAACGATAAGAGCCGCGCGGGGTCGGACTGTGAAATTTTCGTCACGAAGCCAAAGTTGCGATAACCAGCGGGCATATGACACGGAAAGTTTCTTCTACCGTTACAGTTAGCGGGACTGTGCACACGGAACGAGGCTGGGCAGGCACGTGCCCTGCGATAGAACACATTTCCATCTCCTCTACGCCCCCTCTCGTTCTCCACCGTTTCTCTCATTGCGTTCGGTCGTCCCGTACTCTGTCCAGTTCCGACGCTGTGCTGCGTATACGTTGTACATACTGAACAACGCGAAAGCGAATTGCTCGCAGGTTCGTCCCATGGCAAAGCCAGTCGAGCCAGAGAAGAGAATGGGAGAGCTGAGGCAAGTTTAAACCCACCGGTCCGAGCAGCGTGTCCGGCGAGCTTTCGTTCTCCCACCGTCTCCTCCATCCCTTTTCCGAAATCTCATCGCATGGTTTTTCTTTTTCCTCTTTTTCATTTCTCATCGTTCGTACGTCCATATAGGTCGCATTCTCTCCCCCACGCTCCGCAGTTCGCTTCCACCTCTGGTATATTTTTCGACGTGAGTTCATTCATTCGTCGAGTTCGAATAAGAAAATCGGCTGAGCGTACGAATGCAGAAAATCCTCTCGTGCGGCGCACAACGGCCAATCCCGCGGAGGAACATTTTTAATCTCCGCTCGAGCGTGTGTTTTCTCGGTGGGTCCGACGCATGAAACGACCGCATGGTATATTACCCATGCGTATCCTCCCTGTGCGGTACAGTGGTAAACAAACGAAAGAAACAACAAAGTTGAACGATGTATATTAAATTTTTCGAAAGAAATATTGACATCGAAATGAGACTTTTTTTTCATATATTTCGAAGTTTTTGTGTCATTTTCATACTCGACTTGAACCTCATTTCACTGTTTTCCAATGCTGCGGGCAAATTTACAAAACAAAAACATCAAAATATATCGACATACATCCCATCGGCAAAAAATAAAATAAAATTCTCCGCGGCCAAACGAGATTAGTTTTTTTTTTATATATCGCAGTATTTTTTTTTCTCCCACTTTTATCTCTGCTGGCGAATCGCACAGCGGATAAAATATAATCGATAATTGGTTTGCTTGCGCCTCGATATGACGGCTTTCGCAGCCGATTTTTGTTTGATGTCCCCCGTGTAATTTTCTCGTTGAACGAATAACAATATCTCTGTCTCTTTCGTTCCGACGGACCATAGCGTGCGCATTACAAAAAACATGCTAAAAATTCAGAAAATTCCCCGGCAGGAAAAGAGCAGGAATGATAAAAAAAATAAAATAAAATACAAAAGAACAACTCGATTAAAAATGAGAAAATTTAAATATCGGGTGTTGAGTCTGCGGATAGGCCGCAGCTGTGCGGAGAGCCGAGTCTATGTATAGTATGCCAGTCGTTGACTGGCAGTACACAAATCGTTATCTGGTGGAGCGCAGCAGGTGACGCGGTTTTCTCTGTCGCTCTCCCGCTCGGATATTACGCGGCAAACCATCGCTAGCAAACCATCGCATCAAGCACACAGCTCTCCTACAGCCTCGTTTTCCCTCGTAATCGAATGGCCGCGGGCGTCAATTACTCCCGCCCGCCACTGGCACAGCTCGGGCTCTCTCGCTCCCGCTCTCGCCGATATCCCGAGCGTTTCTCATCCTCGGCGCCCAGCATCCCCTATTCGGCGGGGAAAACGCCGCGGCAGATTTTTTTTTCCACGAAAATATCGCCGGTCTGTGCTATCCGTTAGCCAGCTAGTTGCTTCTTCTTCGTCTTCTTATCCTCCGTCATCGTTCCCCCCTTTTTTTAGCTTATTTGCGACGATGCAAAGGCTCTAGAATTCAATTAGGAATTACCGCCCCGCGGTTACAGTGGCGAACGCTGGAAGTTTGCACACTCTGACTATCTGGAACGTTTGTGGCCGAGTCGATCGGATTAGTGAACGAGCTAAAAGTGTTCGGGGCTGCTGGGATGTGGAAAGAGGAAAAAAAAAAAAAAATGACGGTAGCGAGGATGTGGTGGAACAAAAAAGTTACAGGGAAAAGGCGGAACGGATTGAGTAGATCTCCCTCTCCCCGCTGGGTTTGTCTCTATTTCTACGTATACGAGGTCATTCGGAAGAAATATCGAACCTACTTTTTTATTGTAGGTAGAAGTCTCCTCGGTGCAAGCTGCCCTTGGTCCCTTTTCACTTCTTTTTTTGGGTAATTTACAAAGCAGATAATGACCGAATTAATTCACGTCGCATAAGAAAACGTTCAGATTTTTTAAAAGTTAAGTCAGTAGCACATTGAAAAAAATGGGCAAGGTAGGGCAATTTGCGGAGTTTCGTTTCGATGCATTTCGTAGCGTAGATTTTATTGTGAATTAAAGAAAAAGGAATAGTTTTCGAAACAGCTTTGATCTTTATTTTGAGTGGCTCTGTACACATACGTTGGACCAGGTGTATATACTTCGATGTAGGTCAATTTCCGTGGCGAACGCTTTAAAATTTCACCTAGGTAGTACTACCGTTACCAACTCCCGTTATCCTCCCGACGCCGTAGCTGTATCTCTATTTTAAGATTCAGTCCTTCCCTTAAGCTCGCCGGAATCGATGGAAATTTCATTGCCTATTCATTCGGACAAAGCGTAGCGGAAATAATGGAAATAAAATTCGCAATGAAACTCAACGAGACAGCAACAGAGAATTACATACATTCTCCGGTGAACGAAAGTAAAATGTTCCAAAGAAGACGGAAAAGAGTCCGAAGAATCTCAATAACGAAAGTTAACCCCTCCGCAAAGGTATCCAACAGTAAGAAAAGTGGCGCATCTGCGTCTCAATCGCAAGATCCCCTAGCGGAAGTTGGAAGTCGATAGCTGCCCTACCAGAAAACATGTGTTTCAATGAACAACCTTTTTGTTCAATCAAACGAAATTTGCTCCTCCCGCTGGTGAATGGACCATTCCACGTCTAAAAAAATCCGGCCTACCATTGACTCCCGTTAGATTTGTTGTGTAGATCTACCGAAAGATAAACACAACGGGATCCACGGCGACTCCCCGGTCGATCAGATCTGTTTTATCAAGTGCGATTGGCAAGCAAATGGACCAAAATTCGATTCGATCAAACAAATATTTTTTCTGTTGCTGCGCGTTTATTTACCCGTGCATCGAACCAGCCTGCTCGGTGTAGATTTCGCAGGTGCCATATCAACATACTAATTATATATGTGTACCGACTCTATATACCCTTCGGAGTTACGGTAATACAGCCATTCCACCTCTCGCCCCGCCCGTCCTCGACGATCAGATATCATAGCGGGCGCAGAGGTTGCCAGGATGGTCGAGCCATGTACATACATTGATGTTATACCGGTGTCCTCCCCCGTCGTAGCCAACCCCTCTCGATCGGGGCCAGAAGCACGGCGATCCAAACCCATCCTCACACACACGACCCCTCAATGGTAATTCGCAGTGTGCAACGATGCCCGTCCAAACCACTTTAGCCCGAGCTTCTCGTCGTCCTATCAAAATGTTTGGTTCCAACCCACACAGTGTACGCAGCACCTGCTGCTGATCCAGTTCCCACCGGGCTATTCCGCAACCCCCTTCCCCACCGTTTCTTCTTCCCATCTTCGCGGGTGGTTTGCTTTGATTCCGAAAATAAACATTTTGCTTTGGTGGACCAAGTTTGAGCGAAACTCAATGAACGCCTCCGAACTCTCGTGTCTCCAACTGCTGACTGCTTCGGTCTTCGGCTATTCGTCCCTCTTTCTTTTTCTCTCGCCCAGCTCGGTCTCCTATTTTATTTCATCACTCATTCACTCGTGCGCCCGTCCATCGTTCTCAAAAATTTTAACCTCACCGCGTTTCGCCACTTTTCGCGAAGCTCTCCTTTTCACTTCTCGCTGGCGACCGCTTTTCATCGTAAAGAGTGGGATGAAAAGCCTCTCGCGATATCATTTTCTTTATACCAGGAAGACCGCAAGTGCGCGGGTCAGAGGGGGAGAAGGAGGGGAGAGATATCGTTCTTTCTATCACGTCACCCCACTCCTCATCGACAAACTTTTGACACGGAAATCTTTGAGGGCTCCTTCATAACGTCTACGGGGGTTCTGGTTCTACCGGTGGGGTCGCTTATCTACCTCTCTCCCTCTCGTTATTCGAGAACCGATCCGGAAAGCCTTTTGGCAGGCGATATAAACGTCGGTGTAAATTATTTGCGCTTGGAGAACATAACCGTCCAAGGGCTGGAACAGGAGGGACATTTTTTTAACTTTATTTTTTATAATGAAGCATATACCTGCCATCCAAGGGAAACCTTGATATCTTAGTTATAGAGTGCAGTTTCAATAAAAAGGATCCGGAATGGCTACAAACTTTCGTATATCGATAGGGTAGCTTTTTATTAAATTGGTGGCAACTATTTTTAGCCTCGATCGGCCATATTGTCAAATGTTAGACAATAATAACTAATGATAGATAGTGTCATGAATAAATGCAGTAATGAGTAAAAACAAATAATTATTTAAATCATTATACATATAATTAATATTAGTGAACATTTTGATGTCTATCATATCTGAAATTTCTGCTGACTTGTAATCGGCTCTAAACATTTTTTCTCGATCAGGTAAAAATATTAAAGTAGACACAATCTTTCTTTATTCATTTAATCCTAGGAACGCGATAAATGAAGACCGATCTTGACGTCACTGCTCGATTATTTGAAAACAGCCTGGCGAGTATTACCCACCGTCCGGTATTAACCCGTGCCCCGTACTTTGCTCTCGGAGGGCGACGCTTCTAATTCTTGTTAAGGCTGGCCAAACTTTAGGCCGAAAGTAGGTCGCGGACAGAGATAGAAGTTACAAAAAGAAAAAGAAATTCTCGAACCCCGATGAAATTAACTCTTCCAAGGAAAACGAAGAATACGCAATTTCTAAAAATTTAATCTTTACCACAAAGTCTTTCCGAAAATGAATTAGCGCTATTAACCCCAATAAGAGTCCGAGTGAGATTCGCTTCGTCCCTATTTTTTATTCTATCGTTTTACTCCGCCCGTCGTCGGGCTTCCGTCCATATTCGTTTTTGTTGTCTGTGACACTCGTGATAATGCTTCGCACTCGAACCATCGATTTATTCCTGACGGCTCTCGGTGACCGATAGGACTCTCTTGATCTCTGGCACTGACAATGAGGTTGAGAGAGAGTCATCATCCCTCGTTCTCGAGGATGAAGACTCTCGAGGCTCGTAGGACTTCGCATCCGGCATTCAACCAGCTGTCCTCTAGCGCTCATACCTCACTCGCAAGCCTCCTTCGCCCTCCCCTTCCCGCTCGATAAATTAATTTCTCCGTCGTATATCGGTGTCGAGAAAAAAAAAAAAAAACAAAAAAAAAACCACGCATACCGAGCTAATGGAGAGTGTCGTTAGCTATCGAATGATGATGCTCTCGTTCACTGCGGCTTTTCCGTCGATTTTTCAATTCTATATCTGAATATGATAATATCTATATCTGAAAAATAATTCTACCCCGCGATCCTCCCAATCGAGAACTCAAGATTTCGCGAGTGCCTCTGCAACGATCGTTATTATTTTAATACTCGATCTATCGTCGATCTCCTCGTCGTCACATTCATCTTGAGGATGATTGAGAATTGTTGGGGACAGGAAACACGTGGAAAAGAAAAATTGAAACCTCACACCTTAAGTTTTGTTCGCCACGGCATTCGAGGTATCGAAACTTCCGCCTTTAGTTTAACCTTGTGGGAACGCCAGGTGTGTCTCGGGCGAGCATGAATAATCCTTGGTCACTCCATTGCCACCCTTAGTTATGATTTAGTATATAAGACGAGCAAAACGCCTAGAGGGTGTCAGTCGGTCAGGCAGGCATTCAGTTAACATCGAACGACTGTACGTACGAGGTCAGGCTGCGCAATTATACTTCGAAGACAGTCCACCTGGAAGTCAGAGTTCATAGCTCGTTCGGCTTTTCGGTAACGACTGTTTCTTCATGCGTAAAGTCTCAAGTCTACTTTAAATATATGTGAAAATAATTGTATCGTCTTCCCGACTTTCGTGAGAGGATAAACCATGCGAGTATTTAAATACTTTATTGACAAATTATAATATAAACTCTCGTTCGCTGCGGCCATTCTATCGCTTCTTCAATTCTACTATATAGTTCGCGATTCGCCGTCGCGGGATGGATAATATCCATATCTGAAAAGTAATTCTACCCCGCGATTCTCCCAATCGAGGACTCGAGATTTCGCGAGTGCCTCTGCGACGATCATTATTATTTTAATACACGATCTATCGTCGATTCTCTCGTCGTGACGTTCATCTCGACGATGATTGAAAATCGTCGGGGACAGGGAACACCGACTTTTCCCGTTCATTCTTCATTTTCTTCGACTCGCGATCGCGCATCCGAGATTGAACCCAGATGTACGCGGGCTCCGTGGACGACCGTCGACGGAGCGAACGATTCTTGTCCGGCGAATAATGAGGTTCGTCTTCCGGGGATAGCGAGGCCTCGCTGCGGAGTTGGAAATCCTTCCGATATCTTCAGGAACGATCGTGACTACACCGATTTTCAACGGTCGGTGGTCTATCCTTTCCAACAAAAGTGCTATCATCCGAAAACCCCGCTCTCCTCTCTCCTCTCGCCGATCCGATCGACGTTTTAAGAAAATTACTCTTTCTGTATCGCTCGAAGCTTTACTACCTCGATCTCGCCGGCAAATCTCGTGTTGTTCGGACATTCGCGAATTTTTCTCCGTCCTCGTTTCCGCGCGGAAACTAAATCGACGCGATGCACTCGACAAAGCTGCCTATTACGTTGCGACAATGAGGTCCCATAAATTTATTTGAACCGCTCGTCACCAACACGCGTTAATTATAACGCGACCGTGCGCCTCTACATTTTGAACAAATTTATCATTCAGAGCTAGATCTGTACTTAACAAAAAGAACCATTTGTCGCTTCACAGAAGACACACAATAGCGTGAAATAATTACAAAGGTAGGTCAAGTCTAGGGGGAAAAAATGAGTAATCGTAGAAGCAAACACGGTAGCATGACAACACAATAATGCACACAGAGCTGACAGAGCATAAATTTCAACGACTTTTTCCCACGTGTGTGCCCGCATCTATCCCCGATCTCTGTCCAACGGGCTCTTCCTTTCTATATCTTTCCTGCCATGCGATCTATTCATCAGAATATTTTTGGAACGCTGCCATTTGGCCGAGGCCAAATGTACACTGGGTTACGGTGCGTTTTCCTTCTCGATACGATTTGGGCTACGATGATCTCTGTGTATCATGTTCGTGGAAACGCTGACCGGCGAAACCGATTTTGAGGGATTTTTTCATGGTACGCGTTCGAATTCACAGTTTTTTAAAACGTAATTTCGTCATTTTTTTTTAATTCGGGCGGAAACAGGTAGAAAGCGCATTTTTTAAAACATTTTTATTAAGTATCGAGAATTTCAGACAAATATATATTTTTTATAGGAAAAATAATCTATTTAGTGTAGTTGTTTGAAGAGCTCGATGGAATTTCAGATTGTTTCCGCGAATATTCGAATTTACCCCTGAGAAATCATTTGAAAAACGTTTAAAAAAAAAATGTAATAAAAAATTGGTCACGAGGGAGCCCCACTGTCGGCTGCACCCGGTCGATGCGAATAAAGGGAAACAATATTTTCCCATGCTAATTCCAACGGTTTTCCAATGTTTCGTCGCTTTTATAGTTGCGCATAGCCATGGAAAATTGAATTAACATCGTCGGTAAAGGGGCTCGTAGCGATCCAATGGACCGCATCAGCGGCAGCGGCTGAAGCTGCAGGCAACATTGCCGATAGTCTCGTTCAGGGAGACTGCTGGGACGTTTCCACACGGGACAAAGAATCAAGCTGGATTCCGAGGTATATCGACGAACGTGCGAAAGCTGACAGAAGCTATATCTACCGTTTCCGAGATGCAGCGACGGATAACGAATCGACTTTCGACTCTTTTTCGACGAGTGCTGTGCAGAGTCCGACGGTAGCGGGATAGAGAGAGCCGATGGTTTGGCGCAATGCGCGATAACGAATCAATTCCCTCGAGGTTCTCACGCGAACTCTATCTTTCGTTCATTCTATTTCTTTCTCGGGCTTTCCCGTTTACAATGGAAAATATCGATCAGAACATTTTAAATGGAGAAAATCTTTAAAGTTAGTGTGAAATGGTTTTTTTTTTAATTGTTATTATCTAACGTCGCATCAACCGCTATGGTTATTAGCGACGGGACCTACTGTTTTTCCTTTAGTGGGAACCGTACCACTTTGGGGGTTACTCAATATGAGTGAACGTTAACTGAACTTTTGGATGTCAGTAACAGTCGCTCTTCTAGGTTTGAATCACGTCGATTCCTGGATGTAAACATTGGACGTCTACTGACATATATATCGGCTATCGCACGGTAGATGCCAGGAGCTACGTCTCGTCGGAATATTTTTCTGCCAGCAAGACTACGGTACCGGGATTCGAAATCGAGACCTCCCGATACTTTGTGCTCGAGGCTAGTACTCTAACCACGAGACCAAAGTGGTCGGTGTGGAATGGTTTTATTAACGTTGCTATTGACGCTTCTAAAGTTTAAAGGAATGTTAATTTCTGGGTAGAAATATCACAATATAAATGTTAGATGCTAGATATATCATTTTTGGGTTCCGTGGGCTTCGTGATTCTATATGTGTGGGAAGAGAGAAAGAGGGGGTGAAATCGGGGTGAAGGAAGTTTCGGAGTGAAACTCGAGGCCAGAGTGCGTTCGGGTGTCGGAGTGTCAGAGTCCAGAAACGAGCCACAAACCATGTTACCACCTCAACTAACTTGCTCCTCTGTCTTGAAACCCCTCTCCAACTGTCGACCAGTCTCTACACTAGCTGACAATCCACTGTTCAGTTGCAGCTCGAGTTCTCTGCTGCGGCAGCTATTTTTCGTTCGAATGTGAAGAAAAAAAAACCGAAAGTTGAAAAGTCGCGGTTTGCTTCATAATTCTTTGTCTTCGGTCGCAAATTATGCTTTCTGGAATTGTTGGCTATCTAACAGCTTCCTAGAGGAATCTGTAATAAAAATATAATAAAAACAATGTTTCAAATAAGGAGAAAGCAATCTGTAAATTTCCAATTATCATGTTAATTTGTTAAATTTTCATATCCATTTTAAGCATTATTTCTATAATATTTTTATTACAGATTCCTCTAGGAAGCCAAAAGACAAAATTTGCGACCAAAGAAAAAGAATTATGAAGCCATTTTTTAAATTAAAGTACATTTTCTTGTATACAAATATTGAAAATGGTAATCCGATCTTTTTGGATGCTTTTTCATTCCAATCATATAGAAGTTTCGAAATTCTTTTTGTCTTTCCCGAAAAGCATGTTTTTCTGCAGCGAGGCATTTTTCGTCAATGCATTTATTGGGCTGAATGAACAAACTCGAGGGTGGTTTTTTTAGCAAACATATTTTGATCGATATATTTTTCCGTGGGCATATTAATGATTGGAAAGTGCAGGCAGGGGGCGCTGGTGCATATGACGAGGTGGATGATGCGTGCGGACGCGATTCCGACCACAGGGAGGATATCCCCTTTTTTACCGCGTATCTCGTATCCATCGGCCAAGTGTGTCCCGCCGCTATCAGTTCCACGAGAAAAAAAAAAGCTTTGATGCACCCCGTGGAGAATGATAAAAACTGGTGTGCCAATTTACAACTTGATGAACGTCACGATAAAACGATTCAATTGAAACATACAGGTGGCACATTTCATATCAATGGTACCGGGGATCCTCAATTACACCGGTTTTTCCCGAAAGTTTGCACATGTCGAGAGACATCTGGTGAAAGTTCGAAAAAAAAGTTTCTAGTGTCCATACAAACGATAAAAATTTTATCTTTGTCAAACATACCTCACACAGACTTCAAATAGCGTTGGAAAAAATTTAATAAAAAAATTTCACAGAGTTCAGTACATTTTTTCTTCGTGCCGGATTATAAAATCCAAGTTCAATATTAATAGTGGTAGTAAATGTATTTATTGACAATATATGGATGCTGGTACATTTTGACAATTATTTACATTTCATAATGCTATTTCTATTGCCAATAGGCTATCGACCTAAGTCCTTCAGCCTTCAATATTATTTACATCGAATAGCTTTAAAATTGGAAATACGCGTTCTGCAGTGTCCCCACTTGCATGTGCAAACGTTGTCTGGCTGTTTATCCGTCTGGCGGCGTGTGTTGAGGATCCTAATTGCTGCGAGTGCCAGGATCAGGCTCAAAGGGCGCCCCAATGTGGAATACAGATAGGGCACGTACTAATACCTCAACGGGCTGGTTCTCACCATCGCGAGCATGTAATTCCATCGAACACCTCGCCGCCCCTTTGATTTCTTATACTCTGGGCGGAGTTTCGGAATGATCAAAGGGATTCCACCATCAGATCTGGCTTTCTCTCTCATGTTAGTTTCATCGTTTAAGAACCTCCCGGCTCCGCAACGTCGGTTTGAAGCCATATAATAGTCCTCCCGACGATCCCGATCGTTCTCGATTTCATCAAGCAGTTGTATGCCCTGCTTTCAACCCCCGGTTTCCCTGTCCATATATATATAATACATATATATACCTCCTCCTCTCTGTTTGTGCCAAGTCCCAGCTCGCTCCGCGCCAGCTATGGATTCAACCATTCAACGTAGCTGTATATATATATATATATATATATATATATATATATATATTGTTCTATCTCCCTCGTTGCGAGAATCCTGGACCTCTGTTTCATGGCTGTTTCTCCGCTCGCCGCGCTGCGTTTCGACGGATGAGTACGCAGAGCGAAGCGAGGGAGCCGCGGCGAGCAGCGAGAAAGCCAGAGAGATGGATCGAGCGCGACCACAGGACGGCTCCTGCTGACAACGAGAGACAGCTATAGCCTCGGAGCACGGTGCCGGAGATACAGAAACTAACGGTACCCCTCTCTCTCCCGCCCTCTCTCACCCTTGCGTACAACCCTCAACCCCGAGGCTTTACGTGACATTTCCATCCGTCCGGAGGAACTCTGAACTCACGTTCGCTTCGCCTCAGCGTCGCTGTCTCGCGCTTGGGGGTTCCCCTATCGGCGAGCCGTGACCCATAGCCGCGATCTCTTCAGAAGGGGACGAATAACGGGATCTTTGCATTTTATAATTTTTACTTGCATACATCGGGGCTTATGTCGTTTCGAGTCTAATGTAACGTCTCACGTAGATTTCATTTCTCAAAAATGATATAATAATATGATTCATTATATTATTAGGGGCTGAAGGAATTAGGTCGATGGCCCGCTGGCAATAGAAATTCAAATACATATTGTTAATATTATCCTACATATATCGATAACAGCACCATGCAAAACCTTGCCAATAAATACGATTACTACAACTTATATTATTATATCTGAGCTCTTATTGAAACAAAAACAATGATACACATATTCACGATGGGAAGGATGCGATACAAGTGCGGTAAAGCAAATTTTATATGTACGCTGTGAAGTGACTCACACAAGCCGCAGGAGTATCATAGTAGCACGAGCCGAAGGCGAGTGCTCTTGTGGTACGAGTCCGGCGAATACAATTTCGAATATATTCTTCACCACGGATTTCAAAACTAATTTACTCTTAGCGTGATATTTGATTCAGCAACTCGTGTCAGGCGTAAAAGACGAATTATTCAAAAAATTCAAAATTTTCAAATTCCCAAAAATTTTAAACGACTAGACAAATTTTCGCCAAATTTAATACCAAACATTGTTAGTCTATGACCGTGTCAAATTTCAGCTTGATACCTCCGTGTTTACTCGAAGTAGACGGTTTGTAAAAATGAAAAAATAAAATACAATCTAATCGCTTGCATAAATTTCGGTTAAATTCAATACCAAATCTCTTTGATAATAGTATTTATATTTGTACGCAGTTTTAGGATGATATTTCAAAATTTACGCAAGTTAGAACTACCACGGACTTTTTTAAAAAATTTACAAAATCGCGTAAAATCTCAAACTGGGCGTCCATCTTTATGAAAATTGCACCGAGGGAAGAGACATGACCGTTCTACTAGTGTATTAAATTCCAACCGGCTTTCTCAAGCCGTTCTCTAGTTATAGTCGTTTTGGACGATAGAAGTCTGTCACATACACACAGACACACACATATATACATCCGCACACCAGCAAAAAATCTCATTTCTCGAAGTTCTGGACTATTTTAGGTACTCTGACACTAAATTCTCGAAAAAGATTATTTTAAGAAAATATAGCTTCCTCTACGAGGGGCAAAAGAAATCATACCATTGAAGAAATTGAATGGCGCGGTGAGGAATTTTCTCCATGTGACACGGTGACTTTAGATTTTAATATCTCAACGATTTCTTTTTTTTTTTCAAGAGTTCGTTGAAACGATAAGTTGGTCCGAACTACCGCGAAGTAGGTAAACTCTCTTCGGCCTCGATACGATTTTATATATATTTTTGCCATGCCATTGTATATCATCCCGCTGCTGAAGGCACGCTGGATCCATACTGTGTGCGAAAACGAAAAGGGGGTGGACGGGATAGAGGGAGAGCCGGCCAGAAAAGTTTCTTAATAACCAAGCCCTGTTCGCCTCCACACTTCTTTCTTAACTCTCCGAGAGCGCAACTTAGTTATCGAGTCGAGTGAAACAAGCTATAGAGATTTCGATGCGGAAAAAAAACGAAAAGAAAGTCCCGATTGTTTTTTTTTTATCTCTCTGCAAGCCCGCAAGTGTCTGTGCGAAAAATCTGCACGTTAGTGAGTCTCGAGTTTCCGCCGATGACCCTCAAAGAGCCCCTCTTAAGGTTCGATGAGAAGCCGAAGATTGGTAAGGCGGCGTCTACACGTCGATTGATCCAAAGTATTCTCTTTTTTCCATGTTCTAATAGAAAGCTCCGTTGGTTCCCTGGATTAATTTGTCTGTGAGGAAATTTCGGTATCCCTCGTGCATATGTATATATATATATATATATATATATATATGCATGTACGTGGGATTTCTGGGCTGGGAGCGAGAGTCGGTTGAAGCCACGTCACGTTATCGAGTTGTGCATAGTTCGAGAGCTCGGGCGAGAGAGAACGAGAGGCAGAGATAGATGTGCACCGAACTTCGAAAACCGAATTAGTCGCCCTCAACCCGGTCTGACTAACACGATCATACACTACTGTGGAGACCAACGGTCACAGGAGACTCGTGACGGTCCAGTGTCCTCGAAGGGCTCAACCCGGCTCGACTATTCATTGTGCATGGAGAATAACGTTGATATTGATACTTTGAGGAAAAATACGAATCACAAATAAAATAAAATGGTGTAGATATTTTTCCGCCAGTTTGTTAGTCAAATAATTACTGAATAGAGTCGATTTCTTAAACCCTAGGAAAATATACGTATTTTTGTTCAATTATCTTCATTGACGTGTTAATTAACGTGTTATTCTGTGCAGTCTGTACAGAAACTTAACGAAATGACGATTCTTCAGTTACATTTTTCTGCAAGATTGACCGGTACATTAAGCATGTGCAGAAAGCTCGATTTAATATACCAATCATCAATTTTAATACTAACTGATATAATAAATTTAATCTATCGGCGTGTCATGAAACTTAATATATCGCACGTAAATTTACACAAAGAATTTTTTACAGCGTAAAATACAATAATAATGATAGCTTCCAATCTCGATGATCGGATAACGTTTCTGTTAGCGGTTGGAGAAGATAAGGAAGTTCGTTTCCAACAAACCGACCCGAATTACCCTGTTAACCCGCAGCGGGAAGCTTTCGCGGGTAAATTCTTCTTCCTCATCCGTCCCACTCCGACGAAATTTTCCCCAAGCACGCGAGCAACCTATATCTCTTGGCCTATCTCAACTGTGGCGCTTTATTTTTCATTTCATTTTATTTTTTCTTCTCGCCTTCCTTCACCTCCAGCGATTTGAAAGTTCAACGAGCTCGTGCAACCTAATAGAATAAGCTCCAAGGGTATTTTCCCTTTACCTATAGCCCGAAGCTGTGCAGGAGAAGTGCACGGAGAGAGAAAAACGGGAAAGGTCGTCCTTCTAAATTCTCAACGTTTTCAGGGTCTCTCCGCAAGCGTGAGTGAGGAAAAAAAGGCCCGTCGGGCTTTTGCCCTATCGGGGTTAATTTGAATCCCGTTGTTCCGTGGCTGCCGTTTCCGGGGTGTATGCTGCGTTCGCCAAACGGTTTCAACGAAAAAAAAAGGACAAAAAGAAAGTCGAGTGCCTCCTCTCTCCTCTGAGCCACTATATACCGCACTACATAGTCATCTACAACGACCACTATGCCTCTACTACTTCCATCGCTATTTTCACACACTTCCGACTTTGGTACAGGGGAGAGCCATTTAACTCGGCGAGTGTAGCAGAGTCGCCTAACCCGTGAGCCACCCAAAAGATTGCCTCGGAAAATTCGTTCTCACGGATTATCCCGTGAGCGTGTGAGCGGTTTCATTTTTATTTATTTTTATATTTTTTACGTTGTTTGGTAGAATTTTCTAAACTAGTTTTCTAAAAAAAAAAAGCGCTGTGGATTGTACGAGCCAATTATTTCGTCCCGGTTAAGACGCGCTTTGTCGATCGCGCAGAACGCGGGCAATCGAGTTAGGAATTTCGGAGGTTTAATCGATTCGAGCTCTCTATATAGTACTGAGTTGTTTACCACGCTGGCCTAGAGAGGAAACGACGCGCACAAGGGTTGTTATCAGCAGCTCGAACCATCCGCGTAGCTCGTTAGAGGCTCATTCTGATTATTATCGTGGAAGCTAATTTAAAAAGGATCCTCGCTCCAATATTGTCGAAAGGGGAATCAATTTATCGGGCACTAAAGTACGAACATTTTTGAGATTGGTACCAACATTTTTTTCTAAAGGGAACATTACATTGGCGAAGAACGGCTACTGCATATGAGCAACAAAAAAAGTTGAACATTAATTCATACACACACACACACACACTCTGACACAAAAATCTCGTTTTTTTTTCTTCACCAAAACAAAGGTTCCTCTATGAGTGAGCAAAACAATAAAATTTCACTTTATCTCATCTTATAAAATACATTTGTTTGCTCAAATTGTAAAGAAGAAAATGATTTTGCAAAAATTTGCATCGGTCAGCTCGTCGATCATCTTTGGGCAAATAAAATCACCTTTTACTCGTCACAATAGCATATCTGCTTTACGGATTCCACTTGAGCAAGAAGAAAGAAACCGGATGAAAGTGTAACTTCTTCAATATTGAAACTTACCATAGCTACCTCTCAGTAAAATCGCCTTCGTTAATTATTCCCTGCATTAAGTAGACATCACTTAAGATCCAGCTCCATCTCTATTAATAACGATTTTTATGTAAAAAAAGGGAAAAAAAGAAGTTCCGGCAATAATTTTTTAATATTTAGTACCCTCTCGACTTGACAATTCACCGAGGCAATCCTTAATTTGATCTACGTCCACTCTCGTTAAACAGTCGATGGATATAATATCTAACGAATTTTAAATACCGCAAATTAAATTACCCGATCATCGATCCATTTGTCTTTGCCAAGCACAGCGGGCTCTCGAGACTTCTTTCTCTCCGGGGAATCGGAGCGACTCCCGGATTCTCTCTCACACACACACACACACAGAGTCGTTATTTAAAATTAGCGTAATTAATGAACGGACTCTATATCCCTCCGCGTCGGAGTATGGAAGTCGGAATGGCGGTCGGGGGGGGGGGGGGGGGGGGGTGCTGCACGTTCTCTAAAGAAAGACGAAGATTGATCGTCGTAAATATATATCAAAAGCACAGGTTCACAGCGTTGTTTATCGATCGCTACACTTACACCTTTCATTATGAATGCTGCGGTAAAAGTTCTTACGCTTGCATCGCTACCGCAACGAGGCATCAGCTAACGAGACTTTATCGAATTCGTGCGGGAATAAATAATACAAGGCAAAGAAGTTTGACGAAGACGAAAGACCCGATATCCCTCCTCTGTCAGGTTCAAAATTTCGATCAACCGATTACAATCGCGATAATGATTGAAATGCTACATTAATTAAAATATATCGGTCGATTATAGAATCGCAGTATTTCGCACCCGGGACATTTATTTCACGACCCGAGGAAGAAAAAGATTTTTTATGTGGCCAATGATATTTGATTCTTGAGTGATTAACAGGCTGTTTTCATCGTCCGATCCGGGAGAGTTGGCGACACAGACCTCGACGGTGTTCACCTCTTTCTTCAATTTCGCGAGTAAAGCGCTCGCCGCAACTTTTCAAGTATCGCGCCTGCTCGCGTTCCCTCGTCCTTTCAACCTCCTCGTTCTGTCTCCGCACCTCGCGAAAAACCGTGACAAACTTTTCTTCCTTCGTTTCTACGTTTCGTTCTTTTCCTTATTTTCTTTTTTATCTTCTTCATTTCGCACCATCCCAGAAACGACGGAGGCGACGAGAGCCTGTGCAACTTTTCTCCGAGTAAAGTTGTCGTCATCGATCCACGTCTCAGCACACACACGCGACACGTTCGCCTTAGGATGGCGTTCTTTCTCTCATCACTTTCTCGCTCTCTGGTTTCTTCACCTCCACCCTCCTCCCCCCATCCCGGGAGTATAGCATCAACGGTGCGGGAAAACGCTCGACAGGCTGTACTGCGGTGCACCCGGCACGCATATGAGACTGCCGAAGCTCGATGCCCCCCGCCTCCCTCTTTCTCACTTGCAAAAGTAATTGAATTGACCCGTCGTCTCGGGACCCCGACATTCTCTATACCTATAAAACGCACACGTACGTGTAATCAAAGATTGATTCAATAACACGATGCTCTCACGCCCAAGTTTATTGCATTACAGTCGTGGCACACAACGTTCAATATTGACGATGGTTTTCTTTTTTTTTTCTTATTATTTCTGTAATATTCGATCTATATGTATTTGTGAATAAAAATTCTTATATTCGTTGATATAGCATACGTTCAGGAGAGGAATTGAGTGAAGGATACACTGAGAAAAAAAAATTGGTTGGATTAACCAAAAATCGCGGTGACATACGTTCAAGGCTGTTACTTGTCTGGTACAAATAAAACATTGTTTTGTTAAACGATTATTTGCTTCAATTTATTCAAAATTTGTCGATTGAAGCAAGCATATTTGTTGTGCCAAAAAATTACACCGTTGAACGTACGTCACTGCGCATTTGTTTAAACCAACCATTTATTTTTCTTAGTGTTGTAACCATAGCAAAACTTTTCGCTTGGGGCGATTTGCTACCGCAACAAAACAGCTTTTGTTACAGCAACGAAAAATGTGTTATATGATAAAGTGGCGCACGTATATACGTGCCAACAACTACGACGAGCTCCAGACGCTCGACGCGCAAAATGAAAACCAAGAGACGCGAGGAAACAGTTCTTTTGTATTTGAGTAAAAATAAAAAATAGAGTACAATAGCGAACTCTTGAAATTTGCTATATATGGATGCAATACCGTGCGAATGGTAATAACCTTTCGGGGTTTAATACATCCATGTACAGCAAATTTTAAAAATTCGCAATTGCAAATGCAGACATTATATTTTCAATATAATACAATAATAAAATGTGAACGCGGTAAGTTAATCTTCAAATTAATGTATGTACGTATCTATAACTATCCAATAACCAGTCATTACTTAGCCGTCAAACTACAGCAGGCGTCGTTTGTTCTCATAGCAAAGTAAATCGTCCTAGTAACAAGAAAGTTTTGTCGCGATACCAAAACCAATTGCTTCAACGTAGTAATTTTTTGCTGCTTTTACTCATCGTTTTGCTGCAGGAACGAGGTTATTGTCAGCAAAACTCATTTTGTTAGCGCAGCTAAACCATTATCTCCGTGTATGTTGGGGAGGAACAGACATTTTTCCAAGATTATTGTATCAACAATAATTAGATAAATAAATGGTAGGCTTGTATTCAGCCTTATAGCTGAGCAAACATGACCTTTCTATTTCTGAGGTATTCTTTTCCGACGGCTATCGATATGCCAACCATTGTATTTTTGGCCCAATATTTTATGGGGAGATTGGTACCGGAAATAGAACAGAAGTCAATTAATTGATTAATTAATAGGTGATTTTCATTTATGTGTACGATCGTTCTCTGTGATAAGCTCGATTGAGGAGGCTGCGAGGCATGACTTTCTTGCTCGACGCGTGACGCGATATACCGTGCTTTAATTTCCCTGCTGGAATTCACTGCTCGACAGGCGAGCGGCTGGCACACCTGATGTGGCTAAACACAGTGTCGACTGGTATGCACTTGGTTCGCGCATTTGCGGTGTGATGCCCGCGACGTCCAGAGAGCGGATCAGTAATTGAATTGACCGACTCGTACGGTACGTATAACGTCCGGAGCTGCTCGATGGTCCTACCTCGCTCTCTCCCGCACTCTACCTGTAGTATAGTATATACATATCGCTGCGTATACAGCACTAACACATGGCCGATAGTATGGTGCACTCATTGGTAGCCTCCTAACTACCTTCCCGTAATGCACCAAAGATTGATCGAATTTAATCAGCGAACGGTTTGCCATCCACTGTGCAAGAGCTTCGGCACTCTACGGGTCGGACGGACTCGCGTATTTGCAACGATATCGCGCATGCGCACACCCATTTCGCTCTCCAGTTAGAGCGAAAAAATCGCGTTCAGTCAGCCGATGGGACTCTGCGTTTGCAACAACAACACGATAAACGTCGATTATTCTAACCGCGACTTAGCTTACCCGAACCCTCGATTAATCTAACGTTAGCGCAGAATTTTAATTCTTGCTGTCTGCGCTGTCAACCGATTTCGCTGCAGTGCGAACCTTCAACTGTCGAACACTTGATAACAATTCTTGGGCAATTTTCTTGACTTACCATAGTGTGAATTCGAATGCCTCAAAAAATATGCTGTTTATTTATTTATTTATTTCAAAGGGAGAAACCCTTATATAAATATAATATAGCCTATACGATTTAACATAAAATAATGCGTACAGTATATTGAGTATTAAGCATTAGATAACTTTTTGGTGTCGTTCGTGCCCTGGCACGGTACGTACAGAATATCACATGAATTACAGCGTTAGAACGCGTTTAATTGGAATTTAGCACTTTCACTCGTCGTCCTTTTAAACTCTTCCAGAGAGCCTCCAAAGTGCAATACTTTAACACCATTAGCGAATCCCGTAAACCTGCGTATGGCCGACCTCTCTCCAAATGCTGATCTTACTTACGCCGTAACAAAATTTCGCCCATTCCGAAGCGGACTCACCGGGTGGTGATGCTGTTTTTTTGAATAACACCAACCCTCGACTAGTGTGCCGCGGTCGTTCCGACTTGGTCCATGTTTCAACTGACCCCGGTCTCCCGTATCGATGAAAATACGAGGGGTAAAAAAAAAGGAGAGATGCGATAACGGCGAATCCCCAGTGGCGAACATAATTGGAAAAATCGAATTGAAGAGGCTGCAGTGTGCGAGCGACGCGACGCATTCTCTCGCGCTCGGTACTGCGAGATTTGGAAAGTGCCGAAACCATGGCGGGATTGATTTTTCGATGTTAATGGTCCAATTACCGAGCTCGTAAGCGGGGAGGCGTGATGCACGATGGGTTTTGCCCCGTACACTTTGTCCTTTTTTCGGGGCTTATTGCCTCGGCGATTATCATCCATTCGAACGCTCTAACGATCATTGGAACCAAACCCATTTAATTTCGTGCCGGTATTTGGTATCGGGGCGAAAAAAAAAATTAATTGATGCACCCAAATATCTAAAGATAGATCGATGGCCGAATGGCATCTCGTTGACCCGAAATATACAGAATAGAATAGAATTGTATTTCCATTGTACCGAAATCATTGTATTTCCATTGCACCGAAATCAGCAGGCATAGAGTAGCACTTCTCCTGCATTCGTTACATAAAATATTATGCGATACTAGTGCGGTGTAGCGAACATCATGCGCGGACTGCGAAGTAAGTCTCACTCGCCGCACTCGTACCACAGGGAGCACTCGCCTTCAGCTCGTCCTCGTCCGATTCACTTCACAGCGTGCGTATAAAGTTGGCTGCACCGAACTTGTATCGCAAAGTACTATTTTTTAATTCCTTCCCTAAATATAAACCGCGGCTATTTTTCCGAGAAAATCGGTGATATGGCTACTCCTTTTCGGGGAGACATGGCCACTTGTTTTTCGGGGGATATGGCCATGTCAGTGATGGCCATGTCACCCGGATATTGCGGGCGAGATGGCCACGTCAGTGATGGTGGGCCACCGGCCGCACTAGCGGATAGTGGCCATATCACCCGGATATTGCAACGTGGCCATCTCGCCCACAATTTCCGGGTGATATGGCCAGTGAAACCATGTTCTTTTTAGTTTCGCATCTGAAACATTTGACGGAGGCAATTACTATCTTTCTGTAGTTTATTTAGACAACATAAAATATAGTAAGACGTGTTTTGTGTGATGCCGATACTTCTGTAGGTATAATTGACTACCATTATTACTGTGGCCATGTCACCCGTAGTTTCCGGGTGAGACGGCCGATCGCAAATATTTATTTATAGTGCTCCGATTAAATAACGCATCAAAAATATCGAAAGTTCTAATCGAATTACTTTAGTATGAAGTTTCTAGAGTTGCGTACAACAAAAATGTTAAAGTTTGAAAAATGTTAAACCTCCAATTGTCGTTGTTGTAGAGGGTCGACATTGACAACCAATAATCTTGGGGCCAATATTTGCAAGTACTTATCATCCAAGGCTCCCTCGATGATTGGGCCGAGCCCGCATGCCAATGTTGGCAACATCGGTACCAAGCTTCGCTCAACCATTGGCCGCAATCGACCACCCTACATTGGTATAATCGCGTTTTAGAAACTAACAATATTGACGCGGAAACATATATTTTTTCTTTCATTCTGTAACAATCACGAAATCCCGTGATTTTACGAGCTTTATAGATTTTTAATGGAAAAGCTCTTCGAACGGATATTCATAAAAATTTTATTTTATTTCTTTTCAATTTTTTTTTTTACACGTTACGCGGAGCAGGTGGTGACGGGTGATTTCGATTTTTTGCCGAAAAATCGTGCGAGGGTATGACGCTCGATAGATTGATAAGGGAACTCGATTGACCCGGTGACCTTTCGGCATTTCCGTCGCTGTTCAATCATGTTGCCGGTAACGGTCGTATGGAAGCAGAACTGTTCGATAGTGTCGGTTTTCGCTCTGTGATGGCCACTCGAGCGACGGGGTCGGAAGCTTCGGGGTCCGTCGTTTGACGAAAGGTTCCCGCATAGATAGCGGAGTGAAACGCGTGCTTCTGTCGCTCTTAATGCGCTGCCTATGTTGACGGGAGGAGAGTAGGATACTAATAGGCGATGCAGGCTCAAGCATCACAGATATATATATACATACACACACACGAGAGTACGATGTGGTAAATGTTTCGTTAGACGAAAGCGCCGCCGTGCACTTAACTGAACCTCTGGTGAAAGATAGATCAAGCGTGAGCGCAGTCAGGGAGTTCGAACCGTCGAGTATAGACTTCGTCGTGGGAAACGGTTTGCGCTGAAAGCAAATTTACCACGGCGGACGCTTTGACGGTGGAGTGTCGTGTAACGTCGCCGAGCGCGCTGTTACTACCACACCGTGTAAGTGAAATCGTCGACGACGAAGCGAGTCGATTGACCTCCCGGAAAACTCTCCATCGATTACCGAGTCCGTGTCTTCCTTTTTATCTCTCTCCGGCCCGAACCAGCGAGCGAACTGGTCACGGCACTCCCGACGAACGTCTCTGTTTACCATTCCTCCGCGAACGAAAAATATGTTTACCACCGAGAGTCGCAAAGTGAGAGACCGAATCGGCGATGCAATGCTCGATTAATCGATAAGGCTGCAGAAGGGATAAGATATGGCGGTTAAAACTTCCGGCTCGCGGATAAACCGCGCAAAGGGCAAACTTTCGCCGGTCTCGGAGCGAGTCAGAAATCCCGAGATTTTTGTAAACAACGAAGTTTGCTCGGTGCACCCGAAACTTCGAGGACAAAGTGGACACACATGCGAACAGCGCGATACCTATAAATCTTCAATTATCGCAATTATTTATTTATTTTTTCATTTGAGATATTATTTCGAGATAATGTTTAGTCGATTAATTTTGATTTTTTTTTGTAAAGATAATATCTCGCTCCAAGTCCGCGCCCCCCTTTGTCTATATCCCGGCCGCAGTATCGCGATCTTTCTTTCCCGGAAAAAAGCTGATATCATTAATCAGAGGATCCGAGGCAATCCCTGTACCCCGTTAGGCCGGCATCGATTCCCAATTACTCGATCAGGAGCGCGGCGCGCATCTTCTATCACGAGTATATAGCCGTAGGTAAGAAGGTGCACCTACATCTATATCTATATATAGTTTTCACGTCGCCCTGTTCTCCCGGCGGAAGGTTATATCCCATCGGAAAACTTGGCTCGGTACGTTATAACTCACAATTAAGTTTATGTGCGTCGTCGGCTTACGGCCTTAGAACGAGCGGAGTAAGCACGCGACCGCCCGGCACCGAAAGGCTCGAGAGAGAGGACCAAAATTAATGGGGCGTATGCGTACGATGGGTTCGCCTCCCGTTCTTCTATCCTATCTTTATTTCTCCTCCTCGTGTGGCCCTTTTCCTGTACCATGGTTTCATTGCCGTAGAAGCTTTAACCGAGCAAGTTGGGACAACAACAAAAATTCATGAGCACCACGACGGACAATGACGCTTTGGTGGCGTCTCGCAAAATGCTTTCGTTAGAGCATGGAACAGGTGTCCGGGAGAGAGAACGGAAGAGAGATAGCTGAAAAGGGAGCCGGAGGTTGGTGGACCCTCCTGTATAGATACGAGAGACCGAATGATCGTAAAAGAAGGGACGGCGGTTGAGAGTGATGAAGAACATCAACCCCCGAGGCTTCGGGCTCGTGATTAAGCCCTCGAGCTCGTAAATCATAACTCACCATCACGCACGAGAAAAGCCGGCTCTTGAAAGCGTACAATTACGTTCGCGAATTTGAGTCAATCTGCGGATTGCCGCGCGTGCGAGAGGTTGGATATCCGCGGGTAGCAGTGATACACTACTATCTACGAGTGTCGCGCTTGATTTTTTATACTTACGTTTCTTTTATTATTTTTATGATTTGCTGGTAGGAAAATCACTGAAAATTTTGTGTGACATGTTCGAGTTGCTGATACGTCTTTTTAATAATTTTGCTTCTTCATAGAGGATGGTATAATGTCGTAAAGAAACTAAAAAAAAATTTAGATTTTAATGTCAAAGTACTTAAAGTAGTTAAAACGTTGAGAAATGCAATTTTTAGTTAGCGTTCGCATGTATATGTGCGTGTATATTTGCTTGCAGTTTGCATAGTTTAAAACATCTGTAACTCGGATGTAAACGGGTTGAGACAGCGAATTGAAATTTCGTACACTAATAGAGTGGTCACGTGTCTTCCCTCAGTGCAATTGTCATGAAGATTGGATCCCGGTTCGAGATTTCACGTTGTTTCGAATTTTTTCAAAAAAGGGTGTGGTAACTTTAACTTGCGTGAATTTTAAGCCATCGTTCTAAAACTGCGTGCAAATATAATACTATGATCAACGAGTTTATGCGTTAAATGTCGCTCTACGAGTAAATTAATTAGTGGGTTCGTCATCAGTGTGAGAAAATATATACGGCATGGCCTTAAATCAACGAATTATGTAAATTTCAGTTAGTGATTTTCTACAAAACATATTGCGGTAACCTTTGTCCGATTCAATTGTATGAGATGTAGAAGTTTGTTAATAATAATTTGCACATCGCTTCCGCATTTCTTATAATTTTGCCCATAGCTCCTCTATAAAGAAGCCAAAAATCGATCAGGGAACTTTCTCATAGAAAAAGCTATGTGTAAAACTATAAGAAATGAGGAAGCCATGTGCAAATTACTTTGCAGATTTTTAAAAGTAATGTTTTCCAACCCTTAAGGGTTAATAATTTGATTATCAGTTTGACTGTACGACGTTTCGTCGAATAATAATCGCCGAAAATGTATATATATTTTTTTATCGCTTCTTAATCAGATTTTCGTATCAAATGTTGCCCCAGAAATAACATAACTATCAGATTCGTAATCGGCGCGTTGAAATACGTCGGATACAGCGAACGAATTATTTTCTCTAAACAACTTTTTAAATGTGGCGATTTTTCGTATTTTTAAATTGCGATATATCTCCGCTTCCTGGTATTGAATTACGTGAAACCCCAGTGTCTATTGCCTACTCGGTGGAATTACGAATGCGTAAAAAAGTGGTGATAAAAGGGTGCGTTGCAAATGTTTGTTTGCATAAAAATTTGCATGCGCTTTTTCACACCGAACAAGAATCCGATATGACTTTTTGCCTAAATCAAGCGGAACATTGATCACCGCGAATAACAATTCTCTCTCAAACAGCTTCCAGCTTCGCACCTCGTTCGGTGAAAAAAAAAAAGTTGAGCGGTCGACCGTAAAAATTGAAGGACTTTTGCTTATTATTAATAATACGATAATTGATCATGGTCGCTGATAAAATTTTGACAAGGCTAGATAGATAAATATAATAACAGAGTGAAAATTAATTCGTCACTTGACGCTGGCGGCGCTCGTATACACGCGTGTTATACTCGACCTCGTGAATCTCAGGACATAAAGGGTTGCCCTCTGGCATAGTCCGGGCGTTCACGCGAAAGCATAAAAAGCGCATCACGTCCGCGTTCATTTAATATCAAGTATCCACGTGCCCGCGCGTACGTACTAATATACTGCTGGTGGCTTAACAGGTGAAGTTCCCACGTATACACACACGAGTAATACAGGCAGCAGGTGTGGGAAATTCAAAACTTTACGACCCTTCTCAAAAATAAAGAAGCCCTGCAAATATTTAAGAATCTCGTAAACCTCGCTCTGCTCTACCGACTTCAACCTATTTTTCTCGCAGCGTCGCGCCTCACTCCCTCGAATCCTTACCGGTATTCTTACCGAAAATCTTTGAGACTCTTTTCCGGGCCTCATAATTCTTCGACATGTGTCCGGAGTGACCTCTGTCGCTTCGAAATTGTCGCACAACCCCCCACATACAAAATTATGCGCAATAACAGTACTTTGCGATACAAGTGCGGTAAACCGAATTTTATACGCACGCTGTGAAGTGAGCCTTCACAGACTGCGTATGCAGTGCGACTTACTTACCAGTCTGCGTATGACGGTCGCTACACCCCACTAGTATCGCATAATATTTTATGTAACGAATGTAGGGGAAGTGTTACTCCGTGCCTGATAAGTACGAGCAGCGTGCAATAAATTCCAGAAATCGCACGTAAAGGAGCCGATGTGCGCATGCGGAGCGGCTTACGCCACTCTCGGCAGGCACGGAAAGTAGCGCATTTCATGCATGAGTTACATAAATTCATTTATTCAACGGGAATGAACAATTTGGCTAAATAAAATATTTGTTTGTAATGAATGCGAAAAATCTGTAATGCGAGAGGTGAATAATTATCGGACGATTCTATTATTAAAATATAATTATCGCGAATATTCAAATAGAACTTTTGGCAAGGGTTGCCATGGTGAGCTAATTATTTCGACGAATCGAATACAGGTCAATTATCCGTCAATGACTCGATGGATTCATCAGCGAGGATTTTGGAGAGACCCGCATATTGCTCGAACAAAGAGAAGAGCAGAAGGGTCTTAGGCTCTTGAGCCGCTGTTGTCATTTCCACACGCGCATGGTATATGCATGTAGTATGTGTGAAGAGGGGGGGGGGGGTGTGGCAAAATGGACCAGCGTGCTCCATTTCAGATGAGACTTCTTTTATGTTTCGCAAAGAACTGGTAGAAATGGTTCGTTTCACTCCGCCCGCCCCTATACAGCTATACATGCACATATATAGCCATGTTTCTCACGATTAACATTTCCATCATGTATGGTCTGCCGTATAGTACGAATATCCACAGCTCGTGAGCTCATTCGCCCCGCCGATCACAGAATCGTTCGAGTACGTCGTTATTTTTTTAGTCTCATTGTTCGAACGATCGACGGTTGTATAAAGGGCGATTAATTCTCCGGTTCGATTCACAAGCGCTTCTGCGAAATTGTGATCCTGAGGTCTTGGGGTGAAATATAGAAGTGAAGAGATTACAAGGTCGATACCGCACGGTGCCTGGCACCGTGATATCGAGACGGAGAGTGGGATAAGGAGATTCTCATTAATGGGTAAGAGAGCCCGGATAATTTGAGTGACGACAGAAAGCCTCTCGCGCTTCGTGATATAGTGCACGAACAGGCTTCGTATAACATCGGCATCCACACTTAGGGCAAACTGGAGTTACTTGACCCATTTTTCCACGTTCCAAATTTTATTTCCACTATTCCCGGATCAATCTATCTGTTCTTTTAGTCACCTTGAGAGATAGTTTTCAATACGTCTGTAAAGCAAAATTCGAGACCTCTATTCAATTGTGTTCTTGTTATTGGAGCCTACAACGTTGAAAGTTCGAGGTCGTCCAGTAAGATTAATTGCCACATTTGTTAATGTTACACAGTAGAAGAAGATTGTACTTTTTCGGACTTATTTGTAGTTCTACTACTGTCCATCAATTAAATTCAATATTTGCTACACCCCGAGGGATGGTCTTCGTACGTCCATGAATAAATTGTCACCACTCCAGCAAATTGCATTTCATTATTGCAACCTCTAAAGCTGGAAGAAATTCTAATGCGTCACTTAGCCTCGGTCTTTGTCACTATGCCGAAAGCTCCGGTAAGCTCATATTCGTTCAATTCACAGGCTGCATCGGTTTGATAACAGCACAACGGAATTCCTTTCACCGTGAAACAATTAATGCGTATCGATAAGCACGTACGTGCAATGAGCGCCAGGTAAAGGTAGATAGTGATTACGTATCCGTACTAATTAATATCGGCGACACGGTGTCGAGCTCAGCAAGGGCGAGAGCGACTGTGTATGCATCACGCCAACTCTGCTGATTTTCATTGTAAAATAATTATCGTATCTGCTGGTTTATCCGACGATATAGACGTGAGATTACACATGGCTGTGCATTACACCCTTCTAATGGCAATGAGATAACTATTTCGGCCGGTGTTTTAGCTTGCGGGCTCCGAACAACAGAGGAACAGTATGCATAGCCAGCTAAGCACGTAGTATCGAACCGAACGTTGCATCCGGTTATCCTCTCGAGGCAACCGAACGATATTCTATTATGGGACTATCTATATGCGCCCGGATGCTGAGGAGTTAAGAGTCGAGAGAGCCAATACCATCCCGACGTCGATACACCCGCGATTCAACGATATTGCCATTTTCTATAACCGACGTCGATATCGATTCCTAAGTAATGACTTCTTTTTTTAACTACAATTGATTGGAATCGACTCGGATTTATTTAGTTTTCTAATGCATGTAATTAATTACATTAATTACATTTAATTAAAAGATGATTATATCCGTGAATAATATTCTGAAAATATTAGCAGTTGTTTATCGCCCCAAAAGTTTCATGGCACTGCTAAAGGTTTCGCTGAAAAACTAAAATACAACGACAATCCGTTTATTTTACTATCCATTCTATTTTTATTATTTTTTTCGAAGTAAATCACATAATTTTTTTATGGGCTGCTTATTTTATAAGGCTTTGCGTTTGGGGAGCTTGGCTCGTTTGTGGCTGCGGTTTAGGCTAATCTCGGCGACTCGGCGTGATTCATCTCGTACAGATTCGCTGTATGTCCCCTCCTTCAGAACCACCGCGTGCGAGAGGTGGTTCATTGTGATGGATTTAAGATTCTGGAATTCGCTACCTCGGGTGGTGAACAGTGCGTCCTCATTAGAGGTTTTCCGCGGCCGTTGTTATCAGTATCTGATGGCGAAGGAGGGTCGTGAAGCGGTTCAGCTACGCTTGATTTTAATTTCAGTTTTACCTTTAGTTTTATTTTTAGGTTTAATTTGACATTTGTATGTATTTATTTATGTCTGTTTATTTTCATGTTCGAGCTGGTTTGCAGTTCCGGTCGGATCTTGTTTATGTTTATTTACATGTGTTATTGCCTCTTTGATTGCATAATTTGTATCCTGTGTTGGCTCTCAAGGGACGATATCCTAGAGCTTTATGTTCAATCAATAATAATAATAATAATAATAATTTCCCTGAATCAAACTTCTAATTCTGGTTGCAAAAACAAAAAATGATTTTTTACAATCAATCGTCGATTGGCATCACATGGAGTCTGATTACCAATACATTCCTAATCCGCCTAATGGTGAGTCGATCTCAGATTGGAAATCCAGAATGGATTCGATGATTGTGCCCCATTCGTCACTGATCTGTCGAGATAACCGATTTTAGTTGACATTTCTGAGTGCATATATGCTCCCGACCTCCGATATAGTCGCTAAAGGAGTCGAATGCAATAGACGGACGTCGACTCGTCCCGGAGATCAGGAGCATGATTAATCGAGACGTTTGCGGGGAGTTAACTACGTGTGCTCTGCAAATGAAGACGACAGAGCTTGATAACAAAGCCGATCGATACGACGGTTCCGAAGACGACGGAGACGGCTATGGAGCAGAATGTAGTTATATACATGTAGACGCATACATACATATATATACATATATATTAATTGAGAGAACTCTGTCGCCTTGGGCCACCTGCGTATACTGCATGCACTTCCGCATCCGTTTCCAAACCGAAACGTACTCCTTGGGGGATCACGAATTCCGCACTTACTCCGGGACAAAATTAATGCCGTTAAATTCATTGACTGTCGTCGAGAAGTAAGAATACAGGAAGCAAAGTGCACCAGATGCTACAATACCCAACGCTTGAAATTACTGCCGCGGAGAGAGCGAGAGTCGGCTCTCGACGCACAGAAGATCCTCCCGATAACCTGAAGAGATAGATAAACGAGAGACGCGATAGAACCATATATATATATATATCTATATAATCGAATTGTGAGCGCATTAAACCGCGGTATTGATCAAGTCTTCTCTACCGCTTTCATAAATTCCGTGAGATTCCGATTTCTCATAATAGTGTAATAATGAACGATGCGAACCCATATACCGCAATTGATCTACGATTAAGAGGAGAAATGTGACATCCTGCGGTATCTGTTACACGCTGGCACATGGCGATAATGGGAGTCGGCAGAGAAACCGAACCGATTTCCCAACGCCGAGGGACAGTTAACTGTACTTTTGGATGTCAGTAACATTCGGTCTTCTAGGTTTGCTTCACGGCGCCGGAGCTACGGCACGTCGATTACTGGCTGTAAACATTGAACATCTACTGACACATATATCGGCTATCGCACAATAAATGTCAGGAGCTCCGCCGCGTCACAATATTTTTCTGCCAGCAAGACTACGACACCGGGATTCGAACCCGAGACCTCCCGATACTTTTTTCTCGAGGCTATTACTCTAATCACGAGACCAAAGTGATAGGCATTACTAAGTCTTATTATTTTTTATGAAATTGACCCGCGGTGTCTGGATTTTTTTGTAGACATGTAAAGTTCATGTCTCGATATGCACCGAAGGAAAAACTTATTCGTCGTATGATTAATGAAATACAAATATTTACAATGTACATTCTTACCGAACCCAGCAACGTTTAAAGCTCCAATCGATAAATAAAATTAGCCCGGCACGTCGGGTATTTTCTGTATGCAGATAAATACCGTCTCTCTCTCTCTCTCTCTCGATACAGATATACAATGCTCGATGAATAATAGAAATGAACACTCGAATGCAAAATTAAAAAAAAAGTCCGATATCTCTCGCTACATGCTGGGAGTATATAAAAAAACACGTGAAGTACAAAAAAAAATCCGATTCGTAGAATTTTTTTTTTGCCGTACTCTCCCGAGCGATATCTGTAGGCGTACGATAATAATAAAAGTATTGCCAATTCCGCAGCGCGCATACATGTCTCACCCTCCTATTCGCATAACTCGCGATCCTACTCCCCCGACGTACCGGATATCACGAATAAATCGATTGCCCGTGGAGCTCTCGGCTAGTAGAAGGAATAAATGCAAAAACCGGATTAAACGGAGGTGGCAGCGAAAGAAAAAAGAAAAAAAGAAAGAAATGGAGATATACAAATGCGAGCGGGGCGTAGGGGATGTGGAGGAACGGTGCACGGTTGCAGAGAACGGGGGGAAACACGGTAGAGCGGTGCGTTTCGTCTGTGAATATAGAGGGAAGACTATTGCACAATCGAGAGGATATAATATAGTTTAGCAAAGCGGATAGCTCACCATGCGAAAATCAACACCTGTGCGTCGACGAAGCTAACTCGAGAGAGGGATACGACGAGTCGAGCACTCCCGATACCAATTGAGCCGTGAAAATTATCTCTCCAGCTGTGTGTATACATCCGAGAGTGCGGTAGACACATACACCGACATTTTTTTTTTTCTAGTAGCGGATATCGGATATAAAAAATATATATTCACATGTATTTCGCCTACGAAGCAAAGATTTTCTTTGTAAATTTATTCTGGTTCGGTTTTGAACAGAAAAAAAAGATCGAAACCGGTGCGTGTATTTTCCATGAAAGAAGAACATGGGTAAGAGAAAAGGAAACGTTTAACTAATTACTCGAAATTAGTCAAGTCGCGTACTCGCTCCCGCCCTCGACGTTTTATTTATTTATTTTTTTTATTATTTTCTACTGCCATCGTGCCTCTTTTTTACCATTCTGTCTTTGCGAGGACTCTCTCGGATATACCGCTGTTCAACGAATATACATATACACCTCCTACGGGTATACAAAGCGAGAACGCCAATAGTTTTGAATATTTCCGGACGAAGGAAGCGTGAATAGAGTAAGCAAGAGGGTGAATAGCGTCGAGGAATAGATCTTTTCACCGAGACACGTCGACCGGCTATCCGGGTAATGCGTTCAACCGGCTATTTACGCCGAAAGCTAATTGTTAATGATTGAGGAGGGACTCGGTATCCGAGCATATACAGTTACGGAGATCGCTGGTGTGTGAGTGAGAATTATTTGTAACGAGTGAAAGACGTAAATAGGGAACGAGAGAACTGCGAAATACAACCAATTAGTTTCTCTCGGCGAAGCGGGAGGGAAAAACGCCGGATGGAAAAGCTTGATTTATGCTTTTTTTCACAATGAAACCTTCCCGTTTTAATGCGTGCATACTTTCGTGAAATCCGCCCCAATTAAGCGGTCTGGAAACGATCGCGCTTTCTAAAAACCCTTTGCCAGCGGATTCTTCCGACCGGTCTAAATGGTCTGTTCATAAAACTCAGTATCTACTTCGCAAGGAAAGTATAAAACTGGAAAGAGCTACACTCCGAGAGAGGGACAGTGCCGCGAGAGAAACTTTATCGCATTCTTTATACCGCAAGACTTTCGCAGGCAATTCATTCGACAAAATTCGAAATCTATCAAGTCTCTTTACAATCACTGCGAAAATAGCATTTTCCTTGATTGTTGGTTATACAGTAATGGTCGAAAAATACTCACGCCACGAAAAATATTCAGCCACAACTTTGGTAAAAAAAAGTTTTGGACCATTATTTTGTATTATCATTGTTATAGTATTATTATTATTATTATTATTATTATTCTTGTTTTTTTGTCGTTGTTGAAGTTATTGGCAAAAAAAACATTCTGATGACTATTATATTACCCCAGGTGGGTGGTAGAGGTGGAATTCGGACGCGGGTGATCTCCCTGGTCCCTATCCTCGACGGACAGGATGTCTCGAATCCCAATTACTAGCAGGTTCTTCTATAATAAATGTTGCAGCCGTGTGCCATAGGCATTGAACTTCCCGGTGGCCCGGTGTTTTAATCTTACAAACACCAAGATATATTATTTTTCGAATATTGTTTATTGAATCGTTACACACAGAGTTCTCCTTAATCCGGAGGTATTCCGTTGACTTACAACGATCAAATTATTAACGATTATGATGCTTCGTTTAATGTTATTGTTCACAATTATTAATAATTATAAATGAATGTAACCGTACCCTCTCCCAGCCCGAACCGGATCAACTGACTTAGAATATTCTCGAAAAATCGAGGCGGATGGCATAGCAGCGACGCGTATACTGGTTTCGGATGATTACCGCTGCGTCGTGCTGTATTAATTTGCCCGACTGTACGCTGCAAGTGAGTGATGATGTATACCGGGGTACGGACCGCAATATATAGCGCCGCCGGGAACCCACTCCCTGCGCTTTTTAATTTGTTTAAACAATACTGGAATTCTTTCTACTTTTGCCCATATGCTTTATATGGTCAACAAGTCGCGTTTTTTACATTTTTTTTCTCCGAAATTGCTAAAAACAAATTTTCTTTTAATAAACAACGTCAGCAACAAAAACTTACATGCATATGCTTTTTCTCCTTAAAATAACCCCTTATGCTAAGACAGGACTTTCCCCAATAAAAACTAACGAATTTATTGTTTATCAATATGCATAGGGTTTCATAATCATCTCTGGCCCTTGCGTGACAATCCTGACTCAATTAATCATTTACTTGTGTTCGTTTTCGTTTATTAACCTATTATTCTTATTATCTATTCTATGTAGTAAACAGGTGAGTGATGACGTTTACCACCGTTTGATCGTTCTAACGGTGATTGATAAAAAAAATTATATATACATACATATATATATATTTTTTAACGTGCAATGGATAGTCTTTTTCGATATTCTGGGGCTCGTTCCGTTGCAATTACTTCAGCCCAACAAAATAATATTTTTAGAGTCTAATAAAGAGAAGATAACAAAATTGAACGACTGCACATATGCTGAGACCACAGTTCGATCCAATCAAACCAACCCGGGAATTTGTGTACAATCCTCGCGATTCGCGAACTATTGTAATTGCATACACGACGAGTTCATCCACGTGTTTACGATTCGATCGAGGAACAACATACGCCGAGATGAACACGGTATCTATGCGGCAAGAGAAGCAGCAGCAGCATCAGCAGGAGCAGCGGTAGATGTAGCATCGACGCTCTGTCCTCCGCGCCTCGTCGTAAGTCTGCATACGCAAACACCCTGCCTCTAATTGTGCGAGACCGCAAATGTAAATTGAGCTTTAATGCGACCATACACGGCTGCTATTCCTGCGCTGCTGGCGCGTGAATTCACGTGCTCCTAACTGCAACGTGTGTGCCCTTTCGCCGCATTCCTTTTTATGTGTCTTCCACATGAGCGAAACTTGATCCAAATAAGGCAACTTGAAAAAATGTTTAACTAGAAAAAGAAACCTTGGGAATAAAATCAATTAAGGTAGTTCTTACAGTACTTTGAAGTCATGTGGACAACTATTGCTATTAGTCACAAATATGTGTAATTTCTCATATAAAAATCAGCATAGGCTTCGATTAATTATTCCCTAATTTTCTGTT
The DNA here is from genome assembly GCA_964017025.1 of Stenichneumon culpator. NCBI lineage: Eukaryota > Metazoa > Arthropoda > Insecta > Hymenoptera > Ichneumonidae > Stenichneumon > Stenichneumon culpator. The sequence goes on along the minus strand of OZ024779.1, from coordinate 16,705,336 downwards.
TCATGAAACCTTCGCTATATACAGAAAATAGTGCAGTAAAGTCTTAAATTTGACTAAAGTTAAAGTCATATGCTTTTATAAGATAACGCAATCGCAAAGGATTTGTGATGTCAACCGTGTGACGCACCACTTTGTGAAACCGTACACGGCTTTATCGAATTATGAATGTTTCTAGATAGACGACCGCCACGAAATGTAGTCAATGTGGCGCTTTTCTATCTGGGTTGTGTCAATGGTAAAAAATGACCTACACCAAAATGTTCAATTTTGAATTTCTACAACACATAAAAATAATTGCCCCCGACTGGTACACGCGTATTGTACGTCAGCTGACGCATACGATGTTGCCACACCGCCATTCAAATGTGGCGACCAATCGCCATGACACTCGAGGCTTGTCGAAATTTTGCCGAAAGTTCATCGAAAGTGTCATTTTATTTATAAACGGCACGGTCAATCAGTCTACTGTCGCGTTATTATATCCAGAAATTTTCATTGCATCGGATAAACGAGCTTTTATTTTTTCATCTAGTCGAGAAGTATAAACATATTTCATAAATGTGCGCTCTGAACCCGTTTCCCCACTTTGGTGCTGCTATTACCATGTAAAATTGGCAACTTTTTTACAAGCCTATATCGAAAAACATTAACGGTGGAAGGATTCTAAACTTTGCAAATACGCTCTACGCATCTTACCCTTTCATTTGATATTATATTCGCTCGCCTATCTGGATTTGACCAAAATGTAAGAACTACCTTAACAGGATGCAGGAAGAATACGGCGAAAATAAGAAAATGAGAAAAGTGATGATCAACGAGAGGTCATATAATTAGAGGCGGTTACACTCCGGCTTATTACACTTGGCGCCGGAGATTCATTTCTCTTTATTACTATTACCACGAGAAATTTAATTTAGCTTCTCCTGTTGGTCTATAATTTTCTTCGTGCGCTACGAGGGGTCAGAGAAGATGAAATGAAAGAGCACACATATGTACTCATACATAGATAGAGGAAAATACAGAAGCCAGCGGCAATGGTCGATAGAGCTTCGGGGGCGAAAGGGGTGGAGGGATGGTTCGCAAGGACACCGTTACGCATCCGAAATGTGTAACCCGGTAATTACATAATGCCATCGATGTGAACGGGCCACTAATGGCCAGCTTGGCGGGCGTCGGGCTTGTATGCTAAGTTCTACGACGCGAAGCCAGTTAGCGCCGGAGTCTCCTCGCCGTGCGAGTTAATACACTTGGACCGAGCGAACGGTGGCGAAGGGGTCGAGGACGTATGCGGAGGACACAGATCGAACATGTAGTACATACGGACGAGGGTGGCTTGTGTTCCTCGAGATGCGGGAGCTCGACCGAGACGATTAGGCAATCCATCTGCTTGTCGATCGGGCAGGAGGTCGAATCATCCGAAAGATTTGCGATTGCAATCGCAAATGTGTTCGACCCCTTGGACACGATATCACCGAGAGAAACAGGATTAGGTCTAAGCCTCGAAAACTAATTATTTTTTTCTATCCATTTCCAAGGACGGGAACAACTTTCAATCGAATCCGGAAGATTTCGTCGTGACCCAAACATCCGAGGTACACGTATCGGGAACAATACGAAATCTCGTGCACACACATATATATATATATATATATATATAGGCTGTAATCATACAGCCCCGGGGATAACCCGCGGATCCATGATAATTTTTTGTCTCTGCTATACTGTATACACAAGAGAAATCCCAGCGTCCCACGGGAGAGTTCTTATTCTGTTCCGGAAGGAAGGAAGAGCCGGAAAGGAGAATGAGGAAAATGTGACGAGAAGCCATCGGTTTCCTGGCCGAGGTTGGAAAAGCAGCCGGAAGAGCGAAAAAGCAACGTCCTCCTTCGTCGTCTTCAATCCAAATTCGCCCTACCTTCTTCTCCCCCTCATACTGTTGGTATATTCGGCGCATGCGCGAATCAGTCAGTCAGAAAGTTCTCCATGTAAACTATAGGCGGTATAGATAAAACTTCGAGAGAAATAAGAAATCCCGTCCAGAGCCCTCCTGCCAGTTGGGCGCTAGGGAAAGAGCCCGAAGATGAAGAGACGGGAGGAAAAACGAAACAGTACAGAAGGGAGGTGTGGCGGCGAATCGCCGCAGATAGAGAGACACGGGAGGGTCAATGATGCGCAAAGATTATCGAAGCATGAAGATAAATACCTAGTGATCGAGAAGTGAGACCGTGAAGGGAAAACTGGTGTGTGTGCACAGTGAGAGCTGCTTCGTCGGTAAGACAAACCTCCGTTCGTTTATCGGGCTCCTTTGGCGCGAGCAAAACGACAAGTGGACGGCGTTCGGACGTGGCCAAGACGCTCCAGCCAGCGAGCGGAAAAAAGATTCGCGCGAGCGGCTAGACCGCTGGCAAATTTTATTCGTCGCTGCGTATATACAATATACACGGATACACAGATCCGCAAAACGAGAGGTAATACTAAAAGTTATATAACAGGCGTATAAACTCGAAATACTATAAAGAAGCGAGAAGAGTTTCTCGCACGAGATCCCTCGTATTCGGCACACCTTTGAATACAAACCAGTTCGGGCGTTTAACATATGCAAGTAGGTAAAAATAGGACGAGATTACTGAGGCGGATGCATTTATGTACTTCCTTATGTCCCCGGAGTCCCGAGTCGCCTCCCGCTACGGGTGGTGTCTATGCGGCTATATTCATATTTCGAATATGGAGAAAGATGTATATACGACTTATGTGTACATAGAAAGGGGAAATTCACTCCGAGAGCATCACCGTATCTTCTCGGCTCTATGATATTTGAAACGTTTCGTATACTCATCTCTGGTGCGGTACGAGTGACGGCTTTTCGGAGTTTCAACTTCGTGCAATATAACCCGCGTCGCCGCTGGGAGGTGATCAAAGTAGCGTTACCGTCGACAAACGTACATGATACCTTCATCGAATATGAATATACGAATATTGAAATGTCGGATTTTTCTTTAATGGATGTATTTTTGCATATCGCATGAGATTGTTTTATACGATAATTGAAAAAATAAAAAATAACGGTTGATCAAACGAGAACCGGGCTAGCTCCTGGTTTGATTAGTCACGACAAAAATGTTGTTTGCCTCAAACATATTTTCATCGGCCGGAGAGAGTAATTATCGAACAAATTAATCCATCAAGTTTACCGACCAAATAGCGCTCTTAAATGCATCTGCCCGAGCTTTGATTAAATTAAACCGTATTTCCATATTTTCAGTTTATATAGTGTGCTACATCGGCATGGAATCTTGTAACCCACGTTGCTTATGTCCTCTATCGATTTCACTGCAAACAGGCCGAGAAATATTAATTCCAAGCGAAGCAATACCTCCATAAATACAGGGGCTTCAAAATATGCTTTCTCGTTGGGAGTGATAAAAAAACGCATAGAAACAATTTAAAAAACACAAAAAATTGTCTGCGACATCCTCGAACGAAACTAACACTGCAAAATCCAAATCTCTATAAATTAAATAATAAAGGCAGTGAATAATTTCCTGTTCAGCTTTAGAATCATGAAAAAGGATCGATGGAATTCCGCATTGAAAAAGTTCTTAAGTCTTCTTCTTCATATGATAATAAAAAAAAATACATCGATTGCCTCATCGATCAAGGAGCACGTAGATGATGGACGCTATATAAGAACAATAATAATAACAATAATAATATGAGTAGATATGCTAGTGGAACGACGGCGGTAAGGCGAGGAAGCTCGGTCGAACCGCGAGGAAGAATGAAACTACTTGAACGTAAGAGAGCCGAGGCGGGCGGGTGAGCTCGAGTGGAGAAAGTGCTTACACTGACTGAGCGATAAGCGCAGTTAAGCGAAGGTGGAAGAGAAAGAGCGAGTTTACGTCGAGTCGAGAGAAAAGGGGACCGAGAGCGAACGAAGACTAAAGGCCACGAGTATATAGAGAGAGAGAGAGAGAGACCGAAGAAGAACGTCCGGCAGCATATTACCGTCATACCTTTCCCCATAAGGGCCATTCCATTTGCTGTCCGTTGTGAAGAGACACTAAAGAAACGACCCTCTTTCTCGCGTTCTCGCTTTTCCACTGTTATCGAAAAATGCCGCTGGGCTGTTACGTTCGAAAAACAAACTATCTCGGACGCGTCGCATTTTTCGTCCTCCATTCCTCCCTCAAACTCGTAACGAATTGTCACTTCAACTCGTAGAAAGAAAAAAAAAACAATAAAAAACGAATATTCAGACTAAAAGGGTGGAAAAAAGGACAATTGGAAAATGTATAGTTGAGAGGAGACATAACAATGGTAAATGGAAAGATTGAACGATCGAGATATACAAATGGTAACAATGGGGAAATTGTACGAGGAATAACTGAGCCGCGTTTCTTTTTAAACGTGTGTGTATGATATAGTGTATTATACACGTGTGGAGAATTACATAGGTAGGACGAGTGACAAAAAACACGTTGATATTTCAACCTGGCGTGAAATGGAAGCGGCGCTTTTCCTCTTTGGCTGTTTCCCGGGTTATATATAGCCGACGACATACAGGGCTGTGTACTGGGTACCGGTCGGGAAATTCTGGCAGCGTGACAACGGGGAGGATGGAAGGGTGCAATGGTGTGCGATGATCGCGAGGCAGAGATGCACACGGCGGTGCCGGTGCAAGTCGTACTGTTTCATCCCTGTGGAGTTTCAAAGTCTTTCCGACGACGACTACGAGGAGGAAGCTGCCGCGTGCCCGTAATTAAACTGACGTGCCTTCTTGCCCCGCGGCCGCACGCTCGGCTTGAGCTTTGCTATATTCCTCCGAGAGACACGCAAGCACGGGCACCGCGCGACATTGGCAAAATGTGCCGTAAAGTTTCTCCAAATGGTTCTAATGCTTCTGCTCTGGGGAGGCGGAAAACTTAGCTCGGAGCGCTCGAACAGCTACGGCGAACGTTTTCATCTATGATTCTCGTTATTCTCGAGTTCAACCTATAGCGACGATTACGGTCGGCAATCTAACTCTCGTGTGTGTAAGAGAGGCTACACTGAGAGGAAAAACAGGGATGGAGCGAACATACATGAGGGCTTGAGCCAACCGAATATGGTTGGCTCAATGACGATTTAGGTGGCTCAACGACCGAGAGGTTGAGTTAAAGCCATAAGTTTGACTCAACCTCTCCATGAGGTTAAATACGGCAAAACTGATGGTGAACTTGAACCAATCGACCTCATTGAGCCTCAATTTGAATCAATCAACTTCATTTAGGTTGGCTAAGCCTCGATGAGATCTATTGATTCAAGTTCACCATGAGTTTCGCCGTATTTAACCTCACCAAGAGATTGAGCTAACCTTATGTTGTTAATTCAACCTCTCGGTGGTTACGCCACCTAAATCGTTATTGAGCCAACCATATTTGTTTGGGTCTACCTCTCATGTGTGTTCGCTCCATCCCCGATTTTTCTCTCAGTGTATAAATGTAAAGATTGAAGTTTTCTTTTATTAACGAAAAATTTACAATCTTTCAACGATCAAATATCTCTATTGATGAGTTCCTATTTAAGAAAAAAATAAAATAAATTGGAATCTGATGTTAGATTTTCTGCATGCCAAAAAATGTTATTTTTCGTCGATCATACCGATCTATGAAAACTCCGACATCGCGCGCCCGTCAATGCCTACCCCATACGCGATCAGCACGGAAATTCGTGCGAGCGTATAGGTTGGGGACGTCGCGAGAGAAGATCAAAGCCGTAAATCGTTGATGCTCGATTCGATGCCCTTAGGATTCGCGCTATCAACACAAACGGTGTATAGTTCCCCCGGGGAGGTTGCCCGAAGGGTTTTCACAACAAGCCACTCTCGGATTTCCCGATCGCTCAGAATCTTTGCGCCTCCATTGGGAAATTGAAAGACGAGGCGAGCTCCCGATATGGAGAAGATCGTGACAGGAAACTGAGAAAGGTACGACCTTTCAGCGGCGCGCTTTTTTCCCCCGTCCCTTCAACAGTTTTCTCCCTCTCTCTCTCTCTCTCTCGATGCATGTATATAAGTATACGAGTATAAATAAAATTCAAGGAAACCAAGAATACCAGAGGGTGAGAGAACCGAGAGTTCAGCAGCAGCGGAAACTGCGCTGCTGCAGTGAATGAAAAAGTTGCTGCTGGCCTTTACGCGAGGCATGAATAATCGCGTCGCAAAGTACAGCGAGGAAGGATAGAGCCTTTTATGCCATCGTTCTTGCTTTCTCCTACTTTCGTTGGTATTTATATATACATATATACTATATATAATTCTCGCAGCGTGTAACTTCGAGAGGATTCAGGAAAGAGGCATGGATGGAATCTGTAATTAAAGCTCCTACTTACGGGTACCATATAGCTCTTGTCTCTTAGTTTCGTGAAAGAGCCTCCTCTAGGGCAACTACGCTCATTGCTACACTACACGTACACTGTATGTACAGATATGACGTGCCTCCGCGGCAACGTACCCGGAGCCGTTACGGGAACAGATATGTCCTCGTTTCGCATGCAAGTATGACAAACTAACACTGACACTGTACCCGGAAAGTGGCACGATATCCTACCAAATTGTCTTGAAAGAGGCTAAAACTTTGGTCCTTCGATAAGAAGGGCCATGTGAGTCCCTTGCGTTCAAAATAGCTACCGAAGTAATATTGATATTTTCTTTTGTCTATTCCTTCTGTCGATTAACTCTCTTATTATGATGAACATTAAACGATCTTGGTGCATGTTATTAGATGCGGAGTTTTTAGTATAAGGACACGGAACAAAAATCTGAGGAAATTTGATATTGTAGTTTAAGGTTGGAGGATGTCAGGTGAATTTTTTCAGATTTTTCTCTCTCGGAGAGAAGTCGTGGCAAAATGACCTGGTCTTTTATCAATTTTTCGGGAGACACGAAAAGGAGTTTCATTTCCAATGGAGAACGCGGGCCCATTTTGCTGCGCTCAAGCCTACTCTCAACGATGTATCGTGTCTCTTTGGTATAACTATTAAGCTCCGTTGCCTCGGAAATTGCTAACAAATTATTTTCTCCGGACTTTAACAAATTAAAGGAGATTATTTTTCATTCATTCTTCAGTCGCTGAGCGACGTAGCACTTGACTCGACGGGCTCTCCCATTTACAAGTTTATAGAAAATGAGAAGCCTTCGCTCCCTTTCACTATATTACGCGAGACGAAAAAACAAGGACGGAAAAAAGTCTTATTTACTGTCACCTTCGGTATAGCCATCGCCATGTCGTGTCCCAGTTCTTATCACCGAGGATGATCCCTCGTTACGTCTCAGCTCGTCTGCTTCGCCCTTCAGCGTGGCAACATCAGTGCAACGAGCGAACGTTATTTCCACTACATGTCTCGTTTTTTTATTTAATAATGGACCACCGGCTCAAAGTCTGCTGTACGAGCTTATAGGTAAACGTTCGTCATTGGAAAAACTTCCAACGATCCTAATTGACGCATACTTTTTTTTATTAATCTTTAACATTCACTGCTAAGCAAACATTATTTAATTAAACTGCACCTATATCGACGATACTCGTTCTTTGAACGATTCTCGAATTTTATCACTCGTTTGACTTCACATCGTGACTCGAAAAGAATTTAATTCTTCATCCTGTGATTGATTGGATCTGTGAGGGGGAAAGATTGTTTAAGCGTGCGTGATTAAAGTTGCATGTTGATATATTCAATTAAGCATCTCGTTCGTCAAAGAGGAACTGGAGCTCTAGAATTCTCGTGGAAAACGTTTCATTTTATGTTTTTATTTTTTTATTCTTCTCTCTGTGTCATGTATTTTATATGTGCCGCCTGTCTAGCTGCCGCCCCGAGTCTCGTGCGAGCGAGGAAATCTTTCTGCTGATGCACGAAGGGTAACAACGGCTGAAGCGGAAAAATAATAACCCGGGCTCGTCGAGTGTGCTATGCACTTTCCACCACTGGTATTCTCTTTCTCTATAATGCATCTCTCTTCCTCGTCACTGTGTTTCTCTGTGCAGACAAAGCCAGAGATTTCTCCTTTGCCTCAGGTAAAAGCTCGAGCATATGCACGAAAAAATGCTATTTAATGAACGGGGTCGATTCGTTCACGGGAATTTATCTACGATATAATAAAGCACGTAGTGTGTCGCTCGGACACTCCTGTAAGTACTGACAAATACTTACACAGAATGGTGTGGAAGCTTGCAACGTTGCTCCAACGAAATCATGTACAGCTACCACTTTTCGCAGTTTATTTCTTACCGATAACGCTAAAATATTCTATTGGTATGGGTATAATATATAACAATATAAAATATTATTATATATTATGTATTAATACAATATTAATAATTTAATAATAGATCATAAAATGTTACATATTGTAAGATTATTAGGTATGTTATATTCAAACCCATCTGTTTCCGAAAAGTAAAAGCTGACAAAGATTTTGTTGAAGCAACGTTGCTAGTACACTGAGAGAACGGTCTAGTAAATGTGACTATATCGCTGAAGAGATATTACTACAGCACATAGTAGAAGGGAACTAAGGCGCTACCTATGACAGGATCTATCGGATTTATAAGAATTTTTCGTAGATATAATGGTAAAAATTCTTGGAAAATCTGGGACTTTCTGCCATAAGTGGCGCCCTAATTGCGTACTTATAAACTTTCTATGTTCAGTGCTCGAGGGGTCAGAATGACTCGGCTCAAAAACAGGCTTATGTAAACTGAAGCTCTTAATTAATATGAGGTACTTTTATTAAATAAAAGTGAGATCGGAGAGTAAAGCGTGTGCAAAGTTTAGCACGAAGGGCGTAGAGCATAGCGGGAACTCTCCAGCTCCCTTGCTCCTGATTGGTTAGTCCCATCTTGCCACCTTGCTTGTCGACGTTCAAAGCGCCGCGCGTTGTCGGTGATTTTCCTAGTCGCGCAATGCTGCAACATACTACACCTGAGCTATGGTAATTTTTCTTAGACAACCGGTAGTTTTTATTATATCTTTCTCTCAGTGTATACATATAACTGTATCGAATTCAATAAAATAATAGAGGTAAATCAAGTGGTCCGATTTCATATGAAGAATTCATTAAAAAATAATGGCCTGTTTTTAATTAAATATACCTTCAAATTTGATCTCCAGTAAAAAATGGATAAGGGACGGGTAACAAATCAAGGAATTTTTCCTTTGCTTCTCAAACTCTGTTTTATCTGTCTTGTGCGCAGCTGATTTTCCGCACTACATCACACGTGCTGCTATCGTAACCCCCGGCAGCAATATGTTTTACGGTTATATTACTTGCCTACGCGCATAGAGAGGTAGATGATAGGAGAGACGGGAGAGCGCGCGAGAGCATCGCGAATCGAAATTGTTCCAGCTCTGCATTTTCCATCTAATTAGCATGCGTCTGGCTCCTGACTCGGATGCGGTGTACCGTACCGTTCTCTAGCACCCGTTCTCCTCATATCTGCACACATACACACACGTCACTGTACATATGCATTGTTAATCCTTCCGGGGCTCCGTCATGCGAAATGACTCGACCGGGCAACGCGCCCGCCGCTTCCTATTTTACTCCGGTTTAAACGAGAAAATCATCTGTAGACGGAAATACATCGCCTGACACGGTGTTAACGCGCACTGACACCTCGCAGAAATTTCACTCGTTACACCATGCCGAGCGAGCGAAATATCCTACGTCATCCGATAAAATTTCTTATCAACGAGCAAATAAATTGTATCGACGGTGTTTTTAAAATTTTTATTATTATTTTTTTTTTCATCGCTACGGAGAATAAAATTGACTGATCAAAGTGTGGTTTCTTCGATGGTAGAGAAAACAAAATTAATTACAAACGTTAATGATTGTTCTTGCGGCCAGCGGAGGGCAAAGGAAATTGTTCTCGGTAAAAAGTCATTTCAGTTCATTCGCATCGGGTCCGATCATTTTGCCGAGAGCCCGCGCGGTACTCGCGATTGGGGTGCAGAACGAGAAGTACCAATGAAAAGTGATAGCTACGATGCGCGTTAGTCGACGCGGTAAAACGGTAGGAAGGATGCATCACCGATAATAGAGTGATTTATCGAAATTTCGATGAATTCGCAATGAAGATAGGCTGAGCGAGTACCAGTAAGCCCGGCCGGCTTCCATGAATTTATAATTGCACTCGACGTTTATGGTGGATGCTCACACAGGGAGAGAGGCGGAGAGCCGCCGGGACATTAGCCGCTGCCGGACAATAGGTTTATAAGGCACGAAGCTCGATGCCCAGAGCGCCTCGACGAACGGTCCAGTCATTGGCAGTCCACACTAAAATTTATCCCGATTAAACGCCCCATCGAGACTAAAAACTACATTTCAGCGATCAATGTCGGATTCAAATGAAGAAATTCAACCTTAAACATCCAGTACAGAAGATTAATCATTGAATTTCAATATATTTAAGTAAAATATGAAGGTATCACGTGAGGCCAACGGCTGTGCTCTCCCAATGGGTATTAGGTACCTCCGTTTCACTCTGCTCCCCCGACACGGTATCGGCTTCCCTGGAAACCCCATCAGCCTGTCCCCGTCGTTAGCCCGGGAAACTTGCGATTATACTCTCGCGCATATGCCGCCCTAACTGTCTGTGCTACATTCAAACCCTCCCTTTCATATACCCACTGTGTATATCTGTTCCGCCGAATATTTCGGATTATGTCCTTCCGCGTCCCTTTGCATGTCGGGCTGAATACTCGTGGCCTTTATACGCGGACGGTGAAACTGTTCGAGGAGAGATGAGGCAGCGACAGTGGCAAAGTAGGCAGAAGAAAGAAAAGACTAAGAAGAAGAAAAAAAAGAGGAAAGAAGGGGGCAGAGCTCTGATATGACAAGTGAATGGCTCTCAGGGGAGCAGAGCGGCCCAGCGGGAAGAAAAAAAAAAATTAAAAAAAAAGAATAGATAAAGCCTTTGAAGAAGTGAAATAGCGATTGCGACAGACAGACGACATTTCCCCGTGCGGTTCGGTATAGAAACCTCGTATCTCGATTTTCACTGTGCACTTTAACGGGAATATTGCTATCCCGCGCTTCCAGTCGGCAACAACTCTTGTCTAACAAGCAACCGAACGAACTTTTCCCTTGCGGCGAGGAGCCCCGCGTCGGGATACAAGGCTCTAACCGCTAAACTTTGTTGAGGCATAAAGACTGAAAAGGGCGGATATAGTAGATTATTCAAAGTTCGCCGCTCGAGCTTCCCCGTTACATAATTCTCTCTCGCACGAAGAAATCTTGACAAGTTCAACCATCCCGAGCAGATTTTTTTCTCGTCTGTTAAGATGTATGGAGTAAAAGTTGTGAATATGGACCGGACCATATATCGTTGATTCGCACGCTAATCGGGGTGGTCCATATTCGCCGCTTTCACCCCAGTGTTGGCCTCTGGAAGATGTGTTATTCCGGGCCGGGAAATGGGTTTGAATTATCGCAAGCAAGAGTCGAAGGGTCGTAAATTCGTAGCTGCGGAACACAAGACATCCGTCTTCGTTAGATGAGCTCGCATTAAGGGAAAACATCGTTCCGCTCGCATTGTACATCGAACAACCGTTAAAACATCGGAAAGAGTTGGATTTTACGGATTCCGGGTCACAAGGAAGTTTAACAAATTGATCGATGAGTCCTTGGGGAACTGAATGAGAGTTAGCAAAGTCGATGCGTTCATTAATTAAATCGTGGAGTGTATAGCTTCCCTCCTCCCTCCCTGCGCCGCCCACCCCATCGAACGTGACTGAGAAAATCATTTTTAAAAAAAGATAAAAGGAAAAAAGAAAAAGGTTAAAAATTGATGAACTATCGTTCGAACTGTACGGAAATCAGGCATTGATATATTCAATTATTAAATAGATTCGGTGGAATTTGCTTAGCGGGACAGCTTCATCCCTCGCTCAGCCGTCGGAATATCGGTACGAGAACCGAGCAACGAGGAATGAAATTTAATGCGCAAACATAGTGTTTGCCCGCTCAGTAAACGGCACAACCAGCACAACGGGTGGCTTTGAGGCTGGGAGGCATTTGCCAGTCAACCGATAGAATATTACTTGGAAGTAGGTAGAGAGCGAACAACAGTTCTATAGCGCAGCAAACATAATACATGCGATGTTGCTGGTGCTCGAGAGCCATTAAACTATTCGAGTGGACTTCATTGTTTCACGGGCAGAGAAATTAAAAAGTGCGAGATTTTTTATAACGGTATTAAAAGTTGTATATATTGGTTATTAACTGAGAACTAAGAGGCTGGGACCCCAACATTCGGGGCTATGTTCCCGATTTTATATCCCTTGATCCTATTTTTGACCACCCGCGAAGCGTGAAAAACCGCCGTTTTCCCACCGAGTGAAATAAAATATTTTTCTTGCCACATGCCCCAGTAAATTTTCGTTGATACATGTCGCTGCGGCATATAGGAACATTGCATGTACATGGACGAGAGAGTCCACCGAAGACTTTCCTAATGGATTTGAATAAACTATTAGGATGATGTCTGGAAAAAAGACAGCCAAAATTTCTCGAAGTATCGAATGGAATTAGAATTTCGGGACGCGACACATAATGGACAAAGAGATTAAATAATATTCAAGCAGACCCGCGTCAACTATACTGCGCTCGACAGATGGAAAAGAAGCGTGAAGCGACCAAAAATGTATGCAGAAGTCGATAGAAACTGAAGAGCTTCGTAGCTAATGGAGTTTTATAGTCGCGCGGGATTCTCGCTGTTTCGCTCCCTCTCTCTCTTTCCCTCCCATCCATCCTGCACTCTCCATCTCATTATTGAATTTTGCGTTATACGCAATTGACATGAAAAGTTCATTAATGCCACGCGCCGTACTAATGCGTTCGTGGCTCTGCCTACCGTACACTTCGAGAGTTCGCGTCTACAAGCCAACTCCAAATTTAACACCGTCCAAAAATCAGCGAGCAAAAGTCGATTCATCAAATCAAAACCCTCGAATATTAATAAAACTTTGTATATTTTTTTTAATGCATCGACACGCCTGCACAAGTATAGTTTCTTCGACGCCAAAAAAAGATGGTCGGACTAGACAAATAAAAAGTTCAGACGACTTTTCTTGGTTCAACCTCCGTTAAAACTTCATTGGCAACTACTTAGAAAAAAAAAAGTTGAAAATTGAAATTTTCATAGCGCTTCCTGATAAAATTGGAAATTAGAATTGCCATATCGTCTTCTTATATGAGACGATATGGCGATCTCATAGAAGCTTCTTCTATGAGAAAGCATTTTCTGTATTTTTGGCTTCCTGATAGAGATAAAAAACATCATGAGAAAACGATATGACAACTTTAAGAGCGCGCACAGACATTTTCGAAGAAATTAAAAATGGTGTACAAAAAAAAACAACTTAACATTTTTGGATGAAATTTTGGCCAAACGTTGACTATTGATCACACACACTGTGTGCAAAATTTCAGCTTGATCGGTTCAGGCATTCCCGGGTTATAGTGGTTTACATTTTTCACGTCTGAGTCATACACACATGTATACACATACATATATCCGGACATTTTTTGTAAATGTGATTTTTCGATGTTTTGGAACATTCTGAACACGTTTTCATTAAAATGTCGAAATATTTTTTTTTTCACCATAACAAAGTTTCCTCTATAAGGAAGCAAAAAATGAAGCAATTGGCACATGTTACAACTATCCCGGTAACTATATTTAACCGTACGAATTTACCTCACTGACATGTGTGCATTACGTTTATATCGGGGCCAGAGGAGACACCGAGGCATAAAACCCCCTCCTCCCCCCGAACACATGAATCGATTCATCGAACCGTTCGCCTCCTATCCTTCCACCTATCAGCTTCGCATTTCCTCGTATACTATCGACATACATATCTATATATATTACATAATATCTATCTATAGGTGTTGAAATAGCCTTCGCGAAATAGATGAAACGGTGGTATATGTACGGGTTGCTCCGGGGTCACATCGTCAGCATATATGAGAATAGGAAGGAATATCACATAAGGTACGATCCATCTATCTACATCCATATCTCTACACATACACGTATATTTCTACTACGTCCCTCGTTCCAGCTGCGGTATAATAAATTCATTGAATCCCATTGACTATATAGATGGTATGAATTCTCATACACGTGTTCGTTTTTCAATCATTCGTCGCGTACATGCCGATGCCTTCTTCGTGTATATCTGTCTCATCGATATATACCTTTTATACCGTCCCGTTTTTGCGGTAGCCCTAACATTCTTCCGTTATTTCCGTGGGATTTGATAATTCACAGAGAACACTCCGCTGGAGCTGTTCGGCCCGTGGAAATGGATAAAATTCTACTCATCGTCCTGGAGGTATTTCATATGCCCCGGAGCTTCATGGGACTCGTGAAACGTTCACTCCGCGACGCGTCCGTCGGCGCGTTCCGAAAATGCCTACACGCGCTCATAAGTCGGCTCACGTATCGTCCGTCTCGTTGAACGTTTCCATCGTCACATATATCGTGTATGTATGTATATAGCAGAGACGCTGTAGAGCTTGCAGCTATATCACGAGATGCGAACCGACGAGGAACGTTTCTCGTACGACCTGACCGATAAACGACCGTGTCGAATCAATTTTGTTGATTCCATTTAATCCAGTGTCATCCGACGGAAAAATTTCTGGACGGCATTGACGTGTCTGGCGCCGAGTAATATCGACTACTTAGCGCATCGCGAAAACGTACTTACGAAGGATTTAGCGAATTATCAAGCGAAAAGAGTGATAAAAATTGACAAATTGCTTTTGATACCTTTTTTAAGCGGAAGGATTACCGATATAGGTGGAATTGAATTAAATAATATCTCTTTATTAGAAGAAAAGTTTTCCTTTTTTATATTTATTAAATTGGTGTAATTTAATTGGGTTTTATCGTCGAATATAATAAGTTTTAAAATGTATATTTGCACTTGCTCGACTTGGCAACACAAACAATGATAAGAAGGAGACGAAGCCTCCTTATCAGACGGAATTGTCTGCAAAGCTCCGCTGACGTGCAAAATCGATCGAAGGCCTCGACGAAATTGCTTCACACACACACACAGTCGTGTCAAAGCACTTTCATGCCGGTGTCCGAGCGTGGCCATTTCCATACGGATTCTGCCGCGTGTGATGTATCGATGATCGATCGTTTCCAATAAACTTGACCGACGAGCCCTTCCAGACAAAACCGGGGAAGCCCAGAAGACATATGGAGCAAGGGCGCCAATGCAAAGTCGGACAAATTGAACGTCCCCGGGTTAGCCAAGCGGAGAAGAAACGCAAAAATTCAAATGGAAAAAATTTATTTTGTCTGGCAAAAGTTAACCAGGACTCCGGAGAACTCTAACCCTCGCTTTACTTAATTTTTTTGTTTTATTTTTTCCTTTGGAGATGAGCCGAGCCCGGCAAGAGAAAAAGATTTCCTTCGCGAGCAAGGAAACTCCGTTGAAAGACTCCTCTCGCGTTTCCTCCTTCGGCAGGCCTTAATTAATTTTCCACCTCCGAAAACTCAAACGGCCGCCGAGGGTTACGTGTCCCACTCCGTTTACTCACTACCTTCTATATATTCATATACTTTATTTCCTTCTATATATAAGAGCTTATGCTTCGTCTACTGGACCGCACTGTAGTCTGACCCCTTTTTTTATCTACGTCTCGAACGCTACAGTCATCTAATTCATTTTCGTGAAAAAGAAGAATAAGAAGAAAAAGGAATGAAAGAAGAAAAGGCTGCAGAGACAAAAGATGAGAGTGTCAGAGGTCCTGAAACTGCCCAAGCACAAAAGAAGCTTCTAGCCAACCGACGAAACCAAAGATATTCTAACCGAGAGAGCTAAAGTTCTCGAGAGGTTCGTCGAAAGAAATCAGGGGATTAACCGATGTGATCCGAAAAAGTGCAGAAAAAAATTGAGTTCAATGAAAAAAAAGTAGACGAATTGCCGGACAAAACCAGGCAAAATGAAATTTCTTTCTCTTCACGACGCAGTTTATTCTGCAATATAAGGAACAAACGAGATATGTACTCTGGCACCGAGAAGGCAATGAACCTCTCGGAAGAAGCTTTAGCCCAGATATGAGATCATATTTTCTCCGTTATAAAGCGACGCCGAGCCACGGAAAAACGTCGAAATCATAGCGGCATGTCCCAAAGCGAAATAACGTCGTCGCAGACCATGGCTGATCAAACTCGACTTATACTACTTTTTTTTATCGAGCAAAAGTTCAACAAAAATTCAATATTCAGCCGTCGAAGAGTCGACACTCCGAGGAATGAGAAAGACGTGAAATAGAGACATCGATATTAAAAAAATCGTGGAAAGGTTATATCAACAACCAAACCGACAGTAAAATCTTCGTAGCCCACCGGCAAGATATTTATAGTCCTCTCGAAAACTAGAATTTTTTCTTTCCCTCGTATTAAAAAAAATGTATTTGTCGATCGAAGTACCATCGTCGTATGAAAATTCATGTATATATATATATATATATATGTTTTTCTTCTGAGATAACGAAAACTAACGAATCACCAGGCAAAAGCGCCGGGGATTGTATATAGTAGCCGCAGAGCATGAGCAACAGCAGCAACGAGCAAGATTCTCTCTCACAGCTTGTATACTTCGCTAAACCATGAACTCATGCATTATTCACGGTTCTTCCCGTGGCCGCACACACGTACACGTAACCCCCTACACATTTATCGACGTGTCCCGATTTCGAAGTTGTTTGCTTCGGCGGTTGTATACGATTCTATCGAAACCTCCCCAGCAGCAACGGAGGCAGTGGTTGCTGCTCCGTCCTGCCTTTAACCCATGCTACTGGAACCCACGTTCGATAATCACTCGCTTCCAGCTTGTCCTCGGACGCGCGGGCACTACATCAGTTTGGCTTCGCTGTGAAAATTACACGATAGAGCTGACGGACTAAAATTTGTCCCCGATCAAATTAATTCATCTCTGTGCACTGAGTAAGAACAAGTTTATTAACATTTCGAAGCAATAGCCCGTTTCTGCTACACAATCCCTCCGGGAATCCGCAGAAAACACAACCCTCTGACGTCATAAGCCAATACAAAGAGGAACCTGGCAATACTATGTACATAATTAAGAGTGTACATACATTGGCAATATTATTTACGTATGTGTTCTTTTCAAGTAATATTTAAAAAATTTAACTGTTCGTCAAATTGTAAAGCACCGGTCCCAATGCATCGGGAACAACCAGGCTGAAGGCCTTCGGTCAATAGCCTATTGGCCCACCATATGGCATACAGTGTAAAAAAAAAATTGATTCCAAAGAATAAAAAAGATCTAGCATTGTACGGGAGATCAATAAATATATTTTTCCTGACTACGCTAAAAAAGCCTTATTACAATCGGCCACTTTCCATCCCCATTGCAGGCATAGAAATGTGGCGACTTTTTAGCATAGTTGGGCAAAAAATAGCGTATGCCACTCGGGAGGAAGTGCCTTTTTCACCTCTATTTTTTCCCGACTTCGCTTAAATAACCACATTCCTTGCGTGCAATACGGGCGGAAAATAGCCTATTATTGACCGATGATCACTGTTAACCTGTGCGCTTGCGCAGTACAGTTTCATTACTCCCTAGGGAGTAATAGGGCTCATTACTCCCTCTGGAAGCTCTATTACTCCCGGGGGAGTAATGGTCATTGGCGAATATGACGATTTTGCGACGCAACAAATGTGGTTATTTTAGCGAAGTCGGGAAAAAAATATCGTATGCTACAAGGGAGGAAGTGCATTTTCACCTCGTGTGAATTACTGCCCTCGCTTCGCTCGTGCATCAAACTTCACACTCGCTGAAAAGACGCACTTTCCTCCCTTGTGACATAATATACTATTCCTACGACTACTACTATTTATTATGCATGTGGCACCATAGAAAGATTCATAATGCAGAGGAATCTGTGAGACATATACAAATAATTTGATACAAAAACGGTACAGTATAATCATGATATAGACAAATGGGGCTTACTAAAGTAACGAACAAATGTGAACAAGGTGGCGCAGCTTATTACGCAATCGCCAGCGAGGCCCTTAGCTTGAGACAGTTCGATATGAAATAGAAGAGCACTTTCATGGAGCCTATTTCGTTACGGCCTAGTAAAGCAGCAGACACACGATATTACATAGATGCCCGGAATAGCTCGGTATGACAAATGACAAACGGACAGGTTATCGATTGACCAGATGACAACAGTCTTGATCGGACTTTCAGAGGGAACAGACATTTGACAGTTGGTGCTCGAGATATTTAGCTGCGATTGTACTTAATAACATCCGCCCCAAAACCAAATACGCGCGTCATTTATTCCACGAGAACGTAACAATATACTAAGCGATCCAATAGAATTGTTATCAAAAAATAGTGCCAAAGCATATATTATATGTTATATTATATATTAAATCCAATCTTAGGCGAGCGACCTTAAAACTCGGAACTGTAGATTGTCTTTCGAGTTTCAGGGTTTAATTTCGAGGAAATTAATGAGAAGATAATACAATATTATTATCCGACGCTTTTAGGTAAACCTCGAAGGCTTTCACGAGGTGTCGAAATTCACGCTCTCGATATTAATTAGGCTCTGAGCGTTCGCCCACACCTCTATTCCCCGTCCCCCCGTTGCTGGAGAGGCTTGCAGGGCACGAGGACAGGCCTCTATAGTTCGAGATTACGTATGCAGAGTAGCAGAGAGCACATAGGGAACGTTCTGAACGCTGTGCAGATGAGGAGCATGCACCTCGAGAGGGCGCCGGAGCACTGGCGTCGGATCACGTACGAGAGTTCACCCGCGGACGCCTCTCGTCTACAGAAATTATTTTTGGAAACTCATTCAGGCTACCTATTATTATCAATATCCCGAGAACTCGGAGATTTGATTTACGACGGCTGGACCGGCGCGTGTGAATTATTCTCCGACACTCGAAAATTCACGAATGCTTAATGATCTTAAATTATGGCTCGGAGGACCAAAACTCAATCGGCAATTCTGCCAAATTTTATCCTCGTTCTGATTTCGAATTAATTCTTTCATCGTTTATGACAACAACAGGGATGTTTATAATTATTGAATCTCATTTTTCGACCGGAAGTGACGCATTCCCGGTATGATGTCAATTTCGTTAAAAAAAAATAGATTTTTCAACCGGAAGTGACGTATTTTCAGTAGCATGTAATTTCCGGTCGAAAAATGAACATTTCCCAAGCTTAAAATTTACCATACTCCTGACATTTTCGAGGTTCATCCGTTGCGGCAAAAAAAAAAATTCCACTCGATTGCCCGGGTAGTTGACAAAATTGACGTTCCAGTGATAAATTTCCCTATCTCATCTGTGCGTGACTTCTCGGTGTCCCACTCAGGGGGGACTTGGAGAACCGGAAACTAGATGTTCCTTGGCTGCCATCCAGCGTCGTCGGAGCGACCACAGTTGAGATAGTTTCCTCGGAGCTCGAACAGTCAGCCAGCCGGAGACATGCATAGAACTGGCTTGCATTTCTCGAGACTGTTGATTTTCTCCCCGTAGCTTCACACCTCGATGGAACCCTTGGAGCCGTAAAGAAAACGGCAAAAGTGAGGCGTCTCATCGTTAAAGAAATGTTTTTTTTTTGTTTGTTACCTTTTGTGTTTGTTCACGTCCGTCTTCTCCGTCCCTCTTTTTCTCGGAGGTTCTTTTCCGAGTTCGTTGAGCTCTGATGATGCGACCCATTATGTATCGCGTTACTTTTGCCTCGTTTCAGATTCCAGCGGCGGCGGTGGCCGAGGTAACGGTAGTCGGGGCGGGAACGGCGGCGGTGCCGGAAATTGCGATGGAAGCGAGAGAAGAATGGTCGACATCACGAGAGATAAGCCGATTAAAGTGAACGTGAGGGTGCAGGTGCCAGTGCGCGATCATCCGAAGGTAAGACACGAGACAAATTTTTTATTTTTTTTATTTTCTTTCGCCTTCACAGTGGTCAAAATAGAATTAATCGGTTCGATGACGTCGTGAAAAATTGGATCACATATGTCTGTATCTAAAACGCTGCGCCAGCGAGATAGCCGGCCGAGAGAAACGTTAAGTTTGTTATAACTTATCGCGAGTGTCAGTGATGCCCTTATCGCTGGTAAGGGAATAAGTAGATTATGGCTGAGGATAGAGGGGAAACACACACAGAGAAGGGCGGGTGGCGAGGGGGTATCGTCTGGCAAGCACAGTGAGAGGTGCCGACCTGCCACAGTGCCGGATGGGTCAATTTGTCTTGGTTAACCCCGGAAACGTTACGGCCCATCCCTCGACCCCTTTCCACATACGACCTCTCATCCCCCAACATCCACGTCACCGAACAGGCAACACTCGCGAACGGGCTATTCCTTCGTTTGTTCCTGTCGTCATGATGTATCCCCGTGCTCTGCATTTGGAATCAAATACGAGCGGACTGCTATTGTCCGCGTAAGCTCCCGATAACCCACAATTCATGACCAAACTATTTGTTCCGTTCTCGATAGGAAGCTTTTGCTTTTTGATTCACTTTATAGTTTTATTCAATTTGCAACCATAATCTCACAATACTACTAGTACTATTCTTCGTAGTATTTTTTTGCCCAAACATTCAATTTATAATGTTTTTTTTTTTAATAAAAATGTTGATTAAGGAGTAATAATCAAATTATGAATACTACTATAATTAGTATTAAAAAAAATTTGATTGATATTTGACTCTATAGATTTTCTTTCATAATGGAGTAATGATCAAAGTCCTGCATCCAATGCAAATTTAATCTCCCTCATATCCTAGCTTATTTCCGTGGAGATTTGTTTGCGTATCAAGCTCCGGCGTTCGATTTACAATTCACTGCCGTACAGGGCTTTGCCAGATCGAATATCGTAAATTCGTACCGTTGTTGATACCCCGCTGGAGGTGCTCGAAGTTTGCATACACGCAAATTCCCTCGCGGGGGCGAGACGCCTCCTATTGTGATCTGGGGATTTTGTCAATCGGTCTATGGAAGAATAGAAACCCCAGGCAACATCGTTCCTACCCTCCCGATCTCCTCCCAAAGTCATTTGTCTTACCTAAGGTTTAATGGATTTCTATAGAAAGATGCATTTCGCCTTGGGACCGCACAACACACCTGAGCTTGTTTGATCCTTTACTCTCCCATATAAGAGCCGACCCGGTCTTGTCACTAGAATTCCGACTACAAATTAGCCGAGTCTCGGGGGAGAATTTAAAAAAAGCTGCATACAAACTTTATGACATCGATGAGTCTCCCGTGGTCGATGTTTTGTACGTGCTTAATCGACTTTCAATTATGACTATCGTGAACGTTACACCGCCCAACAACTCACAAAGTTAATTTAAAGTGGATAACAAACATAAATTTATCGCGACACTTTTACTTCGGCCACGGGGAACATTAATATTCAACGACGCTGGAGCCCCGCGGGTAGGATCAGCGTTACGCAATAAACTTATTACGAAGCTCCAGAAGCTATTAATTATGTTTTCTTTTTTCTAAAAAAAAAAAAAAAAAATTAATCAAATTTTGAATTTAATTCTGGCTGTCATAGAAGAACCGCCATCTTGTCCGTCATCGTTCCTGGAAGGCGGAAATGATTCATCGTATAGGCTTGCGAGACCGGAGCTTCCGGTAAATCTACAGAGATGCATAGATACCGAGCGAGCCTGCCTGGTTTCGCTTAATAAATCTCATTTAGATAGCCGCACTGACTCTCTTGCTCCCTGCTCCGGCACAGTGCAGCCCTGTTAGAACCTCCACCCGAACGGCCACGAACTATACTATACGTACATTATTACAGGCTTATAACCCATACGCATAAATCACGAAGCTGCGGTATTCTCATCGTACTCTGCGCCACCGGCCTGCGATAACTTAATTAGACGGTAAAGCATCCGGGCCGTTAACCGGCCGCGTGTCTCATAACATTAAAAGTCGAGTCCGAGCATTGAAAGATTCAACGAGATGCGGACAAATTTTGTTTTCAATTCGGGAAACTTGTAAACCACTATTTTTGTTTGAAATCATCTTTTACGGGACTTCCGGGTCAAAAGTGTCCTCAGGATCGTTAGGGCCGTTCTGGAAATTGCGTGAAAGTAATTCAAAAGTGGTCTCGAAAAGCATAGCAGTCCTGTTGGGACTCGAAAAAATGAGGACCTGGGCGTGGTCCTCTAGGGGGACTTAAAACGATGAGGGCCTGAGAGGGGTGGCAACAAGAGCAGGCAACAGGTTGGAAGAATTCTTCCCGTCCGATACTAAAACTACCGAAGATGTTTTCACATAAAATTTCAATGAGCAAACGCGGTCGAATTCACTACCTTTAAAAAATGTAGACTAAAAGTAAGTTTCTTGACCCTAGACAGTCGCGCAAGGATTGGGATACGGAGCATTAAACTTGAGCTTATAATTGGCACAGTTGCTTACATCCTGTGGTATCAATTTCACCTTCAAGGAAACTAAAAAATATTGATTTCACACGATATAAAACCTCGATGAAAATATTGCAGCAAAAATATTAGCGGCCTTCCGGAATTAGAATTCGTGTTTAAAATTATTTAATTCAATTCGCGGTTATCAGCGTTTCGCATTCGGTTATTTCTGTTGCAAGGCTTGATATAATATCGGGTCAGTGTGAGCTGGTAAGGTGCAGCGATAATGCCTATTATCAGACTCGTTGACCTGAATTACTCGAGGCACTTGTTAAACGAACACCTTCAATTAAAGACTTTTGCCAACAAGTTGGCCGCCCCCACCGCTACAACCCTTATTCGTCCAATTCTGCAGTCCACTCGAGCGTCGATACACCGGTGGTTAACGAGTTCTACAACAGCAGTAGGTCATTATAAAGTTCCCCGACTCTCAACACGCCTACGTTGCGCTCGGTATATTTTTATTTTCTTTTTTTTCGATGTAATTCATTATTTTGTTATTACATTGTAGAAACTTGATTAAATAACGATGCTGCGAGTTACTTGTTGCGTAAAAAACAGGGCAGCTTCGTAATTATTCATCGTGCCGTATCTCTGTAGCCTTCGGACTGTGTGTATAAAAAAATACAGTCTTTTTAAAGTGGTACCTTGCATTCGTGAAACGATAAAATTTAATTAAATTAAAAAACGTGGGCATCCTCGTGGGTTAGTGCAGTTTTTTGAAGAGGATATCATATAATTTTTTTATCATTGAATTCGACTAAAGATCAATGTTCGTGCTGACCAATTATAAATTCGGCCGTCAGTATCTCGCCGATAACATGAAAACCTTCCAAACACCTGTGATGATAGAATTAATTCCTCAAAGGGTTGATATCGTCTTAACTTGTAACGTCCAACCCGGTATCCCGTCATTGCCCTCACAGTCGATTGTTACCGGCGGCAAAGTGAATCAATAATCAAGCCTTATGTGTTATGTCCAAAGCTTAAGCTCCGGCTCAGGAGCTACTGTCGCAGTACGATTAACAAGAGAAGACACAGCGTCCGCGAAAGCCTCCAAGCCCATCCTCGTGGGCTCTCCGCTCTGACGTTATATACCCTGTTAAATTGGACGCTGGAATTGAGCCTCTCCGACGAGCCTCCGCCAGTCTAGCCTCGAGGCGTTAATGACTCTCCGCTGTCTTCCCCGTTTACAGTTCATCGTTACCTTCCATTACCAAGTTATACGACGGATGCCAGTGTACCATAGCAGATTCCCTATTGTTTACACGCCGCCTACAGTAATACACGCGGCAAGTTATTTTGTCATTTGTTGCAGTTCAATTTCGTGGGAAAGCTGCTTGGTCCTAAAGGAAACTCCCTTAAGCGACTGCAGGAAGAGACTGGCTGTAAAATGGCTGTGCTCGGACGAGGATCGATGAAAGATCGACAAAAGGTGAGAAACTATTTTTTATTATCTCAGTTATCTTCTTTTTTTTTAAGGTGTTCTGGATTTCTAGTGTTTTTGTCAGATTGGTCACAAGCCGATGTTATACAACACGTCTTCTCTAACAATGAATTTAAAAAAAGTGCTAGTTAAATTTTCAGGCATTCAACTACGCTTGGTACCAATTATAATCGCGTGTGCTACATCAGTCATGCAGTTTGAATATCTGGGTCAATAACGACAAGTATTGCAAAGCAGATCAGTGCTCATTTACGCAACTGGCTTGAATGTTTATGTCCGACTGGGGCTAGTATTCGATCTGGCTGGATGGGCAGATAAACGATTACTGGCATATATTCAATCGAATCGTGTAGCCGTTCATGCGCGTCTCTCGTCGATATGCTCTACCGTTTTGTGTGCAAGCGTCCGTATTATTATTATCTTCCTAATTCAGATGCACAACCGGGGCTTGCGAGCTGTACGGTTGCGTAGCGGAATCGTATCAAATTTTCGATC
The DNA here is from genome assembly GCA_964017025.1 of Stenichneumon culpator. Lineage (NCBI taxonomy): Eukaryota > Metazoa > Arthropoda > Insecta > Hymenoptera > Ichneumonidae > Stenichneumon > Stenichneumon culpator. The sequence continues at coordinate 16,680,891 of OZ024779.1, read as the reverse complement.
GTCCACGCTGGGATGAAAAGATAAGAGCCGCATGAGTGATAGAAAAAAGACGTGAAAATTCAATTTGCACATGCTCTCTCATTTTTTCGGAGCCATTCGGAAAGCATCCTGTATGTGAAATGAACAAATTTGGCTCCTTATATTAATTTTGCTTCCATATAGAGGAAGCGTTGTTTTCATCAACAATTTTTATTTTTTATTATCATGAAAACATGTTCAGAATGTTCGGAAAAATCGAAAAATGAAATTTATAAAAAATTTCCGGATGTATGTATGTGTGTATGTGTGATTCAGACGTGCAAAATTCAAACCGCTATAACTTGAGAGTGTCTCGACCGATCGAACTGAAATTCCGCATCCAGCACATGTGGAATGTCGATGGTTTTGAAAATTTCATAAAAAAATGTTCAATTTTTTTTTTTTTTTGTACGCGATTTTTAATTTTTTCAAAAATGTTTGTGCGCACTGTAGCTCTTAGAATTTTTTAGCTATCGGGGCAAAAAGTTGTACACGGTTGGTGTATAATCGTCCGATGATCCCTATTAAATTTGGAGAGAATCGATCGAACCGTTTAAATTTCATGTCATTTTGAATTTTTTAAATTTCATGAAAAATTTGTACTTTATTTTAGACGCAATTCTCCGTATTAAATATTCATCTATGAATAAATAAGTGGTAGATTCATGATCAGCGCGTTTCGATTAAATTTGCAATATTCCTAACGCGTTAAACATGAAAATCTTGAAATTTTATTTTTTGGCCATAACAAAGATTCCTCAGTGATAAAAATGTAAAAAAAAAAAATCATGCAAATTGTCGGATTGATGTATGCACCTGGCAAGTGCAAAGTTTCAGCTATGCCAAGTTGCAGGGAAAGTTGTCTAAGTGGTTCGCCACCTGGCCGCGATCTTCCAAGCCAGCAGTAACAGCCGAGACCTTGGGACTTTGGCTTCATACCCCTTTCTCTCACTGTCCCCATTCCCATCTTTCCTTACTAATTGTCACCTAAAGTCTGTTTTACCAGGGGGCTGCCGGCGTATATGTGAACTGCATGCGATAAGAGATACTTTCGCGAATCTCGAAGGGAACGCAAAAGCTTTCGCGAAGCTCCGTGCTCGACTATGTGACTTTAATTGCTTCCTTAATTAAAAGCGGTACGTCTAACTCGAGGGACAAACCAAGAAAACCAAGACGCGATGGCGTGAGGTCCCGAGCCACGAAAATTTCACACCAAAATTTAAGGCACAAATTTTGAGTAGAACGGAGATGACATTTTTTTCGCTATAAATTTAGATCTGATGACTTGATCAGAAAACTATTACCCTCTCCTTGAGGAATTTATTTTTTCAAAATCAATCGTTTTTAACATTTTTTTCTGTTATCAAAGTTGACCACCATACCCCCTTGGGCACAATTTTTTGCTATAAGTTGAGATCAGATAACTCGAAAAATCTTGGGTTCTTCGGGAATTTATATTTTTTTGGGTCAATCATAAAACAAAAATTCTCTTTATTAAAGCTGACCCCCATTACCCCCTTGTGCACAATGCACTCGTTAAACTCGTGAAAGCTTGCTGTAACTAATCTACAATTGCACAGTATCCCGCTCGGAGGCAAATCGTGCTTCATAAGTGAAAGGATCGTTATAAATCCAATTAGGACGACAAGGATCAGGTCCGGTAGCTCGCTCAGACGACGAGAGCAATGTCGGTACGGTTTCCACCCATCTCTCTGCTATGATACTTGGCGCTCCACTGGGATGCAAATGCTGCGGCACAAAGGGCCCTCTGCAACAACTACTACAACCCCCTCTATCCTCTGTTCCGCCTTTATCTTCCTAATTCAGTTTGCAGCCTGCGAACCGACGCGCAATTAACTGTGCGCTAAATTGGTATCAATTATTAATAACCATTCACTGCTGGCAGATTCAATTCCTGGAAAATGCCCTTTGTATAATTCCTGAAGAAATATTAGCATAGCGTCTCGAGGTCGATGAAACTAATATTAAATAACAAAAAAACGCCTTTCGAACCAACGAGATAACGAAAACCTGCCCCGGAAGATAGCAAACTGTTTTTTTTTTTTAGCGATTTTCAGCGCGCCCACTTCTGTAAACATGGAATATGTACTTTATGCTATTTTTCCACATAAAATATTTTCTTGCATCAGACTTTCACCGAAGCGTCGATAAATTGAAATATGCACGATCTTACCGTTTGGAAATTTTTTTTTATTAACGTGAAAATTTCGATGTTCGCAGGAGGAAGAGCTCAGAGTCAGTGGAGATCCGAAATTCTCTCATCTCATGGAAGATTTACACGTCGAGATATCAGCATACGCAACACCGGCGGAAGCGCATGCCCGGATCGCATGGGCTCTGGCCGAAGTGGGTCGGTTCCTAGTTCCGGTAAGGGGGCACGGAACATCAGCCAGCGCACGTTCATCTCCACACACCCACTCATACGCAATCACACACACATACGTTACTCTTCTGCTCTCGGAGGTGTTCTTATCTTATAAAGTTCAACACCGGATTTCGCTTAAAGCCTCCACAAGCTGAAACGTTATTTAGAGCCGGAGGCGGTGAGGTCCCGCAACGAAAGCTCCTGGTAGAACGAGTGTTATTACAGTAGACTGGCGTGTTAGCGTGGAATCGGCCACTGGATCGGAACTGCGCGATATCCCTCGCCGAAAGTCTTTAACAGTTATTTATTCAGCGTGTCCGGTGAGCCGAATTTCGACCTTCCGAAATCCATTAACGTCCGATTGACTATAGCGATGGTGGAAGACCACCGGTGTTATTTTATCGGGACACCAGGCTCGCTTCTCTTAATTACCGAGCGAATACGACTAACCAATAATTACTGCTAAACCGGGAGATTAAACTGCATTGAGGGAAAACACGCGTTGATGATTTCGTATTTTCATGATAAACGATATTTAACCTTCATCATCGGATGCATAAGAGGTCTCGCGTGGTAAATAGCGGTGGGTAGATTGGTGGATTGTGAAACGTTGTTCAAGGGACATTTAATACTCGTATTTGACCGACTGCCGGAGATTATTAAGCTAGGGAATACATTTGACGTTTCGGTAATTCCCCATGGAAATCAAACATGCGCAAATATACATATATCGATAATGCGGAAATTTGTTCGGCGATAATAGGTTTTACGTTTTACAAAACAAAATTTACCAATAATGAAAGGACTTACTGTGTAGTTGCGAGGTAAATGGCGACACCGGCATTTCTCTGTTGATAAAAATTGGCTGTCGCCCTTTTTTTATTCAATCCCTTTTATCCTATTGATGCGAAAAAACTATGTACATTTTTTTCTTTCATTTTTCATACTATTTGGTCCACGCTTTCATTTTATCCGTGATTTTCTCTTATTACAACGTTGTTTTGCTTAGAAGCTTACATCAGCGCCCTTTAAAGAAAGTACCTTTTTCACAATGTACCTACGGTCTCCCGCTTTGGTGGAGGAGGGCTTTCATTTTATTCAAGGTTTCACTGTACAATAGTGGTTTGCAAAATCCCCGGTTGGAAAACTTTTTTCCGCTCGTTCGCTCGCAAATACAGTGGAAAAGCTATGAATTTCAACGTTGGAAAATTTTCTGAATTCGGGTTTTCTCTACCTATTTGCGTACGAATGTTTCACGGGACAAGGAACGGTTTGCATTCATTGAGGCAAATTCCCTCTCGCTGCTTGCCCACAGTCTAAACACACAGCAGAGAACCTCTGCACTCACTGGCGGCCACATAATTATAATTACCGCACGCACACAGGACCCCCTCTGTTAAATTCACGAGATTATATATATACATAAACGCGATGAATTCATCTCGGATGGTCCAGCACCGGTTGTTGTTATTCGGACAAATAAATTCATCATAATTAACACTCGTTAATCAATTCGATATCTAATTAAATTCATCAGAAGTTTCAATTCGGGAGGTCTCCCTGTATCGAAACACAAAAGAAATGGCACTCGAAGCTCGAGAAGAAAAAGTAAAGTTCGATTCTGAGAGACTTTTCTCATTTCAGGATGAGAAAAGTGCTCTTTTTCCAAGTCCTCTTGGTCTCGTTATTGTCCACGTTGTTCTCGAACTACTTCTCGATCTCATGTACCTCAGTGACACACAGTGTAGTAATTGCCTAGTATCAATTAACTTTGCTCCGTTTCGAAGTTTCATAGAGATGAAACAAAAGTAGGAAAACAAAACAAGAAACGGAAGCGATGTGGAGGAATAGAAGGTAGCGGGGAAAGAGAAATTCTACTTTCCTCAGCAGCAATAGCTGTACACTACAATCAGGAGTGTGCAGTGGTGATTCTAACTACTGGTGGATGCAATTATCGTGCAATCAGCGAAGTCTCGGGATGGCGGATAGGAGCAATCGAAAGCTTGGGAAATTCAGTAATTAACCAGGCTTATCTGCCATCTTCGGTGTAGATATATAGATATTTAACACGGGTTCGATGACCCAGTGGCTTGAATGTCAGCTTATCGACTCCAATTTCAACGACATGGCATGAATCGTTAAAAAAAATCTTTTAGAAACGTTCTTAAATGAAATTCTAAAATGAGTAATCAAATTTTGTATAGAATGAATAGAAATTGTTCAAGATAGTCCTTTTCTTTTGTCTGACGCCGATTTTAAGAGTTTAAGAGAGAAATAAGAAAAATTTCAAACGCTTCCCGATCGGATAAAAATCTTTTAAAAAATCAAGCATATGGAAGGTGCTGAAAAGATTATAATACGTATGAATTTTTTCAGAATTTTATTTGATGTTTGAGAATTGCGTTTTCTGTATGTTAACATTTGTTTAAAATCGCAATTTTCACATTACATTACATACAATTCTGAAAAAATTCACAGGTATGCAGAAAAGTTGACAAAGCATTTTCGTAACAAAAAAAATAGGGTGCCGGGTAATTTGTTGCTTTTTTTATCTTCCAGTAATTTGTCAATAACATTTTGGAATTATGCAAAAATAATCTTTTCAGCACTTTCCGATATGCTTGATTTTCCAGATTTTCCATCGAGAAGTGTTTGTAATCTGCCTCATTCCTCCCTCGAACTTAGGTGGTATCAGACATAACTAAAGGACTACCTTAATATATCTCGAACCGCTTTTAATGACGTTCTCTTCATACAAAAAAAGATATTAACTTTTTTGCCTCTCAAATGAAAAAGTTGCGTATTTTTTTCTGAACGGCCTGTAAAAAAGCAGTTAACACCACGCATTATAAATCTCAACGCCTATAAATTTCAGGATTACAACGACGACATAAGACAGGAACAAATGTGGGAGATGCAGATACTGAGTACACAGCAGGGACGTGAGGGTTCTTATCAGACAACGGACGCACCGTCGAGTCCCGAAACAGGCTCGGAGGCAGCGAGTTCGCCCACTTCCAGTATCACGGTGAATTCTCTCGAGGGCCAAGAATCGTCGGCGCTGAGGCCGAGCCCATCGCCCCCACATCCGACAGCCATGAAGACTCAAGGCACGTCACTTCAGCCGGTAACGTCGACCCTAGGTGAGCATCTGCAGAGATTTCAACTCGAGAGCGGGCGGTGTTTCGCAAACCCCTCGGTATACAATAATCGTCTGCGCATCACTTTATGCATAACCCGATAATAACTATGTAAACTAGATTCCGAGTTGTTTATCCAAGTGGGAATGAAAGTTGAATTAGTTTTTCTTTCATCCGTAAACTTTTAGCCAGAGCTTGGCAAAGTACTCGGAGTACCTAAATACTTAAGTACAAGTACTGTGTACTTCAAGTACTATTCTTACCGTAACAGGTACTTCAAGTACAGAATATTTTATTGTCTCGAAATCTTCGTGCAAAAAAAGTATTCTTAAAACAATGGAAATTATTGTTTTATGAATACTTTATTTTTAACATGGAGCAAAAAATATGCATGTTTAAATCAATTATAAAATATCCTTAATTTAAGGGTAATGGTTAAGCGTTCCTATGCTCATAACAAGTACCATAATTTTATAACCAGTATATGAATTGTAAAAGTGTTCAATTAATCAATACACAAATGAATACACCGACTCCACGTTAGGTTTCGTACAAAAATGTTCAACTTCTTGTTAAGTATTAATGAAATTTTCAGCGGGTAGTTTATAAACATGCAGAAGTTCATAAACATACGTACAGGACGGCGTACGGAAAGTAGCGCTTTTCACACATGAGTTACAGAAAGTACTTCATGTAACACATGCATGAAAAGCGCTACTTTCCGTGAGAGTGGCATAACTGGCGCTTTGTATCCATGAGTGCATGCGCAGTTCGGCTTCTTTGCGTGAGCATTTTTTTTGCGTGCGATTTCTGGAAATTATTGCACGCTGCTTGCAGCGTTACAATCAGCAGGCACGGAGTAGCACTTCTCCTGCATTCGTTACATAAAATAGTATGTGATACTTGTACGTAAAAGCGGACTCCCGATGGCGGTTGTGAAGCGGGCACACTCGGCTTCTCTCGCGCTACAACAGCGGCTAAACAAAATATAGATGTATACAAATATATCATTTATAGACGGAGCCGAAGATATTATTATTTTTTTTTCTAATCTTCATTCCCATTCTCATCGGTGTCCCGTGAAGTGTCGATTTTATTAGAGTGCCCATCCGTGTGTTGGCAGGGGGTCGAAAGCGACCGTTGTTGCCCGGAGCGAGGCCTGCGATGTCGCCGACGAAACGTACGGTCATGTCTCTACTAGCCCGAGCTCGTGCAGCCCAAAACAAAGAGCCACTCCAGCCACCTCCTTCAATTGTAGGAGCGACTCATCCTCAGTCACCCTCGCCTCTCATTCAGGCCACTCTCCAGATGCCGGCTGGCGCTGGTGGCTTGCAGCCAGGGAATCAGCAGGTCGGTGTAGCAGGTCCTGTAGCACAGCAGGTACCTCAGCAACTTCAACTTGTCGGACAGACGGTACCGCAGCAACCGGCACCGCATACCACAGCTTCCCAACAGCGTCAATCCATCATACCGCAGCATTCGCAACACCAAGTATTACCACCGGCGTTACATGGCCTGATCCATGCACAGTGAGTACCATTGCTATAGTATTATCACTATACTGCCGGTATACACGGCAAATATGTAGCCATACACCTTGTTCTTGATCCACTGCAATCACTTATTATTACCTGAATCATCTTGACCGGCTGCCGAGTAGCTCGGAATTTAATTAACCGGTGGTAGAGATCATTGTTCTCGACTTGTCAAAAGCTGCGATATATACACTCTTTGAAAAGTTGACAGATGTTGCTATTTCTTAAGGATATTTTGGCCGAGGTCGCGACAGGGGAACTGGAGAACTGCTCCGTTGAAGCTGCTTGCATATAAAACTACGTACGGAACACAGCCGTCATTGGCTGATGCTCGCGTATCGACGTCCGATCTAGTCCGTTCGACTCGTCTGTGTGACAGAAAACGGCAAACGTTGTTTTATATGCGAGCACCTTTAGTGCGTGAGTGAGAAACGCAAATAAAGCAAAGGGCTAAACAGATAGAGTCTTTCGTTTATTGAATTTATCTCAGACACTAAACTGCGAATCTCCTTGAAATTTGGACAAAATTTGTCTGATGGCATGCTCTTCGCTGTGGTGGGGTTTTTTTATTCGAATCTAACGGGAAAAATCGGCGGAGAAAATCGCTATGTTCTGCCGTTACCGATTGGTTTCCGAAATATTCATTCGATACCTTATGTAACGTTGTACAGGCATTACTAAAAAAAACTACATGGTCAAAAAATCTGAGAAAATTGCAAACAACTCAGCGTGTCCTTGCCTGCGAAGTAGCAAAGTTTTGTAGCGATCGAACAAAAACGCGTTTCGGCCCAAATATCGTTAATACAGATGAGGTCGAGCAATAGGTGGAATAATCACTCAATACATAACGCACAAAAAAGTTAAATTTAGTATAATTCATTCTTATGATATAACAATTAAAATTACCTTCCTTTCACAAATATTTTCCGGATAATACGAAGTTTGCATACGATCACTAAATAATTCGTGGCTGATTAAAACTATGTCTTAACGCGATTGCTGTATTCGATGAATAATTCACCTGCACGCCATCACTATATTCCGCGAACTATATTCTACATACCTCAAGGCTAAAAGCTCTCTGCACCGTAGTTAATCCAAAGTGAAGCCTGTATGCACAGAGATGCCTCCTTTTCGAGCCGTTGTGCTCGCTCACGAGAGGAAGCTCGTGAGCATGCGGATGACATGATCGAATTAACTTTGACGCGTGAGCCTTCTCATACTTCGTCTACTCATCTCTAATTACTCCTTTATCATTAATTAAATTTGAAAACGAGATCCACGCATTCTCGTTAACTCCGTACACACAAGGATGTGTAATTGGACGTGAAATTTCATAGAAATCGCGTTTGCAAATTTATTGCGTTAGAAAGTAAAATTTTATTCGCTATTGGGTAAAAATATTAAAAGCGTGACTACAAAAAAAGAAAGAGAACTCTTGGTCTAATTAAAGCATCGCCCTTCGAACTACTGTTTCAGGAGGGCTGCCGGTGGGCCGACGGTGGTACCGATGCTACGAGAGGATTTCATGGCCGGAGTGAACCTCGTTTAAATTTTTACGTGCACCAGGTCCAAAATTTCCACATAGCGTGAATTTCATATAATATATATTGTAAACGATTAACTACGAAGGGAGTGAGGCAGAGAGAGAGAGAGAGAAATAGAGAAAGAAAGATAAGGATCCAAAGTGTTATCAATCGTAGATCGACGGAGTTGACGAATAATGAATGAAAGAATCTAAAATATCCCTTCGTGTGGCTCTGGAGCAGCTGCTGAAGAGATGAAACTCGTAAAGAGATTTAATAAATAAAATACTATCGGTGTGATAAGGGCGTTAATAGTACGTAGTTCATTATATCATTATAGTATATTATTCCCGTCGTTTCATTTAGTCGTTTCGACGCTTTAAAGTTTATATTACGACGTTAAAAAATAACACATTAAAAAAAAAAATTAACCACCAGACAGACACAGAGTCACACATACACATAATGCAGATTACTGAAGCAACATTGGGATTAATCCAATCTAAAAAGAAAAAAAGAAAAAACACTAAACTGTACAAAGCTCGAGCTTTCGCCACAATTGTTTCGCTCACTTAAACAGACGACAACGTCGTAAAAAGATTATTGTTCTTTCTGTTTTGTTAATTACTTGATGGGAAAAGCATAATACTAATGAGGCGCTCGATGCTGTAGATTCAGCAAACGTCGGGAAGTATCTGTCGCCCCGTTAAACCTGCGAAAGTATTACGAATATACAAATATTTATGTTCGTCATCGTGTAGTTTTAACAACAAGCGAATATTCGCGTATTCAAAAACTGACTCGAGATTTTAATGTCTCGGACATAAATATTAGAGATTTTATCGTCTAATCTGTACCGTCAAAGAAATATATAATTACCGTAGGAGACACGACGAATATTATTATTGTCATTACGTATTATTATTATTTCTACGTTGGATTAACAAAAAAATCTAATACTATGTAGAAGCGCTGCCACGTCCGTTAAAAAAGATCGGGCCTACTCGTACTAGCGACCTAAACTATCAGTAAAGTATTAATCGATCGAGGTCTCATTCGAATTTCACGTGGTATACAAAGAAATGGATGACGCACTGTCTACGAAAAGAAAACAAAAAAAAGATGATAATAATAATAATAATAATTTAACATATCATTGCCTGTATTTTGTCCCTCGATCTGCGCGAGGATCGTCCATCGAGCTTCAATCTCAAAGCTTGACACGTTTTTCACGATCTGATAAGGAGATTTATTAATCGGCTAAAATATAATTGTATATCGCAAAGCATGCTCATTCGGCGCTCATTGAGAAAACTATATATATACATACAGTTACATAGATTATAAATGTATACATGTATTTTTTAAAACGAAAGAAGAAACGAATGACTAAATAACGAAAGCCGCGCATCGAATTGTTTCAAATCGGGCTACTAAAGTTTAACGACAACAACAACAACGCGTTCATCAAAACGAAATGCTTCTTCTTCTTCGTCTTCTTCTTTTAGTCCTGTACTATATTCTTCGACCGCGCACTGTACACAGAGATCTACGAGAAAAACAATAACGAAAAAATGAAAGAAAGAGATATCTTAAAGAGAATTATTGTACATACGTAAAAAAAAGAATATGGACGAGAGATCACGGCGTATTTGCACGGACCAATCTGCACTTCCCTTTGAGCTAATGCTACATGTTGTAAAATCCCCGATTCAATGAGTGGCTTACCCCCTTTTTCGATTACATACTAACGAAGTCGTTTTACATTTAATCGCTTTTCGTTAAAAAAATATATATACAAATACCGATCAATGTTGAATTTGATTTCATCCTTGACATATACGAGATATAAGTTAAGATTCAAAGCTCAAAATAGAGGCTGCTCGATTTTTTCACTTTTTTTGATGGTATGCCACTGATCTATGTCTTTTTGTCCCAAACATCGTCTCGAACGGCTTCGTCATTATAATACTATGTGTGTCATTTTTTGATAATAGAGATTAGATACGATGCGAGAGCTGTGTAGATGAGAGAGAGAGAAAGAGAGAGAGAGAGAGAGAGAGAGAGAGAGAGAGAGAGAGAGAGAGAGAGAGAGAGAGAGAGAGAGAGAGAGAGAGAGAGAGAGAGAGAGAGAGAGAGAGAGAGATATGTAAAAAAAAATGGAAAGCTTTCGACTCGAGCTGACCATTGAAATTTCTGGATGTACTATATTCGTGCTGACCAAACGCTATAGAGTCCTTTCGATGTGTACTTAAGGTTGAAGTTAAGTCTAAATGTGCTCTCGGTTTCGTCGGGGCTTGTCGCTCGTATTGACCGAGGGATCGAGAAACCCTCGGGTATATACTAAACTATTCTCCCCGAAACCGTTTCATTGAATAATGGAATCAGCAGGCAGCAGCTCGCTTCTCAAAGTCCGGAGCTTGCAGTTGAGAGTCCAAGAGCTCGAACTCCCTCTCTCGGATCGTCGCTCATTTGCGAGGCAAACAAACCGGACGACGCTAAACGACCACAAACTCGACTCAAACCTTATGTCAGTGGAACTCAATAGAATTTATTGTAACTGTGTGTGTGGCTCAATTCTATCGAGTTTTAACTCTGCTTTAGATTCAATTTAGTCGAGGTAAGTATACAAACGAAAGGAGCGACGGTGCTTTGTCGGGGGAGATTAAATTTAATGAAGTAATGAAAAAAAAACTTAATTAGTTGTAGGCGAATATCCCGAAGCCCCGCAGTTACGCTGTCATGGAACTCAAATTCTAAAGATAATTTAGGCGAACGAGCAGGTTACGACTACACGAAAGGACGAGAGATTATTGGTGTGATATTTTTTGAACTATGATTATCGCGCACTTGACAACAAAAAAAAAAAAATAATGAAGAATGTTATAATTACAATTGATATGATATATACATATATATATATATATAATGTCAATAAATCTATATGGATTCTTCGCGTATGCGTCTGACTTGAATTTTAAACAAAGGAGAGGCGAAAGAGGAATTGAAATTTTCCCCTGAGACTACATTGCGAAATTTCGCACGATGAAAAATCGAAGTCGTGCATGTGTCCTCGTTAATTCCCTCTCTTGCACCCAAGCCCAATTTCTCTGCAACCGCTAACATAATTAGTGTTAAAAAAAATAAAAAAAACATAACATTTAACTAATACGCTGTAAAATGTATTCGTCGGTCCGTTTGCGTAACTCGCGAATGTGACTATCGATATAAGATTGTAATAACGATGTTAAAATAATTCAAATATTATCTAGTCGATGTAATAAAAAAACATGACCTTGACCTCCATTAAAAATTACTTGAATGGTATTAATATTGTCCATATAAAAAGAGAAATTTCTAATAAATCCACCCCTAATCAGTCGAGATGAAAATCGGAGCTGAAATCACGCAAGGTTTGTACATTTACATTATTTAATTGAACGTATATAAGTCGTTTCGTTCTAACTAGAAGTGCCAACCATCGGGAATGATACGCGAGCTGTATTTTGGATAATATTGCCTAATAAAACGGTTTTGTCGAGCGTTCATGTCGAATTTATTCAATTTCAGAAAGATAGCTGAAAAAACGTGTTGATCAGTAGCCATGCCGAGTTTATTTACTTCTCGACACCTGCAGTAGCCTGCGTTTGAGCCGGCTTGCAGTGGAAATTAAAGATGGAGCCGCTAAGATAAGTGTTTACGATAAAGTTTATTGGATGTAAACTTATATATGAGGGCACAAGCAGACGCATCTTGGGATTGTATTTTATAACGTTTGCTGAGATAAGGAAAACATTTGAACAATTACGCGCAGTCCTTCCATCAATCTCACACAAGGTACTCATTAATTCATATTAGTTGAAACGACTCGAAAGAATCGTCTCCCGGCGATTTATTGATAGTACTTTTTACGTAATACAGCACGACCTTTGACTCTTAGCAAAAATCAACAATCGTACGTCGGCGATGACGGCACGGTTAAAATATTATGGATATCTAAATTCTATCGATGCTCGTCGCGATGACCGTAAAGCTCGGATGAAAAAAAAAAAAAAAACATTAATGGAAAAACGAAATGGCAGGCAGAAAATAGGTAGAGATCGTTCATTGGCGTTTCTTTTCAAAGCCATCTATATTTTGCGATTTGGTTCATTTTTACGTACGATAGTTTGATATTGCGGAGCGAATGGGATTTTTTTTGTTTCTTTTGTTTCTTCGTTTTTACGTAATATAACGGGGCGGCAAGTGGCATTGTTGTTGAGCGAAAATGAACATCAGGGATAGAGAATGTCGTAATGACCGGGACGATATAGTAAATGAACGGCTGGCGTCGAACCCTCGGGAAAGTCGTGAGCCGTAACTTCTGTTCCTGCGCCTCGATCCATATAGCGCACTCTAACACCAGTGCCCAGAGCCGTGCTCATTGCTATGATATGAATATGATCAGACTCTTTGTACATCGGCTCCACCTCCTGGAAAAAAATAGAATAAAATAAATAACCATGAATAACTTGCCACTCGCCAAAACCATCACAAGAGAACATTTATTTTCCTTTTATATCTATTTTTTCTTTTTCTCAACTACATATTTTGTTTTTCATAGTTTTCCTATCACTAATTTTTTTTTCTTTATTGTTATTATTTGTAATTTTATCTTTGTTGTAACCACCCTTGCATTGGTACACTGTCATTTATGCATGCCTGGTTTCCTGGATATTGGTATCAAAGATATGAATATCGAAAACATCAAGAAAATCATCCAGAAAGACATGCAGTCTTGCTAGATATCCTCGATCCTGTTAAGACATAGACAAATATATTCAGCAAGATAGAAAAACCAGAAAACCAGGGCATTATGAAGGGCAATGTACCTATAGACTCACTAAGAACCTAATGAAAATGACACATTGACGTACAGCCTGTTATAATTTTCATGCAATAAGTCTGAAATCTGAATTATGTTGCATCTAGCATGAAAAATTGGAAAAAAAAAAGAAAAGAATATCCTGCAGCATACCTGGTGACAGAACTCGGTGACTGTCCGACCACCTTCAATAAAGTGCTGATAGAAATCAGCTTCGCGTTGTAACTGACCGGACGTTATTAATCTAAGATAAACAACGACGTAATCCGAGTAGCCCTGTTCATTGAAAAATTTGTGCAGCTCCGCATGACTTGCCTCAGTGCCTCCACCCACTTTATCGATGACTTCCATGAACTGGAAAATACACAATTCTGTACAGTAGGCGGACAATGAAAATGGTAAGAATTAGTCAAATTGTTACGATTTGTCTACTAACCGTATCGTGAAAGTCTTCAACAGTGAATTGAGGAAATCCTAGAGCGACTAGATTGTCTTTGCTCTGAAGGGCAAGTTCTCTGAACTTGTCATACTCCTCTTTGTTGTTTATCAGTCTTTCGAGATAAGCGTAACTGAACGCACGGAAAAAACAATTGCCATCCGGTCTGGTCCTTCTGAAGTACGAGTATTTTTGTCCCAAGGCTTTTGCCTTCGACATATAAACTTCGTCCTCCTCATACTCACGCTCGAGACTCTTGAGAGACTCTTTGTCGCCAACCAAGGCTATCGATTCAGATATCTTGCAGAAAAGATAATACAATTAACACTCGATTGATGAAATGACAATAATTTATCTCTGTTCTTGTGGTTTTTTTTTTAGTCGTTAAAGTGTACTCGAGGGTATCAAAAGTGTATTAACCTCTTTCTCGATACGCCTCTGTTGCTGAAGAATCAGCTCATCCTGGTTCACTTCTGCAAACGAAAAGAATAAAATAATACAATTCTATTATATTTCACGGTTCAACAAGGCCTGTCGTACGACTCTTAGAAACCTGTATTTTCCTGTTGTTTTTTCGTGTTACTCGCGTCTCCCATGTTTCAGTTAATATTCATAAATTTCTAGGCCACTGTCAAATCCACCAGCCGGGAAACAAAAGTTGGCCGGCTTAGAGTCATTCGATAACAGGTATTTCGAGCTCTGTCGTTGGCGATATTCAAGCCCCAGTATAAACGATAAAAAAAAATATTCGGCTGTTCCCGCTCCTATCGTGATTTTCTTTGTTGAAATTCACAAGAAGTTAGCCACTTTATTCTCGCACCTTCGACACACTTTATTCGATTGGCTTTCCGATTTTATCAAGTTTCTTGGACGAACACACCTTGGTCACCTTGAATCTATTTCTTTGCACTGTGTATACTGGGTTTTGTCTGGAGACTTTGATGTCTCGCTAGGACGACGTTGGCGGCTTGAATTGGAACATTTCATCCCAGCGTATCCTGAAAAGTGATATCTCGGACACAGCTGGGTTCGGCACAAATGTCAATAATCGCATAAGTTTTCTTCAGCCCTGCGAACCTATCGTTTGCTCCAATAAATGAAACAATAGTTTTTCCCCGATAGAATAGTTCGTAAGTCTTTCAATATGGCTTCTGCATCGAGTACGAGCGCACGGAGCCTCTTCGTAGAGTCAAAGATGCGTCTCGCAGACAGAGTGCAAGTAAACGTTAACAACATTGCATCTCTAGCTCGTCAGATTCAACGAGGCTCAAAGAGCAGCGAAGTAAGAACTATTTCGAGTTTTTATCGTATAGATATTTTATTTATTGCTTCCTCATAGAGACCGTTTTGTTTATATGGAAACAATTTTTTTTCGAGAATTTAATAAAAACGTGTTGAGATTGTTCCAAAACGGCGGAGAAGTCTATTTAGAAAGAAATACCTAGAAGTGTGTATGTGTGTGTGAGTGTTTAGATCCGAAGGATTGAAACTCTTACAACTTGAGAACGACTTAAGCTATCAATCTGAAATTTTTACGGTAGGTTGAGTAATTACAATTTTTATAGGCAATTTTTATAGTAAATATTGCAAAAATTTGTAATCTTTAGTGTTTTTAAACAGCCATGTTTTTCAAACATGATTATTTTCGTTTACCAACACAGCTTCCTCTATGAGGAAGCCAAATAATCTACTTTTGTACACAAAAGTAGATTAGGTGAGAAAGCTTTGTGAAAATCTCGATTTTCACGCTTTTGTCTATCCATCATAGAGGCGGTTCAAAGCTTTCGGATTTTCGGAGCTACATTTCGGAAATTTCGGGGCTACATAGTTATAAACAAGTAGAATAATATCAATCAATGATTCGTTTTAAATTTGGGAAAAATCGATCGAATTTTACATCTGTCGAAAAATTGCATGAAGCCATTTTTAAATAAATTATTTAGCTTGATTTTTTCGAGATTATAAATCCAAGCTTACAATCCGAGTAGATTGTAGCTTCCGAGAGCAAACTGTATAATCAATGGAAACAGATTAGGAAACAAAGTACAAATTATTGCTGAGTATTTGGTTCCTGTAAAATAAAAAGTTGCATAATTTCAGATATTGATGCACTCGGCGAAGAACTTTACCCAGCAAGAGCACGGACTCGAAAACGCTGAAGCGAATTTGAAAAAATTAGCTCTAATCACGTCGCATTTGGAGATACAATTGAACGCCATAGACCGGAGTTCCACAAAACTCGAGGACGTTACGGAACAGGTCCGAGCCATGCAGCGGTGAAAGCAGTATTATAGATAAATAAATCTTTTTATTACAAAGTTTTTAATAGTCAATATACAAATTCCCAGTAGAAATTACGATCAGACGGAATGTACGCCTTTGATAAATGCTTCGACCGATGGTATTGGCGCATCCGGCAAAATACCGTGACCGAGATTCGCGATGTATCGCGTTTTACCGAAAGTTTCGACCATCCTCTTTCCCCTCTCCTCCACCTCTTGCTGCAACAGAAAACCAGAAGTTGAATTGAGAAAGTTTGAGCTTCACGTGAAAATTTATAAAAAGTTCGAACCTCCGTTGCGTATAGAGCGCAAGGATCCATGTTTCCTTGAAGAGTTACATTGGGGCCGAGTTTTTTCCTCGCTTCGACGGGATCGACGGTCCAGTCGAGTCCTATAACGTCGTAGCAATTCGTCTTGGCCAATTTTTCCAGCGAATGCATTGTCGCGCCTTTGGGGAAAGCGATCTACGAAAAAAAACAAACACAGAAATAACATCGATCAAAAAATGTCTATAGCGCGATTCCCCCGTCTTTCCATTAAAATACCACATAAATTTTTACCATAGGCACTGTTGGTACGTTGAACTGTCCCAGTGACGCCTTTACCCTCTCGCTTATTATCTTCAAATATTTCAGTGAATATTCTTCAAACAACTCGTCGTTCAGGTAATCCCCGTTGCTCTCGAAGACCTGAAGTGCCTGAGCGCCGTGTTGCACTTGCATTACTAAATATTCGCAAATAACGTCGGTCAACAGTGCCAGAAGCTTGTGTGATTCTTTGGGATATTTGTAGAGCCAGGACCGAGCCTGGGCCATCGTCGAACTGCCGCCTCCTTGGATCATGTATCCCATTAGAGTCCACTGAAAATTCGTAGCGATAAACAATATTGTATTAAATCGAAGGGCTAAGGTATGAGACTTGAAAAAAATTACACAAAGATTCATACAGGAGCTCCTGTGAATCCTATGAGGGGAACTTTTCCCTCCAGCTTCTGTCTGGTCAGTCGAATTGCCTCGCCGACATATCTGAGGTCCTTGTCGCCATCCGGCCTTATCAGTCTGTGCATATCAGCCGGTGTTTTAATAGGATCCGGTAAAACAGGGCCCTGTAAAAAAAAAAGAAATTAAATTGCAAAGCTCCTCCAGATCTGGAACAACTCAAACTCACCACTCCTGGCCGCATTTCTACCACGAGTCCCATAACTTGAGGAATGACCAGTATGTCAGAGAATATAATGCTGGCGTCAAGATCAAAACGACGCAGAGGCTGCAGAGTCACTTCGCAAGCCAGCTCTGGGGTCTGGCATATCGAAAAGAAATCATGCTTCGTGCGAAATTCTCTGAACTCTGGAAGATATCTGCCGGCTTGACGCATTATCCACACCGGAGCTCTGTCCACCTCCTCGCCTCTGCACGCTCTTAGGAACCTATCGTTCTGTAGAGGCGGGAAATTTTGCTGAGCCATGCTGAAAAGGTAAAAAAAAAAGAAATAACCTTGCAGTCCTAACAGTTAAAAAAAATTGTTTTTCACTTTTTTTTTGTCGTGTGATCTGTTATATGGAAAATTTTATTATATGATTTTTTTTTATAGTATGAACAATTTCTGTTTTTTTGATTATTTACTTCATCATTTAGTTACATTTGTCTTGTCGTTCAACTACTCACATTTATGATAGTCACGTCTTGTTCGATTTCTGTCCTTATAATCGCCGTCCTTCTTAATCTGAACGCTTGTCAAGATTTATGGATTATTTAATAGCACCAAGAATGTAGAAGTCATTCGGTATTCGGCATTCGACCAGACACACTACGTTCCAACGATATTCAGTTGTGTTTTATATGTAGACATGGCAAGTTCGTTGACCAAAGCGCCATCCGAGCTAAGCGGAGGACAATACCGACCGATGTTAAACTACTCGTTCTATCGGTAAATTACCATCGATATCGAGGTACTGTGTCTAAGTTGAATTAAGAGCATGTGAAACACTATGGAGTGCGAGAGAGATAGTATCAGCGACGCTCTCGGCGGATCGAGAGAGACACACTGAGAACGTGTTTCACATGCTCTTAAAGTGATATCTGATATGGTACAACCCGCCGCCCACCTGTCCGTCGATCAGTTGGTGAAAAAAAATTCTACTGAATGTTGTTTTAAGACCGCAGACCACCGAAAAAAAAAAGAAAATTGTCTTGCCCTGTGGAATCGGCAGACGTGCGGAAAGACCATTTTCTTTTTCCCAGATAGAAAAACGTGCCGTCAAACGGGTATCGTACCATTGTTACCGCCACTGTTCCGTCGCCGTGCCGTCATTTTTCTATCAGCGCCTCGGCGGACTGCGGTCCCAAAACGGCATTCAGTGCAGTATTTGTTACCGGCGGCAATATTTCACATCACCTTAAGAGCATATGAAATTCCTTACAAGCCAACCTTAAACCCCGCCCAATTGGTATCAAAAACTGTAATAAACTCTTTTGAGGGATTGTACGTATGCTAGGATCTACGATCAAAAGAAAAGTGACATCAAAAGCTGACATGAAATCCTTCTTCAATGACACTTTTCTTTTGACCTTAGATACCACCGCCCGTGGTGCTACTCCGTGTGAAGTGCTACTCCGTGGTGAAGTGCTACTCCGTGCCTGCTGATTGTGGCTGAACAGCCAACGTGCGTAAACTACGAGAATCACGCCTAAAATACGAGAAGTGCGCGTAAAGTAAGAGAAGCGTGCGTAAAGTACAAGATGCGTGTGTAAGGTACAAGAAGCGTTCGTAAAGTAGGAGTAGCGTGCGTAAAGGAAAATTGGCCCGATGTGCACATGCACCGGGTATTTCTAGTACACTCTTCTTCTGTGAAGCGCCACTTGCGCCAAAGTAGCACTTTTCATGAATGAGTTACATAAAGTTAATTATAGTTTTTATTAACGTCCGTGGTATTTCCCCTGCTCTTAAGGTGAAGTGACAAACGGTCTCTGGCGGGCCAATGGCGCTATCTCTCTCACACTCCTGGCTCTGTCACGTGAATTTCACTCCACCTTAAGCGCTTCTCCAAAGGAGAACGGATCGAAAAAATTATACGGCCGACAATTGATAATTATTATAAAGAGGCTGGGGCCGTTACATGTTACTCACGTGTTACTTAACCCTTTGTCCATTCCGGACTGGGATGGATAATGGGAACAGAGTGGGGGTAACGGGATCTTATGGTAGCTCTGAAGAATGGGAATACTACCATGACTTACAAAGGGTTAACTGGGGGGTCAAGTAAGCTATGCTATAAGTAAAAGCGAGCGAATCATGTTCGTTAAACAATCATTTTCCCTTTCGCCAGATCCAGTCGGAACACTCATATCATCGACACCACTTGCCATCGTAAGCTGAGTGAATGTACATGTGAGAGATTCCACTGCAAATACTTCTACTAATGTGTGACACAATTTTTCTATGGCCACAAATAGACTTGCCTTATATAATTATAATAATTTGCATTTACATTTGTGAAACACGTTTCTAAACATTTGCTCGATTGAAAGAAACTCATCGGAGTTGAAAAAAAGATGTATAATTAGTAGTCCGCTGATTATATTAACAATTTGATCGATAGCCCAAGAAAAATGTACGATTCGTCGATGTTCGATAGGAAGTAAGATAGCATTTTTATTAAAATTCCCACGTGCCGCGGTGGAAAAAATCTATAGGTGATGTTGGAATGTCTTTTTCGATCGATATAGTTGAACGAGGATTGAGGTGATGTATGATCTCAATCCTCGTGGTTCTGTTGGCCTTCCGCTTATTATAACAAGCGGAAGGCCAACAGATCCATAGATTAATCTTGTACTCCCGCCTGGTAAATCGACCCGAACGACTGATAGTGCCCATGAATGCAAAGTTCGAACTCGTCCGTAGAAACACTAGGAAAATTAAAAAATATATAATGACCGTCGACTCCGAGAGCGATGAGAAAAATGTATGAACAAGGAGTTATTGTCTTCGAGCAAAAAAAAAAAAAAAAATTCAAGGAGGTAATTCGTCTGTAATTGTGAAGCGAAATCGAACTGACCTCGGTTACGAGGCATGTCGCGATCGATGATTACCCTTATCACTGGAGTGTCTCAAGATCACGAGGGAACGTTGAGTGTACATAGTTCAGCGTTGACGGGGATTCGAGCGAGGCTGCGGCGTGGGACCCCTTTTTAACTCTGAGGTCAAACATCGACGCTCGGATATATGCCATCGACGTCTCAATATAGCGTAAACGTTAAATGTCTCGTAAAGATCGAAGTAAAATTTTATCTATATCAATGTTCATTTCGAGTACGGAGTATAACCAAAAAAGTAATGTTAGTATAAAATGTAATTGAAAAATTACACTCGTTCTAAGACGTTATAGTCGGGGCTTCCCTGCGACTCAAATTTTAACAATAACATCTCAATCGCGTCAAACGAATAGTTTCAACAATTCATCAATTCAATGCGGATCATTATTTAATGCGTATCAATCGTTGCGAGAGCAGCTCGAACTACCCAATGTTCGCTCATACGCGATATCCGGAGAAGGTCCGATACCGAAATTAACCGCGTTCTTGAACAGACAGTCGCAAAGTCGAAGAATCGGTAACTGTCGAAATAATCGGTGTAATAATTATAGATTATGAAACGAAACTTTCCTACGAGTATTTTTTTTTCCGCGATGCCCCACACTCATCGACACTTCGGAAGTATCGATCGAAAGCGTTGCACATCGTTGTCAGGATTCAATGTAAATGTGGGAACGGCGTGTCCTTAATTTGCTTAATTCATACATCGCTTCCGCATTTTTTACAGTCCTTCACGAATCGTATGAGAAAGTTCGCCGACCAATTTTGACTTACTCGCGGAGAAAGCTCTACGAATGACTTTAAAATATACCAATGCATGCAATTTGCAGCGAGTAATAATAAATAAAAACCTCACAATTAACTCTTGGCAGTCGGTTAAAATAACAATAATAATAATTTCAATTTCTCGCAGCTGCATCATCTCGATCTGATCGAATTGCGGTATAGTAGTTCCAGAGTAAGCAGAGAGTCGGCGTTGCCCATGCGACGAGTAGTAATATACTGCACAACTTGGGCGGCTGCGGGAATAAAAAGAACGAGAATGCAACTCGTCACACAGGCGCAGTTAACGGTTTATCCTCTCTCCGCTACTTCGACCACGCTCTGACGGTTGGTAGTTCTCCCTTCCCTCTTATAGCCCAGCTCTTTGTAGGGATATTCTCTGCTGCGCTATAACGCTGTATTGTACGCCGCAACGAAGCTTCTGCCTCGCCCTCGCCACGCTGCGACTTTAATTTCACACAATTTGCTCTCACACAGTGGAGAAAAAAATACCCATGCGTACGGTCGAAAAAAATTATACGGACGCGTAAATACTCTTCGAGCTGTACATGTGTCACGGTGTTGTTTTTTTTTTCTTATCGTGTGCGCGTAAAAAAAATCACGAGCGTGCCAGTGCCGGGGATCGAAAGACACGGCAAGCTTCGAGCGACGCAGTGGCGAGCACACGCCCGGCGTTTGCGCTTCCGAGCGAATCCAACGGCAGCGGCGACGGCGGCTTCACCGAACATGCGCGCCTCGCCGTGCACGACCCGCTGATCGACGTTTTAGTCTAGCGTTTCCTGCCGTTAACAGTTCAGTCTACTTCGAAGCTTCGGTCGGTTCGGTCGTGACAAAATAACGTCACCCCCGACAAATAATTTGTCTATCTATATATACGATTCGTGAAAATCCGCGGCACCATTAACACGCTTTCGTGCTTACGCGAACGACATAATTTTTACGAAATTTTTATTTATTTATTTTCCTCCAACCTTCATGCACTCTGAGGTTATTTTCGTCTTTCCGCGGTGATCGTTCGAGGGTCATTTTCGTTTTACCACCCTATGTTCCGTCTGACGTAAACACACGTGAGCCAGCTATAACGGCTGGGATCTCGTAACGAAAGGTAAAGACCGATTTTGTTTACACGTCGATTAATATTATTTTGCCACGTTATCGTAAGTTTGGTGATTCATTCTCATCCTATTTTTTCGCAATGATTTTACGTGTTCCGGATTATAAGTTATCGGTCATTTTTGATCCGGGCAAAATAACGAAAATGCCCCGCGAAAACAATTTTTTTATTGAAATATTTATGACGTCGCCTTGCTCTTATCCCGCCTCAATTCGTCAAAACAAACCGTTACCTCCGATAATCAAAACCCCGAATTTATTTTTCACACTGCTCTTCGATAAACAGTTCGGCAAACTCTCAGCTGCCACCTCATATCAACATTTCACAATGTGTATCGAATAGTTACAAAAAAACCAGTAAACTGCTTAAAAAAATCGATCGATCTTATCGTGTCTTTAAACCTCCGCGAGATAATCGTACAGTCATTCATTGCAAATCGGTTTATTGAATTCGTCTAATCGTAGTAGGACTCGGTTGAGCCGATAACCGGCATTTTGAACCGGAAGTCGTCGAATATTCCGTAACTTGGCACGATCATATTATTTTGGATTGCATTGATAAAAAACAATGATGTCGAATCAACTTAAGATTAGGGCAGGGACGCTCAAATGGATATTTGGTTGGTTGAAAAAAAATGTTTTAATGCCTCAAAAACATTTCCGTATAATCATCAAAAATATATCTTAACTGATCTATCTCTTAGATGTACGAAAAAATATTTAATTCAACGTCCCTGCCCGACTCTTTAGCTGATTCAATTGTATTTTTTTCAGCGGTTCGATCATTGACATATATATGTATATACACACTGCCTAAGTCTTGCCGAATCATAGGAACACGACTGACTAGACAATGTACTCGAGAATGAACTCTCGTGTCACCTCTCTGCACTGCGTTTTTTAAATTTCTCTACACTATCGCAATCGTTATCGTATATTGTATCATCGAAGGAAATAACGCGTGCATCATTTACGATATAGCATTGATCATTCGTTCGTCGCCAATGCGTGAAATTCTTAGTCGATTATGAGCGTCGTCGATCCCCTTTCTCGGTTACACTTTCTAGTTCAATAATAATGAGAACAATAATAACATATCGATCGGTTCATGGTACAAGTTGAGATCTCGCGACTTTGTCCGTTCGCTCGGATACCGCGCGGTACGTAGTCTGTATATATGTATATACCGATCGAGGGAAGTTCGAGGCCTGACTTTCACGATAGAAAGCCAGAAGTGAGACGAGCCGTGCTGTTGTGGGTCGTCGACCCGGTTGCGGTTAATCCGCATTTCCGGACAGATATTCGACGGTCGGGCAATCTGCATTCTGCAAGCAATCAGCATCGATCGGTGAAAATAATTAATCTTAACCGGTTCATAAACGGAAGTAAATTTTGGTCCGTTTTTGTCCAGGTCCCTATGTGACGAAAAAAAAACACTTGTTGAAGCAACTTCTCGATCAACCGGAAATCGGTTCTTGTCGTGAAATCTTCGATAAAAATTTTGGAATATTTTGGTTTGTCTTAGCGTATTTTTTTTTAAGACTGTTTTACAAAGTTAAAGCTTATTCGAGCAATTTTATGGGAAAGCGATATGAAAATTTCAATTTTCAACTTTTATGTGAAAGCGATATGAAAATTTCAATAGTCAACTTTTATGTGAAAGCGATATGAAAATTTCAATAGTCAACGTTTTTCACCAATTAAACGAAATCGGTATCTTTTTGTAGGTAGGAATTTCGCAATTTTTCGCATTTTTTTGAAGCCTGGAACATAATACGGAATGTGATGCAAATTATGACAAATAAAACGTGCGCAGCTCCGCTACCGATGTTTCCGGCTATTATCAGTTGTATATTTTGGTGTCACTATGCAGTCACGTTCGCCCGTACGTAGAATTCGTACGCGAAGTTCAAGCCAAGAACACAACATTTTGTGCCATAGAACACGAACGCAGAGAGCCGCGACATTCAAGGCCATTGTGCACAGATAAAATACCGTGCGAATTATACGAGAACCGGACTGACGGAACTCGGCGTAACACACGTCGGCGCATGAGGTAGTGAAGATGTATTATTTATTGTTACATCGCTCATATTTGTCGTCGGGACAATAATAAGAAAAAAATAAATCTACGATCCGATTAACCATCCGGTTTTCGCCGCGAAAGGACGCAATAATTTTTTACTGCATCTCATTCAAGGACCCACATAAACCGGTATTTTTTTTCTTCTCTTCAAAAAAATCCGTGGAGAAAATAACTCTTGTTTTCTATACGCATTGTTGTCGCTTAAGAGTTGGAGTTGTTCGATTACCAATTTCAGTCGAATAAACCAGATCGTGTGTTTAACAATTGTTGTATTGACATTGGCTATCAATAACCATGGGTAAATCTTTTTTCTTAAAAAAATAACACTTAATTTATAAAAGTAAATAAATAAAGAACCAAATACCGAAACACGGTGATACACGCGCGAAGCGCGTGATCGCTGCTAGTTTGTGATAAAAAAACAACTGTTTCCGTAACTCTTTCATAAAAATGTGTCCCCACAAGCTAGATAGAAAATAATAATAATAATATTACTATCATTATTATTGAGACAATTTCTCAATGTTTTTTTGCTGACGTAATTTTCATACATCAAGAACCAAGATAGACCTCGCTGTGCGTGCATCGAGATCTAAAACGCTAAAGCCCCGTTTAACAGGGACGAGTTTGACAGAGCGAATCCAAAAATAAAGATTGCATGGTTAGCCGGAACTCTTGTGAGGCACGAGCGTGCGAAATCGTAGCAGGTCTCTGTACTGTTATGTAGCCCAACGATATAATATAGCCTGCGAGTATGATGAGTGTGTATCGTCTGCCGTTGCGCCTCTTTCCGGAAGTTCATTAGCGTACAATTGCAGTGTGTAATTTGAAAAAAAAAAAAAAAAAAAAAAAACGTAGAAAAAGGAAAAAAAGAAGAATGTAATCGAAACTTTCGTCCATGTCGGCAAGAGACTTCGTTCGCCGATTTCACTTCGTGTACGGTTGAAACTTGGATTGAAAAAAAGAAACGAATGAAACAAAAAAAGAAATAATATGATTGCAACGTTCGCGAAACGCTCGCGGGAAGGGGGTTTGTTATAGACTTTGCCTCTCGCGTCTCTCCTGCAATTTCGAACGATCGACGTTCGCCAATTGAACGGTTTTTTACACGGCTTGAACTTTATCAACACGGATGAAATCATTGTGGTCCATTAGATAGATGTGTACTTGACTTTACTTGACTTTACTTGACTTTACATGACTTTACATGACTTTACATGACTTTATCCTCAAAAACACTTGTCCACAATTCAAAATCCACCTGCCGTTCTTGAAAAACGTGCCGCATGCACTCGTGCCAAGTTCAATCTCGAATGCCGGTAGTGTCGGTGGAGCGTCAGATATTCCAATCTGATATCGTTGATGCAACAACAGAGCTTAAGCGTCTTCGTGATTCACATCGTTCACGTGCTGGAAGAGCCGTGAGCCTGACTCGCGATCCTGCAGCCATGCGGCTGCCGTATTGTGCACGGCAGGTTTTTTTTACGTAACTCTTAGATCGCGAGTTTAACAAAATCGAACTTCCGATTGAATTCGAGCAAGCTGTTAATGCATTACCCGATCCGGGTAATGCGGCCTTTCGCGGTGTCTCGGAAATTACGTCGATCCCAGGATCGGCCACTAAATATAATCCATTTTCATCATGAATCAAATCGCCCTCGGCAATCATTAATTTTCTACAAAATTGCAGCACGCTGTGGCGAATGATTCATCGACCGCGCATTGTCCAAAGTCTTATGAAAACATACTATCGCTTACATCGTTATCTACAATTGGCGTAAGCGGAGATCCGACTATGGTGAGAAACGGCGATAGCGAAGACGTTTCAAGTAAGGAGGGTCAATTCTCTCGTTCATTTTTGGTCTCTTAAATTGTCGATATCGGTTTTTTTGCGGTCTCCGGAACGTGATAAATCGAACGGTTTTTTTGTTATTTTTTATTTATTAAATTCAGCAACAGGAAACAAACCAGGGTAATCTCGTTCTAAGATTCGAGCACGTTCGCGTATCTTTTAACTCGAGACTCTCCGTTATTCGCGAAAGGTTATCTCTTGCGGAAGAAAGCATGAAAGACGAACCGCATTTTTTCCGTGCGATATACGCAACCTCGGCTTCCGTTACACTACGTTCAACCCGAAGCATTAATAACGCAGGTTATTTATTTCAGATCTCTTTCTTACATCGTCACCAGGCCAGATTATCACATGCAACTGCTCGGAGCTAAAGTAGTCGATGCATCATTCCTAATCGTTTTACTTTTACTTTACGTTTGATAAGTCGTTTACGTTTTGTTTTCAATGAGAAAACACTGCAGCAGTTTCGTAGGTGAGGGAACGATGAACAATTTACACACCATGACAATTATTGTTCCACCATGAGAGCTTAGCGATAGTAATTGTTTGAAAAAGAAAAATGCGTGTACGTTTGATCGCACTGAAAATATTGAAAGATAATTTTTATTTTTTATCTGGTAAATTTCCGGTAGGCTGGCAAACGGTTTTTTATTTTGTATCGGTCACGTACGCAAACGAATGTGGAAATTTTATACGATGTGGACATGAAAACATATGCACGACACCAATCTCATGCCCTCTCAGCCCTCTAGGAAAATGATTGATCGTCGCGAATGATGTAAGAGGTGAAACTTTTTTTCTTCACAGCGCGTATTGAGCACTTGAATGGCGATGTAATCGTAACCGCGATTACGCTCGACTGGTTTTTAACATAATTCATTAATGACATAATTTTTATGGTAATCGGTTCGCGCCGTAGTCTCCGTCATTATCGAGTCGGAATGAAAAATAAATAAAAACGTGCTCAATGCTGAATCTCGATAAGATTAATCAGCAAAAGGCCACGTACTCAAGAGCGTCTCGCTTTACCTGTATACCAACGTGCAATAATTTCCGCTGCTAAGGATAAAAATAATAAAATACAATCGTCTTATGTTGTGGTTTACCAATTTTTTGGAGCTTGTATTGAAATAAACTCGTTGGTTGGGTTGACTGATTATTTATCAATTTGTTTTTTTTTTTTAGAAAAACGAGTCGATATAGGACTGTATCCAATGAAGTAAATTTTTAATGTTTTAGTATTAATGAAGATATTACTTGGAAGAAAAAGTAAGACAAAAAAAAATGAAAAAAAAATCTTAAACAAACATATCACCTATCCGAGGAGATCCTGATAATTTGGTACTCATTCATCGAGCATTTAAAAAACGAGTATGCTTTAACAAACTCATTGAAAAAAAAATCCAAAACTTTCGCGTTTGACCTAGAAGGAAATAAACGTAGGATGCTTTTTTGTTGCTTTTTGCTTATCACAGTATGACGTCCGATAACGATTGGCATTCGAAGTAAACATTGAAAATGAGTAACATCTTAGCCGTATCTCGATTATTAATCTCCTGTCAAACTTTAATGTTCGATATAATTAGTTTTTTCAATTGCCTGATAAAGTTGTATTAATCAAGGGCAGTGGATTAGTAATTAAAGATACGAACGTCTGTACTCGTCCTCGGACGGTTCTATATCTAATGTCCCAGCCACAATAGTGAAATACTTATTTTCAGTGTGTTACGCAAGGTTTAAATAGTACGTACGCGGCATTGTTCGAATAGTCATGGAGTTTCTGAGTCACCAGCACTCTTCGCCCCGGGATCGTTATAATTGCATGAAGAAGATTGTAACGTGTAACAAACTTACGGCATCGATCGCTTTAGTTGAATAAAAAAATCCGCGCGTGTAATACTGAAAAACGTCACTACTGGTTTCGAAAACTGGGGATTTAAAACCGGTAGTGAGATATTTTCAGTGTGACGTGACTTTCGGTCGAAAACTCAGATTTTCAAACCAGAAGTGACGTTTATCTGGTATAACGCCACAACCAGAAAAAAAATTTATTTGACGGCCACCGTTTATTTGGTTTAAGTAAAATATTTATTTGATTTAAATAAATATGTATTTAAGTTAAGTAAATCGTTACTTAAATGAAATAAATATTTATTTAATTCAAAGAAATATTCTACTTAAACCAAATAACCGGTGGCCGTCAAATACATTTCTTTTCTGGGTGCAGTTCCGGTCGAAAACCGTGATTTTCAAACTGGAAGTGACGTTTCCGGAGAAAGTTAAAAAATGTTCTCTGGACTGTTTTGCATGCAGGCAGTGACAGAAACGTGGGAATTAGAAGGTACAAAGTAATGTGGGGCAAAAGAACATATATAATACATCTCAAATGTATTTGGAAGTTATCTTGAATGTAGCTATGGGACTGGCGGCTGCTTGCTTGATGTACATCGATGCAACATTCGAACATAAAGAAACATTGTAACTCGACAGTTCTTGTCGAGCATATCATAATAGTTCTTCGAGACGATTGGACGGCAATTTGACCGATCATACCGTAACCGTTCAAAATATTCCGTGACTCAATTTTAATAGGAAGCCGGAGCTTATCGTTTGTGCGAGAGTTAATTGTTGACAATTATCCCCGTTGGTAAATGGCAATTGCAGATGTAAATAGCTTTAAAAATATATATGCAGTACAACTTCGAGTATCCGGACCTCGATCATCCGAACCCTCAATTATCCGAACCACTACTACGATTATGCACACATTCGGTTATACGAAGTTAGCGCGAAACATTGCACATTGTTTAAGCGTGTTGAGGCGGGCTTTTCCTCTTCCAGCGTCAATCCGCTCGCACACGGGCTTTCCCGAGTATTGTCACCAGCCGGGGGGCTGAGTGGTCTACTGGCTAGCGTGCTAGTCTGTAGTCCACGACGCCGCGGGGTCGATTCCTGGTGCGAGGTATTTCTTCGCACACCTCTGTGTGTCCCGTCCTGTCCTAAGGTAAACGGCCCACTTTCCGCCGCTGTCCCAGAGATCCGACTAAAGGAAACTTTTATCATCGATTCAATTAAATCCAATGTGAGACTAATGTATTTGCTATTTACATAATACATAGGGGAACAAATTTATACCCGTGAGACATAAATGGCTTACATATCGCGTGATTTAAACCAACTGTTTGTATCTGATACTTCCATGTATAAAAGATACTATTTTCTGGTACTTACACTAGAAAATCGTATTTTTCGGGAGACCCCTATCCATGGGACCGATAAAGTTAATCGTTCGATATTAACAAAATTGCTCGAATAAAGTGAAATTTGATTCGATCGATGAAATTATCTTGGGAAGACGGAAAGATCTGTTTATATATATGTTTAATTGATATTTTCATGTGATGATTGCAGACAAATGCGAAGCGTCGAAATTTAATGTCATTGATGAAAAGATAAAAATAAAAATCGTTACGAACATGCGTCACTGCATATTTCACAAGCATATGAAATTCGAAATTTTCCGATGAGTAAAAAATAAAAGAAAAAGGAAAAGGGACATAATAACCTAATCAGAAAAAAATGTATCGTGGTAATAACTTCTGGACAATCGATGTGCAGCAGCTGTATGAACTTGTCCGTATTATCTACTGTGGTGAGTACAACTCGGGGTCTCGTCGATATTTTACGCACTGTATATCGATTGATCGCGAGTATTCGGGCAAGGAAGGAAAACGATAAACAGGGGCCGTTGCGCGAACTTGGACTTTGGTGTCACTATAAAAATGTCACTATAGGCGAGATACTTTTAGCAATTTTTCTCTATTTTTCATCTTCTCGTATAACATAATAAGCTCGAGCTAGGGAAATCGCTCTACGCTTTAATTTTCCATCTTAGCAGTTCTTTTTTTTAAATAATTTTATTGTTTCGATGGAGTGACTGTAGTTGACAGTGACACTGATCTTGGAAGATAATTGATTGGAATTATTGGCTTTTTCCAAAGAATTTATGAGTATAAGTGTCATTTTATATTACGACTTATGATGACCGAGGTCGCAAGTTGCGAGCCCCAGTGATGATAATGAGAAAAGAGTGTCTGTTGAAAATATGTCAGAGGCTAGTGTGCCGTCACGATGTTCTGATCCATTTCTTGATGTTATCAATTAATTGTATTGATTCGACCTCTTTGCAAGAAATAAAATAGAATCTTTCTATACTGTAGACAAACTTTCATGCAGAAATTGTGCATCTTAAAATGACAATCAAAATGAAAAACTATTCTTCCCGTACTATACACAACGTGCCCAAGATTTTTTTTCCATCGTGATAAAGTCACCTCTTGATTTCGGTCTGTAGATTGCCGAAAAAAATATCCTGAAGAGAACACAGCCATTATCCGGAGAAAGTTGTACGGTGCATAACGCGGTACCAGGGCCAGAAATAGCAAAGAACGAAACGATTCTTTTTACGACCGTAGCGCTCCACTGAGTTCTCCTCCACACCTCACTCAACTCCATCTCCGGATTTCTCGTTATCCTTCCATCATTGTAACAACGAGTCTTGATCTTCTTTGTTACAGCAGAAGAGCAAAAGAAAAAAAAAGTTAAAAATAAAACCTGTAGAAAGCTAGTTCCGAGGTTGTCGAGAAATGATTTTATCTTATATTTCCTTGAAAATTGAAGCAGCGAGCACGCGCCACTCTTCCACGCGATTAGATATCCAGCGTCCGTCGTGCACGATGCTCGTACCCAGCCACGTAAAAAAAAATTGCGATTCCCGCAACGATCCCGTGTAGACTGAATAAAAGTACATTCGTAAGCACGCGGTGTCTGCTATTAGTGTTGATCTGACGGGAATGCGATATACAGTGAGGTGATAAAAAAAAAAGAAAAAATAACAAATTAACATGCGCGACACTCGAGAAAAATACTATAATCAAATACCAATGATCGAACCGTGGAAAAATTGCGAGGTCTGAGTGTGTCAAGATCAGGCGCGACATGATCGTTGATTTCTGTTGCGGTTCGAAATTGCATTAGAGGATATTAAGAAATAAGATTTTTAAAATGTGCCAAGAATTATTTTATTATTTTTTCTCTGTAATCGATGATTCATTAAGTGTGGACTGTTGCCTGTGACGCCGATGAATAATAACTATCGATGTGGCTTTGTTACTCATTCGAACATATGCTGCTGGATCGCCACCGATGTTGTGAGCATAATTATGAGATGCGTAATGCATCGAGTCGGCGAGCGGATTTCAATGTATCACTGACCGCGTGAGATAACAGCCGATAAGTTTAGAGCGCCGCAGCGATGTGTAAGAGGCTACAGTCGGACAGAGCTTCTGGAGTCAGGGGGACCTTGAAAATTACCGATGGCCGACTTAGCCGGAAAAGAGAACGTAGTATATTTTTACCGTTACACTAGAACCTCGATTATCGGAACCCGTCGCGAGCGGGTCTAGTTCGGTTCATAAAAATTCGGATAATCGAAACGCAATTTTTTTACGGTATCATAACACGTATATAAATAAGACATATAAATGGAATAACAGAATATATTAAACTTCAAAACATATTTTTAACATGTTTCCAACATCGAAGTCTTATTTCAAGTGTTGTGTGAAATAAACTCGTCCATTTTGCTTCCTCATGTTTCCGGGGGATTTAGTGAACAATTAAATTTTTCATCAATTTGTTAATACCATTTTGGAATTATTATTATGCAAAATAAATCTTTCCGGCAACTTTAATACGCTTGATTTTTTTTCAGATTTTAATACCATCGTGAAGTGTTTACAATTCTATCTCAATTCTCTGAAACTTATGCGAAATCAACACCATTCGCAAGGAGTACCTTAAGATAGCGAGTTGAAATTTAATATACCAGTAGAGTGGTCACGTCGATTCGTTCGGTGCAATTTTTATAAGGATTGAAACAAGATTCGACATTTTACGCAATTTTGAATTTTTTGAAAATTCTCTGTGGTAGCTCCAACTTGCGTAAATTTAATATTTTGCAAATATAATATTTTGATCGTAGACCTTTGGTATTGAATTCGGTAAAAATCTGTCCAATTGGTGAGAACTTATGGAATTTTAAGTTTTTGAAAAATTACTAAAAGCGGTCTAATTCTATTAAAAATAGATGTATCGATCTTAAATTTGACGCGGGAATGTCCTAACCCATTTTATACAAAAATTTAATAACAAAGTTTGGTATTCAATTTGGAGAAAATGAATCGAACCTTTTACATTTTATAACATTTTGAAATTTCTGAATTTTTCGACGGAGTTGTATTTTTATGTCTGACACGAGTTAATACATGAGATGTCGCTCTAGGAGTCAAATAATTTGGAGATTCATCATCAGCGGGGACAAATCGATAAGCCTCAAAACGACGAATAACGGAAATTTTTCGATCAATTTTGACGGTGTAAATTTTAAATGAATTTGAAATTTCTAAATATTATTAATATTGATATTGAATAATATTCTTAAACAGCGATTTCTTTGCTTCCCGATGGCATCGCGGAAAAGCCCAGATGGCTATCATATTCTGCGAAATACATAAGATGATGGATATGACGTTGTTGAAAAAGCTAGAAGAAGAGGTGTTGGATTTCTTGAGTAAAAATCGACACTGCCAACAAAAAAAAATTCTGGAACGCATAAGCCCATGTATATTTTCGCGCCGAGCACAGTTCCGACAAAGTGAAGCGCGACGTTGATGTATTTTTTCGCGCTAAACCGCAATCCAGCCGTTTTGCATAATATGCAAACATCTCGTTGACGTTGAAAAAAGTTGAAAATGGAAATTTTCCGTTATTCGCAAAGCTTCCTCTATGGGGAAGCCAAGCATACAGAAAATGTTTTCTCACAGAAGGAATCTTATGAAAAAGCAATATGAAAATTACAATTTTCAACTTTTTAAAATTGCCATACCCTAGCTATGCGCTTTTGAATAGCGAAATCTTGAAGCCACTTCAGTCTGCACTACGTATGTAAGGCGATTCAAACGATTTGCTATCGAAACTAGTCTCTGATACACGCTGTCCGAAGCTGATGGGGTGGGTGAAACTGCTCGGAAAAGCCAGTGTGCAAGCGAATTGACGTGGGAAGAGGAAAGCGCCTTTCAATACGCCTCAACACGGGCGTGGCTCTTGTGGCGACGAGAAACAATGTACAATGTGTTGCGCTAACGTTCGGATAACCCAACATTCCAATAAACGGCGTCATGGTTCGGATAATTGAGGTTCGGATAATCGAAGTTCGGATAATCGAGGTTCGGATAATCGAGATTCGGATAATCGAGATTCTACTGTACTTTAAGACGCATGTTTGTTTTACATTATTACTATAGTAAATTTTTAATAGATTATTGAGAACGGATAACATATTTATTGGCAGTGAATTTCCATGCTGTTTGACCGTCGTTTTTATAGACGTAGAGATATTGGATAACGAAGCGATGGAATTGCACGAGGGTCTAGGGTATGCGCCTACATTTCAGCGTTTTAACACGCAAAGTAGATAAGTCCGCACGGATTGACCCATTTGCCTGAATCGACCGAGAATATTTTGGAATACAAGACGACTTATCAGCATCGCAGCTTCCTCGTCATATTCATTGACGCACCAGTACCACGAGCTTGCGCGGGAAACCTCGGACTTCAATCTATTTTAACGTGTATTTGACGCATGATATTTTTATTCCTATTACTGTAATCAGGTTTCAATTTTTCTTTTTCTTATTAAAGAGGTCCCAGAAGGATAAAGTTAGTTGTATTTTAATTAGATCGTGATTTAAAACTTGAATATTATTAACACGTTTTTTATTACTTGCTTGTTGCAGCTCGTTATCGTGGAAGTATTGTGGAATAGTGGAAACTTACGAAAAGGCGCATCGAATAACGACGCGGGAAGGGGAAGGACAGTTGCAGTCATGCGTCTCAACGAGTGACCGACGAATTGCCTTTTTTAATACGATTATTTATTTCGCTAGAAGCGAGCATTAGTCAGCGACGATCCCGTGGTCAGTCGCAAGAATCGTACGTGCGCAATCTGACGCGAATATATTTCATCCGCTCGACAGTTTGATCAGAGTTTTATTTTTGAAGAAACATAGCTTTTAAAAATAAAAACATGACGAGCGCAGCAACATCACAGAATCAGTGTTCGCCCTCGAGAACATCGCTCAACTGTTTCCAGGGCGATCATCACGACAGTCAGAATGACGTTGACGATCTCGCCTCGGTCATGCCGCGAAACAATAACTATCTCATAAAACAGAAACATTCGTTTCTAAAAAGGCCCGAAATCGATTTGACCTTCAATAATATTCACTATCGTGTCAGAGAGTGGACCTTCCGGAAAATCGTACCAGGTAAGTCAAAAATCAATATTTATCTACGAAAAAAAAACATCTATGCAGGGTAATGTGCGAATTTATTAACCAACTGAGACGCAAGTAAATTTTATGTTCATTAAGAGGAGATTCATAAAGTCAGATATTTATGTTCTCAAATTATTGTTGATAATATTATTTTTTTTGGGAATACGATCTAATTTAGATAAAGAACTGACGACAAATGCTTATCTTATTTTCCTCAATGTAATTCGTTATTAATCGTGACTCGGAGGAAACTTTTTACATAAAAGGAACTCTTTAAAAGTATCCATGCTGCTACCACATTTCCTCTTAGTACGTTACAGTTTTGCTGCGATAGACGCCTACGAGCGCGCTTATCCGCCTTTCATGTTCTTTATATTTCGCTGATTTATATTTTTCGTTATGCAATTCATCTCCAACGATCTCTAGCTCAAGCTAATAATTATGTAACTTTCTACAACACGCTCGACAATTTACATTGCCTCTCTCATCGCGCATGCATCGCGTTTATACTTCTTCGTACTTCTTGATCTAGTTTTTTTTTCTTAACATGTTATTTTTTTTTTCACAAACCCACTTAGCATTATTCAACGTGTGCATTATGATTATACTCGCTGATTCTCGTCACCGTCACGCCACAGTCAGTGTAATTATTTCATTAGAACTGACACTAATGTCTGAATTCCAACTTCACCTCAGATAATAGTTCATAACACATAGTTTGAGCACAATTGATCTTAATACTGGTATTATTATTTCATTACAATTATTAACGTTGATAGCTGCGTTACAACGTCGCTACAGCGAATCGTAATAATTGCTGAAATGCTTAAACGCTTCGAACTAAATTGGTTTTATACTAAATCGATAAAATAAAGAGAAGTAAAAAAATCCATTTCGCCACAGCACTAAATGATAGGTATGAGAGAATATAATGCAAATAGCTTATTATCCCTGCCGATATGGCGATCAAGGTAAAATATGTCCTAATCACATTTCAAAATATATGACTTTAAAGTCCGTTCACTTTTCCGCCAATTATTTTCAACATTAACCGCGACGGCCCGTTCACTTTTCCGTCAATCAGTTGACCCTTGGCCGCACGCGCCCGTTCACTATTCGTATATTTTTGTTTCATCCAATTTACGCGATCTGAGTCCAAATAAAAATGTTTAAAAAAGCAAATACGTTAATGTTCTCACATACTTGGATAATCGTTCGTCTTGATCTTCCGATCGGCGATAGATAAAAAGATCTCCATAATCAATAGCACAAAGTTTAAAACAAAAATGACGATGCCGTTGATATATTGCGGGATAATTCCTCACTTTCAGTAATCGTATTTTATTTTGTCTACAAATAGGAAAACAAATCGGCGCAAAGTTGATAAATTCAGTAACTCGGTTGCTAAACAGATTTACCTTATCAACTTGATTCATTGAAGTGGTGGTTAACTTCTGTCGATTTTGATTTTGAGCCACTCGTCCGCTAATCTTTCCTTTCGTATCTTAAGGAAAAAAATTGCAAGAGTTGCGGAGCGCACAGACATTTTGGAATAAATAAAAAATCGCATACGAAAAAAAACTGCACATTTTATAATGAAATTATGAAGAACCATTGACTATTAACCACACCTGATGTGTGTGAAATTTCAGCTTGATCGATCGAGGCACTCTCCAGTTAAAGCGATTTGAATTTTTCGCGCTGAGTCAGACAGACACATACACACATTCACGCACATGTGCACACATACACACATACATGCGGCCATTTTTGCAAAATGTGATTTTTCGATGTTTTCAATCATTCTGAACACGTTTTCATAAACTCGTAATTTTTTTTCACCAGACCAAAACTTCCTCTATAAGGAAGCAAAATGAATACTTAAAAAGAATTTTCTTTTGTATTCGCGAGAGTTCAACAACTTCTGTCTGTTACATTGATAAATAGGTGGGAATGCCGTGCGCTTTCTGCAGCGACTTGTTTAAAGATCATTATCGAACATGTCATAAACGCGCCATAAATTAATGAAAATACATCTCATCAAGTGTATTGTGAACTCTTCGAAGGACGTTGTTATTCTCCGCGGTCATCGAGTCATCGCGACAATTATAGTGTATCCGGTAAAAAGAAAAAAAATTAATTGATCGCGTCAAGCCGAAGTTCGAACAGTTGCAGGTTTGACGAGGGTCTTGAAAATTAACGAGCTTCGCGAGATTATTTATGGATTAATTTATGTATTCAGCTACGATAGATGGCATTAACGGACGATGATTGCTACGGAAAACTCTTGGTCGAATATCTTTAAAAAATTTATGGCCATTGAACCGATTCTTTGGATAATTCAAATGACCGTTTCTTTTATTTATTTATTTTTTTTTGACGTGGCCTATTATTTTTTCCTTTCGGAAATTCACGATTATTTTAAAGTGAAGAAAAAAAAACGAAGGCACCGTTGAAGACGATGACGATTGAATCGATCGTACCTTAGGTGGAACCTCCGAAGCGTGCATCCGTTCGCTCCACGGCGACTGTCCATTGTACATTATTCATGCCCGTACAAAGGAAACGGGTAATACGTCATAACAATGGCGTGCCTACCAGCGTATCTTGCCGAGACGCGTGATAAAATTTTACGTGCACTTGCATCGATTCGATTGCGTAAGCTTCAACATATTTTCTACTTTTGCGACACTTTTTTTTTTGGCGTTTAGTTAACCGGCACACCGGTCTCTAACTACAATAAACGAACTATAATAGGTCGGTAACTATGATAAAAAAAATATATAAAAATTACACACAAAACAATGCTTTCTAACATTAATAATTTTACTCCATTTGGCAACATCGAAATTCCAAGTTTCAAGTAAGTTCGAAAGTTCGATTATCGAACCACGACGGGAAATTATGAAAAATGCCAATAGAACGAAATCTCTGCTTGGCTCCAAATGGAAATTAAGAGGAAAAAAAATCTATAATATAAAGTAAAAATAAGTTTTAGCTCTCTTTCGGAATTTTCTCGTCGACCGTTTAAACCCGACACAAGAATTCGTTGGTCGTAAAATTTTTTACGATTCTCGTTCGCCCACCCCGTAAATGCGTATACGAGCACTCCGAGTTTCGTTCCACCCGCTCGTTCAGGGTTCGCAATATTTTTCCTCTCATCGGTGTCAACGATCCCTGATTCCGAATAAAAAAAACCGGCTTCGTTCGATCTTCATTTCGTTTTCTTCTCATTTGCAACGGAGCCCGTCGTTCGTCCTTCGCGAACCTCCAAGGGCAGCGGGCCGGGCTCGCTGACTCGGTATTCGTTGAAATTTTTTATGGGGCCCTTGGCACGTAGGCCGAGGCTGACCCAGGGCGAATCGCCGGGACGTTGGCACCGTCAAACGAGCCGGGGAATCCAAACAGGGCACGATAAAATGCTCGCGCTATCTTTCGTCATATACAAACTTAAATTGTCACGAAGATACATCAATTGCTTTTTCCACACCCACGGACGCGAGGCTTCAATGACATCGGTTTCGATTAACTGGGTCACGCTCCCAAAGCGTTGCCTACGAACAATACAGCTGGGGTTTCGTGATACGGAAGACACAGTGCTGCATAGCATCCCGGCACTCTCGATAACGAGCCGTATCGATAACTCGGGAGTGTCCTTATCAATAGGAAAAATACTCTTACTCCTATGTGGATTTAGCAACAACATTTTGTGTCTCGGGTGCTAAGCGACGTTGCAAAAGAAGGCGAAGGGCTCGTAAGCCCGAAACGTATGCATGACAATGAAAATACATTCTGCAACAAACAGCGGTGTGTTGAAAATTTAATATGCCATCGCCAACATTTCTCGAGGAATGTCCCTGATAGGAATTGTGAAGAGAGCCCTATTCCTATGAGTGACCTTCCTATCCTTATCAGCGACAACCACGGTACCTGCATTGATAAAAATTACATAGTAAAAGCAGCAATACTGCCTGCTTTTACCACAGAAAATTGTTCGCATGAGGAACGTCTACATTCTATACACTGACAAAAAAAATAAGGTTGAATCAATTGAAGATTCGGGCAGGGACGTTTAAATAAATATTTTGTTGGTACAGCTAAAAGATTGGTTAGTTCCTACCCGAATCTTTAGTTGATTCAACTGCATTTTTTATCAGCGTAGGTAAGACGTCAACACGTAATTCTGGTTGCAACCCTAGTTTAACCAATTAAAGGTATATTATCAGAAACTATCTATATAGATGTTCTCC
Organism: Stenichneumon culpator; assembly: GCA_964017025.1. Taxonomy (NCBI): domain Eukaryota; kingdom Metazoa; phylum Arthropoda; class Insecta; order Hymenoptera; family Ichneumonidae; genus Stenichneumon; species Stenichneumon culpator. The sequence continues at coordinate 16,642,133 of OZ024779.1, read as the reverse complement.
CTGGGAACTAATCGTTATAGTGCACAATATTATCCTTTTTCCGTGTGTTATATACCCTGAAATATGTTATGCATTCCCTAAAATACCCCCGAACGTATTTCCGGTAAATCGCTGGAAAGCTGAATTACCGTTTGCTAAATTTCACACTGAGTGAAAGGATAGTGTTTCTTACCATAACAAACAGTTCCCAAGGAGAACGTTTATATAGATAGTTTCTGATAGTATATATATCAATTGGTTAAACTGTAATTACCGTTGCAACCATCATTCCTGTCATTGTCGTAGCTACAAAATGAAAACGTTCTCCTTGAGAACTATTTTTTATGGCAAAAAAGTCAGTATTATAGCTTTAACTATGTAATTTTTTCTCCGTGGATATTTTATCTCAGTTCACAGCGAGGGTGCGAAGCGCCCGAGTCACAACAGCCTGCTAGACGTCAATAAATTAGATCAGTAGAGTTCTCGTAAAAGTCATTGAACGACAAAACGTATCGATGGCCGTAGAAAAAAAAAACCCTTAATAATAATCTTTTATTATTTGATCGTGTCATTACACGATTGTAACAATTACGATCGTGTAATTCTAATGAGCAAACACCAGCAAATGTGAGGATTTTTTACTTTTGGAGGCTTTAAAATTTCGTGTGCATAGATGTTGAGTTCGAGTATTTTGTGAAGGGTGGAGAAATCGAAGGAGAGAGAAAGAGGAATAATTTTCCATATCGCGCGGAGTGTTACCGATAATTCGTTTGAAACATTACGTAATCGTGAGGTGTGGCAACGCGCGCCAAAGCACCTGAAATTTTCTTGAATTAGTCGGTAAACAAAGTTCATTACAATTTTTTTCTTCTCATACGAGTTACCTTACCTCAGGCGGCAATTGCCAATCTTCTCACATCGTGAATAATCGATATTGCGAAGTACTTGACCGACCACAGTCAACAACGTTATAATCATTCGGCTAATCACAAGATCAGCCGATTTTAGAAATTCTCGTGCTAGATTAATGAAAAAAAAAAATCGTGCCCAGATCCGCCCTTTCCTACCTTTGCGATATTTTTCGGTCAATCATCGTATATTGTTCGGTCAGATTCGTCTGACCTCTACAGTCAAGATAAGATTCGCTCAGCTTGCAACGGATTCTCCTGTACGATGCAGATCTCTTGTGATGTTACAATAAAGATGTCCTCTTTATTTCCGGCTGGTAGTCGCTCCCCTTTAATGCTATCTATCGTCACTACTGCTTACTCTGAATCCGAACGGGGGCGGCAAACAGGTGTTCGAATCATTAAAAGTATTATAAACTGACTGAAATCGACATAACTGAGGCACGCGATTAAAATTCAATAGTTCTAAAGTTTAGTCAAGTAGACAACCGCGTAAGCTGCATCCAGATAAGTTGTACCGACCGGATAAATTGGACAAAGCACGACCAGGTAAGTTGGATCGGATTTTCCTGGGAGTCCCTTTACCTGCATGGCGGAGAGACGAAATACCCTTCCATTTTGTTACCTGCCTTTTAAATCGTTGCTGCTTCAAGCTTTTGTATGGAAAAAGAGACTGCAAAGGTACTAAAGCAGGTTGTGGGAAATCCAACTTATCCGCTCGTGCCTAATTAGCTTGGTTCCCGAGCACGCAACTGTAGTTCTAAATTTTAATGGTCGCTTCTCCCGTATTCAATTTTTAAATTACCATTGCTCAAAGTCAGGAAGTGTCGCTTCCTCATAGTTTCGACAATGACACCGCAAGTCTCGCCATATGCTATGCGCAACTTAAGATTCTGTCCTATCACATTCTCGATACGTCGCTGCGTGTCGTCATCGAACAATCGAGAGTCACCCACATGCTTATGCGGGTGCAGATTACGCGTCCCTCTCGGAATCATCAATAGTCGAATGCGACCTTAAACGTCTTTTCTCCAGTTTCATTCTTACCGAGGTAATATCCGACGGAGATTAGAGACGAATCGTAACTCACTCTTCCCGGGAAACCGGGACGTACAAGTGTGCAAATCTATGTAGATAAAACTATCGTCGGAACTGCGTTCGACGAGAAAGTTTGGACCTGTGAATTGTACTGTGTCACGCTGCGATAAAGATTTTTCTCTTTTTTAATGTTGACCATTTGCGCAATACCTGTGTCTAGCAACACTTTGTGTCGCAACGGCATCTTCATATAGGTGACGCAATGATTTATTGACAGTGTTGCGATATTTATACATTTTTTTTGCATCCCTCTGACCCCAGATGACAGTAAGATATGCAATCAGTGAGTAATTGTTTTTTTTGTTCATCGAAAGTTTATCGAGCTGCAGAATACAATAGCGTTTCTTCCTTAATTATCGAGGAAGGTATCGTCATTTTTTTTGTTCTACAGCTGTTCACATCGTCAATGAAAACTGCTCATTGCAAAGACATCTTTATTTACCATCGTTCGCTACGTATCTTTCATGAGGAAGACTAAATTCCTCGGGCTTCTTTAGAGAGAAAGCTTGCTGAATGGCGGTAAAAAAAAATCTCACTAAGCGATGTGCACTTTTTATTTGTGCCCATTCTTCTCCTTTTGAGAGCAGCAAAAACACGTAGGACTGGAAAAAAGGATTGTACGCCGATAAACTTGGTTTTTTTTAATGAAGCGAACAGTGGCAAAAAAACGGTTAGTCTTTTGAACTGAATCAAGAGGACCGACCGAGACGTGACGTTACACCATAAAAAACGTACAAAAAAATTTGATCTTGCCTGACTTCGGCGCGAGAAAGGATCAGGAAATAAGTCGAATTTAACCGATAAGATCAGACGACATATACTCGCGCGGCTATGAAGATAGATCGTGCCGGTACGATGTATGCCGATTATATCGATGATCGAGGAAGAATGACGGCTATGTTAAATCCCACCAATGTGCAAATGTGGACCTGCTGTTGTTATCGTATCCCAAGACCTTTGAATACCAAACTGGATATTTAAAGCGTACAATTGTGTATAGAAAGGTGGCAAAACCTGTCTGAGATTCCGATGCGATAATCAAAAATAATAATTAGTTCCCGTCTACAAATCAAATTAGAGTTTCATTTTGCTCTCTGGAAGATTAAGTAAAAAATATTATACCTGTCTAATTTTTTTCTCCCATCAAGATCATCGAATCCTAGTAGCATAAGTTGGTGAGCTGTGAACAATTTAATCAGATTTTATAAGAATAATTTTCGACGGAGACACGGAAACGCAAAACCGAATCCTGTTTATGCTTTGTCCCCGACAAAATGTCAACCTCCGGTATAATAAAGTGAGCTCTGGATGGCTCAATTAGTTCCTTTTTTTCTATAATGAGACGAAAGTATTAATTTCTTTTTGTTATAAAAATATTAGTCAAAAGAAAGTCAGCGACAAAATTGCAAATATGTAATGCGAGTGAGCCTGTTCAATATTAAAGTCATTATTATTCCGCTCAGGTCGACAATCCTTGTATAACTCCAACTGGAAAGAATTGTGCAGTTCTGGGCACATCATTTCGTACAGTCAGAGCTAACGCTCAAACGCAACTCGACGGGCTTTCCGTTCACCGTGAAACCGCATTCTCTTTTTTTCTACACTCATGCGGTTGAAATTCAACCGTAGCTAAGTGCACTGTACCAGAGAAAAATTAGGACAACGTCTCGCATCGCGATCTCGTATGTCATTTAGGAAAGTCGTTTGGTCTTCGCGCAAGACGAGCATTCTGAATCCGCGAACACGCCAAGAGGATTTATTATCCTTGGGGGCAATCCGAGCGCAAAGAAGTCGGCAGGCAAAATAACGCACGTTGAAGATACATTCATATGCAATGTTTGTTTAATAAAAATATAATCCTGTATGTGCTATTTAATCGCGATTTTTAATCACAAGTGTACATGAAATTTAATATACCAGTTTTTGCTTAAAATCTTCCTGTCCGGTACATTAAATTTCATACGAATTTTGTTTACACTGTATCTCACAGAGCTACATATAAGCAAAGCTGTACGTGTTAAGTGGGCCAGAAATTGTCATGTCAATTTTTATGCAATTTGTATATTGATCGATAAAGCATTTAACGAACATTTTCAATAAGAAAATATGATTGAATGTTCATTTAAAACGCTACATTTCACACTCTTAGAATTTTCTCTAAGATGAACGATTTACGCGTTAAAAATCCTTTGATAGGACCTTCTCATGGGCGTTCTTTCAAAAAGTATAGGCGGATTAAGTTTTTATTTTATTTTTCCAATAACTACATGTCATGGAACAAAAATCATAACTGTTAATAGTCGGTGCCTTTACCCTGCAATAGAGCTATCTAGAGCGACATACCTCTTATCGACAGCGCTTTTCTACATTAATCGTTCGTTGCAGAGGTCAAAGAAATTCTTCATGGAGTCACCGGTAGTTTTCGTGCGGGTGAGCTTACTGCTATCATGGGACCATCCGGAGCCGGAAAATCAACACTTCTCAACGTTCTCGCAGGCTACACGTAAGTTTAATTTTTAATAAAACTGGCAATTTTAGTTAAATTAAAATGACGAAGAAAATCTTGAGGCGATATAAATAGGAACATTTTATTGCATGTTCTCAGGCCACAGCTTGAGATTTTTTTTCCATTGTTTTTTCTTCGTATCGGATCTCGAGGATAATGTATGTGATGATTTTACGCTAGACACCTTCCGGCTGATGACTATTAACCGCATTGTTCGTCGTATTGTTTCGTCAAAGTCTCGTGGGGTCGCCTAGGAGGTCAGATAGGAAAATCAGCATAAGACACTGCCTGCAGACCTCAAACGATTCAAGATTTAATGGACTATAAATGTTGCTTATGTTTGCTCGAAGCTAGAATAGAAGTTATGCCGAATGAGTCGGAGACAACTGAGGTGGTCTCATCCATGTTGTCGCGTCGCACAAATAATAAAATTTGAAGAAAAACAAACAAAAAATTGTTTTTTCAACTTTTTCTGAAGAGAAATTGTTTCCGGTTCGTTCGAAGCGCGAATAAGCTAGTGCGCTGTTGTAAATGCAACACCGAAGATAATATCCAGGCAAAAAAGTCATACGCGCAATTACACGATTCGATCTTTTTTCGCCGAGCATACGCATCGTATTCAACAGTCGAAGGTCGAACAACATGTGATCGAGCGATAAGATGATGGAAAAAATATAATAATCATGATTGACCGTTTGTTCTTTTTTTCGTTTCGTTTGCACTCCATCCTCGATTATTCCTTAAGTGCCTGTATTTTACGTTGTGCGGCATTTATCCGCTCGTTGCTTAACCAGTTTTCGAAGAATCGCAAACGATTTGTAATCGAAGCTATTGAATTTATTAATATGCCTATAATTGACCACATTGCTTTCTCATTCTTATGATGGACAATATGTTGTCTACTGTTGATCGGAATTCTTATTAAACATTTTTTTATTTCTCTGTAATGCCATTAAAAATACTTATGTTTCTGATCGGGTATGACGTAACTTTACGTTTGCTGCAGTTGCATTGCACTTAATCTTTTTTTTTCTACAGGGTTCAAGGTGTGTCCGGTGAAGTAATGGTGAACGGAAAGTTGCGAATGCCATACAGCGAAAGATGGAAGAGAGCATCGTCCTACATACAGCAAGACTCATTGTCCAGACCAAAGTTGACCGTAGGAGAAGCGATGACACTCGCGGCGCATCTCAAGCTCGGCTACACAATCAGCGCTTCTTACAAACACACTCAGGTTTGACATTTTTATTCAATAAAAACAATTTTGAAAAATACTTCCACCGTCATTGCTTCGAGTCGCGAATGAACATACGCCGGAAATTTTTGCTTTCAGCCAAAATACAAAATTTTTGTAGGTCAGTTTATTCAATTTTTTTATCACGCAGCAAAAACGCCTTTGGCCGCCAACCCATAGAAAAAATTCGTCTAGCGCTGTATGTCTCGTAAAAAAAATATCTGTGTATCATAACCGACAAGACGATTAATAAGAATAATTACGGGTTTCCAGGTTCTCGAACTTTTGGAGATGCTCGGTTTGAGTCGCTGTTACGATACTCTCTGCGGTCAATTGTCCGGTGGACAGAAGAAGAGGCTCGACGTTGCCCTCGAGCTTCTCAGTAACCCTTCAGTATTATTTCTCGACGAGCCAACGACTGGTAATTGCTTTTTTTTTTGCATCCCGTCTTCCATTCTCTTCCGAACTGGTCGAATAATGTTTTGAAATATCTTTTCAGGCTTGGACTCGGCGTCGTGCAGTCAATGTCTAGCGCTGCTGCAGCGACTCGCAAGAGTGGAAAAGCGAACTGTAGTTTGTACTATTCATCAGCCGAGCGCTCTTCTCTTCGAGATGTTCGATGCTCTCTACGCAGTTGCGGGTGGTCATTGCATATACAGAGGGCCCATTCAAGCTATCCTACCGCACTTGTCGACGGTCGGGCTCAACTGTCCGCCTTATCACAATCCCGCTGACTTTTGTTAGTATCTTATTTTTAAAAAAACGTTGTATATACGTTGAGTATACGACACCTTATGTTAAGTCGGATGCAATGCGGTTGAGTGAGACAAGTTGCATTGTTTTTTACTAGACAGTTCGATCACTGGTTTTTCCAGTCCGTACTTCTTGCGCGTCCACTTATCCTTTTCTTTGTGTCTCATGAATTTTGATGCCCTGAATAATTATTTAAAAAACTTCCTATATCATTTTTTAGTGATCGAAGTCGCGATCGGCGAGTACGGAGTTACAGTTGAAAAGCTCGCTACGGCAGCGGAAAAAATTTGGGAAGTAGAGAAGCCTGAGGCACCGGCAAAGCCCCAAATTCTGGGTAAGTCTTTGTCAAATATTCCTTTTTTTCCTTGAAATTAATGAAACAAAACAATTATGATTTTTTTAAATGAAATTAATGGAAAAGTCATTCGATGTCGATTAGCATTCGATTAGCGCGAATAGATGAGATCAATTGTGAATGTTTTTTCTTAGACGCGGCTTCGGAAGTGGAACCTCCGCCTCCTGCTGGTTTCCTCGCGCAGTGTTACCTACTGTACAAGAGACATCTGCTGTGCCTTAAGAGGGATTACACGCTTATGATCATACGCGTGCTATGTCATTTACTTATCGGCGTTATATTCGGCTATCTCTATATGGGTAGCGGCTACCGCGCCAACGGCGTTCTTGCCAATTATGTGTATCTCTACGGATCTCTACTGCTTGTCGTCTATACCGGAAAAATGGCCGTAACTCTTGCCTGTAAGTTACTACACGATCGTAGACAACGATTTAATTATAAAATAAAATTTATTCCTGTGGAAAAGCAATTACTCATTGCTGACACTCGATTTTCTTTCCAGTCCCTCTAGAGATGCAAATGCTGAAACGGGAACACTTTAATCGATGGTATCGATTAGCACCTTATTACATCAGTATGTTACTCGTGGAAATACCTTTTCAAGCTACCTGCGCGACTACATATATTGCTGTTAGCTACTGGCTTACCGGTCAGCCTATCGAATCCGAACGAATTATAACTTTCCTTGTCGTCAGCGTTGCCGCGAGCTTGACCGCTCAGGCTTGGGGATTTTTCATCGGTGCAACTACTCCAGTGAAGGTACGAAATTGAAAAATGAAATCAATTATGACATGCCGTGAATTATTTTTTCTCTGATGGTAAATAAGTTTTACCATTGTGTAATACCTTCCTTGCCGACGATTCGAGCTTGAAAAAAATTATGCCTGCACGGGTAGTGTATCAAATCAACACTGAAAAAGACAAGACGACGAAAACTGAACACGAGGAGTCTACACCGTGAAAATGAGCACGCAACATTTTACCACCAGTTGGCTCTGCACTAAGAAAATCCTTGAAAATCTCATGTCTTGAACAGAAATGACGTTTTCCCGTGTGACGTCACTGCCGGTCGAAAAATGAGATTTTCAAAGCGATTAATCTTGTCCGTTTCGCTATCTCCCACCCTCTTATATCCTTTGTGTCTTTGTATTTTGCTGGCTCCACTTTTTCTTTGATGCACTTGTAGCTTGGGCTGAAAATCGATTTGTCCACCTTGAGCCAGTCCTTTGCAGTCCTGTTCCACGGTCCCTTCCGCCCCTGTGGCTAATAATAGTTCCCTCAATCCTTCTGCCGACCACGAGCTCCTCCTAGCTTAAAGAATATGTAGGACTTTCGAAATTTTGGAACTAATAACTAAAGAGATATTTTTTAAATTGCAGATCGCAGTGTTTGCGGGTCCTATAATCGCTGTGCTATTCTCGGTCTTCGGTTTCTGCATCCGCTACATGGATACCCCAGCGGCGTTTCGTTGGCTGTTTCACATCTCGTACTTTCGTGCTGGTTTTCACAGTCTGCTTTTCACGGTCTACGGCCTCGATAGGAAAGATCTGAACTGCGACGACTTTTACTGTCACTACAAGAAACCCACACAATTTCTCAAAGAAATGGAGATAAATGACACGAACGTCGTTAATAATTTAGTTTTAATCGTAGGTGTAGGTGTGCTAATGCACCTTCTCACGGCTAGCGCACTGTGGTGCAAGCTTAATCGAAGATAAACCTTTTTGCTTGCGTACCGCACGCATGACGAAAAAAAAATACAGGGCATTCATTCAGTATTTCGAATGGACTTTTGCATCAGTCCGAACTGAGCCGTATGCGAGCCGTGTCGCCAACGGCACTATAACATTCGAGATACCAAATTCGTACTAATTTTCACGCGATACATAAAAATTGAAGACGTTTTGATCTTCTGACGCTAAATTTCTTTCCCGAGCTCGCCGAGAACGAAAAAATTAGAGCCGTGCGAGTTGTGCAACGAAAAAAAGAAGTCTGTCGGTAACCGCGCAGATCGTTATAATTAACAAACCAACTAGTCGAGATTTTTGTTTGTAATATCTAATCAGACCAAAAGAGGTATAAACACGTGGATACTTAATTGATTATCGAACGAAAATTTGTCTTGTTTAACAGTACGGCTGTTGAGCAAATTATTTAAATTTTTTCGTAAATGTAATTGAAAATCATAGTTCCACGGTATAAAGTATGCTGTGGTAAAGATCTTTTTTCATTTTTCTTATACGAGCGTTTATTTAGATACTCGAAAGATGTCGATGGGAAATGTATATACATAAATATGCAATTTAATGATATCATGATGTAATTGTAAATGCGCATTGGACTTTCGGGACGGCATGCTGAATACCCAAGGCGAATCCCTATACATCTTGCGTTATACCTTGCGCTATCACACTTAATAGCAACATTTATAATTTATACACGGACAAGAAAGAAAAACATTGTTTGAAATATTCACAGAGCTTTTACGATATTTTTATAAGACGATAGTGTAGCACGAGACAAGCGGAGATGTAACATAACTTACCCAGTTTAGTAGTAACTCTATTAATTGGCTTAGCAATGCGCTGACATCGACGATCATGTTGCATTGTATATGTACAATAAAGAAAGAAACTGCGGTCGTAAAAATTAAATCAGAAATATGTTAAAAAAAAAAAAAACACCGACTTATATCAGAGTGTAGTTGATTAGTTTGCCGATCAAAATACCTTAAAAATGGCACGTTGCTTGCACTATACATGACAATCAAATTTCATCTTGATCAGTCAAGGCGTTCATGAGTTACTGTCGCAGAGCTTTCGAAGTTACAGCTCTGTAATGTTTTACACTGTTTTGTAAGGACCGAGCAAATGAATAACGCGCGTATTTGGTTTAGGGGTGGATATAATTGATTATAATCACAGCTAAATATATAGAGCATGAACTATCAAACGTCTTCTCTCTCGGAAAGTCAAGTCGAGACTCCACGTCATGACGATCGACCTCAAGTCGAGTGTGCATTCGCTTGTCAACTGTCATTCCGAGTTATTCCAGTCATCGCAGTAATATCGTGTGTAGCGTGCTAAATGCTAATATTCATTACACTATTAAAAAAAAATGGAGCGTAGCCTCTACACTGGTTCTCTCGACTATTGTATCCAAGATCTTTCACTAGGTTGAGATTCTTAGAGAATTAATCGAAAGCTTGACCACCGAATAGAAAATTGATTGTTTCTTTTTCGACATCGGATAACAACAGCCAAGGATCAGTGTCAATTTCTGTGTAGACAAACAACTGCGCCACAGGCGAGCTAGGAAACGATCGGATTGCAAGGTGAAAATAATCCCAAGGAATTTCTCGCATTGAAGGATCTTCCCGTGTGTAGTTCGAACAGCTGACGGTCAAGTGACTCATTCTTCCCCCCCCCCCCCCCCCCCCCGAGTAATCCTCATTCGACTCTCATCCGGTTCTCCTGGCTGCAGCTTAACGGTAGCGAGTGGGCAAGGCCGCTCGCGAGGTAGCTGGCTCCAATGGAATTACTCTCGACGATGTTACTGACCCTTTTATAAGCCCAAGATATTTGCATCCCTATCTGTTATTATTAACATTATTGTTATTATTTTCGAACGCCTCTCTCACCGAGAATTCGCCACGCATTCTGCAATCCGAAATTGTTTATAACGGACAAACTCCTCACACGCACGCATACATATTGATCAATGCGCTCTCTCTATCATTACTCGTGGGTCGTCGAACGGTAATCTTTCGATGACGTCACGATTCGCAACACGCAAATGTTTCATGCTCGTTGGGACTCTCCGTAATTAGTTCGCGACCTCGTGTATGCGGAATGTACAATGGCAGTCTAATATCAATATTTCGGCACCGAAATTCGGAGGATAAGATAATTATAACAAAATCGTCAAAGTGTACTTCAGTGTACTCACTGAAATAGTGTGTGAAAACATCTTGAGTGTATTTGGGAGATTATGTAGATTGGGGGGGGGGGGAGGGAGGCGTCCTTCCTCCCGATAATTGCATGTACCTGCGAGAGCCCGATTCGAGGGCCTGATTGTCCCAAGTCCCTCTAGACGGACCATAACGCTTTTTGAGGGCACTTCCGGAATGCATTTTAAGGTCACTTCCTTAAGGCCTTTTAAGGTCACTTCCGTAACGCTTGATAAGGCGACTGTTCACTTCAAAGTTCGGACGAACATATTTCCACGCCGAGAATTCATTACAAAGATCGACATCGTTGCCGAATCAAAAGAAAGGCTTTGCTATTGACAAAGAGAATACCGCACGCGTGACCTGAGAGATTTCTGGTGAATTCCTCAGCGAATTTTATAGACAGTGAATGGTGAAGATAGCGCTTCGTTCCCCGGTTGTGGACGTAGCTTTAGCTTAGAGTGGTGATTATAGCACAGCAGCCTCGGGGGAACGAGATACTAGCTCGTTTCGCGCACTTAACAGCGGACAGTAAGGCCCTGCCCGCGGTCGGGAGTAGACGGCTATAACATCTATATATATATATATCTGTACGACACACGTTAAAGCCCCTCACTCGGCGAGTTCCCAGTCTTAGTCACTTGACGACTCGACGGAGCAAACGGTCGAACGAACAGAGCCGAGCAGTGTGAGCCAAGAGTTCTCTTTGTCAGTTCTTGTATTATAAATTCACTGGTCGCGCGCTGCCGCGGCTGGTTCATCCAACTGGGAGATAATACGTGCGCGTGCATCTCATTGCTTCAACGTACGCGGGCACGCTCTCACACGCGGAGCTTTAAATAAACCGCGTTGGACTCGGGCAGAGTACAATCCAACGAGCTTCGATATAATAGCGCAATATATTTTTGTTTCGTTAGTTAAAAAATAAATAATAATTACAATAAACCGTTCGCATGCACTTCTTGAAGAAATGAAGATACGCAACGTTTGTCGTCGAGCCGTCACGATGGACATGTGGTATTTGAATTGATAAAAGGAGGATTAAAATTGATCCGAGGAAGGATCAATTTTATCCAAGGAAGGAGGCGGTTAAAATTGCTCCAGTGATTTTTTTATTCTATCTGAAAACATAATAATTGCATCAATAAATTATGTCGACTTGCTCCGCAAATACGGTCCCCCGGAAGCCAAATAGTTTAAAATTGGACGTCGAGCACAAAACCACCGTGGACTACGACGCCGACGTGGATGGTACAACGTTTCATCATATAATCGACAAACGGTTCAATCTTGAATTTGACGATGTTTCGTACACCGTACGAACTGGCATACTCGGGAGAGGTAATGTCGAGACTAATTTTTTTTTCTTCTTTTTTTTACAGTGTTAGTGTAGGGATAGGGATGCTGAGAAAATACCCTATGTAGGTCTGGGGCCCCTAAGAAGTCGGGACAATTATTAGGAGAGTGTAGGCGTAAAAGTGTAGGCGTGCAGGAGAGTGTCAGTGTCGATCTTTTATCGTTGCGCAGCTGCTCGGCGTCAGACCGAAGTGTCTCCTCACACCCGCGACGAATGATAAGCAAAGTCCCGCGCGTATTTAGAAAAATACAAAATAAAATAAGTGAAAAAAGGCCAACGCATTCTTTTTGTGCGCTACGAGAGGACGATCCTTGATCACATTCATCATCATCAGCGACGGTTTCTTCTTTTTTTATGCGATAAGGTGGCACTGATTTTACTTTGTATCGGCATCGAGTGTTCGCTCCGATTCGTATAGCGTAAATATGTGTATTTATTGTTGTGCGAGCTGTTTTATTTTCTTCCCTCATCACATGCACTGAGAGAATGATCGAGTGAAAATTACTATATCGCTTGAGAAAATAATCATAGCACATGGCAGTAGGGAACCATTGCGCCACCTGTGGCGGGAAGTACCGGATTTGTAAAAAAAATCGCAAATGTGGTTTCTGCGAACTATGAACTGTGGTAGTTTTTCTTAGCTGACTGGTAATTTTTATTACATCCTTGTCTCAGTGCGTGGAATTTAATTGCACACATAAATTACTTTCAATATTTTTTTTATATTTAATTTTTTTTTATTAAAAAAGCTTTTCTAGTAATAGCACTTACGACCAGTATTTTCCGAGATTTTTTTTTTCAGTTTTGTAAATTTTTTTTCAGTTTATAAATGAAACTGATGGACAGGAAGAAAACTTCATAAATCGTCGCTCTATGCAAACTTAAAATTCTACGACTTATCAATCTCGTTATCACGTTGTTCTCCGCCGCTATATCGGCGACGCTTGAGCCGTTAACGTTATCTGCTTGGTACAGGATTTTTATTTACGAAGCTTTACGATAATGAATTTGGTAACGTAGAGTTTGTAGTGCACAGAGCACAACCAGATGGACGAACGCCACGAAACGGAGCAGTTGGTGCTTGTCTATCTGGCCAGGGCAGAATGAAAAGAGCCAGACTTGTCGTCTCTTGTCCCTTCGGAGTCACAGTTTTGTCTCCCGGCGGACTTTCGGGATCAACGTGCAAACTGTCTGCACTCTGATACGTTTGATTCAAGTGTATGTTGACGAATCATTCGATGTGGAGGAAGACACTTTGGCTCTGCTGCCTCATTGCCGTCTGACGATTCACGCTAATCGGGAGTTAGCGGATATCTGCCAGTAGATAATACTGGCTGAATGTCCCTTCAGGGAATCGAACAGTGATGTAAAGCTGACTATTGACTTATGTCGGTACGCACTAAAAAACAACTCGATTGTGTCAAATATTATTATCGTAAAAAATGCATTAATTTATTGATTAATTGATGGAATTGAATGGTTTGTATTATCCGCACGGAGAAAAATAGTTCTGTTTCTCTAACAAAATGTAGATCGTTAATAATTTATTGTTGTGGTAGCAAAAATATTTGGCTGCTACAGCAAAATATTTTGTTGTCCCTATGTTAACGAGGTAAATCAGGAATGTTAACAAAATTCTTGTTGTCCCAACAATTTTTTTTCTCCTTGCGTGTGCGGTCGGTAATACATGGCGCTTCAACTTTTCATTTTCAATCGTTGATAGGGAAAAGCGGGGTCAAATGAGACGGTGGGGTAAAAAGGGACTGTGAGGTCCCTTTTTACAGTAAATATTGGAGTCGGAATTTGTGAAATAAATTCTCTTACAATAGATTTTATCTCAACACTCGAGAGCATCGGAACCCTCACAATCGTCCAGATAATCTTTGACAATGTCTTCTGACATATCGTTAAAAAAATTTAATTTAATAGTTCGTATTATCCGTGTGCGCTCGGTAATACAGGTCGCTTCAACTTTTTTTTCAATCATTGATAATAATCAGTTGCTAATCATTGTAGTGTAGAAGGCTAGTAGTTGCTGGTCGACATCCAATAATTTGTATCTATTGAATTTTTTTTTATCATATCTATATTTTCCTTAGATAGACGGAAATCGCACACTCGCTTCTACGCTTTGTTTTTACAATTGTACGTCTCGCGAGTTCTTAAGTAACTTAGAACAATATAATCGAGTGAAAATATTTTTTTTGATAAAACATCTATAAAAATCAAATGAAATAAGAATTCTGCCGAAAATATCAGAGTCGAAGTTTGTCAAACAAATTCTGTTACAATGGATTTTATCTCAAGGTTCGAGAGCACCGGAGCCCTCGCAATCGTCCAGATAATCTCCGATAATGTCTTCTCGCATATCGTGTCTTCTTTTTTTCTCTAGTTAACAGTGAGGAGAAATCGAGATCGTGTCCTGATACTCTTACGATTCTTTTTCTCAAACGTTTGATTATTCCCCTATTCTCTAGCTCCCTCATCATGATCAAGCACTCGAAATGAATCTCAAAGGTCTCTTCTTAATCGCGGAAAATTCTCTTTACGAAACGTTCCCAAGATTGAAACATATCGGGGTCGCGATTTTTTTATCTGTTTTAAAATGTGTGTTATCAAAATCCACTTAAACACTTCGGCATGGTGTTCACGTGTTACCGTAGGCTAAGGTAGTACACGTTGAATAACAATAGTTGAAGAACATTCTCAGTGTCCAACTATTCTATGACATCAAGACTTTCGGAACAGACGATTCCTTGCACATGTCGCGGCAGCGTTGCTTATCTTCCGCACATAGACATTATACCCACGTGCACTTAGTCAATGTTATCAAAACTTACCGTTGAAGAGATAATGTTAAAA
Organism: Stenichneumon culpator; assembly: GCA_964017025.1. Classification (NCBI taxonomy): domain Eukaryota; kingdom Metazoa; phylum Arthropoda; class Insecta; order Hymenoptera; family Ichneumonidae; genus Stenichneumon; species Stenichneumon culpator. The sequence continues at coordinate 16,627,132 of OZ024779.1, read as the reverse complement.
AAGTGTTGATTCATATGAAAATTTTCAAACGCATAAAATAAAATCTTTGACACATAAAATTTGGTTTTTTATTGACTTTCGAATTATTTTTTTCTAATCTCAACAGAATGCCTCAACAGAGAAATAGGTCGGGCAGACACATTTTTAAAAAAATCCTTTTCGCAGGAAGGAGAAAATTATTGAGCAACTTGAGTGGCAACTTCAGATCTGGTGAATTGACGGCGATAATGGGACCATCGGGCGCTGGAAAATCAACCTTGATGGACATTCTTGCGGGTTACACGTGAGTGGAGTAAACGGCCGAATTAGTCTGTACAACGATGTTTTTATCCCCCCAGCGTAATTGAGAAAACATTATGAGCACGGTAAATAATAGTCCATGTCGAAGTACCCTTGGTGCATTTGTGGTACGGTCCAAGTGAAAAGAAGGTAAATCCAAGTGCACTTGCACTCGGAATTATTGCACTCTCACGAAGGCTCGAGGCAGGTCACGGTGCAGTTCCAGTTCTTATATTTGCCTATCACGTGTATACTTGTCGGTCGTCAGCAAAAAAATAATAAATTGTCATATAATTCATGAACAAACGCTGGAGATAATCGAATCGTCTATTCGCACTCAATTAAACTCTGCTTATGCTAATCGCACTTCTGCGCCAATTCAATTTTTTTTAAATATGAGTTACAAAAAAGCTGTTCAAAGTTTTTTTTACTGTTAATCCGATGCAAATTTGTGTCGTATTATCGGCACTCAGTCACGTTAAGAGTGTGTGACATACCACGGTCGGTAAAGAAAGAGGTACTTTTTTTTTTAACAGCGCCGATGATTTGGTTTCAAATGTAAATTGATTCTTGACTGAAGCTTAAATCATATCCACGCCACGTAAGAATCGGCTTTTGACCGGAAATCTTTAGTAACTTCGAAAAAAAGTTATTACAGATTTCGTAAAGAGTTTCTGTGATCGATTTGCAGGACTTCATCGATCACGGGCAGGGTCACGTTAAACGGTGAGGATCGGGATCCCACGTCTTTTAGAAGATCCTCGGCTTATATAATGCAAGATGATAATCTACAGCCTCTACTGACGATCGATGAGGCTATGAGAGTCGCGGCCGATCTCAAACTGCGGTCGAATCATCGTGAAAAAGTGCAGAGGGTAATTAAAGAAAGAAAAATTCTCTGGAAGCTGCAGTCTTTCGATTAATAATGACACTACTTTGCTATGACGATTTTTTCAGATAGATGAAATTCTGTTGGCGATGGGTTTGACACAATGTCGACATACGAGAACTGATCAGCTGAGCGGGGGCCAGAAAAAAAGGCTCGCGATTGCTCTGGAACTCGTTAATGATCCTCCAATCATGTTCTTCGACGAACCTACCAGGTAGTCAAAGTCGGGAGAATGGTTGACTTAAAAATTATCCCTTTCCGAGACCCTTCGTAGATCGATCGATTGCAATGCTCAATAATCTACATAATAATAAAGTTCATGTCGATTGGATACTTACAAGGATACTCACAAGATACTCACAAGATACTCACAAGATACTCACAGATACTCACACGATACTCACAGATAATCACCGATACTTACAGGTACTCACAAGATACTCACAAGATACTCACAAGATACTCACAGATACTCACAGATACTCACAGATACTCACAGATATACTTACACGAATACTCACAGATACTCACAGATATACTTACCCGAATACTCACAGATACTCACAGATATACTTACACGAATACTCACAGATACTCACAGATATACTTACACGAATACTCACAAGTACTTACACCGATACTCGCCGATACTCGCCGACACCCGCCGACACTCGCCGACACTGCGAGCGCGCTAGCATATAACCGTTGGTACATTGATATTTGGTTGAATCAGCATTAATAACTCGGTTATTTTTTTAGTGGCCTAGACAGCGTCACATCGAAGCAATGCCTCAAACTTTTGAACAATCTCGCGAGGCAAGGGCGAACAGTAATATTCACGATACATCAGCCAAGCGCTACGCTGTTCAGCATGATAGACCATTTATACGTTATCGCCGATGGAAGCTGCGTCTACACCGGCAGCACGAAAGCACTCGTGCCTTTTCTTTCCAAACATGGATTGCAATGTCCAACTTATCACAACCCAGCAGATTTTCGTAAGTCTTATCAGGAGACTATGTACGAGTCTCGGACACAAACATTAAGCTCCGAATATGATACACATTTCTTTTCTGCGAATTATCTAAATTTACCGTGGGTTTATCTCCAGATAGTTATTTAACAGTTGAAAGGTCGCAACTTTAATTGAATTTATTTATGGCACGACTTCTGGCGATATTGTTGGCAGCGTTTGTGCGAGCACATGCAACGTCTGAATAAAATTATGATTTTTTGTTGTATAGCCCCGAACTATAATACAGCTCGAGGAGAACCTTGATACTAAAAAGCCTTTTGTTTATCCATTGACGAAATTCCTTCATAAACAAGCAGCGGTCATTTTTAAACGGAAAATACTATTACATTATTATCATATTAGACGGAAAATACCATCCAGATACGGAAAGTATGTAGATGGTGGATTCGTAGAACATGTTTCAAAAAACAGAATGCGCCGTAATACATCAAAATCGTGTAAAAATCACAGATTATTCTATGAAAAAACTGAACAAATATGGACATTTTCAAAAATTAGCGCAAACCCGTTCGTATTTTTGCAAATCCATGCAATTAATGTTTTCTACGATGAGGACATGTGCAGTAATACACATAACCATCCACGATAATCAATAGATGCGTAAAACTTTGGATAAACGACATTAAACATATAGCATTCACTTGACTAGTGTCAAGCGCCAACGTCCTTAAACAACGTTGAACTCTGGTGTGCGAATAAAATTCTCCATTTTGAAGCACCTTCGAGAGCGCAGGGTGAGAAGAAGTTCCTAATACGTTTGTCATCGCAATATTCGTTACTGTCGGAAAACGAATTAGTACCCGTATCATTCTGTGTTTTGAACATTTTATTCCGCATTATCATATATCGCTCTCAATGTCGTTCACATTCTCATGCTAAATTGTATTTATTTTTATTTTGTCTGTCTCATAGTCATGGAAGTTTGCAACGGCGACTACGGTAACTACGCACAGAAACTCGGAATTTCCATAGACAACGGGAAGTGCAACGATTGGCGCTCTTCCGCCCCTGGAAACTGGAACGAGATCGAAGAAATGATTGCTTCCAGTCGGAACATTCAGTTAATAGCTACAGCGAATTTACAACCGTTGCCTATTACACCGCTTCACTGCGAACATCGCAGGGAACAAGATCCAACTTATTATGCTACAGGATTTTGGAAACAGCTTTATACATTGCTCAAACGAAATGCTATAAGACTTTCGAGAGACAAGGTACTTGCGGGATGGAATTTTCTAGATAAAAATGTCGCTTTTTTCGGTTCTTGCCGCAGCATAATTAAATGGGCTTCCGCTTATTAACTGGCTGCGTCATTCAATTACTTCGTTAGCCGGATCAATTAACATTTTTTCATATTTTTGTTTTCCTTTTGCAGGTACTCACATTTATTCGACTAGGAATGCACCTAATAATAGCCATATTAGTCGGAACTTTGTACTGCAGAATCGGCGAGGATGCCGCTCACGTTTTTGACAACTTTAATCTACTCTTCTTCAACTTAATGTTTCTCATGTACAGCGCTTTCAGCGCAACCATCATCACATGTAAGTACATTTCTCTTACCAAACTCCATAATGGTGCTTAATGATTTTTCTCTTTCCTCATAGAGGGACATTTTCTATTTTTAATTCCACCAAGATTATTTCGTCCCAATTTTCAGTTCCATCGGAACTGCCGATCGTCACTAGAGAACACTTCAACAGATGGTACAAACTACGATCGTTTTATCTGGCTAACAAAATCGCCGATCTTCCTGTACAAATTGCCGCCGCCTCTACGTACACTATTATAGTTTTTTTAATGACTGGGCAGTTTCCCGAATTAAAGAGACTCGGGCTTTTTATGTTAATGTGTATACTGGTCAGTCTTGTGGCGCAGATCGTTGGTGTCATTGTCGGAATCGGTATGAAAGTTCAGGTACGATAGATAGATTTTTTTTTTGAGCAGATAAATTAATCTATTGACTGTGAAAATAAAAATCACGATTCATCTTTTTCAGAACGCTGTGATATTCGGTCCATTGTTCATCTTACCGTTTTTGATATTCAGCGGTTTCTTCGTTCATCTCAACGACGCCCATCCATATCTTCAATGGCTATTTCACACGTCTTTTCTAAAGTACGGATTCGAGGGAATAATAGCGTCCATTTATGGGTGAGTTTATCATTAAAAAAACAGTTCGATGCACTCAAATTACACAATCAAAGTACACAATTAAATTGATGGATTTATCGATAGTCAAGTATCGATTACGCATTACAATGACTCTTTGCAGATTCGGCCGTCCAAAAATGCCCTGCTCGGAGATCTACTGCCACTACACAACCCCGGAGAAATTTATGGCCGAGGTAGACATGAAGAACGTCAACTATTGGTTCTCCATGTCGATTCTCATCGGTCTTTACATCATACTCGACGTAACAGCGTTCATGACACTAAGACTGCGGCTGAAACTTCGTCGTGCCTATTTACTCTAAAAAAATAACAATAATAATAATGAAGCCTCAAATTTTAGATTTTACGTCAGGATCTAAATGCAATACGCGCGAGACATACCAAGTAGTGAAGGAACTCAAGAGATATATTCTTTTTAACTGTGAAATCTAGTCATACATTTTTTTATCAGGCTACACGTAATTTTCCATGGATCGGCATCGTCGTTTTTCGTGTGTAATGCGTAGAACAAAGTGATAGAGCATTTTAGCTGTTCGGAAATGGAAAATTCTCGGAATCTACAGTGCCATTACTACGCATGGTCAGCAATTGTTCTCGCGATGGAATTCATCACTTTTATCCGAGTTTTGGACTGTGACCGATGACTACACAGTCTTTGTGTGCACTGTCCAGCTGAAGATAAGAGTAGAGAATTTTTAAAAGTAGCGTTGAAGATTATGCATTTTCTTAGAAGAGCAAACCGAGCAAACCGTTCGACGATCGGTCTTTATCGCACGAACGCTCTCCCCGCGGCCTCGGCATTTGCGAAAAACGTGCAATTTTTAATCTGATTTTTTAACTGGACGATGTTAAGACGATAGAAACCGATTACACGTGATCAATGTATCGATTTATATGAAAAGGAAAACATCCAAGACACGTCTTCGCTCACGCAAATGGCGAGAAGTCGGCGCAATAGCCAGAGAGCCAATGATTATTTCCACTGCGCAATAAAACGACAACGGTGTGCGTGAGCAATATAAATGTTTATCAAATGCCTGCCGTCTGGAGAATACTAAACGCAGTTAGATTAGATTTTGTAATCGAAAGAACGTGAAGTGGATAAAAAGTTGAAAGGATGAAAAAGAAATCCGCAAGTTGAATGCTACCAATTCAACGATGCGATATATTCTCAATGACACAAATATGTACAAATAACATAAAATTATATCAAAGAATTTCTAAAAAAAAAAAAAAAAAAACGGAGACATTCATAAAAATAAACTTTTTACTCCAAAAACCAATATCCCAGTTTGCAATAAATTCTTCGGTAAAAATATTTCAACATACACGTTCACGCGAATCACTGTTGGAAAAACGAAGTTCGCAAGATCTGGGAGGGGCCGTATAAAATTGCGAAGACATCGTCGCTGACAAATGAAGTTCAAGCGTCCGCCCGATTCATCAAGAGAGCACGGACAGAGCTCTCTGCCTCCGAGGACCCCTCGTTCCCCACCATCGCCCTCTCGTTTCATACCAATGATACAATCGACCCACTGTGAGATATCGCACTGAAGAGCTTTGCTTCCAGTTGATAATTTCCGCAGCGCTCGACAGATACGCCGTACGAACCAGTCGTCGATCCGCCACGTTCGGCAGTCGCTGGCGTAGACATTCTTTAAGCTACAAAATATATCGCTTGTCCATTGATTTTAGCGGCGATCGCTATCATTAGCTAGTCGAGGTTCGCTGACGCGTAACTTATCGGTAACGCGCGAGTGGTGTCTATCAGTGTGGAATGTATACAACTGGTCCCGTACGTCTAACGTTCGAGCTTTCACTAAACTGTCCGGCTTCGAGAGAAACGTTGGAAAATCGTAGGCAAATTTTTCTGCAAAAGTCAAATGAAATCTGAAAATTATTCTTTAATTTTACCGTCTCAACATTTCTTTTGTTGATCTTGAACTTTTCTTCTTTTATATATGAAGATACGTGTTTAAATATTTTTTATTACACCGGTACACTTAATCTCCTCATTCTCAATAAAGTTTACCCAGCCACTTGAAAAGATTCCCCTCTGGTTATCGATATAATAAGTGAATATTGTTTTAAATCACCCAGTTCTATAAATAAAAAATTCTTCGTTTCTTCTATTGTCCAACATCGAGGAGTCGTTTCGTTAAAAGAAGAAATAAACAAATAATTTCTGATGATAAATTGCAATTCATTGCTGTATATTCCTCTTAATTTTTCAACCCATAAATGTTGTTTGTGCACTCTACGCCGATGCTTTTCTCATTCGATAATACGTGCCGATCGTTATCCTGTTATCGATACACTCTAAAAAATAGTACGATTACTGGAGCAATGTTAATTAATTTTCCACTTGTCACCACGTGACACTTCACAACCCACTAGTTCCTCCACTTATCAAACTTATCGAGTGCCTTCATTTTTTTATCCTTTTATCGCAAACAGAAAAAAGTGAATACTATTCGTGCTGCAATTCGAAGGAAGTACTGTTCATTATTCACGCCACGATTATCTAGTGTGCATTCATTTTTTATCATTTACAAGCGAAAACTGCTGTTTGCTTTTAGTGACCGATACTCGGCCGAGCATCGGGCACTAAAATCCGGACTCTGGAGCTCGTACATCATAAGATTTTTCGTAGTGGCGCCCTACGGAACGGCGGAGATGTGAAGAAATACGGTTGAAAAGAAAATTAAAAAGTATTGCCGTGCGACTGCGGTCAGTGCCGTCAGGATGCAGTGAAAGGTAGTGGGCACGACGTTGATAGGAGGGACTCGTGTTGACTGGATAAGTGGGAAATATTGTTCCCATCCGAGACGGAGTACTCACAACCGACGAAGTCGCAGTTTACGTAGTCTTTCTTCATGGGAGCTGAAGAAATGAACGGCCCGCGGCCGGAGAGCGACCTCGATTCGGATAACAGGTCGTTCGATCACTGCGCCGTACGTCTCGAAGATCAACAAAAGTTACTCAATGGAAACGGATGCATCGACGCCAAATCACGAATTTACCTTGAATTCTCGGACTTATGCTACACCGTTCCGCAATGCAAAGGTGAGTTATATTGTTTATTTTTTCATGAATTTTTAGAGTGATTTTAGTAGTAATAGTAAATGCGCTTTATTAGTCTCAGTAATACATGGTTCGGTGGTATTGCGTGTATACATGTATGATTTTTGTTTTTATTTTCATTTTTTCACCTTAGGCTAATGGGCCATTGACCGAGGTCTTTCAGCCTGAGTGATTTTATTATAGGGAGAAAAATTGAAGAATCAATTTTCCGTTTATTAATTGAACCCGGTAAGAAAAGCGTGCCGTAATATTCGACATGCCGTGCCGGCATAATGCAGACATGTACACGGATAGAAAAGTATGGTAATAATCTCCAGAGTCGTATAGTAATTCGAGGACGAAGTGGAAAAATTACGATTTTAACCAAACGCATCGCGAATTTGGCTATGCATAGGCCGCTGTACCATTTACGACATATCGCAATTATTCCCATAATATGCGCCAACAAATGTTTAATATTATTCTCCAGACGCATATAAAATGCCCCAAGTTAGTTCGGTATAAACTACTAGGAGTTCAGTGATAGATTGCGCACGCTTCATAATTTCTTGCTATATTCGATTTAGTAACGATTACTGTGGCGCCCGCATCACACGATTGAATAGTTTCGTCGGTTTAGTTTGTCGTCCCATACGGTATAGGAAAATTTCCCAGATTTCCGATATGTCCCGCGTTTGCTATACGGTCTGGAGATTATTTTCAAACTGTTTTAGATGATATTACTATACTTTTCTCTCCGTGTATGTCCGCATGTGACGATACTGTGAGGGCACGGCATTTTGATACCAGACTGCTACTTGCACAGTTCCAGCTCGCTGTGGAGCTTCACGCCGAGCTGGAACTGTGCAAGTAGCAGTCTAGTATCAAAACGCCGTGCCATCACAGTATCGTCACATGCGGACATACATGTCTGCATTGTACCGCGGCACGGCGTGCGTTCCCGTGCTAGTACCGAGTAGATTCCGTGCCCTCAGTTTTATATCTGGGAAATGAATACATTTTATTTTTATTTTTTGTGTTCAATTTTGCAACTCTTTATGATTCAGTGAAAGAAAAGAAAGTACTTCGAGGTGTATGCGGCCACTTTCGTCCGGGGAAGCTAACAGGAATAATTGGCCCATCAGGAGCCGGCAAGACGTCGCTTCTCAGCATAATATCGGGACTTCGAGCATCGAATCTTAAGGGTTCGATAACGGTTAACGGGAGCCCAAGAAACAACGATACATTTCGTAGGTCGGCTTCCTACATACCACAGGAATTCGCGCTTTTACCTCGGCTCACAACCAAGGAGACTCTGTACATCGCGGCTCGTCTCAAGCTAGGACGACCGCATACGCCACAATCACGGGAGCTCCTGGTAAAAAAAAAAAGAGAATTAATCGAATGAAAAACTCTCGATTGCAAAAACATTAGTCCTTATTAAAAAAATATTTGTGAAAAAACTACAAAAAAAAAATAGTTAATAAAAAAGTCACTTCTAAAAGGATGAAATAATTCATGTATGTAAAATTAATTAATATTGTCAGTAAATAACAATACTAATAATTAATAATGAAGAATAATTATAAAATTAATTAGTCTTAATTTAATCAACTCGTTCATAATCTTCGCTACAGTCGGGAGACGGCTTCCGAACACAGTTCTATACCCACACAAATAAACTTGGTAGCAGAATATTATCATATATTATATAAATCTGTCGTTAGGAAGCCGTCTCCCGACTGTAGCGAAGATTATGAACGAATTGATTAAATGAAGATTACTTAATTTTATAATTATTCTTTATTATTAATTATTAGTATTGCTATTTACTGACAATATTAATTAATGTTACATACATTAATTATTTTATCCTCTCGGCAGTTACTTTTTTATGAACCATTTTTTTTTGTTTGAACTTTTTTTTTACAAATATCTTTTTAGTAAGGAGTAATGTTTTTGCAGTCGGAAGTTTTTAAAACTTTAATTTTTTTATTTTATTTTATGCTTTATTCATAATAATAATAATTGTTATTTATTTAAACGATTACCTACTATACTTCGTGCGTTTGAGGTTATGGTACACCGAGATCGGGCGGCCAACGAACAATGTGGAGTGCCGAAAATATATCGCAGAAAATGGCGCTCAACTTTCGATATATTCGAGTGACTATTTAATAAATCGCATTTATTTCTACCAATATTGTTCAGATTTTAATTTTTCTTTGAAAACATTGATGACGGTGCGTTATAGAATAGCCGTATCAAATTTCGTCAAGTAATTTGTAGCCGTTTACAAAAACATCGCGGGCAACGAAATCTCTCATCGCGGTGAAACGCATAACTCCCATATTTTTTTGCCCAAGCGGGCAGCCGGGAGTTAATAATTAAAAGAAACGATTGCAACTTATGGATAAGCACTATAATTACCATAGTCATCGATAACTGTACGCAGGATGACTCGTTTGTATGTAAATGTAAATGCAGGTCGAAGAGGTTGCAAATAAGCTTGGATTGATAAATTGTATGGAAACGATGACTGATACATTGAGCGGCGGTGAGAAAAAAAGGCTCTCGATTGGTGTCGAGATAATAACAAATCCTGCTGTTCTGTTGCTGGACGAACCGACAAGTGGACTCGACAGTGCAGCCTCCAATCAGGTATTGAATCATCTGGTATTATGAAATAGATCACTTCCGGTTTTGAAATCTCATTTGTCGACCGGAAGTGACGTCACTTGCTAGATTTTTAAATTTATTATATATTCTGCTCACGCAATTTTTTATCTGTACGAATAATGAATAACTGATTTACTCATAAAAAAGGTTGTCAGCTTACTGAAGAACATTGCGAAAACTGGTTGTACTGTTGTGTGCGCTATTCATCAGCCAAACAGCCAGATTATCGAACAATTCGACGATATTCTCGTTCTCGCCGATGGAAGAAATCTCTACTGCGGACCGAGGGATGATATAATCAATACCTTCAACGAGGCTGGATACAATTGCCCATCTTTTTACAATATCGCTGAGTTCGGTAAGTTGACTATATTCGAAAATTTAACGCTCCAATTCCGAATGGAAATGTTGATTAAATTTTAAACATTAACATTTTCTGTATTTCGTGTTATTCTATTTTAAGCTTGGTAATAACCGGAATCCCAAAGCGGTACAAATATGTCATTGTTTTTTCTAATGTTATTATTGTTGTCGACGATATTTTGCAGTAATCGAAGTAGTGACTAACCAGCGGGGCGGTGATTTGGATCTTCTGTGCAAAATCAGCAACGCCAAGTGCAACGACAGCAAACTCCGGTATGATTTTTCGAAAGGCCTCGAGAACGGAACCGACGCGATAGACGCCGGCAATATGGACTCCATGCCATTGAACTTAACGAAGGAATATGCGGGAGAAGAAACATTCATGAACAGCCAGACGACACCCGTGTCTACGTGGGAGCAGCAGAAAGTTCTACTGTCACGCGCGATTATTTGCAATCAGCGAGACAACGTAAAAAGACAAAACAAATCGTACATAAATACTAATCAGACAATGAAACCAATATAACGCTGAGTCGAAAGAAAACAAAAAGATTAATTTTTTTTTCTTTTTTTTCAGACGATGACGAAGCTTAGACTCGCGGCCCACGTTGTTATTGCTCTTCTACTCGGACTCGTGTTCTATAATTTCGGAGAGGACTGGTCTAAACTTCAGAGCAATGTTGCCTGCATATTTTTCTTTCTTCTGTTCCTGTTCTTCGCTAATTCTATGCCCGCTGTACAGATGTGTAAGTGTAAATAGCCTCATGCGTATTTCGTGGTGCGAATATGATCTTTGAACTATTTATTATTTTTTAACTATTTATTTATTGTTATGGGGTGTTGCAGTTCCAATAGAAGCCGCGGTGTTTCTACGAGAACATATGAATAATTGGTACAGCCTCCGGACTTACTATATCGCGAAAGTCGTCACCGATATTCCTCTTCAGGTAACAAAGATAATTTTATTCTTCGTTTCGTCGATATAGGGAAAGAGATATTAAAGAAGATATTTTTTCAGATTCTCTGCCCCTCATTCTTCCTCGTAATCGCTTACTGCATGACCGGTCAGCCACTGGAATGCGAGAGATTCATGCGGGTTTGGCTCATCTGTATACTGATGACAATACTCGCACAATCGCTCGGCATCGTCACCGGTGCAGCCTTCGACACTCACGTAATACATTTTTTTCCTTAACCTTTGGCGGTCACTGGGAAAAAAGCAAAAAAATTCTGGCAATGGAAACAGAAGTCCATGTCTATGAAAGCGTAGTTGATGAATACAAAAAACAATTGTTTTTCACCAATCCATTAGAAAAATTGTGGGAAGTTATCTTTTCACTGACCGTTGAAGGGTTAAAGTCGCGCCAATGCCTTATGCACTCTCTATGTCTTGTCTAATGTCTTGTCTGAACTCTCATGTCTTGTTTTTTTCTTTTTTTTATTTCAGGCCGGATGCTTTCTCGTCCCCGCGCTGAATATACCGATGCTTCTGTTTGCTGGATTTTTTATCAAACTCGATGAAGTTCCCTCTTATCTTCGGCCTTTCAGCTTGATCAGTTACTTCAGGTGCCTCGATCGAATACACAATTTTTATCGAGAAAAATATTTCAAACTCAATTCTCATCGTCATATTTCAGGTACGGTTTCGAAGGAATGTTGCAAGCTCTTTATGGAAATCGTCGTCTGATATCGAAGTGCTCTGAATCTAGTTGTTTGCCGATTAATGCGAAAAACGTACTCACGGCAATGGACATGCCGTCAATGTCTTACCCTATGATAATTGTCGCCCTGACGGCATGGATATTGTGTCTCCATGTCACAATTTACGCTGTACTTCGATGGAAATTGTACAGAGCAACGAAATGACGGATTACAAGAACAAAATGGTCTAGAAAAATAAATACTTTTCTAAATGCGCGGATTTAGGGCGCCTATACATACCCACATAGCACGGAAATATTTTTGAAAGTTTTCAATTACATTTTCTTTAATATTGCAAATATTTAATCAATATTAAAAAATATTTGTGAAATGTTTCACTTAAATGTTTTTCATAATTTCAGCGAAATGGGAAAGATTGCATCGCCAATCCAAATTGCATATACACTCCCGCATAAACACGGAACATTAGTAGAAATATTTCGGTGAAACATGAAATGAAATGATTTCAAAATATCTCGTGCTATATGGGTATATATAAACGAAAGCTCGAAATTTCAACGTTGGTTGCCTGCAAACGCCAGTTTCCATGAATTAAGGGCTACGGGTTAAAGAATAGTGTTATGGATATTCTTACGATCGAGCGAATGAATAACGTACATATTTGGTTTTGGCGCAGATATTATTAATTATAATCGAAGGTAAAAAAATATCTCTAGTACGAACTGCCACACATCTTGTCGCTCAGAAATTTACGTCAATACTCTTGTCACCTCGCCAACCGATAATATGTACGTTTGTGGTTTGTCATACCAAGCTATTACAGTCATCTATGTAGGGTAAATCAGGGTTGCCAGGCGGGCCAGGCGTGTAAATAGCCAGCAATTTCGCAAGCTATATTTGTAGCGCTCTGGAGACATACTATATTATAACTTTGCTGGTAAATCAACATTACACACTGAGGTTGAATCTTTTCTAGAAAAGATTAACGCGTAAAATAGTAAACCTATTTTAAAAAATGTCTTCCCTAAACTTAAGCAGTGGCTATTTTTGACGGAAAATGGGTGACATGACCACGAATTTTCCGGGAGATATGGCACGTCAGCGGAGGTGGTCATATCACCCGGATATTGCTGACGAGACGGACGGTATTGACGGTATATTTCGGGGCGGTATGGTCAGTAAAAATGTTTTCTTTTCACTTTGGCATATGAAACATTTAACGGAGATAATTATTGCCTTTCTATACTTTATGTAGACAACATAAAAAATAGTAAGATGCTTCTCTAGGCTACATTGACTACCATTATTACTGCGACCATGTCACCCGTTGTGTCCAAATATTTATGTATAGGGGTGCAATTAAATCACGCATCGAAAATGTCGAATGTTCTGAGTGAATTACGAGTGAATGTAGTTCGATGTTTGTACAGGTGGTTACAACAAAAATGTTTGAGGTTTTTTAAGCGTTAAACCTCCAATTTTCATTGTTTAAAAAACCATGGCCATATCACCCCGACTTAACCTAATATCGTGGGTCTCAGTCAATCCTCATCTCGATATTCGTTACAATATATCCAATACCGACTCGAGGCCCCGAACATCATTTTACGCTCTCTCGATGGCATTCATTACAGTTGTTTTTGTTACCCACTGGGCATGGGGGCATGTCACGCCCTCTTAAAGTAGAACCCCTTGCCCCTCGAAGCTGTTCTCAATAGACAATGTGCACAGTTATTTTTATCGACAATTTTTTATAACAACATATTTTTTATTACTTTAATAAATAAATTATACACACACTTGATTCATCTTTTAGACCCGAATAACAAAACTCTCCTCTCTTTATCTACGAATTCACTAACTTGGAACCGAATTTTCAAGACTCCTTAGCCACAAACATAATGCCGACTGTTATCTCAAAGCTAACATAAATCGTTCTTAAAAAGAATCACTGTCGAGCTATTTACACCCTACCGGATTCGAGTTGACCGTCGGCAGACTTAGATAGACTAATGCATAATGTTCAAATTTTTAACCCGCTCTAGACTCGCGTGTAAACTTTATTTTAACGTCGTTTTTCCTGAATCCCTTGCAACCATCGTTGTATAGTCCCATTTATTTGATTTGTAGTTGCATGGGGATCGCTCGAGTCCGTCCAAACAGAGTTGCACAATAGGTAAAAATTTGAACAAAGCGATCGGTCTCATTTCGGTATACCCGGAGTCTCGTCATAGTCAGTGCAACGCGCAGATACATGTCTGGTCAACCCTAGTGCGACTGCGACTAAGATGCAACTCCGAGTCCGTGGTTGCACCATTTCCGCTAGGGCAGACTAGTCTTTTTTTCCTCTTCAGCGAAACTAATTGAGCATTTCTTTTTCATATAAAAATATATATTACATGCGCTTGAAGTATGCGGTATTTATGTACAGAGGCTTTGTTCGTGAGATCGGTGTCAATTTCTTCGAATAGCGTCTCGAAGCACGAGCAATAATTTTTGGTTTTTCGCTCATCGCAATGCCATGAGCTTCCATCGAAGGAAAAAGTACGCCAAGAATCTTGTGATAACGAGTATAACGCATAGCGATATCACGTCGAACCAGAATTGATCACCCCTCATACCGATCTCATTCAGGAATTTTACTGGATACTTGTAGTGACAATATCCCTCGTCACATGGTAATGTTTTGCGTTCAAGTCCGTAGATTGCCCCGACCAATCTGAAAATTATTATTATTATTATTATTATTATTATTATTATTATTATTATTATTATTATTATTATTATTATTATTATTATTATTATTATTATTATTATTATTATTATTATTATTATTATTATTATTATTATTATTATTATTATTATTATTATTCCGTTGAGGTATTCACCCTTCAAGGCCATAACGAAGATAACTGACGTAGCTACCCCACTTGAGGTAAATCGGTAGATCTCGAAGTGAAACACCAAAACCCGCGAACATCATCATCGGTACGGCAAGCGTCGGTCCGAAAAACGTGCCGTTCTGCAAACGATACGTTACGTCTGTTTTTTTTTTTCATTGATAAATTATAACACAAGAAAACTCGAATCGCTACTTACAACGACATCGAAGACCGCACCGATCATGAGGCCAAAGCTTTGAGCTACAAACGCAACGAGGAGACTGATAGTGAAGAACATTGAGAATCTCGTCACTTCGGGTGGCTGACAAGACATGAAATAGATGATAACGGTGAATAGAAGGCAGCACAATACGGAAACGGGAATGTCCGTTATCGTAACCGACGTGTAGAACACCTTCAGGCTGTACCATCGGTTGAAATGCTCTTTCTTGAGTATATTCATCTCTGTAGGGACTGGAAGAAGAATGGTCGATCACACTTTTCAAAGTCTTTTTGATAACGATGATTTACCCCAGGTTGAGCGGAGGTGATAACTTACAGGTGAGAATGGTCAGCATCATCGTCGTCATCATGTGGTGCATGAGGATCGCGAACAGAAGATTATAATTCTCCAAGACTGCTGAACCACGATTACCGGACGCAATAAAAATCGAACCGAGCATAAGGCTCGTGCATATGCTCACCATTATTCGCAAATGCGTAAGAGTCTGAAAAGAAGAATGATTACGGATTTACTTCTCGGCCATAAACGAAGGCTTACAACGATCAGAAACTCACGTTATCTCGTTTAGTCTTTATGTATCCCCTCCACATGAGAACTCTCAATTGATGAATCGGCGATGTCGCTTTCAGAGAACTCTTTCGTTTAGATTTGGGAGTGGCGGCTGAAGGAAGTTTTGCTGGAATTTACAAATGCACATACAATTATTGTTTCAATTTTGTATCTTTAAAGTGCTATGGAAGAAAGCAAAGTACCTTTCCATTCTATCGCATCCATCATAGCCGCGGAATTTGTGAACCACTGAATGTTCTTTCCATTTTGCATAGCGGAAACCAGCGCGTCGATCTTATCGTTTCCGTATTCACCGCATGCGAGTTCGATAACTGCGATTTTGAAAATAAAATGAAATAAATCGTATCGTTAATTTTAATGCAATTATTCAGAGCATCGTGCGTATTGATATATGAATTACCATAATCGGCGGGATTGTGAAACATCGGACAAGGAAGTTTGACGCTCTCGAGATAAGGTACTAGCTGATTCGTCGCACCCTGGTACAAACAATTGCCCTCGGCCAGTACGTAAACCTGAAAGCCATTATCCATTGTAAAAGACGATTTTTTATTTGCAACTATTTCGCACGATCGTGAAGAATAATTCACCTGGTCGAAAATTTGGAACAGTGAGGCGCTAGGCTGATGAATAGTACAGACTATAGTTCTCCCTTGACGCGCTAATATCTTCAGCAAATTTACGACTTGCATGCAAGTCGAACTATCGAGGCCAGTCGTAGGCTCGTCGAGGAACATAACGGTAGGATTGTTAACCAATTCTAGAGCTATAGACAATCTCTTTCTCTGACCACCGCTGAGTCTTTCAGCTCTCGTCTTCAGGTGACTGAACAACCCAAGAGTCGTTATGATTTCTGTTATCTGTTAAAAAAATATTGGATAACCCTTAATGGACAATAAAAAAATACATCATTCTTTGTTTTCTTTCACATCATTTCCATTTTCGTAAAAAAAATTATTTTTTTCATGGGAGAACTCACTATAGCTTCCTTCTTGCTCTTGGTCGTATCAGTCGGAAGCTTCAAGTCCGCAGCTACCCTCATGTTTTCCTGAACGGTCAATAGTGGCTGGAGTCGATCATCCTGCGTTATGTAAGCGCTCGATCTGTCGATAACAAAATCGATCATATATTATAAAAATAAGTATATGCATATAATAAATAGAATTATTTTTAATACATATATTAAATAGAATTATGAGACTGCAACTGCAAGCGTCGAACCTTCGAAATTCATCCAAATCGCGAGGTTGTCCATTAACATAAACAGCACCATCGATTCCCGTCAATCTGTATCCCGAGAGTATGTCGAGAAGCGTTGATTTTCCGGCACCAGATGGTCCCATGATAGCGATCAGTTGCTTCGACGGCAGTCTTCCATTGACGCCATGAAGAATTTCTTTCGATCCTGATAACGAGAATTTAACACATTTTTATTTTGTTATCTACAAAAATCACGCTCGAATCGCACGGCATGATTTCGGAGTTTGCCTCCCAACTAAATCGTTAAAACGATTAAATCTAAAGTGCAGTTCTTTTTATAGGCTGGGTAAAAAAAAATTGTTCACGACCATCGATTCAGAAAGCCAAAGAAAAAAAATCTACTAGAACACTTATGTAATATTGAATTCCAAGTCAACCTGGGCACGAGTAATGAGACTTTCATTTCTCGGCAATTCAGAAACTCGGTCATTTTCCCATTACATAAGAGTTGCAGCAGGATAGAAAAAAAAGAAAAAGGAAAAGCAAGAAAATTGTAATACCCTTTCTCCATCCAAGCGAGACGCTGTAGTGAATATCCTCGAACATGATATTCGACAACTTCCCGTTGTTAAATTTATCCAGATGCGTGCCATTCTTGACTCGTTCGTCGCCGTTTGTTTCGACCCTGATCTCAAGACTTTCGGGAATTCCCGGAGATTTGTCGTTGCCCTTTGTTTCCGACACGCTGGAGGCTTCGTGCATAAGGACCTCCATCCTCCCGGAGTATGCAGACCTCTCGGAGATATGTTTCTATCCTCGCCTCGAACCTCGACTCTGCACTTGACCGGGACCGTCGGTCAACTCTCCGCGTGTATACGGTCAACGATCTGAGACAAAGCAGCAGGTTTCCAACGGTTTCGCTGGGGATTACGTTTTCTCTTTATTCTCACTCTGTTATTTCCCGGTACCAATCGTAGATACCGTGTATTATGCCATTATTTGCTATTGGTTGGAGCTTAGGTCGAGAAAGACAGAGGGAGAGAGGAAGACGGTGATTAACGATTAGATTAGATTACCGGGAGGACTCGAGTGCGCGATAAATTGAGCCCACAGATTCATTGTGTTAAAGATTCATCGAAGAAAACGCTCAGAGCGCTAGAGGTTGCTGGACTCGAATCTAAAGTCCATTTTATTGTTAAATACGCACGCTGCCTATATACATGCCTACATATGTCGACGGCTGAGAATCCACAGGGCGTGACCGATATACGTTGCACGCGATATACAGGCGGGTTACGTCCTTTTGATTCTCAGCCGTTTAATATGTACGCACAAGCGATATCTTTCGAAATAATAAAATCTCCCAAGTTCGCGATTCCCTCGAGCTCCACGAGGTGAAATAATCAATTATCTGTATGAACTGTACGCGTAATAATAATGTTATCGATCTACATCGTCGATAAAAATTCACATGTACACATCGGCATTTGAGGGCAGCGATACATCGCTGCCCTCAAATTCTAATCGAAGATATCGAAAAGAGGGAAAAACAGAAAGACTCTGCATGCCATGCAATATCGGTGCTGATGTTTCATAAAATAATTCATTCGGCGATTGAACGACGATCTATACATCAAATAACTCGGTCGATCCGCTTTGACGATTGATCGTCGTATCGTTGTCCTCAAAGTCCAATCGCTGATATGAAAATTAAGGAAAGAAAAAGAAAAACAGTTATACCGTATTGCGTACTCGGCGCACTCTCGCTGGATGGAATATCTCCTCGCTGTTTGAGCCTCTCAGCGATATCGTCGAGTGTGTTGTGACAATTAAGATGATAATAATACAGCCACAAGTTAAAAGGGTAAACAAAGAAAAAATACCCTCGCGATAGAAAGACATTGTTCGGGAAACAGCTCTTCAAGCCCGAGATTCAACTCCGCGGCAGGATAATTTTAATTGCAAATTCAGATGTTAATTCGCGGTTCAGCGAAGCTGCTAGCGATAAGAGTATTGTCACCGATAGCGGTGAGTAACGCGCACGTAAAAAGGGACGAGTTCAAAAGTACAGCTACGAAAAGGATGTCGTCTTATCGGTATCTGTTCGACCCTGCTCCGTTTTGTACGCACGCACGAACGCGCGTAATAATAATCGAACGGCCAGGACACCACTGCGTATCTATCGAAACGGAAGTCGATGGTGTCCTTCCTCTGCATCTAATCAACGAGACACCACTTGACACGCCGCATAAACGATTTCAATAAGAATCCCACCTATTATTATAATGTTTTATCAACGTTGGAAATATTTAAAATGCTGCCAGCAGACGGTGATTATTATACCCAATGATAAATTTCAATTAGCACCTGATGTACTTGCCTTTTTTACGAGAGAACAAAAACGTATGCGTATTGCGTATTGCAGGAATCGAATGCCAAACATAAGTCTTTCGCTTGTCATTTTTTCCAACTGCTTATCATCTTGTTTGATTTTTTTTGTTCTTATTTTTCCATTTTACAACCAATAATTAATCGTACTTCCACAATTGGCATAATGCGATGTGCATAATTCACGATTATAACGCTTCAACTATGATCAACCATGTTATTAGTTTCGCCCCAACGATGAGAGGAATGTCCGCAAAAAAATTAAAAAATTATGCGATCAAAATCTCTTGCGAAATGTATGAATTTCAATGTCAAAGACGATTATTCCTCGGACGCACTATCTTCAGCTATATTTGACGTATTATATTATCTGTATCGATAGTTTTGATTATTTTAATTATTCCGACCGCTCGGTATAATTTATGTAGGCTGAAATCGTGGATGTATGTGCAATCGCGGCACTTCTCGGTACTGCGCACGTAATAATGATACACATACAGATCGGGGGTGTTTATATGGACCACGAAATGCTTTACAAAAGGCTACAATGGAACGATAAGAACCGGTCGCCAACGATCAAAGTTCACAGCAACCGTTCCGTCGAGGTCTCCGCTGACTTATAGTTCTGAGTCAGCGGGGCATTCGATCCTCTCGCTCTCACAACGGTGCATCGGGTATGTGCACCGTTCACGGTCTTTATACTTTGTCTGTATGTGCGCCTGGTTAACCGTACGTGATTTATATATCACTGTTATTAAGAAAGGCAAACGAGCCGCTCATCGAGCGTTGGGGGAACTACATCAATTCCCCTCCGGCGAGAGAGTACCGTACGCACGTGAGACCAGATTGTCATGCATATTTCCGTGACGATATATATATTTTATTTTTTCAATTTTCTCAAGCACGTAATACATTTTTAATGTGGGTTCGGAAATGATGCAGAAAAAATGTCATAAATATTGATGTTCGATAGTTACCCGCAGATCGCGTCAATTACGTCTCGGTACGATGTAATCTTTTTTTTTCTTTTGATCTCACAATTACCAGATATCATCAGCGTCACGATTTTTAAATAGTCAACGAGGATATTAGTGAAAAAAGGCTGAAAAAATGCTTTAGTCGAACCGATGGACAACGTTACGCCGCACGATATGAATTGCATGATTCCTTGAGAACCGATATCCGGGCAATAATATTTGTAACAAATCGTAGCATCATCGTCAACCGTGTTGTTTGCGACGACATACACGATTGCTGAAATGCTCCTCGGGCTCTTCAGCTGTACAGTATCACTGTTAATACCCTATCTTCGCAGCGGACGGTTCCATTATATAATTATAAAGTGCAACATTGGGACGGCACGCACTTACGACTTTTGTTTTTTTTTTTTTTTTCCTCTCAACTAGTAATTGTCGAAGGCATTTTGCCGTCTATGAGTGGAGACATTAAAAACCTCTCGCTATAGGGAGAAAGATAAACGATTTCAAGACATCGATAAGAAACTGGAAGTTGCGAAGACGGCCAGGATACAAAGGTCCCTGGGACAGGATCTTCCATGACAAAGTCTTTTTAACAGCATCTCACAGGAATTTCCATGTGTCATGCCTCGAGGGAAGAGGCAAAACAAGAAAATAAAAGAAGAAACGATTAACGAGCCTTGACGTCAGAGAAACTACTACGACCTCAGCCTCCAAGACCCCGCCGACTAGGTCGATTTTGCGTCGAACTGCCGTGAAGGATAATTATTTGCGGCACGGGAAATCTCGCAGGTGACACGAACTGATATCATACTTAAAATTTAAATCGATATCACCGTGATAAACACTGCTAGGACGAACTTAGACCCTCCGCATCCGAGAGTCGCTCACATTAACATTCACGTGTGCTGAATCAACTGAAAGTAGCATCAGATTATATTATTCGGCCTCGATGGCAGCGACAAAGATCGCACGGCCAACTGGTTCAATGTCCAATCTTCCTTTTTTTTCTATATTGTCGTTATTATTTTTTGTTTAGAACTCGATCGACAGATGTTTAGGTGGATTCCGGTTCAGAGTCCACGCGTTGCGATGTCAACCGTTGTAGTGTATCCGGTGATTGGATTGTAGCGTATCTTCTATTTTTATGCCCGATAAATACACGACCGGTCTATTCTCTTCAGTACCAAAATACGGAGTACCAAGTACTGAAGTATGCGAGTACCCAGTAGTTAGGGCATTTGGTACTTTACGGTCTACCCAGGAGAATACAGCACTTCTGGGTGGGAAGGCAGTCCCGGTACTTCGGATATTCGGTGCTTCAACGGCTTGGTATATTTGCAGCTCCTGGTCCCCAGCTCAATTTTTTAATAGCGATTTAATAGAATGGGAAAAATTGCATTCCATGAGCTAAAACACAGCCTGTAGAAAATTTAGCTCATAGAATGGAATCCGCCTGGAATAGGCCACTCAATGACTCTCACGAACATCCACAACATCAGTGCCTGTGAGTGTCCATAACTTGTAGTGTAGTGCCAACTTGTTCAAATGTGTTGAAATGTAGTGCCAACTTGTTCAATGTCCAATCTTACTTTTTTTTTCTTCATTGTCGTTATGATTTTTTGTTTACATCTCAATCGATATATCTTTAAGTGAATCGCACGTCCAAAGTCCACGCGAAGCGATGTCAACTGTTGTCGTATATCCGGTGACTGGATTCTAGCGTATTTTCTATTTTTATGTGCGATAAATACACGAACAGTCTGTTATCTTCAGAAGCAAAGGATGGAGTACTAAGCACTGAAGTACGCGAGTTCCCGCTGGTTACGGGATTTGGTATTTAAGGCTTACCCCGAAGAACGCAGCACTTCTGGGTGGGAAGGCGTTCCCAGCCTAGTGAAAATATTTCTCTGAAAATATATCCGAACGTCTCGGAAAATTTCTCTGAAATTTCTCTGAAAACTCTTCTGAATTTCTCTCATTTTTCGCACTTTTCAGAGAAAGTCAACGATTTTGCTAAATGTAAATATTTCTGATTCTTCTGAAAATTTCTGATTTTCCCTGCCAACTTCTCTAAAAACTATAAACTTCATATTCTAAGCCTGTTTCTCTTCTATATTCAAAAACTATTTTCTGCAAAAGTCAAATTTTCGCTGAATTTCTCATACAAAGTATACGTAAATTATTTTTTACTGTTTACTGTTCGTACGAACACCAGAAAGAGTAGATCTTAGAGTAAATGCGTAAGTTCTTTGAAATTCTCAAAACCCACATTATCAGAAAAAATTTGAGGTTTTCAAAAAATAAATCGTATTTTCTCTAAAAAAAAGTCTATAGTTCGTCCGAGTAACATAGTGAGTAAATTTTAGAGACAACTCGTATTTTCTCTTAACGTATTTTATCAGAAAAAAACAGAGGTATCCCGTATTTTTCGGAAAATACTCTGACTTTCTCTGATATATTGTGACTGCTGGAGGTTGTGCGGAGAAAATGGCAGAGATATTTAAGATCAAAGAGAAAATCAGAGAAAAATCTCGGAAAATCGGTGAAAATCACTGAAATGGTACGTTTACAGTTTTTTAGACAAATTGTCAGAGAAATATTTTCATCAAGGCAGTACTAGTATTTTACCAGCTCCGCTTGGCCACCAGTTTAATTGTTTAATAGCGAATTAATAGGCAGAAAAATAATAGAATCGAAAAAAGTTCCATTTAATGAGCTGAAATTCGGCATTACAAAAATCAGCTCATAGAATGGAATCCAACTGGAATGGGACACTCAATTACACTCACTGATATCCGCAATATGAGTGTTTGAAAGTGTCCATGTGTGCCTGCGAGTGTCCACGAGTGTCTACGAGTGACTAAGGGTCCATGAGTATCTTTGACTGTCCATGAGTATCTTTGACTGTCGATGAGTATCTTTGACTGTCCATGAGTATCTTTGAGCGCCCATGAGTATCTTTGAGTGCCTGTGAGTGTCCATGAGCCGTTGCATTTAGCAATGTACCTAACTGGTCCTCGGGTGCGTGCCTTAAGCGTATCTGGCTCGCGGTTACCGATTCGTTTGTCTCCGAACAATTATAGTGCTGAACCTCCTTCCGTGGTACACGCTACGTAACGCGCTCGTAATGTGTATTTTTCATCTGGTATACAATCGAATAAAAATACCTTACGATCGATTGTCCGAGACTACAGTTACGTGGACCCGTTTAATGTTCCTCTTGCTTTTTGCTGTTCCTTTCAAGGCCAAAACAGTAAATCATAATGTTCTGTTTTTCGTTGATAAAAATTTCTTTACACGTTGTTTTTTATTTACCTTTTTTCATAAAAAATTTGTAACCCTTCATTATCCCACGTTAAACGCTTCCCCAACCGGCAAGTCATTGAACAATGCACATCGCGACTAGTGCTAAGCCCCAATATTTTAATTCTTCAATATGTAAATGATTGCTCTGTCTCACCACGATTACAACGATAAATAATTGGCTTGCATCTTATGCGGTATGAACTCGTGGTTGCCCATTGACGTTTCACCGCTCGCTGTCATCACACGCTCTAGGCACGATAACAGTCCTATCGCGTGAGCGTATGTATATATTTAATACATAATAATTGTTACAGCACGCACGCCCTCGCACTGCGAGCGAGAGACAGAAAAAAAACCCTTGTGTACTTTTGTTTTGACAAGTTTTATCAATTTCGTTAGCCTTTAACATCGTTGCCGGAAATCTTCCGGAACATCGTTGAATGAGGAAACGAAATTGTCTATCATTCATGCCAACGATTTGGTATTTAAATCTGCGCATGCGATAAACAGAGTCTTTGCTAATCCACAGTTTTAATCATAGAACTCGGGAACAAAGTTGAGTCACAGTGAAATGATAGATCGATTTTATAACAGTTTTCTTTTCTTTTTTTTTTGTACATTTTTCTCGAGCTAAAATAACATTCGATCGGCGCAGTGCGTCGAAGTCCGAGCTCGACAACGCGGATCACATTCATCGCAAATTCCTCGTAAATTACTATATACGCAAAAAAAAAGAAGCGAATCAACGCAAAGCAAGAAAAAAATTTCACCGGGCAGAACAAGGCGTGCAGACCGATGGATATAGGAACGAGTTTACTAGCCTTCGAGACTATTATCTGGATCAAGGTGTTACAGTGAAAGCGATCTCACGGGTTTGTCACTAGCTCTATACCGTAAAACTGAAGAAAAAAAACTACACCCTGTGTAAACCGTGTGCGGTGTAAAAACTTAAAAACAAAAGCAACGTGCATTCGCTTTTTTTTACTTACCCGAGAAACTCAGATGTTATTCATCTCACAAATCGGTCTTTTCAGTCTTGGTTAATTATCAAATTCGAAAGATATGGAGAAAATGAAAATTAAATAAATAAATAAATAAAGCATCAGAAGAACGATCGTGAAGAGGCGCGCCGAAATGCAGCTTTCGGATTTTCCCGCCCGCGCCTCCTGAAGAAACTATGTTTGAGATCCGTTAAATCTCTACGAAATTTTTTTCGAATATTTTTCTCTCGGCGCAAATAGCGAAATTGTCGAGTGCCTTGGACACTCTTGAAGGCGCGTTTGTTACTGAGGATCGCCGACGGTTTCCATCGCACATGTCCTCTTTTCTCCTTCCCTCGTGAGCACCATCGTTCGCGACAATCCCCTCTTCTTAACCTCGCGATGATGTTGCCTATGTTCGGGGGGCTCGGGATTTATAGAAAGTAACAGTTTTATTTGCAGGTCAACACACTCGCCCAAACGACTCACGAGTGAACAGGCATTTCTCGCGACCTTTACCTTTTTCGCGACTGGTCCAGCAAGTAAATTTCCGATTTGCCGAGGGTATGGAAAACGAAAAATAGGATAGTAACATCCGGGACATAATTTATCGGTTATATCCCTTTTTGTTTACTTTTTTTGTTTGGTTTTGATTTTTAATTGCCTTTAATTATTAATGAATTCAATAATTTCCACAAACGAGGCATTGTCTTTTAACTTGGCCACTTTTTTCGAACCTCTCAGATTTATCCCTAGCGGAACTGTTGCAACCACGGATTCGGAATTGCATCGTAGTCACAATCGTGCTAGGGTTGGCCAGACATATACGAGTTGCAATGATTATGACGCGACTCGGGGTATACTGTAATGAGACCGATCGCTTTGTTCAAACTTTTAACGTTTATGCAGCTCTGTTTTGATAGACTCGAGCGATCCTCATGCAACTATGAATCAAATGAATAAGACTATACAACGATGCTTGCAATGGTTACTGGAAAAACGACGTTAAAATAAAGGTTGCACACGAGTCTAGAGCAAGTCAAAATTTTGAATAGTGTGCATAGTGTGTCTAATTGAAGTGTGCCGACGGTCACCTCAGTTTCGTTAGGGATCCCATGATTGGCCACATTTTAGTATCACTTGAAACTACCCTTTGGGCACTTTTTTCAGATTTTTTAATCCATCAATTTAGAAGATGCATTTTGTTTTGCAAATTGATATGTCCTGAAAAGGACAAGTCCGGCAAAAAAATTGTTACGATAAAAAGTTATCTATATTCATGAACTATTTAATGCAAATATGTGTTTAATTTTTTTCGTGCAAGGCGACACCATCAATTTCGCTGCCAATTTTGTAGAGTAAATTCGGCGATGTGTGAAGAACCTACAAAAAAAAAATTGACAAGGCGAACGCAACCTAGTTGCTAGGCAAAAAAAATACAATATAATATAATATTTTTATTATAATTTTCTTTTACATCCAATACAATACTTTAACGACCCCAGCCCCTTCAAATTATTGTTAATCGCGAGCAGTATTACTTTCCGCTGCATCTCCGTCCGGAGAAGGCCTGCAGGTTATCTGTATGCGTCCGTGCGGCTCAACGCCGTGAGAAAGGGTCTTGTCAGTGCGTCGCGACACGACTTACTCACGACTTTGCTCCTTTGTAAAGGCGAACGCGAAGCCCTCAGCTTCACGTCCGCTTCAATCAGTTCAGCTCCGACCGACACCAAGCGCGGTGCACCACCGAATCTCCGACTAATAAACCATCAGTCTTTTCCATCATCTCCGACATTCGACTCATTTATTCACCTGATCCACCGACCGTCCGTTACAATACCTTTAACTTTGCACTCAATTCTTTAGGGTAGGCGGTGATGTAGGAGAAACATTTAAAAAATTGAAAATAAATTTTAAAACATCAATATCATATTACTATATTCTTTTGCTTAGCAGCTCCGCCGAGTTCCACTTTGCCAATTTTTTCGCAGGTTCTTTACTCATCGCCGAATACCCTAAAAATTGGGAGCGAAATCGGAGGTGTCGCATTGCACTAAAGAATATAATTTTCATGGCTTTCTGCTAAAAATAGCCTTTGTAATAATATTACACATATATAGCATTATATAGTTCATGAATAAAGATTACTTTTTTATCGTCAGATTTTTTTGCCCGACTTATTTCTTTCAAGAAATATGAATTTGAAGAAAAAACGCATCTTCTAAATGGATGGATTAAAAAAAAACCGAAAAAATGTCCAACGGATACTTTCAAGGGATACTGAAGTGTAGCCAAGGGGATCGAAATAAGTGTCTGAGTTGACAAAGACCCTAAAAACTATAAACTAGGACACTAGAATGTGACCATAAATGTGTTACGGTTGAAGTAACAAGTTGTTAATTGCGATTTACTCGGTAATTTTCACGACGATTTTTATATTTCCCCATGTTCGATAATTCGCGTAGAATATCTTCAGTTGTTTAATATAAAAAACGCATATTACATATCCATCGACGGACGTAATTTTCTGCCAATTATAAAAACAGCTGGATCACCTTTGTTCAACGAGAAAAAGAGTCTTTATTAATTAGTCGTATTCGCTGACAATCGCCACTTGTACTTTGGCACGCTCGATAACCACCTGAACTCTTTGTTATCGATCACCAACGATTTTTTGCTGTTTGTTTGTTGGCCGCATAGGAATGCATTTTTAATAATGCTCTCAGGCATCTTGATAAGCTATTACCCGGTGGATTCAGCCTCCGCTGATATATCATTTTGATGCGACAAGGCCGACAGAGCTTATATAGGTACGAAGTGCAACCTCGATGGTAGAGCAAAGGCCGAACATTTTCCAACTTCGCGTGATACGATGAAAGTGCTACCACTCAACGTATGCATCAGTTTCAGATCTGACTCACCCCGGTGAAAACGCGATATCTCCGCTAGACATTTTAATTTTATCACAATGACCAAAGATTAAACGCCCAATATTCGCAATGACCACTCATCGCGCGGAGAAAGTCTATGCAGCCGTCCGCAAAATCATTCTATTTTAGAATATCGACAACCCTCAATGAAGAGTGGGCAACTTTCTAGGCGTAAGCGTAGGAGTTGGGTGGCTATTAGGGAAAGTTGATATAGCGATAAAATAGAGTGATTAATTCCCCAGATCTCGCAGCGAAAGGGTGGCTGTGTGAGATGTTTGCGTAATGCATGATTTACATTTACATTAGTGACGTAAACGTCTGCAGTAGTTAAACGAAACGTTTTTGTACAAGGACAACGTGAATACGATTACGTATGTCCCATAACTGGAACCGATCCGTTGGATATCGAGCAACCGAGCCCTGTCGGTAATAAAGACTGTAATGTTTATTTTTTTTCTCAAGGGTGCTGAAATTGCAGCGCCTAAACGGAAATAGGATTCCACTGGGGCTAAGAGTTCCACACTGCGATTCTATTTCCTTTGACCGCTAAATATTGAGCACTGTTGACTAAATGCATTATAGTTCCGATTACCGACAGCAGCATTTCACATACCCTTAACGGTCAGAGGAAATGTAGTTCCCCACTAAATTTTAATTTTCGGGCGTTTTTACATCAATGGACATCCCTTCGGATATTCTATATTATAATCATTAGCATTTTTTACTGCAGACTCGATTATTATAAAGGCCAAAATGGCTTATTTCTTCGGCTAATTAAGTGACCGCTAATGGGTTAATGATGAAGTATAAGACGTAAAGCGAAGGTATGTTAAATAAGTTGAAAGAAAGATTTATTCATCGTCTTGTACAACAGTAGTCTTCTCAGATACGTAAAGTCCATCCAAGAACTTCCTGATGTCCTTGTTCTTGACGGTTGTTGATTGCTGGATCAGGGCAGCTTTGACAGAAATGATATGACAAATTGAAATCGAATATTCCAAGCGGTTGGCAGAACAGACAAATAAATGACGCGAGGTATGACAAAAAATTAATAATTTGACTTTACCTGATCTGGATACGTCTTCCAGTGAGTTTCCTTCCAGGATCAATTCGTCCTTCTGCTTCACCGAATTAGCAACGGTAACGCCCGGCGCCATTTTAACGCGGCGAATGAACTTCTCACCCAAGAAGTTTCGAATCTCGATTACCGTGTTGTTCTCCGTGGTGACGCAGTTTATGGGGAAATGAGCGTAAACGGCGCGCATCTTGTAGAGGTAGCCCTTCGTAACGCCCTTTAGCATATTCTCAATGTGCGAGCAAACGGTGCGAACTGCCGCGAGCTCCTTTTTCGTTCCAAACCATTTTTCAACTTTCAGCGTTCTGGCATTGACCATCTATAATAAATACAACAAAAAAAAGATATATGATAAATAATTGTGCTCCAAATCATTGTGAGCTGCTGCATAATGCGAACGAATTTTCAGCATAGGATTTATCATTTATAATTAAATGAAGGGGAATCCACAAAATCATCATGAGTAACTAAATACGTGAGGGTTACTTCTTCTACGGAGAATTCATACAATTGAAAATAGCTTTTGCAACGTACAAAAAAAGGAAATTTTTTAAACATCCTTGTAAGACAGACAATTTTCTGTTTTCTTGGTACTATTTATGAATATCAGATTCATACGAATACGGATCAAACTCGTCAAACCAATAACACACTTTTTTTTGTAGCTATTTATGAATATCGGAGTCATACAAATGCATGACCGAACAATCATAATACATACACGAATGTCAAGAGCGAGATGCTTGAAGGATCGTCTCAAGATTCCGCGGGGTCCCTTGACTGTTATGGTGCGGGATTTGACTGATACAGTCAATCCCTCCGGGATCTTTACAGTCTGGTTCGTAACGATCTGCTTCATCCTGCAGCTGAAAAAAAAGAACGCACTTTAGATTACACAGTAAGATCAGAAAAAAAAACACAGTGATACATCGAGGGTACGTGAGTCTCGATTCGGAGCTTCACAACACAGGTGCAACTCTTCGCCATATCAGTGCCGCAGAATCTCGTTAATCGTCAAACAAAATACTTCGTCGAGAACGTATGCACGAATTCGTTAGAAGATCGCAGGGCATTGAGAAGATGTAAAATACGCATTCGATCACAAGTATTCAAGGAACTCGAGGCTCAATCCATATGACAGATACAACAGAGGCGGAGCTAGGTTATGCTATCTTTGTTCAGGCAAAAATGTCGATAAGACTAAAAATATTGTATTGCTACTGATAAACGATCCCTCGCGAATATTTTTATCACAATCGGACACTTTTGTAATTCACGATTTATACGGATCGCATGGAATACCGATACACGCTGAAAATCTTTACCTTTCGCACGCTACAGTACAACCGGAAAAGGGGGATCAGACGAAAGAAACCATGTCGCTAAGTTCCAGGAACAGGGCGGCCATCTTGAAGGAAAAAATATTGTATTCCCTAGAATTCCGAATTTGCATCAGGATGGCTATCATTTTGTGTGCGCAATTTGAAACGCGTTAACGAGACCGTAATGCGTTTCAATGTTATCTGCAAGATGCTCGCAGCTTGAAGCTGTAAATAATACGTTTTTTTTTGTTTTTTTTTTTTTTTATATTTTGCTACATGGGCTGATTGTGGGCGCCTTTCACTGTTAGTTGGAAGTTGCTAGCAGCTCAGGGCCGGGATCCTGAAGTCCTACCAGCGAAGTTAGCAACGCAAAATTCATATATATAGATATACTGACCAATGCTAAGGTACAGTTAAAGTTAGAGTTAGAGATACTGGCATCGCTAGTAGGACTTCAGGATCCCGCCCCAGGAGGCAATACGGAACAACATTCTATGGAGGAAACAATAAGAGATAGAGTCAAATGAAAGCTGAAGCATGCATGTTTTGTTTATAGACCGAATATGGCCGAAGGATGAGACAAGGCATGTATATCTAGTACTACTAAATAAACATGGTAGGGTATCATTAGGTCGGTCCGTTTTCAGAGTAATAAGCTGGAGCAGAGTGCTCTTTCTTACGTGGAAAGAACATATATATTTATTGGATATATAGATATATCTTCCACGTAAAATCGAGCGCTCTGCTCCAGATTTCTTAATTGCTTAAAAATAGTTATAAACCGCAATAGAAAGCTCGATATTACGTACGGGTTGCTGATCACCAAATTACGGCGCCATTCAAAAAGCAGTCTCACCAACACCGCACGAAAGGCTTCAGTTCCGGTCTGGGGATAAACTCTACACACGCACATACACACACACGCGCGCGCGCGCGCACACACACACACACACACACACACACACACACACACACTCATGCGTATAGTTTCACACGTAAGGTCAGTTTATTGCTTTTGATAATCGGTTTGGGATGCGACTATCCTTCAAAAAGTCGACCAACGTTAATTTTGAACTCTGCGGCATCGAAATTTGTTCATCACCGAAGTGGTTTAGAAAGAAGCTCGGCTGGTATCTGCCCGTTTACGACGAGTAAGTACAACGAAGCTCTTGTACTTGTATTCGAAACTATTTTTTTTTTGCCTTTATCTACTACAAACAAAATGACGCACGGAGGTATGACCGAAGCGGTCGCGAACAATGGATGAAGTATTTTGTATTCACACTTTATTATTAAATTTAATATATTTTGCTGCTGAGCTCCACAATCCCGACACTCGCAAAAGCACCGAATTCACTTCGATCGGAGAGCTTCTAACTTATTTTTTTTTAACAATCCTCACGTTACAGTCAATCGCTTTACTTATTTATCCACACTGTATCTAACGTCTTTCTTGTCCGATCAACAAATTAAGAGTTATTAATAGCAAAGTTAGCCGTCTAGTTTAACGACGAAGAAAATAAAAATAACAAAGCAAACCGCATTGTGAGAGGGACATTTGATTAACAGTACCGATAA
This sequence comes from Stenichneumon culpator, assembly GCA_964017025.1. Taxonomy (NCBI): domain Eukaryota; kingdom Metazoa; phylum Arthropoda; class Insecta; order Hymenoptera; family Ichneumonidae; genus Stenichneumon; species Stenichneumon culpator. The sequence goes on along the minus strand of OZ024779.1, from coordinate 16,595,531 downwards.
AATCCGTCGAGATGTTCATGATGTCGTTCATTAACGTTAGTGGTAAATATTTCTTTTGTTCAGCTGGTCTGATATGTCAAATCCGGCGGATCGTCTAAATTATCTGCAAGACAGCAGCAGCGACACAGAGACTGACGGTAAAGAGACGGATGGACAAGGACGACCCAGATTTTACAGGAACAGATTTAGGTGAGGAAATATTTGCACATTCGAGAGAGAGAGAAAGAAAAAAAAACAAAAACAAACAAACAAACGAAAAAAAATAATAACACAAATTCTGGTACGTATATCCCAAATTATTTTCGAGCCGTGGCCTAGATCTGCTATAACTACCTTTTCTATAATATTGCGCTACTGTCCATACTATACAAACGTATATTAATTATTCACCTCGAAATCCTAGCACCAAAAGTTTTAGTATATATTATGATACACTTATTGTTCAGTGACAAATATTTCACTTTCATCATTAGACATACAGACATGCATTTCGATAAGTATATTTCATCTATAGATTTGCAGCATGCACCTAAGCTCGTCGACCAATGAATTTCACTGCTTGTACATTTATTTTTTATTATTATTTTTTTTTTACTTAGGGACTTTTATCGATAGCTAAACCCTTATTTGTATCTTGAGACCAGTGCGACGTGTTATCCGCAGCATGAGTCACTGGTGACTCGTATGTTGAAAAATTTTGCAATAGCGCATGCATTTGAAATTTTTTTTTTTACTGGAAAGACTTATCGATACTGAGACAAATTTTTGATCGGCAGGTATTTTTTCATAAGCCAAACGATTCGATGACAAATTGAATTGGCTTTGGAGTAACAGTCCCGTGTGTCAAAATCCGTCAGAATAATTTTGACTGAAATGAGAGATACTGTACAGGCATAGAGCAGGCATTTTATTATTATTTTTATACCCATCTCTGTCGCATCTTGTCGCAGTGCGCAATATCCAAAAGGCTACAAAATAAAGAAGAGATGTCCGCTAAAAGTTTCATTCAACACAGACAAAATTGTTAAAAAATATATATACATGTATATTTTTTTATTTTTGGAATTGAATACATTTTGTCTAGGTTATCAGTAGAGTTGAATTAAATAATGCTTGAAAGGAGGTAGCCAGATTAGTAAGGACATGTGGTTGTTTTGCATGTAGTTGTGGTGGCTCGTCCAAACCAAAATCTTGTCTGGTACAGAAGGATGGAAGCAACGAACAACATTACCATACATTCGATACGAAAAGGCAAAGCGCAAATCTAGCACATCACAACAGGTAATGAAAAAGGAAGATGTGACGCCGCGTGCAATAAAGTTTAGGGACAGGGGCTAGAGTTCAATTTAATAATTTTTCGTAAATTTTATCCATATAAAATTGCTCTGACACTCGTTTCCCATATATATATATAAAACAGTCTTTTTTACACGGGAATAACATTTCATACGCGTTGCCTCGAACGAGATTAAGATCGTAAGGTAGGTTTTTTCTCAGAAAAAAAAATTGTTTCGCCTAATACTGCGCTTTGTATGTCCGCTGCGCATATCATCATTGTATTGCAGTTTAAAAAAATGCTCAAACACTCTTCAGCTATAATAGATGAGACACTTTCGACAAAAATCGCGAGCTGCAGGATGCTTTGGATAAGAATGCAATGTAATTTATGTTTAGACTACGTTCGGGAATAACGATGGGAAAGAATCAACAAAATCCGAGCCGCGATGGTCTTGCGTCCGCGAGTTCGACCGTAGGAACGAGCAATCCGCAGGTCAGCGACGACAGAATTACACTCATCGTTGATAACACAAGGTGAGAATTTATCAGCGACATATTCGTCTTTTATTTGATTTTTTCGTATATACGAATTCCGTCTAAAAATATTAATAACAGTAATTGTAATTAACATGCTATATTATTCCCAGGTTTATTTTGGATCCTGCTCTCTTCACCGCTCACCCGAACACAATGCTCGGCCGAATGTTCAGTTCCGGAATCGAATTTGCCCAGCCAAACGAGCGTGGCGAGTACGAGGTCGCTGACGGCATATCGGCGATGGTATTCCGCGCTATTCTCGAGTATTACAAAGGCGGTGTGATCCGGTGTCCTCCCACAGTAACCGTTCAAGAATTACGCGAAGCTTGCGACTATCTTCTCGTTCCTTTCGATGCTAGTACCGTCAAATGCCAAAATCTGAGTGAGTATTGGTCGGTCATCCGAACTATGTTTTACCTATCTGCGAGCTCGGGAAACTAGTAAATTTTATTGCAGGAGGATTGTTACACGAGTTGTCCAACGAAGGAGCACGCTGCCAATTCGAGGTTTTTCTCGAAGATCTCATTCTTCCGTTGATGGTCAACAGCGCGCGAAGGGGAGATCGCGAATGTCACATAGTCGTTCTACTCGAAGACGACGCGGTAGATTGGGACGAGGAGTATCCGCCGCAAATGGGCGAGGAATATTCACAGAGTAAGTGAATCAAAGATTTTCAACTTGGCTGCTAATAGAGTGGAAAAAGACAAATGTCCGAGTAATTGTGGGACGGTGTTTTCTCTGCAAAAGCATTGTAGATTTTCTTTCATTCGATAAGCAAAAATTTCTAGATTATACAATGATCATACTTTCGGAAAGAAAGATACGTAAATAAATAAATTCTCTCGGGATAACTTCTAAGCTGTGCGGCTTGAATGAGAGTTTTAAAGATCGATCTAGCGCGTGTTTACCCTTTGAGACTTAAGCTCCCACATCCACAATATAAATAACTAATTTCACGGACGTTTTCTTTGTTTCCTATTTTTCATGTGCAGCGGTCAACAGTACAGCGATGTATCGATTCTTCAAGTACATAGAGAATCGCGACGTAGCGAAACAAGTGATGAAGGAGCGAGGTTTGAAGAAGATCCGACTTGGTATAGAGGGCTATCCGACGTACAAAGAAAAGGTCAAGAAACGCGCCGGTGGACGTGCCGAAGTTATATACAACTACGTTCAAAGACCATTCATACACATGTCGTGGGAGAAGGAGGAAGCCAAGAGTCGTCACGTCGACTTTCAGTGCGTAAAGTCGAAATCTGTTACGAATTTGGCCGAAGCAACTGCCGACCCAGCCCTCGATGCCGGTGGAAATCCAATAAACGCGATAGCTCTTCTACAAGGAACCGAACCTGTACCGACACCGGAACCGATGCTTCCGGTCGGGGCGGATCACGAGGCCGAAGGTGCTGTTCTCTTTCCCGATCAGGATCTTCGTCGATTGCTGCCCGACTAGATAATATGAACTCGCTTAAAATTCTGGCTGATCGCGATAATTACTTATCTAATTATCGTTATTGTCGTTATGAAAATTCATCAAAATCGTATGACAGTCGATTATAGTCATCTATCACGTTCCCGGCAAAACTTTCACCGACGCATCGCCTTGACCTTATCCGACGGTGATGCGAAACGTCAAGCTCGACACGATATTAAATTGTCAAACACTAGCCCAATGTGATAGCCAGCGTAAGTGGATAAAATTGCCTTAGATTATACCTTACGATTAACCACCGAGTGAACGAGGACGCAAGACGCTAACGAATACGGTGTCGAGCGTCGATCGTCTTCGAGAGAGAAAGATTGAGAGACAATTGCGAACCACGGTACATCGATACGCTTTTGTACATAAATTCGATGTTTTATGTGACGACATATCGCTGCAATTTGTCCTCCGTCGTGTAATTTATAGAGGAGGGGCGGTTTTTCTTTTTCATTTTATACAATTAATAAAGTTGGGTACTACGTCGCTTTTAAATGAATCTTGCGCCGTAATTTTGGAATCATCCTCAAAGAAATTCCTAAAAAGCCAATTCTCTGCCCATCAATTAGTTTTAGTCATAAACAAGTTACTATACATTACATAGACAGTTCAATAAAAAAAATATATATATGTATATAACATATATATATACATATTTTTTTCTCTTCTGATAAAAAAATTTTGATCGCGTACATAAACCGTCACTGTATTGCTTGTTTTTTGAATGGCCCTCGCAATTGCTTCATTACAGAAACAGAGTGACAACTTTTATCTACTTCAAGCAAGTACCTAATTACGCTACTTTCGTCTCCTTCAACTTTACGCTACTTTTAATTAAACTCTCTCGTGCACCGTGAGACCATCGATTTTTCTAGAGTTCCAGCAGATAAAACTCTTACTCGCGGCTCTTTTGCGACTGCGGCTGGTAACTAAGACTCCACGGCCGATAAGTCGTTCGGGAACGTCTAATCTTCCATCCTTCTGCGCGAGATTTTTCCTCAACGTCGGTGAAGACGTCGAGGATTCTCGCGATGCGTGGGCGGTGGGTGTATCGCTCGAGGCGGCACATGCGTAACGGGCCGGCTACTCGGGCGATATACCCGCCTTGGCGAAAACGCAGGCGCCGGATAGATCAATAAATACCCGAAGACGAGGGCGAGAGGCCAGTACCATACGGATTCGCGTGGAGTGAGCGAGTATTTTGTCGGACAAAGTACCCACGGGCTACACAGTGGTGAGGCTGCCGAGCAGCTCGTCCAGCATGCAGCCGCCCCCGAGAAAAGTAAGCTTCATTAAAAGCGATTTAAATTTTTTATTGATGAAAACAAATTTGAAAAATCGATGTAAAAAGTAATCTCAGTGACCCTGCTAGTTACAACTTCAAATCTGCTGTACTAAAGTCCTTTTCGGGTTGTACGTTTGTCTAATATTATTATCATCCTGTTATTGTCAGCAAAAAATTTCGTTGTATGGGCTGTTGAAAATCGGTTCTTTTTTATGAATATTAATTACGGCTTGACTGTAAAAGATTCGAAAAGCTTGAACGACCTTTATCCGCGTGCTATATAGTATACACGGTTGCACCAGGAATCCCTGAGCGGGCTCGAGGAAATCGATGCCTGGTTCGGCGCCCGCCGACGATCGAATCGGTGACAAAACTTGACCTGAAAATGCATGTCAGGGGGCAAAGGCCCAGGCGCACGGTATTCTATATATCGAATCTAGTTCTCGGGAAATAATATAATACGAGATAAACTTTGCGCTATTGTCGAGTTAAGCTCATTGAAGCTTCTCGTTTAATTTTGACCTCGGCTGAGAATCATTGACACCCACCGGGGTGCGCCGATGCGCTCCGTTGCCCCGTAATTAAATCGTTAACGATAATCGATTCGACGAGTAACTTTAAAGGGCGATGGGGCAAACATTTTTATTTTTTAAATCAATATAATCGATCACAAAGGATCTTGAGATTTATTTTGAAATTTAATCTATTTCGTAGGGAAATTACGCGAAATTCCTTAAAAATGTTCACACGGAACAGGCGGCTAAATTACAAGCGAAAAACCAGCACGAGTGCGACCTTCTCGAAGACATCCGGTAAGCTCTTCGAATATTCAAGTCAGCTAAGACAGTCTAAGCCTCTTTACGGTATTGCAGTACAAGTAGTAGTAGTAGTAGTAGAAGTAGAAGAGTTATATGGTATAAGCCGAGCCGACTCCGCTGGCAAAGATCTTTAAAAGTGCCCGAGGTCACGCCTTCCGGTCATTTAAAAAAAGCAATCTGTCGCCGATTTAATGCAACGTCGAAAATTGGCTATACCGGAAGTGTCGAAGAACCGGACGGCCCCCAAGCTCCGAGGGGGTGGCCGGCATATTCAGATCTCTTCGATATAATATCTGTAATTTTATGAGTGCACGATAGAAATGGAAAATCTCGATGTTAGCTCTAAGTTTAGTTTTTATATGTATGTATGTATATATAGTTAGCGAAAGTTCCGAGCAATTCGTGTATCGAAGAACTGGGATCTCGGTGTAACTTGCAGTGCGCAATACGGGTCCGAGGGAATCAATGTCATCGACGCCATTTTCGAAGCTCCGAAACGGACTTGCACTTTCGCGTACCTCACTCCTACATTGTTAAATTAATTGTAAATTAGTCTTACCTCATCCGTCGTACCTGTAGTTTCACCTCATGTTATTGCGAATCGTCGTTCGAACTTATAAGTGATTTGTAGAAAACTTTGTCATATCTTCGTGTCCCATTTACGGATGTATATGTATATATATGCAGTACTTTTACCGATAAGCACATTCGAGCATAGGACACATCGGTTTCGAAATAAGCCAATGAATTTTTCTTAATCCCCTGTTGCAGCAACTTTACGATAAAAAAATCGGCCATCGAAAAGTCCTACTCTGAGGTAATTCTTCGATAGTTTGTAGCTTCACATCATGCGCAAAAACATAGATGTGAGATAACAATCGTTAACTTCGTTGCAGGCATTGCTCAAAATATCGTCGGCGTACCTAAACAAAAAAATTCCGAATATACCGGATCTAAAAGTCGATGGCTCGGATGAAAGATGGTAAACTACATTTCGCTATCTTTATGTAATTTTCGAAGTCCTGGAGGTAAAAAAATCTTACATATTTCTCTTTTGGTTAAAGGAACGTGTGGAACGTGTGGCGAACCGTTCTGGAGGAGAACGAGAAACTGGCGAGGGCTCGGCTGGCAGCGGTAGAGGTATTTCAACAACAAATTGCGGACGAGGCCAAAGTATTGAAGATGCACAAAGTGCAAGTAGCAAAAAAGGTAAAAATTCTTATTTCAATTGTGTGCGTTAATTTTCTTTTAATCGAATTTCAATATAAAATAATACTGCTCGCAGGCGATCGACCAATTGATGATAGTACAAAAGGAGTTGCAAACATGCGTACAAGAAGTAGACAAGACAAAGAAGTTGTACTTTGACGAAGAGCACAGTGCGCACGACGTGCGCGATAAGGCGAAAGACATTGAAGAGAAGTACGTACGCGAGGAGCCATTATTAGTTTATAGAATCGCGATCTTATCGCTTTCACTGTTTCGCATTAACAGCCTGTACTGTAATACATACGTTGTATTCGTAGGTTGAAGAAGAAGAAAGGCTCATTCTTTCAATCGATAACGTCTCTACAGAAGAATAGTGCTAAGGTGATCATTATTATTTCTCGTTTACCTGATTTTTTTTAAATGTCACGTTTCGCTCTATGCTCTATATATATATGATATCTCGTGAGCAGGTGAGCTCAAAACGGGACGCTCTCGAAGAAAAATCGACGGGTGCACGAAACGATTACTTGCTCAGCCTCGCCGCTGCCAATGCCCATCAAAACAGATATTATGCAATAGACCTGCAAAATACCATGCAGGTACGTTTATAAAAATGGATGTAAAGAAGTAAATTTTTTTTTTTTATGAAATTCGATGTAATTATCGTTGGACTTTTTGTTTTATTTTTCAGTATTTAGAACACGGTGTATATGAAAAAGTAACAGAATATTTGACGCTTATGGGCCGCACAGAGCTACTCACTTGCATCGCGACGCAAAACAGCTTTGGTAAAATACGCGATCAGGCTCAGCAGCTAACGAGAGAATACAATATACAATGCTGCTGTCTTTACTATCCGGTATTGAAGCTTCACATACAGTATGAATTTGAGCCGTGCGACAGTGATCCGGTCGATAGGTGAGTAATTTTACCCTTTCGACGAGAAATTATTAATAAAAAGTAGGACATTTTTTTAAACCTGGCCGTGTATGGGAAATTAAACCGCTGACATGGGGCTGAATTCCATTGATGGTAATCTCCCATTGATGGAAATATTTGCAAAATAATTTGTTTTTCAATATTAAGAGTAACTGCCGATCACTCGGCCGCAACGACATTAGGAAAGGAAGCTCGACGATGGTCGACGAAAATCGCTCGTGAGGTTAACAGCATAAGGGAGAGCACACGAAAGTGTCAAGCTCTTCAGCAACTCAGAGATTCAGGACATAAGGTTCGTCTTCGGTTTGTAGGGCATTTTTTCTGCCTCATCAAAGAAACTTCGAGCTTCATTGAAGAATTTTGTCAAACGCATTTCATTAAAAATAACAAAATTAAAATATCATTATTTTATTTTTTTAGACCGACCCGAATGATCCGAACGGGCCCGACTTGGATACAAAGATCGACGAATTGAAGCAAATTATACGACGAGCTGAGACTGCGAAAATGGTTGCTGAAGCGCGAATCGAATGTCTCCGATTGGGCGGAGGTTTGTCTTCGATATGTATATATATTGCTATTATTATGGATATTCGAATAATACAAGTATTTTTTTGCGCGTTTAGTCAATGTGGACGAGTTCATACAAGAGGCCGAAACTCTGAGCGTCCATGACATGCCGCGCTCCGCCAGTTCACTCTCGGTCCGGACCGATGCGTCTGGTGCAGCGGTAAAGATTTCTTCTTATAAGCGAGATCCCAATATAAAGGCGCGTCGTGATAAGCTCCTATAAAAAAAGTCAAATAGAAAATAAATTTCTCTCTCTCTCGTTCCCAGGAACATCCGTCCTCCGACTCTTTCTACGACAGTGATGGCGACGGCGGAAGCGACCTGACGACGGTGGAGCGACCCGACAGCGGACGCACCATGTCACTTCAGCAAGAAGAGGACGCGGCTATGGAAGAGAGGGAGAGGCACGATAGCGCCGAAGTCGACGGTGGGCAAATAATAAAAAATGATCACGTTGGATAAGGCGGTACAAACGATAAAAGTGGAAATTGAAAAATCTATATCATCCTTTTCTGTAACACAGCGCTACTGCAACAAGAACAACAGCGGATAGAAGAACTCACCGCTGGATGGGACGATCCCACTTCCGTAGATTGGGAAAACGAGAACAAGGACGACACGGCCGAGGCGCCGGAGACCTCGGAGGTGCCTTCCATTCAGCAGATATACAAATGCACAGCACTCTATTCGTATACAGTGAGTAAACAAGAAGATATATCGTTGGGCTTTTCTTCTTTTTTGTTTGTTTGTAAAAAACAATAGTTTATTCACTTTCCGCGCGAATCTCAGCATGCAATATCAAGTCGGGAGTAAAACAAGTGACATTGTTAATTGCAAAGAAAAAAAATAGATATTTGTTTCTGTATCATCAAATTGATTTTTGTTTCTTCAGGCACAAAACCCCGACGAGTTGTCGATTGTCGAAAGCGAGCAACTGGAAGTAGTGGGCGAGGGCGACGGCGACGGTTGGCTGCGTGCCAGAAACTATCGGGGAGAGGAGGGTTTCGTGCCGCAGAATTATCTCGACGTCGAGAGAGAGCCAGCAGCGCCGACCGGTGGTCTCGCGTCCCACGGTCCCGGTCTTGTTCAACAGATATCCTTCTCCTCGGTAGATTACACGATCGACGATCACGACGCCGTTGATCCGGACGCCCACTTGCACGCCGCCCCAGCTGAGGAGCCCGTCGCCGTCGTTGACGCCGCTCCACCGCCCGATAATGCTGAATTTTCTTCATTAAAGCAAAATGATGTCGCCGATACTGGCCTGTCCGAGGTCGGACACATGTATTGCATCGCACTGTACGATTATGACGCCACTTGCGACGAAGAGCTTAATTTCTTGGAAGGCGATGTTTTGAGGGTCATTAAACAGGAGCCTCACGACGTTGACGACGGATGGTGGGAAGGAGAGTTAAATGGCCAGAGGGGATTGTTCCCATCGCTTATCGTCGAACCTTGCGCTCCCGATGGTGCTCCGCTCACTCCACAGGTACTTAATCATTTATAGAATACATTTTTGCAAGTTTGTAAAATCCTAAAGCCGTGAAATCTATACTCGTGGATGGCGATAAAATTATATAGTTATTTTGAAGGAAAAGGTGGAAAAAAATTAGAATAAATCTCGTGCAGATTTATTGACCCAGTTTAAAGATACAGACCTCTAACGGGGGAACGATGTACTCCAAAGAGTCGCGTCATCGGTATGATTAATCCAATAAATATATCCATGCGATTTATTTTTGGCAGGAAATCATGACACCCCCTAGTTCAGCACCGCCGGTTTTCACCCCACCAGACGTTCCCGAATACGCACTCGAAGACGAGCTAGCCCAGGCAATGATGAATGGTAAAACGTCACAAACTCTCGGCTATAAGTTTATTTTTTCTTACAAACGCGCGAACTAATGACTCCACGATTGTCGATGCGCAGTGTCGGGACAGGAACAACAGATTCTTGTGAACGGCGAGCAACCAGAGGGATTTGCCATTAATCTAACGAAGATCCAGAAGGATCATTACGTTCAACAATTCGGCGAGGATGAACATCCCGGAGCGCCGGGTATAATAGGTAATAAATCGAAACGGCGGTAAATTTTTCTTTTCTCTCTGTAGTTGATTAATCGACCTGCTTCTATAACGCTGCGATAGTCTTCGAAGTATCGGATGAATTTGGCGATCAGGTAACTTGGCCTCGAACTGACCTCGACAAACCGAACTATATTGTCCGAATTGTTTCTTTTTTTTTCTAATTCACGAACAGACAATCAGTAATTGATTTTTTTTTACTCAGGTAGGTGAGCAAGACGAAGGACAACCGTTAAAGGCTATTGACAAGAAAGTCCCACCGGAGGAGGATGATTTCGGTCTGGGTGTCGCGCAAATCGTTATAACAGCCGCGACACCGATGGAAGAGATCGAACGTCCGTTCCCTGGTGAAGAGGAAGCCGACGACGAATCTGCAAAACCCGCAGAGAGCGCGAAAATTGAGAAGAAAGTTCCGGCTGTTGCGAACGAGATAAACGAGAATGAGAAAAAAGAAGATACAGTAGCGGAGGAGAAAACAATTGACGATCGTCGAGGAACTTCCGAGGACGTTGAAGAAAAATCAACGGTCGACGATTTACCGGCAGACTCGGCGCCCTTTCCGATAAGCAGCAGCTCCGGCAGCGAGGCGGACTCAACGTCCGGCCCGAGTACCGCTGACAACTCGCAATGTCTGCCATCGCGCGGCACGGTTATAGAGCTCCAAACGACGGATGAGCAGCCCGAGATAATACCCGAAAAAATGCTGATCGGCGGACGAGCGAGCATCCCGGACGAATTGCAGCCCGATCAGCTTGAGAAACTTCAGAATCTCAAAGAGTCGAATGCCTAGGATTGACTAGACCTCGGAGACGAATTCGAACTTGATCCTGCCTTAACGAACAAACTGGCTCTTCCGAAAAATCATCAGAACAAGTTTCGGCATCTGTTGGACTTCTGGAAATCTCCCGAAGTAATCGGGAATAAAGACTAAATGGATTTATCATCATCGCTCCCAACCCTCTTCTCTCGCCCCGATTTCGCGCGCGCGTAACTCAATATTTTTATGTTAATATTATGTACACAAAAAAAAACAAAAAACAAACAAACAAAACGATGAAGAATGAAAACCAAAATATGAAGATGAAACGAAACCGACAGAACAAAAAAAAAAGCAAAATAACAAGAACTTTTTGCTAGGCGATAATCTAGTATCTAATCGAAGGTATGTTGCGATTTTTGCAACCTTATTTACAAAAGAAAAAAAAACAAGCGAGAACACGAAAAAAAGTGAAATGAAAATATACCATATAAACTGTACAGTCGTAAAGTAATAAAGAGAATTGTCGATACCTGTAATAGAAAACGAGATAAAAAATGATAAAGGAGGAACACACACACACACACACACACAAGAGAAAGAAAAAATGAAAAAAAGGAAACACATTTCGCGTTGTTCATGTACATTATTAGGGAATTACAGTGGTGTTTGCGTGTGAAAAAAGACCATTTGTTTTTATTTAAAATTTATCAACAGAACGTGTATATATATATAGATGTTCACAAAAAATATATATATAATTGGCGTGGAATATTCTTAGAAGCGCTGGGAAATCTTCAAGGCATCATGCGGAGAGCGCCATCCAGTCTGATAGTCTCGCCGTTCAACAGCGGATTTTCAACGATCGACTGTACGAGCTGAGCGTACTCGTCGGGTGTTCCGAGCCTCTGCGGGAACGGTATAGAATTTGCAAGGTAACTTCGAACTTTGTCGGGTAAAGCTTGAAGCAACGGTGTGTCGAACAAGCCTGGAGCAATCGTAACAACGCGAATTCCGTCAGACGCCAAATCGCGAGCGAGCGGCAGAGTCATGCCAACGATTCCTCCTTTGGAGGCAGAGTAAGCTGCTTGACCCATTTGACCATCGTAAGCGGCGACGCTCGCGGTGTTGACGATAACACCGCGTTGTCCGTCCGCATTTGGTGTATTTTCACCCATCAAACCGACAGCCAGTCGAATAACGTTGAACGAACCGATCGTATTTACTGTGATGACTTTGGTGAAATCCTCGAGCTTGTGAGGCAACTTCTTCTTGAAGTTGTAGGTCTTGTGAGCTACGGCGATACCAGCAGCGTTTACGACCACGTCCAGTTTGCCGAATTTCTCTTTGGTCACTTCCAGTGTCTTCAGCACGTCGGGCTCGGAAGTTACCTGGTGGAAAAAAAAGAAATGCAAAATGACGAATATAAAAGGCAAGCAGCTTATAGACAAACGGATTATATTCTTAAAAAACAAGAAAAACGATGTGAATAATGAATTAGAAAGATTTCAACCAGTAATTGAGAAGACACAAACGTTAGTTGACCCTTTTTTTCTTGTTAATTTGCCCAATTGTTTTTATCTCGAAAATTACGAATTTTATAAAGAAGTAATGATGCACACGAAGCAATAATTGATAACGTTCACGTTATATAAAGAAGCCATATATAAAATTCATTATGTATACGATTTGAATTGATAATGAGAAAAAAAGAAGACATATCTTGATTTATTCAAAAATCGTCGCAAAGAGACGCAGAATCGGCTCGCCTACTTAGCAGTTTCTTTTTTTTAACATTTATGTATAGTTCTGTATAGCAGAGATATTTACATCCATGGGTACGAAAACAGCATTCTCTCCTAATCCCTCGGCGACGGATTTGCCTTGAGTGCTCGGAAGGTCGGCGATTACAACTTTGCCACCTTGCCTGACGAATCGTTCCACGGTGCCACGGCCCAAGCCGGAAGCACCGCCAGTAACGATAGCGACGATACCCTAAAAAATTTGCAATGCAATAATGAGAAATTACGATAATGCTGTAGACAGAAGGCCAGCCGGTCAAAGTCCACAGGGCAGTGGAGGCACGATTCGACTATGCTCGTTATAATTTCAGAATCCCGAAAGCCATGTGGTTATCGTCAATTATATTATGAACATTAAAAGTAAAGAAGATATTTACCTTAAGCATTTCTATAGATGTTATGCGATTGGAATCTAGGAGATAATGATGGATCGTTCGGCAGCTTTGAGTGGCTCGAGTACTTGTTCGACAATGATCTCCCTTCGTGGTACGATTTGCTGCTTCACGTAACGACGGTTCGGTGCTTATTGACTACAGTCTGAACTCCAGACACCGGCGACTTATCGTATTGTACATTGAACCGGTACTGATATTTTTTTTCCATTTTGTTCTTTGCTGAACCTCGTGCCACATAGAGAAACCTCGTGCCGCGGAGAGAGAACTGAGCAACTGCCGTTACTGCAGGACGCTGCAGTGGGTCACGCACGTTAGTCATATCCGATACCGACCTGAATCGTTAGATACCCAGCAGTAAGTGAGAATAACCAAAAATGAGTTTACAACAGATATAAGCAGGTACTCCGTACCGCAGTACTGACCGTACTGACGCTTGTCCATCTCTCGCTAAAGCAGTAGTAGTTTACACTGTCATTTGTCTCGTATCCGTACGAAACGCCCAACACTGGTCAACCTCGTGGGCGATACCGTCGCGAATCTCGTACATCACACACACGAAACCCTCTTCATTTGAAGGTTATAAAACCCAAAAAAAACTTTTATATTCCAAAAATACGCTACCGTTCAAAACTCGACTTCCGACGAAAACTCATCGATGACACAACAGTGGCTGCTGCGAGAGAGAGCGTGAAAGAGTAAACAAAGAACACAAAAAGAAAGCTACAAGATCGACGCAAAATAAAAACAAAAAAATAAACTTTCTCGAACGCAATGTGGAGAATGGATTGCGAGGAATCGATGCAGTTGATGCCAGAATTGTTAAACTCGCTGAGTCTCATAGTGTCGGGCACGGAGGACGATGACATAGTAAAAGGATGGACGAATTTGCGCGATCTCGAGGAGAGCGGATTGCTCCAAGGTTCCGTAAACTTGGACGACGCCAAGACTATAATGCGAGGTATATTACGTGGCAGTATATCGAATCTTCATCAAGTACCAAAATTGATGGCTTATTTCGCAAAATACGTGAAGAAAAAAATTGATCCGACAACCGACGACTCCGACTCTATCGTGAATGACTACGTGACCTTCATGGAAATTACAAGCGGCAAGGACATAACCCTACTTACGTCTATGGTCGAAGTACTGAAGGATCATCCCGTGTACAGATCCACATCGACCGCGAACGCCAAGGCTTGCAAAGCAATCGTAGCCAGTCTGGGCTCGTTCCCGGCGCTCAAACAACCAGTCGAGATATTGGAGTTTCGTTCTAACGTCGCCAAGATAAAAGATTCGCTAAAAACAGTATGCAAGAGTTTCAATGGCTTCGGCAACTCAGATTCCATAGCCGTTTGTCTGGAGGCTGTGTACAGTATGATATCGGACACGCGGCGCGATCGGGATCCAGGTCCGGGTCTCGTAGGTGTACTGGAATTGGTGGAGACACCTTTGATCAGCCAGGCTGTCAAGTGGATAATGACGGAGTCGAGGAGCGACGACCAGCTTGAGAGCGCTCTCAAGGTTCTCTGCTCGTGGGTACCAATGTCGCTGCAGGCCAAACATCTCAGCGTTTGGATAATGGAATTTATAAACGGCTTGGAAACATCAAAGAAATACGACATACTGATGAGAGTGGCCGACTCTTGTCTGAAATCTTTTCTTATCTGCGTAATGTGTCCGGTAGCCAGTTTGCACTCCACCCTGCTTGCAACTGTGATACTGTACAGACAGCCGAGTCACGAATTGTTTCACAAGATAATCAAGGACAAAACATTTAATTTGGTATTTACTGCATTGTTGAAGGTAAATTCCGAAGATTCAACGAGATGCCTTCAAAGTCTAGTGGACGTTACAAAAGCGCTTATCGAACGATTTCCTGGTTATGGGATTTACGAAAGTCTCGAAAAATCGTTTCCAATCAAGCCTCAGCTGCAAAACGTAATTGCCTACAGGAACGAGCATGTCTGGTCTGAGGATTGCGAGAGATCTTTTACCCACGAAGTACAAGCGGCACCGCTTTCCGATAACGGAAAGGTCGGTTTGACGAATTTGGGGAACACGTGCTACATGAACAGCGTTCTGCAGGCATTGGCGATGACGAGACAATTCAGTCAGGAGGTCATGAGACACAAATCGTCGGTAATCAGGGAGGACAAAGGAGATGGCGCTTGGGTCGCTTCGGCCGAGGAAGCCGCTTCGATAATGCCGAAACTTCAAAATCTATTTGCACTTCTTTCGTACTCGCGACGACGGAGCCTCTCGCCGACGGAGATACTTGCGGCCTCGAGACCCGAGTACTTCACACCTGGGCAGCAACAGGACAGCTCGGAATTCCTATGGTTATTAGTTATTATCTATAGGCAAAAATTCACTGATTCATATATTATTCTGATACGACGTCATACGACGATAAATGCTTAAACCTACTGTTTTTCTGTTTTCTGTTTCAGTCATCTATTAGACGTGCTCTACGAGCAAGAGAAGAGTACGATTCGGCGGAGCGCCGCTGTAGCCGAGGGCTCCGCAGGTTCGAGCGGTAAAGGCAAGCGTAGCAGCGAGGAAATATCGCCGGACAGAGGTGTTATTAAAAGATGGACGACGGAGGAAGATTTGAGCGAGGGTATATCTCTCGAGAGAAAAACGAGTCAGTCGCTCGTAGATTTTCCTCAAGGTGAGTTGAAAAAATTCTCAGTCTACAAACAATGATGGGTATTTGATCATTGTACTTTGTTCTTCACTCGCTCTCAGCAGGTGAAGACGACGAGCAGCTCGGCCAAACGCAACCTGGAGAATTGTTGAGCGATTGTCACTCCGACTCGACGGACAGCGGAATTCAATCGGTCGACGGTGGTGGCGGTGTTGGCGGTAGCGGCAGCGAGGAGTCTACCGCCGCCCAATCGATTCTGGTGCATCGAGTATTCGGCGGTGAATCGAAGATCACTTACCAGTGCGCGCAGTGCGACACGAGTTCGCACAACACGGACAGGTTTAGGGATTTACAGCTTTGCTTTCCTCAAGAGATCGCTGACAATCAAGAGGTATCAGTTCAAGATTTAATGAATTATTACTTAACACCGGAGAAATTGACCGGCGAGAACAAATATCGTTGCGACAAGTGCACGAAGCTTTGCGACGCTCAACGGATAATCAAGATTCTGCGAGCACCGATACATCTGATATTGACCCTGAAACATTTTCACTACGACCCGGAAACCCGTTTGCGAACGAAACTACGTCACAAAGTAACGTACAACGAGACGATACAATTGCCCGTTTCATCGAGCAATTCAGTTTCGTCCGCTTCGCCGATAGCGGAGACTTATCGGCTTTATGCAGCGGTCGTTCACTCAGGCTACAGTATGGATTACGGGCATTATATAACGTATGCGAGAGATTCGCATAAAAATTGGTACAAGTTCAACGATAGTTACGTGTCGCGAACAAGCCTTGAGGATTTCAACGCTCTCGAGCCTCCCGACACGCCTTACATACTTTTCTACGAGAAAATTAACCCAAACGATGATATCAGTCGCGACAACGGTAACGACGATGAAAACATGAAGACCGAATTGTCGTCACTTAGTAAACACATTCAAGACTTAGTTGAAAAAGACACGCGTGATTATGAAGAGGAGATGAGGCATCAGGCGGACAAAAAGAGGTCTCAGCGTAGCAGTCCGAGTGGTAGAATAGTCGCTCCTTCTCTACGGCGTCACGATAATTCGGACGACGAGAATCCACCCCCTAGCAGCTGTCGAGGTCCCATAGATATTCCAGCTAATCGTTTCCTTTTTTAACCTCATCCCCTCGAATTCATGGCTCTTGTTTCAAGAGCTGATCCGAATATCGAAACTTCGCAAGCCCTCCGCTTGTTTTTCGTACCGGTCCCCTAACTTTCCTTCTTCTACGATCTTCCTCTCGGTTAGTATTTCTTCGTCTCAATTACGCAACCCTATGCTTGATACTAATGACGTCAAATTTATCCCCATCTTCATTTTGTAAATAAACGATGAACTTGTGCGTCTATGAAGAAACAAATAATAACAATGCTTAACTTAAAAATAGGAGAAAAAAATAACGAACAATGAATTGATAAATGGTTGAAAATCTGTGATACATGTAACATTTGTACTGTCACATTGACAATATAGAGAATCTTATAAATACAGTATTCGATGCAAATGTTTCAGAATATATTTGGTTTAGAAGGTTTTTGTATCAGTCGCTTCCCGACGCCGGTTATCGACGAGATGATTGAGTATTATAACTCTCTTGAAGATATTCGACGTTGTAGTTTGTTTTTTTTCATTATAAAATTCTCTATCATTCGAGTCTCAAATGGAACGTCAAACACCTTAGGCCAATTTTCCAATAATTGACCCTAGAAGATCGCCAATGGTAGTTCGGTGGATCCGGAAAATGTAATGCAAAAGTTATGCGTGGTCTTCTGGGGTCATCATATTAAAAAATTAAGAAACGAAGTAGCTAAAAAAAATAAATAGTTTATATAAACAGACATAAATAAATTAAATAAATGCGGCCTGTGGTCCCGAAATTGCAAAGGATTGTCAGTTAGTGTTAAGGATTTTTAAATTTGCGCGCCCCAAACCCTCTCCTCGACGGCGTTCTAGATTTGGCGTCGGTTCATTATTGTAACTGACTGCACAAGTGCATGGTCGTTTTCGGCAAAAATTCATACGAAAAAACGATAGTGCGCATGTGCAGCCGCTATATTAACGCATTATTATGTGCTATAGTAACGCATAACAACCAATGGGAAGCGCCGCCAAACTGCCGCCACAGTTAGGATCAACAGACGCGGGAGCGTTTTGATGCCATTTCTAGTTCCGACAGTGTCTTGACCTCCCGCGTAATTTAACTAACGCCAACCAGCTCTTCCACCGGTGACAAAGTAATCAAACAGAGCTTCAAACTGTCGCTGCACGTGTACGAGCCACCAAGGAGCACGTAGTTTCCGTTATGTAAGCTTGGAACTGACGCTCTTTCGAGTGAATCTGGAACAGCCGGTAGAGACGCAACAGCGGGTGACGACAGGGAATAGACGGGCGTCTGAGTCACGTTTTGATTCTCACGTTGTTCATTAACGGATCAATTGATGCGGTCGCTTTTGGTTCATTGAACTTTCAACAGTATGTACGTATACAATTTCACATCGTAAATTAGAATGGACAATCGATAACTGTGAGATTATCGGTGTATCTTGTATCGGTCGTCGACGACCAGCATTATTATCCCTATACACAGTATATTTGAAACGTAGGTCGAGCGAACAAGGGAGGGGTCGTGGAGGGGGACGAAATGTAAGATAGAGATAGAGATCTAGCGGGTGGCGCAGGTTTCTCAAGTTTCTCAGCGAACGTGGCGTTGGCATCAAGATTCCCCTTCGTTTCTCGTCAATTGTTGCTGTTTGTGTTGCGGCTGGGATTGCGCGGCCCTCGGAGGTAATAAGAAAGCCGAAGCGCCATCCGTCGAAGCGTTCTCTTTCGCAACTGTCGGGTTCCCTCTTACGACGCCAATATTCTCTGAAACAAATGACAAATTGTTTGTCAAGCATCCTTTCCCATCTTATTACTGGGCTTGAAAACATTCCTGGATCCCCAAACAGCCAACTATTAAGTTTTAAATAATTCCATGCAGTATAATAATTCGGGATGCAGTAGTATTTTCGTTACGCCGCCATTTTCGTCAACTGCCGCGAGATGGCAGCACTATCGGATTATCGACTCTGCACATAGATTATCGTGTATATACGCGCGCACATTTACACACGATATATATAGTTACTATATATTTTGTTTACAACTCTGTTTCACATTGTCTCGGCCGGTGCGATTTATCTGCATGCATATTCCGTTGACACGCGAACTTTGGTCTCTGTAGATGGTACATGTATTGTTTTACTTTTTGATTATCTCCCGTAAAAATTCAGTGTTGACAACGCGATAATTAGGAATACAGGAGTATTCAGAACTTTGTGGGGAGATGAAAAACGAACGTACGTGTTTTCGAGTCTTGCTCCGTGATGTCCCTGGAAAGATCGGGAAACTGTACGTGTTTTCTGACGGTGCGGTTACCGCTCGTCGGACTGACGTTTTTCTCCAGCGGCGAAGAGTTAATTATGTGGTGCTGATGTGGCACCGTCGGACTTTGAGACGGGCTTGCGGTCGCAGTCGCTGTTACACTCGTTCCCTTTGCCTCGTTGCTCGCTGTGTTTGTACGCCTCGAACTCAAGCACGAAGTTGCGGTAGTTGTCGGTTGTACCGCGTAACGTATCGCCGGTACCTGGTAGAATTCATAAAACCAAATGTACAAACTTCCTAAATGCACGAATTGGCAAACAACTACGTAGGACGGCTGTGCGAAGTCACTGAGGAGGTGCGAGCGATACAGACTGCACGAATCGGGAAATTGCGTCCAAACTCGAGAGTAAATAGTCCCCGACCCTTTGACCTCCAGTATTACAAAATTAACCTTAAGAGCGTGTGAAACCCTATGGAGTGCGAGAGGGATAGCATCAGTGGCGCTCTCAGCGGAGCGAGAGAGACACGCTGAGAACGTGTTTCACATGCGCTTAAGGTGAAGTGAAACACGTTCTCTGTCGCTTTCTCTCGCTCCAATGGCGCTGTCTCTCTCACACTCCTGGCTCCGTCACGTGACTTTCACTTCACCTTAAGGATATTTGGGCCCAAACGCGTTTCTGTTCGATCGCTCTAAAACTTTGCTACTTTGCAGCTTTGCCTGCAATGTAGCAAAGTTTTATAGCGTATTTACACGCTGAACATTCGACATTTTTCAGATCCGACATTTTTTCAGATTTTTTTACCATGTCGATTTTTTAGTAATGCGTGTGCAAAGCTACATAAGGTAGCGTGTAAACACTTCAGAAATCTCCTAGAATGAAAAGCGTGCCGCACTTTCGACTTAGCGTGTCGGCACAATGCAGACATGTGTGTCTGCAGGTGACGATACGGTGACGGCACGGCATTTTGGTAACGGAAACTACTTGCATAGTTCGAACTCGCTGTGGATCTTCAGGCCGAGATTGTGAAGTCACACGGCGAGGTGGAACTGCGCAAGCAGCTTCTGGTATCAAAACGCCGTACTGTCATAATATCATCAGCTGCGGACAAACATATCTGAATTATGCCGGCACAGCGTGCGTTCCCGTCCTAGTACCGAATAGTTCCTGTACTGTCAGCTTTCTATCTGGGCGATCGGTAACGACAGAACATAGCAATTTTCTCCGCCGATTTCTATTCGGCTTGAATAAAAAAACCTACCACAGGGAAGAGCATGCTATCAGACAGATTGTGTCAAAATTTCAATAAGATTCATGGTTTTGTTTCTGGGATAAATTTAACAAACGAAAGTTCTATCTCTGTCTAGCCAATAGCTCTGTCTGCGTTTCTCACGCGTACAGTACTAACCAACGCGGTCAGCGAAGCCCGTCTCCCATTCCCCTCCCGCGGTTTTGGTCCAAACATCCTTACAGGTATGTATATTTTCTTTTGTGCCTCCGAGTTTTTAGTTGAGGCATGACGTTCCCGTAAATGAATATTTTTCGGTTTGGCAACAGGGAAATTGATACTACAGGATTCAAGAATAGTATCCCACATAGACAAGCGCACAAAAGGCAGCATTTGACGCAATACTTGCGACATGGATTGCACATGTCGCCAATATTGCGCCACATTGGCTCCATTTCGTGGAGCTTGTCCATGTGGGACATTATGATACTGGTGCGAAACAACTTTTTCTGATGAGTTTGCCGCAGGAGCCTAAGGCGAGCGTTGCAATCACACGCGAGTTAAGAATAGTATATTATGCTACTAGGGAGGAAAGTGCGTCTTGTTACCGAGTGTGAAGTTTGATGCCCGAGCGAAGCGAGGGCAGAGATTCACACGAGGTGAAAAGGCACTTCCTCCCGAGTGGCGTACGCTATTTTTTTTCCGACTGCGCTAAAAAGTGGGAAAAGGTGAAAAGGCACTTCCTCGCGAGTGGCGTACGCTATTTTTTTTCCGACTGCGCTAAAAAGGCGTTTTACGCACGCCAAGCGTGCGCAAAACCGCCATTTTCCCATCGAGTGATATAAAGTACCATTCGCTAAGTGACATGTCGATTTGTCAAACGCTATAACAGCCGTAGCCTCCGGTAGTTAAATGCTTCCATCAGGCTCATACCGACTGGTGAAAGACGTGTGCGCATCCGCCGCGGCAAACCATTACGGATTACGGCCTTTTGTTCCATAGTATTCGATATATGTTAACCGTCATGTTAAAAAATGTTTCGTTTTTTTATCGCTGAAAAATTATTCTGTTTGCCCTAATTTTTTTTCATACTCGAAAAACGTACCCAGAAAACGGAACGTCTATCTACAGGTACAGAACAATGTTGCATATCGCTTAACCACAGTATTGCCTCCAGTTTTATGCCACAAACTTTATTAAATACTTTGTTTTTAAATCACGCCTTTCGAAGTTCATTATCATTGACTTTATAACCGTATGAATGTGGCCTTCAATTCCTCTAAAGCCTTTCGTTAACACTTGCGAAAGGAATCTCTTTTCTTTTTTTTTTTCAAATTACTTTTGTCGATTCGATCATTCCGCATCGTTTAGTGCGCCCCAAGCGCCGGTGCAGTTGAACGATTTCAATAAATACTCGAAATACAATAGACTGTGGGCGATTGCTTGTTTGACATTTATTGAAATTCACCGGTTTGTATGCGCGCGTGTGTCTCTGTGCGGGCACTCAAGCGATGTACATACCCGGTGTTCGCAATCGTCGATAGCTCTGCCTCTGCCGGCGACGTATTCCTGATACTGCGATATAACGCAGAACAACGAGTACACCTGTAAACGCGGGATATCAGGTCATAATATAGGGGTTCACCGGGGGGGGGGGGGGGGGGGGAAGCAATATCTCTCGTTAAAGGGTGGGTATATTGTACGTCTAAATGCATCGATAGTTGTGTAGGCTACGGCTAGAGATAGACGGAGAACGATGCAGATGAGTGATCGTGGGTGCAATCACCGGCATACTGTACTCACGTTCACACACAGAATAAAAAAGTTGAGCGTGTAAACCAGTGCCTTTATCGGATTGAAGCCTTGCTGAAACAGGAAAATTCAACAGATAATCGATTGTCTATCAGTCTCACTTTGACAACCGTTTACGAGCTCAGCCGCCGAGAAAACTCGATTAATATTGGCCAAAAGAATCGACGGGCGTGACGTGCCGGTACATTCACAAAGGAACCCGACATTTTATTAATAAAAGTGTGATAAAAATGTATATCCTTTGTACGGGGCATTCCATGCGAGATTGCGATTATTTTTTTGGACGTTGTACGTCTGGCGCGGGAGATTTTGTGAACATTTCCGAAAGATCGGAAGTATTTAAGTGGACGAAAAAAATCGAAAAAGTTTAATCTTTATTCTGATGGTTGATGTTTCAAGTAGAGGTTCTCAAAATTACTTGGAAAAAATATGATTAAAGTGGGAAATTGAAAAAACTACATTGCACGATTTCGGGTTTTTTAAAAATATCATCGATGATTATCGCGAACGAGTAATTTTTCGAAACGCATTTTTCGGCTTACAGAAAATACATTAACACGGTGACTTACCGAGATGAAGAGATAGAGGGAATGCATGACATCTAGTAAACTACAGACTATGAGGTTGAGAATCCACGGCAAGAGATAGAGTCGTCGATCCTGAAAAATTGTATCGATTAATAGTGTGTGCATATTCTCTTTTCGGATACGACAACATTATTAATTAGCAAAACGGATGCGGAACACAAGTTTATTTACAAACATGGTACACAGGCCGGTGCTACATGAATTTCGAGTTCGAATTCGGTGAAAGAACATTTTACAAAATCGAAGCCCGTATTTAACGTTAAATAAATTGTTAATTCACTGGCGACAGTTCGTAAATTGCGTCTGCGAAATCAATGCGCTGATCCACCGAGTTTATTTTAGTTGAGGGTTCTGAGTGGACAAAAGATTGACAATCTATGGATTTATTTTTAATCAAAGTTCCATAAGAGAAACAAATGATTACAGGGACTTTAAAACTTTAACGTAACCCTGCAAAGTTTCGAATGTTCGTCGACGCTCTTGCGTCGCAAAACTTGTATCTTAATCAGTAACCGGAGTTGTTATTATGTCTTAGACATCGCTACATCCAGTATGACAATATTAATTCATTTATCTAAGTCATCTATACTGTAAGAAAGTCCCGCATGAAAATTTGTACACAGGGTATAAAGTTTTCGTCCATAAACCGGTAGATTAAATTTAATGTACAAGAATGATTTTAAATGAATGCACGGTATATTAAATCGGGCTTTTTGGACGAGCTTAATACCCAATCAATTCATTTTACCTCATTTCCCTATATTAAATTTAATACATGGATTTATGCATGAAAACTTAATAATCTTGTACATAAATGTTGAAAATAAATTTAACAGAGTATAATCTCTTTATCTATACACACTGTGGATCACTCTGTGTTTGCTCTCTCTGTGTTTCTCTACTCTCTCCTGAAACTACCATATCATTTTAATGAGTCGATGTAATATCGTCAAATTTTTATTACACATTTTGGCAGTCAATATACTCTTCCGAGAATTAAAAATAAATGTATTATACACTCTTTTTTAGATTTAAAGAGTATATTATATTACATAATATAGTTGGCTAAGGTCGGAATGAACGTAGGGTACAAATAAACAAATAATTATGCAAACGAATGTGTCTTATGTGTCGTGTACTGCAGGACACATATTGTGCTGGTAATGCTCTACCAACGTGGCTTAAGGGCTTACGCCACAGTAAACGATTTTTTGTTTACTGTTGTGTTGTGTTCTCTATCGGTCGTAATTCATTGAATTTCGACATCAAAATTTAACAGAATATTCTTTACACTATACACTATTAGAGAAAGTGTGTCGAAACTTTACTAAGGCAAAAGCCCTTAACTGGGGGCGTATTGTTGTTATCGGAAGCTAGTAGTATTCGCAATTTGGAACCGTTGCTCCGCTCGGCCGAGTAAATATACGGGGCATTTCAGGCCAACTCCACGCGGTCGTAACGCTCGAATCCTTATTGTGAAATGCAATTTCCGAAAAAAATAATTGAAAATTCATTTTCCCCAGTGTTTCGCCCGGTAAAAAAAATAGTGAATAAAGTAAGAAAAATTGAATGACCCGAGGGTCACGATCCGCCGATTTGGTCGGGAATGCCCAATACACAAACGCCGCATCGGCAAACAAGCGTGCTTTAATTGCGTTGTTTTGATTCGTGTGTGTTCCGCCCTGCGTCGAGTTTGATTGGATCCCATTCACAGAAAATTCGTGCAAAGATAGTTCTGATTTTACCAAGTATTAACGAATAGCGAGAGGGAAAGACTTCATCGAGTTTGGTGCCGAAACGATGACCTCTTCGCACGTAATACGAGAACGAAGCTCGATGCTCACTCGCGTTCGTTTCCAACCCTCCCCCCCCCCCCTCCCCCCCCGGGTCGTTTCTATAGTTTTCAATGT
Organism: Stenichneumon culpator; assembly: GCA_964017025.1. NCBI lineage: Eukaryota > Metazoa > Arthropoda > Insecta > Hymenoptera > Ichneumonidae > Stenichneumon > Stenichneumon culpator. The sequence continues at coordinate 16,570,799 of OZ024779.1, read as the reverse complement.
GCCGCACGAGTTTCAGCTTTTCCAATTCGAATGTAAATCACCATACCCAGATCGTGCACAACCGGTGGTTCTATTATCGGTACGTACGTGTACCTACGCGTTTCGTTTAATAGCCAGCGATATCAGACTTATTTCCGACTCGGTGAATAGCGAAATTGTGGGATTGACCTGATTTGGCCGAATGCCCTGAGGGATGAAGGAGAATCGCGCCGGTCGAGTGGAGTGAGGGGGGGGGGGACGCGAACCCGACGCAATTTATTTGCTTCGTGTAGGTCGCCTCGACCAACTGGCGGTAGCGTAATACGGAAAAACAAAAGGAGAAAGAAAGTAAAAAAAACACCGAGAGTACACGCTGAAACGCAAAAGAGAGCATGCGATTCGTGCGGACTCGGTCATTGAGACAGAGTTTTTGCGCATTAGGTTGAATTTCATGATAAATAGCCCCATTTGCGGTGGTTTTCGAGGGGAGACAGTGAATGAGAGAGGTGGCGGAAAGAAATAAAATCGTTCCGTTCGCAACTTTACGAGCTTTGTGGAATTTAATGCACAATCACATGAGTATCTCCGGCTGAATACCGTCACGAATTTCGTTGAATTGTGTCTCCAAATCCAGACAACAAGGTTACTGATAGATTCTTTGTTCAATCTAATTTTTTAGACGCGACATAAATAAATAAAAATACTGAACTAAAACTAATTTTTTAAAATAAAGACGAACCAGGGTATATGACGGGGCGTCAAAGTTACTTTGTCGTTTTGTTTGAAGGCGACGAGTAGCATGAAAAAAAATGACAAAAAATGGTCCTTCGCGACTTTTATAAAACACCCTGCAAATTGAAATTTTTAAATTGTTTTCATATATAGTTCCTCCACTCGTAGAGCTTCGTACGCAAGGATGCCAACGCTTTACGGACGATGGCTTCCCGTTTCTGAACTTCCGCGAATAAGAGCATATACTTTCAGGAAGCCCTTAAAAAATTTCCAGTTGCTTGCTTATTCAAGTTATTGCATAAGGAACCAATTTGCCCGTTAGCGTCGAGGGATGCTAGTTATCTGTCTGTGAAACAAACCCGGCAGATCTATCCCAGTCCCGTTTCGCGCGGCAGAGCACCGACACACCAATGCGTATTTGCACCAGCTCTCACACCGTACGACTAAGTATTACACAATCATGCGCGAACCAATTTTGATTCGATAGGGCACACCAACGCGGCCGACACACCAACACAATAACAAGACAAGGTACGAAAGATTGTAAATTAGAAATTGGACGGTGCATAAGGATACCTTGAATAATCCGACCAGTAACAAGACACAAGACACGACTCCGAAACACGAGCAGAGGAACAAGCCGGCGTAGAATTTCATGGTAGCTGTTGGAAGACACACTCGATAAGGACCATGTCGTCTATGTCTTATGCATATTCTTTGTACTATACATGTGTCGTCATTGATAATTTTTTTAGAAAATAAAACTTACCGTGTGACATGCTCTCCGGCTCGAGCAAACTTGTCGACACCGGAAGTGAACGGTTTCCCCACATGTATTGATGTTCCTCCATGAGAAGCATCCCGGACGATGCCGCTATCAGAGCGAAGTATACCTGAAACCGACAGCAGAGTACAAGGAGGTTTCATCTCAACTATATATATATATATTCTTTTCTTCGACCATTGGGTAGAGTTTCACACGATTTTTTTTCGCTCCCTCCCAAAGTTCATGCCTCGTCATTCGCATCGATTCGCGTAATGGAATCTATCAGCGAAACGCCGGTCCAAGCTCCCCATCCAGTAAATCTGCTTAGCGACCACCTCTGTCCGATCGAATCCGTGTTGGAGTTTTTTTTCTTTTTTTTTTCATCTCTTTCGTTGGGACTGTCGAAGCTTCGTCGAGAGTGAAAAAAAAGGGAGCGTATAGCGACTATAAATTCTGCGTCGCCCTCTTTCCCCCGGTCATTCACGCTTCCTCGTCTCTCTGTCGCTCTCTCTTCCCTCCCCCCTCCTCTCTCTCTCTCTCTCTCTCACTCCCGATCTGTCTTTTCTTCCCCCCTTTTTATCCTCACGTACTCTCGAAACGTCGATCGTGGACGTCAGTTTGAGAGACAAAGTGGACACGAAATTCAATCGAGCTTCGAATATCGAACAAACTATCTTTCTTTTTTTTTCGTCGCTTCTTCCTGTTCTTTTCTCAAACTTTCATCCCGCCGGTCAACTACAATTCCCCTCCAAGTTCTTGATTCGCAGCGACAACGAAAAACAACATCAACAACGTTTATTTTCGATCCGGAAATAGTGCAGTTAATCCCTCGTTATCCTCGGGGGAGGCTTTGCGGTAACCGTTACCAACTAGCAAAAGCTGCGTAATGCAGGGGATCAAGGTCTCGCGGCGAAACGGAGGGGAGAAAAAGAAAACGATAAAAATAAAAAATAACCAAGACGAGGCGGTGGAACGGTCATTATTTATTTGTAGACGAAGAGAAATTATCTTCTGAGCGGGTCGGTGGGGGGGTGGACGAGAAAAAGGCAATAAAAACGCCAAAATAGCATAACATATAGGGCTTTCGTCCACACCGAGGTAAATTACGGGAACGAAAATTGCTCTATTTATTGGCCAAAGTTACGTCCGAGCTTCGGTGATCCATTATACGCTTTCAAACGGCGAATTGTGTAGCTCAGAAGCGAAAGAGCCGGATATTACGATATATTCGCATATGTATGTATCCCAAGGCTCCGGGGCGGGAAACTGCCGATATCGAGGCATTACCGTATAGGATCAAGGTCGATGTCTCACTCACGAGGTTACGAAAAATATGTTTACTACATAATGTCGTCTTCTCAACTACCGAATTTTCGAATTTGACCTAAAATGATACTAATTTGGTCGTAAAAATATAAAGAATGGAAATTCTCGTGAAATTTAAACGGAATGGAATATTTTTCGGAACAGTAACACGTTTTTATTGAAAACTCGATTTTTCAATAGTTTTTTAATAAAATGCTAAACAAAATACTTTTTAATAAAATGCTTTACTCATCAAAATTTTACACGATTTTTAAGTTTGCTTAAAAACTCTATCCGCACTCTAGCTGTACACAAAGGGCTTATTATTGACCCATGATCTCTATTTAATTTGGCGAGGATCGATCAAACCATAAAAATTTGGTGAGATTTTGAATTTTTCATTCTGAAGCAAGTTTTCGGATAAAGCGGATAAAGAAATGACTTCCTCTCTCAAGCTTCTTTTACTTTACAAATCACTCTTATTTGAGGTCGAGAAATACATGTCGAGCGAGACATCCCCTTTATCCTTTACATTGCACTTCCCAAGTTATCTTTTGTCGTGCAGATGCGCGTCAGTATTTGTTCAAAAAGATCCCGGAGAGCTTGCATCTTTGACGCAAACGATTTCGAATACCGAACATTTTTCTTCCTTTAACAAACACAAACGATTGTTACAGACAGAAACACGAAAAAAACAATGTTATTCCCATCTCCGTTACTCCCTTTATTTCTGCCAGTGAAACGACATAAAGTTTTGTCTGACACCGAACAATAGGTAACGCAACTAAAAGGTTGTCCTATGTAAAAGCGAGTGAAACATCCCCTTCATACTTTGTACATCAAGGTATTCTATTGTCCGACCTTGCTGCTATGTTCCTTATAAAAGATCGAGGGTTCGACATTTTTTTAATAGAAAAAAACGTTCAATTTCTATATACAATAACGTTAAAAATATGAATTCCATAAAAAAATAACTACAAGTTAACGATATGAAAAAAGTATATAAAATGCACGATAACAGTTTCTGAAAATAATGCTAAAAATGTCAATACCATGAAAAAAAAAGTATACAAGTTGACGACATGAAAAAAGTATATTGAACGCACGGTAACACGTTTCGTAGCTTAAAAGCTTACGAGTGAGACATCTCCTTTATTCCTCGCGTTATATCGCACTTTTAATTAACTCTACAGGTACAGTTAAGGCTAAATAATTAACATACATCGCTGCACCGGCGGTCACCTCTTTATTGCAATTGCCACGATAACATCTCATACAACATAGACACCGATACAATTAAACACATACATATAGAGTATAATAGAGTTCTAGTGAACATGCAGTACATAAACGCACATAGATACTGTTTCGTCGAATATACACACAGTCAGCACACAAAAAAATTCGCAAAAAAAAAAAAAAATTAACACGTATGGATGGAACAGTCCAGGATATACGGTAGAATTAAATCGCTCTCTCCCCAGAGCCACGATCAACATACAATTATTTCATTTTTGAAAATTTTTCTTTCTTTCTTTATTATATTTTACTCACAACGGTGTAAAGAGCGCACGCGAAGCTGCCCCTGCGCACAGATCTCCAGCAGCAACAGGACTGCATCAGTGCCATGCCGAGAGCACATGGGTACTGTCGCGATTATAAAACAAAAAACTTTTTAAAAAATCAAAAACTACTTATATATTCCCAAAAAAAAAAAAAATAAAAATAACGCAAAAAAAATCTAAATTCGAACTTTGTCACTTTGCAACTATTCCTCCGATTCGAGAAATAAAAGCCGTTTCCCTCGGAATCATGCCCCTAGACGAGACGAGACGTGACCGCCGTCCCGTGTCTTATTGACGAGAACGACGATCGTATATATGTATATATGCATGTACATAAATACTATATACTATTCGTCAACGTGACGAGTCGACGCGAAGCACGAGCAACGATTTCGAAGAAACCACGAAGGAACGATCGCTAGACAGGGGGGAGGGGGGGGGGGGGTGGTTGGATATGGTGGTTGCGGTTTTGTCGGGAAGGTCGTATATATTCCTCAAACGATCCTATCTGTACTATACGGTATAGAGGCTGTTTTGTGTCTCCCTATCTCGCTCTGTCCCTCAGGATAGCTCGTGGCGTACTGAGCCATCCACGAGGATGCTGGAGGCTCGTACATGCACTCGAGATACCGGACGGACGGCGGTACCGTGCGACAAATGCTCACGGTATACACGAACGCGAAACAGCCACCTCCCCGCTCTCGCGCGAAAGTCTAAACGCGTCAGTCGGCACGGAAACACGCATGCGCGAACGGCAAACCCCCTTTTTATACCCCCAGGTATACTCCCTGTCCTCCCGCGGCCTCGCTGTACATTTATCTGTCCTGGAGAATTGCTTCGTTTCTTTTTTAATTCACAAACTTCGGCGAAAGAAAATATGCGGCTGGAGGCTGAATGATTGCTAAGTTTCGGATATTGTTTTTCGACGATGAGAGGACAAGAAAAGAATCTTTGATTTTTTTTTACTATTTTTTTTTAACGATGCTTTATTTCATCAACGTAATAAAAATTTGGTGGATAACGAGATATGTTTTTAGATACTGTTTTTCGTCGGTGATGAGGAAAAGAAACACGTTTATTCAGGAAAGAGTGTACAGATCCGCACCGCGATTCGATTCCGTCGGAAATACGAGATTGTCGAAGTCGTCTTCGGATGAAATTTCCCTCGCGTTCCGCAGCTTCTCCTTCCGGGCTTCGACGAATTGTGATACTTCGCTGTTGGTCGTTATGGAAAAATGCTTTTTTTTAATTAACAAAATTTTTTGTTCAATGGCACTTTTCCACTGTATCATATCGTCGAAAGAAAATATGTGGTTGGATGCTGAATAATTGCTAACGAAAGGACAAGAAATGAAACTGCCTTTTTTTAACTATTTTTTTAACGCTGCTTTATTTCATCAACGGAATAAAAATTTGGTGGATAGCGAGATATGTTTTTAGATACTTTTTTTCGTCGGTGATGAGAAAAAGAATCCCGTTTATTCAAGAAAGAGTGTACAGATCCGCCCCGCGATTCGGTTCCGTCGGAAATACGAGATTATCGAGGTCGTCCTCGGATGAAATTTCCCTCGCGTTCCGCAGCTTTTCCTTCAGCGCTTCGACGAATTTTGATACTTTGCTCTTGGTCGTTATGGCAACGATACATCCGCCCCATCTGCGAAAGATAATCGGGACGAGTGACAAAATTAACTCACCACTCCGTCTTAATTTATCTCGATCCACCTCCTCAAACACACCGGAGTGGTTTGTCAATCCAATCGATTAAGTATTAAAGAATTTAGAACATACCCGGCTCCGGTTAGTCGAGCGCCGTACGAACCGCAATCCATAGCCATTTGCACAAGCTCGTTTACGTAAGGATGGCTGCACTCGTAAAGTTTGTCCAAACTATCGTGACTGTCGCTCATCAGACTTCCGAGCTTGCGACAGCGATCCTCGTTCGTTTGATCGGTGCTCTCGGATGTACGACGAAACGCCGATACTCGTGCGGCTTCTGCGAGTTTTGTTTTTTTTTTAAATTATTTTCTTTAACATAATTGAAACACTTTTCTGTCGAGATTGCTGAACGAAAAAGTTTCGAACATGGCAGTAAAGTGTCTCGATTTCTTTGTTAGAATTCTACCGAAACTTTGTGTCATATCCTTCCTACGTGTTATATCCTCGTGCGATAATGTTCATGATAGTTCGATCTCGAGTTCGAGATTACGGGCGAGGGAGGAGAGAATAATCGTACGAGAATAACCGCCCAGAAACGTGGTACAGGATCCGGATACCGCACAACCTATATGTGGATTGCGCCGCTATTGTGGAGATACTCTCAAAGCTATTATTGCGCAAGGGCGTTGAACGGCCATGGAGGGTGAGCTTACTATAGTGGCGTAGGGTCGAACAGATCTCCGTCGAACAAAAATAATTATTCCCATGTATCTCGCAGTACGTGGCAATGGGATACGATCGTTCAGCGTGTCTGCGGGATATTACATAATGAAACAATTGATACATGTAGTTACTTTGAGGGGGGACTTTGACGGATGCCAGTTGTATTTATGACCGATCTTGCAGACGATTCTTGATCGTTGATCGGCCGACGAGAATTCATTTCGAAATTTGGGCTACTGGCAGGGGGGAAAAATTTTTAAACACTTTTGACCGTCTCCAACACGTGAAAGATGTTACCGGAATTTTTTCGGATTTTTCGCGCTCAAGTCCATCGCATGGCACACGTTTTCATGAGGAGGTATCTCAAAGCCGCTGAAATACGACTGCCAAATACAAAATTTATGGAGGAGGTTTAGGGTGCTTTATCTTTTGAATGGCTGGATGAAAAACAGTGCCGAGTTTGTGCAGCGGCCTCGGCGGGTTGCGACAAGGTATCGTATATCGCGTACCGTCTGTCTGTTTTTCGGATTTATATTTCGTAGCATTGTCTCATTGGTCGGAGCCGATTAACATGATAATTATAATGAGAATACTCCATATACTACTTAGAGAAAATGAAAAATTACAAGAGCCGTTTTACCTTGAAAGACATGAAGAGCCCGCTGCCTAAGCTTGAAAGCTGGTCGGGAGTTTTCGAAATCACTTCCGAGCGACTTATTCTCAAGTTTCTGCTGCGTCGTCTCGAGTATCTGGCAGAGCTGCAAAAATAAAATAAAAAATTTAAGAATGTATGTATGTGGGTCGACTTTGAGGGGCGATACAGTAGAACCTCGATTAAAGCAATTTTTTTCGGGCCCGACGCTTTATCGAGCGATTTTCCGTCATTACGTTTTCTTTGCCTCAACGGAGGTTCCACTGTACCGTCGATATTCGCTCGGTTAGTAGCATACGACGATAAATCACTGCGGGGTATACCTCATTCAGACTATATGGCTCCTCGTGCAAATCGCTCAATACCAAATGAACCATTTCCTCGTGGCTTTTGCCGAGTTTATCTTGCAGGTCGCTTAATTTTTCGATATCTTGCCACTTTTCCTTTCGCTGCATTGCTATAACCTGATAGACGATGGAGGAAGGAAATTTTATTAAGTTTCTCTCGACAGTAATAATTAAATTTGCAAGAGATTTATATATATATATATATATATATATATATATATATATATATATATATAAACCAAGTTATGCACTGAGAAAAAATTATATAGTCAAAGCAACAATATTAACTGTTTACCATAAAAATAATTCCCAAGGGGAACGTTTACATTTGATATTTACGACGATGACAAAAAATCATTGTTGCAACCATAATTATAGTTTAACCCTTCAAGTACCTTGGACTCTTTGCCGATCGCAAACGACCATGCCTTCTTGTAACTGTAAAAACGATACGGATGTTCGTAATAAATGTTCTTCTGCGTTATAAAAAAAACAACACTTTAAGGTAAGTCTGTGAATTTTAACAAATCTTTTTTAGCACATTAACTTGTTATTCGTATCGTTCGAAGATTGCGACTTGGCAAATTTTAGGTCTTCGTTAAATGAATATTCGGTACATGAAGGGTTAACCAATTGAATATATACTATCAGAAACTATCCGTATAGACGTTCCCCCTATAATGGGAACTATTCGTTATCGTAGGAAATACTATCCTGTTTCTCAAGTGTGAATCGAGCAACGGGTCAGTTGTATCGTTACCTGTGCGGCAAATCGGCACTCCGCGACTCTCAAGTTGAAGTCACCGCTCGAAGCTTTATTATGACATGCCATACTGTGAGCAATGACGAACACCGCGTTGTCGGGCAAGGTGACGTCAGTGGCGCGCAAAGGATTGAACTCGATGAGTTTCGCAGTACCTTTTGGGGTCGAATGAGATAGAGGTGGCAGTTAAAGTTATAGCGGCAGCAAGGGAGTTGCGGTGATGGGGTGGCCTGGGTGGGTACACACGCTTACCACTTCGCACCGGAAAGTGGGTGAGGCTAATAAATAATTGAGTTAAAGCACGTGCTGTCTGGCGCGATGAGATGAACTTTTTATTATTATTATTCTTAATTCGCTTCTTTTTTCTCTTGGATAATGCAACGAGGGAAAAGTTGGGATAAGCGTAGAGGGCTCTCGCAAGTTAAAGTAATACGCGGCTAGACTTTAAGGGAAGAAAAGGAAGAAGATAATAAAACTTACCGGCTTTCCCGAGAAAAGCAATTGCCTGATCCATACCACCGCCTTGCGTGCCAATGTAACGTTCGGCCTTCGCGCTGACAGTTGCAAGCCTCTCCTTGGACACGCGACACTGAAATCGACGAAAATATCTCGACCATTTTCTCGTAAAATGAATCGCGGTGAATTTTTTTCTTCTCCCTACAGGAAATCTCTCGAATTTATTTCAAAGTGTAAAATTTATCGGAAAATATAGATGGTGGAACGAATAAGGGGCCGCGCAGTGCTCGGGAACTTTGTAACGATTGATCAATCGGTTTGCAAGATATCAAACTTCCAGACACACACCCGAATAACTGAAATGTTTTGACTCGAGTTCGTGCTTACACATGAGATTCCTTCTGGTTTTATTCATGAAGAAATATTATTCATCGTGGCGATTCGGCGACTGGCGAATATCCACGTATGAAAAGAGCGTTCTCTTGATACATAGCTCGACGGGGCTTTTTGTATTTCCATACTCCCAATGGGTGTCGGAGGGTAAATATGGCTGCGAACGAAAAGAAAGGTGAAGCGAAGCGCGTAACCGCAAAGATTTCTTGCAATCTTTTTTCATTTTTTTTTTTTTGGTTTCTTTGCCGACGTTGTGCAGCGCGGAGGTCGTGCTTTTATTCCGAGTATCAGCGAAAGAGGCGTAAAAGTTTCTAAATCACGTTTTCCGTCGTTCATGTCGGTGTTACCTGACTGGCGTATGTAGTAGCTAGTACTGCGGATGATACGAGAGCACTGGAGCTCGAGAGTCCTGAATTCGCGGGAATGTTACCCCACACAGTTACTAGCATTCCCGTAGGAAGAGTCCCCTCCTCGCCGACTCCGACGACCTCGTTGTGCATCACCTCCATTGCACCCTTGATGCCACAAAGAAAATACTTGTGCCACGAGGGACCCTTCTTTTCTGTGCGCTCGTCCAATAGACTCCTGAAAGCTTTATCGAATGGAGACACAAATTCTTCGAGGCAAAAAAATACCTATATCTGTCAGAGATATTCGGCATCGAGTTGAGCCCCCTCGCGCCCCCTCCCTCCATATACGCAAGTTAAAATGTGTAGAAGTAGCTATGAAATTTCCGAGTACAGACCATTTTTGGTTCCAGATATCTTTCATGAAGTAAGCCCGAAATAAGAACAGTCTCTACTATTTTTAATTCGAAAACCGATGATCATAGAAAAAAATATATATATAAATATAAAATACGCTATTTAATGACATTTTTTCGGAGTGCTAGTGGTGGTCGGCAATTTTAATGAGGAACGTAGGTTAAAATTATTCTATGAGATTAACAAAAAATGCTTTCTACATCGATCGTAATTTTGATCCCATTAATTTCACAATAACTTCACGTCCACAAACCAATCTGATGACAAAATCGGGCATTGCGAATGCATGAGTAGCGAGTTTTTGCAATGGGGAATGGAGGTAGGCCACTCGATACAATACCTCGTATCTTCTAGAAGATATACATACCCGATATTGGTAACATCGTGGAAACGAAATTCCGGATATAGATCATTTGCGAAATTGCTGATACGAAATTCATTCGATTGTTGAGTAGCGACCGCAACCAATATGTCCTGTTCGATGGCCATTGGACATACTGCGTAGCCGCAATAATCGATGTGCTCACCGATCAGATTAACTCTGCAGTGTTCGAATGTGAGTAGAGAGCCAATCAATAGCTTACACGGAGGGGGGTAATTGAAATTGAGCAATTAAATTACTATTGACAGAGCAGCGAGAGCACGTGGCACCTTTTCATTGTCGCGTATCTTCGAGAGTAATTTTATTTATTTATTTATTTATTTATTTATTTATTTATATATTTATTTGTTACCGGGACAAAAGCTCTTTCACATATTTTGCAGTTTACGAATTTATTTTCTCTGGGACAGCGAACAAAATTTCTAAATAATAATATGTACGCGGCAAGATATTTTATATAAACTATAAGTGTTTTTTTTACTGAGGAAGGTGAAAACATTTTTGTACATACAACAATAAGGTGCATTTTAAAATAAAAATACCTCTTATTGATAGAATGAATGAAGAAAATTAAATTAATTAATGAACGGACTCACCGGCCTGGCACGCGAACGATAAAGTGAGGACTTTTATTAAAGCGGGACCGGAAGTTGATGGTGAGATATTCCAAGCGAGCTTTCAAGGAATCTTCACAATCCTGGAGCCTCATTACCGGTACAAAGTCCACCGGATCCTTCGCATTTTCATTCGCGGCATCGCTCGGAAGTTCCGTCATTCCAGAAACTTGTTTTTCAACGCTGTAGGCACGATTGTGACGTAATTTATCATATTATCGCTCGTTGCCGAAGTTGTTAATTATGCAATAGAAAAATTCGTTTTTGAGGGTCTTTCGAACTGGGAATTTCAAGTGAATATCAACGCATGAAAAAAAAGCCGTTGATGCCGCTGAAAGCCGTGAATTGGAAAACAGCGTTGAGAGATGAAATTGAAAAAAAAAAATTAATATTTACAGTAAAACCTAGTTTATACGGGGACGGTTTAATCCGGTCGGTGGATTAACTATACCTTGAATTTCTTTCAGTCCCCCACATTTATACGGACAGTATGCTGATGAAAATTGAATGTGCATTTAACCGTTGAATCGTAAAGATGCTGGAGAAGTCATTAAAATCGTAGTGGACTATTTTTGAGAACAATAGGTATAATGCTTCGTCGATTCATTACACCTCCAGCAGATGAGACACTAACAGTGATTCGAAAATGAATTAAGAAAAAAAAACGAAGAAAATCAAGAAATGCATTTATATTTTCAAAAATCCGTTTATACGTTTTTTTGTTTTTAAATGCTAGTCAATGAAATTTTTTTGAAAACGGTCACGGGTAGTTTGGTCCAATCGCCATTGACCCGGATAATCGATGTTTTACTGTTGTAATGATAGGGGAGAGCGGGGCAAAATGGGACAGCGGGGCAGAACGCAATTTTCCAACAATTTTTCGATGGCACTGTGTGGCAAAACTGGGCAGAAAATCCAGATGTATCGATGGGGCAAAATGGGTCGTCCAAATTTTTATTGGAAAATTGCGTTTTGCCCCGCTCTCCCCTATTTACCGTGTCTGTTGCTCCTCGTAATCAAAGACACTATTGAGTACCGAATGATTTCAATTCTTCCCCTCTAACAAAAATTTTGTTAAGTTATTCGTTCAGTTATTCGACAGTAGAACGCCCGATGTTTTTCCATTCGTCCCTTGATACATCGAACGTGAAAGCAAATTTACTGAAGCAAAACTAATTTTGTTTTTCTCCTGTCTTTTTGTTGCCCAGAGGATAATGAACAAAATTAGGGTGGATTTGGCGCGCTTCTATGTTCTGCGGCGTCGTGAGAGCTAAGAGGATCTCGCGACGGTTTCTCTCGTCCATGTGTTGACGTGTTGCCACGTCCCCACTATATCATTGCGTCCGTGGCGAAGCCAGTAGTTATAGCGACTTGGGCAATTTCCTCTAATCAAGCGAGCAAAGGAGACGCTTGTAGTTGCATTATACACCTCTCCGGCTCGGTCCCACCAGAGTCAAGAGTTACCCTAATTGGTAGCAAAGCTCGGGCTTCGCAATGTAACGTAAGTGCAGTATCAACCCTGCTAAGTCTAGCCGTCTGCGTACTGCTTTGCTGGACATGTTATGCCGTATCTCGATTAGTCTCGACAATAACGGAGTGCTCGTCCATAGAGGGTATTATATTGTTGCATAGACGATCAATCTATTCGTGTCCAACCAATACCCGAATGTAAGGTAAACGTCTCAATGACCGGACCGAGCGCGCGCGCAAGAGAAACGGAAATACCGTTTTTCATGCATATACGGGAACTGAGACTGCTCTCTTATGTTTCGAGTCATTGGTAATTTTTCCTTACCTGTAATTCGATATCCGAGATCCTCTCGAGCGAAACTCAAACGTTCCGCAACCGCAATAAAGTCTTATCGTCTTCAAAGCTAATATTGCCTCGACTTTATCAGTAGAACCCCGATATGTGCTACTTTTCCATTACTTTTCCATGCGGAACTTATAGTTCCATTGGTGATAAATCGAGGCTTCGAGAGGCAACCTTATTTATTACGGCGTAATTGTTTACACATTAAAAGTGGTGAATATTGACCTCTCCTGATTAACACGCAAATCGATGATACATGGACTGGCCGATATTCACCACTTTCATCATGGATATTATTTATATATACCGCGGACATTTTTTTAAATTTCATCTATGGATATAAATCGCATGAATGTATTGATAATATTCAAATCGGTATTAAAAAAAATTATAAACATAACTTTAGTAAAAATATTCTACCATGTGGTATATAATAGAGTAATTAGGGTTTGAATTAGATTCGAGCTTAATGAGAAAGCAGAGATGAAAAAAAAAGAAAAAAAAGGCTTGGAAAAAAAAAGAAATCATGTAGTATTCGGCTCGGCGTCTAGCGCGTATCTGCTAAACTCTACGATTCTCCAGCGACGAGGAAAGCTGAGCGACAAGTTTCGCGCAACGGACATGCGTAGTGCGAGTTCAAACTGGCGGCCGATGTGCTCAACTCGCCGAAAGAGGAGTGCTCTGTCCGCACGAGGCGGAGAACCGGTGACGACAAACACAACAAATGTATGCGTGTATGTGTGTACATGGAGAGATTTATTTATCGAAGGTCCGATGGAAAATTGGGGCCACTGATAATCAAAATTGAATGCGAAACTTACGTTTGCCTGACAGCTGTGGACGACGCCAAGTCACGAAACAATGAACACAGTCTTATCGTTGAGGAATGATCATTAAACTTATCGCAGGCAAAATAATACTACGTAGACACCGGGACCACCGCCGCTTGTGTCGAGCTGGAATACTAACTTTATCGAGTGAATCGAGCTAAGACCAGTTTCTCTGTTACCGATGCTTCGCAGTGTTTGAGCTTGGTGGCTGCAGTTTGCAACTTATTGTTATCGACTGTAGATAATGCAGAGCTCTGTTCACAACTCGGAGCAGTTACCACTTACGCTAATATACCGAAAGTTGAAGAGGATGGTTTCTGTAATTTAGTTTTCCTGTTTTATCGACATTTCTCACACTTGGGATCAGAATCCACGAATGAAGGTATTTTGTTAGTAGGTCTTCTGACCTCTCCTTTCCATTAGGCTGGAGAAGATTTCTTATTTTTTTCTACTTTATCGACATTACAGTTCAAAGTTTCTCCGAATACTTACATCCAGACATTTTATCGATTGATCTTCCGTCCTCTCATTTCCATTTCGGTAAATATTAATCAACAAGCAAATAACCTTCGCAGTATTCCTGCTTCAATATTATCCCTCATCATGAAACCTTCGTGACTGAAAGTCAACGGAGAAGATTTCTTCTTCTCTTTTCTATCTTATCGGCATTTTGGCGGAAAGTTGCGACTCAAAGCCTGCGTCTCCACTGTAGGGCTCAATCTGTGCGTTTTGTTAACTCATACCTCGATCCGTTTATTCTTGAAGACGATGAATTAGCGAACTCAAAAGCTATGTAGCTTCCTTCCTTCGAGCGATCTTCTTTCATGCCGTTCTGCCCGATTGGCAACCGTAAATCAAGATTTACGCGATAAATCACGCGGCCCGTGAGAAGTAGATGGACTCGTGCCATTCCCCGAGTTAAAACGTCCCCGAGCTAGTCAGCGAAGCATAGGCGGAGCGTAATGAATCGCAGAAATAGAAAGACGAGAAGAGACGCCCACCGTCGTTAGTACAAGCCTATAGGAATCGAGAGAGTTCGATGTGTAAAAAGAAAGAAAAAGAAAAGAAAAGAAAAAACCTTGGCTATTAACAAGATGGACCTGGTCTCGCGCGTCGGCGATACTGTCGGTACAGGGGAGAGAAGGGAATCCGATGGAAGCAACGTGACGAGTCGTGAGACGTTAGTCGTGAATCGTGACGCGACCAAGCGGCGCCTGACTTTTGCTGTCTGGTGTTTATATAGTTTGTGTGTGTATATATACACAATGACGATGTATCCCTCCTTTCCAATATGGCCGCGACATATATGCTGCCCCCCAGGGTCCGACGGGACTGTGGCCTTGCGGCCTCCAATTCCCGTCACCGCTACCACTTGTGCTATCGGCTCGAACGGCCCGCATCGCAGCATCTGATCCTCCCTTAACCAAAATCTTTACTATCAACTATTCTCAGCCATGTTGTAGATTTTCACCAAAAACAAAACAAAAATCCAACATGACCGCCAAGTTCACCGCCATTTGTGTTCCCTTCGGTAACTCTACTTTATGCAAAGAGTTACGGACTTTGAGTTTCAGCCTTGGCAAACTTCACCAAACATTCCTATAGCCTCATGTCCAGAAAAAAGAAAAATCATACCCGAACTATCTCAGTTCGATCGTAGCCAAGTCCCAATAGCGTTTCTTTTTGTTTCTTTTTTCTCCCCAAGCTCAGACTCACAGCCATTTAAGATATTAATGGTCCGTATACACAATGATAAAACGCTCCGTAAAAGGTAGCAGAACTTTTGTGTACGAAAGTGAGCCTTGAGAGTTTACCGGTGTGGCGATCGGATTTAAAGGAGGGCCCCGCTGATCGACGAACAAGTGCCGGCGGTTTCATCAAAGATTCTTCACTCTCCGCTATCTCTTTGCTTCCTCTTGTACACCCCACCGCCTTTCACTCTCGGCTTCATCTCCCCGTTGTTCGCTCATCTCGGATGACAATTCCAGGTATCTCCCTAAAAATGTCCACCGGCTCTCTACTATACGTTGTCGCTCCCATTAGATTAGACGAGTCAGGTAAGCCTGCGGAGCGAGGAGCAGCCAGTCAACCGGCGTGAGAGCTCGTCCTCGTGGGATATACGGGTTGATCCGAGTCGAAGGGGAGGGAGGATGCTGGACTCGTGAGGAGTCTGGAGAGAAGAATAAAAAGAACATAAAAAAAGGAAAATAAAAAGGAAGAAAAAAAAAACAAGTGGAAGCCGCGCGACACGAACACTCGGCTTAATGATGTGCCGAGAGGCTGTTTGGCGCGAGGATCGTTGGATCGTATCGTGACGATTCTTGATCCTCTTACACACGCGCGTTATACACACATCGCATGGATATAATATATCAAATACATTTATTCTGACGAATTATCGAGACTCGATATTTTGTAATGAACATTTCTATGACAGACATGTGTCTAACGCGAATCGGCTGAAACTGGCTCGCTGTACCGCCGGAGGAGACTTTCATTTAATATAAAAATCTTTAATATTTCTAAATTATTTGAACTAATGTTGCCAATGTTTACGAAGCGTGGAAATAATTGTAAAAAAATTCGTGCGACATCTGCGTCCTTTCCACTCAACTAAACACCGATGATTACGTCCTTGTAAATTCCCGAGTAAGTGCTTGAAGTGTCCTTGAAGAAAATTTCGAACCTGTACCGGACGTTACGCGCGGTTAAATAGGGGCCAAAAAGAGGTGCATCGCGATAGGTAATGATTTATATACCGCATAGACGAAGTTTTGACGTGGGCCGTTGAGGGTAAAACGAGAGGGATACGATCGGTGCGAAAGCCCGTAAATTATTCGCTGCCATTAGCAGAGCATTTTGTGATGTGATAACGCACAGGCATAAAAGGTACAACGCCAATCGTACCGCTCGAGCCCTCCGTACGCCTACATCTGTTGGCTCCATAATCGTTTATACGGGCATGCCAGCTGATGCCGCCATATAACCAACTTGTATGCAAATTATATTCATGCAATGGGATCTCGTACGATTACGTCGGGCGGGTACGCGCGCGAGAGCGCCAGTTTACAGCGGCAGCAAACACGCGTATGAACCACGGCCGGATAGATGGCCATGTTAACGTGTTGGTTCAAACCCTACCTCTGTGTATATGGGGATATATAACTTGTGTATATATCCCTCACTCTCACACCCGATCCTGCTCTTACTACACTGCATCTGTTACATACCGATATACCACGTCTCTGCAATCTATATACGTATTCGATATATGCGCGGACCGAGAGAGATCCAGCGCTATCGCTGCAGTTCAACAGTTCTGCTTCCACAATAGCAATGCGTTCGCGACAATATACCGCGATATCGTATCAACGGGTATAACTACGTTTACCAACCTCCCAGCTACGACACTAAATTCCGACAACATTTTACGAAAATTGCAAACAACTCACCGAATATTTCGTTACGTCGACGATACTTAACAAAAGTTTTGTTAGGCCGCGTATATCATGGCACACGCCTTGGATGTCGTGGGTTTATGAAAACGCGAACGTAGACGTTCGGTTGTGAAGTAAAATGGACAAAATTTAATTTTTTGCTACAGATATGTCATAGCTGTGATTCTTGGGGTTTGTAGTAATAATTGTAAGGCCAACGAAGGTGAATGTCTGTATTAAAGTATCGTAGAGGTATCTCGAGAGCGTCTCATCAAAATATACTGTACTGTAACTATAAGGTGGACAGCATTGCTTGAAAGCATTGAGCAATGAATTAATACAAACAACCATTACGTATTATCGCGTATAATAAATTAGACTCTATATTTATCCAAACATGTATGGTAATTCCGGAAACCTGAGTAAATTATTTAAAAAAAAAAAAATGGTAGTAATTATAATGGCAACGAAGGTGAATATCGATCTTAGATCAATTAAATACTGCCTTTATAGTGCTATTCGGTAGACAATGTATGGTGGACAATATTCTGTTCGAAAGCGTTGTAGGATTTATGTACAGACAGAATAAAAACAATTGTTTATGCTCAACCTTCCCATAGGTTATATTTTTCTGGCTAGATGCCGTGCCGGCCAATTACAGGGAGTTCGTTATTCATCGTTCGACGCATGGCAGATTGTATTTGTGCGCCGGTGAAGCTCGGTGAGTAAACCCCTCCGCGATCCTGTACAGGATTATTCCGTTGCGTACGTTCGTTAGAGATAAGTTTTTGTTAAAAAGTGTTTTAAACTTTCAGCGGACTCTGTGAGGAATGTGAGAATTGTATCGAACGAAACAGTCGCATATGTTCCAGAATAAACGATCTAAAAACTCCCATGCCGAATTTTCGCGGTTTATCTGAGACGGTGAGTAGCCACGAAAATACTTTTTCACACCTTGTGAAGTAAATTTGGTATGATACTAGTGAAACACTTTTTCGTAACACGTGCTGCAGCACTCGTCAGATAAAGTTTTATCGCATTAGTATCGTAAATTACTATCACGTTACTCTTCATATTGAACTGACTAGTGGAGAATTTCATCGGTACTTTCGTGCTGCTGAAATTCGTACATTTCGTACCTTTCGTACTTTCAGTACTCGACAAGTTATACAGAAACAAACAATCAATCGTACTCTCTCACAGGTTATTTTCTTCTGCCTAGTGCTGAGCCGACCGATGGCAACGAGTTCAACGTTCGACGCGTGGTGGCGTTAGTGCGTCGGTTACGCTCCGCGAGTAGACCCTCTTCACGATTTCATAGAGTTATTCCGTTGTATGTGTTCGCGAGTGTATCATTTTTTAAAAGTGTTTTCAACTTTCAGTAGATTCTGTGACAAGTGTTTAAACATCGTACTGGACGGCACAATCGGATCGTACAGAGTACAAACGGTCTACCAGTGCGTGGAACGAAGTTTTGAGGTTATCTGCACCGGTGAGTAGACACAAAAATACTTTCACGTTACTCTTCATATCGAACTGACCAGTGATCATGAATAATCGTGTATAAGAGATAGGACTCGATATTATTTGTCAAAAAATTGACTAATTTCACAACTTCGAATCTTTTTTTTTGTGAATGGATGTTAGTCGGCTCTAAAGATTTTTGTGTCAGGTAAAACAAAGTGACTGGAAATAATGTGTCCGGCCACGAAAACATATATAAGAATACACAAATACATATATGAGAAACCAGACTCGATATTTGTCAAAAACCAGAGTAGTTTTTTTTATTTGCAAGTAAAGTCTGGTCGAGTCTGAAGATTCTCTCATCTGGTAAAACAAGGAGACTGGAAATAATGCGTCTCGTCACTAATAATCGTATATACGAGACCAGGTTCGATATTTGTGCAAAAATTGACTGTAATTGTGGAACCTGAGTAGTTTTTTATCGCAAGTAAAAAATAGTCGAGTCTAAAGATTCTCGCGTCAGGTAAAAAATCGTATGTAAGAGACCAAACTTGATATTTGTCCAAAAATTGACTGTAATTGTGGAACCAGAGTATTTTTTTTTGCAAGTAAAGGGTAGTCGAGTCTAAAGATTGTCGCGTCAGGCAAGAAAGGAGAAATAATGCGTCTTCGTTTGCTCGACGTTCTCGGACGCCAAAGTCTCTCCGCGATCTTGACAATTAGAGTAGCACGGTGAGGACGGGAGACGCGCGGAGAGAAGGAAAAGAGCGAAAAGCAAAAGACGTACCGGTACAGTTATATACCAGTCTCCTTGCGCGGCGTATAATGGATATTAATTACCACGGTGAGCTCGCACCACTCTTCCGCGCGGCATTAAACGCATATTCTTCGTTTAGCCGATCCCTCTTTGTTAGCAATGGAGATCTTCCATAAAGCCCGTGGCGACTTTTGCGATACGAGAAAGGACTCTGAGATAGAGACCGGCTCCGAGCTGTGGAAACTTCGTACAACGCTCGATATAGTTTCTCGTACTTCAAACGCTTAGCCCGAAGATCATTTCGAGCGCTGAATCATATTTTTCTTTTCGTAGCGCACAACAGACATTGAATCCGAAATGAAAGCAACAATGTTAAAATAGTACATAGGGAAAACCGGGGCACTAGAGGTAACCCGGATTGGCCACAGGATAAGTCATGGACTTACTCTCGTATATTATGCCCGAAATTCTGTCGGACATGCGCAGATGTAATAAATAGTATTGCCCTTGAATATCGATACTCGCGATCAATTTGTGTGCAAGGGAGATCGCGGCAAAATGAGACAGAGGAGCAAAACCGGACAGTGGGGCAATACTCAATTTTCCAATAATTTTTAGATGCCCCATTTTGTCCCAACGATACATCTGGATTGTCAAACCCGTTTTGCCCCACTCACCACCACCGCTAGCACCATACCCATTATCGTTTGACCCATTAGCCCGTTTTGCCCCACTATCCCATTTTATCCCGCTCTCCCCTACTTACTCAATCATCGATACTCGAATTTGAATTTAAATAATTTTCTTACACAATACTTTCTTCCAGCATCTCGATTAATTCTAGTGAAATCAGCTCGAGTAGATGGAAAATTAAATCACTGGCAAAATAATCAATATTAGACCCAACCTGTCTCTCAATTATCTCCATAATCTAACCAAGGATTTAATTTTTTAAATCTCGTCGACCTGTACATAACATACATAATATACATACCCAAGTATTACGTAGAAAATTTTATCATAAATCCCAGTAAATTCGAATAGAAAAAATGAAGGCTCTGGCTCGAACAATGACGCGATAATCGTTAAGACAATAAAAATCGTATATCTCGTCGTTGAATGCGAGGAGGCACACCACACACATCGTACCGAGCCGATCTCTCGATCTCTCCTCCATGCGACGCTCACTTATCACTTTTCTTTTTCTTTTTTTCTTCCCCTTTTCATTTATCTCTCATTCTTTCTCGTTCGGTTCTTTCGTCCCCGCGGCACCGACCGCTTACACGCCAAATTGTTCCCATTCGAAGATGAACCGTGGCGCGCGGGGTTTCGCCTGAAAAGACTCGTTCGCGCTTATAAATCTCTCCGGCCGCTCTCTCGCTCTTTCGCGGTGCGCGGTATACGTCAGGGCCCGAATGGAACGGTTACGTGCGCCGGAACGCGGGAGGGTGTGTGGGGCGCCGAAAAAAGAGCCGTGAAACTGTGTGCGCGCGCGCTCGCCCGCGCCAGTGTGCAAACTCCGAACGAGAGAGTGAACGGAAAAGGATCGTCACAAAGCGCCATCCGCCTCGCGGTTCTCTCGCGGCGCGTCCTCACACCCAGAACCGCGGCCCAACAGCCACATTCGGGGGCGCTCTTTCTCTATCTCCCTCCCCCCCCCCTTCTTTATTGGAGTTTGGTTCTCGCGAGCGAGGAGGAGAGCGAGAGAAGAAGCGTTTCGTTCTCGCGGCCTCGGAATTCCTAATTCTTCGAAACCGTCGGAGAATTCCCGAAAGGGGAACCCATTGAGAGAGGATCGGGCATATCATTAGCGCCCCTCCCCCCTCTCCCCCCCCCCCGCGTCCCGACACCCGTTGGGTTCTCAACGGCGTAGCAGGTATTCCTCGAGACACTCTAGCGTTCTGTGAATGGACCGCGCTCTAGTCACTCTTTCATCTCCCTTATTCCCTGAGGTTTTTTTACTTCTTCTTTTTCTCAACGTTTCCTTTATTCGTCTGGGATCTTTTCTCTCGGAAGATTTTTTTTTTTTTATTTTCACCGATTCACCTGTACTCAACTGCCCAAGTCGCGATTAATCGCCGCCGAGGACACTTTTTTTTTTATATGTTTCAACCGTGAGCTATCCGGGTGGGAAGAAATTCTACCGAGTCACCGGTGACTCGCGACATTTTTTTACTTGGAACGGATACCGCGGTGTTCTGCGGTTATTTTTTTTACGGACGCCGCAGTTGCCAGTAACTTTTTTTCAAGTTTAATTAACGGACACCGAAATTCGGGTCTAAATAATAATAATATTATTGATCATAATAATAGTGTTGTTATTAATAATACACTGCGAAAGAAAAAAATTGGTTGGATTAACCAAAAGTCGCGGTGACATACGTTCAAAGCTGTTATTTGTTTGGTCCAAATAATGCATCGTTTTGTTAAACGATTATTTGCTTCATTTCATTCAAAATTTTTGTTGTACCAACAAAATACATCTTTGAGCGTATGTCACCGCGCATTTGCTTTTTCCGTGTAATAATAATAATTATTATTATTATTAATAATAATAATAATGTTTTTCACCCAGACCATAAGTTCCGGGTCAGTCTCAACAGTATGACTGTTGCTATATCATCGATAAAAGATATCTTCCGAAATCGCATATTATTTTTGTCGGAAGCCGTTTTCGCGTGTGTTTTTGTTGTCGTTACCAGATGGTAGGATAGCGGGAACCATGTCCAACCTCGTCCAATTAATACTTTAAGTGCGATCGTCCGCGGTCACCGAAAATGCAAAAGTGTCTCGGCGGTCCACGGCTTTCGCGGGTGGGGGAGGGTGGGCGGAGGTGCGCGTACACCGAGCGTACAACGCCGAGGTCGGCTCATTCCAGATAGTATTATTCGCGGTTGGCCGGTACGCGGGTTGCGAGAGAAACGGTGTCCGGGTAAGATAACAGGAAAGGCTGCGGGTAATAGGTGGTAGATTCGCCCTAGCGCGGAGAACATACGCTTCATTAACGGATCATCTCGTGTTAATATCTACTTTATCCCAGGCTGACCGTATCAGCAGTGGGCAGCCGGGTATCGCCGGCTGTGCCCTCCACCCTCTCGGCCCCCGCTCCCTCCCCACCGCACCCCGCAATCTACTCGGCGTTCCTCGATATGCATGTATCTATCTCCGTGGCGCATCGCTACACCAACCACGTACACACGGCTGTGTACGCTATTTATACCGCGCCTATATCTACCCGCGGAGTGGTATAAGCGCGTTTACAATAGACACCTAGATCATGCGCGCGGTTTTGGACCGCTACGCCGGCGCACACCTATTCCCACATACACGGGCGCACTCCCCTACTCCGAACTATCGCGACAATTATACTTTCCCGTTATTGCTGATATGTTCGCTACTTTCCCGAGTCCGGACACACGGAACTGTGCATAGAGCACATAGGGAAGAGCGGGGCGAAACGGAACGCCGGGGCAAAATGGACTAGGCTTGCCAATTTTTCGAGGATGGCGGAACGATCGGTGAACGGAAAAACGGTACAAATTCTGGCCGGTCGATGCTTCAAAAATCAGACTCGAATGGAAACATTTTTAGTACGAGTTCCTTTTTTTAATATAATTTTTTTCTTATTTCTTATCCTTCGAAAATCTTTGTACTCGGACCTGGAAATTTTTTTTTTATGAGGTCGCGATACCGGTCGGAGCAGTCAATAGTTGGGGCTTCTTTTTATAAGATTTCCATTTTACCGACAAAAATATTAAACACGTTTTTTTTTGCTTGTAATCTGAGGATTCCCGTGGCTGGAATTGATGTTGTCATCTCGATAAAACATCCTCGAGTATGTTCGATAATTTTTAAACGCGATTATGTAGAGGCGACATAATATTTATCATGAATATCATAAGAGTCTGCGCGTATCCTCGTGCAGGATGATCGACCGAAGGCGCGAAGGTGAGAAAGTAAACGAGTTGCTTCGTGGAAAGTACCGCGGAGAGTCAGAGGTGTTACGAGCATCGTGGGGACCGTGTATAACACAGGGAGTCTGGCTCTCACCTCGCTCGAGAGACCGCCGGAGTATATAACATCGTAATCGCAATGGCTCTATTAACGTCTCCCGTAAAGTCTTTTTACATATAATCAGCCCCGGTATCGTCGGCTATACGAGCCTGCGGAATATGTGTATCACTCGAGGGTATACGGCCGCTGTTGATACGGTTATCGCCGAGAAGGTGACCGTAGAACTATACATTAACTGGCCAAACGATTTAAAAATTCGGTTTTTTTTTTACCCCGAGCGTCGATATCGATTAACCCTTTAACGATCCGTAGAAGATATTCCATTAATGTTCGCACAGTTATCAATTTTTTCGGAAACAAATTTGTAAGATTTAATTAACCCTGTGCATCGCATGTTGTACCATCTCATTGAAATAATATGATTTCGTCCATGAATCATCATAAAAATGATGACATCGTCGGAAGGTCGATGATTCGGTTAGAAATATTCACTCAACATCAAATTCGGTAAATCTACAGTTCTTTAAAAGGTTAAAGATTAAATACCAGAGCGAGATCTCTCCATAAAGGCAAGATCGATCTATATCGATGTCGATTATCAATTTTTTTAAATTTAATATCAGAAAAATGATTAAGCGTATCATGTTTTCACTCGAAAGACCTCTTTTGTAAATAATTACGATACGATCCCGAAAAAGCGATATCTCTCGAGTGTTCGAAATCGTCGATGCCTAATTCGCTGTTCAACCGCGTGCCCGGTCTCCCCGTCCCGCCTTCAAAAGCCTATTATGTTCCCGAATCTAATAGCAATGTTACGCTCGATCGATACACAGCCTCGTAAGCGTGTTGTATTAGCTAAGAGGGTATTGGGCGCGAGTGTGAGCAGTCTTTACTCTTCACTGCGGGCGTATTAAGAGTGATGATCGAAAATAGCGGCACGGCTTGGGGGGGACGAAGGAGGATGGATAGGAAGCGTGGTAGTCCGATATGGTTTGCAGGACTGCCGGGTTTCGTCCGACGGTCAGTGCTGGTTGGTCGGTCGAGAAACAGCTCGTAGTAGTTGGGATAGTAGTCCCTGGTTGTATGTATGTAACG
The DNA here is from genome assembly GCA_964017025.1 of Stenichneumon culpator. Classification (NCBI taxonomy): domain Eukaryota; kingdom Metazoa; phylum Arthropoda; class Insecta; order Hymenoptera; family Ichneumonidae; genus Stenichneumon; species Stenichneumon culpator. Next base: position 16,546,289 of record OZ024779.1, on the reverse strand, counting down.
TCGTGGTGGTTTGCTGGTAGCGTCGAGGAGCTAGGGCGTACGTCGGACGAGAGCGCCTTTCGTTCGAGAAACACGAACGGGAGGAGACGGGGATAAAGAGAGGAGAGAGGAGAGCAGAGAGAAGAGAGAGGTGTAAGGGTGAGAGGGTTGGCTAGCTGACTGCCTGGCTGCGCTACACGCTTTTCTACTTAGCGCCCTGCCACCCCCCGAGGGGCTTCTGCTCCGAGACCCACCCTAATTGCGTCCGAGAGACCGGACAAAGCGCGACCCGTGTATGTGTGGAGCGCGGGGACGTACGTAGGTATGTCCGGCCCCGGCGGCATTCAGTTCCGGTCTCTACCTCTGTCCTCGGCCTGGTTCTACCTCGCTTATGTATGTATATATATATATATATATATATATATATATATGTATCTACCCTCAGACCCATGCTCACCCTCGGCAAGTCTCTCTCTTCCTCTTTCTCTCGAATCCTGACGCGAGCGTCAAGGCCTCTTGCCCTCCGGCCCTGCGGACACGCTGTACTACAAAGTTTCGTACAGGACTGAATAAACTTGGTCGCCGCAGACCTTACAACTTTTCTGCTACGAAATACAAAAATAAAATGAACAAAAAAAGAGGAGAGTAAGAAAAAGACGAACGAACGAAGAGTTTGCTTGTTCGGTTGGCACGGTTATTTGGTGCGGATTGTCGTGGCCCTCACACTCGCGTGTTCACATGACCTATCCGTCATTAGAGAAATATCGCGATCCTGCCTGTGTGTGAGAGTTTCTTTTTTTCGGGGTTTCGTTCACCGTGAAGTTTTCGTGTAAGGGCGTTAATAACAAAGGCTTTTTTCATCCTATTGTGCGAGTTACTTGGTTTTTTTAGGGCTCCTCCATTTCGATGCTCGTTATTACGAGTTTGCGAGCTTTATTTAATTTCCGGTTCGTCTGTGAAGCGCTGCTTTCATTTCGGCGATTGTAGCGCCGCGTGGCGGATTCTTACGTCGAAACTGGTACTGAGGCCCGATAGACGATCCACAAGACTCATCGGCAACGATTGCCTTCCTAGTAAAACCAATTAGTTCGCGGGTCCGCCGCTGTGAGTTGAAAAACGTAACTTACCGCGATCGCAGCGCCTCGTAGCGGATCTTTAAGCAAAATTGGTACGGAGACCTAACATTCGATCTCTAACGCTTACCGATAATCTTTGCCGTTCCAATACCGGCAATTTGGCCACTGCGTTACGCCACCGGCGTTATCTCTCGTTATCTCTCGCCGCATCGAGCGAAATTTCATGGAAGGTGCAGAGCGCGCGACGTAGCACAATGTTTTAACGTGTATTCGAGATAGGAGAGCATGTGCTGGTGGGTGAGTACTCGCTTACTCGTTGCAATCGTATACGAGATCGCGGTACGCGGAGAGAAGGAAAGGGCGATGGGGGTTAGGGGAGGGGGGAGCTCTGGAATAGAGTGAAAGATTTGCTGTAGCTGCGGCGGAAGCGGAGGGCGAGCGCGGATGTACCGCGAGCTCTCGTCGTCGTCGTCGTCGTCGTAGTTGTCAGGAACGTAGGGGAATCCCGGGGGCGGAGTCCGAGGTGCGGCCAGCACGTTCGCTCCTCCTCCCGCGAGCTTTGAAAGCTGCTTGGCCGCAAGGTGGCTCGCGCCGTCTCGCTGGGTGCACTGTTTGCTCTCGACGACGAGGGGAACCCGATACCGTTTTCGTGCGATCTCGCGGTTGAATTTCGAGAGGACCGCTGTACGGAACGTGTTTTAACAGTACTGACAAGACTGCTCGAGGCAATAGATGATGTTTCAGAGCGTTGGATAGTTCGGAGAAAAAAATAAAGTTAGAAAGACCTGACGCGATTAGTCCACTGTGTTTGAACGCGCGCGCGCGCTAGATTCGAGGTTAGGTGCGGACCGAGCCGAGAGCCACAGCCAATCGGAGCGCCGGAAAAGCGACCCCGACTTACGCTGCGACTACGCGGAAAGCGCCTCGATTTCTTTTAATTATAAAAACGATATAGATGTTGGTAATAATTTTTTTTCCTCTGCCATCGTGGAAACAACAGTTCGAGATATCGTTGTGAATTTTTTCAATTTTTTTTTTTTTCAGCTTATTTCGAGAATATCCGAGATGTTCGAGGATTAGGCGAAAATCGGCAAAATACCTCGTACGCGAACGGTTAGGACCAACTTAGCAGATCGCTTTGCTGCGCCCGTTCATCTAGCGAGAAATTGTCACGACGAAGAAAGTAGCTTGGGTAAAGATATTAAGTTTGGTATATACCGAGGCAAAAGTCCTTTCCGTCTGAGCGTAGCCCGAGCGTATCAAGATCGATAAAAGGGCTTGGGCGGCGGGGTGGTAGCGCCGTTCTGCTCGCCGGTACGAGGGGTGAGAAGAAGAAAAAAAAGAATGAGAAAAAAAGAAAAAGAACTCGTTTGGAGGGCAGCGATTCGACGAGAAGCGGGAAGGAGTATGCTAGGTAGTTTATACGAAATGCGTACGCGATGGCAGAGCGCGGGCGCGAGAGCAGCAGGGGGACAGGAAACAGGCGAACAAAGTATAAGGAGGGTGCGATATAGAAACGCGGTGCCCAGCCGTCAACAACCCCGACAACGACGTCGTACTCTTCGGGCACAGACACACCCACACAGGACACACACACGGAGCCACTTCATGAAATTTACATCAAACTCGTATTAACTGTATGAAATGAGGGAATTCAATTAGGTTGGCGCTTTTATTAATACAAAATGATTAATTGAATATTTCGCGGGCGGCAATGAGGCAGCTAAAAAGTGGTAGAAAATTCGTCCCAGATATATATATATGTATATATATGTATATATATACATGCATATATACGTGCATATATATGTATATAAATATCCACGAACAGTCGTATCTCCAGAGTGTGTGGGCAAAGTTTTTTGATTCCCGAACCTCGAACTCTGTTACATTGATATGTACGATATATACGAATAAAGGAGCTTTCGAGAAAAGGGTTGCTCGACGATATAACCAGTGGCGGGAGATAGGGCGGAAGAGTAAAAGGCGACAGATGTTAGTGGCGTATAATATTAAATATCGCAAGTCCCGCGGCACTCGCTCGATGTGCCCTCGCGCCTATCTGATCCCGCGCCGGTTTCCTTCAATTTATTTTCTCCCAAATGTCTCGCACCCCCGAGTGTGTTTGTGAAACAGGTTGCAGATATCGCTAGGAGCCTCGGAACTGCGCTAGCCTCGCGGCCGAAGGGGTTACCACGGGCGCGGGCCGCGATCGGATGCACCTGCCTCCCTCGTAGACAGGTATTAACCTACGCATGTAGAATGCGAATCGACGTTTCGATACTCTTGCGCGAGTGCGGTCAATGAAATTAATTTTTAATACAATTGTTTGCACATTAATCTAATTTTTACCAAGGGCCGGCTATACATAAAACAAAAAGATTTCCCAGGTTCAAATAGTTTTTTATTGCTCCTCTTTTGGAGTTACAATTTGGATACACCGGACGAAATGCATACACAATCAAAGGCGCCGGGTTAAAGTTTCGCCGAAAAACTTTTTCAATGAAGATTATACGCAAAGTCGTACTAACTACTCGGGCCAACTTTTTTCATTCCTCGAGCCTGCAGTGTGTCTTTGAAAGAACCGGAGATGCGCGGTATGAAGGGAAACTTGAACTCTACCGAGTGCAGGACGAGGCAATAGACAAAAGCGTGGATATATATATAGATGTATATAGCATATATTATACATATATATTATATATATATGCATCCAAGGGCTATTCGTAGAATTATTAGTGTAGAAGGGCCTGGAGTAGCTTAATATACAGAAGAGGAACGGGGCAAAGGTAAAGAAAAGAACTAGATGGTTACTACCGGCGAGGCTGTCTCTCGTTTTACGTCGGATAAAAGTGTGCGTTGGGAGTAGCCGGCAGGCCGCCCGGCGTAAAATTGCAATTTATCGCTCGTTAAGTGGCGTTCAAGCAGCGCAGACGAGCATAACGATGCGGTGTAGGCCCATGCACGACGCGCGCCCCCTTCCGCTCTTTACTTTTCCCCCTCGGCAATCCCCCCCCCCCTCTCCCAGATAATTCTCCACCCGACATCCTTAATACGTCGTTCATTCTTCACCCGCCAAAATACTTTTATTCCCCGCTTCCGAATTCGTCCGAAGATCGATGAATATCGTACGTTTTTAATTCTCGCCGATTAACCCTAAAAAGACACCCCGCGAATTTTCTCGAATTAAATTTCTTTGAGCGATGTCATCGAGCGGTGAAAAGTTTGATGAAAAAGATCCAAGAGCTTTTGAGCGTCTTTTTGTCTAATAACTCGCGCTTTGAACTTCGAGTTATTAGACAATTTTTCACGTCACTCATCGAATCCCAGTGTACGACGAATGGTCCAAAACAGCCCGGAAATTCACGTCTCTCCCTCGTCGACGCGAAGAGCCGGCGCGCAAACATCGCCTTCCATTTAATTTACCGTCCGCTCCGAGATATAACGACAAACATCGCGTTCAAACATTTGACAAACACTCGTAGTCGAGTCGTCACTGCATTTCGCTCGGTGTGTACGTTTTCCTGCGTGCTACGTCTGTTTCTCCCGTCGGCAAAAGTTATGCTCCGAGGAGGTGGGTGGGGGAGGAAGGCGGGGAGGGGGTGGAAGGAGGGATGGGGGTTGCTCTCTCGTGTCTGGCGAACGGGTCAAAAGGGATCAAAAACAGTGAAGGGTATAGCGGCGAAAGGGGCGAGGTTTTCGCGGCCCGGCTCGTAAAATTCTTCGACGTACTCTCTGTTCGTCGAAGCTATTGAGAGAAAGGCTCGACATGAGTTGATTACAGTAGACAATTAAGACCGTTAAAAAAAACGCATCATTTCGTCATGGCATTGCTCATCGAAACATGCGAACCAATAACTCGGTTAAAAAAATTCCACGAGGTTCAGAGTCGAGAAGAACTTCCGTTTCGGCGCAAGACAAACAGGCCACACCTCGAAGGCTGTCCCCATGGTTGAATTTTAATACACTGAGAAAAAAAGGATAGTATTTCTTACTATATCGAGTAGTTCCCAGGGGGAACGTCTATATAGATAGTTTCTGATAGTACATATTCAGCTGGTTCAACTATAATTGTGGTTGCAACCATGATTTTTTAATCATAGTGGTATTAATAAAATGTAGACGTCTGATGGTAGAAAGTCAGTATTGTTGCTTTTACAATGTAATTATTTTTCAGTGTAGAAACTGTATTAAACTTTTTCCACGGCGCTTCAACATTTCCGGTTAAGAGCAAATTCTTCCACGAATCGGATATCAACGCAATTGCATGTAGGTATTTGCTTTTAAAGGCAACTGGTCGGCGTCTTTAAAAGAAATGTGTTAGAATTTCTATTACAGACCGCGGTATTTGAAATAGTCTTAAGTTGGCTAAGGTTCTCTGGCCTCGATTTAGAGGAACATAAAATTCGATCCGCATTCCAAGTAATACAGCGGATAAGAGTACGGTCCATGATCCTCAGCCACGCTTCTACCATGCTCACGAGCGATGTTCCAAGTCATGCTTTCAACAAGCATAGCAATTTTTTTAGCGCGGTTACACCAAGAGATCGTGTGCACGCATGTACCTGGCAACGTGTGCTGCTTTCGATCGGAACGAGGAAACAGCCCGTGCACCGGCGAAGGGAAGGAGGCCAAAGTTTCGTGTGCGAGGGTGTGCGAGCAGCGTAGTTTGTGCCAAGAGGCGTCGGCGAAAAGCATTAAAGCGTATATAGGATACAGTAGAAGAGAAAAGGAAAGACGGGCCTTCGGCCAAGACAGATTCGTGTCGGCATATCTGAACGGGTCTCACGGGCACGCTCTTGGATCACGGGGCCTAAATGGAAACGTCACAGCCCCTTGTAAGTGGCTTGTCCAACATTTTGATTAACACGTCTGCGCGAGAGAGCCCAGCGTGGCGAACTCTCTCTCTCTCTCGCTACCTATCTCTCGCTCTGCATGTATACCCGGGCTATGTATACGCGGATCTTCAAGTTTCGTATGGACATATGGTATATAGTTGGACGACGGGGAAATACATGCTACTCAGCGACTAGGCTCGTTGGCGAGCGGGGCGTTGATCGTGGAGGCGCGACTGGGCCGAGAGCGGTCTGGGCCTGGCGGAGCTACCAGCAGGAAAGGTGGTTAGCCGGTAAGCAGGTGGATATTAGGTTGTCCAGAGGCGGGGGCCGACTGACAGTCCGTCACTCAACTGCTAACTGAGGCAGCACGAAAATCCACGATCCTCCAATTCGCTCCGAAAAGCCCCCTCGAACACTGAAACCGAGCCGAACGCGGAGCGCACCTCGAAGTGCGGAAGGCTAGGCACCGCCGTGTATACTTATACAGTGGAACCTCTCTACACGATATCCGTGAGACAAATTCGTTTTCGTTCTTTCATTCTTTTATTTATTCGCTCGCCCGGCGAATCTCAGACAATTTACTTTTTCTCCAGTGTGCAAGGTTGAAGGAAAATAATTAACCGAAGACGTACGTTTAATTGCATGAAATTTGGATATTGCTAATATTCAAACATTTTTTGGTACCCTATTACGATTTTATTCAAACGTTGGCGCGGGCTGGGTTTAACAAAGGTGTGAAAAGTAGCTGATTGAATACACGCATGTTGCACTGTTAAAACAACAAGTTTAATATTTGCCAGATTTTATTCAACGCGTGAGAGTTTCCACTGTATGGATTTCTTCGACCTCGTTGTATCGTCCTCAGCGACTACTCGTGCCGGCCCTTAGCTTTATTTTATTATACGCGTGCTCCCGCCTATAATATAATATCCCCCTTTCTGCGTTCTACAGTCTACGCTATACGATAAAAGGGAATGTGGGTGCGTGCGTGGGTGCGTGCAACCCCTCGGGAGAGACAGAGAGGAAGAGAGTTCGGCGTTGAATGCTCAGGGTTGACCGGGCGACGTGCTGCACGCTAGAGGAGAGCGAGAGAGCGAACTCGGCGCCCTGCCAGTCAGCTTAAATTACCCATCGTTTAAAACTCGTTTTCACCCGGTCGAGTTGTACATACTACGTGTACGCGCGACCGAACTTTACGTATAGATACGGTGCATACGAATATATATGCTGATGTACCGATGTTACAGGGAGGATGAGAGGAGGGACGAGGACTCTGAGACTCATTTCATTAGAGTCGCACCAACGAATGCTCATCCGATTATACGGAATTTCTCTCCCGCTCGATCCGCGATAATCTCACCCTATCCACTGCGATATAACTCACTTTTATATTATTATTAAGAGGTCTCTACGAGTACATATAAAGTGGCCGAAGGGACCGAAAGACTGCGCGGTCTCGCGAGATGATAACTTTGTATTGCTCGACCTATTTCTCTTTTATGCCCGGGCAAACAAACGGACAACGGGCCGCAGACACCGGGTCGTTGAGTTTTCCTCTAACTAATCGAGAAGTTTACGACGAGTCTGATTACAGCGGATGGTACATCGATGGAGTCAAGCGTCTGAGTTAGTGTGGATCGAACGTGCACTTGGACTTGAATTTTTTCTATTTTGCGATATTTCGGATATAAATAAGTACAGTAGAACCTCGATTATTCGAATCAACTGGGGCCTAGCCTAGTTCGAGTTAACGATTATTCGAATTTCTTGGATTATTCGGATTCGGAATCGAAATTTGAAGGCGAAAATAACATTCTTACGCAAAACATCAAAAACGATGCTAACGATTTGCCCGTCGCGCAGAAATATGTATATGTGTGCATCTGAAAAATTATTTGTAATTCAATAATAGTTTTGTAATCGGGTGCGTTGTGGCTTCGACTACAAAACTGTTATTCAATTACGAATACTTTTTTACATACACGTATATGAATATTTCCGAGGGTCGCCAAGAAGGATTGAAGTAGTACGGCGTTAGAGCGCCACCTATGGTAGGAAGTACCGGATTTATAGCAATTTTTCTTAGATATTATGGTAAAAATTCTTGAAATCTGAGACTTTCTGCCATAGGTGGCGCCCTAGCGCCGTACTACTATGTGCTATGGTACTTTTTCTTCGATGACCGGTAATTTTTAGTAGATCCTTCTCTCAGTGTGGGAGCGGTGTAACGTATAGACGCGCGATAAAAGCTTGATCGCGCTTGCAACAAAGTAGCTATTGACGATGAAATGACATCGACATTTTGCGCCATGGTTCGGATAATTGAAATTCAGATAAAGCAAGTCGCAGTTCGGATAATGGAGGGTTCAAATAATTGAGGTTCTACTTCACATAAAATAATATAGTCAAATTTAATCAAGCAGCGTTATTTCGCGCCGACCAATAGTGTTTTTTTATCGAGAAAAATTTACGTTTAAAGGTCCCAAGCGTTCATTCATTAACGAAAAATGATTCGAATTATTATAACCGGATATTGCATGCATAAAACAAAACGGTGTGTATGGAGACACGATGCGCTCTCGCTGGAACAAGCGGAGCTATAGGGAGGGGGGGGGGGGGTGTGGGTAGTATGATAGAGGATGCAGAAAACGCGAACGAACATCGATGCGAAGCCCGCGTTGGTGCAGGACGTTCCGCGTGGGGCGGCCGACGGGAGTGTAGGTGAAAAGTACGAAATGGTTAGCGGTTTATAATGCCTGGGTAGCAGCAGTTTATCAGGAAAGCCGGCGAGGGCCGTGTGCGGGGCTCCGGCCCTCCGCCAATTTACCCGTTCAAATTCATTGTACGCACACGGCCTGCAAACAATAATCATGACATGCCGGATCGCCGGCAATGACAATGGGAATTTCTATGATATATCGTCTCCCCCTCTCTATCCTCGCTCTCTCGCCACTGGCCGGGCGTATAATTGTTCGACACCGCTCCGCGTTTCGTATAACGCCAACGATCGACGCCGGGGTGAGGATACGTATTACGCGCCTCCACCATGAGAATTTTCACCGGTGACAAAAAAAAAAAGAGAAAAAAAAAAACACGTATCGTGATCGTCGAGAGCAAAATTTATCGTTGATGTATTGGACGGGAATGGCGATCCGGGTTGATTTCGTGGGGATAATAAGGATAATAGGGGTGTCGGACGTTTGTTTGAGCTACGATATGGGTATGAAGCGCTGGTGGGAGAGCCGGGGCCGAGAGAGGCCGCGAGGAGAAACAGGTGGTGCCTAAAGGCGAGGAGATTTGTAGTTTCATTAGGCGCAACGCGCGGCTGCTGCTGCTTATGGCACCTCACACCCCGCCTGCGTAGCAACGTTGTCTACAACCACTTACATCGCTACTTACCTGTCTGCCTCGTAAGTAACCGGCGAGTCTCGTGCCACGGAGTAAGCAGCCTTTGCCTAATCCACTCGGTTCTAGCTCGTGAGTATGTACGCTCCGGCCAAGAGTGCACGTGGAAAGTAACTACCGCGAGCACGAATCTCTAATGTCGCGAGTAAAAAATGTGTAGTCGGTGATGATCGGTGAGATGGTGGACATTTAAAAAACATAGTTTATTAATGGGACGGCCTCAATAAAAATTATTCTCGAAACATAATTATGCAATGTACACATTATTAATTAAAAAAAAGTAATTAACAAGAAAATAAATTTTAAATGTTCTTTAAACGTACGAAGCTTTTTTTTTACCGCGGGGAACGATAATAATTTATACCTTTAATTTATTAACGGCCGCCTGAAATGGACAAGTGTTATGCTTAGCACGGTTCTACGTTGCTTCTTTCAGCACTTTGTTGATTAAGATTCGTTTAAAAGAAGTAGGAAACATTTTTGTTCGTCGTTGTTTGGCCCTCGTGCAGGACGACCTTACATCTTGTTTCGTTGATGCATTATCACGTAAAGGATACTAAAGGGGATCAGGGCTCGGATAATGGTGAATAGACCTCGAACTACTAGCTACTACGTTACTACATTATAGTAGCTATATCGTACCTGGGTATTCTAGGATAATAGAGAGCAGAGGGTAACGCGTGTAGCACGGCTACGCTAGTAGCTTGTATATAACTGTATATATATGTATATAGTATATACATATGTATACATATATTTAGTATAATACACGAGGATAGTGGCCACACCGGGGTACACCAGCTGTTCCACGAGTAGTAGTACGTGAGCCGAAGGAACGTGCGACCGGGAGATTCGCCGTCTCGATTCGTACCGGGTACTTTACCTACGTGAGAATAGGAGAGAAGGGCGGATTTGTCTCGTGACGTAACACGTTTGTAACACTATATACGAAATACTCCTCATTCCCACCACCGCGCTCCGATATTCTCATGAATATACAGGCCGTACCAAAAATAAGGGTCGTAAAATATGGCACCATATTCGGCGTTAAAAACTGAGAAGACTTTTCCTTTGGAAAATTTTTCTACTCTCCGTAGATTTCGAGCTACGAACTCTCGAAGCTGTTGACCAATCGCGCCGCTCGCCAACCGGCGAGCGGCGCGAGCGGCGACGAACTTTGTTCGCTCGTAACTGGAAAACTGTAGATCGTAGGAAATTTTTTTAAATGGAAAGTTTGTTCAGTTTCGAACGTAGAACAAGTTTCGCACAATTTTTTGATTCCAAATTTGGAACATCGTGTACATTGTAGTTTCAACTGTAGGGTTGTAGATGAGGAACGTATTCGAATGAATGAGCAGTCCTCGCTCTCCGAGCCACCTCACTCGATCGTTTCCCGTATAGATATACGCGTACGTGTTTCCGCTCCGAAGCTTTGTAATTACGTTCCGTGCGCGCTCGTCGTATCTTTTATAGCCAGGAAGAAGATATTTATACAGCCGTTGCGGAACGGATGATCGAGGAGCTTCTTCTTCGTGCCTCGTGCTCCATTGCCGCGGATGACGAGACGCTTTCTCACTGTGCGAACTATATCCGAGAGACGAGGGTCCCACTCTCGCCCGACAGTTGATTCTGTCACGCTTCTATAAACCGCCTGATTCTCCAATGTACATACGTATTTATTAGCTCGCCCCGAGCGAATCCCTCAACTACGCTCACTCTTGTTTGCGTCACTCGCTCCTCGCACGTACGGATTCTGTGCAGCCTTTATATGAGAGAAGAGAAATTATTACTCCAGTGTACATTAATTCGTCGATTGATTCGTTTTTTCCATGAAAAAAAAAGTTTCTCGAAGTTAGACTAGCTTACAATAAAAAATAAAAGCAACGAGTCGAAAAAATACGACGCAGATAACTGTGGAAAAAAATATGCGCTGTCCGTCCCTCCACCTGCGAGTCCTCCCCAACCCCCTCACGATCGACCCGCGCAACTTATCTTTCGAAAACAAACTCCGCCGCGCAATCCGGACCGATGATAATGAAGTTTGCGTGAACGAGAACGTACGTTTATCTGCCCGAGGCATTTTTCGGTCACCCCGCGCAAAAGTGGTGACGGTGAATATCTTTCTCTCTCCGTCCCCAGCCTCTCCCTTCGGTTAGAGAGGGGTTGGGGGGATCGCGCGAGCGAGAGTTAATTTCATAGCTGATCACCCCGGGTAATCCCCGGCTCGGCCTCGGGTACGAGAGAGCCGCTCATGCGGAAAACAAAGCTGCACCGGAGAGTGGCTCTCTCGTTGGTTCGCGCACGAAGGGTTGCCACGAGAGGGAAGAGCGAGACGGTGAGAGTGAGAAGATGAGGCTTACCGCGCGATGCTCCTGATGCCTGGTTCGGCAGGCTGGTTCGCAACTCGGATCAAAGGGAGGAAGAGTTCGGAGCCAGCTAGGCAACACTCTCCCGGGGCCCAAGTATAACCCGGAGAGAGCAGAGTAGTCTCTGTCGTCTGCCAACTCCTACGTCATAAGTGCTTCCGCGCTAGATTCATCATCTTAGCAGCTTCCCTCTCACCGGATCAGTCTAGCTTGAGAGTCGGGTTATCCGCTTCTTCCGGCGAACGAGCCCTCACCTCCTGCCGCCGCTCCCCAGCCAGCCTCCTCCTTTCGACGTTGATGCCAAACGCGGATCTCTTCTCCTCTCTTCCGCCCGAGTTACGCCAATCTCATACCGACCTGCTATAAAGCCCGTATAAACCTAAACCTAATGCGCACACATTTCTGTACCCGTTCCGGCAGTAGGTTCGCGGATCGGTTATTCACGCTGGGTATCGCGCACCAAAACGGATCCCCCAAAACCACATATATATATATATATATATATATATATATATGTTTCTCCTGCTCTTTATTGCCATTTATTACGGGCAGCATGCACTATAATGCATGTTATGTGTTTAATGCAGCGCGGAACGTTGATCCGGCGTGGAGGGCGCGCGCGTGGGCGACCGGTATATACTTTCCCATAGATCGGTCGTTGGACTAAAAACTATTCGACACGGCGGCGTACGCACGGGGCTTAAGTGCGATCTTTGCCTCGTCAATCGTCGTGATTCCGTCGGTTGTTATTATTACGGTGTAGCATATAGTTTTCGGCGCGCGTGAAAGATACACACGGACGAGAGTCAGTTGCACGCACGGAGGGGTTGCAATCGGGTAATCCGACAGGGTTTCGCTCTGTTCGGCATCGTGTGTATATATAAGTTATACACACAACCCCCCATACCACCCTGCACTTCCCCCTCCCGTCCCACCCCCTCGCGTGTACAGTGGCTACGGCGAACAGACCAAACACGATTCGTCGTGGTACTGGCACACACTCCGCAACGATAAATAAATCACTATCGTAAGCAGCTCTACGCGTAACGGTTGTTAATCGACATTCGATCTGGGAATCTTCCGGTAGGTCGGATGTTTTGGATTTTTTTTTGTTATTTACCTTATTGTTACCAATTTTTTCGTTTTGCTTCCTCATAGAGGAAGCTATGTTTTTGGTTATAAAAACCAAGATTTTAATGTCAGAGTACTTAAAATAGTCTAAAACGTCGAGAATAGTACATTACGATAGTAGTGCGAAAAAACTTTTTCTGACGAGTGTGTTTGCAGCACGATCCGAAGGCGAGTTATCACCCGAGTTAAGAAAAGGTTTTTCACACAGGAAGCCAAAAATACAGAAAATGTTTTCTCATCGAAGAAGCTTTGCAAATAATGGAACATTGTGAGAAAGCCGTATGAAAATTTCAATATTCAACTCTTATGAGGAAGCAATATGAAAATTTTAATTTTCAACTTTTTTAAAACAATTTTGCACATAGCTTCCTCGGAAGCCAAAATCGATCATCGAACTTTCTCATAGAGAAAACTATGCGCAAAATTGTAACACATGTAGAAACCATGTGTAAATTACTTTGCACTTTTTTTTTGTAATTTTTACCATATGCACAAGTTGCTCGTTCGAACAACTACATCTCTAAAGGCAACACACGAATCGTTATAAAATTTTTATGACACGTTTAGAGGCTCAATACGAACGTTTGAGATATTTTTTTTCAAATTTCTTCCGATCTCTTTTCATTGCGAAATTTTGTTTTTATCACTCTGGAAGAACGTTGAATATACGAGACACCCAGCGAAGGGTCAATAATTCTGAAGTCAAAAAATGAAAAATAAAATATCTCATATGAACCGTATCGTTCGCTCAACAACAATTATCAAATATACAAGTTTCGCAGTTAACTTTTTGGCTCGTTCGCGAGCCCCGTGCTTCACGCCTCGGCGAGGCTGCGCTTGACGCTTCGCATGAAAAATACTGTGTAGTACAATGAAGTAGGTCTGGTAGAGTGAGAAACGAGAGAAAAAAAAAGACATTTGATCGACGTGCGTTCGCGGAGAGAGAGATAACGCGGAAAACTCGGCGCCAAGCTAGCTGTAGCATCATCGGGCGGGGGAGGAGGGGCGGGGGGGTGGGGGGGGGGGTGGGGGCAAGCTTTTATTCAGAGCTGTCCGAGCGTCGGCAACAGAGTGGACAGAGTGGTTACTGCCGTTGGTTGCTGTTACTACTTCGCCGCGGATAGTGCGGCGTGTCAACGAGAGAGCGGAGCATATTTTTCGGCAACGCCGAGAACTGGAAGAGCCGAGAGGAGTGGTAACCTACGTCAAACAGCGCGATATAGCTCGACTCGCTCTCTGGCTCTCCCCGCCCACTAAATTTTACCCACGAGGAAAAAAAAAGAACCACGCCGTACGTTACGAGTATCTCTATCCATCATGCACTCGGGCTATCCGTAAACCGCGCCTATCCCTAGCTCGGTACTTTGGTCAGTTAATATTCGTGAAATTCACGGGGCCTGTGGTCATGCATGTGTCCAAACGGAGTACGCAGAAACGCAGTACGCGAGAGCCGAAAAAAAGCGTCGACGATGATGCACGAGTAGCCAGTCATAAAAGTGAAGCGGCACGCGCTTTACCCGAAACATTGGAGTTTCGCTATGAATACGCAACGGCAACTGACGCCCCCCACCGGCCGCAGCCAGTGGAAACGGGCAATAAAGAGTTTTGACAAACGCCTCGGCTGGACTGCCTACGGTAACTGCATATCGTTTGTATACATATAAACATAAGAATGTTTCCATCGTGCGTCTGAGTAACAGTGGTTTGGTGATATGGCCAATCGTCTATCTTACAAAGCAGCGCAGCCGTTCTCCTGAGGATCAACTTTGCCTAATCGGACCGGATGCCGAACAACATTCGTCACATCCGCCCTGTATATCCGGTTGATATGGCCTATCAAACAATTTTCCGGAGGACCATGGGAAACCATTGAACTGGTGAGATTACTCATCAGCTCGGTAGGTATCAGATCAAGGATTTGTTCTTACAACTACCGAGAAGTCGTCGGATGGATGTTGCATAGTTCGCAATCATCGATAACCATTCACTTTCTAATGGACGTGCCTCACATCTTGTCAAAAACAATCATCGTCATATCACCAGGCACTTACCCCTAATAAACATAAACATGTTTTTATCAACCGGGTGTATAATATGGTATTGCCATGGAGCTCCGCGAGGGTGAAAGGCTGAAGGCACGCTGGAGATCGTATGGAGAGCGTTGAAGGCGTTTGGAACGCCAGTAGGCGGAATCCCAATGGAAATAGTACAGATCAAGGATTTGTTCTTCCAACTACTGAGAACTCGTCGGATGGATGTTGTATAGCTCACAATCATCGATAACCATTCACTTTCTAATGGACGTGCCTCACATCTTGTCAAAAACAATCATCGTCATATCACCAGGCATTTACCCCTAATAAACATAAACATGTTTTTATCAACCGGGTGTATAATATGGTATTGCCATGGAGCCCCGCGAGGGTGAAAGACTGAAGGCACGCTGGAGATCGTATGGAGAGCGTTGAAGGCGTTTGGAACGCCAGTAGGGGGAATCCCAATGGAAATAGTACAGAGAAGGGGGGGGGGATAAGAGAGACGCAAACGGGAGCAAAACAGGAGGCAGACGAGGGGCAGGGGGAGGGGTAGGGGGATCCCGAGCAATGAATACGAATAGGTTTCGAGATACGATCGGGATCCTGGGGTTAAATTAAATGATTTGCATAAGTAGGTGGGTGTCGACACTGGCAAACATTGACAAACGCGTGCTCCCGCGGCCCTCGAGCTTATAAGAAGAATATATTATTACGGATAATAGAAACATAGCGAGAGAGCGAACGAACGCGTTACAGTCAGTCAGTCAGTATGTGTGCGCGCGCGCGGGTGAGGTGCAGAAGCAAGAGTATATCGCTCGTCGGGGGTCCAACGATAAGCGGGGTGAGATCCGAAGCTCTCGCACGCGCCCCCTGCACCCGCGACACGTGTCCCCAGAGTCTGCGGCACACTGATACAGCCATTCTCAATTACTGTACGTCCGTTACTCGGGGCTCGGGGCAAGGCGGCGCTCTCGGCCGTTCGACGCTCTACGGGGCACACTCAATCTGTGTATATGCAGCCTCGGTATACTTCAAATTTGCGGGACGAGAAATGGTCATCGTCTTTGAGTACTGCGATGGAGTTTTTTTTTTTTATAAATGTTTCTTCTTCAATGATAATTGATCGAGGCCCAGGGTTACTTATTGCGATGAACTTCTTATCGGAGTAAAATAATTTAATAGATTTTGCAATGGTTCTTTTTTTTTGCATTGCATTGAAAATATACGATACATTTTACGGCGGAGTTACATAGTTACGGCTACGGTTGGGTTATAAAATTGATGGTTTCGCGGGTTCACGGTAGTAACGAAAAATAATAAAATCAATTCGATTTTACTGTTTTGTTTATTTTT
The DNA here is from genome assembly GCA_964017025.1 of Stenichneumon culpator. Lineage (NCBI taxonomy): Eukaryota > Metazoa > Arthropoda > Insecta > Hymenoptera > Ichneumonidae > Stenichneumon > Stenichneumon culpator. The sequence continues at coordinate 16,530,105 of OZ024779.1, read as the reverse complement.
ACCCCTCGCTGCATCGAAAATACGGGGTGTATTTTTTGGTCCAGCGTACGGTAAACACTTTTGTTACACTACCGATATATACGTCGAAGATGCGAGTGTAGGGAGTCTGTTCGTACAGTCGTATACATACTATGTAGATACAATCCGAGAGTCTCCCCCGGCTGCGACTGTTTGCCTTTGTTGCGACAACGAGCCCGGGCAACTCTCACGTGTCGATTCGCATTATTGCTATTTGCCAAAAGAGAGCGACGGAGAGTATACGCCTGGTATATGGCACACTTTGCCCCTAGGAACTCGTGGGAAAAGCCAATAGTACAAACAAAATAAACTCAAGATAGATAAAGTGACGCGTATCGTCACCCTCACGCCTCCCCGTCGTTGCTCTCTCCTCGAACTCGTGCGCATACACATACGTAAGTCGAATCGTCTCACCGCATTCTCTCACCCCCTTATTCAACGCTTTAATCCCGGATTGACTCGTGTCACTTATTAATATTTTATGTGCAAACAATGTGATTTACGAACGCGTCTGGGCGCATGATAATGGCTCGATGCACGACACGATTAAGGAAGGGGGCCATCGACAAATTCGGGAAAAAAAGCGTCTATAATTTTTCATCGGTAAAAAAAAGACCGTGTAAAAAGTTAATCGCGATTGATTGTCTGAACAGTGCTGCGATCAGCCGAAAAAGTCCTCAGGTCCTAATATAAAAAATCGCAAACGGAAAGTGAATCATTGCCAGATTTCTATCTTTGGACTAATAAAGCCACTTTTAATGAATTTCAATGCTTTCACTCCGTGCATACTTCGTATGTGATGAGAAAGTGAAAATCAACTTATTCCCAGCGGTGAGCCACGAAGGTCAATAAAAAAAAAATTAAAAAAGTACCCCCATTTCATCCGAAGCCGCAACGGCTCCGACTTTCCAACTTCTCCGTCTCGGCAACTGCAGTTTCATTCTCGGAGTCTCTTCTCCATCACCGGCTCCGATCTGCAGCCCGATGAGTACCAGCGATATCTCCAAATCTCCGTATACAGTTACACGTTTGTCTCGAAGCATTTGGCCCAGTTTATGTCATCGTCGAATGAAATCGTCGTTATACCGACCGCGAGAATCTCTCCGGAGATGGAGAGAGACGGGGGCAACCTCGCGGAAAAGGGGGGAAAATGGCATAGCCGACGAGTTCGCGCACGGGGTCCGCAGTAGGGAGACTGGTAGGGTGGAGTATAGTATTATACGAGCCTGAAGAGAGGGTGGTCTGGAAAAGGGAAATCTGCAAGCCAAAGCGAATCAGAGTAATCCTACTCTCCGGCGCGTTTGGAAAAGCCCCAGGAACGCGTCGGGGGTATAACCAGGAGAGAAAGAGAGAGAGAGAAAGAGAGAGGGAAAGAGAGAGAAGAGTCCCCGGCCGATGCCCGGGTGTCGCGCTGGTGCTCTCTACGTCGCTACGTCGCCCTATACCCAACGCGACGCGCGGACGCGCCGGTCGATGAGCATTTCGTAAATGGATCCCGCCAGCGTATTCCACTCCACCACCACTGGCGCTACCATTCTCCTTCTCCCTCATTCGCTCTCTCTCTCTCTCTCACCTTTTTCCCTTGCCGTCCCTCCAACCTTCCTTCCGTCCTTCCTTCCTTCCTTTCAACCACCCACACTTACCCCCTTAAATTTTATCTTTTTCGCTCTCTTCCTCTCTCTTCCTCGTGTTCTATTGCATCTTTCTCGTTCTCTTTCTCTTCGTCGACTGTGTGCGCGCATATGTGTGCCCGTGCCTCTGTGTGAGAGTCGTTGCGACATATAGCTCGTTCTTCGCGGAGCACAGCGACAAGCACGGTGGCTCACCGCGCCCCCATCCCGCGAGAGCTCTCTCTCGCGAAGCTTGCTCACCGCACCGACCATCCCTCCCCCGACGCTGCCTCTTCTTCTACACACTCAACATCTCTCACTCTTTCTCGTTTATGCGCACAGTTGGCTGTTACCACCACCCCCAGTTCTCGTTCGAGTCGAGCGTTTCACCGCTGCTAACCCCCTCCCCCCCCCTCCCCCTCCCCCTCCCTCCCGCTCGCCCGCGAGAGCGTGAGCCCGCTAACCAACCTCTTTCCCTCACTTCGCGCGGCTCTCGCTCTCTCGTGGCTTTTTTTTCTCCTCGTCGCTTTAAATTGCTGATGAGCATTTTTAGATTGGTTACGTTAAGTGAATTGGTACATAGACGGGCAGCTGTGTTTTCCCGATAAAAGTCTTAATGAATCCGGGGAAGACGGGCGCGACGAAGGGGGGGTGGCGAGGATTCGGACGAGGGAGTTGGAAAAAAATTGACTCGATTTGCCGCACTCGACGGAATGTCACCGTTTTCGCGTTTTGGTCCTTTTTGATACGGCGTTTTAGGTGGGAAGGTGAATGGGGCAAAATGGAGACTGCATTTGGGGGAGACTCATGTTTTTTTTTTAAGCCCCACGAGAAATCGGTAAAATAGGTCCGTTTTGCCCCGCTGTTTCTTATTCATTGCCAGAAGTTCGTGAGATTGTTATTGGCTATCCTGTGCCGCGTTGCTATAACGATCTCTACACAGATGCGACAAGCTTCGAGCTATTCTCGCATGAGATATTAATTGAGCGTATTGGACCGGGACTGACGAAAGTCTCGGTTCGAAATATACGTCGACGGCTGGAGAGACACGAGTTTTCCTGCCGTTGGTCGGCGGCGGAGTGCGGCAAAAGCCGAGACGAAGAGACGGAGAGCAAGACGAGAGGAGGATGAGGAGGAGGCGGTGGATGCTGCGGAGAGTTGAGCGGACTTGAACCACTCGGTCGAAACCCGCTGACACACGTAAATACCAACACAAACGAGCGAGGATTCCGTCGGGTTAATTAAAGCCCCTCGGCATTAGAGTGAAATCGAGAGACGTGGCCTACGGGGGCCGCGGGAGCACGGCGATCTGGCCACTAGTCCAAGCACCATACCACCGCACCGACTACAATCCCTTACACTACCTTCGCGGCAGGAGCAGAGAGGCATTAGAGCTCTCTTGCCACGCAAGAGCGACTCCCTTTTTCCCTTCGAGTTATACAAGGGTGAGGCATGAGAAACGGAGTCAGGCTCTGATAACGCACACACACCCAACTATGCACATGGGATGTTTTGTGTAAAAAAAAAAATAGATATATATATTTTTTCGACTTGGAAACTCACATCCATTGCGGTAACACGAAGAATAATAATTGTTTGCCCCAACAAACTGCGTGTGTTGACTGTTGGTATCCCCGTCTCCCCTACCTATGAATAAGGAAGGTATGACCATTCTGCAACTGAAAAGTCTCCCCAGACGCGAGAAACCCGTGATTCGTTGATTTTTACACGAAAGGCCTCATAGCAGAACTACACGCGATCTCCGTCTAGTGACTCGTGCACGGTATATCGAACTTCTCTTTTGCTGGTTCGATCCGATAAAGAACGGTCCGATACCTCTTCTCCTTTCGAATCATCCCACGGCCGAGGGAGCGCGTCGTTGTTTGCTCCTCTCCGCAACAACAATAATGCGTCGTAGTCACTTCGTTAAGGGATATTTCTCCCGAGCATAAATTCCCTCTCTTCCCACGGACACACGCACACTCCCGCGGCCTCGCGCTCTTCGAATCGGTTGCATAGTCTGCGCCGGGCGTCAGGTAAGCAACCGACTCGTGTCCGTTGCATGCTATGCTCGGAGCATCGGACAAGGCGACAATATAACAGATGCGAACGCGTTTCGAACACGAAGGGCGAGCGTGACAAGAGACACACTGACTCGCCCATCGGGAGCGAGAGTAGCCGGTTACGTCCCCCTCTCGACCTGTATGATTGACATATTTTTCGCGAGGCCACCGGCCACATATATACCAGCATTGAAATCCCCTGGTATTAGGCCTCCCGGGCCGTATCGGATCAGGCGATGGAACTCGCGAGACTTCGAAACCCCCAAAGCCTTCTTACTTCTCTCCGTTTCACTGATGGGTGACACTCGAAGCGTGCATGCACTTTTCGTATACCATAAAAAAAAGAGACCGGAGAAACTGTACACTATATACATATATTCACGTATATTTATAAGCTCAACGCCATTAATCTACATGATTTATCAAATAAAACTAAGAGAAAAAATACAAAAAGAAAGTATACAAACAAGCAGGTGACAGGCAGGTACACAAGACGCACCTTGTGTGTAAGCCTCAATGGGCGAATCGGCGTCGACGCGCAGCATCAACTCTCTCCCACTATCCCGCATTATCCCGAGGGCCCTCGAACGACACGTTTAATTGGTAATCCGTTTAAAGGATTAGTTGAAACCTTGACGAGACGACGTGTGTCTCTCTTGTTCGTGGAGATGTTTCTCTGCCCGTAACTTCCCTTTCATTCTCTCGAGCGGGACTACACAGGGCTTGTCAGTTTCGCGAAAGGACATGCCAAACACCCTCGTCTCCTGAATCGAAGCGTTACGACAACGTAATGGCGAACTTATTCGTACGAGTTTTAACTCGTGTATAGAAAACTCCGTGAATGTATGCATCTGTCGAATGGCAGAAGGGCACAGGCTCGGATAATTGAAGATGCAAAAGGACGCCGAGATGGGCCCTTGTGTTTCTGGACCGTCGACATGCATAGTTGAATCTTTGTCTCCCTCGTCAAGTCCCGCGTCACTTCTCTATTATCCCTCGGTGGTGCTGCTCACTTTTCAAACGAGCTTACTCTTTGGTACTCGTCGGGGGAGCCGGGAGAGGCATCCCCGAAAATGTGGGTAAGGTTGGAAAGGGGAGATTTCAAATCCGGCCTGATCTAATAGGGATTAAGGGAGTGACAAATGTAAGAGCGAGCGCGACGGACCGCGCAAGGGGGAACCCCCGATCGGAGGGGAATCCCCGCTCCGGTTAACGTGTACCACTTTTTGGCCGAATCCTTATCCCTCGTCAATGGTACATGCGTACATGCGAGCAACTCGTTAACGAAGTTACCTCGAGTCATGCGTTACCGTACGCGGATGGATAATTGTCGGAAGAAAAATCTTGATTGAGGTAATAACTTCGCTCGGAGCTGAACGCCGGAACGCCGGAACGCGCTCGGAGCGCACGCGCGCGCTATTTGGGGCTTCCGTAAAAGAATTTCTCGAAGGTTCGGACCGGTGCAAAGAGAAGTTGTATATGGAGAACCTGTTACTTTTTTTTATCTTCTCGCAAATGTTCGGATCTCATTTTGTCGGGGTTGATGGACTCGGTGTATGCAAGGTAATAGCGGTTAAGTATACATCGGGAAGACATGATGGTGAGGCACACGTTTGACCTCTGGCAAATTCACGTGAGAGAAGTGATCGATAGCGAGACTAATATAATAACACACCTAATAGTATCGTGTGTGCGTATGTATGTATATATATATATATATATATATATATATATACATACCGGGCTCTTATGTAAGATCGGTAAAGATAGGGATAAGTGGACTGGTGAGGAAGAGCAGCCGGCGCAGCTTGCGCCTTTCTTACTTATCCACTTCTATACGCTCTTGCGTTCTCAATCTCCCAACACTAAACTCTGTATACTGTATCATACATTGTTATTTTTTTTATTCATTATTCGTCACGTATCATTCGCGGTTTTTCGGGTTAGAAGAATCGAGGGAGGCAAAACCGTGGATGATCGGTGGTTTAAAAGCGGCTAATTCTCGGCGTCGGGCATTAATCATTTTTCAGTGCGTTAATGCTGTGAGGGCTGCCGGTTGTTGTTCCGCGAGAGCGGCACCTGGCAAATTTTATCGAGATCAACGTGCGGAGCAGCCAATTTCTGTGCTTCGAGCGACGTATAATACTCGAAGCGCTATTGCTGCTGACCAATAAATAAGTAGGTAGACGCGTCGCATAAGAATGAGATGGATAATTGGCTCGAACCGAGTGGCTGAACAGCCGCGAAGTGTAGATTTTTTTTCCCCTCAAAAATGTACTGTTCGATTGTAACGTTCGATCAAACAGTACATAGTATTTTGTTAAATTTAATTGTAAAAAAGAAAAACCGTGGAAATGAAAAGTTTCGCCCAATCGTTGATATATTCTGCCTAGTCTAGAACATCCGACGTAAGAAATTGGCATAGATTCTTAGTCGCAGGTTCTCCGGGATTAATTCGGCGCGACGAGAGAGACCCGTTGGTCAATAAATCAAATTGGTTTTTCGAAGGGCCCCGGGGCCGGTGCGTACCCGCCCGCATTTCATCGGGGGGACAGATGAAATGGTAATGAAAACACCGAGGCCGATCCGATGTCGCGATAAAATTCTCGGGGTTCGACAAGCGAGGACACGCGTTCTCGGGATATTATATGTACGAGACGACATATAGTCTCGACAAAACCACTCGGGTTCCCTTGCCAATCGTGTATATGCTTCATATGTTGTATACCCTCGATGTTATATACAAACGGACGGAGAAAGAGTGGAAAGGAGAGATAGAGAGAGATAAACTTGCTACGCGGCGCCAGACGTATAGCTTCAGCGCGTAATTAATTCGAGCATACTCCCGTCGCTGACATGGCGGGCTATTCGGATGACCCGTCGCGCGCCCGGTCCATCATCCTGAGAATTGCAAGAAGCAACCAATCTGTACTATATACATATACATAATATAAGCTCCCGATTCCCTTCGGTGCAAGCTCCACTCGTGTATATGCGTAAGAGTACATCTTTGACGGCTCTCGAAACGCGACAATGTCCTCGTCGCTTCTGTTGCGTTTTTCTTTCTTCTTCTTTATCTCCGTCCTCTTATTCTTCTCATTCTTATTCTTCTTCCTGCCGAGGCCCCGTCGATTGCCAAGCGCTGCTCAACGATTTCGATATCTACAGTAAGTGCAAGCTGCCGTTGTTATTGATAGCAGGCTCGTAGTACCCCTTGTAACATTTACGTTCAACACGCCTCGGGACAGAGATTGTGTGAGTACGTGTGCGCGCGCGCATGTATGTGTGGCTATAATATAGCGAGAGCAGAAGGTGCAGAAGTGAAAGTGCACGAATGCGGAGGAGGACGATGAGAGAAAGAGCGAGAGAGGGAGGCGAGGCGATAGGAGGAAGAAGATGAAGAAGGAAAATAAAATAAGAATAAGAAGGTATAGTAGGGATCAAGGTCCCGGGCAACCGGGACTGGCTCGGAGCTCCGAACCGTGAGCTCTGGATCTTCGCAAAGGAGAACTGCAACACTGGCTAAGCCAACTCGTTCCGCGCGACGGCAACGCTCCGCTCCGGAGCTAAAACCTCGACGCATTTGCGTGCAATTTTCTATTTATTTGAAATTCAATTAATTCGGCTGTTAAAGCGGTTGCTTTGCCGGGTCGATAAGGGGTCGCTGCATGACTCCACGTGGAAGTTGTCTTCCGCTCGAGTGACGAGTGCAAGTGGATAAAAGAATATATATATATATATATATATATGTATATATTGAATTTGGGAGTTTGATACACCTGCGCCTAGTACGAACGTGAAGTGATGTCGCCAGTGAAAAAGTATCGCGCCAAACCTTTTTGCATTTTTGAATTTGTTGTTTCAAAGCAATTTTTGAGTGCGAATTTTTATTTCGAAAATTGCTTATTAGATATTGACACGTTGATCGCGATACTCTGCGAAAAATCGATGACGCATTGGTTCTATGCGTAAGACGGGAACGTAACTCTGTTAGCCGTATGGGAAAAAAAGTATACGAAGGATACAGCGGAAAATTTTTTTTAGATATTTTTCATATATACATTTAATATATATTTTCGACAAAAGTTCATCTCGAATAAATTCTGGGTGCATACGTGAAATATTTTATGCATACGTTTTACTAAATATCTTTATTTATATATCCATTTATATTTACTTTTCTACATATTATAAGTTTATATATTTCGTGGAAAATGCACTTTATATAGATGTATTATATACATCTATTTTCATACGAAATTTTTCTGTACGCCAGATGCATTGTTTTGCCTATCTCTATTTCATGTTCTTGGGTATTTTGCCGTCGGTGCATGTACAGTATGCCAATAATAACCCACATGAAAAATCTATATATCCGCTCGATTTTACACCAGCCATTGTCTGCCTCGCATGATATACAGAGTAATAATAGTCTCGTGTACCTATATATGTACAGACTATATCTCGTGTATATCGTTCTCTCGAAGCGGTGGAGATCGCAGACGAGATTCGTTCCCCGTACTCGGTCTCGCGGCTCTCCCGCACCCGCTGAGGGGGCGGTGGGGGGGGGGGGGAGGGTGTACAATAAAATCTGGCAGCATTATTCGACGATCTTCTCGGATGCTCATTGGAATGCCTCGGATCAAACTTAATAATGCAATGGTTCGCCGAGGATGAACGCGCGACTCTCGTCTCGGGTTCGACGTAGATATATATATATATATATCCCGTAGATCCCTCTGTGTGTTACTCCGTGGGGATGAGAGGAGAACCTCCGTTGAGGACGCGAGGGCAAGAAATGGGGAATGCGGTGGAGCGCGTGAGATGCATGCGAAATCGGGCCGGGAGGGAGAGAGATCACGTTCACGGTGGTATACCAGTATATATAGCATACGACAATTAATACGCGCCCGGAACGACTTATCCGAACGTTCGTATTACGATTTAAAACCTCGTGCTGCCACGTCATTTCGCCCTAGAAAATCGCACTGAATTTGTCGATCCGATGCATTATCCGAACGGTGGAAAGACTGGAAAAAACGGAATAAGGTAAATGTTCCTATTCGCGACAATGCTCCTTCTACGGCCCATTTCGGCGTAGAACGTCATTTACGAGGCTGCCAATCCATAAAAAAACGTTTGTTAGTGGTCTAGAAATATTCAGGAATTTGTGTCGTGTGAAAGGATTGTAACATGCCGAGTAAGTATAATAATCAGTACATAATGTTATCACTTTTCTTACCGCACGTCACCACGCGAGTGGTTTCTTAGAAGTGAGCTTAAGAATTGTCGATAGTGTGAATAGTAAATATTTCGGTAAAAATCCGTTTTCAACGAATAGTTTGAGCGTTAAAGGGTTCGTTGCAGTTCGGTTTAATATTCCGAAAAAAAGTCGGATAACCTTTTTTTTAATTCACTGATCGGGGTTGGGAACAGCAAAACTCTTGCCTGACCTCGTTACCGTACATGTAAACGTCAGTTTATTGTCACATAGTTGAAAAAAAAAAAAAAAAACAATAAAAATGTAATACATTTTCTTTTGCTCAAACTTTTAGACTGAGTATGTACACAATGCTGCAGATTTCAAGTTCGAAGTCTGGATCTATTTTTATTTTTCCTTTGCAACCTCTGTCATTCACGCTGAAAAATAAAGAGGTCGATAATAGGGGCAAGCCCGATCGGAGTTGGACACAGTTGGTTGATAGATGGCACGTGCACTAGAGCGGTTTTATTACTCTTTACCTAGGAAAATACTTAAGTCTACAATTTTTAGAAAGTGTATGGTTAAAACTATCGATCGGTGTGAAAATCATGCTCGAATTTACTTTTGTCACGCTTGACGACGCCATTCCTTTGTTTGGTCGGCTTTATAGGGATCGGGAATGGGGACATTTACCTTAGCCAAAGCGTAAATCGTTCGGATGAGTTTGGAGCTAAGAATCGACTTTCAGTAAGAGGTACAAAAAAAATGTATTCGAGGAAAGTAACTATTCGGGACTAAGTGGAGTACCTATATTGATAGGCGAACTGCGACATGCATTTTACCTTAGTCAACCAAATGCGATTTGGTTCTTTCAGTTTCGGATAAGGATTAAAAAAAAAAAGAAAAACATGACACGCGTCCGCTGATTACTAACATCCCCGTTGATTACATACTAACATTTATCGTATGAAAAAAATGCCCTCGTGGTCCTAAAGGCTTACGACGATGTGTGAAACGGCGATAAAAAATGTATGGCAGGTTAGTGGCGAAAAAAATTCATGAATACCGCCTTATTTCGACCCCTTAAATGCTGCGCTGGACCAGCGGGCCCATGTGTGGTCTCTTCTCGGGCCGCGGCGGTCGTATAAGGCGCGGTGGCTTAGTATGTAAACGAGGGCAATGCGAATTTATAATGCGAAGCTTTGCTCGAAAGCGAATGCGATTGAGAGCGTCAACACGTCGAGAGGAGAGAAGGAGAGTCGCCAAAGGGGTGGAGGCGCGAGTACACGTAAGCGGGCCACTGCGGACGGTGGTTCCCTCTTTCTCTCCTCATCTCCCTCCGGGCTTTCGAGCCTCGTCTCGAGAGCATCCGCAGTACCTCCCCGGGCACATATTTGTATTCTACTTTCGTCTGTTTGCCGAAACATAATATTTCGGTTGCAGCCCGACGAGCACCTCTACCGTTATAACTCTCTGCGCGGAGAGAGCGAGGGAACAAGCCTCTTTTTTTTTTATCGTAACCGTCCACTTGCCCCGATGTCGCGTATCCCATAAACGACGACGGTTATTCTAATTAATTAATCAAGGCTCATAGTTGTGTGTACGACCGTCGTTGCGAAATGTTTTCCGTGCGGGACACGAGCCGCGTGCAGATTCGATAGGGGGTTGATAACGGGTGATCGACCGGGGGTGGAGGGTAGTCGAGTGTTTCTAATATTCCCGGGAGACTGTACGGAGCAGCGCAGCTCGCTTGGGGTGGACTCGGAGTAACGGCGAGACTATCTATTCAATAGTACAGTTGCGATGATAGAAGAAACCCGTAAGTGTTATGTATACGCTATATGTCTATGCCGGAGATTATTTGGTAGGTGATAAGAGAAAACGAGCGGGCGGCGTATCGTTGGTCTCCCTCCGGGGAGTCGTCCGATACGTCTCTCTAATACATTGAGTTCTCGCTTTCGCGGGCTCGGCCGATCAAACGATCCTTTCATCTCGGATCCCTTTTTTTCTTGTTTGTGTTTTTTTTTTTCTGTAATTTTACTTACCGAGATAAAAAGGCTGTTAATCAACGTTTATCGAGAAAAGTCGGACATTTTCTTATATAGATAGTTGAAAGATAAGTCCGTGCAGAAAAAAGATTTATTAATATCAAATAAATTTCGATCTTCAAATGACGTTTATTAAGATAAAATAAATGTTTACCTGCCTTATCAAAATTCTTATTAGATTCAAATAACGCCTATTCTTTAGTGAAAGTAAAAACATTTATTCAAAGATTTGTACTTTACAATAAATGTTTATTCGGGCCAAAGAAATCATATATTTGACGTCAAGACATACGTGGCTATAATTCGGTAGCGCGCATTACAGAGTTGTCAACGCGTCAGTCGTCTGAAAACATTGTCGCTGATAGTACAACTTTATTCCTTACGGGGAACCGCTACATTGTAATAAGTGGCAACTCATCGGTTTGTTTTTGTGAAACTTTGTTTATTTCAAACTGCGTACTTCAATCGAATAGTAGTTGTGAAATGAGTCCTTGGCGGACCAACTTCGAGATTGGTTATGTTATGAATATAACTAATGTAGAACGTGATTAGTGAAATCTTGCGTCGATAACGGAGCTATATGCTTATCTAATAATAAAACATTGCTTGTTGATGCTTCGTTGGCAGTTAAATTTACTTATACAACAAAAAAATTCGTTTCTACGTCATTCATATACCATATTATTCACCAAAAAAATAATTTATTTGACGAGAGACCCGCAAATAAATATTTATTTGGTGTGAATAACTATTTATTCGATAAAAATAAATATGTATTTAAATCCATCAAATTACTTATTTGCGGGTGTCCGTCAAATAAGCGATTTTTCTGGGTGTTCCTATACGATCGAAAGTAGCAAGTCTGTCACGAAATAAATAAATAAATAATTTGACATAAACATCTATTTATTAGATCCAAATAATCATTATTAAATAATAAGAATAATACTATCAAACAAATAAATATATTATAAATTAATAAACGCTCTATTGGGTTATGAAGCAAATAAACATTTTTCTTCGTCCTTAATAAATTTCCTTTTATTAGAATAAACTTTGTTCTGTGTGTAGGATATCCGTAACGATATGCGGAAGTAGAAAATGTCAACAGTTCGTATACATCTGACGTTTCAGCCAGTCGATCGACTTTGCCGTACGCACTTAGCAAGTGTATACATGCCCGTAGTCGTGTACAGAGAGCTAGAGCGCATGTGGCTCGGGGTTAAATCGTCACGGGCTGAATGCGAGTTGGTCCTTTGGCCCAACACAATGGCTCCCGTATGTTTGCGGGGGTGTATAACGTTCCGCTCGAGAGCCGGGGGTTGAGATTCTGCGCACTGGTGAGTTAACCCGAGCTGCATGGAAAGCAGCCCTCCGACAGTCAGGGAGTCGCGGAGCCGAAAATTTTACAAATCTTATTCAACCTCAGTCGTTCACACAAATATCGAAAATTCGACCCCAAAAATCATCACCCTTAAAAAAAAAAATTGAATCCACCCTCGCGGCTGAATTCGAGTTATAATAATGAACGGGAGAAAAAAATCATAGTCTCAACATAAAAAAAAAAATTCTTTCTATCCTACAGGTCATTCGAGAAATGATAATTGAACCGAGCACAGCGAAAAAATAGTTGCTCAGTTCGATAAGGAATGAATGAACGTGTGTGTGCCCGACGGGTCACATAATTCACCGTATAATTCCTCCTTCCCCGACGTGTATGTATGTCGTACGCATTTGGCGGAGTGACCGCGGAATGCCGAGACGCCGAGGTGGGTAACAACAAACACGATACGATTTTGTGAACGGGCGCGGCGAGAGAGCGAGAAGTCGGCTCCTGAGAGTCATTTGACCGATCGTAAACGATTATAGCTCGTGCAAAATGAGTTGCACGCGCGAGAACGCTCAACAGAGCAGTGGAAGGCCCCCTCGAGCAAGAGAGCGCCCGTGTCCGCCGTTGCACCGGCGTGCAGTTTAACGCTGAGAGACTGCGGATCGGCACTTGAGCCCATTACCAAGTCCATTAAAGCGTAATGCGTGCGGCTCCGCGAGAGAGAGTATGTACGTGCAAGCGCTGGACCGAGAGGTCCATCTCGGTATCTCCCGAGCCGCCGGACCGCGCGGGTATGGCCATTACGTACTACACAAGCCCCGGCGAACGGGAAAAGGTACCGAGAGAGAGAGAGAGAGAGAGGCAGATGGAGAGACGGAGAGCAGAGAACAGAGGGCTACTGACGGTTCGCGCACGGCCTACTGTCGGCTTTATTTGGGGACCGAGAGCCGACGACTAACGCGGACGGCTCTCGATGCAGCGGACTCAAGCCAAAGTCGAAACCGCATCGGCGACTCGTGCGAACCCCACCGGGCAAACATCCTCGATGCAAGGACCTATATATATGTATGCAGTATATGTATAAGTATATATATATAAAAATAAAGTATATGAGTGGAAAAGAGGGACGGAGTCTTCGATGCGCAATTAAATACACCGGCTGCTCGCACGTAGCCGGAGCTTCGAGGCGAAGCCAAATGGGCCCGGCATCACGTGCGGCATTCGATCCTGATACACTCGAAAAATCGACACCTCGTCCCGTGATGAATGAACGACGATTAAAGTCCGACGAAAATAAAAAGAAGCACAGGATCGAGAGTCTAAAAATGCGCACAGGCGATTCGCGGAAGCTCGGAGTTATTTAACCACTTAGCAAAATAACTTTGAGAAAGGGATCGATTAATTTTCATGCGCTCATGTGCTTCAAGTTTCTGGCTCTGACAACTGACATTAACTCGACTTGACTGAGTGAAAAAAAGATTGAAGTTACTCGGGAAAATACATCGGGGACGAGAAATGTCGAGTAAATTTTCATAATTATTTTCTTAATATCGATTTTTTCATTTTAATTTTTTTTAATTTGAATAAAAAATAACTTTTGTATGAAAAACATCGATTAACTTGAAACAGATGCCAATCTACGCGCATCTGTCTCGAGTGTCTCCGCCAGCTTCGCCATTTCATCGAACAGTTTCTCGACGTTCTTATTTGTATTTCTTCGCCTCCGGCGAATTTGATATAACAAACGATAGATCTCACGTGTGTGGTAATTGGATCTTATAATAAATGCCGAAAATGCAGGTAGGCTTTCGAGAAGGCAGCCAGTCGGGCCGGTCAGGTAGAGAGACGCCGGAGAGTCAATAGCTCCGGGCCCGGCGTGCATCCGATCGTATCTCGAAGTTACGCGTATGCCGGTCATCAGCTCCTGAATTAATTAGGGCCAATCGACGTCACTCTAATTGGCCTAATTAAGGAACGAAGAGGATCGAACGATCGCCTTACCGTACGGCTCAGAGCGTTACAAGCATTTGTATAAAGTGTATACGGCCTCGGGGTTATCGTAGGTGCGATTTCGGTAGGCATGTATGTCCGATTCGACGCAATTTCGATGACATTGAAGCATCGATGTCCGCATGGATTAGAGCCGCCTCCGTCAAGAGTACCGCGGCAGCGTTCATCATACCTGCCCCGGGGAAACGTCGTCATTCCCCATATTCCCGTCGATCGGTGCGATTTACAAAAACGGACAGCCGGACAGCTATCGCTCGGGATAGCTATACACGATTCGCGAAGTGCAGCTGCACACGCGACATTCCCGTATTACTGTGTGATGTACGACAACGGTCCTGTATGATCGGCGAATGTCTGTATATATATATATATATATGTATATGTACTAAAGTTATTTATGTTTCATCGGACCGGCAAGAGATTGAACTGGCACATCCCAAACCTTCGAGCTCCTCTGCTCCCCCCCCCCCCCCCCCTAAAAAAAAACTGGTTCTCCACTGGCAATTCCGTTCGAGCGAGCAGTGAATTATATGGAAGTTGTCCTCAACCCGCCTGTCCGCGCCTCGTTCGACAGAGCGTGACCGTGCCGCGATATTCGACTTACTCGCCAGTCCTCTTACTTCCTATCGTCAATTCGTCCCCTCGGCAACAATATCCTTATTTCTCTCCGGCCTGAAAATACATCGGTATTTCGTATACCTTATCGATCCGACGTAGCCAAAACGTTTCGAGCTTCCGCGGCCTGCGATTGTCATAAAATTGACCTTCGACAGAAATGTTGCTTGCATTCGTTGTATTTAATGAAACTCGCCGAATATGTATTTATCGCAATACTGTAGGGGAGGCTGGGCAAATACTGATCTGATCGATTTTTTTTTCAGTCATTAATAATGATTAATACCAGTGTTCTTTGCCAGTAGACATGCTAAAGTTTGTAACTATGCGATATAAAAAAAATTGAAACTTCACTTTACAGCGGGAGCGTTAAGGACTCTGCATGGGGGGGGGTCAGCATTGTCCCATTCTCTCCATACCTGAACGAAGACAGCTCGACGGTGCTGTTTTTTTAGGTCGAATTTATTTTGAGAAAAAAAAATTATAAAAAATGCGAATATGCATGTTAAGAACCAGCTGCATATACGTTTATAGTGGTCGGTATTTTAAGTGAAGAATTGTAAAAATGGCGACGCGAGGATTATTGTACTTGCGTGGTCGACACGCTAAAAACTCGCCGTCGTTTCGACGTCTCGCTCTCCTATTGCGTTCGGTACCGCGGCGCACCCCGTACACATCCGCCTCCTTCGCGATAGGCATGCTAATGATTTACATAATAACATAGGTATAACTTGTAGCCGCCTCACTAATTTGTAGTCGAAGCTTAAACTTAAACGTTCAGTTATAAGTATGCACATAAGAGAGCGATAAGCGTTAAAAGACCCATTAGAGAGATATGGCGGAAAAAGGTACGCATAAGTCTGCCCCGCTATCGGCGCGGAGATAAAACATTATTAATAGAAGGAAAATACCAGACTGGAATTTTCGCAATAGCGCGCAAAGTAAGCAATTGTGTCGACGGACGGAGGAACGGGGGAAACGAAGATGCGAAAACAAAGTATAGAATAAACGAACGACGGTGTGAAAATTGGCGAGACGAAACGACTAAACGAGCCTCGAGGGCAAACCGTCATTAAGAGCCCTTCAATGCCGCGATTTACCATTGAGATGGAAAGAAAAAACGAAAAAGAAAAGTAAAATAAAAAAAACCTGCAAATGCACACGGAGACAAACGATGAAAAGATGTGGGTTCGGAGTGGGTAAAAAAAAAAAGAAGCTCGGCGAAAGGAGCACCGAGAATCAGACCAACTGAATGAGCCATTACCTCTCCGAGGTGGTGGAGGAGAAATAATTATCGCCCGCGAGAATCGCGAGACAATGAATCGGATGTCGATTCTCAGTTTCTCTCCCAAGCGACGCCTATATCATCTGTGCGCAGGTCTCGCACATGCCGCTATCTCGGTACAAGCCCCCTGGGTTCGACCCAGGGGGCTGGTCACGCCGTCGGTGATTCAAGCTCGCGCGAGAAAAGGGCCTCAACGGTAGATTGTTTGTGTTGTTTGTTTGTTCGCGTGCTAAATCCCCCCCCTCGACCGGTAGGGAGGACAAACAAGTGGAAACAAATAATATCCTGGGTCGCATTAGGCGAGGAGGGGGCAACTGCGCGGCGCAGAGAGCGGCGAGGCTGGGTAGATGAGAAGAGAGGAGGACGAGATGTATGTGCAAGGGGGTTGCAGCGGGGATGGCGAGATGGTTGTTGAAGGAAAACCAGGAGGGGAAGAGAGCGAAACGGCGCTTTGGGCTTCGGGCCAACAACAGACGACGACGGACTCGAGTCCTCTCCGTCGCAGTTATCGCATGCGTACCGTCGTGAGAGCTATTGCCCAGGGCGACGGTAACGAGAGCAACGAGTACCGCGGACCGCCACAACGCGTCATTAATACCGGCCTCGGGGCTGAACCCGACGCCCGCCATTCGTACACACTGTGCTCGAACCTCCTATCGCTACTTCCTTCGGGAACACACGCGATACCCCCCTATTAATACTTTTCCCTTCGGTGTTCACCCTGCTCTGCTCACAAGTTTATGGGTTCATTTAATAATAAATATATGGATTTGTCATATATGTACATCCGGTTGGTGTTGCTCGTGTGCTTTGAGGGTCCGACACATAGGCCTGATCAACCGACGTTATATAGTTGACGGAAGTTCCAATATCGTACGACACACCGATCATCCACTCGTATCAGCGCACTTCCAATAAGGGCTCCCCGGTAGTCGGATAGAAGTAGCTGAAACTCGAGGCAGGGATAGTGATATAGAGGCTCTTTTGCTTTCGGAGGAACATCCATCCCTTAGACTCGAGTCGAGGAATAGAGAGAGAAATTTTGCGAGTCGAGGAATAGAGAGAGAAATTTTGCAGGGGGGCAAGCAGACAGGCGACAAAGCCGGGGACCCCCCACTCCCAGAAGCCTTCCGCCAAGCTTCGTCGACGTTTCCGAATCTCGGCACACCAACCCCGCGTCCCTCTCCCCCCCCCCCCCCCGCCAACATCCTACCAACGACATCCAAGAAGCATTGATTGCAGCTTCACAGTCTCGGGAACTTGAATTGTCACATCCAAGGAGAACGCTTCCACGCCTCGAACAATCGAGACGTCGCTATAGCTTCGATCCTGCCGCGATCCTTATATACAGATATACATCGCGAATTGCGCTGGGACAGGATTCTATGGAGCTGTAGTTAAGCGCCGTGCGAGATGAGATACTTGGCACTTTGATCTCCACGGCAGTTCATTTTAGCTTCCTCTTCTTCGATTGATCCAAGACATTGGTAATTTTGTCTATAAAAAATTCACGCTGGGATGTTTTTTTCTCATTCACCCGGTGCTTGACTGTCGGACGAGATTGAAACTGGTAAGTCTTCGCGAAGAGTTCGCTGCGGAAAAAAAATTGCTGGTTACTTAGACGTCTTTCATCAATGAATCTCGCTCAACCGACTTACTGTATTCCAACAGTAAGTCGGCTGATCCACATTCTTCCTACCGATTCGTTGCCCGCCCGGGCCGATCGCAGAGATTCTCTGCGACACTGACAAATGTATTCGGCACGCGTCCCGATTACATCGCGTCAACGGTAGGCAGAGCAATGGTTCCCGACATCGTCTGGAATCATAACGCTACCGGGATTCTTGTCTGTTGATTCTTCGGTTCTCGGGTCTTCGGCCGTGGAGCAGCAGGGGGATTGCACTGCTGGAGGGGGGGGGGCAAGAGGGGTTGGCGCGAGTGAGCCGCACGCGAGAGTGCCGGAGCCCCGGTGGAGAACCGGTGGAGGGTGGTTCGGGTGTAGAGAGAATGGCCCGAGGCATCAGTCGAGGAAGGAAGAGGAGAGAGAGGATGCAGCCGCGCCTAATGCGCGTTTCGTGTAAACGCGTCGCGAACGGGGCAGAGCGGGTTTCCAGAGGGGGCTCGGTGCTTCGCCTCGTCTCCCCCGTGCACCCTGTGGGTAAGTGTGGATAGGCCAGGCGATGGAAGCGCTGCGGAGCCGATGGGATCGTATAGGCCCGGTTGAGAAAGTGATTCTCCAGTGGGTGCAGCAAGTGGGAGGAACGCAGAGGCGAGAGAGAATTCCTTCCTCTCTGTACGGCTCACGATAGTGGATATGCCAGGCGCGTCAACGACTCAACGGTTGCCGGTGTGATGCCGAGGGGTGGTAGTTGGTAGTCGTGTCAAAGTAGCAACCGAGCAGAGATGCCTCGGGACGCTCCCGGGAAACCCCCGAACTCCCCCCCCCCCCCCCCCCCCCACGCCCGCCTCCGGGCCCCGGAGCGACGTGCACGGGGATAGGTGACACGTGTTTCCACGAACCCGATTACCCACAGACGCCGAAGCGCCGCCATACGCCTGCTTACACGCGTATTCTCCTCTCTCACACCCCCGTACACCGTACACTTGGCGTATAATATCAGACTATTCGACGTTTAAGGCCCCAAGGCTCTCTCCGGAATATTGTCGGTGGTGCTCCATTATCGTACCGGGAGTTAGATGTATAAAGATGGCGCGATATTACATTTTGTGAGAAAACTTGAGGTAAAATTAATATATCCGTATATCAGACGTGTCTCAGAAGCTTGATTCAACGGATCGAGCGTTAGTGTCAATCCCAACTGCTATATAAAATTGAATCTACCAGTGTCGTTGCTTATACTGAAAAAAATTCGCTTGCGGGCTGCCAACGAAAAAAAATGTATTTCGATTCTACTTTCAATTCCTACAGTTCCATATGATATTGAAACAACGACGACAAGACTGTCAAGATGACATGTTATCCTTTCCACCCTGTCTGAAATTGTAAGAATTGAAACAACAATTTTTTTCTTTGGCAGCTCGCAAGCAAATTTTACTTGAGTCATTGATATTTTTTTTCAGTGCATACACAACAACATTATTTTCACAAAACACACCACTCCGATTTTACAAAGTAACTTTTTAC
The DNA here is from genome assembly GCA_964017025.1 of Stenichneumon culpator. Lineage (NCBI taxonomy): Eukaryota > Metazoa > Arthropoda > Insecta > Hymenoptera > Ichneumonidae > Stenichneumon > Stenichneumon culpator. The sequence continues at coordinate 16,510,778 of OZ024779.1, read as the reverse complement.
TGTGTAGCGCGAGTTTCCCGGTGACCGTTGAAGAATCGAGTAAGAAATCAACCTGCTCACTTGAGATTGAACCTGGCTAGGATCGAACAAACAAACAGTCGAACAAACATTCGCCGTTTTTTTTCTTCTTTTTTACGGATACGTAGAAACAGCTATGATGTTTATTCGCACACGGGAGCGTCTGCTTCGTGCCAGCTTTATCCCCTGCAGAGCTTTTCCGTGTGAGAATGGTGGTAGGGAAGTCCGGTGGTTCGGAGTAGTGACTAGTCACGAGCAAGTGCGAGGTTTCCAGCGTCTTCTCAGTCGTCGTCGTCGTCGTCGACGACGCCCCCGATGGTGGCGGAGGTTACACGAGGGTGGCGGGGTGGCCAGGGCACTCGAGAGGAAGCGAGAAAGGAGAACGTGAGCTGTATCGCCAACCACGGCTTTAATAAACCCCTCGGATTCCCGGCGACGTACCATTGTGGCGGCGGAAAACCCTCTCACCCTCCCGCTCTTTCTCTCCTCTCCACCCATCTAAGATGCCGAGGCTGTGCTCTCCTGGGTGCTGCTTCTGCCGCTGTGCCTTACCGCTCTTGGGAGTCTCTCAATATCCCTTTGTTTAGGGTGCTTACGAGCGAGGAGTCGGGCGTGGTGTCGCGCCGCCAGCGAAACGCCAAGGGACGACGGCGAAACCTTCCCTCTCGTATACACAACCCCGTCGCAGCTATCTTCGCTATATACTCTTCGCAACACCCCGCCGACACCGATGCCGTACACATATAGCGTCTTACAGCTCACTGTGTATTGGACAACCGGGTACGCTCGTTCAAGTAGAAATACCATTGATATCAAAAAGTACATGTCCGAAATGTAATAAAAGTTCCACGTACATTCGAAGTCACGTTTCTGGCAATTCGAGTCCGCTACGCTGATAAACAGGGCAACAGGACGGAACTGCAACCAACAGTTTAGACATTCTATATTTACTTCTGGACACCCCGCCCAATAACGATTGGTTCTCTCTGAGATCCGTTGATGGCATATGTTAACATTAGTTATACCGAGCGTTTAATACGTTTTTCCTTTCGATGTCTCTTTATTGTTTTTTTTTTCTCCACCCGTGAGGCACTCGCCGAATTCTCGTTCCCTTTTGGTCCTTAATTTCGCATTCAAGCTGCGGACATCACGGACGAATGAATTTGCAAGCTTTTAATACCGGGCGAGAGGATCGATGTCGTACGGAAAGCAAACTAGGAAAAACTTGTGAAGGTTCTGGCGATAAAAGGGGAGAGTCCTGAGGCTTATAGCTGCCGCCTCCCTTATTCTAATAATATTCAATCAGTATCACGTTTAGACGTCGGAGATTGGATGAGAGCTCTGGCAATGGCAGACTTGTAAGCCCTTCCACGGTTGTACACGTATACGTACATATATCGAGCCTCGATACGTCTGCGCGTTAATAGCGAAACGTTAAGGGTGGCAATAAGAGGTTGGTGCGCGACGAGAGGGCTGAGATGGCGAGGGATATATCCTCTCGGATGAGATTCCAGAGGTGCACGAACGATCGTATCCTACGTGATTCGCATAGAAAGCGCCATCGAGAGATCCTTTAGCTGCGGCCAATTGATTGGAATCCCGCGTGTGTCTCACGCCTTTGAATCCCAATTAGAACTCGGCTGTCTGCGCTTCCGACCAACGCGCACTTCGCATTGGAAACTCGTTTCCCGTATACGCAACGAACGATTGATCCGCGAATGAACGACGAGAATTTGAAAAACTTTAAATGAAATCGTAACGCATTTATTTATAGGACAATTTTCCTCGCTAGATTTTACATAAAACAATTCGTTCGCTTAAATTTGTCGAATTTCGCACGATCTATCTTGCATTCGCGATTATCCTCGTTTCTCTCTCTCACACACACACTCACTCACACACACATGGAAACTCTCACATTTCCCAGTTAAATTGAGGCATGAGTCGCGGTCGTTGCCGACTGTCCAATCATCAGTATTAGCCGATACAGTGATACCAAAACTCGGTATAGAATCGTTATAGAATGTTAAACGGAGCGTATATAGGAGAATCGAATGCTTTCGACGCCTCCCCGCTAATTTATTGCGCGGGTCGACCAATTGCTGATAATCATTTGGCGATTGTGGTACCGATAATCGAATAGCCCGTACATGCGATTCACCCACATAGTCACATACTTGCGTTTACTCTACACCACCCTCTGCCCCCCTGTCCCCCGTATACCGCATTGCTTTCAGCCTCAACAGACGTACGCATTAAATGCGCCTGTATACATACATACGTGGATGTATACGAGAGCTACTCATTCGCTATACCGCACTCGGACACCCCTCGGCATCGGCATAAGTAATGGCTTGCGCCCCGCTCCGGCTCAATGTATTTCCGGGTATAATGTAAGCGAACGTATCGATAAAGGACCACGGTCATTTCGGGATGTGGTATCGCCAGGCTTTCATGGTCCCTACTGCCGCTGTAAAACCACCCCTGCTTATTGCTTACTCCCGATATTATGTGATTTACTACCGGACTTCATTATTCTTTCCGTTATATGGGAGCCCTGTTCGCGCATGCGTGTGGGTGTTTGCTACACGAGTGCCTGAACGTAAACGAGCTTGTGTCATGTGCCTCTCCGCGCGGTAGTTTTAAGAGGTTGAACTAAAGTGAGCTCAGGCGAAACTAGAATAAAGGAGGTGTATAAGAGTATACTTGTCGTGCTAGCACGGACATCAAGTACTTGTCTCGCTCGCGCCCGAGCAGAACGGGACAGCGTCTGGGCGCCCGCGGGAACGGTGTTCTGGTTAGTGTCGCTCGTTTTCACGAGGGACTTATCGATGTTTATGTTAAACCGACACATTTAACAGCCGAGAAGTTTATCCGAGCGATAAATAAAACGAGGTATACGCAGCTTTCGTGGGCGAGACACACGCTTCGTGGGACATCTCGCGTCGTCCGATTTACTCTCTTTCTGGAAGATCAACGGACGAAACGACGAGGATTTTTTATTTCAACGAAGCGGCAGACTATTTTTGTATTTTTAAAAGCTAGTAATAATAATAATAATGAAAATGGTATGTAGATATTTTATTAAGTCCTGGGATAAATTCTCTAAGATCCAAGCGATAGAGGTAAGCATTACATATAGCGAAGCGACGAAAAGTTTGACTACCGAGTATGCATGGTTTAAGTAATGCGTTCCAGAATATTATATATGTAAGAGTTCTTGGGTATTAAATAATAGACAATACGTAGTTAAATATCTTTCTGTAAATCTCTCAACAAATTACACGTCTTTACAATCCGGTTCCTGAGAAAGAACTGTCAAAATCTCGTCTTTCGGTTCTTTTTGTTTGTTTCTAGTTTTCCAAGCTTTTGTTTTATTTCAATGTATCATTCATATAATATATAATATATATAATAATAATAGTCAAGTGAAGCAGAGTTATCGCCGATAGATTGATTCAGCCAGGTGATTGAATGCGGCAGGAATGAAAATGAGCAAGAAAATGTGCATTTTTACTTTGTTCAGGGGGAGGGTACCGGATGAGAGCGGGGCAAAACGGACGGTTTTACTAATTTTTTACGGGCTATGAAAGAAAATCTCTGCGAGTAGAGAACACGATCCATCTTACCCCGGGATTCCGTGTCGGCCAGGTTTCCTTTGCATATATACCTAATAGAGCTCTTTTGATGTCGCTCTCTAGAGCTGCACAGGCGAAATTCCCCTCGACTCCTCGTTTCGACCTCGTAGAAGATATAAATTTTCGGGGTGTTCAGCATCAAAAATAAAAGCCGATCCTGACACTAGATGAGACGTTTCTCTCGTACTACAGCATACTCTGTTGCTATTATGAGTGTAGCGAACCGTCGTTAAATCGCGTACACGTATACTGTCTTACGTATCGGTGACAGCGTCGCGGAGACAGCCGAGTAGATATTTTGAGACTGTCGCGAAACGTTTGGAACCCTCGTGTGCGGAGAAATGTCCGGAGCTATTCGTTTGACGGTGAAACATAAATTTGCCAAGCTGACTCTCTCTCTCTCTCCCTCTCATCCGCGGACCGTTTTCTCGCCTATCCACCTTTGTCATTTGTTGCTTATAAATACTGTCTCAACGACTATTCTCGTTTTTCATCGAGCCAACCTCCCAAATAAAATTCTCTCGATGACAGAGATATATCCAGAAATAATGCGACAATAATTTTAGAATTAATTCTTCGCTCGATCTCGTACACACATAAATATATATATATATATATTTTTCACAAATGCGAGTATAATACCAGAATAGATATAAACAATGATTGTCTCGCTAGTCAAGGGAACTTGACGGTAAGTGAGCCGCGTTGCTGGCCCGCTCGACAGGCAATAGTCGACAGGCTTGGTGAAAGCCAGAACGGTTTTAAAGAAAAGAAAGAAAGGCAAGTGGCCGAGGGGTCGGCGGGGCACCAGATTGTACCCTGGTACACGGGAGAGCCCTGTCCGGCTCCCCGGCGAGATCGGACGCTCGAGGGACGCCAACTATGACGCCACGAAACCCGCCGAAGAACGGCTGAAGCGACGACGAGAGAAACATGAGGACCTCGATCTTCTCGATAGAACGAGAGGGAACGTTTTTGAAGCGAAGGCGAAGCAGAGGAGGACCGAATGGTAGTTGGAAGAAGGAAGAGGAAGAAGACTGGGAAAGAAAAAAAAAACGAGCAGAGGAGTCTGGCCGGAGTACAAGCTGTCGGTCGGCGATAGCATCGCCTATCGACCCTTAGGATCGCTCCAAGAGGTTTTCCGTGTTCTTCCTTCGTTATACGATCTTGTACGTATTCGTACGAGGGTGTGTGCAGGTAACAAACACCCCCAATTATGTCAGACTGAATTAGTAGCGCCCGATCTATTTCGAGGCTAACGAGCCGCGCGAAGGCGTCGTCGTCGTCGTCCTCAACTGAGCTTGGCTCAACTCTGGCTAGCGCCGCAGCCTAAACAGATCTCGGAGGAGGAGAGATCCAACCTAGTATACCATACACGGCGACGAAGAGAGAGAGAGAGAGAGAGAGAGAGAGAGAGAGAGAGAGAGAGAGAGGATTCACTCCGCCATGAAACCGAGAACCTATGACGCTACGATCAAACGATTCTTCATTCCCACAAAGCCTGCCGCCCAACACCAATCTCACTTCGGACGGTAGCTCTCCGATACTTCGCCCAAAGTCATCGACTAATCCATTTCGTTTTTCTTCTTCTTTTTGTACTAATTATTCAGCTAATTTTTCATTCATCGTTCGTCCATTCAAAATCTGTCGCCTCAAAAACTTGAAACGTTGGGAGAAAAAAATTGTCATGGGGGAAAAAGAAATTGAGGAGTCTGTAATAAAAATTAATTGCACGGGAACTTGGAGTTCGTTACTGTTCGTTAGATTGAATAATTCTGAAAAAAATCGTGTGGTACATTTCTTTTTAGGAATCGTTACGATCTTAAAAATCGTAAAATATAATTTAATTGTAGTAAGTGTCTATTTATTAACAATACATACGATGCATTGACGACCGTTACGGTTTTTAAACATTTATACATTTATACATTCATAATTGCATCCGCATAATGTCAATGGACTATCGACCAAAGTCCTCTAGCGCAATATAATTAATTTACGGACGAATTCAAAGTCCTCGCCCTGTTTTTAGTCTCGGGTTAATTTTCTCATATCATGCCTGCGAAAAATCTCGATGAGTATTTCACTGCAGTTTAGCGTGCGTGTGTGTATAATCCAAGAGTGTTTATTACACGAAGTGGCACTCGCTGTGTGTGACGAATGACTCGGTTCCTCTCGGCGAAAGAGAAACAGAACAGACTAAAAGCTTTTCCAAGCGGGGGGTCATTCGACACAGTGTACAGTGTCTGTCCTAGTATCGCCCTGTCTGTTTCTCAGCAGCCAGTCTCCCGGCTTGTACCAATGTTCGCCCATAGAGGATTCTGCAATCTGCTCTTGTCGCAGCATATTCGTCTCGGTACGAGCTCCCTCTCCCGTGTCCCTGTGTGTGTGCGCGCACGCGGTAAACGTCGAGGCTCTGACCTGACGCTGCTCTCAAAAACCCTCTACCTATCTCCCACCGACCCTGTCACGCGCGACCCTTCAACCCCGTATCTCTCCTCGTTCCTCTATCTCTCGTCCATCGGCGGCAACGGCCTGCCTGCTGCTTAACTGCAATACCGACCGACCCTTCCGCCGAACGGGACAGTTTCTTGTAACGGAACTACCGATTTCACGAATAACCAAGTCCAGCTGGCTCGCATTGCAATCTGACGTTACGATCTGCTCGTGGACAGTTCCCGGTGCAACGGTATTAATAGTGCAATTTTTTTATTTAAAAAAATCTTTTTTTTCTTTAATTTTTTTTTCTACCTTGAAGAAATATTTGCAATTCTTTGGAAACGAGTGTTTCTTTTAAATTTTATTTATTAAAAAAAAAAATTATGTACAATCTATGGAGGGTAAAGAGGAATGAAAAAGAAGCTCAGGCTTTGGTCGAGGCACTCGAGAATAAGGGTGACCCGCTCAAAGTGGAATTAAAACGCGTTCGGGCGAGAAACGAGCGAGTCGTTGAAAGGCATAATGGCCCTCCGAGAGAGGAGGCGAACGAGTGCCTGTAAACAAATCGTAAAAAAAACGCTTCAAGCCTGCCAGGCGATTCCGTTCGACTCCACGCGACAATGTTCACGGTGTATTGTGAGAGGGTCTTATGACTACTAAATAAAGGCGTTATAGGACGTTTCTTTCAATGGACCTGAGATATCGTCGGATTATTACTGTGGGATCGGCCGGGAATATTGTTATTCATACAAAATCTCGTATAGACGGTTATAACTCATTTTTTTTTATCTAGGGCAAATATTTCCCAGATTTTTCTACCCGTACAATTCGAAATTCCGTTCGACACAACTTTCGACACGAAAGCCATTATCCAGTTAATAATTCCGTCCCTCATTTACGAAATGTACTTGTTTATTTTTATTTTTCCAAATACTAATTGCGTCGTGTTTCCTATACATTTTTTTCCGAATGATATTTTAAGTTTCGAGACGGTGACCCGACGTGCATAATTCCCTCCCTCATCCACAGAATTGATTTGTTAATTTTTTTTTCAAATACTAATTGCGTCGTGTTTTCTATACATTTTTTCCGAGTGATGTTTTAAGTTTCGAGAGGGTGACCCGATCCGCCTCTTTCTTTGCGCAGCTCGTCTACATAGCCTCCGTAACAGCAACGTGAAATATGCTTCTACAGACTGCTTGCTTTGTGTACCCTCGGCCAGCGGTGTCATTCATTTATCATGTATGACGTTCCACTATTAATTTCCACCAACGCCGGGACGACGATGAGTGGAACAGCGGAATCTTATATGTATTCCGTTCGAGTCTCACGAGAGTCTCTTTTCAATCCCCAGCCAACATGGCGAAGTAAGTTCGGTTATTGTCAGCTCGAATCTTTTTCCTTTTAGGTTTACCTCGCGCGCGCGTGTGTGTGTGCGCAAGCATATTCGTGCATCCTCCCCGCTTCTCTCATTAATTCAGCGTATAATTGAGACTACTTCGAACAATGCTATTTCGGATTCACCCGACGTTTTGTATAAACCCGTTGCGTCGTCACTCTTCAATTTCTTACGTCGCTCTTTATCAATTCGACCGACGAAACGGCGGAAATAAAATTTCTTTCCAGAAATAATGAACGAGCCGTCCGGTGAGATGTTGTAACGAGCGACGGATAAACGATCGTTACAAATTCGCTCGCCTTTGCGAGTGTGCTCATGTACGCCTTGCCGAGGTCCATTACGAACTCCGATCACGAAGGAAAAAAGTCTTAATGCTTGCAACACGCACGCGCAACATTACGAGAAGTATAATAACTCGTATGATCGAACGGAGTTGCTCGGCAGTAATAATAGTTTGCGCGGGGTTAATGTCTTACAGCCGGAGGATAGAACGAGGCAGGTTGGAGGAGAGAGCGAGAGACGAAGGGGTCTTCTTGATGGGGTCTCTCACATGCAGAATCTAATCAGAAGTCGGAGGCAGGATCACGCTCCGGCCTGATGACTTCATTAGGCACGAGATCGTACGCTATCCGCATTCCGATACAGTCACACATATTCCGCCCGCTGGTACACCAATACGGGAAGAAACGATTGTGTCTGCTACTCTCTCGATCGTTCCTACGTGCCGAAATTATTGAATCAACTCTGTCCAACTAGCGCGCCCCTCTCCCTCCCCCCTCCGACCTACCCCCACCCCGCCTGCACGCGATTAATATCGCTTTTATATCGAGTCCCGGGACGATACCATCGGCAAGTTCATGGCAATCTATACACGGGGACTTAAATAATCAAACGATTTATCTTCGGTGAAAATGATGATTCCCTTTTCGTTCTTTCTTTTTTTTTCATCGATCATCCGTCGCGTCATAATTAGCCGAAAATTCATCGAGTGTGAAACAAACATCAATACCTGAGAGGAAGAGGGGGAAAGAGGAATATATTGTGAGGGATCCCAGATGCGGAAGGCCGACGCTCCGAGTATGGCCGACGATTATTAGCTTTTAGTCGGCAGCAGATTGGCAGCCGATTATCGGATCTCGACGCATGCCCAACATCGGCTAAACTGTCGAATAGCAACCACTTCAACGTTGACCTCAATAGTTAGCAAAACGCTGCTTAGCGGCGTTGAGTCGGCGTTGGCGTATCGTGGTAACGATGCGTTTTCGGCGATATCAAGCTTTGGCCCCAACGTTAACTGGTAGTCGGGCCTACATAGCTGACCCAAGTCGGGTCGACTTTCTGACTCAGGCGGTCATAGTTGGTCCAACGCCAGCCCGGCTCTAAAATTGCACCTGGGATGTTCGATTCGACTGACCGAATATCAAAGATCGTATCAAAAGCCAAATTACCGTATCGATACCCATATTAGATACCAAATGATTGCTTCCGGCGACTAATATGTCGCGTCGATAAACTGTAATCATCGGTACTTTACGCTAGTCGAGAGTGCGAAGAATCGCTTATTCTTCGTTACACGCCCGGCTGATGAGATCCATTCGTCGAAGTCTCGTTGTATCGATTTCTGTTGATACGAAATGCTGCTTTTTTTATTAATCAGAAGCGGGAAAGCAATTTATTTTTGTGCGGTTTTCACCTTTGATCTTCGAAGACTGTTAATTCACGTTCATCGATGACGCTGAAAATCGTTGGATCTCTAACACCGCGAAGCGGTTCGACACGATTGCCTTTTCCACTATCAGAATAATAATTCCATAACAAACAGGTAAATAAAACAGCCAACAATTTATCTCCCTCCGAAGGCATCGATGCTTTTTCCAACTGCGACACCCGGGCACACCCACGTTCGCCAACGATGAATCGACGCTGGATTCGGCTAATACGAAAAGCGTAGCCATTTTAGAGCGCTCGAGCCAGAAGAGCTCTCTCTCCGCATCCCTTCCCTCGAATAAATAATTCGCGATTAGTTATACGCGGATGGCGAGTGCTGTGACGAGAGACAGAGTTTGGACAATCGAAAAAGCGCCGAAAGATAAAAGAGGAGGGCAAAAGCGGAGTCGGTCCTCGCGTGCTTTAGGCGATCCAGCCTCGCCGGAACTCATCCCCCTCCCCCCTCCCCCTTCTCCTAGAAATATATCTATACATGTATAGCGAATTCGTCGCCTGCCCCCCCCCCGCCCATCCGAAGAGAGCAGGCACCGGGCGTTTGACCGACGTGTGATATGCACACGAGATCGTCGTCGGATGGCGAATCGCAAAGGTGAAATAGTGTGCGGGATGAGAGGCGGCCACTGCGGCGACGATAGAGAGAGAGAGGGTTGTCGCTGCTCGCTGGCCCCGGCGTCACACGTACTCTCTGATTCTCTCCCCCTTCCGAAAGCCACCCACCCAACCCCCCGATTCCGCGCTCGGGCGTTCGTTTCGTCGCGGCGTTTTCCCCGATGCTCTGATGCGCGCCGCCGCCGCCGCCTCCACCTCCATCCCCGTACTCCGGGGCCTTTTAAATGCGCGATGCAATATTCAGCGGCTCTCACGGGGTATCCGACGCGACGGCATTGCTCCCGTTCCACCGGCGGGTGGAGCTCACGGTTAAACTGCGAGAGCCAAATAAAGAGGGCCGGACGATATGTGCCGGAGGTACGAGAAAAAGTGAGATAGTCGTATGAGAACGCAGCGTTGAGGATGCAGCGAGCGTGTGTGTCCCGATGCCGGGAGAGAGCGAGTCGGTCGGGTGAGAGAGCGTCGGAGCGTCAGGGAGCGCGGTCCGGCGCGGCGCACAGCGGCACAGCGTTGTGTGCAGTAGGGAAAAAAAAGGTAAAAAAAAGGTTGAAAAAAAAAAGAGGAGGCTTCGCGTGGCCGAAGCCTCGAAGCGTCAAATTGGCGCCGCTGTCCATCACCGGTGCGGGCGGGGAAGAGGCGCACAGACTGTCCCCGATGCGACCTGGTGCGTCGTTGTGTCGGTGATGGACGCCGATCCATCGCGGCGAGTCTCTCCCTCTTTCGTGCCATCCTCCGCGACACACACGGACACGTACTCGCGCGGAGGGAAGAGCGAGACAGGAAGAGGGCTTCTACCGCCCACCCGCGGAATCCATCGCCCCCGACGAACGGACACGTTCAACGATCGACATTCGACGTTCGACGTTCAAACAATTCCTCGACAGAGTCCAAGAACGATTTTCCATTGGATGGCGACGGATATTGCCGCAGAGGCGTGTTTCGGTCGAACTGTAAGGTTTTTCTTTTTTTTTTATGATACACTGTAGCGTGAAAGACCTCGACGGAGCGGCAACTCTTCATTTGCGTAACAGTTTGTCAGACCGCTCTCGCGCGAAGCCCTTAATCCCCGGGGATGGTGGGAGTGTCGGGAAATTCAAGAAAAAGAAGGAAAAAAATAAAGAAAAAAAAAACAAAGAAGAAAAGAAAATCAGCGTCCTTAAGAAAGTAGGCGAGAAACGAGAATTGCTATGGTTAAAGGAAGGAGCTGTTGAGAGAGGAAAACCAGTAGCCGGTGTAACAAGGCTCCTGCTTGCTGTTGCTGCTCGCGAAATGTTGTGTGAGCCGAGGAGTGTATAAGAGTATGGCGACGAGAGGGTGTATAACAGAGCGGGGAAGGAGGGGTGGGGGGGGGGGGGGGTAGAATGGCGACGAGACGCGACGAAGGAAAGGCGGATAGCATAAAAGACTCGACACTCCGTTATAATAAAGTCCACCCTGCTCGAAAGGCTTTCGCCCGGAGCCCCTTCGCGAAGGCAGTGCCCAGGCATTACGGCCCAGCTACCCAACTTACTTTGTTCCTCAACTTTATTAATTTTTCCCTCGGCTCCGCCGGAGAAAGGGGGGAGGGGGTAAAAATCGAGAGAGAAATGGAGAAGATAGGGAGCAAGAGAGATGAAAGAGAAAAAAGAGTTTTGAGAATGAGGAGGAGAGAGAGAGTGAGTTCGAGGCTCGAAGCTATGGAAAAAGGGGTGCGATGTTCGATCGTTGGTAAGGGGTTGCCGACGGGAGAGCCCAGGCAAATCGGAGAGCACCTTGTGACGGGAAATTTTAAAATCTGTCTACGCGTTGTCGAATCACCGAAGGAAACTTTATTATTAGCGGCTGTGGCGGTGTCGCCGCCGAGTTATACCAACCCCCCTTCCGTCCGTCCTCCTCGCCACCTCCTCGTCTCCCTTCTCTATCTCCCGACCGACGTATACCTCGTATACTTATATACATATCTGCCTGAGAGAAGCACGAGGTGGCGAGGAGGCGGAGAGACGGAAGGAGAGGGAGAGGGAGGAGAGCGAGAGAGGAAGGGTGGCTCGACTCGCTCGCTGAGATATTGCCTTTATAAACTCATTTGCAGCCCGCGGAGCGCGCCTCCTCCGCGATGGGTTATATCCGCGCGAACCGGCTCACCGGCGATGTCGATAACTGGCAAACTTTTGACCACGTACTCGAACTATCGCGGAATGACCCGGCGGTCTACAGATTTGCTGGGACCTCGTGACAAGCCCGTTGGTGATTGATGCCCAAACTGTCCCTCTCCATCGAGAATCTACCCTCACCCCCTTGCCACCCCCACGAGCAGTGTAGCTCGAACTAAAGACTCGTCGATGCCGAATAATTAGGCTCGACGATACTTGGACACTTTGACGACGAGGCTTCACCAACTTTCGGGCTACCCTCTTTATTTTTTATTTTTTGGCTCTTCGATACCCGTGGCACCCTCTGATAATGGTACAATTTTTTTAGCACTTGGAAGTCGAGACTCACGTTTTCGTCAACGCTCTTCGGAATCTTGGAATCTGGGATCGTTGGTCGCTTGGTTTCAGATATGAAAGTCGAGGAAAAGAAACTACTTTGACTGTTTTTTAAATCCATCAGCGAATCAAAATGTATCCAGGCTTTTATCGGCTTCAGCGGTAAACCGATTGCGTGCGATCGTATCGATTACTTAGCTTATTTTTTGGATCACGGGTGATTTTTCAACCCTATCATCCAATCATCATAGTTGATGTAGCGCATCTTTTGAATGGACCAATTAATCGTTAGACCATTTTTTCCTCTCTCATTATCTTTTCCTCGTCAATTACTTCCCTCCTGATATACGAATCTGGACGCTGCAGACGAAATAGGCGTATCTAATACATTCTTAACTGAACAGCAAATTCTCGGGTGTCCGCCAAGTCGCGAAGTACCGTAACAGGTTTATTCCTCGCGACAAACATCCACCGTAGTCCCCGTCATCCGGTTTTTTTTTCTCCCATTACATACACACGATGTATGCATTATAAATTGTATGGCTAAGATCTTTTAGAATCTGTGGTCAAAGTAGGATAGAAAAGTATGTATAGCCTTATTCCGAAAATCCGATTGTGACAACATCCCCGTGAACCGATTAGCCGAGCCACTTGCCTGTACGCATCTCATCCAACATAAATATTTACGACTCATTCACGTAGCTAATATAAATGCGATTTGGGCGTTTGCTCTTTTTAGTGCATGCTCTAATCGGATTAGGGTCGCACAATGCTCAGCTCGATGCTGCTCCTGCTGCTGCTGCTGCTGATGTTGCTACTGTATTGTGCCGAGGGTTCTCTCGCAAGGCCCAGCAGCGTCAGCACGAGAACCACCTTGGTCCCCCCTGGTTCTTCTTCGTTCATCTATACTGTGTATAGACGCTACTACAAGGACTATTCCCGCTCGGTGACGCGGATTTAGTCGCTTTACAGCTTCTCTCAATAGAATGCACAAGTCGAAATAGTGCGAGACCGCGCCTTCCTCATCTTCCCCCTCCCCCCTTGAAGCCCCTTTTCCTCTCGCCGAGTTTCAAATCTATATATCTGGATAGTCATAGCTGCAGCCGGAGAACCGCCGCTCGAGTGTCATCTCGTTCCCATTGTTATTAATCCGCTGTCGGATTAACGAATACGTGCGGATCTGCCATACGACACACATTTGAACGTTTTCGTTTGGGTCTATGGAAAATTATGTACGCATCCTTGGACATTGTGCGTAACGATGGAAATTGTTTAATAATTCGATGAACGAATTAAATGATAGATTAGATTTTTTTTAATTTTATTTACATTTTTTGTTTATACACTGAGAGAGAAGTCTTGGAAAAATGACCAAGGAATATGGTAAATTTTAACCAGGTAACATGGTAGACCAGCGCCACCTCCAGTGATATGTGACTTTTTCACAGAGACCATAACAATTTTTGTCCAACCCATTATGGTAATTTTTTTTCAGAAGGTGGGTTGGAAAAGTTTTGTGTATCTGACTATGAATTTCGTGGATAGAACTAAGAATTTTGTGGATTAAAACGGAGAATTTCGTCGATCAAATTTTTTTTACGTATGTACAGATATGATTTACGTTTCAAGTAAGAAGAACTGATATTATAGCAAAAATTACGGGATATTCGGCTATCTGCGATAGTGAAAATTACCATATTTTCTAGCAGAATGTGTTAAGCTTAATACGAATATTTGCCAGGATGTAGCTGTACTTACGGTAATTTCTGGGAGATTCCACTCTCAGTGTAGAAAATAGTTGAACGAACAGTTTCCGTTACAGTGAATAAAAAAAATGTTTTTCCGTTAGGATTTTTTTTTATTAAACAAATCTCCTTCCTAAGATCGCGGATTAGTAAACCGCCTAGCGATCACAGCTGCGTTATTAAAATCATCGCAATAATTAGATCCGGGGTGTGTAGAAAAATTCGTTGAAGTAAGGATTTGATAATAAATGCATACGCTGCCGGTGACTGCTCGAGCACACCGGGATGCCTAAGCGCCCGAGATTCTCGGTGGTGTACGTGTAAGCGACTCTCCACCCCATTGTCAGCCGGAGGCTTCTGGGCGATGCAGACACGCATTTGTTATCCTTTTGAATGAGCCGGGAAGCCCGGGCTATTATTTATTCCATTCTTATTTTTTGTCAGACCAGGCCACCAGGCTTGGTACACTCAATGCCCGGTGCGCTCGTTGGATATAAGATATAAGTCAGAACCCGGCGAGCAGTGGCTCTGTCATTTTTATCGCCTCTCCCTGAATTAAGAAGGTGCGCTCCGGACGCTCCAGCTCCCTCTATCTCTCGCTCTCTGCTTTCTCTTCCCAACCTTTTACTTCCTCTTTCGACTCTTTCTCGTTCCTGCGTTACGAACAAGCCACGAGCCCGGCGGACTTGTGCATACCCCAGCATTAGTACGGATAGAATGGTAAGAGTTAAGAGTTCTTTCATTTTTTTTTTTCATTACTTTTTTTTTTACATTTTTTCACATTCTCGGGTCGCACACTGCCAGGGGTCAGATTCGAGGTTCTCTCGGTTCCGTTGTCCTGGCCATATCGTTCACGAGGATCCAATAACATATTTGACGCTAGTCCGACCGTCTCGGGAGGGTCCGCGAAATCGGATTGAACGCCGTACGTCCCGTACCCTCGCATATTGACTTGGCTCGCATCCCTTCTCGGACTTCCGGATGATAGCCGGGGCCCAGATTACAGGGATTTCTTCCTCTTCGGGCCTTTTATTCCGTTCCGCTGTCGATTCTTTTATTCGTTTACAGAGTGTTCCGTATAACCTGTATCGCCTCGAGGGACGATGCTGTTTATTGTTTTATTTCGACGAATGCTGAGAAAAGAATCGCTGGTATTTTAGAACAAATAATTATTACAGATAGTGAGTACCTCAGATAGTGAGTCCCCGAAGCAATATGCAAATCGTCAGGCTTTTTACTGAGTGGTAAAATAGTAACTTGCAATACAAGTGCGTTAAAGCGAACTTTATAGGCACGCTGTGAAGTAAGTCTTACGTAAGTCGACTTACTTCACACTCCGCGTATGATGTTCGCATAATATTTTCTGTAAGGAATGCATGAAAAGGCCTACTCCGTACCTGCTGATTGTGGGGCTGTACAGCCAGTGTGCGTAAAGTACGAGGCGCGTGTGTAAAGCACGAGGAACGTGCAGTAAAGTAAAACCGGCCCGATGTGCGAATGCGGCGGGTATTTATAGTACACTTGGCTGTAAAGCGCCACTTATGCCAGTCTCGGCAGACACGAAAAGTAGCGCTTTTCATGCATGGGTTACATCAAAATTATTTTTAATTTGATATCTGATCGCTTTTACGGATACTTCGGCGAACAAGTATGGCGATAAGGTGTGAGTTTTACGAATCGGCACCCCAAAGCGAAGTTCCGAGCTTTCGAGCAGCCAGTGGTGGAACCTATTCCTTCAGTTATAAGGACGAAGCTGAGAAGTTAAAGGAAAGTCGGGAATAGAGGGTGTCGCCGGGGCGCGCGCGTTTAAAGCAGGGGAGAATAAATTGATTTCGTTGACTCAACCAGCCGTAACGTCCCCCTCGGCACGATATCAACCCCTAAGCCACGGTTATCTTTATTTAAGCCTCGCGAGAGAGAGAGGGAGTGGAAGCGGACTCGGAAGTAAAGTACGCGGAGGCTATGCGTCTCGCCACGAATCGAGGAAACTGCCTTGGTTTCCTTTCAACCATAATATGTTTTATAATATTCGTTCCGCTCTAGTCCACAACTGTGATAATGCGCTTATGCAACGTACACTCGAAGGGAATTGATAGAGTGAGTGCAAATTATTATTATTTTCTTTTCTGAAAATCGATCCGCGTGCGAATTATTTCAATCTATACGAATTACTATTTTACGAATTTTTTCAAGATATGAGAAAAAATAAATAAAAAATTTATTCATTTCTGGCATGAAAAAAAAAATATATATATATTGCGGAAAAAATAATGAACCAAAGACCTTAACGGTAGTAAGTTGAGCAGAAAATAAATAGAAATACGATGAAAATACGTTAATACTGCAGTCGTATAAAGAGTAGAAATATTTCACTTTCGATCCAACCGCGTATTGAATATCCAATGAGAAATGAAATTAGAAGGGAACGAATTAATAAAATTTTCCACGAGTATAAATTTATAATCTGGAATCCAATCTAGCAAAACCATATACGACATACAAGTATGGAACTGATCCACGTTTCTATACTGGGACATTGTGATCCGTTGCACAGTAGGTACGAGTCGGCTTACCGTGTTCCCTACCGCAGTAACAAGCAGAGATCGGGCTCGTTGAGCCTGGAAGTCGTGTACGCGATATACGCCGCGTGTGTTTCGTACGAGGACTTTGATAGCCAGATATCTGGCCGAACGGTACGACCTCTCGACGATTCGACAAGCTCTCTTGGACGACGAACCGTCACCGACGTTCGGCCGAGGGGGGTTTTCAGGGACCGTAGGAGCAACCAGTATAGGGCAGTAACGCGTAGAAGGATTTCTCGTATTTGACACCACTGCTGCGTGTAAATAATGGCACGTGCGAATGATGGTCTCTCGTTAATATAATGACGGGTTGTGCGCCCCAGCAGAACGGTCCCTACACAGTTCCCTTGATTCTCGCGAGAGATATGCTCGCGCATCCCTTGACTGCTCTTAGCCAGTTCCCGTCAAATCTTTCCCCTCGTACCCGACACCACTATAAATAGTGTCGTAAAATAAAAAAGTAAAAAATAAAAAAATCCGCAGTAACCTCGTTCGATAAAGAGCGACATTTTTTTTTCTGAATTTCAGTGTCGTAGATACGAGCGGTTATAGTTTCAGTCAATGGAGATCCATCGGCTCGAACATCAACTGCCCGAAACTCGTAAATCATGATCTTCGGGGAAAAAATTTCACAGCAAAAAATCGCGCACACTCGAACCGCGAGTAATTATTCACCGATTCTATTTTTTCCTGCCAATTTCGGTACCGCCCTGTATAATCGATGTGCACGACTGTGTAGTCGAACACCGTACGTGCCATAATTTTCTGCGGCTGTGTAACTAAAACATGTGGCCAGTGAAAAGAACAGTCGAGGAGAGCGTAATATTGTCACCCGACTGCCGTAACATTCGAACGAATATGTCTATTGTCTGGGACAAATGGTGGCGAAGCGTGCGCATGAATACATAGTGCACACCCTCGAAAGAGGTAGAAGATATATAAAAGAGAGAAGCCCGGCTGAGGGTCGAGGGTGGGGGTGTTCGATGAAACCACACATACGCCAAAAGCTGCCTCTGCATATAAACTGTATTAGCAAGAAAATATATGTATACATATACATATATAGCTAAAACGCTGGGGCACCTAATAGTTGGCCCGTCCCGACAATATTATAATAATGAAGCACGTCATTTCTCAGAGTGTCAACTGCACTGAATTCGCAAGGAGCCCGGTGTGGATATGGAACTGGCACGTCGAGCCGGAGCGAGAGCCGCCGGGGCGTATATACGTGTATATACATATGTATATATGCAGCATCCCTCGAGGTATCAGTTCGAATGTGTATACCCTCGGGAGTCGTCAAGCCCGCGAGAGAGCTCGGGGGAGAGACCGAAGGGCAGGCTTCATCAACGGATATTAAAGGATTTGCATCGAGTATTATATTGTTATAGTCGTTATCCGCAGGGCTAGTTTGCAGCTCTAGGCTCCAACTATATCCCTGGCCCTTTCTCATCGCCGATTCGTAAGCTTATAATATGGCTCCGGAGGATATTGGAGAACAAATTAAAAAACTGTAATTCATATCAATCTGGAAATTTACAAAAAAATTATTTACGGCCCTTCACGAAACGGAAGTTTTTTTTAGGAAAAGTCGTAGGGATTTTCTGTTATTTTTATTTTTTACATCACACCGCGAGATTGATCGTTTCAGACTTCACTGTTACTTGTCATGTGCCGAAAGATAGAATCGAAAAAATAAGCCCATTCGATCTCCCGTCTGCGAGAGTTTCTCCATAGGTAGGGTGGTTCGGGGTGATGTGGCCAGTCTGGTGATCCGGCCAATCGTTATATCTTCTTGCAAGGCTAGCCAATAGTCCAGCCGTTTGCAGAGCCTCAAGTTCGGAACGGCATGACCACATATCCAGTAACATCTTGATCACAAAAATTCGCCATATTTTCCAGAATATCCGAGCGATATGGCCTATCGAATATCTTTTTGCTAACGCATGCATGTAAAATCCGGCTCTACATTCCTGTGAAATGAGCGCAGAAAAGCACTTTACTTCACTTGTTGCGAAAACCCAATTTCGACACTTTGTGAAGTAAAATTTGGTACGATACTTGTTCGAAAACATTTTTCTTGACTCGTGCGAAAAACCTTTTCTTAACTCAGAAGTCATCTTACTTCCGTTTTTCGTTAAAGAAAAAAAAAAAGAAAAAATTTCGTGACTATATCAACCGGCATTACCCTATAAGTAATTACTAACGGTGAGTAGAATTGGATAAATGGCTCAAACTCTTGGATATACGAACGGGAGTATGCGTTCCGGTGTCTGAGAGGGAATAAATTTATCGACGGAGGGAGAGAGTGGGCTTTGTCGAAGCTGCGTTTAATACCGTATCGGGGTTGGAACAATTCTCGACGAGGCTCTTCATCTCGCTCTCCGCAACGATCGCAATGACATTGAATCGGAAAGGGAAGAGAAACAGAGAGAGAGAGAGAGAGAGAGAGAGAGAGAGAGAGAGAGGAAGGCTTCGAATTCGTTGTTTCTCGAGTATGGGATATACCGGGCCACGAGGCGACGGAAGGAGGTCCCGTGGATCGTAGCGAGAGCGAAGGGAATGGCAAGCCGCGCATCTGTGGCCCCGCAGCTTCTCTCGTCGAGGGTGTAAACCAACCCTGCTCGTACTTATATAAGGGCCTCCCTGTCACGACTCCAGCGCGCCTCGCCTTCAGCGCTCTCTCCGACTAACTTTATTGCTACGTATACCAATTTGCTTATTAACTCGCAGTTAGCCTCGCGCTGTGCGTCGATTAATTAATAGTCGACGAGTAGCCAGATGGAGGCACGCCCAGCAATCGACTAACTTGGGCTGCCATATCGCGTTCGACAAATATATTCAATGCCCCCCCTCAGTAGTACAAAATTTATTACTTTTTTCTCGTTCAGCAGAAATTTAGCAGCTCATTTTTGTCGAGCATGGAAGACCGTGTATATCGCACCCCTGTCTTCATTGAGCTAGCACTTCGCCTGTAATAATTATAATTTCACTTGTTTTAAATCGATACGGTACGATGTTAGCAACGAGTTTGTCGATGATGATATTCTGATGAAGCAAATAGTATAACAGTATTATCTTGAAAACAAAGTTGGAGAAAATATGAAGAAAATAAATCATCTGACATTTATCAACGTATCGCTGACGTTATAAAAATTTCGTATTGATTCATCGAGCAGTTTGACCGTGCCAGTTTGACCCCACTGAGAAAACGAATGGTAAATTTTACTTTGTCCCATTATTTATCGCCTCAGAAAATTGTGATAATATAACAATTTTTTTTTTTTCGAATGCGATAAAGGGCTCTATTTCTCGTCCAGTTTAAATCAATAAGGATATCCCACGGCGATTGAGTCAGTATTCGGGGGGTGGCGTAGAATATTTCAAAGATCCAGTTGCTCGCAGTAGGTATAGACGGCTCTCCCTTCAGCGTCAGCCGTTAGTCCTTGGATCTCACTCTGTATATACATATTTCTCTCCTTTTCATAAAGTTTCATCGTCGCACCCTTCCCCGATGCTCTCTTGCCGGCCAGTAAGCAGCCCATCCGAGAGCCTCCGTGCCGCCTATTCCACTCTTCAGCACTTATTCACACTTTTATTATCTCGTGGGTGCGGGCTCCAAGAGAAACATTTTTTTATCGCGAACACCGCCCGGCACGCCACCGACACGGGCTGTAAACTTGGCAGCTTCCTTCGATCACGACCGGAGTCTCTTCTCTTATTCGCGCTCACACCCCCGTCGACCGCCGCACCACGGGGCCAACTTCCTATCAATGTTTCGACTCATCCCTCTTCCCTCAAAGTCTCCACCGTCATCCCTCGCCTCTTACCACACCAGTCTCGGTGATGGCATTTTTCCGATCGATGAACAGGGTATTTTCAGCTATTTTTTTTCCCCGCCCCTTCCTGCGTACAAATTACATATTGTATGATAACCATCACCGATGAAAAAAACAGTGTCACGAAATGTTTGAAATTTTTTTTTTCAATGGCATTTTCCGTTCTGCGAAAGAGATCATTTATAGAGATCAGAGTGTAAGTAGCAGCTTGGAAGGAGATGAGTGAGTGATGTTAACTGGTACAGTCGATAGAAGGTGAAGGGCGCCTCTCGCGAATATCTATCGGGGTTCCGAAGACGTATGCGGTTTAATATTGTCCGAGAAAGCCGAGGGAGAAAGGTCACTGTCTAGGGAAGGGGGTCTCGGAGGAGCGAACAGACAGACGCGTACGTGTCTTCACTGTCCACCGAGATGAGTATACATATATATATATATATATATATGTATATATGTATATATGTACATGTATACGTGTGGAGAGCAGTTGATAGGGCTTGGCTTGGTCACACTCACGACGACCTCGCAGGACAGTGCGAGAGCTCAACGGAAGGACCTCACGGCCCTAGTTCCACTCAGCACTCCTCTAGTTGACAAATGTCGTTGGCATCCCTTGGGTACCTATCCTATATAACGTTATCTATCCGTCCTGCCACGGTCTACGCCTCACCACTGGATCCACCATCATCCCTCTGGACTCGGCTCGGACACCCGGATGGACACAGTCATACAGCATGACGTATAGCTATATGTCCACACTCCACCGAATATCTTATTTTTTTACATCAATTTTCAGCCTCAAAGATAGGAGCCATTTTCCGAAAGAAGAAGTAAATATGCAATCAGAGAGAAAAAATTACAGGTCGAAGTTTTTTTTTACTATCCTTATAGAATCAAATGCCAAAGCAATGCACGATTTACATTGTAAACACAAATTGTAAATTCAATATGCTGAGAATTGGAATTTGCTTACGGTACTTACGTTAATTGAAATTAATGTACTTCATTTGTAACATTTAAATACCAGATATGAAAATTACAAATTTTAGTCTGAAATTGCAACGCACATGTGCTTGAAATTTCAGAAAGAGTTTATGTAAAAAAGCTTACAATGCCGTTCATTAATTTTCAGATAACATTTTTTTAACACTGTATATTTCTGTATCCTCTGCGACAAGTCGATTCACTTTTTAATCCTAAACACTATAGAATCATCAATAAGCCCGATTTGCCGTTACAGACCACTGTTTTACCGTCACTCTCCAGTAGAACACACGCAGTAGAAAACGAAACATTGTTATCCGCGTATGTGTTAAGGGGCTCGTAGGGTGAGTTGAAAACTCGCGGATCTCGGTGACGCCACGTAGAAGTATAGTCGAATAACAGCTTTCGGCGGGTTACGGTGTGGGTGTGTCCGAGACAAGGAACGGGCGTGGATCCCGGGATCGAGATCGCGTTGCTGAGCTAGCTTCGTTTCGCTTCCGCTCCACCGTTTGCCATCTTCTTCGCCAATATTTTCCCTCTTTCCCCGCGGCCCCCCCGGAGTTCCTCCCCGATCCCCCTTTATTTGATTACCGAGCATTCGTATACACGATTTTGCCGCGAATATCTCGGAGGGAAACCTCGAAACTCGCTCGTTTTTCCACGTTCGTAACTCTGCCCACTGTTTTGCCAAGAGAGATATCCGGCAACGATTTAGTCTACCGGAATCTCATTCGCCGATCGTTCTCTCGCTCCCCGAGTCGGAGATACTCGAGCAGAGGCTAGCAGATGATATCTGATATCGCGTAGGGTTTCTCCGTTTAACGCGAACCTGTGAGGGACTCGCTGTAAGGTTCCCTGTACAGGATTCGCGAGTGCAGATAGACCGGCTAACAGATGAGTTGCATTAACTCCGGTAATGGGGAGTCGTTTCCCAAGGGGGAATGGAAAACCCTAACCGGGCTCGACGACCGCCTCCCCGGGTCGAAATATTTCAACAAATCATTACTTTTAATTCGGAACCGAGTCAGCTTCTCTAATCAAGACTGATGTATGCCTGCCCCTGCACATCCGTCGGGCGTCTCTCCGTCTCTTCGTCCTACCCTTCGTCGATACCTTTCCATACTGCATGTACAGTGATCCATTTCGCGCGCCCGCATTCGCTCGAGAGACCCGATGTACGGGGATTTTTCGGAAACGCGTGTATACATTCGCTCTTGATGTCTTGCTCGAATCCCTGACCGAGACCACAGAGAGGAACGCGTGAGTACGGGAAGAGCTTAGGATGAAAATGAGGCGAGGGAGCATCATCAGCACAGCAGCTGGCTTCGCGGCGGGACGTCGACTACACCGCGGTAGGTCCAACCTGGCGCGGCTTTCAAATCTCCATGGGGGGAGACAACAATAATTTTTCATAGGCCAAAAGAAAAAGGGAGGATGCCATTCATTAGCCTCGGCTCGGTTGGTTCACACGTTGTTGCTACTGGCTCTCTGACACCTCAATAAGGACGGATACCTCCTAAGGCGAGATTCCTTCTTGTCGTACATTTTTCTCTCGATAAATACACTTTTTGGATCTATGCGGAGGACATCGTGGAACGCTTTCGTCTCCGCCAATCCAGTGCTTCTGACCTGATATACGACAGCTTTAATGTGCAACGTATTTCTCGTGCAACGTATGTACGACAGCTTCAATGTGCAACGTTGACAACATTTTTTAGCACAAATTGATCTTTTGGCTAGCAAATCATTACCAAATTTTTCATGAGACACTAAGCGGACTGATACTCGTATCCGACAACGTTTTAAACATTCCCCAGACAACGATCATGACAATAAAAATTATTAATGCAACGAAACGAAAGTTGAGTAGCGGCGCGAAAGGGTAAAAAAAAATGGCTTAAACTGCGATCCGCTAAACGGTATTCCGTCACGATAAGCGCCTAAGTTATCGCTTGAACCAGGCTCAGGGAGCAGATTTGAGGGAATGATTTAGGAATGAAAAAAAAGGAAAGAAAAAACGACGAAAAAGTCAATCGTACGTGGTATGTGAGGAGCGATACAAATGTTTGGTAAAACATCTTGGTCTCGGCACAGCGGGTATCTATAGCTTGGTGAAGTAAAGGCCGGTTAGCCGGGGAGAGAGTGTGCGGGAGAAAGAGAGAGAGAGAGAGAGCAGGGCGCCGGTGGTTCTAGCTCTCGGAGGGTATAAGTCACGGACACCCCGCGGCGTACCATCCGGTAACTCGACACCGTCGTTTGTACGTGGCTACGAGAAGCATGCTGAGCCAGCGGCCGGCACCTAACTTCTCTCTCTTTCTTCGCTGCACAAAAACACACGTATGAATAACCCCTACGACAATGGCAGCTCGGGTCTGCTACACACAAACGTTCACTTCACTCGCACTCGCGCTCACTTCCCATTCTGACTCCAATCGGACAGATCTGCCAGACTGGTGTGACATTAGATACCATTTAAGGATTAATATAGCCATAAATAAGCGTGACTTTTGGCTTTTAGCTGTGTTCCATCCTCCCTGATACACACAATGAGCCGGGCAGCGGATATATGTATGGAAGATACATGCCGGTGGGATTTCGTTGCAACGCAACTGCACCAGTCGAAACCTCCCCTTCGACTAATAAAATAATACATAACCGATCGTATTTTTATTGCTACGGTTTCAAACATCTGTCCGAAATTTCATCGGCCAGTTTCTCGAACGGCTAGAATAACAATAAAATATTGTTAATAAATTCTTATTTTTATTAATGGTGAAGGAAACTTCGTTGTGCAATTTCTTTTCGACGACAGAGATAAAACAATGTAAACTATTTAAAAACTTCCGACCGCAAGAAAGAAGTTGTGATTGAAAAGTTATAAAAAAAATACTCTTTATTAAACAAATGGTTGAAAAATACCGACGATAAATGATAAACCGATTAGTAAACGCAAAAAAAGTATCTTCAAAAAGGAGGAAATAATAAATGATGTAACAATAATGAATATTGTTCTTTACAATTTATGATATTGATTTATTAATCGTTTTCGGTACAGTCGGAAGACGTCTCACGAATACACAGTTCTTCTATATTCATTCGGATGACCGGACGGAATCGGACGTCTCCCGACTATCCATACCGTTGTTTTGCTGAAGCAAAAAATGAACCATGGCGCTGAAGAGGGTATCCTGTTTTACCGAGCGAGAATCACGTTGGCTTCTTCCAGCCCCAACAGCGATATGGATATTGATAACGATTTTTTTTCTTTGCCAACGAATAAACTACACTTTGCGCTACTGTAATCAATTCTTTCATTTTTTGAAAATTCACATTTCATTGATATTCGTGCCGTACGAAGGGTACAGAAACTGCTTTAGTTATCGGTTGTGAAAGAGCCTTCTTATTCAATCGCTATTCAACTTGGATACCTATTTCGTCGGCTTTTATCATTCCTGGGACACGCCGATAATACAATAAGGAGAAAGGAGAAAGGGGGATGGTGTGAGTTTCGGGTTGTACGAGGAGGAATACGCAAAGAGGAAGAGAAAGACGCGAGGAAGGAGATGCTGCGAGGGCTCCGCGACGAGGACGGGCGTGCCGAAGGCGCGCCAGCATAAAACACAGCTGCGGTGCATGCAGTTTGCAATCAACACCTCGAGGGGCTCCTCGCGGCGGGGGGCTCGCGAAGGGAAAAGCGTCGACGGCGCCGCCAGACTCGGTATTCCCAGAAGCAAATAATTTCATTCATACAACGCGACCCGGCAAACACCCTTCCCTCCCTCGTCGTACGCTCTGTTTCGCTGTATATGCTTCGTGTGGCACGCTTGCTATTGTTGCACAGGGCGAATAACTACTACGAGGCCTCCGGGTCGCGCTATTCTGACGTTGTATTTGCGCGATTAGTAAGAGCCACGGGGCACGTTTTCGCGAGAGGAGAGTAATTTTCACTGCCGTCAAATCTACCACCCGGCCAATTCGAATAAACGCTTGATAAAATTTTATTAGCTCATATTTATAGTCGTACCATGGTCGGTAAATTATTGCCGGCAAAAATTGCCGTTAAGGGAAGTACGAGAAAAAAGAGTTTGTACATTTAAGGGTAGAATGTATTATCAGGCATTTTTTTACGGAAAATTGTGGTGTTTATTGCAATGCAACCGATTGACTATTTTTACCGATGTTATTACATAATGCGGGTTTTTTTTTGCCACTCAATATTGAATCCTGAAGATAGCGCATTATAGGGCCGCAATATCTCGACCAATGAACAGATTGACTTAAAATTTGGAGGGCCAGTTAAGACCAAACTTTTCATTTGTTGCTGAGATATTGCTGTTCTAAGTTGTAAAAAGGCAGTTCTGCGAGGCAGCTTGGACCACCTTAAGGATTCAATATTATGTGACAAAAAAATGCCTGCATTATGTAATAATATCAATAAAAATATTCAGTCAGTTTCATTGCAACAAACACAAAAATTTTCGTTCAAAAAATGCCTGATAATACACCTGAAAATGCCCGAGAAAGAAAGTCGACTTTACCCTTACTAAACATTTATTTTAAAACCATTTACTTTAATAAACATATTTTTAACTGCAACCGTCGAACAGTCCCCCCCCCCTACTTTCACAATCTTTTCTTGTCATCGAATCCTATTTATGACAAAATTTTTTTTAAATTAATCAGAAAAAGGGATTGTGAAATGAGAAAAAGTTTGTACGTTACAACAGTGAAACGTACAAACCTTTTTCGCCGCGTGATAAAAAAAAACATGAGGAAAATAATAGGAATAAAACGCCGTCAGATATATATATATATATTTATAAGAACAGTTGTCGCAGAGACACGCAGACTCAATTTTCATCAGGCACAAACTTGCATCTTGAATAATTAAAGCTGCTCGAATAAATACACTCGAGTGTTTTTCTTATACTCGATTAGCATAAGTTGAAGATGAAGCAGTCGAGTGTACCGTACACCTCGCAACGACGCTATCAATTCTAAACTGTATCACACGCTTTTAAACAGCTGTATCTTTTTTTCTCTATCGTTTCTTCGAAGTTAATTTAATCTCGCAACTGCAAGAAAGCCAAATCTAATCGTCGGTTAATCACCGAGAGTAACTTCTGGCCATCTGTGAATGTCGAGCCGTGTCGATGGCTTTTGCCTCGACCGCCACTGTGGTCCGCTGTGCAGACCACGAATTTTATTTCGCAGCTTCCGATCCTCGTTACTTAGCCTGATTCGGGTTGACTGCCGAGCGGATTCAATTTAGGCCGATTCTGAGGCGAGATTGTTGAAACAACTTCGACCCCGATTGTAATCACTCCACTGTATCAGTGGCTCGACGTGATGCTGCGCAGGCGATCGCGATGAGGGTTTACGATTATCTGTCGCTTCGTTCACGGCGATAAGATCGCTTCCCGCTGAATTATCTCACGGGGTGAATACCAATATTCCATGGATGGACCACTCGACCACGATATTATCTCCCCGATCGGTCAATCCTGTTTCGAGTTAAAATAACTGAGGGAATCTTTTTTAATTGCATTATCGGCGCGGCACTCTCGTCACCTAGCCGAGCCCGGAGTATAAACTTATAATTCCATCGTAGAGATCGACGAATAAAAAATATTAGTCAGGAAAAAACTCTATCGAGTGAAAAAATACTTGACTTCCGCGGTGATTGATGAGTTGATAGGCCGTGAGGTTTGCGAATTCGTACGATAGGAGCTGCGGCAGTGGCAGGAGGAGTTGCAGTGACCGATTGATTGAGACTACAATAGAAAAGCTTTGAGGGGAGAAAGGAACGCTAACAGGGCTCTTTAACGTGTGGCTATAATCACTGCGGACCGTGGAAGCCGCAAGAGAGCCCATCAGTGGTGACTAGCGGATTGACCGCTCGAACGTCCCAAGGCTATTAATATCCATTTTCTCCCATTATAATGGAAAGACGTGACGAGCTATAGGCCGATGGATCGTCTATCATTCAATTCCGGGCTTTTCTCACTTATTTCCGAAAATTCCGGGGTTAAATTACCTTTGCTTCTGTCTCGGTCGGTGATCTTTGTCACGTCAATTCGAACGGGGTGTGCGCGTGGTCCGGCGTGTCACGAGGTTGAACCTGTAGGGGTAAGCGGACGAATACAAGTCGGGCTGCATTTTGAGAATTGAGAAGTGATGTCAAGATAAGAGCCTTGATTTATCTTGTCGCATACCTAAAGTAGAAAATTTACAAAAAAAAATTGTATCTAAGGTTGAGTGCGTAAAAAATAATGATAATGTTTTTTTTTTTTTTATAATGAGTCCGGTAATCATTGCTCCGAATATTAATAATAATTTGCGTGCGCAAACTTCAAACCGTTCGAATATTGTCACAGTGTGGTGAGAAAAATCTGCACAAATTCGTAGGGGGGCCTTACAGCATGATTTTATTGATGGTACAGAAAAAAAAATGTGTTGCGAGCATCAATATCGCAACGCTGTTGTAGCTAAAATCATGGAACGTGGACAATCTGCTACGCGACTGTTCGTCTCATCGAGCGTCATAAATCCCTGCGGTTCTAGTATGGACCACAGGCTATTCGGAGGGTCTAAGCATCCACCGCAAGATGATTAACTGCGGTGCCCTACGCAATAAGCCCTTGACGGTCCGGGCTTGCCCTCCGACACCTTATCATCAGCCCATTCGTCATATCTTATTGTTTCTAGCGTTCTAGCTGCTGTCACGATATCGGACAGATATCGCAACAGATATGGACCTCAAGCTAATCAGGTAACCAACACAGTAGCGAATATGCCGAACGCAGCACGACAATTTTTTTCCCCTACGACAGCATTAATTTGTTTAAGTAGTTTTGTTTTGTTTCACAACCTGCCTGTGTAAATACAGTGAAGAAATAACTGTAACTCGTAAGAAACGATGAGACAGAGATAAGATACTGCGAGTGGAGCTGCCAGAAAAAGGGGTAGCGAAAATTAAACAGTATATATGAGATGTTGACAAATTGCGAGAAGGCGTCGCTACAACGGATATTAATGGGGATAGGACGAGTATAACAAAAACCTCGCGCAACTCCCTCAACCCCCGCATCCTTATATAATTTTTTTTGTATCTCGGATGGCTTACCAGCTGTGGATGAAGAGAAACGAGGCAGGGTGACGTTGCTCACTCTCTCTCGTGTCTCCGTCGAGCTCCGTGCTACGACAACAAGAAAGCTCGGAGAATTCTCCCCCCCCCTCTCCCCCAAGCGATACTGTCGATGGCACACTATCGACAGTGAGTATATCAGATTGAAAATTCGACATAGTAGCTCGAATACATTATGTTTTGACCCCCCCCCCCCCCCCCCACTTTTTCCTCTTC
The DNA here is from genome assembly GCA_964017025.1 of Stenichneumon culpator. Lineage (NCBI taxonomy): Eukaryota > Metazoa > Arthropoda > Insecta > Hymenoptera > Ichneumonidae > Stenichneumon > Stenichneumon culpator. The sequence continues at coordinate 16,481,972 of OZ024779.1, read as the reverse complement.
TTTTACCCGTGTCCATAATCGTCGACGCGAAATCGAGAATATGAGACGACGCGTCTACCGTTCAAAAAGGCGCTGCGGAAGGTTAAAACGAAGAGATTCTCGTGTACACCCGCGGTAGTTTAGTACGGGAAAGCCTTAAGCCAAAAGACGGAGCTTTCAAAGAAGTCTCCATCAATAACCGCGAGCTCGAGCGCGCGTCCTCGCCCTGAGACGTGGAAGACCGCAAGATTAATCACCCTTCTTCTTCTTCTTCTTACTCTTCTTTCTCCACCTCCTCTCGTCGACTTCGCTCGCTTCTTCTCTGCCACTTTCCACGGTGGAGAGAGAGACTCGCTCGATTCTTCGCGAGGACGGTTATACAAGCGCGTGACAATCCGGCGGGAGGAGCTTACGCTCTCTCCTCCTACATTCTAACATGGCTAACGTGCGGTACACCTTGATATATATCGCTGTACCGGCGTACTATTAAACCGCGACGCGTACAACGTTCTAGGTAGTGGAATTGAGAAGAAACGCTTTGTTTCTCTAAACGCGAACCGTCTTGCTCGTTGAAATGATTAAGGACAATTATTGCGTGCAGTCAAGTTTGGAAGACCCCACATGGGTCTGCCGCAAAAATACGTGCGGAGTTCCATCCGAGTATAAATTTTCGAGCGTTACATCGGGTCCTGACAAGGTCTCATCAGGCCCTTGTCAGGCTTCCTCAAGACCTTATTAGGGCCCGATGTAACGCACGAAAATTTATACTCGGGCCGAGTCTTGGCTAAGCAAGATCTTCTCTCGCCCGACTTGGTCGGCAAATGAAACTGTAATCCACTTTTCTTAAGGAAACCAAATCATTTCCAAGTCGAATCAAATAATCCCCATCACCTGTACTGTCAGATGAGGATGTTGATAACGTTCGTTAAGGTGAGTTGAAACATGCTCCAGGTGACATATGAGTGCAAGAGAGATAGTTGCATTTTTGGAATCAAAGCCATGTAAAAATGATTGACTTTTGGGGTGAAATCGAAGTATCATCGGACGCGGTATTGAATTTTACGTCAGGTGGCTTCGTTTTTTCGCGAAATGTCTATCATCTTCGAGTGGCATTTATTACAGTTTTTGTTAGCGGTGAAGTCCGTTTCACCTCGCGTTAAGGTGATGTGAAATACCGCCGATGGTAACAAAAACTGTACTGAATGTCATTTTGAGAACGCAGTCCGCCGAAGGGAAAGAAAATTGTTTTTCCCTGGCGGATCGACAATTTCCTTCTTTCTCGGCGGTCTGCGGTCTCAAAAGAGAATTCAGTATAGTTTTTGTTACCAAAATGGTTTACAGTTTTCGTTACCGACTGAGTCTGCTCTGCAACGGCTCATCTTACGTATAAGCTGCATGACTCGATTTCGCTGCAAGCGAGCTAAAAAAAAAACAATCATTCTCCTCGAAGCGATATCTCCACGAAGACGGGGGTGAAAAAGTATGCATGGTCCCCAAAGGTTTCGGAAAAAGCTGCTTTCCCCTTCGCAAGGTCGAAGGTCTCGGAGATCAAAGTGCAAATTTTCAATCGGAACTGCTTGCTCGCCGAGGTATCGAGGCAAAAAGAAGAAGAAGCTGCCCCGTCGCGGTCGGAGGGAAGATAGCTTGATCGAAGCCCGCGAGGGTCGCGGGTTTCTCAAATTTATCGGCGGCATAGCGTATAGAGAACTGATATGGAGATCCTCATGAATAGATCGACGCTTTCCCGCTCCGCGGAGGAGCCCACCAGTTTCTACCCGTTTCCACCCGCGGTCGTGCGAATATCTAGCGTGGTTCTCGGTGTCGTTGTGGCTCTTCCCCACACCGTCGCCGTCGTCGTTCCCGTCGTCACACCGGCTCCGGGATAGAGCGCGCGCGGCGAGACGCGCCACGGGACACACGGACGGAGAGTAGGTGCGGCGGGTACGGCCATGAATATTTCGCCACCGCACTTATTTATGCAATACTTTGCGCTGGCAGGTTTACGGCTGTTGGCTCCCTCGGGCACCCGGCGCACATCGCCGAGGCCGCCGCCGCATCGGCCCCACCAGAGCCGGATAAATAGACGTTACCCCGAGCCTCCGTCCTTATAGCGTACCTCCCAAACCTCCCGACCACAGAGACATGCCAACGCACACGAGTGCGTTCAAACACCTGCTCTAAAAAAAAGAGATATATATATATATATATATTGTCAATAATAACCATCGAAGAGAAAGAGGCGAAAAAAAAAATGAAAAATCATATTTTGCTCGATTGCCGATATCAATGTTGTGGATATTGGTTTATACCGTACATCCTGAGCGTCGAATATACGATGATGGTTATACATCCGCTTTGGTTTTCCATGTGTGTGTGCCGCGGGAGGATTTAAATCCCGCAGGGAGGCGACCCCCCAGCTACATCCTACCTACCTACGATATATTACGTTCGAGCATTTTCGAGCTGTTTTCGAGAAGTAGAGAGGCACCCGGGGTAGGGGGTTGGGTTTGAGGGCAGCAGCTCGGAGGCAACTCTCGAGGATAGATATACGCGCATGGGCGGCATTTAGTCGAGCACTGCTCCTGCGATAGCCCCGTATACGTAGGTCTCGTGGTGCAGCAGCAGCAGCAGCAGCACACCCCATCCTCCCTCGTCGCGGCCCTCAGTCGCGCCCGGGCGTGCAATAGTTTCCGAATAAATCCCCGATTCTCGAACGCGCCACGCTGGTGCTCCTCTTCCCTGTTCGGATTTACCCGCCCATATCTACGGTTACCCTACCGCTGTGCATGTGGATGCCGTACGTGCGAAATGCTCGGGCGGGTTATACAGTGGAGTGTGTTGTATGGAGAGAAAGGTGTATCGGTGCACGTCCGGGGCTTCACTATATATATATATATATATATATATATATAGACATATATATATATATATATATATATTTCTCCGCGTTATACGCTGTGATGGGAGGGGCGGCAGCCACCGTCGAGGTAGTTTCTACCAGGGATAGAGAGAGAACCCGAGAGCCCCGCGAGCGGCCATTACTCTGGCTACAAACAACCCCTCGCCGGTCGCGCCCGTTCAACCGACCCGTGGAGGGAAACCCCCTTTTGTTGCGCCAATTGGCTAAACGCTCCTCTCGCCCGCGCGAGCTTCGACGAAACAAACGACTATCGTGCCGCGATATGTAAGACCCAGCTCCGGCGATACCCCTGCACACCGGGACCGCCGCCGCCGCATTGCATACGCTAATGTCAGGCGAATAAGTATCTCGGAGGGTATTGAATTCCCTTCGATAGGACTCCTGGATTTTCGTTGACCATACCTTGGTTCATAGATAAAACATTGAAAACAGCAAAGATTTCATTTATTCAACAAAATTTTATAATTGCTATTGCAATGGGTAATTTTGTATGTTTTGAAGTAACGAATATTTTATATTTTATATTTTTTTATACTTCCCATGTTTGCGAGCAAAGATTGCATTTATTAAACAAAATTGCAAAATTGCTATTGCAATCAGTGATTTTAAATATTTTGGAGTAACGAATATTTTTCATATTTTATCTGCCTAACGGTGATATTGGCTTTATTGGATAGCAGAATTCGGAATATTTTGATGGTATCAAGATATTTAGATTATTCATGGTTTCCACAATCTTGCCATCTACTTTTCTCCGATCACTCTACTGCACACAAAGTGTCAGATATTCTATGGGTTGCAGTATATCTTTTTTTTCTTTTTTTTCCTTCGAGTGGAATGATCCTAAAAATTAATAAAACCTCTCGGTCGTGCGGTACTGTGCCAGCAATAATGATTCGCGTCTATTGGACCGTTTGTTGACACGTCAAGAAGCCCCCGTAGGTTATAGTCCCGATGCATATATGTAGTAAAGCACGTTATATTCGGGAGCGCGGAGTTTGCCAACCGATCGCGACCCCGCGCTTGCACACGAACGCGCGAATATACAGCCAGCCTCTCCCCCCCCCCCTCCTCCCCCCAGGACAAGCTAGAATAGATATAGATGTCTATATAGACGATGAGAGAGAGAGGCAGGGGAGAGGGGGGAGGACGAGTGGCCGTTGTGATTGACAGGAGGCAATATGCCTGTGAAGGCTCCCTTTTGCTCTTTGGCGAGAGAGCCGCGTTACGCAAGCTGTTGCACCCGCATCTGCGCATTCATGCAAAGTCAAACCGGCGTCCATGCACCCGTCGATCCGTCCGTCCACACGTCCGTCATTCTCTCTATACTGTCCGTAACGTTCTCTATTTTTCATTCTTTTCATACCGATAATCAAGCGTATGCGCCAATTTACGAGTTACTCGCTCATGCGAGAGGGAGCGCTTTTTTTTGTACGGTGGAATCCGCAAAATACCGGACTGACGGATTCGCAACGATTTTTGCAACTGTGTGTATGCATAAAAACGATGAACCGCTATTATTCCGGCTATGGTAGAATCTTGCAATTAAAGAATAAAAAATGGTCAGTCGGGAGGAACCGATAGCCAGTTGAGAGTACTTTTCGAGAAAAAACAAAAAAAAAAAATTGGTCTCACGAACTAACTATTAGTTCTCCGAATTCATGATTTTGCAGGCAGAAACCGTTTTCCTCTCTGTTAGGAAACGAACAAAGCCTCTGGTACAACATCTCGAACTATAGTTGGTTACGGCATAGAGACATCCAAATTATCGCACGCATAGGTTCAGGGACAGACCACAACGCTTGTCGATGGGCTCTTGTTCGTAACTATCGTAGGATTTGTAGACACCGCCGATACTATGTGCGTGTAAGCGTAAACACGAAGTGAGCGGTCGCTATGGTAACTCGCGCACGCTGAGATCTTTTCTCCTGTTCGAATGTGACGAGCGCGGGGGGGAAACGACAACTTAAGAATTACCCTGAAAGGAACCGAGCGTCCGACTGATTGACGTTTCTATACCCGGCTTTCGGCCTGTTGTACGTACACTCGCCGCTGTGTTGTCGAGCTCCCATGCGGAGAGCGGTGGGACACATCGGTAACGACCGAACACAACCTTTTGGATAAATACGATTTGAGAAACGGAGCGGATACATTCGTTGAAAAGAAACTCGCATGCGCGGTATGCCGGACATTTTTTTTGTCCAGTGAGAAAATACCACCCACATGTTGAGGGAAACAGGAAGCCGGGCACTTTGGGCTCAGGTAAAAAAACGGAAAGAAAAATCGGTACGTTTCTGCAGCCTCGTCTCTGAAACTTTTCCACTTTGGACCGACATTTAGACGTGCGCACTCAGGCAAAGGAGAGTCTTCTATTCTTTCACCGTCATTGAACAACAAATAATTGAGCGATTACCGAACAAAACGGTGAAAGGCCCTTGAAAAATAAATGGATTCCAATTTTCAATTACTGACTGAGTCGGTTTAACATCGCCTGAAGACAGATATGCGCTAAATCTGCGTGCGGAATTAAGTTCGAAAGGATATGCGACTTCTTCCATGTTCAATCTTCCCATCCGGTATGAAAATTCGCTAATCTCTCCTCGACGAGAGAGCCTCTCGTTCCTCATACCGATTGCGCAAAGCGTGCTCCCATACACATTCGTTTAAATGGCAAAAGCATCGTACGGGATGAATGGTAAATGAGATGTCAAGAGATTCCGCAAGCGAGCAGGTGGTACGCATCGGATAACTCGTGTTGCCAGCGGAACAGCATTCGCATGACGTACAACTTTTATCATCGGTTCCTTCCACATTGTGTTACGTCCCGTTAAACGCGGCGTGCGGTGACTGTCTTTTTTATTCAACGAAAAATGAAAATGTTTCGGTACGCCGGTGTATTCCTACGGTTACGGAACACAATCGTCCAACGAGCGGGGCAGACACACAAAATATTTTTCTCCCGGCGAAGAATCGGCTCGCAACGCGAAGCTCATAAATCATGGCGCTCTTCGGGGTGGTCAGTATAGCTGTAGCCTCGAGTAGCAGCATCCACAGAGAGAACTTCTGCTTTTGCTCATCTCGTCCCTTCTCTCTTCCTCTCCATCTTTCTCAATATTTTTGCTTCTTTTTCCCTCGTTCTATCGGTCGTTCGGTTGACCGGCTCGCTGCGGAACTACGATATGAAAGTGCCGGAGGTTCAATGGACAGTTTATTAGAAAGAAATGGTCCGAGGGACCCACTGCGGAAAAGAGTCATCAGATTGCTGGACGGGAAGAGAGCACCGAGGCCATTTTGAGGCCGAGGACAAACCAAGCTGGGCTTTACCTGTGCCTTAAGTCTCTTACGTGAACAGCACTGAGCATCGCACAGTGAGCATAGAAATCATTGTGAATGTCGAGCATGAAGTTTGAGAACGACGGATTCCTCCACCCCCCCCCCCCCCCCGTTGCGGTTGCTCTCGGCGAGCATTGCGAGCAGGAATAGGTCAAACTGTCGCTGATCATTCGTTCCTCGTATTAGGCAGCGGGACGAACGGCTCGAGTAGCCTCGAATGAATCGCCACGAGGGTGGCAAAGGAAGAGATCTCTCTTATACTGTTTGTAAAGAGGATGGCCGAGACGTGTTGCCATGGGCCTGGTTGGCCGTCGTATTGAGAGGAAGGGAGTTTGCTTCCGGGGGGCTTTAGCGTGAAATACACATTGGAAAGGTGTGTATAGGATTTTTGGAAGAGTATCTGGGAATAGTGTCGGAGGTAACTAAGCGCATCGCGGAGGGCTTTTGTAACTAGGAGATCACTGCGAGGAAACCGGGCAGAGACCGCCCGCTCGCTCGGACCTAAACCCATCTGTCAAAAAGTCAAAATATACCAAAGGGGCGTCATTGTCCGTGGATCCTGTGGGATTGCTACTTAGCGTTCTCGTATACTTTTTTTTCCCTGGGCAGCTTCTCTATTATAGCGAGCGTGTGGCTCACGGACGAGTTCTTTTGTACAACATCTGTATATATATGTCCCCTCGGCACTGACGTCCCCATGCAGCGAGACGGTACACGGATTTTCTATGAGATTTGGAGCGAGAAGCAGTGGCTGCGAATGCGCATCGGCCCACGTACGATCTACCAAATGCCTCGCTCGACGGTATCCATTCTTTTCTGCTTGGTGACTCAATTTCGTCGACGCTCTGGCATGACATATCCGAGGCATTTCGTACCGATACACCAAAAAAAAAAACATTTAAACAATTCTAATCGATTGGATTATGTGATTTCAACGAATACACCAAGTTTCAATCTTTTACTTAATTTACAACGATATATACGAATTTAACAATCGTAGAAAATATTTCTTTCTATGGCTGAAGGACTGCGGTCGATGGCCAATTGGCAATATACTGTAAAGAGGTAAAGAGGAAAGTCTATTAGGTTTAAAAAAAAAATCTGTTACATGTTATGTATTGTTAATAAACTCATTACTACTACTACTACTATTTCTTTCTATTTCAGCGGGAGTATTACTCGATTTTCTCGCCGAAACCATTTCCTCCAACTCGGTGATTCAATAACCATGTTACAATTTTCTTTTATGGGGTTCCCAACGTATGGAAAAAGTGGTACTCGATTTTATTACACACACTGATCCTTCTACTAAATACAACAGCGAATTAGGATGTTTATTTATCCCAATGTTTATTTACTTCGTTGATAATGTTGTCTCGCACCAACACCCTCAAATGAACTGGGCTTTATATCATTCTTGCATAAGCCTAAGGTTTCCCTCGCGGAATGAGCGTAGCATGTAGATAGATGGAGGAACGCGAGAGCCAGTGGCCTATAACCCAATTTGATGTCTCTTAAGGCGCGAGGGTGAGAGGGCGGTTCTACTTGCGCTGCGGGGGCTTGGTAGAGGGGGGCGGGATAATTACCGATTAAAGAGATTAAATCGTGCGGGCGGGTATCGATTCCCCGGTGGTATAGCTAGCGGCCTACAATCGGAGGCCCTAGGCAAAATGTGCGGTGCTCCAGCAGTGTCGAAGAACCACAGGGTGAGGAAGAATAAGAAGAAGACGGAGAAGAAGGGGCGCGAGAGCCCCGAGAGGAGGTAAAAGAGAAGAGAAGCTCTCCGAACGAATAAAGGGGGGAAAACGGAGCCTCTCGGGGACGGCTGGTTCGCTCGTTCGAGTGGGTCCGCCTTTGTTTCTGATTTGAGGGGCATCCTTACGAACGGGTTAGCCGCGCCACTGATCACCGACGCTAATTACAGCGGATCAGTCCCGGGACGAGTTTAAAACTCATTCCTCCCTCCACCACCCTCTTTTAAGCGGTACGAAAGAGGCTTCACTCTTCACCGTTCCTCATTGGCCATACGGGATGACACGAAAGTGCTCCAACATGGCGCCTTATCTGATTTCACTGCCTAGCCATACTATGCGACATCCTCGTCACTTTCACCCCACATTATTTTCAATTAAATCATTAACCCGCCAATACCAGCGCATATTTCTTCATCCCCCAACTTCGTCGCGGCATCGCCTAGCTCCGAATTACGATTTTTCGGCTTGTTTGTAGTGATCTTGATATGGCGGAATGTAAAGAACCTGATAGAAGAAGCTCCATGCCGGTGCATCAAATAGGATAATGATTATTAGCATTAGCACTAGAAGCCAAATGTCTCTACCAGACCCAGATGCATGATCTTCCATGATCGAACCTTCCCGCAACTTTATACCAAAATGATAGGAAAGTTACTGAATAAACTGAAAAACTAGTGTCCCCATTCGAAGCCCAAGATGGCGTTGACGGAAGAATATTCTTACCGCCAAGGGTGAAAAAGAAATCCGCGGTAGTTCCGCAAAGGTGCTAAATCGACATTTTTATAAACTCTTTAGTATTCATAGACTCGGATGGGGTTAGGTGGTATGTAAGGGAGGGATATGGTAGTCGATTCGATCTGCTCCTGCGAGAGAGCCCCGCAGCCAGTGTAGAATCCGCGGGGGAGCCATCATTTTATAACGACTGCATTATCGAGAATCGTTCGACTCCAACATATATACACACACACAACCCGCCGCAGTTGAGTCGTGGGCGTTGAATTTGCGCTGACTAAACGCGGAAATTCGATCATTGCATAGAAATCAAACGTGGAGGTTTCAATAACAAGGGTTATAATGAGAAACATGTTAACTTCCTGTATGACTATACATGGAGAATTATAGTTGTCATCGTTGGTCCAGCGTGATGGGAGTAGTATCGCTGGATATATATCGAGGGGTGCGGACAGATTATCGTCGAGTTTCGGGTACGAGAGGAGTTGGAGGCGAGTCTGCTCTCATCGATATTCAACATTAAATTTGCATCAGAGGCACGCAGAGCGTCAGCCTCGCGTGCGATTTTCGCGAACGATCACACTTTCTGCCTCAGATTTGAGCTGGATAGTCGAACGGGGTAAAACAATGACGCGGGAGGCTTCATGCATGTTAATGAGGGGCAGTTTGGCGGACGCGTGAGAGAATAGCGCTTGGTAGTGATCGAATGGGGGCAATATTAGTGATTCGACAGAAGCAGCGGGCTTTCCGATTGCGAAATAAGAGGCGGGTTTGTTGATGAGCACCGGGTCGAAGAGTCAGATGCCATTTCGGCGGGACTGCCGAGCGAACGTTGAAACCACCCTATCGTTTCGGCTGTTTGTCCTCGAAATGCCGGAAGTTCGAGGCTTCGCTCGGTCCAGAGTTAGAATCTGTATAGACTACGTAGTTGATGTAGGGACGAAGGTCGAGCAAAGCGAACGACACGGCGAACAGGAGAGCGACTCAATACACATCAAAGAGAGCTTATAGCGTAGCATGCCTTGCAGTCTCGTTCTCTCTATCTCGAAACTACGTCCGCCTGTACACGTAACTTGTGTAATGGTGCTGGTGATTGTGTCGGTGCAACAACCGACCTGAGTGTCTCGGTCCCTTCGAACTAAGCGTCGTCGTGGGCTGCTCCACGACCACCATACCCATACATAATCATGCCACGTCTTTGTCACACGAAATTGATTTATTATTCAAAGCGACGCGTGTTTCACAATGTGTATTTACCATCAGGCACATAGTACGGAGCGGAGAATTATGCATAGCGGCCGATCTACATAGCATAAACTGGGCTACGACACGAGATTACACTCTTTTCTTGTAACACACATCAGTTGATTAATAAAAAAAAGAGATGTAAGTTTAAGTTACATAGGTTCCTTTTTCATAGGCATGTGCACTGCTGCGTTGAAATTGTCGGGTGAATAATCGTAGAATCGTATTGGCAGCGAAAAACAGAGCAAACTTTGCATGTAACGAAATTGGATCCGATGCACAGTGTTCGAGATGCGAGCAGTTAACATTTCAGCCAATCAGGGTGCATAGATGGCGCCACGCCAGGTCGATCCTCCTGAGGGGCTTTCGATTTGGTGTTTTTCGTTATTATAACTTGAGTGCGCACGCGCAAGGTCATTTTCTGGTACGAATTCTTACCGAAAAACGACCGTGCGTATCCGCGGTCATGTTATAATAAGGAAGAACACCAAATCGAAAGTACCTCCGATTGGCTCAAATTTGAATCGCTCGTAACTCGAAGACTATGCATGGAAAATGATCTCTCGGAAGGAAAGTTTCATTAGTTTTAAAGGGTAGATATGATCGTGAAGTTTTTTTTTCTGCGAATTTTGAGATATATTTTGTGTATACAAGAGATGAAGCCCGACAATGAACGACGAGAATTTATATAAAGGGCTTCTCGTGTTACCGCGTCGCAGAGTTGTTTCAAGCTTCGTCTAGGAAAAATATTGACGAAAAACAAGGAGTCCGGCGTCCCCCGAGTTAATTAAACTCGCCAAGGAGTCTCCCCTTCCCCATTCATTCGACGAGTCTCCCCGCGGCTCGCTTCGAGTGGTAATTTCCTGATAGCGTGTGGCCGAACGAACGAGCTCGACAAACAGAATACTCGCCGCTTTCTGTACCATCGAGCTTTCTATTACCCATTACTGTTGCTCGGCTATTCCGGACACTCACTTCATCCCCCTCGAAATCATTTATTCTATTTCTCCCGTTTCCTTTCTGGCGGTAACAATATCACGAGAAAAACAAATCCTCGCGTTTCAAACCTCCTCTACCTCGTTCTCTCGTAGAGAAATTTCAGTTTTTATTTTTTTGCCCTTTCATACTCACTTCTCCCTGAATTTTAGTTCGAGCGAAGCAATAACCATCCGGAGTTTAATCTCGTTCTAATAACCGCCGGTCCGTCGTGTATCTAGTCCAGCGGATGTGGATGTTTGCGAGGTTTCCTTAGCCCACGAAATTCCTCGTCCCTTAATACCCGGCATACCTCGCTCTATTCCGCGCGCCGGACGTCGCTGCCTCGAATTCATCGAGCTTTACAACACACTTCCTCCGTCACTCCAAATTCGACTTCCAGCTCCGCGATTCAGCTATGATTATGCGTGTATCCGAGGCATTCCTCATTAACGCACTCCACTTATACGAAGGTCCAAAAACAGTTTACACATTCCGCGTAAAAAAAATACCCTTGTGATATCACCCGCAATCTCCTCAATCATTTTTATTTACACCCATTAGCACTCTGCCGATCTTTCTTAAATGTTCACCAAATCTCTGTCGTTTCGTCTCGCCCGAGCTGTATAAAAATTGAAATTATGAAAAATCGGTGATATCACGGGAATGCCTCGTATAAGTGGCTCTCTCGAATAAGTTGGGCTCTCGCTTGCGTCCCTTCCCTCCATCGTCACCTCGACCTCTGTCGCTTCTTTCCCCTTCGCATCAGCTGCAGAATCATAATCCTGAGATATGAGAGGGTATTATAGTGAGAAAATCATCTCTATACTTACGCTGTGTACGATCCACATATCAATCGTGAGAGACGGAAATGGTGTTTTCGGAACAGGGTTCCCCTGATTCGTCCTGGTGTGGCTTTCGCGTCAACTCTCGTCCTGTACAACACGCTCCTCCGAACATGTATAATATTGCTGGATATGGTACGCTTGCTTTCTCTATCGCTCTGTTGGGAATCGGTGGGAACCCGAATAAAGCGGATAAAGAGATCGCGAGGGTGGAAATACGCGTTACGCGATGTATGGATATACACAGAGAATCCCACCACCTATGGAGAGAGATTACCTATAGAACGGATCCCGTGTATTATAGTGGGAAAACCGGCGTAAATCAAGATCAGAGCTTTGATAGTGACTACGCGATCTGCCCCAATCGTTATTATTGCAACATACAATAATGATGATTGCGATTACGGGGACAACCGCTTGCGGCTTTGGATTTACCGAACGCAGAGCGTTTCCTACATTATTGTTCAATCCCGATTGTTAGTTTTTTTTATTTTATTTTATCGAAAAAATACCAATTTATTCTTTCCAACCCCCGACGATCGAGCGGCCATTAATCGAGTGATTCACGCTCGCGTCAACCTCCCGCTCGGCTATTTATAATATCATACAGGCGTAAACGCGGCGGGAAGAAGCTCCCGTGGATCCGATTGTTGTGAGGTCCTTGTTGGGAGGGCAGGGCAGATGAAGGCGAGAAGAGAAAAGGTAAAAGTGAAAAGAGAGATATATATCTATGTGTGTGCCCCGCTCGTTCGGGAGCGAGAGGGATGAGAGACACTCGCGAGAACGAAAGCCAGATGATGTGTCAGATAAAGCATGCTTAAGCTTAGCTTAGGTAGCTACCGTGATGCTGCCTGGACCACCCGAACTCTCTTCTTCCTCTTCTCTTCGCCGGGGAGGAAGAAGCCACTGACCAAGCTACCTCTAGGATTTCAACTTGAGCGGAAGAAAGACCTCGTGCCCTACTACTTCTTTGCCATCTCGTGTAGCTCTCTTGCTACTGGACTTATCATAACACAATGAATGCAACACGCTACACAGCAGATCATAGGATCTCCCACGCCCACCGACTTTCCTGTCTCATCCCTCAAGTCTCCCTCGGACTAAAATCGCAGTAGGCAACCCGAACTCTCCACATCGTTGTTGTCCTCGCGTTCTCTTGCGTGCTCTTGCGTTCTCGCACGCTTGATTCCCACATAGGCTCCGGGAAGCCACGAAAATTTGGTATAGAGAAAGAGAGAAGGGCACACACACAATGCGGTTCCATATCATGCGAGGATCAACCGCCGGAATACATAAACCCATAAGTCATAAGCCGGAGGAGAACGGTCCCGAGGCACACGCCCTAAACCTCATGGATCCTGAGCGTTCACGTTTTCAAATACCGCTCGCCATTTCCCCCGAACTTTCCTTCGTGATTCCAGCGTTACCAGTTCGTTGAATCGTCATTGAGAATATTTTAAGGTGACTTATCCCGGCACATTGAAAGCGCAGATGTCCGGAAAAGAAAAAAAAAATTCCAGATTCCCTTCTCACCATTATCTTTCGGTTGCAAGGATACTTCCATCTTGAAAAAATTAACGTTACAAAAGAATGATTTAACTTCTGCGCTATCCTGACTATAAATTCACGCTCGTCCGACAAATCGAAAAAAGATAACGCCATTTCGCATAATAAGACATATACCGATTATATCTATGTTCGCTCCAGCTCCCTCCCTCACCCTCGTACAAGAAATTACGTAGAAGAGATTAGTAAGTTCGCGAAAGTCTCGTGACGCGATCGGTCCCGCGGTGGCTGGGTAAGCGATATGTGGTATTCTATGCCCCTTGTGCTCTCGGGGCTATCGCTCATTGTCATGTGAAATCGTCGGGCGATCCTTTTCAGGTGGAGCGAACGTCGCGACTAGCTTACACGGTTTGCTATGGGTTCGCGGTATATACGTATATAGAGGATCAAAGCGCGCGGTGGTGAGGCGGACGAGAGAGCTCTCGCGGCAACGGCGGCAACGGCGGCCTAAGAAGAAGAAGAAGAAGACACGAGGCCACCAGCAAGACCGTTGTCCTTTCGTGTTCGTCGAGAGACCGCGAGAGAGACTCGTGAGACCTGAGGACACGGGCCACGTTCGAGGGAAGAGAGTCACAGAGCCGCGGCCACCGTCCACCGGCGCGCAGCTTCCCCCGGTGTGGAAGCCCGGCAATCTCTCGCTACTCTCTTCTCTTCTTGCCGTCAGACCCGCGAACTACGTTTAAGCTATAGGAGCTGCTATCTTTTGCTCACCGGTATATATAACGTGTGTTTGAGCTCGAGTCGTCGTCGTCGTCGTCGTCGTTGTCGTCGTCGTCGTCGTCGTCGTCGCCGTCGGGTTGGCGGGACCAGAAGAGAAAGAGAGAAGGGACACAGCCCGGCAATACCGCGATATCCCAGTGCGTTGTTTCCTTTGTCGTGTCTCTGCCGTGACCCGCGGGCCCGCCGGGTTAGATTCCTACGTAAAACGTATACAATGCGAGTTATTGCAGCATGCGACTAGCTGCGGCCTGGCGCCACTGAAACCGATGCCGCATAAATCCCACGAGCGCGATTCGCCCCCCACCGCACAAGTTCCGCGCACAGAGGAAGATCCGCACGAGGGAGAAGCGAGAAACTAACGTACATACTTCAAGCTCGAAAGACCGGTGAAGATCGAAATTTGAGGAGGACAAGCCCTAACGGAGAGTCGAGCACCAAGTTAATAAGTCTCGAAGCTCCGAGGCTCTACGCCGAGGACGTTTGTTCGATCTTTTTACCGGTGCGAAAGGCCAAAATGCGACTCTTCGTTGGAGAAACATAAATAGAACGTAAATCATGAGGGAGGACGGAGAGGGGCCGCGGTTCCGCGATATTATTTCGCGGTAAGATGAGTTACGGGCGAACGCGCCGTATTACTTCCTCGCGAGTTTCTACTTAATAATGAGAAAGAAAAAGGAATGAAAAAAGGTCCGAGAAAATGGTCACGGTGAGCCCTTTTTCCACCGTTCGGTCTCACGATCCATTAACCAAATCCAACGAGCGTCCCCTAATTAAGGCTATTTATCGGGAGGCTGAGCGAGAGGAAACGATCGACGGTAAATCCACCCTCTTTTTTCTCTTCTCTTTTTTACTCTCCTAATTGCTTCGATGTAGAAGTTCAGACCGTCGATCATTACGAAGCTCTCGTTCGGCTACCGTTGCATCGGTGCATCGATGGAGCGAGATAATTGAGAATTTGATTGTCGTCCCTTTCTCTCTTCGCGGCTCGAATGTCGGCCTCGCGTTTTCGTGAGTCTGTCCGGGAGATTGGAAAATGTCAGGGAGGGTCTCAACACAGTGAAGTGTATAGTATGAAGAGCTGCAGAAAGATCCGCGAACCCCGTATACGAGATTCTTGATCTCAACGCTGCTGGCGAATAATTCATTCCCCGTTCCACAGGGTGTGCTCCATCCTCGACGGAAATCGCATTCGAGTGATTCTTGAGAAGAATGGAGAGAGGAGGGGAAAGGCGGACGGGTGGAGGGGGGGGGGCGGAGGGGTAGGTTTGGGGTCGGCAGAGACGGGGCAGCAACGCGAGAGGGACTCGGCGGCAATGGCAGAGGGCAATAGCGAGACCGGGTAGTCGTCTCTCGGTAGATAATATACTTGGTCGAAGTACGCTCGTCAAACACAAGCGCGAGCAAGTACGCGGATATATTAGGATGCATCTCCATAAAAGTTGGAGCCTCCGCGGTGAGGAGAGCACCGGAGAGTCAACATTGAGAGGAAGCCACTCGGTCGCGGGAGAGGCTCCTTCCGCCTCGGCAACTCTCCTCTTCCTCGCGCTGGTCCGCCGAGCGTCTTGCGCCGCTAGCAATCACCGATATTGAGGCTTTCATTTCGTGCCCCATACCTCCTAGCCCACCCCCCCCCCCTCCCCCCAAAGGTCCTTGTAGCTTCCTGCACTCGGCACTCTCGCTAGTCATATCCCTCGTCCCCCCCCCCCACCCCGGCCTTTTCCCCGACCATCACCCCTTCACCAAATTTCTCGACTTTAACTCTCCACCTATCTCCGAGCTATTGAGTACCCGTCTGCTTTCAGCTTCCGACTAGCAAATACCTCGATTTTTTTTTCTTGGCATACTTAAATATTACATAATTTCACGTGAAGGCTTCTGAGAGATTTTTTTTATTAGCTATTCTTCTCAGCGATAGATTTTTATGGGGTGCGGGGGATTTACAGTCATAGGTTAGATCTTTTTTGTATTCCTTTTTTACCGGCTCCAATATTATATCATTTTGGGGTAGCACGTCAGAGATAAAAAAATAAAAAATGAAAATTATTCTGCAGCAATCGTTTTTCTTTTTGTGATAGAAAATTAAAATCTTGCAGCTATGACTATACTGCAGATATCACGATAAAATTCTTCGAATACATTTTTTTCGAGCAATTCTATGCTTGATTTAATTGTAGGAAAGTCACGAAAAAATTCGTCATTGGCTGTATTTCTCGGGTACTCCCCAGATATCGCCAGCTGGAATGAACCCCTGAAGACGGCCGCTTGATTGGCTCATCTTGGACGTATCACCCCATATTACCTTAACCGCAACCATCGACTATAAATATTTTTCATTTCAATTTTTTCCCTCGTCCAATTAATTTTTGCTCTCTGGGCACCGATGTTACGACACACTCGCGTAGTTTAGGCAACTGCCGGAGATTCGCATCTCGACAAAACTTTGCCCCCCTCTCTCTCTCTCTCTCTCTCTCTCTCGCCCTCTCATGAATAAGCAGTAAGTAATGCCGGAATTAAATAAATCTCGAGAGTCGGGTTATTCGAGGCTGTTTGGAAAGCGAGAAAGCTTGACTCTGGATGCCGCGGTGATACCAGAAGCGGGGCTATACAGAAAGGGGGATATATAGAGTTCGTATAGAGGTGAGGAAAAGTTTCTTCGGAGCCCTCGTAGTTGTACTCGGTCTTAGCATGCGGCGGGTCTCTCGGCATGGATGGCCCGCCCCGTGTTTACCCCTCGGAGACAAAGCTCGTCTTATCCCCGTACCGCCCCCGCTTGAAAAGTCTCTCTGACTGACGCTCTCCTCTACCCCTTTCTCTATATATTCTAACCGCTTTTGCGCACATAGCTTTGTCCCTTGCATCCCTCTCTCTTCCTCTCTCCCACACTTTTCCCGAGTGTCACAGAGAACTGGTGGCAAAACTTGCCAAACAATTACGAACCCGAGGCGCGTCCGCTTCCCCCACCCCGCGCCTCTCTCTCTCATGTGCAATTGTTTAAACTCACTAAAATTTCTCTTCTGCCTGTCACTCGCGCTCATTTATACATTAATTTCAAGCGAAAGATTTGTATTTAATTAATTTAACAGATAATGCAGGTGGTACATTGCGCGAGGCGAGATTCGCGTTTAGAGTCGCCCGAGGTGCGAAATTAAAAAGAATTTTTTCGGACTTTCGGAAAGCCGGTGAATAGATAGAGAGAGGGAGAGAGAGCCGTTCCGAGGCTTAATCCGCATTCATCAGAGCCAGCAGTTATAGAGGGATCGGAGAATTTTCCTCGTCGACGGAGCAGACGTGCCCTCTAATCCGGCTGATCCGCGCTCAGTCCGGAGAGCGTACGCACTCTTCCTCGCTCTCTCTACGCACCGGTGCATCAACCCCTGCCACGGATATAACCGAGAGAATAACGCCCTTTTAACCGCCTCCTTCGTCACTCCTCATCACGATTGTAGGTCGCATCTTCCCGACGCGCAGTCCAACGCCGGTGTTTCTGAAGAAAAAAATAAAAGTACAAAGAGGTTTGACGACGGACGGACCGAAGTAAACGTCGCTCATGCCCGCTAATCCCATCGACCGAAATTAAAAGAGAAACAGCTTTAGACATGGATAACCTGCGCGGAAAAAAAATGATAAGCAAACATCAATTTATCGCATCAATAAAAAAAATTATACTGTTCGTTACGGTAAATTTTACGCTCTTACAGTTGAAAATTCTTATTACACAAATCATAATTTTTTTCTTCCGAGTATGATTATTATTTTTCTTAGATAGCCGTAAAGTGCACCGGAAATAGACTAAAAGTTTACGAAAATTGTTGAAAACATTTCAGCCACCTGTGTTAGAGGCATCGTCTCGCCAATCACGGTACATCGATAGTTTGCCCAGAATTACAAAGTTCCTCCGTTGCATGTGTAGGGTGGGTCGTGCAGTGCGGCAGCGAGCTCGAATCTATTGTGGAGCACAACCAATGTTCGAGCCTCGAGAGCACGATAGAGTGTGTCCCACCGCACAAATTTGCTGACAAGCGTATTATAACTCCGTTATACCGCGACGTTGTAAGGTGAACGCATCGCGTTACGCCTACAGCACGAGGGGGGCCGTGGAGGGGGACCGGAAATGAAAACTTGTACGTACACTGTTAGCTGCTGCCAGGAAACAGGAAGCGGCGTTGCAGAACGCCTGCTGGCATTGCTTGAATTTCATAGCCAGGCAAACATATATATCCACAAGCGAATTCACATATACATATATATATAAACGCAGGTCCAAGCGCAATTCGCGCAGTGCACACGTGTCGGCTCTTCTACCTTAAATCTTGGTCCAACTATCGATTTCAACGACGCTTCTGTAAAATTTATCCGAGAAGAGTTTTTACGAAGAGCGTGTCGTCGCGATTGCGAGGGTGTAGGAAGGAAAAAAAAGCGTGACGCCGTAAAATGTTACGCGTGTCGTAGTGGTGTATGGACTTAATGAGTGGCACGCGTGCCTCTTGGGCCCCCGGAGAGCCACGAGAGGAGAGCGAGCTTCCATCATACGCCGCGTGCCCTTAATACTACGGCTTTGTGCTCGCTTTAATAGCGCGGGCCTTGGCCGCGACCCAACACACACACACACACGCATCTCGGCGTTATGATTATTCACGGAACACTGTGTTTTATTGTTACGTAGCCGGGGAACGGGCGCGTGCCCCTCGAAGAAAAACAGACCCGAGGGCCACGAGGATAGGAGAGACTCCGCGAGGGCAACGCGCATGAACTAACCGACGTGCAATCGGCATATTCCCCTTTACGCGTCAGCGATTAAGCCTAATTCGACGTGAGCAATGGGTCACGATATGAGCGTCGATGAATTAGCAGACGCTTCATACATTTGATTTATTTTTTTATACTTTGAACGCAACAAAAAATCGAAATTTTGTTGAAAAAATGATTCAGCACTGAAATCCATGCGAGACAACAATATATATAAAAATAAATGGGCCTCGATGAATTAACAGTCGCTTCAAACATTTTATTTATTTAATTTTTTCTACTTATTTTAAAGCAAAAAAAAATTGAAATTTTGTTGAAAAAATGATTCAGCACGGAAATCCATGCGAGACGGAAAAATGTATATAGTATAACTATCGGGAACCTAGTGTTTACCGATTTTTTTTTTTTAATTGGTCGTATCACCCGGAATCACCCCAGATAAAAAACCCCAGATGAGAGCATATTTTATCCATCGATATATGTACAGAAATATGTGTATACACATATATATGTTGAGAAATATTGCTTGTCGAGATATATAGAGAAGAGATGCTCGATAGCGGTATGAAATGAAAGCGAATGACCGGTGGGGTCCCGGCGACGGCAAATTCAGCGTGTCCGGCGTGCCGAAGCTCATTCATCGCATATCGAGCATGTCCCCCCGCTCGGCTATCGCGATATGAGATATCGTTCGGTCCGGATGATCCTCGGGACAAGTCACCGGGACGCGTACTGTATTGCCGGTATTCGGAGGATAGCAATACCTCAACGCTGGCGGGACTCTGGTGACATACCGCTCTCGACACCGTCACACCCCCGCCTCGCATTACTTAATCCAAGCCGGCTTCTCTGCTCGGGGCCTCTCTCCCTCATCGGGACACCGCACGATGGCTTTCCCCCCTCGCGAATTCTATCCTGAATTCTCGCCGGAGCGAGAAGCCTACACAGGCTCGAGAGGCCGAAGCTTCTTCATCTTCGACCCTCTTTCGCCGCGGGACAAGTATGCAACTATCACAGGCAATCGGAAGAGGCCGAGGTGGCCGGGCGACCGCGAATTCTTTTCTTCTTTTTATTTTTTATTTGTTTTTTGTTTATTGGCTTTCCGCGACTGCCACCGCTGCGGGCTCGCATACACCTATCGGCGGAGCGAGGGCAGGAGGGGAGGTTCTCTAATCGTTGGATCAGCGAGGAGAGCACGAAAGCATACGATATTGCCATGCCGACACGTTATCTCGGGCCATTCGTACATACGGGATCGGGAACCGATCAGTAAACGACCGCGAGTGGCGAAAGTTCCCCGCGGCAACAATACCGTACGTCCCATACCCGATATCTATATACATATATATTGTTATGTGTGGATATGCATATATATATGCTAACTCGCGGATAGAGGTGAGTTGCATCTACGACCCGCGGATGACCCGGGCTTGCATGAATCTTTGAAACACGAAGACATCTAGCTTTTATATTATCCTCGAGGGGGGTTTTTGCAGCACGACCGGGACTCAACGAGATATCTGTACCTACGGGACGTTTCTATTTCAGTGCATTAGCATTATTCTCGAAAAAGAGAGAATGGAAAGAAAAAAAACAAGAAGTACAAAAAAAGCACAAACGAGATAGATAAAGAAAAAGGGAAATAAAGAAACGAGTTAAAGGGATACCGCGCGGACGGTTCGGAGCCCCTGTGGCGGCGGCGAGTCGATAATATCTCAGAATTTCTGTGCCGGGGCATGCTCGCAACATTCGCGGTTGTCAACACTGCGCTGCTGCTGCTCCTGCCCGGTGGTGGCTGCAGCAGCTTCAACCGTACATCGCATAGTAGCCATAGCTCTAGTTTATCGAACCAACGAATCGTTATAATGCCGTAGATGTATATTGTACGGCTTAAACCATCTGTATAAAACGTACGACTGTGGCATATTTCGCGTACTTTTTATTCGGATGTCCGTCGTACGTATTAGCCGGGGATCGGCTCGCCGCGATTCCGGCCGTCGCGGGACACGACCGTGCCAAATTTTTCGACACCACCTACGAATGTTCAATCTTCTGGCGGGCCGCGTTCGAGATACATTCCAGTGAAAAATTAAATAATTTCTCTAGAGTTTGTTTTCACTATCTGGTAGAGATTTTGGTAGAGTTCTAATACGGTAGACTTGTTATCTCGTAAAGTTATCAGTGGTAGAGATGTAAATGTGCCGATTTTGTTCCTAGAAAATTCCTATTAAAAAAAACTTGTCTTTTCAAACCCGATCGACCATATTACTGAAAATTTGGCTTTTAGCGTAAATCGCACATGCGATACGCGATGTTAGTGGCGATTACCAATAAAGGGTTGTGCGAATGATAGCGGGAACGGTGGCGAGTGCGGCGACGTATACACACCGCGATCGGGCCATCAAGAGAAGGCTCTCGCGGGCCCGGTAAGAGAGCAAAGCGTTCGCGTACTCTATATACAACCAGGCCAGAAACCGCACCAGTATGGTACGTGTGTGTACTATATAGAGCGCATGCGAAGGGTGAACGGTGGACCGAGAGTGTGGAGAGGTCGGGGGGTCAGTCGTATTAATATCGCATATCGGACAGCCACGTACGGCATACTAGAGGGCTATTCGGAGTTCTCTCGTTGGAGGACACAGACCGCGGCGCAGGGCGACGGCCAGAACCGCGTCGACGACCGATATGAAACCATCGTTGCGAGAGGGAGTGCTCCGCAAATACTAGGGTATAATTGGAAGCCATCTAACAAACACGCTATCCACACTACAATCAATCTGTAGGATTATGTCGCCGCTCTTGCCTCAAACCACTCGTCTATACCCGCTATCTCCACTTTGTCTGTCGGCGGACTCGAGGTTTATTATAGCTCTCGTGTATCACTTATATATGCAACGGAAATTGAAGATTGAAGCCTACTTACTCTTATTTGTTGATCGAAAAAAATGAAAAACGTTTTTTGAGTTAAAAGAAATCTAAATAAATAAACAGTGAAGCCTTTGAAGCCCGTTGCACGAATGCTCGCTTGCTCAAAGTGCTCTGTGCCTCTCAAACGAGCCGATGATTCACTGCCAATTTTTTTATGACATCCTTCGAGGGTTGATACATTTTTCAAATTTTTTTTATGTTCATGTTTTCTCTTCCTGGTATGCACGAAAAAAATTCGATTTTAAACTGAACTTCCAACCCGACCAAACGCTTCAGTTCGATCTCCGCTTTAATCGTCACTTTCATCTGTAAATTTGTGCCTGATGTTGCTTTTCATTTTTTATCTCCTTCCTTTGACTGGGACATCGACCTCAGTCGGTATGAAACGATTCGGTGTGAAGCGAATTTCGCGAGGGTGAGTGGAGAGAGCAAGGGATGCGACAACTCACGCACTCGACGCAGTGCTGACCCACGGTTACCAGCTATATATAATAAAGCAACTTCTGCCCCGAGACGCACCCTCTAATATCCTCCTTTCTCAGCAATTTCCGAAATTAATAGCCCGCTAAGTGGCGGTTAAATTATTGCCTCGTAAATATCTCGGCGCCCTCGAGTCGACTCGGTCGCGATCCCGTTTCCGTTTCTGTCTCGGAGTTGCGCCCGAGGGTGAGAATGTGTGCCCTCCTCGCGCCCGTTCTTTTTCTCGCGCCGTCCTCGCGGCGTGCCGGCCACTGGTCGGTCACTACCTAAAAATCACCGAATCCACCTCACTACCATCCAACCACCAGGCGCTCCGTTCGATCGATGTGTCAATTTCTTCCCCCGAAAAAGCTCTGCAAACCCCGATCAACCTTCCTCCAAGGGTTACCGCTTCGGTCCTCAGCGATTAGCAAACATCCGGCCATCCGCGTAAGACAAACCTCATATCGTATTCCTTCAGGAGCCAGCGGCTCTCTCCGGGGTCGGCCATTTTCTTACTTCTCCACCGAGGACAATAATTCCAGCAATTAGATCGTGGCTATACGTTAACCCCTTTTTTCTTCCTCTTTCTTTCTCTTCGTTGCTTTGTTTTATTTATTTTTTTCTTTCATTCTCAAGAGATGGCATTAGCAAGAGCTCGGTAGTGTCAGAGAGGGAAGCGGTATAGTTGGTTCTGTAGAATATAGCCTGAGTGAGAAAGGGCTTGGGCAGGGGGTTTCGGTGAGGAAGGCTCCGGGGGGGGGGGGGGGGGGGGGAGTTTCGTAGCTGGTGCAGGACCGCAGGAGTCGCGACTCCGAGGGATGAGGTACATGGAGCGGCACGAGCATGGCGGCGTCTCCACCTTTTTATTGTGAGCGCCAGAGGCAGAAGGCAGAGAGGATCGGAGTCAGAGAGTATAGAGAAAGAGCAGGAGGATGTACGTGCCGTGGGTTTCCTCCTGGTCCACGGACCCAGCTATATAATACGACTCGCGTCGGAGAGGAGGTCTGCCGCGAATCTCTCTCTTTCTCGTTGCCGAGGCCGCACACTTATTCGTTCTCTCGGGGGGGCGCGAGAGAGCTAAAGCCTCGACGGGTCCAACACTGCCAGTTGAGTTTATTTATCGGCGGTTCGCCGCGTTGAGTGGCGCTAGCTCGGCATTTTAATTGCGCTCTTATAGCACCAACAGGAGCCTACCGAGGCAAACTCGGCACCAGAAGCGGCGAAAGGGAGGAAGAGGGAAGTCATCCCCCATCCTACCGTGGAGAAACGGTGCACCAACGGTGGTCACACACCTCGTGTGTCGTTCTCGACTATTCCAAACGGCCGGCCTCTCCGACTTCGCTCCTCTCAGCCTCCCCCGTACCCGCTATATACACTATCAACCGAAAGTCACGATCCCCGTTTCTCTTGTCCGCGATAAGGGAAGCTTTTTTACACCGGACACCTCGGGGACGACCTTGATATCTTGGTTAGTAAAGTCAAGTTTCGATGAAAAAAATTAAATTCCTTATCGGTACGAGGTAAAAGAGGCTGTAGCTTTGGAGGAAGTCCGCAATCTTTATCTTGGCAACCTTAGGACTTTTTCTTTTTCCGTCAGCGAAGCGTATCGTTGATGGAATAAAATGTCAAGCTGGCAAGAAAAGCAAGAACGATATTTTATTTATGGAGTAGCGTGTGTTTTCGCCAGTTTTAAAATTAATCAAGCAAGTGTCCGTGCGCGAATCAAGTACAGGCGATCTGTAGGAATTCTCCGACGATTTCTCAGTTTTGTCTTCTGTTCCATAACGCTCGCACACACCGGTCTACGGTCGTCTGCGGCGAGATCGCGTAGCTACGAGAAAGGGAAAATTTTGTGGTGTCAGTGTTGACTCACGCTCACACACAAATATAAATGGAGAAGAGAAAGAGAGCTCGAACGAAGGGTTCCACCGCTGGTGGGTTCCCGGCGTATTTTAGCCGGTTATCATCGCCAGATCTACAGGGACTACGCGAGAAATTATTTATTAGAACGGGACACCTCCTTCGTCACCCCTGCCGGACTTCTTCTTCCAGCGGCTCCTGTCGTAAAAAAGATTAACGAGCCCGGCACATATAGGCTCCTCTAGCTCCGACTCCCTGACCGCGGGTCGCGAGGGGCGGCGGTGCCGCAAACCGCTTGGCGCGCGCGCGGGGCGGCGACGGCACTCGCCAAATCACAGCCACACCACTTCGCGCTCGGACGGAAAATTGCGGGGGCCGGAAGTACGAGTTTTCCCGTCTACGAGGAAATCCGAGGATTGATCGCAATGGGGCGGACGCGCTCTCGTCCTTCCACAAAATCTATAGACACAAACTCTATCTCACCGCTCTTCCTATATAGGAAAATAAATAGATTAAGGGAGCTCGAATTGTCCTTATAAAGCGAAGAAATACAAATTGCCAATTACCGGAGACAGAGAATAGAACGAAGGAAAAAAAATGGCAAGAAATATTATATGGATTTTTTTATTTTTGCAACAAAATTCCCCACTGAGAAATTATTCATTTAAAGAAAATAATCAAATTTGGGCTGAAGGCCTTCGGTCGATAACCCGTTGACATCATAAATGTATACATGTTTAAAAACTACATTTATACATTTATATGCAATTATAAATGTATAAATGTCC
Organism: Stenichneumon culpator; assembly: GCA_964017025.1. Lineage (NCBI taxonomy): Eukaryota > Metazoa > Arthropoda > Insecta > Hymenoptera > Ichneumonidae > Stenichneumon > Stenichneumon culpator. The sequence goes on along the minus strand of OZ024779.1, from coordinate 16,457,119 downwards.
AAATGTTTAAAAACTGTAACGGCCGTCCATGCATCGTATGTATAGTTAATACATACACACTTACTACTTACTAATAAAATTTACGTCCTGGCTGGCTTCCGAATGAAAGAGACGTTAACAGAGAATACATTTGAAAAAATCTAAACTTCGACGATTTCGTTTTTCCTGAAACGCGTTCGATCCGAGAGCGAGAACATTGAGCCAAAGCGCATATAATAACGTTTACCCCTTGCGCTGAAATAACGTTTGCGAAGTTGTTTGCCGTCGGTTTTTCATCTTTGGGTTCTTTTCACCGACTCTTGCCCGAGACGTGTCTTTTTCGCACTTTCTTCTAATCCCTCAGTCCGGGAATTACCGACCGGCAGACTCGGCTCTCCCGGTGTGCTGTTCCTAGATAGAAGAATCCTCGAGGAATAGTCGGCAAGCTAAATATTTGTCGGGCGTGTCGGGCGTGGTGCATAAACAGATCCTGAAGCAGGCCGTGTGTCTCTTCTCTATCCTGCGGTTTTACCGTCGACGGCTGCATCTTAGCCGCGAACCTGAAAACAACCTCGGTCTCACGCACCATCCTCTCTCGCGCCACCAGCTTCTCTTTCCCACTTCCTCGCTTTCCGTCGTGCACTCAAGACGACGCTGCCCAGCAGCAGCGAACTCTGAGAATTCGCCGTCGTTTCGATCATCCCGTGGCTCTCCGTGAGGCGAATAGTTGCAATCAAGAGACCGCATAGTGCGCCCTCTTCGTTTTATTCCGCCCTTGAATTATTCAGCAAGTGTCGCGTGCGACTTTTGCCGGATTTGTAACACCCCCGCGCCCTCTTCGAGCGAAACCTCTTTCGAAGGATTTCGAATCTCCTTCGGCCATAACTCGTTGCTCTAGGAATGCGTTAATGGCTCGGGGTTCGCCTGCACCGCTGACTCTCGAGGACATCGCTGAGGAGACTCGCTATTAGCCGCGGTAGCGGCCCGCCGCTTCCTCCGTGTCCTGCCGACTCCGCATTTACATTTTCACCTACCGTTATTGCCATCGGATCAGCTTCCGCGAAATAAACTTTAACTCACGGGTCCGGCTCGAACGAGAATCTCGGATATTCTCGACTTCGAGATGAGATTGATATTTTTGTAACACTTTCATTTTATGTATCGTGCCATTCACGTTTATGAGAAAAAAAATGTAGTCCCGTTATCAATTTACATGAACTTGATAGTTTATATACATTTTTTATGAAATTTTATAAACGTTATAAATGATGTGGTTGAATTAGGTCAACTATTAAATCGTTTTGCTGATTTTTAAAAATTAATGAAAAACAAAAACATAATGTATTAATCAGCGCTGCGGTTTTGAGTAAACCATATTCGCAATAAAGTTCCGAGTAGAAAAGACGAGAAGTACGATGTGAGCGATGCAGCTCGACGATGAGCTCTTCTGATTCTCGCCCTCGTTACGGAGCATTGTTCCTCGGAAAACAATTAGCGATAATAGCTGTAATAATAAGAGGCGTCACGGCTGGTGATGCGCCGTCGACCGGTACAATATACGTCTGCGACGAGATCGAAGGATCGACGTCAACGTTTGCGAACGACGATGAAATCTTTCGGAGCGGTTTACCGCTCTCGTGAGAGCCCGTCCGTAAAGATGATAAATTTTCTATCCGAGAGGGCTCTTTTACCACTCGTCTAACAATTGCTCTGAAAATAGCACTTTGCCTCAATCAGATCAACTCATAACGATCATCGTTAGAGTACATTGTATTATGAGTTAAACGAAAAAAATTAAGTAAACGCCAAAAACTGAATGCTTGAAATTTATTCGACATCAATGTTCTGAACGAAATGTATTGAAACATGTCACATGCACATTTTAGGAGATTCTTTAATTCGTCGTAAAAGTAATTGACGTCAAGAATAAAAAAAAAAAAAAAAATCGAGCTTGATTTTTGTATTGCGGATTGTTCGAGGTGTGTTAATAAGTACCGGCAGCAGTCACGAGGCGAGTCTGTATAGCCGAAAGGCGAAGCGGGGCTGAGGAAAGGAAAGCAGTACGGGGGGGGGGGGGGGGGCAGAGACAGGGAGGGTGTAGCAGGTTTACACGACTGAACGTTCCGTGGTTCGTTTAGTTGGATCGCGCGAACGAGGGCTGATGTCACCGTTGCTGTTCGATCGGCTATCGCGAATTTTAATGATGGTGCAAATGTCTGAGGACTAACGCGCGCGGTGGCGGCAGCCCAGCGCGTTATATTATCTCGGTTTAGGCCGGATGCTGCGGGGGCCGCCCACGCTTCGACTCGTCCGGCTCCTCTCGCCGTCCAACAACGGCCGACGACTACTTTCTCAGCTTCGAAGTTATACTGTTCCAACAATTTCACATACCACGATCTTCGAACATTCACGGAATTTGGTCGTTCGATCATTCGCGGAACCCTCGAGAGAGATCCTTTATCCCGAGGAAACAGCTCGGTTATCAATCAAACACTATGGGCGACGTTCTTTGAAAAAACTTGAGACTCTTTGAGACACTATTTTTTTTTTTTTTTTTTTTTCATTATCAGAGTAATTTTATGATCAACGGATGTACAAAAAGCCATAGCTGTGTGATCATCGTGCACTAATAAAAACTCATGTCATCAGTGCAATAACTCTGATTAAATTACAAGGACATTTTTGTAATGTCTACGCTAGTCATATAATAATGATAATAGTACTGCGAATAGTCTTTTCATGGTATTAGTCATGTCGATGTTAATATTGTTATCGCCAATGGTACTAATGATAATAATAATGGTATTATTATTATTACTATTAGTCATATGAGGTGACTAACAAATTACTGATAACACCCAACAATAATCAGTCAGTGATATGATTAAGCGCTTTTGTGAAGAAAAAACAAACAAAACTTCACTCCGGACATTGTCTTTGGTACACATAAGATTGTCGAGACGGTCGGCGATTCGTCTTTCTCACGCGTACGCGTATGTCGCGTGATCGCGTGAATGTGATTCGTGGTGATAAACGAGGCAAAGTCGTCGTCGGTTCCCGCCTTACACTTAATCAACTCAGGCTGAACGTTTTCTTTCCTTTCATCCTTTTTTTTCCTTCTTTCTTCTTCTCCCCCTTTCATCCTTTCCCCCAAAGTCTTTGGGAAGATAATAACTTATACGCGTACGAAGTGCTACAGACAGGTGTCTAATAGTTTATGCATCTATGCATCTTTGTAGTTTATAAGATAGCTTCGATAGCTCGGAGGGAAAAGGCGATACGCAACGCTCTCCCGCCGGTGGTGTTGGCGGTGCTGCCGCTGTCTCGTTTAATCAAGACCGAATGTTTTACGTCCGATCATTAAAGCGCGAAATGGCTCGTGTTATACTTGAATGCATAAACTCGAACGGTAATATCGAGGTTTACGTCGCGTTTTATTTAAATAAAGTTTACCGCGGTGTATTCGCGACACTTCGCTGTCCCGCTCCCTCCTCCCTTCCGCTACGATAATACTGGCTTGGTTCTTCACGGTATGCAAAGGATATCCTCAACAGCGCAGTTTACCTCCGTTGAACGCCCACGCGCCATCCAAACCCGCTTCTTCTTCTTCTTCTTCTGCGGACTATCTGAAGATCTACGGTAAAACTGAACGTTCTCCCGACTTTGTATGCATCACCTGCAGTCTCGCCAATAATTGAGGGACTTATCACACATCTATGGAAGAGCCATAGATGTTCTTTGGAAGGCCTCCTCTCCTCCTCCAATCAAAATATAGAATGCCTGCGGCGTACAAAATGAAGCTATTGCAAAAAACCAGTTAAATTAACACGCATTCCATGGCCTTCAATCGCTACTTCCATGGCTCCAATAACGACTGCCAATAGCCGATATTTAGTCGACTTGAAGACTTTGCTACTTCAGACATTCCTTACTTTATTCTCGATCAGTCCCCACGTGCGAAACACTTTACGCTTGTATGTAAAATAACTGGTAGATTCGTGACCGTGGTAGATGACTTTTATCCGAGTCCGACGGGAATTTCGTCCTACAGTCAAGCATTAGTGATCACTATAAATAAGAAAAATTCGTTTCCAGCGCAACCCAAGTTGCTCATAAACAGCATCCAGCTGCAGCCACTTCGATGAATGGCTCGCCTTGATTGGCGCGTATAAGCAGGAACGAATGTAGATTTCTTCTTTTTTTTCTTATGCCACCGGTCAGCAATTGACTGACGGAGATTCGAAGTAAAGGAGTGACGATGGGAAGAAGCAGAGAAGGACACGGGGTGTAAAAGATGGAGAATAAGAATGGTGGGGGGCGGCAGGAGGGGGAAGGGAGAAAAGAACGACGCGAGGCTCGCGTGAACGGCATGAACGGCCGCGTAGGCTGGCTAACGAGCTCCGTCCTCGCCAAGAGACGTGTAAGACGCTCTTGCCATGCTCTCGTTATCCGGCAGCAGGAACATCACCGAGCAGCCACGAAGAGGCGACTTCGCGAGGCATCTTCTCTCTATCGCGCTCTTCGGGCGCGCACACGCTCCCGCAGACCCCCTTAGGATCCCCTTGACTTAATCACCCTGTCGCGATCTGCGCGATCACGCAAAAATCTTCGACTAATAAAATGTGCCCGGAGGGAAAGACTCTCATTGTCCGTAAATCCATCAGCAAACCGGGGAGGAGAGACAGAGAGAAAGAAACACGTTAGTCGTGATTCTTCCGAGTTGCAACGTTCCGTACATCGATCTGTATCTGCAGGAACTTCTGCCTTGACAAAAAAAAAACTTTGAGGGCTTTTATTGTTTTTTTATACACAAAAAAATTGCAGTAGGAGTCTTATTCGAGTCTGAATTCAAAGGAAAGGGTTAAATGCGTCTAATACATCCGAAAGATGGCAGAATTTTTACAAAATACCCAATGGGCCAATGAACTCATGTCTAAATTTTTGTTTTCCATATTTTTCTTCACTCTTTTTCAATCGTTTTAAAATCTTCATTCCTTAAAACGTGTCGAATGCTCCTACAGTTAGGTGAATACCTTTTTCCATGCACACATTACTTCTTGCGCTATCCTGCGAGACTAAATTCCGATACGGTATGATTTTGCTTGATTAATCGTTTGAAGCATCGTAGAGTTATCGCAACTATCGAAGTTCATCTTGGTATGTTTGCTATACGCATTATATATTTTTTTGTTTTCTTTTGTCCCGTACGTAGTTGCAAAGCGCTGAGTTTTTCGCATCCTCGCGAAGTTACGGGTAACGATGGGCGCTCGGTCATTGTCTCTCTCGGGGTTGTATTATCGAGTCGGGCATCTCGACGACGCCTCTTCGAATGCGGGGGCGAACGAGCTTCTCTTCTTTATTTCTCTTTTACACCGCGCAAAATACACACTGGAGCATACCCACCTCCCGCTTGCACGTAGCCACCGTGTATGTGTGCTGGTTGCTCTCGGCGGCTTTCTCAGGATTTTCACGTTTCGACGTCGGCTTCTCGATGTAAGTATATATATATACATATACAATAAAAAATTCAAGTAACAATAAAAAAAAAGAAATTCTCGCGCCATGAAGAAAAGATTTGCTGACGGCCATTCTCTTAAGTAAGGAAAAAAAAAGATATATATACATCTGGGGGCACTGTGCCATCCGTAGACGAAGCGGAAAATTATAAATAATGACGAGAGAGTCTTTAAAAATTCTCGTTCGAGCGTCTGACCCGGAGTGCTCTCGCCGCCTTATACACCGCCGATGCCTCAAGGGGATGAAGAGGAATCCGCGGAGAGGGGATAAGGACGAGGAAGAACTAAATAAAAATAAATGAGCGAGCGTCATCGATCTGGTTTCTCCTCTGGCCGAAAGATAGTGCCTATCTCTTTCATAAGAATCCTCGCCTCGTCCTGCCTCCGGTTCTACGATAATAAAAACCGAGCTCTGTCGCTGGGACGCACTAAGTAGTTACAATGTCGAGTCAGCATGTGTAAGACCTGACTAAGATTAAGTTTTAAGGTGGGAGGGATAAGGCAATCGATTTAAAAGAATAACCAGAGGATGAGTATCGTTTTACCGGTCATCCGCGTCTCCCTGCGACGCCTGCGTAGATTATAAAGAAGGAAGAGGAAGAAAAATAAAGGAGGAGAAAAAAGGCGTCTCGGGTATTACAAGCTAGCTCGCGACTACCGTCGTCGTTCGTTTCTTCCACGAACGCGCAGTCACGCTCGGACATCTCCCTAACGATCGGCCGGTGTATCGCTCGAGGATAATCGTGTCACATCCGGTGCGATGGACGTATACAGGAGCGGTGTGTACCGGCGGGCTCGTTATCGCCTCGGCGGTAGCGCGAGCCTGAACGTTGTAAAGTGTGGTGAGAGGGAGAGGGAGAGCTCAAAGAGACCATGAGGAACTCGTCGGAACTACATCGAACCTATACACAACAGACTCGCGGGACGTCGATGCCGATGCATCAACTTTTAATCGTTGCCGCCCGAACGACGGTAGAAACAACGGGCCGGGCTGACCTTACGCGTATCGGAGCTTTTCTGCTGTGTTCGTTCGTCTTGCGACAGACCGACCGAGGGGTAATACGGATCAGCTTATCTGGCGAAGAAATGCTCGATCTGTCGATAATAACATTTCGATCAGCCAATCGAGAGATCGAACCGCGTATATTTTAACGTGCATATAAACGCCAAATTTAACAGACAAATGGAAAAAAAAAATTTAGTGGGCGGTTATATTAGAATGTTAAAACTTGCCTTTCTTCGTTAACTACTTTGAGAGATTACTGGAAAGGCATTTCAGGCTAACAGCTGCAGGTGTTTTAGAGTCGGTCCCTTGAGTTTCACTCATGCGTCTGGGCGTTTGTATTTTCGAGCGACGTATAAAAATCTTCGCTTAAATGATCCGTATTACCCCTAACCTGTCGGCGGCGAGTAGAGATATATTGGTATAGGATCCGGCGACGACAGCAGCGGCGGCCGTGTAGTATTACGTACACGTATATAGGCAGCGTGTATGGTGGACTGCGACAAAGAGGATAACCGTAGAAGCGCTACTCGGAGAGGTCTCGCGGAGAGGAGCTATCAGCCTCGGAGCGAGTATACCCGAGGTATTCGAGATACTTGTAGCTGTCCCACGTGGATGGACCACGGGCCACTTGGTCGTCGTGGCCGTCGTGGCTCACCGGTCCTTCAAAGGGTACCGCTCGCTCGATCGCACCACTCCTTCTGGACCTTGCGGCACTATAGGGTTACACTGACATAAGCGAAGAAGCAACACACCAACTGTGTTGTTCTGCAGCCCATCTACGTTAGCTCATTCGATTCTCCGCATCCACGGAAAAATTTGACTCTCCTTTCGTCGAGCTTTATGTGTCTCTCGGGGCAAAGCCCCTCACCCTCCCTCTCCCACCTTAATGTACAAACAAGGCCGTTATTTCCGGGGACGTCGCACCGAGAACACGTCACTTCGTATTCTCGGTACGACGTCACTTCGAAATAATGTATTTCCAGCATGACGTCACTTACAGTCGAAAAATTCGATTTTCTAACCGGAAGCGATGTCTTTCTGGTATGACGTCACTTTCCGTCGAAAAGTTAGATAATCAAACCGGAAGTGATGCACTGAGAAAAAGGATAGTATTTTCTACTATACCAATAGTTCCCAGGGGGAACGTCTATATAGATAGTTTCTGATAGTATATATTCAATTGGTTGAATTATAATTATAGTCGCAACCTTGATTTTTTTTTATCACTGTCGTAACCTTAAAATGTAAACGTTCTCCCGGGGAACTGTTTTTATGGTAAAAGGTCAGTATTGCCGATTTTAATTCGTCATTTTTTCTCAGCGTGTATTTCCGGTCGAAAAGGTCGATTTTTTAATCGGAAGCGATGTCTTTCTGGTATGACGTCACTTTCCGTCGAAAAACGAGATACTAAAACCGGAAGTGATGTATTCCCGGTCGAAATTTTTTTTTGCTCACGATGCTAGTGCACAGCTTTACAATCTCTCTCTCCTTCGCATTTTCTTATTTTCTCTTTCATTGTAAAGAAAGAAACTTATTTATTGACGATAGAAGAGATCCATGTTGCGTGTTGTCTATCACGTGCACGCGCGAGTGCACGGGACAGGCTCGTCTTCGCCAGCGGTTCGCTGGACGTCCTTCCTTCGATCATTCATCATCGTGCGGAGCCCGTGCGTCGTAAGCTTCGTGTACGTCGTCGCCCCCGTACCCGAGGCTTGCGCGCACACACTGCATTCATGCTACTACCACTCGTGCACTGCATGCAACCGTGCCGTGTACTATTTATAACCCCGTTGTAACTCCCTGATGCGTTCTTCACTTTGCTTCTCATATTTGTAGTATGATGTTTCATCTCGGAAGAGAGCCCCGTACGCACGCGAGAGAGTCGCCTCTGCCTCTATCATACCTCCGCGCCGCACAGTGGACGCGAACAAGATGCGAGATGATGATGCGAGAGGCCCCATAATCCAAGAGCTATTCGTCGACTTAAACCGAGTTTTACGAACGGCTTTAGGTAAGACAATGGGATTGGGTCCCCACCAAGGTTTACGTTATTTAATGCCTCGTGGCAACCTCCGGAGCACACTACCGGCGTTAATTAGGCGACGCTCATATGCTAATAAGCGGGACTAAGCTCCGCTTATTCGCATAGTAGACGCTATGAACCGACACCCCGCGTACAAGTGTATACCCCTTGCTGTACGTATTACACGCGGAACCCTTCCGAGATTCGTGCACAATTTACGATGCGTAGGTACACCGCGTAATATCTAGGCCGCGAAGCCGCCGTGGCTTTCAATGTTGTTATTTTATCGCACGGCTCAAAAATAGTGAACTTTTATTTCCCGAAATTATAAACGAGTTTCTGCGGCGGAAGTGAGGCTAGAAAAAAAATTGATAAAAATAATTTCAGTCATATGAAAATTCTGGAAAGTTGATAGGTATCTGGCAATGGTTCGTCGAGTCATTTAACATATAGAATTTATCATTTAACACTTTTCACAGTTTTTAATTTTTTTTTTTTTTTATAGAAAAATTTAAGGTATGAGAAGAAATCACAAATTTTATTATGTAAATAGACAAATTCATAGTGAATTCATGGCGGGATAGTTGGATTTTGAATTAACGGATAAGGGAGATGGACATATAGATGCCCGATGAAAGGCGGCTCGACGGAGCTAGTCGATGAATGAGCGGGGAATGTGGAATGGTCTTCCTCGATCCCCGGGCGATAACGATCGTTACTTTCCGGGGTTCGAGAATTCCCACTAGTGAAAATGCACCTTGGATAGTCGAATTTAAGGCTTTCGTTAGTAGAACGGGAATACAGTATAGCTCTATCTATCTCTCGGTCTCCCTCTCGGGCACTTCTCGGCATCCGCAAGAGCCCGGAGGGTTTTTCCGTGCTGCCTGATGCCGCCGCCACGACGACTTCCGGCCCCGGGCAAAAGACTTGGGTTCGGCTTCGGATTCGTCATCGTAACGATCTTGCTGACGCGCCGCTTCCTCCTTCGCGCCTTTTCTTTCGTCCCACGAATCCCCCCCGCTCTCGCCATCTTTAAACCAACTCACTTTTTCCTATATCCATCTCGCGAACGATCCCGTAACGACGCAACCACCAACCCCGCTCATAATTTAACGAATCGCCGCTAATTATTTATAATTAATTGTTATGCACCACCGTGTTCGTAACAACGAGTGTGACATCTGCACGGAGAAAATCAATTTTTCACTCTGATTCCCTGCTTCACTCATTCTCGCAAAAAAAAAGGAACAAGTCAACCGATAACGTTCCGTCAAAGCTTAAATTTTCTTAGTACCATATAATATCGTAATGCCGTAACATTACGCTGAGGCGGAGTAGCTGATGCGTTCAAAAGGAGGTGACGATTTGTTTAAGGTCCCCTGGCCTTCCTGACGTTAAGCGGAAATATGCCTGCTGGAGACATCAAAGAGACATACTAAGCTCGCCTCGTTGGCTCTCCGGGCGCAGTTAACTCAACGCCGTTGTAGAAATATCATAAATCCAAGAGCGCGCGCGTGAGACACATTCGGGCTATATTCCCCGGCACTGTTGTGACTCGGGGACTCGTGCTCGTGGCATCGGACTCTCCTCGATCTTCTCTCATAATAAAGCTCATTTATTTATGGTATATGGTTCATATACTCCGTTCCGACGGGCATCGGGGCAATTTGGTTAAGAGTTTAAAGAGGAGCCGGCCGCCGCTCCATCCGGAGAGACGAATGACGGGACGGATGGGGAAGCGTGTTGTCCGAGAGGTTGCGCGATGATATGCGAGATGCTAAACGCGGGGAGATAAGCAAACGTCTCTCTTGCGTATCGGGGCGCTTGAGTCATCGTTCGAATCTAATTTAGATCCGGTTCCTCAGCGTCGTCGCGCGAGGGTCTCTCGATTTTTCGTTAAACAAGCAAACAGCTAGGGGGCTTATCGAGTGCGAGTCGCCGCTTTCTCGAGTGGCGTGTTTTGGCTCCTTCGAGAGGCCCCTCGTTGATTGAGTCGTCATGCGGTCCCCCGATGGAGAGGATGCGCACTCCCGGGCGTCTCATCTCCACACGGAGTAAGCCACGAGGTCGGGAACTCGTCGCTGGACCACGCGGAGAGAACGGAGACGAGAACAAGGGCACCGTAGAGTTTTTGTTCGCGATCCAGCGACTAGTCGAAAGAGACGCGAGAGAGAGAGACTTTCGTTCCATTGAAAGCACCGATGGGTTGTCTCCGCTTTGGGAATCGACCACCACCCGCTGGGGAACTCATCGAATCGTTGCGACATTTAATTAAATACATTTTTTTTTCGTCTCGCTACCGCATCGGGACGAACTCCCCGAAACACTCGGGACTTCTCGGTGGAGATCTCTCTTGTGCGTGTGCGCGTTTCTCGGACTCGCTAATAAATCAAAAGGAATTTCGAGGCGAGAAACAGAGGGGCACAAGAGAACCGGGCCTCGGTCCGAATCGCACGTATTTGCGAGTTGTCGAAGCAAGCGCGCGAGCACGTCGCAAGGAGAACGCGACCGCTTCCTGGAAGGCAAACACGCGTCGCGGACGAGACTGATATGCAATTAGTCGTTCGACGAGATACAACCCCTGTCGAGGTAGCCCTCCTTAATTACCGCCTGGGACGGGTTAAGTTCTCCAAAAGGATCACGGCCCTCATTCAAAATTGACTAAAATGCCCACTAGGAATCCCGCCCGATTCTGAAACTACCGAAGCGATTTTCACGTACAATCCTTTAATGATTACATTCGTTTTTTTTTTTTTTTATAATGCATCTGCAACTTATTACTGAACTCTTGTGTTCGGCAGCCTTAAGGGTTCCGGAAAGTGGTACGAATAACTATCTCATACGGCACGTTTCGCATGTTTATAAATAAACATGGCTGTAGACTATTCTAAGATGGTATTGGTATAGCTCATAAGGATTGGTGCAGTGCCGTCGAGATGCACACGCACCCGCGCTGGGGGACTTCGGCGGTGAGTGCGGTGAATGCGGGTGGTGCTGGTATGTAGCCAGCAGACACGGTTAGCTGTTATAGCGTGCTAGCTGTTAGCTCGCTCATTCTCTCTCGCACACTCTCTCTCCCTTTCGGGTTAACTTCCTTTTTCTCGTGTCGTCGAGTAGTAGTGACTGGCTGGGCTACGTGTAGCGGGTGCGCGTGCGTGCTTTGACAGACGCGCCTGGCGTGAAAACGCTCGCCAATTAACCCCCGGTGAATTATGCACCGGCTCTTTCCCACTAATTTAGTAGGTGACTTATGTCGTACTTGCCAGCCGACAAGCCGGGAGGCTTGCCCAACGAATTTGTGCACTCTCCCGCGCGCGCGCACACACGTTTGCACACACGTGTGCACACACGAGAAGACGCTCACTCACCACTTTCGGCTTCTTCGGTATAATTCAGCCTAGTCTTGCGTCGTCACCGCGACACCGAAGGCCGAACGGATATCCGGCAGCGCAACGAGACCGCGGCCACTCTCTTTGATGTCTTTGAGGATTGCCTTTGCCACGGCATCTCCGCGTGCCGAATGAAATATCGGCAACGCGAATAATCGCGCGAGCCCGCGCTCTGTGCAGTCTCCCTCGGTTTACTCCATAGTTGCACCAACGGTGCGCGACCGAGCGAGATGCACTCGCTGCAACGATGATCATGACGATCGATGAGGGTAATAAAAAACAATTACTCATCTCTCTGGGTACGAGGAACGGGGATTCTCTTGATAGTTGAAAACAAGATATTATCGTGGAAAAAAAAAAATTGGAGACAGTGAGAAGAAATTCGTATCCATTTTTTGAAAATGGAGTACGAATTTTGTTTTTGTGTAAAACATTTTTTAACGTTCAGAGGCATCCGTGTTCGCAAAATATCGTGACGTTGTATTCGTTTAGTTTTTTTTTCTTTTTTTTTTTTAATATAATCATTTGTTCGTCGAGCGTCGATGAGAAATTGTAAGGACAAACGCGTGTGGTCTTTGCCGAGGAAGCGCGTGTCACTCTCGTACATTCTTCTCTTTTCTCTTTCGCTTTCTGTTTCTCTCCATCCGCTTCGTCCCGAAGACCGAGACAATCTATCACTTAGCCTTACAAAGAAAGTTTGACGCAACGTCAAAAAGCGGGGCTCGTTAATTTTTCATACGGTAACTCGTCCTGCGAAACTCGTCGCCGCGTTGCCAACAACTAACGCGTTACAACGGCCCCGGGTAACTCTCATTATTCAACGCTTTCACGCGACGAAACCACCGGCGTGCGGATTGTGTTCGGAGACTGTTCCGTCGTGTTTCGACGCCTCCGATTCACACGTACGCTCGATCACACATTAGTGGTGCCTTTCGAACCACTGTTCAAAGTAAAAAAAAAACTTCCCGAATAAAAAATAAAAAAAATTCTCACCACAAAAAAAAACAGCTGCTGATCCTGCAATCGGATACATCGAGTCTGTGAATTTTACAAATTTAACGACGCCAGAAAAAAAAATTCTCACCGCGTAGTTTTTACGACTTTTTTTTCCGCAAGATAACTTCGCGCGACCACGGATCACCCGTTGATAAGTAACGAAGGTTGTAAATCACGGAAATGGAATGGCAATAATGAATTATTTTACGAGGCAGTGATCGGGCGGGGAAAACCCCGGAGGGCTTTGGCACAGGTTGGCCCCGTTGCGCGGGCCTCTCGAATCCGCGTCCGATAAGTCTAAACGAACAAACAAAGACGCGGAGCATTAAAATTGAATTAGCCGTCGCGTCTATCCGCGAATAAGAGCTTTCCTTGGTCGAGCGAGGGCGTTAATTAGAGCTCCGTCGCGTTAAAATTCCCGGTTGCTGACGAAGCTGACGCGAGGTCTTCGCGAAGTTACACCTCGAGGTATCGGGGAGAAAACCTAGAACTCTCTCACACCCCCGCTCGCTGTACACTTCTCTCGTATATTTAGTATTTACGATGCAAACTTTTCACTAAGCCTCCCGGTGTTTTAACTTTATTCCCAGGCAAAGTATGATTTTACGATCCTCAACTAAACATTACTCGGGATAGGACGTTAAATAAACGACCTTTTACCCATAAAGCAACGTTCCGCGCGGATAATGTATATGTGCGGAATTTTTTGCGCACTCTGAAAGTCGATAAGATTCGTTCGATACGCAATTACACCTCTTGCAGAGCTACTTTCGTACCTCGCCTATTGTACCTTCAAAGTTTGAGCGCCATCGGGTTTATCCCTGAACATATTTCGAGATTGGTTTTTAACTTGTTATCAGGTTCTCCAATTTTGAGCTCGATCCGATTAATCTTTGCGCATCTCGGTAAATTGTACTGTGCCTCGTTATTAAGTTCTCAGAATTTGAACCACCTTTGTATTTCCACGTTAGCGTTCTCAAAACTTGAGCCCCGCCTGATTCACCATTGGACCACTTCATCAAATCGTTTTTGTACTTCGTTCTCGTACGTTCTCAAAATTCCAGTGCCTTCGGGTTTGTCACTGAACATATTTCGAGATTGCGTTTGATCTTGTTATCAGCTTCGCCAATTTTGAGCTCCATCCGATTAATCTTTGCGAATCTTGGCAAATTTTATTTTTACCTCGTTATTAAGTTCTCAAAACTTGAACCACGTTTGTTCTACCACTGAACCACTTCGTCAAGTCTTTTTTTTTACCTCGTTCTCGTTCGTTCACAAAGTTCGAGCTCCATCCGGTTTTCGTCTTTGGCCCGGGCATCGACGTATATACAGCTCACTATAAAGTTTGATCTACTCCCGAGCGCAGCGGCAGCCGGGGGAATGAGCATAGACATCGGGCCGCGCGGACGCATAATTTTCAGGATCCGGCTTCTGCTTTGAAGGTTTATGCCGATTCAGGAGTAGCTTGATTCATGAAGACGGAAAGGACCTCCTCGGGATCGGCTACTCGTTGCTCCCAAGGCCGCGGCGGGTGGTCCAACGGCTTGATTTCTTGTTTCCACTCGTGCAGCGAGCGAACGAACGAGAACCGCGCGGGTATTTCTACGCTGTAGAGCGAAAACCCCGCGAGAGAGAAAAAGAGATAGAGCGTCCTCTCTCTGTCCCCGAGACGCAACAAAGATGCAACGATATCGTGAATAAAGAGATGATAGAGGCAGCGGGAGGAAAGGGTTGAGAGAATCGTTCGGTGCATTCGTGTTGGTATATATATACGCTCGAGCGGACGGCCCGATTGTCGATTTAAATGTTTACTAATAACCAGGCTTGTCCCGCAACCACCCAGAAGTCGCTCGCTTTGCATTTTTATAAGTACACATCCGCTGCACAGAAGGGAATCGAAGATACTCTCCGTTCCCTCGCGGTCATTCCGAGAACGTTTCATATTCATCCGGCATATCTCGATTCTCATGCCTACTCCCTCGTAGAAATTTCAACGGACGCGAAATGAATTATTTTTTAATCTTCGTGGAAAGTTATTTTTCGAAGAAAAATAAAAAAATTATTTAAGATCAACGAATCATGCGGGAGAAAAATTATTATCGCAATTTTCGGGTTTGAAAGGTTCGGTCTGTTTGAAAGGAATGAGGATCAACACGTGATAGTAAAATTTGAAACGACGAAAATAATGACACAATCATCGAATAATTATCTTTTCATAATGTTTTGTTTATTGCGAAAGGACGCGCAGGCTTCACCTGTTGCCCACAGTTATACCAATGTGGTATCTCTCGCGGGTCCACGCCTGACGTACCGAAATTTGGATACGAATGACTAAGAGGCGATGGGCGTTTCGTTCGATCCGACGTGTATCTCGTGTTGTATGCATCAGTGATATGTAGACATTGCGTGGACGCCTAAATCGGCTCTTCGATGAAATTAAAAAAAAAAAAAAAAAAAACGATTTATCAATTTTTTTTTTTTGGAATAGAAAACCCGTCGGTATTTTTTTTTCGTCGGGTTAATCCTGCGAATGCACCAATTGCCGCACGTACGAACCTCGATCAAAACAACGGATCCGTCGGAAGAAACTTGAACGATCCACACACCTCTACCGATCCAACTCTACCCCGTCCAAGTAATCGATAGTACGTTAAACATTCCAATAACAATAATAATCGTTAATAATAATTAATAATAATTAATGGTCGTCACAGTGTGTGTATTTGTTTTTTTTTCTTCGCTTGTTTCTTTTTTTTTTTCTTTTCGTCGTCGTTGTCATCGCGGTATAGTAATACAATAATCATCACCGTCTTTCATTATTAGCACGAATTATAATTTCAGGTGTATAATAATTATGTACCTACTCTACATACAATACATACACGGGAGCGGGGGAGGGGGGAGGTCGGGTACGGGCTTCGACTACTATTTACAAACGCATAAATAATATATCAATAATAATAATAATAATAAACGCTATCTGTATAATATCGTTGTGAGTATACGTGCAATATATACATAGTATAGTGATATCGCATTACATGTATATTCGTTACTATACACACGCATATATGTACACGTACATCACGTATCAGTGTGTTTCACAATTTTTTTCGTTTTTTTTCTTAATCCATAGAAAAATTGCAAAAAAATAATCAAACTTTTCTATCAACGTGCGTGTAGCTGAAAATTCGTATCGTTCGATAAAAACAAATGTGTTGTGTCCAAGAGTAACATTGGTTCTCCGTGGGTCATTCTGCACCCTCCCCATACTCGAGGTTGGGGGGGAAGAAATTCGATCTTTTTTTAAACTCATGAAGCAATTTTTCGATCCTTTGTCAAAAATTTGTGAAACACTCCGACACACACACATAGGTATCACCTATATTCGGTTATCGACGCGCGAAATCGTTCAATGTTTTATGGACTAAATGTCGTGATATCTGTGCTACAGATGTTTTTTTTTTCTCTGGGCGAATCTCTTAGAGGAGTGAGGATGGATTGAAGGGAGGGCGAGGTGTTGCCAGACCGTGCCGCGAAAGAGGTAGAGGCGAAAAGGTCACGACGAAGTGATTAAGGTTAATTCGCGGTTGGGATGTCGACAGGAAAATCGGGACGTGAAGGATATCGGGGGGTGGTTTGGGAACGTGACGCTCGAACTGTACACTAATTACAAGATTTGTAGAGTCTGTTATTGTCAGCTTCCGAGGGGCCTCTCGATTTCATCATTGGTTAAAAAAAAAAAAATTAAAAAAAAAGTGAAAAAAAATGTTGAAAAAAAAAAATCAACGACAACTCGAAAGAGGTCCCGAAATATCCACGTGGGCCATGCCAGGTTGTACAATATCTAGGCGGTCTCCCTTATCACGTAAATCACACACGTCCCGGAGATTTGAGCTCCGACGGTGGATGATTGTTCGCCGGATGGGGCGATTGTTCGGATCCTCCGGAGGACGCGGTTGACGACGACGAAGGCGAGACCCCCGAAGAAACGGTGGTCAGAAGAACCCCGGATCCTTGAGTGCCGGAGCCAGCGCCGTTTCCGCTCGAGCTGCCGTTTATCGTGAAGGCTTTGCCAGCAGCGATGGACGACGACGAGGATGACGAAGAGGAGGACGCGGCAGCCGCGGCCGCGGCGGCGACCGCCGCTGCAGCGACCGACGTGGCCACCGTCGACGAGGACAGTATGCCGGTACCACCGCCACTCGATGGTGCAATAACCCCACCCAGTCCTCCGAGAGTTCTCGAATATGTTTCCAACAGCGACATATCGGCGCCGGCGCCGAGATGCGAGGCCCCGTAAAAATTACGATAAAAATCCGGATGCGGACGTACGAATTGCGTGCCCGAGTGCATCGCCGGATGCAACGGATGATGAGGAGGTAATCTGCTCGCGAGCGGACTGACGATCTTCCCTCCGCCACCGCCACCGGAGTTTCCTCCTGGGTTACCGTAAACCGATGACAAACTGTTCAGTGCTGCGACGTTCGTACTGTGCTGCTCGCCGTCCTTGCTCGCCATGTCGGCCAGCGACCAGATCCGCGGTTTCGTCGGTGGTCCGGTGCTGCCCGTCGACGACGCACTGCCGCTCGCTATCAAGTGATGACTCGTGCCGCCGAGGCCGATACCGAGAGGCGAATTACCGTCGGGCGACGGATGCCGCAGCAGACGCGGATGACCCCCGGCTCCGAGATAAGCCGGATGCTGCTGGTGATGCTGCTGCTGCTGATGATGATGGTGCTGCTGATGCTGCTGGAGATGAAGGGGATGCCGAGGTTCGCGCTGATCGTAAAGACACTCGGGACTGTCCGGACCACTGTCGGCACGTGACTCGCTCCACTCGCTCTCCGTTCTACCCTGAAGAGCTCCCGATGCCCCGCTGCCGCCGTGAAGAAGATCCAACCTGTGGGCCGGTCGCTCGCCGTCCTCGCTCGAACCGGTTCCCGAATCTTTCGAGTCTGGATCGATGAGAGAAAACAGAGAAACAAAACGGAGGGACACGGTTAAATAAGATAATCCGTGGTAAGATAGCGAAGACCGGTGTGTCGTATGTTATTTGCATCGGGGAAGGTATCGGGCTTTAGTCAAGGACGAACCGCGCGACGCTGAGAGCAAACGTAATCCCGGACGGGTGATACGAGATTGAGACTCGACGAGAGAGTAAAAAAAGCGTTCCCTCAGCGGAGGGACAAAAAAGAATGCAAGCAAAATTTATCCTCGGAAGATTATTCTTCGGGTCATCAATTTTTTAAGATATCGGCGAGTATGAAAGCTCCAGCGAGAAACGCGTTATCTATCATTTTTTCTTTTTTTTTTAAGAATTATTTTAAAAATTGACGTCAACGTAATTTTTTTCTGAAACAGGAAGGTAGGAGGTCGACAGGCAAAATTATTCCAAGAACTCACCTAATCGATCCTTGTCGTCGACGCTCTTCCTTCCACTGTCGTCATCGTCGTTGTTGTTGTCCTCATCCTCGACTCTGTTCCTCGGTTCCCACGTCATCTTGTTCTCCTTTTTCAGACGCCTTCGCGCATTGGCGAACCACGTCGATACCTGAGTGAGCGTCATCTTGGTGATGATAGCGAGCATTATTTTTTCACCTTTTGTAGGATATGGATTTTTCTTGTGCTCGTTTAGCCAAGCTTTTAGGGTACTCGTCGTTTCGCGAGTCGCATTCTTTCGTCTCGCCCCATTCAGATCCATACCGTAGCTGTAACAGAAAAATCAACACGTACGTTGAGCCCGGAGATCTCGGAAGAGGGATCTTCATCGATTACAGAAGGTAAAACACCCAGGGAGATTCGATGCGGCCGAAGAGACCGGGGGATGAGAGGATGAAGATCGCGAGAAGATGGACAGAAAAGTTATCCAATCGCTCGGGTTCTCGCTCTCCCTCTCTCCATATATATATATATATATATACGTTTCCGCGTTAAGAGAGCTAAAAAAGAGTATGCCCTGAATGAGATGGTCGGAAGATCGGCCACGATGGAACCGCTGCTGCTCCTCTGCTCTGCTACTTTCAATCTGCGAGCAACCAGCTCAGATCTCTATCTAACGGTTTAAGCTTCATCTTCCTCCCTCTTTTTCTTGCCAAACGAGAGGCCGTTGCCCGATCCCAACCCCGTCCAGCCGGCGAGGAGGAGAGATACGAACGAGAGAAACGAAGCTCTGCGAGGAACGGGAGAAACTCGGAGCGAGCGGCCGCGCGCGGGGCCAGAAGGGAGGACCCGAGTTGAATCCGGCCGAGCGACCCTCCGAGATCCCATTACTAAAAGACTAACCCTTATCAAAGATTAAACTTCGGTATAACTGCTGAATCGACGGGATCGAAATTAAATTTCCCAGCGCCCCCGTAGGACCGTGGCGAAGTGCCTCGGTGGAACGGGTATAAGGATTGTCGTGGATAAAAAAAAAACAGCGGAAGTAGAAAAAAAAGTATGGACGAAACGGCAATGAAGAACCGGGAACCGTGGGCTCTCCCGACTGTCGAAGACATCTTTTTTTTCCTTTTCCAAGCGTTGAGGAAAAATAACGGTCCTTCGGGATTTTCGGTACACGCCATTATCCTACGGGAGTAAAGTCAGGGGGGAGGGGGTAGCCACTTGGGAATTTTTGTAATTTTACATTCTAATTTTTATCCCCACTATAGTGTGACGAATTAATTTGTCCTTTGGTACACATCTACGTACGGTCTTCATTCACCTTTGAAAAAATCCCCGAAACCTTCAGCCAATTCCGTTTCTTATTTCGAGTCGGCAAAGTGCCTAATTTGCCGAGTGCATGAACAGTTCCGTACCCTCTTCAGCAGTTCAACGGTCCTCCTCGACTCCGTATATACTAAAGCAACGTGACTGATGCACGAGCGTATCCTAACCCCCGCAGATTGACATGGTCTCGCGGCCGGGAGAGTCGCGGCTGTTCGCGAGAGATGGAAAATTAATAAAACTGTCACTTATCGCCTGTTGGGGTGGGCCGGGTTACAGCGAAGCTCAGCTCGAGCTCGGCATGAAACGACGGGCATGAGAGGCGCACAATGCCGATGATATGCCCGCGGGACCGAGGGATATCCATAGGACTCGTCGCGCCTGTCTCCCGCCTATTCCTCACTCTTTCCCTCGCACACATTCATACAGCATCCCGGGCGCTGAGCAGCAGCTTGAACCACCTCTCTTTTTTCACCTCTCATCCCACAATGGATCTCTCACGGAGTGCACGCGGGAGAAGGCTTCGCACAGCGACTGGAGATCACAGCAGCTGAAACGCGATGTGCTCGCCTAAACATTTCAATTTGGCATCAGGCGTCCGTTCCATATACTCTAACAGAGCACGGTCTCCCGCGTACAGTATGAAACATCTCTTTCTCTCTACATATATCTCGCCTATCGCGTCCTATTCTATTTTATTTCCATCCTCTGTAGATGTATATGTATATATGGAAAAACCCGCCAGTTTCGAGACACGCCAATTGCGAAGAATGGAGGGAGTTGAACGGCGAGGGGATGGATAGGAAAAAAAGGCGGCGGATATAGAAGCATAGAGAGATAGAGAGAAGCGCGAGCCAGGATTCCCGGTTGGAAATCTCTCTGCAGGATAGATAGACGACAGACGAACGGACGGACAGGGAAGCGCGAGGACGAAAAGCAAGATAGAGGCAGAGGGAGGAACGGAGAGAGTGCAGAAACACTATCTGGCCAAGTGGGTGGGTTTCAGGGGCTTTAACCCCCGCTCTGTTTGCGAGGAGCAAATGGCGTTCTGCAGTTATTTTAAAATTCACCGTTGGAATGGGGAAGGGGGCGCGGGGAGGGAGGGGGGGGGGATGGGATAGCGGATTAAAAAATCAGAGTGGAAGCTTGTTTCTCATGATAACAGCCCGGACGGCCCGAGGGAGCGGCAACTGCTGGTGCTTTTCTCCCAGTGGCAATCCACGGTGAGCGGGCCAAACTCCGCACCGCCACCATCAGCTTCATCGCTACTGTGCAGCCATTCCTTCGCGTTGCTCTCTTCCTCTTCGCTACATATATACATCTATATATATATATTCAACCACCGCGAGAGTCGGCGAGAGCTGTTATATTCCGTCTCTGTCTTTCTTCGCGAATTTCCGGGTTTCGTGGGAGTTTCTCTCGTTCTATTGTGGAGCGGGAGAGGACGGTTTTGAGGGGTGTACGGGCGACGTCGCGACGCAACTCGCTCTCTACGGGAACCAAAGTACGAGCGGGGTAGGTATCCGCGCGCAGCCCTTGTCTCTCATGCGCGAACGAACCGATCGCATCAACTGCCGCTCTTGTGTTTCCATGGCAATTGCTAATCGGGCTCTCCCGGCGCGGCGTGATCCCTCCAATGATGCCTCTCCCGCGGCAGCGTCGACGATATACGCGGACGAGATTCGAATGGCGACGAGAACTTACGAGCGAAACGCTTTTGGAAAATTTAATGTCGGAGCTGGATTTTATTTCATGAAGGTTGCTCGGCGAATGAACATTGTCTTGAGTCGATCAATGGGCAATAGAATAAGCAATAAAATCAATGAGCTTTAAAATTGACAGTCGGCGTCGATGTAGTATTTTTTCGGATTATTAAAAAATGTGGTAATAAAAAATTCGATACATTTCGTGGAGGTAACTTGAAGTGAAATTTGGAGCTTTATATCGGGGCCAGATAAGGCCCTCGACATGCCTTATCAGGGCCTTTCCGGACCTTATCAGGACCGGGTGTAGCGCTCTACAATATCTATCGGGGTGGCGAACAAAAATGATTATAAAAATTGGCATCGTTGTCGTCACAATGAAGAGTACGCTTCAAAAGATCAGTGATCAATAAAAATTGGTTTGAGTAGTACTTAAATATCAGAAATAAATCCTGAAAAACTTCATAGAACTGACCGAGACGATTCTTTCTCTAAAAAAATTATGTGAAAAATTTATTAGGTTTCCACCGAAGAAGGCAAACCCGATAGCGCCGGTTTGAGTTCGATCCGACGAATTAATTCGTTAGAGCTCGCGGCTATTGGTTTCACAAAGGCGAAGCCGCCCGGCAAGCCGCCATCGCGAATGATGAAGCACCCTTTTGCCTTTCGTCGGCACGATCTTTGAAGTACGCAAGGTTTCACGTGAAGGGCTCATACTCGAGAGGGCATCGGATTACCGCGTGGCGGCGACTTCATCGATACGGTTAGATCCGCTCGAAGAATTCAGCTCGTCGAGGGCGTCGAGGGTGCGTCTCTCTTCCACGCGACACGAAACCCCGAGCCGGAGGGCTGTTAGCACCGGGGCAGGTGCGACTCGCGAGACTCCATACACGCGACTCCGCCCCTTCGTTACCAGTTGGACTCACGGGGGTTGATATCCGAACCGGTGGCTCTCCGCCCCGCGAGATACTCACCATATTGCCCCCCCCCTCTCTCCCTTACCTTAAGCTCTTTTATTTATTTCTTTCAGCACGATCCTACTCTCGCCATTGCGTGCCGGCGGCCATCTTCGTATACCGATTGTGTGTTTCTTTTCTATAATTTTTTATTGCTCAATCTTAACTGCGGTACATATCGATGTACATATCGACGTATCGGTGCGCATTGAGTGTGTATCGATGGCTCACGTGTGCTTCAGCGAGTTTTCATGTGAATGCAGCAATAAAAAAATATATATAATTAGGAAATTTTACGGAGCATCATACGACGATAAAGATTGAGCTCCGACTCGTCAACATTATAAAATAATTTTACTGATTTTCTATGTCGAAAAAATTTGCGAAAATTTGTCTCGTCGAATATGGCAGCGAACCTGATCTATCCGTTAGCACATCGAATAACTATAGGAACTTTTGTTAATTTTTTTAACTGTGCCAAACTAAAAAATAAAAATTATTTCTCTCCGTCCGTAAATGAGCCAAACATTCTGTAACTAATTTTACCAATTCGATTCTCGATTTAGATACTCGTAATGTAACATCCATAAGCGTAGATTATACATTATTATTTCGTAAGATGGAGGATGTAATTAGTTACATACTCGCATTTCGTTTGTATAGCACTTTCACATTAGCGTTTATCGAGCGAGTTATTTCCTAGCGATGGAAACGAGCCAGATGCTTCATTTCCATATCAAGATCGTAGATTACATAGATTTTCCTAGAAAAACGTTTCTTCCCCCCCCCCCTCCCCCCTCCTCCAACCCCCCGCCGGTGATCGAGCGAGATCGCGGCGTCGATGCATTAGTCCCGGGACTCAGGGGTCTTCGTCTCTCGGGCCGAGAACGAGAGTTGCTTTGATAAATATTTGGACGAAACGAGAGTGTTATCTGGTCGTTAAGACCAAATTACATTCTCCCTGGGCCCGCAACGCCGTCTCGGATCTGGCTCTCCCTCGCGAGCGGTGCAGCTGAGAAAAAGGAAGCGCGCTCGGAGCGAAGCTGCGCGACAGTGATCCTTGGGCTCGTTAATCACCGCTTCGTTTAAGGGGGCATAGAGAATCGAGAGATCCCTGAGGTTCTCTCCACTGCCGACACTTGCTTGCCGCTGCGGATGGCATGTCGAGAAAATTTATACATCTACACGCAGAAATCGGCATTCACTATACATATACGTATATGTGTATATTTATACACGTACGAAGCAGCGAATTGACGAGGTGAGATCGACAAGTGACTCATTGCCAGACGGCACGATGAATAAACATTCTATAACATATATGCGGCGCTGAACGAACGCCAAACATTCGTACAAAGTAATGTATCCCGAGTCATATATCTGTCGACGCGAGATTCGAGACGAGAATGTGTATACGAGATATAATGAGTGATTGTGCTTAGCGGAAAAGGGACTCGTTACAAGAGGCACGTTGTGCAGTCAGCCCAATTTGTACCGATGCTCAAACCTTAAGGGAACGCTAACCATATATGAGTGCCAGAGAGACAGAGTAAAAACTTTGAATCCATTATTCTCCGAAACAATTCTATAAAATGAAAAACGAATTGCGGGGCCCGCCGCAATTCGTTTTATATTTTATACAGCCCGTTCGGAGAAAAATTGTTTCAAAATATTTTGAGGTTACGTTGATCTTTAGTTCCGCCTTAAGGGGACTTCGACGATTTCGCGCCGAAAACGCGTTTTATTTAAGTTTATGCGTAAAAAGACATCGTATCGAGAATTCCTTGCGATCGGTCGTTCGTGACTTTGTCATAATCGTGTTAAAAAAATTACCGGATTCGAATGTGATCAATTGTACGGAAGACATAGCACTGGACGACTGCGCGGAGAGAAAAATATAGTAGTATCATCTAAAATAGTTTGGGAATAATCTCCAGACGGTATAGCAAACGCGGGACATATCGGGAATTAAACCGACGAAACTATTCAGTCGTGTGATGCGGCCGCCACAGTAATCGTTACTAAATCGTATATAGCAAGAAATTATGAAGCGTGCGCAATCTATCACTAGTTTACTCCTAGTAGTTTATACCGAACAAACTTGGTGCACTTTACATGCGTCTGGAGAATAATATTAAACATTTGCGGGCGCAAAGTATGGGAACAATTACGATATGCCGTAAATGGTAAAGCGCCCTATGCATAGCGAAATTAGCGATACGTTTGGTTAAAATCGTAATTTTTCCACTTCGCCTTCAAATTACTATACGAATCTGGAGATGATTACCATACTTTTCCCATCGTGTGGGCTCCGGAGCCTTATATTTTGCTTGATGCGACACTAATACGTAAAAGTAACAAAAATAATAATATTTCAAAGCACAAAACCGCCACGCAACGCTCAGAGACATCTCGTGAAATTCGGGCAAATGCTAAAATAATCAAACAATTTTTTTTTCCGTCTATACACATGCAAAGAAGATACGGTATTCGAGCTGCAAGTCTCCCATGCTCGCGCGTAAAGAAAAAAGACTCCGGTCGGAAGGGGCGTCAAAGCCGTCATCGGGATGATGTACGGCCGTTTAATGACCCGATTACGCTTGAGGGATGTCCCGATTTTTCTGTGCGTGTCCCCGATATATATATATAATGCATATAACGCATATATATATATATATATACCCCGCAAGGGTTGCGTCTCGAGACTCCGCGTCACGTACGTTAACGTTCCGTTCTCTGAATTTCCGACGCTCAGGCGACGACACAACCAGTGACGATATTTCCCATAGGTATTAAACCGTTCGGTATACCTACGTTCGCCGTATATTATTTTAACGTCCGGCCGAGTTATGTGCGCTTGTCGCGGTGGGTTGTTTCGCGACGGACAAGCGTATACAATGGAAAGGCGTCGTACGTGCGGGACTGGGACAGTCGCGGTGAGTGAGCTGAATCCAGAGAGGAGAGAAGAGAAGGCCTGTGTCGGTGCTCGTTCGTTTCTTATTGTCTACCCTATATGTCCCCGGAAGCAGGGCCAATCCACCGGAAAGACGGGACCATTGACCCGGGCGATCTCGACCTCGCGTCCGTGCATGCCAACCATCGCATTACACGATTTTGTATATATATAGATATATATCTATATATATATACATACATTTTTTTAAAGTGCCAATCGCGTTGAGAAGCCTCCAACGACGACATCGACGAGTTTTCTTATTTACACCTCGGCACGAGCATTGAAAGAATTTACGTAATGAGTTCGTCGATCGCTAATGCTGTTAAGCGCTCCTCCGATTCAGTAAAATGCATGCACCGTCATTCGCGAACCTCTATAGTTACCCTCTAGCAGCTTAAAATCCATTCTTGAACTATTCATTGACTGTTTTCATTGACTCTAACCGAAGGACTTGGTATTTTTTTTCTTATATATGTGTGTATATATATATATATTTAATTGATTCAACGATACATTAAGATATTTACTACGTCGAGCTCGTTTCACTTGAATTAATTAGAGATCGATTAATCTTTGATATAATATCCTGTTATTCATAGTAACGAATCAATAATTTCGTTTGACCGTTGAATAAGTGGGAAAATTAAATTTGATAAACGAAGTGTATCGGGCGGTGCTGCTGCTGGACGACGATATTCTTATATAAGTTCATATTTAATTTAATATCCGGTTATTCGTTCGATAAAAAAAAACCGATATCGCGATAACTTTGAGGAAATATGTAGCAAGAAAGTCATATCTGGCGTCGACACCAGATATATATTTAGAACGTTTGGGTTATATTATGTAATCAATTTACGATGTTTCGAAGTACACACTACTGCGAGTTCAAGCAGTATTGCAGGTATTTTTTTTTTTGGTGAACGAGTAACAAGATCGCCGTTGTTGAGAATACAAAAAGACGTGAAAATATCGCGTGACAAAAGTGAGAAGGACCATTATTCTCGGCTCATAAGCTTTATACACCCAAAAATACACCCTTCTGATTTTATCTTCGGCACAAGTGAAAGGGACAAATAAATTTTCAAATATTCGTAATCTCCGGCGATTAACGGTACGTTTACTTTCATGTAATACGAGGAGTAAAAGAAAAACAAAGTTGCTAACGTAATCTGATCGCATTTCTTGTCGTCATAAAGTCGCTGTTGTGAAATTAATGACGATTATCTTCGTTATCGTGTTTAAAGTTATTGCATTTTCGGACGGCACAGACGGACGGAATGAAATGGGAAAATACTTCTTGGAAAATGTAAAACAAGTCTTTGGACCAAAACTGAGACAAATTTTCCATGTTTTTTCCGATACTTTATCTCATTGCATTCTTCGCACGTGGTTGGAAAGTAATCGAGTCGGTAGAGATCAAGGCCACCCGACGAAATGTTGCAATTTTACATTACAATGTTCATTTCTGTCATTGGAAGTGGAATGAATATGCCCTTTGGCACGATAGATCGAAAGATCGTCATTATCTGTTTACGAAAATAAAAAAAAATCCACCACCTCTGACCCATTTCTATGTCTCGTCATGAGCCTTCAGTGTTACAAGGTCGATTGCGTCAAGTAGCTCCGTTATATCTCGGAATCGTACCGTCGTATCTACTAGTTAAAAGTTAGACGAGGAAGTTGAAATCTCGTCGGAGAAATCTATCTTCCGGCTTGCCGGTAGGTAACGTCAAACAAAACCATCGAACCAACTGGCGTGGAGGAAGTAGAGTCATAATCATCCGTCGAGCACGATAGATTCCTTGCGTGTTCGTAACGTTCGATCGGGCCGCGCGAATGGATGCTAAGCAAGCTGTACTACCCGATCGCTTCCTTGAATACGAAAGATGCTTCGATCGCACACGCCGGAAGTGCGTCACGTCCCAGAAGATTCCACGAGGTGTGCGTTGGCTTCTGCCTCTATCGTTCATCGTGCTCGCCGATCGCGGCTTTGCCTTACGCGGTTCTCGGGTCTGTGCCGCGTCTCTCGATTCCATCGCCCGCACTCGGCGCACCACGGTTAACGAATACGTGACACCGGTCATTCCCATTTCGACAATTAGTAAGTAGTTACGTCACTGTCGGGTGGCTGCCTACGCGCATTAAAATAGAAAGGTTCGCACGTTTGAAAAAAGTTTCTCATCCGCAAAGTTTAGCAATTTAACAATTAATTGTACAATTTTAATTTCTTCGCCAACAGACGCTATTTTCAACAAAAAAAAATCGTAAAGTGAACAAAAAAAAGTACAATTAACGAGAAAATAATTGTAAGGTAAAAAAAGAAAGTGTAAAATTAACGAGAGATGAAAAATTGTCGACGGCTGTGGGTAAGAAATATCAGATAAATGTGCAAATCTTTCGTCAACCCTGTTCAGTTGGCACTGTGCTCGAAATGCTCGAATGATCATTTGACTCGTTCGTCGCGCTTATCGATACAAATATATGGCAATTTTTTATTTCTCCCCCACTCCGGATCCCGTTCGCGGTAATCTCTCATCCAATGGCCAAATTGATTTATCGTAAAGTTGCGAGGGCGCTTGCGCTACAACATCATCACCCGTCATCTAATTATGACACGCGTTGTGCGGTCGTTTGCCGTTGCTATCAGTGAGAGAGTCAAACGGGGGATTGCGGCGAGGCCGGCGAGCCCCGGGGAGGGAGAAAAACGACGATGAGAGAGAATCTCGGGGGTCAAGTAGGCGCTAATTTATTACAATGTTTATGTGTCACGCGTCAAAATCGTTATCGGCGACGTTCGCGCTCTGTACTCGCTCGATCTTGTTCCCATGACTCTCTATCATATCTGAGTCTGCGAAGCTCGATCTTCCAAGAGAGATGTATACGCAGGCATACTGCCGACGTTGAAAACCGAGCAGACTGGAAGCAATTTATGATAAACGGTTCCACGATGTATGATCATTTTCTGACGAAAATAAAAATAAAATAATAAAAAAGATAAATTGACGATGAGATCTTCATCATGGGAACGAGTAATTTTTTTCTTTTTTGCGTCAGCTATACGTATGCCAATCAAGACTAGAGACGTGCACGCAACGGACCATCCGTTCGTATTGACCTTTTACCCGATTCGCGATAAAGCGAGAGTCAAGCAGATAAGCCCGAGTCTTAACGAGCCCCGTCGATTTGGCTGCTGACTCTTGTCCGGCCCGCGACGACTGACGACGAGGACGACGATGATAGAGAAAGAGCGCGAGAGCTCCAAGGCGACGAGAAGCAAATTGCTCCCTTACGCTTCGTAGAATCGCCCGCGATGCATCGATACTTCAACTCGGCGCGTTCACGCACCGGATGTTGATTCATGAAAGCACGCACGACTTTTAATAACCGTTCGGGTCGCCCACCGAGTGCGAGCGAACACGCGCACACGTACCCAAGGAGGCATCGAGTGGGAATAAAAAAAATTACGAATAAAAAAATAAGGAACTTACCCGTTGAAGGGATAACTTGCGAAAGCTGCGTCGTAAGGATGGTAGACCGAAGGATAGGGCCACGCCGTTGCGGCTCCCGCTCCAAGATTCTCCTTCAGCTCCAGTCCCGCCTGCTGAAAAATAACGTGGACGATCCACGTATACAACATCTTTAGTTTTTTTTTTTTTTTCGGGTAAATATATGTCGATGTTTATTCGAGTAAAATGGTCTAATATGGTTTTCGGCAAACGAGACTTAAAAAAAAAATGCCGAAAGTTAACTCATTGCTCATACAATTCAAATTTCTTTCTCGCGCCCGCGGATGACTCTGTCGATAAGTGAAATTTTAAAGCGGCATCGATAATTCGATTATAATCGGAACGATCGATTAAACACGTTTAAACAGTAAATTTGACGTGCGCCGGTTAGACAGATAGTTTAACTGGCAGTATAGATCTCGTCCGAGTGGAAAAAGGAGCACCTGGCGATAGAGCGCGATCGATCACACCGTGCCATCGCTGCTACCACGAGCACGTCATTCAGCGTGAAACGTTAACGCTCAAAAGACTACCCCGTTCGCTCGTTGCACTCCCGAACATGCAATTAGCGTGCGAAACGACCGAAAACACATATGGATGTGTATATACATATATAAAAAAAAAATAATACACAGACAGTTGGAGCTCAATATATTTCTCCATCGCGAATAAACGGATACACGAAGTTTCTTCTCTATTGTGAATGAGAGCGAAAAATCTTCCCGAAGCCCAGATAACAATAATTACAGAACGATAATTGGGATAAATGCGTGTGTGGCCGTTGAGATTTTTCTCACAATGACGAGCTCACAAAACGTTCGTGCATCAACGAAGCTCTTATGAGCGATTCCATTGTCTCTCTCTCTGACTGACGGTGGTCATTAAAATTCTCGTAATAAAATAAAACCTCGGGGCAGAAAAAACAATAAAGATAGGAAGACCGGACACGACATTGAGCCTGAAAAGACATCTTTCGTGCATAGTTTTTAATTTTTTAGGAAGAAAAAAAATATACCAGTATAATTTTTGGACGAAAAGTGATTGGATCATTTGGTACCCATGTGAATCCATGCCATATATTTTTCTAAAATCTGTATACTCTCGATATCGACAATAAAAAAATTGATGCAGATGAACGAAGATGAAAATTCATATGGTGTTCTATTTATATATATATATATATATGTATGAAATCTTACCGTGGACGTGTAGAAGGGTGGTTGTTCGGCGCCGAGAGAAGGAAAGTATGCGATTCCCTCTGACGCTGCAGCGGCCGCGGCAGCGGCGTACGCCGGCGCGCTGTACATGGACAGTGCACTTGGCGGAAGTCCGCCGAGTCGTTGGTAACCTCCTATGATGTCGTATTGACACGAACAGACGGTTTGACCGCTTATCGGATCGGTGAACAGTGGTCGACCGGTGTCGCAGCATCTTCCACCGGGTGGACCACCGGAGGATGTTGCCGCCGCGGCCACGCCGTGTCCTGGTTGCGACGGGCTGACGGAGGAAGTTGGGCTGCCCGGTGCGGGCCTCACTACCCCGCTCGTCACTGCCATTCTCGTTGCTTGTTGCTGAACACTGCTCAGGGGATGATTGCTACCGCTACTGGAGGCACTTCCAGCACTTGCGCTCAATATAGGCTGGACCGATGCCGCCGGTGACGGAGAAGAGGCCAACGACGAGGCGCTCACTGTCACTGCAGGACACTGAAATCAGAGAAACATTCGAGAACGTTTAATTTTTTTTTTTTCGATCACGATCATTGAGAAATTGAAAGCCAAAGTGAAATTACAAGACTTTTCAAAATATTCTCCCATCCCCTAGACGAGAAAACGTCACTTCCGGTCGAAAAATTAGAAATTCAAATCGGAAATGACGTATTTCCGCTATGACGTCACTTTCTGTTGAAAACTGAGATTCTTAAATCAGAAGTTATATCACGCGCTCGTCGCGACAAATTAACTAGAGTTCTTGGATTTTTTTTACGCGCAGGTGAAGACTATTTCTCGATGCTTCCCAAAAGGCAGATCAATTCGGTCTGGCCTTACGGAGATAAAAATTACAATTTACAAAATGAGAAAAACGTGGCGAGTGCCGAAAAAAGGCCGATCTCCCCTTTACGCGCCCGTTCGTATCGGAAGCAGCTGCTTAGCGGCAAATTTCCTTCTCTCTCTCGCCCTTCCGTCGCTGCCGCTCGGGGTGTGAGAGAGTTTCTCGGACAAAAAGGCAAATCCGATATAGCAAGGCGCAGGGACTCTCATTAATTCCATATCAAACACCACGGCTAAATAGATTAGCGGCTCGAGTGCCTTTCGGGTGCTGTGCAGCAGGCCTAAACAAACCCCCGTGCCTCGGGCGCTAGTTTACCATCATCGCCACATACATCCATCTCGCGTTCCCACCTCCCCGCTTCTATGCGTCAACGTTCATCCCTCGATCTCTCGATCCCTGTATCGTTCCATTCACAGCATCGAGTATATACGTCCGAGATACCGTAGTTAGTGGCTGCTACTATTGCCACACCGATGGGCTGCGTCATGGGACAGAGGGAGAGAGGGCCAGAGCCGGATACCGATTCATACCCGCGTATTCCCTGGGCACAAAAACCCGTGGCTTTGTCGCAACACACGCGTGTGTGTACACACACGGTCTACAGTTGTATGGTTACGTAGTCGCGTTAATGCGCGTGTCGAACCTCCGAATTGACAGGACCAACTGTCGTCCATTTCGTGTACGCACGTTACACAATGTCAAAATACATACACGAGATTCAAGCTTTTCGCTACTCAAAATTACATTACAAATATTCGAGCTTCAAACCTCTGCGGGTCTAATTTTTTTTCTTTTCTGGTTGTTTTAGTTGATGTAAGTGGAAAATCACTAGAGGTAAAAGTGACGGGTGTTTTTTTTTAAACCTACTATAGAATATTATTGTTTGAGTAAAATTGAGTAAAGGTTACAGATTCGGGATCAGCGTGAAAAAAAAAAAAACCCCGGGATTTATACTGTATGGAACGACAAAAACGGAGCGTAGATCCGATCAAATGTCCAGGTGAAGACCCATGGAAAATTGAGTGCACAGTCACTTAAAAATTTATTTATTTTTTTCTTTAAATGCATTATCCACTTTATTAACGGCAGAAAGGCGACCCGCGACAATTGTCGCAGCTGCGTCGATTAAGTGATAAACCGTCGTGACCATATTACACCGTGGCAAGCAAACCCGATAGATTACGAACATTGTCATTATTGTCCATCAATTACCTGTTTTTATGCGGGTTATATCAAATTCCACCCCACAAAGTATCACACGTGCTCTATTTTTCAAGAAACGTAGTGCTACGTTTCGTGAAAGATAAATCGTCTGTGCGCAAACCTTCGGTTGCTAGGTGCCGACGCCCGCGTTTCGCAGCTCGTTACAGCCACACATCCGATGCGCAATGTATCGCCCGTCAACGGGGTAAAACATCGGCACACGGTAATCGAGCCGAGCAGCTGTACCCGCAAATAACGATCGTAAGGGAAAGAGCTTCCGCGATCTCGTGCTCTAATTTAAAAAAATAAAATAATAACGATAAAAATAAAAACATATATACAAAAATACACGGGTATCACATGCACGTTCTCCAGCGAGAGCTCATCAGCGAGAACTTGGAAACGCTCTACGCTCGTCGACGAGTTTAAACGATATTTATCGCGAAGCAAGTCGTTCAATGGCTCCTTACCATTTCTGTTTTTGGAGTGTGCACTTTAGGCCCCGACAAGTTAACGCGGATCGAGCAAAGTGATAACACCGATGTGAGAGGGCGAAATTTCACGTGTTGAACGGGACGGAGGATAAACGCTCCCGGGAGTGAGAGGCTCGCTCGTATCGTGATGCCCGTTCTCGTATTCTTAACGATCAGCTGGTCCCTTAGCTAAGTAACCTGTATAATACAGGCCAATGGTCGGTGCGCGCTCCTGCCCATATATATAGATATATATATATATATATATATATATATATATATATATATATCTATTGCGTTTGAATAACTCGACCATTCGCTGGCTGGGCACCCTTATCTCGTGACGCCTCCGAACTCGTTCAAGATTATCGTAAATTCGAGACAGCCGGCCAAGGTCGACCGGGAATTCTCTTGATCTCTCTCTCTCCTCTTCCTCATCTCCGTCTTGAGAGGTCTTCTATCGGGCCCATCTCTATACCCCCGCGAGCACCGTCGAACAAGTAGTTTTGCCATTTGGCGGGTTTTCGCTATCTGGCACATTGGCGAACGCGAAACGGCGAGACTGAGGATACAGAGGCTTGGCTCGGCTCTCTTGCCTTCTGCGCATCCCGGTGTGCAGAAGCTATAAAAGCAGAATGCGCAGCTGTCGCGCCTAGTGTCACCGGTCCCTCGGGCCGATCGAGGAAAAAGAGGCATAGAATGAGCAACGGTGCAATTCCACCTATAATGCCATCTCGACTGGCACACTGGCCGTGCTCTCCTCCGACTACCGATGCTTCTGGTCTCTCGCACCGAGAGAAAGAGATAGATATGCTGCACACGTAGAGCTGCTCCGAGCCGGTGTGTCCCGATAGCCACGGAAACCTGATGTTCCGCGGAGTAACCGGCGGCGGAGAGGCCGGTATTTATCTCTCGCGCCGTTGATAGCTCTCGATAGCCGAGTAAAGGTTTCTTGTTTATGGGCGCGTTTTACGCGACTATTCGCACCCGAGGTCTCTCTTACATCGGCTATTCTGTAACCAAGATTCATCCTTCGGACGAGCACTCTTCACGCCGGTTACTCGAAAATTATACTCTCACCCGGTTTCATACGAGATACTAATTTTATTTGTTCCAACAGAAAAAGCTGCGGAGATCTAGCAATGAGATTTCTTGCGCGAGGATGCGATATTATTTGTTTTAGTTATTTCCTTTTGCACAGCGACCAGATATAGCAGGTTAAAAGTGGTGGATATGCCTCATTCAGATGCGAACGCGAAGCAATGATACACAGACCTAACATATAACATATTCACACCACTTTCACCATTTTTTTTATTTTTGACAAACGATTTTGTGTTGGAACTAACAAGCGGGTTTTTATGCTTATCGAGCAGTATTACTTCCATAACGATAAAAACAGCTCTCCGATTTTGTAGTTATTTTTTACCGTGCAGTAAATGGTATGATATTCTTGATACTCGTCTATATATCTTAATACAAAACCCTCCTATTTTTTCATTCACCACATTGGTTTAGTGAAACCCCTAATATCTATTTTCCTAAAAAGGATTTACATTTAATCCGACCTTCCTGTAGCTTCGGCAATGTGTCTTCCGTCTCAGGGATCGCGGATTAAATCGAAGATGCGAGTGTTGTGGCATATCCGATTGGTATTTGATTTATAATTGCGGCTCGAAGGTACGGCACATCCAGCATCCCCATTGGTCCCGCTCGAACGACTCGTAGACACAGATGCATCGATGTTTGCACTCGGAGCATTTGTCACGCGTGTCCCGACCCAACGAAAAGGTGAAAGGAACCGCTCGCCGTGCGCATCGCTCAGTTCACTACTTTTTTTTTTTTTCTTTACCGATGATGCCCTCTTTGCAACGAGGCCCAACGCGAGTAAATATTGACTCCTGACCAGATTGATGGACCGTCCTGTGTGCTTAGGCATCGACCGGTACTTACTTATGTTCCCACACGCCGCGAACCCAGAGGCGCGCGCGGCGCTCTCTTGTGCGCTTCCTACGTACAGGAATTCCCTCTCTCACCCTCTCCCCTCTGCGGTCTTATATGTATAACGTTCCGGGTTGTTGAGTGCCCTGTGCCGCCCTGTGACGAGACCCCTCGCCCTCGCATCGGGCACAGCAGCTTGCGCGACTTACATGCATACTACCTAGGCCAAGTAAACCCACCGAGGTTTGCCACGGAAAATCCTCATGTTTTCCCAATGAGATAAGTTCACAATGGCCATCGGTTCCGTGGGCAACGGCGAACGCGGGGCGGGACTTCTGACCATGCTAAATCGTCACAGGAACCTTCGTACCTTGCGTGTTAACGCTTTTCTGTTATATAGGTGAGCAATCTGGATTGCAGGGCGAAAGTATCAGTAGTAAGGAGTAAAAGTACATTTATTGACAATTGTTTGTAGTTTATACAATATCTGGTACATCTCTCTATGTATTTACAGCGTTCACATAGACATTGCCAATTGGCCATCAACCGCAGTCCTTCAGCCATCGAAAAAATTATTTTCATGGGTTTCATAGATATTTGGCATTAAAAAAAATGGTCAATTTGGTCAATGGTAAAAAAAAAAAATGGTCTCCTCTAAACTGGGCAGTTCTGGTTTAAAGGAGAGTGAAATGAGTTCGAAAACGGGGAAAACCGATCTCCATTTGTGATGAGACTTTTTTTTATGTATCACGAAAAATTGGTAAAAATAATTAATCTTGCCCTGCTGTCCCGTATTCGTTGATGTAGGCGAAGAACATTAAGATTGTTACTGTTACATTTCCTTCCAAAGCCGTTAATTTGTATACCGGTCGGTACATCGATATGCTTCCTGGTCCTACATGTTGCGCACATTCCGACGTATCGATTTCAGTAAAAATAATTGCAAATCCATGAAAACCAACAAAAGTACCGCGGCGAAAAGTCGCACGCTCGGTTGGACGCGTGTTCGGCCCTACGTTCGAAAAACGTGTTTCCCCGTCCACGCTCACCATTAAAAAAAAGTTGCCAGCTTCGGTGCCGATCCACACAGCAACGTTCCGCCGTGCGTTCGTGCTACGAAGATCATACGTCCTACTCGTCGGATGTACGGCTAATTGCGAGTTTCAAAAGTACCCGAGGCGCGACGATAAGATTGCGCGAGCGTGCAATAAGTGATTCCCGCTCTCCTCCCTCCGCTTCGTACGCGAAGCTCCTCTAATCTTTCTGGATACCAGAGAGCTCCGAACGATGTTACACTGTAGTGGTAACCGGGAGTCGAATAGTTGCTGGAAGCTGCTGCCAGGGGATTGTCGCGGTGTTATA
This sequence comes from Stenichneumon culpator, assembly GCA_964017025.1. Classification (NCBI taxonomy): domain Eukaryota; kingdom Metazoa; phylum Arthropoda; class Insecta; order Hymenoptera; family Ichneumonidae; genus Stenichneumon; species Stenichneumon culpator. The sequence goes on along the minus strand of OZ024779.1, from coordinate 16,421,347 downwards.
GGCGGCGGGGTGAAACCGGAGTGCCGGAAGTGGCGTCGACGTGACTGTCAACAAGCAAAACGGGAGTCGGCGTATTCGAGCGACTTCACACGCACGCATACGGGCACACACGAGTACGTGTACTCGCAAACTGCTCGGCAGTCCAGAAATTCGAGCGTGTCTGTGAGAGAGCCGTTGCCGTCGCCCGGTCCCTCTCCCGACCCCCCGCTGAGCGAATGCACCGGTGCCTCTCCTCGTGGCGGCACATGCATGTGTCTCTGGTTGCCCCGCGTTCCTCTCGGAACGGGAGACGCAGAGGAGAGAGGAAAGCGCAGGCAGCAGCCAGCGCGCCGGCCGGCCAGAGAGGGCGGAACTGAGTCAGCGCGTAGCGCGGAGCACAGCGCCGAGCGCGCCGAGTCAGCTTAGACCGAAACAGCGCGCCAACTTCTCGCCGAGGAAGCACTACGTGTCGCAGAACGGTTTCGTTGCTCGCCTGCCAGCTTGCAATAATGCGGCCATTCATAATTTTATTTTTATTTTATTTTTTTCCAAGCGCACCTCTCGGCGACTCTCGACAGTCAATGAGACGGGGCTGTGGACGACAAACCCCGATTAGCCGGAAATGAAATGAAAAAATGAAACGATTTCTTTCGATGACGAGATAGCCTCGCCGCGACTGAGCTCTCGCGGGTCGTTCGACGGATTTGTCTCGTCCTAGGGCCTTCGTCGAGACAGAGGAGTATTTGCGTGAGGAATTTCTCCGCGGTGATGACGCCTCGATGATTTAGTGAGTAGACGACGGTGAGTGGCTCGGGGCCGGACACATTGGGCTTCGTGTAACGGACAAAGAGGTGACAGAGCTAAGAGTAGAACAAGCAGGTCAATGTCCCAGTTCGAGCGTCGAGACGAGAACTCCGGAGTATTCGGGGTATTCCGGAAATTGTTGGGATATTTTTGTAATATTTGGTTTGTAATAATAACCCTTGCCGTTTATCAACACTTCAGTACATCAATAAATCTCTACCATCGTATTGAAGTTGTGTATGCTGTAACGGTTCGATTAATCATTACTGAGTTTGGATGATATTCATAGAGCGATTGTATAACTATTGGAGAATTATGTTTGCATGTTATTTTTTTTTTTTTAGACTTGTATCAAAAGTTGTAACCTTTTCTGTTCATCGAAGGATTCCGAGTAAATTTGACTCCGTTTTTTTTCTTTTTAATGCACGTAATGGACTATCGAACAACTGTTTTTCAGTACATTTACGTTGGCATATTTATTCCCAGACGGTGCAATTACCAGTGGAAACATTATCGCAAGTGTGATATTATGAATATGAATGAAGACTTTTTTTTGATATAATAGCCGTAATACCTGTCGTCTGATCAATACAGAATAATACTTCGGCTTTGCATTTATTTTCAATCTCACGTTAACGCGATTCGCCAAGCTACAAACCAGGATATTTCTGCGCGTGCTATATTGCTTCGTCGGTAAAAATATTGCAGAGCAGCTAATCAAATTATAATCGATTCAATTTTATTCATCGTTCTCCAGTACTTCCCAAGCTTTATGTCGATGTTGAACTCTGAATCGATCCCCCCCTTTTTTCACAACACTGTAGAGTACATTTTTTATATTAATGGAAAAAGGATTAAAAAAAAATCACTGGACGATGTGAATTAAAATTTTAAGGAAAATCGAGCTCGGACAAGAAACGAGAAGCTTCGAGGGGTAAAACTTCGGCGAAACAATGCTCACTGACGAATGAACTTCGTAAGTGGTTTACCGATAAGGTTTGTTGATACGAGAATTTTCGTCCCGACACAGCCGACGCACGGTAAAGATCAATTCCCAAAATATATTCCCCGATGGATGGTAGGAGATTGAAACTACTAGCGGGCAAGAGCAATTTAAAAACGAGACGATGAGTTATATCGCAATTAGGTTGACTGACACGCTAGAGGATTAACTATGAGGATCTTCCACTGTAACACGTGACTTTTCGTACGAACCGCTATATTTAATCATCGCCTGGATTTATTCGACTCGGTAAACTCGTCCTCGCGATTCCAGTGTATACCCAACGAAAATTTAATAATAGGCTGCTAACCAGCTCGTTCATCCTCACCGGTTCTCGGTCATTATTAATTGCACGTAAGTCGCGCGCTTTTCTCGCCCTCCCCTCGTCACTCCTCTCTAGCTCTCTGCTCGTATCGTACTTGACGCGTGCTATATAACGATCTAATACGCAGCGCCGCACTAGGATCGAGTGTGCACATACCAATGTCCGCTGTCCTCGTGGCGGTAAGCCCAACGCAAATCTCGACGCTTTGACACATTCGTTAACGAGCCCCAATGCTTACCCGCGCGACTGTGCTCGACGTTGCGCTTGAATCCACTCTCGTCTAACTTGTTTTTAGAGAGCCGGCGATTGCGTCATATATCAAATACGAAATGCCTGGTGTAAATGCTTTTGCCTTATCGATTCAATAAACTTGAACGGCGCAAATCTTTCGACGCAAAAAATAAATTTTGTATGAAAAATTACTCGAAAAAAAAAAGCTTAAATGTACTTTAAGGCCTTGTAGATGAGCGACTAGATTAAAAACAGCTCAATGCGTAATTCTTGTATGAAAAAGTATGTAAAAAAATATCCGCGGGGAAGATTCGATGAAATGATATGAAGGTATAAAATTTCGTGGCAAGTTTTTCACAGCCATCATCGAATGTACATTGAAATGCGAGCATCGGGGACAAATTTACCGTGCCGACGCGCATCGTCGAGCGCGCGTCACGCAATTTGTATTAGCGAGTATGATTGCAGTTGCAAATGCTTGGATACAGTAAACAACCTGTCTGTCGAGCGGTCTAATTTCTTTTGCACGTCGTACAAGACAATAGCCTCGTTAACGCGAACTGCGCTTCGGGCTCTTGCACGATAATTTTGGCATAAGAAAACAAAAAAAATATCTGGCGAACCTTCGATACATTCTTTTTTGAATTTGCTTGAATGTACAGTCGAAATGGCATAAATCTCATGGAAGAGGCCTCAAGGATTAATTTTCCGTTAAACACGTGCTTTTTTTTTTATAGTGCACCGATTGCGCTTAGCGACATATTTTTTCCCTATCTAACGTTTTGCTAACAAAATCCCTAAACATATAAATGTTATCTAAACTATTTGGAATTTTAGCGCGAAATTCATGTTTTTTTAAATTTAACCTCCAGCGATCATACGAGATCCGTCGCGCTTTTTCGTCTCTGAAACGAATGACACTGGAACGATCGTTTAATTTCCACTCTTCGTCATCTCGCGGTATAAAAAAAAACGCGGTTCACCTCACCGTTATGCGACGTTGAACGAAGATTTTTTTTTAATTTAAATTTTTAGTTTTTCAAACCGAAAGTGACTTCTCACCTGCAAGTTCGGTGATCCTCTGTAAGAGAACTGTGACATGTTGTGTCGGCCACTGAGGGCCGTGATTGTCGGACTCCGCTACGCGAGCATCGTGTCCGATTATTCTCCGATCACTGTTTGTCAACCCTTCCCTCACGGTTTGTCACTTCTCGAGGAAAATAAACGTTATAATTATCCAAAGTACGGATCACTTTTCACGCACGTGTTTATCACAAAATCCACGCGGCTCGTCAGTCGTGAGGCAGCGGCGTGTTGCTCCTAGCCGACCGAATCTCTTCCACTGTCCACGGTGAGCTGTCCGGCAAAAAAAAAAAAAATGTATTCCCACCTTCCGCCGCAGAGACCTTTTCCTCAGCGCACGCAATATCTTTATCTCTCCCTTAATTTTTTCTTCTCACACAAACAAACAAACGCACGGAAAACGAAAACGAAATCCGGCGTTCCTCACTGTCACACAAAAGTATCCCGGGTCTAGTTTCGACCCTCGTGGTCTCGCACTTGCACTCGACGAATAATCGTCGATACCGCGAACTAAAACCCGCCGAGAGAGAGAGAGCGTTGTTGGTGATAGGCGCGGATGCGGCGAGATACTAGTGTAGTAGGCAGGGTGGTATTCCCCCCGGCCACCCCCCCACCTCCCGCCCCCTTCCGTCTACGACGCTGACTTGCCGGGTTGCGTGGTATTAGTATCAGCGGCAGCGTTCGTGGTGGTGGATAGTGTGGCGTTCGCGATTCACCGGTAGAGCAGCGCCGATTACTCCGAAACCCGACTGGGAACATTCACTCTTACTTCACTCGGAGCACAACGTTTGTCATCACCAATCTTCGAACCGATCGTTCTATCATCGGCTCGGCCCGATTCACTTTCGAGATTGTCGATCGCATGCGACATTTGACGATTATACAAACTTCCTCGTCGCGTTGAAAAACAAATTACCAAAAAAAAACAACAACAACAACAACAAAAAAGCAAACGATGTATTAAAAAATATTTATCGGCGCGTCACTAGCGTCCCACCGTTCGTTCGTATCCACTGTGGTGTGCCTCGGTAGCGTTAAGCGCGGCGACGACGGCGACGGCGACGGCGGCGACGACGACGACGACGACGACGACGACGACACGAACGATGCAGGTAGTCATCCGGTAGTCACGGAAGAGAAGCAAGAAGTAGAGGACTGAAGAATCCCGACCGGGTGGAGGCGCACGGCTCTCCCCGTTGATCCCCGATCGACGCGCCAGCTATGATCGGTCGCGACTATCCTCTGGAATCGTCGTTTCTTTTCGTCGGAATGCCTGCCCCGGAGTGTGTATACCACTACACTCTGGCCGTCGGGCGGCCACGGGCGGGAGTAAGACGGAGATAGGAGACCGAGGAGTGGGAGAGCGAGGAAGCGAGAGGGGCGGGGTAGAGAGTTGTGTGTGACTCCGGGGCCGGGGTCGGGCTTTCGTTGACGGGGCGTCCCGAGGGGCAGAGCGAGGGGGAGAGTGAGATAGGGTTATACGGAGAGTCCCCCCCGCCCCTCCCCTTCGCCCCCTTCCCCCCGCGCCCCCGGCCGTCGCAGTAAAGTGCGAAAGGGAGAATATAACGGGGTGCGAGCGAGAGAGCGTACCGACCGAGCGGCGGCGGACGGCGACGGCGAATACGTGCGGCGTGCGCGTCGGAGGGCGAGAGCGCGACCGCGCGCGCGACACTCCGACTCTGTCTTTCTCGTTCGAGACCGTTTGAGTGTGTTGGGCAGGAGCGAGGGGGCGAGGGTCGCGCGGAACCCCCCGTCGCCCGAAGTCGGACGAGGACGAAAGGAGCGTGGCGGCGGTGTGCCGGAGCGAGATCGCCGGACGGACCGGAGAAAAAGGTATACCGACCGAGCGGAGGACAGAGGAACTACTCTTTTCCTCTTCTTTCTCCTCCGCTCCGTGTCTCTCTCCGGCTTCTTCCTCTACTTCGCGCAGCGGAGACCGCTGTGCCCTTCCCCCTCGTTGCTCCTCCCGCCGTTCTGCTCGAGCTTCTCTGTATCCTCCTTCCACTCGAGAATAATACAGCTTCTTCGTTTCGATCTTTTTTTTTTATATTTAGTTTTTTATTTTTTATTTTTTTTTACTTTTTTTTTATTATCAACGTCTTGCACCTCCTTCGACCTTTCTCGTTTCACACCACCTCTCTTATCGTGTTTGCGGGCCTCGTACCATCGGGGCCGAACGCCCTTCGAACTCTCCGAGGATATACGCAGGGGTGTCGAAAAAAATTAATGTATGTGCGGAGACAAATATATATATATTTTTTATTTTTTCTTTTTATATATTTCAGATTTTTCCGGGCAAAAACGCGTGCTCTCTGGATCGCGACGCTTCTCGCGTAAACTCCCGGAGGGCGCCAAGTACAAACTGGCGCGGAGGTGTGCAGGTCGGTCGACCGCGGCGCGGCGTGTAACGCAGTGGCACTTCTCTCTCCGTCTTCCTTCTCGAGTCTCCCACTCGTCCGCGAGTCGCGATGCTTCGTGCCTTCTTTTTTTCTCTCTCCCGTCGTGTGTTTTATTTGTTTTTTTTTTTTTTTTCGTTTCACCGTGACGTCGGGGCGGATACCGGAGGGGGCGGCAATCGGCGTAGGTGTCGGCCCTCGTTGCGCCCGAATGCTACCAACACGATTGTACACCGGTCGCGGCGTATAGGTGCATCCATAGGCGCGTTGCTCTCTCGTTACGCGGCCGAGAGCGTGGTATTGGTTGAACCGCGACGAGGACGGAGATGGAAGCAAACATCGCTTACTCGTGAAGGAACGAAGCTGTACCTCTCTTCCATCCCCGACGCTTACGATATAAAGAAACACACGAACGTGTTTCCACAGGCCACATTGATACCATATGGCGACGAGGTGATCACCAGTCCGGTTACGTACGTGTGCGTTACCGTGGGCACTTTCCACGCCGCGGCTAGGATGACGCCGGAACAGTGGTGGTGGCAGTTGTCGCCGTGGTTCTTTTCCTCCACCGTTCGGAAAGCAAGGTAGGTGGGATAAAATATATGTACACACGGGTAGTGTGTGCGTCAGTGTGTCCGCGCTGATTTTTGCGAGATGGTTTGCCCGGCGTTGGTGGGTGGGTCCAGAAGCCGGCACGCCGCGATCGTACTTGCCGGAGGACGTTGGAGGGGGCCACGAGCGAGGGGAAAAGCCAGGTGCCACCTCTGTTGGACTCTCTCCTCGCGCTTCTCTCGGTCTCTCGCGCGCGCCCGCGTTTTCTCCCTCCCCCCTGGCGAACCCCCTCCCAACCCCCTCACTCCTCCGGGCCGCTGTGTCGTCGTCGTGGCGTGTGTTACCACGGCGTCGGACCTCGTAGATCGCGGCCCCCGTACGGGTACTGGAGTACTACGCCGGCGGTTAGCGTTGGCAAACGCGACAATAAAATATGGTGAGCGTAGAGAGGCCCGTAGGGCCACCGGCGGGCATACAACTCCGCTTCCTCTCTCTCTCGCTCCCTCTTTCGCTCTCCCTCGCCGCTTATTCCCACTCTTCGTATCTCCGACTCTCACCCTTGCACAGTTTTACTCCGCAAGCCCCCCCTCGTCGACCGAGCGCATACACACTGGCCCCGCAGTGTTATATACTTCCGTCTCGCTTTTACTCTTGCACGTTGCATATCGCCCCCCTACACGCAATACACACCCCACTTCGGGCTTTTCTTCCCTCTTCGTGTTTGCTAAACTATCTCTCTTTCTCTCTCTCTCTCTCACGCTCTCGCTGAAGGGAGGGGATACAACCGTGGCCTGACGTTAGCGGGAAAAGTGGAGGGAGAGCACAACTCTCGTGTGGCATCCCCAACGACTACGACGACTACTACGACGACGACGAGGAGAGCTGTTGGTAGGGGAAAAAGTACACGACAATTTTAGTTCGATAGATCCCGAAGTTTAGCTTCGGCGGCGCTGCTTACTTGACGCTGACTTCGTCCCGGTAGTTTGTTCGGTATACTGTATATATTGATGCCCCTCTCTACTGTACCACCCCCAACCCCCACCCATCCCCACGGAGCGGAAGGGGGAGCGGGTTTCACGCATTCGTCTATACACTTCGAGATCTCCTCTTCTCGCGATCTTCCTCTTTTTCTCCGCTCACGGTGTTCCTCCCTCTTGACCCGACACGTCGTCCCACCATCGACCCCGATTCCTCGTCCATCGACACATCCTTCCGCGACGCCGACAAAATCTTCGCACACCGCGGCCGTGCCGAGCGCCATATCTCTTGCACCCGTAACGGCCACGCTTCTGGTTCTCCTCTCTGTTCTGCGTCTGCTCTCGCGTTTCCCCACCCTCACCAAAACGGTAACGTCAATTCGTATGTAGCGCGGTGGCCTCTTCCGTTCCCGAGTAGCTCCCGTAATCATGTCATCGCGAGATCTTCGATTTCTTGACCCCATTGGGCATGTATGAAAAAATGTCTATATAGTAATTATGGGTATTATAGCTATTATAAAAATATTTACTCCACCAAGATTGGTAAAATCTTCAAACTTTCTCAGTAAAATGTCCAATTTTTATTTATCGACGGTTAAAAATTTGACTCTTGACACGCGTCGGAAGATGGTCCGTGTCTGTCGGTATAAAAATAAAAAAATTCCTAAGTCTTTCGCCAATTTCCATTCCTGATTTCGAGCCACCGCCGCCGCGGGTTCGTCGAACAGCCGCTCTAGCTCGTCCCGCCGGAATCAATCGCAGAAACGCCCGAAATAAAGGGCCCGAGGACTTCGATATACTCGACTCTTCCGGTTGCTCCCGTTGCAGAAGCGACGCATACATCCACCCCTCGAAGATAAAGAAACAAGTGACGACTAGACTGTATTATGCTCCTAGTAGCAGCGAGCAAAGCTACTTGGCTGCAATATCCGTAAGAGGGGGGTTGGGGGATGGTCGGGCGGGCGAGGAAGATGGGGGGGGGGAGGAAGGAGGTGAGCGAGAGATTTGCTCGATTCTCGGGGACACACAGAGGGCAGATCGCATTAGTTCCCCGGTTGCGGGAGGGTTGAAGCCGGGAAACAAGGGGGTAAAGGATTCGCGGATAAATCGTTGAGCGTTGTACAGTCCCCCCTCCCCCCCCCCCCCCCTCCGCCGGCTGCCTTTCGTGCGTTCTCTCTCCCTCCCCCTTCCGCCTTCCACAATTCTTTCATCCCCACTCGCGGCTGCGTTTTCTACACCGGTTTATATTCTCTACGGGGCCGCGCTATTTTTTCCCCTCAATGGGGCGCGGACAAGTATCGTCCCGCCTCCTCGGCACACCACTGCCGTTTTACCCACACACAAACGCCGAGGGAGACAGAATTTCGCCACCTCCGCGCGCGTTACAGCCAGGCGGCGAGCGGCGCGCGGCTCTCGCCTCGGAGTTTGAAGCGCGCGTGCGAGAGGGCTCTACGGAGCCCGAGAGAGTCCCTGTTAACACACGGTCCGGGCCTCGCGGATTCATCTATACGCGATTATTCTCTATTCGCAACCCGGTATACTCTACTCGAATCTTCTCGGATCGTACGACGTACGCCGCCTCTCACCGAGCACCGTCTCGCGTTCCGCTAACCGTCGCGAAACGATATCGCCCGCGCTTCCCCACCCGAATAACGTACTCTATACACTGCTCGTTCTCTACTTATGTACGTATAGATATATTATATGTAACATATATATTTCTCTCATCGTAGCCTCTCGAGTAACTGCTCGGAGCGCTTGCCATCGCGGCGACGGCACACACCGAAAGCACGCTCAGATGTGAAACATTAGTGTACCGTTTGTTAACACCGCGGTCTACACAGCGCGCGCACAATCCCCCGCACCCACCCTCTCGTCGTACTGCCTTCCTCCCTCCCCGCGCAAAACCCTCAACGGATATATATATATATATATATATATATATATATATTTTATATGTATATGTATATTTATCTACTGTAGATGTATATTATGTACATGGTGTACATAGTATAGACACCAACCTACCAGCCAGTAGGCGCAGTGCTTTCGCGAGTGTTGAGCAACCCCCCGCGCACATTCGTATGTGCACACCGCGCAGTGAGTACGTGTTACATGTTACGTACATCTCGGGCATCCCTCACCCTCCTCATACTTCTCCAGCCTCCTCGACAAGAATCTACTGTCTCAGTTCCCGACGAGAACTACCCTATACCCCGGCTATTTTACCCACAATTCCGCGCCATCCGGGCAAACGTCTTTGGAGCACTCGTGCTCCATGTTTCCACGTTTCGTATCGAACTGTAGCCTGCAGTACTTACAGTCAAAGTTTTCACGATTTTATCGCTTCATTTTTATTTTATTTTTCTATTTTTCTTTTTTAGTGTGGAATCTTCAGACTTTGAGCGGGGATTTGGATGATTTTCATCGAAGGTCTATTTTATTGTTGGGACTATTGCGGTAATTTAAGTTTGATGGAGATGTTGAATCGTTCAATAGTGAAGCGTTGATGTGCGTAGAAATTTGCTTCCGAAACAACAATTTTATTGGCTAACTTGATCTCTATGAAACTGAATAAGCAGCCATCGCACTTTCCTCTGCTCGAATCGTTCGGGATTCTCAACTCGCGATCCCAGTCGCCAGTGAGAGAAATTAAAACTCCCGCGGACGCGTATACACGTACCGTAGAATTAAATTTTACCGCACGTATGTATTATATATCACGAAATACAATTTTCCCAACGATGCGCATTTTCACGACGATATGGAATGAAAGTTTGCATATTGCTTTTCTCGTTCCTCCCGCCTTCTCTCCATCTCTGCCGCGGGAGAGGTTTATACGAGACATACGCTTCGTGCAGTTCAATCCAGCTTCTCCCCGACTCCGAGTTATAGATCTCGTAAAAATATCGTATAAAGTTTAGTCGTTATTGAATTGTTCCTTCGAACAATATTCAATTTTTATCCGTTCCAGGCTTACATCAAAAAAATAAATTAAACTAAATACAAAATTTCATCGTAACACAAAAAATCCTTGTCTGATGACGGAGAGCAATTTTTAGTTACGAGAGATCGTCGATCGCCTGGGATCAGCGAGCCAAAGATCAACGCCGGTTGCTCGGCTCGCACTCCGACGATCTATCGTGCATCCACACGGCAGTATCGAATGGTTGCCCGGACTGACGTTAGAATCGTTGAGGTGGCAGCACAGGTCGAGGCTGCATTTGTACGAAGCTTTTACAGATAGATACAGTGAGAGTGAGACTCGCCGCGCTTCCACCTTCGCGAGGAACGGAGAGAGAGAGGAGCTTTGAGGAGGAGCGAGAAAAGTGGGGACTTTGCGCGAGTCGTCGCTTGATTCTCGTCGTTCGAGGGGTGGGAACACGGTTATCCCCCCCGTCCCTCCCACCACTTTACCCGATGCCGGGTTTCCCCACTCCGCAAAACTGTCGTGTCGTCCTCTACTACCACCCGCAACCACCCACGGGAACGCCGAGAGGCCGTCGGCCCCTCGCAGGCGCAAGGCCACGCCGAGGGGGTGGAAAGTGCCTTGGCGCTCGCGTCTCTCCTTCGCGAGTGGTGTTCTCTAATACTCTTACGCTTCTTACCGAGAACCTCGGGAGTTATCATTGCTTTTTTTTTGTCCGCAAAGTTAAGCAAGCGATGTCAGTGGGAGACAGTAGATAATTCATGTAGATAATGCATGAGATGTAACAATGTAACCAGACAAATACCTAATTGATACCCTTTCGATATACTGCATCAATCACTGTGTCATGAACTTTTTTTTTTGTAACAAAAAATTGAATGTCAAATTTGACCCTTTGCCGATAATGCGAACGTCTTTCTTTGGCTCATAGGGTTTTATAATAGGCAAAGGCTTAAGTGTATTCGTCAATTGATCGATTAAATTTTTAACATAAATCCATTTACAAATACATTTGACCCTTCGCTGATTCTACCCATCTTCGATTATCGCCTCAAGGCTCGAGGTCCCATCGAGTTTGATTATCGGCAGAGGGGTAAGGGATGTTCGTACGACTTAATGGGCTTCAGTGTCGATCCTCGGGTCTTACAGGTAGCTCATATCTCGCCCGCTCTGCATATAGATATAGGTATGGTATAAAACATAGGAGAGTAGATGAGCCTGAGCGGGGCGCTGGTCCATAAATCAAGGTTAATATGCTGCTGGGGGCACGATGCGCGTAGCAGCGCCCTCGTAGAGCTACGAGGTCTCTATATAGTCCTAGAACTACTTATAAGCTCCGTCAAGTGGATGGATGCTGGGCATGGAGAGCACCTAAGGAGCTAGTGGCCGATGTAGAGACTCTCCAGTGATTAATATCCCTCCGGATTGATAGAGCCCCTGGTTGTTTCCACCTTTTGCACAGCCCCTCCCCCCCTCCTTCCTACCTCAGCTTGAGGGGGTTGTATATATATATATTGATACTCTACCTCGTTTGCCCCGCTTCGCGAGAGATTCCGCCCATCAATTATGTTATAAGGAGACCGCGCGGGAACGAGACGTCAATGAGTCTCAAACTATAAGTTAACTGCAAAGTAGACAGCTCCACTTTGCTGAAAATTTTCTATCCGCGTAGAACTTGCAACAATGCTTTCCGAGGAATTTCTCTCAGTTGTTTGATTTCTTTGCTATCTGGCATTTCTTACTTTGAGCCAAAAAAAGATTTGGAAAAGATTTGAAAAAAAAATCTCAGTTCTGTCCATAGTCTATACAATTTTATAAATTTTTATATATTGTATGGACTATGCAATTTAGAAACCGGAAAGTTTGATTTCCGAAGATTTATCGGAAATACGCCGCTTCCGATTTGAGAATCTTGTTTTTCAATACGTCACTTCCTGTTCGAAAATCTCATTTTTCGACCGGAAGTGACGCCGTACCGAGAGTGACGTATTACTGGTATGACGATATGTATGTTTTCAAAATTCATATAAGATTCATTGATAATTATAATTAATAATTTAATAATTGCTCGATAATCGTAAAGTCAAAGTTTGCGGTCGAGCAAGCACCGGTTTTCCCATGTATCGAACGTCCATGTATATAGCCATCGTTGTATGTATCAGTAGATAAACATTGATGTAGAACGAGGTGGCTCAGCGAGTGAGCTCGTCTCGGGTGATCCACAACCGCGCGTTCATGCCATCCGCAATACCGGCGGACGTGCGCGACTATATACTCCGCTCTGTTATCTATCTCTCCGTCGTCTCTCTCCGCGCGTGAGTGCTCTCGCGCCGTGTATTTGCCGCAAATCAAACACGATTTGTAACGATACGAGATTATCTTCAAAGAGTTTTTGGCCGCTCGCCACGAGAGATTCTGTCGACGTGTAACCTTATGGCGCGCGAAGCCCGGAGAGATATGGAAACCCAACCTCGTACACAAACTCTTTCAATCGGATATGTTTTATCAGAACCGGCATATGTGGAAAAGTAAAAGATTATCACGATCTCACGTCGAGATTTATTTTTATAATCTTTGATAAATAATAGCACTTAAAACACATATCTCGTCGAGACTGCGTACCAGACTGTGTAGTCACTTGTGAAAAATCTTTGACGATATTTACGATTATATCTTTGACGACGCCATCGCCAAGTTTAATGGGGATGTCAACGATTTTAGGAAACAATCATATTTTCTTTATTTTTATCGTTAAAAAAATGCCCTATTAAAAAACTGATTTGTTACACCGAAATGTATGAATGTATTTCGTCAAATTTTTTCAGAGTTTAAAAATATTTTTACAGTATTAAGAATATCGATAGATACGAAAAAATATTATTATTTATTTCTATTAATACTATCTTTTCAAATTTGAAATAGCGATGTTTTAAAATGTTCATAACGGAGCTCGCTCTCAACCAGTTTACTGTGCTCACACTACCTTAAGGCGATCCAAGGCTGATGTGCTCAACGGTTTGACTCAGCCGAGCGCAAAGGTTCGTTTTCTCGTCGTCGCGCTTGATCTTTGGAAAACAAAAATTGGACCCCAGCCGCCGTTAACCGGCGCGAGGGATAGAAAGAGAGGTTGGTCCTGATGTCCTCCTCGAAAGAGATTCCCTCACAGATATACGAGCTACCTACAACTTAGATAGATGGATAGATAAAGTTTGAAGCGTATATAAAAGCGAGAGAAGTAGCGCGCGGCGTATAAAGAAGATCGAAGCCAGCGCTCGCTCTCTTTCCGCGCCGACGTTCATTAATTAAGCCAAGCGTGAGATTTCCTGCCCTCGAAAAAAAAAAAAGAAAAAAAAAGGATCCTGCATCTTCCTCTTTCTTTCCTTTCCGTCCAGAAGGAGTGTCGATAAAAGCCCCGAGAGCCGCACGCGCACACACTGAACGATCCACAAGCTAACCGCTATCGGACGTACGACTCTTTGTCAATGCCGCGCGCTACGTCCGTTTAAATGATATAGAAGACAAAAAAAGGAGTACACACAAAAATCACTCGCGCCGACACAAAGTTTACAGATATCGAGCTCGCTTTATGTACGCTCCACTGACGAATCGGGCGATCCATCATCGACGCGCATTCGCACACATAATAACCGTGACAGGTATTTATTTTATTTGACAAATCTCGGTATACAGATTCAATATGTCGATTGCGAATCGACCACTTGTTACATGATCGATTCTCCGTATCCTCGTTAAGCGATTCCCCGTAGTAAAATGAAAATTCATCCCCGGCATCGTCGATCATAAATTTATCCAATAACAGTCATTGAAACTTTGACCGATTTGTCGTCACACTTTCAACCTGATTTCCTTTATCGCGCAATTCATCCTCGAACTACTACAATTAAAAAAAGTATTGGTATCCAAGATTTTTTGTACTCGCATAAAAAAAAAACATCCATTCAATTCAACGTACTCAAAAAATATGTACCCCAGTTATTTCTTGATAGAGTTTTAAAAAATCGAAGAATAATACATTACGACACAAGTGCGATTATACTTTTTCTGACGAGTGTAAGTTTGCAGCACGAAGCGAAGGCGAGTGTTGCAATCACGCGAGTTAAGAAAAAGTTTTATATCACTCTGTGGGAAAATGCCGGTTTTGCGCACGCGAAGCGTGCGAAAACCCCCATTTTCAGACATTGGGAAATAAAATTTTGTACGGTACACTGAGAAAAACTTACATAGTAAATAGTACCCAGAGGGGACGTCTATATTTTATAGTTACGACAATGACCAAAAATTGTAGTTGTAACTATAATTATAGTGTAATCAATTGAATATATACTATTACAAACTATCAAATATAGACGTCCCCCCTGGGAACTTTTCGTTATAGTAGGAAATACCATCCTTTTTCTCAGTGTACTCTTACGAAAAACCATTTCTGAACTTGTGTGATAGTAACGCTCGCCTTCGGCTCATGCTGCAAGCTCACACTCGTCAAAAAAAGTTTTTTCGCACTCGTATCAAAATGTACTATTCCGCAAGAGTATCGTACAAAATTTCATTTCACAAGGTGTAAAAATGTGGGTTTTTGCGCACACCAAGCGTGCGTAAAACTGCCATTTTCGTACCGAGTCTAATAAATGATTATTCAACCTGCATTCAAAAAAGAAAAAAAAAATCCGTTGGTAATGTATATCGACGAAGCCGAAGAAGCGCCAACAGCCCTTTGGTTTTTATTAACCTCATATTTTTTTTCTCCTCCTTATATTCATCTGATGCATCGGGTCAGAGAGGCGCCGCCGCGCGTCAGTCGGGACTCTCTCCCTCTCCCTCTCTCGTCTCTCTCCAGAGTTCGGAACGCCGGTTCTCGTCCAACCACGTGAGGTTTCTTGCTCAGCATCCAACGACCAATCCACGGTCGAGATGATCTCATGTACCAGAGCAGCCTACAAGCTCCATCTCCACCTTTTTTTTCGTACCCCCTGCTCGAATCCTCTCAATCTCTCTCTCTCTCCCTCTCCCGCTCCCTCTCTCGATTAAAGCCGAGTCCTCTTACCTGGAGAGATCTCTCGTTCGAGCCTGGAGCAGCCAGGAGCAACCTCATTAGTACCACCTTCCCCACGAACCGACTCCATTCTTATTATTATTATATGCTGATACAAAAGGCGGCGGTACCGCGAAGACTCCGGGTAACGCCCCTTCGCGATACCAAAGCGTTTCGCGTCATGCTTCATTATTTCCACGTAATCATTAGGAGAGAGGGCCGTGCGAGCTCATCCCCACCGGCGCAGCTCGGATACACGGCCCCCGAGGCAGCAAACCAGACGAGAGCCGCGGCGCTCCCTCCCTCCCTCACTGAGCCTCTATTTCTCTCATTCGCCACCGACGAAGAGAGAAGGAACACATAGAAGAGAAACCAAAGAGAAACTCCAGTCACAAAGCTAAAACTTGTTGTTCCATTCTTTGATTTTCCTTCTTTTATCTTCTATTTTTTTGTCTGTCGGGTGTCGTGTACGCCCGAGAGAGACTATCGTATTTCTCTCGGTCTTCTCCTCGTGTGCATGTCTCTCGCGTTCTTCGCTGTGGCTCCACCTCGTTCGTCCGGCCCCCTTTTCTATCAAGTTTAATCCTTCTCCCTCTCACTTTCTCGCTTCCTCCTCTCCCTCCCATGTTTTAATTTCAAACCGGCAGGCAGTGCTCCGCGGTACGTGCTGCCATCTCCTACCCTCGACGAACTAAGCTGCTACCTTGTTTTTTGTCCATCTGTTTGTCCCGGGCGTTAAATCGATCAGGCCCGGTTGAATCTACTAGGTGCGGACTACTTCTTGGCTGTTAACGCAGCCGGCGGAGCTCATTTCGAGATTACATTCGTACATGTGCTGCACACGATCCTGGCACGTCCCGGGACAATCTTTAGTTACGCAAAGACCGTGTCAGTTCTAACGAACGTTCCGCTGCTTCGAGAGGCACTCGACGACGAATGGCAAGACCGATAATTCGCGGTAACGAGACAAAGTTCCGTGTGCGGGCAATGAGTAGGCAGTGTTGTAGCTGCTGCGGGAATGAGAGAGCCGAGAGGAGGACAAAGTAGCGATCTGCGGGGAGCGAGATGAAACCAGAGGATTCCTAGTAGTAACGGACGGTCCGAGTCAGACAAGCGCTAGCCAACGCGACGCCCCTGTCTAATCCCGCTAACGAAGCTGACACGTTCGCCGTCAGCGGGCCATAACAGAGACACACAGAGACACGCACACACAGACACAGAGTCGCGCCAATTGCCGCGGTGATAATCCCTTCGCGTGACGAGTTTCCCAACAGCATCCCGATCGCGTTTGGCTTTTCTCCGATTGCTTTGCCGACTTGCCCTTAAACCCAGCGTCGAGAAATATACTACGTCGATGGATAGATCTCATTAACGGAGACAGTGGAAGCTTCATCAGTATTTTCGGGGAGTTCTGTTTGCTGCGATGCTGTTTTTCGGCTGGAAAGATGTTTTGCGATAGGTGACGGACCCTTTTCTTATAAAGCGGAAAAAAGGAGGTACAGCCGTAAAAAATTGATTGAAAGTTGGTGGCAAGGAATTCTGCAAACTTTAACCCTAAACTACCTAGCTGGCGTCCATGAAACCCCAACCAAACTGAAAAATTGAGATTCAATCGGGTTACCAGATTCTTCTATTTTTTTTAGTATTTAGGATCTTTAGCTGAAAAAATATGCCAGTGGTGGCGTTTTTATGAACTATATATTCTTTTATCAAATGTATATATCGATGCAGGCGACTACAGTTTCAGAGGATTTTCGTTGTGGTGCTAGAGTTTGAAAAAGATTGTAAAAAGGTTCGCACAGGAATCGGGCTGTCGGGAGTCCCTCTGGGATTTGAAAAGTTATTCGGAGGGGAAGTTTGTACGTACATGCATACAACATTTTGAACAGTACGTCGCTTGCTCGCCCTGTCGACGGGCGACCTTTATATACAGTTTGAACGAGCTATGTGCACCGCGAACTTTCGTGAAACAGGAACTTGTGTTCTCTCTGCTTGCACACTAAAAAATCGAGTGTGTTGTTTCAACACGATTTACGTGTGTAAATATACCTGCGCCAACTTTTTACCACAGAATTAAACACCATTCTGGGTGTTTAATCTGTGAGCACCGAGAATGAAAATCGAATTCTTGTTTATTGAACTTTCAGCGATAGCAGCGTTATCTTAGAAAGTAAAAAACAAGAAACACGCATTCTTTACACGATTTTCAAATTTAAGTAAAACATTTCTTGGCCATAATCTTTTTATTTAACATTGTAAGATTAACGGGACGTTAATCTTACAATGTGTTGTAGTTAAAAATACTTCTTCATTGATTTTTAAAAATACTAAAACAACCAAGAAAATTAATTGCAGATAAAATATTTTCATTGTGCGCAAACCTCTTTTGCCGTTCATAGATTTCACAGCAAACAAGCAACACTTCGTTCAAAATAGGGGGTTCATTTTTTTATGCATCTTTACGTTCCAACACCGCTTATTTAAACGTCGTCGGTACACTATATTTTGGCGCGTTTATATGTAGTAGCTGTAGCTTGAGGGCGTACATAGGTACAGTTTAAAGTACACTGCTATTTTGAAAATTTCAGCTTCCATGCGCTATATCCTCTTGTATTGTTTATCCTCTTTGCCCCTCCCTTGTATATACGCCGTGAGAGATTCTCTCGACTTTTCCTCTCTTGTCGTCGTCGGAGCTCCGTTCCCCTTGCGCGTCTTGTCTTAATACGAGCAAACTGTAAAAGTTTTCCTTCACCAAAGTACACAGAGTGCGATGCGCCGCCGCTACCGCACCGCATCGCGGTAAAGTTAAATAACCAAGTTGGAACCCGCTGGCGTTATGCTCCGAAGTCTCTTCTCCTATTACCTCGCCCCGTCTCTACCCTACTCTTTGGGCAAAATATGTATTCTCGCCGGCATGTGCAACCATTTTCAGCTCAAAGTTTCGCTCACCGTCCCGAATAGAAGACACACGGTGGCTTACGGACAAGCCTCGCTCCCGAGATTGGGAGGAAATTCTTAATGACGGAAAAAAAATCGGATCTCGCGAGGTTGAAAAAATACACACGATTAATATATAACACGAGGTTGAATCGGGAATTTTTATAATTCAGCCATTAACTATTTAACCGATGCAAAAATATGTCGACACATTTTTTTCTCGGCGGTTCACAATCCGTTAAATTTTCATTCACCGAAAATAAAAATAGGAGATAAAGTCGAGCATAGTTAAATTTGTCAATTATTTTCCTCGACGGTTCAACGATTGTGAAATCAACGTAACGGATTTGGCTGTAATAGGATCATGGGATAAATAAAGGATATATAATATCCAAGCGTGTTCTGCATTCCTCGAGCTGTTTTCTCGCGAGCTTATGAATTTATCCTTGGCCATTCGTTGGGCATTAGGACGAGAGTTGAGAAAAAGCGTAATAGCTGTTCTCCCTTCGGGACTCTCAAGCCTTTTTGCCCCTTCAGCTCCGCGTTTACTTTCTCCAAGGCATGTAACACGTTCACAGAGTGGCTATTTGAATTTGTTTGAATTTTCGTTTAGTCGTTACCACGTCAGGAAAATCCCAATGAGAGACCTAATAAATAAAATACTAAGTGCACTCATTTATTAGTAGAAAAATAAAATAAACGTAACGTGATGCTGACTGACAATATATAAAAGGGCTCAATTAATTTCAAAGAATTTTGAAGCAGTCGTGTTGCCAATTCCTATTTATGTAAGGCCGTTGGACGGGATGTTATTGGGCAAATTAATCCGAAGCAGGTGAAGAGATCTGAAGCGTATCGTTATTAATCCTCGGTACAGTAATCAGTCCGGAAGCTTGTACAACAGCATAATACGAAGGAATACTCCTGGTCCACGGATGTTCGGGGCATTATTTAGGTGTTCGGAGATTACCCAGGCGAGAAGTGTGCGCGCGATATGATTTCATAAGAGGCAGCAGCGGCGGCGTCGACTGCAGCAGAAGAAGAGGTGTACCTATAGAGAGTGTCGCGTCGCGTCCGCCACGGCCGCTACATTAAATTAAGTCGGCTTTACGAGGTTGGCATGGAAATGAATACGCCACGGTATGAACGATACAGCTTGCTGCCTCGTTGCATCTACCAACCATAAAGTCCAACCGGGTGGAGACCCTCTTGATCTCTCTGCGGGAGTATAACGTGGGCTATAACTCTAGCCGGAGCTCTAGTTGTACAACGAGCGGATTCCTCGACGTCGATTCGGCGAGCAATTCGCCGTCCTTTCAAAAGACCCATCATACACTCACGATTCTCAAGTTTCGGCGAAAGGTAGCTTCGTAAAGCGGATTCGCAAGTTTATCCAAATTCAACCTTTGTTTTGTTGGTAAAATTGAATGAAATTGTCGATCAGTTAATCAATCGTAAATATGATTTTACTATAAAGAGTGGGAGAGGCTTGTAAGATTTGGGAAAAAATAATATGGTTATATATTGTGCTCCAAACTTGATAAAATTTACACTCCCGACAAATTTCTCTTTACTGTCGATAGTGCTTCGAGTTATGAGCAGTATACGGATAAGAAAACACGATAGGCTGTCGTTAAAAAAATGCATCGAAAATTTATAAACAGACTTCTCATTCTATTCTTCTGACTCTGAAAAAAATAATTTTTTCACAGTGACACAGAGGGCAGATTTTTTTGGTTACAGTTTCGAACACAGTATCGAATCACGCGTGATCAACGAAAGTTCGTAGCTGATGGAAATAAATAAATAAGCAAATAAATAGATAAATAAACAAATAAATAAATAAATAAAAAACAAAGCTATCTAAGCAACGTGGCAATATCGCGTCGCACGCAGCGAGATACAAGTCTAGTCTGTGGCGGTGCATGCTGTGATTTGAGTAATGGAAACAATGATAGGTATGTGACACGAGGCCATTCTTATCCGGCGGCAGCCCAGTGCGGCGGCGGGAGTTATAGCCGAGCCGGCGAGGTAAATAATATATTAATATAAGATACGAGAGTGCCCGGGGTTGGTGGTAGTTGTGCCTGTGGCACTGTGGCCACCAGGAGGTAATGGATGCCCGGTTTCGTTCGAAGTGACGGCTCCTCGCTGTTGCGTGGCCATTCGTGCTTAAATTCCACGTTACCTTCGAGTTCTACCCCCCGCGGTCCTTGCCCGCTGTCACCACCCCCCGCCAAGAATCAACTTTTCTCTCTCCCTCACCTTAGCCTTTTCACTGCCTTTTATTCTTCGCTCCCTCGCTCTTCCACGGTTCGCCTATGCACCATGTATTACCCACAAGCTCGTGCGTATCCCTCGCTCATGCTTCGATATTCCTATCCTCTGTCTAGCGACCGAGGTAACTGTGCCGATGCTCTACGCAGTCGAGGAGACGTGAAACTTGAAAAGAGAAATGTAATCCATTTTTTCCCAAGGTGTTAAAGGTTTACACGGAAACACAAATTCTTAGTGTCTGTCCATCTGACAGATGAAGACCCCAACAATTTGCTTCTGTTCAGAAACGATCCAGAACCCTGTAAAAATGGATTACAGTTTTAGTTACCTACCGCGGTAAATCGTGTTGCCTTACGACAGTCCCCAGAATCCTCACATTGCTCCAATCGACATCAAATTTACGACATCTAGTTTCCGAGAAAACACTTCTATTTTTTTTTTTTTTTTTTTTTTTTTTTTTAATATCGAGTATTCGATGAACGAGAAGTGCCAGTCAGCTGTGTCTCGGCACGCGCCTATACTCGGACATCAAACACGTTTCAATGCTTCCGCCGCTCGTAAGTTTCTAGAATTTCGCTGTAAAAACTCTGCTAGTTCGCAGTAACAAAAATAATATCTTGATTGATCTATCAATTATTTCAATCAGATATAATACACGAAACAACACTTTAGATAGGCGACGTAGAAAGCTGGCTGTCGTAAGTTCTCCGGACGATGTTCGCTATTCGACTACTGGCCCGTTCATCCGGGCACGCTCGTAACACCGTTCGGACTCGATGATCGCCAGTCTCGGAAGAGAAGGCCACAAATTATTATTTATGCATGGATTATGTAGTAACTTCTCCAGTATGACTTATATATATTTACGAAAGTTGTTTGTTTGTGTTGTGCCATCATACTGAAAATACGTCACTTCCGATTTGAAAATTTCATTTTTCAACCGGAAATGACAAATTCCGGTATGGCGTAATTTTCCGTCGAAAAATGATATTCTGAAACCGGAAGTGCACCCAGAAAAAAGTTTATTCCAAGCAAAGAAAATTGATTAAAGATGAAGAAAAATGTTTACATGCTTCATAACCTAATAGATCGTTTATTAATTTGTAATATATTTATTTGTTTGATAGTGTTATTCTTATTATTTAATAAATTTTATGTGAATCTGATTAACAGATATTTATGTCAAATAATTTTTTTATTTATTTCTCGACGGTCTTGTTGCTTTTAATCGTATGGGAATAATGTGATATATGAATGACGCAGAAATGAATTTTTTGTTATATAAAGTAATTTTTATTATCAACGAAGCATCAACAAGCAATGATTTATTATTAAATAAGCACACAGATCAATTATCGTAACTCGACTTCACTAATCACATCGCCCATCAATATTAGTTATACTCGTAACTAATCTCGAAGTTGATTCTTAGAGCACTCATTCCACAACCACACTTCGATCGAGGTACACAGCTTGAAGTAAACGAAGTTTCATAAAAATAAACCGATGAGTTGCGTCTCTATTACAATGTAGCGGTTCACCACATGGAATGAATACGGTCTTGTACAATCAGCGAGAGATGTTTCAAGACGACTGAAGCGTTGACGACTCTGTAATGCGCGTTGTCGGATAATAGCCGGGCTTTCTTGACGTCAGATACATGGTGGCGCAAATAAGTATCGATTTAAAATCATATTTTCATATATTCGATTTATTTGTATCGTGTAAACATTTATTTTAAAGTACAAATCAATAAATAGTTACTTTGAATAATTTTTTTAACTGACATCAAAGAATAGACGTTATTTGAATCTAAAAAGGATTTTGTTAAGGCAAGTAAACATTTCTTTTATCTTAATAAACTTCATGTGAAGACCGACAAGAGTATTAATTTTTACTTTGTAATAAATAAATTAGCGATAAATGTAGATACGTATCTCATCATTCAGTCAGCTAGCTCACTACTTCGTTCGGCGGTAAGACCGGGTTTGCCTAGTTGATCCAATTTTTATCTTCTCAATTTGGTAGATAAAAAATCGTTTTTCGATCTATTCATACTCATGCTCGAGCTCGTGTATGGTAAATCGTATACTGCCTATCTCGCGAGTAACACTATCAATGAACAGATAGAGGAAACATAACTCGTCGAGTAGGATCATTAGTAGAGCCGGTTAAAGTATTCGGTGTTAGGAGGATATCAGTGGATAAGTATACTCAGTCGGATATATACCTGAAGGTAACAGTGATCTTGCACGGTGAGAGAAGTCGGCCCGTCGAGCACGTGGCCTCAGTGGTCGCTGGAACGAATAGTTGGGGAAAAAAGGTATGGAGGTGCAGCAGGGGAGCAGAAGCAGCATCTTGAAAAATAATTAGGGACAGGAAGATGGATGTGCTGGTGCTCTCGGGAAGGAAGGCCCGATAGGATCGGCTCTCCGGAGAGGTACTGAATGGAGGCCCCATTGATGCGCGTCTACGCGCGAGAGGGAGCGTAGCGAGGGGAAAGCGAGAGAGGGGTCTGGTCGACGTACGAGCATCAGGGACGGAACAGCTCACGCAGTTACTATCAGCCCGGCTCTGCGGTCCATGGCGTTCCCTCACCTTCGCAATGGACCGCGCTCTTCGACAGACCTGGAGAAACCCCTTCTCCTCCTCCCTCTCGCCTTCCAAGAAAAGAAGCGTCCTTTCCGGGACGAATTCCAAGATAAAAAGGGACTGAATGAATCAGGGGGATCCTTGCTTCGGGGACCTCTACCATTCGCAGCTATGAGAATTACCTTTTGGTCTCAACGAGAAAAAAAAGCATCCGCAGTCATTTCGCCTAGCAAATTGGGGTAACTGTTTGCACACTTTTAAAGGATTTTTCTCTTGATATCTAAGTCCACAAAATTGCCGGAGTTCGCGCCGATTTGAATGAACGGTAATACATTTGGAATGACTCACAAAAAATCATTGATACTTTCACCCGCGTCTTTCTACCTTCGCTATTTTGTCCAGGATTAATATTTTTGGGCTTGTTTATAGTGGAATCGATACACCACGATCTAAGCAAAAGGCCCGTAGAGGTTTCGCAACAATCGATTAATTGAGAAAAAAATTACATAGCAAAGGCAACAATACCGACGTTTTACCATAAAAAATGGTTCTCAAGGGGAACGTCTACATTTTGCAGTTACGACAATCACAGAAAAATCATGGTTTCAACCACAATTATAGTTTGACCAATAGGACATATACTATCGGAAACTACCTATATAGACCGTCCCCCTGAGAACATCTTGTTATGGTAGGGAACACTACCCTTTTTCTCAGTGCATGTGAAATACCGCGGTCGGTAATTAAAACTGTAATCAACTTTTCTAAACCAGACGGGTGTTCACAGTCAGAAGAAAAGTGCCATCAGAGGCTGGCGTGATATTCGCTTCAGATGAGACTTTTCTTCTGACTGTCACTGTCGGGACCCGTGTAAAAACTTGAGTGCAGTTTCAGATACCGAACGGGCCCGGATTGGGTTGGAAAGAGGGTGTTTCACATACCGTTAAAGGGTTTCAATATTATAGCCTCTAGAAACAGAAAGCTTGAATGCACCAAGATTTAGGCTCAAAGATGAAATCTTACTAAAATCAGTTCAGCAGCCCTCCAAATTCTTTGCAATGCACACGACAAGTAGTTCCATGTTTGGACTCGATTCAGTAAGCAGCCTATTTTTTTTTTCAATACCCCACTCTTCGCCACAAAGAGTAAACTCAAAGAGAGATTCGTCTCGACTACGTGACAGGATGACTCGCCGACACGTGCGCCGTGTGCCACGTGCCGCCGTCCTCGCGGGTGGTTAAAAGTTGAACAACGAGTTACGCATTACGAGACGGAGAGAGAGAAAGCGTCGTCGGTTGTACGTGGGCGGCGTCAGTGACACGTAGCATTGTTATATACCCCATTTTACTCGGAAGCACCTGACTCAACGTCAAGCCCCTTGAATACGTAATACACATCAGTAATCAATAGCTGCGACGGATTTATCGCGATACCTATGTGTGACTCGTCCACATCATTGTCCAACAATATACATTGTCCGAAGTTGCACCTATCGTTTGCCGTCGGCTATTCAGAGAAAAAACACCATCTGTAGTGCGTTGACGTGACACGGAGGTTGTAATAAAAATCCTACCTACCGATGAAAATTCTTATAATAGAATTCTCAGTAATATTGTCAAAGTCTTCTCGGTAGAGCCGCCTTGGGACAAAAAACCGGACATTTTTTTCAAAGTGAAAAGCAGAAACGCATGATACTCCTCCTTTTAAGCCGAGTGTTAAAAAGTTACAACGTTCCCATCGAGCTTCCCCCTTTGCGAGCTCGAAAATCACTCGCGCATCTCGCACGGAATACTCTCACCTTGTAATATCACTTTTCAAAGTACCTCAATAAAATGTCAATGAAATGCCAAACTGACGTACAACGATAATCGGGTAGAAAAAAGGAGCCCGGGTGATCTCGGCCGGGGAGAATTTGTTTGAGGATATAAAAGCGGCATTAAAGATTCGACGATCTTTGCAGGAGCGTGGATCCTCGAGATCACCGTTGTCTCCCGCCCAATAAAATTGGTTTTAATTTAATTACTCCGTCGACGGGTTTGCCGCGCTCGCGCGTCCTATCGCCGCCGAAGATCTCGGCAGGCTTATCCGTCTTGCCATCTTCGCGGATACCCTAGCTCACCGTGGTAACACACGCGGACAGAGGGGCAGAGGAATTCATTGGTTTCTCCTCTATATAATTCGAGTAAACTGTGCGTATGACGTATTTTCGAGAGACACGAAAAAGGCTGTTTGCTGTAAAGGGTTATTCGGGCTCGTAAATAGTTTCCAGAGAGACACGGAGTTCGAGCTCGGGGAGAATCCGTCGAGGTGGATGAGACGAGAAGATCGCTCAGGGAACGAGAGAGGACCATCGCGGATAGACCCTCCTCGTAAACCGCTAAATAATCGTCGGGAGAAAAACTGGCAATAAAATTCTGTCGTCGAAGTTTGTGGTGGCGGTAACGAGGCGAATGGAAGCAGCCCGGAGAGAGTCCGAAGGCAACGAAGTAGAGAGTGTGCCCCGCGGTCGCTCATCGCGGACCACCCAAAAAGAGGGACGCGATCGTGCTGGCCACCTGAGGTCAATCTTTCCGATACTCTACTCATTATGCATCTCCGATCTCTTGCCCGGAGGAGACTCGCACACCTTCGTTAATCTAAGCTAAGCGTTAATTTAATTAAACGCTTCGGCATCCTCAACGGTTATACAGCCGGACGAACCTTTGCGTTTCATCTCGATCTTCTTGTTTGCACCCAATGGCTTCTTCGTCGCACAAGGCGGACGAAAAAGGTGTTCCAATCCGTAGAATCATCGCGTCTCGATTGAGGATAACCCTGTACGTGTATCGGTTTATTTTATTCAATCTGCTCCTGGATTGTTAAAAATAAAAATTTCGTCGAATTGTTACTCTGTCTTTAATATGTTTTTTTGAGCGTTGACAGTGAAATCGGTCTAACATGGAAAACGGACGAAAGCAACGGTGGTCCACATTCATCACTTTTATCCTACATTCCCACAAGGAGATACAATAATTTAAGGGATTTTTTTTTTCGTGTTTAGTTGATGTTTACTCAAGTGTTATCAAAATGGTAGAAAATCCATCACTTTTGCACATCTTTTTTTTACCATCCATAAATCCATTCTCCCGATACACGTTTACATTTCTAGAGACAGAACGTGTCTGTGTGTGTGTGTCTCCAACCGCTTTCTCGCTAAGCCTATCGCTATCAGAAATGCATGTTTACATTAATACCTCAATGTTTAAGTGGCGATTGCCAGAGCCATTAATGCCACTCGAGCCTTCACTGCTCACGTTCTCTCAACGTACGTGCTAATAGCGCTCGCGTGCACTATAGCAAAAAAAAAAAGAAACGGACACATTTCTTCCACATTCCCATACAGGGACAGAAAGAGCGAGAGAGAGAGAAAGAGAAAGAATTTGAGTATGCGTTTATTGCCAATGTTGAATGATAGATCGAGAGATTGTGAGCTATCAAGGAATATCGATACATAAACCGATCCAGCATCAACTGGTCCATAGTGGATGCTGGGCCCGATCAGCAGGTCTTTTGCGGGGCTTTTGCGCCTCGTCGGCGCCCATATAGACTCGTGGCTATATAGTCGGCTACATACACGTTTGCCGATGGTGAGGGAACTGGTGCTGGTAAGTATGGATACCCCCGTAGCGGGTGTCATCATTTATCTCGCACCGGAGATCGGGCTTGCCGATACCGCGGGACGTTTTAATGGCCGAACCATGTTGGAATTAACCAAAACAAAGACGAAGCATCAATTAGGCGACTTTTTCTTCGAGTTGTCCGTGGTGCGCCGCTCGGCTGTGCGGGCACCACCGCTCGCGAGGGCGATAGGGATAGATGGGAAAGAGAGAGAACCAGAGGAAGACTACCCACTATACTCCTCTCCCGACGAGAGGAAGGATCTCGTCGAAGGCGGTGAAGATGGCTGCACACACGCCGACGAAGTTTGTGCCAGAGCTGTTATAAAGCTTATATACCCGCGATCGCTTAGCGAACAATTTCACTTGTCTCTTAGCCTTCACGTTCGCGCGGTCGCATACCACCACCAGCACCACCCCGGTAGCAGACGTCCACTTTCTTTCCCCATCTCTCCTCGTCCCGGTAGAATCACGGTGAGTTTTTCTCGTGCCGTCGTCAACCCCGTAACCTTCGGCGTATATCCTGAGAGGTTCATACTATATATATATATATATATATACCAGAGGCGAGTTTAGCGGACAGTAGGTAGCAGCATTGTCTCGGATAATGGCTAATAAATTGGTAGGTCGGAAGGTTCAGCGAGGAGGAGAGACCACCGCGAATATCTCTGTAGGCACTTCCTTTGTCATTTTCACGAGGAGGAGAACAGCAGTGTCGAGACTCGTCTCGTTGGTATTTTTTTTACATGATTAGCATTTACTTTGCAAGATATTAGAACAAGTTTTAGGAGCTCGTAAGATAGAGCATCCGGTAGTTTAAACGGGACCGATACGAGAGCCGTGTAGCCGAATTGTCGGGAGAATCGAGGGAACAAAAGCTTTGGAGATTTCTTTGAGATTCCAGCGGGAAAGGTGTGCGTCCGTGTGTTGTTTTTTTTTTCTTCTTTTTCGTTCGTTCGGGTAAGAGAAAAAGAGAGAAGGGAGACCATGGTATGCCTATATCTTGGGTGGAGAAGAGAGTGCGGGCGTCGGCGACGGCGGCGGTCGCGCAAGGAGGACCGCCGCTTGACCGGACATTCTCGCTCGCATCCGGTGATATATTTCAACCGGAGTCGGTTCTCTCGCGTTCTCTCGCGCAGCATCCACCTTCACGATACTTGGCTACAAATCACCGCGGCGTATATTACACGCTTCTTAGCTATACCCGGAGGGCGAGGGGGTGAGGAGGGATCACGTGAAATATCGTATTTTGGCACGACAATTTTCTTCTGCGGTCAAACTCGATTGAAAGCACCGAGTTGCTGTCGCGAAAACCCGTTTTACTTGCAACCAGGAGTTCATAGAATTTTTTTTTTTTTTTAAGCAATCCGTCCCAATTCGACCTTTTTAGGCCTTCAGGAGTTTCCGGACCTTCAGGATTTCCCGCTTTCCAAGACTACAATCGATACATTTTTGCCAATAACAGATATTTTGACCGATGAGTAAATCCACCCTCCATATCCTCATGCTTTGAAAAAATAGAGACTCTTAGATTGGCCATATCACCCGGATTCTCCGGAAGACATGACAAGATCTCGGGGATGCTATTCGTTGGAATGGGTTCATAAGCTTAAATCCCTCGTTCGTCTTGTAAGGACATACAATGATCCGCGGTATCACCCACCGGGCCATATCACCCCGACTCACCCTTTCCAAATACGTTCCGAATCACCCCGGGCCCGCGTTGATGCCCCAACTGAGATTGAACACGTCGAGAATTATTGATTTGACTAGATACGAGTCGCTTAATTCTCCTAAGTAGCCATCCGGATGGAATTGGAGTTACGATATCTTCGTCGGACGGTCCCGATGGTAGCGGCTTTCGATGTATGGCGAGGCTGCGGCGTTAAGCTCGATGATCGATTAACGCGGAGGAGACGTCGCTTGACCAGCGGTCCCTGTGACACCACACGCGTTTCCCATATACCCCTTTCGACGTATAAACGAGAGGCCGCGCTTCGCTCGACCAGGTGACGCGACTACCGCCTCCACTAATCACCATCGGTTTTAGATTATTCTCAAATAATGATGCCTATCTCCGTCCCGCTCGCGCTCCTGCAGTGGTGTGACACACGTATATGTGAGCACTATAGAACCGCCACGGGAACACGCGAGAGCCCGAGAGTGCCGGTGATAAATCGAGAGAGTCCGTCAATGAGGCAACGATATGCATGGGGCTTGACGACATCAGCGAGATGGAAAACTTGGCCCCAGGTGACGCGATAGCGACACACTCGACGGGCTATTAATCCTAAAAATTTTCTTTTCCCCGCAGCATTGCCGGACAATTGTGTCGTGCGCTTGTGAGCTTTGTTATCACTCGAGTAGGGTTCGTTCAGGGTGATATGACCGGCCAGGTTGCCTTTCTATAAGGTAAAAAATGACTGTATTGCCGACGAAAAATTGGTTGTCACATAGAAACTTGTCCATCCGTTCGTCGTGCCATGACCATTTTTTTTCTACTAATTAATTTTTTGCTCATCGTCATGTTCTTTACAATTAATTTTTTCATCGCTTTACTGTTAATTGTATTACCTATAGTTAAACGATTCTCAGTCTTCTAACCACTGCTGATATTTCGCATTTTGCAGCCTCATTGTAGTTAACCTAACTAAAGTCATGATTTTTTTTAACGAGGTGTACCGTCGCAGCGCCTTCTTTCTCGTCTTCTTCTTCATTTTCTTCTTCTTCCTCCTTTTTCTTCATCTTCCGCTGCTTGCTTCTCCTCCTTCTTCTTCTTCTTCTTCGTCGCTATCGAAGCTGGGTTGCTCTTGTTCATTCAGAAGAATCTCCGACGAGCGGACAATTCCGTCATGTCGTATAGCAAAGGGAGTCCACCGTGGCCCTGTCCGCTCCCCCGGCAGGCTCAAGGATCTAACTTTTTGACCGAGCCCTCATGGGACCGTAGCCTCGGTAGGTATTTATGCGCGGTGGACAACACACAGCCTCCCGGCCACGGCAGCCTGGACCCTGCGCGGCCGGGCTTCGTTACGCCATCCGGGGCTGCATAGTTTCGTTTTTCTCTCTTGGTTATATCTCCCGGCCGGTCACGAGAGAGACCTCGTAGGAGACTCGGCCGCGCGGTGTGCCCTCGCAGCATCAATGGGAAGGATCGGAAACCGCGTGAATGAACGCAGAGACAAAGACCGGCTGGCGACGTCGAAATACCAGTCTCACGGTTCCTATGCTAAACTCGCGCGCGTGTCTGCGACTCCTCGCACTCTCGAACGAGTCTCGTTATCTCGCTGTCTAATACACCGCTAACCTTACCCAACCGAACACTCATGCTCGAACTTTGCCATTTTTCGTCTAGCGAAATATAATAAATTTGAAGAAACGAAAAAGTTGACAATCGGTAACTCGATAGCCTCTTTGACCCTAGAGGACTATAGATTTTCGCAACCCTGCCGGCATGGAGTTATTACCTGACAGAAAAAATAAATCTTCTGCTACCGGTTTTGGATCAACCTTTAAGGCTGTACCTCCAATTCTGCGCATCAAAAGGTGGACATATCACGCGGAATAAGCGTGTAACAGTTACGGGCTATAGAAGTTAAACCACGAGACCCATGTTTAGTCTTCTAGGGTTAACGAGACAAAAATTTGACTGACAGTCGTTACTGTGCAGAGAATATAAACAAAATTAAGCAGAAGAACAGAGAACAGTGCGTCTAGTATAAATACGCGAGGAAACAAAGTCGTGTAGAAAGAACGTGAAACGATTTCTGCCAGCGGTTTCGTCTCATCGATAAGATAAGACTTGACACCGAGTGGAGACCTCGAGAGGGTCGAGTTTTGGTAACACAGTGAGTTTTCAGTTCTTCGCTAGGCAATGCCGTCGGGAGAAAGGCACATAGTATACAATAATATACATCGGGGATAAGGAGCTTTGGAGTTTGGAGCGGGTGCGAGAGAGCCTAAGGGATGAGAGATTCGAGAGGTTGCAGGGGGAAGACGATAACTATGGAACAACAGTGAAATGTTTTTCTTCTTTCGTTGTGGCATAGAAAAAAAATATATAAAAATAAAAAACGAGCGTCGAAAAGAACAGAGAAACAGTCTTCAACATTTCGTCGAGATCAGCGCTGGCCAGCAAGCGGGGAGCATGGAGACGATTGCTCCGTGTAATTTAATTTAAGTTACGAGGGGAGGCGATAGCGCCGGGGCCACATCCACAAATCAATTAGAGTAGCTCGTTCTTTTGGGTGGGCGATTGTGATAGCGCGAGGGAACCCGCGCCACGCCGCTGCTGTAAACATCTTTACTGCCCGATAAGTATTATACATACGTATAGAGAGAGCCCCGCGCTGAACGGCAACAGCTGACTCTTTCTTTCACAAACGTTACATATCCATTGCCTATATACACTGCGCTTTGGACTTATCACAACATACCATTTTGTACTCCAGATTATATTTTAACTCTTAACCCTCTTTCTCTCGCCCCTCTCTCCTCATTGTGAGATTATTTTTTTCACTAAGCGCGACACGAAGAAACGAGGCAGAATCGAGACGACATAAAACGTTTTGCAAATGGTGAAAGCAAAAAAAACCCGGGGCGGAGATTCTCTATAATTTTGTTTCAGCTCCTTAATTGTGGTAGGCGTACTGGGGATCCATTATAAACAATAAACACGCCAGTTGGTCTACCACATGGTGGTGTGGAAATGAGCATAATTAAAAAAAAAACACATTTCAATAATTAATTTTATGAAATGTAATATTTATTCTGCTTTGCGGTCCTAAAAAACTCATAATTCGACCAGAAGTGACGTCATCCAGGAGAAACTTCAATTCCGGTTCACAAATGTCATTTTTTGATCGAAAGTTATGTCATCTAGGGAAAACTGAAAATACAGATTTTCGAACAGACGGTGACGCTTCCCGTGGATGACGTCACTTCTAGTCAAAAATTGAGATTTTCAGACCGGAAGTGACGTTTTCCCCTACGACATTACTTCCGGTCAAAAATTGAGATTTTCGAACCGAAAGTGAACTTTTTGCCTATGAAATCACCTTTTGAGTCGACCTCCGAGCCAATTACATAAGAGTAGTAATAGCAGTTCCAGGTCCTATCCGGCTTAAAAGCATGTGCAATACCACCGTCGGTAATAAAAACTGCAATCAACTTTTTTCCCAGATTGTGGCATCCACAATCAAAAGAAAACCCGTGAGAACATTTGATTACAATTTTTGATACCGACTCAGCCCGAGACGGACGGGTAAGAAGCTGTTTCATACGGTCTTAACTGTGAAGTATTGTCCGTTCGAGAGACTAGCGAAGAATGTCCCCCGGTCCTCCTGCTACTTTAAGTTTTATAGCCGCTCGCCACTTGGAAGGCGAACGAACCTAGCCTAGCCAATCACATAAGAGTAGCAGTGAGAGTTCGCGCAGAAGCGCCACTGCTTCCGGTCCGCGCGCGTGCTGTCCCTAGTAGTGTATAAGATTCATATACATACTGTTTGTGCAGTCTTATAACTTTTTGGCGGAAATGATCTTCGGCTGAAAATGATTTCGGGGTAAATGACACTTTACCGCCATATCGTCGAGAAGGACTAAAAAAATGATATTCCGCAAAGAATCAACGCGTTGCTGTATACCGCGAAGTTCGCACGGTGGGGATTCCTCAGGTGATTTTTATAAAGGGGAATAAATAGCGAATGAAGAGTTCCACGGGCTTCCACTGGAATACGGTCTCGTGAAACGGTCCATCTTTCGCTTTTGAAATTATAATATATATATATTATTATTTTTTTCGGGTTACACTACGTGGCGCACACGCGGACGATGCATCATCCAGTCTGCCGCCCGGTGTCTCGGAGCTACATTATTAGTCAGTCGGAATACCCAACTGCGCCCCGAGTCTCCGGGGCACCAAATTGAGTCCTCGCCATAAAGTAAGCCATAAAGGGGAAATAAGAAGGGGGAAATGTGTCACGGGGCGGGGGGGCTCGACAGACTCGCGCTCGGCCGCGAGTTTCTCTCTCTCTCTCTCTCTCTCTCTCTCCCGCGCTCTCTCTCTTTTTCTCGGTCATTCAAATTTATGATAATGCCCTCGAGCCCACCACCGTGAGGGGTTATCAATATTATTATATTCATTTCTCTTGTTCTTATTGTCGTCGTTACGCGATTATTTCTCTGCTTTGACGTTGTTACCTATTATTTCGCTGCTCGGGTCGCCCCGAGACAAAAAACACGACGAGATGAGCCTCGAAGAGGAGAGTCAGTCGAGCGTGATCATATTTTTTACAAAGTTGGGGAATTCAATAAATTTACTGAGAATTTTGTTTTTTCTTACTAAAATCAATTCATCGTTTTTATTTTTAGGGCATAATATTGCAAGCTTTTGAATCAATCATTTGAATAATTTTACCTCGAAGCCGTAATTCAATTTTCTATATATAAATTATATTCTCGTCTCAGAGAAATGTGATATGGCATTTATTGGAAACAAACCTTTTCATTTATATAGATTTTTTTTCTCGCGGTGTATGAGCTGCTGGTTGCTATCGATTGTATTCAAGATAAATTTGACTCAAGCAAAAACCTCGGGAAATGAATGCAAAAATTAAATTAAACTTCTCGAGATTAAGTTTATTAAACGCCCTCGGAAAATAGTTCGGAACATACTAAATATGAATCCAGGTATAAAATTAAAATATCATTTGAGCTTTTCGTGTATATAAAAAATATTACTTACCCGATGTTGAAATTTAACGCCATGGTCTTTTATTAAATTTATTGCTCTTTTTAATCACATCGAATCGAAAACAAAATTTCTTGTAGCTTTACGGTCCCTGTAAAAAAAAAAAAGAATTGAAATTGTTCTCTCCAAGCTTCGAGCTTGCGATTCGCCGAGTAGGTGCAAACAAGGTATAACCGAGTACGAATAAGAAACCTGCTACCTTCGTTGTGTTATATAACACACGAGTCGCACTGCATTAAAATATATACATATACACACCTATATATATATATATATATATATATATATATATATACATATATATATAGTATTCTCTGCGATGTGGATCTATACACGCGCGGGAAACACCTACGGCGCGACGTACCGTTCGGCCCAGCGTGCGGTGCGCGTCTCTCGTACCCTCTTAATCCTTGGCTCATACATCACACCAAAGCGGCTATCAATTTATAGCGAGTAAAACACACATTTTATTAATGCTACGACAAGCGTGTATATAAGCTCGTTCCTCTTGTCCTCACGGGCAACTCCTGTTTTCACCGTCCTCTACATACATATATATACATATATATAATATATATATATGTATATATTTATAAATATATATATTTCGTTCTTCCCTCTCTTCCGTCTTCCATACCCGTGCCCAAAGAGCGAATATCAGCTGTTCATAGTTGTTGTATCTGACCCACATATAATACTTTCAACACCCTGAAGAAGCGGCCACCTCTCTTCGCGTCGCGAAACCGTCGGGAGCGGTAAAACTCGATGAGAAACTCTCGGTAACATATTCGGAACTCGAATGCAAAACTCAACGGGACGGGATTTCGTGATGCATTAATGCATCGTCGACTCGTTACAGCCCCTCGTATTTTCTCGCGGGAAATGATATAAGGCCGTTGTTTACCGTACTGTCTCTCTCTCTCTCTCTCTCTGTCTCGAGTGTCTTGTAAACCCGAGTTGTTCCCGCATCTGCAAGGCAGCAGCGCTTTGATCGAGAGCATGCACTCCGAGAATCGTACTTTATTGCAGACGTACAGCTGTTGTATTTCCAGCAGAATCGGGGCTTTCGCGCTCTCCGTCCGATTTCGCGAAAGACGTGAAGAAATGAAGAGACGAAGAGAGAGAGACGGTGGGGTTCGCCTCGCCTGTTCGTCTTATGACTTTATAGCGTAGCTTCTTCTTCGTTTGCCACGAGAGCTCTCGATTATCTTTTTCCTTGCAGCAGATTGTTTCCGTTACTGCGGTACACGTACTACACCTTCCTCTTGGCCGATTTATAGTTGTTGGGACTTTAGGATTGGGCAATATAAGAGGAGTTTTTTTTTCTCACAACCCGACACTCACACGCACACACACACACAGAGTCGTGCACTGGCGCGCAGGAGTATCAAAGGTAGCCCGTAGGCGGCGAGCCCCGCGCTATCTAATCTATAAAGGTGCCGCAATTGATTTTTAATACCCCGGCATAAAAAAGAACAAGAAGAAGAAGAACAACGCAGGTACAAGAAGCTGTAAACTACCAACCGTTGGAATCGTCCTTATTCCTTCGACCTATCATCCACATAATTTTCTCCCCTCTCAGGCGCACCCTCACGCACCCGTCCAACGTCTTCTTTTCCCTCGCGCGCATAACTCGAGGACTCTCCTCGAGATGATCGTAAAATAGGGTACAGTCATCTCGCAGACTCCCCGAGTTTCCATCAAATTTTACTTTCGGGCAATTCCTCACATCGCGCCCCCCCCCCCCCCCCCCCTCATCACTCGTCGCACCATTCTTACATATATTTTCCTACGCTTCCTTCATCCTTCCATAAAAAAAAAGAAATAAAGAAAAAAAGGAAAAAAAAACAATTTGTGCAAAAAAAGGATCGAAGAAAAATTTGACTCACCTCAAGTACAACGTAATACTCTCATTTTTAATATAATATGAATTTATAATCATAGTAGACAATGATAATCATAATAATATCGTGATATTGTTCAATAATAATAATAATAATAATAATAATAATAATAATAATAATAATAATAATAATAATAATAATGATAATAATAATGTTAATAGATATTTTTTATGTGTGTGTTTATATATCTATATATAATATATCTATTTATGTTCATCTATATTCACATTGAAAATTATTTACAATTTAATGAATTTACAATGGTACCGATGAGGGGAAGGGGAAGGGTGTACGATTGAAAGGAAGAGAAAAACGAGGCCGTAACAGATCGCTCACGATTCGACGATTATCTCGCAGATTTCTTTTTTTTTCTTCATTTTTTGTTCCTTTTGCGCGAAGCTACGCCGCAATATCCACACAATTAAGTTAGAAGTAGTGTAGGTAAGTAGCTCGCAGCAAGGTCCACAATGTATTTTTTTATACATAGCATTTTATTAGTAAGACGGACACGCGTCCCTCCACTCAAGCCACGAGTACTATGAACGCTTCCCTCTTTCTCTCTCTAAATCCACTTATCCAATTATATACAAAACACGCGATCTAATCGAGTACGCATTATCATACACTGGCGATTTAAAAATTTTTTTTGCGTACCATCGAATATTATGTGTACGAGCCTAAACGCACCTCTCACTTTATCACAGATATAAATTAATGTATTTTTTTTGTTATTTTTTTTTCTCGCAATTTACTCAACGTCTCGTACGACAAAAATGAACAATGGTAATTCGTCGCTTTTTTGCCTTTAATTTTACTTTTGTATTTTTTCGTATTCGCACGCTCGACGTTCGACTCGGTGAGGAAGGGACACACAGTCCTTTCTTATTTACCTGCTTAAACTAACGGTATTTACTTGTTTTTTCTTATGTTTCGTTTGAAAATTCGATATACATACAGGAAAAAATATCAACCATTTCGAGCACCGCGCGAGGACGGAGTGTCTCGCCAACGTTCGTAGCAGCTCGCCGCTCGATAACTATCACGATTGAACGGTGAGGGATAATGAAAAAAAGAGAAAAATAAAAACTGCAAGGAAAAAAATATAATCGAACTTGCCCGTGACACGCTCACCATTAGAATTATCGCGATAGTTATTTTTTTTATCACACGAGTAATCGAAGTGCGTGTGAGCGCGTCTAGGGTGGCGAGGGGGCAATAATATAATGAATTCTGCGAGAGACTCGCGAGAAGCGTCGAGGACTCCAGGGCGATCCCGCATCCCCTCTCACTCTCTAAACGAAACTATAATTAATATAATATTTCTGTTTTTTTTTTTAATTCCTTTCTTTCTTTCCGTTTAATACTTATTTAATCTACAATTGTATTATCGCATACAGTAGAGGCGAAAGGAGTCGCGACCACGAGAGACACAAAAACACGCCGAGCTTAGAGCGTGGAGAGAGGAGCCTTAAGGGCTGTGGGCTATGGGCTATCATCGGGTTCTACAGATACCATTTTCTTTTTTAATCTTCCTCCTTTTGTTTGTTAGTTTCGTTTTTTTCATATTTTTTAATAATCAATTACTATACATAGTATATACCAATGGTGAGATAAACAATGAGTTATGAATTAATGAGTCGTCGATTGTGTGAATAATGATCGTAGCTCTCTCTCTCTCTTAATCGTTTATTTATTCTTCAATGTTTTTGTTTCATGTGTAGTTGTTGAGGTTTCTTTCAATTTTTATTTTTATTTTTATTAATCAACAGGTGTAAGATAAGAGCGATGCTGCTCGGCCGCGCCCGCCACCGGTCGTGACGTAGGTACAAGAAGCTCGAGAACACGCGCGGGGGGCTCTTTTCATCTTCACTCCTCTATCTCTCATCTGTACAAGCTTTCTCTCTTTCCTCGTTACTCTTTTTCTTATTTTTTTTCTCTCTTCCATGCAGCGATGTCACTCGCTTTCCTTAACGCGCTTAAAACTTATCCTACGAATTATGCTCTATTAGTTTACTATTTATAACTGTTTTTTTTACTAATATAATAAAAGTTCCATGCGACCGCGTCACTGTTTAATCAACGAGTCGGTAATCTCGTTTCAGCTCTGCACGGTGGCTCTACACGTATTTGCACATTGCCCGGTGGCTCCCTTCGAGCCCGATCGTGTATATAACCCACTCTTGACTCTTCCTCCTTTATTTTCATCGACTGCTTTTTATTCTCTCTGTCTTTTTTTATTTCCTTTCGAACGCTGCTGCAAAAATTCTTTCCCATCCGGAGCTAATGAAAGATTGCGGTGCTACGAGGATACTCTTGCACACTCAGGTACACACGCGTGTCCTTCCAGGCTTACCCCTAATTCAGGCTTATTCTCCATCTCTAATCCCGGATACGTTCTCTCAACTGACTCTCTCTCGGCGACTTCTCGGCACTTCCGGCGACGCCCGATCATCGCACGATTTATGGATCTCTCTGGCGCGACACTCACTTCCTTGCGTTCATCGTATTACTCTTCGTATATTTTTTTATTATGTCTTCTTCGTTCCTCGCAGCGACGGGGCTTGTGCTCATGATGGCAATGGAGAACCGTGATATCAAACCTTCCCCCGTTTATTCTGCAACGAGAAACATATACATAACTCCATTAGAATTAAAAAGAAAAGTCCCATCAAGACGGTACCACTTATGAGTCAAGGAGTCACATGATTTTTCGAAATTTTTGCAATTGGTTTTGTATTTTTGTATTCTCATTATGAATCCAAAAAAAAAATTAATGCCAGGATTGAATAACTGTTATCGAGCTCAAGAAAAAATATATCGGGTAGAAATTTTATCGATTTTACAAAAGAAACCGAACAAAATCATCACAAAATCATCCGGCAAATATGTGATCAATTTTCGACTTTTTAAGGTCGTCATGGTACAATCAGGTACAACAATAGTTTATGCAGACACGGAATTTCTTTCAAATGTTAAACCAAAGAGACCAAAAAGGGCAGCTGAAAAAAGCGTACAAAAAATTTGGCGCCCGGTGCAAAATTTATTTTAATATTCGAACCTCCTCACAGCAAGGGATACGCGTGTTATGCTTGCTGTGACCGGTTTCGTGCCTCCTTAATATGCGTCTTCAACTTTGTTGCGCGGCAACGTTTATCCATACATCGCGATGCTCGATGAGTTCCCGTCCCATTCTCCTCCCCCCTCCCCCTCTCCTCTTGTATATTGCATTTCTAACTTGTAACGAGGGCTTGTTACCAGACCACTTATGTCTCGTACGTCAACAGATACAGGCACGGTACGGTTGCGACGTTTACGCAGTGGAGATATGCGCTGGCGTAAGGTACGCACTTTGTACAGTGTAATTATCCGCGGTATCGGGCGACGGACAGACGGCGGAACGATAATACGCACTGACCTGCTCGAGCGACGATTATCTTTCACGAAGCTCGAACATCCTATACTTGCTTCAGAATTTTTTTTTTTTACATTTTTTTCTCCCCTTAGTCTCCGTAATTTCGAGATCAGTCGCAAAATTTTCGCCCTTATGGGACTTTAATAATATATTAAATAAGTCAATTAAAATAATTTGTCTGAGTATATAAAATAGTATCTCGGCAGTGAGTCGGTAAGAGTATTATTTTTTTTTCCACGACAAATTAAGTCAAGAGTTACCGTTGGGTCTGGGGTCGAAAGCATTTAGCTTACAGAGCATGCAATCGTTGTACTGCACTCTACATCGGTGTGACACCTCGTCAAACACGTTGCTAACATTCTCTCGTATCGATTTCACTGGAAGCAAGCGAAAAACATCTGCTTCTTTACGGCTTAACACTTTGTTTTTCCTTTACTTCTACTTCAATGAAAACGTTGCGAAAAAAAATGGTACGCCGTCCTTGCAAGGTGTTCTTTGAAGAACTCAAAGGGTCGAAGGTTCGCCGATGCAAATTTTACTTTAAACTCCCATCGAAAATTCAGTAACTTTTTCCCTACAAACGATTTTTTTTTTCCCACTGCGAAAATGTGCTCTCATTCGGTTGTTCAACGACCACCAGCCAAAAGTTAGTTACAAGTTGCCCTGTCGTCGTTTTCGCGTATAGCCGACGTACGTGCCCGGGCCTAACACCACTTGTTGCTCTCCCCGTTCTCCCTCTCTCTCTCTCTCTTTCGCTATCGCAGCTTCCGAAACCTTGCTGTATCCACGTATTATGCCCGCGCGTTTATTCTCATCTCTGTATATTTCGGTCCCACCGAACAAATCGTTCCGCGGACTCGGGCGAAATTCGCGTGAGAAAAGATCGGCTCGGAAATAAAGCATAGAGAAATAACCGGTAGGAGGTGGCGAGGGAAGAATTTTCAGCTTTGGCTCACTCCCTCTCGTTCTTTCTCCCGTACTCGGCAACACTAGCTCTCCGTTGTGCGGTTCTCTCCATCTTAGCTTCTCTGTAACCGCGAGTTGGTAGG
Source organism: Stenichneumon culpator (assembly GCA_964017025.1). Taxonomy (NCBI): domain Eukaryota; kingdom Metazoa; phylum Arthropoda; class Insecta; order Hymenoptera; family Ichneumonidae; genus Stenichneumon; species Stenichneumon culpator. The sequence continues at coordinate 16,381,446 of OZ024779.1, read as the reverse complement.
ACAAAGAAGAGGAAGACCCGGAGGATTCGCGTACCGGCTCCGGTCGAAGAGAAGAAGAAGAAGGATAAGAAGAAGAGGAGCCGCGCTGAGCAGGCGAGAAAAGAACTCGGAGGTTTCTCGCGGCAGCTACCAGCCCACGGGAACGCGCGCGCGGTAAGGATTTATTAAGGAGACACCTATCCTCCTGCGGAATCCAGCCGTGCTACGGCCGTTACCGTGAGCCGAGGGGGAAAAAGGACCAAAAGACATAGGTGGTGGGACCCGTGGCGAAATTTTATGCAGATATCCACGAGATCGTGTAAATATGCCCTCCTCGGATGGGGAGGTGCGAGAGAGCCTCCGAGGTCGATATATATATGTATATACGTATATCCCTTCCTCCCTTCCCCGGCCGATACCGACACTTTTCTCAAGCTTCTATCCCCGAGGAGCACCTGAGAGATCCTAACTGATGCTAACTGCCTAACTACCAACCGCCTCCCGGGCTGTTTGACCGGTCAAAACGATACAGCACCACCGGTACCATCCTCGCTTCGACGGCCACCGAGGACTAAATCCATTGAAAACCACCCATCCTAATAGCAATTAAATATCCCTTTCGCTAATTGGCAATTACCACGTCGAGGAGACTCGATTTTTTTTTTTGTTTTTTTTTCTTTAGCACACAATCGCCGGGTCTTCTGCAAAACGCGTGTGCTGCATCCTCTCGCGAGATTTCAGCTCTCGGAGTTCTCTCGGGGAGTCTACCTGAAGACCGGAGTTCGAGAAGGACGAGAGTTCGAAGTCGGGAGAGAGAGAGGATGGTACGAGATCGGAGGAAAATACGAAAGGTCTCGTATGGTTCGTCTATGTGGTGACAAAGAAAAAGAACGATTTCGATAGATCGATAGTTTTATGCATAATTTTATATATCGCGTGACTAAAATCTGAAGGACGTTTTTTTCTGTGCATAAGCATAGCGCGAAAGTGGTGGATATGGGCTGGCCCACACATCATTGATTCACGCGGTAATCGGGGTGGTCCATATTCACCACTTTTGCCGTACAAAGTAGGCCTTCCCGATTTCAGTCATGCGATGTAATATTATACACGATATATAATATAAAAAATAATTACTATAATATTATATTTCAACTGAACAAAGCAGTGAGTCGTGCGAACTAACGGTTATTTGAAACAATTATTGACAAAAAAAATCCCGTTATACCACCTCTCGAGTAGTTCGAACAACTCATTATTTTTCTTTGTGTATATCATATTACATATAATATAAATAATAAATAAAATATATTACCGATCTTTGGATATATATATATATATATATATATATATATATTTATATACATATAAAAGGAACGTTCGGCCGTCGGTAGAAGTATAAGCTGGTGAAGTCGAACAAGAGAGAGGAGCTAAAGGCGCGAACGGCTCGGAGAGCCCGAGGTGACGACAGCGAAAACTAGTTTATTTGGGACGCGGCTATAAATTAGGATCAGATCGCCACCAGATAAGGGCATCCCGGCTAACACCCCGGCTCTTCCTCTCCCTCTCGAAAAGATGTCTCGAACGGCGAACGTCGACTATACTTGACCGCCACACTTGGCTCATTCTCCCTTCTCCTTTTCGTGACATTCTCCTCTTTTTTTTCTTCCCCTTTATATATAGCCCTCTCCTCTCCAATTCTTTTTTTTTAAACCTTTTCCTTCTTTATTTCTTTCTATTCTTTACTTCGGGACTCACCTCTCCTGTGCGTTTCTTCGCGCATCACCGCACCCCGGCAAGGAATCAGATACCTGCTACTCCTGCCGCTGCCGCTGCTGCTGCTGTTTTACTTTACGGATGCACGTTCAGGGAGCCATTCCGAGGCCTTCTTTATTATTTCAGTGATATTTCGTTATTATCGTCGTTCGGTTTAATATGCCGAGTTATAGAGACGAGGGACGTTCGGAAAGAGTGGTTCGCGTCGGTGGCTAACGACTCCAGAGGCGTGAGTGGTCAAACCCGCAGTTCGGACACTAACGCGACATTAAGCGACGGTGAGACGGACGGAGAGAGCCAAGGTGTTGCGACAGTGGAGCGACCGCGATGGACTCGGTGTTGAATTATCCTACGTATGCAGGACACAGTGTGTGTGTGAGAGAGAGAGAGAGAGAGAGCGTTGGGAGCAGCGGTGATTCCATTCACCGATTAAAATCTATGTCCATTTGTCACTGTCAAGGAGGTGGCGATAGCCACTCTCCGTCTCTGTGGTTTGCTCCTTCACTCTGTAGCTCCGGTTTGTTACGACGAATAATACCCGCATGTGAAAAACTACAGACATAGACACGGAGAGACACGGAGGCACACGCACGACGAAACGGACGAGCGAGCTTATACGTTATTATTTCAGAGTCTCCGGCTAGTAAAGGGGGCCAATCGCGACACGAACTGCGGATCTGGTACGAATTTACCAGAGAACCTTCATTGTCCCGTTACGCCTCGGTCAATGGCCTTCGATCATGAATTTTAACCATGGACGGATGGTGACGATGATTTTGTCTGTGTTTTTTTTTTGTTTGTTTGTAAGAATCCACGATTAGCTCACCTGCTGAGAGTCGAAGAACTCTTTGCGAGCTGCGAACGCCTGGCGTTGTTCGAGAGTCGATCTTAGACCGGTGAAACGAAACCGCTCGACATCGACTGCGATCTGAAACGAGAGGCGATGCTGGCGTTAATTCTTTTCGAGTCTTCTTTTCTTCCCACTTATTGGAGAATTAGAAAAAAAAATTAAATTGAAAGGTCGGTCTCATAAACGAGAGTGTTATGACAACTGGTTTTTTAAAAATGTGTAACGGGTTCCATGACGGATGAATTTATAAATTCTATCACTCCGAATCTTTATAAGTCAATCGTTTACTTGATTTTTCCAGCGGTGACCAATAAAGGGTCGGAGCATTGCTCAAATAAAAAAATCCTATTCAATAAAAAATACCTACGATTCAAAGTAGGGTTTCAAAAAAGAATTTCTGTTCGACTCACCCCTTGTAGAAAGGTTTGAAGGCCGTCGTAGACTCGTTCCCGCTGATATTCCCATTGCTCTGCTGATGAAGCACCGAGCTCTGATTTATCCCCGTAAAGTCCTTGTGCGGCGAGGCTTGAAGTCTCGACGTGAACGAGGAAACGCTGCTCGCCGAGCCGGAGCTCGACGACAGATAACCCGCGGTAGCGGCCGAACCGGCGTGCCCACCGGGATAATGCGCCGGTGTTACGTTGCTACTGGAAGCGGTGGTTGCTGCGCCACCAGGGCAATAAGCCCCCGGAGGGCCCTGGATCACTCCGTTCGGCGTAGCGACTTTCATGTTCGGCGGTGTCTGGGGCGGCGTATCCGTCCCAACCTCGGGAAACCCCGCCGCAGCCGAGGATGAAGCGCTCGACGACGAGCCCGAGGAGGAATTCGCATTGTAATGCAACTGTCCGCCCGACGATGAGCTCAAGAAGCCTCCGTATCTCGTTGCGGCGCTGGAGTAAGGTGCGGTCGCCGCGGCCGATGGGCTCATCGAGGCGGCCGACGGTAGAGCGAAGGAATTCAATCCTCCTCCGCTTCCCGCACTTCCGGCCCCGCCACCGCCGCTACCGAGCCAAGGCTGCTGCGACTGATGATGACTCTGAGCCGACAGATGATGCTGATGCAAATGTTGCTGCTGCTGATGCTGCTGAGGATTATGATGCTGGTGCTGATGAGGATGCTGGTGCTGCAACTGGTGATGCTGATGCTGCTGGAGACCGTAGTGCTGATGATGCTGATGCAACTGGTACTGCTGATGGTGCGGATGGGACGGTGGCGGTGGTGTTTTACACGCGGCAGTGTCGGCCAGAGACCAGATCTTCGGCTTGGTCGCTGGTATAGGAACGCCTCCGGCTCCGGAACACTCGGACTTGACAACGTCGTCTTTGAGATGATCGTCGTAGGCTTGATGGTGATGATGGTGATGCAACTGCTGGGCCTGCTGCTGCTGCATACTGTGGTGAAAGGAGAGTTCGGGCCGTCGGTGATCCTCCTCGAGGTCGAGATCGTCGTCATCGTCCAGATCTTTGTCGTGCTGGAGATGTTCGGCTTTCACGTGCCTCATTGGTTCTGGAATTACAGAGACAATTACACGTGTTTATCCCGGAGGATAATCCCGATGAATCCCGATATGCCTCGAGGAAATTAAATCTCGAGTGAGAATAGCGGGGAACGAGAACGAGGAGGACGGAGTTGGCAAGGGGGAGATGATAGTGACGTCCGCAAGTCACCTATTCCCCCAGCTCGTTAATTATTCGCGAGAGAGGGTGCAAGCGCTATGTCAGTCCTGAGAAACTGGGCCACCGCGTGCGGCAATATTGCCGTTAATGGTTTATATGGTCCCTGGTGTGAAAGTGAGAGATGCACGATGCGTGTCATTGCGGGAACGGGGAAGAGCCCGGGCGACGCTACTCGCTAGCGATTTTCTACCCCCGGAGTTTCTGAAAGAAGTGAGCGGCGGGCACTATTGCACGGAAAAGCTACAGGAGAAACGAGAGCTTCTCCTCAACAACCCTCTTATAACAGTACTCTATATATATATAACGGTGTGTATAAGCCTTAGGGGATGCTGTGAAAAAAACGAGGGTGCGAAGCCTGCAACCACTTTGGGGCGCGAGAGATTTCGGATCCCCCAGGGGTTTTCTCCGATATCTCTATCTCACTTTATTCTTTATATAGCTGTATCCACCGTGCTATGTACCACCGCGTACACAGACGCAACACCAAGTTCCAGACACTCGGGGGGATATATCTCGCGTTTCACCCCCTAGCTTTTTCGACACTTTCGGAGCACTCGAGAGATAGAGATACAGGGAGAGAGAGAAAGGGAGAAAGGGCGAAAGTGAGAGGAGGCGTTTTTGGCCAGCCACCTAGCCAGTCAGCCAGTCAGTCAGGGGTGAGAATTTCATTAAGAGGTTCGAATGAGTCGGCCGAGGGTTTAGTTGATGGGTCGTCAAGCGATAATTCCCTTTGCGGGGTGAGCGAGAGCGGAGAAGGAGAAGAGTCGTCTCGTTCGTAACGCGATAGGAAAGGCCGCGGGTACGGTGAGCGGGAGATAGAGGAAGACAGAGATAAAACGGAGAGAAACGTCCCGTGGACTTTTGGGGAGCCCCTGGCTCGGCACGCAGCCCAGCATCCCCCTTCTGGCTCTTATAAACGAGAACCTTATGGCCCAACTAAACAGATACTATACCACCGCGGCGCAGTCCACAAGTGGCCCTTTAACTTTTGACCCCTCTTTTATCAGCGCTTAATCGTGTAATCTTCGGACCCATCGAATACGAAAAACCACACGGCTCACGGATCTAATGGAATTAAAACGAGTTTATACGCATTTAGGCCATCAACCTCGAAGATTTACGATGATATTTCTCGATCGCCGAAATTTTTATTCGTTAAATCAGTTCGGGTGCCGTACGATCGCGTAGGATTGAATTATCTCCGACGATAAAGGTTGGATAGGGCAATACCAGATGAAACGGCAACGTTTCTTCAGTACACAGTAAAGTAAGTACCAACTTTTCTTGTCCACTAACGTCAACAATTCTTTTCATGTTAATTTTACAAAAAAATCTTGTCCATTTTCAAAAATATCTGTTAATTTTACGAATACTTTTTGTTAAACTAATAACAAAATAATTGTGGGCAAAAATAATTTGTTAAATGTACCAATCTTTTTTAATATGTAATGGAGAACTAGAGAAAAAGCTTTTAAAAAAAATTTTATTGATAGTAAACGATTCTGCAAACACATTGATTACATATTTGATATATTTGATGTACGTAGTTGACGTATTTGACGGAAATATTAAAGATACAAAAAAATATATATCGGTCCGCCACTTCAGCCTGAATTACCCAACATTCCGCTTTCTTCCTTAGATTCGGTCTACAAACTGCAAGCTTCATAGGAATCGAAGTATCAACCTCTCCGATGATTTCTTACTGCTTCGTTTCCTCTCGCATATTATTTTCGTGAAGAAAATTGTTACGCACCAGTTTATTTTTCTTTTTTTTTTTTAATTCAACAACCGCGTATCTCTACGATGATCCGGACGTAGCTATGTGTGTGTATGCGCGAGTAGGGTTGAACATGGACATCGGTGGTCGAGTAGGAGCAGCATGAGCCAGCCGATATTGGCGAATGTGCGGTGTGCACCACGGTAATGGTCGCCAGGAACGGACGTCCCGAGAGCGCAACGGGTCCAACCGAGAGACAGAGGATGGAGAGACGGCATTTCTATCTCGGTCTCGCTTCCACTGCGGACGCACCATTCGTCTCGCCGCGGGCGCCGATACATCACCGTACCTCGAACCGCACTGCCGAGAGAGTAACCATCTATATACATATACATACACATTCATACTATGTACACAAATATATGTATACATATGAACGTTATGTACGAAGCTTCGGAGGCAAGTGTATATGTGCTCGGAGCTCGGACCAGCGGCCGCACCCTCTGGCCTCCGGCGTGAGGTTCGCATGTACGCTGGGCTGATGGTCTATACGTACACGAATACGCACTGCGAGTAACGATGCCATAGTTACGTACGTGTAATATATATATATTCATATATGTGTATATAGGTATATGCGTTTATATCTATAGTTTGGCGGGAGACGCGCGCGCACCGCAACAGCCAATACGGAGAGCTAGGACGCGGTACGAGCGTTCCCCAACGGTATGCCCTTTCTTCCTTCTCCTCGGTTATAGTGCACGATGTGGATACATGTATACTATATACAGTATAGAGGACATATAGAGAAGCGAAGCGAACGCGCGTCCTCCGCTGGACACCGGCCGCAGGACCCCCCGGTCCCGGCAATACCCAGCCCCCAAAGCCCATTAATCTCTTGGCCCGGCAACCCGCAACCCGTCACTGTGTTTACCCACATGTGAAGCGTTATATGCGTCCCACCTACGCGATAGACCGATACGACCTGCCAAATCAGCATCCATTTTGCCACACCGAGAATTTCGTAACAAGTTTTCGTGAGAATGGCTCAGTAGAGAGATTCGCGTGCGATCAGACTGGCGTCGAGGAGATGGGAAGGCTACTTTGGGAAAATCGAATTTGCAGAGTTTCTGGCGGTAGTGGGTAATTGAATAGGAGGGAAGTTAAGGGAGCTTTTTGTAGGCAAAGAGAGCCAGACTCACAGTCACTGCAGAGGGGCGAATTAATCCGTGGTACAGTACTCGAAATAAAAATTATAATGGGCTTGGACTTTGTCGTGGCTGTAGTTTAAGGCTCTCTGATCTCTCGAGACCCGACTGATGTGATGTTGGTCGGTGGCACGGGAATTTTTCTTGTTTCGAATGAACTTTTTTTTGCAAATAAACGAAACTATAATTGGAGTTATAAAGTTATGATAATTCTCTGTAGATAAATCTGAGAGATGGGAGACTCACCATTGTCATCGACGGTTCGTCTCGCGTCGTCCCCGACCCTGTCGCTCCTGCTGTCCGCCGCGATCTCGTCCTTGTCCTTGTTGTCCTCGGAGTCCGTGAGCACCGCGTCATCGTCGTCGTCCGTCTTGTTCTTCGGTTCCCACGTCATCTTGTTCTCCTTCTTCAAGCGTCTCCGGGCATTCGCGAACCACGTCGACACTTGGGTCAGCGTCATCTTCGTAATTATCGCCAGCATTATTTTCTCACCCTTCGTCGGGTACGGATTCTTCTTGTGCTCGTTCAGCCATGCTTTGAGTGTGGCTGTCGATTCTCTCGTCGCGTTCTTTCGCCGTGCCGCTAGGTCATAACCGGCACCGTATCTGCAATTAAATCAACGACGTTTTTCACTCAATCGTAGCCCGAGCAGAACAACATATCAATGCAGAACAATTAGTCCCATGAAGAGACAAAAAAAAATCCTAATTTATTTCTCTAGACACCAAATCTTTTCCAACGTAAAAAAAAAAAAAAAAAAAAACGAAAGAATAAACAAGTTTTGTCTAATTTTTAGATTCGTTACATCTGGAACACCCCTGCAGGAAAAGAACCCATCCACCGTTCTCCTATAGAACAGATACTCCTCCCGAGTATCTCTATTCGGTACTTCGAGTGTCATTTCGCCGATGATTTATCCCTCGTCAACCCCGTAAGAGACTTTTTCCCCGCTGGGTATATTCACCCCCTCCCCCCGATTTTCCGAGAGTCCTGTCGCCTCGTAGTCGGACCACTCGGCTCCGGCGCTCACGCATCTCGGCACGTAACGGAACATACACGCCTTCCTGCCCGAAGCTCGATTTTCATCCCCTACTCTCCAGCCTGTCTCACCGTGCACTCCGCTTTACTCTCGGCAAACTCTCGCTCTCTCAGGGTCACCCTCGTGCCGGGGAAACACACGGAGAGGCAGAGTCGCCCGGCAGCGGTAGGGAGAGCCTCTGCGAGGGTGATACGCCGCCGGCAAATATATACGAGAATAAACCACCCCAGTGGCGGCGTGATTCCATCGAGGTAGCTAGCTAGCTAGCTGCTGGCCCGGTGCTGGCTATGCTCTCCTGGCCGCCACCCGCACTCACTCGCCGTAATGGCGATTCGATCGATCCCCCATTCCGCCGACCTCGTAGTCCTCGACACCCCACCCGACCTCGACTCTCTGTATTATGACCAGCATTCACTATTCACTACATAACGCGGCGCAGGCCTTCCACATTGAGACACCCCGTGTATCCGTTGCCTGAGTGCAGTTGTCGAGTACTCAACGCGACTCTGTTCGAAACCTCTGTCGGAGACGCCGATGAGATATTGAATTATTTAATAACAACAGAGGCAGAGAGGGAGGGAGAGTACAGTGGAGTGTCCCGATGAAACGACGACCGGAAGTCGGCTCTCAGCGGTCGTTCCGTATCAATTTCACTCACCAAGAATTCCGGACGTAGAACGAGTGCGAATCCATTTGCTCGAAAGGAACCGGCGGTAAGAGGTCGGACGTAAACGAATTGCCGTAAAACGAACGATTAGTCGTCGACTTCCGGTTGGCCAAACAGAAGAATTAAGTGTGTACCCCTCGATGTTGTCCGAGATTGGCGACCGATGACTCAACCAAGTTTTACGCCGAGGGGGCCCGAGAGAAGAACAGGGGAAAGAGATCCGAGCAAGAAAAACGAGCTGCGTCAAGCGGTTGTAACAAGTCTGGGCCAAGAAAATTCCTTCGGTAACGAGGTAAAGAAAGAGGGTGGCGCTTTTCATCCTCTATTAAACTCCCTCCGACAAGGGAAAGGCGGGATGGTGCTTGCCGAGTGCCGGAACCGCAACTAGCTCCTCTATTCCTCTCTGCCGATAGTATAAAACCGCGTTTGGACCCTCTCAGTTGTCGGCGGCTTTCTCAACGGAAAGGCGAGATGAAAAAACAACGAAGAAGAAGAGGATGAAGAAGAAGAAGAAAAAGAAAAAGAAAAAAGGGGGGAAGGAGGCCTAACGGGGGAGAGCTCGTCGCCGAGGAGGGCCCCCATCGATCGGCGCGGCTCTTTCTCACTGGACCAGTATTCCTTCGGACCTCATTCTTGTCTCGACGAATTATTTTCTCGACTAAACCCCACGATTTTACAGACCGCCACGCTCCGGAGAAATCCCCAACGATAACACGTACACAATCGTCGTTGGCGATTAAAAATCGCCAACGCCGAATCCGAGTTCAATGAGAGGAATATTGGCCCGAAAACAGGTCCGACGATCGGGCACATTGAGCGAACTGTTTTACACGCATACGTGGGTACTTCCGGCCGCGCGTACACGGTAAAGGGCTTGAATTTTTTTTTTTTTTTTTTGTGGAAAAAATGAGGAAAAAAGGAATAATAATGAGAGCTCGGGCGGTAGAATCGTCGTCGAGTGAGCTCGTTTGAGCGAAATAGTCGGTAGATATAACTCGGGGTAGGTGGAGGAGGCAATAACGATATGGAAGCTCTGTTAGTCGCGCGGAGGATGATGGTAATAGCCGACGGAGTACGACGAGAGGATAGGGCCCGAGCACTCTGCACTCGAGCGACTCATTACGGGGGCTTTGCATATGGTGGCGTCAACCGCTCGAAAGGTTAACCAATATTGGCAGAACCGGCGCAATTACGCAGCATCCCGACCACGGAGCGGGGCGCGTACCTACCCAACTAAACCTACATCGCTTCTACCTATACGGCGCTGCACCTATATATCTGCACCACGAAGGCCATACGTACGTATAGTTACGATGGAGCGCAATAGTAACCGACCGACGTGCTCCATGTCGAGCAAACGTCTAGGGCTAGACTAAACAGGTTTCCAGACCCTTGCCGCGTCTACTCCGTGCGCGATACAACGCCATTAAGTGACTTCATTTGATGCACGTTCGAATGACGCGAGAAGGAGGATAATTGAGAGATGAAGTATTCAGTCAAATTGGTAACTCAAATTTGGAACATTCGGCGAATATTATTTGAAGATCCTGAATCTCGCTCGGGTCCACTCCATTTACATTTGAGATGTAGCGCGCGCGTTCTCTTCTCCACTTTTTTGGGTTCCTTAATTCATACGTTTCTGTCACAAATGCATTCGAGACACATGCCAGAGAAAAATGACAAATGTTTTCTTTAACGTCACTTCCGGTTTGAAAATTTCATTTTGCGTCCGGGAGTGACGTCACACCGGAAATACGTCACTTCCCGTCAAAAATCAAGATTTTCAAACTGCAAGTAGCGTTTCCCCGCATGACGTCAGTTCTGGATGAAAACTGAGATTATGAATTATTATTATTATTATTATTATTATTTACAGAAAATAAGTTTTCACTTTTTACATCTCCTTCTATATATTGCTACTTTAGGTGTAATTTTTTTTCAGAATTACTTAGCCTCTCATCTTTACCATTCGAACCGATTGGACTTTGTGGACTGTTTAGCTTCTCGTCTTTCGATTCTATTAGGAAATAAGATGGGAATAAAAAAAATATATATGAAAGTAGCTCTACACAGTCTCTCGGCGAGATTTGCCACAAGTGGCACTCCCGTACCCTTCGGTGAGCACACAGCGTATGGGACATCGAGGGCTTTTGTTTTTTTTTTCGTTATCTGAATAACTCAACTCGAGGATCAACATCGAGCCGATTCGGCAGTCATGAGAGTTATATCGTGGATGCTGCGAGAGGCAATCCGGAGACTGATGTCAGGGAGGAGAATGGAGAGGCGGAAAAAATGCTCCGAAGAAGACGAGCCGAGTGCGGGGAGAGGGGTGCCGCGATGCCGAGGGTGGTCGAACGAGGACCGATAGACAGGCGGTGGAGAGAAAACGCGCGAGCGCAGCGAACCATACGCCGCACAACGGCGGGGCCTCGGAGGGTGGTTGAGGCTTTTCTCTCCCTCGGGAACGTAGGATGGATGGAATGAGGCCTTTTATCGAATAGCTCGAGTGTTGCGGAGGCACGCCTCCGAAATATCCGTTCTCTGGGTGGCTCGCCGGAGCTCTGCCGCACCGGAAACAACTCGAGCGTGCAGCGATAGCCCCGATTGCCAAGGGTGACTTCCTCTATGGCAAAGAGCCACGCGATTTCCCTCCTTCACATACGTTACACCGAGAGAGGCTTCGACCTACCCGCCACTACTCTCGTTGCCGGAGTACAAACTATAACGAAAATTCTGTTTCAATGGACAGCCGACTCGGGGTTAACAGCTACTATGAATCTCCAATGATTTCGAACTCGAGCAGTGAAAGAAACTGATGAATAATTGCTATTAGTTCAGTATATTATAATAATTAATACAATCGATAAATAATCATTATTAGTTCAGTACTGAAGCTTTTGTAAGTTAATATTTTTTCTTCTATCAAGGCAACATGACCCTGAAGATATCTGCATGACATCAGATTTCATCTTTGCCAAGTCTCGATCAATGCGCAACTTTAGGAAGAAAAACAAACTGTTCGCTTGTAGAATTTTATTCTCTACATGAACTTCCCCGAGCGAAGTTGGTGCAATGCAAAACACAACCGTTATAAGTTGATGAAATTTAATCTCGTCCAGATATCTTCTGGGTCATCAAGCATCAATACTTTCAGGTGCAGCTGCGATTATCTTCAAAACAAATCACCCCATTTTTGTTACTAAATTAACGGTCCGAAGTTTATGGCGCGAATTCCGTGTTCTTCTTAAAAGACGTCACTCGAATACGCCTAATGTCCGATTTCAATTTATAAAGCATTCAAATCTGAGGGTAAAAGTTGCCTCCAAATTTTTGTCATGAAAAATGAAATCTGCGACCAACAGTATTTACTCTACTATTTCGGAGCTCCAGTGCACCGCGGTTCCCGTTGAGTTGAAAGATCGCTTCTACGTTATTGCCCAGCCTCCGGACAAGGTCGGCGCGTCTCTCCGGCTTGGGAAAACGGTTCGCCGGTTTCGTCCCGTCGAGATGAATTGCAGAGGAGTAGAAACAATGAGTCGTTGCTTTCTCGGGACCGGGGGATGCTCGTTCGACGACACGAGGCGCACACCAGTGACAAACCATACGTACAGGAGAATTCCTGACCAGCAGCGCCAGTTCGCGCATCCCTTGTCACTCTTGGCTGGATTTCACCGAACGGCCTTGCACCGACGGCGACGAACAAAAGAGAGTCCGGAGGAGGGGTGGGGGGGGGGGGCGCCCGGTTGCAACGGACCAGGAGGAATGCTTCCGCCAAGCCGGTCTCACCGTCGATCCACAGAGAGCCCGGTCTGTGAGGGATGGTGCGGAGTCGGTAGAGTAGGTATTATTAAGCAAGTAAATTAATAGCGGCTTTGGGGGTCCGGAGGTCTCCCGGCTGTGGGGGCACGTCGGGAGATAGAGAGAGACTCGAGAGGCTCGCGGGAGGGTGGATTTCCAGAGAGCACGATAAACAATGCGCCTACACACCCCGTGGTATATAACAACGGGGGAAGAGGCTAGGTATTGTAGAGTAGTTGAGAGGACGGAAAGTACACACGGACACAACCAGCGCCAGAGTGTACCGACTGTGCATACACGTACGAGATCCTCGTGCGGGGCTGTTGAAGATGAGGCTGGAAGCCTGGAGGCCCCACACGAGGCGAGAAGTGTGTATGGCGTACGCATGCTCAAACATCCTCGCGTCGGCTCAAAGAAGGGAGTAAGGGAGTGTACGTATGTGCGCGTGTATGTCGGTAGGACACGACACGCTTGCTAAGTAAAGCAAGCACCTGTGGGACTCGCCGTTTGGAAGCTCGATGCTCCGCTGGGCGTGAGTATAACGCGAGCGTATAGAGAGCACCACGAGGAGGTGCGCGCTGGGTGTAAAGGAGGAGGAGGAGGAGGAGGAGAAAGAGGAGAGCAAAGCTTCGAGTAGAGAGGAAGCTCACGGCGCGCAACTGAGTAGAGGGTTGCGAGTGGAGGGCAGGGTGAAGATTGTATATACGTATGTATATATATATATATATATATATGTATGTATGTATATACATGTACTGTATGTATTGAGGCGTGGGTGGCGAACGGAGGAAGAGAAGGCGAGCGAGACGAGGAGCGAGAGAGTGGGTGAAACCCGGGAGGAAGCCAATCAATAAACTACCTCACTCGCTCGCTCCTGCGATTCCCTCTAGGTACATCAGGTAGTGGTAGTGGTAGTGGTGCGATGAGCGTAGTACGTGCGGTGTGGAACGCAGAGGGGCACAGTATATCGAAGGGGGTACGATCTGTCTTTCTCTATCTCAATGATCTTCCGGAGCTGCTCGGAGCAGCTCTCTCTCTCTATCTGTCCCGTCCTCTCCCGATACCGAAGAGCCTAGCTAGAGCACGAACCGGCGAAGCCTCCATTATGTACGCCCACTCGTCCCCCCAACCCTCTCCCGACGGTTGCCTACAGCCATTTTGTACGTACCTAACGTCGTAGACCCGTTCTGCATCCTCCTCTTACGTACCCTCCCAATGGCAAATTTCAGTTTCCACCGCGTATACACGACGAGCAAGGAGAGAGATTGATTCTACACGCGACAGATTCTCCGCAAATCGTTGTTATGCGTGCTCGCGATGCCGAACGTTCGAAATAACTTTTTGGTGTGATCTTTGGGGATGGGGAGCAAGTATGACGTCGTGCGCGGTATTGAATTTGACCTCGTCATATGCGGTATGAAATTTGACCTTACCATATGTGGCGCCAAGATTGACCTCGCCATATGGGGTGTGAAATGTGACCTTGCAATATCTCCACGGAGAAAAAAAATTGTTGGGACAACAAGAATTTCGTTACCATAACTCATTTACCTGGTTAACATAGGGACAACAAAATATTTTTCTGTGGAAGCAAATATTTTGCTGTAGCAAAATAGCAGCAAAAATACTTTTGCTTCTGCAACAATAAATTATTAACTATCTACATTTTGTTAGAGAAACAGAACTATTTTTCTCCGCGTTGTATCAAATTTGACCTCATCATACATGTTATCAACTCGAATTTGCTTCGAGACAACTTAGAAATTGAACAAAAAAAAACATCTCGAAGAAAAGTTTAAACCCTTTGAGGGTCGTAAATTTGGCTAATGAGACTGTGTGCTTCGGAGGGGCGAATTTGTGCGTGTGCAGAATGTGCCTCTGCCACGCGACTGTATCATAAATCGTATCGGTAATATAAAGAAACATCAAATATTCCAATAGTCACTCGGAGAGATTCTCGGACGAAGGTGAGAAAGAAGTGCGAGCGCCCGTCTCAACGGGGAATCTCTTCGAGTGGCGTTAACAAAAAGAAGGCACAGAAGAGATAGAAGAAAAAATCTCAAAGCACTGGGAACGGATGAGTTAAGCGGGGGATCGAAGGGAGGGACCGTTTTGAGGAATCCTTGAGGCTCTTCTCGGATTCTACGGTCCACGGTACGAGGCATATCCGCGCTCGCGCGCGAGAGAGAGTGAGAGGTGGATCCGCGGCTTGGCGTTGATCGAGACACGAGGAATCTCGTTACGCGGGTCTTCCCAAATCCCCTTTAGAATGAAACGCTCCTTCGACGCGGCGAGCAAGCGTGGATCCGCGCAAAGTATCACCGTCGAACCGAATAGCTCGAATCGTATCCGCGGCTCAGCAGCCTCTCGCGATTATATCCTCGCGGATATATACTCGCGGCGAAAACCCCGAGTAGACTGCCGCTCTTATAATGCAGAGGTGTCTTGACGACGACGATATTCCAGTTTTGAGACGAGCGAAAGAAAAAATAAAAATAAAAACAAATAAATAACGAAAATAAACGAACGAATTAATTCTTGAGTCGAGTTTCTCGTCCCCGGGGGTAAAGATAAGATAAGATAATCGAGCTCTCATTATTTTCGTGTGTTACCGCCGAGGGCCATGGGAGAGGTTGATATCTATAATGATAATATTCTCCCGATTCGGCTCGCGAGTATGTAAATTGCAGCCGCGAGAATGCGAATATCGTCGAGTTATTCACCGGCACCTGGGAAAAAAAGGCTCTACCGATGATTAGCGGTATCTTGCACCGAAGATAAAAAATAAATAAATACGGAAAAATTCCTTCGATATTTATCAAGTTCGCGCACTAATTCTGCCGGCATCATGACATTAAAATTTATCGGAAAAAAGGCTAAAGAAGCTGCTATGAGAATTATTACGAAAAACAACAAATATATATACATATATAAGAGCACGACTGTACTTTGGATCAGCGCTGGTTCGCTCCTTCTCAAATTTCACCCGAAGCGATGAGATCTAACGAGGAAAGAAGAAAGTCCTAAAGACGAGTAGCCAACCGACGGAGATTAAAGTCGCCCCGCCCATAATCCTAATGTACTAATCCAAAATCTTCTTATTACAAGATTTTTTTATCGTTCGATCTAGCGCTGACGAAGATGTCTGTGCGAAAGGCCGCCGACTATATATGTATTATATACATGTACGAAAAAAAAAGTTGTGTAAAAATCGACATACCCATAGGCTGCGAGGGTTGGATCGTAGGGGTAGTATCCAGTGGCTGCTGGTTGAAGCGCTGCGGTACCCCATGCTGTACCCATGTCTGCCGTCATTCCCATTCCCGTCGCGTCCTTCAGTCCGTACGGATTTCCCTGAAATACATTTCAACATTGATTTCCACTCCGATAGCGCTCCTCTTCGTATTTCCGCTCCGTATTCCACGTTTCGCGGAAAGAATCGATTTTGCACGATAAAAATAAAGAAAAAATAGCCGTCACTGATACAAGTGAATTTCACACAGGTTCGAGAATATCGTTAATCAAATGTGATCACCCCGACAAGTAATTAGTCATCAACGAGTAAATAACAAGTAGTAGTATCTGTAAAAAGAATTAAAAATTCAATTACCCGTGTGCAAACAATACTCTCCATGCGATACATATCTGTAGCTACACAAAAGCTCATATTTCTTCTTTATATTTCCATCCGTGTTATCGCTGATGAATACAAATTTGAAAGGGGATTTTTCATCTCTCGTTTTTCATGAAAAAGTACCGTATTTTAAATCGCCACAGATACTCAGAATACGAGCCGGTAATTAAAAATAATAATTTTCGTGTAATGCTGCAATGCTCCTGAACGTTTGATTGTTAAAAAAATAAAAAATAAGAAAAAACGTTCTGACGGTCCGCCGATCGAAACCTCGTCGTCGGTAGTGGTGCGCGATCACCGGCTAGTCGACCGGGGAGGTAGTGAAGCGCGAGGACGAGAGAATTTCGGTGTCGCAGAGGGTTGGCCTGTCGGCGGCAACGGCAGACTCAAAAAGCCCACGACGTGCAAGTATATTAGGTGGCTAATGGTAGCACAATGGGATATTATTAGGCCGGGCTTAGGAGAGAGCCTCCCGTTCCTGGCGCCAGCGCGTTTCGTGTTACACCTCAGCCCGTCGCGCGTTATAATTCTTCATTTCTTCAACCCTCCCCCCATCCCACCCCAGTGCCGCTCCCCCGACCACCTTCCTCTTCGCGCTACCGCTCTCTCATACATAAACGCGCCGAGACCACATATTTCAATTTATTTCACTGTCTTTTAACCGGGAGAGAAAGAGACGGGGAAGAAAAAAGAAAAAAAAAAGTCGCGAACCGCGCCGAGAGCAGCGTAGGTGCGTCGAAGGAAAGATTTCTTCCGGGTACCGTGTACATAACGCTGGGCTTTTATTCCCGTGAGCTTCAAGTCCGTAAGGTACAATACTATACCATATGCGTACTGCTACGGACCTCCCAGAGTCCTCGCTACGATACCCTAGGCATCTTTACGAGGCTGGATGGACCACGGGTGGTCCGCTTGGCGCTCGATTATTGTCACGGCCCGGTGCTTAGGTCGAACGTTGTGCAGATACCTATGTGTATATCTATATGTATAGTATATATGTGTAAACGGTATACAGGGGGTTGTATATACGAATTCTGGAGCGGGTGTGTACGTGAGGCAGCAGCAGGAGGACCCAGGTAGTCCACCAACTGCGTCGACAATCCGCAATTATGATCTGTACTGTGTGTACTGTGCGCTGTATATATGTAGCACATGTAGAGATAATCGAGGATAGAGCCGAGTCAAGCGTACGTGCTCTACCTGCTGCTGCTGCCGCCGCCGCCGCCGCTGCCGGTAGTTGTGTCTCGGGCATTGCCACAGCAGAGAACCGTGACGCGAGGCCCCGCTCGTTCCAACCGGGCAATAATTAAATTAAGAAAAGAAAGGGTGAACAAGATAACGCGATGAAGCCGTAGTCACGGGACGTATGTGCAAGCTTCGAGCGTTACGCAGACGTGCGTTGCGAGACATCGCAAAGGTTCTTTCATGCTTTTCCATCGGTGTACCGATCTCTAGCGTTCGACACTGGCTCGACCGGGTGTAGATGTATCGATAGATTTTTTTTTCTGTTGTCCATTGATGAGAATAAATAAAAATAAAAAAATTGTAACATTAAAAAATATTTTTTTAAGTTAAACCATGAGATTACCGGTGAGTGATTACCAGTTGTTCGGTCACGATTTTACTAATACACAATGATTCCGGAAGTGTCGAAGGGAATTAAGTTAAATGCTTTTTTCCAATAGTCGTCGTATAATATTTCATTGGTACGAGGATATCATTCATTAAAGCGAAATTGAATTTATTCGGGCGAATTAAATTTGATTCCAAAGCTTGATTAATTAAGTTATATCCTCGTACCGATGAGACATTTCATGGAGACTAAAAAAGCGAAAAACGTTTGATTGATTTTAGTACTTTTTGTTTTCTCAGTGCAGTACGGTAAGAATCCAGTAGTCGTACCTCACGTCTGGAATTAACCTCACTCTGAAATTTTTACACATACGCAGCAGCCTTTGACTACGGGTAAAGAGAGAGTGAGTGGAAGTCGAGTGGATCGAGCTCCAGGGGTGCCGTGCAGTCGTCGGGCTCGTGAGAGCCGCGAAGGGTGGATTCCTTCGAGCTCGGGACCACCGTGCGCGTTTCATCTCACATATAAACTACCACTGGAAGGACTCCTTCGCTTCCATTCGAGGCAGCGCGCGCGCACAGATCTCTCTCTCTCCGCGCTTATTGCCCTTATTGCCTCCGCGCCGCCCATTTCATTCAATGCTAATCCGGTTCTTATTACGCTCTTATAACGCTCGTCGTGAAACGACGACAGAGATAGAAAAACGGAGAAGGAGAGAAACGCGTCCTCAGCACGTGCTCTCATCCAGGAGGCTCGTAAACGCTCGTAGAACCTCGAAAAAAAAACAACCCTTGAAAAAATACCTCGACAAACTTTCCTGATCGCGGGATGAGAACTCGGCTCTCCGCGCGAGTTTCGCTCGAAGTATAAACGCGCCCGAACGAAAAACTACCGCGTACGAGTTTCGTATCGCGGTGGAAGAAAAAAAAATGCATGCAATAAATATCGTTCCATCTACGCCATAGAGTGTCCATCCGTACACTATACACAGTTTTATAATAAAAGATTCATAACTTGTGTGGAGTAACGAACTAAAGGGATTATGTGTTAAATTTGAAAAAAGAAACGTTTTACGAGGCACAAAGCATAGTCGATTGAAAGTGGATACGTGGCGTGAGATAACAGCTCTAGGTGTGCGTACAAAGTTAAGGCCGCCATAACCATTCGACATCGATTGTTATCAGTCGCCGCTTGATTGCCGTACGCGAGGCCTATCGATTTCACTGCGAAGTACGAGTCGCTTACGAGAGAACGGAAAAAGAAAGAATATACATTTTTTTTTAAACTTACCAGAGGCGAATAAAATGCGGAACTGTCCATGCCGATGCTCGGATAAGGTGTTTGGTCGGTCGCCGATGGGGTTGGCGTTGGATAAGACGAGTAGGAAGTCGCGGTTGGCGCTAGCCTCGGATATGCACCGAGGGCTAATCTCGCCGCGCTGTCGTACTGGCAGGAGCAGACCGTCTGACCGGTGACCGGATCGGTCATCATTGGCCTGCCATTTTCGCAACAGGCTGTTCCTGGACCGGCCGTACTGCCGACCGGGGTGCTTGCACCGCCGGATGCTCCGGTTGTACCGGTTCCGGCGCCAGCACCGGTACCCGCCGTTGTCGTTGTCGTCGCCGTAGACGACGGCGAAAGGGCACCCGGACTGAGTCCTCCACCCGACGACATCGCCGGTGACGTCGCCGTCGTCGGCTGTCCACCGCTCACCAACAACTGAAACAACGAGATGGCGTGGTTCGCCTTAACAGTACCGATTAACATCTTCCTATCGTCTTGATTATCCTACGCGAGATCATTTTTTTTTCTATTTATAAACGAAGGTAGGCAAAGAAAAAAACTTGCAGTGTTACCGGAGGGCAAATTTATTTGACTCACAGAAACGGAAAATAAAAATTAGAACGTAAGGTTGAACAATGGGTTGCACCGCTCTGCAAGTTTGTACGGGCTCCAATGTAATAATAAAATCGGCTTGAGGTGTCTCAATTTTATTTATAATTAGACAAAGACCATATCTCGATGTGTGCTGAAGAATAAATTAATTTGTTTTAACGGTAATGAAAATATAAAATAAAAAACGCCCAAGCAAACACGATCTAACTCCTCGCACCTCATTAAAAAAAGAAAATCACTTTTCCATGACGATGAAAGCAAGTTGCAATTACGATTGACTCTGAACTTACACTTTGCTAAACAGCACGCTCTCTGTAGAAAATTCATTATTATCTCGGAAGGCATTTTTCCTGTATGATAAATATTTCTCCATTTTTCAATTCAATTATTTAATCCTTTATATGTTAAAAGAACATTTTTCCAACTGTCCCTTTGACGAAATTTTGACCCACTCCGCTCGAGCGATTTTCCAACGTCGCCTCGCGAGAATGGGTTAAATGATTTGTCTGGGCGGAGATAATAGACACGTATCACCTCGACTACACGACTAAACTATGCGGTAAACGATTCATCATTCGGTTGAATTTACACCAGAACGAATGCGTAAATACGGACAAGGTGGTGTTGCTGTAGGTGCGGCATCGTTCCTATTGTCGTTGAGGCCGAGGCTCCCTACCTGTGTTGTCCTCACACCGTGTTATATATTTAGCCGATTTCTGCATCGTCGGACGCGCGAGCGTGATAGACGGAGCGACAGAGAGAGAGAGGGGGAGAGAGCGAGAGAGCGAGAGAGAGCGAGAGAGAGAGAGAGAGAGAGAGAGAGAGAGAGAGAGAACGCCGGGGGCCAGCACAGTTAGCGGGTCTAATTATAATCAAAGCAATCGGACGCTCGATCGACTCAAATTGGACGATGTACTTATTAGGTATCCACCTAGCTAATCCTCCATTCGACGGATCACGTAAAACGCCCACGCTTATTTATTTCACAGACTATTACAATATAATTGTGCGATCGATGGCGCTCAGACATTAACTCGTACCGTGAAGCTAATCTTGTACGTGGCTGCAGACGTCTGGCAAGTTTTGCACAATCAAATATTCATTGGCATTAAATCTTCCGTTTTAATTTTCAACGTCCAGTGCCCGCAAACGAGAAGACGACGCGCTAGTCGGGACGTCTATTCGAGGCGTTAAGGAGCCTCTTAAATTGATAGTAACTCGACGGCTGAGAGAAGGAAGGAGCAGAAGGAGAAGAAGCAGCTCGAGGCGTAAAGTCGGTGTATTTTTACGCTCCCTTAGGAACGGCTCTACGTGAGCAATTCTCTCGAATTCTTAAGGCAAACTACGCCTCCTTCGTCTGAGCGTCCCGCGACTCCGGCTTGATAAACACGTTGCGAGTAACGCTGACGAAAAAGGTGCGAAAAAATACGTCGATTTTTTGTTTTGTTTTTTTTTTTCAGATCAGTAAAGAAATTAGAGAGAAATTCAAAAATTATATCGTTTTTGGGTAAAATTAATTATTAGGGTAACAGGACGATTTTGGTATGAAAGACTTTTTTTCGTTCGTCCTGTTTCGGCGTCAAGTGTGAAGCAAAAGAGTTTATTGGAAGAAGCTCGTGCACCTGTGGGTAACAACCGGTTTTCCGGCTGGACGTGGAGAGGCGGATGAGCCGCAGAGCCGACTGGATATATACGCCCGACACAAACAACAGGCGTGAATTCGTTCGTCAATTACCGATTCCTCCGCACGCCGAGAGAGAGAGAGAGAGAGAGAGGGCGAGCTCGGTGACAAACAAACAAACGCGGGCAAAGGGGGAGGGAGAGGAGAGCTTTTCCCGCCACGATTCAGATAAAAGCTCGGTACGCATCGATGATCCTATATTTCTCAATATTCCTGGGCAACGAGCTAACGCGCTGAAACTATGCCAATTTTCACCCGAATGTTCGACAACAATGTTCGTAAAACCAAAATAACCGGAACACTTGTTCCCGAAATCCTCCAAATAATCGTAATGCATTTCACGCGGAGACAATCGATTTTTTTTTAGCTGCGGTGAGGGTCGCGTTAACGATTTTGGTTATCGCGTTTGGGATCAATGTTTGTTCGTTGAATTGTGTCGATCGTAAGCGTGAATGAATTAATAGCAAAGAATAAAAAACCATTAAAATTTCGTTAAAAACGAGCGAGTCATAATTAAACGCAATTATTCGAGTTATTATGTTTTATGAACGCCATGGGAGAAACCATGAAGGCAACAAGAAATATAAATCTAAAAATTGTGTAAGAAGAGAAACAAAAAATTTAGAAATATTCCATTGACAATGTCGAGAAATTGATTATCAATGAGGAAATATAATTTGTTTCGCTGATTGGAACGACGCAGGATTTGAACCGATGAAGTCAAATGCACTATTCGTCGCTAGTAGAATAAAAAAAACTTTCATCTGTTGTTTCAAAGATACAACATAAAATCTAAGCAAGCCCCATTCCAAGTTTTATGTAAATCAGTTGTCATCTTTTCAATTCTAATGATAGCAAGCAAATTTTAATGAGGACTGTAACAGTATCTTTTGTACAAATTTTAATGAGCCCAAATCATCGACTGTTTAGTCTCGACGACCACGAGGTTTAATCACCTGCTTCATTCATGATTTCTTAACGACACTAATAATGCGTTCAAATTTGAATTTTCTGCTGGCGACATTCCAGCACGAAGGTTGCTAATAATCAGTCAACTTAATTACCAGCTGCAATCTAATGACTCCGACGAGTCTCGCATGATACGTTGTAACGCGGTAAAATGTGAATTCGCCAATGTCACGCAGTGATGATAATCGAAAGCCGCCGAGGGCCAATTAAATCCCTCCAATGTCTACCCATAAAAATGTTTAATCTTCAAACGTCAGTCGACAATCTTCGTGTCTCCAGACTCCGAACTCGAGAAGAAAGTTTCAGTTGAGTAACTAATGTCTCTCTCCCTCTCTCTCGATTGGATAACCAGTCAGCTAAGATCGCGCAATGCGGTCGCGCGTTTTTACACACTGGCACTTTAAAGTTTCAATAGCAGAGATATGTATAAATCCGTTAAGTCCCGATAAGTCCCAAAGACAATGATTAACTGACGATCCAAAACTGCAAGCGCTGGCTATTAGCCCGCCTGTGGAGCAGGGTCGGACACACGACAAAAATTGACTTCGCTTCTCTGTCTGTCCGTCCGTCAGTGCAACTTTCACACGGCGTGCGAGAGACGCGTGCTATGGAGCGACGGCCGTCGGCTCTGCGCCTTAAAGAGCCAAGAGCAGGTGCGCGCGCGATCAGTTTTTCCCGGTTCCCCTCGACGACTTATTAATTCCTTCTCCCGCAGAAAAAATAATAAAAAAATATAAAAAAACATCCGGGACGACTCCTACGATCCTAGCGTTCCGCCTATTCGGAGTTTGTCACTGAATTTCCACGATAACCTGTCGAATTTTGATCGGTAATTGGATAGATCCGTTTCGATGTGGTCTTACCTGTGAGGCCGACGGATACGAGTATCCGAATTGAGCGTACGCCGACATGGTCAATGCGGCGTGTGCTCCTTTATCAATACCGAGTCCCTCGAGCGTCGTTAACAGTGACGATCAAAGATTTCGGGAACTAACGGGGGTAATTAACCCCAAAAAAAAAAAAAAAAAAAAAAAAAAAAATGGGACTTCACTAAATCTCAATCACTGATCACGTACACTGGACACTCCGTAGGATCACTGAAGTCTCTGACCCGAAAGAAAAGATGATACCGAGGATGACGGGGATCACTGGAACCGGCGAAAACTCTCGATGAAACCGGATTCGGAGGTGATCCTTCTCGTAACTTGTTTAACCGAGTCCTACTGTCGACTGTCATCAGGGCATCCTTAATTCCAATGCCAAGCTAATGTGTACCTCGTCGCGTCTGATCCACATGCTTGGTTCCGTCTGTGACCACTGCCAGTTCCGGGCAATTCGCGAAGAGAGCTTTTCGTTTTTTTGGCTCCTTTTGTTGTTATTGTTGCTGTCCTTTTGCTGCCCTCTAGAGCAAAAGTGGTAACACAGCAGCTGATTCACAACACGGGGAGCAGGTGGCCCGAATACACAAACGTGTATTCTACTCTGCTCCCGGAACAGTTATATCTCACCACCGACGAAATCCGATAAATGATGGGAAAAATAAATGTAACAATTCGACGACAAAACAATACCGATCGCAACCGACGCACCGGAGACATTCGTCGAACCGTCTTTTTTGTTCCTTTTCGTTGTTTTTGTTGTCGTGGGGATTACGCGAACTATTATAGTTATAGAAGGCTTTTTCTGTGGGGTCTTCGCTTCGTACGTACGGTCCGTCCCCTGTCCCTGTCTCAGGGCTCTCCAGACTACGACTGACTCGACTCTACCCACACCACTTCATTGGCTTCCACTCGGATCGTCTCGGATCACCCTCTGGTGAGGGAGAATCGAAGCAAAAGCTTCTCCCACTCTGGCGTTTGATGGGCGTTGCCAGATGTTCGCCAGCCAATGGCAGGGCTTCGAGCAGTCGCTGTTCGCCACCTACTGGGAGTCGTTCAAGCTTCGGATTGGTGGATCCGGCCGGTTTTGGGCGTGTTTCGTACATTTGGGCACACCCCCGACAGAAACGACCACCCTACCCCTCCATTTGCAGCGTGGAGAACCACCAGCGTGAAACTACTATTTTCATCCCGTCAAGGAAAATCCAACCCCCTCGAAAGCACCCTTACCGGAAAAGGCTTCTCGCATAGCCTCCACCTACGTACAGCCTCGTTCTACGACTATGCCGCACAACAAACAGCAACTGAGAACAAGGAGGAACGAGTGTGTTTACGCGAGTCGACTCTTGTCAAGAGCGTTCCTGCGAATTTGAATAAATCTCGGGTTTTATAAACCTCACTCGCATGTTTCTGTCTGTGAGCGGATACGCCATTCGACGTGTTTTGCGCCATGATTGTTTGGCGAGAGCTTGATCGATTTGTCAAAAAAAAATCATGGATCGGATGAAAAATTAATTTACGCGGGTGATTTGCAACTTCCAAGTATTTTTTTACGATCCTCATCTTTGATCTACGATTTTCCTGAAGAAAATTGCTTTCTCAAGTGATGTGACTTTTATTGATGAGAATGTCGTCTAAACAACATTTTGTCTAAACAAGAAAAAGATGAAAAGTTGGCAAATCCAATGGTTTTCCATAGAAATTGTATGACGAATGAATGGAGATGAATGACGAAAAGAACAGATCGGTAAAAGAACATTGAGAATGATAAATTTTGCCGATCACCGCTCTACATTCGGCCTCTCGTACTTATCGTTATATTTCTCAACAGCACTCGTCCCTATAATCCACAGCGTGACCTTAAGAAATCGTTGTTTTTTTCCTTTCTCTTCGAGTAATAGGATTTGTATAAATGTCGTCTAGACTGTCGTCCAGGCTGTCAGCCCTGCGGGATCTCGAGATGAGGATCATCAGGCTTGACCGTCTCGGCAATTTGCAATAATTTCACGGACTATTAGCCGATATTTCATTGGGGTTGGAGAGCCGGAGCACTGGCTCGATCTCTGGTCATCTCCCGCGGAAGTGACGTTCCGCTCCTCTCCGCTTGCGTGAATACCCAAGTGAATAACGGCTCGAGAGTGAGGGAGAGAAGGGAACTAGAAAATCGTGCGGACAAGTTGGGAGGGAAACGTAAGCGGGATCCCGATCTAATAGGATTAGCCGACAGGTCCCCTCCGAGCAGCTCTCTCTCGACGTCGGTCCACTGCGTACATGGAACTCCGGGATGCCAGATAAGGTGACCCCTCGGCATCCGTTCCTTCGGCATCGCGAAGCAGACATACCTCCTAAACTCTCTATATATATCTGCAGTAACTGTAGGTACGCATGTATACCGGATATCGGATGGTATGCCAAGTACCTGAGGCCTAGGGCCCTCGGGTATATCCCTCTCTCGCAGCCATAGTGCGGTCCGCACGCAATGATTTAGGACCCCTGCGTAAACCCAGTGACCTGCCGCTCACGCCCCCAAAACAGCCGTTCCGAACATTATATCTGTTTGTAAAAACTGGACTCCTTAACGAAAATCTCGGGACCGTCGAGAGTCACGGGAACCCCTCCGGTAAGCGAGCCTAAACCCTCAAAGTACTCTTAATAACAGTCTTAATACCACACTCTGCCATGGTTGCCCCGAAACAATGCTTTCGTTTTTCAACTCTGTTTGCCGGAAACTCGGTAATTTTTTTTTCCGTCGTACTTCTTCGAAGACCTTTGTTTTTCAATGTGGATAAAAATGTATGTATTGTATCTTGAAAAAATATTGCAAGAAAATTCACAAACATAATATCGACTTTTCAACGATGTCATCCAAAAGTTCATACCATGCGTCGGCAAAGATACGACATTTTTACGATATTGTAGGGACATTCTGCTCTGCTTCAGAGTTCGACGATATATTTTATTCAAAACGATATATCACCTACCAAAAAAATGTGCCGAAATTCTAAAACATATGTACTATTCCTCCGACTCGGTAATAAAAATTTGGTAATGTTGCGTAGCCGACATGTGGCGTGTGTTTCAAGGAACTTGACCGAGACGAATAAAAACCGTCGGTTTAATCTCCGATAGCCGACGTTCACCGAAAAATTATTGTTATCGGTAGTTCGCGAGATCAGAACTCGCGATAAACGATGTTTGGCTCTTGGTGTTAACCATTCTCCGCATTACCGTAATCTTTGACAAATCGTATAATCTTCATTTGTACCACTACAATATATTCTGTCAATCCCACGAATTACGCTATACCGTCGAATTAAGTGGACTGCAATCTCTTTCCCTACCGCTATTAACGGCATGTGTCGTTGAGCGCATGCAACGGTCGTTGGACACAGAGAGACAGACGGAGAGAGCGAGAGGGGTTTTGACTGTCGTGTCATGCCAGTGTGTACCGAGTATCGATTTCCATCGTCACGCGTCTACCTCCGCACTTGGTGATTACCATCATCTCGCGTTACGGGGGCGCGTCGCACCCCCCTCCCCGTCCACTCGTCCATGCGGCCTGTTATATCCAATCCCAAACATTAACGAAAGCGTAACGTGTGTTTCATAGCGATAGCAAAAGTCGTATCGCTCCTCGGCAAGATGTAACAACCAAGTCTTCAGCGAGCTTGGAGCGAAGAAAAAGATGAGAAAAAAAAACCAACGAAGCGTCGGTCTAGCGCGACAGCTTGTGTTGCCTCGAAGGTTCCGGATTTGATAAGGAGCAGGGCAAAAGCCGCTAGAGAGCAGTCAATCACATTGTTGGTTCTCCGGTTACCTACCGGCCCTCGACAAATCTCCGTCCACCGAAAGAACTGTACACATACTTCGCTTGTATGCCCGTTGAGCTATCTCGGGGCTAGTGTCCGAGTTTGTTTGCGGTTCGGGGCAAAGTTAAACGGGTATGGAAGCCTTCGAGACAGATAGAGGGAACCCCTCCGAGGATTGATCAACTGGCTAAAGGTTGTTTTACCTGACTCCGCAGCCCCTAGACATACCTCGGAGTGATTGGGCCGCGAGTTGACTCCTTTTCTTATCTCCCGGCTCGACTCTCGGTTAGTCTTCGCCGTTCGTCCTATAGACTGGACCCGTCGACGGCTCAAGATATTTCTTTTCGTTTTCCCGACCCCGAGAGAAAGAGGTCTTTTACGATGGTGGAATCCGAAATCCTCGGTAGTTCCGCGGACGAAACAGCTTGGATATATATATAAAATCCTACTCGCGTCTCTAAATTGCCTAATCTCGGCAGTAAAACGGTGTTGATGTGTTCACGCCGGGTTTCGCTATCCACGCCGAAGATAGAACAAAAGGTTCGTTCGTTGAAGATCTTCGCGATGCGATGGAGGCGTCGCTACCAATAGCTGGAGCATCGGAATGAGCGAACGGCTCTGGAGTAATAAGAATAAGGGATGAGAATAAGAAGTCGTGTTCTTGACCGACGCAGAAGAACACGCGCTCATTGGGGGCTCCAGACGATCGCCTGGCGCCTTCGAAAACCTTCAGAGTTTTATTGGGGCGCGAGGAGAGACCGGGAGAGGTTTGCTTCAACCGCTTCTTCTTCTCCTTCTTCTTCTTCTTCTTCGTCTTCTTCTTCTTCTACCTCTTCTTCTTCTACGGGCGTGTTGGTCGGTTGGCCGGCGAAGACGAGAGCAACCAAGAGGGTTCTCTTTCTCGCTCTCGGTATGGCCGACCAGTATGTCGCCGTAAAAAAGCCGGCTGGCTATATCCCCCTTCCATATAGTATATATACCCCACTCGGACCCCTTTCCGATCCGGTGCCCTCGTCGAGAGATCCCAGAGAGAAGGACCGCGAAGAACGACGACGAACCAACGACCAACGAAATGTCAACCGTAAACCTCGCGAGGCAACACTAATTAACCCGACCGAAATAAACTGCACCGTTCAGAGGCGCGTTGTGCGCCTTCCCCTGATACCCTTTCTATACTCGCTTTCGGGGGACCTCTCCTCGACTTTCTTTAACTTCTTTAACACACTCCTACATCTTCGTACGTTCCACCTCACTTCTATCCTCGCTATGTATCTCACGACTTTTTTTTTTTTTTTCTTCTCTCCATTCACTCTATTCTACCGCATCGACGTATACACGCATAGTGTGAAGCTGGAGCTGCGAGGAGTTAGGAATTTTTCGGGCAAAGATGGCTCTTATCGATGCCAGAGCGGAGAGCGATGGAGAACCGAAATCCGAATTCTCATCTGCTCTTAAAGGACCTCCCGACATCCTTTGGGTTTACCGGTTTACTCTCTCTCCCGGCAACGTCCCTCCGTCTTTCTCTGTGGGCCACGTGATTGCAAGCCATCCCAGAGCCCGACACGAAACGACCATGGGAGACCGCACGAAGGGGTCTTTGCCGACGGGAATCGCATACTTGCTTGCAACCCCTCTGTACTCTATGCCATCTACGCCACAAACGCACAAGGGCTGAAACTGCCTCCGTGTCGTCGTCGTCGTCGTAGTACTCTCCTCGTTCCATCAGCGATAGCAGCACCACCGCCGGCAGCAGCAGCAGCACGAAACCACGGGGATTCCCCGTCTCCTGCTACGCCGTGTCCGCGCATTTCCATTTCACTCGAGATGAGGGAGAGAGCTGTCCACAGTGTTAGTCAGGTCGTCTCGGTAGCATCCCTTATAAAGCATCCCATTTATCGTTCAGCAATTTGGTCAATTTTGGACCCTTCGGCATTCGCGCGGTGAGCGACGACAGTAAAGAGATGTTTGATGGAGCAATGGCGATTACGGGGATGTTTTGTCCATTCGTAGTCGTTGATGCTTGATAGAAGGAAATGCTTTTGAAACGCTCGACGAATCATTGCCAAATTGGTACGACACTTAGAAGGCTTGATACGTGTTTTTCTAAATTTCTGTTTTCAATCCTCTTTTCGGAGTAACATATCGAAGGCCGGGGCAAAACGGGGATGCTGCAAAGAGCCGAGTGATTCCGCGATTCATTATTCGGCTCCTCGTGGGCGTGGAGTATTTTTCTTTTTTCTTGCAACATGTTTCGAACCACGATTATTAGCGATCTATCGACTATGCGCGACCAAGTTCGGATACGCGGATGAGTCTCGAGTGTTGCGCACGGTTAGTCGTGTACTTAGAAAATGAATTGGTCATTACCGTGGCATTCATAATGCAAGAGAAGCTTCGTTGCGAAAGGCGCACAGACCATGTTCGAGCGGTGAAGAATAAACAACTGGCCACTAGATCTCTCTCCCTCTCGTCGAATACCCGAGTTTGATTTTCTTTATTTCCAATCAAGTCGACAAGTCTCTCTTAATGAAGCCAACACAGCGCCGCGATACTCAACGGACGAGCACGAGGAGAGCGCACTTCAATAGAAATCCATTAGTCTCGCAATAAAAATAACAGGCAAATGCACAATCACGAGCGAAGAGGCAGACACATGGAATTCCGACATCACAGCGAATGGTCACAGAAACAATATCGATAGATGATATTGGAACGAAGTTAAAAAGAAAGCTTCCTCTAAGAGGAAGCAAAAATCGAAGGGACTCTAAACAGCGTCAATATTTTTTTGCGTAAGCGAAAACAAAATGTAATTAATAAAATTTCCGAAGAGGACCACAACTCTTGGCCGTAATTTGAAAAAGTATATTTGAACTTTTATTTTTTTTTCGATAAGCTGCGCAATGAAAAATTCAATTCTGTTCGGTGAATCGCGCGAGCTCCCTCGAGAGCATGGGTGGGATATAATTTGGGTGAAGAAAGGAGCACGTAGGGCATGTATAGTCGAAACCCCTTCGCGATGCTCTTGAACCCGAGGATGCTCGAGTTCGAGCGTAGGATAATGATCGGACGGAAGTGTTCGTGTTAAAATATGCAGATCCGTCTAAATTACTACCGGGCGGACGTTCGGTCGGGCGTCTCGCTGGCACCTTTACCCCTATAGCGATGCGTGCGGGGCGCGCACAATCATCGGGCTACTCTTTCGAAGAGTAGAAGTGGAATAACATCGCTGCTTCGGAGTCTTCTCCCTCGTGTATATAGGTACTACGCGTAGTACATAGGAGAGGAATATATAATATATATAAGAAACGGATATATGGCAAAGGCCTCCGAGTTATAAGTTGTTGGTTGGAGGTCGAGGCCGGCCCATACTCATGGCGTGAAGCACGCGTGGGAAAGTGTATTAACCACAGCTCCGGGCAATAATGCCTAACCGCGAGCGATACGTGGTCATCAACGTCTCCCAAGCTCTTTTAACCGTCATTTATTCAATCAATAAACCTATTAGGAGGCTGTCCGTACCCAAAAAAAAAATTAAACATAAAAATTAATTTAAAAAATGTTTTTAAATATCTTCCACGATAATCCGAATAATGTGACCGATGTTTTACCGAAAACGACAAAAAATTTCAGAAATCGAGACAAATTTTTGATCATTTTGTTAGTCAAATAATTAGTCTGTTTTTGGATAATAAGTTTTGTCTCGCAAGTTGCCTTCGCCTGTATAAAAAAATATTTATATATATTCAAATAAAAAATATATTTTAGTTGAACGAACGTGACATTTTGTTCTTTCGTGTTTCTTTGAAGTGGAACTCAACTCGTACGTTCGTTCTTTTCAATTTGTCGCCATCGCCATTTTTTCTTTCGACACTCTCGAAATTTATAGAACGTCGTTGTTTCTTTTTTCTTTTCAGGAAGCGGATATGTCAGCGGAAAAAACAGTAGCTTTCTGGGTCCGCCGCATGCGTTTTCTTCTTTGCATCGGGACATAATAGCTGCGGGAGAGAAAGAGAAGCGTGGAGCGCACATGCAGCGTTTAACGAGCGAGTGCGAGTGCGCGAGCGTGACGCATGGGACTAATCGACTTCTTAACACGGAACGACCATTAATACTTAGCGAACCCCGAGCCCGCGGCCCCGCGCGACATTAGCAAGCACCGCCGAGAGTCAAACTCGCTGGAGATTCTATAGCTGTTAACTACCACGACGACTCGACGGAATGAGGATAGGCCGCTCTCGCGCTTTGCCATCCGAGAATAGACCCGAGAGTGAGTACTAAGCGCCGCATGTGTGTAGGTTTGGTACAAGCGTCAATTTCGACATTGCCCAAAAAATCCGCTAGGGCAGAGCGGGGCAAAACGGGCCAGTGGGGCAAAACTGGATAATGGGACAAAACGTAATTTTCCAATAACTTTTGGATGGTGGCGGTGACGGTAAGTGGTGCGAAGCGGTGTTGAAAATCCGGATGTATCGTTGGGTCAAAATGGGGCATCCGAAAATTATTAGAAAATTGAGTTCTACCCCCTGTAAAAATTAAATTATTATTTACGCATGGTCTATGCCGATATTTTGCACGGATATCAATTACTAATTATAAATCCTATTTTACCAGTAACTACAATCTTTTAACCATTATATTCGTTATAAACTTAAGTCTGCGGGCCAGTTGCTCGGTAACTGGGACGTGTCTAGTCATTGGTACGTTTACCTTACCAGTCCCAAATACCAGTGTGCAACTCCGGATTTCAAAGATACAATATTTTCTCCCGTCTGGGGCTGTTAAAAAGATTTTTTTTTCGATATTTTTGCCGATCGGTTATGACTACGTGGAGTCGGAGCTATCGAAAAAAGGACGAGGATTATCGTTAATCGAACCCCCTACGCGCGGCGTTTTGCTCGTCCGTAGCCGAACTCGTATTATGTATAGAGAGGATTTATCGCGTCGACGTGCAACCTACAAGATACACATGCACACATGGGTGCGTATATATGCGCTATCCTCGATGGAGGTACAGCTAGGGAAGCACGAGATCAATACGTTGGATCGATCGGTATAAAATCGCGGGGTCTATATTCGCGCACGGCGTTACATATACACCTCCGATGGGCTCCGGAGAACCTGCACATGCACATCGATGCACCACTTTATGCGCGCATAATGACGCCGTAAGTATTCCACCGCCTACTCTCCATCTAGTTAACAAATATCCAAGCGAGCACCGTTAACGCACACGTTCGTGATAATTTATTATCGTAAGGCCGGGGCCCTCTGCCGCGCCGGGGAACGCTTCGAACCCCCTCACTGCACGCCACGACGCGCGTTATGTTCGACCTCAGGATACACATCGCTACATCGATATCAGTCAGCAACTTATAAAACAAAAAGACACATAAGCGGACGAGAGCGAAATATATTCCTTCCTTTTTTTTTTACAAACGCTGCATGCCGAAACGAATTTGAATCGGTAAAAAAAGTCAGATATTGGTTACAGTTTTTTTGCGGGCAATGAGCAATAAGGTGATGAGTTAAGGTGTTCGAGTCGGACGCAAACTGAGATACTTGATACGGTATATTTTTTTTAATATCAAAAGGACCCACCCTCGATACGTGCCGAAATCATTCTCTCTGGAACATCGGAGGTTAAAATAAAAACCCAACATTCTCCAAGTAACCGCTTCCCTAATTTGTGTCTTCTTTTTTTTCTTTCGTTTCCTCACATGCAATTTCATCGCCTCGATACCTACAATTTTTTCACGAAACCGCGTATTTACAACTCGGGTAAACTTTTGTACCATTCTCAAGCGAGTGACACACTCTTCGCTCGATGTCTCAATGACCACGGCAATGTTGTTACACGTAACAATTATATAATTGACGTTAAAAGGCTCGAGTCTCTTTGGAAGAAAAAAAAAATACGGATGCACCTCGTATGCGGGATTCGGAGCGGCAGCGGCAGCAGGATGCAGCAGAATGCAGCAGGGTCTCATCGAAGCGGCGACTATATACGTATACGAAGGCAATAGCGGGATAGGAAGCGGATAAGAGAAGCGGGAACTATACGTTACAGGTGAGAGCTCGGGGCTCGCGTGTTGCAAACGAGCCGGCAGCTGGTTCCTCCTGGCTTCTACACGGTATATATAACCACGTCGTCGTGGTATTAATATGCGACCGACTGCGAGTGAGATGGGGACGAGAGCCTCTCCACGAGTGCCTCGCGTATCCGTATCTTTACCTCAAAAACCCATTCGGCTTCTTTCACTTCAACTCCGGGGCTAACAGCAGTATCGGAACTCGAGTGGCACGCGCTCCCGCACTTCAAAGTCGCTTCTCATCGTTCTGTCTATTTTGTTTTTTATTCCACTACTACTATATTTCTATATATATTCTATATATTCTACCTCAATATTTGAAATGGTAACATACTGAACATGTTTACATGAAAAACTCAAAAATAACATTTTCACGAAAAAAGTTTCATTTATAAAGAAGAAAAAACTGTAACTTTTTAAAACAAACTTCGACCGGAAAACGACAAACTTACAACCGGCAAAAAAGGTTTTGTACATTGACCAAAAAATTCTTATCTGCGAAGGGCCACCATTGTAATTCTCAATAATTTTACCATTTTCTTTTTGTCGACAGACCGTGTAATTATTTCTAAAGCCTTATAAAATTACCGAGAAATAAAGTTGTGATAATTTGTAGATTAAAAAAAAATGCACATGGATACAAAGTAATTAAAAAGTGAGGTAATTTGCTTGGATAAAAAGACTGCGTGAAAGAGGATACACGAATTCCACGGACGGGACGTCCGGTACAATCGGCAGATTCCCCGGTAAAGTGGAGAGGCAAGTTTGCGTCGCGGACAACGCGGAGAACAGATTTATTTATCTTTCTCGAGCATCCGTTTTCTTTTCCGGTCTCGTTCCTTCGATCGAGAAATGAATGAAACGAGGCGAGAAGGAGGCGGCGGGTCGCGAAGGGAAAGAAATAAAGAAACTCCGCTCACGGTATAATACCGTAGGGTAGTGAATGAATGCCGGGGAGCAATCTGTTTCCCTTGCGGGATTACTTTCACGGCAACACCCCAGAAGCAGCGGTAGGAACGAGCTCGATGCTCTGCGGACCATCAACACCGCACACCAATGCTGTTTCGGGATCTACGTGGCTGCGCGGTGGGATGCACACACGATTGTACGCCGGGTGACTCCCACCGGGCGTAAAAAAGAAAAGGAAAGAAGAAAAAAAGCACATCCGAATTGAATCATTGCTGAATAAGCGGGAAAGTGGCTGGCGAAAGAGGGTTGGCGCGAGCGCCGGGGCTGTTAGAGAGAAGCCGGGCGAAGGCGAAAGCGAACGA
This sequence comes from Stenichneumon culpator, assembly GCA_964017025.1. Taxonomy (NCBI): domain Eukaryota; kingdom Metazoa; phylum Arthropoda; class Insecta; order Hymenoptera; family Ichneumonidae; genus Stenichneumon; species Stenichneumon culpator. The sequence goes on along the minus strand of OZ024779.1, from coordinate 16,346,936 downwards.
CCCGTTGAAGAATCGTTTTTCCGCAGTCGGCTCATTGCCCCTGTGTCTACCCGCAAAAGTCTCCTTTACCCCCTCGCGAACGACCACGTGAATTTTTCTTATTTTTCCTTTCCCCTCTGTATTTTTTTTTTTTTTTTTTTTTTTTTTTTTCGTGTGTGACTCGAGAGTCACACAATTCGGCAATCTCTCACGTGCTCTCGAGGGCGAGAGTGCCGCGGCTTAACTATTTTAACGAGATAGAATGCGTTCTGATGTTCAGGCCAAATTAACACGTCGAGAAGTACATACGTAGGTACGTTAACTCGAAGCTTTCAACTTTGCATGGCGGCGAGCGGGACAGTGTGTGAGCGAGTTTGCCGGAGCTGGAGAGCTCTGAGACAGATCCGTAACGGAGAGAGGAAACGCGACGAGAGTGTGTACGAAACATTTGGCCTTGCGGTTCCCAAGGGTCGCAAACTGTTGCGTCATAACTCGGGTGAGGTTCGCCGAAGGTACGAGGACGATGCTGTGTGTCTGTGCTAGATCCCGGGCTCGGGAGAAAAGGAGGGAATTGGACTTGCGGAGATCTAACTAATGAAACAGGACTGAGACGGGACTCACTTGCGACGCGGAGTGGAGAGTAAGCTTCGACCCTGAGTGTTCTGCCCTCTGCATGCGATCTCAGTCTGACACGAGTACGGCGATTTGAGGAAAAGATCTCTCGCTCAAAATTAGACTCCATTTTAAGCATCGATTCGATCCTTACGACGGTTCGATAAGAATCGTCGATCAGCACGCAATTTCCGAAGACTGTAATTTTTAGAGTTCTCTCCGCATAGGATTGAGCCATCGAGAGACTCGTCGGTCCCATCCTGCCGTATCGATTTCACTACGAACAAGCCAAAAAAAATCTATTCCCGGCAAAGCAATGTCTCCGTGAAGTCAGCCTCGCGGAAATATGATCTTCCATTCCGGAGCCCCGTCGACGTAAACTCTCCCACGGGAAGCTGTTTAATTTTCACAATTCTCGGGCCCGCTTCACCCTCCGAACACTCGATAATACTAACTTCCCAAACGCGAAAGGCGCGTGTCCCGCACGCTTCGACGCCGAAACTTTGCGGCTTTGATAATCCAACTGCGATGATCGGGCGAACAGCCGAACACATATTTTCGCAGAGGGTGGGCTCTCGAGCACTTCTTCCCGAGCGCATACAACTCGGAGATCCGACGACGTTGACGAACGACGTCGTACACGTGTCTCTCGTACGCCTACGTGTATATCCAAACTTACTATACACATTATGTGTATATATATATGTGCGGGATGCACGTGTCACGTGCACCGGGAATGGGAACTTCCCCTAAGGAAGCCGCGACCGCTCGGCTTCGTCGTTCAAATTTGCCCCCGATATTTCTCTCTCCCACTTGCCGAAGTTCCCAGTGAGAAAGGAGCAAAAGAGCAAAATAGCGGCATACAGCGGGACGGTACACAGTGTTATGGGACGGCGCGGTCGAAGTGGCTGCGGGGCTAATACACGGGGCGTGCGACAAGTGCGTGACAAGTGCACCCCCATCGTGGGGCCATGAATAACCAGAAGAGTGCTCCTGGATCTGAATGGACGGAAAAAAAATAAATAAAAATAAGCAGGGAGACAAGGCCGACAAAATAATAGTCAGGAGGACGAGAGCTCCGGACGGTTAGTTGCAGTGTGAGAAATCAACGGAGTTCGACGGGGGGGGGGGGGGGAGGGTGGACATTTTTCGAGAGTATCGAAGCAGCGTCGGATCGGAAGAGGGATGTGTCGGCGGAGAAGCGAGTAGAGTAGCTGAGAGTCTGTAGCGACGGGGGACACTCGAGAAACCGGGGGATGACTGTGTACGAGGAGGATGTGGGATTGAACGAGGGAGCGTGCGAACCGTGCAACGCGCGCGCGCCTTCGAGATTCCGACAGCGGGGGGTTGGCGCGATATAGCTCCGATAGAGGAGAGCGAACGAGAGATTTTATCGAAAAGCACTCGCGAATAGTGTGTAACGATATTTACCGCGTTAAAAGCGTCTCTAGCTGGATAAATGTGAGATACGGACGGAGATATATGTATGTGTATACTATGTATTTGTTAACGAGCGCGGATAAATCGGCGGATAAATCGGCCGTCGGATGACGATAGTTCTTCAGGCTAACACCCTCCCCCGAGGAGAAAGATTATGCGCGGATAACGGGACAGAGACACGCCACGAAATTTAGCGTTACACGCCTCGGTCGTTAACGCCGCTGCCGCCGTCGCATGAATATGCACCGAAAGCGAGATCTCATTGCCATTCGTTTTAATGTACCGATGTATCGTTGTACGCACCGTGCGTAAAGCGAGTGTGTTCTCGGGGCGCAAGTGGTTTGGGACACCTGCGGGATTCTAATGGGCTTACAGGGGCAAGCAGAGGACCGTTCTTGTGCAATATATATTTTTTTTATTTGTGTCGACCGAGTTAAATCTGGCGGTGCCATTTTTGCGGTGAGCAAACCGGGGTCTCTTGTTTTAGCTGCAACAACGATTTTGATGTTTGCGAGCCATGCTTTTCTGGGTGCTGTTTAAAAAAAAAAAATAGGTTATAAGACACCTACGATTTTCTAAAGATTTTTTCCCTGCAATATTAAATTTAATATATATAATGTAGGGTAAAGGTGCCGAATATAGCCACACTAATTATTAACATGTGAATCAATGGTGTTGATACGTAATATCGCATAAAATCGGGAAAGAAGTGGAACCAGCGATGCTACCGCAATATTAACTGCAGTAACATCGCTATTGCAATATTTTTTTTTTCGTTTCTGAGTAATTACACAAATACATTTTGCCAACGATTATAGCATGCTATTTGCAATGTTGCGTGTTCGAGAAAACTGGCAGGCGCCGGGTACGCAACACGCTCAGCTAAGTGCAGTTCTCGCTACTTCCGTGCGAGTCGTAAATAACTCTCGGGGTATTATGGTCGATATTTTGAAAGTTTATGGTCCGAATGGTGTTCTCCGAGGGGGCATCGAGGGCTTTGGGAATGAGGACCATCCCTTGGACAACCCCAGAAACTTCGAAATTTATATTATGTAAGAAAAAACGAAAAAAAACCTAAGAGCGTTGCTCCTTGCCATGGATATTCCGTGCGCGCTTCCTCCCGAGTTATTCGGAAGCTCGGGCATTGACGACTCAATTTCGTGTCTCCCAAACGAACGATTTTTCTCACGAAACTTGGTGAATTCTCGCAATGTTATTGGGCCGCTCCCACGCAAAGATTTCACATAGTACGCGGCTGAGAGCGCGGAAGATCGGTGGCGACGACGAGTAAGGAATGCCTGGTATCATCGAGCGCGACACGGGGGAACCCCCGAATACGCTCGAGGAATAATAAAAAATTCGACGCCTCCGCGACAACTTCAGGCCTCCGCTGCCGCGACTTTGTGTCCTATGGCCGCGTATTAATCGTCAGGGATATTCCCAGTTACACACACGCACACACACTCGGTGTGAGATATATGAGAAAGTCTCGAGTGAGACAAACAGGTGCGATCGTCGTCGATGTCTTGCCGTGGGAAAGTCATACGTGAGCCCGCGAGGATACGCGACTCTAAGCACAAGTGCGCAGGATCCTTGACAAAAAAGAGGGTATTTAGCATGGGAGACGATAATGAAACAACGAGGATGAGTCCAAATTTTAGCCAAGAGTAGCCAAATTTTTCATTCATGAAAACTGCGGTATCGAACCTAAGAGAAATTATACCGAAACTTAGTTCGTAATTTTTAGTCTATTTTGATTTTTAAAAAGTTGAAAATTTTTTTTTATTTGCCTCGAATACAGGACGTACCGCATTGTAACGCACGGGCCATTTTATCCCAATCTCTCCGACGCTTTCAATCGACTTTTAACTTCGTGGCTCACCATGCCACTGTCCCCGCGTACCTACATTAAAAAATTACGTGAAAAATGTGTGATTCTCGAAAATTATACTCCGCACTCCCCGAATTCAGCCTCGAGACACCCATACTTAATGTTATTATTTTTTTTCCCCTTTTCCCCTCTTTATTTTCGTCCCACTTTTGTTATCGAAGTGTATTAGTCTGTCGGGGTGTGCTCGGGGACAGGTAGTCGACGTACGACGACGAGTGGCCGGATATCGGATGTGAATCTGTTGGTGGGTCCCATCCGAGAAGGGCACGCTCTCAGCGGATGAACAGTAAGGCCGGGGAGCAGCGGCAGCAGGTGCAGTTTTGGAGTCAGCCTTTTGGGCTCTCTCTCGCGCGATCCGGCTGCCCGCGATATAGAAGGTGCTAGCGATATAAAGTTCGGGGGCCCGTCGAAGAAGAAGGTGCACGCGCCTGCACCTCTAAAACGCTCCTCGTTCGCCGCCGTCCCGTCGATCGCGACCCGATATATATCCCAACGCCCAAGTGTATATTCTTAAACTTTCCTATCCGCTCATTCATGCCCCTCTAAATGCCTATAATTTTGCTCGTATGATTACAGGGCAGCGTGACCAACGCCCGCGGTTTAAACTTTGAACGTGTACACCTCCGTACCCTATATTTCTCTATCTTCCTTTCACTTTTTGGTAGTCCCGCTGTATTATACGCGCGTGTCTTCCTCTGCTATTCATTCTTTTTTAGGTTTATTTTTATTTTTATTTTATATATATATATGTATCTCATGAAGCCCTGCGGGCCTCGTTACGACTCGCGTGAGCGACCCAGAAATTGAAACAGATCTGCTGCTTCTGCTTCCATCCCCCGAGTGAAACACTGTATTCGTGAAACGATACCTACATTTTACTATGGTAGACACCGGGATAGGCATCGGCATTAGCTACTATTATTAAGTATAGGTATAGTATAGAAGATCTTCTTTTTTTTTAAGATCGTGACCATTCAAAGTACAGGTGATACCAATAGGAAGGGTCGGGTGAGAGCCTAGAAGGTTTCTACGGACCGCTGATTACGAGATAGAGAAAGGGATACATTCATTGACCGTACGTTCCGTTTTGCTTCTCGGAAACAAACAAACGTAATGGCCGGGTGGGTCACGGAGACTACAGGAGCACACCCGTTCATTCGGACTCTTGTCTACGAAACCTGGCTCCACCTGTTCGTCGCTTGCCTCCTATTCTATTTATCCCATCTTGTCCCTAAATTCATTATTTATATGTATATATATATATATCTTCTTTTTTCACCTCGAATTTCGAATTCTAGACGATTGCCGGCGATAATTCATTTTGGCTTCGAGGACGAGGCGTGAAATTAGGCAGTACACGTTTCTTTTTTTTTCTCCACATAACACGTATCTCCGCTCGTGTTATAAACGCTCAGCCATCGCGCGGCCTCCTGGCTGTCTAAATTCGTATTCGCAAGTGAAAGAAGCAGACAGACCCGAAGTACCTGTAATCTTCGGTATAATTTGTCTAGCCGATCGAGCATCGCGATTTTTGGTCGGTCGGGTGACGATGAAGGATCGAGCTGAGTTATGGAGGCTGAGGCTATGATATACCGCGAAGCCTGTGCGGGGGAAAGGTTGACGCGAGAAGTTGATACCGAAAGCGAGTGGATCGCCTCGAAGACGGTGCTTGTGTGCCGCGGTGCCGGTCCTCTCGGAGTTGACGCTGTCCGCGGCAGAGCCCGGCAGTTAGCTCGCGCTCTAGCAGCAGCATTTCGTCACGGAGACCAATTAGCGCAAGTTTGGACGACGAGTTGGACAGTTCAACCTGATTTTCGTTAGGATAACGTTCGAATCTCACGGGCGGACAGTATTCTTGCGTAATGAGCTCTCTCACTCCGTCTCGCGATAGAGACCCTGGCCGACACGCGTTTGGCTTCACGGTTATACCCCTTCGGCTCGGACCTCATTTCGAATTAAATTATCAAACGTCCGGCGTCGAGAGCGTCGAGCTCTACGGCTCCGGCCTTTGGGCGTCTTTAATCGAAGCGTTTTACGAGAGCGGAGATAAAGCGGGATGATCGATCGTCGCGAGATTGTTTGACGCGTCTCGAATAGAAAAAAAATTCTCGTGCACTTATTTGTTTTCTGTATAGGTATTTCGGGTGAACACTGGGAAAATGTTTACTGCACTCAATTAAGTATTTTTTTTTTTTTTTTTTATAGTCGCCGTAGAGGAAATTTATTCTAGTGAAATGGGCTTGAAAATTTTGAATCAAAGACCAAGACTCCGACTCAAGACTCTTGAACCAATAAATTGAATTTTGTTTCTATAGATTATGTCCTATGTGAAGAAGTATGACATGGCGAATGTCGGAAAAAAGTGTCATTGGTTTTCGCAATTCTTTTTTCGCGGTGTATACTTCGTTTCCTAGGATCTGTCATTAATGTTTCTACGTTTTGGGTTTACGAGTAGCTGCCTTGTTACTGCTTTTGCTCAATTAATCAATGGTGAGCTTTCCGCTACATACAAATTTCCGGGTATTAACTTATGGAAAATCCACGGAAAAAAGTATACGCGGGCAGAAATCCAAAAATATATTGTGATATGTGAAATATTTTTTAGTCAACAATTATTTTTACTAAATCACTTTCGTAACTCACCTCGTGCTGCTGCTGTTGCTGCACGCAAAGAAATTCCGTCGTTTGATGGGTTCCATGCGGGGGCGGAGGTTCCGAAGCCGAGACATCTTGAAGCAGACCCACGTGGTCCCAGCAATCTTCCGACATGTCCATTTTTTCCCCCTCCCTTTCTATTCCTCACGAGATTCACACCGACTTCTGTCTCTTCTAGCTTTCCCACCAAAAAAGTAAATCTCCCTCACTTTCCTCGAACCCGCACTTTCAGTCCAAAAAGAACTTTTTCACTGTCACTCGCACACTTCGATGATCCTCCTCTTCGCTCTTGTCCTCCGCAAAAGCAACAAAAACTGAAAAAAATAAAGAAAAAAAATAATGCAATGTCCACGTGAAAAAAAAATCACGTAAATCCTCCCTTTTTTCCTCGAAGCTCTTCACAAATATTTGATTAAAAAAATGAAAAAAATAAAAACAAAACAACCAACGCAAAAACTCCCGTTACCAATTTGCGCATCAACTGCTTTATCCTCGACGAATTAGTGGATTAAAATCTCTGAGATCGTACTTATAGAGTCACCGGCTTCGCGAAAACTCGGCTATCGTGGCGTCGCGCGCGCGAGAGCTCCACTTGGAGAGCACGTCCGGCTGCGATTAACGGGATATCTCTCCTTCTCTCCCTCTCAAGAGGGGAGAAAGGGTTGAGCAGCGCGGTACCGAGTAAACCGCTTCGAGGCGGGGGAGGCAAGTGTGTCTTCGTCGCGAGTTTAACCGACGCGGGAGCGAGCGAAGAGTAAAACGATAGAGATCGAGCGCTGGAGAACGCGAAGTAGAAGAAGAAGAAGAGAAGAAGGATGATGATGAAGAAGAAGAAGAAGAAGAAGAAGAAGAAGAAGGAGGAGGAGGCGAGTAGCGGGGGGTTCGCAGTTTCGCGAGAGAGATCTTGAAGAGACCAAGAAGGGTCTATGTGAAAGCGGCAGAGTCCGGAAAGTCGCGCCGGTTTGCGCGTATATTTTGGCCCGACGGTGGTATACGGTACGGATACGACGACGACGTAGACGACGACGACGACGACGGTGGCCGACGGTGGTGGTCAGTCGGCGTGGAATGAAGTTGGACCGTCGGTTAGGTTGGGTTCAGCTCGAGAGAGAGTTGCAGCATCAGCGCGCCCGGCAGAGGAACGACGCAGAGGTGGATGTGCGGAGGGATGGAACGAACGAGCCATGGGTAGATAGATATATATACGCGGAGCTGGAGAGAACGTGGAGCGAGATGGTTATAGTGCGGCTGGATAGAGGATGGATGGAGATGGAACTAACGAACGAGCTATGGGCGAAACGTTTGGAGGGGCTTGAGTGAGATGAAGCGAATAATCGAGGACGGCGAGGAGAGAGAGACGGAGGAGTAAGGCGTAAGTCTGGCCTAGTCGGTTGCGGGGGCTTGTAGTTCGTGGGGCAGGAATGAGAGAGAGGGAGAGACGGAGTGAGAGAGAGAGAGAGTTGTTGGAGGTGGCGCCAATACCTGCCCCCGCCATGGGCTTGCGTATACGTACCTACCTCTATCTGTATATCTATAGTATTCTGTTAAGGTGTACCGGTCATTGACTGGGTGCCAGCCATTGACAAGCTAACGAATTCGGTTTATCGAATTGTGTTCAAAAAATTTTATCGAAAAATTGAAATTTGTACAATTGGGTAGAATTATGAGAATCCGGGGATAAATGTGATCGGAAGAAGAAAAAAATAGTTAATCAACTGTGTTATGTGCTGAGGAATCTTGATATCTCAATCGATTCAACGCAACACTCGGCACGTGGTGAAGGTTCTTTTTTTTTGTCATTTTTTATTCGCTAATTTTTTTTTTTTTTTTTTTTTAGAGATCGGTCTCAAAGAGCAGCGGTAGACTTTGCTCTCCTGAGGGCTTAGGAGCGCGCGTATGAAAAGCTTTAATATGCTGAAGGAGCGAGTGCACCGACGCGGGTCGCATGATGCCTCGAGCTCGAGTGTTGATCGACTCGTTGACGCTGTGTGTTTTACGCCCGAGCTCTTCAGTCAGCTTCAAATACAGCGAGCAGCCAGTTACGATAATAGGATAATATGTAATGCCTGTCGCTACTCATCCTCCTCTCTGCCTTCATAACTCTTTTCTATCGGGGCCGCCGAGAGAGCCATCCGCGAAAAAATCGTCGTTCTTCAGTGTGGGAAAATCAAATAGATCTGCCATAAAGAATTTACCCTCTTGAAACTGTTCAAGCGTTTGAGTGTACGAGGAGGAATGAAACGAACCGCCTTATAGTATAATTTTTCATCATTTTTCATTACACACACAAGGTCCAAATAGCGGTTCTAAATCTAAAGGATTTGCATACAAAAATATGATAGAATATGAGAACTCGATTAATACATTTTGGTCACACAGATTGCTTCAAGATCGTTCATATTCCAAGATTACGGAAATGAATAAAAAATGCGGCTGGCAAGACCGCGAATAAGTCAAGCGACGATTTATTCTGTGTCGTAGACCGCGGTATCTTGAACACAAGAGGTATGCGCCAGAGAAGCGGAGAGAGAGAAAGGCGTATAAACATAACGCTGAGGAAAACACGGGTAGATGATATCGCTTGGATGCACCTAAGGGGCCGCGACCGCGGGCGTCGTCGGGACGCGCGACGGCCTTTGTCCTCCCGTTCTTACCCTCGCGGCGGGTTTCTCTTTATATACATTCTCATCTAAATCCGCGAGCGGTCTCTCTCTCTCTCTCTCTCTCTCTCTCTCTCTCTCTCTTTGTGGGACGACGCGCGCCTCTATCACTCCCGCGTATGTAACAATCTCCTGCGAACTTTCCTGTGTGTCTTTTGCCACCGAGGCGCTGTGAGGAATTTCGTTCAGACATTTAACATCGTTTTACTTCGCAAACAGCAGCACAGTTGGTAATTCTTGAAATATATTTTTTTAACAACACGTAGCGTGTAGTACTTTAAACGGATCTATAGATCTAAGGATCTTTAACCTATAGATCTATGATCCATGGATCTATGACTCTATAGATTTATTGGTGTATGGATCTATAGATCATCGTAGGGAGATGGTAATGGTGAAAGATAAATACAAGTCCAACGGTGCGTAAATCAATTATGAACTTTCGCTATAATCACTTACCCATTTAATGGACAACTGTGCCTGTGCCGTGAGGCAGATGCATGTCCGACCGAATCGATGCCATCTCCTGCTTTATATTGAAAGTCACCTTAATGTGCAGCAATTAGTTCATTCACAGAACATTTCGAAAATTACCATGAAATGAACTGATTATGCGAGATATTAAATTGATGTTCGAAACGCTGCTTGTTGTTCGGCTTCGTTCAACGGATTGATATATTTTTTATTCCTCTACTTTTTCTTATCGCTAATACACGAGTTTTTCAAGTCACTAATAGCGTTATCTTATTGTGATGAATGGAGAAAAGAAGGGAAAAAGTAAGCAGTTTTACCGCGAAGAATTGTACATTTTTCTAACAGCGCTCGATTGATAATGTTCGATTTTTAATCAACACATACCAGCTGAGGCATTATAAATTATTGAATCAACAACAGGGAGGAATTCATCGATGGTAAAACTGACGGGGGGACGACTTCAACAATCAGTTTGTTAATCGACAAAATGAAAAACGGCAACGGTAATATTGCCCGTGTTTGTCAATCGCAATGATGAAAATTGAGTTGCGAGGAGTGCTATAGAATGCAGATACGTTTTATCATTTATTTTCACAGTGGGATGGATACCGATCGGCGGAAGGTATTAATGCAAAGCGCACTCAAGCCAGAGTGGCTTGACAGTATTCGACATGTCGGGCGTATTAGTGCCTTCGGTTCCGATCGAGTAAATCTGTTCGTTTTGCTGCTTGTGCCTCGCAGAAACGTGAATATATCTCGTTCGATATAGAGCCTCCCTATATGGACTATGGATTTTATAGTGTACAATGTCGTTTATCGGCAATAGAGTGACGCGAGTGGCTCAACCACTCCGGGCACACACCATGTGACGATTAATTCGATTTTTCCAGACATACTGCGGGAGTACATAGTTCTCGTAAAAGGCTTTCAATCGATATATACACTTCAGTTTTTTCTCTCTCTCGCGGTATGGAACGATTCTTGATAGATTCATTTTTAGCTCCCTCGTGAAGGAACTTTTGTTTTTGTTAAAAAACTGTTTTTTTCGAAATTTATGTGTAAACGTGTTAAGAATGATCCAAAACATCGATAAATCATAATTGGAAAGAGTGTCTGGACGTGTGTATACGCATGTCATATAATGTTCGCACGCTATTTCTTAAAATGTTTGAGATATAGGGCTGAATATCTGTACACAAACGCAATATTATCGACCAATGGTCGGTACTGATTTTAGGAAAAATTACTCGAACCGTTCAATTTTTATAAAATCATGAATTTTTTTAAATGTTGTGTAGAATTGGCATCTCACTACAATGGAAAGTTTACATGTTAAACTACATGTTAATTTAGCTAGTAATGAAATATGCAACAGATTCATCAACAGGTGTAAGAAATTAGACATAGTCGCAAAACGACGACTACACAGTAAAAAACAATTTAGTACAATCGGAATACGAAGTTTCGTTAAAATAATGTTGTCAAATAAGTGACAAACTCGTTTGTTCAGGATTGAATATACAAATCTGTCCTTTTATTTCCCTTGCCATTAACAATTTCAGTTTGTACTTTTGTTTGTAAAACTAGAGCCGGATGCTGCGATCGGAAAATTAACAAATCAAAAATGGTGGACGTTTGTGAACAATAAATTGTAAAAATGAAAGCAACGCAATGATGAGAGCCGAAACTTACGACACTCTTCACGGAACTACCAAATATAAAAACTCGGCGTGGTCACACGAGAGGCTGAGAAAGGTTCCTGATCGAGACAAGGGAGCCTTGTTCACACAAAGGCGAGCTGATATGACTGAAAGCTTCGTCGTCATCGATCGGTTGATCGATGAGCATTCTGGATCGAGATCTCGACTTGTGCAGTCGCACCTCTAAACACGAAATATTATAAAACATACTGTACTGCGTATTGCGATTTCTCACAAAATATATATTTCACCAGAATATTTCTAACAAAAAGGCCAAACTTTGTTTACTCCGTAGCGAATAACATTTTATAAGGAATTTTAATCCTCGATGGACCGACGAATGCACAGAGCATCGAAGCCTAACGTAACCGGAAGTTCATCTCGCTTGTGTTTGAGGAATGAAATCGCTGTAGGGGAGAGTACGGATGAGCGAAACGAGCGTGCAGTCCATCGCCGGATCGCACGTACAAGCGTCGCAGAGGAGAAGGGAGAACGAACGACCGCGGCAAAGAGGTAGAACGGCGCCGATAAGGTAGGCCGTCCACCGTATCGTCGCGAGCGAAACTGCCGCAACGTCGCTGAGGTCTCTGCGCTCGATTCAGTTGTGGCAATATGGCGACGCCCAGTGAGCTGTCTCTGCAAGAGATACGACAGTATTTACTGGATAACGGAGGCACAGCGCGAAATCGTGACCTCGTTAAGCATTTCAAGAGATTCCTCACCGAGCCCGAGACCCGAGGTAGGTCAAGTTAATAGCTGGCGCGGGATATTTGTCGCGTGTTTTTCAACGCTCGCTCCGGGTATCGCTCTGTATATCTTACTCGAGTGGCCAGTAGTCGGTGATATCTGGTCATGTGTCGGTATGTAGAGCTTACGTGTATTCGAATTCTGTATTCGCCTACGACTGATACGATTTTTAAGCGGAAACGTTATCGTCGACTACTGCCATCGAAACGTCGCAGTTTTCAGAGATCCTCGATTATATTTTTTCGTGAGAATATATTTTAGGTACATTTAAAGCGTGGCGAAAATGATTTTTTCTTTATCTTTTAATTTTCAGTCGAAGCACGAAATAATTTTAAAGAGTACGTCAATATTCTGGCATCTATAAAGAACGAGGAGGTACGTGTGTAATTTGAAGTAGATAATTTAACGAAAGCGCGGCTGCAGAGCCGAAGCGGTAACGTGGAGTTGCGCGAACGAACGAATACACGCGGGGTTCCCGTCTGACAGTTAGGATAGGCAACCGAGAGCGACTTGTTGCGCTCCGCTCTGCTCCGACGTTGCCGGATCTCGCGATCCGGCAATGTCGCGATTCACAGACGAAGAAATCAGCGGCGGCGGGAGTAACGTCCAGCCGGGCGGATCGCTCGAACATGAGGCGCATGTCGCTTTCTGTTGTTACTCCAAATAATTAGATAAATTATTGTCAAATATATGAAAAAAATAATAAAAAATAGCTAATTGGGGTATTACGGTATGCCGTCGGAAAAATGTCTGGAAATATACACGACATGATGAATTTTTTCAACAATTTGTGCAACTATTGAAAAATATTAATATAATCAATAAATAAAAATTAAATGTCTCATAAATTGATTGGTCTCACTCATGGTCGAAAAATGATGCGACAAAAAAATGTTTTCACTAAAAAATAGATGACGTAAAAAACGGAATGATATTCACGAATGAGAACTCTAAAGGACTTATTTATATTTTTTTGTCAGTGATAGATCCATCCACGAAACCGCTCGGTTTTTAGCCGATTTAGAGAAAAAAAAAGGTTAACCACACTGAGAGAAGGATCTCTGAAAAATTACCGTCATATGGTAAATTCCGACCAGGCAACATGGTAGACACCAGCGCCATCACTAGCGATATGTGACATTTTCACAAGGGCCATAGCAATTTTGCCCAAGACATATGCGAATTTTTTCCCAGAAAGCGGGTTGGCGAAATGTTGCGTAAATGGCTACTTGTACAAGCTTGGCTATTCAATTTTAACAGAGATTGAACGAAACTCAATTAATATACTGAGAATTCCGTGGATAAAAACTGAGAATTTCGCTAATCAATTTTTTTATGTATATAAATAAAATTTGACATACAGTAGAATCCCGATTAAGCTAGTACTTGCGGTTCAGTCGTGCCAAACGTGAGTTTCCGAGAAAATTTCGAACACTTCTCGATGGGCTAAAAATCTGAAAAAATCAAGTGTATGGGAGGTGTTGCAAAGATTGTTTTTGTGAAATAATAATCCCAATTTTTCATTAACAAATTGAAAATAAAAATTATGATCCAACAAATTACGCGGCAACTGAACTATTTTCCTTCATAAAAATAATTCGTGTATTTTTCTGAATACATATAATTTTTTCAGAATTTGTTATAATCTTTGAAAATTGCGTTTTTCTATGTTCAAGCTATGAAAAACGCAATTTTCAAAGATTACAAAAAATTCTGAAAAAATTCATACGTATTCAGAAAAATAAACGAATTATTTTTATGAAAGAAAATAGTGAAGTTGCCGGATAATTTGTTAAATAATAATTTTTATCTTCAATTTGTTAATGACAAATTGAAGACTTATGGTGATTTCTATCAGATCCTTCTCTCAGCGCAGAAGCTAACGCTGCTAATTCGTTTTTTATTCGCCGATTCAGGGAGAAAAATATTTGGTCCTGAAGAAAAAATATCGCGAGAGTTCGGAGGAAGTGCCGTCTCCGGTGTTTGCTTACCCTTCCGTAGGATCGCCTCTGCACACTCCAGATTTGTCGACGCCGTCGTCGCCGCTTCGAGATCCTCCCCCATATCGTCCCCCACCTCCGGCACCCCTGAGTCCTGGGTCCGACGTCCCGTCCACGCCGAGTTCACCGCCATCCCGGATTTTGGGCCTAGAACGTCCTTGCCCTTCCGCGGACTCGAGTTTTCCAAATCCTCGCGACGCCTCTGTCGAGGTCGATGCGGCGAATCCCGATGAGTCCGGCGATACCGAAGTTCCCGCAGCGGAAGTTTCCTCTCCACCGGTTCCACCTAGACGCAAAAGTCAGGACAAACTCAGATTGGACAACAAGGAAAACATGGTCGTTGATCGAAACAAAAATGGTCACGAGGCGGTCATCAAGGTGAGATATCATGACTGAAAATTTACCACGATCAGAAGTAGTATTTCTTAATTTACTGATATCCGAAGTAGTACTTCTCAATTTACTGATATCACAAGTAGTATTTCTTAATCATTACTCATATCAGAAGTAGTATTTCTTCATTTACTCATATCAGAAATAGTTTTTCTTAATTTACTAATATCAGAAGTAGTATTTCTCAATTCACTCATATCAGAAGTAGTTTTTCTCAATTTACTCATATCAGAAACAGTTTTTCTTTATTTACTCATATCAGAAGTAGTTTTTCTTAGTTTACTCGTATCAGAAATACTATCTTTTTCTTTACTGATACCAGTAGTATTTCCCTAGAAGACCACACACATTTTTAATCTCCATGCTCATCGAGAATGTACTTCACCGGAAATGTGATTTGTTTCGCCTCTTTGTAGTAAAATCCATGCGACAGGATGTGAGCAACAAGTTTGTCGTATTTTGCTATTACGGACTCGTTGCAATGTCTGGTCTTCCAGGTTCGAGGCTTCGAGCCTTCTGATATCATGAAATTAACACCTTAGTTTAGAAACTCTCATTCGCACTGCAGATCTCGCAATTCGTCATTTTTTTCTATCTTTTTTTCGGTTAATCGAAACCGAAATTGAGCAAGAGAATTTGAGAAGCAGAACCGTTTACCTGGAGTCATTTAATTTCCATGCGAATGGAAGTCTACTTCTTTCGCCCCTGCGCAACGTTCACTCTCCGGCATGGAGCAAGCAATACGCATCTTCCACTGTACAACATTGCACAGTATGCTAATGCACCGGCGCAAGTGTTCCCCCGAGTAACGTCAATTAAAACGGTCCCATTGAAGTTTCGCGGGAGAAAGGGGAACTGCCTGCATCCCCCTCGCTCGGGGCGTTGCTGGGTACAGTAATCATAATGAGCCTCGTCCTTATTGTCTGCGCGAATGGGTGACAATGCTGTATAGTAGTCATATGCGTCACGTGCTCACTCCTCGGTATTTAATTGCTTGGAATTAACTGTGCAACCTGCTGAGTGATTAGTAAATTTTCATTCATCCAATTAATCGTGCAGGAGGACGAAGCTGCGACGGCCGCGGCAACGCCGATGACGAGCGGATCGGCTGAGTTACTGAGTGTTCGCGAACGTATGCAGAGATTCAATCGAATGGCCAGTGAAACCGACGTCGGCAAAGCGAACGGCGCGATAACTCCTACGAAAAAACGTTCCGATAAGGTAAGTCACAACGTCCATATTTTTAAAAATTATTCAACTTTGATGTCACTTATATGTAACATTTTGTAAGATTTAAAGGAATGCGATAATCAAAAGAATTTTACGACCAATGTAAAAGTACAATGTTTTGATTCTCAACCCTCCATTCAAACCCTCATTTTGTACTCAGAGTGTGAAAAAATTTGAAACGTTTCTGTAACATGCGTATCGATTGTCCAAGAATATTGTACGAATTTGGTAATGATTCATTGAGACGTATGAAAAATGCGGTGCTTCAAACATTTAACGCACAATGTTGGGCTCGATGTGAGGCGCACACGCATGCTTCGGCTCGGTCAAACGATCAGAACTGCCGCACTGTCCTTCGAAGAAATAAGGAAGGAAGAGGGATGCGCGTACCGGAGATTCCCAATTGCACACGTTGCATACGTAATTATCCGCCGTCAATCTTCCCGGTGGTTTATGTGAAATATACGGCAGAAAAACAGAAACTAAAAAAATCTTCTGAATATATGGTATTTCCGTGAATTGCCTATTTGGCTTTGCGGTAACATAAGCTTTCATGTGGACAAGGCAGCGTAACGTGTGATTTATGATAGTCGGCAACACTTGCATTTTAGTTCAAGTTATCAATATTTATTAGCACAGCTGTTGAAAAAACAATTGGAGATAATAGAAAGGAAATGAATAAATGATTAGGTGACCTATTAGGCGATAGCGATGGACGTTTACCCATGGCTATCTCGAAAAAAATAATTACGCCGATGAATAACAATCATTTTGGACGTCAGCATGGCTGGAATATTTGAATTTTTTAATTGTTCGAACTCGCAAGAACGGTAATTTCTTCAAACTATCTCGCCCACTTCTGATAGCTGCAAATAACTTCGCATAGCTGGTATTTTTTTCTCTACATTTTTTTAATTTTATTTTTTACGTATTACTGTTTCTTGTCGCATCGTCCCTCCCGCCGCGCTCGATCGTTTTCATCACATCCTCTCTCCGTTAGCAGAGCAGCACAGCGTTCAGCACATTTGAATATGCTGCTGCTGATGCTGCTGCTGCTGTGGATGCGGTTGGACGGGGCCCTCTCTTTCTCTCGAAGATATCACGCTCGCCGATCGCCAACATGTAGTTGAACTTCGATGTTGCAGTAAATCATAATAAATAAGCACGCAGTTTAAAATTATTAGTTAGAATACACCTCAGAAGGTTCCGCCGCCTGTGCCGATCGAAGAGGCTACTTCATCATAGTTCATCGATATGTTTATCGGCATCGATTAAAAGCATTTAACCAATATATATATATATATATACACATACAAACATTTATATGAATCTGAGAAGCACCCTTCGTTACTTTTAAATCAGGATACCTTATTAACCTAGCCCACCATTTATTGTAATATCAATTTCCGTTTATTCATTTTAAAAAAGTCATTGTGCATTATCATTTATATGTACCATGACTGCGCGAATGTTGCATTTATAAAAAAAAAAGAATCTAGAAAGAAGAATATTGTCGATCACAATTCTAAATTAAATTAATGCGAAACAACAAAAAGCTAGTTCAAACTAACGAGGCAGCTTCTGAATCGAATAGGCTTTCGAATAAGAGTCGTGGAGATGCCCGACGAGGGCGTTGACGCATGGACCGGGTTTCCAGGCGGTTCAACCTTTCATATACAAATTTTGGGTGACGCGTATCCTTCGTACGCAACTCCGGACATCCTGTGATCCTGGCCTGATGCTTCGCTAACTAAAACTTAATGAAAACACCAGGAAAAAAAAATCCCTCCGTGCCTTTTCCTAAGGCGATGCTTCATTATGCAACGCTACACGCACTGTCGTCTTGTACTTCGAATCATCAATGAGAGAGAGTAGGCAGAAAAATAAGCGAGAAGGCTCGAAGAGAATGACGATAGTCCTGTGTCGCGTGCCGTGGGCTTTATCCAGGAAACGTGACCGTGGGCCCAGTCGTCGGCTCCGTCGGCACTAAACTCCCGAGGCAACGCACGTATCCAAGCTCTCTGCACTGTCATACGAAACCACCTCTCGTCTTCTAATTGAATCGTGCGATAGTACGAGCCGAGGCCTATGAGAAGTCATTTTTGAAGATCGTGAGTCGATGAAACCCGCACCCGACCACCTGCTTCGATTCTCCGACAACGATAATGCCTCCTTTGGCTGCCCTTAGCGATATTCAATGAGACTATTTGTAGTCGTCACCTACCTTCGAAATGCCAGGCGGTACCTTCTTTGCCTACCTAGTTTTCGGGAAAACAAAAATAATGCTGGGTGGGAATCCACAGAGTGCGGGTGGCATAGACGTGGTGGGATTCGATAAAGAGACGAAGAACCGAAGACGCGCGCGCTGGTTGCATCGAATTACGAACCCTGGAAGACAACACACATGGGTCTTGCAGACCCAGAGCATTTGACTTCTGGTGCCTGTAATTGTTATACCGATTACCGCATCGGCATGGAACCTCGACACGATTCTTGTTTCGATCATACCATATCCGTTTTACCAAAAAAAAAAAAAAAAAAACTAAGATTCAACCGTAAAGATTCTAGGCAAACTGGAGTTGCTGCAGAGACT
Source organism: Stenichneumon culpator (assembly GCA_964017025.1). Classification (NCBI taxonomy): domain Eukaryota; kingdom Metazoa; phylum Arthropoda; class Insecta; order Hymenoptera; family Ichneumonidae; genus Stenichneumon; species Stenichneumon culpator. The sequence goes on along the minus strand of OZ024779.1, from coordinate 16,328,562 downwards.
CGGGTACGCAAACATTTTGGTGTCTGGTCTTCTAGGATTAACGCAACGGGTTGGTTCTTTCGGTAGGTTGAAAGTAGCGAGAATGCGAGAGATTATTATAAGTGCATGGGAGGAAGAAGCAGAAGAGAAGAGGAGATACGGGTACGAGGCTCTCGCGAAGCATCACGGGAGAGGAGGCTGACGCTTCGGGCGCTTCTAATTAAGATCACGCGTGTTCGCGAGGTGATTCTCCGTCTCTCCTGTGTTGTATCCCAGCGAAAACGCGTATCCCTCAGGAAACTCCGAGCCACGGACGTCGGTGAAACTTGCGAATTCCGGGTACCAGCTCTCCCCGCATACATTAGGGCCACCTCCGGCAAACTTGGAAGGTTGTTTGCCCGCCGGCGGGGCAAAGCTCTGAGCGAACAGAAGAGAAGAGGGCGAACACAGAGCAAGGTACAGCGAGTTGAGCTGAACGGAGGAGCACAGGGAGGTGGAGAGCCGAGAGAGGAGGGTTTCAGTTTGCTGGCAGGTGGCGGCGTTATACCTCGGCTCACAGAAACGACCAACGACGCCAAGGGGTGTAAACCGCACAAAGTAATCTTACAGAATGTATATGCAAAGATGCGACGAGGTGAGGACGAAACGCGACGAGGAGGCCTCACCGAGAGGGTTGCGCCGAAGGAGAGGAGGGCACAGCTTGCGTGATCTCAACGCCAAACTATGACAACTTCGACATGGCAGAGTAGCGGGCAACTTATGCAGTCTTGACTCGAGACATTTCTTTCGACTGTCGGGAACAGAGAGGAGAGACTCATTCATATTAAAACGGCAGTTTGAGGAAAGTTCGAGGATGATATATCACACCTTGTTTTCACGAATGTTACGTCCTAAGCTTTCGAACAAATTAAGTGTGAGCTGTAGAGGGTGTCGCCGAAATGGAGAAGAGAAAATAAATAAGCATATTCAGTATTCAAACGAGTAACAAACTTTCTTGCGGATAAATTCTGAAAATGATAATCCATGATAGTCGAGTCATGAGCTGATTAAGGGCACGTGAAATAGCGCGGTCCGTACTGTAGAGTGTAATGCTGTATTTACAAATATGGGTAATTTTCCTTCTCCAAGTTTGAAAGAATTTTGAAACATTTGCGGTTCAGGATCAAGCTTCAAAAAAATGTTGGTTCTCAAAATGATCCGCTTGTACTCCCAGTGATAACAATTACCGTGTGTGATCGATGATCCCGGAAAATTATCGTAGGTGTGCCTTAATAGTTTCTCCGCGTCATACACACACACACACACACACATTTTTCATCGCAGTCTCCCACAAACGAGTTTTCTCAGCGAGAGTGAGGCGCAAGTTACTTTTTTTTTTATTTCTCGTAGGCGTTACGCCGTAGTTCTCGTCGCACAGTATGAGTCGCGCGCTATCTTCGCGTTAAAATCTCGACGCTCGTTTCTTCGCTTCGTACTTCTTCTTCTTCATTCTCTTCTTTCGCTGGCCCTCTTTCTTGGTCTCCTTTTATGTTCTTTCCTGCGCGTAGTGTGCGCACACACAGCGCGCAACTACGCGGGGTGTATCATTGTTTATTTAAGAAATATATTTCGGTCGTTATTCAAGAAACCGTGGTGCGGCCATAGGCCGCGAGAGCGTGGGACGACGATCCCGGTAGGCACCTGGCCGCTCGGACCGAGGAGAAGAAGAAGAAGAAGAAGAAGGCTTTTTCGGGTCTCTCGGACTGTCCGAAGATACCCCAGCTCCCATCTATTCGGTCCCTCTATTAGCCCGTAGATACGTTGTAGATAAAAAAAAACGCGCGTGCGTCCGAACGAAGAGCCCGAGTCTCCGCTTGTAACTCCAGATTAACCACGTTTTTATTTCCACTCCTTCCCTCGTGTCCTCCGCGCTCTCCCATCGAACCTCGCTTTGTACACTGATAATCGAATTTGCTTCGGAGATTACTTCGACTTCGTTAGAGATAGACAGAGGGAAGATTGAAAGAAGCAAGAGTTCCTGACCTCCGAATGTGAGCCCCGCACTTGCCCCTCTGTTAATTCCGCTGACTTGGTAGATTCTCTCCGCAATGTCCGCGTCATCGATTCACCGCGCGACAGATAAGATCGATCGATTGGCTACAGCAGCGCGAACTAGTCCGAGACCGTTCGGAGTCCTCGAGGAGGCGTTCTCCAGCCTTGTCCTTTCGTGACCCGCGGCTCCGAATCAATTCCGAGCATACCAACCCGCGACATTAGCGGACTCTGATTCGGATTCTTCTACGCATGACACCCCGATATCCGGATGTGTTGGAACACTGCTGAGGGGAAATTGGTCTGTGGAGAGAGGTAAAGGGAGAGTAAAAGAGGGCGGAATGAGAGTGCGTCTACAGGCGGGCGATCTCATCGGCCTATGCGCGGCTGGATAATCTTTTGGTAAACGGTTGCTCCTCTCGGCTCGCGGGTCATCCCGCAGAGTCTCTGCAACGGGGCCCCGAGCTTGAGGCCCTCTCGGTGGGTTTTATCAGTGGTTTTATCTGTAAGTCGCGCAGTGAGCGGCTATTTGTATTCATAAGTCCGCGGGAGGCCGACGCTCTTCGTTCTTCCTCTGCACCGCCACCCTCTCGTAACTGTTTTGCTGCCGCTTGCTGCCGCTGCCTCCTCCTCTTCTTCTGCGTCTTCTTCTTCTTATTCTTCGTCGTTCTCTTCTGCCCTCGTCGAAGACGCCGGAGGAGAGCAGAAGCGGCAGCCCAGCTCAATCGGCGGAAGAGCGAGGGCGATCTCGCGCGTAGGCGCTTCCACCGATGCAAGTGTATATGGAAGAGTCCGTAAGGTATGGGAGCGCGAAGATGCGCCAACGTCATCGGACGTGACGGGGCCCGTTATCCCCGGGACACGCGTGGACGATCGGTGGACCAGCGGAGTGCAGGATGAAACTCTCTTCGCGCGGTTACTATCAGCTCTCGCGGAGAGAAAAGACAGCGGAGAATTTTCAACTCGGCCCCCGTCCGTTTACGTTCCACAGCAGGCGGAGGAGCCTCCTCCATAGCCAACGGGAATGTGACCAGTCATCGGGTTATTTAATTTTTCGAGGCACCCCCGGTGTGCGTGTTTGCTCAGCCCCGCTGTGAGCACAAATTACCTCGCGACCGAATCACTTTGCCTCTCTTATTTTTCTTATTATTATTCTTATATGTTTTTTTTTTCTTTTACTCTTCCGACTCTCTGTCTCGCGGTCCTCGTCTCCCACGTCCACGAACGTTTTCGGCGTTGCGCCTGATCCGCGCTCGCCTCTCGGGCCCTACGGAGTTAGCTTTTGGTAAATGACCTCGGTCATTCGAACGGAACGGCATAGCGATCTGTCAATAGTAATTTAAATTTCTACCGATCATCGCCTCCCGTCAGGAGCCTCGTTCGGACGGAGGCAACGGGGCTCATCGAGATCGAATTTTCACTATTGCAACTCGCGTTTTTGGATGACAATTCATATATAGTTTTAGATCAATCTTATCGAGCACTGCGCAATCTTTCTTGGCAAAAATATCTTCCACATGTACCATGAAGATATTTGCCCATACATGCTAAACATACCTACATTGTTAGATGTGTACATGCGCTTAGGTTTATGCGTTTCCAAGAGCCTGATCAGAGAACGAACGATGCGATACCAGGCGCAGACTTTCCGACGCGAATCTTCGATCGATTCGTAACAAGGAAAGGTGTAAGGCGGCTTCCACCATCTAAACTGTTAATATACTAGTGTCTGATCCACGAGTGATCGTCGGGATGTTGCGGGTTACGTACGCTTGTAGTGTATACCTAAACGCGGTCATCCTCGAAACGCTATCTATATGCTAATCCGCATTGAGATGGTACAGGCAGATTACAGGTTGGAATTAGCCGAGAGAGGGAGAGAGCAAGACGGATCCTGGCTATCGGGAGCGCGCAGACACCCCCGAAGGATTCTATTTTATCCATCCGCCAAGTGATCCCGCTTCTCTCTCGGCCGCGTTTCTCGCGCATTTGCCCACTTCGTGTTTCGCAGCGTGAAAATTCGACAGAGCCACCTACAGCCGACGATAATAATGTGCCATACCGAGGTCGTACCGCAGAACTAGGCGAAGCGCCGCTCTATGCAACCAGAAGCGGAGGCAGGCCAACCTGCCTATTCGCGGATATCTACTCGAGCAATAAATTATTGCTCGGGCACATCGGTTGCCGCGGCGTTTGGTGGCGTGATCGTTGAACGCTTCGCAACGAGAGAGAACCAAACGTACGAATATTCCTGTCACAAGGAGAGCAAAGGGGGGGGGGGCAGTGGAAGAGGGAGCCGGAGAGAGGCGCGTGTTGCTGCTCCGTGTTCCCCATCCGTGGCAAAATACGACGCGAGCCTCGTTAATCACTACGAAACGCAGTGGAACGCTAATAATCGAGTTGGCCGCTAATTCGTACTGCGGTACTCGCGACCCTCCTCTATAACACCCATTCCCCTCGGATAATACACAACCGGTCTCGGACTCTATTATTATGTGTTATCTGCCGTGTAAAAATGTCAATCGAGATAAATTTCCAAATCCGGGCTTCCGGATTGCTCGGATTTTGATGAAATTCGAGCGAACCTGCCTCTCGATGTCTCTCCCGGTTTTCGGCTAATATGCACGGGTTGGACTAGAGACTCGTGGTAGTCCCGTCGAGGTAGTGGTAGGCGTTTGTGGGTGTCGCGAGGAAGGAGCGACGGGACTTTGGGAGGCGTCGCCGAAACCGAACGCTGAATCACCGAAGCAACGAGAGTTTTCGGCTGTCAGTGACAGTACCCGGTCGCGGGACTCGCAAGCGCTCGCGGGGGTACCTCCACCCAGCCGCACCGCGTGCGTCGTCCTCCCGGAATTGCCTAGTCCGCTCCTAAATGAATGCGCGAACGCCCATTAGGGGAATAAATCAGGCTAACGTTATCCGCAGATCGCATAATCGATCTGGCATACCTAGAGCCGACTAATCCGGAACTTCCCCGGGCCCTCTCGTTTCTCATCTGACCCGAAGGTCTTGAGGGTTTTTTTCTTTTGTTTGTTTAATTCTTCGCTGGCGCCAACGGGCGTTCTATGAACGGCCTTGTCATCCGATGTGTCGGTGATTTTTTTGTTAACATGCTCGTAGTTTAGGTCGGCAATGAGATTTTGGTAATCGACAGAAGGACAGCCAATGATATTGATGGAAGAGTGACTTCCGTTGTATGTAAGACGCATTGCTGTACAGTGTTCATTTTTTTTTTTTTTTTCGGTAGTTAATATAAATGTCCAGGCAATTGATAGATTGGATATCAGATTTTTAAAAAATTGCTTCGGGAACGTAATAGTTTTATTGGCAATATTTCGGTTGACTTTAGGCAGAAACTACCATCGGATTTGTGTTCAGTCCATTATTGATAATGGGCAGCGTGCCCTTTTGTGGTTCTAACCTTTTCGAAATTCATTCGGGATCGGGCCGAATATGCATGCATAAAAAATTACGAGCCGTTTACTACTTCCGACTGATACGACACTCCGTATGTCCCTGACATATTACGTACCTGACGTAGTAGCTTAGTGAAATAAGAAACCACAATGTTTACGATTCAATGGCCTCCACTCACCCGGGATACTGATATCGCGGACCTGTCGTTCCTTTTCTCCCTACCTTGCTATCAATCACAGAGAGCCAAGTGCCCCGGTGGTAATTGCCTCACTAAATCACTCTTAATGGAGACGTTAGAACACTTTAGGCGTAACAGCCCGATTTACATGCCGGTCAGTAAACATTTTCTTGGCGAACTCAACTTTCCCAGACATTTTAAAAGGAAACGACAGCACGTAAGCGCGTAACATATATCTGTTTGTACAAGCGGCGTTTAAGCTTAGATATTATATACGCGGTTTCAGCGATTAAGCACGAAATGCGAGAAACAACGATATATGTTGTCTAAGAATAGACTAATCGGTAGAAGAAAAATATGAAGGATGTCATAATTTTTGTTTTTTATTCACATACTATCTCAGCGATATTCGCCGTCCCCTAAATCTGCAAATACGATATGGATATCATAATGGAGGAATCGTCGAAACGTTTTACGTCGCGTAACTTCAGGAGCCACGGGAATTAGATAAACGTGAAATATCTCACGATTAGCACGTGTGGGGCCCTTTGGTCCGAGCATCGAAATATAATGCTCCTGGCAACGCGACGCGAAAATGTTCGTTCGGAGCATTGGCCGGCTCCATTGTGGCCGCGGTAGCGAAAGGTGGAATTAAGGGGGAAGAGTCTCCCTCCTCTATCTCTCTATGCATGTTTTGCGTATTATACGCCCTGCCGTTACGGCGGCTATGCTGGATGGCCCCCGGGCTTATAATAAAGCTAATTCCGGGTTGGCTCTCGAGACAGCTCGTGCCGCAACATGTTTTCCCTCTCGTACATGCAAACACCCACTTCGTACGCTTAACATATCTCTGTTTCTCTTTCATCGGTGCGCCGAAGCTCACTTACCCATCATCCATTATACTATTTATATAACTACGTTGTACTGTACTCACTCTCTGGAGCCCACAGGCATGGCCCTCTTATTAAAACATTTTCACTCCTGCCCCTCCTTTCCACGCTGTTTCGCTCGGTTCTTTGAACACAAAATAACAGCCGGGGCTAAGAGTCAAAGAGCGCGTGTCGATACCCTGTTCTCCTGCTCCTACAGCCCGGAGCAGTCGCACACGTGCCCGATCAAGTGGATGCGACGCGTGCTGTGAATTACCTACATGTACTACTGTGTACGGACGTTGAGGGTCGAAAATTGTCGATACTCTGCACTTCCGGATTAGCAGTTGAAATTTCTTATCAATGCTCTCCAGGATATATTGTAACAAATTCGAATGTGGCGCCAGAATAAATTCATGACAAAATCAAAACGGGGATCTTTTTTTATAAACTAAACGAAAAATGAATTCCATTTGGCTGTGAGATCGATCTTAAGGGGCAACATTTTTTTCCGACTTCGCTAAAATAACCACATTCCTTGCGTGCAACATGGGCAGAATATCGTCTATTATTGAGCAATGACCATTACGAACCTGTGCGCATGCGCAGTACTGTTTAATTACTCCCTAGGGAGTAATAGGGCTCATTATTCCCTCTGGAAGCCGAATTACTCCCGGGGGGATTAATGGTCATTGGCGAATATGATGATTTTGCGACGTAAGAAAAGTTTTTATTTTAACGATGTCAAAAAAAAGTATCGTGTGCTAGTCGGGAGGAAACGGATTTTCCCACCGTGTGATTACTGCCGTTACTTCGTTCAGGCAGCAAATTTCACACCCGGCGAAAATCGCGCATTTGCCTCTCTTATACCACAACATCCTATTTTTTATTACTATTTATGGCCAAGCGACGCCTAGATGAATAGAGGGGTGCAAAATATGATCTTCTAGGGTTGACAGTGTAGGGAAGGATTTTGATAGGTTACCAAGCACCGAGGATCGAGATCGATCGAAGGGTTAAGGGTCGGTGGAGTTTTGATCGCGTCGTCGCGCGTTAATTAATTCTCGGTGATCTCAATTAAAATATTAATTACCGAGGTACAATGAAGGGGGTAAAGGAAGCGAGAGGCATATGGCGGAGCAGCACCAGAGAAACTGGCAAGCTCCCCCTGTCGGGAGTAGGAGGCGGGCTTTAAAGCACTGGCGCGATGCCATTACGATTAACCACGTCCCATAAGCTTATCTGATAACCACGTCATTACGTAGCCCGTGCGGTTCGAGCGTGGCTCAAGGCTCGCTCGAGGGTTGCCGAAGAGTGTGAGACCCACGGAGAGCCGGCTCGAGTCGTCGGATCTATCGTTGCATCGATTTATTAGCATATGTTTATAAGCAGATATAAGATTGGAAAATGAAAAAAATAAAAGTGAAAACAAAACAAGTGTCTCTTCGAGGATACATGCGGTGATTTAATTTCAAAATTAATAACCGCGACTTTTCGCGCTCATATTAAATTACGACATTTAAAAAAAATCTATATGCGTATCTAAGATATCCGTTTTGTAGACAATTTTTAGTAATTGCATTCTCGTTTCGTCAATAGCAGGGGACGGACGAGGATGACCGGTCTTCCGTGGCATCGGTAAGTCGATTCCCTAAATAAATTTACTTGCAAGTCTCTGTACACCGTTGATTAGCTTAACGAGTATTTTTTTTTCTATTTCTCGAAGCAGTTGGATGGAAAATCGCGCGAGTGGCTCGTCCGGGCTTCACAAGGTGACTATCAAGCTCTGGCGAAGCTCGCCGCGGAGGAACCCCGTCTCACCAGACTCAAGGTAAGAAAAGCCACAATGTATTTTTTGTTTTAAATTGATATTGAGTGATAATGCGATGAACATTATGAAGTGGTAATGAAAAAGAAACACGCAGAAAAAAGGGGGGCACATTGAAAGTTATGACTTCTCACCACGAACAGGGTGAGATGATATTCAACGGGCGATATAATGCTCCCTCCGGTTATTATAGAGTACGGAGGACGCGGTAATCGTTGTATCGCTATAAGCGGCACAGTACGTGCGGGATAACTTGACACCTGCGGTGTGCCGGCAAATTTGCCCGTTTTCGAGGGCCAGTCCGATGACAGGTCAATAAATCTAGGGGGGAAGGGAAGGGTTAGAGGTTTCCCTTGTACGCGCGGGGAGCAATCAGCCAGACGAAGCTGTAACTACTATACGTGCGTGCCGTGAACCCTCGATCGCTTTCTCCGACAGGGTAACGCAAGTCAGCTAACGCTGATGCAGAGCATACGTGTTAGTAAACACGTCCCATGCAGCTGCCTTCGTACAATCAAAAGACGGACCGCACTTTGTACGGAGCGAAGAAAAGAAAAAAAAAAAAAAAAACTTAAAAATATATAAAAATCTAAAAATTACAAAATATAGCTAAAGAAAATTATGAGAGACGTCTCGTATATATTCAAATATATACGAGACATCTTTCATAATTTTTGTTTAGTTCTCCCGTTATATTTTGTCATATTTTTATATTTTTATATATTTAAAAGTTTTTTTTTCTTTTCTTCGTTGCAAAAATGTTGATATTTGTTTTTTTTTTATGTGGACATAATTTGTTTATGATGCGCATGTGTGTGTTTGTGTGTGTGAAGTGGCGATGGTAGTTTCGTTGATGAAAGTGTGATAGATTTAACGTGACGGGATATTCTCTATCCGGGGATTCGTGGCGATCGAGAGAGGGTTGGATTAGAGTTTGGGAGGGGTGGTGGTGGTCGTGGAGAACGGACACCGTAGTGTCTATAGCTGGATGCTGAATTCATTCCACTGGACAAGGCATCCTCATACTACTCGGTACAAACACCGGGTAACCCCTCTCGCTCTCACTCACGCCGTGACCGTCAGCGCGGCACGTCGTTGGCCTCATCCCTTGGGATAAATTGGCCATGCCCGCGTGTTTGCGGATAACATCGTTTGCGATATATATACGAGAGACTAGCATGGAGTCGGGGGATTCCCGCATCTACTGTGCAAGAGCGCTGCCAACGTAAGCTCGAACGATCAACACTCGTTCTCCTTTTTCTCCGACGTACAATGAACAAAAATTGAGAAAAAAAAATCCCAACTTTTTCGTACAGTTCGCGATACACGGTTCCATTCGTCCAGCCTAACGAACGTCGTCAGTAACACCCATATTTTTGCACCCCTGTCTTCGGCGAATTATGGCTTCGCCTAGAATTATCATTTTTCGTCGTGTTTGTTGTGAAATGATACGGCAAGATATAAGCAACAAACTTTCGAAGTCTCGTCTCGATTCGCCAAAATTTGTAAGAATTACAGACTCTGAAAGTTAAACCGGCTTCATCGCACCCAAATGCGGCTTTGTAGCATTAAATAGAAAAAAAAAAATTGACTATCATCGCTTAAAATATTCGCAATTCCGTATTCCAGATAGAAAAAGTATACATTTTGCATTTTAAAAAACCGCATTTTCACCACCCAAAAATTTATAAATCGTCCGTAGCTCCGGGTTATAGTGAACCGCGTCGGATCGAGCCTAAGCGCGAACGACCTCTCCGTCCCATACTACTATAATAATCCGTCGATGAATATGCAACGAATTAAGGGGGAGAGTGTGGGGGGTAAGAGAGGATAGTGGCGATGGCAGCCAGTGTGTAGGAAATCGAGAATAGCGAGAGGGTATTCGTGATGGTGGTGCTAGGGACGAACGCGAACGAAGGGAGGGAAAGCAGCAGCAAGCAGCTACCTCGGGACTGGGCAATGCCAATTACTCCCCCGGTAATTAAATCGACACCGAGGCTAATTAACGCGATCCCCCCCGCCCTCCTGTTCCGTGAGCCATGCCTGGCTACTGGCTCTTGTGGCTGAACTATACTTCACTCTCTCGCCGTGTGCGCAGAGGTATATACGTCGCGGCTTTGCCGGATGGTATAAATAAACCGAAACGATATAGGGGTAGTCCGACGACTATTGCGCATCGGACGTTCGACGGAAAAGACGAGTTCGGCCGACCATCGATGCAGCGAGTAAATTTCAACGTTCAACACTGTTAAAAATCAAGCCTCTTTTCCATTGAAAAAAAAAATTTTATGCTCAAATGTTCGTAATATTTTATTCACATTCGAATTAATTTAAAATTCAGTTTATACATATTTACCCTCGAGTTAAAACAGTTTTTACGATGCATTACTATTCGTAAAATTTTTTCCAAATTTTCTGGGTAAAAATCGAAGAGGATATTTTCATAAACAGCTATTTCGCAAAAGTAGCAAACACGCTGTGTTAGAGGCTGAAGGTTTAATGGTAAATTGAATACCGTGAACGTCCCTCGTTAAACGCATGTGGAATATCACGTAAAATAATTATCGTAAGATCAATTGTTCGAGTCGCCGCGTCTTCATCGGATAGCTCGGACACGTAATTCTTCATTGAGCGTATGTAAGAACAGGAAGCACGTACGTTCGTTGAATTAACAAAAACCTAATGACGCGCTCTGCTCGAGCGAGAAGAATGACTCGATTTCACCGTTGGACAATAGATCGACGCGAGGAAACGCCGCTGTGCGAAAGGGTTCAATGATTTTTCGATTATTAAGAAATCCGAAGCGACGTGTACGCCAGAGAGATTCAATAATAGCGTAACACAATAGAGACATTATACTTTTGTTCGATTCTTGGACAATAAGGCGCGTGCCATGCATCGAAGAGATACCGAGAAGCTTCTATCGAGCACGGGCTGAATAATTAAAACGGTTACGCTGGAGCAGCCAAAGTGGCAGTCGTAAAATTCAAATTTTAAACAATTCTCTCGATTAATGCAATAAGAAAAAAAAATTAAAAGACCCGAACAACTTGACTTGCCCTATCGCTTTGCACGTACCGCTGTCGCAGTACTTCAGCAGCGTATTCTAGAATAATCGTTGAAATAGCTCTCGTCATCACCGCGCCGTTTCTCGCATAGCACATGCACCCGAAGAAATGCAATCAGGCTCGAGGAGAGGCCTCTGCGTTTCTCTCTCCCTCTCGCTCACGCGATAAATTCCCCGTGAGCGCATTTGTATCCGATTGTAATTAGTCGCTCTAAGCAAACAAATGACTGCTGGAGGTTTCGCGCGGGGGTTGGGGGGGGAGGGTAGAATGGGTTTGCTGGAGCGCCGCCAGTAGGTAGAGAGGATTAATATCGTCGATTTAGCTGCGGGCTGATTTAAGGGGTGTAGGACCGCCCAGCTTGCTTCAGACTTGACTCGCTCCTGCATACCGTCCCGGCGAAAGGCATATCTTCTGCGAATCGTTGCAAGTGCAGCAGTCGGGTGAGAGAACATTATTTCCCATAAGCGCATCCAATAAGATAGTCCACGATAGGATAGAGAAGCTGCGGAGCGTGATTGGATTTCGAGCCGGTGAAAGAGTCGAGGAGAGAAAGCGAGAGGGAGAATAAGCGATCAGGATCGAGGGATGCTGATCGTAGCCGTGGGTGACGTGCGGAATGATCGATACCGCACGAGGCCCCCGAAGCAGAAGCCACTAACGCTCTCGAACTGCAGAAGAATTCCGAGGAAGGGTATCGAACGGTAGTTCGTTAACGGGCGTCGAGCTATTAGGCGGGCGTAACGTTCACCACGTGGAAGCTCCTCCGTCCGGTTCCTCGTCGAAGGACTAAGTAAACCCCGAGCTAACAAGGAGGCGGTTTCTCTCCGTTCCGGCTCGAACGCGAATGATCTACCGCGAACGAGCGATGCCAATGCGCGCTACATATTATCCAGCAGCAGGAGCAGCAAGCACCGCAGACGTATTCGCGAGGGTTAAAAAGGAATACAGCAGCGGCTGATCTAGCTACGTCTGGCAGGTGTATATGGCTGTGTTCATTCGGCTCTCTCGCCTCTCTTTCTCTACACCTCCCACCGTTATAAAGCCCACGCCCACGAATATTAACGCGTTTGATTTATGCGCGTAATTATCCTCTAGTTATTTCGCAACGAAGCTATAGCACTCGAGCGACGGGCGGACGTCGCGAGGTTATCCTCTACCTTCTGGCGCTCCTTGGGTCCGAGGAGATACGAGACCCCTCCCCGACAAATTATTATCACGTTCTTCCGCCAGTGAGCCAATTAATTTTGTAATTGTTCGGCTCAACGTGGATTCGGAGATGGGTGTTGTAGTGTGTTCATTTGCGCGAGTGTTTGTGTGTCTATGTGGCGGATGCTGCTGGTGTTTTCGACCGTCGCAGGAATAGATTTTTAATGGGCTCCGGGTTGCGCGAGGGTGATGTGCCGTTTGCTGTTGGGAACACGAGGCGCCAGGAAGATAGGCGTCATCTCGAGACGGGATCGATCGTCTTGGACCTCCCCCAAACAGTTACTCTCGATCTCCTTTCGCCTTTTCCCTTCACCGTCACGGATTTTCCATCGCACACACGCGTTCCCAGACGGCTCCGCCTTCGTTTCCCCGAAAATATGTCCCATTGCTGACCATTCGCTGCTTTTCGTCGGGCTCGTCACGAGGATCATGCGCTCTGCAATCCGATACCTTTGTGGCACGCATGCTTGTTTTTGTCCCGTTGCGTTTCCGGTTTCGGTATCCACACCGAGAATCATCCCATATCGTTGCCTCCGGATTCGATAAATGGTCCCCTAAAAAGCATGGAAATGCATTCGTTTCTCAAATTTTGCCAATGCCTTGTTCTTGCCGATTAATTCAAATTTCATTAAGGCAATAAAGGCTTGAGACATCTATTACGTTAAAAAGAGACGAGGGCTAGTTCGACGTCGAGATAACAGGAGTCGCGTTCCCGCTCCTCGCGGACGTTTGATGGACGGCTGTTGGTAATGTGTTCGCGTGCTCGTGTGTGGACGCTCGTATGCGGTTCTCGCCGTGGCAGAAGCTCTCGCAATAACGGACATTTATCGGAGGGTGGAGACGAACGCGCATATAACGACGATATATGTCCCTAGCCCCGGAAAGTATCAGCTTCCTCGGGGCTTGTTCGCACCGTGGCCTCGCTAATTAGAGCCCCGAGACCGATGTCTATCTGTCCAGCACAGAGAGAGCCACATGTCCCCCCTCCGAGGAAGAGGGCTTGTGCTGGTGGCACTGCCGAGTGAGCAACAGAGGCCAAACATCCGGTAGTGCGTGCTGTGTGCGTACATGCACGATGGACTCTTCGTCTCTCGTGCGCGTTCTCTCTGCCGCTTTGCCTCCGGAACTCTTGAGGCGTTCCAGGGATTCGTGAACACGTGTTATGTCCTCTCGATGCATACGCGCGGGCCCGCGGGTCTCTCGCTTTCACGCTCTACCAATGTGACATTTGTCTTTTTCACTTGGCCAAAACGTTCCCGGGAATGAGTGCGCGGACTCGGGGCGGGCGAGAGGAAGGCGAGGCTTATAAGCGGCCAGATTCCGATGGTTGGAATATTCGCAGATGGACTGGTATTCCAACTATTGGCTATACACCGGGGTGTCAAACCGGAGACATCCGGGGGAACAAATTTTAACAAGTCCGAGGGAATCTTCCGTTCACTTCCTTTTTTTTTTTTACGAAAAATATATGATTTAAACCCGTGAAGAAAAATGAAGAGACATTGGGATGTTGGGTATTTGGTCCATCGGATTCGTGGGAATCATACGAAACATATCAATGGTCCAACTCCAGAAAGGCGTACAGGCAATGCTTAGGCTCAGTCTGTAAGACATTGTGTATCATTAAACCAACGATACGAGGTGATAATGGCAGGGGAGACTTTTTGCACACACGAGCGGACTTTCCGCTAATCACACCGGAAATGCGTGACACAAAATATCGTACAAATGCGCCATAAGAAACGTTTATATAAAATATCAACCCACAGGTAGGCCATTATCTCTTTTTCATTTCTTTTTTTTTATTTACACGTTTTTACGTTACTATGCATATACGCTATTCGTCTATATGATATAGACGAAGGAAACGCCGTGGCAATTAGTAAGCGGAGCTCATTATGCAAATGAGTCCCGTGTAACTAAATATACTTAATAAAGGTCTCATCTTGAATTTGTAAGTGGAAAAGGGGTGTTTGGTAAGCCGTACACAGGAGAGGCATCGGAGCCCGCATAAAGAGTCGTACGTACGAGAAGTTGCGTTTACGTTCGTGGCATGATCACACAAGAGTGGTTTATACCCGGGGAGTGAGTGCGTGTACGCCACGCGTCAGTACTCGAATACTCACGCACCGACGAACTCGGAGCGGCGAGACGAGAGTCCTCGGGCCGTAGGTATATTACCCTATTGCCGCCATCGTCGCGGATACGAACGGGGATCGCGTGTCGATCCATTGCCGCGATATTTGTTACTTTACAGTTGTATCACGTTTTCTTCTGTTTTTTTTTTTTTTTTTTTTTTTTTTTTCGCGCGCAGAGGGAAACGCACAAAGCCATTGTTTGTTGTTCGTACATGCGACGTCACGTCATCCCCGGGGGTTTCTCAGTCTCCTTTTTCAGTATATTCTTCTCGTATCGCGCGGATGTTGGGCGTAGGGAAATCTCAGGCTAAGTTTGCGACATGCACATCGCAAAAAATGGGGATTTTTTCTTCTTTTTAACAGATTGAATATATCTTCCAAGAGCGCGGGGCATTAATCAGCCGAAGTTTCTCGTCGCAGCTCATTTATAGTATTGGCCCGCGACGACGCGATCTTTGCTCCAACCCACAGTTCTAAATCGAGCTTCACTTCCTAATTGGAAGCGTCGCGTGGAACCCTCGACGACCTTTGCCTCGTACATCATTGGGCTAGCTCGACCGTGGAAATTTTTCGTAGCATATTCACCGAGCTCGCAGAAATACCGACGACGTTCATCATTACAAAATTTATGCTCGTGAAAAGAGTCCAGGGTGAAAGTGGTTAATACAGCCGGGCCGTTTTCACCACTTTTGCCGGAGTCGAATAAGAAAAAATTAGTTTGAAAAAATTTAAATAAATAGTAAGTATGACAAAGTATTATTTTACACGCGCACGAGATTGCCTGATTTTATGTTTTGTAAACATTGCGATGTTGCAACTCGTTTACAATTTCACTCCGACATTATCGGAAATCGATTCCAGCCTTCGAACAAGGTGCTAAAAATTGATACGAACGTGTTATTGCGACTAGCGTTTTTCCTAAAATAACGGAGCTTGTGCGAATTTGCTAACGGGCGTTTATAGCTGCTAGAGGATTGAGCGCGTAACCGGCTATCGATAGACGAGGTAGAATAAAAAATACATATATATGTACAAAACCCCGACGCTGATATGAGATGCGGTGCGGCCTGTGGGATAAGCACGATAGATACAGGGTCTTATAATCAGACGAACTCGTCATAGTATGCGTGAATGCGTGCATGTTCGCCTGTTTCCTGAGTAGGAAAAGAACAAAAAAAATGTATGCCAGCTCGTCGCCTCGAGGAGGAAAAGATTAACCGATGGCTATCGGGGATGCCTTAACGCTAACGAGGTACTCGACGGGTCCGTCCGATCCGAGTCTTCGCTTTCCACCTCGACTCTCCCTCTCTGCCTCCCGTCTCTTTGCGTCCTCCCGGTCAACCCCTTTGTCTGTTATTTGGCCACTTCCGGTCCCTTCCCGGCGATACATCAGCTCCGATTACGATTAATCTTTTTTATTGGACACTTTTACTTATCTCCCGTTTCTCGACCTCGCCAACCATTCATTATACGTTTATTAACAAACGCGTCTTATTAATTATTACAAGGTCTGTACAAGACGTGTTTAACTGCTCGTGGATGTGTGACCTTTTTTTTGTTATTTGTCGGTGTCTTGTTTCTCCTTTTTTTTACGTTGAAGAGTTATTGCCCAGACTCGGTGAGGAACTGCTAAAAATAAGTGTAGAAAATTGGGGGGATGTGACGCGCGGATGTTAAGGGCCTGGCGCCAGGCTCCCGATGACCTGCAACTGCGCCTTCGAGAGCCCCCCGAGGAAGTTATAACCCCCGAGGCTAGTGAGATCGTATCGTTACACTCTCGGCAGTGAAACCCTCGAGCTCGGAGACACGAGACCGGACTGGAGAGGGACGATTTTCACGAAAAATTCCGAAGGCATCCATCGGAGCCCTAAATCGAAGCGGAAATACGATCCTCCCGAAACGGAAAGCTATCCTCGAACTTTTGTCTCTACCTACCACCAAACCCGAGACACTGGGCCGGGTCACCGAACAAAAAAAAAATTAGCTTCTCGACAATTTTTTTATTTTTATTTTTCCGTTTTCACTTATGCCTGCGCTACGGCCGGCGCTAATGAAAACTCGTACGAGCCGCCGGCCAATCGAGACACGAAACTGCCCGCAGCAGGTTGAGATATATAGATTGAACGACTCACGGGACAGAACTAGACCGGAGAGGGAAATGCAAATAGAGTTGAAAAAAAAAAAAAAAAAATTGGATACGTGGTAGCCGAGTCGCGAGGGTCGTGTACGAGAGCTGCCGTTATTCTCCCTAACGAATTGTTCATTTAATTTTGCCGAACATTTTTCCAGCGTCGACCACCTCTCTCACTCTCTCCCTCTTTCACGGACCTTCAATAAACCGAGCACAAAAAAAATCGTGAATTCGGCTTTCGCGCGATTGCTGAGGGCCGAGGGTGGAAAAAACAAACAGGCAAAAAACGTGCCTTTGGTAACCGAGCAAAAATAAAGGCATCGTCTATGATGGCAAGACTTTTAACGGCCATAACCGGTCAACTGCATTTGAGGGAGGGAAACGTCGAACGCTTTCCCAAGATAACCGATCTTCAAAATTTTTATGGTTCCTCGTTATTTATGAGGGTACGCGACGAAAATTGAGAATCGGAAGCGGGAGAAAAAAGAATTAACAGAATTACGGGAGAGCCTTGTCGGAGAAGGAAAAACGCCGAGTGACATTTTTCTGGCCTATGGACCTTCCCCGCCCCTTCAATTATGATTAACGCTTTTACGAGTTACGGGAGGTTGGTAGCGATACATATAGATACATTGTACAGCAGGTACAACTACGCTGTGTATATCCCGGGGGCAATCGGGTACATTGGATTTCGGTGGAGTTACGAAAAATATCAATTAAACATAAAAGCGCGAGGGCTTGTCATCCGATAATGGGGGGATTGGTCAGCCTCGGGCGAGCGAATAATTGGGATCGGCAGGCCAGGGAAAACTCAGTGAGCGACTGCGGGGCGGAGGGATGAGAGTTGCGCAGTGGGACGTGAACTATAGCGATGATAGGGGATGAAAAAGAGAGCTCGAGTATGGAGCCGCTCGCTATAACTCCGGTTTGATTGGACGGAACGAAAAATTGTACTTTCGCTAGTTCTTTTACGCCTCGTATGCATAACTGACACTCGGTCGGGGAGTGTGGGGCAAAAAAAACGACTTTCACC
This sequence comes from Stenichneumon culpator, assembly GCA_964017025.1. Lineage (NCBI taxonomy): Eukaryota > Metazoa > Arthropoda > Insecta > Hymenoptera > Ichneumonidae > Stenichneumon > Stenichneumon culpator. Next base: position 16,310,684 of record OZ024779.1, on the reverse strand, counting down.
AATTATCCAAAAAGATATCGCTGCTTAAAAATAATAAAAGAAATCGCTACTTTCGTGCCAAAAAAAAAGTAAAATTGTTTCATTCGTCGTTTTGCCGCTACTATAATCCAATGTATACTACATCTCGGTTTGACTATGCTGGAGATTGGATTTTCATTGTTACCCGCACTGACAATGAGACGTGTCACCGAGCCCAATCTCGACTCCGGGCCCGTTTTAGACCGTGCATACGGAGCTTCGTCGACTCGGTTTTAGCTTATACTATGAATGCGAAGCTAATTCATTCATCCGGCGAGACAATGGTGGATCGGTTACACGCTGACTCGACCGTTTATTAATGACCGGGCGCAGGGGCTTCGTGCCTAAGGCTTCTTCTTCCTCTTCTTCTCCCTCTTAGTCTCTATTTTCTCATTTTTCCCCCTCTCCCATTTCTGGCTTTGGTTAATGGTGACTTTTCGGAGCGAGACGGAAAGAGGTGAGGTCCTCGCGAGACCGGGCACCGCTGGCGACAGGGAACAGTCGGAACTTGGGACCGCGCCGATGGGACGGAAAAAGAAATGAAAAAAAAAAAACAAATATCGCCCACGCGTTATGCCAACACTAACGCCCCGACACGGGCTGGGTGGTCCTTGATGGCACTCCGCTCCACCCACTCACCCCTTTTCCGTGGCACCCACATCCTCCGTTTCATCGCTCCTATACTTCCCCTAATGTTTCTTCGCGCATCCTCCTTCTTCTTCTTCTTCGTTTCGACAGAATGAGACTTCCTTTTTTTATGGCGACTGATTGAACGAGGCGGAGGTGTGAATGAGACTGGTATGTCGTCGAGTTCGTCAAATTGAATGCCTCGCGGAACGGAGTGAGGGAATTCGGGCTCGAGGCAAAACTAACCGAAAATATGATTCATAAATTTACGAATTTAAGAATATTTACGGGGCAATAAAAAAATTCCTTCTTGATCCCATTTCATTGCAATATGTCGACCAGTGGATAAATAAAAAAAAAAAAACTCGTGAACAGTGACGAATATTCGGGCTTTTTCTTTCAAGTGATACGCACTGTACAAAGTTGCATGAAACAAGGTCGAAATGGAACAGGCAGTGTCTGGGACACGGGCAGCATCCCCTGATGGGTATCTCTCTGCGGCCGCTCCTCGAGAATAATTTGGTGAATGAGAAGCGGCCATTCACGACTGCTAAGCCATGCTCGGGGCCGAGGCCGCAGTCTCTCTAATCGAGTCGACTCGGTCTTGGGTAAGGTAACATCCTCTCCGCTGAGCATAGCTACTCCGTCCGGAGTTGGAGAACTGCAGGCAGCGGACATACTATTGCGTCCCCGAACAAGTATTTTTCTCTCTCTCTCCCTCACGGTTTCCCTTCTCCCCTTGCCACCTTCGTCCTCGGCACTATCCGCGCTCCAGCGGCGGCCCCGGACGCCGATGTCACAAGGCAACAGCCCCGCTAAGTGGAAATTGTTGTCAAAAGTGCGGGTCCCGGGGAGCCCCTCGGATCTCGTAGGTCATATATTTCCACTTGGACACGTGGGTGGTTCGGGCAGATCAAGCTTACCTGCACGCGTCAGGCGCTGTGTGACGCGGCGTATGCAAACGCACTCGGGATCCTCCGCGTTTGTTAAACCAGCGCATCGCGTTTAATCCAAGCGCGCGATTCATATTCAACCTGTGATCAAAATTTATCCGAATCCCACATCTCAGAATTGCAAATATCAAATTACCACCAATAACGCTTTTCTTCCTCGTTCCAGCAATTTTTAATTTTTTTTTTCCAAGAGTCAACTTTTTTTTCGTGACTCACAGGTAGAATCTGTCTCATAGGCTCGCGATTGCTTCGAGCATTCACTTTTCCCTGGTAAAAAAAAGTCCCCGAAGTTTCTCTCGGAGTCCTTCGCGGTACATTGTAGCCGGACAGTGGTGCCGGTGTCCTGGCGCCGAAAAATTTAACAGCGCCCGAAGAAACCTCCACCGCACGCATGCGACAACACGGTGTCCCAGAAGAGGTCGAGATAATCTCCCGTCTCTCACCGCCCCTGGTCAAGTGCCCGGTAATAAACCGGGCATTGTTTTTGCGACGATTTTTCGTCCCGCTTGTATAACTCGAAGCGAGTGCAATATAATTTTAACAACCCCCGGGGGTACCTCTCGCCGTCTCTCTCCGGCCCTCTCCGGGCCGCCGCTGCAGCGGCTGCAATGGTGTCATGACCGTGCGACTTAGAACCGGCGCCAGGTCTCTTCCCTCCTTCTCTATCGCAACACAAGGCGCAATTCCGTACGGAACTCTCGCGACTCTCGGAGCTTTGCCTCTCGCTTCCTCTCGCTTCCTCTCCCTCTCGGCTGGCGTTGTGTTTGAAATTTTGTGCTCGACGGATCGAGGAGACTCTTGGCATAAGGAAAGGTCGAACGGATCCGCGGCAAGTGGCGAGAGAGAACGAGCACGCTTGGCTCACGAAGAGCTAGCGAGATGTAAACCGGCCAAACCCGAAAGGGAAGAAGAGAGACGGACTCCGAGAGAGACTCCTCTCGCTGTCCCTCTCATTCCGCATTGGAGCGCCCACCCGTTACCAGGACCCTCGTAAACTTTTACTCGCTCCTTTTTCCAACGGTCCACCAAACGCTCGGGCCCCGGCGCTGTGTGGCTGCTGCAGCGGTACCGTCGCGAGATTCGACGTCCCGAGGATTTAATTTGGCCGCGAGATTCTCCTCTCTCTCCTCGAGCCTCTCCTCGAGCCTCTCCTCGGGGGAGGGAGAGAGGAGCCCGGGCACCGGCGGCGAGCCGGGGAGAGAGAAGTCCTCACTCCCTCGCGCTACGATCGTTATCCGATTGTTTATCATATCCGCCCGGCGGAACGGGCCCCGAAACTCTGCGGCACACGTACGCGTATATATATAGCCTTCTCCCTTCTCCTTTGCGAATCTACAAAACTTCTCTGCGGCTCTCGGATGGAGAGAAGAGAAGAGAAGAAAAAAAATAAAAATAAGAAATGAAGATAGGACGGGTAGGAAGAATTTTATTGCATCCATATAGTTTGTGGTCATATCGATGCAGTCGTGTCGCCGGATGGTTATGATTCAGGGCGCTGTTGCTCACCAATTGACAGGGGAATCGATCGAAGATTCGAGCTCTCGGGATGCTGCGGTTCGTTCGAACTTTCCACGATAGAACTAAGAGACTTTTATCTCGTTTTCTTATCTCGGGGTGAAGAAAAAAACAAACAAAAAACGAATGTTTTCTAATTAAAAAGCTGTGGGCTACCTGCCGACGGGAGTGCGAACACGACAAATCTCGGGACCCGCCGGATGGGAGGACAGTGTGGCTTACCGTACTGCCCGGCCTATCTCCCCGACTCGGGACTACTCTCGTAGACGAGATATCGTATCGCTTAACATTTTCACTTTGGGCGACATCGTCACAAATTGCCACCTCCCATTTTACTCGGAGGCGTAAAATTTAATCGTTCAGGGAATTTGAAATGTTATCTAAAACGACGATTGAAACGAACGAGATAAAATATTAATTTGGGGAATATCAAACGATGACCGGTGAAGGATATTTGTTCTTGTCTTTTGCAACAAAAACCTTTTTTTAGCCCTTTTCTATAGTAGGTAATTTTGTTTCGCGTGATTTTATGTTACATTGAATAAACTATCGGTAAGGTATTTCACGAGGTGTCTCATGAAGGGGTTAAGAGTGGGGAAAAGAGGGAACCGAAGAAAGAGAATCAGAGTCAGAGGTGGAGGCAGTGCGAGAGGGGAGGACGCGTTCTCACGGCGTGTATATGCTAATGCGAGACGAATGTCTCCGGCGTTTCTCTCCTCCTCCTCTCGATCCTCTCTCTACACTTCCAGAGTCAGTGTCTTGTGCTGTCTGGCTGATCGTAGGCTATGTCGAGGCGGATGGCCCGTCTTCGCGACGTGGGCGTGTTGTTCCCCTAAACTCCACAGCGGGGCGGCTGTGAATTCACCCGTTGATTTCTCGCGCTGACTTTATACTTTGTGGATCTTAACGGGAATCGATTGGCCATCGGCGGCTCCGGTGTTCATAAATTAAGCCGAATAATCGCGACGCCTAACTGGTACGACAACAAAAAAAAAATCGTCTTACCGTCTGCCAAATTTAGACAACAAAAAAATTGATACTTATACCTGAAAGGGTAGTTTGATGTTACAAAAATAAAATTACTACCAAAACTCATATTGTTGCATTAGCCAGAAGAACGCCCACGCTCCCTTAAATGGCAGGATTTCGTGATCCTTTTTTTTTGTCTCCCAGTAAAATGAAATTTCTCGGCCTCGCATCATCGGTACATGGACTCTTAGGGGTACTTTGTCTGACATTCTGCAGGACAGAACAGCAGAATAACGAGTATAGCCTCACACCAGGGTGCTTTGAGTGCGTACACGTGCTGCAGGCATGTTTCTTACGCCCGGAAAGACGGTGAGAATAAGCAGAATGTTAAACTTTGAGAAGGACAGGGGGGAGGTCTCGTGAAACTCTCATGGAATTGTTTATGACGTCTAAACGCCAAAGAAGAAACTGGGAGGCGAAGAAAGAACGCGCGGTGGTGTAAATTAGGTAGGGAAGGAAGGAGGTCAGGTCAACGTTACTGGACACCCTCTGTCAAACCAAACACTGACCACACGCCGGCATTATTTCGTCGACTGTATGCACGTGGAACGCGTCACAATTGACCGAAGAAAAAAAGAAGTTTGAAAGGACCAAATTTCTGGTGACGGCGCCAAGAGAGGGTCTCCTAGACGGTGTCTCCTTACGAATTTGATCCGGCCTGCTGTTCTTGCTGATTTTTTTTCTGCCGCCTAATAACGTGTAGACACTCTCGTTTTCGGACCTCAAATTGAATGCGACGATTTTTGCAACTCGAGCTACGACAATCGATCCACGCGTATCGGCGTTAATATTAGTTTCAGAAAATCAGCACATTTGCTGACACTGACACAATAAACTGGAGAAATTTATTGTTTGAAGAACCCACGTTTGAACTTCTAGGGTCAATCATCCAAACGATTGTTCCACGAAGACACGTAATAAAGTCTATAAACCTATCTATAATTTTATCAAGGAAAATCTACTCGAAAGGTTTAACAAGACGCAGCGACGTAGACTGGTAGAAATAAATTACTCAATTTCAACGAATTTACGTTAATAAAATAGGATTATATTTAAATACCGGCCTAATAGACGTCTATCAGTGTAGTCAATAAACTTGTATCTTTTTTTATGTATAAGGTTAGCGTTTTATCCATTGCTCGTTCGTAACAATATATTGGCAGTTTGTTGGCTCAGGGACGAAGTCTCTTCGAGACACATAGTTCTCTCGCCTATGTACCTATTCTCTCCGGAGTGCAATCGAAATACATAGTAAGTAGATGTGTGCCTGTACACTCTGTGCTTCGGTCCCGAGGCGGTGCAGTGTAGATCGCGGGGACCAGCAAGTACCTACATATACATATTCTCTTTCTCCTGCCTTTCCCGTTGTATATATATTGGCGTGCCGGGAGAGTCTAGAAGTCCCGCACGTACGTTACGCCATTCGTACGATTCTTATCGCATTCGGATATATTTATTCGCACACCGCTATTTCGGTCAGCTATAAAAAATTCGTTGTACCGAGAGGGTGAGAGAGAGAGAGATTTTTGCCCCCGCGGAGAGCGTTGGCAGACGTACACACAACGCGCGAGTCTCTTCCGCGAGAATTAATGTATCTTTGTAAGTTAACGTTGTTACAGCTATGAACTCACCGCACGCGCGAATACCTGCAGCTAAGAAATATCGCTAACGCTTCTCGCCCGTAAGTTACAATGTCTGGTACCGGTTATTTTTTTTTTACCTTTCACGCGCGCTTCGGCAAGGTGTCAAGAAACAAAAATTATCTTAGATAAGATGTGGGAAAAATTGACTAATATTCTTGCACGTTGGCAAGAAGAAATTTTCGAGAGAAAATTCTTGCACATTGGCAAGAAGAAATTTTCGAAAAAAAATTCTCGCACAATGGCAAGAAGAAATTTTCGAAAAAAAATTCTCGCACATTGGCAAGAAGAAATTTTCGAAAAAAAAAATGTTGCACACCGGCAACACTCCGCCTTTTCAGTCGGCTGTTAAAAAATGGTGGGGGGAGGGTTTCATTAATCATTCAATGTCCGCGAATCTCACTTGTTGGGTTTTATCAATCGAGTTAGTAGAATCGAAGGCACGCGCGGGCTTTCTCACTCAGCTCGAAAGGCCATCGGGCATCAGCAGCTACGAAATTGGCAAAGGATCGGGATCAACTCGTTTCCACTGGTGGCTCTCGCGGTCCTACGCGAGCCACGCGGCGGGCATAAATATTCCCGACGACGACGAAGCCGACGACGACGACGACGACCACGACGGGTCGGAGGACTCGGAGAGTCGAGAGTTGCCTAAGAAAAGGGTATGGGGTGGGGGCGGGGGGGAGTAGAGTGAGCTGCCGTGGGTCCAATTTAAAGGCAGCACGGTTAATGAGCCACCGCGGATGCCACGCGCGTTTTTTGCGCCCGCAGCTAGGCCCGCTGCTGCCGCTGCTGCTGGTGCTGCGACGAGCGGCGTGGGGCCCCCTCGAGATTAACAAACGGCCTCGCTACTTCTGCTGCCGTTCCTGTTGCCTCTGGCTTGGGCTGCCTCCTCGTCTCCCCGTCCATCGTCGAGTTCCCTCTGCCCACAAGAATTAGGAAGCCACTTCTAATTGTCACAACAACGACTCGATTCAATCTATCACTTTGTCGTGCTCCGCGCGCCTTCTGCCCGCACATTGGCTCGAGCCAATGCATTCCTTTCCCCTTTCCCCCGCCACACATATATCTTTTTTTTCAATTGAAAGTCTATTTGAATTTTTGTTGAATTGTTTTAGACAATCAATGCGTCTTGTTCATTTAAAACGTCACGAACGAAATTACGCATTCTCTGATCCGCTGTATTCAAACATCTCGAACGTAGTTTCTCCAGTGGCAGAGAAAAAACATTATTTGAAGAATCCGTATGGTCGTTTGGGCTAAAAGAAGCCGCGTGTTTTATCTCGAATGGTAACAAAATGTTATATGAAAAATCTGAAAAAATTCTCGGTGGAAGTTCAAAGTGTAGTTTCTCTAGTGGCAGAGAAAAGAAAATCATTTGAAAAATTCGTATCGTCTTTTAGGACGAAAGAAGCCGCGGGTTCCTCGCGCGCGGTGGATTTCAAAATTAATTTGTTTACAGATATTTTTAATTCTCCGGTAATCATTTATCTCAAACTGTAACAAAATGTGTTAAAAAAAATCTGAAAAAATCCTCGGTGGAACTTTAAAATGGAGTTTCTCCAGTGGCAGAGAACAGAAAATTATTTGAAAAATCCATATAGCCTTTTCGGCTGAGAGAAGCCGCGTGTTCCTCGCGCGCGGTGAATATCAAAATTAATTTGTTTACAGATATTTTTAATTCCCCGCTAATAATTTATCTTCCCGGGCGTCGGACAGATATCTATTTCTTCATTTTCACGGCGACCCAACCAGATGAAAAAAAAAAAAATTACAAAAAAAAATGCCAGACTTCCTTAGAATTTTTATATTTTAATATCCCCCTCGTACTCTTTCGACACATTATAGTATTTATTTGTAGCTATGACTCTCGCCGGCACATGCTAATAATAAAACTGTACTCTCTCAGCTTGCGCTCCGTCGAGGAGGATTCGAATCGACATTGGACCGCGGCGCTCTCGCGCGAGAGGACGGGACTTCTTTATGACTGTGTTCGACAATTAATGCGTCGACGACGGCCCGAAGGAAACGTGGGGAGGAAAGGTTTATCTTTGGCCTGTTTGGCTCTCGTTTATATCCCCCCCCCCTCTCCCTCGTCTCTCTCTCGTGGATTATTTCTCTCCGATTTTCTTGGTTAACGTACCCACGTACGTGTATCCCCGATACAGCGTTGGTATAGCGCGCGCGTGACGGCCGGGCGGCAGGTGCGAATCTCGCCGGACGCTTGACAAACCGACTATCGGGAAAGGGTGGACGTTCGTTATACGACGTCGACGAGCGTTTCTCAACCCGGCTCTGAGAAGCTCGCTAGCAGCTTCCCATTCACGCCTTTTCTCTTCTAGTTCGCGCGAAGAAGAATGATATACCTCGGAAACCGCGGCGGTAGCTCATTCGCGCGCGAGCCACGAGCAACCCTCTTCCTACGGAGGAGAGAGTAACAAGCCCGTCCCGAGTTTTCGGGTGCGCGTTTGTAAGTCGGAGAAAGAGCAAAAAAAATAAAATAAAAATAAAGCATTAACGAGAGAAAAATAAAGAACAAACCGGAGCCCGAAGAGAGTCTGAAGCCGCGTGAGGGTAATCGAATGAATTTCTCACGCTCGTAGGAGACAACCTAGAGAGATCCTTGTGCTAGGGACATCAATTAACGCGACCGGGGATAATTAGGGACACGTTGCGCTGCCAGGGGGGAATATTCTCATCTCCGCATGTGTTGCCTTGACTCATCATCGAGGACGCCCGAGTGTCAAAGCATGGGAGATATCGACGCCGGAGACGTGGCGTCAGCGATACAGTTTGGTCGTAGTCGTCCGGTGATTAGCTGCCACAAGAGGCTGGAGCTGGAACACGTTCGCCAGAATCTTCGATAGGATGCATTGAAGAACGTGACGAAGAACGTTCTTTTTTGGAATCCTATCGTCGCGATATATTTTTTTTTTATTGCCAGGTCCCTCAAACATTATAATTTCCGAACGACACATATTAGGCGTTACAGAAACAGTTTATGACACGTTACAAGAAGTCAGAGCCGAAGGAGAAGAAGAAGAAGCAGAAGAGTCAGAGCGCGAAGAGCGCTGACAGAGGAAACGAGGCGTGCATCGGTTAGTCTCGCCACATCAAGACCCTCGCTTAACTCACCAACTTGTATGTATCCCCGGACTCATGCCTTTTCTTCAAATAACAATAATAATACATCTATCTGCTGGTTAACTTCTCAATGGCTCGCATCTCTTAGTCGTCACGACAAGCACATCCTGAGCGTGACGGTTCGTCCTCCTCCGCCCATTCTTCGAGAGACCACTAGATTATGGAACTTACGAGTATCGGGAAGATTGAGAGGCCTCCACAGGTCTGTTCAGGCAAGAGAGAAGGTTTTTTGTTTCTTCTCTTTTTTTTTTTCAAGAGCGTATAAGCCTGCGTGAAAAGCAATGCATATATGACCACAGGGTTTTTATGCTACGTGCGCCTACTCGAGAGATCCCTTGGGCCAAGGATCTCTTCTCTTCTCGTCTTCTTTCGCGCAGCTCGCCGCCGTGACTCTCGAGGATCCCTAAAGAGGATCGGCAAAACACGAAGGTCTTCTCTCTCTCACTGGAAACCTCTCCTCGGCTATCTTTCGCCTTCTCGAGTGGTCGTCGGGGCAGCAAAGACCGAATGGTCATCTGGTCCAGCTTATACGCTATGGGGAAGCACGAGGCGGTCCTTCACGGGACGAGCGGAGCTCTTGAAGCGAATCGGCAACGAGTTTCTCGCTGTCTCACGGTTTTCTCAATAGCTCGGGGCAAACAGCTCATCCCTCGGGGTGAACCGACATACGGATCGGATAATGCCGGCTGATATGGTTGTTTCTTTTCCGCAACGAAGATTCTACTTCAACCGCTGGTCGTCCGTTTGAGAGGGACTTGATATAGGTGAGAATGACCTATCCTAGCAAGGAATTAGCCCGGTTGCGTAATGGTTGACCCGGACCGGAGCGGGTGTCAATACAGCACACCTGATCGGAGTTGCATGCCATTTAGACCGACCGGCCGTATCACCCTAAATTGCCATATATAGACGTACCGGTGTATAGGTGAGCCGGTATAAACTATCTATGTATTTTCGTCGGGCTAAGTGATACGGCAAATAAGGAGGCCAAAAGTGCGACCCGTGCCGTAGCTACACTCGTTTATCTTGCTTCACGAGGAAAGGAGGAATTAACGAGGAATTAATAGAGGATCCTAATGACAAATGATTCCCTTACCGTCGCCCTCACGCTGCGCCCCTAATTTGTCTAATTATTTCGCTTAATTCACCGTGCAACCGTCGAGATTCCACCGTGCCATGGCGTTTAACGAAACGAAAGGTAATTAATGAAGCCATTAGCGCGAACGAGAGAGAGAGAGAGAGAGAATCCGGAGTCAGGTCGCAACGGCAGCACGGTTGGACGTAATACGTCGCACGGAAATCTGGCCGGTGCTCCTTTCACTTCTACTCCGGAAACCTTCTCGTCCTTTATCCTATTTCACCTCTTTTACCTAACGTACGAGCGTTTTTTTTTTTAAGCTTTTTACCTATCCGCGAAGATTTTTTGCCCGGGCTATCCGCGTTGTTTACTTTCGGATATGCCAAAGATGCCGTGTTATTCATTTTTTTATAGCCTTATGATTTTTTTCGATTCTTTTTTATCTTCTTTTATTGCTCGAACTGTTTGACGCCGCCAGGGAATTTACTGCTTTTCCGAGTTGTGAGGCAACTGGCACATGTTATTTCGTTAACGATTTCCAGCACTCTGGCAGAGAAGATTCTATTCGACAGAGGTTAAACTAGCTCATCAACATCCGTCTCTTTCGTCGACGGAAGTTGAGATTGCAACTCTGTGGGAAAGAGTCGCGAATGGATAAATTATGGAACGGAACGAAATTATTGTCGAGTTACGTTTGATATAAATTGTTTCTGAGAGTAGGTCGCTCCGTTTTCCAGTTTCAAGGTTTCGCAGTCTTTTATTGATAGAAAAGTATGTAATGTCAAATGACTTGCCCCAATCTTCGATTACTCGTATCGCAGCTTCGCCTGCAGCTTCCGTTTTCCGTGTCTGAAACACAAGCCGTAACAATTGAATATTTTATGAGTGAAACATAAAAAGCATAACGCAAAGATAATTGCAGAATCAAGTAAGCACGCGGTAGACGAAAAGCCGCAATTGTGCCCAAGTCAAGACGGAGCTAAATAAAAGTAAAGAATGGAGCAAAAATCCTCCCAATGTTTTTACATGCAGATTGAGACCATCTTTCGATGTGTGCCAAAGGGAAAATCGATTGCTCATACAATGACAGAAATAAAAATTAATGAGTAAAATTTTAAAAATGCCTCAAGTAGTTTGTCTCCCTCCTACGAATTATTGAAGTATTCTGCAAGTCAATTCGCCCTTCAATATTGATTTACATGATTTTTCTCCCCTCAAATGTCCTCCTGCGGGGATAATTCGATCGAGGGTTGAATATGTCCGTTGGAATCGTATTAACAGACTATACACGATAAAGGGTGTGAGATCTGCGTGAAGTGTCTACGAAATCTAGACACAGAAGGCTAACGTTGTGCGAGAAAGAGGGAGATAAAGAGAGCGGCGAGGGGGCGGGTTTTGCCTCCGTTTAGCCGTGGTATAGGCTTTCCTCAGCTGGCTCGTTCCATCACTCACACGCAAATAACTCAACTTCCCCCTCGGGTTCGTTGGTGCGCCGCTCCGGTAATTTATGTTCGCCCAAGAGCCATCGCTCGTCCCAGGCTCGCCCTGTGTCCCACGAGAGACGATCCAAGAGACTCTCTCCATACTCGCCAGCAGAGTATAGAAGAGAGAAATGAAGAAGAAGAAGAAAAAGAAGTTCCTTGCGCCCTTCAAGCGAGCCACTGTTATATTTAACCCACTTTATAACGCCGGCGCGGGAGTTTTATCGACTCGAAACGAGGAAACGACGAGTCAACGAAAGAAATAAACCCAAAGTAGAACCCGGTTGTAGCATGCGTACCAGTAAGTAGCAACACAAGAGGGGGGACGAACAACTGCGTAGCTCGGAGGCTTTGAAAAAGATATTCGTTGACGACCGCGTAGGCCGCAGAGACGTTCGTTATCGGGGTGACGAAGAGACTTATTGCCGGATGTAGGATCGTGCGTCTCTGGCCCCGGCGCTCGATCCCGAACGCGTGTCAGACATCATAGAGATTCTTCGGAGGAAGAATTATTGACCTGGGGGGTGACCCGGAACCCTCGAAAATCGTACACTGATCCGATAAACGCGTGTACGCGCACTCCGGGACTGTGTCCGATCGTGCTGTCGACATATTTTCGCACCTCTTCAACAACTAACTCGTGAGCCTTGCGAAACCCATGTCTTCACCGTTGCTCTACTTTGACAAAAATCAATAGCTTTTTGTAGTTAAATCGGAGCGAAATCGGATCGCCACACGATCGCGTTAATAATTCGCTGATTGCGTGGTTTCAGAAACTGCTCGCTTTGGAAAGGGGCCTAAGTTGACAAATCGTTAAAAAAAAAAACAAGATTTTCTTGAAGAGGCTCCGTTCCGCCAGATCCATGTGTGGCGCTGCAGGGTTAAGAGAGTCGGAACCACCTACCGTTACCCTCGTGTTAGATAGTAGCGAGTAATAAGCAAACGCTTTCGCGAACCGCGGTGGGCAAAAGAGCCTCGCGAAGACGTTACTCAGATATGCTAACCGACGAGACTCGGGAGCGTCTCGCCTCGTCGAGGATAGTCGAGCCGGTTAATTCTGGAGCCGTTCGTCAGAGCAAGATAGGGAGCTGAGAGAGAGACCGGTGTGAGATACTCGCACACAACTCACATCCCTCTCACCGCCGTGCGGGCTGTTATATTTATTAGTGACGTTATTTTGGTATTTCGTTACGGGACACGTCAAGCTCTCGGGGGGCTCCGGCCCATTCGATCCGCTGAGTAATCGTTGCCATTAAACACCCTGTCCTCGTGGCAGATATCTGCCAGCTCTTTCTCGCTACCGACTCCACGCGACCGCGACGCACCTATATGTGTATCGTTTTTCTTTTTGTGTGTATTTTTTTTTTCTTACCGCCTAGTGACAGTATGCACTTCGGGGCAGAGGAGGGACCACGTCGAACTCTTTGCTCGAGTGGAGCACGCGAGGGTTTTAGGTGGCGGTGATGGAACGAGCGGGATTCGCGCTATGACCGCTACAACGACGGGGCAACCGGTGATGAACTACCCGGGAGAGGATCCGCGGCCGACTGCGCGGAGACGGCGAAACTCGCTAGCAAGAATCCACACGGGAGGAACGCGTTACAGACGAAAAATCTTTGTACTAGTGTGAAGGATAAGCTCAGCTCGTGGGAGAGACGCACGGTCCCTCCAATTAGCAGTTCCACACGGCCTCGCGATTCAAACTAATTATCCGTCCGATTATTGCCGACGTCCGATAGATCTTCGTGCCGATCAATTAAGGTGACGCGGTACCCCCTCCCCGACTGACCCGAGCTCGGTCGGTAACGAAAACTGTAATGAAAAGGCTCAACGCGCAATTGAATAGAAATTTCTTCAAGTCCTGGAAGCCAAGGGCTGGCTCCTACGATTCCGGCCTCGTTAAAGTGTCACTTCGCCCAGAATGACCATTCTTTGGCGAAATTCTTCTTTATTGTAGTGAAACCGACGTCGGGAACGTGTCTCTTGATGCGCCTCGCTGGAAAATGGTATGACAATTACAGGCTCTCGAAGGTAAACACTCCGTATTCACCAGACCCACGTGTGGTCTTCTAACTCCAATTCGAAGTGCATCTTCTAGCTTCGAAATATGGTTGAAAGCGAATCGATCGCCATCGGTTTCGAGCCGCAGAGAAGTCACATCGTCGATCGCGAAACCGCGATGAAAGCTGACCATGTTAGAAAAAAACTGACGCTGCGACATACAGCGGTCGCGGGGCGGGCTATTATACCGATGAGGACTACAAGAAGAAGAATAAGAGTGAAGCGCAACGTTGGAACGAGAGGCGAGGGAGAATGGGAAAAACGAAGGGCGAGTGTATAACGCACGAGGTAAAGAGCGGAGACGAGAGTCTCTCCGCTGGTCCAGGGCAGAAAGTTCCCTTTTTTTTTTGTTTATTTTATTTTTTACTTTGAAGGAGAATGCCAACGCGCGCCGAGGGTGGCCGCCGCCGTCACGTTGACGAGCATCGCGCAGCTGGAAAACCGAGAGACTTTTGTAGATGAGTAAGAAACTCGGTGACAAAGATGACCGTGCCCGGCGCCCCGCTAAATAGGTACACCCAGGATGATATTCGGTCGGTGTATAACGCACGCTCTAATACCGCGTCGCATCTCTTTCGCAGCGTCTCGGAAGAATATATGGAAAACCGCGAGCCGCGGATAAACCGTAAATACACTCAAGTTCAAGCTACACGTGTCTTCTCGCGTCTCGAGGCTGTTCCGGGGCTCAACATTCTTGCGAGGAACGTCCCGACGGCCCGTCTCCCTCCCGACTCTCCGCTCGCGCCTCTTCTTCACACTCCATCCGCCCACCGGCCTCTTTTGCCTCCTTTTTACATCCCTAATAATTCTCCGGGAGAGCCGCGCGAGCTCCGCGTTCGACGACTCCCTCAGGCGAGTCGCACGCGCTACGAGCTGGATAACGCGGCGCGTCGTTGCCAAACAAACGCGTAATCCCGTCGTCGCCCTCGCATATCAACCCGGTGACACTTTTCGCCCGCTACTTCATTCCGCAAAGCGTAATCTTACCTAACTGTGCCCAAATTTATTCCGCCTCCGCGACAGACGCTAAGCCTTCTCAGGGTTTGCCGCTCGACGGAGTGAGAAAAAAATCATTTGTGGTCCTAACAAACTGGCGAAATATTCATTCGTCAGGGATTCGCCTCGATGCGAAGATTTTTAGCTCAAAAACCGCCGAAAAATTTCATCGTCCCGGCGTCCGCTTCGCTCTTCTCCGCTTATCAAAAGCTGCATAGCGCAGTATCCGCATCAAGGCACTTCTGTGTTTCGCCACAGCGCAGTGCATCATTCTCCAGTGACCGGCGAATAGTCAAATGGCCGGTAGTGAGGACATGTCATTCTTGATCCCAATAAACTGGCGGCAAATTGATTCTTCAGGGATTCACCTCGATGGTACAATTTTTCGCTCAAAATCCGAAAAATTTCATCGTCGCCGCGTCCGGTTCGCTCTTCTCCGCTTATCAAAAGCTTCATAACGCAGCATCCGCATCAACGCGCTTCTGCGTTCCGCCACAGTGCAGTGCATCATTCTCCAGTGACTGGCGAGTGGTCAAATGGTTGGGTTTGTGTCTCCCTTCCGCGGTAATATATCGGTTTAAAAGTACCATTTATTTAAACCGCCATGACAAAAAGGAGCCTCCAGCCTCGTTCGTCCCGCTCCGGGTACGAAGCTCCGAACAAGCTCGAAATAATAACGGGGTTACGCCGATGTCGGTCGAGAGCGTGCCCTTTCCCTCGTCCCTCTTGCCCCCCGTCCTATCGTGTTATACTTCGCGTATACTGCAGCCCGTGATAACTGCAACGCTAACCGCGAGCGACACGCGGTCTATTGTCGAGTATACTCGTACGTCAGTTATTTAATGCACCGCCCGGTTCTCTCCGCGAGTTTTGCCATGACCCTCGACGCAACGAATTTTCACCCGAGCAAGATGAATCGCAGTCACGAGGGTTTATATACAGCCGAATTAAACGCACTTTCGCGCTGCACTTCGGACGAGTTAAATCATGAAAATGAAGCGTACACTGGTAGGAATGATATATCTGATCGAAATAAAAAGAAAAAATAATAATTTTGCAAAAATTAAAAAAAAATAATAATTTTGTAAAAATAAAAAGTAAAATATTTTTTGTTAACCCCCGAGTCTGAATCTACAAAGGCTACGCTATAAAAAATTTGCTTGCGCGCTGCCGAAGAAAAAAATGTTTGTTCCAATTCTTACAATTCCATATGATATTGAAACAACGACGGTAAGACTGTCAAGGTGACATGTTATCGTTTCAATCCAGTATGAAGTTGTACGAATTCAGAGTAGAATTGAAACAACTTTTTTTTGGTAGCCCGCAAGCAAATTTTACTTGAATCATTGATATGTTGTTTCAGCGTAGCGGAAATCTGTAATAAGTCCTTTATTTGAAGCAGATACTGTCCGGTCGGAGGAAATTAATTTGGACCAAACAAATAATTTCTCCCAGTGTTTCAACAGTGGCCGTTTAATGTCCCTCACGCCGGCAAATAGTCCCCAAAGTGGCGTCGAATGGGTCGGTAGTTCGTTTGTCCGTTGCGAACATCGAACCGTTCAGACTTATAGAACGTGACCAGAGTTTAAGTATAGACGGATAGGGAGACGTTAAGGGACGATCGGGAGAGAGAGATTGAAAGAGACCGAAGGAGCCATATACGAGGAAGGTAAAAGAGCATAAGTCGATTGGCCGGGTGGATCTCGCGCTCGGGAATCGAGAAGGCCGCGGCGGGATCGAACCGCCGCGGATCCAGCAGCCAGTTCGCGAGGAGAGCAAGCGCAACACATAGAGGACATATAGAGAGAACTCTCCGCGGTGTATGGAGAAGAAGAAGAAGGCCCAGCGGGTCCTCTCTGGTTGCGCGGGATCGGTGCAAAAAGCGCGCGGCGCGATCGAGTGAGAACGATTCAATCAGGAGCCACATAAATCTCCTCCTTGCGGACATGCTCAACCTCATCCTTATACCTTATTCTTCTTCTTCTTCTTCTTTCTTATTTCTCTTCTCTTCCCTACCCTCTCTCTCTCTCTCTCTCTCCCCCCAAGTCCGCGCTCTTTCTTTAGCTTCCCGAGCGCCGCGGTTCTCCGTCCGTGCGCCCCGAGAGAGCCTGTTCTTCTCTCATCTCCTCCATCTATCTATCTTCCTTCATCTCATTCGACCCAGCATCCGAGCTCCGATTGCTTTCTTACTCGCTCTTTTGGCGCACAAAGCGCAGCAGAGAACTCGCGGTATTAATTATGCGCCGTGTGCGCCTCGCGGGCATTCCAGGCCCCCGGTACCAGTATTTGCGGCATTGTTAATCCGCGCTCTCCGTCTGCTACCGTTTCGTTTCGTTCGTCTCCCTCTATAAACCTCTCTCGTTCTCCTGCAGCCTCATACCACGATCTAGTCGAAACGTCTCGTCGCTTTTGCTTCTAAGTACCGCGGGTCTTCCTCTCTCCCTCTGCCTCTCGTCGGGGAGAGGGAGAGGAAGAGAGAGTCACTTACTCTTTGCTCCCGATGGATTGTTTCGTGATTAGCGTGGGTTCTGTTAAGTTTTGCCGGAGGCTCAAACTGGGTTCACCTTCGTGTACTCCCTCCTCTTCGTCTCTCTATTTTATTATACTCCATGGGTACGAACTCGGAGCACTTCGGTATTACGTTATGTCGGTATTCCGAGGCTTTGCGATGAAATTGGATAGATTGAAACGCCGATAACCCAGCAAAAATAGCGGAAGTGATGGGTTTTATCTCATTTTTTTTTTTTTTTTTTTTTTCTATTATGTTGCAACCTCACTGGTATCGCATTGAGAAGAGCCGACAGTTTTCCGATGTGGTGATTAGTTTAATTTTTACGTAACGATAATGCATCTGTTCGAGGTGTGATCAAGTTACGAAATCGATTAATTTTACTGGATTATGTATGCGAGCGAGAAAAAAAAATAACAAAAATTACGACACTCACGTCAATGTGATAATTTGACTGTATTTAATTGGAATAAATTGCTTACTCGACGAGGTGAGCGCAGTGGCAGCTGATTTATCGGACGCTGTACGGAAATGAGCGAGAATAAGAGTGGCACGTTACAAAAATTAATTTCGTTTGTGTTAAAAAAATAATAATCTCTGTCCCGGTAAAATGTCACCTTCTTTCCGGTGAAAGGTGAACATTTTACGGATTTTATTTTTTGTGCGAGGAAAAATTGTCCTCCCATCCGTCGTTCACCTGCGGCAGTGATTCGACGTTTGTGATTTTTGAGTTATATCGAATTATATTGCCGGACACCGGTGAGAACGCTGACAGATAATGTCGATCGAATCACTAACGATGTCTTAATTACGACGATCGATATCATCGCCGTTTAATTGGGTTGCAACATGACGCGGTCGATGGTGTGTTACTTTGATTTTTTTTTACTCTTCGCTTCGATCAATTAATAATTGTTTCGTTAATGGAGGCCTTCCTATTCGCGTTTCTCCCGGTGGAAGTAGCGAGTAGAAGGGTTAAAGAAGATCGGGCCCAACTCTAGAGGGCGGGGAGGTAGGGGGGGGGGGGAAGCGACGGTGGCCAAAAAATCAAAGTGGATAATCGATCGGTCGATCCTCGGCGACAGCCGGCGAATTCCATTGCCGAGGATCGGACGGAACGGCCGCTAATTACTAATTAGCTAGCCAGAGGCTGATGGCTCATACCCGTCTGCAATACGGTTCGGAGAGTTTACTCTCCTTCGCCTCCCCGTCCACGATCTCCTGCGAGAACGATCACGAAGCTGAATATTTCAAGACTCTCACCCAACGAATAACAACGCGGCCATGATTATTAATAGCGCATACGCTTAATTGCCAATTAGTATAGTACCCCGGGGGGTTATAGCGGTAAATCAACCTGCTACCGAATTCAAGGCTCCGGATAAATCCGATACTAAATATCGTGTACAAATGACTATACACCGGTTGCTCCGACGCCGGAAGGATTTGTATGATCTATGCTCAAACACAACCTCCGCGACGTTATCCCTTCGGGCACTTCCGATACCTCATTCAGCAATGCGAGATTGAAAAATTATTGAAAAAAAAAAATCCACATATGAAAGTGCGCGTTCTATGATGGAGGAAACATAATTTGATCGCAAAAATGAATACTGTTGCTATGAATAAACGAAGGCGAGACCGACTGCATCCGGCAAAAGAAGTACACGCGGAGGATCAAGCGATCAGTGTAATGATCAAATAATGCAAAGTGTTGTCGAAGAAAAAAAATCGTATAGACCCTTACAATGTGCCTTTTGGTAGTGGCAAAGTTTTTGGCCATCGATGTTTAATATGCAAATAAATTGGAGTTATTGCCGGAAACGATTGAAGTTTGCGAGGTCAAAGGTGAAACTCGTGTATAAAACCGGAAGTAACCCTGGAAAGAGGAAGGCCGCGGGGGGGAGGGACATTGTAAGGTCGGTTGGATGCTGATGGTTCCCTCGATCCCTTCGTACAGCTCTCTGCTCTCTGTTCGCCCGTTTTGCCTGGTATACGCGAGAGAGAAGAGACAGAGAGAGCGGGGTCCGGGAGAGCCCGACGGTAGCCCTCAAACCCCTCGCCGCGTTACCTCTCGGCCAAACGACGGGCAAACAAAAGGAGCCGAAACACGTTCATTATTTCGAGCTAATTGGCGGTGCCCTCGACTACCCCGAACTCTCGAACTCGGAAACTCGGAAGCGACGAGGGAACTCTCTTGCTTGGCCCCGAGCATCCGCGGAACTATACTCGTTCGTGATATATGCTGTTATATTACATGACGTACCTCTATACATATTATAATGTTGCGCTTCTCTGTATTGTAACGTTTCGTGTTTTGCTCCGTGTACGAGATACTTCTCTTTTTTAGTCATTTTTGTAACTGATCCTGCCTGGCCGTAGTTGCCCAATATTTTTGATTAAAGGTGGACGAATAGTAGTCTTTTTCCGTTACGAAATTATTTACATCCGTTTTATCCTCACATAACTTCGGCAAAATATTAATATCGCAAAATATTTTTCGCGATCTTTAAATGCTGTTGATGCGACGAATTACGTAAGCTACTTGAGAAGTAAGTAGCTTATGTAATTCGTCGCATCAACATTTAAAAATCGCGAAAAATATTTTGCGATATTAATATTTTGCCGAAGTTATGTGAGGATAAAACGGATGTAAATCCGTTTTATCCTCATGGTACCTCACCATGTCGATCGACTAAATCGTGGGAACACATTTATAAGCAATACGGTTCGCACAGTAACACACATATGCGCAAAATGGTATAAAACCCAGCACCAAAAAATTTAACGCCTATTTTTTTTTTTTACTAAAAACGATCATTGAAGGTAACTTCCATCACTTATCTCCGATAAGATAAAGAAGATGCGGAAAAAATGTACATTTTCGCCTCATTTTCATGCATTTCACCTGTGCATAATCCAAGAGATCTTACGACCCTTGAGTATGCACGAACCCGCTGGTTATTCGCGACATTGAGACTGAAAGTCCGCGGCGAGAATCCGAGCGTTCGCCATGCTCTACCCCGGATTTTCGCATAAATCAGTCCCGTCTGGCTGCAGAGTAGATATAGTATTCTATACCGTGTAGTCAGTACGCGAATTCTCTTTCCCTTTTCCGTCCCTCTCCATCTCCCGGTTAGCGGGCTCTTCGCTTCTCCTCGACGGGAATGTCTCTCGAGTTCTCTCCGTTTCTCTCTCGATTCGCGATTTTGCCTCTCTCGTTCATCCAAACCCTTCCACCCACGGGGAGCGAGAGAGACCCGCCGAGAACACTATTTTATTGCCGGCTTAATAAATGGAGACTCCTTTATTTTGCCCCGTAGCCATAGCTAGCAGCATCCGCTGCTCGCAGTTTGCCAACCTGTTTGCTAACAACAAATTAATCGGGTGACGTATCCCGGTGCGTTTATACCGTGGCTGAATCAATCCTGTATAGATATACACGTTAATGCACGGGAAGATTCTTCATCGAGCTCGCAGGCGCACACGCGCGCGAACTTCTACGATTTCCCATGTGCTGAATTCTATTCTACCCTATGTTCGCCGAGAAGATATCTCAATTCATAAGGCGCGTTTATAACGTCGTCGTCGGTTCGTGATGAGGAAAACGATGGATATATGTACCTCCTGCTCGTGAGAGAGTAAAACCTGCCGGTCCCTCCGAGGCCTCTCGTCCCCGATGCGATGCCGGAGATGACAAAACCGCATATTTTCTTGTGACTAGCCTCCTGCCCCCTCTCGATTCTTCTCCGTTCAAACCTCCTCGCTCGATGGGTATGTGTTGCTTTTTTTTCTTTTTTTTTTTTTTTTTTCTTTCGAATGTGTATAACTCGACCGATGTCGATGTCGCCGATTCACCGGCGTTGCCTGCGTCAGCAGGCAGAAAAGAGGACGGAGAGAAACGAGTAGAGAGGTGGTCGCTGGGATGCGTGCGTTCAACCAACGTTTGGTCCGGCGGAAGTCACCTTTGTCGTTTTGCTATCGGAGCTTTAATGCGCTTTCCAATTTGTCGCCAATCGGCGTGCCTCATATTATACTCGGGTTCTACATAATGCGACTAAGGTTCGGTCATTTGAAAATACATTCGACGGATGTGATGTATCTTGAAGGGGTGTACGCAGTAACATTTTCCAAAATAGAAAGTTACTCTTTACGTTGGAAGAAGGGTTAAAAATTCTTCGTTAAAAACCGTTAAAAATCTTACGACTATTCAGTGAGCCGTTTAAAAAATAGCGATCTCAAGTGTCAAGGGAACAATAAATGAAATAATTAACTCTCCGAAGATAAATGACGGAGA
The DNA here is from genome assembly GCA_964017025.1 of Stenichneumon culpator. Classification (NCBI taxonomy): domain Eukaryota; kingdom Metazoa; phylum Arthropoda; class Insecta; order Hymenoptera; family Ichneumonidae; genus Stenichneumon; species Stenichneumon culpator. The sequence goes on along the minus strand of OZ024779.1, from coordinate 16,289,336 downwards.
GTGACATTTTTCCTGTTGCAGAAACAAACTGGAACGGGTTTATTTTAAAACGATTTGAAAAAAATCCCTTTATTTCACTCGGTGACAACCCCCATTTTCACACCTCGTAAAATAAAATTTTCTTCGATACTCGTTCGAAAAACGTTTTCTGAACTCGTGTGATTGCAACACTCGCCTTCGGCTCGTGCTGCAAAGTCACACTCGTCAGAAAAAGTTTTTTCGCACTCGTATCGAAATGTACTATTTACTATTTCGCTATCCACCGAGATCTTTTTGCGAATAATGCAATATAAAATTATTTTGAAAAATATCTCGTCCAACATCGTCATATTCTCCCGAATTTATTTGTTCCTGCATGTATGACATGCAGAAAGCGAGCGAGACTGGAGAGTGTAGGTGGCACACATGGGGGATCCGGGTGACTATCAGCTGCGACGGACGTCTCGGCTAACAAACGATTTCCCTAATTCCCTTTTCGTCTCGCGCATTCGCATAATGGTCGTTATCGCCTCGACCCACCAGGGTTGCGCTGATACCTCGGGATTACCATATTTACGACGTGTGCATGTGAGAGTATGAGAGAAGAGGCTTGCCCGCGGGAGAAACAGGGAGACTGCGGGAGTGAGTAGATTCGCCGAGAGAGCCCGCGGAACGTGTCGTGAAATTTACTCTCCGGTAGCCTATATTAGGATCTTCTGTCGTCGCGAGACACACGAGTAAACGGGAGGATGCTGGAACAATTTTCGCGCCTCGCGACTCGCGGGTCGATTAGCGCTTCAATTTTTGGCTCGAGCCTTCGGCCTCATTCTCGAAATGAGTGGGCCATATTTAACGTTTCGAGAAATCCTCATCAAGCACTATTATTATCATATTGTTGCTGTTATTATTATTATTATTATTATTATTAATTTTTTTCGAGAATAGTCGAAGAATCGGCGGAGGACGCGCAAAATTCCACCGACGGTAGCAAAACGGTCGCCGTGGAGTCGCTGCCTCTCTGGGCCCGGGCTCATGCGCGGTCCCGCGCGCAACTATAATTTGAAATAATTTATAAATCCTATTCAATTCAAATTAAGGCTCCACTCTGTCGGATGAATAAAAGATGCTCGCGTCGCGCAATAATGCGCGTGCCCCCGGGCAAATGCTGAAAGAAGGGCCCCCCCTGCCCCCCATCACACAGACCGTGCGGTGGACCCTCGACTGCAGCGGGCAGTCGGTTTTAACTGCACTCTTCGTGTGCGACAAACAGCAGCAGTGATATTTCTCCGGCTCCTCGGTTCGCCGCTCGTCGTGATTCTACTGTCCCGGCTCGTTTAGGCGCCACCCAACTCTCGCCATCTGTCTTTTATAACATGCAGATGGATAAATAGAGATTTATTAAAGGGGCCGCAGAGGCACGATATTAAAAAAAAAAAAAATTAAAAAAAATTAAATTGATTAAGCTACTTTATCAGATACAAAGAGGAAAAGAAAAAAAGAATAATCGGCAAAGCGCACGCATGGAGTGAATCGGCGCAAACTGTTGGGCAAGTTAAGCTCGTTGGTGGTTATCCTGTCAATTAGTCCGATCGCCTATCCGGCAGTTGGCCGGACGATACAGTCGTGCGCAGCGGCACTCTGCAGCCCCCCGTTCTGGCTCCGATGTGTGCGGAATTGCAAATCAAATCGCGTCTGGTGTACATTATGAAATGGGTATGAGAGACAGAAAGTGCAGAGGGTGGATCCATGGTCTATCGCAGGAGCGTTTTCGCTCGGGTGCAATTTCCGTTTTCCCCGTTTAATCATGTGCGCGAGTTCGGCCCTAGCCGAACGGTAAACGCACCGCAATCCATATATCCATAGGTCGCCATGTATATACACGTACCTACACATAAATATATATATGTATACACAGTATGTGCGATGTTCGAAGCCGGGACGCACAGAGAGCGACCGGCGTCCGTTTCGGCCTCAGCTTCAGCACATTTAGAGCCTCGGCTCGAGCCGTCATTTGTCAGGAGCTGTCGCGCCACGAGCGTGTTTCTGTTCCAACGGCGCAGATAGCGGCCCGTCCATGGGCCGTTCATCTTTATTCCTTTATACTATATACCCAGGGTGTACCACGGATACTAGTGAGGTTCACGCATACACTCAACCGATTCATATAGGCAGAACCGTCAACACTATCGCAGATATTGCGACGGCGAACGAACGAGTCTCTGGGAAGCATCGGGGCAACCCCTACTCCCCCATAACACGAGTCCCCCCCGAACTCATTTAATTACAACAAACAATTTATTAGCTCCATCCGGGATCCGCCCACGGGCGTAAAATGGCGCACGGCTGCTGCGAACGCCCTCGACGTGAAACCGGCACTCTGCGTTTCTCCTATTGCTTCCCCTCTATACTGGTTATGCGTGTTAACGTGCGTACGTGTGCGCGCGTACGGTGGATACAAACAAAGCGCGATGCACAAAGTTCCGACCAAAAAATTCACCACCCGACTATTAGGGTGCGTGTGGCGATTGCATCTGTCGTTCGCCCCACCCGCGAGAAATCGTATACGAGGGGTTGCACATGATGTTCATTTGGATGGAATAGCGAATTCATTCAACAAGCCATATCGTTTATAGAGCCGGGATGCTGCACAGCGGCATTTCGCGAGGTGGCTATCCGACAGTCATTGACACGCCGAGGGGGGGGGACAAATGAGAGCTGGGAAACTCGCGCGAGGGTCAAGACACATTTCCAATTTGACCTGGAGTACCGGAAAGAATTCTCGAAATTTTTGACAATTCTCAATTTAGTTTTCATTGCTGTTAAAACAAAAATAATAATTCCCCGATATTTGCAGAAAAATGTTGTATCCCCTCGGGAGGTTGCGATGCTCGAGTCGTACGAATTTGCGGGAGCAAAAATTTGATAATTGGCATGGAAAGAAGTGGTTTCCGTCCTAACGACCGTTAAAGAGTCAAAATGTGTTCGGTGTGCGCGAATATTCCAGTGAAATTAGCCTGACTGCGAAGGGAAGCGCGGATATGCCGGATTCATCGACGTGTACGTCGACGCTCCGGAGTGAAAAGGGCGTACGAGATGTGCACCTGCTATGCGTGTACGCCCTTCCGGCGTTGGACCGTCGATGTACACCATCGATATATAACGTAAAAGTAATAATGAATCGAGCGAAGTGGTTGCTCTCCCGGCCGTTGAAGTTTCTCTGCTAAAGACTCGCGAGTCTTTTGCACGATTGGTGGAGAGGTGAGGTTAAGCGAGTGGGTCGCAATTTTGCGGTGGTAGTGGGTTGTGGCGGTGCTTGTGTTGCGGTTAGAGAAGCCAGCAGTCACGGCCCTCGCCCTTAATTCGCCCCCCCCCCCTCCCTCCTCCCATCCTTTATACTTTCGCTCTTTCTTTCTCTCTCGATGTATCTCCTCTCTCCGTTCTATCATAACGTAACGATGCGAGACTCCCTCGCTTTCATGATTAAAAGTTAAAACTCCTGTGGGAGCTTCGGGCTATTTTGCGGCCGCGGCACCCGGCTTCTTCTTCGTCTTCTTCTTCCTCATCCTCCTTCTCCGCTTCTTCCTCGGCCTCATCCTCTGCCTCTCCTTCGACGTATACTCTCGGCATATAGCCTCGGCCGAGTTGCTTCCGAGCGTTTTCATGCTTTTTATATAAACTCGTACAAACCTTTATCCCATCGTTCGAGTACAGATATAACATGGGCTAGTAGCAGCCGTGTCCAGCCACTACCAGCAACCGGCAGCTGTGTATATTATATATATATCTATATATGTATTTATGTCTATATATACATATACATGTATCTATCGCTGGTAATACGCGAACCATCGGCCTTTTATATAAACTCTTTCCTTCGTATTCTTCGCGTATAATTACATGGCAATTTACTCGATGCTCGATAGCCGCTAGGGAGAGCGCGGGATCGAGACCGGGGTTCGCCACGTCAATTTCCCATCGGCTAAACTTCACGTCGCATGCGTGTCTGTGTGTGTGAGAGTGTTATCTCTCACGGAAATTCAATCGAGCCGCGTACCACTGTATCTCGCACGAGGATAGTTCAACCCGCCAAAGCTTGCACCTTCGGACAACAGGAATAAAATAGAAAGGAAGGATCTTGGTACTAATCAGTCATTTCTTTACGTGTGTTTCATGTGCCGCTGGACCAATCCAGGATCCATCTTCCGTGAGTTTATTGCAGTTCGGAGGAGGGCAAAGAGCGTAGTAATGAGATAAATAGTCGCGAGCAACGCCACGTGGAAAAAAATATATGAAAATTAAATATTTTATCGCGTATATCAAACGAATGCCTCGCTGCACATTTTCAGAAGTATCTTTCAAGATATATCCGCAATGCCACATATATTTTTATTCCACGTGGGGAAACTATGCCGTTTAGCATTTCTATGCGACCAAAAAATTATCCCAAACTACACAATGCGTGTCTATTTTACATATTTCATCGGCTCGAACCATCGGACCTGGCTGGACGTCCTCCGCTTCTCGACATCAGGGTGTAAGTATCAATTTTTTTTTATGTATAATTTCAGTGTTTACAAGCTACAGGGCGATAAATCTTTCGGAGATATTCCGAAAGGGTTGGAAAATTAGTTCTCCGGGCGACACGACGGCATGACACTTTCGTTTGATGCTCGTCGAGCGTAGCGCGTGCTGTGTAGTAGCAATCGTGTATCGGAATGGTGTAAGCGTGTGGCGTATAGGCAGTAGAACGTCCGGCGGTTTTATCCCGTTGAAGATCCGTGAGAATACAGACTCGATAAATCGTGTAGATCGTAGGGAGATGCCGCGCTCGCTCGCTCGCGCGCGCGCGCACACGCGGATCGGGAACTTGGAAAGAGGAAGACGATGGGACCCGATAACTGACGTCTCTATAAGTAAAAGGTGGACGGCGCCCGCGTCGCGACGGGGGTCCCAGACGTCGTCGGAGACATCAGCACGGCGGGCGGCCATTGTCTCAAGCGAGTCAGTCCTGCGGAGGGAACGTGCGCGCGCGCGCGCGAGGGGCCCTTTGGCAGTCCTCTCGGTCATCGCGGGGACTCTCCGCAGGGACCCGGCATAGGATACGCGCGACCGAAGCGCCGTATGCCTTTCCCGATCCTCCGCAGCACTATCTCGCCCAACCGCATGCCTGACACGAGCCACGAACCGGCCCTCCCGTCGCGATTTTAGAAATTAATAATGAACGTTTGAATTCCTATGTATGCTCTTCCGTCGTCCGCGCGCTGATACTTCGTCGAATATATTCGTCACTTTGTTGAATAGGAATGCCGTAATGGGGGAATACGTTGTTCGTTGAAGTTCGAACCAATTCGAAGCTGTTCGGAAGGGTACCAGGGGGTTTCGCTTAGACAGCGGACGTTGTGCTTTTTATGTATGCATTTAGACTTCTCATAAACTCTGTTTTTGATCTCCCGCTTGGTGAAAAGACCTATCTAGTCCATTACTTGACGTTCGAACTGATTCGGACATGGTTGGAAGAGTTCCAACCGGTTGAACTGATTCGAAGGTGTTGAATACAAAAGTTGTTACACTGATAAAACAATACGGTTGAATCAACTAGAGATTCGGGCATGGGCGTTCAAATAAATATTTTGTTGGTACATCTAAAAGATCACTTCGTTCAACAATTCTTTTGATGATTTTACCAAAATAATTTTGAGGCACTAAAATATTTATTTGAACGTCTCCGCCCGAATCTTTAGTTGCTTTAACCTCATATTTTTATCAGTGTGTAATTAACATTATCCGCCTAACGAATAGCAGTATCCTGATTTCGATCTGTCGTCATAAAAGGTTCACATTCGGTTGTTATTCGATTTACCCGCTGATCCTAACATGTTCGGAAGCATCCGAACAAGTTTTACCAGCATCCTGAGCTGTTTAACGCGCTCCGACTACCTCCGACACGGTCTAAAACATGATCAACACGTAGATTCTCGTTCTGTGTCCTCTAAACCGTGAAAAAGAAAATCTACACTGGTTCCCGAGTGATATCCAGCCTCGCTGTCTTGATTGTCTTTATCAGTGCCTCCGAACTCTTCTCACCGCTAATCTCGCGAGCCCTCTCGTCGTACCCTCGTCGCACGCTCTTCGAGTTCTCCTTTCGCGTATGAAATAAATGTATAAATTACAAATGTAAATGGAGCGCCGAGTAGAGCTCGCTGTCGTATAGAGACAGAGAGGCAGCGAGGGGTGCGAGAGAGGGACCGTGAGGAATATAGCGTGCGTCGCGGCCCTCTGCGCCCAGGTCTGATTAAATGAGAGCGATAAAAAACAACGAACGAATGTCTTGCGCCTTTTCGCGTGCTGCTGCTCCGAGTAGACGTATAGAGTGCCTCATCGCAAGTGCGAGCCGATGTAAAAGTATAAGGAGGGAAGGGCTCTCACAAACGAAATGCGAAGGCGAAGCGAACCGGAGAGGCAGTTTTTTGTACCTTGTTTACACGGTTTCGTGTTGTGACTCTGTTAAAGCAAAACTCTCGGAGGCGCGCCGGGCGGCTGTTTTAAACTATACGCGAATAATTTCGTCATTCGAATGTGTTCGACGAGCGCGTAAAATTGCACCGGAGATGATTGAATTTGAAGGGGCCTGCGGTGACAAGCTGCATTCAAAAAAAAGAAAAAAAAAAAGATGAGCACAGAGAATCCATCCGCGCGTTTGAATTCACGGAAGCGTCTGATCGTCGCGTTTCCTTTAATCAAACCACCGACAACACACTATCCGATGGAATTTATCTCACGACATACATCAAATACACGTATACGTATCAGCTATTTTGTGTCTTTTTCTTTACCTGTTTTTTTTTTTTTTTTTTTTTTTCATTAAATCCCTGCACGGAATATGAGCGGGAAAGTTGGATTCCATGGAGCGAGTTAAATAATCCGCGAGTTTAACAAGGCGCGGGATATATGTACACGACCGGGAGGAGTGTAAACGGCCGCGAATGCTGAGAGTATTATTGTCAACGCCGTTATGATACAGAGCGAGAAGCCGGGGGAGGGGAGAGACGCGTACACACAGTTATCGCTCTATATCGCGCTCTGGTATCGCGCGATGTAAATACATTATGTTGGACGCCGCAGGGAGCAGGGAACGCGGACGAGTCGGGACATCGCGGTTTCCACGCGTTCGCGGACATCGTGATACAGTCAAAGCCATGGTATTAGTATCGTCCCCGCAGCGTGTACGCGGTTATTAAGCGACAAAGAGCGAGAGGGAGAGGGTATATAAGAGCAATTAAAAGCGAGCGCTATCTTGAGCCTGCGTTCGCATTGAGGACATTTATGTCGGCGCTAACTGGCCGTTAAGCAGACGAAGGAACCACCTAAGCGTGGTAGGTGTAATTGGCCGGTAGTGCTGAATCCGCAGCTCGTAAAAAGACAGCGGGGTTCTATCCGACGAGACGGTCGACGCTCGTGGTGTGGCCAACCTTCCTGTTCAGTTCTTTATTTTATTTTATTTTTTTTCTTTTTGTTTCCATCCATTCACGCGATTTTAATGTCAACCCCCATATAGACGGGGGGGGGGGATGGCATGAAACTTGTTACCTGAGGAAGGATCGTCGGTGCGTCAACATTTTAAGATCAATCAAGGTTTTTTTTCGTACGAGCGCTTCGGCGGCAAAAAGAGGGATTTGTTTTTTTTATTCAATTCGATCGATTTTAATGTCGATATCCGTGGGGAGGAGACAGCGTAAAACTTTTGACTTGATGACGAATCGTCGGCGTTTCAATGTTTCAGGATCAATCAATTTTGTTTAATTGTATATTTAAAAGTGTACGCGATATCGATCGGTTATTAAAGCGTTCGGGTAATTATCGTTTAATTATCGAGTCTCTGCAGAAATGGATTGGTATAATTAAAAAGGACGAAATTTTTGCCACACAAAAAAAAGCAAATAAATTTAAAAAACACCTTGAAAAATTGCAATCCAGTGAGAAACTAAAGGGTTAATTGATAGGTTATAAATTTTGTTAATAAAATTAATTAACGAAACATGCGACATGTACGCGACTGTCGAATTATCGATCGTGCATCCCAGTCGGATGGTTATCGGGAGGTCCGGTAATATCATGAATAGCCCGAGATACGCCCACCGATCGCGTATCGGTTCAATTGACTCGATCGTTTAATAACGCTCGCCGGTTCGTCGAACAGGTATAAAAGAGATAATGTCGAACGTACGTGGGTAGACGAAATTAGAGATGACTAGGGAGAGAAAGAGAGAGAGAACCGTCGGATTTCTCGGTACTCGAGAGGCGTCCTCATTACAGCAGCTGATACTTTTTTTCAACGTGTCATTATTTTTATTAGCATAATGACAGCAGCTCTCGGCATCGACAACTCAATTTGCATGGGAAATCACGCGGCGTTCACGTTTATATCGATCGCGATCGCGTCCACCTATGTCGCGCTGTGCAGAATATCTCTCTCAACCCCTCTCTTGTTTTTAATCTCGAAAGTATAAAAAATAAATACGCATATTTGAAAAAAAAAAAAAAATGGTCTATGGCCGACTTGCGCCCGATCCATTATAATTGATCCACCTTGAGTTTATTGCCGATCAGATTTTTTTCGCACCGGTAGATCGGAAAAACAAAATAGATCGTTCGGTATAAAATATAAACAAAACTGAGACCGGTGAAAAAATATTTTCTATGATATATCTTTGAAATGTCGTTGCATTCGTCTGACTCAGAACTTATTCGCATCGACGACGATCTCCCTTCAATGTAAACAGGACGATATACTATTAAATTGGTCGGCGAGCTAATATCGATCTTATACGGTGCATAATGCATCCTCGGAATAAGAAGATAGGCGCATAAAGGGCGAGATAATTCGCTGCATGTCTCCTGGCACTCATTCGCATCGGCATCTCTCCGAGACTCTCTTGAAATCTCGTCGGTTTTTCAGTGAAAACCGGTAGCACAGTGGTTACACTCGGGGTATATATAACTACACTGTAATCTTGGCCAAGGCGGTTTTTACGAGCGGGGGTATGAAATTCACAAATTCTTTTATTTTTTTGTTTTCAAGTTTTCGGGATGCCGCGATTTTCAAGGCGCTAAGCCTCACGTAGGCACTTCGATAAGGATCTAAAATATTATGTAAATAGAGTCTCTCTCCTCGCGGTGGAGAGTTAAACGCGCGACCACGCGGTCATCGGGATGATTTCTCTCGGGCCGAAAGCTGCCGGAGCTTAAAGGGAGAAAAAAATTAACTAAAAAACTTTTTAAAAAACCTCCACCCGTGAAACTTCCTGAACGTCGTATAAAACGGCGAGACGATACACTTAACGTTACAGCATACACACTATACACGCATATACACTCACATATACCTATATATATGTATATGTATAGCTGTAGATACGTTACACGATATTCTCGTGCGAGCAAAACGGGGCGTCGCATAAAAAGCGCATAAAGTAACATTTAGCGAGCGGTTAAACAAAATTGCTGTAATCCCTGATAGACGGAGTTACCGGGGCGGAGGGCGGGAGGGAGGGAGACGTTCGAGTGAGAACGATAGATAGATAGAATGTTCATTCCCTGAGCTATATATATATAAGCAAACACGCGGGGGAATCCCCCCGCGACTCCAGAGCGCGTTCCCCTATTAACATACCGATTTACATAATGCGTATAATTCAAGTAATTATGAAGGGAAATATACACAATTTAATATAATGGAGGATGTTTAGTGCGAGAACGGTTGACTCTATCTGCCCGCGATATCTTTCTTTCTCTCGCTGTCGTTATGCGAAAAGAAAAAAAAAATGGGAGGCCTTACACTTAGAAATTTTTCAGACCATAGTATTGGTCGTTAGATCGCTCATGTCTCGCGATCCAATTTATCCTCGATATAGCACATATCCCATGGGTGATTATTTAACGTCTTATCTACATTGTAATAAACGCATATAGTGTATGCGAGAGAATATGCGGGCTGCGGGGCACGAGGTATGAAAAAAAGGACATATTTATCGAGGAGATTGCGAAATCGATGAATGGGAAAAATGTTCTCATCGGTTCGGCGTCGGAGCGTGCAGCCGGCCCTCGGAAACAGCCTTCACCGGTGCCCCGCGTTGCACACAGTATAGCCTCCTTCGTGACATTTAATTCGAGCAGCGTGTGTGCAACGTCGTCGGATCACGAGAGCGGCGGAGGGGGGAGGTAGGGTTGCGTTTTATATAGTTAAAAGAGCCGAGAGGAAACTAAAGAAGGAAAGAGAGTCGGCGGAGAAGAGAGAAAAGAGGCCTATACCTCGCTCGCTCGCGGTCCCCACCGCCTATCTCAACATCTATCTGAATAATAACGTGTACGACAACATGTCAAATTATACAGAGCCACACGATGAGACACACCAAGATAGGTGCCCCGACACACACGCACGCACAACAGACGCATACGGACACATACGGATACACTCAACACAAAATACTACCTGCTATAACGTACTCCTCGTTTGAATTTATGTGTGCGAAGCGAGACACCTGCGGACATGGGAAAATTTTTCGTACGTACGAGAGAGGGAGAGAGAACGCGAGTACGCACACAAACGCACATACAGTTTTACAGGTGCGTGCGAGCGTGGAAGCGTGCGTGCCTGCGTGTTCCACCGGCTCGCGCTGTTTTGTCTCTTTTCCTTCAAACCGGCCATACTTACGTACTACACTATATTACAATATATGATTGAGGATACATTTATTGGCCACTTAAAGGCCAATTATTGTTTTCGATGTTCCAAATGCTGTATCGCTCGAGTTGGGTTTTCTGTGGATTGAATTTTTGGTCGAAATTGGATGTAGAAAAAACGATCGAGCGACTGAGATTCTTTTAAATTATCGAAGCGATAACATGTAATCGAACGGTTTTCCGTTTCTGTCTCAATTTCATATGAGATCGTAAACATTATCAGTACAGACGAAACTACATTTTTTCGGAGCAGCAGGCATTTTTTTTTTATCTGGAGGAAAAAATAAACTTCACATATCTCGTAAAACTGAACAGGGAGGAGAAAACCGATATTATTAATTCGTTTATAACGCACGTTAATAAAATTGTTTTACACGTTTATTTTCACTGACCGGTGCGATTAATCATAGTGGATTAATTGGTGCGTGGCCAATGACTGGGTGTACTTCGGGCGATCAAACGCATATTCGAGCTGTATTCGTGTCGTTGAACGCTACCGTATCTCCTCAATACGCTCGTACGGTGAAACTGACCAGCAGCCTACGCAGTTTCCGGTCAGAAATTTCATCGGGCCCGTTCAGTTTTATATCGCGAGATGCTTTGATAGAGGCTAGGTGTCGTGTAAGAGGACGACACGCGTTCGTGCCAGAATATACAATATACGACGAAGTAACAACTCCTCAATAATTGCCCATGGATTCGTGAAGAATGAAACTCGACGGTATAACTAGTCCGGAGACGGTCGACCCCCTTTCCGACTTTCCGGTCTCGGTTTGCTCGTCGAGCTCGTGCGGCTGCAACATTGTTATATCAAACGGACGTAGCTGACAATTAAATCACAGCTCTGCGAGTTGATCATGACGGAGCGGTTATTTTTTTTTCTTTTTCTCTCGTGTCAAACCTCGTTGAAACTCGGTTATGGCGTTTCTTTTTTTTTCCACTCGTTCTCTCTCTCGGTTTATAATACATCTCGTTTGTACGTCCCGCTCGCTGCGCATGATACACGTACCTGTTGTTATGATTATTATTACAAGATTTATATCGTACACATGCAATACTTTATATGCTATAACGACACGTGTTTTACACTTGTTTCATGCTCTTCCGCCGCGGCTCGGATTATTTTCATGACGATCACACGGAATTCCGCCGAACAGTACGTAAGTATAATTGACGTATATTAATTTTATTCTGTACGTTTTATTATACGAGAATAGCTCGAGCGTCTACGAGAATGGAATGGGAAGAGCGTCGAAAAAAATTTCGTTTTCTATAGAAGAACTTTTTTTTGGGAGTGATCGATAGATCATATTTTTTAAAAAGATTGATTTACCTATCCATAGATCACTGTTAATTCTGTCCAAACAAGATTTATTGTCGAAAAATCATCTCGTCTGCATCGAAAAAAAAAAAATCCCGAAACGTTGGTCACAAAACTCGATTAATCGCTTTCGATCACTTTCAATTAATTATCAACAATATCGATACATTTTTCATAGTACCCGAGTTTGCGTTGGTGCGTGCGCGTCGCAAATTAAGTTACCCCATTGGCCCGGAGCTAACGGCCGATAGGAAGTACAGATTGGGCGAGTCTGATGAAGCCTCCGGCATCGGCAGGATATTTCAATTACGGGGCTTTTGCGATCGCGCTCCCGCGCGTCGGCGATTCGCCTGTGATGTTTCGCCTCGAGCTCATTACGTGAGCAATATGAAGCTCTCCCGAGGCTTTGCTACCATCGGGCTCCCTCTCTCCACCGGGAACCTCCGACCTCCGTTGCACTCCCGCAACACCTATATAGTCCATACCCCGAATTCTGACACCGAGGCTTGACCTTACAAATTGCGAAACCCATGGTATCCGATTATTCGATACTTCTCTCGTCTCTGCAGTCTATTGTTGCCGAAAAAGAAAAGCCGCACCTGCCGCTTTAATAGGAATGCGCCAAGAGATCATTTATTATCTCCGAATGGCCTCGCATCCCTCCCGATGATGGCATAATCGATGAATCCGTCGATCGCCGGGTCAGAGAATCTTCGTCGAAGCCCCCGAGGCCGCGAAACGTGTTAACCGAGGGGGGAGGGGGGAGAAGTGCATAGGATGCAGAGATCGCCGGAGCTATACGCGGTGTGATACGAGAGTGGATGAGGATGAGGCGGAGGGTACCTGATGGGACAGGTTCCGGAGCGTAACACGGGCGATCGAGCATGAGGCGCGGGAGGATAGGCCCCGCTCCGGAGAGCCGTGGCTGGTCCAGGCGATTATGGCGATATGGTGCCCCGCCGGTCGCGGCTGTTGCCGAACGAAAATCCCGGGCTGGACCAAGTGCGTCGGACGCTGGAACGGTCGAGCGTAGCGAACTGAGGGAGGAAGTGTGGCTCTATGGGATCCTCGTGGTTCTATGGCCGTAGCTCTAGTCTACTCTTGGTACTCTCTCTGGCCGGGCGCTATTGCATAGATAGCACTGCGGGGTAGGCTTTGGGCTTGGGGTTAATACGGTGGCCGCGGTGATACACGACCGACGCAGAGCTGCGGCCAGCGGCCGACCACACGCCAGCTGCTCGACTCTCCCTACGCCTCCGACGATATTCCACAACCCTTTCCCTTCCGACGGAGATCGCAGAGAAAAAGGAAAAATCTCGGATACCGACACCGCTCGCTTGGCCGACAAGTGTTGGGGCGGCGCGGAGGAAGGCCTGCCGTTTCGTCGAATTTGGGCTGTATGAGCGTAGATCTATTTGGGCTCGAATATCGTGGCGATTGAGGGTGATGCAATATCTTTTTAATTATGGTGGTGTGAATGATTCGGCAGTGTTGCTGATTATCGTTACGTGCTCGTACCACGTTAAATTCATCCGTGGAAGATCGGATGGCAAGCTCAAATATTGTTTCGTAGACTCTTAAGTTTTCGCTTACACTGTAAAAAAAATTTGTATGCAATTTAATGTACTGGACTGGAAGTTTTTATGCAAAAACTGCTATATTAAATTCAGTGTACAATTGTGATGAAAAATTTATGTTCAGTGTCTTAAAAACATTGGAAGCACTTTATTTTTAATGATTGACTTTTACTTTTACTGTGAAAGTACTTTAATTTTTATAATTTACTTTAATTTCAATGGAAAATTACATTAATTTTTCATCGTAATTGTACATTGAATTTAATGTACCAGGTTTTAAATAAAAACTTCCAGTCGGGTACATTAAATTTACAATTTTTTTAACAGTGTATACACCGTAGAAATAGATTGTAAGTTTCATTCCTGGAACTTGAAATTTACTTACATTACGTACATTAACTGAACATTAATGTACTTTTTTGTAAAATAAACATACCAAATATTAAAATTACAAATCTTTTACCTGAAGTTTATAAAAATTCCCATTAAAAATAAAAATTTTACTGTAAAATTGCAACGCACATGTGTTTGAAATTTCAGAAACAGTTTATGTCAAAAAACTTTTAATACCGTTCATTAATTTTTTAACTATTTTTTTACACTATGTATGAGATTCAATTCGGTATTTCGGAATTGAAAGACGCGGTCAATTAATATCTTTTAAATATTTTATTTTTATTTTTATTCAAATAAGGCGGTGAAATAATTCACTTTTGGAGCTGCGGCGCAGATAAACATGCACAGTAACGAAAACGATTATTTTTCCCGGAGCAAGATTATTATTCTCGGTAAGACTGATTTCGTATTTGCTGGCGGAAGTCGGTATTTAATGAGGTAGTAGGCAACGCAAAAGCAAGTGAGTCTGAACGTGAGACCCCACCGGACACCCTCGATGTACCTTTCGATCTTGTGTTTCTCTCATGCCTTATACTAAATCTCACGAAGCCTGTAAGACACGAAAAGGAAGAACAAAAAAAATATCAAAAGATCCAATCTTTCTGTCTTCCTCTCCTTCTCTCTCTATCTCTCCAGGATAATGGTTCGTTTCCTCTCGCGCTGTATCCCAGCGCATCGATGAGAGCGATTCCGCGTACTCAATGATTCGCAATTACCCAGCACGAGCCTCAACATATTTAACCGCGAGATCGTATCACTCATCCGTAACAGAAGTTCAAAATTCAATCTCCCTCTCTGTCGCGAAATAAAATTCGTGGAAGGCGAAGCTAGTACTGTAACATAATTTTTTTATCGCAGCAGCATGATGCGGCATTACAAAAAAATAATTACCATTTACAAGTATCTTCGACAGCGAATTACGATTAATTTAATTTTTAATAGTGGTTTTATTGGCAATACATAGCATGACATAAAGTAGATTGCCGTGAAAACATATTGCTAATTGGCCATCGACCTAAGTCCTCAGCTAGAAATCTTTTTTATTTACTTGTGTTTCCGCCTACAGAAAACTTACACGTTTTCAATTTTATGGGATGTACTCTGAGAAAAAAAATTGACTGGATAACATACGTTCAAAGCAATTATTTCTTTGGTACAAATAAACGATCGTTTTGTTAAACGATTATTTGCTTCCATTTATTCCAAATTTATCGATTGAAATAAACATTTTTGTTGTACCAACCGAATACACCTTTAAACGTATGTCACCGTGCATTTGCTTAATCCAACCATTTCTTCCATTTGAACCTCAGTGTAGACATTTTCTTATGTTACGAAAAGAGTTGCAAAGTAATTTGGACATAGCTTCCTCATTTATTACAATTTTGTAAACAGTTTCCTCTATGAGGAAGCCAAAATCCGTCAGCGAACTTTCTCATGGAGAAAGCTGTGTGCAAAATTGTAATAAATGAAGAAGCCATGTACAAATTACTTGCACCGATTTTTATAATAGCCTTCCACGGGAAAATTTTCAGATTATCTCGATACGTCTCGCAACACAATTTTTATTCAAATTTTCGCCACAGGAAGTCCACAGATTGACAGTAAAAAAAAAACAAAAATGCAAGATTCCGGAAATTTGTTGCGATATCTCGGGGGCCGAAAATGTATGTTATCACATTGCGGTTTTGGGGATAGGCTCGATCCTGCGGCCATTCAATTTGGCCGAGCGTCGGAGTAGTTTCAATTTCAGTAGTAATGCCAATCCAATCATGTAAATCAGCAGTAGGGTGGCATTATATTAGTGCTGTTACTGGCAATCCGAGCTTGCCTATGCTAACACGTATGTATAGCAGTATCTCCGCTCCGTCTACCGTAGTAGCAGCGAGATATAGGATATACATAGGGGGGTCCTGTGGATTGGGCGGTGCGGAACGTCGGCCTCGCGACTAATCCCGGGTTTACCTAATCGCTTGCGCTTCTGCTCATCCTCTCCTGGGCTGCTCTCTTGCATGGGCCGCGGGAGGCACGAGGCCATATACATACACACGCAGACGCCGGAGCGTCTACCTTACCAGAGAACAGGAGCATCGGCAGTAGTTTCCAAGAGCGAAGCTTACACTTCCCCGAGGACATCCTCGTCGCGCGCGGTAAACCCTTGCTCGCTGCGGAGGAGCAATCGATCTCCGTAGCTCTTACTACCCGAAATCCCAGCGGACGAGCTACCGCTATCGTTCTCTCAATAGTTCGAGCTCCAATTCATGCCATTCTTTAAAGTCTATCGGAAGATTTCGCTGCTAACCTTTGATCGCCGCAGACCCGGCGCGAAAAATATAGTTTAACCCTGTAAGCCGCACCGCCTGAAAGCGTCTCGGAATGGGACTGTGGGGAACGGAGTGGGGGGTAAGGTTAGAGGGTGGGGATATTAGTGTGCCTTGTAAAGGGTTCAATCTCCCATGACATGCGTGCAACAAAGGTAGAGAATTTTTTTTTTGTTGATTAACCGTCACGTGACCGTAAAATCTTAGTCGTTGAGAGGAAGACACCTTGTTCATTAGGACACTGCTGCAATCGCTGCTGATGCTGCGATTTTATTTCATCGAGTCTATGAGAGTCCGTGAAATGAGAACTACGAATCTGCCCGCGGACCGTATCACAGCGCGTCCGTATCGAATTATTAAATCTTTACATTTTTAAAAAAATTTTCCCCCTGTACACATGTATCGGTGAATGGTTGCGGTTCGCGTAGGTATGCGGTAGTGTACGCGAGGTCGTCGGAGCTATATAGGAGTACAGGAGCGGAGGCTGCGGTAAAAGGCAATCGGTCGCGGGGAACGAGCCGCAAAACACCCGTTGTACTCCTCGTACATACGCGTATAGAAGTTTCATGCATGCACCTAGCCCTGCTCGAAGATAAATCGTCGTTGGAGGCGCATCGCTGCGTTTTAGTACCTGTTGCGAGGAAGAGCTCCGCAGCGTATTGTTCGTTCGTCTGTGTTATATGCCGCCCCGGCAACGCCATTTTTTTTATTTTTTTTTCATACCATCGTCCCGCGACTATTTGCCGACGGGGCAAATGCATCGCCGCGCGGATAAACCGCGCGTGCCTTGATACTCCCTTGTGCCGACTCCCGACGAATATGCACCCTAAGAAAACCGCAAATATTTACCGCCCCTGTCCACATCGAGATACTGCTTCGACACGACTTAATATTCTTCGGCTTCTTCGTAGCGCAATCTATGCGGCGGGATGTGAACAACGTCATGCTATTCCGGTACCAAAGATGGGGCATATCGATCAATCAAAATATAACATCATTACCATTATCAGAGCTGAGCAATGTATCAAAACATACTGCAAGTACAAGTACAAAGTATCACAAGTACTTGAGGTACTTTTTGTACTTGAAGTATCAAGTACTTTCTGTATTTAAAGTATCAAATAGAACAGTAGCACTAGGTGTTACGTAGCGCAAAGCGTTGTCTTTTTTTAAAAAGGGGTAATGATGATTCGCTCATTGATACATCATCGAATCATCATTGATATTTTATTAGTTTTAAATATATCATACAAATTTCATAACTTCGTGTCGAGAACTACCCTGATAGAAATTTTGCATCGTCACCGCGCGTTTTAACAATACGCTGAAGTGATTTTGACGGGGCCTGACGAAGCCTTCCGAGTACCTCATCGTGACCCAATTTACTGCCCCACAATTTCTACCAGGATAATCGAGTTTCACCCAAATCGGTCGACGATAAAATTCGACTTCGCTCCTGGGAGATTCGTCGCTCAATCCCCACGTTCTACAAATTCTCTTCTCATCTGCGTGACGGCTCGTACGTCGCCAAGTTAAAACGTTGTTAATTGTCCTGTTACGAGGCTGCAGAGTGCTCGGGGTTCGCGTTTAGAACATACTCGTGCAGGTACACGGGCACACACCAGCACAAGTGTACGTACGTACGTCAGTTGGCTGTGGGGATGCGTGCGTGTACTCGGGGGTCAGGATATCCGCGTGAGCGCGAGTGTAGGAGACTAGCCCTGGCGTGGATCGGTGGTTCGCCTTCGCTCGAGTGGATGCGAGTGACGGGCTAATGGTCGACTGATGGCAATGTCTTGTCACGTCGCGGCTCGGCGAAGCCCGCACCTGTCGCCAATGAGTATTCTCCGGGGCAACGACGTCGTCGTCGTCGTCGTCGTCGTCGTTGTTCGCGCACCGATACAAAGTCCATTTACATCTGACGAGCTCGTCGCCAGCCGAGTCAGCGTCAACCTCTCGCGCTTTCTCGCGGTGCAGCTGTGTGTGTGTGTGTGTGAGAGAGACGCGAGCGTTCAAAGAGCCGACCGGGGAATCGCTCGCGCAACCCGCATCATCGTCATTCCGGTGGGGACATAGCCGCGTTGCGGTACCCTGCTTCCTCAATCGCAAAAACAGCCGTAAAAATTGAGGCTACGAAGAGAAAAAAAAAAAAAAGAAAAGAGCGTTCGAGGAAGAAGCAACAAGACGATGAAAAAAGAAAAGAAGGAAGGGCGGAGTACTCGGTGAGAAATTACTCGGCTCGTTTGCGCGATCGACTACCGAGACCGATTTTTTTCGTTGTTGTTGTTCCTGCTGCAAGTTATAAGGAAGCGGTGTTTCAATCGAGCGCGTTGGTAACTTTGGTTCTCCCTCTATCCCTCTCGCTGTTTCTCTTCTCGAGAGAGTGGCAGAAATAACTGGATAGGTCGATGTTTCTCCGGGCCGAAGGAGAGATTGGGCACGCGATAGCATTGTGATCCGGGAACGATTGCCGGGGTTTCGAGTGCGGTGGGCGTGCCTCACGCGCGTACCATATACACATACGTGTAACATTATAAGACACGTCTCTCGGTCGAAGTCTCTCGCAATTGAATACCCCCCTAGAGGAATCGCCGCTCGAGACTAATAGTCTCTCTCTTGTCTGCATACTTGCGCCGGTAGGAAAGTGTTCCTCGGTTGTCCCGAGAGCCGCGGGCTTTTGTTTTGGCCGCTGTTGCTCCCGCCGGTCCACGCGAAGAGGCTGCCGGATCGCGCGAGAGCGGCATACCGGCGAGGGCAGCGTATCAGCGAGGAGAGGGCGAAAGGGTTGCAGAAGCGCGGAGGGAGCTTCCGAGGAGAGAACCCGCGAGCGCATAGAGGGACGTCCGCGATCCGGGGACCGCCACTAAATATTGTGTTCGCGCAGAGAATAACAGCCGGTTGGACACGTGTAAGCGGGACCCGCGGGATTCCGTATGAAGCTGAAGATCGGCAACGACGATTATACGCTAATTCAACGCAAATTCCTTCGCGGAGATATCTGTATCGCTCGCATACATCAGAGACTCTAACCGCGGGGACCGCTTCTGCTGCTCCCGCGGTAGCCGGCCCGCTCACAAGTCTCTCGGATTCTCGCTCGTCCTCGAACCCTTGAAAAAAGCCTTGTGCAGAAATCTTTTCGATCCGCGAACGAACGCGAGCCACTCGAGATATACGCGCTTCAGCTTCCACAGGTGAAGCTGGAGAGAATAGGGTTCCTCAAAAATTATCTGAGCCTATCTGCGCGATGGTAGGTGTCGAGAATCGGACTAGATTTTGAGGCTGAAAATTAATTAGGCGAGATGATTTTTGTTGAACGAGGGGTGGAGAAAAGAAAATCGTATCGTCAGCGGTGAAAGGGATTAAACCTAACGGTTTCAAAGAAATACCGAGTAGAGTTCTTTTATTTGAGATTTAATTGTGCCATTCAATCAAAAAATTAATCCTTTGGGGTGCATCTCTCGAGTCGCGACTTCTTCTCCAACTTCTGCGGCGTGCCCGCAAATGTTCTGTCACACCAATAAGCCTGAAGTATCCTTGGAGACTCCGTTGGATTACCTACGAAATCCGATTTCGTACCGATTCCATCGCGCTAATACGAACAGTTCCGCTTCTGGAGTTTGTGGGCTTGTTCGGCAAAGGAATAAGGCACATCGCGGTGAAAACGAACCTACGAACTCTCGGGCGGGTCTCCGCCGGGGCGAAAGGACCGCGCGGCCGGAACGCCGAAGATATATATCATGGTGTCGAGGGCGACATGCCATTCTTTAGCGGTATACGAAAAGAGCGGGCATAGCTGGGCGAGGTAGCGCGCATACTCTCGGGCAAACGCAGCCACGAGCAGGGAGCCAGAGGGAGAGAGAGATCCACCGCAGTATTCACAAATTAAGGAGAGCCGAAGTCCGCACGGTGTCCGGGAGAAATTCTTTTTCCCTCTCTTTCTCTCGCCTGGAACGGGGAAGCCCGGGCTATCGCGCTTCATAAAACTTCGTTAGCCCGTGCCGGAAAGTAGCCGGGGTCCTGCGGGCTACGCCGGGTACTCGCGGCGACGCCACGTAAGCCGCGAACCCTCGCGAGCCCGTAAAAATTAATTTCCCTACGCGCGGCGGTGTGAAAAGAGAGAATGGGAGGACGAGGAGGAGGCGGAGGAGTGTCGCGGCAGGCGACATCACAAACGTACCCTGGACGAAGCTCCGCGAAGCTTCTCGCCGATGTTGCGTGCATATCCCCGATGTCGCTGATGTTGCCGCCGCTGTTCCTGCTAGGTTGTACCGTGATTTTAAGCTCACCGTCACCTGGACTCGGACGTGTTTCGTTGAAAGACGTACACGGTCCGGAGCAGCTCGTGGCGTCTCTACCCTGCCCTACGGGGATAAGGCCGGCAGCGGGAACAACGGTTGCAAGAGAATATTCTGTATACTGGACTCGTTAATTCGTCGTCTGGTACAACCGAACAGGGCAGATGTGGAGTTTGGGTGGAAAAATACAGTCGTTGGCATGGGAGAGCTGGGATGTGTCGCAGTTGACTCACGGACACTGCGGCGTCCGCATAATGAAATTATAGCAGCCGGAGGTCTCGCGATTGTTTCGTGGACGGATTGAGACCTCGTCTCGACGCGTGCCAAATGACCGAGCGATTCGTCGAGCAATAATCGAGATAAGAATTAGAACGTACACGTTGAAAAATACGCCGGCCCGACTCAAGACGGGCCGAATTGCAAGCTCGTGGATAGGAATTGAGTCGACTCGGAGTATTGGGATTTTTTTAATAAGCAGACGAAAACATTGTCTCGGTATGTGCCAAAGGGAAAAATTATTTAGCGCGCATTAATCGAGGTAAAAATTCGAAAGTGACATTCCAAAAAAATGTCTCGCGAGTAACGAGACTGCCAATGACTGGGTCTCTGCCCGACAGCTACAAGTTTTTCCGTGCATAGAAGAGTGCACGGCTCGTTAGGACGGATTTTTGTTTTTCTTTTTAACCCGCTAATGAGCCTTGCTCCAATAAGCCGACGACTCTCGGTTCTCCCCGGGAGACCTTCACTAAATTTCAATAACTCGGAAACGCAATGTCACAAACAGCGGGAGATACAGCTTCGTCGTGGCTGTTCATTCACTCGAGTGCAGGACTGCATAAAACCTAATAGCTTTCTCGGGTAAAGACGTACGAGACATTCTTTTTTTTATATATATTTTTTTCTTTTTTTTTTTTTTTGCGTGTATATAAGAGGTGAAAAGAGAGGTGTGGCGGGGTCGGAAAGTGCCGTCCGGCGTTCGCAATTCATCCAACCGTCGGCGCGTTGACGTGTCCCGTCCTTTAATTCACGCTCGCGACGCACACAATTTTCCCCGGCTCGGTTATACATCCGAGAGCGGTATCGCTGGCACTGTCTCGAAATACGCGGGGACTTTCTGGAGTGGTTCAGAGAGCGCAAAGCAGCGAAACAGGCAGCTGTTCGCGACTCGTCTCCCGACACTCGGCTTATACGAAACGCCCGAGGATATTATCGTGTCCGCTCGGTGTACGCCCTGACACCGATCGCACATGGATTAACCAACTATCGCCGCACGCCCACCTATTTATTTTATAATCAGATATTCCGTTTGCTTCAATTACAGAACGCACTGCACTGGGGCGCGAAACACGGCGACGAGAATATCGTTAAACTCATTGCCGGCACTTACAAGGATTATATCAAAGGCGTAAACGAGACGACGGTAAGTTTCGAGACATTTTTCACCCGTATTCATGAATAGATGTACGAGTGGAGGCTTTAGACTGAAAAAAAATTAAATCTCAAAAAAATGAATTTTTATGCAAGAAGATTATTTTGCCGCAAATCAATAATCATTTGAGGCAAATAGAATCTTTTTGCACCAAAAGAATTGTGATTTTTTGGGGATCGGACCCAAAGGGTTAATACAAAAAAAATATGCATTTGGTCGCATTAATGCGACAATATGCATTAACACAAAATAAATTATTTCGGCGCAAGAGGATCATTTTGCAACAAATGGATAGTGATTTGGGGAAAATAAAATCTTTCCGCGCCAACATTAAAAACATTTTTTTGGAGATTGGACCCAAAGGATTAACACAAAAAAAATGTATTCGGTGCATCAAACGTTTAGTGTCTAATACAAAAATCTCGGTGATTTCATGATCTGTGGACGCCGCTATCGGATCTAAATGCAGAATGGGGTAAGTTTTATACATTATTTTATTTTTTCGTCACAAATCTCCTTAGTGAATGACAAATGATATGGAGTACCGAACGGGGAAAGTGGATGATGACAAAGTGGTGTCCGGCGTTGGATATGGAGTTACGGTCTCCCTCGTTGGATCGGTTCGCCGAGGGTATAGCGAACGAGTGAGTTGAGAGCAAGGTAGTTCCGAAGGTGGGTACGCTAAAGGAAGAAAGGCAAGCGGAGAAGACTCGGAGATAGGATCGGATGCGTGTGGTCCGCCGCTTTACTCTTTATAAGACTTATATAAGCCAGTGCTCGAGAAAGAGCACTGGCTTGCTCGTTAGCGGCTCGCGACAAACACCGTGGCGGCCTGCGGGCTGCCGCTTTCCCTCCTGCACCCCCTTGCCGTCGTACAACCTCTCTCCGCTTCTCTATGGCTCATTCCCGATCCTACCGCGTATAACGTGTGCCTTACTCTGACTCGTCGTCAACGAAATCTGTCTTTGTACGCTCATTTCCGCCCCTCTTATCGCGATTCTATCGAATCTCTTTTTTTCGCACTGAAAATATAAACAATAGCTCGATACATTGTTTTCAAATTTTTTTCTCGATTCGTCTAACCGCCGAGAGAATTATTTTATTTTATTTTATTTTATTTTATTTTATTTTATTTTATTTTATTTTATTTTATTTTATTTTATTTTATTTTATTTTATTTTATTTTATTTTATTTTATTTTATTTTATTTTATTTTATTTTATTTTATTTTATTCCATAAATTAAATTTAAAAAATAATCAGCGCCTGTTTTTTTTTTATCTTTGGTGCTTTCACCTGAAGTCGGAGACCTCCGGATTCAACCGGAAAGCGGTTCTTGGGGTCGCGTCCGGGATCTTCTTTGCCCGCGCGACGAAAGCGCAATTCGTCCCTCGCGGTGCGTCTTTCGGACCGCCCTCATTTGTTTAGCCTCGGTCGTGTCCCGGCGAAGCTCTGTCCTGGCTGTCGACGCCGGTCGCGGCAGCTTCCCTCACCGTCGGCGACGGTGACCGGGCCGAGAACCGCGCGCGTTCAATCCGAGAGTGATACCCACCGAGAGACTCGCCGGGGCTGCCCTCATGTAAATCGGCTAATTCCACGAGGAACATTAATTATCTCGTTACGCTCGCTCCCACCCGCGATAGGATAGCCCGGGCTTACTCCTTTCCCCGTGTGCTTGTGTATAAAAGCGCAGCACGAAACGGAGAGATGCCGCGTCCCGAGCGAACGAAGGGGACGCAGCTTCGGTCGGCTCCGCCAGCCTGGCTAACCGAAGAAAAAGGAGTCGCATTCCGTGTACCCAATTATCGGAAGAAAGCTTCCACGGCGTACGCGATCTCTTCCCGTTCCCATTCTCCCCCCCCCCCCCCCCACCCTTCCCGAATCTTTCGCCGGTAGCCTCAAGGCACGGCTTGACTTGTCGCACGATTTGACTCGATTGGATAAAATATTGGAGGTTTTTTTACAACCCTCTTATCAAACAAACAAAAAATTAATACATGGCTTTGGAGCTTTCAATCATATTTAAGATTTATAGCACCTTAAATATGACGACATATATAGCGATATTAATGTGATATATAGTGATACATATATGATACATATAGTGATACATATATGATTGCGATCCGTGGCGAAGAATCTTAAGCTCAAATCGAGAAACTTATGTAGGACAGTGAGTTCGAACTTCAGATCGAAACAATTTTCTACCGCAGCTTGTAGTGTCCGTTTCGCGCTTTTGTCCTTATGTCTACACACAGAAAAAAAAATTGTTGAATTTAGCAAATGCGCGGTTACATACCTTCAAAAGTGTATTTTGTTGGTACAACAAAAATGTTTGTTTCAATCGACAAATTTTGAATAAATTGAAGCAAATAACCGTTTAACAAAACAATGCTTTATTTGTACCAAACTAATAACAGGAACGTATCTTACCGCGAATTTTGGTTAATCCATCCAATTTTTTTGGTCAGTGTACCGAAATAGGAAATGTATTTTTTGCATTAGATGTACATATGTATTTTCTTAAATTTATTTACCCTGTCAATTACGAGCGATTAGAATTCACGTGTCACAAAGTGACATATTGCCATTGTAGGTGTAAGAAGGTATTCCTCAGGTATACGGGGTTGAGGGAGGTTGCGTCGGACAGCGCGCGCGGTCAGTGCAGCGAGGATCGAGCGGTCTACCGCCTTAATCTGTCACCGATACGACGCTGCCGTAGCCACGGCGGGCTTATCGTGGGATCGACGCGCATTTAATCCCGGCAAAAAACCTCGCGGCGAACGTCGACCGCCTCCGCGGAACGAACTAACGTACAAGAAAGAGAGAGATAGGGGGGAGAGACGGAAAGGCTCCAAGCCGCCGGTGTGGCGCCTGGGGACCTTATAGTCGGTACCATACGTACGACAGCCTCTCGACAATGCAATCCCATCGTTCCCGACAGAGACTCGAGAAGTCTGCCCGGCCCGACCGCGGCCCAGCATCCACCTCGAATAAAACTGTTGATCCACCGAATACCCCGAATTTCGCGATATTTTCGCTTAATTTCACTTACTCATAGAGAAAAGCGATATGAAAATTTCATTATTCAACTTTTACGAGGAAGCGATAAGGAAAAGTCAATTTTCAACTTTTTCTTCAAATTGTTCGAGTTTTAACAAAATGCGGCAAAAAAATCGGTAAAAATTCACAGATCTACTTCAAAGTGTAATGTATAGGTCGAAAGAGGGGAAATAATGGTGCAAAGTAATTTGCACATGGCTTCCGCATTTATTACAATTTTGCACATAGCTTTCTCTACGAGAAAGTTTATTGATCAATTTTTGGCTTCCTCATACAGGAAGTTATGTGCAAATTGCTATGCACCATTTCTTCATATTTATGAAAACCAAGTTTCCTCTATGAAGCCAAAAAAAAAAAGAAATTCTTTTTAAAACCTAATGATTATTCAAATATACTTTCTAATTATGGTGTAAAATAAGAAGCACATCAAGTAGATTTTCGGCCCCGAATTAGAAAAGCACGCAATGGAGAACGATACAATGGTAATAAGACACGAACAATATCTCGAAAAGGGAGACTATGCACATGTCGAAATACGAATTGTACGTGCCCGGTCGTGCAGGCTGCAGATCGCAGGACCGAAGAGCGTTATCGTCTTTACTATTGCGCGGAAGAGTTACGATTTGGCTGCTCGTAAAGGCGGAGAAAACGCGGGAGCAGCCGACAGACGAGTCACAGAGCGGGCAAAAAAATGAAAGAAATAACGCGTGAAGGAAAAATATTAAAATTGAAAAATCTTCAACGCCCGATGATATACGCGAGTGATATTGGTGGCCGGCAGCTGTCCTGTTTCCCGGGTGGGGGGCGAGAGAAAAGGCGAAATCCGAGCGTAGAGAGTGACGGATGGAGAGGAACAAGGCCTACAGTGTCTGTTCAAAAAAAAAAAAAAAAATCCGCGATATTGTCTCCTTGTTCACCACCTCCTTCCATGCGCCCCTTCCGAAAAATCCTGGGAGTGTGAGGGAGAGATCTTCCCGTCGCTACTTTAAAATATTGTCAAAAGTATAAAAAGTTATGTACATAAGGAATATGTGCGCTACGGCCTCCGGCCTATATCCAAGCGTCTATAGGCGCGACTAATATACAGATGTACGTCCCAAAGTCCGCAGTACGGTTATTCGAGGCTCGAATATGGAAAAAAAAGTATACATACAGTTATTGGCATATCAAGGTCTTTTTCTATTCGATACAATTCGCCGGCAACCGGTGCCGATAACTGAAAGTCCGCGAGAGCGCCACCCGGTCGGAGCTTGCTCGATACATCGAAGGAGTGAATATATAGCGAAAGGGTGTTCCATGCAGGGCATATAGAGTGCGAACCGCGAGGGGGTTCGAGCGCCACTTGTCGAGCTTCACACACGTGTCGCCGAGATAGCGAGAGAGATACAGGGAGGAAAGGGAGAGAGTTCTCGGGCGACTATTGGACTCGTTGCTGTTCCGAAACTGCCACGAGAAAAGGGCTGTTCTTCGCGTGCCCTACCCTATCGCGAGGCACCCCTTCCGCGCCCCGTATATTACGACACCCTGCTCGACCGGGCTCTCTAAAGTATAGCCCACATATTCGCGCGACTCCACACTCTCGCGGGATTCACATATACACACGGAGGGAAAAAAAATGAAAAAAAAAACTTTAGAGCCCGAGTGAATTAAAGCGAAACGGAGAAACAGCTCGCGCTCAACCCTCCGGGGAGCCGCGGAAGGGTGCATAAGGTTTGCCGCTCGCTACCTTACCCATCCCGGCCTGTCGCACGCTAGACACATTTTCACCGACGACAAAGGGGGGACAACACTTCGCTCGTGACACTTTTCAAAAGTCATTTTAAAAGCTCGATTTTAAGTTACGACTGACGGTTGTCAATGTCACTGAATTATTAGCGTGAAATAGGCGCGGGGACGACTCACGGTGTATATGAGAGGTTTATAACTCCTCGAATTCTCGGGGGCTCTTTTTATAGATATATATATATATTTTTTTTTTATTGAAGATAGATATTTTATAATAGCGAGTTTTTGCTATGATGTAATGTGATAGAATGCCGAACTCACAAATCAAAGCTGCCGCAGGGAATTTTTTTCCGGAAGGAGGGGATATTTTTTTTCGGGATTTAGACGTGGGCGGACAGGTTGTATAACAGCGCGTACGCAGTTTATCTTGCGTATTGAAATGAAATAGTCTTCGAGACGTTTGGTACAAGAGCGGAGAAACTAGCTGCCTCGCCCACGGCGACGAATGTCGGACGAGACAATGAGGGTAGGAGGGGTTTCGCAAACGCACAATTACACACTATTTGTACCGAGGCGACGTGACAGAGGTCCGTGTCGCGGATACATTTTTACATAGGGATAGACACGTTTTACAATATATCGATTTGTAAGTCGAGGGAACTTTTATTTCTAACGGTGCATGATCAATGGCAGCGGCGGGCATGATCGGGTGTCGCACGCAAAGCGTCCGACTAATGCCAGTGATCTGAGGAACAAATTTTAAAAAAATAAAAGAATATCGCCCAGTCCAGAAACCATTGATTAAAAAGCCTTTTTTAATCAATGGTTTAAAAAGCCTTTTCTCCACTCTCCCGTTTTGCCCCGCTCTCCCCTATAACACCGCGCCTTGGTTAAACCAGCCATTTCTTTTTCTCAGTGTATGGAAAAAATTTGTAAAAAAAAAAAGAATATGGCCCAGTCCATCGATCATTGATTCAAAATTTTTTTCGAGTTACCTGGTGCGCAGAACTCCTGGTCAGTGGACAGGAAAACTCATTTTAAAAAAAGGTTATTTCTCGCACGAATGGTTAATTTTCCTTCATTAGTGGACTGACGTTATCCCCGGCGTCTTCATAAATCAATCGGGAATACGCAATTCCCGGTACCGACGAGCGAAAGGCGTCTGAGACGTTTTGCGCGTACTCGTTTCTACAGCTGGCGCCCGCGCGCGCGTGAAAACGTGGATTCGCACGCTCGAGGTAATATTCATAAAACGGTATTATTAATTCCTCATTGTCTCTGTACGCGGAAGCCTCATTGCCGACTGCCAGAACCTTTGTCCCTCTCGCACTCCGTTCTCTGCTTCTTCCATCGGCTGCACACACGTACGTACCGTGGAGAGAGAGTCACACGCGAGAAACGCACGCGAGTGATGCGCGGAGACACGCAGGGGCTGTAAAACGCGGCTATTGCGTCCAATGTAACGAACCTCTTTGCCATGGGATATCGAGCGGCGAACTTGCGCCCGGTTTATTCAACCGTACAGACCGCCGTGTTTGTTACTTCGACGGGAGATTTCTAGCATTGTTCTAACCGTCGATGGAACGATATACGAGCGAATGCCTTCGTGTTCTCTTAACTGTTGGAGATAAAAATCCTGACAGCGGTAAATTTTTTCTATTAATTCTCAAAAAAAACTTGACAATATTTGCCTGTTAGAGATCAAATTCCCGATCGCAGTAAATTTTTTATCGGTAGACAAGAATTTGAAAAATTAATGCATCTGCGACAAACTTTCGTACGGCAATATTAGCGGAAACTGGGAGCGGGAGTTCTGCGTCCGGAACTGTTTTTCGAACCGCCAGAATTAGTGATACAAAATAGTGTATCAATAAAAAAAAATAATTTCTTTAGCGCAGATATGAAAAAGTCCTAAAAGGATTTCGGAAAATCAATTCATAATTGCTATAAAAAAAACATTTGTATAAACGAATTTCGGAGTAAAAATTAATTTTCGAATAAATTGTTGCAGGGTTACACGCCTCTCCATATCGCGATGCAGTTCGACCACGAGAATATTTTCAATCTGCTCGTTCAAGTCTACGGTAAGTTTTGCAATACGACGATCCATAGTTATACGGTAGACAATGTATCGGAAGATCGTTGGACGTTCGGGCCGTATATCATTATTCATATGAAGCCTGTAGCACAAACGCCCAGCATATATATATGTATGAATGGGATTACGATGAAACGCGAAACAGATACCTATATAGAGATCGCGAGGCTTCAAAGAGTCCCGCCGACGTGACCACTTTGTCACTGATTACCACAGTGCATAGTGACCGGTGCGGACAGCCCATGATTTCTTATCTCGAGACTCCGCGCTATATCGTTAAGTTTATCCGACGATTGTCATGTCTACCGTTAATTTAACCTGCATTTATCGAATTCTAAATAACACAGGAGCGAACAAGGAAGTCCGCGATCACAGCGGCAAAAAGGCCCGCCAGTATCTCGTGTCTCAGGAGGCTGCCGTCAGTCAGGATACCTTCAGGAGTAAGTTTTATATCATTTAAAATTTCCCCTTTATTTATCCAGGTGAAAAAAAAAAAATCATTTATATCGTTATTTTTGTATCTTAATTTCTGTAAACACTGATAATAATAGTAATTATTATTATTACTATTATATTATACCAAATGATCCAATATCAGTCTTTACTTTTAAAAAATGTTATGTTCATAAAAATATTGATATAACGTTTTTTTCACCTGGTGCATCATCCTAATCCCAATATTACTAGCCTCATAGGTTCTAGTACAGTACCATTGCAAAAAAGCAGAGACGTAGTATTGATATATAAAAAGACACGGAGAAGGTTTTTTTTTTGGGTATTGTCGGAAAATGCGGTTTTGCTGGCTGGGTGATTGTCGTCTCTCTCTCGAGTGCATTTACAAATTTTGTTTTTGGCTCGGGCTATCTGCAAGTATTCTTCTGTTGTAGGGATTACTGCCGCAGCTACGCTCAGGCAAGTACATGGCACGACACACTGCTTGAAACTCCTAGAGCTGTCGCTTCTCTACCGGGATTCTTTATGTTGTTAATATATATATATATATTTTTCACACCTACATAATACGACTAAAAGGCAAAGAGATGTATACGAATGTTCGACATCGCAATCTGCACCGTACACTTTCTATCCCATCGTAAACCTTAAACCCGCTATTTTTTTCTTTCCGCCTGTGGCTGTGTATGAATTTCGTACGACGAATCATGCATGCAGCACGCATCTCTCACCTTCCGTATATCTTTGCACATAATGCCCAGACGATGGAGCCTGATAATGGATAATTCAACGGATATAATACCACGGGATAACTCCGGGGAGTTATTTATGTTTAACCCCCTCACATTCTCTCCATCTTCCAACCTCAGCCCCCGCAGATTTAATTTTTCTCGCACCTGTTGTTCGTGTATTGTTAAAAAAATAGTTAATTGGACGCTCTATCGCGAAAATTCAATTAACCGACGTGAACACGAGAAGCTCGCGGTTGGCATGTCCTACGGTACGCCTTCTCTCTAAGCAACTTTCAGAGACATTAATATTTATGGATTACAGGACATTCTAACGCTTCTGTGTTAATACATTTATTTTTTCTTTTTTTTCTTTAATTAATCCTCATAGCGTGGCTGTGATAAAAAAGCAGCTACCACTTTCTCTTACTACGGATGAGAAAGATCTGCCAAGATCTGTATCCGCACTATGTAAACACTTCTATCTCATCCCACATCTCCTCAGCCACGATACTCGCGTGTCCTTGGTGTAAAAAAATATTATCTTAGGATCTATATTGTTGATAATTGGATATCTCTTTTATGGATTTTTAAATGACAAAACGGAGCTATTGAATTATAAAAAAGAACTCACAGAATAATCTGATGGTCCAAGGATGCATGTTTATCGTCGTATCCTTTTACTCTCTCCGAGATTTCCCGACGGCAAAGCTGATAATAATTATTTTTGTATATTTGCAGAAATAAAAGCAAGGAAAAAGCACACAGGTGAGTTATAAATATTTGAAATCGGGAAAACGGTGGTATAAAAAAAAATTAATTTCGTTACTAACGATGGTGTTTTGATTCGACGTGACCGGCAGAGAGAGATCTTGGTTTCCTACGTATTGGCTCGCTGAACGTTCGCGTGAAACGTACGACGGAGGCATTCAGCCAATTTCTGGGTGTGGCAACTAGCGCGACGAGCAACAACGACAAGATCCACAAGACTTGGGGATCGGCCGACAATATACAAGTAAGGAAAGAAATATTGAAAAATTGTACGCACAGAAAAAAAAAGTAAAAAAAACGGCTGAAATCTTCTATAATCTCTCGAAAAAATCATGCAACTGTCCATCGAGAAATTTATACGAATTTGAAGATTCACGAAATATTTAATATTTAACTCCACAGGAGGGAAAAACAATGCCACCGCCCACGAAATACGCGCCTATCAAGAAAAGACGCAGCCGAAGAGCCCAGGATTTCGTTCACGGTGGTTCCCGGAGTCTCGCACACGCCGCTAGTAGCCAGCCGAGTACCCCGCTTCCTCAGACCCGCGAAAGCGCCAACAGAAGGCCGTCTTCCACTAATTCGGTGGCTCAAACTATGCCGCTGGGACCATCGTCGGTTAATCGCAACAACGACTCCGATTCCGATGGAGCCTGCGGCTTCGATTCCGCCTGGCGTGGCTCGGCCCAACTCTAACTTTGCTTCCATCCTTTTTCGATTATTATTTATTTACATCAACGGATTATACTATAAGGCAGATAAATCGATCGGTCTGCGGTTATCAAAACAAAATTTTAACGCGATCAATCGTTTTCTATACATCTCCAACCGGTTCGCGCGACGCAATTGTAACGTTCATTTGTTAACAGCGGCGCGTATTTATTGAAAAAAAATTGAAACTGGAAATAACGCCGGTAATTGTCAGCAGTTTGAACTGTAGGCGTCGATTTTTTTTTATTCGTATCAATCGTTCGTTCCACGCGTCTCCGGGATTTTTAAATCGTGATGGATCACTCGCCGTATACCGATTACTCGCGCTAACTGCCCGACGCATATATCGACGCTCTATCGCCCCAACGGAAGAGCTTTTGTCTGAGCCGCGCTTCCTGGATACGATTCACTACTATCGCACTCCGTCGGCACGAATATAAGGCGAACCTAATGCGCATACCGTGTATCCTTATTTATTCTTAATTGACCCAAATTTTTGTTTCTCGAATAAATTGAGCGTTTCCCCCACAGTTTCGACATCCATCGTTTTGCATCTGATTAAAATAGCTTCGGGTATGCATTTCTTTTTTTTCCTATCACCAACGAGCTCGAATAGGACGCTATCTATGTTAAGATTATTGAAGCTCGGACTGCGATAATCGTAGCATACTTACCATCGAAGGATTTTCTAACTTGAGTAAAATCTGCTTTATCGACTGCCAATGCGGAAGGTATGTGCTTTAACTACGACCTAACGCAAGATTCGGGAAGGCGGTGCTGCCACCTCAAAACTGCCCTGAACTAAAGTTGACTTTACAATAACTCGATTTTTTTTTAACCTATTGTGTAGAAAAGAAGCCAAGTATGCGATAATGAAACTCCGAACGACAAATTTTGAAAAAATAGTTATTTAATTTCTTATCCACTAAGTATGCGCTTATAACTATTGATCGGTGTGATGTCTGCTCGGATGAAAGCCCGAGGCGAGAACATATTGCATTTGTATCCTCACGTGAAGTTTCACGTGTTCGGATATGAGACGAAAGGACGGTAGCGGCGACAGAAGAAACATCTTATCGTTATCCTTCTCATTGGGCCTTTGACTTTGACTTGCTTGAGTGGAAGGTATAACCGCCGCCGCGTCGTTCGGTACTTCGTTCCCGAACTGAGCGAGAGATGCCTCCTCGCATACCGAGGTTTAATGCTGATTCGGCTGATCGACCGTCGGTTCGCTCGCCGCCAACGATATCCCGGTCAACTTGTACTCTTGCAATGACGGATTACTGTCCTCTTCGTCGATCTCTATATGTTCCACTTCATTCTTAAGTTGCTGAAGATTCGCAGTGAATTACCTCTTCGCGCTTATAACGCTGGATCGGTTTGATGTCTGCTCGGATGAAAGGTCGAGGCGAGATCCTGTCGCATTTGTCTCCTCACGCGAAGTTTCACGTGTTCGGATATGAGACGAAAGGCCAAGGCGAGAACCTGTTGCATTTGTATCCTCAGGTGAAGTTTCACGTGTTCGGATGTGAGACGAAAGGACGGTAGCAGCGACAGAAGAAACATCTTATCGTAATCGTCCCCGTCGGTCCTTTGACTTTGACTTGCTTGAGCGGAAGGTACAACCGCCGCCGCGTCGTTGGGTACTTCGTTCCTGAAATGAGTGAGAGATGCCTTCTCGCACATCGAGGTTTCAAGCTGATCGACCGTCGGTTCGCTCGTCTCCAACGATACCCCAGTCAAGTTGTACTCTTGGACTGACGGATTACCGTCCTCTATGTCGATCTCCATATTTTCCACTTCGTTCTTGCCGAAGATTCGCAGTGATTTACCTCTTCGCGCTTATAACGATTGATCGGTGTGATGACTGCTCGGATGAAAAGCCGAGGCGAGAACTTGTTGCATTTGTATCCTCACGTGAAGTTTCACGTGTTCAGGTATGCAACGAAAGGACGGTAGCAGCGACAGAAGAAACATCTTATCGTAATCGTCCTCGTTGGTCCTTTGACTTAGACTTGCGTGAACGGGGGGTATAACCGCCGCCGCGTCGGTGGGTACTTCGTTCCCGAAATGAGCGAGAGATGCCTCCTCGCACGCCGCGGTTTGATGCTGGTACAACTTATCGGCCGTCGATTCACCCGTCGCCAACGATACCCCGGTCAAGTTGTACTCTTGCACTGGCGAATTATTGATCTCTAAGTCGATCTCTATATGTTCCACTTCGTTCTTAAGTTCCTGAAGATCCGCAGTGTTTTTACCTCTTCTGCGGGAACCAAACTGCCTATTAATGCGATTAATGCGATTAATGTGATTAATGCGATTAATGTGATTAATGCGATTAATGCGATTAATTCGATTGATTCAATTTATGCAAATTAGGTTTTCTTGGGCAATTAACTTCTTGGGGGTTTCTTTGGGAATGAAGCATGAAAACCTAATTTGCTTTTCGTAACACGTGCATGAAACGCGGCACTTTACATGGCAGTCTTGCGAGCCGGAAGTAGCGCATTGCATGCCAGTCGTGAACCTGTGGTGACATGACAAAGTGGCGCATGCACAGTTCGCATTTCGTTCACTTTCGTCCCTTGGAATTTTACTTTCGACGTTTTCATCCCTGGAAACATAACCTCACTTTTCAGTGTTCGTCTCACGCGACTGCCATTCCAAGTGCCGCAGTGCTTGAAGCACTCGTTACGAAAAATATGATGTGCCATAAGGGTCGAATTGGCGATAGCGAGTCGTGTGATTGCAACCCTCACTTCGCTCGGGCAGCAAACCTCACACTCGTCGCAATCGTCAACTTTCGACCCTTGTTGCACATTATACTATTCCGTGCAAAATATCGAGACCCGCAACCTCGGAAAACTGTTAAACGTATTAACTGTAAACTCACTTGTTGGCCCTGACGGTAGGTACGAGAAACGACAGCTGACTGTAGAGCGTGTAACTCTTGCGATTCTTTCCGGTCCGACTTTTCGCCTTACCGGCTATGTGCAATTTCAGCTCTTTCGTAAAGTGATCCCTCATGTTTTTCCATTTGTTGCGCAGATTTTTTTCTGTAATACGATAGACACGACCGTTTGGATGGAAATACTCTGCCTGCCGCAACTTTATTTCCACCCGTCTACCAAGCGAAATCGTCTTACCGATGCATTCGCATTTATTATACCTAGTTTATTCTATTTTTCCCCCAAAACCCAAATCTGTGATTTTACCTTCGATGCCTCTTTCCTCCACATCCATTTTGTCCCATTCCGGTATTACAGCCTTACACACCTCCTGCCACGCTTTCAACTTAAGGTTTCTCTCATTGTACTGAGGGCACTTTGTGTCGTAGATGGCCGGTCGTCTCTTTACTTCCGCTATGAATTTCTTCGTGTCGACCATCGTAGATTATTTTTTTTTTTCGCTCATAGATTCCGATTTTTTTTTTGGAAGAAACGCGGTGACCCTCGTGTGTTGCAGACTGGCCGTGGGAGTCGTACTGATACGGAGTGCGGAAAAACCGCTGCCAGGTTCCGCGACGTACAAGCGGGCACGGAGTCTGCGTCGCGCGACGGCAACAACGCGGTAGCGGCTGCGGCGTTGGCTTCCATTCGGCGTGCACATCCGCGGACCTTGCGGTGCGGAATTCTCCAGACGTTTGACAACGTCGCCAAATTTTAACCCTCACGGGGAATGATAGCCTAAGCGTAAGCCTAGGCTCCATGGCGTAAGCATATCGATTGCTAGAAAAAAGACGACGGGGCCCGATATATATTTCAAGGTGTGAAATCAGACGCCTTTCGGTTATTTCGCAGCTGATTTTTTTCAGCACTTTTTGCACCTTACCTTCGAGAGGTTTTGGCGAATCGACCTTTGGCAGTTTTCTTTCGACTTTTATGCTGAATACGTCGAAAACGAAATGGCGAAATTCATTTTTTTTTTTCTCAACCGATTCAGGGAATTAAAAATCAATCAACATTTTTCGCTACAACTATTCCGGTATTCCGATACAGTAAATATTATCGAAGCAACGAATCTGGATTGACAAAAAAATAACACGAAGTTAAAAAAATCTTTTTTGTCAATTTAGGTCCGTAAATATAGTACCGAGATAGGAAAATGACGGCACGGTGACGGCACCGTGGCGGTACCGATGGTACGATACCCGTTTGACGGCACGTTTTTCTATCTGGGGTAAATATTTTCGAAGTTACACACTTTGGTAATAAACTTCTGGAGCCACGCGCGGCCCTCGCATCCCTCACGGGGATAGCAACAGGCGAGCTTCACGCTCGTTTAGTCGCTCGACCTTCGGGCTATTCGAGTTAGAGAAAAAAACAAAACATCCAAAGGGGAGAATTTGGGACGAGACAAGGTCTAGTACTATTCGCTAGTGGTTAGCAAGAGAAAGTTGG
This sequence comes from Stenichneumon culpator, assembly GCA_964017025.1. Taxonomy (NCBI): domain Eukaryota; kingdom Metazoa; phylum Arthropoda; class Insecta; order Hymenoptera; family Ichneumonidae; genus Stenichneumon; species Stenichneumon culpator. The sequence continues at coordinate 16,253,330 of OZ024779.1, read as the reverse complement.
CGCGCAAACGGGCATCGTCCAATCATCGCCAGCCTAGCCCGACGGAGCATCGACCTCCTCGCCATCAGAGGCTCTGCTCCCCCTTGCTCTGAAGAGCAGGAGAGGAATCGCGAGATATTCGATAGGCAATGGGTGTTAGCGGTGAGACCGGAGCAGAAGACAGGGCCGTAAGATACTCAAAAAAATTGCTCAATTTGTTTAATTTCATAATCCCAAAAGATTGCCAATTTAAAAAAAAATTAAAAATCGACCTTAGTATGAACCGCGAAAAATCTTCTAACCCTTCCCGTTGTCCCGAAGAGTCGAAAGGATTAGGAAAACCAAAATACGATATTGCTTCAAAGAAAAGATTACAAATATATACTTTTTTAATTCTCAAGCCGCTATTTGAAGAAACCGGCGACGCCATAAAAATTGTGCAATAATCCATCTATCCGTTTCGGATATCTTCTTCAAATATGCTCGAATATTCTCTTCAACCGAGACAATCTTCAAAAAATAAGTTTTTTTTTTTGCAACTACGTTTTCTTAATTAAAAAATGTCTCTATCGATAAAATACGTTTGGGTACTTGGCGAGAAACGGGGGCAAAATATCGTTCTAGTATGGTGTTTTTATAGCGGGGCACCGGACAACCTAGTAACTGTACTGGATCGAACGATGCCGGGTAGACGCGCAGGCAGACAGGATCCTGCGCCGCGTGTCCCGAGCACACTTACAAAATTTACCGCATGGACAGGAGCACACACACGAGTGTAGACGCAAAACGCGTAGTGGTAGGAAGGGTAGAAGCGTAATACGTCGAGGAATCGAGTTCTCGGCACCGCAGCGTCACCCACGTATACTCGACGAATCGCCACCTCGTTTCAGTTCTCGTCCGACCCGAAGAACGACAGGAAGCTCGCAGGAAGTTTCTTCTCAAGCCGGCCCATCGTTGTGACCTCAGATCTTTCATCTCGTTCGTGCAAACGTGATTCTCATCCGAATCCAATCGAAAATGTCGATCGCCGATTTTCTTGGTAAAAAATACAAACTCATCAGCAGCAACAAGTTCGACGAGATGATGAAAGCTCTCGGTAAGTAAGAACCTCTTAGACATTAAAGTGTATGTGGTTCAGCGACGCATCTGCGTGGTAACGCCCCCGGCTCGGCGATAGCTTAACTTTCGGCCACGCTATATTCCGCACACCGTTATCTCTCATTGCCCAATTATTAAATATTTTAATGAGCAATCGTCGACGATATCACGCCGCAAAATTTACACCATCGCGAGCAAGACAAAATATTCCTATAAAAAACAGGTCGGGTCGAATAATACGCCGGTTTATTTATTTATTTTTATTTTCGTTGATTCCGATTACATTTCTGTTATTGCTGCCGAAAGTCAGGAGTTTGATTTAGTTTTATTTGTAAACGATTAATTGCATTTTTTTCATCGCCATTTCGGCTGAGAAATACAAATTTTATTTTAGACGAAAATTACTGTACGTAGTATTTGTTGGAAGTAAAAACTATTTTTTTACCCATTTTAAAATTTATTTCGTCGCCACTATTATTATTATTAGTAAAAAAGATTACAATCACGTTTCCACTGCATTTATATATAGAATTTAAGCGTCGAATGATTGAGCAGCGGAAGCGCGCATACTGCAGTGTCAGCGCAGTGGGTCCGATCTCGGAAATTGTAGTTTGTCGCGTGCAATGTTGTCGTGCATCGTGACGAGGCGCGAACGGAGGTAAAATAATTGATCCGCCACGAGGCAGGTGTTTCTATGTGTCGACTCGGCGGCTTCTCAGCCGGCGAAAAATGTTAAGCCCCCTGGTAAGCACCACCCACGCCCACGCCCGAGCCGACGTGCTATACCGGAACCCGTATAAGCTCTCGGACAGCTATTTACGTGAGGGGAAAGACGATTCGCTTAATAGCGAATAGTAGTGCGAAATACACATGAGACAAACTTAACGAGCTCGTCCGGCCATCGTACGACACAGCGCAGTATGCACTTCGTGCTCGAAGCGCACGATAACTTTGAGACTACTTTTACACAGCTATTGGCAGGTTACGCGGCAAATTAAAGACAGTCATTGGCAGGGTTCTACATTCCTCTACATAAAATAGGTGAAATAATAATTACACAACTGCAAAAAAGCCTTGCGTCTCTCTATCGAATGATTGATATTAAAGAATCGCAGCTGTTAAAAAAAAATAGTTATTGGCAGGTTGAGCAAGCGAAGAAAAAAATGTTATGAATGGGACTTGTCTTTCTCGTGTTATCGAATATAATTTCGTCAGAGAGTTCCGACAATTTCATGCTGCTGATATAATCACAAGCGAATATTATTAAAATGAGCTATGCCAACGCTGGCCGCGAAACGGTTTGACTTTCTTTGTTTACACGCACGCCGAGTAGATAGAACACGCCGGGTTATTAAGATCTCGACAAACAGTGCCTGATGGCTTTGTAAATACAGGCTCGAGAGCTGTTGTGAATTTGATCGTTCGAAGATAACGCGGGAGTCGTGTAAGGCAATGTCGGGGATTTTCTGTGTTCTGCAGGACTCGAGATAGACTACAAAATACTGATACTGTAAATTATCGTCGAAATTTTTTTTTTTCGTTCCTAGCTTGGAAAAATCTGAAAGTTTGGTCGGTAAAATCGAGCATGTAAAATTGGCTCTGGATAGATATTTTTAAAATAAATTTTGTTTTCCTCATATCAGAATTAAATCGGGCACAGAAAAAACCACTCGTCATACCTCGCGGTTTGTGTTTATTTTAAGAGCCCAAGCGGCCGATATCGTGCATGCAAGTACGTCCAAAGTGCAAACTTCAAAGTCTCCATCTACCTCCCTCTCACGCTCGATCCTCTCTCGCTGTCGCCCTCCCGACAAACGGAGAATCGCAAAACTTCCCCACCACATGCACTCCAGTGGGCAAAATCCCGATACGAGACACGAATGTCGATTATGCTCTGAACGACTGTCACGCGACTAAGTGCAAGTTCCTCGCTCGGTTAGATTCGCAACGGGCAGCCTCAACGTAACCTCACGCGAATCAACAATACTTCATAATTACACACAGAAAAAAAATCGATAGGAAAAATAAAACAATAGAAAAAAAAATATGTCGCTGATACAAGGATTTCTGGGAAAGAGGTACAAGCTCGCGACTACCGACAAATTTGACGAGTACATGAAAGCTCTTGGTGCGTATAAACTCGGCAACAAAAAAATAATACAAATAAGAAAAATTAACATGAATCAATCAAAGAATTTTTTTCTACGAGACATAATCAACACATCGTGAGAAGATAAACGTTCTTTAATTATTCGAATTTTTTCTACTGTTATAAATTTATTACACACGTCCAAGTACTGATGAAAATCAAAATACCGATTAATTTCTTTATTTTGTTATATATGTACTTGACCTGTTTTTCTATGCACAGGTGTCGGTCTGGTGACAAGAAAAATGGGAGCATCGGTGAGCCCGACGGTCGAGCTCACCGAGGACGGTGGTACGTACACGCTGAAGACGTCGAGCACCTTCAAAAATTCCGAGATTAAGTTCAAACTCGGCGAGGAGTTCGACGAGGAGACACCGGACGGTCGTAAGGTCAAGAGCACCGTAACGCTGGACGGGAATAAGATGATTCACGTGCAGAAGGGCGACAAGGAGACCATGATCGAGCGAGAATTCACTCCCACGGAAATGACGGCCGTTAGTATATAACACGTAGCGCATGTAACTATCGAATTATCTGAATCAGTGCCGCAACAGATGACCAGCCCTCAATGCGAGTCGAATTATCATCTCGAGCGGCTGGGGGCTGCGATTCAAAAGTTTTATCTAAACTCTATCGTGAGATCGGGTTTGGACGTTCGCGTTGAATTCGATCTACCCACGTCGTCTACGTGACTAACAAGCCGTACAATGACAAGTGATTGATCAAAAGTACCGCCAATTACAAGTACGTCGGGCTGAATTGAATTCCCTCCGCGAGGTGGAACGGGGAACTTCAGTGACTTCTAGACGCGCGCCTACTACTGTATTATTGGCAACTACGTTCTCATTCATTCATCGTTCTCGATTGAGCCCTCCGAGACACTATTAAATGAGCCAAATATAGAGTTCTCCCACTTTGCTCTGGTGATTTAATTTCTCGTATGATTTTTCATTTTTTTTTTTACGATTTATTTTTCAGATCATGAAAGTCGACGATATCGTGTGCACCAGGGTGTACAAGCTCCAGGAATAAGCTTCAAAGTTCGAGCGAGTTACAAGGAGGAGACACGCGGACACGCACATTCTCTAATCTGAAACCGTCGGAGATTAAGCAACGGTTTAAAAAGCTTCGGCGGCACATGCGAGATATATATGTATATATATATAGATATGTCTTTTGCGTTTACTGGGACAAACTTTGTCGTGTGAAATTATTAATAACGGATAAATGATATTATACTACTTTCGACGCGTTGTACGCGACCTCTTGTCCGTCCGGACGGAAACATATAATATTTTCTTTTTGTATGTTCGATGAATAAATTCTTCGATAAAAATATACTGGAGTAGCGTTTGTGTAATTGCAATTATAAGTGATAGGAATGACGTTGGTTCTTCGAGAAGCTCTTAGCACGAACTTCGAGGCTATCGTGGAAATTATCGCAACGTTAAATGGAATAAATCAGCGACGGTTTAGCAATTGAAAGAAGGAGTAACGATGATTGTGCATGAGCGGTGTGAGAATGATCGATAACATAAATGATTAAGAAAAAAAATACCATGCCATGTGACGATGTCCTCGAAAAAATAAGATTGGCAGCAACTTAATCGCGAGAGCAGCTAGCCAATAGCACAAAAAAAATCCGGAAATCGCTACATCGACGACACTCATTATTTACTTTTGATTTATAAATTTTTCGATAAAAATATATACTTGCATAACGTTTGGGTAATTGCGATTATAAGCGACACACCGGCAACAATTTCTTCGAGTCAGCTCGGATTTATCGGAAACTCGCGCATACCAACTGTCGGTACATACCTGTAACAAAAATTCACATATCCACTTAGTACGAAGCTCGAGTCGCTGCGATCGTTTGAAAAAAAAAAATCGAACATAACCTCACCGCGCGGAGTCAGCGTCGAGGTTATGTCGAACATCAATTAAGATAATAACACGCCGGCTTCGTCGGCAGAACTATCAAAGTCGAGGAAGATAAAAGTATATTGGGACAATGGCAGAGGAAGAGTCGGAGCTGGACAAACCAGTGATTTTATTCGGAAGGGACATGAGAAAGATTCCGTGCTTCAGACGCAGTGTTCTGAACGGAGCGGGTTTCGGCGCCGGAGTCGGCTTGGCGGTTTTCATGTTCACGAGTAAGGTACGGTGGGCCTCGCACGCAACAGTCGGAGCTTTCGTTTCCATAACGTTGACATATTGGACCTACTGTCGTTGGGAGTGGGCCGAACAAAAATTTGCCATGGGACAGATACACGGAACTTACAGGCAAATACTTGCTGATAAAGAGTCTGGTGATAAAGGAATGGCTGCGAAGGAAGTTGAAGTTGTCGAAGTTTGAACAGTTTCCACACCTTTGTTTATATGTGCATCATAGTATAATTGTGTAAATTGTAATTACAAGAAGACGAGGAGATCTGCCGACAAAGATACGGAATAAAAATTCTTGATATCAAGAATCGCTTAACTCACGAACAAATTTTTAACACCTCTTTAGTTCTTCCCTACTTGTCTGACACATAACTAGCTTTACAAGCTATGTAATTATTCATATGCCAGTGCTAAAGTTGCGCTCATCATCATTCGAAGGACAAACTTGTGCAAAAAAAAAATGAATCAAATGTATCAGTGTAAGTTTCAGCGTCGCTCAATGACGAGCTAAGTAATACAGAAAATCTTATTATCGAGGAGCGCACAGTGCTCTGTGCAACTGTAATCACTTATTTGCTTTATCTGCTTGTTTGTAGCAAAAAATATTTTCTGTGGCTGTACTAATACTACGCAAACTTAATTCTTTGAAGCGCTCGACCACTTTGCTGACTTTGGAGCTAAATTTAGCTCCAGAAAAAAAAAAAAAACTCAATCGACTAGAAGATTTCAGCATTCCAACGCCCAAATACGAGTCACACAATAATCTGTGGAATATAAGATGCTGGACGAAAAAAATCCTTACACCGACGCCAAACCCCTAAGTCCGGTTGAATTTGTAGCTACCATTCTCTCTATCGCTAATATATTCTCCGCGATAAGCTCGGTTCCAGCCACGAAAAAGGGTTTTTTCTCTTAATTTTTTTTTTTTGTAAATAAAAGTAACTCGATCGGCCGAACGACAAAGCATCCAGGCATGCCAATGGCCCGAGCATACCTACACCGCGGCGCGAGGACTCGGAGGATCCGGTTGTAACAAACTGGTCAGGAGACGCCTTCTTCTTTTCCTCTTCTTTTTGCGGACAACCCCAGTCTAAATTTAGAATCCCCGTTTGGCATGGTCATGTCCGAGCATCGAGAAACACACACACGCATGACCTAACCTTACTTCGATCCTCAACAATATCGCATGGATTTCGTTGGAATTTCCAATCTCTGCAAGCGAATAAATTTCATGTGATATTGTTATTTTTTTTTACCGTGTTACCGTGAATGATTAAAGATCGATGAAAGGCGTCAGTCGTCACGATTGATACTTCGTTAGGATTTCATTGAGCGAACGATCGTTGCGTCGATTCCTCGAGAGTTATGTTTCGCATTATACATACAATTGGGGTGAGAGAATAATCTCGACAAAGAATCAAACGGGTTATGTCGTAGGTGGCAAAGTTCAGGTCAAATCAAACTTTAACCGGTTTGACGCCGTCGCTTGGGAGTATGACGAAACACAGGCGAATGTGTTCGCTTCTTCTCAAAGGAACCCTCTGTGAATTCGCGTAGTCAAGGTAGCACAGTGAAATCTAGGTCTCGGGCCCATTGTCAGGTATATCGTATAAATTTTGCGAATCAAGATCGAATGAAAAAGAAAAATGAAACGATATTTCGAAACCTTGCGGCTGTGCAGCGACACGAAGAGTCCGTATAACTGCGCATCAAGTATGCATCACATAGATCATTAAAAAAAGAAAATAAAAAAACACATTCATTAATGTTATTCGATCATAGTCACGGGAACGAATTCCTCAGCTGCAATAAAATGCCTAACAGGTAGGTCAGCTGGTATTTCTTAACAGTCGAAGATTTTTTTTTACGTTTTTACGGTGCATATAAAAAATATATATGACGCGCGAGTCTTTGGAAAATAATAATCAAGTAACAGGATCCGGATGTTGGCGATGGTCTACACCAACAATAATTCTTAATGGAGTGATGAAAAAAAAAAAAAAAAAAAAAAAAAAAAACGGAAAAAAGGAGTTGTCGACGAGCCTCGAATTTGGGGAAAGAAATTCCTCTGCAGGAGTTATTTATGGCCGACCGAGATTCGGCAATTTTTATCCGTTAACGGTATATCGACTCGAATAGTTCGAGAGATAATGACCGACAATAGAGGTATACGGTGAGTTTTTGTACGATAGTGCTGTTTGATTGCTTTTTCTTAAACTTAATACATTATATGATAATTATTATAGTAAGTGCTATAGAACGAGAAATAAGGGAATTTCGTTTACAGTTTCTTTGCAAGACCAACGCTCCATCAGTGTTGACGTCACCGAAGTCGACGGACTACTGAGCAGCAGGGGACTGGCCCGCTGACCGGCTAGGGCCGTACTACGCGATTGTAGTGCGAACGCGGCGGGGAGAGGGGGTAGGTGGCGCTGCGTATAGATTACTTCGGTCACCAACACATTGCGAATTCGTCACTGACACATTAAATATGCCAAACGTATAACTATGTACAGTCCGTTTACGCGAATAAACAACGAAGCAAAATAATAGTATGGGTATTTTTGGACATCCCAGCAACCGGATAACCCGTATAAAAACGCCTACGTAACAACCGACGCATGGATTGCGAAGAGTTTGCATTTTTCCACTTTTTTAATCTCCCGAAGATTGCTGTAGATAGAAGCGTAAGACCGTTATTTCGACATGTATTTGTATTCTTGATTTTTTTTTCTTGTCGCCTTTGGGTGGGAAAAAGTAGTTCGCGCTGCATTCCTTGTCGAAGAAGTCGACAAAGTTCAAGGCACCGTCTATCCCCATTTTAGATTCAATGTTTTCGTCGATTCGGGAGAGATGGTTTGTAAACCGTATCTTCTGAAGCGACGAAAACATTGAATCTAAAGTGGTAGTAGTCGGAGATCTACGTATAGAGGTCCAACCACTAACCTCGTTTTACGAGAATCATCTCCTCATTCCTGTTTTTTTTAAATAGTATCTTGTTCACCCCACTGTGCGGACTGGTTTGGAACGTTTCCGCGTATAATAAAGTCTTATCAGTCAGACATGCAATAATATCTTCGATTGGTAGATTTTTTTATCGATTCATACATATTAGATTATAAGTCAAACAGTCGTAAAATTTGTATTAAAAAAAAAAAGCAAACTTCTTTTTGCTTCCAGATAGTGGAATGTTAGTTTGAAAAAAATGCTCGTGACTTTTGCGTCGAAACAATTACGGAACATCCTTCCCCTGAAGAAGCTATGTCGATAAATTTAAAATTACACAAGGGAGCGCTGTAATATTTTCATTCATTATCGCTATTATAATTAATTCATTATTCAGTTTGATTGTTCGGGGTATAAAAAAAATATCCTCCTCTTTGCACTTAACATTTTTTAACTACAAACTTGCATTGTAAAACGTTCAAAAATCTTGAAAGCTGCGAAAGTCTGACTGGTGCTCTTGTTATAAATGCAACATACAGTAGTAGGCAATTGAAGTGGAACAAGCTGATTTTGGCGTAAGTATATGTGAACGGGTCCAACTTTTACCAAAACTGGCAAAAAATATCATGTTCCACTTCAATTGCCTACTACTGTATTTGAACGCAGTCTCCTAATTAGCACTGTCCTCAAGAAGGATATCGTTGCTACCATTCGTCCGTAAAAGTTGCATAGCTGTAACAAAACGAATTCCCACCTCCTTATGTAAATTATCCAAAACGAATAGTAAATAATCCTAACCATTAAGAGCACGTCCATAACTCGTTCGAACTGGTTACGCAACGAGCGTGAATAAAATTGAGATATTAAATGAAAAAGGGTATGAAATATTGAATATTCGGAAGTTCGTAGGATGTTAAAAATTCAAGAGGCGTCTCCGCTCGACGCCTCGGTCGGTATGTATGCTATTTTTATACTTGTGTGCGTTATGTACGTGTAGAGCCAAACTGTACGTGCATGCACGTACACGTACGCCCTGGCAATCCAGTTCTTTAATGGCTTATCGAGGAAATCGAGCGCCCGTTCGCTCCGTATTAATTCGTTCGGTTCCCAGCAAGAGAGCATGCTGGCTGCGCCTTGACAGAAATTTCTCTTGCTCTCAAAGCGACGATCGGAAAGAAAACTTTCACCGTATTTATACTATAACCTCATCGGTGCTCCGGAAGATGAACGGAAGATGTAATAGGCGTTATGCTCAACTTTAACAGCATTAACTAATTCATAACTTGGAATTCATATTCGCATCTAAGACATTAGTCTTAGATGCGAAAAAGGTGAAACAAGGTCGATTCTTTTTCTTCAAAAAAACAAAATGAAATATGGAGGGCAATAAATTCTTCTTTTTTCATCTCGGAAGCGACTGCCTTAATATTGCGAATATTAAAAAAAAGGTGCGCGTATATTCGATCGCTTACTCATTGAATGACTAAAGAAATGATAAATAGCTCATTGATTCAAATTCGATGAAACTGGCAAACAGGTTTTACATTCTAATTCTTATTTCGCGTTATGTGTGTCGATTAAATTTGCCCTTTAGCGCGCATCGAGAGGCGATCTTTATCTGTCTGTGAAAAAAAATCTCGATACCTGTGGCCAATTTCGTTTCTCAATTGAAGCAAAAAATGTTTTTCATCGGAGTCGATACCAGCGCGTTCGGGTTCGAAGTTTGAGCCGCCGATCGGTGACTGCCTGCCCTTGACGATCGCGCAGACTCATCGCGATCTACTTGCATAAATTAGAAACTCACGCATATGTCATCTCTCGTCGCGAAGAGTGACTTTGTTCTCCTCACAAAGTGTGACAAAATCCTGTCGCACTGCAAGACAACCTTGCGCGACCTTGATTGAAAAAGAAGGCTCTTCGACCTTGGATTATCCGTCGACATCGGAGTCATCGCGCTTTCCTTGTAAATGTCACGTTGTGTAGTGTTTATTGGAGGGTAATTGAGACACCGTGACAGAATTGTGATGCGATGTGGAAACTTGTCGCACATATCGCTCGGGTACCCAAGTCTCGTCGAGGAAAAAAAAAAACAAAAATACATCTTCGTAGGTAAATCGACAGTTACGACGAACGACCTTGACGTCATCGAATAAAATTCCTCAACTCATCGCCGTATCACTAACATTGATTTTTTTTATATTCCTATTTTCATCGAAACGTAAACTGAACGATTAAAAAAGATGTTTTTTTTACCGTTATAGTTTTATTTTCCTTATAGTTTGTGCTTGAAAAGGATCGGAGCGAAAAATCATTTTTCCCGAGAGCTGAGCGGTGTTTATCTTTGTATCGATTAACTCGTTTATAATCGACGGGGGCGATCCTGTAGGGCAATATTTAATATCGCGTGATCAATCGAGCTTCCGCGCCGACTCTCGCCGCTACCGTCGGGAGAAACGATACACTATCTCGAATTACAGATTTCATTGCCGTGAGCAAGAATAAAATCAGAGCGGAGCGCTTTCTACGTACATTGACTGGAGGGCATGTGCACCTTAATCAGCAATTTTCCTATCAGAGAGCCTAAAGGCTTTTGATTTTTACCTTTCTTATTTTAAACTTTCAATATTGAACCTATGCAAAATCATTCATCTTCGTGAAATTAATTCTCCGAGGCGCCCGTTTTTTGCAATAAATTTTTTAAAACTATCCCGACTCAGAAACGGTACGGGCACAGGTTCGTTGGCCTTCCTTTCGATAATATCGCCCATCGATTTTCAGAAATATCATCATTGGCAAAAAAAAATGATTTGTATCTTCGTATTAGGTAAGCTAAGAAGCCCATAAAAGAACAAAAATTAGCATAGTGATTGAAATATATGATTTTGAAAAAAAATATTATAGTGTTTGTGATTGGTTTTCCCTGTTATTTCAGCAATCACCGTTAAAGCGTTAATAAACAAAGCGCGGGTTCTCTGGATGAATTGATAACCGGACTGGAATGTCGGAGCGAACAGTTCAGTGTCCTAGCTGTACAGTTGAAGGACGTTGTATGAATCAGCGTTCGTCGAGCCTGGCCATCGCTCTAATGGGCGAAATGTTTCTCGGATGATAAGCGTGTAACAGCTTTGATCCTTTTGATTGCGCAACACGTCTGAACCACGTTTGTTTACGCTTTTGACGGGAGAAATTGCATCGTTATTACGTGACTGCTATGTAAAATGGCCGGGAGTCTCCTTAATAAAACGAGTTATCCTGCGGTATGTTATTAAGGGGGGAAATACATAGAGATGGTCGAAAACGACAAAAAATTTCGGGATTTTTTTCCAACGCAACTACTCGACCAATCGTATTGAAATTTTTATCAGCATCTTGCAGCCAATTCTAGCTAAACGAATTTTCCCCGCGATGTCGAACTGCGGCAGTTGTAGTTTTTTTTTTTTTTCAGAAACCATTACATTCTCTATAAAAGTACGCTGTCTATAAACCAAGAACAAGTTTAAAAAATTGAATATTGTAATAATGGCGGCGCTCAGAGAAAAAAGATCGAATTTTCACCGAAAATTTTTATGCAAAATATGATTGTTACATTAATTTTGTAATGAATATGGAGGTTTATCCACAAGGGTTTCTAACTATGTGTCTAAAAGCCTTTGGTTGAAATTAATCGGATGAATAGTTTTTTTTTTTTAACGCTGCCGCAAATTTCGAAAATGTCGTTTTGAGTAAATCGCGTTTAAAGTTTCGGGTAAAGAAAAATCAAAGTCTCTGGTGCCTTATAGTTGTTTTAAGCTATACCGCTATTTCGGGACCAAAAATTTCAAAACGATTGGTCGAGTAGTTGCGTTGAAAAAAAATCCCGAAATTTTTAGTCGTTTTCGACCATTTCTATGTATTTTCCCCCTTAACGCATAAACGAGGCGGGACGAGTGAACATTTCATAATCGCGGTTCACTCTCGTATCTCCTGTAACGCTGAATGCTCTCTCGCGCCAAGTGACTTCCTACATACGCAAGAGGCAAACGCCGTTTTATTGTTCGATTACCACTCAAGCTGCTTCAACTTTGTTATCCTATGAAAATTTTCAATGGAACTTCGTGCCAATCTTCGCACGGGCTTGTTACAAATACTTTTACGCGTCGTTTTGCGTGTCTCCTCTGGTCTATAAGATCGGATCGATGTTTTGACCCCCGAGGCTTTCATCAACGTCGTCTCCAACGTTTGTGTGCGGGCGCCCGTGAGACTCTCACCGCGACTCCTTCCCCCGTGCGGGCGGCATAATTTATTCCGAAGCAATCACCCAACAGATAACGATCTCGAGATTTCGAATATACCGAATGTTTGATTATAGCTGCTCTTTTTCGTCGTTCCCCTTGTCTATGGCATACTCTCTTTGGGTCATATGTTTGTGGCTGTGTATCGAACCACTTTCTACTATATTATAATCCCCTCCCCCTCCACCCTCTCCACCACCCCCCTTCGCCCCACGCATCGTTCGATTTATACTCGCACTTTCTTTTTCTAAATCGTAATTAGCGTTATTCAACTTGGTGAAACGTTGATTTAGTACCGTTACGAATTTTTCACCAATTTGCCATTATGCTTCTGTCGAACAGTCAATTTTTTTTAACATACTCAATTATAATACTTTCGATACTCAACTCTTCGAGACAGCACCATTCCTCTTATTTTTTTGTGAACATACTTTTTCCTTTTCTATCTCGGGAATTATTTTTGGCACGTATCGCTGATGCTTCGTTCCTGCTGCGACGGACTGCCGGTAAAGAGTAGAGGAGGGTTGATTCGAGTGTCAAATAGAGTAAAGCCCGCAGTGGGTCATGGACGGGACTTTCGGTTGAGAGCGACGTTTTTAGAAATATTCCAAGCTGGTTTTTTAAACATTTTTTTAAATTACAAAAAAGATTGTGTTTCGTCAATTTTTTTGACGAGCCCTCTGGCGTTTACTAAATTATCGGACACCCGTCTTCGTAATAAATTCACGAGTGTTAAGGGCAGCTTGCGAAAGGTATCATCGGGTCAACTATTACTGGATTACCCAACTGCATAATCAAAGCTTCGATCGACCGCCGAATCATTACCGAGCGACGAGATAACAAGGATCGTGATCATTGCCACATTCGTTCTGACATATATACGTGTGAAAGAAAAAGAAAAGCAAACAAAAATAAAAACACGTTACGCATAACGTCGAAGAGGATTAACAAATCGCGCCGGTCGCTCTGTAAAAAAGATTCGTATGATATTGAATGTACCGGACAAGAGGTTTTTTTGCAAAAAATGGTATATTAAATTTCATGTACAATTTTGATAAAAAATTAATGTCAGGTCTATTATAAACATTGAAAATACTTTTTTTTTAATTATTTACCTTAATTTCATTATAAAAGTACTTTGATTTTTATCATTTACTTTAGCAGCAGTAGTAAAAGTACATTTATTGACAATATCGTGTAGATTATACAATATCTGATACATCTGTAGCAGTTACAACGGTTACATAGACATTGTCAATCGGCCATCAACCCCGGAGTCCTTCAGACGCATAATTTACTTTAATTTCATTGAAGAAGTGTATTCATTTTTCATCACAATTGGACATTAAATTTAGTGTACCAGTGTTTGCATAAAAACTTCTAGTCCAGTGCATTAAATTGGCAATTTTTTCTTTACAGTCTCGCCCACAAAAGTCCGGTCGGTTCGCCGTCACAGGTTAATTACGAAATTTAGAGGAATGCCGGAGAAATGCCGGCGCAACAGATCGACCCCGGTCTCGGGTGTGACGAAAAGTAGTATAACGTCGTGGAATAAGGAACCGAAAGTGTGGATCCGAAAACAAATCGATGCCGAGTGACGGCATCGGGCCGGCAGAGGAATCGGCTAAGAACGTCAACTGCCTTGCGAGTCGTTGCAAGGATGAGCCAAGGATATACGCGGGTCTCCGTATAGGCGGCCGGGTGGCTCGGGACGACGAGAGTAAAAGTTTTCGACGAGGTTCAGAGGTGGCCGCAAGGGCATCAGAGATGTTGGAATTTTTCGTGGGTACGTGTGCGCCTGCGCGTGTATCATTCTCGCTCTCTTCAATCCGCAAACCTTTCCTTCGCGCCATCAGCGTCGTCTGGGGCAATGTTGCAACTTGACTTGAACTCGACGAGCGCGTCATATTTCATTGGCCGGAATCTCCCGCAGCAATTCCACGGGCGCACATCCGACATTTCGAAATACTATACGTCGTGGAGATAGAGGGAGATATTACATCGGTTCGAGTTTAAAAAATTGTAAGCCGATTGCAACGTTCGACTGGATGACTCGAGCTCTCGATCTGCATCGGGAGAATCGCGGCGAAAGATCGCGCGGCGCGGAGGTGGAGCGACAATAAATCGGGTGAGGCTGGGTTAAATGGTCAGGGGTTTTTTTTTAAGACAGAGGATTTCGACCATTTGCGGCCAAAATAGGTGTTTACTTTTTATACTCGAAAATCACGAATGTATCGAAAATTGAACGCGACGAAAGATCGCGAGGCGCGGAGGTGGACTAACAATAAACCGGGTAAGGCTGAGTTCAATGGTCAGGGTGTTTTTTTTTTTCAAAACAGGGGATTTCCACTATTTGAGGTCAAAATAGGTGTTTACTTTTTATATCGGAAAATAACGATCTTAGCCAAAATTGAACGCGACTAAAGATCGCGCGGCGCGGAGATGGAGCAACACTAAACCGGGTGAGGCTGGGTTAAATGGTCATGGTTTATTTTTAAGACCGGAGATTTCGACAATTTCAGGCCAAAATAGGTGTTTACTTCTCATATTGGAAAATCACGATCGTATCCAAAATTGAACGCGACGAAAGATCGCATGGCGCGGAGATGGAGTAACAATAAACCGGGTGAGGCTGGGTCATGGTTTTTTTTCAAGACAGGCGATTTCGACAATTTCAGGCCAAAATAGGTGTTTATTTTTCTTGATCTGAAAATAATAATCGTATCAAAAATTGAACGTTATTGAACGGTATTGGCAACGTGTAAAAAAATCCCCGGCTTCAGATAAAACATACTGTAGGAGGAGCTACATTTTTGTCTAATACCATTTTCTTCATATTTGTCTCCTTTTCAAAATCGGAATTTCGTTTTATTTCCATATTTTGTTTAATTCATCAGAATCAAGGAATTCTTTATTTTGGGTCTACGATAATTCGATTCTCAAAATTCGATGACTCGTGGCCGTAGCTGCAGTCGTAACTTCTGGCGAGCCGGATCTGGCGTTCGTCTTTAGCGGAAAATTATCGGACCGGCTCGTTAAACAGGTGGGAATTTCCACGAACAAAATGGCACCGGTCGACAATAGTCATTAGTATAACGACTACGTGCAGCGAGTCATTATTTATGCCTAAGTTTACCCTCGCGCCGAGGCGCGTCAGCTTGATTTTAGTGAATTCTCGTTAAAAGACTGTAGTAACGATTACAGCAGGATGTGATCGCGGAGATACACTTTAGCGCTTGACTCCCCGACGTGCCTAGTCGATGACGCGTCGAGTGTCAAAGTCGCTGGGAATTCAATGATTTTGAAAGGTGTTTCCCAAGATTACATGCCCCTTTGGTCATGGCACGGAGGTCGTTACGGGCATAAATGATTCAGACAAGTATCCCGTTCCGTTCGGTCATAAAGCGAGAACGGGACGAACGGCGAACCCGGAGATCGCCGAGAAACGTTTTGCGATTTTGAAAGGCCTTCTCTCTGGCCGGCGAGCTGCTCCTATATGCGCTCCCGAGCACGGTGGCGCCAATCGATTTTTCTATCCGGAGATCATTCTCGGACTCGCGATCGCTCGCCGCTCTGTTCTCTTCTCCTCGGTAACAAAAAAATAAAATTAAAAAAAAAAAAAAAAAGTGAAAGATTTGCCGATGTTATCCGAGACGATGAGTGTTATTCGGAGCGTAAGACGTATCGCGTAGTCGTCGAAAACTATTGGGTATAATAAATCGAGCCTTCAGATCATATCGAGCCGGGCGAATGGCTCTCATAAAGAATATATCTCGCGAGTGCCCGGCGCATATATACGCCCGCGATATTATATCTGATAACGCTGAAAGGGGGCCCGAGCTTCTCCACCATCGTCTCCGGCCGATGACTCAATAAACCGCGCTGGCATATAACAAACGAGACTGCATTTCTCGAATCATTTAGCCTTCCGCTCGACTTTATCGCAATGACAAGTACGCGGCTTCTGTCGCAACGATGAGTAGCCGAACAGAATTTCGAGGACCAACGCACCCGACGCACTTGGGGAGGTGGAAATGTTATTAATAATGAATGTTTTTTTTTATTTTCGTAATAAGTTATATCTAATGATTAAAAAAAAGATATCTGTAAGCCCTCACGAGCGCTCAAAAATGATAAATCTACTTACCGTGCGAAATTATTTTTTATGAAAAAAAAAGCACCGTTGATGCATTCGATCTTAAGCGCATTTTAGTCGTAAGGAGAATTGTGCTTAACCTGGAATTGGAAAATCCATCGATTACGTAATGGAAATTTGACTATAGTGTTTTTATTGCCGGATCGGACACCAGCGCGTGGCTCACAGTCAGTCAGATGTCTCGTCGTGAAATGGGGAAAAAAACTTTCCTTCGGTTTCATAACTGATGCATAACAGGTACTTATGGGAGAGTCTCACGGGATATCATCGACTGGGCACGTCTTTCGATACGCTATTTTTTAAGGATACGATATCAAACAGTTATAATTTTCTTATAAATCTTCTTGCCGACACCTCGCATTTTTGGCTAAGTTGATTGCGGCTTGAAAACAAAAAGCAAAAAATGAAAATAAAAAAAATCCGCTTACGGCGAATTGGCAGCCCGTGACTTTCTCGTTGCATTTGTTATCGGCTCGAAGCTCTCTTCTTCAAATTACCGGTGTCAAATTGCAAACAATATAATAAGCTTCTCAAAGTGACTTGTTTTTCAAGCAATTTTGCCCGCGATCTGAATTCTCTTTGGAAAGTTATTGTGTTTCCGGATTGCGGAGACACACCCACCGACGGACAGACGGACGGACAGAAATGAGAGAATGGTTTCTTTTTGCATTAAGTATTAAGACCATAAGCTGCCAGACGATTTTTTTTTATTATTATTATTTTTTCGATCACAATACTTTCTCTCTTTATGCACTTCGTGTGCGATGAGAAAGTAAATCGAAAAGAAATTGAGAAAAATAATAAGAAAATAATAAAAATAAAAGCTAAAGTTACACTTCTTTTTTTTTTAGTATTTCGTCAGGGTTTATAAGAAGCGGGACAAATGATATCCACATATGTCACGAGAAAGTATACGTATTGCCAAATCGATCGCGACACCCATCTCTTTCCCTTTCGGGTCTCGAACTTCCGGTACACGCGATTAACTCGCGCGGTTCCTCATTATTTCTTGTGTATCCGCAGAGCAAAAGCAGATTGCATTGAAATATTCGTGAATCGCGAGGAATGCATGTACGCGTGTGCGCGTGAGATTGCGAAAAGAAGGTATTATCGAGAGGGAATTGAAGATGATCGTAAATGCGTATCGTCGATCATCTACCGGGCTATCGGCACGTATAATATACACCGAAAAGGTATAGACAGAATGTAATATGACAACGCGAAGAGGAGATCGGAATTCACGGAGAAAGTGACCGCTGGAGAGCTCGCGAAAGATCGCCTCGAGACTACCGGCTCCTTGGAGACTGTTTTATTCACTTTTACACACAAGTTGCAAGGGACTTTTATCGAGCTCGAATCGCCGCAAGATCAAACTCTCTGCAGCTGCTCTCTTGTCTCTTTCGGCGAGCACTCCGTGTACTTTTCGGCTCTAATATTCCGCGAGGACTTTATGACGGCAGCAAACGTCGTTGATTTATTTTAAATGCTACATATGTACGTTCGTACATACCATATGTAAATTCGTAAATGAAAAAAAAAAAAACAAAACGAAGTCTGCCCTATGGAAAAAAATACACTCTGAGTTACTCTGTGATTTTTTTTTAAAGAATTTTTCAGAATACTCAATGAACCACTTAGCTGAAGAATATAATTTTTTTTTATCCTTCCACTCGGACTTTACAGATCGTTTTATCTAAATTTTCAAATTAGACACTGGCTCGTTTATTGAAGAGGATCACAAGTGATCTCGAGAGCGCGGTGATTAATGAGTCAAAGAGATTAATAAATCTGATCGCTGATATGATCGATGAGTCGAATGAATTCCCGGGAGGTCAATCTCGAATGTTCGATTAAGACGCTACAATGCGGGAAGTCATCGACATAGCTAAACCGAATTGCTTTTACAAACAGCATCTTCACTACCGTCGATTCTATCAATACCTCGGTTGTCTCGTATCGATACACCTCGGCGTTCAATCTGTAATTCCTCCACTGTAATTCCTTTACAAATCGAGGCGAAATACTTGCACGCACTTCGCGCATGATTCGAATAGCTGATGTACGCGATAAAAGATACAAAAGATACATAGAGAGCGATGAGTCAAGATCGAAGAACTGCGAGAGAAAAAAAAATGGCAACGACAGCACACAATGTCCTGACTTTTGTTGGCTCGGAGCAGCGAAGCTAAAAATGGAACCTATGGAATTGTAGCTGAGCTTCCAATTAACGGCGGCAAAATTACCCATGAAAAATAAAATTGCTTTTTTTTATGTTATTCCGACGTGTGCCATTTTTCCGTAATGTTATTGTAACCTAATGTTATTTTAACATATGTTATTTTTATTTTCGATTTATCCGTTTTAAAACTACTATAAAAGTATTGTTAACTTTTTCGTTTCTCCGGATCGGTCAAATATTTTTGTCGATGATTATCTCTTATTGTCTCACTACTCTACGAATTTTGTCAACGCACGTTAAAAGGTGCTAAATCTTGAAATCGACGCGCAACGTCGAGGAGTTTATCGGTGTTAAAAAATGCAACTCCATCGCGATTTCATCGGGACAAATAGAGAAACAGTAGGAAAGGAAGCCAATGCGGAGACGTACGGTGGCAAGTATCGTTGCAGGCGTTAACCACCGTATAAGGCGATACGAAAACGTAACTGTGAGACAAACGTGACGTTTGTGTACGCAGTGGATAGATACGTCCACAGGACTTCGCCGTGCGCGCCGATGAAAGAGGATGCATTTCGTAACCGCGAAAATCTCCATTAATCATCCTCTCACGCGTGCTGGATGACACGTTAAATAATATTTGTGATAATTCGCGGGCGCTGGGTCGAGGGTCGATGTGCCTGTTGCATTCTTTACGTAAAAATAAATTATATACATATATATATATATAAATATATATGTATATACGCTCCGCAGGAGCTCCGGTGGAATGCCATTAATGCACAGGCGGCGGCATTGAACGAAGTTGTTCCCACAGAAGAGACGATTCCTGCTTCGTGCAAATGTCAGTTGATAAGTCGAGTTTCGCGTAATTAAACATGCCATAGCTGGAGCTCGCCTCCGACCACCCTGTCTATCAACTCATTTTCAGTCACAAAAAAAATTTTCTGCTGTAAATCTGCCACGATTTTTTTTGCGCTGAACCCATACGACAGCATTTTTTGCCTGAGGTCCGGCGATAAGTTGAAACCGACGAAAAAGGTTTCGCGTAATTAAACATGTCGTAGTTGGAGCTCGTCTCTAACAAACTTGTCTATCAACTCATTTTCAGTCACAAAAAAATGTCCTCGTGTAAATCTGCCGCGAATTTTTTTGCGCCGAGTCCATACGACGGAATTTCTTGCCTAAAGTCAGGCGATGAATTGATATCGACAAAAGAAAAATGTCTCTCAATTTCTTCTCAATAGGTTGGAGAAATTTCACAATTAACTCTCTGCTGGTCGGTGGATTACCCGACTTTGGCGCCCAAGCGACCGTTCCCCACTTAGAGGACACACAAGCTAGTTCCGGTACGGTTTCAGACCTTCTTCGACCGCAGAGGTTCGCTCGACGGGCCCTCGAGAGGGGGGGGGGGGCGGCAGGGTGGGGGGGGGGGGGAAGGCCCTCGAAAGTAAAAACGCACGTCTATGTTTTTTCTAAAGTTCGCAATTTTTCGTCTCCGGTTCCTTCTATACATGTTAAACAGTCCGCAAAGGAATGAGGATGTACGGAGTGCAAGGTCGACCGAAACCGATCTTTCATGTATCATTATGCTAATGTGTAGAAACACATCACTTAACTGCGGGTAAGTATCATCGCTTTGGGGACGGCCCATCGTGCAAAATTAAATTCCGCGTGTGTGCCCGGAGGCCGTAATATGATCGAGCTAATAATCATTCGAATCACCTTATTCCGGAAGCTCCGGGCGTTCTTTCGGCGGCTCCGCTCATCTCTTTGTCCCGTGGCGAGAAACGTAGGTGAGCCGAGGGTGAATCTAGATTTCGACGATCCAGGGTCAGAGAGCCTCTTTGGAGCGTAACTATGAAAGATCGGCGATGATAAAGGTGAGAGAGAAAAAAAAATAAAGAATCGTCCACATAGCTCGACATAGCGCAACGACATCTCCGAGATGATAGTTCCATCTCGACGATGACGTTCGCTGAAATAGTTGGCCGCGAAATCATCGGGAGACACGCACTTTGTTATCCTGGTAGCGGTCGCTGCTGCTGCGTTATTCCCGGAGCATCGGCATTGTTTCCGTAGGAATGCACGTGGGCCGTCAAACCAATCGAGGGATCCTTGACGATACCCACGTACTCCGGATTATACCAATGTGATTCATAATCCATGACGTAGTATGATGTCATTGCGTGTGTGACATAGCTCGCGACGACTTTGCGTATACGCATAAATAGTCCGAGTTTGCGAGATGCGCGTTTCGTATCTGGGCCACCGCCCAGATTCAATTCCGAATATAGGGACAATGATACAGGTGTAGCGCCGTTCGGCGTAAAGTCGAGAAAGATGTACGAAAATTAACTTATTTTCATAGCCGGATATATTTGTTTGTCATACTTTCGCCTGAACGGCCGGTCGGAAGGGAAAGATTCAATTGATCTAAAATGGAAAGAATCACTTTATTTCAGTTTCTCTCGCAACAGAAACTTCGGTGTGTGTGTTTCTCGATGTTTCAGATTATTTTCATTTCCATTAAAAATAAACAAATGATTATTATTTTTATTTATTTAAAGATACATTTATAGGTTGAACGAACACGAAAACCTCTCCTTTGCCGGAGAGTCCCAGCGTCTTGTATGTCGGTTCCGAGTTAAAGCCTCGCGGGGCATGTGTGTTATTAGAGTTGACTCGATAATGATCCGTGTATAAAAAAGGAAGAGAAGAAGCGAATGTTGAACTTAGACAAAAAGGGTCAAGGGCGCAAAGTTGACCGTCTAATTATGCGCAATTTGTCGTGAATTCACAGGTGCGGGGAGGAGAGTTCTCTTTCCGTCCCTCGTAATGTTACCCTGGAGTACATCCGTTTGCACAACACGCGTACGTACCGAGCGAGTTCGGAGTCAAGGTTCGAGAGTCGAAAGGATGCGAGAGAGCAGCGAAGGAAACATCGACGGGACCCCGGTGCGTCGTACCGATGACGATAATGATGATGACGATGATGATACGGTCGAGTTCTCTTCGGCAATGCCAAGATGCTCCCAGGAACCCGAGAGAGAGAAACAGATTCTGGTTGCGACAAACAAAAAAATTTCAACGCCGAGCGGTGGAAGTGGAGGAGGAAGGAGATGAAGAAGAAGAAGAAGAAGAAGAAGAAGAAGCTATACGCGGATGGGTCCGAGCGGGCCCGCGAAGTAAGAAACCCGGAGGGGCCCGGCCGCGGCCGAGCAGGATAGGATGTCGAAGGACAGGAGGAGCCGCGGCTCGCGCATGATATTTCCAACAACTAAAAGTGGGGATACGCGATTGCCGGAGGATGGTATAAGAGAAGCCAGGATATGGAGGCGTCGCCAGTCACACTAACTTTCTTTTAGCGTAACGTACGTGTATTTTTCACGGGACACACGTATCAGTAGGTGAGTACACAAAATTCAAAAAGAAAAATCGAACAGCCCGAAAAAACGACGTTCCAAAAATCGATCTTCGCTGCGGGAGAGAGAAAAATGAAAATGCGATTCTTGTGCTACGTTGTGCGTGACAATGGTTAATGAAAAAACAAATTAATAAATGAAAATAAATAGTGGTATAGATTCGTTGATTTAAAAAAATGATGAGGTATAAGGACTTTATCGAAGTTTTGGGAGAATGTGCCAAGATCCGTGGGTGAGCGAGCGAGAAGTGTGATTCGATGCAAAAGAGTGCATCGAATTATAGTTAAAAAGGGTCGCGAGCGTTCAAGTTCAAGGCTATCGCCGCGGTGCGATTGTATCTATTATCGGCAATTCTTGAAATTATTCCTGCGTCTCTCATGAATGCGCACTCATACACCGGTAAAACTCGCGCGATTGATAAATGAACGTGATGGGATATTACGTTGAGATCGCAGCACCTGCAATACTCGAAGATTATGTCAGACCGCGTTTACTATTAATAGTTTCCCTGTGCACATCGGTCAATGGGTCTAGCGCGTCCATTAAAGTCATGAATGAAACGATAAGTACAAGGATACTAGCGCGACGCTATATAGATTCGATTGTAATGTTTATCAACTTGGACGAATGAAACGAATGAATTGAAAGTTTTTCTTTTCGATCACGTCTCTTTGGTCGAAGACTCGGACTAGGACTTCGAGGTGGTTGTCATTATGAGACCTAAATATTAACGGTTTCGCGAAGGTCGTCGCCAAGGACGAACCGTCGACTCGGTCTGACGCAGTTGAAGATTTATTTTTTCCACCGTGGATTAAAGCTTGAAATTTATTAATAGCTAAAGCAGCGATTTATCGGTGACACAGTCGATCCGTCGACCCGCGGATCCATAGATCGGTGGTTCTGTACGATTCATTATTCATAGATCTCAGGTTAGAAGCCGAGATACGTGATCTATAGATCTACAGACGGTAATAAGGAAGGATCTAAAAGTGACGACAGGATGTAAATTCGCAGAGATAATTGGACAGTGCCGATTTTTCTTTTCAACGAAGAGTTAAATCTGCATAGAAATTAGCGTTTAAGATACCCGTTGGCTATTATTAAACCATGTATTTTATTTTTATGTTTGATATTCAGGAACCCACAGAAAAATGCGAAGATTATCGACGCTGTTGCTGCTCTGCGCAGTGGGGTTGAGCGTGTGCGTGAACGCGCACCCGTACTCCAAGATACCCGACAGCATTCAGCTCGGCAATGGTTTCACCTCGAAAAAATCATCGTCGAGCTCGAGCTCGAACAGCTACGCGCAAGCCAATCAGGACAAAATCGAGGTAAACGGTTTCTACAACGGTCAAGCCTTCTCCGGCTCGAAGACTTCTGGTTTCGAGAGTAACGGTGGGAGTCACAGTCAGAGCAGCAGTTACTCGTCATCGTCGGTCAGCGGTGCTGTTCCGATCGGTCTGGTATCGGCTTCAAGCAGCGCCTACGCGGGCGCCGGAGGAGCCATCGGCAACGAAGCGTCTCAGGTCGGATACGGCGCCCTACAAAATCCTGGCACGGGATTCCTCGGACTCGAGAGCCATTCGGGCAATGCCGAAGGTGTTGGCTACGGTCACAAAAACGCTCAATCTTCGGAAGGACAAACCCACAGCCAGGGCGCTGCAGCGACCGCGGCGACTTCCGGTCAAACCGGACATGAAAGTCAAGCCGGGCACGTCGCGGGCACTCAGTACTGGTGGAACGGCAAGCAGAATCCTTTCGCAGCTCACGGGGATGGATCATCGGTCGCTTGCACTTCGAACGGATGCGCCGTGGGCGGAAGCTTGCATTTGATAAATCTGGGTAACGCGGGCGCGGCCCAGGCAGCCAATCAAGGAGGTCTGCTATCAATTAAGATCCATGGAAATCCCTTCCTCGCTCAAGGTCATCAGCAGACTGTCGGAGGATCGTCCGCGGGTGCTTCCGGAGGAAGCTCGTACGCTTTCGGCTCGTCGAGCGCCTCGGGATCCTCGGCTTCCGGTCAAACCGGAAGTCGCATGGACGTCTCGAAAAATCCGTTCTTGAACGGTGTCGGCGTCACGAGTGGTTCCTTCGGCGCTCATGGCTCCGTCGACCATGGCTCCGCCAGCCATCATGGTTCCTCGAGTCATCATGGTTCCTCGAGCCAGCATGGTTCCTCGAGCCAGCATGGTTTCTCGAGCCAGCATGGTTCCTCGAGCCAACATGGTTCCACGGCATCGGGTCAAACCGGAAGTCGCATGGACGTCTCGAAAAATCCGTTCTTGAACGGTGTCGGCGTCACGAGTGGTTCCTTCGCCGCTCATGGCTCCGTTGACCATGGCTCCGCCGGCCATGATGGTTCCTCGAGCCAGCATGGTGCCTCGAGCCAGCATGGTTCCTCGAGCCAGCATGGTTCCTCTAGCCATCATAGTTCCTCCAGCCATCATGGTTCCTCGGCTTCGGGTCACGCCGCGGACACTCAGAGCAACTTTGTAGGAACGGGAAATCCTTTCCTCAGCACTGTACCGACCGGCTTCACGCATCAAGTTCCACAGATACCATCCTCGTCGAGTGGATCCGGCTCGGGCAGCGCTGTCTTCGGACAGCAAGTACCTCAGCGTCCTTCGATTTCCGGAAGCGCCGGATCTGGCAATCCATTCCTTTCGAGACCTCAGGTACCTCAAATTCCTCAAGTAACCCAACTGCCTCAATTCCCTCAAATCCCGCAGATTCCCCAGATTCCTCAGATTCCCGAGATACCCCAAATATCCCAAGGTCAGGAGGACGCTTTCGGCGGACAGCAAGTCGGAGGTTTCCCAACTTTCACCGCGGGCAATAACGACCAAAAAATAACTTACGAACCACAGGGTGAATTGGGCGTCAGTTGCAACGGACAAGGAAGAATCTGTGTTCCGAAAAATCTTTGCTCGGCGGACGGATACGTGATCAGCAACGATATTCATCAAGTGCAATCAGCGGTGAGTTCGAAAAAAAAAAAATATATATATATATATGTATATGTCTGCATGCTTAAAAATTCCATCAATCTTTCGATAAATGGGGGCAAGATGGAGACGGAGGGACACGTGCTTAGCCGAAAGTTATGTCACACGAGTTACGGTGGGTCCGAGCTCAAAGTCATTATTTCGTCGATCTCGGGAGGTGGCTCCCAGTGCCTCTTACAACATTTGCGTTACATCTCGTGTTCTCTACGTGTCCCACCATCGAGCGATTCTTTATTTACGGCTCAATTGGAGTTCGGCTAAAATTGGACTCTCGTCGGCTCGAAACAACTCTTGAATTATCCATTCGAGCGCGAGGGAACTTGTAAAAGAATTTTTTTCCACTCTCGCCATACCGTGTTGCGTAAAGCCGAGTCGGCGGACGAAAATCGAGGTAACTATTTTTTTTTTCTTCCATATTGTGCGTCCGCCGATAATTCGACGATCGAGGCGATCGTACGCGAGGATTTTTTTTGATAAATTGCGCCGCGTTTCATCCCAAAAGGGAACCATCTTAGGGCGACCGGAAAGTGGATGCGCTGCATTGAATCCAAAAAACCGTACACCTATTTTTTTCGACTTTAATGAACTGAAGAAATATTCAATTTGTCTCGAAATTAGAACTCATGAAAAGTACGTTTTCCTATTACTTTTTGCCAAAATAATTACAGGATCTTTGGTATACATTCCGATATACACTATAGATTTTTGCTTCATTAAAAAAAAAATCAATATCATTCATAAAAAAGATCTGTAGGAGGCGAATGGATGGATTTTATAAGGTCAAACTAGATATTCGTTCGAAGCTTCTTCCTCCACGTCGGGACTGTAGGTCCCCTCAAGGTGAGAATCAATATATATATTTTTTTTCTCCACCATCGATGAGAAGAATTTCAAAAAATAATTGACGGGCCGTGCGTCATCGAAAGACGAAGTCAGCGACGTTTTGAGCCGGGAAGTCAAGTTTTAGTCACCTCGCGGGAGTTTATCGTTCGGAGACTTGGGTTTTACCGTCGTGGCGATTCCGTGCCCCGATAACTTCGCGTGCGTATCTTAATGAGCCCGAGCGACCCATGCGCGTCACCGATTAATTCTGTTCTCACCGGGACCTCGAAACCACCTGCGGGCCTATTCGGCGAGTCGATGGAAAAATCGTTTCGTTTTTTTTTTTTCTTTTAATTTTGTTTTCGCACACAAATCATACATGTTCTTACATCTTTTCCATCTATTACTCAATACAATTTCGTAAGGTATTTAAAAAAGTGAGAAAAAATAGCTGATTATCGGTTCGATTTCCTAATTTGGAAAGCAGCGTGAGGGCAGAAAGTGAACGGTGTTCGATTTCAACGAAGGTAAAATGACGATGATATCAATTAAATATTAAACGATTGCGTACGTCGGCTACTTCCTGCGAGCGGTTTGCATGAATTAACATAAGCGCTCGAATTATCGTCATTATTCGAGAAGGACAACGTGAGTCCGAGCGGGATGAAGATAGATCCAGAGGAAACGAAACGACCGTGCTCTTGAAATTTTTTATTGCTTTTCCAGACGGTCATAAAAGTTGATTTTTTTTTTTCACGAATTAAATTAATAAATTCTTAAATATATTCAAAATTATTATTCGTATAATAATACGTCACGACACAAAAATGCTCGAAGTCTCGCGGGACATCATACTTCGATACAGTAATTAAGAAAAAAAAAAGGGAGAGAGAAAAAAAATAACTGTCCAAGAGCCCGAAAACATAGAGAAATATAAAGAGTATACGGATGTCTCCGGCGGCGAGCTGTCGAGAAGCGAAAGATCGCCGCTGGGTCCGGCCGGGGTCCGAGCGAAAGTATACATTATAATATAGGTTCGGAGAGGCTGCCCGCGCGAGTGCCTCAAGTCAGAAATGAGAAATTTTTTTAAAATCCTGACACAATCGCTTATTGAAACATGAAATGCGTAACTCTGACGAGGTCCATTAAAGAAAATCGATGTCACGGGTCCTGTGCGTTACGAGACTATATGCGAAAAAAAGAAGAAAAAAAAAAACGTTAAAAAAATTAAAAATAATAATTTCAATTGCCATTCGTTACGTTGCTCGGGGCGTAAGGCCTGTCCGTTTCTCGGGGCCTCGAAAAACACCCATTGCCGTTGTACAGCGCCGGACAGCGGCAGCAACAGTTCCGAAGTGGGATCAAAGGTACAGGGACTCTGGCGGCGAGACGCGGAGGCTCTCAGTGAAGTGTGCCTCGGCATCGGCCGAGCACGAGAGGTCGTAGGGTCGTAGCCGCAACTCATTTCGTTTCTTTATTTATGCAAAGTGTGATAGATCGGCGAAAGCGAATGTTGTGTCACACATAGTCGCGAACTTTGAGCATCATTCGAGTCACATAAAAATAACAGTGACGCCGGATATCGCCCGCGTTGCTGTTCGCCAGATACGGGACAAGTTCGACTGCGAAGAAGTTGAGCGAGGTATCGGAGGAACACGGCCAGCGGGCCGCCCGACGATCGAGCGGGAGAGCCGGATAAAAATTCTTTATGAAATACGCGTTAGAAAATACCGGCGGCCTTTGAGAATCGTCATTAACAGCGAGCCGCTAGCTTTGAATCGAGGAGGCAGAGTTTGATTGCGAGAGAGATTTAGGCGTCTCTACGGACTTTCGAGACACGCGGACGGAAACGTCGGTAAAATAAAGAGGGGCTATTAAAACCCGATTTCTGTGAATCGTATAGAGGAAGCGTCGAAATTGTTTTCTTTCCCGCAAAGAATTGATTCTCTTTCTTTAACCATGAAGTTTGAAGATTACTATGGTGGTGGGGGAGAGCGGGGCAAAATGAGATGGTGGGTCAAAACGGGACAGACAATCGGGATGCCTCAATGGAGCAAAATGGGACGTGTTAAAATTATTGGGGAAATTGCGTTTTTCAAAAATAGTAGTTTTACAACACTATTTTCGAATACTTGTAGGATCTCTCATTTTGCCCCATCGATGCATCAAATTGTCGGTTCCATTTTGCCCCGCTCGCCGCTAGTATAGTACATAACTATAATAGTAGCATAGTAGATTACTATACTAGTAGTGTTTATAGTAGTTTACAGTTGCGACTAGAAAAAATATTAAATTTAAGAGACGATTATTTTAATTAAAATAGTAATTTGTGCCACGAGGCGCCACTGTGCAAGTTTGCCATGATACACCGGAAATGAAACTCTGCACCGATAATTAAACCCGGATCTATTTCAGTGCCGTTTGAATTTGATTTTTTTTGTCGATGTTTGTCGAAAAATATTCTGGGAATGAGTTTTTCTTTGGCTGATCGATTCGAGGCATTCGCCATCCGGCCTCGGATTCGATCACCTCGAATTCGTTTGATCTAACGTTCCAAAAAGAAAAATAAATTCAATGAGTTTATCCCGACAAGTATAACAGGATCGGACAAAAATTTCGCGCGATATTTCGGGAGCAATATTTTAATGCGAATTATGCGAGACAAATCGCTCGAGTGAAAGGTCGCAATAACTGCCTGGACGAAATCACAGGAGGTTGGACCAACACGCGGGTCTTGTCCACGCGCTAATTTAGCATCTCTTCTTTATAGATCCGCGAAAAATTAATTTACAACTATAAGGTCTCGAATCGGGATGATATTAACACTTTTGTAAATGAGCTCACCGCGCCCGCAACTAAATTGCGTATCTCCTAGCCCGTTAAGTTACGAAACCCGACGTCACCGAAGATTATTAAACGATTCTCATATTTATTGAATTTTTTTTTTCACAATATCGTAGATTTTATTTATTCGCTCCCCGATACCGTGTTTGACCTACACGACAGATAGGACAAGACTGCGGCAGTTAAATTTTACGATCCGGCGTGATGATTGCACAGAGGCTATTATGCAAAACGGGAAACGTTTATTCATATTAAACTAATAGAATGCCTCTCGGCGTGTCGGTATACGTACCGTCGCAGCTTGGTCGAATTTACGTCATACATGTGTATATATATATATATATATATATATATATATATATATATATATATATATATTTTTTTTTTTCGCGACATTATTAGCTTTAATTTCGCAATAATCGGCGACCTCTTCGGACAATTAAGATCTCGTTTACCGACAGACCCGTGCGTGTCAAGTTGTAACTGACAATAAAAATCGTCGATTATGTCGAGCTCGGGGATAATTCGGAGCTATTGCGAAGCCTTGGAAAGTTCTCTTTGAACATTCGTAATACGAGCCGTCATTAATTTAACGGGTGGGAAGATGCTTTCGATAGGTAATGTACCCGGTACTCGTTCACCTTGCGAAGTTCAACGCATCTACGGTCGTCCGGCAACCTTCTTCGGCCTTCACGGGAACGATCTTTCTCTCCCTTCCCATGTGCAAGCTCGAACTCCAGTGTTATCGTCCGCAATTCATGGAATAATCACTTTTCTACCTTAACCACAGATAATTTCGTAAATAAACGAATAGTTGAGTTTAAAAAATCTTCATATCAGTAAAAAAAAAAAAAAAAAATTTCACGTCTAAAAAAGAATCTGTAAATTCAAAAAAACAGGATTTTTTAAATGCCAATCCAGTTACTGAAATTCCTCATTAATTGAACAAATTTAACAACTTCGCGTAACTGTTTGATTATTGTTGCTTCGATTCATCCGCAAACGAACGATAGTGGCGCAAGAATTCTTTTAAATCGTAGTCAACAAGATCGTTTGCGTAAATTATGAAAGATAACGTGTGTTTGACAAAAAAAAAACACGTTGTCGCCGGTGACTAAACGTGGTATTTAACGATCTTCGAGCATGCAGTATAAAACGTCTGTATTCGTAAGAAAAAAAAATCGTAATAAACACGCGTATGATATGAAGATGTCTCGTCGAATAATTCACATTTGATCGTCGCGCGAGTAAAGCAAAGTTTCCTTCGTCATCGGGCGCATGTGTGCACCGCGGGCGCCCGGGTGAGTGCATCGCTTGGCATGCACTCTCAAACGTTCAAGTTTATTACCCTCCTCAAGATATTAAATACAGTCTTGGCTTTTTTTATTTATTTTTTATCTCTCGACTACTCAAATGAATTTATGCTCGGACTCGGAATATTCTCCACGTGGTGTATCTCCGTTCTTTGCGAGACACAGCGACTCGTTGCGAAGACGCTTGTATTATCGAGTCATAAAATAATTTTTCAAATTTATTTATTTATTTTATTTTTATATTTTTCAGCCCCAAGTGTGCCAAATTTCCAGCCAAGTTTGTTGCACTTTGAGGAGCTCTGGAGGCGATCAGTCTCAGGCGGGGAGTTTTGGGGGTCATGCGACGATCAGCACGAGTTTCGGCACCGGCTACGATCAATCGGAATCCAAAGAAGGTGGAATTTTCGGAAATGCCAATGGAAATCAAGAGCAAACAGACTTGAACACGGGCGAAGGCGGAAATGGATCGCAACAAGGGTTATTCGGAAATTCGAACGACGATAATAACGGATACTTGCCACCGCTCGGCAGCGAGCCTTCCAGCAACGTACCGGCATTCTCGAATCCCCCCTCAGGACAGGAAGGTATGCAAATTGCGCCCTCAATAGCGCTTAAACGATTTCAAGCGAAAAAAGCATCTTTTACTTTTTAATCAATTGAAAAAAACGAAATCGTATAAAAAATCGCATGTTTATGTCGTTGTCGAGATTGTATTTAACAAACCCAGGTCGAAATAAAAAATGTTCTAGGAGGTCCATTTTTTAAAAATTGCCAAAATGAAAAATATATTACCGAAGGAAATGGAACATTTTTGATATCTCGGACTTGGGCATTTTTTAAAAGATCGGAACACCGGTGAGAATAATCGAAAAATGAAAAGAGTGCTGTACAAAAAGCCACCAAGATACTATTAAAAGTCTGCATTTCGTGTCTATATTTTTTAAGGCCCGAGGTTAACAATTTAATCAGTCTCACATCAGAACTGCAAGCTATAACGCCTATCGACGAATTTTATACAGACGAACCGACCGATGGAGTTCCAACCAACGCGAGACCAAACGCTATTTTCCCACCTTCTGCGGCGCCTCCTCCGCAGCTCGGCTGTGCCGCAGCGCTTATCTGCGTCGA
Organism: Stenichneumon culpator; assembly: GCA_964017025.1. Taxonomy (NCBI): domain Eukaryota; kingdom Metazoa; phylum Arthropoda; class Insecta; order Hymenoptera; family Ichneumonidae; genus Stenichneumon; species Stenichneumon culpator. The sequence goes on along the minus strand of OZ024779.1, from coordinate 16,221,849 downwards.
GGACCAATTCTGCACGTTGCAAGGAGTAATCAGCCCCACACCCGTAGTTCTCTCGAGCGAGCAGCTCATCAGACGCGTGCCTCTCAGCGTGAGTAGAAAAAAAGAACCTCAAGTTTAACATTATTCAAGGTTTTGTTTTTAAACAATTAAAACGACTCGTCGCTGGAAGAATTTTCTGAATGAAAATTTTAAAAATGACTCGGTGTCTTTGTTTAGAGCTGCAAGAATCCAGACAACGGCGTGATCGGCAAGTGTTGCCGAGATCCTAACTACGTGGATCCATGGCCAGCAGGCAATCTTCCGGCCAATTATTCCGGTGGCTTCGACGAGCAGGGCTTCCCAACATTCCTCAACATCGCCAAAACTCAACCGCCGAAGAAGCAGCAGCCCATCGGCGGAGGTGCAACTAAAGGCGGAAGTCCGATCAAAACTTCAGTTCCCACGTACAAGCCTCAGATAAATCCAGTCCCGAATCAGCCATCCCCCCGTCCATTCCCGAACCTGCCCAATCAAATACCCAGCATTCCTCAACACACCGGCAACACCTTCGGCGGAGGTGCAACTAAGGGCGGAAGACCGATCGAAACTTCCGTTCCCACGTACCAGCCTCATGTCAATCAGGTCCCAAATCAGCCGTCGCCACGTCCATTCCCGAGCCTCCCCAATCAAATTTCCAGCGGTCCTCAAAACACCCCCAACACCTTCGGCGGAGGTGCAACCAAGGGAGGAAGACCGATCGAAACCACCGTTCCCACGTACAAGCCTCAGGTCAACCAAGTCCCGAATCAGCCGTCCTTGCGTCCATTCCCGAGCCTCCCCAATCACATTTCCAGCATTCCTCAACACATCGCCAACACCTTCGGCGGTGGCTTCCAAAGACCGACAGCTGCACCGGCGGCACCGGCCATAACTCCTGACAACGTACCGAGCACTCCGGGCACTTTCCCCCCGTTGCCAACATTCACTCACACGACTCCCAGACCAAGCGCCGTTCCAAACAATTTCCCCAGTTTCACCAATATTCCAAAGTCACCGACTCCCTTCCCGAATTTCCAGAATCCCTTCATCAAAAACAACTACGACGTGTCCTCGAGCAATCAGAATCCTACGGTCATCGCGCCGCATGTTCCCGGAAGTCACTGCGGTCTCAGAAACAAAGTAAGTCTAAAAATCCGCGGACCATAACATCAGCGTCGTTGCTCCAGCTTAAGAGCATGTGAAATACGTTCTCATCGTGTCTCCCTCGTTCCGCCGAGAGCGGCACTGATGCTATCTATCTCGCACTCTATAGTGTTTCACATGCTCTTAAGAGCATGTGAAACACTATGAAGTGCGAGAGAGATAGCATCAGTGGCGCTCACGGCGGAGGGAGAGAGACAGGCTGAGAGCGTGTTTCACATGCTCCTAAGAGCATGTGCAATACCACGGTGGGTAATGAAAACTGTAATCAACTTTTCTCATGGATTGTGGCATCCACGATCAAAAGAAAAGTCTCATCGAAAGCCGAGATGATATCCGCTTTCGATGTTACTCTTCTTTTGACCGTACGTATGAAAATCCGTGAAAAAAGTTGATTACAGTTTTAGATACTGACTGATCCCGGAACGGACGGAGAGGGAGGTGTTTCGTATGGTCTTAACCCAGATAAAAAAACGTGCCGTCAAAAGGATATCGTACCATTCGTACCGCTACCGTTCCATAGTCGTGCCGTCATTTTTCTATCTGGGAAGGTGAAGTGCAACCCCTCGGCCGGTAACAAAAACTGCAATCCAACATTCTCTCAGACGGTTAATTTTCAAGGAAAAATACGTGAACGGTAAACTATGCGCAGTCATTTTGCAGTTCACTGTTCTCATCATTTTCCCAAGAAATAAACGGCTTGGGAGATTATTGGGTTGCGAAATTGCAACTATCTCTCTCGCACTCACTGCGGTTACACTTCACCTTAATAATCCATATCTAAAAACGTCTGCATAAACCGGAGCTCATGAAATAAATTCAGTCTTGAACATTTTAAGTGCCAAAGCTAATAGTCGATAAATAATCAATATTTCGAAACGTCTATGGCTATAAACTGCATCATATGAAAAGTGTTTTACTTTACGTGTTGAAAGCTTATATGCAGTCGATTAATGAACGATGTTTGCTCCGAAAGGTTCACCGACCAGACGGTTTAACTGACGTGGATGTCGCCTTCGGCGAGATTCCCTGGCAAGCGATGATCCTGTCGAACCGAGACCGAAAACTTCTCTGCTCGGGTGCTATAGTCGCACCCAACGCGATCGTTACAGCTGCTCGCTGCGTCGAAGGGTAATTTCACTTAAATTCCGAACTGCTATATAATTTACATTTTTTTCCCCCTAAAACACTACTATCTCCAATTTTTTTTTTTTTTTTGCCATACAGATTGAACGCTAACGAAGTGTCGATAAAGACCGGAGAATGGAAACTCGGTTACGAGCTCAAGCACGAAGAGCCTTTGCCTTACGAGATAATAAAGGTCGCCGCGATAGCTCCCTATCCTGAATACTCGACTGGAAATCCCGCAAACGATGTCGCTATATTGTTCCTGGAGCACGACATGACTTTGGACCAGCACGTCGACATGCTCTGCCTGCCACAGGGACAACCGCAGCCACCACAGCCGGGCAGAAAGTGCATATCCACTGGATGGGGAAAGACTGTTCTTCAAGGTAAATCTTGCGAATGTAGCCCGTACATTTTTGTATGTTAAATTTGTTTAAAAAAAATCGTGTCTATAACGAATTGTTATGTCGCTTTCAGTGAACGTTGCCGGATCCCTGATGCACAGCGTGGATGTCGACGTACTGAGCAACGATCAGTGTCAACAGCGCATATCCGGCGCTGAGTCTCAGATCGACCTCGACGACAGTCTCGTGTGCACCAAAGCTCACAGACAAAACAACAACATGTGCCAAGTCGACCTCGGCGGTCCTCTGGCTTGTGACAGAGGAGATGGATACTACGAGCTCGCTGGAGTCTACAATCAAGACACTGGATGCCTGCCTACGAATCAGGTACGTCCGACGAGTCCTAAAATATGGACAACTTTTTTTATGCGAACTGAAACAAAAAGAATATTTTAAGCTCTCATGCACCGAGTCCTCATCTAGGCCAGGACTCGGAGCATGTCGGTAGTAAAACTTCAAACGATTCGAATATTAACTGAAAGGGGAAACAAAATTTGAAGGAATTCACCGAGGTAGCCTGCAGTGTTGTTTAGTCGATGGGAGGGATAAAGACTAGTAGACAATGCAATACAATAGATCGAATGCGGGAAAACTCTTGGAGGAATGATGAGCGACGTTGAAGCCTAAACCATGTCGGTAATAAAACTTCAAAAGATTCGAATGTTAACTAAAAGGGGGAAAAAATTGAAGGAATTCACTAAGGTAGCCTGGAGTGTGGTTTAGTCGATGGGAGGAATAAAGACTTGAAGAAAGCATTAGATCGAATGTATGAAAACGCTTGGAGGATTGATGAGCGACGTTACAGCTTAAAGCAAAGTGTTATGTGGTGTTCAACGATCAAACATTTTTTGCCCACAGGTCGCAACTTTCGCAACGATACCCACGGGCTGGGTTCACGAAATGATGGCAAATCCGCCGAAGATCTACGTCGATCAGAGTCAAGCGCCGACGAGCGGCGCGACGAAGCAAACGACTCACAGCCACGGTCCGAAAGAGCCTTGCGATTGCCAAAAGAGCAACCTACCGTCGGACAAGAATCAATATCTACCGCCCCAATGAACCGGGGTACAGACTGAAACGGGGTTTCCGCTAGGAAATCAGTCATCTCGAATTAATCTTTAAACTACAGCCAGAAAACCTTCACAACACTTTGTCCTTTCATCGATATTTCTCGCGAGTGGAGGTCGAATCGAAAGCAGCAACAAAAAATGTGCGCCAAACTCGTTAATCGTCGTAACGCGAAGTTTCGATTCAATACATTAACGAGAAGTTTCGATTCGCTACTCTCAAGGATTTCAAGGAGAAAATGCTCTTCGACGAATCGCAAGGTTTTTTTTTCTTTAATTTAAAAATACTATTATGTAATCGGTAGATCGTAAGAATCACATTTAAGCCCGCAGTCGGGAAACAAGCAATAAAGTCGCTCTTGGATAAAATTCGAGCCACTTGCGACTACAAATCCTAAAATATTTTTCTACTTTCTTTTTTTTCACTCAAATTCGCGTTCGATACGTTTTCTCGATTCGTAAAACGAGAAAAATGATAATAATTCGATCGTTTTAAAAACACGAAGCAATAAGTTATTGTACAATAACTACTGTATGCATCAATCGAACGTGTATTGTTATCGCTTAAATATAAAGAACATAACTGTGATAAGAAATGATGTTGTGTAATTTCCTGAAGAATAATTTCCTTCTTAAATATATATTTACACTGTATGTATCTCGAAAAGATTTACGTGTAATGGAATTAATCTATGAGGTAAGTCTATTACGACGATTCATTTTTTCAGTGTATAGTTTTTTCTCCTCCTCTATCTTCAGTCGATTATTAAAAAAAAAAACACACATACACATTTAAAGAAGTCCTTGTCGCTTAAGATCCTCGTATGTTTTACGATTGACGACATTACCCAGCGAGTCTTCAAACTCTTCCTCCTGCTCGGGTTGCCAGCGTTCCGCTTGCTTTTGCGATTTCAATTTTTCCCAAAGAGCAAGCGCGTCCTCGATCTGCGTCACGTTAGCGAAATGCGCCGTGTTCGGTATGCCGAGACATCGCATACCGTGAGCGTGTCGCCATTCGGCGAAGTGTCGCTGAAATGCTTTAGGCCCTTTGTACGTGAAATTTCCGCATATCTCGCAGTTGTAGCTTATGTTCAAACCGTGAAGTTTGTATAGCCAGTATGGTATGGGTTTTCCATCCCAGCCGAGAGGCAAGTTCTTCGGATTGTACGGGACTTCGTTGTCGTCCTCTTCCTCGGATTCGCTGGCACTCGCATCCGCGTCCGAATCGCCCCGTTCGCCCTCGGTTCTCGCTTGCTTGCGCTGCACATTTTCCTTCGTGGCGACCCGCTGGCTCGATACCAGTTCCGCGAGCTTGTAGACCTGAGCTTCCAACCGAGCAATTTCCTTCTGTTTGGCTATGTCGCGCCCTTTGCCATTTCCCTTCTTATTCTTACTCTTAGCCAGTAAATTCGGATCGAGCGAGGCTTCGCCCTTCGTGCTGAAGAGCCTCTGAGCCCTCTCTTCCAGTGTACCTCCACACTTCAGCCCCAGAGCCATCAGGGCCGATTTTAAACGATCCAATCCAAGTGACGCCAATTCCTCCCAAGACGAAAAAGCCGAAAGTTCCAAGTGAGCGCCGACGTGAGTCATGGCGCTGCCCGTTTCTTTAGGCCACCCGGGAAACGTGCTGTTCTCCCACTGCGCGTCGAATTGCCTGTACGCGTCATCCATCTCGGCGCTCAAATCGTGCAGTGGCTTTACGCGGTTTAGATATTCTGTCAGATACGTCAACAGTGCCTCCACGTAGCGTCTGTACTCGGCGTTCTTGCGCTCGCGCGGAATGTCGAAAAGATGATCGAATGTCGATAGATACGTTATGTAGTCTATCTTCTCTATGCCCTTGAGATTAATATATTTTTCGTAACACTCGTGAAGATCCAGGTACTTGCCGTATCCTTCCTCATCAGTGAATTCCACAAGATTCGCCAATTCCTCCGTCGGATTCTCTCTCATCTTTGCCAACTCCTCAAACTCCACGGACATCGGCACACTTATCTCGTTCGGATGGCGACGGTAGAATTCCTTTATCGATTTCAGACGCGAATAAAATTCCGAAAATTCGTTCGGACCCGATAGCGCTTGAACCTGTGGAGAATCAATGAGATTATCATTATTAAAAAACAATTAATTTATAGGGTAAATCAGGGTAATATGGCCATGAGCGTGATATGGCCATGCAAGTAATATGGCGACCTGTAATATCTTTTAATTTAACAGATGAATGACGCTGCTGTTTGCACAGTTTTTAGTATTTGTAAATACAATTTGCATTGCGCCAAACATTATAAGATTTGATGTGCAAGGACAATATGCCACATGGCCATATCCCCTGCAATTTCTGGGTGATACGGCCAGTAAAACTGTTTTCTTTATAGTTTGACACTTGAAACATTTGACGGAAGTAATTATGGTTTTTCTGTAGATCATGTAAACAAAAAAAAATATACTAAGGCATGTTTTGTTCGATCCCTCTATGTTTCTCTAGCTCTAATCGACTATCATTATTATTGCAGCCATGTCACCCATAGTGTCCGGGTGATATAGCCGATCACATATATTTATTTACAGAGCTGCAATTAAATCGAGCATTGAAAATATTGAAAGTTCGGAGTGAATTATTTGAGTTTGATGTTTCCAGAATTGATTATGATAAAAATTTAAAGTTTACAAAAAGTTAAACCTCTAATTTTCATTGTTTAAAAAAGCAAGGCCATATCACGCCGGTTTACACTACCTAGGGCTAAAGCGCGCGTACTGCTCCAAAAATTAAAAACACAACGAACTTTTGAGGTTATGTTCGAGGCTTTAAGAAAAACCGTGTTTATCATGATAATTCGTATACTTCTCCGCGATCGTCTTACCTCCTCCTTCCTCTGACCATCCTTATCCTCGTAAAGATCCTGCAAATGTGCTGTACTGTCCATAAATTGATCGAGCAGCATCTTCAGTCTGTGCTCCGAATTTATGTTTTCACGATGGCCCGGCTTCTTGTGAAGCATCTCCTTGACCATCGCATCGCTCAAGCGTTCTCTCTCCTCATGATAACGCCGCTGTTGCTCCAATATTGTTTCCATCGTTGGGCGACGTAAAACAACACTCTAGTACACAATTGTTTATACGTTTGCTGTCGTTGGTTTCTTGAAAGAGGCTTTTTCACCGAAACACGAAGACAATCGGTGAGGAGGATGCGCACTGACGAATCCCGGGATTCTAACCCAAGCTGAGCCAAACTCAGCCAATCGGTCGATCGGATTCGTCTCGGGTACCGCTCAGGTGAGGTTAATCACGAAGTGACTCGCCCTCTGCTCTCAACTTTACATATTGCTCCCTTTCACTTTAACTGGCTACATTCGAGATGAATCCCAAATACACATTGTAAATGTATGGCACACGTTCTTCTAACAACTTTTTTCTCACTTGCATGCGTGGTAAATTTAACTTTTCTAAATTCATCTTTTCGCGCCTTTGGCAGCGGTGATAAATCCGGAATTGCAACGGTCGGTACGGTCGTAATCGCACACCATCCGATGATAAATCCCCTCTAGAGGAAAGTTCCGAAAATAAAAAGACTCCTCATAAAGGCTTCGCTCGACTCCGGCTAACTTTCCCGCCATTTCTGACAATTACTTGTTGCTTCGCACTCTACGCGAACAAAAATAACTTCAGCTTCTTGAAAATATACATCGAAAAATATCTCGTAAAGAAAATGATCGACACGTAGGATAGATAAAGATTGCATAGAGATAATGTCAATGGTAACTGAACGTGATAACAAAGATTTCCCAATCTCATACTGCCGCAGTGAATCCGAGTTGAGCTCAGATTCGCAAAGTTTCGAAGGCTACGTTGATAGCACGAGATCGAAGAATTGTTCACAACAAAAGAAAAATTCCGCTATCCACGACTCGTCGAATTCGAGTCTCGAAAAGCGTCACAACTTGGAGGATATAGATAATTCCAATTGCGAGGCTGATTTCGCTCAGAGCAAAAAGAGACCCAGGGCGACGAGTTCGAGTGAAGAGAGTCGAGAAACTAAAAGTCGCAGCGTTTCTCCAGAGATCGGTTACGACGGTGAGAATAAAATAATAATTGCTACTCATATCAATAATAACTGGACATATTTTTATCATAATCCGTATTAATTAAATATTAAAAATATTATTTTATTATCGTTGTTATTATGATAAGTAATAATTAATACAATCGTACCCTATTCACAGGTTCACCAGTGAAATACAAACTCTGCAAAGTAGAAGGAACCCTATTGGTTATAAGGAAATCGATGAGTTCCACGCCGAGCAGAAGGTCACAGAAATGTACCGATGTGGATATAATAACATTATTGGATTCGGACAGCGATGGAGAGATATTTGATTCAGTGTCAAAAACTGGACACAAGATAGTCGGGCCTCTGGCCGGCGATTCTGGATATTCAGAAAAAAAATTGTGTACTCCGTCAAAATCAAAGAAGCTCGACAGGGAGGATGCTTCGTTGAAAATAAAATTGAGACGTTCGACGGAACAGAGCAATTACAAGATAGAAAGAAACTTGGAGCATGAAGATACTAAATGCAGGACTTCGCAAAGATCGACCAAGGGCACGCCAAAGAAGTGTGGGATGATAGACTGCGACGAAGATCACAGCGTTCAAGCGATTCGGGGAGGGTCATCCCTGAAGAGTCCGAACAACGTTCGCGGAATTACGAAAATCGGCACTCCGAGACGTACAAGAAGAAACTCCAAGAGCTATGCTGCCGAGGACTCGGAGATAAAGAGCCTCCACAACAAAGAGAACGAGTCTGAGCTCGAAAACGACGAGGACGAGGATAACGATGGCGGGAACTCGCGAGGACGCGCAGTGAGAAAAATTGGCTCCAAGCAAGACTACAGCAGTCCGGCTAAACAAAGTAAAAAATTGAACGACGTCGTTACTCCGAGTTCGGTTCGGGAGCGGAGAAATTCGAGGCTCGTAAATTACAATTACGATGCTCTCGAGAGCGTGGAGGAATTCGACGAGCCGAGGAAAAAAATTGGAACTCCAAGTAGGAAGATCTTAGCAGCAACTCCGAGATCCGCGCGAGTCCGGAGAGATGTCGAACCGGATGACGATGCTGATGGCACAGAATTGCATGGAATCGGTGGCAGAAAAACGGCGCCGATCACAGGAACGCCTCGGAAGCAGTTTAAGAAATTAGAAGAACCCACCACACCGAGTTCGATCAGACCAAGAAGAAATTCTAAGCTGGTAAATTACAATTACGACGGTCTCGAAGATACCGATATTCGGAACGAAAGAGAAAACGTGGTGAACGATAATAAGGACGAGCGCATTGGCGTCGACGAATGGACGCCGTCGAATCGTCGAAATACTAGAAAACATCCGGCAAAGGAAGGTTCCACGACGCCGCACAAGCTAAAGAAGATATCGGAAGAGCCGATGACACCAAAGAGGACACCGCGAAAGTCTGCAGCGTTGAAATTGGGAGAAGCCACACCGAAGAGAACGCCGAGAAAGTCGACGGTGAAACTGCTCGCCGATGAACCGCCGAGGACGCCGACGACACCGGCACGAAGAATATCGAAAGCAACTACACCGTCGATGAAGAACGGGAGCTTGACGCCGTCTATGAGCCGGCGTACGGCGAACGTTGGAAAGCCCAAAACTATATTGGAAGAGGCTAGAGCTCAGCTTCACGTCAGCGCCGTGCCGAAATCTTTGCCCTGTCGGGAAGAGGAATTCAACGACATATTCGAATTCTTGGAGAGAAAATTGTTGGACAAGAACGGCGGTTGCATATACATAAGCGGCGTGCCAGGAACGGGCAAAACTGCGACTGTCAACGAGGCTATACGATGCTTGAAGAAACTTGTTTCGAAAGGAAATTTGGAGAATTTCGACTTCATCGAGATAAATGGAATGAAGCTCTCGGAGCCGAGACAAGCTTACGTTCAGATACTCAAACAGGTCAACGGACAAACTGCTACATGGGAACAAGCTTATCAGATATTGGAAAAACGTTTTACCCAATCTACGGGTAAGAGGCCGATGACTTTGTTGCTCGTCGATGAGGTGGGTTTTTTTCCGATTTTTCTTCTCTGAAACGTCGAAGCAGATCGAAATTGTTATATTTAGTTTCGCCTATGTCAATATTTACGATTTTATCGATGTTATTCCAGCTCGATCTTTTATGCAACAAACGTCAAGACGTCGTCTACAATCTGCTGGACTGGCCCGCCAAGGTGAACGCCCAATTGGTCGTAATCACGATAGCAAACACCATGGATTTACCTGAGAGAGTATTAATGGGCCGGGTTACTTCGCGTTTGGGACTGACTCGATTGACTTTTCAGCCATACAATCACAAGCAGTTGCAAGAGATTGTGATGGCTCGGTTGAAGGACTCCGATGCGTTTAAGAGTGAAGCTATACAATTGGTTGCGAGGTACGAGCGCGGCGATTTTTGTTCTCATTCCGTAGCAAAATGCCGAGAAACTAACGTTAATAGAATGCTTGAATCTCAATCAGGAAAGTAGCCGCGGTATCGGGCGACGCCAGACGAGCTCTGGACATCTGTCGCCGGGCCACCGAAATCACCGAGCTCAATGGTGGAAAAATCGTCACTATGCAGGACGTTAACCAAGCTCTTACGGAGATGATAGCGAGCGCTAAAGTTCAGGCTATAAAACATTGCTCGCATATGGAAAAAATATTTTTACAAGCCGTTTGCGCCGAAGTCGCGAGAACCGGTGTCGAGGAAGCGAGTTTTCAAAATGTTTACAGACAATTGGACGCTCTCTGCTCGTTCGAAGGTTCGTTATTCCATCGATTTACGTCCAATTAAATATTCGATCAACAGTATTTGATGAATTTTATAACGATCGTTAATACTATTCTTTCGTCGCAGGATTGAAGGTTCCAAACATCACACAAGCACTCGGCATATGCGCGAGACTCGGTGGAAACCGTCTCCTGCTGTGCGAGCATTCGAGGCACGATACCCAACAGCGGATATTGCTCAACGTCTCCTCGGACGATATTCACTTTGCCATGCAGACCATTGACGTCTCGTAAAAAAAAGTATCTCATCGTCTGATCTCATTGTTACCAATAATAATAATGCTATTGCACGATGATTGTAACAATCTCATAAGATGATTTTCTTCGCGGCTCGGTAATCGAAGAATAAAACATTTATTTTGGTGATTTTTATAACGCACGTTTTATAACGATGACTAAGTACAAAAATTAACGCAATAAGACACTTCAGTACCTCAATTGCCGGATCATTTGCAGAATTTTATTCGTTTACCGAACGACGATTACTCTTATATTTATTATGTTTTTTAAATAGATATTTATTATGAAACAGTGACAAGTAAAATCGCGCGAGAGAAGCATGTGTGCGCGCACGTGTCTCTAATTACGTCACAATATCAATGAATATACGAACTAATGAATATTAAAACTGGCCTTGATCTATTATTAGCGTATTTTTTCACATTTGCTCCACGTGTGGTCCTTCCACTATTTAGAAGCCTCCTCCTCCCGATCTATTATTAGTTAAATGAGGCGATTTAAGTCAGTGCCTCGAAGATATTCATTCACTGTGAGGTATTGAGAAGAAGCGAGTACATATCGCGTCGCGTTAAAATCGTTCTTTCATCGTCATGAGTGAAAAAAAAGTCGAGGACCAGGTGCGCAAGTTACACAGTCGAGGACAGTGGGAAAGAATTATTAATTTAGAAACAAACGAGGAAGACGAAGAAGGTCGCAGACTGCTTTGGGTTTGGCCAAGTTTGAAGGATTTGGATTGGATTAAAAATGTTATCGAAGATTACCGATTGAGAGGCATCGTGAGCATCGGCTGTGGATCTGGACTGCTCGAATGGATAATTCAACAATATTCAGGTGAAAAATATATCGACTGCTAAAAGACAGAATGGCGTGTCTCTCGTGTTAATGCACACGGGTTACATTAATGCACACGGGTTTTGTTTCTTTGCCATTTCGTTATTATTTCACTAAGGATTCATAAAGAAGAAATCATTTTTAACTGTTGCGTTTTTGTTAATCGCAGGTTGCGACGTCGTGGGTGTGGAGGCAGATAAATGTTGGTGGTCCAGTGTCTACTCGCCACCGCAATTTTTGAAAAGGACGATTTACATCGACAACGAAGATGCGAATATACGAGTTCCGTTGGATTACGCTCTACTGTTCTGTTACTTCAACAATGGTCGCGCATTTTACAATTATATGAATAATTACGCGGGAAAGGTCGTTATAGTAATCGGACCCGACGTTGGACAAAATCGAACGACGGATCCACTGCCTTTTGACAAAAAATTCAAGGAACTCGGATGGAAAATAAAAATTGCGAGAAAGTTGGACAATCGCAAAGATTTCGCGACCTTGTATACGAGATATAAATAACGGAAGAATGTGACGATTGTGGATATTTTTTGAATACGAAAGCTGCACCAATTGTTATAATACTGGATTGATCGAACTTACCGATAAGGCGACGATGCGGGAAAGTAGACGACTGTGAATTTCTTCCATTGCACTAATTAGTTAACGATTTACTGGCTTCGCGAAAAGCGTCAGCAGTTGAATGTCGTTAAATTTATTTGCAAATGGCGGTTTAACGGTTGCATCCGTGTCTCCATGGCAACGGAAAATAAAATGCGCGGGAACTCGTTGGACAAAAATCGAACGACGGTTGCATTATCTTTTGACAAAAAAAACTCAAGGAGCCGGATTGAAAAATCGAGATAGTTGGATAATCACAAAGTTTATGCGACCGTGTATACGAAACGAAGATAACGGAACGGAAAACGATTGTGGATATTTTTTTAATACAAAAGGCGTATCAATTGTTATAAGACTGAAATGATCGAACTTAACGATGAGGCGATGATGCGGGAACGTAGGCGGGTTTGAATTCCTTCTACCGCACTAAAATTAGCGAACGTCATTCACTTGCTTCGCAAAAAGCGTCGACAGTTGAATGTCGTTAAATTTATTTACAAATGGCGCTTGAGCGGTTGAATACGAGTCTCCATGGCAACGGAAAACAAAACTCCCCGGAAGCTCCGCCCCCATCGTTGCCACAACAATATAGTTACATTTATCTCCACTATGTTGCCTCTATTTTCCAAAACTGCTCGATCCGAAAAATCAGCTGATACCCCCGTCGAACTGCCAACAATGAGTGTAAAAACGAGCTGCAACGAGATTTTCGCGAGATATTTGCAATGATTGTTTGTTCGTTAAACCGATTGACACAGGTATGTATTCGCTTATAATAAAACCCCATCGTAACCCACGTTACTTCAGCGATCGTTACGGAATGCCCTTGTCGTTTCTAGAAATTCGTATCTCGCGTTTCCTTACCTTTCGCTTTGAATCATTCGACCTGTCATACCGCTGGATACCGGATCTATCGAATTCATCTTATTAGCGACACAGATTTGACGCTACGATTCGACGACAAGGTTATTAGATTGTCCGGTAAATATCAAATGAGAATCAAAATTTATCTCACGTGACTCGCAGGCAATCCTTCGAGCGTCGTTTACGGCTTTTGTTTACAGACAACACTGGCTTTGACTTTGACCTGACATTCGCACTCGACTCACATACGTCTCACCATAACACGGACTGTTCGGACTATAGCTATATTGTGCGAAACGATTGTTGACACAGCTTTTCTTCGGCATTCGCAGGCCAGATACACATAGAAAAAAAACAAAAAAATGCAATGGAGGGAGGCAGCGGCGATCCGTACGAAGAGCAGCTTTTAGCAGTTTTCAATAGTTGCATAGACGAAGGGGATACCAAACTGCGCTGGGAAGGTCTGAGTTCGCTGTGCAATAAATTACAGCTCGAAGAGCGTAGCGACGAATTGATATCTTGCCTCTCAGAGAGAAAGGCTACTTTCATTAGTTTCAAGACATTCCGCGATGGCTTGCTGAAATTGTTAGGCCAAACGCAAACGACGTCCCGCAGTTTTACATCCAGAGACACGGAGGATTCGTCAATGCAACCACGCGCAACACAGTCCAACGATTATGAACATCGATTGCACGGTTGGTATACATTTTTAGCAAGTTCATTGTTTTATCTTTACCAAACTTATGAAATTTTCACATAATTTTCAAAAAAATTTATCAATGCTATAAGTATGGTATAAAATTACAAAAACAAATTCAATTTAAATATTTTAATGTTATGACAATAGATTTTATTTGGTCCTTTTATTTTTAAATAAGCAAATGCAGATTTTATAACTATTACTCATTTCTTTTGTAAATTTCAGTAATAGTAATAAATAAATGAGTGAATTAATAATATTTCAGTTTCTCCAAACGAAAGCCCCAAGAATTCCAGTGTCAAGGTCAATGGTGGCATGAATGGCGAAATAGATCATTCAGACTTGTGTGGATTGTCTGGCATTGGATATCCGACAGTCCCCAAGGAGGTAAAAATTTGTTATTCTAAAAAAATTTTTAAGTCTTATTAGAAAACAAACATAGTACCAGTTTCAATACAAATTTTTCGTTTGACTAGATGCTCGAGCAAATATTCGAGAAGCTCGACATGGACTGTGACGGTTTCATAACGTTCGATGAGTTCATCCTGTTGTTCGAGACTGAGAAAAATACTCATGAGCAATTGACCCTAGATTGGGGTAACGGATCGTCAAGCGACGTTATGAAGACCCGCGATAGCCAGAGTATCGTCCATATACTCGGTCCTCATCAGACCGGCTACGCGAGAATAAGCACTATAGTCAGTATGTGGGAGGTCGCCGGTGTTTCCGATGCGGCGACGCTCTTGTCGGATCTCGGATTCACAAGCTCCGAGATAAGACTCACCGATTTGACTACGGTGCTGTGCGAGGAATTGAAGAATCTTCGAGACGAACCGGACAATGCCGTTACCGCTACACACATTAGTCTTCTCAAAGGAGCTCTGACTCTCTATCAAGAGGAAGTTCGTAGCATGATGTAAGTTATCGACGGACAATACGAAAAGTTTGAGGCTCGTTAAAATCATTTTATTTTTTAAATTTGTTTTCAGTACCCTAGTCGAAAATCTCAGCGGCGAGAGAGACAAATTACGCATCGACGTTGCAGAGGCGAACGAGCGAGCGAATCTTCTGGCCCAGGAGATAGACGAGCATCACGTCAGACTCGAAAAATCGCGTCAAGATCAGTTGAAACAATTGGAGCAGAGACACGCGGAGATAACGAAGGATCTGTCGATCCAATGTTCGACGGAACGCGAGGCTCACACGGCGGCTCTGAAGGCTCTTGACCGTCAGCTTCAAGTGGTACAGCACGAGGAGCAGCAGGTTCGGGCGCAGTTGGTCAACGTTCTTCATGAAAATCAGACTCTCGAGACCGAAGTCGAGTCACTTACCGAACAGGTATCCAAACTCAAATCGTCGAACAATCAATTATCATTGCAAGTACAGCATCTCGCGGCGGAGCACGAGGAGGTGGAGACGTGCGACGACGGCCGAGAATCCGAACAGGTAATACTTCTAGTGAATAGAATAAAGAGATTGCAAGAAGAAGTCGCATTGTTGAGAGACCAGAACGACGAGCTAACGACCGAGGTAGAGTTTATGAAGAATCGAAGTTCCGAGAACAAATCTTCGGAAGCTGGACCGTCTTCTCTTCCGAACGCTCCAACGGAAAAATTGAACGATCGACGTAACGAATCTTTGCGATTTGACAAAATATCGTCTAACGGATGGTGCGAAAACGTCGCTGTAGAGGTAGACGACACGAAGCTTTCGGAGCTGAGCAACGCCATAAGATCGATCGTTCGAGAGCTGAAGAGTTTGCTCAATACCAAAACTCAATGCACCTCTGATTACTGCGCATTCAGAAGCAATATATCCGATATAATAACTGGATTAGAGAGAAACTTGTCACGCGTATCAGTCGCGCCAATGGTTACTGACGATATCGACGCCTCGTCAAAGAAGACGGAGGTGGAAAACGAGCTCGAAGTCGAGTGCGAGGAGCGCACCAGCGAATCCCTCCGAGACTTGGTAGTCGGCCAGAGCGACAAAGCAAAGCACGCGAAGCGCATATCGCAGAGCGATGAGTTAATAAACAACATCGACAAAAATTTCAATAATCTAGATACGAAGAGTGCGACTAAGAGAAAAATAACGAGTCTCCGTGATTATCCACCGCGCAAGGACGAAGTTTCGACTTCGCTGGAATTTTCGCGAATCGACAGGGACAGGAGCAACATTACGTTGAACGTTACGCACAGTTTGAGCGGCGTCGATAGCGAGGAAAATATTCGTGAAACTTTGAGCGATATGCTAAAAGACCAGGAGGCCAAGCACGCCATGGAAAAGAAACAATTGTCCGATAGTTGCGCGGAGTTGGAAAGAAGTTTGGATCTTCTGAGAACAGAGTACGAGCAGTGCGAGGATTATTGGGCAGCTAAATTGGAAGAGGAGAGACAATTGTTCGAGCAGGAGCAAAAAATGACTGACGACAAGTTTACCGAGCTTATAGCGAAGATGGCGGAGTACGAGGAGCAATTTAATCCGAGCGAGAAAGCTCGTAGCGACGGACGATTGTCCCCTATCGAGGAGAAATTCAATCTTGAGGAACAGTACGCGTATTTGGAGGAGGAATTCGAAGAACTGAAAACACAGACTGGTGAATTGCTCTCGCAGAAGGACAGCGAGATAAAAGAATTGCAAGAAAAATTGTCGAACGAGAAGCGGCGGCTGGAGTCGTCGACGACCAGCGAAGCCTCGACGCAATTCCCCTTCGACGAGACGGAGATCGACCGCAAACCTTTCGCGAAGCTTTCGTCGAGCGCGACGACAAATTCGGGCAACGATCAGCAGCACAGCTGTTCAATCGGAACGGTAAATAATCCAGTAGCGATTAAAAAATTGCTTCACTATTCTGCGAATCATCGAAGCTTCGATCCCAGCAAATTGAATCAAATTGCGGAGAGTACAGTTGGAAGTGATTCGCCGTACACGATGCCGCAACCAAAAATTCGCGATTGTTACTGTCAGCAAATAGACGCTTACAATTCCATGGAAGAACTTTGCCGCGTGCATAAGGCGGAGCTGCATCGACTATACCAAAAGAAGCTTGAGATCGACAACGAATGCGTTAACTTGTCAAAGCAGAAGGATAGCTTGATGAAGGGAGTTTCAGAGCTTAAAAATGTTACGGCCATCAGTCGCTTCGGTCCCGAAGGAGATGTGGAAGATCCGTGTCGTATTAATATCGGCGTGCTCAAGGCACTTAACGACAGGCTGCAGGCGCAAGAGAAAAAACGACGCAATCTCAAAATCTCGCTGACGCATCAGCAACAGCATGCCGAGAGAATTTTACAGCGTAAGTGTAAATTATTATTAATTAAATTATGCTTTTTGTTGCTATTACAGGACTCTTGTTTGCCACTTTGTTTTACTGGTACTTGTTTTCGGTTAACAATTTCATCATGTCTCAGTTTTTAATTATGTTTCAATTTTTTTTATTCATCAGAAACCTGGCAACAGCACTGCCAAGAGGTAGCGGCGCTGCGCTTCGCTCTGCAGACTACGAAAGAAAAGTTGAAAGTACAGGTTCAAGCGAATCAGGAACAGGTACATTTTCGACACAAGCTTTTTTTCTATTCCTCAGTCCACGTATAATATTTGTTTCATGGTTTGTTACTAGGCCGAACATTTAGCAAAAGCAGACTTGCTATCGACGGATCTATACGTTCAGAATGCCCATCTGATGGCGAGCGTAAAACGTCTGGAGCAGCATTGTCACATGCTGGCGCAATTCGGAGGTGAATCGACGTCGGTATGACCTACGCGTTTATCTATCTACGCAATTATCGTAGTGAAATATGAAACGTATGTGCAGCTACATTGCATCGACTGGAAAGCTCAGGGATATGAATTGTCGGTGATGTTTCAATAATCGTATTTTTGTATTATTCGCCACGTTGATATAAATTATTACGACGATAAAAAACAATTAATTATCGTTGGATCGAGTGGTGTCGTTATCGATAATAATTCTAATGATTCGAGTTCCAAATATTGTTATCTATTGAATATTCATTCAAGTGCCGCGGTGTAAGCAAAAGAAAAAAACACAGAGCAAACTAAACGGAATTTCCGTATTCACATTTATTCTTATGCATTCGAAAATAATTGGTGCTAAATATCCGGCATTGAGAATTGATATCTTTGATACTCCAGTTAATGAGATCACGTTAGTTTGTACCGGTCAATGTAGTATATGTAATTATAATCCCGTATTGTAAAATAGTATTATTTAAAAAACGAAGAAAAGAAATAGGATACAACATGAAATCGCAGGGTCGTCAGTATGAAATATTCATAAAACAAGACTTTCGATATAATTTCGCGTTAAAGAGAATTATTATAATATAGAGTTAAGCATGAATCTATATATGACTGTAAATCATTTGTAAAACATTAGTTTCGTTTAAATGATTGCCTCCATTATTGTCACGATTTTCAAATGTACAGTTTGTGGCTTTGTGCAGTGTGAATTTTTGTATGAAAAAAAAAACGATCACCTTGTCGGTGTTTGAATCTAATCTATATAATTTTATACAGCCATAGAGTGTAAGGACGAGGCGTGAGCGTGTTATTGTTACTGCGGTCTTAGTGCCTACACGAAATAACTGATCGAACCAAAGACTCGTATGATTTTTCTCATGCAAAGCGCTGCAGCTACTAATCGCGCCACTAAAAAATCTTATCATCGATGTTAAAATTATTGGATTTAGTTTTTGAATTTTTTTTTGTTGATTCAACGATATTTAATATTGTATATCCCAGTTCATTGGCACTTTGTATGCGTATAGGCGTTTAGCGTGCAAAAAAAAAACGAAAAAAGCCCATAACTAGTGAAACTTATAGTGATATTCTACGTCAAAAGTAGATCGTTGTGATCAAAATTACATATACGAACTTTCCACATACAATAACTTTATGTTTATTATCGAGTAGTTTAATATGTAAATCTATGAGTTACATACGACGGATAATTAAATAATCTTCCAGCAATAACTCTTACGCGTCGCACATCTTTAAAGAGCAAAAAAAATACACCGATATGGTTTCAATATCAGTTTATTCAGAAATTATTTTTACAGCATTAATCGTCAATAATGTAAATGGTATATATAACGAGTTGATAAAATCATCGATATTTACTATGAAAAGGCACGCGGGATAAATTTCTTTATACTCCGTTAAAAGTTCGTTTTGTCTGTATAGTCGTATAAAATAGATTCGCAAATTTGTAGTAATTTAACGGATTATAAATAATATTATAATGGCAGTTTCGCGATCGTCTAACAACGTAGTAGCACGAAGTACATCGAGCTCTTTGGTTAGTAAAATTTATAGTTAATTTAGAGCCCGTGATAGGGCGCGGCTCTCTGATGCATTTTTAAAATCGATCTAGCGTTTATATAATTAGTTTACGCCTTTGTACTTTGTGAACAAATTATACAAGACCCGAAGCGTTGACTTAAGATCCAGATTGACAATGTCTGCAATGGAAAAATTCGAGGATTATTGATTAATCGAAAGTAAGAGGATTTATCTTCTTACCTTCCGGTCGCGCTTTCGGCTTCGGTAGGCCGACATCCTGCATCAGATCAAAAGCGAATGAGACGTTGTGGACCTTCTGATCGTGAGTCTTCGGTGTCAAGTGGAAATTTCCCAATGGAACGAAGAAACCCTCCAGCAATCCTAGAAGCAATGTCAGAAAGACACCGTCGTGGAATTGATTATCCAAATCCGTGACTTCCAGATGAACTTTGCTGAGATGTTTGTTCACGAAGGAGATGAGTGACTGAACAAAAGAAAAATATGTGAATTAATAAATTAAAAATATTAGAACGTCGTAAAGGCAAAAACAGATCGAAAAAAATTGGGATGAACAAATTAAATTTACTTTTTTAACAACAGCGAGTTTGTCGTGTGGATGGTCGAAGAGAACATCGAAAGCATCGCGTTCGCATCGCATTCCCAAATCGTCGTAAGTCGAGGTGATCTCCTCCCTCACAGTTCTGTGTATCAGCTGACCGTCCTTCTTGCGAACGACGACCAGTTGCACGGCAACTCTCTCGGGAAGTCTCACGGGAGCCCGAAATTGACGAGCCAGTCCGACCAAAAGATGCAAAATTGCGACTATGTTCTTCGCGTGGACACTCTCAACGTTCCATTTGTAGGGAGGACTGTAACGTCCCAGTATGCGATTTGCTGCCGATAAAACTACTTCTAGCTTTTGTTTCTGACCCTCCTCAGACTGAGTCACTTCCGGTACATCCAATTTGTCGCCGGTCAATTTTTCTAAAAAAAATCATTTAAATAATAAGTATAATTAGTTTTAAGTATATCAAAAAGGATTTAACTGTATAGCAAAATTGAACCGGCGGAGCGTTTTTTCCAAAGACAAATATTTACCAATCAGTTTTTGGAGCACTTGTCCATCGTAAAGATCCTCGACGATATCTTTAACGATTATTCTGTGATCGGCCAATTCGTCGTTGATCCACTCGATAAGCACGAAAACGAGTTCTTGAAGTTTGGGGTCTTCCAGAGCTCTTGGCTCAATCATGGACCGTTCCTCGTTCTCGTCGAGTGCATAGTCTTCCGGTGGCATATCTGGATTTGCCGCGTAGCCAGGTGAATCAATTGCATACTTTCCTTCCTCCTGAACTTCTTGCACTGTTGATTGAAAAAAAAAGAAATGTTAATCCGAATGTATAAAATCTATCTCGACGATCTTCGTGTGTCCTTATAAGGGTATTGTTTGCGACTGTATACAAACTTGCCACTTGGAGTATCGGTATATTGTAACCTACTTTTTTCGTGCAAGATTGTCGGGAAAGCTCTTTTTTATATCCTACCTTCCTTTATTCGCTTCTTGCGCCCCAGTGTTCCAATTTTATCCCAGAAACTCTCTTCCTTATCATCTTTTTTCGCTTGTATCGGTGGACGAGGAGATTTTGGTCGCGGAGACGCCATGACTGCAACTCCTACGGATTACGGAGCGGCCAAACGTCATCATTGAGAATAAAACAGCCTTCTATAGAAATGAGCCGAGCTCTGAGTGTGCGCGTGTGTTCGGAGCAGATGTGGTTGTGAGATGATCAGCTGCGGGTTATTCCCTCCACAGGATTTTCGTGACTATAGGAACGAGGAAACGGACTGCGGGGTTGTGGATCGTCGACAATTTATAAAATTTCATCCCTCTTCCATTTACGATTTATGTATCGTACGATGGAATATTTATTTGAGTGACACAGTAGAACGCCGTTTATCCGAGGTAATCTAGAGGAGAGCGTACGTCGGATAAGCGAAAACTGCTGCTGTATCCGCTTTATCCGAGTTTTTCGTATTATCCGAGCCTACACATCGGTTAATGCGAAGGGCTCGAATAAGTTGGGTGCTTCGGATATCGCGAAGGCTCGGATAATCGAAGGTCGTCCTACTGTATTTATCATCAACACTCACCAATGTTCAGTCCCATAGATTCGCCGCTAATTGTTTCAGAGATTTTCTCTTCCGTCTGTGGAACTCGAGGATGCAGCGACGCATCATCGACGTCTTCGGGAGGTATGACTACTTTATCCAATGAAAATTTATCTTTTGTCGTGTAACCGATAATCTGAGGCTTCATAATTTCGTAATCGCCGTCCGAATCGGAGTCCGATGGTACAGAAGGTGACAGGGGAATTTCGAGGGACGATTGACGATAAAGAATACGCGATATCGGTCGTTGCACTTCGTCTTCCATTGTTTAAAAAAATTGTTGAAATTTTAATTGGAGTAACAATAGTGTTGTTACGAGAGGAAGGATATTATTGTACTGACGTCGTCGTCACGTCTTTCCTTCCTTTTACGCTTTCGCGTAAAGGAAGTTCGACTTCCGGTCGAGATAAGAAATTGTCGCCAATGATTCTTATGTGGCACTTGGAAGGAGTTAAAGAAAGCGTTTGATATAACATACAGCGTGGAAAACTTTTTTCGATCTGTAATTCCTACGGATGCATATTCCTGTTGCCTTGCTGGAGATACATAATTTTTCGATAGAAAATGTTGTCCCAAGCCAATAATTAATGATCCACTTTGATCGGCTTAATCAATCAGAGATTCAATTTATATTCAATCTTATTGATTCACACAGATCGTTCAGATGAAAATGCAACTAATTAACTTACTAATTGTAAATCCATTAAAGATACCTCGTGCATCAGATTGATATACTCATAA
This sequence comes from Stenichneumon culpator, assembly GCA_964017025.1. Classification (NCBI taxonomy): domain Eukaryota; kingdom Metazoa; phylum Arthropoda; class Insecta; order Hymenoptera; family Ichneumonidae; genus Stenichneumon; species Stenichneumon culpator. The sequence continues at coordinate 16,199,760 of OZ024779.1, read as the reverse complement.
AAATTTATTTGATATTACGAATTAAATAACTTGATGATAGATGTTTTATTAATAAAAATCAATAGAGCATATTTATTAATAATATCGAGAGCGAGAGTTAAAATCCTAGACACGAGGAACTCGTGGAACAGAACCAGTCGTCTCTGGTTTGGAGAACAGCTGATTGGAGCTCCGAACGGAGTTCACATACTTTTTAGGGTTAACTATTCACAACAAATATAATTCAAAAAAAGGCATAAACGATGTCTGTATTGATACGTTTAGCGGAAAGAAATGCAATTCTCACGCTCTCAAGATTGCCGAATATCACAGCCGGGTACGCAACCGGTGCGGCGAAAGAGGACGTCAAGGTTATCGGTACGTACACAGCGTAAGCTCGTCGCAAAAATTTATCTTCGCCATCGATTTGTTTTTAATTGTTGTTGATCGTGCAGGTGAATTTCGAGTTCTGGAACTGATACCGAAGAAAGCCCAACAAAAAAAACACCAAATAAAGCATGCCACTGTTCCTCCGCCTAGAGCTAACCAAATGGCCACGGACCAGGACTGGGCGTCAGTATGGCCGGGTCCACGCTCGTTCCATCCCGCCTCGGTGCCGCTCCCAGTGCGTCAGGGTTATCCCTTGAAGAATCAAGCACCTCCGAGCAAATGGGGCAATGCCGAATTAATGAAGATTCCAAATTTTCTACATCTGACGCCACCCGCCATCAAGCGACACTGCGAAGCACTGAAGCAATTCTGCACTCAGTGGCCGAAGGGTCTTGAGACAGAGGAAAAGTGCGAAAAGCATTTCCCTCTCGAAATCATAACCAGTGATTATTGTTACTCCAGTCCGAGCATCAGGGATCCGTTGGCAAGGATCGTCAGCATAAGAGTCAAGGTCTCCAGGCTTACACTGGACACTCATGCCAAGGACAAACTGCTGAGACTCGCTGGAGAGCGATACAATCCCAAAACCGATGTTCTTACCATAACTGCCGACAGATGCCCAACGAGGAAACAAAATTGGGAATACGCCGAGTATCTTCTTACAGCTATCTACAATGAGGCCTGGGTAAGCGGACAAACTAATTCAATTGAATATTTAAAAATCATGTACAAAAAAAAGAAGTGAACACTTTTTAACAAAATTTTGAAAAAAAAAGGTTGACTAATAACCCCACCTGCTGTGTGTGAAATTTCAGCCTGATCGGTCGAGGCAGTCTCGAGTTATAGCAGTTCGAATTTTTCGCGTCTGGGTCACATAGATCCGGACATTTTTTCTAAATCTGATTTTTCAATGTTTTCAAGGATTGTAAACACGTTTTCATTAAAATCTAGACAAAAAAATGTTCACTGAAAAGCTATAATTTCTTTTTTAAGTAGTCGTTTTATCCATTGTTAATATTGACGTCCGACGAAATCTTAAAATCTACTAATGTAAATCGTTGTTTATTGATACGGCTTTTTTTCTTTCAAATCGTTTTAGCCGAGTTTTTAAATGTACTCAACTAATGATGCCGTAATTATTGTAGCGTGTCGAGCCATGGGAGGCCGAGAAAACACTGGCGGACATGGAGTACTACGACTGGGACAAGCACAAGAGTCGTGAAACGCTTGTGGCAATTCACGCGTGGCCGAATCCACCGGAGGATCTCGATTACGAAACGATCCCTCACGTAACGGAGTACAAGATCGCTGTATCCGATCTCATAAACAACGGCGAAGAACCTAACTCATTAAACAAGTATAAAGCAGCTGTGAAAAATATGTTGCATCTCAAGGCTGCACAAGCAAATTGAATAAATCCATGTCTCTAGATCCATTGTACGATTTTTTGGTTGTTCTTTGTGAAACAATAATAATTCTCTCGACAGAGCGATACAAGCAATATAAGTGGGCGCGTTGTATAACTGTAAAAAAGAACTTCAAGTTATCTAGACTGAAAAGATGAAATCTGTCCACTATCGGGTCAGGACATGCGTGCAGAAATTCGTCACGCAGGAAGCACCCAAATCGTCATAGATTCAGGTGCAATCGGGAAGCTCACGGCGTAACGACCGAGTGGAGCGCTTCCGAGACAATAGGGCAATTTTACACAGAGTATATATAGCCGGGCAAGCGCGAAAAAGAGTAGACGCATTTTTTTATCGCGGTGAGATGGAATCTACGATATTCAAAAATTCCTAAATACAAAAGTAGAAAAATCGCGGGAGTATATTATAGATTACAGAGCGCGACTATTGTTGGAGTAAGTAAAGATGTGCATATTTTATACGTCTTTCAATTGTGAGACTTTCATTGATAATCACTGGGTTTGGAAAGAGCTGGTTTAATTACAAATTGAATAAATATCTGGGCAGATCTGTAGATCAAGCATTCAGATCTTTGTTCAATAGCTGCCTCGTTCTATAGCTGCGACTTTATTCATTATTCATACTGCTATAAGAATGATATTCTACATTTACAAATAATCATGCGACCAATCTATTGCGTTATTTGTAGCAACATGCGAAGATTAAATTTTCTCGCTCTGTGTACCGCCCTCGTCACGGCAAGAATGCAGCCCGACGAGGCTTACCCAGCAAACTCCTCTGAAGATTTTTACCCACTTCTCGCAACAGTCTTGCACGATTTGCCAACATGCAGGAATTTGCCGATCTGTCGATTCGTCGAGCGTTTCATGGCCGATAGGAAACCCCGTGAATCGGTGTTGAATCCCGCCCCGGATTATCGGAGCAAGGGTGAAACAGGCTTGGAGGCTCGCAGCTACTACGGTGGGTATCCCATTGGTCCGGTGTCCCCAGCGATTTTCCCGTAAGTTTTTCCATCATCTTTATTTTTTCCATAGATTTTTACTATACAAATATATAAATATTTTTTTTGCATAAAATTTTGCAATTTCGGTGAAAGAATGAGCTTTTCTAAGACATTTTTTTCCGCGCGTTTTTCAGAGCAATCGACACTGTGAGCGTCCTCGCTTCTCTAGCTTTCCTCGCATTTTTGCTGCACTCCTTCGCGTCTCTGTTCGATCGTTCGCGATCAATTTTTCCATCGATCATTGGCAATCGTCAATTTTCCGGTGATCGCGAACTCACGGATCCTGTGAAACTCGTTCTACGCGCATTGGACGAATACGTAAGTTTAATATTTTTTTATTTTTTTTTTTACGTAACATCGAAATGCTTATATTCGTTTCAGGATATTCTAAGCAACACCGTAGCCCTGAAAGACCAGAAGGGTAGCGTCAAAACTCTACGCTGAGCGCCGATGCGGGGTTCTCGAAATATCATGAAATCGTAGGTTAGATACATAAATACTTTTATCGCTATCTTCAAAAAAACAATTACAAAGCATTAATTTCTATAAAAATACAAAATCTAATATTACTGCTCATTCTTGCAGTGCTTTTTCATTTTTTTTGTTAAAAATATATCTATATAAATGTATCTTGTGAAACAAATGACATATTAATTTGCTAGTGCGATCTCGTCAAGCCTGCAGTATGGTTACACGCACAACAAACATTAATCGTACAATTTTGAGTGCCTTACGAGCGAAACAAGTGGAGGCTCTAAACGTATTAGTGTTTCTAAATGGTAATTATTTATTAGTAATTTTATAACCGACTCACACTTGGAGCAATTTTGAGTCAGTATAATGTAATAGTCCAAAAGTACTGAAATTTAACGTTATGGCAGTCTCGAGACGCATCACCGGGCAAGTATTTGTTATAAAGCGGTGGAGTCCGAAAAAGAAGTAAATAAAAATATATTCTAAGGTAATCCGTCGTCGTGCAATTCTACGCTGTTATTCAGTTCTGTCAGCAGCAATATCGTAACTCTATCATATATTATTATATACACAGGTCGAACAACATTTCAAATGTATAAATTCTATCTCCTACAGCAGCGTTCGATTATTTCCTACCATGGTACTCTAGACGATGGCATGGACGGGACATGTCTGGAAATGAAATATTCGATTCTTTGTAAATTTTTTAAACTAATGAAAACTTTTTTTGAAGCCGATTTTTTTCACAACGTGCGTTCAAATGATAACTCTCGTACGCATCGTCGTTCCCTGCTTTTAGATTGTTCTAACGTTCATCGAACGAAGCAATAGATATGCTACTTGTAATACGTGATGGAATCGCAATGTTTTCTTTTTTATGTATAAATTAATGCGACCTCTTGTGTGCCAAGAGAATTTTTTTTTTAACTATAATTCGTCCCGTGTTGATGTTCGTTGAAGTTATGTCGTAACTCACTTTGGTTTCGTGTTTATTTTCTGATAGGGATGCGTCCCGTTCAATCCACGGCGCTCCTTGACTCTCACAACTTTGTTGCAAAGACTGCCGTCGCCAGTTCCACTGTCGAGATTCGCGTTGGAAAGTTGCGGCAATAGCTTCAGTCTATCAGTCTTCAGTTTGTTGAGAATAGCGATGCTCTTGGCGCTCATAACCGACGAGGGCTTGTTGACGATTTTGTTTTCTTTGCCAGTCGTAGCTACAATCGAATTCACTGGCAATCTTTGCCTCGGTGATATTTTCTTTGCCACTTTTACCGGAGTTCGATTGCTCGTTTGATTTTTGTCCGTCAGAGTTCGTTTCTTCGACTTCGCTTCCATTAGATTGAAAGTGTTGTTCAATTGATTTGCCTTTATCGCCTCGATGTTCGCAGTGATCTCTTCGGCGTTCTCCGAAGTCACGACGCTCGGCGATTCTTCGTCCAGGGTGATGGTCGAGTTTAGAGAACCGGGCGCGATAGCTTGAGGCTCCGGATCACGGATAGGCGTTCCATCGAAGGTTGCGCTCAAAAGATTCGAAATTTTCGGTTCGATTTTTGGAGAATCATCTTCATCTAGATAAGCCGCGGAGTATATAGGCATCTCGCTGTTCAACGGATCGTCCAATTCCTGCGTACTGAGACAAGTCAAGGTATAGAAATCATCGGGCGAATATTTTTCGGTTTCGGAGTCGGCCCATTTTATGTTGCGAACACCTTCGAGAGATTTAACGAGCTGCTTGAACTCTTGCTTCATCTTATCGGTCATATTGCCGAAGCCGCGCATCAAGTTGTAGTAATGTTGCAGAGTCGAACTCATAGTTCGGACTATGGTATCTATCGACTGCATCTCGCATTGCTGAAGACTGCTGACTTTTCTTGCGTGCTCGTATTGCTGTTGGAAACGCGTTTTTTCGATTTCGCTTATCTCCCGAGCACACTTCTCGCGCAATTTATCTGCGAACTTTTTCGTCTTCAGCGTGACATTCAGAGCTTCGATTTGCGTCTCGATCGATTTAAGCTCGGTCCAAGCGGCATCCATCTGGATCTTCACGACTTCTCGCTGACGCTTGAAGTAGAGCATAGACTTGTTGACTCGCGATTTACCGCTAGCGTTCTGCTCCTCCGTGGACATCGCGTTGACCGTAGCTGTGAGATTCTGCAGCCTCTTGTCCGCGGCGATCTTGTACTGAATTCTGCAACAAAGAATCTTGTCGCTGCTCTGAAGAGCCAAAATTTTCTCGTTGAGTTGTCCCTTCGTTCTGTAAAGATCGATCATCCTCTCGCACATTTCTGTGAAATCCTTGTCGTTCTCGTCGGATCTCGAATCTCGCGATTCCGGCGACGAGACATTGACATCGACGCATCTGCTCTCGAGCTGCAGGATCTTCGCTTTCTGCATATTTATTTCCTTCTTCAGCTCCTCGACCATCTTTATGTATCCGGTAACGTGCATCTGACACGATATTATATTCTTCTTGACATTAAGTTTTATTTTCTTAGCTCTATTGGCGTAACGAAGAGTGTTGTACGTGTCCTCGAAACTGAGACTCGACGGTCCGACATTGGCGATCATTACTGTGTGGCAATTGCCGCCGAGAGAGTCCTTGAGCAGACGCGTGAGCTTCGAGTCTCGGTACGGTATGTGCTTTATACCATCAGCCAGATTGTTTATGCAGTTACCAAGAGCGAGTAGGGATTTGTTTATATTGGCTCCCTCCTTGAACCTCGCACCTTTGCAGCCTGTAGCAGAAGCCCTCTCTGATCCCGCCAGATCTATCATCGACAATTTCACGTGCTTCATCTGCCCGTCAAGTTTGTTTGTTATATTAACATAAACTTGAAAGACCGCATGACTACGGCTGCTCTCCTCGTTGGCGTCGGTCGGATGCTGCGTCCGATTTTTGTTACCGCGTGCCAGGAGCGTCAGCAGCTCGTCCGGACTGTTTATCGTTATTATCTTGAGCCCGGCGACGATAATACCGTGTCGTCCGTCGTCGCGAATCGCCAGAGGACCTGATTTGTTCAACAAATCGCAGACGTTCTCGTTGTAAACCTCCAGATAAGTTACTCCGAGATTGAATTCTCTGTGTTCCTCCTGAGCCTCTATCTGGGTGAACAGTTCGGACATGGTCCTGAAAGTTATTCCAGGATCTCCCTCGCGTCCCAGCATGGTGTGGGTCTTTCCAGCACCGGTGGCCCCGTAAGCGAAGACCGAACAGTTGTAGCCTTCTAGCAAGCTCGATATAATGTCCTTCGTCGTGCCTTCGAAGACTTGCTCGTTGGTGCAGGACGCGTCGAAGACTCTGTCGAACATAAATTGCAGCTCTTTGTTAGGTTTTTTCAAGAGATCCCTGCCCTTCTGAGCTACGCCGCGATAGTAGAAAGGATTCTCCTCCTCCTTGGGATCGAATATCAGCATCCTGTCGTCGACCACTTTGATGACCGTTCTGTAATTCTCCTGAGACTCCTTATCGTTGTGAGGACGAACGCGGACGATGACGCGGATGCTCGTCTGAGCATTGCCATCGCTTTGAAGCGCGTCCGATGTACTTCCGCTAGTGCTCGGCTTGAACGGCGCAACGCCGACCGGTTTCTTCGCGAATCTCCGTACTTTGTTGGGCGAGAATGCTTTCTCGAGATCTCGCCTGTTGAAGACCATCGTGTTGCTTGTCGTTTCTCGTTCTCTCGACTGAAACACGCCACACGGAGAGTTAGAACGCGAGACCCCCTTGGAGTGACAGTTTGAAGCGTGCCGTAAACACGACGATAAAATTTCGATATTTGTTTTCGGTTAGCTTTTTTTTTTCTTCACTCGCAGAAGACTTACCGGTTTCGTATCCTCGAGGCGCCGAATCGAAAGGTTCCCGCGGATCAGTGATATTCGAGGTAAGAGCGACTGGACCGCCCGATAAACAAGTACAAGCAGGCAACAACATCCACGAGCATCGCAAACCGTTGGGCGTTATGCTTTGGGGAGGAACTTGAAATTCGAAATTTTAATTGGCAACGCTACGGCGGTGGCGCTGCTGGTGGGAGAGCCGCGATTGGTGGGAAACCGCGACGCACGCTCGGCGTGCGAGACTACGGGGAACCTCGTTCAGCCTACGGTCGGTATCGAAAACTGCAATAATTTTTTTTTTTCACGGACGCCGGCTGGCGAGAGGAAAAAGTCGAAGAATCTGTCAGCTGTTCAAGAGACGTTTCGTGAAAAAACGATGATTACGTCTTTTATTATTGATTGCAGATCGAAGTGATATTTTATGTAATATTTTTATGTAAAACTCTATCGAGTGCCAAGGGAGAGCGTTATTGGCGCTCACGTTGGAGAGGGGGATTTTACATCGCGCGAAGCCAATCGCGACTCAGCGTCATGGCTGACGGAAAGCTGGACGGCCACGTGTTTTAGTTCACCTTCGCGTGTGTTGGGAATCACGGACGAGTGTGTGCAATCTGTGCGCAAAGCTGTGTAGAAAGATTCGAGAAACCGCGAAAATGGATCGTTCTTCGAATTTTTTGAAGGTGATAAAGTGTTCAAGGGGTCGTAGACACAGGTTAGGCGAATCAAAGTTATTATTTTGCTGTAAGACACGGGATATCTCGAACAGTCCAACCGTTGTGACGCTTTGTCGGCGATACCGCAGAGTAATGGTTATCGATGCAATTGAATAAAAAAAGAAAGTGTTTTTTACGGTACCGGCAAACCAAAAAAAATGCGGAAATTCGAGTATTTCGAGAGATAAACGATGCGACTGACATTGACAAACAGATGCCTCGCGTGGAAGATGCATAATCTCGAACATAAATAACTTTGCAGTCGATTAATTAATTTCTCTATGAAATTCGTAAGGCGAACGGGGTGATCCTAAGATATAAGTAGGTATACAGAAATAAGGCAGAGTCGCCTCGACAGATGCGGTGTATCGATCATTAGGTTTTTAATTAAGGTTTTCATTAGGCTTTCCTAAGGTCTTTTTTATATTTATATATATTTGATTTTTTTTAACGAAAAATCTTGTATTATGTATTTTATAGGATTCGTGTTTTTGGTTCCCAACTTTGAGTTCTATGTAAAGGACTTACCCCTTCAATAAAATAAAATAAATGTTATAACCGCACTCGCGTTTGTATACGAACCATTAATTTAACATACAAAAGTCAATGTTGGTACAATAAGATTGCCCAATAGTTGTAAAGCACCTACGTGATAACATTATTATCGTGGGTAAGATTTGGATACATTCAAAATAACTTCGAGCCATTCTTTTGCAACACATTTCGTAGGGCGGTGCGGCGGGGGAGGGAACGACAGTTGGGTATTTGCGTTCGAGCAGCCAATGGCGTCGCGAGTTCAATGTTTATAGAATTATTCAAATGTTTCGCGTTAGTCGGGTTGAAGCTGTGGCGTCCAAACAAAACGTTAATAACAATATCTCCTAGAAGTGAAAGTAACATTGAATCGGTGAAGTTTTGTGGCCCGCAAACGCATCAGACCATCAATCCTCGATATCCGGACCAATTCGGGAGAATTCATCGAAGGTGAGTAAAAAAAAAACAACACAAACACGCTTAAGTCCATGCGGCATGCTCGCAGCGCGTATACACACTCGCGGTAGATATAGAGATATGCCTTCGTAGGTGCGAGGATATGCCCGAGGGTAAAATACCTACGGACATCGTTTACCTCGTATAGGCCAGTAAAAACACAATAATTGCATACTAATTAGTCGTATCTCTCTCGACGATGTTTCACCCGAGAATCCGAGAAGTGAAAAAATCGCTTCTGTGTTACGAGAGGCTGTCGAGTGGCCAGCAGTAGACGTCCGCAATCACAGCATCGAGGACGTGATTTTTCGTTCCTCTCTCTCTCGCATCACGTGAAACTTATCTCTCCGAAATTGTCGGGTTGAAACCCGAGCGATCCAGCGCACACACGTGTGTGGTCGCGCGCGAGGAATCAGCTCACAATCGTCATGAGGCCACCGAGGATGATAACTTTATCAGCATGTACGTTAAAACCAGAGCAAACATAACCGTCTTTTTCTCCCCGTCGACGTTGACGCGTCATCATGTCATATCCGTGCAGCGCGTCGATGAAATTCTCGTATTATCGTATAATTATTAACAACAATATAACGACGATACACAGCTAACTGAATTAACTCGCGTAACAAAAATGTTACTGAACATATTGGTCAATCATCAGAACGCCCTGCGCGTAGGTTCGGCTCTGTTCTACGGCGTCTCGTCGCTTCTCATAACTCTAGTGAACAAAACAGTGCTCACGTCGTTCAACTTTCCGTCCTTTCAAGTATTGGGACTCGGACAAATGTTGGCGACGATAGTCGTATTGTTCGTCGCCAAGAAGCTCCGTATCGTTGATTTTCCAAATCTCGAAAAATCGACTTTCGTTAAGATATGGCCGCTGCCGATGATCTACATTGGGAATATGATATTCGGACTCGGCGGCACCAAACAGCTGAGCCTGCCGATGTTTACGGCTCTCAGGCGTTTCAGCATACTGATGACGATGATAGCAGAATTTTACATACTCGGCGTCAAAGCCCGTACGTCCGTGCAGCTCAGCGTCTATACGATGGTCCTTGGCGCTATCGTCGCAGCCTCCAACGACCTCGCATTCAATCTTGAGGGATACGTTTTCATTCTGCTCAGCGATATATTCACCGCCGCCAACGGAGTTTACATGAAAAAAAAGTTGGACTCCAAGGAGCTTGGCAAATACGGCCTCATGTATTACAACTCACTCTTCATGATAATGCCTGCTTTCGCCATAGCGTGGTACACCGGAGACATAGAAAAAACTAAAAGTTTCAGGGACTGGACGAACTTGATGTTTATAATTCAATTCGCTCTCTCTTGCGTCATGGGATTCGTACTGTCGTACAGCGTTATACTCTGCACTCTTCACAATTCTGCTCTCACCACCACCATAATCGGATGTCTGAAGAATATCTGCGTCACCTACTTGGGAATGGTCATCGGCGGCGACTACATATTCTCTTGGCTGAATTTCGTCGGACTCAATCTGAGCGTGGCCGGCAGTTTGGTTTACACTTGGGTGACCTTCAGGAGGAAAGATAACGTCGAAGCTAAATACTCGCCGGTCAGAGAAATTCCGGTGGCAAAGATCGAAGTCGTATGATTATTCGGTGCCATTGTAACTTTCTCTGCAATCTCTGGCGTTATATTTTTAATTCTCGCTTGAAAACTGTACGTCGCAGAGATATATATATATTATATAGAATCTTTATTATTAATGTACATATATATACATACGTATATACAGAAGAAATAGTGAAAGAGATACGGAATATTACATTGTGTGTAATTAGTGCCATGTCTGACTAGAATCTGATAGTTCCTACGAATTGTACACTTGTAAATAATATTGCGAGAATCGATTTTTTTTTGTTTTCTTTTTTTTATAGATAAAAAAGAATACATTTATCGGGACCAGTACAGTTTTCAATCGAGTCGACGCGCACGATATTTAAATGTATATCGCAGAAAAGTGAAGAGGAAACAAATAATGTATTGATACGCGGTAGATACCAAAGCAGAGCTGGACGCGCAGTTTGCCGATCGGAGTCGCGGATATTTATCTACAAATTTTATTCTGCAAAGATTCGATTATCGAAATATCGTTTTCCCATCAATCTCGTTTCGACGAAGCGGACAATTGTCTTTTTCCGTCTACAATCGATTATTCGATAAGCGACTCTGCAGGCATTCCGCGCAAGCTCTTCATTCAGGCCAAATAATTGCATAGCTTAATTTTTATTATTGTATAAAATTTTTTTTAATTTTTAAATCGATCATATAACAAACCCGCGCGTCCCTCGATTACACACAAATGTGCGCGTGTGTGTCTACCGGTTGTACAAAAATATAAAGCAAACGAAAATAAATGTTAATAGACCATGAAAATGCATAGTAGTCTAAAGTCATTATCCTCGATCGGTTTTCAGGCAAATACGCCGTTCGAAGATACTCGAGCGATGGCTTCGTCGAGGACTTCGCCAAGCATCATGTGCAACTATCGAAACTGCAACGCACAGTCCTCACGGCAGGTGCTGCCGCACTTTCGCTGGCCGATCCTTTTCGAGCGGATATGATCGCCTGCTTGGGTGAAACTACGGGAGGCAGTGCGCTATCACATTGTCTTCATCGTATGAAATCGTCGAACGAGGGACAGCGAATACTCTCCGAAAGACCACGTATACATAGCTCGACCGTTCAATTGTCGACCCTGAAAAATTTACCGGAAGGCACCCTCGGCAAAACTTATCACAACTTTTTGGACGTTAATGTAAGAGATCTCATTTTGCTTTTTTTTTCTTCTTTTTTTCCATAATCGATGAGATTGTTCAATGTCGAGAAATGAAATTCTCCGCAGCTTCAGATATCGAATTGTTTTTGCAGAATGTCACACCAGACTCCAGAGATCATGTTAAATTTGTCGACGATATCGAATTAGCCTATGTGATGCAACGATACAGAGAAGTACACGATATTTTTCACGCTGTTCTTCTGATGCCGACGACGATGCTCGGCGAAGTTACCGTCAAGTGGGTCGAAGCGTTGCAAACACGATTGCCCATGTGTCTCAGCGGTGCCATTTTTGGAGCTCTCAGACTTCGTCCGAGGTATTTGGAAAAAAAAAAGAAAAACATCTCGGGGGTTGGAAAAAATCTAAATGTTGATTTTGCAGGCAGAGAAAGTTATACGTCGACCATCATCTTCCATGGGCCTTGAAAACGGGGAAAAATGCGAATTTTTTATTAGGCGTATATTTCGAGGAACGTTGGGAACAGCCGATTGCAGATTTTCACAAAGAAATGAAAATCGTACCTCTGACTTCATGAAATGTAAAGAAAACTATGTATCCATTTTTGTATGCCTAGTATCGATTTAGCAGTGTGAATAATTGGGGAGCAATAAAAAAAAACGCAGGAGTACACAGTATAACAATTTTTTATTGATTATAACACTGGAAATATTAAGAATATAATTTTTAATGGAATACGATGAGGTGTAGGTATAGAGCTACGAATTCATTTTTTTTTCTTGATAAAAATCGATATACTACTTATGCTTCAAGGTCGGTGTATAAATATCACTTGGAATTCATAATACAAACTAATATCTTCTTTTTTTTCTTTCTTTTCAACTTCTCCCGCTCATCTGCGTTACTTGAAAACTCAATAGCGCGATACTGATTTGTCGATTAATCGGCGTATATCAATTATGTACAAACTACAAATCAATCAATTACCGGCGTATTAACGAAGCAATAATTACAATAACAAACAACCGTTATCACATCATGGATTATACGCAGTCGCCGATATAATCATTGTGTGATATTTCTTTATTTCCCAAAAATTGATTGTCGTTTTTTTCTTTTCGTTCCTTTTTTTGGCTACAGAGTAAAATCAGACTCACCGCAAAAAGCAAATGCGCGATGCTAATTATTATAATGTGAGAGTGTTTTTTTTTTCAGTTTTTATCTTTTCGCTTTCGTACTCTTACAGCACAAATATCGAGCCGAAGAAATATGCACAGACCCTCCCGATATACTTACATATTCAAGGAAAATGATTAAATTTCGTAATTTTTTTTTGCTTTCGACTTTTTTTTCGTCACACGCATTCGTATCACAATCGACTAGAGATTGCGCTTTTTTTGTTGCTTTCTTACTATCCTCGTGGTACACACACTTAATCGTTTATCTTTTTTGTTTCTAATATAACAATTAATGTTCGTTTACTCCGTTTTTTTTCTTCATCATTTGTTTTACTATCAGATTGCACTTTTGGAGTGTGATAAAATGTGTTTTTTTTTTTTTTTTTCATTCGTATGATATTTTTCCGACAAAATAGTCTTTCCTGGCTAACGATATTCTTTGGTATACATACAGATATTTTAAACACTCGCGCACACACACTCAACTCGGTCAAGTTCACGTAGATTATGAGATCGTTTGAAATTAACTTTGCGTTCTTGTTTTTTTTTTTTGTTCCAGAGTTGCGGGTGATGCACCGATGTTCGCCAATTATCGTTAAAGGTAATTTACAGAGGATCACTTACATTAACTATAATAATCGTACGTTCTTATACATTCGTTTATCGCCTACGATCCTTACGAAATCAAAAATACTATGCGGATCTCATTAACTAACTAGCCAATGATATTCATAGTATTTTCGTCATAATTTTTCCTTATCAATAATACAATTTTTTTTATTTTTCTTATGTATATATATATATATACGTTATTCGAGTGATAGGTGCGAATAAGGAATAAAAATGAATTCGACAAACGAGGGATATGATGCGTGAAATAACGAGCGAGCCGGAACAATGATCCATCGTCGCTATACAAAGAACGAAGTATCCGGTCGCATCGATTATTTTAATATGTTTTTTGTGGTTTTTTTTCGCGATCGTTAATATTGGACTTTGAACGGAAATTGACTCGACATTTATTTACGTTATTTTATTTATTTTTTTCGCGCTTGTAACAACGGTGTAAAATCGCATAAGAGTTTTGGAAAAAAATGAGGAAATGAAGAACTCCAAAGAGACAAGTTTTTACACCGTTGTTACGAGGCTGCGATATTTCCGTATAGATCGGCGGTCCATTTTCGATATTGATTGAACGATTCTAACGAGAAATTGACAGACTTGGAACGAGTTTCTCCGGTGAAACGAGCTCCTCCCGAATACGTCTGTCGGTATTATTCTTCAATCGATATTTATTCGATACAGATAAACGTTTTGACACACACACCGATTATCAAAATCCCTTACTTATAATAATCGTCATCGTCGTAATATTACGTTTTACACGCTTACAGGATGAAGGTAAACCTAGTTGAGCATAAGTTAGTGGCCAGAGCATCCCTTCGGGGTTGTGTCACGTTTACTTTTTCGTTTCTGTTTTTTTTTTCACCGAGAGAATTTTACATGAAAAATTAAATATTTTCAAAAATTCTCAATTCATTACTTAACACGATAAAATTTCAGAAAAAAAACAACTAAGCATGCGAAACAATATTGCAACACCAAAATAAAAGAATTCTCGAACCAAGAATAATAACTTCAGTCATACCAGTATATTACACTTGTTCCAAGCATTATTTTATTTTGACGAATTTTGAACTTAGATTCGAGCTAAAATAGGGCATGAATACGGACCACAATGATGATTTAAAGATTACTATGTACACAGTAAAGATCACTTCGTATACATAAAAAAGAGAAAAAATTTAAAAAATGTGAATGTTCACGTCTTAATATTCTTACAAATTTGTCTCCGTGTTGCTGATATTTTTCGATGAATACGTCTATCTTTCTATTCGATTCTTTGGGGGGGTCGAGGGGGGGAGTGGGGCCGTAGGAGGGGCAAGGGGCACTCGTATAATTTACAGGATGCTGCATAGCTGATTGTAATAGTTTTTGGTCCACGCCGCTCGAGCGTCATTCGTACGCTATCCGATTTTCAATCGAAGCCCAATCTTTTGAGAAAAAGATGTATCTCCTCGAAAGTGGGCCTCTCCTCGGCGTGTTTGCTCCAGCACTTTGTCATCATGTGATAGAGATCCCTGGAGCACGAGGGCGGCTGGGAAAGTACACGGGGCTGGGTCTTGCCGTCCATCGCTTTGCCGTGATACCATCTGCTGCAATTCTCCAAAACCTGTTCCGAGGTCATGTCCGAGAACGGAAGCTCCTCGCAGTGGGTCAGCACTTCCCAGACCGTGGTTGCGTAGGACCATACGTCAGCCTGACAGCTTCGCTTGCTCTGATGAAGAAAAAAAATATCTTACATCAAACAATATCACGGTTAATGAGGATCGAAAGTCAGAATCGTAATGTATTTTTTTCAAATTGAAAATCTGGAACAAGGTTGACGGAAATAAATAATTCACGTATTATCATCAGTAGAAATGGAAGGGTAGAGATACGGGTTAAATTTCAGATTCTTGTAATCTACATGGGTTTGCTTGTTATCATGAAAATTTGATTAAAACAGAAAAAAGGTATCAGAAATTTGATAAAGTTTTGAGAGCTACCTTTATCTTAGCACATTTTAATAATTTCTTTAATTCGTATTTCAATTACTTATATGCCGACCAATTTTAATATCCATTTCTGTTCTTATATCTCGTCGATTGGGGCGGCTATTCGAAAAATAAAACTGACCAGTAGAACAGCCTCCCACGCCATCCAACGAAGAGGCACCTTAGCGTAACACTCGTTGACGTAGTACTCCGCGTCGTACTTGCTGCAGTACATCGCGTGGTCGGATACCTTTATCACGAGATTTTTGTTCACCACGCAGTTTCTGAAATGTACGAATTATCAGTAAATTCTCGGAGCGCAATAGTTTTCTCTTCAAGTTTTAGGATTTTTTGCTCCCTCATATAAGTTTTGATGTTAGGATATTTTTATTCTTGTGGATCATTTGAACCCCTCTGTTTCCTACAATTTACAAAGTAAATTGTACATATCTGTTTTTCGAAATTTTTAATGCACGTACCTTGCGGCAAGATCGCAATGCGGTATGTTTAGACTCTCGAGATACTTCATTCCCGAAGCAATCTGTGTTACAAAATTCAGCAGACATCCGTAACTCAGTTGCATATCGTTGTTAGATTTTTCGTGATCTCTCATGAAAGTCGGAAGATCGCCAAGTTCGCCGTACTCGAATACTGCGCCGAACGGTTCCTCCTCAACGAGGGCGATTATTCGGGCGATATTTATGTCCCTTATCTCCGCCAGAACGTACATATCCTTCATGAAGACTTTTCTGAAAGAAAATTTACGATTTTTTAAAAATCCAATTAAAAAAATCTAGTGTTGAATTAATTCCGTTTAAGGGTAGAGTCGCCTTTTTAATTAATTTTTCTCGGTTTTTCAATTTTGGAATTTCGTGAAGAACAATCTTTGCAAAAATTATTGATGTATTCACAAAATTGTCGGAGTTATCGAGGTTTGAAGAAGCGGGCGTGAAAAATCCGAACATCATCATTGCCCGTCAGGCGTTTCGAGCTGGTGTGAATATAAAAAAGCGGAAGCTCAATTTCAACTGGGAAGCTTCACACACGACCCGCCATCGTACGAAAAAGTTTTGGGAGTTATGCGACCAATCTACGAGGATTTGTCGAGAGAAGAGTCACGGGAATGGCGTCTACACGCAAAACAGCAATGAATCCTACAATTTTCTACTCTGGCAAATAGCACCGAAACACCTGCATTGCGGACCTACCATTGAAGTCGCCGCATAAAGAGCTACTTGTTTTTGCAATGTAGGATCCACCTCGATGCTGCAAATGGTGTCAACGCTGGGTATTCGATTAGGTAACGAGGTGCACAGTCTCGCAGCTAAACGCCGCAATGAGCGCATGGAGCGTGCTAATAGAAATTCGCCAATCGGGTTTCAGGAAGCAAGAAATGCCCGACGAGAGGCCAGCAGCACCGAATACGAGTTCCACCTGGAGGTGCGAGATGCGCAATATGGTGCCGGAATTGCTGATTAAGTGTAAGTTGCAAAAATAACTTATTATCCCCATTGAGACGGCATGAAAAATTTTAAACGCGTTTTTTTTTCTAAACTGCCTTTTTGCAACTAAGGACTGCAATATCTCAGAAACCACTGAACAGATTGTCTTCAACTTTGGAGAGCCTGTTAACGGCACATCTCTCTATCGTCCGGACTACGGACAACTTTCAAATTTGAAAATTACGATTTGTAGGGAAATAATAAATTTAACAAAAAAAAATTTTATTTGAAATTTTTCGAAATTGTGCCACCATTTTGCCCAATGAAAAGAAAAGATCGTAGTTCATACGGTAGAGAGTAGTCTTCTGATTACAAATATGCCCGGATTTTCTTTTTCAGATCATTAGAACCGTCGCAATCGTAGTAAAGGTTGTAAAACAGCAGTTCTACAGCGAAGCTTGCACTACTTTAAGGATTCAATGTTGTGTGACAAAAAGTCCTGTAATAACATGAATAAAAATATTCACTCAGTTTCATTGCAATAAACATAAAAATTTTCTTTTAAAATAATCCTGATAATACACCTGACAATGCCCGAAAAAGGCGACTCTACCCTTAAGCGATCGATCGACACGAGAAAATGCATTAGAAAAGCTTACTTCAATGAATCGGTAACACCGCGCCACAGAGACCTCACTATGACGACCTGACGACTTCTCGTAGTGCCGAGATCGGGACTCTGAATTCCTTTAGCCTCGCAAAGATGTACCTGTTTTTTTTTTTTTTTTACATAACAAAGCATTAGAGAAAAATAATTATTTTTCAACCGGACAAGGTTGAAACGAAACTTACAAATCCAAAGCTTCCCTCGCCGATTTTGTCCAGAATTCGTAGTCTGTGCCTCGATATTTGTTGAATGTTTAAAGAGTTCGGTGCATCGGCGAGCCGGGCACACTCGTCGATGTGAAGAGACGTGAAGAGGCTCAAACTCGTGTGTTGTTCCCGTCTTTTGATCTGGAGAAAACAGGGAGAAAAAAGAAAGCAAAAACAGTCGATGAGTCGAAATACAACACCGGATCGGCTATCTTAATCGGCGGAGAGATAAAATTTCACTCTCGTCTAGCTCCGTTAGGAATTCACCGTCAGAATATCCGTTGCCGCGTAGTATCCCTCGTGGACTTTGGTATTGGATTTCGTCGTCTGAGTCGTGCCGTGTCGCTTAACCGGGAATGGAGTCTGCACGATTCTCTCCAATACTTTATCGTCCTGGAGATTACCCTCGCTCGAAAAACCCGT
This sequence comes from Stenichneumon culpator, assembly GCA_964017025.1. Taxonomy (NCBI): domain Eukaryota; kingdom Metazoa; phylum Arthropoda; class Insecta; order Hymenoptera; family Ichneumonidae; genus Stenichneumon; species Stenichneumon culpator. The sequence goes on along the minus strand of OZ024779.1, from coordinate 16,181,673 downwards.
AACATCTAAAAAAATAGATTAAAAAAAAACGAAGGAAAAAAATGCAGACAAACAAAAAGTCAATTAACGTTAGTGACCCAGAAAAAAAAGCAAAAGGAAAAACCCAGTTTCAACAGCAAATATTTACCTGTGTACTCGCTTTTGCAGGGATGTTGTTCGTAAGCTAAATTCTCTTCGGAAAAAAGTTTGTAGGTTTTTTCGTAAACGCTGCAGTGTTCGTACTCGTTGCCCGAATTGTTCCCGCAGCTTCGTATCGTCGCGCAATCGCCCGACAGTCCTTTGCTCTTTATCGACAGTCTCGACTGCGACAGTCCGTTCACGACGATTGGATTCGCAAGTTTTATGTCTTTCATATTAATCGTTATACCGGGTGCCGGCGAGCCGCAAAGCAGAGCCGTGTGCTTTTGCAACAGAGCTACTTTGTTGCGTCCTCGTAGCTTCATTAGGAATATCGTGCAGGTGAGCAAGAGTGCGAGAACCATCAGAGCACCGCTCACAAGGCCGATGTATGTTTGCGAATTGTTAACGGGAAACGCGTCCGGCGTTAGATTAGGATTGATCTCGAAGATTGTCTCGTTGTAGCTTGAGTTCGATCGCTCACTGTCCAAATTCGCATCCGTTTCGTTGCCGGCCTGATGAGGATGGAGACCGGGCTCTGGCAATTCGTTCGATAAATTTCCCGGGGTTGGATCTAGAGGTAATTAGGAACTATTACTGCACTTGCTCGTCTATCGAATTCGTAATTTTAATTAATTTTGTAAGGCGACTAATATAAGGTGTCGAAAAATCGATGAAAAAAAATGTAGTATCTTATTGCGGATGTAAATCCGAGTAAACGTTTCCTTTGTCGAAACTCTGTCCTATGCGTAGTTCTCGGGACACGAGCGGTTGAAGCATTGAGGTCAATGAGGCCGATCGATGCGAGCGCCATCTACCGGATGATCGGCCTCGGAGCTTTATCTGATCGTATTTCGAGAACTATGCACTTTAGAGAAAATGTTTAAAGGGAATGTATACTCAGTTTTTTATTCCGAATACCATTCCACAATCAATGTCGGAGTTTTCACCAAACCTCCTCGTATAAAGGGCGTATTATATACACAAGATATTCTTACCGCTCTCGAACGTGACTTCGCTGAGGAGCAGCCACTTTGATCTGGGCACGAGTTCAAGCCTGACGAATCTTCCACTTCGCGATTGCAAGTCGATCGATAGAATGGCGATGCTTGATCTGATGGAACCGACGAACTCTGCCTTCTCCTCGGCGCTTTGATACTGCTTTCCATCGTGCGAGAACCAAGCTCGTATAACAGAGAATGGCTCGATTCCTCGTTCGGGAGCGTTGGCCACGTGAAGAGTGCAATTTCCGAAATCTCTAGTCTCAGCAAACTCGAAGACTATGACGATGGGATTGAGATCGGTCCAGCCGACCCAACTGGTCGAGCTCGTCGATTCGATTCTGTAAGGATCCTCGCCTATTATGCCGTCCGTTAGCTGACCAAGTCCGCCCACGAGAAAGCCATCCTCTTCCGTTCCGTCGTAAGAAAAATCTTCGGCGTTTGCACCCTCAGGACCGAATACTTCACCCTTTGGGGCTTTGTACCTCGTGATTCGTTCTGGTGGTAAAGTAAAATAAAAGAAACTCTGTAAATTTATCACTTCGAAGTTTATACCGCTACTATTTTATTATCGACGTGAATGAACTCCCGTCGAGGGACCATTTCCCTCCCCTGTTTCACGATTATACTCACGATCCCAGACACATCCGAATATCTCGACTCTCATGCAAACCGTTCGGGGATGCTGACTGTAGGGAACGAATCGCACTCTGCTGGCAACGAACGGCAGATCCAACTTTTGCTGCACCACTAGGTACGTGTTGCTATTGCCACGAAGTATCTGTGCGTTAAAGTATTATAAAAGTGAGAAAAACAAAATCCCCCTCCGATCGAGAGTCCGATAGAGAGAAGATAAGCTTTGCAGCACAGTTCGAGTAGAAATTCACGACTGAAAAATAAACCCCGGCAGCCGCGCCCGAGCTCTTCTATTCTATATATCACTCGGGCATTTCGTATCTGATTTCGTGTTTGTTTCTTTCTTCCATTCCCCCCTTTGACACATGCGAGGGAGTTAACTCGAGAGGCGTACACACTGTAAGCATTATCTTCGATCGTCTGATATCAGTATCACCCTTACCCGGTCGCCCCTCAACGTTCTGTAAGGATGCCACTTGGAGTCGCGCCAGTACTCGAGGAAGAAAGATTCGGCGTATTCCTGACCCTGACCGTTACCGAAACGTCCCTGTGTCTCGGTCCAAGTTATCAGATGATCCTTCGTCAGGTCGACCTCAAGGTACTCACGAATGTCGCTGCTGATCTGGGCCTTCGGACACCACGCGCCTCCGTTCTTCTCCTGTCGTATTCTTCAACGACATAATGCAGCATTAGTGTCGATACATTGATTCAAAATATTAAGAGTGCATACAAAATGTAGGCATTCGATTGTGTCATCACATTCAGGCTTAAGGGGAGGTGAAACAATTGGGCGTGCGAGCGAGATAGTGGCAATTTTCAAATTAACTGTATTCAATTTTAATTAATTTTCTAAGGCGACTAATATAAGGTGTCGAAAAATCGTTGAAAAAAATTGTAGTATCTTATTGCGGGTGTAAATCCGAGTAAACTTTTCCTTTGCCGAAACTCTGTCCTGTGCGTAGGTCTCGAGGTACGAGCGGTTGAAGCATTGAGGTCAATGGTGCTACTTTTTTTGAGAAAAAAATGAATTCGGCCCGCATGCAAATTTACCGTCCGCATCCAGCTCTAATTTGCTTTTTCATCAAAAAAATTAGCTCCTTCGAAAAAAGTTCATTACAGTTTTCATTACCGACCACGATGTTTTAATTCCCCTTAAAAACTAGGGAGATTAGCCCTTTGGAAACATTTTGTGGGATGCGTAGTTATCGAGATAGGCGCAGTTGAAGTTTTTAGCCGATGAGGTCAGCCAACAGATGGCGTGCGCGTACGCGCGCTTGCGCGTTCCGACCGATCGCCTTTAACTCCCTCTTATCTCGAAAACTATCGACTTAAGAAAAATCCTTCAAAGAGAATGTTTGTTCAGAATTCAATTTCGAATGCGATCGTGCGATTATTTCGTCGATCGAAGGTAACGGAATCGTAGACCAAGAATCATTACCTCGATATGACGCTGACTCGAAAACTATGCATTTTTTTTAGCCACTCTATACGTTACACAATATTGTTCCTGTTATACATACCTCGCATTCTGAGGCCCGACAGACTTCATCTCGTAACTCGAGGATGCCGTTATCGCGTCATCCGGTATTTTTCCCTCCTCCATACCGAGGGGAAGTTTACACTGGCCTAAAACGTTATCAACGTTATCCAATTACCTCGCGACACGACGGCGAGGACGTCGAGGAAGCTTTCTCCCGGGGTTTCACTCGCGAGAAAGTGTAAAATAAAAATTCCAGTCACGATGAGAAGAGAAGAACGACGCTGAGGGCGCGCCTCCACTTCTCGTCCTCCACCTCCATTTATTTTTCATTTATTAAACTCGAATAAAAAAAAATCGAATCTAATCATCAATTCATGGTGCACGCGCGAGAGACTATTCGAGTCGGATCCTATGTTACGGCTATAAATCTTTCGGCTCGAAACTTTCCCCGTTCATTCGTCATCGCTGAAACGAGAGGAATACGAAAGCGAGTCGCGTACAGAGAGAGCGCCACTTTAGGATGCAAATCCATTGACCCGTCCGAAGCTTATTCTCTTCCGGAACACTTCCGGATACACCTCGCCAGTTGCACGTTCCCTCGCGACGTTCTCAAATTTCCGGTATGATCCCCCCCCCCCCCCATACTGTCGTAAACTAGCCCCTCTCTAGCAAACTTCGTTGTAATAATATTCGATGATTTATGCACGCGTAAAGCGTAAAGTACAAAACTTACCGGTAACATTGTTCTTAATCGTATCCTCGGCGCACAGAGCCGCCGATGCGACGAGGATTTCTATCAGAAATACTTCTATCGATCTCATGATATGTAACACGATGATATCCTACGGCGTCACGTAACGGCCTTATAACGTTCATGATAGGTCGCCTGCTGTCATTGCATTTTATCCTGAAACATACAAATTAATAATCCCTTTGTAGTCGAGAGACATCCTTTTTTTTATTTTATTACGGAACGAGAGCGGAAAAAGAAGAAGTTTGTAGCTATTTGGAATAACAAAAAAGAGGTTGAGAGAGAAAATTAATCGAGAATCGTACAGCGGGTAGGTGGCCCTATCCGAGACAAATGAAACCGAGATTTTCGTTATTCGCTCGTCAGCGGGTGGTCCGGTGCATGAAACGCTCGAGTACACCGGCACAATCGTCGGAAAATGCCCGCGCTATCCGACGGCCGACGACGTTTAATCGAGGTCAAAGATCATTTCGCTCCAACGGTACTCAAAGCTATTTCGTTTCCCATTGTGCCGCTCGCGTACCGCTGCGAAAGGCACCTGTCCTACCGGTTCAGCCCGTCTGGAAAGTGGCTTTCTCTCAGCTCGAAAGTTTAATGAGATTTTGTACACAAAAAAAAAAAACATATTAAATAAATGACAAAAAAGCGGTATTCGCTGTCGAGAGCAGGAAACTTTTTTGTCTGTATGTGTGAATTCTCTGTCCGTCCCATTTTGTTTCTGTCATCAAGCTCTCAGTGAGAACGACCGTGAAAGGCTGACGCGACCAGTTTCCCTATCCATACGTAATTATTTTAAAAAAAGTTCGTATATTTGACAAACTTTTTGTGGTCACAAACTTTCGCAACAATTTGTTTTTGTCAGTTTCAGAACAAAAAAATTTGTTATTATCTAACCATATTTTTAAATAAAAATATTGTGGAATTAACGACAAAAACGATTGTAAAAACAGCAAGAACGTCAATTGTGGACTTTTTGGACAATACATGCTTGTTAAGGTAATCAGAGCGATACAGCTCCGCCAAACGTGAGTTTTAGGGAAACATTCAAACATTTCTCGATGGGATAAAAATCTGAAAAAAATCAACCATATGGGAGGTGCTGCAAATACTGTTTTTATGTAATAATAATTCCAAAACGTTATTGACAAGGTAACGATAAAAATAATTGTTCAACAAACTACCCGGCAACTTAATTTTTTTTCCATAAAAACGATTCGTTTATTTTTCTGAATACGTATACATTTTTTTCAGCATTTTTGTGTAATCTTTGAAAATCGCGTTTTTTCTATGTTCAAGCGTTGAAAAAACCCAATTTTCAAAGATTACGAAAAATTCCGAAAAAATTCCTACGTATTTTGAAAAATCAACAATTTTCATGAAGGAAAATATGTACTTAAGTTGCCGGGTAATTTCTTGAATAATGATTTTTATCTTCAATTTGTTGATAACAAATTAGAATTATGATTTCATAAAAACAATCTCTGCAGCGCCTCCCATGTTCTTGATTTTTCAGATTTTTATCCCATCGAGAGGTGTTCGAAATTTTCTCTGAAACTTACGTTTCAGAGAAACGTAAGTTTCGACTACCTTAAATGTGCAAATCTTTCCTACCGTGCAGTTTTGAGCTATTCGACACCGAGAGCGAGATCGGTCTCGTACGTGAATATAACGAACGTGTATCGTGTAGTATGATGCAAGAAGATGAGTGTTCCACAGGCTTGACGAGGTTGAAACCATAATTCGTTCGGGTTGTAAGGGAAAATTACTGCGTCCCGTGTGCGCGTCAATATTTCCGACGAGACACCAAAGCGCCGGGCTTTTACGGGAGGGTGGCAGGCAGACGAGTACCGCAGGGAGGAATATGGAGATTCCCGAGTGCGGCCGTAAGTAGTCGATGCAGACTTGCGAGACGTTAACTCTATCGTCTATTATTTCATAAACAATTATATACTAAATTGCCACTTCCGTTATTTTAGTTACGCGATTAATTGCATCCCGGCAATCTCCAAACCCCTGGAACAACAATAAAAAGTGTTAAATAAAATTAAATAAAAATTCGCAAGGAGGCGTCGAAATGTCGTTTCTCAGATGGCAGAGGAAAAAAAAAAACTACAACGAACATCCGTACGTTTATCGTATCTAAAAGTCGAAAAATCCATTTTCGCGGCTAGAAAAATTGCTCTGCATCGGACACATTTGACATCGCGAAGTATGTAGCCCTGAAGTGTGTCGAGAAGATCCGACATGAAAATTCATATAAAATTTCACTAACGGTGGAAATGCATTTCTCCCGATATTTCTATATTCGCACGGGTTCTTCTCTTCCACAGGTGTATATCAGCTACAATGCCAATAAATTCTTTATCTCTTCTCTACAATTCTATGGAGTTTTTCCCCTCATTCTTTCTCGGGCCTTTCTCACCCCCTCGTCCCTTCGCCTCTATCCCTCCCGCTTCGCCTACATAGAGAGGGGGGGGGGGGTAAGAGGGGGGGGAGGGAGAAGCAGAGGGAGAGGGAGATGTCGATAGAGCATTCCGCCCTTCTTCCGCGTCAACGTCGACAGAGCCGGAACTTTTCTATTATCTGTCGGCGGGGAGGCGCGAAGAGAGGATTTCTGCAGGGCACGTCGATGGTGCTTCTCTCAATTTTACCACTCGCTTCCTACCCGTTACGGGGGTGCGGTTCTCGGTCCAATGTTTATTTTAACTACTCCTTCCGGCCTCGCTACGTCAGCACTGGCTGCAGCTACGCCTCTGTATAACCCGTCGTCGGTTCGTCGTTTCGACGGATACATTATGTACGTAAATGCGCGCGCCGTACCTCGAGAACTGTGAACGAAAACGGGGAAAACTAACGGGAATGATAAAAGGAGAATAAGAGGAAGAATACGGGGAGATAGAAGTAGAAAAAAAAAAAAAAAAAAATAGGACAATTTTAACGTCTGTTTATTCGAGCGTCCCGTCATCGTCATACGACGAGGCAAAACTTTCAGCAAAGTAGACTTAACGGACTCTTAATGCCATCAAAGTATAATACCGCACGGTTATAGCACACACAACAATATAGATATTAATTCAATTCTCGCGACGGCTTCGCAGCGCACCTCTCGACGCTTCGCCGATTTCATAAACACCGCGTGTACTATATACACTTTGCAGACATTATATATAAACTGGTCGAAGTTACCGCGGGGAAGAGGGAGAGTAAAACGGAAATAATATCATAGGAAAGTGAGGCGAAAAGCAGCCGGCATGAAATACGCTCAAGCGTTATACGACCGGGAGACCGAAGTATCGTATACTTATAGAGAGACACTTTATACCGGCACTTCCTTCACTCATAATGTCTCCGTGATATATTAAGTATATCCTTCGCGATACCAAGTTTTTTATCCCTCTCGCTTCTCTACTCCGGCATAAATTTTTAGTTCATCCCGATACACGGGGCGTTACGTGTCAAACGAAGCATACACTTTTTACGGCTCGAAAAGTGCCGATATAATGTTTTTTTTTTGTAATACGTCATTGTGAATATCGATAACATCGAGAAAATATATTATTTTTATTATTCATTTAATTTTATGAGTACTTTTTTTATTAATGAAATTGTTTTTTCAATTGTTCGAGGCCAACGCGAACAAGTTTCGATCGAATTTTTCACATTACACAGTAAATAAGGTTTGTACTTTTTACACCAACTTAAAAACTCAACTTAAAAAATTGTCCACAATTTTTTATTTATTAATTTTTCGATCGCACCATCCGTCTCTAGTTTTACAAACAAAAGTACAAACTACCATTTTTAATGACACGAGAAACAAAAGGCCAGGTTTGTATATACAAACTTCACCAAATGAGGTTTTCACTCATTTCACGAAATGATTTTTTCCCATGTACAAAGATATTGTTTTTCTTTCTCGTTCGGACAGCCCCGATTTTTCTCGCAGTCATTACGAAATATCCTACGAATTTTCGTGAATTCTGCAGATAAATGTTAATGTTTTTTTTCCCCCAATTTACCATCATTGGTCGATCCGAACGGGAACGCATTGTGCGACGTCGCTCGGCCCGAGATTGTTCGGAGGGTTTTCAGACCCGTATGAAAAATGTAATGACGCAGTCACGTTTCAGTAGAGAACTCGGAGAGTGCTCGAAGAATCGTCCGGGCGTCTACTCCATCGTCGTACTCTCGCGGGCGGAGGAGTCGCGGTTTTTGCTCTCTTCTTCCTCGTACAGTTGGTACTCTCGGCTGTATTCAGTTTTTCTTCGTTCGTCTCGTTCCCTCCCAAAGAGCTTCGTCACCCCTGGAGCTTCACGATGAGAGCTTCTCTCCGCGAGCTCCCGGGAAACAAGAGATATATACGGTACACAATTCCGCATTGTTTTTCCATGGGTTGCCTCCCTCGATCTTTGTCGCGCGAAGGGGGTTGAATGCGATAGCCCGAGACAGAGCCTCAGACGCGGGTGACGCGCGAGAAAGAGAGCGAAGACTCTCGAGCGAGCGGGACGGGAAATGACGATCATCGTGCGGCCGAGCACATCCAGCCCGTAACTTGAGCACGCAGAACTCGCGACTCCACGGCCGCAAGCATCATCCGCACCCGGGGTCTCCCTGCGCAAGGCGCACCCGAGACACACGAGCGAGTTTGAGAGGAAACGTTGGGATAAAATACTGAAGCTTCGTGTGACGAATATTATTTCAGGCGTAGACGAGTCGCGGCTCTCTGTAACGCTACGACGCTTCTCTACTCGTCGTCGCGAACCGCGAACGTTCCGTTTACCAGAAAAATACTCTTTGCGAGCGAGAGATGTTTCCAATGTCTCGGAAATTTGTATATATGTGTAGATACTTTTTTTTTAGAGGTGAATTTGTCATTCTTTTGAACAGGGTAAGGATTCGAGGTGGTCCATATTCCCGATATTCATACTATTTACATAATATATAGCGATTTGGGAGAAACATTAGTGATGTAGTGTAGGGTGGTTCTTACATTGACCATTTTTGAATTTTATGGGGCCACTCCGTATTATCGTGAGATTATAAAATAAAAATGCGATGTGCGAAGGATCCCCGAAATTAATGCATTTTTACAGGTCACTTAGGCTATTTAAAAAATTAACAACTTCGGAACATCTAAATTTAAAAATTCGAGATTTTCTTGAAGTCACGACGCACTTCCAAAGTATAATGGATAAGAAGAAACTCTGCGAAATCCCTATGAAATCGAAGCATTTCGCAGAATTTTATCATATTCCTTATACTTTGGAAGTGCGTGGTGGCTTCCAGAAAATCTCGAACATTTCGTTTTTACTTTAAATTTAGATTTTCCAAAGTTTTCAATGTTCTCAATTTTTTAAATTGCCGGTAGCGACTTCTAAAAATGCATTAATTTCGGGGACCCTTCGCAGATCGCATTTTTACTTGATACCTCACGATAATACGGGGTGGCCCTCAAAAAATTGAAAAATGTTCAATCTAAGAACCACCTTAAAGGTAGTCATAAATTTTGAAAAAACATTTTCCGATTGATTTTCCGATGATGTAACCACGATAGGATAAAAATTTCGTACCTATTACCATAAAAAGAAATATATAGCCATAATCCGTCTCCTCCTAACGAAATAAACCGATGAACGGGCTTGCACAGAGCAGCACACGCCTTCAACAGTAACATCCAAAAGCGCGAGAAAAAAAAAAACCTACTCTTCCGGAACAGACGGAGAGAGGCACATGCCCGATGGGTTCTGCCGCCCGCTCTTTAAATCTTCGTCAGCGAGCTCCGTATGCAGGGTGGCGGGGTGGAGGGTGGAAATCGATAAAGTTTACCTAAGCTTGAGAGTCTAATGCCTGGGCTATCTGCAGGGTTTGCTCAGGGAGGGATGCTGCGAGTGGAAGGCGAAGCGTAAAGGGACGATGCTTTGTGGTGAAAAAGGCGGATATCCCATACTATAGAAGTCAAAAGAGCTACATACATATATATATATGTATACACCCGCAAATATATATAGTATACATCTATACAGCTAAAGAGAATGAGACGAGGTATAGACGTTGTCTCTCAGACTCGCTGACTGCTCTCATCCCGGTTGCTAGCAAGTCGATAGGTCCGATCGATATTTGTTCGGTGTGTGGAAAAGCTGTTGGGCCAGAACAATGGCTGTCGTGAAACAGGCGACCGGGTTGCACACGTAGAGAACAAGAGACGAGGCGCCATGGGGCTCGCTCCCAGCCATCGGAGAATATATCCAACGGAGGGTGGGGGGGGGGGAGGGGGGGGGAGGGGGTGGGGTAAAGGGGCTAAACTCGTAGACAGGCGAACTACCCCCCTGACGGCACAGATAGAGCCCCGAAGCTCCGATGGCAGAGTTCGCGTATCGCGTATGTTTAGTCGCCGGTATCCGCGGCGGGACACACAAAGTGGTGGTATAGCGATGTTAAACCTGTCCGAGTTGGAGGGCCGCGCAAAGTGGTAGTGTTCCACACTGGTCAGCCAGAGACACAGGGCGAGGAGCCCCCCGCGGTAGTCCGAACATGTAATCGTCGCGGCCACCGGTCGGCCAGTGGCGAGAGAACGCATTGATCAGACGCTAAGTAGTAGGGATATCTGATGGTTAGCCGCAGTCAGCGGACTCGCGGTTGCGAGGCCAACGCATCCGGGCATTCGCACCGTAGTCGCGGTCAATGCGCGGCTGTTTCGACCCCCTCTAACTACTGACGCGTCAGCTATGCCTTCTGCGGACAATGGCAATATACGAGGTATCGCGAAGAGTCGTCGCTGTCGCGGTGCGAAGATTTCTCGTTAAATTTAACCATGATTCGCAAGCTTGGGGCAACAAGAGATAAGTTAAAAATTACGGTGTAGTTATCATTAAGGGGTTGATGGGCTCGCGCAGATTAAAATAATTAAATGCCGAGTCTGATGCGAGATACTGTTGATAATTAATATTGTAATATTGCTGATGAATTGCTCGTACAATTTTTTTTTTAACAAAATTATTATAGAGAATGGAGGTAAAAGTAATTTATGGGCATATCAAACGTACTTGCAAAGCTTGATTCATGATAATGAGCATTCATTTCAACTCATATCTGTAAATGAATTTAATTTAAACGGTTTACGGATAAAAACTTAATGCACCGTGAACAAGGTGTGGAAATATTAACACACCGTTTTTTTGTTAAATTTAATAGTAAGTAATTTACAATAAATCAATAACAAAATAGACCGCATAGCCTTCAGATAGTAAATTAACGAAATTAGACTTCAGAGTGCTTTAATCGTCGGTGCAAATAATCGCGCACCGATTTCATTCTGGCAGTTCGGTCTAACAAGATTTATGTACCTCCGCGCGTACCCTCATCACCGAGTCTGACGTGCAATTATTGCTCTCTTCCCTCGCGTAATTATCAGCATCAATAATTACAATTTTCAGGATCGCCGGGACGGAGGACTTGCGAAAGGAAGAGAGTAAGACAAAGCCGGGAGATAGAAATGGATTTAATATCAATAGTAAAGAACGACAAAAAAAAGAGGAAGGCAAAAAAAAACGCACAACCCCACACAGAGAGACATTGAAAGCGAGGATCTTCATTCCCTGTTTCTATTCGTGACGTTAATTACATCTGTCCATAGAGAGAATGAGACAGTGGGCAATGGAGCCCTGAACAAGTTATATACAGTATACACATTATATACACGTATATATATATATAATATACTATACATAGATAAAGAGGGGTTGCCGCCGCCGGAAGCATAGAGTAGCGCAAGGGCGGAGGGTCCATGCAGCAGGAGAGAACCTTGGCAGGTTGGTACGGCAGGAGCCAGCGAGAGTGGAGCGTTTGCTCTGCGCAACAAGTAAAGAACGATCAATACGCAATATACTTGGTTGTGTCCGGGACGCTGCGAGAGAGAGCGAGGGATGGTGACCGGAGCAGATAGAGCCAAGAGGAGAGAAGTGAAACACGCGGGCAAGCTCGAGCGAACGAGCGCGGTCGGTCCACCCAACCTAATCAAACTTCTCGCTCGAGAAAATTCATCGTACTTTCCATATTGCCAGTCCACGCATGGGTGGCCGTGGTTCGCCACGCGGCGTGTGCCGGATAGTAATTAACTCTACTCGGTGTTTTTAACGCGCGAATAACTCCGTTCTGCCGGAGCCTCTAGTCGGAGCTAGAGGGATGTATATATATATATATTTATATATATATATATATTTAGAGAGAGAGAGAGAGAGAGTCCCTAGCAGCGACACTCACGCAGTTTTCCTCCGGAAGGCCCCGCTTCTCCGGTTTCCGGGTAAAAAGCTTAGTACTGAAAAAAGTAGAAGCGCGTCGATGCGCTCGGACTTTCGTTTTCAAACCCTCTCTCGGCACTCCGGCTTTTCGCGGATATTTGAGTGGCCTGAACTCTCCGGACTCTCCGCGAGGTTTATCGTCTCTTATTTCGAGAATGGAGGGAGAACATTTGTGCGGGGAAGGCGGGACATTGTCGGTCAGAGGGACTGTTTTTGCTCCAGTAGGATTGAAGTGCACTACAATAAAGGCTTGTGGGTTCAGCAAACATTTCGTGTCCACCGGGCGGACAACTTTTTTGTGTGTGTGTTTTTTTTTATACGTCGAATCGGATGTCTTTTCGTAACGCACAATTGTTCGCAATTAAGTTCGAAAGGAAGTTGTCGAGAAAGGTACAACTGCAATGGACTCTATTAAAATATGTTTAAATTTGACTTGATCTTCCAAGATTCATTTCGTTTATTTCGCTTTCAACCGAGCTCGGCTCGTACGAGTAGGGGAGAGCGGGTCAAAATGGGACCGTGGGGCAAAACGGGATAATGGGGCAAAACGCAATTTTCCAATAACTTTTGGATGGTGGCGATGTTTGTGACTGGAGCAAAACAGGATTGAAAGTCCGGAAGTATCGTCAGGCCAAAAAATAGGGCATCCAAAAATGATTAGAAAATTGATTTTTGCCCTCACTGTCCCATTTCACCCCGTTCTCCGCTAAGTGTGATTTTTGAACCGTGTATAATACGAGTAGTGAAAGAAGTTTGAAAAAAATTTACCTCCCACTTTGGTCGTACAAGGTGTTGGCTGAACTATTTAAGATTTTTCTCACTCAACCACGTTGCGTGGTATTCTTTTTTCCAGGAGCGATAATGAGGGCCGAGTGAAGCCAAGTGCGTAATTCCCGTACGGAGGCGAAGTTTCACGGAGAACGTACCGGAAGACGAACCGAGCGTCGTATCGACGAGTTCTTTGCATCGAGCGTTCAAAGAATAGTATTGTCCTTTCCCGGCGTCGTTCAATTTCCACGAACATATAATTCAAGCTGAAAAATAATTAACGTCGACCCTGTGCGCGCCGGATTGATCTCGAGAGAAAGTAATGAGCCTCGTATCGTTGAGGATCGAATGATGAAGGAATTTAATCACCAGGGACGCCCGCCGAACTGATAAACAATTGTCGCTTTGATCGCCGGACTCTTTGCTGCCGTCCTGACTGCCCGAAAGGGAACGAACAGCCGGCGAAGGAACGGCCGGACGGAGAGACAGCTCAAAGGAATTTTACTATGTGAATAAATGAACAAAAACGAGTTCCGGCGGTGGGCAGAGGATGGGGCGAAGGGAACGAGGAAACGTGGGCATCAAAAAAGCTCCCGTAGCCGCGGGCCGTGTTCGAGAAAAGTGAAATGATGGACCGACTCTCCCTCTTCCATTCCAACCTCCCTTCTTTCTGACCTTTCACCGTCTCAAATTTCAACTCGCTTTATCAACATCAACGTCATTCGGCTTACAACCGGAAATTCGTACCCACCGTCCCGTCAACAGAAACCGGAAATAACGAAAGTACGTCGTCGAATGGCCGATAACGTTATAGTCCGCATGTAAAAGCCGACGGGTTGGGTTCGACGGGGGGCTATTTTATCGGGACATCGAAGAAACGCGGGTTACGGAAAAGGCTTTGAGATAAGGGACCGACGACTGTGACGACAACGACGACCTTCGGAGATGGTAATCGATCTCTTGGCTCTCTGCGTCTTTTCCTCGGCATATAACTTTTCCTTTCTCTATTGCGTTTTTCTTTTATTCTCTCAAGGCTTAAGGTTGGGAAAGGAAAAGAGAAAGAACAACAGGCCCTCGGGGATATTCGACTGCGGGATCGAGAGCGCGCATTCCCTCAGCGCAAAGCGAAAGTTTCGGAGGATGGGAAAGGACGAGAGAGAAGTAAGAATATGGATGGACTGGATATAAGCTCGGCTCCGGTGCGACGCTTTTCCTTCGGATGTAGGCATATCGCAAGACAGACAGGCGACATCCCATGTCAAGTCGACTTACCGATCCCCCGACTTGCCGATTTTCTATTTACGTTGCAGATACATCGAGGCATTTTTTTTTCTCAAGAATTGAAGGAAAGAATTGCGAATAAAAATGGCACCTTTATTTTTACTGAAAAATTCTCCCAATGTCGATTCTCACATAGCCTCACATGTGGAGGAACTTGGGGGAAAAAATTCTTTAAAAAAACACATTGAAGAATCGAAATTTTACGTCCCTGCGTGTCTTTCCTCATACGATCGATGGTTCGCTAAAATGATATAGTAAACAGTTAATAATAAAATTACAAAGAAATTGCGGATGTTCGGGGACGAGAAATATCCGTTAAATGCGCGAACCTTTTTAGCGCGCGTACGATAAAAGATTATAATTAAAAGATAAATGAAACATTTTCCGATGTTTGCCGATATTGGGAAGTGCTTTGTAGAAAATTTACAAACGCTTTCTGTCCGTGAAAATCCGTTGGAACTTGACGTGGAATGCCTAATGTACGCTGCGTATATTTATACGGCAGAGTTATGCCGTTACTGCAGTAGTAGCAACTCTACCTGCTCCGGCCTCGTACGGTTTTGGTATATATGTTATAAGCGTCGTGAACGCGGCATATTTACGATCTCGCTTCGTACAGGATAGCACCAACCGCCCCCGAAGAGTCGCGAGAGGAAGAGAGCGAGAGCGCGAGAGTAGTGGATCGAGTTACGACGAGTATGATGAATAAATCTTCCGACGACGGGAGATCCACGGTCGGCCCTTGCAATTTCCCGTAGCCTGTCAGAGTCGTCCCGCTCTCTCGCAGTCGTCCTCGTCGTCTCTGCGTCCTTGCCAAAGTCGAATCGAAAGCTCGAGAGATAAATGAGCAATGCCCTCTCCCTCCAGCGCTCTGTCCTCGTTCTCGTGCCCGAACTCCGCATAACGTTTCATTTTACCTCCACTCAATCATAACGACGACTGTAATATCATTGTCCCGTGGCTCGCTCTCTCTCCCTTGCCATATTCCCAAAAACCGCATAAAGAAGACGAACGGCAAGATTTCCAGGCATTCCTTTAACACTCACGAGATTTCGCGAATAGGAATTTCAACGAGGTTGGCGCGAGTGAAGCTTCACAATTGGTTTTTTTTTCTGTACATTTTTTTTTATTTATTACACAAAAACGGTGAAGAATTCATCTTGTTATTTTTTATCCCACAAAAAGTCAGATTTTTTACAAGAGATAATAATTGGATACTCAAACGTAGAGACGAAAGTTAACCGTATCCACGTTTTGTTCACAATATGCATCAGAACTTAACGTTGATAAAATGTATCACATTTTCGTCGTATCCTTTAACTTAAATCACCGATTGTTGCTCAACGCACAATCTCTTCGATCTCAATTTTAAATAGCAAACTGGGTTACGGCTTCCGCCGTACGCCGATTAAATCTCAAACGAATATATAGCTCAGCTTCGTTTCCGCCCCAGCCTTTTAAACAAGCCGTCAAGGGGGAGGAAGAGATTTTTTTTTTCCGAAATATCCCAGTACGTTCCGCAACGTTCCGGGTCCGTCGAGTCGGAAAAGGTCGGCGGAACGTCCGTAATGTCGACAATAGAGATTCTGGAGAAAAGAAATGGAACTCCCGAGGTCAGAGAATGGAAGGTATACGCGGCTGGTACGGCGTTTGATACGGAGGAAAAAGGGAACGAACGTCCGGGAGGTGGTCTGTCTTTAAAAATGCAGAGGTTCACCGGTACCGTGAAAAATTCATCGTGGCCGAGGGAGAGCGAGGAAAATTCACCAGAAACACGGGGCGGTCTTGGCATACGGTGCCGTTACTACTACAACGACCATCCCCGGGCACGGATCCGGCACACGCTGCCGTTACTACCACCACGGCGAAACACGGGTGGGCTTTCGCGCGTCGCTCTTCGTTCTTTGGTAGATCCTACCTTGGAAGACCTCCGCTTCCCGTCGAAAGATATACTTCGCGCTGGGCTTCTCCGGCTGCCTTCTGCCATAGCTTCATAATTTAAGAGGCTCTCGCGAGAAGCTTCGCCGAGCTCCTGGATACAACATTGATTAGAACCGTTAGGTGGGTTATAAGCCCGGCAGAAGCTGAGGGAGCTTCCCCCCCCCCCCCTCCGTCGCTCCGCTTGGAAATTCCTTCGACAAAATCTACCTGCCTTAAACGGTACAGTCGTTGGCTGTTTAGATGCGTAGCCGATGCTCGGGTAATAAAAAAAAAAACGGACGACAATACAATTGCAGTTTGCACGCTTGTCTTTTAACTTCGAACCGGTAAAAGAGATTTTTTTTTCTTTATCGGGGAATAAGCGCAAGTTGAGCTTTTGTTCTCCAGTTGGGATGCCGCAGATTCGAGAAACAGCTTTGATTTAAGCTTTTCATCATTTTTATTCAAAGGTGTTTATCGGACTTAGAGAAGTTGGTGTATAAAAACCAACTTCTCTTGTTCTATAAACGAACTTTGAGCCTTCGAGGGACGAAACTTGTTCGCGTTGAATGAAGAAAATATTATTTTGGACAGAGAGAGATTGATTAAAATTTAAAAAAGAATCTCCTTTTAGAGTATCAATCTTCTGAGGATCTCGTAAAAAATTCCATTTCAAAGATTCGTCTACATCCTTAAGACTCGTCCATATCTCTGAGATGCATAAAAGAAACATATGAAAAAAGTTTCATTTATTTTATACTTTTAAGTTTCAAGCCCCCCCTTAATAGACTGTCTGCTGGATGGCCGAAAACTGTACCGTTTTACTTTGCACACCTACGTAAGGTAAAAAAAACATGACAAAAAAGGAAAAAAAAAATATGCCTGGAAGCGTACGCGGGCGTGATCGTGCTTGGGGGCTTGGGAGGTTGAAAAATTGATGTGCCTCGCAGTTTGCGTCGTTCGGGGCCCCTCTTTCGCCTTATTCTCTTTCCCTTGCTCAGTCACACGCTCGGCGGGAGCCGAGTTTTTCCGAGGTGGACGTGAATTCTTCAAGGCCCGACTTACCTCGCTCTGAGCGACTACCGGAACGTTGACGTCACAACTTCGCTCGGGCGATCAGACAAGCCGGGGAGAAAGCCGGGGGAGGGAGAGAGCCAGTTCCAGACTGAATTTCGGGGAAGGCTCCTTCGTGATGTCCCGTGCTTCTCGAGCTTTTCCTCTTACTCTCGAGAGTTTCCGCGACGAGAATCGACGATGCCCGGATAGCGAGCGGGCTTTCGTGCTATATAGACGTGCCGTTTCCCGACGACGAAATCGACGTTAGGAAATGGAATTTGGCACACGAATTCGTGGAGCCTCGCGCATTCAATAGCCTTACTCCTTCCCACCACTTTCTCAAACACTCTGCAGGCTCGTTGCGGATGAATAGAAACCCTCCGTGAACTACCTACTTGTTGACAAATGGCTCTCGCATGGAGACCGGAAACGGCCTTGGGAAATGTGCCTCGGAGCGATCTTCGAATATCTCGTGGAATCGCGGGCCAGTTCATAATAGCCATTGAGGAATAGTTGTCCCGCTGATCGAACTTGCCTCGAACGAATTTTGCAGAAATTCATTTTTATTTATTTATTTATTTATTTATTCATCAACGGGTGCCCTTTTACACATATAAATAGCCTTTAAAATTTGATTTAAGGTTCGATAGAAGTACATTTATTTATTTGTTGTTCCATTTCCACCGCCTACCCTTTCGGCTTTTTACGGAAGCCCATCCCGATTCCTCCCTACACTGAGAGAGGGATCTAGTAAATATGACCGATCATCTAAGAAAAATTACCATAGCACATAGTAGTACCAAATTTTTTACCATAATATCTAAGAAAAATTCTTATAAATCCGGTACTTCCTAACTTCCAGTGCGTCCGTAACCGACATAGCTACACTGTACCACCTTTGCCGTGGACACGGGGAAACTACGGAAAAAGCGTGCCGGTACAGGCGGCCATGTTCTACTGATCCTCCGGTATTTTTGCCATTGAGTAGGTAAAGTGCAGAAACACCAAAGTTTCAGAAGAAAGCGCCTCC
Source organism: Stenichneumon culpator (assembly GCA_964017025.1). NCBI lineage: Eukaryota > Metazoa > Arthropoda > Insecta > Hymenoptera > Ichneumonidae > Stenichneumon > Stenichneumon culpator. The sequence goes on along the minus strand of OZ024779.1, from coordinate 16,163,336 downwards.
AGCTCAACAGTCGATGCGCCAGCTAGCGCACGACTAAGCGGTCACCCATCCGCGTACGGACCGCGAACGAATCAGCTTAACTTGGAGGACCACCAGAGCCATACGCTTAACGCGCATACACCGCTATCGGTGATAGAAGTACATAATAAAAATTAGAATCAACACTTAACGTTGAAATTACTGATATGGAAGTTCCTAAGGTAATGTCTAAAGTTTTAGTCTAGTCGTAGCGCAGGATCCTGTCTGCCGCTGCCTCCTTGAAGATCGCCAGGCCAGGCCAGGGATCGCCAGGCCCAGGGAATTCAAGATTGCTTAGGCCGTTAGCCTGGCTACGGCTGATCTCGCTCCGAATCCGGAGCGAACTTGGGGTGTTTCAAAATTCCGCGCGTTCCGAATAGTTCTTGCCGGTGCATGTGCGCGGACTTTGGCCGTCAGTGTCACTAGTTTTTATTACAATATTTTACAATAAGCATGTTACCAATTATCATTCGGGGCGTTGAAATAAAATGAATTTGTTGCCCAACCACCCGCGGGCCGTCAAATCGTTTCGCCCAATTATTTCGCTGGCCTTACGAACTGTCTCGTTCGCTCCACAAACAAGTTCTATTTCGTAATTTCTTCAAACACACTAGCCTACAATTTTCATCGTAGGGCTGTTAATGCGTAGCTAAAAACTCCGAAGCTTTTAATTTCTTCCGGGAATATTGAGTTTTTTTTTCCTCCATCAAGAAACAAATGAATCAAAGAACCTGTGCGACCTTTCGACCGTCGGGCGAATCACGAAACCCACTGTGTATTTTCTTCCCGCCAACGGGAGCATTCCCTCTCATTGTATCACCCCCTTTAATTACTTTAATTTTCCAATGTCCAAGCGCTAATAAAGGGTCAGAGACGAATGGGCGTTGGAAAGTTTGCCTCGGGATAGGTTCCCGCGCCCTCTGTGCTTCCTGCAGCTCTCGCAGCCGAGGGAAATGTAATTTACAGAGGGCAAATGTGTTACGTGAGGGCGTTGTGGCGACTCCCCGGCTACTCCTTTCTCCACTAATACCGTACGGACATACACACTCACACACACACATCCACACATGTATAGCACACACAGGTAAAGCGAGAGCGATGCGTGCGAGGAAATAACCCATCCTCCAACGCCGGAGCGCCCCCTCGTCGTTGACAAACGTCGCCTGGACCGGAAACTAACGTTCCGTGGGTCCGAATGCCTCGGGCTTCCTTCGACCGCACAGCACACATCTACATCTCCACCGGTATCACATGTATACAAATCGTTAAGTTCTCTTCTCACCAAAGCGAGAGCTCCCAGTGCATGCCTCTTCCCCGGCAGCGAGAATAAAAAAGGTCCTTTTCGCCCTGAAAAAAAAAAATGGCGCTTCCGACTGTCCAAGTGGGCCGAGTCGACAGGACACGAAAAGCCAGCAGCGCAGGAAAGATGTCGGAAGCGTTGTCGTTGCAAGCCTCGAGGGGCTCGAAGTGGCGAAGAGCGCGACTTGGGGCGCAGTCCTGAGGATCATCGAGCGAGGGCTTGAGGCCGACGTCGGCCCTTAAAAACCGCCTCGAGCCAGGCACACCAGTCGACGGACGAGTAAGAGGGGAGAGGGCGAAAAAAGACGAGAAAACGGGCGGGAGGGAAAAATAAAAAGAAGAAAAAACGCGAGAGATCCGAGAGCTTATTGCCCCAAGCTAGACGGAAAATACATAGGTGTACTCGTTTCTGCACTCCGAGCTCGCGGCGATGCACCGGACGAGGGAAAGAAATGGAGAAAGTGAGAGGAATGAGAGAGAGAGAGAGTGGATACCGTTGAAGGAAATAGAGAAAAGAGAGAAGAGCCGAGGAACACGCGTTCCCGTCGTGCAACCCTCATCCCTATGACTACTCGCTATCCCGCTGCAACTGCACCCGCGGTGTTGCAGCGCAGGCGGGCGCGCGGTTACCAGAGCAAATATTTCATCCGGTCGGCGTAGCGTGTGTGCTGTATATACATAGTATGGCCCACCGGTATGTAGGTACATGTACGGTACAAGCCCGGCGCCGAGAGCCGCGGCAACAGAGACCGGAGCGAAAGCACGCGATTTTCCCCGAACACAGCTAGCCGGTAATAAACGGAGTTTCTCGTTCGCTTCGCCAACGAGACTACGAACACTGCACTGAGACCAAAGAGGAAACGCCCGCATGTTCGAGCGGCACCGAAAGCCTCAGCGTTAAAGCTGCTTCACGGCTGCCGGAGAATTTTCTCATTTATGCGATTTCGATATAGAACGATACGGGATGATACGGGTGGTCAGGCGATGCGGCCGGTAGTTGAATATTCTTGGAAAACCGACCATTCGCTCGACCGATTCTGTCCGTTCTTCACTCATGGACGAACCCGTGTCGGTCCTGTTATTAATAAAAGAAAAAGAAAACTATGGTTATATCGTCATCGTTTTATGCGAGATTGAGATGGAAAAGTAAGAGGAAAATTGTGGCGGGTGAAAGACGACGAAGAATGGCGGGTGGGAGAGGAGCTTGCGGCTACGAAGAATGAGAAAATCGACTCGATTATTCCACTTCGGAAAATAACGTTTTAACCGAGACCGGTGAAGCGAGAGAAACGAATTGGCAAATATTGGGCGGAGTGAAAATATTCGGGACAAATTCCGGAGTGGGAGTTTTATTTATTTTTGTTATCTATTGTTTGCCGAACTCAGCGATTTGGCGAGTTTATCCGCAGAAAATTTTCGCGATATTTCTTTTGTCAATCGTGACTTCGAAGCCGCGGGCTCGATGCAGCGGATGTTCGAAGGGAAAACAAAAGGGAGTTCATCCGTTGGAAATTGAGGATGCAATTTGCCAAACTTTAATTCCCAAACTCCGGTGATATGCAATATTTCTAATTATGCGGTACGTCGATTGAGATATCAGATGCGTAATTAAAGTGCCTTGAAGCATTAAAAAAATTAGTCACTCCGTAGTGTCTGCCCAAAAATTAACGCACTGCCGCTTTATAATTACCTTAAGCACTGTTCTCAGATGTTCAAGCCCGCCGGCAATAAAAAAAAAAAAAAAAAAAAAAAAAAAAAAAACCAAAAGCATACACGAAAATAAACAAAAGGTCTGTTTTATCAGTCGTCGGCCATATGGAAGCTGAAAAGGTGCCGCTACACCTACGCGACGATTCTAGGCTTTAGCGCAAAGCCTCCAGTCATATTCATAAAATAATTCATAAAATAATCCTCCGTCGCGTACATCTCATGGCAGTTTTTGAGTATAAAGTCTCTGTATCTCTTTTTTCCCCCGCCATTCTATATTTCTCTCTTCCCGTCCATAGAAAAAGCTCGCCCGCTTTTTCTGCTGGACGGCCTGAATTATCGCAAATTCCGGTAATCCGTGAGCGGTGCCTCTCGCGGGGTGAGCAGCATCAGCGGTACACAGCGGCGGTATCGTTGTATGAAAAAAGAGGCTGGTAAAAAGATTCGCTGGCCGTTGCGCGCTTCTCTCGCACCCTCGTTCTGCACACAGCCTTCTGTACACACACAGTACAGTCCGTAAGGTAAAGCCCGCGGGGGGTTAATGCCATTCGCGGCTCCCAAGAGCTTGATCAAACAAATGGGGGGATCAAGGGTAGCGAATGAGCGCGAAACACACCGAGGACTCGCGGGAGGAGAATGACTTGGCTAGAGCTCGGACATCGATTCCCGTTGGCTCGCTGCTGCTTTTTTCTCCTTTCTTTTCTTTATCTCTCGTCGTTTCCAGAAGCCCCTGACCATCTATCAGAAATCGTTCTGACCGTGTTTTTTTTATTGCGGTAATTACGTTAACCGCTCCCTAATGCGTCTATCGGAGATTTTTCTTTGCTCGATAGATCGAGAATCCTGGGGTTACGCGAATTTTTCAACTCTATGGAGTAACTTTTATTTCCGTCGCTGTTCGATGAATGAATCTGCCCCCCGGCACACATCGAGAGATGGTCAGTGAGCGCCTGTAAAAAAATCGCCATTCCTGTGACCAATTTGCATTATTTAATTGGAGCCTGGAACGCGAGTAAATAGAAAGCGCCAGGCGGTGCACTTCCTAATCGACTGTAAAAACAAAATTTTCTCCCCCATCACCGTCTTCCACCGTCCAGCCATTGCGAGTTTCAGTTTCATCCTCATTTAAGCCTCTTCTCCGACAATTTTTATCTTTTGTTTTGTGTGCTTAAACAAATTTCTTCTCCCTCGCTTTTCCATCCCCCTATCTACCTTTTTTTTCTCTCTCTCCTCTTGATTTTTTGTTCTTCAAAACGGGGTAGGATACTCCGCGACGCATTTCCCCGCAGCAATTGCTTCCTGCATATAACAGCCGTACGGAGAGCACAGGTGTTTAATTTCTCGGTAGTGAGGGTTGAAACTCGTAAAAAAAAAATAAATAAAAAAAGGCACGAAGGAGTAAGGCGAATAGAAAGCTTGATCAAACAAATGGAGGGGCTCGAAAGGTGGCTGGGCTTTTCGCGTAGAGTCGCCGGGTAGCTTGTAACGAGTGCTTTTCACCTCGAGCTATAGCGGCCACCCTCGGTCTTCGCGTCTTGAATGCCAGGGAGGGAACGGTTGCAGTCGGGACGAGGGTGAAACCGAGCGCAAGAGATCCGGCCAGAGTGAGGACGATAGAGAGGGGATGATGGAGAAAGCAGCCAACAGGCCTCGGGACAATGAGCATATGCCAACAAAGTTATCACACCGTTGAATAGGCGATGAAATTATTCACGGGCAATCTGTCGTAACCGAGTTAATTTCGCCCCGTTGAAAATCTACATATTCACGAAGATAGCTTCGTACTCCTACGTGAAACGTCGCTACTGTTACTCCGAATTCTAGCACGCTTCTGTATGAATAGGTTCTGCACGACGGGAATCGCGGGAAACGAGGCATTACACCGATATTCGGAACGGCGGGTTGGATTTTACTCGGGAGTTCGCGACATACGCCGCATCATCTATTTTCCTTCCGCTTTGTATTCCCATGCGTGTAACGCGATACGGAGAGTGTATTCGGTGTGATATGGCGCTAGTTATCGAGAAGAGCGTACAGCTGCTCGTTCACCCCTCGTCCCGAGAGGGATCGAGGCTTGCGAGTGTATGGGACTTTTCAATCGTGGTGATCAATATTGTTTTTTTTGCTTCCTCATGAAATAAGTTTCCAATGAAAATACAAAAAAAAAATTGAGATTTTCAGTGTCGAGGTACTTGAAATAATGTAGAACTTGGGGAAACGCGTTTTCATGATGGATTTGTGATGGATTCAGAACCTCTCGAAGCACTATAAGATATAAATGGCTTCTTTTACTGAGCCCTTTTAAAGACTAACTAATTCACTGGTATCATATAAGATGGCAATATCATTCAGGATTCCCCTATCCTTCAATCAGTATTAGTAGTAGTAGTGAATTTACTGACGCTTTGGTGGGAATGATTGCTTTGGTGGGAAACTAGAGCTGTATCATCGGGGAATTGAAGTATATATTGGCGGAGGTCTATGAATTCTTTGTTAGTTAAGTTACTCTTGTAAGGAAGAGCGAGGCAAAATGGGACAGCAGGGAAAACAAAATTCTCCAATTATTTTTGGATAGTACTGTGGGGCAAAATGGGGCGCCAACATTTTTATTGGAAAATTGCGTTTTGGCCTATTGTCCCGTTTTGCCCCGCTCTCCTCTACGTGCCGCGCGGTAAATATTATATAGTAGTGGACAGAGTGGTGAACCTGATACCCCACCCTTCAATCATTAATGATAAACAAAGTAAAAATCGATATGTCCAGTGATCGGATAATGACGACTTCATGATGAATTTCATAACGATCCATCGAGCCGTTTAAGCCGTATACTCATTTAACGAAGCACTGCGGATGCAGAATTGCGTTTCGAAGTTCAGTTCGAGTAGTAGAGTCACGCGGCTTCCTTCGGAAGCTCGAAAGAGGTACATTTAACTGTACCCACAAAACAACATCGAAGCGAACTTTTCCAATCGTCAGTAATTAGCGATTCGATAGATCGATATTTCAATTACCTTTTTTTTAATTCCAGTCAGGTCCCGTCTCGTTCCTCACCCCTTTCGATTGCACATTTTCTCTTTCCCTCATCAACAAAATTGAATGCCACCGGTCGCCGCTGCCGCCCAGCATCCCGGTACCCGGTATGCATTACCCTCATATTTATCTTTAATTAATCACGAGCAAATATTGGACTATTCGAGTTTGGCAAGTTGGAGAGGGGTAGGGCGAAGCTGCGCGAGGGGAGTGGAAAACGATGTTTGCATGCCACCCAAGGTCGTGCCTGGCGTTTTAACTCCCGTAAGCATTATTATGCCGTAGTGCTTGCCCGCGCAACTCTGGCGACTGTGTGTAGAATGGACCGAGCATGGACCACCTGTATTAGTAGTTGTTGTTATACATGGCTGAGTGGACGTGAGTGGCTGGCAACGAGTTCTAGGAGTCGCGGCCCCGTCGTCTCGTTGCCCATTTGCCCAATTACCGGACATCGAGGGTGCCCCCCCACCCCTCTCTGTTTTACGTCCGCTATATATGTACATAAAACCGCGCGTGTATACATCGTGGGAAGGTAGTACGTACACGATTAGGGGGGGGGGGGCGGTGGGGGTTGAACAAAAGCTGCTGCTTGCGCAGTACCCTGGGATCCCCGACATTCGGCATTGGCCGGAGGCGCGCGTTTTCTCTCCCTCGAACTAGAGAGACCAGACGGAGCGAGAGGGAATCGGAGAAACGAAGAAGAGAGATTCACCAGAGCCGATAGAGAGAGACCAGTAAAGTCCAATTACCGTTCGATCACGAACACTCGCACGGCGTGTCATGGGCGAACTGTAGGCGAAGGCAACTATTGGGGTACCTGGGTTGACGATGAGAAGGAAAAGCGGAGAGCTTCGGTGGTGTACAAATTTGCGACCGCATCTGCTTTTTCCGCACTCCCCCACCCAGCTCGACGAGAGAACGGCGAATGTAGGACGGTCTAACCCCGCGGCGGTTACTAGACAATGCAATCTAGGAAAATAAGTCGCACAGCTGGGTGCCGCAAACCCGGCAGAGAGGCGTTCCGATAGACGCAGAGGAGAAGGAATGGAATTTTGCATGGGATTGCGGGGAGGAAAGAGGTACGGGTGAACGATTTATCCGCCCGCGAACGAGACCGAGGCTGGAGGAAATTGGAGCATTCGAACAGATTGTCCTATCATCAGTATCATTTGCGAGTCGATAGATTTCGAAGCTCAGAGATAAATGAGAGAGGACGGTGGATGGAAATTGCGGAACATTATCAGCATGACATTTTCAGCTGCATACTGGGTCGAGATATTTTTTACCGTCTCGGGGTAAGCAATCCAAAATTGAATAGCAGTAAAAAAATTAAAAGAACATTAGAGAACAGATTTTAAAAATATTATTTTTTAAATTACAATAAGACTCGTAGGGAATGCGAGCCGAAATTTTGAGTCTCAAAATGTTGATGTATGGACATTTTTTTGTTTCTATCTCGGAATGAGAAGAAAATTTTTAAAGTTGTTATATAACATTTTGAAAGGAAAACAAACAGCGAAGTATAATTTTTTGACGCAGTGACTTTTGGGGTTAATTTTTTAGTCTGAGGAGTGACACAGCCCATTGTCTTGTGCCTCGTAAAACTTGTATAAATTCCCGAGCTGCCTTAATTATCTGACGAATATGGAATGCAGGGAGGGGCGGGAGGGGGAGACACAGACGCGAGCGGTATTCCGGGTACTTTGAGGCCAGCTCATTAGAGATCGCCGCAAACCATTTCTCATTCGCCTGAGTCGTTTTCTCGTTTTCCGGTACTCTGCATGTTACACGTCGAGTACCGGGCTGAGGGTATTATAGTAGAAAGAGGAGCGGGGGGGGGGGGGGGGTGGAGGAAAGGGAGAAAGTTTTTGCTTGTTCAACTCGCTGAATTCGCAGTTCGTTCTGTTTGTTCTGCCGACTCTCCGACTTGCCTTTCTCACTCTCCGTCCGGCTTTCTCTATTTGTATTTGTACAACAGTAAAATTCTATTCAGCTTTCTCGCAAAAGTAGCTCCACATATATGCGGAGAGAAGCTGGTTAGGTATATTGCTTTCAGTGTTGCACTCGTGAGCGCAAACATTACTTATATTATGGTGTACAAACATTGGCATCAGTATCGCGAAGTAGCCTCGATAGACCGACGGGATATTCAAGCCTGCGCCATCGACGGAAATCCGCTTTTGGCTACAGCTATCCGGCTAGCAGTAGCGGGATAGCACTAAACCGAAAATCTAATGCAGTCTCGAGCGCAGCTGAGCCCCTTCTTCGATTTATGTGCCTCCGCACGCCTGCGAGTCCGCGCCTCTATTTCCCGTGTACCTCTAACGTCGAGCCATTCGGGGGGTTCTCGGCAAGCTTCTCCGGGATGCGAGACAGCATCCTCCCCCGACCAGCCCCGATCAACTCGGCTTATCGACATTAGCCTTGGATAAATCTCGAATTTGTGTACAACGCTCGGAGACGCTCTGTTAGACACTCTGCGGCTGATACAACATCCGGCAGGACTCAACGCCACCAAGATCCGCGAATCTCTTAGATCATGAGGATCGTGTTTTCAGCTCGGAGTTTCAAGGAGGATGATCATTGATCAGCGTCGGACAAATGTGAGTTTATATTGTATTTTCGAGTCAACCACACATTTTCCGATAGCAGTTTTGCCTAAAGTTAGGCGGGTCATTGTTCGTTGCCAGAGAAACATTTCTTCCTCATTCCCGATCCTATGAAAGCTCCACATGAAAATCTTCCGCGATCGTTAAATCTTGAAAGGAATTTTGGATAAAAAAACGATTTCCCATTGGGCTATTGAGCATGAAACCAGGCTTGAGGGCCGTCCAACCTCGGCTACGTTAAATTCCAGGGGAACGAAGAAAGGTACTTCAGAGCAAAGTTGAATATCGAGCACAAGTTCCACTTCACCGAAAATCCTCTTCTTTCCGCACTGTGGGAGATGAAGCCACCGCACGGATTTGAACCTTTCCTTCGTTCTCCTCCTCCTCCTTCTCCTCGTACCTTCACTCGGTAGGAGAGTACTAAACCGAACAAGCCTCTGGCCTCGTCCAAGGATCCCTGGAAAATGTACGTACCGTGTCCGAGGGGCTTTTGGCCCCCTTGCACGTACGTTCGAGCTTATCGCGATTACCCTGAATAAATTTCCAACTCCGCCCTCCGATCCCTCTCCCACTCTCTCAGAACCTTCTCAAGCTTCCTCTGTTCACGCTTGCCGGCTTCCCGAATTTCCTGTTGCCGAGCTTCGATAAATGTAACCGACCGGGTAGTTGTTGTCTTGATACCAATAAAACTTATAAAAATTTAACTAACGCCTTAAAAAATCATGTGTACTATGTCACCCACAAACTACACCGAGATGCCGAAATAGAAAAAAGAATAAAACACGACCTTTAACCGAATAAAATCCAATAAAGGCTTGTCCTATCTTTTGTCCCTTCAGCATCCCTCCTATCAGGGACGTTCCGACATCCTTCCCCGAGTATTTATCTCATACGGTATTCCACCTACGTACTCCCTTTTTCATCCTCAACGCCACCTGTGTCTGTCTGGCTGTCTGTCTCTTGCGTTTGTAAATCCTCGTATTCTACCCGAAGAATAGGTAAGTACGAGATACGATACGGGGTTAGGGGGAGTAAACAAAGAGGAAGAAAAAAATAAGGGAAAAAACCGTGGAGAAGAAACAAGCTGCCACAGCTTGCCGTTGTATCCACGTCAGAGGCTGGAGGGTATTATAGTAGAGGGTATAGCAGTGGAAGAGACGAGCTGAGGGAAACTTAACAGCGAACGATCTTCTTTACACCTCGGTGTGTTGTAGCTCGTATATAGCTCTCTGGTCCCTCGTCTTCTCTATGTTGCTCGTGTGTGTGTGTTTGTATCTCCGGCCGTACAACCCGCCGCGGTCGTCGTCGCGCACTAAAACCGGACGTCCAATGCAATTTACGAAGACAAGACGCAGCTGAGCCCGCCGCCGCCGCCAGTTTCATCCTCTTCTTCTTCTTCCTCCCGAGAACGACGAAATTTACTTTCACCGGACGTTTACATGGCTGAGGGGGAGGGGGCGCTCTCCTGCTGTGTGAGCTCCGCTGGAGGCCACGACGTCGGAGCACACTATTATATTCTTTGCACAGTATAAGCACAATCTTCTTCATCGCCTCCCTTTGCTTCTTCTTCATCTTTGAAGATTCGAGCTCTGCTCCCGACTTCAGCAACCAACCCGTCATCACTTTTGCTCTTTTCTCCCTTCTTTCCTCGTACTTGTTCGTTTTTCCTGCTATGTTATAAGCTATAATGTATATATTCCTCATTGTTATTTTTTTGCGTTTGCTTTTTCTTGATTCCTTCTACTTTGTCTTTGAAGACGATGATTCTTGCGACCTTAGCCGAGATCTTCGAGAACCAACACTTCATCCTTTTCCCTTTTGACTCTCGTCCCTCATTCCCCGTCTTGCCTGCCCCGCGCGCTATAATGTATCTGTATAACCATATTTTTTTGCTAAATTGGATCTCGTTGATGAGAAGCACCGAGCCGTGGCGGTCTCCTCCTCCTCTTCCCCCCAGCACGATAATTTTCGTCTAACCCAATTATGCCGACGAGGCTTTCCAGCGAGCTTTTCATCGCTCTGCTCAACATCGTTCTCGTCCACGTCTTATTCCGTCGTCTGCCCGCTCCGGCACTGTCTCTTCGTCGTTTACTATTATCTCATCTGACTCCTTTCTGGCACCACTACCGGAACCGGATATTAAGTTTCCAAACTTGATTCTCCTCGCGGTTCTTCTTTGTACATACAGTTGTATGTACAGTTACGTCGGTACTGAGAACACATATACCTCGTTTCGAGTACCAACTATGACCGGTGCGCGACGTCATTCCTCCCTCGACTTTCTATATAAACGAAGAGTCTCGCGAAGCAAAACGGAAGCTTCAATTTCCTAAGTGCCGGCGGCCTCAAACCTTCTTCTCTCTATCTTCGCTGGTGCAGCGTTTCTGTACAACCGGATAGAAAGTACGTTTGCAGATATATATATACATGTGTATAAAGAGAAAACTGAAAGAGTAGTCGCCGACGAAAAAGAAAGTGAAAGAGAAGCCCCTGCGAAAATGCAGGAGCGCCCTCCTCCCCGTGAAGGGAGCAAAGAGCCCTCCGGGCTTCGGAGCAAAGATGAGAAGAGACGAAAATACAGACAACCGCGGCGTAGGACGATGAAGAGAAAACGTAAAAAGTTTCGATAGAAGATATAGATATAATCTATCCGCGGCGAGAAGGGAAGAACGAGAGTAAGTGGATATTGCCGAATCGAATCAAGTACCCAAAGCGGAAGAATCAGAGAACGATTGGCTAAGTAAGTCACCTTGTACCTTTTTTCTCTCGCCTATTGGCACGAAGATGAGATCGAGGTCGGCGGGCCCGAGACCGTAAGTTAATTTTCAATATCCGTTTACCCCCGACTCGTGGCTTTGCCGACGGGCGACCAGCTCTTCAAGCTTCCTGAAGCGGACGTCGGGCAAGACTCATTGATTCCTGCGCTTGTGTATTCATCTGGGTATTAGCTTGCCGGGAATGCGAGGTTTTTGGCTTGCTTGTAGTGAAATCGATACGACGGGATGCGGGAAACGTGTATTTGGGTGCAGTGCCGATGTAGTGAAGAGTATAATGGCTACAGAATCGAGAATTTTTATGCTCCTCGTTCAGTAGACCCTTGTGCGGTTTTACAGATTTAACGTATGTATGTATCGGGTGGTTGGCAGTAGCGTCGGATTTTCAGGAGGTGATCACGTATGCCCCCAATTGGCTGTGCCCGAAGGACTGACGCTGTGCTCTCTAGCTGCCCGCAGCAACCACTCGAGAAGGCAAGCGGAAGGGCTGAGGAGGGTTCATGCCGGATCGCACGTTGAGTAGCATCACTGAATGCGGTGTAACCCACCGTGCAGTAGCACGAGGGGCATCGTTTCCATACTGGCCAACGAGTCTCCCTTCGACCCTACACTACGTTCACTAATTATTTTCTTCTCATGGACCCATCCAATTTTCATAGAAATTAGAAGATAGCCCGGACACGCCGGTAATTGAATATATTAAAACAGGATGCTCGCCCGTGTAGCTTGCCGCACGGAATATCCGCTGCTGAAGGTAGCTTCAATCATGCTTTTTGTAGGGTAAAGAAATTGCCCTCGCGTGTAATCCCGAACGGCGAAGTGGAGTTCGGACAAAAACGTCGATGCCAAATTGCGGGACGCGGATTGTATATGCAAAATAGTCGCAAAATTCAAGCACGACAGGCGTAGAAACAGTTTCGCGGCTTGACAATTGGCAAAATTTTGCTCTGGAAGATTTTTCATCGAAGGGACAGTTTTCGATTTGCGTGGACAGGTAAAAGTTTCGATCAATGGGAGGGTGTTTGAAAATTTGGACGATCAACATTTCTAGCCAATGAGATTGCTTCACAGATGGCGCGCACGTCGTTCAAACGCCCTCCCCGGCCAGATCTTTAACCGCCCGCAACTCGGGATCCAGGCATCGTGAAATAAATCCGCAAAGACAATTGCTCCTCAGCTTCAAATCCGGGAAAAAGTAATCCATTTTTTTTTCCAATTGCAACACACACATGTGCCAATTTCGTAGCGATCGATCCGCTTGCTGTCTGCCTGCGTAATACCCAATTAATCATTTCTTTTCGACACCGCAACGATAGATATCAATTAGCGATTGGTTATGTGTGTCGTGTACCTTGTGTACAGGCCTCCGGCTCTCATCTCCTACGGGCATCGATGCTGGGCGCGTATACACGTGCGCGCATGGTACACATACGGGGTGGAATCGGTGAAGGGGGAATAGAGTATTTATGATCGGAAACATCAGGACGACGCTGTTGTGTGTGCTTCTGGGGGGAGGGGATGAGAGTACGCGACAGAGACCTCGCTCGGTGTCCCGGTAAATTGATTCGGTGATGTAGTCGAAATGACATGCGGCTTGCACACACATCGTAGTCCACCAGCGGAAATACGAGATGCTCGCGAGCAATGCGCACTGGCTGTATAGACTAGCTCGCTCGTTCCCGGTACTCGCTTCATTTGCACCGTTAATATCACTCACGTTTATGATTATGATTGACCGAATTTGTATCGGTCACTCCCGCGGCTCAAACTCCTATCTACTCGGCATTTGCATAGTCGGTCGTTGTACATATTCACGAATAAATACATATATGTACAATTATTCGTACATACACAATAAATTAATATCTCGCGAGATTATAACTCCCAATTTTCCATTTGTTATTGGAAAATTACATCACGCTTTGTTGCGCAACATTGACCGTAATATCCTGCGGTCCGCCGGATCCGGTTTGTTCGCTTATTAAACAGCCCAGTCGTTCTCCCTCTCGTACCTTATTTCCAGCTGGGCACCGAGAGCTCGTCTTTGATCGCTAACTGTTTCACCCTCAGGACATTCTCGAAACAGTATATTTCGCTATAATAATGTACCTACCCATCCTTTCGCGTGCTTTGATTTCAACGGGTAAGAGAGCAACCGAGAGGCAGAAAATATTTACATCGTACGGGATAATGGGGCAATTAGGATCGCCTAAGGGACAACTCGATCATCCGAGTGTAAGACTAAACTTTACCTGATTACCCAAATATTCTTTGTTGATTTGAACGATAAAGGAGATACAGACATGCATCAGTGCTCAATCGATTCGTTACAATGTTAATGTCAAGCTAAGACAAGTCCCGATCCGATGTCATTTGACAATTAAGATAGTACTTGTGTGTTGGCTGATCGAATGAGAGGTGTATTACGAACATTTTGAAGTACCACTATTCAAGTTTTGAAAAAATAGTTATACAATAAAGTGTAACATGATATGAATGTGTATGACACTACCTGATAGCGTTCTTTGGGAACTTTTAAACTCGCATAGTTTGCCGTGAGAAAAATTTGACACTCGAACACAACCTACAAAATATGTATTTAAACAAAAAGTTTATTATCATTGAAAAGTTCGGTAAGCCCAATATTTGCCAGTATAATTTTAATCAACGACATCCCGGGATCACATTCGGTTGTCGTTCCTACATGCATCTAATCGCGAAATACAAATAAAACTAAACAAATGCGCGGTCGTGAGCCTTTTCCAACAGGCAACCATGCTCAATCTATTGACTGTTAATTTATTTGTTTCATGTAAAAAGCCATGCTTGAATTATTGCAAACGTGATCCTCTATGCATTGTTTGCAACATATGAAAAATGTGCATTGCATCTAATAATCAATTTCGTGCTCGTATCAACGTAACTGTAACAAGGGTGACTCCCATTACCCCGTGTTCCCCTGTACGAGAGAGCTGACGCTACAACGCTCGGTTTATTATTCGCCAAATATTCGTAGTTTTCAGTTCATTACCCCATTGTATACCGTATCGAATATAATATTTCTCTTTGTCTCACTTTTCTGTTATAATTCGTAGGTCTCCCTGGAAATAATAAATGAAAAAGGAGGCGCGAGGGGTGGCGGGACGCGCGCATATACACGATACCGTAACTCGTTATTGCCGTAACGAAGTCGTTTGCCGGTCGAGATAACGACTCTCTCATCTATTGAACATTGGAATATCATAGCGGCCATTCGATATTCGATAGATGCATGTGTGCATGTATGTATGTTTTGCACATCTGTACAGATGAGGTCACGGTGTAGCGAAATAAAACGACATCTGCTGCAACACAGCTACGCGCCCAGTGGGCATTATATGCGGAAAATAGTGTATTCCCGGGAGCGCGTGCCCGGGGTCCGATGGTGGACCGAAACGATCACTAATCCATACATACATAGGTATGATACGCGGTACCTGTATATGGACAGGGTGAGCGGAAAGCGATTGAAAAAAAGGAAAGAAAAAAATGTAAAAGAGATAGTAGGAGGACTGCTATAGAATATGTATACATAGAATATCTGTACAGGGCGCATATATGCGTGCTACGGTATTGAATACATATTCTATGCTCGCCGCGATGAATCGCGAACTGCATAACGCAACCAGAAATTTCTTCCGTGAAACCTAGCGTGAATTTCATCGTTGGAAACTTTCATATATTCCGTGGATATTTGCGAGAGGCACTGCATCATAGTATTATCATGTACGTAGGGGATGGATACATTATTGAGCGATAGAAGCGATGAAAAATCGTGTGCAAAAATGTATATCGAATATACAAGCTTTATTGGCACAATTCGATCCAGTAGTAAATCCTCTGGAAGATATTTTGTTTATTTGATTTGAAGTATAAACGAGATATTCGTAAATGATGTTATCACTATTTAACTTATCTAAAAGAACATTTTCGGAAATTGTTTATTGTACGTCCGACGAGAGTTTCTGCATCGAACATCGCTCCAGGCGTGAAATAAGTTCAAGATTTCTTATCAGCGGGGGGAAATACATTAGACATTGCCACAAGACCATCAATATTCGATAATTGACTTAATAATTAAAAAAAATCTTTTTCTAAGGCCCTGTATGTTCGTTAAAGTGAAGCGCGAGGATGGTGTATTTTTTCGCTGAACCTGAATCGACCAGTCGTTTTGGATAAAACCAGCCCGTTAGTAATTAAATAAATAAGTAAATAACCAAATAAATAAATAAATGTTAAACATTCGTTGACGTTGAAGAAAACTGAACATTGAAATTTTTATATGGGTTTCTTATAAAAGTTGCAAGATTACATTTTCATATGGCTTTCTCATAATGTTCCTTTATTCGCGAAACTTCCTCTCTGAAGAACTCAACAGTGTAAAAAATCCGTTCCCATAGAAGGAGGTTTGCGAATTAAGGAGCATGAAGAGAAAGCCATAAGAAAAATTCAATTTTTAACTTTTATGAGGAAGCCATATGAAAATGTCACAGTTCAGCCTTTTTTAACTTCTTAAAAAGAAAAAGATTTTAAACGACGAGATTTCTTTAAATCACCGTCACTTTATGGATTCTCGAGCTTGCATTCAACCGTTTCTCCCTCACCGCCAATCGACGTCCATGTAACCGACGCCAGCGCTGTGTTACCCAATCACAGCGATGACGTATCAGTCCCTTCGTCGTCCCCGCGCGTGTCCATCTATCGCGTGTAACGTTACTCGTAAATAATTCACACCGGTATGATCGTTCCCGTCCTTCTATTCACCCGTATTATGCGTGTATTATCCATGCACGCATAATATACATCCTTGATTCAATGCCGCCGCTTGCGCTTCCGCTTGAACAATCATCGTGAGGACTGACGGCAGGTTCCAGGCCAACCCCGAGGCTTCTTCCCCTTTCTTCCCCTTTCGCGAAAATTAATCCCGAAACCCGACGAGGCGAGCTTTCCATGACGCTAGAGTATGAGCAACACCAGCAGAAGCGGCGGCAACAGCATGCGGAAGATGGAAAGGAAGTTCTCGAGAATCTCGAGGACTCCGGGTAGACGAGACTGAGCTGTTTTCACTATTCTCACAGTTAGAAATCTTCCTCCTTTCCCTCGAAGCTCTGGCGTTTCCGTTGTCCCCTCCCCGCGTTTCTCCCTCTAGGAAGAGGAAAAGGGTGCTCATAATCAGGCGGAGGAGAAGTGGAGATAGTACGGAAACAAAGGAACAAAGATTCAATTTCCCGCCGAGGGAAACAAAGGTTAAGGATTGCCGAGAAGCTTTCTCCCGGTGGTTGTTGAAGGGGTGTGGGAAGGGATTGCCAACTGCCTCACGGGGGTGCTGAGCTTCTTCGTCTCCGCGTCCCCTACGGAACAACAGGCCTCGGCTTTATCCCCTTTTCGCTCCCGCTCTCTCGGAAAAACAACTCGCTCGCTCACCCATACACACACACGCGCGCGCACACACTAGTTACTTTCCACGTCCAGCACGGGCACGATGAATATTAATCGAACAATATCGGTTACATTTTTGCATAAATTTACATGAACGGGGCGGCGGGGAGAGCAGGGAGCAAAAGCGAGAGGTTAGAGTCACTGGTTGTTATTGGTGTTCCCCTCTTGCATCCTGTACCGGGCCAGTCTCTTGCCAGCCCCGCATAAGTGTATCCCCGTCTGATAAACACGTGCGGAAAGGGCGCTACGCGCGATGCTGGGAGGGTGAAGCAGTCTTTTGGGAATTCGGTGATATACATAATATCAAGGCTTACGGAGACGTATGGTAAGAGAGTGAAAAGTCTGTCTAGACTGTCCATCGCTCTGTGCGCACCGTTCGAAGTCGGCCGGACTGAAGGTATAAAACGATTCCACAGCCTCGGAGGAGGGAAGGTAATATACATAATATTTCCATGGAGAGAATCTTTTTTCTTTCCTTTAGAGTATCGGTGATAAAAGAGTTCGGAGACGTCTAGACCGTCCATTATTCTTTGTGCGCGCTGACCTCGTACGACAATTCCATCATTCCATGCCGAGCCGCTCTACAAGCGCTTCTTCGGATCTAAACTCATTTTCTTTCAGAATGCACGAGACGGAAAGTTAGAAATTGATTGTTGGGGAAAAACGAATGAATAGTGTATTAATAATTGGTTAATTAAGTTCTTGGAGATGAGCGGCCGATCTTGATGAAACTGGATTATTTGAAAACATTTATATTTTTACGTTTCGGTCCTTTGTGTGGACCCTCTTCTGAATTTTATGTCCTACGAGTAACAAATACATCTCTATTACTCTATTCTAATCTCTTAAGTCTGTTTAAATAACTTTGATAATTGTTAACAGCTGAGTTGGGATCATTTAAAAAATTGAACTGTTATTATTAATATTATTATTATTATTATTATTTTTATTATTATTATTTAAAAGGGCTTCATTGGATCCGACTAAATTCTTATCTCAAGAATAAAGACACATCAGTGAGTAACAGTTCAAGACGGTAAAAAATAAATTAAAATTTTTTTCGGGCTCCGATTGTTTTATTTGTCGCGCAGGGTTGATTTGGGGTGTTTGAATGTCCATCACGCTTGGTCCACAGTCCGGGGTTCGGCGAGACTGGACCCCTCATACCCAACGAGCAAACGAACGATAATTCCCTTTTTCGGTGGTGGCATTAGCGTGGCGACTAGCCAGTCGATCCCAGACCCCCATCGAGCTTTTTAACCGATGAAGCATCTGCTGGTGCTGCTGCTGCTGCTGGTGCTACCCTAGACCGCACGTTCGGCAGGGCACGCCACGGGAATATCGAATTGACGCTCGAATCACGCTCCCGTCGAACACCGTCGACGTTCGATCATCTCTCCATCTATAGGTATACAATCGAAAGTACTGATACGCGGAGATTGGATAGATACTGGCGAGCTCACATTCGACTCGCTAATTCGCGAGGCTCAGTTACACTAACGAGCCACCTCTCTCTCGCGGCTCTGCTACGGGTGAAATTTCTCTGGTCCCCTTCCCCCCCCCCTCCCCTCTCCCCTTCATCGTACCCCCTCTTCCCTTTCCCTTTCAGGATTCAGGATTCAGGACGTCAGGGTATTAAGCACATTTGCCATGGAATTCACGAACCGGATAAAGAGAGAGAGAGAGGGCGAGGGGCTCGAAGCGACGAAGCTCGGCTCCAGTAATTGCGGTAATTAAGAACGTTACCGTGGCCTCTCATCGACGGTTGGACAATTCGACGTTATAATTATATTGATCCGGCGCCCGATACGTTCGTCGATGTAATTACACACTATTTCGTCAAAGCTGGCCGATAAATAACAAATTTTAGTAATTCACTCTTTGGGTGTTTCTCATCCGAGGCATTTTCGAAGCGTCAATCTTTCGGTATGGGAAATGTTTTTTCGCTGGGAAAGTGAACGGGGTTGATTCCCTTTAGTTACAATGTTTGTTCGCTTCAACCAGTCAAATTTTTATGCCGGAGTCGGATATCGGTACTTCGCACTGGAAAAAATGATGAGTTGGGAAAATTTATAATTAGTTGGGCGAATTAATTAATTTTTGTTGTGGTTTGTAACGACTATTAGGATTCCTAACGAATTTTTTGGTGCCCAAACTCATAATTTCTTTCCGTGGATTTTCATGTGGGATGTTTGTAACGGAATCGGAGAATGTTGGTGCAAATGGTTCTCTGTATATTTTCACCTCCGGGCCAAAGCTTTTGAACTGTTCTTAATCGCTCTAATCAACGCCCTCGTCGGCGTTCGACCCGACTGTATTCGCATACGTCGTAATTACATTTAGTGAATTCTTCGATAAATTGCGTCGCTATAATTATCCAATTTTGTTTTCTTCTGTCTTAAAGTGGTAAATAAACAGCAGATTTTTATTTTTCATTAAAACGTTAAAAAGAAAAATAATGCGTGTAAAGGAAAGCCGAGACCCTCAGGTGTGGTAAATCTCGTTTACGCGTACGAAGCGCTCGTTCGCTCGCTTGCATTTTACCTTCCAAGGATCAAGTATTTAGGGCGTTAATAATTGCTATAATCAACGTTAACGCCGATGTGTGCGACAACACCGGCTTATAATTGTGTTTACCCTTACTCACGACAGACTGGCTCTATTTAATTATCCATAATTATTTTCTCGACAGCGAACGGGTTCGTCAATTTTTTTTCGTTTTCTTATTATTTTTATTTAAACCTTTTTTCGTATTATTAAAAATTCATTAGAGCGCGTATGCAAAAATTACGATCTATTGAGTACACGAAGATGAATTTTATTATAGTAACGAGGTCGGGGCGTACTTCTGAGACGATCAGGGATATAGGGCATTAATAATTCGCGGTATAATTAAAAGCCTACCCTCATAGAAATTCGACTAACGAACGTTTTTATTGCAATATTGATCCTCGTAAAAGATGGAAGCGGTACTGCTATTATACGATATATATATTTTCCCCTAGAACTCAGTTTTTTCTGATTCCAAGAAAACATTATAATAGTAATAATAATTTTTTTTCAGAATTATTCTGAGACGACAGAAGTTGGAATATTTATTGCCCGGGGAAAAATAAAAAAAAAAAATTTTTTCTCGCACCTCAAGAGTTTGGTTTCACGAGAGGGAAAGTTGCACACACAAGCGTGTGAAAAATTCTCTCGCGGCGCATACGAGTATATAGCCGAGCTATAACTATATACGCTCGGATCGGCGGCTCTACTAAAAGCCATTATTGAATTACTCCCATTTATGTATGGGCACGCGGGCCGAGGTGGGCGGGTAGTGGTAGGTGGGCCACGAGCGGAAGGGCTGAAAAATCAATGAAGGGCGGACGGGCGAGAGTCGGCGAGCCGCATGGGGTCGCGAAAGAGCGCCTCTAAAAGAATGAGCGAGATGCAAAAAAAAAAAAAAATTGTTAACTTTTTAAAAAGGAATTATTAGTCCGCGCGGTGGAGATGCAAAAGAAACTGTCGAACCGAAATATTTTTATCTCGAATACGGGCGCGGCGATTATCCTGACGCAAAAAGATTTTCACGTAAATCGAGCACGCCTGATGGTTTACGTAAAAAGCGCGGATTTTTTTTTTCTTCATCCGCTTGCAGTGATGGAGACTGAGAGTGGGTGAGAGTGGGAGAGACATCAATTTTGCGTGAATTTATCAACCGCATCCGCGCGTCACGACCGCCGCTGTCGGGGCAAAAGGAAAAACAGCTCCGTCATACGTCGATGTGCAGAGCGAGGAGAACGGTGAATTTCAACAATTGACAGTTGACCCCGATTCGCGTTATTAAATTTTTCGGGCTTAACGGCTGGATACTGTGGACGAAGCCCGTAGGGACGTCGGGATGATAAAAAAAAAGATCCAAAGGCTTTAAAACGGTAGTTTGCTCGTTTCGATGAGTTCCAATATGCGACACACGTAACGGAGATGAAAAGAAGGCTGATTATACTATAGGAGAGAATGCGTTCGTTGGAAATCAACTTTTTTTTAAGATAATCGAAAAAGCAAGCGTAAAGTAATCTGGAGGCCATCGTGTGGGTAATATTGAGGCCACTTATAGAGTGACCTTGCGTTACAAAATTAATATTTATGCTCAAACTATCGGCTATCATTTGAAAATTTTTGTAATATTTTACGTGGGCCCTGCTGTGCGATGTAACGTCAATAATAGTTAAAAGCCGTTCGAACGGAACCGCCTCGTACGTTGCGATATTTTATCACTTTCATTTGTCTTTCCATGCTTTTCCTTACCGTACTTTACACCCATGTGCTTTTCTTTAGATAAGCGAACAAGCAAAGTAATCTGGAAGACACCGTGTAGGTAAGATCGAGGCCACTTATAGAGTCACCTTACATTACAAAATTAGTATTTATTCTCAAACTATCGACTACTATCATTTAAAAATTTTGTAATATTTTATGCGGCCCCTGCTATGCAGTGTAACGCCACATAATACCGTTCCGTTCAAAGCCGTTCGAACGGAACCGCCTAGAACGT
This sequence comes from Stenichneumon culpator, assembly GCA_964017025.1. Lineage (NCBI taxonomy): Eukaryota > Metazoa > Arthropoda > Insecta > Hymenoptera > Ichneumonidae > Stenichneumon > Stenichneumon culpator. The sequence goes on along the minus strand of OZ024779.1, from coordinate 16,141,881 downwards.
TGCGATATTTTATCAGTTTTTTTTTTGTCTCTTCATGCTTTTTCATACCGTGCTTTTCACCCAAAAAGCTTTCCTTGCGTGGCTCAAACGCGATATAACCGCTACGCATCCTGTGTGCTTTTTATCCCGTCAGCACTTTCGATACCGCGAAATTTTCATGAACGTTAAGAGTCAAGGGGCTCGTCAATGGCGCTCAACGTTAGAGGACGAAAAATAAATGAAGGGTGCGAAACAATGGCGCGACTGTCCGTAAACACACGAGCCCTCCCCGAAAAAGGGGACGAAACGTCGGGTGTGCGTGTGTGTTTTTTTTGTCACGCAATGTAGCGCGTTAAAAAAAACAGGCCGCCACGCTGGAACGTGTGCACAGGACGAAAAAAAATCCTCGCAAATTTGCCTGGTCGGAAGAGACTAGGCGAGGAGCGTTACCGCCCGGAGAGCTCATGGAATCGAATGGAAATTCGCGATCGTTGCTGCCGTTTCTGCGCGCGCGTTCGCATTAAGCGAAAGATTTTTATTCGCGATTTCCAACGCTGCGTTTACAGACGCACTTGGCACCGAAGGGAGTAATTAAATTGAGGCGAAAGGGAAAGGGGGTCCAGAGGGATTGTCCGTCGTTAATTAAATTAAAGAGGCTTTCCGTGCGGGATTCGAGGGAGATTTTAGATTAAATTTTTTTTAAATTATAATAAACAACAAACAAGGCTCTCCTCTCATTTTCTCATAGTATAATGTTTATCGAGCTTTACGTCGTCGTTCGGCGGAGGTTGAATAAAAAAAAAGAAAAAAATTCATGATAAACGTTCCATCAGAAATCCTGTCCGTTGGCATTCCCGTAACGGGCTATACGCGTGGCTATCCTCCCAGTGAATGAATGCATTCCATTGCAGTGTTTGCCGCTCGTAGATCGAACAGATATTCCTCCCCCCTTCTGCCGTCCCCCGTTGCCAGAAATTCCCAAATGATCCGGGAATATATGGCGAAATCAAGCCCATGACTCTCCCGGTTCGCGAATGCAGGAAGCATCATGAGATCCGGGAGGGTTTGATTCGTCGGATCGGAGCTGGAGGGGGAGCGGATGCTGCGCCTTCCATAACGCTCACGCTCTTCCCAGCCCGGTTCGGGCCATGTAATGACGCTGGGGAACCCCGACATTTCCGGTTTGCATGAGCAAGTAGGCCTGCGTATTAGGGCAACGCGTATAATTGTAGGCACCAGGTCGGGGCCGCTGCGGGTTTGGGCGGGATGCACGTTTATGTGTCGAGAATGATGTTCAAGTTAAAGTCCGGATCGAAGAAAGGTACGAGAAGGCAATAAATTGGCAACGCAACTTATTTTGCAATGGTAACTCGTGACTTTTTTCGACAAATTTCCTTATCTGGGTAAAGTGGTTTTCGTGGAATTAAAGGATTAAAATTGCGAACCTTTTAGACATTTTTTGTTGTCCACAGTTCAATTCCACTCGAGACATAAAAGTGATAAATAAAAATGTCTGAGGGATTCGAATTTAAAAGAAGCCGGAAGATGCGACTAGACGCGAAAAAATTGGCAACATTTGAAAAAATTATTTCTTAATTCGCACCGCAATACCGGTCTATTAAGCTGGCACTCCCACTTCGTCCAACTTTTTTTTTATATCTCGAAGTTGAAAAGTCGGGGTGCAAGCTTGACGTTAAGCCAGCGACAACTTTTTTCGTGTAATACTTAGAAGCTTTTTTCGCACTCGAAATTATGGCATTTTTATGGGTTCTTCAGAAATGCAATGCCCAACTTCCCGGGATCAACCCCTATGAAAGCAGGAAACCTTAAGCATTCGTGAAAAACGTTTTTATCTTTTTCGACAAATCTATGTAGAATATTCATGGGCTATTTATAGGCTTTATGCCCAGCCTATCCACTACTTACTGGATTTATTTTAGCCCATCAGCGACATCCCGTGCCGACAAAACCCGAAAGAGGTTTTGTTAGCTGGGTTTCATATCTCATGTGTTATTCCACGAATATTCATGTTTTATTGGAGAAATTAATAAAATACTCTGTTCTTATTCCTGTTGCTCCGAACTAGTTGAGTTCGTTCATGATTACTCTCGGAATTTGCGACTGTCCGAATCATTGGGAGATGTTCTGTTCGAAAATCGGGACACACCCACGAATCGCTGTCCTGCCCACTAGTACATGTACATTTCCCAGTGCTTTCATGGATAAATATTTTTCAAGACATAGCAAAAGAATTTACAGTTTTGAAAACTACAGATTCTAGCCTTGAGATTCGTTATCGCTGATTTCGAAAACGATCGATGCATGATAACGAAAATTGGGTTTGAAGATAGATATTGCCTTAAATGTCCGCCGATTCGTTCGTTCACTATGGACTCTCGCTTTTTCGCTACCTTACGATTTCCGCAAGGCTCGGGTTCACTTTTTGACCTACTGGCCGCATTGCACTTCTGAATAATAGCTGCAGATAGTATTTCCATTTCTGTTAAAGATACGAAGGCTATAAAGGGATACGTGACTAACTAAAACCATATGAAACACGACCCGATAGTACGATTATTTTCAGCACTCATAAATAAATCTGTCCCATCAAACGTAGCTTCTTTCTTCCGCACGACCAAATTGTATTTTCCACTCTGCTTCGAGAACTTTTTTTATACGCTCATACATATCCCGAAATCGCCTCTCGCTTTTATCAAAATTGATTTCCCTCTTTTTTTTTTTACACAGCCACTCGTGCCCTGTAACGAACACTCGTCGCTGCCATTCATCCGAATGTTACATACGAGCTACGAAAATTCGGATGCATCTGTCGTTTGCAATTGTGAATATCAATGGATCTGATATGACCAAAGAGAGGTCGCAGAATTCGTTCGACGCTTCAGCCACCCCCCCCCCGCCCCCTCCCCCCACCCCCCGCCTCCTCCCTCTCCACCGTGTAGTATTGGCGAAGCTTTGCGACGAAAAAAAAAAGAAAAAAAATGTAAACGGCCTGGTACCCCTCGACGTCGACATGTGTCTATACGTTATGTGTCTACGTCAAGGTACATAACTACTACGAGAATATAACCCGTTTGTCCGACCTCCCATTTTCCCGTTCCTCCTCTCCACTGAACGTCATTTCCGGCTTGACGCATGGAAAAAAAATAGCTCGACAGAGAGTAACTCGCTATCGCAGAGTCGCATTTCCTCCCGCACCCTATATGTGGCATTCTGGATATGTTGCGTGGCCTTGGTATATCCATGAGTGTGCGTGTGTGTGTGTGTGTGTGTGTGTGTGTCGTCGCCGACGAAGTGTACGAGAAATAAAATGAAATATATATGAAACGGGTGTTGTCGGGCAGACGAGAAGGGTGAAATCACGAACATTACGTGTGTGTGTATATATATTTATTGGGATTTATGAAAACTGCCAGAACTGCCAAGGTCGAGCGAGCCGGTGTCCCATGCCAAGATTAATCCACGAATTACCAAATAATCCCCCGACGGTATTAAAAAAAAAAATTATTATTTTTTATCGTTTCTCGTCATTCGAAATATCAATGCATGTTTTCTCATCCATCCTGCATTCGCGAGTAAGCGCGAAGGTTTCACAATCGTGTAAATAACAACGGCAATTCGCGTTGGCTTTTGACTATGGCCAAAAGAATGTAAAAAATAAAAATTGAAAATAATGTTGGCACGAGAATTAAGCCGTGAAATATTGTTATGAAAATTTACGTCATATATCGCACCTGGAACTACAGCGTTAACGTCCCTCGCGAAAACAAGGGAAATTTGAAATATTTCACCCTCAGAAATAACAGAGTCTTACGATTACCAGTAAATAAAAAGAAGCGAACAAAAAAGTATTTAATGTGGTAAAAAAAAATAACGGCAAGCTGCTTATTTTACTGAAAGACTTTTAAGCATCTTGTAGTAGACATTTTGACGTTTATTTGATCTTTGCCATATTGACAAAAATGTATTTTTCACAAACGTATTCTCATTCCACCGTACGTGATCTCCGTTACTTCATTCTTCCCTACTATAACTTTGCTCATGCCGTACCACTATTCACTCTACCTCCTTCACAAAAAAAAACCTTTTTTTCATACTAGCGTTCTGAACCTTCGTTCAGTGACTACTAACACGAAACTACTTCTGCACCTCCCTCTGGTCCTCCTTCTGACTCCCACCGGCGCAACCCCCGATTTTCTTGAGTCCCGCAAGCGCAAAAATTCTTAACCGCAACATGTAATGACATCCTCGCGCGCTCGGTATTTCGTTGTGCGAAGCAATTTCTCTGGGATGTTGGCGCGGTCGCGACGTTCCCATAAATAAAAAGGAAAAATAATAAACGTAGTACAGCGGAGGGAGAGATGGGCGGTGTAGGTCGCCGAAAGAGGGCGGATGAAGAAACGTTGCAGGCGGTCGAGGCGTCCGGCAGCTTTGGGGCTCGTGTAAATAATCGTGTCTCGCCAAACCACAAAGGTGCACGGGTAGTGGTCCAGGGGAATCCCCGCGGCAGCTCGAACATTATCCATCCCCGCCCTGTCGGGGGTGCGCTTGCTGGCTGACGCTGTACAAGGGCGTGCGAAAGAACGCGGGAGACTTTCGTGCCGCTTGCGTTTATACTCGTAAATTTTCGGGGATAAAGATTGTTCTTTTTTTTTGCCTTTTTTTCTGCGTGAAAGTATGCCGCGGCGACGGAACGATAGAGCAGTCGACCAGAGCGAAAGGAGACTCGGGAGGAAGATCGAATCCAGTCACGTTTACGCTCGCATACCGTAACTGATTTTTTATTTTTATCTCATCGAATCGGGATAGAAAAAAATGCTTTGAGCGCTCGAAAAGGGCACGAGATTGAGGCGCTGAGAAAAAAATTACTAAAATTGGGCACATTTACTTCTCTACCACTCACAACTCTACCAGATAACAACTCTTCCATAAAACATCTTTCCCCAAACAACTCTATCAAAATCTTTACCAGAAAGTAAAAAAACTCTACCGGAATTGAGCTAAAACTCTATCGGAACGGAAATAAAACTCTACCGGAATTGAAATAAAATTCTACCGAAATAGGAATAAAAGTCAACCGGAATACAAGGCTAGACGGTAGATTAGACGGTATTACAATAAAATTCTACCGAAATAGAAGGCTACCGTCTAGCCTTGTATTCTGGTAGAATTTTATTTCAATTCCGGTAGAGTTTTATTTTATTTGCGGTAGAGTTTTATTTCCATTCCGGTAGAGTTTTATTTCAAGTACGGTAGTTTTTTTACTTTCTGGTAGAAATTTTGGTAGAGTTCTAATGCGGTAGAGTTGTTGGTGGAGAGATGTTTTTTGGAAGAGTTGTTATCTGGTAGAGTGGTGAGTGGTAGAGATGTAAATGTACCTAAAATTAACAAAGTGGTTGTTTTTTTCGATGGACACCGTAAAATATTTTTTCGGTATGAAGTGAAACCTTGATAAAACGAGCTTGAAGTTTTTCAGCTAAAGCCTCCTGCAGTGTTAGTCAATCACCGTGCGAATAAAATGACCGGAAGTCCACCCGATTATTTTGATAAATTTCGTGCCGTGGATTTCTTTTCTCAATCTTCATGGGATGCAGGCATAGGTTAAAGTCTATTTTCTTCTCAATGGCAATATTTCCTACTTTGGATCTATTTCGCACACACATCGGCGCGAGAGCGCACGCCATGGATAAGCGAGAAAAATATTTTCCATTGCCGTACTCTCCGATTGTGAAATATTTTCAATGAAACGGGACTGAGACTTTTGAAAGATCGAGCTTTCATCGTCGAAATCTATCGATGTATATCGTACCCAGTATATTCAGTGGATAATCTTTTTTTCTTCTATTTTTCATCTCGCGCATTTTCGATTTCCTCTCAATTTCTCTCCTCGCCTTGTCTCGCTATATTCGCGTGGTACAGGCGTGAGGACAGTTTTTTTTCCCCTCCCTATCGTTCGCGCTGTCATTATCCGTGAATAAATGGTCGATAGAGCGCCTGGCGCGATGGAACGTGATGAATAACGACTCGTGGAAAGTGCATGCATGCATCTATCCCCGGTATTTTCCCACCGCATGTACTACAGCATATATAGTCTCAATTCTATATCTCTCTATAATGTATAAAAGTTTCGCCCCTGTCGCCGTCGCTGCCACCGTCGCCGTGTCAAGAATCGGCGGGACATGAAGTTGGCTACTAATCGGGACGTAAAGTTGGCTACTAATCGGAACGTAAAGTTGGCTACTAATCGTGACGTGAAGTTGGCTACTTATCGGGGCGTGAAGTTGCTACCAACGTGAAGTTGGTTAATAATAGCCCCCAACCCAAAATATTCTAAATCCCCTTATTAACCCCCCGTTACGGGGAGTTAATATTCTACGTCCCTTTATGAGTTGCTGAAATATGCTAAGTCAGTCAAGTGGAAACTCGTCCCACGCTTTTTTATACTCGGATCTGGGGATTTTTTCATCCGATCCCAAAATCATGACGAACATTCCTGAGCTTGGGATTTCTTGAACTATCGAAAAATAAAACATTTTTTTTTTTTTTTATGAAATCATCAAATCCCTGCATTACCGAATTAACAAAAAGAACCAACTGAGCCTCATCGCCGGGAGCAGCGCCACTGACAACTCACCACCGAGTTCGATCTTTAAGTCTGAATAATTCTCTAGTCGCCGCGCACAGTATACATTCGTCGCATTAGAAGATTCGCCGGATGAGAAGAGGCGTGCACGTATATCGGGCGAGAGGGCTGCGCGGGTGCTTTTCAGTACACGTCTGGCAAGCGTCCCGTGCACACGAGAGAGCATCTCTCTGCGTTCTCAGCGACGAACGACGTGGAGGACGACGAAGTCGTTGAATAGATTTGCCCGAAGCTTCATCCGCTCGAGTACCCTCGCAGCGAAACTTCAACCAGTAGGTATTACCGCCCTCTCGCCTTCCCCTCCGCCCCTGCCTCCCTTTTATCCACTCCTCACGTGCACAGTTCTAGCTTGCTTCCGACACGGCTTTCCTCGATCTACTCATTCTAGGCTTTTTCCTTTTTTCCTTACCTTTTTTCCCTCCCTCAACGTTTCGCGTCCTAAAAGCGTTTTCTAATAAAAAAATCTTCGCGCTACCGAAGCCTTCCGGCACGTCACGCGGCAAGCGTTTTCTTTTGACGAGCGTGCCGCGCAACCGGCGGGGCGGGCACAAAAGCGTTACGACACAGTCCGCGGGTTCTATAGAATATCGCACCGCGCGAAAAGAGAGCGGGGTGTATCGGATATTGTAAAGAAGCACGATCGTGTTTTTTTCTAACTCGCGGTTCTCGCGTGAAAGGAGCGAGTTTTCAGAAAACTCTGCGCGGCGAAGAGAAAAAAAAAAAGAAAAAAAACAGGGCTCCGATGGGAAAGCTCTCGCGAGCGTGTATCGCTCGGTGACGCTGGACAGCGAGAGAAAGAGAGAGCTTTCGCTTTCGTATGAAAAGAAGAATAAGGCGAAGAAATCCGCTTGTACGGATCACATGCCGGAGAAAAAGGTTAGGGGAAAAAGTGGAAATAAGCAAAGGCAGAAGAAGGGTGTCGAATGTATAAACTGACTTGCTTCTGTTGCATCCATATTTTTCATATGATCCTGAATTCGTGACTGAGATTTTTCTGAATAAAGTTGGCTAGCTTATCCCTTTTCCGTGGAGTCCGAAGGGGAAAATCGAACAGAAAAGGCATACAAAATGTTGGTGAGGAAAGCTCTCACAAGGTTTTTGTGTGGCGAATGGAAAAGTGACCGGCCACGGCGGGATGGGACTACAATGAGAAATTTCGTGAAAATTTACGATTCCCTCGCGATATTTTGATATCCGACAAAGGCCAGGAGAGTATATTTTTGTATAAAAAAGAAAAACACCTGGAACCATCCATATGTGAGATCCATGTGAATTTAGAAGAATTTCTTTATGAATAAAATATCTAATTGCTCGTGTACGAATTACGTATGGAATTACAGATAATTTTTTCAATGCTGAAAAATATGATTTTAAATTAATTAGGTAGAGACTTGTAAGAAGTTGACGTGTAAAAAGAACGATTGTAATTAGATCGGAGATATTTTAAGGTCAAAAAATATTTTATTTAGTTATGTATATGCATATAAGTATTATATATATAATTTTTTCGAACCTCTCGTCCCGAAGCTAATTTTTTGTTTCACAATTTTTCAAAGCACCCTTTGAGGCGGGATCGCTTCAAAGGGATCGAAAGTTCCTCAGATTCGTATTTCAATGAATTAGATCAAACAAATTCTAATCCCCGTAACACCGTATTTTGCTCCCTTTTACACTTAATCGGGGAGTTGCAGCGCCGGAGTCCTTTCGGAGAGAAAACGCGAGAATAAAAAAATAATGAAGTTGAGCTCGATCCTTGATGCGTCAAACGAAGCTGGGAACGTTCCGCATTCCTCCCCTGCGCTGCTGTCACGCGGAGGCTGTAAGGATCGTGCTCTCTCCGTGCTCTTCCTCCTTCCGGCTCTCCCGCTCGTTTCGTCCCTGTCGAAGAGGTTGAATGAACTTTTCGAGGACTTTTTAATCCAGTCGAGAGATCTCTCTTCGCACGCGGGACGATGTAGAGTGTCGGAAGCGCGACGCTGAAGCTCTCAATGCCAGAAGTATATCTCTGTTTTTCAACGATATAGAATAGCAAAAGCCTTGTTGGTTCGCTACACCGTGAAAATACCGCAAATTGCGTAAATTCTCTACAGTGGAAAAATACTCGAAAAACCGGTTTGTAGAAAAACCGAGGAAATTGATGGTTTCCGGACTCTCGCTCTCGCAAGAGCCCGGAATACACCGTAAAGTACTGTTTTATCCTCATTGTTTTTTTATTCTTCATTTTTTCTTTTTATCAGAACTCATATCCACGAGAGAGTTCAGATAAAAATGTTGCGTTCTCTCGTCCGAAACTAGACAATAGTCCCTGGTTTTAGCGAACCCTCATTCCCACCGGAAGTTCAACTGTATTGCAGCTTGTTCGTTCTCACAGGCCCGCAGGTCTACACGCAATAGACACAAAGAAATATCACGAAAAGCGTGAGTTTTTCTCTTGAACGAGGGCACAAAAGTTGCTTTGTAGTCATTTTTACATCCTAATTTTTTATTTCCATTGTTGCACACGAGAATCCGACCTGGTCATCGGCACACATCGGGAGATCGTCTTTATCAGTCCGTGCAAAGCTTCGACGAAAATTGTCCGGTCGATAATACAAAGTAAACGTAAAAAAATTACATATTAGCTTCAGACAATGAACAAACATAATTAACATGTTTTTAAAATTCAAGTGTTCAAATGAAAAAAGTTACCTTCTCAAAAGTTACGTACACCAAACATTTGTACACGAAAAACAGTTATGAAAAGAATGACTTTTTTTCAGCAGGAGACAGACGCCGGACTTAAAGGGACAATATGGATTCTCCAAGGTAAGAAGACTTTTTCGCGATAGAAATATTTTTTTTACTTAGTAAGAGTTTCTTTCTGATAGAAAAGAACGAAATAAGCTCGAGTGAAAGATGAGTTGTGGAAGAGCTCAAAAAATAAGTACAAAAGTCCGGTGAACGGAGAGGAATCCGTAACTCTCTGTAAGTACAGTTCCGGCCGTAGGGATTGTCGTGCGGTGCGGGCTTTAGCGCTACATATATAGCGGATATGCTTTCTCGGTACGATGCGGCTCGAGCGTCCGGAAGAACTTTTCGACTACGAACCGAGGACCCGCTGTTTGCCGCCGATGCCTCTCCTCGGTCTTAATCCAGTTTGGGATACCGCCGTGCGCGAAACGAGCCTAAAAGCATTTCCTAATGGAAAGCCAGAGGGGACCCCTCATCTCGCTTGTCTCTCCCTTATTTTCACCCCTTGCGTCTGCAAGCTTCCCCTTCACACCCTCAAAATTTCTCTCTACTTGCTGGCTATCCTCTCGCTCAACCTGTGAACCATATCATCCCCTATTTTTATTTTTATTTTCCCCAAAGTATATATACATATACACCCAAGTATATACATCATTCGGCAGGGTGGAGCGAAGGTAACGACTCGATTTGCGCGGGGGTAACAACCGTGTCGACATGATAATACACCCGCGCCTCGAGAGCTTCAAATCCGACCTCCCTGAAACGTGGAAAAAATCTCGGGCGGAGCAACGACGGTGCAAACCCTCTCTCCCTATCGTCGACTCTCTCGTCACCGCTATCAAAGAGAGGCGACGCACATAGCGCGTAGTGCGTAATAAAAATTTCTGCATTCCACACGTCCTCGTTGCGCGGGGGCAATACCGCGAGAGCGCGGCAGTGCTGCGGTGCGTTATAGCGGAGCGCACGAGCCTGGAGAGCTTTCGAGTGAACCTTCCGTGCTTCTGCATTGCGTATATACGGGGGAGAGAGGGTACTCTGCACGATGGGAATGAAAAAAAAAAAAGAAAAAAGAACTCCCGTGAGGAAAAAAAGGGAAACAACATTGCGGAAGGGACACGGACGAGTGCAACATATATATATGTAATACGTATATATATATAGACAGGGTATAGTTCGAGGCTGATGGAGAGGAGCACGTAAGAAGAAAAAGTATAGGGTTCAGTGATGCGTGAGCGGGAGTGGGATGAAAATCTTAAGGGTTTGTCGTTGTCCTCGTTCTCGTAGATGGATACAGAGGGGATCTTAATACCACGAATTCCACGATAGATGGTTCACGCACGGCCTGGTATCGAGACCCTCGACATATGTGCGCGACATTCTGGTTTCTGCCAGGATGCAGGGGTATATAGAATGTTGTAGCGAGAGTGTAGCGAAGCATAGAGCCGGAGGAGGAGGACGACTGGTAGGGGTTGCGGCATCAGTAGCTGCTACCACTAGCTAGTGGTAGTGGATACTGTAAACCTCTCCGGCTTGGGAATAGCTCCACCCTCGACGAATTCCTTGGGCTATTACCAAGGCCGAACGATACTTTTGTCGAGTCCGGGACTTCGTGCCATCTACAGGATGTTTCAAAACAAGATTCGCAAGCTTGATTGTAAAAATATAGGGTCGAGCTGGGGCAAAATGGGACGGTGGGCCAAACGATATTGGGTAAAAACGCAATTTTCCAATAACTCAGATGGTGACGGTGGTGTTAAGTGCACAGAGAAAAAAAAAACCGAATTGAGTCAAGAAAGTGTGCGCTTACGGGTGGCGAAACAAATGTTTGATTGATCGAAAGGAATACCTCGTTGATCGAACTAACAGGCCGTCGAATCAAATGTTTCTTTACTTACTACGACAATTATGTTGTTCGATCAAGGAAAAATTTGTTTAACCACCCGTAACGCTCATTTTGTTGGCTCAATCGTTTTTTTTTCTCAGTGTGAGGCGAAACGGGCTTGAAAGTCCGGATGTATAGTTGGGACATAATTTGACATCCAAAAATTATTGGAGAATCGAGTTTTGCCCCACTCTCCCATTTTGCCCCGCTCCTATATATATATCGAGATAAACGTTAAACCTTCACCGCAAATACTATTTTATACTGCTTTTCGATATGGCTATGCGATACTTGAAAGATAGTCTCTTTTCGTAGAGTGCTCACACGAAGAAGTTAGATTGAACAATTTGAACTCGTGATTTCGACGTCTAAAGCGGCTGTCGAGTTTGGCTCGGATAAAATGTCTTGTGAAACAATCGGTAGCGGCCACATTGGGTCGGTAAACTCGGCGCTGCGAAAACCCTTCGTCTACCTTCAATCTTTCCTTTCTCCCCCGCTGCTGAGAGAGGCGATGTGAATGCTCGACAGAACAGCCATTCACCCTTCTTCCCCCCCAGGCGTCACACACTAATTGTATTTTCCAACTGATACAGTCGGTGAGTTCTCCGGCTACGAGGAGCTACAACGACTACGACGGCGACGAGTTACGATATTCCGGACACGTCTCGAGTTTCCGGAATCTTTTGCGAAAGCGTACAACCGGCTGCAGTACGAAGGGAGAAAACATTAGTCCCGTAGAGATGGTGAATGAAAGAAACGATTTGTCAACCGGAGCTCGGTTTCACTTACGCTGCAGCTTATAGCTCTCACGTCGATTAATAATCGAGACGGAGACGATAAGGCTACAAAGGACCTCGATCATATACCGGCCATTCAAGGGCCTCACCTGAACTTTTCCAGTCCAGCAAAAAAAAAAAAAAAAAAACAAATGAAGCCCGTCTCGCGACTGAACTTGACATCGCTGTTCTATTATTTTAAATCAACTCGCCTCTTATCAGTGGACTTCCTCCCCTCCACGATTGGAGGAAGTGAAGGATTGAGGGATAAGGGATGGAATTTGTCAGGAATTTTCCGGACCGAAATCTTAGATACGCGGTTAACCTCGGATACTTCTGTCGGCCGAACAAGGTACGATCTTCACGTGACCAGATGGTGGAAGACGATGATAGATATAGTATATACGTATATATAAATATATATATATATATATGGATTGCGAAGCTCGGGCCATCGGTTTAGCTGGAGTTGGAACGTGGACGACATTCTCCACTGACCGTCTGTATAGGATAGAGCCTTTGGCCACTACCGGACACCGTACCCACAGCCCCTCGAATAGAGAGAGAACCGAACCCCTCGTCGAATTCCTCGGGCCATTATGTTACACGCGATACTAATTGCATTTTCCACCTGATATAGTGTCTCGCACACATACCCACACACAAACGCACACACTCACACAGACTGTGATGATGGCAGAGGGTACCCGAGGCGTTACGGTTCATGAAAGGACTCTTGGGAATTGTCTCGACGATTTGTATACTCCTCATTGTACAGCCGTGCACTCAAGACGAGTGGGTATCTCTGTATTAGGAAGGCACCGGCTTATGTACCGACTGCTCCGCCACTTGGTTATGGAGTTATCGTCGACGATCAACGGGCTTCCGAGAACGATCAAAACTAGGAAATTCTTGGACATCCTCTTAGATCGGGTCGGGTATGGTGGGTGGTAGGGCAAAATGGTGAATATAGGCGTCCTACGATTAACTCTGTGGGTATATGAAATAGAACGCAAATATTTTGTTACGGTCCGGATCTTAAGGTATTATGGTCATTCCCTTAAGGTAGTATGAGCATGAACTTGATTATTAGACAGAATGTAAATTTTTTTGTTAGAAGCAATGCATAGAGGATCACGTCTGCAAAAATCAAGGGAGGTTACCGGCTATTTAGGGTAAGTCGGGGTGACCTGGCCATGGTTTTTTAAATAACGAAAATTGGAGGTTTAACATTTTTGAAAATTAAGATTTTTTGTTGTAACCAACTCTAGAAACTTCAAACTAAAGTAATTCACTCAGAACTTTCGATATTTTCGATGCATGGTTTAATTGTAGCTCGGTAAATAAATATTTGCGATCGGCCGTCTCACCCGGACACTATGGGTGACATGGCAACAGTAATAATGATAGCCAATTAGATCTGGAGAAGCATCGGGTTCGCACAAAACATGTCTTACTATTTTTTAAGTTGTCTAAATAAACTACAGAAAGACAGTAATTGCCTCCGTCGAATGTTTCAGGTGCCAAACTAAAAAGAAAGTGGTTTCACTGGCCATACCATCCGGATATTGCGGGCGAGATGGCCACGTGGCTATCTCGTCCGCAATATCCGGGTGATATGGCCACCGCCTGGTATTGCGGGCAGTGGACCACCGCCACTGACGTGGCCATTTCACCAGCAAAATCCGGGTGACATGGTCACCAGTGACATGTCCATATCCCCCGAAAAACAAGTGGCCATGTCTCCCGGAAAACGAGTGGCCATATCACCCATTTTCTCGGAAAAATACCCGCTGCTTTAATTTAGGGAAGACATTTTTTTGAAATAAGTCTACTACGCGACAATCTTTTCTTGAAAGATCCAACTATAGTGTGCAATGTTGATTCACTAGCAAAATTATAATTTAGTATGTCTCCGGAGCGCTAAAAATATAGCCTCAGAAATTTTTGACTACCTGGAAAAAGTCGCGATTAGATACATATAGGCACGATAACCGTAATGCGATCCGGAGATTTCGAGGATTAAAGTGATATTAGAAAATATTGGGCTTACCGAATGTTTCAATGATAATTCTTTATTGAATATCGGTTGTTAGTCTGCCGGCGTTGGTTTTAGTCTATACCAATATGGCGACACTGCGAATTCAGGACCACTGGTTCATTAGATGTGCCGAGCCATCAGGTAGGACCAGTAGCCCTCAAGCATATATAGATACGTCAAATTTGTATAAGAATCGATAATTTGCATATTTATTAACGACCGTGAAATGGTAGGGATAAACTTTACGTTTAAATGCACATCTTGTTGGTTATTTTCACGTGTCAAATTTTTCTCACGCTCAAACTATCGGAGCCAAAATCCAATCTATCTTAATCTTTAATAGTTCCCAAAGAATGCTATCAGGTAGTGTCATACACATGTAAAATAATACTTTATCATATTAAACTTTTTTCAAAACTTAAATGGTGAGACTTCCAAATTTTCGTAATATCACTCTCATTTGACTAGCTAACGCGCAAGTACTACCTTAAGGCACTTTTTATCCCTACGGTAACGTTCTGCTTTTCACTGTGAAGAGGTATTGCATCTTTGCGGCATCGTGCTTGCAGAGCGACAACGAATAATTACCAAATTTTACATGACTATTTCCCTGAGGTATGTTTTTAAAAAATATTTTTTTACCCCAAAAAGGTATATCTGAAGGCGCTTTAGTTTGCAAAAGATTAACGGAGGCAAAACGATCCAAGATAGAAATTTGATAATTTCGCCCCTGACCGCCTTGATGTACACAAGCTTGGTACCATACCAAGGGGCTCGCCGCGCGAACATGAGTTATGCACCCCTTGATATTCGCGAATTTTCATTAGACGCGCGATCCCAGGCGTACGAAGATTTCTCGTCAAATCAGACGCTATCCCGGCAATCTACCTCGACATCTCGTGCTCTCTAGTGTAATTATGTAAAGGACGGAAGGTTCGTCAATCGTCTTAAGTCTCCCTTCACTTAGCTCGAAATTAACACTCGCTCAAATCGAATTACTAATCGAGAACGCTCCCGGGTGAATCGCCGCGATCTATCTGCACAGACAGATGGTATGTATACATATGCGCCAGGTGTACATATGTGTTTGTACATAAGGGATATAGATGTCCTGTGTAATCATAGCTTATCCGGACGAATTATCCGCACGGTGGATGGTAGAAGTGTAAGCAGAGGTGTCGCAACGAGTCAGCATGCATGCGAGAGGAAGGAGCAGCAACACCCTCGGAAACTAACTCTCGCACAAGGTGGAGGTTTAGCCGAGACGTTCTGAGACGCGAGAGGAGAGATGCAAACACGGTTCAACCAGGCGTAACAGAGCTAAGCTTTGGGCGAAGGAGCTAGTGATGAAGAAGAAGAAGAGGAGGAGGAAGACGAAGACGCGAGAGGAATAGTTGGAATGACGTGAAGATCCAAGGACTGGAGGATACGGGATATACAGAAGTGTGGAGATAAAGTAGTTCAAGCACGTAATAGTCCGACCTCCAATGAGCAACGCGGAAAATTAGCAGTGGTACATTCTCGTAGATAACAAAAAAAATTCTAAAATTAGAGATATGCTTCATTTCAAGTATAATTAATCATAAGCAGGGATTACGTAAGAATGTTGATATTTTTAATCAGAATTAATCATCAATTCTTTTCATCTTTAATTTCTTAACGCACAACGTGTGAAATATTTTCTTGTTTCTTTCTTTACGTGAAATCATCAAAGATTTATTATGTTATTAAATAGAAAATGAATTTTTTTCCGTCTACCAATAAATAAATAAAGAAATAAATTTCATTGGTCTTCCAACGTTGCGAGACACGTCCCCGAAAGTTTTCTTGAATGAATCTTAGGCTTGCAATGATAAGGATGGTTGCATGCAATTTTTGTTTTCGCTATCGGAGAATTACTCTTTGAGGCGAGAGTACGAATAAAAACAAAATTCCCGTCTTATTTTCTTACCGAACGAGCGGTTGGAATTTCACGTAATCACAAATTTTCGAGGTTGATCCAAAAATGTTCGGCTGATAGGCAATACAAAGTTTCCTTTTCACTCACCCCCCCCCCCCCCCCTCCCCCCCTAATATAGTCTACAATTATTTTCTACATTTATGTCAAACGATATTACAAATTGCATGCAAACTTTTCCTTACAAAGATAAACTTACGCATAATAAAAAAAGAATCACACACCACTTGACTCACCGTTCAATTGTAACGCGAGATGCTCCGAAAAGTAAGGACGTCGAAAGATGCAACAGGAAGAGCAGTGCCAGCGATCGTCGTGTCGGTCTTCACGTTAACAACAGCGCGAGTCGGAGCAATCGTCATTTCGTCGCATAGATTCAGTGTTCGAGAATCATCAAACCGCGAGCGATAATTTTTTTCTTAATCCGTCTTAAAAACAAACAATTCGTCCTGCCCCTCTCGAGGATTTCCCCTGACACAACCGACGTCCGAGCACCTTCGTCACGTCCTAATCACTCAATCTCCCAATGCGACTGACTTACAGTCCATCAGGCTCGACCTACCGGTCGTGGTATTAAAAATTTTCAATATCGTAGCACGATATCCCCGGTAAGTGCAGTGTTGTGTTAACGTTTAACGAAATTATCGATAACGAAATACCGAAATCCGAAATGGATACAGATCCCTCTCCAGCTCCCTCGTGAAACGAGAGGGTGCAAAATTTCGTTTTCCGCAAAGTTCCCAACGCCAACTGTATCGGCTATTCAGTGGCTCTCGTTCCGAACCCACACTGATACGAACATTCGTGACTCGCCGATATACGAGATACGAGGGTAAAAACCCGTGCGCGCAGCATCCACCAGGTTCGGTAACAGCCCCCACTATGACGTTAGGCCTCTAACGTTCTCTCGGGTTCTCTCGGAAGAGGCTGCGAGAGCGTCACAGGACCTAACCGACCGGCTTGGGAGAGGGGTAGGGAATTGGTGGTGGATTTTCGTTTCTAGTGCGCAAAATCCAGCATCCCTTCTCGGTTCTCGCTAGCGGGACGACCACCGCACCGCGCTGTTCTATATGTGTGTGTATGTGTGTTTGTGTGTATCCATACATAGTCGAGCTACCCCGCGAGCGTAGATATAGATATAGGTGAGCCGGAGAGCCGGAGCTACCCTCTCGAGTGAACTCGAGAGCACAGCTAGCACCGTGCGCGTTTCCTTCTCGCTATCTCCCTCGCCCCGTAGGAAATTTCTATCCGTCTGTCCGTTGGTCCATCTCCTCGCGTTCTCGGTACGGGCGCACGCAACACATACGCGGGAAATTTTGAGTGAGCGAGAGAGCTCGCTTTGTTTAGTAGCTTAGTCTAGAGAGAGAGAATGTCGGGAATGAGGGAGCACGAAAGAGAGAGAACGCAGAGCGGCCAGAAGGGAACAGTGCGGAGAGACACCTGCGTCCGTGTCACAGACGCAGTCATGGGCCATGGCACCCTCCGCACAGTCGTATTATTGCAGGCTGCTGCCGGCGCCGCTGCTGCCGATGCTCCAGAGACGAGGGCAATGAGGATCGTTTAAGTGAAAATTTGCATATCGGGGAGAAATGTCAATCTTTGCGTTGACGCACGTCTCACGCGAAACTTTGATACCCCAGCTGAGACGTGGCCGAAAAGCTCTCGAGGTAAAAATCGCTGTTGCTTCTTGCTGCGATCTTGTTATAATAACGGCTAAGAAATCGACCTACAGAAACGTCGATAAAATCGAAGCCTGATAGGGGTTTTCCTTTGCCTAATGTGCAAAGGAACGGGCAAATATCACATTCTAGTACGAAATATTGACCCGAAGCTCCGAAGGCGAAAATGATCGTTTCTTCCTCGAGAAACGATAATTATTACTTCCTTCGGAAAACAATAATTATTATCAATGTCTCGTCAGTCACTCGATCAAATTTCTCAGAAAAAAGAGGACGACCCGTATTGCCCGCTGACCCGCCCAACCCCCTGTATTATCATGATATCCATACACAGAACGCAGCAGGGGTAGCCTCCAACCCCCCCCCCCCCCGCGTACGCGCCGACTCGCAAGCCGGCGTATAGGAAGGTAGGAGAGAGTATAGAGGGTGAAGTTAGGTGGCCACCTTGTTTTATGCGTTTCACCGTGGGCGGTAGAGCAGGCCCCCGCCCGTTTATCAATAACCTCACTCGCCGACATTCCCGTCGGCCCCATAGCGTTCTATACCGTACACTATATGTATACGTGTACAGCCCTGTACACCTACAGCGCCGGAACTACCCCCATAGCCGTTCCCTTCTGCAAGGTCCACGGAACGACGGGGCTTGCGTTCGCGGGTTACTCCCGAACGAACGACCCTGTGCGTTACTACTCTGCCCCCCTTTCCATCCCCCCCCCCCTATGCGGTGATCCCCTATGGACGTACGTAATTTCAACGTGTGATAGCCACTATCACACTGGCCTCTCCGCGTACAGCCCCGCAGCTCGCCGTTCCCTGAACGCTGCAGAATGTCCCGTGACGAGTGACGGACGCGTGAGCGAAATCCCATATCCTCAGCGGTCAAAACATCGTCCTGCGCGAACTTCCACCCGGCTTTTGTTTCGCCGCTATTAATTCTAAACGCAAAAGCTCACCGATTGGGTGTTACCCAGCGATGCGAGCGTTGATCCGCAACGCTCGCACGGAGACAAGATTTTTATTTTTTCCAAATCAATTTCGTTGATGATAAATCAACCTTTATTGATAATACGAATTAATTGCCACGATAGAGTAGTTCCATTCCGTTACCGAAATCCCCGAACTGTTTCGATCCAAGATAAATGACCGAGCGACGTCCGCTCCGTCCGTCTCGCTTCGATCATTAATCCCCGCCGCGCTCGGTATAACATTCTGTTGTACACGCGAGAGGTTTGCGTAGGGTTGCGTGAAGAGGGTGGACGCCCGGCGACAATATGCCACCCCGTCGGTAACCACAGGGGTGGGTTTTCTTTCATTGGCTCCCGACACACGAGAGTCGCCTCACTCTTCTCCGTCCCACCGCCATACTTCAGACGTCTTGATCGAAGGTTCATACTAAGAAAAATATATCGTACCCTCGGGCTCCCGGTGATGTGGATGTATCGCTCTCTCGAAGTAAGCGAGAGAGCGAGCGAGAGGGAAAGGACTTCGATAAACTTTTCCTGCTCGGAACAACTTCTAACTATAACTGATGAAATTTTCGAGACGGGGAATTGAGAGAAACCGAGTAAAGACGAGGGAATCGACATGGATAGAACTCCGGAGAGGGGGGGGGGGAGAGCGCGAGAGAGAGAGAGAGAGAGAGGGGAGGGGGGAGGGCGAAACTGCGACGACGAAAATTTTGCAGGAAAGCAACGAAGGTATACGATCGTCTTATATCTGGTATAGTCTTAGCGAGTACACGAGTCGAAGGTACGGTTTCTTCCCTTTGAGGATCTCGACTAAGAGGACGTCGGGGAAACCGCGGGCCAACGGCGGCGACGGAAGCTGGTGCAGTTTCGCTTCTCTCGCTCCTACGCTCGGACCCTGCCGTGCTTGGACGTCTTACAATTAGCCGAAGGTACCCTGCAAAGGAAAGGGTCGTCAGACCACTCGGTGGTCCCGACCGCCACTCGTGGCACGAGATCAAACGCCGCTTTCGAGACCCTAAACCCAGCTGAACGCCGGTGTAGCCTACACTCCTTTTACTTACCAGGATCGAACTCTACCTTGCTCTCACGCTCTCGGACTCTCCGCCAACTCCTCGCTTTCTCGGCAGCCATAGGTGCAGCTTGCAGCTTGCAGCTTCCCTGGGCTGTGTATAGGCCATTGAGCACCTAATACCAGTTCGCGGCCGGTACCGGCATAGGAGTGGTAATTCCTTGGACCACAGACGCGGAGATAGTCCGTCCGAGTCCCGAGGGGTTTACGCAGTGACCTACATCTCGGCTCGGAGATGGATATGGTTAACTAACCAGCGATCTCACCGAATCGATAAACGCAATACTCTTTTTTTCTCATCAGTCCGCGAGAGCATTGACGAGAGAACTCATAACTATTTTTTTTTCTTTTTTCTTTTTTTTTTTTTTTGTTCCTTTTTTTCATTATGGAATACATGGAGGCGAATGAATCGAGAAGTTTGCGCGGGAGCGCTTTGTGCAATCGTCTGAGCGAATATATATTGTCTTATTGGATTTCACGGTGGAAAAATAGCTCGGCGGGTCGTGGTAGTTTAATCGCTGAAATTTTATCGGAACATTTGCATGCTCGCGAGGGGCGGTATCGATTTATCGAGCTTTTCAAGGAGGAAACGGAAAGATTTTATAACCCGAGGATATGGAAAAATGTATCTTGTTCGAGGTAGGTTGTTGAGCTATTCATTGAACGGAGTCCGATGAAAATAAATTTACGGGTCAGATGTATTATGAACATGTCAGGAAGATATGAATTTTGTTGTTTACTGTCTGCTATTATTACAACGTGATTGATTTTACGCTCAACATATCACCGTCGAATTCGTGAAACATCTTTGGATGATTACCATGTTTGTACAAGATTTTTTTTCAGTTAATTCTATGAATAAGATTTGTTTTGCGAATGTGTTCAGTTTAGAGCAGAGTTGTGCAAATACACCGAGTATTTGAAGTACGCGTTGAACTATCGAGTACCGAGTCAGTGCCCAATACTCAAAACTTCAGAAATTTTGTTCTGTGTGTACCCGAGACGTCAGTACTCAAGAACTACTCAGCGCTCAGTACTTCAAGTACTTGATACTTCAATACGTACTTGATACTTGCGAATAGTTTTCGCCTCGCATAAGTTTCAGAAAATAAATCTGAAAAAATTTATACATATGCAGAAAAGCGAACGAATTATTTTCATTTGAAAAAAGTCAAGTTTCCGGGACATTTTCTGAACAATTTTATTTTTCATCAATTTGTTAATAACATTTTCGAATTATTATTATCCAAAATTAATCTTTTCAGCACCTTCAATACGCTTCATTTTTTTTTCAGATTTTTATACCATCCAGAAGTGTTTGAAATTTCGTCTCATTTCTCTGAAACTTGTACGAAGTGAACACCATTCGCAGGGACTAAATTAAGGTATTCACCCAGCTCTGGTTTGGAGTGACGTTTTGAAGTGGATGAATAAAAAATCATTTATTATTTTTTTACCGAATTCGTTATATTTTTTATGAAGTCTAATACAGTGACGATATAGTATGCATGGTACTTAAGACTGTGGAGAGAGCCGTTGCGGTTCCTCGAGACGTCTCCGCTGGGGCTCGGCTGATCTCGTCTGAGAAGTGCCCTGAGCTGATGAGCAGGCTTTGGTTTGACCGTCTTAGCGAGTCTGCGGATGGTCAAAGCTTTCCTCCGTCCTATCGGTGTAATGCTCGCAGGGGGAGGGGTCGAAAGATCAAACGGATCTCTTGCCGTTGCTGTGGTCGACGGTCTCCTCCGTATAAGACGACTATAAGATGACCCAGCCTTCATCTACATCCAAAGTATGCACAGATGGACGGTCTCCAGCGGGATGTCATCCGACTCTCTCCGTCCAACAGCAGCAGCCTCCGCGCATCCTGCTGTTGGCTGGACCAAAAACATGCTGGCGAACCAAGCTGCGCCATGCGCCGTAACCAAAATTCGCAGCGACGAATTTATTTTTGCGAACACCGAAGCTCGAGTTTCTGCAAAACCAGAAGGGCCTGTCGGAGCTTTCCGATGCCAGTCCCGGAACGTGAAAGCGCAGAAAAATGTTCTTTTCATTTTCCTTCCCCGTCTATCATCTTCCTAACACTTCCTTTTGAAGCCCCCGTTGTGAAGAGGCTGTAAAAAGTTGGCGGAAACGGGAGCGGGCAGTCTCCGGTCCTCGAAGTAAGAAAGGGTAAAATTTCATCCGCCTCGCCTAGTATATTTCCCATCGTGCTAAATCTTCGGTGCAAAAAATTGTACATCATCGAAGATTATGAGGAGGAGGTCTGGATTCGCATGGAGGAGACTATGAGGAGATCTGGATTCGCAAGAGTGAGAGGGAGATTCGTTGTTCTTAATTTGACGGAGAAATCGTTAATCATTTTTTTCCCCCGAGGGAGAGGAAAAGAAAACTGTAGTTCGCGCCTCGTGCGCGAACGAAACAACAGTCTGATCTTTCTCAGCTACTTACTCCCCGGTCTTCTAAGTCGTTTCTAGATGACTAAGCGCATCGCAACACGTTCGGAACTTCGGTGAGGGAAAGGGGATGTAGAATGAGAAAACGGTGTTTAAAGGATTTTTTTTTACACGGGGGGAGTTTGGAGGAAGGAGAGGGAAAGGTTGATGGTCGAGAAGCGTGAGCGTAAAAACGGACGAGTCAGAGAGCTCGGAGGGTGAAAGAATTCCTGTTAAAAGTTACCCTCCGCCCGGCCGGTCTCTTCCTCGCTCTTTCGCGGCAGCCTGAGCGTGAAAGCTCTTCCCGAACGAACGATCGCATTTCGATGAGTAGCATCAGACCTCGGGAAAACGACTCTTTCCAAAGGACCTCGAGCGTTTGCCCAGATTCACCAATTAAATACGTAATTTTAACGGTCGGGAGGCGAGCCGGTAAGATGAAATACCTATTTAAAAAAAAAAGAAAAAGAAAAGGAACGAGCAATAAAATTTGCTGTTAGCCAACCGGCAATCACCGTTCCGACTAGATAGTAAAATGTGTACGGAAATAAAAATATCGCAATAACGGGTAATTTGAAACTTTAATTGCCGATTCGAGGTCCTAATCACTGCACGAATCCTAATCCCGCAAATTTACCTCCCTCGAAACATGACCAACGATTAGAAAAAGTCTAATCTCTCGGTACATCGAATCACCCTCGCAAAACTGATGTTTGCATTGGTTGATAGTTCGCGCCAAATTGGCACAGTCAATGAAGGGACTCGTTCGTCGGGGAAGGGTGGTCATTCGCCATTCAATTCGCCGGACGATGGTTCGCGAACGAGTGAGAAACACAAACAGACAGCTCGACCATCGGTCCCGTGGCCACCGATAACAAAGATAACCCGATGAATTAACGTCGTCGAAAGGGCAGAGCACCGAGGACGGCCGGGATTAGCGAAAGAGAGTCGCTGGTAAACGGGACGCGCCACTAGTTCTGGACTGGAGTCCCAGCATCAGCCTCGCATCCCTGTCGGTGGGAATGGAGAGCCGGGCCGGTGGCTCGAGAGACAGTGAAATAGAGAGTTATACTCCGTACAACTCTCGCCGTCAGTGAAAGAGAAACAGAGACACGTAACCCTGTACGACACACACACACACACACACACACACACGAACGGAGGTAACTACGATAGAGCGAAAGAAGAGATACCGAGAGCCGAGAATTAAAGGCCACGGTTGGATCCGAAGAGATACACCCGTTAGCGCGAGAGAGCCAACGAAAGATTTGAGATTAGCTGCTGATGCTGTACTGGGCTTAGCGCAATACGATTCGCCGGCTCTCTCCTGCGGTCAAGCCCCGCAGCAGCGAAACATGTTGCGCTATATGCCAAACATACATTATATATGGGCAAATACGGCGACGCGGCCTGCGCTGAGAACCGGAAGGGCGCACCGCGCATCCCCGAAGAGATCCGGATAGCCCTTTCTGATTTCAATCGCGCAATATACGTCAACGTCTGACCCTCGTACGGTTACCAGGAGGCTCCCGGCGGTTATATTGGTCGGGTTTATATACATAGATATAGCTAATCGTACGTGTGCGTATACGTCCGATTGCCGCACACGTGGCGAAGTGAGAGGGAGAGCGTTGAAGAACCCCACCCCGAAGTGAGGGACGAGGCGAAACGAGCGGAGAGAAAGCGCGACGAGAGAGAACAAGGGTAGGGTGAGAGGAATCGAGAGCGAAATCATCGTTTCCTCGCTCGGTCATAAATTAAAGGGGAGTACCCACACCCCTCGAGTGTCGGGGTGATGGATCAACGCTCCGCGGCGAATTAATCGGTCCGATTTGTTGTTTTTTTCTTCGCTATATATATATCTGTATATATAGATGGAGAGAGAAATAGGCTCTGTTCTCTCTTTCCCCGAGGCTTCGTCTGTCCTCGCTGGGTCGGCGGACCGCTGTCCCGCACCGTAGAGGATTGGGACATGTGTGAGCAAAAAATTTTACGCCAAGTTGACGTTTCGTTTTGACGGATTGAAAAAAATAAATAAAAAATTCCACATTAGTTTACAATGATTCATAGAAATATCGAAACTTTTTGATATTCCATTTCGTCACGCAATAAAACCGATAACGAAGGGTGAAAATGTATGGTTGCAAATCTTTTTCGAGGTACATTGAATTTTTATTTCCAAATGGACTTTTTTTAAATAAAATGTTATCAAACAATTTTTCCCGAAGGTTCGCGCGACGAGCCGGTGACGAAAACCGATGTAGTATTTTATTTCGACTCCGGCGATCCGGCATTTTCGCGTAATTAAAGAAGAACAGGTCTCTTAAACGATGACGAGATACGCATAAAAAAAATGGTGTCGCGGACGACTGCCGGTCTATTCGAAACGGAATACATGCATCCGTCTCTCATCCCTTAAACTTCCATTTTTCTTCTCTCGTTCCGTGTTGATTTTTTTTTTCTCTCCCCCGGAGCTCGGTCGGGCAAGACCCCATCCTCCGTTTTCCCGCTTCGGTCCATCTCTCCGACTGTAGCCACAGCCAGGGCACACAATTGGCAATTCCGTGGTGGTGCTTGTGGGTGGGCTCGGACGCGCGAATGTGGAAGAAAAAGTTTCCGAGGCACTCTCGGGCCTCGACGACTCCGAGGGTGGTTCAACTCCCCGGCATCGCCGATCCTACATCCAACCCCTCTTCTCCCCCTCCCCCCCACCTCCCCCCTCGGCCCCCTGGACGGCGAGCTCTCGCCACACTACCCAACGTCGGCTTCAAACCACCCTCAACGGCGGCAACGGCAGCTCACAGACCGGCGCGTTTCCAAGCTTTAACAACCGATCCATAACAATCCGGCTCGCGTAACCTCAGCAAACGACTCTCATCCATCTGGCCGAACTGCAATATGTTCGCGTGTGCGCCACGGTTATTGATAAACGGGAAAGCTAGAGGCTTTTCCTCAAACACCCTCTCCCCTCCTCGCGGCATTTTTTTTTCTTCGCCCCCGAGTCTCTCTCCCCTGTTACAACCCCACTGCCATCTCGATAAGAAAAGTAGCCTTGTACACAGGGAGAAATCGCTTTCTCTCGATACCGATACACGGTGTCGGCGGAAAAAAAAAATTATGAAAAATTTCTCTTATCACACCCCCGTCGATCGGGCGATACGTCCCTTCAGAATTCTTTTTATTTTTTACGTTTATTTCTCACCGTGACGCGAAACATCTGCAGCCTCGTTGTTAGGCACGGGGCGTGGTTCACGCGAATCTGGCGAGGATTTGTTGATGGTTTTTTTTCATACCCCACGGACGAAGGATGAAGAGAAAGGGCTTAGAAGAGAAAATTGATCGTTTAGATCTTGCGCCATTGCCGTCGTCATTCGCGCGTGTCGATCTCCCGGGATCGAGTAAACATTTGATTCTGAGAAGTAAATCTTTTTTAACGGGTTGGGTGCATTTCCGGCTCTGATCTTCGCTCGGATGAATTTTTTCTTTTTTCCTTTAACACTCAAGATTTATTTACCAACTGTTACATCGTTGAAATTCAGTAAAATGGCTGTTTAGAATTAATATAACATCGGAGACGGACTGTCCAGCGACAGTGGTCTTCGACAATATTAGAATAGCAGCTTAGCTTTGATAGGTAAGGAAGACCGGGGTGAGATGGGTTGGTGAAAAATCAGGCCGACGCGGGGCATAATGGGCCATGCTAAAATGATAAAAATAAAACCAAAAACCTGGAAAGAAAAAAAATTAAAACCTGTCGTGGGCAATGACAGAATAGGGAAGCGGGGCAAAATGGAGCATCCAAAAAATTGTTGTATTGCTTTATATTATTGAGCATGTCTGACTGTCTTACAAAAAAAAAATTAAATTCTCGGAACCGGAAGTCGTGTATCCCGTCGATGACGTCGCTGCATTAAGAACTTTATCGTTGATAGATGGAAGTAGGAAAACTCAAGATGTATGGATAGTACAATCGGGGTTTAAAAAAAATGAACAATTTAAGGGTCCCGTCTTGCCCCGGACAATTTTTTGTTCGGACGCGTTTCAAAACCTGTGAAAATATCATTGTTGGATGAAAAACAAATTATCCTTTCCCCAGCGTTATAGCCATAATATTATTTGCTTAGGCGGCCCATCTCGCCCCGGTCTCCCCTACATAGAATTGTATACTCGCTCAGAATCTGTCTGCCAAGTCTATTCATGTCAGGTTTAAATCTATTCAGTCTTCTGGTTTCGTTGTGTTTGGATGCACTTCGAGTGGAAGTAACGTTAGTAACGTCGGAAAATAACATAGAGATTTTTTATTCGTCATTTCGTTGTTGCTTTTTTTTGGTCCATTGTATCGGAGATATTATTATTTAATATTTATGTACCACGGCTGCGAGTTCTGTGCATACGCGGGGATATAAGCTCGATTCATTATAGAACGATTCGCTAATGGGTTGCCAGAGGGACGGAGAATGGGAGAGAGAGAGGGTTCTGGCCAGTTCTGTGTCGTGCGGTGAAAACTCGGCAGGCTTTGCAAATGGACCACGCTGTATTCTGTGTACATATCATATGCACAGGATACGAGCTTTCCCTCGTTCGGTTAGCGGTCTCCGTTCCCACCCCTCCCGCTCGGAAAAGTATAAGCCACGCTCTGCCGAGTATACGCGAGGCAAAGCGTGTAATACCAGCCCTCGTGTATTTATTAATTTAAGATTATAGCGTGGAGAGCTCCGGCTGACGGCAGCGCTTGCATCTCGTCCGGCAAACGAGACCGCGGAACGGACAACGGTGTTTAGCGCAAAAGAATTTAAATAAAGAAAATATATATAAAATAAAGAATAGCACGTAACCGTGTAGAACTGCGGCTGACATAAAAAAAAACTCAAATATCCCGATAACGATGGGATAGAACAATTATCATCGAATGCACAAAAATTGTGAACGTGAATCAAAATTGGCCCGCGGAGGCAAACGATCGTTCTCGCGAGTCCAATTATTCCAGGCCTCGATACGGTCGAATTTTAATTCGCAATGTTTACTTTTTATTTCTTTAACTTAGATGTTTAACACCGACACGAAGTTGCACTATAATTATTTGTATGGCAAGGGCGTAGAAAGGTAGTTCTTGATAAGTGTGAAATGCCGCACGAGCCGAAGGCGAGTCAGAACTCCCTTTTCTACATCCATGCCGTTCAGATAATTTTTCTTAACAAATTCACGAAACTCACGCTTTTAATTTTTGGGAAGTGTGCGTAGAAAGGCACTTTTCCGCACTAGTGCGGGAAAAAAAAAGCCCATGTTGCGTTTGTGCGCATGCGCAGTATTTTTCCCACACCCGATGCGAAGAAGTGCCTTTCTGCGCACACTTCGCGGGGACGGAAAGCGTGATTTTGGGTGCATGTATTAGGAGAAAAAATTTATTTACCGTTTGGCATCAGAGTAATTTTAGCTTCTAAATAATGTTCTCTTGTCTCCCAACTTGCTAGCTAAGATGACACTCAGTCATTCATTAATTTGCCGAATTACATCGTGTCATCCAGTATTCATTAGTGCCAAAATTGCATACGCCCGATCGTCTGCTCGGCGACGAAGACGAGCATCGAGTCGTACAGGGGCCGGAGGGTGGCTTGGCGGTACATATAATGCGATTACGAATGAGAGTGTACGGGGAGGGTTGTAGACTACGGCTCTCCCGATGGTTTGCTCAACGCTACGGTACCTCAAAGGACTCGGTATTGTAGCCCTACCCCTTTTGCCATCAGTGTACCTCTCAACAGTGTTTCCATCATCGCAAAGCTTTCCTCTCTCCCATATCGAAGCTCTGCTTCTAAATTTGTACCGATGACGTACTCACTACAAATATGTTGCCTTCGCTAATATTCATTCAAATAATAATAATAATAATAATAATAATAATAATAATAATAATAATAATAATAATAATAATAATAATAATAATAATAATAATAATAATAATAATAATAATAATAATAATAATAATAATAATAATAATAATAATAATAATAATAATAATATCGCCTCCTCGCCATTAACGTGAGTGTGTAAAAGTACACAAAAATATATACGAAACTTTATATACATCTAGCGCAGAATCGCGAGGGAAGCCGCAACCAAACTCGGTACCAAAAGAATTCTCTCCTGGAATTCGCGAAAGTTTAGTAATTTCAGTCCTTTCGGCCGGTAGAAAGAAGAAGAGAAAAAAAAAGGAGAAAGGAAAAGAAGTAGAAGAAGGTGGAGCGAGAGAGTTGCCACGGCTTCAAGAATAAGGATCCACGCCGAGGTTCCCGCAGCTTTTGCGGGCTTGTAAAAAAGTTTATTAAAAAAGTGCAGCGTGTATGCTGCGCAGCGTAGAGCTATGGGCTCCGTGGGTCCGTGAGGGAGTGGAGAAGAGACGGAGGAAGAGGAGTTTATCGCGTAGCTTCCTTTCCTCTGCTATTTTTTTCTTTTTTTTCATTTTTTTTCGCTCTTACCTCACCCTCGTTCAAACCTCCCCGGTCTCTGCTCTTTCCAATTTCGAATTACAGGAGAGGCATCGGGAGGGGGATCGCGAGTACTTCCCCCCCTCCCCCCCCCCCCCGAAGAGGTTCCCATCCGAGGGTCGTCCACGTCGTCGATTCTTATAAAAGCTTTTATCGCCCTCCGTCCACCTCCCGCTCCAATTCTCGTCCCAGTACGGAGAGCTAATGTCGTGATAGCAGATAATTACAAATGGAATGCCATTTCGATTTCGCACGGAAGAATAAACCTTTCGACGCGCTTTCGCGGGCAACGATGAGAGCGTCGGGGAAGGGTGAAGCGGGGTGGTAGAAACAGGGCGAAAAAGATAGAACTCGAAAGAGCTCATCCCATCGAAAAGGGACGCTGCTGCTGGTGCTGATGCCGATGCTGGTTGCACAGGCACAGTTTAAACGTAAAACCAATTTCGAGCTTTTCACCGTGATTAAACATCGTTACATAGTCGGTACTCGCTGACTCGTTGATATTCTCTCTTACCTATACCATAGCTTCGGGACGAAAATTGCACGAAACCAACAATACACCGACGTTACCTTTTTCTCTCACGCTCGCTCTCTTTGTCGATTCGTCGAAACGTCTGTGTACCCCCCGTACACAGTGTTGGCGTGTGTGCTGTACCAATTTTCGCCCAAACGCACACTCTCGACCGGGCGCAAAACAATTCGACGACCAGTCGTTTTGACCCGATATTTTGCCGCCGGGTAAATTTTCGATGGGAGAAAATGAGAAAATATAGCGCGGGGTGCGCGTGCAACCGAGCGAATGAAATTCGCGGCCTGGGCGTGTAACCGATAATGAGGCACGAAAATCCTTCGATTCGAGTTTCGTGTATTTCGATAACGATGACGGGCTAACAAGCGAGAGATTTTTTTTTTCATTTTATCGTTGTTTAAATTTTTATTATTTTTTGTTATGAAACTCGGAGTTTTGTATGTAATTAAAATTGGAATGTACGATGGAAATGACAAAAGCGGATGGGCTTATCGGGTCGATAAACGCCCCCGGGGCTGACGAAATATTTTTACGTGAAAATTGTTTTTATTTAATTCACGACGACGAACGCCGGGATTGCATAATGGGGGCCGGGAACGTGTATAATTACAGAATGCTAATTAACTTGATACAAAGTTCAATGTTTGGTTTGAGAGGAGCGAACGGGAGCGAGAACACAGCCGGGATAGCGTCAACAGCGGCTGTGAGCCACTGCGCTTTGTACAATCGGGAGTATTTGTTTGCGCGTCGCTCGAACGTTTTCCTGAGTGAACAGACGGAATTTGTAAGCCTTTCCATGCCCTTCCATCACTTCGGGGAGCTTGACCGGACGGAGATCCAGCGACGGATCCGTACTGCTCAGGAGACTGGATACCATCTGAAATAAGTTTGATAAGCTTCTTTGATCGAATTCGCGAAAGAAATTAATCAATTTGTTTTTCTATTTAATGCAAATTCAGTGAATTTACATTAAAGGAAAGGCCAAAGAAGTATAGAATATTCGTACTTCTACTACTCGAGTAAAAAACTTTTTTTTTTATCTCTTATTATTTTTTGTTGAAACGATTACGTTTGATGAATTTAATATCAAAATAACACAAGTTACCATGTGCTGAAACGGCACATTTACATCTCTACCACTCACAACTCTACCAGAAAACATCTCTACAATATTACAACTTTATCGTATTAGAACTCTACGAAAATCTCTATCAGGAAGTAAAAAAACTCTACCAGAATCAAAATAAAATTCTCCCGGAATTGAAATAAAATTCTACCCGAATAGAAAGCTAGACGATAACCTTGTATTTCGGTAAAGTCTCATTGTAATTCCGGTAGAGTTTAATTTCAAGTCTGATAGAGTTTTTAGTAGAGTTCTAATACGCCAGAGTTGTAATATGGTGGTAGAGGTGTTTTCTGGTAGATTTGTGAGTGATAGAGATGTAAATGGGCCGTCTCTAAATTTTATTGCATTACTGTTGGCAAATTGAACCGATTTGCTCAAAAATCGTGACCGAAGCGACTTCGTTCGTTATTTAAAAGAAAAGTATAGATATATATATATATATATATATAATATTTTTTTTTTTTTTCGTATCCAAATACACTAATTGTATCTCATCCATCTCGCGCACTCCCTTTTCCGCTCATGGATCGGATAATTCCAGTCTCACAATGGGGACGTAAGCTTTATTAATTTCCGGCACTTCGCCGCAGTTTATAGCGCCAGTTGTATTCGAAGGTAATGCGCCAAGGGTTGAGCCCGATATGCTCTCCCTTGGCATCCCCTCAGCCTCGAGTCCGTCTCGCATACAGCTTCGAGGGTGTATACATAGAGCTTCAACGGTTAGACGAAGCGAGAGGTGTGCTTAAAATCTGGAGGAAGCACTCGAAACTTCGTCGACGGGAGGGGGGGAGTTTCGGAGAAGTGCGAAATCGGGTAGGACAGACGAGAATTCACTGGAGCCGCTCCTTCCGTATCCAAGAGGGATAATCAAAGAGCGAGATACAGGGCGTAGAATGCGAGAAGAAAATAGCGCCTTTCCCTGAATCATCCCTCGCGATAAGTGGTGACGTTACTCACTCTGCTCTCCAATACGTGTTCTTTTCTCGTTCCCGGCACGAAAACTCCAATGTCCCGCCTCATTTTCTCGCCCTTTAAATTCATACCGAGAAGTATCGCGAGGGTGAAACCGCCCGACTCGGTGAACGAAAGCACGTCTTCCAGAGCGTTTGGCAATTCGATGAATTTCTGAAAAAATCTAAATATGAATAACATATATAGATATGTACGCACACAAGTATACATAATTATCGGTAATTGTATGAATTATCTGATATGGGTAAAGGGGATGAAAGGGGTTGGTTCGTTTGATGGGTCGATAGCGGTTCCAGGGGTGTTCCAGGGGCTGTACGAGCGCCCCGGGAATCCGTAGTGTCCGCGGACTGGTGAGCACCGAATAGGAAAATAGCCGTTTCCTCTTCTACATCCGCATGTATGTATAGCTTTGTGTATAATACACATATGTGTGTATGTACATGTATATTGTTCGAATTTTACGATCTAGAGGAATCTCGGCGCTACACCAGCACGCGCTAGTACATAAAGCGCCGTGTACTCACACTATGTACAGTGGGGTATATAAATATGTATATGATATCGCGCGTTAGGATATAATAGAATGCAGAAACGCTCGGTCGTACCTACTTCACCGCACTATAATCAAATGCCAGGGGCATTTATGGCATCATAATCCGATGCGGAGAGGGGTGACCGAACGTACGTTGACGCAGCCTATCTCATATCGGATCGGATTTAATATGACATGGCTGTATCCTATGGTAGTCTCAAAGTTATGCAAACAAAAGTCCACGAGGGCAGTCAATAATTTTATGATAATACAATTATACGCTATATGCGCCGTGGCATACAGTATGGAGGATGAAAAAAAGAGTGGTAAAGCAGAGTTCTACTATCGCAGTTAATGTTTACAGGTTGAGGAGAGGTTTTGCAGTAATCCCGATTAACCGGGGTTGAATTAACTGGGAAACGGGCAAACCGTGCGTCTTCCGAGGTTTTTTTTTTTAATGCCCGGTGCATAAAAAAAGTCACGAAATCACTGAGTACTTAAAAAAAGACTGGCTTATGTACTATTAATGAAAAAAAAATTCAAAGACTTTACATTCTAGTTCACACGAATGAACAATTAAGTGCAAGTTGTACCACATGTCATTTTATCCAGTCAAAATAAAGTTGTATGCTTAGCCATTAGTGACTTATATACTTTCGCTATCTAGTTCGGATTAACCGGGATTTCGATTATCCGGCGGCTCTTCGGTTAATCGGGATTGTACTGTACGTTGGAATAATTTTAATGCTTTTCAAATGTAAACCAGAGAGGATTCGTCAACAAATTTTCGTACGGCATGGCCTGTAAGTTTTTAAACTGTTGTGAGTTTTTTTTAAATCTTTTTTATCGCGCTAAGGCCAAGCCGGATATTGATAACGGGCAAAAAATCAATAACTCAATGAATTCGTCGACATTTGTTATCAGTGTATAGAAAGTACCTCGACCAGCATAGGAAATCCGGGTATCGCCACTTTATCCACAACTTTGAGATCTTTTATCAACAAATCTCCGCCCGTAAGTCCCGATACGTCGGATTTGGCTTTCAGTATCTTGGCATATAAATCTTCCCTCGTGCAAAGATTCGACGATGTTTTCTCCAGCTCTCGAATTACTTCGTGATCCAAAGGTCTGGCCCGCGCTGTCTCCTCCAAAAAGTTGTCGGTGTCTACCAAAATTGGTCCTAAAATTCGACCTCCCGAAGTGAGAAAACAAAGGCACAAAAGCGAAACAAATAAAGGAAAAGAAAGTTGGGTGGAACATCTGTTATCATTCATTTGCGATTGACTGTAACGGATTGGGAATTCCCGGAGGTTTTGAATTCGATACTTTTTTTTGCCGGGCTCATTTCTCACGCGAAAATTTTCTGCAGATGCTGAATTTTTTTTTACGTAAACCATCGGAGATACAATATAAGTATCCCTTCTTCGATTCTGATTCTCCGCGTCGTTTTTTTATTTTCTTTTGTCGTTGTTTGCGATGCTTTTCGCTCTCTTACGAATACAGACAAAATATTCTCTTTATGTTTGAGAGTTAATAGAACGGGTAACCACGCCGTGGTAGTCGAAGCTTCGTGATTTTACCGACCTCAGTACGGGGCTTAAGAGGGTACCGTGAAGTTGAAGGATTTGAGTGGCTTTCTGATTTGTAATTCTCAGTGACGGTTAGCAAAATCTATGAGTAACTTGCGAAATAACCGCCGAGTGTTTCGAGTTCGGTGAAAGTTTCCTCTGTTCTCTTGCGATCCCCTTTATGATTATATATTTTAAGCTTCAGCTGCTAGTGATGGAGTGTACTGTGCGTGTGGCGTTAACGCACTTTGAGGATTGTTAGAAGACAAAGAAAGAACGAGGCTATTATTATATCGCCGATCTGCGAGTGACGAGGCATAATGAAAATTTATATTTTCATTATATTTAATTTCAATTTATTCATTTCGATTATTGAATTATGATTATTGCATTTTCCCCAAAAATGTCTCGGACGAATGGACGGAAGGAAATTTCAGGTTTTTTTTTTCTTGGCATGAAATATTTTTTGTAATAACTTGGATGAAATATTTTGATTTGGTTCGACAATAACATATAATTTAACTCGGATACTCGCCTCTCAATAAATTGCGTAGCTGGTCGTCCATGATCTTCGGATTTCTCGTTAATATATTTTTCGAGACGAGCGTCGCGCAGCTCCCAACGGGATCGAGATTGATCTTCGTTCCTGGCCACAGCCAATTTGGATCTTGAGGTCTGTGATCAATTATCTCGACTACGGAATCCCTGAGCTGAAGATCCTCGACAGATAGCGTGTGATGATCCACGAGAGTGAGCTCCAAACGCTTATCCTCAGCGAGGGCTCGCAAATCTATTTGATTCCTGATTAATCATTAATGAATTATCGACAATCGCGATACTTGTGAAAATAATTACACAATAATTATTTATGTTTCGAACCCACCTAAAAGTTATCAAATCGGAGGCGAGTCCGTTCTCTCTCAGAAACCAGACAACTTCGGTCTTTATGCGATATTCTCTCTCCGATATATTCATTACCGGTATCACGGCGATGCTTTTTTTCTCGCTGGCGCTCAAATCGCTGTAATAAAATAATCCCTGGGCAAGCGGGCATATCGCGGAGTCCAAATCGCAGGTGCGATTTCCCACAACGACTTTTATACGCTCGAATCTCGTCAGGTCAGCCTGAAATAAAAAATTAAAAAATTCTGTACTATTAAACAATCGAAAAAAAGTTTAATGGCACACTGTAAAAAAAAGTTTAATTCGACACTGTAAAAAAATGTTGATTGAAAATTAATGAACGCTATTGGAAGCTTTTTTACATAAACGGTTTATGATATTTCAAACACATGTGCGTTGCAATTTTACGGTAAAATATTTATTTTTAATACCAATTTTTGAAAATTTCAGTCAAAAGTTTTATTCTTTGTTTAAATGGTGCTGAACTACCAATAACCATATTCTTCGCGTGATCCATTATGCGATTTGGATGTGATAATGATGTGATATTCTATTTGTACCGTGCAATGCATGAACGATACCAAAAATGTTTTCTCATACTAATTATATAATTTAGGTATTATCCTCGTTAAATCAAACAGGCCATATATTTCATCTTTTGTACAAGGGTTTATCCCGTCGGTAAATAAATAAATAAATAAATATTTTAATATCTGATATTTTAATTGTACAAAAATTACATTAATGTTCAATTAATCTAAGTAATCTAAGCAAATTTCAAGTTCCAGAGCATTAACCCTTTATGAGTCTCACCGCCCGAAACCGTACCGAAACGTAGCGCTTAAGAGTAGGGATAGAGGTATGACTTATATAATTTATTTTTGCAGTACATCTATTGGTAAAGCAGATCATGTTTTTCACATAGATAAAGTGACTACTTTTATTTCGCATCTTTCCACATCATTATTCAATCGGTCGTAGTGAAAAGATCGAATAAATGCAGTGTCGATAATGTCGAGGTATTCGATTACGAGGGCAAATGATATTTGCGGTGCGCGGATGGGGGGTTGCAGTGGGGGGGGGGGGGGAGGGGCGATAAGCACGTGCTAGACGCTCACGCGTGACAGTCGCTCGCAGAGCGTCGAGCTGGGCTGATCTGCAGCTGTTCTCCCCGTCACTTCGATATTAAACTATGTAAAACAGTACGAACAATGTTGTTTCTGCTGGCGTCATTGTACGATAACTTTAATCGCTGCGATCGATGCTGACGGCATAGAGACAATTTCTTTAACGTATCCGCAGATCACACCGCTCTTTTACACGAGACTATTCGACCTTGTGATGAATGAGCCCGAACAGCTGATCGTCTACTCGCGTCCCAAGAAAAAACAATCGCGTCTCCCGGAAAAAGCGATACAATCGTTTAGTTGTCTACGCACTATTTTGAATCGATATCACGATAAATTGTACTCACCAACGCGGACTTCGAGGCGACGAGGAAAGTCTCCATATCCTTCAGTTACAGTTTAATTCGGGCACAAAACCACGCGAGAGGTTAGAACGGACTTCCGACGCTGAATATCGAAGCACCCTCTAACTATGCTCAACTTTCGTAAACTTTAGTAAATACGGCGCTGCTGTGCAACTGCGAATCGTCGATTATTAAATTGTTGAATTTTATGTGATTTTGTGTTAAAATATCGCGACTATGAGCGGCGGTATAGTTCCGAGTAAATCGACCGTTTACGTGTCGAATCTACCATTTTCCCTCACCAACAATGACATACATCAGCTGTTGGAGTCGCACGGCAAGATAGTAAAGTGAGTCGATCAAGAAATCTATTAAATTTCGTACCTAAACAAAAAAAAGATGATTTCGCGATTGATATATTTATTGTACGATTCAGAGTCACAGTCGTCAAGGACAAAAAAACGAGACGAAGCAAAGGCGTGGCGTTTGTTCTATTCCTAAAGCCCGAAGACGCCGCGAGCTGCGCCAAGGCCCTCAACGACACGGAGGTATGATTGCCGAGAATCGAAGAAGTTCCGAGTTTTTGGGAACTTTTGGTTTGTTTCTTTCAGATCGGCGGACGGACGGTAAAGAGTTCGATAGCAGTGGACAACGGACGTAGCACAGAATTCATAAGACGCAGAGACTACCCTGACAAATCTCAATGCTGGGAGTGCGGAGAGGAAGGTCATCTGTCCTACACCTGCGACCATAACACTCTGGGCGTCAGAAATCCACCTCCGAAGAAAGTTAGAAATAGGAAGAGAAACAAAGCCCCTGCCGAAAAGGGCGCCACGAGTTATTACGACAGCGACAGTGACGAGGGAGTCAGAGATCCAAGACAGTCGCAGAGTGGAGTCCGAGAGGAGAATACTGAAATCGAGATGGAGGAGGAGACTCTGAGCGCCGCTATCAGATACGAGGTTTTCAAATTTTTGTCTTTTTATTTATTTCTTTGTTCATTTGTTCTTTATATCTTTCCAATGTTGGGATGTAAATTTTACTCAAACTCTCAGATAAAATTAATTCTGAAGTTGTTCATGTTTATTTTAATTATCTTTAGTATTTGTCAAAATTATGACAAAACGATTGTGGTAATGATATGTAGAATGTTTAATGAATAAATCGTTTTCAGCAAGAACAACGCGAATTGGAGAGGTACAGGTACAAAGTCGCGACCGGCCAATACGACGAGCCCGAGGACGAGAAGCGTCCGTTGCCGCTGAAGCGTTTCAAGAAGAGCAATTACTTCGGCTACGACGACGAGTGCCAGGACGAGTCCGAATGAAAGGGATTTTTGAAGAAAAGAAAAGAAGCAGTCCTTTTGTACATAGTGTATTTAAACATAATTTGTACATAATCACTGGTGTCTCATCGAGCGAGGGGAACAATGTTTACCGCTCCACTATCGAGTTCGATCTTCAAGACTATATTCAGGGAACAGTTACTTTCTATAGATCTTTCTTTAACCCTTGAGCAAGTCTCTGTACATAGCGATCGATTGTTGCGACGATCTTTTGTTTTTTACGTTGTAAAATTTACCGCTCGACGGGTTCGGTACGATTTTCGTCTGGAAGGCACTTCGAACACGAAATATCTTTTGGGATTGCTGGGATCGTTGTTCCGTCGGTGCCGGCTTGTCGGACATCAGAGTCGACTTTATCAAGGCTAGTGCCTCTTCTGCGAAAAAAAGACAAACCAACATTTTGTAGATTCTCGTAATCCAAGTCTGTGATGATCAACAATTTGATTACAAAAAAAAAAGCAACGCACGTTCGTTCCCGTGAATGATGAGGTCATCGAAGGCGTTAACGTGTTGCATAAACAGATAAAATGAATCCTCCGTGGTGTCCGATACCCTGATAATAAAATCGGGATCTCGTTTCGCGAGATAACTCAAAAATCTTATACCCTTCCTCAAAGCGTTTAATTGTTTTCTCCTCACTCTGCGCCAAAAATTCTCGTCGAACTTTGCGTGTTCTCGTTTAAGGCGGTTACTCTGTAGCTCGATAGTTTTAACGTCGATCTTCGAGCAATTGCACAGAAGCGTTATCGTGTAAATGAGAAGTCTCATGCAGCAGCTGCAGGGGTTCGAGGCATCGATTTCCCAGGGAATACTGTTCGATAGAAACACCAAATGCACGAACGACAAGAACGAGTCACTTATGTCCACCATCGTTAGAGGATCCAGAGGGAAACGTTCTAACTGCACCACGTAGATCTCCAATGGACAAGCATCTAAAATGAAAAAAATACAAATAAATTCCGTTGCGTAAAATACATATATAAAAAAACAACGACCAAAAAGTGGAAAATGTACCTGGTGTAAAATGCAACTCTCCTTTCCAATTGCTCAGCGACGTACCAGCTGAAAGAAATAGTAACTGATCAGTAAAAAAAAAAAAAACTTATATCAAAAACTTATCTCTCTCTCTCTCTATCAATAACCTACTTGTATTAGTACAGCAAAGCTTTTGCGCGAACGTTGAAGACTTGCAAAAGATCTTCATCATCTCTGTCATGGGAATGAAGCAGCGGGCCAGGGGTCTTGAGAATACCAACTCCTTGAATATGTTCGTGACATATTGCAATCTGCGATAAATCAGTTTCTTTCTGTTTCCAGTCTAAAATTGAAAGATTCCGATCGGATAGGAAACTTACCCTCTCGGACAGAAGCCAATTTTTTTCTGCACACTCGACAACGTTCTAGCGATTGCAAATATCATGCCGCTGAATTGATGTGATCTTCTCTGTAACGAAATATTGCAGCGGACAATTAAGATTTTTCATACACATTTTATATGAATTATAAGAACTTTTTTTTATTTAAATCAAAAAAATACGTACGACATGGCCGAGGGCAGTAACGAATTCGAGGATCATCTCCAGTAGTTCGAAATCGTGACCTTTCTTTTCCCACCCACGGTACCGGATCATTTGTTTTTCATAATTCGTGTAACTCTCATCACCGTCGACGAGCAATTGCGTTCTTCCGGCAATATACTCGCTCAGATAGATAGATTCCTCGGCTATGTACGATAGCGTGCCCATACATCTCCGAGACTCGATGCCTCGTTCCGTATCGTACCACACATTCGAATCGCACATCTCCTTGTCGTAGCCTATCTTCGTGTCGTAGAAGTCGGAGAAATACAGGTCGTTCATGTCCCTCACATCGTCGTTCTTCATAGCTGAAGATATCGTTTGAAGAACTACCGTCGAGTTCAGAAACAATTCTCTCGTCGTCGATACGATCTGGAAAATACAATTTTTTAAAATCGTTTACAGTGAGTGCAATTCTGTAAATGAAAAAACGTATTGTCTTACTCACTTTGTTCACGATCGGTATACAGTCTTTAGAATTTATTTCGGCGCTCGTCATTCTCATTATCACAGCGATTTCCGGCATGAAATACTTAACATCCAATTTATTGCCATCTACAACGCTTACCAGGGGCTTCACCAAGTCCGGATTTTCTGGAAACCAATTTTGTTGTTGTTTCGTCAATCCGTATCGATAGCAGCTTCACGTATCTTTGCGAATTCATTTACCGAATATCCTGAAGGTATCCTCCTCCTGCAAAATTGGAAGGTTCTTCTTGCCGAATTTCTCGACGATCTGAATATCGACGACGGACTTTTCCGGCAGTGATGGTTCGAAGATAGTTTGCGGTATCCTATCGAGTGGGTGATCTAGACAGAGATATTCAAGGTATCGGTTGATCAAATGTCTAGCACAAGAGAATTATCGGTAATATTACAGGGTAACAACTTACCCTGGATCACGGTTTTGAGGTCCCAGCACGATTTTTTGAAATCGGAAGTCTGGACGCTCGTCTCAGCTACTTTTACAGCTTTCGGTGTCACCACAGAACGATTGACTGATCCAAGTCGGCTTCTGTTTGGCGAATCGTGGGTGATAACAGCTTTTTGTGGGGTCGTTAATTTGACTGATCCGGTTTCTAACAATTTGCACCTCTCCATCAGACTGCCAAGCTGCAGAGACTGTCCAAGAAAAATCGAAAGATTAAAAAAAAAATCGTTCCGACATGCGAATGAAGATGCTTTTCCTTCTTGCATCGACAAATTTTTCTCCAAACCTGAAAATCATGTTGCGTCTTCATACCATCCTTTTCCTTGAGAAGAGCATTTATCTCAGCGCGATATCGACTCGCTTGCTCTTCCATCAATCGCGCTCTTTCGGCTCTCTCATTTTCCGCTCGTTGAACGGTCTGCTGCAGCTGGTTTCTTAGGAACACAGTCTCACCCTCCTTGATCATAAAATCATCCAACAGCTTTTTGTTCTCTTGCTCCAACTTTTCTATGTGTCTGAGACGAGCGTCGCCTACATAATAAAAATTAAGATTAAAGAGTTGAATTACAATATGCAATTCATTTTTTTTTCACCCAATAATTTTGCCCATGCAAGCAATAAAAGTACATTGTCACATATTGAAATTTCCCAAGATCAAACACCAGAAATTACCTGAAACTATAACAACATCGTTTCTAGGATTGAAAGTGGAGTTCAAATGTCCTCGGCCCAATAGATTTGTCTTAAACTCGTCGAAAGCTATCGAACGATCATGATCAGCTATGTCTGTGATGTTGTCAGACGATGCTAGCCTCTGTGACGGGACGTTAAAGTTGTTCCTTTCAGTGCTCGTAATTTTGTTTCCTAATGTTGATCTGGACTCATCTTTGAGCTTGAGAATTTGACGACTTGATGGACCATTGCCTGTAGCTCGACTGGTCGATGCGACAGGTTGAAAATTGCTTGCAGCTTTCGTGACTCTGGATACGTCGTGCGCTCTCGAATCCATCGAGACATTGACATCCTAAAACGATAACGTGGTATAGAAATAAGAATTTTTTTTATCGATTATAACAGAATTTTTGGCTCACCTGCGAACACGCTTGGGAAGCGACAAAGTCCAGCTCCTCGATAGCGTTGTCGTCGAAGTCGTCGCCCCAAACATCGTCGCTCGTGTTTCTCGCGACACCGGCGACCGATTGTTTTTTCTCTTTGAGCACGATACCTACTCTCGGATTTTCAATCTTAGCTTTCTTAGCTGGCGACGAGTGGTACTTGTCAAAATCTTTGCCATACCGCTTAGACATTCTTCGACGAATGGACTACAATATTTCGTCATCGATGTATTCGTTGTGAACATCGATAGATTGTCAACAACAACAAAATTTAATGAATAAATCTATTATCGCCGTGTCAAATAACAATTCAAATGATTACCTGATAATAAAGAAAGAAAAAAAATTGTTACATTCCATCGATCTTTACTCTCGATCTCGCGTTCGAGTACTGACGAGCGAAACGCGCAACTTTTCGTTTTTTTTTTTTCCCCAGTCGGTTCCGGCCATGCGTTCGAGCGCAGTTGCGACACACTCGAC
The DNA here is from genome assembly GCA_964017025.1 of Stenichneumon culpator. Lineage (NCBI taxonomy): Eukaryota > Metazoa > Arthropoda > Insecta > Hymenoptera > Ichneumonidae > Stenichneumon > Stenichneumon culpator. The sequence goes on along the minus strand of OZ024779.1, from coordinate 16,100,673 downwards.
AGCGTTCTCCCAAAGAGCGTAGTGTGCGCGCGTGTCGATTGTGTTGTGCGAGAGAAGTGGCGAGGAGAACACGGTCGCTCTCTCTCTCTTGGCAATTTTTTCATATATATTTCGTGGATGAGAAAAGAATCACGCGAAATATCGGCGATAGGTATTTGAAAATAAAAAGAGATATAATATTGAATCGTCGACGACAAAGCGATCAACGACGATACTCTATATATGAATTTATCTTTTCCCCTTGACCGAAACGAAATTTACTCTCATTTGATATAACCTGTCAACCGTTTGAGACACAGTAGTTGTACACTTGTTTCACCGTCGAACAACAGCGTCGGGTGGACCCTCAGTAGCTGTCTATAACCTGAACGGAGCACACGCGACACGTTTGTACAAATTTTCTTCACCAACAGAGTACAACGGAACTCTTAGATTTTCGTCAATTTTACATTCCCAATTAATTGGCGTTTCGTTTATTCGCGTAATATTATTCGTCGACGAGACAGCTTCGAGATTTAATCGTCGGTAATACATCGTGTTCACATATATTTATCACCCGTTTGTAGATTTCTCGCGTAAAGGTTAGGAAACGAGGACGAAAGGCTTTTGAGTTGTTTAGTTATTTCAGTGTGCTTTGAGCAATTAATGTATTTTTTTTTCGTTTGTAGGATTTAACAATGGCAACGGCGGAGTCACTTGCGGAAGTAACGGATGTCGTACAGATACTTCGTCAATGGGAGGAGGATCACACAGCTCCGACTTACGATCCCATACCCACGCTGCAGAGACTCGCAGAGATCATAGAATTGGAGACTGAGAACTACCTCAAGATGGATCCTGATCCCTTCGACGAGAGGCATCCCTCCAGGACAGATCCCGAATGCAACTTTGGACACATACTTAAAGTTCTCTTTCGAAAAGATAACTTTATGACAAAGGTTCAAATTTTATTTATCGTAGTTTATTGTTCGCACCTAATGAGATTCTTTTGTTTTTTCCTTTTGTTTGTAACTTATAAAAAGCTCATAGAAAGTTTATAAACAATTGGTTTAATTGTAATCTGAATTGAGTAGAAACAAAAGAAATTTATACAGTTATCATCTTATACTAGTTTGGTACCTAATGATAATTATGCGTATTGACAAAGGGTCAGCGACTTGAGTCCTTCAATGCCCGAATTGAATTAACTAATTTAATTAAATTCAGTGGTCGACAGGGCACATATAATAATTTTTTTGCACAATTTTTGCACAGAAAAATATTAACATTTTTTTTTTTTTTATTTCTTTTGTTAACAACATTTCGTTTATTCGCAGTTGATAAACGATTATTTGAGAGACACTTTTTGGACGCGAGCGGGGATAAACAGCAGGGACGTTAGGAAGTTGAACATAGCGGCGTGTCGTCTCATGCTGGATATTCTGCCAGGCCTGGAGACGTCAGCAGTATTTCAGCCAGACATGGACGGTCTGATCCACCGATTGTTCTCTTGGGCGGAGAAGAGCGTCGAGCCTTTGCAGAGTTACGCAACGGGTCTGTTGGCCGCGGCCATGGAGGTGCAAGACATTGCCACAGGATTCCGAGAACAAAACGGCAAGATGGTACCTCTGATGCTGCAGAGATTGCACAAGTTGCAGAGCAAAGCGCAGGAGGACAGACAAGCGGCAGTGAACGTTCGGCCGTTCGCTCATTTCGGGCAGAATCGCAACAGTCTCGGGGACTCGGAGCACAAGGGCGTGCCGGGAAAGCGCAAAGTACGCGAGAAAAAGCGCGACAACGGAGTCGTCAAGAGCCCAACGCAGCCCACCTTCTGTTCGGACGACGAGGAAGTCCCGAGTCCCGACGACACTCCGCCAGCGAAAAAATTAAAAAGCGACACCGACCTCGTGGAGCCCTCGACACCCGTAAAGACTGCCGATACCTCGTATCCCGAGATAATGTCTCCGCCAACGGCGATACCGAAAACGCCGAATCATTCGACGAATTCCCAATCAACACCGTCGAAAGTTCAAAACAGCCGAGCAACCCCACCGAGACCCGTCACGACACCGGCTAAATCTAATCTAACACGATCGCTGTCGCAGAGTGCGAGTACGCCGTCTATGCTCCTCGAGGGAAATTCGAATTCCTCCTGGGCCGAGCTGGAGTCATACGTTATAGGCAATGTACAAATTCATCCGCCGACTCTGGCCACCCGACAGATGCTGATTCTTCGTTATCTCACACCGATGGGTGAATATCAAGAATTTCTCGGTCACGTTTTCGAGCAGAATGCTCTGGAGTTAATTCTCAAATATATAAACGTACGCGAGACGAAGGACAGTCGTCTTGCCTTCGAGGCTCTCAAGTATCTCGCCTCGCTGCTGTGCCACAAAAAATTTTCAATCGAGTTCTTGAACATGGGAGGTTTGCAAAAATTGCTCGACGTACCGAGGCCGAGCGTGGCTGCCACCGGAGTCTCGATATGCCTGTACTATCTCGCTTACTGCGAAGATGCGATGGAGCGAGTTTGCCTTCTGCCAAAACACATTATCAGCGATCTCGTCACTTACGCCCTTTGGCTGCTTGAACGCAGTCACGACTCTGGACGGTGCCACGCAACTATGTTCTTCGGTTTTTCGTTTCCATTCAAAGTAATTCTCGAAGAATTCGACACTCAGGACGGTCTGCGAAAATTGTTTAATGTTGTAAGTCATTGATTCACAATTCGAAACAGAAATTTCGAGGGCTTTACGATGATTTTTAAAATGTTTTTGCTTTCTTTTCTTCAGATATCTACTTTGCCAATACTGAATATCGAGGAAGAGCCGGCGTTGAACGACGACGAGGAATGCGCTTCCAGACAGATCGTCAGGCACGTTGCTGTGGCCCTGAAACGATACATGGAGGCTCACTTGTACTTAAAAGCCGAACAACTCCAGAGAATGGAGATCGCTAGAACTGAACGAGACACTTGGCAACCTTCGCTTCCACCGTACAAGGTATTTTTTATGTTATTCACAACGTAATCTTCAAAAATTATGGTCCCAACTTATGAAACTCAAAATTTTTGTGTGTGACTAATTTCACGAACGACCGATTAATCGTAGGCCTGCAAATTAAGCAGCGAAGAAGTGCAACAAAAAGTAGAAACTCTGCAAGAATTCATGTCCGTCCGTGCCCACTGGCCGCCGGTCGAAGAGCTCTATCGTCTCGGCGGAATAACACTTTTGCTGCAGATAATAGCATTCGCTCGCGAGTGGAATTACAGCGGCCGGTAAGTAAATAAACATTTTCAAGGCTATAAATACTCTATATGTTTTTTCCTAAGGAAATAAAAAATTGGTAACTGATTTTATTCTTGGATTACTATTTTGTTATTTTTTTCTAGTGTCCACATGACGTCGATTGCGGAGACGGTACGGTCCTGTTTGGACGTTATAGCGATATGCTCCGTTGTTCCTAAAGTAATGTTGCTCCTGTGCGACAGAGTCGACATGCCGGACATGTCGATGACAATGGCGATAAACTTGCTCCTAGCATCCGCGGAATGCGAGATAATCGCTGACGCCGATGTTCAGCGTGCTGCACTGAGGGCAGTTGTTAATTGCGTTTGTGCGCCCATCAACAGGGTATGTCGAGGATTTCGGGAGTTGATAGATCCGAGGAATATCAGTCGGTTTTTTAATTACGAGCGGAACGACTCGTTGCAGGTTGGCGGTAACGTGGCAAGATTTTCCGTCACGGGATCGGCCAAGAAGAAGACTAATATACACAACAGCGAGGAGCTGATACAAAAAGTTTGGGAGAGCGTTAGATCGAACAACGGTATAATGGTGAGTACAAGAAAATAAAATAAAAGTCGCATATAATTTAGTACTCGACAGTCTACCTAATTATTCTTTACATTGTTTTTTTCTTTTTATTAGGTTCTTCTGCAACTTATGATGGTCAAAACACCGATCACAGATGCTGACAGCATCCGCGCGTTGTCCTGTCGTGCCCTGGCTGGCCTGGCGCGCAGCGAAAAAGTCCGGCAGATAATAAGCAAATTGCCGATGTTCACGGACGGCCAGATACAGGCACTGATGAAGGATCCTATATTGCAAGAGAAGAGGCAGGAACACGTTATGTTTCAGAAATACGCTCTCGAGCTTATGGAACGTGTGTCCGGAAAGGCAAAACCAACCGGAGCTGAGTACGAGATTTCTCTCGTCAGCCTTCATCGGGTGAGATTTTATTTGATAGAATGATGTATGGATTGTAAACAATGCCTGTCAATGATTATCTAATTTTACTGATTGTATTTATAGGCGAATGTCGTGGCCCAAACGAGGATACAGTACAATGAGCAGCAGCTGAATCAGCTCATTTATCAACACCTCGTCTCCAAGGGCATGAACGACACTGCGTCGACTCTGCAGAAAGAAGCGAATTTGGATTCGCACACGATAATGAAACCGGTCACTACCTATCAACCGTTCACATACAGAAGTCCAGCTGCCGCAGGCGTAAGTTTAATCTCCAGTCCTATCAAATTCAATAACATATTCATGCATTTCACGATTTCAATTTATTCGTAGACCCGTGCTGTATTTTCTCCGGGTGCACCGGTGAATCTGTACAACACGAGTAGAGGAAATCAGCGAGAGGGCACGAGTCGAAACAATAGTACTCCAACCTCGAGCACGCCGCGTTTCATAAGTCACACGGTCGGTTGTTCGAACACACCATCGATATCGGGACAGAGCGGTGTGCGAATAAAGCTCTCTGACTGCCTCAATCAAAGTCCCGTTAGCAGCAACAGTCAACCGATAAAGTTACAAATCAACCAGAAGTAAGAATGCCTGCAAAGTTCGATAATTGTCATTAAATCCCTTGAATTTCTATCCCGGGTTGATTAACCAATCTTGTTGAACTTTCAGAAAATATACTCAAGCTGACAAACAACTGACCTTGGGCAGCTCGACGAGTTGTCCACTGCTTAATCCACTCCAACAGACTCCCTCGTGCAGATCGTTGCAGAAACAAATATCGAGAGATCCTGGCGGCGGCGGTGGACCTGGCGTCGCAACCACCAACGTAGCTACAATTACGCTCGATTCTATTATCACCGAGTACCTCACCAATCAACACGCCCTCTGCAAGAATCCCATGGTTACGTGCCCACAATTCAATCTACTCGAGTAAGTTACTGTCCTAGGAATTTATCGACTTTCAAGGGTACATTTATAATGCAATAGATATCACCATAATGACGTTGTTTTCAGGCCTCACAAATGTCCGGATCCGAGAACGAAAAATTCGGCGGCAATGAACGTGACTGTTCGCGTCGCGAGAAGATCTCTGGGAATGGACGGCAGAAGATTAGATCGAAGGCACATATACAGTAGATTCTGCCCCGTAAAATCGTTCCGTACTACCGATGTCGAAGGCACCTTCACCTGTTGCACTTTCTCGGTGAGTTAAAATAATTTTTTTTTTTTCATTGACGATATCGAGTCAACGGATCTCGCAGTTGAAGTTGTTTGACATTGTAATTATAATTTTGTTTCATAGCCTTGCCAACAATACCTCATTCTCGGCACTTATGCCGGTGACGTTAAGATGTTCAATGCGCATACGGGAACCGAAGAGGCGACGTATCAGTGTCACGAGTCGTACCTCTATCACATGGAGTGCAATAAACGCGGCAATCTTTTGCTAACTTCGACGGCCTGGATAAGTCCGATGTCGGCGTTATGGAGCATCGGCACGTTCTTCGACATGAAGCTACCATTTGAGAACGAGGATTACGTTGAGTTTGGAAAACTTCAGGACAGAATAATTGGCACTCAGGGAGAAAGTGCTACGGTAAGCGATAACAATAGTACATTACGACGCTAGTGCGAGAAAAATTTTTCTGAAAAGTGTGAGTTTGCAGCACGAACCGAATGGGAGGGTTGCAATCACATGAGTTAAAACTTTTTTCGCACGAGTATCGTACAAAATTTTATTTCGCAGGATGTGAAACACAGATACTTTAAAAAAATCTCTAATACTTCTCGAAATTGCAACAACAAAAAAGAAACGGATACTGAATGATTTTTGTTTGTCCTCAGATATACGACATAGCAACTGGAAAACTAACGGCAACCCTCACGCCATCGATATCGAATCAGTACACGAAAAACCGTGCGACTTTCAGCATGAACGACGAATTGGTCCTCAGCGATGGTATACTGTGGGACGTCAACTCTGGCAAAGAGATTCACAAGTTCGACAAGCTCAATCAAACGTTGAACGGTGTTTTTCATCCGAACGGTACGGAAGTCGTATCGAATACCGAAGTTTGGGATCTCAGAACGTTTCATCTGCTGAAAACCGTGCCAATCCTCGATCAGGTGGATGTTATTTTCTCACCGGTTAATCACATCATCTACGCCGTTTCGTTGGATCAGGAAGGCAAGGACGAGTCACACTACGTCACGTCTTTCAAAACTCTCGACGCTCTCGACTACAGCAGCATAGGTAAGTTTATTAATTTTAAATGTCTTTTTCATTCTCGTCAATAACCATTGCACACTTTCTAAGCAGCGTTCAATGAACTTTTATTTTCATAAATATCGGAAAACGATTAATCAGGTTTTCGTCTATCGAAACACTCTTGATCAACCTTCGAAGGAGGTTTATATATTAAAACATACAAATAAATTTGAGCTAAGTTTGAGTGAAACGAAAAAAAAAAAATTTATTCGTCATATTCTTTCGTTTTTCAGCCACCTACGACGTAAAGCGTGGCATTTACGGCCTGGCGTGCAACAAGTACGACACGCAAATAGCGATAGTGGAGAATCAGGGTGAATTCGATAGCGGCCAAGAGTCTTGCGTTAGGCTTTACGACGTTGGCCGACGGCGAGACGACGAGGATGAAGCCGAAGAGGATGATGATGAGGAGGATCTCGATGCGAGCGACGATGATGGCTCGAACTCTGCTTCCGACGACAACAATGCCGATGGCAAGTTTCTGCTCCTTCTAACAGAAGATAACGTTTTGGGCCAATTTTCTTTTCATTAATTTTCAAACTGTCCATAAATAGATGCGGACAACGTAGACGCGAACGGCGATGACAACGGTGATGATGATGCGAGAAATGATGGAGACGACAACGACGATGACGACGATGATAGCGGGGATGGTGACGACTCCGCAAACGACAGTGTCGACTACGATCCAAATTCTCCCGACGATTTTTCACTCTCGGACATTGACGACTTCGAGATTATGTTCTCCTGAATCCTGCCATTAAATTTGCGTAACGCGCGATTCGATTACCTTTTTTATGATTTTGACGTTCTCGGTAACGAATACAGGGAACGTTCATCTTCCAAGTGGAAATCTCAATTGCATATATTACATCGTATTTTATTCGTTATTATCGTATCGCAGCCTCTGCATCATGTTTTTACGTTGCGGAAGTGAAAAAAAAGAATACAGTGAAGATAACGTCACTCGGATGAAAACGTGTTGTTTTCGTTGATCAGTACTAGAACTTATAATAACAAAAAAAGTGGCCAACAAAAATCGTCGAAAAAGAGTTCGTCCGCCATGCCGTTTAACAATTCATAATTATTTCACCGAAAAACCACGATCATTAACGCGAACAACAGAGCCCGCAATTTTTAATTTCGAATGAAAAAAAGGAGAATAACCGTAGTGCCGAGAGCAGGTGCAGAGAGTTTGTAAATTATTTCGAAAATAATGAACTTTTGCTATCGATAAGTATGTTTATTAGCGTGAAGTTCGGATGCGATACAAAAAATGAAGAAAAAACAAACTGAATCCAACAAACAAAAAAAGGAACGAATATCCTGAAAAAATAAATGGTTAGTGATGAACGACCGAATATTAACAATAACGAAAAAGAAAAAATGAATAATGGATAATTGATATTAACATTATTAGCTATTAATTAAATATAAATGTACATGAAGTAATTAAAAAAACATTGTAAAAAGGTCCTCTGGACTACAATTTTCTCAAATTTCATAGAAAAACAAATACGTTCTGGATGTATTTCGATCGTCTGCCAATGCAGGAATTTGCAAGTTGCTAGCAGTTGGAAAGGCAGTATATCAAATGAACACCAAAAAAGTTGACACCATAACAACTGAATACGAAGAGTCTACACCGTAAAAGTAAGCACCAAGGCAACTCGACAGTAGGGTATCCTCTTTCGTCACTTCCGGTTGCGGAAACTCATTTTTCGACCGAAAGTAACTTTATACTAGAAATACGTCACTTCCGATTGAAAATGTCATTTTTCGATCGGCAGTGACGTCATATCGGAAATGCGTCACTTCCGGTTTTAAAATCTCAACCGGAGGTGATGTCATACCAGCAATACGTCACTTACGGTCGAACAATTAGATCTTCAAATGGGAAGTGACGTATTTCCGGTAAAGCGTCACTTCCGGTCGAAAATCAAGATTGTCAACAATTTTCTTGCTGCAGAGCCGACTGCTGGTAAAATGTTGCGTCCTCTTTCACAGTTTACACTTTTTGTGTTCAATTGTCGTAGTGTTCGTCGTTTTTTTCAGTGTTCATTTGATATACTGCCGCTGGGAGGCTAGCGTTCGTTCTTAACATTATGGGTGAGTTTTGATATTAGCTGCAAGAACTCGCAGCCGCTCGTAGATTCTGCGGCTCGTTCGAAAGCGCTTTGAGCCTTCGAGGTTTTGTCAGTAAATATTAAAACGTGCCCTATGCTGAAAGTCACCGCATATAACCCCGCATCATATTCCGGAAGTGAGCTGCATGCGTGCACACTGTACAGTCGTTCGGTGCACAGTCAACCGTGTGTTAAGTTTCTCGGTGTAGAGTTTTGTGCGGATCTGTGTTGCGTCGTATTGTTCGGCGTTCATTTCACACCCTACCGGCTCGATCGTGGAGTAGAGCGACCTCTGCGTTCACCAGAAGAAATCTCATTCACGCAACGTGCAAATTATCTTCCCGTCGTAAATTTTTCGCAGTTTCCACCAAAGTTTCGCAGCCGCACAGCCATGGCAATCGCTACGGCCCGTAGCACCGATGAAACAAGTGTCTGTGTACAGTATGGCGGCGGCCGGGTTCCGTGCGCTCGTGAATATCGTTCGAACAGATAAAACAATAATACCCTCGTGTGTCTCTCGTTCTTTTTTTTCTTTTTTTCTTTTCATCGTAACTAAAAATTCATAATTTCGCCGATCCATCGTCGAATAACAAATAATATTCTCGGTGTGTCGTGGAATCCGACGGCATCGAAATTACGAGCTGTCGGGCCGGATAACTCTCTCGGGGGTGCTCGCGTGTTATTTATCGTGGAGAGAAAAAAAAAGAAGAAAAAAAGAAAAGATGTGACCGGTACGCGAGCGGTGTAGGCCTGTCGGTCAGGAGGCAGCAGCGGAGGCCGTGACTGGGTATACGAGGAAGACACACAACACCGCAGGCATAGGACAGAGCCTCCCGAGGTTGGCAAGGCAGACACGACGACGATCGCGTCGAAGGCAGCCAAGGAGGTGGCTCGCGGCTCGGGAGGAGTCGTACTGCCACGAGGAAGAGGTCAGTCGGTGCGAGCGGCGCCTAGTGCGCGGGTCTCCTCTGCTGTTTTCCCGATCTCACCTTCGCGAGTTGATATATGTTTACGACGGAAAAAAATAAAAAATTAAAGTGCGTCCACGTTCAGTGTCATCCTCAGGAGATTCCGTGCGTCGTATAACAAACGACTGCGTAGCTTGTTTCGCGAGGAAGGAAAAGAAAGAAGAAGAGAAACAAGATCAAGAGGATTTAACACGGTGGTGAAAAAATATTATTTACTGGACGAGGTAATTGCGGCACCGACGTAGAGGCTAGAGCGTCGGCAAGGATGGAGACCAAGGAACGCTACAACGAGCTTTGCAGGCTATGCGCCTCTTACGATGCCGTCAAAATGGATATATTCGGGCAGGAGGGCAAGAATCGTCAACTCGTCGATAAAATACAAACTTGTCTACCATTCAAAGTAAGCTTATTTATTCACATGTGTATATACATGTAGTATATCTATATGTATATATATACATATATTCGACGAGGAATCTTCATAAAAGTTCGTACAATCTTTGGTCGTACGTGACGGTTCGTCGTCATCGGTTTGTACTTTTTTTTTTTCCTCGCGTTATCGTAATCGCGGCCCCCTCGCCCGAGCGGCGATGTCCCGTCCGTGATCGTTCTCGTCGGCTACCCGAGGCTACTCTTGTCCACGTCCTCTCTCTCTCTCTGTCTTTCGCCTTCCGCACAGAACTGCGCTCGATTCCTCTTCTTTCCTGCTCTCTCGCTCGCTCCCCGTCGTCCCCGAGTAGCCAGTTGTACAACTCGTCGTCGTAGCCCCGTCCTCAATTCCGTTTCTCACCGTCTCCCCACGTCTTGTCTCGTTCTCGTCGTATCGCGAGCGTTTCTCGCCCGAGCTGCGTTGCCCGCTTCAGCGGCCAACGTCTTTCCGTCTCTCGGTCCGCTTCTCGGGCTCCCGAGATCACCGCGATCGAGCGGCTCGTACTCTCCGACTTTCGAATTCTTTCGACTGCTTGTACCCCGAGAGTGAAACCTCGAGGACGTTCGACGAAAATTCGAGATGCGAAAAAGAACGAATGAAAAAAAAATAATAATAAACAAGAAAAAAAATAAGAAAGAGCCTTCGGAGGCGGCCCGAAGGCCGACGAGAGCCTCCGCGGACGAAACCGAGGAACAGATGCAACACTACGACAAATCTTCGGACGTAGACGACATTTTGTTCTCGCGCTACGGGAGGCGAGGCTAAAGAGGGGCTCTGCGTGAGCGAGAGAGACGGGCAGAGCTCGAAATCTGCGTGGCAGCCTCTACGAGGAAAGAAATTTTTGGCTCAGAGGCGTGCTGCTTGCTGTGTAACCGTTAGCGATACGACGAACGTCGTCCCCGATGAATTAAATCTTATCTCTGCTCTCACACCCGCTAAAACGTTTTCGATCTCCTAGAAGGCCTTGCTCGTTCCCTCGTGAAGAATACACGACGACACTGCTTCCTCGCTCGTTCGCACGCGTCCCGAGAACGATATCTCCATCATCCTTGGGGCTCTTCCGCGCCCCAATCTTTTATCTTTATCTTTAATATCGAGTTTCTTTTTTCACCATTTTTTCGAGGTTGTGAACGTAAAGCCTGCAGTTTATGAAAGCCTACGGACTATGCATTTTTTTAATGCAAGTTGATTGCAATTGGATAATTGTATATATTTTTTTATTGCAGAGGTATGTTTTTTTAATGTTTAAACATTTAGTACGAGAAACGAGTCTCTAGCTTCTCCTCCCGGCCGCAGGTTAAGCGAGAGGGCAGTTGCGAAAGACTTTCGACAGTTTCTTCGGACAGGATTTTGAGTCGTTGTCGTTTTGTATTTTTTTTTTCCAATGTACGAATTGCCTTTGGAGGATGTTTGAGACTCGAGAAAAATTCTTGGTGATTCGATCAACTGAACGAAAAATCGGGATAAGGGAGAAGGAACAACAAGAGGGATAATTCGGCACGAAGGATTCGACCCAATTTTTCTTCGAGGGTACAGAGAGAAGGATTGATATCCCTCGAGGATATCGATCGGCGCTTGTTGCGACGACGATGGCCGGTGTGTCGCTTACCTACCGCAGCAAGACGTTACTTTTTTTATTTTATTTTTTCTTCATTCTCTTATCCTCGCTCTTGGCTCCGCCGTTGATGCACGTGTGCGGAGCATTGGGCGGGGGGATAAACCGTGTCGACACTACCAACCGACACCCAGCAATTCTCCGGACGATGTCGTCGTCGACGTCGAACCCGAGAACGACTCTCTTTGATTTTGTAACGTTCTCTCTCACCGACCGCGAACCTTGGGAGAGCCTCGACGTGTTCATCGGCGACTTAAGAGATCTCTATCGCCTAACAGACAACGGCATGGGAAAAATAATATCGCGTAATCATCTCCTCGAGCATCGCTATACACGCTGATCAAATCTTCGGACGTTTTTGCTTCCGAGAACTCCACAAATATATATATTTAATAACAACAATTATATATTGCTCTTTTCGTCGATAGCAATGAAAATAATTATCGCCGGTAGAAGTCCAGTTTCAATATCGATTATCCGTTCTATGAAAAATCAATTTCATTCCCAATTCACATGCAACGTTGCAGTGTCGTCGAGACATGCAAATTGATCCAAAATACAATGGTACAAAAATATATATATATATATATATATTTCAATACAAAAATGTAATTTTTATATCCTACATCGAGTATCCGAAACCGTAATATAAAAACATTTTTACTTTTAATTACGTTACATTTTCTTCCCCACGAATTTCGGCCCGGCTCGTTGGAGTAAATATTCGAGCCACCCGGTACGGGTAATTCGATAGGTCTTCGTCGAGGCATCAGCTTTGTCTCTCGAGCCCAGGCATACCTGCTGCCGCCCGAGAGAGGCGTTGTGTCCCGGGCACCGAGAATACGACGGTACGGTCGTACCCACAATACCCAACGATCGTGGCCTCTCCGCGTGTATTCGAGAGAGAGAGAGAGAGGACCGAGAGAGAGGAAGAGAGACGGCGAGTGCGAGGCCTTGGCCAGGTCCGTCCCCGCTGGATGCGGTCGGCCGTCGGCTACGCGGAACGCCGCTCTCTGGCTCTGTGTCGCCCGGCTGCATCCGCCCGTCGTCGATTCCCTCGCCTCCTCTTCATCGCTCTCGCTCGCTCGCCCAAAGCCCTCTCGCTCGCTCGCTCGCTCGCTCCGTCCACCGCCGTCCTTGTCGCACTCGGGGGACCCTCGTAATCGTATCGTCACTCTCGGCAACGGTCGAGGGTCGTTCTCCGAGCTCGAGAGATCTACAGCCGGACTCTACAACCACAGCACGACGTACACGCTCCGGCCGACGCTACGTCGTACGGCGCATCCTCGACCGCGTTCAACGTCCAATACACAGAGAAAATCCGTAACCACCTCCAACGGTCTCTGTCGCCTCTAACCGGCATCTGCGCTCATGCCTTATGCCCACCGATGTGCCCGCTCGCCCACCTGCCAAACTGCTCGCTCTCGTACTCTCTCCAACTTCGTCATCGTCGTGCAACATTATATTTTTTCTTTTTTTTTTTTTTTTTTTTTTTTTTGCCAAATAATCCCGTCCTTAGTCAAGCTGCGCGAGAGTTTCGAGAGATACATTTTTTTAGCAGGTTTTGGTTTTTTTGTTTTTTTTTTTTTGTTTTTTTTTCGAGACGATTTTCTACGCGGGGATTAAGATAATGATAATGATGATGATAAGACGATGATAATGTTGCGTAAACGGAGGGATCCTGAAGGAAGATTTTTTGCGTGTCAAATTTTGCGGAGATGATGAAGAGTTGCGAAGGAAATATACTGGGGGGTTTTTTTTTTTTTTCGTCGCTGGATTTTCTCTGAGAGGATGAAAAGAATGTTGTTGAATACGGCGAAGAAAGAGCTGAAGGATTGAACGGGGCAAAGTGCGCCGGGATAAAAAAAAAACTTGCACTCTTGCCCTGAATTTCAAGATTTCCTGCGGGACTGTGAAGAAAAGCCTGCTGCGAAGCTCTCGAGCGTTCATTTATCAGTGTGCCTGAGAAATGAAAGACGCAGCCACGGTTTGTTTCACCGCGACCGAAAATCGAAGCAAAGTTGACGTCGAGTACGTTTTTCGCTCGGCAGACTTGCCAGAGTCTCTTCCAACAATTTCCCGTTCAATATTTTCCATTAAATCTTCGTATGTTCGTAAAAAGAGGCGTGGATGATTATCGAGCGATTGTATTCATTTTTTTCTCTTTTTTTTTTTTTTTTTTTTTTTTTTTTTTCAAGACGGACCGTCGATTATTATACACGAGTTATGCGACCATGAGTCATCCTCTTTGAGTTTGCGAACCTTGACCCACATAGTAAAAGGTGGAGTGCGTCGCCGTGTCCTATGCATTTTTATTCCTACACGTTTTCATCAATGAACATCTCCGCTCTCAGCTGCCCGAAGAGACTTTCCCTTTCGTGTGTCCCTCGAGCATGCGCTACAGCGACTTTTACGAACTACGGAAACATTTATTATTATAGTTATTTTTCTCTGCCTATTGCAAATTTTAATCACCGTATGTTTTCCTTGTTGTTTGTTACAGATCGACGAAGATGACCGTCTGCCAAAGTGTCTGTGCTATCGTTGCATGTACAATCTCGAAAATTTTTACGACTTTCGAACAGCTTGCGTGAACGCTGTAGCCTTGCTGGAGAGATCTCTGCCATCTGGTGGCAACTCGGTAAGTCGAATTCCAAAGAAAAAAAAATTCCATTACAAGCTTCGTATTACGGATGGATAATAACATTTTTTCTTTTTCATATTTCCAACCCTCCGCTTATCGGATCCGCATCACAGGCAGACAGTAAAGTACAGAATGATGTCGAGAGTTGCTCGGAACTGCGTTCGGAGCTTCTCAAAGAGAAGAAGAAGATGCCGATTCTCATACCGGAAGCTCCGATTGTTAATCCGAACGCGGCACTCGGCACACCGCCGCGATTGAACTCGGACGGCGAGGCTGATCAGGAGATCGAAGAGATTCTCGACGCGAGCGGCACGGAGGATGGTAAGTATCATCTGCGCCGAAAAAAAAAAAGAAAAAATCGTACCTCTCGTCTGTCGAGAGCGTACCAGCATAGAGATATTCTGCATTTCAGGAATTATAAACGACTCTACGATTGTCACGAACGCAGGCTTCGAGGACACGGAGGATCGTAAATCGGACGAGTACGAGATGGACATGGAGACTAATCCGAGTGATTTTTTGGAGATGACACCGATGGTTACGGAAGAATTGGAAGACGCCGAGACCGCGAAGGGCGCGAAAGCCTCGTCGCGAAATTCCGATGTTTTTCAACATACCGCCGAGCAGCACGAGGTTTATGTTTGCTCGCTGTGCAACAAAGCGTTCAGCTCCAAAGGCCATTTGTCCCTTCACGCGAGGATTCACGTGGGCGCGGGCGATGTAATCGGCGCCAAAGTCGTCACGGACGATCACACGTCGTACAAGAGACCCTATCAGTGCGATCTTTGCAACAAATCTTATTCCACCGCGAAGCATCGGTGGGGACACGTATCTACGACTCACAGGTGCGAGACAATGGTTATTGTATTATCGGAGTCATTTTTCGAAACGTAATTCTTATTTTTGCCGAAGTCATTTTCCGAAACGGAATTCTTATTTTTGTCGAAGTCATTTAACGAAACGTAATTCTTATTTTTGTCGAAGTCATTTTTCGGAACGTAATTCTTATTCTTATCTTGTTTTTTTTCTTTCCAGAGGTCATCCGGCGGTGACTTGTGCCTACTGTTCGCGGATATATTCAACCCGAACGAATCTCGAGGAGCACATAAAATCGCGTCACACGGGTCTGCCACCGCCCCCGGAGTTGCCGGTTCCCTACGTACAACCCGACAACAAATACAAGTGCAAAACGTGCCCGAAAATGTACACGACCGTGACGGAACTCAACAAACACGGAAGGGTCTGCACGGGCGAGCGGGCAAAGGAAAAACCAAATAAAAAATTCTCGCGAAAGAGCAAGAGTCTGATGGACACGTCCGAACTCTCCAGCACCGACTCGGACGACGAGAGCAAGGATTATCGCAACGCCGAGGCTAAATTGTCGAAAAATCCACAGCTCACGATACTGAAACAAGCTTTGACGAAGGGCGAAGGCTTGAAGCGAGATTACGATGATAAAAATTCGTTGAACTACAAGCCCGTCAAGATAGCAAGAACAGGTATTTATTTTTCGTCCGTAAAAATGCATCTCTTGGAATGTGTACAATAATGTTTTGTCTTCTTTCTAAATTCAACCAGACGTCAACGAGGTCGTGGCGCAGAAGAGGTGGTACTGCGAAACGTGTCCACAAAATTTCACGTCGGTGGATAAGCTGAAGGAGCACGAGTCGACCCACGACGCCGAAAGGCCCTACATATGTATATTGTGCGAAAAAGATTTCGTATTGAAATCGTCGTTGAGCAGGCACATTACGTCGACGCACGGTGTCGATCCGACGCCCATAGTCGACAGCGACAAGTGCCTCAAGAAGACGGTCCTGGCGCATTCGTGGAACAAACAATTGATAAAAACCGAAGTGAAGAGAGGCGCGAGACACGCATCCGAGTCGTCGGAGGACGTGGAGAGCACACAAGGAGGAAACATGATTGAGATCGAGACGGTATTTGTTTGCGAGATTTGCACTCGAGACTTCAACGATCGTGCATCGCTGTGGTTACACATTCGGGCAACACACAAAGAATTCGCGGCGTTCGCTTGCGGCGTGTGCTTGAAAATTTGTAGCGACAACGCTCAGTTACTGAATCACGTGAACATGTATCATGGTGGATCGAAACTGTTGGTGTCCGAGCAGCGTAGATACAGCTGTACAATCTGCGGAAGACAGCATGACTCGAGAAAAAAATTGATGACACACGTGTCGATACACAATGTTGATCCCGGCTACGATCCGGCGAGTTTCGTACAGTTGAACAGCAATTATTACAACGAGAACGTCAACAGTAACGAGGCGAACGAGCAGGGAATGGATTTCGACGCCGAGGATGGTGACAAGGTGGATTGTTATATTTGTTACAAATCGTTTCCGAACGAGGATCATCTTATTCGGCATCAACGCAATGCGCACAAGGTAGTCGACGGGAAGAATGAATTTTTAATTGTTTTATTAGTTTATTCAATTTCTTTTATAACCATTGATTAATTTTACACAGTCCGAGCCCGTGATAGCATCGGGTGATGCTGTAGCGAACACCAACGGTTCGGCGCCAGGTGTAAACGGAACGAAAGCCCAGTACCATCTGTTCTTCGTGTGTGAGTTGTGCGGCAGTTCACATCCGAGCAAGTGGGAACGTTGGTTGCACGTCAGCAGCAATCACAGCGACGAGTCATCGATAATAGTGAGTATTCATACGCGACGCGATCGTTTGCGTCGATAGTGTGAACCAGAGATGGGCAGTGTACCAAAAATTACTTCAAGTATAAAGTACAAAACATCAAAAGTACTTCGAGTTTCAAGCACTTTTTGTACTTGAAGTATTTCTCAAGTACATGTTCTAAGAACTTTTCGCAATTAGGTTCATAACGTTAAGCATTATCTAGGTTTTCAAAAAAAAGGTGTAGAGTAATTTGCTCATGGCTTCCCCATTGTAAAAAATCGCTAACTGATATTTTCATAATTCGTCGTCGTGAGGGTATTTTTTTTAATCTATTCATCACTATTATTTTTTTTTTTTATAAAAAAGACGAAAACATTTTTAAAAAAATTCATTCAGAAAACTGAGTGGGGCCTCTTCTCGTTTTTTTAAATGGATTTTTAAAGAAATTCAATTTAAAAAAATAAATTCTCGACAAAATGACACGTATTGAAAAGACTAGACAGATAATCGTATACTAATAGAAAAAGAATGTCATGTTACTCATCGACTGTCCCTCATGCGAGCGTGTACTCAAAGAGTACTTGTACTTGGTACTTGAAATCGTAATAAAAATACTTGAAGTACTAAAAAATAATTGTGTACTTCAAGTACTGCCCAGCCTTTATTTGAACCAATTATCAATTGTTCAAAAATCTTTGCAGTGCGAACGAGAGGATTGCGGAAAGATCTTCGCAACGAAAACCCTACGAAACGAGCATTCCCAGCACCACTTGATCCAAGGTTCGTCGCCAAACACATGCGAGGTCTGCGGCAAGTTGTGGGGGAGCAGAGTGGATTACTGGAAGCACGTTATGGGAGTTCACTCGGACACGGTGCCTCTCATCTGCGGCGTATGCCTAAAAGTATTCCCAGACATGATAAAGCTCAGTAATCACGTGAGATCGAGTCACTGGCCACTGACGAACGGTGACTTCAGTTGCGACATTTGCGGCAGACCTTACTCGAACAAATCGAAAATGTCTCGTCATCGAAAAATCCACGGCTTGGATGTCGACACGCTGTTGAACAACGGCGCGATCGAGCCAGCGAACGAGACTCTGTCTTCCGAAAAGAATCTCCCAGTCGCCGAGGTCGAGCTGACGTGCGAGATGTGCGCGGACCTCACGTTCTATAACTGGGAAACGTTGTGCAATCATCGTCGATTGATGCACGGACTCTTTCCCTGCGATCTTTGCAACAAGTGTTACGGCCGAACGTCTCATCTCTGGAAGCACGTAAATCGCGTTCACAAGGGTCACAAAGACGTGACTTGCCGGTACTGCATGAAAACGAGCGCGTCGAAGGACCACCTCGCAGCGCACATCGCCAAGATACATCGCTACGAGCCCGACAGCAAGCTCGAGATTCGCGAGTCAACGAATTGCAAGCAAACAACAGTCGAGGACGAGGGCGTTCATCACTGCGACAAATGCAACAAGGGCTTTCACAAGCGTTATCTGCTGCGTCGTCACATGAAGGGTTGCCAAAATTATCGGAAAGATCCGGGCGCGCTGCTGACGCGTTGCCGCGCGTGCGAGAGGATCTTTAAGGATCGTGCGAGCCTCCAGAAACACATTGAGAATCATCACAGCACTTACACGTGCCATTTGTGCAACGAGACTGTAACGTCGAAGCTCGGTATAATGACGCACAATCGGGTCAAACACATGGATCATCCCGATCTAACGTGCGACAACAGTAGTTGCAAAAAATTGTTCAGAACCAAAGAGGATCTCGAGTCCCACAGAAAAGACCACAAGTACCACAGCAGCCCGAACGTTTGCGATTTCTGCGGCGATACAGTGGAGAACAAGTTGAAACTGAAGATGCACGTCTTGTCGTTACATCGGAACGAGATCGGCGTTTCCTGCGGGGTGTGTCTCATACCGATGAAGGATCCGAAGGATTTGAAGAAACACGTTGAGGACGAACACACCGGTGTACTGTTGAAGCCGAACACGTGCCAGGTTTGCGGTAAGCAGTACGCCTCGAAATGGAAAGCTTTCGATCACACGAAAAAATGTCACGGCAAAGTTTTTCGCACCTGCAAGCAGTGTCTGGCTGTATTTACGACAGACTCGGACATACGTTATCACTACGAGCACATTCACAACGTGCCGAAGGATCAACTCGCTGGTTTCGAGAAACGTCTCGACATAAGGCCGGACGAGTTCGACCACGCCGATGTCGTGGTCAAGGAGGAGCCCGAGGATTACGACTACGAGAACGGGCACTGCGACGGCGAGGTCTACGACTTCAAGCGTCGAAGAAACACCACTGACACCTACGATTGCGACATGTGCCCGGAGATCTTCCTTAATCGCGACACACTCTCGGATCACTACAGAAACGTTCACAACAAAGATCCTCAGCGTATGTTCAAGAAGATAAAACTCGATAATTCGAGCTCGAAACGAAAGATGCGCAATCGGGAAAACTTCGAGTGCAAAAATTGCGGAAAACAATTTTGCACCAAGACGCTGTTTTGGAATCACATTAACGTATGCACGAGAAGAAACACGAGCAATCGCGACGATAACTCGCGCAGCTTTCCGACCTCGATACTCGAGGCCCATCTTAAGAACAACAACAAGATCAAAAAAGAGCCACTCGAGCCTGCACTCAACGAGAGTAACCTGAACATCCCAGATTTCAATCTCTTCGAGGACATAAATATGCAACTCTCGGAGCAAAAACCAGTACCAAACTTGATGCCACTTTCGCAGCTTAGATTACTATCGAGCATGAAATGTTCGAGAAAAGATTCGCGAAAAGTTTACGACGAATCGACCAATACCGAGTGCACCTGCGAGGTGTGCGGCAAACAGTGGCCGGCGAAAAAACACTTGTGGCAGCATCTCATAAGATTTCATCGCGCCGAAGCCGCGGTAACCTGCGGCGTTTGCCTGAAACTCTGCAGAACGTACGAGGAACTGGCGGATCATCTCAAAGCCAGTCACGAATCGATATTGGGCTGTGAGGGAAACAATTTCACGTGCAAAACTTGCGGTCGTTATCACAACGCGAGAAGCAAGCTTCTGTTGCACATGAGCATACACATAAACAGCAGCGGTATAGCCTGGTGCCGAAAATGTGAGCAGAGCTTCGAGAGCGAGGAAAAGTTGAACGAGCATTCGGCAACTTGCGACAAGCCTCAGCCGGACTACGAGGATCAGAGCAACGACGCTGATCAGGATGCGAAGAACGAGGAAGATGACAAGGGAAGTTTGATAGGAGATGGAGCATCGCTGACTGGGGACGGCGAGGAGGAGGAAGAGGAGGAGGAAGAGGAAGAGGAAGAGGAAGAGGAAGAGGAAGAAGAAGAAGAAGAAGAGGTTGAATTTTCAGATCATCATGTGGAGAGCCATTCGGAGCACTCCGAAGATTCGGACAGCAGCAGCAGCAGTAGCGGAAGTGGCAGCGAAGACGAGAACGACGAGGAAGCCGAGGCGGAAGAGATCCGTTCGAGAACTAACAGTCGAGCTACCGGCGATCAAAGTTGCCAATTGGAGAGCGAGGATGAAAGAGAGTTGGAGGATTACGATGGAGTTCCTGCGGTTGAGGACATTGAAGAAGGAGCCGAAGGGACGAACAGTCCGATGGCTGTTGAAGCCGCGGAAGAAATCACGGATAAAGATGAAAAGAGGGTGGAAGAAAAATCGAAGGACAAAGACCTCGAAGAAGAGAGAAATTGCATGGAGCAAGATCAAAATCTAGCTGGCGAGGAAAAGAATAACGACAAGGAGGGAGAAGAAAACAAAGCCGCCGAGGAATCTGACGACGACGGACCTCCGGTATTGAGTCCTGTGATGCCATTGTCGATGGAGCATGAGAGCGAAGAACCCGACGCCGTAGGTCACAAATTGAGCCCGATGATACCGTTGACCGTGAAAGAAGCAGGAAATCAACCGAAAGAAGATGTGTCGGAAGTAGAAAATACTGTTACTGCTTTTGAAAAACCAACGGCCCAGTCCTCTGTGCCGAATGCCGAAGAATATTTCGAGTACGCGGCGTCCGGCGAACGTTCGAATATCAGCGCAGCAGCGTCTGTCGAAGACCTAGCCTCCGACGAAGACGCTGAAACTGCGATAGTCGAAGACGAGAACGAGGAATTGGACGACGAGGATAGCAGAATTCACGTTGTTAATCCAAACGACGAGTACCACTCTGACAATAGTCGCAGCGCAGAGGAATCGGAGGAGGAAGCAGTTTTCGAAGATAATTCGGAGGTTGAAGCTGAAGAGGAAGTAGAAGAAATAGACGACGTAGAAGATGTAGAAGAAGTAGACGAGGTAGAAGAAGTTGAAGAGATCGAAGAAGTAGAAATTGAAGAAGAAGAAGAAGGGGAAGGGGAAGAAGGAGAAGGAGAAGGAGGAGAAGAAGGAGAAGAAGGAGAAGGAGAAGAAGGAGACGGAGAAGGAGAAGGAGAAGGAGAAGAAGGAGAGGCGCTGCAGATACACAACTTGGATGGTACGGTACTCATGGTCGCCAATGATGCGGACGGTAATCAAATATTGATTCAGCAGAACGTATCAGACATGGAAAACGACGACTCCATGGCAGCTGTGACTGGATTTATCTATGAGGACGACGACGACGAGGATTACGAGCTTCATGGATTTCCGGTAGATTCCGCGCGATACGAAGCTGAGGCAATCGACGAGAACGAAAAAGCGGACCAGGAAGAAGAGGATAATGCATTGAGCGAGAATGAAGAAGAGCAAGAAGAACAAGAAGAACAAGAAGAACAAGAAGAACACGAAGAAGAAGAGGAACAAGAAGAAGAAGAAAAGGAAGATAAGGAAGAAGTTGAGGATGGTGACTTACAGGATTCGAATACGAGTGCCAAAAGCGATGTGTCAAGGACGTAATCCTGTTATCTCAGTGTATCAATGCCGAAAGAATTAGGTCCTAAGGAGGTTTAAATGTTAGGGAAGAATTGAAGCTTAGGATGGCGATAAGCATTTTTTATCATACCGATACTCCGATCCGTTAATATTTTTTTCTGTCTTAGTGTGTATTTGAGCGAGCATCGGGACGAATAGAAATACCGTGGTCGGTAAAGAAAACTGTAGGGGTTTTGGTTTTTTTAAGGATGTTGACCATTTACGATCAACAGTAAATTCTTACATTAATCGGCGATGATATCGAAAGAAATTGCTTTTGACCGAAAATGATTGATATAAAAAAAAAAAAAAAAAATGTGCTACAGTTTTTCTCACCGACCGAAGTTGCTGATTGGACGGGGAAAGGGGTTAGGCGTACTCTTCAGCACGTGATTTGAATGAAACAGCGGGGAGAGACATTGAAAAAGCTTCCACATGTGTTTCAATGGGTCGTTGAAACTTTTTATTAAAATGTTACGCGAACAACGACTATGCAACAGGTACATCCTAGTTGAGCCTATCTAATACCTGACAAAGTTATAAACCTGACCTATTAACGTGATGCATACAAGATTGTATGGTTTCAGTGTAAACATTATATCATCGCTTTCGTCGATACGGATAATCGTCGGACGTTTATTAACGAACTTTCAATATTATTTATTATATTGCGCATTCATTCCAAAGTAAATCATAGGTCTTAGATCGAATTCATGTTTGAATTCATGAATCTTTTTGCATAATGTTTGTTTCTTTTTTTATGCAAACGTGTTAGCCGCTATTTTTGCCGCGAAGTTGAGATACGTTCTTCGTTGTTTGAAAAACGTTTTATGATTAGTTTGAGCGTTTTCGAAACGAGACTCAACGTCTACGTTGTATTATTGTAATTCGTTTGTAATTTGGCCTGCACAAGTGAATGTTCGAAAGTATTTTTTTCACTCTAGCCGAAAACGAAATATCATGTAACAATCTCGAGGTAAAGAAAATTACAGTGTGGTTGAAATGTTTCTGAGCATCTCTTTCGTAACGAGCTATAATGCCACACATATTTTGTAAATATTGTAGAATAACGCTGAAATACCGTCTAGATTTGCGGATATACTCATGAAAAGTAAAATAAAATAAAAATAAAGACATTAACAATTTCGGTCTTTGAGTGGTTGCAGCTCGATTAAAAAAAATCGCAACGATTCAAAGACTACAATTCCATGAGCCAAATGTGAATCTTGACAAATTAAAGTTGCAGAAGATAAGACACAAAACATAGTCATGTTATATTTCTACCAGACCGTGGATATCGGGTCAGCCGTTTTCCACACTTTAATACTGCAAAATGATAAGGTTAATTTAAGAAAAAAAATGTATATTGTGATAAGCGGTACGCTATGCCATGTAAAAAATAAAAATTAAAAAATTAACAAACCAACAACATAATTACGAAGAGAAGGCAACTCTTGCGAATGTAATATTGTAACAGTCTACACCCGATTCAACGTAAGCAGAGACTGCGAAGAAAAATGATATATAGTTTGACAACGCCGAAACTATAGTTGTTATATTGAACTTTTGAAATAAATGCCTGACATCATTAAAATTGCGTTCTCGTTCCGTTGATTAGATCAGAAATCTCGCACCAACAGTTGGACTAATATTTGGATATTTGCATTTTTTTTATTTATATTTCATCTTCAGTTTACATTATTTCCATGGCAGTATATTACCAATGCCAAATATCCAGTGAAAATTTCTACCGGAGTGTACAAAACGGAGATCCGGGACAAGGTATTTTTAGAATTCGTGGTCCCCTTAAACCATAATTGCGAAAATGCGTTGTAATAAATTCCAGATGAACCCGCCTCCCTGTGCTTCCTGGGGTTCAGCCGACTGTGGTGGAGGCTGAATGACGTTTCGTGGAATGCCGCCGTTTCGAATGTCTTATAGTTCCTGCCTGACCTGCAGTAGTTCCCCCGGCAGTACTGAAATGTGATTAACACGAGTTTTGTTTGCGACCCAATTTAGTTGAAAATTCCAATCCACGTACGTCAAACTCATTTCAACTGAAATTCATGTCCGCGCATTTTTCCCCCAAAGTCGTTTTACTCTATAACGTCACTTCCAGTTTGAAAATCTCATTTTTGAACCGGAAGTGACTCCATACCGGAAATACATCACCTCCAGTTTGGAAATCGCATTATTCGACCAGACGTAACGTTGTCTAGGCGAAACGTCACTTCCGCTTTGAAAATCTAATTTTTCCACCGGAAGTGACGGCGCACCCCCTAGGGGTACTTAGAATAAACAGATCCTTGGATTCTCGAAAACTGGGACAAAATGAATTTGGCGTAAATATTACCCAATCATCTAATTGACTCACAGACAAAATTTGCAATCTTCAAAGGATCCGCCTTGATGTCTTTGATTATTCTGGTCAATCGTCCTTCGATGCTTTCCACTTGAGAGGGGCTCAAGTGACCTATCAAATTATGATGTCTATCCCAAAAGTTTAAAATCTTTATCTCCACGCATGCTTGTCTCAGTCGTTGAAGCATCTGCACAATTTCGTGTAATTCGATTGATTAATTATCTGATTTCGTATGAAATCTGTATTGATGTGAATATTAGAGTCAGTTTCGTACGTGGATGAATAACTCAATTCCGGAGAGCTTTTGAAGCACAGCTGATAGCGATAGTTGATCGCTGTTGACAGCCATAAGTTCATGCATAAAAAGAGTCTCTATGTGGTAGCTCGCGATGGGCCCCCAATTTTGCGTGTCCCTCAATTTCTGTGGATTATATTGTAGTAATTACCCGCGATGTCGATAACCGACTATTTCGGAATGGCTTAGTGCAGTACCTTAACTTGTCTAATAACTTGTTTGTATTTGCCATGCTTTTTCAGAATATTCTTTTCGAAACTGTAAAACGACGGCCGCCAGTTAAGGGGCGGTGTTCCTTGGTCGGCTCTGAACGGTTTCGGCACCGCGTACCAGCTCTGGAAGATAAAAGAGAATCTCGGTTGAAAAACAACTCGCTCAACATCGTCAGGTAACGGTGGTCTCTCGATTATTGTTTTTACGCGATGGAAGTGAATATTTGGATCAATGAATCTCGTAAACTATAATTTCCTTACAGTAACTAACTCACCTCATCTCGAAGTCCAAATTTCGCTTGTAAGGGATTCAGCTGATTTTTGAATTCCAGCACAGGTACCAAGTCCACGCACATCGTGCTCGGGGACAACCCGGGTCCATCGACGTACAACGTGAATGCAGGTCCATTCTTTCTCACCTTCAGCTAAAAGAAAACATAGATATTATCATCTGTAATTTGTTTTTTTTTGTTTTCAGCTTTGTAATTAATCACCCTATATTTTCCATTTCTCGTTCGCGTTGGCATATCGTCGAACAAACTCTCCATCCATTGACGAAATTTGTCTTGATCGAGGTAGCCATCCGGGGAGATCCATTTTGACAACAGCTTACTAAAATATATTAGGCTTACACTTCCGAACTGGAATATTAAAAATAGAGCCTTGAATAGCTTACCTATGCTGCTGGAATTTAGGTAGGTACCCATCCTTGTTCAGCTTCAACTTTATGAAACCCGGATAATCTCGTTCGAACTGTGGAAACAGGAAGGGGATAAATATTGTCAGAAATTACGGTGCTAACGATAACGTTATCGTAGAATGGCTTGATCATTACCTTGATCGATTTGTAGTCAAGAGGCAATCGAATAATCAGATTCAAATCGAATTCGTCCGGCTTTCCCACCTTGGTACCCTTGTAGTAACTGCCAGTGAAGACAATTTCTTGAAAATGATCTCGAAAGAATTCATGCTTTCGCTTCAAGACATCGACGACCTCGTCGATCACCTGCAAATAAATCATTTTTATGCAAATGTCGATAATTGCAATAATAAAAAAAAAAACTTTACGAACATATTTTAAAATTTCGTTGTTCCTCTCCGTATCGTCGTCCTTCAATGAGATGAATTTGTTGATGAGGTGGATTACACGCTCGTCCCTCAATCGAATTGCTTTTGCCTCGGCGCTCATTTTCTCACCGCCGTTATTGCAAATACTTGCAAACTATCCTGATGTGACACTGAACTTGCCAATCAGAAGAATAAAATCTGTGCCCCTTCGCGAGGGATTTCTCGACTGGCCGGTATAGTATTCGCACCGATTAAGCTTCGATGAACGTGACGACGATAACGATACTTCAGATACGAAACATTTTTCAGCAGACTTCGCCGACTAGGCGGCTATAAAAATTCAGTAAGAGAGTTCGCACCGTTTCCAACCGTACTACAATTCTGTCTATGTGCAATATGTTTGAAAGCCACACACATAACTCACACATAAACATTATAGGAGTTTGAAAACGCTTGACTGGTGGGAGCGACGTTTGTTATATGTTCGAATGTATTCAAGCTCACGCATATGAAAACTGTGCAACCATTGTTGCGGTCAGTTTCTACTTATATGTTGCGACGTACGCTGAAGTCCGCATACACGGCACACAGATAGGAGCTGTCGTACAGTTGAGAATGCTCTGTGTGAGCGAAGTTTGGTCTTTGCGTTGAATGCATTCAGTTTCTCTTCGTCGAGTCAGCTTCACTTGTGTTGCGTTAAGCATGTGCGCGGCTTGCGGTGGCTCTACCTAGTGGGAGACCTTAAAACATACATCTTGAGTTGCCGATATTCAAAGAATAAACATCTTAGCGCCGCAAACTCAGAAACGGAGTGTAAAGTAATTTTTCGTCGCAGCTTATCAATCCGCTCCGAAAAATTTCAGGGATTCCGCCCACGACTTATCCACCTGCCTGTCGTTGATCCGTCGATCTGTTATTAACAAAAATCGAATAATTGGATTAGGAAAAATGATTTTCAGTCTGTTCTACTATGATATGTGTATAAAGCATGTATTAACGTTAAAACACTGTGATGGTCATGATTAATAAAACATATCACAGAAATTGCTTCCCTATTCCGTCGTATAATCGTTGCGACTTAAAACGCGACTGTTGATAGGCAAAGAGCCGATAGACCGTGTTCCAAAGAACAATTGTTCCTCGGTCGCCCCGTTAAACCTTGACAGCAAAGCGTCTATCTTATCCTCGACGACGACCACGCGACGCGTCAAGAGATTAACGGCGTCTTTTGTGTCCGCCATTTCGCTGTGTATCAACTTCAACATATCTAATATTTCCACAAAGCCCTCAGTACTTTTATCGTTGCTGGAGGTTCTTAGTGCTTTTGGAGCTGTAGTTTTGGAGTTATCAGCAGCGAGAGATGGAGTTTCTTTTTTTACTCCCGTAACTACTGCTTGCAGCGACATCGATAAATTGCTCATGAGAGAGCCTGTTGCTGAATCGCTATCGGCGATCGAGTTACACGAATCACTCTGCTGCTGTTGTACGACTCCGTTTCCTTTGGTCGATGGTGCTCCAGTAGACTTGCCGGAGTCTCGGGAGTTTCGAATAGCATCGAGAGCCGACGATATGCCGCGTAATTCCTCTGGTGTTACTGAAAAAAATATATATATCTGTAGCTTCACTTTTCAACCTATTGCAATTGAACTAGTATAATTTGACTCACGGAGATGTTCAACGATTTTGATCGGATCCTTTTCGATATTCTTTATTATCTTCCCGAGAAGTCCGATGATGCTAGCAAGTTGCGTAGTTTTCAGACCCTCGATCAAATTATCTTGTTCGTCCCAATAGTTGATAATTTGTTTCTTTTCACAGGCCTCTTTCAGACGATTGAGCATCTGCAAATATTGTTTATATTTTTGAATGGTCATCTACACTCGAAATTTATTTTGCTAGGTAAGCGCTCGTACGCGAAGCAAAAGCTCTGTTGAACTAAACTGCCGCGAATCCGAAGAGGCCTCGATAGCGCGCTGCTCGTGCATGAACAGTGTCTCGATATGATAGCTCGCGATGATCTTCCAATCGTATCTATCTCTGAGTTTCTAAGAATATCGAAACGGCACATCTCAAAAGGTAGCAGTTGAAAAAAATGTATGATTTACAACAAAAAAAATAAATTATTAGGTTCACCTTGAGTTGCCGTATAGCAGGCTTGAGGTATCCATGATTCTTCAGTATATACTTTTCAAAATGGTAGAATGACATTCGCCAGTATATGTTCGGATTTTCTTGCTCCACTTTCAGAGGTTTCGGGACCGCGAGCCAGCTCTGAAAAGCGCGAGAAACTACTTGACTCAACTGAATCAGAAGCACTAACGTTAACAGCCGATTTTACAGCTTCTTTGAAGTTTCCTGGTATCGGTGGCTGATTCTTGAATTCTAAGACCGGCACCAAATCTACAGCCATCTCCGTGGCGTCAGGATATTCGACGAGCAGCGTGAACGCTGGACCACTCTTTCGGTGTCTAAGCTGAAAAAATTTACGATCGGTAAGGTAGATAATAATTACTTAGACGCGACAGAAGTAAATTCAATTTTCTATCAACCTTGTACTCCTTCATACCCAGTTTCGGAATCGAACTCGTGAATAATCCTTCCATCCATTGCCGAAATTCGTCCTGCTTCAAGTAGCCTTTCTCAGTCACCCATTTCGATAAAAGTTTGCTAAAATGACATAATAATCCCGTTTAAAAGATTTATAATAATACATTTTTTATCGCTGCCTTACCTATGATTCTGCCACTTGGGTAAGTAACTGTCCGTGCTCAATTTCAGTTTGGTGTATCCCGGCAAATCCCGCTCGAACTAAAATATAAAACGGACATCGGTAAAAAAAACACTGATAACGAGGAATAAAAAAAGACACTGATAACGTGGATAACACGATATCGCGGAAACGTTTCTTTTTTTCGTTACCATGACTGAATCGTACTTCACAGGCAGTTGAATTATGAGATCCAGATCAAATTCTTCGGGCTTACCGACTTTAGTTCCCTTATAGAAACTCCCGACAAACATAATGTTTTGAAAGTGATCCCGAAAAAAATCGTCGGAAGCTTTCATCGTATCGATGATGTCTTTTAGCACCTACAAACAATTTATTCAAATTAATATCGAAGCGATCTTTTTTCAAACAAATTATTTTCGCTTCACAGTATTTATGTATAAACTAGTGCATGCATTGATCTAGATCCAATTTTAGAATGTAATCTGTAGCAATTTCCATCTCATCAACCAGTGTAGTAAATTTCAATTACTTAATATTCGCAACGTACCTCTTGTAATATAACATTATTCTTTTTCGTATCCTCATCCTTTAACGATATCAGTTTATTGATCTCTTGAAAGACTTGATCGTCACTAAATTTCTTGCCAGTCCCGTCGACGTTCATCTTCGGAAGTCTTTTGTTTTTTTAAATTAATTTAAATAACACTTGAAAAAGAGATCTCGTATGCGTTGGATCTTCACTATAAAACAGTCTCGCGGCTACTCTACCGGTTGAATAGAAATTTATACGAGCCGGAACGGCGGAGCCAACTTGAATGGAGGTAAGAGTACGATGGCGATACTTAAGATTAAACGATATTCGGCGAAGTTTCCGGGTATGTACCAAGAAACGGCCGGTTACGAGATGTATTAAAGGGATTTCGGTATACACGATGGCAGCTCAAACTTCCTTTCGACTGTCGCTCCAGCGACATACGTCGAGTCTACATGAACGGCAACAGTCTCTTGTGCCTCTATGTGTTGAATACGCAGGCATGACGACACTATCCGGTTTGTGTGTGTGTGTGTGTGTGTGCGTGCGTGATAGGCTATGTGCTGCGACCCGCTGGTCCGTCGCTATCGTGGTTAAGCCGGTAAGCATGTTTCTCTCTCGACATTCTCCTCTCGCGACGTGGCTCTACCTCGTGGCGAGAATACAAGCTGCGACGTGGTGAGTAGCGGGTACAGGCCAAAAGCAGATATTAACTCCAAAAGTGAAAAACTTTACTTGATTTTCGTTGTTCTTTCATATTAAAAAAAAACTATCGTAATCGTAAGAAAAGTAGCTTATTAGGATGGTTCGAGCAATTTTATCAACAATAGACGCAGTCTATCCGCAGTACCACTGTTCAAATCGTTCTTCCGTTTTAAGATATTTTCGAGCTCGTCGCAAATATCGACAATTCGTTTATCGAGACTTTCAACTTCGAGCTTCGGCATCTTTTCGTCTCGGACGCGAAGAGTCGGCTCGTAGCACTCGTGCCGAGTGGAACGATCCCTCGATGATGTCGCCAAGTCACGTAGATAATTGTTCAGAGACGAGTAATGCGTTAGATCGTGGATTTTTGTGTTTGAAAAGTATGAAGTAATTTGTCGATTGATGCGAGGTAGCTTGCTTATGCCAATCGATAAGCTGTCGAATAATTCGGAGCTCGGACCTTTGAGAATGTGCTCGGCGTATGTCTCAAATGACTCCTGTCGAACCCATGGATTCTCATCGCTCACCAGGCAGCAAAACAGTTCCGTTATCGATGAGAGGCTCTGCTTTCCAGTTGCGTTGGCGAATGACTCCAAATTCTCACGGATAAAGATGTTCATTCTTATGCGATGCTGGATCGGCAGGTGCTCAGTAATCTCGACCATACTCTTGTAGATCTGTAAAATGTTAATGGTAAATAAATAAATCTTGTACATCAATGCAGCCGGATAAAAATCGTTGCTTGGTTAAATAATTAAATGGTATTCAAGAAATGATCATACCGAAGCTATTGCCCAATCGTTGTTCGAACTTTTGTCACAATCGGGCTGCGTACAATCTAACAGAAGCGTAGTAAGCTCGAGCAACATATCGCGTGTCACACCTGCAGATTTTGGGACGCTTGCAGTAACGAAGCTCCAAATTGTGCGAAGAGTCACGGTGCAAAGACGCTCATCCTTCGAAAACGCCAGCGCACCGATGGATCTCAAGAGGGAAGTCTACAAAATTCATATTAGATTCGATCGATTAATAAAAATGTGTAAACATCGTCATGATAATTCCGCGATGTAAAGTTGACAACTACGTACCAGTCGTGTCCAATTTCTCACCGATGGAGAACGAAGCAATTCTTGAAAAATCGTTGGGAGCTTGTCCGTCGTATCGATAGTCGATTGTTGCCACAAATATTGTCTAGCTCTAGCAGGCAAGTATTTTCTCAAAGGATCGACGAGCTGGCGATTCGTATAGTCTTCGATCTCTCGGAAGAGAATAAACTTAATTTCTTCTCTCGTAGAAGATTTGTCGCTGGAAAGCGATTTGTACAGTCGCCCAATCAAATGCGAAAGGATTCCGAATTCGAGACTGTTCGCTCGTGTCGTCAATGATTTTTGTACCTTTATCAGAAAAGACAGATGTTCGACGCACAAATCCGGTGGAGCTATTCTGCAAACGATCAAGCTGCGTTATAGTTTAAATTACAAAATTATTTAAAAAATATATTTCCAAATCCATGCTGCAGATTTAACGTACCTTGCCAGATACGTCCAACAGTCACAACTGAGCAAGCAACTCCAGAACTCTCCGCTCAGGAGATGTTTCAGCAAAGCTATCTCGATCGCACCGAAATCCTCGGCGGACGTTCTCGCGATCGATTGACAAAGTAGTCTGAGAGTTGCCTGATATATTCCAAAGTGTTGTAAATCTCCGGAAGTGATCTGCGATCGGATGGGAATCCGCATCGTGTCGATCAGAAGGTCTTCGCAGCAGTAGTTCACGTTGGCGAGGGCAACATCGATTATGCTGCCGTTTTGTTGCATCCAAAGAGAGAGAACCGCTCGTTGTCGTTTCATTACTTCTTCCATTATTCTCAGCGTCAGCAGATGATAGTACAGTGGATCTTCCAGCTCCGATTTTCCGTATTCGAAGAAGGCCTAAGATAAAGACGGGAAAAAAGAAAACTTATCATTTCTCTCTTAACAATAGGATGGGACATTTTGTACCTCGCGGAATTCATTCTCGTCGACAGTGGCATTTAATAATTCCCCTATCGCCGGTTCGATGTGTGTTGCCAAGCACTCGCCAATTTTCATCAAGTGTGCATGAATGAAACGTTCGGAGGTGAACGGTGGCAAGTACCTACAAAAGTTGAACCGTTAATTGCTCGAAGAAACAAAGCCAGGGCAAAAAGAAGAAAAAAGTAGCACGAAGAAACGAGAAAGCATGAATTACCTATGCAGCTTCGTGAGTAGTTGAACAAGAACGATGAAAACTTTGTTTCCGCAATACCCACGATAAAGCGTGCAAAGTCTAACGAGAATTTTCAACAGCATAGCCGCACACTTGATCCCCCTCTCGTAGTTTGGTTCCTTATTATCCTGACCAAATGTAAACGAACCGATTATAAACCGTGAATTAATACGAATTGCAATTGAACACTGAAACGCAAACGTTGCCAATTGAATTACTTCGAGAGAGTTGAATAAAAATGCTTGAATGTCCTTAGCCATGTCGACGTAGCGACCCGTTATACACGAGGTTGAATCCAATTTCTTCAGGATTGCGTCGTGGGTTGCTCCAAGTTTGGCAAAAGCTTTCCATGTGTTTAGCTGGGTCTTTAAGTCCATTCCGTTTGTCAATACGGCTATGTCGCCAATTTTTTCTAATACTATGAGAGAGAAATTAAAAAAAATGTATTCATGATATTTTTATTTGGAGGGTTTTTCAAAGCTTCCTTCCCATTTACCTGTTTTCAGTGAATTTTTTTCTGTCTTCACTTCGGTCTCAAAGTTTACGTCACTCCCGAGGATGGAGAAGAACAAGTCGAGGATGCTGCTGGTCCGACGAAAAAGACCGGTGAGTTGTGGTAGTAGGTCGTCGAACTTTGATCCGTACAAACTTTCACTGGAACGAAAACAACAATGATAAGCTGTAAGATGAGACAAATAGCAGTGGGCATGCCAGAACAAAACCCAGATCTTAATTGACCTTCTTTTGCAGTGAGTAAATACTGTGTGAATAATTCCAGGTACGAAATCCAGTAGGCCTTGTATCGAGGGAGCTGGAACTGTTCCAAGATTCTTCACGTTCTTCAATAATTCGTGCCATGGCTCCAATGAACTTTTCCACAGTGACAACTTTTTACCGAGTTCCTGGGCCGTGAAATCGCGCGAGAGAGAATTCTCCGTTTCCTTGATGCTCTGAGTTAAAAATACAGATAACAGTGGATTGTCTTCGAACCGTGCGATCTACATCAATGCTATGTTATTTTTTTTCAAGAACCTCGATCAGAAGTGCACTGGCTAGTGGCAGTGAATCCAACAGTGCTCTGTCCTTGAGACAAGTGGACGGTGAAGCTGACAGGGATTGAAGCATACTACGACCAACGGCATCCAAATTTACGCTCAGACGCTTTTCGTTGGAATCTATTCGCATGAGGGACGACAGAGATGGATCTTCGAAGCAGTCTTGCAAGTCCTCCATATCGTCGCCAGGTAAATTACCGTCATCGAGTGAAGAGGCCATTGCTGAAACACAAAACAAAAAAGGGTAAGTGGTAGGGTAGAAATAATGTGCATTGAGAAAGAAAACATAAAAATAACAAAATAGAGAACACGATAGAAATTTTGGACCAGATTGAGTATAGATACGTACAAAAATGAGGGTACAGCGGTGAAATTGCACAATTTCCATGTTTCAGTAAAAAAAAAAAAAAAAAAAAAAAACGATAACCGTGTATCGGAATAAAAATGAATTGGAATCATCCACTGTCAAGTACACAACAGCCCAAAAGTCATTCCAAATCTATCGCCAGCAATCCCGACAGCAGCGTACTCGGAACATCGGTTACTGGTCTGACAATTCATAACAAAAAGTAGTCCAATTGCCTGTTTGTTGGCATCGTCACGTCGAAGTTGAGCGCCCATCCAAAAATTTCGAACAGCCGGTTATCGTAGGGGGGTGTATCAAGCCGGCAATAGCCGAGTTGGCTCGGCTCGGCGATTTCCTATCTATCAGATAAGCCCCCACCCGAGCAATTAAGGTGGCTCAGTTAATAGGCGGACTCTTGATTCTGGAGCGCAAAGTGTAGCAGCAACACGAGTTTAAGCCTGGCTCCTGGGCAAGGGTGGGCCAAAGTTAAAAGTTACCCATTTAAAGTTTGCCAAAGGGGGTTTGGGTGTATGACGGCACCCCAAGTGTGTGCATACAGTCCACGGAAGGATATTTCGCGAGTGTAAGACCATCGTCGGGGCGGTCGGTCGTCTATGCCGGCGCTGCCAGATTGGAGTGAGCGAGTGCGATTCGAATGATCGGTCGTTGGCGAATCCATGGCAACTGCGGACAACAAGCTGTCAGATGATAGGTAAAGTTTTGATCAATAATCAGCTGGTGACTACTGGAGTTCAGCCGGAGAGTTTCGAGCTTAAAGCGCATGTATATATATACATATGCGGGCATCGAGTTGAATAGGAGATTTGTTTTCGGCTACCGTCGGGGTTGTACGAGCTATCAGGGCCAACAACACGGATCAGCCTTGCGGTAAGCCCAAAAGTGTTGGCAAAGAGGGGATTGATGACGGTAGCTACGTTACGGATGGCAAAAAAAACTGAGGGTTGGCGAGAAGGCGGTGGTAGGGTGGACGGTACCAGTCATGAGTCTTACAACTTCGGAGTGTATAGACGGTGGAAGGAAGGGATGGAGGAGGGTCCGGATGGTTTCAGTCAGTCGGCGTGTGCCAGCGCCGACGGCTCGGCGACGGACCGGCACGGCCAGCGACTCCGCAGCCCCTGAAGACGGGGAAAGTCTTCGTACGGAACACACGCGGGTTCATTGGTCCCGGTGGGTCGAGAGCCCCGAAGCGAGAGAGCGATGTGGGCGTCGAGAATTTACAATCGTCACGCTACGAGACCTTGGCGCACGCATCGTACTTTGGAAGGCTGAAGGTAATTGTAGTAGAGTTCTGGCTCGGGGAGAAACTCGACGAAGGTGTTTCATTCACCGATCTCCTCCGGAGAGACCGGAAATTAATGCAATGAATTTTGTGTAGATTAAAGGGTCAGTTTGGAAAAGAGAGAAAGGAGGAAAGCAATGACGAGCGCCCAGAGAAGAGGAAGCGGTCCGGTGAGACAGCACTCGCTGCAGCAGCCGGCGCGGCGTCATCACCAGATGAGAAGGCAGAGATCGGCGGAGGAGGATCGGGCTCTGCAGATCCGCACGACTGACCCGATAAGGGCGAGAAGGGAGAACGAGAGATCGAACGCCGAGAGGCCCAAGGTTCGAATTGCTTGGGGCGATGAAACCCGGATTGAAGACGACTCGGACGGCGGCAGAGTCGAGGTCGTGGCTTGCCAGATCGCGGCTTCCGGTAAACCGCGATCGGCGACCAACGGTCGGCAGTCGATGAGCTCCAACCGGAACTCCGGCGCGGACAAGACTTGCAGCACTCTCCTGTACTCTCGTCAGGAACTCGCCGAGAGGCTGAGACTCGCGTGGAAGCAACGCGAGGCCAACAAGTCGAACATCGATGTTTTCCTGGCGCACGGCACGACCGAGGAACGCAGCGACTCGAGGCTCTCCAGCTCGAGCAGCGTTGATCGCAGTCCCGTGGGGAGTTTCGAAAAAAAATCTGACACAAGAAGCGACACTAATGAGACGAAGAAAAATAACGTCGGTAAGGTTGAATCCGTGGTCGGCTCGGTTGAAAATTTTTGCCGCGTCGATGACGCCCCATCGGGTATTACCTGCGACTCCGAAGGTGCGAAGAGCAAACGCGCGAGCTTCAAGAGCGGAAACAACGCGGCGTTTCTCGAACTGGCGAACGAAACGGCCGGAGGATTCTTGGCAGCTTCCGAGGGGATTCAAACGATGAAAAAAGAATGTTCCCAGTTATCCGGCGTCGAGAAAAATCGGAGAAACAATTCGGCACCGCCGCAGAGACGGGCGAACAGCGTCGGGGCTTCGTGCAGGACTCAAGTGAGCATTGTCATAGAAGCTCCGAGTATATGCAAGCCGGAGCAGGAGGATGGAATCCCGACGGAGTGCGTCGAGGCGGGTAACGTTTCCTCGAGAATTTCCGGAATTGCCGGGGGACGCCCGATTAAATCGGCACCGGCGAAGAGGCGAGCGAGGAGCGGCAAGAGGAGAGCGAACAGCGTGGTCGGCAGGGGCGATCTCGAGGGTGGACGTGCCAAAGTCGCCGGTAACGAGAACGGAAAGAATTCGGAAGTGGTGACGATGGTCTCCCTGGTCAGCGACGCCGATAGCGATAGCGAAGTCGAGGGGAATTCCCCGAGGGACGATAAATTGATCAGTCAACTGAGAAGCAATCTACCCACGACACCGATAATAAAAAACAGCGCTGCTACCTGCGGATCGTCGAACTCCATCGCCAGAAGACCCATCAAGTCAGGTAATCTATATAGAGTTGAGCCTCGATTATCCGAACCGGTCGAAACTGAGTCTAGTTCCGATAATCGAAAATTCGGATAGTCGGATCGCTATTTTTTTTTTTGCAGTTTCAAAAATGTGTTTTGAAGTTTAATATATACTATTATTTTGATTGAATATGTCTTATTTATATACGTGTTGAAAACCCGTATATAAATAAGACAAATTCAAACGAAATAATCGTATATATTAAACTTCAAGACATATTTTTAACATATTGACAACGTCGAAGACTTACTTGAAGGATTTCATGAAATAAACTCGTCCATTTTGCTTCCTCATAAAGGAAGCTTTGTTTTGGTAGAAAAAAAATCCGTGATTCTATTGAGAATATGTTCAGAATGTTCTAAAATATCGAAAAATGACATTTAGGTTTATGTCCGGATGCCAAAAATACAGACAATGCTTCCCTACAGAAGAAGCTTCGCGAATAAAGGAACATTATAAGGAAGCGATATGACAATTTCAATTTTCAACTTTTATGAGGAAGCAATATGAAAATTTCAATTTTAAACTTTTTTTAAATTAAATTATAAAATGCGATCTTGAAGCCGCTTCAGTGTGAGGTACGTATGTACGACGATTCAAACGATTTGGTATAGAAATGAGTGACTGATGCGTGCTGCCCGACTCTGCTTTGGGGGTGAAACTACTACAATGTATAATCTTTCGCGCTAACGTTCGGATAATTGAGGGTACGGATAATCGAGGTTCTACTGCAATTATGAACTTACATAATACACATATTTAAATACTTATTATATATTATATGGGTATATAATTTCTTTGTAATACTCGTAATTATTGCGATAAAAATGTTTATTGCCATTTTCATTTTCCGAATCATCGTATTACCAGTCATCAATTGAATTCAAATAATCATTGGTACTAATTCGATGGTAAATTTAGAAAATAAAAATAGCAATACAAATACATTTGTACCGTAATAATAACGAGTATTAAAAAGAAAATGTAGGTCACTCGGAAGTGTTTTTTGCGCCAAAACCCGAACTCGACAGCACTTTTGGTCCGAAGCAAAGCGAGAAATTGATGATCGTAAATAATATTGCGTGCCTCTTGGGTTCTCGTCATTACTTTATCTGCCGATCAACAGTTACGCACTTGTAGTCTCGTCGGCGGCGTCAGAAACGTCGTCGGTATGTTCAGAGTGTCGCGAAGATATAAAGCACACGCGGAGCTATAATCCAGCGGTCTAATTAGAAAAGACGCGACACGCGAACACCGCATTCCTGGAATAATATGCGCATCGTACCATTCACGCGAACCCTTCTCTCGTGCTGAATCATACACGTGTAAATTATTTCATTCAAGTTATATGCACCCGACTCAAAATTGATCGATAATTATTTTTTTCGTACTTTCGACTTCCACTGATTGAACAATCAAGCTCAAACTTACGAAGAACTAATATACAGTACATATTATCTATATATGTACCATAGTGAGAAATTCATAAATGTTTCGTGCCGAGAGTCATCGCTCCCTGGAGGTCGGTCGAATCGATTCTCGATGACGGATAGCCTCGAAGCCTGAAGCCAAGCTCGTAGGGAGGAAAAGGTCGAAATCGTAACTGTTTTAGCCAGTGGAACACGAAAGCCATAAACGGAGGGGCGGAAGAACCGAGTGGATGAGGATGAGAGAGAAACGTATGGCGATTGTCTCTCGTTCAGAACCGGCGAAATCGATGGAGAATGTACGATTTATACCTGGCCTAGATTTTAACAAAGTGTCTTGACCCAGGCCCTACGATCGTGAGCCTGAGGCCGCAACCGAGTTAGATACGCAAACACACATAACCGGTGTTAACCCTTCACGTACCGGTGTCTCGCTGGAGAAATTTGAATACGTTTTTTCATACATGTCCGGGGACTGAGACTGCTTCCTTAGGTGTTCTGCCATTCGTGCTTTTACCTATCGTCGTGCGATAAAAAAAAAAAAATTAATTCGCCGAAAACGTGTAAAATCATCTAAGAGTGAAAAACTTCTTGATCTTGGGATGGGGAGAAATTGCTGATTAGGACGTAAAACTGGGTTATCAAATAATTGTATAAAATGGATGAAAAATTTTACAAATTGGGGTGAAGGACTCAAGTCGATATCCCGTTTGCAATAGAAATATATACTGTAAACAATTTTCAAAATGTATCAATGTCCGTACGGTGCAAAATATTGTCAATAAATACAATTGCTACGACGACTAAAAAAATCTAAAAAAAATCCTTACATCTTTATGATAAATCGTTTGCAGTCTCCTTTCAGCAAGACTCCATAGATCTGGAGGAGCCGGAGAAGAGGAACCTGAGAATTCGACCCCAGAGCGTCCAGGTCGGCCGGGTTACCGGTAGCGCATTGCCCACACCGGAAGAAGCTAGGACCTGGAGAACGGAAGTGACTACGCTC
Source organism: Stenichneumon culpator (assembly GCA_964017025.1). Taxonomy (NCBI): domain Eukaryota; kingdom Metazoa; phylum Arthropoda; class Insecta; order Hymenoptera; family Ichneumonidae; genus Stenichneumon; species Stenichneumon culpator. The sequence continues at coordinate 16,062,036 of OZ024779.1, read as the reverse complement.
ACGATATCGACCACCAGCACGATACACCAGCACTACGAGAGCCAAGAGCTCGCCGACGTGTTGCTTACCGATCGAGAGAAGAGATGCCTCGTCGTGCCGATCGGCGATCCGCGATCCGACAAAAAGAGAAAACTTCTTCGGCCTAGAAACACCCCGCCGCCCCGAGGAAAGTGAGTTTCAATTAATATCGTAAGATTCCATTTTTCCTTCCCAAACTAAACCACACTGTAGGGATTTTATTCCGATTTTAACACGTTGCCACTTTGATGCCCGATTCATATATTTTCCACACTCATGAAGTTGTCATTTTTATTTGTACATTGTTTCATAAAAATCTCTCGTCATCCTCCCGAACCAACAGTGGATTTGTAACATTTGCGATTCCGATAAGATGTAAAATCGTCAAGCTTCTCGGCGGGCACTCCACAATTGATTGTTCTACTCAAGCTCGAGGCTGTATTTCGGCGATACACGAAATTTCAACAATTTGCATTCAATATAGCGGTGACCGTGAGGATATTTCTGAGGCACGAAGAGTAGCTTCGATTTTTTTCTCGGTTTTGTTTGTTTTTTCGATTTATTATATCGAGAGTGAGAGGGAGGAGAGGCAGGAACGAACGGTACCAGACAGGGGAGTTAACGGCGGGCAGAGGAGAGATAGTATTATTGCGATTGTGAAAGCGAAGAAGGCCAACGCGTCGGTACCATCGTGTACCTCAACGAAAGATATTGGCTCCGGCATCGATATCGCGAATATAGTACGAGGGGACAATACTCTATCTATCAATCTATCTGTGTCATGTATTCTTTTATGAACTTGGAGAGTCCCTCGCACGTTCAAGTGCGCGGCTCGATAAAACCGGCGTACCAGACATGCATTTTATCCTTCTTGTTATTCCAGTGGCATCGAGAAACCGACGGCGATGCATCAGAACGAGACGGGGGAGGCTCCCTCGCGATCGGGAATACCTGCTGTCCTCGAAAATCCACTTCCCATTCAACAAAGTAATTCGATTTTAGTGCAGACGTCCGTCTCGAAGGTAAATGTTTTCCTCGATGTTAAATGTTGCGACCTCAAGAATATAAAGTTATTCGGAAAACATCTTCGCGATGAGGAAATTAGCGCTAAGGTAAAGGTATCAATGCTCAGAGGGTTAAGAAAATCCCCAGATTCCAGCAGTTATTAATTGGTCAAGAACAAATTTTTGTGTGAAAATAACTGAAACCAATGTCAAGCTGATAGTTTCTAGTTTCAAAAACACATCGATTAACTACAACAAAAAAAAAAAGATTTTTTTAAATTAAGGTAAATGTCGCCATTCCCGATCATGCTCCCTTTACCGACCATTTCGGCGTAGAACGTCATTTACGAGGCTGCCAATGCACAAAACGTACATTAGTGGTCTAGAAATATTCAGGAATTTGTGGTGTGTGAAAGGATTGTAAAGTGCAGGGTAAGTGTAATAATTAGTACATGATATTATCGCTTTTCTTACCGCACTTCGCGACCCGAGCGGTTTCTTAGACGTGAGGTTGGGGATTGTCGATCGCGTAACTTTTTTTGTGCATCAAATAATGTTTGTAGATACGATTACAAGTGTCAAATTGGATTTCTAGAACTTAAATGCGCAATAAGTCAAACCTGCATATAAGTGTCCGATAACTGGGACGTATACGAGCATTGATACTGTTATCTTACACGAAAAGGCGACCAAATAACTTTGCAGGGCGAAAAACAAGTAGTGAGGGCAACTCTGTTCACTCACTAAAAATGCATGTAAAAAATATCTTCAGTAGTTTTAGGATCAGGGAGAATGGAATAAACATCGCGCCCCCTTCAGGTTCTGATTATTGGGCGTCTCTTAAGGACCTACTTGCAGATCCTAAATATTCTGAGCCCTCGTCAATAATTTCAATAATAAAAATATACTTTTCCTCCAGGATAAACAATATTATTCCAAGCTCTCTAAAGTCTTTCTGAGAAAATTTGAAACGTAATGCTTTTTGAGGACACTTTTAACTTGTCTCTCTAGAGCTATTTTCTCACCAAAAAGTTTCATCATGGTCTTCCATTTTTTATTCATGTTTGAATAAAAACTGTACAATCCTTGACTCTTGTTTAAAGCTCGAAAATAATTTCATATAAAATTAACAATTTGTAAAAATCACTACAGCTAGTGGAGAACGTGGTAGTAACGGGATCGAGTGGAGAACCGGAAGTGGATGCGGACTCGGTGGAGCCAGCGTTTCAAACCACCAAGGAAAAGGAGTGTTGGCATCTTTACAGAAGAATGTGCGACAAAGGTGTTTGCGTTTCTTTCGACACGGTCCTCAGGTATACTTAACAGGCTCGAAATTTTTTTTTAATTAGAATAATGTTTCTCGCTCTGTATAATGGTATATAGTGAAGTTTTAACGAATGATTCTTTCCAGGGGAATGCTGACCCCTACGGAGTACAGATTACGCAGAAAAGAGGTGACCTAGCTGGGTTTCACAGGATATAGAAACTACATCCATGGAAGACTATGGATACGATCGAACTACACATACGTAAACTTTAGAAGCTACCACCAAGCGCTTTGCAAGCCAACAAGCTCAAACATACTCGTCACATATATCGTATACCACCCCGCTCCCCCTCGACTCTCATAATAGTCCTATTAATCTGACACACCAGATGCCCCCCTAGATTTAACGACAAATAGTACAACAAATTGTTTTTTTTTTAGATTAACGATTGTACAATGTTTTTTCGAGAAATAGTTTACATTCGAGTACCATGTACCAACAAAGCCAATAAAGAGTTGTCACGTTTTACTAGTTTTTAATAGAAAAAAAACATCAATTTTTCTTTTCTTTATTCCCAATTTAGATATAGTAAAAAGTACATAGTAGTTTTTGCGCAACAACGAGTTGGCACACCAACATTTTACGGATGAGATACATGATTTACGAATTGTGTAAAAACAAAATCAAATAAATTTAAAAAATTGTGCCAGGGAACATTACAGCAGCGCGATCTGAACGTCGATTCCGAAACAGTTCTAGTACCTCGCTGAGTCGGCTCTTCAGAGCGACAGAGCAATGACGTCATATCGAATAAGCGATACTGAGAAACAGTGAGGTACGAGGGAGTCAGTGTACGATCAGATATTGTCTAGGTATGACGCACATCAAGCTTAGCTCTCCTGTTTTGATATTTTTGGAGCAAATTAACCGCGCAAAGTGTAGGGTGTAGTTGAGGGTGTACCGCATGTGTGCCAAGCTGCGATGACACGAGCGATTCGTCGCTGTCATGACGATACATCAATAATGCCATTCGCCAAGAGGAACGGAGGCAATGTTAACGTCGATTACAAAGCACGTCTGGAGCACAAATTGTACTTGGTGCGTAATTCACGTTGATTAACAGACCCACGCTAAAAACGCCACTTACTCGAACCGTCGGCAACTCCGGTCAAATTTCATCGTTACTATTATTTTTATAATTACAGGCAAGGGAGAATCCGGAGCCTGTATTCGATATTTCGGAATGTGCGCTCAAACAGATACCCTCTGGTATTTACTCGTTGTGCAAGGTATTCAGGAAACGAGAGTTGTTTATGCAATGCAACAGACTGACATCCCTATTGGGTGGAGGTGCCTTGAGCGATCTGTCGCTCTTAACTGTATTAGACATACACAACAATGAATTTACAAATTTGCCACCAGAGATTGTTCACTTAGCTTCCCTCAAGGTAAGCTTTTTATAATTAAACGGAGTACATTTTTAAATTCCACTTTAGACGGAACATAAAACTATAAAATTACTATACTATGAACGATTTTACTATAAAATTACCTTTAATTAAAAAAGTTCAATAACTATGCAACTCATTATAGTAACTCATGACTGCGACTAGCTGTAGTACCAGTTTGAAACTGGTGACACTAGCACTATGATTATTGTTAAAAAAATATTATTACCAAGCCGCCACGTGCGAGATCTCGCGCGCAGATAAGAGTTCGAGATCGATTTTTTACACTTGAGGTTTATTAATAACGATGTTTCACTTTGTGACTATTACTTTTTTTCCGCAGGAACTCTACATGCAGGATAATAGTATACGTAAGCTACCGAAAGAATTGGGAGACCTGACCAATCTAACGATTCTCAATGTTTCGAGCAACAAGTTGAAACAATTGCCGGAGAGCATCGGTATGCTTGAGCGTCTGACCGTACTTGACATAAGTCGCAACAAGGCTATACAAAAGTTGCCCAAGACACTGGGCAAGGCTCAAATGCTGGTGGAACTGAATGTCGAAGGATTGAATATTTTATATCCACCGGAAGATGTTCTCTGCGGTGGAGCTATAGTGATAGTAGCTTTTTTAGCTAACGAATGCGGTATCGATTACTCGCCGGAGAAGTCTCTGTCCGCGAGAGAAACCCTGGACGATATTAATAACGGAAGAAGCGATGATAGTACGACGATTGTTAATCGCGACAAGGAGTCCGACGTGCAGGTTTATTCTCAGCTAAATTAGTGCCCGTTCGCACGTTTATCTACAAAACGTAAAACTTTGAGGCTCGATGTTTAATGTTTTGCTTTCCATTATTTTTCTAGGCAACGTTAACGAAGCTAGAAAAAGCAAAGGCACGTGGAAGAGCTCTTATGATTTTTCTTTATATTATCGCTTTCGTATCTGCATTCGTCGCAAAAAAAAAAACGATCCACATGCACACACAAATCCAATCTCATCCATTCTGGCACCTTTTGGATTTGTTTGTTCGATTTTACAATTCGTTTATCGTATCGTCGAATTAACTTAACACACACAATCGTGCGATTTAATTAAAGAAAATTGCTTTTATAACTTGACGAAATTTCTTTTTCCAGGAGCAGAGGCAAAATGCGCTACTCGAAGTCGAGAAGAACATCAGGGAACAACAAGAGTATGAGCTCGAGTTGCAGTCCGCCCTGAAAATTCACAAGAAGAAGGTAAAACCATTTTCTGTCATCCATTTTTTTTTTCTGACGTCAGAATTTAATCCAAACGATCGTTTAATTTTATCGAAGCTGCTGAACGATCTGGCGCTGCAACAAACGCAGTTGGAACAGGAGATCGAGAAAGTTCAACAGGAGAGAGACCTGAATCGAGCTCGATTGCTAACTTTCATCTACAACGGTGAGTTAAAGTTACCTAATTGCTAATAACATCTTCCGCGAAGAATTTACGCTGAAACGATTTTTTTTTCCTGTTCCACAGCCGAAAAAGACGCGGACTACGTGATAACGGAATTTTTGCGAAGCAGCGAGGAGGAGAGGCAGAGTCAGGCTGAACTTCTCGAGCGGGAAAAGCGGGAAGAGATGAAGCTATTGTCCCAGTGCCATTCGGAGCAATTCAGGCTCCGTACGAAGGAAACGCTGCGTACGTATCTAAAGATATACGAAACAAGGTGTCGAGAATTATTTTTAAAAAATTCAATTATACCAATCTATTGACTGTTTTCAGTTGCCATGGAGGAACTGCTTGAAGAAGAATTGTTGACAGAGAGGAAGATCGAAGAGTATACGAAATTTAGGGACTGTAACGCACAATCGTTACTAAATTTGTAAGTAGAGTTAAAAGTCAATCAATATTAATTAATCAATCGATCCGTGAGAATTTTAATTGATCGGATGATCTTTTTTTTAAATGCTCCAGAGAGGTAAGAAACAACCATCACCTGGAGGAAGTGGTGAGGGACCAAAAGAGGACCCAAGAAGATTTAGTCAACAGACTGAGAAAAGACGAAGTTCTGCAGAGAGCAGCGGTAGCCGCTCTTCTCGAAAGAAGCGACGCGAGATCGTGGAGTATAGTGCAACAAGTGAATTTGGTACAGTCTCAGTTGGCTGCACTCACCAGTATCGAGCTCGAGCGAAAGAAGTTGGAGATTAATCAGCAAATAGTAAGAAAATTATTCGTCTACAATTTCGTAAATTGATGCTCCAATAAGAAATGCGCAAAAAAGCTTATTTTACGCAAGACTCGAGAGCCACCGCTTTGAGCCAGGCTCTCGACGATTATCGCAACGGCAGAGTTAATATTTGATTTCTCACTTTTTTTTCCGCTAGAATGATTTGGCTGATAGACGCGTCACGCTGAGTGCAATTCTCGTCGATTTATTGGAGCAGCAGGCGAAGAGGAGGGAACAATTACTCGAGACTATTCAACAGATAGAACAGCAGAGAGGAATCAATGTGCGTATACCTCTAACATTTGCAAAGATGGGTAACGGAAATTTTCACGCCTCATGAGAGTCGCGGATTATTTTGCTACCGCACGGACAGGACTTCGTTTTCATTTTTTTCCTTTTTTTTTTGTACACTTATACATTTTGAAATTCGTACATTTTTTCTTGATCTTTTGTGCTGTGTTCATAAAGCTTCCTCTTCCTTTTTCACAGACAAGAATTTGTGAATATAGAAGAAAATTATGAGGAAAAAATGTGCTAATTTCTAATTTTCTGGGTATGTCGTTTCTTGCGCAGAGTGCGAGAAGGGACAGTCTCTTTTGGTTGATGCAGTATCAGTCGTTGATGGAAGCGAGACCTCAGGGTCTTTTGGAGGGTTTGGAACCAATATTAGTTCGTCACGTCGCTATAGCTGGAGCATTACACTGCCTACCTTTCCTAGCGACCCTGCCCTCGTTGCTACCAGATGTAGACGACGAGAGTCTCGAGTCCGTGAGTAAAATTATCATCGACTGTACATACATTCTTCTTTCTCTTTTATTTTCTCCGCAACGTTTAATCTGCAATTTTTTTTTAACAGATCGGCATACACTGCGCGAGGGATCGGGCAGCGATAAGATTAGCTGCTGAAAATTATCTGGCGGAAAAGAAGTTAAATTCATGCGAATCGTTCGCATACCCGTCGGCCCCAACGGACGACGAGCCTTGTACAAGTTCTAAAACTCACGAGCCTACCACTATTCAGAGTATAAGTACAACCGAGTGTGTCGTGTGTCTTGATTCGCACGTGAGTCTAAATTTACTTAGCTATAAATCAACGGACACACATATCTTTTCTTTTCTTCGTCATTAATGTATTTTTTTTTAATTATTTTTTTTCAGTGCGAGGTGATATTTCTTCCGTGTGGGCATATGTGCTGTTGCGCCGGATGTTCCGGAATGGTAACAACCGAGTGTCCAATGTGTCGTGGCCTCATAGATCGAAAAGTACAGGCGACGAAAACCTGATTCGATTTCTTTTCTGTATATTTAAAAAATTTGACAAGCACGCGATGCTCACAACGATACTATGAGGCATCGACTGTTTAGTTCGTATTTTACTACGGGAAACCGAGTCGATGTAGGTAACACCGAGATTTCTCATCTACCAGATGTCTGTGAGAATGCAGTCGTGCTAATCCTTCCTATGTCACATACAAATGTATTTATCTTCCACGTAGCTTCGAAGCACACAGCCTATGATTCCGACGTTCGTCGGAACGTTAATCAATCAAAAAAAAAAGAATGAAAAAAGAAATTGTTTAACTAGATATTATTATCACCAAAAATTTTCTATCTAGTAGCTAAGTTTCGAACGTTAGATCAGTTTATGTCGCATTCGTGTTTTTTGATTCGCAACGTTTTTATCAAAATTTTTGGCGATATAGAACATGGATCGATGGACGTTAATATAGAGGCACTGTAGGGTCAAGGACCTAGCCCCTGTATACCGTTAACATAGACTATCAGTGCCCGAACGTTTCTCGATTGCATTGTATAAATACATCGTAATAAAACACCAGCGTTTGAAGCGCGACAATTTATTACGCATTTTTTGCTTATAAAAAATTGTGTCCCTTTGACGATACATCATTTCTTTAATATCCCGACAAATATCACATGCAAAAAAATATAACAAACAGCGTTGGGGACAAAACAAACTTTATTCGTCCTCTGCCACGTCGTTTCCATCCTCGTCTTTTCTCTGCTGTTTCCGCTTCGTCGTAGCGTCTTTTTTCTCCTTCTGCGACTTCTTGAATGTTTCCAGGGCGTCGCGCAGCGGAGTTACGAATTGCTCAAAATCTATCTCCTCCATAGCCTGTATGACGTCGGCTCCCGATATAGTTTTGCGATTTCCCTTCTTCGCTATGGTGTTGGCCGCCGAGGTCAGGTAGAGAATGAATATGGACGCTGCCTTTGCGACGGCTACCCTGGCCTCTTTGCCGATGGTCACACCGTCCGGAAGCGCCTCTTTGATTATCCTCGTCACGACGGCGTTCGGGAGATTGAGATCTTCGAGACGCTCGGCCATCTGGACGATCGGTAATTAACGAGGAAATAATAAAAATAAAAAAAACTGCTACATTGTAATTAGAAAAAAATTTGAGGTTACTGGAGATTCGGGTATGTTTTTTGGAAAATCAAAATATTGTCGTATACTTACGATCGACCGTTGAGATTCTCCGTCGATTTTCACAAGGGATAAAACGCACGGAAGATTCTCGTTTGATCGTTACAATCTATTCGAGCCGGCTTTTTTTGTCGTGTAAACAGAAAACATGCAACAAGCCATTCCCGCGCAGATTTTTGATCCGACTGAATAAAGAGTGGAGTTCGAAGACGAGGAAGGGACTCTGCCGTACAGTGTTTTTGAAATTACCGGTAAATTTACCGCGCTGTTCAACCGGGTTATTTATCGATTCGTATGGTTACTGCCTGAAGTCGTTTCGGTTATTTCGAGTTTCCCCTAGAAAATCTCTAGGACGAGGATGTGATAGGCGAAGAGAGGGGGCCGTAGTAATAATGCAGAAGTAAGGTGCAGCTAAATTCTGACAGTCGCGTTTCTGTGTCGTCTGCACCGATAGATTTGACAGCTGGGGAGAGCAAAAAAAAAATAATCTACCTGCCACGAAGAATCGACGTTCGAAAGCGTCGATTATTATTCAAACATACGCGTGAATAATCAACGTTTGGCATCATTCGCAGGAAAATGTCAAAGATCGAGGAAGGCAACGCGCACATCAGGCAAGCGGAGAAAAGGTATATGCGTATTACTTTTTTTTTTCACGGTGACTTTTCGACCGAGTAATTCGTGCTCCGTTAACCCTTCATTTAATACGGAAGAAACCTCCACATCTATACGAATTATTTGTTATAGCTACTCAACCGTCATTCTGCGAGTCTGATGAATTTTACAATTGATGATTTTTTTTTGTGAAATTTCGAGAATGTGTCGATGTGAACGACGATCCGTTTATCGGTTATAAAATTATTGTTACAGCTTGAAAACAACGTTACTGAAGTGGAGACCTGATTTTGAAGTAGCTGCCGATGAATATACTCACGCCGCTACCTGCTTTCGCATCGCCAAGTCTTACAAACAATGCAGAGAAGCTCTACTGAAGGCGTCCGATTGCTACAAGCAGAATAGATCGTATCCTTTGAATCTAATTTCCATTAGGGATGGGCTGAGATTAGTGTAACAATTTTTTAAGTCTGTGATTACTCCTTAATGATATTCACAGATGGTTCCACGCTGCCAAGTGAGTCGACCCACTGAACTGTGTATATTTAGTACAAACTCAAACACAGAAATTGAATGTGGTTTACCCTATTTTTTGATAGATTTTTAATTGCTATCGACTTTTCATCCAATTTTTTTATTCTCATGCAGAGTCAATTGTTTACAGCCTTTATCACAGTATTTTTATGTATGGTCATCAGTGATACATACGCGATTTGCCAGTCTATTTTTACTATCAATTGATAATGTAGATTACTCATTGAATAGATTTTTGTTTCTTTGTAGAATCGACTCAGAACCATCTCTGTGTCTTATTCCAGAAATCTGGAGCAATTGTTGCTCATATGCAGAGACGCGGGTGATCTCTCGGAGATTTCGAAGTTCGCGCATTCCTCCTGTTCTCTGTACCAGCAGCACGGTTCACCAGAGTCCGGAGCTACCGTTTTGGACAAGGCAGGAAAGATGCTCGAGAGCACCGATCCCGAGGCGGCGCTACCATTATTTCAACGCGCAGCCGAGATAGTTATGGTAATTGAAAATAAAAATAAAAACCTAATGCAAAAAAAAACATGGACTTCTTTAGCAGAATACGAAAAAACGATTCTCAAAAAATCTAACGCTTGATTCTCGTGTTTCCAAAAGGGCGAGGACAGTCCGCGCCAAGCAGCGGAATACATGAGCAAAGCCGCGCGTATTCTCGTTAAATTGAAGATGTACGATCAGGCAGCAGATGCGATACGTCGCGAGATAGGAATGCATCAGGCCATCGAGCACGCTCCGTCGGTCGGTCGTTTGGCCGTCGTTCTCGTGTTGGTGCAGCTAGCCCGCGGCGATCAGGTAGCAGCGGAAAAAGCTTTCAAAGAATGGGGCAACTACTGCGAGGTGGAGGAGATTCAAACGTTGGAGATGCTTTTGCAAGCGTATGACAACGAGGACGCTAACATGGCAAGAGCGGCTCTCAACAGTCCGTTCATCAAGCACATGGATGTTGAGTACGCGAAACTCGCCCGAGGCCTGCCGTTACCGACCACCCAGGAATATGCCATACCACCGGTTGGTGTAAGAGCCAATGCAGCACCTTCTTATATATCTACCAACACAAATAATCTCTCTGGTCCAGCGACTGTAGAGGCAGAAGTCAATCATGTAATTATATTGATTCTGGATCTCTACATGCGTCCATCAAACTGAATATCAACGCTATTTTCTTTCTGTTCAGGCATCCGAATCTAAGAAGGAAATAAGCGTCGCGTCCAGCCCGTCCACTCCTGTACGAGCCGTGTCGGCCAGAACCGAAGAAGCAGACGAGGAAGGAGCCGCGGCAACTTCGGACGAAACTCCCTCTTCTTCCCATGGTTTTATGCCACTAGATCAAGTACCAGTGGACGAACCTGCTGTAGCCAGTCCGGTCGATAAACCGCCGACCGTGGATGAAGAATACGACGAAGGATTGTGCTGATCTTTCAACGAAACTACTCCGTACGGTCTTGATCTCGCATAAAAGCCATTATTCTCGTGCATTTAATATCGATGATATCTATGATTCGTCGTATAATTCAAAAAATGGAAAGATCTAGATTAGTTCGAATTACATCTATCTTTAATCATACGTCTCTTTGCGATACGTAAAATACACACATCCGCGCGCGCTCTCTCTTGCTGGCACTCGATACAACTTTCTTTGTGTTGTATAAACAATAGAGATATATGCTTCCTATGTTGTTGCAGAGATTGTAATCGATTCGTGTAGGGCTTGAGACAAGAAATTAATGTATAAAAGAGAACTAAACAAAATTATGGACATATGATGGACACAATAAAGTTTACAAAAGTCATGTGGAACTGGTGACTCAACTTTTTTCAGTTACTCATCCCAAGTCATCCCCTTATATACGACGTATGTAAGGAGAGAACGACTTGTAATCCAATGAAATTTGCTTGTAAGATTATGATGTAGAAAAATATTTTACATAGTTACAAGTAGTCTAGAATAGAAAAAAGAGGATTTTTCTATTTGTGTCTGACTTGTGAGTCCTGTGTTTGTGTGTGTCTGTGTCCTCCGGAAACATTAATTTTTCAACAAGACTTTTGATCGCAGCAAAATTTGATATGCCTTTTACATATGTAATGGAGTTTTGGCATTGAATTTGGAATTCATGCGTTAATGTTTTCTGGAATATTACCTTGCATTTTTTTTTTTAAATGATGAAAAAATGTAAAAACAATGGGATCAGAGTTTTTGAAACGCTCACACTCAAATAGCAAGCAGGAACTTCATGTTACAATACAGCGGTGTCTTCCTTACCTTACTCACCTTCCCGTACTCACTTGTGAGTAAGATCAAACAAATTGGATCTTGTATTTCTATAGATATAAGATGTACAAACAAAGGTTAGGCAATCGGAAAGTAGATAAGTAAATCAAATTTTTTGCTTACCTGTTGGTTGCAGACAATCCGAAAATACATCAGTTCCAGAGAGCAGCGTTTTTTCACATAGCAATGGCACAAACACGTATTATTTTTCGGAATATCGAACTTTAGTGAAACAGTGTCAAGTGCCGGCAACGATAGCACACTCGGTTTCGACCGGTTTTTTTGGGGTATGACATAGAAATCAAAGACAAGTTTTTTTGTTTACGCACTTGAATATGTGGTTGCGAAAAGGGTTAGTTGACCGTGGCAGCAAGTGTGACAGATTAAACGAGAGACGCAATGATCTAAAAAGTTTTTGAACAACGGGTGAACGGAAATCACTAAACTGACATAATGAATATGACATAAAATCAATTACGCGAATTGCAAGAGCGACGAAAGCAGCGTCTGTCATGAAACCCATGAATCTCAAAAGGATATCAGATCCGTGAAATTTCAGAGGTAGTTCGAATAAATCGGTTTGCAGTGGTGTCACACAGAAAATACTATCTCAGAACTCTCAAAACACCAACGATACATGTGCTCCGGACGGCTAAAATAAATTGTTCAAAATAATTCCTCGTGCAATAAATAAACAAACGGCATATTTATGACTATAAAATGATTCGGTTATGACAGTTGAGCCCTTTTTAAATTACTTCAACTCTTATTTAAAATTGTACATCATGCCAGTCTAGTAGTTAATAAAATTATCAGCGTTAAAGTATTTTTAGTAACTGTCGTTTCTTTACCGCCACATATCACATACCGACCGCCGAGACAATCACGTGAAAGTAACAGTGGATGGTTCCGAACCAGTTCATGAGATTCCAACGAGCACCAATAGCGTGCTCGACATTTTAGCGAACCGTCCAATCAGCGCGGGAAGTCCGCGATGCGGCGCTCGACACATACATTTAGTTCAGCAGCCAATATTAAAACGCGCCTTCAATTCTCAACAAGTGTTTGAGCGGGAACGCCACGAAGCGTTTGCGTCTCTCGAATGTCTCCATTCCATCGTTTCGAGCGTTTGCTGCTCTCCGTTGGTGAAAAAAAAAATTGAATAATCGATCGCGACACAGTTGTCGCCGAAATTTTTCCGTCGAACGTACAAATCTTTTATTTTTCGTTTTTCAAATTATCATCACGTTTCAAAGTATTTATACAGTTTTCGATAACGTGTTTAGAGCAAAAGTCCCATCGAAGCTGCGCGTCTTTGTCGAAACGTCAATAAGCACCAGTAGCGCTAAACATGGCCGAGACAACGGTAGGAAATTTTGAGGAGGACAATTCGGTTACGATGCTCGATGTGTTGCAAGAAGAAAATCAATTGGAGGAGGACGCTAACGCTGTTCTCGGACCGTCGGACGACAAAAATTGCACATACAACAAGGTATCGAACGACGCGTCTTTAACCTTTGTGACCTTTTCCGGAGCGCACCAACGACGTTTCGTCTTCTCTGCACGAAAACATAGAAAAAAAACAAAGTCGTTCCATCGTAAATATAAACTTTTTTTTTGTTTTTCATCAGGGATACATAAGACAGGCTCTGTACGCTTGCAAGACTTGCTGCTCCGACAAAGAGCGAGCAGCTGTTTGTTTGGCATGCAGCTTTCACTGTCACGAAGGTCACGAACTAGTCGAACTCTACACCAAACGACACTTTCGGTGTGACTGTGGCAACAATAAATTTGGCAGCAAGAAATGCAGCTTGGATTTTGTAAGAATACTATTTTGCAATTTTTATTTCTATAGATTTTAATTGTGGCTTTTTTTGGCATTAAGTATGTAATACATTTGATTGCAGACCAAGGTGCCTATAAACGATGAAAATAAGTACAACCAAAATTTTGACGGCGTTTATTGCACCTGTGCAAGGCCATACCCCGATCCCGAAGATTCCAACAACGACGAGATGCTGCAGTGTGTCATTTGTGAAGATTGGTATCATTCCAAGGTAAGGAATTGACTATCCAAGTGAGTACTGTGGTTCAATATTTTAGAAGAATATAAAGAGAAAAAAGATTTAATTGTTCTGGTAGTGCAAGCAACGGAAAAGACACCTTGAAATTTGTAAATTTTTTTTTTTGTAAAGAATCCACATTTGATCTATGTAAATGGATAGACATTTTTCTTCATGTATCAAGTTGACTGATAATGGTCTTACATTGTCTCTCTGACATTATTCTACAGTGTACCTTACATTTGCAGATGTATTTATGTTTTCGATAAATTTATCGTTTACATCGATAATATCTATATTAACGGAGTATGTGGTATATTTTACAGAACTGTTCTCTATTTTATAACACTGAATTATCATTTTTTCTCGTAGCATCTCGAGTGTCCGGAAGGGACGCCCGAGGACACTTCGTACGACGAACTGGTATGCGCTGGATGCATGAGAAAACACGATTTCCTCTGGCGATACGCGCCGAAGAGCGCGGTTACAAAGAGTTCAAAGAAACAGGAAACGGAAACTAGCAATGAAGAAAAAGTGGAAGTCTCGTCGTTGCCGCAGGGTTGCACCATGCCTGAGAAAATTACCGATCAAAAAAATTCGGGCTCGTGCTTCTGGGTGGAAGGTTGGCGATCAAGTCTCTGCGTCTGCTCAGACTGTAAAAAGATGTATGAGAAGGAAGACGTCTCGTTTCTTCTCGATCCGCTTGACAGTGTTCAGGCTTACGAGGAAGCCGGAAAATCTAATCCTCGAGAAACTCAGTACGAAAAGGGCATGAGAGCTTTGGCATCTCTGGATCACGTTCAACAACTCGATGCTATCGAAGGTGAGCGAAGATTTTAATAAAATTCCAACAGATCAATGTTATGCATAGTTTGTAAAACAGGGGAAATTTTTCCCGAAATGGTTCTTCGAAGCATTTTTAAAAATGTCTGAAACAACCTAACGTGACTGTTATTACAGTTGACGCACGTGTATATTATACATGTGGTATTCCGTATATGAAACTACAGTATATAATTATTTAAACTTGTATAAGACCGTCGCACAAAGTTTTGACCCGTTCAGCGATACTTACATTATGTTCTTGTTTCAAGAGTACAACAATATGAAGGACAATCTGAAGAACTATCTGCGCAAATTCGTTGAGAACAAGAAAGTCGTACGCGAGGAGGATATAAAAGAATTTTTCTCTGAAATGGAATCGAAGAAACGCCCGAAGGTCGTCGTGCCGACTTACTGTCGCTGAGAGTACTTCGTTACGGTCCAACCGATCAGTATATCTCGAATCAAATTCTCGAGCAATGAAATATATAATCTCCACAGTAAAATGTGAGAAGGATCCCTTATATTATATATAACGTATGTATATCCATAAATCTCGTATTCTTTCGAGCTATGTGATAGACGATAAAGAAATGATAATCTCTTTTTTTCATAAAAAATATTGTATTTTTCTCGTCTAGCCATGCCCTATGTCCTATGATTATATTTTCGTCACAGAATAATTGCACATTATTGTAAGGGCAGTACGAATATTCAAAGGCTTACAGCGGTTTTGAGATCCATCGAACAGATTCGAGATATTTTTAGAATGGCGATGTATCTGTTTGTTTATTATAGTTTATGATGCTTCGAGAGCGCGTCACCTCCACCGTGGTGCTTGATTAAGTGTCAGGCTGTGAGGGCAGGATCGTGTCGATTATGCCAGAGTCATTACGATAATTAGTGTAAATACAATGGTAGTATTCGAAATAATGCCGAGATTAGAGTATTCGGTATACATCGGATTTGTTAAATAGTTTTGTTCTCATACGTCTACCAAGCTCTTTGAACAGTCCTTGTTTTTCAGTTCCAAAGACAGTACGACTACTGGTTTGTTGAATTTTGGAACGTCTGTGTAGATCGCCCACGTTCTTTCGATGCAGTCGAAGATACCTGTGAGACATATCGTTTGTAGTAAAAAAAAAATGTGGAAGCGCTTTAGCCTAGTAATGAGTATCGGCCAGTTTTATATGCCTAGACGCATTTTTTTTAACGATTTATAACGTTTTTTGAACGTAAAAAACAATATCATGATCGTTATTATGAAATATTGGCATGTATATTTACCAGTAGCGATAGTCTTGACGTAATCGTCCGGCCTGATTTCTTGATAGACGCTGTACACTTTGTCAGTCTGATCGCTCAGTATATCGATTACCTCTTGACGAGTTTTCGGTAAGGGATGCCTGCAGATCGCGTCCATCCTGTGCTCGCTGCTGTCTATAATTTCACCGGTTACTTCCGGAACTTTGAGTCGAAGATACCTAAACGCGCAATAGAATTTTTTAATATAAAAAACAACAAAACCAATAAGTTTCGACGATAGAACAACGAAGTTTTGTTTACTCTATCTATATATTCCGTATATTCGTACTTATTGCAATGGGATATATTTTCTCCGGGGCTGGCGGTGAGAACGCACAGCTGCGATTCGTCGGTGTTCGGCTCGGCGGGACCGACTTCGGCGTTGTGAAACATTCGGTCTCCTTCCTGTTCGAGGAAGGTCATGTTTACGGAAAATCCTTCCGCAGCACCGCATCCCGCGTTCCTCAGAGTCTGTTGGGCTTGCACGAAGTTTTCAACGCCGAGGAGAGCCCGAGTAAGGAAATATCTTGCTGCAACAATGAAAAACTAGTGTTCTTCGTAAATAACGTAAGTGACGAAAAAAATGTTAAATTTTTTCCTTTTTTTTACTTAACGATTTAGTGAAATTCCCAATAAATATGCAAATTCCGATATTTCCCGATCGACCATAAACCATGTTTTGACCGTATCTTACGCGTCTTTCCAGATCTCAGAACCTTGGCACTGAGGGTATTGATAGTGTAGACCAGGCCGTGATGATTGTATCCCATCGTGTATCCGGGCAGGAAGCCAGCGTAGCTGAGAGAAGTAAACTTTTCTTCTCGAAGTCCGGGCTCGATAACGTGCGCGCTAACCAGGTACCAGTGATTCATGGTCTCGGACAAGGCGTCCTCGTTGTGGCCAAGGATCTCCTGTAACCGCATTGTGTTTCCAATAAGAAGTTTCATTTATTTTTTTCGATACCACTCGCGACTAGCGTCGCATACATTGAAAAATACATTCTCAAGGTGTTAGACACAAAGCAGTGCATAGCAATATCTTATGCGAGATTGAGGTTTTTTTAAATTGCTTTCTTGTTTGTTATTTTTTTCTTTGCGTCAACCGTTATTCCGTGCGAAGTCGCTACTTACTTGACCAGGATGATTGCAGATTATAGTGGAACATCCGACGGGCAGGTTGTTTACTTGGCCACCGCATGTAACGTTCGGTAGGATATCGTCCAGGTGTATCAGGAACAACTGCAACAGCCGAGACGCACGTAAGTACTTCCTCATATTTTCTTTTTTTAGAATAATTTGTTGATGACGAACAGGAAAACTCATTCTTCTCGATTCTGAAGCGGATTTTTATATCAAATATTGAGCCACGAGTTAAATGAATCGACGAGTCGTTGTCGGCGGATAAAAAAATACATCCTAAAAATAGTAGAACCTCGGTTATAGGAAACTCCGTTTTCTGAACTGCGACTTGCTTTATCTGAATTTCTATTATCCGAAATTTTTCTATTTCGATGTCATCCCAGGAAGCACACAAAAATTAGTTATCAAAAAGTGATCTCAATGGGTTCCATATGTCCATCTGGGCGGTATTGGAAAGTTACCAACCATCCGAAAGTTAATTTTTGGACGTAGGATAGCTTATAGTTACCGTCTTATGTGACCCATTTAGATAACTTTTTCATACTAGATATTTTTTTGCTACCTGGGAATTTCATTGTGGATTTCATCATACAGCGCTACTTTGTTGCAAGCGCGGCCACAATTTTATTGCCCGTCTATATTACATTATATCGTTTGCTTGGCGGTTTTTCCCGCAGTTTCCGTATCACGATTTCACAGTACACACATAAAGTTTGGGGGCGATTCTGCGAATAGTTCTGTAGTTATAGCGTTGAAAAATATTTCAAAAACGGAAAATTTAAAAATGCAAGAAAATTTGAATTTTATTAATAAGTTTTTGACATTATTGTTATGCAAATTTAATGTCTTGGCACCTTTAATACAGTTGATTTTTTCTGATTTTTATACCATTCGGAAGTCCTCAAATTCTGACTGAATCGCACTTTTGGCTGGGAATGTACGTGTGTTGCGCCCTTAACCCTCGAGTGACAATAATTTGTTCCACCACCCATTTTAGAAGAATTAACTATTTTTTTTATAACATCCAATAAATCTTCTTCCCGGCGGAATCATCGGAAAATACCGTCGTCTATTTTGTTCTACAGGAAAAAACACCAGAAAGATTAAGTGGGGGCCTTAGGAGATATTTTTATGCGCCGTTTCCTCAAACATAATTATTTTCGTAGAGAGAATTCAAGACCTCGTATAATTTAATCTACTGCCTGCATCCGAAGAAAATCAATGATTGTGATTCGCCCCTCCACTCCATTGTTTAATTTCAACACAAAAATAGGTCAAAGAACTCTTGAGTTGGAGAGGTATCAATTTTATCAGACTAACGCAGGCATAGACATTTTCTGATTGTGGTTTTTCGACTGCTCTCAGCGTTCCTAATCTTCTTAAACCGCAGTCTCGGTTATTTATTAGCGGTAGTAAATGGATTTATTGACAATATTTACGCATGATACGGATTGTTGATACATTTGAAAGAATATTTAGAGTATATATTTTTATTGTCTATGGGCCAGCGGCCTAAATCCTTCAGCCCAGTTTATTTATAATTTTATCACGGAAAAGTTTTCTCGAGAAGGTAAAAAAACGAAGAAAAAAAAATAGCGATACGCACATACGGCCACGATGAACATTTGATTTGACACCACGATTGATAATTGGTGATTGGATTATGCAATTGTATATTAATTAATCGTGGTCAATTCGATCGAGAACCAAGATTGGAAATCTCGTAGTCGATTATTAGATTTTACGATCCTCTCGCCCGGATAGATATCTACTGTGTGCGCGGAGAAGGTCACCGCGCGGTATGACCGCGACTAATCGCGCCCGATAGACGCCCGTTTCCCCCTCATAATTTCAGTGCAATTCGTCGTGGCTGACGCGGCTATTACGTGCATTATAATTATATCAGAAAATCATTGACGCGTGCACCTGTCCCATGCGGATTTCCCCGTGTCCCTATAACGATTGGCTACTCGCTCCATCCGCAAGGAGAATGCAACTGTACGACGAAAAAAAAATGTAGGCATATTATTTTCTACCACGAAACATTATTATGGGTATTGTCGGACGCTGATTCTCCCGACACTAAGGACAAAAAAACAATAATAAGGATATAATATTAAGCCCAGTCTATAATCTCGGCTGTCGTCGCTCTTTCACCGAGTGAGCTCGCGTGCAAGCAGCTATGTCATACAGAAGTTGCAATTGCATCGATATCACGCGTGTGCAATTTTCATGTTTTGTTCTGTCACTGTGAAGGACCCCAAACAGGTTCTCACTGCGAAGAACTTAACCCTGCGACTCGACAGCGTGGGGTAAAAGTTGTCGAGTATGAATATGGCCCAGAGGGCCGGTTTGACCCCAATAGGCATTTATTTACTTACTAATTTATATATATTTGTAAAATTATTTTAAATAGGTCCATGCATATAGCCTTAAATAGGCTATAGGTACGCTGCCAGCAGTTCTTTAAGAAAAAAGAAAGAAAAAAAGCGTACCTTGAAGAAAGGCACTTTCGCACCATCCGCAGTTCCCTCGATTTCTCTGACGTACTGAGGATACTGTTTCTTAGTAGCGGCTAGGGTGTCCTCGTAGACTCTCTTTCCCTCGGGAGTTTCGTATACCGTGAGATATTCACTGAGAGGAGCGTAGATCTCTAGGAAATCGTTGATCATTTGCGCAAACGTTCTGCCCTGTGGAAAGTAAAGACTTCATATTTGGACTTGATAATTTAAGACCTGATAATTTAAGCACACCCAAGTCTCGCGTACAAGGCTTTCGATTCTTATTGTATGCAACGGGACTCGCTTATTGCCGAGATGTATGATATTGCGTAAAATCAAACGAATTATTTCGATATATATTTTCTATATATATTATTTTCATGTTTATGCAAATTAAATCGCTTCAAGGTACAGCAAGGTAAAAAAATCGGCAAACACCCGCAATCGTATCAGTCGCATACTTTTCAATCATAGTCACGAGGCGTTACGAAGCGGAATATCGGGCTTAAAGTGAAGTGACAATCTTAGTGAGAAGCGTTACTTACATAAACACGAGCTTCGCGACTGTGAACACAATGCAGTCAGTGCAATCTCGTGAAGAGAATTAACGAGAAATAAAAATATTATCATTGTCCCAATGCTGCCTATATGTAATTATTTGATTTGACGACGAAGATAATTCATAAAATATAGAGCCGGTGATCGAGAGCCTGCATGCAGATCCATTAACGGGATAGCGACTTATCTTGTTCACCTATCTGCATAAACGTGTTACATAATCGTAGCAACTGACGAGACGGTGCGTCTTGGGAAATCCGACATAAAACACAACCAATTACCGATAGATCGTTATACTCTGCACTATTGGAAACATTGCACAGTAGAACCTCACTTATCCGACGTTAGATTAACCGAGCCTTCGCGTTGTCCGAAAGCACCCAACTCATCCGAGCCCTCCGCGTTAACCGAGATGTAAGCTCGGATAATAGCAATGCCCACGCGCGGAGTAGTCCGTAAAGACAACTTTATTGCATACGCGTTAAAACTTGTACAAGTTTGCATTATATTGCGAGCTGTAAATACAACAGGTCCGATTTTAGAGTCAATAGTATAAAGGCATTTATGTTTATATGAAGTTAATGTTAATTAACCAAATTATAATTATAATTAAACAATAACTGAATTAACTAATAAAGTCAATGTTTATATGAAGTGGTGTTATTTAAAAAAATATATAATAGTAGTATACGTTTGAATTTAGTATGTCATCCGTGTTCTCCGAGATTTTACTTATCCAACGTACGCTCTCCCCACATTAGCTCGAATAAACGGGTCCCCACATTAGCTCGGATAAACGGGTAGCGGGAAAAAAAAAATGAAAAGGAAAAGTGGCCAAGTAGGCTATTATTTTTTCGACCACATTCCAAAACACTTGAGACATCGATTGAATACGAGAATCTCACCGATAATTACCAATGAAGCCACATCGAATGTCAATATTTATTATTTATACAAAATTTTCATGCAGACGGTTTTTATACTGTGCGTGGAATCTG
Source organism: Stenichneumon culpator (assembly GCA_964017025.1). Classification (NCBI taxonomy): domain Eukaryota; kingdom Metazoa; phylum Arthropoda; class Insecta; order Hymenoptera; family Ichneumonidae; genus Stenichneumon; species Stenichneumon culpator. The sequence continues at coordinate 16,040,835 of OZ024779.1, read as the reverse complement.
AAAAGTGACTAATAGTAAAAACTTGGACAAATTCCGGAGATGAAGTTGCGCAATCCGCACGATGACATTGATTTTTCAAAGGTGGAATGCACCTATGTACATTCACTGGAAAACTTGATACTCCATTATATAAACGTAGCAAACAAGTCCATTCACCGTCAAAAAAAAAAAAACTATTGCCGTAATCCAATTACATTCTCATTGCGGTCAATAAAATTTAACCCGGGCCTTGTTTCTTGTTTAAAAATTAATCGATCGTTCTATTTGATTAAAGACACTCGGAGACTTGAGTTTTCACCGTACATTAGAAATTCTAATAAAACTTGAACAAAAAATGTATCACTAGCAGAAGCGATGGCTAATTTACAAAATTAATAGACTCTGCTTCGCAATCGAACGTCTTTAACAACGTTGTACTTTTACGCAAGTTGCGCGGTGGCATAATAGACAAGAAAAAAATAATCTATTCTTATTCCTTGTTTTTTTCCAATGAATCATTTGTTAGACGTAAAACTGATAGTTAAGAGTGATAATAGATGCTGATAGAATATATTGGCATCTCGCGATTTATATCATCGACGCCAGAAGTTTTTATAGCAAGTGTCAATCAAGACGGAATAGAGGTGCGACGTAGAACAGCGCTAGAGCCTCGATGCCGTGTTGAAAAAAAAGATAATGTACATCGCTCGATTTACAATCAATAACAAACAAGACGGTCAAGTGGGAGACCCATGTGGACCGAGGAAATCTACGGCAGCCAATGTCGATTAATTCATTGGTCAACCTTAAAATTAATATACTGCAAATTGTGATAGTTGAATCGGACCGGTTGTATAGTTCGCATGTCTATATATGTCTGGTGATGAAACTCCAGTGTAGTGTATATATCAGATCGCGAGACTACTGTTATATTATTGCACCAAGTCGGGTGGAAAGGTTCACAGCTCGCTGCAGTGATATATCTCCATTGGGTGACAACGAACGGCTTCCGAGATGTTTCCGGTCGAGTAGACAACTTTGCGAAATACTTTACGTCTCCCTTGGAAATTTTACATCGAGATTATAACTATGTAAATAATGCGTGTGTACGCTGCTTCGAGGAGAAGTCGCATGTGTATGCGAGGCATTGCATGAAAAGTCTTTTTTTTTGCACTTCGTGCATGGATCAAGCAATATTATACGAACATTTTTGAAAAATTGGAGAGATCCGAATGGACGAAAAAAAAGGAAGAAAAATCTTACTCTTTATCTTTTTTTTTTAGAAGCGGTGTATAGTCAACATTTTTTTTCGTTTAAAAAAGTTTATTACAGCCATATAGTATTTATTTAGAATAAACAGAATTGCTCATGTGGATATAGCCTAATAGAGTTTTATTGAAATCTAATGAATTAATTTATCGAATCGTACATTCAGTTTTATTCAATTTTGATTCGTTGAAATGAATGAATGAATTATTAAAGTTAAGGAATTTTGATCGTTATTGAACATTACATTCTATTGTATCGATTGATTTTTTCTCAGCATTTAGACATTCGATCAATAACACATTTTGCAAAAATATTTTGATTTCGCGTGAACACATTTTTGTTCGCACGACACTTCCGACGACCATTGCTCGCATTCGCCTGGCCGGCAAACAAGACGACGCAGTGTGGTGAACGTTTTTGAATAAAATTAATGAATTATTCGACGGAAATAAATACGTACACAACGTCGTATACGCGAATACCCGGTGTATTTGAGGGAAATAAATATTTATTGAAGGCGCTGTTTTCGCCGAGTGATCCCTATCGTCCCATACCCTATTCGTTCGATAAACTATTTTGTTATCCTGTAAAAATCAGCATAACGATGCTCTAAATATATATATATATTTTTTTATTAAACATGGACATCGCATATTGCTCGAATCAATTAAGAATATGCTTGCGTCAAATAAAAACTGTTCTAATGAATAGTTTTTATTTGAATTTATTATACTTTTATTTGAGTCAATGATATTTTTACTTGATTCGGGTAATATGCGGTGTCCAAAAAAAGTTTACGAACTATCAATAAAATCCGATTTTATTGTTAGTTCATTCGACTTTTTTCTGGGTGCGAAGGTACCTAATAATATAATTTTGTAAATGAGCGGATCTTCGTATTATCAACAAAAAAATTATAAACATGAACTAGCAGGTGAATGCTCTTTAATCTAAGGATTAAAACTGTAACGTAGTGTTACTTTTTCCTATGCGTGCAAGCGGATTAATTTGCGTAAGTCTAAGCGTGTAGGAATGCAACAGTAGGGTCACGAGGGATCATACAGTTCGCTTACTGATGTCGTATCAGATTTATTAGCCGTTTGCGAAAGTACGCAAAGTTATTAGAATGTCAATATCATTTTTTTTAATCAATAAAAAAATATAATAAAAATACCAGAAAATAGAAGAAAAATTAAAAAATCGTTCTCACAATGTCGAATCCGATGTCGTAGTGAGTTCCTCTCGTGTAAATTATTGGCACGGTGCTTCGTCGCTCGATGTTTTTAGTCGCCATCGCTTTAAAGAGCTCTCTGCACTGATGATTTCGCAAATTCTTTCCCCGCACTTATCGCCGAGGTAGCCGATAACCGAAATGACCTGCGATAAATGCAGATATGACTTCTGAGCTCAATTTATGGTATTAAAAAAAATGAAAACCAAAAAGTAAATAAATTTTCTTTGATTATCACACAAAAAAGCAAGTATTATAGAAATTGCCTTTAGCAATGAAATTACATGTAAAAGTTTGAAAATAATAACGAAAGCGTTTAAAAAATGTCGCAGTGGACCACTAAAATTCGTCTGTTACAATTTCTATCGATTTCTCGACTCAGGCGCATTAAATAATTTTTACTTATCGACTTATTTGATTTTTCGAATTTTACTGAAAAAATTATCAACGAGTACCGTTTGTCGTCGTATCAAAATGACGAAAATAAAAGTATCTTCCTCCACTCGGCTAACAGCGACGAGGACCGACACGCGACTAAGCAAACGCCGTAGACACTAGCGTGCAGAAGACTAATCTACCTGTTATCGACTTACGACTCGGTACTATAGTCAACCACCGAGTGTGTTCGTACGTTTGGTTATAAAAATGCTTTTGCGAGTAGGGCATGAGATTGCTTTCCTTACCTATGCTCCGATCGGCTGTGTGACCTTGCAGCAAGCTAGCCGAATACGTGGCATTAATCACCGTGAATATCTTTTTTCCTCCCTTTGTCATTAGTCTGCTGACCTTACCTATGCTCCGATCGGCTGTGTGACCTTGCAGCAAGCTAGCCGAATACGTGGCATTAATCACCGTGAATATCTTTATTCCTCCCTTTGTCATGATTTATTGTTATAATTACGATATCTTATAAGGTTTCGTGGCAGCGTTGCACACAGAATCGTATTAAGCTAATCGTCGGGTTTCGGCATTGAAAAACATATCGAGATGCTCGATGTTTGACCATAAAGCGCTTCATCCACTGTGCGTTCTCCGAAGCCGAACGCGCATGGTACCGTCTGACCAAACTGATTCAACTCTACTTGCAGAATTTTTACCAATATTTAATGCAGGATCAAATAAGCGCAACACTTAAAAAAAATTGTTTTATGATCCTTAACTCTTTTTGGAGACGTGAGAGATCGTGACATTTTTTTAATTTAGCGGACAAGCGGGACATGTCGACAATATTTCATTTTCTTCCGGATTACGGATTTCGTAATTTTTTCCGAAAACAATATAATAATTTTGGCGGAGTTTTACGCCTGTAAATTATTTATTGAAGATATTGCATTGACATCGAAGCTGGCAAATCGATTATCGGAAAATGAAAAAAGCATCGGTAACGTTGAAATTCTAGTGACCTTTTTCCAATTCTCTAATAGCGTATTCTGATATACGTAGATAAATATGTCTAGTTGAATGTATCGACAGTAAAAACCAACCGACTGTCATAAATGCAAACGCAATAAATCAAATGATATTTTTCCCGTGATCCTCCACGCTATGCGATTCGACATTGACATGGTTACCGGCAGCCATGTTGGTATCCTCCCGGGACCCAAAAGTAATTAATTAGATGTATGATTGCCTATATAGCGGTGCATTTAATATGAAGAAACTCGCGTGCAAGATTAATTTTTTGGTTCTAGTTCAACTCATACTCGCTTACCCCTCGAATTATATAATACTTATATCCTATTACTTATCGTTGTGCTTATCATAGTACTTATTATCGTATTAGGCCGTTGAAGTTTAATTTATTAGGTATTGAAGTTTACGATAGTTTCGGTAATATTTTTTTCCGATCGATTATATATACTTTTTGACCCTTCAAGACCGAAGCCTCTTTCCCGTTGAAAACAATTTATTTTTTCAGCTATTCGAAATCTATCTGAATCAAAATGTTCGAAAAATGTTATTCTTCAATTTTTATACAAAGCCTCAAATAGGGTGTAACGATCTTTTACATCCTTTTGCGGACAGCCTGGCCCCACGTGAGTTCAGCGAGAATTGAGAAAGCAATTGCGAACACTTCTCGATGGTATAAAAATCTGAAAAAATCAAGCGTTTGAAAGGTGTGAAAAGATTGATTTTGCATAATGTAATTCCGAAATGTTATTAACAAATTAATGAAAAAATGCTCAACAAATCCCCGGTAATATAACTTTTTGTTCATTTGAAAACAATTTGTTAATCTTTTTGAATGCGTATGATTTTTTTCAGAATTTTGTGTAATTTTAAAAATTGGGTTTTTTTATTGACTAAAAAAACGCAAAAAAAAAGGTCGGCTTGTCCGCAAATTACCTTAAAATGTTAATTGCTCCAATTTTTAAGCGTGTGCACCTCGTCCATTCCTGAGTAACGATAAAAGTATCAGCGCATTCCTCATACTTTTATGATGGAATGTGTAATGTACCGGTTTTTTTATGTTTTTATGATTGCGCTAAAGTGTCCTCTCCATTTCGCTTACGAGAACATACTTCTCTCGGAGAGGTTGCTTCATTGAGCAATTGAAAAAAGTGCTTAGCTCGTATATTGCGCAGACCCGTTGTAATCACGGAGATATGTTTCATGTTTTAATAATGTTTTATCAATGTATTAGCTTAAAATTTATAGTTATATCAGGCGTCCGGTCGTTATCGGGTTCCGTGCTTATCCGAGAACAGACGATGGTCGTCGCGATTCGAGATGGCATTGGCCCGCTTTTAACAGATCTCAGCGCAGGCGAGATAGTTCGCGATAAAGTAATAATAACAATAATTCCCCCGGACAAACAAATGTCATTGCTAATTGTTAGCGCGACGAGCGCTAATTATAGACCGATATACCGTACGCTTTTAAGGCACTCAATGTACTTATTAAGCTATAATTCAGGGATATCTCGATTTTTTTGCGATAAAACTCATTAGCGGCTTGAGATCCCTTTTCGTACCTTGTTCTTCTATTTTTCTACTTCTCACTGATTTTTATTATTATTGTAAATCTCATTGTGACCATACGAGAAGAAATTTTTTCTACCATACGAGAAAGAATTGAGCGGAAAAAAAGGGAGAAAAATTGTGTGCATGTCTTCGTCCACGACCCTGTACTACATAGGGCTTCTATACGCCAAACTAATCCATTAAGCTTAACCAAATTAGGTGACATTTTGTTTCTGTGGCTTCCGCTGAATGGATCAAGCAAGTATTCGCTCGGTTATTCGTCTAACAACTTTGATGAAATACCCACATAGAACAAAATATTAAGATTGCCAAATGTTAAGTAAAGCATTCTCCTGGTCATTCGGTGTTTCGTTCTTCGACGATGTCTTGAAAACGCCTCGAAAATCTTGGGGTATCAAAGTGTTTAAAAAAAATCGTATGTCAAAAGGGTGGCGGAGAGACACAGTCGATGATATTGAATTAAACATTTTATTAACTTCACCGGTGCGGCACACTGTTGTTTTCTTCAATAACAAAGTTAAAATGTGTCGAAAGTAGTTTACACTTTACGGTAATTCGACCCTTTACTCTAATCGATTGATTGATAATAGAATAAATATAACACGCATGTGTCGCACTGTAATTCATATCTTCGATCGTGAAGGAATTTCTTTTTTCTTTTTTTATCTTGCTGTACAAAACAGTAGAAAACGACGGCGTCGGGTCGACTATTCGTGGGGTCGACTCCAACCCTTCATCCCTCTAAAATTCTTAATATTTTTGGTGATGTTTGTTTTCTCTTCTCCTTGCTATTACACATAGAATATTTCATATACATATAATAACACATTTTTTTTCTTACAGATTCTACAATATTTACATGAGCTGTCGTACCCTACTGATGCTTCGTACGGAGAATAACAGAAAATTATCATTCACGCCGGAATAGCTTGCTGGGAAGCTCGATCTATTGTAAATTTGAAAAAATTACAATAACCATTCCAATTTTTTAATTACAAAAAAAGGAAATAATAATAGTAAAATAAACGTCGTCGATCGAGGCGATTCTCGATTCGCTTATGAATTTCGTTATGATTCGACGCTCTCGTTTCAGTCTTCCGTGAACTGTACTCTCGGGAAACAATCGAGTTTGTGTGCGGCTGTCTCGCCGAATGAAATTATACCGTGTCGGTGTCGTCGTCGGAATCTGATTCGACGAGATATTTCGATGAATAATCCCAGCTCACTATTGCACCGTCCCACTGTTGTAAAAAGATCGGCATTATGCGTATTTCCGCATTATTAACACGAATACGTTGTCAATATATTTTCAATTAGATCCAGTCGGTGTACGGGGACAAAGAAAAATACAACGACACAAAAACGCAGTTGTTATGAGTCAATTACGTTACTAATGTATTCGTTAATAAATATGATAGAGCCTACTCACCGAAGTCGATACGATTTGTTGATGGTACGGATGCCAGCTAACGTCACGTACGCATCCCTTGTGACCGTGCAAAGCGGTCACTTTTTTGCCGGTCAGTACGTCGTAAACTGTGAAAAAGAACGGAACGTGACGAAGTTTCCTCGACAATATAACGTTGCAGCATTGAGAGTTTAATGAATCGTAATGTTTTTACGGAAATAAAAAAAATGATGAGCACATATTGAACAATGCTAATAACCACTCACTTATAACGTTGCCCTTTGCACAGCCTGTGTAAATGTATCTTTGTCCCGTCGTCGCAGCCGGTGAAAAATGGCAACGGATCAAAGTTTGAAGGACCGAATGGCCCCGATAAGTCATTATACTCGTATCTCCCTCCAACATCGTCATTGACTTACACACTGTTTGATTTGTCAAAATTAAAAGGAAAAATATTTGTATTAATATATTAGTCAACTTGGTCTCGCTCGTAACGAAACTGTGCGATGATAAAAGGGGCGATATTTTTCTTTACATTGCGTAGGCACGGGCTGCCACCGATAATCCCAGTCTTGGCTGTCGACAGCTTGTCGGGTATTTCTCTCGGCTTTCTCGTCCGAAAATCTTCGCATGTCCCAGAGCTTTATTGTCTGATCTTTACTGTTTGTTATTAAGTAACGGCCGTCGCCCCGCGTGTCAATATACGTTATACCGTCTCTGTGGCCCGCTAGAATACCAACAGGCTGGGGACTCGATTCGCGCAAGGTTCGTCTGTCCCAGACCTAGCGCCAAAAACGAGATTAATGTAGTTATCGCGCGGTACGCGATAACTACATTTTCTTACAAAATCTCAAAAAAAAAAAAATTGGACAGAAATCGATGCGCAAAGATGTCGTACCTTGCACAGACCATCGTCACCACCGCTGAACAGTATCTGCGACGTGTTATCCGCGAATGTAACGGCATTGGCGTCCCTCGAGTGACCTTTGATCTGAAATATATTGAACGCTTTCTAAATCGTTTACACTAAAAATTAATCAAGCTTATCCGATAGATTAATCGAAGGTGAAACGAACCCGAAGCGTACGAGTGTGTTCTTCCAGATCGTAAACGTAGAGATGACCGTCGTTCGCACTCCCGATTATTTCGTTGCCGTCGTTCGAGAAGACCAATGAGAATATACAGAATCTACGATCGCCTGGATAGAGCCAGAGGGCTTCCTGCAAACCGGGATCTCCATAGACCGAGCACATGTATACTAAAAAAAAATCATATTTGTCAATAGAGTATTATTTCCACACAGGTAGTGAACGGTTGCTCCAGTAATAACAATTAGCCTGGAGAAAGTTCATCAATACCCACGGCATTCGGACCAACTGGAATAAACGATGTATTTGCCATCGGGACTGAAAGCCGTGTCCAGTATACTCGAGCCAACGTCACGAGCTCGTATCTTCTTGAAGGCAACGAGCTTGCCGTTATCTGCCTGATACAAACGTAAAAGTCTGTCTGAAAGATAAGGATTCGTTATAGTAATGAATATTTTGCTTATTGTCGAGGTCATGAGAAATGGCGTGAGAATGCTTGAACAACTTTTTTATCCATTATGAGACTTGTCCAACAATGAATTCTAAAATCATTTAATGCTGTTTTTGCTTGGGTATTGCATTCGTGATAACAGCTGCAGACTGGTCCAACAGAGAGATGCATTCTATTGATGCAAATTTAAAAAAAAACAAAAAAAAGTAATTTTGATCTCAGAGCAGTTATTAGTTTAAAAAAAAATTAATTTCTACATGATTCTCTCGGGCCGCCTCAAGCGTATTGTTTCATCGGTCAAATGATGGAATACCTTGGCTGGCGGTCAGCAGGTAACTTCCATCGTCCGAGTAAGAGCCGCAGAACGCTTTGCAAGCGTATCTAGCTACTTGATGATCGGTGTTCGGCAGAAAATAATTTCCTATTCTACATTTCTGTCCGGCGCTAAAGCCAGGACCTAATACACGCTTCTGTATCATTGATGTCACCGAAATGTTAATCTTGCTATTGTCGTCGACATATCCGCAGGTCTGTTTTGTTTCCAGGCTCAGTTCGCTCTTCTGCAAATGGAAACGGAAGGATGTAATGATTATCGATCGAGCAGGACTATCGATCAAAGGGCAAAAAGGGCAGAGATACAAGGTACTTGCATCGAGTCTCGACGTGTTGGGTGGCATTTCTCTGTTAAGCGAAGGCGAATGAAAGGATCCGCGTGCCATGAGCTCAACGTCCGAGCCCTCTACGTCGGTCGACAAGTTTCCCCACGATCCGCTGTAACCAAAACTATAATGGTTGCGTTACTCAGCAGTTCGCAAAAATCAAACGATAGTGACAAAATAAAAATAAATAAACTGAGTCGGGTCCAGAAATATTGCACGCCAAGTTGATAGCACTGAGAGGTTAGAAAGTATTTTTTTTTTTTACGCTTAATGAAAAATTGCTCGATGACAAATGATTATCGTAGTGCCGAACCTCTGTAACAACATGGGAAAAGATCTGATGCTGTAAAGTTCAGTATCATGATCTGTATTTTCCCCCGACTCCATACTGCGATAACAAACAAACGATTACTTCCATACAGATGTACGCGACACATACGATTGCAAAACAGTGGCCATTTACAATGCCTTGGGGGGAAACAGTGCAGGAGATTCGCGCGAGGCGCGAACCCAGAAGACGAGGGTGGGGGAACAGTGCAATTGTGTGTTTACTGCGCGCTAGTGTAGGTTACGTATAGGTATTTTGCGTAGAGCAGGTACGCTTTTCTTTGTTGATATTATTTCGCATCTCGCCAAAACGTATCGGGACATTTGTTACGTGAAGTTCTTGAATAATGAAATTTGTACTGGAGCTCTTTACTTCGCTATGGATCGTGCATGCGAAACGGTCAAAATCTGGTCGACTTGTGTCAACGGTTAAACCGGTAAGTAACATTATGATAATTCGCGTTATTTACAATTTCGCGGCATTAGAGAATGCATTACCTAAGTCAGCATTCTTTTCATTTGTTTTTATCATGTATTTCCGTCTAATGGAAAGACGAAGTTCCCGTGCCGAACGTGCTTTCTTTGTCTCGTTCGTGCTGTAATCATCTTCGTTTTCGTTGCAAACAATGTTGCTGTTAGTCGCTTGGTCCGCTTAGTCCGCATGGAAACTATAAGCTATTATCCTACATCCAAAAGTGAACTTTATATCGTACCGTTGCTTTCACCTATAAAATCATCAACTTACAATTAGACTAGAAAAACATGTAATCGAGCGGTGACTCGAGAATCGTACTGTCCTGCTCTTCGCAGTGCGTTGAAATCAGCTGATAGGACTAGAGGAAAAGTTCACGGCAGATACATTTTCGCGGAAATAGTTGGCTGTGCAATTGATAAGAGTGTGCAATCGAACCGTAAAATCGTCGGAAACGCGTATCGTCGGCGTTTGGTAAAAAATCGACGAGTCATAAGAATTTTATGAAATATCTTGGAAGTAAAATGAGTTCCACAGAGTTACCCTATTACCTAATAATAACAACCGTTCTCGTGCGGTCACGAGTCGTCCAGAAACCGCCTTCTTCTATTTTTATCAACAATAAGAGCAGTTTTTCATGAATATTCATCTGCGCCGTCGAAATAACTACATTTTTCGGTTATTTTACAACGTTCCGTTAATATTCCAATTGATTGATCTTTGCTGACTGCCAAATCCAGGTGCTAGTTGGACGAGCTTCCCCGAACGTGGAGAGTATATGCAGTAATGTCGAAAGTATATATCTTGGTGCTGAGGAAGCAGCTGTTGCTGGCGAATTTACGAAATTATTTTATAACTAAACTGTTGTAAAACTTAGCAAAACTGATATTCAAAATTATGAATTTTTAGTCCATAAAGAGGTGTACAAAATATAATATACACAATTCAGATTCAATCAATCAGTTTATGCATTTTTGCAAAAATTGCTTCCTCCTACATTCCGAAACGTTGAGATATGTTAAAAGACGGTTATGGTATCCAGCTCCGACAGTATTAAATAAGAATAAAAATGGAATTCCTCGAAAGCGCTTCCAAGTAAGAAGACGAAATCGTCGAGGATCCCCGAGAAATCCACAGGTCGCCCGGATAAATAAACCCCACGCTAGGCCTCAGTCGATCGAGTACGCGACGAACCCCCATGCTCTCTCGGCCAACCTTGGCCTGAATCCCATAGAACTGACTGTGGGGCGAGGGGAGGCGAGGGAGGTCGTGGCCGCCGCAGCGGCACAGCGTTCGCCTCGACGGTGTTTTAGTCTGCGGGAAAAAGGACGGGACGTTCGCAGCCGCAGGACAACTGGGGATTCGATAGACGCGTATATCTGTCCCTCTGCGTGCTTAATCCAGCGGGTCGCCGTGTCCCTGCGGTGACCGGTGGGCTATCGGTATCGTATCCCTCGGTGCATTTAATACCCCGATGACAACTATAAATCCTCCAAGTGTATGAATCGACCCCATGTCCTTAAAAAATATATATATGACGCACACACAAAAAGAATCCTAAGCTTGAAAAAAGTACGAAGAAAATCTTCGGACGAAAATACCCTCTAAATAATGTACACTGGAAGAAAAAAATCTCTCGCGGGTTGCCAAAGAAGATGTTTCTTAATTCAATTCTACTTTTAATTCTTAGAATTCCGTATGATATTGAAACAACGACGGCAAGACGTCAAGGTGACGTGTAATCGTTTCAATCCCGTATCGAATTGTTAGAATTGAAATAACAGTTGTTTACGTCATTTTTCATGAGTCTGTGATATATAATATATTTTTTCAGTCTCACTACTAAATTTGGATCCCCGGAAAAAATGTTACCCTTTCTTTCATCACTCGAAAATAAATAAGCGACTAGCGTGCGTTAAGGGGTTTCCAATACCACGGCAAGATTTCAATTTAGGTAATAGATAAACAAAATCTCCATCGTCCATCCTCGTCGATGCGGATCGAACGGAGATGGAACAGTATCGACTCAAAAAGGCTCTGACGGAGCTCGAAAAATCGTGAAGAAGCTCGGGAAAGGAACCTAACGATAAAATACTGAAACGGCATTCCACAATCGATCTCGGCGGCTCAGAGGCACTTCTTCGAAAACTGAACAGACAATTTATCTATTAGCCAATGAGTTCGCTACATTAACATTTTTCGCTCCGCAACTTGATCTATAACCACACTGTAACCAACACCCTATCTAATATTTATTTTCTGTATCGCTTTTGTTTGCTCTATAGACAAATGATGCACTGCATGCCCCCCTTAATATCCCGGTAAAAAGGGTTTGTCCCCTATATGCACAAAATAAACAAACAAATAAAATATGAAGCAGCAAAAAAAATGCATTCCTCCAGGATTCTTCGCCCGGATTGAAAATCCATCCCAGCGACTTCTATGGGGATTTCGGCAGCGCGCCATTATGCCCCGAGCCCGACGGTGCGCCAGTCTATCGATGTCGAGGGGGGGCCGGTCGTAGGGGATGACTTTGCACCGGCAACAGTTAGCGCAGGCAAACTGTGCCAAGGGCGTCCGCGACCTTGACCCAAATAATTAATGAGGAATTAGGGAAATCTGGTAGTACGGGGTTGGAAAGAGGGGACGGGGAGAGCCGAATGTTCGCGCGGAGCAGCCGGAGGTGGAGGAGGACGACAACGACGACGAAGACGACGGCGACGGAGGAACAGCGTTGGTGCTGCTGGTATTGATGCAGGCTGCCGGTTGACAGGAGCCAGCCCCTAGCCAAAGCTACCTGCAGCCCAGACCTATAATATCCAGGCAGGCCTATACCCTGGCCAAGCGGACGCCTGCGCACCTTCGCGTCGGAGGGGCCGGAGGGGGGATACGCGGCAGCTACGTCGCCGCGCGTTCGCCAGCAACCAGCCAGCCAGGCGAAACTCTCTATACACCCAGAGAGGGATGTTTCCACCCCCGTTCGAGCTTCGCGGGATATCGGGAAGCTCTATACCAGCGGGAAGCTTCGCACGAATCGGCCGCGGAGGGGGGCGGCGGGAAGCGGGGAGGGGGGGGGGCGCAGAGGTGGAGGCGGCGAAAGAGATAGATAGAGTACGTCGAGGCTCTCCTGTTTACAGGATAACAGGATACTCTCCGACGTATTCTCGCTCAGTGTCGCGATACAACCCGGCGCTGCAGGCCACGTAACGTTAAAACCCACTCACGCATCACGTTCCCCCGTACGATGCTACCACGATCATAGTAGTTCTGGTGATTGTTCAAAGAAACGATATATATTTAAAAATTAAAGACAAAAAGAAAACGAGAGAAAAAAACTGCAAAAATTAAATTAACTTCGTCGTCGAGACTCCGACAGGTGAGAGATCATATTTTTTTGTTTTGTTTTTATGTTGTTTTGAGAAAATGTAATTGAGTCATTGAATCGTACTGTAGTGTGATTAATATTTTATTTTTGGAAAGTATATGGGTGTATTATATAGAGCGATATTTTGTGGGAAACGGGGTGAGAGATATTTTTCGAGTGGTTGATTCCTCGGTGGGATGCTTGTTGAATGCGCGTGAGGCGACCGGCTGGCGTGTGAGGGGCATGGAAAAGACGCCGGTTGATGTCCTAGCGAAAAGTTTCGAGTCGGGGTGGCTTCGGGGGGGGGGTTTGTTATCGTTTATTGGTTACGCTTATTATTAAACTCCCGAGTCGCTGCGATTGTACGCTGAGATAACGAGTTATTTTCCGCTCCATTATCGCGTGCGCTCTTCTGAAAAGTTTTTGAACGAGGAAGCCTCAGCTGGACGGATTTACATTTTATTACCGCATGTTTGCGGTGCACGCTCTCTGTAACGAGTGAGGGTGCGAATAAAATTAGCATATTATCTCCTGATTTACTCATTTATCAAATTTAAGCAATCAGAAATTTCCATCAATCTAAAAAAAACAATCAGTGAAATCAAATTTTTTATTTTGTTCCAAATCGAAAATATAAAAAATTTTATGCCCGAATCGATTTCCGTCGAATTTAATACTGATCGTCCTTGCACTCCGGTGAACTTTGTTTTCACTAAAGAAAAAATTTGCTCCACGAGTCGGAAAAAAAGATGAAGTAATCTCTTATGCAGGGGTTATTTGCGACGGCAAGTTCCGTTGGACTGATACACAAAGGTAAATGAAGGATTTATCTTTTTAAGCTTATGAAGCTTACGGGTAATTAAAAAATTAGATCAGGATATAGGGATTTAAGAGTAAAAATTTAATATGCTTAATGAAAATTTATTAAACTGCTTTTTACCGCGAGAAAAAATCAGTTTTTTATTCAAATTAATTAAAATGTATTCGGGGAAAATTGCCCCGGGAGGTTTTATGGATGCCGACCTGTGTAAATTAAAGCTTTTAGCCACCCATAACGTAGTACCCCAGCTGCGGTTTTATCCGTAGGTATCCTTCCGCCCTGCATGCATCCGGCAGGATGAAAAGCTGCTTCAGTTGAGGATAATTAGAGGGTGTATTGAAACGTTTGTTTGCGGTCAACCGCACGGTTAATTTGAGGCTGCTAACAAAGCTTATCACCCGTCGCGTTTAAAAAAAAAGGCTTTTCTGTAGTCTGATATAGTTATCCACTTCTTTTTTGTGCCACATGCGTCGATTCTCGATGCCCATGTAGGAAACAAAAGTCATAGAAAAAATGTTTTACCAATTTCTTGAAGAATTTTTTATATTCGTTTTTTTTTAACAAGTTATTCTAATTTAACTCGAAGTTACTACTTCCCCGTTCGACCGTGTCGCACGTGAAAGCTACAATCCAAAATGTGCTGAATTTTGGTGTCAGTAATCTTGGAATAGTTTCGCAATACTTCATAAATATTTATGCTCGTAACTTTGAAGACCAGCGAACCGACTTTCGAGCAAAGATTCGAACGAACTAAAGATATTGTATCTAAAAATCATAATTAAAAAAAAGAAACATATTTTATGTATTGTTTTGTGGATAAAACGTAAAAAATGAAAAGTTCGTCGCTGCCTCTACGCGCTCAAGTATTATCATTTTTTTTGTTTTTTTTTCCATTAAAAATCCGGAAAAATGTAAAAACTCGGGATATTAATTTCAATTTCGCGGCTTTTATCGTATGCGATAACGTGCCTCGCACTCTCACACGATGGCGGAGTATCGGAATGGCGGAGGCTTATTTCAAGGATCAAATGTCAAGGTAGTGAAGAGCTCGTCAGGAGTAGCTTTCAGAAACCCTTTATTTTTTATTTTTTTTTGTTAAGGGCCTCTCAGCCTCCACTCCCGAGGCAATTTATGTTGCAAATAACGCTCCAGCAGCTAACCGATGTGCAACTCGGAGAACCGAGAAGCGTACGTACTGTATACTGCTGCTGTACTCTCCTGCTGGTCGGGTAAACATAAACTGTGCTCGACGAGTGGAACAATGCACCAGCACCACTTTCATCGACGGGGCTGCACAGTTCGCGCGACCGAATAATTGTTTAAAGCCAGATAAATAACTTGGTCCATTTGCGTAACAGAAGTAAATTGTACTTGGCTTATCTCGGGTTCGTTTGCACTCAGCTAATTGTTACGAACAACAACGCATTTTCGACATTTCGTGTCATACCGAATTCAAAGAGCACTTTGTCAAGCCACACCGCTCCATTCGCACTATAAAATTGCTTTCGGATCAAATCATTCCGACCAATATCCATTGTCTAGCGGTTTCGCTCGGGCCGTGAAAAACGGTGGAAAAAAGAGTCCAAATGCCATTTATGCATTGCTTTCTCATTCTTTTACGGCCATTTTTGGCTTCCTCGTGCACCCACAAATACAATTTATTAACGATCAATAAAATCGGATATTAGAATAATTTTTATTTGAACTTATTATAATTTTAGTTGACTCAAGGATATTTTTTATGTGATGCGAGTAATATGCGGTATTCATTTTTGCAAAATTTGGTATTGCTCGAATATCTAAATAATGAATAAAAAATCGATCGATATAATAGTAATTTGCGGTACAAGTGCGGTAAAGCGAACTTTAGACTCACACAACAGTTTGCGTATGTTCGCTACTCCGCACTAGTATCGCATCATATTTTTTGTAATGTAGGAGAAGTGCCACTCCGTGCCTGCTGATTGTGGCGCTGTACAATTAGTGTGCGTAAATTTCAAAAAACGTGGATAAGGTAAAATCAGCCCGATATGCGCATACGCTGGGTATTTACACTTGGCTGTACAGCGCCACTTACGTCACTCTTGGCATGCACGAGTTACATAATGGGACACAATCTCCAGTAAAGAAAAAAATTACTTAACTTGAATAATTTATTTATTCGATTCATTGAAATAAAATTTAATAAAACTGAATGTACGATTAGATAAATTAATTTATTAGATTCCAATAAAACTATATTAAACCTATATCCAAATAAATAATTAGATTTATTCTAAATAAATTTGACTTAGTTGTAATACATTTTTTCTGGGTGTGTAGAATATATGAGCCTTCCAAACTAATGTTTGTAATAAAAAAATAATCATCTTATCAAATTTGATCGCTATAGAAGTTATCGTCGAACACACTGTTTAATTCGCTTTTTTCTGAACACTTTTATTAAATTACAGCTGTATTGTTCGAGATTTTTTTTATCTCTCTCTCTCTCTCTTCCTCTCTCTCTCTTTTGGATTTTTATTTCTCTTTTAATTCAAAAATTTCGTAATGTTTCTTCACCTGCGACGATGCAAAATCAGCGTATTGATGAGAGAATACATCGAGCGTATTCTCTCATCAAAGTCCCTTATTCGTAACAATAAATAATTTTTAAAAATGACTGGCACATCGACGTGTGAATTCGTTTAATCTTCATTAACAACTTGTCTTCAGTCGTGTACGTGACTGAGCCGAACATTTCTTCGTTCCCGGCGCTATGAGTTTATCACAGTATCGCGGAGAACTTTCAAAAGAAGTTAATCATCCCCGGGAGTTACTAGATTATTTCTCGTTAACGAGTTACATCGTTCTTCTCCATCTTCCTATCCTCACTCCGTAACAATCATTTCATCGGCAGTCAGAGGTCGCTTCCGGTGCTGCCGGGAGGGGTCTCGCAATTAGAGAGAATAAAGGGATGTCGAGAACGGAAGGGCCTCGCCCTGGCAAGAGGCGGCAGGCCGTAACACCCGGTAAATCCTTTTTCACTGATAGCTCTACAGTAGTCCAGCATAGGTGTTGGGCCATCGCCGAACGATCGTAAGAATCAGGGTGAGTCCAGGGTGGATCCGGGCATAAGAAGGGACGTTGGTACCGTCGAACCCTCCGGGTTGGGCCAATCAATTTTGAGGATTCGACCGAAAGGCCAGTGTGTCAAGGCTGTTGTGGCAACGTTTCTCCTCCTCTTATTCCACTTTCGACTTTCCTCCGTTTTCCTCTCATACGCTCGTTCAGGAATGCATTGAGGCGCCTCGAAGAACCAAACTTGTGTATCACATGCGAAAAGCTATTTTCGCTATGAATACTGGTCGGTTCTGTGGAACACCGGTGTAAAGAGTATATTTTGTATTCATGCCGCGATGACTTTGTTCGGGGCTTTGAGTGGGTGGTTGGACAGGTTGCATCAATGAAGCGCACTCTCGGAAATGTATCTCAAAAACATGCAATGACAAATTGCCGTGCCTGGTCAGAGAGACGCGTTTGTCGGATGAAAAAGTATTCAGAAAACAATTTTTTTTTTCCACCAATCGATGGTAGACACGCGAAATGCGGGAGCTTATGGGAAAGTCCATTTATCGTGACGATTTCATGATCGGACTACTGAACGGATAATTTGTACAGTGCATCAGGTTTAACCACGCTGTCTCTGCGGTCTTGTTTGCCATTTCAGTTGATAATGCCAGATTTTATTTATATCGCCGATAATTACGGAATTGTGCGCTCCAACTGACTATCTCTCGTGTGGACCAGGGGAAGTCCGTTCTAACGAAGTGTCGATGAAAAGTGTCGTATTGTCGATTCGTTCGTTCGGTTACTGACGAAAATGACGAAAAATGTTTCTTCGTCAATTATCAGTGTCCCCCTTTACTTCAGACGAAATTCGATATCTCAAGCGTCCCGGGTAAAGCGAAACGTTCCAGCACTGATTTTTTTCATCTCTTTCATCGCACTGATAACATTAGGGATAAGTGGGGCAGGCAAATTCTACCCGGTAAATGTTCCTTTCTGTCGGAGCGAATGAAATGTCGGTAATACGCCTCGATACGTACGAATAATTGGTTTCGTTCTTTTGTTCCGTCAATCGAGTTTTTTTTTCATCTATTTTTTTTTTTTTCGGAAAATCGGTTAGCGGACGAGGATATTGAATTGGTACTGTAGCGTAGGACTATGTAGCAGTAGTGGCGGCGTTGCTGCTCGAGCGTACTATACAGCCAGTTACGGGAAACGCGGGTGAGTTGAGTTGAGTCGATCGACCAGTACCCGAAGCGAAACCGGAGGGTTAATTGCAAGATTACAACGGGGAGAGGCCACGCTCGAGAATTCCGTTTCCAATCTCGAATGCTTCTCCTCGATAAAGCCGGGCCGAGCCTCTCTCGCTCTCTCCCTATGCCCAAGAAATAATGACCGATTTACTACGTTTTCTTCTCGTTCGGTTCTAGTACTCGCTCGGATTCGCTTACCTTGTACTACTATTATCGATGCCAATAGACCAGCAGCAAAAGCAGTACCACGGAGAAACCCACCGATGAGAAATTTATCATCGGCAGACGCGAGGCATTCAGCCGTGCGATACATCCGAGCCAATGGCTTATACGATTTCCCCTCGGTTCCTTCCGTCGGTCGTCTTTTACTATGGTTTTTTTTTTCTTCTTTTTTTTCACTTTTCCACCCGTCTGATCATTTTCCTCAATGCAGTATGAAGCAGCACACCGAGGTGACACGAATTTTCCACCCTGTAAGGTTTGCAAGCAATATCTCCTGGTGCCCCGTTCCCCGAAACTTTTGTTCGCTCGACATTTTCCCATTGACAATTTTTCTCGTCTACGAGATCCACGCTTTACCCCCCGGAGGATTTATCCTTGACCGGTTCTTCGTGCCTCGCCTCGAGATCTTCGGAAAGCTCATCCAACAGCGAACAGTTTGCACAGCAGAAAATGAATTTCGTAAAATTGGAGCGCTATTGTTTTTTTGTAAAATCAATATTGTCAAATTGGCAAAATATCCGTTCGTTAGTCTAACAAAAAAAAAGAAAACACATCGGTTATTACACACAAGTTTGTCCTTCGTTGATTTATATTTCATTGCCCAGTCATTTTTTTTTAGGAAATTCGGATAAAAAAAACCGTGATTGCCTCACCCGAATTGGTCTGCGTTGTCTTAAAATCTAAATAGTTCGGCATTGCATTACCGGGACAATTTCCCTGCGATCTTAGGAGGAGAAGCCGTCATAAACGTTACACGACGGAATGAATCTGCCTCGTCTCTCGCGCCGTTTCGTTCTAATACTTCTCACGTCATCCTCGGTGTGATCGTAAAAGGTAGGGAAGCAACAGGACACCCCTATAACCATTCCGGAATTTCGAAGACAGATCGTATCTTTCCCATTCCCCACTCAAGTTTCCGAAAGCTGTCCTACTTTCGCGATTCACGGTTTTCGTGTCTCGCGGCTATACCATCACGGATCATAAACCCGAACGCTATACATGGAGCACCCGTACAGCAGCCGGGTATATCCTATCTCCTCTGAAAATTCTAGCGACGGTGGTAATGCCTGAGAACTCAGGAAATCCATTTCCTGAGCCTTCTCCTGTTCGATATTTGATTTTACTCTGGCTTCGACGACGATATGCCGTGGGACTGTGGTCCGTAAAGGTCTCAGGTTACGACCCATCTTCAAAAATCATATAAATATGAGCATGGAGATTATTACTTTAATATATATATGTATGCCCCATACATCGCGACGCTGAAACCGGAAAGTCATATTTTATATGCTCATACACGGAAAAAATACATCCTTCCGATTTTAGTCAAATTTAAAAGACGCTTGTTGGCGGTCGACTCATAAACGCTCATAGCCACTCATGTCTCCAGGACTTCCCTGGGAGCGGGGGCCCTGTTTACTCTGAGGTCTCCTAGGAGGTCCCAGTGAATCGCCACGAACGGCTTTCGGAAGATGGATGGGGTATGAAGGACCCTGTTAATTTTCTGGCAAAAAAATTTCTCAGCCACTACAGCCTCCTGGTCTTATATAGAGCCACATCATTTTGCCGAAACTACAATCGGCCGAATCGTCGTTTCGCCGAAAGTCATGAGTCTGAAAGCACTTCATCCGAATATTCAAATTTCCGATACTTTATTATCGGAAATTTCGAATTCCGTATTCCGGATCTTCGTTTCAGCGAATGTTGCTCTTCGGAAGTGGTTATTCGCCGAACGTTATTCCTTCTAATCGTCATGTAATCAGACGGTATTTTTCCGAATAGTCATTCGTCCGAATCGCCAATCCATCGAATCATGAAACTAAATGATATGACTAGTCCAGTGTAGTCTAGTCTAGTCTTGTGAATATGAGTCAGTACGATTCCATGCGGATAAATGACTTTTTGGATAAATCACTTTTCGGATGAATGATTTGGCGACTTGACGTTTGGAAATTTAACGATTCGGGGAAATGAAGTTCGGTGAAATTAGTATTCGGAAAAATGACGTTAGGTTAAGTGACGATTCGGAGGAATAACGTCGGCCCATTACTATTTCTGAAGAGTAACGTTCGCTGAAATGAAGATTCGGAATAATAAAGTTTTAGAAATTTGACGATTCGGCTAAAGTTCGTTCGGATCCCTGACTTTTGGCCATACGACGATTGGGCCGATTGTCGGCAAAATGATCTCCGTCAATATGTGGTCAATATGTGGTATTTTCCACGTATGATCTCCGTCAATATGTGGTCAATATGTGGTATTTTGGAAAGACGTTTGTCCGGCTACATATCTTACACTACTTTATCTTTCACATAAACTCACATGTCGATCTTTCGTAAGTGAACTATTTCCACACGATATTGCAGGATCATCATGGAGTTTGGAGAGATATAGTTAACTTATGGGGGTTCGGGCTCTATAAGCTGAGAACCGACCCGGTTCTCAGCTTATGGGAGATCAACGTTGGACAGTATTACAGTGGCCCTCGATATTGAGACGGTGGCCTACTTTAAGTTAACAAGAGTAGACTCGGGCTGATTATTACTCCAAAGGAGATCCACGAACGCGCATCCTATGGTTACAAATAAAAAACGATGATACGAGGATTATTACCTAAAATACATAGGGAAATCCGTGAGGTAAATTTCGTTTCGGTGAGCCCGTTGCGATGCTTCGTTTTCTTAAAGCTCACCGGAGAACTTGTGGCCGGAACGGCATCCCTCGCTGGTCTCGGGTCTATTACTGCGTAATACCACACTCGGTGGGATTGCGCCCGGAATCTCATCACTTTTTGATGCCTATCTGACCTCCTATCAAACACATGTCCCGACCGTCTCGCAGGGAAGCCTCGACTCTTCGTGCACACGGTCCGCGCGGTTCTGTTAGATTTCCTCGGACCAGCGATCAAAGAGTTCCTTTGTCAATAAACTGTGCATACAAATTTATGACCATGAACATTTCTGCATTTGCAAAAATTAACTTTGGCAAATCGTAGCGCCTAAATTATCGGCTTGGGAGAAAATTTTGAAATGACTTTTTTGTTTGTTTTTTAATTCTCTAAAAATGCATTATTAAAAAAAAAAAAAATTATTTTTTGAGCTACTTTTCATAAATTTAATATTGTGGCACGCTGCCACGTCTTTAATCATGATCTTCGATCATGGAGAATTGAAAGTAGAAAAAGAAAATCCTGAAAATTTATTTTTCAGATCGTGATTGAAGTTGCAGCATGCCAAAATATTAATTTTATGAAAAGTAGCTCCAAAATTTTTTAAAAAATTGGAAAAAATGCATTTTAAGAGAATTAAAAAACAAACAAAAAAGTCCTTTCAAATTTTTCTCCCAGCCGATAATTTAATCACTAGGATTCGCCAAAGTTAATTTTTGCAGATGCAGACATTTTCATGGTCATTACAAATTTAGGCAAATGTTCACATCAGTAAATATCTTCAAAATTTTTAGTCACGAAAAGTTTTATACGGAAATTCCGTTTTTATTCTTTAGTACAGTGAGACGAAATTCCAAGTTTAAATGAACTTTACTATTTGTATGCTTCACCATCCTTCAATTTCTCTATTTCCTCCTCAAGTAGTTGCCCCCCCTGAAGCAGACACAGGAAAGTAGAGCGAACCGGCACCTTGGCCTTCGAGCAGTCCCCGCAGTCCGAGCCAACGAAATAAATAATTAATTATACATTCGTACTGTTTGCCTTCTCACTTGGCGTCATTGATTATGCATGAACAAGCAGGAGAGGAAAAAAGTTAGCTGCCCTTGCGGTTCTTTTTTTCCCTCGGCGGGACAGAGGGTCGAAGCAGTGTCGGACTCTCTTGTTTCTACCTTGTACATCCTCTCGTCCCCGACATCTTGTATATCGTGTAAAAGTAAAACGACGAACAAGCGGAACAAATATAAGAACGTGCCGCCGCCTCTGCGGAAGGTATAAAGATAAAGGTGAAAGCGATGGATAGGGAATGCGCGCAGGATACAGAACACAACCGAGTACCCTCGGCTCGCCGGCAGAAACGCGATAAAAAAGAAAGTATAATGCGAAAATCCAACGCGCCACTGGCTCGCAGGGGCTGCGCCAGGGTGGATAAGGAGAACCGCAAATATTCCGTGAGGCTTGCATCGTCGATTTACACTCGACGTAACCCGGTCATCGCACAGGGTGATATACACACCTTCGTTCCCCGCGCGGGTCTCCTCGGATTGCGTTTCTCGTTCTTTTCCATTTTCTTTCGTTATTCTATTATTTCTTATATGTCTTCGGCATTCCTTTCTACTCAACCGAGAGAAGGGCATTCCCGCGGATACAGGGCACTCTTCCGTGACCCACATTTATCGGTCTCGCAAGAGAAAACGTACAATGAAATAAAAAAGAAAAAGGGGGAAAAAGAAAGGTAGAGCATAACGTACTACGTGGGGTATTTGTGTGTTTCATTTCTTTTTCTCCGAGTCTTATATCGTTCACGTCTCATCTCTTCGCTTCTTCGTTCTCTTATTCTTCTCGGTCGAAGGGAAGAACAATTTTCCCTCAAGGGCACTCGTCTCTGTGCTCGGCTGGAAATACATGACAAAGCGAGACGGTATTCAACCGGAAGGATTTAGGGGAGTTCTTCGCCCGCGGGTACGCCGTAATGGTTTTTTATTCAGTTAACGGAGATGAAAAAAATTTCGCATCGATTATTTTTGTCGCTGAGATGATTTTTGGTTCACTGTGTTTCCGTGGTTTCGCCGTTGTATCTTGCGCTATCATCATTGGTTGTTTTCCGCTCATTAAGCCTCGTGGTCATTTTCGGTCGTCTCGTTTGCTCGTGCCAAACATTTGTTCTACCAATAGTTACAACGCGAGTGGATATTTGCCCGGGCAAATATAGAAGACTCTGTTGATTTTCAATACTCACCGTTCTGTCCGGTAGTTCGCGCACAAAACAAAAAAACTGATGAAACATTTTCACGACCGAATTATACCGCATCGATGGACTGCAGCATGAAAATGCTTTTTAGCATCACTCAATTCCCTCGAATTCCGCAGTAAATGATGAGCTTCATACCCAGAAAAATTATTTATTTT
Source organism: Stenichneumon culpator (assembly GCA_964017025.1). Lineage (NCBI taxonomy): Eukaryota > Metazoa > Arthropoda > Insecta > Hymenoptera > Ichneumonidae > Stenichneumon > Stenichneumon culpator. The sequence continues at coordinate 16,017,189 of OZ024779.1, read as the reverse complement.
ACGGGCACATGCAAATAAATATTTGGTTTAAATCAAATAAACATTTATTTTAATTAAATCATTGTTTTTTTTACCAAATAACTATTTATTTGAGAGGCGACCGTCAAATAAATTATTTTTCTATGGGCAAAAGCGACATTCGACAGACTAAAAAAACAATAATAATAATACATTATTTTCGATATAGCAGGCGAAAAGTGACAAGCGCATTTATCGGAGAGTGAGCGAATACCAAAATACGAAAGAACTCTAAAATCTCATCAGACTTCAGTAAATGAAATCGCAGTCTAATTTTCCCTGATTAAAAAATCTCGCTCCTTCCATCCATCGCATGCGATGAGAAAGTAAAGAAAAATCGACCCAGTTTGTAAATCACCCTGAAAATATTTCCGGGTCTCGCAACATTGATTATTTAAAATCAGTCCGGCCTGAATTATGCGCAGGGTGATATTTGCTCATACTTCCTCACACTCTACGGCTAACGGATTAGTCTTATTATATAGCGACCGTGTGAACGCCTAAGGTGTCACCGAATCGAAGTGAACGGTAAATGTTGAAGAAAAATAATTGCCCTAGTGTTATGCAGTCTGCACTCGGGCGATATTGTTAGCGTGGTACATTTCGCATCACGGCTCAATGTGACCCGCCTAAGGTTCTCTGCAGCCTTCGGATGGTGTGTAATTCGCGCCAATTTGAGGCAATCTACTATTGTAACGTGTGCGTCATTCCCGTGGGATCTTTCTGCTGGGAATCTGGGCTTTGCCAGTGTGGTAGGGAATCGACATTGGCGTAACGCTGCGCACGGGAGACTTCGGGTGAGGGGTCGGGAGCGAGATAGTATCCCCGGGCGAGAAGACCCTCTCGTTTCCTCGGCTCTGGTCTCTCACGGCAAACTTCGCCCTATCTCATACAGCTTATTCCCCCCTCCCAGTTCTCCCGCTTCCTTTCCCCCCGTTCAAGTTCTCTCGTTCCCCGTCGATTCATCTAGAAATACGTCGAGACGAATTGAACAATTCGCGTCTCTTGCATAACACCGGGCGCGCTTCGTGATCATAATTTTCAAACTCCTGAAACATCGGGAGATTTCTCTCGGGCTCTCGTCTCTGGCCCGATAAGAGAACGGCGGCGAGGGGGCGGGAGGAGAGTGAGTGAAAGGGATGGGTTTCTTTCGTTCCATTCGCTTGAACTCGCTAATTATGGAGTAATCGATGGGACGGCCGACGTCGTCCAGACTGGACGGCGAACGGGGCACTTGAAATAGTTGAACGGGAATGGAACGGGGGTGAGAAAAAGAAACGTCTCCGATGGTTCTCAAGTTATCACGAGGGCATTTCATTATGGCGGTGAAAAAAGAGAGAGAGAGAGAGTAAATTAAGTATCGTGATTGATTTTAGAAAACATTATGAAAAGGCGCTTCGCGTACGAAAATGGATTTCAGAACTGGCGTAAAAATCTGACGAAGATGGTTCGGAAGAAAAGTAAAAAAATTGTTATCGTCTAAATGATCGCTTGAATTCTGAGGTCGTCAATAAATTATTGTATACGCAAAGACAGAGGGAACCAAGTTAGTGTTGGAAAGGGCTACGTAGAATAAAAATAATCAGTACTATTTGTTAGTACCATTCCCAGCTTGTTCTTCACCGAGGAACACAAAAATACGATTCGCGCAGTAAAATTCAAGTCTTTCATCATTAACGAAGCAAACTTTACTGTAACTTTTTTACTCGCTCGGGCCAAGGTCTATTTTCACCGTTACTTCTTTTTTTCCTGAGGCGACTTTATATTCCTAAATTGTGATAAAAAAATTTATTCGAATTCTCGCTGTGAGATTTTTAGCGAGCCGCATGAATCTGCGAGTCTGGAACTTTCGCAATTTCGATGTAACGCTGGCTGGGATCCTTTTTCATAGAACTTTTGCAAACATTCCCCCTCCCCCCCCCCAACCCTCTCCTCTGAGTAATAAAAGTCGACGTTGCGATACGACGAGAATGTTTTCATTGTAAGTAACCGAAGGGTGAGAACGTCAACGTCTTAGGGTCCAAGTTGTTCGCACCCCTTTAAAAAATTGAGTGATACACAGGGATATAGATAGTACTTAAGAGGAATAAGACCCCAGCGGAGGTGAGCCATGCCCGAGAATGAAGTCTCTCGAACGATATGGAGAACACACGCTTATCCCTTTCGCGAAGCTTCTTACTGCTCCTCGCGAAAGAACCCTCGATAATGGTTTCCAACCCTGTGTCGGCCCTTTTACCATATCTCCACCATCTTCTCGAAATACGTTACTGCTCAGAACTCGCACCCTTACTGTGAAATTTATCGATACGCAAATATAAAATCCCAAAGAAAGTCTCGTCCTACTTTTCGCGCGGTTCGATCGCCGTTCCGAAATCAACATAGCTACTAGAAAAAAAAAAAAAAAATCAATACAACCCGAAAAAGCCTTCATAGCTTCTTTCCAAATTGAACGTGAAACATTCTTGAGACTCACCGCATCGATTTAGAAAATTTGGCTCGATTGTGTAAATTCAAACCATCCAGAGACCAATGTCTCGAAATATTTTTATTTACGTTTCCCGAAAACAATGATTTCTTCGAGATAGTAAAGAAAGTCTAGAAGGCAAAAGTATTTCAGGAGGGAATTCCGAGTGAAATCGGTTTCGTCGAGATATTCAGGGTTGGAATATCCGATAGAAAAAAAGACGAGGTTGATTTACGGGAACGGAGTAGAGAGTGAGACCACGGGTGGGAAGGACGGTGGAGGATGCGAGGAGCGATGAAGATGGGGAAGTCGAATCAGGTATCAGGATGGAGGTGAATCGGATGTGGATAGAGGGGGCGAACTCGCGAGTAGGTGAACGGATGAGTGAAGTAAAAAGAAGGAAAAGGAAAAAAAGAAAGATGTTCGACTGTCGGTGGGATATGCGGGAGAGATGGAGCGAGCGGAAAGGGAAACGAGCGTGGCCATGGGGGTGAAGTGGGACGTCTCCATTAAGAATCGTATTTCCTCGGGGGTGTATAGAGAGCCCTGCAGCCGAAGCAGAGGCCCAAACCTGGCCTCGGTTCGTACGGCGTTCCTGCCATCCTCCGTTCTCCAGCAGTGATTTAATTTGTATCTGCTATACCTGTATTTGTATATCCTGGTACTTCATACAATACCTCGCTTTCTTACATATCGGGTATGCGTTGAGAAAGTAAAAAGTAAAACTAAAATCAAACTTCAGAGGTTTGCAGCAGCGTTGAAACTACGCATTTTTGCATACCGTTTAGGATTCGTCTTAGGATGCCGTGGAATTTGTTCCTGAATGCCTCTACTTGTACGTCTATTTTGCAATCTTCTATTCTTCTGCAGTAATTGCATTTTTATTCGCCAAACTATGATACCTCTTACCTTTCTTCCTTACATATCCGGTATGTGTTGGGGAAGTAAAAGGTAAAATCAAAATTAAACTTCAGAGGTTCGCAGCAGCGTTGAACCCACTTATTTTCGCACGCACAATATTGTTTCGGTCTGCCTGCCAGTGAATTTGCCCCTGAATGGCTCGTCTCGTACGGCTACCTTGCAATATTCTGTTCTCCAGCAGTAATTTAATTTATTTGTGCTATACTCTGGTACCTCTTACAATACCTTTCTTCCTTACATATCCGGTATGTGTTGGGGAAGTAAAGGGTAAAATCAAAATTAAACTTCAGAGGTTCGCAGCAGCGTTGAACCCACTTATTTTCGCACGCACAATATCGTTTCGGTCCGCCTGCCATTGAATTTGCTCCTGAATGCCTCGTCTCGTACGGCTATCTCGCAATATTCCGTTCTCCAGCAGCGACGTCATTTACATCTGCTATACCCTGGCACCTCTTACAATACCTTTCTTCCTTACATATCCGGTATGTGTTGGGGAAGTAAAAGGTAAAATCAAAATTAAACTTCAGAGGTTCGCAGTAGCGTTGAATCCACCTATTTTCGCACGTACAGTTCCGTCGTTACAGTCAGCATGGCATTGCGTTTGTGCCTGAATGCCCCTGCAATTTAGTCCGCCAACGCGCGCATCGAGCTCACACGTATCCACCGGACGAGCACACTTCACGTGTAAAGTGTCCGAGACGCGTAGGTGGAAAATAATTCCGAGTGTCGGGAGCAACCGTACCGTGGACGATGTGGAAGAGGTTCCGCCAAGCTTGACACTAGATAGGGGATGACGCTTGGTATTCCTAATGTACAAGTGCCGCACGGTGGAGGGATGAATTCTAGACGCCTCTCGCGTAATTACGGGCAGCATCACGATAACCCCTATATTGTTCCAGCGCACGAGCAGCCATCCTCACTCCGAATATTAAACGGTTCGTGCAGTTTTCTCCCGCGACCTGATTATCATTATTGTTACGGTGGAAACACGCTCCCGTTACCTCCCGTCCGAAAGAGGCTTGTCAGTGACAGATGTTAGTCGCGATACTTCGCGAAACTCCCCGGTAAGTTGGTTACTGCGGTACGACAAAGCGAATGCTTTCTGTTCTCACTAAACAATCACAATTTTGCACTATAGTATCGTTATTGTCGTTATGCAAAGCGGCGGATATATCTCGCGCTTCGTCACATAATTGGGTTCCGCGCTGAATAGACTGCGAGCCACTCTTGTACATCATCTCAGTAAACGTGTTTTACCTTTTCTCGTGTTGGCAGTATAATAAACAGGGAGGGCGGAGGGTTTTCTTTGATCGCGATGAGAATGTGTAATTGCCACTGGGCCGCATCGTCGCGAATGGCCGACCTCGCATTCACTTTTTCCACTTGCGAAGCAGAACTACGTCGAGACATCGCATACCTTCATTATCCTCGCTTCCATTATCCGAGGGACAACAATCAAGCGACTTCATCTATGTATACTCTTTCTAGGGAATTTTTCGTTTATTTTTATTTATTTTTTCCACTTTTATCATGGACGTTACATTTTTGCATTCTCCCTTTTTTTTTCTTGTTTTATATGTCGATCATAGTTTCAGAGTTATTTTTCGAGAGGCCGATAGAGGAAGAGCGGGTGCTTCCGCACGAGTGGCCGTCAATCTCGTCATAAAGGGAAGAGGGCCGGAAGCTTTTTTTCTTGGGTACCGTCACCAGCCTTGGGGAAGTTTTGGGTGGATAAAAGGGGGAACTTACTGTCCGTCTATCCTCTTTTCTTTGCTCATCCTGTTATCTTAATTTCTTTGGTGACTCGTTTGTGCCCATGAGAAACTGGCTGTTAAAGGCGCGTAGGACTTTGAGACGGTAAATATTATGATGTTTCGTTGCTAGAGGATAAACGCTGTCTCAACTATGTTTTAAGCCCTGAATATCTTATTATATTACTTAGGACTTTGTACGAAAAAAAAATCAGTTGGCTTAAGGCGAAACAGTCTCAGTCAGCACCAAAGACCACAATCCATTTTTTAAGGATTTGAACTGACGTTTACAATCAAGAAAAAAAAAACTATTCCAGTCTCTACGTACCGCTACATTCTGTATGAAAAAGATTATTATCCATTGACCCAAATTGCATTCATCGATCCCGATACGTCAACGGGTGATTTTTTTTTGCAGAAAATAAAAAATTCACCTCGTTAAAACTTTGATTGAAAAAAATGGCAACGAGTTTGCTCGTTCGTTCGAGGGATTGGCTATTATGAACATTTAAAATTCGTTATGGTAAAAAATATTTCTAGTTGATCTTATATCGCATAGCTGATTTTTTTTTTAATGTATGTATAGAACTCGAGTATTCTCTTGCGATCTGTGATTGGCAGATCTGTGCTTGTAATAATCTGCACATTCCCCAGGCCACGTGCCAAATTCGAGGTATTTGGTATATACAATCTATCAGAGGATTCAACAGGCATCGATGTAGTTAGACGGTCTTGGATCGAAGTGCTTTTGCTAATACACACTGATGCTATGGTGCACACTGGCCTACTTATCCGCTGCCCCCTGCCCCTACAACCACTTCGGCTTTCACCGCCTCGTCCACTGGAACGTGCCCACTAGACCAGTAGTCCATACCAAGGAGTAGCCAGCCATAGCAAAGCCCCGCAATAGTGGGATCTATACAGCAAGACGACTGAGCTAGAATGTATCTGATCGCATCCAATCGACCAAGCTGGAAGTACTATAATATGATCGACCTTTGGAACATACACAGTTGAGCTCGGCTTACGTAGACCGCGGGAATCGTGATTCTCGGTTGGGCTCTGACGACGTGTTGCTTCCGGTTACAACGACCCTCGACACAGCGTATACGTCGCTGCGTTAGGCAACCCCTGCGGGCTTCTGTCGATTAAGCCTGTGAAGCACGATATTACCACTTGACGAACTTTCAAAGTGACAAAAAATCAAAGCATTAGTTTGAAATAAAGGTTGGATAAAGTTTTTAAAAAAATTAAATAGAAATCTTAGACCGTAGTGAAATCACCGTGCTTTTCGCTAACGAATCGTATTTTGAAGTAAAAAAATTATAATATTAACAAGGAATTAAATGCATTCGTTTGTGGACAAGATATGTTTGTTAAATGTCCGAACTTTCTTTTTTTACCATGTACTTTAGATATAGTTTCTCGATTTCTTCGAATACGCTCGATGACGGTTGAAGCGAATTTCTAATCAAACATCCGTGTGTCATTTCGATGCGAACTTCCGTGAATTTCTTGTCGCAACGGAGCTCGATGGAATAGACACTTTAGTACAGTACGTATAGACCGGGCAATGCAGTTTGCCCAGGGTAGGTTATTGTAGTTGTACCTATATTGCAAGGTCGGGAGGTATTTGTCCTTCTTCATCGAGAGACATCAGCAAGCAAATTTGTAGGTTGTCTGACCACATCCAGCCGTAGCTACTGCGCCGCTAGTCTATTTGCATATCTCGTATACGGTTTCGAGCAATTCGCAACCGCGGGCTACAGAGACATTTGCAACTTGTCTGAGCACACTCAACCGCAACTGCTAGTACAGTTGTTTCGATTAGATATCTCGTAACTTTCCGGGCGATCCACATCGCAGGCTGCGTAAATATTTCATCTACTTCTTCGGAGATGTTTGCGAAACTGATGTCCGTTCTGTCAGACTATGTATCAGCACCTATGAACTGCATCTTGCATTACTCCGGCCCGTCGCAGTCTCGACAGATATTCACCCGCAGCTGGCTATTCAGGGTGTTTCACCGTTCCTCGTCGGGGACCTCCGGATGGATGTTTGTACCTTGTCCGACCACATCCAAGCCGCGAGTACCCGCGTTTCACTGTAATTATACAAACTCGCCTTATGCCTGACCTAAACCCACCGTGACTACTGCACACGTTAACTTGGCAGCTTTAACTCGTCTTCTATATTGGAAACTTTGACCCGTTATTGCCGCTAAGCAAAAAGTCGTTGCGAAAGATGTAACGAGCGATGACGGAATTTTTTTTCATGCAATGATTTAATTTATATGATATATTAAATCATGAAATGATTTTTTTCGTTTTTTTTTTTGTTCATAGCGATTAACCGCGCAGAAAAATCATTTGAAAATTCAAACATTTTACAAACGTCTACAAAAGTCAACAATTTTGTTTACTGATGATCCACCAGCTTTTCCTTTTTTCTATCCGTTTTTTGAAAATCAACGAGAAAAAAAAATGATGCCGTCTGTGGCCAAGAAATGTTTGTATGATTACAAACCTTTTTTGTACTGCATACGTGTTCCTCCCATTCTTTCGAGTCCATATAAATTTAATTTTTTGCCTAACGAATTTGTTTCCCAAGTTTCCGTCTCCGATCGTCCCCGACTGCAACTACTGCTTGCAGACTTCTCATGACATCCAGGGTACGGTTCCGACCTTCGCCCAGTTTACCGGCTACAGTATATACTTTGCGCGACGATAGGAACGTTTAGTAAAATATATATTCCCTCGCGTCCTTCAGGGCACTCTATCAGCCACTCTACTTTATTACACTCTGTGCCTCACTCCAACACCTCGTCCGTCGAGACGGTGACCAACTGTGCTGTTGCTGTCTCAAGGCGCCATGAATATCCTTATCTACCCCGACTATCAAGAGATACGATGACGCTCCGGCCATTTATATTCATTGACAAGCGGTCGGTCGGTCGAATGCGGCTGTGGACGACTCGTCTCGGTTAGGAACGTCGACGGAGCTCGTTAAGACAGCTCAGCCGGAACATCAAGTGTCCTACTTAACCGACCAATCTTGCCATGCCTCAGGAAACTTTATTTCTCGGTGGTAGATTTTCGATGATGGGAAAGTCTTCTTCACCGAGACGAGAAATGTTTCTTTGATGTATCGGATTGCGAGAGCGGCGAGACAGCGGATAGCGGGGTGGAGTTGTAATTCTCGACGTGGGTGGGCTTTCCGAATGGATATACTATTTCCGTTCATTTTTATTCTCGTATAATTTTTTTTCCCCTCGACACGCGTCGCGAATGGCTTCCCACGCAGCCCTTTCAAGATTCGTATCATCGGGCTGGCGAGGCTGCGACACGGACGCATGAGACGATAAGCTCCGTAGGATACTCGATATTTATTTTTATCGGTTCTTACTACTCTTGCTTTGTAACTTCTTTTTTCTTTTTGTTGGGATTTTTTTAACGAAAAATTTAGCTCTGGCCTATAGTTTATCGAGCACTCGTTTCGCCGTTGCAATTTATATCCGCATGAAAATAATTCATAGAGCTCGTCATCGGTGGTCGAATGGGAAGATCCGAAAATTGAACTAAAACGCGAAACAGTAAGAGGGATGACTCAGCGGGTTTCTTGAGTAAGTGGGTGAACGTATAATTCATAGGTGGCAAAAGAGCTTCCTTCCACAGAGACATCAACGAGATTCGCGATTTCAACAGACTTTGCTCGAGACTCAGTAGGAAAACTTAGTGGGAAAGCTTCGAGGGCATGAAAACGTTTCTCTTTCTTCTAGCCGGGTTAAGCCTTTCCGCGCCAATTCACCCATCCCTGTTCTCGTGCGGGAAGCTCTTTGCTTGCTGTGGGAAAACTCTTTGCGCGCCGAAACACCCTCGATTTCGAGCTCGACATGTTATTCCAGACTGAAACTTTCCGAGTCACTGAAACCCGTTGTAAGCCGGTACGTGCCAATATCATAGGGTTTCGTGGAGTGGTACAGTGAAATTCCCTTTACACACACCGACACACCGACAAAACTCATTCCCTCCAACTGCTTCACCAAGAAATTCAAAGCTTTACAGTTTGTACCTCGTGCCCTTTGACTTCCGGTTTTACTCGTTGTCTTTTGTCTCGCTCGTCGGGACTGGAATTAACTTGGCTGGTCGGGACTCTCCGTCGCTGAGTTACAAGTGTCTTCGTCTGAACCAACACTGGGTTTCTCCCTTTGTGTATAGTATCATATCACCGTCATCTATGGTACCGTATTACACGTTTTTTGCTCAGGGGGTTTCTCCATGACACGCGCGAGTAGTAGCGACTCGTTTTAATTAGCTCCGGGCATCGAGTCGGAGAACACCGTTCGTCGTGTCTCGCCAACTACGAAATGTACATGCAAACATTTCGGAGTCACAGAGACCTTGTACGCGGTCGTCAAATTCTGACCAAAATTCAGGAAGCCCGGACAAACTTGGATACAACTCGGGACAATGTAATCTCGGTTTGCCCGAGCATGTCCTGAACCTGACTACTTAATGGGATTCAATCTGCGAAAGAACGGAATTGGGATACTGCCGACTGCCCTCTACACGGCAAAAAAACGTTTCTACGTTCTGCAAATACATTACGTGTCGGCAAAGTATCACAATCTCTTTTTTACATGTTAACTTTAGAATATTTTTTCGGTAAAAAAGCAGCTCTCGATCCGGCTTGTGCCAACTTCACAACCTTCGTCGAAAGGCCGCTTCTCCGTACTAGTATCGCAAAGTACTATTTTAAACGTGTATTCTACTGGCGCCTTCACACGACGATAGCACCTACTCAATTGGATTTCTATACGCGTATACGACGAGACAAGTTTTCTCTGATTCCCACAAAGTCGCTTCCTTCTCGTCGGTGATAGTAGATCGTCAGCCGGGATGCTCGGAACTTGCACCATATTTTAAGCCTGTCCACTGACAATGTACCACCTCTGTCCCAACTCCTACAGGTGTACGATAGCTGCGCATCCCTGCTGGATTTCGTTGGCTTTACCTGTCGGAATGCAACGTTACTGTGTTTATATCGTGTTTCGTCGGGGAGCAGCTTGTTGAATATACTCTGCCAGAAGCGGAGACGCAACGAGATTGCCTTCCTTCCCTCCCAGCACTCTCTCGTTGGCGCAGTTTCATCTCTCACCGGCTTCGCGATACTCGTACATATATATATATATATATATATATATATACGCATGCAAGTATATACCGCTAATACACCGGAGACACCTATACATGGATGTATAGAAGCATGCACAAATAGTGAGATGTGTGTAGGAGTGTTGAATTCCGGTCTCCATCCATATAGGCGGAAGCGGAGCAAAACGGAACACCGAGGTAAGACGGACCAGTGTTCTACCTTTGAGGTTAAACTTTTGGTAAAATTGGTTCGTTCTGCCCCGAGGTTCCGTTTTGCCCTTTCCCACCCATCCCTCCGATGTTTCGTGCCACAGACCGAACCAAGGCTTGCATCGTCTACTCGTTCTCTCCACTTATTTTTATTCCTCGTCTTCATCTTATTCCTTATTCATCGCCGGGTGAGAGAAGAAAATTTCCCACACCCCGGCAACTGAACCGGCAGCACCGACGGCATCGGTGGCTCCGGTGAAGCGAGGCTTTCTTTCATCCTCCCTCTGGCTCTTACAACTTTTACCGTTCGGTGAAATATTAACGGATATGGCGATGGTGCTTTCTCGTTCGTTTCTCTAAGGGCTTTCTGGACGTGGAAAACCGTCGTGGGTGATGGCATGCACTAAGGACTAGGCAGCTACAATGGTTTTTACATTCAACAAACATTTCTGATCCACCCAGATCGACATTTTCTTTTTTTTTCGTTAACTGTGTAATTTTTTTGGTTAACTAACCGTACTTTTCAAGTAATATATTATTGATCTAGTATATTAATGTCGGAATTAGTTTACATCATCGTCGAATTATTTTTATCGCCTTTTTTATTTTTACTCAAGAAATCGAAATGCTACCTCTTAATCTAGCTTTTTCAACCCCGTCATATCCATCATCTTGTGAATTTTTATTTCGTACTGTTGAACATGATAGGCACCTGGGTTGTTCCGCGATGCCATCAAAAAACAAAGAAATCGCTGTTTGAAAATACGTCACCTTTGAAATATTGGCTATAAAAATGCCCAATAAACTTTTTTCGTTACTCGTCGATTCGGGACTATTTAATGTATTTTTCCATTCCGACACGAATCTACCCCTTATTTAACACATAGATGAATATTTGATACGGAAAATGGCGTCTAAAGTAAGGTTCCAATTCATCACGAAAATAAAAAAATTGTAAATGACATAATATTTAAACGTTTAGATCGATTCTACCCAAATTTAATAGGGATCATCGGGCGAACATAGCAATCTGTACAACTTTTTGCCCCAATAGCGAAAGAAATTCCTGATCCAGAGAGCGCGCAGACATTTTTTAAGAAATAAAAAATCGCGTACAAAAAAAAAATAACTGAACATTTTTCAATGAAATTTTGAAGAAACATTGACCATTAACCGCATCTGTTGTGTGTGAAATTTCAGCTTCATCGGTGGAGGCATTCTCAAGTTATAGTGGTTTGAATTTTTCGCGACTGAGTTGCACTCACACACATGCATACAACCAGACATTTATCGAAAATGTCTGAGCTTTCGATGTTTTCGAACATTCTGAACACGTTTTCATTAAAATCTCGAAATTTTTTTCCCCAAAACAAAACTTCTTCTATAATGAAGCGAAATATGTTTTCATGAAGAATCAACTCTGAGTTTCATTAATTGGCTGCTTATATTGGCACTACTAGTTTGAATTTAAGTTAGGAAAAACAAAATTTGTTCAAAAAAATTCCATGAAATTCCAAAAAAAAAAAATGCCGAAAAAGTCGGGACATTTTTTCCCACTGTTTTCCGTTCCACGATGGTGCGGCAGTTGTTATCGCGTCGTTTAAAACGAACGAGAAACAAGTAGAAACCGTAGACTTTATATGGAAGACGATCAAAGTTTATTAGTCGCTAAGCTTATTAAAGTTAGCCACGGCGCCAGCTATCCTGGAGCTTACAGTGTAAAGGATGTGCTATAACTTGCCGAGTACATCGCTCGCTAGATTACCATTCGCCTTTTACAATATCCCCTGCGAGTTTTATCAACTTAGCCCGGTGCGCGCGCACGCACACACACACACACACACACACACACACATACACGCACACACGCTGTAGCTGGACTAAAATGAAAATGTTACTGGTGTACTTTTCGCTGGGGTGAGCGCAGTAGCTCGTTAATGTTCAACTCGCACGTATGTACGGTTAAAAAAGGCTGTAAATAACGGAGGAGTGTTCGTGAAAGGGCCTCTGACCCCAATGGCTCGACTGCTGTTCGCCATGTCTGACCATAGTCCATCGTAACTACTTAGCAGACAACGTATTACAGTAACGGAATGTACCTACCGCCTTACAAAAAATTGTTGCGTTACGATACACGAGAGTGAAGGCAGAAGCTATCCGCGAGGAACTTCAGTCCCGCAGGAAATAAAAAATGCCTTCTCCCCGGATTACCAAATTAGAAAATGAACGGTTCTCGGAGCACTTCATTTTTTCGAATAAAAATTGCCTTTCCATGTTTTTTGTCACGTTTTTCATCACAACAATATATGTAGTACATACAGGATTTGTGAACGTACAGAAACGGCACCGTATCCACTCCTTACAGTTTCACACGATATTGGTAGATCCGCTAGAGCGGTGCCTTATGAAACAAAACGATACATTCAATTCAATATAAAAAATTTGCGATATATTGTCGACAGAGCCGAGTCCATTCGTATTCGGTGGATTGATTTGTGTGATAAGTAAATTTTCACCGTGAATGGCATATCACCCCTCTGATTACGAGTTTCTAGCCGAACGACAATCAAGTTGATTTCAGCATGGACGAGACCTGAAAATAATTTTTCATTCATTCGTAGAAAAAAAGGAACAAAAATACGTCATCGCCTATCTATATATTTCTAGGTAAATGATTCCCCGCTACGATCCAAGCCCATAGAATTATCTCCACCCTGAGCAGGTCTCGCGCTGCAGTAACTTTTGTCCCGCGTTAATCGAAATTCATTTAGTTTCAGCGGGAAACGAGAAACGTACGTACGTACGTCACCAATTTATAATTCGAATTTCTCTAATTGGTAAGCGAGATAGAGACGTATCCCCGATGGATAACGGAGCAGGAGCGAGGGCTCCCCTCTCGCCCTGCACTCCCCGACGAGTCTCCAAGGTTCGCGCTCAAATGAAAATTAAACTCGCGCAGCACAAACCCGCGAGGATGAGGACTCGAAAGTTACTCGCTGACATTGTATCGTGAGAGAGAGAACTCTCGCGTTTCAGAAAGAGAAAGACAGTATATACTCCAGTCTGCCGAGAGTAAATCCGGCGACGGAGCAGAGCAACAAGCCAATGCGATTCGAATCGCACCGACGCTCCCAGCAACGATAGATCCATCTGTCCGTCCGTCTGTCTCTGCTGGTCTCGCGCGCGCGCGCGCGCTCCCACGCCTCGCCGTGAATTTAATTACGGGCGTGCACGTGAGGCTCGATTAATTTCCTCTTCCGCGGATCGTCGCTGCCGGTTTGTGTTGTTCCCTCGTCGTTGTCGTCCCACGGAAACACCGGCGGAAGCTTCGCACCAGCGACCCGACAACCCCATCCCTATCCCGCACCTTGCTCGCTCACCGTTTTATCCTTTCACCAACCGTCCTCCGGCACTCTGTCTTCGCCGATCTTTCTCTGGAAACCGGGCAAAAGTTTACTCGCCCTCGGTTCGCGCCTCGGCCAAGGCTTGCGACGGACGGTGGAAAGAAGTGGAGATTTATCGAGTATTCGAACTTTAATTCCGGAAACACGGCTTCCGATTTCTCACGCCGATTTAGGTATCGAGGACTCGGCTCTCTTTTTTTCGCTCTCGGAAATTTATTTTTCACGGTACGAGGTAAATATCGCAGTGATTCGGAACCTTCGAGGGTTGAACTTACTCGGCATTTATGAAATGCCGACGTTGCCGATTTTATTGTTATACACCGCTGTAGATACTTTCTGCATGTCACGGCTTTTTTTTCATTAAATTCACCCTCGACACGTTTATTCGTAAAAGGATCGTTACGCTAATGCGAGACTTTGGGGCTGTGAAATATTTTATTACGATGTACAAAGTGATATCAAAGTTTCAAGAATATTATTCCTCACTGCATTTGCAATTATTTTCGAGAAAGAAAAAACAACATCGTTATTTTAGCTATGTTAAACTCGCATACTTCTCAACTGTATTTGTAAAGGTTAATTTTATTAAATATTTTTCGTCGGGATTTCAGCATTTAGCTTGGAAAATAACTCTTGAGGTGGTTTATTATGCATAAGGTCGATTTGTACATAACATTGTATACACATTTTTTTTATTTGCAACTCATTTTTCTGCTGTGAAAGCGCTCCAACCTCCTTAGTAATTGGAAGGATGTTATAACTATTGTGCTGCTTGCTCTGTATAGCGAATGTTAACGGCAGAAAGGGGTGTCAATTGGGCACCAGCCTCGCCATTGTCCGCGATCCTTATCGACCCACACTGTTGCTTCTACTGTCGGGATGAACTTCGCTACAAAAGTCGAAGATCCACCAACCTTCCTCAAAAGTTTCTGCTAAAACTTTTAGGTTGAACGAGAAAAATAAAAAGGAGATGGGCTGTGTGAGAACTCTCGGTCGTTGGTAGGATTTATGTCAAAGTGCTAAAGTTCCCCGCAGTTCTTCATTAAACATCGTCCCCTTCATTTCTGAATCCCATTTACTTTTGCCCTCACAATCTTCTTCGACAGCGACGCGAAATTTTTTTCTCTATTTTTATATCTTTATTTTACTGGCAAGAAACACAAATTATAAAATTTTATAGTGGTTTTTTATAACTGCTCCGCGGCTCATTTACCGTAAATCTTTGTTATGCTTTGTAATTATGAAGTTTCCACTACGAAAAAGCTATTTTACCGGTTCACCGGAACTTTATAGAAATATTAAAATTTATCGTTGTAAGAGCGCGAGAAGAGTAAAGCAAAGTTCGAGAAAGCTCTTCGTCAGCTAAGCAGTAACTTTATCGCAGCATGGAAATTCATGGCCACAGGTGTTCACCTAGTCATATGCCTATGATAACGATGCATGGACAACATTTTTATAAATAAATAACAATAATAATGAATAATAATGATAATAATAGTAATAATGTTATTAACAAATAAGAATCGTTTATGGGTCGTGTAGAGATAAATGAAATTGCCATAATTCATAATTAAAAAAAAACGTATTGCGGCTTTTTGTACAATTATCAGACCCAAGAGACTACCGATGAGGGATTTCAAAAAGCGTAAAAAAAGATAATTTTATGATAAACCAACGACGAGGCTGGTTAAGAACATTCACTTAGCGCCGCGAGTGACAAAAGTTGGTAGGTCCTTTTCCCCTCATCTACCGACACTTTGCTATCGCTCACATGATGAATTGAACACTCGAGAAGCTATTTAAGAAACGGGAAGTTTCCCCTCAGACTGTCGCGTGCGGCGTTCGAGGGTGGGCTTTCACGGAGGGAGATCAGTGGCAGCGATGCGGGGTCGAGAAGAATACTCTTTCGCTGGTCGGGCAAAGGTCGTTTAATTCTCAAACCCCGACGAAACTCTCGGGCCAAGGCAGAGGGGAAAAAAACGAGTCTGAGGCTTGTGGAAACGAGATTGAAGAAGAGAAGGGCTTGATCCGCGTGTCGGCGCAAAGTCGATGGTATTCTTTTGTCGTGAAGCGAAGCAGACGATGAATAAACGATAGTTAAAAGAGGCCGAGCCATTGGATGATATACCCTCGATCTACGTTTTTTTTCTTCTCTTCTTTTTTTTTTCTTGGTCCCTTCTTATCCCAACTTCGCCCGAGGCCACCGCCGCACTTTATCCTCGGGCCTATTCGAATTTCTTGTATACCTACTCCGTTCCGCGCTGTCCATGGCCGGCGAGGAGACCCGGATCCTTGAGCGAGTAAAGTGTCTCGATGAAATAAGAGGGAATTGCGAAAAACGGGGATAAAGGGGCGTCCGACGAGAACCACTTTCCAATCGATACAGGAGAGGTACAAAATGTTATGCTAGATGGATATACAATAACGGAGTTATACACGCCGCCGTGCAACAAAAGCTTACTCTCGAGTAAGAAACTTCGTATCGGCTTTATTTTATTTCATCGTTTTTCATATGTTTTGCTTCCTTATAGAGGAAGCTTTGTTTTCATTAAATTTTTTTTCGCGATTTTACGGTAGAGCGGTCAAAAGAGTAAATTTAATTTAAAAAAAGGGTAAAAAATATGTAAAGTGAATTTTGAAAAAGGTGCAAATTGATTTGCACATGGTTCCCTCATTTATTACAATTTCGACGATGGCTTCGTCCACGATGAAGCCAAAAATCGATCAACGAACTTTCTCATAGAGAAAAAGCAAAATTGCAATGGATTTAAATTTAAGATCAATAGATTAAGATTAATAGAATTAAATTAGGTTTAGATATGTGCACACTTTTCATAGATGGGGAAGCCATGTGCAAATTACTTTACATCGTTTTTGTAATATAAAATAACTTCTTTAATTTTTATCACTTTGCAGATAATACGTAACGAAGCGGAAGGTCCAACGTTGGATGGAAGCGTATACATAAAATGTTCATCTTCAATCGAACATCCGCCAATACACCGAACGTCGTCGAGTCTAATCCAATTTGGGCAGAGTTCGAATTGCGAAGTTACACACCGACAGCAACCGCGGGGCCCGAACATGCCTGGAGGATCTTCGACGCTTACAGAAAGAGTGACAAGCAGGTACGCCGCTGTTGCTTGCAAAAATTCATCTCGAAGAATCTTCAACGAGAAACATTTCTATCGAAACTTTTTTTTCCTCGTTTTCTGTCACCACTGTTGGGGTATTTTCATTTCGTTGAACAAATTCTGATATCGTTGCTGACAAAAAAGCAGACTTTTATTTTTTAAGGAAGGTTTCTACTTCGTTCGATCGAAGAATCGTCTATTTTTCATTTTCTCATTTACCAGCCAGCTATGCCAGGACCGTAGAGTCGACGTTCCTCACCTTCGAAAAATTCTGATAACGCAAAGAAAATAGTTGCTGTTTTTTCGAAAAAAGTAGAAACCTCCATTAATTGTGTTTCCTTCCGTAACGTTTCCTAGGAGGTCTCGGTATTCGTATTCGAGAAACGATCGGTCGAGAAGCTTCACAAGCCGAAACGCAAAGAAACGATCACGGAAATTCTACGTGGTTGTCCCCGCAAGCTCGAGGAGTTCCGTCATCCAAAATTGCTCCAGGTATGCACGAAAGAATTTTCATACAGTTAGAGTATCATCATTGGTAAGAATATTGAGTGATTTATTTATTTATTTATTAGGTGATAAACTCGGTGAAAGAATGTCCGGAGACTCTGGCATTTGCGACGGAGCCGGTACTGGGCAGTCTCGCAAACGTTTTGGCCTACAAGGAACAGTTGGCTGCGTCGGCAAATCAATCTAACAACTCGATTCCTCATCAGCAGCATCAAAATCCTCATCAGAATCCCAGCCACCGTCCGGTGATGATCAAACAGTACGACATGCTCGCTATGGAAATAAAATATGGATTACTACAGGTGAAGAATATTTTTAAACAAAATATCCTATATTATTACGAATAATAGTATTATATATTTTTTGGAAAGTTGTTTGTTTATCAGAATTTTCGAGAACCCGCGTAGAGGCTTCCGTAGAAGAATACCCTAGCTGGGTTTGAAAATCTTATTTTTCGACCGGAAGTGACGTATTGTCGATATGACGTTATTTCCGATCGAAAAATTAAACTTTCAAACCGGAATTGACGTATTTCTGGTATGCCGTCACTTCCTGAGGAAATTGAGATTTTCAAACCTGCAGTGACCTATTTCCAGTAAATCTCCCGGAATGTAAATTTCCACTTTTTATATTTCATAGTTCGTAGCGAGGGCGCGAAGCGCTCGAGCCACAATAACCGCCTCGTATTAAACATATCGATCAATAAATATTGTAGATCATCGAGGCTCTCGCTTTTCTGCACTACACATGCAAGGTGATCCACAGAAACGTGTGCCCAAGCAGCATAATAATCACCAAAAAAGGAACGTGGAAGCTATGCGGCCTCGAATTTATCGGTAAATTATACGAAAATTTTATGCAGCTTTTATCTGTGAAAGAAAAAATATATATATCGAAAAAATTAAATAAAATTTCCGACCCATTTAGAACGTGCCAACGACGATGGCATCGATCCGATACCGTGTCAACCGTGGACACACAAAATGTCCAAAATGGCACAACCAAATCTTGATTACATGGGTAAGCAAAATAAACTCGTTGAAATGTCTAAACTACGAGCAGAGATCAATACAATCAAATCTCCTGGTAATTTAATTACTTTTCAAAGAAATTTACATTCATTTTTAACGTACTTTTATGCTTCCGATATATCAGAAAATGACATTCTCCGAAGAGTGGTAAATTGAAAATTGAGTTGAAATTATTTTTCCCACAGCGCCGGAAATTCTGCAGCTCAAATGTTGCAGCATAAGCAGCGACATGTTCAGTCTGGGTATGGTGATCGCGTCATTATACAACGACGGTCGTTCCCTCATCCAAGCGAATCACAGCAGCTCGGATTATCACAGACAATTGGAGAATGTGAGTTAAAAATTAATATCTCTCTCTGTCACGGACGTTGTGCAGATTTTGCCTTTTCATGCAGAAAAGATCAAAGGGACAGGGAGAGCGGTGAGACTGCGTGGCGCGCGCGCGTGTATTAGTGAGTGAGAAGTGCGCAGACGAGAGCTTTTGTAATATTCTTTTCAGCTGTATAGCCAAGTGGAGAACATTCTTCCCAGGGTACCGGTGCCGCTTCAGGAAGCCGTCTCAAAGCTGTTGCACAAGAACCCCGAGGCGAGACCTCGCGCTCAGCTTCTCTCGCTCATAAAATATTTTGGGTCCGTATATATACTCAAAGGTGTTCTTATTACAGTCAAGGAAGAATTGCTGTTGCACCCAACCTGTTGCATAATCATGTTTTTTTACAGCGATCCATCGGTGCACGCACTTCAGTTTTTAGACGTCATTAACATGAAGGATCCTAGTCAGAAGGCCCACTTCTACAGATCGACCCTTAAGGAAGTTCTCAATTTTATTCCACGGGTAAGTGTCAACGTTTTTTCGCTTCGAAGGATAATCGACGATTATTAAAACGTAACCGTGAACTATTAAATAAAACTTTTATTAAGATTATTGTATTAATCAATTAATCATTCGTTCGATTGCAGAAATTGTGGTACCAACATATCTGGCCTTATCTTCAAGCAGAGTCGAGGTCCCAGGAAGTTTTCGCAGCAGTGCTTCACCCTATGCTTCACATTATTCAACAAGGAACCGTCGAAGATTACGAGAACATTATTTTACCATCGTTCCGGTGAGTTTTGCCTACTACAAAAAATGCATTGACGCCAATCAATGCTTTTTGTGCGCCGAATTTTGTTTCTCATCGAATTTGGATAAACACTTATGGTCAGCTTTATACTTTCAGGGAATTGTTTTCCGCTCCGAGATCCATTCAGGGCACCGTTATACTTTTGGAAAATTTGCACTACATTCTGGAAAAGACACCGAGAGATGTGATCCGAGAGGACATGCTGCCCATGCTCTATCAGTCGTTCGACAGCCCAAACATTCAGATCCTGGTAATTTATGGTTTTGGTAGCTTCGGTAGGAAACCCATGATCCACAACCCTATCGCTAACAATTTATTTTCAGAACGCTGCGTATGTGGCAGTGAACAACGTGACCGACTACCTTCAGGAGGAAGGTACCCTGCGGGGAATAGCTTTACCGAAGTTGATATTCGCTTTCGAGAACACCGGTACCGACGCCAGAGTTCTCATGAATGCACTACAGAGAATCCTGGATGTTTTAGACTGTCAGCAGATCACCGACGAAGTTTATCCATTGCTATGGGAGGTAAAGCTACAAGAACCCGAAGTCGTAACGCGAGTCGTCCGTAAGTGCGATTAAACTTTCATAGAAAATTAAAGAACTTTGCTATTATGAAAATGAAAAAGAAAGAACTAAACAAATCGAGATATTGTTACGTAAAAAATGTATTATTTTTTACAGACATCTACAGTATTTTAATGAGTAACAAAAAATACGGTCTAACACTAAATTTGATGGCTACGAAGATCATGCCGTTGTTACTTCCAGTCACGATAAATCCGTCCCTAAATATTGACCAATTTACCCTGCTAATCGAGGTCCTTCAGGAAATGCTTACGCGCATAGAAAGGTCGTTGAATCAAAGATCGTTGAAATATGTATATATAAATACTTTTATCTTCATTATATTTTAAGATTTTACTAACATATTTACGCTGCGTACAGAAATCGTGGTAGCAAGTTGAAGCTGGAGAATCTTTCGCTACCAAGTCCGGAAAGAAACAGGGCACCGCGACATCGTTTCAGCACGGAAAACATGCACGTGCCACCGTTTAACATACCGAATCTTCGTATAGAACAAAGAAAGACATCGTCGGCCGAAGACATGGCGAGAAAGAATTCAATCGGTAGGGAGAAGCGACGTAGTGCTGTAGTCCCCGTAGTTGAACACGTAGTTGAACAAAATATCATATACAGGGAGTTCGGAAATTCGCGCAAAAAAGTCGTCTATATTCACCGTTTGAAAGTGGGCAACTTCGCTTTTCTAGAGTGATTCTAAATTGCATAGTTTTCAAGTTACAAGCATAAATTTATCCATGGCTAAACACATTAATAAGTTGCAGCGCTTAAAAAAAAAACTATTTCCAGAGAAAAATTATGTCCACTTTCAAATCGCGAATATGACCATATTCTTCCATGTGCAAATTTTGGAACTTCGTGTACATAGTTACTGCTAAATATTTTGTTTGCTTTGATGCTTTGTATAAAAAAAACTTTTACGCCCTCCCCACCATACGAACACGCATATGTAGTTGGACACTTATGTTTTATTTCAACACGTCTCTTTGTCCCACAAGCTCAATGGCACTCTCGTTCGAACGCAGGTTCCATGTCGCTGGCAGCATCTGCAGAGAATATGAGTAGGAAGAACTCAGTTGGTGGTGAGATAGCAGTAGAATAAATTAGAAATTTTCTTATTAGATTAGAAATTGTTTGTAACTACTATTAGTCGAGTGTCCCAATACTTTATCATGTAACAGGATTACAATTAGTGTGGGGCATTCATCTTGTGCGAGACATTCGAGTTTATTTTTACACAAGTTCGTTACATCTGTTTTACAACATCTATTACAGCTTTTCTGGGTGGATTATGGTTCGGCGCATCATCGTCTACCAACGAAGGCAGTTTCCTGAGGGTATCGAACGCCTTCCCGACACGTCGTTTATCAGACAACACGTTGATGACACCGAAAATTCAGATAGCTTCCTCCTGCGTGAGCTCACCAGGTGGCACACCGTCCGGTGGCTTGCCGATACGTCGCCACTCGAGCACAGGACCTCAGGAACGTCGTGGGTCGAACATAAATCTTTCACCGCCAACGGTAATATTTCAAGTGCGGCTCCACAATTACTATTTATTAATAATACACTTAGCTGATTATTTAATCCTACGTTTGCCGGACAAAAACGAAAACGCAATTCACTTTTTGCGCTTTTTATTTCTTTGCAATATAAATCGAAAAATCGTTTAACTAAAAAATTTGTTTTTAATTTCCTCGACGCCTTGCCTTTTTTTGTCAGCTTTCATAGGGTTAATTAGCATTTCCGTAGAATAAATTGACATACTTTTTTTTCATCGCTGTCCGCAGGGTGGAGGTATACCGATAACCAGCAGCAGCGTACCGTATCTTCTGAGCACGAGTTTGACCAGTATTCGTTCGAGGCGTCCATCCGTGTCCTCGACGTCTTCCCAGCAAGGATCAGGACTGCTACAACATCTCGGCACCGGCATGGTAAGACAACTACCCCCCATCTGCCTCAACCTGAATGGACCGTCACCACCAACACTCTCTCCATCATTCCAGCCATCGGGACAGCCTTCCCACTGACCCTTGGTTACAGTGTAAGGATCTCTATGCTCCTCTCTGCCGACCTTAATATCTCGTTGACGAGGTTTTCCCCTAATTGACCCGAAAAAAACGAAAGGTTCTAACGCTAGAGATTAACACTGCCTTTTGATGTTTTTCTTTCCTGCTTTTAATCTATCTGCCTTTATCTTTCTTTCCGCCTCTAATGCTACCTTTTATGATTTTTATTGCTGACGATGCAGCAAATCGTTAATGGGCTCCGTATCCGGTAGAGTTTTCTTGTTTTTTTTTTTTTTTTTCGCGAGGAAAATATCGTGCGCGCGTTCGCGCACACGATGTATCACGTGGGGTACGGTATTATTGGAAAAGGATTTGCTGCATCGTGCGTGTCGAAGCCTTCGCGCTTCCGGGGTAATAAATGAGCAGCGGCAGCAGTAGCAGCAGGTAACTCGATAATATACAACGGTGTGGTGTTATGATGATGAACGAGCGACGAGCTGAACTTTAGAAGGATATAGTAACATCCTGCAATAAGGTGGAAGTTCCGGTCATTATTACGGTATCGATATAAATGCACATTCAATATTTCCTGGGTTAATAAAATTCTCTCTAGTTTACGAATATTTTTTTGTAAACAGTGTATTTACGTCTGTTTAAAAATATATTACCCTTGTCTCTAAAAGATCATTGAGGACTGAAAATTTGCAGATCAGATTTCAAACAAATATCGAACAAAATATAAGTAATGTCTTAATTGTTTTTGCCGAAGAGGGTAACAATTATTTTTATTGCATTTATAGTCTTGAAATTTTATATACAAGTTACTGAGATAGAAGTAGTTCGTCTGACTATGATATGCTTCTCGAAGAATTGTTTATGGTCTTTGTCGTTTTTTCTGTTAAAGTGTCAACTGTTCTCCGGACGTTCATAAGCAACTCTCGATCGAGAAGCGATCCGGTGAATCCAGTCTTTGGATTTTAACTTGTCGTCTCGTTAACTCGATCATCACTTGTCGCATGTACGGGTGTTCATTCCGAGGGGACGACAATCGAGACAATTTTATTGAGCAATCATCGTCGTCAGGACGCAACAAGACAATCGACGAAGCGGCAGTGCCGTCTTCGTCATCATCATTATCATCATCATCATCGTTCGACAATGATAATATCACGAATAAAAAATGTGAGACACTCGTGCAATATTCTTACACGAAAAGTACATCGACCCTAACAGCTGGCTGTAGAGTCGATCTACACGATATTATATCAAGCAATTACTGTAATCGGGATAGCGTTGTTAACGTTAATTCGGACGCATTAACTGTTTATCGAGTAGCGCAAAGCGTCGTCTAAATACTGTACAGTAATTACTAATTAATTATGAAAAGAGAAGATATATATAAAAAATTAAACAAATAAACAATCACGCCGCTCTAGACGACTGACTCAAGAAACGAAGTGAAAGTAATTCAATGAGTAAAAACAAAAAACAAAAAAGTATATCAAATTCCATTTTATGCACGATACTCGATAGAGTTGAAGCAGCGTTGGGCAATTTTTATTCGAGCAAAAGTAATTATACAATTAATCGTTTACGCATAAAAATTTGAGATTAAAAATGTCCCATTGTTAGAAGCGACATGTCATATCGAGCTCGAATGTACGAGACAGAAATATCGAAATCGTAGAGTCACTTTATCGTGATTGTAAAACGGAACGGTGTGAGCGCGAAGGTTAATTTCTGAAAACACATCTCCGACGTACGAACAGTTTATGCACAAAACTATGATCATTCCTAAATAGAAGCTTTTTCTTCTTCTGATTTCTGAATAAAAACAGATGCGATTTCAGGCAAAAGTAGCAAAGTTATACGCGATGTCGTACTTCGCAATATATTACACAATCAGATTTTTAAAACATACTTAATCGAATAAATGCTCAGTTTCAAATTTACGGGAGGGACATCCGAGCCGAGATAATAGAAACGTGCCAAGTCAAACGAACTGTGAGCGTCGAAATTGTGTGTCCCTTCCGTTCAGCCTAATTGACCCTTTCGCTCCGACATTCATTCATTTACGGCCAATGGGCAAACATTTATTTCACTTCAATGAATTTTATATCAAAATCTATGAAAATATGAAAATGCCTTTTGTTTGCAACACTGACGTTTCCAATTTCATTTTTGGAAACCAGAATATTCTGAGTACTCAATCATTTTTGAATAAGAAAGTTTGACTGAGATACGTGATAGGAGCGAAGGGGTTAGAATTTAATTGCGAGAACGGAAGTTTCTCGTGTATATACAGATATATATACTGAATATATATAGTATATGTATTGCACTGTCGACAGCCTCGTTTACGAAGTATAAATAATAAATTGAGAAAGAATAAAGGAATGTGTTTATCGAACGGACAATCGAAACAATTACTAATGTACGGTATACATTAGTTTAAAAAAAAAGAGGAATGTCTATGATGTGAACAAGATACTTGAATAACACTCGTATACAAACATATCCTCGGCCTCGTTGAGAGATAAAGTATTTTTTTGTGCCAGCATAGCTGAGCGTGTATGAGTCGAGGGTATAATAATAATATTAATTGTAGAGGAAATAACACTAAAAGGTACGAAATAAACTCTCGTGTACCTTCGACTTGGAACGGCCTATAATAATGCGATCGAATGCGTGTGAAAAAAATATTGTCGCCCGAATTACGGTCGTGTTTACTTTTTCCCGCCACCGGCCAAGCTTCTTATTATTGCTATTATTATTAGTATTATAATGAATCTATCAATTGATTATAATTATGTCGTGTTTAAGTGGTGTATGATCGTCAATTGCTGTAACTTTTAATTAACTGCATCAACACAATCACTACTTCTTAAGGCGTAGCTTTTATATCAGCGAAAGTCTATGCTGTTTTAAAATCGGGCTCAAATATCTTCGAGATTTTCGTGACATCGGGATGTCGTGAGCCCGATATATCAATTACCAATGTTTTCTTAAGATTATCGAGTTATGTTTGACCGTTTCACTGCTACAAGTGTTTAGAAAAATCAATAATAGGCACTAATTAAACATTAAGTATAAGTTCTCAATGAACAGTATTTTTTATCCACAGAGAAATACTACAGCGAGAAATATGATACTATGACGGATAAAACCATTAAATTATTACCGAGAGCTTCCGTTAGTAAATTGTTCATTGATAGTTTCATAAATAATCCGTCTGTTAATTATAGTGGACAACCGAGTCCCCCTTTTCCACAGAAAGGTTAAATGGGTTTTTTAAAACTTGTTCAACATCTCAAAAAAGTGACAATCAGCCTCGCCAAAGAGGCCTCGCCAAACTTATTAGAAATATTGAAATAGGATTTCTCTGTAATTTTATTATAACGCCGTAGCAGTGAATCTGTCGATCACATTGATATAGTTTCTATTGAAAGTATTTGTTTCGTTGACAGCCAGTATATACACAAGTTTCCGGAACATATTGTACGAATATTCCACGAAATGTTACATTTATTATATTTCAAGTTATATCTTCACGTTATATATATATATATATATATATATATATATATATATATATATATATATATATATATCGTACGTATCGTATATTTCTCTTTACTGTGATACTATTTCGATCTCTCTTCTTCGTAAAAAAAATAATAATTAATTACGATTGCTGTATCGTCGTATAACGTATCGCGCATTCTCGAACATTCACATCGTAGACACGCATAAAAAAGATACCCTTAGAAATAATATTACACGACGATATATTGTTACTATATATAAAGTAGCCGATTCAATGAATGAACACCTTAAATGGTGATTTGAAAAAAAGAATTTCTGTTCCAAAGTTTTCTCTTTTGGTCAGTGACTCATAAAGTGCTTAACGTGGCAATAAAAAATACAGTAGCTTATTTAAAACTGTGGGAAATTAGGGTGATGTGATAGGCGCTCCTGATGACGGAAAAGCAAGGACACCCTTGCACTTAACCAGTGTAGTATAGGAGAATGGAAGAGAAATATTGTCAATTAATTGGCAGGTTTTCATTCATTGAACGTCTTACGAATATATATGACATTACTTATAATACTTCAAGAATACAAAAATTATAGCGAGAGTGATCTCGCGGGCCTAGATCCTCCGATAGCCTTCAAACCTTGGCAATCTACGAAACCGTAGGCACGTTCCAAACGGCTTTTTGTACCTGCAATATAGAGATAGATATTTATTTATCTACCAGATTTGTGTATACTAACATATTGTAAATGATGAGAAAAAGGACGATATGGGGAATGGATAAACTATATGTCATCGGTGGAAGCGTTTATTTTGTACATGAACGCATGAAACCGTGGCAATTGTTGAGGTTTATTAGATACTCTATGGGTTGCTACGGGTGCACGTGATGCCGACTGATAACTCAATATTTTTCGTCCTATTTCTTCTTTCTCTTCTACGTCTTCGTTATCCGAAGAATGTTATCACTACCCCTAATTAATAATATCAATAGACATAAACGTCAGACGTTGGCACCGTCAGATATTTTGATGCATATGCGATTATTACACGCACGATAAACGTAACTGAAGTAATACACTTTTTATCTCGTCACTATTTGATTTGTTGATTATTTTTAAATAGAAAGAAAGCTATGTTAGATTAAGAAGCTGCAACTAGCTTGAAAATACGAGAGAAGAAACCTTGATGCAACGCTCCTGCAAGGTCAATAATATATCGAATACAGCTACACTATCATAGACATCCTAAGGGGATCGAGTCTTGAATCATCTTCTAGAATCTCGATTATCTCTATTTATAAATAATGTGTGTATGAAAAAAACGATGCTATTTAATGTTGAAACTTTTCCGGCCATCTCACAGAATGCCGTAGTTATTAGTGAATTTTTCTAAATCTCACGGTAGACACTAAAGAAAAAAAAGAAATGAATCGAGACACATGAACAACGCAGGTCCTCCAGTTTTACTTGGATCAAAAGCTCCACATTCGACAGATTTGGTTTCTGTTTTTTAGGTTTCCCAACCCTATTCTGCTTGACTCGACCCTCTTAATCTCCGTTGCTTTTCGAATGATTGTACAATTTTATAACTTTAGTACTCGTTGGACTAGAATCTACCGCTAAAGTCTCTTCAATAAAAAAATAAAATACAAGCACGAAATTTGGATAAGATAAAATTATATAAATTCCCTCTGCGATACTCGTGTCACGGTTCTACTCAATTGTCACCTGCACTCGCAATTCATGTCTCCCTGACTTAAGAAAATATTATCGATAAAAAACTATAAGCTAATGAACGAGGAGGAAAAAAAAGGGCTAAGAAAACGAGATATGCCCGTAGTTACGTAAGAAATCAAATTTACGAATATGTTGTACTTAAGAACGAAGATTAATAACACTGTAAGAGATAATGAGAGAAGATTAAGACGAAGAAGCGAACACGCGAATACTTCGACAGGTGTATAAGATATACATATTGTATTGTATAAATGAGTGGACTCATTCAGATTATAAGATATCGCAAAGTAAACCGCAAAAACAAACAAAAAAAATGAATAGTTCGTGTGGTATAATAATATATCATAATTTCGAACACTACAAAATTAAGTGTCCTTAAAATTTAAGAGTTGGTCGCTAACTGCGAACGCGTTTGAGGATATCAACGAGCAGTCCGAAGCATAGCGAGATGATAATGCAAGTGCAATGAACGGAATATCGGCCTCTTTGACAATCAGCGACAATCAATCCGTTAGATGCTCGCTTATTAAATACCAAGGGAATCTTACTCTACAAATACTGCGAAACGGTCGCTCAAGGAAAAAATTAAATTGACAAAATGTGATTTTACAATTCACATCTTATCGTGACTACAAGTTTGCGATAAAAAATTTCGATAATTGGATCACCAGAAATTACCAAATTTTAATTTCTTTAATTACAAAAATAAAACAAATTATGAAAATGTAATGTATAATAATCAATAGTTATTCAGTCCGACCGTTTCCAGTCGAAGTAATCCAAACGCGATTACAGTACAATCATCTTCTCAATTATTCTTGAGTATATTGACTCATATTTCTTGTGCACCGGACAATCGATAGCGAATGAGGAAAGAAAGAAAAGAGAATCGAGCCGGTGTGTATTAATCAAGCGATAAGAAAAAACCAACCATCAATCACTATAATAATTCCTATCATTGGGCTAGTAATCGAATGCACGAGAGTCCAATCGTCCAAACGACGATGAAACGTATGTAAGTCTAAATATAAACGGAACATTTTATTTGGACCCGTCATCTTGGAATGAAGTAAATAATAAATAAACAAATAAAGCCTAAGGCAAAAATGTATATCGACTATGATCGGCGAATCACAATCACTTCTTCGAAGAGGCACGATTAAAAAAATATATAATTTATAGACGCGTACAAAGAGAGAATCATTATCGAATCCGTTGGACACGGACGATCGGCACAGTCTATACACAATATATATGAAGTATAATTAAATATACATATATATATTTTATAAACTCGCAAAACGAAGAAAATTCTCATGTATTTAAGGAATACACGAGTTAAGAGGGAGAGAGACATAGAGAGATGAAAAATTATACACGCGTGAAAGCAATATCTGGATGAGAAATTTATGGAGCGTGTCTTTTTTTTAGATCCCTTGACTGTGCAGGTGACAGACTTAGAAATAAATGTATGGTATAGGTTGCAATGCATTACATGTATGATATCTAATAAATGTGAACTACACTCAACGATGACACTGTTACTTTTTGATAAATCTGTGTTTCGAAGACACGAAGGAAAATACCCAAAAAAAAAGTAACTTGGATTTTCACATTTACAGCATATTTTTTCAGGCCATTTTTTCCACCATATATCTTCGTCGGGTTTTTTTCCGGGATTGTCATGAGTCCTTTGCCAACATCTGCCAAGATTCTCCTGGCAAGTTGTTTTTTTTCAATCCAGAATTATCGCAACTTTTTGAAACCATTAAATATTGACTGATGTTTAATCGGTAATATTTCTTACCTCATGCTTACCTGTTCAATTATTTATATCTACCGCATGTCTGCATTTTCGCGATCGAATCTGAGAACTTACGAGGGACCGAAGAATTCCAACTTTTAATCTCTGTATTTTACACGACATACATTCATAGACGATCCTCGGCGGGATGTCTCGTTGGAGCAAAAAACACGATATACTTATAACATTTACATCAACATTTCCTCGAAATTACGAGATATTATTTTCAACGAGACACAAAAACGTCGATACACGTGGTCAAGCTAATTCATTCTAGTTAAATATTTCTTCTTCTTTCTTCTTCGTTCTAACGCTCGCGAGTCAGTGCATTAATTTCGGGATGATATTCCTGGTCGTCTTCAGGTCTGTCCTCGAGGTTCCTGTGCTCGTCGACGTTCGGACTCTTGTCCTCGTCCTCGCTCTCCGACGAGGAAACTTCCTGCGGAAGATCAATTCCTTGGGTCAGCAGGCTCGTTATCCTCTCGACGTCGACCGTGTCGTCCTGCTCGTGAATCTTTCGCAAAGCATTCGAAACGATGCAAAGATCACCGCGGAGCTCGCTGACGAGAGCCGTTATCTTTTGGGCATCGGTGAGTACCTCGACTGATTGTGTATAGGGGTTGTAACGAATGCCGAAGGGTCGTTGAATAGTATTGGCAAAAGCTCTGTAAAAAAAAATCTCCATAATAATAAAGTGCGTGTCGATTGGCCACCACACCGATATTCACAGATGCTTACAGGTGCTCACAGATCCGCACACGGATACTCACAGATACTCATAAATGCTCACACGGATACTCATAGATATTCATAGATGCTCACAAATACTCACAGATACTCATACGCTTACTCTCGCGGATTCTCGCGGAATCTCACGGATACTCATGGATACTCACGAATACTCACAGAAACTCACAGGTACGAACATAACTGGTAGTACAATATATTAAAATTAAGGGTGTGTCGATATTGGTCTTTGACCCTTCAAATCAGAAATCCCTTTTCTATAGAAAAAAGTAACTTTGCTCAACTAATCGACACTTTCCTGAATCTTTTACCTCATTTTTTCCTTAGCTTCCTCGATGCTGTCGGTGTAGTAGTACGCATTCTGGAAGGCCGTTATGATGCATTCCTGCTTGCAAGTCACATCCGGCTCGAATCTGAAGGTCTTGTCCGTTGCCTCGACGGCGTGTCGTAATTCGGCGACCGATGATAACAGGCCAGCGCCGTAAACTCGGACCTTGCCGTCTTGTTTGCAGAGGCCGAATTCAACGGTGAAGAAGTACAGCTGTAACGTTATAATTTATTGTCACGTTATTAAAATCGCGAGGAGATGGAATTATTTGTAAAATCGCATTTATGTTTATGCCGTTTTCTCTTTAAGCTGCTCGCACAGAAAACTACGTACGGAACACAGACAGGCCGTGCGATAACCACAGAAATCCGTGATCGGTTGATGCTCGTGTATTGATATTCGACCGGCTCGTTTGTGCAACAAGAAACTACACACGTTGTTTTATGTGTGAGAAGCCTTAGGGTCTTCGCTTTTGTACTTTTTTCAACTTTGCACAGCATTCCGAAAAAACCGTTTGATGGATTGCGCTCTAACAAGTGTAATTTTCTTCCGGTTGACCGGGCTCCCTTAAGAGCATGTTTAATCCCTTCTCGCTCACCCATCCCGTGCCCAGTTGGGATCAAAAACTGCAATCAACTTTTTACACGGATGCTAGCTTCTGCGGTCAAAAGAAAAGTGTCATCAAAAGCTGACATGTAATCATTCTTTCATGGTGCGTTTCCTTTGATCTTACCCATATAGTACGAAATATTTTGAATACATTTCAGAAATATTTCCGTGCTATGTGGGTAGATACCACCGTCCTCGAGAAAAGTCGATTACAATTTTTTAATTAACTAATTTAATTAAATGCTCTTAAATTAATTCACTCACAGTCGCCAGCTTGTCAATATCCTCGTCCGATGCGCCCAGAGAAGCGAGTCCGAGCTCCTGCGAGAACTGGGCGAAACTCGGATTAGCGAGAAGCGGCATGTGTCCAAGTAACTCGTGACAGCAGTCCCTGAAATATAATGTCAGTCATGTAGTTAAGAAAATCATTACAAGCGGCAACATTATTTCCATTTTTGTAAAGGACAACAAATCTTTAGGAACCGTTTAGATTTTTCTGAAATAAATACAATAATTTTCTTTACAGTGTACTTACGGTTCGGGAGTGTAAAACGGATCGGACGAATGACGTATGTATTGCGTGCAGTGGAACACACGGAACGCGAGTCCCGCGAGAAAGTCTCTCGGCGACAGATATCCTGCGACTGGTCTTAGTTGGAAGCCCGTCATTCCTTAAAATATTGAATCAATGAATAAAGATCGATCTGACGAATACAGAGATGTTGTAAAAATTGATTACAAAATGTTTACTATCGGACTCACGTTTCAGAAAGACAGATAAATCCTGCAGTTGTGGTATATTGTCTTCTCTGAGGATGATAGGGAACGGTAAAAAAAAATTATTATTATGACAAGAAACACGTTTATGATGATGATCAACTTTAATCGATACCTGTAGCCACAGTACTTGACCAACTTGGGCCAGTTCTCGAGATACTCCTTGCAAGCGTGCTTCAGGTAAAGTTGATGCAACTCGCGAAAAACCGTACCCCTGATGACCAAACAATTTGTAATTATTCAGGTCCGAAGTAGATTCCTTTGTTATTTTATAAAAATTATAGTTGAAACTCAGAAATCTTTTTCAGCTATGATAATAAATCAAGTCGTGGTCGACAAAAATCGACGAATTTATTAAGTAACTAGCGTTTATGATGACTCGCGCTTGCAGTATCTGTGTGAGTACTATGTGAGAAGCTGTGTGATTACCTGTGTGAGTACCTGCGTGAGTACCTGTGTGAGTACCTGTGTGAATACCTGTGTGAGTACCTATGTAAGTATCTGTGAGCATACTATGTGAGTATGTGTGAGTATGTGTGAGTATCTGTGAGTATCTGTGAGTATCTATGAGTACCTATGAGTATCTATGAGTATCTATGAGTATCTGTGAGTATCTGTGAGTATATATGAATGGTTGTGCGAGTATTCATGAGTACGGTGTGAGTGTCCAATCGACATGATTTTCATTATTATGTGAATATTGCTTACCATAACGATGAAATGTAAACAGTTTATTGGCAATAGTGAAGAAACACTAAAATTTTCAGTACCAAGGCAAATATAACGGTGGCCTTCTCCTTAATCAGACAAATTGTTTCGATAAAGTATTTATCCTAGTTCTATGAAACGCAGTACACTGTGCGCTTTCGAGATGTCGACAATTTGCGCAAATAAGACGTTTCATTGATGCCCGAGACAGCGGGGATGTGCCGAGTCTCTCCGTCGAGTGATAACGAATCAAATCAGAGCAATTAAGGTGTGCATTGAATGCGCGAAGGTTTGCCGTTTAGCGCGAGGCTCCAGCAACATCTATCTGGAAACTAGTTTGCCGTCGGTATATGAGGGTTCAAGAAGGTGAGGCGGGCTCTCGAGAGATATCGCGCACTACGCGTAAGAGTTATCGGCAATCGAGGAGAACTCGAGGGTCTTCACACTGATTGGCTTCGTAGCAAGAAAGGCACGTTATTTGTTACTTCGCACGAAAACTTTGTATCCGGCGAACTAGAAACGTCGCCGATTCTAAACGAAGCTCATCTTTACATTGAATACAAAGTTTAACATCGAGAAAGAATACGGGAATTCTCTCGTGAAAATTATTAAATTTTTACCATTCGCGATTCTGCTGGATCATTCGTTAAAAAGTTGTAACAAATGTATATCAGTAGAGAAATATAATATTGTTATGGGATAATATACAGATAGAAAAAACTTAGATTTTGTATACTCACCAAGTCGTGATTTCTTCCTGAGTGTATTCAATCCTCGGAATGGGCTGACCACTGAAAATGTATGTTACTTCGTGAATGATCAATGATTTTATCCGATCTATAACTGCACGGTGATCTAACTCACTATCGATAGTTGTTTGCAATATCGGCGAATTGCTGCCTTCGCTTCCGGTACACTGGATCTTTGAAGCCCTGAAAGTATTAGTTTATGAAATTCCAAAGTCGATCCTAGGACTTGCCCTTAACAAATTCGAATACATTGTAAACGTACGGGATGATCGGCGTCGAGGTCGGATCCATACATGAGGACCTTTTGGGCTTGATCGAGATCGCCAATTTTCCTGGGAAACCATGGCATGTCCACCTCGCTGAAATCTGTATCACATGCATTTTAGTCTTCGTTGTCGACTGGTAATTTTAACATGCAAACATAGGTAGAATAATAATTATATGAAAAATATATATCTATATAGCAAATTTTACCAAAACTCGCGGCAGCCGAGAGACACGGTGCATGAGGAACGGTACCGATCTGCTCGTACTGGGCAAGGTTGATTGCCGCAACTTCGCGGCTCAGCATCCTCACAAGTTGCTCCATCCTCTTGGTGTCGCACTCGACGTCCACGAGAATCTCGAACTCGGATCCTCGTCGCACGGACTTTCTCGATTCGATGTGAACGACGTTAACACCCAGGTCCTTGAATAATTTAATTTAACACTCGTGATAAGAAGTAATTCTGGATTATAAAAAAGGGAATAAACTCGTCTCAAACGCCAACGAATTTGACGGTGACTGGTGATCGTGATGGTTGCCGAATTGACTGAAGTATCTCGAGCACGTACGCACTGGTACCCGCTAACTTTCTTCCGACGGCGACATATAGTATAGCATTATCTTTCTAGTATAGAAAAAAAAATACCATGACTGCTCCAATAGTATTCACCGATATGATTCTACTTTATGCTGGTGTGTATTGCGCTGTCCGAGGCCCCGAAGCGTAACTCCAACACTTCAAGGACAACCGGTTTGCGTCATCGCGTCGATCCGATTCCCCGAGATTCAACTTACGAAAAGTGATATAATTTTCTTTTTTCTTCTTTTTTGTTTATGAACGAAATACAAATACTCCGATCAATGACATATCAAACGCTCACTTTGAAGCTTTGAAAGGATAGAAAAAAATACATATATATATGAGTGCATCGATGCGGCGATACAAATACACCGTGCAAATGCGATTTCCTGCAATACTGTGGGTTGCTCGCGAGAGATCGTGTATCGAACTATTGTCGTTGCCGAACCCGTTTGATCACTATGTGTCTTGGACAAAGGTAAGGAAGAGATGCAGACACGTAAGACGCTCTGCATATGTAATGTATGCGAGCAACGCATCGCAGGGATCACAACTGTGTTGCAGTTTTTCTTCTTCTTTAAGTCAAAAATAATAAAATAATAGTTGTTTTAGTTAATCAAAACTCTAAACTTTTGTGTTTATAATACCACTTATTTCAATACCTCCACTGTTTTTAACAATCTTCTATCATTTTTGATGCCATGCGGAGCTTAGGTTATCAGTAATTGGGCCGTTTACCTTAGTAAGACCTTTTGTTAACAAACTAAATGGATAAAATTAACAAGAAAACAAAACAAAAAAGTGAAGAACTTGTCGAGTTTTGATAGGCAAAGATTCATCGATGAAAACATTTTACGTACTTGGAATACTTGTAGAGCTCGAGCCAATCCACCGACTTGATTCTTCAGCGAGAAGACAACGGAATTTTTCGTGTCGCTGCCTTGAGTTTTCTCGACTAATGGAATCTGGTTCAGAAAGATTCGATCAATCACCATCTTGTTCCGAATTAACGGAAGACCACTCGTGATCATGTTTGGAGTTTGTGTATGGGAAATTTAAGACTGTAAACTAGTTATTAATATGTCGGTTTTCTTAAGGTAACAAATATATTTTGAAACATTATTTTTCAAGTATAAACGGTGGAGTTCTTGTAAAAACCAGTGAAACTTTTCAATAAAAAACTGAAGCTTTTCCATTAAATAAAAACTGAAGTTTTTCAGTAAAATAATAAAGGACAGTGAAGTTTTTTTTACTCTGTAAAGTCGAATTTGAATGTGACGGTGAAATATAATATTTCGAATTAATTACTCACGTCTCGAGGCTTGTGCATCGGACTGCCCTCCTTGATCGCCCATTCTTCGCCCCTTCTGTACAGCCACATTCCCAAAAGGCCTTTTCCCGATCCACTCATGATGACCGGATGTTCGAAACTACCCTCGACACTTGCTATCGAAATTCACTCCCGAAGGACTTGCCTAACCGCTTCTGAATTATATTTAATTTTGAGGGAAGCTTTTAAGAAAACAGCTGTCTTGTCTGAATACGATGCTTCGTGCAACCCTCTTCGGGTTTACAGGTCACAGTGTCCTCCAGAAGACGGTCCCCGTTCTTCTTAAGTCCTCGGTTCCTCCGCGATACCCCCGCGTCTTCTTCGAGACGATCTCTTCCCGATTGGTCCGACGTCTCGTCGGTTCCAAACGCCCCATTGGCGGATTAGACATTTCATGGGGGCTGGAAGCAAACTCCAACCCGCCGCCCGGACACTCCAATGTTGCATCGAATCGAGCTTCCCTCTTGTACACCCGTTCCACTCCTCCACCGATTCTTATGTGGATACTGAATATTCCGTGACGTCACTCAACATCCGAGAGAGTTCTCGAACAGGATTTCGTTCCTAAAATACGTCAGCTTACGCCATTTTTTTTTACACCTCATGATCTTATTTTAATTCATCGAACATGTTATTCGCGAACAAGATACGCACTTCGGAAACAACTGTTATAATCCTTTCACTATCTATACGACAAACTTTCACCGTAAAAGCTAAAAATTAAGCCTTGGATTATTTTGCACATTGAATGGAATTTTAATCCGATTCCATGGGCTAAAGTTTCGAATTTTAGCTCAAGCATTCGAAATTGATGCGAAGACGGGCCTCAGTCAATTATTGACAATTTATGCAATTAATGCGAAAGCAACGTGAACATTTTTATTTCGGGGTATTTTTTATAATGATGATTAAATAAATAATATTGCGTTATTTTTTTCTCGGGATGTCAATGTGACCCTGCACGATGCACGTTCGAAATTATATTCTGCAGATTTCATTGCTTCGGCGTCTCAGGCACGGAGCTGAGGATCTTTCCAGCGGAAGAAAGTGGCCAGAGTATGCAGAATCACGGAGGACTTTCTTCATTGACCCGAATCGCATCGAAGCTCTCCCATCCATCTAAACTTTTCAGTGAAGTCTCTCAATAGTATAAGACAATAACTCGTCGAAGGCATCGTTAACCCGCCAGTTTCATTTGAGAAAGCCCTTTCAAAATATACCGCGAGAACCTTCATTCCCCAATGATTGCGCAACAGTATATAGCAATAAAGTATAATTAAAGCTCACCTTTGGAAACCTTCCCGACGAGAAAAGGACGAATCGCTGAAATATCGACTGAGACGACGGTTAATAAAAACCTCGAATGGCCCCGGGTGGTGTTTTTCTTCTTCGTCTCGACTCCGCTATATCCAGCGGCAAAATCAGATGCAGCACATTACCAGGTTCCATCACTTACCACTATCTTCAGCAACTTGAACCCCTGGCTAAATTATACCGGGTGTATTTCTTGCGCTAAAAGAATTGCCCTGTCCGGGTCAGAGATCGATCCCAGTTCACTCACTCACATCCCCCAATGATTTACGTCTCCAACGATGCTAAAATCATAAAGATGACCTTAAAATATTGCCCAGAATCCGGGAATTCGTAATCCTCGATTTGATTGAATATAAAATGGTATTTATTTATACTATAGTGCTTAGTATGCACGACGGTAAAACAGGTTTCACCATTTACCAAATATTTATATCCCACTTATATTTTGTTAGTAATTTTATGATTTCTTTTTTCATTAATTTTACAGATTTTTTAAAGTAAAAAAGCGGATCGTTCGCTAAAGTAAAATTATAAAATATACAAGAAAGAAATTGGATACAAAACAAAATGTTTTGACATCTTAGTAGGCCAAATTTAAACACTCGCAGTGTGTAGAACATTTGTAGTTTTCATCAGGTCTTGGTGTCCCTTGTGCATATGTCTGTAGGTTTGAATGGTAAAGTTGCGTCAAATATCCATAGAAGGGCACATGCCGACCTATCTCTGGGTTGGAACCCGTGGGCGTTATCGTGTCCCTCTTTTCTACTGTACGTAAACGCACCAGCGAACTTCAACAGTGAGGACGATCGTTTTGTGGGGCTGCTGTCGCAATCACTTACCGCCCGCATTGGTCGGCTAGGATATCGGCTCATTCACCGTGAAACAGTGAGAGAATAGCAACGTCGGAAAAGGAAAGGGAAGCGAAACTCTCCGACAAAGTGACAAGAATAATCGCGACCAGTTTTCTCGACTAGGTTTCTACCCTTTCCACTGTTCCAATTGTCTGCGCTACCGAGTAATTGCTCATTAAATTAATTATAGGGATCATGAATTCATTTTTTTTACGGTCTACTGGACGATTCGATACATCGAATTATTATCTCTCTATAATAGATATATTATAGAATATGCCAATTGTGCAAGTGAAGCATAATTTGTTGAAAAGTCTCCGGAGCAAAAATGGAACTATAAAACCCGTCAGCCGTTCGGGGAATGAGAAAATGCAAAGGAAGCAGCGTTGGGTACAAGACGATGGGTATTCACTGTTAGCAAACACGGGGATCCTCTTGGGGCTACCTCTCGGCACGAATGAAGGGTTGCTCCCACGTTTGAAAGAAGACGCTCCGATCCGGTTGACGAGGTACGCTGGTCTAGCTATAGAGGTCGAAATCACGTGGTAACAGTATTCTCATACTCTTCTTATACGGGTTGAAGGATGCGCGTCAGTCTTCGATCGAGCTTTTAAGAGCCTCACTTACAAAACTTTTAGACCCTTCGAAACGACCCTTCATAAATTGTCAGCATCGACGAAAAAAAAAAAAAAAAAAAAAACGTGAATATGAGAAAGAAGTTTCTCGATTTTAGAAGAACTAGTTTCCTTCGCGAAAAGAGTTAAAACATGTTTTTATAACGTCCCTTCCGGACTGAAAATTTGAGTTTTTTTTACCGAAAGTAACGTGTAAGAAAAAATTTGCAACTCTTCTCTTCTCTATCTGACGTCACATTCGATTTGAAAATCTTATTTCTCGTCCGGAAGCGACACCGTGTAGGGGAAACGTCAGAACCGATTTGAAAATCGCCTTGTTCGACGGGAAGTAACATCATCGTCACTTCCGGCTTTGTCAATGCCATTTTTCGGCCGGAAGTGACATTTTCCCTAGATGACGTCACTTCCCGTAGGTGAGTAAGATTTTCAAACCGGAAGTAATGTTTTTCATAAGAATTACAATTTTCCTCGAACGAATGAAGCTCCCAGTGAATGACCGTGATCAATGAAATTCTATCGCTCTAGTAACGCACTATATTTTCGCGTCTGGATCTGAGGCTAACAGGTGATCAGATAGATCACTCAAGTGTCGCACCTCCATCAACCCCCCAAAGTTTGCTATCGTAACTTTCCAACGCGAATTCCGACCGTACAACTTTTTTCATATACTCCATATACGCAGCAAACGGGTAGTAACAAGTTCCAATTTCTTCCTCGTCTATTCTAGAGTGCGTTTTCTGCACCGTACACACATAGTCCATATAGAAAACTCCACGCTATATGTATTCCGTGTATCTATCCTTCTTTCATTCGCCCCCTCAACC
Source organism: Stenichneumon culpator (assembly GCA_964017025.1). Lineage (NCBI taxonomy): Eukaryota > Metazoa > Arthropoda > Insecta > Hymenoptera > Ichneumonidae > Stenichneumon > Stenichneumon culpator. Next base: position 15,978,084 of record OZ024779.1, on the reverse strand, counting down.
TGTCGCACTGGATGCTCGATTTATCGCATAGGGATGTTGCGCACGGCTCTCGTACTAGTACGGGGGTCGCGCCTGCGTTCACCGCAACCCCCACCGAATCAATAAGGGGATGAATGCGAACGCAGCGCCTCCACGATATATTTCCCTTTGAGAAAGAGGGTGCCTCTGCCGTCGGCCGCCGCCAAGATCCGACCCTCGTCGTCGTTGTCGTCGTCTTCGTAGTCAAGAATGGCTGACACGGAGTTTGAAGAATTTCGACACTACTTCGAACGATTGCCTCAACATCTCAAAGCACCGATATCCAATTACACGTGAGTCTAATGGCAAACGGTCATTTTTTTCTTCGATTCTTCTTCGCTGTTTTTTTTTTCTACTTCATCAACCATTGTCATCGAGACTGTCCGGTGGGAGTCAACATAGTACGCCAGAGGAATCGACACCTTTTCGTCTGACGGAACAGTGTTATTCATGAATTGTTGTGAAAAGTAAAAAAAAAAAAATTGCCTACACTTTTGCGAATAGTTATTTATTTGACGATAGTTCGATGGAAGGAACGAGGTAATCGAAAGCGATTTGACCTGTGTGGATTTTTAACGAGGAGATGAACATGTGGGTCACTCAAATATGATCCGAGACGGATCGTCACGCGCCAGGTCGATTATTTTTAGATGGACTTTTCGACTGATTGAAAGTTAATGCTCTTACGTGATGATGGTAATTGGGCTATTTCTGGGTGAATTCGAAATCAGAGTACATTGGTAGTTTCATTAGCGAGTCATGCAGAAGCCAAGTTGCACTAGTTTGAGAAATATAGATATACTTTTCGAATTCACGAATATCTACACTTTTGGTGAATTTTAAACAAAAGCTATTTTTTTTGTTGGTAAAACAGGTTTGTGATCTCACCTTACAATCGACAGCTTTTCGATTTCTTTTTTTATGTGCCTCCATCCAGTTACTATTTCTGTTGTGCCACCGAGACCTTCAAACGTGTTCAGCCTGAGCAAAAAAAAAATTACAGAGGAGCACATGAATATTTGATCATTCGAGTAAAAATTTATCGAGTTCGTGACAAGAACAAATTGGCGAGACATTGAAGTGGGGAAGCGTAGAATGAGTTTACTCTCTGGCGTTTCGCTCTGGCAGACTGCGTGGCCGCAAAGTGCAACGTGAAACCGACCTTTATCCCCTGCGAACGTCGATACTGGGCTGCAAACGGGGAGGTGCAATGAATAACGCTTCACCCAAAAGAAACGCTGCTGCTCCATTTATTTGCCGCAATCTTATCTGTCGGACACCCCGCAGCCAACCATTTTTTTTTATACCTGCGGATCCTGATGGACCAGACAATTAAATAAAATAATCTGATGTTACTCAGTGCGTTCAACTTAAAAAATAAATTTCTTCTCCACAAAGATCCACAAATGTGAAAAAAATTATATTCCATAAACATAGCACAAATATTATAGATAATTTATTATTTTTTCCATGAGATATCGATTTTTATTTTGTATAATTGCCGCGACGTGACGGTTGAAATTTATTCCGAATGAGCGAACACGCGTTATCTTTGATAGAATAATAGAGTTCATTGATTCGTCAAAGGGTCAAGACAGATCGAATAATTCCAGTCATTGGGCAAACAGCCCGTAATTCGATCGCGAATCAATAATTAACTTGCACGAAGGAGTCTCGCGATTTCCGGTTCGTCGAATGAAAAATCGATCGACGGGGATACGCAGCATCCAGCAGAGTCGTATATTTGTATCTCCTTGTCGTGTGAAGCGTACGTGACTCTCATGCCTATGGGTCAATTTAGCTGGCAGGTAACTTAGTTATCGAAGACGATCAGTGGGAAACGCCGGGCGAATAATGCACAGGGTATTTTGTGGAGCAAAGTTAAAATGCACGAAACAACAATTTCCTTGTCCAACAATCGCTCGTAGCCCGTAGCTCGTAGCCAATAATGCCAGTTAACGCTATAATAGTGATAATAGGAATTGAAGTAAGAAATTGAAGATAGTATAAAAAAAAAACTTCAAAAAACTTACAAGATTCGTTGCATCAAAAAAATAACCTCATAAAAATTTTAACAATTATAAAATAAATAAACAGTTAGATGCGACAAATTTATGCGAGAACTTTAAGAAGGGCGTAACCCACAACATTTATAATGTAAATTGATGCGGGTCACGCCCTTCTCTTTCCAGCCATAGAAATGACATTTGGAGTCTGCATTCATTGATTGCACGAACTGAGATTGTGTGATTTTTATTTATTCCATATTGCGTTATTTATTCAATATTTTATCTTAAAAAGCGTACATACTGATCTAGGAAGATGCCCACCAAAAGTCAAAGGTGCGCCGAGTGAGGATCGGCGTGCACTCACAATCCTCATCAACGTGTTGCTTGTATGACGGAATAACCCGATAAATGTTGTCACTACGCGGAAAGGGCTTCCCCTCTTCCAGGACACTAATCCCTTCTTTATATGCGATACGAGCCTGCTGTGTCCAGTTATGTCCGATACTCATGAAATATTGTGTAATCTATCTTCAGACTCGTTCACGATGTCATGGTTGACGATTCCCCAACTTCGTCGCAGGCGAGCGATCCCGAAATCGGTAGATCGTCAACGGGGATCGGCGGGGATTCCGAGGACGAAGAGGCGGCGGCCGCGCATCATCGGCATGACAATCAGAGCGGTCATACGTCGGCGGATGACAGTGAGGATCTCGATCATCACTCCTCTATCGTAGCTGATAGTGATTTCAGGTATGTCTGATTTCGGGAGTATTTTTTTACACTGCATGAAATTGCCTATTTATGCAGAACCTAGGCAAATACTGCTTAAGTACTCGAATGGAGGGAGAGCGGGGCAAAACGGACCAGGGCCCGGTAAAATACTTGCAAAAATAGTCTGTTTTGCCCCAGTTCCTTACGTATTGATGTATCGAAATGTATCCAGTATTCGGAACTTTAGTACTCATCATCCCTTCGGTACTCGAGTATCGTCCAGCGCTGAGTACTTAACGTCTTTGCTCAGCTCCGATTTAAATAGTATATATTAATTTGTATGCAGTAGGCTTTTATTCGCAGAAAAAAAAAAATTAGCTCGTTAATTAAATTTTCGACGCGGCAAGCGTGGCCTGAAGTTAACGATGAAAAGCTGTGGGCGGAACAGTTGCAGGTTGGAGTGGGCGCACTAAATAAAAAAATGTTTGTCGGAAACTTTAGGCTGCATTGCTGGTTCAGTCTCATTAAATGTCTGGTGAATAGTCTCGTTAGACTTGTAACGAAATTTAAGATAAAACAAAATTGAAAGAAGGAAAAGAGTCAACTCTACCATCAACGGTCCTTTCAATGACGACGACGAGCTTGAGCGCTTTCGTGATCGTGGCATGAAAGGGTTAAATTAGTTAAGTTCACTATATGCGACTACCTTGGGTGACATCAGCTTGTTCGGTGGACTGAGCAGCAGCAGGGGCCGTTCTTCGGGTGGTTACGCTGGGCTGGGATCCGGTGGAACAATTGGCAATAACAATGGAGGACGCGACAGCGTTGTCAGTGATGTCGGCGATTCGTGCTCGAGTCTTGGTTCTTGGGCGACGCCGGAACACGTGCCGTCGAACCGTTCGGGTAGCAGTGGTAACGAGCGTCGACGAAGACGTCTGCCGGAAATACCGAAGAACAAGAAATGTAAGTGGATTACAACGAATCCTTAACAGTATACACAGTGAAAAAAAATTATAGATTCAACAAACTTTTTTTGTCCACAAACGTCCACATTTAAATAATCGTTAATTTCACAAAAAATATTTGTAAGATCAACAAACTTTTTTTTGTAAAATGGACAAGAAGAATTTTTGAACAAGAAACGCTGGTACCAATTTTACCGTGTAAAATCTTTTCTATCTTCAATCTATAGCTGATTTACGTCCTAATGGGGTGGACTATATTCATCATTTTTAAACCCCTCCTTAAGAATAATGCATGAAAATTGAATTTTATTCATTTTTTTTTATTGTATAACGTATTTTCGGTTTGCAAGTAACCTCCTTCGAGTCATATTTGATAGGTCGAGTCGCCGCACGTGTAAAGTTCGAGACATAGTGTGTTGGAGGCAAAACCGCAGAGGCTGAAACCGCAAGAAAAATTATAGAAGGCATCGTATCGATATTAAATGTTTTTATATCCGGGTGATCAGTCGATAGCGAGCTCGCGACCGATCCGGCGGAAATTACATTCTATCCTCCTATATATCGAATTATAATTACTTTAATTTTCATTTTTTATGTTTTAACGGATATAAAAAGAAAATTAATGATCAACCCATTCGATCGATTTCTCGTCGCAGCGCTGAACGGGGGCCAGCAGCAGCAGCAGCAGCAGCAGCAGCAGCACGTTTCTCTGCACAACTCGACTTCGCTGGCCGACGAGTTGGCAGGTGCAACGGGTTCGAGTCGACCTCATTTGGTTCTCCGGAAGTGTCATGCGCGATTTCGTCACGAGGACAGCTCGCCGGACAGCGAGCGAATGGCAACCGACAGCGGTCACAGCACTGCTCACTCACCCGACAATGGACCGAAAAGTGTATCACCCATTCCTTGCAATACCCTGCAGAATACTGACTCGGCATCGCCCAGCAGCACTCCAGGCAAGCAAAAAAAAAATATATATATATATATATTTCCTTTTGTCAATAAGTCCGTGAAGAAAACACGGACACCCCGCAGATGAAATGTCAAATATAAAAAAAAATTTAATAACAATAGAAATAAATTCTAATAAGTAAAATGTCAAAATCCTTAAAAAATGTTTTTGCACTGGAATGTGTTCTGTATTATTGATCAGTGTAATATTCGTCAATGGAATATTATTATCAGTGATTAATTAATCACTAGATATGGTTTTAGATGAGAAAAAAAAATCGTTTACATATATATTTTATTTTCTAACCATCTACCACACAACTACTTTTATCAAAACATTGAATAATAATTTATGAATTTATGAATTATTGAAGGAAGCGGAGGTGTTCCCTTCACGCAACTGGAACTTCTCGAGGCGACCCACCGAGGATTGCACAAGTTCGTACCACGCCATCACGACGAGATCGACCTTGAAATCGGCGATCCGATCTACGTGCAGAAGGAGGCCGACGACCTGTGGTGCGAAGGTTCGTTCGATAACGATAATTGAATTTTACAATATAAACATATTATGGTGAACACGATTTTTAATACCAGCCTCGACGCAACGCTGATATTTGATATCGCCGTGTAGAGATATCGGGTATCGTTATTCGTGATTGTTCGCCACAGGTGTGAATCTGCGAACCGGTCGTCAGGGGATATTTCCATCGGCCTATGCAGTCGACATGGATTACAGTGACTTTGATCCGTCGACACCAAAAGTCAAGAGGGAACGTTACTTGTTGGGATATCTCGGATCCGTCGAAACCCTCGCGCACAAAGGTACCGGGGTTGTTTGCCAAGCGGTTCGCAGGATCGTCGGCAACTCTTCGCAGGACTCGCCGACGTCCCAGGGTTGCATCCTCGAGGTATCCGATCAAGGGCTTCGCATGGTCGACAGGAGTAAGCCTCCGGTGAGTCTGATAATGCCGGTAAATTACTTTAGAGTTACGGTGATAAATTTAAAAACAAATACCAATGTTTTCCACATTCGACTACAATGGTTCATAAGCTCCGAATCGGTACTCTCGATAGTGTAAAAAACCGTGGAGTGTGGAGATTCCAAAATCGTATAATGGTCAACAAAAGATATGATCGGATACATGTTTGAATATTGAGAAGAGAAGATGCACGCTTTGGGTCTCTTCGTAGAATGCCTTGGTGGGTTCTCCGTGTGAGGCCCACAAAGGGTCTTCCATGTCCCTGCCATAAACGAAGGCGTCGATAGGCTGTCTGCTGGTTGCGGAGCAGACGCGAGAGGGACGAGTTGCTTTCAATAGTGTCATTTAAAAAATTCGGAGTCTTGATCTGTAAAAAAAAAGTAATGATATTTTAGTAACGTTAATTATTCGTTAATTATAATCAGAAAAATCAAGGGCCATGCCACGACTACTTCTATTCGCTGAAGAACGTATCCTTCTGCGCCTTTCATCCGCGTGACCATCGCTATCTCGGATTCATCACGAAGCATCCGACATTGCAGAGATTCGCGTGTCACGTTTTCATCGGCCAGGAGTCAACACGACCGGTTGCCGAAGCTGTCGGGTGAGCAGTACTGCGCAGTTAAGGCGATGTGAAACTTCCCTTGAAAAGAATTTAATGGATTGCAGTTTTTGTTACCGATCGAGTCTGTTTTAAATCGCCTTATGAAAAAAAGGCAAAGAGTTGGACGGCGGATAAGGGGTAGAAACTGATTGAGGAACTTATACTTGTGTTGCAGGCGAGCCTTCCATCGATTCTACACCAAATTCATTGAGACTGCTTTCCCGATAGAGGACATCTATATTGAGTAATTTCGATACTAACAATACCGTCGAGAAAGGGGGGAAACGTTATTTTTCCTCGTGGATCGAAACCAACCAAGCCTTGTAAATAAATGTCCCGAACTAGCTGTAGATAATAATAATAATAATAATAATAATAATAATAATAATAATATTATAATAGTAATAATAAATAAACGCGAATCAAACACCCAAATGATAAAATGCCCTTGTAGCATTTCGAAAATCATCACCAAGCGATTTTTTCGTTTTCATAATATCGTTGGTGTAATTCCGTAAGGGCGTACAGTCGAATCTTGATTGATCAATCACTGAACGGTATCATCTATGTTTATACACAAGTCGATGAGCTCTTGTGTCGTTAACCCATCGATTTATAATTATCAATACACGCACTTTTATTTTATTTACTATTTTATTAGAATCAAAAAAATTATCAGAGTTCTGAAGTAACGAAAAATATGATAAGTTATTTATCATCGATCGATTCACCGCAAGCGTTACGAGATTTATTCTCGAAGTATTTTACAGAAGCTAATTGAAGAATCTTGAAACTATCAGTATTACGCCACCGATTTATCTTAATTTTTATCTCAAATTTAATAATCGCTTTACCACGAAAGATGATTGGGGATTCAGAAGCGTATATGTAATTCTTAATTGCAATACGAAAATCTAGTATCGACGTACGTCATTCAATCGTACATGTATTTTCATATTTTTTGAAGGTGACACACGAATATTAGACTTTAGATATTTTGTTATGTACTCTTCGTTGACCCGTGCGCTCGCTCGTTGACAGTAATCTTTTTTTATATAACATTCTTCGCATTATCGTTGCTACTTATATTTTTTTAACTGTAATTATTATCCGACTGTCATACGTGCTTGTATAATTTGACATACAAAAAAAAACAACAACAAAAAAAGTCTAAATATAAACATGGTGACACGCCTGCATAAGTATTTTTATTTCCGCTTATCCTCCAATTTTATCAGTGCCTTTCGGATACAACATACATTCTTACGAATATTTAAGGTGAAAAAATAAATTAAGGTATACATAAATTGCTTTCCTTCCTCGATTTCGCACCAGAAGATGTATCTTGTATATGTGTGCGAAAAACGGCTGTAACTGTTCATTCGACGAGGGTGTTGATTAATAAATGCATGGCGCAAAACATAATAAATTTAATGATTTCTGTTTATTATTTATCTTTATCATTGAGGTATGGAATTCAGGTGGTTGTTTAATAGTAGCGAAAACACTGAGATTACAAATATGAAATATGTACAAAAATCTATACGCATTTTTTTTAATGACGTTCCGCATTCGTTAATACGTTTACGTACGTGAATCGGGTATATTTAACGTCAACACTAAACACGTCGACGAGCAAATAATTCTTCTAGATTCTACGAGTGGGCCAAGGTTTCACTATCGTTTCATATATATCCAATATAATGTTGATTATTCAATATTTTCATCACACAAAATTCCTCAAAAAAGAAAAAATAGAAAATATTGATGAATTGACGATACCGCAGATCCCCAAGGTACAGATTATACCTTCCACTAGTTGTCTGTAGCCTATTTATATCGCAATATGCATTAACCCTCTCCGCTGTCTGTAAGTTCTTGATTTTCTGTGATACGCATTCTCCCAAAATTGACGAAAAAAGTTAAGTCTTATCCCGCATTTAAAACTGAGTAAACTGTTCCTTCCCCGAACCTTTTAACCGTGTGTAGTTTTAATTTACGGCCCAGTCGTATTTCTTCACCCAATGAGACCGCTCGATAGATGGCGCCGCTGATGCTCGAGCGTCGTCATTGGCAGACAAATGGACCCACTGGTATCTCGATGACTATGAACTGTAGATGACTAGTTCAAAGGCAATATTTTCTCAGCTTTGAATCAACAATATGACCGTAAAATTTTTATGTGAATTGACTTGAATCGACTTGAGAAAATGTCGGTATCTTGGGAAATATGCGGTGCATACAAGATTGCAATTATAGTCACTATTCGCGATTGACTCTTTTATACAGATATCGTTGATACATGTGTTGCAAACAGAGATTCGCAATGTTATTGGATGTTTTTAATTGCTCTAGCGAAACCTTCGATTTGAGGTCGACCTAGCCTGTTTTTTTTTTTTCGATTCTTTAAACTTTCTCATCAATTTGCATTTTTCAAATCCTTAACGGTTTAAAAAATTGATCTCAACTATTCTTCATTGTAATCGTCTTTTCAATTAATCGCAATTTTTTAAAAATCATTTCACCAGGTAAATGCAATTCTTTTCAGTAACCATTAACGTTTGGCGCTTCGGATAACATAAACTCAATCGAAGGGGGAGTTGTTCACTTCGAATTAATTCCTCGGTTTTTTTTTGTTTTCACCCATCGTAAAATCTTGCTCATCTCGAGTTCCATGCGCAAATTTGGTTGTCGCGGCGTTCATCACCACTAGAGAAATTCAAAATCACTTATGTACGATCAACAAAGTATAAAATATAATAACGTATTTACAATATTATAAAGTTAAACTTTATTTCGATTAATGTCTATATTTATATGTTTATATATGTATATATATATATTTATATATATATATATATGCTGTAGAGCCGACTGTCTGTGTCACAATTGTATCCAAATATTATGGGTTTAAACTTTGATGGATCAAATAGCTTTTGTCGCATAACGAAGTTGCATACAATTATTCTCGCACAAATTTTGATTAACATTTAGAAAAATGGGCTTGATTTTCAAGCAATTCAGGGCCGCATTGAAAAATAAATCTTTCAATTTGATTTTCTTTTATAATAAATAAAAATAATCATTTTTGGTGTAAACTTTTGTACGAGAGAAGCAAAAGAAACGTTTATGTAACTCGTGCATGAAAAGTGCTACGCTTCATGCCTGCAGAGCGGCGCATGCGCACATGGGGTCGATTTTACTTTACGTACGCTTCTTGTATTTTACGTTCGCATATCGTACTTTACTCACGCTGGCTGTACAACGCCACAATGAGCAGGCACAGAGTAGCACTTCTCTTGCATTCGTTACAAAAGTATTATTATGCAACTTTCTTGTAATTTTCGATAATGTTCGCTCGGCACGTTGTTCTCCATATTACACTGGTGGAAAGTGATGAATCGATTTGTGTGTAGTTTTTCAAAATAGTTTAGAAAACCGAGAGTATTCGGAGGTACTTTTCTTTAGCAACCCAATCGAATAATTTGAGTTCAGTGAAGTGAATTAAAAACAGAAATCTTGTAACAATTGATTTAATGCTATTCCAGCTTATTCACCGGTCGACATCGAACAGCGGGCTTGTAAGGTTACGGTGATAATTAAAATCCTAATTTTCCAATAACTGTTCCAAAAATTGCATTCATTTCCCTAAAAGTTTTCGTCTAATTAGAATTTAACAATTTTAACGTGTCGATGCAATTTTGCTACGAATTTTGACCTACCAACGTATGTAGAAATTAAATAATTTTATTGCAATTTTGAGAAAAGTGATTGAAAAGTAAACAAAATTTTGGTGTCACTAATTTCACACCAAGCGGACCACCCCGATTTCTTCAATAACTAGACGGTGCTCGTATATTTCTAGATGAGTGGAATTGTTTTTTGTGAAAAATTCTAAACTGGACGATACATAAGTTCGGAAATAAATATCGAAAACAGTTTCTGTACTTTTTTAATTCGACAAACTTCGATCGTAAAACAAGTGTTCCGAAAGTCTGAGAGGATAAATAATGTAGAAAAAATTTCACGCTGGAGAACAATGGTGGCCTACTTGATATGGAATACCTCGTATGCATGCTTGCAACGTCGGTGAAAGTGTTTGCAATTATGTACATTAACACGAATCAGCGCCGAAGAGAAATGAGGAAGCTTTGTACAACGTTCCTCATCGTGAAAATTATCGGATACTTCCTCGTTTCTTCCGCTGCCTCCCCACAATAGACAAACTATATAGGGAACATGGGTAAGATATATATCATATATCATTTTATACCACGACTAAATTTTAAACAGTCGAATGTTCATCATCGAACCGTACAATCGTTGAAATTATGAATTTCTTTTACAGTAGAACATCGATTATCCGAATCTCCGTTATTCTAATCCTTCATTATCGAAATTGCAACTTGCTGTATCCGAATGTCTATTATCCGAACCATGGCACGAAATTTCGATGTAATTTCATAATTCAACGTCAAGCGCTACTTTGTTTTCGCGCAACATTCATTAGTTCTTGGTGACGCGGAGGAATATTCATATGCAGGCATATCGAAAATTCTTTATATTTAAATAATAGTTTTGTAATCGAGTACATTGTGGCTACGACGAACAATACTTCGACCTTTAAGCGGAAGCATAATGTTCTTACGTTGGGAAAAAATTGGAAATAGTTTCGAAGCTCGATAAGGACAAGACCGGAGTATCGTTAGCTCTCTTTACGATGTTTTACGTATGTACGTTATTTTTCGTCTCCAAATTTTCATTATCCGAATAATCGTTAATTCGAACTTGGCTCAACCCCAATTGAATCGGTAAATCGAGGTTCTACTGTATACATTTCTCATTTTTTCCATTCAGTTTAAATCTTTTATTTTGCAAATATTAATGCGCGAGCTTTTACTGAAGGAAACCCGATAATCTAGAGGAGTTACATTGAACACAGACAGTTTGGATTTTCATTTTCATTTTTTTTTCTTTAAATAATTTGTACTATACATTTGTCGGAGTCGGGGAGGGCTGCGATTCGCTTCGCGCTGTAACATATCTACCGCTTTCTTTTTTTTACATAATTTCGATGAATTTCACATTGGTGCATATTACGCGTTATGCACGATGATTCTGTTTTTCCTTCATTTTTACAGAAAGAGAGATAAAAACAGAACGACGATCGTTCTACGCAGTGCCAAATCGATGGCAAATAAAGCAACGAATGACCAAGAATGACCGAATGACCGAATGATCAAGAAAATAATAATTTTTCAGTATAATTGCACATTTCCAGAAAAATAAAAAACAAACATCACCATGGCAGCGAAAGGATGGGAGCCATTAGGCCGGTAATAGTCATAAAGCTCGACATGATTCAGAAGAATCTGGGCAATTAGTAAATTTCGCAAACTTGACAACACTGCGGGAGTCGATCGAATTAAGAAGAAAAAATACAACGAAAGACATAAAATTACAATCGAACCATAACTTGTGAATCATAATATAAAAAAATCGTGAAATGTCAATAAGACGTTAAAATCGTTCTTTTCTTTTAAATATTACTTTTAAAAATATATGTCCCTCGAATCCCCGTGACACTGCCTCGCCGTTCGTGTAAAATCGATCGTAGTAGATTAATGGTGATTTACAGCAAATATCATTGTACGTAAATGTATTAGTACACCACTGCTTAATAGCTAAATTATGCCATAAAACGTAACAAACGTTTTGTGTGCAGCACAACTTAGGATTTTATTATACGATCTGTAGATTGTTGTGAGCTTTTTACCATTGCTCAATCGAGTCTATTTGCCATTTCCGAGATGTGCAAAATCTAATTATTCTTAAAAAAAAAAAAACATATATATATATATAATCGCGATGGCCGACTTTGCAATTATAATTTAATGTATTTTGACTGCCAATTTGAACACACAATAATCAATTGACCGATAACACGTGACATTACGCACCATTTTTTTAATAGATAAATAGATTTTGCGATTTCATGTGGCTATTTACATTTTGTGGATCGACTCAGTGGCAAGCAGACACGGGATATAAATTCTTTGACTTGTCTGGATTTTTTAAATATCTTTTTTTTTTGTTTAGTACCGTGTCCCGGGATAGTCCGAACTTTGAACAACGTCGTCCTACATCTAAATTACTATCTCTACCGATAGTAATATAATAATAATATGTATAATATATGTATACAGATATATATATATACATATATTATATATATAATAATAATATATTTATATATGTATATGGTAATTATAACATTGCAGTCTTACGGTGAGCCAATAAAAACGATGGCAACGGTTCATTATTTCGTTCGTACGAACTAATTAAATTAGTCTTAACGTCTTAATTGTCTAACAAATGTTCAGTATTATATTACTCCTTCATCGTCGCATCCATAGGCATATTCATTGCGTCGAGGTAGCTTTTGCTCACTCGGCCGTTTCAACGGACGAGTAAATTCTTCCTTCCATATTTCCTTTATCGTGTGAATGCTACACACGGAAGGGCTCGCAGGGCATGAAGCTCCGGTAACCCGGTCATACACTCTTCACAATGTGTCTGCTTTCGTAAAATTTGAAAATTGCCAATCTGGCAATATTTAAATCGTCACTCGAATCGAAGTTACGCCGACGACGTATGCACTCGCGTGTTCCGATTGCTTATATTTATAAACGGTTTAAATCGCTCGCAAAGGATTTGTCTAAATTGAACGTCTACTTCGGCATCTTGCCAGAAGATGCTTTTTTTTAGACACACTTGCGTTAAGGAAAACTCGTCGATTGCACTTATTCACTTTTAGCGGTCATTGTTAATTTCTTTTTTCTTTCTTTTTAAATTCGCGGATCAAACAATGCATTTTATTTTCTAGACGAAACCTCGTTGGCCCAGGCACGATTTTTTTAACTTTTTTTTTAATTAACCTCTTCCTTTAACAATTTATTTTTTATCGATTCGACGATCGATTAACGTTTAACAAGATTGAAGAATCGAATGTCGTATCACGTTTATCTTGACTTTCTGGCACTCGACGGTTTACAATGCGGCGAGAACGATGTCAGTGCAGCAATGTCGGTTTCGTCGTCGGGCAAGCCACACTGTGAATTTCACGTCGTCAAATCGGTTTTCTCCTTGTACTATTATCATTTTTTCTTGTTTAGAAGAAGAATTCTTCTAATCGCGAGTTCCCGATTGCAAGCGGCCGTGCAGAGGCGTATTGATTTGCTTTAATAACGCTCTTTTCGTGACGGACTTTTTAGTTTACAAAATTCGCGTAGGAGAAATTGCTTTAGAATGGAGGATGCGAAAGTCTCTTACGACACATCCTCGTCGTCTAGCCGCTCTCAAACACCGATATTTTGCGTAACGTTCACTTGCATGTTGTGGTGGTCTTGTTGAATCGTTTTTAACATTCGCGTGTTCTTCTTTTGCTCCGCCTGGAAAAAAAATCAACTTAACAAAAATACAATAGAAATAACGTGCTGTACTCGTCTTTGACTGTTCTTAGAAAATACAGGTTGACGTTACATTGAAAAATTGTTTTAATTGTATGATAAAAATAAATTGAAAATCTATTTTATATTAGAAGTATAAAATTACCCGTAATTCGGTCAATCTTTCCCTAGGCTTGAAGAGCTGGGCCTGAAGTGCCGAATTCTCTAAGTCGCGCTCGAGCCCGCAGAGCTGCGTTTCCTGCATGTTCATTCTGTTAGCTAGTTGCATATGCGCCCTTCTCAACTCCTCATTTACTGCGTGCTGGAAGAAGAAAACTGATTACGGGGTATGCTGATTTATTGGCTAGGTCCAACCGGGGTACTTTAGCAATTTTGATGACTCCATACTGCGCAGTTTTTCTTCATACACTGTGCCGTAGAGTGCACCCCACAGTCGAAAAAGTTGGGAAAGGAGGATAACAGTAAAAGTCATGTCGAGAGACGCGGTAGCTCTCGACGCCAAATATTTGGTTGCAATATTTTTTTATCGATATTTCAGGGCAGTTTAGACCGATATTTCGCCAAGTCCCATCTTTCTCCACGTCAGAGCATATTTATTTAAGCTTGCATCTGATGTGGGTGAAGTAGACAAAAAAATTATCTCTACTTACGTCATTGTTGGAAAACTGATCCATCCTCGGGTCATCCAAGTTTTCTGAAACAGCAACGGTTGAATACTCATGATAAAAATTATAATTAAAAGCTAGGACGAATACCCTATGCATAATTCTCCATCAACGACAATACATCAAGCAATAAAACAGATAAGAACACAAGAATGAATGGAAAGAAGTGAGGGGGGAATTGCGAGATGAAGACTCACTTTCAAAGCCGATCACGGGCCTCAGGTCGTCGAACATCTTCATAAGATCTACAAAACACGCCAGACATAAATCGTTATAGGATTCGGTGGCTTCTGCTTTGAACATATTATAGATTTCGGACGAGTAACGCGAGCCAGAGATATCGATAAATGATAACGCGACGTTAAGGTATACAAAGATCACATCATTGTTTTAGAAGAAAACGTAAAATTCCATCAATTTGTGTTTTTCAAATTGGAGACAACCAAGATATCACATTTGAGAATGTTTCGTTATTCAATGGAAAAATAAATGTAATGGAGGGGGCGTTCGCGTCACCCGCACTCTCTGGCCTCATTACTTGTGTCTTTTCGTTGTTGAAGTCACTACTCGACTACCTGGATTGTTATCCAGACCGGGGCTCAGCAGCGGATCGCCCTGAAGGTCCTGAAAGTCGGCCAGTTGTCCTTCTTCGTAGCCGGACAATTCGCCATTTTCTGGATTCATCTGTTGATAATCGACCCCCAAGTCTTGTAGACTCGAGCCCGGAGAATCAATATTGTGAATGCCAGGCGTGCTGCTAGAAAATCCTTGAAGCTGTTCGACTTTGCAATGTACAGCCGCGGGATTGAGTGTTTCGTCCTGTGGATAACGGATGCTCGATGACTGTTCATTGGTTCCGTAGTAAGTACTCGCTGGATCAATTTCCTCGAGATTGGGCACATCAACTAGTGGGTACGAGCTGTCACGATCGTTTCGTCGTCTCTTGTTCGATAACGAGCTTGGATCGTCGTCGTGCGATCTTTTCACCGAATAATTCGGATGTAGGTCGAAAATTGCCGGTTTTTCCGTTTTCACGTAGACAGACATACTTTCGGGCTTTCCACGATGAGCAACGAAGGCCGCAGGCGATAGATCGCTTGTGGTCGTCAGCGAAGGTGGCGATGAAATATCCTGATCGATCGATTCACGATTCGAAGGTTCTTCGTCGGATAATGATGACGCTCTTGACAACGGCTCGATCTTACAATAATTTTTACCCTGTGACGTCGCGTAAGCCGAGTGAGACTCGCTCTCGTGGGAATGGAATAAAGGCTCCTTGTCTCTGCTACCGTTCTGTAATTTAGAAATCAATGACACAATTGTAAAAATCTAGAGACCCCGCTGGCCGTATCTGCTCGGATTGGATGATAAGTGTATTTTAAGAATTTTTATCGAATATTTCATGTTGGAAATATTTTTGAAAAATATCAAATTTATTTTCTAATTTCAGTTGCTGCAGTAATAAAACGTATAGTCCGATACTTTTTCGAAAAATATCGCTGATGAATGTAGGTTCTTGCTTATCTATGAAACTTACCGTGCTTGTTATATCAGGAGGCAAAACAATTTGTCGTGCAGCCGATGTGCTAACGAGCTTCGGCATTATCTTGTCGCCCCGTCGAACGTTCGACAATATCGCTACCGTCCGTCTGTTTGGCGACGAATGTACTTGACTGTGATGGTGTCGAGGTTCGTCGAAATCGTTGGAATTATCGTGTTGCTGCGAGTGCGTCGAGGCCGGCGACCCAACGCTAGCTTCTCGCTTGATGGCTTGACACTTATCCTTGCCAGCAGACGGGATACTGTGATCGATCGTTTTTATGCCGATTTTGCTTGCCTGTATAGATGCCGGTGGAAAACGTTCAGACATCATTGCCGCCTTGGCTATTTGCAACTCTTGCAGCGGCAAGGACGGTACTCGTTCGTCCGAGATCACGGGCGATGTCAGGTCGCTTAGCAAGTTACTTATCGCAGTTTCCAACAGCAAAGGATCTTCTACGCTCGGTTTCGATATCATGCCTTGACCCGAATTCTGAAATTTGAGGTAAAAAAAATCAGTGAAAGAACATGAGCTTCGAAGACGCACCATGCAAATTTATTACTTCGAAAAAAGACATCTTTAAAATATACTATTAACAAAAAAATTCGTTAAGAGAGCAAATTTCATTCGCATACTCCTTCGGAATGGACTCTTAATTATTGTATACTCACCATATCCGATGAGCCCTCAAGGGCGAACATCGGCTGTCCGTTTGATATAGTCGCGGAGAATCTGTCCTTCATCTCTTTAATTAGCCTCTCACCTTCCTCCTCTCTGTACAAAAAACAAACAAAAGATCAATTTAATAATAATAGTTTTCGAAAAAAAAGAGAAATCGAGATGTACTCACGAGACCGAAGTATTTACGCAAACGAAAGATTCGAAAGACTGTCGATCCTTGTCAACCTCGACGTACGCGTGGGTACGCAGATAAATGTATTCACCGTTTTTGGTTTTCAGCCTGTAACACGATGTGCCAAAGCCTTCTCCCCGATCGTACACTGAAAAAAAAGACAACGGAGTTTCGTTGGCTAAGCTAAAGCTCAGAATCTTTCTTGTGCGCACTCGGAGTGTCGATAATTTGGGACTTACTCTGTCGCAGACCCATTATAGTGAACATCACGTCTTCACCGTGCATGTAGGCAAATGCACTCACTCCTGAGACTTCCTGGGACATGTAGCCAGCAACGACGGATATTCTGTGGTCGCAGTATATTATCCGACCGTCCACAAGATGTCGAGTAACGTATTCCTCCTTGTTCGCCTCGAACAACGACAATTCGGTTATACGCTTTTTCACCAGTCGGGCAATCCCAACGAAAACTATGTCGTTGCTCGTAGAATTAATATCTGAAAGAAGAATTAACAAGTGGAAACATTTCAACGCGACGAAGCAACGTTGACGATAAAAATCATTTAAATAGACATTGATCGACCTACCGTGATGTTTTGCTCTTTCAGTACCAGGTTCGACGTTTCTGCAGGCCTCGGCGGGCCTGAGTATCCCTGATATATTGAAGCATTCGTACTGGGCGTGTTCCCGCCTCGAGACCGTGCGCTGCGCCATCCTCACGTTGAAGCTCCGTCTCTCTTCCAAAAATGTTCTATCATTGTTTCTCGTCGAGCTGGACTCGCCCTCGGGGTTTGAATTATCGTCCACGTTTGGCGTTTCTGTGATTGACAATTGATTCGTCGATACCCCCGGTGTTAGATTTCTCGTTAGTTCCTCGTGATCCTCGGAATAAACGAAGTTGTACAGTGACTGACCGAACATGTCGTTCTGCAAAGAGACCAATCGAAAAATTACACATTTATGTAGACGATTCAAATAACTCCTAGAAAAAAAATCGCAATTACGAACTTTTTCATTTTATTCCTTAAACTTCTCAATTAAAAGTATAGTTATCTTTAATCATTAACAAAGTGAATCACACTATTATGTATCGTGTATTGTGTTTGTATTTTTTTATGTATTTCAATATATCCTTAAACAGCACATATATTAAAGCAATGCTAACGAGGCAGCTATGGATTTTCCGCAGCCAATTCAAAGAGATTCGAATAACAGACTACTATCGTGGATTGACGCAGAGAGCTGTTGGAGAAGACCACTGTCTGTTGCCAAAGAGGACTCCTTATAGGATATACATTCTTGTCATATAGTTGCACCCGAGAGTCGACTGCGATTCTCGTTTTCTCTGCGGGGCGTCCGCTGTAGCCCGACAATGGAAGCTTGATTGCGAAGACATTCGCGGAGGATTGCGGCACACGTTCGACAACCCTACAGCTAAAGATCTTTTTGTAACACGTGCACGAAAAGTCCCGCTTTTCGTGCCTGTAAAGTGTGATGAAAGTGGCGCTTTCTAGCATAGAATGCACGAAAAATGCTGTAGATACTTTTTTACACGCTAGTTACATTTTTGTACACTTTTTTCACACTCTAGCTACTTTTGCGCACACTTTTTTAACACTCTAGTTACTTTCGCGGACACTTATCTGGCACGTTAGCTATTTTCCCGCACGCACTTTACAGGCACAAAAAGCGGGAATTTTCGTCCACTCATCACAAAAAGTAGTATGCGATACTTGTACGAAAAAGCGGTCTCCCGACGGCGGTTAGGAAGTAGGCAACACTCGTCTCCTCCCGAGCTACAAACGTCCCTCGGCTTCGCCTCGTGCCGTTGTATCTCTCGATCCGGCTCGTGCAGCCAACTTCACAACCTTCGTCGAAAGACCGCTTTTTCGTACTATTATATCTCTTCCATATAATACTTCCGAGTACTCGAAATTCCAACTGAATCCTCCCAAGCCCACGTACATGCGGCACTTACCGAAGGAGACTTTCTCACGTCGTCCAATCACCTTCTCGTTAAGCAACGACATCGAATTATCGTTAAGCTCTAAAAGAGAAATATCAACTCTCCTTCACTTTTTTCTTCTCCTTGGCCGACGCGAGTGACGTGTCACACACGCAGAGAGTACGTCGACACCGAAGGCAACTTCGAGCTTTCAGGATTTCCAGGCTTTCATTTTTTTCTTCTTTTTTTTTTACTGTGCTTTGTGCCCAGCAGCGGACTAGCGGAGAGCGAGGCAAAACGGGTCTCTAGACGACATGGGCAACGGTGAGATAATTGCCATTTGAAAACTTGTAAAAATTAAAAAGTTTCAATGCTCAGAAGCATCCGATTCTTCGAAACTAGTTAACAATGAAAACGAGTATGCGACTCGGAGCTCCCTGAAGGTGATGTTGGTCGTGTAAAATCAGGATTCGAAAAGCGTGCAAGTCCGTGCCACGATCTGCGTTGCTACTACAATGTCCCAAGAGGGATGCAAAAAATTTGAGAAGTCTTCTCAGACTCATGAGATAACAGTATAATATAAAACAAGAAGCTTTATATTCATAATGCTTGTTGTTTTAGCTACATCGGAAATTTTAATCGACTCCGAACAGAGTCCGTTGACTTTCCATCGGCGTTTATTGACGTATCTCCCCGAAACGATTTACCTTTAGTGCTATTTGCCATAGATCATCTATAATTTCGTCTGTGCGGTTTTCGTCAGAAAAAAAAACATTATTATTCAAGTAATATCGGACAAAACAAGGCGACAGCATTGACACTATGTATGAAGTTGAGTGATATACGCGTGCAGCTCTGAGGCTACACGTGCCGAGGATTTCCAGGATCGTCCGGAGTCCGGACGGCACGAGGAAATACTCTACGGGATCCTCATTTTCCTTATACTCTATCTTTTTTTTTTGCCTTTTTTTGCCAGCGATGCTTATAAGCAGTGACGGGTATACACGCAGATGTATCGCATACCCAAGCTCTTGAAACGGATATGGCAAAGGTGTGGATACTTTTCAATACCACTGATAAAGCCGGCCTTCTTCGGCTTGTGTCAGTTTCTATAATGATCTCGAGCCATGTCTTTTTCATTGTGACTCGATAGAGTGGCAGCTCCATTAAAGGGGCGCAGACAGTTCGCGATCCTTATCGCGATATCCTACGAAAGGACTTTCGAGTTTCTCGGTAATTGGTCCTTTCGGCACGTTTCGATAGAGGCACACTCGGGTTCTTCTTTCAACCCTTTGCATTGGGGACGTCCCTGGGACGTCTCGAAAAGAGAATCGAACACGAAATCATCGCTCGAACGGGGATTGATTACACTTAAAAAAATCGCTACCCTTACGAACAATCAATCACAGCGGATTTTTTAATTACCAAGAAAAAGTTTTGCTTATTTTCAATTAAAAATAAACTTTGTTGGTAAAGGAAAAAAAATGTGCGCTTTTGTCGATAAGAAATCTTTGTTAAAATGAAATGAATTCCCAAGAAAAAGTTTCAGTTATCTTTAGTCATAAAAAAGCCATTTTTTGGTAAAGAACAAAATTATGCGCCTTTGTCGATAATAAATGTTTGTTAAATCTACGCGGAATGTTGTCTCTGTCTATCCGTCCGGGTCTCTTCGAGTGCCTACGGTAAGACATTATATATCGAACATTGAAGTTGGCGAGTTTTGCACTGGCAACGTAGCTGTTGACAGACGATTGATATTATCGAAGATATCAGAAGGCCATAGTAGCCGGTGTTTTGTATGCTTTCCCCATCGTACAGTTCAATGGAACTCGCGTGTAGAATGCCCGCTCGACAATGCCTGCTAGACGATGCACCGGGTCACAGTGCATACGTATATCGGTTACTGCAACGCGGGAATAATGTGGAGTATACACCAACATCGTCGGTGGTACAACAGAGAGAGGAGAAGGTGCGGCATTGCGGTTACCATGGTGGCGCGTTACACTGCGCTCGTGCACGTTTGATCGATAATTTCAAACTCCCTTGATGCTCACTCGTGGTACGACCACAGTCGCACGAACTTGCCCTGGTATACACAGGAGTGCTCCGCGATCTCAAACAGGCCGGAATTTCCGGAACACCCCGGGAAACGACGTTACTTTCGTTTTTTTTTTCTGTTCTATCTCAACCCTTTACAAATCACATGAAAACTTCCGTTCTTCAGCTTCACCATATTAGCACGTTAGCTCCACTTTGCGTGCTTAGTCTCTATTCGATTCGATTTCGATATATTTAATATATGTATATAATCGTCCTATCGAAAATCTCATTTTTCAACAGGAAATAACGTCATACCGGAAAGACTTCCGGTCCGGAAGTCCCATTTTTCGGTCACTTCCTATTTGAAAATCTAATTTTTCGACCGAATGTGAATTCAGACCGGAAATACGCTATGTCCAGTTTGAAAATCTCATTTTGAGACCAAAAGTGCCGTATTTTCGGAATGAAGTCACTTCAGGTCGAAAAACAGGAAATTCCGTACTAGACATTGAGCTAAGAATAAGATGTTCCTTTTTCATAACATGCATTTTTTCACACAGCAGAAACAACTTAATAAGGTAATTAATAAAATAAATAATAATAAAAGTAAATTTTTGTGATTTGGATTTGAGTCATACGTGCATAAAAATTTGGGGCATCACAGAGGCGCGATAGTAATTGACTCACTGAATCGCCGGATATTTTGAAACTTTCGTATTTCACATTTCTTCCAATTAATCGGTACTAACCTGGGCATGCCCAAGATGCTGCTCGATCTGACGGCTTATGTAAACGATTTTTCCGGTCGTCGTGACGACGATAATAAAGCCCTCGTTGGCAACGAGCATCTGCAACAGACAAAATAACGAAATATTATTTGTATACACGTGCAAAGCAATTGCGCAACGCAACGTTGAGTCCGAGGCATTCGTGATCGCGTTCGTTTCGTACTACATTAAATGAGCGAGTGGCGGAATTTATCAACAATATTTTGTTAAAATTTGCAACTGATATCGCCGTTCACGAGGGGCACACGTGCGGTCTCCTTGGAAACCCAAAAGTCATGTACCTCCAATGACACGAGTCAAAGACCTCTCGTCGCAAACACTTTAACGAAAGTCGTGTTTTTTTTTTATTGTCGTTGTTATTAACGATAAAAGGGAAAAGGCGATAGTTACGGAAAATGGAAGCAACGATAACAATTCAACACATTCTGTTCTATGCACTTTATACTTACATCGACGAAATATTGCTCCAGGTCGAAGTCGTTGAATCTACGGGGAAGAAATCCCGACGTACCCGTTCCAAGAGCTGTAACAAAACAGTATTGCCAATTAGTAAATACCCTCGAAAATTGCAATGCATTTCAGGATTCAAAAAAGATAGCGCGTGGGAAAACGCACTGTGCGTGACGTGTATTTTTTCCCAACCCTCGACTCAATGGACGGAGAGTTACACGTGTTTCAATTTCAATTAACATGATGGATCTACTTCATGTCGTGCGTTTAACGGCAGATAACAAAAAAAAAAAACCTTTACAAACCTCACACATGAAATATACAGAATTTCTCGGTGAGCATCGCGAGCTTCATTCATCGATTCATCAAGGGTTTTAATTAATTTTTTTAGACCAAAATTGATCATATAAAATGATTTAGTATGCCATGAATTTTCCGAACTTCGGTAGCGTCGATGTGCTTAGAATGGAAAAATGTAATTTTTTGATGTTTTGGTACATTCTGAATACGTTTTCATTAAAATCTGGAAATTTTTTTGTTCACCAAAACAAAGCCTCCTCTATGATAAAAAGATAAAAAAAAAGATAAAAAAAAAAAGATACCGACAGAGGCTGATGGCGGTGCAATCTTTTTGGCCAGCCAACTGCTTTTTATTTCGGGGCATCCAAGTGCTGTTGTACCACATGTGCACAGGAGGCGTATCGTCACAGTGAAGGAGGTCCCACCTCCGTTTAATACCAGTGGCAGAAGGCATCCATCCGCAGTTTTTTTTTTTTTTTACTTTTTGTTTTAATCTTTCACGGTCGATGTACTCGACAGAGCAAGCTCTCGAATTCATACCAGCGGGACGAGCAAATGTACCGAAGTCGGGCTGGCTATGGAAGAGTACCATCAGGTGGAATCTGGTAACGCAAGTATCGTTCGAGTGAGATACACGAGCAACAGCGTCGAAGCTCACGGCACAGGCAACTTCGTGTACTTCGTTGATACTGGATACAGCTTATGGCTGGAAAACCGGTCGGTCGGGGCATTGCTCGACGAACCCCAACGCCCTCGTGCACGTGCTGTTTTTCCACATGACGGGTAATCGCCCCCGGGACTATCGAAAATTGCAACAAAAATACGACGACGACGACGAAGACGATGTCGACGACGAAGACGACGTCGACGACGATAATAGTCTGAGTCTATTAACCAAAACGCGTCGAGAGATGCGCGGCTATCAACTCGGGTTTTTTTTCATAGAAATTGTGGGGAAAGAAAATATCAATGTCGTCTAAATGTAGCCACGATTAAGATAGTCCTTGCGAATAGCGTGTTCACTTCGCATAAGTTTCAGAGAAATGAGAGGGAAATACAAAAACTTCTCGAATGGTATAAAATTCTGAAAAAAATCAAGCATGTTACAGGTGCTGAAAAGATCAGTTTTGCATAATAATAATTCCGAAATGTTATTAACAAATTGACGATAAATCAAATTTTTCAACAAATCTTCCATCAAACTAACTTTTTTTTTATGCACAGAGAAAAAAAAATCAATTGAGTCAACACAATGTGCGCTTACGGGTGGCGAAACAATGTTTGGTTGATGGAGAGGAATACCTCGTTATCACGCCCAAGTGTGTTGCAACGGCATGCGAACGTGTGTTAATTTAAGGTGAAATGAAACACATTCTCTGTTGCTCTCTCTCTCTCTCTGGCACCACCGTAAGTCCAATGCCGCTATCTCTCTCACACTCCTGGCTCGGTCACGTGACTTTCACTTTACTTTAACGGTAAGAACTATGATCACACGCATATACCTGCAACACTATTTTTTCGAGGTGCAAAATATGTATAGCGTTGGAAAATTATTTTTAAGTGGGCTTAAGGACTCAGGTCGATGACCCGTTGGCAATCGAAATACATACTGTGAATAATATCCTACATGCATCGATGTTCGCACCATGCAAAACATTGTCAATAAATCCAATGACCACTACTTATTTTTAATGAATCCCACATTACGCGAGGGTTTTATTTAGAGTAATGGTAAAGTTAATCTCCTCATAAAATTAAATAATTATATCGGATCTGCGAACTGAATACCAAGGCTTTTAGACGAAGTTGGTATTCAGTTGGTAGCAATTGGTACAACTGAATACCAACTGAATACCAAGAATTTATGTAATTTCTCGTTTTCCATAAGGATCAAGGATAATATTGTATATTCACACTTTGAGTAATAGATGAGTGATTATTGAAGTCGATAGACGGTAATTTGAATTAGAGCGTAGGGTTAAAGGCCCGGTAATTTGATTAAAGTAGCTTAGAGAGTACTTACTATATTGTGTTCTCAGGTATGCAGCGGCAAGCCTCAGGATGGATATCTTGTCGAGGCGCCGAGGACTTCCGGCTACGGTAGGCACCAGCGTCGCCATCGTCGAGATATTCGTATTCAGATTGTCACGACGCTGCTTCTCCGCCATGTTCCGGGATGCTCGGGGATTGCTGTAAAACAAAAAAAAAATTATGTATCTTTGACTCTGTAGGCGAAGAAACATTCACTATAAATTCAGATGAAAAACTTTTAGATATATTTTGCACGCGCAGTATCGCAGAGAGACTTCTGAAACAGCAACAAAAAGTCGCTACAAAGTTAGCAATCAGCTAAATGAGCTTCCTCACTATTTGATGTCAAGTTAAAAAATGTAATAATAATAATAATAATAATAATAATAATAATAATAATAATAATAATAATAATAATAATAATAATAATAATAATAATAATAATAATAATAATAATAATAATAGAGTGGCTGCGCATATCGATGGTGTAACGTCAGAAGGGCATATAGGGTGTACTTGGACGCAACGTATGTCCGTACCGGGTGAAGCTATTGATATATTTGTTGCATAATTATAATCTCGACGACTTTTTGTCCACTATTCATAATACGTGATTCTCCGTCGGGACGCGGTATGTAGATAACAAGTTCGTATCGATGATACTGCACAGCTCAAACTGGTTACGATCATAGCCGAGAGCTTGCATACTATTTGCCGTCGACTCGTTGCAAACAGTTTTACCAATATACGAGCAACGATAACGAGTAAATGCACGCCAATATTTGCGTCGTGCTCTCACGCGCTCGAGTCAGATTTCATCCAGCTCCTCTCAAAACATACGTGACGGTTCGTGGTCTGTCGAGTTCGCACGCGCGCTTTCGCAAGTTCTTTTTTTTTTAATTTTTATTTTTTACTGTTTTATTTTATTTCTATGTTTACGCTTTCAATGATTTTATTTACCGTGTAGCACGTCGAAGTTTCCTTTTCCAGTAAAGACACGTGCAATGTTTCACTACAGTTTATGGATAAAACATTTGTTCGTTAGCTCGAAATATCCTCGAGGCACATTTTGTAGAATAATGTTTCATGAACATTAAAAGTACCGGAATTGATTTTAAAAAATTAGTTCAAAAACCCAAACTTGGGTATTTTCGCTGAGCCCCATTTCTTGAATGTATTGAGACATTTTGAGAAGGTTAACAGAAAAAAAAGACAAGTATTATGAGAACAGTGTTGGTTACTGTGCGAGCAAGCAAAACTTCAAAGCATATGTAGAATTCGTTCGCGACACGTTATTTATGTAATTTGCGACGGTCAGTTATCTACGATGCGAACGATAGTAAAATTTCTACTACGTTCTACATGTCACCTTTGACCTCGGCCTCAACATTGGCATGACGACGTTAAACACGGTAATGCATACATCTAGCAGACCTATAGTGACTCGACAAAGTGCATAAACATAATGTGGACTAATTTGTATATCCGCGAAATAATAAATTAAAAGAAATACATACTATGTAGCAACGTCATATGAGTACATTTCAAAAACGAAGTGGTGCAGAAAAAGTATAGTTGGCGGTTTTCTAATTTATGCAAATGCACTTACGTTTGTACAGTCGACGCGTATAGATAATTCTGTGGTATCGCCGTGACCCGTTTTCGTCGACAACACCGCTCGACAATGTTAAAAATGTTACCAAAATGAATATAGAAAATTGAAGTAAGATTAATTTACCGTATATTAAACATGTCCAACGAGCTGTATTCAATATACCGAGCATTAATTTTAACTCGCACGTGTTACATCAAATTTAATCTATTTATGCATAAGATTCATGCATTAAAACTTCGTATGCTGTACACTGCCCTTCATTTAGGCCCGGTTTGTTTCCCTATAGCAGCTCTATTCAGTTTGTCGAAGCATTAATGAAGGGCACGGTGCGCTGTATACATTTTCATACGGAATTTTATTTTATATTTTTACTGCGCAACGCTATTCGTGTCCTGCCTGAGAATTGGCGCGGAAAAAACATTGGTGAAATGCCGAGCATAAAATCGTGCAAATATCAAACTAGGAAGAAAAAAAAATTGTTCTCCTTTTGTTTTATGCTATAAAAATAATTTTGACCGGCAAAGACTCGACACAACTAGTGGGCAAGTGGATGTTTTCCCAGTCGCCACTGCATGGTCAAGGTCGAGGATCGAACTATCCGGTATATTGGACGCGTTGATTAACCTCGCGACACTGAGTTTATATCACACACTAACAGCTTACGAATAAGGCTATAACAACTCACGAATCGATATTTCAGGCATCATGGTACGTGTTGCATGAGCATTGACCGGGCACGAAGTGCAACAAAAATTGTATAGTTATTTTCGGATACGACGATCGGATACGTGTAGTTGTGAATACGCAATACGTACATCCGGCACGCGAGAGTCCCACATGTTTTATTTTCATTTGAATCCATATATATTGTAAAGAAGATACATAGTAAAAAATCTGGCTCGGTGGCTCGCGAAGCTTTCATATGTAGATCGAGGGGTTGGTATGCGTATGTGTGTACGTTAATGAATGTATTTATGAGAAATATCGAAATATATGTTCTCAACGCGCAACTCACTACTCAGTGTCTTGCTGATTTTGAAATAATCGAAATAATCGAAAGTGTTGCAATCGATTCACTAGTCCGGTGATTGACTGTCGCGCGAGGCCAGAATTGGAGCCCAAGCGTGAGTAAACTTCATCCTTGACAGAAACGATTAAAGAAAAAAATATAAATTTTTGACGTTATAATTTTTTTTAATTTACAAAACAATTTACAGTTGCGGAGTGCCGAGGTGCGCTCCATGCTGTTAGTCTAAAATTATTTTGTGTAACCATCATATTTCATTTATTTTTTTATTCTGTAAATATACTTTTCGTCAACTCTAGACACAATTTTTGCATTTCCTCTTGTCTGGATTACGCCATCGCGGCGGAGCAGCGGGTCGTTTAAAGATTCTAAATTTATCGGTACGCCCACGCTCCGCGATAGGAGCCGGAGAGGAAATCGCGTCGTCAGCAAACAGTTCAACGAACAAAGATTCCCGTCAGTTTATAGAAAAAAGAGAAGAAAAAAAGAGTGTTATGGGCGTGGGTGGTGTAGTGTCCGGAATAATTCACGATAGAGGACAATTCCTCTGTGATGAGTCATGTTTATAGTATATTATTATGAAAGGAGAAGGCGCTATTGAGATTTCTTGATCGACATTGTCATTTTTCCAACAGAGAACTTTAAATTTTCCAGCGCGGCCAAGATTAAGGTAGTCCTTACGAATAGTGTTCACTTCGCATAAGTTTCAGAGAAATGAGAGGGAATTGCAATCACTTCTCAATTGTATAAAAATCTGAAAAAAAAAATCAAGCGTATTAAAGACGCTGAAAAGATTAATTTTGCATAATAATAATTCCAAAATCACGAGCGTCGTCGAGCAATTGAATAATGAGTACCCACAGCGTAAACTTCTGGGACGGTATACAATAGAAGATATTGTGATCGAATTTCCTGGGCACAAACATAAATAATTTGATTTACATTAAATAGCAGCCTCGGTCGCAGGAGAAACTACGTAGCACTCCCCCACTACATTTGCGAGATTACGGGCTAAAATAGTGCAGCGTAGTAAGTCGCATCGATGATGTCACCAACGACGATGCTGGGATGCCGTGTGGCTGCCAAAGATTTTGCGCTCTATGGTCGTCGGAAACGATCAACGATGAAGCTATATTGCATATCGCGTCCCTGGCTACTTGCCCGAATCTTGGGCTGCTATAAGGATCTTCTAAAAAATCTATCGTGTTCCGTTGGGAGCTCACTTCTCCGTATCGAGTACAGAGGAGGTGAGCGAATACCAACCAGACAGGGTTAAAAAATTGAACAGTCATGTCAAAACGAGGGTCCGAGTGGTTTACTGGCTAGCGCGCTAGACTGTAGTCCACCACGTCGCGAGTTCGATCCCAGGCCTCTGAGTGTTTAGGTTTCGTCCTACGATATAGCTACGATGCACATACTATAAGTTTGTAATAATAAATTAATTATAAAGTACTACTAAAGATTCGTACCTTGACGAGTCGTTCTTATCAGACATCACGAGAAATATATTAACACCAACCAGGTCAGCTTGAAAAAAATTATTCATTAACGGCGTTGTTCCCAAGAATCCAGAAACGCCCTTAAATGGTCTCAGCAGGTTAAGATCTATTGCGAAAGCGACCGTGTACGGAAGAGACTCAACGCGGGCAGAAACTATGAAAGTGACTAGTCTTCATTCAGTTTCACGATGGAAGGACTCGAAGTGTCTAAGTAAGTACAATTTTCGAAGAACTAAAAGCGATAAGCGTTCGTTCCAGTTATACAGAAAGTGGAGGTGGTTATAAGTTTTCGCGCAGAAGCAAGAAGAGCCATTGACAAAGTATGCGAATAACCCGACAGGTAATGAGGCGCCTCGAGGACGTTTCTTGTTACCTCGAAGTAGGTATAAAGCGAAAGAAAAAGAAAGAATACCGGGTTGATTCTTCAGCCCAGCGTCACGCTGTTATTGCCGCAAACGAGAATATATATTAAAGCAAGAGAATAACTCACGATCCCTGATATAAAGGATTTCTCGCTTCAGTTGAGAGCCCTTGGAATCTGATAAAAGCGTAGAACGGTGCGACAGTCAGAGGTATGCAGAAAATTAAATAGCAAAACATTGGATTACATGTAACTGGATTACAAATCTTTAGAACTTGATAACATGCTCTACAGTTCACAGTTGAAGGCGCGTTTCGTATTTCGAAGAAAGATCGGAGGAATGATCGATCGTGGCACGGGGCTGAAAGGTTTTGCAACACCTGCACCCAGTCTGCGCCCAGTGCACTTGATTCTATCTGGTGCCAAAAACTCGTTTGAAAGAAAAGCCAGATAAAAGGAGCAATAACGAAAGGGTCGAAGGATCATTCGATAACCCGTAGGCGACGATTGAGCATGCGATTTTCGTGCATAAAGCAAAAATACATTGCTTTATTCAAAATCAGAAATATACTTAAGCATGTTGCATAAATGATCTGTAAAAAAAATGTTGTCAATATATGCATAATTTTTTTTAACCGCATCTAAAAAAGCACTTTCGAGAATCGACGAAATCGCGTATATAAGGCCTTAATTTTTAAGGTGGCTCTTCTGTTATATTAAAATAGTGAGAACGCGTTGAAATTTGTACAGCATGTTCGTAAATACTTTCGAAACCTCTGTGCAAAGTTTGATGAATCCTAATAATTCATCTTTATCATTGCTGAGAAAAAAAATCTTGAAAAATTGACGATCTTAGCACGACCTATGGCCGCGCATGCATAATGAGTTTACATGAATCCAATTATTATAAAAAAAAATACTATCAGCTTATTGTAAAAAATAGTGTAACTAATTTATACTATAAGTAATATACATGCAAAAGGCCACTGCAATCTGCTTTACCGTTTACGAGTAATTAAATAAAAAGTGTTGAACGGTCCGAAAAAAGACCCTCGACAGTATGCCTAAGAGAAAGATAGAGATACTCTCCGCGGCAGCAGTGTCGGGGCCAGTCAATGGCGCATGCGCAAATCATCAAAATTTCGACGATTTGGGGTTGGCTACAGTGAGCCCAGTCTGTGTATAACATAGGGTTATACACAGACTGCACATCGCGTCCCGCAAAATAACAGAAGACCCTCCTTAAAGTAGCACTTGCACATTAGTTAGTCAAATGAGAGTTGTATAATGAAAATTTTAACGTGTCGCCATTTAAATTTCGAAAAAATCGTAATATGATAATGTTTTATTTTACATATGTATGACACTACCTGATAGCATTCTTTGGGAACTTTTAAATATTCTGAAAACGGTAGTAAATTTGGTTCACGTCGTTTGACCGGGAGAAAAATTTGGCTCGCGAACATAACGTACAAGATATGTATTTAAATTGAAAGTTTATTTAGTACAATTTCACGATAATAAATTTGCAAATTATCGACTCTTATACAAATTCTATCGGTCTAACGCAATGGGTTGAAAGCGCTAATAAACCAGTGGTCTGGAACTCATAGAGTCGCCATATTGGTACAGAGTGAGACCACCGTCGACAGACTATAGCCGATATTAATTAAAGAATCCTTATTGAAACATTCGTTAAGCCCAATATTTTCGACTATTATTTTAATCCTCGAAATCTCCGGATCACATTACGATTATTGTTCCTGTATGCATCTGATCGCGAAAGTTGAATAAAATTTAACAAAAATGCGATTTCCTTCCGACAAAAATCCAAAGTAAATCTGTCGATTTTGGATGTATTTAATGTAAAATAATCAGTTACGTAGCCTGATTCTTTATAGACATCATCCTGTATATATTATTTGCAATATTACTAAAAATTGTCATAGTATCTAATAATCGGCTTCGTGCTCATACTACTTTAAGAAAACAAAAAAAAAGGTTATAACAATTTCGACAATCATATTTACCATCGAGCAATTTTAACGAGACGTTCGAGAACACCAAGCGGCGATGAATTAATTCGATTAAAAATACGCTCTTGACAATCTCCTGTGCCACGGTTTTCAGATAAAACGATAGTTTGTCACAAATTACGTTACCGAAGGTAAAAAAAAATTTTTTGCCTGGCGCACCTGTTTGCCGTATACAATGTAACCGACGGTATCGAGGACACATTGACTCCTCTATAACGAAATCTCGATGAGCGGTGGAGTTCCCTTTCGTGGTATAATGCATTAGTTCGATGGCTTGTATGGAGCCGGCGGCAAATGGCCAATAATGCTTTGTCGCTCAGGGAATTGGGGAGGTGGGCGTCCCCGAGGATCAGCGAACGCCACGATAATTTCACGTGATCTAGGTGAACTGCGCATAAATGTTCGTGATTGTATGATGAATCGACTGAAACAATCGTCACGTGCAATGATTACCTATTTTAAGAAAATAATAACAAATAAAAAAAGCTGAACAACGAGATTCAAATTGAAGAAAAAGAAAAACAAAGCTTCCTCTATGAGGAAGCAAAATTTACCAGTCTCATGGGTATGAGATATTTTGTACGTTTTGTCAAATCCGGCAGCATTGAAACGTTTCACATTGAAAAAAGTCACCAATCTCATGTGTTTGCATTTTTTTTTGTTAAATTTTTTCAAATCCGCCAGACATTGAAAGGTCGCTTAGTAACGACCAAGCGACCTTTTCAGCTTATCCAGGAAGGCAAAACATCAGTACAAAATTCTTTTTGAAAAGCCGGAATCAGTACATAATAATATCCATCGTTTTGCTGCCCTGCTACGTCTCCCTTTTTCAGGGACAAGCCGAATCATCGCCGGAATCCTGGAACTTTATTAGGCCGCTGTACAGTGTGCTAGGTGTTTTTGAAGCGGTGAAACCGAGTGGGTGTAGCAGGGACGATGAAGTTGGGGGAGCCGAATAACGGTACACGGACGAAGGGAGGCGTGCGGCGTGCCGACGGAAGGGTCGCTTCCCTGTTCAATTGCGATGGGGCGAACGCCAAAGTTGGCCGGAAAGATCGATACTTCGGGTAGAAGGGTGCGGGGGCTGGCAGTGCTACTCACGAAGCTCCAGACATCGCCACCACTACTGGCAGCACCAGCGGCGGCAGCTGCAAAACCAGCAACGTTGGAACCTTTCGCGACTGTAAAGCATGGCGGTTCGATGGTTCCTTGGACAGGTTCAGGGTCAGGTGGCAAGCCGGACAGAGAGTTGGAGCTTCTCGGGACGAGCCAAAGTGACTATATATTAACGCTTCACAGCTAGTGGCCGCACAATAGAACATCCGATACGTTGCAAACAATTTTTTTCACCGCAAAAGTAAAACCGAGGCCAGACGCGCAATTCAGACGAGTTCAAGTGTTTTGTATACGAACCACAGTTCATCTACGATGTACATGATGGAATCAAATTTTGCGTATTTCGCGTATATTGTATCCCTCGCAATCATATTTACTATGTAATAGAAAAATGTTATCATTACGGAAATGATTAAATGGTCGACTCAGTACGAGATAACAATACGAGCAGTAGCGGCGAGAAAAATGCAACAAAAGAAGGTGAAAATATAAAGGTACGATGGAAGCGCTACCGCAGCTGGATATGCATTCGGTTTTGTTCCTTCGTTCCTTCCTTCCATTGTTTTCGACTACGCTGCATGGAATCGAATGGGATGATAGTAGAATACCAAAAAAAAAAAATTCTACTAATATTCCGCAACATGCTTCGTAGTGTGTAAAAAGTTGCAAATTTAATTGTCGCGGGACTGTGTTACCGGTATTGAAGTGAAACCGAGGTTCTCTGTATTGCGAACCGCTGCATTCGTTCCACAGGGAGATAAAGTGCAACTGCTGTTACAAGGGGTGCGCAGTCGCACGTAAATGTCGTATTCAGCACGAGTTTCGAATTAGCGGATGTTGGATATGACGGATGGTTTTGATTCATTCGTTTGAGCGTTTGTTGGCGCTTCCATGCGAAGTGAAGTGGGCATGACGTTGAAATCGTGGGCAAGGTCCGAAACGGATTTTGCAATCAGTCTTGATTGTACGCGAATAAAAATCAAAAATACAGTGACTATCGAAGTTGTTCAGAAGGGGAGGTCATTTCGAGGGGGTAATGTACGGAAGGAAAACATTTGATCCTGGTAATGGTTTCCACGCGTTCACGCTAATCTAATTGATTCCCACACGATTCCTCACTTTCGCGTGAGCAAAATGCAAATTCTCCGAAATTCGAAAAACTTCCACTTCCATCTCTGCATCGTCCTTCTGGAGGTCGGAGCCATCATCAATCAAACCCAGATAGAAATACCCAAGTTCAACTTCGAGCGGATAAACTACGCCATTTCAGAACGCTCTTGATCTTTGCTTCATCGGTAATTACTTTAATAAATGACGGGATGTTTTTCGTTTCGCTTATTTTGGAGAGATTTATGGTTCTTTGTCGACTTTTTAAAAGCAGATTACGTTGATGAATACGTTCGTTTTGGTGAAGTCACGGAGTGACGAATCTACCGATTTGGGCACCGCTGCGTCGGCGGGCCACTCGAGCTCTCGTCGTGTGCCGTAGAGTGTGCAATGGTGGTGGTATACGGGCGAGGCGCGTCCGTTGCCTGCCTCACTACGGGCCTGCGTGAGCCTTCCGAGGAGCCGCGTCTCGTTCGCCGTCATAGCCGTCGTCGTCGGCGGTGGTCGGGGCGCGCCCGGTCAACAGCCCCGAGGAGCGTACGAGATGGAATACATATACGTCTATTCCCTCCTTCTTTTTTTTTATCGCTCTTTCCGACGCATACTACACCGGTACGTGTATATCCGTCTCTCATTCCTTTCTGCGAACCGCAACTGCCGCCCTCCGAAACGACGCCGTTCACCTCGCGCCGTCGTAAAGCCCGACTGGATTTACTCCCATGTTTTTCAACATTTATCTGTCCCCGGCTCGACGCGAATGGAATGTTAAAAATACATTTCGATGAGTTGTAAAATTTTTCAAAAAATCACGAACCTTTTCCTCGGTCCTTATAAAATAACGTACTTCATTCGAGAGAGTAGATTATCGTTATTTTTTTTTTATTTCATTCCATTTATCTGTTATATTTTTATACTTAAGCTACGATAAAAATGATGAACTTTTCATTTATTTTCCTCACTCACGGCTCAAATTTCTTTCTGAAGGCCGGCGTGAGCGCCCTCACTGGTTCACCCTCACTCACGCACACAGATGCACGAATACTCGAGCAAATTGTTCTTCTGCTCTACGTTCCAGTCACGTAGCTCACTCCACTATTCTCTTCTTTTTTTTTCTTTTTTTTTCATCTCTTTCCGCGATTCTCCGTCTCCTTTCGCACAGCGGAGCTTTTTTTTTAATCTTTTTGGGTCTGTCTCTGGTGTTCCCCGTCGGGGGACTCTCCGGAGTGTGGCCCGGTGTAGTGTGTCTTCCATTTCTTTTTGCTTTCACTCGTTTTTCATTTTAACTTCGCGTCCTTGTCTGCGCTTAAAAATTCTCACAGTTTCCATCCTTCCGCTTCGTCTTGACTCTTTTTTTTTCCACCTCCACCATCGTACGCGCCATTCGTTCTCTCGGCTGTACGGTGAATCGTCTCTTCCTTTTCCCGCTCGTAGGCAGCATCGTGACCGGCATTGCCCGATCGCTTTTCTCCGAGTAAAAACGAAGGGGGCGGCGAAAGAGAGGCGGGATGCGCAGAGGCGAGAGGGTTCTGCGTGAGGGTTGAGGAAGGTGACCTTGAACGGGTCTGTTGCTACGGCCGCAATGCGACGCCGTTGGTTTCTGGCTGGGAGGGCCGTTGACGGCGTTCCCGTCTGCGTCGCCGGTAGGGCGTCCTCCGCCTGGTTAAATTCAACCCCCGGCAACGTCCCACCTTATCGGGTCTCTATCTCGTATTACAGCGAAGCTACGGCGACGACGATTGCGGTATTTGTTCGGTCCAACGGAATCCCAAGAATAACGTGGGCACAGCCAAGTGAAACGCAGATAAGGGAGATGTGACGTTAGATATATATATATATATATATATATATATATATATATATATATATATATATATGTGTGCTAGTAATAAAAAGACCCGTTACATGGTGGCCGTTTTTCCCCCCGAAAAAAATGCCCTGACTTTTAACTGACTTTATTTATTTATAGAAGTTTCGGCGACAATTTACTTTTTCCCCGGCCAATTTTGAAATCCCCTGACTTTTTCCTGACTCCCTGACTTTTCCAGATTTTCCCTGACCGCGGCCGCCATGCGTTACATTTGGTAATTCCGCAATACCGAAAACGAGGCAGGAAGCTACTGAGAAATGCGATGATAACATACGCTGGAGAACACATGCGGCACCGAACAGGATCGGCGGTCGCGGAAAATAGAATAGAGCTTCGAATATATCGACACGATAAAACTCTGCTCTCGTGGGCAGGAGGTGAAAGAGTTTTCATTCGGATTACGATGAAAACGCACGAGGACTACAATACGACAGACAGATTCCATTGTCGTCGTACGTCGGACCGTTCGCATTGGCTGTTCCGAGAGAATAATCGAATTGGTCCATCGTACCATTCACTAGTTATTCAATGCGGTTATTGCAAAATCGTTCAGCAACATTTTCCGACGCGTCGTGCACGTCGCGGGCTTGTACACTGGGAAGTTTTATGTATAATAAAATAAAAATGAAAAGTTACCTTTATTTGTTTTATGGAGTGATAGACAATTTTCCAGGACAACCAGGGCACGAATGTCGAGGAAGCCTCGGTTTAACAGCCAATCCGAAAATTCATGGCCGTGGTCATGGTCGGCAGAGTCTGATGTAATAAAAGGGAGGAGAGGTCCAGAACGGCGTCTGGCGCTGGTGGAGGGTTCGAAGCGTTCAACCGGATCCACTTTCATTGGATGGCTGGCGAGGCTCGAGGCAGGCGGTTGTCCCGGACGAGTGTGTCGAGAGGGGGTGAAAAAGAGGATGTCGAGCGGGTTTTTCTGGATACAATGGGGGCGAATAGTAGCGTAGGTTCGGAGAAAAAGTATTGGCAAAACGAGCGGGAAGCGAAACTGACGAAAAGAGGGAAACAAAATTTCGTAGTGAAGTACGAAGGGAGGTGACTCGAAGCCGCAATTTAATTTCACCGGGAAGTTTGAGTGGCGCTTGAACTGGCGTATCGTGCGGGTTAAAAGCTCTGCCGGTGTTGGGCATGTACACTGTACACTGTGCAGTGGGTCTTTGTGCAATATCGGCAAAATTTATTCAACGCTCCAGATTCAACATATTGGGAGAGCGGGGCAAAACGGACCCATGTATTTCATGTCATGGGCACTTTTTATTTTGGTTTCGGCGAAAAATTTGTAAAAATTGGTAAAAATCTTTACCCGATTTTCCCGATCTCACGAGACACACATTTCTGGCAGTTTTCATCATCTCTGGGATAGTCATGTGAGATATGAAACGTAGACGCAACGTAGAAACAGATTAAGAGCATCCCTAGATTCCAGCAGTTATTAATCGGTCAAGAACATATTTTTTGTGAAATTATATCCGTCTGTAAACAATTATTATTATTAAAGCTCCTTAAATCATTTTTATTTCCTAATAAAGAATGCTCTTTTTTACATTCATTCGTTCGTTGATCGACTGAACATCTTTCAAATTGTCCAAAAATTGTCATAAACAAAAAAAAAAGACTGAATGTTTGTGTATGTGTGCATTTTTTTTTACTGCTCGCCGGCCATTTACTTGCGAGAGTTTATACTGTAAGTAGACATGGCGCGTGAGATGTGTGGAGGAGAATGAAACGGCGACGTGCCGGAAACGTATATGAGTAGCATCACGGAGGGAGAGGTTTTGTCGATGTGTACTCCGGAATATACATATATAGTGATAAAACTTTGATACCTTGTGTAGTACGATGTATACCCAAGGGATATACTCGCATGGGTAGGGGCGAGTGGGGCAAAATTAAAACGTGGGGCAAAATGGACACGTTCCGGAGTGTAATAAAATTTTGAGAACGTGAACGGCGAGTCACGATTGTCCATTTTGCCCCACTGTCGGAATTAATTCCGTTTTCACGGGCAGAGTGGGGCAAAATGTCGGATACTGCCCGGCTGAAATTGAATATCGCCACTAAAACAATGGTATCACGTGATGCCGCAAAAATCTGTTTCGTCATTGTGTGCTCGAATGCATCGTCGCCGAACGAATTTTTATGGGCTTCCATGGTGTCGAACTTGCCGGCGTTATCAACAAAGTTGTGCGTTGATTGTATAATTAATATGGTTCGGACCGCACGTGTCCGCCCAACACAATTTATGCACGCTGCCGGACTGTTAATAAGTTAAGTTTAGGAATTAATTTCGAGGACAGCGCCCACGGAGCCGTTGAAAATTACAATTGACTGACTGTGACTAGAGGGGAAATATAATTTTGCGAGCGCTCCTGACGCTGTTTTGTTAATAAACCTTGCGCTCTGTTGTACGAAGCGCGAGACCTGGTGAAAATTTAATGCTCCAAGGCACAATGCAGTCAATCGCGTTAGTCTGTTGTTGAGACTTAAACGATCTTTCCACGAGAAAGGGTAGTAAAATTGAGCGACCGTTTCCGCGGGGCTACCGCGCTATCAAAAGTGCTCGGCTCCATTATACTTTGAACACCGAACGAGCGAAATAAAAAACTTTCGCATGTATATACACTCAAGCGAAGTTGGACTGAAATAGGGCGGGTTTTGTGTAATCTTGCGGCAGAATGGAGTGAAATTATTTAGAGCGATAGCCATGTAGGCTCTTCTGTTTAGGTCCTTGCCGCGGGCACTCGAAAATTCGTTCATTATTATTTCATTATCATCAATAATAAACGCCAACCAAATGGATCCAACATCGTTGATAATATATTTTTTTATATCGCCGAATGAATTTCAACACCGTCACGGAAAAGACAATATTGCGATAATATTCGATTTTTCTTTTATCTGTACATTATTTGCCGACCGGTTAAATTATATCCAGTTGCGGGCAATTATATACCGATCCCCTTACGTTTATTCCCGACGTTCAATTTCTAAAGCCGATAAAAACCGGAGATATCGAGTATCAGTAGATCCGTCCGGTAGGCACCCCGCGCCGCCGTGTTTTAGCCGAGACCGGCTCGTTTAATCGTGCTATCATCATCATAAATGCTTCTGGTCCGCTCGAGGTGTTGGGCGAGTACGCTGTACCATGTACGTGCATTTATATCGTATAGCCCACCCAGATACACGACGTCTACAAGGCCACAAGTGCGTCCGATGTGTGGACAGCTGTCTCCTTAGCCAGGGCCGATAAACAATGAATTTCTGTTTAGTCAGTTGCGCTTTTTTTCTTCTCGTAATGATCGAAACGTAGCGCGGCATTATAACCGGCACTTTTGTCGAAACCGTAAAAAAAATGCGTTCGATTCCATTCAATCGAGCCTCGAACTTTCACAGAGTCCTGCCGTACGTATTTCATGATGGTTAAACGACACGTAACGAAAAGTTGCCGGAAGTTGCACATTTACATCTCTACCGGCACAAGTTATTCATCGACAGAGAGTAAGTATCGTCGTGCAGTTTTAAGCTGCTTTACGAACTGGCTGGAGTTGCACACTGCCCTTTATCGATGCATGGTGTGTTTACCTGTAGGAGCTCCATACAGATCGTCCAGGCATTAATAAAGGGCGTCATGGTACCTTGTTGATACTTAGTGGAGTTTCGAGGGGCTAAATCTGGTAGCGTTACTATCTGGCAAAATTTAGGCAGAAGCTTGAATATTGTGATAGTTGTGATTCGATAGTGTAAAATCCGGTGGAGATGTAAATGCGTTCCGGAAGCTCAGTCTGATAACCAGACCTCATTTCACGCCTCTTAGTTTCCTCTCAATTACTTCCTATCCGGACTCAACCGCAGTGCAAGAATCTTATTAGCACGAAAGTTCCTCAAATTAACTCATTTTATAAAATTAATCAATTTTTTGCTTTCTTATAGAGGAAGCTATGTTTTTTTTCTGTCAAATACATCAGATTAACTATTTATTTTGCACCACAGCCGCCGAAATTTCGTGTTCTGACAGTGAAATTAGTGAAAAGTTAACTTATTTTTTCAACTTAATGAATAATCACGACGAGATTCCGATTTAAAACACCTGTACTTCAGTATCAACGATCATACGACAATAACGAGTCGCTGGTGGCATTTCATGAAGTGAGGTAACAGGGAACACCTTTGCCTTTCTATTTCTATTTCTCCATTCGCGGCATTCTTGAATGCATATGTAGTAGAAAGTCTAAATGGACCCGCGATCAGTAGCACCGTCCCTTTTACCGTTGCTCGACCTCGCAGGAATCAGTGTGACGGCTCAATGCCTGTCACTTGAACACCTCCAATCAATTGCAGCGTGGCCTCGGGAGAAAAAAAAAACATTTGCTAATCTGTGGAAGAATTCGTATGCCGGCGGTAATTTGAAGCCCGTTTGCGCAACAATAATCGACGGTGGAAAAATTATAATGCGTACATACGAACAAGCAAATTAACTGATAAGTGGGAGTGAAACATACGAGCCGTTAACAAAAGGATGGTTAATGGTGATGGTACACATTTATGAATATGAATGTCGCCTCTTCTAACGGCCTTTCTCCTCGAAATAAATAAATAAACACTGTTCTTGGAATTTCGACACTAATTCGTTTCTAATTTAAACTAATATCATCTGTAGTGAAGGAAGTGTGTAATCCTTAATAGTAATGAATTATAATAACGATTCAAGAATATTGTGCCGTTGAGACTTTTCGTCGGATTAGGACTGGTGTTTTGTGTTCAAATATCAGTGTCATGTGGCTGAGTGAAACGTAATGATCTTGAATTCTTAATCATGTTGCAATGTGCGTGTATGAATTGCGTGCCTGTCCCGTGTGAATCCTTAATTTTAAGTTTTGAAAGGCGCCAAATAGTCGGGTCAGGTTGCACGTTACATGTTTTCTGTTCAAAAGGCAATAAAGGGCATACGCGAGACAGGCACGCAATTCTTGCACGCACATCACAACA
This sequence comes from Stenichneumon culpator, assembly GCA_964017025.1. NCBI lineage: Eukaryota > Metazoa > Arthropoda > Insecta > Hymenoptera > Ichneumonidae > Stenichneumon > Stenichneumon culpator. The sequence continues at coordinate 15,938,136 of OZ024779.1, read as the reverse complement.
TAATCAAGAATTCAAACTCACAAATCACTCAGCCACATGACACGAAGGTTTACCCTGAAAGCATCTTATTCGTATGCCGCGAAAAGATCGACAGCCGCTCGATGCTCTTCGATTATTATTGTAACATGATTATTAAGGTTTTCATACATCGCTCACCGTCGATGTTGTTATTAAATGATTTTTTCCGCTGAGATATCTTCTAGAAATTTAAAGAGCTTCATGGTTGCCACGAAATTCTCCAACTGGAATTCCCCAACTTTTCCCGGTTTTCTAGGCCAAGAATTAAATTTTTCCAGACTATCGATCAGGGTAAGAAAGGACAATTAAAAAGAACGTTAAATATATAGTTATTACTAATATATCAAATTTAGTTCACAATATCACAATAAACGAAAAATGTAGACGTTGTCTACATTTCCGTTGCCCGGAAGTAAACGGAAACATCAGATTCAATAAGCTTCCAGGGTTTGAAAAAAATTCCATGATTTTTCCCTAACTTTTACTGGTCCCAACAAAACCCCTGACTTTTTCCGGTTTTCCAGGTTTTCCAGGTCCGGGGCAACCATGAGATTCCTCGTTGAATGCTGGCCAAGTAATAGAATTTCTTGCGCATTATTCTCATGTGAGATCTGATAGTTTATCTGAAGCGAGAGTCACGAGACCCTGGTCGAAGCAGACAGAGAGCTTTCGCAGAAGATGCGGCAAAACAACACGTGCTTAGTGTCATTAAGTAAACTCAAAGTGGAGTCTGCAAAAAAAAAAAAAAAAAAAAAAAAAAAAGAAGGCAGAGCAAATGAGACGGTCTGACGAGAGGACAGACACGCGAGAGACCTTGAAGAGGATTCTATTCCGCGTGCAAATTCGAAACTCTCGTGTCCCAGACAATACAAACGTGCGGATAGCAACGCGGAAACCAGTAAGCACATATAATGTAGAATGCGCGAACTGTCGCAGTCGAAGAAGGAACTCAATAGTGAGATAACAGGGCTCGCGATGACATCGTCATCATTAAGCGGGCGTCCCAGACTCCGGACCCGACGTCTAGCGATGTCTTCCAGACTCAGCGATCTTCACCTTTATACTCCCTTTCGGGCAGAATATTGCGGTGAAGTGGCACGCGAAAGTTAGCCTCGAAAGCATTTTTAAAAAAATCTTTTTTAGCTCGATTGCAGTAGAATCAAAGCGGTGGGATGCCTAATGATCAATTAGGGAATCGAAGCGGTGAGGTCAGCGTCGTGTCTGTTGATCGGCAATTCCTATGTAAAAAATATCATGGATATTGGATATTTTATAAATGGACTTAAATCTGATATAAGTTAGAGTATGTAGTTATTGTATTGTGTATTGATAACGAATTATCGGTTATCTACCCGTGGCCGTCAATCAAGTACAATAGGATATTGCGATACTAGTTCGTAAAAGCGGACTTTCCGCCGTCGGGAGTCCGCTTTTACGTACAAGTATGGCGTACTATTGTATGCAACGAATGCAGGAGCAGCGCTACTCCGTGCCTGCTAATTGTGAAACGAAACGAAAAATCTCTACCCTAGACCCCAATTAGCAACGTCTACAAATTAACCGTTATGCTGGCTTCAGAGATTTTTTCTATTTTTCCCTAAATTGTTCGCCTTTCTAAATTGTTACCCCTCCGTCCTACGAGTGGAGTTATTTTCTTTTTCTCTGAAAGAAAAAAAAATGTCGAGTGTGCAGACTCAATTACGGTGAAGACGCTGTCCTTGATTAGGGAGCAATCAGCGCATAATCTTCGCCTCGGAATGCCCGTCGCTTCTCAATTGTATTTCTCGGTAATTTCGAGAGAAGTAAAAAACAAAAAAAAATGATCTATTATGATGTAAACTAATCAGTACCTGTCAATAAAGTACCAACCAAGAACTGTTCTCTACACCTTTTAACGGTCATAAAATGAAGCGACACATTTTAAAATTTCCATCGAAATCCAATAAACATAGTTAATATATAGATTATACATTTCCAACTGACTTTGAAACAGAACAACGAAAGACGCAGAACTCCGAGCGCGTTACAAATTGTAACTGCACGGGAGAGTATACGATGTACGGTATGTTATTAGTCCCGGGAGTCTCGACTCTCAAGATAGTTCACGTTGAATGTATTCAGTGTCTTCTGTGATATGTACTCTGTTTTACCTATGCACGCTCGGCGGAATGAAACGAGACGGAACGGGGCGAACGATACGACTCGGAAACTTTCCACCGGATAAAATTATAACATCCGTTTTGTTCGTCTCAACGGATGGCATTATGTCTTATTGTTTTGTAATAAAAATAAATAAAAATGCGCAAGATCTCTCCGATTTTTGTGATACTACATACCTGCATTTAAGTACACTGTACGGTTGTATAAAAACAATTTTGAATGGATGAAAAAGAGAAAAAAAAAAAATTCGTGAATCTTCGCGAATCAATTACATGGGCGAGATTATCGAAACGAAGATGTTCGAAATGTCATCTCGGATGTTATGGCAGCGGTCACTGTAGATCGACGTCGAGGGAAGCACGAACCGTGTAATTTTCCATAATTACATGCACCTAGGCTTCACACTGCACTATACATATATATGTATATATATATATGTACATAGACGATGAGTCGGAACTGCGCAGTATGCCGCGAGAGCACAACTTTAACGATGACTCGAGCCTCATGCAGATTTTCGCGGTTCTGCTTTTAATGAGACCCTTAACCCCTTGGGGACCCTTTAATGAGGACCTTGCTATCCATATACTTATTGACGCTGAAAAAATGTTACATTTTTTTTACATATATGCACATTTCACAATACAACTTGTCGAACTTTCATCCACATTTTATGCTGATTCTGTAAACATTATTCAACTCACATTTAATGAGAATTTTTAATTTCCGAAACAATTTCTGTGTCCACTAAAACTTGGGAAATCGGTGAGGCAATAACGAGAAAAAGGCCCCAAGCTAAATTCGCTCGTTACTTCTCCGCCATCGTTCACAAAGATTCCTTTACGAGAAGGCTGTAAATAATCAAATTTTTCCAATTTTTTTCCAAACATAAATTTTAATGGCTCTACTGTCCGTCCGCATGTCGATTGGGAGGACCTACATTGACGAATAAATTAGCTCGAAAGTAGATTTTTATCGCTTGAATTCGGCGAGACACGAAATAATAACTGTCCATCAGGTATTTCGTAGTCTTTTAAAAATGCATCGGACCACGTCAGATTTTTTTTTTTATCTATATGATCAGAGAACTTCCGTTTTTTTACGTAAATTTCGTTACAAAATAAGATAAGGGATCAACTATAATTATCTGACACTCCGACCCAGTGTTTAAAATTATGCGGAACTTCTGGAATCCATTTAAAAAAATGTTACATAGTAACTGCAATTCCCATTGACAAAAGGGGCGACACGAGTGCAGCGGGCACTCCGTTCATTAGTGGTAGATTGTAGCCTCTTTGTCCTCGGTGTAGCTTGGCGTGTTTTGCTGCCTTACGTAACGACTAATTGTAACGCGAGGAAGAGAACCGGGAGGAAGTAAGCCAAGAGTCGAGAAACGTATAATACTCTCTCCGCGAGAATATTAACGAACAAGTTTGTTGTGGCCTTGACGGTCGCAAAATAACAGGAAAGACGTGCTATCGTCCCGAGTGAAAAAATACATAAAAATTATCTATGTGCCATAAACATATTAATGTTGCACAACTTTTTATCTACCTAATAGCGCCCATCTGTATGATACAAGATTTTATCTTTCAATGTCCCTCTATACGTCAGATCGAGTCTCGATCAATTAACAATAATAGTATAAGATAGAAGAAAAAAATATTATACATTTTTTTTATTTGTATTAATATCACGAGGTCAGGGTGAAAAAATATCGAGACGCTGACGAGGCTGAACGACGTAAAGCAATGCGTTGCGGTACGCGGCGACGGACGTTGCGGTAGGACGCGATGGTGGGAACGTCGGGCGTTGGGGTAGGCCCTTAGAAACCGTAGCGCAAGCGTTTCACATTCGCTTTCCTTGCCACGATATATATATATGTACACGAGCGTCCATATATTTAGAATATATATATGTACAAAAAAAAAGGAAAAAAAATCTGCGTACAGTAGAGCATCGATTTATGAGCATGTGAAACCCTATCGAGTTCAAGAGAGATACCGCTGCTCATGCCCGCGGCGTAGATAATAGAGAAACACTGAGATTATGTTTCACATATCGTCTTAAGGTATTGCCGTCACGTTGCAGTGTAGTGGGGATGGAGGTGATTGTACGCCACATCTCTTCAATTAACGCTATCACAAAAACTAAACGGTCAAATATCAACAACTTTTTTTCGCATATGAGGCATTCTTTATCAACTGGGCCACTTTTTTCGGTCGACCTCTCAGATGTTTTTTAACATTTGCCAGTTTGTAGTACTACTGGAGACTTACATCTTGGAATTTTTTTAGATTTTTAAAGTGCACCGTTCAGGATTTACGTTTTTTTTTTTATATTAGTATATCTTAGAAAATATTGGTCACTCAAAAAATTCGTAGGAACATTAATTTTTGTATGTTTTATCAACTTTCGAATGATGTTAGAGTCATAATTTTCCCGATACGGGAAAGTCCATTTTTCGCAAAAATGGACGATTTTTGCGAATTCTAGTTTCAATTTTCCACGATATTTAACAGAAGCACCTCTCAAGTAGTACTCCAAACTGGCAAATTTTGAAAAACATCTGAGCGGTCAACGGAAAAAAGTGGCTCAGTTGATAAAGAATGCCTCATATACGTTGTATGATCCTCTAAAATACTCTCGTTTTGTGTTCAATTCTTAAATCCCGTTTAGACGTTAGAACCGCAAATGTGTCGTTTGTGCGGGCTTGTCGTTATGAGATGCATAGAATCCGCACCCACTGTAAGTGTGAATGTCTTGGCTCGGAGATCGTGTATATGTATACTATACGCACCGTTGGTCGAGTTGCACAAAGCGAGAGGTTCCTCGAACTCGATAAGACAACGAAGCAATGGGTGGTAGATCCGAGAAATCAGGATTGGAGGAAGTAAGGGATCCTACGGGGTGCCATTGTGAGCATAGCGCAAAAGGAGAATAAAAGAAAGGAGTACCGAGATTGCAACCAGTTTGTGATAACATCTCTGCAAGCGACGGGAAAAAAAATAGTTTTTATTTTCCACTCGTCTTCGTAGTTATTGGACCCGAGAGAGTGCCAAGCACTAACGCACAGATCAACTCTAACCGTTCAGAATCGTCTTTGGCAACGACTAGTCTCTCGATACCTAAGGCACTAGCAAAAGGTTTTAAGGGACCAAAAAACAGGTCGATTTTCAACATTTTTTTACACGGGTATTAGAAGGACAAATAGCGAACAACTTGTCGTCATTCAAGTAGATTTTTTTTTAGCGGAATAAAATATATCAAAATACCGTTTCATCGGAACAATTAAGTCGGCCGGTTTTCGAAAGAATGTAGTAAATTTGTTTGAATCGAAGAAAACAACTTCTCCCGATGTAATGCCGTAGTTGGTGGACCAGCGAGCACAAGTGTATCGATTGCCTGGACGGGAAGCCATACGTGTGTAGCAGCAGCCTTACAACTGTACATAGTTTTCCTGACATTACAGAAAAATTTGCATTTCGCAGATATTGACTACAGATTTATAAATGTGTGGACCCAAACCAAAAATCTGTATGTCACGATATTTTTTTTCGAAAAATGACTAAAATGAATTACACATTTTTCACCATATCATATTAATTGGGTGTGAGAATCTGATTTATTGAAATGAAATTTAATTACTTGATTCAAGTTAAATGCGTTCGATAAAAATAATTCAAAGCACGCTTTACTGATTTACATTCTCTTACCGAAGAAACACGTCATAATTTTGGTAAATTTATCCCTCGGTGTGCAAAAAATATCTGTTCGATAAGTAGAAAAAGAACTACAACTTTGACAAAAACATTAGTTCAGGAATTTCAACGATGCTTGCAGTTGCAGAGTGGCTATAGCGAGTGGATACAGTTGGTACATGAAGTTAAATTCGCCACAGTAGTCGTCATCCGGTCGTGGTGGGGGATTTGCTCTTGACCTCGGTTCTCCTTCGGCGAAGTACTTCGCGTGCTTCGCATGAGCTTCGAGTGGTGTTCGCGTTAAAAGGGTCGAAGGAAAATATCCGATAGTCACGCGACTTTCGTGGCACATGTAACGCGCAACCGACTATGTAACATTGCTGTAAAGCCGGCTAGAAAGCGTGACTTTAGTCGCTGGCAATGTCATTGGCAAGGCCTGCCGGCGCAGCTCGCGTGTATAGGTAAACACGCCGTTGCGCAGGGAACTCGTGAATGGGAGACAAATGGAACTAGTAGATCGACAGTTCACTGCAGTGTGCTGCGGCGAGCGGCGGTGCGTTACGGACTTTTCCTCGACCTCGAAATTGCACGGAGAGTCAGTTAGGTACAGCCATCGACTGTTGAGAGTAACAACGGTCCCGTAGTCGATGTACGGTTGCGAAGAGTCGTTACGTTCACTTGGCTCGAATTACGCAGTCGCGCCGACCCTGTCCTTGAAAACTCATGTAACTGGCGTTCTTAATAAGTTACGCCCTCTAACGACAAATCGAGAGTCACGATTTTTTAATTCACGAGATCTTTTTTTCTTCTTTTCATTTCATATCTTTATCGATCGAGCCACATTGAGGCCTTTACTGCGCAACATCTCTTATCCGCTCGAGCGCACACATCCGGACTCTCGATTGCGCGCCAGAGTGGATGCGAGTTATTAAAAATAATGTCGAATATTAATCGACTCTTGTGCAACTCGTGCATTAAATTTCAATCCGATAGATCGGAGATCAGAAAATCGTCGTTACTTTAATGAAGATAGTACTACGCCGAAGTTGCAGCAACCGGTGACTAACGGCAAGCTTGTACCGCAGTGAGGCACGTCGTCATTCATCACTTATATACGCAATTCCGTGCAGATTGCATAGTTTTCGTTCCATACTCCATTTAAATATTTCATATAAAAGTGACTTTAAAAAAAAGTCCATATTTCAAAGCGAAGTTCTTTACAACCCACACCGATGGCGATACGAATTAGGAGGTCAAAACGAACAGGTGACTGCACGCCAGAACCCGACAACTCAAAGTTTTTCCAACGTTTGTTGACGAAGATTCGCAAACCGCTGTCGGGGCAGAGCACGCTATACGATAATCTAATTTTTAGCTCCTCGACAGCCTATATCTGGCTCATGTTATTAGTGTAATTCTGGCTGGCGAGCCGCGGTGACGCAACGCGACCAGAGCGCTTTATTTCCCCTCTCGGGCCGGCCTCGGTGCGTGAACATATAAAGCAGGAAAAGAGATAGTCGCCGCGGTACGAGCAACGCGGAAAGTAATGTCCTAGGTAGAGGACGGCCGGGTCAAAGGCAGTGCGTCACAAATAGCGAGCCTGCGGCGTAATTCCACAGCCACCTCACTAATCTCAGGTCGCTGGATGCTCGAAGGGAGCTCAAAGGGGTGATGAAGACGGTGGGAAAGACAAATGACGAAGGACGGACCGACCAACGGACGGACGGACCGACGCTTACGCGCAAGCTCAGAACTCGACTGCATGTCTACTGCAACTCTACTGCAAGGCTGGTTCGGTAATAGTGAGAGCGGATCGCGATGGGGGGGGAGGTAGTCTCATTGCAACGGCGCAAGACTGCACACGATACCGACGCATGAGCGCTTGCCTCCGTTTCCGTCTTGCCCTGCTTCCTCGCTCGCGTCGCACTCGGCGAATGTTTGTCATTATTATACGGACGGGCGGACGGACGGAGAGTCATAGCGGAGATAGAGGAAAGAGATGTATTTATGCATTGGCTAATATGTTGCAGTAGTCGGAGTCAGATAGCAGCAATGTGCGGCACGACGAAATTGCTACGATTTCCTGCGGGGCTGATACGAGCCCGCTGCTGCGAAGATCCCATCGACGCAATCCTCGTCGACTATAATTTTTTTTTTTTTAATCATATACCGTCGTGACTCGTATCGATATGGCTAGAGAGACGAGTTACGGAACGCAGTACAGAGTACATACATTATCTACGACGAAGATGTCTCTTTATTTTATCGTGTCTAATTTTTTTCCGTTGAATCGACGGCGTTTAGGTTTTTGAAGTTTCATACACTGAGAGAAAAAACGGGGATGGAGAGGACCTACATGAGCGCTTGAGCCAACCGAATATGGTTTGCTCAATGACGATTTGGGTGGCTCAATCACCGAGAGGTTTACCTAACGACATAAGCTTGACTCAACCAATTTCTCTAATTGACTCAATCAATTTTTCGAAAAAAAAATTTTTTGACTCAATCAATTTTTCTAAAAAAAAAATTAACACCATTGAATAAAGTTAATTTGAAAATTGCAACTATCTCTCTCAGACTTTCACTTCCCCTTAAGCCACCTAACTGGTCATTCAACCAACCATAGTCGTTTGGGTCAACCTGTCACGTCTCTTCGCTCCATCCCCGATTTTTCTCTCCGTGCATCTTTTGTTCGAACAGCTCGCCCGTTGGATAATGCCCGTCGAATTGCCGCTTGCAATTCGACGGGACTGCGAACGGGTATATATACGAAAATAGTGAGTGACGTGAGTCACTAAATATTTACATGAGCTGCGGCAAATAATGTCCAAGGCTGCCTCCCCCCCCCCCCCCCCCCATCCGACGGGTACTAAACGTGACCATAGAGCCTGACCAGTCGTATAAATAACAGAGTGAGTGAGAGAAAGACTTGCAAAAAGGAGAAAAAATCAAGAGTCACGGTATAGAGGTCCGAGCGTCGGGGCTCGGAGAGTCGAGGATAAAACGGGGGAAAAAAAATAATAATAATAAAAAATCAAGCATTAATTACTGTACGCGATGAGCGTCTCTCTATACAAAAACCGACACGTCTGTTATTACTCTATACCGCGGCGAGTTTAAACCGCGCGGTAGATTTGCATCCTCGCTCTCAGAAAAAAAAACGTCTGCAGCGATCGCGGTGAAAGAGTTGGATAATAAACACGTCGACGAAGGTTGACATTATCGGAGACTACACGCCCTTCAGCGGTGATATCATAACTCGTTGACTCGGTTAAAAATATTAAACTTTCCAATCGATAAACGTCAACCTCACAGTCGATGGGACAATTTCCTAATCGTGGAATGTCGAACTGTGAATTCGCATGTAATCTCAACCAGGGTATTTTTGCAGACGTCTATTTGTGGAGAGTGAATTAATGAGTTCGGTATTAACCGTACGAGCGAATGGGCAGCCAATAATAGAGTAGGCCGTGTCTACTCGACGCACTCGACACTGCAACGCTGCAGGTTCGTCGCGGGGAATGGAATTTGCCAGTGATATCGGGATTTTTTCCTAAGCCCGATAAAGACCATATCTCTGTGGGTGCCAAAGGGCAAATTGATTCGTCTTGCACGAATGGGAAAATAAATTGAAATGTCAAATTGCATTAAAAAATATATGAGAAAAAAAATGCTCCCCTTCCGCCGTAGTCATCGACCACTGCGGAAGACAAGACGACGGGACTTTAAGCTGCCTGAAGTTTCCCTGCACGTCCGGAAACCCATTAACGATATTTCCAAGTTAACTCGGTTTAACGTCACACGATCAAGTCGGTTCGCTTATGTCGATAGGTTAGTATAAGATAACTTGTTTCTTTACCTCCGCCTGTACTTTACACTCGGTGTGTAAATCGTGTTTGCAAGCGTAGCCTTGCGTGACTCTGTTTTTCCCACGATACATTTACTCTATCAAGCTACGACTTCAACCGATTCAAAGCCGGTCGCGTCTGCACTAAAACACAGGCCTCCGAAAACATACCTACCATATCCATCGTTGTCACGAAATTGTCCAACCGGAGTTCCCTGATTTTTCCCGGTTTTCCAGAATGAAAATTTAATTTTTCCAATCTATCGATCACGGTAGGTGAGGACAATTCAAAGTAACGTAAAATATAATATATAATGTTAATGATTATTAATGTATTAAATTCAGTTCACAATATTAAAAGTACCAACGAAAACAATATCATGACGTAGTCATATATACGCTGTGTATAAGTGACAAGTTTGCTGAAACGAAAAATGTAGACGTCGTGCAGCACGGAATTAAAAAAAAAAACATATCAGATTCAAAAAACTTCCAGGGTTTGAAAAAAATTAAATGACTTTTCCCGGTCTTCCAGGTTTTGTAGGACCGTAGCAACCATGCATATCACAAGATTCATGACTAACGAAATTACCGAAATGTACCTTTCCGGCACTTTTTAGAATTGTTACTTGGTGGAGCTTTTTTGTTTTAAATCGGATAGAGTCGTGTTGTATTATGAGCCGAATTGTGAGTACCGATGACGTATTTTATTTCGTTGTCGTGCATTTGTTTATATTTCTTTCTTTTTAATTTGCAGATCGGTGTGCAAAGAAATTGAACAAGCTTGGTTCCGTTTGTCAGTTGGCTGATCATGATAAACAGGGTCCAAGGGGTTCGAGTTGACTCGTTTTTGCTGGGACGACGAGGGTATTGAATAGCGCATGTCAACTTCCAATCAAACCCGGACTCTGCCCGCCAGGATTCCTGGGAGACCGAGGTTTTCCCATTGAAATGTAACGCCGGCCGGCAATTGCATTGCGGAAATCGTTACCGTTTTCGTTACCACGAGAATTCCCGGTTTCGCAGCTTGGTTCGCAGCTCGCCTGCGAAGCCACACCGACGTTAATTAAAGCGCCCGAAGCTCGTAAGTGCGTTCGTGTGTTACAGCACGAAATTTTGTATCGTTAACTGCTCGTTAACGCATCACGGTTTTGCTCTATCTCAGCAGTCAGACTACGTTCGCGAAAGTGGTTCTAGTTTCCTCGGAAAACAGTCGAAGATTTGAAAAATTTTTAAATGCAAAAAATAATTCGAGTTTCGAAGTGCCGTAAAACTTTACCTCCCTTTATGTAATAAAATCTAATAATAACCGTAGTAAAAGCTGGTAATTCTTACCGAGTTAAATCCTCGGCGATAAGACTAGTGTGGTTCGTCGCGCCGATCAATCTTCGTCGCGATAACGAAATGATAATCCGATATTATATCTCATTAGATCAATCAGCCTGTACAATCGACATACTTCAGAACGTATGGGAAATTCACAGGCAGATACGTGAAATATATATATGAAAAATATTGAAAAAAAAATCAAACATACGGAGGATCGAGGAAATATTTGTAATACACAAGTTCGAGTTCAAGTACAACATCTGACCGCAATAAAATAAATTTTACCCAGGTCAGACCTTGAAGTGTAAACTCCGTTATATAATTTTTTTCCTTTTCATATTTTTATTTGTCGCTACTTTAAGCACCAGTATTTTCATGCTCGGTCTTCTGGATGGAAGAGGTATGGCTACGTGCCGCCTTAGGATAAGATCGTTGGCATTTGTTTTATGCTAATCGGTATCGGCTATTGCGTAGTTCACTTCGCCGCACAACAGCACCTCGACCATCTTCCTCCATGTGCGCCTGCGCATATTTGCCGGTGTGTGTTTGAAAATAGTTAAATGAGAAAGACCTTATATTAGTCCAATGAGCGAATGAGAGCCACAGAACAACAAAAATGTAATCCAAATAAACATCAAAACCTAAAGTGGACGAAGTACAAAAAATCGTTTCCGGGCTCAGAATTTGAAAAGTCCGTCTAGGCTTGGTCCAAAAAACAGCGTGAAGATTGCGATTTTTACGAAGCTTCCTCATCCAATCTACTTTTGTGTATGAAACGAGTGAAAAATCATTTTTCGTGATTATCTGGCTTCCTCGTGGAGGAAGCTTTGTCGGTACAAGAAAATAAATGCTTTCAGATTTTTCGGTTTTTATTATATTATGCAAGATATCGTTTGCATAATATATTATTTGCCACTTATTTTACTCTTAGCCCAATATTTGATATGGAAACTCGCACTAGAAAGAAAATACTAACTTTTCGTAAAATCAAAAGAATTCAAAATCTCACATAATACGAGTGGTTTGATCGATTCTCACTAAATGAAATAGGGATCATCAATCGATAATAGTCTCTTTGTGTATAAATTTTTAGCCCAATAACTCAACAACTGCAAGAGCTAGCGTGAGCACAGACTTTTTTTCGCAGTACTCAAAAACGCGTAAAATTTTTATGACAAAGTATATTCAGTCAATCCGTGCCGATCCGTGGCGAAACATCACAACGTGGTCGCTGAGAAAAAATATCCACATTTAACCAAACGTTGAGGACTGACCTCTACCTACTTTAGAAACTTCGGCTTGATAACTTAAGCCGTTCTCATATTATAAGAGTTCATTCTTACACGTACACTGAGAAAAAGGATGGTATTTCCTACTATAACGAAAAGTTCCCAGGGGGGACGTCTATATTTGATAGTTTGTAATAGTATATATTCAATTGATTACACTATAATTATAGTTACAACTACAATTTTTGGTCATTGTCGTAACTATAAAATATAGACGTCCCCTCTGGGTACTATTTACTATGTAAGTTTTTCTCAGTGTACATACATCCAGACATTTTCTCTAAATATGATTTTCCAATGTTTTGGAACATTCTGAAAACTTTTTCATTAAAATCTCGAATTTATTTATTTTTTTTCACGAAAACAAAGCTTCCTCTATGAGGAAGCAAAAAAAATCTGACTTCGTCGTCGTGCAGTCTTTGCGGTTTCGCGCGTTCAAGCCTAACATAAAGCGATTCTTTGACTATGTCGAGTCTGCTCGCGCTCCGGGGATACAGTAAATACTTACACGTGTGTGTGTATCCTTCGAGCGACGGACTTTCGTCACGTTCACGGATGAGTCCATTAGTATATAGCAACAGCTACCGAGAATACGCGTGTGTATGCGCGCGCGCGAAAGGTCGACACCACGATGCTCACCGGTCAGCATGCGAATGGCCCATTCATCTTTCCCGGCGTCCATTCAAGACTAGCTTCGGAATGACGGAATTAGAGACGGAAGTGAGATGGCCCGTGTACGAAGAAAAAATAATTGAGAGACACTGATATTCATATTTCAAACTCGTAGTACGCCAGACTGGGGAGGAAGGTAACCACATTTTACCGGTTATTCATTTTTCTCGCCCTCGATAGAATCGTCCAATATTGAAAATAATATTGCAAATTTGACTTTGCATCGTACAAAAAACTCCCAAAAAAAGGAAAGGCGCTATTGTAAAATCGGCAAATTTTCCGACCAAAATATTTGTAGGTACAGTAGAATCCCGATTAACCGGGGTCGGATTAGCCGGGAAGCGGATTAACCGTGCGTCTTCCCAAGTTTTATGCGCGGAGCAAACCGAAGTCGCTGAGTACTTAAAAAAAAAATACTAACTTACGTACCATTAATGAAAAAAATATCCAAAGCTTTACATTCCAATTCACTATTTAAAAAGTGCAAGGTGTATCAAATTTCATTGTAACTAGTCAAAATAAAGTTGTATCATTAGCCATTACTGACTTATATACTTTCGCTGTCTAGTTCGGATTAACCGGGAATTCGATTATCCGGAGACTCTTCAGTCCCGACCATCCTAGTTAATCGGGGCTCTACTGTACATACTGTATATTTGGAGGATGAAAACGATCTTCCTACAAAAAATTGCACGTAATGGGCAGCGATGTAGAGAAGTTCGCTGGGACATATTCACCTTTTTTTTTTATTATTTTTTCTTTGGTAATTTTTTTCTTAGCGAGCCGATCCGTCACTTTTCTGAAATGGCTCAAATTACCATAAATCGCAATCGTCTAGGACGAGGACGACGTACTCGATCGGGGGCGTCTCGTTAAGAACGTTAAGTGGCCGGTTTGGGAGGGTTAAGTGCGCCAGGGTGAAGAAAACGCGTATTTGTCGTCGACTCCGTACGCACGTTGAGTGTGCAATAAGCAAATGAATGTAACGAGCGAGATTGAAATCTCAGGCGTTTCTTATATCGCGTTGTCGAAATTTGTACGCCTACGCGATTCCGACTCGCCAGAGAAATCGTTCTTTTCTTTTCGCTTTCATTCGCCGCCTCCTCTCTCATTCTATTGCGGCACAGGCAGATAAAAAGGCACGCACTCACACGTAGCGCTATAATGCGTATATATTTATATTTTTATATTACTTAGCCGAGTTTTACGGGGCAAGAGGGGAATCGAGAATCGAGAATATCGCGACTATGTGTAACACGTCACTCACACTTTGTCGTCTTAGCTGCCGAGCCTACGACGCCGTCTCGACGTCTGTTCATTTTTTTAAATTTACTTTAATTCTCTTTTCTCGTCTTCCTTATACCTTTGTGTTTTTATGACTTCTCGAAGAGACGACGATCGAGAAGAAAAGTACGCGGAGTATAAACACAGATACGCGAATAAAACGTGATACAGAGATAGTACGAATGAAAATGTCGAACGACACCGAGGGTAATCGACAGACGGACCATTGCGTATAGGTGTGCGTGTGTGCATGTGTTACACCTGTTGAGTTGATGCGAAGAGACGAGACGAAGAAGACCTTTGGACCGTGGTTGCGTATGTGTTTGCCGGCGACATCGGATATATAATAAAGCACGTGGGCGGGAGCGCCGTCGTAGCTAAAACTGTCCCAGACAAACTGAATTAGCGCGGGCTAATGAGACGAGAAACGCGGAGGTAAGTAGAATCCAGGTCGGAATTAAATTAATATGACATTTTTTTTTCACGATGAATTGCGCGAATATATCCATCGCGAGCGATAAAATCAAAAATAAAAATAAGAGGGCAAATGAACTACGCCGTGGATGATAGGTGATTTGACGAATAGCTCGAAGCAGCGGGTCGCGGCGAAATGAAAATTGAATTTTCCATCGAGGATCCTTCAACAGGGCATAAAAGCTCGTGGGAAGCTTCGATGGGAAAACAACTTTACTGCTGCGCACAGCGATATTATTTTATTATTTTCTGAAGCACCACCAACAAGCGTAACGAAAATAAAACATAATTTGCACATGGCATCCTCGTGTGTTACAATTTTGCGCATAGCTTTTTCGATGAGAAAGTGCGTTGACCGATTTTGGCTTCTAATGGAGGAAGCCGTGCGCAAAATTGTAACAAATGCGGAGGCCATGTGCAAATTACTTTGCTCCTTTTTTCGTTACATAAACAATTTCGACATCTCATAAACTTAAAACCGTCAAAATTTACCGCACTATTTATTGTAGGAAGTCGCAAACTGATCAATTTTTAATCTATCCTGCACTGCTGATTACAAAACTATAACTCACTTTACTCTGAGTGTGATAGTTGATTCAGAAACTCGTGTCAGGCGTAAGAAAAACATTTTTGAAAAAATTCAAAATTATATAATTCAAACTATTCAATCTTTTAACGGCACATTTAATACGAAATATTGGAAAGTGTTAGTCCATTCCCATGTCGAATTTCAATTAGACAATTTTTTAGTAATTTTTCATAACAAATAAAATTTTAATAAAATCGAACTGCTTGGATAGATTTCGGCCACATTGAATGCTAAAGGTCTTTGATCATAGCATAATATTTGAGTGCAGTGTTCGGACGATCGCTCAATATTTACGCAAGTTAGAGCTACAACGACCTTTTTTAAAGAATTTCAAAATCGCGTACAGTCTTGAAACGGACGTCCTCATTTTCATGAAAATTGCACCAAGGGAAGAGGTGTGAAGGCTCTACTAGTATACCAAATTTCAACGAGCTATCTCAAGCAGTTTACGAGATATAGCCATTTTAAACGATGCAGGTATGGCACATACATCCGGATGCCAGCTAAAAATCGCATTCCTCGACGTTTTTGACTATTTTATTTTAAGTACTCTGACATTAAAATCGCGATTCTTTTTTTTTTACGAAAACATAGCTATGAGGAAGCTAAAGTGTCGAACATTTAATCTGGTGTCGCAAACAAACAAAGCTCACTTCGAGGCTGTCAGAATAATAACAAGGCTTGTTATTATTGTGGTCTTTGACAATTTTTTTGTCATATCTCGATTACGTAACAACCCGAATAACCGAGAAGAAAAAAGCATACGCGTGATACAACTCTAATGAGCGGTGTAATTGCTAACCGTCACATCGACGGTATGTACTTTACCCACACCAAAGAAAAAAAAAGGTACGCACGATGATACGTCGACGTCGGCGATAAGTACCAAGTCATGCCTTGCGTTATTTTAAGGCCGATGTGCATAATCGAATATTTCGGCCGGAAAAGCGATTGTTGGATAGTTACTAATTTCGGGCGTTGAATTGCTGAGATTCAAAAAAACGCAGCACCCAAATACCCGAAGCGCTTAGTTGCACGTGCCATTCGTTCGTTACTTTCAAATATCTCCAACACAGCTATCCGTCGAAGCTGACTAGTAATTTTTTTTTTCATTCAGGTCTCACGCTATCGTTTTCCTTTTTTCCCCGGATCTTTGATTCGTCACACACGTGACTTTCAGTTCCGATAGACATCGGAACGCTCCATTATTCACTGTAGACGGAGCTCGAGCGGTTATTATCATTTTTTTCGATTCAAAAGAGAGATATCAATAAAGTTGTTCGCGACTCGGGTGAGGCGGACGAACTTTCCACGCTTGCATCGAACGACGGAAGTCGCTCGCAAATATTTGCGACATATCGTCGGGCAAGGCAGCTCGGAGACAGGGAAATTCCGACCAAAAGGGGCCGAAGACGTTGACTAAGCAACGGGGTACATGACAGTATTCGTCTCATCTGCGTATTCGTCGCGGTCGTTCCCAACGTCTGGCGGTCGCGACGAGACCGCGATAGCCGTCCGGGCATCTGGCTATTTAACGTTGAGAGAGTGGAGGGGCAAGGGGAGGGAGAGAGAGAGAGAGACGATTACGCAAGAATCGGAATGATTTTGCCGAACTCGACGGTCCCGGCAGAGCTCAAGGGCATAGTCAACAGCCGGGGGAAAAAAAACTCTCAAGCCGAGCCAGCGAACTGGGAAGATGATGGCTGCAGGGGGGGGGGGGGGGAGGGCGGAGAGATTTAGAATAAGAGACGATTTTGGCATATTGGTGGCGTAGACGGTGAATTTATAGTAGCCGAAGGCCCAACGACCAGCGGCTTTGTGGAGTTCGCGTCAGTCTGTCTAGCGAATTAACTGTATCTCGAGACCGGTCACGTTCCGCAAAAATACAGAAATCACCGGGTGGTATGTATTTTTGGTGTACGCGTGGCCCGACTCCGCGATCATCTTTGAGGAGGAAAGAGCAGGAGTCGAGTCTCGCGAGTAAAACATGAGAAATCGGCGAAATGAGAGGCAATGACAACGTCGCCGCGGCGCCCGCCAAGATGTACCGATGACGTCCCGAAACACCGGCAGGTTTACCGAATCCGCGACGAATTGGAGATAACGCAAAGCGGTGACGGGGAGTCGCCGTAGATTACGATAAGAAACCGAATCCGTGGAGCCGAGGAGGAACGTCAGTTTTGAAAATAATCGCGCCCGTTTGTCCAATTAATCGACCTGTCGGAGTTTGTTGTTATGTCATGTATAACGACATACTTCAATGGGAATCAGCGATGTCCCTTCGAAGAAACTTTCTCTTTCACTGGTGTTGTGAACAAGAATCTTTTTCCTCCTCTTGAACCTCGTATGAAACTTTTCGGTTGGGACCAAAGTGAACGGCACATTGATTTTACTACTCGGAAATATAAGTCGATTATGGCCTTAAAACGAAATACAATATTTCCTTGCTTCACCATTTTTTGCAAAAAGTGACGAGAGCATTGGGAAATTCGATTAATCACAAATCTCTCCAACGCCCCAATTTTCGCACATATTAAAAATACTGTTTTGCAAAAGTTGATTTTGTGCCCGCTTAATTAAAGTCAATGTCGATACATTGATATTCGGTACATATCGATGTACTGGGATACACAGCGTGGAGACGGGATGATGCGGCTAACAGCCCGCGGCCGAAACGATCGGCATCGCAGACGAACACAAGGGCATGGAATATTCAGTCTCTGTCTCTCCGTCCGTCCGGTGTTTTTCGACGCAGCTTATATCGAACCAATACAATATCGATCGGGAGCAGCAGCGACGGCAGTAACGTCGCCATATAATATTTTAACGTGCTCTCGATGCTGCTCCCAATGCGCCGTCCAGGACTAACCTTGAGGAGGGCATTGGGGTCGCACGTTGCAGCGACTGAAGGTGCTGCTGTTGCTGCATGGACTGCTGGTACTGACGATGCTGTCCGTCGACAGCCATAGCGCTCGGCGAATGTTGGACATTTTGGATTCCAACTGCGGGATGAATCGGATGTTGCCCAGGATGAGAGACTTCCCCGCCCCTATAATCTTCATGCTGCCTCTGTTGCTGCCACATTTTGACAAGTACTTTTTTTTCTCACTTTTCTCCACGTTTATTTAGATATCGTTGAATTGTAAGAAAAGTTTTGCGCAAAACGAAACCCCGGTACGTTCGATTATCGTCCACTAGTTTTAACGACTTGCACAAAGTTGTTTCGAGGAAAACATTGAGATCCGACGTCGAGCAGGCGGTTCGACACCGACGAGATGCCGGCTATGACGACGCCCGGCACAACAGCAGTTTCGCCGACCGTTCTGGCGGCCATTTCTTCTTTCCTCGTTAGTATAATCTCTTTTTTTATTTTATTTCAAATTATCTGCTATCGTTCCGATTCATCGGACGGTGGATTTATCGGTCTCTATTTCGGCCTCGTATTTGACTCCGTGAAATATTTGGATTTTTTTTTTTTTACTTTTGTTTCCTTCACCGAGATACACCGCTATCACCGAGAGTTTCTATGCACAATATAACATTAAATCACGATAACACGGGTGAAATCGAAGGCGACGAGCACCACTGGGATCCTCTTATCGTTAATTTATCAATTATTATTTCAACCCACACACACGACGAACTGACGACACACTCATCGCGCGAGATTCACTGAGGAGACACTATCGTAACGGGTCTTGTTTTTCGTCACAACGAAATTAGCGAATCGAGCGACAGAGCGTCTAATCTCACTCGCGTTGCGATCGTACACGAAAACACTGCGATAAAAATTTTTAAGACAAAAAGTGGAAAAAGAAAAATATATATATATATATATATATATATATGTTTTTTAAATCGCGTTATATTATCTCCGGCCGATTGCAAATAAAGTATCCATCTGCAGAATGTTTAATTCACTCTTCGCCGAGCGTTCTCGTCACTAGCAGCAGATTTCTTTTTCTTAAATGTGTCTCATTTATTCTTGAAATCGAGTGTTTGCCAGGTTGTTTATTCTCGATCGACGAACGCAGCTGTTACATCTCGACACCGTTCGATGTCGTATTTTTCGATTCCCTCCCGTGTGTTTATATTTGTCTCTTCTACCAATTAGTTCCTCAATGGGGTCAATCGAGAAGATTTCCTCACGTTTCTTTCTTCGTGTCCGGTTATCGCAGTAGTTTCGTTGTTTTTTCTTTCTTTTTTTCATTCGCCGGGGACGCGAACGACGTTCGAAAAATGTTCGAGTCTCCCGGCGTCCAAGAAGTCGGTTTGTTGTTTTCTTTTTTTCGATTTTTTTTTTTTGCCCACGTCTACTGTGCCGCTACTGCAGTTCGGCCGAGATATCTCGTTGATTTTTATCTCACGAACACTCGAGGCACGGCGTACATTGGAGAACCGGGATCACCGATACGATAATAGTAAGCGTATAATACAAGAGTCCGAATTACCGGTTGAGATTTCGCCTGGAGGCGGCAAAATTATACGGGGATGCCCGGCGGCCTCTTGTAAATAGGAGAACGAGGAGTTCGACTGAGAGAGCTCCCTTGATCCAGATATCTCTTTGAGACTGGACCAATCGTTTCGACGCAGAAAAAATATATATGTATATATATCAATGAATCGACGTTTGTGTTGGCCGTATCGATCGAGTCGATTCGTTCAAACAGAATATCAATAAATTCTCGAAGATTTGTCGTTTTCAACGCAAATTATCGACGCTTTCGCGAACAGCAATTGAATAGTAGCGGCAAATAACCGAGAATGTCGAAGAAGTGCTCGTATGTTTTTTTTTTTTTTAATTTTCAGTTTTATGTTTTTCTTTACTGACATTTGTCACTTATTGCAAGCCAAGGCGCCGTAGAGCGTTGTTATTGAGGCCTCCACTGCGGTCACGAAACCGCGGTGAGTCTTGACCTTGACAACGTGCAACAGTTGCGAACCCGGCATGCACAGCGCGCGGTTCGCGGCTCGGCTCCGCTCGCCCCGCGCTTAGAAACAATCGCACCGGCGATGATAAACGGCCGAGGGGAGGGGAGAAACGCGCGGGAACTGCGCAGGTTTCGGAATCCCACCGAAAACGACGAAGATTATATACGTACGTTAAAGTTAATACATATATATTCATATATTTTATATGCGCTGTTGTATATTTCTTCAGGACATTTTTTTTCCCTTCGCCTTTATATTTTTAGCATGTAGCGGAGAACGGTGAATTATTGTTTTATTCTCTTTTTAATAAAATAAAACGAAGAATATATGTTTTTAACGGTTTAATCGAGCACTCGGTGAAAAATATCTCCACACCGCCTGCAGATTCGTGAGTAATTGTTTTGGGATTAAAATGATTATTTTGTTTATTTCAATTAAATTGTCGTTCATAATCCTCTTTGCGGCTCGACCCCAGTAACTTGTCACTGGTCACTCGATCGTCGATAATTACTTTGCGATTCACCCATTAACAATCCCTCGAGGGACTTCCGACGGGGAAAATCCGTATCTCGAGTATGTAACATTCGTTCGAATGTTACTGCGGTAATATTGTAGTTTGAGGAGTGAGAGAGACAGAGATAGAGAGAGAGCGAGAGAAAGAGATAAAGTGTGAGGCGTAAAGCCCGGTGAATTCGCGGGAGCGGCGCCGAGGAACACGCAAATCGAAAATGTGACTTGTTCAGCTCGGCGGTCGGCCGCGGACTGGCGGCCGCCGGTTTCCCCCACCAATTTGTCTCCCAACGCTCTCTATCCATCGCCTGACACCAATCCGCCCAGTCGACGTTGGAGTCGCCATCGTCGGCGTCGTCGTCGTCCGCGTCGTCGCCGCCGCTGCGATTCTCGTTGCCACGGGCGGCCGGGGGCCGCATAAAGAGGCTCACAGCACGCCTAGGCTTTTTTTTATCTTCGTCTCTTTCTGTCTCGCTTTCTATCTTTGCTTTGATAAAATATACACAAGGAATAAAACAGAGGGACGGGGGGGGGGGGGGGAGGGGGGGCGGCAAAGATTTAAGGACAAGAGAAGATGGCAAAATAACGGTGGAACTTAATCGAAGCGGTATAAAATCTTCGATAGAGGCGCACTTCATTTATTGAAAGTATGAAATAACTGCCAGGAATTTGTCTTCACACGAGAAACACAAAATTGTGATACAAATCATTTTTCAATAGAAAAAGTAACTCGATAAATTTCACTGAGCGGTTCGCATTTCTCTGTCGCAACGACGAAAGATATTGAAAAAATAAAAATAAATGTATCTGACCCGATAATGCACACCGGAAGTGATAATAAATTTCTCCGGTCTGAAGTCAAGCTTAGACGTCACTCTATACTTTAATAGAGCATCAAGTAATCTTTGCGGTGCGATTCAGTTATATTTACCAATAATCCTAATTGAAGAAATTTCCTTGTAGTAATTTCATTGAAATCTATGTGGAAGTTTCATTGAATGTAAATTTTATTTATCTATCTCTTCGAATCACCCTGTTGAATGTGTGCAACATTCTGTGAACGGGGGTAAGTAACGCTACCCTCCGTTATTCATTGATGATTTTCATTGTATCTTTTAAAATGTTTACAAGACAGCGTACTTTAACGATGCAGCAGAGTGGTATATAATATATATATACACGTACATACACCCTGGTTTGTTACAGAGGGTTACAAGCAAATTCAACTTACCCGTAAGAAGAGGTGCTTTCCGTTATCGATCCCGACGACGCCGGGCCAGAGATCTCATCTTCCTCTACGTCGTCCTTCATTCTGACTAACGAAGTTCCCTGTAACACGATAATACGTCACCGTGTATTCACCTTGGTATTCTCCGTGCACAACAATTCACATACAACTAGGTCGAAATTATCGCTGATTCGTTGTAATGAAAATCTCGAAAAAATCTCGAGATTCTTTTTATAACGAACTCTTCATGTCAGCAAATCTGATAGTGTTATATCTATATGAGTGGGATACTTTATTGTATAATCTGCGTGGAGGTATATACATCGCCACAGCTGGAGCCCCGGTATCGTCGAGTCACAAGATCCACGACCTATTTCCACTCGAGTGCCATCATCATTTTCAAAAGAATAATTAACGTTATATCTTTTATTTTTTTCAAACTGAATACGCTGCAATTCGTCCCTCGTGTGTTCCAGAAAACATTTTAAATCCAGCGTCAGATCGTTTCCTTGCAATAGATTATCACCGATGAATATACCGGCACGTAGGACGAACCCGAGTCGTTACAAATGAATAATTTCAATAATGCATCGCACAATTAATCAAGGGTCATTCTTTTAATGACTAAAGAACCCGGCTCGACAACTCATTATTTCGATAATTTGCAACGTATCTCCTTCATGTTAGTCATTATATCCGTAATGGGTAATGTCATGTAGAATGAAGCCAAGTAGTTAGAAATGCATAATTTCAATAATTATGCATTAACGGTCATTTTTTAAATTGATTAAAGAACTCGGCTCGATTACACAATATTCTGATTATTTGCAACATATCTCCTTCATTTTAACCATTACATTCGTAATGGGTGATGTCCCACATTTTTATTCCCCTTTATTTTCGTGATGAGTATTGAGTCATCTTCTCATGATCTTTTACCTGTGAGTATTCGCGACTCGGGCTCGCAGCTTATTGACGTCGGCCCAGGAGGAATATTGGATACGAGATTATCATAAGTGCTTCGCACGTCTGTCGACATAAATCGTTATAACATAAAGGAATCGCTTTTTTTAACGAGCAATGCATTATTTACACATTACAATGTTTACAACGATGGGACCGATTCACTTGTGTATCCACATGTAAGCGTATCTAATCAGAGTCCGGTCTATGATGTTATGAAGAAACCGTACCAGTGGCTGGGCCCGAGTATTGACCTTGTTGTAACGACATTGAGGAATTCGTGACGACCTTTCGGTGGCAGAGCGTCTCGTTGGCGATCGTCGAGGGCGACCACTGTCCGTTAATGCGAATTCCTCGAATGGCAGTGGGACTCGCCGATACGCAGATATGTCGCGTTCGAATTATTCGTTCGAGCATACCGCCAAGCCAACCGAGGCAAGTAAGAGTTCTCGGTGAGAGACACGTTCACTGATTTCTCGGGGCTCAACATTGAGCGATGCTTAACGTACTCGGTCGGTAACAAGACTGTAGGGGGGACCAGAGGGAAACCGAGGTCCAAGGCAGAACGCACCAGTGTCATTTGAGATGAATGAGCCTTCTTCATGACCTGCGAAAAATTGGTAGGAATGGTCCGTCTTGCCTCGCAGCTCCGTTTTAGCCGGCTCTCTCCTATAAGACCCGAAGAACTTGTGTCCTTCATTTCAGATGAGTACAACTTTTTGATGACGCGCTAAAAAGTGGTAAAAATTGTCCATTCTGTTTCGGGTTTCCGTTTTGACCTGATCTCCCTTATAAGATGCTTTTGCTTGCTGACTCAATTAGAAATTCCTTGGTAAAGTCAATCCTCTGAACTACGGAAGAAATTTGCTCGGTCGATATGCATCAATGCTTTCATGTCTAATGTTACAGTTATTCCTTCCGTAGGTTAATTACTCGAGGTCGATGAACTCTTCGTAATTACAATCATTCTCAATCTCTGTGTCCTCTCCTGTTTTTTTCTTCTTTTTCTTTTCGTTTGTCGAATAAAGAATTCCATGAAGTTTTCGAGATACGCTTGTAGAGCGTCTACAAGTATCTTCCACCGGCGGCTCCTCCTACGCGGGACAAACAGCGAGATAGTTCTTTGTCTTCGCTCCGAAGTTCGTGACGACCGATGATCTTGCCGCACGCCGAGAGTCACTCGTCCTGCGGGTTCCGATGCGTACACCAAGCAGCAATGTTGACCGGCGCTCTGTGCACGTACAGATCTTCGTTTATCTTGGCTGGGGACGCGAGAATTAACTCAATGAATACAGGGAATGACGGAAAGGCTCATCACGTTCGGGCCAAGACATCAGAGGGCACGGGTTTACTCCTTTGACCTGCATACTGCTTCCTCGATCGAAGAATGCGCCGCGTCGTACAAAAATATCGACCATTTATCGTAGACGTCGGTAACGAAAACTGTAAGCAATTTTTTTTTCTTTTCTAAGGTGCTGCAACATTTTAGGCTAAAAGCAAATTATTAACGCCTTCATTTAACAACTGTACAGACGCTAATCATTTGGTTTTTTCCCAAATGTTTACGATCCTTCAAAAAAATTGATAACAGTTGTCGTTACCGACTGAGGGTCGAATTTTAAGACGTTGATGTGAACTTAACAGTGTTCTTGAGCTCGAACTTAAAATTGAAGATACGGCCGAACTTCATTGCGTGCTTAAGACCTACCTTAAGTTCGAACTTGAACACCGAATCAAGTTCGAACTGAGGTTCGGTCTTAAGTTCGATCTCAAGAGCGATCGTAAGTGTAAATTAAAGTCTTCAAATTTAACCCTGAGTCTGGATCGGTGGGAGGAATTCATATCGTCTTGAATACCGAAAGGTGAAAATATTTTTATGTGACTCCGAGTATGATAATTATCTGAAAAGTGGCCTCAGGTAAGGTTCATGTGTTCGATAGAAAAGGTCATTGACACGAGATGACCGGGTGGCGGGAGGGGGGAGGATCACATACTGAACGGCTCTGTAACTCCTCGTTGTCGTTATCACCGACGAGTTCCGCTGCGCTCCGCGAGATATGCAGTATATTCTTCCCGTTCGGTATGATAACTCCCTCTCGGGTATTCTTCTATACCGGTGTGTACTCACGTCGAAGTATATCGCGACGTTCCACGTACTACTTGGAACAGTTAACAGTCCCGAGGGCATTACTCGCTCGGACACCAGCGTGCAGAGAAAAGAATCGCCGCTGAACGATTGCAAAAGTATACTCCGACTGGAGTTACGTCGGTCGAGAGGAATTATTAATTTTTTGTTCAGAATTTTATCCTACGATCCATAATTTTCAAGCTAAAGAATTTTGCAAATTCACGATATGACAATTTTTTTTTGTGTTATTCCCAACACCGCACGTTACAGATAAAAAATTGCATCGGGGCATTTTTTACACTGAAAAAAAAATCGATAAGATGTTAGAAAAAGAAAAAGAATTGAGTAAAAAAAATTACCCGCCGGTGGAACTAACGGGAGGGAAAGAGTTATAAAAACAATGGGGTAAGTGAAGCGAGGGAGTGTTCCGCGTAGACCGGCCGAGGGTAATCGAGCTGTCTAGACACTTTGTCCATGTCTCTTCTGCCTCCGTTGTTTCGCGCCGTCTCGATTTAGGTTGTGGGGGATTTTCGAGTTCGCCTCCGGAAAACCACCGAACGTAGTGAACAGGAGAAGAAGACGTACATGTAAAAAAAATGGCGTTTCAGCAAAAATTCTTACGAAGCGTTCCCTGGTGAGAGCGCCACGCGGGACCAGTATTGGCTCAGCGTCGGCCAGCACCGGTCCAATGTGTCATTCCCACCAGCGATTTCGCACCGATGCAGCGTCTACACGCTGAAAAAAAAATTGCTTGCGGTCTGCAGAAGAAAAAAATGTTTCAATTCTACTTTCAATTCTTACAATTCTATATGATATCGAAACAACGACGGCAAGACTGTCAAGGTAACATGTTATCGTTTCGATCCGGTATGAAATTGTACGAATTGAAGGTAGAATTGAAACAACATTTTGATTTCTTTGGCAGCCCGCAAGCAAATTTTACTTGAATCGATGATATTTTTTTTCAGTGCAGTTTCACTGCAGAGCTAGAGTGGCTTAAACTCAATGTTTACGATGGCTCGTCCGGGGACGAGAATCGTCATTGTCACTGCCGATGAACTGGTACGACAGACACGACAGGACGGAACAGCGGGACCGATGATATTTTAACGAGTCTCTTATGTTCGCTCGTGAAGACAAGAGGAGAAAATCATCGCGACGCATTTCCTCTTCGTTGCCTCAGACATAGTGGAAAACCCCTCTGGGCTTATTCTCTGCTTCTCCTGTTCATTCTAGTTTTTCGCGGGGTAAAAAAAAAGTTACGCCAAAGTCTAGGGTTTTTTTTTCTTCTTTCTTGTATCCGCCACGCGCGGTCACGCGAATACCCCGCAGGCTCACGTCATCCGTGCACGAGACTGGCTCTCATTTTTTTTTTGTTGTTGTTTCTTTTTTTTTTTTACTCCTTTCATCCATCATCCGTAGGTTCGTTCACGTGTTCTGTTCACAAAACTTCGATCGCTCAGCGGTTCTGTCAGCCTCAAACTCCACCGTCGTGGATATATTAACCTCCTCGCTTGACTATACGGTAAGGCTCGGTGAATATAGCCACGGTTGTTTTTTGTAATTTGACAACGGGGATTTAAGAAACGGCTATCAGATAAGGATTCAGTAACGGTTATAATGAACTATACAAACGTCCGTTAATATATAACGAAGAATTTTGCAGATATCGGTTGGAAAATATATATTGTTTGTAAAAATATGAATTGATAATCATTAATGTTTTAATGGTGTTAAAAAATATGGCTAATTGGTCACATCATCTGGTAAATGATATGGGCAATAGTCCACATTTCATCCGCGCGTGCCTCCGTAGTTATAAAAAAAATCAAAATTAAGAACAAAGTAAAATGGTCAAAGCAATCTCTACATGACTTCCTCGTGTTTCACTGTTTTGCGCATAACTATGCGCCCCACTCAGACATATAACAATTTTTTTTTTGTTACAGTAACAAAGGCCGTTTTGTTGCGGTAGCAAATCGCCCCAAACGAAAGGTTTTTCTATGCTTACAAGCTGGTTTTGTTATCCCGATATTAACAAACTAAATTTGTTACCGTGACAAAAATCGTGTTGTACCAACAAATTTTTTTTCTCCGTGCACGGAGAAAAATAGTTCTGTTTCTCTAACAAAATGTAGATCGTTAATAATTTATTGTTGTGGTAGCAAAAATATTTGGCTGCTACAGCAAAACATTTTGTTATCCCTACGTTAACCAGGTAAATCAGTTATGGTAACAAAATTCTTGTTGTCCCAACAATTTTTTTTCTCCGTGATGAGGAAGAAAATAGAAAAAAAAAATAATAATAATCGACTGCAACTGGGATTGAAAATCCGAAAGACTGCGTATCGAACGATGTTCCGAGGAGAATATATGCCCCGTCGCTTGCGGAGGTTAAGCACGCGCGCGGGATGCTTGAGGACGGTGAACGCCGGGATAGCGTAGTCTTGCATCGCCTTCGCGTTTCGCGACGAATCGCGATTCTCGACAGGACTCTCTCGCACGTGGCATTTCGCAATGGAATACGATCCCGTGCCCGCGATACGGGGCGTATAACCTGGAACCCGCGATGCATCTCCCTTCCCGCCGTATCCGTCTTTGTCAGGCCCGGAGCGAGATGCACGCACGGCTTTCCATTTCGCTGCTACGCCCGGTTGCCAATGTCACTTCCGTCGTTCAGGGCGACGAGAAATTGCCATAGGCGGGATCGGTGACAGTTAATCGTACCCCACGAACCGACAGCGATAGGTGCGTGGTAGGTGTGCGGCGGTCCCCGAAGTCAAGCCGTCCCGCTCGCGGCCAGTACTTGGATGGGTGACCGCCTAGCCGCGCACCGGCTTGCGCATCGAATCGCGGAGCGGGAGGCAATTTTCTCGTAGATTTGTGATTGCCCTGTAGGAACGCCAATCTCTTCGAAAAGAGCCGCCTGTGTATGGCCCGGTTTTTGCCCAGTTTTCCTGTGCCCTTGTGTGAATGCGACACAGTAAGGCGGTAAGTCGGCGGCGGACGCAATCCGGGGGGAGGTGGAGTGTGTAAAAGGGGAAGGACCTCGTACAGGTGGAACACATTAAAAAAAAAAATTGTACCCTATGAAGGCATAACTCCTTCCAGCTGACCAATGAAAAATTCTACAAGACCGAATGACCTTAGCGAGATTTCGGCAAAAAAAATTGCCGGGTTCTCGCGCGAGTAAGACGATTTTTTCACATTCATTCATTGGGTCGAGAAACACGAACGGGTCTCGAAGAACCGTGATAATATTCCATGTTCCACCTGCTGCACACGCGTATTGCCTATTTTTCATGACGCGCAGGCACCCTGCGGGAAGCTCGTGCCCGGATGCGAAAGAGGATCCGCGATGTAATGTCTATTGTTCATCTCATCTCGGATGGAAATTTCATTTTTCATCACTTCTTGGATGGAAATTTCATTTTTCATTTTTTTTCCCCCTGACTAATATAGTAATTTCTGTAATAACAGTGTTTTACTATTTTTTTTTTCTCGGAAATGAAGAGATCGAAAATGCCTCGTGATTGATTGCTCGCGGAGATGTGCCGGGCGTGTGAAAATTTCAATCAGGCTTTCGTGGACGTCGCTTCGTAAAATATTGCACGAAGGAACGTACGACAGTCGTACTAAATTAAGCGAGATATAGAGTATCGTGTTCAATGCCGTCGAAGTATAAATTCGGTGTGTCTAATTCGAGGTGCGCTTATCGGACTCGGCGATAGCGTGGGCTATCTATCACGTCCATCGGAGAAACCGTTGATATATCGAGGTCAAATTTTTGTCCGATCGTCTATGTTTCAAAAAATGTTTCGTCTATGCTTCTAAAGAAGTTTCACAATCGACAGCCGTCACAGTGTCTTCTCGATTTGGCCGTGCAAGGTCATCCCGACAACGCGACAGCGAGACTGTTACTCCGCGTTGTTGATCTCCTAACGTACTAGCTGTTGCGCAGTTAGACGCGTGGCTTGTTTTTCCGGTTATCCTGACAACAATGGACCGAAAAAAATCTCCGATGAGATTTTTAACTACTTGCATGTGTTAAATATAAATATAGGGCAAAAGTGGTTAATGTGGCACGATTAATGGAGGTGGTCCATATTCATCACTATAGCTAAGCAGCTATTGCCATACAAAAAAATGACAAAATGTTTAATATCCCTAGTGCACGGAGAAAAAAAAAAATGTTGGGACAACAAGAATTTTGTTACCATAACTGATTGACCAGGTTAACACAGGCATAACAAAATATTCAGGTAAATCAGTTATGGTAACAAAATTCTTGTTGTCCCAACATTTTTTTTTCTCCGTGTGTTCGCCCAAAGTCGGCCAGCGTCGGTCCCTTGTGTCATTCCCACCAGTTATATCATAAATATACCGATGCTATTAGGTAAAACTAATTTTTCCCAGGATACCACCGGCTATGACGTATGAGTGTTATGGAACATTTTTTTTTTTTCAAAACCTGCTGCTCAATTGATAAAAATATAAAATGCATCCACCCACGGTGTGTTCTCTACGCATGCTATATGTACTGTGTAGTCCATATACGTAACTTCGACTGAACTGTTAACTGCCGGATTGTAGTCATTACGGCTGGCGCTAAACAAGATTTATGTGATACTCTTTATCAAAGGGGCCAAAGTACTCGGTAGTGGCCGCTCGGCCAAACAGTCGTATCTCGTAGGGTAGGACAAGGTCTTCGGGGCCAATCTACGACCAACGGCCAAGACGATAACTCGCGACGATTATTTCACGAGGTATAAGGCTGATGTTAAACAACCGATCGGGACCGATGTTTAACGATCTCTGTCGCACCGCCGTGGAAAACGCTAGAGCTTTCTGTATCTCCCGTACAGGCTCGTTCGTTGTAACATCAATACTAATTAACGCTGATGCGTAGATAAATAACGCGACATCTCACTATCATTTAAAAAAGCGTAGACAAAACACAATAGAAGGGAATTCTGAAGTTCTTCGTGTATTAGTCGGCACACAGAAACCTAAAACCCTTGAGTTATATTAACCTCGCTTAAATTATAAATAGCTATAGAGTGGCACAAAATTAACTACGGCGGAGGGGAAGGGGGGTAAAATGGACCACATTAGTGAATCTACAAAAATATTACGAAATACATATTTTTTATCGTACTCTGGCGATGATCCAATCGCGGTTCAACGGCGACCGGTAATTTTTACCCAGACCAGAAGTTATTTTTACAAAGTTGCATGCGACTTTTATCTGTTTACTTTATTTTCCATGCGATCCACGAAGAATCGGAACGCAGTGTCGGTCTAGCAGAACACGCTACAGTAGTCGAACATGAAAGTGTAGTCCTCTACACTTTAACGTTGTGAGCGTGGATAAGTATAGCTTATGTATATTATATTACTACCGGGCTATTGTGCTGTTCGAGCGCTCGGCGGTGAGCGTTTCCTAGGTTTGCGTTCGTAGCTGTACGAACTCTTGTCGGGACTCCCCTTTCATACATTTTCTGCAATTATCAGCGCACCAAAGTGATGTCATCACGTTCGGCAATATCCCAAATGGAAATTTCTCGACAACAATATGTTTTATCGGTGACCGAATTACGAAGGAACTGAATTAACGTCGGGATCGATAGAATCGTGCATGACCCCGCGGGTGCACCCGAACCCTTGACCGAGGTGAAGGTCTCGAGGCGGAACTCTCCAATGAATTTAATAATAGTCACTCGCCCTTCAAACCGGCAGCTGCATATACGAAATGTGGAGACGAAGGGCTCTACGTGCACATCGGATTTTGCGAATACAGAGCTTTATTGTATACCGGCTTAAAGTCGCTCTATATCCACAGCGACACTATACATAGCTCGTCTGCGAACTTCACACGTCGTGAAAATCGATAACGTATGCTCATGAACCTGACAACCTCAGGGCCTTCGAGGTCTCCATATTTAACGAGACTTTCTGCCGAAACTCATCTACCTGTAAACATTCTATGAACCTTACTCGATTAATCGGCAAGGTTTCACTGCGCATGTCGAGAGCGAGAATCAGCCACGAGGTCGACGAATGCAGCGTAAAACGAGTTCACCCTTGTTTACATTGCAGTGTACCTTCATTGAGAAAAAAATGACATCAGCAACGATACTGACTTTTTACCATAAAAAATCGGTTCCAGGCGGAACGTTTACATTTTATAGTTACGACAGTGACAAAAAATTATGGTTGCAACTATAATTGTAATTTAAGCAATTGAATATGTACTATCAGAAACTATCTATACAGACGTTCCCTCTGGTAAGTGTTGGTAAAGTAGAAAATACTATCCTTTTTCTCAGTTTTCACGTTAGGGCGCTCCGTAATGGTCAAATGAGTACTGGATTTAAAAAAATTGTTTACGAAATGTTTTATGGCTGACTAGGCCATAGTGGATGGTGATTTGTATGTGCATGTCATCTTAACGTTGGAAAAACATTAATAGCAATGGACTGGCAAGTTGTTGACTGGTTTGCGGCAATAATCGCGAAGGTACACATTTGGCAAGTTAAAAAAAAATAATGCATCGGTGAAAAAACTGAACGAATGTGTATCTATACGAAAAAATTGCACGAAAGAGTTAATGTCATTGCAAATTCATCGATATCTATATTCTAGGTCAAGAACATGCCATACCATTCACTAGACACCGATGCATGAAACTTAGCACAAACTATTTGTAAAAAAAATTAAGTCCTCGTTTGAGTTTATGGAATAGTTGGAGTTTATGAAATGGAGTGTGCAGCGCTGCAATCGCGTTAAGATCGATCACACACAAAACACAATAAATTTCTCTGTTCCCGATTTATTTTATTTTTTCCTTTTTGACCGGAGCTCGTACCGTTTCTGCATAAGAACCGAGAACTCCCGGCGGAAATACATGAGGAATGAAATGTAATCCTTGGTGCTCCTGTAGTAGAGCAAATTGACGGGGATGACGAGCAGAATGAAAAATCACGTTGCCGAGTAGCGTCGCAGATGTCTCGATGGGAGAGGAATATCAATGCGGGGGTACGATCGATAAGCGACGAGCACACAGCAAGTGCAAGTCGAGAGGAGGCTGTAGAGGTGTTACTCGTGAGCTAGGCAGAGGCACCTGCTGACTGACCAAGTAGAAGCTTCCCCTTGATTCGTATACCCCGTCAGAGTCCTCGGACAGACGAGGGTTCGCTAAAAATATACGTATCACCCGTTCGGCCGTGTAAATACGTCACTTGGTGCCGGCTGACCCAGTTAATACACGACCGTGCTTCGGTTTAATTAACTATGCGCGTACGGATCTCCCTGCAGTTGCAACCGACGGGTCTCGGCGTCCTGACAGCATCGCAATGAAATATTTATTAGGCATCTGAGGCCAAACGGGCCTCGGAATTAAAAAATTCTTAATATTGTTTGATAAACAATATTAAGAATTTTTTTTATTTTTTCGATTGTTTTGATAAAAATGTAAGAAAACCGGAATTATTTTCCACCGTAACGCTGAGATCGATGATCAGCAGATTTTCGATTTATTGACATCAAAGTGTCTTCTGTTACGCGAGCATCATTCAGATAAGATTGTGACATACGGTCGATGATAAGTGTAAATGCTGGTGGAGATTTTAACAAGAGTTGGATAGTCTTGACCGCGGCTGATATGAATTCTATATTTAATCGGCACTTCTCAGTGTCACCGTACGTTACAAAGTCATTAAATTTTCGTAAAGCGAATGGAATAGGATAAGGTTCCTATGCATCGCTTTGACATAAAAAAAAAGATCGAATATTTCGAGGTCAAAAATTCCGATCAATTAAAAATGCAATTTTCACTAATTTTTTTGTTTTTGTTTTTTGCGCGATGTTTTTTTTTCCAACTTTTCGATTAAATCCAGTCGACCGTATTGCGCAATGAAACTGCACATATTCTCCATTTCAATCACTGGCTCGCAACGTTTATTACAAAGTTTTAATAAACCCCCATACCCGAACGTCAAACGCCACGAACACAGATTAAACGCATATAATTGACTACCTGTTGCTGCACCTTGCTTCGATAACGCAATAACGCCCACGGAGAATTCATCGAGGAATATTCGCAATAAATATTCGATGTAAACACGATTCTACCCCCCCCCCCCCCCCCCAACCATTAATTTAGACGATAAATTGATAGAGACGTGTTTTCTTGATTGAGTTAACGATTTTCTTTTCTCTATCGCCACGCCATTAAGAATTCAGTTTGTTACATAAAAAAAAAAAAAAAAAAAAATGAAGAAAAATAATTATTTTTATAGATTCAACTGTTCGTTGCTAAAATTTTTGCGAGACCTCGTTGTTACAGCAGTATCACTCGCTGAATGAATGAAAAAAAGGGAAATATAGAAGAAAAAGTAAAGTTCTCGAGAATGCAACTCGACTCGTTCGCTACGCCTGATAGATCTGTGAAAGAAGCACGTGAAAAAAAGAAGCTCGGAAAAACTGGTTACGAGCTAAGCGCAGTCATAAAGAGGGTCGTCAACAAAGGCAACGTGGCGACAGGCGCGGTTATTCGTGTTTTTATTGGCAGACCGGAACAATCTCGCTATTCTCTACCTTTATCTATGCTCCTGTGGTCAGTCGTAAAAGGAAATAAACCTGCCAGCGCATTCCACGTCTTGACGTGCAGACGGTACGTATGGAAAAAAAAAAATGAATGCTAATCTAATTTATTTTACGATCGAAAATTGCCTTTATCGCAATTTATGGAATCGTATATTACTGTCGGCAAATATTTGTATTATTAATTTGTGGAAAATTTATTACGGTGCAACATACGCGTCGATAATGTACTGCCGCAACGTTGGTGCATTTGTGCAGTTGCATGAGTAGAAAAAGCTGTTGTAAAAAAAAAAAGAAAAAATAGTGACAACAAAGTGTCAACGTGCGTCGGATACGAATCAAGCGAAAAAAAAAAAAAAAAAAAAAAACCACCACTAAGAACCGAACGGTATGGACGGGGAGGGCGAGGCGATAAGTGCGAAAGGGAGATAGATAAAAGAGGTAGGATAAAAAAAATATAAAGAGTATCGCCACTGCGATGAATTATCGCCGGCTGATAGCGATGACTTTGTACGACATTGTATAGAGTGGAATGGCTCGCTGTAACTATTGACCTAGTGGCTTGATTGCGCGTCGCGACTATGCATCGAACACATGCACAGCGAGCCAACACCGACGAGTTCCAATTGCGTGTCAAGCAAACCGCACGTAAAGTATCTACTAGCTGTTGCGTGACGGCAGCTTTTCCGCTTTTCCGTGTTATTTTAAAATACGATATACGAGTTGCCAATGTCAAAAGTCCCCGGTTAAAAGTTAAAAGTTAGGAAAATTCCCGGCTTACATTTAAATCCTTTCGTGGAGTTTAACCTCAACCTGCAGGCACTACCTTGAGACAAAATTCAAGTTTTATGATTACGAAAGTTCAATGCTATCATGGAATGTTCGTAAACTCAGCCCATTTGAAGGTGTCGTTTTCTTGTTATTTTTTTGCAGAAAATAATTGTAAAATTAGCAAGAAAAATAAACGATGAATGTTTGTAGAAACGAGATGTCTGTTTTATGTACAATCCTTCTTTTATCGCGCAGGCTCGTGTCATTGAGATGATTTTTTCATTTTTTTTTTCGTGCTTGATCGACCATTGATAACAATATTATCAACGAGGGTTTTTTCTTTTTTTTTTTTTTTTTTTTTTAATGATATATTTTTAAGTTTCCTCGACGTATGGAAACGGTGGAAAATGAGGGGAAAAATGTGATAACGATGTCACGGCAAGCTCGTAGCGACATCTCTGGAGCGAGTGAACGCTTCTTATTCGACGAAGAGACCGCGACTGATATAAGAGAGAAAAAAAAAGGCGCGGAGCAGTTCTTAAATTAAGTTGCTGTTTTATCGACCGGGCGGCCTGGGCCAATGACCTTTTTGTTAGGGGGCGCCTGACCCATATTGCACGACGACAACGTCGAAGCCTACCTACTGGCGTACATATGTGTTGCGCCCGCTAACACGTCCCATACTCGTATCTTCTCAGTCTTCTCGTCGTCGGTAGTGCTCGTATTCGTCGATTCCTGCCGCGGCTGCTTTTGGTCTTTTGCCGATGGTCTTTCACGTTCCGCCCACCGCGTCCCTGTCTTTTATGTGCGTGCCCGTGTCTTAGGTGTGTGTACGTACGATCGTGGTTTATCGAAGGCCTCCGGAGGCTTGTACAGATTTTCTTGCTTCGGTTCGGATATTTTCTGGCTAGAGATACCGCGCGTCACCAAACATTCCGGGGCGAACGGAACGCTTTTAATGTAAACTGTCCACTTTTTTTTTTTACTAACCCTGACCCAGTTTTTAGCAGCTACAATTTACATATTTTTTTATCGGAATAAATAACGCTCTCATAACGTGTGATGAGGTTTTTCTTTTTATGAGGGAGTAAATACCGCACATAATCACTGCACAGTCTCGAAGACTAAAGTTTTTGGGTAATTATTGTAATTAGCTAGGAGTTGCGAAATGCAAAAATACTGTTGTGCTTGAAACTGGAATATTTTACTATTGCGGTGATTCGTTATTTTGACTATTTACTTGTAAGTGAGAGTGTTACTTTATCATAACGTTCCATTCTGTACTTTAATATGTGAGGCATGTTAACAAAGAGGAATGAAACTTTAAACACCTGCGATCGATGCGAGCGAAGCAACTTTTTTTTTTTGCTCCCCTCCGCAACTTTTTACAGCTGGTCCTCGAGACCCCGAGACCTTCTGGGATTTTTTGTAGAGGCCAAGCCAGATCTACTCGTTCCCGCGTTCCGATGTGTAGTCGAGACGTCGTAAAAAAACAAACAAGTTTCGCATCTTTTCATGGGATTTTCGAGCTACCCTAAGAATTCGGTAGTTATTGCTCCGTTTTAAGAGTAAATTTATCACAACGGTGGATAAAGTAGAGGTGTAGCCGTTGTCTGGTGGAACCTTGCTGAGACTCGCTCTCTTTATACAAAAGTCGCTATTCGATAAGCAAGAGGGGAGCAAAAAAAAAGTTGCTTCGCTCGTCCACGTCTGTCTCGATAAGATACATTTTCGATGTTATATCGAGTGATCGATCAACAACAAAAAAAGAAGTCATTATAATCGAAATGATTCATTCACTGGCCGAAGGTCCAAATCAAAGTCCCTCGGAGACCAGTGTCTCATTTTTTTTTTTTTTTTTTTTTGGTGTTCTCTACATTATATCGAGGACTCAACGATAAAACAAGTTTCGCGATTACGGAGGTGCGAGACGCTTAATGAATTTATCATCGTTCTCGTCGGTGACGTAAACAAGAGTTTTGTATTGTCGCGAGTCACCTGCGTCAGGAAACTTGTTGCGAAAGTACAAAAGATAAAAGTCTGCGACTATGAAAATCAATACATAAAAAAATAGGCGCGCGTATCCCCGCTTCCTCGTCGATGGGTTACACAATCGGTTTTAATGATTTCGCGATAGTGACCGAACTGCTGCACAAATGCCTCGCTGCCCACTACTCTTTATGACCATTCGCCAGTCTCATTAAACTTTCGGTGCGATTTTAATTAATCGAAATGATCAAATAAGATTATGGTCCCAAAATCGTATTACACTTAAAAAATAAATTGTGAATTTAATATACTGGAACTTGAAATTCGCTTACATTACATGTATTAATGTAGTTTTTCGTAAAATTAAAATGTAGTCTTTCAAAATTACAAATCTTTTGCCTGAAATTTACAAAAAGTTGCCTCAACAATGGAAATTTTACTGTAAAATTTCAGAAACAGTTTATTTCAAAAAACTTGAAACAACATTTTTTTACAGTGCATATTTCTCTGCGTACTCTGGTAATTGGTAAAAGAGACTGCAGCGATTAATTTATTTGGAAGGCAACACATAAAAAAAAATTAATTATGATTCGACCATTCTCGAGGTTATGAGAAGATTTGGACACCGAAGTAGTTAAGAAACTGGAATTCCTTATAGACGAAGATTGTCGTAAAGATCTTTGATGTCGAAGATTTTTTTTTAATTTAATGCAAATTCGAAGTGTCCCTTTTGGTACGAAAGTCATCGAAGGATTCTCTTGATTTTTCTTAGTGCCGATGTAACCTCTGTCGGAATAATTTTTAATATCGAACACTCATTTATCTTGGACGACTGAATTCAGTCAAACCAAAACAATACTATCAATGAAATAAAAATTCTAATAGAGACTTTTTTAAAACTAATACTGAACGAGTCGCTGAGTCGCTCGTAAACGAGAATATGTGCACGTCGATTATATTGCCGATAAACTCTGGCCACTTATGGCAAAGGGGTTATCGCGGGTAAAGTATCAAAAATATTCGTTCTCGAATCCCGAGGTTATGCATCGAGTTTTCGTTGGCATCTGTTCAACGGAGATTTGTAGAATAATAATTGTAAAATGAAAGTAACAAAAAAAAGTGAGGAATTTTTCACGACAAAAAATACGCCACGAGCTATAGAGATTTGCAATCTAACTCCTATAGAAATAGTAGTGGACAGTGAAAACCATTGTGCCGGATTTGGGGTAATCGACGTGAATTCATCTTCCCACCTGCCGGCAGTGTGCTCGCGCTTTGAAACACCTTATCGTCCCGGAGCAAAACAATGACACGTTCGTGGACGGGCTATGGAATAGGTGACTACACTAAATCCCCAGCACTCCAACATTGATCGTGTCGCAAAGAAATTCAATATAAACTGAGATCATTTTTTTTTTGTTTTTTTTTTTTAGATATAAAATTATTTATCGCTGGTTATTAATTATTCGCGTATATCACTCCCAGATCAATAAATGTCATATGGAAAAAAAATGAAGCTCCAGAAGCAAAATAAACATTACTTTCATTTGCAAAACACTCTGGAGCAGGCGAAGCCTGTTGATGGTCTGCGAGCAGCCCATAATAGCATATCTTGAAAGGTTTTTTTTTGTATTTTTATAAATAGATGGTTTATTGATCTGTCTTAAGTTGAATAATTTACATTTTAAAAAAGCGGCTGGGTCAAATCCATTCGTATTTATAGCAACAAGGTTATCTCACGTCTCTTATATCCTCGCGTCGGTCGACTTTTATTTCACATTGCAATGATGTGTATATTAAAATCTAATAATAAAAATACAATTACAGAACGCGTTTTATTGACTCATCACGTAAATTGCGTAATTGTATGTAAAAAAAAAATATGTGGGTCAATTCCATCAATATTTATGGCACACAACAACCGTAGCGTTGGATCCGTCATACCTTTCTTCACTACAAATAACAATGTATTCGAACCCAACGCACCTTTGTATAAATCATTCAAGATCGAAGCTGCATTTAAATGAACGTCATACATTGGCCAAGAATTATCGTAAAATTGACGATTATTCGGAATATTATTATCATAATTCAATGAATAATTAATCCTGCATTGGAATTCAATTGTCTTGAATCGTGCGAAAATTTTTCAACGAAAACTGGAACGTCGAAAATATTCCGACAAATGCAAAACATTATTTTTTTTTTCAACATAGCTTGCAAATGTGTGCACTGGTCTGCCGCGACGTTTCCGCCAGAGAAATGTATTCAGGGACACGCCGTAATGCATGCGGAATATTCTACCGAGCGTGATAGTCATAAGCGATCTTTTTGTTTGCAAAAAAAAATTCTGTGCAAGTGTCTCGGCGAGAGCGAAGATGTTCGAAAGGTCAGAGATCGTGGGTTAATGTAATGAATAAAATACGAGGGCGCGAGTAGACAAACGAACTACGGTATCGTCGCGTGCGTGGATTTTTTCCTGCGCGAACGTAAATATTTTGCGAGCAGTGTCGAGGTTAGGAGTGCGGAGCAGTAGGTAAAGTAACTCGATCGGGGGTTCGCTACGCGTACAATACCGTAGCAGGGCCTGGAGGCGTTAGAGGCTCTTGAAATTTCGTGCGCGAAGGAGACCCTACTGGCGCAGATATAGACACACTCGAGGTTGAGGAAAGGGGAGCGGGAAGGCGGTGTGAGAGTCAATGTCCTGTAGATGACAACAGGGAACGCACCCGACCTTCCACATACACTCGTCTCACTGCGCATCTTTCAGAGTTTATCACTTTCTCAAGAATCTCGAAGTGCCGAAAAAACAAAATCGAAACGCACGCCGCGATAATATTCATGCCTTTTAATTTTTTAAATATATTTTCAAAGTGTTTTCCCATCGCTAAGAACTCCTGGTCGTCTTAGCGAGAATATTACTAGACGAGCGAAACCTTTGTTAGGCACTTGACATTTGGGGTAGCCCGGATCTATCGTAGCGTAAAACTTATCCATGCGCGGATGTATGTGCGTATATATTGTATACTTCTAAATGTATATCGTCGGTGGTAGTAGGTACAGTAGTAACATGGGGTTACGTACCTGCCGCTACCGAGAACACCACAGATGACACGTCGTCCGATAATCCAATAATCCAGAGTACTACAATGCGCCGCCGAGGGCTGACACCTTCGTCATGAAACACTGCACATATCACGATTCACACACGTGACTAATTAACGATGGAACCGATGCTGGGGTTAATGAAAAGAGGCTAAGAGTAACGTGATGATCAGGCGAGAGCCTCGCACTCGGCGCGACACCGCAGTACCGCCATGTTACACGTTTAGTTTCGCCGCAACGGCGCCACTGTGAACTCAACGCGCATAAACCGCTCCGCTGGCTAGGCCGTTTCTTTCGGCATTCGTGGCCATCTGGCGGCGGAAATTTGAGACAGACAGGGAAGATGGTTTCGATTATTTTCGCACAGATCGCGGCACGGGTCGGAGGTTGGAGAAATCGCAGCTTACCGACTGCGGTGGATTCGCGGTTGGTGTTGCCGGCTTCGGTGGTCCCCAGAGTCAAGCTGAATCGTTCGCGGTCCGTACTTGGATGGGTGACCGCCTAGCCGTGCACTACCTGGCGCATTGGAACCGCTGAGCGGGAGGTCGAATTCTGAGGATTGGTGTTCGTGCTCGAAGTAACGAATACGAACATCAAGACTCGGTTGGAATGACCGGCTGTATCGGCGCAGGTTTTCTGCAGTTTCCCTGCGTCCTCGTGCAAATGCGATACAGTATGGGGGGTTTGATAGCGGCTGCAGCCGCGTACTTTACAAGAGAGGAATTGGTTAAAAATTTGATGAGAATAGCGGCTAGATGGCTCACAGAAAGCTAAAGCCTTAACAGGGGAATCACCAGGAAAAAAAAAAAAAAAAAAAAAAAAATCGCAGCTTACCGACTGCGGTGGATTCGCGGTTGGTGTTGCCGGCTTCGGTGGTCCCCAGAGTCAAGCTGAATCGTTCGCGGTCCGTACTTGGATGGGTGACCGCCTAGCCGTGCACTACTAGCGCATTGAAACCGTTGAGTGGGAGCTCGAATTCTGAGGATTGGGGTTCGTACTCGAAGTATCGAATACGAATATCAAGACTCAGTTGGAATGACCGGCTGTATCGGCGCAGGTTTCCGCAGTTTTCCGCAGTTATGGAATTTATGGAGGTAACAGCGGCGACGGTCGTAAACTTTGGAAGTGATTTGAAAGTCGTCAAAATTGATACGAGAGTACTGGCTAGATGGCACACAGAAGCTAAGGTACGAGTGTAGCTCCCGCTGCCGGCACTTAGGGACGGAGCCGTAACGGTGAAATCCATCGCAGTGTACTACCGTTTCTGCTGCAGGATTTCTAGCGACGTTCGGCAGTTGTGTCGATAAGGTAGGTGTTCTCCGTTAACCGAATTTACTGAAAAAAAAATTGATTAAAAAAATTGGCTCCTGAATGAACTGCAGACTACTTTCAACCCTTCAATCAGAAGATAACGAATCGATTAATTTGAACAATATATGTATCACTCGAACGCACCTCCAGTGCATCAAATATGTACGTAATTCTTTATCAATCCGATAGGTGGCGATCATATTTCATCGCTTATCACGTTCGCCAAGTACTTTACCGTATCTGTATTCTTTTCTTCTTTTTTCGATGAAGAAGTGAATTTATATCATTGTTTACATACAAATAGTTTTTATTCTATCGGAATTTCTTCATGGTCAAGAATCCGAAGCGTTCCACGGACGCGGGTTGCGAGTAATCGAGGAATGGAATCCGTTTAGGGCAGAGTTTAATGGTTCGAGCAGTAATTAAAAGTCCAATGCGACACACAC
Source organism: Stenichneumon culpator (assembly GCA_964017025.1). NCBI lineage: Eukaryota > Metazoa > Arthropoda > Insecta > Hymenoptera > Ichneumonidae > Stenichneumon > Stenichneumon culpator. Next base: position 15,896,786 of record OZ024779.1, on the reverse strand, counting down.
CTGAATGTTATAACGGTGGAACAAAAATCTCGACACCTGTTTTTTTTTATAATAACAGTCATAAGTGCGACCCATTCCGGTGGATCGACGTAAAAGCGAGCGTTTAACTACGCCGTCAATTATCCAGCCACCATCGAAGAGCATTACTGAACTATTTCAATGTTCTATTCAAGGTTCTTCCGTATCTGATCATATCCCATAACAGTCGTAAATATGCAAATTATCCTTCGATTACAGATACTGTACAATGCACCGTTCAGTGAAATGTCTATGCTTATATGGTAGCCTTATAGATTGCTACTGTTTGAGGCCTTGGTATAATTATCAAGATAACTCGATGAAATTGCTGCAGATTGTATTGTATGAGAGGGCGAACATTACTGTCGAGCAGGAGCGAGGAACTCGGTCTCGAATCGCACTTTCTGCGAAATTAAATATGACAAAAAAGAAACTGGACGCTCTCTGAAGCAAAGTGCTACGAATCAAGGGAATCAAGAACGAGGGCAAGGGAACTTAATTATCTGAGATCTGAGAACCTTGGAAAAATCCGCTTATCTTTCCTTCTTAGAATATTTCATTTTATTCTTATATTCGCCCACTTTTACGTTACGTCTGACAATCCCCCAATATACATCAGGAAGCGCATACATATTACGTATGACAAAATGAAGAATACTTTGCAAGCTTGTCAATACATCGTTTCTGAAAGTAAAGAAAAAGAATGCTGATTAAACGATTGCATTCAATTAAATTAAGGACGTTGCTTTCTCGCAGTCGTTGTTCCTTTCACAATGGCAGAGTCTCGTTTATAAGGAAATATATTTACGATTTAATGTCTTCCGCATGAGGAGCGTTGTTATCATTGGAACGACAAAATCGCGGAAAATTTCATGTTTGCAGAACGCATCGGGCTCACCTATACCGTCTTACCCCACCTTCGGTCTGGTCTTTTCAAACAAATTTTCGACAATTTCCTTATTGCAATAAAAACTGGTGGCAGGATTTTTAGTTACATTGCTGCTAATTCTTTTTATTAACTTCGTTTTATTTCCTTTACGAATGCTCGATAAGATACCCACGTGCTGTTTGAATATCTCTTGCATGATCTATGGAACGTTTAAAATTTATTCACGTCAAGCTGCTTTTTTTACCCTCTCCCTCGCTCCGCGGCGATTGGTCGCGAACGAGGCAGGCCTCCGGAACGTGATATTGTAGCAATCCCATTTGAATTGTTAATAATTATCTGGAGGTTGGGCAGAAAAAAAACTCGATCTCTTCGTGTCGACACGGCGGGTGCAGCTCGATATCGAAATCGAACGATCTATGATAATTCTTGGAGTACGTTGTCACTTGATGTAGTTTTAATGAGGCGCGATTTTATTCATCATAATTAAATAATTTAATATACAGTGTTAAATAAATCGGCGGGGGTTCGTAAAATATTTGTCTCCGATTTTTACTCGCTTGTTGTGCGAACCGATCGATCGCACGCCAACTGCACCACGTCTCACAGGCGTTAAGAAAAATAATATTTTCAGAGTCCCGTAACGCCGCGCAATTCTCATTCGGCATCGGCACAGCGTCTCAATGTACCCTCGTCTCTCGACGCACACGCAGAAGACATAAAAAACCAGTTTTCACAGCGAGGTATGCTAATGTAATTAATTACTATTAAAAAAAGTTGTAAGACTTCGTTAGCATGAAATTAACATTGCATTGGTGTTCACTCGGTCTGACAACAAAAACAATGAAGGAGGGTCGCTCACGCTTTACAGAACTTTCATTTTAAGGGATTTCTATGCTGTTGGAATGTTAAATTTTATTTCTCATAGAAGCATTCAAGATATATTATCGAGCGCATAGAAATAAAATATATTATTTGTTGTTGTTCCATTTTGATTCCCCCTAACAGTCCCTGTCCGCTAATTTACCTAACTTCCAGTGCATCCGTAGCCGACTTAGCTACACTGTACCGCATTTGCCGGGGACACGGGGAAACTACGGAAAAGCCGTGCCGGTATAGACGACCATATTCTACTGATCCTCCGGCATTTTTGCACTTGAGTAAAGTGCAGAAACACCAAAATCTGAACGATCGATGCGTCAGCTAGGGCACGTCTAAACGGTCACCCATCCGAGTACTGACCACGAACGAACAGCCGTGCGCCGTTGGTTTGGACATAAAATATAAATACGTCAAATAGAAATTTACAGACGTGGATTTACAAAAATGAGAAAGCAATGGGGAGACTTGAATTATGTATGTATTATATAGAAACATGAGAGGTGGGAAACGTCGTCCCTACAGCCGCGAGCGTGCAAAGAGCATATTTATCGAATATACAAATTCGAGCAGCGAGTATGTGACGAAAGTCGTTCGATCACATCGTTCGATTTACAAGCTCATAAATTCTTGACTACTCGACGCCGAAACGCTTCCAGTGCTAATTAAATATCACGGTGGACGCTAATTGAATTCGATGTTAATCGGCCGTGCAAGTGTCGGAATAATCGTCGAAATTACAGTCTTGAAATACTTTTTCTTCGGCGAAAATTAAATCGACCAAGCAATCAAGATTGGCGCTAATTTAATTTAACGTTAAATTGCCGTGTAATCGTGCGAATAATCGTGAAAAATGACGATTACGAAACATATTTTTCAGCCGAAACTCATTTTAGTTTTATAAACGAATGGAATAAAAAATGTAAAAAAAGCAATTCAACCGCACGAACAATAAATGAGTTGTAATAAGAAAAAAAAGTGAGCCGAGAGCGTAGATTCTCGTCGTATTGTACGCAACATACGGTGTCGCGCTGTAGCTTTAACGAGGTTGTGCAGATAAAGTAAAAAGTCTTTGAAAACAAGGTCGACGATGCATATTCGGCTGTATAATAAATTGCTCCGCACTCTCGGAAAAGAGACTACGTGCTTCGCGGCGCATAAGCTTTATGATGGATACTCCTAAAACCATATCCGTGTCGGGAGAAGGCTCTTTCACGGGCATTTCTCATATTCGCGAAGGGTATGCCCGGTACGGTACGTAGTAACGAAGTAAAAACGGAAACGTGAAGAATTGACCATTCCGTAAGTATCGGAGAAAAAACGCACTTTTCCTGCAGGGTTCGGTGTTTCTTTTTTACATTGAAAATAGAAAATCATGTTCAGTATTTTTTTTTCCTTAATCACACTTTTCTGCTGTTCCTTTAGTCTCAAGATACGTTTCGTTGGGACTATATGAAAAAAACAATAATACCATTGTCATGTCATATGTTCTCAAGTAACTTGACAATTTAATTTGAGCCTAAGACCACCGGGCTGCCTGTTTGCAAAGCCAGGATTATTGAGAATAAGTGAGAAAAAAAACTCGCGTCAATTAGTTTTGTCACGTTATCGGTCAGGCAAATTGCGCTTTATCTACCGTACCCACGATCAATTGAACCTGTCTCATATACCGAACTGGTTGACCAGTTAAGTTCTCGATATGTCGAATTAACGGAAGCGAACGAACCGTGCGACACACTCGATTTAACTCGTGTGCAAGCGAACATATGCACGCATTGCCAATCGGGGTCGTGTGTCCTTATATCCTCGCGCTCTATCATGGCTTTCTTTTACCCAACGATTTTATAATGACCGACTATCGGACATATTCGCATGCCGTAGATACAGAGGTATCGGTGTCGTACTCAAGCTGCGGACACCGTGCGTAACACCTCAATGCTGTCATTGATTTGTTAATCGTCCGTTCCCGACGTACACGTGAATTGCACTATGTACGTGCTTCTATCGTTCACTTACTTGCGTCAATTTAACGCTGCAGAGACGTTTTCTTTAAAGCAAATTAATACAAATTAATAATAGTAATACGAAAATAAATAAATTAATTTTTGTTAATATAATTTTATAATTCAACATAGAAATATAACTATATACGCTTGTGGTCATTCACATGTGTCGATCATTTAATTACTTTTGTGTAATTCATGCAGGAAACATGCTAGTTTTCGTGCCTACCGAGAGTGGCGTAAGTGGCGCTTTACAACCTAGTGTACTATAAATACCCAGCGTGCGTATAAACTTCGCTTTACCACACTTGTATCGCAAATTAGTATTATCAAACATATAATTCATATAGTTTTGTTCATATTATTATTATTACATTTGATTAAATAAATTCAAGACTCGATTATTAATGATTAAAAATTATTGTGAGTATTGATAAAGCAAAGATTTATAAAAAATAAGCAGTTGCAACATATTACTGTGAATTTAAGTGCGCGATTGCGTGACGTAAAAATGAATAGATACACGAGAATAATGAAACGCGTCCATCGACTGGAGCTACACGTCTGATTGGATGTCGTATGAGCAATAAGAGGCATGGTTCAGATAAAAATCTAGCCTTGTTGCAGAGGCGTGGTTCCCGGTCGTACGGTATAATTTTTCAAGTAACTTTGCATTAAACGTTCAGTCGCACCGCGCAAGTCCACCGAGATTGTATATTTTGTCGGTGAGTTGCTTGTCGGCTTGTCTCTCGAGTGTGCAACTCGCCTGTTTGTGTCATATGCATTTTGTTAAGGATTATTATCCATGTAAGACAGCGGGCGCCGAACCACCAATGAACAAAATTGGACAAGCGTTGATTAATCGCAACGGAACCGATTCGTGTTTCACCCGGGTGTTCGGTAGATCAATTAGGCACGAACAGCTCATGACTGTTAAGAACCTTGATCTTAGCCACCCACATAACATTTTGATGTCAGTCAATGCAGCAACAGCATGTCAACTTATCTGCATCTGATATTGAAATCAGCGTATTAATCTCTGCCCATACGTATGCACAGGTGGGTACCCTGGTAGAAATTTCGGGGCGTTACATCACGCCCTGACAGGGCCCAGTCAAGGATTCGTGAGGCCTCGATACAGCGCTCTAAAATTTCTATTGGGTTCGATAGGTATCGTAGAAGCCCTCAGTGTACTTCCCAACGACCTATAAAAAAGTTGCAAAGTAATTGATTTTACGGATTGCTTTCTCTATAAGAAAAATTGTAATAAATGAGTAAGCGATGTGCAAATTACTTTCCATATTTTGTCGAAACATACAAAATGTCTACAACTCATAAAATTGAAATAGACAAAATTCACCGCAAAATTTATTGCAGAAAATCGTTAACAGAATTTTGTGGAATCCGTCGCTTTGATCTATTCTCAATTTTAATCTATTCGTCATCGTTGATGACGAAACTGTGACACATTTAATTATGGGCGTGATATTTGATTTAGAAATTCGTGTCAGGCGTAAAAAAAACATTTTTTTTGTTCAATTCAAAAATTCCACAATGCTTAATTTGATAGTAGTGTCCGTTTAATAATGGCAGCCTTTTGTTTATCGATCGACGAAATTTCTTCATAAACGGACAGCTGTCATTTTTAAATGGAAAAATACTATGGAATACCTAAGTGGTGAATTTGTAGAACGTCTTTTAAGGAAGAGAATGAGCCGTGACACACCGAAATCGAGCAAAAATAGCGGATAATTATTTGAAAAAAAAAACTGAACGAATACCTACCTTTTCGAAAATTAGCACAGACCGATTAATATTTTTGAAAATCCATTGCAATTAATGTTTATCTAGGTTAAGGACGTCCGTTGTAATACCGATAACCATCCACTATAATCAATAGATGCGTAAAGATTTGAACAAAAGACTTAAAAAATGTAGCCCTCATTTTACTAGTGTGAAGCGTCCCAACCTCCTTAATCCAACGAAACATATTACAGTAGCAATATATTGGAAATGTAAATAAAATCAAAGGCCACGCCTTCTCGAGCGTTAATTTTTAATCGTTGTTGTGTCTGTAAATCACAGCAATATTGATCAATTAAAAAACCCGCCTGCGATCCGCTCACGTTTGTCCCGATCGGATATTCAAATGAATTGTAAACAGGAAAAAAGGATGGGAAAATCGCACTAGCCGGAGGAGCGAAGAATATGGTTCGACGCATGGGAGCACTTGACGCCGATAAATCAAAGACAACCACCGTGGCATATGGTAGTATAATGCGCATACGCGTATTACGCCGCGTCGTAGATGTTGGAAATGATAATATTAGCGAGATCGAGTGCGCAAGTAGTCAGGATCCGGAGAGTCGGCTGTGCGACGTTTGATAAGATCGAGGGGCGAAAAGCAACGTCGAGAGTTGTCCCGCCTAACTACGGGGATCCTTGATCGTCATGTTTGCCCATATGCGTGTTCGTCTGCATTGGTGTTTACGTCTGCGGCTGCGGTAACACTCGGCAGATCGGTCGATCAACAATCCACGAGCGAGGGCACGCAGGGATTTGCGCGCAGTCTCTCCTCGGCAAAATCGCCCTGATTTCGTCGCCGAAATTTTTGCACGGATAACCTCGATCGTTACCAAAAAGATGTGTTACTTTGAGAAATATTTTTTGGTCACACAGTTTCGTATCTTATATTTTTCCTTAGCAATATCAATATCAATCAATATCTTATTCAATATCTTTCTTACGTCAACGAACCTTATTTTTACGAACAAAAAGGATTGTGTGATTAGTAAAAATTGGTACGCCATTTTTATATACTTGTATGATAATATACATGTCGAGTTGGTAGTTGTTGAAATCGTGACTAATCACAACGTCACAATGAAAGGTACCTTAAGATCGATCGTTCGCCGTTGACCCGGGTATCAGATGCATCGATCGATTTATCGAGGCGCGCGAGTCGTCGCGGTTGACGCGGAAAGGTTAGGGTTCCACTGAAGGTGTAACTTTTTTTCAAACCAACCTGCAGGTTTCCGCAGTGAAATATTAATGGGATTCCCGGTGAAAGCTTTGTCTAGTCGCGGTGTCTGGTCGATTGGTATATTATTAGCCGAGCGGATAGATCTATGGATCTCCGGATTCGAGATCCGTCTCATTGTATACCGAGCGAGTTTATAACAATGACACAAGGATCGCCCACGCGTGAAATCCCTATATAAAAAAATACTATCAACTGCCCCGTCCGATCGGGAGCTGCATTACCGTTTTCATTCTCGAACACAGAAGCGCTAATGGTTACATAATTACCGATCAGTAATCTATAATGAAACCCTCGGGGCCAAACACTGTGAGCGGCGGCTCGTGAACCGCGGCCGATTAATATCAATGCACTCGCATCATAGCCGTTCACACATGTAAATTGCAACAATCATGTTAATCCGAACGTGTCGAACGATATAATAACCGAACAAATCCGTTATTATTAATAATTAAGTATAATTCTACACCTCCGCATATCCATATAATCTTTGCTGCACGGATATCTGTCTGTGTCGAACTTCACGCCCGATCGACGCTGATAAAGGAGAAAGGGGCAAAATGGACCGCCCCATTTGTGATGCCACTCTGAGACGATCGTGAAAGTTTCGATTGATTTGTCAATTATTCTAGATGACTGTCGATTCTATTTGTCTCCTTTCATTTTTCTTTCTTCTTCCATTTTCTCGGTTCTCTTATCGATCTTGGCGCGAAAGGGTTGCGGATCTAATCTAACGTCATCAATTATCAGCTCCCCTCCCGTTATCAGTTTTCGCATTTCGTGACATCGGGATCTCGAGACCCGGGTCTCTGGGGTTTCGTGAATGACGACGAACGAGGAAAATAAGCTAGTACACAGGATTATATATCCATAGAGTTGTTTGTACCGGATATACATTCCCTGCTATGGTCAGCTTGACGCGGACGTGGGCGTGGAGCTCACGAATCAAGGCCGCGTTGTTCTAGAAAGCACCGGCAGATATCGTATTTTTTATAATTTTTTTGCCCCGTTTTTTTTTCTTTTTCTTTTTTTGCGGTACTGACTATCGGATCGAATTGTGTCCACGTGTATATATTACTGCGACACGCGCGTGTATCCATCGCTGACTTTGTGCACATGCAGTTGCTGCCGCTGCAACTGCATGTGCAACTGGAGGGGGGGGGGGGGGAGGTGGGGAAGCTGTGAAACCTGTTAATCGATTTCCGATTTAATGAAAGGTTCACCGAAACGCGAGAGTTAATTCGCCTCTTGAAAAAGGGCATTCCGAACCTAAAAAAAAAAATTCTTCGGTTTATTCATCGATGGAGTGTCCCAGGGTCGAGTTCGGTCATTCGTACCTTTGATACCTCCCGGTCGGCGGTACCGAAATTGATCGTAGATCATAGACCTTGAATTTTTTTTCGTTTTCGACAGCGGAATCGCTGCCGATCGATGGGATATGATATAACTGTCGATGTTCGGGAGTACATTTAATCACTGACCAAATCACATTACCACGAGTATATCTCGGATTCGCTGTCTCGCAAGATATCCTGTCTTGTATTGAAGTCCGGAAAATCTATCACTGCGATCTACCTGACAAGCTACTCGACACGAAAGACGCCTTCGAAATCCACATAGAACGTTTGGCATCACTTTTTGAGTACTACACTGCCTTTGCATATATTATAAAAATGTTCCAGCTTCCTATCTCTCGCGCACGATCTTGTCACGTGTGAGTAACGTTGCTTCGAAGTTTTCAAAGGGAAAAAGAAGAAAAAAAAAAAACGAAGTAAATTGACATCGATAATGTGGCCTGCATACTTAGCCGCGTCGTCCTTCTTCTCCATGCCGCATACATACATCATTGATGACATCGAATCGCACACAGTGAGAGTAGATGCACTCGATTGCATCACGCGGTTGTGTTTAAATCGTAGAAACGTTTAATACCTAATAAATTGATTAATTTATTCAGATAATATACGCAAGTGGCATAGATTTTTTTTTTTTTATATCGGTACTCGGCTGTCTTTATTCTGGGGATGCTGGGCTGTCTTCGGTTATCTTTTCCTGCAGGTTTATGAGCCTTTGGCCTCGGGGAATTTAATCCAAGTGCAGCTGTGACCCAATTTAATTCATTTGTAAATTAAATACACGACGGTTTTCATATGGAAACTTATTTTTTTATGTTGAGTTTGTGAGTTCAGTAGTACGCATCGCTTGATTTTCCTTGCAGATAATTTGAAAGCTCTCGATTCTTCGTTTGGCCTACGGCCTCAAGGGGAGAGGAAAACACGCATGTCGCTTTTCCTCGGTAATTTGTACGTCGTCGCTGTAAAATGAGTCCCGATGCAATTATCTATTAACGTACGCACCGGTAAGCACGGAGCACCGAGAGACCGCGCGGTACGAGAATACGAGAATGCGTGTAAAATGCGTGTGTATGCATGAATACCACCTACTGACCAGCGAGGAAGACGTCGATCTAGTTACGCAATCTGTCCGGGGTACCTTGTGCCAGTTCGTGGACTGGACAGCTCGTGACTTACGCGCTCCTCTCGCCACCTCAGCTTCGAGATTCTCGTTTAAAATTTATTGCCAATTTGTATAGATGCGAAATAAAGAAATTGAAGTGACCGGAAGTTGATCATTTGGTATAAAAAGAAAAAAGAAAAAAAATTGCATTCGACTTTTCTATCTGCAATTTTTAGGGAGGCGAAGGAATGATTGGTTATGAGAAATAAAACCGATGTTTATATGGCGTAATTGTAGCTATAAATGTATCGTTACATAACGACGAAGATCAGATCTAGATAAGTAAGAATAAGAAAGGAAAGCGTAAACTTTTTAATCTCAAGCGAATTCCTTGAGCGTTGTTGAACCTGACTCAAAGGGGTCGAGGTCGCTTTTATTGCCGCCGTATAACACATCCACAGTATGTTGACTAGGCAGCTATAACTGTTGCATCCTCCACACAACAGTTTATACCTTCTTCGTACCTGCGTGCAGCTCACGCGCCATTTAACGATTATCACGGAGATGACTCGCACCGGCACGTAGCACTCGTCTCCGGCAATATAATGATCTTTGTCGCAAGCGTACGCCAGGCTTCCAGACGTATTTTCGGACCGGATCTTAATCATCTTACCACGTCGACACCATAAAGGCTAATGAATGTTGGCATCTGCGTGATGAGCATGTCTTGAAGATATTCTTGCAATTACAATCAATTTAATTAATCATACTACTCCAGTGGCGGCGAAAATAGATTGTTTTTATTAATCTATCGTCAAAGATATAATGAAATAGTTTACCTTTTATTTATCTTTACCAAAATTTGAACCCTTCGCTGATAATAAGACTTCGTGATACATGCGAGTGGTCGCTGGGGAAACTGCTTATCATTGCATGTTTTCTTCTAGAGCTTATTTCCCCACAAAAACATCATACATTTCGAGAGAATTCGTGTAGCGTGCTTTTACGATAGACTCTCTTTATGCTCCCCTTTCACTTTCAAAAGTCTTGACAATACATTATTAACACGATGAAAAAAGCAAGACTATCAGTCAACCGTAAAAGTGAGCTTCGTGTGATGCAAAAAGTAATGTTATCGAGAAATGGTGTCTCGGTCTGATGCTATTTACGGGTTTACGCGAATTAACAAATACCCTCAATACCGCGAGCAGTTTTACTGCCTGTATAATATCCAGCGAGGCCATGTTGGGACCAATTAGTATCACCAAGGCTTTATTAGTATCTCATTTTCTCCTGATTCTTCGTTACGGTTCGCGTAACATGTTAATTTCTTTTTTTTTTTTTTTGTAAATAGTATTCACTGTCAAAGACATCGAGCAATCGCATTCCGTTAGTACAGCAATTTAACTTCGATATCATTGAATTACCCGTACAATTATATAGAGCAGGTTAGAGTAATAGGGCAGGTGGTGTGATACGGGCAAGATCGTTATGTCTCCTTACAAGGCGAAAAAATGAAACTCTGGGGCAAGATGGAATAATCTAACTAATGTTTTACGGGGGTATAGAAGATGGTCTCATCCTAATAGCGCTAGCCTCATCCTGGCTCGTAGTCCACGAGGTCGCGGGTTTGATTCCCTGGCCAGGCCTCTGGGTGTTTAGTTTCGTTCTACGATATAGCTACGATGTAGGTACTATAAGTTTGTAACTTACTCTATGTTAAACCAATAATAATAATAATAATAATAATAATAATAATAATAATAATAATAATAATAATAATAATAATAATAATAATAATAATAATAATAATAATAATAATAATAATAATAATAATAATAATAATAATAATAATAATAATAATAATAATAATAATAATAATAATAATAATAATAATAATAACAAATGGAGAGCGCAGTTCCATTTTGCCCCATTTACCTCGCTCTCCCCTACCGACTGTACCCATAACAGGAATGGAGGATTCCTATAGGATTGTCGACAGAGTCGAGATTCCGATTTAACAGTCGATGGATTGATCATTTCTATAGACTAGGACAGTAATTATATCTACTGTGTATCGTAATGTTATCGCAATATAGTACGGTACGACGCGAAGTGAATTACAGAACCCGGATTGCTATTGTTTACACGGTTCGCGCACACGCTCGAAGTCTCGGTGGCTCTCGTCATCGGTTTGTTTTCACGGATGTATCGATCACCGCCGTAATGATATAGTTCTGTCTGTATCCAAAGTGAAATGGAATGGTTAGTTACGTTGAAATCGAAGTGTTTCGCGACATCGCTACCGTTGTTTTGATGCACAAACCGTATGTAATGGTTATTAATGTAACAAATTGCAAATCGAAAATGGTCGTTATTCTTGCTACTTCGCTGGCCCTTGGAGTCAGTGCCGTTGCTGCTTGTGTAGTTCCATGGCTTTACTGCAAACCTGCTGATACCTCCGACGGTGAGTCCCGAAACGATTTACTTTATGCTCACGACACTTTCCCCTCCTTGGGACGATGCGCCAAAATTAATAGGAAAATTACCGCATGACAGTTGTACGAAACAAAAAAAGATAATATAAATAAATTTCTAAGACGTCGACATTTCATGCTCGGCATTTAATCAATCTGTAGCTGACTTTAATTTCCATACTTTATTGCTCTATTCTCGAACAGTGTCAGTGCATGTACGAAGCATCTTTGTCATTTTTTCATTAAATGATTAATTGTTTGTATTAATTATGAATTAGATTCTTAATAGATTACCAATTAAATTATTAACTCATTATTATTTCATTCATTAAATCATTAGAGGTGAATAATTTTTCATGTATCTGTTTACAGATGATCGTGAGGTGACTACGATTGGCGACGATACCGATTCCCAACCTCGATTGAACAACGAGCACGATTGTACGATATGGACGGTGGGACTTCGAGTCAACGGTCCTAACTTCGTAATGAATATCAATCCGCGATCAACTGTGAATCCCGACATTGTACAATTTATGAGTAAACAAAACGAGACGGCAAACTCCACCAGCTTTAACGATTATTCGCCACAATATCCGATGATCGGTGAGACGAGATTACCGGTTCGAGGTGATGAACTTCGAGATCAGAGCCGGCGAGACGTTGATCCGTGTATTACGGGAGTTGCCACTTTCGTTAGTACGGCATTGAACACGAAGAACTCCGAAAACGCCTCTGAAAATACAGAATCAAGGGACGCCCGATCTCCGGAAGCAGCGATCATGAATAGCGAAATTTCGGAATCAAATGCAGAATATCCGGACTCGACGGAGCCCTCCTCATCAAACGCTACCGAAGATACAGGAGAATCAAGGAATGCCGAATCTTTGGAAGTAGTGGTCAGGGACATCCAAATTGTAGAATCACGATTGTCAAATTCGGAACCAACAGAGCCATCCTTTATGGTGAAAGTTGACATAAACGGTACCGAAACTCAACAGACCACCCAATCGTCGAATCCAATCGACGAATCGTTCACCGATACTCTGCAGACAACCGAATCGTCGAATCCAATCGACGAATCCCCCACCGATACTCTGCAGACAACCGAATTGTCGAATCCAATCGACGAATCTTCCCCCGAGACGACACTGACAGCTTCCTCTGGAGCTTCGGATCTCGATCATACGGAAAGTAACATCCAAACAGATGAGCAAAGCGCCGAGAAAACCAGATCTTCAAACATCGCCAAATTGGTTGAATCAACATCCAGGATCGCGCGATCAACGAAGGTGGAATCAACGGATCCCGGATTGTCGATCCCGGAATCTTTGGAGCGAGGATCTATCGATCGAAGCAAAGAAGACGCTTCAACGCCTCTACGAACAACCGACCCATCCGATCCGAATGGAGATTCTTCCACCGAGAAGACGGATGGGACTTGGACGTCTCGAGAATCCGACAGATCTTTCGGTCCCGCAAACGATTCTGCAATCGCGGTTGTCAAGTCATCGAAAATTCCCGAAGATCTCGATCCGATTCCGGAAGGCTCTTCGGGTTCGGAATCATCGAAGGAGGCTTCACCGTGCGCGAGATCGTCGCGAATCTTTCTTTCGACATCCCGTGAAACTCCGGATCTGGCACAACCCGTTTCTCACAATCCTCAGAACAGCGATACCAAAAAGATGTCACTACGGGCTCGCGTAGCGTCGAGATTGTCGAAGGGATGTAAAAGATTTTTTCATGGAATCCGACTGGACCGAACGCCTCGTTCCTCTCGAGAAGAGCTTCCTCGAGAACTGCACACCGAGTCGGTGCACAGCGTTTCTGCAGGAGAAAAATGGCCTGCAGGGCATTCGACGCTCAAATTTGAAGATCAGCAACTGTTGAACAATATTCGAAGGCAAAGATCGATGAGTTCGCACGTGTGTTTACCGAAACAACTGGAAGATCCTCGTATTTTTCTCCACGATCATCGAAACGTGACTGAGTCGGGATTGCAGGATAACGAGAAGCCTCTGGACTTATCGATCCATGCTTCATCGGTGTGCGACGAGGAAACGAAAGATGTGTTGGTTTCCGAAGAAAAGGACTTTGATGGTACCTCAGAGGGCACCGGACGAGTTCTTCGGCAAGTGAAGGGATACCTGGGAGCACGAATCTCGGAAACCAGCGAAGAGGAAACGAGTCGTTCGGATTCGTTGAAGTTTAACGGAGACACTGCGAAACCGGCCGGCCGAGACGAAAATCAAAATTTTTCATCGGGTTCATCGACCGCGGTGAACGATGCAAATCTTTATGAAAATCGAGAACGCATCAGCGACTCAGAAGCAAATTTTAACTTTCCGAAGATAAATGACGGAGAGCCAAAAATTCGAAGTTTTAAAAATATTTTCAAATTCGGTAACAAAAATCGAAGTAAAGGTATCGATAAGGTTTCGCATGTTGGTAGGAAGAAAGCAGGTGCGAACAGTGTTCCCGCTGAATTTCAGCGTAATTCAATGGGAATGAGTTCGAAGCCTGAGGAACAACCTAATGCCAACTTCGAAAGCACCACGTCTGAATCGCGCGTGGATTCGCACGTGGATTCTTATCGGGAATGGGACTTCGGTATTCTCGCTGACGAGAGAAATCTCCGTGAACCGTGTACCGAATTATGAAACAAGAAGTCTTAGGTTATATTTTTTAATCTCTACTTGCGTAAAATAAAAATAAATTCACATACTGTTGTTACATTGCATTCTGCATTACGTTATCATCGCACGCAAAGAAATCCGTACTGTTGATTAAAATTTGAATCGATTTCGAATTTTAATGCCAAGTACATCGCCTGTATCGCATATATATTTTTTTCGTACATATTCATACGTATTTATACTGTTGTTACATTATATGTCATTATACCTTATGTATTATTATAATCGATGCAAAATAAATTTTATTGCGTCAGCAATTTGAAATAAGTGTGAATTTTACTGCGGCATTGGTGCGTGTAAACGGGGTACCGCGGTCAAGAAGAGAGCGTAATGTTTTCTAGGATAGAAAGAGATTACCTCGAGGATTTACGACCTGCGGCCACATTGTCGAGTGACCAATGAAGCTGACTGCATGGCTCTCGTAAACAACATTATCATTAAGAAAGTTCCCGATTGCAGACGAAAGCTGTTCGCGAGCCATATAATCTTATAGAACCTTAAAAAAAAAAAAAAAAAAGATCCAGATCAAAGTATTCTCATTGTAAGCAGCGCGTGCTCGTCCACACGCCTCCTTATCGTCTTTCCTAGTCGGTGCTCGGGAAACTGTCCGCAAAGTGGTACGACAAAGATAAGGTAAGCGTCCCAGTTTCCGGCCGTGAACCAGTGATCGGCCACGTAGTTTTAAACTATAACTATAGCGTAATGGATATGCATATAGTTTAATACGAAGTGGCCGATCACTGGTGCATGGCCAGCGAATGGAACGTTTCATCTTACCGTTTATACGGTCACATTATGCGACTGTATGGACTATGAATCGAAACGAAGTGATCTTCGACAACGCGAATGATTTTGATTTTTTCGCCGAATATAATTAATTTTTCGCCCATAAATAGCCATGATGTTGCGGATTGACCGTGCACGAACGCTCTGTGAAGGAACGTGTGAATCTTTTATATAATAAAAAAAAAATTCAACTACTAGCTAGTGATATAATATATTAAGAAATAACAATTTAACGAATGGGTAACCCCGTTGGAACATAACTTGTTATTCCGATTAAAGATCATCGTTAATTGAGCAATCCTCATTTTAATAATGACCAACAACATCGATCTTGTTACCACGGGAGAAAATACTTAATTTGACATAATGATCTCAGTGTTTATGTATATTATGGATTATCAAATTATATTGTAAGATACTGCTATATTGGTCTTATTAAAAAGAAGTATCTGGAATAAGAGACATGCGGCAATTACAACACATCATTGTATCGCACAGATTAACCGTAGAGTCGCGGTCGGGGATCTTCAACCTTTAATTTTAACTTTTTTCACCCGCCTGTCCCGCATATTTAAATAAAATTGTGACCATCGCATTATAATATCTACACGATATTCGCGTGGCTTTTATGAATGATATGCGACCGAGGGCGTTATCTTGGAAACCGAAGATCGATGCTATTTCGAGAGAGGTCACCCGGCGCGGGGATATAATATAAGTAATAACATTTCTTTTTTTCACTAATGAGATCGGGTACAGCGAGCTTGCCATCTTCTTGTTCTTACCGCAACCGGACCGAGTGGAATCTACCTCAGTACGATAAGTCAGTGAGTGATGTCTCTTACCACCAGTATAAGTACATGTGGAGAAACAAGATTCACGGAGAATAATACTAAACCGCGGCAACGAACTTTTCCATCGTTCGATTTAATCGCCAATCGCGCCGAACCGAGATGTAGCGAACGTTGAAGTTTACTACATTTACAGTCCTAGTAAAAAGAGCTCATCATCGCGTCGGATTAATTGGGCGATTGATCGAAAAAATTATAGAATTTGACCTAGTAAATCATTTCGCGATAAGCAGTGTCGATTCTTCGAGGGGTCTAGCCGGAAACCTCGTTACAAAAAAAAAAAAAAACGAAAAACCAGTTTATTTAACAAGTGAATATTTCATATACGTGAAACCGGTCTTTGGAGTAAAAAAAACAAACTGAAAAATATTTTCTTGTGATTGTAGAGGTATTGCATGGAATAAAGTTACTATGGTCATGTAGTTTTGACTGTCTCACGTAACTGAGCAAATGCTCGTCGATAATCGTAAAAACAAAATTTTATCGTCAATTAATTTATGTAAAGTTAAGCAACAGTAAATTTTCAATTGGCTTGAATTAATATCCGAACCGCGTAGGGAGACCGGGGCAAAATGGCACCACAGGACTGAATAGTTTCGTCGGTTTAATTTGTCGTCCCATACGGTGTAAGAAATTTTCCCAGATTCCCGATATGTCCCGCGTTTGCTGTACCGTCTGGAGATTATTCCCAAACTATTTTAGGTGGTATTACTATATTTTTCTCTCCGTGTGCGGTGAATCTTTAATAACAGGCCATACTGATGAGGAAAGTCTCTGCGTTTCGTTCAACGACTTTTAATAACACGCGTGTACTTGTCAGTCGTCGAACTCTCTTTCATTCCTATCGGGGAATACCCGAAGGTCGAGGTTTTTTCCGGGTGCGGCATTGGTCTCTTTGTCGTCAACGCTCTCGTGTGTCTGGTAGTCTTTCACTGTTTTACTGAAAGCGCGCGATCGAGGAAATACCTCAGATACAGCAAACGCGTTTGCAACGGATCAACCAACCGGTTATTTTTGTAACTCATAAAAGATTACTTGATCACCAGCGTCGTACAAAGTGTTCGCGATGTCTTTTAATCATCGATACGAAGTGAAAACGAGTCCACGACAAATTTTGCGCAAGTTAATCGTGTCTCAGCCGGGCTATAAATCTCTTAATGTGAAATACATAGAAGCAATAAAAATAAAAAAAAACTTGACTGAGAATTAAATAATTAAGTACGCCTCACATAGCACAGAAATTATCGATGTAGAGTTTTATGTACAGTAATCGTTTCCCACGGAAACCTCGTGTTTTTTCTTTAGTTTCTGCCCAATCATCCCGCAATTTTCTACGGTCGCAATCTTTTATTTAAGTAGTTATTTTCCAATAGAGCGCGTGTTGCTCCCGGGTTAAATAGGAAGAAGGCGGTTTATTTGGGTGGGCTTAGTGATTTGTTAGACCGCACAGTCAATCGGTCGGTAAGTAGTTGATTTGTTGGCCCAACCTAATCTGATGGCTCAATTAATTAAGCGGTTGGTAGTCGACAGATTTGCCGGCGTAACAGATTAGTTCGTTGGCTCAACTAAATGTATCACGTGGATCGAATGTAACGAGGCAGTAGGTTAAAGATACTAATTATCTTTCTGCATGTTGATTCCCGACTTATGATGTCCCGCGAGCTGGGGTAGAAACGATGACAAAGTCCATCCGAACAACTGATTCCGAAGGCACGCCTCCGCTTCGACGGTCGCGCGTCTGATAAGAATTAGCAATTGAAACGTTTCAAGTTTTTTTTTTTGTCAGTCTGCCTCACCTCTGCCTCCTGTCCCCTCATCGCTGACCGCACCTTCCTTTACTTCGTTTCTTGCTCTAGAATTCATTTATACACGACTTGCATGCCATTTTTTCATTATTCTCGTACGAACCGGTGTTTTTTAATTACTCCTCGATAATCGCTCGTGTTTGTGGCATACAATAATAATCGAGAACAAACGTAAAAATCTTCAGGAGCGACACGTGCCTCCGAGAGCTTCCAATCGATAGACGCATAATTGCATAATTATTTTATTTTTAATTTCGTCGCCGATCCGGCAATTAATATGACAGTTCGGATGCTCCGCCGAGCGATCATTAAGAGGCGAGGAAAATGTTACACATCGTGCGCGCGTCTATGAGGAAGTATTCGAATATTGCAAAAACAATTTTTTCCCCGACTTCGCTAAAATAACCACATTCCTTGCGCGCAACACGGGCAGGAAATCGTCGATTATTGTTCAATGATCATTGTTAACCTGTGCGCATGCGCAGTACTGTTTCATTACTCTCTACGGAGTATTAGAGCTCAATACACCCTCTGGACGCCCTATTACTCCTGGAGGAGTAATGGTCACTGGCGAATATGCCGATTTCGCGAGGCAAGAATGTAGTTATTTTAACGAAGTCAAAAAAAAAATACCATATGCTTCATCAGAAGGAGCGGGGTTTCATTTCGTGTGTTTTTTTTGCCCTCGCTTCAGTCGGGCAGCAAACATGACGCTCGGCAAAAATCACGCACTTCACTCCCTTGTAGCATAATATACTATTTTTTTTATTGTCTTTGCGTCACCGTTTACCGCAATGTCTCTACAGAAACATGCTCAAGGCGATGTGAAACCTTCTAACCGCCCAACCCGGGCTCAGTTGGTAATGAAAACTGCAATAAACTTTTTTTTTAATGGCAAACTTTTCAGAGATCAAATTATGAACGTTTTTCAAACTCTTGATGTTGAAGACCCTTGCAGAAAATAGATCGCAGCTTTTGTTACCGACCGATTCGGTTTCACATCGAACTTGCAAGTTTGAATTTAAGCTAACTTTGTTTCCATACATTACCCGTATTACCCCCTCGCCCCACTCTGCACCGAAGCCTGATTCGCACAAGTCGGACTCGATTGCTAATGATCTTCAACTGCAGGTGTAATCTTTTGGAGTCCATGCTGCATGTCGTCATGCAGCAATTATCTGCCGTATAGAGATTAGCCGTTTCCACGAAATGGCTCTCTTTGTTCGAATCTCCACGTGTTTTGCCGCAATCACCGTGACTTTTTACTTATCGTCGGTATCGCCTTTATTCATACCTATCGTTTTGTATGTAAGGTATTTTCTATGAGCTCTTAAGACACGCTCCTCGTCGAGTTAATTACTCCAGCGCGTCAAGAATCTTGTTACGGAGCATACCGAGCTATCCTAACGAATCACTGGGTCGATGCGGGAAGTACTGGTTTCAAGAATTTTTTTTACGTGCGCAATGCAGAGTAAAATATCGAATAAAAAGAATACCTCGAGGAATCGCAATTGACTGACTGGTCTGCATTTTAATGGCACTTTCAGAGAAACCCTTGAGGATTCCGCCGGACGAATTGATGCAATCGATCCAATAATAGCACTGCGTATTCAATGGAATTTTAATCGGTGATTACAAAAAAAATTATCTGCGTTGAAAAGAAACAATGCGAAAATGAAAGACAACGGTGGAAAAACGTTCGTTTCCAGTATTCGATCAGCATCTCATGTTCATGATTTCCATTATTGGAATGGTCGAATATTGCAAAACGCAGATCGTTGCGGATATACGAAACAATTAATATTATCAATGACCGGGCAACTCTATCAGTCGGGATACATCAAATTATTCGTTCTTACACACGATTCTCAGACTGATGGATATTATTCGTTATTTTGTTCCACGTGCAAACAACCACACTGTTTCCTTCCAAGGTCTCCGTGCGATTAGTACGCTCCATTAATCTCTCGACGAATTGCTATTCTTATTATTTTTCTATAAAATTTTTTTTTCGCTTCTTTACTGTGCTTCTCGCTATTTCTTTCTCACAACGGCACCGCGGTGTTTCCTCTTACGTCGTCGACGTGCGGCACGACAAAAACCTGGAGACTCTCATGAGTAATCCATTGCAAAAGTATGTGGAAAGACGAAAAATGCATGACATTAAGTTTGCGTCTTAGGACGACGTATATAAGATCTGTACGGAGAGAGAAGCGAATTAGGATATTTTTGAGGTTTAAAGCCAATTTGGGATTAATTTGCCATATGTTTTTATGAGCTCGAAGATATCATCGATTAAGTATAAAATGACGATCCTAATTTTGTACTCTGTATACACAGTTGCAATACCATAATTTATATAAAGCAAATGAAAAATTACCGGTTTAAGCTCGACAACTGGGCAGGTGAATTTTTCCAATATGTAATATTGAATAATCTCCCCATTTTCGGACCAATCGAAATCGCCAAAAAAGTATTAAAAAATCACATCTGTAAAAAGATATCCCCGACGTGCGTGTAAGTGCCCTTGAAAAATCTTAACTAAAAAATTCAGTGCGCAAGCGAAGAGATGATTGTTCTTCATTTGGGTTGAATTCCCTGGTAGTCGACGCGCAAAAGTTGTGTGACCGTACTTTTCGGATCTTCTTCTTCCTGTGTTTGTAGAAGACTTCGGTGTAATATTTTTTGAACGATCCATTGGTCCATTCACGTACGCTCAGTTCTATCGATAATCCAACCTATCGGCTCGCGATCGGGAGGTGATCGTGCGCCGTGTGTATTTGTGCTCGAAGATCGAGACACTTTATATCACGGTTTCGCAAGAAATCGTTCGCCACCACGACGAGGCGAGAACTGATTTATTGATTCGATGTATTATCTGGCTCGCGGGAGGATTCAAAAATTACGTAATTTTAATTTCAACGATTCTTTCCTCACGCTGAAACGATGCACGAACCCGAATTTGGCACCGGTCGAAGATCTACATGGAGTAGATCTTTGAGCGGATCGGTACCAAATTTGAAGAAATTCATATCCTATTAGCTATGTAATGTATGTAATGTATGTAATGTATGTAATGTATGTAATGTATGTAATGTATGTAATGTATGTAATGTATGTAATGTATGTAATGTATGTAATGTATGTAATGTATGTAATGTATGTAATGTATGTAATGTATGTAATGTATGTAATGTATGTAATGTATGTAAGGTATGTAATGAATAGTAGTATATTGTCCGAAACTGCTTGGTCTGTGGATCATTGGCACTTTCACTCTACTGCGGCTTACAGCATTTATAATACCGCGAGTCTCGAGATCGTTTTAATGTTCCGCTCGTATAGCGAGTCCCTTCACCCTCAAGGTGACAATAAAATGGGTTAGCAATGACGTGGTCATCGTCGTTGTATTAAACTTAGCATGTAATATGTGATGGCTTGAGCTCTCGCGGACACGTGCGATTTGCCACACAACGATCTGTCTAATCGGCATTCTCGCGCGTGTTCGTTTCCTTTTTTTTCTTTTTTTTTCAGAGATTTTGTTATCTTTTCACTACGCACGCGTTTTTTCATTCACCGGGGGCTTTCCGCTTTTCTGGGAACGTCTTGACGGTCGAGTGTTAATCGTCGTAAATTTTGTTATTGTTTTTGTTTAACAAACGGCAAACAACGACGCATACGTTAATCATTTTGTCGGAACTGCCGCGGGTAAAAAAAGTTATGCGTCTCGTTAACGACATTTTCTGTCATTGCAGCTATTGGTGAAATAAGTACTGGGGCAGTGAATCAAGCGGAAAATTGACGTTACGGAGCAGCTTCTTAGCTGGAAGCCCCGTTTATGCCGGTAATTATCAGACTTCGCAGAGAAACGTGATCGAGAAAAATTACCGATCGGATATTAGTCAATTATCTTTAAACGACTGAGGGAGGATCAGTTTTGTAGTTTCGAAAGACACCATCGCGTTCCACCTGTTTCGTTGGTACGAGGTCTATTTTTAAAATTTTCTTACCCATTTTTGAGGCTTATCTATTCCTGAAATACCCACATTAGCATCGATGAAAGGGGAAAAAGAAAAAAAAAAGGACGCCTGTAAAAAATAAGTTTTTGGGTGTCAATTGAACATTACGAAAATAGTGTCTAATTGATGATTACGAAAAGAGCAAGTGTCCGTTTGGATGAAAACAATTTAACGATCAATAATTCAATTAATGGATTTATTTAAATTAACTCAGCGCTCCGATTCATGTGCGCAGTACGCGGGACAACATTTGTTCAGGTAACTGCGACACACAACACCACATTCGTCAAGAGTGGAACTTTCATAAAAAAAAAATTGTCTCATATCGGCCCCCACCCTTTCTGATACACCGAAATCAAAATTTTCCTTTATTACGTTATTACGGAATGTGCCGTCCGCAAACGGCACGATCACGCGCGAGAGACGTGTCTTCTTTTCAGTTCATGGCGCTTGATTGATTCAAAAGTTTATTGTAACAATAGTCCTCATTATCAGTTATCGACTTGATCAGAGAATACTTCGAACGTTCATTCTGAGTCCCATGTAAAAATAAAATAAATATATATAATAAAAATAAAATAAATAAAAGAATAATCGCTCGTCGCCAAGTAAAGAAATTTGGGTAGGGATCCAGTGAGATTCTTATAAGGACGCCCTGTTTGATGTGTCGCTGCATCATCTCTAGCTGAATTGATAACCGATTTTAACTTCAAAATCGAGATCCTATTGGATTCTTACATGGACGCCCTTTTTGGGGAATCCCAAACAAACCCCGCTCGGATTCCGATCGTAAGTCGGGACTGGACAAAGAAATTTCTTCACGGAGTTGCGCAGTTTATCGAGACTTGAAGTTTCAAAGGTTCAAACGATTACATCGTCGAACGATTATATCTGATCTCGATTATAATCGTCGGCTAACGCGGTTAAAAGATTTTCCTTATGCTCCACACTTTCCATATTTTCCACTCTTCTTTTACGAGAATAGCATACCTCGTTGGGTTTTCCGCTTCTTTCCGCTTGACTCGCTCGCAAATCAGTAGCGAGTATTTCGTGACGCACGTACGTAGCGTATGTGTACGTTTCTGCGTCTGGTCGTGCTCAATGCAACCGCATCGGTAAAAGAAACAGCCGTTTGTGGGTGTGGACGCGGCTGTGCCAACGAAGAGCCTGCGGCAACGACAAGCCCCTCGTTCGGCATTGAGGACCATCTATTTCTTCCGCGATTTTTTCCAAACGCGGAAAAGACACCTCTGTCCGGAGGCAATTCGAGTGTCAAGTTATTCACGGAATATTTGTAAATAAAATGTTTCGCCCCACGGTAAGGTAAATGCCTCTATTACGGGCTGCGCTCCTGTTAGCGGCAACTTTGCCCAATTATGCAAATTGCTAATAGCAATTATTCCGGACGCTCCTGCGGTAGTTTTCGATACGTCAAACCAGCCTTAGAACTTATTTGGTCAGATTTTATTTTAACCCTCTTAAATTACTGCAATCAACGTGAGAGTTCTCGCACCGAGAAAAAAAAATTAATTTGACGGTCACCGTTTGTTTGGTTTAATTAAAATATTTATCTGATGTAAATGAATATTTATTTAAATCTAGTAAATAGTTACTTAAATGAAATAAATATTAATTTAAATCAAATAAATATTTTACTTAAATCAAATGAACGGTGACCGTCAAATTATTTTTTTTTTCTGGGTGCGGTCGGTAAAACAGGAATGCGGGTGTATCGTTCTCTCCGCAAAACCAAAGTATGTCTGTAACTGGAAAACGAACGGTGCTAGAGTTCAACACTTTGCCCTTGGAATCATACAGTGTAAAGGGTCCAGCAGATAAAAAACAGTGTCTAAACTATTCACGCGTAGCCGTATAGAATGGCAAATCTATTTTTGGTACCAACGTTAAAAGAATTGGGGCCCGGGTTAGAGGACCTCATCTCTTCGAACGTCCTTGACTGTCGAGGCAACGCACCGTGGGTGCTCAAGATCATCGTCCGGAGAGTGCCTCATTGCTCGTTAATTCTCGATTCCCGACCCTGGATCCTGCTCACGATTGTCCTGTCACTTTGCGTCAACCTCGAACCATCTAAAACTCGACCTCGTCTAACGACTTACCAAGGCAAGCGAATATGTATATATATATGCCAGGAATACAATATCGACATTATAATATACGCACAAACGCACCCACACACGCACAGCAATAAAATTAATCGGATAGCAATGTCGTCGGTCTAATGCCAGAAGGGCCTATAAGTATAACTTATACACATTTCATACGCCCTTATTGCTTCAGGACGTCGATATTAATTTTATTCTCCTCGCTGCTAATAAGATTGTGATCGATCGTCCGAGCACGAGGTATGATCTACAATATCACATATATATTTATAGATCGATGGAGGTTTCTAAGAGGTTAAAAGGAAATCAACATGTCGATGGTTAAGAATCAATAGGACGTAAATCGTATACTTCAACACGTGGGTGTTGCGCCCATCCGATTCGCAGTCGACGATATTACTGCGCATTACTGGGCGCCATGACCCATTTGTGCCTTCTCATATGGGGATCTTGATCTTGATCTTCTCGTTTGTGTATATATCGCGTGCAGAACGAGGCTCCGGGTCTCCGATCGTGCGAGGGAGGAATGTCATAGCCGTGGCGCGAAACGGCAGCGTTCAGACCTTATCAATGTCGACGGGCCACCCCTTCGGTAATTAATCGGTTGCTCATTAGCACTGACGCCTTCGTCAATATAACAAATTAATAAAACACAACTGCCGCAGCGAACCGATATATGAATGCAGAGGAAAGAAATCGAACGGGGAAATTCCAGGGCAACGAGTAATTTGTCAAGTAATATCAATGTTGCGCCGTATCTCGTCAATTCGATCGATTTTGTAAGCACTGAAAAAAATGGAAAAATATTTATTTGTATTCCAAGACATGCGAAATATTTTTATAGACCATAATCGACAGTCCAATTTCTTTGGATTACGATACTTTCTCTCCCTATATAGTACTTGGTGTGCGATGAGAAGGTAAAAAGTCCATAAGTCGAACACAATCCAATTGTAGTCTGTCAAAAATGAGTGTACCTCAATTATCCGAACCATGACTTCATTTATCCGAGCGTTTCGGTTGTGCGAACGTTAGCGCGAAAAATTGCACATTGTTGCTCGCCACGGCAAGAGCTGCGGCCCGTGTTTGAGCGTGTTCAGGTGGGCTTTTCCAGAGTCAATCCGCTCGCACGCTGGCTTTCCCGAGCAGTTTCATCAACGTCAGCAGAGTCGGACAGCGTGCATCGGAGACTAATTTCAATACCAATTTGGTTGAATTGCCTTACATACGTAGCTCACACTGAAGCAGCTTCGAGATTTCAGTTGCTCAAAAGCGTGTAGCTTATTTCACAGAACCCTTGAACGAAGACTTCGATGTTGGAATATTATTAAAAATAAGTTTAATATATATGTTATTTCATTTATACATGACGTGGGGCAAAACGAAACTGTGGAGCAAAACTCAATTTCCCAATGATTTTTTGATGCTCCATTTTGTTCCCACGATACATCCGGATTTTCAATCCCGTTTTGCCCCACTTACCTCCACCGCAACCATCTAAAAGTTATCGGAAAATTGCGTTTTACCCCACTATCCCATTTTGCCCCGCTCTCTCCTACGTGTTAAAATGCCGCGAAAAAATTGCGTTTCCATTATCCGAATTTTTGATTATTCGAACTAGACCCGCTCCCAACGGGTTGGGATAATCGAGTTTCTACTGTACATTAATTTTTGCTCGATGCCCTGTGCAGAACCTACCGAAAGTGATTTTAATCAAGTTCGACGAGTCGCCCCAACGACCCTTACACCAAGCTCGTTAGAGCTATTCATCACTGTACGCGTCGTTTGCCAAGATA
Organism: Stenichneumon culpator; assembly: GCA_964017025.1. Taxonomy (NCBI): domain Eukaryota; kingdom Metazoa; phylum Arthropoda; class Insecta; order Hymenoptera; family Ichneumonidae; genus Stenichneumon; species Stenichneumon culpator. The sequence continues at coordinate 15,870,950 of OZ024779.1, read as the reverse complement.
ATTGACCGAAATTCGTTGTATCGTGATTGAAATAACTCATTACGCTCGCGCCGCCCTTATCGCCGATCTTATCGAGCGGTAATTCCTACGACGGTAACGAGCACCGAACGAAAGTGCGGGACGCACTACGAATGCAACGACTGTCCACTGTAGAAAATAATGTACGCTGTCGAAGCCCGAGCTGGATATCTCGGTGGCCTTGATACCCGCGAACTTGTTGATCACGGAGACATCGAACCGTGTCTTCCAACTACAGTGAATCACGAATACCGGATTTCTCTTCACTCCTTCGAGTATCGAGAAATAAAAAAATCTCGCTGATCTTGCTACTGCGCGCCATTTCTCTCTTCGTCGGGTCCATTACGATGAGGATTCAATGGAATAAGAACCGAGGAGAGGACGGAATCCGTCACGATTGCTGGGTTATCCCCAGGGGCAGCGCGAGAGCGGAATTGCCTGAAATCCTCGCTCTCGCCTCGATTATCCCCCGGCCGAGCTGTCCCAGAGGGCGACGTGAAGACTCAAGTAATGCCAACCGTATCCTGTAATGATACGTCCAAAAATCTCTTCGGAGCTGCCGAAAATTATTTCGGCGATGTGAAGCCTTCGATTAAAGAAGGGCCAATAGGAGTTGTCGGTTTATTGTGAAGCTTACGTTCTTTGGAAGGTTTCTCATAGGTGCACTAAGAATTTTAATCATCGTGATTTGCTAGCTTGCCTTTTTTGAATCTAAAAAAGAAAATTGGTTAAGCCCGAAAGGCAATAAATGGATGTAACGTATTAAAATATAAAAATTATTAGTTGGCTAAAATCTTACTGGCTGCATGCTCAGGTGCATAAGAGCAAGATTTTTTTTTAGTTTTGGAAGAGATTAATCGGTACCGCCAAGAATTTTTTTTTATGCTCCGACATCCCATAAAAAAAAATTCTTTACGAATGTCCCAAGTAAACTGCATTCTTGGTATCCTTACTGCGCTCTTGCGCTTCGCCGGATTCAACACTGACCTTAATAATAATCATCGTGATTATTATTGCTACAGTTCTCGATCTGCATATACGAACATGCATATAATTATCCATAATAAATATAGTACGAATAGTCATTGGCGATGAATATACAGTCCATAGAGATATCGCGATATTGCAGGTAGCACTGCACCTTTTACACCTGACTGATGCAAGGTCGCCTGGCACACGACGAATGCGTGTTGCGTTATATCACATCAATATATTTGTACGACTGAGAATCCCGTCTCCGAACGCTGTAGACCACTTACATGTATTTCTTTTTTTCTAATTTTTTTGTAATACGCCGATAAAATCAGTCGAAGTATCCGATATGCAACAGTTTCCAGGATCGTGCATACGTTCGCGGAAAATCGAACGGTACGCTGGTCGAAGAACATTGAGTCTTTGAAAAAGACCCATCGAGATGCGGAGATGCCTCTCACGCACCGTTGTTAATTAGCTTAGTATTAATTGCAATCACTCCGCGAATTACGAATCGTAAACAATAAGTTACGTAAGACTTTTCATCGTATGCACAATCCTGCGATTACAGAGATCGAACGATTGTGGGGTTCATGGCAGCGGTTCAAGGAAGTCGTGCGCTCGTAATACAATAATTGTCTGTACGTACTGAAAAAAAGATTGTGAATAAAAAAAAGAATCTCAAATGTGGTAAATACCTTAGGTAGTCCTTGCGAAGAGTGTTCCACTCGCATAAATTGAAGAGAAATGAGAAGGAATTGTAAACACTTCTAGATGGTATAAAAATCTGAGAAAAATCAAGCGTATTAAAGAAAATGCTGAAAAGATTAATTTTGCATAATGATAATTCTAAGTTTTATTAACAAATTGATGAAAAATAAAATTGTTCAACAAATCTCACGGAAACATAACTTTTTTAAAGTGAAAATTATTCGTTCATTTTGCTGAATACGTATGAATTTTTTAAGATTTTAAAATTCACTTTAAATTTTATGACATTCTACACGTTTTTCCCATATATAAAAAAATAATAATAATCAAAGTGAATTTAAAGATGTTAAGAATTTATACGTATTCAGAAAAGTGAACGAAGCACTTTCATTTTAAAAAGTTAGGTTTCCGAAAGGTTTGTTGAACAATTTTATTTTTCATCAATTTTTAAATAACATTTTAGAATTATTATTATGCAAAATAAATCTTTTCAGCATCGTTAATACGCTTGATTTTTTCAGATCTTTATACCATCCAGAAGTGTTTGCAATTCCCTCTCATTTCTCTGAAATTTATGCGAAGTGAAGACAATCCGCAAGGACTACCTTAAAGGGCTCAAAGTTCAAATTTTCAAGAAATGTGAAATTCGTATTATTCTAGTCCCGAAACTAGGCCGATCGTTCCGAGGTATTCCTTTTAGGTATTTCGTCGAGATTGATAGGGTCACGGGGATCAAGGGAGTTCATCTTTTCGCATACCACTCATCCCACCGGAATGGCACATGGCACGTAGTGGAAATCCCAGTGGTTTACGGTTGCCATATTTTCGTCCCGTGACACATAGGGTGGACGTGTTGCCACGGACTTCCCGGTAACCCCACAGGGGACTCGAGTGATTCTCTTGCATTAACCGTCGTTCCTCGTAATCGTCCTTCCAAGGGGCCCCACAAGAACCAGAGCCACTGATGGACCCACCGTGCAATTTTATATCAGCGAAGAATTCTTTTTACTTAAGGTTTTTCTCGCATCCTACGCTTCCTTAGGCCTTACGAGCTGCGGCGATCGTTGCGGCGATGCAGCGCAACTTCAGGCTACGATTGCGGGATCGGATTTCCGTTGCATAGAGATTTTTTTAATCAAACGCGCCGATACGACGTTCCAAGCAGACTTTGTCTGTTGCGTAGGTGCAACGGGACTGGAAAATGGACGAACGTGGAAAAGGGAAAGAGACCGTTTCAAGGTGAAGCGCGATAATAGCTCTAAGCACGTAGCAACACCTGTCGAAGTATACGTTACTCTTCAGTAATCGAAGCACTCCAACGGTCTCGTGGTTGCATCATTTTTCGAAGACTTTCCGAGTAATTGGACACTGTCGATGATCTTCGATCAAACATTTTTTTCGTCCCTTGATCAGCAGTTGCCCTGAATTTGATTTATATCCGTTTCCTTGGCTGCGCACATGGACGAATTACGTGGAATCGGCGTAAAAATAAGGATATATATAATTTACAGCGTGAGCCTTCACACACATTCGTCATTTACGGATCGAATCCCAGGAGGATGCCCAAGGCTCGCTTCTTCTGACAACGGAATACACTTTTAATCGTCCGATCGACTGTCGATATTTTCAATCGGCCATGGCGGACGCGGACGATCGCACGTCCCGGCCAATGGCGCTTAACTGTTGATACCTTCGGGCAATTTTATCTTCCGCATTTCGTTTCCGGACATTCCTACGGAACGAACGATCAGAAAGTGTAACCCACGCAGACTTTTCGGCACATGAAGGAAAAATTATGGAAGGAAAAAATGCCCATTGAACAAAAACGAAAATTGTACGAAACAAAAAAAATAGGTCCATGAAGGCAGTCGCAGGAAAAAAAATTGCTGGAAACTGATCCATCACACATTCGTGCTCCAGAGGACACGGGTCTGTAATTGACACGAAAAGTAGAGGCGGAAAAACGGAACGTCGGATAAATCGATAATAGGAACACAGAATTATTAACTCTTTCGCGTTTGTCGGAAGGCGTAGAAGTACGTTCGCGGTTTCAGGATTCTATGTTGCGCGATTCCATGGTCACCGATGATGGAGAAGGTCGTCGCTTGACTGTCGTGCCTTCAAGGTCACTGGGTTAATCGGGTTCTCCACTGTTGCAACTGCTGGATCGCAGGCTGGATCGGAACAAAGGATTCAATGCAAAATCGCGCTAGGCCATCATAAACCAGGATCCGGCAGAGATCCTCCTTCCCGAGACGCACCATCGCTTCCATCGTCCACTATACTACATTTTATTACGCAACAGCATACTACGCTGGTGCTCTTGCATAAATTCTCGTAGAAAAAAAAAGTGTCCCGATGCCGGAATCGATGAGGTACGAGATAATTATTAATTTATTGTTACCGAGGAAACGCGAGAAGGAAGATTTCAACGAAGATTGAACGGAAATACGAAGTTTGCAGACTGCAGTTTCGTAACTGAAGCGAGAAATAGGGAGCGCAAGACAAAATTTATAATTGGACGATAATGCGCGAATCTCGTTGTTACGACCTTACTTTCAACCATCCCTTTCGATCAAAGGAACCGCAATCTCAAATCTGCAATCAAACTGCAATGCGACCTTAACGATTGGACTCATGCGCAGCGCTAATTCACTACGCGGAGATAGAGATCGCGAGCTTGTGCGATTTATATGGGTACTTGGTTCCCGTCCAAGTCGACACGTCGTCGCCGTATGACTCCACGGTTTACCAGCAAAAGCCCAGTTTCGCCGACACAATCGCATACATTTGAAGGTTGACCATTCTCCGAGTTTTTGTATTATTTGTATAATGGCAATTATGAATGAAAATCTTTAGAATCACGGAGGAAAATATTTCGTTTCGGAGTATCAAAAACGATCTGACAGAAAACTCGATAACTTCGAGTCTAAATCGAACACGTAACAACACTTCCTTTTTCCTTCTTCAACTGGGTTCTCAAAGGGAACCGAAAGATCGTGTTTCCCGCAGCGAGTACAAAGAACCTCGGATCGTAGAAAGCGATCTCGACATTCGTTTGAAAATCGAAAGATCATCAGCGTCCACAAAGGCCAATCTTTATTAACTTCGTCGTGAATAATATAATTACATGATGACCCACATGGACGTTAGTATCACTGGTACGAAAATTGATCATGGAAACACAATGTTGCCTTCACGCGCCGTGAGATATACGAACTTAAAGACGCAACGATCGCCCAGCCTCAGAGATCGTCTGTTCAAGATCATTCGGTCCATTATTTTGAAAGCAAGGCGCGACCCCCGAGCTCCGTTCCGATCTCTCGGTTGAAGCAGTCGATCATTTTTTGCAGCATTTATCTCGCAGCGAAGAATGAAGGTAGGGAACCCGGGGCAAAATGGACCGTCCATTTCAGGTAAGAATTTTTCCGTAACAGGTGCATGAATCGTGGCACTTTACATGGCAGTCTTGCGTGCCGATAGTGGCCCATTGCATGCCAGTCGTGAACCTGTGGGAAAATTACCGATTCGCGCATGCGCAGCTCGCATTTCGTTCACTTTCATCCCTTGGGAGTTTACTTTCGACGTTTTCGTTCCGAGAGACATAATCTCACTTTTCAGTGTTCGTCTCGCGCGACTGCCATTCCAAGTGTGAGGTTTGCTGCTCGTTTCGCTCGGGCAGCAAACCTCACACTCGTCGCAGTCGCCAAATTTCGAGCCTTGTTGCACATTATACTATTTTTAATGCCCCACCGATATAAATAAAAAGCGTCCGTTTTGAAGAAAAATAAGTTCGGTGCAAATAATAAAGTTGCACGGTTGGGTGGAAAATGCAAGTACAAAATCAGTACAATGATCAAAGAGGACAATGTTATTCGTTGACGCGAGAACTCGATGATTCATCGTTCGTACAGCTTAAAAACTCAATGCCACAAAGATCGTGCAGCCTCGGGTTCGTTGACTATAAAATATCGTTTACGGTCTCGAAAGTAAGTGTCCGATCAAGCCTGCAGGCAAATTCGAATCTCCGGAGTGATCGACCTGGTGTTAAACGAGCGTGTCTAGCAGTAACGAAGGTTTCATTTTTTTTACAAACGCGTTATTTGTGGTAAGCCGACAGAAGAAGCGGGTGACTCGGTTCTAGTCGGGACTACGTACTAGGTACGTGGCGAACCCTCTCGATCGTGACGAATCTTAGCGGATACCTTATAGTACAACAATAGAATTCCGGTGATTACCCGCGACTTGAACACAATGTGTATCCGTCACGTACACTGACGGAGAAGCCTAATGATGTTGGTGCGGTGCAATGTCACTTTTTTGTCGGTTGTACTACAGTGCAGGGCTTGCTGAACGAATGTAGGGTACAGCGGGGCAAAAACTGACTACTTTTACCGATTTTTCACCAAACATAAAAACCAAAACGTCTCATTGCAAATGAAGGTCTCGGATCCGTTTTGCCCCGCTCTCCAAATACACTTAAGTGGTTAGTCATTCGAGTTCAGTTTAAAGGGCCGGTGGGAGTTCGACGATCTCGACAATATAACCAAAAACCGGAGCGAAAGCTCGTGGGTATAAAGAAAAACAGTGAAGTCTGGATCATGAGAGCAGTCAAGCGGATCGACACTGACCCATTCGCGATCGTGTAATTATGTATGGACGGGGCGTCATTGTCCAGCGTATTGTAACAATCGTAAGAACCTCGAGACGGCACAGCGTCAGTCGTAGACATGGGTAAAGATACCGCTATTAACTTTTACCCATAGGACAACAAAAAAACAAAAAAAAATTATTGAAAATTATCAACTGAACCCACGTATCCAAGTTTTACGTTTTAGGCAAGTGAAACGAAAAGCCCAAAATTTCTCGAACGATAAAAACTCCCCTTTGATAATTCTTGTATTTTATTAATATGAATTTTTCGAATTTTACTAGCAGCATAGCATCGCGGGATGATTCGCTCGCCATTGATGTGCGCGACCTCATAATTATGACAAAAAAACACCCCTCGTCTGACCCGCTGGCCGATGATAGAGTGTGTCCGCCTGCCGATAGCAGCACCGCGTCGTTGACGCGTCAATCGCTCGGGTGGTGACTCCTCGATTGCACATGTACGCAAATTTATACGACCGATAGATGAACGTGGACGGCTGATCGGGGGTTAATAATATAATACAACCCTTCGTCTATCGAATTATATCGATCAATCGATCGATCAATTATTTGTTTCATCAGACTCAACTCTCTGTTGTAGATCACGGAATGCGCCTCGCTTATCTAGAACATAATTTCCACCTATTCAACACTCGATCCAATTAACATACGAAAAAATGTGCAATTTATGAATATTAATACACTATAATTTTCACGCTTTTTCTGTGTCTTTCGATGTGATTTTTTAAAATCAGTCACACTCGCTGCAGGAACTCGTTAATAATTGATAAAGCGACGGGAATGCTAAATGGATTAATGGCACATAGAATTAACAATCACGATTAGTGAACGTGATATGATCTCTTCTCGTTATCGTATAAACACTTGGAAACGAAGCGACAGGAGTGCCTCGAATTATCCTGCTATCACATCTCATCCTCGCATTCAACGGTACACGCTAAGATCGTTGCGACGATAAGGCGAGGCTGCACGCCAATATAGACATGAAATTAAAAAAAAATAATAATAAAAAAATAACGAGAATCACAAAGACGGAGGGCTCAGAAGCACGTACTTGCATGTAACTTCATTAAACAGCGTTAATTATCATAATCGAGCCCCCGCATGTCTCGCAGATACCGAGGCGTTCAAGGCTTTCTCGAGCGATCGATTTGCATCGAGGAAACAATTATCTACTCCTCGTCGTCGTTGTCGTTGGCGGTCTCTTGTCTTGCGTAACTGACTATAAGGACATTAGCATTTGACTTAGATCGTCGCTCAATCGTCGGACAATACCAAGTGATTACTCGATAATTAACTGAACAATGAGCGACCGGAAGGCTCCTGGGAAAACTTAAAAGTCGGAAATCAAGTTTCGAAGAGATAGTGGATGGAATTATTATTTTTGAAGTAAGACTCGTACTTAAGCGCGGCGGCGAGTGAAATCCAGACTAAATCAAAGCAACAATCTACCATATCCTTTCATACGATTATGACTAACAGAGTGAGTCATATCGAAATGCCTCCTTATCGTAGAATCTGAAAAACCGGCCTCGCGTGCGCGCTGTCACCGCAATTTGTCTAATGCCGTCGATACCAATTTTTTTTTTTTTTGTTGCGTGTTAATTAAGCACCGGATAACTACTAAATCGGATCTATGTGACATTTACCGGCATCTGCAGTAACACCCTTCGCGGCAACGCTGCCGACATTTATGCGCGGCATAAAACATCAAGATACAAATCATTAGTCAGTGCGCAAAATTAATATTTTTTTATTATATTTATCGTTATTGTCTCCTGCTTCTCAAAGGTACTGCCTTATAGCGGGTTCGCTCGGTTGATGCGTAATTACTAAGTCCTCATTTATTTTTTTGTCCATTTCCGTTTTTTCGTCCTTACGCACCGAGCCAGTTCCCTCATTTTACGGCTGCGCCGACTTCCCCTCTGTGTCGCATTCGCCTTAGTCTTACAACTAAAGGCATAGGGGAAGTGCAAAAAACCTACAGTCAGTCTCAGATTCACTTCACGGCAGCGGAGCTACATCCAGTTTCGCCGAGAATGTAAACGTGGATTACAGCTATACTTGTGGCACGCACGGACAAGTACGCGTGTGCCTCAAGTATATATCTGGAGCTGTCCCGCCTATATTTTTATTTCTCGACGAAACTACGGCACCGGCAATCGAACCCTCGCCCTACCGATGCTCTGATTCAGACGCGAGCACGCTAACCATTAGACCAACGCACCGGTTGCAAAATTAATATTTACAATAATTTCAAACGGAACAATTTACAATATTAAAATAAACTTAAAAAAATGAATAAACATAAAGTAAAGACAGTCGATTCAGCCCGTTGATTTCCGCAGCTCCATTTTGAAAAAACCTATATCAATACCGATGCAAGGCATACACATAACCTTTCGGTTCTGGCTCACCTTGCACGTGCATTTGCACCTACCCGATACGATCTCGATATCGGAATATTTTTTTTTTTTATTCAATGTGGAAATTGTGTGTTCAAAGCGTAAAAGTATGCTCGGGGCGGTGCATTGACACTGGTTCGCACAATCGAACCGATGTAGGTTGCGAAAATCACGGGAGATAACAATTTTCCGGTACGTACCGGTTGTGCAAGCTAATCACTTGTTTAATTTAATAATTCCACTTTCCGACATGGTGAGGTATGGCTCTAAAAATTTTATTAGGATTTATTAATCGATTAATTCATCAATTACCGATAGAAGGTTCGCTTTAGTCAGAGGGCGGAGAGAACGGGCTTCAGTTCCGCGCGCAGTTCCGTCGGGGATAGTTCAAGAGGTTTTGAGGAAGTGGCTGATGAGAATATCCTGGTTTTATCTCGATATCTATTCGATCTCTGGCCTTGATGATCCGATAATAAAAGCAACGTTGTTCTGCGCTTCGGCCGCACTTTAGATCGATATAGTTATTCATACTGAATATTCCCGGTGACCTTCTAGATTATGCTTCCTCTATCCGATCTTCAATAATTGTCAGGGCGATATCGAGCGTCATGATTTCAAAGTTACGCATTTTAATATGGGAAGGATCGGATCGAACGCCAAAAAAATTGAAAGTTTCATAGCTCTTCCTCATAAAGTTGAACATTGAAATTTTCATATCGCTTTCTCATTAAAGTTGGAAATTGGAATTGTCATATCGCTTTCTCTTAATGTTCCTTTATTCGCGAAGTTTCTTCTATGAGAAAGCATTTTCTGTATTTTTGGCTTTTTCATAGAGGAAGCCTCGCGAATAAAGGAACATTATGAGAAAGCGATATGACAATTCCAACTTCAAATTTTTATGAGAAAACAATATGAAAATTTCAATGTTCAATCATATGAGGAAGCACTATGAAAATTTCGATTTTCAAGTTTTTTCAACGTCAACGTCTTGTCAGACTTTTATACAAAACGGCTGGCCGATTAAGGTTCAACGAGTAAAAATACTTCGTCGTCACGCGTCACTTTGTCGGTTCTGCGCTTGGCGCGAAAAAATAATGCAATTATGTGCTCCTGATTTTTTTTGGCACTTTTGATTTTTACTCAAGAATTCCAAGTGATACCTCTTTATCTATGTTTTTGAACCCCGTCATACCCATCGCCTTGTGTATGTCTTTCTGTAAATCACTATAGGCACCTGGGTTTTTCCGCGATGCCATCGGAAAGCAAAGACATCGCTGTTCAAAAATATGCCAAAAATATCTTTGACCAACTTTATATATCTAAAAACACGAAGCGCGAATCTCTTTCTAGCACACTTGCTTTGCCGTGCCGCCTCCCCCGGATTGTTGGTAAGGATATCCTTAAAATTGATTTAACTAATTTCTTGATATAAAATACCGCGGTCTTCTTTTTATTGTATCAAAATGTATTGTTCAAAGGGTTAAAATATATGCACCCCTGTGGTCCGTCTTCGTTCAACTTATCTCCCGATACAAAATTTTCTTACCACTGTGCGGGTATTTTATTCGATACCGTCGGTCCCTCTCCTGCATCGGTCGAAAAGCCTTGAACTATTAAACAAGCGGAATATCACGGCCGTGGCTTTCGAACCCGCGAACCGGAAATTATAAATTCGGCACGGCTTTATAATTGAGTTCGTTGGATCTACTCGAAGATTTTTTTCTCTATCATTTAACCCTGGTCCTGGAATACGTCCCGATAGCAACGAGACTGGATTAACGAGTCACGCACGGAATGTAACGTGTCCTGCTCGCCGTTGCTAAGCTGCCGCTGCTGATGTTTTGCTCGTGTTTGTTGATACTGGGTACCGGGTGAATAGTAAGCGCACAGTGGAGAGCAAGTGCCACTCGGTCTCACCGAGAGCACTCGGTGTTCCACACGTCCTTGGTACATGAAAGTAAGATCAGGTTTTTGTCTGTAGATCTCGATCGAGCACCGGCGCGGCTGTGCATTGTGCCGCGAATATGTCGGAAGGAACTATCAAGGATCCTATCCTACACTGGCGCAACGATTGGAGGGAGTAAGTACTAGGAGTCCTGAATTATTGCATCATACGATTTTGATGCTGATGATTGTAACAGGAAAAAAACGAAAATCGGCTCCTAAATGGGGATAATGGTAACGAGGGGCAAAATGAGATGCGACAAAGATTTCAAAAAAGGTCCATTGCAATGGTGGACTGGGCACAAGACCACGGACCATGGTGGGGATGCTGCAAGGCGCAGGCACGGGGCAAGATGGACTATCCGATTAAGTCGAGGTGCAATAAAAAAATCATTCATTTATATGACACAATTTCCGAGAAAAATGGAAATGGGTATTCCATTTTATCGCAAACAGCAATTTTTCAATTTATAGCTCAGGACTCATCCGAACGACCTTTATTTCTCAGCTTCTACGCATTTCTTCTTGGGAACTCCGGAACATTATACACATCGTAAAGTCGAAAAACTAATTAAACATTTTTATTTCGAACTAGATAAGTGTAATACGAGTAATACGGTCTCGCCGATCGTTGTAGCGTCGCTTACTCTATCGTAACAGCGAATATAATCGAGAAAAAAAAACACAGGGTGAACACGTCCAATGAGGCCGAATCGTCAATAAATAATTATATCGGCAAGATTGGAAGCACTCCATAAAGTCGAATCGAGCGGAAAATTAACTACTGTTATATTTCCAATAAACACATACGTCGAGTTAGTCGAGGGAAGAGAAGAAAAAACTCATCAATATGATTTCAGATCACGTACGCAACTTTACGGTGCAAATTGGTACCCTAACGAGCCCGACATCCTTTTCCCTCAGAGAAGCAAGGATTCGACTTAACATCAATGATTTTTCTTTCATCCACATCTTTTAGTCCCCTCTTTCGTCGCTTTTATTCTTGCAATAACTTCCTTCAGCTATTTGATTATGCTGGAAGGACATGAGTCGGTATACCCGCGCATGGAAGATTACAGTATGCTCGAAGGACGCAACAAACGTAATGCAATTAACGATCCTCTATGCTAGTGCACGAACGTTTGATCCTGTTTGGTCAAGCATACAGCGAAATATAGAAGAACAAAATTTAAATATAACGTCCGATAGAATGGAAAAAAATTGTCGGAACGATTATACATGAAATTTTTGACAGCAGGCGAGAGCGGGGTAAAACGGAACACCTCCATTCAAGATGGTATTCGTATAGATGGATGGATTTCGTATTAAAAAAACCGGAATAACATGATCTTTTTAAATCCCAACTTTTACACTAAACCGCGAGCGGGGAAATTCTGGAGAGAGCGAGAGTCCGCGGAGAGTCCCGGGATTCCCGGCCGTAGACGTGGGCGCGATCGGGTTTTACGCACGTCCGAAGCAAGTCGGAACTATCTACGTTGGAGCGAGCTAGTGGCGTCAATCGAGGGAATGGTGCGCCGCCTGTTTTTTTTCTATGCTACGATCACTAAAAGACCCACGACCGGTTACCGGTTCCATGCTATATCTATGTTGTACGCACACAGCGCATTGATGACATTAACTTTACGCGAGGTTACACCCGCCGTCACGCGTGCCCGCTTCCTAGATTTACCTCTGACGTACACACCATCGACAATGTGTCTTTTTTATCTTTGTTTCTATTTTGGATTAAAAAAAAATAAATTATTTTTCTATAGCTCGAAACAAATTCATTCGATCTTCATCGAAGCTCAAAACAAATTCATTCGATCTTCATTGAAGCTCGAGCAGCGACAGGGCGATCGCCGCCGATTAACGCGTCTTTGTCAAGCGGCGAGCGACGATTATTATTGTAATTAATTATTATATTTTCACAACTGTTTTAGATGTGACGTCCGCAAAGGAAAAAATAAATAAATATGGGTTATTGTTATGACTTTCAATATGACGGACTGTTTGCCGGTTATGACTAAGACTGCCCTGGCCCACAAGCTCTGTAATGGTGGAGACGCGTACCGCGAAGGAAGTTGGGTTTTTATTGAGGAAGATCAGCATCTCATGATCTACTTCCTCATACGCTCGTCCTCGTAAGCTAGCTTCGTGAATCGCTCGATATTTTCTTTATTACGACTTTTCGCTCTCGATCGGGATATCGAAAGCAGTGAGAGGCTTTTTCGTAAATCTATATGTTGACTGTAAGATTAAAATTTTGCAATTTGGCGACCATTGAGAAAAATAAAATAAAGTCTCTTTGACACTGCTGCATGGTAAAGAAATTCTTTTCGGAAACGGTCGAACTGTAATTTTGGTTTCAAAAATGTGCACAATTTCCTTCATGCAATTCGTAAACGAAAAAAGAAAAATTATCAGTTAGTCAGCTTAGTTATCAAAAAATAAAATAAGTCGTTACATTGTCTATTCGAGAAGCTCGTTACTAACCTTCATTTGCAAAGAAAGAAATCTTTAAAAATAAACAAAAATCATAATTTTAGTTTTCTTTTAGAAAGTTGTTGCACGACTGAAAATGATTCGTTCACTGAGAAAAAGAATGGTTGGATTAAGCTAATGCGCGGTGACATACGTTGAAAGGTGTATTTTATTGGTACAACAAAAATGTTTGTTTTAATCGACAAATTTTGAGTAAAGTAAAACAAAACAGTGCTTCATTTGTACTAAACAAATAGCAGCTTTGAACGGATTTCACCGCGAGTTTTGGTTAAGCCAATTAATTTTTTTGCTCCGTGTTCAAATTCATTTTTTTTTTTAATGTCGAAACTCTAGGCTTCTAATCAATTTTTTTTCTATCCGTCGGTGAATCGAGATGAAGACCGGAGAGTCGGTCATTACGAACATTCATTTGCAACGAAAAAATCTTAAAAAAAAAAACCAAAAATAATAATGTTCTTTTTCTTTCAAAAATCTGTAGCACGACTGAAAATGTTTCGTTTCAATCCATGTCTAAAAAATCTGAAAACTCGAGGCTTCCAATCAAATTTTTTGTCTCTATCCGCCGGTGAACCGAGATGAAGATCGGCGACTCGGCGGAGCGTGCGGGTGGCGTCCTTCCGAGCCGACGGTAGAGTGCCGAAGTGAGTCAGCGGGCTCGAGCGATGCCGCGGCGCTGGTTCAGCGCGCCGGGATCTCCCCGCGACAAATCGAAGAGTTCTCTCTCCGTCCATCCAATCGGAGCCGTTCGATTTACGGGCGCGAACGGTGTTCGCGCGGAGCGCGCTGTTACGAAAGTAAAATGCGTATAGGACACCGGAGAAAACCACCGCGTGTCGGTAGAGCGGTAACGAGACGATGCGGACGCGGACCTCGCGCGGGAGTCGAGGCGCGCGCGAACCACCCGAAACAGCTGTGGGTGGGGGCACCCCTGACCCCGGCGCGAAGCGGTGAAGGGAGGCAACGTTTATATGCAGCGACGAGCCGCCCCGACGTCGCATTCGCTCGTTCGCTTCGCCAAAGCAGGACTCGAAATCCCAGCCGTGAGGATTTTCGATATTAATATATATATATGTATATATATATATATTAAAAAAATAACAATTAAAAAAAAGAAAACATAATAATTCGTCGGATAAATATTCACCGAGTGTCGAGGAGTAATTGGAACATCGTCGGCGTCATCCCGCACGTTACGGCAGACAGTAGGCATCACCTAACGGGGAAGCATCTCTAATTGTTTCAACGAATTCAACTACTGTGGTCGTTATCGAAGGAAGTTCCTAGACACCCCGTGGCTCGGAATTTTATTTCGGCGTATACGCACATATATATCAGACACTCGATTACACCTCCGGCGAAGTTTTCGTTGTCCTGTAACGTCGATGATAAAATCTTAACTTCGTAAAAAAAAAAAGCTCGAAATTGAGGCAGTGAGACTATTCTACGACATAGGAAGAAACGAATCAGGCCCTTTTTCACTTCGCGAACGAGTTAGACACCAATCGGCGAATTTTTCGAAGAAGCGCGAAAATTAAAAAGAAGAAAACATCGCATATAGACGAGTAAAGAAGATCTACACCGAAGAACCCAGGCTGTGAAGTATTCTTGTGCAAGGCAAACGATTAATCCACGAGGATCATGATGGCAGTTGCAGCAGCCCAAAAGAATCGCGAGATGTTCGCTATCAAGAAGTCTTACAGCATCGAGGTGAGTGGTTGATTATTCATTATTTTTTTTTTAATCTCGCTGACGAAATATTTGGATTGAGAAAAATAAATTACTGTAAATATAATGGGAATCTAGCGTCATGAATTTTGCGAAATTCGCAAAATTCATCGAGTCATTTGAGTAAAAAAATCGCGGCTGACAGAAAAAGAATCTTGTCGCAAAAATTGTTTGCGTAAAATAGGAAATAGATCCAAGTTTCGTCTCATCGATGAGAATCATTTAGGAAATTCACTGGACAAAAAATTTTTTTTTTTAAGATTTGATATTTCGCTATTATCGGCCACCACGCAGAGCAAGAAACCCGCAGATAAACAATACATCAGATTAAAGCATAATTAAAAAGCACCTAATCAGCAAATTCTCTCGTGCGTTAAGTTCTCTGAATGTTGAACGGTCGAGCTTTATATCTTTCGATTGGCGGTATCGCTTATGTCACGAAATATAATTTCACGCTCCGGAGACCTCCGGTGCATGCTGTTATCGGTCATGATAATGCTGACAATACCGTAAGCTTGTTGAGTTGTGATTTTGAGCTAATATTTTAATTCACCAACATTTTTTCGACAAGATGCTTTTTCTGTCATCCGCGATTTTTTTACTCTAATGACTTGATGAATTTTGCAAAATTCCTCAAAATTTATCAAGTCATTAGAGTAAAAAAATCGCGGATGACAGAAAACGTCTTGTTGAAAAAATTGTTTGCGTAAAATAGGAAATAGATCTAAGTTTCGTCTCATCGATGTGAATCATTACGGAAATTCACTGGACAAAAAAATTAAAAAAGAAAGATTTGATATTTCGCTATTATCGGCCACCACGCAGAGCAAGAGACCCGCAGATAAACAATACATCAGATTAAAGCATAATTAAAAAGCACCTAATCAGCAAATTCACTCGTGCGTTAAGTTCTCTGAATTTTGAACGGTCGAGCTTTATATCTTTCGATTGTCGGTATCGCTTATGTCTCAAAATATAATTTCACGCTCCGGAGATCTCCAGTGGATGCTGTTATCGGTCATGATAATGCTGACTATATTGTAAGCTCCTTGAGCTGTGATTTCGAGGCATTATTTTAATTCACCAACATTTTTTCGACAAGATGCTTTTTCTGTCATCCACGATTTTTTTACTCAAATGACTTGATGAATTTTGCAAATTTCGCAAAATTCATCAAATCATTTGAGTAAAAAAAATCGCGGATGACTGAAAAAGCATCTTGTCGAAAAAATTGTTTGCGTAAAATAAGAAATAGATCCAAGTTTCGTCTCATCGATGAGAATCATTACGGAAATTCACTAGACAAAAAAATGTTAAGAGAAAGATTTGATATTTGGCTATTATCGCCCACCACGCAGAGCAAGAGACCCGCAGATAAACAATACATCCGATTACAGCATAATTAAAAAGCACCAAATCAGCAAATTCATTCGTGCGTTACGTTCTCTGAATTTAGAACAGTCGAGCTTTATATCTTTCGATTGGCGGTATCGCTTATGTCACGAAATATAATTTCACGCTCCGGAGACCCCCAGTGGATGCTTTTATCAGTCATGATAATGCCGACAATACTGTAAGCTCCTGAGCTGTGACTTTGAGGCAATATTTTAATTCAAAGATTTATTATTTATTTTACAAGTATAGCTTATTGTATCCATTCTGCTGGCAATTTTTTTTCGACGCTTTATATACTAGCAAAACAGAACAAAAAATATAAATATGTATTTACAGAACAAAAGAAAACTACACTAGAAGCTACGAAGACTGAAATTCGAACCAGATATAAAAATAAAATATGTGAAATAAAAGTTTTCACTCCGTTTTTGTCTAACATTTTGGAGATGGAAAATAAATACGAGAAGCGTGGATATAGTAGATATTCTCACAAAGTTCTTAGAGTCTACAAAACAAATAGAAAACATTCCTCCTAAGGGATATCAACAAGAGGTGTGATTCGTAAGCAAATCGGATAGAGATTGACTTGTATCACATATCTCTTCAGGAATGTTGGTCCAGTCTGACAGTCCGGACTACGTGACTGACCGTGTTTGTCGAAAATGGCCCACGGTTATCCGCAGATCTTGACTTTCGTAACTTACGAAAAAAATTGCATCAGAAATTTTTGTATTTGAAGAGGTTGATTATGCTACTACTTTAAATTTTTTTTTTTAATATTTATTTCTTTCTCGCCGGTTCTTCCTTCTCTCTCATCGGAATCGAGTCTTTCACTCGGCACCGTCGTCGTCTGCTCGAGCGTCGCGTGCCGGTTCCGAGACGACACCTCGTTTGGCTTTTACACCGACTCTCGAGTGAAATTCACGGCTGGCTTTTTCTCGCTTCTTCCCGTGAACCGCCAGCCGATGATGATGATGTTCATTCTGCGGCTCGGGCTCGATACACCTCTCGGGCGTATGGAGAAAGTTTTAAAGTGTTTGATTGTCGAAGCGTTGTTACACAAGAAAAATAAAAAAGATATAAAAGATTCGACTGAGACGACGACGAACGAGAAAATTACCAACTTCGGTTCGATGTTTCATTGGCATAGGGCCATCGAGAGCTCACCGAGTTGCTAATCTCACTCTCGTAATCGGCAAACCGCCCGGGCGAATACGAGATTTATTTTTGCACACGGGCCAAATTCTTTTTTGCAATTTTTTTTTTTTCTCAAAAAGATTTCGATGTATGCAAATAAATTAACTCCTCGGAAACTACACACGATTTTGCCATAATACGTGCATTTTGAGACTTCTAACGGCTTTCCAAATCCCATTTTGCAACGTCTTATATACTAATTTTTCAAACGACTTGGACTGGAATTTATCGAGAAGATTCTATCATTGTTAATAAACATGAATTTTATTCGAAAAGTTAAAAAAAAAATCATTGGTAATCACTTATACGAACATTGCTGAGGATCTCGAGAAGTCATTGTCGTACGTGAGCGTCTTATTACTTAGGATTAATATTGATTTCATTGATCCTCATTAATGCTCTTTAATGATTCTGTCGCGAGATATTCTTTCACTCCGATCGAGCCTCCATAAGATATAATTGTTATTACAAAAAATAAAAAAGAGAATCTTACTTATCAGCCTAGTCTGCGATATGTCCAGACGTCGGGCTTAGCGACGAACTTACAATACCGTTAATAGCTCTAAAATCCGTTTTTTAAATTCTCATAGTGTATATTTCGATCCACTAATACCCCGACTTATCTCGGCGTCTGCCGAGATAGTATTAGAAAATTTTCTACTCTCCCGGTACCAAGTATGCATAATGCATAACATTGCACTTCTCTTAATAACTGACGCACACGCCACACCTTCCACCGAAGATAAGTCTAAGACCGGGAACATTGACACGACACGTGATTCGCTCGAAATAAAAATTCTTCGAGCAGAATCAAACTGCAATGCGATAAATTACCCCTTTGAAGCACAGTAGCATATTTATGATATTTGTTATCTAAAAAAAATTGTTTAGTAGCTTACTAAATCGTGCTATATATAGATTCGGTGAGACCACGTGAATTGAGGAAGAATCGCGAAGAACAATTTTGTGACCGTTAGACGAGCTCCTGCAGTTCTTTCACTTTCACATATGCTCAATATCAACGTTCCTGAATGCTGCTGTACCATATAACAACAACAACAACAATAATAATAATAATAATAATAATAATAATAATAATAATAATAATAATAATAATAATAATAATAATAATAATAATAATAACATAGTTTGGCCCAAACGGAACATAATTGGTCTGAAATTTCGAAAGTGTTTATTTGACTATATCCTCGCTGAGGACCGCGAGTTTCATTATTCCGATAACGATGAGTCATGGACACGCGGTTCTCGAGCGTTTCTAGACACAGTATATACCGTTCTTCGGTGCGTCAAGATTCTCGACATGCAGATTCCTGCGAGCGTCTCGTGGTAACCGTGGTCGTTTAACGGCAAAACCACCGAGGAAAACAACGTGGGCATACGTAATTCTTCGTCGCGTACGTACGCAGGGACGCACCTATTAACTTCGGACGAACTCTTCTCGCTTATCGAACGAGCGGAACAGCCACCGTCAAAGACTTTCTCCGCGTTACACGAATTCTGTTGGGACGTCTCACTGTCCTCGTGCAGCTGTGGCCTCATAGCAATAAGGGACTTTTAAAACGGCGACAGAAAAAAAATAAGAGAGACAAGTAAATCGATCTCGAGAACGCTCGACGTTTAAGTCTTACTTTAGTAAAATGAAAAAAAATCATGGAAAGAGGACAAAACAATACCGTCCATACGTGACAAAACTGATAAGAAATTATAGACTTATTTGCATAGAGAGGGTTGAATAAATATCGATTTATTGAAACGAAGGATAATCGCGCTGAATTGATAATGCAAAGATAATGCAAAGAATTGATAATGCAAAGAAAATTGATAATGCGCGAATCAAATGACATATTTGAATTGTCTGGAGCAGCTGTTGTCACATATGAAAACAGAGATATCTTGTCCGCGTTCACATAGATCGAATCGAAACACAAAGTTAATAAACCACCAATCCAATATAGTTGCTGAAGTAGGCTTTTTGGAGCACAAAAAAGGAATTAAAAAAAATGTTTAACCTGAACTAAAAATAGAATTGTTTTCTTAGTACAGGTGGCCAACAGATTTGTTTTCATTAAAAGATGCTATATTTACTCAATATCTCGCAAGTTATTTACTCCAACCGATCGCTCCGACAGATTGTTTTTGTACGGTAAACGAGGGCTTACGATCAGAGGCACGTTGATTAATCGTTATTTTCTCATAACGGAAAGTGCGTGAAACTATTCGGCCGGCTAACGCACCAAACGGAGAAAGTGTTCTCAATGAGAGTCTGAAGCTCATCTAATCTCTTTGAAACTTTCAATCGTAACCGTTCGACATACATTACAGGCATATACTTGTATAATGTAACTACCAGTTTATCGCGCGCTTCGTAAATCCTGTTATGCAATTTAAAGCTTACACGTTCAATTACCAACACGCGTACCTCGAATGCATTTACTTTGCCGCATCGATTATTTATTATCGAAAATCTAAACAATAAAATTAAAGATTCGATAAGAGTTGATACCTCATCAAAGTAGGTCAACATCTTAGATAATATATGTCACACATTACTGATATGTTTTCAATCGCTTAAAGAAATCATAACAGCTTCAGTTTTTTTTTTTATCAAAGAAAAAAGAACTTTGCATTAATACAAATTTTGCTTCCCGTTCTCTTACATAAATTCTAGATCCGTTTTCAAGGTGACCATCATTATCCACAAATGATCGTTCACTCCTACGCTCCAGCAGCCGCATTAATTGACATAGATAATACAGTAAAAAAAAGAGTAAAAAAAAAGAGAAATACAGTATCTACGATGACCTTGCCGAGATTCCAAAGGCAAGTGTAAAGCAGAACCTGCTGCACCTGTCGTGGTCCTTCATTCGCGATAATTCAAACGGTCTGCGCCATGCTCCGGAGAACTCTTTCGATACATCACCGGCAGCGGCAAACCACGTATACGGTTGCGCCTTCCCTCGGATCGGATTGAGAAATCAATCGTCCTTGCCTGCATGATAATTATGAATATGTTAAGAATATGAGAGAGCGGATTGTAAAGCGGAATAGCGCGGGTTCGCGCTCCCTTTACCTCCGCGCATGCGCGCACGCATCAACGATATATCTGCTAAGAGATGCAGCGGTTGAAAGAGGTGCCAAAAGTCCCTGAACACGCGAAAAGTGTCATGCGTGCTCCGGTGATCCAAGAACGTAATATGCACAAACGTATGCACGAGCGGTATCGTGTCGGATATCTGTATCACGGATTGGACCGTTATGCCTTCAGAGGCTCGGCTCCGCCTTTGCTCCATCGATTTTCCCCCCAACTAATCGCATAAAACCGTCGTAACTAACACCCGTGTTATATGCGCGCTCGTTCGATTTTCATATTATCGTATATTCCTCGGACAAACACGTTACCGGCACATTGCGATACCCGACGCGATCGGCTAGGCTAATTTATCGCGAGCTCGATGATTACTGTATTTAAAATGATTTGTCTGATGCACGCTACCACTTCTTCGATAGTCTTAGTAATTATGAATAAATTTTAAAAGATATCTCGAAAATAAAAACCAAGAAGCATAACCTGCTCCTGTCGACGCCATTATATTTCTATGTCAGTCATACGATATTCATTATAATAACGTCCGCGGCACATTCCGCACTTGCGTAATTCCGGGCGCACACGTCCACCACGTTTTTCTTTTCTTTTTTTTTTTTTTTGCGATCTATTCAGTCTCGTGTCCTTGCGCGCGTGAGTGCGCACCGGGGGTAACTACTTGAAGTTATTGAAAAAAAAATTACCGAGACGTGTGTGTAAGGAGAAACTTTTATTGATCGATCGACCACAGCATATAGAAATGGCAATTAAAAGAAAAAATCGGAATCCTCCTTTTAAATCAGCAGGTAACGTTATTTTTATAAGTTTTTTTTTTTATAATTATGTATTACACAATCCTTAGTCGGGGAAGAAAATAAAATTTCTGCGCCCTTGGCCAAGACGTATCGAACTGACTGGTGCTATTTTGCGGGTAGATCAAGGACGGTGTCTTCACTCTCGGTAGTCGTCGTGTAGTCTAGTCCGTATCTGGAATAATCACGAGTAACCTGTGCAGTTAGCTGATGCAACTGCCGATCGTTCGGTTTGCACACTCATCGCCCGTCAATCCGCAGCTAGCAAAGTACTTGGCCCACTTAGGCAGACGTGAGACACGCGTTTCGAAGAATTGCTAAACGTGCCGTGTTGTTATCGGTGTCAGAGCGCTGGACTCATTTTCTTTACAAAAAATACAACAAAAAAAATCGTGTCAAGTCCAATAATTGCAAAATGTCATCCCTCAAGGGTATCCTGAAAATACCAAAATTTAAGTTTATCCTGTAGATATTAATTTTGATGATCTTTTTCAATATTTCCCTATTTACTTTTTCTATCAATCAAACTTCAAAGAGATAATCCCGTTGAATTTTTTGGAGCACTTTTGAGTGGGTTACAATCAGTCCGTGATGAGGTTCAGAAAAAGCTTGATGACGCCCTGGTGAGGTCTTATCAGGCCCAGGATATTTGATGTAACTGGTTCTGAATTTTCTTACAGCGCTTGCATTGTCCGGCGCAATGCGGTGTACACAGAAAGACATCGAGCTTTGAACTCGGACTCGACGTCGGCACAGGTGTTGGTTAATTAATTTCCGGTCGTTCAACCGCGCAGTGTATGAAGCCGGTTCAAAGGCCAAAGCCAAGTTCGTTTCCTCGAGCATATTAGCCTCGCCGGGTGGTTGCGTTGCTGCAACGATTGAGAAGCTGAAGGACAGTATGTCGCTCCGCAGTTAAGAGAACCGATTCAACCGTCACGTGCGGAAAGGCACCGGCCGGAACCGGTTCCGAATCGTTCGACCGTGATAAGGCCAGGATACTTGATTTCCTCGCCCTTGCCGAACAGGCACTAGGTCACCCTCCCGAAGAACCGGAAATCGTCCTGTCAAGGACTCTTGCGCGTAACCGCTTAAGGTGCTCTACCGGTTTCGCATGTACTCGGTCGTGAAACTGGGAACGAGAAATAATAATAACTGTACTGATAAACGGTTGTTCCTCGTGTCACTGAGACTAATCACTGGTTGTCCTTATGTGTTGCAGAACGGCTATCCAGCACGCCGCCGTTCACTCGTAGACGATGCGCGCTTCGAAACTTTGGTCGTCAAGCAAACGAAGCAGAGCGTGCTCGAGGAGGCTCGTCAAAGAGCCAATGGTGAGTCCTTGATCAATCAATTTTGTGTCCTTACTGCATCGTTGAATATTGTAGCGTTTCGTTAATTTGTCATTAAAAAAATGTATTCCTTTATTACATTACTGTGTATTTGAGCATGAGTCGAGAGTCTGCAAGCAGTAGGGAAGAGCGCGGCAAAACGAAATATATTTACGAATTACAAGTTTACTTAAAATGTAGGACAACGATCCATTTTGCCCCACTTTTCCCTTACGGATGTAAGCTTCTGTTGAATTTAATTCCGATCAACTTTGCATGATGCACGTTACGTTTTGTTCTCGATCGGTTTAGACTCGAACGCCGATCCGGCAATCGCAGCCGCTCAAGAACAGCAAGATCAGGAGGAAAGATACGTGGACACGAGCGACGACGAACAATCGGAGACTCTAAGTTTCGCTGCGAAGGAAGGAGGTAAAGTTTTTGAAACTATGCAAGGATATTATCTATTTTTTCTTTACCTGGGCATGAGCATGAATGTTAAATGTCTCGATGGCATTTTTTTGTTTTTTTTTTGGGAATCATAGAAGCCAAGGCGGAAGCTTCGTCGTCTGACAGCGAAGGAAAACCCGATATTCACGATGGTGAGTGTATTCAATTTTATCGATGTTTTGTAAAAAAAAAAAAAAAGATTAGCCATGAAAATAGATAAATATCGAAAGATCTGAAAAGATGACATAAAAAATAAGAACAAATAATCCTTGTCGAACGTAAATTGCGACTCGCGAGAGTGCACAACGGAAAGTGAAGAAAAAAGAACTGCGGGATAAAGACGAGAGTGGAGGAAATGTCGAGGTAACTGGGTGAGAGGAGTAAATGGAGGGTGAAACGGTCCCTGGATCCATTGTCGTCAAGACGAGGGGGTTGCTCGGCCCGGCCCGAGACACTTTGGTGAATTACGCCGAGGTCCGAAGGCGACCTTTGTGCATTGGAAATCGCGTTACAGCAAAGACTTACGGAGTCAAGTTTTCACACATCGCAAAAACGCCCACGAGCCTCACGGATTGTAGGGTCAAAAACGTTTCTAATAGGTTCATACGTCTCTTAGCTCTCGACGATTCTCACGCGGTCCTTTTTACCCCCTTCTTCCATATCCAGTTCCTCGGGATCGCAGAATAAAAATGGAAGCTTTCACCGAGCTTCAACTTGTCAAAGCACGTAGCAGAGAG
Source organism: Stenichneumon culpator (assembly GCA_964017025.1). NCBI lineage: Eukaryota > Metazoa > Arthropoda > Insecta > Hymenoptera > Ichneumonidae > Stenichneumon > Stenichneumon culpator. The sequence goes on along the minus strand of OZ024779.1, from coordinate 15,846,974 downwards.
CATACAGATGGCGATGATATATACTTTTTTATCCCACCAGATCGCCGCTCACTTAACCGGCAAGGGGTTGGACTCCCGAGCACATTGCCTGAAACGCCCACAAAGTACTTCAGTTTCTTCTTTATTTTCCGTTTTTCTTTATATTTCTGCCATTGCCGTGCGAGACCGCGAGAGCGTAAATGGACTCGGAATTGCCCGATTACCTTTCGCGACTATGTCGGCGTCGATCATAAGCTTTTACACACGTGCACATCTGGGCGAAGTCCATTTCCGGACACTTTCCACAAAATCTTCGTGAAAATCTTCGAGTAACTCTCGCCCCATCGCAGCCCGATGAGCCCTTGATCTAACGATGTTCGTCGTTTTTCATTGATTATTCCAGATTACGGACTCACCGAGGAGGAGGTAGTTTTGGCGAAGACGATTTCGGAGAGCCCGGAGGCCGAGAGCACCGTCCAAAAGGCGGCGTTGGTACTGAGAATGCGGGAGGGAATCGGCAGCCTCGCGAGAATCTTGAAGACCGTTGAGAATTTCAAGGGAGTTGTCAATCATGTTGAGTCGCGTCCTTCCCGCAAGGAGGGTCTGCAGTTCGAAGTTCTGATCAAGGTCGACATGACGAGGCAGAGCCTGCTCCAGCTCATCAGGAATCTTCGTCAGAGTTCGTCACTCGGCGGTGTTACGCTGCTGGCCGACAATTCGGTTAGCATCAAGGATCCGTGGTTTCCACGACATGCCTCAGAGCTCGACAATTGCAATCATCTGATGACCAAGTACGAGCCCGATCTTGACATGAATCATCCGGGCTTCGCCGACAAGGAGTATCGCGCGCGCAGGAAGATCATTGCCGAGATTGCCTTCGCCTACAAATACGGCGACCCGATACCCTCGATTCCTTACACCGAGACCGAGAACGAGACCTGGCTCCGGGTGTTCAACACCGTCGTCGATCTGGTCCCGAAGCACGCTTGCATCGAGTATCAGAGGGTGTTCAAGAAACTTACCGAGGAAAAGATCTTCGAGGCTCATCGCATACCTCAGCTTCAAGAGGTCAGCGACTTTCTGAAGAGCAGCACCGGTTTCACCCTTCGTCCCGCCGCCGGTCTTCTCACAGCGAGGGACTTTTTATCGAGCCTCGCTTTCAGAGTTTTCCAGAGCACCCAGTACGTCCGTCACATCAACAGCCCATATCACACGCCGGAACCGTAAGTCAAGATATTGTTGTTACTTTTTTGCTTCATTTTCTATCCATTACCTTGCTCCCTTGATCCTGTGCATGGAAAATTAATCCGGAAGCCGCCATTTTCGGGGACGACGAAAAATCGTCCGGTTTTCGGAGGTAAACGTTATTTGCTATTCATATATAACATCTGGGTTCGGCCTTTCGGTCCGCGATGCACACACGATTTAGCGGACGACACGGGGTAGATGCGTACCGTGCGGTCCCGTCACTTCAGAGACAACTCGAGAACGCGCTGGAACGATGGCACAACATAAAAGCAATCGATATTGCGTTATGACGGAAGAGCTCTCGTCGGTGCCTCACAGAGAGCGCGATGATATAGCGACGATAATGGAATTAACCCGCGCCTCTCTAAGCTTGTAATGGAACTCTAATTGGCTTTTAACGACAGCGATGGCGTTGATAACTCAGTTCCCGCTAGTTCCGAAACTCATCGCGAACGTCGTTCGAGCTACCGTTCCTAAATTTGTTCCATCGCAGCCTCGCGATCGCTTGACACTTGTTCGAAGCTGTTCGGATTTGTGCTTCGCGGTTCGAACCGGTTCGAAAGTTCGGAACGCTTTTCCAATCGGGAAAATTACATATTGTAGGCTAACTATCCTAGTGGGAATGCCACACATCACCAATACCGCCCGACGTCAGACCAGTACTGGCCGTCACTGTGTCACTAACTGGCTAGAGTCATATCTCCAGATAGCCAAGCGTAGCACAGGCACAGAAGAGCAATTGCTTGCCATCAAGCTTTGCTGTTTGCTTGCCAGCAATATTGCGACAATAGTTTCTAGCACGAGATTCCAGCATATTCATAGCAAAAATCCAGCAACCGTTGCTATAAGCTCATTTGTTATTCTTAGCAGCCGTGAAAGAGATCAAAATTCCTCCTCATCGGAAGCCAAGCTCTGATTACACATTTCCTCAATCCGTGTTACTGCTGACGATAATGAAAGCTTATTTTTTCATGCGATGGATGAGTTCGGTAATGGGTTGGTAATGAATCACGTTACATGATAACGAGTTATTTAAGAGCTTGTTTGCGTAAGGGTTTCTAAGATTTCACGCAAAACAACCGCGACTCAAGCAAATTAATGTTCGTAGTGAGTCGCAAACCACTAGTAAGCCTTGCTGACAACTTACTGACAATATGCTCCTAACAATTTTCGGCATTGAATGCTGGCAAAAACATAGGCAAATGCGGACGCACATGCCACAATTTTGCCGCAATCACGTGCGGACATGTGATGTCCATTTGCTGGCGAGTTGTTGGCAAAATGCTATCTGGGTCTCCACTAGGATAGTCGGTAAATTTAAGGTGTCTTCGGTACTAGTTCTCTCCTTCACCAATGAACGAAGATCATTGAATTATCATCTCCGCTTTTTTTTTTCAGAGACTGCATCCACGAGCTTTTGGGACACATGCCGCTTCTGGCTGACCCGAGCTTCGCCCAGTTCTCCCAGGAAATCGGTTTGGCGTCTCTCGGCGCTTCGGACGCGGAGATTGAGAAGCTCTCGACCATCTACTGGTTCACCGTTGAATTCGGTCTGTGCAAGGAGGGCCAGGAGGTCAAGGCGTACGGGGCCGGTCTACTGTCGGCCTACGGCGAGCTTCTTCACTCCCTCAGCGACAAATGTGAGCACCGAGCTTTCGACCCAACGACGACGGCCGTCCAGCCCTACCAGGATCAGGACTACCAGCCTATCTACTACGTCGCCGAGAGCTTCGAGGACGCGAAGGACAAGTTCCGGCGCTGGGTCAGCACGATGAGCCGACCTTTTGAGGTCCGATTCAATCCTCACACCCAGCGAGTCGAGGTACTCGACAGTGTCGAGAGGCTCGAGGGTCTCGTATCCCAGCTGAACACGGAAATGACTCATCTTACGAACGCGATCAACAAAATCAAGGCATCCTTCGCGTAAGCTCTCTTCTCAGCGTCTTCCATCTTTCTCTCTCCCCCTTCCCTCTCTCATTCTCTACCCCTCACGAACTTCATATGTATTGTATTTTTTTTTCTATCTTTTCACCGCTATTACCAACTCTCAACCCCACCCCACCCAGGAGGCTTTATCGTTTATCGTTTCGTATTAGAAACAGGCGCGTTACTTGCCAATCGTTGCGAGAATGATAATTTATTTTAAATTATATATATAAATACTATATATTCGTCCCCACGTTCGAAACTCACAATCGTCTCGGCAGCCCTTTGCCAACTTTCCTCCTTTTAATTTGAGACCAAAATCCGTGCTGGCTTGGAGTCGCGACGAAAAACTTCGTTTTCCATCAATCGAAGTCTGTGATCGCTCGCTGAAGGAGAGGGTCGCTTGGACTCGAAAGCCGCACTCTCATCGTCGTCATTTAAAAACGAAAAAAAAAGAAACTATGAAGTCACTCATCGTCGTTGTCGTCGTCCTCACGTCCTGTATAAAGTCGCCATTCATGCCAGTCAAGCCATGACGCGCTTACTGACGTAATTCGCTCGTTCCACGATGCAGTCTCGTGTCGGGTCGTTTTTTTTTTCATCTTCATGGAATTGAATTGTTGCCGGTAACGCGATTTCCGTGTCGCGGAAGATATTAACGAGAAGTGATCGGGATCTGGGCGTTTTACGCGGTTATGCACGCTGGCGGCTGTGTTATTATTATTATCGTCGTATTGTATTATTATTATTATTATTATTAATAGTAGTAGTAAAAGATATTTATTGACCTTCCATACAATAATGACATATGGTGGGCCAATAGGCAATTATTAATATTATTATTATTTTATTGTATTTGTCTAATTTCCCCAAAATCACGGAGGCTCGCGCGTGTGTGAGCATGCGCTACCTAACGCAGAATTTTTTTTTCGTTTTCATCGATCGTTCCGAACCCGCCGTGCATCGTTTATTTTTTATTTAAATTTGAGCAAACGAAAAACAAAAATTATGGAACGATACGAATGAAAACGTACCGCGGAGAAATTTTATGTTCAACTCGTATGGAAATAGAGAAGGAAAAAAAATTGTGAATATTTGGGTATTCATCGAGTTCAATACATGATCAAAATTTGTCGTGTGAAAAAAATTCAAATGTCATCGAATTTTCGTCACATATTTGTAAATGTAACAATGTATATTCGATGTATGTGTATATCGTAATAATGTGATTCACAATAGCTCCCACAGCAGGCGCGACCAAGCTGCGAGTAATTGTGTTTTTGGATCGAGGCTCAGAATGTAGGAAGAGGTGAAAAATTATCTGTCAGCGGGATTTTTATTTGACCGCGCAGAAATACTCGTTAAAAATTGTAATGATGTGAATTACACGTTAAGTGATATACCGATGTATACTCGTTAAAATCAACTCGTTGAAATCAACGCAATAGTAAATTAGTAGGGAAACACGCAATCCCGTTGATGTAATATTATTGTCGTATTTAGTTCTGACATCCCGTATTTCAATGCTGCGTTTTACACTTTGCACACGCAATTACTTAAATCCATCAGACCGTTGGCGTTTAGACCTCTCTGAATACATACACACACACACACACACACACAAACACACATGTATATGAATACTTTTGTTTGTATTATAATGTAAAGATACCAGCACAATAAAAATCAAGATATGAATCTTAATTTAGTGTTTATTCCTTAAACCCTTCATTTCCTCTGATATGAATCGTAATATTTATACACATTTACATTATTATTCTATGATTGACGCGCAAAAAAAATCAATTTTTCGTTTTTTTATTTAATTTTTTTTACTTTGCGTGTCCTAGATTTTCATTTTGCATGTAAGAAAAGAACAGCGCAAACATTCGAAATTTGAAGCTTCCGGCCTATTTTGTTTCCGTCAATTCAGCTCGGTGACAAATCGACTGTCTCCTATCAAGCCGATTCACGCAGAACATGAAATTCTCTGTTTGTTCGCTTATCATAGTTCTATTCGTTGTTCAGTGCATAGCAGCAAGTAAGGGGTGGAATGCAGCAGGTGAGTCATCAAAGGGAGTTGGAAAAAATATAAAAAATTCCCGATCGATTCCCTTATGGCAATGTTACAAAAATGGGGAAACCTGCTCGATGGCATGGAGTGGTTACCTGAAGATGCTTTCCTTAATAATCTTCATGCTCTCAGGCGTTGTTCTTTATTACCTACCGGAATCTCGTTTTTGTTAGTATATCAAAGTTATAAAAAATACGATTAAAAGATAAATTAAAAAACAAAATAATTTTTTTTAAACATTCATCGTCAATGTTTATTTTTATTATAATAACATTATTAAAATTTAAAAAATTATAATTTTCATAGATTTTCGATGAGGATGCCACGACATTATCGACTTCGTATCTGACGGTCTACAAGCGGCTTTCAACATCACCGACACCGAGTACAACGTCGATGACAGTTCAATTTATTCCGAGCAAGAGTCCGAGGAAACTTTTGGAAAGCGAACCTCTTGCCTTTCTACGGACATTTTTGAGGGCAGCCAATCTTTTCCACACAATTCTTTTCACCACAGCGCTGATCGAACATATTCGTTTCTTCACAAACTGTATAGCACACACGGCTTTTCCTAAACATTTTAAATGTTCACATGTGTTTTTCACGGCATTTCGATTGTACATAATTCGATTACAAACATTGCTTTCTACACAAACTGTTTGGACACGCTCAGTATACCCCGCGAACCGAAACACCACAGTTTCGAACCAACGCATTTGTATCTCAATAAGTGCAGTCGTTCACGCTGGCTTTCCTTCACATTTTTAATGTGCTCATAAGTTTACCACGATATTTTGATACTAAACATTTCGATTATACACATTGCTTGCCGCACAAACCGTTTAAACGCACAAATTTCACCGTCACGAGCCAACACATTTATTTCTCCACAAACCTGAGCGTAAACACTGCAATCTCTTCACATTTTTAATATTCACATACGTTATCCAAGACATTTCGATTGTACACTACTTGGCGCACTAACCGTTTGAACACACGAATTTTACCGCGCTCTTTATTTCAACGCAAATCATTTGCACAAATTCTTCTCTACACCTACCCGTTACTACACACACTCTTTACAACGGTACCCGATCATGCACAACAGCGTTACAGCGCATTTCGATCCACCACAAAGTTTTCCAACACATTTCGTTTGAACACATTTCGTAGGTAAGGTAGATCTCGGAGCGGTTCGGCTTGGAGGCACAGGTTCTGCAGCGCGTCTATCAGCATGGGCTACCCCCCATACTGATAGACGAGCGTGAAAACCTCTGCCTCCAAGCCGAACCGCTCCGAGCTCCACCTTACCTACGCCAGATATTCGTATCATTCCATACAGACAGCGCTAATGGGTACAAACGAAATGTGTTGGAAAACTTTACCATTACCATTACCTTACAATTTTTTCGACAAAAATGACTTTTTCAACAAAAATTTTTTTAGAATTTTTTCGCTGATGGAATCACTGGGTAATAATGCGACTTGGAACCAATGGCACTGGATAGACCGCGCTATCTCGAAATTTAAAAAAGAGTAAAGGAACATCATGAGAAACCGATATGAAATTATCAATTTTCAACTTTATTTTTATAATAATATTGTTACAATTTTTTTAAACATTTCAACAAAAACTCGATTCCCTCTCAAAATATCACGAATTTTTGCTTCCTCATAAGGAAGCCAAAAATATAATAAATGCTCAACTTTTAACCTCCAATTTTCAACTTTTATGAGGAAGCGGTATGAAAATTTCAATTCTCAGCTTTTTATTTTTATTCCATTGTATTTGTTGGCTTATGTGCGGTTTGGCACGATTTGTTCGTGTATGGGATGTTTTTGTAGCTGGGCACGGTATTTTTAGGGGCCTGAGGCCTCAGACCATGAAATAAATGTTTCTATCTATCCAATTCCTTTCAGAAGCTAAAAATGAAGTTAAAAATGAAGAATCATGTCTGATACAGTAGCTATCATTTAAAATAGCACAAGGTTTTTTTTCGTTACTTCCGCTGGAACATGAACCGATAAAAAAGGTAAAAAGTACATTCAGAGAAATTTAAAGCCGCGTTGGTTTTTGTCGACATCGGTTGAGAATTGTGTGTTTGCAAGGAGATCGCGTGAGCTCTTTGTCAGACCCTTGAAACGCATTAATTAATATGATCTTCGAGCGGCAAGCGCTGTGCAAACGGCAATGTTGGGATCGAGATTCAGGGTTCTCGCTACTAGGAAAGTTTTGCAGTTCTTCAGTACTTGATACATTCGTACTTGGGCAGTTCGACTTCGAAGGGTGGTTCGGAAGCTTGGCTTATCCAAATAGCACCGTTTGCGCCCTTCTCGATGAGCTCGACCATCGCCTTTCCTACGTATTCGCAGCTGTCGACCGATAAGATAATACACAAGATCAGTTCAATCGCATATACGTCACTACGCTGAAGATAGAATATAGAATTCCTTTTTTTTAAGATGCAACAATTTTCAAAAAGAAGAAAACACAAATCTCTCGCATGACAAGGATAAATGGAATAGATTATTGAATTACGGTTGTACGGTCCATGCAAACTGAGCCTGTACAGCTTCAGCTTTGTCGACGATATCAAGAAATTTTTTCTCAATTCCTGTGATGAGAGGTGTCTCCGTGAAACCGGGACAGATCACTCTTACACTTACACCGGTCCTCTCGAAATGACCCTGTAACGGCATTAAATAATTATGAACGCGGCGCCTTCAAATGTACGCCTTTGAAACGTACATGGGTTCACCGTAACACAACTGAATCGTACCCTTCACGACATGGCACACGGCGTTTGAGCTTACACGACGAATTTGTAACAAACGATTTTCTAACATCTTACAAACCTTACACCGCAAATTTACTACGGTTCAAAAAGCTTTCACATTTTATGTGAAACACATTAAAACGTGATATGAACACATTCAAAATTTAACGACATTATTTTGTAACAATCGCGATACGTAACAACTTCGAAAGCTTACGCGTCACATTCGTAACAGACGTTTCGCCATTTCGTGAAGTGTGCGGTTTGTACGATTTGTACGATTCAGTTGTGTTACGGTGAACCTATGTACATTCGAACGATGTACGTTTTAAGACGCCTCTTATGAACAAACTATAATTATGAACAAAGTATAATTATGAAGAGACTATAATTATGAACTGACCCACCAACCTTTAGACAAACCGTAAAGCTTAAAACGGCATGCTTTGTCGCTGTGTAGACCGGAGAATCTTTTGGTGTGTCGAGACCCAGTATTGACGATACGGTCGCTATGATTCCGCCTTTTCCACCCTTGTGCCTGCCCATGTAGTCGTAAGCCAGCATTGTTGATTTCACGACTGCCGTCTGTGTAAGAAATTACCATCGCTTTATTGAAATACAAATAAAATACGATAGAAAGACAATTTTTTAATACAAATACAATTTCTGATCGATTTATTAATTACGAATTCCGTTGTGTTCCACGAAATAGCAACAGCGATACTCACGAAGTTTATTTGGATTTCCGATTGCCAAGCAACATCGTTGAAGATCCCAGCGTTGTTGATAAGAATGTCCAAGCCTCCGAGCGCTTCCACTGCACTCTTGAAGACAACTGGCTCAGGAAGAAGAAAACAATTTATAACTCGTACATTAGCTGAACAAGAAATTCACAGTCCTAAACCGACCCTCGAGTTTATCGAACTCGGTGACGTCCGATGGAAAGAAGAGTGCACGTCCAGCTCCGAATTCATTGATCAGCTTGCGCACTGATGCTTCACCGTTCGAATTGGGCAAGTCCAAAATGGCAACGGTCTGTCGAGGGTAGTTCAAGCCAGCTCAGAAATCATTTTTTTTTTTTTACTGAAATAATTTTTGCCCGAGAAGCATAAGAATTTACCTTGGCGCCGTTGCGCAACAATTCCCGACAGCAATGAAAACCGATACCATTCGCACCACCGGTTACAATAGCAGTCTTTTTTTGCACACTGCTCATCGTATACTTCAGTTTATTTCTCTTCCTAGTTTCCGTTTCGAAGACACTTGTCGCCACTGATCTATGTCAAAGTCTCCCTGGTTTCGTAAATATACCCTCTGTTAACGACACGTCGTGAATTTAATCGTGACAGCAAAGTTCGATCGTTTGGATAAGAACAATACAACTGTTCTATCATCTGCAATGAATATTTCATTATATTCGTAGACACAGATAGTAACCGGCATTTGAAAGTGAGTAATTAGCTGTACGTACGGTATGTTTTCTTATCTAGATCCAACGAAAATTCTAACGAAAATTCTTCTACTTTGCACCGCTCGGTACAGTTACCGATTTTTGTTGCAATGCATAATACTCATCGTGTACGCCGTTTTTTTTTTCTATTATCTGAAGATACTATTTACCCGGAAATAGTTAAAATTCGTGACTCTCGTTGATATGCTGTCTCGTATTATCGCGACACGTCGAATTCTCGACAGTTTGGATAAGAGAAATTAACATTTCTTTGCATTTCACGATTTGCATATATTTTTTTGGACCCGGAGAACGAGCGGGTGAAACAAAAGGAAATATTGATGGTTTTGTGGATCACAGTTCCATCCCCTCTCAAAAAAGCCATGACACTCTTTGTTTGAGAATTAACGAGAATGAGATATAGGGAAACGGGAGGGTTGAATAATTTCACACACGATGTTAGCAGTGAAAATAAACCTTTTATTGAGCAACAATAACGATGGAATAATATGCGCGCGAAAAACACTGTGCAGTTCAGCAGACCGTTGCGCTTGAGCTGTACCGAATAACAATGAGAATCACAATTATTAATGAGCAGTTCACGATGAGTACACTCCGATGAGCCAAGTTAATTTCATTAATCGCTTTGACTCCCGAGTTAGCGAATCACTCGCGCTATGCTCCATGTGCGTAAACGATATCGCGAAACGACAATATGTTTTCCCGTGTTGATGTACCAAATGAGCAGAACCGTGTTGAGAAAAACCGATATTGAAAACGGCGATCTACCCGAACGCGTGGTGACCCGTGTCAGCCATTAGGTGTAGATGAGCGCGAAACCTGTTGCGCGCGGCACATAACCCGTGCCGCCTCGGATGAGCACCGGTGCGCATGCGTCGGCGGCGCGCGTCGGTCTCGCCGGACGCGTCCAGGAGGTGCTGCCGAGCAGCGGCCGCTCGGGCTCGTGCACGTAACCGCGCTGATTCTCGATTCTCGAACACATCGAAATCGTGGAGCCAGTTTTCGTAGACAGTCGGGATTGTCCGTTTCATTAGTAAGTTGGGCACACCGAGCCTAAAAGAAATGTAATAAGCGTGAGCGAAGCGAACGCGTCGTTACTAGTGGACGTTAAATTACAAATTTAATGCTTGCACAGATAATTTTAGATTCTTCACGAGTTGATCGACGATTCGGTGTTCTCAAGTACAGAAACATTTTTGGAGTTTCTTCAGAGTTTGATCATCTCGTATTTGGGCACCTCGATTTCGAAGGGTGGGTCGCAGGTTTGGCTTACCCAGACAGCACCGTTCGCGCCCTTCTCGATGAGCTGGATCATCGCCTTTGCCACGTATTCGACTCTGATAACAGATAATATAACACCAGATATCGCTTTAATCGCCCGTTTGTCACCCGATTTACGATATAATATAGAACTTGATTTAAAAAGCTGCGACAATTTGAAGACAAAAAAAAATTTATTTTTTACTGAAAAATCAACTGATAAGAAAAAATGAAGTAGATTATTCAATTACGATTGTAAATTCAATTTTTAAGTAAAAAATTAACTCATAAGAAAAAAAATGGATATATATTGTCGAATTACGGTTGTCTGGGCCAGTCCAGCTGACGCTTGACAGCTTCGGCTCTGTCGACGATATCCAGATGTTTGTTCTCGGCGTCCGTTATCAAGGGAGTGTCCGTCACACCGGGACACATAACTCTCACGCTTACGCCAGTCCTCTCGTAAGAGTGCTGTAATTACATAAAAATTAGAAAAAAAAATTAAATAGAAAATAAACATAACTATTCACTAAACTTAATTATTCATTGATTTGATAAAAGATTAACTGTTCGTTTTTGAAGCAATGCACGAACCTTCAAACCGACAGTGAAGGCTAAAACTGCGTGCTTCGTCGCCCCGTAGACCGGAGTTGATCCTCCTATAATGAGACCCGCTATTGACGCCACATTAACGACTATTCCACCTTTTCCATCCTTGTGCGTGCCCATGTGATCGTAACCCAGAAGTGTCGACTTCACCAGAGCCGTCTGCATGTTAATTTAACGTTGCTTCAATATAGCCTCCAATTTCAATCCATCAATCAATGTATTAATAACTAATTTCTTGTTTTCCAGTAGGAATGAAACAGCGATACTCACGAAGTTAAGGTTGATCATCTTTTGGTATTCAAAATCGTTCAAGATCCCGGCATTGTTGATGAGAATGTCCAAGCCCCCGAGAGCTTTCACGGCATTCTTGAAGACGACTGGACCAAGGAAAGAAAGAAGTCAAAACAAAAAGGAAGTATAAATTATACATCAGCCCATCGAGAAGTTGAACGTCCGAGGCTCACCCTCCAATTGGTTAAAGTTGGTTACGTCCACTGGAACGAAGAATGCACGACCGGCTCCAAATTCTTCGTTCAGTTTACTCGCTGATACTTCACCGTTCGAAGTGGGTAGATCCAAAATCGCCACGGCCTATGCAGGAACGATCGAACCAGTTCCACATTTAATTTTAATCTTACGTCTTAAAATTATGTAATTAAAACAATATTAGCGATTGAACTTACCCTCGCGCCATTGCGCAGCAACTGCTGGCAATATTGATAACCAATGCCGTTCGCACCTCCGGTCACAATTGCAGTTTTGTCTCGCACAGTAGTCATCGTTTATAACTTAGTAGTAGTAGTAAATGAAATTTATTGACATTGGTGTTTACAATAGTGGTAGTAGATTTACGGACGACATTCAATACATATAATGTCAATGTCAATGGGCCATCGAGCGAGGTCCTTCAGCTCTTTATAACTTTTTTGTTTTTATTTATTTTTTCTTCACAGTTCCTTATCGAAGCAACTTTTGCGAAGACTAAACACCGTTGTACATCTCCGATCCCGTATATATACCGTCGTCTACCCGAGGCACTTGTATCAGCTTTCCGATAGGAAAGTTTGGATTTATCGTGTGGAGAAAACATTTCAGATAAGATATTTCAATAAAAATCCGGTATCTGCATAAGTACAGATAAGAAATAGAAGGCATTCTCTGTCAATTCAGCCCATTATTTTTCGACCCTCTCAGATCTATCCCATAATTGGCCACATTTTAGTATCACTTGAAAATACAGTTTGTGAATTATTTCAGATTTTTTAATCCATCCATTTAGGGAGATGCGTTTTTGTTTCAAATTCATATATCTTGAAAGGGATAAGTCCGTCAAAAAAAATCTAACGACGAAAAAGTTCTCTTTATTCATTAACTAGTTAATGCAACATGTGTTATATTTTTGGTCATATTGCAAAGGATATTTTTAGCAGAAAGCAATGAAAGTTATATTTTTCCGTGCAATGCGACACCTTCGATTTTGCTGTTAATTTTATAGGGCAGTCGATGATATAGGAAAATTCTTTTTAAAAATTGGCGATGTGGAACTAGACTAGAATGAATATTGAAATATCAATATTAGATAACTATTTTCTTTTACTTAGCAACTACGTCGAGTACCACTTTGCCAATTTTCGTGCACTGTTTGATAGTGTTTTCTAAATGCCTTTGTTTTATTGAAGAAATTTCATCGTTTGCTCGTCTTCCAAAGTTTCTTGTATTTGCGAGTCTCCTCACAATTTGTAGGACAGTGGTCGGTCGGGGGGATGACACAGCCTACCGTACAAGGAAAATTACGCACAGAGATGTACGAAAAATGGACTTTCCTGTATCTAGAAAATTATGACTTTAACATTATTCGAAAGTTGATGAAAAATTAAAACGTTAATGGTCCCAAGAATTTTCTGAGCGATCAATATTTTCTGAGATATTCTGATATTAAAGTGAAAGTAAATCCTGAACGGTGCTCTTTAAAAATCTTTAAAAAATCACAGAAAGCCCCTCTCAAGTAGTACTACAAACTGGCAATAAAAAAAAAACATCCGAGAAGTAGATCGAAAAAAGTAGCCTGGTTCATATAGAATGCCTTATACACTGTTTCTGAGGGATTTTATGACCGAATTGTGTGCCGTTGATGCATTGTCCCTTAATTTTGAAGAGGACGCGAGAGCGTGTGTAAGTGAATAAGAAGGTAGTTGAAAGGGCGTGTGTGAGTGAGGGATGCATTAGGTAGAGATTTTAAACGCGAAGGCTAGAGTGGGGCATATTTTATGTGTGCTTAGAGACTAAGATAATACGAGTGCGCATATGTAAAGGTCATGGTCAGGTTTTGTGCACGTGCGAAATTAGAAATGAGAGATAGAGAGAGATTTTATGGGCGCGAGGATTAGAGTGAGAAAGTTTATGATCGCGAGTGATTTAGATACTGAGAATGCATTAAATGAGAATAACATAGCGTATAACGTTCTTGTGCGTGTGTGTGATTAGAAATGACAGGGAGATTTTACGAGCGCGAGAGCTTAGAGTGGCCTAGGGGAGAAATATTGATGGTCTTGTGGATCACAGTTCAATAGTTGTTTATTAATAATTTAATGGTTACACAAATAATTTTACAGATTCTTCACGTGTTAATCGACGATCTGGTGTTTTCACGTATAGAAACATTTTTGGAGTTTCTTCAGAGTTTGATCATCTCGTATTTGGGCACCTCGATTTCGAAGGGTGGGTCGCAGGTTTGGCTTACCCAGACAGCACCGTTCGCGCCCTTCTCGATGAGCTGGATCATCGACTTTGCCACGTATTCGACTCTGATAACAGATAATATAACACCAGACATCGCTTTAATCGCCCGTTTGTCACCCGATTTACGATATAATATAGAACTTGATTTAAAAAGCTGCGACAATTTGAAGACAAAAAAAAATCTATTTTTTACTGAAAAATCAACTGATAAGAAAAAATGAAGTAGATTATTCAATTATGATTGTAAATTCAATTTTTAAGTAAAAAATTAACTTATAAGAAAAAAAATGGATATATATTGTCGAATTACGGTTGTCTGGGCCAGCCCAACTGACATTTGACAGCTTCGGCTCTGTCGACGATATCCAGATGTTTGTTCTCGGCGTCCGTGATCAAGGGAGTGTCCGTCACACCGGGACACATAACTCTCACGCTTATGCCAGTCCTTTCGTAAGAGGGCTGTAATTACATAAAAATTAGAAAAAAAAAATTAAATAGAAAATAAACATAACTATTCACTAAACTTAATTATTCATTGATTTGATAAAAAATGAACTGTTCGTTTTTGAAGCAACGCACGAACCTTCAAACTGACAGTGAAGGCTAAAACTGCGTGCTTCGTCGCCGTGTAGACCGGAGCTATTCCCACTGTAACGAGACCCGCTATTGACGCCACATTAACGACTATTCCACCTTTTCCACCCTTGTGCGTGCCCATGTAATCGTAACCCAGAAGTGTCGACTTCACTAGAGCCGTCTGCGTGTTAATTTAACATTGCTCCAATATAGCCTCGAATTAAAATCCATCAATCGATGAATTAATAACTAATTTCTTGTTTTCCAGTAGGGATGAAACAGCGGTACTCACGACGTTAAGGTCGATCATCTTTTGGTATTCACAATCGTTGAAGATCCCGGCGTTGTTGATGAGAATGTCCAAGCCATCGAGAGCTTTCACGGCATTCTTGAAGACGACTGGCCCAAGGAAAGAAAGAAGTCAAAACAAAAAAGAAGTATAAATCATACATCAGCCCATCGAGAAGTTGAACGTCCGAAGCTTACCCTCCAATTGGTCAAAGTTGGTTACGTCCACTGGAAAGAAGAATGCACGACCGGCTCCAAATTCTGCGTTCAGCTTACTCGCTGATACTTTACCGTTCGAAGTGGGTAGGTCCAAAATCGCCACGGACTGTGCAGAAGCGAACGACCCAGTTACACATTCAATTTTAATCTTGCGTCTTAAAATCATTTTATAAAAAAAAATTTTTAACGATTGAACTTACCCTCGCATCATTGCGCAACAACTGCTGGCAATATTGATAACCGATGCCGTTCGCACCCCCGGTCACAATCGCAGTTTTGTCTCGCACAGTAGTCATCGTTTATAGCTTATTTTTTTTTAATTTCTTCTTGAGTTCCTTATCGAAGCCGCGTTTACGAAGACTGAACGCCGTTGTAGATTTCGCGATCGCGTATATATACCATCTGCCCGAGGCACTATATCAGCATTCCGATAGGAACGTTTAAATTTATCGAGTGGGATAAAAATTTCAGATAATATATTTGAATAAAAATTCGGTATCTGCATAAGAACGGAAACACTGATAAACACAAAATACATATTCAACGGAGATAGACGATGAACGAAGATATAATGGTTTTACAATTTAGAGCCGACTTGCTGAAGGTCATGGTCTTGGACAGTAGTCATCGTCTATTGCTTCGTTTAAAAAATTTCAGGCTTTCGATTGAAACGTTTAGATTTATCGAATGGGAAGAAATTTCAGGTAAGTGATTTAAATTTAATCGCGCGGTTGAACCAACGAGGTCAGTCCAAATAATATGTCAAGTCACATCGTCAGAAACACATTCGCGAAAAAGGAAGCTTAAAATATTAGCAATTTTAATCAGCGGTGCAGATAACGTACGGTTCGTGACAAATAATGTCCCTCGACGTCAGCTGTTATAAAACTGTTACGAACAGCAAGCAGTGATGGATTTAGGCACAAACAGTGTAGGCAACTGTCTAGGAGCGCTGAGTTACAAAAAACGACGCCGTGTCGAGGAAAAAAATATAATAAAATTGAAAGACCGAAAATGCTGAATGTTGTATGAAACTATTTAGTTGTTTTCAAGGCGTCAAAGGTGAATAATTGTAATATATGTATGAGTGTGTATGTGTGTGTGTGTGCGTGTGTGAATCGGACGCGAAAAATTCAAACCGCTATAATTCGAGAATGCCTCGACCGATCACTCTGAAATTTCACACACAGTACGTGTGGTTAATGGTAAATGTTTCTGCAAAATTTTATTTAAAAAATATGCGATTGTTTTTTTACACCATTTTTCATTTCTTCAAAAATATCGGTTTGCGGTCTAGCACTCACAATTGTTTAGCTATCTGGCTACAGACGCGTACACGGATGGAATATGATCACCCGATGATTCCTATGAAATTTCGAGAGTATCGATCGAGCCGTCAAAATTATATGCTATTTTCAGTTTTTTGAATTTAATGAAAAATGAGTACTTTGCTTTAGACACCATTTTTCTAATTAAACATTCATTTAGGAATAAAATAGGTGTTAGATTCGTGATCAGCATGAAAAAATACATGGAATACAATCCCGGAGCGACAACTAATGAAAAATTTTACCGGGAATTTTTATAGCCAAAATTGCGAAAATGAGTGATTTCGCGTATTTTTAAACAGCGATTTCATTGCTTTCCGATAGCATCGAGGAAAAACCCGTGTGCGTATCGTGTTCCTACGGCAAGAAATACACAAGACGATGGATATGACGGGGTTGAAAAAGCTAGATAAAGAGGTATCATTTATGGATTTCTTGAGTAAAACATCGAAACTGCCAAAAAAAATTCAGGAAAGCATAATTCCATGTATTTTTTCGCATGCACTCAACCTGAATCGGTCAACCATTTTGCATAAAAGTCTAATTGACGACTCGCTGTTTTTACGTATAGAAACATTTTTGAAGTTTCTTCAGAGTTTGATCATCTCATACTTGGGCATCTCGATTTCGAAGGGTGGATCGCAGGTTTGGCTTACCCAGACAGCACCGTTCGTGCCCTTCTCGATAAGCTGGATCATCGCCTTTGCCACGTATTCGACTCTGATAACAGATAGTATAACACCAGGCATCGCTTTAATCGCCCGTTTGTCATCAGATTTACGATATAATATAGAACTTGATTTAAAAATCTGCGACAATTTGAAGACAAAAAAAATTCTACTTTTGACTGAAAAATCAACTCATAAGAACAAAAATTGAATAGATTATTGATTTACGGTAATAAATTCAATGTTTGACTGAAAAATCAACAGGTAAGAAAAAAAGGGATAGATTATTGTATTACGCTTCCAAATTCAATTTTTGAGTAAAAAATGAACTTATAAGAAAAAAAAATAGAATATATTGTTGAATTACGGTTGTTTGGGGATTGCCAGGTGACGCTTCACGGCGTTGACTCTGTCGACGATATCCAGATGTTTGTTCTCGATGTTCATGATCATGGGAGTGTCCGTCAAACCGGGACACATAACTCTTACGCTTACGCCAGTTCTCTCATAAGAGTGCTGTAATTATATAAAAATTAGAAAAAAAAATAAATAGAAAATAAACATAACTATTCACTAAACTTGTTCTTGTTTTTGTATCGCGATACGAGCGCTCAGTCCAGCTGGACCATTGTACTCGCACCGCCCTAACTGTCTACGTTGTGTTCCTTAGACGCAGAACACAAAAGACCGGTGTTCCTCGTGATGTCATTGACTTTTTTCGCACCTACTTCTGCAACTTTGACACCTCTTCATTAGGGACTTCCGGTTGCTCAGGGTATCTTGGTCAGTCCCCCGTTCCCCAGCAACCCTTCATGGGCTATTGCCGGTTGCTCCGTGTATCTTGACCAGTCCCCCGTCGCCCAACATCCCTTCTTGGGGTTGCCAGTTACACAGGGTATCGTTGACACAGGGTCAGTCCCCCGTCCCCCAGCAACCCCTCGTGGGCTATTACCGGTTGCACAGGATATCTGGGCCAGATCCCCAAGCCACCTGATCCCTACTTTGAATTGCCGGTTAATCAGGGTATCATTGACCTAGACCCCGGCCCCCGGTGTTCCTAAATGTAGTCATGCTGGGGATCATGGTCGGCCTCCTCAGAGCCCCAGGTTAAGGAGGTAAGGCTCAAAGTATTCTAGGATAGTCGCCTGGTATACCTAGAAGCATCGTTATGATGCACCATGCCCTGGTGTGAGTTATCGTGCTCGGGCTGAAGCCCAAGCACGATTACTTACACTCTGGCCAGGGATAGCTATTGCGGAGCGTCGAGGCTGATACACAGACTCGCTATCCCGGGTACGCTACGGGTACGCTACGTCCCCTACGCCGGTACGGTCTCAGGTTTGATTCACGACGCCGGACTTTCGTCGCGTCTCACCGAGAATGAAAACAATGGAGTACAGCTATATGCATCCGACACTCACACTTGAAGTTACCGTGTGCGAGCGACCGATGTATATATCTAGAGCTTCGTGTCGTCCATGTTTTTTTTCCCTTCCCGGCGAAACATACGAAGCCGGGAATCGAACCGATGACCTCCCGATGCTTAGGTCTTAGAGGCGAGCACACCAACCACTAGACCACCGCACCGGTTATTCACTAAACTTAATTATTCGTTAATTAGATAAAAAAAATTAGCTGTTAGTTTTTGGAGCAACACACGAACCTTCAAACCGACGGTAAAGGCTAAAACTGCGTGCTTCGTCGCAATGTAGACTGGAATTGCTCCCGCTATAATGAGACCGGCTACTGACGCCATATTAACGACTATTCCACCTTTTCCATTCTTGTGCGTGCCCATGTAATCGTAACCCAGAAGTGTCGACTTCACCAGAGCCGTCTGCGTGTTAATTTAACATTGCTTCGATATAGCCTCCAATTTTAATCCATCAATCAATTTATTAATAACAAATTTCTCATTATCCAGAGGGGATGAAACAGCGGTACTCACGAAGTTAACGTTGATCATCTTTTGGTATTCAAAATCATTCAAGATCCCGGCGTTGTTGATGAGAATGTCCAAGCCCGCGAGAGCTTCCACGGCATTCTTGAAGACGACTGGACCAAGGAAAGAAAGAAGTCAAAACAAAAAAGAAGTATTAATCGCACATCAGCCCATCGAGAAGTTGAACGTCCGAGGCTTACCCTCTAATTGGTCAAAGTTGGTTACGTCCACTGCAAAGAAGAATGCACGAGCGTCTCCAAAGTCTTCGTTCAGTTTACTCGCTGATACTTCACCGTTCGAAGTGGGTAGATCCAAAATCGCCACGGACTGTGCAGGAGCGACCGAACCAGTTTCACATTCAATTTTAGTCTTGCGTCTTAAAATTATTTTATTTAAAAAAATGTTAACGATTGAACTTACCCTCGCGCCATTGCGCAACAACTGCTGGCAACATTGATAACCGATGCCGCCCGCACCCCCGGTCACAATCGCAGTTTTGTCTCGCACAGTAGTCATCGTTAATAGCTTTTTTTAAAAAAAATCCTTCACAGATCCTTATCGAAGCCACTTTTACGAAGACTGAATCTTGCGATCGGGTATTTATATCGTCTGCCCGAGACACTGGTATCAGCCTTCTGATAGGAACGTTTGGACTTGTCGAGTGGGGAAAAATTTCAGATAACATATTTAAATAAAAATTCGGTATCGATAACATTATTAAATAAAACTTGTATGAAGATTCTGAAAAAAAATTCCCAAAGGGGGACCTGCGATACTGGCGTAGTAAAAAAATAAACGAATAAAAAATTTAATTCATATAGATTCTTATAAAATCGACTATTATTTAGATAAATAAAAGGGGTTTGCCCGTAGTCGGTAAATTTGACTCACATAGTTGGGAAACTTATTTTGAAACAGTGGTTCTTTCAATAAAGTTTGTTGGATGCGTTTCCCTCGTTTGTCCTCTGCTGATTATATTTTTTACCCCGCAAGTATCGCAGGTCCCACTTTGAGATACTTTTTTCAGAATCGGCATACAATGCCAAATACCGTATAAAATTGAGACCAGAATCGAAGGTGTGTTTTAGTAGAAAAAAAATATTTTGATTTTTGGAAGTGATCCCACTATAATGAGACCGACGATTTTGCACGTGTTTGCAATTAGAAATGAGAGAGAGATTTTGCGAGCGCGAGGGGTTAGAGTAACCTTGTCGAGAAATGTTGATGGCCTTGTGGATCATAATTCAATGGTTGTTTATTAAGAATGTAATGCTTACACAGATAATTTTATAGATTCTTCACGTTCTAATCTACGATCTGGTGTTTTTACGTATAGAAACATTTGTAGAGTTTCTTCAGAGTTTGATCGTCTCGTACTTGGGCACGTCGACTTCGAAGGGTGGCTCGCAGCTTTGGCTTACCCAGACAGCACCATTCGCGCCCTTCTCGATAAGCTCGATCATCGACTTTGCCACGTATTCGACTCTGATAACAGATAATATAACACCAAGCATCTCTTTAATCGCCTGTTTGTCACCAGGTTTACGATAAAATCTAGAACTACATTTATAAAGCTGCGACAATTCAAATTTTTGAGAAATTCACTATTTGACTGGAAAATCCACTGATAGGACAAAAAATTGAATAGACTATGGAATTACGGTTGCAAATTCAATTTTTGACTGAAAAGTGAACCGATAAGAATAAAAATTGTATAGATTATTAAAGGTCGGTTGCAAATTCAATTTTTTACTGAAAAATGAATTGATAAGAAAAATAATGGAATAGATCATAGAATTACGGTTGTCTGGTCCATCCCAGCTGATACTTCACAGCTTCGGCTCTGCCGACGATATCCAGATGTTTGTTCTCGGCATCCGTGATCAGGGGAGTGTCCGTCACACCGGGACACATAACTCTCACGCTTACACCAGTTCTCTCATAGGATTCCTGCAATTATATAAAAATTAGAAAAAAAAAATAAATAAAAAATAAATTTAACTATCTATTTATTTTTAATTAATTAAAAATTAAGTAGTTATTCATTAATTAAATTAAAAATTAACTGTTCGTATTGTAAGCATGACGCGAACCTTTAGAGCGACGGTAAAGGCTAAAACTGCGTGCTTCGTCGCCGTGTAGACCGGAAGTGATCCCACTATAATGAGACCCACGATTGACGCCACATTAACGATTATTCCACCTTTTCCACCCTTGTGCGTGCCCATGTAATCGTAGCCCAGAAGTGTTGACTTCACCAGAGCCGTCTACACGTTAATTTAACATTGCTTTAATACAGTTTCATTTCCAAATTGATAAATAAATAAATTGATCAATAAATGTGTAAAATTATTAATAAATTTATCAATCGATTTATTAATGACTAATTTATTCTGTTCCAGGGAAATTAAGGAGTGGTACTCACGAAGTTAAGGTCGATCATCTTTTGGTATTCAAAATCGTTCAAGATTCCGGCGTTGTTGATGAGAATGTCCAAGCCTCCGAGAGCTTCCACGGCATCCTTGAAAACGACTGAATCAAGGAAAGAAAGAAAAAAAGAACTATTATTCATACATCAGCTCTGTGAGAAGTTCGATGTCCAAGGCTCACCCTCCAATTGGTCAAAGTTGGTTACGTCCGATGCAAAGAAGAATGCATGGTCTGCACCGAATTCTTCGTTCAGTTTACTCGCTGCAACTTCACCGTTCGAACTGGGTAGATCCAAAATTGCGACGGCCTGTGCAGGAGCGTTTGAAGCATTTTTGTATTCAATTTTAATCTTACACTTAAAACGTATTTAATTTAAGGCAACAGCATAAGAATTTGGTATAAAAAAAATTAGGGCGGTTTTCAACATTTTTTTTTAACACGAGTATCACAATGACGCCGTCGGGTTTTTATCCACAGTTAGTACGAAGTGTGATAAAGTTTGAGTTTTTTTCTTTTATCAAAAAATATAAATTATTAACGGGCTTATTAATAATTACCAATTAACAATTAACAACAGACATCGTATCTCAAAATCTATTCGATTAAGATGCTTTTTTCGTCGAAACGAAAGAAATAACGACCTTAATCGTTTGTTATTAGCAAATAAATTAGCAAATTATGCGGTCATAAGACAGAAAATGTTATAGTCAAGGATCAGTCCAAATGTCACCTCAACCGGACGAATAGACTTTGACATCCGATGTCCGTTGTTAATTTAATAAGTCCGTTTTCAATTGATTTTTTTCAATACCCAACTTACCTTCGCGCCATTGCGCAACAACTGCTGGCAATATTGAAAACCGATGCCGTTCGCACCCCCGGTCACGATAGCAGTTTTGTCTTGGACAGTAGTCATTGTCTATAGCTTGTTTCAAAAAATTTCTATTTCAAGTCCTTATCGGAGCAACTTTTGCGAAGACTGAACCGCGTGGCAGATCTCGCGATCCCTTATATATCCCGTCTGCCCGAGGCGCGTGTGTCGGGCTTCCGATAGGAACATTTCGATTTATCGAGTGGGGAGAAATTTCAGATTAGAGATTTTAATTTACATTCCCCATCTGCATAAGTACAGATAAGAAGTATTTACAGGTCAATGTTTGATGATATTGTCTAAATAACTTTATTTAATTGAAGAAATCTCATCGTTTGCTCGACTTCCAAAGTCTCTTGCACTTATGTGTCTCCTCGCAATTTGCAGGACAGTGGGCGGTCGGAGGGACGATGCAGCGGGAGTCCAGGGCTGTGTAATTCTATAAATTACAGAGGAAAAAAAATGCACGCAATCAACTTCGCTCGAGCGGTTGGACAAACGAGGTCAGCCCGAAAATTATATCAATTGACGTCGTCAGACACACACTCGAGTGAGAGAGAGCTTAAAATACTCGCAATTTTAATGAGCGGTACAGATAGCGCGCCAGATAATCTATCTTGACGCGTGTTGTTATAAAAAGTGTTAGGAACAACAAGCAGTGATGGATTTAGGCACATGCGATGTAGGCAATTGCCGAGGGGCCCCGAACAGCCAAAGACGAGGGCGCGTTGAGGGAAAAAAAAATTGACGACCGGAAATGCTAAATGTTGTATAAATCTATGTAGTTGTTTTCACGGCGCCAAAGGTGAATAATTTAAATCCGCAAGCTCGCGTATAATATGTATGTATGTTTAATATAGATATTGATTTATACTTTGTTATCATCGATTAAGAGGATAAGACAATATCGATTATGTAATTTTAAAAACTTACAGTAATTTAGTCGAGTTACCCATTCAACAATCACAATAGTCAGTAGATGCGCGACTCCCGCCCGCCTTTTTGGACGCATACTTAGCTTTTCTTTATTCATTGTACTGAGAAACACCAAGCGCCGTGGCGTTATTATGCATAAACTGGTATATTTAATTTCATGTACAATTGTAATGAAAAATTATCGTACAGTATATTAAAAATTTTAGAAATACTTTACTTTTACTAATTTACTTTGATTTTTCTACAAAAGTTCTTTAAATCCAATAATTTACTTTAATTTCACTGTAAAAGTCAAAGTAAACTGTAAAAGTTGCGGTAAATTTTTCACCGCAATTGTACATGAAATCTAATACACCAGTTTTTACATAAAAACTTCCAGTCTGATGCATTAAGTGTATATTTTTTTTGGATTTTATTATCGAGGTAGAACATGTTGGCAATTTAACTTTGAAAAATATTAAAAGTTACCTACGAGCAAAAAAGTTAAAAGACATTGTCATTTAAGCTTCGTACCAATAATTTTTGGGTTGTCATAAATTGGCTAGCCTGGGGCGCCATCGATCTTAAATCCGCCACTGACGACAAGTGTGAACGATAATGTTTGATAACAAACTGACCTGCCCGTCGTAGATTCGAGGATCGACGGCCTCTCCTTCGGCCGTTGGAAAGTGGATCAGCCAAGGAATCTCTCGCAAGCAGGGCGCCGGCTCCGACAGCCAGATCGTACCGGTTTTCGCTCGAGCCATGACGTGGACCAAGGCTTTCCCAACGCGGGATTCCCTGTAACATTTTTTTTTTTTATTGTACACATTGGAACTTTTATCGAAATTAGCTTTGGAAGAGTTTCTGCACGCACGCTGATGGTTCGCAATACGGCGAGACGTCCGAATCGGCTATAGAATTCGATATTGGGAAATCCGGTAAACCGATCTGATCCAATGGTTTTTGCGATTTCAGAAGAGCAACGATTCTCACACCGGTCGTCTCTGCCGGATAGGTTTTCTGTGATGAAATTTTGGATTTATTGTTTGTTTTTTTTTTTTTTGTGGATTTTGATTTATAAAATAATGTCCAGTTAACGATGAACTATTCACTGAAAGATCGATGCTGGTTTCGACGACGGGTTCCTTGAAGCAATAAACCGGCGTTGGATCGTTCGGCCACCCCATGAAACCGATTATGCTAGCGCCGTTAACGATTATTCCACCGGCGCCACCTGCGTTCTTCGCCATGAATCGCATTCCCGTGTGAATTGTTCTCATAGTATTGCTCTGGAAATCGTTCGAACTATTCGGGTAACTATCGTTAAGATGCACAGTCCGAATTATAGATACGGTTTTTTGTGCCACGCCATTAATTGAAGCCGAAAGGCTGAATGTCGATAAACAATTTTGTGAATATTGCTGTTCAATTATCGAACAGTAGAAATTTTAATCTGGCTGGTTTCGTGTGTCTGACCCATTGATCTTTGGCGTTATTTATATCTTCATAACTAACACCAGGCCGAGGCTCTCCCGTTATATTACATCGAGGCATAATTTTCAAAATTCCGATATTCAACCATTAAACGATAGAAAATTGAATCTGTTGGCTCTTTAGTGTCTCACCCATAAAGCGTCATTTATCTTTTGGTGGTATTTATATCATTCGGCTTTATTTATATCCTCACACAATTAACATCACGCCCGGCTCCCCCATAATATTACATCGACGCATAATTTAAAAAATTTCGATACTCAGCTTTCGAACGATAGAAAATTAATCAGGAGGGTGTCCAGTGTCCCACCCGTTTAATGTTATTTACATTTTGGTGTTACTTATATCTTCCCAATTAACACCGGGCCAGGCTCTTACGTTATATTATATCGACGCATAATTTTCAAAATCTCGCTCTTCAACTATCGAAGATAGAAAAATTGAATCTGGAGGATTTTTAGTGGCTTACCGATTTAGCTTCGGCGTTTTTTGTATCTTCACAATTAACACCAGGCCAGGCTCTCCCGTTGTTTCTGTCTAGGTTGTTGAACAGCACGTGAACCGCTTTGTATCTGCAGATCGTTTCTTCGAAAACGCCTGAAGGAGGAGCGATGGATATCAACTATTTTTTTTATCAAGCGACGATTGACCTCATTGCGGGACCGAATCGGACCTTCCAACTGAGACGATATCTTCGGATCGCAGCGAAGAAATCGTGCGCGCTTCTTGCCATAAAAATCGCAGAGGCTCTGCGCGGCGTTTTCCCCTGCTAGGGAATCTTCGTCAGCCAGAACTACCGCCTTTGGATCAACGAGAAATAATAAATCGGTATAAAATAAAAAAAATTATTGAGCATTTAGATTATGAAGCATGCGATATTGTTGGGTTATTTTTTTTATTTTAACTAACTCGTGCTCCGTTATATAGCAAAGAATCTGCGGCGCTGAGACCGATGTCCGTTACACCACCGACAACGATGGCGACTTTGCACTCCGGATCGAGAATCGGATCGCCAGTGTGATCACTAAAGCAACGAGTAATCAAGCTGCAGTAAAAATATACACTGAAAAAAAAGGATAGTGTTTCCTACCGTAACCCATGTAGCACGAAATATTTTGAAAACATTTTTAGATATATTTTCAATCTTTCAAGTATTACGAAATATTTCTGCAATATATGAAAATAATATTTTGAAATATTCTACCAAAATGTTGCAACGAAACATTTCTTGAATATTTTCAATATCTGACATCTTTCGAAATATTTTTTTAATATACGAAAATAATATTTTGAAGTATTCTATCAAAATATTCCAATATTTTTAAAGCAAATATTGGTAGGTGTGAACTGAACTTTTCACGTTTCTAAAACACTTTACAAATATTTCTACATGTTGGTAAAATATCTATTAGATATTGGCATGTTGCTGACATACAAATGTTTCAAAAACATTTTTGCGAAACATTTCAACCCATCGTTTTTAACTATAAAATGTAGAGGTTCCCCTCGGGAACTATTTTTTATGGTAAATAGTCGGTATCGTTGCTTCAACTATGTAAATTTTTCTCGGCTCACCACTTCTTGGGCGCGATTATCTTCAATTTATCATCATCGTCGTTCCTTTTCTTGGACCACGGCCAGAAGCTTCGTTTTCTTTTTCCATTTTTTTGATCTCTGCGGAGACGACATCCTGTATGAAACGAGCCGAGTCTCAGCAATTGACGACTCGATGGTAGCAAATCGTTGATGAACGCGAGGCTCGCAGAGCGCTGGAGAAGTCCAGAAAACATTTCGCCTCTATTTTCATATCCGACAGATTATTATTCTGTATTACTGAGGGTTAAATATAAAAAATGCAAAATGGTTAAATTTTACGAGAATTTAGACAGATGTGACGAATGCTCGTGTCTTTTGTTCGAACGAGTGAGGGACGACGAACGATTTTTTTTTCGATTTAATAATGATAATTAATTGAATAGTGCGAGCGGCGTCAGCGCGGTTTGCTCGCTCGGAAATGTTTTGTAAATTACAAATACCGCGATTAATATTATTGTCGCTTCTGGCGCGGAATTTCATGTGCGATATGAATAGATGAGCTGAAAATATACATTGACGACAATATTCTTCTTGACTTGATTTCTTTTTTTCGGTAGGAAAAAAAGACAACCGAGTTTAAAAAGCTAAGCGTTTTATTGACAAGACTCGCAACATACATCCCGAGCAAATAATACATAAAATCCAACAATTTTTCAATAACTTATAATAATATTACTATATTGATCGTGTCCGAGTGAGGGAAGACGAACGATTCCTCTTTTCTATTAAATAATTATTATTAATTTAACAATACTAGCAGCGTCAACGCGCTTTGCGCACCCGGAAGTGTTTTGCGAATTAAAAACACCTCGAATAATATTTTTTACCATTTGGAGCAGAATTTCATGCCCTGATGGATTTAAAAATGGATTTATTTTTTTCGGGTAGGAAAAAAAACGATCGTACTTAAAAAGCTAGGCGTTTTATTGACAAGACTCGCAACATACATCCCGAGCAAATAATACATAAAATCCAACAATTTTCTTTAATAACTTATAATAATATTACTATATCGTTCGAGTTCCTCCATCGGCAATGAATATCCGTAAAAAAAAGGATCTCGAACGCTCCAAATAATCTCGTAGCTTGAACAGTGCAAATCGCCCTCGTGATACTTTATTGTCCTGCCCAAGTTACGCCACACCCGACGCGGCAGCGAAGCTCTCGAAGGCTCCGATCTAAAAGTTAAACACTAAAAAAATGTAAATAAAAAAACGAAGCTCTAACGCATTAATCTCACGGGCGCACAAGTACAACAGCCTCGCCCCAGTATCATTCCAAAGCCGCGAACTCTTCTTCATTATTTTCATTATTTTAATTTATTTTTTTTCCACTAAATGATTACCAAAAATGTTTCGTATAAAAAGTTACGGACGTTGGTTCTCGAATCACGGAAGCACCGATCTGTCTTCGAATTTTTTTTTTTTTTTCTTCTCAACTTCGGTCTGCGTGATCGCGCGCGTGGGAAATATTCTAAAAATCGTTTTACACACGTTTACATATTGTTACGATAATAAGATTTTTTGTTGTTTTTTTTTCTGTTCATAGGTACACGGGTTAAATTGGTACGGCATGAGATTTGTAGCGGTTCAAAAGCGAGGAATGGTCCTGGCCTACTGGCGATTTTTAACCCGGTGCGGAAATGATTATTGCTCCGGGAACAAAACCTCGCGGGGTTGCAAGCCGTTCTCGACGAGCCAAACGCTGCCGCTCTGACCGGCTCGCAGTATGTGGATCAGAGCTTTCCCGACGTGCTCGGCTTTCTGTGGTACGTAAGATGCCGTGTCCCGGTGCCAGGCGTCCTCGTACAGGGGCGAGAGCAGCGTCGTCGGCGCTACGTCGCCTTGGGAACACGTTACACTCGGACACAGGGCCATTACCTTCACGCGCGTTAAGTTAACGTGATAGTCGTCCTGGATAAGAAAAAAAATATCGTTTTAAAGACCTTTTTTGTTTTTTTTTTCCAGCCCACATAGCAGGGAAATATTTTTGAAGGGTTTCAATAATATTTCTTCGAAATATTGAACATATTTGATCAATTTTTTAACGTTTTAAAAACATTTGGAAAATATTTTTTTGTTGGTGCATAAATCTTACATCGAAATGTTTCAGAAATGTTTCGCTTAAATGTTTTTTTTTTTACATTTCAGCGAAATGTAAAAGATCTCATCATCAATCCAAATTGGATATATAAGATTTCTTTTTACACAATCAGACTCACTCCGAATGCTCTAGTGAGGCTGACGATCGCACTCTTTGTTGCCGAATAAATCGGCAAGCTCACGTATGGATTTATACCAACGTTACTTCCGGTATTCACGACGATGCCGCCCCGGCCCCCTCGATCCACTCCGAGAAATCGCTGAGCCAGTAGCATTCCTCTTATCACACCGTTCTGAAAAAAAATGAAATTTTTCTGAGCTATGATAAATTCTGAGCATTGATGAATATTGACACATTTTTTTTTTTTTTTTGGCAAAGAGAAATTGTGACTAACGAGATTGATGTCGACCTCGAGTTCCCAGAATCGATCGTTCATGATACCGGCATTGTTGATTACTATGTCGATGTGACCGAACACCGAGATCGTGTTGCGGAAGGATTCTGCATAGAAAAAATAAAAATAAATAAATTGAAAAAAAGGAAGAAATTTTTAAGATCGTGTGCTCTTCGTAAACGAAATGATTTTTTTTTACCTTCGAATTGGGGATAATCCGTGACGTCGCACTGGCAAAATATAACTCGATCCTTTCCGTGCTTCGCTGCCAACGAGTTCGCCAGTTTTTCGCCCTCCGTCTTGTTTATGTCGCATATTGAGACCTAAAAAAAAAGAAACGATAAAATTCACGACCAAAAAGCAGCGTTCATTGTCTTCGACGGAGATGAGTCATCTTCGTTATTCTCGCTTTCACACGCGTTTCAGACGATCTAAAAATAATCGAATTCTATTTCGACCGCGAACGCCGCTCGACGGTCAGTTTAGTTTTCGCCGATAGTTACCATTTTTTTTATTTTATTTTTTTCTTCTTCAGACGATTTTTTTTTTGTACAATACCTTGGCTCCCTGATTCAATAGTTCCTCGGTGTACGTGCTGCCGATGCCGCAAGCCGCTCCCGTAACCAGAGCCACGCGCCCCGTCAGCTCCATCCTCTCGATGACTCCTCGACTTCCGGTCTGCAAAAAAATATATATATATTAAAGCAAATCCCCCTCAAAATAACGTACTCGAAAACGAAGCTTCCGATCGCACGTCGCTAACCACCGCTCAAACACACGATAAAAAAAAATCATTATAAAAAAAGAGAAAAAAAATTAATTAAATAAAAATATCGTCTTTAATAATTTTTTTTTTTTTATTGAAGTATCGTCTTCGAGCACGAAACTTCCGATCGCACGTCGCCAATCTCCTCTCGAATACACGCTAAAAAAAGGAACAAAAATTAAATGAAATCGAATCCGTCTCAAAGTATCGAACGAAACTTCTGATCACACGTCATCCCCTTTTAAACACACGATAAAAAAACCATTATTAAAAAAAAAAATGTAATTAAATTAAAACCATTTCAAAATATCGTCTTCGAGAATTAACTTCCGATTGCACATCAGCAGCCCCACTTCAAAAACCCGATTAATAAAAAGAAAAAAGGAAGGAACAAAATCAATTCCACCACAAAATATGGTCTTCGAGAACTAAACTTTCGCTTGCACCTCGCCAGCCCCCTTTTAAACACACACGATAAAAACGACAAAAAAAGCACAGTATAAGAAAAATTGAAAAAAAAAAAAACCCCCGACGGGGTAAAAAAAATCGAGATAGTCGACGCAATCTCGTCTCATAAATATTTCCACCCCCGTCGCCTTCGGGCGACACCCGAAGGCCGAGCTGCCTCTTTCCCTCCTGTTTTCCTTGCCGCACGTAAATCCGAAAGCACATCGACCCAGACCACTCGGAAACAAATCCTCAAACTATAGTTCTTGTACAAAAAAAAAAAAAAAAAATCAGCAATAAAAAAATTTGGCACTCTCTCATAAACGCGAAACTTTACCTCTTAGTAATTTTTTTTCAGGTAAAAATGCGTTATTGTTTTCGTCGCGATGTCCAACGGCGGACGCACCGAACGAAAGTGAATCGACCTTGTCGAGGGGACGAAGAGCGGTGGTTTTGGAGGAGACGGCGCAGACGAGCCGGCGAGCGCAGACGGAGAGGAAACACTCGTGCGAGTCGCCCAGGAGGTGGTCGGTCTCGAGGTGTGGCTGTCACGGGGCGGCGGATTTCTCTCCGGAGCGTGTGTACGGACACACGCGCACTTACCACGAGCCGAACGTTTCGCCGGATGAATATGACTCCACACGCGCGCGTAACACACCCCGCCCTGTTTCGAGCCCGACGCTGTATAGTCGCGATATCGATTCACCCGTTTGCCTGGCTTTCTCCTCTCCCCCGTCTGTGTCTCGCATAAAGGAGCCTTCGATATGAAAACGGTATGAGAGGGGCTTAAAGTCACCTGCTCCGAAACGACCTCGGCTCAGAGTCACGCCACGGGGCCCGAAGGACCGGAGGGACGAGACCTTCGCGGGCGATAAATTATTTGGGGATGGAGGGGTGAAAGATTTATCGGGCATAGGTTACATTTTTTTTATCGGATTTCTTTTTTTCAATCAATTTTTTCAACTTTCTGTTCACAGAAAGTCTTCAGCTGCCGGCGTGGCGTTCGCTCGGTTGGTGAAAGAGCCACTTTTTAAAATAAATATCTTCCGAAATTGAGATGAAAAAATTGTGGCTTTCTATACGCCTATGGCAATGGCGAGAACATTTTTTTCTACCAGATTTTTTTTTTCTCTTTGGGGGTTTGAAAGTTGAGAGAGATCGAAAGTCACATTTTTTTCATAAATATCTTCCGAATTTGAGATGAAAAAATTGTGGAGTGATTTTGACCAATTGCTTTGACCGGAATTTAATTATATATTTTTCTTTTCTCATTGGGGGTTTCAATGTTAAGAAACATAATTTATCGAAAGTCACATTTTTTTATATATCTTTGATACAGCAAAGTGTCGAGCGGTTGAAAAAAAGGTATTTTCAAAGGAAAACAGGCTCGACTCTTAAAGGATTAAAGTGTCGACAGAGAGCTCCTAATTAATTAATTAATGCATTGATAATTTTATATTGAGTATACGATGTAAAAAAAATTGTAAATTTAAATCACCGGACTGAAATTTTTTATGCGAAAGTTGGTACATTTAAATTAATGGACTTTTACAGTGAAATTTAGAAGTACATTATTGGATTTAATTACTTTTACAGTCAAAGTAAAGTACATCATTAAAAGTAAAGCTTTTAATATACTGTACGTTAATTTTTCATCACAATTGTACATGAAACTTAATATACCAGTTTATGCATAAAAACTTCCAGTACCAGTACATTAAATTTCATTCAAATTTTCTTCACAGTCTCCAACTGTGCATTTTAATTTTAGCACTTTTCGCGGACATAAAAATCCACAATTTTCGAGCCTCGATTTTTTTGGTTCTCTACAATAAAACCCGAATGGGTTTTAAATTTAATTAGAGAATTTATCGATCGCCC
This sequence comes from Stenichneumon culpator, assembly GCA_964017025.1. NCBI lineage: Eukaryota > Metazoa > Arthropoda > Insecta > Hymenoptera > Ichneumonidae > Stenichneumon > Stenichneumon culpator. The sequence goes on along the minus strand of OZ024779.1, from coordinate 15,814,970 downwards.
TGTATGGATTGAAAGGATCTTCATTTGTCGAATCTACCGCCTTTCCTCTGTCATCCCCGCCATAGATTTAATGACTAGATGTCTCTCTCCGATCCGATCGAAGACATAACGATCTGACAGCTCCACTGGTGGAGCGCTAAAGGAAAATAAGTTACAACGGAGAGAAAAAAAAACGAAACGCGTGAGTTGTACGAAGCCGGTGCGGATCATCACGACGTGCAATGGACTGCGCCGGCGGCGGTAGAATCAAATTGAAGAAGCTATCGCGCAATCGTAACTCACGCACCGCCGTTTCCGGCACGAAGGTCAAGCAGTCTCATAGAAGACATAACACGAGATCGAGAAAATGCGTTTGTCTGCCCTCGAATTACGCCCTCGTCGAGTTTCCGGTTGTATGGTCGGAGCTCAGGTGTGTCAACAAATCGTGATAAAAAATATTTATTACAATAGAAACTAATGTTAATTTTAATAATTACTTTTATAATATTAAATTCATCGTTGTTTTTAATAATTAGTTTTACAATATTAAATTAATCGTTGTTTTTAATAATTAGTTTTACAATATTAAATTAATCGTTGATTTTAATTATTACTTTTATAATATTAAATTGGTAGTTAATTTTTATAATTATTAATGGCATAAAAAATTGTGATTTGCAGAGCGAGTCAGCAGCTGTGCGACGGTGCGGTGAGATGCGCGGGAGACCAGCTATTTCCGGTCCACCGAGTAATCCTCTCAGCCGTGAGTCCTTACTTCAAGGCTCTCTTCACGAGCAGCTTGAAAGGAGGAAAGAGCGACACGAACGAGGTGTCCATCGGCAGTGTACCAGGCGAGATCTTCGGTCTTATTCTCGACTATGCCTACACCGGAAGCTGCAACGTAACGGCGGATAACGTCGAGCAACTTTTGCCTCTCGCCGACCAGTTCGAAGTTCTCGGCGTTGTCCAGCTTTGCTGTCAGTTCTTGCTCCAAGAACTCAGACCCGAGAACTGCTTGGGTAATTAAAAATGGAAAAGAAAACTTTCACGATAGCTCCGAGAAAAATTGATAGATTGTATTTCGCGTCTCTTCCTTTTGATCAAGACTCGTAGTGATCACTTCGGAAGAGGCACTCATACAATTATAGATTAAGTGAACTTATTTTGATAAGTTCATTTAATCTATAGTTGTATGAGCGCCTCTTTCGAACTGATCGCTACAAGCATTTTTTTATTTGTCATTATTTAACGTCGCATCAACTGCTATGGTTATTAGCGACGGCACAACAAGTCTTGATTATTTCGAAAGAGGCGCTCATACAAATATGATCGAACTTCACTCGGTAAGTTCGTTTAATCTATAATTGTTTTTAGCGCCTCTTTCGAAGTGATCACCGCGAGTTTCGATTTCTTCGGAAGAGGCGTGAAATACAATTATGATCGAGCTTCACTCGGCAAGTTCGTTCAATCTCTAATTCCATCGCTCATGCAATTATGATCAAACTTCACTCGGCAAGTTCGATCAATCTATAATTGTAATATAATTGTAGCTTCGTGTATTTGTTGTAATTATTTGAAAAAAAAAAAATTAAATAGGTATCTTCAAGTTCGCTCGACATTATTTCTGCCGCGATCTCGAGGAGAAGGGCTGCAAGTACATTCGCCACAACTTCAAGAGGATATTGCACGAGAGCTCGGAATTCAAAGATCTCGACGGCGACGAGCTCGAGGCTATACTTCGCGATGACGAGCTGAACGTTCGTAACGAGGAGCTCGTTTTCGAAGCTATAAGAACATGGATCGAGGCGAAGCCGATCGATCGTAAAAATCATCTCGCCAGACTGCTCGACTGCGTGCGCTTCGGTCTAATGAGCTACAAGTACTTCGTCTACAACGTTCTCACGTGGAGATACGTCGATGAGGACGAAGAGTGCCAGCGGATTCTTTTCCCCGCCAATGTCTATCTGTCCGAGCAAGAATCCTCTCAGAACAGCGACGTCGATCTTCGAAATCCGCTCACGAGACCCCGAGTGCCTTACGAAATTCTCTTCGCCGTCGGCGGATGGATCGCCGGATCGCCGACAAGCTTCGTCGAAACTTACGACACGAGGTACTCGAAAATCAAAATTTTAAACTTTTTCCGAACTATTTTACATTTTTTTTATATTAATTTTTTTAAATATGATTTTTTATCAATATTACATTTTTTTAAATATCATTTTTGTATTAATATTAATTTCATTTTAATGTTAATTTTTGTTTATATTAATTTTTTCTTTATTGTTGCAAACTAGGGCAGACCGATGGTTTTTAGCGTCGAACACCGATTCGACACCTCGCTCGTATCACGGAATGTGCGCGCTGAACAACCTGATATACATAATCGGGGGTTTCGACGGTCATGAGCACTTCAACACGGTGCGTTGTTTCGATCCAGTTACGAAGGAGTGGAGAGAACGGGCGTGCATGTATCACGCTCGCTGCTACGTCAGCGTTTGCACTCACGGTGAGAGGGTGCTCTTCTCATTCGGGGATCGCTCCATTAACAGGGGTTGCGGCTACCCGGAGACCCGAAAGAATTAGGACTTTCTTTTCCCTGACAAAGCAGTGATGAAAATAAAATAAAACCATTCTCTTCGCTTTTTCACGGATAAGAAAATCAATATTTTTTAAATGATTTTGCTTGGAGCTTTTTTTTTAACTCTTTAAAATAAATATAAATCTTAGTAAAAAATAAATAGCGAATTTAATTGGTTCCTGGGTAGACGCAGCCCTCCGATTGACACCGTTTCGGTCGTCGAGAATTAAAATCGAACGTCAGCTTAGACGCAGCCGTGTTTTTAACTAAAATATACATTTATTAAAAGCTTTAAGAAAGAAAAGAAAAATATATTTAGCTGACGTTCAATTTTAATCCTCGGCGAGTTTCTCGACGACAGAAACGGTGTCAATTGAAACGCCGCTTCTGCCCGGGAGCCGATTAATTATTTTTATTTTTTACTAAAATATACATTTATTAAAATGTTTACGAAAAAAAGAAGATATGTAGCTGACGTTCGACTTTAATTCTCGTCGAGTTCTCGACGACCGAAGCCGCGAAACGACCGAAAAATCGGTTCTCTGGTAGGCCCTTCAATTAACGCCTTTTCGGTCCATAAGAAACTCGCCGAGAATTAAAATCGAACCTCAGCTAATAATAATAATAATAATAATAATAATAATAATAATAATAATAATAATAATAATAATAATAATATATTCAGCATTCTGAACAGAAATACATTAATCTGATATTTTCATTTACACCTTTGGTAACGTACCATTCCTTATACGAGGAATTATACGTATAATTCTATAATTTATAATTCCTCTTATATCTTCTTTAAAAAAAAAATTCTTAGCTGGAAAACTTTACGCTCTCGGCGGTTACAACGGACGAACGAGAATGAGCTCCGGCGAGCGTTACGATCCGCAGCGCAATCAGTGGGAGATGATACCGTCGATGCACATCCAAAGATCGGACGCTGGAGCCGCTGCGCTGCACGACAAGATCTACATCGTCGGCGGCTTCAACGGCCACGAGGTTTTCAACTCCGCCGAGGTGTTCGACGTCGAGGCGAATCAGTGGACTTACATTCGCTCAATGTCGAAACCGCGAACAGGCGTGTCTCTTATCTCATTCAGAAACAGCCTCTACGCCCTCGGAGGATTCGACGGTAACGCGAGACTCCGCTCGGGTCAGTATCGATTCGATTTTGCTCCGATTCCACTCTCGGTTATTCGGCGGAGCTTACGGCGAAACTTGGAAACAGCCGTCGGATACGCCAGACCGTTAGATAAATTTTCGGAGCCGGCGGAGCGGCCCCTTTTTTATGTTAAATAAATAACGAGGAGAAATACTTTGCAGGCGAGCGCTACAGCCCTTATCAGGACGACTGGCACAAGATCTCGGGGATGTTCTGCCCGCGAAGCAACTTTGCCACTGTTGTGCTGGACGACATGATCTTCGTCGTCGGGGGCTTTAATGGTATGAAGTACAATGTAAAAAAAAAAATCGGATATAATTTAGTGGACTGGCACTGGAAGTTTCTATGCAATAACTGGTATATTGAATTTCATGAAGAGTTACGATGAAAAATTGATGTTCGCTGTGTTAAAAATATTGGAAAAAATTTATTTTTAATAATTTACTTTAATTTCGTATGAATTTTTGAATTACAGTGCAGGGAGAAAGATAAATGTTGGAACTACAAGGATTTTGTTACCATAACTCATTAATCTGGTTAACATAGGAACAACAAAATATTTTGCTGTAGCAGCCAAATATTTGTGCTGACACAACAATAAATTATTAACGATCTACATTGTGTTAGAGAAACATAACTATTTTTCTCCGTGCGTAGTGCGAACCGCTCCAAATTATTAAATTTATTTTTGTTTTTTGTTTATGGTACTTTTTGTTGGTATTGAGGTTTTTTCTTCCTGTCGCAGGTTCCGAGCCGATCGCCTATGTCGAGTGTTACGATCCCGACAGCAACGAGTGGTACGACGCGTCGCCGATGAATCTGAACAGAAGCGCCCTCGGTGCTTGCGTTATAGCCGGTCTCGCGAACGCCAAGGAGTATTCGTACGTGAGCAAAGCTCGACACCTCGGACACGCGTCGTCGAGAAACCGTGGAAAATTTGATCAAACCTCGGTGGCGACTCGCAATTCGTACGCCGACGGTCGCTACGGGGACGAAGAGGTCGACGGAAGCGAGGACGTCGAACTTCCGCCTATTCCCGGCACCGAGGAAATTCAATCGACGATAAATTCGTGATGGGCGTCAATCGAGGATATCCGAAATTAGAGGGAAGTGAAGATCGAAACGAATCATTTTTTTATCGCTACATTTTGTAATCGGTATTAAATATTTTTCATTTTTTATTGCGAATCGTCTGTGAATTTTTTTTAACGTCTTTAAAGAAATCGGCTGTTTGGGCAACGCAAAGTCGAGTCAGATTTTTACTTGCTTAGCAGCGGTGAATAACTTTTAACGGGTACTTGGTGCTTTTTTTTATTGACAAGTTTGTTGAAACGGTATTTAAGCGGTGGTGAGAGAATTATTAAAGATCGATCAACCAAAGAGGCGAAGTTTTGTCATTTCGTAGATTAAATGTGTAATTCATGAATAATTTTTATCGCAACATTTTATGATGGTTATACATTTTTTTTCATTTTTTATTTTTATCCTTTTTTTTTATCTAACGAAAATGTGCTGTTTGGCGGTGCAAAGTCGATCAGATTTAAACTGGCTCATTCGCAGTGAATAACTTTTAACGTGTACTTTTTTTTTATCGATAACTTTGTTGAAACGGTATTGAGCAGTGATGAGAGAATTATTAAAGATCGATTAACCGAAGGGAAGAACCCTTTGGTTAATCGATCTTTAATAATTCTCTCATCTCTTTTTGTCATTTCGTACAGTAAATATTTTTCGCTGATAAAGGAACAGGGCACGAGAAAATTGCACGAGCACGATAAATTAATAGTAATAATGACGATTTTTTTTTATTATTCATCTATCTCACATGTATATATATATATTATAGATGTATATGTATAAATTCGTAGATTCATCAGTTTACACGCGTATACATACACACCTATGTAATTATGTATATTGTATACATCGTTACTGCAATCGCATTTTTTTGTTTTTCTTTTTTCTTCATTTATTCATTTTTAATATTTTTTGGTGTTTCAACTTATCAGCGCGCAACTTGTCGCGTTCTTCGGGGGTCGCTCGGCGACTCCCCGACCTCGACGGTCCTTCGTAGTTTAAACTCGTGTGCCTTGCGGATGCTCGATTTTTATCTAATCTTTTTTTGTTTTTTGTTTTTTGTTTTTAATCTTTCAGTTAATTCTCTCGATTCGCAACGAGAGACGACTTCTATCGATCGAGCATCCCGGCCATCTAGAAAATTGTTTGTGCCTTAGATGTTAGTCATTTGAAAAAACTTGTTCTTTTTTTTAAGTACGTGTATCACGCAAAGAGACGAGTTTCCAAAAAGTCAATACGCTCGCGGATTGGACTTTAAATATCGTACAAGTCATACATAATAACGCAACGACGCAATTAGTTTAATCTCCCCACATATCTTCTTTTTTTTTCTTCATTTGAGCAAACGATAGGACGACAATGGAAAAAATTCATCAATAATCTTACATCTTTGTTTCGTGTGTGTTGTGTGTTTTTTTTCGTGTAACGTGTGTCATCAATATAGTATTAAATTCGAGAAGCACAAAATGAGGGTAAACTTCGGATCGTATTGGCGTTAGTTTCGAAAATTCATTTTTTTTCTCATTCAATTAATTCCAATTCTACTTGTAAATGCTCACACCGACTTGTGCACGATCCGGAGATTAATTCCTTTATGCGTTTATAATTCGGTCGACATTGGTAATTTTTTGTTATTTTTATTTTTTTAGGGCAGGGCGACGACGGGGATGAGTTGGACAAAGATATCCAGACGAAATAGATGAGCGTACGAGTCTCGTTTTTTTTTTCTTGCTTTAATAGTAATAATGTCCCTAGATCGAGAGGACGAACCTCACTGTGTGGAATTATTTTTACTTGTTTTTTTTTTTTTGCTTTTTGTTTTTTTACGCTGTATCTCGGAAGTGCATCCCTCGCATTTTTTAAATTTAATCTCCTTTCTCTCATTATTATTTTTTTTCTCGCGAATCACTAATACGTACTAGATTGTTCTGAGCAATTGAGATCTATTGGAGGGACTCTCTTCATATACCTGAAACGAATTTTATATACCCACGAGAGTAGGTCATCTACTCGTAGTATATTCACGTCATGTCACTTACACCGAGGGCACTTTCTTCTCTTTCTCATGTTTTATCGGTGATCTTGTTTTTTTTTTATGGCTTTTACAATTTTTATCTAATCCATTCTGCGTAAGAACGTCCACTTTCGTCGTCTGTCGGCCAAACCGGGAACACTTCGTGGTCCCCGCTCGCAACAATTACACACACGCACACGCTCATTTATCCGGGGGGAACAATTGACATACGTTTCGTAACTTTCCTAATTACTTGACGGCCCGATTAAACCGCATCTCTATAAACTCATTCGCAATTTTTTTATTTTTGGTTTATTTTATTTTTTAAACTATCCACCGCGCTCTCATCTTCAAATTTTTACGTAGCTTTGAGTTGTACCTTTTTTTTGTTTTTGTTGTTTTCTTTTTCTTCCTTTCGCCTTTACACACGTTCTACTGCGAGATCGAATTATCATGAGTTTAGATGTAAACGATTCGACGATGAAACTTAGTTAATGACTCAGTCGTTATTTTATTTTATTTTATTTTTTCATTTAGCGAATTATCGATATCAATATAATGGCGACAAGTTTAATTTAGGAAATTTATAATATTATTACGTGTGTTTATATATATATTCGCTAGATTCGAGATAGTCAAATCGGGGGGAGGGGGAACACTCGGATCGTTGAAGACTTTTTATTATTCCGAAAGTAAAAAGACGGAGAGCCGATATCTCACGTTCGAATTAGGCCGAACGATTTTTTTTACTTTTTTTATAACGTTCATTTTTTAAATATATATGTTGTTTCGTATAGAATAGAAAAAAAATCGAATCAGTATCCGAGTGCCATTAAATTTTTTTGTTACTTCGAGAATTGAAATTATCGAAAGTGATCTCTATAATTGCTAAACGACGTCGCTTCGTCGTTCTACCCTGATTTTTCGGACGACCTTCAAAACCTTTTTTTCTCTTATTAATCTCTCTCGCGCGATTTCTCACACTCTCAATTTCGTAGACACGCACACGCAAAAACTATAACGGAATGACTATAAAGCGAAAACGCTGTATTTTTTTTCTTCATTCTTTCGCGATAGGCCCGAAGTTCTTCGATTATCGAGTCTCGATGAGATCGGTGTGTTTATTTTATTTCATTTTTTAATTTATTTGTTTGGTTTATTTTCTTTAATTATTCATCGAGACGCCCTTAGGAACGTAAGATCAAAAATTATCGTTATGCGAATAGTTCGTAATAATTTTTTCTTTCAACCGACGGGGATGAAGAGGGCAAAATAGTTCATCACATTTTTTTTTTCGAGCCTCGATTCTCTTCGATTCGAGGTTCGAAGGTCTTTTACGCTTGTTCGTAACGTATTAATTTTTCAGGTATCCTTCTTCCTTATCTGAAGTACTTCAAGCCGGCGACAAGGAGGAACTTTTCGATGAAGAGCTCAGAGTCCAGGACTGCTATGTGGGCGGCTCTGCCTATGAGAGCGTTCGCCGTTGGTGGTAAAGCGTGATGAACGTCGTATCTCACGAGGCTCACACCGGATGCCGACATCACCGGATATAAGATATTGTGGACCATCTCTCGGTAAGCCGCACCTTAAAAAAAAATGTTGAGAACATTTTTTAGATAAATGTTTTTTTTTTGAAAAATGTTGATTTAAACATTTTTTTTTTCGCAGATTACATCGTTTATGAAATTCACCTTGATCTGTGGGATCCCGGACGGCAGCCTTGCAGAGTTCGATCCTCGCGGAGTGCAACGGTACGTAACGATCCTGCGCACTGCCGCAGAGCAGCACGTGCTTGAATCTCTGGAGATTGCTTCTCTGGCTCAAACGGAACATGAACGATCGTCTCACGTCTGTGGCGTCCTTCATTGCTAATTGTAGCAAGGAACCGGACTTTTTCCACTTCTGCATAAACCACATTCCTGAAGAAAATAATGAAACAACGCATTGAAGATGATTCATTTTTTATTTTTTCTAAATTTCGAATTGAAGTTTTCTTACCTGCGTTCACGAGCCCGCTCGTGTTATAAAGCGTACCGAGATGCGGTCCGCTCAGACTGAGGAAAGTGTGCAGACGGGGAAGAAGCGGCCTGAGCTGGGGCCTCGTTAGGGCGCTACGAATTATTATCGTTCCGAGAGAATGTCCGATGAAGCTGACCTTCGTTGGATTCAGTCCCGAGGTCTCTATGTGGTGCAGAATCTCGCCGACGAGACGATCCGTCATCGTGTCGAAATCCGAGAATGTGTCACCCTTCAGGAACATATATCGGTACAGGTAAGTCGCCTCGTTTGAAGCATTCCATATATTTAATTTTATGAATTTCTCTTTTTACATAATGACACGAATAGATTGCAGACAACAGTGGTGACTGATATCATCAGGTGCCCCTGTATATCACGAAAGTAATGGCTCTAATAAAGTGAAGTAATAATCGCGAACCAGCAAACAGAAGTTCCCAATATGTAAAAAGTAATCCGACAACATGAAATTCCTGGCTGCAGCTTTCTCGATAAACGACTCGATAAAGAAGAGCAAAAAAAGTTGCTCGACCATCCTCGAGGAAACACGAAGTAAAAGGCTCACTGAAGAAGAAGAAATAAGTACCTGATTTCTTTCCGACATCAGGAAGTCGAGATGAGCCCCGGGTAGCCCAAGTTCGAGATAAGTCTTGACAAGCCGAAGATCCGCAGCGTTGCCGTCGAGTCCGTGAACGCAAATGATGAGATGGGCACCCTCCGGGGAGAAGAGACGATACTCGTCGCTGATGTAGAAGTACGGTAGATTGGATGCGAGGGCCGGATAATCGCTGCAGAATGCCCAAGAAAAGAAGAAGAAGAACCGAAACAAAAAGAGAAGAGAGGAGGAATAGCCTCGGTTAATAAGCTCGAGGAATATTGTAGAATCTGAATTGAAACTTAACCTTCCACACCTGTAGATCCGTCCGGAAAAGCTCATCTGCCGTTTGAACTCGTCCTTGCATTTCTTGAAGTTTATGACGTCGTCCTGCGTGGACTGGAGCAATTCCTTTCCCTCCTGGTAGCAATCGAGGCAAATATCGCGAGCTGCGTAGACGTTTTCCCTCTCGCGGTTTCTCTGCGGACTGCACGGGGCAGTTTTATTTTGCTTCGGGCTCTTCGCCCTCTTGACAGTCTCGTAAACATGATAGAGTGGATTATCGAGCATCTGTGCAGCGGGCGCTGGATCTCTGAACTCCTCCGGAGGTGGCGGTTCGTCCTGGAACATCTTTGGCGGTGGAAGCCTCACCTCTTCGTAGGAATGTTCGACAAGACTCGCCTGTGCCTTCGACAAAGGTTTCTCCTTCCTCGGCACGATCTTCGACAATTTTTGTCTCAACTGTTCGCCGGAGACTTTCGCAGCTCTTCGCTGCTCTGAGCTGGACGTGTCGCCGCTGCTGACCCATCCGGAGCACTCGGAGGTCAAGTTACCAGAGCTCGTGCTCGTAGCTGGACTGCTGGGTCTCGATGAAGGTGGACTCGGAGGATTCGGCACAGCAGCCAGATCGTTCACGTCCCTGGCGTCCCGTATCGGCATGCAGGGAAGCGAAACTGCGCTTCGGGGTACGACAATTTTGTTTTGCTCGACTGGAACACTGGCGCACCTGAGTCTCTTGGCGTTCGGTGGAGGAGCTCCGGGACTGGATTCGTCAGAAGCCGGTGAGGTGACGTTGTTCGCTGTCAGAGTGGTTTCCATTGGCTCTAGCTTGACTATGATCTTGTTGTTGTTTTCGACCTCCAGGACATTGGTGACTGGTGCAGCAGCAACAGGCAGACGATATTTCGGCAGTGGAGCGACTTCTGGATCCTGAAAGGCAACAGGAATCGGTGCGGCTTTTCTCGTTCTGTGCTGGCAGCGTTTGTTCGCTGGCTGCTCCTCGCCCCGCTGAGCCTCAATTGCCGGTGCCGAGTGTGGTCTTCGTCCATGCTTTCTCCTCTCCTCACGGATCTCTGCCTTTGGAGGTTCGATCTTCAGGGCGATGATCTCATAGAGCGGCTCACGAGTAACTTCGTTTGGCCTCTTCGACTCCTGAGATCTTCTTGGCTGATGCTTGTCGTCGTTACTCGCAGCTCCGTTTCTAGAACTTGCATTCGCTGCCCGCTCGTAGATGTCCGAGCAGGACTCCGGACAGCAGTCTGTCCTGTCCACGACATCAAACAGCCTCTCTGTACTCTTGGGCCTCTTCGGCCTCTCGTGGTCCCTCGTTCGGCTGCTCGTCGTACCGTTCGTTCGGTAGAAAAAGGAATCCACTGTCAGGCCGCTGTAGTTCGTCGTCGACTTCTTGTTCGGAGGATCAACCTCGAGCAGGCAGCCGTTCAGGGCGTCCAGCGTGGCTCTGCTCTGCTGCTGCTGCTGCTGCTGAGCTACGAAACTTCCTGTTGTCTTGCCGAGCGTGTGATACCTGCGACACTCTAAGCTGTTGCTCTGATTACACTTGTTGCCTGAGTGTTGGATATTCTTCCTTGCATTACCCCGATAAGTAACACGATCAAGGGTCGCCGAACGCAAGGTGTCCTGAGCCTCGCCATTGGCGCTGGTCTTTGGATGAAAGACAATTCCATCGCTGTTGGTCGCAGCGCTAGGCTGCCGGGGTGGCAAGAGCCTCTGACTCCTTGGCACCGGAGGTCCAGCGATTATCCTTCTGGCGTCCAGGGTGTGATTTGCCTCGGGCTTGTTGCCATCGGTTGCCAGACAACCGGCCAGCTGGGCGAGATCGAAGGTCCCCACATAGGTCGGTACGGTGAGATTCTGCTCGCAGGACTTCGAAGACGGTCGATAGCCAGGGAAGTGTCCGCTCGGTGGCATTTCAGGAAACATCGCAGCGAGGATGGAAGTTATCGACGTGGATTCCATGGGTTGACGATAGGATTGAGGAACAAGGATCTGCGTGGACTTGGCTCGAGGAAGAGTGACGATCGGAGTGGAGCCGAGCGAAGGATTAGGAGCTGAGCAAGCCTGCTGCTGGGTGCCGGAAGGTGGGAAGAGATTCGTGCTCTGGGCCGAGTGCAGAGGTACTGCCGATCTCGTTCGTCCCTTGGAAGGGACGCTCGTCGGAGGTGTGGCGTTTCTCGGACCTCCGCGCTGGCGAGGGAAGAGCTGCGTCGAGGCCGAACGCGGCAGAGTCTTCGGCGATGTTCGAGGCTGGATCGGAGCCAGCTCCGGGCCGAGTTGGTCGAGGGACTTGCTGTGCCGGGCCGGCAGCGACGAGGGCGCAAGGGTCAGACGCGCCTGCATCGACGCTATGTCCTGCGCCGCACCCTCGCTTCTCGGTGACCACACGCTCGCCGTCCGGGACTCCAGGATCGCGGCGATTCCGCAACTGCAGTCCTCCATGCTCGGCACGGAGTTTCTGTGACGCTGCTGCATGTCCGCGTACTGGTCCTCGAATATCAGCGGCAGGGAGTGAAGATCACCGTCCAGCTCGGGACAGTGGACCGGCAACGGCGGCAGGGATGCGAGGTAACGGGAACGACGGGCCGTCTCGCTTACAGCCTGGTAGGACTGGTAGTTCGCGTCGTAACAACCCGCTGCAGATGTTCTCGGGTTCTCCAGCACGAAAAAACCCTCGGCGAAACGTTTTACCTGAAAAGCAAAAATTGAACCGAATTTAATTAATTTTGAATTAACCGTTCGATATTGTTGAATCATAAAAATATGATCAGAAAGTATGTTCAATACTATCGAATTAAAACGTATCTGAACAATCGTTGGAAAAGAAAAGTGTCGTCGAAAAAATTTGTTAAAAAAGAAATCCCTCAGAATTAGATTTTGGTGGGAAGGTGTATTCTCACTGAGGGTCGCAGATTTAATAGAATAAAATGAATGATTATTAATTGATGAAAATGAATGATTAGTAATTAATAAAAATAAATTATTAGTAATTGAAGACGATGAATTATTATTAATTGAAGAAAATGAATTACTATTAATTAAAGGAAATGAATGATAACTCATTGAATAAACCAATTATTATTCATTGAATAAAATCAGTAATTATTAATTGATTAACATTGCAACTGTTACAGGGCGAAGAGAGGATTGAGCTTACCCGAAGCTGATGATGTATCCGGGCGAGATGCTGATGAACGGATTCCTGTCTCGTGAAAGCCTCGAGGAAGACGTTCCACAGAACGATGTTCTGCGCGCACAACTGAGCGATGTTTACCTCCTCGGTATCCATCATCTTCGTAACTTCCTTGTGCTTCCTTTCGGCGAGTTCGAGCTCTCGTTGCTCCCACGACGGCAACAACCGAGCCAGGTCGGCCAGGTCGTTGAGCAACGACTCGCGAGCCGCGAGCAGAAGCCTCGTCACCTCTCGCTGTATTAACTTCGCGTGCTGTATCCGCGTGGCCGAGCCCACGCAGCGGGTCGTTGCCTCCTGGACGTTGGAAGTAAAAAACACATTGTTATTTTTTTATTTTTTTACTCGTCATGCCAAATCGATGTTCTCGAACTTACGATGTTTCCGAGGAACGCGTTGTTGTCGCTGTTCGCGGGCGGTTGCTTGAACTGCAGCCATGGCTTTCCGCCCCTCGGAGCGCTTAAAAATATTTCGAAAAAAAATTCAATTTAATTTAAGAACTGCAAAGATTACACTTTTTTATAGTACTATTGTCATTTTTTTTATAATTCATTACCGTGACAATTAAATAACAAATAAAAAGTGAAACGCGATGTTGGTGTATTTTTGCATCAGTCGTTTTGCATAACAGTCAAACACGACATTGACGATGAAAAATGTTAACAATTGGAATTTTCATATGGTTTTCTTATAAAAGTTGCAAATTGAAATTTTCATATGACTTTCTCATAATGTTCCTGTATTCGCAAAGCTTCGTCTATGCGCAAGTAGTTGCTGTATTGCTTAAATCTCGATTTTTTTGTTTTGTTTTATTTTACAACATTCCTTTATAAGCAAACAAAATATATTGTTATTTATGATGTTGTTCTAACCAGCTCTGGACGTAATGCAGTATGCTCTTCTTGACGAACGGCTGATGAAGGGCAACGAGACACGCGTGGATCGTTATGGACACGGCAGCGAGATGAAAGTAATCGAAGAGCACCGGGAGATGATAGTGCAATCCCTTCGTCGGCACGAAGTTCAGTTGTAACGCCCTGCAGAAGATAAAAAAAAGTACACGCGTATGCAAAGATTTATCGATACCCTACACTCTATTGAAAATATTATCGATATTCGCATAAAGATCGTGCCAAGTTGTTGCGCATTGACCGGTATGTTAAATCGAATATAAACTAATGCGAGCTAATTAAAGAAAAAAAATTATAAAGTGAAAATTAATACATATTAATTGATGGGTATATTTGATACCCCAGATAGAAAAACGTGCCGTCAAAGGGGTATTGTAACTTTGGTACCGCCATCGTTCTGTCGACGTGCCGCCATTTTTCTATCTAGGACTCTAAAATACCCCATTTACTATGCGGAGCATTTATTTCATCTCACAATCGCAAATAAAATTCACACAAAAAAAATTGTATGAAATTTAATTTACTGGTACTGGAAGTTTCTGTCCATAAACTGCGATATTAATTTCCATGTACAATTGTGATGTAAAATGAACGTACAGTACATTAAAAACTTTATTTTCAATAATTTACTTCAATTTTACTATAAAACTACTTTAGTTCCAATAATGAACTTCAATTTGTCTCTAAAAATCCATTATTTTTTCCTGACAATTGTACATTAAATTTACAATTTTTTTTAACGGTCTAATCTATCCATCGATGCGCAAAAACTTTGTACAGCGTGTACGGAATTTTCATATTGAAAATTTTTCGCAGGCTAAGGACACGTCGAGGGAAGAGTCGCGACGGCGAACGGCAGCAATCAATCTCACGACAAACGTTCCTTCGTGAAAGTCGCACGAGACACGAACACAAGTTTACGTAAAAATCTATACGTTTCTCGTAGTGTATAATGCGGCATACTGGCGGGAGAGTCGCAGCGATTTCGACGTATCCACGTAATCATCATCCAGGCTCTTTTCTCTTCTCTTGGTTTTTTTTTTCTTCCTTTTTTACGCCGCCGGACAATCATCGCTGATTGCTCCCGAGATCCGATTCGACGCGGTCTCGTTGATTAGAAAAGATGGTTCGGCCGAGGTAGAAAATGAGTGAGAGGAGACGCGAGAGAAATAGCGAAGGCTCAATGCCGAAGGGTTGTTTTACCTCGAGGATACACAGGCCATGTTACCAGGCTGCGTCGGCTCGCTGAACCATAGCTCGACGCCGAGATTGAAGTGGGTCCGCGAGAGAGCTTCCTCGATCTTGTGACTGTGAACCAGGACATGAGCACGAAAAAGCACCGAGGTACCCAACGTAACTTCCTCGTTCCGATACAATATCTGAAAGCGTTTGCTCGTTCCCGGCGCTTCCATCGTGTCTAACGAACGCTTATCTGTTGAATATTAATAATCAATAAATCCTCATTCAATTATCGTTATTGGCCCTTCAAACAGTCCTCGGTTAGACTTTCATTAATTTTAACTTAACGGTATTTAATAATAATGATAATAATAATAATAATAATTATTATTATGTCATCTTGATGTAAATGTATAGAAATATTAATATTGTCAATGGTCTGTTGCAGAGCTGGGCCGTACTTGAAGTGCACACGTACTTTTAGTACTTCAAGTACTTTTTTTACCATTTGAAGTACCAAATAGTTTTTTAGTACCACTCGTATTACGGATAGTCGATGAGTACAATGATATTCTGTTTCTATTAATATATCATTAAGCTTCTCAAGAAGTATCATTTTATCGCGATTTTTTTCATTTAAAAAACGAAAACCGTTCCGCCCTTTTCGATTTTTTGTATGAAATTTTTTTATGGACTTCTTTCTTTTATAAAAAAAGTGACGAATAGATTAAAAGTGTCATAAAACGTCGAATTACGAAAATGTCAGTTAGGGATTTTACATTAAATATCGCGGTAAATTTTGGTCGTTTAAAGTTTATGCAATGTAAACATTGCCATATGCAAAGTAATTTATTTGCACATGGCTTCCTCATTTTCGTGCTAAGCTTCCTCAATGAGGAAACCAAAATCGATCAACGAAGCATCTCATAGAGAAACCCATGTGCGTATTGGCACCTTCTTTTAAGCCTAGATAAAGCTTAACGATACGAGCCTAATTGCGAAAAGTACTTGGAAAAAGTACTTGAGAAATAATTCATCCCTAAAAAGTACTCGATACTTCAAGTACCTCTGATACTTTGTACATGACGTATTTGTTGCTACTTTGCCCAGCTCTAGTATATTATTATTGTATTATTTAATACTTAATGACAAATATTGAACTTTGAAAATAATTTTTATCTTTTTGGGGGTAAAGTTTAATTACAAGCTAAGAAATGTCTGCCCAGTGACGATTTTAAAGGGTCATTATATAAGTTGCGAGCAACGATTTCGATATTATAGCGAACTCACGATTTCGAAATTGATCGACTTCCACCTTGATGGGTAACTTCGGTGACACTCTGAGGGCCGTTCGGATCTGATAATACCTGCGAACGACAAAGTAATTGGATTGTGAAATTTGCAAAAAAAAATAATTGAGCCATCGGCTCGTCTCGTCAACGGATTCTCCGTCGGCTGCTCACCCGCGCTGAAAGAGGTCAACATTGTAGAACTTGCATAGCTCGAGAGAGAACTCGAGGGTGGCCTGTAAATCGCTCATCTCTCCACCGCGACTTTAGATGGGAAGGCCCGTCTCGCCCGACTTCGCGTCCGATGCCGTCCTCGCTCGGCCTTACGGCCCACTTTTCTTTCTTATTCCTCTCCACTTTCGCACCGATTCGGCACAGACGGCGGAATCAGATCCTAACAACACTGTTTAAAAATAATTGTCAATTTAATACACCGGGCTGGACGTTTTTATGCAAAAACTGATACAATAAATTTAACGTACAATTGTAATGAAAAATTAATGATCTTTTACAGTGAAATTAGAGAAATTGATTGAATTTAAATTACTTTTGTAGTATAATTAAATCAAATGATTGGATTTAAAGTACTTTTATACTACAATTAAAGCAAATTGTTGGATTGAAAGGTTTACGCCACAGTAAAATTTAGAGTTTTTTTTGTAATAAAATATCTAAGGTAAAAATCTACTTTTTTCAAATGGTTAACAATTCGCCAATTTTGTTTCCTCGTCAAGAAACGACAAACAAATTTAAAAAATTATTTATGATAAAATGACAAGTTGAAATCAGAGACACCGCAAAGGACCTGCCAAAAAAATTGTTTACGCCGAGTGAAAAAAAAACCATAATAACGATAAAGTAGAATGAAAAAAATTCTCAGCGTTCTTTAATGTATCCTCCTTCCACTCTAATAAAATTAAATCGATAAAGCGTACATTCACCGAGAAAAATAAATCACGACATATGCATGCGTTTTTACCCATTTACTGTCGCGCAAGCCCATAAAGTATTTTTATAGTAAAATTGAAGTAAATTATTTCTAAATTTTTAAAAATACGCGACATTAATTTTCCGTCACAATTGTGCATGGAATTTACCATAACAGCTTATGCATAAAAACTTCCAGTAGAAGTGCTTAAAATTTCATACGAATTTATTTACAGTCAACTTTAATTTTCTGATGATATATATATATATATATATTTTTTTTCTTCAGTTCGACAATCCTCGCGCAAGCATGATCGGATTGAACGGGTAACGACGGCCTCTTCGGTCGTTACGGGGACGACGACGAGGACTACCGCAACAGCGGCATATTGAAGCTTCTTCTTCTTCTTCCGCTCGACAGCCGTGACCCTTCTCTCGACTCGTCTCGTCCATCGTGCGTACCCAATATCATCGGCGTCGGCCAATCTTCTGGAGCAATAAATATAAAAAAAAACGTCAAAGGTACAATAATCCACCATTTTACATAAAAAGTAAAAAAAAAATCCCCGATGCCCGGTGAAGCTGATAAAGCTTCACCGGAGCTGGAAGGGATCGCAGCGACCAGTCGACTGTATATATATCGTTTTGATCCCGATTATGCGTTTTTTATATATATTTTTTTTATTCTACCCTTCCAGCTATTCGCCGCGGATGAAAGGACTCGGGGAAACGAGGGAAGAGCCGCAATCGATTTACTTTGAGGGAGGGAAGAGAGCAAAAAAAAACAACTTCGCCCTACTCCAGCGTCAGCGCTTCTCCACCCATCCGATCCGATCGTTGTATATAATTTGAGTTATCGTCGGATGCCTTGACGGCGAAACTCTCGGAACTGCATTACGTCACGACGATGACGCACAAATATACCGGGACGGTTTTTTTTTTTTTATAGATTCGCTGAAAGGAATACGAATTCGATAAATCGAGGTCTAAATACTTCGAACGATTGAACGAGACACGGATGACAATACGCTCGAAGAGTCAACGAACAGATTTTTTTCAAATAATTTTCTAACGCAATCATCCAAATTAGTACTCTGTAAGTATCGTTCACACTGTAAAAAAATTCGTATGAATTGTAATGTACCGGGCTGAAAGTTTTTTTTGCAAATACTGTTATATTAAACGTCATGTACAATTGTGATAAAACATTAATGTTCAGTGTATTGTAAACATTGGGAATTCTTTATTTTTAATAAAATACTTCAATTTTACGATGAAAGTCCTTTAATTTTGATAGTTTACTTTTATTTCAATGAAAAAGTATATTAATTTTTCATCACAAATGTACATTAATTTTTATGTACCAGTTTTTACATAAAAACTTTCAGACCGGTACATTAAATTTACAATTTATTTTTACAGTGTAAGTATGAAAACCTCTCATATTTATGAATACGATTCTCTTTCTTTCTCAACGACGGGCGTACTCGAGGGTCTGAGGGTTCCTTGCGTGTACCTGCGAAACAAACGGAGGGCAGAGAGGCCGACACACTGTTAAAAAAAATGGTAAATTTAATGCACCGCACTGAAAGTTTCTATGTTAAAACTGGTACATTAAATTTAATATGAGTGAAGATATCTGAATGATATCAAGTTTCATCTTTGGCAAATCGCTCAGTGCATTGCTTTAGGAAAAACAAAAGAAATTGTTTACTTGTAGAATTTTATTCTCCAAGGGAACTTCCTCGAGCGAAGTTTGTGCGATGGAAAACACAGCCGTTTGTAATTTGATAAAATCTAATCTCATGCAGATATAGTCGGTCATAATTTAATGTACAATTGTGATGAAAAATTAATATACTTTCTCATTGAAATTCAAATAATTTTAAAGCAAAATTTAAGTAAATTATTAGAAGTTAAGTGAGTCTTTAATATACTTTCCGTTAATTTTTCATCACAATTGTTCGTGAAATTTCATACACCAGTTTACACATAAAAACTTCCAGTCCCACTACATAAATTTCATACGATTTCATACAAAGGTACCGTGGCTCTTTTATAGATTCGCTGAAACGAAGTCAAATTCGATAAATCGAGATCCATACCCCGAACCGAAGACTATGTGGTATTGATATTCTTTTCAACAACGTGGTATTGATATTTTCTGCAAACAACTTTCCAACGAAACCACTCACAGTAATAATCCACAAGTACAGTTCACCCCACCTGAATAAGAAAACCTCTCACATCTGCGAATACGATTCTCTTTCTTTTTGAAGGGTCGGCGTACGCGAGGGTCTGAGAGTTCATCGTTGCGTGTATGTTTCATAAGAATCAAACGATGGGCAGAGAGACCGACAGAGAAACGCACGGAAGTACTGCGACGCTTTTATAGGATTATGAAATTATAGAATTGTAGAATTATAGAATTATAAATTTAATTATAAATTTATAAATTTATAGATTTATAGATTCGCTGAAACGAAGACGAATTTGATAAATCGTGGTCCAAACACTTCAAACCGAAGACTACGTGGTATTGGTATTTTTTTAACCAACTTTGGTACGAAACCACCCAGAGTAATAATCCACAAGTACAGTTCACCCTACCCAAATAAGAAAACCTCTCACATCTCCGAATACGATTCTCTTTCTTTCTGAAGGGTAGGTGTACTCGAGGGTCTGAGAGGGTTCATCGTTGCGTGCACCACGCGAATTCAACGGAGGGCAGACAGACCAAGAGAGAAAAACGCCGCACCCGCTCGCTATCTCGCGGGGATGCGAGAAGGTCGCAGCGGCCAAGAAGAGAGAACACTGGAAACACACACACCGGCAAAAGGGAGACTCAAAAAAAAAAAAAAAAAAAAAAAAAAAAAAAAAAAAAAAAAAAATGAAGAAAAAGAAGAAAAAACCTGTGACGAACGTGGTGGAATCAGACGTGACTCAAAAATGCATGTATTCTTTTCACTGTGGGTAATGACAACGAGGAGCTGCGGAGTGAGGTACACACGAGTGGTACCCGGAGAACCGCGTTGTGTGCCGGCCTCGCCGTACGGCGACGACGCGTAGGGGAGAACAACCAATCCACCGACGTACGGTACGCGCGCACTCTCGAGCACCACACGAGGATAAGGACATGTAGAAAAGAGATACGTGTGGTACAACACGTAGATATTTATTGCAGAGACCTCCGACACGAGGGGATTGCATCTATCTGGTGCGCCGGTAGATGCGGGCGCACATTTGCGAAAACGCATGTGGGCCTGCATGAGAGCACTGGATCGTACTGGAAGTCATTGTGCAAAAACTACTGTATTAAAGTTCGTGTAGAGTTGTGATGGAAAATTAATGTTCAATGGATTGAAAACATTGGAAATACTTCATTTTTAATAATTTACTTTAATTTCGATGAAAAAGTATATTCATTTTCTATCACAATTGTACATTACAATATACCAATTTTCGCATGAAAACTTCCACTCCAGTACATTAAATTAACAATTAAATAAATTTACATTTTTTTTGCAGTGCAAATCCGGGAAGATATCTCTATCCATCTGGGCTGAGCTGAGCTTTAGCTTGTATATTTTTTTATTTTTTTTTACAATTCGATCTATACGCAGAGGCGTGTCCATCGGCTACGGACGAAAATAGACACGCGTGCCGCGGGTAAACGGGAGATGCGAGATTCGCGGGAATGCGTTAGGCGAGTCTCATCCGACACTCTGCCGAAGCATTTACTGCGTTCTGGCGCGTGTATGGATACGAAGAATCGCCGGACGATATGCTCTGCGCGTATATATAATTTCTGGGCCGACGCACTTTCTCACCTTCGAATTCCAAGAGCGAAGAGCTCTCGAGGGGAAACAAGTAGATATGTGGCCCACATTACGGATACACGCAACAGCTTTACGATATATATATATATATTTTACTTACTACTTTTGGCTCATCTCTAGACAACCCGTTGCCCTCGTTTCTAGCTCGCGACATAATTATATTCTGCTTCAAGGGATTTAAAATGACCTTCGATTGCAAATTTTTTTTTTATTGTATTTATCTCAAGCGGATAGGTCGAGCATGTTTACGCTCCGGAAGAGTTTTAGCATATATTTGATGGAAAAATATTTTCTCGCGATGAAAATGAATTCAAAAGGATTAATTGAAGACAATTCAGCTTCAGAGTGGTCGAAGCAATTTTCAATTGACAAATTTTTTCTTGTAAAAATCGAGCTCGAACAGACTAATGAAACATATTATAAAGGGAAAAAATGAACAAAGTAAAGTTTACCACACGTACAAATTTCATAGTAAACTCGTTTCTACCTCACGGGATAATTATATTTCGGTTCGCGGCATTTAAAGTGACGTTCGATTGCCAATTAAAAAAAAAAGAAACAATTATTCAATTTATTCCGAACAGATTGGTTTAGCGTGTTTGCGCTCCGGAAGAGTTCCGAGTATATATTTGATTGAAAAATATTTTCTCACAACGTAATTGAATACAGCATGATTAATCGGTGATTAATTAATCGAAGCGATTTTCGATTGACAAATATTTTCTTATAAAAATCGAGCTCCAACAGACTAATGGAACATATCACACACGGTAAAAAAAATGAACTCAGTAAAGTTTATCGCAAGTACAAAATTCATAGTAAACTAGTTTCAACCTAAGCCCCTTTAATCATAATCTCTTGAATTTCTCGTTCTAGCCCTCTCTCTTGCGCGCTCAAAATTTGTTATCTCCCGTATTTGCATGGCAATATGATTCGTGGAAGCGAACCCACCGGGAAATGGAAATTTCGCACGTGGGTTATTCGTCGCGGGGAGAATATCGGGGACGCGGTCATTCGTGCGTTCGTGATTTTCTCTCCCGGTCGAGGGGGCCGAACGGGGCGGGGTAGGGGGTGTTAAACTTGAGCTCCAGATATTGGCATCGCGTCCTCGGCGGTGGTTTTCGCGTCAGCCTCGTTTTTCGCCCACGATATGGCTTCCGGAGCGATCCCTTTCGCCCCTCGAAATAGCAACGAGTAGTAAGTCCGCGTATTTGGTCAGACGTCTAGACACTCATATCCGATCGGAAACGCGTTGGACAGCGGGCTGTAAACTATTTTTTTTCTCTCCCACGCCTCTCGGACCGTAGGTGTGCAGAGACGATTATTCGTTGGGCTGTGCAAAACCCTTCCCGTCGCGATATTAATATCCAGAATCGATGTGCCTTCCCGGGCCATTCAGACAGCAATATCCGACCGGGAGAGGGCGGAGGTTTTATAGTATATTGTAAGCGAGATTTTCGTCACCGGTGCAATAACGAGAATAATAATCCTCCTATGACTTCAGGACTGAA
Source organism: Stenichneumon culpator (assembly GCA_964017025.1). Taxonomy (NCBI): domain Eukaryota; kingdom Metazoa; phylum Arthropoda; class Insecta; order Hymenoptera; family Ichneumonidae; genus Stenichneumon; species Stenichneumon culpator. The sequence goes on along the minus strand of OZ024779.1, from coordinate 15,792,403 downwards.
GAGATTGAACGGAGGACGAGGCAAATTTTTTCGTCGCTGTCGATGAAGAGGAAGCGATGTCCCTTCCCAGTCCGTTCAGACAGCAACATCCGATCCATATAGCAGGAAATATTTTGAAATATTCCATCAAAATATTCCACCGAAACGTTTCTCAAATATTTCAGAAACATACTTAATCTTTCAACACATCCGAAATAAAAAATAGAAAATATAATAATAATAATAAATTATAATCGTCCCATCGAAAAGTTTTACTCGCGCAAAATTGGTCATGCAATAATTATAGATACATATACACTATGTAGTATATTGTGTTATTACACAATAGTACTAATAACTACTCAGTATATTGAAAGCGAGCATTTTGCTTGTTTGTAAGTTTTCATGGCAGGAATTTTTATCTTCTTTTTTTCTTACAGATTATCTTCTCCCTCGGATCTCCCGATATACTTTCGTGACGAATTCGTGCGAGATTCGCATACGAATCGTAAGGATTGTATCGAATCTGATGAAAATGATAATCCTCGTCGTATTTCGAGTCTGAAGAAATCGAGGAAGCAGAGCCAAATTTTTTCGTCACTGTCGATAAAGAAGAATCGAAGTGCACGAAGACAAGAAAAAAAAACGAAGAAAACTCGGTGACACAAATTCCCGATCCATCATCCTGGGAGTGCAGCTACGGGCTCGCGCTCGAACGCGCACAGGCGAGATCATCCTCGATGCCTCCGTGAGATACTGTGTATGTGTGTCTGTGTGTTTGCCGGTAAGCCTTCGATGTACTCCGCTCAGAGGCGTTCAAACACTCGAACGTGTGTATCTCAACGCTTGCCGCGGTCTTACCGTCGCGTCGGCGGCACATGCCAATGTGGTAAACCTCGCGTGTACAGAAACACGCTCATCTTTCACTTTCTCTCTCTATCTCCACCTCTCTCTCTCCCTCTCGTCTTCAACCGACGATGCTCGTCTAGCGATTATCCTCTCTGCGAACCTCTCGTAACGCTCGATACACCCTTCCGTGGCGAATTCGTTCGAGATATATAATTCATATACGATTCGTGGGGATTGTATCGAATCTGAGATTCCGCTCCATCGAGCTTGATCAGTAAGGTCGTTGTGGAGTAAAGTCAAAATGCGACCACTGCCATAAAAATTTTTGCTAATGTATATTATCCCCTTGCAAATAGTCTGGTCAAATTTCAAAACGATATACAGCATCGTTAATGAGAAAAAAAATTGTAAATTTTTGAGCACTTTGCATTACTCTTATAGAGGATTGAGAGATATATAATTCATATACGACTCGTGGGTATTGTATCGAACCTGAGATTTCGCTTCATCGAGCTTGATCAGTGAAATTTGTCTCGTCACTCAAAATGTAATTTCATTTTTTTTTTTTAACAGAAGATATAATAATAATAAATTATAATCTTTCCATCGAAAAGTTTTACATACATAAAATTGCTCTCGCAATAACTAAGTATGTTTAATGCGAGCCTTATGCTTGTTTCTAAGCTTTCTCGGAAGCTATATTCTTTTCGTCGTTTTTTTTTTTTCGAGACTCGTGACTCGACCTGAGCCGAGAAGAAAATAGCATGTACGCTTATCTCGACCGCGTGCACAGAGAGAAAGAGAGACGTGAAACGAGAATTAAGAAAAAAAAAAATGAGCGTGAGAGATCGCACGAGTGGGGCGCGCGCTCGCGGCCCGAGAGATTCTCGCGTGGCTCAGCGATAACCGCGGGCAACGTCTCTCATTTTCTTCGTGTCCACCCCGCCGTCACCCCGGTGGTTTGCCCGACGGGTGGAGTTCAACGTCGCGAGAGGCCGAGGAGGGCCGCACACGACACGCCAGTTTTAACGCCTGGACGATAAAACAAAGGTTTATTAACACGCGAAACAATGCGTGCGCGCGCGAGCGCGGCTCACAATAAACCCCGGAGAAGGCAAGTGAGCGTTCACCTACGAGCGCGAAACTCTCGGCCTCCCTCCCGGCGATAGTTCAGCACACGATAAAGCTATTTCGAACAACCATCCGGGGTGGATTCGGCGCTTCGCTTCTGGCGTTTCATACAAAATTGGAATGTCCCTCCGTGAAGAAGAAAAAAAACCGTCCTAAAGGGATGATATTTCGTGCTTTTCTTACATTTATTTTTTATACAATCTTATCGCGAAGATTTATGCCGCATTGATATCCAAAGGTAGACGGTAACAAAAGGCTCGCGACGTTTGACAAACATTTGTCGTCCGCAATGGATCACCATATTTTTCTTCTTTTTAATTTTCCAATTTTTTTCTTCTCATCGAAGCGGTTTTTAAAAATTATGTTCATACTCGTTTGCTTCGGGAATCAATTGTAAAGTTAACGAGGAAGAAAAACTGTGAACTTTTGTACAAGTACATGTAATATTTGTTACAAGTAATATTGTGTATAATAATGTGTACAAGTAATATGGTTCACATTTTTTTTTTTTTCTAATTTCACCATTTTATTTTTGTTTTTTTCAACGCAGCTTTTTTTCATCATCTTCATTCTCGTTCGCTTTAGAAATTAATTGTACAATTAACGAGGGAAAATATGCTGCACTTTTGTGTACAAAAATTATTTGTTAAACGTATATGAATCTTTATTACAATGTCCAGTTTTAAAAAATTGTGAAAAAATAGTTTAGAAAGAAGAACAGTTTAACCCTTTGCGTCACGGTGGGACATAGGGTGTTCCACCTTCTTTCGCCCAGTTTTCAATTTTTTAGACAAATTTCTTGACATGAAATACCGAGGTTTTGTTTTTATACTATAAAAATTTATGGGCTCAAAGGGTTAAAGCGTACATTTTCTTTACATGCATTTTTAAAAAATCGACCAACCCAGTTGTGAAAAAAGGTAAAAAAAAAAAAAAGTTCCTCCAACTGTTACGAAGCCGCTAGCGCTAAAAGCACATTGCCCGTTAGCCGTGAGAACTGCGGCGACAGTTCGACAGTTGGAAACGCCGGGTCTTTGCGAATCGATGAACCTACTTCTCGGGGAGGGCTTTATGTCCATCGTATTCTATTTTCTCCCACCGCGACGATGGTATTTCAGTCAGTCTTGTAGCTTCTGTAATACAAAAAAAAAAAGAAAAAAAAATTACAACGTAACAGACTTTCGTGAAGTGGATGAGAGCGAGCGAGAGACCTGCGGGCCGGAGCACGACGACACCGAGACACGCCACGAGGGGAGTCGTCACGAGTGTGTCTGACCCGTACCGGAATTGTACGAGCCGCGTATATTCTCCTATAACAGAGCACCTATAGACCGTGAGATAAATTTCAATCGATTCGAGACCCGACTTTTTCCGTGGCTGCCCCGTAGATTGTTGTACCCACGCTCGTGCCTGGTATCGAAAGAGAGCCATCGAGCCTTGCCCTGATAACTTTTATCGAAAAACGTTTTTTTTACTTTTTTTTTTTACGTTTTTTTTACGAAACAAGATTTCTTTAAAACCATGATGTGCAATAATTTATTACAGAGATTATTACAAGTTTTTAGAATTCATTCACAGAATAGCGATAGGCGATGAGATAAATAATTCAATCGATTCGCGACCCGACTTGCCTCGGTAACTTTTGTCGAAAACTTTTTTTTCTACTCTCTTTTTTGCAAAACAATATTTTTTTTACCATGATGTGTTATTCATTACTAAGATTGTTACAATTTTTGTCGTATCTCGTACCGAAAGAAAATTACTTTCGACGTGACTTTATCTTAGTAACTTTTATGGAAAGGAATTTTTTTTAGGGAAACAAAACTTTCAAGTTCTCTATTTTGACTACAATGTAAAAAAAAGATTGTTAATAGTCCTTTGCTGTACAAGTGCGGTAAATCAAACTTTATATGTACTTCACAGTCCGCGTATGATGTTCGCTACACCGCACTAGTGTCGCATAATATTCTATTTCACTCGGTGGGAAAATGGCAGTTTTTGCGCACGCTTCACGTGCACAATACCTCAGTTTCACATTTCATGAAGTAAAATTTGGTACGATATTCGGGCGAAAAACTTTTTCTGACTTTGCAGCACGAGCCGAAGGCGAGTGTTGCAATCACACGAGTTCAGTGATTAAGTATTCAGTGATTCAGAAATTTTATCGCACTAGTATTGTAATTTACGATACTAGTGCGGTAAAACTTTTTCTGACTCGACTTCGGCTCGTGCTGCAATCACACGAGATCAGAAAAAGTTCTTCACACGAGTATCGTACCAACTTGTACTTGACGAGGTGTGAAAATGAGGGTTTTGTGCGAAGCGTGCGAAAAACTGACATTTTTGCACCGAGTGTAATAATAGTCATTTACGATACTAGTGCGATAAAACTTTTTCTGACGAGTTTGACAATCACACGAGTTCAACGTTTACAAGTTTTTTTTTTATTTTTCGTTCCCCACGATGTTCAACGGGATTTCATTAGCGTCGATTGATTGCCAAATATATTTGCCTCGTGTTTGTTTAGGCGGATTGCATGAGTCGGATCGCCTCAAATATTCCGGACGCGGAGTGAGCGACAACCTTTTTGGAGGGTCGAAACGCTCGGGCGCGCCCTCGACAACCGCATCCGCACACTCTTGTCTCCCGGCCTCCCTCGCGGGAGCGGCCTGACCTTTGGCCGCGTGGCGAACAATTCGAGTGAAATGTCACGGTGTGCGATTTGCGAGTCCGGAGCGTTTTGGTCGTCGCATATACCTATATATATTACCTGAACAGAGGAAAACACATTCGCCGGATCACACACACACAGAGGAACAGCAGTCGAGTGTACGAGCGGGCGTCCATGCGCCGTTGCGCGCTTTATGTTTTCCACGAGCAAACAGTGCCGGCGTGTGGATTAGAGACTGTTCGACGGAAAGCTCTTGATCCCAATAGTATCGCGATCGATCGGATATATGACGCGAAGGGATCCGGTATGAAGTAGGACGAGGAGGAACAGCTGTGTCTACTGTATATACCCGAAGCTGCTCGAATCACCCTTAGATGCGGCGCCAGTGACGGAACAATCCACTTCGATCGAGATGTTCGCTCCATTAAGGTCTTAAGATTTGGCCGAGTTAGTCAAACTCGAAAAAAAATGAATTGTTTTTTTAAATTTATTTCTTACACTCTGTGCGAAAATGGACATTTTATGCGCGCTCGGCGTGCACAAAACTTCCATTTTCACACCTCTTGAAGGAAAATGTTGTACGACACACTTACGATAAAACTTCTTCTGACGAGTGTGAGTCGTGTGCAATCAAAAGAGTTGAGAAAAAGTTTTTCGCACGAGTAACGTACAAAATTTTACTTCACGAGGTGTTTAAATGGGAGTTTTACGCACGCGAAGCGTGCTTACCACTTCACGCTCCACAGGAACGGAATTGTTCGTGCATGCATTAGGAAAAAAACATTATGCGATACCAGTGCGGTGTAGCGAACATTATACGCGGACCGTCAAGTGAGTCGTACTCACCGCATTTCACACCGTGCTTATAAAATTCACTTCATCGCACTTGTATCGCAAATTACTATTTCAATCGAGTTCATCGAAGCGAAGGGATCCGGTATGAAGTAGGACGAGGAGGAACAGCTGTGTATAGTGTATGTACCCGAAGCTGCTCGAGTCCCCTTAGATGCCGAGCGAGTGACGGAACAATCCACTTCCATCGAAACGTTCACTGTATCAAGGTCTTAAGATGGCCCAGTTTGCCAATTTGGATTAAAAAAAATCGGTTCTTAAAATTCATTTTTAAACGAGCTCGTTGATGCGAAGGGATGCTCGAGTCTTCGTTAGATGCTGAGCCAGTGACGGAACAATCCACTTCGATCGAAACGTTCACTCCCTCATGATCTTGAAGATGGCCGAGTTTGCCGAAATCGAGAAAAAAAAATGATCGGTTTTTTAAATTCAATTTTAATCGAGCTCGTTGAAGCGAAGGGATGCTCAAATCTCCCTTAGATGCTCAGCCAGTAAAGGAACTATCTACTTCGATCGAAACGTTCGGCCTATTAAGGTCTTAAGATGGCCCAGTTTGCCAAAATTCGATAAAAAAAAAATGATCGGTTTTTTTTTTCAATTTATTCTTAATCGAGCTCGTTGAAGCGAAGGGATGCTCAAATCTCCCTTAAATGCTCAGGCAATTACGTAACCAGCCACTTCGATCGAAACGTTCACTCCATGAAGGTCTTATGATGGCCCAGTTTGCCAAATTTGATTTAAAAAAATGATCGGTTTTTTCTTTATTAATTTTTTATCGAGCTTTAATCAATTACTTCCTCATGTTTTACGCTTTTGCACATAACTTCCTGTATGATAAAATCCGTTGTTCCATTCTGGCTTCCTCATAGAGGAAGCTGTAATTAAAACACAATTGTCACAAAAAAAAAATACATTATGAGAAAGCGATATAAAAATTTCAATTTTCATTCAACTCTTTCTACGACAATTTTTAATCTATTCTTCAGCGCTCATTGCGAAATTATAATGCGTTTTACTCTTTGCGTGATATTTGATTCAGAAAACCGTGTCAGAAAAAAAAATTCAAAAAATTCAAAAGTTTCAAAACCCAATTAAATTTTAACGTTTGGATCAATTTTTGCCAAATGTAATAGAAAACAAAATACATTTTTAGTCCATTCCCATGCCAAATTTAATCTCGATACCTCCATGTTTACTCAAATTAGACAGTTTTTAGTCATTTAAATTTTAAAAAATCAAAATTTCATAAAATCTGATCCCTTTGTTAGATTTCGGCCAAATTCAATACCAAAGGGCTGTGATCAAAATTTCTAGTACGCCGACATAAAAATCTCGATTTTTTTCACGAGAACATAGCCTCCTCTACGAGGAATCAAAAAGGAATAAAATCTTCACTATTTTAGCAGCTACTGAGAAGTCGGTTCGAGATACGAGAAGAAGAACTCTCGATGGAGGCAATTTCGAAGCTCTTGATAAATTGATTCACGAATCATTGGGCCGAAAGTGCAGCGGAAGGATTCTACGAGAGAAAACGTATAGGGACGGCGGAGTTCGAGAATATCGCCGTGAAAATCTCGTACGGACGATCGAATCCATTCAGCGGACGAATCGTCGCAGTTACATGAATGAGTAAGAAAGAACGGACGAGCGAGACGCTGTTATAGCTGATAAAGGAGAGTTCGTCGGGCGGACGTGGCTTTGAAATAGAAAAAAACGCACATACGAAAGTGTAAAAAAAAGGAAGATAATTCTCCGAGGCCTTCGAAGCTTCGACTTCGAACGGATGAAAAAATAAGCGCGTAAAACGATGATCGTCGATCATAGCGAGAAAAAATACAAGCTACTGTTTCGCTGCTTCTATATTTATTTATTTAAAAAAAAAAACCGCGAGGAGTTTAAAATTTGTTAAGCACCTTGCGTTAATTTGTTCACTGCTCGAGATTCGCTCCAATGCCCCACTGGGAGACTTCATCAGACGCGAGTGGGTTCGAAATAGAAAAAAAACACACCGACAAAAGTGTAAAAAAAGAAGAAAATTCTCCAAGCCTTTCGAAGCTTCGATATCGAAGGGATGAAAAAATAAGCGAGTAAAACGATGATCGTCGATCATCGGGAAAAAAAAATCATAAAAGCAGCGAAATTTTAAGCTCCTCGCGTTAATTTTTTCGCCGCGGGAGATCCGATATAAAATGCCCCTTTGAAGGGTTCGTTGGGCGCGAGTGGATTCCAAATAGAAAAAAAACGCCCACATAAAAGTGTAAAAAAAAAAGAAAATTCTCCACGGCCTTCGAAGCTTCGACATCGAATTAAAAAAAAAAAATACGCGAGTAAAACCATGCTCGTCGATCATCGGGGGAAAAAAAAAATAGAAGCAGCAAAATTTTAAGCTCCTCGCGTTAATTCTTTCTCCAAGCGAGGTCCGATATAATCCTCGCCGTTGGAGCTCCAAAACGGGAGCGACCCGGCCACGTGTTTCTCCATCTGCCGGGCTGTGCATATCGCGCATGCAGCGTGCAACGTCGCGAGCAGATAACGCGATAAACAGAGCGAGAGGAGGAAAAAAAATATTTTTTTTTTATTTCCGGGTTGCGTTGTGTTAAGGCAATTTTTAATCTATTCTTCACCGCTGATTACAAAAATATAGCTCATTTTACTCTTTGCGTGATATTTGAATCAGCCGACTCGTGTCAAAAACTTCCGAAACTCGTGTCAGGTATAGAAAACAAAATTTTCAAAATCCCATAAAATCCAAACGGACGGATCATATTTTGTCAAATCTAATACGAAACATTGTACAGTGTTTGGCCATTCCCGTGCTAAAATTAAGCTCGGTAGCTCCATTTCAACTCGAATTGGACCATTATTACTCATTTTTCAAAAAAAAATCAAAATTTCACAAAATCTGATCCCTTCGGTAGATTTCGGGCAACTTCAATAGCAAAGGTTCATAGTATTGTATTTATATATTTTTTCACTTTGTTCATAGTATTGTATTTATATGCATTTTTAGGACGATAGCTCAAAATTTACGGGAGCTAGAGCAACCGCAGACATTTTTAAAAAATTTCAAAATCGCGTAAAATTTTGAATAGAGGCTCAATTTTCATGAAAATGACACTGAAGGAAGATAGGTGACCATTCTACGAGTATACAAAATTTCAACCCGCTATCTCAAGCAGTTTTCGAGTTATAGTCATTCTAAAGTTATAGTCATTCTAAACGATGTACGCACACGCACACGCATACACACGCGAAAAATCACATTTCTCAACGTTTTCAACCATTTCTAGTACGCTGACATTATAATCACAAAATCGTATTTTTCCACGAATACATAGCTTGCTCTATGAGGAAAAAAAAATTGACAAAGAAGAGAAAAAAAAAACGATAATAAAAATAGCTCGTAGCCGGCTGCGCGCTGCCGTCAGCGCGTGCGGCTGAACGAAGTGATTCGTCGGGTACATCAACCTAGGAAGGCGCACGCACCCACACACACACACACACACACACACATCCGGAGATAAAGACATGCGAGAGAGAAAAGAGTGAGCTCTGAGAGGAATATGAATAACGCTGTAGGAGCGGCAACAAACTCGCAGCCTCCATCGATACTCTCCGAGCACTCGCAAATTGCGACTTCCGGTCACGGGAGTTTTCCGCGCGGTTCGACGGTTTTCCCGGTTTCGAACCGGTGAAATGGGAAAAGAAAAGGTGGATGAAAAAAAAAACGGATGTGCTCGGTCGGTCACGCTCGTATGCCTTCCATCCGTACGGTCTGCGTTTGCTCGAATTACGGAAACTTCCGGCGCTATACCGACTGCAGCGTTAAACTAAAAAGCACCGAATGAAGAGAAATATTGAAAAAAGAAATGAAGAAAAAAAAACAAAAGAAAATTCCAATGATAGAAAAACCCAACGGGCCGGTAAAATCGCGCAGACTGCAGCATCCGGAGGATAACGTTAGTACCAGAAGTATCCGCCACTACCCAGTGGAAACTGCCGAAGGAGTGCGACTACAATAATAATAATAATAAGAATATTAGTAATAATAATAATAATAACAATAAAGAAGAAAAGATGGCAAAATCGTGCCAACGACAGCATCCGGCGGGTAGCATCAGTACCGGAAGTATCAATGAGTACCCATCGGAAGCTGCTGAAGGGATTCAACTCGAATTACGAAAACTTCCGGTATTATACCGGCATCAGCATAAAACTAAAAAAAGCACCAAACAGCGAAATTCAGAAGAAGAAATGCTGAAAAAAAAAGATACAAAAAAGAATTCCAATGATAGGAAAACCCAACGGAATGGTAAGATCGTGCGGACGACCGGTGACTACCCAGTGGAAGCTGCTGAAGAAGTCAAACTACGATGATAATAATAATAAAATAAGAACTGAAGTGGTGGAAGATGCTGTATTTTTTGACCCGATGCTCGAAAACTTCTCGCCGTTGCTTTCCGAACGTAAAATCGTGAACAAGTCTTTCCTATTTCGCCCCGTGGCTCGACCTATTGCAACATTAACATTTATGTGGAGAACTCGAGGTGGAGGAGAGGAGAGCAGAGGGAGACAGCGTCGCAGCCGCACGTACAATATGCATACAGCGAAAGCGAGCACCAAGGCGTTTTACATCCCTCTGCCACTCTATCCACGTACCTACTTCTCTATAACGTCTCTCCCTGGCGCTTCTCCGCCGTTCACGTATTTCCGACGTTTCGTCGAACGTATTTGGGACATTCCAACCCCTCCGGGCTCCTCGAACCCTCTCGCTCCCTCTCTCTTGCTCTCTCTCTCCCTTGCTCTGTCTTCACAGGTAGATTCACGAGTGCCTCGAGTACACATATATGGAATATACACCCCGAGGCTCCGCCGAGCGAATAGCCTCGACGTCTTCTTCGCTTCCCAGGCTGTTTCGCGATTCGCTTTCTACAGAAGTGGCGCATAGCCTATTGAGGGAAGATAGAAAGAAATACGTATATATGTATATATATTGGTATATAAAGAATGTATATATATGTATATATTTACAATATATGAAAAGCAATATGACTTTGTTGAGATATTTTTTTATGTGATATTAATTTTAATGAAGCGAAGTTTTTAAAAAATCGTAATTCTCGATCAAAATATTCTAGACGAAATTTTACGAATAGTCATGATAAGCCTAGAGAACATTTTCTTCTTTTAATTGTACTCTACTTTTAATTTCATAATATGTAGATTAAAAAAATTGAAAAAATTATGTTGTCAAAGATATTTATTCTGCGAAGTATCGCGAGATTGAGTCAAATTTATTATTGTTTTAAGGCTTTTCTTTAAATGCTATTCTTTAAATTAATATATATATAATTAAATATATCCAACAATACATATACATAAAGTCATATGTAAAAAAAAAGGAGCGCTTAATTTTCCACAGAAGTGGCGCATAGCCCAGATAGAAACCGTTTTGGAGCAAACTCTTTTTTTTCGCTCGGCTACTTCGCCTCGGGGTCTCGGCCGAGGAAACCCTTCGCGTACATTCGGTCCATTCATTCGTGAATGCATACGTCCGGGTTCCATTTTTTTGTAATCTTTTTTTTTCTTCTCCCTCAAAGCTCCTCTCGATCGTAACAGCAACAGTGTAATATTTTTTTTCTTTATTTGTTGTTTTCTTTATGTTTAAAGGAGAGGCCAGGCCGAAGACGATGACGTATCTCGGAGGAAAAGGCACGCGACAGGAGGCCAAACGGCGGAGGCCGATCGAAAGTTCGCCCCGCCTCGTGTGTCGGAGCTGACGGGGGTGGCGGCCGTTACCCGCACGCGCCCGCAGCAGCAAACACGGGGTTTCGAGAGGTCGAATTTTCGTGCGGGAGCGCGAGGGACACGGGAAGACATGTATACATATATACACGTATGTATGTATGGCACGGCGCCCCCCTCGAAAATTGCGTGTTTGGAGATCTATGTGCGCGACGACCCTCGTCCTTCTGCTCCAAAGCGTCACGGGGAAGTCTGCGTCGTCCACCAATCTCCGGGTACTATATAGTAGTTTATACACAGTATATTTAAATATAAATAGTATGAATAGTACATAGTCCGGACTATGCATGGTGTGTATAAATTGTATATATTATATAGCCCGCAATATACTCGGTATATATAAATAGTGAATACTATGTAGTCCGGAATATACAGGGTGTGTATAAATAATAAATACTGTACAGTCTGGAATAGATAGATAGATAGATAAATTCGTTTATTGCGTGTTCAGGAACCCCCTAAGAGCACCGTGCCGTAAGATACAAAATCAGAACACGAGCACAGCCGATAGCGCAAAAACTGGATACAAATCAAAAGCACGATAAATAAAAAGATGAAAATAATATGAGCAGAAAAGTAAAAATTAGTAAAAACAGTATGAAAATATAATATGACAACAACATGAAAAAAATAGAATACCTAACTAATAAAAGTAAAACAAGCATATATACAGTATATATAAATATAAATACTACATAATCCGGAATATAAACGGCGTATATGAATACTATGTATAGTCCGGATTGTACACTGTATATATATAAATTGTACAAATACTATATAGACCGGAAAAGGCGTAGAAACTTCGAAGCTAAAAGAGCAATATAATTTTGTTATCGGGCACTCCGATTAAGTTTTTTTTTTTTTTTGGCCGACTGTAAACCCGTCGTATCTCCGTTAGTCACGCGTGGTCTGCTTTTCGACGATTCCCAGGACTGCCTGAGCTAAAAGTCGAAAGCACACGCGACCTCCAGACGCTTCGCCAACACCCCACAAACCCCCTGACCTCGCTTTCCCTCTTCGCCAAGTTCGCCTCTCGGTACACTCTTCTTTTTAACATTGCAATCGTTCCGCACTCGCCGATCCCCCCCCCCCTTCCATCGCTCTCGTCGCTGGCTCTCGCGATAATTAATTAATTTTCACGAAACGACGACCGTCGCGATTATTCAATTTGCAAAATCGCAACGACCGAGCGTCTCGTTTTCTGCACAGCGACGGCGTTAAATAATTCCTTCTTATTTTCCTAACACTTTATTTTCCTGTTTATTTTTTATTTTTTATTTTATATTGGTTATTTTTATTATTTATTTTATATTGTGCATTTTTTTCTTTTTTGTTTATATTTTTCTTTCTGATTTAGAGAGCTTCGATTAATTAACCGGAGGATGGAAAAATTAAGGGCTCGTCGAGGGAGGAGAAATAGCACGCGTGTCCGCACAGTGTGAGATTTGCAGTTTCAGCGTCACGTTTTACGTAAAGCGAGAGCATTGAATAATTTCTTCTTTTTTTTCGTACACTTTCTTCTTCGTAGATTTTTGTTAATTTTTTTTTTCTTTCTCATTCACAGAACTCCGATTAAACACTGTCGGATAGAAAAACCAGAGAATGACGAAATTAAGGGTTCGTCGAGGGAGGAAAAATAACGCGCGTCAGTGTCCGCACCCCGTGAGAACGATTTCTATAAAGCGAAAGCATTAAGTAATTTCTTCTTTTCTCTCTCCCCACACTTTATTTTTCGTAGATATTATTTAATTTTTTTTCTGACCTACAGAGCTTCGATTAAAAACTACCGAATAGAAAAAAAAAGACGATGATGAAACTAAGGGTTCGACGAGGGAGGAAAAGTAACGCGCGTCAGTGTCCGCACCCCGTGGGAACGTTTTCTATAAAGCATTAAACAATTTCTTCTTTTTTTCCTACACTTTATTATTTTTATTTTTATTTAATTTACATTTTTATTTAATTTTTTTTTCTTTCTGTTTCACAGAAATTCGCTTGATAAGACCATCGGATGGAAAAACTGGAGGATGAAGAAATTAAGGGAGCAAAAAATAACGCGCGTCACTGTCCGAACCCCGTGAGAACATTTTCTACAAAGCGAACGCATTAAGTAATTTCTTCTTTGATTTCTTCCCACACTTTATTTTTCCTAGATATTATTTAATTTTTTTTTTTTTTGTTCTGATTTACAGAAGCCCGATTGATAAAACCATCGGGTGAAAAAAATTGAGTGTTCGTCGAGGGAGGAAGAAAAACGCGCGCCAGTGTCCGCACCCTGCGAGATTCGCAGCTTCGCAGCGTCACGAGTTGGAGCAGCGACGACGAGTGATTAACAGCGACACGAGCCTTCGAACGGGCACAAGAACGGAACGAGGATATTTGACATTCGTCTTGCATACCTGGCGCAACACCTCGTCACGACGAAGCACACAGCCGTCGAGAGAGCCCGCTGCGAGGGGAGAGCCCGGTCGTATCGTGGCCCGGGTGAACGGAGCGTGGACGCACCGCAGTTTCAGCTCGAACCCCCGTTACACATTCCCAACCTCGGTTATATCTCCCTCTTTTTCTCCACGCCGGGATAACTCCTCGTTCCGCACCTCCCGAATTATTATTATTATTTTTTTACTCCCCGAGCTCTCCGAGCCCTTTTAAGGGCCTCACTTCGGCACTCACTTTTGCGAATTCTCCAAGAAGTTATTTATTTATTTGTTCATTTATTTGTCCTTTTATAACGCATAAGAATTTATCGCCTTTATGTATATATATATATTTTTTTTTTCTTTTTTTCTTTTTAGGGTACGAGGATAAGGACGCGAGATCCTTGCCCAAGGAGGTAACACGACGTGCGATATTTTTTTTTATATTTCTTCCTTTTTTTTTTTTTTTTGTTGGAACGACGACGACAACGACGCGGACGGCCACCGCCGGCGGAGCCGAGCTAGCCGAGTACGCGAGTTGGCGCACGAGTAAAGGGATAATCCGCAGACACGCTATCTCACCCAACCCCGCCGTACTATTCGCTCCCTCTCTCCCTCGCCGCTATGCGTGTTTCTCTTCGCTCCGTGACGCGAGAGTCTCCGACGCGCCTGCCCTGAGCGGGCAACTTCTCTAGCGGGAATAGAGGAGACCCCACCACGCCCGGCGTACCGACGTACACTACTCGCGCACGATCTCTACCCTGCCCCGGATACCCCCTCGCGCAGCCGGCCGTCGACGCGCCGCGCGGGCGAAGAGCGGCGACGCCAATTCGCATCGTCCCCAGAGATTTTTGGAATTCCTGACCGTCACCTTTCTTCGGGGTTTGTGGGAGCCACGAAACGTTTCTTTTACGCACTCGAATTAACTTCGAAGCTTCCGAAAAGCCTTTTCGATATATCGATTGATTTTGCTTTATTTTTTATTTTATTAGATTTCATTGACTGCTTTGCGTAGGGAAAGTTTGTGATTTTTTTTTTATTTAAAATTGATGACCATTACTTTTTTTGGGTCTCGCACGAGCGTCGAAACATCAGTGTTTTACGCACTCAAACAGAAAGTCCCTTCCGACCCTTCCGAAACACGTTTTTAATATATCTTACAATTGATTTTGACTCAATTTTTTATACCGAATTTAACAGACTGATTTACCCACGGAAACTTTGTAATTTTTTCTTATTTTTTGCTTAACATTTTTTGACGATGTAAATACCAAAGTTTCGTGGAAAAGCTATTTATAATTTACTATTATTTGTCAGTGGGAACCGTGCAGAATCGGATCAAAGTTGAACAGCTTTTTTTGAGTCGTTGGATCGGAGTGTTTTGAACCTTCATTCACGATCACGAAAGCTGTCGAATATCTTTAACGATATTCGAAAACTCTACTTGTCCCGATGGAATGAATTGATCGTCTTTCGAAGAGAAGCTATTTCTTCTTTTGTATAACCCAACCCTCTTTCACAAAGTTTACAAATCAAAGCTTTAAAACTCAAGAACTTTTGATTTTTATTGACGAATTTCCAACGTGTAATGGGGAAACTTGATCGCGGAACCTCAGAGGTGACTTTTAAGATGGACATGTACGCAACGATAGATTATTTTATGGGGTCCGTTCTCTGAATAAAATAAATATTCTGCTCGTGAGGTTATTGCAGATCTATTGAAATGGGTTTGAATTGAATCAAAGCTATTTCTTCCACTGTATTAATTATCGATACGTCGTCGCTAATTTTACAAAACAAAGCTTCAGAACTCGAGTTCTTTGGATTTTTATTGACGAAAATACAGAAAGTTTGCACAGCGTTCACACAATTTTTGTGCCGGTGAGCCAAGCTCGTGGATTTTCGATCGTAACGAGATCGATCTCACGATCGCTGAATCCCTTTATTCTCATTTTCGGTATGACGTTATTGATTATGTGAGCGTAACCGTGCCCACCGTACTTCACCAGTCTGTGCTTGGTGTGTATGTCGTGGCTCATCATAACGCGATCGAGACATCCCTCGTCGCGAAGTAATTTTATTCTGTCGATGCGCTGAGAGTCGGACGGCATGTCGGTGCTCTCGTCCAGCTGATAGAACGAGCACTCGGTGCCGAACAAATCGAATTGACAGTAGCATCCGATTTTCGCGAATTCCAACAGATCGTCCTCCTTCAGAAAAGTTCCTGCGACACAAAATTCGAAGATCGTCGATTAATGTACTCCGTCGAATCCCATCTCGTCGTCTTCGTGAGATACGAGAAAATTTATCGTCGGCGAAACTTCGTCGATCTTATCTCGGCGAGCGTCGTTAATATTTATTGCACATAAATATATAAATTCTCACTGTCGAGATGAGACATTATCGCCTTCCTCGCCCCTCCACCGGCCTCCAAGTAGATCCTGAGAATCTCGAAAGGCGCCTCGCTGTTTCTTCCCGGATGGAACGTCACCGGCGCGTTCAGCTCCGATTGGGCGCGAGCTGCTGCCCTGATCGCCGTTCTTTCGAAATCTGCAATCACAGAGATTTATCATTCCCAAAGCAATTTAACGATTTTCATTTGGAATTTTTTTCTTTTAGGCTTTTTTTTTCCTCCTATTTCGACGAAGATGGCAAATTATTATTTTACCCGCGGCTCAGTTTGTTTTATTTATCTTAATTTGATTTCGTTCGGCTATTCGGATAAACGCATTTCCCTTTCAACCCTTTGAAGCACGGCGTATCACAGATGACACACCTCTTTGAATTCAGAAAAATGCATTAATAATCAACCGATGTATTTGAAACTACAAACTTGTAGAAAAAAAAGAAAACAAAGTGTATCTTCAAAGGATTAAAAGGTCTGACCGTTTATTTAAAATAAACAATAAAAATAAAAATGATAATTTTAGTACGGTAAGAAGATTTCTCTCACCGTGCATCGGCCAGCTGCTTCCGACCTCGCCGATTATTCCGGCCTTGACCGACGGATACTCCTCGCAGCCGACGGTCATTTCTTTCACGATCAATTCGTAGAGCTTCTCTTCGGCGGTGCACAAAGTGTCAGGGCTCTGCGTTATGGCAACGTAATGACCTTTAACACAACCATGAATATGACATTAAAACTCCTGACACTGACACTGTTTTATCTATAATCTTCAATGTTCGATGAAATATCGACTTCGTACCTGTCCCAACGATAACGTGTACTCCGGTATCTCGGCTGATCCTTTTCATCAGCGAAATGTCTCGTTTGAGACCGTGACTGGTGTTCTCTACTATGGTACCACCTCCGAATTTTTTGTAGAGCCTCACATCCTCCAACACAGCTGAATGAGTCTCCTTGTCATTGAAAGCCACATTGCTAGCACTGCTGTATCTATTTTTTTTTAAATAATAATAATGAGAATATTAATCTGTTATACATTTTAGAAAGTCGTGGATATCATTCTATGTATGTCCCACCTCCGTGAGGGGGGGTTTGATTATTCCAAGTCCCCTTAGGGACTCCCTCTCAAACGCTATAAGTCCTCCTAGGACGCCTCCCACACCCTGATATTTATTCTATTATACTATTCTAGTGCTATTCGGTGCGTCTCTGCCTTGTGTAAAAAAAAAACTGACTTTTCATTTCCACCGGAAGTGACGTCATACCGGAAATCCGTCACTTCGAGTTTGAAAATCTAATTTTTGACCGGAAGTGACGGCATACTGGAAATACGACACTTCTGGTCCAGAAAACTCACTTTTCGATCAGAAGTAACGTCATACCGGAAATCCGTCAATACGAGTTTGAAAATCTAATTTCCGACCGGAAACGACGTCATACCGAAAATACGTCATTTCCGGTTTGGAACTCAATTGTTGACCGGAAGAGACGTCATGCCGGAAACAAATCGCTTCCGGTTTCGTAATATCATTTTTTCGACCGGAAGTGACGTCATGCCGGTAATGTCACTTCCGGTTTGAAAATCTCTTTTCTTTTGCTCTCGAGGGATTTTACTTACGGATATTGTTTGATGAATCCAACATTTCCAAGATCGATGTTTCCCCGAAAATATTCTTCGATTTGTCTCGGCGGTGGTACATAAAATTTATCGAAATCCAGAGCCAAGTGTTCGTGAGTCAGGCATCTCCCCAGTGACGATAATTTCGTACGTCCCAGCACTGAAAAACATCGAATGTAAACACGACGTCCGTGCGTGTATAACCGTGACAAATTAATTAGTGTCTCGAGGGACTGAATTACTCACCGGTTTCGACGCACGCACAGTCATCCATATCGTTCGTGATAATGTAATAAACTTTCGAGCTCACCGACTGTCGGACGAGGAAATTTTCTCTCGAGCTCGGGAGGGGGAACTAAGAGCTTTCTGTTATCGGACGACAAACACCCGTTCCGATAATCGAACCGTAACGCATTTGCGTATGCAACGAGATATCGCCGAGAGCGGGGCAAAGCGGACTGCTTAAAAAAAAATGTAAATAATAAAAAAAAGTTTTGCCCCAAATAGAGTACACTGGTCCATTTTGCCCCAGTGTTCCGTTTTGCTTCGCTCCTCCCTAATACATTACCATACTATAGCACGAGATAAACAACCGGACTATTACATTATCTCTTATGACTCGCAGCCGCCAGATATAATTTTTCTCCGTCAGAAAAAAATCGCATCTAAAGTACGAAACGTTTCGCTGCGTCCGCTGAATTTTTTTTATACATACAAATCGAGCCCGCCGGCTCATTCCCCGTTTCGTCAGCTGCCAACAGCTGCCTGTGGCTTCGCCGCCAAAAAAAAGTATTAAAAAAGTACGACGCTAAATAGATCGCAGACGAGGCTTCGTCGATTCTGGAACGGGAGACTTGGCACGGCCAGAGAAAATCCCGACGATTCGGGATGGGTTTTCTTTTTCTTCGTCCTTTTTTTATTGTTGCTCTTCGCATCGTTTATTCATAATAGTTCGGGACCGATATTCGTCGCTGCCGAATATCGGAACTCTTGATTCACGTTTTTTTTCTCCTTTTCTTTTTCATTTCCTTTCGATTAAATAATCTATTGATGTAGATATAGTTATATGTATATTTTTTTGTATGTATACGCTATAAGTCGTGTCCTTCGAAATCGAGATACTTGGATCGGCGATAACAGTGGGAAGCATCGTAATCGGCGAGGCCCGAGAATCAACGAGATCCGACGGACTCCGAGAGGTCCTCGACGGATGAATTGCACACGATCGTCCTGTGGCCACGCGCGTGGCCAAGATTCACCCAGCGATCGTTTCGTTTTACGTTTCGTTTTTTTTTCTCTTTTTTACTACATTAATTGTAATAATATGATAATAATAATAATAATAATAATAATAATAATACTAATAATAATTTACATTTACACAAGACTCATCAACATCTGGGGGGGGAGATATTCCTTTCGCTCTAAACTTAATTAATGACTATCTATCTAATTTGCTGCATGCCGCACCCTTTCCAGCGACCGGTTTGCCGACCGCGCGATTAAACCACTCCTTCGCACCTCGTCGAGTGTACTAATTGTCCGGGCAGGGGAGGATCGATCGCAACGAGGAATTTCTCCGACAAAATGACGAAACGAAGCAGTATAAAAAAAAGGGTGGATAAAACGAAAAGGGCTTTAAAGCAAAAAAAAAATAATAACGGAAGATACACCGACGAGAATGAAAGTTGGACACGCGAGAAGAAGGTCAATAAAGCGTGTTATTACGTTGTTTTTGTCTTTTTTTTTTTGTAGAAAATATATGCATCTCAGAGATCGGTTGATTTTTTTTTGCTTGCTTTATGCAAAAAAAGAAAATCAAAATAAATATAAAAAGCCAGAAGTCTACTTCGCGTTGAACACTATATTTCGCGTGTTCCCGTTCTCCGTTTATTTCTTGTTGTGTTTTGTAAATTCTCTTCTTTTTTTTTTTTTTTGTTTTTTTTTCTTCCTATGGTATAATCGCGATTTCCGTATCCCGTTAGCGAATTTATCGACCACGCTTCTAGTCGTGCGCGTTCAGGCGCGATAGAGCTCTCGCTGCATCTGCTAAGTGTGTACGTGTGTGTGTGTGTGTTTTTGTGTATTTCTTTTCAGCTACTGCCGCTTCCGCTGCCGTTCACAATGCTTCTTTTATTCGTTTAATATAAATATTCCTCTATAGAACGGAGCGCCGAGACGCCGTACGAGCCGCTTTATCGTTTCGAACCGGCCTTTTCTTTACCGTAACTTTTACGAATGCTTCATAAGCTCTCGTCGCTGTCGTCCGCGTGAGCCTCGACCGTCACGTTCCTCGCCAGACCGCTGCTCTCCCCGCTCGCCTCACCGCTCGCCTCGCCCTCCTGCTCGGTCGAACTGTTTTGCGCCTGTTGCTCGTCCGCTGTGAAACGTGGAAAGGATTTTTTTTAACATTGTTAATTAGAAATTATCATTGTGTGATATCAGTTTTGGTGCCACGTGAAACCAGACATTGTCGAAGGGATTTTTTTTTCTTTTTAACGATGTTAATGACAAGTTGTTATTGTCCGATTCAGTTTTGGCCTAAAGTGAGGTCGGATTCTGCCGGAGAGATTTTTTTTAAATTTCAGTTCATTTTTATTAAT
The DNA here is from genome assembly GCA_964017025.1 of Stenichneumon culpator. Lineage (NCBI taxonomy): Eukaryota > Metazoa > Arthropoda > Insecta > Hymenoptera > Ichneumonidae > Stenichneumon > Stenichneumon culpator. The sequence goes on along the minus strand of OZ024779.1, from coordinate 15,772,071 downwards.
ATGAATTTTGAGGTACGAATAACTTCAATTTAACGCTTACCAGACTGCGTCGCCGGAGACTCTTCGTCACCCTGACCGGGACTGAGTATGGCCTCTTTGATCTGGCTGTTAACTCCCTTCGGATCCAAATCCGTCGCCCAACTGAAGTACATCAGGGCGAGATGAGTATTGCCTAGTTTCTTGTGAACCTAAAAATAAAAAGAATCTCCCATAAATTCTTACAACGTCGAAGACAAAACGTTGCTGCTAAATATCCAAATCATAAAACAGTTCGTACCTTTCCTATCGAGTAATAGACTAGAGACTCTTTGGGAGCAATATTCTTCAATTCTTCGAACTCTCTCAGCGCCTCGGTGTGCCGGCCGATAGAGAAGTTTATGCTGGCCCGATGGAACTTGCACAGCGTGTTGTCCGACGCGTTTGCTATAGCCGCGTTCAAAGTTCTCAGTGCTTGATCAGTCTTTTTCAGTGCATGCTGAACGACCCCTATGTGACACATTATCGCCGAATTGAGAGGATTTATCTGGAGGGCTCGCTTGAAGTGGAGCTCGGCGAGGCTGTATTGTTCCTGCTTCGAGAATATCGTCCCGAGGCCGAACCATGCGTTGTAATGACGTGGATCGAGCCTTATGGCGTTTCTGAACGCCGTTATCGCTTTGTCCAATTCCTCGGTTAGAACGTACTCGTGTCCGAGGAGCGTGTAGGCGTACGGAAAGCTCGGATCGACTTGTATAGCACGCTGAAAGAATTTAATCGCCGTCTCGTGCTCCGTCTGGGCGGAGAAGAGATTTCCGGTCGCGATCCAGGAAGCCGGTGAATTTCGATCCTCGGACACGAGCTCCTGTGCGAGTGTCGAGAGCTGAACCTCGGCGTGAAGGTGCCAAAGCGCCGTGCTGTACGTCTCCATCAGTTCGGTACGCTGAGGCTCCAATTGTCGCACCTCGGCGAAGTAGCTCGCCGATTTTTTGTAATCGTTCATCTCGAAATGAGCCCGCGCGAGCATCGACAACACCCAACCGGTGTTGTAGTGATGAGCCGGCAAGACGCTCAGAATCTCGACGGCTTGGGTACAATTGAATTGACTCAGATGCTGATAAGCCATTCCGAGCTCGCGCAGCAACGACATCAAACCCTCTGAAAAAAAAAATTGAAAAGTCGATCAAAATTAAATTCCGAATTAAATCAAAGGCCGGCTTGAAAATTTAATTTTTCGACTTTATTTTATCGACATACCTGCGCAGGATTTCTGAAGCAGCAGGGCGCAGTGCGAGGCGTTACTGTGATTTAGGGCGTTCGTCGTTGCGACCATCTTCTCCGACGTTATAGTCTCACTCTTCTCCCTCTCGCTTCTGTTTCTCTCGTTGAGTTCGTTGAAGTTAGCCTTATTTAAATTAGTCTTTGATAGACGAGCTTTGGTCTTGCGGGACGGTGACTTTGGCGTCACGAATTTGTTACGATTTGGAGATTTGTTGTTTTCCTTTGTGATGAAGACAAAAGAAAAAAGATCATGTAATTCGTAGAATACGGCGGTGCGACGAAGGCTTTTTTTTTTAAGGCACGACCAGCGAGGCTTACTTTTACTGAATAACTGTGACTAAAAAGTCTCGAGGATCGTCGAACGTTGGGTCCTTGGAGCGTCGGCGCTGCAGGAGTCGGCGTCGTCGGCGTTACAGTAACTATGTTCGCTGTGTTACTGGTATTTCCCGATTGCGAGAATACCGGCTTGCCCTGTTGTAGGGGTGTGTCTTTTCTGGATATCAATTGCTGAAAGAAAAAAAAACGATGAAAAATAATAATGATACTCACTGTTATGCTGGCTCGGCCGCTCACAGTATCTGTGTGAGTGCTGTGAGTAACTGTGAATATCTGTGAGTACCTGTGAGTATCTATGAGTATCCGTGAGTATCTATGAGTATACATGTGAGTATCTATGAGTATACATATGAGTATCTATGAGTATACATGTGAGTATGTGTGAGTATTTGTGTGTATTTTTGAGTATTTGTGAGTAGTTGTGTGCGTATTTGTGTGAGTGTTTGTGTGCGTATCTACTAGTATCAGCGAGTATCTGCGAACGTCTGCGAATATGTGTGAGTATCGGTGTGAGTGTCCAATCGACATGAACTTTGTTATTATGTAAAAGATCGTATTCGCAAGCTCGATAAACAGAGAATTTCTGTAATTGAACTTTTACAAAAATTCGATGTCCAGCGAATCGAAACAACCGTTGGACTCACCCCGACGTGTGCTCGGAAGCTGCAGACTCGTTTGGCGAGACTCTTCAGATCGCTCGCTTCCGTGATCGACACGTGCGACGGTAAAACCGTTGGTTCGGGAGTGTTCGAATCGAGCGGTAGTATGCCGAAACTCGGTGTCAACGGACTCATCGAATTGCTGAACATACTTCTGTAGCGCGGCGGTTTGCCTCTTGGAGATATAAACGGCAGGGCAGTGGGACTGTCGTCCCACGACGTGTGCAATCGAACGCCCGGCGATCCACCGTTGACTATCATCGCCTGTGCGGGAGTTCTGCAATTTTTTAAAATATTTAAAAATAAAATAAAAATTTAGTCAACTGCTTTTCTATAGAACGATGAACAAACTAAATCGATTGTAAAAAAAAATACTACAGTTCTATAGAAACTGCGTTTCTAGAGAACGATGAAAAAGAATCTGAATCGATTATGACAAAAAATGTAATTACACATTGTTGCTGTTAGGTGTAGGCGGATTGTTGTTCGTATTGTTCGACACGATGAGATCGGGCTCCGCGACGTAATTTATTATCGGCGACGTGCCGTGGCACATCGCGAAGCTGTCCAATTTGTCGAGCTGAAACGTCTTGGTGGGATCGATCTTCTCGCCGACGTTGCACAACTCCTCGAAGGAATGCCACAGAAACGGATTCATCTTCAGCGCGAGCTTGTGAGCCTCGTTCGCCTTCGATGTTCTCATCATTTTGTAATATATTTTTGCTATTATCTGAAGTGAGAAGCACGCCTGGTCGCCGAACTGCACCGCTATGTCCTCCAGATTCTTCAGCTGCTTGTAATATCCTCCTATTATGGCGGCTTCCGCTTCCGCGTATCTGAATTATCGTAATTTTTGTTAAGTTTGTCGTTCAACGATTTCACTCAGTAGCAAAAAAACAATTAATTATTAAAAAGTGATCTGGGGAAGTTTCATGTGTACGTCTGGACGGTGCTCGAAAGTTGCCACTCATCCAAAAAGTTTACTTATATAACATAGCACGAAATATATTGAAACAATTTTAGATATACTCTCAATCTTTAAAATCTTGCGAAGTATTTCTGAAATGTATGAAAATAATATTTTGAAATACTCTATCAAAACATTCCAACGAACCATTTCTTAAGTATTTCAGAAATATACTTAATCTTTCAACACATCTGAAATATTTGATAACATGTTTTTAAACTTCTTATAATTTCACGTTCCACTGAAATATTTCTATGAATGTTCCGTATTTATGGGGGTGTGTGCAAGTATGCAATTTGGATTGATGATGCAATCTTTCACATTCCTCTGAAATGTTTTATAAACATTTCTGAATGTAAGATTTACCTTTAAAAAATGTTCTTCGAAAATTCACAAATATTTTTTAATATTGATAAAATGTTTTCAATATTTCATTAAAATATTTTTGAAACCTTTCACAAAATATTTCCGTGCTATGTGGTTAGCTTATAGTTACCATCTGGACGGACATATGAGACCCATTTAGATCGCTTTTTCGTACCAGATGTATTTTTGCTACCTGGGTAGCAGCGACCAGAGGCGATGTGAAATCTCCCCGCCCGCCTCCGGCGCGCACTGTCGATAACGAAAACTGTAATCAATTATTCTCGACGCTCCCAAAAAACTTTTTCGACGGAAAATGAGCTAAATTCGCGATGAAACAAAAAAAATGCCTTGAAAAACCTCACAGATAAAAAAAAACTGCATTACAGTTTCCGTTACCGACAGAGTCGGCTACACATAGCCCAAGACTCCCCCCCAGAATGTTGTACAATTAATTACTTCTCTAAGTCGTAGCAACATTTTGCCAAGAGAAATCTGCATTGAGAGGAACTTGGTGCCTTCTTCGAGAGCAAAGCGTGAGCTTGTCTGACTCTTCCCGATCTGTAGTAACACGTCGCTAGGAGGAACAGCGTATCCTCCGAATCCACTAAAACAAAAAACAAAAAATTCAAAAATTAATTTTAAAAAATGACTCCCAAGATAAAAAAAAAAAGAAAGTTATTCTCGATAAAAATTGTACATGTACCTTCGGCGCAGAGCCTCTCCGCAAGGAATATAGCGTCGGGGTAAGCATAGTGGTTTAAGCAATGCCATATGGCAGCCTGAAAAATAAGCAACATATTTTTTATCATCGGTAAGGCCGAACATTCTCCGCTTCTGACATTTTGGACCGCGTAATCAGACGCTCCGAAAGAATCAACTTTGGACACATATATTTTTTTTCCTGCATATAAAATCATCTTTACAGAGTCACACGAAAAACGCGTCCGATGCAACAACAAAAACATCGTGAATTTTTTGTTGTCGCAGCGAGAGCGAACGAGCAAAAAGTTGGGTCGGAGAGTCGTCGATGAATCTCTCTCGATAGCGCGATTTTGAGGAATAACGGAGCGGGACGCCTAAACGGCTTATTTATAGGCAAACCCGTGCGAATACGCGTGTCCGCGAAAGCGTTGCTTTCGCACGTTACGACGTTGCGAATACATTTTCTTTTTCTCATTCTCCCGGATCTCCATTGAAAATATAGCGAAAGAAAATTGGAGAAAAAAAAAAAATCATCGACGTACGTGTACAATTCACGCTCGAGATTGTTCCTAAATTACGTAAATGCGATTGGGACGAATGAGAATTTGGACGGCTCGAATACGTCAATATCGTCGATAACCGGAGATGCGCCGAGGCGACTGTGATTCACTGATTTGCACTCGGATCCGATGCACTATTGTTTCTCGTAATAACGGAATATTACGATGTAAAAAAAAAAAACGCACACACACACATTACCTGTACTGGCTCCTGCACGATCATTCTTCACACCACAATTGCATGCATAAAGAGAACCGAATGTACTGTGTTTGTTCGTCGTGTTTATTCGTTACAATTTGACTCTCGAATTAGCTTCACTCGCGAGCTGCTGCCTTTTTCTTTTTTTCTCTCTCTCTCTCTCTCTCTCTCTCAACCATATAAAAATTTTCTCAAGCGTCCATCTTTGATATATCGTCCTTGTGTGGCGCTTCGGCTGCTAGGCTGCTGCTGCCACTCCGCTGCGCGGGGGGCCTTTTTTCTCTCGGCGAGAGATACCGGGTGAGTTTCGACGTCGGCCGCGAGAGCGACTAGCAAGCGAGTATCGAAACGCGCCCTGTGTACGTCACGCGTGTCGCGAAGCCCCCGAAGGATGTCTCTGAATATTCGGGTCCTTCGGAAAAAAAAAAGCAATTTCCACCCGCCAGGTGGCGCCCGCGTCTGTTTCCCTACGAACAATATACGTATGAAATTCGAGAGATTATCGTGTGTTGTGCTGCGCGCGTCGATAATCGCCATCTTGTGAACCACATGACCTCGTTGCCGTGTCCCGTGACCAGCTCACGTGAATTTTGACAAATTCAAACGATTTTTTGGTGGCAAAAAAATGGATATTTTGGAGCAACATCTCGAGCAACAGGACGTAAGGTAGGACCAAGACTTCGTCGTAACCCGCCAATGTCCCGATGGAGCGACGAGTCCCTCGAAAATTCGTGCTTCCGTCAAGGTCATCCGGCAGAGCCAACACACAGTGTTCACACTCGTTGCGCACTTAGCGCGTACAGCAGCGGAAAAACCGCTCGCGATCCTTCGCCGAGATAACCCGCGAGTTGTTTGTGAAAAATAATCTTAGCTTCGAATAGTTTGTTTTTTTTTTTTTTTTTTTTTTTTCTTCAACGACACTCGAGTCGGAGCACTGCTGGGAATTAATGAGGAAATCGATCGTATTGCAGCGCTGTCACGGTCAAGGAGGACGACGGCACTGGTATCGTTATCGAGGAGGCAGAGATCGTCGACTGCGACGGCGATGATCCGCTGAGCGGTAAGTAATCATCGTTGATCGATGAAAAATGCTCGCGGGTGGATTGAAAAATCTCGTCAGTGTTTCATATCGAATTAAGTCTTCTGCACGACTCTAGGAGACGGCGTGGACGACGACGGGCTGAGATACCAGGAGGCGCTCGCTTACCGAGTCGTACAGGTTAACGAGGGCGACGAAAACGAGCTCGATCTGCCGGTAAACCAGCAGGGCAACAACGCCGTGCAGGTTCTCACGTCCCCGATAAACGGTCAGTTCTACGTTATCGGCAACGCCAACGACGTATTCGCGACAGCACAAACGTCGAGATCGATGTCACCGAGATCAGCGACCATTCAGATCGAAACGCCGCGGAATACCGGGCCTGGTGTTAAAAAGGTTTGTTCGCGTGTCCAGAGATCACAACAGTTATTATCAACGAAATATATTTAAAATAACAATGATAACAGATTTTTTCTTCTTCAATGCACAGCAAACGTTAAAATTCAGTGGATTTTTAATATTGAGCTTGGTAGCCAATTCCAAATTATATCACTTCCGGTTTGGAAAACTCATTTTTCAACCGGAAGTGATGTATTTCCGGTATGACGTCGCTTCCGGTTGAAAAATAAGATTTTCAAACCGGATGTGAAAAATTTCCGGTATTTGATCATTTCCGATCGAATAATGTGTTTTCTGAACCGGAAGTGACATACTTCCGGTCAAAAATGAGTTTTTTTTTTGCACACAATAGTTTACAGCGCAGTTGTGTACCACATTTAACATGCAACCACGATCTCCAAATTGTCTGCTATCGTCATGTAAATATGTTATTAAATTGATTCGACTATTTCGCGACTTATTTATTTTCGTATATTGGGAATGGAAAAAGAAAGTGTACAATAAGGTCGTTTGAAATATTGCAGAGAGACGACAGAAGAAGAGCCACACACAACGAGGTGGAGCGCAGACGGCGGGACAAGATAAACAACTGGATAGCGAAACTAGGCAAGATAATACCGGAGTGCAACACGACGTCGAACGGAAACGGCAACGCGAGTAGCGGCGAGGGCAAGGCGAACTACGAGACGCAGAGCAAGGGCGGAATACTTGCGAAAGCATGCGAGTACATCGGCGAATTGCGGGCCGCCAATCAGGGAATGGGACAGTGTTTACGGGAGAACGAGAAACTCCGACAGGAAGTTACGACCCTGAAGCAAATGGTAGCGCAATTAAAACGCGAGAACGCCCAGCTCAGAACTGGCACCGTCGTCACGAACGAGGCTTCGCGTCTCAAAAGCTGAAGCGACTAATCGAATAATCTTTATTTTTGGTCATTTTTTTTTTTAATTATTTAAACGTTTCCACGAAGCGTTAGGATAATCCTGTTCTGTTTTTTTTTTCTTTCGTTTTTCCTCCTCTCTATAGTTAAACTCTCTCTATCTCTCGATCTCCTTTTATCTCTCTATTTCGAAGAAACACACACAAAGCTAGAACTGAAGATGTATAAAGTAGAATCAAATTTAGTTATATAAATATTGTATATAAAATCCATGCAAATTCGTTTGTAGCAATAACATGTTATTGTGAATTCGGTTTAACGATACGGATAACTTTGAGCGAAAAGCGAGAGAACCACACCGGGTACATGTGTAAGACGTTAATATAGGCTTGTAATATATCGTTGATGTATATACCGCGGGATTTATTGTTATATTATTAATAAAAAAGAAGAAAAAAAGTCAGATTCGAAGACGTACGAAATATTGCGTGAACGATTTTTTTTATATGTATTTATATATTAGTACATTACGATACTAGTGCGATAAGCTTTTCTTGACGAGTGTGAGTTTGCAGCCGAAGGCGAGTGCCGCAATCACACGAGTTCAGAAAAAGCTTTTCGCACTTGCTTCGTACCAAATTTTACTTCACAAGGTGTAAAACGGAGGTCTTGCGCGAAGCGTGCGTAAAACGGCCATATTTCGCACCGAGTGTAATAAAACGTTTTCTGATGAGTTTGAGTATGCAGCACAAGCCAAAGGCGAGTGTTGCAATCATACGCGTTAAGAGAATGTTTTTCGCAGGAGTATTGTACAAAATTTAATTTAACGAGGTGGGAAAATGGGGTTTTCACGCACGCTAAGTGCGCGCAAGACCGCTATTTTTGCGGTGAATTTTTTTTTTCGACTTTCCCATCACTTCATTAGCGAATTTTCTTCACGGCTGATATATAAATCTGATCGACAGACTCTCTCGTACGCTTTTGTGCATAATCTTTATTTTTACATATCGTACAATGGAAATGATACTCGAGCTGCTGGAAACACTGGACATCATGAAGTTTTTATTTTTCGTATATAATCGCCGATTGCTGACGGCGAAACGACGACCCAGCACCTCATTGAACGAGCCTAGGGCCCTCCAACTTCGTTAGACTTTAGCATTTTAACGTCCTCAACGTTAACATAGTATTTTATTTTATTTTTTTGTTTATTTTTTTTTATTTTTCTATTTAACGCCTATTATTTAACTTCCTATCACGTTAACATACAGTATGATACAATAGCTAATACTTCATGATTCAATATTGATCTCCTGGTAAGAAAGCCGCCGTGTGTCTCGTCCGTTTAGCGATTATTTTTATTTAATTTTTTTAATATCATTAATCAAAACACCAAGGCCATGTGTGTTTTCTTGTTTCGAATAATTTTTTTTTTTTTTATTTAACTCTCGGAGCTTTCTAATCGGGGGGAGACGGTGCTATATTACTTTCATGTTAGTATCGTCGGCATCGACAGCGAGCTTTCCTCAAGACATATTCGTTATCGTACATATAATATAGATTTCTTTTTTTTCTTCGTTTTTGTTTGTGCAAGAACGCACTCAATTGGAATTCGATATAGAACGCATACGCGCGATGCAACGCGTAAACTGATTCTCACTCAACCGTCATGACTTCCACATTATCGATAAATTGAATCTCGACCTAATTAAAAATTTTACCATTCCGTTATTTCCTCTTTCATCGTTAAAGTACAAGGAATAGTTTACAATGATTGGAAACACATCTTTTCCGAATGGATTCACGTTGCAACGATATTGCGGATTCGCGGGCAAGGGGGGGGGGGGGGGGGGGGGTTCAGGGGAGTCCCACAGCTTTATTGTCTCGATCTGAGTGAGGCTTGGCACTCGAAGCAAAAAAAAATAATACCGCTCGAGCTTCGCGTTAAAAAATATAATGCGTGAGATTTTTCCTGTGCCGATTGCACCGGCATTTCTCCAATAATATGTACAATTTCATTTCGTTCATTTTTCATTGTTTTTTTTTTTAACGGAGTTTTGGAGCGTAGGAAAAGCCGACGATCGACGTTCGGTTTGATCGATCAGTTATATTCGTTATAACATTCTGAAAAGATTCCGGGCTCGTAACAACACCAAAATGGATGAATTAGAAATGCCAGCAGCGAAGTGAGTTTAACCCGAGCGGTTCTTGCCTTGAATAATCGTAAACTCTTTTTTTTGTTAGTTTTAGTTTGTTTTTTTCTTTTTTTTTTGCGGTATTATAATGGAACATCCCCAAACGGCTGACACCCTCAAACGATCGATTAATAAAGGACTTGCGCGCGAGACTGCGGGAAGGTTTAGTCCTCGAGACTCCTGAACGCAAGTTGAATGTCGTCGAGCAGTTGATCGAAGTCCGCCCTGATCTTGGCCTCGCCGTCTTTGACGGGATCCTGAAAAATTCAATGCGGTTGTTAAACACAAAAATGCGTCGATGATTTTTTCCTTGCGCAAAAAAAAATTAAAAAACATTAACATTTTTTTTATTTTTTTAAATTTCTATAAGTAAACAAACGTTAGTGCTCGAAGTATTACCTTGAACTTCATGGAGCTCAACTGATAGATTATATTGCCCATACTGTCGCGAATAACGTTCCAGGTGATCTTGTTATCGGACTGTGCTGTGGACTCGACCGCGTGCCTGGCCATGTCGTAGAATGCGATCATGTTGCGCAACATGCCGACCGTCTTGTAGAACGGACAGAAACGATCGTACGGCGAGTAACTAAATGAAAACAAAAACATGATAAAAATTATTTGAAAAAACAACTACATATATCCAAAATATTGGAGTATTCCCTGCCATTTCGACCTGGGGCTAACTCTTTGCATCTTAGATTGGGCCTGCGTTTTTTTATACAACTGAACTAAGTCTCAAAAGCACTCAGACTTTTTGCAATGGTTGAAAATATTTATGATTAAAAAAATGAACTTATTGATCGCCACAATTAAGAAATCTGAAAAAATTCCGAAAAATCTTGTGTCTATAGAAATAAGTGTAAGATTTGAGCCGCAGTGGGCCAGCGTCAACTTATATTTTTTTCTGATTTGTTTCGAAAAGAAACATCGAAAAGAATGTGAAACAAAAATCAGCCGATTACGGTTCTCGCTTTGCCCATTTTTATATGCAACCCTGTCTTTTGGGAATTCTTTAAGATTGTTAAATTGTGGCGATCAATAGGTTCATTTTTTTAATCACAGATATTCATGAACAGTTTAAAAAATCGAATAAAAAATCTGAGTGCTTTTGAGAGTTAGTTCAGTTACATAAAAAATCGCGGGTCCGATCGAAGACGTGAAGAATTAGACCCATGGCGAAATCGTATGGAATGCCACGTATACATAAAAAAAAAATATTTAGACAATGAACACTACATTATAAAAGTTATAAGTTTGCGACGATTAAGACAAACGGACCTGTTCTGTTGCAAGAAGTCGTCCTTGAGAAGCTTAGCGACTTCGAGTGTGATCTTGTCGGATTCAGCGAGCGAAGCTTTGCCGACCAATTGCACGATTTCCGATAGATCTTCCTCCTCCTGAAGGATCTCCTTGACTTTGGTACGAAGGGGGACGAATTCCTGGAAGTTCTTGTCGTAAAAATCGTCGAGGGCTCGGAGATACTTGCTGTAGGAAATGAGCCAGTTGATGGATGGGAAGTGTTTGCGCTGCGCGAGCTTCTTGTCGAGACCCCAGAATACTTGAACGATACCGAGGGTGGCGCTGGTGACGGGATCGGAGAAGTCACCGCCAGGAGGTGACACAGCACCGACGATACTGACCGAGCCCTCGCGGTCCGGATTACCGAGACACTTCACCCTACCGGCGCGCTCGTAGAAACTCGCGAGCCTCGCGCCGAGATAAGCCGGATAACCGGAATCGGCGGGCATCTCGGCCAAACGTCCGGAAATTTCACGAAGCGCCTCCGCCCAACGGGACGTCGAATCGGCCATCATCGCCACGTTGTAGCCCATGTCTCTGAAGTACTCGGACAAAGTGATACCTGAAGCCAAAATCAATCAGTATATCATTTTATAAAAATTGTCGAATTATAAAAATTATCGCGCAACCCCCTAAATGCACTTCTGTACAAAACGACAAAAATCACCCCAATAGTTAAGATTCAAGTTTCTAAAAAAAAAAATGTTCCGTAAGCCAAATCGATAATATTAAGCCACTCAGTACGCAACTGTTCCAACGTATTACACGCAAACACACAATTATAAACAATCCGAATTAATGACCAACAAACACGATAGAATCGCTGAGTAGAACCTACAACCATTTTTAAATCATAATCTAAGAAAGGAAAATGAAAAAAACCTTCCCGATGCCAAAGAGAATTGCGGGTTGAACTTAGTATAAGGGTATAAAATTTAGTATAAGATGATAGATGTAAAAAAAAAAGGTATAGTATTGTCAACAAATGTTTTTTTACTACCACTAAAATAATCATATTATTAAAATGATCATAAAAAGCCTTTCTAATACGAAAGAGAATCACAGGCTAAAGGACTGAGGTAAAGGGCCCATTGTCAATGTTGAATGACATGATCATCCTCAGGTATAAAATTTCGTGCAAGATAATAGATGTAAAAAAAGGTATAGCATTGTCAACAACTTTTTTTGTATTACGACTACTAACATGATAATATTATTAAAATTATCGTTAATATTATTTTAATAAAATCGAAGGCTCACCCGTGTAGATGGAAGCTTCACGAGCGGCGACAGGCATGTTGGAGGTGTTCGCTACGAGAGCTGTACGCTTCATGATGGATTCGGTGACGCCGTCGATCTCGACAGTGAGCTCGGGGAAATCACGCAATACCTCGGACATCTCGTTACCACGCTCGCCGCAACCGACGTAAACGATCACCTCAGAGTTCGAATATTTCGAGAGCGCTTGAGAAATGACGGTCTTACCGCAACCGAAAGCTCCGGGAATGGCAGTGGTGCCGCCTTGGACGCAGCTTTGAGATGGAAAAAAATGATCGTTAATCGTCGTCGTTGAATTTACATTCGTCTCTCCTTTGATATCGAATTTTTATTCGAACTCACGGGAACAGCGAGTCTAAAACACGTTGGCCGGTCAGCAGAGGATGGTTGGCCGGCAGTTTTTCGGTAACTGGTCTGGGCTGACGTACTGGCCATACCTGCAATCAATAAAATTTTGTTTTATTAAACTTTTGCATCAGCGTTTTTGTTTTTTTATTCGCGTCCAGTAAACCGTGAAAATAATATTTATCAATGCACCGCCGCACGGTCTGAATTTTTTGTGCATAAATCGCTAGCACGGTGGCCATTTTTTCTCCGGAAAAAAATTCCCTGACTTTTTCCTGACGAATTAATAACTTTCAAAAGCCTTCCCTGAATAAACTTCTAACGACTTCTATTTCTTTAAAATAAATGATGCAAATGAAACTGCCTAATTATTGTATTAATGCTGAATTTTGTTGTTTTTTTTTCCAAAATGTTCGGAAAATTTTTTTCAAGGCTTCTTTTTATGTACTTTTTATGTACTACTATTTATTTATAGAAGTTTCGTCGACAATTTACTTTTTTCCTGGCCAATTTTCAAATTCTGACTTTTCCCTGAGTGAGTTTTTTCCCTGACTTTTCCCGGTTTTCATTGACCGCCCTGATAGATTCAATTTAATTTATATACAAGTGCGACCGACAAGCGTTAGTGCCTTGCTTCATTAAATCGTTTATCAACGAACGGCCGTTACCTGCAACATAGTGAACTTGCTCTTCTCACCGTCGAATTCCGTCTCGAGTACGACATCCTAAAAAATAGACAAAACGCATTTAAAAACATAAACATATTTCCAACGCATCGGCTAGATCTTTTTTTTCAAGATCGTGTAAAGAGCGTTGTCTTACGTCGACGGTGTAATTGCCGGCGGGCGCGAGGTAAGTGACGGTACCCTTGGCCTTGGGCGGTAGCATCATTCTGTGCTTTACGAGCGTATTCTCGTGAACGATGGCATAGTGATCGCCACCGGTTATGTGACTTCCGTTCTTAATGTTCAGAGGATTGAATTCCCATTGAACAGTGCGTGACAACGAGGGCACATTCACACCCCTCGGTATGTAGATGGAATTCGTCAGTTCATTGATGTCCTTCAAAGGACGCTGAATACCGTCGAATATACTGCCGAGAATACCGGGTCCCAGCTCGACAGAGAGAGGCTTGCCGGTACGCAGCACCGGATCTCCCACCGTCACGCCGCTCGTTTCCTCGTATACCTGTTATTGTTATTATTATTATTATTATTATTATTATTATTATTATTTTATTTATTACTTTTTTATTATTATTGCTTCCTCACAAAAAGCTGATTTCAAGAAGAAAAAAATTAAGTTTTTAATGAAAACATGTTCAGAATGTTCCAAAACATCAGAAAATCATATTTCGAAAAAATGTCTGGATATGTGTTGCGTGTGTGTTAAATTTTAGACATATGCTTTCAGTCATAAAAATTTTACGCGTCTTCGAACTTTGCTAAATAAAAGTCTACGCGTAAGCTAGCTCTTACCATTTTTTAATGATAGGGTTAAAAAGTTGTACACAAAGAACCATTATCGACCGATGATCCCTATTTAATTTGGCTAGTATCGATGGAGAAGAATTTCATGATATTGATTTTATTTTTTAATTTCACGAAAAAAATTGTTCTTTTACACGAAAAAAATACAGCAGCCGCTACAATTTTTATAAGGAATCTTTGTAGTGAATATTCCAAAAATTAGTGATTTTTTTTGTATCTTCAAATAGCCATATTTTTCATACGCGATTATTTTCATTTACCGACAAACCCCCCCCCCCCCCCCCCCTCCCATCAGGAAGACAAATAATCACAGAAAATGATTCTTTCGTAGAAGTTTTGTACAGAAAAGTAGATTAGATGAGGAAGTTTTGTGAAAATCTTGATTTCCACACTTTCTTTATTATTATTGTTATTATTATTATCATTATTAATTTTAATTAGTTTCCGTAGGGGAGAACGGGGTAAAATGGGACAGTGGTGCAAAACGGGACGGAAAATCCGTATACATCGATGGGGCAAAATGGGACGTCCTAAAATTATTAAAAAATTGCATTTGAAATAACGCAACAATTTTATGATAACATAATTTTATTAGAATAATTTTAGAATGTCCCATATTGCCCTGCTCTGCCCTACAAAAAAAAATCAACATAAACGCGTTATTTGCACCTGAATAGTTGCCATGTCTCCCTCCAGACGAATGATCTCTCCTACGAGCTCGTAGTATCCCACACGGACAAGCTCGTACATAGCCGATCCGGACATTTTCTCTGCCGTAACGACTGTAAATGGAAGATGTACAGATTATAGTAAATTTTCGCAGTATCAGAGTACAATTATAAAAATTATTACGATTATTGTATTAACAATTTTAACAATATTAACACAAATTAATAAAAATTGATAATTAATTATTAATTATTAATATCACTATTATAATATTAATCATTACAATATGAATCTGATGTGGCCCGTTTCCAGCAAATGTGTTATTAATTTTTGAGTGCCCGAACTCACCAGGTCCTGAGACCGCGTAGACATATCCGAACTGCGCCTCCTTCGTAACATGAGCAATCTTCGGTAGTCCTTGGCTCATCTTGAATTAATAAGTATTATCTGAAAAAAATTGCATAAAAAAAGATTTTTGATTAATCGACTATACGTAAAAATTCCCAGGATTGATTTGCGAGTCTCGGGATGAGTGTTCGGAACACTTGTTGGACGGATCACATGCCACTCCCACTCACAATTTTGCGTTAAACAATCGGTCTTTTGTCGCTCAAAGTCGCCAAAAAATTAACGCGAAGCTTCGAAAACTCGACCGCGAAACAGTCGTCCGACTTTAAGGCACGAATCAATCGATCGGCGATCTCGGTGAATGAAATTTGGTCGATCGAAAAAACCACAACGAGAGACCTCACGAGTTTTCATTGAGCGGGGTCGAGGGAGGGGGAGTCTGCCGTGAGGGATTCACGTGAGCGCTGCGCGTTCGAAAAAAGTAGGCGTAGCCGTCGAGCCGCGTAGCCGTCTGCTAGAGAGACGTGGACGTCTCGCGCTGCGACGTACCAAAGAGACGTTTTTGCAACCGTCGAAATAACGTTAGAGTGCGAACAAATCGTACCTGCGGACTTGCGTGTGTCCTTACAGTTGTTCGAAAATAGGGGAAAGCTCGCTGGTCCGAGAGCGCTTGTAAAATGATTAATTTTATCCCGACCCGCCGCGAAGAGCCGAATGCGATGGCGCACGCAAAGTGGCACGATCGATACTGGCCGTCGAGCCGCGCTCTCGACTCTCCCTGTCCCAAAGATCCACGAATATTTTGCACAGGAATGATATGTTTTTTGGGTCACGATTATTTTGTAGGAAAAGCGCGTTTCTATCGTTCGCGAGACGATTCGTCGCGGTTGACTGGAAATAGAAGCTGGATAAACACACAACGATTGGAAAAACTTACGGATACGTCCGACGGACTGAAACGATCCCACCCAACGAAGTCGAGTCTCGCCTGCTATCACAAGACTGGTCAGCTGACTGCGCGGCTCGCGGATCGTTTTCAATAAGCGGCGCATCGTCCCCTCCAGGGTGACTCCTTCGCCTCGGGATTATTTTATCGTCGAGACTTCGTCGCTCTCGCGAGATGGAGAGTTAAGGCTTCACGATCGCAAGCGGGCGATCTTTTCAAAGGAGACCACAGAGCCTCTGTTTACTTTTGCAAGCGCGGCCGACCTCTGGCTCTCTTACATTGTAGTGGTTTTTTCTTCGATAGCATTGCGGAGGCCCGATCGAGAGCTGATCTACAGTTTGGTAAGTTAAACATTTAATTAGTAGTGAATTTATTGCCAATATATGACATGTAACAGTTTTTCATACCTAGAAAATGTATGTGTTTCCGCGTACATTGCATATTGCCCATTGACTATCGATTGCAGTCCTTAAGGCAAAATTAATTTACTTTATTTGTTGCATTTGTTTTATTATATATATATATATACATACATATATATATATATATATATATATATATATATATATATATATATATATATATATATACACTGGACACTGTCCTTTTTTACCTGAGTGTCACATACAAGTATGCCCATGCAGGGGTAACTTTTTAACGCGTAAAGGTTTCTTCTTTTTTCTTTATTGTCACGAACGAAAATGTGTTTCGTCGATTGGGCTGTTTTGGATATTAACCAGACGCTTTCCCACGATGGCCAAGGACCCGATTGATTTACGATTCCATTCGTTTAGGCCCGTTCGGTTGGATCTTTCTTTTTGGCGTGAGACAATGTGTCCGGACTCTCGAGAGTCTCAAGTACGAGCGAAAAAAAGCGAGACGCAGGCCTGTCGTAAAATTAGGGTCTCGAAAGCGTGACCAAGCATAACCACTTTCCTTATTATAGAAAAGCCGTTGCAAGTGCTTTGTCCCTTGTCGATACTCTTGTCCCTGTAAAATCGTTGAGGAAAGAAAAAAAGCCTTCACCCTCGAAATGCCCTCTCGAGTAGGATTGGGCGTCCCGAACAAGCGTGCTGCGACCACTCGGCCGTAACGTAAATATAAACACGAAGCGAAAGAGACGAGTACCGAGAAACTGGACGAGTTAGTAACTCGAGCTGAGGCGATAAAGACTGCGGTTTAGCAGTTAATACGCAACATCATAAATTCGAGATAAAATATTCCTTTCGTCTCGCGGACGAAGTGCGGCAGTGATTATTAGAACTGGCGTCATCACAAATACGAGAGGCAGTTCGTTATCGTTAAAAAAACAATTAATTTATTCGATGTAAGGTTTGCGCTGCGATTTCTCTCATGAATTAAAATAGAAAAGAATATTAAAAAGAATTATAAATTACAGATTAAAAATGAAAAAAGAAAAAAAATTGGTCAGTTGAGATTTAACATTTTAGTTAGGATTTCGAAACAAAGCAGGAGAGAAAGGTTCTTCGGATGCCGATGAGAATTGCAATTTCACAACGTCCATATAACAAAGCACCGTCCATAAATTTCACGTGTTTAATTTTTTTTTACCTTTCGGTAATAAAAACTGGGTCGAAAATCCCCCACGATCCATTGGTAACGGTTTTGCTGATCACGTAAAATAAAACATCCACGGATGAGAATAGAAAAAATGTTAAGAGTTCCATGTAACATTATTTTATAAAACATATTTTAATCAAATAATGAAAAAAAAAATGCAAAGCCAATTTTATTTTAGTCGATTAGGAGAATTTTTTATTTTCGTCTAGTACGAGACGCCGTAACGAAACCTCCGTTGTGGAGATTGTCTATCTAATTTTTCATTACCGACATAAAAAAATAAAACCCGTTCTTTTCCTCTGTAATCTATGGAATTCGTTTTAACGATATTGTATGCGTAACTTCCCAACGCCGAACCGTCGTGCACAAAGTGCTAATTCTCCTTACCGCGACTGTAACAAGACTGCGGGATAAGAAACACGAGAAGATAATTAAAGCTTGCGCGGGCAAAGTGTTAGGCAACTGTTTTACCGACGCGCTCATCCCACCAACCTAAACGCGCTCCCACACGAACATGCACATACATACATACGTATAAAATCATAAACGTATAGGCATACAATGTAGGTGGATGCAACGGTCCGACGAGTACAACCCGAAGAATTCCAGGGCAGCGTGAGAGGGGATTTTGCTCTTCTCGCCGCCCGAAGGAATGCGCGCAAATCGTCCAATGAAATTCACCGAAAACTGCCTCGATTCCCTCGATAATTTCTCTAGTCGCGGCCCGAGACGTAGCCCGGGCCGATCGCTCTGGTTCGGATTCACGAGCTCGTGCCGCTTCGCTAGATGGGAGAAAAAAAAAGACGGAAGGAATAAGAGTAGGGATAAACGAGAGTCGAAGTGGTGGGGGGGAGAATAGAGATCTGCGTTTCATGGTGTTCGACAGTCGTGTGGCTGGTGAGCGCTAAGCAGGTAGCAGTCTAGCTCGTGGGTTTCAATGGTGTTGGTGCCCTTTCCAGATCAGTATAAACATCCGACGACCGTTACGTGAGGGAATGTCAAAATTCATCGGGACGTCGGGCTGAACGGTTGTCCGCATCGACGGCCAAGGCGGAACTAGAGATACGAATTTTTTAATTTTTTTCCTCCAAGCCGGCACGATACGAGGCAGGAGCTACGTGGAGGTACGTACACTCTAATCATATTAATAACTACCGGACGTGCGGCGCGATCGCACTTTCACTGCAATTGCTGAAGGACCGAAAATCGGAAAAACGGTCGGAGAAAAAAAAAATTAAAAAATAAAACGGGGATAACGAAAGGTCCGGTGAGAAATTTTACCGGTTGGTAAGAACGATCGGAAATCTTTTTTCCTGTTGAATGGATCGTTGCACACGTCCGAAATGCATATGGTCGCGCTATCTGTGTTTTTCTTTATCGAGCTTTTGCAATTATCCGATTCACTTTGAATTTCGTATTTTTTTTTTTAAAGGGGCGAAAGTTAGATTTTTGTTATTCGCGGAGAGTGGAAAAATGTGTCGGGGCGTGTTTTTCTCGTCCTGACCTGTGCACGGGCACACCGATGCGTCCCGTCAATTGGCCCTTTCCGCATTGCGTGCGCGACCTTAGTTGCGCGCACACACGGTCGCGCGCGAGTTTCGCTCGCACACGACTGCGATTTTGCCGACATCGTGAGAAATATCTCTGCCGGCGAATATTATGTTGCCCGGCGATGTTACACATTTCTTTTCGCCATTCATCGTGACGATGCAGCGTGAAGATTGCGGCGAATGATATTCAACGTTTCATCGTCGGTTTCTCGTCTGATTCGCAGGGGGAAGAGAGAGATCGACCTTGGGAGAGCTTCTGTTTACATTTTGAAAGAAGAAAGGCGATAAGCGGAGAAGGGGGAGCTCCGGAGGTGAGACAAATATTTACATTGACGAAAAAGAAAAAGAAAATTTATATTCACATATAGTTGCAAATTATCTGCCAGCCGATGTCTGAACTTAATTAAGTCATCGACAATTCTTTGTCTGAAATTGAATAATATATTCAATCGATTACGTTTTTATACATATAGTTGTGAATTTTGTTCGTAGATGACTGAACATTGATTAGATGCTTGACAATGATTTGTCCGAGAATGAATAATATATAGTGGCTATGTTTTCATGTATATGTTGCGTATTTCGTAGGCCCTGCGACGCAGAGTCCATCATGGATGCTCAGATCAGCGAGGTGGCCTCAATATTGAAGTCCTGCCTCATTACGTCGAAGAATGGCTCGTCTATTGATCATCTCAACAGTACGTAAAATCATCCTGTTTATCGAAATCTGTAAATGCCATTGATTGTTTTTATGAAATGAGTTTGATTTTGTACAGAGATTCAAAAAAAAAAAAAAAAAAAAAAATTTTATTATGTTCAAAAAATGTTGGGGTAGCATGTATTGCAATTAGTGAAAAAAAATTTCTAGATGTCAAGGAGGTTTCCGCTGTACAGTTCAGATTCATTGTGTACACAGATTTAAAAAAAAGAAAATGATAAAAATGACATGATTTATTTATTTATTTAGTTTACGGGATAAACCCTGTTACTTACATACAACAATAAAACATAAATCAGTAAATAGTGGAAGAGTCTCTAACAATTAGAATAATATCATTAGAATAATAAAATTATGTTTGAAAAATCTTGGATTCGGGTGCATTCAAATTCGTAAAAAGATGTTAAACATTTCCAGACAATTTTAGATAATCGAAGCAGAAACAAAAAATTCACCGTCGTTAATTCGTAAAAAAAATTGTTTCTCATTCCGTGTCCAGGTCGATTGTATTTTGTTTTTCATTTGCAGAGGACTACAGAATGTTGGAAGGGCGGAACATACCCTATCAAAAATTGGGTTTTCCGACGCTGGAGGCGCTGATGAAGATCGTGCCCGGCGTGCGGATGATCCGGAGAGGAGTTGAGTTGTGGGTGGAAGCGATTCCAACAAGGGAGACCGCCCACATATCGCGGCTGGTCGCTAATCAGAACCAGTCGCGGTCGCGCCGACGAAGACCGGTAATTTTATTTTTCTACCGACGATTTTTTCGTATCCAACCTGGATACAATGGTGTGCGGTAACAATAAGCTGATGAATGAAAATTTTGCAGCAGGGTTTTGCCCGGCCCACTCCCACCCGGCGTCCTCTGCCGACGTTCCAGGGTCGGTATCGTAACACGCCAATCCAAAACACACGAGCCGCCGCGAGGTAAGACGAAACCCATCAGACATCTAATGATTCCTCGGGTCGCAAAACAAAGAATTAATCGCGACGCTCGCCTCGTTACAGCGTGACCAGCAGTCCAACGGCGTCGATGCCAGTAACAGTTTATCCGCCAAGACTGCCCCTGCAGCCCTTGATGCAGCAGATTGTTCCACCGCCGACCACGTCGCCGAGCAGACCTCGATACGCTGCGGCAAATGCCGACGTTTCGCCCAGCAAGGTAATTGTTTTTTCTTTCAATTCATCGGATTTGTGGTTCTTTTTTTTAATTTTGTTTTATCACTGAAGTTTGAGAGTTAACTTTGCTTTTTTTCATTTCGGTAAAGTTTGAATGTAAACTTACCTTTTTTTTTATCTTACTAAAGCGTGAGAATTAACTTTACTTTTCGTATTTCTCGAAAGTTTGATATTAAACTCTGCTTTTTTTTACCTTACCAAAGATTGAGAGTCAACTTTGCATTTTTTTTTTTTTTTTAAGCGCATGATCGATCGAAACATCCAACCACAGCAGCATCTCGACCGAGAGAACCAATTTCGATCGAGGGCTGCTATGCCGGTGACTGTGTACAGTCCGAGGAAAGCCGCACCGGTTGAGGCCAGGAAGCTGCCGGAGATGCCAAACAGACAGAATCATCCTGCGGAGTTTCCAAAAACTCCGGTGAGAGCTGTGGCTCCATTGACGCCGGTGACTCCGGGCTCCGGACGACCGGACGCTCCTATGACGCCCTGGTCGGCCGTTCCTGCAAAACCCAATCCGGTCGGACCCGCCACTCCGCCGGCCGAGCCTCTCACACCAACGTCGTGGCAAACGGCTGGGCGATCGAGAGTCGGAGAACGGTTGATTATTCAACCGGCGGCACCGTCTCAATTTAACAACACCACTGTCACAAATGGTAACGGCAGTATTCACGTGACGTTCAACAACTCGCCCGGTGGTGGAGGTGACTGCCCCACGGTGAGAATTCGCAAATTCTAATCTGCAGACTACGAGATTTTTTTTTTTATTTAAAATTTAAAAAGAAAATATAGCAGAGCTGAGCAGTACTTGAAGTACACCGGGTACTTGTTTGGTACTTTAAGTACGCACTTCGGGTACACAAGTACTGTTTTACCATTTCAAGTACCATGTACAAGTACTTTTTGAGTACGCGCTCGCATTACGGATTTATTATTATTATTAATTTTTTTCCGTTTTTTATTAAACTTCTTATGGATTTTTTTTTGTGAATGAAAAAAGTGAAGAATAGATTAACAATAGCATCAAAACGATGAATTTCGGGAATTTTTGTAAGCTATTATTAAAAATGAGAAAGTCATGTGCAAATTCCTTTGCACCTTTTTTTTTTTAACCCGGACGACGCTCAAAGCTACGAACCTAATTGCGAAGCGTACGTGGAAAAAGTACTTGCGAAATGATTCGAGTGTAAAAAGTACTAGGTACTTTAAGCACTCGTGATACTTTGTACTTTGTACATGAAGTATTTTTTTGGTACTTTGGACAGCTCTGTAATATACTTTATTGTCTTGTATTAAAAATCATATTTGATCCGTTTCGCTCCAGGATCCAAGAGAGGCTTTGAGAATGATCGTGCGAGAACTAAATCTGCCCGAGCCTGAGTACAAGGACGTGACCGTTCACGGAAAGAACCGAGCCGAGGGCAAATTTTATGCTCAAGTTCTCATCGGCTCGAACAAGTTTAGCAGTTATCCGGAGGAAGCGAGAACGGAAACGGAAGCCAAGATTCTCGCTGCTAAACAGGCTCTGATAGAACTCAAGAAAGAACTTGCCTCGAAGTTCTGTCTTGCGGCGACGATGGATAAGAAACTGATGAAGTCGCGTATACTGGCTATCGTCGACCAGCACAACGGTGTTTTCACCCATAAAATACCAGTTTACTATCAGGAACAGCACAACGAAAGTCTTCCGGAGTTTTGGACGAAGGAAATCGAGAAGTGGACGGAAGTGACGATGGACAAGGGCGTTGATAAATCGACGATTTTGAGGCGAAGAGTCGCATGCACTGACAAGGTAAACCGACATAATCCACTTAACACATTCCGATATTCGTCCGGTTGTTTCAAATTGATTTTATTAATTTTAATTCCATTATTTTTATTAATTTTAATTCAATTAATTTTATTAATTGAAAACTCCAGACGTCAGAAAAATCAATTACATACGTTTATTTAACAACTAATCATCAACAGTATATGTTTAATATATGTTATTAAAGGCACCTGGAGTATCGTCCCCGAAGGTTGACAAGGTGCTCCTGACACCGATGGGCCCTGCCCAACCAGGAACGCTCAAACTGCCTGACGAGCGTTTCTGGATCGGATATGTAACACTCGTAATTAGCGCGAGCGAGATTTGGGTTCGTCTGGTCGACGAATGTTACAGTGTAAGTAATACCATTGCCGCGGCCTTCGAATACGACTTGGCTGGAAATGATTGCTTTCAAATTTTGTCTGATGCGATTAGTTCAAGAAAAATTATTGAATAAAATTTTTATTGTCAACACGACTCCGATCCATCCGGACTCACATGCGTTGATGCAGGCTTAAGATTTTTTTTTTTTTTTTCAAAATCTTGGAACGTACTATTTACTAGCAGTCATTTACTAGCAATCATCAATTCGACAATTTATCTTGAAACTATATGTATACATATTTTAATCTTGTCTTTAGTTTTTAAAAAATATTTATTAGCAATTTTTAAGAAAAATTATTGAATGTAATTTTTTTTTCTTCTAAATTTTGCAAAATCTTATTTACCGCCAGAAAAAAGAAATTACTCCTTACTGCACTTAGTGCATTTGAGTACAGTAAGTTACAAGTGCTGCAAATAAGTGATTTTAAAAAAATATATAAATATTTTTCTTCTCATCTTATTATCTTATTACTTTTTATATACATCGGATATTTTTCTGCAGGACGAATTCGACAAGATGACAGCCGAGATGATCGAGCACTACTCGACGGCGAAGTACCCGATCTCCGACGTGGTGGAAATCGGCGATTACTACGCTCTCCAAGAGGACGAGTATTGTCATCGCGTGCGCGTCATCGATTACGATTCGACGAACTGCGAGGCGACGATATTCTTTATAGACATCGGCGATGAGGATACGGTCTGCGCGAGCAAGTTGCTCCCGCTCGACAAGAAGTTCTGTTTGCTCTCCGCTCAGGCGATCAAAGTATCGCTCGCAGGTCTGGAGGAATACGCTGATTTTCCCAACACGCTAGATCAGGTGCAGCCGCGAATCGAGAAGATTCTTCTCGACGGTATATTCTACGTGGAAGATCTGAGCCGCGCGGTAGACGCCGACGGACCCTCTGCCACGGTCATGTTCTTCGACACGAACGGACCCGACGACGTAAACGTAAACGAACTAATCGTGAAGAAAATACATCAACAGCTCGTCTCGAACGTTCCGAAGCTCGACGAAGAGAAGCTCATAACGGAGGCTCACATTTCACACGTCGAAGGCAACGGCGATGTTTTCATTCAGGTGAAGCTACTGTTGTAAAATAATCGGTTTATTATGTTAATTACTGAAATAATCGGTAATGTAGCCACTTACATTACCGGTTATTTTTAGTAAAGAACGTGCTACCAACTCTTTAATACTTATCAGTAATTAATAATAAAAAATTCACGTATATATTAAAATTTCCGAAAAAAACATTGATGTAACAAGTAGGATTATGTATGATACATAATCCTAAGTAATCATACGGAAAACCCGAAAAAGTCAGGGAAAAAACTTCTTCAGGGAATCAGTGAAAAGTCTGGGAACATTTTGGAAAAAAAACTGAATTAAACCTTAATACAATACTTAGGCATTTTCATTTGCATCATTAGTTTTTTTTATAGAAATCGTTAGAAGTTTGGTCAGAGAAAATTTTGAATCGGTCAGCGAAAAATCAGGAAATTTTTTTCCGGGGTAAAAACGGCCACTATGTTATAGTGTTATAACGAATGGCATTCAGGAGGGAACGAGAAAATACTGAGAATATATTTGACGATTGTCGGGATCCCAAAGACTCGATGAAAGTAATGAAATCGTGTGAAGACTAATTGAACTTTGAACATTTTTAATTAACTTGCTTTAAAAAGTTTAAATATTTTTTTCGTCTCAAAACAAAGTGCACATTTTTTAAATTCGAATTAACAAGTAATGAAAGAAATTCAATCATAAAAAAAAAATTCGTTTAAAAAGTTTAAATCTTCGTTCCTTAAAAAAAAGTTTATTAAAATTAATGATAAATAAATTAATAAATACTTCAGATGAAAAACAAGACTCGAAGTATAAACATGAATTGCACGCAATGATTCCAACCGTGAAATAAATACATTCCAGTCAAGTATTGTATGTAGCTGTAATAATTAACCGGTTAAATAGCCGGCTACTTAACTGGTTAATTAGTAATTACATCAACTTTTATTTTTATTTATCTTATATCACTAGGTGAAGCACGAGGGAATGAAGTATCTCGTCGGAATGCTGAACAAATTGATCGGTACAGGTCTGAGCGACGAGGACGTAAAGAGAAGCGCGATAAGCTCGATCGATCGCAACAGTGTGTACTTGGTCAGATGCAAGGAGAGCGGTAATTGGTTCCGAGCGAAGGTGATCGACGTGATCGCCGCGGACGCCGGAGCCGCTCCTCGCGTCAAAGTTTTCCTCATCGACTTTGGAAGAACCATCATCGTCCTACCGGACGACATACTGCAGCTCGAACGTCTCTCCGAGATACTCGCCAAGTATCCCGCTCAAGCGATGACAGTTCGACTGCACGACATCGAGCCCGCTATGCTCGATGACAAAATGATCGCGAGACTTACCGAGCTCGCACCACCGTCGGAGAGCCTTCTTCTGAAGGTTATAAAACCGAGCTACAGAGGCTCGCTGCCGACCGTCGAGCTCTTCAAGAGAAACGAAGCGGACGGCGCTTTAATCGCCATCAACGTTGGATTAGTCCTCGAATTCGAACTCTCCAAGTGAGTCGAAGTTTCTTGAATCAGAAGATATCTGCACGAGAGTAAATTTCGTCAAATTACAACTGCTGTGTTTTGCATCGCGCAAACTTCGCTCGGGGAAGTTCACTTGCAAATTAAAATTCTACCAGTGAACGATTGCCAACGAATTGCCAAAGATGAAATTTGATATCACGCTGACATCTTCAGGGTCGTGAATAAAATTCTACGAGCGAACTTTTTTTTTCTTCATAAAGCAGTGGCATTGGCGTAGACTTGCCAATCGTGAAATTTGATGTCACGCAGATAACTTCGGGGTCATATATTCATCACCTCGAAGATATCTGCATGAGAGTAAATTTCGTCAAGTTACAACGGCTGTTTTGTTCACTTGCAGAAATAAATTTATAATTATTTATAAATTCGCTTATGGATATAAAATTTATATCTATAAGCGAATAATTTTTTTTCATTAACCTAAAGTAGTGCTTTGCCAAAGACTTGCCAAACATAAAATTTGATGTGCAGGTACCTTCCGAGCTGTTTTGCATCGTGCAAACATCGTCTAAAATTTATAACTTTATAGATTCGCTTATAGATATAAAATTTATATCTGTAAACGAACAATTTTTTTCTTCTTAAAGCAGTGCTTTCCCAAAGACTTGCCAAAGATGAAATTTGATGTGTAGACATCTTCAGAGTCATGATATTTCGCCGACGTATTGCCGACCGTTTATCTTTCTTCTTTGTATGGGTTTTTAACACCCCATTGGATGGACTTATAGGTGCGAGTGGACAGTTTCTAATTTGATTGTTCAAACATTTTTAGGGCCAACGGTGACGGCAACAACAACGTCAAGCCTCGAAAGCGCATTGAGCGTGCGAATTCGCGGGTCAATGGACAAATCGACGACATGCCTAAGCAATTGAAGCCTCCGAACATCTCCGGCATCGGAGAGTACTTCGACGTACACGTGACGATGGCGGCCAATCCGTACAATTTCACGGTTCAACCGCACAAGAATAAGGTCGCGCTAAGGGTGCGTTTTCCGAAGATTTTACTGTATTAAAAACACAATGCTCGGCCTTGTTGATTTGCTTCTCAATTTATTCAAATTATTAACTGTGAAATATTTTTTTATTCACAGAACATGATGACTGAACTCCAAGAGGTATGTTTGGCTTACCAGGGGCCGCATCCGTCATTGGAATCGATTAGGGAGGGTGGATTGTACGCGGCTTACTATGGCGACGGACTTTGGTACAGGTGAGTGTTTCACTATTTTTTTTCTTTTTTTTTTCAACAATCATAACAGAATATTTTAATGCATTCAAAAAATTAGTATACTATGCTACAGGGAGGAAAGTGCGCGATTTTCGGCAAGTGGGAAGTTTGCAGCAAATTTCGCACTAGACGAAAAACTGGAAATCCGCTCCCTCCCGTGTACCACACGAGACTTTTTTTTTCTGACTTCGTTAAAATAACCAGATTTCTTGTGTCGAAAAAATCGTCAAATTTGCCGACGACCATTACTCCCCCGTGAATAATAAGACTGCCAGAAGGATTAATGAGCCTCATTACTCCCTAAGAAGTAACACTAAAAAAAAATTCGTATGAAATTTTATGTACTGGTACTGGAAGTTTTTATGCAAAAACTGATATATTAAGTTTCATGTACAGTTGTGATGAAAAATTAACGCTCAGTATATTAAAAACTTTACAAATACTTTATTTTGAATAATTTCCTTTAATTTCACTGTAAAACTCCATTTATTTTTCATTAGAACTGTACATTAAATTTAATGTACCAGTTTTTACAATAAATTTACAATTTTTTGTGAGTAGTAAAACAGTGTTGCGGATGCGCACAGAATAACGATCATTGACCAATAATCGTCGATTTGCCGCCCGTGTGGCACGCAAGAAATATGGTCATTTTAGCGAAGTCTTGAAAACATGACTTCATCGTTCTGATTATGTTTTTTTTTTTCAAATTTCTTTGCAGAGTTTCTATATCGAACGTGATAAACGAGCACATGGTCACCGTTTATTTCTGTGACTACGGTGACGTGACTGTTATCACGTTGGATAAGCTTCAGCCGCTTATGAAACAATTTCGCGATCTTCCGTATCAGGCTATCAAAGCGAGACTCGTCGGTGGGTTTTTTTTTACATTATTTTTTCGTCAATTAAATAATTGTTCTATTTGCGACATTCGAAAAACCCATTTACTAATTTAACGTGACTTCGATCTTCAGGCATTCAACCGACGAACAAGGACTGGTCGCCGGAGGACTGCGTGAGATTCCAAGAGCTCACAGTCGAGCAAGACTTCGTTTCCATCGTCGCTGAGTCGGCTCCGGACAGGCACTCGCCCGGCGACACGGTTCTCGGACTCAAGCTCATCGACGTGTCGACACCCGACGATATTTACATCGCCAAGATCCTCGTCGACGAGGGACGCGCCACTTACGTCGATTAGTTGTCGCCGGAAACTCAAAGTTACACAAAGTTAGACAAATTGATTTTCTTTTTCTTTGAGTTTTATATTTTTTCAACGGTTATAAAATTAGCGGCGGGTTCACGCTATGTCCGAACGACACGACGACCTACCTTGAGGTTATTTTGACGAGAGGAGATAAAATATCGGCTTATCTTTCTTATTTTGTTCGTAGGTCAAAATATTTGTTCGAGAAGTCACTCGTAGACTTTATCGCGTTGTTCAGGGCGGAAGTCTTCAAATTTTTTATTCGGTCGCCGAGTCGCCCAGTCGACTCTTACTCGATGCAGAAAAAAAAATGACTCGAGAGTCTGCGCGTAAGAGCACTGTCTCCGCGCTTCACCGTCGAGCAAATCGTCCGTCTGGAAATATACTTTTAAGAGATACAGATTGTGCTCTAAGCATACGTCCATATATATTGTATAAAAGTGTCGTTAACACGCAATACCGCGCGAAATACTGCGTTATTTCATAACTGAATGTTCGCGGAAAAAAAATTGCTCGTCGATGATGATATCGTAATTCGCAGTCGAATATCGTTCGGTCACGTCGACCGTGACGATTTAATACGAAACGCTCTAAACTTTTATTACGGGACTGCGATCCGACAGTTTCGCAAACGCGGTCTACACATGTTGATAGATGAAACTGTACGTATGACATGCAATATATATATATATATATATATACACATATATATATATATATATGTATATACGTACGCCATATAAAAATTTAATCTATAATATAGCAAAGAGTTATTCCCTCGAATTTGAAGGGGTTTATTTTATTTTATATTTTTCTCGTTGGTTGTTTATTATTATTAATTATTATTTCTTTTTTTTATAGTTCTATAATTATTCCTACTAGCGTTTATAATTGCGGATTCTCACCGGACCATTAAAACAGTGCCAATTAATAATGAACACCAATTTGATAATGATAATGTGATTTGATCGAAAGAAAAAAATTATTCATTTATATGAAACGGCTCTCTCGCAGGCCATTGACGGTTTTATCTTCCAATTCCAATGTTAACGATTAGTTATATGAAAAAAGTTAATGATAAAAAAAAATTGTCAATAAAGCAATCACGATTGATAACTCAGCCGTCGACAACAGTATTATTATTAAATATTCTTAGAGTCAACGGAATTCGTTGCGAAACACACGAAACACGAATATGCGAGTTCGAACAGTATTACGAGGACAATAATTTCCTATAAATTGCCCTTAGAATTTCTTAATTATCTCATAACGTAAAAAAAAGTGCCGTGGCTGAATCTGCAAGTATCTTGTAATAATATCGTTCGACCCGCAATTTTATGTCTCGCGTGTTTTATTGACAAACGATAGAAGGGTTTGCTTGGGCGTTAAGCGCACGATCCATATCGTGCATTCTTAGTTACGTAGCAAACTCCGTTACTTATTATCCCCCAAAGTATTTTTTACTAATTCTGTATGGAAAAAAAAGAAAAAAACTGACTTCGATAATTCAATAAATCAGTGACACAAAGTTACAAAAAAAAGTTTCGTGATCTTAAAAAACTATAGTTGACTTTAATCGTTCTCGATAAACTTTATCGTAAAGTTTAATCAACGAAGGGCGCGAAGCTTTATCTCCAGGAAGAACCATGGCCGCGAAAACTGTAGCTGCCGAAGAAGGGAGTTCAGAGTGTCGAAACAACAGAACATGCGAGCCGATCCAATTTCCATGCCAATCGAGGTTGTCGGCGAACACCGTCGATGAAACGTGTTCATTGTTTTTGCGGAGTATCCCTCCTTTTTTTGCTCGATCGAGAGGGGGATGAAGCGCGCGTTTGTGACGTCAATAGAGTACCGTGCGGCGTCGAGTCGACACCTGGTCCTTCCTTTGAAGATCAGTCGCTGAGAGACGATCGGTCAAAAAGGTAAAGGCGAGAGAAGTGTCGACCTTAACTACGTTTTATCGTCATCCATTTTAAGCCCTGACCCGTTTAATTAGAACTCGTCGAGGAACTTGAATTTCGCAGAGGAAAGAAAAAAAAGATTAAAAAAAAACAAAAATGATGAAAAAAGCGAGAAATCGAGAATACGAATATCGAGAGATCGACGATGGAATAAATAATTAAATCGGGTAAACCGCGGTACATACGACGGCGAAATTTCAACCGTGGACTATCAGTATCTGCTATTATGGATCTGGAATAATGGAATATAAAAAATTGATATATTAAAAAATCAAAGGAAAAAAAAGTAAAGACGGCGGTGAGGGTTTTCGCGCGCGTCTCGATTGATGCGATATAGTGCGCGCGACGTTGGGGTAACGAGGGTCGTGTCTCGGCTCGGCATCGTTCCGCATCCGGTGAACGAAACGATATTCACAATGTTCTTACAGGTGGAAATTTAGGGGTCGTGCGAAAACCACAATGTCGTGTAGGATCGCGATCACTTTATTAATGGCAACGTGAAGCGAGCGCGAATTAGAGATATCATCGAGAGATAATGATTACAGAACAGACTTGGAGCATGATGCTGGACAGCGAGATTCCGGGCATCAACGAGTGAGTAAAAACACACAATTGACCTAAAGAAAATTCAAATCTGATAAACATAGATGTTTCAAAAAAAATTAATTAACAAAAATTATTTATTAAAAATTAATAAATGACATTTTTTCTTCCTCATAGAGGAAGTGTTTTTTTTATAAAAATTCATAATTGAAATTTTAGTGAAGTTGATGAACGAGTTTTTATTGACAAAAATTAATAATGGAAATGTCGTTAAAATGAATGAATGAAATTTTATTAATAAAAATGAATAATAAAAATTTTATTGTAGCTAATGAAAGAAATTTGATGTAAATGAGTGAAAGAAATATTAATGAAATTAAGGTAGTCCGAGCGGTACAGCACCTTCCATATGGTTGATTTTTTCAGATTTCTATCCCATCGAGAAATGTTTGAATTTTTCCCTGAATCTCGCGTTCGGCGGGACTTTGCCGCTCGGACTACCTTAATGAATGAAATGTTATTGAATTGAATTAAAGCAATTTTCTTTAAATAAAAGAAAGTAATATTGTCGAAACTAATGAATGAAGTATTATTGGAATTAATTAAATAAATTTTATTGACACTAACGAATAAAATGTTATCGATTAAAATTAATGAATTTGTTACGCTGGGTTCCAGGTTGGGTATCTCACCGCGGAAGCAGCTATGGATCAAGGCGGTGAAGAAGCTGACCTCGGAGAGATTGGGCCGGGAAGGTTTGGCAGCCTGGGGAGCCCGGAAGTCCCAGTCGGACCCCGACGACGAGGAGGAGGAAGAGGAGGGAAGTAATTTACCGGCTATCGAAGAGGTCGCGACCGAGAACGAGATCACCCTTGTTTTTCCATCGCCCGACACGCTTCCCGACGACCATCGGGAGACGGAAAAAGAACCACCCCCTCACCGAGGTACGTCGCCGATGCGATCCTACAGTCGTCGATCCCCCCCACCCGCCCCTCACCTCGTATCATCACAAACGAGATACTCGTGTTTGAAGAAAATGTTTCAGAGGTCTTCAAGAAGGGTCTTCTCTACAAGGGTATATTCTGCCCGTCGTTGACCAACAGTTTTCACAGCCAGCAGCTCGAAAAATCTTACCTCCACTATTCCAATAGGCAGAGACAAAAATCATTGATTATGCTGAACGTCGTGGATCTCGGCCTCAAGGTATACGAGCGTTCACCATCAACCCCTTTGCTCCTGCAAAAACATTTTCTTTTTTTTTGCAATTATTTTATCGATGAGAGGAACGATGCATGTTCGATGTTTCACACTTTGACGATCACGGAGCAAGATTTTTTGTTTCTTTATAGTCTTGAACTATATCTTAAGCTATGTATATGGTAAATCTTAAACTATATGCAGATCATTTTTAATAATCGAAAAACATAAAATTGTCTTCTATAATAATAATGTTTATTCACTCTGTTTTTTCTTTTGCAATGTACAATAATAGTTACGATTGAGTGAAATTTTTTCATTCGACCCGTGATAGAATATTTTTTTATTCCACCGGAATTTCACTATTACAAAAATTATAAATATTTTTATCCTCATCCTAGGATAATTAAAGAAAAAAATACCGATATGAAAATCAATTTTTTTTAATAACAATATTTTGTTATTAAGACAAAAAAATGGTTTTCGAATTTATGAAATAAAAGAAAGTTAAGTGTCGCCAAGCCGAAGAATTTACTGGAGCAAAGGTGGTTGAGTTTATCGCCGGAGATTCGCGAGAAACGTTGCTAATTAATTTTTTCTCCGAATTTTTGTCGCAGGTCGCTCTAATAACGATATGGATATGGAGGCGAAACGAATACACCGACGGTCTCGTCGAGCCGCTGGCCTGGGCTTCCTGCTGCATGGCAGCGAATCTGATAGTCTGCGCGCTCGGCTGGTGGCGTTGGTTCTCCAACAACTATCTCTACTGGGCCTCCATATTCACGTGGCTTTTGATTAATACTCAAGGTACGCGCGAAAAACGGCCATTCGTTTTGTTCGATAGCTCGTCCGAGTGGTCATTTACGGAACTTGGGTACGTGGAAGCGATCCGGTCTTCTAATAGGGTCGCAACTTTTGTTACTCGAATCGAAGTTCCGCACGGTCGAGTCCGGGCTTTACGCTTCGCCGGGTCCGGCCGAGGCTCCGCTCGAACGAACTAAAACTATCGGACCAGTACGACTATGAACACGAATGACCCTGAAGATATCTGCATTAGGCACATCAACGCTCATCTTCAAGTTTAATGCTTGCGGAAGAAAAAAAATTTCGTATTTATATATTTTTTACTATTTATATATTTATTTTATTTTATTCTCTAATGTATTTATTTAGTCGCATGCGGATATCTTCAGGGTGATGAATATGAAATTATTATTATTATTATTATTATTATTATTATTATTATTATTATTATTATTATTATTATTATTATTATTATTATTATTATTATTATTATTATTTCTACCAACAGGATTCGTCGGAGCCGGTCTCAACTTTTCGACCCAACAGCGTCTCATGTGGTACATTCTCTTCGTCGTTTATGCGCCCTATGCCATGCTACCGTTACCACTGCGATGGTGCGTTCTCGCCGGTTCCGGTACCGCTCTTACTCACATGGCCATGACGATAGCCACCCTCGTCACAGACTCCAAATACGTAAGATGTCAAGTTATCCATTCGTGTTTTATTATTAATCAAGTAATATCGATTAATTACCCGTTAATATCGATTAATTATCAATTAATTTTATTAAACGACGACAATATAGTTTATCAATGACTAATCAATTGTGAGAATGAAATAGACGTTGAAACATAAATCCCTCTTAGCTTAATTGTAATCGATTGGCTGAAGTTGCAGGACATCGTGTGCATCGTTCGAATGTTGACGACGAACGTGTTGCTCTATGTAGCGGTTAATCTCGCTGGGATGTACACAAAGTATTTGACCGACCGAGGCCAGCGTCAGGCCTTTCTCGAGACCCACAGGTCGATGGAGACCCGTCAGAGAACCCAGAACGAGAACAATCGTCAGGAGAAACTACTTCTATCCGGTATAGAAACGAAGATATCGATGTCGTTCCATGTGCTGTTCATTCGTTGCTCGCTCGTTGACAATTTTTTTTTAAATTAAAAACTCCGTCTTAAAAGACGCCTTTTGGTAACCGATAAACATTACTCAGTCCGCGAATAAATAGTCGCGTGTCCGTGTATGTCGATCATCGAAGTTGTGTGCGAGAGAAGAAAAAAAAGCATGCGCGCGGATACTGACGAGGTCTCGCGGGAGATTCTCGATGGACCGTGTGACACGCTCATCGGAGTGTCAAAAGGGTCACTATTTCCAACCGATCGAGTACGGGATTCTCCATTGACCCTATATATATTTATACACGATCGATTTCCGATTCATCATATGTCGGCTGTCGTTATGTTCGGCCGGGTTAACGAAAAGTTGTTGCCTCGCCGAAAACTGTTTCATAACGTTAATTAATGTTGTTGTTTTTATTATTTTTATTTTTATTATTTTTATTATTATTTGTTTATTTATTGACGGCTTTCTCCTTGACCAATTATCAAAATATTGATGTCTAAATGTGTCTTATAACAAAGGTATATTCATATCTAAATTAAAAGATAAACGATATAAGACAGATAATGACTAAAAGATTTTACTTGTGCTACAATCTCTTTTTGACTTAGCTTATTATTATTGTGAGAAATGTTGTTTCCTTTTATTTCGGGACTGGATTAGTTCTGCCCGATTTCGTGGCGAAGGAGATGATAACTGACATTGCGAGGGAAACCTCCAGAGGCGGAACTATATCTTTTACGCCGAATCAGTTTCACCGGATTTACATTCATCGTTACGAGAACGTCAGCATTCTATTTGCCGATATAAAAGGATTTACGGGTAAACATTTTTTTGTAATTTTTTTTTTAATGCCAATTTATGGAATGTTAATTTTTTCTCTTGTTGTACGAAGCCCTGGCTAGTCAGTGCAGCGCCCAGGAACTCGTCAGGGTGCTGAACGATCTCTTCGCCCGTTTTGATCGACTCTCGGCCGAGAATCATTGCCTCAGGATAAAACTTCTCGGCGACTGTTACTACTGCGTTTCCGGTCTGCCGACGGCGAGGAGCGATCACGCGCACTGTTGCGTCGAGATGGGACTTCACATGATCAAGGCTATACGAGACGTTCGATACACTACTAAGGTAATAATCAAAATTTCATGATTTTCGTTGAAAAAAATAAAATAAAAAAAAAACCGACGAAGTTTTTCCCCGACCATTACGGACGCGACACTTGTCGTCAACCCAGTCTAGGCCAGTCACTATTAGAGTGGTTTATATTTTATATAGAATACACACCGTAAGAGAGAAAAAAAACTATCCATGAAGAGAAGAAGAAAATATGATTTTTTGCTTCCTCATAGAGGAAGCTATGTTTTCATGCAATTTTTTTTTTTGTTGAGATTTTAAGGTTAGCGTACTTAAAATAATCTAAAACGTCGAGAAATATGATTTTTAGCTGGCGTCCGGATGTATGTGGGCGTAAGTGACAGACTTGTCTTGTCCAAAACGACTATAACTCGGAAACGGCTTGAGATAGCCAGTTGAAATTTGGTACACTATTAGAGTGGTCACGTTTTCTCTCTCGGTGTAATTTTCATGAAGATTGAGGTTCGTTTCGAGATTTTAGGCAATTTCGATATTTTTGGAGAAATGCCTTGGTAGCTCTAACTTGCGTAAATATTGAGTTATCGTCCTAAAACTGCATACAAATATGATCAAAGATCTTCGATGTTGAATTTGGCGAAAATCTCTGCAAGCGGTTAGATTTTATGCGATTTTAAGTTTTTGTGAAATATTACTAAAAACGGTCTAATTTGAGTAAACCTGGAGGTATCGAGCTGAAATTTGACACGGGAATGGAAAAAAATCGAGATTGTAGCGCCAGCGTACAGAAAATAATCACAGGATTACAGGATCTAGAACGTCGAGTTATCTTTTCTGACGAGGCTTTGATTCCAACGTATGAGGTACAGGCGTGTCTGAACGAAGGAAACAGTCGAATGTGCCTATGCCATATTGGATTGAGGATTCTGCGTAACCGGATAACATCGACACTCAAATAATGATCGTTATAATTCTATTAATTATTGAAATTGTGCCATTTTTTGTTCGAATGACAACACCTGATGTCTTCCATCTCGATGTACAGCGTTTATATACCCTGTGTCGAACGCAAAAACCCAAAGAACGAGATGGTTGTCTTCATTGTCTGGAATATAAGAAAGATCACCTATTCATATTATTCCGATTTTAAAATCCATCGAACGCGATCTAATTCTTTAGCAGTGTCGATTAAACAATGATCCTTCTAACCAGCCAGAAGTTTCTCACGGACAGGATCATCATTTTTCCAGCTGTCAATTGGCAGGATACGCTAGAACGCATAGTCATAAATTGTAAGTTTTTCTGGGCCGTAGGCGACAGTTTGTACCATTGGCTGTTGTATCTGCGGGGAAAAAAAGTTTTTTTATAAGGCTGTGCCTCCCAGTCCTTTACTCTGCTAGGTAGGTGATGCCTGTCTCACTAAACAAACGGGCGATCCCGATTGATTACGAAAACTAACTTCACGATTTCCATTATATCGATATGTTTATCTCGACGATTCGAGCGTCGTGTCTTCTTTTACAAGCGGGTTGGCAGCGTTAACGGAAGAGTCATACTACTGTTGGCTCTGTAGGCAGTATAACAGGGCCCGGACCCTGAACTCCTATTGCCAACTTAGTACAATGCTTCACGCTATGGCGAAACGTTAATAATAAGCGCTCAGGATCCCGCCCCAGGTGGACACAGGAAAAGGCGACACGAATGCTGTACACCGTGAATGTTGACACGCAAACATACGACCACGAATAGGCTGTACACCAAGTCAAATCTACAGAGAGAGTGCATACAATACCAACTGAACCCCCCATAACTGAACCATCGACAATTCAACACAAGTTTAGCCTACTTCGAGTCACTGAGTCAAAAGCTTACGTCTTATTGTGACAATGTAAGAGGCGCTAGGTCGCAACGCACTGCCAAGAGCCCGCAATTCGAGCATAGTCATTATCATGACACTTTAAGTGTAGATTCTCCTCAAGGGTAGTATTGCCTATATATTGTTGTCGTAATCAATCATGGGGATATCACTCGAGAATAGCTTCCCTGAAGTATGCGGTCATTTGTGTGCAGTTGTCGAGTGTTCACTTGGTAGTGTGTCCACTCTCTTCGGTGTAGAGTTAACTTGGTCTACAGCCAGCACATTCCCTACCACTCACAACTCTACCAGAAAACAACTCTCCCCAAACATCTCTATCAGAAAACATCTCTACCATATTACAACTCTACTGTATTAAAACTCTACCAAAATCTCTATCACTGAAGAAAAAAACTCTACCAGAATTAAAATAAAACTCTCCGTAACGCCTTCCCCCTCTGTGGCTTTGCGTTGAGAGGGAATTGAGGGGAAATGGCCTACTAGAGAGCGTTGAGTTAGAGGGAGTTTACTGTATAGGGAAGAATAGGTACTTACATATAAAAGCGTATACTGATGCTGTGATCAATCAGTAATTGTGAAACATAGCATTCCATGTATAAGTAAAACATTATCATCAATTCCATACATATGAACCTTGTGAATGTTAAGAGATCGCTAGTTCCTAGTAACACCTCAATTTAGAAGTTATTCGTAAGTTCTTTATCATAGTGATTCGTATGTGCAATCAATTTTTTCCCCGTGTATTTGTAACTTTTTACCTGAAGTCCTACTATATTAAGCAGAATAACCCCAAGCCCAGTGGTCATAAAAAGAATCCGTGTGTAACTTGCCTCGATGAGATTGGCATAGCTAACAAAAGTCATTTTATTAATTATATTCGTTACTTTTGCTAGATCAATTATCTAAAAAAATCTCACTCGATAGCACCATTGTGTCTGTCGATGCAGAAGGCTATCTGTACCATGTATTTTTTTCTCATCTCATATGGGTTCTCTCTCGCCTCTGGTAATATGTCATTACTCCCAATTCGTTTCAATTTGTGCCTGAACGTTTCAGTTAAAATCTTTAAATGCCTATTTTAGCAATCGATCGGTCACCGACTTACCCCAGCGCGGCAAAAATACCACAGACGTGGTGCACGTAAGTGATCAGCACGACGTCATTGCCTATTGTAATCGTCACTATCAACCATGCGCATACGTTTGTATATAAAACCAAGTAAAAGTAATATTTCTGCTCGTCGATATTGTAATAGACGATAGGATATGGAAATTCTTTGGGTGCTGTGCCGTTCCTTATCAAAGTGTCGACGATCGTTGGCAAGAGCGGTTCGGTCATAACCATGAAACATGAGGAATATCCCAGTGCTATACGTAACATCGATAAATATATAACGCATTTGTCAAATTATCATTAACCCTTACCATACTTGATTAACCTGTATACAGAATAGTTAACCTTTCTCCCCGAGCTGTGTACCTGTGTAGAATGTTAACGTCTTGATCCCGTGCCCATACTTGCCAATCCGTGCGAATCAAATTGATCAACTTTAATCTCTGTACGGATCCTCATTAGTCACTCGAGGCGTAATTATTATATTACTGTAATTTAGTAAGTCATAACTGACCTTCTTCGAATGCACCATAAAATTCACCAGCTTTAAAACGGACAGTGCGCCCAATACGTATAAAATAATGCATTCCAGAAGCATTGTCCTGTTGTTCAGATACTTCAGAACAGCTAGTATCTGAGGTACGATTTCGCTGGCGATGAGAACGAGTACAACAGTAAGAATGCTGCGTTTGGCACGTATACTCTGATACGGCCATTGTCCGATGAACATCATGAAGATTTTACTTAATCTATAGTAACGATGTTCAAACAAGTCCATCGTGATACGAAGTGCCTTCGGCGAGGGTTTCAGGACTACTACTGCTATTCCCTGAGGTGCACAACACGCGCATTTTTTCCGCGCATTTCATTGTTTTTCTCTCAGGATGGATTTTCATGGAATTACATCAAAGACTCCTCGACGGACATTTAAATTACCCTTCACCGCGTCAAAGTTGAGTGACGGCGATACGTGAGTCTATAGCGCGGCGTATTGAACTCCCCTTCGCGAACTGCATGAAGAAGACTACATATATTTTCTAGAAAATGCTCTTCTGTCACAGTGACTTGAAATACAAGTTGTATTCAACGCTTGCCTGGGGTGAGAGGGTGTCAATAAAATTTGTTTTTTCTTAGGTGGATTTGAATATGCGGATAGGAATTCACAGTGGTTCGGTGCTGTGCGGGGTGCTGGGCCTTCGAAAATGGCAATTCGACGTGTGGAGTTACGACGTGACATTGGCCAATCATCTGGAGAGCGGAGGAGTGCCCGGGTAATGATTTCATTCTCGTAAATAAAATAAAGAAATCCCAGCCCCATCAACCCAGCCCCGCGGAGTCTCCAAAAGTTATTTGTCATGTGCCAAGTTTGTTGTGCGGCGACATCAAAAAATTTATATTAAATAAATTATTTTATAGCAAATTCGTTTTCGAGATACCCGATCCATTCTACATGCTACAAAAACTGAAATTATAGCACTATAGAATGGAATTTCGGATTTCCGAATTCCATTCCACATACTAAGAAAACCAAATTTTCAAAATCCATTCCATATGCTATGAAAAACGAATTTTCGAAAATATAGCATATGAGATGGATTCCCGATTTTCGAATCCATTCCACGTGCTATGAAAAACGGGGGGTGCTCAGTTGCTCCGAAACGGGGGCCCAGCTGATTGGGGGAGGGGCAAACATCCAAACCAGCAAATCCACAATTTTCGAAAATATATATGTAAGATTCGTTTTCGTGATAGCAAATCGAGATTTTTAGCAATTCGTTTTCAAAGTCAACAGCATATTTGTTTTATTTTTTACAGAAGAGTCCACATATCGGCCGATACGCTGACCTGCCTCAACGACGTTTACGAGGTCGAGCCAGGAAACGGCACCGAGAGAGACAATTACCTGAAGGACCGAAACGTCGTGACCTACCTGATAAAGCAGGTCGAACCTTTGCGCACGAAGCGCAGACCGTCCTCCCGTCCCAAAGTCTGGACGGAGGACGAGTCCGGCAACAAAACCAAGAAAAGCTTCAAGATCAACAATCCACTTTCATCGAACAGCAACGCCAATAACGTCGCCGACGATGATATCGGTGGCGATTGGACGCCCGAAATTCCATTCGAGAACGTGAGTCAACAACGATTTTTTTTAAGCTGCTTAGTATCTTCATTTTAAAACAATTCTGTCAAAATTTAACGAAAGGAGAAAAAAATCTTGAAAAAAGAAATGTTGACCATAGCTTTCTTAAATTCTTTTTTTAAATGATTTTTTTTCGAGAGTCAAATATACAATACAATATATTGATACGTTTTCGTTCAGAAAAGTGTCGGGGATAAAAACGTCTGATTTTTCTAGCGACAAAGACTTTTTAAGATATGGTATTTCCCCTCCTGTACTTTCATTTACATTTCTTCTTTTTTTATTAACGGAATTCTTCGAGAGTTAAATATTTGTATGTTGTCATCCAGAAAAATATCTCCAGTACAATCATTTGTTCTCTCCAGCGAAAAACACATAAAAATATGGTATTTCCACTGCCGTTCGTACTTTTTTTTACATTTATTTTTATTTTTTATTTTTTAGTTAAACAGCGCTACTTCGGTGAGTAATCTGGAGTCGGACTACCTCGAGGACGACAACGGTTCGGCGAAGGGCGCGAAGGTAACGGGACTGGGCGCCAGCGAGAAGATGTCTCGAAGCGGTGGCCTCGAGACAGCGAGCAACAAGCGCATGAGGCTCGCGAACATAAATCGTTGGAGCTTGCGTTACAACGACGATAGTCTCGAGACGAAGGTAAATCGGCGATTGCCGTTCATCCGAAGTCAATTACAAAACAGCAATTTTATTGACGAAAGCTTTTGACTCGAACTTTTGCTTCTGCTTTGCACGATAGTTCTGCCAGCTGCGAGAGGACATGTTCAAGTCCAACATGACTTGCTGCTTCGTTATCTGGCTGTTCATTGCAGTTTGCCAAGCCGTTATTTTGCCCGAGTAGGTCGAACTGCATAGAATCTATTTTTCTCCACCTATTCTCTCACATAGCACGACAATATTGTTGAAACCTTTCATAAAAACTTTTCTGAGATATTTTGAATATTTTACTAATATGAAAAATATTTTACCGATATTAAAAATATTTTTTTGTCCCTTCATAAATCTTATATTGAAATGTTTCCGAAATATTTTTTAAACATGTCAGCAAAATGTCAAAGATTCATTTAAAACGTGAAAATAAAAAGTTGTCAGATTGTTTTAACCAATTAATTTTTCCAATAATCCGTTAATAACTTCTTCGCATTATTATTATTATGCAAAATCAAAGGGCTTGACCTAATCAAGCGATTTTTTTCAAATGTTTGGCATGTCTCGAAGTACCGAAACTTTAATCGATTCAAGCTTTAGGTTGAAAATCTATGTGTGATGCATCCTTAAGTCTGTTTCTTCAATATCCGACAAACCTTCCATCGGAATATTCAGATAAAATATTTCAAAATATTATTTTCGTATATCCCACAGACATTTCTCAAGATTCGAAAGATACAAAATATTCCCAAAACGATTATCAAAAATATTACGTGCTATATGTAAAAAAAAATCCTAAAAAAAAATCCTTCGATTCTTCTCATAGTCTTCTTTTTAAACTTTTCCAGCTGCACAGTTCTCCTCGTCTCGCTGCTCTTCACCACGATAGTCCTCGTGGCATGTTCGATCCTCGTTATGGCCGAGGAATTCAAGGGACTGCCGAACTATCTGCAGCACTCGTCGGCGATGTTGGTCCACAACAAGCAGCATCGAACGATCTTCATATGCAGCGTCATAAGTTTGATGGCTCTGACCTCGGTCATAAGCGTTCTGGTTTGTCCGACCGGTAGAGCTTATCCGGAAACTTTGATCTACGACGAGATAATATCTCCGAGGACCGAGATATCGATCGAGAATAATCACGAGAGCGCAACGAGCTCGGCCGGTCTCGATCGTTTGATCCTCAGCTTCATCGAAGAGGCGCTTTCGGACGAGGCGGCTCGAGAATCGAATTCCGTCGATCCGCAGATGGCGAGAAATCGGAGTGTTTCGCGAGAGTCGAGCAACATCGAAGTGAAGCTGACGCACGTGGTAGATCGGAACGATCCGGCGAGAACTCTGAGTCGTCGTGAATTCTTCAGGTTTTACAGATACGAGAAGCACTACGGACCGAGGCGACACCACCGAAGATTCGCCCGGAAGCGCGAGGCGGGCCTGAGATCGAGAAAGGCACTGTCGATCGTCGAGGAACTTTCGAACTCTACGCAGAGCCTGAAAGTCGAGGAGGACGATTACGACAGGAGTTGCTTGCGACCGGAGTACATCGTCTTCACTTGGATCCTCTGTCTCATAGCTCTGGCTTCGGCTCTGAAGCTCTACTACCTCGTCAAGACTGCGCTGGCTACTATCATCGTGATGATGTACGCGATTCTTATTCTGGTGGGCTGCAAGCAGCTGTTCTCGAACGACATCCACTACGACAACGTGTGAGTTTAGTCTCGTTGCCTTTCACGCGATTAAATAATCGCGTGATTTTTCGACCGGAAGTGACGTCGTACCGGAAATCATTAGTTTTGGTCGAAAAATGAGATTTTCAAACCGGAAATGACGTATTTCCGCTATGAAATCACTTCTGGCCGAAAAAATGAGATTTGAAAACCGAAAGTGACATATTTTCGATATGATATCACTTGCGGTCTAAAAATGAGATTTTCAAACCGGAAGTGACGTATTTCGTATTCCCAAGAATTTCCGTATAAATATACGGATATACGTGATTTCCGGTCAAAAAATGAGATCTTCAAACCGGAAGTGACTTATTTTTGGGAAATCTCCGTAAGTATCAATGTTCAGTTTTTAAACTCTATAGTCGATAGCGAGGGCTCAGAGCGCCCGAGCCACAACAATCGGCAAGTATAAACTGTAAGTTGATGAACTATAGGTTCATGCTGTCACTGACATAGAACTGTCGAATGATGTCTCGATGGTATTTTGTATTATTAATCGAAGATTTTTTTTGTCAACTCAGGACGGCTATACCGCTTTCGGCCCAGATGCTAATATTCCTGGTCGTCTTCCTCGTCATGGTGACATACCACGGACGTCTCGTCGAGGTGACTTCCCGTTTGGATTTTCTCTGGAAGCAGCAAGCCGAGCGCGAGCTCGGCGACATGATCGAGTCGCGTCACAACAATATGCAGCTGCTGAAGAATATTCTTCCCGATCATGTGGCCCATCACTTTCTCACCCAGGAACGACCGCCGGAGGTACGAAGCTTTGGCAAATTTGTCAGGACACCATGTTTCGCCCAATAAATTAATAACTACTACGCTCGGTGCGAAAATGGCACTTTTACGTAAAATTTTCTACGATTCTCGTGCGAAAAACGTTTTCTTAACTCGTGTGATTACAACACTCGCCATCGGCTCGTGCTGCAAACTCACGCTCGCCAGAAAAAGTTTTATCGCACTAGTATCGTAAATTACTATTTTCTAACGCATTGCACGTAAAGTCCTGCTTTATGTTCTTGTGAAGTGAGCGTAGAAGGGTACTTTGTCGCTCGCATGCGAGGAAAAGTACTACGCATGATCTTACTTTCTCGCACTAGTGCGAGAAAGTGCCTTTCTGCGCATACTTCCCAAAAACAAAAGCGTGATTCTCGTTTTTGGAATGTAGTTGCTAAACTAAGTAATTAATAATTGTGAAAAATAATGCGAATGGGATGGGCGTAGAAAGGGGACTTCTTGCCATACAAACCATTCCCCATTTCAGGAATTGTACTCCCAATCGCGTGACAAAGTCGGCGTCATGTTCGCGAGCGTTCCAAACTTCACGGAATTCTACTCGGAGGACGTCAACAAGGGAATGGAATGCATACGTCTTCTCAACGAGATCATAGCAGATTTCGACGAGTTGCTCGACGAACCGCCCTTCCACTGCATTGAGAAGATAAAAACCGTCGGAGCCACTTACATGGCAGCTTCCGGCCTCAATCCCTGCTCAAACGTAACTTCGACCGCACAATATAGTTTCGAAAACTGCAAAGTAATCTTTTACATTTTTTTTTTTTTTTTTTAGGAACAGATCAAAGACGACAAGGATCACCTTTGCAGATTAGTGGACTACGCCGTGGCCATGAGACTGCGTCTCGACGACGTCAACGTTCATTCCTTCAACAACTTCGATCTCAGAGTCGGAATAAGCTGCGGTCCTCTCGTCGGCGGAGTTATTGGAGCGCGCAAGCCAGTCTTCGATATTTGGGGCAACACGGTCAACGAGGCTTCCC
This sequence comes from Stenichneumon culpator, assembly GCA_964017025.1. Classification (NCBI taxonomy): domain Eukaryota; kingdom Metazoa; phylum Arthropoda; class Insecta; order Hymenoptera; family Ichneumonidae; genus Stenichneumon; species Stenichneumon culpator. The sequence continues at coordinate 15,727,857 of OZ024779.1, read as the reverse complement.
GAATGGACTCCACGGGCGTTATGGGCAAGATTCAAGTACCACGAGACATCGCCAGGGTAAAGAAGAAAAAAAATCTTTGAATTTTTTAATTAACTTTTTTAGCAATTTGTTAATAACTTTTTCTCATTAATGTTATGCAAATTCAATATTCTTGGCAGCTTTAATACAGTCGATTTTCTTCAGATTTTTATACCATTTGGAAGGGTTTAAATTCTCAATGAATCTCACTTTTGGCTGGGAATGTACGTGTGAAGTATCCTTAAAAAAAATCGACATAAGTAATTATATTCTATAAGTGACATTCAGTGAGAATTTAAACTCTGCGTAATGGTATAAAAATCTGAACAAAATTGACTCTATTAAAGTTACCAAGAACATTGATTATACATAACAATATTCGTAAAAGTTATTAACAAATTGCTAAAGAAACAAATTGTTCAACACATAATCGGTAAACCCTTTTTTTCTCTTTTCAAATGAATTCATTGATTTTCTTGAAGCTACATTAATTTTTTCAGAATTTTATTACATTTTTGAATTTTTCGTTTTGGCCACAACGACGAAACTGTCGGCGCGATCGCCTCGAAACTTGTTGTGTGCACTGTGAAACTGTGATACGGAAACATATCTGAAATTCGTGCCCTTATATCGATTTTTCAAATTTGCGAAAGAAAAGAATTCTGTAATGGAAAAAAAATTTCGAAAAAATTCATATGTATTCGAAAAAACCAAGGAATTAATTTAAAATGAGAAAATGAAAAGTTTTCTGATTTTTTTTTACAATTTATTTTTTAAATAATTTGTTAATAACTTTTCGGCATTATTATTGTGCAAAATCAAAGGTCTTAACATCATTAACAGGGCAGATTTTGTTCGAATTTTTGGCGTACCCGCAAAGTACTGAAATTTTGATCGAATTAAACTTTTACTCCGAAATGTATGTGTGATGAATCTTTAAGTTCACGAGAATAATAATTAATTATTTTTTTTTTTTAGTTTCTGGAAGCGAGAGGCTATCAAACCCAGAAACGCGGCCACATCGAGGTGAAGGGAAAGGGCACGATGGAGACTTACTTCGTGCTCGGCAGAAGCGACATGACCTCGGAGGGAGTGTCGAGACACCGAAGCAATTGTCGCAGTCTCGCCGCCGTAGTTTACGGTGTCGTTCAAGCGAGACGCAAGCAGATGCGCGCGATAAGGAGAACTTAAGGACAAACCTCAAAGGAGACTGCCCTAGACTGTTCGAGCCGTGCTGGACACGGCGAAGATTATTGTAGATTTTTTTTTCGTAATAAAATATAAACGATTTAAAAATAGAATAATAAAATTGTTTGCGATGTCGGTTCGAATCTCTTTAACCGTACATTACACTGTTATCATTAAAAACACAATATCTGTTAATCAATATTCGGATCGTAACAACACGCTCCCTCGCAGGAGAGAAAGTGAAAAGATTTTAAAAAATTAAAATAATGAAGAATAAGTTTTTAATAAAAGAGACGAGATAATATTATTCTGATAATGAATAATTGATAATTAATATAATAAGGCTAACTACAATGCGATCTCCTTGCCAAGGGACGATCGATTATTTACCGAAACTGTACAAGGTTTTACAATTATATATTTTCGATAATCGATAATCTAATTTACATTTGTCAGTTAGAGGGGGGCGAGGGAGTTGGATCCACGTCACATTTTTTTTCTTCGTTACAATGTAAAACTGGTCGAAATAATCGGTCGCCACGCACACGTAGGAGGAAGGGACATCGCACCGTTACCTCGCACAAGATCTACTCTCACAGCGGCCTTCGGATTTATATGCACTTCTTTTTGTACATATTTAATCGTCGACGACTTGCCGGGACAAAAAAAAATCTACACTCTCCGAGAAGAAAGAAGCGACATTCAGTACCTCGTAAGGCGAAGGCTTTTTTTGTGTGTGTCTCAGAGTGTCTTTTTTTCTGTCAGCTTTAATTTCATTTTAAGGTATAAAGGCACTGTACATGTAAACATATATATGTAACATCGTAGAAGAGCGCTTCCGGCTATACGAATGTGTGAGTGTGTGTGTGTCTGTGTAAGTTTTTTTTTTGCGCGTCTGCGATGGAAAAATGTGATACTTTATTATGTCTTATTACGTTTTAATTTTTTTCTTCGAACATTAAAAAACGTTGCCTCTTTAAAAAATATTGAATTCGTTCCGCTTTCCTCGTCGATTTTTTTAATTAAGATTCTAGATAGATGCTTATGATAGGGGAGCGGTTTCCTTTGATTCTAGCTGCATTGGTCAAAATCTATCTATTTAACCGTCTACTATGTAGACGTTCTATAAAACGTCCGACAAACTCAAGGAAATAAAAAAAATATATAATGAAAAAAATTATTAAAAGAAAAATTGAGATGTAGGAAAGACTTCGTGGTAACTGAGGGGTAGAACGATCCGTTGGTCAATGCGATCAGAAGCTTGAGAAAACGCTCCTCGGGGGTAAAGGTGGGACGCGTGTATCACAATTTGGCAGTGAACGTTCATTTTTTTCTTCTTTCTTTTCTTGTTGCTTTTTTCTTCCTTCTCTTCACTTTTTTAAAATACAGTTTACAAGTTCAAGCTACACTGTCGTCTGCTATGGCTCCGTGCTATTTGTAAGCTTACTTTTTCTTTTTTATCTCTCTCGTTCTTTTTTTTTTATAGTTATTCACAATTACAGATGAATTCGAAAATATTTTATTATGCTTCCTCGTATTCGGAAAGAAAAATAAATTCTCATATTTGTCTGCTTTCGTTATAAACATCGTCGATATTATAAACGGTAAGTTGTTATTAAAACTCAAACTTTCGTACAACTGTTTTTTAGCGAAAATATGTTTTGTTTTTTTTTTTAATTTTTATTTTTTATTTTTTTCGACCGGAAGTGCAACGAGCACGATCTGTGAGGGGACAAGCCGGGAAACCCGATCGTTGCAGTTCCGAGTATGACGACCCATTTTGCCTGCAATCGATTATTTTCTCTGTTTTGCCACGTTTTTATCATTTTTGTTTTTTTTTTCTTTTATCAAAATACAGTGATCGAAGATTATTCAATATACGCGTTGGTTCTGAACCGTTCTGTAATAATTCTAAGGTTTATAAATATTTATATGTTTTGTTGTTGTTGTTGCATCCTGGTCGCTATCGACTTTCACGTACTCTCGTCTATTACAGATAAAGGACACGCCCAAGTATTTACACCAAAACTCATGTTTTTTTTTCTTTCTTTTTTTTCATCGTCGGAGTAATAAAACTAACGGTTTTACTACTAGACTATCCTAGGATATAGATCGGGCAAACCGGAACTCTGCCGACGCACTTGTGTACAAAATAATCGATTTTTAATTCAATGACGAATATCTCGCGACTCGCGCGTTTCATACACATTTACAGTTTTCAACAAAAAAAAAAGGAAACGAAAGAAAAATTTTAATTTTCCTATAGATACAAACTAGTTTTTTGTCCTTTTTTTTGCGCCCAGTCTCGAAAGTTTGTACCACTCGATAGTCGCGATTGCCGAATTTATAATTGTCTCCGTTTACAATAAAGCGACAGCGTGTAAGCAGCACGAACGCGCGTCCAACATCCCGATCCACCGGATCAACAATCGAAGCTCGCGAGGCTTCGATGATTTCCAATTTTCTTTTTTTTTTTTTTTTCTTTCTTGTTCCGATCTTCTTCTATGTATAATTAATAATTACACTTTATATTAAATATATTTTTATATATAATTTAATAATCATTAAATTGAAAAGTTGTCAAATTCAGTTCCGAAGTATTGGCAGAAAAATGTTTCCTATTTATATTCACTTGATTATTATACTACCAATATCGTGCGTTGAGATCATTGCGTGCATTTCGATTAATAATTCTCGTGAATTTTTAATCGGCGATTGTTACATGTGTGTGTGTGTGTGTGAAGTGCTTGTGGTAGTACAACGGATGCCCGGAAATATCTTCTTTTTTAAATGTATATCGAAAGCACAGCTTTTTCGAGCCAGCATTCTTCTATACACGTTTGAAAAATATTACGACTCTTTTTTTTATTCTTCATCTCGCTCTTTTTTCCTCCGGCGCCCAATACTTTTCTCTCGATAATATCCAGCGACGCGACTCGCGTTATTTTATATCAAAATTCGTTCGTACGCTGCTTCAAAATATTTACCCGCGAATAATTCGAAAATGTACACGATAGGGTAGTATAGATAACGAAACAAAAAAAAATCGTTAATATCTGGCACTTGATTAGCGACGCTCGACGAGAGCTAAGTGCACGAGAGACCTTCCCCATTACTTCGTTTACTCTTTTGTTTTTATTTTTTTGTGTTTTCATTTTTAAGTTTTTTTTTCATTTTTTTCATTTATTTTTTATTCTCTCTTCCTATATCACACATCCTCTCTATCTACCGTTCAATATACAAGAGCGAACTGTACACGTTTATTTGTCAGCCTCCATCGCGAATCTCGTCGTAGTTTTTTTTTTTTTAATTGCAGTAGAAAAAGAGATTTTACATCGATTCGGTGGAATCGCGTGAATGGCAGCACGTTGGTGTTGAGTTTTACTTTTGTCTATTTGTCATTCCCGCTTACGAAAAAAAAGAAAAAAAAGAAAAAAGTCTCTTATCCCAATCGACAATTTACTTGTCGGTCCACGATGACAGTGGATTCCGAGCTTTTGAGCAGTTTAGCGTCTTACGTATTTTTTCTCACATACGAAACGCGCAACGATCGATTCGAACGTAAAACTCGATGCGTTCGCGAGCGCATAAACATCTATACGCAAGTGGCAGTGTGAAGTATAAATGATGAAAGTGGAATCCATAGCCATGGTGAGACTCGTTATTTAATTTTTTTTTCTTCGATAATAAAAACGTTCTCGATCGTTTTTTACTTCGTCGCGCGCGACTCTTGTCGACGGATCGAATGCGATCGCGCGTGTCTCGTCTCTACCGTTCGGCCACGAAACGGTAAATAATCGTATTCCCCTAATCCTCTATTAAGCGATCACAAAGAATTCAGAGATTGTTCATTATTATTTTTTTTTCTTCACTATCTCTTTTTTTTTCTCTTCTCGGTAGTTAGTCTCGTACAGATTTTTACCCCGAATTCATACGAGACCCCGTCAATCGGTGGCATTAGGCTAATTCGTTTGTACAAATCTTTCTAACTAAATTCACTCATTCGTCGAGCTCGGCGAATGCGCATTGTGCATCATACCTATCGTGTACCTATCGTCCGCGTTATCTCTCACTCACAAATATCTCACTCTCTTTCGCGCGGCACACTCGTCCAGAGTGTTCTTCCATTATTCGATCCCCTACTGCTATTTGTTTTTTTTATTTAAAGTAGCTCTCAGGTACGTGGATAATGCTTATCGTAAGAAAGTTAATTCTTCGCACGGATATCGAACGAACCGGTAGGCTGCTGGTGGGCTGTATGTTTCTTTTTCTTCTTGTTTTTTTTTCTTCATTCACTCCTGCAGCGTGCCAAGATAGTCCAAATATCTGTGCTGCATGTAACCTCAGGAGGACTGACTCGCCGTCTGCGCAGCGAGTGTCGGAGACACCGACGAGTGAAGAGAGAAACCGTCGTAGACGTCCATCAGATCGTGCATTCTGTACTCCTCCAGGCACACGAAACCGTCCAATGACGGGGCCTGCTTGCGAGCACAGTCCATGCAGTGAACCACGTGGCGCTTCTCTTGCTCTCGGATGAATAGGATATTGAATACTTCGATCTGAAAAAGATAATTAAAAATTTAGATGCACGAAGCTTTGCGGCGGAACTTTACTATAGACTATCATAGATCATTAAATGAGAATAAAAATAAATAAAATGCTATAAAAATTAAATATAATATTTTTCGCACCTAAAAAGGAGGTTTCGCACTAACTCGTACGAAAAAAAGCGTATGACGAGCTGAAGGACTTAGGTCGATGCCCCGTTGGCAATAGAAATATATGTTGCATATATTTTTGTTAATGTATCAACAGCCGTATCATGTAAAATATTAATATTGATATTTATAATTTATTAACGGAATGCTCCTTTTACAGATATATGAAAATAGAAAATTTCAATAGCTATATGACTTAGTGTGATCACATATGTTCTCTTCTGGCTTCAGAACAAATACAAAATTAAATTAATAACAATAGTTACACATTAATGAATTAGGTAAATCACGTCGCCTTAGATTAATTATAAAATAGACAAAAAAGAAGAACATTACTTAACAATATTTCTTTTAGCTATCATAAAGGCGTTGAAAGAGTACCCCGTGAGTTCAAAAATATTGTCAATAAATAATTTTTCTACTACAAAAAAAATAAACATAAAATAGTATGAAAATAAAATACGATAAATTACCTCGCACTGTCCGCAGTAGTGAGACGCCTCGTTCTTTCCCCGTCCGTGAAACCGCACCTCGACACCCTTGTTCTTGACGAACTCAAGTATCAAGCAACACTGTCTCATCGTCCTGAGCAAGCAGTTCTTGATTAGATCGAACAATCTTGGATCGGAGACTTTGATATTTCTCGCCAGGTTCCACGACAGGTGTACCATAGGTACGATCGACTTGAAGGATTGCAGTTTGTTCCACTCGTAACGTTCTATTGCAAGTTGATACTGACGCGCCGTCAGAGGTCCGACGTTCCACGCGATGTTATTGCACCAGCCGACAGCTTGAACCCAATGGACGCAACCTGTCGAAATTAAATTTGTTAGAGAAAATTCATAACACAAATATTTTACATTATGTCCAATTATATATGAAGCTCGTAAATCAAAACTCTCCATGTTAGCTTTAAAAAACTTTCAGATATCACGGAAAACAGGAACATTTTGGAGTGTAAAAACATCTGCATAAGTAATGTTTTACTGGATGAGCATGAGAACAATTGATTTTTTGTAAGCTTCGGATTAACAGAAGAATATTTGAGCTATAATACAATGGAATCGTAATTTTATTTTGTACCGCTTTTTTTTTGTATATATTTTTTAATTGCATATGTGATATATGAATAATAACAATTCCTATCAGCTAATCTTTTTATTTATTTATTTATTTTTTCCATTGTGGACACGGCGAATTTTACTTTGAGACATCTGAAATTCGAAGCGAAACTTACCGGCATTGACCCAGACGAGATCGCCCGGTCTCTGAAGAAACCTATAAACGGGAATGTTTTCTTCGTAAAGATCCTCGAGCGACGGCCACCAACTACCGTGGAGGTAATTGATGTTGTTGCGCTCGCAGAGGGCACAAATTACCCCCCAGTAGGCATCCGGAACCGCGAACCATTCGCAATCACCAGGACCGATGTTAATGTTTATGGAGCAAAAATTGTTGTTCTCCTGATGGCCCGGTGTACGACTCCCAGGTACCTAAACGTTGCGAACGAAAGATAAGTATGAGATAAACTCGACATCCGCCAGTTGCAACAAATCAGTATGGTGTACAGCAATTCATTCGTACGAAATTTAAGGATATTTGCCACAATTTTTCGAAATCTTTTATACTCTCCTTATCTTCCTTAACTTCAGTCTCGTATACACGCAGATTTATTTAGTCAATAAAAAAAATCTTTTGCAAGTTTGAGAAACAATTTTACGTATATTTCCCGAATCACTGGACACCATTTCAGAAGATAATTGAGAAGAGAAAAAACATTGCGAACGAAAGATAATTATGAGATAAACTCTGCATCTACCTTTTCGAAAATCAACAGAAACCACTTAATATTTTTGCAAATCCCTTGCAATAAATTTTGTTCTACCTTAAGGTCGCCCGCTCTAATACAAATAACCATCCACTATGATGAATGAAAGAGATGCGTAAAAGTTCGTATAAACGACTAATAAAATGTAACCCTTTCGACTAGTGCGAAGCGCTTCAATCTTCTTAATTTCAAACTCTCGTATAAACGCCGATTTGTTCAGTCGATAAAAAAAAAATGTCTGAGATTGAGAAACAATTTAAAGTATATTTCCAGGACCACCGCACACCATTCCCCAAGATAATTGAGATGAAAAAACAATTGTTTTGTCCTCCGTACCTTCATGTACAGTTGTACGGTGTTCATTCCCAGGATAACGTGACCGACGTGACTGAGCATATTGCCAGCGGACACGACTCTAGCGAACGCGGGTAGCTTCATGAGCTCCTGCAGCTGAGACTTCCACTTTCTCTCGTCGGAAAGATCGACGTTCGTGCCGAATCTGAGCATCTTCGAGCCCGGTCGTCCGGCGAGGCCGTAGGCGTTCTTCTTCCTTTTAACGACCCCGGTGCTGTCCTTCGAGTCGGAGTCCGAGAGATTCGCGGTGTGTATGCCCTGCGCCTTCTCCCTCTCCTCCTTGAGGCTCTCCTGAAAGCTCGACGCCTGGTACTGAGCGTATTTCGCTATAGTCGTGTGACTGCGATGGCTTATGCAGCCCCAAACTTTCCTGCTCAAAACGGGATCCCAATTTTCGTCGCTGGTTTGCTGCATCTGCGTTCTGACCTCGATCCCGTGATCGGGATTCGCCTCGACCAGTGTCTTGGTCGAGAAGAGGCCCAGATCAAGTTTGAGGGCAGCCGCTAGACCGCGTATCACCGCTATAGGATGCTTCAAACAGAATTCCTGAAGTTGCGGACTGAACGCCTCCTTCTTGTTCTCGAGATAAACACTCGGCGTCGGCGGTAACAATTGTTCCTTGGTGAGACGCTGACTGGGCGCTTCGGGCGGCGCGGGCGGTGGCGATCGATCGCTCAGTATCGAACAATTTCTCACGCCCTTCAGGCCCTGTCCCTTGCACGCGTCCACCACGCTCTTCGAGTCCATCTCTATCGATATCTCCTGTTCGCTCTGCGACTCGCAGAGGCTCTCGAGCTTCAGAACGGGCTCGGCTCTGGAATTGTCGATCTTGTTAGTGCTCGAGGTAGCCTCGCACTTTACCGTCTCGACGAGAGGCGAAGAGACCTTCGTTTCGCTCTTCTCGTACGAGTTCGTCGTCGACGCGTCCTCCGCGTCGATCTTCTCGAGTTTGACATCCTTGATTTTTTCGCCATTGCTGCTGCTGCTCTCCTCGAGATTGGAGGGCGAGAACGGACCGGAGCTGAGGGTGCCGTTGTTCATTATCGAGGTGTTTTCCTCCTTCACGTCGAGATCCTCCGAGCCGAAGTGCTTCAGAAGATCCTCGGCGAGGGAGGTCGCAATGTCCTTTTGGGACAGCAGAGCTTGGAGCTCCTGGTCCGTAACGCCGAGATCCTTGTTACCGGCCGCGCCTTCCGGATAGTTGCTCGTCGTCGATGTTATCTGCGTGTAACCCTGAGCGCCGTACTGGCTCGACTGGTACTGATTGAACTGGCCGGAAGTCGGCGCTCGCTGAGGATAATTCGGATCGGCGGCGGATTTGTAAGGCATTCCCGGTGTCTGCTGGGTATTTCCCGTTGCCGCGGCGTTGTAGCCGACGTTCGAGTCGGAAAATCCCGTCTGCAAGGCCACGGTGCCGCCTTGCGGCTGCTGGGGAATACCGTAATTCTTTATCACACCCGGCTGGCCCGGCTGACCGTGAACGTAACCCGTCGGGTAACCGGGCTGTCCTGGCCTCAGACCACGCTGTGCCGCTTGCTGCTGCTGCAATCTCGTCTGCTGCTGATGCTGCTGCATCGATCTGTACTGCATCTGAAGCTGCGCCAGCAGGCCCTGCTGCTGTAGCGTCAGATTGCCGTGATTTTGCTGGAGAAATTGCAACATCTGCAGCTGCTGGGAGGTCAGGTAGAACGAGGGCGGACGCTGCTGCGCTCCCGGTGATATCGGCTCCTCTCCGGGCTGGCGACAAAGATTTACAACATTTTCAGTATAAATGTAAATGACAAATTTCGACGATGTAGATCAATGATGAAGATCAATGATAAATATCAATGATAAAGATCAATGACAAAGATTAACGATAAAGATTAACGATAAAGATCAACGATAAAGATCGACGATGAATATCAACGATAAATATCAATGATAAAGATCATCGATAAATATCATTGATAAACGTGCGTTATTATTTGTTCAACTGTGTACCCGCAGCCAGGGATGGACAGTCGATAAAATCAAACTTTTCACTCGTCTTTCAGGCTGCAGCTTAATTTTTTACGGGATAATTTTTGAAAAATAAATATCACAGCGATAATCGTGTCGCGACTCACCTTAAATCTTTTCGTATTAATATTTTGTCCTTGGCCCTGTGGGTAAGGCGGCGGAGGCCCCGACGGTCCGCCGGTGTATTTGTAGCCCGGTGCACCGGGCGGTTGTTGGGGCTGTTGCTGCTGCTGTTGCCTGCTCGACATTTCCGCGCTTATCGGCAGATTCCAAGCTTCTTCTATCGACGGCAATTGCCGTCTCCTTGGGGTAAGCAAAAGTTGCTGATAAAGTAAACACAGGAAATAGATACGGAAATTGTAGGAAGAGTTAGAGTATTAGAGTTTCGGAGCTTCGCGACGTCGACCCTGAAACACCACACACGGTTCTTCGTTGCACGTCCGGCAGAGCTGCCGGCCGAGTGGCGTAAAATCGCGTGCGATGTTTCAGAGTCAATGCCGGTCCGACTAAACAAAATACAGAGATACAGACCATCGAGCATATATTTTTTTTTGCACCTCATTTTTTATATAAAATATAAAATGGGCATTCCACCCAATTTTTTAAAAACAATTACGCATATTTTTTTCGAAAACTATTTTGAAACAGAGAAGACATCGATATTGCCGACCGTATCATTTTTATAAACATCTATTTTTTTTTCTGTGAGGCTACTTTTTAAAACATTAATTTCTTGGAAGTTTTCAATTGGATAGAAAAATTTCTCAGACGAAATTTGTTCAGTTCAAAATGAACTGCATTACACATATTTTTAAAACATTTTCTGGTCAGTCTAAAGTTGTGTTATACGACGTTAAAGTGAAAAATATCGTTTTTCATCAACTTCGTTAGGATGAATAATGAAAAAAAAATATATTGAAATTCTATGTGAAATTGTGCAACTTCTGAGTCTAGGTACGGAATAGCAAGATTAATTCACGAAGATTTTTATTTTTGTACTTGATTAAAGCTTTTTAAATAATTTAATAATTTCGTTCACTCTGAACTGAACAAATTTCGTCCGAGAAATTGTTCTATACGAATGAAAACTGCCAAGATATTAATGTTTTAAAAAGCAGCCTCACAGAAAAAAATCAAATCTTTACAAAAATCATACGGTCGGAAATATTGATCGGAGGCTCACACAAAAAAATACGTATCTTCTCTTTTTCAAAATAGTTTTTGCAAAAAAAATTGCCGATATTATTAAAGGGAGTCAGAGCACGAAAATTTCTAGTGGAATGCCCCAAATATAGTATAAAGTAAAATGTCCAAGCTTACTTGGCAGCGATCGAAGGCATTGGTGCTTGGCTTAGATGACTCTGAAGAAAGTTTATACGCTGTTGAAGGGACGGGTTCATCGGTGCGTTGCCGCTCGACTTGGCACCTCCGAGCCCTGTCAAAGGGCTGCTGCTGCTGCTCGTCGTCGTCGTCGATGAATTCGGAGTATTGTTGTTGCCCCTATAGGAACAATATTTAGAAAAAAAAAAATCGAATTAGATTTTTCCAGAAGGGGCGAGGCGTCGTCGTTCGTCGACCAGGCAAGCTTTTGGTAAGGCAAGAGTACCAATGCTCGGATAAGACCCAGTCGTCCGACACTCCTATGCAGATGAAATTTAATTATCAAATGGCAATGAAATTCTTTTGGTCAAGATGAGCTGGATGGGTTCGTACACCGGAATTCTCGAAATCTCTGATTGTCCGAATCGGAGCTGGGCAGTACTTAAAGTACATGAGTACTTATTTGGTACTTAAAGTACCAAAGTACTTTTCGGTACTTTAAGGTCTTTTAATAAGTACTAATACCAAAGTACTTGGTCTACAAAGTATTGCAATTTTTTTCCTCAGTACATTTCGATCAATGTTAGAAATTGAAACGCCGAATATAAAAGTAAGTTGGAGGAAGTTATGCTAAAAATTGTAATAAATGGAAAATGCCATGTGCGAATTACTTTGCACCTTTTTTCGTAACATACGAAATTTTCTACATCTCATAAAATCGAAACCGTCAAAATTTATTGCAAAATGTATTGTAGGGAATCGCAAACTGAAATTTGCAGATTTCGTCTTTTTGAGGTTGACCGCTGATTACAAGACTATAACTCGTTTTATTCGTAGCGTGATATATGATTCAAAAACTCGTATCACGATTATAACAATTATTTTGCTCCCCACCCAAAATTTTCCATATTAATACCAAAAACACGATTTTTTTTTCATTGATGCCATTAACAAATGGCAAAGAAATTCTTTTGGTTAATATGAACTAGTTGAGGTCGTACGTTAGAATTCTCGAAATCTATGATTGGCCGAAACATTGGGACCCACAGTGTCCAAGTACAGGACACACGTGTCGAAAAACGCGTCCGGAGACCGATAATTTTAGACTCTCTTGTTACTTTCTTCCGCAATGAAAAAAAAATGTATCTTTTTGTAATTAATCGATGTATTTGGAAACTGGAAACTGTCAACTTGACATTGGTTCAAATTATCCTCCCAAAAAATTTGTTTCTTGACCTTAATAACTGCGACAATCTGGGGATGCTCTTAAGCGTCCGAGCCTTGGTACTTTTACCTTACAGGTAACTCGCTTTGTTTTGTCCATCACCGTTCAAACGTACGCCTGGTCCGCGTTAACTTACGGATTCATATTCTTTCGAGTTCTCTGACACACAGAAGTGTCTGCGAGCGCAGCAAATCGATAGGGTTAGAGCAGTGAGGAAGAAAGACAGAGACCTACGTCGATGAATTAGAAAACTGTTGCATGCACGATGTTAACTTAGCGTGTATTTGATTATCGGGTTTGCCGGGTCTGACGTGACCGGTCAGTGCGAACGTTTCGTGGATCTCGGGAAGAAGGAGGGTTTCGTGAGAAGGATCTCTCCGGACTTCTGCTACTTTGTAGTTATCTTGCTGATATTAGACGAAAAAAAATATATAAAAAAAACTACATCGTGCCGATCCTTCGGTGCGCTCCCGTGCGAGAGAACTTCGAGAGGCTTTCCATTACCTGGAGGCGTTGACGTAACAGGCTAGTGCGTCCTTCGGCTGGCTAACAGTCTCGTACAATATTCCAAGGTTCGTCCAAGCCGCTGAATGCGATTTGTCCAGCTGCACGGCGCATATGTAAGCCTGTAGAGCATCCATAGGCTGATTTTGTTGCTGGTACAGTACTCCTATGCTGCACCACGTGTCGGCGTTACCCTCGGACTTCTCGACCGAGTTCCTGCGAAAAATTATCAAATAATTAATGGCCTCGAAAATTTTGCACCGGGTCGTTTTTCGAAACGAATAAATTGAAATAACCACACGTTGAAAGTAACACACGGTAATTGTTAGTTTGTATATCCAATAAAAAATTATGTCACGTACATAAAAAAATTAAACTGAAATAGCCACACGTCAACAATAACTCACGATAATTGTCATTTTCTATCTAATAAAAAATAAATTTCACTTTCCGTTAGTGATTTATCGCACACTGATTATTTCGACGCGTTGCTTTTTTAAATTTGTTAATTTTACGGTTTTTTTTTCGTTCACATTCGAAGACCATTAAAATGTTACCTATAAGCGATGAAGGCATCGTGAACCTTTCCGGAAGCGGCCAGACACCGGCCGAGCAAGTAGAGACTCTGTCCGCTCTTGGGTTCGGCCTCGATCGAGCGTTGAAGACAATGTATCGCGATAACTTGCTTCTGCTGTCTCGTCACACCGAGAATAGCGCAGTCAACGACGTGGTACATCCATCCTGTAAGTACACAAAAAAACAGTCGTCGATTATTGATAAATTTCGTCACACAAGAACGCAAAGTTAAAAAATCATAAATACACGGTACGGAAAAAAATTATCTCACGGTCTCTTCCGGCTCGCGCAGATTTAATGAAAAAAAAAAAAAAATTAAAACCGGTAAACCGTTTCGCGAGCTGAGAATCTCGACCGGGAGCGCCGGGGGAACTCTCGACGTAGAGAACCACACTGACTGCTCGGCCCGGAGAGATCCGCCGATCGTAGACCAGGCGAAGCGAGAGTAGAAGTGAATAGAATTTTTGCAGGTATATAGAGAAGAAGGCCTAGGGTTGCCACTTTGCCCTACCACTCTCTCTACCCTAGCTAGCTCCTTGTCCCGCTCGGTCTCCCGTTTCCAACGATCCTCCTCTCTCGGTCTCGAATTACAACCCCCTGTAAACATAGGCGTAGCGGAGGGTAACCCTCGGATGCGTTATTCTCGAACGCTAGTCCTTTCCAACTACCTAACTCGGCTGCAATTGAATCAATAAAATAAAAATTGTACAGTGCGCGATAAAACGGGGAAAACGGCACGGTAAAATTCGTGGAAGGCAACTTTTTGCCTAGGGGCTTGGTCGTTAATGGAATTTAAAATTCAGGGATTTTCGGGGTTTATCGTTGCTTGAATATTAAGTATCTAACTCGGCTGGAATTAAATCAATAAAATGAAAATTCTACTCAGCGCAATAAAACGAGAAAAATGGTACAATAAAATTCATGGAAAGCATTGGTTCGGCACTAATCTTGGTCGTCAACGAAATTTAAAACTCAACGATTTTCGGAGTTTTTCATAGCTTGAATATTAAATATTTAAATCGGCTGCAACTGAATCAATAAAATGAAAATTGTACTCTGTGCGGTAAAACGGGAAAAACGGTATGGTAAAATTCGTGGAAAGCAACTTTTTGCCTCGGGGCTAATGCTGGTCGTTAATGGAATTTAAAACTCAACGATTTTTGGGATTTTTAAAGAAAATATTAATAAATGTATTAATACAATGAAATTTTTTAAATAAAATTCGTCGAAAGCATATTTTTGCTTTGACACTAACTTGGTCGTTAATGGAATTTGAAACTCAACGATTTTCGGAGTTTATCGTTGCTTGAATATTAACTATCGGACTTGGCTGCAATTAAATCAATAAATTGACAATTCTACAATAAAATTCGTGGGAAGCAAACTTTGCTTCGGCACTAGTCTTGATCGTCAATGGAATTTAAAACTCAATGATTTTCGGAGTTTTCCATAGCTCGAATATTAAATATCTGACTCGGCAGCAATTGAATCAATAAAGTGAAAATTCTACTCAGCGCTATAAAACGACATAATAAAATTCGAGGAAAGCAACATTTTGCTTCGGCACTAATCTTGGTCGTCAATGGATTTTAAAAACTCAACGATTTCCGGAGTTTTTCGCAGGTCGAATATTAACGGAGACAAGGGAGAGGGGTCGAGCACTTGATACCTGACTGTACTCGACAGTGCGCAGCTATGCCGGCGTACGAATCGGGGTACTAGTATCCTCGCGAACACCTGGCCCCTGTCCCTTCGTTAGCTCGTAGAATCGAGCTCGGCGAATGAACTCTCGAGGCACCGGAGTCCGAGCCATAAAAAATACATTCGCCGTCGGGAATTTCACCAGTGAAATAAAATAATAAAAAAATACAATGACAAAAATGTTAACTATTTTTCGATGGAGTGTAAAAAATTCTTCCAGCTCTTGGCCGGTCGACGACAGCGATGCGGTACAATTTAGCGATATTTTTTTGCCTTGACGAAAGTGAGTTACAATAATATGGGAGGAATGTTCGATCGAATTTGTCTCGCTAACGGGAATTTTAAAAAATTGAAAAAACGGTGGGAAAAAAAACACAACGAAACGTATTAAATATGCTCAATTACAATATAAAATTTGTCCTACCACTTTTGTGGAAGGACAAGTCTTATATTTCAATTTAGTTTTAAATTTAATTTCAAGTTTTTCACTTTTTTAAAATTCACCCCGACGAATAAAAGGCCTTTCGCAGAGAATTTCGACGGAACGGAGTAAAAGTGTCCGAAATCTATTTGCAGAAGCGAGTTAAAGGGCACGGCAAGGAATGTTGAATGGGTTGTATGTACCGCGACTTTAAATAGAACGCGGAATGTTGCCGTCCATTGAAAGTGAATTATTTTTGTGTATGGACAGACACAGATAAGCAGGGAGTTTCCGACGTTCCGGCGTGTACCCGAGAATGCCAGACTCCATGGCAGTCGAAGCCGTTGCCTCTCCATTCATTCTACGGGCCCATTCTCATTTGTATCACGGTTTGCTGCGAGTCTCACTCGCAGCTAGACGAGATCCGAGCACGAGAGCCTCAACTATGGTTATTTATCTCGGAGATTCCGCATCGTAAATGGGTCGGGTCGAGGTGAATGGAACTCCGTTGTCGTCGTCGTTTGCGTTGTAACTCGGCCCGCGGTCTCGATGGCTGCCGAACAAATACCAATATGTCGTTGAATAACTTGCGAGATGCCGCAAAGGAGGGACCACGAGAATGCGCGACTTCCTCAATAAATAACAAATAATAAAAACAATAAGCAATAAATGATAAATAATAAAATTTAAGAATACTAATTTCATTTTTAAAAAAATATATCGCGATATAATTTTAAATTATATCGCGATTAGGAGGTGAAAGCGAAATGACTCGAAGCACGAAAAATTATTTCCCAATGACGTGCGAGTGTTTCTTAAAAAGTTGACTGTACACGGACGAAAAAAAGATTCGTACATGCATAAAACATTTCTCATCCATAAACGTCAATAAGTTGTTTCTGTCGTCAATTTTACATTTTCTTTTTATTTAAAAATATGATTCGTAGACCAAACAAAAAGGTAAAATTGCAAAAACGAATTGTTAATCTGCGTGATCGAGAAGCGTTTGTTGTGCGTAACAAGCCTTCTTTGCCTAACTCCTTCACAAATAAATAATAAATAATAAATTGTAAGTCCTAGTTCATACTTTTTTTTGTTAACATAGAAAAAATATTATATCGCTATTAGGAGATTAAGACCGAAATAACTCGAAGCACGAAAAATAATGTCCTAATGACTCTCGAGCCTTCCTAAAAAAAGTCGACTCTAAACGGAATAAAAAAAGATTCGTACAAGCAAGGAACATTTCTCGTCCACGATCGTCCACAATTTGTTTCTCCCATCGATCTTACCATTTTTTTAGTTCAAAAAAATCCGATCCATGGAAAAAAAGGTAAAATTGCAATAAAAAAAAACCAAATTGTGAATCCATGTGCACAAGTGTTCATACTGCCTAACGAGCCTCCCATTTCCACAATCCTTCCCTCACCCAACTTAATTCAACCCAACGCCACTTCGCCTCTAAAATGGAAATCTGCCGCCAGAATAAAATCCCAAAAAACCCTATCGCAAAAAAAAAAAAAAAATGGTAGAATCGAAAAAAAACAAAATTGTGAATCCATGTGCACAAGTGCCCATATTGCCTAACGAGCCTCCTTTTTCCACAATCCTTTCATCACCCAACTTAATTCAACCCAACAGCCACTTCGCCTCTAAAATGGAAATCTGCCGCCAGAATTAAAAAAAAAAAAATCTCCGTCGGCGGATGCGAGCGTGAAACTGCATTATGCACGGGTTCACCGGCGTGCACTCGGCCGAGCCGGCACGGCTGGCTAGGTGGGCTCGACCCACGGACGATAGCTCAGCCGGCTAGTCTCCTCTCCGAGAGCCGCGACGACAACGGGACGATTAGAGTAGCAGGGAAGGAGAAGAGAAAGAAGTTGTGTGTGGGTGAAGAGTTCCTCTCGTTGCCATCTGCCGGCACACGTGGAAAGGGAAAAAGAGGACGAGGACGACGACGAGGCGGGCGAGCCGGTGGACAGGGATGGTTCCCACAATCTCGCTGTTCTCCTTCCCCCTCAGTCGGTAACGTTCAGTTTTCGCTCCCCTTGCTCGCTCCGTCTCGCTCTCCTATCTCGATTTCCCTTTCTCTCGGCGATTTCATCCCCTGGCGAACTTCGACTGCCACCGACCCGACGAGCCAACCACCCTCGTCTCCACCCCCCTCCTCCCCTTCCCCCTCCCCCGCGACCCGGAATAAATCAATACACGTGTCTGCTACTCTCGCTGCGAACTCAACCTCCACCCTCAACCCTCGACTGTGACCGCAAACCAACGTTCATGTACGAGACTCGTCAAAATATATATATGTTTTTTTTTTTTTGGTTTTTGATTTTTATGCGATTTTTTTATTGCGAGCCTCCGAAAGGCGAATCGATGGTCGGCGAGGAAACTCCCAGTTCACGTGACGTTCTTTGGTGGTTTGGGAAATTTCGACCGGGCCGGGGCGGGCGTGCACTCGGAGGTGACTGAAAGAAGATAGATTGTAGAGATGAAAATTTGAGACTTTTTTTTTACTACACTTTTTTTTTACTACAGTGAAGAAAATGAGTTTGGGCAAGTATTAAATATTTTTTATCCGCTAGCGTCGACAACGTTTCTTTTTTTTTTTTTCATGTTAATTTTATAATTTTTGGAAATACAAAAATTGGGGGTGTTTTTTTTGTAAGTAAAAAGATGTAAAATTAACGAGAGAAAACAGCGATCGAAGCTTGCGGAAAAGAGATGTTTTTTGGATGCACCATTTTTTTTATTTACTATGTACCTGCGTGGAATAAAATTGTGGGTAGTGTATCGAGATTTTTTTTTTTTTTCACAAACAGTGAAAAAGTAGAGTTTCGATAATTACTAAATATTACTTATCCGCTGCCGTCGACCACTTTCTTCTTTTATTTCGGGTTAATTTTATAATTTTTAATAATTACAAAAATACGATTTTTTTTATAAGTAAAAAATGTAAAATTAACGAGACAAAAAAGTGGTCGAGGCTTGCGGAAAAGAGATGTTTTTTAAATGTACAATTTATTTTTTACTTACAATGTACCTGCGTGGAAATAATTGTGCTTAAAGTACAACAATTATTATTATTTATTATTTTTTTTTTTAAGATGGTAGACCAAATAATACTTTACCTAATTGTCGACAGATATCGGCTTTGAGATGGGACGGTAGAGACTTCTCCTTGAGCAGTACCTCGTAGTGTTCCTTAGCTAGTTTGTATTTTCCTTGTACCTCGTACAGGTGCGCCACGTGGAACTTGACTGTGAACACGTGAAGCGAAACGAGAACGTTTTAGTCGTGCGAGCGTGACTCTCGTAAATCATATGAGACCGATTATTACAGGCGTAACCGGTGTAACCGATGACGGATCATTATCGCTGCACGTAGTGTTTTATTATACGGCGAGCGACACACTTGCTAATAGCCGGGGAACGAAAAAAATGTTTCGGTAATAAAATATTACCGACAAGGTTGCGGCAAATTGCAACGATAATCTTAATTTTGTTTATTATTATTATTTTTGTTTTATTTTTTTTTCTACTTTTCTTCGTTTTACTTCGACATAGCGAAGAGTGACTGGGAGGTAGATTAACGCCCGACCCGGAAATCATGAACAGTCACGGCCTCGGTTATGACTCGCATTAATATCCTGAAAATTTGATGACTTTGCGCGCGATGACTCCTCGCTCGAGTTTCTCGGTATGAAATAACTACCGGCCGTAGAGCTGACCGAGGGACACACGACAGAGCCGTAATTCGCGCGGGCAGTCATGTTTAACGATCCCCTGACAGCTGCGCGGATGAGCGACGGAAAAATTTAGTCACGAATGAATCATCAAACAAGGGTCCGATTACTCTTCGCTGTATTCGCAAATAAAAAAATATTGGGGGACTCAGATGAAAAAAAGATCCTTGTTAAGACTTTAATCAATATTGATATTATCATTATTATCAATACGATAATAATGATAATGATATCAACAACGTATATTATAAATATTAATATTACTAATATAACTGTACTTTATATAAGATATAATATTGTGAGGCTCAAGAAATGATACAAAGAGATGCTAATCGAGAATACTATAAATGTTGCATCTTTAGAAAGGATCTCACAGTAAGTTGCTAGATGATTCAAACATTGTTTAATTTTCTCTTCGTTTTGCTTCCTCATAGAGGAAGCTTTGTTTTTTTCAATGATAAAGTAAATTATCGATATTACCCCAATCTATCGAGGAATTTCTGTCGGCCAGATATCAATAATTCTAAAGATCTGCCGAAGTCATAGTTAACGCGTTATTGTTCCGCATTATTATTGCTATTACCGACTGTCTCGGTAGATGAGAGTATTATAGAGTCGGCTTTATTCTACCTAGGAAATATATCGTAACGGGTCATCACCGTTCTCGGGAGCACGAGCGTAAAATGAATATATATATGTATATATATATATATATATACACACATATATTCGGAGAAGGTGCGATTACAGCGCGCCTTGGGAGTGCATCGTCGACTCGCGTCGGTGGCCGTGCGAGCCTCTGTATCTCCCGGATTACCGTCATTACCTCGCTGACGGAGACCCGCTCTTGGAAACTCGAGTCACGGATTATACCTCGGGGATTACTGGTATATACTTGTACGAGACGCAAGTTTCGTTACATACACAATTTTCTTCTCCATTCAATTCTCGATTTTCAATAACGATAGACGAACGCCGATAACGTTTACGTTTTTTTTTCCAACGTGGACTATCGATGTCTGGTATTTCTTGTCCATAGCACGAAGAGAATCGCAAAAAAAGAAATAAGCGATAGTATATAAAAGCTAAATAAAAAAGATTTCAAACTCGATAAAAAAAAACCACTCGTCATGCTTCGTATTCTTATTACTGTTATTATTATTATTGTAATTTTTTTTCGACATAATTAACAGGTATTAAAATTCATATCCGATATTCGATAACGAAGAACCGACAGCGATAGGTGCGCGGTTGGATTGTGGCTCTGGCGGTCCCCAAGGTCAAGCAGTCCCGCTCGCGGTCGGTACTTGGATGGGTGACCGAACACCCATCCGAGTACCGACCGGGTGGGATCGAACACCCAGGAAAATAATTTATTTAACGGCCACTATTTATTTGGTTTAAGTACAATATTTATTTGATGTAAATAAATATTTACTTAATTTAAATAAATATTTATTTAAATCGAATAAATATTTACTTAATTTAAATAAATATTTATTTAAAAATCGAATAAATATTTTACGCAAACAAAATAAAAGGTGACCGTCAAATAATTTCTTTTTCTGGGTGAATCGTGGAGCGGGAGGCAATTTTCTCGGAGATTGGTGATTACCCTGTAGGAACGCCAATCTCTGAGGAAAGAACCGTCTGTGTATGGCCAGGTTTTCCGCAGTTTCCCTGTGCCATTGTGCGAATGCGACACAGTAAGGGAGTAAGTCGGCTGCGGACGCAATCCGGGGGGGAAGTGGAGTCTGTAAAAGGGGAAAGACCCCGTACAGGTGAAACACACATAAAAAAAAATACGAAAAAAGAACGTCAATATCGTCTTCTTTGTTTTCAGTTAGCGCAGTCGACGTTTCGAATTATTTTTTTCTGCAGAAGGAAAAGAATCGCAAAAAAAATAACAGAACCTAAGGTGCGCGTTAAAAGCTGAATAAAAAGGTCTTTGAACTCGAAAAAAAAATCACTCGTCACGCTTTCGTATAAGTCACGTTTCTATGTATGTATCAGTCATTTCTTCTTTTTAGTTTTTTTTTTTAAGATCGTTGCCTCTGTGATTTTTTTTCTTTTTTTTTTTTCTTCTTTCGTGTAGAGCTCATTTCGTTCACCGTTCACCGACGACCCGACGAAGAGTTACGTGTTCATGTCTTACATAAATACATCTCCCGGCTCGCGATTGAGAGAGAGGGAGACGGCGATACAAACAAGTAGGAGCGACTCGTATTCGGAGTCATCGGACCAGCAATTCCCGGTGTCGCCTCTCGCTTCTCCGAGAGGGGGAGAGGGGGAGGGGGGGGGGGGGGGGCTAGAAAATTATGTCAAGTTCAACGAAGAAAGTGAGAACCGCGGATAGATTTACGCTCCCGGCTATTAATCCCGTACGCGAGAGAATAAGATGTCGGTCAATCATTTTTTTTTTTTCGCTGCAACATTGGAACCATACATTGGCCTATTGATTAAAGACAGTAAAAAATAATTTCGTAAATCGTAACGCGAAATTTCGTAAAAATCATTTTGTTAAATAACTGACAAACTCGGTTGTCACTTATTTGAATATACACACGAGTAGGAGCGACTCGTATTCGGAGTCATCGGACCAGCAATTCTCTGTGTCGCCTCTCGCTCCATCAGGAAGGGGGGGGGGGGGGGACTAGAAAATTATGTCAAGTTCAACGAAGAAAGTGAGAACGGCGGATAGATCTGCGCTCCCGGCTGTTAACTCGCTTTTCAGAATTCTGAGATAACATTTTTTTCAATAATATTTTTTTCTTTTTTTCTTTGACCTTCGAAGAGTGAATGATGACTATGTATAAAAATAAAGATAAAAATGTCAAGCTTACTCTCGAGTTTTGAGAAAGATGCCGGTGTGGTGGCGTCGATGAGAGCTAGCGTCAAGTGTTTTAGTGCAGCGTCGAAGTCAGCATGGACCTTGAGCATGAGACCAAGGCGAAGGTGAACCTCGCAGGCGCGAGGAAATCCCGGCTCTACCCATAACACCTGCTGAAAAGCTTTCACAGCCCTGTAACAAAAAAAAATACACAAAATTAATCAACTGCACGTATCGAACAAAGCTCGTTGTACGAGTAATAATAAAAAAAAATAACAAACGATCCAATTGGACGATCGGAGTTCGCCGGACGGCATTGGGATCGTGGGAAGTTTCCGGTCTGCGCGGCTCTTTTACCGATGCCCAGGGCAGGACAACGCGGTCACATTATTTCTCGTTTCTTTTTACATGGAGTTGAAAAAAAAAGTAAAAGAAAGGAAATGAATAGAATGGAAAGCCGGCGGTGCGTGCCTCTTGGTACAGAGCTATTGGCAGGAAGTGGTCGGTGCGTTGTCACGCACATGGCGATGCCAGAAGGCCAGTGAAAATACGGGGGAGAGAGCAACGAGGGCGGAGGCGGAGATTAAAATGAAAAACAAAGAATGTTTAAAGAGTGTCCACCAGTCTCGTTGCGTCGATACATAAACAAAACGTACCGTCATACGCGAAAACGTCACTTCCAGTTCGAAATTCCCAGTTTTTGACCGGAAGCAACGTCATACGGTAAAACGTAACTGCCGGTTCCAAACTCCGAGGTTTTTGACCCGAAGTGACGTCATACGAGAAGACGTCACTTCCTGTTTCAAAATATCGGTTCCCGACCGGAAGTGACGTCATAAGGTAAAACATCACTTCCTGTTTCAAAATATCGGCTTTCGACCGGAAGTGACGGCATATGGTAAAATGTCACTTCCGTTTTCAAAATATCGGTTTTTGGCCGGAAGTGACGTTATACGGGAAAACGTCCCTTCCGGTTTGAAAAACCTTATTTATCGACGAGCCGTGACGTATTTCCGGAATGACACCACTTCCGGTTTAAAAGTCTCACATTTCGACCGGGACTGTCGAATTTCCGGTATGACGTTACTTCCGGTCGAAAAGTGAGATTCTCAAAGCGAAGCTGACGTTTTCCGGATGACCTTACTTCCGGTCGAAAACTGAGATTTCCAAACTGGAAGTAACAGCAGATCATTGTAGGACAAGCAAACGATACATCTGTGGTCGTCCAAATGGTTTTGGTAACCGAAAGAATTCCCGGCTACGCGAAATTTCATAGTGCGTCCCTGTTCGTAGAGTCGCGGAATTTATCTCGCGCACACGAGATGAGTTCCCGACGAACGGTTATAGAAACCGATGACCGAATATCAAAATACACACGGTCGATAGCCGTTGAAATCGCCGAGGCCGGAGAGCAAATGCGGATGTAAGGGGCAAATGCAAACCCGGAAGGATTGCGCAATACGCGAATCGCGGCCTCGACGGAGAGTGCCACGCAAAGCACTGCGAACGCGTCGTTGTCATTGTTATTATTATTATTATTATTTTTAGAGGTGCACGCGGCGCGTTGTAGTCATAGTACAGCGGGCGGACGCGTCCGACGCGGCTAGGCTGAGAGGCTCGGCTCGGTGATAAGCCAATATATATCCGCAGCCTTGAGTAGGAGGACGACGAGAATATAATGGGCTCAGCGCGAGAATCGCCGCGGTGAAAAACGGAACTCGCGTCTCCACACGCCTCCCGTCAGCTGATCTCGTACCGCAACTCGTAGTCGATAACTTTGCTCCTCGCTATTAAGTTTCTAACATAACGACACACAATCCTACATTATTATTGTACAAATTAAAATAATTATAATACAATAATATTGATTATTGTTATTATTATTTTTCTTTTATAGGTTTCATGTAAAATGAAGAGACGAGGTTTTGAAGTGAGAAAATAATTCAACTAAGTAACCCCTTTTATTACACGGTATATATTTTTAAAAGAAATTAATTGTAAATCGAATGCATTCTAGTTCTACGGAGATTTTTTATAATTAGTATTTCTTTCCGTAAAGAATTTACACTTGTGAGATAATTGGCGATTTTTAAAGGGACAAATAGGACGAGTCAAGAGCGTCGAGAGTGAGATTGAGGAAGTGCGAGAAATAATAAAAATAAAGAGGAAAAAAAACGGAGCGTGTCTCTGGGTAGCGGGTCGGGAGCGGGCGTGGCGTAAGAACTGTAGTAAATATATTCATTCAGGAAAAGAGAGAGAGAGTGAGGGAACGAGGGAGAGACCGTCCATTCATTCATTCATCTCTCGCCTCTCGACTTCCTTTCGGGATTGTCTTTTCTCGCTCGATCTCGAGAACCCGGGGAGAAAGAGTATGACTCATGTTCCCCGAGGTCTTCGAATGCTGTGCGCCGGTGACTCTCTCAAACTGTTGGGAAATAATTATCTGCCGAGTTAACCAGACTTACGGCCAGGCGTGGTTAATATGAAGAAAAAAGTGCATGAAAAAAATTAGATAAATGAAATTGATTAATCAAATAAATATTAATTATATTAATGAAATAATTTTAGTTTCATTAAAAATTCATCAATAGAAGAAACAAATAAATAAATATTGATAATATTAATGAAACAATCTTTATTTTATTGAAAATTAATCAAACATTTTAAAAAAATATTACTCGTGTTATCCCTCAAAGTGTTGGGAAATAATTATCTGCCGAGTTAACACGACAAAAGTTTGTAAATTCCAAGAGTCAATAATATAATTAAATTAAATGAATATTTATTTGGCAGAAGGAGTTCGATCAATGGCCAATTGGTAATATGCAATATACGTGAGAAAATCCAAGCAATTGTAACATTTTACTTCTTATGATTTGTCAATAAATTCACTACTACCACTAATAAATATTTCTTATTTTACTTAAATGGTATTTATTTAATAAAAAATTAATTAAATGAACTAAAGCGATTTAAAGATAGTAAAAAATTGCTTGTTGTATTATCGAGAGAAATATGTTGCACCACGATATGCCAGACGAACCCGCTGAAATGTTATTATTGCGGTTAACGGAGCACGACGGAGGCGCGAACGGGAAGCCAGAGGTCAAAGTGCATCGACTGCGCGATGCGATCAATTCATTCGATGCGGTTTTTCCGATATTTATAGACACTGACGGATACAACCGAGACGGCAAAATTACCTTATTTTTAATTTCGATATAAATATATTTTTTAAATATCTTTAATCTATACTAAAGATATTCGTTAAATTCCTTATAAAAAAACGTTTATACCGAAATTTAAAAAACATTTATAGACACTGGCGGATTCAATTGAGATGGCCAAACTACCTTCCACGGAGAGTAATCGGAGAGTAAAACATGGTAATATCATCTAAAATAGTTTGGGAATATTCTCCAGACGGTATAGCAAACGCGGGACATATCGGAAATCTGGGAAATTTTCCTATACCGTATGGGACGACAAATTAAACCGACGAAACTATTCAGTCGTGTGATGCGGCCGCCACAGTAATCGTTACTAAATCGTATATAGCAAGAAATTATGAAGCGTGCGCAATCTATCACTGAACTCCTAGTAGTTTATACCGAACTAACTTGGTGCATTTTATATGTGTCTGGAGAATGATATTAAACATTTGCGGGCGCAAAGTACGGGAATAATTACGATATGTCGTAAATCGTACAGCCGCCTATGCATAGCGAAATTCGCGATGCGTTTGGTTAAAATCGTAATTTTTCCACTTCGTCCTCGAATTACTATACGAATCTGGAGATTATCACCATACTTTTCTGTCCATGTATTTATAATTAAACAAAAAAACGGGAAAACATATATAAATATATTTTAAGACTTAAAATGTATAAAATATATTTTAAGTCTACTTATATTTCTCTATAAGTAGACTTAAAATATTCGTTAAATTCCTTAAAAAAAAAAAAAATTAACGACGAGTTCTCTCGGCAAGCGCTCCGAAAAAAATTGCTACCGAGGCATCGGACGTAACAATACGAGAATTCCTTGTTTGGAAACTACAAGATCGTCTCGTACATATATATATGTGCATGTATATAAACAACCTCGTCGCACTTCTTCAACGAGAGATCGGAAGAGTGCAATGCGCATTGCTCACACTCGAGAAAATGGTAAGACCGGGTACGACATTTATCTCCTCTCGCGCGTTCCGCAAAAAGAAACTGCCGCGGTAGCTCTCTCGATAAGGGAGAGCAAGACGAACGGGCGAACAATTATTTATGTGCGTTACACAATACCCGGTATGGGCAGACCACGATAATCGGAAGAAACGAGATGCCGATAGGAATTTCCTTTTTTTAAAGCATTTGTAAAAAACTATTTTTTCAATACCAATTTTATTTAAATAAATTGATAAATGCATTAATTCATTCGAATCAAACAAGTCAGATAAATGTTCTTCGTCTTTCGAGGCCATTTGTAAGGTATTTTTTTCCATAGCACATCCGTGAAAAATTATTTATTTTATTTTAAACAAAATTACAATTAAATATTTAGTTATTGTAATAAATTAATTTCAATGAAATTAATTAATTTTAGCGGTGCAATGGTGCAACATCGGTGGATGGGACTATGCAGGGTCGTTTTGCAGTTCAATTATTGGAGCCATGTGTAATAATAGCAGAAACGTGAAAAATCATTTATTTAGTAAAAAAAAAGTACAAATAAATAATTATTTATTTTAAGAAATCAATTGCATTGAAATAAATGATTTTTACCGATGAAATATTGGATAGGATAGTGGAGGGTCGTTTTGCAGTTTGATATTCGGACCGACGTGCCTACACTGAGCGTCGGGAGATCGTCAAGGTCATCGTTTGTACCACCTAGCAGGAACATCCGTTCGGCAAACCCCCCGTTCGACGACATTGCCAAGTATGCACCGCAATTGCATTAAAATTCACCCCTGCGATAGGGTTGGCATGAAATCACTTTAGCACCTCGTAAATTAATTAACTCTAGCGTGAAGCCATTAACGTGAAAACGTTTTGTCCGTTTCTGGCAGCTTCGTAACTGCGAGGGGTGGCGAACGGCGCATGCGCGGAGAAGCACGCTTCGCCGAGTGATACGCGCTTTCGTGGAGGGAAAGAGTCGAGAGCTGTTTAAGATAAGGAAGTCGCGCGAGACGCCTTTATTTCCCGTGGTTCTTAACTGTCCCGCCCGGGACTGCACGAGAGCGCGTCCGGGCTTGACCGTGAGGTGCGTGTTTCGCGCGCACCGAGCTCTCTCCTTCCAGAATGGGGAAAAGGCCCTTTTGCCGGACGAGCGACCACGCGATTTCCGGGCGCCTTTTATCGCGATCGTTCTGCCAGCACGCCAAGTCCTTTTTCACCCTCGATATGATTATTATCGACGCTGTGATTTATCATTAACTTCGCAGATTTTTATCATTTTTAGGCACTTTTGATGCGGTAATTGTATTCTTTTTTTTCGCGTGTTTACACGTTGTAAGTAAATTTGTGAGATTATGATCGGGGCTCTTTAAGGTGAAGCCAAGTGGGCAGTCGTGAATAATAATAATCTGTTTGATGGATGAAGTTTGAGGAAAAAAATGGTTTGTAGCGATTTTGTTTGTTTTTAATGATTATTGCGTATTTGAGTCGAAGCAATGTTGATGATTTGAAAAATTGTGATTTTTTAAAGTTGAGTTTACAGGAAATGTTGAACGTTAGAAGAAAATATTTTGAACCACATATTTTCTTGCTTTTAAAACTAAACTCCACCTATTTCTATAGCAGTTTGGGATCAAAGTAAAGAAAAAAGTTGCCCGGTCTCAAAAACATTTTTTTTTACTTTCCGATTAAATTTCCACGCGTTCGATATTTCAATAAATTTCCTAACGGTTATTTTTAATTTTTTTTAAACATTGTGTATTTTTACATCCAAAAAATAAGGTAAAATGTTTATGTTTTGATTTTTTAGAACTGTGAATTGTTTTTCATTGAAACAAAAGGTGCATTGCTTTTTTTTTCTTAAAAAAAAAGTAAATCATTCTCCCAACCGAATCATTCGAAAATTCCAGCAGGGAGAATCGTCTCGACGATTGCGAAACGTCTTCTCTCCTCTCCGGCCGGCCGATCACCCCTCGGAGTTGAGTGTCTTATGGTCATTAGCTGTATCGCAATTGTTTCTGCGAAGTTACCTAATCGCTTGTTTCCATTATAAACTTTATAATCCCCGTCCCGCCTGTACCCTTGCTTTCTCTCCTATCCGCGTTCTCCCCGTGCGATGAAACTGACCGGTTTCCCACGAGTTCGCGCCGGCCGATCTCCCGGTTTCACCGTGCGGAAAAACAACCCGACTTCGGGATCGCTTTCGATAGACACGATATAACTCAGAGCCCGGCAACGCCGTCTCGGAACAAACGAGTGTTCCGTCGCCCACACGGCGAGCAGTCAGGCCGGTCCGAGCTCACGGCAAGCTATTATTCCGAGGCGGCGACTATTATCTGGGTTAAGGAGTGCGAACGTGTCTCGGAAGAAGTTGCTCCGCGCAAGCCGGACAGTGTTTTTACAAAGGTAAAAGAATAAATAAAATAAATAAAAGTAAACAAAAATTAATAAAAATCAATAAAAATTAATAAAAATCAATAAAAATTAATAAAAATGATTAAAAATTAATAAAAATTAATAAAAATGATTAAAAATTAATAAAAATTAATAAAAATCAATAAAAATTTAAATGGCGCAGAGCTACGATATTTCATCGACCGGAACGGCATATTTCAAGCTGGTGTGTGTGGCGCGTCGTCCCGTAGAATGGAAATTGTTCGAGGCTCTGCAACTTCCGGGTTCTAAATATAAGGAACGTAATGGAAACGGGCGAGCTTACGTAGACAAGAGAATCCCCCGGACGCCCACGTCGCGTCATAGTTACGTATTGCGACGGCGTATGTATATAGACATAGGTGTATTATGGAACGGCTGCTAACGCGGGAAAGCGAAACGATCACTGAAACGATGACGTAGCTCGCGCGATGCAACCGACGCGGGCAAACAGGAACGAAACGATTTCCCACTGACCCACATAAACCACTACGCGTCGAGCTCCCACGCTGTAGCGTTAAACCATCAGAGTCTCTGTGTCTACGTACCTCGTCGTTAGAAACGTCCCGCCCTCCCCCGAGCTTCGGATCGAGGTGGGGCAAAATGGCCCATATGAGTTCGATCAAAAAATCGAAGAGAATTTTGCGAATCGAAAAAGTGATTTGACGAAGCTAGAAAGGGGAGAGGGGCAAAATGGACCGGGTTCGATATTAGACGCAGACCGTTTTTTGTTGGAAAAAAGAAAAAGTTGGCAATGGTCCGTTTTGCCCCGTCTCTCACTTGCGATGTTATTTTTGAAAAAGGTTGATTTTGAAAAATCGGTCGGGGATAAATCTATTGCGCGGTGATTAATCAATATATCGATTGATATGATTTTTTGATGTAGGTTAAGTGTTAGATGGGAAGTTTTTGATTGAGTCTACTATACCGGTCCGTTTTGCCCCATCTTCGCCAAAATGCGTCGCACAATGCCAAACTAATAAAATCGACCAAAAAAAACAATAACTAACTGTTCGCCAGAGCCGAATTGCAGAAGCGAATTTTCGTTTGACTCAATGCCTGGTCCATTTCGCCCCACAATCATTAAAATGTGTCGCTTAATGCTAAACCAATAAAATCGATTTAAAAAAAAACAATAATTGTTCGCCAGAGCCGAATTGCAAAGCAAGTTTTCGTTTGTCTGAACGCCTGGTCCGTCTCGCCCCACTTTCATTGCGGCGTTATAGCCGGTCGCACTGTTTACAAATTGCGTGGGTCGCGGATTCACGACCCACGCAATAAACCACGGATGAAAGAGAGACGGAGCGAGTAAAACGCCGGGCGTCGCGACGTCTCGGAGCGTTTCCTCCGAGTCTCTCCCGGTCTTTCGGCTCGAGAGCTCGAGCGGACCGCGACAGCGGCTTCGGGAGGGCCACCTGCTCGTCGTAAAAGAAATATAATATACGGCCAGCGAGCCCGAAGCGCGAGCAGACTCTGTCTCTCGTCGCTCTGTACACAACCCATTACCGCTTTGATACAATTCACTCTCCCGAGTGGGAGAGAAGAAGCCTGCCGAGAGCGAATCGCGAAACGTGCCCGTCTGAATGTTTCCACCTTGACGAAGTGGTGATTCATTTTCTACCGTTACGTACCGTTCCGAGCGGACGAGGAGACGACCGTTGCCGGAGGCTCGTGGGAAGTAAGAAACACGGGAGATGAAGAAACAAAAAAAAAAAAAGAATTGCGATACCTGCATAGACGAGATTCGAGCTCAAGAAATAAAGAGAGAGAGGCAACAACAAGGCCTGTTACTTTCGTACTCGTTGATAAATGCAACCTGCTCGCTGCCGATGACGACGGCGCTTACGCTGCTCCCCCGTGACCTTCGCGATTCGTGACGAGAGAGCGACCGGACAGTAGGGCTCGGCTTTCGCAAGATTAATTAATATAATAATAATAGTAATAGGAATAACAGAGCTGGGCAGTATTTTAAATACTCAAATACTCCTCTGGTATTTGCAGTAATTCTCGGACAATTAAGTATAAAATACAAAATATTTTTACGCCCATCTCCACATTTTGTATTTTGTATTTTCAGTATTGCTTCCTCATAGAAGAAGCTTTGTGATTTTTTAGTATTTTTCTCAACTCTTAACGATAATAATAATAATAATTTATGACAATTAATTTTTATTGTTGTACGTAAGTAAAAGGCTTTACCCGCAAACTAAACTAAATAAATAAATAAATAAGTAAATAATAATAGGAGGGAGGAATCGCGAGAATCGTAAATAACGAGTTGACATTTTTCCCATCCTTGTAATGTTTTCTAGCGTTAATAAAAAAAATCGCGAACTGGAACAATGAATGCTTATGTAAAGATATATTATAAGTGTCTGATAGAGAAGTTGCTCAAGCTTCTGATGTGAGAAATAATTGGGGTTGGAGGGTTGGAGGGGGGGGGGGGATAGAAGTGGAAACTCGGTGCATTCTATTTCACCGTTTCCTTGAAAAATCAACTAAGCTAGAGCGCTAGTTGGTCTACAGTACAACCGCCGGGAGGAAGAAGGGGGGAGGGGGGAGAATGGTATACACAGAGAGCAAACAGCGCGCGTTCCGGCGCCACCGTTTCGAATTGCGAAAGACGAGACTCGTGGCTTTCGCAACGAGCGATTCTACTGGCTCCGGGGTTGGCTATTGCCGTAGCTACAGGACTATCGCTGTTGCCGCTGTTGGGGGGTTTCGTTGTGTATGCAGTCCCGCGGACTCGTTGCATTGTCGTCGTCGTCGTTGTCGTCTGGCAAACTTTTGCTTCGAACTCTCCGAGCCCTCCTTCCTACTTCTCGTTCGGGAGAAACGAGCGACCGCGGGGACGGCCGACGGCACCGCGCAACGGTATCTCGCAACAACGGCTCGTTCGAACGGCCCGACGCTCGCTCATCGCTCGCGAGGCCGGTATCAGATTCGTTGCAAAGATAATCGTTCGCCAAACAAAATATATATATATATATATATAAACATTTTTTATTATTTATATAATTTTTATTGATTTTAGTTTTCCTTTACTCTACTTTTTCTTTATTTGTTTTCATAAAAGTCGAAACCAATACATTTTTTAATCCTCAATTTTTGTTTATCTTTATAAAAAATTGGTCCATTGATTAACAAAACGGATCGACAGTATTTCAATGAACGACTAAGAGGAATTAATTAATTTTAATCTTCATTGATGTGTTTTTATTTATTTGAATATGTATCTATTTTTATAAAAGTCTAATAAAACCATTGAATTTTTTAATCCTCAATTCCTTCCCTCAGCGCCCTATAACGAATTGCTTAATTTTTCCAACAAAAATTCGTCGGTCGATTAAAAAAACGGGACAACATTTCCATAATCGACGCAGAAGAGTTAATCAATTTTACCAACTGAGTCGTCCCAAATTAAATGTTTGCATTTTTATTTCTCAATCCTCGAGTCAAAAATTGAGTAGTTTGGCCGAGAGAATTAACACAACCGCACAGTGGAGTCACGAACGAGTGTATAAAATATGCGAAAGCGGACCGGCTGTTCGCGGGCGCGCGCGTGCGCGACACGAAGATAGACCGGCAGATGTAGCGTTCGGGAGCTCGAAGCAGTGCACGTGCGCCCGCAACGAAAAGACAAAAAAAAAAAAGAAGTAAAAAAAAATAATAAGAGAAAAAGTATCGAACGGCTCAGAGTCGAGAGATGAGAGGCGAAGCGTCGAGTCGCGTGCCCGGTGCCGATGTTGCGTCGGTGCGCTCGCACCTGCTGTCCACCATCTCTCGGTGCCACTTAGGCCAGCCGTGTGCGGGCCCGTCGACATAAAGTACATATAGTACAGCTTACGAACTGCGCCGTCCGTCCAAAAAAAAAAAAAAAAAAAAAAAAAAAAATGTGGAACGAGACAACTGCGAGCCGTGGTAAAGAACACACGATGAGCTGCGGTGAAAGAGAATTTATCGAATGCGGGAAGAAGCCCGAGGATCAAAGGAGAAACCGAGGAAGGAAGCGAGGAATAAGAAGAAGCGGTCTGAGAAGGGTAGCGGTGTCGAGGATGCACATCGGTCTAGAGACAGGATGTGGGCAGCTGTTTACCAGCTGGACGACGATACCCGCTGCTCCCGCGAAAGGCTCCAGGTCACTCACTCTCTCTCCGTCTCGTCCGGTCGAGAAAACAGAGGCGGTCCGGTAACGTTCGACACGTAACTTCGGGCTCGTAATTCATTACGGTCTTTCGTTTGTCTCAACGAAATAATCCGATTCATCGATATTGGTTAATTATTTTAGAAACATACAAACAATAAATAAATTTGCCATCGGAAGCAACCGTATTATGAACATGAATAATAGTAAAAATAATCAGCGTTTTGTCGCACAACTTCGAATCAGGAGTTTATGATTTTATAGAATATTTTTTATTCATCATAATGCATATAATTTATCATAATCCATGTACTTATTTGTGTAATTGATATGTGTGTTTGTCGTATTATAACCGATTTTATTGAATTATATATTATGAACGATATGTTAGATAGATCGGGAACGGCCAATTATTATTATTATTATTTTTTTTTTTAATGACCAGAACTCCATTCCGTGCCTAACATCCGAGGGACGAATTTTTTGCGTTCGTAACCGTACAAAGTACGACTTTCTGTTTTTGATCACGCGATGTTGTGAAAATCCGTAATAATAATAGGCTGTTTCGAATTCCCTCCGCTAGATAAACAAATTATCGCCAGAGCTCGGCCTTTCGCACACTTGCAAGTTTTAATGTCAACAAGAAATTGTTTCGAAACCAAAAAAAATTATCACAAAAAAAATAGAAATACTATGGATTTAATTTTTAAAAATATTATTCTGTCATGTGTTTTTTCTCCCAACACGGATAATATGAGATCGATATTATCGATCGGCAAATTACAAATACTCCACCGTACATGAAAACAAAGCCAAAAAATTGTAATGGGAATGAATAAATAAAAAAAAATACTAAAAATGCGATTTAAACAAAAATATTACTCTCGTATATTCCCCCCCCCCCCCCGCCCCCTCCCCCATAAGGATAATATGAGATTTGCGAGCAGGTAAAGGGATTCTGATCGATACTATCGACCGGCGACCGCGACGAGAAAGATCGAGCCATGGGGTACATTTGCCGCCGTTCGCCGGAGCCGGACGAAGAGGAGGGAAGCCGACAAAAAACCTCAAAGTAGAGCTCCCTGCCGATATACTATCCCGGGTGAAAGGGACTCGATCTCCTTTCCATGGTACAACTTATAGCAATAGTATATTTCTATCGCGCCGAAACTGTATTGTACCGAAACCCCTCGTACGATATCGTACAAGGGGATTTAAGGCAAAACATGTATATAAAATACCTCGGTGAAAAATGCCGAGGAAGGTTTTAACGTCGAATTGTAGTCGGGGGTTGAGAATTATCCATTGTGCGAGGCACCCACACGAGACACACTCGATCGGCGTTGCAAATCGTCTTTGATAAAAAAAAAAGATTGATTTTACAGAAAAGAAAAATCGTGTACGAAAAACTGTACACAAAGCGCCTGTGAAAGCGGGTTGTTGTCGAAGGAAAATCTTTAAAATCTTAAAAAATAAAAACAATTGATTCTAAATAAAAGAAAAATTGTGTACGTAAAAGTCGTGCACAAAGGGACTGTGAAAGCGGGTTGTGTTGTCGAAGCAAAATCGATCTCGAATTGTTGGCTCGGCAGAGCAAAGATGTAGGGAGGGGGGGGGGGGGGGAGCAGATTCGGACGAGAAATTCTTTTGGCGAGCGAATTTTTCGGAGAAAGAAGAAAAAAGAAGTGGAGAGCGGAGGATGGGCGATAAAAAATTAGAAGGCCACCTACGATCCTTCTCTTTGTTGCCCCGGCCCGGTCGTCCGGTCTGGGACTGCCAGGCGGGAGGGCAGCGGCAGAAAGCGGACGAGATGACCACGCTCCACACTCCCGGAATATTTTATTTCGTTCGGGAAAAGAGAGGAGAAGCGAGAGAAAGGATGCCTCGAATTAAATTGGTAGGATATCCTGAGGCAGGACGGCCCAAGGGCTCTTTCGACACGCAGCGGGAATCCTCATCTCTTTCTCTCTCTCTCTCTCTCTCTTTCTCTCTCTCTCTCTCTCTCTCCGGCGTCTTGGATTTTCGGACAAAGGATCAGAATCGTCGATTGATTGTAACGGCAGTAGGTTAAACAGGGGAACAACATTTTGTCACCGTAACTCGTATTTTTCCACCTAAAATCCAGTTTAAACCAGTCTTCTTAGAAATATAACACCGCCGATGATTTTTGAAGGATTTTTATTGCTTGTCGAAAAATACCACTTTGGGGTACACGTATAGATTTTGCCATAATTTTTCACCCACGTTTTTTGAATATCCGGATCGTATGGATAAATTATGTAATTGAATAAGGCAGTCGAGCAAAATTTTATCGCATCAATCGCATTGCTTACAAGTAAAATTGAATTTTCAAACAAAAAATATTTGTAGTGTTTTTTTTTCGATTCTATCGAAGAAAGTTCACCTTGTGGTACATCCACGAATTTTTTCATAATTTTTCTCCCAAACCTTGTTATACGGCCCATGCGAAAAACTGCAATTGAAATATGTAAAACCCGCAACCAGAAATGAACAATTTTCCCAAAAAAACAAAAAAAAAATCGTGAATTTACAAAGCCGTAAGATAGTCGGACTTGTGCGTATTTGAATTCCAGAGAGAGGCCCGGGTATCCTCAACGCCCCCGTATTGCCGTTCGGACTATGTACAGAGCCGAAGCCGAGCAATAAAGTCGTTTTAGAAAAGTGTTCGATCGAGAACGTTAGGCCGAGTTCTCCTCTCGCGTCCCACGTTCGCCCGGGTGCGCGCGCACACGGCATTGGAATAGTCACGCTCTTTCTCTGTTTACATCCCGGAGGAAGGCTATAGTCTCGTTTCCTTCCTCCCGGCTGGACGGTAGATGCAAATTCGGCACGCGCGATAAATTAGATCGTGGTGGTGCGCTTGTTTCGCGTTAAATGCAAATTAACCGCGCGCGAGCCCGAGCTCTCTCTCTCTCTCTCTCTCTCTCTCTCTCTCTCTCTCTCTCGAGGGAGCGAAAGAGAACGAGACAGACAACTCGCCTGGGCTATTTATAAAGTTTCCGTAGGCATGAACGGTCCGAGAGCTTGACCACTGGCCACTGCCACCTTGCACTGCGGAGGACCGAGCGAAGGACCAAGAAGAGAATGACCGAATAACAACAGACCTCCGAGAATTCGAAATAATATCTCTCCCATTGCAGACCCGAGATTCGGGAACGAATGAGAATTTATTGCGAGACCGGATCGAGTAAGAAAAATCTGAAAAAATCAGACAACACGTTCCATATCCGTGGAACATTGTACATTTTTTTTCACATTTTTTTCGACCCGTTTGTACCTCAAATCACAAAACTAACCGAAGCGGATTTTAAAAAATACATATTAAAAAGTAAAACGACGAAAAAAAACTAAAAAAAAAAAAAAAATCACGACTTAACAAACGCACCTCAATCTAAATTATTATCCACCCAATGTTAATATCACCGCACGAATATCACTTCCAATTATTTTTTATTTCGATATATATATATATTAGGGTGTTTCAAGAAAGGCATTTTTTAAATTTTCCTCCTACCTTTTTAAAGTACAAATTTCGATCCTAAATTAAACCTCACGAAAGGCGGTACCCAGCAAAAAATTCTAAGAGTCGCCGCATTCGACGTTTTACCCGAAAAGGAAAGATGTCGGATTTTTTTTGGTACAAACGTTGAATGCGGCACCTCTTAGCATTTTTTGCTGGGGACCGCCTTTCGTGAGGTTTAATTTGACATCGAAATCTACACTTTAAAAGGGTGGGAAGAAAATGAAAGAAAAAATGTCCTTTTTGTAAAACACCCTAATATATTGAATATATATATATCATATATAAAGTATAGAAATTGTACATATATTGAATGCATACACATATATAATATATAAGTATATATATATTGTCTGTCACAGGCGTGTACGTGCAGCTCTGAATTTCCCGAGGTCGATTCTCCGATCAAGGTCGAGCCAAGGACGTTCCCATGGAAAGGCCAAGTCCCGGACGGCCCTCCCCCCTTCCCGGGGAAGTTCGAATTTTCGGGCGTCTTCGTGCAGTCTCGGTGGTCGTTCGCCCCCGGAGATCAGCCCGGGCGCGGCTCTTCTCACCGAAAGCACTATTCCCATCCTCGTGTCGAAACGAGCATCGGGAGACTCGTATTTTTTTCCCTCCTCTCCTCGTTCCTTTGATCCATAGAAATCGAGGGGGATGCCCCGCCCCTTGCTTCCGCACCCTTAACCCGAGTATCGGAGTTTCCGGGAGGGGCGGAAAAAACAGCATCGGCCACACGTGAAATCGACGACGGAAGCGCCGATGGCTTAAAGTGCCCGGAGCACTCGCGCTGCCACCCTCTCGCAACCTCGAAGTATCCCGGAGAAACCACCGTAGTCATTTTTTTTATATATTAAAAAAATATATTTTTATATATTAAAAATATTTCTTTTTAGATATTAAAAATATTTTAGAAATAAGAATGATAAAAAAATACTGTTGAGTCCACTAAAGATTCGGGCGGGGAGGTTCGAATAAATATTTTGTTGGTACTGCTAAAAGAACTGTTAGTGCTACAATTTTTTATTATTACATTATTTTACCAAAATATTGTTGAGGCATTATAATATTTTGTTCGACGAGCAAAATATTTATTTGAAAATTCCATCCCGAATATTTAGTTGATTCAACCGCATTTCTTA
Organism: Stenichneumon culpator; assembly: GCA_964017025.1. Classification (NCBI taxonomy): domain Eukaryota; kingdom Metazoa; phylum Arthropoda; class Insecta; order Hymenoptera; family Ichneumonidae; genus Stenichneumon; species Stenichneumon culpator. The sequence goes on along the minus strand of OZ024779.1, from coordinate 15,690,002 downwards.
TGATTGATAAATAAAATATATTTATTGCAAGAAATGAGAATATTTAAGAAACTTGATATATTTTTTATGTTAAAAAAAATATATATTGTTGGTGGACGGGGATTGAATAATTTAATTGAAAAAAAGTGAATGAGGGTGAAGGAGTCCGAGGGTGAAAAAAATACAGCACGGAAGAAATATTTCAAAGTCGGAAAGTGATCGGTAATAAAATTGGAAAGGGTCGAGAGAATGATTCGATAGATTAAAGGGGATGAGCCTCGAGGGTCGGAAGCCGGTGTTACAGAGCGCCGGGAGGGGGCGAGTCCGAGAGCTGTAACGAGGAGGCGGGCAGGGTGTTGGATGTAAACCGGTGGGCAGCGTTTCGGTAGGTGCGGTAAAGGAGCCGGAAGACAAACGGGTCAATACTCTGTACGAACTATCCCCTTTAAGAGCCTCGACGACGGCAACGAGGGAGGATGCTACGCGGCGCGGCTATCCTGGGGCTCGACGACGGGAGCTCGAGAGATCCGCCGATGGCGAAGCCGGCGTTTGTCGAGCTCGGGAGAAATCAGAAGTTCGTTAAAACAATATTAAAAAAAAAATGGCTTTTAAAATAAAGTTATGATTTTTCGGGAAATTCAAAAAATTCAAAGTGAGATAAATTTTAAACGGCTCGACCGATTTTCTCAAAATGCAATAGGGTTGATCGGGCGGTCGTGCTCAATCTCTGTACAATTTTCTGCCCCGATAGCTAAAAAATTGTAAGTTACAGTGGAAAAAAAAAGTAAATTTAACGTACCGATATTGTAAGCTTTTATGCATAAACCAGTATATTAAATTTAATGTACAGATATTATGTGAAATTATAGTACTTGTAAAAAAATTTTTTAATACTTTGAGTACTATTAAAGAACTTTTATTAAAAATACCACTTTTTATCATTTTTTATTTACCGTACATTCATTTTATACAACATTTGTATATTAAAATTAATATACTAGTTTATGCATAAAAGCTTCCAATACAGGTGCATTAATTTCCATGCAAACATTCTTTACAGTGTAGAGTGCGCAGATATTTTTGAAGAAATTAAAAGTCGCGCACAAAGAAGACGGCTGAATTTATGTATTTTTTTATTTTGAAGAAACATTGACTCCGTGTGCGCAATTTCAGCTTGAATTTTTCTGCGTCCGAGTCATTTATACGTACGTACATACATACATCAGGATATTTTTTTCTAAATGTGATTTTTCAATGTTTTCGAAAATTCTGAACACGCTTTCATTACAATATAGAAATTTTTTTTTCACCATGTCAAAGCTTAAAATTAATTAACAACGAGCGCGCGGAATCTTAAATATCAATGTGAAAATTCTTAACTCTTCAACGTAGTGGTGAAAAAAAACAATCTGGACATTTCACAAATACTTTTTGTCCAAAAAAAGTTTAATTTTTTTTTAATTTAAGTATTTTGTTTTGTTGACGAAGTTTATTTTTAATACGAGATAAGTGGGAATATCGATGAGGAGGCAATGAAACAAGTTGTTTTTAATCGACGTAACGAGAGTTTAATGTCGAGAATATTTTTCTTTATTTTTTGACGATTTGCCATTCGTTCGATCGACGATTATCGTTGTTGCATCGCGAAACCTTCGAGGGCCACAGCTGTCGAAGAGATAAAAAAGCGTCGATAAAAAAAAAAGTTGGATGTCCGTCCCGTGCAAACAAGCGATCAGTGTTGCGATATTAACTCGTGAGGTACATACGGGCGGCACTTTGGAGCACCTGCTGGGATCGAGCAATTGCATCGATACCATTAATACCCGTCGAAAGTTGCACGGTGTGAATTTTCGACGGAGTCTCGTTATTGGACACACCCTTCCGTATCGACGGCTCGATCGTTGATTCGATGAGCGAATGATAAAAAAAGATAAAATAAAATTCTTATTCGTATCAAATTTTCGGAATTTGAATTTTCAATCAAAGCTGCTTTGTTTCATATAAAACAAAGATGAGCAAAATTATAGCAAATTTTTCCCTCCTGTGGATCAAAAAATGTCTGTCACGTTTAGTTAATATCCGAACCGTGCGAAAATTGTGAACAGGTGGACACTCCTCTATTCCACAACCAGAAGTGAAATTTCAACGATATAAAGGTGAAATTTATCATGGCTATAAATTCAAACGAGACAGTCAAGACGATCTACATTATTACACATTTACAAAAATTCCACAACCAAAACTCTCCTATCTTTGACAAAATAACTGTCAAACTCGATAGCGTCCAGTGAAATGCGTCGATAGCTTCAGCCTTTCCGATATTGTGCATCGTAAAAGCAGTGAGCTCAGCATGTTTTCGTGCGCCGGACGAGTGAAACCGGCGCGGCCTCGGACTGCGTTGTCGGGCGAGACGATTATTGTCCTAGGTCAATAACGAGAGTCCGTACAGCACTGAGAGCCGGCTGTATTACGTTCGCCTCGTACGCCGCTCGCTCTCTCAGCGGTGCAATAATTTTTCGTCGGGCGTTCGGGCAATAACTCTTTTTATTATTCATCCTCCATCCGTTCGTTTCTTCACCTGCTCGATCGAATTTCATTATTCCTCTCCCTCCATTTGCGCTCTTCCACTGTTTGAACACACACACACTCGAGACCGGCGCGCCTTTCAAACTCGTCAATGAACCGACAAAGGACGACGAGAAGAGGAAGAGAGCTTCCGGTCCCTCGACAGTTCGAGGAGCAGCCCGTATGTACCTGGAGCTCTCCCGACGCGCAACTCGAAAAACGCACCGAGAATTTCGACAGAGTAAAAAAAATACACGTCAAATAAAAGCTGCCTGAAATATTAGAGCTAACAAAAGAGTTCGAGCTCTGTTGATTAAATATTTATTCAGGCCCGTTAGGCATACGAATAATAATAATAATTATAATAATACATTGACCCCTGGCGCGCTCGGACGCGAGTGGCCGGCGCGAGCCCTCGAGTGAACGGATGGAGAGAGGGATTGTTTATTCGTCAATTCGGCGGGTACGACGCGGTAATAATTATCGGGATGAATTTGTAATAATTAATAATGTTATTAAATTTTTGTATTATATTACGATTATATTGTATTATGGTATAATACAAAAATTACATACATATTACATATACAATATAATTATATAATAATAATAATAAACTATATATATATATTATTAAAAAATTATTATTATTATTATTATATTAAATTATTTAATGTATACATTAAAAATGGATTCGTCACAGAGCTGGGCATTATTTTAAGTACTTGATGTATTTTCGGTATTTTAAATAATCAAATACTTCCCGGGTATTCAAAGTACCTACATGATAAATAAAAAAAAATAAAAAAAATAGAAACTCAAACGAATTTTTTTTCTCAGTTCGAAAAACTCGAGTACGACTCCGCCGTTTTCTGCGTCCATTACGAAGCGGCCCGGCGGCACGAAACTCAACAAACAATCTCGCCAAAGCAATTGAACAAGATAGAACACACACAGGGTCGGCGAACGAGATGAGATTTCTCCGGGCAGAAAGGCGAGAGGAGTTTCGGACGTAGAAAGAGGGTTGGGATTTTCGAGAGCTAAGCACACACACACGAGGGGTTCGTCGCCCTTTTTTCTTTCTCACCCCCTACCGTCTGCTCAACCCTTTCCCAACTCGGCACTGAAATGAGATGCGCACGTTCACCCGTACGAGCTGCCTCACCGCCAACCCCATGCGATACTGTTGCGCAGTATATTTCGAGGATTTACGATGGAAATAAAGTGAAGCGAATTAAAAAAAAAAAAAAAAGTGCAAGAAGATGGCCGCTTCGTCCTTCCCTTCATCCCCTCCGCTCCCCCCTCCTGTGAATAGGAGAGTGAAAAATATTCATCCGTGTGTGTTCGCGTAACTATAGAAAGTGTACGGTGAATGTGTAGACCCAAGTGAGGTAACGTCGATGCACGAGGATTACAGCACATGCCGGCCAATGAAAGATGGGAAGGGGGGGGGGGCGGAGAGAACCCCTTCGAAAAGCCCTTAAAGCTCGTACATGCACGCGATGGGGCGGGGGGGGGGGGGGGGTATTGTGGAGGTATATTGTTCGCTCAACTGCGCTCGGATCCCCCGAGGACACGTGACAGGCGTATGATATCAATTTTTTTTTTTTTTTTTTTCCATTGCGATTTCATATTCCTTCGATTTTTTTCCTGCGTATCCGAGTCTTTACACAGCTCAATGCCGTGTGAGGGAGGCTCGGGCATTACTTATTTCGACACTGAGGCTTCGACGTGTAGCCGGGGTCTCGGGAGTTAATTAAGGCTGTTAACCCGTTCGGCACTTGAGGGAAATGTAGTCGTGGACATGTGTCGGGTAAGTTTTGCCGCCGAACGCTAGCACTGAGTTGAAAAGTATATGTCGGAGATAGGTATAAAAAGAAAAAATTCATTGTTCAATTTGAAATCAATCAACTGCAAAAGATTAATCGATGGCGAAAAATGTATTTATTTAAAAAATGTGTTTATTGCAAAAAAATGTATTTATAGCAAAAAATGTAGTTATTACACAAGACGTATTTAATGTACGAAATCTATTTATTTCAAAAAAACGATTTATTGCAAAGAAATGTATTCGAGTGGAAAAAAACGAAAAGAACGATTATTGAAGCACGACGAAACGTGGCAATAAATCGACTTCCGGTGAGACGCGTGCGCGACGTTAGTAACCACCGACCGCGCGCACGCGCACTCGCCTACCACAGATACAAACATTTTACTTAGTAATGTAGATATATATATATATACACATATACTACTGCTGTACGTGACTATAGAATACAGCCGGTGTAGAGCGTGAATATTGAAAACGTGTACAGCATGTTCACTTCACAGAAAGCGCGTTAAAATTCCTCGGAATCGAGGTTACATTATATTAGACACGTATACACGTAAAAAATATACATATATGTATATGCACAATGGAAGTGTTACTGAAGCAGTCTGAAACGAGAACATGAAGTTTGTCGAGTCGTTATCGATGGAAGCTTCCATACCGTCGTTATACACACACACATGTTTATATGTATTCACGTATATGTATATATATGTACACATTTATATATATGTGTGTGTGTATAGCGATTCGCTTCCAGTGACGCAAGTGCGTTGATTATCGAACGCACTTTAAACAGCCCGTAATAATTGAATCGTATTTCCTGTCGCTCGGGGCTTCGAACGCTGCGAGGGGATCGAGTGACGAAAATTGTTGGAACGATAGTCGGGGCCAATCAATTGAATTTTTTTTATTGAAAAAAAAAAATTAATTGAAAGAAGCGAATTTTTTAATTTTGTGGGCTTCGAGGAGAAGAGTCTCGGCGGGGCTGGCCGGTTAATCTTCTTGTTCCAATGGATCGGGATAAAAAAAATTGAAAACATTTTAATTGAAGAGTCCCTAGTTTCGAAACTGTGGGGGCTTCGAACAGAAGAGTCGCGGCGAGGCCGGCAGATTTTTTTTTGTAATCGATGAAAAAAAAAAAAAAGAAAAAAAAAAAATTTACACAAATTGAAAAAAATTGAATGAAAAGAGCACAGAATTTCGTAAAATGTTTTGCCTCAAGGTATGGAGTCTCGGCGAAGCTGACCGACGGATCTTTTTTTTCTATTCGACACAAAAAAAAGAAAGAAAAAAAATTGAAGAAAATTGAATTAAACGAGTCCAGAGTGTCAAAATATTGTGGGCCTCAAGGTATAGAGTCTCGGCGAAGCTGTCCGACGGCGCTTTTTTTCTAACCGATCGGAAAGAAAATCGAATTAAAAGAGTCCAGAATTTCGAAATTTGTTGAGCCTCAAGGAACAAAGTCTCGGCGAGGCTGAGCGACGGATCCTTTTTTTCTAGTCGACCGAAAAAATGGACGAAAATTGAATTAAACTCGACCAGAGTGTCGAAATTTCGTGGGCCTGAAGGTAGTCTCGGCGGGGCTGACGGACGGGACTTTTTTTTCTAATCGATCGGAAAAAAAAATCGAATTAAAAGAGCCCAGAATGTCGAAATTTTTTGGGCCTCAAGGTATAAGTCTCGTCGAGGCTGTTCGTCGGATCTTTCGTTTGCGAGCGTCTCCGGAGAGACCGCTCAGAGCCGAGAGAAAGGGGAAGAAGAAGAAGAGGAATAAGTATAGATGGGGGGTGGGGGGAGAGGGGAAGGAGAGAGTTAGGCTCACCGCAGAACACAAAGGGAAGGGACAGAGGGGGCGCGCGCGCGGAGGGCTGTTGAACTTTCAGGGTCAGTCGCGAGAGCCCCGTTGGGCCCAAAGACTCCCGGGACTCTCTCTTGTTCTCCCGTGTGTATGTATAGCAAGTAGCCCGGGACACGAAAACTCACTCCTAGAACCTCGGGGGACGACGAAGGTAAGGATGAAGAGGAATAAGAGGAGGAGGAATAAGAAGAAGAAGGTATACCACGCTTCAAGTTTAGAGTTGCTTTAGTTTGTGGGCTCAACAGGCCCCGGGACGAAGGCGACGACGCCCTGTTCGCCTCTACTCATCCATTCCGCTTCTCGAACGCCCCCCCCCCCCTTCCGCCGCAGCTCTTCTCTAACCTTCTTTCAAGTCCGAAGCGTCGAAATAAATATCCTTTATTTCACTCGCTGCGAAAATGGTGGTTCTTGCGCACGTTTGTGAAAAACCCCGTTTTCACACCTCGTGACATAAAATTTTGTCCGATACTCGGGCGAAAAACGTTCTCTGAACTCGTGTGATTGCAACTCAGACGCGTCAGAAAATTTTTTTTTCGCACTCGTATCGAAATTTACTGTTATTGACGAATTTCTTAATTTTTTTTCTTGAATATTTATATAAAGCGTTCTCGTTACGAATTAATCAGGACGATTAAATTTTTTTTTCAATATTTATATAAAGCTTTCTGGTTACGAATTAATAAAGTGGATTAACCGAGGGACTTTGAATGTCTCGCTTTGCCTCGATACATTTTACGTTATCAGAATCATGTTGAAGAAAATATCACCAATTTTTTTCCAAGACTTATTTAAAGCATCTCCGCTGAAATCGCGTCACTTGAACGAGCGACCTTGACAAAAACCTCGCTTTAATTGCGATGAATTTCATGTAATTAAAACCGTCATAAAAAGTAAAAATAAGAAACTAGTTTAATGCAACTGGATAAGCGATATCGCGAATCCAGAACGAACAGTCCCGATAAGACTTTGAAGCCTCTCGATAAGAGAAACACCTCACGGTGCGAGTCGAGATTTTCAAGTATACACAATCTTTAAAAAAATAAAAATAAAGAAGTTAATCAAGTACTCGTAGTTTCGTCGCAGGGTCTTTCGTATTCGTGCGAATCGTGTATATACACGAAGCCAGCAAAGTCCGAAAAGAAAGGATGTTACGGATCGATTTATCGAACGCCCGTGAGTCGCGAAGAGCTCCCCCTCCCCTTCCCGCCGAGTCTCGACGAGTGTGCGTTCAGGGTCACAAATAGTTATAGCCCGTATAGAAGTAGCATTATAGCCGGGCGAGGAGAATAGTTGGCCCGAGGCCGGGGACCTGAAAACAACGAGGAACGATCCGGAGGAGGATGAGGAGTCTCTGCCGTACCCGGCGGAGAAACCTCCGCCTAGACGAGATTCAGCGGCGGTGCATAAAGGGCAAAAAAACCTCTCGGGAGATAAAAAGCCCCGAAGCTCGGAAACAAAAGTGAAGGAGAGGATTTAAGAAAAAAAAAAAAAACCCGTCTAGGGAGATAAAAAGGCCCGAAGCTCGCAAACAAAAATGAACGAGACCAGCTAATAAGAGCTGAGGTAACAGTAAGGTAAAAGTACAAGCTCGGACTGTTAAGAACATCGCCAGATTCTAGTGGTTATTGATTGGTTAAGAACAAATTTCTTGTCGAGATAACTAAAAGTAATGTCAAGCTGATTTTCACAATAAAATTTGTTCTTGACCAGTTAGTAACTGATGGAATCTGGAGATGCTCTTGAGGTGAGGTGAAACATGTACCACGTGACATGTGAGTGCAAGAGAGATAGCTGCATTTTTCGAATCGATGCCATGTAAAAATGGTCGACATTTGGGGTAAAAGCGAAATAACATCGGACGCGTTATTGAATTATACATCCGCTGATACTTTGCTATTTCGCGACATGTCTACCCTGTCCGAATGCCATTCATTACAGTTTTTGTTTCCGACTGAGTCTGTTTCACGTCGCCTCAAGGGCAAGTGAAACAGCTGTGCGTGCGATAGAGATAGTCGCAATTTTCAAATTAACTTTTCGCGATGGGATTAAAATTTGAAAAAAATCAACCATTTGGGAGGTGCTGCAAATACTGTTGTTTATGTAATAATTCCAAAATCGTTATTGACAAATTAACGACAAAAATAATTGTTCAACAAATTAGCCGGCAACTTAACTATTTTTTTCCATAAAAGTGATTCGTTTATTTTTCTGAATTCGTATGAATTTTTTCAGAATTTTTTGTAATCTTTGAAGTTCGCGTTTTTTATGTTCAAGCTGTGAAAAAAAAAAAAAAAACAATTTTTGAAGATTACAAAAAATTCTGAAAAAATTCACACGCATTCAGGAAAATAAACAAATTAGTAGTAGTAATCAATGGGTATTTATTGACAATATCCGTTGCTCCATACATTTCACTATGTTAATGTTGTTACGCCGCTTTTAATGACATTGCCAACGGGCCATCGACCGGAGTCCTTCAGCCCTAAACAAATTATTTTTATGAAAGAAAATAGTTAAGTTGGTAATTTGTTGAATCATGATTTTTATCTTCTTGAAGTTAAAATCACCCGGAAGTACAACTTGTTTTCAATGAAAATGATTTGTTAATTTTTCTGAGAACGTATGAATTCTTTCAGAATTTCATCTAACGTTTGAAAATTGCGATTTTGTTACATTTTTAAGCCGTAAAGAAATTCAAAGATCGCAATTTTCGAACATTAGACAAAATCTCCGAATCTCACATGGTGTCAGTCTATGCGCTCATATCACCTTAACCGTCCGAACATTGAAACCTTTACCTTAGAGCGAAAAAAAAAAAGAAACAAAGCGTTTGGGCAGTTCGGCAGACGATCGCCTCGTGGCTTTCCGCACCTCGAGAGCTCGCTCCCCGTGGCGGCATGAGCCTTGACCACGCGAGGATATAACCGTGAGCGACGGTAAAATAACTGTAGTTAGTCGTCAAGGCGAGGGTTCGCATTCGAAAATAATCCTTCCTCAACACCTCGAGCCCGATCGTGTAATAAGATTTTATTAAACGACTGTGCGATAGGCCAGGACGATAAAATACGAAAATAGTTCGAGTTATATTGTGAAGGGTGGGAGGAGAGGGGGGAGAGGGAGGAGAGACGAGGAAACGCGGTGAATTGCGTGATGCAGCGCGTGGCCTCTGCGACTCGGCGTGACTACGCCTGGCCGGACAACGGCCGGAGTGCATCAGCCGAGACTACAGGATTCCTGCAGGTAGCTAAGCCGCGCGCGCGCGCCCTCGTGCACGCGACGAGAGAGGGACCACGGAGAGTCGGATAGAGAGGACGACGAACCCACGGGAATCGAGCAGGCCGAGCAGCAAATGCCAGCGGTAGATATATAAACCCGGACGGACGGGATTGTCATACACCGAGGACGATTATTACTAGTTTTTCAGCTACCACGTCGCGATGCTGCGCTCGATGCACGAAGATACCGCTGTCTCGCTCTCAAGGTAGTCCTTGCGAATAGTCCGAGACATTTTCCCCATATAAAAAAAATGTAAGTGAATTTAAAAATCTGAAAAAATTCATAGGTATTCAGAAAAGTGAACGAATGATTTTGATTTTTTTAAAAGTTAGGTTTCTGGGAGATTTCTTGAACAATTTTAGTTTTCATCAATTTGTTAATAAGATTTTGGAATTATTGTTATGCAAAATTAATCTTTTCAGAATCTTTAATATGCTTGATCTTTTTCTGATTTTCATGCCATCGAGAAGTGTTTGCAATTCCCTCTCGTTTCTCTGAAACTCATTGCGAAGTGAACGCTAATCGTAAGGACTACCTTAAACTCTGTGGAGGAGGCATTTTAATTTTTTAATTTATGTATTTATTTTGTATAAAGTTATTTTATTTTAATTATATTTATTTATTTTAATTTGTATTTTTTAAATTCGTTGGTCGGTTACAAATTTGTACGGAATATCTATATAGTGCATTTTTAAGCGGCGAATAATCCAAGTCTGGGAGGTCTTCTATCTGGGCCAAAAAATACGAAACGTTGATAAGAGATTATTTTTATCTTTTACATTTTTGCTCGATGTACGAGTAATTTTACGATGGAGATTAATTATCGAAAAAGTAATTACTCGATCCGAGTTAAAAAAAAATTTGAAAAACTGATAGTAGTTAATTATTATTATCATTATTTTTCTCTACCTTAGGTAAGAGAAAGGACGAAGAGCCTCGTGAGATAGATTGAGTTCGACGGAATGTCCTGCAAAATTCAAGCGATTCTGTAACTCAAACGTCGCAACTCTATCTCCATTTATACTCTATCTATCGGTACCGAATCCTAATTTTCACGATACTTCCTTTTTCCCCTTGCCAGAGATCGTCAGAAAAATTTAAAAAAAAAACCAGGACAATTAGATTCTATTTTCTACGGGGTCGAGAGGGCCGTGCTCATGGGACGAGTAATTATGTGCCTCTCGCCTCCTCATAATTAGAGCGGTCGGGGTGCCGGCACAGCTCGCTCTCTCTCGTCGTCTCGATCGTACGCTCTCTCTCATTCTCTCTCCCGCTCTCCCTCTCCTCGCGAGTGTATATTGCGCGCAACACGCACGTGACCCGGTTTCTCAGCTGTGGCTTCGCAACTCGCGTCACACAATTCCACAACACCGGTAGCAAAAAAAAAAAAAAAACCTTATACATTTGTATGCAATCTGAAAACAAAAAGCCTCTCTCGACACTTCAAAACAAACGATAAATCGACGAGTCGCTTTATCGCTTCCAGCGTATCGCTTTGATAATGAATAATAATGATAATAATAACAATAAAAAATTAACTTTGTCCTCCCCACATTTAATCACTCGAACGTTTTATCACCGTCCTTCTCGTTCGCGACTTGTTGCATTGACCTACTGATGCGGGAACAATATATAAAGCCCCGTTCGCATAAGCGACGCGAGAGAGCCTGTGATGGTCACGAACGCCAAGTGACAACGAGATCGTTGCGTTCGATCTTTTTTTTTTTTTACACCAACACACAGCGTCGACACGAGCTCGTCTGGTATTTATACCGTGTCAATATCAGTGGCAGCGTCCGCCCGGGACGAAGAGAGCCGATGTATAAATGACGAGAGAGAAAAACAAAATACACAACGTCGGGGAAGTCGCGACGCCTGACGCCGTCCGAACTTAGACAGTATATACATATATATGGACATACATATACATATAGTGTATATGGTAGTAACATAGTATTGTGTAGTCAAAAGCGAAGAAACGTAAATGTAACAATTTTTTGTCTTTGTATATTCAACTCGAAAATTCAATAAGAAAAAAAGAGGAAACTTGATTTTCTGTTAGTGTATTTTTGAGGCAAATATAGAAAGAAAAGAAAATGGTTTAATTCTTTTCGTCATTCTTTTCGCTAAACAGTAACTGTACTAAATGTACAGGTTTGTATAAATCTGTTTATCACAACTTGGCTCATGCGATTTTTTTTTTAAGTTCGTTTCGATTAACTTTTTTTTTTTTTTTTTTTTTTTTTTTTTTTTTTTTTTTTTTTTTTTTTTTTTTTTTTTTTTTTTTTAAGAGATTAACATTTTTGAGTACTCGGCCTACAATTTTTTTATTTAAGTTTAAAATGAATGTTTTTATTAAATGTTATTGATTCAAAAGAAATCTTTATTCGAGAGCTCGGACCGAACACGTCCAACTTTCAAACCGTCACTTTTATTGATAAACTGTAGTGGCCATTTTGTCCCCGGAAAAAAACTTCCTGATTTTTAACTGACTTTTCCCTGATCATTTAAAATGTTCCGTGACCAAACTTCTATTCTTCTATTCTTCAAGTCTTCTATTTAAAACAAAATTAATAATGCAAATGAAAATGCCTAATTATTGGATTAAAGTTCAATTCAGTTTTCTTATCTTTTTCAAAATTTTCAACATTTTTTTTAAGCTTCAATTATGTACTTTTCATTTATTTATAGAAGGTTCGGCGACAATTTACTTTTTCTCCGACCAATTTTGAAATTCCCTGACACTTCCCCGATTCCCCGACCAAGTTTTCTTTTTCCTGACTTTTCCCGGTTTTTCCTGACCGCGGCCACATAATCGAGTAACCGAACTTATGTTCACTTGTCTTTAATCGAATCTGCCTCACTATACGCTCTGTAACTGTACTTTTTTAGAGCATGGTAATGTAAACAAATATATACATACATATATATATATGTATATATATTTAAAAGAATAAACACTCGAGTGAGAGGCCATCGGCGACTCACCATTTAAATAGCTCGTGGTTGGAGGGAGAACGGTGGAATTTAAATCTCGATCCGTTTTGCAGTCGGCAGTGCAGCGCGGTACATCGGCTGCGGTAAGCACCGATTTCGTCTCCTCCTCTTCTATATCTTTCTCTATCTATCCCTCCCTCCCCTCCCCCTCTTCCGCCCCGCCGCGCCGACACTCGACGTAGTAGCGGCAACACTCGAGAAAGAGCGAGATCAAGAGAGCTTCGTAAACTCTTGCGTCACCACTGGCATACTATGTACATGTAACTGTTGCTATATCGCAGCGCATAGGGGACGAATCGCCGCTGTGTTCACTGCATTTCTTTTTTTTTTCTTCTTCGGATATAAAATGTAGAAATATAAAATCGCGGCCAGGTGAACGGGATGAGAGCCGGTGCTATCTTATCGCTTCACTGTAGAATAAAAATGATTATTCACAATCGCGCATTTGCAACGAAACACGATTCGAATCGTGTTTGTGCGGAGAAAAGAAGCAGAACACTTCTCGGTCGGTAAAAAACACGATGCTTTACGTACTTGATATTTTCTTTTTATTTTTGTTTTCACTCGATTTTTTGTTATTTGTTTTCGCTTCACGTTCGAACGACTTCCTTCCTTCCTTCCTCGACTGCTCCTCTTCCTCCCTCTTCGCGACACGTAACTCACGGTATTCTCTCGCTATCACGAGATGTCTTGAAAAACTTGAGTATTACAAAATTTTTTTCTTTTTATCCTCGATTTAATTCGATGAGATTAATTAATACGCGCACGCTATGTTTTTTTTTATAATAAATATGTATATATATTTATTTTTTATTTTTTTTGTATACACACTATAGATATTAATATTCTAATGGCAGTGAGAGCGAGGCTCCTCCCCCGCAGAAGGCTCTCGCGCGACTGACGCGAGCCGCTTTGAGACGGGCGCGGGTCACGAGAGGAGGGGAACGGCCAGGTAGGGGAGGGAATGCTGCGCGTGCTGCTTGCCGCTGTCGCTGCTGCTGCTTCGGTGCCTCGAGGAATCGCGCGCGGGGAGGGGAGAACATTCTGTGCGAGCTATACTACCAGCATGGCGAGTTCAGCCTGCAGTCAGCCAGAAATGAGGGGGTAATGCGGGTCGTCTAAAAAGAGGCTACGTATATTTATCTCGAAAATATATTTATTTTTTTTCTCACTCGTTCAATCCATGGAGGAACGTTGCTAAACTGTATTCTCATTGCATCACGATTTCGAATTATTCTGTAGCAAAAATACGATCTTTTTTTTCATAGATAGTTTTCTATGCATAAATCTCACCGATTTTTTTTTTATTCATGTACAGAAAATAAATAAATTTCATTAGTAATAGCTGTAACAATTTTTTAATAAACTCTGCATTGAAAATATTTTAGACACGTGAATAATGGTGGTTCTGAATGTTTTTTTTTATTATGAATTAGAATAACTTTAGTTGGAGATTTATTGAGTCCGAGTTAGAAACTGGGCCGAGGTGAGATAAGAGATTGATAAGAAGCTGCGAATTTTTTAATAAACTTTTCGCACAAAAGATATCGTAATCTTGTGAAACATTATGATTTTCAATGATTTTTTTATTTATGAATAATAATTATCTTAGTTGGAGATTTATCGAGTCCGAGTTAGAAATTCAGTCGAGGTGAGATAAGACGACGATAGGAAGCTGCGGCCGCGACCCGCATTGCCCGCGCTTTGTCTAAGCCAGTGTAGGCTACGTATACCGCTGCTGTGGCACGTTATACACGCTATGGCTGCGGTGGGGAAATAAGCATCGCGACGTGCGACGAAGCAGGCACCAGCAGCGGCAGCGGCGGCAGCAGCGCAGCGTTATAACGAGGCTTAGCCAGCGTGAGTGAACACACCTCGTTCGCTGATACGAGGGGGATGAAGGACGCATGCGCATTGCCCTTGTTTTGGGGAACCCAGAGCCGTGTCACTTGAGCCACCGCCCCCGATGCACCGTACCGATTAGACGAACCGGCGAGAGACAAAATTATTATTATTATTTTTTCTCGTACCGGAATTATCCGGTCGAGTCGAACAGAAAATTTCAACGGAGTCACGTACGCACGCGACGTTTCGACGTTTTCGGGAACGAGAGGCCAGGAAAGAGAAACAGAAAAAGATAATTGCCGAGGCGGCTATGCGGTCGCCGCGGTTCCGAAAGCAACGTTTTAGTGTCTCGGCGCTGATGGCGCAGCGGCGGGGAGAGGAAGCTCGACTGTGTATAATTCTGTATCCTCGGGACGTAAGAGAGTAACGGTTTTCTTCCACCACCGTGTACCGATCTCGTACCATATATATATATATATACATATAGTTACAATATTAAAGTCCTTTTATCCTTTTTTCGTTTAAAGAGTCGAGAGAGGATAAACAGGATTTTCCGTGCAGGTTAGCAACGGAGTCGGCGAGTCTGCGCGCAGATAAAACTACGAACATTACCCTAACTTTTTCGGGACCGCGCACATAACCTCACTCGCGTCGTCACCTCACAAATATACCGGTGTAACAAAAGGCGCGGAGTGAAGAAAAATTCGATATAATAATAAAAATGGTAAGAATAAAAATGAGAAAAATATAAAAATAAAATAACGCAAATAAAACTACGAATATTAACCTAACTTTTGCGGGACCACAAAAATAACCTCACTCGCTTCGTCACCTCGCGGATATATTGGTGTAACAAAAGACGCGGAGAGAAAGAAAATTCGGAAGAATAACAAAAACAGAAATAATAAAAGTGAGAAAAAATAAATAAAATACCGTTGGTTTAGTCAGTTTCGCAGCAGAGCTCGAAAACACACAAGACTCTCTCCCTCCCGTGCGAGAATAGAAGTTGTGGCGTTTTCACGAATGCCGGAAACGGATGCAATCCGTTACACGAGTGAAAGAGAGCTCGGGCGTCTCCTCACCCTGCAGAAGGAATAGTTTAACAGAGGAGAGTCGGCGGAGGAGAAGTTAACCTCCACCGCGGGCTTTTAGACGCCGGTAGTGTAAATATAGGCGGCGGACGTTAACGAGGGGAGAATAGAGGAAAGCGTCGTGTACACGAAAACGCTGTGAACTGCCTAAATATGGTGGAGTATTGAAAAAAAAACAAGGTGGCGGAAGTTTTTTTTTTACGTTCTGATTCGTTCGCTTAGATGGTGCTGAAGATGAGCAATGAGCCCCGCAATTTGTTTTTTATTTTAAAGAATCGTTTCGAAGAAAAATGGATTCAAAATTTTCAAAAAGTTGAAAATTGAAATTTTCATATTGCTTGCTCATAAAAGTTGAAAATTAAAATTTTCATCTCGCTTTCTCACAATATTCTTTATTCGCAAGGCTTCCTCTATGAGGAAGCCAAAAATACAGACAGTGCTTCCCCATAGAAGAAGCTTTGCGAATACAGGAACATGTGAAAAAAATTTTGACATTTTTTTGAAAAAAAAAGTATTCAAAAACCTCCTTAGTCGGGTCTTCGGATTTAACTTATGAACACTGATAAAAAATACAGTTGAATCAACTAATATTCGGGCAAGGGACCTTCAAATAAATATTTAGTTGGTCGAACAAAATATTTTCATGACTCAAAAATATTTTGGTGAAATCGCCCAACAAATTATTGAACTAACGAATTTTTTAGCTGCACCAACAAGATATTTAGTTGAACTTCCCTGCCCGAATCGTAGTTGATTCAACCGTTATTATTTATATCAGTGAAGCCTTGCATGGAATTCATACGACCGAATTGCATTCGAATTGTCGACCCGGCCACGTGGCCGTGACACGCACACCTTGGCCGGTCGACCTGCACAGCCGAGACCACGTGGTAGTTCATCGTCGTCGCTGTGGTTCTTCGACCTTTCTCCGCGCGCCGATTCAACTTCTCCTCGTGGACTCTCGCATGCACGAGGTGAGGCCGATGGCACAGGTGCAATTACTCTTTTCATCCCGAGAGCTCACCGAGCTGCTGCCCTCGGTCATTAATCGGTCGTACACCTATATATAACTCCCATTATCTTAATTAACTTCCCACATGGAAACGGTTTTATCGACTGATTTATGTTCCAATGTATTTATACATTTCACACATTTTTCGGCAATAAAAATATTATGAATGACCTATTATGTATTAAAAGACAAGAAACATAAAAATAAAAAATTAAACTTTACAAAAACATATTGTTCCTTTAGATGAATTTTGTATCTCTCTATCCCGTGTGGGTCGTTACTCGTCTCTGCGTACCACAATAAAATGACCAAAGATAATAAAAATGAATCGTGGCAAAATATGCATTTCTCTTTGGATAGCTTCGTAATATTTTGAAAAATGCTAATTATTTTTAATTTGTAATGCCACTCCTGCGTTCAAATGTACCAATTCAGAAGTTGTATGAACGTATTATATCGCATTATTTTCACACTTGTAAGTGCATATTCAATATTGTACAGAGAGCTTGACCCGTAAACATATAATAAATAAATAAATAAATAAATTTGTTTTTTTTCTGTTCTCAGCCTCGCGTGTGCAGACTCGAGCCGCACGGGAGTTCGATTTACATTCTGGTTTGAGGGATGGACGACGATTACGGAACTTAAAAAAAAATAGATTAAAAAATTCACCAAAAAATTGTAACTTTAGATAAATTGCGTATTTTTCTTTTTTTATGTAGGCCATTGGATCTTCCTGACCCGCAAAAATCCGCAATAACCTGCCCCAAAAAACGACTCGTTGCGAAATATGAATTTGTCTCTGGAAAGTCTTGTAATATTTTGAAAAACGTTCTATATATAAATTTTTTTTTCTGGTTTTAGCCTCGCGTGTGCAGGCTCGAGCCGCACGGGTGTTGGATTTACGTTCGGGTTTGAGGGATGAACGACGATCACGGAACAATAACTTCAGTGTCCGAGTGAACCGATGGAAGTGAGGAAGGAAGGAAGGAAGGAAAGGAGTAACACACAAGAGGTCTCGTTGTAGCCGAGCCGGTTTGGTGTTGCACCGGCTCGCGCGACTCGCGAGGCTGTTGCTCACCTTCCTTACTTCCAAGACTCTTATGAATAATGCATTTTTCATCGAGTGCGTTCGGGCGAGTAGCCTGGCCATCAACGGAATGCATACGGTCTGTGCATATATACACAGACGTGAGTCACTGACTCTCCAGATTCTCTCTTTCTCCTCCTTCGTATACATGTATATATATACATATATACATATAGTGAGGGGTAAGAATAAAAAGGGCGCAACTGGCACACTTTAACACGGCAGTTACGCCTTTTTAATTCTCTGCTCTCTTATATATATTCATATATATTAGGGTGTTTCAAAAAATGCACTTTTTTATTTTCCTCCCACCTATTTAAAGTACAGATTTCGAACTGAAATTAAACCTCGCGAAAGGCGGGACCTAGCAAAAAATTCTAAGAGGTGCTGCATTCGACTCCCAAACTTAATTGTCAACGATCGCCTTTCGCAGGATTTTTTTATCGATAAAAATATATAGTTCTACGGAGTGGGAGCTTAACTTTTTGTCGTTTTTGCTTCCTCATAGAGGAAGCTTTGTTATGGTGAAAAAAAAAAAATTCAGATTTTAATGAAAACGTGTTCAGAATGTTCCAAAACATCGAAAAATCACATTAACAAAAGATGATGCTTCCTCTATGAGGAAGCCAAAAATACAGAAAATGCTTTCTCATAGAAGAAGCTTTGCGAACAAAGGAACATCATGAGAAAACGATATGACAATTTCAATTTTCAACTTTATGAGGAAGCGCTATAAAAATTCCAATTTTCAACTTTTTATATTAAACACAAACGACTTCGATTTTTAGATTCGGAAAAAAACTTGGATTCGTATATAAAAAAAATGTAGAGTAGGGTGAATTTGTTGAAAAAAATTCTTTCAATCCTCCAAAAGTATAGATTTTAATCTGAAATTGAAACCTATATTTTTGGAGGGTGGAAATAATTGTTTTTCAACAAATTCACACTATAGGACATTTTTAGAGTGTCCTATATACAAATTAAGAAAAAAATATTGTCGAACATGTATTTTGGGTTCACTACAAAAAATGACAAAAAGTTAATCCCCTACCACGTAGAAGTATATGTTTCGATCTGAAAAAAAATCTCGCGAAAGGCGATCGTTGACAAGTACGATTAAAAGGTGCCGCATTTTTTAGGTAACAACGAATGCGGCACCTCTTAGAAATTTTTACTAGGGACAGCCTTTCGTGAAGTTCAGTTTGAGAACGAAATCTATACTTTAAAGAAACGAAATTTATACTTTATATATATATATATATATATATATATATATATATATATATATATATATATATATGCAAAAACAGCATGTGTACGAAGGAGGAAAGAAGAAGCCGAGCGTCTGGGAGTCGAAAACAAGGAGTGAAAGAGTGGAGACTAATTTTAACGCGCGAGCAGCCCGTCGTCTCGCGGGCCCCTCGGGAAAGAGAAACGGGATAGTTGATTATATATGCGAGTTAAAGAGAGACGAATTTATGTGAAAACAAATCAATCGAAAACGAGCGTGCACGCGTCGGAGGCGAGCAACTCGACGCTCACGGAGCTTCGACTCATAATCTAATCGGATCGAATATTATCGCGCGAATTGCAGCGGCGATTCGCGGAACGGAAATTATACGGCCTCGGCGAGATCGAGCCGTACGATTGATTTATCGATCTTTTTAAAAATCGAAACTGGAATAAAGAAAATAGATATTTATAAGAATATGAAAATCGTTCCCTGGCTTCGAACTTTTGAGCACGCAATTTGAGATTTTACACCGCGGTGGGAAAACACATTTTTTGTAGTATGAAGAAGTTAATCGAAAAGATATCAAAATTGATACTTCGAAGATTCGCCATGGGCATAGACGAGGGTACGATTTTGGGTGTATAATTTGCGATTTGTGACTAAAATCTGGAATTTAAAAATTCGCTATTTCATTTTTTTTTATTCGCCAATTAAGTTTCGTCAATTTTTTGAATTACCAAGCGTTCTGTTACGGTCGCAAATCGGACAGTCTAGATATAATCTCTTGCTCCGCCTTAAATTTCCAAAACAGCGATCAAGCACGTGCCGGTCGGGACTTTGCGTACTCATACTTTAACACTAGCAATATTGTACCTTTTTTTCATCACCATAAACGGAAATCAATTACAATAGCTACAAATGAAGTAACCCAAAAAAGCATTCATTTCTGCTAAAAAAACAATAACATTACAATATTTTCAAACTAAAATTAAAAAAAAATCGGATTTAATTTAATTAATAAAATATTGTAACGAATATAGTGAAGATTGGCTGAAAGATTATCGATTGACGAGATGACAAGAGTCTTGATCGGACTTTCAAGGAGAGCGGGTGTTTGATAGTTCATACTTGAGATAAATAGTTGTGATTGCAATTAATAATATCCCTCCCAAACCCACATACCCGTGTTGTTGCCTTCGGTCGATCGTAACAATATTTTTTGCTCGGGATATTTATGCAGCGGCGACGTTGGACCCAATAATCACATCACCCGTCGAGCAAGATTTGAACGCCTCGATAAGCAGAAAAAGATGTGTGTATATATTATTTTTATATATACACACACATATATATATAAGTAATATATAAAAACGATAATTTCCTTTAAGACTGCTAAAAAACAATACCAAAAAAATTCTCAAAATTGAAAGAAATAAAAAAGAAATCGGATTTCAATAAAATATTTCTCGCGTTATTTATGCAGCAGCGAAGTTGAATCAATAATCACATCGTTCATCAAGCAGGATTTAAATCCCTCCAAAAGCAGCCTCTTAAATCTCCAGTCGAACGTCGAATCGATGCTTCGAGGATCGAATGCAAGTGACAAAAAGATCTGCGCACACATATACACACACATATATATATATATATATAAGAGAGGTTCTCGTGATCCTAGGGCGACGGCGCAGACGTCGTCGCGGGCGTCTCTCGGGCATGGCAGCCGCAGCAGCAGCAGCGACGGCGGCTGCGGCGGCTTCACGGTGTATTGAACTCAACCCGCGGGGTCGTTCACCCCGGCGCGGCCCTCTCGCGTAGCGTCCTGGCGCGGTCGTGACGTCACGCGCGGTGGTCGCTTCTGCCGAAGCGTGTTGTGCCCGCAGCTCGTCGCCGACGAAAGAGAAGAGCCTCGACGAGGATGCGTGGAAGCTGACACGGGAGAACTCGTGGGGGCCTCGTCTGTGACGTGGCGCTCCCTGATTGGTCCGCCGTCCTCGCCCCGCTACCCAATGACGTCACTACGACAAAACGCGAGACTCTCTTCTCTCGCTATTCTCTCTGTGTGGGTTCGTGTGTGTGTGTGTTTTTGTGTGTGAGTGAAGGCTTTGCTCGACGCTGTTCGTTGGCCACAACGGCCACAACGCAGCAGTGCGACGTCACAACCGTCATCGGTACATCTTATCGTCGTCTCGTGCCGATCTCTCTTTACTGGCGATGCCGACAACCGACGAGAGCGTCCAGGATGCGCTTGATGCTTTTAACGATCGACGATCTCGATAGCGGTCACACTTTATGTCGATGTGTTGATTTATTTTTTATTTTTTCGATTATTGCGATGTGCGCTTTGGACTTCCGGTTGATACGTTTTACGATTAACGATCTTGATACCGATCAGAGATTTCTAGGTGTGTTAATATTTTTATATTTTTTCGATTATTGCGATGTGCGCTTTGGACTTCCGGTTGATACTTTTTACGATTAACGATCTTGATACAGATCAAAGATTTGTAGATGTATTAATATTTTTATGTTTTTAAAATAATTGCTCTATGCACTTTGAACTTCGAGTTTAAGATTTTAACGAAGAACAATCTTGATATGGGTCGAATGCAATATACATGTTGTATTACGTATTTTTATATTTTCATGATGACGATATCGACACGAGGAAAAATGCATGGTTTCAGGTACCTGAAGAAAAATCCATGTTTATAAAAAGAACAGAATTTTCAAATCTGGAAGGGGAGTGTCGTCAACAATTTTTTACTCAATATCGGATAAGTCAACGCAACCACGTAAGTTAATAAAATAAGACCAGATAGGGCCGGAGGATTCAGTTCGATCCCCCTTCGGCAATGTATAGAATTATTTTTAGTTATTAAATTAGAAGAATGATAACAGCTGTAAAAATGTATAGCATTGTCAATACATCTTCTTTTACTGCTACTGAGATCAGACATCGATAGCCTCTCCTCATTTCGCCATCCGGAACGGGACATTTTTGCACCCGAAGGTTGAAAACAATTGGTTCAAAAACATTGAGATTTAACGCAACAAATCTAATGGAAAAAGCGGGAACCTAAAATTTCTCGGTTTATTATATAAGCAGAATCTACCCCTCCACCCCACCGCCCCCATTTTTCAATATTCCAAAGGACAAAGTTGAAAAATTTAATTGCAGCGAGTAACCGCCCGAGTTAATATCGGATAAATTAACGCAACGAAGCAAGTTAATAAAACAGGACCGATAACTTGACTGCACTTTGGGAGCTTTGAGCCTTTCCACGCGCGGCGGCGTCCGGAAGCAGAGATTTTTGTACCGGAAGGTCAAAAAGCCCGGCACTTGGGCAGCCAGTGAGGTAATTAACTTATCTGGTCGCGTTCGCGTCCGGGACATTAACTTATCCGCTTTGTCCACTGTAATTAAATTTTCGAAGTTACGCGGGCTTGAGCGACGGACGAACGGTGCGCGGCGGGGAGGACTCGTAGTCGCCGACGGAAAAGCCACAAGCTCGCCACCCGCGCAAGGAGCCGACGCTTTAAATACGTTTGGCCGGTTTGTTAACCGGACGGCCGAGCGACCGCGGCGAGCTTACTACTCCTTCGCGTTCTCGCTCGCTCGGCCAGAGTTTGTTGACTCTCGGTTTCAGCGCGGCGACTGACCATGACCTCGCCGAACGATCCGCAAAGTAATACCTCGAGTGCGAGCCCGAGGACTTCCACCTCCGAGACTCGTACGCGTATCTCTCATCTTTCCTTGTTATTGTTATTGCACTTGACAAGTACTCGGAAGTTATCGAGCAAAGAAAATTGAAAAGAAAAAAATAAATAAACCAACTGCTATTTGGGCACGAAGTGTCCCATCCATTCATTATGTTTATTATTGGCTTTCAGATAGTGAATATTTGGTTAACGTTTACATTACTTATAAACAATATAATATATTATACGTGATATATATAATATTATATTATGTATGGGGCATTTTCTACTGTTTCGAGTTGGGTCTTATTTTTTATTTTTATTTTATTTTCAAATAAAAGCTCTTCGGAAAAATCTGAAAATGGAGTGTTACATATAAAAATGGGAAGTTACATAACCCATAATCGATTGATTTTTTTCTTCTAGTTTTTTTTCACTGTTTTTTTTCGGAGGAAAAATTGGAAATAATAGTCACACCGGCTCACTTCGATCAAATTTAATATTTTGTTTATATATGACACAAGAATTTTCACATTTTTTGTCAGATTTTTTTTAACTGTGGCGATCAATAAGTTCATTCTCAAAATCATAAATAATTACAAACAATTCTAACAAATCTAATGGAAAATATAAGTGCTTTTAAGAGTTAAACTCGAGC
Organism: Stenichneumon culpator; assembly: GCA_964017025.1. NCBI lineage: Eukaryota > Metazoa > Arthropoda > Insecta > Hymenoptera > Ichneumonidae > Stenichneumon > Stenichneumon culpator. The sequence continues at coordinate 15,666,864 of OZ024779.1, read as the reverse complement.
ATCTAATGAGTTAATTAGCCGCGCTACTCCGGAGGCAGCCACAGAGATTTCATCCCATCGACCGCAATCTCGTATGTCACTCCGGCGCGAAATCGTTAACCAAGAGCGATCAAGGAGGTGTCGAATTTCCGAGCACGGAAAGAAAAAGAAAAAGAACAGAATAAAGCAACAACAAGTACGGCTCTCATCCCTCATCCCTCCCGGGCACCTCGTTACGACATAAATCCAGCGCGAATACCGGCCATACTCTGGCAACCACCTGTACGGGAATAGACGGTAAGCTGGAGAACGTCGAGCGAGCGCGAGGTCCAGCAGCAATGAAGAAAAAAAAATATCATGAAACGGGGATCGAGTCCCAATAGCCCGTTTTTACGGCTCTTCTCACAAGTCTCGGGTTGCCCCGTTCGTGTTAACCCTTTTTTACGTCTGGAGTATCGATTTTCCGTCGACAATTCGGTGGTTTTCGAGGTTCGAAAAAAATATATATATAAAAAATCAAATTTTATGGGAATTGTTTATCCCGAATTCGTAGCGAATAAAAGGGGCGAGATAGGCGGGGAGAGAAGAAAAAATAATTTAAGTAATCAGCGAAAGACTCAACGGGGCCAAGGAATATCGATCGTTAAATCTGGGTCAGAGCGTTGTGCATGTTCACCCTGTGTTTAATACCCGCGCAGGTGAACTTCTGACGTACACACGCGTCTATGTTAGAAGGCTCGGGAGACGATGTGTGTCGTGCAGTCTGCACCACGTGAATCATCGAAATATAAAAAAATCGTATCTCATATTTGTAATAATTATAATAATAATTGTTATTAATAATCATAATTGTAACAATAATAATAATAATCATAATAATTACTATGATTATTACACTATAATATAATAATAGTAACACGAGATTATTATCGAGTGAGCTACTAATAACTGTAATCAATAATCGTTATTATTATAATTATAATAATTATTATTATTATTGTTGTTATTTCGCGATTGTTTCGATGCATTTCGAGTGTGCGAGCTGAATTTGAAAAAGTCGTGAAATCGATTTAATCGGATGTTCGTTATCTAAGTTTCTTTTCTATTCTCATATATATATATACAATTTTTAAGGTTCGCACTCAGTTTATACAACGTTAACCTTAACATCGTCTTTAATCGATACAAAAGAGTACGAAAGTAAATAAGTTACGTAAATGAATAATTGAGTAATTCCGACTTCCGACTTGAGTCATTCCAAATTCGATTTCCGTCGAGGTTTGGTATAATAACAATAATCATCATTATTATTATTTCACTCAATTATCTCGCGCTCATTTCCGGCATTTCGAGTGAGCGATCTAAATTTAATAAATCCGAAGAATCGATTTAATTAGATGTTCGTTATCTGAGTTTCCTTTCTATTCTCACATATATATATACATATGTATACTTTTTGCAGTTCGCACTCAATTTATAGAAGGTTCACCTGAAAATCGTTTTTAATTGCTAATAAACAGTATGCAAATCAAAAAAATTCGTAAATAAATATTCCAGGAAATTTAAACAAAAAAATCCGTGAAAGCGATTTAGTTAGATGTTCGTTACGTAAGTTTCCTTTCTATTCTCACACACATATATATACATATATATATACTTTTTAAGATTCGCACTCAGTCTACAGAACGTTCACCTTAAAATCGTTTTTAATTGCTAATGCATAGCATTAAAAAGTGGAAAAATCCGGAAATAAATAGTTGAGCGTTTCGACGCCGGGCGATGTATCGAATGGCGAGAGTAGCGAAGGTGCCCTTGTCGAGTAGAATTTTGTTGCAGTTAGGGGTGCGGACAGACGGGCCTCGAGGCGTCTCTACGACTCGGACGAGGCGCAACGGCGGCGAGCCACGAGCCGAACGACGAAGGGGGAAGGAGAATAGAGCGAAAGAGCTATAGAGAGAATCGATCGAATACACTAAAGCCCTCCGTCGCTTTCACACCAGCCATTCGGCAGCCCTACGGCTTTCTCTCTTGCTCTCCCCTGCTCCACCGCCTACGTACGTGACCTACCACGTTCGAGCCATGGCGGAAGAGCGCCGGGACGCTCCTTCCTGTTAGCCCGAAGGCCGAAACTCTATGGCGTTCGAACTCGTTAAAATAAACGATTTTTTACTACCAAAATTACATTTTAAAAACGATTAGTTGCAGTTTGTACGAAAAAGGGGTTTTCGCTGTTCCAGATTTCCAAAATGGCAGTTAGGAGATTCTGAAATTTTTTTGAAAAATAAAATAAAAATGATGGTAAATCATCGAGTTTGAGAAATCTTCGAGATATCGAGCTGAAATTTAGCACCGGAAGTGGATCAATACTCTACAATGGTTTCTACCGAATTTTTCAAAAAATGTATCCAGAACTTAAATTTTTTTTAACCACTGAAAGCCGAAACTCTATGATTTTATTCCTATAAAATTTACCGTAAAAAAAACTATAAGTTGCAGTTTGTACGAAAAGAGCTTTCTCCATTCTACATTCCCAAAATTCGAGTTTGTCGAACGACCTTCAAAGTTGATCGTTACGAGTTTTGATGTTTTATAAAAAAAACGCAAACAAAAATCATAATAAACCATCCAGCTGGAGAAATCTTTGAGATATCGAGCTTAGGTTTGGCACCCAAAAATGGACCAAACCTCGACATTCTATCGAATTTGTCAAAAAAAATTAGAGCTGAACTTAAATTTCTTTTGAAACCACCAACATGCATTCTCCCTACCGTAAAAGCGTTTTTCCACGCGGTTGGCTGAACATAACATCTTCGTCACACTTGTATCTCGCGTGCCAGTTAAAAATTCAAACGCTACCGTACATCCGCCGGTCCGCAGTCTTAAAAACGATCGGTGCACGAACATAACCCCCTTCAGCCGAGATAATGGCACGCAAGGGTGCCGGGGACTACTGGGTAATAAACAGCGAAGATTCGCAATGCTCGCCAGTGATCGAGGGGACGAAAATCGCCGTGGAGAGAGGGGGGGCCGAGCGAAGATATATACGTGCAGTAAAACGTGCACGGGTTGCCACGCGTCACGACGTTCCACGGACCGGAGGGAGGATTTCTATTCAGTAGTCGAAGGGGAGTCGAAAATGTCATAGGAAAATTTCGAGCCTCGGTAAAGGGTAGCCAGTTAATGGAATACTGAATCTGTTTCATAGTAAAAAAAAAAAAAAATTGTACGCCAACGCTGTCCGTGAGAGAAGCGAGGTTGTCTCATTTAAGGTCGTCCTTGCGAACAGTGTTCACTTCACATAAGTTTCAGAGAAATGAGAGGGAATTGCAATCACTTCTGGATAGTATAAAAATCTGAAAAAAATCAAGCATATTAAAGGTGCTGAAAAGATTATTTTTGCATAATAATAGTTACAAAATATTATTAACAATCTGATGAAAAATAAAACTGTTCAACAAATCTTCCGGAAAGCTAACTTTTTTTTTATGAAAGTGCTTCGTTGACTTTTCTGAATACGTATGAATTTTTTTCAGATTTTTAAAATCACTTTGATTTTTTTTTATATGGGAAAAACTTGTAGTCACAAAATTCAAAGTGACTTTAAAAATTCGCAAAAATTGACATTGGTTTACAATTATTTTCACAAAGAAAATTTGTTCTTGACCAATTAATAACTGGTCGGAACGCCGGAGTCATAGACATCAGCGACTATATGACATAAAAAATTAATTATCATAAATTAATTGTATGTGATACTTTGTCTGCATCAATAATATTATAAAAATCAATAGAGCATCTATGAAAATTTTCGCAATTAAATCTAATTGCGAAAATTTTCATAGATGCTCTTTTCCACACTAAACCACACTAAAAAAATAATCTGTTCAATCGAACAGATTATTTGTTTAGTGTGGATTTCACTTCATTTTTATGACAATTCGGTTAGAAAACATCATTTGGCCCGAAACCCTGCACTTTGATCGCAGTTCTATTGAAAATTCGTTCGGTGACTTCACTTTTTGCTGTTGCGCATTAATTCCTGATTGATTCGCGAGTCCGCAGTACTTTATATTTTTTCTCTATCTTAGATCTAAGTATGTTAATTCTTGATTTGAAGATCACTTTCGCCAGCTCTCCGTAAGCGCCGTGTAAAAAGACCGATTTTTCAAGATCTAATTATTCATTCAAATGGTCGGTAAAAGCCTTCGAAATTTTGTGCAAGGAAAATTTTGATAGTTAAATTGCACCATGTCAAAAGTTTATGCACATGATTTTATTGCCTTCGCGACATAACTATCTTAATGGAATACAGAATCTGTTTCATAGTTGAGAAAAAAGAAAAAAAAATTTACGCCAGCGTTGTCCGTGAGAGAAGCGGGTTTGTCTCATTTACCGTCCGCCTCGTCGAGTCTCAGCGGGCTAGGCACTCGAGATAGAGAGTGTGCGCGCCGAGGACGAACAAAGGTCTTTTCTCGAAGTGGCTCGTCTATGAAAAGAAACAAGAGGGCCCGCTTCAAAACAGAGCCATGTACGTTCGGCGGAGCCGGAGGGAGGGGGGGGGGGTATATCGAGCGACCCGTTCCAGTTTCCTTTCTCGTCGGAGAGCTTCTATTTCCCGCTTGCACAAAACACGAGTGGGCCCTATGGGTGGAACTGTGAGTAAAAAAGAGAAGCCGAAGAAAGAAAGAAAGGAAGGAAGCCTCGCGGAAGACTCGCGCCAACCCGTTTCCACCGCTACACGCGCGCCCCCCGCGCCCCTCGGGCGCACTAACGCGCGCCGTTCCAGTTTCTTTTCTCGTTTCTATTTACAAAAAAAAAAAAAAAGCACCGAGCGAGCTGAAAGAAGACACATGAGACGCGCCGGACGAACGAGCGATACGGGAGAAAGGATGAAAAGCTCTGGCGAGGGAAGAAAAGATAAAAAGAAGAAAAAAAAGTTCTCGAATCTAAATCGAGATACGGACTTGAGCGCGCGTAGTCGGGAGAGTCGAAAAATTTCAGTGAAGTTTGCGTGCCGCGGCGGTGGGGAAGGCCGAAGCGCGCACCGAACGAATATTATCGCGCTCGGCAACAGCAGGCGTTACTTCGACGCGCTCGCATTCCATCGGAAAAGACGACGACACAATCGCGAGCTAGCTCGAATTTTCGGCTGACGACCTCTCGACCCATTTCTTCGTTCCCCTCTCTTTGCCCCCCCCCCCTCTCCCTCACCGACTGTGACAAGCCGGCTTCGAAATTACCAAGTTTAGATCTCTTCGGCTCGGTGGTCGGTATAATGGAAGCGGAGCGAGATGAAAATTGTTCGTACGCTGTGGCTCTCCGGAGAGAGAATTTAAATCCCATCAGCGACAGCGAGATCGCGGTGCTATTTTGGCTAAACGAATGACATCGAATAAAGGCGACCCAATTGCGTCGTTTTGTGTTTGTCAGTCGCTGAGATTTTTATTTTTATTCTCATCAATTCTTGGACGCGTTTGCCCGAAATTTCGTGAAAGCCGAACGTTAGGATCGTCGAACGCGCTCTGTTGCTATACGAGACGCTTTTGACGAGGCGGCGTACGCGCGGCCCTATTATTCGAGCTCGCTGGCCGTGCACGCCACCCCCTTAAAGTCGGCCATGCGACCCGTGCAGCTCGGCACGTAGACGTCGCCGGGAAAACGCCTCGAACTCTATGAACTCTCTCGGCGGGCGAGTGCGGAACGTCGCTGGCGACATCTTCGGTCGCCCGCTTTCGGCCGACAGGCGGTTCGACGTCCCGCAAGATAAAACAGAAATCGAGCTTATCTCGAAAGCTCGTTCTGTAATTTTTACTCGATAATCCACAGCCAGCGCTTGCGCGGATTTCTGACTTACCGACGCATGCGAGGCTTTTCGCGGCAGGGGTGAAAAAAAAAAAAAAATAAATAAATAAAAAAAATTGGCGAAAAAAAACGAAGCGGACGAAGAGGATGACACGGAGCGCGATGAACCCGAGGGCTTCGCTAACACCTCCGGCTCGACCCTCAAGGCGAACCGCCCGATTACGATATATATATTTTTTTTACGAAACTGCGGGTTTTTTTTTTGGCCTTGGAGAAACTTTGAATTGCAAATTCGGTGAGAAATATGCCGCAGGGCGAACATCGCGATAATGCAAACGCGAGGTTTTATCTCTTGCGTGATAAGAAAAATTGTGTACAAGGATTTATGCACTCACCACTGGAAGGCATTGAAGTGGAAGTAGACCAATCCCTGGCCGTACAGAAACGAAGCGTCCTTCCAGTAATCTACCTTGAGTGTGTAGAACTTCTGGTACGCCGACATAGCTAAACAGAAAAGAAAAACAATTTTTGTAAACATCTCTGCAAACGATGTTGAGTGCTCGTTCGGCGACTCGGAGAATTCCCTCTTTAGCTAATCCAGCTGAGTTACAAATTTTTGGCAGACTGATTTATGCTTTGCTATGTGTGAATTACTGGATGAAATAATCAGAGGCATAAACCAGGATCTGTTATTTACTAAATATTTTCTCTTATTAAATGAATAATTAATTATTTTCTACATAAAGGAGAAATCTACTAAATAAATTAATCCGGCATAGCTACAAATCTTTGGCAAACTGATTGGGGAATTCGAAGCAGCTGTGGAAGAATCTATTCTTCGACATGAGTGAATTACCAGATGTAATCGTCAGAAGAATAAACCATGATTTCTTATTTACTTAATATTTTCTATTATTAAGCCTACTCATGACTTAATTTTTTTAGGTTCAAACGCATGACTGGGGTCCGGACATACCCCATGCTTTTCTTCGTTACAAAACCGGTCCTATGCTGATAAACAGATATTCTCATACATGGTTTTCTTAGTTTTTTCATAATAAATCAAACCGTCAAATAAATTTAATTAAATAAAAAAAATTAGACTTGTTCTAATATTAAACGTGTATATTGAATGTACCAAAGAACGAGTTTCCGTCGATAAACAAATAAATAAAACTGAGTGATGTGTGTTTTCATTTTGAAATATTAAATGGCGCGGTCACATCACCAGATCTGCAAAGTTCCATCAGTTTAAGGGTTCCACTTCAAAATAACAGCGTGGGAAAATCCCACTTACTTTACGAACAGCAAAATCGCACAAACATTGCTAGAAACTCAGTGATCTCACTAATGGCCAGACTGGGCAATGAATTCTCAACACTGAATTTTACTGACTCGTCTTATGAATCTTTCAAAAAATTGGCAAACAAAGTAGTCCTGACATATGAGTAGGGGAGAGGAGGCACAAATGATGAAGAAAATAAAATAATATACAAGAAACATTAATAAATAAACAATAAGGAACTTTAATTTAAGCAAATGTGCGTCAAACTTTTTCTTTTTTATAAATTGTTGACCTAAGTGTTTTTCAAAGTTTTAAGTTTTTATACTTGTTACCCCAGAGCTCTTATATTCAAGACTTATGAAATATTATATTTTGATTGTAAAGGAGAAATCCATCAAATAAATGAAATAAAATAACATAAATAAATGTTTCAGGAAAGAGAGAACAACACGGATAAGCCTCGGCGGATACCTTTGCTGTAGTCCTCCAGCAGCAGATGAAAGTGTCCCAGCTTGCAGTAAGTTTTAGGATCGATGCTGATGCCTTTTTCATCATCGTCGTCCTTGGACTCCTCGGAGCTGGACTTAGTGCTGTCCGCTTTTCTCCGCTGCTTCTCCGACTGAGCCTGCACGAGCATCCTCTCCAGATACTTAATGGCTCTCACCACCAGAGCCTTCTTCTTCGACTGCTCCGCAGAGTTCAGCTTGAGGAAGCCGAACTGACGACTAAAATAAAAAAAATAAAAAAATTTTCAATAAATTCTGTTATTATTCCCGAAGTTTTGACAGTAGCGACCTTGAGCCGCGATCATAATCTTTTCAACGCAACATTCTTCTCGTCCGACAAAGTAAGTAAAATGTAGGACGTTCGGGACGAACGGAAAAGAGTGTCAGTAGGTTGAACGCGCAAAATCGGGAGCTCTCGAACTTCCAGCGATTTATTTCTCTTTGGGGAAGAAAAAAAAGAGGTTATAATTGTCGGGACAACATTGCGACAGGTGCAGCCCGTTTGGCCTAAGAACGATTCGAAGCTGTATCGAGAATTTGACAGTTCCGCTTTCGGAAAGAAAAATTAAAAAAAAAAAAAAAAAAATACGAGTCGCGCTCACCTGTCGAGCTCGGACAGAGTCTGCAATTCCTGTGGAGTCAAATTGATGTCGTCGGTCTCCTGGGCCATTTTCGTCGGGTATAACGATTGTTGAAAAACATACACATCAGATACCGGGAAGAGTCATGCTGGCCCGCGGCTGGCCGAGCGACCGACGACCGACGACGTCGCGCATTAATCGGCGTCGAACAACAATTTTTATTATTATTTCGCGATCGTTCAGCGAGAGAGTCTCGCCAACCCGGTCGAGAGAGACTCGCTCTCTCTAGCTCGCGTACGCACCAACGGGAGAGTTTATCATCGCGGTAAAACTACACACGCACACACTCACGCACACACGCACAACACGCGCGCGCTAGTTTTTCCAGCTCAGCGAGAGATTTCCGGAGCGACGAGGACGACGATCGGCTCGAACCGGGATAACGCAGCACGCGACGGAGTTATCATTATTTTTTTGTTTTTTTTTTGTTCGTGTGGTTTTCTTTTTTTCTTCATGGGTAGAAAACTTTTGACTACGCGCGCGGGATATCAGCGTTTCGGACTATCTTACGTGACCGCCCAGTGGCGTAGACGGGACAGGTTCAGAGGACCGTAACGTTGGTGGAGAAAATTGTCGAGGAGAGGCGACGGAGTGCAGTTGCGTTTGGCCGGTTCATTCTCGCTGGAATAAAAATTTTATTGCGTGTAGGCCGATTTTTCGTTCGCGGGTGGATTGTTGGATAAGATTTTTGGTTTTTTTTTGCCCCGCTGAACGTCGAGCGACACGGCGTTGCTACAGCAGAATCGGACGGTGCTACGGTGCTGCTGCTAGGCAAAGATGCGCTGTGACGGTCATTTTTTTGGGAGCGTCAAGTGACCATGAAATTACCGTGGATTGGCTTTTATTTATTCCAGAAAATGTTTGTTGTGCCATGAACGTCATTTTTTATTCCAGGAAATGTTTGTTATGCCATGAACGTTATTTTTGTTCGGAGTCATAAATTATTATCAAAACTGCGAAATTTCTTTTTTAATAATCCTTATGTTGAATTGTGAATTAGCTTTCACCAAGTGTAATGTTGAAATTAAATTAACTTGGCAATACATGTGTAGATCTGTTTGAATGTTTGTCTACTTTTTGCAAAGTAGGAACAACTGCGGATATCAAGTTTTTTTTTTATAATTTATGGTATTTTTGGCGTATATGAACAAACATCTATGTACATTAAGTTTTTGTTGGACCATTTTTTACTCCAGAAAAATGTTTGTTGTACCGTTTACATAATTTTTGTTCGGGATCATAAATTATGGTAAAAACGGCAAAAAACATCTAGTTGGGATTTGACCGTAATTTTTTTGTCACAAATTTGGTTAACTTTTAAGCAGTCTGGGTTCATGGCAAGCGAATTTTTCTAACTCGTTACGTTCGTAATCACTCGTATTTTCTTTTTTTTATCAATTAATTCATCAATGAAACAATATTATAAAATGAATGCGGAATTAATTCTTTTTGCGATTAACGAGATTGGTACTTTGTTAATTTTTAAGTTAGGACTGTCGACATTTGTAGAGTTCAATGTCGCTGTTGCCATAGTGCGGTCATTTTCGGACCGGTCGATTGACGGTCACGTGATAGTCAATTGACGGTCACGTGACGGTCAATTGACCAATAAACAATAAATGGCGGTCACATCTCCAATCGTCCGCCGTGACACGAGGCACGGCGTGAGAATAGAGAGTGCTTAGCAACTCTCTCAGAGGTTTCTCGATCGAATTTTTAGCCTCCCTGAAGCGTTTTCGTGCGCGCAGACGACCAATTATATATTATCTCATTTACACATTTACTTTTTGTCACGATGTTAGATGAGATTTTTTTTTCGCGGATGAATGTTTCGGTAGAATTTTTGTATTTGCTTCTCCGCTCACCGCCAAGCGACGTGGCGTCGGTGCAGCGGAATTGGGCGTCGCTACGTCGCACTTCCAATCGTCCTCCCCCGCAATCTCCGTCGTACCAGCCACACGACGTGAGGCTAGAAAATCGGCGCAGCAACTCTCTCGCTTCGCCAGAGGATTCTCGACTGAATTTTTTTCTCCGTGATCTGTCAGAAGCGTTTTCGTGCGCGCAGACGACCGGTCGAATATCCAACATATATTCTCCCATTTAACCGTTTAATTTTTGTCACGATATTAGGTGAGATTTTTTTTTATCCGCGGTATCTTAAAGGATAAACGTGATCTCGGCGTGACGACGTTGCGTCACTTAATTTCTTTCTTTCTTTTTTTTTTTTTATATCCTCTCTCTCCTTGTTTACCTCGCGAGAGTCCTCGATGCCGAAATTCCGCAAAAGTGCCGTCACCTCGCGTGCAAGAAAATTGCTCAAACGGTAGCCGTTCGACACACAATCAGACATCCATCACATGTTCGATCGCTTTTTTTTCATTTTTCTCTTTCTCTTTTCTTCCATCACGTTGTATTATTAGAAAATTCATAGACGGCTCGTCGCGATTGACTATTTTTGTGGCATGCGCCTCTGGCATCTCGGGCGATTCGTCGTCGCAAAATTTATTCTGATTCATCCATACTTCGAGAATCGGTATTTTAAGACCAAAGCGTAGATGGACGTAACGAGACTCGTTAAACCCGTGACTCGGACCGTCGCGAGTCCGACATTGTCGTCTTAGAAACGATTTTTTTTTTCTTTCCTTTAACTGATGATGTTTTTCTATAAATGGGTGTTTGCTCTGTTACTTCCAGCGTCTCTATGAGTCTTCCGGTATCCAAGCGAAGCAAGGAGAGCGCCAATAACGAGGCATACGACATGGACGTATCGAAGGAACCGAAGTCTATCCTCGATCAAATTTTGGGTGACGTCAGCAAGACTTCGGCTACGAAACAGATAATCATTGGCACGACTTCAGGATGGTATTTATCGCACATCTTCTTCCCCTTTTACTCTAATCGGTTAATACCGGCTCAATATTGACCTACAATGTATATATATTGTTACGTCCAAGGGAATGAATAACGCGCATATTAGGTTTTGGGGCAGATATTATTAACAACGATGAACGTTAATTATCCCGATCACGTAATGTCACACGTCTATTCCTTCAGACGTTTCAGTCTAGAATGTTTTACATGATGATCGATCTTATATCGATTGTCCGTTCGTTCATCAAGTGTCAAACCTAACTAATATCGTGTGTCTTAACGAATTGTCAGCTACATATTCGTTACAATATATATATATAAGGGTGTTTAAAAAAAGCATTTTAACAAATTATCCTCCTACCTTTTTAAAGTACAGATTTCGATCTCAAATTAAACCTTGCAAAAAGGCAGTACCTTAGGATCTTTTGCTAGGGACTGCCTTATATATATATATAGATATAAATGTTAATTTAATATTAATATTTTCTTACTTTTTAATTAATATTTATTTTTATGAATATTTTTTATATTTTTATTTAATTTTAGGGCGACTGGCTTTCTGACCATGAAAGTAGGCAAGGCCGTCGCGTTCGCGGTCGGCGGCGGCATTATTATTCTCCAAGTCGCGGCGCATCAGGGATACATCGACATCAACTGGGATAAGGTAGTGAAGAAGGCGGACAAGTTAACGGACAAGGTGGAGGAGAAGATCACCGGCGAGGCTCCCAAATTCATGGATAAGGTGAGGACTTTTTTTGGTCGTTCGTGAATTGTCGTTTGTAAATTGCTTATAGTAAAAACTCTGATCTTAACATGGGTGAGGAAATACGCGAGGGGAAAATTTTTGGAGCTTTAACAAAAACAGCATTGCTCGCAAAACAGTCTTGCAAATATTTTGTTATTCTATTTAAAAACGCGACGCGCTATAACGTGATTTGACTGTATGATTGCTCAATCGTTTGTAAGTATATGTCCTGTGTACAATACAGCTTTGTTATAGAATCGGTTTTAGGTAACCGAATGCACGAAAATTAAATTTGAATTATATAATATAGAATTATATTTTAAATCTAATATATATAGAATTACATTTTAATTTTAATATATATAGAATTATCTTATGATTCGAATGTATATAGCGCGACGCGCGGTAATGGAATTGGACTGTACAATTGCTTGATCGTTTGTAAACATATGTGCCGTGTCCAGTGAAACTGTCGTAATAATGGATTTTGTCTAACGGAATGCGCGAGAGTAAAATTTCAACAGTTTGAACAGAGAATATTGCCCGAAGAGCAGTTCTGCAACTATTTTGTTTGAACTTAAGTACGATAAAAAAATGGACCACATTATAATGAAGTTTGACGGTTTTGCTGCTCGAAACAATCAATTGTAAAACGCGAAATGCACACCGACTATTTTGTGATATTGTGCAACTATTTTGTTTCACTGTTTGAAAACGCGACTGGTTGTAATGGGGTTTGACTGTATAATTGCTACTCCGTGCTTAATCGCTTCTAAATACATGTTCCGTGTATAGTAAAACTCTGTTGTAAAATCGGTTTTTGGGTAATTTGAACTTGGAGTAATTTGAACAGTTTCAGCAGAGAACTTTGCCTGAGCAGTTCTGCAACTATTTCGTTTCGACTTAAGTACGGAGAAAAAACGGGACGTATTGTAATGAAGTTTGACGATTTTGCCGCTCGAAACAATCCAGGTTTCTCAGGACTGGCGTATCTTAAAAAATCGTACAATTCAAACTGGTTGTTTTCTCTATTATTTTCAGGTAGGATCGTGGTGTCGCCAGAACACATACGCGGCGACGAGTTTCGTTGGTGGTTTTATACTCGGCCTAGCGTCCTCGTGAATAACGATCGTAGAGCGCGAAATGCACATCGATTGCGTACACGATTTTGATTTGCCGTTTTATCTGCCGCGAAGCGCCTTGAAGCATCTTGTCACCTTCTTGTAGAAATATCGAAGGCATTTTATTGAAAGAAACAAAAAAATTAGTAAAGAATGCCACGGGATAGGAGACTAGCTTTAATTAACAGTTGGCCTGAATGTGATCCGCTATTATTATTGTTACTGTCATCGTTATAAGTTGCCCTATTCTTACCTTCCAATAAATCGGACATATCCAAATCGGCTCTGGCTATTTTTGCTTTACTCGTCACGTACACAGTACGCGATGAGAGAAAGTATCGTTACGTTTTGCTTATCAACGTTCGATCGGGGTTTCGATAGAGTTTCCGTTTTGAAATTTTTTTAACGCCATAACTACGGAACTGTTGTCTCAATCACCGTCGAAACTTTTTGCTCGTACCGTAGAGGCGTAATACAAAAAGTTTTGTATCACGACGGTTGCGAACGTGAGAAAAAAAGTTTTGAAGAAAATTTGGAAAAAATTCATGTCAAATCTTAAAATTCGAGGAATTCATTTAAAATGAGACAATAAAAGGTTTTCTGATTAAAAAATAGTACATTTCGTTACGATTGCGAAAAAACTTTTTCTGACGAGTGTGACTTTGCAGCACGAGCCGAAGACGAGTGTTGCAATCACACAAGTTCATGAATTCTAAAAATTCACGGAATTCATTTAATGTGAAGTGAAACACGTTCTCTGCTGCTCTCTCTCGCTCCACCGTAAAACCCATGTTGCTATCTCTCCCGGCTCCGTCACGTGACTTTCACTGCACCTTAAAATGAAAAAATAACAGGATTTCTGATAAAAAAAAAATTTGTTAACAACTCTTTCGATCGGCGTTTCGATAGAATTTCTACGTGGAGGTCTCCGACGATATCTCGTCCGAGAGTTTCGATCGACATTTCCAAAAAAAATCAACGATCTCAGAACAACAAAAAATGGATGGAATTTTTCTAATTTACTGTTACAGGTTGAGAGGTTTGTGGACAGAAAACTGGATAAAGCGGAGCAGCTACTAAAAAAAGGCGAATCGCGCACCCGGCGTTGGTATCATACGATTACCGGCGAAGACACCTTTAGGCCAAAGGAAATTCATTTCTTTTTAGCCTCTTTCGCAGCTGGTCTCGCGATTGGCTTCGCTACTGCCAACTAGGTAATGGATTGCTACATTCTGAATGTGAGTAAGAGATCCAGCGTCGAAACAGTGCCACTGGAAACTATCGATCTGGTAGAGAAGAAAAAAGATGTTTCCGACGATATCGAGAAAGCGATAAGCGAGATGAGAAGCAAATTCGAGGAGATCTGCAGCTGGTTGACCGAACGCGTGCAACAGTTCATGTAAGGCACGACCGATCTATATTCGTTCGTCGCCGATAACTTTCGACCACGATCGAGGCTCTCGATCGATCGATAAACCTGCCCGAAAGCTCTCGGTGCGAAAAACGAATATACGAAGGATTCGACGCAGGCTCGCGTACACTGGTACTTACTGGAAAAAATAATATTATAAAAAAAAAATCGTCATTCGTCATTCCGAACCGGAAGTTGGCCGTCGGGCGAACTTTCGCGATGACAAATTGTCGAGCATTCAGAATGTCAGCAATTCAGACTCACGTGGTAAACTGCTTAGTAACTGTACCGTTAGATCCTAGCAAAACACACACACCCGCATAATCGTTTTAATATTACTCGGAAAAGAAAAAAAAATTACTATGTCGTCATCAAACGTTCGAGGACACGAAAGTTTATATAGTCCAAGTCCAAGAGCGGTACAGCGTGTGGAGTTTTGAAACTTTCATTTTCTATTCGTACTTATGATTTCCATTTTTTTTTTCTTTTGCTAGTCGCTTTTGCATTTGTTATTTTTCGTTGGCTTTTCGTACCCAGCGAACGCCTCTAGTCGTTTAGAATCACGAAACCGGATATCTGCGTTTGCACCGCCAAAGCGAGTAATGTATATGTTTTCATTTTTTTTCTTTTGTACCAAAGTTGTGAATCTCCTTGGCACCTAATGCGTTTCGTCTCGGAATCCCAACTTTTTTTTCGAACGATCGAAAAACAACAGATTTTATTAAATATATATTTTTCCTTTTTCTATATTACGTATATACGTTTAATAATTGTGATACTTTACCATCTTTGCACGAGAAAGTATAAGAACCAAGCGAACGAACACAAAAATGTAATAATGTCGAAACAGTCTCAATTTCCCACTACAAAAAAAAAAATACTCGATTTCTTACTTCTTTATTATTCGATAAAATAACAAACACCCGACTCGAGTGTAGCGTGACCGTATAATTACCGAACGTAGCGGGATAAAGATTGTTGAATAGTATTACGAAACTCCGTAGAGCTAAGTTATAAAAAAAAAAGTACAATGCAAATGTCATCTGTGTATTTGGTCGAAGTATTGGATCACGAGGAAACAGTGATCTGTGCTTTCTTAATTAAAAAGTAAAAAAAAAAAAGAACGTACGAATACTGATAAATCCTGTAGATCTCCTCGAGTCAAAATCTCTTGAGACATTGCATTATTATTCCCCTCAGTCGCCTCCGCAAATTTTGATCACCGTTGCAAAATATGTGTGTCGAGTTGTCACCTATCTGTATTAGAGTATCCTCGTCCTGCTGCAATTATGCACACGCAAACAATTTTTATTAACTCGTCTCACTTATCTCACACAGTAAAAAAAAATCGTAAAATGGTTTCCTCGCTCACCAAATGAATGCTCGTCGAGGTCGCCGAGTGCTGGAGCTTGGCGCCCAGTATACCTTCCTGATTCAACTTTTGGAGTAAATCCTGAGGATCGATGTTTCCGTACTCGTGTTTCCTCTCCTTGAGAACTTCCTCCTTGTCCGGCGCCGTAACATCCGCCGGAGCTTTTCGCTTTCCACTCGTACGCTCCTCTATGCACTAAAATTTAAAAAATGTAAGAAAATACAGATTTACAGATTTTACAAATTTACAAATTCATAAATTTATAAATTTACAAAAATATGTATATCTTCGTAGATCGAGATCTATTACCTTGATCGTGTAAACGTTGTCTTTGACCTCGAGCTCGCCGGTGACGGAAGCGAGGCTCAAGCCGGGCCTTATTTCGCTCGGAATAATTTGTCCGGCCAGTTCCGGTTCGATAAAAACTCGACCCTTCTTTCGTTTCAACGGCAGTTTTATCACCTCACCGCGTTTGAACGTTATCAGAGCCTTCTCCTAAAATCCACGTAATTGATAAACGACGATCGATTAACCGTTGGTAAAAATTTTCGAGCGTTAGTTGAATGTGCGAAATTTTCACGTACGCCCACGGGATCTATGACGAGATCAGCTCGGTGCGGAGCGATAACGGGTGGCTGAGTGTAGCACTCGGGAACGACTAGATTCTCCGGTTTGAGATCCCTGATAAGCTTGTTGGCCTGAGTAAAATTGAGGGACGTGTCGATGGGACAGTGAACAGCTTTCATGGCGAGCGGCTGAAAAGGTGCGAGAGCGTCGAGATATGGAAAATCGGGTTCGGTGAATATAATCGTGTGCTGAGGACTGTTGCCCCAGAGTTGAACGAAATGTACGGCGTCGCCGAATCTCAGACTCGGATGGCCGCAAAAAACAACGCATGGTTGTCTGTAGTCGGTGCTAAAACCTTCCGCGTACGTGGACGTGAAGTGCTTCAGCCTTGCGTTTTTAACGAGAAAACCATGCGGGAAAGGCTCTTCTGGTAAATAAACTTTATTCTGCTTGTTCGTCGAGAGCCTGAAAAAAAACAATTTTTAAATGGTCAATTATGGATTATTGCAATTTAGAAAAATGCGATATAGAAATCTTACCATTCGGCCAAAATGTTCGAGTAAGCTAGCGAAGATTCCGCGACAGACGATATAAAAAATAGAGGTATCTGAGAGAATCCCGATTTGTCGAGGTGCGTGCTCAGACACTCGAAGAGATCATAAACGACGCCCGAGGGATAACAGGGTATGAGGACGCAACCCCCCGATCGTAGAGTCATTGCTGCAAATTAAAGATAAAGAAACATTAAATAGTCGATCCATCTTCCCGAAATGCTCAGTCAACTTTTCCCTAATAGGGGCAAATCGCGGCGAAATGGTCAATTTTCACGAACTCGCGAAAAAATTCTCTTTTCGGAGTCCATTTTTTGCCGTCCTCTGATTGTACTCTCCTTGAAGTATTTTTATTCTCGAACTATGTTTATTCTCCCTCGAACTATTCCTCGAACTATTTTCATTCTTCCTCAAACTATTTTTATTCTCCATCGAACGATTTTTATTCTCCCTCAAACTATTTTTATTCTCCCGCGAACTATTTTTATTCTCCCTCGAACTATCTGTATTCTTTCTCCATCTATGTTTATTCTTCCTTGAGCTATTTTTATTCTCCCAAGAACTACTTTTATTCTTCCTCCAACCATTTTTATTCTCTTTCGAACTATTTTTATTCTCCATTATCGAGAACTCACCGACGGTCATGCAAAGCTCCCCCAGCATGGTGTCGGGATTGGCGGTCGGCGTTTGCGTCAATCCCGTCAGTATGAGGACATTGGCGTGCTTGAGAGTCGTTTGTTCCATGGGACGCGGATGAGTCGTGAGGGTGGACGAGCCGCTGACGTAGGCGACTTTCTCGTGATCGCACGATATCAGCCAATTGCTGCTCCCCAGACAATACCCTGAGCTTATCGGCGTCACCGTCAACGCTCCGTATATATCTAGTTTCTGATCGTAACCGACCATCTGTATGTTCGACAGTGCCGAATTTACCGCGGACACCGAGTAAAGATGCTTCCAGGACTTTGGCTTGAGAGCGTCCGCCAGAGGCGGCGGCAAAACGTGCAACATCTCTTTCCAATGCTTCGCCGAAATAGCTCGCGGCGTTTGCTCGATGTACTCGACCAATTCCTCCATAAAAAATCTGCCGATCTGCAGTGTCGGCTCCGTCGCGTAAACTATGCCCTTGAAACCCGTGCCTTCCGTGACGAACGGCAGAGCCAGCATGCACGTATAATTCGATATAAGTATTGCGTCGATCTCGGAAAAATCGACGATCTTCTCGAGAGGGGGAGAGAACTCCGGAGTTGAGTCCACGAACACCCTTCCACAGCACTCCTTCAGTTCCTGAAAAAATCATTCATTTTTCTTGTAGGCGAGGTCGAGTAATTCTTTTTTTAATCAATTTAAAAATTATTTTTCAAATTAATTAAAATTTTACACGCGGCCCTGAAAATATCTGCATGAGACTAAATTTCATCGAGTTGTAACGGCTGTGTTTGGTGAGACGCAAAGTACGCTCAGGGAACGTCACTTGGAGAATAAAATTCTACAAGTGAACAATTTTTTTTTATATGACTCTGAAGGTACAAATTTCATCGCGTTATAATCGCTGAGTTTTGTAAGGCGCAAACTTCGCTAGTGGAACTTTGCTTCGAGAATAAAATTCTACAAGCGAACAGCTTTTTTATTTCTTCCCAGGGCAGTCTATTGACAAACACTTGCCAACAATTAAATTTGATGTTATGCAGATATATTCGGGGTAATTTTAATACACACTCCCTCTATCTGCCAATCCTGATGATTGTCCCGGGGCAGCCAGGTCGGCAGGGAATTAAACTTTCCACTGGGTACCATCGGCATAGGCATGAAACTGAGAACGGACTGCATGTTCAGGCCGCAGTCCAACATCAGCGTTATGCCCTTGAAACTTAGGACTAGACATGGCTTCGTCGGCTCGCTTGATAAGCAGTACTGTAAATAGAAATTGGCAAAATTAAAATTTGGTAAAAAATAATTGCGAAATTTTCCATCATTGAAAAAAGGAGTGAGAAAAATTGAGGTTAGAGGCGAAAAGTGATTTAAAAAATGATTTAAGTCGCTCCGATAATTGTAATGAAATTTAGTAATTAAATCCTCACTTACCAGTTTCATCTTGAGACTAAGAAATTAACGAATTTCGGAATACCGACGAAGTAAACAGAGTTGTTTTCATTTGCATCGAATGTTTTCGACTTTTCGCGCATCCTTCGTCGCTGCCCATAACCTAGAAAAAACAGCACCGTCGATGTACCGGCTGTTCGGTAAACCACGTCAGATAATCATTGGGAATCAATTTGTATTTTTTATTTAACAAAAAAATGGATGAGTCTCGAGAAGCTTTGTAAATAATTCTGAAAAAAAAAATGGCAAAAGTTACTGTGCTGTTCGACGGTTATTCGAAGATACTTGATGACTCGACGATGGAAGCGAACTGCACCTGCACTCTGATTAGAGCGGAGAAAAATATAATAGTCGACACGATGACTGCTTGGGACGGAGAAAAAATCATCGCAGGTATGCATCAGTTTTATCTCACTCCAGTCTCCAAGTCGTCGTTCCATTATATATTATTGTCAATTCTTTATTTATTTTTTTGGCACAGCTCTGGCCGAAGAAGACTTGAAACCGGAAGACATCGACTACGTCGTCTGCACTCACAGTCACGCTGACCACATAGGCAACAACAATTTATTCCTCAAAGCTGAGCATATAGTCGGCCTTTGCGTTCATCGTGAAACGATCTTTTTCGAGAGAGATCTCAAGAAGGGTATGATCTTTTTTCCATCGTTAAATATCGTTCGATAACGTTTTGCACGTGACCTTGAAGATATCTGCATGGGACTAAATTTCGTCGAGTTACAACTATAATATAGGCTGTGTTTTGCATAACATAATCTTCGCTCGAGAAATTTCACTTAAAGAATAAAATGCTGCAAGTGATATCTTTCATAAGTCGGTGCATCGACAAAGACTTGCCAAAGATGAAATTTGATGTGAAAATATCTTCAAGGTCGTTTAAACTTAATCCTGAAGATATCTGCATGGGACTATAAATTTCATCGAGTTATAACCAGGTGGGTTTTGCATCGCACATCCTCGCTCGGGGAAGTTCACCTGGAGAATAAAATTCTACAAGTGAACAATTTTGTTCTCTTAAACCATGCACGTAAAATCCCGTTTTCCATTTCTATGCAGTGAACGCAGAAAAGCCACTTTTGCGCATCGCGTGCGGGAAAGATACTGCGCATGCGTACAAACGCATTTCGGTCCTTTTTCTCACACTAGTGCCAGAAAATGGCTTCCTGCACAGACTTCCCAAAAAACGAACCACGTGATTTTCGTGAATTTGTTAGAAAAAATTATGTGAATTCCGTGGGTATAGAAAGTGGAATCTGACTCGTGACAATGCCGCTTCACACTCGTCAGAAAAAGTTCTATCGCCCTAGTATCGTAAATTACTATTATTTCAAAAAGGGTGAAAATGGGGCTTTTAAATCTGCCATTTTCGCACCGAATGAAATAAATAGTGCATTACGAGATGAGTGCGAAAAAACTTTTTCTGACGGGTGCTGCAATCACACCAGTTCAGAAAACAAAATTCGCACGAGTATTCTACGAAGTGTTATATCACAAGGGGTGAAAATGGCGGTTTTACGCACGCGTGCGTAAACTGCCTTTTTCGCACCGAGTAAAATAAAACTATTTTCTTCCTAAATCAGTGCATCCACAAAACTTGCATGATTTAACACTGTACACACATACAGCTAATATGAAACTGTTTTACCGACCTAAAATATAGAGGATTACCAGCTGTGCGAAGGGATCAAAGTAACAGCCACTCCCGGTCACACTTCCGAGGACGTAAGTGTCGTCGTTGACGCAAAAATCGACAAGGAATCGGTACGGGTCGTCGTAACCGGGGATTTGTTCGAGAGGGAAGACGACATAGAAGATCCATCGTTGTGGCGCGAATTGGGCGACCCCGAGCTGCGCAATGTTCAAGCACAGATGAGAAAGCGGATATTGGATATCGCCGATTACATCGTGCCCGGACACGGACCGATGTTCCGCGTAACCGGCGCCATGCGGCAGCTCGCCGAAGCTCAAGCCGCAACCTAAAACGGCGCATAAAATTCGCCATACCAACGCCGTCCGGATATTTTTTTTGGCTAAAGATATTTTTTTAATTTTTTTTTATTAAACACTCTTGTGTAATACATGGCATCGCAACATCTTTTTAACATTTAAACATTACACTATAGAAACTAACTCGATATTTCTTTTTTAAATAATAATAATCATAATAATAATTGTATTATTCAGATATACAGATTTCTCTCTATTGGATATACAAACAGATCGATAGCGGAAAAAACGATACGAACAAAAATTTACGCCTAAGCTAGACTCGTTGCTGACTTATCGCAGATAAAATTACATCGCCCCCTCGCACACTCGTATTCGAAAGCGGGATGTGCATTATTTTTATTTTTATTTTCGCTTCTGCAAAAATTATTATTCGCCAAGCTTGATTCGTTTTTTTTTGCACAACTTTAGAAAATATACAATCGAACGATTAATTTCTTTTTTTTTTCATCGATTATTTTATCTTTATACGTTGGCTCTAGATACGACGACAAAGTCTACGTGTGGTCACAGCCCAAAAGCTAAATTAAACATCGCCGCTCGCGTTCGTTCGCGCGAACCGCAAATTGCATTCACTTTTAAGAATAAATCATTTTTAAAAAATGAAAAAACACAAATCGCTCGCGACAATGGAAAAATAAATAAATAAAAATTTCTTCATTTTGCGGAATATTGAAAAAGTGTGGCTGGGCGATTCCAAATCCCCGTCGACTTTTAACGCGCTACACACTGTTTAATACTTGGCACCAAATTTCGTAGGCACATGCTCGAGATGCATAGTCGGCTTGATCGGGCGGAAAAAATATATATATATATTTTTTATCAATTAACATTCGAAAATGAAATATTGGAGCAAAATAAAATAAATTCTGCAATTGGCAGAGCAGATCCTATGTAATACTCGAAGAAAAAAAAAATTACATTTACAACGTTCGCCGGCTCGGCTGTTCTATATATGTATATATATATATTTTTTGTTGTTGTATATTATTTTGTATAATAATATATATTCTATTAAGATCAATAGCCGTATATACTTTCGAATCGAAATAATTGTCAACAGTGGAGTGATAGTGTTGTGTGCCGGATGAAAAAAAAACTTTTTTTTTTACAAATCAAACCAATTACCAATCAAACCAGGCAGGGCGACGCGTGTGTGCAGCGGCAGTGGTCCCGGATTAACTTCTCCCGTCGAAGTTCCCAGCTGCCTCGCAAAGTATCAAATTGATCAACTTATTCCCCCTCTGGATTTACATCAATTTTTTATTTTTGTTTATATTACTGGCGCTTGATTTTCCTCACTCAATTTACTCATTCCTTTTTTTCTATCACAATCTACAACTGGTTACGAATCTATTAGCTTTGCGTGTAATACTGAATGAATCTGGGTCCGACGTGATTCATCGTCGATTATTGATGCTACATTAAACAACTCCGACCAATGTACAAAATACGGATACCTATAGTTTAATCTTACTGAATTGTCATGTTTTCTTTTCTTTTGTTTTTCGTGTACAAGAGTAACAATTCGAAAAATAAGAAAAAAATAATAAATCTACGATAATACGTTCGTTAACTCTTCTCCTGTGTGGGTTTCCTAGATCTTTGCGAGAAACTACACAGGAAAGTGCGATCTTCTCGCGGTACGAAGAGTCCACAAAGGGTTGAGCTAGAGAATAAATTATAAGGAAAAAAAAACAAACTCCCGAACGTTCATATTAATCGAGACATCAGGAATTATAAATGGGAAGTGACTGATCCTTGGGACTCTGTGAAAGAAACAAGTAAAAAGAGAAAAATAATTATCGACAGGAAAAATAAAACGAATTACAAAAAAAAAATAATAATGTTAATAAAAATTCAAAAAGAATTTTCAAAAATGTGGGATCGGTGAAATCAATGGTCTGAGCCCCGGGTGAATTCGGAGTAGAATATCGACACTGAGATACGTTGCGAATAAACGAAACGTGCGACATAGTTTTAAATATCAAAATACATAGTAAAAAAGAAACATGCGCGAAAAAAATGAACTTGAGTGATTGTCGATTGCGAACTTCGATTTTTTTTCAACAGCGCATTTACAACTCTGATTGCGAAGCAATCGACCTGATCATTATTGCGGGGAGGGTAGCACGTCTTACATGTAGTTGAGTGCCTGCGTTACGCTCGGATCCTGCACAGGCCGCATGCAAAAATGCTCAATGAATAGTTAGATCGATTATAACAACGATTAATAGCTTCAAAAGAATCCACCGAAGATTGTTCACTTAAAAAAAAATGATAACTCGTGTACCAAGTAGAAAAGAAAAAAAATTGAATTCACAGAAGTAGTGTCTAGTGGAAACTCACGAGGAACAACTCCGACTATCATTAAAAATCGATTATGGACAGTTTGCACGAATTTTTTTTATCGCTAAACTCTACACGATCGCTGAACTTAATCAATTAACCCTTCAAGTCCGAGGATTTTTTTGCCCGTAAAAAAATTCTCTTTCTACGTGAAAATATAAATATATTTTTTGGTAAATTCACTATTTCAATTTTGACACCTAAATAAAAATATTTTGTGACGAAATTATGTCCGAAAAATATTTGTATGGTATTCGTTGATAAAAGTCAACATTTTCCCAACATTTTTTCATCGAAATTCAAGAAGATATTTTTTTAAATAACGGTTCGCCCAACGTGGAAAATACGGCACGGCGGGCATTAAAGGGTTAATATATCTTAGTTTCCGTTCATACACGCAATTTACGTCGTACAACATTGTTAGTTTATTCGAAGCAGAGATACTCGGTAATTAAAAAGATTAAAAGAAAAAAATGGTCCATCACCGTTTAAACATTATTAGCCGAGATTAAAATGAAAATTATGTTTAATGTGCGACAACATGGGAGCATGAATGTTCTCGAGTGATAAAACAGTTTAACGATTTTTATTTAACGGCATCGACTTCGGTTATTTAAAAAGATTTTTATAGTTTTATTTTCAGCGAGAAACGTCAAAGTCTATTAAATACGTCCGTGTCTGTGTGTGTTTGACTTGGCCCTTTTGGCTCAGCAATAACTTACGATATACTATTAATTATCACAATAAAATAAAAATATAAAAAACATGAAAAAATAAAATAAAAATAAAACAAACAAGAACAAAAAAAAATCACAACAGTCTAATCTCTAACACGTAAATAGGAATCTCTTGTCTTTAATCTTATGCTCTAGAGGAATATTGACTCTTCCATTGAAACATTGACAGTAGCTTTGCCGGCACACGCGCGTGATTGTTCGTTAATCAATAGCTTCGTTCTTGTCATAACGTGCGCAATGCAATGAATCCTTCCATTCCGATGATGTTCAGGTCTTCGTCATCATCGTCGTCATGATTAAAATTTGTCTACGAGCAAAAATTTTTCACAACTGAATGAAAGATTTTATGTACGAAAACAAAACAACAAAAAAAACCAGCCGGTGTAGCAATAATTCACGCCATAATGTTTTTTTAAATATATAAACAAAAAATATATAAACAAAAAAGACACAATCTTATAGCGAAAAAGCCAAACTGTAATTTTTTTTATACCACCGTCTCGCGCGTTTCTCGATGAATCAATCACAGGTATGGTTACAGCCCGTTTTTAAATGACCCATTAAACATAATTTTCGAAACACAGATAAATAAATATAAAGCCGAAGCGGTTATCGAGAAGTACACGGGCCATTCCCTAAAATTTCGACCTGCGTCTAATTCTTTACTTCTTGGATTGGACCCGCGGTTTTTTTATATGACTCTCAAAAGCACTCAGATTTTTTATTATATTTTAAAAATTGTTTATAATTATTTACGATAAAAAATTAACTTATTCGTCACAATTTTAATAAAAAACTGAAAAAATTCTGAAAGATCTTGTGTCATATACAAAAAAAATATATATTTGAGCCGGACCTCAATTTCCAATTTTTTTCTATTTTTTTTTTTTAGAAAAAAAAAAGTGAAAAAATTAGACGAAGAAACCAGTCGATCATTGGTTATCACTTTACCAATTTTTATATGTAACGCTGCAGTTTTGGGAATACTTTCAGATTTTTCTGAATTTTTTTAAAGTAGAAAAAGAAAATAGAAACTCAGCCCAAATTAAAAACTCACGTCGAAATGGCAGAGAATGCACCGTGTACATCGCAAAGTTATGTGTGTACATAGATGTAGATTAAGAAACCTTGCGCCCAGTACAGACAGAGTGGAGTTAGTACTTAGAGAGAAGTGTGTTGTCTTTCAAGTAATTCACAACAGTGATACACACATTATTTGTAATCTCATACAATCGAGAGCATACTTACTAGAAAAATAAGATAAGAAGTAATTATAAATAAACACGATGAGCGTTTATCGGCACGATCTGTGATAATTCGTCAATCGGCTCGTTGAAAAACTGCTTTATATACACAACAATAATTTACAAAAAAATAATTTTATTTTCATATTTTTTGTTCCTTCGTAACAACAATTGGTTTTACATAACTCCGAAACGGCGGTTGTGTATATCATTGTCGTATCACCCGAACCGTTGTTGGATTCGAGTATTGTTTACAGTGTTAGTCGGTTAGTTTTTATTTTATAAAACATGCTGGCAGAAACACTTCACAAGAAGGAAAACAAGTTTGCTCTTCAAAGCGAAAAATAATGCAACTATCGCGGTGCCGGGTGAGATAATAATTAAGATAATAACAAATAATTTTTAAAACATTTTTTTTTTACTTTTTTAAAACTTTTTTTTACTCGACTACGCGGTGTCTTCGTTATTCCTTCTCGTAAAATGCAAACATCAGTTTCTACAACGAAATCACGCAGGACTTCAATGGTGGAAGAGTGGAGAGAAAAAGAATGTAAGAGTGCTTTTCTGATCTTTTTTTTTGTTATAAAAAACACGCGAATTGTGACAATGAAGGTTTCGAGACTAGAGGACATTTTTATATAATAATAATAAGGTTGATTTTTTTTTAATTCGCAAACCGATATCTATCTCCTGTGCAAATTGAGTATCACGTAAGGCTCGTCCCGGTTAGTAAACTCTGTACTACCGTTGGTGTTAGGCTGATAGCATGGATTAACAGTGTAATTTAGATTAGGTTGATGAAAACTCACCGGCTCGATATTCGTGCTCCAATCCAAATCTTGCACGGCCAGACAGAGATCCGAGTCTGAGTCGGCTTTTCTCGTAACGTCTTCCTGCGAGCGAAATATCACACGAAACTCAAAAAATAAAAATAAAACAAAAAATAAATCGCATAAAAAAAATTATCTCGACTTAAGGGAAAACGTCACACACCGACTTTTCTACTTTTGGAACTAAAAATCACAAGTGTTATAAAGCAATGAATAAGGTTGTTTATAAGAATTTATAATAATTTTTTCCCCACATGAATCCTGAGATACATGAGCTTAAAATTATATCAATTAGCATGAGCTGCGTATAGCGCCGCGTGAAAAGCAACATTCTTTTTTGAAAAATATATATTTTCAAACTCTCGTATTAGAATTTTTTTCTAAAATAACATTATAACATTACGAGGGACACATTAAAAACATAAAGTCGAGCTGTGCCGATAGATTTTCGAAGATATTACGAGTTGAAAGACCTTCGAATCTGCATAAGAATGGATACCTAGGCCTCAAATATTGCCAGCAACATGCCCCCCCCCCCCCTCAATTTAGAAATGGCGATCTGTGACGTATTCCCTTGAGGAGAAATAATTTCATACCTGAGACATTTGTTGAGCCGTGGTGAGAATCCTCGCCAGGGGTGTGCAACACACTGGCAGAGTCTCGAGGAGCGTCGGCCTCGAGTGAGTCAACAGTGGCTTCATGTAACGCGTATCGAAGTCGCCCCAGATCCTCGCCAGCAGAGCTTTCTCGTTTGGTTTACCACCCAAACTTCCGCCTCCCGTCTGGGAGCCGTCCTGCATAGAATTATACTGTGAAACGTGAACGACGAAGCTTTAGTTATCCATTCTGTTTGATCTGGATTCATCGAAATTGAAGAAAAAAATAACATAAAAGACACGAGCAATTCTACAGGATCGACATTGGCAAAAAGTAAATAAGAAAAAAAGTCCCAGCCAAAAGTGAGATTCAGTGACAATTTGAACACTTCCTGGTGCTATAAATATCGGAAAAAAATCAACTGTATCGAACGTGCCAAGAACATCGTTTTTGACTAATAGTAGTGTCACAAAGTTATTGACAAATAGATAAAAGAGAATTGTTCAACGAATGATCAGTAAACCTTTACCTCTATTTTCAAATGAATTAATTGCTTTTCTAGAAGCACATTGATTTTCTTCAGAATTTTCTTATATTTTTGAATTTTCAGTTAACATTGTTTTTTTCAGGCCATAACTACGGAACTGTTGGCGCAATCGCCGGCAAACTTTCTGTGTGTGCTCTGGAAACGTGATCCGAATACATATCCAAAATTCGTGCCTCTGTCATTTTTTTTTATTTTCGAAAAAAAAAAAAAAAAAATTGAACATGTAAGAAAATTCTGAAATAATGCATATGAATTATAAAAAATCAAGGACTTCATTTAGAATGAAAAAATAAAAGGCTTTCTGATTTTTTAAAAACAATTTATCTTTTTATAATTTAGTAATAACTTTTTGGCACTATTGTCATGCAAAATCAGAGGTCTTGACATCGTTAACACGACTGAATTTTTTCAAATTCTTGGCACATGGCGAAGTAGTGAAATTCTTATCGAATTAAACTTTTCGATGGGAATGTATGTTTGATGCATCCTTAAACATACAATTCCGAGGGCTCACCACCTCGTTGAAAAATGTCCAGTTAGTCGTCGCTTTATCGAGATTATTCATGCTTCTTGCAACATCGAAAAAATGTCGACTTTATTCTATGTTATTTCGTGTGCGAATGTTTTTATTGTTAATGCGTGGGTGCAAAAAAAAATAGTAAACAATTCGACTCTACTGATGTTACTTGTCATACAGAATGGATAACGAAATATATTTATATGAAAAAAATGGAAAATAAGATTTATAATGAAAAAAAAAATTGGATATTCGAGCGACGAAAGCAGCGAATAAGCAGCCCCGCAAGTGTACCAAGACTCTATAGTGAAAAAATGATATTATACGATCGAGGTGCTCGAACGACAATGACAATTCTTAATTAACTCGGCGCAAAGCCAATCGACAAAATTTAACTACGAATTAAAAAAAAACGTTAGTTCAAACCCAATTTAATAGACGATTGCAACGTACCGGTGGACTTCGTTCGCGTGGCAAGTCCAGAATCCCAAAGCCACCTTCGCCACCGGACTATATCAACATTACCAAGTTAGATCGACAAATTATTACATCTCCTGCTTACAGTATATTATTATCGTTTGTAATTTATATTTTACAGTTAACGATCCAAGTGTCGCGAGCATGCTGTGAACGAGTCAGATATATATATTTTTTTAATCTGCAAATTTGTTCGTATCCGATTTTGTCATTTAGCCTGATTTTAGATTTACCCACCCCGTCGGTGTCCACTGAATTGTACACCTGGGTGAAAGCAGTGGCACAAAGAAAGGGGCATTATAAACGAGACAGCAAATTAAGAGTTACGAAAAAAATAAAATTTTAATAATTAAGGATCGATTATAGAGGAATCGCTACTCCGATTATTATTAATCTAGCATTGCTGACATATATATAACGACACAGATGACACGTGCACGATGAAATCTGATACTTACGCTTCTCACACCGCTGTGAGAGAGGCCTTCCACCTCTTCGTCCACTCCGACACTGAAACAATAACGTTTTGGCGAAATATTATTATTTTCGCTTCCTCATAGAAGAAGCTAAGATTACATGATTTTTGTTGTTGTTTTTTTTTTTTTTTTTTCTAGAATTCAATGAAAACGCGGTCAGAATGTTCCAAAACGTCGGAATATCACAATTAGAAAAAAAAAATGTCTATATGTATAAGTGTTTGTATATTTTCAGTAAAATGATTTATTAAAATGTTATTAAAAATTTACGCGTGATCAGTTAGAAAACATATCAGACAGGTCCCCAACCGCCGAATAACTACAATTTTTGTAGGGCATCTTTGTAGTGAGTATCCCCAAAATGAATGATTTTTTGTATTTTCAAAGGGGATTATTTTCTTTTAGTGACAAAGCTTTCTTCACGAGGAAGCCAAATAATCACGGAAAAATGATTTTTTCATGGACGGATTTTTACGCTTTTTTAAATACGTTTCTCAATAATAAGTTTGCAAGACTCACGGTATGTTAAACCAACTGAGAAACTGGGTGGTCGCGCCACCCTGGAAAATGACCGTGAGTATGACGATCAGGCTGGTGGTCGTGAGCATCGCTTGACGAGCGTCGGACACGGTGTTCCTTATCGCCAATGCGAAGCTCATAGCGCCGCGCAAACCGGCGCAGAACAGCATATGCTGATAATTCATCGGGATCTTCGGCTTTCTCGCCAGGTTCAGCAAGAACGACAGTGGATAGACGTTCGCCGCTCGTCCAAGCAGCGCGCAGAACTATGCGTTAGGTGCCCACAGTCAAGAATCATACTCGTAAAAATTTGAACTCGCAAAAATAAAAAAAACTGAAATATTCAAAAATAGAAGTTTAAACATTTTTTTAAATTGAATTATTTAAAAACAGAAGTTTAAAACTTGGAAATTCGACGAAAAAAATCGTTCGCCGATTGTGAAAGGATACAAATCCGGCGAAGATGAATCCAGGATCGAAGTGATGCTTCGGGAAGGTGAACATCGACACCCCGATGTAACTGAATATAAAATTCTCCGCCAGGAAGTTTAGAAGCTCGAAGAGCTGTTTAGTTCTCTGTCGCGAATCGGGACTCAGATTGTTGTAGGTATAGTGCGCCTGGCATATACCGCAGAACAGGACAGCGACGACACCTGTTTGCAGAAAAAAATAAAAAGAAGCGAATTAACGTCAGGATTTTAAAAAATAAAAAAAGAAACAAACAAAAAATTGTGGAAATTCCGACAGAGCGTTTGGCAACTCCTATGCTTTGAAAAGAATATATTGAAAAATTCGCGCGTTTATATTACTCGAATAAAAATAAAAAATAAAAAATTACTACCTTATTATTTATATTTGAAGCTTAGGTATTATTTATACTACAAAATATTCCATTGTACTTATGCAAATATTGAACGTGTGTATAAAGGAACCAAGTGGCTAGACCCCGTTAAATAAGTAAAAATAAATAAACAAAGTATTTTATTCCACTCGGTAAGAAAAAGGCGGTTTTGCGCATGCTTTGAACACTCCCATTTTCACACCTCGCGAAATAAAATGTTGTACGATACTCGTGCGAAAAACGTTTTCTTAACTCGTGCGATTGCAACGCTCGCTTTCGGCTCGTGCTGTAAACTCACACACGTCAGAAAAAGTTTTTCCGCACTAGTATCGTAGTGTACTATTGTATTGTTTTTATAAATTAATTTGCTTGGTTGATAGATGGGTATTTTTTTTCTCAAATTATTATATGTGTATAGTTTATTAAATTTATACGCAATTTTATGCCTGCAGCGTGGCGAAAAAATAACTAGTGTTAAAAAAGTGTATAAAAAAGGCTCTAGTGTGATCTGGGTATGCGCTGTATTTTTCTCGTACACCTTACTAAAAAGCGCCACTTTCGTCACGCGTTATAAACATAAATAAATAAATAAATAAATAAATAAATGAGTAAATAAATACCAATGTACTGGGAACTCACCGGTGAGGTCGGAAGCTTCGGCGATGAGAAAAGTGCTGTAAGACATTAGAACGAAGAGAGCCGACTCCAGGAGGGGGAAATCACGAACTCGCGTGAATTTCGTGAGGAGAGCCGTGAGACATCCCATGCTAGCGCCGATGAAGAGCGAGAGACTGAATATACCGACGAAATCCCCCAGAGCTTGGAAGAACGCTACCGTCTCGAAACCCCCCGAACCAGACTGATAACGCTCTCCGTAGTTCTGGATGGAACTGCGAAAAAAATAAACAACACGAATTTTATTTTAACGACGACACCGACGGAAATTTAACGAATGATAAGAAAAGAATTCATATCTCACCCGCTGAGTACAATCGCGACGGCATCGTTCAGAACACTCTCGCCGAACACGAGAGCGTAGAGATTAACGTCGACGTGCAGATCGTTGAATATCGAGATTATTGTGAGAGGATCGGTGGGCGATATCAAAGCGCCGAAGTAAAGAGTGTCCAGAAACGTGAAGGACTCGGCCAGGTGCGGTATCAGCTGGATGAAACCGTACATCAATGCACTGAGAAAAAAATTAAATACATAAATCGTTACAAAAAATTATCAGCAGACTCGTATTCTTCCTAAACCCTCATTATTTCTTTCAGTTACATTTTTTAAAACGATGTAGTATTTTTTCTTGTTACGATGTTAGCAAACGGTTAAATTCCGTTCAGGCAATCTCTCAATGTTTCACCGTGTATCTGATTGCTCGTGCTTGAATTTAAATGTAATCGAATGTTATTTTTTTAATGCAAACGGTTTCCACCCCATCGATCGATAAATAACAAATATATATAGAATAAACAATAAATCATTGTTTCTGGAGCGTCCAGACACGGCGATAAGGCTCCATCTCTGACCCAGCGACCTCGACGCGCCGTCATGTGAATCGCCAATATAAGGCAATGAATGTATAATTCATATCAAGGTTACCGGGCGATTACCCGAGCCGACGTCGGTCGCCGATAAAATGGTCAGGCGCTTTTCCTTACCCGATAACGAACGACGATATCGTCGTGCCGATCAGCGCGAACATCAGGATAGCCCCGAGATTCCGAAAGAAGTATTTCTGCAAGAAAAAAAAATGGTCAGTGTAAAAAAAAATCGATCGACTGTGAACAACGAGTTCTCAATTTCTCGCGGTAAAACTCGACGAACGCTTATTCACCCTCTTGAGGCTGTAGCCGGCGTGAAAGATTATCGGCGGCAGGATGATGTTGAAAAATATTTCCGGATCGAAGGTCGCCTGCGAGAGAAACAAAAAAGGAAAATTTATACGAGTCACTCATTTAAATCGCACTGTAAAAAAATTTTGTTTGAAAGTTAATGTTTCTGATATTTCAAACACATGTGCGTTGCAATTTTAAAGTAAATTGTTTTTATTTACAGACAATTTTTTTAAATTTCAGGTAAAAGATTTGTAATATTAATATGGGTTGTTTTCATTTTACGAAAAGTACATTTACTTCACTCGGTGTGATCATTGAAGTTTTACACCTCCATTTTCACACCTTGCAAAATAAAATTTGGTACGATTCTCATGCGAAAAACTTTTTCTTAACACTCGCCCTTGGCTCGTGCTGCAAACTCACACTCGTCAGAAAAAAGGTTTTATCGCCCTAGTATCATAAATTACTATAATGTAAGTAACGTAAGCTAATTTCAATTTCCCGCACATTGAATTTACAATTAAATTTTTTTACAAGACGCCTTGGGCAATAACAGAAAAATGATCACTCTCAGTACCTTAAGGTCGATCTCGTTGTCACCCTTGTAAATCTCCCCCCTGAACGAATAAGCGAAAGTCTTGTTCTCCGTGTGTCCGCCTCCCTTGTCCTCCGGGAACATGAGCCAGAGCGAATCGGGCGGCACGGATTCATTGTACTTGCTGGTATCGTCGGGCACGACGGGCACGTGCAGTACGCCGCTGCTAGTCTTGAAGCCATAGCGTATTATGGCGCCGATAATCAGCCCTGAAATGCATAAAGCAAGAATTCTTACATAAGAAGCTGTTCTCTATGGAAATTATATAATGCGCCGCCCGCAGGTATAAAATAATTTACTGCAACAGCAAAAAATTTGATAAAACAGCAGTCCTGCATAGAAGAGCCAAAATCGTTTTTTTTTTTTTAATAATTCTTTTGTTTCTACGATTTCTCAACACAAAACTTAAAATGTTTGGAAGCGTCGAGGATATTGCGATATCTATTATTATGATTATTATTACTATTATGATTATTATTATTAAAGTTTATCTAAAGGAAGTGCAACACTTATAAAATCTGCATCTTAATAACTGAATTCAATTTATACAGTGGAAAAAAAAATGCACGCCGTTACGGACAGAGGAGTGCGAAACTATTGCAAAATGCAGTTTTCCATGAAAATTATATAATTCGTTACCCACAGGTAAAATAGTTTGCTGGAACAGAGAAAAATTCAACAAAACAGAAGTGCTGTATACAACAGTAAAAATATTTTTTTTCTTATCATACTTTTGTTTTTACGATTTCTCGACGTAAAATGGAAGTGGCAAAAATATCATGATATTTATACAGCATAAAAAAAATGTGTGCCTTTACAGACAGAGGAGTGTGAAACTATTGCAAAATGCGGTTTTCCATGAATGATATAATTCGTCGCTGACAGGTAAATTAGTTTGCTGGAACAGAAAAAAATTGGATAAAAAAGGAGTCCTGCATAGAGCAGCGAACATCGTTTTTTCTTCTTAGAATTCAATGTTAATTTCAACCGTTTGATTACATAGACTTCTGGGCGTTATATTACACGTATCTCAATTTATTGCTTATAATAATAATAGCAATAATAATAATATGTTATTCCAAGCTCTAAATTAGTATTTTAATGTACACAGTTTGTAAAATGAGAAATCCGTGAAAGTAAGTAAAATAAAAAAAATTTCATTTTTTTACGCTTTCTCGACGTTCGCCCGAGTTATACGAAAGAAACTCGAAATGTCAGGAAGCGTCGAGGATAGTCCCGATATTTATACACAGTGTAAAAAAAAATGCGCGGCGTTACGGACAGGAGTGCGAAACTATTGCAAAATCAATATAGCATCAAACAATGGAGTGACACTTCGGTGCCATATGATCTTGCACATAGAGTTTCGTCGAGCGAGAGATTGAACAGTCGCCGTTCGTCGGCCGAGCGATGTTTGTTATTTCGCGCATTAACGTCGCGGCGTGTTTTCGCCAAGTGTCCGTAACGAAGTCGTGGAAGGGGTTTTTCAGTGCACCGGACCAAGATTACGAATGACAGGACATTTTCTTGTCGCGCGTACTTATCTATTGTCGAATCGAGGGAAAAGAAGTGACGCAACTCGAGCGTTTAGCGCAAGGTCGGTCAGGAGAGCGTAAGAAAAAAAGGCGAGGAATTTATCTATAAAAATCCGGGAGGATTCATCGTCAGGGTTGGTCGACCGCAAGCTCACCGTAAATAACAGCCAAACCAGTTTCGTGAAGGAAACGCAGACGTCGATGCTTGAACGTCCAAATAGTCAATACAGTGAGTATCAACAGGAACGTGTAGAGCAGGAGATTGAGACTGTCGAGTCTGTGCAATTGTTGGGCCTTTGCGTCGAGCTCGATGTCGGTCGCGGCTCCATCGGAATTGCCAGCGAGGGTTGTAACGCAGATGAAGGCTATATAGGTGAGACGGAGGCGCGAGCGAGTCGACATCTTCGTCGTACTACGTCTACGAGCGTACTGAGCGCTGCGAAGCCAGCCAGAGCCGTCGGGGAAAAACACCTTCGGCTACTTTGCGACGACCGCGCGCGTGCGCAGAACGATCCGCGCGCATGCGCAGACCGACCCGCGGCGACAAGTGCGTCGTAGCCTTCTGCGCAGTTCCCGGCGGCTCTCGCTATACCTTCCGAAAAACTTCGTCACGGGATTTTCGAACGTTTGTCGATCGAATTCAACAGTTTTTGTATCATTAGATTTGTCATTGATCTTGCGAGTTTGTCACGCTCTCGCAGTGTAAACCGCGATCGTGACGAATCGTCGTGGAATTAACTAGAACGCTCTTTAACACTTTGCTCAGCGGGGGGCGCGGCGGGAGGGAAACCGGATCCACGTGGATACCGCGTGCTATATACAAAGTATCGCCTTCATCAGTCATTCGTTATGTTATGATACGCATTTGTCAAGTGCATTTTGTTATTGATTATCGACGCGTTGGATATGCGTACGGCGAGCGCCATTATCGCAACTAATTGTTTTTCAGCCTGTCGCTGAATATTATAACATCGCACCTCAAGGCCGTCGACCTTGAAATTTGAGAATGTCGACGCTTCTGCTGCCAATCGTCTCGTGACCGTCGAGAGTGAATAACCAATTTTGACGATCAAATTCATTTGCCTTTTTCACTTTGCATTTTTTGTTGTCAATATCTTCGAAACTTCGGAAAAAAATAAATAAAAAATGGGTAGTCTATTCAAAATGTACAAAACGCTGATAGTTAAGTATCCTCTGCGAGCCCAAGCCGTTCAGGCCGGCATTCTGATGGCAACCGGCGATCAGATAGCCCAAAACTTCATCGAACGGCGTAGATTCGCCGATAACGACTTCGTTCGCACTTCGCAGTTCTTCGCAATTGGATTCTTCGTCGGTGTGAGTTATGCGTACCGACGTTGATATTAATCGATATTAATTTACAAATTTCTTGTTTGACACAAAATTATAGTACAATTTTTTTAAGGCGAGCGATTTCTTTATTTTTATTTGCTTGCAAATGTTGCTGATTATTTAGATGCATCGGTGTGAGTTGTTCGTACCAACGTTGATATTAATTGATTTTAATTTACGAAATCTTTGACAAAAAATTATAATACATTTTTTTTAAGGCGAGAGATTTTTTTTTGTTCCCATATTAATTTTCTCACAAATTTTACTTGTTTTTGAGATGGGAACACTTGTTTCAGGGTCCTGCGACGAGAACCTGGTATGGGATTCTGGACAAGTACTTTGGCTCGAAGGGCACAACGGTTGCTTTGAAAAAAGTCACCTGCGATCAGCTGCTCTTCGCTCCATGCTTCATAGTTGCCCTGCTCGCGACGATAGGGCTGATGCAAGGCAATGACCTTGCGAGCATCAAGGCTAAAGTCAACAATGAGTTTAAAGACATTCTTCTCAACAACTGGAAGGTCATTGGAATCGATGCACAATATTTGTTGTCTGTCAATACGATATACAATATGAATGATAGTTGTTTTTTTCTTGGACGCCCTTTAGTGACGATGCTCTAATGTTTCAGCTCTGGCCCATGGTTCAGCTGGTGAATTTTTCCTTCATACCGCTGCATTACCAGGTCCTTGTTGTTCAGGTCGTCGCTATATTCTGGAACTCCTACGTGTCGTACAGAACCAACAGAGATGTAAAGTAAAGTAAAGGATGTAAATGTAGATATATTTTGAAAATTCCTATGCAAAGGGACCTTTTTTGGTTCAAGTTTTCACAAACTGGTGGTTTTTGGATAACAATGAAAATTAACTTGAATTTTTTTCTAATCTTAATTTTGTTCTCTTCAAATGATTCATTGCGGACTTCCTATTAAATTCCAATGCGAAAATCCCTACGAAAAGGGAGCTTTTTTTGTTCAAGTTTTCATGAATTCGTGTTTTTCGGACTAACGGTAAAAATTTACTTCACATTTTTTTGCTTGGAAAATGATTAATTGTCCGCGTCGAATTAAAAACTTGGGCCCTTTTCATGTGGACAGTCGATCGCGTTCACTTTGCTGTACTACCAAGTTCTCATTATTTAAGTAATCGCCATATTTTCTGAATTTGTACGTGTCGTACAAAACTAACAAAGACGCAAAGCTACAGACGTAAATATGTAGATATATTTTGAAAATTCTTATGAAAAGGGACCTTTTTGGTCCAAGTTTCCACAAACTCGGGTTTTTCAGGAAACGATCAAAATCAACGTGAATTAAATTTTTTTTTGTTTTCGGTCGAAATCAACTTGCGGATTATAATTTTTTTTTCTTTGGAAAAATTATACGCTGTACTGCATCGAACCGAAAAAGCGGGCTCTCTTCATGGGTAACGTCGCGCGTGAGTAATTGACCATAATGCCCCAATGTTCATAAATATTTTTATCTTTATTGGGATTGCTCCTTGCATCTTTAAGTTCTAAGATCTACATAGAAAATAATATCCGTAAACATAACAAATTGTATATGAAAAAATGCGTACAAGGCATCTGAGAAGCGTCGCCTTTGTACGGCGTACGTCGTAGTTTGTATAGGTAGGTTTTAAATTTGTTTCTCTTTTTTTATTAATTCTTTTCTCTTTTATCGGTGAGCACATCGGTAGTGTATTATCGTTCCTCCGACAGACCGTGGAATGGCTGTGCAGTGTGGCTTTGCTTCGCGGGCAGAGGAGAAAATATTTCACTGACCAATAATAATCTCTTGCGCACACGACGAGTTTTATTATTTTTAAAAATGCCTCGAAATGTGCCGAACGAGATCATTATAGGACCACCGGAAGTTGATTTTTTTTTTCGTTTCTCGACAGCACCGTTTACAATCTGGCACAGATTAAGCTTTATCAACACGAACTAATTTAATCTGATAACGTACAACGAAAAACAAAGCACGTCACTCGTTTTTTTGTTCTTTTCAATTGTCGATTAAGTACACACGTGTTTTATGATTTATAAACAAACAAAATTAAATTCATTAGGCTGGCAGTTGGTCTAAGTGTGTGTGTATTAAATTAAAAGGACAAAAATGTTGTTCGAATTTAAAAATCTCTGTACCCGAGTTATGTACATAGTTTATGAGAATTGGGTGAGGGCGACTAAACGCCTCGATCGTTTCAAATATATAAAGAATAAGTTATATAAAAAAAGCAATTTTTTTTCCTTCGTCCCAGCTTGTGTGTTCTCATTGGTACGGAATGTAAAGTTTCCCCGTCGCCTTTAACCATCCTCGTACGATGAAAACCGCAATCTCTCCGTTTTTTTATCGTTTAAGATTCATTGCATATATATATATATATATATACTATATACATGTATATGTATATATATACTTATATATAAGTACATAATAACTATGTACTGGTCACGCGGTGCGATGACGTTAAAAATTCACTAAAACGTATATATATATCAGAATTCTTTCTAAACTCTCTCTCTCCCTCCGCGCGCTTTTTCCCCGCTCTCTATTTCTCGGATAATATAAATATCAACAGTCGGGTGTCGGGCATTGCTCGGCTTTCGCTACGGCCGGTGGTATCGTCTCCGTGGTCTTCGACGTCGTGCAGGGACCCAAAAGCTCCGGGCACAGTATCTCGTTCTTCTCGATGGCGTCCACTTTCTTCAGCAGATCGTAGTTTATCCGTTGCGTTATCACCGCGTCCTTTCTGTATAGATAAATTTTTCAACTTTTATCACGATTCTGAGAATATTTATACCACCTGGACATCGGATTTTTTTGAAACTTGTAATTTTTAATTAAAAAATTGATATTTTAAACGAATAAAATAAACACTTTATACCGCAGTAAAAAACAAGTAATTAAGAATGTTTACTTCGAATTGAATTTTTGTCACGTTTCCGAAAATATTAATTCTACCCGGACGTGTGATAAAAAAAAAAAAAATTCTTTTTCAATTCAAATTTACCAATAAATTTGCGTGAATATAAAAACTTGTAATTTTTAATAAAAACTTGATATTTAAAAAAAATAGTCCAACATTTTTATTCCGCAGTAGAAAAAGTAATAGAGAAAATTTACTTCAAAATCAATTTTTGTCACAGTTCAGAGAATATTGAGTCCACCAGGACATGCGATAAAAAAAATCTCTTTTTCAATTCAAATTTTTCTTTTGATTTGAGTAAAAATAAAAACTCGAGATAATTTAAAAAATAAAAACTGGATATTTGTAACAAATAAAAGAAAATTGAATTTTCGTCACAGTTCCGAGAATGTCAATTTCGACCAGTGGTTTGCAGCGTGAAAATATATTTACTTGTATTCCGGATGTGTGAGGACTTCCTTTCTGAGCCAAGCTGCGGTCGTCATGAGTTCGCCGGAAGCTCGCCTCTGAATTAATTTCAGATACCTCTGTATAGTGCAGTAAGTATCAGCGTCGCCGTTCATGCTGGCTAGGTACGAATTAACGAGGGGTATCAGTCCCGGAAAGACGCCCTCCTTTCCGTTGATAATCTCGTCGACCGTGTACTCCGTGTACTCGGCTTCGACGTCCTCGTTGGATTTCGCGTCGGACGTTATGTCGCGCCGGAACCAAAATTTCTCGTTCTTCACGGCGTCGCGTTTTTGCGCTCTAGCCATATTCTCGTCCACCTTGCTTATCGGTATCAGAAGATTGAGCTTGTAACTCAGTATAACCCTCGTTAGCAATACCACGAAGCACACTATAGCGGCGTTCTCGAAATCCGTTATCTGTACCTCGCACGGACGAAACTCAACACGCCAGCCTATCGACGACTTCGGCGGCGGTGGCTTGAATCGCATCGTTTGCCAATTCGTCGATTGTATGTTCTGAAAATCATGACAATTAAAAACGTTATTTATTTATTGTAATTTTATAAACAAAAAAAATTCTTTCGTTGGCGATAGCTCGTAGGCATTTCGGCAAGTATCCTTAAAACTGAATTTTACGAATTATTATTATTAGTCTTTTTTTTAACGAGTGCATGAGACATTGACAAATTGACGCTTCGGCAAGAATCAATAATACCGAAATTGATTAATTATTATTTTTTTTTTTTTACGAGTTAATGAGACATTGACAAATTGACACTCCGGCAATAATCAACATTACAGAACTTCACAAATTTTTTTTTTCACCAATGAATGAGACATTGACAAATTGACGCTCCGGCAAGGATCAATCAAACTGAGCTTTACGATTTTAATTTTTTCAGGAGTGAATAGGACATTGACAAATTGACGCTTGCCATTTGCTTGGTATTCATGCCGGACGAGAGTCCCACGTATGTTTCTTTTACTCGCAGAACGTCCTCTGCTCTTCCACACAGAAGAATCTTTGTGAACAAAAGAATAATAAGGAGGTAAACGCGAGAAACTATTCACCTCGAAATGATCGGTGTCCTCGAGATCGTTCTGATGCACCTTCTCGGAGAACAGAGACACCGAGTCGCGTATGAAGAGGTGAGCGATGTGCTGAGCCAGCAGCCTGTCTATGCCATTGTCGATCAACTGATTGTATATCTCGTCGTCGTATGTGAGAGGGACGTCGTTGTATTTGTCACCGTGCTCGCTGAGGTACGAATCAATCGAGTCGTAACGCGACTTGCTTATACGAAACTTATTCTCCTTCAGAGGCTTCAGGCCTCTCTCCTCCGGTGTTCTGCAGTCTACCGAGCACGATATTACGTTCCATCGGCAATCAACGTCGGTCACGTATCCTCGATGCAACGGGCTCGCGGCCGTCAGTGCTAGCTGGAAGACAA
This sequence comes from Stenichneumon culpator, assembly GCA_964017025.1. Taxonomy (NCBI): domain Eukaryota; kingdom Metazoa; phylum Arthropoda; class Insecta; order Hymenoptera; family Ichneumonidae; genus Stenichneumon; species Stenichneumon culpator. The sequence goes on along the minus strand of OZ024779.1, from coordinate 15,626,606 downwards.
AAAAACATTACAGCGTTTCTCCAATGAAACCCGTAAACGACACTGTAAAAAATTGTATTCGTGCGTGCAAAATATCGCTTCAAAAGTTACCTTTCTTGAAAAGTTACTTTTTTTAAGTTACCCCTTTTCAAAAGCTACTGTTTTTTAAAAACGATCTCTTTTCGCAAGTTATCTTTTCGAAAAGGTACCTCTTTTCAAAAGTTACCCTTTTTGAAGAGTTACCTCTTTTCAAGAGTTACAATTCTTCAGTTACCCTTTTTCAAGAATTACTTGTTTTTTTTTTAATTGACCTCGTTTCAGAAGTTACTTCTTTTCAAAAGTTAACTCGTTTCGAAAGTAAGTTCTTACCATTATAGGACACAGCGGTGTAAGTTGATCGTAAAGTGTACGAGCCTCTTGTATATTGCAGGCTTGGAAGGTCAACTGAAGGCAGCAGCATCCCATCCCGAAGCCCATAGCGTCCATGTAAACGTGATTGTCCTTAGCGGCTTGTTCGCTCGTACCATCGTCGCCGAGCTCCTTGAGATTCTCTTTGAATGGTTCAGGCACGTTCTGGTCTCTGTGAACTTTTTAAAAAAAAAATTACATTGGCCGTCGCCACTTCGTAACGGAGTGTCGGAATTGCTCGACGAGACAAATTCCTCGGCTCCGTTGAACCGTGCTCTTTATACGCTTACTGGGAATGTTTATCGCGACTTTCTCGCCTCGACGCTGTCGAATGTTGCGCGTGAGGGTCTTGAAGCGCGGGTGACCCGGGAAGATCGCCTCGTCCGGAAAGAACAGACTTCGCGACGCTCCCGCGGTCGGTGTCGGCTTCGCCGGAGGATCGGTAAAATCTTCGCTGCCGAGTCGCGGGAAGCTCGTCAGGGAGAGCAACACCTCGCCCGGTCTCAGCTCCTTCATGGCCTCCTGCCTGCGGTAGCGCATGTTCGCCTCGACGACGTTGAAATGGGCAAGCAATCCTCCGTAAGGCTTTCCCGGAGTTCCCTCGATCATGTACGCTCCGTACTCCGGTCTCCACAGCGACTTTACTCCACTGTCGAATAAAAAACGTAAAAGAACATTAAAAATTATTTAAAAATGAAAATTAGAAATCTACAACAATCTCAGTAACCAACGTATTTAGATCGATGCGATTATAGTGTAATCTATACCAAAAATTGTTAATACATTAAAAATGACAATTAAAAAAATGTTAAAAATTTCTTTTTAAATTTGTAACAATCTCATCAATTAACGTATTTAGGTCGTCCCAACTGCAATGCCAATGCACATAAAAAATTGTTAATAGTTCAGATTACAGCTGACGAGGCGTTCCCACGATATTCCACTTAAATTCGCCCGAGCCCAAAAATTGGTGAGCAGTCCCAAAAATTTCATGCGACCTTCGATCGCGATAGAACGAAGGACTGTGAAACTCACGCCGGATCCTTGTGTTCCTTTTCGTTCAGCGTGGCCAATATAGCGTCCGCTCTCAGGCTGAGCTTGGCAGTTTTTTCCTTGTCGTCAAATTTGATCAGCATGTATTCGACCTGCAACAAACCAACGAAACTACAATAGTACAACAAACACTGATAAATTTTACTCGCAATATGTTTTGACTAACGTCAGGAATTTTTTTTGTCCAATTCCAGCGTTAAAAGTATAGCCGATGTAGAGCCGGCTTCAAGGTCATGACTAGGCAGTAAATCGTAAATACGCTCATTCCTAGACTGCTGACTCATGGATAAATACGACAAAGTATACAACAACAATGTTGCCGAGCTTTTGCACACAAGATAACAAAAATATATATATATATATATATAAAACATCTGATGACCCGATGAGCGAAACGTCGCGCGTCCTGGCGCAAAACATTCGTCCGACTTAGAATTCCCTACAGATCATAGGGCGAAAAGAGTTCCGAGAAGCCGGACGACACGCCAGTCTCAAATTTCCTCCAAGTAAAGTAATATTAAAAAAAAATAGCAAAAAGAAAACTTCCACAATTTCGCCGGAGCGAATTCCCGTTAAATAATCTGAATAATCCGCGCATAATCGTTATCGTCTAATTGCAAGCCTCCGCGTCATCGGCGACGATTCTCGTGACTTTTGTAAATACGCTCCAGCGTAGGTTAGCGAATAGAAGGCGAAATTTGTAGGTTGATTGATCGCGCGAAGTTGTGGAACGTACCTCGTCGCCCCACTTGAGAACGTCGCCCTGTCGATCCCTAAGTCTCTTGTAGAGATTGATGAATTGCGTTACGCCGTGCTTTCTGACGTGATCGGAGAGCTTTTTAGTTTCCTCCCAGCTGAGCGGGCTACCCTCGGTGAGCAGTCCCATGTTTAGCGTCGCGTTCGACTGCGGCTGCTAAACTGAATCGGCGATCAAACACGCCTCTCCGAATCGTCCGGCGCACCGCTGTGCACGAACGCACGCACACGCGCGTCGCCGATTACACCAGCGATCGTAATTCACAGGCTTCAACCCTTTCGAAATTCCAGGAAGCCAACGCAGGAATTTCGCGCAAAACCGACTCTCACCGATTGCGACCGAGACGGCCCGATTATTGTTGTTATCGAGGTGGACTCGTAAACAAAAAACGTCACTCGTGGGATCGATTTGCGAAGGACCGAAGGGGGAAATTACGAGTGGCGCGTCGGATGCGACGAGCACTGGCCGGTTCTGCTCGGCCTCGTGTCCGAGTACGACAGAATGACGGGGAGCATGCGGAGAGATATATATGTCGTTAATCGGCTCTCGCTCCTACCTTCAACCTCAACCACTCCCCCGCCCCTCCCGCCCGACGAAGCCCGAGCGATATCTCGCCCATCGGGACTTATCAATCATGGACTGGAGGCTCTCGCTGATGAAGTTGCTACTTTCGATGCAACTTAGCTTAAGGTAGTTATCGCGCGATAACGATTTTCATACGAAATCGTTAAAACTTTGCGAATTTGCTATTGAATGCTTCATAAAAACATGTAAATTTTTTTAAAATTATTGACCATCTAGAACGCAAGTTTTTGCGAACTTTGAAAAAAGTCCTTATACACGACGTTTTCTATGTATTGTGCAAATTTGATTACTTTCTCAATCACTGTAAATAATTCCTTCTTATGATTACAAAATTTCTTTTTGTACATTAATTGGATGTTTAACGATCCTTCTCGAATAATTGTAAGGCAATTCACCATCTAGTTACGGAGATAAAAAATAGTAAAGATAGTTTTATATTGTTCCTGACGCTGGTACGACGCGCAGCAGTGGGCAGCCCCGCGCCGCGCACACCATGCGAGCTATCCCCTCCACACGAATTTCCCTCTATCGCGCGATAACTACCTTAATCTCTTCGTCGCTCATCGGTGACTTCATACTGATAAGAGCGACCATCGGGAGACACCTTACGATAATTTTTCGATTTGTTTTTTTATGTTTGTCTCTCGTTGCGATTCCGAGGAACGGAATCGTTGCTCGGCGGCAACGGCGATTTTACGCTGATAAGAACATCTATTGAGAGACACCTTACGATGGTTTTTTAGATTAAAAAAAAAAGTTTATCTCTCGGTGCAAAACATGATTTCTTTTTTAATTTTCATCTTTCGGTGCGAAACCTGATTTTTTTATTCATCTTTCGATGCGACAGATGGCTTCGTTGTTCGTCGGAGACAACAATTTCACGCTGATAAAAACGCCCGTCGAGAGCAACAACTTCCGATGATTTTCCAGAATATATATTTTTTTTAATAGTCATCTCCTTGCGAAATGTTGCTTACTCATCGGAACGATTGCAACAGCGCAGGAATGTCGATGGTCATGCTTTGTTGAGTTTTCATGTGGAAGGGATAGGAGAGTTTTTTTTTGGTGCTAAGAGAAGTGCGTTTTTTTTTTCAGTTTCTGTACTTTATTCGGACGTCGTCAAGATGCGTCAGCAGCAGCGAGGCTCTCGAGATGTTCGTGCGATATACGATATCGCGTCGCGATAGAAAAAGCTGCGATCGGTAAAAAAAAGTAACAACGATGTACAGTCGTATTTCGGTTGGTCGGTGGAGTTAGTCAAAAAGACCGAAACCCATGTCGTCATCCTCGGATTCGGACTCTTCCTTCTTCTCCTCCTTCTTCTCGGCTGCGGGAGCGGCGGCGACGGCCGCGGCCGGCGCGCTCGAGACGGCGGAGGCGAACTTGCTCGGGTCCTGCGGACAACAATTGAGACGAATTAGCTTAATTGAGCGCTTAGACTGCCCGAGCGGTTAAACTCGTTTCGTCGATCGGATCTCTTTTTTTTTTTTTTTCTGCGCGCAAAACGTTGCTCAGACCGCGTTTCGAGACGCATTTTATCAACAGAGCTTACCGACGCGTCAGTGGGTTCAGCTATTTCTAGCTCTGACACGTGACCCGGAAACTTCAGACGCGTTATTTTATCATCACGGCAGTGTTTCGCACACAGACGCAGAGACGGAATAAATTGAGAGCTCGGCCGAGATGCGATACGAGCCGTTAATCGATTTTACCTTGATGTACTCCTTGATCGTCGCGGCCTCGGGGAACTCGACATCGGTGACCGCAGCGATAGCCAACAGGTTCTTGAAACCGTTGGCGACGCTGTGCGGCGCACTCGCAACCGTCGGGTAACCGATCGCCAGACAGACCGAGGCGAGATTGGCGACGCCGGCGAGGAACTTCTCGCGAAGATCCTCGGGCTTGATGTCCAGGATTTCCGGGGCGAAGATCGTGCCGGAGTCGTAGACCTGCTCGACCAGCAGACCGTACGAGAACGGCGAGATGTTCAGCATGTTCAGAAGCGTGGCTTCCGAAGCTCCGACCTTGTCGCCGGGCTTCAAGATGTGGACATCGTTCTGGAATATTGAAAAGAGCGGAGTTTAGTTTTGGCCATTTTTGGGTGAGGCTTTGGTTCATCGAAACTTCGGCAATAAATTCTGCGATTTAGTCGAAGCGGTGATAGATTGATAGTCGTTCGACTAAAAATCTACTTTGTAGAGCCGAAGATACTTGACAAATGTCGAGCTGATTGAAAACTGTCTGTACTGAACTGAGAAATGCAATTCTCGGATAGGAATTGATAATTGAGTTTACAAAAGTTATAGAACCTTTGTATGTAAAAATGTTTTTATTATTTATTCTTTAATATTCGGATCATCGTAACGGATAAATAATCACACTATCGTTAATGAAATTGTAAAGTAAATAAAATAAAATTCTTGGGTACAAAATAAGATAGTTTGCTGTTACTAAAAAAATGTTGAAAATTGAAAAAAATAAATTGTGCTACGAGACAAAACGAAATGCAAAATATCCTGAAAAGTTAACATTAAATATTCAATTTCGAGTAGGAACGATACTCACGATAATTTCAATGGTACCCTTCGAGATCTTGGTGGGGATGCTCAAAGCTTGGAAGAAGGAAGTCTTCTCGGGACCGAGACCAGTATTCTGAGCGGGAATGATAACGCTCAATGGTGCGATGGCGCCGTTACGAGCCGGAGCCCGGACCTTGTTCTCGATAAGTTTGTCCCTGACCTCGACGAGGTCCCCGCGGGTGAAGACGAAACCGACGTTGCCCTTGATGTGGGGGAGCAACTTCTCCAGAGCGGCGTTACACTCGACGTGACCGCGGATGGCCTTTCTCATCATCGTGTTCTTTCCCATGAGCACCACCGCGTTGCCGCGGAGCGACATACGGATCTGCTGCATCTGCTTCGAGCCGACATTGTCCGCACCCACAATAAAGCACTTTGGATAGTCGTCCAAAAGTTGCTGCGGAGAATAAATAAAATAAATTGTTTAGTCATGGAACGTTTTTATACAGTGTGCGTAGCAAAGTAGGTATGAACGTTTCTTGTTCACAAATATCCACAATTCTTTTTCTGTTAAATTTACAAAAATGTTTGCTAATTTAACAAAAATGTTTGAACATTTTACAAGAAAGTTTGGAAAATTAACAACATCTGTGGACTTTTATGCACAAAAAGAGTTTTTTTTATGTGCAAAGGTTTTTCATGCAAAAAATATTGTGTTCAAAATTGTTGTGCATAATTGTGGATAAAAGGACAAATACAAATAAAAATTATAGTTTGGATTCAATAAATCAAGATTATCGAAATTGTTTGAAATCCCAATCAATTAATTTTAACCCAATGTTTTGTAAATTACAATTAGCGTGTCTGTTTCCATACAATAACCTTCACAATTTTTTTATATGAAAATAATCGACAATTTTTTTTTTCTTTTGCTGCAAAGACACTTACGATAAGCTTGCAGAAGTAGTTGGACTTCCACGTTGTTTTGTCCTCCCTACCCATCTTGTAGCGTGTAAGGATACCTTGCGGTTATTTAAGGACTGAAAAACAGAAGTTTGAAAAACATGTTAAAAAATTTATCGGATTCCGGAGTAGAAATCAGGCGAACAGTAAAAAAAAATCAGACTGCGCTTTTGCGCGTTTCTCAACTGCGGAACCGACACGCGGATGGGTTCAGCTATTTCTAGCTTCCGCGTGTTGATCGGCCCTTCGGACGCGTTTTGTTTTCATCATTCGTAGGTCGTAAAAAAGCAAAAAAAAATCTATTTTTTTCAGCAAATGTAAATAGATAAATTGATTTTTTTATTTTTTTAATAGATACGTTCGAGACGCGTGCCGCGTGGCCGCGCGCCAGCATGGCGACTTAACCTACAAAAATACTTCGTTTTGGGCGCTAAGATTTTTTGCGAGCTCGTTTTTGAGAAAACAATTTCTTCACTACTGTCAATTTCGTCCGGTGCGTTATTGTTGCCGAACGATCGTACGGGTTTGTCTCTTGTTTTGCGACATCGAAAACAATCGACGGAGAGACGCGACTTACCTCAACAAGTAACGAGGGTGAAGTGAAAGAGAAGTCGGAAGTGGTCTAGAAAGGCATTGTCGTTGACTCGCGTTGTACCGGAAGTGCTACGTTCGTGCAGTTGCGTATTGCGTTAGGCGGCTTTTCAAAAAGCGTAACAAGTCGTCTGTACTTGTTCGTACCTTTTCTAGAAACTTAGCGTCTATTTATCCCTTCGTCCTTGTTTGGTTTTTAATCAGCCAATAAAATAAGAATACTTAATAATAAAAATAAGAAAACATCCGCTATCGAGATCCGGCGATTGCAGAATCTGCGAATAATTGTTCAATTTCAAAAGCATTAATTCATTGCAATATATTTATAATCTGTGTACATATCTATACAACTTTGGCGTAATAGCGCTTTAGCTTAATATGCTTCGTTTTTACACTTTGTTTTAACAGGTAACAAAATGAAAATACAGTCCGTACGAATGTTTGCAGAAGTAACGAATCATCTTACATTATCTCAATATCGTGAAACTTTATAATATATTTATAATCTCTATACACAATCTATACAGTATCGGCGTGATATGAAGCATCAATTTTGTACTACGACAACAAATAGTGAACGTACGAAGCCTAAGGTAGTACTTGCGGACAGTCCAACCTCACATGAATTCAAAGAGAATTCAGTGAGAATTGCGAACACTTCTCGATGGAATTAAAATCTGAAAAAAATCAAGCATATGGAGGGTGCTGAAAAATTTATTTTGCATTATCATAATTCCACAATGTTATTAACAAATTAATGAAAAAAAATGTGCAACAAACCCCCCTACAACCTAACTTTTTGTTCACATGAAAACGATTTGTTAATCTTTTTGGATACGTCCGAATTTTTTTAGAATTTAGTGTATTTTTTGAAAATATCAAACTTGAAAGATTAAAGAGTTATATAAAGTTCTGAACATTTTTCAAATCGTTTTCATGGAAAAAAAATTAGGTTGCCTCGGTGATTTGTTGAACAATTTTTTTCATTAATTTGTTAATAACAGTTTGGAATTATTATGTACAATCAATCTTTTCAGCACGTTCCATACGCTTGATTTTTTCAGATTTTTATCCCATTGAGAAATGTTCGCAATTCCTCTCTCAATTCTCTCTGAAGACTGTCTACAAGTATTACCTTAATATACCGTGCACATTAAAGTGTCACAAACAACGGTTGGGAAATCGTGAAAAAATATTACCCCATTTAAATTATGCTCTGATATGCAATCTTTCGATCGTACGAGGAATACTTTACAATCGTCTAGTCGCTATAAAAAAAAAAAAAAGAATCTCTCAAGAGCGTCCTTCACGCAGTTAAGACCTCTTTGGCGCATCGTTCGAGAGTCTTCAGCGAGAAATCTACGTCCTCGTCGTTCAGGACGGCGGAGACGCATAGGCGTAAGCTGGCTCTCGGTAATTCGCGCTCGGCGTTCAGATAAGCTGCGGATATGATCGCGAGATTGTTGTCGATCGCTTTAGCCGAAATAGCTTCCAATATCTCGCGTTCTCTGGCTGCGTCGAGTTTTTCCCTCAGATAGAGATGCTTCACCGGCGACTGGGCCACGCCCGAGACTTCGAAGATCTCGATCTTCCTCAGACCGGCGTCCAGCGCGAGGCAATTTTTGTTCAACTTTTCGAAAAGTTCGGGCTTCGATTCCATGAGATCCAGGGCCGTTATGGCAGCGGCGGTCAGGAGCGGCGGTAAAGAGGCCGAGAAACAGTAGCCGAGTCCCGACAGTCTTTGGTGCTCTATGACGAACGAAGATCCGACGCAAAAACCACCGATCGAACTCACCGCCCACTCCAGAGAACCTGCGAATGGCAAATAGAAAGTTAACATTAAAAAGTTCGAAAATTCAATCCGTGCCCCGAAAGAAAATATTCCCTTCAAGAACAATTTGCTTTTGGGCAGGGAAAAACAATATCGTAATCCCGCTTCCAATTCTTACTTTTTTCATATAAAAATTCAAATTCGTGCATTTAAAACTGCTGAACCATAAACGTATATAATGTATAAAAACTACACACATAATCATTGTAAAAGAATTTTTCAAATATGCATCAGATAAGCAAATTAACATTTAAAAAATACATATAATTTTTTTTTTCAGTGCCTAAAAAAACGTCCAAACAATTTACCTATAATCATATCAACCTCGTGTCTGGGAACTCCGAAGTATTCGGTAACTCCTTTGCCGTTTGCGCCAAGGGTGCCGAAAGAAATGGATTCGTCTATGAATATCCTGAGCTTGTATCTCCTGCAGAGTTCCACTAGCTCAGGCAGAGGGCAGACGAGTCCTGTGTTCATATAAATCCCTTCAACTATCAGAAATCTCCTGGTCTTCGCGGCCTTCTTCGGATCTTTCTTGTCCACCTCCGCCTGCTCCTTCAGCAGTCTCTCCAAATCCTCAGCGCAATTGTGCTTAAAATACTTGATATTCGACCTGGAAGCGTCCAATCCCTTCTGGATAGAAAAATTGACTTTCTCGTCCACGAAAACAAGGTCCCTTCGCTTGCAATAGGCTGGAATGGCCGAGGCTACGGTGCTGAATCCGTACGAGTAAACCACGGCTTCCTCGGCTTCCATGAATTTTGCCAAGCGCTCCTCCAGCTCCAGATGGACGTCCACAGTGCCATAAAAGCCTCTCGGTCCGCACGAACCAACTCCGTACTTGCTCACAGTCGCGGCCGCCTTTTCCTCGATCTCGCGGCTCTCGAGAAATCCGAGATAGTTGTGGGTTCCGAGATTGAGGCAATCCTTCCCGTCGACGACGATTCTCTTGCCGACGCGTGACGTTACCTTTCTCGGCCGCAGCGACGGATGATCCTTTGGCACGTCGGGAATGAGCGGTTCGGGATGAAACTGGGAGAGCTGACGGAGAGACAAAACACGTATGAGTGCGAGTTAAATTTTTGAATCGATTTTTCTCCAAAACGATTCTACAAAATGAAACATCGTTGCGGAGTAAAATGGATTAAAAATATTTTGAGGTTACGTCGACTTTTAGCCCCACCTTAAGTCGAACCTCCTCGTCGCTCGGCTGAGCCCTCGACCTCGCGTTGTTTCTCCTCGCGACCATCCACAGCAGCCACAGAACAAGAAACACACCTATTAAGGTGTGATATTGCGGTATAGTTGCGAGAATGTCCATCGACTCGATAAACAAGAATTTGGAACTCATTTTTGTTTTGTTACTTTCCCTATCCAAAAAATTTTTTAATTCACGCTCTAGACATACAATGAGATACAAATATTATTTTATCAAAACTGTTGACGATTGATCGTGTCTCTGTTGTCAGGAGGGATTGTTGTGTCTGGTTGTGTCACCAAAATTTTACGAACACGCGACAAGCGTCGATTGTCAGACGACGCTGGAAGTTAAGAGCGCCTTCACAAAACTGCGTGTGCGCATGCGCGGCAGCGGATTTTTTTTGTGCGCGACAGAGGGAGAGATATATCGAGTTACTTCCGGTATCCGGCAGACGCCCCAACCAGCCAGAAGCAGTGTATGCACCGCCAGTGTGTGTCGAGAAAGCCTCTTTAGTCGTCTTTCAGTTTGACTTTTTGTGCTGTTTATCGGGTTACGAACTTTCGACGAGTTAGAAGATCGTTTGGATTGGCCATTGGCGCCTCAGCGACAGCACAGCCGTGAGTAATATAACGTATTTACATTGTTATAAGATAATGCACCACAGCCGCTAGGTTTGTGTACGAACTGTCCCGAAAACGTCGGGTCCTCTATTTATGCGTGGGAATCATCCATCGTCTTTTACACGAAACGAATATTCGCCGTTATTTCGTTAGACGAACTAGCGACAGTATTTCCGAGCCGCAAAACCGGCACGTTCGCCTTTCGAGGCGAATACAACATAGCGAAATGATGTCCTCGCGACGCCCTGCATTATTAACGATCGAAACGTCGAAGCGAAGCGCAGACCCACGCAGAGTTACTCGCATGAGTCATGCCTTGTTGTCCGAACACCTGACAATTGACACCTGGCATTCGTCGGCCGGGGGAGTTCGGAGACGGCGAAAGAAAATCAGCATAGAATTAGGTGAAGCCATGTTGCTCACCGCGGGATTGGAAAGGACGAAAAATGAAAGATATAGAAGGTTTTAGAGCGTATTCGAGGGTAAACGTCAGATGGAGATTCGACGCGTCTTTCGCAGCTCGAGATACGTCATTTTCGAATTCTAGTCGTTTGACTGGTTTATTGAATGTGTGTGGGAGGGAATCGTGCGAATCCAGTCAATGACGCTCTCGCGGGGCTTCGATCATCTCGGCGTCAGCGCCCCCCGCGTCAGCCTTGCGATAGGTCAGGGTGCGGACAAAGCGTGTATCTAAAAATCGGGAAAAATATTCATCTACAAGCCGCTCGGAAAAGTCCAGAATTCATTAACAATCTACATCCGATTTTTAGAAGACCTTGGACTTTTTTTTGGATATCTAAAAAATGTTATCAATGAGGTTGAAGTAAGAATGTCTAAGACCGGATATGTTGGTTATTTGGACTGATAACCGTGGACCGGAAATGGCAGAACAATATTCCATAGTTTTTTTTTTATTCCATTTTTTTGTCTTAATCTTCACTGGTGATTCAATTCGTAATTGATTGAGATTAGACAAGCGTGCGACCGAAACTGGCATTACATATAATTATTGGGATTCGGCGTTGGGATTTAAAACAAAAAAATAATATAGGGAAAAATATTCACGTACACCCGCTCAGAAGCATCCGGAGTTCAATAATCGACTTCCGGGTTTTTAAATACCTTAGACTTGTGTTGGATATCTAAAAGAAAAATTATCAATTAGGTTACGATACGAATATCTAAAACCGGATATGTTGGTAATTTGGACTCATAGCCTCGCACCGCAGACGGCACAAAACTGTTCCATAGTTTTTTTTTGTCCATTGTCTCTCATTTCTCACCGTTGATTGCTCTTGCAATTAACGCAGATTAGCAAGCGCGCGACCGAAATTCGCGTTATACATAATTCTTTGGATTCGGCCTTGGCATTAAATAATAATAATAATAATAATAATAATAATAATAATAATAATAATAATAATAATAATAATAATAATAATAATAATAATAATAATAATAATAATAATAATAATAATAATAATAATAATAATAATAATAATAATAAGATTAGAACGAAGCAGCGGTCGTTTTTTTCTCTTTTCTCACCGTTGATTGAATTAGTAATTAACGAAGATTAGGCAAGCGCGCGACCGAAATTCACGTTATATACAATTCTATCGATTCGGCCTTGAGATTAAAAAATAATAATAAGAATACTAAGATAGGAACGAACCGGCGATACATTACAGTAACTGTAGCGCGAGAGTTCCTGCAAGGGGAATCAGGGAGTATAGAGACACAGTTATCATCATCGTTTTATTGCTCATCGCCGTCAGGTGTTTCCAGTCGAGTCTCAGACTTCGCGATCGTCGCGTCGAACAGCAGTTCTCCTTCGTCATTGACTCGTATAAAACTCGCTACACGGATTCGTGGATCTTTTGCGGAAAAAAATACATAGTCACTCGGATTTTTAATTTCTCTACACATTTATTATAATAATTAAATTATATTCGTATTCGATTGCTCGGATAAAATAAAAATTGTTCCGCGTTACCGCATCGAAATGCCGCATGCGGAGAGTAACGGGTGCGAGAGTAACGCACCGGCCAAGGAGAATTACAAGGATTTGCTCAAGCTTTGGAAAAATCGTGAGTAGAATGACGGTTTGACCTTGGATTTTCAAGGTCGGCCCTTATCGGTATGTCGGTTGTATATCAATTTTTTATTTGAGGAATAGAATAAAACATTTTTCTAACACAATTAATCGATGAATCCATTAATTATATCGTGGATATTCCCTTTATTCACGGGAAAGAATGAAAAGTGTCTGTTCGTCGACCATTTTCATTCTGAAATAGGTCGTGCAGTTGGGAATTTTTTTTTACAGAACATTGGTTTCTAACTTTAAGGATTAATCACACTATAGCTTGATTGAATCAAACAAGCCGGACCATAAAACCTTTAACTTCGAAGTTCGATTTTATTAATATCATTGTATCAAAATTTTATGAGTTAAACATTATCTTTCATGACCCTGATTAGTAAGGATTGTTTAGACATTCGTTTTATTCAAGTAAAAAAAATTCAGAGTGACGTTTCGTCGAACATTTTCAGAAAACTGTCGTGAGGTTGAGTTTTTTTTTTTTTTCAACGGAAGAGGGATTTCTTACTTAATTAAAGGGTTAATGACACTGCAATTAGTCGGTCGAACCTAACAAACCTTTAACTCTGAAGGTTGATCACTTAAAATCATTATATCCAAACTTTAACAGTTAAAAATTATTTTTCATGTCCCCGATTAGGAAGGATTGTTTAGACACTGCATCGACGAATTGTAATAAAAAAATTAAAACAGTTTTTTTTTAAATAACACTATTGCAGTAAATTAAAAAACCTATTTTCCACCGGCCCTCAAACGCAGCCCATTTACGTAGTCCTTGCGAATAGTGTTCACTTCGCATAAATTTCAGAGAAATGAGAGGGAATCACAAACACTCCTCGATGGTATAAAATTCTAGAAATAATCAAGTATATTAAAGCTGCTGAAAAGATTAATTTTGCATCATAATAATTTCAAAATGTTATTAACAAATTGATGAAAAATAAAATTCTTCGACAAATCTTCCGGAAACCTAACTTTTTGTTATGAAAATGATTCGTTCATTTTACTGAATAAGTATGCATTTTTTTTAGATTTTTGAATTCACTTTGAATTTTATGACTTTCTACCCATTTTTCCCACATAAAAAACAAAAAATTCGAGGTGAATTTAAAAATAAAAAAAAATTCATACGTATTCAGAAAAGTGAACGAATCATTTTCATTAGAAAAAAGTTAGGTTTCCGAGAGATTTATTGAACAATTTTATTTTTCATCAATTTGTTAATAACATTTTGGAACGATTATTATGCAAAATGAATCTTTTCGGCACCTTTAATATGCTTGATTTTTTCAGGTTGTCATACCATCCAGAAGTGTTTGCAATTAACTCTCATTTCTCTGAAACTTAAGCAAAGTGAACACTATTCGCAAGGACTACCTTAAGGACGCTACGGCTAATCGATCGAATGTAACAATTGGACGATTGCCATCTCGAGGAATTCGCACAGGCATAGTGTCGGTGCGCTGTTTACATTCTCGCTAAAGATATAAGCCCCGGATAACGTATCTTCGATAAGAAATCCTGAAGAGTCGTCGAAAATCTCTCGACGTTTTGACGACAGTAAGCCGCGTCGTGCGTGACTTGAACGTACATTTAAAAATATTTAAAAAAAGAAAAAAAAATGAAATAACATAAAATCGTCCGGAAACCTGTTTTTCGGTGGCTCATACGGTATTCTCGGGAATTCCGAAGTCAAAGTCTGACTTTATCGCTCAAATTATATTTTCTCAAACAGGTTAATTTTTAAAAATTTATTTTTTACGTTTTTTTATTATTATTATTTTTTTCTTCGAGACGCGTCTCTCTCTTTCTCTTTCTCGATAGGTCGTTCGTTCCTCCACTCGACGATCCTTTACCTCAGAAGCATCGGATACCCTAACTGTAAAACGTGCTTGGTTAACGGTACGACGTACTCACTTGTGGTTGTTGATGTCCCCGGTTAAGAACGGCCTGATTAATGGCCCTGATTAACGGGCTCGGCCGGCGGACTCGACCGTCCTCGGTCAATTAATAGAATTGATAATCATTCGGGACGCAAACCGACGATTTATGGCATTCCTGGGAAACTCGCACGAAACGGGGGGAGGATTGGTTAAATTTATCCAAAAGATTCACACGGACAATAAGAATACCACACCATACATAAACTATACATAACACATAATATAACATACATAAACTATATATATTTGTTTTTATTTAAGTGAATTTGTTTAAATAAACGTAAACTATGAAAATTTAATTTTAACAAATAACAGTTCATAAGGTGCAGATTTTACAATCCCTACACTTTCTTTCTGCACATTTTAATAACAATAATAAATAAAATGTTATGAAATAAACTTCTTTAAATTAAAATATGTTTCTTTTATATGAAACGAATATAAAAAAAAAAAATGTAAATAAATATAACATGACATTCTCACCGCTACAATAACAACAATGGCGGCCGCGAGTCCTGCGCCGGACAGACGAAAAAAAAGATGCATGCGGATGCCGAGCCAGACTTCCGGGAGACGGCGGACGCGGTCGAGGGTCGCGTAAGAGGGTGGAGGATGATCCGAGCCCCTAAAATGTTGCACCCCTTGCGGCGCGGATCTCGGGTCTCGCCCACGCTTTTCCCGGTGGCAGCACCGGCGGGGCGTTCGAAACACACCCCCAGAACTAGGAAGCGGCGGATCGCAGTCGGACCGAGCGGCCCGCAGTTACAGCTTCGTCTCTCGCCCGGCACTGCGCCGGACCGACGTTCTCCCAAAAATAAAAAATTAAACTAAAATATATACAAAAAAAAAAAAATTAAAATAATTGAAACAAAAAAAAAATAATTCATTTTTCGTTGATTGAATTGGCGATAAAAAATTGGAGGAAAAATATCGATCGGGGAAAATAATCATTGGTAGTTGAAAATCCGGCCGGATGGCTCATAAGTCCTAAGTTCGCGATCGATGATGCGAGTCCCGTGAGATGTGCCGTCCCATCCGCGCCCCGCGCCGGCTTCGAAAAGGGCTTTAAGCTCGTTTCGATGAGAGCTTCGATTCCGAAAAATAAGAATCGAGGGAAAGTTGACCGTGCGCCGTTAACTGCAGAGCTCGGCTCGATAATCGGGCTGCTCCGCACGGTGTAATTAATTTGTGACGTTCCACCAACCCTCGCCTGACCTCCGGAACGTCGAATGTTGCTAATTGGTAATGTGCTGCGTACGCAGGTGGATTAACCGTGAAATTCGCGTCAGAGGAAAACGAGAAAAAATATTATAAACATCGACATTTTTTATCAATAAATAATAATATATTATTGAATAAATAATAATGTATTATTGAATGAATAATAATTTATTACTAGAAACGGAAAAATCTTTAAATTGATTAAATGATAATTAACGGGGAAAATCACGCGAGGGAGAGACGAGAAAAGAAAAAAACGAATTTATATCGGTGATGAGAAGATTGTTGGACGAGTGTTGACGCTGAATAGAGTCTAGGAAAGCCTTCGAAAAACCGAGCTAAAACATCGACACTTTTCATCAATGAATATAATAATTTGTTACTAAAAAATAATAAAAATCGTATTGGAAAAATTTTGAAAACTTGTAATATTAGATATAAAGTAGTTTGGAAGAAAAACATTTGTTCAATTATTAAAACCGTTGCTCGAACCCTCACTGATCTCCGGAACATCGAATGTAGCTAATTGGTAACGTGTTGTATACGCAGGTGGATTACCCGGGAAAATCACATGAGAGATAGACGAGAAAAAAAATATATATATACAATATTATATATCGGAGATGAGACGATAATTGGACGAGTGTTGACGCCGGATAAACTCGAGAAAAGCCTTCGCAAAATCGAGCTAAACCATCGACATTTTTCATCAATGAATAATAATTTATTATCAATTAATAATAAAAAATATATTAATTGAAAAAACTTAAACTGTTGGATATAAAATAATTTGGAAGAAAAACATTCGTTGACAAGTACTTCAGATTAATCTAAGACTCGTTCATAGTTGCTGTGTTGAATTGTAATCTCGTATTCTATTGTTGACAAATCCAAAAATGTTTAAAAAGTTAAAATAATAATTAAAAAATAACATCGATTTGATGCAACAAACTTTGATCGATGGGACGCTCAGACTGAAACTCATCTTCCAACTCGTCGAACTTTCATCGTTGAGTCTTTCACTACTCAAATTAACAAAGATAATTGAAATCGACCGATGCCAAAACCGAAGATCCAAATAAGTCAAGAAGAGGAAATAAAAATAAAAAATACACGAGGACAATTAAAACCAATAACAAATAATAATAATAATAATAACAATAACAGTAATGGAGAACAAATAAAAGTAAATTTTAAAAAATAGAAAAAAATAATTCAACCGAATAACAAATAAAATTGTCTTGACTCGAATAAAAATAAAAATAAATATAATAACTCATCCGAACAATAAACCAAATTTTCTCGACGCGAACAAAAAAAAAATAATAATAATAATTCATCCGAAAAATAAATAAAATTTTCTCGACTCGAATAAAAAAATAAAAAAATTCAACGGAGCCCTCGACAGGGAAAATATTTCGAGATGTTCAAGTGCTGCGTCTGCAACAAGGGTTCGAAGAAGTCTCGGCGGGAGAGAAGGGGCGACGAGCTGGACGGTCTCGTCGACTCAAACAAGATCGAGAGCGTGAAGAACGGAGTGTTGGGAGCGCCGGAAATATCGAACGGCGAGGCGAAGAAAATCGACGAAAATTCATTGCCGAATTCGCCGATCGAGAGCTCGGACAACCGCGAGAAGTGCGACGCGGCGAGCGACCCGGAGTCGAGCAAGAAGCGCGACGAGGAGACGAAAAATGTCGACGAGTCGGAAAGTCGCGTGGAAAAAAGTCCGAGCGTCAAGTCAACGTCTGAGCGCTCGACGAAGGAAGCTCCGGACGCGAGGACGAGCGAGCCAGCGAAGGAAAGTTGCCCGGTCGTGCGGCCGAAGATTGGATGCCTTTACGGGCCGGCGTACATCGAGAGAACCATCTCCGACGGGCCCGAGGAGGACGGCGACGATTCCGTATTCGAGGCGGAGGTCGCCACTAACGAGCCGGAAATTAATAGCGGGACGCCAGGTATCAATTTTTTTTTTCGTTAAACGAAACGTGGATAAAAAAAGAAATGTTTTAGGAAAAGACTCGTCCTGCTTGAATCGTTTGTCACGCAAAAATCACGAAAGTTCGAAAAAATATACATAACATAATTTCAATAGATAATTTTTTTTGCGATAAAAGAAACGTGGATAAAAAAAAAGAAATGTTTTAGGAGAAGAGTCGTCCTGCTTGAATCGTTTGTCGCGCATAAATTACAAAAGTTCGAAAAAAAAGAATTAATATTGTAAATGTTATTTTAATAGGTAATTTTTTTTACGTTTTTTACACTGTTTTTATGATGGACCTGAATACTGAAGAGTTGATGTCACGATATTATTTATAAACAGATAGAAATTCGATTCAGCTGAAGAGGTATCGCGTTATCCTTAATTCACGCGTTTCTATCACAGGCTGCATTCGAGATCCATTCCAGAGAAAAGTTGAAATATATCGTTGGGTGACTTTTCCCGTGTGACTTCAAAAAAAACTGATTTCAAACGGGAAGTCACGTTACAGACAATATTTTCAAATCTTCTCTGAAATGTATTCTCGAATGCAGCCAGTGAAAAAAGTGTGAATTAAGGAACACAGGAAAGTGGGTGAAAGAACGAATGTTATATATATTCATGAATGAATGTTATATTCACACATGCAATCTTCTTCAGCCTGTTTCTTACCCCTCGGGAAAAGATCCTCAAAGATGTTCTCTGGTACACCCTCGGAACTCGCAATCTTCAACTTGGAAAAACGAAAATAAAAAATGTAAATACGAGTTCCAGAAAACATTTTGAAATGCATAATTTCTTTATTTATTAATTTTTTATTTATTTTTGGAGTCACGTTATTTTCACGCGCAATCTGTCCACAGCTTAAGTGAGGTAGATTAAAACGTCGGCCGCAGACTCTCGACACGATCGATGGCTTTCCACCGAGAAACCTCGAGTCAATTTGTGCGTGCTTTATCGCATGATTTTTTTTTATTCATTATTATTATTATGATTTTCTATCTACAATCCTATCGGACGCCTCAATCGATGATGAATTAAACGATGCGAGCAGGACGCTGGAAATGAATCAGAGAAAAAGAATTGAAAAAAAAAACTTTAAAAAAAAAATTTAAAAAGAAAAAAGAATCTGATGAGAGTTGTTGAATCCATTGACGTGAAGCTCGTGGAATCGGAGCCTTGCCGCGATGGCTTTCCCAAGAGGACGATCCGGAGAATCCGTCGGAGGGATCCGGCGGGATGCAAGAACCACCGGCGACGCCCGTTGCGAGGGACGAGCTCGCCTTGAGACGACACAGGTTTTTCTCCGACCTTTTGCAAGCGGCGAGGAATTCAACCGAGCACAGAGTACGATTCGACCCTCTAGGACCTATGGTGCACTCCGGTTAGGAATTCCAAAAAAATACACACATATATATGTATATATATATATCTCAACTTTCGTCTTTGACGAAAGACACTTTTTTTTTACGTCCGTCTCATCTCGCACGTCCCAAGTGAAGATTGTATGTAAAACTGTAACAGCCAGTGTAAATGTCGTGTCCACTATCTAATTATAATTTTTTTCACTCGGGGTATCATGCATAAAATAATTCATGGAAAACTATCAATCGGTCACAAAAAAGCATACATTTGTAAATTGTAATAAAAACAAGATTACGCACAAGATTACAAGAAAACTATACAACGTGAAAAAAAGCAGACAAAAATATTTAGTGTGCGATATTTCTTAAACGTGTAAATAGTTTTTTGGAATATTTTAAGCGGTTTTAATTTATTTTTTTTATGTTAGGGTTTCCCCGCCTAAAACAATCTATAGAACACTATCAAACGTAAAAAATATATATATTTTGAAAACTATACAAGACTATACAGTGTGCGATATTTTTTTAACGTTTGAATAGTTTTTTTGAAATATTTTGACTGGTGATCGGCTGTGCATGCCACGCTGTGTTCCAGTGCGTATCCGAATTTCGCCATCGTGTTATTAATAATCTTGTTTCGATTAATCGATTGATAAAAAAAAATTATAAAGAAAAAGGATACATTTCAATTTTTTAAATTATGGAGGCTTGTTGATATTTTTGTTTGCTTTGTTCTAGTCGTTCGGTCCGCGCGTGGACGTTGAATGGATTAAGCGTCGGCGTATCTCCACGTGCCGCACGGCTGACTCCCTTTAATTCGAAGAGCGATCTCTTCGTCACAATATTCGCGTTGATCTCGCGTGAGCTCCTCGTCGCCCACGTTCTTGAGCTATACGCTCTTCGGCAATCTCTCTCGAGGAAGATTTTCGCGGCACAGCCCTCTATTAATAGGCCGGATATTCTAGCCACTCTCCGTGACATACGAGAATTTCTGTAACTCAGTCAGAGATCGACGACGTTTCTGGAAAGAGTGAAACGGAGTGCGACGAGGATTTTAATTAAAAAATACATCGATCTTGCGCGAAGGTCGTGGGGAAAGAGAAATTGTAATTGAAAATTGGTTTATCGATTAACGAGCCCAAGCAATGGAGTTACATTTTTTTAAAGTATTTTTTTTCTTTCTTTTTTTTTTGCAAATTGAAACGCAATTCAATTTACGTAATACGGGCTTAGCCGGATTTATCGATTTTCGATGAATTCTTTTTTTTTTCTTCTTCTGGTTTTGGAGCACAATTGGCATTAACACAAAACTAACACTCGTTGTCGTATCGTTTATTATTCTAACACTGGCACGTTAACACAACGTTCTATGTGCGTTACGAAATTGTTGGTAGATTTTATATATAAAATTTTTTTTTAAATAATATTTCTCTTCAGCGAAATATCTCACAGAACTGTGTCGTCGAATGTACGCTCACTGTGTGTGTTTTAACGACACCGAAGCATCCCGCTTGCGACACACGATTTCGTGACCCAGTGGCTGTGGATGCTCGTGGCAAAAACTATTTGTGCGCGTTTTCTATATTTAATAAAGCTTCGAGAGAATGATTTAATTCGGCGCGTTTTTTTCCATCGTTAATCCTTCAATGCCCGATATGCCATTTTCGCCACGTCGTTAAAACAGATTTTTAAATTTTTATATCTTTATTTTTGGGTAATCTAAAAAATTATTAATACATTTTGGCGAACAGTACAGTTTTACGAACTTAATTTCATCGTCAAATATATTTTATTCCGACGGAAAAACTTTAAATGATTTTCTAAAAGTAAAAAAAAATTGAATTATGTTTTAACATTTTTTTTAAACTGGATTATTTTTTTCAATCGCATGTACAATAAAGAAATTATAAAAAAAACTGTTGAGCAATTGAAAACCCGAAAGAGAGTTCAGGCTTGAAGGCTTAACGTTTCGTACGTTGATAACTTGGTCGCTGAGTTAATGGTTTTTTTTTCTTTTTTTGCACTGCAGGCTGCGAGACCGACGACCGAGAGGAGCATCTGGAGGAGCTGGTAACGCGACTGGAGAACGTGACGAAGCGTTTGGAAAGCGTGCCGACGAAGCTGATAGCGCAGACCCAAGAGACAGCGGTTCAAACTAAGACACCGTCGCCGAAAAGGCCGAATCGTTTCAACGGCGAATCTCCCCGACCGGAGGTCCAAGAGAAAAGTTTGGTTGTTCAGACGACACTTCCGGAGGTGAAAACCATGTCGGTAGCGAGCTACGAGGAAATCGTCGCCGGACCGGTCGGCGAGTACCTCAAACTCAGCCAGAAGATCGGCGGCGATGTCGCCAGTCACAGCAAGCTCGTCGAAAAGGCTTTTCAGTAAGTTTTCCGACCAAAACATCAACCATTTTTCAACCAAAATAACGTGACGTTTTGCTATACTTTTAAATATTGTTTACAATATTTTATAATATTATTTACAATATTTTATAATATTATTTACAATATTAATTAGAGTAAGTTTTCTGGACAAAAAAAATGTTAACTAATTTTGCAATTTATCTTTGATTCGCAGAATACAACTGCAGTTCATAAGAACAGCATCTAGTCGTCCAGCTCCGACGAACCAGTCGGAGCAGGTTACCCTACTTGGACCGACGTCCACGACTATTCAGGAGATTCAAGAGTACAGAGAAAAGAACAGAGGCTCTCAATTTTTCAATCACCTGTCGGCCATAAGCGAGAGCATTCCCGCTCTCGGGTGGGTCGCCGTTTCGCCGACACCGGCCCCGTACGTCAAGGAAATGAACGACGCCGGACAATTTTACACCAATCGGGTTTTGAAAGACTGGAAGGAAAAGTCAGTACAGAAATTAACTTTTCATCGTCAGATGCATAAATAATAATAATAACATATTATTAATTACCATTGAATGTTTTTATTACAATTATTTACACTTTTACAATCTAGACTTATAAAATCTTCACTTTTACAATCTAAAATTTTACAACCTGCAATTATTTTATATTGTATTGTTACGTTATGGAAAAAATGATTGAATTTTTTTTTTCAGAGACAAAACTCACGTGGAATGGTGCAAGGCGTGGGTGCAGACTCTTTCGGATCTTCAGCAGTACGTGCGAAAGAATCACACGACGGGTTTGGTGTGGGCAAAGTCGGGATCGGCTCCGATACCGCCGCCGCCCGGAGGCATGCCGCCTCCGCCGCCGTCGATGCCGATCGGCGATGTTTCTTCGGCGAACGCCAACGACGACAGGAGTGCCCTCTTCGCTCAGATAAATCAGGGCGAGAACATAACGAGAACTCTGAAGAAAGTTACGTCCGAGATGCAGACGCACAAGAATTCATCGTTGAGGACCGGGCCGGCGCCCTTTAAGGCTCCGGCTCAAAGCAACGTCCCATCCAAGGTCGTTCCACCGGCGAACGCGCCTATTGACAAACCGCCTGTATTTACCCGCGATGGCAAGAAGTGGCTAGTCGTAAGTACTCGAGCTTCCATTTTTGATGCACGGCACGAAGCGAGGATAGCTTTCTCCGCGAGTAAGCCAAAATTAGTGGACTAATTTCTCGCGTTCTGACCAATCTGAAAATCAACCGGTCAGTTGGAGTAGATTGTTAGACAACAACGCAAATCCAACCCAAAGTTTTACGGTTGGTTCACGAGGGAACACGAGGGAGCTTTCTCTACGAGGAGGCAAAAATTAGTCGACCAATTTTTTCCTGACGGAGAAAACTGTGTGCGTTTTGTTAAAAAAATCGAGAACAGCGTTTAATTTACCTTTACACCTTTTTTTCTATTCCAGGAATATCACAAAGGCAACAAAGACCTAGTGGTGGAGAACGCCGAGATGAACAACGTCGTTTACATGTACCGTTGCCAGGACAGTACTATGATAGTCAAGGGAAAAATAAATTCCATTGTGATCGACTCTTGTCGCAAATCATCGATAGTATTCGACTCGCTCGTCTCCAGCATCGAGTTCGTCAATTGCCAAAGCGTGCAGATGCAGGTAAGCGCGCGGAATCGAATCGCGTGGTCCGCGCTCCTTCGGGCGACAATATATTCTCATCGAAAAAACGACACGCACAAAATACACAATAATACACGATTCCCAAATAAATGTGGTAAGCGCCACAAAAAAGATACATAAAAACAAATTGCAAGACGGAGTGAGAAATCAAAAAAATTATCTAAAAAAACGCGACGACGCCGCGCAATGCAGGTGAACGGCTTCGAGCACGGATTTCGCCTCGCACTCGTGAAATCCCAGACCGAGTTTCACGATCTTCATTTCATCATAAACTATATTTCATTTCGATAGAAAGGTTTGAAAGCGTTAAAAATGATTTTTGTGATTATTTAAAAAAACACGCACATTTAAGTTTTTTTCTAAACCATTGAGCAATTGAAAACCAGAAAGAGACATCTGGCTTGAAGGGTCAACGTTTCGTAAGTTGATAGTTTCATCGCCCCGTTAATTATTTTTTAATGTTTTGCACTTCAGGCTGTAAACCGACGACCGAATTGAATCGTATAGTCCGCTCTCCCCGCCAACAATATATTCTCATCGACAAAACAACACGCACAAAATACACAATAATACACGATACCAAAATAAACGTGCTTCGCGCTACAAAAAAAAGGTAGACAAAAAAACCAGATCGCAAGCTCCACGCCGGAGTGAGGAATCGAAGAATTTCTCGAGACAAGCGGCGACGACGCGCAGTGTAAACAGCTCTTCGAGCAGAAACCTCGCCGCTCACTCGTGAAATCCCAGCCCGAGTTTGTTGCACAACTTGTGCATCTCCCGGAGCTGCTGAAGATTGGGATCTTGATTGAGCGCTTCGAGCAGTACGATGTATTCATCCTTTGTCAGTTCTTTAGGTACCTCGAATATCTTAAACTTCCCTGGACATCCGGTCGGCCTCTCCGTGGAAATTTCCGGCAGGAGGTCGGAAATCGAAGTGCTCGTGTCGATGACCGACGGCTTGGCAGAGACCTCGATTTCCCGCTGCTCGACCCGCAGCGACCAGGAACCCGTCAGCGCCGAGTTGTTCGAGCCCGCCGGAAGACTCCCATCGCTCGGAACTCCCCCGCCGACGGCCGACGAGACGACCGTCAGAATTCGCGGAGAGCCGCAACCAGCGATTTCTCCCGTGCTCGCCAGCGACTCGACTCCGATTTCCTGATCGAGAACGCTCTGGATCTTCAAATCTCGGTCCTTCAAGTACTCCAGAAATTTCTTCGGATCGACGACCCTCGTCGCGCTGTGCTCCTGCTCGGTGACGATGTTCACGTAGATGACGGTGCGACTCTCCGGCAGTTTACTCGTCGAGCGGCTTTGCTCCTTCCGTCGCTCGATCTTCTCGAGCGTCCCGCAAGGCTCCTCGACGACTCCCGAAGTTTCGTCCCGAGCGAGCGGACTTCCCTCCGAGGGAATCGTCCCCGGCGGATCGGAGATCAACCTGCGCGCTTCTTCACTCCACGAGCTCATCGACATCGTCAGCGGGCCGCGCATCGGACTCTTGGCGCGAGTCTGCCGAGCGTTCTCCAATCGGCTCCTCAGTATCGGAATGCAAGACTTCGAGGACGTTTTCGCTACGAAGGATTTCGACGATGCTTTGGAGTTCAAAGCTCCGCTGAGGCTCTCGGATTTCGCGCTTTCGGGACTCGCCTTGGCCAGGTCTCTGCGTGTTCGGCTCGGTCGCGGGTTCTCCGTCAACTGTGAGGTGGAATTTCTTGGGGAAGTTTCGTTCTTTCTTGGCGTCGTGTACGATCGGCTTCTCCTCTCTGGGAGTTCGCTGCCGCTCTTGGACGAACGCCGGCCCGGCGTCACGGTCGAGGATTCGAGGTCTTTCGTGCCGGATAGACTTAGGTTACTCTTCGTCTTGACCTCCTTGCTGCTCGTCGATTGCGAGCGCGTCGGCTTAGATTTTTTAGACGATTTATCAGTCGAAGAAATTTCCTTCGATTTATCGGTCGAAGAAATTTTCTTTGATTTATCGATCGCAGATATTTCCTTCGATTTATCGATCGAAGAAATTTTATTCGATTTGTCGATCGAAGACATTTTATTCGATTTGTCGATCGAAGACATTTCCTTCGATTTTTCGACTCTCGAGTTTGATCCTTCTGGTTTCTTGGCTCGCGAGCTCGCGTTGTTCAGGGATGAGCCTCTCCTCGGCGTGTTCCACGGAACGCGCTGCTGCAGCGGCGACGAACTCATTCCACGCGCCGATTTGCTCGCTGCAATTTCGATCCTCTTGGGCGACGGATCGAGAACGGATTTCTCGAAGACGAGACTTGTACCGCTCGAATTCAGATAATCCCGACTGCTCGCGTCCATGTAAGTGCCCGAAGTCTCGCTGCTTAAATTCGCCCTGCTCGGCACTTCTTCTTCAGCGTCGATTTCTTTTCTGACGATCGTTTCTCCCAAAAACGGACGTTCTTCGAGTTCCTCGATCAATTTTTTTTCCTTCATTTCTTCCAAAAGCGGAAGTTCGTCGAGTTCCTCGATAAATTTGTTTTCCTTCATTTCTCCCAAAAACGGACGTTCTTCGAGTTCCTCGATAAAATTTTTTCTCGTCGTTTCTTCCAAAAACGGACGTTTTTCGATTTCCTTGAGCACATTTTTGTCCATCGTCTCTCGACTTTCTTCGAGTTCCTCGACCCCATATTTTCCCGTCGTTTTTATAAACTCCGCGGAGTCGCTCGGCCCTTCGCTGATAGCCGAGTCTCCGGCTTCGATCTCTTCCCCCTCAGTCTTCAAATTCCGCTCCGGATTTTCCAAAATCCACGTGCAGCTCTCCGACACGTCGTCCCCCGATTCTTCGACGACATCCTCATCGATTTTCTTGCCTTCAACGGAAACGTCGTCTGTAAAGTAGACGCTGCTCGTTTCCGGCAAATTCGCCTCCGAAATCTCGCGATTCACCTCGGAAATCACAAACTCCTCGTCCACGAGTCGATCTTTTTTTTCCGAATCCCCACTAAAATCGGCCCGGAAATTGCAGATCGAGCTGGCGGCTCTCACGACCGTTCTTCCTGTCAGCGGACTCTCGTTCCGCGTCTTTTCGTCCCTCGGCTCCTCCTCCTCGAACACGATGAGATTTAAGGTGGCCGACAATTTTTCATCGGTAAAATCGCTGTCGCTCTCCACCGAATAATCCATGACTAATTCTTTGCAGGAAGGCTCGGACGAGAGCGCATCGGGTCGATCGTCGAAGAGGGAACGAGCGTCGCGGCGATCCGAGGACTTCTCGTTGTCCTGCTCGGCGAGGGATATCGAACCCGGACGACGCTTCAGAGAAAAGTCGCTGAAGCCCTCTTCGTCCGACTCCGTCGTCTCCAACTCCAGGAGACCGTTTATCAACGGCTCCGACAATTTCCTCGGCAGCTGCTCGCACACCGAGTCGGACATCGCGACGGCGTTCACGAAGTGCATTATGCTGTCCTCGCTCGAGCAATCTTTCAATCGGGAGGCGACGATCGCCGGCTCGTTGTCGAACATCGCTTGCCTAGCTTCGAGCATCGCCGGCTCCTCGTCGAACTTCGCTCGGCGAGTCTCGACGATCGCCGGGTCGTCATCGAACATGGCTCGGCGAGTCTCGACGATCGCCGGGTCGTCGTCGAACATCGCTCGGCGAGTCTCGACGATCGCGTCACTCTGGATCTGGGAGAAAACTTCGATGTACTCGCGTATATTCTTCACGCTCTGATCGACGAGCTCGCTGATGTTTCTCTTCAGATCTCCCTCGTCGGGCTCGTCGGGTTCGTCCTCCGTAAAATCGCTGCTGTCGAGCGTCTCCCTTCTCGTCACGCTCACCGTCCTCTGAGCCGCGAGTTTCTCCTCCAGGTTGCTCAGACTGAAATACTCGGAGGACTCGGAGACGAGAGCGAGCTTCGAGTTCGTGGAATTTTTTGTTAAATCCTTGCTCGCGCCTCGATGGCTCGAGTCTTCGCCGGGATTTTCCTGCCTCGCGAGCGTCTTGCTGGTCTTTTCCGTCGAGCTGCTCGCCGATTGCTCCTCCGATATTATGTCGAGGAGCTTCGACTGGAAGTAATTCTTCGCTTTCGGCCGCTGCGGCTCGTCCGACTCGACGTCGCTGTCCTCGATCTTTCCCTCTCGAGAATCATCGATTTCTATATTTTTTTCCTCGTTCTCCAACTCTATCTGCGTCAGCAGAGCTTTCTTGAATTTCAGAGCTTCGCGCAAGAGAGTCGCGTTCGATTTGTCCTCCGCGTCGCTGTCCTTCGATAACTCCGTCTGGCTCGAGCTCGGAGACGACCGGACAGCGTACTCGGTCTCCCTTAACACGCATATTTTTGTATCCTCGTCCGAAGACTTTATCGGAAGATTTTTAGTCCCCGGAAATTCCTCCACTCCCGGTAAATTTTTTGCCCCTTGATCGATCTTCGTTCTCTCGGTTTGCAATTTTTTTTCGATAAAAATTTCCTCGCTCGTTGCATTCTTGAAATAATCCTTCGATCGATCGATCGATTCTCGATCGATCTTAGTTCTCCCGTCTTGGAATTTTATTTCGACCATTTTTTCCTCTTTACCTGCGTTTTTGAAAAAATCTTTCGAGTCACTTTTCTCGTCGACGCGAAGGTCGCCGCGGTGTTCCAAGGGATTCGACTCGCTCCGTGCCGAGGACGAGTCACGCTCGCTCCGGCACTGTTCGAACTCGCTCGTGCTATCGGTCGCTTCTCCGGGACATTGGCTCTCCTCGGTGTTCGAGTCCAAGAGTGCCGGAACGCAGCCGCTCGTCTTTCCGTCGCTTTCGCTCTCCGTCGGAAAGTCTCCCAAGTTTTTCAGATCCTGGAGTATCGACTCGGCGAGCTCCTTCCTCGAGCCCACCTCCTGGCTCTTCGTCGCGCTGTCGGCACTCCCACATATGCGGAGAACGCTGTGGAGAGACTCGAGCTTCTCCTTCACCTGGTGAAGAGTCTCGCTCGTCGTGTTTACGCGCTCCTCGGGACTCTTGCCGATCTCTTCGGATTTTCTGCTGCTCGCCGAGAGCTTCTTCGCGGATTCGCGACGCTGCGGCCTCGACGATGATCTCGGACGCTCTCGACACGTCGACGGCTGATCGGAATCCGCGAGCTCTTCGGGTTTTGCGGCAAATTCGTTAATTTTGCCAGCACCGGTTGAGATTTTTTTTGAGGGGGTTTTCGGATGACAATTCAATGTCTGAATTGAATTTTCACGCTCCTCTGGACTCGTGAAAAAGTGCTCGATTTTTTTTCCACCAGTTGAGTCCTCCAAGGTCTGATTTTCCTTTCTGGAGTGAGACCTGCAGTGTTTTCGATACTTCAGCGGTTGATCGAAATCCACGAGTTCTTCGGGTTTCGTAGTAAATTCGTCAACTTCACCAGCACCGGTTGAGAGTCTTTTTGAGAGGTTTTTCGAGTGATAATTCAATGTCTGAATTGAATTTTTTCGCTCCTCCGGACACGTCAAAATTTGCTCGATTTTTTTTCCATCGGTTGAGTCCTCGAAGGTCTGATTTTCATTTCTCGATTGCAATCTGGGGTGTTTTCGGTACTTCGGCTGTCGATCGAAATCCGCGAAATCTTTGGATTTCGTGGTAAATTCGTCGACTTCTTTACCGGTTGAGAGTTTTATTGAGGGGTTTTTCGGATAATAATTCAATGTCTGAATTGAATTTTCATGCTCCTCCGGACTCGTAAAAATTTGCTCGATTTTTTTTCCATCGGTTGAGTCCTCGAAGGTCTGATTTTCGTTTCTCGATTGCAATCTGGGGTGTCTTCGGTACTTCAGGATTTGAGTCTCGCTCCAGCAGCTCGTTTCTCTTCTCGGCGATCTCGGCGAGTCTTTTCGCCTCATTCCCAGATCCTCGCTCTTCGGGATGTATTTCTCGTCGACGGAGTCCGAGCTTTTCTTTGAAATTCTCTCGTACCTCATCGATTTTTCGCTGCTCGAAGATTTCGTCTTGTTCGAGGCCGGCGAGGCGTCGCCGCTGAAACGCGAGGCCATGTACTTCGTCTCGAGGTTTATTAGCTTCGTGAGGCAACGCACCGATCGGGGCCCTATCTTCGCGTAGGGCACGAATTCGGCGTTCTCCGAAGGACTGAAAAAGATTTTTTTTTTATTAAGACGGTTCGATTATCTCATGCACAAATTAATGTCGATCGAGTCGACAATTTAAAAAAATGTTTACCTAAGCAGCATGTGCTTGAGCCACGCGTTGCGATCTTGGGAATTCGTCAGTGTCAACCTAACGTTCCTAAGTCCGCCCTCGATGCCGGTGCCCCGAATTTGTCGAGGCAGCGGCCAAGTGCCGTACTGCATTTTGTACGTCAGAATGTTGACTTTGAGCTCCAAATCTTGAACCTTGCAGCCGACGATGTTGAGACTATCGCGATTTACCGATGTCTCTTCCATCAGTCTGGTCTTCGAGTATATCGTGTGAACGAGCAAAGTGCACACGAACAGCATCGCTATCACCTTCAGAATTATTTTCTCACGATTTTTCAACGATCAACCGAATATTTCAGTTCTAATGATTAAAAAAAAAACATTTTTTTAGGATAGAAAAAAAAATTCTTTACCCTCCAGAGCAGCCACTCGTTAGTCAGACAATCCACAACGTCCGTAACAATCTCCGACCAGATGTAATTTATAATCGCCGATGGACATTCTCTCCAGTCGAATTCGCAAATCATTCGTACGGGCTGAAGATTGCCACCTGCGTATTTTTTTTTTATTATTTTTTTTTATGTCAGAGGTTGAAGGTTAAAGCGGAGTTTGGCAGACTCACCGAATTGCCAGCGCATTTTTCCGCACACGCGGGCGAACGGCATAAAAGCGATAGCAAAAAAAAGAAAAAATTGAGAAAATTCAATTTGTCGTTTTGTCTCGGGAAATCGTCGATCACTCACTAGCCATCGTAAAGCGCGACACTCGGGCTGGGGAACACAACATATTTACTGTGACAGAGACACGCACACCCGACAACCGATTGGGAAAATTAAGAGAGCCTTTTGTTTATTTTATTTTTCTGTTTGAATGCCGACAGGTTCTCGGTAAAGTGCCGACCATATCGATCGACAAGACTGACGGATGCCAGATGTACTTGAATCCCGAGTCCCTCGACGTCGAGCTCATCAGCAGTAAATCGAGCGAGATGAACGTCATGGTGCCCAAGGGAAACGGCGATTATGTAAGTTCTACTTTAACAAAATTGTATACAGTTTGTACTCGACATATCAAACTTTAATAATTAAATAATTAATAATCAATAATAATATAATATTAATGAATTTTAATTCATATTAATAATAATTAATTAAAGGTATAATAACCCTTTTTTTTATCAACAATTTCATATATTTTGTACTCAGCATTGTTTATTTTTTTAAATTTAATCGATTCGTACTTTAATTTTGTTTTCATTTTGTTTTAATTGCAGACGGAGTATCCGGTGCCCGAGCAGTTCAAGACGACGGTCAGTCCCAAGGGATTGAGTACGACCGCGGTGGACGCGCTCGGATAAGTGGCAAATAAAAAAACAACAAATCCGTAAAGCCCGATCGATAGCCTAAAAAAAATCAATATCCGAACATAATTCTACGAACTCGCTAGCGATATTATTCGTAAAGGGATATTATCATGAATTTATAATTAATTTATTTATCGTCTCTTCGAGCATCGTTGTGTGCGCGCACGAGTGAGACCGACTCTAACATTGAATCGACTTTTCACTTCGGGAAAGAAAAATTATCGACATCGGTAAGAACTCCTCCCCCTCTTATGACTTTCACCGCGGATAAATCGGAAAAAAAAATTCGGCGTATTTTGAAGCGTGACGCAAATTCGCACGCTCTACGAAATGAATTTATATTAGCCGATTCGGGCTGGACAAAAGTTTCGCCCTTCCCGCCCCTTTCCCCCGTACTTTTATACATTTACACCGTTTCTAATAGCAGCAAGAAGAAAAAAAGCAAAAACTAAAAACTAAAAAAAAAACTTGTCCAAGCCCTCACCCCGTCCCTCTCCCCCTCCTGGCCCGACTCCCAACCGTTATCGTCGTTATATCGAAATTGATAAATTGTGTATCGCTAATGGAATTGCTTGAGACTTTATATTTTTTTTTTTGTAATTTCTTTTTTGTGGGATAATCCGCTCTCGGTGCTTCCACCCTCGAACATTCGTCATGAGATTTATAGGATCCAAACCAAGTTTCGCATGTTAATCCTTAGACGTAAGTTAGTATTTTAAATCCTCCCCCCCCCCCCCCCCCCCCGGTTCCCGCGTAAAGTGCTGCGAATAATCGAACACCGCGAGCCGAGGATTTATCGTCGTCGGCGCGACTTCGATAAATCGCCTCCCCCTCTCTCCGAACTTGCGACGAAAATTATTTTCACTGTCTATTTAACTCAATCTCTTAATAAAAATAACGGATATACCAACAATACTGTATCTCTGCATATTAATTTCCTTTCTTTAAGTTACGTGTATCGACAAAAAACGAGCTGTATACAGAGTTGTCGGTACAAAAAAAAAGAAAGAAGAACTGGGAGTCTTCCATTTGAAGACGCAATGGTGGTACACGACGTTCTTGGGAAGGAGCTTCATATCGTACAGTCCGGAGCCGTCGATTTTTGTGTACTTTAGACCGCCGGTAGCGAGCTCGAGCCTGTGAGCGTCGAAACATTCTTCACTTTTCTGATGACAGAGCTAGAATTCGAAATGGCCCAAGTGACTTGCTGTCAATTCAACGTTCATGTTGATCTCGGTTCCGACCTGGTAACTATGATCTACAAACAAACATCGAAATAAATAATTATTTCCCGCCAAGAAGAATTTAAATCGATTGCAATAATTAAGTCGGTCCAAGGGACGCGTATTTCGCTACTCTTAATTCAAACTAAAAAAGATCCTCAAAGAATATTAATGAGCACTTTTGAAATGAAAGAAAAAATCCCGGCAACTTAATGAAAGTAATAAATTAGGTCTTAATAAGGTCTTAATAAAAATAACGGATGTACCAACAGTACGCTATTTTCTACATATAAATTTCCTTTATTTAAGTTATGTGTATCGACAAAAAAAATACGAGCTTACATATATACAGAGTCGTCGGTACAAAAAAAAGAAAGAAGAACCATGAGAGTCTACAGTGTTGCAACGAGAATGTCGCCGACGTGGCCTTGAGATTTCTTCGCTATACTCTGCGGTATATTAAAAAAAAAGTTTAAAAAACCAAAATGCCAGGTCGCTCGCAACAATTCTACGAGTCTCTTCCATAGCATGGCAAAAAAAAGAAAAAAAATAGTTTGCCTAACCTCTGAGACTCGTCGATTTGTACGTTTCCCACAACTAAAAATTAATAATTATCACAAACACAGCTAAGTCCTAACTCGTAGCACGTGGGCCTTGTCGTCGCTCCGGTATCGAAGCCACTGGGCCGCTTAGTCATCGCTTTTTTTTTGTTAATCCTTCGTTAAACAGTCTTTTTCTATTTATACATTTATTGCACGAGCGCATTTTTTTTTCTATCAGCTATGTTTCCGTCTCATCGGTGATTGCCAGTTGGACAATCACGCTCGTCGCTGCCGTCCGAACATTCGAGGTATCCGTTGCACACTCGCGACATCGGGAGGCACTCGCCGAGGGGGCATCTGTGGCCCCGGCACGCCGGTACCGAGGACGGCGAATCCAACTTTGACATTGTACGCTCGATCCACGGAAGGTAATGATGAACCTTCGTGTAGACACCTGGTCTTCCTGGCCTCGCGCATCCGTAGCCGTTCGATGTGATGCCTGCACGAAAAGAATTAATAACAAATAATAATAAATGTATTTATTTTCAACTCACAATAATAGACTGTAACCGTTAATCAAATTACAATGCATCGGGAATAACCAGGCTGAAGGACTTCGGTCAATAACCTATTGGGCCACCCTAATGCATTGTAATGTATAAAAAAAAAATTAAGAAAAAAAAATAGAACTCGCATTGTAAGGGAGGTCGAAAAATGTCTTTTCATCACTCGGTGCGGAAATGGCCACTTTTCCGCCCGCTTCGCGTGCGTAAAACCGCCATTTTCGCACCTTGTGATGAAAAATTTCGTACATCCTCGTGCGAAACACTTTTTCTAACTCGTGTGATTACAGCACTTGCCTTCGGCTCGTGCTACAAACTCATACACCTTAGAAAAACGTTTTTCGCCCTCGTGGAGTAATGTACTACTACTGCTAATAATAAATAATAATAAATAATATATAAATAATAATAAATAACAAAAAATAATAATAAATTACCGTGAAGCGTGTATCGATTATCGGGTCCAGAGCAGACGAGCGGTCCTCCGCTGTCTCCGAGGCAGGCGTCCCTGCCGCCGTCCTTGAGTCCGGCGCACAGCATCCCGGAGGTAATTTTGTACAGAGGAAGGAAGAGAGTTTTTCTTCGACATTCCTCGGTAGATATGACCGGAAGTTCGACCTCTTGGAGTGTGTCGGCTGCGCGGGTTTGCAATTACATTGAACATTGAACAGAATTAATTTACGTCGTAAATAAAAATAAAAATGAAATAAACAATGTATGCGAAAAATTCTTACGATATATCCTGCCGATTTCGAACAACTGACCCCAGCCTGTGACCGTACAAGTCGTGCCGCTTTTTGGTTCGCTTGTCGGCAGACAGATAGGTCGCACGTAATCGCTGAACGTCACCGGTGTTTCGAGACGAAGAAGGGCCACGTCGTTGATGAAACCGTTGTCTATGTATTCCGGATGGAGGGAAACTTGGTCCAGTGGTAGAAGCTGCTCGTGAGGGCTAGGAAAACTTCCTCGTCTCGTCGCTCCGATTCGAGCTACCCAGTAGTCGTGCTGAGTGCTGTGCAAGAAATTAATCGACTCATTAGGAATTTATTGCGCAAAGAAAAAAAAAACATTTTTTTTTCAAAAGTATTTTTGTAGTTTAGCTTCCTTTATTTTCATGAAATTTTTTTAATTGGATTTTTTATTGAATTTAATTTAATGATTGAAACATACATTCAGCTTTTATAAGATTTTTAATTCTTTGGAAAAAGAATTGAATTTCGCAAGAATCGATCCACCAGTTAAAATTTTACAATTTCGAATTTCGAATTTTTTGATTTGCATTTCACAACAGACGTTAAAATCATCATCAAATATCGTGAGTCGCAACAAGATTCTGTGAGTCTTCTTCGTTATTTAAATCGTTAAAAAATAAATACAATAAATAAATAAATGTTGGAAAAGGTGCAAAGCAATTTACACATGCCTTCCACATTTATTATAATTTTACGCATAGCTTCCTGTGTGAGGTAGCCAAAAATCGATGAATGGACTTTCTCATGCAGAAAGCTATGCGCAAAATTGTAATAAATGAGTGGCGTAAAAATGTAATAGTGGCGTATGCCGAGGTCGATACAATTACGATAAACGTACTGATAGAAGCAGTGAGCGGCGGACACGATCCATCGGTCTCCGATCAAAGCACCACCGCACTGGTATTCTCCCTCCTTGTACAGAGCGACTTGCCACGGCCAGCTTCCAGCAGCCGAGCTGCCCCCGCCGACGATTCTGTAATATCGAGTCCTTTCATTTTTAATACACGAAGCTAAGCTCCATTATTCGTTGTGGAGTTGATCGAACATGTTTAACCCACCTCGCTTGCGAAGTCGTATGGGTTCTGATACCGCACTCGAGATTCTTGCACTTTACTCTCAGAACTTCACCGCTCGGACAGTCCGAGGGCCTGAAAGTTAGACTCGTCTTCTCGGACGGTAACTCGTTGTAGAACAGGCTGTAGTACGTTCTGTCTTGGCCCGGCTTGTCGTCAAATACTTTTTCCACTCGCTCGTAATCCCTGAAAAAAAAAAAATAAAAACAAAAATTAAATCGACTGATTCGACTCCAACATGTTACGTGTGAACACAAATTTTCCACACACACAATCTATCAACAATCAGAATTAATGGTGAACGAAAGAATGACGGAATAAAATCTACAAATATTTTAAAAACTATGCGAGTCCACTAAATTTCATACTAATTTTTTTTACACTCTAGGCACTTAAAACGATCTATCGATCGGCGCAACTCACTGATAAGTAATAGCTTTGCAGACGGCTCTCCCAAGATCCTCGATGCTCCATATAGTGCGTTTCTCCTCGAGAAGATTGTTCATCCCCCCAAGACACAATTTCCCCCATTTCCCATTTTTCCTAACGCTCAAAAATCCGCGATCGCTGTATCCGTTCACCTCATTGTGAAGCTGATTATCAAAGAAACTCCCAACCTTCCCGGAACCTCGGATAGAATTTTCTGTCCGATGTCCCAGGTCATTTTTCTCCGAGCGCCAAGATTTCGGAGTTTTTCCTTGATGAGACTGCAGCTCTTCGGCAACGATCCTAAAGGTCGTCGTCTCGAGTATCGACTCGACGGCTTCCTGGTCTTCCGGCTGGCGAAGATTTTCCCTCGAGCCATCGATCGTTGGATCGTAGCTCGACTCCTCGAACGGATTCTCGTAGCCAGTTTCCGTGACGAAATCCGTCTCAGCGTCGAGCCGCTTCACGCCAGAAATCGCCTCCTCTTCATCCTCGATAAGAGCAGCGCACTTCTTCTCGTCCTCGCCGCTTGGACAATCCCTCAAACCGTCGCAGACCTTATTCTGATCGACGCAACTTCTGCTGTTCCCGCAAACGAACTGCCCTTCCGAGCACCAATCGCACTCGCTCTCGTCCGAGTAGTCCCAGCAATCAGCGACTCCGTCGCATATCTTGAGGTGAAGCTGCTGAGCTCTCAAAAAATCGGCGCAGGTGCAGTTGGCCTCGTCTTCGGAGCCGGAACACTCGCCGAGCATGTTGCAGCGACCCTCGGCCGGAAGGCACTTTCCGTCGTCGCAGACGAAGCCGCTGCAAACCTCCAGGGTGGTCTCCTCGTTCTCCTCGGTCGTCGAGCTCAGCCTCTTGTCGAGCCGGTCCTCGGCTTTGTGGAGAACCTGAAAAAGTTATTTGCTCATTTGAAAAACGATGATGTATATATGTACGGCAAAAAATAGGTATATAAGATAGAATAGGTATATAAGGTAGGAATAATAGAAATTCAGGCGAGTGAAGAAATTCTCGGAGTAGGGATAAGTAAAACTGGACATTGTCCTCGCGTCTAACGGGACTCTTCGCTCGAGTGATTTCGGCACCCGAAAATTCGCGAGATAACCCACATAGCACGGATATATTACTGAAATATTTTTGAAACATTTAAAAATATTTTTTTATCCGCTAATAAATTACACATTGAAATTTTTCAGAACATAATGTGGCCTGCCGGGTGCGAATGTTTACTAATTTTATTCACAATTAATAAGAAACAGTTATATTTTTGAATTAACTCCAATTTCGCCTGCGTTTAGATGATTAAGGCCGTAACTTTATTTTTATCTTGTTACCAGTTATTTGAATATCTCTTTTTTGTGTATTATCTATATGTCGTTTATATGTGTATCGAATCTGAACCCTGAAAATTTGTTTGTTCAATTTAAAAAATGAATATTGCGACATTATTTATTCTTCGAACTATTAACTTCTAACTATAATTTATTTGCTTAAGGGTTTAATAAACATCAATTTTAGTGTCGTATTCAAAATTTATCTCTCGTGAAATCTGAACATTTATTGAATATTGAGCAAACAATTTGCCGGGTATGATAATAAATTAATATAGTTAAATAAAATAAATAAAAAAAATTAAAATTAATTTCATTACAAACCTTCGTGCCGACTTCGACTCCGTCCCGACTAAGGGTGAAGCTGCTCAGGGTAGAATTTTTCCCCGGACCACCGTCGCTTCCGGTCGCGACAGCGGCGAATTTCTTCAGCGCCTCGACATCGACTGGATTCTGTTCCAGAGGCGGAAGATTCTTGTGAGCCTCTATAAGAGCCATGAGGTCGATAGCATCGACGTTTTCAGTCTGATTCTTCGGACTCTTCGCGTCGGCGTCCGTGCGGACTCGAGCGAGTTCCTTCAACTTCTCGAGAATGGACTCGCGCTCGTCTGCCGAAATTTTTCTATCGAAGATCTGAAGCGTCCTCAGGTCGGCGGCGACCAGCGGAGGACGCTCCTCCGTCCAGGCGAACAGCCTCTCGCTCGGGTCCTTCGAGGTCTCCTCTTCAGCGCCGAAGGCCCGATTCTCCTCCGCAGGTAGTTTGTGAATCTCCGGCGGCGATGTGGAATTCGTCACTTCGAAACGCAAAACGACCCGGTCGGTTTTCACCTTCGAGGACACTTTGGTGCTTATCGACGTGACGACCTCCACGATCGGTTCTTTGAGGACTTGCTTCACCTCGTGCCGATCTTCGACTGGCGGGTCGTCCTGGACCACGTGCTTGGCTTCCTGGCCGTCCAGCCCGAAGAGCCGCTTCAGCAGCTCGACGTCCTCCCGAAGAGCTTCCGAGCTCGAATTCTTCTCCAAGAATCTCGTCAGCTTCTCCCGGTCGATGCTCGGCCTCGGCCTCAGTGGCCTTCCGACGCCGGTGTTGCTCTTCGCGGGCGCGAGCGTCGCGATGTTCTCCACCACGTAGGCCTTCAGCGTGTCGTTGTAAATTTTTTTCCCGCCTTCCTGGCTCGGAGACTCGTCGCTTGGCTGCCAGATCTCTTCCTCAGGAGCTTCGGGCGACGGGTCGACCTGGGGATCGTGGACCACCGTGTCGACCTCGACGAAGGTCGAATTCCTGGAGTGTTCACCGAGACTGGCGGGCATCGAATCCGAGGCGACTTCCGGTTCGACGACCAGTTTCTCGCCGTTGTTGTAACTCGGATGCAAGACCTCAGAGTACTCTTCGGTAGTCGAGTGGGTCAGAATTTTGTCATCGTCGATGCTTTCCTCCAGGTCGGGCGAGAAACTCGGCGGTTCTTCCGATATCTCTATCGAGTCTCGAGTCACTTCCGGTTCGACCTCGTGAGAATTCTTCGAAGAGGCGTCGATCAGAGGCGCGCTCTTGTTCTCCTCGGCGAATATCCGGTCGTCAGTTTCGATCCTCGGAGTCGTCATTTTTTCCCCCTCGGCCGAGTCGGCTGGAAGAATTTTTATCGGGAGTATTTGTTTCTCGGGGGCTTCGTGAAGGGCCGGAGTTATCTTATCGACCGGTATGGTGTGTCTGAACGGCTTCAGGGTGCCGGGATTGTCGACCAGGCTCGGCTTCGCTCCGCCGTTTAAATCCGGAGTTCTGTAGCTCGTGTAAATCGGCGATTGAGGCTGAACCGTTTCGTTGGATTTTTGAGCCTGCTGCTGATCGACCTTCCGGTCTCTCATGGGGTTCTCGTCGGTCGGATCCGTCGCTAGGATTTCCGAGAAGCGATTTCTGCTCTCGAGCTCGATGTCCATGTCGAGGACGGGCTCGGCGACACCGACGCCGGATATCTTCGCCACTTCCGGAAGAGCCAAATTCGTCCTCGAGCTCGTCGAATCCGGCGAGGCCGTGGAAACTTCCGGCGGAGCCTCAAAATTCGAGGGAGGCGTGACGATGATGGAATATTTGTTCTCAATGGATTGTCTGTCGATCGGCTTGGCCATCGAGCCCGAGGCAGTTCCGAGACGCAGCTCGTAAGTCTCGGCCGGCAAGTGACCGGAAACCTCGATGTCCGGCATTTCCGCTATACTTGGCGCGATTGGAATTTTGTTCTTGAACTTCGAATTAGGCCGGAAGTTTGGCATCTCCTGAGGCACGATCCTGTCGTGCGGGAAGGCGAGCTCCGAAGTGTCGAAGGACGTAAATCCGACGGGCTCGAGACCGAATCTCGTCACTTCCGGTTTAGTAAATTCCGTCGCTTCTGTTACTTTCGGTCGATCGATTTTCGGGATCTTCGTCGACGCGTCGCTCGACGGTCTCGCTGTCGTTTCTTTACCGTCGGTCGGTAAGATCTTCAGTTCGGTGTTGACGAAATCGGGAATAATCGGCCTCCATGGCGACGTCTCGAAGTCCGGTTTGCGGAAGTCCTTGAAGAGGTCGTTGTCTTTGGTAACGGTGCTCGTGACTCGGGTCGTGGCTTCGACGATGTTTTTTATTCTCTCCTCGATTATCCTCGTCGTGTCCTTCGGGGATGTCGCAATCTTATCGGTGCTCGTCTCTCGGGCGTTGACGAATGTCGAGGTCGAAATCTTCTCTTCTCGGACCGTCGCCGTCTCGATGATCTTGTCAATCGTCGACGATGGCTCTTCCTGCGAATCTTTCCTTATGCTTATCGCTCCCGAGCCCACTCTCGTCTCGGTCTTCGTGCCGCCCCGAGTCGCGTTTATCTTCGTCGCCTGATAAGTTCCCTGGATCGTTGGAATGTTGCTGAAGTCGACGTCAGCCTCATTCGGCTCCATCCTCGTCGGCTTCGGCTTTGGCTTCGCACTCGACGTCAGCGTGCTGTTCCTGCTCGGCCTCAGCAGACCGTTCTTCGTTATCATCGTGTTCCGCTGCTGCTGCGAACTCGGCTTCTGGGTTCTCAGGGTCTCGGTGTTTAATCCTGAAGATCGAACGAAAGAAAGTTATTTGACTACGTATTGTCTATTATTTAATAAACGAGAACTCTTACAACTTGTAGAATTTTATTCTCCAAGTGAACTACCCCAAGCGAAGTTTGTGCCATGCAAAACACAGCAGTTATAACTTGACGAAATTCGGTCTCATTCAGATATTTTCCGGGTCATCTTGATTATAGGTAAAAATCTACGAAACACTGTCAACTTTTTTATTACTATGGTACTGAGGGATTTATCCCAGTACCAAATAAAAATATGTATGTATCGATCTATCTAATAAAAAATTGAGATTTTTATATTTTTACAAAACAAAGCTTCCACTACGAGGAAGCAAAATGGACCGACTTGTGGAAAACTTACTTCGCACCGAGAAAATTGAAGTTTTTTATATCGCTTCCTTGTAAACCTTGAAAATTGAAATTTTCATATCGCTCCTCATAAATCTCGAAAATGGAAATTTTCATATCGCTTCCTCATGAATCTTGAAAATGGAAATTTTCATTTTCACCAAAACAAAGCTTCCTCTGCGAGGAAGCAAAATGGCCCGACTTGTGGAAAACTTACTTCGCACCGAGACGCTCGTGAGATCAAGTTCCATGTCTTTGAAGAGCGACGAGGACGAGTAAGTCTCCTTGGCAATGATATCCTCGATGGTATCTTCGATGTTAGTTATGGAGCGTGGTATCTTCCTTCGGTCTAAGTAAAGTCTGAAGAAGACCTTGAGCGTGCCATTCTCGAATCTGTCCACGACGGCCTGTTTGTACGCTCCGCCAAGGACACTTCTTCTAAAGAGAAGCTCGAACTGCAAAACGACCGAGTGACGAATTAGAATTGCCCCGCCTCGTGCGCGCACATCGCTGCGTCTTTAACCGGTAGTTTGCAATTTGCTCTCGCAGCAAATCTAGTTTATCGCCAGTTAATTACAGCATCCTCCTCTCTCGCTATTTCAACCCGTCGATCAATTTACTCACGATGTTTTTGTACTTGCGTTCCTTCTCCCTGAATACCATACTCGTGTTCAGTTTCAACATCGGATTGTAACGTTCGCCCTTCGTCACTCTGAAACTGCACGAAAACCCGACGATTGCTGAAAAAAAATAAGACAACGAAATTATTTTTTAAATCACGGAAAAAATAATTTATTTAATTTATATAAAAATATATTTATATATCCATATAAAAATAAATAAATAATTCCTCAATAATTAAAAAATATTCAGTTTTTTTTTATAATTCGACTCAAAGGGTCGATGCTGCTTTCAGTCGTTGCTTGCGCCTTCATGCGACTTACCATTCTTCGAGTCTGACCGGAAGGCTGAAAATAAAAATAATTCGATGAGTTATGAATAAATAAATACGTATGTGTGTATAATAATCACAATATAATAAAAATACATAATATTGTGTAATGTAAATATTAAATTATTGACACCTTTTTATATAATACAATGATAATAATAAAATACTGAATAGTGTAATTACAAAAATATATATGTGCGTTTTGTGTGTTGTGAGTTGAGACGAAAATATACAGTTTTGGTTGAAGACTTTACGAATTCATGAATAATGCATCTCAGCGACGACGGAAAGTGTATTTATGTCTGTCTCGTCGCTGTATTGCAGTCAAACTTACATCCCATCCAAAAAGCGAGGCCACCGATCGCGCAAACGATCACGAATACGAGAACGACCCAGAAGAAGAGAACAGCGCTGCCGCAAACGTTCCATCTCGCGCTCGAATGGCTACTCTTCGAGACCTGAGGAGCCGGTACCCTCGACCACGCTGACCTCGGTGGCAGATAATAATCGTTCTGTAATATGAAGAAAAAAAATTCAGTTAATGTTGAAAAAAAAAGACTGATTCGGGTAAAATCCACCTCTTTCGGTTTATTAAAATTAGCTCAATTCGTTGTCGGGCCCGCGAAAAATAAAAAAATTCCTTAATTTATTGACTATTAAATTTAATCTAATTACATTAAATATAAAAGTTATTATTGAAATAAATAACTTATTTTTTAAATTTGTTACCAGCCCGATAACGAATTGAGCTAATTCTGATTAACTGAATAAGTAAATAAATGAGTAAATAAATAAATGAATATATAAATAAATAACTAAATAAATAAATAAATAAATAAATAAATGATCCTAAAGTTGCCCAAAGCTGTCTGCTTCGCTTCGGTTAACGGTCAGACGACATAAAACGCGTGAGGAATTCGAAAGATCAGAAATGGAGAAAGGTGAAAGAATGTCAAGATTATCGAGAAAAAAAAATCAAATGGGAAGACTATGCAATAAAAGATTTAAGGTGCGGTCGGTGTCCCCGAATTTCGTAACATTACGATTAGCGGTACTACGAGAAACGACGACACATGCAAAGCGTCCGAGAGAGTTGCCCCGATGCGAGCCGGCGTTCAGCGGGGAAACAGCAGCAGCAGCCAGGGGGATAGGAAGAAATGCTGCTCCTGCTGGCTGTGGCCGCGGCTCAGAGGCGAATATACTGTTATAATAATATCTGTCACGGTTTCCTGATATATGCTCCGCGGTAACGACACCGTGGCGTTCGTTCACCTGGATTCATCTTAACTCTCGAGCCTCATCTCTCGTCAAACGGAGATGAGGCTGGACGGGAAAAAAAAACAAAATCTTCCACGCCTCGACTACGAGCGATGTAATCGATAGATGATTAACGAGAACTGCGTATGGCTATATACGTATATATGTATATGGCTATATGATGGACACATTTTGCTTGTGGTAATACTTAAAATTATTTCCGAACGGGTATATCTGCACCTGTTTGAAAAAAAAAAAAACCGAGACATGATATTGCCTCAACTACGAGTGATATCATCGATGGGTGATTTACACGAAGAGGAGACGACAGCAATATCGGACAAAAGTATATATATGCATACTATGTATGTAAAATATATGGAACTATGCGGAAAACTTTTACTATGTACTATGTACTATGTACTATGTACTATGTTCTGTTCTACTATGTATGTGTGTATATATACGCCATGTATGCAAAATGTATGGCAGTATTATGTTTTCGTGGAAAACTTTTACATCTTACGTGTATTGTCCGCAAGAAGGATATGACTACATTTTGGGATACATTTTGCATGTACCGTTCATCGTAATTACGACCGTGTAGGTATTTCCATCTTTTTTTGAAAAATTCAAATACATATTTTGGACATATTTTGCCTGTAGTAATTTTTGAAATTATTTCCTCGCGGGTACATGAGTATTTGCACGTGTGCTTTAAAAAAAAAAGAAGAAATGATGTTCCCTGCCTCGACTATACGTTTGGTATAATCGATGGATGATTAACAAGAAGAGGAGATGACGGCAATATCCTACATATATATATATATATATACATACTATGTATGTAAAATATGTGGAAGTATGTTTTTGTGGAAAACATCTTGCATGTATTTTCCGCAAAAAATATATGACTATATGGTCAGATACATTTTGCAAGCATCGGTCCTCGTAATTACTTCCGTGTAGGTATATTTCCAAGTTTTCTTGATAAAAAAATGAAATGAAAATAAAGAAAAATCTTCATGGAGAAAAAAAAAGTGAAATACATTTTTGCGAAAACTTTTATATCATGAATATATTATCTCCGAAAAAATATATATATGTATACATATCTCGGAAATACTTCGCATGAAATGTTCACTTCTTCTTCGCACAAAGTTGCACGTGTCTTTCAAAGGAGGAAACGAACGGAACGATTTTACAGATTCACCTGCCGTTTCACCGCACGCGTACTCGCGTGAAACGGCCCGATTGTTCGGCAATTTCCAGATAACTGCGTGCTTCGACCGTCAAGATAACATATCTAATAAAAAAAAATTCAAAAAACTAACCACATTTCTTTTTAAATTTCATTTTTTTTTTTTTTTTTTTTGTA
Source organism: Stenichneumon culpator (assembly GCA_964017025.1). Lineage (NCBI taxonomy): Eukaryota > Metazoa > Arthropoda > Insecta > Hymenoptera > Ichneumonidae > Stenichneumon > Stenichneumon culpator. The sequence goes on along the minus strand of OZ024779.1, from coordinate 15,583,005 downwards.
AAAAAGGTTAATAAACATTTATTTTTTCACAAAAAAAAAAAAAATATATATATATATATATATATATATATCTCGGAAATATGTGACTGTAAATGTCGGATATACGTCGCACGAAACGTTCACTTCTTCCTACAAAATTGCACCGATCTTTCCGAGGAGGAAACGAACGGAACGATATTACAGATTCAACTGCCGTTCTGCCGCACGCGTAGTCGGCTGAATCGGCCCGATTGATCGACAAGTTCCGGATGACTGTCTGCTTCGACCATGAAGATTAAAAAAAAAAAATTGAATAAAAAAAAATCATAAAATCTGTTCGACGTTTCGCGATTATAGTGCACGGCGCTCGGAGGCCTTTACCGTAAAACCGAATGATGGAATAGCATTTTAGCGTCAGCAGGCGATTCCCGTACCGTTAGAAATTTATCGGTTGTCACGCGAAGCGACACGCGCCGAGAAATATATATAGCAGTGGGACAATATTGTTGCACGGAGTTGCGACTTCGCTTTATACACTTTATTACAAAACATGTGTGACGGGCGAGAAACGGTTATTCCTCTCGGTCGCGGCACGCGCCGTCCTCGCGCTCCTGTAATCCTCATCAAGGCTGCGTCAAGGCTCGCCCGATACGCGGGCTCGTGTGCAGGCGCGCTTCGTAAATTTCACACTCGTGCCATCGGACGTGCCACATAAGTCTTGCGTAATTGCGGAAAGCCGCGACGTTATAATTATGGAATGAAAAAAAATAAATTGCGGACGTTTATTATAGCGAGACTTTTCGCGTCGTCCTAAATGTGAAGCCTTTGGAAAAATAAAAATAAATCGTTGTAGGTCACCTTGGCTCTTCGCGAGAATTTCCTTGAGTCTTGGTCGCAATGTTTTACTTTTCATTTTTTTTATTCGTTCTTTTATTATCATAAAAACAAATTATTGAACTGTGCGTCCGAGCCTTGATGGAAGAGAAATCGAGTCATTAACGATGTGTTGTCCAAATGTGAAGCCTTCGGGAAAAAAAAATCGTTGTAGGTCACTTTGGTTCTTCGAGAGAATTTCCTTGAGTCTTGCTTGCTATGTTTTAATTTTAATCTTTTCAATTTTTTAAAAATATTATTCAATTTTTAAATATTTAAATTTAAATATTATTTCAATTTAAATTTAAATATTATTTCAATTTTTTTTTATATTATTTAACTGTGCGTCCGGGCCTTCACGGGAGGGAAATCGAGTCGTTAACGAAGCGCGACGGCTCTTGGTCCTCGAGGCGCGTACCGGCTCCGAAGCTTCGATGCCTCTTTCGTGCGGTTACAAAGCAGAGGCCGCGAGGGCCTCCCGTTAAAGCCGTGAAACGAAAGCCCGAACTTTACGATTGAATAATGAACCGTAATAGTCGGCGTGAGCCCACGGAGCCAAAAAGTTCCGAGAGCGAGCGACGAGACGGAAAAGAACAAGAAGCCGAAGAGGAAGATGAAGAAAAAAAAATTGCTTGAAACAACAAGATGGATTGAGTATAGAACATAACTTCAACGGCGTACTTAACGCATGGCGCGGTTCCAAATGCAGTTCTGTTTAAAATCGAATGGGCTTTTTTCTACAATTTTTTAATATTTTTAATTTTTTTAAATATGTAATTTATAAAATCATGAAAAAAAAATCATTTCTTCAAATAAAAAATGCACTTCTGCTCTCTGATCCGCTGCATCCGGAAACTTCTTATGAACGAGCCGTATTTTAAGCGTATTTGAACAAAAAAAAATGATATAATTAAAAAAAGGAAATTGCAAAATTCGTAAGAAAAAATAAGATTGTCGACGTTCGCGGACGAGAAATAAGCAGAACTGCATTTACGAACGTACCCATAAATAGTTTACAAAGCAGCCACAAAAAAATTCCCTTGATTCAACTGAACTTAAAAACAAAAATTAATATATAAGTAAAACAAAATCGGCATATCCAAATTTATTAGAGTAAAAAAATCCAATCAGTGCAGCGTTTCCCATTAAAACAAGAAAATGTAAATAAATGTAAATAAATGCAACTGTCTATACGTCTCTGTTTCATTGTTCTGCGCCTCGTAGATCGTCCGAGCGACGCGATAGATCATGCGCAGCGCCCAAAGCCTCGCATCGCAGTGACGTTGAACTGCGCTTCTCCGTCCGATTACAACGAAGTAAATGTTGATTCGAGGAAGCGCACAAAAGATCGACGACTTAACGACGATCTGGATGTAATTCGTAGCTCGGGACTTCCAGCGAGGTGCGATAATGATCCATCCTCGGATGATGCACAAATAATGAATATTTAACGATCTACCGAGAAGCGCGTAAGAGCGAGAATCGATAATCACGAGTCCTCGTCCGGCCTCGAGTTATCCGCACCGCGATTGACATACTCTCGGTGTACGGCGACCCTGAACGCTATTGAGAATAAACTCGCCGCTGCGGATAGAGAGACCGCGCCTGACCATTGTGGGAAATCTATGACGCGCCCGGTTCGCGATACACTTGGCGAACGTAGAACGCACGATTTACCACCAAGTTTATTTCTTCTTTTTTTTTATGTCCTCAGTCATTTAATTGGGCCTCGCCGTTGCGCGAGTCGATTTCGTTCTACTAAATCGGGATCGAGGCGGCTTTGGAAGATCCAAGGCGAAGGAGGCGTGTACAGTAAAAAAAGGAAAAGGCTTTTATACATTTAACAGAAAAGTATCATCCACCATTTTTTTTCTTGTTAATTTTACCGTTTTGGTTCGTTGAGAAAATGAATAGTAAAATTAACATTAAAAACAAAAACTGTCGAAGTTTCTCGACAAATTTCGTTAAATGTTAAATAACGTTAAATAGATGAATAAAAGATGTTGCGTGTGTGTGTTGCGATGTTGACTGATGACAAAAATTTTCGAGCCATCGGACTGCATCAAAAAGGATTTCTTCGAAGTCACCTTCGGGCGACGAATAATGGTCGGCGAGATCATCGCAGATGAGAAGAATGCCGGGCTGCAAGAGGCAGCGAACACTTAAGACGTTATACCGAGCATGGCCAACTACGATGATCGCGAAGCGTGGTAACAGCTACGCAGGGGCGAGTTTGTATATTGCGTTCGCCGGAGCTGCGGCGGAAGAAGAGATGGTCGTGGGAGGAAGAGTTTGTCGGCGAGGGGAAGAGCGCGAGAAATGGTACTCTCGCTCGTGCGAATATGGGTACCAGGTAGCTTCTGGTACCGAGTCGAAGTTTTTTTTTTTTAAACAAGGAAAACCGGCGGAAGTGACACCGCCCACGCACACGACTCAAGGATGGGCAAGCACTCTTCCTCTTCTTCTTCTTTTTATTATTTCTTCTTCTTTTCATTATTTCTTATTCTTTTTCTTATTTCTTCTTCTTTTGTCCTCTTCTCGCCCATCATTCTTCTCCTTTTTTTCTTCTTGCGTCTTTTGCTTCGACTTCTTTATTCTTCTTATTCTTATATCTTCGACTGCTTATTTTTTTTGCGCACAGAGAAATGGTTTATTACATTTAAATAAATCAATGCATTAGAATTCTGTTTATTCAAATGGAATGTTTCTTTTTTTCGTGCGAAGGGAATTTTTACTTATGTGCACCTATGAGAGTTACTTAATCCAACCAAATAATTTTATTTATTTATAGTTGTATATGCAAAAACAACTTCTCTAAATATCGATTGATCATGATATTCAAAATAAAAAAATTAAACAGGCGTTTTTTCGGATCAAATAGATGCCAGATTTAAATTATGGAAATCGGGAATTCACATACTAGGCAGCAGACGCACTGAAAAATGGACGAAGAAATAGTAATTAAGTCCAAGTCTGTATAATTTAAACCTCGAAACAAAGATGTGTTAATTAGATAATGCATCATATATTTGATTTTCGCCCAAAACAAAACAAAAAAACCAGAGGTAGAAAAATATGGAGAAATCCATTTTTTTCCACGAAAAAATGTAGTTACAAATAAACAAATAATGCATTTGTATCAACTACAATATCGCATTAGATACAAATCAATACACTAAGTAATAAATATAAACTAAATAATAAATATGTAGTTAAATAAAAAATTATCCTTGATACAAGTAAAATTCTAGTAGGCAGATATACGAAGAAGATAATTTATTTGTCCGAAATCAATTTTATTTGTTCTAAATAAATCTTTTCTCTCGGTGTGTTTTTTTTTCCTCTTCTCGCCCTTCCTTCTCCTTCTTCCTCTTCGTTCTTCTTCTTATTTTTTATTTTTTTCTTCTTCCTCGTGTTTTTTTTTTGCTCAACCATTTCAACTTCCTCTCGTGTCTATCACGCATCCGTAATTCACTCTCCCATGATCGCGGCCCGCAAAGCGCGCGAATAACTTTACCGTCGAGTGAATTGGAAGGAGATGCATAATTGCATCTAATTCCCGATTCAGCTTCGGCGCGGAAGGTTTGCGGCTGAGACGGCTCGCTGAAGCATCGCGGGGAGTTTGTAGTATAGTAACACTAAGGCGATAAGTGGCAGGCGATCTCGGGAGTCAACGATCGACTTGTTCGAACGATCGGTTTGAGGATTTAATAATTAAATTGTTTCTCACATGGAGGAGAGTCGCTTTAAAGAGGAGCGATAGAAATTCATAAAATTTTTACAACACTTGTCCAGCAGAATGCTTTTTTTATTTATATTTACCGAACCCAATACATTAAGGGGCTCGATTTTATGCACGATCAATCGTATTATTGAGATTAAAATGAAAAATGCTGTGTTGGGAGTAAAATGATTGTTATATTCATGATCAGCGGGAAAAAATACGTGGAATATAGCCTTGGAACAAAAAAAATCTATTGAATAAAATTTTTTAAATGTTTGAGTCACTTTTGGAAAAACGTCGATTTTCGTGGTTTTCAAACGTCGACATCTCGCCGCACTTTTTGAATGCACAATTTTGAACAATTTTGAATTTTTTATTTTATTTTTATCGACCCCTTTCTGCAAAACTTAATTTTTCTGCAATAAAGATTTTTACTTTCGACACTCCTGCTAATTATTTTTCAAATTTCATTCGATCTTTCTTCCAAGTAAAAATTTATTTACTCATTTATTAAATTTATTTTGTATATATATATATATATATATTTACTCCTCTCCCAAAAAGGTCGGATTCGGTTGAAGCCTCGGATTACCGCGCCGCCCCATCAAAATTGCATCTACGCAGTGCGGACTCTTTATCGGACGGTGCGAAACCCGCGGAATGACCCGTGGCCGAGGGCACCGAAGGTGCGGGTAAGAAGAGCAACACAAGCTCGGCTGTGCCCTCGCGAGGCTCACTCTCCTCGTAGACATCGCGGTACGGCCTTCAAAGTAAAACGGACGAGGAGAAGATGCGCGCGGAGTGCAAAGATCTCTCAAGGACGCGGTTCGTAGAGTCTCTCCTCTGGTCTCGTCCTTGTCTCGCTAATGAGGCCCTCCAGACCGAGAGGATTCCTCCGCGCGGAGGAGAGACGTTTTCTCTCGTCTCTCGAAGCTCGAAGTACTCGTTCGTACCTCTCGGCGAGCGCGCCGGTTTGACTCGAGTGTGTACGCACGTCGGGTCTCGCGCTCCTATTCGTCGCTGTGCAAGCCCACATACTGGTCGCCGATGCCCCGGGATAGAACACGTCGAGGGAAGGAACGGAGCAATGATATCCGACGAGACGAACGAGCCACCTGTTTCTTCGCTTCGATAAAGCGCCCGGCAAAAATTATCGAAGCCTGTTGATGATGTATGAGTGGTATGGTCGAGTTTTTTTTTTTAATTTTAGTTTGTTGGCGCGTTAATGTCACGGGGAAGATAAGTGGAATTATTTAATTCGATTTCGTTGGAGAATTAAAGCCGCAGGGAAGATAATTCGTTGCCTCTTGGTTGCCTCACGTCACTGGCACGGTGAAGATAATAAGATTTTTTTTTCCTTTTTTAACACTCTATAATGCCGCAGACGAGGTAATTCAAATGTTCAATTCGGACTCATCAATTTTCAATTTTCAATTTTCAATTTTCAATTTTCAATTTTCAGTTTTCAGTTTTCAGTTTTCAGGTTTCAGTTTTCAATTTTCAATTTTCAATATCGAATATTCATTATTCATTATTCAATTTTCAATTTTCAATTTTCAATTTTCAATTTTCAATTTTCAATTTTCAATTTTCAATTTTCAATTTTTAATTATCAATTTTCAATTTTCAATTTTCAACTCTTCGCTACATTAACATCGCAACATGATATCTAAAGTGTTCAATATGACTTCATCGCTTCATTAATACCACCTGAAAGATAATTACATTTGTTGTTTAATCCGCCCCCGTCGCGACGTTAATGCCTCACGGAAGATAATTCGTATTTCTAATTCGACCGCACCGACGGAATAGAAATGAAGAAATAAAAACGATGATTGAAGGTGGCTCTTTCCGGTGTCGAGAGTCACGTACGATGCAAATGGACGCGTCTCTCCAGGTAGGCTGGAGGACTTCCGGTCCCTCGGTCACTTATATTCGGGGAGGACTCCTTTACCCGTTATCCTTCAACGGGATCTCCGACCGGCGCCCGGCACGGGCGAAACTCCGGAGATCATTGAAAAGACTCCTCTCCTCTCTGACTCACTCCGCTCGGTCGGGGTTTTTCAAAGCAACGTCGCCCCACGGTTACCGTGACTGTCTCGGGCGAGCGAGAGATAATTTTTAGGTATTTATTTTTTTCAAATTTTTATCACCTCCGATAGTCGATAGTCGATAGTCGATAGTCGATAGTCGATAGTCGATAGTCGATAGTCGATAGTCGATAGTCGATAGTCGATAGTCGATAGTCGATAGTCGATAGTCGATAGTCGATGGTCGATAGTCGATAGTCGATAGTCGATAGTCGATAGTCGATAGTCGATAGTCGATAGTCGATGGTCGATGGTCGATAGTCGATAGTCGATAGTCGATAGTCGATAGTCGATAGTCGATAGTCGATAGTCGATAGTCGATAGTCGATAGTCGATAGTCGATAGTCGATAGTCGATAGACGATAGTCGATAGTCGATAGTCGATAGTCGATAGTCGATAGTCGATAGTCGATAGTCGATAGTCGATAGTCGATAGTCGATAGTCGATAGTCGATAGTCGATAGTCGATAGTCGATAGTCGATAGTCGATAGTCGATAGTCGATAGTCGATAGTCGATAGTCGATAGTCGATAGTCGATAGTCGACAGTCGATTTTTCTCCCCGAAAAAGATCTTAGGCTTCTTACGATACTTACGATCTTACGATACTACTCTGGTATATTTTTCAAATTTTGTCCGACCTTCCAAGTTAAAATTGAATTATTTTTCAAATTTCTATCGACCCCTTTTGCATTATTCAATTTTGCTCTCCAAATAAAACACTCCGCTCGGTCGGGGTTTTTGAAAGCAACGTCGCCCCGCGGTTGCCGTGACTGTTACTGGCGAGCGGGAGGCACCCTGAGACGGAGATCGCAATCTGTTCGGAGCAGTGACTGTGGTTTCCGTGTTTAGAGGCAGGAGGTTACAATCATTCTTTGTACTTGAAAAACGAGATTCCTACGGTGGCGGAGTCCTCGTTTCCGCAAATATCGCTTTTCACGGGGCGGATACGGCCAGATAGGGAAGATCTAACGGTGAACCGAAATTGTAGCAATTATACCGAGTTCAATGAACCCCGGCGGCTTCGAACTTGACCGCGGGGCAGACAATCAACCATCTCGGTTTCTACATCGGCTTTAGACGATGTGAATTTTAAACGCCACATGATCTAAAGTACATGAATTTTAAAATTCATGTACTTTAGAAATACTCAACTTTTAATAATGTACTCAAACTTTACTATGTACTTTATTTTACTATAGTTTTACTTTAATTCCAATAATTTACATTTATCTCACTAAAAGTCCATTGAGTTTTCGTGACAATTGTACATTAAACTTAACATACCACTTATTTTCAAGTGACCACTTTTACCCTTAAAAAAAAAAACGGCCTTGAAGCAAACGGACAACTCCGCAAGATCCCTCGATAGGACTTCTTCTCGTCCTGCACCGGCAAGATCATTACACGGCCGCGACTCCTGTTTCACTCCTGAGGCCGCAGGAATCTCACCCGTGCGAACACGCGAACGAGAGACGATAGTCTAATAGGCGGGAGGACCGAGATAGATTGTACTGGTACACGTGTAAACTACGTCGCGGGTCCGCGGGACACGCGTGATCCTCGGCAATGCGAGAGCAAGCGAACACAGATCTTCATCGGGAGGAAGAAAGAGATTCGTGCACCGAGCGGCATTCGCGCGAGCTCAATGCAATGCACAAGTGCAATGAGAATTCCAACAGGCGTGCGGCTACAGCTCGCATACGGTGTGTATATACTATGTACGAGCGAGCTTTGGAGAACGCGCTTTGAAATCTCGAGAGATCGCGAGGCAGCGTAGATCTCTCCATATATGGATGAGAGGGAGGGGGACACTCGCATATACTTTATGCAAACGTAGCCCTCCGGCCGGAGATTCCCTCTCGGCCTCATTCGTATTCCTATTCGCAATTGCGAAAACATTTTTAATTTGTTTGGTTTGTTCGATTTCTTCGGTTTATTCGGTTTCTTCGGTTTATTCGGTTTATTCGGTTTATTCGGTTTATTCGGTTTATTCGGTTTATTCGGTTTATTCGGTTTATTCGGTTTATTCGGTTTATTCGGTTTATTCGGTTTATTCGGTTTATTCGGTTTATTCGGTTTATTCGGTTTATTCGGTTTATTCGGTTTATTCGGTTTATTCGGTTTATTCGGTTTATTCGGTTTATTCGGTTTATTCGGTTTATTCGGTTTATTCGGTTTATTCGGTTTATTCGGTTTATTCGGTTTATTCGGTTTATTCGGTTTATTCGGTTTATTCGGTTTATTCGGTTTATTCGGTTTATTCGGTTTATTCGGTTTATTCGGTTTATTCGGTTTATTCGGTTTATTCGGTTTATTTGGTTCATTCGGTTTATTCAGTTTGCTGGTTCGTTTGGTTAGTTTAGCTTGTTTGGTTTGTGTGGCTTCTTTGGTTGTTTTTGTTTATTTAGTTTAGTTAATTTATTTAATTTATTTCGAACATCGTCGCAAAGCCATCATGCTGCTATTTAGAAAGTTCCCGGCAAGCAACGTCCCTAAACACAAGTTCCCAGCACACACTATTTTTGAAATAATCTCCGCACTATAATAAAGAGAAACAGGGCTACGAACCTGCTAGCTTAAGCTAATAGTATAATACTTTAATCGATTGTATCTTCTTTCCCACAAACAAGGTTTTACTTTATATTTATGAGGTACTCTATAGACATAAGGAAATATACGGGCCGAAGGACCTCGGTCAATGGCTTATTAGCTCGAGAGAGAACAAAAAAAAAATAACACGTGTATACACGCGATACCACCGAAGCATGTATTACCGAAGCTAATAAAGCGCATCTACTAGTACTACCTAATTAATTTAATTTAATTTAAATGTTATCCTGTTGGGTCAGCTGCAGCATCTCACAGGGTAGAGCGAGAGGACGCATCTCTTCCTCTCCATTAAAGCGCTCTGTGAACACCGACGGAGAATTCCGGCGGGATTTTCCCCGCGCATTTGTATACGCGTCTTTCCGATCATCGAGAAAGAATCAAGAAACGCAGCGAAGCAGCGACTTGGTCACTGCGCATTATTGTTTAGCTACATTACAATTCATAAAACGATAAATTTAGAATTTATCTGTTAAAAAAATCGTCTAACAGATTGGACGTAAAAGAATATAATGATAATAATAACTGTCATTATTATAAAAAATTCTGAGGCGTGGCATCTTATCTTAGAGATCCAAGTCTCTTCTCCAAAGAAACAAATACCATTTGAATCTCGAAGGTTTATTCCTCCGAGCATGTACCCAACCAAGGAGCCGAGGGGAGGGGGAACACGGTCCGTTAGTCTTACGAAAGTTACGAGGCGACGAACTCCAAGGATTCTCCGCACTTAACGAGTCATGGATCTCTTTGATAATAAAAACCGTGCAAGGTGACTGTTGCGTGTTCCTTCGTTCGTGAACGCGTGAAAAATTCGATTCCCCAGCGGACACCTCGACGGCTAAGAGTGGAGGGGGAGTGGAGGGAGGAAGCGACGCGGTTCGCACAACGTAACATGGCGTTCATCGCTGCTCACGCTTCGGCTGCCGAGAGGCCTTTGCGTGTCATTATGTAAACGTGATCTTGAAAGACTCTGGAGCTGCTCTGCTCCCATCGCGCGATGCTGCTTCATTCGTTTTATATATATATGTATGTGCACTTAAACGAGAACTGGCACGAGAAAATAATAAAGCGGAATTATAATAGATAAAATAAATGAAAAAAAAAAATCCTAACCTAACAGCGACGGTGAAGGATCGAGGCTGCTTCTGCGTGTTCGATCTCGAGCATTCGACACGCGCGCTGGCGCAAACTATTATCCGTGAGATTTTTATGAACGGAGAGCCGCGCCTCGAGAGAATAATTCCCACAGAAAAAAAGCTCGACGCGGACCTCCGTGAGTCTGGTCTAGTCAAGGATCCTCACCCGATCGCGGTAGGACGACGGCAAGAACGTCGCTCGACTCGGGATTATACCAAGAATATGGTGGCCATGCGCGTCGCAGATGCGCAGTCGGGACGACGGGGGAGTCTCGAAGCGAGCTTCGAGATATCGATAACGTCAATGAATATCTCTCCGGCTATGAATATAAGGCAAAAAGGTACCAATGCTCGGACGGTTAAGGTAGTCTGAGCGGTACAGTCCCGCCAAACGTGAGTTTCAGAGAAATTTCGAACACTTCTAGATGGGATAAAAATCTGAAAAAAATCAAGTATGTCGGAGGTGCTGAAAAGATTGCTTTGGTGAAATAATAATTCCTGTTTGTTATTAAGAAATTGAAGATAAAAATCATTATTCAACAAAATACACGGCAACTTAACTATTTTTCTTCATGAAAATGATTCGTTTAGTTTTCTGATTACGTATGAATTTTTTCCGAATTTTTTGTACACTTTGAAAATTGCGTTTTTTCACAGCTTGGACATAGAAAAAACGCGATTTTCAGGGATTACAAAAAATTCAGAAAAAATTCATACGTATTCGGAAACATAAAGGAATCATTTTTATAGAAAAGAAATAGTTAAGTTGCCGGGTATTTTGTTAAACAATTATTTTTATCGTTAATTTGTCAATAACATTTCGGAATTACTATTACATAAAAACAGTATTTGCAGCACCTCCTATATGGTTGATTTTTTTTCAGATTTTTATCTCATCGAGAAATGTTTGAATTTTTCCCTGAAACTCACGTTCGGTGGGACTGTATCGCTCTGACTACCATAAGAATGCATCACACATACATTCCCAACCAAAAGTTTAATTCGATCAAAATTTCAGTACCTCGCGACATTTGGTAATAACAAATTACGGTCTAGACTGTTTTACATGACGATCGATCTTGTATCGATCGTCCGTTCGTTCGTCTATTGTCAAACCTAACTAATATCGTGTGTCTTAACGAATTGTCAGCTACATATGCGTTACAATATTTTTTTCTGTGCATCAAATAATGTTTGTACATACGATTGAAACTGTGAAATTGGATTCCTAATACTTGAATGCGCAGTAAATCAAATCTGCATAGGACTGCCCAACGATTGGGACGTGTTTGAGCATTGGTACTTGTTACCTTACCGAGCGAACGAAGCACGTGGCCGTATGGTATAGTCATTTAATGGATTTCCAAAGCCGGACCCAATAACAATAATAATAATAATACCGAGCGAGGGAGAACTTTTTTTTATTTCTTGTTTTTCTCACACACGATCGCGTGTGTGCATACACAAAGATCGAGATCGCCGAGTTGCATACCCGAGATGGTGGTTATCGATAGCGCAATAGTATTCCTACGGACGAGCGTTTGTTCTTCGACAGAGGGTCAGGTGCTTCTCGCCTTGGGGGGAGATTTATATAGTTGTGGGATTATCGTCGATCTTTGTTATCTAAAATCTAAGCGCAGCCGATCGGATCAATCATACCCGCTCAAGAATTCGACGGTGACTTTGATTTTTTCTCTTTCGATCCTCGATCCCTTTAACGAGTCGTTATAGCCGGTGACGCGGTAAAATAGGTCTGGACGTTCGGCAAACATTGTCCACGAGCATCCAGTATAATTTTTTTATTTCATTTATTTTACCTTCTGCCTTTCTCGTTAATGTTATAATTTCTCTATCGTTAGTTTAACAATTCTCTCAAATTTTACTATTTCTTTCAGTTAAATTTTCTATATTCTTTGATTCTAAAAAAACTAAAAAATATCATCGACAACGAAAAAAATTGTAAAATTAACGGGGAAACCCGTTAACGGCGGGCGGGCGGCTTCGTCTTGAAAGAAATAATTCGTCAATTGCAAAAACCTTTGTCCACTGCTGTGTAAGGTCGAATTTTTGTACGAGGTCGTGTTTGATGAGATAACTGCCATGACCGGTTTCGCGATGCGATCGTGAATTCCGTCTGGATTTCGACACGCGAAGCATCGAAGGATTAGATTTCAGTGCCGAAGGAGTAGACTAGAGGTATTTCGTCCGAGGCGGTGCCGCGAATAGGCAAACCGCGTAGGTAACGCAGCCTTGGCCTCCACTCGACGTTTCTAGTTCAAGTTGAAATTCCCCATGCACATATACACAGCGGTTCCTGCTATGCGGGCTTATAACGTACATAAGTTATATTCTTCTCGGTCTTCCCTTTTCTCTCTTCCACTCGTGACTCTGGCACCGCGGCCCGGCGATCGTTTGGTATTCCGGCTGAAGTATGCCAGTTAAATAACTGTACAACAGTCGCGGGGGAGATACAGGCCGGGTCGAGGTGTGGTGGAGAGAAAGAGAGAGAGGCCGAAGGGAGAAGAGAAGCATAGCAGAAGCTCTCCGATGCCACAAACGAGGCGATCCTCTCGAACACGACGATAATCCCAATGAGTGGGCCCCAGGTAGGTCAGTGTCCGCCGACACTTTATGCGATGGCAAATGTTAACCGGCCCGATCTCGTTCAATGCTCTTGAGGAAAAGAAAAAAAAACACACATTTTAGCAAGGTGGATATCCCGATGACTATACATTATATATATACTAGGCAGATTATTGTTGCTCTGGCGCGTCGCGCCATCGCTATGGCGTATGCATTTACAATACGGGAATTTATGTTTTCGGGGATTTAGCAGAACGTCACTTCTGGTTTGAAAAACTGATTTTTCGATGGAAATGACTTCATCCTGGAAATAGGTTATTTCCGGCCTGAAAATTTCATTTTTCGACCGGAAATGACATCGTCTTGGAAATGCGTCACTTCCGGTTTGAAAATCTAATTTTTAGATCGGAAGTAACGTCATACTGGAAATACGTTACGTCGGAAAATGATATGTTCAAACCGGATGTAACGAATTTCCAGGATGACGTCACTTCCGGTTGAAAAGTGGGATTTTTAATCCAGACTAACGTCATAACTTCACTTTATTCGGTACTTTATTCGCGGAGCGAGTAAGGTAACGGGATTAATTTTTCTCATGTAGAGATTTACAAAATTAAGCAATTATGAAATTATGCAATTTGTATCAAAACAACTACAAAAGACTTCGTACTAAGTATGCTAAGTGGACTTAAACAAGTAGTGTTGAATATTACAGTTTCTCTCACTGTGTAAGAAAATAAAAGAGAAACAGCTTAGAACAAACAAGAATACCCGTCCTCGGAACATCCCTGTATTTGCTTTCAATGCTCGCGAACTTGGAATCTCACAGTCGCATAGCTTTATTACCACGTAGGGCCGCGAGCAAAATCATCCCAAGAGGGAGACGAGAGAGCAATTTTCTGCCGACTAATTCAGCGTTAAACCGAGTACTGCTATTCTTCTGCTAATATTCTACGAAACGAATCCCACACGACAGACTGCACACGATTTTAAAGAGCTAAAAATCCCGCTCCCGGTATCGAAGGTCAAAAATGTTTCCGAACGCTCAAACATAAATTCACACTTTTTCAAAAATCATAATTTTGAATATAATTCAATCATAATTTTTTAATACAATTCAATTATAATTTTTGAATATAATGAATTATATTATTTAATATAAACCAAGTATAATTCAAATAATAAAAACAATTATAATCTGGCAACAATTTTCGTTTCTCCCGGTCGAGCTATCTTTCGCAAAATTTCCCGCGAGAGTTCACCGAGTTCGTGATGGACTCTGGTCGTCCGTCGGATTATCATACCGCTAATCACTGCCTTTACGCGAGCGGAGAGTCCCGGCTCGGAAGCCGCGGGGGTGTCTCGACGCCCGGCTTTAACGGCCCTACCTCGTTCGGCCTGGCTCTCTTAACGATGAGAAAAGCCTGAGAACTACGTGCAATTCGCCCGGATGAATACAGCGCTCTCGAGCAATGCACCGAAGAGCAACCACCGTCGGGTTTGTATAGCATAGTATACTCTCTCACCCGAGGCGACCGGAGGGGAACGGGAGAGAAAAATATTCAGGCAGACAATAACACGCCGGGATAAGCGCACGGGCGAGCGCTCAGCATTATCGCCGTCGGTGCGCGTCCCGAGCCGCAAAATCGTTCAACTTTCAGGGAGAGAAGATATTGCGGAATCGAGAAAGAAGCTTATCCTCCTTCTTGCGGTTCACCCGATTATGCTTACGCAATTCTTTCGGGCGAGACAAGGCCAAGGTTCTCCCCTTCCTGATCCTCCAGACTCGCTCGAGGTGGATTTTCGAGACGCTGTTTTTCTTTTTATTATATTTTTTTTTGCTCGACCCTTTTGCTGAATATTGAACCGGCTCTGACCGGATAACATTTTTCGACGGTAATGCAACACAGGTGTGTGTCAGCCTATCTGCATTCGACGTTGAAATTACTATGCGTGGATGAGACCGTATTTGGAATACTTTATGTTAAATAATTCACTTTAGTTTCACTTTGAAAAATACTTTAATTTTTCATCACAATTGTACCTTAAATATATAATATTTTCTTACAGTACGTAGTAAGAAATTTAACATTGGTTGACAAAAAAAAAAAAATTATGACGTGACTGATAATAGATTGAAGAGAGAAGAAAAACATTATCGAAGAAAAAAGTCTTCAGAATGTTTCGATCACGTACGATAACGTTCGAAGTCGAAAAATTACTGCTGATGTGGATTCTTGCCGTAATTTCAAAAATGGTTACCGACGTCCCCGCGTTTAATTATCCAGGAAAATTGCTTCATTGTTTTGCATATTTAACAAAAATTTCTTATTCGCAAACGTCTACAAAAAAATTCTCGTCAACTTTACAATTTTAAGAAACTATTAATTCGGTTCGTTGAAAAAAAAGTTAAATTAACGAGAAAAAAGATAGTCGACATTTATGAAAAAGAAATATTTGTTACACGTACAAATCTTTTTTACCACCCGCAAAGTGTCGCGGAGTACGCGACACTATTTTTTTTTGTTTCAATGAAGCGTCGAGGTACGAGCTCGCATAGTTGTTTTTTTTGCTCCCGAGCAATTCGCTTCTTGCTGCGGCGATGTTTCTCGAGGGGATATACTCGTGTCAGCGCGTGCTGAGCTTCGCGATTGTTCTTCGTCGACGAGGTCGAGTAGGCTGAAGAAGAACTAACCGCTTCCGGTTCCAGAAACGGAAGGCTTCCTGCCTCGAGTTGCGCTCCAGAATGTTAAAGCGCCTACACGGCCATGGGCTTTGTACAGTACTAATTTTGTTTAGCGGTTAAGCTTTAATGGAGTCATTCAGAAAAATGTTTTTTTTATGCAACATATTATCCGGACTCGTGAAAGATTGAAGACTTAATTTTCTCCATTTTCGTCGTATACTATAGCGTTTAGATAAAGCTATAAAAAATTGAAAAAAAACGAGGCTAAATCGTTTCGAAATTTCAATCACAAACATTTCGTACTCCTACCTCGTATTTTCGACCCAATAGTTGTACATCTTTGACGCTTCTTTCTCAAAATAACAAATATTTGAAAAGTATCTTCGATTTCTATCGACAATTTTTTTTTTTAATTTACGGATAGTAAATTTTGTTTTTATTCTGGATTTTTATCGACTATTTTTTCATGACTATTGATGCTTAAAAAAGAGATTTTCCACCAGATCTTCACAATTTTTTGTTATCAATTAGCATGTAAGAAATAAAAAACCGTGTTAGTAAAATCAAGAACAAAAGATATTCTTTATCAGCGGGAAAAAAAGGCCCGGCAGTTGAATGATCAAAAAGATTAATTACAGCAGGAACTGCCAACTCTTTTAAAGTACCCTCGATTTTCATCGTCAATTATTTTTTGATCTCCAAACAGTAATGCATTTTTTTTTCTCGAATAGCGTCTAAAAAGTAAAAAAAACCGACTTGGTAAAATATAAAACCATCAGATAATTTTCATCACCAGGAAAAGAGGCTCGGCAGTCAAACGGCCAAGAAGATTAATCACCCCGGGAACTTTAATAAGTCGGAACTCGCAACGATTATTTTTTTTTTGCGAACCTACGTCCCAAAGAAAAGAAGAAAAAAGTCTGACCTGATAAGGATAGCCGCCGGGTCTGTAGAAACTCCCCGTGTTCATGCCAGGATGACCCTTGCCACTCCCGCACATAGAAGCCATCTTTCAAACTGTCTCGGGTATCCTCTATCTTCCGGACGGTCCGCGACGTATAGATATTCTATAGAAATATCTCCGCAGTATTATGTTATGCGAGTTTATTCTTCCTCGTCCCGTTCACTATCCTCTCAGCTCGGGACAAACGCACGAGGGGTCGTTTCTTCCTTAATCCCGATCGTTATCGAAGGATGCGTTATAACTCTCTCGGCATTATGCGTTCGTCCTATCGACTCTCCGTTTATTTACGCCTTCTCCTTCGGTCTCGGAAGAGCCGTTTCGCAAATGTCTTGACGGACCTCGCGAGCCTCCGCCGACTGCAACAGCCTGTGCTAATTTATCGCACGTACAACACACGCTCTCAGTTTCTTCGTCCCTGGGACAAAATTCTTTGACTCCCTTTCAGCCGCTCTTCGCGCTCGTCGCAAACAGAGAATATTTCATTATATTCCTTTGTACACGCTGCGAAGAAATCCTCAAGTCTTCCGAGAACTCGTGCCCGAAGCTCTTCCTCCGGAGTTCATGTTAAAAATTCGCCACCCTCGAGACTTCCGGTCACTCGCGCTTCAGGCTCGATGGCTTCGCTGCAAGGAGCGTCTCCTCGAGTTCGGACATTTCGTCAATTTTCTTGATCAATCGGTCGATTTTTTCGCGTCGCGGGAGATTTTTTTCTTCTGTTAATTCTTTTTGGTGTTTTAGTTGTTTCGGTAGCTTCGAGAACGCGACGTTCGGTTGAGTTTTCGAGAGTGCTCCGTTACACGCGCGTCTTTACTCCAAGACGGTTGACCACCGACTGACGACCGAGACCGGGGCAGATCTTCGGAGCCATTCTTCATCTTCATTCTTAGCGGTGTAAGGCCCCGCCACTACCTCGGTCGCGGCACGCTGCTTGCTCAGCTGCGCTCTATCCGCGCCTCCGTCCCAACCCCGTCCCGGCCCGACGTACCGCCGGAGCCATCGGAGCTCTCTCGCAGGACTCGAGAGCTGCGTCACCTCTGCCACATTCGGCTCCTTCTTAATCGCTTCTTCGTCACCCGACGACACCTGGAAAAAAAATTGCGAACGGGCGATTTAGTAACGTGGCATCAGTTTTGATTAATTCGTCTGTCGATCGTTCAAATTTAATTGAGAGGAATAGAAAAAATGTCGTTGTTCGATTTTGGCTTCCTCATCGAGGACGCTGTAATTAAAATACAATTTTCAACTCTTTTTAATTGTATATTTGAGTTAAGAACAAAAAAAACCATGTGCAAATTACTTTGCATTTTCTTTCGTAACGTAAAGAAATATGTCGACATCTCATAAAATTAAAGCCGTCAAAAATTTAGACGAGAATTGATCATAGGAAACCGTAAACTGAAATTTGCGGATTTCGTTGTTTTAAGACAATTTTTAATCTATTTTTCACCACTGATTACAAAAATATAACTTATGTTACTCTTTACGTGATATCTGATTCGGAAACTCGTGTGAGGCGTAAAAAACAAATGTTTCGAAGAAGTAAACATTTTCGACATCATCAAATTTAAACGGTTAGATCAATTTTTTTCCATATTTAATGCGAAACATTTTACAGTGCTGGTCCAATCCCGTGCAAAATTTAGGCTCGATGCTTCCATCGTAACTCAAATTAGAGCATTATGGTATTAAAAAAAAAAAAAAATTCCATAAAATTTGATCCCTTCGGTAGATTTCGGCCAAATTCGATTTCAAAGCCAAGTTTTTTGTTCATAGTATTTTATTTATATGCATTTTTAAGGTAGAATTGCTTCGAAATATAAATCTCGTCAGTTCGGCTTTTATTTTTGTGTTCTTAAGGAACTTAGCGTGGGCGTTGCAAAAAAATTGCAAACGAAAATCCAGTACTTGGCATTTGTTAGATCAATTCGTTTCTCAATCGTTTAAATTCACTCGAGACAAACAGAAAAAAAATTGATTGGAATAAAGTAAATAATACCCACAAGAGTGCACGTAGATTTTTCACCCGTCCAGGTCTTTAAAAATATTCTCAAAGAACTTATGCCTGGGCGTGTTTCCGGGCTCTTCGTCGGACGATTGAAATGAAACTAAAGTAAAAAAAACCTTACGTTAGAAAAATGAAACCGAACGGAGGGAAAGTGTAGTCCATCACCCGGGTCTGACAATAACCCATGTTATTGCCTGGGTCACGAAACGGTTAAACTCTCGCGCTAGCGATAAGACCGACGGAGGAACCGTACGTAGATAAAAATTTCGTACTGCCCGCAGCTTCGTGTATACGAGAGACGATTATTTCTTTTTTTCGTAGGACACTTAGGTCATACCGGAAATGGAATTTGGTAAATCGTTCCGCACGATTAGCCAGTCCGTCGGTGTACACTTAGCGCGCGCGTACGAGCGCTGCATCAGGAGCATAAGATAGGACGCCGCTGATGGAACCTGTTCCTGCTTCGAGCTCGGCGCAGCTTTGCCTCGGCCTCTCGCATAGTGTAGAGCCAACAGGTTTATTTCGCTGTCCGGGGCGCATTATACCCTCGTCTCTTTCGCTCGCACGCCTCTGTGCGTAGGCATACGCACTTCGTACTTATTAAGAAAAAAAAATAAAAATTCTTTCGTACTCCCCTCGAGCCCGATATAGTTAGCTATCAGCGCCGACGAAGAGAGAAAAAGTGGGAAGTCTGCCGACCGCTATAACCGGCTCATGCCAGACTTCCATTTTTTTACTGCCCTCGAGGTAACACTCTTGTTCCAGATTATTCTTATCAGCCCGCTTAACGATCGTAGTGAATGAACCTGGAAAAAACAAAAAAGATACCATTAGCGGGGTTATACGAAATTATAAATTAACGGCTCAGGAGCCGGTGGGCAACGTGAAATTATGGGTGTCATTCTACCGACTCTTAAGGGGGAGCCATCGCTTTCCGGCAAAGATACATGTTTTATTATTTTTCCTTGGTAATAAAAAGTTAGGTCGGAATTCCCCTACGGTTAATTGTTCGGGACGGTGCTTTCATCGTATAAAAAGATTCCCAAGTCGGAGTACAAAAGATTACTGGGGACTCATTTTTTTATACATTCTTTAAAAAAAAAAATAAAAATCCCCTTGTTATTTTTAATATTCAGACCTAGGGATTTTTTCACCGATCAGCAGATTATTACGAACGATTGGTCGACCACAATTTTCGATCCAACTTATTATCACCGACAAAAAAAAGACATTTTTTTCCCTGAAATCAATGGATCTCCTCAAAGGGGGTCAGACCATTATCTTCCTCGAACGATCTCCGCAAAACATCCAACTGTAAAAAATACGTGTTTTATTTTTTTCCTCGGTAATAAAAAGTTTGGTCGGAAATCTCCCACGGTTGATTGTTCAGACGACGTTCTGATCGTGGAAAAAGATTCCCAGCTCCGAATACAAAATATAGCTTCAATCTCACTTTTGTCTTCATATTATTCTTTAAATACATTTTTCTAGTAAAAAAAATGGAAACCCTCTCGTAATTTTTTAAATATTCAGACCCAGCGATTTTTTCACATGATCAGCAGACCGTTACGAACAATCGGTCGTCGACGATTTTCGATCCAACATGTAATTTTACCGAAAAGGAAATAAGACACATGTTTTTTTCCCTAAAATCAATGGATCTCCCTTAAGGGGGTCAAACAACTATCTCGAATGATTTTCGCGAAACATCGAACTGTAAAAAGATAATTAAATAAATCTCTTCGATAAAAGTTTCGATGGGTTTGCCGTTACTGTTATGCGGTTGAAACGGCAGTGTCGGCACGTGCGTTCGGCAGAGACTTCGATGCCCGCACATCACGACACGTGCTTTTGCTACCAGGGGGAATGTAACAGCGCGTGCTCGATCTCTTGACTCTCCGGCGATGATGATGGTGGATATCATTCCCACTCCTTTCCCTCCCGTTCGAACTATTACATTTTCTGCCTCTCACTCCCTCGCGATTTCCCCCACCAGGAATACGTACACACACGCAAGTCTGCCGCGTTGCTCTCCCGCCGTTCTCCTCGAACTTGGCAGTGAAACGTCAAGGCATTGACCGCGTGAGGCCGAGATTTAAATCGAGCAAGTGCCTCACACATTACAAACATCCCGCTTCGCGAGCACGAACGTTAATGAATTTCCCTTCCGCGCGCCTCCCTTCTCCGAGAACTGGACTCCCGGAGGACTGTAACTCCGCACCTCAAGGTAGAGGAGAGCGGGGCGAAACGGAAAACCGGCGGGGCTAGATGGACCATTTTTACCAATTTTCGTTTCAGAGGATGGAAAAAATGATTTCATCTCATCCGTTTTTCCCCACTCTCCCGTATGGATCAATAGAGATTCAGATAACCTCCCAGTCAAAGTGGGTGTACTACGATCGATTAAAATAGTCGACATCCAAGAACTGGATTTCCGGAGGACTCCGCTCCTCGACACAGAGAAGAGCGGGGCAAAACGGACCATGTTTACCGATTTTTTCGCGGTACTTCGAAAAAAATGGTTTCATCCGGTCCGTTTTGCCCCGCTCTCCCATATCGACCAATAGAGACTCAAACAAACTCCCATACAAACTCGGTGCACTATGATCGATTAAAATACTCGACACCCGAGAGAGTTACGCCCGATTGCGTGAGAGGCGCAATCGGGTTAACTGCTCGGGCGATGGCATAACACACCGGACGATCGCGTAATTGCCTCTCGGCGTTCTCCTCGTTAATGCACCTGCGTGTAACGAGTCACTATGCATATACGATTAGAGCGTAATTACGCCGAGGCAATGCACACACCGTGCCCGTGAATTTATTATTATTTTTAAATATTGTTGCTGTTATAATAAAAAAAAAATGAATCACTACTTATAGGCAACGATACTGATCGTCCAGCCGGAGGACTCGCGCATCGCTCGAGGGCGCTCGGTAGCTGCTTTATTGTCGTTAATGCGTACGCTCTCTATTGTGTTTGCCTACGGGCTGCGATGGAGTTTTGTAGAGTAAGCGAAGAATGTAACGCGGACGTTTTGCTCGTAACGGCTCCAGGGAAGTACAGCAAGGCTCACTTCCCACACTTCCATTAAACATTTTTACCTCTTCTGATGGTACGGCTGACTCTCGGTGTATTATTCGATCGAATCGCAGAGAGAGCTGCAAAGCGAGATAGCATGTTACTATAATCCAACGAATTAGCTCTTGCGAATTGTGCGGCAGTTAAGTAACGATTCTCTTACCCACGTTTACGATTAGTATCATAACGATGACGAGGCTCGGGCTCCGCGAGGAGAGTTACGGTACAGATGATATCCAGGCTCGTCCTTTTTTTCTCCATGTAATGCGATAGAATTTCAGTAATTCGTCTTCCTTCTGTCGGGAAAAAAGGTGTCAGCTGAGTTATAAAGATAAAAAGGGCTGAAGCAGTTGTTTCCCAGAAATCGGAGGAGAAACTCACAGGGAACGACAATCTGCGAAAGTAACATATCGCATCCGTATAAAAACATTACAACATATCTTATGGGATAACCATCCAATTGTTACATCATTATTCTAAGTCGGTGAAATACGCAAATATTTTTTTCACAAAAAATATTTAACATATTTCAAATATATTAAATTCAGCTTTTTTATACAATGTACAAAAAATCATCTACTAATGTATTAATCATAAGACTAATATATTAAACATTCAAATTAATTTATATTTTTAGAAATGTATTCCAGAGTATATAATTTTTTTGGCGCGTAAATATTTCACGCAGTTACCGACAAATTGTTCGATGTATACCGCGTATAGTTTCGTCCCATGTGGGAGTAAAAATCTTTTTAGTGAATACACGCGCACTCGAGGTGTTTAACAGTGGTTCGAGCTCTCGTGCGGGACGATCGGAGCAGTTTGCTCCGTGTCTGCCTTCGGGACGAAGGTAAACACAGGGACTCTATGGTAGCCGTGAGGCGAAGTTAAATAATGATTAAAGAAAAAAAAGGAAACAAAGGAAGGGTTCTTGGCGCGAGACACGGTTGTGCATACACGAGGTAGGCTTCTCGAGGTTGGATATCGCTTGAGAAACCCGCTGGGGCGGGAATGAGACTCGATTCACGGCTCCGAGCATTTTCCCACAGATTCCCCCCCATGCGCGCTTCTCTCATGTGTTAGTCGTGCATAGAAATATCTCGGACGGAATATAATGCACGCCTTGCCCTCGCGCACATTCGTACGCACCCAGCAACTTGGCCTCTGAGATAACCGGTTGACCGTCAGGAGCGAACGACTACGATCACGTTAATGAAATTATAACGTCACGAGACGCGCTATACTTTGTTACGCGTATTTATTCGTTAAATTGACCATCGTTGCTGGTTCACGGCACGACGGATATAGTGATGATAGTTATTCGTACTGTGCGATGCATATAGTCGCGTTTTACTAGACTGGTAGAAAAGATTAGGTTGATAAAAATAAAATGTATTGAATCGAATAAAATTTGCTTAAATAATAATAGTAATTTTTTGTTATGAACGATTATATTGTTATATTATTGTTTATTTGCATAAAAAACAATCAAAGTTCCTTTTTTTTATATCCATAATGGAACATTGATTGTATAGAAAATAAGGAGAAATATAATGAGGAAGTTTATATGAAATTATGAAGATTAATGGGAATTTTTTAAATAGATTTGATCCAGTTAATGGGAAATTTTTGGGTTTAGCTGCATCTGGGTGTTTTCATTGTTTCGAATGAAAATGGATATTGGGAGTATGAATATACGTAACTGAAGATAGTTTTAAATAAGATACAGAAAGTTTTAATTCGCTGATTTCCACGGGTGCGATTATTCAAATTGTAGCATTGTTGTTGGCTATTTTGTTAATCGGATACAAAAAAAAGGTCTCCAAAATAAATATAGGAAATATTTCTAAGGAAATATTTACAAAAATTGGAAATATTTTGTTTACCTTCAATTATAAGGGAAAACATTGGAGCTTGACAAAACTAGTTTCAAGATCATAAAGATGAACCATCGTACGTATAGTACAGGGTTTGCATTTTGTTTCGTTATAACATTATCAGTCGTGGTTAGCTGTTTCAACGGTACAACGAGGATCTATCGAAGTCCCTCGTGACAAGAGGAATTCTCCAAATTTCCAAAGAATCCCAATTTCCAAGTTAATCAGCAAAATCTGGCCAACTCCAGCGATCTGTCAATTCCAGCAATTTCGAAACTGACTTTGTCCATCGTTTGAAATTTGCAAAATTCTAAAACAGGTAAAAAAAATAAACTTTCATGTAAGACTTATTGTGGAGCCCGACAAAAATGGCAAATTTGAGGTTACTTTTTTATACCTTCATCTATGTTCGTACTTTCGATCGCCTGTTGTGTGGCTTTTCCGAAAATTGTTCTCCGAATGCATTCAAGACGAACCTATTTATCTACCTTCAAGAACACTGACAAAAATAAATCGTACACAAAAGCTGAAAACAACGTGTCGAAAATTTAACCGCCAAGTGTTGTTTTTCTTTCATTCTTCAGATGGCAATGCAGACGAACACGAGTGCCATTTTGAAGCACCAAAGTTTCCGTACGGATGCGAGTGGCGCCACGGGTCTGTGCGCATGCGCCAGAAATCATATGTTCGCCAAAACAATCGATGAGGCGCTCAGTTGCGAAGTCGCACGGACGTCTGTCGCGTCGGGGATCAGTACGAAAAGTCAATTACAATAAATTGCTAGTTAGATTTGTATTTCGTTGCACGAACTTCGATGTACAACTGAGTATTGCGACTGCGTCGATGCAATCGTCAGGAGCAAGTGCGACGAGCGGGGCATGCGAATTACGTGCATGTAAACAAAAACGCGGAGGCAACGAAGCTCGTACACAAGTTCGATGTGGCGTTGGACCTGCCCAATGCCACGGCCGTGTTGTCGATTCTCATACGAGAAACAAAAAGCGATTTTACCAAGACATCTGTTATGAAAAGGTTATGTAAATGGATTACATATGTTCGTCCCGATGTTATACTATAACTGTAAGCTATAGCTATAACTATGAGCTATATGTTATGTTAACTATAAGCTACCCTCCGTCCAAAAGTTACCTTTTTGGTCGGGTGGTAACTTTCGGATGTTTATACCGTTCAGACCGACATATGGAACTCGATAAGATGACTTTTTGATAACAAATTTGGTTGTTCCTTAAAAAAGATCGAGGCTAACGAATCGTAAAAATACATCGTCACGAATCTCGACAGTATACGAGCCTCTCTCGTTCGTTCGACCATCGCTCGATAGTTTCATCAATTACACGAGTCTGATAGTTTCGCATAATTGACGTACAGCATCGCATCGGTCATCGGGCCAAGCACGCGGGACGGACGGAACATTGTCGTTATCGATCGGAGTCTCCAAATACCGACTGCCTGTTTCGAAGTTGGTGCGTTATGAACTCGGCCGGTTATAACTCGATGGTTTAGCTGCAGTGTTATTCTCCCGATCTTTCTTTAGCCGCTCGCGATCGGGTCTCTGAACACATCGGGTAATTGACTCCGTTTCGTCGTAATCGGATCAAATATGGCGTGCGGCCGTCGGACGTGAACGCAGACATATTGGACGTCGGACGGTTTCTCGTCGCGAATGTACAAGTACGATGGGTAGTAAAATAATTACCGTTACAAACAAGTGATGCATATGTGCTTACAGCAAACATTGCGTGTGTGGAACAGCGGATGGGCAGACGTGGAATCGAATAATGGACGAGCAAATTTTCATCAGAACGAGTAAGTACGTAGTAAAACTTAATTTACCGAGCATAAATGGAATAAGGTAAACGGCCTAATTTCCGTCATCTTCAATTATTAAATGGAACATTTTATTTAAAAATATACGCATTGCGGGATTAATCAAGAGTACAATCCGCTCATCAACATGACGTCCAAATATTTATTTGAACGTCCCTGCCCGAATCTTCGGTTGACTCAAACGAATTGTTTTATCAGTGTACCCGCCTATAAAAATTCATTTCGGTTCTACACTGTAAAAAGAAATTCTAAATTTAATGTACAAATGTGATAAAAAATTAATATACTTTTTCATTGAAATTTAAGTAAATTATTAACTTATTAAATTATTAAATTATTAAATTATTCAAAATTAAAAAGTATTCCCAATATTTTTAATACGCCGAATATTAATTTATCGTCACAATTCTACATGAAGTTTAGTATCCCAGTTTTTGCATAAATACGTCCAATTAGGTACATTAAATTTCATACGAATTTTCTTTACACTGTAGCTGCACGATAAGAGTATAAAATAGTTGAATATTCGAACCGTGCGTCCCTTATCTCGTACGCTTTACATTCACATCGTAAAAAAAAACCAAGGCAGACTGTGCAGAAGACTGCCTAATAAGAACAATTAAAATATAACTGCTTCGTCGAAATTCGCGACATCGTCGTTACTCGCTTGTGTCTTTGACCGATCGACGATTGCTCGGACCTTACGAAAAACCGTGTGGTCCACCGCGTGCGCGCGCACCTTCATCACACAAATGGCAGGAGGAAGAAATAGTCCGACAAAAATGGGAGGTTGACTCTCCGGGCTCGAACGAACGCGGACCTTACCCGAGCTCATTCTTCGCGGTTGCTCGCGGGAGATCTCCTCCCTTCCGCTCTCTTACAGAGATAAATGAGAGGCAGAAGTTTCGCAGCTATACTGGCATATAATCCCGAATGCGACGGAGGAACACCAGACGCTGACATGAGAGGCGCGGAGGGGGGGTGGGGGGACACTTAGCAAAAAACACGACTTCCCTTACCGCACAACGTGACTCATTTATTTATTCATATAATCGTACGATATGGAGGAATTAATGCTCCTACCTGGAGTTAACGAAGGATCGAGGGACGTCCGAGATCCTGCGATATGACAACATCATGTTTATGCTTTTTATGATATTTCATTGATTTCATTGATTACCGTTATTTTTATTGTATTTCATCGAATTAATTGGAGTTTTTCTTAAATCTATTTCGGGTAAAAATAACATCTTAAAATTCGTGTTTTTCGCACTTGGCGATGATTTTTTAAAACCATTTTCCGTTCGAAAAACTTTTGAGATTTATAAATCTATGGATGGGTAATTAAAGTAGTGAGCTTTTTTTCGAAGATCGACCTAGTGCCGGAATCTGAAATAGAAATTGGAAAAGTAACATTTCCCGAATATTTCTGAAAAAGACTAGTGAAGAATGTCGATCGTTCGAAAAAATCAATGACTTTTGCGGAGCAGAGAGGCTTTCAAAGAGTTCTCGGACTTAAACTTTCCAACCGATATAGCACCTCGAAAACAATCTTACTTTTCTTCTCGTCGTCTTTTTCCACCTCCATATCAACACTAAATCTCTTCAACCCCGCAGCTGCGTTCCGAAGAACTCCAACTCTATATATATCGCTTATAGTCGACGTTATTCCCCCCCCCCCCCCGTCCGTCCGCACCGTCCCCGTTTATTTACTAAGTTCTAAGACAGTCGGCTCTCGTCGCGCCGGTACAACTGCTGCGACGAACCGAGCGCGCAAGTATCAAGAAGCGACTCTCCTCGCTCTCGCGAATTCCACATTGCATTCTACAGTTTTTCCCATCATAATACCGGGGGCCACTTTTGCTCTCGGTGTTCCCCCGATGCCGCTGCTTCTGCGCGCCGTTCGCGCTGCTGTCTCAGCGTCGCGCTGGTATTCCTCGGTTATTTAGGCGGTTGAGCTTCGCCTCTCCCCTTTGTCTCTCCGGCGTCCCGAACGTCCTCGCTCTCCTCCCTCGTGACTCGGCGCTGCGAAACACTCTCCCCGACAGCTTGGGAGAGCGAGCGAAGCCGGGAACTCGCTGATTGCTACTGTGTGTTTTTCTTTCTTCGCTATCCGAAAATAACAAAGCGTAAAGTATTTTGCTTCCTTCGAACCTCGGTACCGAGAGCGGAATTCCCGGGACCGCGTTTCAACGTTTCGCAGGCATTGTCGAAGTGGACCCTTGGAGCGTTTCCTCGTCGTTCTGTCAGTCCGGGAAACGACTTCTAGGAGTAGGTTAAGGTAGTCCTTGCGAATGGTGTTGATTTCGCATAAGTTTCAGAGAATTGAGAGGGAATTGTTAACATTTCTCGATGGTATAAAAATCTGAAAAAAATCAAGCGTATTGAAGATGCCGAAAAGATTAATTTTGCATAATAATAATTCCAAAATGTTATTAACAAATTGATGAAAAATTTAATTGTTCAACAAATCTCCAGGAAACATAACTTTTGAAAAATTAAAATTATTCATTTTTCTGAATACGCATGAATTTCTTCAGATTTTTAAATTCACTTTGAATTTTCTGACTTTCTATACGTTTTTGCCATGCAAAAAAAAAAAAAATCAAAGTGAATTAAAAAAGGAGTTGATAAGAGAACCCTTTTCTGGATCGGAATAGTTGTCGGTCATTATTCGACCCGTTTGGTTTTACGGGGCGATGACACGGTGTCGCCATTACTTGTATGCCGAGGTACTTTGTCTACTAAAAAAAAACTTTCGCCTCTCAGAGTGGCAATTCTTATATGAAACCCGATGAATGGACGGACGATCATGTTTTTTTTTATTATACGGGACGTCAGTCCAATAATAGTTTCTAATACGATTTCGGTACTTAAAAAACATAACTCCTACTCTCCTCTAAAAATTTATTCCCGCTCTAGTTGATACGATAAGAGGATAAAATAATGGATTATTGACGGACGGAAATAATTGCTTTAGTTAAATATTTTGTACATGGTGAGTAAGAACAGTAAAAACGGTAAAACCAGATTACGTCTACAAATGGCGCTGAAAACTTTGTTAGACCAGCTAAAATGATAAAATCTGTTTCAGGGTCAATCTCGTCTTCTTTTTTTTACGTACGTGACAAGATAACTCAATACTTATACTGATGTCATCGTTTGAATCTTTAAATTGAATCGAATAGCGGAGAAATACGTGTAATTGAAGATAAAGAGATGCGAGGCGATCTCGAACCGGAAGCATTCGAAACATTGTCACACGTCACAGTGGATGGCCTCCGATCGCTCGAGCATAGAGGCCTACATAAATTAGTCAGCCCCATAGGCAAAGCTCACACACACGGTGGAAGAAATAACTGTGCCGCGCGCGCCTTGGCGTCCCGTTCTTCGGTGTATATAGTGACCCGCCTCATTAGTTTATGATAATTTTATGCGCGAGAAATAAAAGATGTACCGGTGAGATAATTATCGAGGAGCGCGTTCTAAATACCCTACCGCTTGGCGATCCCCTGCTCCGCATTGGAAAATTGGATATTTTCAATACGTTTGAAATATATTTTCAATATATTTTCATTATATTAAAAATAGAGGCACCGACATGAACATTTACAATCAGCAACATTTTAAATAAATTCACCGGAACACTTTTGTCCCACAGCCCAATGTTCATCGCAACAACCCCCGTCAGAGGCAGATTAAATACGAGGCATAAAAAATTTGTAATTGTAATTTGTATTGGTAACATTGAAAATGTTAACAAAAAATAATATTAAAAATGTATATTTTAAATATTTCTTCAATATATTTTTAATACATTAAAAATAGAAGAAGCAACATTTACAATTACCAAAGTGTTTAAAAAATCCACCGCAAAAGTATCATCCCATAACCCAATGTTAATCTCCTCAACCCCGGTCAGACGCAAATTAATTCTGACAAATAAAATTTTCCAAAAATTTCGTTACTCCTGCAGACGCGAATTTGACCGGTGCATCGAAGCGACGATATAGCGAGAACGGGTCAGCGTGAAGTTTTTCCTCCCGACCGTCCCCGGACGAAATTCTTCGAGTGACGGGGGCACGAACGATGAGGGGGGGGGGGGGGGGCGACATAGTTGGGATAAAAGTGTATGAGAATTATTAACGATCGCGCAAGCTCTCGTATAGCCAGTAAATAACAGTTTTTATCCGGGCGTCCGATTTCCAAGCCGACGAGTTCCCCGTCGCCCCCCTCGGCCTTTTTCTCCCCCCCCCCCTTCTATGCCTCCGCGAGGGCCCCGGGCCCTTTTCCCCCTACTTAAAGATTTATCTCGAAATTTTTAAAATCGCTCCAGTCGATGGTCTTCCTCTTCTTTCTCTCTCACCCTACCCCCCCCCCCCCCCTCCCCGCGGCCCCCTCTGGGTCGCACACTTCTTCGGACCGCCCTTCCGAATTTTGCGACGCGAGTCTTTTGCGCCCGCGTAAGAGAGCACATATTCTTCACGACGAAGCTCGGGAGAATCCTCGGAGTGTAGGAAAGAGAGAATTCGGCGGAGTCGCGTAA
Organism: Stenichneumon culpator; assembly: GCA_964017025.1. Classification (NCBI taxonomy): domain Eukaryota; kingdom Metazoa; phylum Arthropoda; class Insecta; order Hymenoptera; family Ichneumonidae; genus Stenichneumon; species Stenichneumon culpator. The sequence goes on along the minus strand of OZ024779.1, from coordinate 15,553,003 downwards.
CTGTCCCCCCCCCCCCCCTCCTCCCCCTTCGTACGTCGGGGAATGTCTTGCTCTTTACAAACCCTTCGGGTGATTTTTGCACCGGCGTAGAGCACATTCACTTCGAGTTGATTTATCATCGTAGCGATTAAATGTTTGACTACCAGTGCATTATGTTTTTGCCAGGGTGGGGAAAGAGCCATTTTGGAAAAAAAATATATATATGTACTCTTGGCGATTTTTATCGGTGAAATTGTCGAATAATTGTGAGGAAGAATTGGTGCGTCGAAAATCATTTTTTGTGAACTATTTGATAGACTTGGAAAGAGGAATTATAATTACTGAAATCTACAAAATATAGGGTAGACCGGCCAGTGAATGGACAGTTAAGTAGACGAAAAAGCCAGTGAATAGACGTTTTTTTGCATGTGCTCTTATGGAAAGTGTCCGTTCCACTGGTCCTGTCCATTCATTGGCTGGTTTACCCTATCGCGTTTCGTCGTTAAGGAGATGGAATTTACGGGAACAGAATTGAATTTATCGGCCCTGGCGAATAAACTATTTGATTCAAAATTGTCGATTACGTTTCACCAAGTTGCATCCTTGCATCGAAGAGAAATTACTACGTGCACTATTACATTCAAAAAATAGCAAAAAATAAAGCTACATAATTTTATGAAGTAATTACCAAGTGTTTCTATTATCGTTATATTTTTCTATGCTATTGTACATGGAAGTGTTAGTTTTGTACGAAGATCTTTAAATATTATGTACCTTTTATTCCTTTAAATATTATGTATTTAAATAACAGTACATTTCGATACGAGTGCGAAAAAACTTATTCCGACGAGTGTGACTTTGCAGCACGAGCCGAAGGAGACTGTTGCAAGTATCGAACAAAATTTTATTTCACGAGGTGTGAAAATGGGGTTTTTCGCACGCGAAGCGTGCACAAAAACCGCACATTTTCCCACCGAGTGAAATAAAATATGTTCCTAATTATGATTGCAATACGAACAACTACGTAAAAGGACAGCGCCCGTAAATAAATTAAACTAGATTCAATTAAATTAACTAAAAAAAAATCATCTCAACCAAAAAATTAATTAAAACAAAAGGATTAAAATAAAAAAAAATCGTCTATTACTCGGAACGAATCAATTGCGAATCAGCAGCCTCTCCCGCAGCTACGCCCGTGCGAGCGCCGTCCGGTAAGGAGAGCAGCGGAGGCGGATTGGCCGAGAGGGCGGGAGTGGGGGGAGAACTTCTCGAGCCTCGTTACGTTGGCCCGATCTTCGACAAGAAAATTTGCCTCCGAGCTTCGGATTGCGACGGCGTCTGAGTTTGTTGTGCCCCATTGCCGCCCGTATGTTCCCTCAGTCGCTCCCCCGAGTTTGTCTGCCGGTCGGCAGCTCCTCTCGTATCGTCCTCCGCATGGAAGATGATCTCCCTTGGTCCGCGTAAAACCCCCTCCCCCCGCCCCCTCTGCTCACGCATCTTGATTTATCGGTCGACATTTTTTCGCAAGACTTTTATTACGTTTTAATCCGACGCATATTTAGCAGCTCTGCGGACCCGCAGAGAGAGAGGGAGGGGGGAGAGGGTGGGGGGGGGGAGGGGGGAGCGTGGTATACGGCTGAGATCGACGAAGGTAAAGGGAACGATCGGGAGCATTACTCTCCCCGATTGCCTCGGGCAACAGAAGCTCCGACCAGCTTCGTCGGCTCCGTTTAACCGTCTATATATATATATATATTTATATATATATATGTATGGGGTACTCCATACCAAGTGGGCCACGCTAATTTTGCGTGGTGTCAATAAATGTTCACAAATTTTTTTTAAGTTGCTCATACTGCCAAAAGTGTCCACAAATTATTTTAGATTTTTGAACCTTATTGTTCATCGAAACTTTAATGGTGCTTTCTTTTTTTTAGTTTTACTTCGATTTGTTACATGCGAAAACTTACATTTTTAACGCAACACATTTTTTTTTTCTGCAATGGACGGTTTTAAAGATACAGCGGATGTAAGTACAAAAAAAAAAACGAAAGCACTATTAAATTTTCGGTGAGCAATAAGGTTCAAGAATCTAAAATAATTTGTGGACATTTTTGACAGAATGAGCAACTTAAAAAAAAATTTATGAACATTTTTTGAGACCATGCAAAATTGGGGTGGTCCACTTGGCATGGAATATCCCGTATATATATATATATATGTATATATATATATATATATATAGGCAGCGATCGCGAGGCGGTCTTGTGTCGGCGCGGGAGACTGAATTTTCGGATGAGCTCGACCGATCGAGATCGACGATGATGATTCGGAGGGCCCTATAGCTCTTACCCTTGATCCCCCCCCCCCTCCGGCCGCTCGGTCTCCCTTCGTGGTCTGGCACTATCTCTTTCTCCTCTGGATCCTCGCCTGAAGAAATAATCGATTCGAGACGCTTGCGAGATATATGCACATGCTCAAACTGCAACGCCTCGGCATCGTCTTTAACCCCTCCCCCCCCCCTTCCGACCCCCCTCCGCCGATTTTCGAGTACACGCAGGCTTCTTTATTTATTTTAATATATACACTCGAGGACCATTAATACATAATCAGAGGCGAAGGAAGATCTCACGGTGACGATCTTGCGCGAGTCTGTAGGGTGGATTTTTACTGGGTAATTACTAATGATGCGCCATTTTATTTTTTAACCGGAAAACTGGCTGTGCCGACTTAAAAAATTCGTGGACACTTGTGGACAAGAATTTACTGTAATTATATTTTGCGTATCTGTCTTAAAATCAATGCACAGTAGAAACACTGGACACTGATTTTCTCGGAAGTGGAGCTTCATACAATTATGCTAAAACTTCACTTACAGGTAAGTTCGATTAATCATTATATTCTCGAAGCTGCGCGTCTATCGAAGAATCATTGTTTGAACAATCTTATATATTAAATGCAACAATATAATAAAAATATTAATGGCAATGAACACCGATTAGTTATAAATAGTTTAGTGAACTAATTAAAATTACAGAAATTAATAAAAATTTGATAAATTCTATATACATATGCGCGCATAAGTGTTAGTCGTAACACTCATGCGCGCATGCGCATGTGCAAATTTAATTTCCTCGAATCCTGCTTAGCGATTGACTTGGCTCTGGTCGGGCCTCAATTACCCTGAACGAGAAAAAAATTTCGAGACTCGAACGGTGCGTCGAGTCGAGATCGAAACATTTTTCTAAGGGATCAATTTTTTCTTTTTTTCAGGAATGAGAAAAATAAATTCAATAAATTAAATAAATAAAAACAAGGTATTCATCCGGTCGCCCGATGGCGCTGGGACGCGCCGGAAACGGCGTCGACTATCCTCTGAAAGGTCGTCGGTCCCAGGCCGAGGAAGTCGTCGTCGCTTCTTCTTCTTCGACGCCTTCGCAGGAAATAATCCCCGTAGTCGGGGGAGGCCGGTGGATTTACCTTTGCGTAGTAAACGGCAGCGAAACCGCTGTATATCAGTAACGCTGCAGTCGCGATCTGGCGGCAGAAAAAAAGTTACATCACTTATTGATTGATTTATGGATCCATTGGTTGATTTATTTATTCATTTGTTGATGTTCCATTTTTTCACCGTATATCCTTCTGGTAGGGATGTGCGAATATTCAAAAATTTGAATAATTCATCATGAATTGAATATGAATAATTCGTATTAGAATATTCAAAATATTCGAATAACTTTAATAGTCTAAATATTCCAATTAGTTAGACGAATTATTCCAATAATTAGAAATATTGATTTGAGAGCGGAGCTGGTCAGTATTTTAAATACGTATTTCAAATACATATATAGTATATTGTATTTTGAATATTTTACCCAGTTCCGTTTACAATGGACCATAATAGTCATTATATATATATATATTTTTTTTTAATATTTGTTCCATTTTCCACCGCATACCCTGTGGGGTTTTTACGGAACCCTAGACCGATTCCGCCCTATCACTCTCGACCCGCACTCAGCTAAGCTACCTAACCTTCCAGTGCGTCCGTAGCCGACTTAGCTACACTGTACTGCATTTGCCGAGGACACGGGGAAACTACGGAAAACCCGTGCCGATACAGACGGCCCTATTCGACTGAGCCACTGGTATTTTTGCACTTGAGTAAAGTGCAGAAACACCAAAGTCCCAGAAGAAAGCGCTTCCCGCTCAACCATCGATGCGCCAGCAAGTGCACGGCTAAGCGGTCACCCATCCAAGTACTGACCGCGAACGAATCAGCTTGACTTGGGGGACCACCAGAGCCGCGCGCCAACCGCGCATCCGCCGCTGTCGGTCCATTTATTGATTTATTTATCGACTTATTTATTGATTTATTGATCGATGAATGTATTGATTTATTTAATAACGGGCTGAGCCCAATTACAAGCGCTCATTTGATTGAAGACGTTAGTAATGTAAGGAGTTTATTTTTGAAGAGTATCACGGAACATTCAAAAGGAGGACCACGCTCTGCGTAAAGATTTCCCAACCGGCAACAACGCGGATGCCAAACTGTGAACGCACAGTTTTTTTTATCTATAAAACGGAACCTGGCAAATTTCGTTATTCCGCAATACTCGCTCCCCCTCGCGTTTGCGGAATATAAGATATTATCCTGAGCCATTCGTAAAGACTCTCATAAATTAAAATAAGTAAAAAATACAATAAAGTAAAAAAAACTAAGAAGACCGAGAGGAGACGGAAGCGAGCTGTGCGGCGTAACGGAAATGGAATTAGCCACTGCGACTCCGAGGTAATTCCTACTCGCTTTACAGCGCGTATCTCGCCGAGTCGTTCCGGACCACACTGTTCCCGGAATCGTGGAACGTCGGCTACGCCAAGTGTTGCCAAACGATTTTGCCGTTGCAAAGTACACGATAAAAAACACGTTTGTGCAATTTAACAGTGATTTTATTAAATTTGTTTTTAAGATATTCAATTGTTTTGAAGATATTTAATTGTTTTGAAGATATTTAATTGTTTTGAAGATATTGAAACGATTTTGCCGTTGCAAAGTGCACACGATAAAACAAAATCAAGTTTTTGCCATTTAACACTTATTTTATTAATTTTTTTTTTTAAGACATTGAATTAAAATTGACATTTATTTTAATCAGTCGAGTCGTCGCTTATAACATTTCTAATAAAATTTTTCGACAAATTTATTTTTTAATAAATTTTTAGAGGTATGCAATAGTTTTTTGTTATTGGTAACTTTTTTATTTTAGAATTTTTTTGTGTGGTAAAAAAAATGGTTTACCTGAAAAACTGCCCAAAACTTGTAGCTCCCCTCGTTGATTAGAAAATCGTAATAACCGCTCCAGGGGTCGGATTTTCCATTGGTGAGAGCTTTTTTCTCTTCCACGTTATCATCGTCCATTTCGTGATCTGCTATATGTTCATCCTCGTCGCCGTCGTCCTCGTCCGCGTCGTGACCCCCGCGCTTGTACCATCTTGGGTTTCTGCGAACGTTTCGTTAACCCTTTAACAACTAAGCCCCTTTACCGCAGAAAAAAAGAAGATTTTTCTCAACTGCTCGAATCCCTTTTGGAAAATTCAATTTTCAATTATTTAACAACCAAATTAAAAAAAAAAGTCTAACAAAATTCTAGTCCAAAACTGTCTTTACGATACACTGCAAATCTTTTCCGATTTTGTTTTCATAATAAAAAAAATTTAAAAAATCAACAGCTGTTTACACATAATTGTAAACAGCTGTTTTACCAACATAGCAAACATGCTACGCTGGCAGTTTCGATGTTAGTGAACAATTAATATTTCATTACCATTTAATAACTATTATTATTAATATAATAATAATAACAATACATTATTATTCTTATTATTAACGTAGTCATTATTATCATCAAGAAGTGAAAAATTTCGAGCCGAAGCTTAATTTAATTTTTTCCTTCGGTGTTCATCGCGTTAACGATCGTTGGAATTAATAATCGACGATTAATGCACCTGAAGGAGAGTGCGGTAGTGGCAACCGCGTTGCTTTCAGTGGTAAAGTTCTCATCGGTATTGTCCGGTGCGTCCGCGTCGTCTTCGTCCGCGTCGTAACTTCCTCGCTTGTACCATCTTGGATGCCTGCAAACGTTTCATTAACCCTTTAACAACCAAGCCCCTTTAACGTAAAAAAAAGATTTTTCTCAACTGCTTGAGTCCCTTTTGAAAAATTCCGTTTTTGATGATTTAACAACCAAATCAATGAAAAAATTGAGTGACATTCTAGTCAAAAACTGTCTTTACGATCCATTAGTATTCTTCCAATTTTTTTTTCATAATACAAAGAATTGAAAATCAAAACAGATAATTAAAAACAGCTGTTTCACGAACATAGCAAATATGCTACACTGGCAGTCTCGTTATTAATAAACGATCAATATTTCCATTACTATATAATAACTGTTATTGTTATTAATATAATAACTGGCGCTTACGTTGGCTCGCGCCTTCGTAGTATTTATGTAAGTACCCGGGTGAGTATTTGTCTGTATCTGTGAGCATCCGTGAGTATCGGTGCAAGTATCTTTGAGTATCCGTGTGAGTATCAGTGAGTGTCAGTGAGTACTCTGATAATCCGTGAGTATCCGTATGACTATCCGTAAGTATCCGTGAGTATCCGTGTGAGTATTTGTAAGTATCTAAGAGTATCTGTGGGCATCCGTGAATGTTTGTGTGGGTATCTGTGTGAGTATCTGTGAGTATCGGTATGTGTCGAATCGCCATGAATTTTATTATTATGTCGACAATAACGATGAATTATTATTGTTATTATTAATAGTTATTATCATCACCAGGAAGGGAAAAATTTCGAGGCGAAGGTTAATTTAATGTTCTCATTCGATGTTCATTGACAATCGACGAATAGTGCACCTGAAGGAGAGTGCGGAATTGGCAACGCCGTTGCTCTCGGTGGTGAAGTTCTCTTCGGCATTGTCCGGTGCCTCGCCGTCCTCCAAGCCGTGGATCCAGTGGGCGGAAGCCGCGAGCAGGAAGAGCCTGCAGAGGATCTCGGCCGCTTCCATGGTAACACTCGCTCGCGTGACCGATCTAATCCACCCCAGGCTAAATTGTCCGTGAAAAGCGCGCAATCCGTGACTCCGTCACTCCGTCGGGATGATTTCTTCACAGCAACATCTGCGCGGCTCGCACCGATCGGGCCAATCTCGTTCGGCAACGGAGGGATCGAATCGGAGACGATTTTTTCTGCGCATGCGCGAACCTCGAACCGATGACGCAACCGCTCGCGGATCTCTCGCGATATATTATCGATTACCCTACGGTCGATTTGTTTTTTCTTCTTCTCTTCTTTCCCGTTTACACACGAGTCGATTCACTCCGCGAGAAGTCCGAGTGGTGATTTATATTGTGGGAGCATTTTTGGTCCATGCACGAACGAATCCATTGAACAACTGGCCGATACCGTTGCTTCGGATATTCCTCTTCTGGTTCGTTCTGCGACGACGACGAGCCAGTCGCTCGATCGTAACTGTAACACATCGGTAACGTTAAGCAAACCTCGTATGGCTACGGCGATGACGCTAAACGGTCCTAATTGTTACAGATATTACCTCAAGAGAGGCGGACCAGACACAGCGGGATGAAAATTCAACGGCGCGTCAATGTAAATTCTTCGCGTACGGTATCGTCGGGCGGTACCGATCTTCGCTCGACGTAACCGAACAGCGGTACCGAACGGGGTCGACGTAAAAAACGGCATCGGAGAAATTCCTGTCTGCGATGGCTCGATGAAATTCGTGTCATTTTTTTTTGTTTTCGTTTGTTTTTTTTTTTTTTTTTAGAGAGAAGTTCGGGGAATCGGTTAACACCTCGGAGCGCTCGAAGGTAGAGTCGATGGAAGAGTTTCTGGAACGGCGGGGATGGAGCAAGATTTCTACTGGTAGGTGTTTTTGAGATTTATAACGGGCCTGGTTTAGGTACGGAAAATAGCTTACAAGGAGCCTTGAGGCGCGAAAGTCCTTCGAAGCAATGCGCTGTATTTATAGCGGGGTTGTTTCGCGTTCCGAGTCAGCTGAACTGTCTTACCAACTGTTGGTTCAGATAATTACTTTTTGAAAAAAATGGCTCCTGACAGGGCAATACTTGATTGATTGATTTAGTATTATAGTTATTGTTTTATATAGTTATAGTCTAGTAGGGAAGAGCGGGGCAAAAGGGGAAGAAAATCCAGATGTATCGATGGGGTAAAATGGGGCGTCCAAATTTTTAATGGAAAATTGCATTTTGGCCTATTGTCACATTTTGCCTCATTGCCCTGTTTTGCCCCGCTCTCCCCTATAGTATGGTACTGTATAGTTATAGTATTATAGTTATTAGGGGTGAGCGGGGTAAAATGGGACAGTCGGACAAAACAGGGTTGAAAATCCGGATGTGTAGTTGGGACAAAATGGGGCATCCGAAAATGATTGGAAAATCGAGTTTTGCCCCAGTTGTCCCGTTTTGCCCCACTGTCTCATTTTGCCCCGCTTCCCTCTATATTTGATTAATGATTTGTTATTACAACTGTATATAGCATACAGACAATCAGAAGCAAGATTTTTAAATAAAGTAATTGGCTGTTCCGATTTTTAACTTTTACACATACTTGCACCTCGAAATAGACGAAGGCATTTTTTAAATTTACAACCGGCCCGGTTTAGGTACGAAATTAGTGCATTACGATACTAGTGCGATAAAACTTTTTCTGACGAGTGCTGCAATCACACGAGTTAAGAAAAAATTTTCCGGACGACTATCGTACGAAATTTTATATCACTAGGTACGAAAATGGGCGTATTACGCACGCGAAGCGTGCGTAAAACGGCCGTTTTCGCACCGAGTGACATAATAGCACATTACGATACTAGTACGAAAAACTTTTTTTGACGATTGTGAGTTTGCAGCATGAGCCGAAGGGGATTGTTGTCCCGAGTCAATCAAACTGTTTTACCAGCTGTTCGTACAGATAATTAGTTTTAAAAAATTTGTCCTGATAGGCGAATATTTGATTTATTGACTTATCATTATAGTATATTACTATTCCTCTATTTAATTTATTATTACTATCATTACAGCTGTATATCTAACATACAGTCAATCGGAAGCAGGATTAAAAAAAAAAAGCAATTGACTGTCCCAATCTCTATCTTTTACACATACGAGCGCGAACATGCTGCATCAAAATCTGCACTCGAGGATGGATTCGATAGTCTCATTTTCTGGAATATTCCAAACATTCCAAAAAAATATTTCATTCCTCGTTCCGAGTCAGTGCAACTCCTTTCCACCCGCCACTGCCCATAGGCCGTGTCAAGTGAAACGCTTAGCGGTTCTCGTCCATCCGCGTCTTATAGTACCGTTGAAACAATACTCTAATCAAAGGGTGATAATTGTGCGCAATATTCCGCGTGCCATTCGAATTAGATCCCCGCTGCTCCTTTCATGCTCGGCTAATGCAATCCAGATAATCGTTCTTATCACATAAAAAAATCAAAATAAAAAATATTATCATCTCACTGCGGGGACTAAAAACTTTTTCCTTTTTTTTCTCTAAAATATTTTCTCTTTATCCCTTTCTTCCGTTTTTTAAATGTTGCCTCCACCCTCGGGACTAGAGTCGCAATCCTCAAACAAGAAGTGAATGAACACAATTATCGATCCTCTTTTTTTCATTTTTTCTTTTTTTTCACGATCATAATTTTTTATTACACACACACACACACACACATAGACATATTTGCGATTAAAAAAGTATACAAGCAGTCTTTTTGTTCGAATTATTTTCCAGCGACGATCTTCGCTTTCAAGAGTGGTCGAGCCTTTCCCGGAGGCTGTTGTACACGTCGATGCCGTCGAAGACCCGTTTAGCCAGATCGAGCCAGCCCGGTCCATCGGCAGCTCGTCCGCTGTGTTCAGCGGCCGCCGCCAGGGAAGCCGGAAAATTGATCTTGTGCCTGGCGATGCTCTTCAGTATCAACGCCGCTATGTAGATTATGAAGTATATGCTGAAGTAGAGTGGGATGTACCAGAGCTTCTTGCCGATGTAGTAGTACGAGTACGGTCGCTTGCTCAGCCGCTCGTCCTCCATTTCCGGTTCCTCGGTTGTCGCCGGCCGATGATGATGGTGATGATGATCGAGGTCGTGATCGGGCGGATGATCGTAGATCAGATCGTGGTGGTAATCGTGATGCTCGGCCTCGTGAGGCCCGTACGAATCGTCGGTGAAGGCCGGACGATCGAACTCGCCTGGAAAATCAACGGGTTTCGGCGGATACTTGTCACCGTACGAGCCGCCCGACTGATAAACCGGAAACTTCGGACCCTCGGCCGGCTCATCGCTGCTGTAAATTTCCGGCTGCTGGTACGAGTCCGGAATCTATAATTTAAAAAATGGCTATACAGTCTTGCTATTTGAACTTGTCGAAGACTGCCGAGTGGCGGAACATTTTTTCAATATTGCTATAAAAATAAAAGTAAAAAAAACAAATTATGCTGATTATATACTTTTCTTTTGGTTTTGTTTAAAAAAATTTTTTGTTCATAGTTTTGAATCGGTTTCGCAATCTTTTCAATTTTTGCTTCCTCATGGAGGAAGCTTTTATGGTGAAAAAAAAAAATGTCGAGATTTTAATGAAAATGTGTTCAGAATGTTCCAAAACATCGAAAAATCACATTTAGAAAAAAATGTCCGGATGTATGTGTGTGTGTGTGTGTGAGAATCGGACGCAAAAAGTTCAAACCGCTATTACTCGAGAACGCCTCGACCAATCAAGCTGAAATTTTGTACACAGCATGTGTGGTTTATAGTTAATGTTACTGCAGATTTTCATGAACAAATGTTCAGCTGTTTTTTTTTGTACGCCATTTAAAATTTCTTCGAAAATGTCTGTATGCACACTAGCGCTCACAATTTTTCTTTCTATGCACGTTTCGTCGCCGGGTTGTGCCTAAGTGTAACGGGATGCTGTCGTTAATTATAATACATGAAATAAGCGAACCAACGATCAAGCGAACAATTGGACAATTAAATGAATGAACAATTGACCAACTGAATAAATACATAAATAAATATTGTACCTTGGCGTAACTGTCCTCGGAATCGGTCGAAAAGTCATCGTTTGGCCCACTCGGAGGTTTCGCGTCAATCGGTTTCGGGTTCGGCCGATAATCGTAGCTCGGCGAGTAGGCGGCCTGAGGAAGAGTCGCGTAGCTCGGAATCGGATATTTCGTTTCGGTCGCCTCGCTCTGCGGGCTCGCGTGTGGAACGAATCTGTCCTGGGCGACTTTCCTCGAATTCGCCGAATCCAATTTGGCGACAGCTTCGCGATCTAGAGTCGAGTATCTCTTCGTCGACGGATGATCGACAGCCTCGCCGTTACGAAGTTTCGCCGCCCCGGGCGGAACGTAAATCGGCGATCGGGAGATCGTCACGTCCTGAAAACCTCGGGCTTGATTAACCGGCTCGCTCGTTATCTTTTCCGGATTAACCGGCCTCGACGACGCACCGTTTATCGACACTTTTGCGTAAGACGCGACTTCCGGCATGGTGGACGAGCTCGCGAGAACGAGAAGCTGCACGCAATAGACGAGCAATGTTCGAACCATCATCTTCGACGAGGAAGTTGAAGATTCGAGTGGCAAGAGACTCGGGTCGAAAACACGCTTATATATAGACTCGGGCGGTGGTTTGTCCGCTGGGATTTGTCGACGACGCTAAATGACGGTAATGAGACTATGAAAAAAAAAATGTTCTAACAAGCCGAGCGGAGTGTAACAGAGAAGAGCCCGTTACACTCGAGACTCGTGTCGCATACTGGCCTTGACCGATAACTCGGTTTAAGGGCGTGTCTAATACTGCGATCGAAATACGCCATTTCCGGCTGAAAAATTGGATTTCCGGACCGGAAGTGACGTATTTCCGGTGTGAAGTCACTTCCGGCTGAAAAATGGGATTTCCGGACCGGAAGTGACGTATTTCCGATATGAAGTCACTTCCGGTTGGAAAATCGGAGACACGACAACGTGCTAGTTAATTATCAAATTGTAGATAATGCAAATTAATCTGCGACGCCATTGCTCGATTGAAGCTTTTATTTAACAAAGCTATTGTATTGACAATAGCATTGATGTTTTTACAAACTTCATAATATCATCGTTATAGTTAAATCTAACAGCAACAGTGTACGCGATACAGAGGAACGTTTGTATGTTTATATAAAAAAAAAAAACACAAAAAACAATAAATGTATAGAATAGAAGACGATTAAAAAACTAATCAGAATCAACAGATAAATAAAATATACGTAATATGCACTAGCAGAGACGATTGGTTCGAAAAGAGTAACGAAATATGTTTCTCTCGTTGCCCGCCGGGCCGTTCGGTGGGCCGGTGAGCAGAATAGATCAAATTCACTCGAATCAAATGATCTTTTTCTATAATCGTCTAAAAAAAAATCCGAAGATGATAAAAATACTGTACAATTCTTGACTTTTTCTCGAGATTTTTATTCTCAAGTCTTTTCGAGTTTTTTGTTTCGAGTCTCTCGAACGACTTTGACCGCATACGGGATCGCACTGACCCCAAAATCGCAATCAAAATAACATTATCCTAAAGCATGCACATAAAATCGCACTTTCCGCTCCTGTGAAGTGTGCGCAAAAAGACACTTTCTCGCATCGCGTGCGGGAAAAAAACTGCTCATCCGTACGAACTCAATATGGTTTTTTTTTCCCGCACTAGTGCGGAGAAGTGTCTTTCTACGTAGGCTTCTGAAAAACGAAGAGCGTGATTTTCGTGAAATTGTTCGGAAAAATCATATGAATGACATGGGCGTAGAAAAGGAAGTCCTAACTCGTGTGAATGCCGCACTCGTCAAGAACTCCCTCTCTCCACCCTCGCCATACAAATAACTATTCCTATCCTCACGCGCCCTTTTCCCGGCTAAACCTTTTTCTCAATAAAAAAAAAATCATCATCCCAACGTTACATTATTCCGATACAAAGCGCACGGTTCAGCATATCGCTTCCCCAACCGATATGCTGACCCCTCGGTCCGATCAAACGTGCACTTCATAATTGCATTCCAAGCCTTAAGGGGATGCTGGGGCTGTTTTTTTTTCTTTTTTAACCTGCTTTACCTGTTTTACTGACGGTACTGGACAATTTTTCAGTTCCAACTTAGCACTGTTAAAATGCTACACATATACGTCAAATCATGCAGGATTGTGTGCAGTTGAATTTTGATTGAAAACTTACAAGGAATTAAGAAAACCGAATATTATAGTTTGCGAAAGTGCATGAACTTAGTGTCACGATTGACGCACAGGTGGTTCTGCATCGTGCCCTACCCTACATTCATGCCGTGACCGACAGCGGTGGATGCGCGGTTGCTGTGCTGCTTCGGTGGTCCCCAGAGTCAAGCTGAATCGTTCGCGGTCGGTACTTGGATGGGTGACCGCCTAGCCGTGCCATTAACTGGCGCATTGGAACTGTTGAGCGGGAGGTCGAATTCTGAGGATTGATGTTCGTACTCGGAGTATCGAATACGAACATCAAGACTCAGTTGGAATTACTGGCTGTATCGGCGTAGGTTTTCTGCGGTTTCCCTGAGTCCTCGTGCAAATGCGATACAGTAGGGGTGAGGGGGGGGGGGGGGGGAAGCGGCTCCAGACGCACATCTACAAGTGAAAATTGAAGACTTGGAACAAATGAGGAAAGGCGGCTTGATGGCAGAAAAATAGCCAGAGCCTTAAGGGGAACTTGGGGAAGAGAAAAAAAAACATTCGTGCAATTGTCCGCGGCTCTGATCACCCGTCGCAAGTCGATAGACTAAGCGAACGCAGTTCACACTATGCGTTATTATCTTTTGCGTGAGCAACTTTCCAACGGTTTTGGAATATTCGCAGAACTTCAAAGAATCGGCATGCACTCTCTTTTGACGTATGCGAGATCTAGAATTTTTTATATCCTACTGAAAGGATGCTGTTGACATTTCAGCGGCCATGTTGGTTTTCGCGACAATTTGCAATGTTCGATTGTCTTTATTTCTCGGATAATTTCAACCGAAATTCGAGTGCACGCCGAATCGTTTGTGTTATTAATACAGTCCTGTAAGATTTTAAGCATATCCGTCGCGTGGTAACGACGTATAGTGAAAACTGAGAAACCACCTATTCTGGTCGGTAAAACAGGAAGGTCCAGCATCCCCTTAAACGACATACTCTTTTTATTTTTATTTAATTCTTCCTCTTTACTTCCCATCGTCATCGTCGGGTTGTCGCTCGACCGTGACGTTGCACTCCCCAGCCGCGTTGGTCTCGACCCCCGCCGATTCTCTCACGAACCCACGATTATCGGCTCCGAGCTTTTTCCTCTTATCCGCCTCGTCGATGAGTTCCTTTTTCGACCCCCTCGAAAAATCCCTCCCCCCATTTTCCCCTTTTTTCTCCCTCTTCTCGCAGTCGGTGAGTTTCTCGATTCTGTCGAGGTTCCTCGCGTTGTTTATCGTCTCGAGGTCCTCGATGTTGGCGGCGAACGCTCGGTTCGCCAGTCCGCCGCTCTCGAGGACCGCGCCGTCGGCCTCGAGCTTCTTCTTCTCGTTTCGGACGGCGAGATCGACGTCGCCGTTCTCCATGCCGTTCCGCTCGCCGCTCGCCGGCTTCTTCGGCCTCTTCTTCACTATGTCGTTGCCCTCGACCTGCGGACGCTTCTTCAGGTACAGAGCGTTGAAGAGGAAGTAGACGAAACCGGTGAGCAGACTGACCACGGCGAAGATCCTGTAGGTCGGACGAGTGCCGAAGGACTTCATCAGGTAACCCCCTATGAGACTTCCCGAACCTCGCCCGACACCGTAGTAGACGCCACCCAGCAGACCCTGGATCGAGGAATCCGTCGACGTCGTCGAGAGCTTCGCGGCGTAGGTCACCGCGGCCGTGAAACTCAAGGACGCCGTCACCGACTCCAGAGCCTCGAAGATCAGCGAGAGCCACGGATTGTAGATCAGGGAGTAGCCTGCGGCGGGGAACAAAATTATGAGGATGTATTTCGGTAATCGGGCTAATTTTTTTTTTTCGTTTTGACCATTTTTTTGGAGGTTGAATGGTATGAATAGTTTGGAATTTTAAGAACATTTGTTGTCCATAAACGTCCGTTTGGTTTCTTGGTAATATTGGGAAATGCATGTTTTTTTAAGTCAGCAAACATTTTCTTTTTCAAATTGACTAAATTTGTTTGTAAAATTAACAAAATCTGTTTGCAAAAATAAAAAAATTCGTAAAAGTAACCAAATTTCGTTGCAAAATTAACAAGAAAATAACTGTTTGACATTTGTGGACAGGAAACTTTGGAGCTTATTTTACTGTGTGAAGAGTCGAAAAGGATCGACTCGATGCACACGGTTGCACTCGCTTGAACGGGTACTTATACTTTGATATTCTATATGCTATCAACAATGTTTTTTTTTTTGCCTCACTCTCCCGTAACGATGTGCAAAATTTTACCAGCCCCCTTTTAAACATTCTTTTTTACATAAAAAAAACGCGTATTCAAATGTGCCAATGACTGTGACGATTTTTTTTCAATCTTATACAAAGTACGATGCACTCGCTCGGAGAGTTCACTCACCGAGAAGCCTGACCGCGTAGAATATGAATCCGATGAAGAGAACATTGGCGTGTCCGATCTTATGTATTATCGGACCGGATAGTACGAGAAGAGGTATTCCGGCTATACCGCCGACTGTTATTGTTATTCCCATGAGCGATCTCGAGCCTCCGAGGTCCTGAAGAAGCCAGAATAGGAAGGACTCGATGTAGCCCCAAGCAGTACCTGCAAGTGACAAACAGTTCCGTGCATTGATTAAAAAAAATATATATATATATATTTTTAGGGTTGTGCGTATATTTAAAAAAAATTAAACAATTCATCATGAATTGAATATGAGTAATTCGTATTTGAATATTAAAAATATTCGAATAATTTTAATAGTCTATATATTCCAATTAGGTAAAGGAATTTGAGAGCGGAGCTGGGCAGTATATTAAGTACTAAAAGTATTTTGTATTTTGAGTATTTTCAAGTATTTTGTCCAGCTCTGTTTACAATGGACAATAATGGCCATTATAAATAACACGATAAACAATGCAAACCGATTTATAACAGAACTTGTACACGGTTAAGCTTTCAAAAAAGAAATAACTTGCAATCGAGCATAAGTTCTTCAGCTTTGTAATAATCAAAATTCTCCATTCAATGAATACAATTTATGTGCTCAGTTACATTGTGATGGAAATTTCATCATTCGAACATCCAATTCATAAAAATTATTCGAAATATTCAAATTTTTGTAATATTCACGAATATTCGTATTGTTCGAATTTGTTTAATTATTCAAATTTTGTAATGTACGATTGAAATTTCTATATTCAATTCAATACAATTCAAACGCTATTCGCACAGCCTACATTTTTTTTTCAATTTTTTATTATTTTTATTGTGGCTAGACGTGGATTTTGATCGTAATCGAAAGCGTAATCGAGCTGCGATTTTTATGAGAGCCATCCACGTCATGCCCGGAAGTCGTTGCGCAACGATTAATCCGTGCGACGGTAGATCGGGTATTGTTCGGAAAAAAAAATGCTCGCGATCAAAATACATAGGTGAGTACCGGGGAGAGGGAAAACTTATACTCACCGAGAACGAAGCATGCGAGTAGAAGAGCAACGATCTCGACGTTCCTCAGAACGCTCACAACGTCACTGATTACGTTACCGGCCGGGGACTTGAATTCGAGATTGATGGACAGCATCAGAATACCCGAAGCGATCTTGAGACCCGCGTAGAGATAAAACGCTGGCCTGGAAGCATTGGTAATAAAAATTTTGCTCATCGATATTCAGTTTTAAAAAAATTATTTTTATGCCCAGAGCGCGGAAAAATGAAACAGGTCATAGACGAAAATTGAAGGAAGTACAAGAAGCAAACCGAAGTCACTGACTACTTCTAGAGAAACACTGGCGTGCTTTTAATGAAAAAAAAACATCCAAAACTTTTCATTCTAGTTCACACTATTTAACAATTAAGTGCAAGTTGTACCGAATGTTATTGTAACTAGTAAAAATAAAGTTCTATCATTAGCCATTATTGACTTATATAAATTCGCTGTCTAGTTCGGATTAACCGGGGATTTCGATTATCCGGAGACTCTTCGGTCCGGGGCATCCCGGTTAATCGGGGTTCTACTGTATAGAGAGTTAAATCCTCGTCCAATAATCACCTAAAGTCCGTGTAGCTTTTGCCGCGACTGGCGTAATCGATGAGTAGACCGGACAGCGGTGAGGATATCATACCGCCGATGCTCCCGTAAATTCTCTGCATCCCGTAGTCGGCTTCCTGTTCGCGAAGAATCGCGATGACCGCGCCCTCGAACATAGCGAAAGCCGTGCCCCCGATCATTCCGATGAATACCCTGATGGCGAGATAGAGCCAGAAGGTCAGTACGACGTTGTACTCGACGATGGTTTCCATGTTCGCGCACATTTCCGCCCGCGGGGCGGTGAGAACGCATCTCTTGGCGCAGCCGTCGACGCTGAGAAATCGGTAAGGCTCGTTGCCCTCGGTCCAGTTCACCAGCGCGACGCTCAGAGATATCTTCCGATTTTCCGTCTCGGGATTCTGGCACTTGGCGATCTTGAAGTCCTCCTCGCCGATCGGCGAGATTTCCTCCACGAGATATCTTCGTTTCTTCTCCAACCGATCTATGTAGTTTGACTCGATTAACTTGAGTTTCGTGCTCTGCTCGGTGTAAATTATCGAGCTGCGATTTTCGTCTTTGACGATCGAGAAATCGTCGAACTCGCAGATCGTCTCGTTCCTCGGCGTCAGAAGATCGCCGATCGTGTAGTTCGAGGGATTCTCGAGGTTGCCCGGCGGGACGTTGCAGCGAAACTCGTAGAGCTGATTCGTCGGGAAGAAGTACGTGCTTCGGGAGAGATGACGAACCGATGTCGCGAAGAATTCGTCGTTCCTCATCTGGGTGTCCTCCCTTATGTCGTCGAGGAAACGCGAGCCCAGCGGCGGTGGGGGAAGATGGTTCGCCGGAAAGTTGAAGGTGTGGGAAGTGTTTAGCTCGCTGTCGAGGTCCGCGTAAGTCACCGTCCAGGATCGGGACTGGAGCATCGCTAACAGATCGGTCTCGTTCTGGACATCGACGTTGCAGGCGTAGCTGAAAAATTCATTTATTGCGGGATTAAGGTCATTTAGTTAATTATTCTTTAGAGAAAGTTGTTTCGGGAGAGAAAAAATATGGAGTTTTTGGTCAGGATGTAAACGGTCGGAATCTTCGAGAAATGGGAACATTTACATCTCTACCACTGCAATTACAATTTATTGAAAGAAATAGAACTTCTGCAATTCCCCGTGTTCGGTTCTGTGGATCTTCGGAACAAACTTGGACTTGAACTCGTCACTAAAATTAGGAGTTAAGGTGCAAATTAAATTTGCACATTGCATCCTAATTTTTTTTCGCGTCATTCACATAGCTTAAGAAATGTTTTAAATTCAAATAGCTTTAAAAAGTTACGATGCACCGTGCACACAAAATTTGGATAAAAATAAAATGTTAATCAAATTATTAATTACAAAGGATTATTAATTCATCAATTAATTAGCGCCGCACATTTGTGATATTAATTATTTTCGGTGCTGAAGTACTCCGGTCGTTGGCCTGTTGGCAATGTTTATGGTGTAAACATTGTATGTGTCTGGATGTGTGTAGGCGAAGGAGGGGCAAAATGGGGCAGAGGGGCAAAACGCAGTTTTCCAATAATTTCTGGATGGAACAGGTGGGGTAAAATGGAGCAGGAAATTCAGATGTATCGATGGAGTAAAACGGGGTAGAAAATCCGAATGTATTGACGGGGTAAAATGCAGCAGAATATCCGGAGGTATCGATGGGGCAAAACGGGTCAGAAAATCCGGATATATCGTTGGGCCAAAACGGGGTAAAAAAAAAATCCGAACGTATCGATGGGGCAAGATGGTCTACCCGAAAATTCTTGAACAATTGCATTTTGTCACACTGCCCATTTTGCCCCGCTCTTCCCTACACAGTTGATGTACAAATGCAATATTATCTGTACGATAGTATTGATGCGATATTATCAATGAATGCACGCTTACTACTACTACTAGTTATTTTCATATAAACAATTGCACGATATTCTACCCGCAACTCTCGATCCTCGTGGTGACATTCGTCTGAAGTTTCGTCTCGCACGGATGATACTGGCTCATCGTGTATAACAGCTCCCCATCCGTGCCTGGACAGCTTAGATCCATGACGACCCGTTGCGGAAACTGTAGAGTAACTCGGCCCACCGGGACGAGCAAAAGGAGCAGAGCCGCCGCTCCGCCGAGTGACGAAAACAGGGACAGGAGAATCTGAACAAAAAACACTATCACTATCACCCGCAATCGAAACATTTTATTACCGTCCGAAAAATTTTATCCGCAACGGACATTAAAAAAAAAAATTATTATCATTATTATATATTTTTTTTGATTCGCCGAATTTTACCTTAAAATTGCCAATGCGGTCGGCAAGGAGTCCTGCGAGAGGGGGCATTATGATCGCGACGAACGGTGTTATGGCG
The DNA here is from genome assembly GCA_964017025.1 of Stenichneumon culpator. Lineage (NCBI taxonomy): Eukaryota > Metazoa > Arthropoda > Insecta > Hymenoptera > Ichneumonidae > Stenichneumon > Stenichneumon culpator. The sequence continues at coordinate 15,533,323 of OZ024779.1, read as the reverse complement.
CTCATTATCGCGGTCTCCTCGACGTTTATTCCCAACTCTCTCATGTGTATCGTCAGATAAGGATACAGCACGTACAGAGCTGCGAATTGAAATTCAACGACGTTGGGACAAGAGACAATTTTTTTTCAACGATGTCTTAACCGAAAGTCAAATTTATTATATATATTATACATATATATTCATATATTTGAAGACACGTTTGCAGACACGTTTATATTCAAAAATATAGGTTTTCAAAAATTATAAACTTTGTGATAATACATGTTAAAATAACACAGTTTACAGTTTAAAAACATCCGCTAAAGTTATTTGACGTGCGTTACCTTTGTAGGGTGTTATTTTTGCACTTTGTTTTCACGTGGCATCGAAAGCAAATCCGAAATATACATTTGTTTGCCTAGCGGAACAATTGAGGAAATCAGCAATTAACTTACTCGAGGCTTGCACGAAGAATATCAATTTTAGTGGCAGCAACTCTTTGTGACGGAAGTCCGTAATGATCCTCAGAAAGAAGCTCTTGATCAGCATCATCTTGGTTGAGTCGGGTGTTTTTTTTTCCGCGCAATTATTAACTCTTCCCCGCGATAAAGATCGTCGAACGAAGGCCGAGGTAGGCGGATGGAAGAAAAAGAAGAAAAAAAACTTCCGAATTCCGAACGACAGCTACTCGCTCGCGGCACCGAATGTCAACTAGGTCATCGTATCGTTTCTGAGTCCTGTAAGCAAGATGATTATTCATTCACAAAATTGTGCTGCACTATCCGCATCTAGGATCTTTTAGCTGGTTTACACTAACGACCGATTGGGAGAGTAGTTTTCCACGCGCTAATCTGTGGACCATAGGGCAAGTTTGACCTCCTGAACGTGTTTGTTCACAAGCCGTACATCGGGCTTCGTGGACACAGCGTGACTGTCGGAATTTTTGTCGACGAAAAATCAGCCTCGAGTCACGCGGCATTTGCGTCAGACCGAGACGGTGAAATCTCTTTCTCAGCGAACTTTGCACTGGCCAAACATATCCTCCCGTTCATACGCACCACGAACCGTTAAGTCGCATTGTAAGGTGCACTACAAGTGGAATTAACCTGCCTAATGGCTGTAGTTGTATATGTGTCTCGATGGGCGAGCGGTTGATATCGATTTTAGGCAAGAAAACCTGTTTTATTTTTTTTCTCGGTAAAAAAAAATTGGATCGCAAATGCCCGTCGATTGAATGTCCTTTAGGGTGATTCGATCATGTGAAGAAATTCCCAGAGCCGCATATAGAAAATGGTAGAAAGGCGTTCCATTTATCGTAAAAAATATGAAAAAAATTATTTCTTAATATTACGCCCTCCTGATCGCGCGCGATTGATGATTATTCGCGTCACCCAAACCACCGGGGAGAAATGGACGGAACAAGAGAGTGCATCGGTCGACAGAGAACACAGTTCCGCGAGCACCAGGGGTTTATTCCGATCACGTTCTTTTTCCTTCTCTTTTTCCTACGAAGGCCGTGGCCCTGGCGGTGAATCGACGTCATTGGAATAAAAATGTCACGACTTTTATGTAACGTGTGTGTGCGAGAGCTGGATGATTCAACGAGTCGCCCACTGTGCTCACATTTTTTTTCCCTCAAGTACCTGTAATTTTGGCGTAAACGTATTTTTAATCGGAGACGAAGTCCGTTGCGTCTTAAAATGAAAAAAAATATATAAGATATAACAAAAAATGAGAATGTGACGAAACTTTGAACAAATCTTAGAAACTGATCTGCGGATCGTTTCTGAAGACAATTAATAAATATAGTCCGTGAGATGGCATAACAAGAATTAAAAAATAATCATTTACCGCAGCACCGGACTTTGGCGTGTTTTTTTTTCGCTCGCTTCGAAAAAGCCAATTGAAACAGCGTTTTGCTTTACGGCATATCGTGAGCGTTACGCAAGGATCCCACGCGACCAACTCCTCACGTGGATGTGTTCTATCTAAACTCCCGTACACGGGAGATAAAGAGGCGAGTAGCCGGCGATGGAGGATGAGGAGCGTGCAATTTGTACATCCTCGCGAAGGTTCTTCCTGTTTGGATTATCGTTGACACGCGCCTTGTAGCGGAGCTCGATGCGATAAAGGAATTTCCGATTCGTAGATTCGATTAGCGCTGCAAGGAGTGAAGCGAACATGCCGCTTTATTTTGTAACTTTCGAGTCACGGATTCTGCAAGTACATGGATATGTGTAATGAATTACTTCGGCACTAAATTAATTCTGCATTAAGGTAGTTCGAGCCGTACACTTCCGCTAAACGTGTGTTTCAGGGAAAAATTCAAACATTTGTCGATGGGATAAAAATCTGAATAAAATGTAAAAAATAATTTCGTAAAATCTGAATACGAAGTTTCGTAAAAATAATTTTGTTAAATAAGTGACAAATTCGTTTGTTCACGTTTGAATATTACAAACCCGCCCTTTCATTTCTCATGCAACCAACAATTTCTAGTTTGTACTTTTGTTTGTAAAGCTAGAAAATTAACAAATAAAAAATTGTGAACGCTTGTGGACAAAAAGTTGTTGTAAAGAATAAAAACTTCTTTTGACTGTGTAAAGAGTCTTTTTGCTCGTGTGTGACTCGATGTTCGTGCACCCCCTTAACGATCCGAACCATGCATGACTCCCGAGTAACGGAGTGAATGCGTGTCCGATGCTTGTTTCTCAAACATGCCGACGATCGGTATTTTTTCAACTTTACACATCGATCGTCGGCGGGCACGTTTGCTTTCGTTGTTCTTAGCCACCCGGACAAGAGATACTTAATATCACGCGCGAGCGACTCGGCGGCGAGCGCGAACGATTATTTGCAATTGCCGAGCTGGAGCCTCGAGCAATTCGAGACCGGATGAAGATTAAAAAAAAAAAAAATCAGAAAAACAAAATGATCCACGTGCATAATCGTTGTTATGGTTTTTTTTCTCCGTCGTTACGACAGTAAACTATAATTGCACAAAATCCTCTTCTCTTTTTGTCTTCGAACGACACTGTTGTTATTATTTTATTTAGCACCGAGAAAACTGCGGATGCGACGAGAATTCAAGGATCGTCACGTTCCCCGGAGAGTCGAGCGCGCGCGCCGTGTATTATTAATTAATCTCTTTCTCGCGGTTTGATCGACGAATGAGAGAAAGGCCATGCGGTACGACTTCAAGCTATATATATATAGGGGAGAGCGGGGCAAAACGAGGCAGTGGGGCAAACCGGAACAATAGGCCAAAAAGCAATTTTCTAATAAAAATTTGGACGCCCCATTTTACCCCATCGATACATCTGCATTTTTTGCCTCGTTTTGTCCCACAGTACCGTCCAAAAAATATTGGAAAATTGTTTCTTGCCCTACCGTCCCGTCTTGCCCCGCTGCTCCATTTTGCCCCGCTCTTCCCTACATATATATATTTATATATAAATTTGGACATATCGGACTTCGAATCGACGATTCGTTTAACCGTCATCTTAAATTTATTTTCATCCGTCATTAATATTGCTTTCCAAAGTTATACATAGGAGTTGCGCGGGGCAAGACGGAACACCAGAAATACGGTCCATTTTGCCCCGGTGTTCCGTTTTAGCCCACCCGCCGGCTTATACCCGATATCGATCCGCCTCTGGAAACCTCGAGGGACAAATTTTTCTGGTCCATATAGTTTAACGTCACAAGTGTTCTGAAACACCGCTCGACATCAACACCGTCACTCTAAAGCCGGCTCGTCGGCTACGATTATCCATTTTATCCGATTACGCGCACTTCGTCGTCAACGTCGTCGTCGTCCGCGTTCAACGACGTCCAGGCGCGCCGAGGAGTTTACCGTCGAGCTTGTACTTCACAATTTTTCATATCTTCAACCGTAAAAAAAAATAATATGTATAATATCTAAAAAAATATAGTATATATAATAAATAAACATGTAATCGACATAATAATAAAGTTCATGGCGATTGAACCCGCCGATACTCACAGATACTCACAGACACTCACACAGATACTGCGCGCGCGAAGCGTGCGAGCCAACATAACCGCTAGTATCAATAATGAATAAAAATTGACCTCCAGGTTGAGGGCCCGACAAGAGTAGCGAGTGGATGGTAAGTTGATTCCAAGATTTACGTAAGAGTCTCGGTACTCGGTTTCGATTACCGGTACTCTTGCGGCTTCGTCGTCTCCGTAGAGCCCTGCGGGGATCCCTCTTACTCGCTCGAGTGCGTCATATTTTTTATCTCCTCGCAAATAAACAGTACAACACACACGTTTATTACTCCGCAAGAAACTCGGTCAAATTCGAAGGTTCCTCTCTCGTCTCGTCCTCGAAGCTGCGAGCTTGTTAATAAAAATGCATCTCCAACGGAGTAACGGAGTAAACGCTCCTGCGCGAGAACATCGCGATGTCGTTACTCCGCGATGAGAGAAAAAAAACGTATATCTATACATATATATATGTATTTTTTATTCAATAAAATGCGAAAGATGAGTAATGCGTGAGACGATCATATGAAGAACAAAGCCCCGGAGCATTATCATTCCATTCTCGCATTCCCCCCCCCCCCCCCCCTCCCGGTAGACTGTTATGCATCAACAATCTAATGACCATAATTGTCCGTTATTAAGTAACTTCGCGCAGCCGTCTATTGGGTCAGTGTGACAGCAAACCCGGCGTGTCCGTCAACCTCTCTTCGCTTCAATTACGATAACTGCCCCCTTTCGCCTTTATCCGCCGAGATAAAGAATCTCCCGAGAATCGGATACTCGTCCTGCTGGAGCTTAGGAATCCTGGAAATGCGCGAAAGGCAACTTTTTTCTCCATCTCGTCGAAGGCTGCGCGCCGAAGATTTTTTTTTCTTTTTTTTATCCATCGGTAAGGAAAGATGTCTCGAACTGTCAACCGCTCCCCCGAAGTCTATTTTTTTTTTAGATTTTTTTCGATATTTTATTTTCTATTTTTTCAATTTATTTATTTATTTATTTATTTATTTATTTATTTATTTATTATAGAATCTTACGAGCAAAACCCAATTACCAGCTGTCAGGGAGTCCTGACAAGTAAAAATAAACATGCAAGAGAATATGTAGATACAAAGTATTCATAGACGTTAGCGAAAAAATATAAATATTTATCTTTTTTTTCTTCAATTCTTGTCGATTTTTAATTGTCAATTTTTTAATTTTTAGTTTCCGATTTTTTTCTACCCTTTATTTATGGTTTATTATTAATTTTTTATACCGACGAAGAAGAAGAAGACGGGGATGAAGAACGGGGTCAAGTGCATCGTCGCTGACAACACCGCAGCTAAACGCTAATTCCGTACAAAGTGGTGGCTGTCTCGAATGTATTGAAAGGAACTCACAAATTACGCTATTGCTATCCACACCCACACACAGATTAGATCACATCGCCGGGGATCACTCGCCGTGTGCGTGTGCGTGAGAGCACGCACGGTGAGGTTTTGCTTACCGCCTCCGACACGCTTTGGTCTCTGACCGGAGCCTCTCTCTCGCTCGGTGTATCTCCGCTCGTACCAGAACGCACTGGTAACCGTTGTCCAGAGAGAGTCTCGACCATTGACATTATTAACCATCGAGAATTTTTCGGTCGGAACCGTCTCGAAGGATTTTTCGCCGACTCGCGATCGACCCAATTTTAGCGATTTTTTTCGGTGGCGAAAGTTTTTTTCTTTTTTTTTTGGCGTCCGGAGAGAGTCTCGACCATTGACGTTATTAACCATCGAGCATTTTTCGGTCAGAACCGTCTCGAAGGATTTTTCGTCGACCCGCGATCGAACAAATTTTTAGCGATTTTTTTCGGTGGCGTAGATTTTTTTTTTAAGGATCGTTTTCCTTACCGGTTCATTGCCCGGACACAATGGGGCTCGGTACCACTTCGTGACACACTCTGATTCTCCGCGATACAATGATGTGCGACAAAGGAACGAGAACGGAGCCGCGGGGAGGAAGAAATCGGCAAATATCGGTATGGGATCGACGATCGCTCGCAGCGTCGAGGACGAGTCATCGTCGCTGCGGTTCCTTCTCGATCTGACCGATCTATCGGCAGAAAAATACCACCGAGATCGGCTGCGCCGCTCGCCGATTTCGTGGCGAATTCGGTGAGTCAGCGACTCAGGATGGCCGATAAGATTCGGGCTCCGTTTATCTCGGGGATGCGTCGGAGGTACGCTGAGTCACGGGTGAGATTGTAACTCGCCGGTGAGAGAAGACGATCGGTATTTTTTGTTATTTTTTTCTTGCCGATCTTTGGCCACGCAGGATTCGATTACGAACTTACCCTGTCGCGTTATCCGAGCTTGTATCTTTATTTTTTTTCTTTTATTTATTCTTATCGGGTTTCACTTTCGAACACTTCCGGTCCACTTTACCGAGCCGATTTTATTAATTATCTTACGCCGCAGCGAAGAAAATGATTTATTTGGTTTTTTTTTAAATTGCCGGACTTCTTGATCGGTACATTAATTAAGAGAATAGTTTATTCGGGTAAATGTGGTTTTTATGTGTTTAAATCGGATAAATCATTTTTGTAACAAAGAGGATTTATCGTTACCGATTTATCGCAGACGATATTTCTTTTTTATTGCGGCGAGTTTAAGGGAAATCGCGACGGGTTTCACGCGGTAGCTGGGAAGCGAACCTCGCAATAGTTGAAAAGTGTGTCTACACTGGACGATGCCGAGCGCGGTACTGCCACTTGCCGATCGTCCGACGAACTCATTGCGCAGCGAACACAAAAAGACCATTGCCTAATAGGCGAACGGGGACTCGTAGCGGGTCGTCATCTTCTTCGTTTTTCGTGCACTGTAGCTGTAACTCTTACCTGACCGCTCGAATGTGGTCTCAAGGCCGGGTATTAAATTATAATTACGAAATCGGTTTTTCGAACGATCGTTAAAGCCGGAGCGTGGATCTAGGCCTCGGATCGATGAATAAATAAACAATGTAAAATCGACAAAGTAAATAATTACAATAAATCTACACCATTTTTCGAAAGTCACGATATATTCGGAACCATTGAATGTAACGTACAGTTTACTTTAATTGTCATATCATGATAGATTTTAAGAATTCCAATTATATTAATAAATGTAGCAAGTAATTATTAACATCAATCATACGATTTATTATACGCCCGGGCATTAATATTTGCATAATTGTAGAGTTATTAATTAGAAAATATGAATGATCGAGTATATTTTATTAGGTCGATGCAAGGTAACATTTTTTTCTAATTCCAAAATTCAAATTTATCGCCATTTTTTCATCTTTATTTATAGATGCTTTTTTTGTTTCCGAGATCAAAATAAATTACTTTGAATCAGTTTAATTTCCGGTGAAGAGAGTAAATAATTTTTCTGGTGCGTTTCGCACGATCATACGATTCTACGATCGCCCGTCGGAGCTCCCGAGGCTTATCGGCATGCGAGCACCGATTGTAGCAGTGAAGAAAAATTACGAGCCGAACTGGCTTTTAGTGTCGAGTTTGCGCAGTAAAATTTCACCGCGGTGCCAAAATCGGGAATGGGAGTCGGTTCGCGAATGGAGAGCCAGGTTACCGTGAGCAAGGGCTATCCTGACGGTCCGAGGAATTTTATGAGAAGTTCTACTGTAGCTCGGAAAAAAACGGCTCGGTGTTGCGAAAGCGATCGAAAATATCGCGAAGCGTTCCAGCGGCTTTGTAGTCTCGATTTCTAATTCGGCTGCTACGTAAATGTATCGCGCGAAATAAAAATTGCTGATACGATCAACACTTGGCAAAAACGTTTGAAAAAAATAGTAACGAGTTTTCGTATCAACGTGAAAAGATTTATTTATATATCAATTATAAAAAAAATTATGAAAAATTATTAACCGAAATAGACTCGATTTCTAATTCGGCTGCTACGTAAATGTATCGCTCAAAAGTAAAATTGCCGATCTCATTAACTCCTGGTAAAAGCCTTAGGAAAAAATACTAACGAGCTCTCTTATTAGGGTGAAAATATTTATTTATAGTAATTATAAAAAAAATTATGGAAAAATATAAACCAAAGCTATGGTATAGTGGCTCGGTGATACGGTGGGCGGGGTGAATATGGCCCGGTCCAATTTTTCATACACTTGGCGCGTTAATGGACGTGGGCCATGTTGCCCCCTTTTATTCTGTGCTCAAGAGGTTTTTATCATTATCCCTCGGCGAGTATCTTGAAGAAATATTCAACCTCCAGCAAACCATCTTCCGGTAAATCGGAGCAATGGACCGCGTTCTGGATCTTCGTTTTTCCGTACTTTGCTCTCAGTGTCGCCGGCCTGACTTGTCTCGCTATATCCTGCCACAAAAAAAATAAAATAAAAAAAAATATATATAAATTCAAATGCAACTAATCGAGAATAAGGAATTAAGATTTTATAAAAGAATGACAAGATGCCCAAAATTTTAGCGTTAAACAAGTCAATAGGAAAAAAAGAGGTGGGAAGGAAAGCTTACCATTTTATAGGAATAAACTATTTTACTACTAGCGAATATAAGGAAAGTGTGGAGTCGTAAAGAATTTATAAAAAGAAGTTAAACGAATAACTGCTCTCTTCCAGCGATGATATTAAAAACTGAATTTTTGTTTCTCTTACGGGGTCCATGGGACCGCAGAATTTTCGAAACTCTACGGGAACCTCAATAGTAAGGTCCTTGTGAGTGATCTCCATAGCGATGCACGGTCCGGATTGCAGCTCGGCGACCATTGCCTGAAACAATTTTTTTTATTTTTTATTTTAAGTCGCTTTTTTCAATGAAGGACTGGGTCGTTTTGCTCCGTTAATTTTTTGTTTATTAAAAAAAAAATTATTTTGAAATAAAAAAATTGTTTTTTTAAAGCATCTTCACTTAAATTTTTTTTAAAGGTCTCATTTTCAATAGAGAATGCTGGTCCGTTTAGTCCCGTTAACATGTGCAAAAAAAATATTTTTAAAATCTCATTTTAATTTTAAGTAAAATATATCATTTAATTTAAAAATTATAAAAAAGTTACTGTTATTATTATTATCAAAGCACCAACACTGTATTCGGGCAAAACGCCTTTGTAGACTTCGAGGAATTCCTCGACGTTGATCGGGTCGACGTAGAACTGTTGAATAGCGCTGATCTCGTAGCCGGCCTTCAATATGCTCTCGATAATGTGTCCGGTCAACCGGGCTTGAACCGCGTGTGGTTTGATAATACAGCAGGTGCAATTTTTTAGAGTCGCCGTGTTGGCCGGGCCTTTCCTCTTGCTCTTTGAGTCTGGAAAGAAAAATTCAAGTTCCTAAAAAAAATAATAATAAAAAAAAAATTAGAAAAATTTATTTAAGGAAATAGGAAACACAGATTTGAGGCAAAATGTTCGAGACCTTTTCGGCGTTTTCATGATCTTCGGCGCCATGAACGGCGTTTGTTACGGAATCCTTGCCGTAGCAGGCTCTCAGCGACGTCGGCGCTTCCTCCCGAGCCTTCGCACTGTCCCTCGGACCGATCAGTTGTCGCCAACGCTCGATACAATTATCTCCCAGTAATTCGATCGCCAATAGAGGTCCGGAAGTCAGATATTTTTTTAGTGACCTGATAGTACAATTTTGCTTTGATGTAGATTGATTTAATTTAATTTAATTTAATTTTGTTTTATTTTTTTAACGCTCGATAAAGCATACGTACTGGAGTTCGCTGTTGCCACTCGACTTGTAAAGATCTTCGACTTCCTGTTCCGTCAATCTTACCATCTTCATATTGCTTATGTGAAAATCGTGATTCGTCGCGAGTTTCAGTATCTCGCCCATTCTGCTCATAGCGTCCGGTTTTATCATGGCAAAAGTTCTGAAATTATTATTATTTTTTTTAAACTGTTGTAGCCTCGAATTTTTAATACGTTGTGAGAGCCAATTTTTGTTTTCTCCGAATAAAATGACTGCAACATTGTTTTCGAATAAACATTGTAAGAACGAAACGGAAGGTCTCAAAATGGACTCCCGCGTTGCTCGCACGGTTAAAAAAATATATATTTGTACGTTTAACGAACATTTCTTGTCCAAAAATTTCCACAATTTCTTTTTCTTCTTAATTAAAATTTTTTGTTTGTAGTTGAAAACAGAAACGATTCTTTTATAAAAAACACAAAAAACGAAATTGTAAAAGTAACAAAACAATAAATTGTCGACCTTTCTGGACGAGAAACGTTTGCTAAATGCACAAAGTTGCTTTACCGTATGGAGTCGAAAATTTAAAATCTCACTTTTGCATAGTTGTGGCAAGTTTGTTTCTAGTCGCATTGTCGGCAGTGTCGGTGATCTTCATAGCTCTGGAAAAAATCGTGACCATTCCGCCGACGTAGAGGTCCTTGGCTTCGATACCCTCGCACTTGGTTCTCCGCAGGAAAGTCTTTCTCGTTTTTAGATCGAACTAGAATTTTTAACAAAAAATGTTTTCGTAAAATTCTAAAATTGTTCAAAAAAATTCTAAAATGCTCAAAATTTGGAAAAAAGAAGAAAAAATATCCCGAAAATTGTCCGCGTACGTTGAAGCTCCGGTAAATTTAGCTTACCAGCTCTACGGTGTTGTCGGCCGGAAAGTAGTACAAATAAAATTTTCTGAGCATCGATGCGACCTTGTCGTACCATTCCGCCTCGAAGGTCAATCTTTCGCCGAAACTCGATGCCATCTCTTGACTTTCTGGAACAAGGTTATAGACAATGTTTTCGGTCAACTTAACGCTAAAAATTTACCGAAGATATATTTCTTGTACTCACTCAAAAATCCAGCGTTGCTTTGGGTCTGACGATTACAACGAACCGGTAGATAAATAAACTCGACTATTAACAGCAAAACGAGCCGGCTTCCTCGACGTCGAGTGCGTTTCTATGGAAACCCGGAGTTTCATTCATTAGCCAGCTGATGTAGTACTACGTCAGCTGGCCTATGCGTTGAGCGCCGGAGGGAATCGCTGCGCCATCTCTCGGGTCTGACCTGCAACCGCAGTTCCCGTTTCTGCCGCTAGGGTAACGTTTTACGATTTCTACCTTAGGAATCCGCGGATAAACGGCCGACTGACGATTACCAATGATTACCCAGAATCACCCTTGATCAGGCCGTGCCTTATGTTACTTTATTGTAACTACTTCACCCTTTATCCTATCCTGCACGAGAAAAAGTATATGCGAAAATATATTTTTTATTTATTTTGAATACATTTTTTTTATTCAGCCATTTTTGCTTTTTATGGCTTAGAATATAAAATACGATTTACATATATATATACACTGTACAGCTTCAGTTTTTTTGGTGATTACAATATATTTTCAATATATTGAAGACGTATTGAAAATTTCCAATTTTTCGCGGGCAAATATATACTGTATATAAATAATATACTTTTCCATATAAATATAAATAATATGTTTTTAATGTAGGGAAGAGCGGGGCAAAACGGGAAAGTGGAACAAAACGCAAGTTTCCAATAATTTTTGGATGGTACTGTGAGGCAAAACGGGGAAGAAAATCCGGATGTATCGATGGGGCAAAATGGGGCGGCCAAATTTTTTTTGGAAAATTGCGTTTTGGCCTATTGTCCCGTTTTGCCCTATGCCCCGTTTTGCCCCGCTCTCCCCTATATATTCACCACATGCTGCAATACTAATCACAATCAACTATTCATGCACTACTCGTGTACAAAACTTTCAAAAAACAATTTAAAAAAGTTTAGCACTCATTACACTAGCGCGGAGCGCTTCAACCTAATTAATAGAATTATCTGTGTCTCGCTGAATCGATCAATTAAATATATCAAGCTTCGCGAGCGACGAAGGGATTCCCTCGTGTAAAGGAATTCTCCCTTTGGTATTTGGGACAAGGCTGAAGCTTTCCCGAATCGATCAAGCGAGCCTTGGTTACCTGCGCATTCAGCTATTTTACGCGGCCACCGATGATCCAGTGCAAAGCTGCCAGTGGCGCGTATTGGAATTCACGTAAGTGTTGTCAAATGCTGAAAATATAGGTTAATAAAAAATAAAAATAAAATAAATAAAAAATAAAAATAAAATAAATAAAAAATAAAAATAAAGTAAATAAAAAATAAAAAATACAAAACTGTGGATAAATCCTCGTGTAAAGAAGCAAGAGTGTCGATTCTACGAGGGATCTTCATCGTTCGAGAATATATCACCTCCCATAGAGCGCTGCTAAAAAGTGCGCTTCTACGGGGATCGAAGATGAGACTGCTGAAGTTTTTACTGCGTTACTTTCCGCCAGGTATGTCAGAAGAGCATCTCTCGAGAATTTTCATTTTATTTTACTTTTTTTTTATTATTATAGAATCGAGAGGAGTTATTTGAGTGGCAATAAAAAAAATATGTGCAGGTATAGCGCTGGAGTACACTCAGGGTGGAGACGTAAAGACGAAAATGATAGACCTGCTGGATCTAACCGCCACGTAATGTCGCTATAAATTATTTATCATTCCATAAATATATATATATATATATATATATATATATATATATATATATATATATTAAATAGAAATTAAATTTTTAAACGAATTAAAGACGACGACATTGTCATTCCGGCTTTTATTTCTTCACGCCTTGCAGAACGGACATAAAAGCACTTGCGCGGAGCATCAAAGCCGCGGAGCCGGTGATAACCGAGAGCGTTATGGATCAGTTGGAGGAGACTCTGCAGAAGTTGCAGGCAAAAGTGTGCGACAACGGAGTAAAGCGATACTACAAATACAAAACACTCCAGACCCATTTGCTTCCTCTCACCAACATAGCTTTCGATAAATTAGGTAAAAGGTACTTCCGGTATATTTTCCCCGGTACGATAGCCGAGCGTTAAAAAAAATCATTACTACTGTATTTTTTTATATGACTCTTTTTAGATGCCTGACGGGCAGCTATGACCGAACTTGTAAAGTTTGGGACATTGACGGTGGAACGGAGCTTCTTACTCTCAAAGGCCACAAGAACGTAGTCTTCGCCGTATCCTTCAACAACCCAACCTCGTGAGTCTCTTTCTTCATAATCCAGCATTTTTTTTTTTAACACATCTTTTATGAAAATTTTGTTTTATCATTTTATATAGAAATCTTCTATTATAATTGTTTATAAACATTTTCAATTATGGTTTTCAATGATAATTGAAAATTATAATTTTTAATTATAGTTTTCAGTTACAGTTTTCAATTGCGATGTTTAATAAAGATTGGAGTTCTTTTTGGCAGTGACAAAATTGTGACCGGCTCATTTGACAAAACGGCGATTGTGTGGTGTTCCCGAACCGGCCATTGTCTGGTAAGGATGTGGGGTCACGATGCCGAAGTGGTGGTAGCCAAATTTTCGCCCACTCAGAGCAGACTGGCGACCGGCTCGCTGGACACAACGGCGAAGATATTCCACGTGGGAACGGGTCAGGAGTTGGGTACGTTGAAGGGTCACACCGGCGAGGTGATAGCCCTGCATTACAACGACAACGGCAACGACATAATAACCGGATCATTCGACAGTACGATCAGTATTTGGGATACGAGGACTTTCAAGTGAGCAATTTTCAGCATTTACCTCGAACAGACTCAGCCGGTAACGAAAACCGACATATTTTTATATATATATATATATATTTTTTTTTCAAGATCGTCGAAACTTTCTCATCCAAAGAAAATTTGCTTTCACTGCGGAACTGATGAAAGCAGCGGACACAAATTTTGTTTTGACTGGAAAGTTTTTGTACCCTTGAAAAAAAAGGCAATCACAGTTTTTGTTACCGACTGGGGATTGAAAAGTCGTCAGGTTTGATATCGAAGATAATGCAGGTCACTTTACATATCTTAAGAAATTTTGAAATGTACGAGAAATCCGAAAAAATTCGTGTGGATTCTAAAAAATCAAGGAATTAAGTAAAGTCAAGCAAATAAAAAGTTATCTGTTTTTTTTGTAAACCTTGATTTTTTCGAATCATTTGTTGGTAACTTTTTGGCATAATTATTATTATGCAAAACCAAATTTTAAGAATCTGAAAAAATCAGCTGTTTTAACGATGTCAAAACAGCTGATTTTTTTCAGATTTTTCGCATGTCGAGACTGAAATTTTGATCGAATTAAACTGTCATTTGGGAATCTATGTGTGATAAATCCTTATGAGGATGTGAAAGTCACGTGACCGCTCCACGAGAGTGAGATACCGTCATGGAATTGAATTGTCGATCAGCAATGCGGATTTTTCTTTCGTCTAAATCCGTTTCTCTTCCGTTCTCCAGAAGGACCAGCGTCCTCATAGGCCACCGCGGCGAGATCTCGAACTGCGTGTACAGCTTCGACTGCTCTCTCATAGCGTCGTCATCTCTCGACAAGACTGCCAAGCTCTGGGACGCCAGGATGAACTCGTGCCTGGGCACGCTCCTCGGCCACGAGGACGAAGTTCTCGACCTCAGCTTCGACAACAAGGGCCAAAGATTGGCCAGCGTCAGCAGCGACACGACCGCCCGAGTCTGGGACATAACCGGAAATTTTCGTGAGACTTCGGTGATGGAAGGTCATCGGGAGGAAGTCTCCAAAGGTCATTTTCATTTTTCCATTTTTTTCCCATCAGATACAAGATTTTATTCAAATTTATAAGAAATGATTTATTATCAGAAAGGAATGTATCGTACGATTTATCAATCCAGTTTGCTTCAGCCCGAGCGGTCATCAGCTGTTGACCTCATCGCTCGACAGAACGGCCAAGCTCTGGTCCACGGAAACGGGATGCTGTTCGCAGACTCTCAGCGGTCACAGTGACGACGTTTTCGCATGCGCGTTTTCCTACACAGGCGACACAGTCGTGACCGCCAGCAAGGACAACACATGCATGATTTGGAGGTGACTCGAGTGGTTCCAGGTGGTTCCCTAGCTCCTGCTCGTAGCCCTGTTCGTCGGCTACGTTTTCTACTTCTTCGTCCTGTAACGAAAGACAAAAATATCAACACCATCGTACCAGAAATTTTAGAGCGTTATGTAACGCTAAAAAAATTACCAGGTTGCGTGATGAGAACCAGAATCGCTGGACTACAAATATTTACAACTGTTATCGGTGTTTGTTGATAAGAGTAGTCGAATTACCACTTTTTCCGAGAGGTAGGGAAGAGCGGGGCAAAATGGAACAGTGGGGCAAAACGCAATTTTCGAATAATCTTTGGATGGGGTAGTGGGGCAAAACGGGGTAGAAAATCCGGATGTATCGATGCGGCAAAGTGGGGCAAAATGGGACATCAAATAATTATTGGAAAATTGCGTTTTGTCCCACTGTTTTGACCCACTATAGCCCAGAATCGCTGGACTACAAATATTAACGTTATCGGTGTTTGTTGATAAGAGTAGTCGAATTACCACTTTTACCGAAAGGTAGGGTCAAGCGAGGAAAAATGGAACAGAAGATTCGGATATATCGATGGGGCAAAATGGCGCACAAAAAAATGATTGGAAAAAATGATTGTTCCCATTGTCCCGTTTTGCCCCACTGTCTCATTTTGCTTCGCTCTTCCCCATACTCGACGGATAAAAGGGGTGAATATGGACCGGTGAGTGTATCACCTATTTAAGCGCTAATCGGAGTGGTCCATGTTTGCCACTTTTATCCCACGCACATACATTTATATGTTTAATTAAAGTAATAATGTATCAAAGTTGCGACACTACTGCGAGATGAAAACACAAGTTGCGCGAGAAATGTGGAGCAAACATATGCACTATCGCGTCAAGTAAACGCTCGTAATGACTCGATTCGGTCTAAGAACATTGCGAAAGACATAATGGTTGGTAGTCTTGTAAAATTTGCTGACGTATCGATAATGTTTTTGCGGCATAATATCGCTGAGACCAAAGTCAAAAGGGCGTAAGCCACATTCTTAAGATCGATAGATACGCCCTTACGATTGCGGTCAAAACGATACGCTTCTCATTTTCCGCTCGTTGACGATAACGAAAATTGTACCAATAATCGTCGAGCTCGCTTGTTTTCGTTCGTGAGAAATATTTTTTATCGAACGAGAAATAATAAAAAAAAAAAGAACAAAGATACGACCGTCGACGCCAATCGAGTAGATTACACGGAGCTGAAAGTAAATATTGAATGAATTTAATTGATTCGTTCGTAATTTGCATGAATATTGGAGATACCCGTGAGCCGGAAAGGGTGACCGATTAATTGAAATCGCCACGTTTCCAACAGCACAATTAACCCTTTGACAGTCGGTCGAAAGATATCTTCTCGAAAAATATTGAATATTTCTGACATCGTTCAATAGTCCTACTCGAGGTATGATACAAAAATAATTCTTTTTTTTCGCCCCTTAATTGCAATAAATTATTTTCTCAGCCACCGTCGGCTTGACTGGACGAATGTCCTCAGAATTAAATGTTTTTGCACCTTCGGCTATCGAACGAGCGAACGGGAATTAGAGTCGATTATCTTGTGGCCGCGGTCGATCGGATGCTTCGGGTCCGACGGTCTCTCGGAGTTGCGCGGCGCCGGAGATAAAGAGAAATGAGAGGTCAGCGATAAGCGAGAACCCCTGCAGATCGCCGGCTCGAGAAGCGGCATAAACATCAGCCGTGGGGGTCGGAACTGGCGTTCGCACATTTATCCATCAACGCGCGAGCGGCGGTTGCGCAACTCCGTTTTTCTAGCCGATGAGGACGGAGAGCTGTTTGATGTAGTTCATAGTTTCGCCGACAGCGTATTATTCGAACTTTGAGATAGAGCACGCAAAAACAATCGGGCTTATTCCTCGAAAGAGAAATCGCTAATCGTCACACTGAGTGCGGAAAAGCTGCGTGGGGGAGCTCGAATATTCGTTGAGATAAAGAAATTGTACCAAAAAAAAAGAAAAAAGAAAATGAACTCTTGTGAACTCTCGAATTGTATAACGCTGATGAGGGTTAACGATACACCGTGCATTATGCAAGAGGTAAATATAAATGGGGAACGAATTTCGCTCAGCGACGATTATCCGAGCTCATCAGCGGACGGGAAGCTCGTTTCGACGGCTCGGAAAATATGTTTTTCTTGACGTTCCGAACGTGGTCCGGCGCGAATCGTCTGACGTTAATAAAAAAGGCCTGAGTCAGCTAGACGCGCTCTTCGCGTCTCGCGAAACGTGTTAAATTGCGAATGAGGAACGAGAAGGGACAGGGATTCCACTATCTTGCAATCTTTCCGACAGACATCAACGGATTTTCTGTGCCCCGCCTTCATTTTTAGCAAAGAGAGCTGTCCTTTCGAACGAAGGAAGTTTGGAAAGTTTTCAGCCCGATGAAAGGTTTCGGAGTTGGAGCGATGGAATATTAGTTGCTGGGAATCATACGGGCGTAAGTCAGCTTGTTACATGTTAAATGGTGCGAAGCCTGTTCCGTTTCGTGGACGGAGATATATTGGAGATTGGGGCAAAAGGAAGTATGGGGCAAGATGGGAATCCTCTTCACTGCAGAGACAGGACAAAATGGGGAAAATGGAGCAAAGTGAGAACACGGGGCAAAATGGGACCACGTGACAAAATATGAACGTGGAAAAAAAATATGAACGTGGGGCAAAATGGGAACATGGGGTGAAGTGGGAATATGGGGTGAAGTGGGAACATGCGGTAAAATGGGAACATAGGGTAAAATGGGTACCTGGGAGAAAATGGGAATCGGGACAAAATGGAAACATGGGGCAAAATGGGAACACAGGTTAAAATGGATCACCACAACATTTTCAGAAAAAGTTTTTGGAACATTGGCAAGGAAAGCAGTAACAGTGGGTCCCTTCATCTCCTCCGATCCGCTCCGAATCACGCTACCAATACGGCTACAAGTAGGGGAGAGCGGGGCAAAATGTGCCAGTGGGGCCAAACTCAATTTTCCAATAATTTTTCGATGGCCCATTTTGCCCCAACGACACATTCGGATTTTCAACCCCGTTTTGCCCCACGGACCACCATCGCCACCATCCAAAAGTTATCGGAAAATTGCGTTATGTCTCACTATCCCGTTTTGCCCCGAAGTGCCATTTTGCCCCGCTCTCCCCTAAGCTTCCGAGAGTTGCGCAAACCGCCAAACGCTGTAATTTTCCGTCAATCTTTCGTAAGTTTTCTTCCTCGTTCTTCCCATCCGAGTCTCCTTCGTACTCGCCGCTCCTCCGTTCGACTCTCTCCGTCCCTCCGTCAACATCAGCCTCCGGCTAATTTTCCTTCCTCCCGCGTCCCGACGCACCCCGCCTTTCCAACAGAATTTTCAAAACTGTGTCGTGAATGAGGCTGCGTCACTCGCCGGCCTGCAGCATGCGCCGGGAGAGAGCCTTATCGCAAAGAATATAGATAAAGGCGGGTAAAAACTATGGTGGATGCACACAGGCGAGGACACACAGGGAGCCCGGAGCAAGCTCCTCGAGTATGTTTGTTCAGGCCATGGGGGTCTCACGATGGCGCATAGGGGGGGGGGGGGGGGGGGGGGTTCCGGAAGCGGCAGCATCGCTCGTGAAAAATAAGAGGCTCTGGCTGCTACCGCTCTGGGCGAGATAAGCTTTTCTTCTCTTCTTTATCTTTCCTCTTGTTGCGTGCCTCAAAGTCTCGGCGAACCTTTCGCGATGCATCATCGTTTTACGATAATGTATAACCCCGATCTCCCAAGACAGGCCCGGGCGAATGGAAATTTATACACTGTTATATATATAAATATATGTGTATGTGAGTGGGTGTTTATATATATATATATATATATATATATATATATATATATATATATATATATATATATATATATATATATATATATATATATATATATAAATGGTAGCGTATCCTTCGTGGCTGCCCGGAAGCTGCGATTAAGGTAGTCCTTGCGAATGGTGTTCACTCCGCATAAGTTCCAGAGAAATAAGAGGGAATTCCAAACACTTCTCGATGGTATAAAAATCTGAAGAAAATCAAGGGTATTGAAGGTGCTGATATGATTAATTTTTCACAATAATCATCCCAGGATGTCATTAACAAATTGATGAAAAATAAAATTGCTCAACAAATCTAGCGGAGACCTAACTTTTTTATGAAAGTGATGCGTTCATTTTCCTGAATACGTATGAATTTTTTTCAGATTTTTACCTTAACAAACAAAATTTGTTACGGTAACACAAATCTCGTTGTACCAACAATTTTTTTTCTCCGTGCGTTACACGAGCAAAAAAAAACAATAAAAAATTAGAAAAAACAATAATAGTTATGAAAATTATAGTTATATTTTATGAAAAAATATTTATTCTATGCGTGCACACTATATTGTATAAAGAGGCCGTTAAATAAATAAATAAATAAATAAATAAAATGTACCGTTATCAATATTCTAATTGATGCGTGCACAAAACTTTGCGTTAGTTTTTTTTTTTTTTTTTTACACTTATTTCACTGGTGCGGAACGCTCCTCCCTAAAAATGCAAATTCTCTCCCGGATTCGCCCGTCCCGGTTCGAAAAAAAAAAATCTAGCGAATGTTAATATTAATGAAAATGTACTGCTATCAATATTCCAGTTGATTGGTGCATAAAACTTTGCGTGAATGATTTTTTTTTAACTTTTACGCTCATTTCACCAGTGCGGAGCGCTCGGGCCTCCTTAAAAATGCAAATTCCCTCCCGGATTCGCTCGTATCCGCTTCGAACGAAATAAAAAAATATAAAAAATGAAAAAAAATCTATCGTTCAGCGGCGTAGAATTTAATGATAACGCGTGCTCCGACGCGGAAGCGCGAGCTGTCCTGGTACCGAGCGCGAAACACGCGGCAATGAGGCTCTCCCCGCTCGTCCGATCGTTCTCCAGCCGGAATATACGGGATGCAACGTAAATTAAATGATTGATTGAATTTTCATCAGCCGGCCGAACCGGCGAACATCGCTGGTTCCGATACATAGAATGCAAAGGGAGAAAGCGCGCGGTTGGGTCCGCAGGGGGGGGGGGGAGGGGGGCGAGAAATAGACTGGGGAAAAAAGATAGCGTAATGGCGATGCCTCCGGAGCAATGAAGGCTCCAATGGGTTTTGGGGGCTCGTCGAGTCGATCCAGCGAGGGACGATGGATGCATTAATCATCTCGGACTGGTGTATACGTGTCGCGCCAAATGATGTTCCATTCGGTTTGATAATAATAACGATAATAATTATGTACAAACCAGCGCCGGGTTGAGATGCTGGTTCATAAAAAAAAAAAAAAAATTAATCAAATTGAATGTCGAAGGCAATGAACATTATATAATTGGAGCGTATCTCGATAAAGGTAATCGCGTCAAGGCAGCAGAATGACCGGTAAGGTGACGTGCGACATAATTGGGTTGTTTTTTTTTTATTTGTTTATTTGTTGATGGATTTCACCTTGAGCGATTATGACAGTATAATAGTAATTTGTGATACAAGTGCGGTAAAGCGAACTTTATAGGCAGGCTGTGACGTGAGTTGCATGAGCGGCACGAGTACCTGTGGTACGATTGCGGCAAGTTTTAATGAACCAGCGAATTACTTCACAGTCCGCGTATAATGTTAGCAACACCGCACTAGTATCGCATAATATTTTCTGTATCGAATGCGGGAGAAGTGCAGCAGACCGTGCCTGCTGATTGTGGCGCTGTACGGCCAGCGTGCGTAAAGTACGGGAAGCGTGCGTAAAGTGCGAGAAGCGTGCGTAAAGTGCGAGAAGCGTGCGTAAAGTGCGAGAAGCGTGCGTAAAGTACGAGACGCGCGTGTAAAGTAGGAGAAGCGTGCGTAAAGTTAAATCGGCACGATATGCGCACGCGCCGGGTATTTAGTACACTTGGCTGCACAGCGCCGCGTACGTCACTCTCAGCAGGCATGAAAAGTGGCACTTTTCATGCACGAGTTACACAAATGTGTGAATGTCTGTTATAAGTAATATATATTTACATTGATCTTAAAAGAAAAAGAAAATAAGAACGAAAACCTAACAGATAATGACCAAAAATTTTCGCTTCGCTACAACCTCCATTTGACTTAGCTCAGACATTCTTTTATTTACACTCACTGCTCATACTTAAATATCATCTCTCGTTCTGGATTCTGGATATATTGTGTAATACTATATATTGTGTATAATGTAAGGTTTTTATAATGAGATGTGTATAATGTAAGATATATTGTGTAATAATTATAAATTGTGCAACGCGTCTTTCATACGTTATCTCCACACGGAAACTAATATAAAAATTCATATATGCACAGTTTCATATATTCATTTTTTTTCTAAACTACATCACTCTAAACAGTATTGCATCAACCGCTACGAAACAAATGAGCGTAGCTCGATAATAATGATGTACAATCCCGCGCTGGCTCGAGATGGTGCTCCATAAAAAAAAAAAAAAAAAAAAAAAAAAAAAATTAAAATTAAAAAATCAATTACTAACGCAATGAATATTAATTGGACTGTATCAGGATAAACACAATCGTAGCTAGAATAACCGGTAAGGTGACGTTCCACATAATGATAAATTGCGCAACCCGTCTGTGACACGTTATCTCTGCACGGAAACTATTATCAACACTTATATATGCACAGTTTCATATATCAGTTTCTTTGTTTCGATCCGAAGTGAGGTCAAATCGGAAATGAGTCGCTACCGCTCGAAAAAAAACGAGATTTTCCCAACCGGAAGTGACGTATTTCCGACAAACCTTCAGAATTCTAATCTTCCGGTTTTTAAATTTCAGGATTCACAGCAACCACACTAAACAGTATTGCATTTACCGCTGAGAAACAAAAGGGCCTAGGCGAGAGTGGGGCAAAATGGGACACTGGGGCAAAACAAGATAATGGGTCAAAACGCAATTTGCCAATAACTTTTGGTTGGTGGCGGTGGTGGTAAGTGGGGTAAAATGGGTTTGAAAATCCGGATGTATCGTTGGGTCAAAATGGGGCATCAAAAAATTAGTGAAAAATTGAGTTTTCGCCCCCGGTCCCGTTTCGCCCCACTGTCCCATTTTAACCCCGCTCTCCCCTAACTCGTATGCGTTTAACGAAGAGATGTTTCAATGCCAAAAGTAGAAAGGTCGCTGTGTGGCAGGTTCCCATAATTGCCAGCCGCTGACAAGTCTGAACTTCCTGTATCGCGAGTGTAGTCTTTGTCTTCTAACAGTCGATATCTAAATAACAATATTAACAATATGCCTACGCATTGATCACATAATTAACATAATTATTTTGTTTTTTGTTTTTCATGTTCTTCATCATAAAATTCATAAAATTCGTGAAATTCTTTTTCATCTTGCATACGATTAATTTTACCGTCAAGTCCGGCGGCGCGTCTGCCGTAAACGGCTAAATTAGCCAATAACGAGATAACAACATTATATATAGTTATATGCCAGATACGGCAGACAATCCCAGGATGAACGAGATTATATTGCCACGGAAGGTCCTCGGCCATATAGAAATGTGATTGATCACCGTGTTACACACATATGTATGTATATATATAAGATATATATATATATACCCACACACATGCACACCTGTCGCAAGTTCACTGTACCAGAGTTCACATTCCGCAGCTGCAGTGGAGCGTTTGGAATGTCGTTCGGAACCGATTGGCTGCTAGTACTCTCTCGCGTGTATCGAACCACGCGCCCGACCGCTTCTCCCCCCACTAGATAGTTGCAAGAATAATCATTATGGTTAATAAACCCATCGGTGAAATTCCGGCTTCGCCCGGTAATTGGCAACCGAATGGAATGGAGGACGAGGCGGAGCCGAGGAAATTCTCCGTAATTATCCATACTCTTCATTTTGCCGATTTTCTTATACCCTGTCAGAGAAAAAAGGGTCTCGATTCTCGAGAACCGAGAGTCCGTGACTTCTCCAACGAGGAACAAACGAACATCGGCTCGGGTTTACTTCGTCTCGTGCAATATGTATTTTGCACCGCGTCGAGCCGTTCCGGAATTACGATTCCCAGCATGCGCTAATTGTAATCGGAAGCGATAAATTGTAGATGAATATATACAAGGTGTAGAACTTACTTGGGGAGCGAGAGAGACAGGCTGAGAATGTGTTTCACATCATCTTAAGCTATCTTTTACTGTTTATTCTCTCCTCACTTTCATTTATTTCGCGTGCGGCTGCACGGAACGATACTGAGCATCACATCTACAATATGGACTGAAAAAAAGAATCTCTGACTCAAGTAAAATTCGCTTGCGGGTTGCCGATGAAAGAAAATGTTCTTTCAATGCTACTTTCTCGATTAATTGAAGCTATAACGCGTCACCTTCACAGTCTCACCGTCGTTCTTTCCATATAACATGGAATTGTAAGAATTGAAATAAAAAAAAAATAAATTATTCGGCAGCCAGCGAGCGATTTTTTTTTTCAGTATGGCAATATCTGTTATATAACAAAATATGTTTGCATCGAGTTTGCACCGTGTGCACGATGCACGGTTCGTCGAGCGATTGCGGCATTACAACGATTCGCAGCGCGCGAGAATTGTAACCGGAAGCATAGAAGCGTCGACGGCGACAATCCATGGGATTCCACTCGACAGCGCAATGTTGCGAGGCTCGCGAGGCCCTCGAAATTCTCAACAGTTCCGAGAGGCGGCAGTTCTCGTGAAATCGGTGCAAAATAATATCGTCACGAGCCCTTCGATGACCCTACAACGGGTCGACATCGAAGTGCTCCCGAGTTCCGAGCGATTAAAATTTTTTCGGTTGATTTCGGAAATTCTTGTCCGCGTGGAGATACAGAAAATTAACGAGGATCAACGCGTCTCAATCAGTCGTTAAAATTCAGCGCGGACGGCCGGTCTTAACCGTCGATTTCATCGAGCATTAAGAGCATGTGAAACACCTTTCTGAGTGTGTCTCTTTCGCTTCGCCGTGAGCGACAGCGATGCTATCTCTCTCGCTCTCCATAACGTTTCACATGCCCTTAAGGGCATGCGTTACAGACTCAGTCGGTAACAAATCGCCTTCCCTGTTTTCTCCAAAACGATCGATACGACGAGCAGAAGCAAATTAGGTTTTCATACTTATATCTATTGATTACAAAAATCCTAAATTGATTTTGGTCGAAGTCATCAACCATCGCGGAGAAAATAGGGATAGCGATTTTTTACCATCGGAGCATCGATACGTGTGTGTCACATGCCCTTAAGGAGCTGCTGGACCTTCCCGTTTTACCGACCAAAATAGGCGATTTCTTAGTTTTCACCATGTTTAATTTTTCACTCAGTTTAAATTTTACCGGACTGTATTAATAACATAAACCAATCGGCCTGCACTCGAATTTCGGTCGAAATCTTCTTACACTTGCAGATCCACTTGTGTGTCAATCGTGACACTAAGTTCGTGCACTTTCGCAAACTTTAATATTCGGTTTTCTAAATTCCTTGTAAGCTTTCAAGCGAAATTCGACTGCACACCGAAGCATTTATGTCAATATCATAGTCCTGCATGATTTGACGCATATGCGTAGCATATTAACAATGCTAAGTCGGAACTGAAAAATTTTCTAGTTCCGTCCGTAAAGCAGGTGAAGCAGGTCCGCTCTTTCAATTCTTTCCATTTCTGTTATTGTTCATTTTTTTTGTTCAATTTTTTTTGTTATAAATTTGAGGAATGCGAGAGGGAGAGCGATGATCGGATAGAGCTCAACTGGAGCGCCGATCTACGTACACGCAATGGGTTATCATATTATCCTTGGCCCCTGCGAGAAAGAAGTGGTTAAGCACCAGCGCCGAGTGCCCAGCAGCAGCGGCAGCATCATTGAGCTCGACCGCTCAATCTCCCAACTGATTGGGCCTCGGCATGCTCGTGTAA
The DNA here is from genome assembly GCA_964017025.1 of Stenichneumon culpator. NCBI lineage: Eukaryota > Metazoa > Arthropoda > Insecta > Hymenoptera > Ichneumonidae > Stenichneumon > Stenichneumon culpator. The sequence continues at coordinate 15,508,466 of OZ024779.1, read as the reverse complement.
CTCCGAGCGACGATTGGCCGGACCGTCGAAACACTTGTTTTCTTACGTACGTTAGCGCTCGAGCACGCACCGAGCCAACTCGCTCGAGAAAATCTTAGCCTCTCCAGGGTATAAAACAGGCCCCGTATTGCGGGCCGCATGCATTTGACAGTGCGCGCTTCGTCGAGTTACAGCGTTCTGTACTTTTACTTTCCGTTTCTCGAATTCTCTTGTAATTTCGCAGGTTTCTTTTGTTTGTTGTAATTTCGCGCGATCGATCGAACGATTATTTCGATTGTTGGATTAAATAAATCGATTGATTTATTTTGACTTTGAAATATATTGACACTTAAAAAAAATAAGACCGGAAGTACGTCGAGTGATAAGAAAATGCCATTCGAGAACAAATCAATGAGCAACGGCCATGGACGGCTCAAGCGGCCGAACGAGAACGAGTTTTTGCACACAGCGGTCAAACATACCAGCAATTCCACGTAAGTTCGTTGCGGGCGCGAGAGCACGGGGCAAAACGGAACACCTGTGCGATGCGGACTATTTTCGCCGATTTTTCGTGGAGCGTCCAAAAAGCAGTGTCGTTTGAGAAAGAGTTTCCAACGAATGGAAAACACCGGTCCGTTTTTCCCCTCTCTGAACTGTCACAATAAAATAAAATTAAATAAAATACAATACAATAAAAAAATAACGATATTTTATCCCGAAAGGTCTTATCTAGAAACATTGATCTCGCAAAGAAATTTGATATAATCACGTCTCGCCGATTAATCTACCGACTCTGACTTTCGTTGACCGGAAATCTTTCCTGCATCTAATCGACGATGATTCATTGTCTGATTTAGACAACGGATAACACTCAGATAACAATTTTTATTTTTTTAAATGCCTCTTAAAAACAAAGACTCAAATCAATTTTATCAATCTTTCGTTTCATTATATTTGTTATATAAATAATCATTATATTTATTATATATCTATCAATCCATAGATGAATTCGAATCTCCGTTTGGAGCGAGTGCCAGCTTCGCAAGTGTTCGCGGTTGTTTCGCAACAAATTCCTAATTCATTTTTTAATTTCCTTCCTCCCTTTCTCTCTTTCCTTCCTCCGGTTGCATTCGATTATGCGTCGCGTCGTGCATAATGCACTTACAAAAAGTTGTTTCCTACCCCGTCGGGCATCGCCGAGGAGGGGACGACAGCGTCGTCCTCTCGCGATCCTGCCAGAGGGTGAGAAGGATTTGCAGAGGGGCGAAGGTGTATGCATAAAACTTGTGTATCTCGGTACGGTGAAACTAGCTAGACGGGGAGTAACGCGCGTCTCTCCCGGTCTCTCGTTCAGCCGCCTCGTCCCGTTTGTCGGACGGGAAATGCGTGAGCGTGCATTCACGCACGCACTCACGGTCCGCACAGCGGCGTGTGCGTCGCGCACGGAACGCCTCGCATAATATAATACAGCCATTTTTGTCGTGCCGAGCTTCGCGACGAGGGCGAACTTTCCGTGTTTTCCCCCCCGAAGCTTCTATCGTTGACGAGAAAGATAATGGTAAACAATAAAAATAAATAAAACGGAGGGCAAGAAAAGGGAAGGAATTTATTATGCAACCAGGAATATGTAACGAGAAGAAAGTAAGTAACTAAAAAAAAGGGAAATATATGCGAAAATCTGTTGCACAAAGCTTATAGAGTGGATTATCGTCAATCGTCGATAATTTGACGGAGAATTGGTATTTACGAGTTATTTGTCACTTTGCTAGGTACTCGGAGCGTGACGATTATTAGAGCTCGAGGCCGGATATAGCGCGTTAAACCACACACGACTCTCGAGATCTCTCGTGACATACCGTTCGCGGCCTCTTACGTTCGCGACTTAAGACTGTTGTTGCTGCGGCTGAATGCGGAGGAAAAATATCCAAGGAGTGAGCGTGGATCGTTTGCTGTCCTCAAAATGGTTTGGTGTCCCAAAAATACTTCGCTGTCCCAAAAATGCTTTGCTGTCCCAATAATAGTTTTCTGCCTAAAAATAGTCTGCTGTCCCAACAATAGTTGGCTGCCGAAAAATAGTCTGCTGTCCCAACAATAGTTTGCTGCCTAAAAATAGTTTGCTGCCTAAAAATTGTTTGCTGTTTCAAAAAATGTACCGTAAAATTTAAAAAAAAGTTTGCTGCCGCAGCAAATTTTTAGGTACCAAAGCGAACAAAGAAAAAATCCGTCACTTCGTGTGTATTGTTCTCCGCGATAGATGGATTACTCGGTAGTGCGTGTTTTCGGTAAAAACTCGAGCCGAACGAGGCAAATTCAATGCCTCTTATCTATTTAATGTTTGCCGTTCGAACGTGCCACTAATCGACAGAGGGGCTCGTTTTTACGTCCTTGAGATAAAACTCGGCTTAAAAACCGACGCACGATTTCACATCGAAAGATAGCGACTTATATAGTTTTAAATCATGATGTAACCTCGGAACAAAAGTCAAAGCTCTCAAATCTGTTTGACTCGCTAAAACAACAAAAAAAGAGACCCTACAAGGAACCTGCATATATTTAATTACAAGAATAAACATGCTTAATTACAATATACTCACGCGTGGAACGTTGTGCTTATTTCTAGCATTATTTTCTTTGCATGTTAAAAATGTAAACCTGGAAAACCTTATTAGTGACATTCCTTTACCGGCTTACCGTCGCTATAATAGCCGGATTTATGTACGCCAGAATGGCAGTGTGCGTTTCTATGGACCAGCCGACAAATCAGCTTTGCAATTGCCGTGAGCGCTTCGGTGACTACGGGTTTCGCGAGAGCTGAGAGAGGCCTGCGATCCGCCAATGACGTTCGGCAAACATCGCTTGAACCGCGAAGCCTCGAGGCTCACGCTGCGACAGAGCCGAGGTCGAAAGGCCTAATTCCTGTTCTCGTATATGGAGTCGCAGACTTGATAACAGAACGCAGGAAATTTCGGTGCAGGATGGTAAAGGCCTGTAAGCCATCGTGCATCGAGCCTCATTCAACAGAGATTATTACTAATTATAGAGATGTGTATAAACGGTGGATATCCTCCACGGTCGAATATGTGTAGGTTAAATGTGGTGAATATGGACCACATCGGTTTGCAGCCAAATCAATTATTTATGAACGAGGCGGCGCTCGCGACGTACCGTAATCGGCTGTGGGATGTTATGGAAAAAAAGATGGGGGCAAAACGGACCATTGAGAAAGATGTCTCGCTATTTTTTATTCATTTTTTTTATGGCGGTCCATTTTGCCCCGGTCTTTTATACGACACGCAGTATGTCCGGATTCAAAATAAAGTGTATATATAGTATACATAGTATATGAATGAACATGCATTACAGCGAGGAAGTTTTTCCATTTCTTAAAGTTTTTTTTTTGTTTAAGCAGTAGTCTATTTTACCCCACTTTATTGTTGCCATGAGAATCTCCGTCCAGTTCCCCTACGAACAATAACCAATGCAGAGCTCTTGGAATTATCTCGACTGGTTGTATCTACAACGACGTGTCTGTTCGTACCGCGTTACAATCCTCCGACCGATGAACATGCATCGGAGTGCGTGAAATTTTTACCTTTTTTGAAGTTTTTTTTAGTCGTCGTCCTCCTACCGATAAGCATGCATTATTTTGCCAGTGTCCAATTCTCGCCATTTTTTTAAAGTTAAAAAAAAAATAGTGGTCCATTTTGCCCCACTTTATGTCCGCCATGAGAATCTCCGTCCAATTCTCCTACGAGCAATAACCAATGCAGAGCTCTTGGAGATATCTCGACTGGTCGTATCTATAACGACGTGTCCGTTCGTACCGCGTTACAATCCTCCGACCGATGAACATGCATCGGAGTGCGTGAAATTTTTACCTTTTTTGAAGTTTTTTTTAGTCGCCGTCCTCCTACCGATGAGCATGCATTATTTTGCCAGCGTCCAATTCTCGCCTTTTTTTAAAGTTAAAAAAAAAATAGTGGTCCATTTTGCCCCACTTTATGTCCGCCATGAGAATCTCCGTCCAATTCTCCTACGAGCAATAACCAATGCAGAGCTCTTGGAGATATCTCGACTGGTTGTATCTATAACGACGTGTCTGTTCGTACCGCGTTACGATCCTCCGACCAAGGGGGATTTCCGAAGGATCCTTTGGAGTGCCAGGATCCCTCCCTCTATGCGCGAGCATATATCCGGAGACGCACATCGGGAGGATTCTTGGCCGGGTTCTCAGCTCTCGCGGCAATGTACCCTCACCGCGTGTATATCGTGCATTGTGTACAGATAGGTACACGCGCATTCACTTTGGCTATACGAGAAATCGCATCAGAACCATAGCTCACGTGCGCGCACACACGCTGAGAGCCAGCGTGTGAGATACAAACGAACGGTGTAGAAGCTAGGTAGCTAGCGGAGAGCAGCAATCCCGGTGCGTCTACTGAATCAACGAGGACCGAGAATCCTCTCTTTGAGCCTGAATTCCATTGACTCAGGCACTTCGCGAAATCCGTCGTGTACGCTCTCGGGGAATCTAATTACTTATGCCGCATCCACGCTAGATTTACTTGCTCCATCTGGGCCTCGATTCGATGACCCGTACGCGTGATTTGTACAATTTAACGCCGCGATTCGGAGACTCCACTGTGCAAGGCTGCGCGCGCCGAATTTGGCACGTGACCAAGCAAGAGGTCTCACTAAGGTCAATCGTTTCGGATTTTTCATATATGGTTGTATTCCCTATTTTTCACTATTTTCTTAGTCGCAAGTATTTTCTTGTTTTTGGTTTTAAGAAAAAAATTGTTTTGGCATGTTTATAGTATTTTTTAAATATTATTCTAAATGCTTTATAATATTCAATTTAAACAATGGTGACGCTCGAGCAGATTAGGTTTTTTCAAAGCAATTTGCCACACTTGCGGTCAAATTTTGAGGACTTCGTTTGAGCCAACTTACCCCCTTACTGCCTTGAAATCGAATTTACTTAACTTAAGATAGCTCTGAAACACAAGTTCGGGCCAAACTTCGATCTTAAGTTCGATCCCGAGATCGATCTCAAGTTTAAACTCACGTCTTAAAATTCGACCCTTAGTTCGTACCTGCTGAACCTCTGATGGTCGAATTTTAACACGCGAGGTTGAACTTAACATCTATCTTAAGTCCGAACTTGATTTCGTGGATAAGTTTGATCTTAGGTTCGAACTCGAACTACGATCGAATATGAGTTCAGACATCAGTTGGACTTTAAGATAGATCTTAAGCACGCAATGAAGGTCGGGCCAAACTTCGATCTTAAGTTCAAACTAACGTCTTAAAATTCAACCCTGAGTGCCCCAAAATTCAACCCTACGAAAATCTCTAAATCCCTCCGATCAATATAAACAAATTATATCGCAACCAATTAATGTATCCCCGCATCAAAACTTCTCCCCCGGAGTTCATCTAACTCCGCACTCACGACCCAAAAAAAAAATCTCTCCGACTCCGCCCGGTCAGACGCCCAAGAGCGATGTCCGACCGAACAGCTTTACACTACTCGCCTCCACGCTCTAGAGAACCGTTTCGCGTATTTCTTTTATTATTTCTTATTTACCAAAGTGGCGCACGTAAGCGTACAAGAGGCAAGAGGTATTGTACCGCACTGCTCGACAGCGGTGCACGTTAAAGGGGTTGCAGAGACTACGCCGTGGAGGGTTTGAGTACGAGACGATTTGTAATATTCGTGCGAGACTGTCGAGACCGGGTATGGCGTGTTGCAGCCTCAGCCAGCCGCGGATAGAGCGTCTGCTCGCGACATACGAACCTACTCGCGGAAAAGCCTTACTGTTACCCCGTACAGCCTCGCACGGGGGAGGGCGACGTTCGCAATGGAACGTCTGGCGAACGAGAGCTATATTGCGCCTCGGCAGGTGGCTCGTACCGGAGCGTATTTCGCTACTGGGAAACGTTCTTACGCCCGGTTGGGTAACGCGCACCTACGCCGGTTTCTCTACATTTACCACCGCGTCGACACACCTATAGATTTTAGCGGGCGTAACACGAGCGTGCGGGACGTATTGCTCGTGTCGTACGAGCGTTACACCTACAGGGGAATGCGCGTAGATGCGTCACAGGGCGCTCCGCAGACGGTCTGGAGGAGAGGAAGGCGAGCGGAGGCGTGAAGGGAGGTTCGATATAAGCATCGGTGCTGCTTTGCAGGTGCATGTTCCGTGTGTTCTGTTCGGCTTGTACGATTCTCTCGGCAGGAAATACGCGCTCTCTGTCTGCTCGCTGAGATCCTCATGCTCCCTTTCAATGGGAGCTCTTTTCCACGGTACCGGGCGGGGTCTGGGCCGACGATGGAGCTCGCTTGTTTCCAAGCCTAGGCCCGGGCTGAGTTACGAGCCGATACGGTAATTGTGTTCCCTCTATTTTGCTCGGAGGATGGGGCGGGCTTAGACTGCTTCGGGAGAACGGGAAATGCACAAATTTGTTGCGTTGCGCGGAGGACTTTAGTCATCGGAGTGTGATGTAAGCGTCGATGGGGATTAGGGTGTGGGGTTTGGGGAGGGGGTGGGGCGAGGATGGGGCAAAATGGGAAACGGGGAGACGGAAGCTGTTCGGATAAGTGTAATAATAATAATAATAATTTTGGGATTATTGTTCGAGAGTGGAGCTGGGAGGAATTGTGGTTTGGGGCAAAATGGAGTAGGGACGACCGGTTTTTTAGGACCTTCGGTACAATTTCGATACTCCGAAAGGAGAAAGCTCTGAGTATGATTGAGTGATGAAAAACATTGATTGGATGATTTTCCAAGTTTGTCGATGGGGGATGAGTGTGGGAAAGGGGGGTTGGGAGGGGGTGGAGCAAGGATGGGGCAAAATGGGAAACGGGGCTGAAAGCGTTCAGATGAGTGCGGAGATGTGAACTGACTGTCTGTTTGAAAAAAAAAATAATTTTGTGATTATTAGTGGAGGGGGAGCCGGGAGGTACTGTGGTTTGGGGCAATATGGAATCGGGTCGACCGGTTTTTTACGTCCTTCGATCCAATTTTGATCACTCCGAAAGGGCATCGTTCCGAATATAATCGAAACCCGAAAAACATTGATTGGATGGTTTTTCGAGTTTATAAGAATAATTTTGAAGCGTCGAGATGGGAAAACGAAATTGGAGCCACCATTCGTATTGCGTCGATTTCATTTTGCCCCAGTCAATCCGGGCACTCCAATAATTATTTTTTTCCGCGAAATTCTTTGGTGGTCCATTATGCCCCGTGTCCGCCGTTTGCAGCGTACCCATTTCGGTCCTCCCTTGTAGATAAATTATTCATCGATTTTGGGCAACACACGACGGACGGGCGCCCCGCGTTCGGGGATTCCCCCTTGGGGCCGATACTTCCCGTGCCGCTTCCCGCCAGGGAATCCCCGCCTAATTATACAGAGAGGATAATCAAGCCACTATGATATCTCGTTAATACACGTATTCTATTATTTTATGCCCCACAGATATACCTTCGAGGCACTGCAGGAATCGGCCCAGTATCTACTCGATCGTATAACAATCAGGCCGAAGATCGGTATTATTTGCGGTTCAGGAATGGGTTAGTATTATTCTATAATCGTACCGCTAATCGGTGGAGTGATTTTCATCGATCCATTCGGATATTATAGTGCCCATTAGCGCACTATTATATCTAACGAACGATCTAGAATTTAATTTCTCTTCATCACAATCGTCAACCCTTTAACGTTCGATGGAAAGAAATTAACATTAAAAAAATCATTATTATCAAATATAATAGATAAATAAAAAATGATAATGATCTAATCACAGATTTTAGTCGAAGTATAAAAAACAATTTTTTTTATTGCATCAAATTTTACTGTATTTTTCCTCGAAATTCTTTGGTAGTCCATTATGCCCCGTGTCCACATTTCCAGATTTTCATCGTTCATTCGGATATCATAGTGCGCATTAGCGAACTATAATATCCGACGAACAATCGAGAATTTAATTTCTTCTCATCACAATCATCAACCCTTTAACGTTCGATGGAAAGAAATCAGCATAAACAAAAATAATTTTTCAATTATATCAAAAATATTAAATATCTCAAAATTGGAATATTAAGCGAATAAATGTTTTTCTTCTTTCCAACGATCGTCAAAGGGTCTAATCGTCTGAATGATAAAAAATTGTAACCAACCGGAGAGAAACCCCCACGGGTTTGTTCTGTCTGTCCTAACAGGACAATCTGAGCATAGTGAGTTGTGTCCAGGTTCCCTAGCCGATTCGCTGACGGATCAGCTTGTATTTCCGTACGAGGAGATACCCCACTTTCCCGTATCAACGGTCAAGGGTCACGTTGGACAGCTGGTATTCGGTTATCTCCAGGGTGTACCGGTCATGTGTATGCAGGGCAGGTTTCACTACTACGAGGGTTATCCACTGTGGAAGGTAAAATAAGGGATCCGGCGTATCCTCTCCTCTACTTCGAGCACAAAAAAGGACGAAAAAAAAAAAAAAACATCCCGAGATTTCATCTTGCTTCATGTCGTACATGCTTTTATTCCGCTTTCTGCGGACGGGTTTGACGTCTTTAATAAATAAATGCACGACATCGGCCAGCATTGCTATCAGGAATCCTGGGATAAAAGGGTAGGAGGAAAATTGAATAAGAAAACACTGTGCAAACGATGAATAAAATAGCGAAACGGTATCTCGTGGCTATTGCTGCGAGTAAACGAAAAACGCGGATATCGTTACGATAGAAAATTCATTCAATTCCGTGGGCTAAAGTTTCTGGTTGAATTTTAGCTCGTGCAGTCGAAATTTGACATTCATAGTGAGGGTTTGTGAGTGTCTCGTGGCCTTCACCTACTTCATTATTAACCGCATATCATATATATAAGAGCTGGGCAAATACACTAAGTACTTGAAGTACGTATTGAAGTATAAAGTACGGATTCAGTGGTCAGTACTCAGAACTTCAGCAATTTAGTTCTGCCAGTACTCAATACACCAGTACTCAAAAACTACCTAGCGCTCAGTACTTCAAGTACTTGATACTTCAATACGTACTTCAAGTACTTATTGTATTTTCCCAGCTCTGATATATATAATATACTAGCGGAGCTGTTCGCTCGCAGTTCAAGTGTGTTGAATTTTATCTAAATATATTTTGAAAAACTGTGGATTTGTTTGTTTGTTTAATAATAGGGACCTGATGTTGGGTGATGATAGGGGCGTGAAGTTGGCTAAAAATGGGGGGTGGTACAAACAAACAAACAAACAAATAAATCCAAGGTTTTTCAAAATATATCACAATATTAATATTATTTATATATAATATAATGTATATGATATTATATATATAAATATATAGGGGAGAGCGGGGTAAAAATGGGACAGTGGGCCAAAATGCAATTTTCCAATCATTTTTGGATGTCGAATTTGTCCCATCGATATATTAATATTTTCTGCTCCGTTTTGCCCCGCTCTTCCATATCATATATCGTATATCGTATATCACAAATTTTCGTTACTTTCGACAGTGCTCGATGCCAGTGAGGGTAATGAAGCTCGTCGGTGTGACGCACCTTATCGCGACGAACGCAGCCGGCGGTCTGAATCCAAAGTACAAAGTCGGGGACATTATGATGGTGAAGGATCACGTAAACATGATGGGATTCGCCGGTAACAATCCGCTTCAGGGACCTAACGACGACAGGTGAGAGATACATTTTCTTCGTTTCCAACTCTATCTATCGTATTGTTATTATAATATGAAAAATTGTACGCCCATATTGCCCCCCTTCGCTCCGCCGAAGATCGACTGGTTGGAAGGAGTGTGAGAGATGCGCTTCGAAGGGAGCCGAGAAAACGAGTTGGATAAAAAGTTTAACTCCGCGAACGCCCACCAAGATGACGATGGGAGGGTTAAAGAAGAAAACGGCGGAAAGGTGAACGAGGGGGAAGAAGCTTGCGCACTGGAATTAATTTATTTCATTGGAATAACCCCTTCAATCGGATTGATGAACTATTTGCACGAAGCAGATATAAAGAAGCTGATTGGCGTATTTACTCAGCGAAAACTCCTCTCTCCGGAGAATTCGCGTACTCTTCCACTTGCAGCTTCCACCCGGCGTCCTCCCTCAACCCTCCCCCTCCCCGATGGTTCTTCTCGCCCGCGAGAAGGGTGAGCCGCTTTCCACCCTCGTCGAGCCGCGCGCCCGCTCAACCTGGCGGGCTCAACGAGTTCGACTCGTCGTCCCATCCTTCGTGGAAAAACCTCTTCCTCTTTCGACTGAGAACCAAACAGGTCTGTCTCACTCAGCTTGGCAAGAAATGTTTTAACCTTTCTTCTTTTTCTCACCGCCGAGAGACCGGCGGAGCTCTTCGCCTTGTTCTGCCTCTTCTTCCTCTTTTTCTTCTTCTTGTTCTTCTTCTTCTTCTTACTTGGTTCCCTTCCTCTTTTCTCGAGCGATATTAATGGACCGAGATGCAGCAGCAGCCACGGCCCCAGCAGCCCTTTCTTCCGCAGACTTTGGTCTTCTCGTTGGCCGCGCCCGATGGAACTTATTTCACCGCACAGAAGCGCAAAATTAATGACGACGGGATGGGCCAGCCTCAACACGACCCGACTAGATCCGAGTTATGAATGAAAAATAATTGTGGTTTTTTTTTTATTTTGTTCTGTTTTCTTTTAAGGTTCGGTCCGAGATTCCCACCGATGAACAAAGCTTACAACACGCATCTGCTCGACGTCGGGACTCAGGTGGCTCAGGAAATCGGCATAAGCGATCTACTTCATCGGGGCGTTTACACATGTCTCGGTGGACCCAATTTCGAGACCGTCGCCGAACTCAAAATGCTCAGCATGGTCGGCGTCGACGCTGTCGGTAATTAAACCCCTATTATCTTTACCAATCAAGGGAAAGGGAGTTCCATCTTTTTAATGAAAAAAAATTCTTTCGGGGTTTTTTTTTTGTTCACGGGGACAAAAAAATTTTTATCGCAAATGCACCTTCGAAAAATCATGTAGCATATTTTGGCCGAAATAAGCGGTGGCTTGATTTCTCATTGCGTTACCAAGAATTTAAAAAATTGATTCTTCTAACGTTGTTCAAGTTTTTTTTTATTCGAGAAAAAAAAGTTACATTTTTTTTCCGCTAACAAAAAATTTCATTGAAAATGCATCTTCGAAAATTCATACAGTATTTTGGGCATAATAAGCTGTGGCATTATTTCTCATTGCGTTGCCAAGAATTAAAGAAAAATTGATTCTTCTAACGTTTCTCAATTTTTTTTGCAGAAAAAAAGAGTTTTTGTATTCATTTTTCACGGTGACAAAAAATGTGATCGAAAATTTGTATATTATATTTAGGACAAAATAATCAAAGGTTTGATTTTTCATCGCGTTACCGAAAATTACTGAAAATTGATTCTTCTAACACGTTTTTCAACGTTTCTATTTTTCGCAGGTATGTCGACGGTTCACGAGGTGATAACAGCGCGCCACTGCGAAATGACCGTGTTCGCGTTCAGCCTGATAACGAACCGGTGCCCGACCGATTACGACAATCACGACGAGGCCAATCACGAGGAGGTAATGGACGTTGGAAAGAGTCGGCAGCCGGTCCTCGAGGATTTCGTTTCGCGCATGGTTCTGCGAATCAACGACGAGATGGAGGCCTCCGCGAAGTGAAGATCTCGCTCACCAAAGCGCGTTCTTCGTTAATGTCCGAACGGACAGTAATGCGAGAAAAATACCCTTCAAGAAAAAAAAAACCACAAAAAAGTTTCCAATAAGACAGAAAGTGGACGGGAGAAAAAAAACCCAAGTTTGAGGAGAAGAATATCTGAAGTACCTCGTCAGAACGTCGAGTTCTCCGGCAGAATTCTCCTCAAGCTCGAATCCCTCGATCGACACGTTCGCTTCCACGATTTTTTCCTCATCCCCGAAAGAGCCATGTCTCCAGTTCGATCGTTACATGCATTACGCCTTCAAAAAAGGGTCTTAAAAAAAAAGAAAAAAAATTGCAGAAAAATAATGAGCCTCGAAGGCGAGCGCGAGCGTTCCAAGATGAGAGGACTAAAGAAGTCGCGAACTAAAAAAAAAAAAAATGGAGACGAAGCTTTTTCCAGCTGGCGTCGAGGCTCTCGAAGGTCCTTCTCCGCCCCTCTCTCGGCGAGCGCAGAGCCCGAGGAAAAATCCTTGAACCGGTGAAAATTCCTCGCGGGAATCGTATTTAATTTAACGCACGAACGATCGCCGATGCATCGCCTCGGAACGTGGATGAGGCGCAGCCTCGCTCTCCTCCGTTTTTCCCGTGAAAAGAGCGGAGCTCTTCTCCGCGCTCTTTATTCCGCAGCTTTTTCTTTCGCGACACCATGAGAGCTTTCCGAAAATTATCACCCGATTCGGGAGCGGGCCCGTTGGCTCTCGCTTTATATCTGGCTTTTGCTGCGCGGCCGGAGGAGGAGAGCCACGGTCTTTCGCGGACGTGTACACTCGAGGAGCTTCCTCTTTCTCCGGAGCCCTGTTTCTCCTCCTCGTCGCCTGTCGGAAAATCCACCGAAGCTTCCCCGTTCTCGCGGCCTTATCTCAATTCAGTCCTGGGATTTTCTCGCACTCCTCTCTCGATCCCTCAATTGATTCGTTACACGTATCGGGAGGGGAAGGTGCGCCTCGCTGGAGGGAACGAGGTTCGAGAGGAGGAAAGAATGAGAGCAAAATCGACCGAGTTCGCATAGCTCTGCCTCGAATAATGCTGCGGAGGGTTAACGGGGCCCCAAGAGCAGCATATATATATATATATATATATATGTATATATATTCATATATATTAGGGGTGTGCGACTAGCGTTTGAATTGAATTGAATTCAATTCAATTTTGATATTCAATTAAAAAATTTTGATAATTAAAAAAATTCGAATATTCCGAGTAATTTTTATGAATTGGATATTCGATCGATGAAATTCCGATTACGATGTAACTGAGCACATAAATTTTATTCGCTGAATGAAGAATTTTTATTATTACAAAGCTCAAGAACTTACGCTCGGTTGCAAGTTATTTCATTTTCCGACGCCGTGTTCAACGAATTCTGTTATAAATCATTTCGCTTTGTTAATAGTGTTGTTTATAATGGCCTTTATGGTCCACTATAAACAGAGCTGGGCAAAATACTCGGAAATACTCAAGATACAAAATACAATATACTATATGTATTCAAAATACTGCCCTACTCCGCTCTTAAATTATATTTCTAATTATTGGAATAATTCGTTTACCTAATTGGAAAATTTAGACTATTAAAATCATTTGAATATTTTGAATATTGCACATCCCCAATATATATATATATATATATATATATATATATATATATATATATATTCACATATATAGACATATATATATGTATTTATGTATGTGTGTGTATATGTGTGTGAGTGCTGTTCGAGCGGCGATGTTTCTGCCTGGTACTCGAGTAGAAGACGCTCACCGGCGTCTCGGGGCGCCCCCTTCCTCGCGCTTCGTTACCCGCGTCTCCCGACGCCGTCGACTGGGGGCGCGCCTCTTCCGCCGCGACGCGCTAATGCATCGGCGTTCGCCTTCGATAAATCTCCGGCTTGCGAAGAGACCATACGGCAATCTCTCTCTTCTCTCTCGGCTCTCTCCGTCGGACCTGGAGCTTTCGTCCTTTTCCTTTCTTCAACGGTCCTCGGCGCGCAGCAGGTTCTCTATCGGTTTTCTCGCTCTCGCAATTTCTCACCCTTCGTCTAACTGCCTCCCTCACCCCTCCCTTCAACCCACTTGGAACCCCACCGAGAGACGCCGGTCTGGCGTTATTACCGCCGCGAATTAAATTATGAATCGACGGCGCTGGATAACTCGCACCTTCCTCGCTTATTATCATGTTTTCCTTTTTTTTTTTTTTTTTTGAGCTTGGAAAAGATCGAACGCGGGACGGGGATGCAAAGAAAAATCGTAACGAAAGAAAATGATGCGCGTTTCAAGCCGCAGATGGAATGGTTTATTGCTGCGATTTACTTTACGGAGGTGTTTTGGGAGGTCGTCAAACGTAGATGCATTTGTGTACTGTTCGGCGAATTATATTGAATTATATTGTAAATCGGAGTTTCAAAGAAAAATCGTGAGGAGAGACATTTATGCGCGTTTCTGAGCCGCAGATCGGGTAGCTTATTGATGTGATTTACTTTACGGAGGAAAGTTTCTGAGAGGTCGTCAAACGTAGATGAATTTATGTACTGTTCGAACGAATTTTATTGAATTATATTCTAAAACGAGGATTCAAAGAAAAATCGTGACGAGCGAAATTTACGCGCGTTTCTGAGCCGTAGATTGGGTAGCTTACTGATGTGATTTACTTTACGGAGGAGAGTTTCTGAGAGGTGGTCAAACGTAGATGAATTTGTGTACTGTTCGAAGAATTATGTTGAATTATATTTTGAATCGGAGATTCAAAGAAAAATTGTGACGAGCGAAATTATGCGCGTTTCTGAGCCGCTGATGGCGTAGTTTATTGATGTGATTTACTTTTACTTTACAGAGAAGAGTTTCTGAGAGGTCGTCAAACGTAGATGAATTTATGTTCTCTTCGACGAATTATATTGAATTATATTATGAATCGACGAGCGCTGGATTACTCGTACACTGTAAAAAAATTTGATTGAAAATTAGTGACCGGTGATTGGAAGATTTTATACATAAACTGTTTCTGAAAGTGTAAACACATGTGCGTTGCAATATTACAGTAAAATTTTTATTTTTAATGGACATTTTTTGTAAATTTCAGACAAAAGATTTGTAATTTTAATATCTGGTATTTTAATTTTACAACAAAATATACATTAATGTTCAACTAATGTTAGCGATGTAAGTTAATTTCATGTTCCAGTACATTAAAATTACTATTTATTTTCACAGTGTACTTGCCTTGCTTATTATTATTATTATCTCTGTACTTTTATATCGCGAAGAAAATCGAACGCTGCAGAGACGAAAGAAAATGATGCGCATTTCCGGCGGCAGATCGAATAGTTTATCGCTGCGATTTACTTTACAGAGGAGGGTCTTTGAGTGGTCCTCAAATATAGATGAATTCATGTACTGTTCGATGGATTATAAGATGGATTATAAGAAATTCACACGCGGTGAAAGTGCACTTCTTCCCTTGTTGCATACGATATTTTTTTTCGACTTCGTAAAATAATCACATTTCTTGCGAACAACGTTTTTCTAACGAGTGTAAGTTTTGCAGCAGGAGCCGAAGGCGAGTGCTGTAATCACGCGAGTTAGAAAAACGTTTTCCGCCCTCGTGAAGTAATGTACTATTAATCCTTCGTTGAAAAACATCGAACGTAGAAATACAAAGCGAAAATTGTAACGATGGAGCGACGACAATATCAAGACAGCGAGTATGGTAATTATCGTTGACGCTCGTTTAACAGAGACCGATATCGCCGAGAGTTCGTCAACCGTTGCGGGCGAAGTTACGTACCATTCGCCAAATTAGCTTAGTTATCGATTTAGCCTCGTACCAAGTTGTAGAATGTACAATAGCGCACACTCTCGCCGTATGTGCGATCTCCCCGACACCGCGAACCGCTATGTCAGAGAGTAAGCGTATATAATAATTAATTTAAAGTCAGTGGTTTCGATAACGATTGATCGACCCAGTTACGTAGTTGTTCGAGCCTCGGGGCGTTTAACGCCATATCGATTGTTAAAATTTGTCTCCGATTTCTACGATTGATATCGCTAATTTACGCTCTATAATATTCGTTGTCACTGCTGTAGCGAATAACGTTTTGTGTTTGACGCTTATTAAATAGCGTTTTAATATTATCGACGATCCGTCGATTGCCGATAGCCGAATTCTCTCGCCGCTGCGTCATCACGCCAGTAACCGCGCTACAAATACAATTAAGTATAACGTATCGTTCAATTTTCCGTATTATCGCCATGCTCCGATGGAAAACGCTCGGTGAATTGTTGATGAGCCTTTTCGAACGCCGGAAATGAGAACGCGGAGCTTTGTTCGACCGATTAGCTACGGAGTTTCCTCCACCCCGAGGGAAATGAAGAGAGGACTTTTGTGCGTTGCTATTCGACCAATCCGCGTTCACTCTTTCTCGGTCGACGCCAACCGACGCGGGACCTTACACAAAAAAGTTTGTGCGCTTTAGGGTGAAGTGAAACATGTTCTCTATCGCTCTCTTTCGCTCCACCGTAAAATCAATGCTGCCATCTCTCTCACACTCATGGCTCCGTCACGTAACTTTCACTTCATCTTAAGGAAAGCTTTAAGAATAATTTCGTATTTGACGAAAGTACAATCTTCATTCGAGTACATACTTTTGTTGTAAGTCAATGATTTGTCATTTCGCGTCTGACCCGGCGGCGTCGGATTGTCTGGATCCAGATGCTTATTTTTATGTTGTACATATGTAAAACAAAAATGAAATAAATAATAATTACACCGATAAAGACATTTTTTCGAAGCAAAAAAATCATATAATCGAAGCGATATCTCATGAAGAATTCAAAAGTATCCTAATTGTCCGATGCAGATACAATCGATTATACCGAGCATTAATTTGAATTGGTACTTGTATATTAAATTTAATCTCTCGAATAAAGCGCATAAAAAATTCATCCACTGCATCCAAATAAATAAAAAAATTGTAAAAAAAAAAATCTTCATTCGAGTATATAACTTTGTTGTAAGCAAATGATTTATTATCTCGCGTCTGACCCGGCCAAGTAGAATAGTCTGGGTCGGTGATCCAGATTCATTTCTTTACGTTAAATATCTGTAGAAAAAAAAAATATAAACCTCACTGTTTCGATAAAGAATTTTTTTTTCAAACAAAAAAAATCGTACAATAGGAAGCGATATCTAACGAAGAATTTCTTTGCAAGTAAATGATGATCACTTCGCGTCTGACCCAGCGATGTACCCGGCAACGTACGAAACGGATCGGTGAACCAGATGCATTTCCTTACGTTAAATATAAGTAAAAATAAAAAAATAAAAAAATATCTCATTATTTCGATAAAGAATACATTATTTTTTTCCAACAAGAAAAATCGTCCAATCGGAAGCGACATCTCCCGAACAATCATTGAGTACACGTCTCTTCCGATACAAGGACAATCAATTAAGCCGATCGGTTAATTTTCCATCTGTACGGTTTAACCGGTGGCTGTGACGATAAAACATTACGCTCCATGAATCATTGATAAGCACGTAGAGTGGGGAAGATGAGAACGAAGTGGCTGATTCAACGATTAGCGCGAGTTCTCGAGGGAAATGAAGAAGCTGGAGTAGAGGAAGTTGGAAGGAGGCGCCGGAGGATGAGTAGGAGTGGGGGGGGGGGATCGGACGGAGGGGAGGGGAGGAGGTGATGGCGCGCGTAGATTCTTTCATCCTACCGTTTCTGTTCACGGGAGGAATTCTCTTTCTCGTCGAACACGTGCCACGGCGAAACGAAGAGGCAGCGTCGATAAGGTGGAGGCGTAGTATAACGTTCAGCGTGTGCCAAGGGAAATACGGAAGGCGAGAGAAGAGAATCGCTTCTCGTCCGACCGCGATAGTCGTCGCTGGAAAGGTGTGCAAGTGTATATATATATACATGTATACATATGTATGGATATATACAGGGCATTCGGCGTCAAATCAGCAGCCCATGTCGATTTTTCCCATTTTTTAGTATGATGTTGTTACCGAGCCATGAAGGGCTCGGAATTTTTTTCAGACTTTTTTACCACCAGTGGAATTTTCAAATCCTCGAAAAATCAATTCGGAAAACGGTTTTTTTTTTATCTGAAAAAATTCACACTGATTCTACCATTTACAATATGATTTTTAAGTAGTAACGGATAATGGGATCTCAACATTTACTATTTCTTTCGCAAGTTTTTAGTTCGTCTCATGTGGCAAATGGAATTTTTATTTTTTAAAATCGGTCGTAATTTTCCCAAACATCAACAGATTAAAATTTTTCTGAAGTTTATAAAAATACCAGAAGGCCCGAAGACAATTGATATCATAAAAAAAAAGTAAATATAAAGATCTCATTATCGCCTGGTGCTCAAAAATCATATTTCAAATCATAGAATCAGTGTGAATTTTTTCAAATTTAAAACGCCGGTTTCGGAATTCGTTTTTCGAGGATTCAAAAATTCCACTCACGGTAAAAAAATCTGACAAAAATTCCGTGCACCTCACGAGTCGGTAACAACAACATACTAAAAAGCGAACAAAACCGGCGGGGGTGAGGGACATGGGCTGCCGATTTGACGTGGAATGCCCCACATATAAATAAATATATATATATATATATATATATATATATATATATATATTTATATATACGAGTGGAACGCGCGAGCATGAGTGAGAGCGGAGAGGAGAGCGCCCGATAGCCCGAAGTCGCGCACTGCGACGACTCGGCGCTTCTCGTGGGGGCTCGCCCTACTCGGGTGTCCTGCGTGCCGACGATAGGTCCATCGTCAGTACGACTCGTGACGTCCGCGGGTGCGCCTCGCCGTACGCCAACCCGCCTCGTGCACAGAGTCATCCGTGTATCGTTGCCGTCTCACGGACAAAAACAAAAAAAGAATTAAAACGTTACAAACATAACAACGATATTAACGAAAAATTTTACGCCTCGCAGTTGCCTCGATCGTTCCGTCGATCGGCCGAACGCGCCGGACCTAAAGTCGCACGATCTGTAGAGAAAGAAAAAAAAAAGAAAACAAAAACATAAACTCCTCTCGCCGAGTTCGACGAGTGAAGAAAGTTTCGCAGTCGGTACGACAGGATTAACGAAGGGCACGTCGGAGAGAAAAATCTTGCGAACTGTGCGACGCATAGTTCGTTCTATCGACCGTGGTGTAAATCCCCACGAAGTCGGCGACCGATCGAATAAACATCGGTAATCGGTGCGTGCGTGCGCGCGCACACGGTGCTCTTTGGTCCAAAACGCGAGAGTCGAGCCGTGAGTCGCGACCGGTTTCCCTAACTCCCCCTTCCCCTGCCCCGCTGCTGCTCCCACCACAGTGAATACAAGTGTGTGCGACTCGTCTTTGCTTTCTTTATGTTTATTCATTCATGATTTCTTTAGGCTTTTTGTTTGCCGCTGAAACTTCGATGTATCGTTGATTTTGATTTTTTTTAAATTACTTGTGTTGTTTTTTTCTTTAAAGTTGATTCGCGATACTGCACCGTGAGGATACGGCGCTTACCGGCGTCCTTGTGGATCGCTGGCTGTGTGTTTATTCGGTTCTCGCCGCGTTGTTCTTCGCCGACGAAACATCGACGAGTGACATTTCGGTGGGTCGAACTGGAATACGCATCTCGTAGAGTAAATTGCGACGAGTTTTTTTTCGACACCGGCTGTCGAACTTCGGCCGACTTAGCCGGCGGGAGACATCGAAGGAGTGAAATCGCCGACGAATAAAAACTTCGACTCTGACCGACGAAAGGCCGGAGCGACGAGTGCAAAGAAATCTAACCTTCGAAGTGTCTTTTTTTGTTCCTTTCCTTTTTTAACGAAGGATTGTTACCGAAAGCTGTTTAGACATCCGCGATACCTCTTCGGAGATTCGTCGATAGGAGGAAAACAAATTCGTTAAGTTCTGCCGGTGCTTCTCCGAGTCGCCGGCCGAGGCGCTAATCGCTCGGCTCTAATCGGCCCTAATCGTCGCTCGGCAGTTAACGGCGAGCGAAAGTTGAAGACATCGACTGCGCACAAGTAAAAAAAAAGAAACTAAGAAATTGAAAGAAAGAAAATTGGAAAAAAATATTATAATAGCAACAACATCGTCGAAGTGTGCATCGTGCTGTAAGGTCGTTAGTCGTTGCATTGTGAATAACTACGAGGAGCGCGCAGGATAGTTCTCGGCATCGCTCTCGCTGCTCGCTTTCTTGCCGCTCGAGGCGGAAGGAGAGAGTCGAGTGCGCGCACGAGTTACATCGGCGCGCTGCACGAGCGAAAGAGAAAAGAACGGAGACACGAATATACGTGCAAGCGCGCGTCCAGCGAAACGAGACGCGAGCGAGAGAGGAATAATAATATTGAAGGAGAGTCGCGTTCCCGAGAGCTCGAGCGATCGGGACGCCGCTAAGTCGAGGACATGCGGTGCGGATTGTGGCGCGAGAAGAAGCAGCCGACGGGTTACGTCACGCATCGGAAAGATTCGCGACCCTACCTCTGTGGATCGTTCTCCTGTTAGCGTGGACGACTTCCGGCGGCAATTGTTTTTTTTTACCGTTGATCGTGCGAAAACATTTTCGAAGCCATCGATCGGTGTTTTTCTTTTTCACCGAAATTTCTTGGTCCTCGGCCCGATGAGGGCTTCCGGGAGTTGAGACATCCGTCCCGCTCGCCCGACTCCCCCTCCACCTCGTCAGAGAGACCGAGTCACGTGGCTCGCCCGAGCCGCCATCGAAGGAGCATTAAAGCCGGGGACGTGTTGGGGCGATACTTTTAACGCATATCGACACGCTGGGCATCAGCGAGGGAATAAGCGTCGGGACGCCCGGACGCCCAGTCCCCTCCCAGCATCACCTTAACCGGGACACCGGAAGTCATATGCCCATACGCGCGCGCAAAACGGTAAGCAACAGCTACTGACCTACCGAGCGTTAAAGGTAGTCCTTGCGAATAGTCGCTCACTTCGAATAAGTTTCAGAGAAATGAGAGGGAATTGCAAACACTTCACGATGGTATAAAAATCTGAAAGAAATCAAGCGTATTAAAGGTGCTCAAAAGATTAATTTTGAATGATTATTCATTCCAAAATGTTATTAACAAATTGATGAAAAATAAAATTCTTCAACAAATCTATCGGAAACCTAACTTTTTTAATGAAAATGACTCGGTCACTTTTCTGAATACGTAGGAATTTTTTCAGGTTTTTAAATTCACGGTGATTTTTTTTTTATATGGGAAAAATGGGTAGAAAGTCACAAAATTCAAAGTGAATTTTCAAAGTGGTTTTCCACCCCATACATGAGTTCTAGGGTTATATTCGATTAAAAAATACGGATTTTGTTTTGAACAAAAAAAAACCCGACAAGGACGTTCTATTATGGTAATTTGTATTAACCTTAGTTGCGAATACATCAACCTCCTTTACTGTCGATAAATGTATCGAATTTTGGTTTTACGATTGCAATGATTTGGCACTCGTTTGATATTCATTGACGCAATAAATTTTTCATTTTTTGTTTACTCACGAATTATGTGATAGATTTTTTTAATTCGAAATTATCAAAGCTCGATACAAAGATAGACACTTTCTTGAATGAGATTATAATTTTCGTTTGTAACAGAAAAAAATCTTAAGAATTAAATAGACTCAAGATAAAGTAAATTTTCATACACCATCGATAGCTCTTAATTGCAATCAGAATGGCAAGCCAGCTTTTCGTTTCCACATTAATGGATTTAATGAATCCACAGACGGAGAGTAAAGATATTTGACATTTAGATATGTACATTCGTGTCATCAAAAATTTATTCGTAAATTCCGTTACCTAAAATCTACAACCGACACTTGTTGGAGAATGTAAAGGTCGCGCTACTTATCTATTTTCGAAGCGCACTGGCAATCGTAAATTGTCCAATTATGGTCGAGCGAAATGCCAGACGATCCGAGCGTTTATATAATGGGTTGAAACTATGGATGAGTCGATAATGCAACTTTTACCTTTGACACGAAATTTAACCCCTAAGCGAACCCCACGCTATCTCCTTCGTGCATAATAATCATAATAATAATAACAAATAAAAATAATACCAAGAACAACAATAATAATAATACTAACGAAAATAATAATGGAAATGAGTTCTCGCAGAGTTGAAGAATAATTGAGGCAATAAAGAGACACGATAATTACCTCTGAAATTGCCTCAAGTCTTCCTCGAGCTGATTTCTTTCCCGTCGGCCCGAGTTTTCGCGTATTTAATACAAACCAAAGTTCATTTCGCGACTATAAAAGAAAAAAGAAGTAGCAGATACACAAACTCTTGACAGTAGTGGGGAAAGATCGAGAGAGTCAAGAGAGGGGAAGAGAGAGTCACACACGAGAGTTACGAGGACGCGCCGCTAACGAGGCTCGTCGTTCTCGCGCTCATCCAGTCGCCGCAGAGTTCCAAACAGAAAAAGAGAGAGACTCGCGAGGCTCTGTTACGCGAGACTCTGCAGAAAGGTTACGCACCTGGAATCGTTCCACTTACTTCGCCTCCCGCGCCTTTCTCTCCGGTCTCGAAACGTATTTGTCAGTTTTTGTTTGTTTTATTTTTATTATATTTCTCCCCCCCGCTCTCACACACACGTTAGGCACGGTCCTATAATTCGCAAGTTCCTTAACTCCGAACTCGTTTATAATCGTAGTTTCCCGTTTTAATTAGACAGACTCGTATATCCATTTTTTTCCTCGCACACTCGACGTTGATGTTTTTTCTATTCTTTTTGTTTTTTTTTTTCAATTATATTTCTTGCGCATTTGCGTGCCTGGATATGTAGCCGTTGGTTTCTATGGCAAACTACGTTTGTACAAACAGAAAAACCTCGTCGAACTCCCTCCCACTCCGTGTTCGGTCCCCTTTTTCTTTATTTCCTTCTCCCTTTCGTCTTCCGTTTCGTATTCGCTTCAGTATTTTTCCTCGTTCCGTCGTCGGCGTTTTACTTCTCGTTCTCTTTCGCTCACTGCAGCAAACCCGTTGCAGCACTCCGGGCGAGCCCGTGCGAGCCGGCTCGGCAGCTACTCGTCGACAGTCCGACCGGGCCATAAACAAGCCCGGCCACGACGCTCGGCCGAGGTTATTGGTTTTTGCGAGAGCCACGACTCCGAGCTTTCTGTCCCGCTGGCGAATCTCCCCGTGTACCTTCAACATTCTCACCCCAACTGCGACGGCTCTGTAGCCAATGCTGCTCGCACATATCGGCAAATATTCGGGATAACGCGGGGCAAGACGGACCACCTCTGAAATTCGATCACAAATTTCTAATTACATAACAACGAGAATAATAATAATAATAATGATGCACTATCAAAGAAATCTAATTGGTGCAAGAGGATTCGTTTGCACAGGAACATTAATGGACAGGAAATACGTCACTTCCGGTCGGAAAAATTCATTTTTCAACTTGAAATGACGTACTTCCGGCATGATGTCACTTCCGGTCGAAAAAATAGGTTTCTGAACCAGAGTCACGTACTTCCGGCATGATGTCACTTCCGGTCGAAAAAATAGATTTCTAAACCAGAGTGACGTACTTCCGGCATGATGTCACTTCCGGTCGAAAAAATAGGGTTCTAAACCAGAGCCACGTACATCGGCATGATGTCACTTCCGGTCGAAAAAATAGGTTTCTAAACTAGAATGACGTACTTCTGGTATGATGTCACTTCCGGGATGATGTCACTTCCGATCGAAAAATGAGAACTTTAAACCAGAGTGACGTATTTCCGGTACGACGTCACGTCCGGTCGAAAAAATGTGATTTTAAAACCGGTAGTGACATAT
Source organism: Stenichneumon culpator (assembly GCA_964017025.1). Taxonomy (NCBI): domain Eukaryota; kingdom Metazoa; phylum Arthropoda; class Insecta; order Hymenoptera; family Ichneumonidae; genus Stenichneumon; species Stenichneumon culpator. The sequence continues at coordinate 15,484,935 of OZ024779.1, read as the reverse complement.
TTCCGGTACGACGTCACTCCCGGTCGAAAAATGAGTTTTTCAAGCCGGAGCCTTTTTCTTTTGTTTTCGTGGGGCTAATTATTCTCATTTCTCATTACCTCGTTGAAAAGTTTGGTGGGCATCGAAGATCGATGCTCTCTCGCGTTCACAATTTCGTAGCGGTCCGCCGTTGCTCCTTTTCTCTTTGGCCATTTACGCGCGATAACCATGCGACCCGGTATGGCCGCCCGGTTGCGCGCATAAACACATATCAGAGAAAATACACACAGCATTGGACGGTTTACACGCTCAGGTACCAGAGGGTTTCACACGCGTCACTAATTCCCGGAGACAAACACTTTAATTATAACCTTTCGCCGTTGCGGGTGAGCTTCGCCCAGCACCGTGCCTCCCTGTCTAGTTCCACATATTCAAACACCCTCTCCCTCCCCCCCCCGCCGCCCCCTTCCGCGGCTGCGTGTCTTTCGGTACACACACGACAGATCGATGCTTTCATTAAGCGGCGAGTATTAATTAACGGGTACGGCTAGCGTACCGCCCGAGCCCGTCATAACTACGGCTTGCACTGGCGGTTTTCGTTCCCCGGGCGGTTGTTAAAATCGCACCGTCTCTGCCCGACAGAACCGGGCCGGGGAGGGGGATGAATATTCGAAATGACGGAGGCCTCGAGAGCCCACGTGTACTCGATGGATTAAATACGATTTTGCCGTAGATCGATGCTTCGATGGTTACTATTTATTCCTATTTGCTATTTATTCCTCTCCCAACCCTCCCCCCTTCCTTCGTCCGGGTGGTTTGTATACTGTCGCTCGGCCAATTTTGCTCGATCTGGCGGATTATGATTTATGATACACACGTACAGCATGAAGGGTTGGACGATACAGCGACTTTTGATACCTCGATAATGTTCACTTTAATCATTATGAGGTAGATTTTGAAAATTTAATAAGGAATGGAATTTAAAAAATTTCTTCCATCGCTCCGGAAATATTTGCTGTTTCCACCGTCCGGGTGGTTTGTAAATTTCGCTCGGTCAATTTTGCTCGATCTGGCGGATTATGATTTATGATACACACGTATAGCATGAAGGGTTAGACGATACAGCGACTTTTGATACCTCGATAATGTTCACGTTAAACATTATGAGGTAGATTTTGAAATTTTAATAAGGAATGAAATTAAAAAAATTTCTTCCATCGCTCCGGAAATATTTGCTGTTTCCACCGTCCGGGTGGTTTGTATACTTCGCTCGACCAATTTTGCTCGATCTGGTGGATTATGAATTATGATACACACGTATAGCACGAAGGTTTGGTCGATACAGCGGCTTTCGATACCTCGATAATGTTCACTTTAATCATTATAGGTAGAATTTAAAAATTAAATAAGGAATGAAATTAAAAAATTTGACAATAATTTTCATACCATCGCTCCGGAAACATTTGCTGCTGATGCCTCGATAATGTTTACTTTAGGAAGTATAGACAGAATTTGAAAATTCAATAGGGAATAAAAATAATTTAAAAATCAATAATAATAATCTTTCTCCCATCGCTCCCGAAACATTTGCTGCCTCCCCTCCCCCCCCCCCCCCCCGGGCGCTTTGAATACTCGGCGATTGTTGCTCGATTGCGCGGGTTATTAATTATGAATATAACGATAGACACCTATCGTACGAAGCTTCAGTCAATAAATCGGCTTTCGATACCTCGATAATTTTCACTTTAGTCATTCATTATAGATAGAATTTAAAAGTTCAATAAGGTAATAAATAGATAAAATAACAAACATCAACAGTAATCTTTCACCTATCGCTTCGGAAACACTCGCTATTCCCCCCCCCCTGCCCGCGGTTTGTATACACTGTCAAAAAAAAATTGTAAATTTAATCTACCGGACTGGAAGTTTTTATTTACACCAATTTTACATGTACAATAGTGATGAAAAATTAATATACCTTTTCATTGAAATTAAATTAAATAAAAATAGAGTACTCCCAAAGTTTTTAATTCCGTGAACATTGATTTTTCATCAAAATTGTACATGAAATTTAATATACCAGTTTTTGCATGAAAACTTCCGGTCCGGTACATTAAATTTCATACGATTTTTTTTTTACAGTCTACTATCGCTCGGCCAATTTTGCTCGACCTTGCCGATGACGAATTATTAATATGCAGCTTTCGATACTTCAATAGTCTTCACTTATCATCATTCATTATGGACAGAATTTGTAAATTCAATGAAAAAAAACATTTTAAACGAAACAAAAACAAATAATAATAATAATTTCCTCGTCGCTCCGAAAACTGGGTCGTTTTTGCGAGGCGGAGTGCTGGATACGCGGAACTGATAAAAAGTAGCGCGTCAACGGTGGGCTGAGTAAAATAAGCCGAATGGAGGCAACTGCAGAAAGCTTTCCTTTTCTCGTTTCAGTTTTCACCGTTACATCGGCATTCGGTTTTGTTTCCTCGTGCTTTTTCTCTTGCTGCCTTTTTCGTAGCCGCGCGCCGAGCTTGGTTTTGCTTCGGATAGAAAGGGTTGAGAGTGGGGTGGGGGGAGGGGGAGGGGGAGGGGTGGGGTGGGTTGTCGGGTCGGCGGTCGTCGACCACATTGCCCTGGCAATCGGAGGCTTTCAGCTTTCACTCGACGCTTTCGCGAAAGCTCATACACCCCTCGACTATGAGCTAACCCAGTGACGGTAAAGAGGGGGGGGGGGGAGGGGGCGGGTATAAATGCAGGAAGTAAACGCGGTTGTTCCACGAGGCGCCGGGCGTGTAGACGACTAAGCGAATTTAAACTCTCGGGGGCAACATTGGTAGAAAGAGAAGAGGGGAGATTATAGCGGAAGTCCGGCAGGGTGGCGGCGGTCAAGGAAAACCGGAAAAAGTCAGGGAAAAAAAATCTTGGTCAGGGAATCGGCGAAAAGTCAGGGGATTTCAAAATTAGTCAGGGAAAAAGTCAATTGTAGCCGAACCTTCTATAAATTAATAAGAAGTACATTAAAGCGATAAAAAAAAATGAGAATATTTTTAAAATAAATTTTTAAAATAATAGAATTAAACATTAATACTATAATTATGCATTTTCATTTGCATCATTAATTTTTAAAAAATTAATGATGCTGAAAAATAGAAATCGGTTAGAAGTTTGGTCAGGGAAACTTTTTTGATTGTTCAGTGAAAAGTCAGGGAATTTTTGCTACCGTGTCTGGTCACCGGCCAGCTCTATTAGACGAACGGAAGAGACGTAAGGTAAACGGCCCAGATTGTGACCTTGACCAAGTTTGTGAGCCCGACGGGCACATTTTTGTCTGCCCTAAATTCAGTTTTTGTCAAAAATTAAGGTTATGTCGCGGTTTCCGACCCTCGATTTTATTACACATCTAATGGAATTATAATATCTTTGAGCCAATTAAATCTTGTTCATTGTTTCTACCTGAAATTTGACACTAACATTACATAAGCAATGGAAATTAGATCCGTTTCAATTGACATTGCGAAGTTTCCGAAACTGGGTAAGTGACTGCTGCGTGAGTGTCAGAAACCGCGCTTACGTGTGGTCCATAAACTGCGGCGTGAGTGCCAAAAACCGGGTACACGCGAGGGTCAGAAACCCCGGCAGTAGACAAGCATTATTAAATCGATAGTTTTACAAAAATTCTCTATTATTTTACTTGTATAATAGGTGTATTTCATTCCGAAGGTTTTAATGCACGTGTTGAGACAGTTCATTTTCAGTTTGACAATTTTACTTTAGAAGTGGTCCTCATTGAGTTTTGGTAATTTTAGCTTTTTCTTGGTAGACCTACTTAATTTTCGCTTTTTTTTTTTGTACATTTTTTCATTTTTTCACACTTCATACTTTAATCGTTCGGGATTAAGGACTGGCAAGAAAACTTGCACATTGTCTCTACCTCACCCCCCCCCCCCCCCCTCCCTCGGGCACCTTTGATCCATAATACATTTTTTTCGCGTTTAAAAATTTTTTTTATTTCCCATGGATTATTAATATTTGAGCTGTTCGAGAATTGATGACTGGCAAAAAGCTCTCGCAACGTCCCACTGTCCCAGAAGGCTAAAGTGGAAAATACCGGCGGGCTCGTGGATCATCAATTCGCTTGATAATTCACATCTGGACCGTTTTCACCACTTTTGCCCTACCTTTGAATTTATCATTGCATTTTATCGCATCTCTCCCCCAAAATTCTTCAACATGTAATAATAATAATTCAAACTGTTTGAGAGTTGTTTGACAACGAAGCCTTCTACAACATTTTGGCGCCACTTGCGCGAGACTGAAAAGCCATAGGGCAGAGCGGGGCAAAATGGAACAGTGGGGCAAAAACGGGATCATGGGACAAAACGCAATTTTCCAATAACTATTGGATGGCATCGGTGATGACGAGTGGGGTAAAACGGGGTTGAAAATTAGGATCTATCGTCGGGGAAAAATAGGGCATCCAAAAATTATTGAGAAATAAAACTTTGCCCACGCTGTCCCGTTTGGCCCCACAGTCCCATTTTGCCCCGCTCTCTCCTAGGTAAATATAAAAATAAAAAATACCTTGGATCGGTCGGTCTTTTTTCCCCCACAATTCGATATAATAATAATAATAATAATGATAATAATTCAAACTATCCAAGGGCTGGTCGACACCGAAGCCTTGTACAAAATTTTGGCGACGCTCGCGCGAGACCAAAAAAAATAAAAATAAACAAAAATAACCGTGGATCGATCGGGCTCGTTCGATGCGAGAATTTCGTCGCTTCCCGAAGCTGTCGGCAGCGAGACACAGTTAACGAGAGTTCGAAGTCACGTCGAGGCGCGAATAGGCTCGAAGAATAAAGTCGAAACATGGGCGCCGAGGCGAAGGGGGGGGGGGGGAAGGAGAGGGGGATTCGTTCGCGCGCTTTCCCAAACGAAATTGCGAATCCATCCCGTCCATCGCCTCTCTTTTTTTCGCCCTCGTCGTTGCTCCCCGTTATATTTCGTACTTTTTTCTTTCCCATTTTCACAACCACGCTTCCAAGCATTCGTTCCCTTTTTTGCCCACTTTTTATACCGTTTGTTTCGCGAGAGTGTTTTTCTCGCTCCGGCGTTTGAGTTCCGAAAAAGTCATTTTTTTTTTCTCTTCCGGCGCCCGCACAAAGCTACAGGTCTCCGGTGCGTCGCCGTCGATCATTCCCGCCGCTCGTGGGAGAGACAAACCGGCAGGTTTTCTGGCCGACGCTCGCGCCGAATGCTCGATCGGACGCCGCCGAGAGGGCAAAGAGCATTCGCAACGCGTGCGTGTCGGCTTCGCCGTTGTTTCTCTGCATCGATTCCATTTTTTTTTCCTTTCCACCAATTTCACGGACCGGTAACTGGTCTGCCTTCCTGTCAAACCTCCCCCCCTCCCCCCTCCGTTCCCGTTGTTTCGCGTTTGTACTATATAAAAAAAAAATATAAAAAAAAAATACAAAAACAAAAACAAAAAAGATGCACTAAAGCGACCTTCGGCAATTTTCATCCTCGGCGTGTAAAACGCATTGGGCAGCGAACGTCGGCTCGTCCAACATCGAGCGGGGGGGAGGGGGGGGGGTTGTTTAACGAAGTTTTCCATCGGAGAGTGTTGTTTCACCTCGGTAAATGGATCGTCATATTGCGCGTCATTCTCGCCGTCGCATCGGCGATGCGAAAAATTGCGAGCCTCAATTTGTCCCTCGGTTTGATTTCTCCGCCGCGCGAGTTCGGCCAGCGGCGCCCTTAATTCTCGCGCGCGGACCGGGCGTGCGGAAAAAATTAAATGGCCTGATGGTGGGGGCGGGGTGGGGGGGGGGGTGGAGGGGGCGTAGCACGCTCTGATTTTCATCGTTTAATTCGGAACAAACGCGATCGCACCGGGAACGACGCGAAAGCCACTGTGCCTTTTTTTCACTCTGGTCTATGCGTGTGTGAGCGATGAAAAAGAAGAGCTAATGCGGCGCGGGGGCGAGAGGGGGAGAAAAGTTGTACGCACGCTCTCTCGTTGCATCCTGGCTGGACCGCATGCTGGAAATATTCAAGCTCGATTATATGGATCATGCAGCTATAGCGGCGTAAGCTATAGCTTACTCCGACTATGTGTGTATATTTCTATGTATGTATGCATATGAGACGATGTATGTATGCATATGTGTATGGGGCGTTCCGCGTCAAGTTAGCAGGCCATGAGCGCAAGCGATTTTAAGTTTATTATTTGTTATTTTCTCATTGCATCGGATTTTTTGTCGGGGCATTTTGGTCGTACGATTTTTTGGGCGAGGTGTCCTTGGGGGCTTGGACACGAATAAAACATCAGGACACGAATAAAACAGCACTATTCTATTGTATTTTGCTTTGCTTCCTCGCAAAGAAAGCTTTGGGTGGGGTTCGAGATTTTAATGAAAACGTGTTCAGAATGTTCCAAAATATCGAAAGATCACATTTCGGAAAAATGTCCGGATGTGTGTGCGTGTGTGTGGGTGTGAGTGAGAAGCGAACAATTCAAGTCACTATAACTTGAGAATGTCTCAACCGATCAAGCTGTTTTAGTTTGTTTTGTTCATTGTTTAGTTTCTTCAGTTTTTAAAAAATTTTGTTGTTACCGACCAATAAGGTCTCGGGATTATTTCAGATTTTCTTTACACCACCTGTGAGATTTTGGAATTCTCGAAGAACCGATTTCGAAAACGGCTGTTTTAAAAATCTGACAAAAATTCGGACACATTCTAAAATTAAAAATATGATTTTCAAGCACCGCACGATAATGGGATCTCAATATTAACTATTTTTTCGCAAGTTATGATTTCTTTCATGTCGCAATTGAAATTTTAATTTTCTCAACCGCTCATAACTTTCTCAAATATCAATGGATTTCAATTTTTCTGAAGTTTATAAAAATGCCAGAAGTGCCTAACAAAAATGATGTCAACTTTTTTAATTCGCTAATTATCCAAGCAAAAACTCAAAAAAATCATTAGTAAAAAAAAATTGACGTGAAATGCCCCATATATAATATATTATATATACATATAAGTACATGTATATGTGTGGGTGTGTTATATATATGTTTTCGGTAGTGTGTGTCTACGCTCTCTCACATACTTTCGGGCAGCGAAAATGCAGCGCCCGCTCTCAACCGCCTCGTTCCTTTGTGCTCCGTTTAACGAACGATCCCCCCCCCCCCCCCCCCTCTTCGCCGTTCTCCACATTTTAATGCATTTTGTATAAATCAATTTTGTCGGAATTGCTGGACGGCCAACCCCACTACCCCTTTCCTATTTCATCCCCACTCTGTCCCGCTGCTCTTCAAATCCATCCAAACCCCCCCCCCCCTCTCCCCCCTCCGCTCACGGATGAATTTTATCCGCGGATTGTTAGCACCTTCGGCAATTAACGGAACTTCGACGGTCCAGCTTTTCATTTCACGCAAATGGACAATATTATTAAAAAAAAAATTTTGAGCTTTGAATCTTGTTGGATTTCGAAGTTGTCGGCTTGCTCAAGAATTATCGGCACTTTTTCTGCAAGTCGTGTTGGATTAGATTACCAAAAACAAAGAAAAACGCAAGGTCAGAGACTCGGTTTGGGATGATTTTAGTTCAGCGAAATTCGAGGTCACTTCAAGGACCGCCGGAATCGATATTGTGCTTAGTAAACAATCGTATACGAAAGTCCCTCCTGTTTTCGCCTTCATAAAGGTGTTTGCAATTTTTCGCAATATTTGATCCAAAAAAACCGAAACCGTCAAAGATTTCGTGCAAAAAAAAAAGAAATAAAAACAAACAAAGTCCGAGAGCCACAGAGTCGAACGATAAGAGTGACGAGATAGTTATTGTACGATGGACAACGAAGTCGACGAGTTTCGGGCCGGCCTTTCAGGGTGGACCTGCTTGTGTGTGGAGTGGCGAGGCGTGTCGTCGGTTTCGATTTCCATACGCAGCGACGACGTATTCCCCTCGTGGCTCGGCTCTCACCCGAACTCGATATACGCAAATTGCGTAACGCGCCCGCCGGAGCGCGATGCACCTATATAGACCACATATATATATTTACACACACATATTATATATATATATATATATATATATATGTTTGCCGGAGCTGCACGGCAATGTCGGCACAGGGGCGTCAGTGTACGTGCAGTATCTATTCACGGGCCGTAGCGATGCGTGGATATCTAGGCTAGCGGAGCGCGCTCGCCTCTCGAGTTACCATCAACCCCTCGTGCGGCCCGGCGGCGTATCGATTTGCCCTCACAGCGCGTTGCACACGGTTGCACCGTCTCGCGATCTCTCAGCGATTGAGTAGGATCTAAGGTCCATACCGGGCCCCGATGGACGACCGGAAGTGCACTTCGGATGTCGAATATCGACGTGCACTGTAGTGCGCTTTATCGGAAGAGCGCGCGTGCCGGAGTATCGACGATGCAATTACGATAATTAGTCGGGTTTGAGGGCCCCCGACGAGGTGAACGCGTTCGGAGCGATGACTTCAAATGTGTTCACCGCGCATTTGTTTTGTATCACAAATACAGACACAAATTGAATTTGAATTAAATCAAGAAAAAAATTGTAAATCAAGAAGTTTTATTGGGTTTTTAGATAATTGTGAAAAATCTAGATAAATGGATATTACATTTGTTATGCACGGGGATGAACGGGGCAAAATGGGACAGTGGGGCAAAAGGACATCCTGAATAATAATTTATTTGACGGGCGCCCCGCAAATAAATATTTGTTTGGTTTGAATAAATTAATTTTAATTTATTTATTGTATTTAATTTATTCCAAGTTAAATACATTAAATAAATTAATATTCGATGGGACGAGGTGATCGCGTTCGGAGCGATGACTTCGAATGTGTCCACCGCGGATTTGTTTTGCATCACAAATACAGATCCAAATTGAATTTGAATTAAATCAAGAAAAAAATTGTAAATTGCTTAAATAACGAAAATTTGTAAATCAAGCAGTTTTATTGGGTTTTTAGATACATGTACAAAACCTAAATAAATAATGAAGCTTAAAAATACATTTTACATTATGCATCTTATTTACCAGCGATAAATTTGTTCAATTTATAAGCTCTCGTAATTGGGCCCAGCCCGTTATTGAATAAATGAATAAATAAGTATATAAATGAATAAATAAATAATCTTAATTTAAAAAAAATTGTATGTTTACAGCGTGCAGCCTGCGAAGAAATCGAAATGGTGGAGCTGAGCGGTGGGAACGGCCAGCCCAATGCGATGCATCAGAGTGGCGTCGGTGGGATTCAGTTGGGTCCGATGACGGTGAGTCTCGTCTCGGCCCCGACCTCGTCGTCCTCGTCGTCGACGACAACGACGACCGGTGCCTCGTCGACGACCACAACGGGACGTGCCGGTGTCCTCGAGACTCAAGTGCGCGGTCAGTGGTATCGGGTTTTCGTATCGCTCGAGGACGACTATCTGAGCATATCGCTCGACGAGAGTTGCGAGAACGTCCTCACCGGGACGACCGGCAGCGGCACGCTCAACGGCAACATAAACAACAACAACATCGACAGCCTCAACGATCCGGACGTGCCGGACTCGGTCGCCAATCAGAAGAGAATCGTGCGGGTCGTCAAGAGCGACAACAACGGCCTCGGAATATCGATCAAAGGCGGCAAGGAGAACAAGATGCCGATACTTATATCGAAAATCTTCAAGGGCATGGCCGCGGACACGACCGAACAGCTCTACGTCGGCGACGCGATATTGGCCGTTAACGGCGAGGATCTCCGAGAGGCGACACACGACGAGGCGGTCAAGGCCCTCAAGAGAGCCGGCAAAGTCGTCGAACTCGAAGGTCGGTGCCAAATTATGTGTAGCTTCAATCGCTACGGGAGAGCGGGGCAAAATGGCACACCGGGGAAAAGGGGGATAGAGAGACAAAATGCAATTATCTGATAAGTTTTGGGTGATGGCGATGGTGGTGTGTGGGGCAAAATGGGCTTGAAAATCCGGACGTGTCGTTGGGACAAAATGGGCCAGTCAAAAATTATTGAAAAATTGAGTTTTGCCCTCGCTGTCCCGTTTTGCCCCGCTGTGCCATTTTGCCCCGGTCTCTCCTATACCGCTCCCGCGATAAAAAAAGCAGACTCGATTTTCGGGACCGTTTTTATCTGATTTGTTTTTCCTTACTTTTTTAACTCTCGACTGCCCGCTAGGGCAAATAAAATGAGGACTAGTGGGATAGACCAGGAAATGCCCAAGTGTCATGAAATTTTTGGACGAACGACGTAGGTTGTTCTGGAAATTGACCATGTATGTCCTTAAATTTCGTACCGACTTTTTACTGGACACCATGTTATTTAAAATATGGCGTATCATGGTCACGAAATTAAAAGAAAAATTCATGTTCGGATCGTTAGTTAACCTAATTTCTTGCTGCCAACGAGTGCGTCGATGAGGTCCTAAATTGCCATTACCTCGGCAACCCGTTGATCCTCCCGCTAATTTTTTAAAACGGAAACCAATCAGACGATAGAATAATGAAGGTTTAATCGGGGCGTTTAACATTGAAGGAATAGCTCCGCCATGATTCGAGCCAGAAAAGCTCCGATATCCGATATACAGGTAGAGAAGTGAAGAGACCGTTTCGGAATAGCCAAACCAGGGAATACCTTTGCGAAGATACTTCTGATCGCAGCGACACTGTGCATCTTCTACATGCAACATATATTCTTGGTATTGACTTTAAAATTGACCTGCCTTGACCTTGACTTGAAAATTGATATGCAAAAAAAATTACAATAAAAAATGGCTGATCATGGTCGAAAAATAAAAAAAATTGATGTTCGTACACCCAGAAAAATAATTTATTTGATGGCCACCGTTTATTTGCTTTTAGTAAAATATTTATTTGGTGTAAATAAATATCTATTTCATTTGAGTAACTATTTACACAATTTAAATAAATATTTATTTAAATAAAATCAAATATTTTTCCGTAAACCAAATAAACGGTCGTCCTCAAATAAATTATTTTTCTGGGTGCATCGTTGCTTTACCTGATTTCCCTGCGCCAACAAGTGCGCCGACAAAGTCCCGAGTCGCCATTGCCTCAGCGACCCGTTTATCCTCCCGATAATTTTTTTAAACGGAAACCAATGAGACGATAGAATAATAAAGGTTTAATCGGGGCGTTTAATATCGAGCGAATAGCCCAGCGATGACCCGAGCCGGAAAAGCTCCGATCGACGATATACAGATAGAGAAGCGTGGCGACCCTTTTAGAAGAGCCAAACCCGGGAATACCGTTCCACGAGCATTGGGACATTAACGAGGCTCTTACTCCAATTAGCCTTAAGTACACGGTGCATTAAGCGCAGCAACGGATTCCACCGCGCTATCCCGTTTTAATATCGAATTTCCCCGCGTCTTTGGCTCTCCAATCGAATTCTCTCTTTCCCCGCCCATCCCTTCTCCAAACCAACGATTTTCTCTTTCTCCTTTGCGCATAACTCGCTGAGCTTTTCCCTCCGCCGTTTCGACGGGTCTCCCGCGTTTTCGCATCAACTCCGAGGCCCCCGAAAGCTTCCCGAGCTTTTAGCCGGATTAATACACGACGGAGGCTTCTTCTTGGCTCCGGCAAAGCTGGCAGTCGGGGCGATGGGGGGGGGGGGGCGACGCATCGAGGACGATTCCGTCGAGGCGACGAGCCGGGGTGTCCTCAACGCCATCTCCAAGGCATTCACTTCGACGCCGTAGACAAAAAACTACCCCCCCACTCCGTTACCAATTCGCGCTGATGGCACAAAACGAGCTCCGATGGCACTTCCGGTTGATGACAAAACTCTGAAAGTCGAAACCGGAAGTGTCTCGAATGCTCTCCTCGGTGAATGGAAAGGGCAACAAAGGGAACCGAGAGAGCCTGGGAGAGAGCGTTGCTTTTGGCCTGCGGAGATGATGACTTTGGTGCACTTTCGTACTTCCGTAAACAGTCATCACTTAGAGAATTGCTCTTTGGACGCTCGGCTCGCTCGACTTTTTGTCCCTGGCGTTTCGTCATTGTTTTTAGTTTTCTGCTTTTGTTGATGTAGAAAAGCGTTCCGCGCTCTCCGTCGAGAGGGAGATTCGCGGGGACGGAAGCGAAACCGGAAGTTGATGGAGTTCTCGGCGCACACTCGCCAAATGATTGCGTAACTCTTTCATTCTCTCGTCCCATACCAAGTACGCAAGGATACACAGTATTTGTGAAAAAAGGAATTTGTCTTATTCACTTTGTTTCAAATTTCTCGCCATTAGTGGGGAGAAAATGTTCGCCGGCTCGCAAGAGCCCAAGTAAATGAAATCTTTGATTGGTTTCTTTATTTATTTATTTCTTTTTTTAAGGTTTTATTTTAGGTCGCACCAACTGTCTGTACCGGCACGGAAAACCCGTGTCGGTACAGACGACCATATTCAACCAATCTTCCGGTATTTTTGCACTTCAAAATAAAAAAAATGTCTAAATTATTTTCGTCTATTTTTGCACTTGTATATATTCGTCTATTTTTGCACTTTAAAATCAAAAAAATTCTTACAATTTCCTAAATTCTTACAATTTTGGGTCACTAGTTTCAAAACTTCGCGGCAATAAAAAAAAAAACGCGATGCGAATAAAAAATTTACATTCTACTAATTTTAAAGTTTTCTCCCCTTCGTTTTCTATGCCGTACTTCCCCCCCCCCCTCTCTTATTGTTGGCTCGGTCAACGACTTCGCGTGTCTCCTTTTCAACGTTATATCCTCTTATCCGTTCTGGCGATCGAAACCGGCGAAGAGAGTCGAGGCCGCACAGTGGCGGAGAGAGGGGGGGGGGGGGAAGATCTAGAGAATCCTCGTGAAATATCGTTCTTCACCGATTATGAATCACCCGCGGCCCCCAAGGATATGGTACACACGATCTTTTCTCCGGCTACGATCTAGATAGAGAATATACGTTTCCGCTGGGCCCACATCGTGAACGAGCGATGAATCGATTCACGGCCAAATCCATTGAGGAATCTCCGTGGCTATCCTCGTTGCGCCGTGTTCACATTCACGGTGATTCACTGACGTATAATTATCGATAGGAATAACATTCGACAAAATTTATAGTGCAATAGATTGTGCAGAAATGAAAACCGTTAAGTCGATCGATGTTATTCGATTTATTGAAAAATTGGATGGAGCGAGGTAATTAAGCTCCGAGACACTTAAATGTCGTTCCTCGATGGCTGATTCAATAAAAGTAACGATACAATTAACCGTAATGTTATATATATAAATTTTTGATAAGGATTGTTTGGAAAATTCCCCTAGGGACTTCCCTCCCAGACGCGGGCAATTATTTTTATTTATTTATTTATTTACGTGTATATACGAATAAGTCCGTTACAATATTAATTACATGTGTATTGTGTGTGGCATTGTTCGATGATTTCATAATACAGTTTCAATGCGCGGTGATTCTTCGATATATTCCAATATTTCATTTTCCCATTATACTATTCTGGTACTATTCTGTGCGCCACGGTGAGTTGTGCACAATAATCATTGCGAGCCACAAAAATCATTTTTGGACCGGAAACGCTTCACTTCCGGTTCAGAAAAACTCATTTTTCAATAGGAAGTGACGTCATACCGGAAATACGTTACTTCTGGTCCGAAGAACTTATTTTTCGACCGGAAGTGACGTCATGTCGGAAATACGTAACTTCCGGTTTGAAAATCTCACATTTCGACTGGTAGTGACCTCATACCGGAAGTACATTGTTTCCAGTTAGAAAATTTCATATTTCGACCGGAAGTAACGTCACACCGGAAATACGTAGGTTCTCGTTCGCAAAATCTCATTTTTCATCCGGAATTGACGTCACACCGTGAATACGTCACTTCCGGTCATAAGATGAGTTTTCCCGAATATCAATTCATATTAGATGATAACAATAGTAACAGTAATAAACAAATTTTCGTAATTTCTCGACGAGACAAACGGTAACTCGTGCCTGCCATGGATAAGGAAGCGAGAGTTAATCAGCGAACATTCTACGATTCGCAGATCTCGTATCCGCTTATACGTTCATCTCTCCGTCGGGCGGATGTGGGAGTGGGGGAGGAGGGAGGGGGGGGGGGAAGATGATTCGGCGCCGTACGTAATCCAAATTGGAAATCGTAACTTCCGCCGGAGTCTCCGTTTCACCGATCGTCTCCTCCGGCGACGTCCCCGAACGTGTCCCACCAATTTCGGCCGCGAACACACGTGGCATTAAATTCGTCGCTCGTTTCGCCCAAAATTTCGCCAGTTAACTCACCGGAGCGAGTTATGCGGCGTTCGGCGCGGTTTCATCGGAGTTCCATAAACCGTGACTTCCAGCCCGAGGCCTACCGGACTCTCCCTCGAATCTTCCCGACTCGGCGCTTAATTGACGGATTAAAATGATTAATCCCCGAGTCATAGACGAGCTGAGAGACCGCGAGAGCAATGCAGTGTCAACGAGAGGTTAATTATTCCACGGAGAGACGAGACTCTCGTGCGGACGAGTGCACTGGGCACTGCCCGCGTCGTGCCCGTACAGCTCTCGCCGCACCGAGTGCGGCTGAACGTCTGGTAATTGTTATTCCAAGCTTGGAAGGTCCCCGGCTCGCCCAAGTGGCTGTTCTCTGCCTATTCCACCTTTCTCGACCAACTTCTCATATTTCCCAAACCAACCCGCATCCGGCTTTTTAACCGCAGCCTCACTTATACATGCTAATAAATTCCCCCGACTCTACCCTCCCTTTTTTCACCCCTTAGGTTTCTTTTATCAACTCCTTTTTTTTTACTCCATTTTTTTTTTCTCGGATCATCGTCGCGTCACACTCGGGTGCCTCATCGTCGTATAGTTGGGGAACACCTCTGTCCAACGGACCGCCGATTGCCTCCAATTTCCGAGTTTGTTACTCCAACTTCAATGAATCTTCTGGTCCGTTTTCGTTCGCTCCGTCAACTCTGATCCCCGATCGACCGAAGAGTTTATCGGCGTGCGTTCGCGAATTAAAATCCGGACGGAAAGGTGGTTTGGAAATTCATCACTCCGGAGAGTAGCTTCTTCTTCCAGCGGCTTTGGTCTGTGTAGCCAAGTGCCAGTCCGAGAATAGATCAATCCGGAGCTGTGTTCGGCCCTGCTCAAAGGAGAAATCTTACTCCCCCTCCTCGCTAGCGCACCTCTCATTGGCTTTGTCGAATTTCTTTATCTCGTCATCTTCTTCCTCCGTAGCTTCTCAACTGGCATTCCGAGCAATGCTCACTTAATTCGACGGGCCGCTCTCGCGCATCGCCGCTTCCAACGCCGGGTTCAAACAACGTCGTTACAGATGCGTGCTCTCCGCTGTTTGCGCGATGTGGCACGTGTGTGACTCGGTCTGCGCATGCGCGAGTCAACGGGCTTTCTTTGTATCTCTCTTGTGCTCCTTTCGACTCCGTCGAGCCTTTGTCCGGAGCCGCTACGTGTACGGGCAATCGTATCTCACTCCTGCCCTTTCAAAGATCAATGGGAGAGCCGGAGAGGGCCTTTGCATTGCGCTCTCCGCGTGTTTTGTGCACCCCGATGGGGCCATTGCATTGTGTTTCTCGTCGCCGTACGTCAGTGTAACGCATACCGGCTCTACTGGCAGCACCTTCAGTGTCGTAGTCGCGTATTCCAGTAGAAGGCAGCTTGGGCGTTATTAGCATTCATTGGCGCAACAAACCTCCCGGGCTGCCCGACGGTTCGAGTTGGTCCGACTGCCTGCACTGGCGCGGAACCCGTATGCACTGCCATGCACGGCAGTCTGCGGGCTTTCAGGGTTCAAACGAACCGCGCTGCAAGCTCACGGATCCAGTTGGACGTGTTCGATTGGTGGGTGTGACGGAGGAGAAATAACGAAATTCGGAAAAAATGCAGACGTTTGGACGTCAAAGGGTGGCGGGTCTGTTAAGGTGGTCGAGCAAACAACGAAACACTGAGGGACAGGTAGGTTAAGAATCGGAGGTTCGGTGGACTGAACTAAGAGAGGTACATGGAGTCAAAGAACCGAAGGACCAAAGGACCAAAGGACCAAAGGGTCAAAGGACCGAAGGACCAAAGGACCAAAGAACCTGTAACGGCCCTGCATTGCATATAAGAGGACGATTCGAATGAGAGACATATATAGGCGACGTTAGCGCAGTGGTTGGCGGTCTTACTCGGTACTGGAAAAGCCAGGATTACCATATGTTATCTGGAATACCAACGTCTGCAGGTTCCCAAACTCTCCGCTCGATCGTCGGAAACCAAAGGAGACCAGTGAAGCGAATATGCTAAGACCCGAAGAAATGAAGAGCCGCAAAACCTATGAATCTGTGAACCGCAAAAACCTTTGAACTTGAGAACCTAATAACCTGAGAACTTAAGAACCGAACAACCACACTGAGAGAAGGATCTAGTAAAAATGACCAGTCAACTAAGAAAAATTACCATAGGACATAGTAGTACGGCGCAAGGGCGCCACCTGTGGCAGAAAGTCTCAGAATTTCCAAGAATTTTTACCATGATATCTAAGAAAATTTTTTATAAATCCGGTACTTCCTACCATAGGTGTCGCCCCAACGCTCTACTACTACATGCTATGGTGACATCTCTCAAGTGATATAGTAGTTTTTACTAGATCCTTCTCTCAGTGCAGACACCTGAACGACTGAAAGACTAAACAACGGAACAGCCAGACAACCGAATAAATGAAACCCACGAAGGACCAAACGAACACAATATTTATAGGCTTTTAAGAGCACCCTGTAAAAGAAAATCATCCCTTATTTCCTGATCCTTTCTTCGAGGCTATTAACACCCCCAGCCGTAAAATTTCCTATTCGGAAGGTCTTCAATTTTTCAATATCATCCGGCGAACCCTTCTGCGTTCTTTTATCTTGCGGCTCGAGGGCGTCACAACAGATTTTTTTTTGTTTCCAACCCTTCGGCGATACTTGCCTCAATCTCTCTCCACGCTCTAGCGCTGCACAGCCAACCTTTATCTCGCTTCTTTATTCTTTCTTTCGACACTCTCACCCCTCTTGGCCCCTTGTTACGCTCTCGTGGGGCTTCGAGAGGCTCTGCCATGGCTCTCTCGTTACTGTCAGGGCGATTCTTTGTTCCGGCCAGAACACCGGGCACTGGAGACGGAACCAGACGTGGGACCGGGACGGAGGTTTGTTTATTTACCTCGAGCTATATCCCCACGGCTCTTTTCGTCTTTCACCCCCAACTCCCCCCAGGTCCAGCTTTTTGCACCGGCGCGTTGCGCCCCTATCGCATTGTTCGCTCCTCGTTCCTATTAGCATTCCTTGTCGCTGTCTAACGTCCTTCCACTTCGTTTCTTTTATTCCCGCCTTTTCACTCACGGCGAGTGCAACGGATTTGCCGAGGCTTGTTTAAATTTTTTCTTTTTGTGAAAACATCTCTACCGGGAAGCCTGAAGCGGCCTTACCGGAAATTGAGCAAAAGAGCCAAAAGTCTCCTCAACTTTACGGTCCATTCTCATCCTTACGACTTTTTGGGTTCCTTCTTTAACGGATCATTCCAATGTCTGCATCGTGGACAGTGCGAACTTCCAAGGTTCGAAGTATAGGATGTGGAAACTTGGTGTTTACAAAAATTGTTTTTTTTTTTTTTATGGGAAGAACAGAAAAAAAGGTAAAAAAGGCCCGCCCTACCGTATTGTTCGCTCCTCGTTCCTATTAGCATTCCTTGTCGCTGTCTAACGTCTTTCCACTTAGTTTCTTTTATTCCCGCCTTTTCACTCACGGCGAGTGCAACGGATTTGCCGAGGCTTGTTTAAATTTTTTCTTTTTGTGAAAACATCTCTACCGGGAAGCCTGAAGCGGCCTTACCGGAAATTGAGCAAAAGAGCCAAAAGTCTCCTCAACTTTACGGTCCATTCTCATCCTTACGACTTTTTGGGTTCCTTCTTTAACGGATCATTCCAATGTCTGCATCGTGGACAGTGCGAACTTCCAAGTTTCGAAGTATAGGATGTGGAAACTTGGTGTTTAAAAAAATTGTTTTTTTTTTTTTAATGGGAAGAACAGAAAAAAGGGTAAAAAAGGCCCGCCCTACCGTATTGTTCGCTCCTCGTTCCTATTAGCATTCCTTGTCGCTGTCTAACGTCTTTCCACTTAGTTTCATTTATTCCCGCCTCTTCACTCACGGCAAGTGCAACGGAATTGTCGGAGCTTTTTTCAGGGTAAAAAGACCCCTACCGGAAACCCTGAAACGGACCTACTGGAAATTGGTCAAAAGGGCTAAAAGTGTTCTCAAAAAACTTTACGGTCCATTCCCATCCTTACGACTTTTTGGGTTCCTTCTTTAACAGATCATTCCAACGTCTGCATCACGGACGGTCCGAACTTCAAAGTTTCGAAGTGCTGGATGCCTAAACTTGGTGTTTTATTTTTTGTTTTTCCTTTTAAGGGAAGAACGAAGAAGGCACAAGACGGCGCGGGAAAGGCTCGAATGCCGGTTTGGGTGGGAAAAGTTTCCGGGCCATTTGCTCGGGAAAACGATGGAACGAAAGAGAAGGGAGAATGTAAAGCGTCCGGGGGGGTTGCGAGGGGGTGAGGGAGAGTCGAGGAATCGATCGAGTCTAGGCCAAGCCGAGGGTGAAAGCAGTCGCGGTAGACCGGACATCGTTGCCCTCTATCCGCGCCCTGTAGTCTCACCCTTCCGACAACCCATTCGGCTGTATATATACATGTATATAGACACAGACACACACCCCCGAAAGCCCCGACGCGGTCTAATGAAGTTTGCGGCATTCCGTTTCCATCATGGCTCGGCCGAATCGTGCGCGAGGCTAACGAGGCCGCGCGAGCCGAGAGAACATGCCCATCTCTTCCGCTTTCCCTCACAGATCCTTCCATCCGTTGCTCCCAACGGAGGTTGAAATTTAACCATTTCCCGCCACTTCGATCTGTCGCCGATCTTCCGCGCGACGTTCGAACCCCGATTATCCCCCGCCTCTTCGAGGCTTACATTTCGGAGATTTCATCTATCTTCTTTTTTTAACGGATTTATTGACCGAAGACAGAAGATAAGCAGTGGTGAAACTGCGTGTATCCACTTGAGTGGGTGTATGTGGAAAAACATTGTTTGGTAGTTTTAGGATCGGGTCGGAACATCTTTTTCATCGCTCGGTGCGGAAATGGCCACTTTTCCGCCCGCTTCGCGTGCGTAAAACCGCCACTTTCGCACCTTGTGTTGAAAAATTTCGTACATCCCTCGTGCGAAACACTTGTTCTAACTCGTGTGATTACAACACTCGCCTTCGGCTCGTGCTGCAAACTCACACCCGTTAGAATAACGTTTTTCGCCCTCGTGGAGTAATGTACTATTAATATCCTGTTGACGACCTGTTGGTCTGCGGACCCGATTTTTTCCGACTGCCTTTAAGCCCTAATGGCCACCGAGTCTTCAACCCCTTCACTGTCAGAGAAACGTATTTCCCTATACGTTCGGGCCTCGATAGGGGCTCCGGACAGTGAAGGGATTAAGTGGCTGACGGTCAGGGAAAACCTGGGAATGTTCAAAATATAAGGAAGTAAACAAATTATTAAGGAAATCAGGAAAAAGATTATTACTCGGTCGGGAAAAGTTGGGCAATAGTCAGGAAATGGTTTTCACTGTTATCAGTATCGACAATGTTGCTAGGTAACTCTTGTTCAGGACACTTGTGACTGTTGCTGAATTTCCGGAATTCATGCAACGCTTCTTAGGATACCCCACCTGGAATTTCCGTCAAATACGATCCGACTGATGTCTGATCTCGGGAGGCTTTTTGATAAGAGCCTTAGAACTTGTTCCCCTCGAACTGGCGGTATTCAGACTATGACGAGACATTTACACTTACAGAGTCTCCGTGTCGCCCGAGTTAGCTTGGGTTCCTCAATTATAGGTAACCCATAAAGCTAAGTAACTCTCTTTCAAGACACTTATGACTGTTACTACATCTACAGAATTCATGTAACGCATTTTAAGGCACCCAACCTACAATTCCCGCCAAATATGTTCCGCACGATGTCGGATTTCGGAAGGCTTTTTGATGAGAGCCTCAGAACTTGTTCGCCTCGAACTAGCGGTCTTCAAACTATGACGAGGACGTTTAGACAGGCGGAGTCTCCGTTTCGCCCAAGTTAGCGTGGGCTCCTCAATTATAGGTAAATAATAAAGCTGAGTAAGTCTTTTTTCAGGACTCCTTTGCCTGTTGCTGCAGTTACAGAATTCATGCAACGCTTTTTAAAACACCCAACTTAGAACTCCCCCCAAATATGTTCCCACCGATGCCGAATTTCGGAAGGCTTCCTGATAAAGAACCTTAGAACTTGTTTCCCTGAAACCATCGCTCTCCAAACTGAATGACCAGGACATTTACACACGCGGAGTCACCGACTCGTCCAAGTTAGCGTGAGTTCCTCAACTACAGCTAAATAATAAAGTATCCCCGACTCTCACCGAGGACAAGGCGGATGACGAACAACACGTCCTCGCGCTTTCGCGCTACGATGAATTGTTAATCGGGCGAGTTTCGCTACTTCCGGTTGGCCGCAGAGCCATCCATTCTTCCTCGCGCCCTCGAGGAGCGCTTCCCGAATTCAACGCATCGTCGAAAACCTTCGTGACCAAAAAACGAAAACCACCTTTTTAAGTTTTTCGCTGTTTGCTCAATCGTAGTTGAAAACAAGCTTCCGGAGAGAATCGTAACGAACCGGGCTGCTGGGATTGTTGTTGGATGGGGCGCGCAGTTGGCGGTTTGTTGGGCTCGGGAAAATTTAGTGGTGGTTAGTTGCAACTGCGAATATATGCGTCCGTGCATAGCGGTTCTACCGAGCACAATCACACGTAGTTCCACCTGAACTGGAATCCAGCGGGTTACTGCATAAGCGGAAAACGCGAAGCTGGACCAGCTTCGCCGGCAGTTCCCTCGGACTCTCGGGTTTGAGCAATGGCGCGCGAAGGTGGCCCGTAACTTCCTTAATAACCGGCCGCATACGTAATTTACGTTTGTCGTTTGGTTCGAGATATAGAGGAGGCGGCGGTGGCAAAAGAGGGCCAGCATGGCCATCCGGCGCGTCGTTTCGCCATGGTAATTTTCCAACGCGACCGAACGGCACGGCCTCGACGTGCGTCAAACGACTCACACCCTCGAAAGATTTTATACGCACTGGGCTTGGCTTCGTTTCTCGCTGTCGCACTCCTCAGTTATTTTATTATGGTTCGGACAGTTATGCAGAGGTTCGAGAGCGAGGTTTAGATTCTGGGAGACCAAGGTATCTCGAAGAATGGCCGCCTAAGAGACGGAATTTTAGAGTCGGAGTTGGGAAGCCTAAAGTGAAGTTTCCTCTGTTGGCATCGGGGAACTTGTTGTTGGCTTGTTGGCTGCCTTTCTTAGGGTCGAATTTTAAGACTACTTTCAACTACAGATCGCTCTTGAGATTGAACTTAAGGTCGAAGTTTGGCGCGAACTTCATTGCATGCTTAAGATCGATCTTAAGTTCGAACTTAAGCCCGAACTCAAATTCGATTGTAGGTCGAGTTCGATCTTAAGTTCGAACTCTAACGGTTTTTCGGTGAGAATCTGTATTTGGCTCCCAAATGCGGTTAACTTTGATGACACTGTCATGAATAGACGATCAGAGTTCGAACTTAAGATCAAACAGCACGAAATCAAGTTTGAAGTGAGGGTCGATCTTAGGTTCGAACTTAAGGTAGAACTTGCGCACGCAATGAAGTTACGGCCGAGCTTCGATCTTAAGTTCGATCTCAAGAACGATTTTACGTTCAATCTAAAGTCTTCAAATCGAGTCTTCAAAAAATCGATCCGTAGCTTTTTTCATTTAATTTTCTGTTTTTGAGGATATTAAGAAATTAATAAAAATATCAAATAACACCTCTCAATGTGGGTAAATTCTTGTTCGAGAAGTGGACCAAATCTAAATATCGCGGTGAAAAGTTTTCTGTACCAGCTGAAACGGTTAAATTGGATTCAAATGGTTCCTTTCGACGTACCCGACGCGGTGGGTCGATACTCATCTCGACATCTCCGCTCGATTAATTGAAATCGGCCTGGCTGGCATTCGACCACTCTCCTCTGCACGGCAAAACAGGTTGCAACTTTTATTGTTCACAAACGTCCACCATTCTTATCTTATTTTTTTTTTTACAGAAATGCTTGTTCATTTTACAAAAATGCTTGTCCATTTTACAAAAATGCTTGTTCATTTTACAAAAATGCTTCTTCATTTTTCAAAAATGCTTGTTCATTTTTCAAAAATGCTTGTTCATTTTACAAAAATGTTTGTCCATTTTACAAAAATGCTTGTTTACTTTACAAAAATGCTTGTTCATTAAAAAAAAAAAAATGCGATTTCATTTTACAAAAATGCTTGTTCATTAAAAAAAAAAAAATGCGATTTCATTTTACAAAAATGCTTGTTCATTTTACAAAAACGCTTGTTAATTTCCAAGCATTGATTTTTCAATATCAACGGAAACAAGTTTGTGGACGATTTGCGACGAAGAAAAGAGCACACAGGCAATATGCTGCTCGCAGCAGCATCGACAGAAAGGATCCGAAGCAAAAAAATCGCCCTCGGGATCGCCCAGTGCCGTCGAGTTGACGATATTGGCTTCGCACTCCGCCTCGCTCCTCTTCGATCTTTCCCGATCTCCTTCGCCTCTCCGCTCTGCTAGCCCGAGGAACTCGCAGAATATTCCAAGAGCCATCCGTTCGCACGCGCCTCCTCTCTTGACACTTATTACGCTCTCCGTTCCATTCCGTCTCCCCGAAGCTTCTCCTCTCCCTCCACCAAATATCCTGCCCGCCATTTTTTTTTTTTTTCAAATTTAAATCCTCCCTCCACCTCGCAACCTTCGCCCGAAAACGAGCTCCCTAATTCTTCCTCCCTCGAAACAATATTTCATCCTCGCCGATTCGACGTTAGCAGAAATCGTGTGTTCCGTCGATGAACCTCGTTAATTTATATCCCGATAATAACGTCGGTGTAACGAGAATTCGGGCAAAGGGGTTACGCGGGTGGTTTCGTGCGCTCGCCGGATACCAATAACGATAATATCTTGGCGGCAACATCATCGCCTGCCGAGCGACGGCAGATCGTTATTATCAAGCCGAAACTATAATGCCCGCCGATAGACGGCCAGGAGGGGTGGAGGAACGGGTGTAGAATGGGAGAATAATGAGATAGGCGGATGGAATACGCAGATTGAAAGAGCGCGCCGGGCGACGCGCGCCCGTAACGCCACCACGCCCTGCGGGGATTCCCCCGGAGCATTTTCCCGCGCGCATGCGCGCGCCGTCCATCAACGGACACTTTAATAATTTGCAACGCTGATAATTTCGTCGCTCGCGCGCGCTTCGGCTCCCACGCTCGCCTGCGCGCCGCGGGGCCTGTTCGCGCTTTCATCATTATCACACAACACACCGCGTGTTTATAGGGAGCTGCGATCCCCCCCCCCTCCCCTTCGCTTATTCGCGAGGGGTGGTGGGGGGCGCGTAAGCGTACCGGGGGGGGGGGGGGGGGCGGCTGTCTATTATATCGTACCCGGCTGCTACATTGTTCAATCCGCGTATAGAGATACGTGTCACGGAAGGGCGGTGAGGTGTTACGGTGAGAGGGAATTCCCCGCCGGTGTATCGCTTCCATTGTTCCTTTTACTGCTTTCAAATTCCAATTATGCTCCGGCGCGCGCTTGCGCGATGCGAGACTCGTATTAGTCTTATGACTTCACTTCCGGTTGAAAAATTGGGCTTTTTAAAACGAAAGTAACGTTACAATTATATAATAATAATAATAATAATAATAATAATAATAATAATAATAATAATAATAATAATAACAACAACAACAACAACAACAACAACAACAACAACAACAATAATAATAATAATAATAATAATAATAATAATAATAATAATAATAATAATAATAATAATAATAATAATAATAATAATAACAATAATAATAATAATAATAATAACAATAATAATAATAATAATAATAATAATAATAATAATAATAACAATAATAATAATACGTTTGCAGAATACTGTGTAACAATTCTGAGTCAAGGGACGCGGTAGGATCTCCACGCCAAGGGCTTAAAGAAAAATACAAGCTTACTTCGGAAGGGTCGTGTGAAGTGTGCTTTCGCCATGCCAACGAAACTTTCGTGCATTTTTTGCTTGACCTCCGAACGTATATCGTTTTTCGAAACTACCGCCTGAGTGCTTACTTATCTGAGAAAAATCTGCGTAGTGCTTTACTGGAGCATTCGGAGCCCCCTGCTTTGAAAGCGCTCCCTCATGTCAAACAGACTACGTGCCTTCATGATGAATGAGTAGTGGCATTTTGCTCTTAAAATTTAATGCAATCGTCCTCATCGGTCTCAAGGATATAAATTTCTCACTGTACATCGGGTAACTTAGAAGCCTCTCCTTGCAACGAGGGCTCTGCAACCTTTTATATGGAATAAAGTTATAAAATAAAAATATATAATAATATTGTTGTTATTGTTACGATTTACGAGCAGCACAGGAAAAAATTATTTAATGCACATTTAACTGAGGCAAAAGACTTAGCAGCTTTTACTAGTCAATCCAGACGTAACCGGAGCAAAAGCTCTTTTCTACTTCATGACTAATGCGTTAAACCTGCGTTCGTTTATCTTAAACGAGAAACTCACGTCTGATAAACAAGTTGTACACAACTACGAACTGATATCCATTTTCATACTGTAATTCATCTGATCATGTAAAAATTGTATTCTATTTCTGGTCTTTTGTGAGCCGAGAAGGTAAGCGAACTTATATGCTCTGTAAATGGCACTCCCTTTGCCAAGGGATTTTTACCCTATGAGGCAATAGTTATTTGTATGGCAGTGGCGTAGAAAGGGAGTTCTCGACGAGTGTGAAAATGCCGCACGAGCCGAAGGCGTTCGCGGCATTCACACGAGTCAGAAATCCCTCTTATGCTCCCATACCATTCACATAATTTTTCCCAACAAATTCACGAAAATCACGCTTTTCGTGACTGCCAAGTGTGCGTAGAAAGGCACTTTTCCGCACTAGTGCTCGAAAAAAGACCATATTGCGTTTACACGCATGCGCAGTATTTTTCCCGCACGCGATGCGACAAAGTGCCCTTCTGCGCGCACTTCACAGGAACGGAAAGCGGGATTTTACGTGCATGTGTTAGGAAAATAAATATACATACATATATACATTATACAATAATAATAATAATGATAATGATGTCGTTAAAGGATGACAATGCGATTAGCCCGGGGCAAAGAGTGACCCTTTGCGCGTGTAATGGTTAATAATTAACGACACAGTGAAAGGCTGTCGGCGATATGGTGAAATCGCGATAAGGGCTTATAATTCGCAACAACTGGATTCCGTACGCATACTTTGAACGAAAATTTTGCGCCCAAGTCCAATTACACATCCTCGCTCCGTCGTTTCTCGTTATCATTATAATGATTATTATTTTTTTTCTCTGCATGTTTCATCCGCTCTATTGGCTTTCATTCGTTTGCCGCAGATACAAACTGTCGCGTCGAGGGGGGTTCGCGCGATCGTCCGAGGAGAGCGGCCCGCCACTTGCCGTACCACGCGTAATTGCCATTTTGCCCGATTCTCATACTCCCGTTTTCCGTTGCCGCTCGGCCATCCCCCACATATATAGGCACGCACACCCAGTCCGGCATGCAGAGAGCCTCTCGCTATTGTAATACGTAATTGCGGGCCTCGCCCACGCCTCCTTCGCCGGGCGATCGCGTTTTGCACCGGAACTTATCGCGTTTTTGTAATTACAGCTATCTGACACGTGACGAGAGAGGAGGAGAAAAAATAAAAATCGTGCTCGTATCCTTCATATAAAACTACGGGGAGGAATGTAGCGACTCCTTTTCGTAGTTCTTTTTTTTTTGTTTTTTTTTTGTTTTTTTTTTTTACTAATTTCACTATCTCGCTTTCGTCACGAATATACTCGAGTCGCACGTATGTAATATTTACACGTACCCACGTCACAGACGATAAATGGTACAGATATCCGCGAGATCGCGCAGTCAACCTGGCGTCGCAGCGAGAGTTACGACTCCTCAATTCTTTTTTTAATTTCTTTTTACATTTTTATTCGTCTTTTTTTTTTAAATTAACGACATACTTCTGACCGTTTGCATTGCTCCGATGTAATATCGCGATATTTACATCCACGGCTCTTGTAGGTACTCGTTTGTTGAATGGAATTCGAAGGACTCTTGAAGCGGCCTTTGAAACTAATATTTTATACGCACATACAGTATATAAATATGTACATATATGTATATCGCCTTCTAAGAAACAGAAGAGCGCAAGCCTTTTTAAATTTCGTTAAAATTTAAAATCATAATTTTAATTTCTTTTACAATTTTTTAATTTTTTTATTAACGTCCCACTTCCGACCGCCCGCATTGCTCCGATGTAATATCGCGCTATTTACATCCAAGCCCCCTTAATTTTACTCATTTATAGAAAGAAATTCGAAGGGCTCTTGAAACGGCCTTTGAAACTAATATTTTAAACGTACATACAGTATATAAATGAGTACGTATATATATACCAACTGCTAAGAAACAGAAGGGCGTATCCCACATCGTTTTGCATGCAAAATGTTGCGGGAAATGCCCTTCCGTTTCTTACCCTTCGATATATGTAAACCTTTATATGTATCGACCGCTAGGGAACAGAAGGGCGTAAGGAGTATGCATTAGCACGGAAGATACGCCCTTCTGTCTTTTAGCTCTCGATACGACGGAGCTTGGACTACTGCGAACACGCGGTCACGCACGCGATCCTGTGTCGGACTTTCCTTCCTTTTGTCCGTCTCTCTTCGGCCCTCCCTTATCTGCGACTTTCTCTTTCGCTCTCGCGATCCACCCCCCACTCCGTCCCCCCGGCCACCCCCCTCCCCTCCTTCCCCTGGTCGAAATAACGGAAGTGCCCGTTGTACTCGGAAGACTCGGGGCAAGACCTCGTGCGGCGTAGACTTCCGCTACCCGTTTCCGGAAGATCTCTGTATATAGTTATATCAAACGTACCAATAAATGTTACTGGTCTTATACTCCTTTCTCGCTGTTACTACCCTTACACGGCTGGATATCATACTACACGAGATTTACAACCGGCACGATCATATATACAGTGTATTTCTCGAGCAATTTTGCAACCTGCTACCTCCTTCGACGATTACAGTCCCATTCGGA
Source organism: Stenichneumon culpator (assembly GCA_964017025.1). NCBI lineage: Eukaryota > Metazoa > Arthropoda > Insecta > Hymenoptera > Ichneumonidae > Stenichneumon > Stenichneumon culpator. Next base: position 15,457,630 of record OZ024779.1, on the reverse strand, counting down.
TAGTGTACGGTGTTTGTATGGGGTAGATTGGGGCGAAACGGACCAGCTGAGATAAAGACGGTTGGGACGGGCCCGGATATGAATCTACTGTTTACTTTAACGAAAAAGGGAGATCTCATGATTAGGAGGAGTATCCGATAAAAATTGTGGTGTGGGGTAAAATGGGATATCTTCTACTTTTTTTTTTTTTTTTTTTTTTTTTTTTTATTCGGCCGGAGCCAAGAGGCTCCGACCGAAGGCTACCTGTCCTGCGCCGTATGCGCCTTGGATGTTGAGTCCCCACTTTACCCTCTCCGATTGGTCCGCCGCATTTTTTTGAAATTTTTCTTGGTATGCCATTTTGCCCCTTAGAACCATTTTAGCCCAGTTGACTTTTTTTGCTACTCCATTTGGCTCCTTGGATCCATTCTACCCCGTTTACCCCGGTTGACATTTTTTGCTAGTCCATTTTGCCCCTACACCCGTTTTACACCCATTTATTACATTTGAAATTTTTGCTACTCCATTTTGCCCCTTTCACCCATTTTTGCCTAGTTGATATTTTTTTTGCTACTCCGTTTTGCCCCTTATTCATTTACCCTAGTTGACACTTTTTCGTCACTCCGTTTCACTCCTTCTACCCATTTTACCCCATTGACCCCAGCTGACATTTTTCTGCACCTCCATTTTGCTCCTTATACCCATTTTAGCCCACTCGAATTTTTTTCGCCGTCCCATTTTGCCCTTCGAACCCATCCCGCCCCGATCTTCCCTGTTATATATCTACGTAACATTACAGCTTTACTATATATGGTCTTTTCGTGCTCGTACACAGTAAGCGAAACTGAAACCCCGTGAAACCTTCCACCGCCGGGTGCACCTGCGGGTAGCTTGCGCGGTTGTACTTCACACAGACGTAAATCAGTGGAGGAGCCCTCCTCTATTTTCCGGATATAAGCGAGGATCATTTTCCAATTCGCCCCCTTGAACTCTCTTGCTACCTCTCCGTGTCTCTGAGTTTCAACCCGGGCGACTCTCCGAGTCAGCGGGGCTCTCGCGGTGCCACTGCGCGAAGCTGGCAGAGGCGCGCAGGTAGGGCAAACACGCCTCCCGCTTCGTGCAGATAATCCTTATCGTACGGTTAATATCGGCTCGGGGGCTTGCGCGGCCACCGTCAGCTTCCCTCACGGTTTCTCTCTCTCTTGTACTACCACCACAAACTCTCGCTCCACATTTTCGCCGGTGCAATTGCATAAGATTGAGCGATAGCCCGCACGAGACTAGTCCGGGCTGCAGCTCTATACCCTACACTGTGTTGGATATAACATTACATATACAGCCGCCACCCTTCTGTTGGTTACCATTATACATCGTAAACGCGCTCCGGAACGTCGAGAATTTCGTTGAGTTATCGCGACTCCGAGCTCGGGGGCCTAACGATCTTCCCTACCTCTCCCTCTCCTCCGGTAACCGAGTACTCGTAGCTTCAGATGCTCCGGAAACTCGAAATTTTACCAAGCTCTAAGTTCCTCGTCGAGAAAAAACATTTAGGGGTTTTCATAGTCGAAACGACCGGGCTCGGTCGGTAATGAAAACTGTAATGCATTTTTTTTTCAAGGGCTCTACATTTTCTGATGAAGAGCAAATTATCAATGTTCGCTCTACTGTTATACGAAGGGACTAATGATTTATTCATTCATTTATTGAATATATACGGGCTGGACCCATTTACAGGGCGATAGGTCACCTATTTTCCAAATACTAAATACAATTGCGAAAAGTACGAGAATCCTATAAGAGTTTAACGAAAGAAATAAGAAGTGAAAGTCATGGAGATTTCCAGATAATCGAAGATAATGCTGATATACAATAAAAATACTAGAAAATAAATACAAGACTAACAAATTGCAGCATCAAGTGTGGGCAAGAGTGAATCTTAGACGCATACTAAAAGGAAAACGAATCCATGGAAAATCCAGCAATTTTTCCGGAACTTATGCGAGGGTAGTTATTTAAGACAATATATGAACAATATTTAATTAGGCAGTAGTGGACGACAGTTTGTCCTACACAGTCATCTATCTTAATCACTTTTGGAACACCATGTTGAAACCTCTCCGACGTGGATAAACACCGAAGTGGATGGCGCTGCGGTGCACCGGCGCCGGCCGACGCTGTGCCAGTACTGGCCCTGTGGGGCGCTCCCACTAGTGTCCCAACGTCTCCAACTCGCACATATTGCTGCTCTTGTTCTGTTACTCGATGTCTCGTAACGAGCCTCATCGATCTACACAGTAACAGAACCGACACGCAGGTCCGCGTCCAGAAGTTGATGTGCAAAGGTGCTTCGAAGCGAATGCCCGCGAATCGTAGTTCGCCCAGCCTGGCTCGGTGCACTCGAAAACGTCAACTTACCATCGAAACGAGCTCAACCGCTCTCTAATGTCTTCCTTTCCCTCTCGAGTGCCTCGCCGCTTCCCTCATCGGTGTAATACACGCTATAATCCTGCCTCGGAGGTTCCTGCAACCCTCTCAGATGTGGATAAACACCGAAGTGGATGGCGCTGCGGTGCACCGGCGCCGGCCTTGTACGTGCGGTAATGGAACGCGACGAAGCAGGTGAACAGGTCTTTGTATAACCGCTCAGCCCCTGGTGAAACCAGCTCGCGATGTTGTATTCGCACTCCAGGGCGGAGAGGAGAGGTTTTCGGTAGCCTCGGTTGCCCGAGTGAATGCCATACAGCACGCGATTTAGCTCGAGGCATTTTCCCCGACGTGAAGCGCGTACGGTAAACCGGAATCGGGCATTGAAAGTACCTGCCGCTATCGGCACAATGCCGGTCCGGATCAACGGATTCTGATGTTGCTACTCAAACTCCGGTCTTCATTGAAACTCCTCTCGATCCGGGAACAATCGGGGTCTTTGCGTATCGAGGCGATAGACGCTTAATCGCTGGTGGGGGGCAAAAAGGCTACTCTCTTCGCTCGGCTCGGCGAGGAGACCGGGGCGAATTGTCACGCGGATTGCCGGAGAAGACGCTAAAAACTTTTTGGAAATTTCAGAGAGGCGGTTCCGCAAGTTGATGATGAAAAAGTTTATAAGGATGGAAACATGGGGGAAAAAAATAAATTCCTTAATGCCGAGAATTTCAAATCTATTTTTGGGGTACTTTTATTATGTTTAGACGGAAAAGTGGGAAAAAAGTGTATGTGAAAATTGATGGTTTTATGTACGAGTATTCTTTTCATTTTTCATTAACGATTTTCGACGCAGGACGTGCATCTGATTTGTAAAATAATGATCTTGGATGAAACATAGTAATTTCTACTCTTTTTTCATATACTCAACATTCTTCAAATATTCATTCACGATTTTTTGCTCACAATATTAAAATCTTTTTTTTTTCGCACTGTAGACACGAGTCTGGAATTATGTCGATGCCGAGGGAGCGCGGATACTCTCGTCCGTTAATGTTCTCCGCACGGATAAAATTTGTTCGGGCATGAAAAACGCGATCGGTACGTTGGCCTAGGCAACGATTACGTATTTCCGATATTTCGCCGTGGACTGTTGTTCTGAAACGAGGGCCGGAGTGCGCCAGAGTCTTTTCTCTTAGCCAGCAAAAAGGAAAAAAAGCACACACACACACACACACACACACATACATATACATATACATATACATATACATATACATATACATATACATATACATATACATATACATATACATATACATATACATATACATATACATATACATATACATATACATATACATATACATATACATATACATATACATATACATATACATATACATATACATATACATATACATATACATATACATATACATATACATATACATATACATATACATATACATACAGGGATATATGGGCGAATACACCGATGTGGAACGATTGAGAATACTCGCGAAAGGGATACAGGCGGAAAAAGGAGTGAGACAGGAAGGTAGGAATATCTGTCGCGCGTTGTCTGGGCGGTGTATACGGGGTTGGCTGGAAAGGGTGGAGCAGCGAGTATAACGAGGGAAGCAGGCGAGCGTCGGGCGATGCCTCCCGGGGGAATAAATTGGAACTGTCTTCGTCGACGTGTTACGCCATTTATTGTCATTTGTTCGATAGCACGGGAAAAGCCCCGGCGATGTAGGGAATGAGAGATACACACACTGCATACGTACACGCGTGTACAAAGAGTGGATAAAAAAAAAGAAGAACAAAAAAAAGGATACAGGCAACGATCGAGAGGAGGAACTGGGGAGCGAATCTCTGCGATCAAACCCCTCTTGCCGCCCCCCCCCCCCCCCCCCCCTCGGATTCGCCAGTGCATGGCCGGCGTATCGGTTCCCGCTCTCGTTATCCGCCGCCGGTGTGTAACGTACACGCATCCGAGCTCAGTTTCTCTCGCTCTGCCATTAGAGCGCGAGGACTCGATACTTTGATCAGGCGCGTCTTTCCCATTTTTTCCCCTTGTCTTCCTCTGTTCAATCATCGCCCCCCCCTCCCCCCTTCCCCCCCCCCCCCCCCCCGCTCGTGCCTATCGCCATAATAAAAGAAAGGGGGGGGGAGGGCGAAGGGGTAACAGACTGGGGAGGAAAAAAGCTGACAAAAAGAATTGATACACATAGAGGGGGTGGTTGGAGGAAGCTCGACGCTAAAGCCAGAGATGAGGATTGAACGTGTGCGCGATATAACCGAGGCCTGCCCCGAGACACGTTTGAAGGGGCGCGCAGGGGGGGGGGGAGAGACAAGCGGAACGCGAAAGCAGCAACGACGCGACGCGGCGATGGGGTAGGTTGCTTTGTGATTGGTCAGGAAATAAATTGGAAATGCCAGGGTAGTTATACACTGCCCACTCTTCCGTCGAGTGGCCGCTCTTCCGCCCAACGCTGCACGTCTCTTCCGCCTCTGTACGGAGACCCCCTCTATTAACAGCGCTTCGCAATGAAAGGCTCCAAGTGTTGTGGCTTTTTTTTTTTTTTTTCTGCCCAAACCACCGTGCCTTTCTCGTCGACCTCCGCTTCACTTTTTGCACTCAACGGAAACTTCTCGGCTGACAAACCGTACTGAAACGTGCGAGATCGCTGGATTACTGTTGGGACATTTTTATGGAAGTTCCGTCGGGTAGAATTCTTTCTGTTTTTATTTTATTTTGTTTTTTATGCGAAACAGTGACCAATCCACCAGACCTTGGGTTTCTACGTGTGATTTGCTGATCGATACCTTTTTTTTCTACCGGACTTTTCTTCATTTTAGCGTTTACGATTAACGGCCCAGATATTCGCCGGTGGGAATGAGACACGGGCCTGGTGCTGGCCGACGTTGGGCGAACAGGGGGCCGACCCTGGCCCGGTACTGGCCCTGTATCGGCTCCCACTGGGACTCCAACGTCTCCCGCTCGCGGATATGGACTCTCGTCCTTTTCGTCCTACTTCACTCTTTGCACTCAACGCAGAGGTTTCCGCTGACAAACCTTACAGAAACTGATTAAAAAAAAGGTTTCATCGACTAAAGATTCGGGCCGGGACCTTCAGATAAAATTACGATGGTACAGCTAAAAGATTGGTTAGTTCAACAATTTTTTTTTTTTAATGATTTCAGTCAAATATGTTTGAGGCGTTAAAATATTTTTTTGGACTATCAAAATATTTCTTTGAAAATCCCTGTCCAAATCTTTAGTTGATTGAACCATATTTTTTAATCAGTGTATTCGAATATTTTCATTGAACCTCCCTCTTTCCGTTTCTATATTTTAAATCTTTTTTTTAAATACGAGACAGTGGCCAATCCACCAGACCTTCTACATGTAATTTCCCGATCGTTTTCTTTATTTTTCTATCGGACTTTCCCTCTTTCATTTTAGCCTTTATGATTGCCACCCCGGATATTCCCCGGTGGAAGTGACACACAGGACCGGTACTGGCCGACGTTGGGCGAACAGCGGGCCGACGCTCTGCCAGTACTGGCCCTGTATTGGCTCCCACTGGGGTTCCAACGTCTCCCGTTCGCATGTATCGCTCCTCTTTCTATTTTCATCTCCACAAGCGAGGGGGGGGGGGAGGGGGGGGGGGGGTATTTTTTCATTGTTTTTATGAGGCGTAAGTTCGTCGCGCTTCTTTGCCCGCTGCGCAGCTGACCGGTCCCTCGGGTCTTCCCCCGACGCGTTTCGAGGGAGGGAAGATAACGCGGATAAAAAGAAAATGATAATAAAAAAAGCGTTCTCAGGGGATATTAAGCGTTGCCCCGACATCCGCAAAGTAACCGGAGAGCACAAAGGCAATCCACTCATCCCTCTCCCTCAACCCCCACTCTCCATTTTTTTTTTTTTTTTTTTTTTTTTCGGAACACCGCCCAAGCCTCTCGCGTTCTTCTTTGCTCTCGCGAATTTTCATTTCTCCTATCTTTGCCAGAACACCCCTCCCCCCCCCCCTTCATTGTTCTCGACGGGATCGCTAACAGCTGTCCGATCGCTTCGCGGCGAACCGCTATCTCGTTGCAAAGAATATCAGAAGCTTTACTTCGTGCCGAACCTTCCATCGTTCGCGGCTTTCGGATAGGGATACATGAATATTGAGGCGGAGGTAAAATCGACGAGTGACAAAGAGACCCGAACGGGATAGATGAGAAAGGCAAAGGGTGGGGTGTTGGGGGGGGGGGGGGTGTGGAATGTAGACTTTTCCACCCGGCAATGAATATCGATACGTTAATCAAAGGTCGCCGGAAAGGGCTTTGCAGGTGCATGAATTCGTTTCATTTTCTGTGTTATTTTTTTTTGGTCTTCTTTTTTGTTTGCTTTATTCTATCTCGCCGCGATAGTTTCACAGAGATAACGGAGAATATCGCTTTGCCGGCAATTTTTTTTTTTTTTATTCGTTTGATTTTCTTTTCTTCTTTTTTTTTTTTTTTTTTTGAAACTTTTTCACCACGTCGTGTGTGCGCTCCGCTCGGGAGAGCGGTCGCGATGTCGAACGTGAGTGAAGAGCCCGAGAGACAGAGACGGTAAACGGCCTGCGATCCTGCAGTCTCTCCTCCGATCCATGAATATTCTCCGGTCTCCACCCCGACGACTGTCTGTGGAAGTGTACACGGAAACGCTTTGCGAGCCCTCCGGGGCGAACTTACTCGAGACTCTACTCGTTTTCCCCTCCGCGTCCGCCCCTTCGGATTATCGCGCGCCGGAACGCGGAGAAGCGTCGTGCGGGAATGAAAAAAAGGGTTCACGCGCGGGCTCGCGCACGGCTGCAACGGCGACCGAGGAAATGTATGCGAGGAGATCGCCGCGTATGAGGGACAAAATAAAACTCCGGGCTACGAGACGGCCCCTCGTTAAGAGTCGAAAACCACGCTCGGGGCCCTCGCGAGCTACGGGAAAATCCGTGCCTCTGCAGAGCATTGAAGGATTTTTATGTGAACTCTGAAGAATTGTGCGTCAAAAGGAGATTCTTTGTAAGTGGTACACGGGTCGGAAATTACAAGCTTGGATTTATTTATATGTTTTTTTTTTCTAAGTCCTGACTGCCCTCTGGGTAAAAGAGGGGAGTTATGCGTTTCACTGCGATTACCGCCATTGTTTGTTGAAATGACAAAATATTAGTTGACCGAATGTGGCATGTTGATGTGTCCGTACAATGATCTATGTTTGTGGCGACAAGAATTTAAGCTGAGGTGTAAAGACACGTTAATAAACTATATTTCGATAAACATGTTGATAGTTCGTTGATAGTTCATATCGAGGAGCCAGTGAGATGAGAACACCGAGGTAACTATTGCGTTGCAAGATTATTTCTGTCGTATGCTATGAAAATGCTGTACTCCGTTTGCCACACTGTGAGTCCGTTGAACTCACTCAACGTGTAACACAAGCCCAAACAATTCTGGAAATTTGTAGTTCCAACTCGATCGCTGTAATGTAACGTCATATTGCGGTTAATTTTTCTTAGATGATTGGTAGTTTTTACTAGATCCTTCTCTCAGTAAGAAGAAGATCGTAGATCGATCGTTTGGGACGACGCTCGCGTCGGTCGCCGTCTTATTCGTTCGACCGACCATCCAAAACCATCCAAGAAGGTCCAAAAAGTGGCTACACCAATGGTCTTTTCTTTGTGCTTTTCCGCGACTCCGCCAGTTGGTTCGGATTCCAACTCCGACACTCGAGAATTTCACGCCTCAAAGTTGTTTGAACGCCACCACTTAAATAGGTTTCTTTGAAATGAGAAAAACCGCCATCTGACGGCAACGAAATGGAAAACTGGCACCTGGCATAAAACCATCAGAAAAAAGAGGATGAAGAAAAAGACGATTAACATACCGGAATGGCGTTGAAACAACACCGTTATTTTTATAGTGCACATCGTAGAAAGCTTTTTACCGTCGAAAAATAAGTCAGCGCAGACGAATCCTCGGAGCGAAAAGATTTTACTGGACTCATCTCACCTTCTTTCTTCTGGATTCTTCTCATGGCTACCGAAAGACTCGTACGGTACGGTCCGGCGCGAGGCGGATGTTCTATTCCCGGCGTATATTATCGAATTCCCGGGGTGCCTTTTCGCATAGCTGAAGGGAACGAACGCGAGAATCGGGACGCATGGAATAGCGCCCGAAAGCGGCGACGAATTTCCAATCGTTGGATTCCGGCGTACCGGAGAGAAGTGAACAGGAAGCCCGAACACCGTCTCTCGCACTGTGCGACTCGTTGCTTCCGCACAGTTTTATTGTTATTATTATTTCGCTTTTTTTTTCGCCGATTTCTTGCACCGTGAAAAATTCGGGAAAATGTCGAGCGAAACTGTTCGAGCGCAGCGCGCTCGGAAATATCCCAAATACATGGCCAAATCGCAGGGGGATGAATCGAGAGTGGAGACAAAAAAAAAAAAAACAATCGGGAAAATAAAGACTGCGAGGAGGGAAGAATACAAGGAAAGTGGAGAAAATGTCATGGGAAGGAAAGACATAAGAGAGGCGACTCTCCCGAACGTCCATTCGAATTCCTTGACTGCTCCTCGATTCCGGAGGAGCGATTTTCAATCGTCGGATTCCGCACTCTTATATAACTGCGGATTTCCACGGAGTTTCACGGTTCGATAAAAGAGTGCAAAGAAATAAAGAACGCAAATACGAAGACAAGAAACATAAAAAAAAAAAAAAAAAAAAATTGAGATTGAGAGAAACGAGACCAGAAGCGGAAACTGGCTTTCGAAACGGAGCCGGAAGTCCTAACGACGGAGCTCCTCGGGCCTCGATGAGGGGTCGCGACTCTGATCGTGGCGGCTTTCTCGCGTTCGACAAACGACCTCGCCACTCGTCCCCGTCCGGTCTTCGTGTTTCAATTAGACTAACGCGTTCCCGCTGCGCCTTTCAACTCTTCGAAAGGTGAAGACCGACCGCGGACGGAGAATCCGTTGCGATCGCTCGATAGTTTCCCACCCGAAGTTTGCGTGGTACCACCAGCGTGAGCTCGAAGGCATCGCGACCCTCCGCCTCCGTGGAGAATTGTTTCGTGTTGGGTGGTTCACGGGGCAGCGGCGCTAATTTCCGTTTCCGTTGGGCGAATGACTTCCGGAGAATCGAGCGGGGAGCCAACATCGCCAAGCGAAATCACGTGGTGCGATCCGGTGCAGAGCCGGAGACGTCACGGAGAATCAGGCAACACGTCGAGGAAACGGCGTAGGACTGAGGCATAATACAGTGCCTGTCCCTAGGCAAACTGTTACTCCAACAGTTCATCGTTGGGCGTTGCGGACGAGAGCTTGTCGGCCGGCCGGAGCTCGCCCGGTTCAAAGGGTCGAGCAGCCGCGCCAGCCCTGGGGCCTGTTTTCGACCGTTTGGCATCAACCGCCGAAGGCTCCGTCCGAATGCCTACCGCCCAGTCGATGCCGGCCCGCTTCAACATCAACATCACGCCGAACAGAGAGTTTCCTGCAATGGCGCGACTCCGAATTCGCGGCACAATGCCGCGCTGGAAAGCGAGAAGTGTATGCGCGATAGGACAGAGCCAAAGGGGATGAAACGCGCGAGTGGAAAAGCGCAGAGCGGAGCATACGATAAACAGACCGTCACATCCCTACGCTGGTCAGCAAACGGTTAACGGACTAACGGCCCGTTACACCCCCGGCGACCGAGGGCGCGCCCGTTTAATGGGGGTTGCCAAGAGCCCGCGAGAGAACCTCGATGGACCGGGACCTTGAATATTTGAGCGTCAACGGGCAAGCCGCACCAGGTCTCTCTGGACGCCGCACAGCCCGATCGACCCCCCCTGCAGCTCGTGCAACCGAAACTACCACGGTTTCAGGCATGCTGCAAATTCTCCGGCAAACTCCTGGGGTTAGACTCAACGGTACCGAAGCGGTGGCCTGGCTATCATCAGGTGGATGTTCGGACGCACGCTCGCCACGCTGTCCCGTTGGAGAGTTTGAGAGTCAAAGGTCTCTACTTCAGGACATAGATCGCCATTCCACGATCCTATCAATGCGCGCCTTTCCACCTTTCGGCGCGTTCTTATCTGTATACTGAACGTCATTGATGTCTGGTTTTGACGAATATCTTGCTTGGTGTCTTAACGGAATGGGAGTTATTGTTACGTCTTACGTAACTTCTCATCAATGTTTTTGCAATAACTACTCTAGAAATAAGTTTAGTCACTGAGCTAAGCTGCCAACCAGTACGTCAGGTCAGTCGCGAGCGCATGCGGTCGTTGCTATCATCAGGTGGATGTTCGGACGCACGCTCGCCGCGCTGTCCCGTTGGAGAGTTTGAGAGTCAAAGGTCTCTACTTCAGGACATAGATCGCCATTCCACGATCCTATCAATGCGCGGCTTTCCACCTTTTGGCGCGTTCTTATCTGTATACTGAACGTCATTGATGTCTGGTTTTGACGAATATCTTGCTTGGTGTCTTAACGGAATGGGAGTTACTGTTACGTCTCACGTAACTTCTCATCAATGTTTTTGCTAAGCTGCCAACCAGTACGTCAGGTCAGTCCTGAGCGCATGCGGTCGTTGCACACTCCAAAAAGCACTCACCCTCTAACGTTCTCAGTCGCAGACACTCACCGTAAAGTCTCTTGCACTAATCTCGCACACTCATCTATCTCATGCAGTCCCACTCTTCCATCCCTAAATAAAGCATTCTCTTTCACCCACTCGTGAGAAAGAGAATCAAGCTGGCGATCGCAGGAAAGGTTGAAGTGGCGCGATGAAACAAGTCCACCGAAACACGGGCGATTCGCTTGTCCGTAACAACGGGAACATTACAAAGTATGATTTCTCTCTGGAACGGTGGAGGTTTTTGGCAGAGAGATGATGCGCGAGGTGGAAGCTGTAGACGAAGATAAATATATGCCCCTGAAATATGTATGAAAGCATGTGTGCGTTAGCTCGGCTATAAGGACAAGGGTCGAGACTACCGTGTGTTCGGGGTCGTCTCCGGTCTCTCCCATCACCGCAAGCTCCCGGTGTTACCGCTATCGTCTACATAGACTGTGCCGCAGTCCCGACGATGAACCCTTTGAGTTATTATTCAAGGCAAATCAGAACAGACCCGCGTCAGAATTAAACCATTCCTTTACACGCCCAACCTATTCTCCTTCGCGCCGTGTCACGATCTTTCACGATTTCACACCTTGCCTCAATCGCCGTGTCCAACAGGGCGCCGGATCTTGATTTTTTGGGTTGGCCTATCGTCATCTATAAAATCAAAGAATCTTTGGCAATCCTTCGAACTTATGAACATGGTGCGGCGATGTGGTTGTCAGCAATCAACCTCTCCTTTCTCCATCGAAGAAAGTACGCTTTAAGCTACCCCTGGGAAGTTCTTGAAATTTGATTCGTTATCCACATTTTGATACCAATAGAACGGGTTTGTGTCAATGACCCCAGATAGGCGAAGAGGCTGTGAATGAAGGTTTCAGTCGTTTGAATCATTGGACAATAGTATCAATAAAAAAAAATACATCGATAGGTAGAGAAGCTGAGCCGTCGCAGAAGGTTTTACCGTGCCGTCAGAGACGATAGAGGAAATACCAGACGATTCTCCGACGTTACTGTTTCGCCGATAAGGCTTCAATTTGCCGTGTCTGTCGGTCTTTTTCATTTTCCTTTGCGCTTCTCTGACGTTCGCGCCTCAAAAACCCTTGGGCGTGGAAAAAAGTGGCTATGGTACAAAATTTTTCCTCTTCACCTTTGATTCCTTCGATTCTCGTGCGAAATCAGGTCCCCCTCCTTTCCGGGGCGCGTACCAACGCTAACGCGCAGTGCACCACGGCTCGAAGGGTATACACACACCTCGGAACGAGGACGAGGTGCGAGGAAAGCACGAACGCGACCGGTGCAAATTGCTGTCTCTCCTCAGTGGCGGCGCCATCGAAGCTTCCCTTTTCGTTTTCACCCCTTTGATGTTCAACGGCTGACGCTTCCGTCGGCGAGGCCGGTGCGTCCTCTCTGCAGGCTTCTGTAGCCTCGAGGCGTCACCGGTGCGGGAGTCTCTTCTGCTCAACCCTCGACTATATATCCCTTTTCGCGCGACGGCCTCCACCGACCGAGCACCGACGAAACGTTCTCCGTCCTCGACAACTCGGTAAAGCCACTGTAGAGATAAAACGGAGAAGGGCCCGAGGTCTCGCCTCGCTCCCTCTTGATAGCACCCTGAGGAATGTTTATGAATGAGGAACCGGGCGTCGGGACGAAGCAAACTAGATACCCCCTGCCGGGCGTTCGTCGGCCAACACGGGGCTCCTTCTTGGGGGGGGGGGGGGGGGGGAGATCAAGAGAGAGAACCGGCAACTGGAACCGTCCGACTTTGAACATCCCCAATCGCGAGTGAGGGCGGGAAGGAGAGCGAACTCTTCGTCGTACGCTCTGACCCCGATGAAATTTTCGCTCCAAGTCCGGCGAAGAAGGATCCTGAGAGGTTTTGCTCCCGATGGTGAACTGCAAAGTAGAAACTCGTTTTCTCCAAAGCGAGTACGAGGCGGTTGTTTTCTTTCGCTCCGCTTCAGCTCCCTCTTATTTCTTGTCGTTCCATTTGCATTTATTTATCGTCGCGGGAGGATCGAACGGATCGATCGAAGGAATCGTTATTTGAGAACCGAAAGGATCTCGAACGTATTCATGAAACGGACCGCTTTGTCCGCGCGCTCGGGCGTGTCGGTCTCTGCGTTCCTGACCGTATGTACTAAATAGTAAATCTATACGAGGCCAAGACGCAGTGGTATATTATGTAAGTAGATACGATGCACATAGATGTACGTGGCGCTCCGTACCCGCGCAGTGCCCTGTTCGGTGCAGAATCCGTACAACGAACACAACGGTATTGTGCGCCGAACGCCTATGAATTATTACCCATCCAGTCTTCGAGCTTACACCACCCTGCCGACCTTACCCACCGCTCCATCCTGGAAACTCGCTCCCTCAACCGTCCGGACATAATTCAACACTCCATACAACGTTGTCCCGACGTCGTTTTTATCGGCTCTGGGGATAACCTTACGTTACAAGAGCCTTCGCACCGAACAGCCGAATCTAGGAGGGAGGAACCAAGTTTTACAAGGCGGGTACACGAAAACCCTGAAAACTTTCCTTGTTACCTCATCATCGCATACGAGGTATGCGAAAAATTGTGGAAAAAACGGAGAGAAAACAAAACGAATGAAACAGACAGAAATTTTGGGACCTGGGATTTTGGGATTTTTATCTAAAATAATAATAATAATTTTTAAAAAGTGCTCTGAAATGTATCTCCGATGCAACCAGTTACGGAAACGTGTGAATTAAGGAACACAGGAAAATGAGTAAGAGAAAGTGTGTGATAGGTTTCAAGTGTATTTGGGGTGAACCTGAGGCAGATTCATGATCTTCGAATACATTTCGCAGGCCACGAATCTACGGAATAGAGCGCAGGGTCTACTATCGTGTCCGGTGCAGGCGCAGCGATAGCGCTTCTCATCGAGCCGATACGATGGTCCGACTCAGTACCAAACTCGGGCGCATATACCGACTTGAGCGCCAGGCGGATGCAGAACCCTTGGCAACTGGTGCGGTTCCGTATCTGTGCCGATGCTTCACTCTCAGTCACACCGCCCGAAACCGTATCGCACCCTGAAAAATAATTTATTTGACGGGCATCCGCAAATAAATATTTTAATTGATTAAAATAAATATTTTAATCGATTTAAATAAATATTTTTATTGATTTAAATTAATATTTTTATTGATTTAAATAAATATTTTAATTGATTTAAATGAATATTTTAACTGAATTAATTAAATATTCATTCAAACCGAATAGATATTTATTTGCAGGGCGGTGTGACTCACAAAGGGTTAAATGCCACCCGGGACCAGATTCCAAAAATCTCTGTCCAAGTCGTTTGTAATTTTGCCCCACTAATTTTACAGCAACTTCACCCCAACAGCAGATATGACGAGAATTTGAGGCGTCGCGAATGCGGTCATTAGCGAGATTCCTTTCTCTCCACCATCCTCAGCCGCTCTTGGTGCAATTTTTTCCGCCATAGCGTTCAACATTTTATCACTTTTAATATAAAAAAAAAAAAAAACCCGAAAAAATAATCGTTATCTTGGGAACTTGTGTCTCGCAATGTTTACAACCCTCGAACCCATTCAAGTGTCGCACACGCTCCCCCCTCCCCCGCGACGTTTAATAATAGCCGCTATAGCCCGGCTTGGTATACGAGGAGAATATAAAAATATATACGAGATGCCATGATGCGGTGGGTGGACGGTGAGAGGGTAACATTAGGCCGTTGTGTACGATAAGTGGCGAGTTTTAATTTCCACAGGCGGCGAGCCGGTAATTACCGGCCTGCTGCCGCAGCCTCGCTACCGAGGCAATTTCACGGTTTACATGCATACTTAATGACACCGGCTTTTGCCTATCCCCTCCCCTCTCCGTTTCTCCCAGCGTTTTCATCCCCCCGGTTTCGCCTCTTCCTCTTTCTTTTTTCCACCCTCTTTCGTCGTACCTCCGGCCCTGTGCGGTCCCTCGAATACACACGAGTTGCACGATTTCTCTCCCGCCCCCCTCTTCGTACTTTCTCTCGGCAGCGCGATCGCCCTCCACCTTTCGTTTAATGACGATAATCGAAACCCTTCGAGCAGCCCGACCGGGCAATGAAGTAGGAAGCCGCTAATGCCGCTAATGAAAAATTGCACAACGATCATAGAGAGCGAAGTGCATGTGTGGACTCGGTGTCGAATAGCCATCGTCCCTGCACACCCAGATAAGAGTTTATACCAATCAAAGAACAAAAATCATATATTCGACGTCGAGACAAATCTCGACGTCAAATATATGATTTTTGTTGGGTGAATAAACATTTGTTTCAAAGTACAAACATTTGAATAAATTTTATTTCCGTGCACTAAAGAACAGTCGTTACTTGAACCCAATGAAGATTATGTTAAGGCAAGTAAACTTTTGTCTTAGTAAACGTCATTCGAATATCGAAATTTATTTGATTTTAATAAATCTTATTTCTGACTGCGTTCTTCAAAGCCGCACTTCCCCTCGACGACCTTTTCACGCGAGCTGCCAATAACGAAAGACTGCGAGATTTCTGCGCCGGTAATAAAGAAAAAATTAGAAGAGAAATATGAAGCAAAAGGATAGGAACGCAACGGAAATACGAAAGATTTTTATGGTCGAGAGCGAGGAGCGGAGTGGTTCAGCGATACACCCGACGATCCGTTATTGCGTGCACGCCCGTGAGTTTTTCCGCTCGTAACCGAAGAGACTCTTCCCCGTTTCTCAACCATCTTCGTTAATAAGAGCCGGATGAGAAAACGAGCTTACGTCGTTTTATCCGCCGCTGGATGAATCTCCCTCGCCCAGCATCCGATCTCTGTGCCTGTCGTAGTCATCGCGCATCAAAACCGCTAAAGCCAACCCCGGTAAGATTCCCGCTGGAGGACCGAGGAGAGAAACGCGCCCGGCAAGCAAGACGAAGAATCGTGTTATTGCGTTATCTAAATTCATATTACCGCGTTATCGTTCCCAACGGAGTGGAAAAGCACGTCGGGATCAGCCGAGATCCGAGTGCGTTTTCCGACTTCCATCTGTTATTCCGCTTTGCGCTGTGTCTGTATGCGTTGGACATAGTCCTGCTCGCTGAGGCTCTTAAACCTCGCTTTTACGATTCGTTTATCGTCCTCTTTACAGTCCCGAGCCATTTAATCTTAACGATCTTCCACCCACCCTTCCGCCTCTTCGCAATTTTTTTCACCCGACTTTACTTCTTTCTCATCATTCCGCATTCTCGTACTCCTCTTGTCCCCCTCTCGAAGCTCCCAGGCCGTTTACTCCATTTTGCTTTCTCATAGAGCTTTTTCGTCTAAGACAGATCGGGTGAATTATCATCGTTGCCGCCGAATCGATTCCCTTTCGCCGACATCAACAACGCGACCAGCGCGAAGAGCGCACACCGTGAAGGATGCACGTGGAACAGAAAACTCCGACACATCGTCGAGAAGCCGCGGAGATAAAAGTTACTCCGCGCGATGTAGGACTGGGATGCTGAGAGTCGCGAGGAGGAACGAGACTGGTGGAAGAAGTGGAAAAGGGTGGGTTGGGGGGGAATTGGGGGAGGGAAAAGGTGGCGTCTGGGGGTCAACGCGCAGAGGGTCAGTCCCGTTCGGGGTGGCTTCACCCCCTAATGGCTCTCGCCAGTGGAGCTGACCGTACGTTAAAACTCCCTCGGGTCGTCCAGACACCCCGCCTATGCCTGTCCGACCACCGCTTTTCCTATATGTACCATTACCACTAACCATCTCCCTCGCTCTCGTCTCCACCGTCTCGGACCATCCTGCTCTGCAGCCATCGCCGTCGCGGCAAAAGTTACACCATTACGTGATAGGGTGGTAAAGATAGATCCGGAGAAAAGAAGAAACTAGCCGCCCGTTTGCGTCGCGGCAGCACTTCGCGGCATCTTTTTGTTTTCCCTTCACCCCCCCCAGCCGTTTTCTTTCCCGTTCTTCTTGTACGTTCTCTTTCCTACTCTTTTTGTCCTCCTCCTCAGCGCGGCACCGCCCGCGCGCTTGACTTCCTCCGGACCAATCTTCGATTCGATGGTCTCTTCCTTTTCGCTCCTTTTTTTTTCAATCCATTGTTTCCTATCGTTGGTTCTTCGGTGACCTTTTAGCGCGCCTCGGCATCGCTCCCGAAAGGACTCTCGTCGGGAAAACGATTCCGTAGCATTTGTCACGTTTCGGTGAGAAACGCCCGCGCATCTTCGGTCCTGAGAGTTTCCGCCAGACGGAATTATTCCGATGGCTTTCACGAGCGGAGTTTCACATTCGCGTTTCTCTCACCACCCCCCCCCCCCCCCCCCCCACCCCACCCCGCCCCCTCCCCCTCCACCCCGGGCACCGGTGGCATTCTTGTAGGTTGAAAGGGACCGCAACCACGAAGATCGCGAAGCCACCGAGGAGTGTGGGCCTCCTCTGTTACGCGGCGGAAACTGTGATGCAGCACGTATAACCGATCGAACGTAACTCGTACCATCCAGAAGCAAAGTTTCTCCTCGGTAACTATCGAGAATTTGAGCATACAGCAAGAGGTTAGTGCTATAGCGGGACCACCAGAAGCAGCCAGCTATAGAAGGTCGAGGAGTCCGTGTAAGACCGGACGAACGGCTACTCCTCGTTATCCGCGAAACTATTTCCTCGAATTCTCTCCGCTCCCTCTCTCTCTCTCTCCCGTGAAACCAGAGGAGGCACACCTTCTCCTCTCCGCTGGGCTTCCAATCACTGAGGCCCTGGTCCCGTATTCGTTACCTCCTCATAGCCGCGTGCACACGACGCGCCGGGCGCGGGACCGAAGACCGCGCCAGCCGGGGGTCCCCTCGGAGCAAACTTATAGCCGATTAATACAAGTTCGCTGCAGAGTTTCCCATGAAGCTCGAGAGCGAGAGGGGCTTCTCCGGGAGCAACGTGAGCCGCGTCTTTGTACGTCGATCGGACGTTGTGTGCGCCGGATCCGGACCGCCACCTTTTACTCGGAGGAGCTCCCGGGAGAAAACAATGGACGTCCCAATGGGCGTCATTGATTTCGGATTCTCGTAGTTAGGGAGTTGGTACACGAGTGTTCGGAGTTTCAGCCGAATCATGAGAATATCTGTGCTCCGTAGTCGAGTTTCCACCGTGTGGACTTGGATTAGCAAAACGGCTATTGTCCCGCAAAACAGCGCCAGCGTCGTTCTCTCGAGGCGTTTTCATTGGGAAATCAAAGTGGCGAGGCTCTTCGTGTGTTCCCGAGCACAAACCGGGATACTTTCGCCTTTACCGGCCGATATTTCATTGCGTGTTGTGAACGAAAGCATCGCGTTGCTCGTGTACAGAGCTCTTCCGCATGTACATATCTTCAGCGAGGTGAGTTTTACTTACATGCACGAATGGTTTCCGAAGTTCGCAGCGCTGACGGTTCATTTCGTATTCTCGTATCACGAGTCGTTTCCCACCTGGTAGCATACATAACATGAATCGCGTACACACGCGGAGCAGTACATACCGCGGATGTACAAGCAACCCGAGAGGTGGAGTCATAATGCAGGAGTTTGCCACCTCGTTGGCAGCCGCTTACGAGCACTGAGGCGTGTAAAACTCGAGTAGGAAGAGAGTTGGAGGGGCTGTAGGGGATGATATTCCACGAGAGACGACCGGCCGGGATAGAGAAGTTGGACCCCGTACGGAATCTCTGGTCGTCCGGGGTCCAATACCCTTTTTACTCCTTGCCACCCTGGTCTTCTCCTCAGGGGAAAATTGAAAAGGAATAAGATTCTAGTTGGGATAGTGTGTGCACTCGTGCCAAGAGATCCCTCTCGATTCACTCGGTCGAAATCCTTCTGGTAAATCTTTCCTTGCTCACTGCCGTCCCGGGCAGCAATGCCGTTTTGGTTGCCTAGCGGGGCAATTAGCGGATCCATTCATGAAACGGTAAAACCGGTTATGCTGGAGGTTAATTGAGCGAAAGAATCAGTCATTTTGTTGGGTCCAAGGAAGAATCGAGTGAATGAAGGGCTTCGGGGTTCTTGGACATTGAAATGGAAGCGCCGAGAACGTGAATGATGTGTAGAAGAGCGAACTGATCGTGAACTCAGGCAGCGGCGCGCGTGGCAGGATTGAAGCTTCTCGGGTGAGAATGAATCCGGCGAACGGTCGTGAGGAACTTGGTCGACAATCTTGAATCCTTCGTCGATTTCGCGGAGTCTCGCTCGGGCGATTCTCTCACAGTGGTCGTTGTCGGCGTCGCAGAGTCTCTCTCCCGTAGTCACGGCGAAAGCTCTGTTGAAGTAACGAGCGTGCATTAAGATTGAATCGCTAGCGCGGTCGTTAAGGCCCCCGCCGTGGCCTATTATGCGGTGCCAGGGTGAGAGAGGGTCGAGGGTTGATGCTGGTGAACACACGGTTGGAGAAGAGCGGACACGGTAGCAGAACCGGGTCTTTAGAAAATTTTCAACGTCCTCCTACCGGCTCGCCGGCGCGTTCTGTACGCTTCTGCCGTCTCGGCTGGTTGGCTTTCTCGTTCGGTCCAACGAGAGAAACTTCCCTCCTCCGGCCATTGTGTACAGTAAACAATGATTAACCGTTCGGGGAATCCTTCCGCGACAACGGGCCTTAATTACCCGCATTAATCCGTGTGAGACCCGAGAGCCTCGACGATGAGGGACGAGCGGGAAAGACTGAAGACCCATCGCTTCACCCCCACAGCCTTGTCGCGGTAGCGAGCAGATAAGCGAGATAGAGAATATTGAAGAGAACCCGGCGAACGCCAGGAAAGATAGAGTGCCAAGGGGATATCTTTATTGCTTTTCAGCAGATACTTTCAGCGGGTAGCTTGTTCTCCTATCTGTCGACTCTTTACTGGGTCATTCGTTACCGAAGCTCCCTCTCCTCCCCGGGTGGCTCATCGTTAAACGCTGTTTCGTTCAACGACCAGTAATTAAATCATTACTCATTTTCAACACGCTGATTCATAACGGTGAATTATTGAGTCTTACGACTCGGTGCTCGGTGCTGGCTACTCGGTGCTCTCGAGTATTTGCGGCATTGAAGCATCGGATCCGGGTATATTCCGGGGACGGAGTTTCGCTGTAATGTCGGAAGGAAATTGCCCCGCTTTTGCTACAAGAGCCAAAGCGTTGATGGTTTACCGAGTGAAGGTTGTGACCTAGGTCGCCGAGAAATATGGAGTGAGCAAAGCGGAAAGTACTGAGGGAGAGATTGCAAGAGAAGAGAATGAACGATGGAAATACGCAGAGCCCGTTAGTCTCGCTGCACGATTAGTCAGTGTTGACGCCCGGCTCTCTGGTAACGCTTGGAGCGCGGATGCTTCCTGTTGTTGTCGGTAGGTTGTACTCGTATTTCATAGCCCCTTCGTCACATTCTCGTACACTCTTCCCTCCGGTACCGTTGGCATTTTACTCGGCGTACCTTCTTCCGTACTCCATGCAGCGAGGGTTCACGTGGAGGTCTTTCGTCGTCCGTTGACGGTCCGCCGGCTATAGGAGCACCCGCTTCGAGGGTGGTTGGGTTCGTTTCATGCCTGAGCACAGCGTGTCTCGTTAGGAACTTGAGCTCGCTATACCCCACTGTGTATCCTCATGCTCCCACTTTCACATCCACCGTTCCATTGCTGGTGTGTGTGTGTCTCAGGATACAAGAGAGGACTCGAATCGCCTGCAGGGTTGGCCGGCAGTGGAGTTTTCACGGGGTACACGGGGGCCTGGAGACGTGGATTGGGCTTGCCAACTTTCGACCATGACGTCCAACCCCTCCGGCCCTTCGTCCCCGTTACTGTCTGTTCCTCTAACTATTCTGGTCTTGCAACCGCTATAGTCCACTCGGTGGTGCCTCAATCGTGCTTTCGTCGGTATCCCTGCTGGTGGTGTTGCTCCTGCTGCAGGAGACTCCTAGACCCGGCCGTCTACCGCCAGGTCTCACCGAACACCGCAACCAGCAGCGTATCCTCGAGAACAGTCGGAAACTCCATCAACTCCTTGCTCCTGCCAGAGGGGCCTCTCTTTCTCCGTCTCTTGGTCGCCCCGTCCCGTCGTTCTTGTCCTCACCACTTCGTTCTCTTGGCCAACCCACCCCCCCCCCCCCCCCCCCACCCACGCCCGCGATCTCTCGGCTTCCCTCGAAGAGGAGCCATCTTCGGTGTCAGCCATCGCGCCATTCTCCACAATGCGACAACGAGAGAAACCCCCGACGGACCTCGCACCCACCTTCCCTGAATGACGAACGACACTTTGCGAAAGTCTTGATTAGCCGCGGGACTCGCTTCTTCCGCAGTCTCTTCATACCGTACGATTCCAGCGTGTATAGTACTTCTCCTCCCTTCTCTCGTGACTCCGTGACGTTTTCTCGGTCAGACCAAAAGTACCGAGAGAGTTTCCTCGGGCAATTGGGTACTTTCTTCTTACAACTCTTTTTCCGGACAGTTATATCCATCTCTCGCCTTCCGCTTCAGCGTCTTTCTTCCATCCCCATTTTTTTTTGTCGTCCCGGCTTTTAGTTCAGGGTCACGTAACGGAGATCCCTCGGTCCCTCATTCTTCTCTTCCGTCGCGACGCCCTCGCGCACAAGAGACCCGGAAACGCTACCCTTGGGTATTCGGGATTAATTAATTCTTGGCTCGGTGATCGAATTAATGGATCCTGAAGTTTTCTCGGCTTCGCCACTGGAACGGGAACTTCGAGCTTGAGTGGACGTTGATGAGGCGTCGCGCGGTTCTCGGAGGTACGTGGCAAAACGTTGTACCGGGGCGTTACATTCTCCTACAGCTCGTCAAGGGCCTGTGACGTTGAAGAGCTCTTCCAGGCTCCTTCCCTTGACTTCACTCGACTTCACTCCACTTCACTCGTTGACCAATCGCTTTAACGTCACGTTAACTGTTCGCAAATGTATTTCGTAGACGGGTAGGTAGTTCAGGATTTGGATGGATGAGTGGTTGGGACATGAACGCGTATAATCTTAGTCCCCGAGCTTATGGTGGACGTCTCGGCAAGTATCCTTCCAATGCAGCTGTACAGCATCGTTGAAGAGCCACGTGTTGCCTCGGGTCGACGAGTCGCCCTATTAACCCGTATTACGAATCTCTACCTTTCCGCATCCCTATTTATCCCTATTTACCATTGGTCCCAACACTGCATGTTTCCTTTCTGAGCCCTGCCCGACCCATGTCTGACGCGCGCGAGTCAGCGCCACTTCGCTAGCGGTGGACTTCTCTTTTCCAGTGGGAGCGACACACGCGGTATTGGTCCAACGTCGGCCAGCACCGGTCCTGTGTCTCATTCCCACCGAGATGCTCTGGCCTTAATTTCTATTTAAATTTCTCCGTTTCTCGTGCGAAACGTAATTAACTCGATAAACCAACTGCCATTCCATTACACGATGCAAATTTCTTGTGGCAAAATTTGTTGTTCAGTCATTTTCGTCATTGAATTCAATTTTCCTTCACTCCGGTGTACAGCCGTTGCCGCTGTCCAAGTTTGAGAAGCTCACCCGACGTCTCCGAGCGTGATGGCTTCATGTTGCCTCTCGGATGACCCTGATAATTGCGAAAAAGATACGGAAGTACACGAAGAGGAGAGTGTCTACCCGGTGCAATAAAGTAAAGTAGCCGGTGGGTGGACGGAGGAGGTGAAAGAGCGAGGCGCCCGTCCGACTTGGTCCCCCGGCGTGCCGGCAAGTTCCGCTCGGGTTTATTCAATTATTGCCAAAGCAGAACCTCTCACCGTTCGCTGTACCGTTCCGCCGCGTCTCGGTCCGCCTATCACGCGTCCTCAAACCCTCCGCGTTGCCCCGCGGCCCCGGAGGCGCCCAACCGGGCCGCCCAGGATTCAATGGCCGAGGAGAACTCGCTCGTTAGCAAAATGCACCCTTTCGCTCTCTTCCCATTTCTCAACGCGGCGTTCTTTCTCACGCTCACTCCATCTTCGTCCGTATCTTCACCGAGCGACTTCTTGGGTTACAATTTTTATGAACCATCCCCTGGAGCCATAGCCATCTGTTCCAACTTCTTCGCTCTCCACGCTCCCGTTTCTCAAGCCGACGGAGGGGAACTCTGAACGCATTCCCGCAAACAGACGTGGTCCGCGACCTTAAATATATAAATATGTTGAGCAAAGTCCCGGCGAACGAGAGAGTCACGTGGGTAGAGAAGAAGACGACCTCGGAGTCGCCTGCTTACCGCGGGATTGGATGGGATTGAAACGTAATCCTTAGCCGCCGTCTTCTTCCTCATCTTCTCCCTCCTCTCTCGTATCGCCTCTCCACTTCCCCTCAGAGGCTCAATGCGAAAAGTTTTTCGACTCCGTGGGCAACCTACTCTCTGCCTCTCCTCCTGTATCGCAGCTCGAGCTTCTATGCAACCATTGCGAAGTCAAAGAACGGGGCTTCTCCCCCTCCTCGTCTCTCCCCTCAATGCCGCCCCACCTCTGCGTGCGGGTTCGGCGATCCGTAAGCAGACACCTACTTGTGAAACTGGGACGGAATGATATCTCCTCTCACCTTTCGACTCCGGTACACAATTTTTGGCTTAACTCCAATCGCCATTCCACCCTGTCGTGCATAGTTTGCCGAACTATTCACCAGCTCCCGACTCCGGCTGCAGACCGCAACTCATTCCCGCGGGAGAAAAAGAGCCCCATTCGGATTCTTTGCGCCGTTGGTTGTTCCGCGAACTGCAGGGGCGCCTCTGTCTCCTCTTACTCCACTCTCTTTCAAAGGGTTGTCACGAGATGCGAGAACAAATTGGGAATCGAGGGAATTGTTGGGGGCAAAGTTTTGATCTGACGAACGGGAACGATAATTGCCATGAGCGTGTACGATATCGGGAGACTAGGAAATATCCCGGTTATTTCGGTGAGGCTCACCTGGAGCTCTCAGCGACGTTGATGTCGTTTAGGTCTCCCGTCCTGTCGAGCGGGTGGAGGAGGTAGGAGAAACTCGTTCAAACCATCACGGGGCTTATCCGCGAAACCTTCGCTGCGGTTATTCGCGTCTCGCACGCCACCCTCTCCGGTAACTCAACGTGAACACCGTTGGGTGGTACTGTATATCGAATTACGGACGAAAACCTGACGGGAAAACTCGGTATCGAACTCAAGAAGCTTTGGGTCAGGACTTATGGGTGGGCACCGCAGGAAAAGTGTATTTGTGAAAGTACCTGAAGCATGAGAAAGAGCTTTGTAACGGTCGGATATCAAGCCCGAAAGGACGATTTTTCAATGAGGGAATCGGCTTTTGAACCAACCTTCCGCCCTCCCACCTCAGCCGGTAACCGGGTTCACAGTGTGCTTAATACTTCGTTTGCTAAATGAAGCTCGACAAGAGAGTTTGCTCAACTCTCGCTTTGCATTGTCCTCCGTATTTTAGTAGCCGAAGAGAGAGGTAGCCACGAAAAAGCGGGATGGGCCCGAATTCGCGGAGGTACTCGAGCGACCACAAAAAAAAAAAAGAAACACTAATGTATAGCTCAAAATTTATGTAGGATATATAGGGAGCAGCTAAAAGTTTGAAGCAACCGGGAGAGGAAAAATCCTCGAATGAGATTCAAAGAGCTTGAATAATTTCTTACGATTTTAATTTCCGAGTGGCATTAAAGATAAATGAGCGCAAATGCTTTTTGCCTCGAGCCGGGAGGCTCATCCCCTCGGTGGTTCGCGGGTTAAACAAAACTTTTTCAACTTTCCTTTTTTCGTTGTGTTAAATTCTCTTACCTCCCAAGAAAATGTACTGCAGCGTGCATCAAATGGATAATCCGAGAACTCTTTCGCTGCGCGGGCAGGAATTGCTCGGAGCCGTAGGCGAGGAAAACAAAACTATAATGTCCCGGACGATGAGGATCCCTGTGTCGTTTGTGTACGAGGAATTCAGCCTAACTGGAAAGAAAAAGTGCCGCGGAATTAAGTGGATAATCCTACGCGAGAGAGATGTAGAGAGAAGGGGCCAGTGGGGTAAGGTAACCCATCGTGGTGAGAGAATACGTGCCAGGAAAACCCGGTAGCCAACTCCGACCAAAGAAACTCCCGGTCCCGGGAGTTCTCCCGGACACTGGACGTCAGAGGCTCGGAACACCGGGAATAGCCGACAGTGAGTTGCTCCACGGCAGGTCCTTAAAATTCGACCGCGCGTGAAACCGCAACAGAATCCTTGCCGTGCGGGTTGGGCCTCCCGTCCGCGCGGCCTACCGCAATCATGAGCATGGCCCGACGGACTGGCCATCCTGCTACCTCCAAATTCTCGCAATCTGAGGCTCTCGATCCTATCCTCTCCTCCGGAATAAGTTCCCATCACAGTATACGTGACATTTTCCAAAATGAAACACCATTGCTTGGGTTTCGTTTCAATGATAGAGCAGATTTCTCTGGGGTTCCTTCAACTTGGTCGTGGAGGAGAACCGACTGATCGGGACAGACATCGCGGCTATACACGCACGCACCAGTCGGCGTTTAACTGCAGTTACAAACGTGGAGATAGAGCGGGCAGGCAGAGGAGAAGATCAAGCTCAACCAGCCCTTGGTGGATGGACGGTCAGACGGACCAGCCAACCCGCTACTTCCAGTTTCTGGCAATCTCAGGCTTTCAATCCTATCATCCTCTCCCGAATGCGTTCCCTTCAAGCTATGCGTGACATTTTCCAAAATGAAATACCATTGCTTGGGTTTCGTTTCAATGATAGAGCAGATTTCTCTGGGGTTCCTTCAACTTGGTCGTGGAGGAGAACCGACTGATCGGGACAGACATCGCGGCTATACACGCACGCACCAATCGGCGTTTAACTGCAGTTACAAACATGGAGATAGAGCGGGCTGGCCGAGGAGAAGATCAAGTTCAACCAGCCCTTGGTGGATGGACTGTCGGACGAACCAGCCATCTTGCTACCTCCAGTTTCTGGCAATCTCAGGCTCTTAATCCTATCGCCCTCTCCCGAATAAGTTCTCATCAAGCTATGCGTGACATGTACCAAAATGAAACACCATTGTTTGGGGTTTCCTTTCTATGAGAGAGCAGATTTCTCTGGGGTTCCTTTAACCTGGTCTGGAGGAGAACCGACTACTCCGGACAGACATTGCGGCTATACACACACGCGCCAGCCAGCGTTTAACTGCCGTCAGAAACAGTGGACATAGAGTGGGCTCGTAGAGGAGAAGATGAAGTTAAACCAGCGCCTGGTGGATGAATGGTCAGACGGACCGGCCATCCTGCTACCTCCAATTTCTGGCAACCTCTGGCTCTCGATTCTATGGCCCTCTCCCGAATAAGTTCTCATCAAGCTGTGCGTGAAATTTTTCCAAAATGGAGCACCATTGTTTCGGGTTTCGTTTCAATGAGAGAGCAGATTTCTCTGGGGTTCCTTTAACTTGGGGAGGAGAACCGACTGCTCGGGACAGACGTTGCCGAGATACACACACGCACCAGTCGGCGTTCAACTGCAGTTAGAAACATGGAGATAGCGCGGGCTGGCAGAGGAGAAGATCAAGTTAAACCAGCCCCTGGGCCCAACTTCCACGGAGGAACCACAGTAAGTCTCTCCCTGAGGTAGTGCCGGGACGTAGGAAAGTGGGCGTGCGTAACCTGGACAGCGCCAGTCTGCGCCAGCGAAATCTATGTGTACCCAGGGGTAGAATACGCGCGGTGCTTTCCAACAAGGCAACCCAGGCCCGACAGCGATTCAGCACGTGAGATAATTATTCCATGAATTATACCGGAGGTACAGAGAGCCTTCAGACCCTCAGATCCCTCCTGGGCGCAACGTTGAGGGGCGTGTTGCATTCGGATAAATAAACGAGAGTCGGATCGTTTCAGTTTTGCGATTCTAGAACCACGCTATTTGTTGCCTTCGCGATTATAGCCAACTTGAATCGACTTTATGTCACTAACCCGCGGGTTATGGTCGATGAGGGAAAATTAAAACCCTCAAGCCGCTGACCCTGGTGGGAATGATACACAGGACCGGTGCTGGCGGACGTTGGACGAACAGTAGTCGACGCTGTGCCAATGCTGGTACAGTGTGGCGCTCCTGCTAGGTGAGTGTTCTATGTATCGGAGCAATTAATTTCTCTGATCAATTTTTGTATCAATCTATCGGAGGAGTTATCGCGGGGATAAACGCGGTGGGAAGGGAATTGGAAAACGGAGGCGAATGAAGATAGCTGCGAGACGGTAGGAAGGAGGGAAAGAGTCACGTACATCCCGAAGATCTTTATCACGTAACGAAGCGTCCTCCACTCGATCTTCCCAGATGGTTCTCTCTCGTTTTGTTCGTTGTTGTTTTTCCGTTGGGGGGTTTCTCGTTTGTCCGTGGTTTTCTTTCTTTTTTATCACGTTTCATTATTTCCTCTTGTTCGGACGAAGATGGAAGGGGCCTGGGAAGTGTACGGGTGTGCGGCAATGTACAGTCGAGCTATGTCGTGCAGTCCCGCACGGAGTGCATCGTTCTTTCCCAGGGAGAACGAGGAGATAAACGGCGATGGGGGATTTTTCCTCGATGTAATCTCGCCGACCGGAGACAGAGTTGGCCTGGCAGTTTTCGTTGGCAAAGACGCGATGGGGCCGGTTCGAAGGTCTTAATAGACGTCCACTACAGCCGACTTGGTTTCGTATCGGAGAACGTGCAAGACGACCTAGACGAAAGAAGAGGGCAACCTCGTACGGATACTCGGGTGTTCGAGCTTCGATCGCACAACCGGGGATGAGGCTTGCTAAGCGAACTAAAAAGAGGGGAGCGAGGCTACACGGAGAGAAAGCGGTCGGGAACTGCTGTGGGTGGCGGGTAGTTTTCGGATGGGAATGGCAAAGGCGGACTAGAAACGACTGGTTACTTTAGGAAATTGCCATCGGCAAACTTTTCCGTGTCTGCACAAGCAACCGAATATACCCCATCCAACCGCGGGCCGAAGGAGACTTCCAGCTCGCTGCTGCTGCTCGGTGTACGAGTCGTACGTAAGTGCGACGACAGGTTTGGCTGAAAACAGCGCGAGCCACGCGGTCGCGAACGACAGGCCGGAAAAGAATCGGTGAAAGTAGGTGGAGGAAAGAAGACTTTTGGCAAAGTGGAAAGAGAAAATTTCGTAGACCGTACGGGAAGACCGAAGAAATTTCACTTCCGATCACCCTTCTCCGCGCCTACGTATTCCCGGAGGACGGTGTAACGCGCACACGTGTAAGGACTCCGCTCGAGAATATAATTTCCGGAACGAGGGGAGTGACTTTACGACTCGAGACTACCCGACTCCGCAAGAACGTTACTTTAGGAAATTGGTGGCTGAAAAGTTTTTTCACGGATACGACAGAGGGGGATACGGAATGGGTGAGCGACCTGTAGGCGCCCGATTTTTCGACTATGGGATGAGTCTAGCCATTCTTGGTTCGAAGCCACATATCTCAACGAACTTCGGGCCTCCCCTGCGAATTGCTGGGCGAACTTGGGTAAGCGTGTGTCCGCTTGCTTGCACAGTATCTCGTTGGGTTTTATTTTCTTTGCCAGGTCGGAAAGAACGATAATAATTACTTTGGCGGCATTACAATATGCCCATTATAATAGGAACGATCTCTGGATTAGTACGGTTAATTGTGGGACAGATGCTCAGTCTGGCTTCGCAGATGCCCTCCAGTCGTGAACAGCCCGTGATTGATGCTTAGTTTTTTTATGTCTCGCTCGATGTCTTAACGGGATCGTATCTATACCTAGTAAGACATCCAGCAAGCCAGGAAAATCAAAAACCAAGCCTCAATAGCTGGCAGTGTTTCGTTTTACGTAACTCGCCACACCCGTTTGACATTCTTCCAAACGGAAAATCCCGCAGGCTCCGGCGAGCAGGATTCACACATGCCGAGCGGCGTGGTCCACCAGCTCCAAAACGGGAGATGTATTTTCTTCTAGCCACGCGCCTAGCCACTTGGCAGTGGTCGTAACTAATCGGCTGCACGCGACACTTGCCGCCGCGGCACGCTTTCAGCTCGTTGCGGTATCGCTGCCAAAGGCAGGCGATCCTAGCAATCCACATATTAATTCTTTTAGGCCAGTGTAGCCGCATCAATGCATCCATGCATATTTCCCTTGCTTTTAATTTCTCAGACAATATGTTGTTGGTCGTAACGACTTGCCTGCACGCGACACTTGCTGCCTCGGTGTTGGACGGAGCGCGTTCAGCTCGCCGTAACGCTATTAAGTAACGCTATTAAGGAGCAGCGCTACCGAAACCCTCGTACTAATTCTTTTAAAGGTGCCGCCTGAATGCGTCTATGCATGCTTTCCTAGAACAATATTTTGGTAGCCGCTTTAACCACACTACACGCTTTACCATAGGAAGAATAAGAAGCCACCCAGTATATAAGCAATGGCTTTTGGACAGATTCAGTTTTTCGACAACCTTCGAATGCTGCAAGACTTCGAATATACTCCACGGAGCGAGCAAAGCTCTTTTCGACGCAAATCTCCGAAGGCCCTGCGCGGCTACGGGTCCAGTTTTAAGACATTAGTCTGAACTTGAGATCGAACTTAATGTCAAAGCTTGGCGCCAGCTTCATTGCGTACTCAAGATCTATCTTAAGTTAGAACTTAAGATGCAGCCTAAGTTCGAACCTGATTCCGTGCTTAAGTTTGATCTTAAATTTGAACTTAAGATAGGTATGAAGCACGCTATGAAGTTCAGGCCAATCTTCGATCTTAAGTTCGATCTCAAGATCAACATTAAGTCCCAACTAACGCTTCAAAATTCGAGCCTCGTGTCTCAACTCGCGGCTTTTGCAGACATAGAACACCTAAAAAGTATCGCGACCAGATGTATCATCATCGAACAACGCTTAAATAAACTTGCTATCTCATATATCCTTGCACGCTCTCCACCACGTGCCATAAGACTCTGAGTTTCAAGCACCCTAACAACGCATCACACACTCAAGGCCATAAAAGGCCGGGTCTCCGTCTCCGGCGGAAAGGGCCAACGCATTCGCTCGAACGTGAGACCGCAGTTACGTTCACTCGGCGCGAACGCGACGAGGGCTCGCTCAGACGGTAACAGTAGTTGACAGGTAATTTCCCATCAGGATATGGGAAAGGATCCCAGATTCTCGCTTATCCCGCGATAACTAAACAAATCTACCATTCCTATATTCTGTTCTCGGTGCAGGTCGAATGACGGTAACAACGCTCGTTTCTTATGACTCAAACTCTCCACTGTAAGACACCCGTGCAAAAAGAGGTCCGAAGTAGTTTCAGCAATCAGTCTCCTCGAGTGCTGCCCGCTCTCACGGAACCTCTCGCCTCGAATGCCCAGACTCTATCGGAAAATGACTGCTTAATTCCTAAACGATCTTCCCAGTACTCCACATTATCATCGCAGCTTTCACCGCGCCGCTACCAATATTGAATTTTTCATTCGCCATGGAAAGATCGCCGGTTATAAATACAAATCTACAATCAGACGAAAAATGAGTTCGATATTTCCATGATTGCGAGCGCTTGAGATTCCGCGGGAATAAATATCGGAATTTTTTTTTTTTTGGTCCTCCACGCTTGAGTTTCACCACCGCCATCGCCGCGGCAAGCACGCGGAGATAAAAAGATCGTAACGATTGAGCCGTCCCCGATATTAATTCAATTTGCAAACGAAGTGGAAATTTCACTCCTGCGGTGAAACAGGCTTCGTCCCGGGCTGTCGAAGCGTCGGATTATAAATGAGCGATTGGTGGAATACGTTATATTCCCGAAGCGTGCTCTCTGCCCGGCTGCGACATTCCGGGAGCAGCCGCTGTATCTCTCTTGCCCGCCTCCTCATCGTCCAACGAGGATATCTCGCGATGTTGAAGAATGCGTCGCATCCGGGATCGTATCTATGCCTAGTAAGACACCCAGCAAGCCATGAAAATCAAAAACCAAGCAACAATAGCTGGCAGTGTTTCGTTTTACGTAACTCGCCACACCCGTTTGACATTCTTCCAAACGGAAAATCCCACAGGCTCCGGCGAGCAGGATTCACACATGCCGAGCGGCGTGGTCCACCAGCTCCAAAACGGGAGATGTATTTTCTTCTAGCCACGCGCCTAGCCACTTGGCAGTGGTCGTAACTAATCGGCTGCACGCGACACTTGCCGCCGCGGCACGCTTTCAGCTCGTTGCGGTATCGCTGCCAAAGGCAGGCGATCCTAGCAATCCACATATTAATTCTTTTAGGCCAGTGTAGCCGCATCAATGCATCCATGCATATTTCCCTTGCTTTTAATAACGCTGCGACATTCCGGGAGCAGCCGCTGTATCTCTCTTGCCCGCCTCCTCACCGTCCAACGAGGATATCTCGCGATGTTGAAGAATGCGTCGCATCCGGAGGGTGGATTCTCGCGGGTTGGGGTGTCGGAGTGATGGTTGTTAGGAGCCGCGCGGCGCCGCGGGGTATTCCGGGGCTGCGGAGGGTTCGCTGGAGCGACGGTTGTTATAAGCAGTGCCGGAGGGCGTTGATGGGTGACGACAACCGCAAATCGGGCGGAACCGACTCTATCTCTGTTCTCGCCAAGCCCGTTCTTCGTCGTCGGGCCGATCTCCAAATAGGAAATTGTCGTCGAGAGTTACACGCGATAATGCCAGCTGGTACGTCGTAGGTGGTTGCAAGAGACGGATACAAACTATAGTCGCCAGAAGTACGCGATAGCGTTGCGGGAAGAGGATAGCGGGAAGCCTTGGTGCGCGAGGAGCGTCTCCCGAGGAGTTGGATGGTATTATCTTTCAAGAGTTCGGATCTTGGCGGCGCTGTTCGTAGGAATACTTATGATGGTGGAGAGGAGCGGGAGGGAGATGATAGACACAGAGGAGTCTGCACCGAGAGCTCGGTCCCTTCAACCTACTTCCTTCTGCGCAGCCCGTGCACGCGCACGGACACCGCGGGGATGGCAGTGGCCAGAGATAGTGGCGCATCGGGGAAACTGCTGGCATAATTGCAGAGTCTTGTCATCGGGAAGTTGGCGAGAGGGATGAGAGACGGGAGAGTCTCCGGTTGCTGTGAGCGCGTGAACCGGGGATGCCGCAGAGGGTCGGATTCGTCGCCGCGGGCTGTCTGAGACATTCGACGTGGGCCGCCCCGCGATCTCGTGCCCCTACGAATTCCCCATCCTTTCGCTCGGCGCCTCACACTTTGCAGTGCAATAATGCGGCGCGAATGGCTTCCCTTTCTCTACCTCGTAGTTCAGACACATTGTAGTCATAAGGGCGGTTCTCGTGGGATGGTGAACGGAAAATATGCCCTTACGATTTCAGTAACGGGATACATCAAACGTCTCGTTGGTTCCTCATTCGTCGGTGACTTTCCACCTCGCGCGTCACACGAATCTTGGCGGCTTTCATCGGGTGACTTGGTACGGATGAAAATGAGCCTGAAATTTCGGGGGGGTCGGAGAGGAGAGGAGAGGCCTCGGTTGCTGAGAGGTTTCCGTTGGATAAACGCCCTAAATTCTGTATATCCCACAGTGAAAGGGCGATAGAGAGGAGCCGGAGCCCGCACACGAATCCATCTCAACTTTGGTAGCAGTTTCAGTTACGGTACCAACCACCCACCCCGCCCGTTGATGGTGTTTGACTTGGCTCCTTTGCCCAAAGACCGCACGTCGATGGAAACACGCCTTACCCGAGGAGCCATCAACCGAGAGTTCCCGGCTTCCTCTTCCACTCCCCTATCCCTTGTCCCGATCCCTCTCGGCGCGCACCTCTCCTTACACGATCTCAGCTGGGTTTACTTTAACGAGTTGCGTGGATCCCGTCAACGACTACCGGTGAGAATCCTCCGCCACCTCGCTCTCGCCCACCTCGCCGCGTTTTATTCATTTTTTATTGTTCCCCGCGGCGCGCCGGGTTAACGCCTCAGGGTGGAAAGTGTTGCGGAGCCGCGGAACGGCGATGGCTCCGGCACGTTCTAATTTCGTTCGGAGCTCGGTTCATTATCGCGCCCAGCCTGCACGGAGTTACCCGCTCCAAGCTTTGCTTCGATGTTTTCTGCCTCCCTGGTTTCGGTGTACAAAAGCGCGCTGGTTCTATACAGACGAAATGGCTTAGCTGCTTTGATTTAGACGGAATCCGATGGAGATGGCCGGATGTTGCCCGGGAATGTTCGCCGCGAACTTGTTCTTGCGGCGGGACGGCGAAGCATCGGAATAAAAGAGCTCGGGCTCTTTATTACCGACAATCTCGCGTTTCATCCCTTTGGGTGAGAGAGCGGGGGGGGGGGGGATTTATCCCGTGTAAAACGAAACTCAACACACAAGCCTCGGCACCGGCCTTCATCCATTTCCTATCCTCCACATTCGGTCGGGGATTGAACCCTCTCCGTGTTGCGCTCTCCGCCAACTTTTGTCGGTTCTCCCTGGGAGGAAAGCAGTAACGGCTAGCCCGCGATACTGCATTCTGTATACACGGCTCGCGCGGATGCACGAGTTTGAGTGTACGAGTAACGGTGTGCGGCAGGCATACGGTACGCAGAGTAGTTCACTTGTTTACGATCCAACCGCCTTCGTGTAATGACCAGCGCGAAACTTTGCCCGAAACATCGGGAATACTAAAAGTGCGGATTAGGTATCTCTCCGCCCTCTCGGCCACACGTGCTACCCGCGATCTCGTGTTGGTTAATGGGACCAACTCACCAAAAAAAGAAAAAGCAAAACGAACTTTCGCAAGCGATATAACGCTGTTTTCGGAAGTTTTTTCACGGTGGCGAGTTTCACGCGTTGCGAGTTTCATTAAATGGCGAGCCAACGCGGCTGCGAGAAACTCGCTGGCCTATAAATTTCATCCGAGCCGCGCGTGTCTCTCCCGCGGTTATTATTAATTAAGCGAAAAAAAAAAAAATGATAAAATAAAGAACCATCGAGAAGGTTGCAATTTCGCAATTTACGCCGAGCCGTTAAGATCGCGGCGAAGGAAAATGTCCAATGACAAGTATATCTACCACGTGCTGAGAACAAGTGCCGGGCTTTTTATAGTCCGCCCTGAATGCACGCCCTTCCCTGCAGCCACGATTCTCTAATGAAGCCACGGAGCAGGCAGCTGCTGCTCTAGGTGGTCGCCCCGCCGTTTCTTGCTTTATTCCTCTCGCGGGGAAACTTCGTTATTAGTCTCACGGTTTTCCTGAAGAATATATCGCGCGGTAACGTCTGGCGTCTCTTTTTCCAAGATTTCGCCATTTTTTTTTACGTCGGCTGGCGGACCTCCCGACTCTGTCATTTCAACCCTCAAGAGGGTGAGGTGTGCGAGGAGGAAGATTGAGAAATTTATCTTTAAGATTGTTGGAATACGGAGTCGGGATTAAGATACGACAAGAAAAAAAGCACGGGGTTGCCCGGGCAAAGCTCTGAGGCTGCCCTTGTGGCAATGACATACGGGACCGGTACTGGCCGGCGTTGTGCCGATACTGGCCGGCGTTGTGCCGATACTGGCCCTGTGTGGCTCTCTCACTAGGCTGCACGAGTATCGACGGAGCTGGCATTGGGGGGGGGGGGGGGGGTGGGGCAGAGGCAGAGAGAACGAACAGGCAAAAGGAACGAAGCGAAAAAGGGTTAATGTAAAACAAAGCCAAAAAAAGCTCAGCCGAAACTACGAGACCGGCTCTCGACCGGTTGAAATACCGCAGGAAGCCGCGTGTGTTACGTAATGTGTCCAGCGCCTTTCCCCTTATCGCGCGGAGCCTGCACCCTCATCAACTCTCTCGCTCGC
Organism: Stenichneumon culpator; assembly: GCA_964017025.1. Lineage (NCBI taxonomy): Eukaryota > Metazoa > Arthropoda > Insecta > Hymenoptera > Ichneumonidae > Stenichneumon > Stenichneumon culpator. The sequence goes on along the minus strand of OZ024779.1, from coordinate 15,422,913 downwards.
CTTCCTCCCGAAAATTGCACACGACCCAGATACGTTCGCCGGCGCTCCCGTCCGTGCATACACATACGTGCATACATGTACGTGCGGACCGAACGGTTTATTCGCCGTACGCAAAAAGACACGCGGTCAGGACCGAGAGAGGAGGGCGCGCTCGGTCGTCCTGCGGTTTTGCGCCCGGCAGGAAATTCAATTCGGTGCCCGAAATATCCCAGGTACCCTCTTTTGTCCCCCGAAATATTTGGCCTTCCTCCGACTCGTCTCGCCTATACGGTCGGATGAATTATTGGCTACCGATTATCCGATAACAAATAACGAAATTTCTCTGCCCTCCTGAATACCGTACCAAAGAGAACCGACTGTAGATCACACCGCAGAGAAAAGTAGAGAGGCGAATGAAAAAAAAAAAAGAGAAAAAAAAAAAATAACGCCAGGAACGAAAAGCAAGGAGAACCCGTTCGGCGAACTCGTTTGTCACTTCCTGCCCCCTCCCTCCGCCGTTTCCGGCCGGTAGCTGCTGCACTTCCGGCGCGGCCACTGGCGACTTCTGTTACCTCGGGACTTCAGCACCGAAGGTTTATTCGTGCGGCGGTGGTCGAAAAAAAGGCATTCGGTCAGCGCTGCGGCGAGGGTGGTTTTTCGCCGTCTCCCGTTCCGCGGACGGAGGAAAAAGGAGGGTAGGTTTAAAAAAAAAAAAAACAAACAACTGACACAGTCCGCAGCAGCTCGCGAGAGGATATTTAATTTCGTCTCAAAATAACGCACTCCCCCCCCTCCGAAATCGCAGAGTTTCTCGTGTTCCAACAATTTCCTCCCTCATCTTCGTCTCGCCCCCCCATCGCTTCGACTGTACTTTCTCGCTCTGCAGAAGCTCTCCCCCTCACCCGAGGCTCTTCCGGCGAACCTCCTGAGGAGTTCGGGCTGCGCAGGCTCCCTCCACACGATTCCCGCCCCCGCCGGTGCAGCCAATATATTAACCGTTCAAAATTTATGGCTACTTACGGTTTGCCAGGGCTCACCGCAATTTTGCGTCATACGAGCCCTCCCCCCCCCCTCCCCCCCTCCCACCTCCCGCCTTCCATCGCGCCCCGGCCAATTCCCCGTTTCCATGCGACGCTCCCGAAGCTCTTTTCGGCGCCGGTTCCACGAGAAGGCAGCGCATAGACTATCCCGTGCGAGTCGATTTCTCCATGCAACGCGAACCGCCGCCTCGTTCCTAGTCGAAGGGAAAATAAGGAAAGTAAATAGAAGAGAGAAAGCGCAGCCGGGAGACGGAAGAGGGAAGAAAAAATAAGGAGAAAACGGCTCGGTGGAGGCAGTCACATCGGTAAAAGGTAAAGGTAGAGCGAGAGGGAACCGAGTGGCACTGGAGAGCAATAAGCGAAAGAGGCAGGGCTTCGCCTTCTCGTTTCTTAACGTGGAAGGAGCTCGACGCGGGCACCGAGCCACTTTTCAACCCCCCTGTGCCTACACCGACCCCGCGCCGGTGCGGGCTGCCTCACCGATGCTTCCACGGTTAATGAACGAAAAGACTCCCCCGGGTGGTGTTCGTCTACCACCGACGTCGGGAACGATCCCCCACGCCTCCTTTATCCGACTACACGATATAAGTCCCACACGTACACGAGAGATCGCCGAATCGTGCCACGTGCGAGAGATTATCCCGGGAATCAGGAACCGGGGAATCGTCCCTACCGCGCTATTTGCCATTCCGACACCCCGGACGCCTGTCGGGTGGCGATCAATCCTTTCGTCGGGCAATCAGCGATGTTTTTCCTTTTTTTCTATTTTTTTTTTTTTTTTTTTTTTTTTTTTTGCTTCCTTATAAAGGAAGCTATGTTTTCGTTAAAGAAGACACTTTCGCGATTTTAATGTCAGTGCACTATAAATGGTCGAAAAGGAAGAGGAATGTGATTCTTAGCTGGCGTCCGGATGTCTGTGTGTTTGTTTTTGTGTCACAGACTTGTATCGCTTAGAATTACTGTAAGTCGGAAAGGGCTTGAGATAGCGGGTTGAAATTTTGTACAGTACTAGAGTGGTCGCGGCTTTCGTTTCGGTGCAATTTTCATAAAGATTGAGGCTCGTTTCGAGATTTTACGTGGTTTCGAAATTTTCGACAAATGCATGTGGTAGCTGTAGCTTGTGTAAATGTCGAACTATCGTCCTGAAACTGTACACGAATATAATATTTTGATTGAGGACCTTTGGTACTGAATTTGGCTGAAATCTACCGAAGGCATAAGATTTTATGGAATTTTGATTTTTTTTTTTTTGAAAAATTACTAATAACGGTCTAATTTGAGTAAACATGGATTGAGTAAACATGGGAAGTCAAGCGGTAACGCTTGACTTTGGGGACCTCCAGAGCCGCACACCAACCCCTCACCTAACGCTGTCAGCTGCGTTTCACCTTCTTTCTCGTGGCACAAGTTAGCTTTGGGAGAAAAAAACCGTCGACACACCAAATCTATCGAACATGACGCTTAATCGGCTCAAGGACCGTTACCGTTCCTCGCTCGTCCGGCTCCGACGTCCAAGTTTCCTTCCGCTGGCCAGACTCCCGAGGGAAACGAAAGCTGGCAAAACGGCTTCCGTCGACTGGACCTACAGAGGGACGGAGAGTTCGCAGCGAAACGCGGACCTCGTGAGAGAGGCCACCAATTTTCGCTTGACCCCGTCTGGTTCGCCCCACGGTGTATGGGCGAGTGGTAGCTCGCGCCGCACGAAAAGTCACTTCGGTCTACCCTCGTGCGACCGCGGATAATCAACTTTCGTGGAAAATTATTTCCCCCGGCCCGCTTCTCCACCCCTCTCCGCCCAGACCGCCAGCGAGCGAACTACACGGCGAGCGAGAAAGAGATATATTCTCGCCGCTGCTGGAGGATGAAGCCTCTCGCGCAAAATAGATTGTGGTCGGCCGTGCACAGGAGCTTTACACCGCTATATAAACAGACACGTATCGGAGAAACGTACGCCCGCGATATATCCCGAAGGCTATTTCCATTAAAGTCTCAACTATTATATCAAAAAGTACATTGATCGTAGATCCTCGAGATGGTGTTGCATATTTTGCATGCACATTACGACTCGGGCAAGTTGTTATGGCTCGGGTAATCTCTACGGGCTACGAAATTTTGAAAATGGAAATTTAGGTTTCCGAAGATTCACCGGAAATACTTCAATTCCGGTCGAAAAAAATTAGACTCGCAGAACCGAAGGTGATGCGTTTTCGGTATTGCGGTCTAGGCGGACTTGATAATCAGCGCTCTCCTGCGCTTAGCGGGCGGGACGAACATACAAACAAGTCAACAACTTTCTAAAACGTAATAGACTAGCGGTTATGTTGGCTCGCGTGGATCGCATGGCTCGTAAAGTGTGGAAATCCATTCCATATGGAATGCCATTTGGGAATTTCAAAATCCATTCCATATGAAAACCGAATTTTCGAAAATATGCATATGGCATATGGGATGCATATGGGATGGATTTCGAATTCCCGAATTCCGCTGATGAAAAGCGGGGCGTGTCAGCTTCTCCGAAAAAGAGGTTTACGTGGGAGGGGGGGGGGGGGAACACCCAAACCAACAAATCCACAGTTTTCCAAAATATTGTAACGATTATCGAGATGAGGAGATTGACTGAGACACACGATATTACATAGATGACCGGAATAGTTCGGAACGACTTATGACAAACGTACAGATTATAGATTCATCCGATGACTATAGTCTTGATCAGACTTTCAGAGAGAACAGACGTTTGACAGTTCCTGCTCAAGATATTTAGCTGCGATTGTACTCAATAATAACAATAACAAATTGTACTTAATGTAACAATATATATAAAGTATGAAGTTGAACTGAGGGAAGGGGGAGAAGGTCGATGGCGAGGGATAAGAGAAATGAGGTATCCAATAAAGCTTTGATATGCGGCAACTCGTGTTTCCCTTTCGACGAAGACGGAAAATAGCGATACGAGAAACAGAAGCCGGGGGGGGGGGGGGGGGTGGTGGTGGGTGGGATAAGGACGAAGAACAGCCCCGTCGTGGTCGAAAAATTCGTTCGAGGGCTTTCCGAGACGCTATACCGGTTCGCTCTCACGATTTGCGGCGAGGGAAGAGAAACACGCCCGCCACGTAACGTACCGATGGAATCAATCCACTTACCCATTTCCCGTTTTCCACTCGATTCTGCTCTCCCGCTCTTGCCCTCACCGTGCTATATACTATATACCGTGTGTATGTACAGCTATATACACACGGCTACCCTCTCAAGAGCTTCTGGCCGGCAACGGTTGCACCCCTAATCCACCTTGGTCCCGAGCTCTGCCGCGTCCATACCTCTCACGATTCGGAACTTCCGAAGGATAAACACTTCGGGAGGATCTTCTCTAGGCAAATATACTTGTCGCTCCGCTCGTCAAGCAGTTGCGCAGACTGCTATCTTAGCCACCTCACGAACTATCCGCGCAATTCCAAGTGGCCCTCTTTTCGCCGTTTCCAGTGCTCTGGACCATCGAAAAACCCTTCAGCAAGCCCCGATTCGAGTGCCATACTGGCCGATAAACAATAGCGTTGGAGTCTTGAAAAAACAAACGAATCTTCAGTTTTTGCTCCATGATATTCCAAGTCTATTAGTCTCGAATCTTGGATGATGGCCTAACTCTACGTCTTCGTGGTCTCAAGACCGAAGTGAGCCACACAGCTTGGTTGATCTCTCGCAAGGCACATTCGAATGCTATATTGGCGGATAAACAATAACGTCGGAGTCTCGAAAAAACAAACGAATCTTCAGTTTTTGCTCCATGATATTCCAGTCTATTAGTCTCGAGTCTTGGATGGCGGCCTAACTCTATGTCTTCGTGGTCCTAAGACCGAAACGAGCCACACACGGCTCAGTTAATCTCTCTGAAGACATATTAGAATGACATGTTGGTGATGAAAGAATAGCGTTGGAGGCTTGAAAAAAGGAAGGATATTCAGTTTTTCCCCGTGATATTCCAATGTATCAACTTCGAGTCTTGGATGGAGACCTACCCCTATGTCTTCGTGGTCTCAAGACCGAAATGAGCCGCACACGGCCCGCTTAACCTCTCGCAAGATAGGGTCCGTCCAAGTTGGACCGCCAGTTTCGATATAGAGAGAAGACACCCCTTTGCCGGCAAGTCTCGTCTTATCCGATGAACGGACATCGTTTCGGTCTTGAAACGTTACGAAAACCGCGATGTTATCCGGCTGGCACACACAGCAGCGAAACGGTCAAAGAGCTCTATCTCAACGCTGTAACCGTGCTTGCTCTCGCCCGATTTTCTGGCTTCTGTCGCGGACCGTCTCACGGCCGGGACGTACGATGACGAGGACGTCGACGAGGGCCGGCCGCAGCCTCAAAGAGGCACCTATCTCCGAATCTCGAGCCAATTACCGTGGGGCCCTTTCAGTCCGCACGACGACGACCTCGTCAACCGAGTCGAGTTCATGCCGCGGAGAGAGGGACATGTAAGAGCCGGCGAAAGACGGAGTCGATGGACCGAGAAAGGAAAAACGGCTCGAGGAGGATTGAGTGGGGAAACTCTTCGGGTGGAACAAACCTCCATTTCCTCGCTAGATACTACTTTCCGACCTGTTGTTTTCCTCATCGTCCTTCAACGTTGTTCGGAAATGAAAGAGTTCTTGTAGATTCTACCGTGGAAGACCACGAGGATGCGGTGGGACCTTCCGGCGCTGATAATTCTTGCGGCATTTTTTACATCGAGAGGTAGATCGCTTATGTTCTGGCGTATCGATTTCACTTCGAACAAGCCAAGAAACATTGATTCCTGACGAAGTAGCCTCTCGTCGAAGGCAAGCGAAATGGTGAGTAAGGTAAAGGGCCCATTTTGTAACCCCGACGGTACTTTTTAGTCTGCTGTATATTCAGTTTTCGTCAAAAATTAACTGGGTTAATGGAAAATTGAAAAGGATTAAATGTTGTTTATTTTGACGACACAGATAGTTTTTAAATTAAATGTTTAGTCATTTAATTTATCCGCGAATATGACCTGCACTTCAGTTGACTCGGAAGACCATTGCTAGCTTCACTAGCTTCGGCAGTTGCAGAATAGTGTGATTTCAATCTCAATATTCAACCGCATGAAACTTATATCGCAATGGTCAGCAAGAAGAACTTTATTGAAGTGATGAAAAAAAAAATCCTCCTTTTGTTCAGTTGTTTCGTTAAATTCGCGGGGTCAATAAGTCCGTCACATAATTAAGGCTACGTCGCGATTTCTCACCCTCCATTTTTCTACACATCTAATCGAATTATAATAACTTTAAGCCAAGTAAATATTTTTCATTGTTTCTACCGGAAATTTGATACTAACATTACACAAGAAATCGGAATTAGATCCATTTCAATTGCCATTGCGAAGATTCACATACTGGATAAGAATAACTGCTGCGTGACTCTCAGAAACCCCGGCAATCGACAAGCATTATTAAATCGATATTATTATAAAAATTCTCGATTATTTGACTTGTATAATAGATGAATTTCATTCAGAAGGTTTTAATGCACGCGTTGAGACAGTTCATTTTCACTTTGACAATGTTAAGCGGTTCGTAATTAATAGAAAACCCATATCGTTGCTCTAAAAGTCTCACAAACTCGGGCGTCTCCCTTAGTCCAGAATCGGCTCCAGAATCTGCGAGCCGCAGAACGAAGAGTCGTTCCAGGCTCGTTGCACTGGGATACAAGCTGCCACGCTTACGATACCGAGTCTAACTTTGTGTCACTTAATTCAGTTTTTTTTTTTTTTTTTCATATTGGGGCAAGGCTCCTCGCTGTCTAGACTCGGGCGTTCCATATAGTTGAGACGGTCTCCGTTATATTGCCACTCGGAAAGACGTTTCCTCGTGGATATCCGATAGACGAGGGGTGGGCCATACACGGTACATCTCCTCGTCGTTCCACTCTCTCCCTCTGCCTTATCGACTGAGGGGCGGATCGCCCGTTTGTTTGGCGGAGGGGGAGGAGGGCGTAATGCGAGAGCAACAACGTGGAAGATGAACGCGCGGGAGAGATCGCGAGTGGGATGAAGCAGAAATAAAGGAAGATAGGAAAGAGAGAGGGCAGAAGTAAGAAGCGGTAACAGAAGACGAAGGGTCTCCGGGTGGAAAAACATTTTGGAAGAAACGCGAGCTCGACGATATCCCGCTACTTCGATCCCCATCCCCGCCCCGGCCCTTCCGACATTTTGCTCCCGTTCCCGAATCCTCGCGATAGTCCGGCGGGAGAAAGGAACACGGATTCCCAAGGGATATTAGCCCTCCCCGATAAATTTCACGTGGAACGCCGGAGACGTCAAGCCTGCCGCGGTAATTTAAAAGCAATCGGACGAGTTCATCCGACGATAAAGTCCCAAAAAATAAAATAAAAATAAAAAGAAACCGCCGGTTTCTCCGGTGGTTTTTCTTCCCTCCCCGGCGCCGGCGGATCTCCCGTCGCGGAACCACACTCTCCTCCCCACGGCCTCGCTAATGGACCGAGCATCAATGACAGCTCTTCCGGAAAAGAGCTGATCTCCCTTATCTTTTTCATTGCCTTTTTTTTTTTTATTTTTTTTTTTTTTGCTTCTCCCCACCGTCAAAGATCCTTCGAATTTATCGTGATTTTTATTTTATTATCGTAGTGTATTTTTTTTTATTGTGTTTTAGAGCTGTATGATAAATACGCTGGAAGGGAATCGTCATTTTTGTCACGTCCGAGAGGGAGAGATGCCCGTTTCGCTGGCACCATTTCCGTCCCTTTGGGGCGCTGACCGTGTCGGTTCGCTGCGTCTTTCCACTCTTGTTCCCGTGTTATCGAATCTGCAATTAAAAAGTTTCGCCGACTAATTTCAATTTAAACGCATACTGCCGTTTTCACCGTCGGTGAAAAAGTTTTTTCCTCGTGCGAAACCGGCGGGCAACGTAGGCGGCGCTATGGCGCGAACAAAAGCTGCAGAAGCAGCACTTATTCTTCCTCCTTGGCGAACTTCTTTTTTTTTTTTTCTTGCCAACTCCTCCTTGGAGGGAATGTAACGATTCCCTCGCGGCGAAGGGAGCGAAAGAAGACCGTATCCTATCTTCATTGCAATTACCGGTTCAGTATCAATCGTACGACATTTCATCGCAATTTTGTTATCGTTTTTGTTGCAGGTAAGCGAGAGAGTTTCACACCGAAGAGTGCCGATCGGCCTCGTCGACCTACAAGTTGTGAGTTTGATATTATTACTATTGACGATTTAATAGGGGGAGAGCGGGGCAAAATGGGACAGTGGGGCAAAACGGGACAGTGGGACACAAGTGGGGGCAAAACTCAGTTTTCCAATAATTTTTTGATGCCCCATTTTGTCCCGACGATACATCCGGATTTTCAACACCGTTTTGCCGCACTTACGATCACCGCCACCGTAAAAAGGTTATTGGAAATTTTTTTTTGCCTAGTTCCTAGTTTTGCCTCACTGTCCCATTTTGCCCCGCTCTCCCCTCACGGAAATACGTCACTGCCGGCATGACGTCACGTCATGTTGAAAACTAGGATTTTTAAAGCGAAAGTGACGTCACAACGAAATTTTACAAATTTTTCGGGATGTAAGTTGTCAGTTTGTTAGGCCTCAGGATTCTTCGTGTACGTCACCCAACATCGCCTCCATAAATATCTTCTCATCAAAAATATCCTCTGCACAAATATCCTGCGAAAAACATCCTCCGTAAACTAAATTCCGTAAAAAGATCGGCAAACAATGATATTCGCAGAGAACATTAACAATGTGTATTAAATAATATATGTTTTGACGAAAAACAGGAAAATAAATAAATGCATTGCACGGACTGAGTGCATAACCAATTCCTGTTACGAGCAATACCGCTCAGATAATTCAGTACAGAATGACACTCGTAACTCTCGACAACACTCCGAATTCGACTATCGTAATCTTTGTATTTTTTTCGCTTATTGCCGGCTGTTCGACCAACAACACACTGCTCAAGAACGGCTTCGGTTAGAATCTGCTCCGTAATGATTAAATCGAGGAATTTCCACAATGCGAAGTAGCTCATCTGTGTCCGTGAATTAAATTCCCAGTGCCACACCTCGCCAGCATTATTAGTCCGTGCGGTATCTTCAAGTACAGAGGGATAATGGTTCCCAGTTGCGATGTCGAATTTAACACCGCGATGCACGTTCTCTCAAAGTATTTAATTAACCCAGCTAATGTCTCCTCGTTCTCGGCATAAAACAACGAATCAAGAAGCTTCTCAAATGCGAAAATCATCGTCGCCGAGCATGAACGCTAAGCCAATCAGCTTTTTCATGTTATGCGCAAAATCCCTATCGTTAGAACTTTGCGTTGTGCACTTACGATGCGTATAGCCCAGGCGCGTGAATGTGAGTAAAGATCCTTTTATAATGACATCCAGTCAAACTTCTTGAGCCGCCACAATCAACGATATTTAAAAATCGGTCATCATTCGCGTTGGATTCAATTCCGGCCGAAGTTGCCTCAATTCCTACAACACTGTACAATAGCTCTCCTTACCTTTGTCGGGCGAAAGAAGTACACAAGGGCACAATTTTACCATCTCGTTCACCATGGATCGTATACAATTGCATGACTAAGTTTGCCACCACATCGAAAGGGCAGCACACCAAAATATGTTTTGCCAAAATATCCCGAATGGAAATATCCCGGTTGGAAATATCCTGTCTTGGAGTCGGTGATCAAACGTGGGATATTTATCCAGGGAACTATTACGGGACATTTAACCACGGGACATTTGTCTCCCAGGATATTTTCACCCATGGGATATTTTCAGTTGGGATCACTACTAAGGATATTTTCATCTGGGATATTTTGGCGAAAGATATTCTGGTGTGCTGCCGTTTCTTGGTGCCCCCGAAAACTCGGCCTCTTTCGCTCTGGCGACGTAGCGACGAGAACACGTCGAGCGGGAAGATTACGGTGTGGAAATAGCGAGGCATTCTCATGTTGGATGTCTGGGTGTGGCCGATCAAAGTTGTGGAATATCGCCTGGATTTACTATTTCCCCCTGAGTCGAGTACTGAGTCGGTGCACAGTACTCAGAACTTGAGCTACTAACTTCTGCCTGAACTCGATACGTCACTACCCACGAACTACCCAGTGCTCGGTATTTCAAGAACTCGCCACTTCAATGCGTAATTCAAGTACTTGTATTTGCCCAGCTCCGTTCTGAAAAATAAATGTTAAACTCGATCGGCAACGGAAAACCGGAAACCCGAAGAGACCCCCAAAAGCACCACGGACTACGTCAACAAAACTACAAGCGAAAGCCATTGAAAATTCACTTGTAATAGGCAATTGACCACTCCAGATAACAAAAGAGCTCTCTCAAGCGCGAGAGATATTGCCGGAAATTTGCGGTTTCGCCGACCGTGGACGAAGCCTTCGAGTCTCGATTCGCTTCGAAAATGCATCTTCATTATAATTAGCAAAAATGATCCTCGATCCCGTGGGAGGATTCGCCAAGCTCCGGCAAATGAGCCACAACAGTAACGCGTCCGTGAGTTACCCCCGATCTTTAGTGGTTACATTCACCCTCCCGTCCACGGGGAGGTTAATTTCGAGCTCTCGGTCGGCCGCGGCGATAAATATAGATCGGTATCAGCGATAAATCACTCCTTCGTTACCGGAAGGGAACCTCCGAGCGTCGACGTCATAACCCTCCACCTCCCAACCGCCGGCTCGGAAGCTTTATCAAGCGTGTCGAATCTCCTCGTTGATCTCCTCGGAAGTTCGCCCGGTATAAACCGAAGAAAACATCGGGAAGAAGCGGGACAGAAAGTTGCCGAGAGGAGAACGGGTAATGAAGGGCTGCGAGATCGCAGGCTCGAGCTTTAGTTGCGTTGGAAACCCGTCCTACTGTAAATATAGACGGGACTACCCGGAGAAGTAATTACAACCCATGACTAGAGAGCGACTACCGCTATTACTTATTAACGAGCTGAAGAGCTGATAAACGTTTTGGAAGCTCTGTGGACCGGTCCGCAGCCTAGTGGGAGCGCCGCACAGGTCCAGGCCGGGTTATTCTCGAGTCACTCGTTCGCAAAACGTATACGTTCTTTCGCTGCAGGCGTAGCCAGGTGCGGTTGGCCGAAGCTTGGCTGTTAGTCGGCAGCGGCTGATCGGATCTCGACTGGTGGCCAGCATTGACTAAACTGTCGATTGATAAACATTGGGACGTTGGGCTCGATAATTGGCAAGACGCTGCCTACCAGAGTTTAGCCGGCGCTACCAGAGTTTAGCCGGCTCGTCGTTCAGTCAATGTTCGATACAAAATATTTATAGACAACGTGATTTGTTCTTGGGCCGATGTTGTCGTCCCGACGTTAACTGGTCGTCGGGCCTACGTTGGCGACGAGAGTCGGGTCGACTTTCTATCTCAGGTCGCAATAGTTGGTCAAACGTGGGGCTGGCTCTAAAACTACACCTGGGTATACGTTTTGCAAACGAATGACTCGAGAATAACCGTCCAGCATTGGCACAGCGTCGGCCAATGTTCGCCCAACGTCGGAAAGCACTGGTCTTTTATGGTATTCCCACCAGACTATGGACCTGTTTTCCTCACCTCTGCTCCAGCCTGCTGTTCATCTCGGTGCGAGAACACTAATTTGCTATCTTAATTATGAAAAATACGTTACATATATATATATATATTTTTTTTTTTTTTCAAAACTGCAAGCGGCTGCGTGCTCGCCCGATTCTTCTATCCCATACAGTTGTATGTTTCCCATATAGTCCCATATAGTAGGATGTACACATATGAATGAATACAGCAACAGAACGTATACGTTTTGCAAACGAATGACTCGAGAATAACGCGCCAGCACTGGTACACCATCGGCCAATGTTCGCCCAACGTCGGCCAGCACCGGTCCACTACAGCATTCCCACCACGCTATGGACCTCTTTTTCTCACCTCTGCTCCAGCCTGCTTTTCATCTGGATGGAAGAACTTCAATTTGCCATCTCAATTATGAAAAATGCGTTATATGAATTAGAAAAAAAACTCCAAGTGGCTGCGTGCTTGCCCGATTCTTCTTTCCCATACAGTTACCTGGGTGCGAGGCGTTCTCCTTTATCCCCGTCGCTGGTTCGTTCCTCCGGCCGCTTCGAGAGTTCGTCTCTCTCCCGCCGCTCCCCCACACCCTTATCTTCACCACCGGCCGGCTTGGTTTCCTTGATTATAATCTCAAGAAAATTCCGCGCGGGTGGTCGGGGGAGGCGCCGAAGAGAGCCGAGACCCGGCGAGGGCGAACCGAGAAGGAAATTGAGAAGAGTCGAAAGCTCGCCAAAGCGTGAGCGCGAAGTGGCCGACGAGTGAGAGACGCTATGGGGTTAAATTATGAACTCAAACTTTCGTAAAGAGTACATAAGCCTCGCTCTCGGTGAGCTGAGCTTCGCCGAGAAGGGGGGCAGCTTCGGGGAAGCTTTACCGGGCGGGGCGCCGACGGGGCTTTCGCGCCGGAGGAGAACGGACTTGCTGTACCAACAGCCGAGGAGAGAACTCAAACTGCCCCGTGCTCCGCCAACTCCCCGGGCACTTAGCAATTTGTCAGGTAGATGCGAATCTTCCCAGAGTCACCCGAGCCTCCTTCGGTGCTCATTTGCCATATCGTTGGGAAACCCGCCCGCGCCCCCGAGAAATGACTCAGCCGTGAAATTTATCGAAAAATATTTGTCGACCTCTCGACTTCCGCGCGGAAAGTTCTCCCCACTCTTCTCTTAGACCCGCCCCCCCCACACCTCCCCCTCTCCAACCGGTTTCGCATTAAAGTTATTGCTACTTTTATCGCTCTTCGCGAGAACTCCGGCATGATGATTACACGGTTTCTTCTTCTTTTTTATCTCTCGAGCGCGAGGAGATTCGCTGCCACCGAACCGCGAAATTAAGCGTCTCTTAATTTTATCGAACTGTCGTGCACGATTGTTACACATACACATTTTTCAACGGCGCGTTTTACGGTGCCGTGACTCAAATGAACGCCGGGTTTAATCCATTCGATGAATTTTTAGATTCGTTGCGATGCACAATGGAGAGGATCGTATAAACCAATTACAAGAGCGTGGATGGCTTTCCTGTTTTTTTTCTTTTTTTTTTTTTTTCGTATCGTCCAGTTTCACAAAATTGGTTGTAGATTAAAATTGCTGGCGAGCTCAATTCAGTCGCGTTGTTATGAACAGACATAAAGTCTAATTTGCAGACAAACATTGCTCATGATTACTATTCTTTTTTTAGCCATTTCCGCACCCACCTTGGTGGCGCAAAAAAAAGGCTGTACAAATCCATCAGTCTTCATCGGCCAATTTTTTTTTTTTTTTTTATCAATTAGCGAGTAAAAAAAGAAAATTCGATTTTTTTCGTAGCAACGGCGAGGTCAAAACAACGATGTTACTTCATTGCCGGGCGTTTATTCGTAACTCGCGATCGCCCCTCTCGCGTACGTAGATTCACGCTGCGCAGTGGCTGCGGCGTTCGATGCATCGCAATGCGTTCGTTGTAGCGTTTCGAGTTCAACGGGATGAAAAAAGAAGACAAAAATTCGCGCAGCTACCACGAGAAGTGTGCAAGCGTCGCGCGGTTCCGCGACCGGCGCGACACGTGATTTGCGAGAGTTTGGGTTTTGCAACCGGAGCCCACACAGGGCGGGAGATTCAGTCGAAAAAAAAAAAAACAAAAAAAACACACACACACACATGTGCGTCTGTTTGATGCGAGTTCCAAGCCAGGGAGTGAAACTCTCGCACGCACGCAACCTCACTCCCCGTTTCTCCCGTACAGCGAGCGTTCTGTTCCCTGTCGAACGATAAATTGGAATCTGCGATGGTTTACAGACTTAAAAAACTAATCACCCGTCGATGGGTGGACGAGGATGGCGTGCCGGAATTTCGCAGCGCATCTCCGTAACGCGCTCCACGCGCGTTATTGTTTCGATTGTTCTCCGCGCGTGCAACCCACTTTTTCGTACGCTATTGTGTATTACGAATACCAATTTTTATCCGGTTACATATAGCGGTTACAGCGAACTGTAACCGCTATGAGTGCGAGAGAGATAGCGGCAATTTCGCAACCCAAAAAGTTGTTTGTTTCTTAGGAACATGATGAGAACGGTGAACTACAGAATTACTGCGCATAATTTACCGTTCTTTTTCCTTGAAAACTAGCTTTTTTCCTTAAATATTAACTTTTTTCCTTAAAAATTAACTTTTTTCCTTAAAAATTAACTTTTTTCCTTCAAAATTAGCCGCAGTTCGGTCGAAATTTAAGACGTTTCATTGAACTTAAGAGGGTTTTTGAGATCGAACTTAACATCGAAGACTCGCCCGACCTTCCTTCCGTGCTTAAGATCTATGTTAACTTCGAACTTGATTTCATGCTCAAGTTTGATTTTAAGTTCGAACTTAAATCTGAACTCAAATTCGATAATATGTTAAAACTCAAGTTGAATATTAAGCTCGAACGCAAGTTCGAATTTAAGATGAAACTCAAACACGAAATCAAATTCGAACCACGAATCGAACGTAAGTTCGAACTTGCGATAGAACTTAAGCCCGCAGTGAAGTTCGCGCCAAACTGTGATCTCAAGAGCAGTCTTAAGTTAAAACTAACGTCTTAAAATTCGACCCTCAAAGAATTTTGGATTGCAGTTTTTGATACCGACCGTAACACCTTAACAGAACCTGCGTTACCACGGTCGGTAACGAAAACTGCAATCAATTTTATCCAAACATCCCGCCCATCCGCCTCCAGGCGCAAATTCTTACGCGACCCCGAATTGATACCCGCTTCGTGTGAGAATTCGCTCACAGCCGGAAACGGTTAGTGCCCGTCGAGAAAGATTTATTAGAGTTTCCTTTACCGACCAAAGCCGGTTTTTGTTTTCGTGACTTCGTGCCAAGTCGCATTTCGATGATTTAAAAACTTCCGACTTCGCGAAACCAAAAAAAAAAAAAAAAAAAAAAAACGCAGAATACCACTTTTCACCAGCACACCTGCCAAGGGTGATTCGCCGATACTTTCGGACTCGCTGGGAACTAATCGATCCGACATGCTTCGAAGACCGCGCGTACGGCAATTTCCCTTCGCTCCGATTCCATTTCCCTTTCTACCGCCTCACGTTTTTGTCGTGCCTTTCCCGATTCGACTGTCTTTTTTTGCCTACACGAGCCCGGGGTTACACGCCGGTTTGTATACGCGGGAATCCTCGCGACAGTGGAGTGGACTTTCGCGATTCCGTGGAATTGCGGCGGGAAGGTTACTGCGGAATCGTATGGAGGTATTATAGCGGGACGGCGAATAAGAGATTGCGGGCTGTGCGGCGGGAGGCGAGGGACGAGAGGCTAAGACGTACGCCGACATGGAATGGGCTCAGGATATTGGAACCGGATTACATATTAGTCGTCGTCCGCGTCTTTCTCGTCCTCCCTTCCAGCGACGGGCAAAGTCGACCGGCGAAGGATTTCTTCGCGGAGATAGACGTACCGACTTTACGTATAGTAAATCCAGGAGTACGTGTGCGTGTGTGTGTGTGGGCGTGTTGGAAAGGGGAATAAGTCCTGGAAACGTTTGCAGGAAATCGAGTTTATCGAGATCTTCGACCGCGGTACGGGAACTCCTTGCGGGGACGGTCCAGGGTCGGACGCGAGCGACGCGGCGAGGAGGAACTCGATGCCTCCAATTTTGATTGCCAGCGAGCCGTGACGAGACCCGGCCAACTCCTCCTCTATCTCACGAATCATTCCTCCAGTTATCTCGTTCGCCATCCGGAAACCACTATCGGGGAAGCTATTTATCGAGGATTTTTGCAAGTCGCGCCTGGCGTCGTTGAACGTCCGGCGTTGACTCGCTGCGATCTTGGCGGACATTTTTCAGCGTTACATCGCAGTGTGACGAAGCTCTGGCCAGGCCTGATCGAGTTTTCTCGTTCGCCATCCGGAAACTGTTATCGGACAAGCTATTTATCGAGGATTTTTGCAAGTCGCGCCTGGCGTCGTTGAACGTCCGGCGTTGACTCGCTGCGATCTTGGCGGACATTTTTCAGCGTTACATCGCAGTCTGACGAAGCTCTGGCCAGGCCTGATCGAGTTTTCTCGTTCGCCATCCGGAAACTGTTATCGGACAAGCTATTTATCGAGGATTTTTGCAAGTCGCTTCTGGCGTCGTTGAACATCCGGCGTTGACTTGCTACGCCCTTCGCGGATATTTTTCAGCGTTACATCGCGGCCTGACGAGGCACTGACCAGGCCCGGTCAAGTTATCTCGTCTGCCATCCGAAAACTGCTATCAGGAAAGCTATTTATCGACGATTTCTGCAAGTCTCTCCTAGCGTCGATTCGAGCGTTACACGGGGCCTTGCCCAGGCCTCGTCAGGGCCCGCTCCAACGCTCCAACATGTTGCCCCGTCACGAGTGACGACGGAGAGAACAAGAATTGTTCGTATCACGCCCATAAAAAAATTACCCGATCACCCCTGCGTTCGCCGTCGAAAAAGTTCAATCATTAAATGTTGCACGCGCCGGTTAACTTTATCCTCGTGAGGGCGCATAAAACATTAAATCTATCATACCGAAAATAGATCCCAACCCCTGTCGACTGCAGTCAGAAATGTTCCATGATCGATATATATAATATATATATATATATATATATATATATATATATATATATATATATATATATATATATATATATATATGTGACGTAACACTTGTCACTTCACCGCCTCGATCCGCGAGACAGAGAGGCGAGAATTGCGGATGAAGTAGCGCGGAGTGCAGCGGGTAACGCTAAGAGGGTTAATAAACTCCGCTAACGGGTTTGGAAGGTGAGGAAGGGAGGCGGGCAGACATTCATGATACATAATGTCTGGACCCCCTCCGATACAATTTCACTCCTACTGAGCAAACTACCCTAGCTCACCTGCCTGAAACTAGAAAGTTCGCTCGTTAATAATAACGAGGGGGCGGGGGAGAGGGGGGGGGGGGTGGGTCGTTGAGTTTGGCGGATACGATGCTGAACGAGCAACTGAGGGAGAGAGAATATCAATTACTCATAAACAGTGGAAAAACGAATGCACAACAGTCGCTAAAAAAAGAAGATATCCAATTAGGACGCCGAATTTGGAGTCGCCCCTCCATTAAATGTTCCCGAGCGAAATCTGCTTTCGTCTATTTTCGCTCTGGCGCGATAAGAGTCGATTGCTTTTCAATTTTAAACTCAACAATGCACCAACGGGTCGAGCGTTAACGTCGATGGTCTTCTTTTTCTGCTCTCTTTATACGCCGCTTATGAGGGGTCGCGCCGATAGGAGAGTCGCGAAGGCGCCCTCCCAGCTCCTGACGGCAGTTTTCGCCCGGCGACTTGTATTGCCGATAATAAATAATTATCGTTCGGTGTACCGGGCAGGGCGAAACGCGATAACGATTATTTTACGCGGAGTACGTACACCAAGGTATGGCAAGTCGATACAGAGTCTCGTCGTCGTTGTCGCCGCAGTGAGAAAGTTTACAGCGCACGTACCGGCAAACGGCCCGTCTCTGCCTTATCTCGTCGAGGGTAGCGGAAAGAGCGTGTTTGAAGGGGGCTCGGGAAGGGTCGCGGGGGAGGAGCCGGGTCGAAGAAACTTCGCGGAGGAAAATCATAAAGCTTCGGAGTGGGTAAGAGACCGGAGCGGGCCGTTCGAAAAATTTTACAACGTGTACGCAAGAGGAGGAATATTGCGGTCGGGGGCGAGAAGGCGGATAAGGGATGGCTGGAGGAGCGCGAGGATAACGGGTATGGCGAAACGGTGACAAAAGGGGCTTCGCTTAAGTCGTGTACAGACCCTTGTCTCGTCGTTCGATTCCCGAGAGCATCTCACCATCGGTGTCTTGCTTCATCGAGACGCACGGTGCAGTTTACATGTCCCTGTCCATGGTTTATATGTGTGTCGCGGCCATAACCGTCGAAGATGAGCGAAGGGGGCTGCGCCGAGCCCTCGTCGATTCGGTCTACCACCTGCTCTTGCGAGACACGATTACCCCGCGCGATCGTATGGGAGACAGCTCATCCTTGACGCGCGCGGGGTTGTAAAGCGGGGGATGGAAAATTCAACGAATTTATTTTCTTCGGGCAGCGTTGAGGCAGTGCGGATGTTCACTTCGCATGAGCTTCGGTGAAATTAGAGGGAATGGCGATCACTTGTGGATGGTGCAAAAATATGAAAAAGATCAAACATGTTAAAAGTTGCTGAAGAGATTAATTTTGCACAATAATTCCAAAATGTTGTTAACTAATTGATGAGAAATAAAATTGTTCAACAAATCTTCCGGAAATCGATTTTTTTTTAATGAAAATTATTCGTTCACTTTTGTGAATACGTATGAGTTTTTTCAAATTTTTTAATTGACTTTGTATTTTTATTTTAATATATGGGAAATATATGTAGCAAGTTACAAAATTCCATCACTCCGAAGCTCCACTCTTGCCCTGCAAGTCAAATTACAGCAAAAGTACTTAGTCGAACAAGTGGTCGCACTTGTGAAATTTTTGTATCATTTCAATGCGTCTTCCAATATATTGCGAGTACATTTCAAACAGAAACCATTTGAACGCTTCAAGTTGCATGCATACTGTCCTTCTGATATTCTCTCAGAGGCTCATGTCTCTACAAACCTATTTCGCTAACGCGTTGACTCGAAAAAGAAGCTATTCATTTATGGTTCTTACCGAGTGAACTCACTATTCGCGGGTCTGGACGTAACAAGGCCCTCCCATTCCGATTCGTATGGATCAAAACTCTCATTTTCTGCCAATTCCGGGGGATTGACTGACAGTCTTATTTCAACCGGAAGTGACTGACTTCACTTCAGAGAAGTGACATTTTCGGCTGCGTCGTCACACCCGCTACAAAACTGAGATTCTCAAACCGGAAGTGACTTTCCTCGGCGTAGAAAGCTCAACGCTCGATCAATCGTCGTGCCCGCACTGGAGATAAACGTAGAGTACTGCGCAAGTAGAATTCGTAAAGAAAAAACAAACCTCCTCGTGTTCTTCCTCCATGGGAAAGAAAGCCCGGTAGAATGGATGAAAAACAATGTAGAATCTGAAATGACAAACTCGTCTCCGTCCCGTAACTCCACAGTTACCAAACGCGTGTTTCCCTGCGGATGGAAAGGCGTCCCACGCTATTTTAGAGACAAGGGAGTAAAATCCGTGGCTGCACGTAAGTACATAGACGCGCGAGAGCAAGGTCGGAGCTCGCGGAAATCCGTCTGCCGAGTCAGCGGGATTTTCATCCCCCGGCTGCCTCTCTCATCCGCCTCCCCCGCGGGGCCTCCTCGATTCGCGCGACTGCGGGAATCGTCCATCGGGGGCGGGGGGGGGGGGGGGGGGGTGAGCAGCTGGAGAGCCCCTCCGCAGTGCGAGAATGCCGAGACTGAGATTTAGATAGAGCAAGGGAGGGTTTGAGGCAGGCAAAGGGAGAGCCGAGGACGAAAAGGGGTAGATGGAATAGCGATGTCTGGAAGAGGTGGAGGTAGAAGGAGGGTGAGTGCTGGCTCATCTGGCCCGACCACGCCGAGGGGAGAAAGACTTACTTATCTGCCCTCTCTAATTATTGTCGATCAAACTGTCTCGAAAAGTGCAGGCGCGAGCTAAAGAGCTATCGGTCGCACGATCGGCCAGAGGGGAATGACGAGAAGGAAGGGACAAACTCCGAAGATTGGTGAAATAAAAAACCAACCAACGTACCCGAGTCACGACCCCGATAATCGAGAATCAACCCGTAACGGCTTGAAGGCTCTTCGATATCAGACCGGTTGGACAATCTTGCCGCAAGTCCTTAATCGAGCATGACATGTCCAATGACGATTATGAAACGGCAATTTGCGCGATGTTTCGCTACGAGGTAAAAGAGCTTAGTTGCCACAGCCAATCTCTGCGCCGGACAAGAGATCAGTCTTATCCATCATCTAATCGGTTGGTCCAACCAGTTAATTGATCTGCAACCCACTTATCGTCCGGCTCTAGGAACACTAAGAAAAGTCAATCGAGCCAACCGACCCTTTCTCAGTCGATCCCCGAGGCGAAGAATCTTCACGCCTGGCAGCCGAGCTGCGCGCAATTCCACTACAATCGTTATTATCCGACTAGAATAGAGGGGGACTTGGAGTTTGACTTCAGCTCGTAGAAGGCAGAACATCTCTTCGCGCACCGAAAAAGTCGTGTTCACCCTCGACCCGGAGCCACTTCCGGTTTGACTGTTACAACCTTCGCGCAGGTCGGGGTTCGAAGAAACTGGCTGAGGGCTTGAAACTGGCTGCTCTACGGAAGCTTTCAACCTACCGTCATCATGCCGCACCACCTCCAAGATTACTTTCCGCTTAGACTTTGATGATTCTTTACCACCCGAATGGGACGCCAGTTGCTTACCTTTTTCCACGAGAGCTGACATAACTCCGCGTTAGCTACCACGAGGGGGGGGGGGGGGGGGAGCGAAAAGGGGAGAAAAGCTCATTCATAGCTTTGGTGTCGCGTCGTACTAGGAGGCAAGTAAGAATTAAAGCGAGGTCGCGGAGAGAAAAATTGCTTTGTAAAGAGTTAACTACCAGAGTGTTCGTCGACAGTCTCGTCTCAGGGGAGGCACACGTAGTCACACATAGTCACACTCAAGCGGCGTTAGACAATTTTCCGGTGTCGCTCTTGCGCCCTTCGTCTGGCCTCCCCTCGTGTGTCTCCAGCCCTGTGGCCCCGTATTTCGTCGTAGTCGTTACCGCGATGTGGCAGGACGCCACGGAGCATCTCGCCCGGTGGCACGTAGCAAAAGTCCATGCATAGGATAGTAGAGCGGCAGGCGAAGCAGTGAAGGGTCTCTCCGTCTACCGGGCGGCATGAACACACCGGTACTCTCGAAGGTAGCCAACCCGTCAAATCCGGCGACGAGAAGTTACGGCGCGATGCCAGGTGCCAAGTGCCCGACCGGCCTCGAGGCTTCGCACCGGCGAGTACCCGCTTCTCTGGCCGCCATCGGTGGTGAAGCTTCTCAAAGTCCACGTAAGCACCAGCTCGAAGTCCAAAGCTCGAACGTCTTTGTTTCTTTCTTCGTCTTCCTTTTAACCCGCTTGGTCACCTCAACGAGAAGCTTCCCTCGGATCTTACGAGAAACAGCCATCCAGGAACTTACGGACGTCAAAGGGGATCGACGACAATTCCCGAGATGGATTTGCCACCCAACGAAACTTGAGGGATCAGTCCTGCGGTCCGTCAAAATCCTCCATAGCAGTTTGCAACAAAGTTCCCTCTGGCGGGACCGCCCCAAAAGGAAACCCGGAAAGCCCCTCGACGCCGGAGGAGAGATAGGGGTGAATTCTCCAGGTGGGTGTAATAAAAATTTGTGGATAGGAGGATACGCCGGGAACGAGAGTAAAGCCATGGTTGGATGGTGTGTATGTGTGTGCGCAGCGGGAGCCAGTTTCCGGAGAGAACACCGTAGAATTGGCTGTGGCTTCGTTGCCGTAAGGAGGATTTGTCATGCGGACGTGACGCGTGGTGCGAAACACCGTGCCAGTCGTAACGGCACTTGTGCACCGGCGACATTGCAAAATATACAAACACACATACGCGAATGCAGCAACGAAGTGTGATCGTGCCCGCAGGCTAATGCGGTGTCTCGCGCTGTTCTTGGAACGAATTTCCTCAACCCCTCCCCGTTCATATTCCACAGGAGGGACGAAAACGGCAAGAAAAAACGGGGGAGCAGGACGAAGAATAAGAGGAGCAACGGGGGCGGTTCGTAAACGAGAAAGAGATTACTCCATCCTTTTCCACTTCGATTCGAGGCGCGTTTTTCCTCGGAGACAGTCGGGCAATTAGTTGGGTGGGGTGGTTGCGCTCCGCGAGGGAATAGAGTCTACTTCAGGTGCCACCACTGCCATCCCCGGCGTGTACCGTACCTAGCTGGAGGTTTGATTCCGGGACGAGCTTTTCGGGGTTGAAGGGTTCGCTTCCTCCGCCCCCCGAATGGGGTGAGCCGGTTGGGTAGAGAACTGCTGCAATGTTCGCCGTGTTACTCGAGTGTTTGTGGGGCTAGGTCGGGGGATTGTTGGCCTCCTGGCAGGCACGAGAGGTCACGCGTATACCCGGGGAACTTCCGGGTTCTGCGTTCAAACTCCGTGAACAGTGTCCCAGGGACACCATTCCACGGCCGTCCCGGTGGGATTTATGCCGTAGGCACGTCCGCAATCCTACCGGGTCCTTCCGTCCTTTCCCTTTCTATCGCTCTCTCCTCGACCCTTCTGCACTCCGGGTCTTGTATCTTTCGCTCGGTTGTATCGTCGACCGAGGGATACGTGGATCGGGGCGCGTGTGAGCCACCGCAGTTTCGGGGGTTGCTTTATCTACCAACCTGCGCCGATGCGCTTGGTCGACTCGCACCCAGCCATTTCCCTACTCCATTAGGGGAGCTCCTGCGTGGTTGCGCCGGTTGATTGACTGGACCACTTCCATTTCTCGGCAACGCGATGAGGAATCGCTGAGGAATCTTTGTCAAGCTTCTTCCGAGATATCGGAACGGAGTCGTAAATAGAATTCCTATTGGATTCATGATTTAACTACAATCGATTGACCCAGAAGGCAATGACGTCCCAAAGTCCTGAGTTGTCCATTCAGGAAATTCATAAGCTTCATCCGTTGAAGTGGTCCATTGAGAACCAAAATCGATTGCACAAATGAACCTCACTCCAAATGTGTCGGGAAGTTGTTGATAGAGTATCACGAACATTTTTTTCTTCAGTCCAATGATGGGTCCAAATCATGACGGTTCTCTCCCTTGATCTCTTGGTCACTTTCTCCTTGGTGAAGCAATACACTCAGCAATACCGTTAACCAACCGACTTCAGCATGGCAGCATCCCTTCCGACCTTTTCCCGTATCTTCACCCTACGGCTGTTTTGTCTCAAGCTTCAACCCCCTGTCCCGTATCCCGCCTTGCTCTTGATACTTTATCCAAAGATTCGTGCGTTTTCCAAAATCCGGTGAACACAATTTTGCTATTTACGATTGTTGGGTAGTCGTTTTTTACACTCTCGCCGGTTCTTCCAATTCTCGACGTGTCGCTCGAAATGGCCTGTATCGCAACCGGGTATACATACTATATCACTCTGAAAAATCGTCTGAAATTCCTCAAATCCGGATTTATCGGACAGCAGCCGCGTGTTTGCACTCTTGCTCCTTACGATTGTTGGGTAGTCTTTTTGTTATTTTGTCGCCGGTTCTTCCGTTCCCCGACGTGTCATTCGAAGCGGGCTCTATCGCAAAGGCGTATGCATACTATATCACTCAGAAAAATCGTCTGGAATTCCTTAAATCCGGATTTATCGGACAGTCGGCGCGTGTTTGCATGCGTCGGAGTCGGAAAAACCGGTGCGCGAGACAATACACGAAAGGGGTAGAAATAAAAATTTTATCCCCTTTCAGTTCGCGTACACCGGCTCCGATAGAGCTAACAAACGACGAAGGCCTGTCTCCAGCTTGCGTGGAATTGATAAAAATAATCCTCAGCCCGATTTGCTGCGCAGGCGGATTAATCGATCTTGTCCGATGGATTTATCGCCGTCGGTTTGTTTCTCTCATCCCACGTGGGATTTGGCGGCGGGAGGGGGGGGGGGGGAGGGGTCGGAAACCGGGTTGAGTGAAGAAGAAAAAATTGGTATCGGACAAAGAGCAAAGGATAGAGAGCCACCTCGGATATCCGGCAGTAACGCGTCCCCGAAGCCAAGCCCATCGATTTCGTTTACGAGGGTCCAATGCCTGAGCCTAGCCCATCTTTGCCTCGGCGGCCCAAGCTGTGCGCCCTCGTTTCTCGCGGGCGGTCAGTCGTGGATATACGAAACCCGATTCGTATACTTTCCCCGGGGAATGCCCAATATTTCTCGGGCCGAAGTACCCGACGGCCCCGCCATTGCCTCAGCTTCCTCCACCTCTGCAGCCACTTTCTCATCGTTTGCCCACTGCGACCTCCTACTGACCCACTGGATTCCGACGGTAAATGTCCTCTTACTCGGCAAGAATTTCCCGGTTCGACACACCCCTGGTGGGAACGACACGTAACCGGTGCTGGCCAACGTTGGGCGAACCCTGGCCAACGCTGTGCCGATACCGGCCCTATGTGTCGTTCCTACCGGAGACAAAATGCGATACCGGGTTCCCCAATTGACCATGCGAAGTGGAATCTGCGCGTTTTGCCATTCCACTTCGCTTCATCCCTGCGAAGTCTCCTCCACCCCTTTCGTTCTCCGTACATACATCGCGCTCTTTATCCCCCTCACGCTTCAACGCACAGCCCTCCCGATCAAATTTTTTTTCGTCTTCTTCGTCCGCATCCAACCGGAAACATGTAGACTCGTCGCATTCCTCCCGCCGTCTGCCCAGGCAAAGTGCTCCTCGTCACCGCACGCGTTCCTCTCTCGTAATGCGTAAAAAAAAGCCTCGACGGCGGGCTTTTTTTTCCTCATCCAGGGTCTCCGATCTGGCGAAATCATTTTTTTATTCCGATAAATCCAACTCTCCTTCGCGCGCCCACATCTCCTCTATCGCTCTCCCGGGCAACACGAAATCTCACTTTCGCATGCCCGCCTGCTGGTACCTTTTCACCGAACCCAGTCCCCGAACTCTCTTTCTCCACGATATTTTTCCGTCGAGGCTCCTCGCTTTTTTTTTTCTCCATCTCACGCACACTCCGCGCGGCTTTAATTCCCAATGTGCTCGTCCCTTTTTTTTTCCTTCAACACTTTCTCAAAGCTTTCCCATGAAAGCTCCGAGCCCAAGTCGGGAGTGCCAGGAGATTCGTTGGGGGAGATGAAAATAAGGGAGCAACTGTGGATTCTTGCGTTTGAGGCGAATTTATCACATCTCGAGCAGCCACCGACTGTGTCTATAGGCAGGTTTTGGCTTACCGTGGAAGCAGAGCTCCGGGAATCCTCATCTTTCGTTATTTCCCTCTTCCCTTGGTCGTTCTCTCAAGCCATTCGTTGCCTGGGTGTGCACAGTCTGAGCGGGTGGTCGCGCATCATCAATCCTCGAGGCAGAATCGACCCAACCCAACGCTCGTCATGAGGCGATGACTCCCGTTTATCCGTTCCAACGCGGTGAGGGATAAATATTATGAAGACAAAATGATTCCGCAAGATATCGTCCGGCCGAACGTTGGATGGGGAACTGCGGAGAGAAAACTTAAGCTTTGGGCGTGTAAGGCGAGCCTCGCAGTGAAATCAGAGTGACGAACGAGTAACAAAGCCGCCAGGAATCGTTCGGCGTTACATCCACCCAAAAAGACAAAAAACAATACCAAGAAACCCACCGACTAGCGCGCATTCGGGAATTCGGAAGGACCGTGGAATGACGGAGTGACGAAGGGGGTAGAAAAAAAAAGTCGCGTAAGCTCAAAGCGCCCATGCAGGGTTAATTGAAGGGGTGGCAACTCCCCGTAGTCTTCGGCTCTCGCGTATCTACCTATATACACATATCTGCTGAGCTCCCGCTCGCGAGTCGAGTCAGGAATTACTATTGGCAAAGTTCTCGGTGCTTTTTTGGCCTCCGCCCCATACGTAACTCTATCCACCGGTGGAAAGAGCTTGCGTTCCGTCTTTCCCACCGCGAAAGGGGGGCGGCAAAGGCGCGCACGCTGGCGCTCGTCGAGACTCCCGGAGCTAACAAGGTGAGTCGAACATTTCGAGAAAATCTGGCAAAAGAAAAAGTCGCGTATGGAGCGAGGGAAAAAAAAAACCAGGAATTTTCCTGGTTATTTTTTTTCGTACTACCTCACTATTATCCGTAGAGAAGGATAATAATGTCCTGTCGACACTCCTCGATTTTCATCCTGGCGAGGGAGAAAAGCGGCTAAAAACATTGTGCCTCGTCGACCGGTGCGATTCTTAGCGCCGAGCCTTCCTTTCGCTCGGCTGGTCTCATCGGGTTACTTGCGCAGAGAACGGGGTAACGAGACGATCTCCCGACAAAATCTCCTTTCCCCCTCGTAGCTTTCCCGGCTTCGCTTAGGCCCTCGATGCTGTTCTCTCGTTCAACGCTCGGCGGAGGGAAGTGGGTGGTCCCAGTCGTTCTACAACACGGCGGGCTCGTTAACGGGTTGTAATACCTCGTTAACAGTTGGACTCGGCGGACCGGGTCAGAATGAATCCTGGAAGCGAGGCTACGCCATGAATACCTCGAATGTTTTCCGGCGGAAAGTTGAGAGGCGAAAAAAGGACCGGAAAAAAAAAAATGCCGGAGAAGGATCGGGGAAACAAGAAATGACTCGGTGCGAGATGGCTGGAGAGTGCGAGATGAAAATTGTGAGAAAATTGTGGGGGTTCGGTAGTCGCGAAACTCCAAGGAGCGCGGTACTTTTCCTCTCCTCCCAGCCCTCCCTTCCCTCCGAAACGGTTGAGAACCCTTCCGAAAGCCCCGGCGGCCTTCCACCGTTCTATACACAATTTCGTACTTGAAGCTATTAGCGAAGTTTCCGAGGACACGGGCCATTAAACAATTATTATTCGATTCCACCGGGGTAGCGTTACGCTCTCGCGAGCGTCATTCTGCTCGCTTTTGCTTATAGAGATGGGGTATTATATACATTAGCGCAGGTAGCCGCGGAAGATTGGTGGTTCGCGGCTTCTCAAAGAAGGCCAGCGCCCGACAATCCCTTCCGCGGTTCCAATTAAAAATTCTTCGCCCCCTCCGATCCGTGCGGGACGAGGTGGGCGGTCGGCGAGGTGAAACGGGAGGGAGTAAAGTTACCGGGCTCGTGTATCTCGAGAGCCGCGGGAGTCGTCGAAACTGGTCTACGGTTTGAAAAATGTTTACTTCTCTCTCTCGGAGCCGAGCTTTCCCGCGTTTCCTCCGGTCGGTACTCTCGGTGAGCGCTTTTCACCCCCCCGCGACCAAACCTCCGGAGGACAAACTTTGCCTCCTCGAGAGATCGGCGAACAAGAACGCGAGTATGAGCGGGGGAGCGGGGAAGGTTCTGCTGGCCCGATTTCCGCACACAATCGGTCCTAGAGAGTCCCGTGATCCTCAGTTCGCATTAGTACAATGAAAATCGTCGGGGTTAGGACTGGCTAATTATTTTCTAATACTGTGCAAATCCCACTTATGCGATTATTGATAGTTTCATCGGAACCATCGCTGTGTCTTAGAATGGCTAGACTATAGACCGCTTCGCGCACTGCTGGTGTTCATCGGCGTTGGAGTGACGTTGCAGAGAATTGGGCAGACTGGGCAGTGAATGAACAGTTAAGCAGACGAAAAAGCCAGTAAGTAAACGTTTTTACCCACGTGCTCTTGTGGAAAGTGTCCATTCACTGGTCCTATCCATTCATCGGCTGGTTTAGCCTATTTTACATTTTTCTCTGAATTGTATCTCGAATGAAGCCAGTGTGAATTAAGGTACACTGTAATGTGGATAAAAGAGCGTGTGTGACACGACTCGAATGTGTTTGGAATTCATCTCTAACGTAGCCGGCGACAGAAACTGATAGATGGAAACGAACCTCAGCCGCGTTGTACGTTACAGTAAGCGACTCGACATGCTTCAATAAAGAAACTGTGTTTACATTAATGACAAGTGCATTTTCATTTACTCATTTATTCATGGCTTTCGTTAAAATGTCTCGGCGAGAGCGTTAATACAATTTGAATCGATGAAGACTCACCGGAATGTAAATGCCGTTGCTGGGCGTTGTCCAAAAATGGGACATCTTGACGTTCGTCCCATCCACCGTCTCCGTTCCATCCACTCCGTTATGAATTACTGCCGCGCGTGTTTCGTGCGGTATTTCGGACGCGCCTTTAATAACCTTCGCGCCGGTGACGGGCCGGAGCTTCCATCTCCCGTTTATTCGCCGCTCGTGGAAATTCCGGTATGTCGTCGCGCATCTCTCGGCGCTTTTGCTCTTTCTCTCCGTCCTCCTCCCTGCTCGGGGATCCCTCGGAAGAGTTTGGAGGAAGATGGAGTGCGTGCTTTCCTCACGTCCTGACGCTCGCGATATCTCCTTGACCGATGATCCGCGCTGGTTTGTCTCGGGCCTTCGCCGACACACCCTTTTGGACGAAGACAGCTTAGAATACGAGCCTCTCTCATCGCTCGACGAACCATCCAGCTTGCGAAGTTTGTGCTAGTGTGCGAGAAAAAAAAAACCCGAAAATCATGAATTCTGAAGTTCTGTGGGAAAGCATCTTCCGTGATTTTTGGCTTCGTCGAGGTAAAAGCTCTGTGGATAAAATAATGTTGAAACTGAACAAACCAAGAGTCAACTCAATCGCCAAAAAAATACGACATTTATGCCCTTCATCTTCTTTTTGGCACATACGGAGATTTTTCTGAATGCGATACGTTTTGATGTTTTGGGACGTCGAATACGTTTGCATGAAAGTCTCGCAGAAAAGAAGGAAACAAAGAGATGTCCACGAAATCGAAGATTCCTCCGAAGGGTGGTGAACGATGCGAAGAGCCGGTTTCCGATAAGAGACGAGAAATCCAGAAAGATCAGCTTTTCGCAAACCTCGCGCAATCGTTTTTTCCCCTCCCGTTTCCCGGTAGCTTTAATGGCAAAGTTAAGCGTTTCGACGCGATAAAAGAGAATTGAAGATTCTAATGTGATCTGGACGGTAGGAGTTGAGCGAGGGTGAGAACGAGGAAAGGAGGAACGGTGGAAGCGGCAGCAACAGCGGCGGTACAGTCGAAAAGCTTTGGCCCGTTTGCCGTTTGGAGTGGTAACTTTTTCGGGTAGTCGAGCAGAAGCGGTAACGGCGAGACGAGCCAAGAGAGCCGACCGATTGCTCTCGACGTGACTGGGTTTCGATGAATTTATGTATGGAACTCAGAGACCCGAAGACCGAAAGAGCCGGCGGAGAAAGGAATTCTCTCTTATTTACCCCGAATGTGTTGCTGCCGGGTGATAGCAGAGTCGTCATGCTTTATTGCCCGGATCCGCCAGCAGTTTTGTTCTTTCCCGGATAGCCATACGGAATCCGAACAGACGAACAATGACGTGGAATAAAATCTGATAAAATTTCCGAGACTGGAAACTCGTCGTCACCGTACGCTGCTCGTACACTGAACTGCATCACGTACACTTCCCTGGATCCAGCAAGACATCCAGTCATGCTGGATGACCCACTTGATATCTTGGATCCCGTTAAGACATCGAGTAACATCCAGCACGACAGAATAAGGAGAAAAACCAAACATCAATAACGGGCGGAATTTTCTCTTATTTACCCGGAATGCGTTGCTGCCGGGTGATATTAAAGTCCTCATGCTTTATTGCGCGGATTCGTCAGCAGTTTTGTTCTTTCCCAGTTAGCCATACGAAATCCGAACCGACGAACGTCGGTTCGGAATGACGTGGAATGAAATCTGGCAAAGTTTCTGAGACTGGAAACTCGTCGTCACCGTACACTGCTTGTACACTGCACTGCATCACCTACACTTCCCTGGATCTAGAAAGACATCCAGTCTTGCTGGATGACCCACTTGATACCTTGGATCCCGTTAAGACATCGAGTAACATCCAGCACGACAGAATAAGGAGAAAAACCAAACATCAATAACGGGCGGAATTTTCTCTTATTTACCTCGAATGCGTTGCTGCCGGGTGATATCAGAGTCGTCATGCTTTATTGCTCGGATTCGCCAGCAGTTTTGTTCTTTCCCGGATAGCCATACGAAATCCGAACCGAGGAACGTCGGTTCGGAATGACGTGGGATAAAATCTGGCAGTTTCCGAGACTGGAAACTCGTCGTCACTGTACACTGTCCGTCACGTAGACTGTCCTGGATCCAGCAAGACTGGTTGTCTTGCTGGATGCCTCGCTTGACATCTTTGATCCCGTTAAGACATCGAGTAACATACCCAGCACGACAATAAAACGAGCAAACCCAGAGATCAATAACGGGCAGTGTACATTGATTCGGTCGGATTTAAAGTTTCTCCTTCCTTTCCGTTTTTCCGCACCTCTATTGCGTTCTTTCAAACCCTTCTGTCGAACGAACCAACCCTTCTCGGTCTAATACCTTATAACGAGGCTCTAGTGCCCTTGTGGTCTCGGCACTCGTCTGGAGGACTGAAAGCTCAGTCTAGCGCAAGATACACCACGAAATTCGTGCCGGCTCACCGCGAGAGCTGCCCCCCTTGTGGATCCGGGGTGCGGCACGAACACCGCGAACTCCACTACAGAGGGGTGGTCGAACTCTCGAGGCGAAATGCCTTCCTCCTGCCTCACATTCAAACCCGCTCTCCCTCTCCCTGTCGCTCTGTCAAACAGAGGAACAAACAGCCCTCGAGCCTTTATGACGAGGGGTTAAGCTATAGTGCAGAAAACGAACGAGGGTGGTCCGGATGTATTCTTCCGAGGGCGCGTGAAGAACCAGGTCTTTCGTCCTGGAGTCACTCACTTTTAGCTGACGCGACAAGTATGATTCATAGTCGTTCGTGTCGGATCATTCATTCGGATGTTAAATTCTATTCGGGATATCTGCGATCACAAATAATGCCAGTTATTGCCGGGGTTATTCGGTAATGAAATTGGTTTGGTATTCAGAGTGCCAGCATACCGCTGTTCCAAAGGTCGGGTGAACCACTTTCCCGAGGATAGACGTCATATCCGTAGAACACGACCAAGTCAGAAGGGATGATCCTTGGACTAAGGGTGAATCTATAAACCTAAGATGTCCGGTGGTCCTCCCGACATCGTTTTCCATCCCGATTTACGTGCCATACACACGGAATACAAGGGTAAGACACGCAGCGAAACTACGAGGGAAAACCGCACAAGCTGATGGTGCTGGTGGTTCGAGCCGCAACTCCCGGTTTCTCGCTGACGTGACGCGTTAGTTCATTCGAGTCGAAGAGAATTGATAGCCCGGCTCTCTCGAAGCTGGCGAATGCCGAAGACGAAGCGCGGATGCTGCTGGGATACGCGGGGCTGTCGGACGGGTGAGAGGGTGTGTTGGAGACGGGAGAAGAGAAAGCGGTGAGCTGGTGGTCTCCGAGATAGCCGAAAAGGTCCGGAAGCCAGTGTTATCTGTTAACACATGGTCAGCCGTAGGAAAGATGTTGGAAGGATCAAAGTGTGGGTTTGCAAAACAAGAAGGAAGAATGGTGATCCAGTGGAATCCGAAAGTTCACCTTGGCCCCGATGACGCTCCGTAGAAATTGGGAGGGTCTCAGTAGCGCACGCAGATTGTAGGTACCCAGTAGATTTATCGGGACAGTTCCCGCTACGCTCGACCGTGTATTTACCACGCTCGGAATACCGATTCTCTTGCCGCTTATTTGATACTCTTTCGGCTTCAAATGCACGCGCGCTGTCTCGAAATAAACAGGGGACACCTGAGACCGCCTCACGGTGAGAGAAACTGATCAGCGAGCCGGTGAGCCAGAGTTGGATAACCCAGGAACGGGAAA
Source organism: Stenichneumon culpator (assembly GCA_964017025.1). NCBI lineage: Eukaryota > Metazoa > Arthropoda > Insecta > Hymenoptera > Ichneumonidae > Stenichneumon > Stenichneumon culpator. The sequence goes on along the minus strand of OZ024779.1, from coordinate 15,391,416 downwards.
ACCCTATCTCGCTCCCACCCTCTTGCTGGCAGGTGGCTTCCCTATTCCCGAAGACACGAAGCTCCTGAGAATCCGTAATGGCTTTCTCTCCTTCTCTCTTTCCCTCGCTCTCCGCTTCATCGGGTCGTTCTATCGAGCCAGAGAAAAAGAGAAATCTCCTCCTTCGCGTGGAGAACCGGAAGGCTAGAGCTCGTTCTTCCTCGCCTATCTCAGGACGAGACGATCTCGTCCTCTCCCCCCCTCCCCCCTCCCCCCACTCCTCTCCGACGTTGCAACCGTACGGCACTCAGTCTGGGCAATCGAACCTTTCGAATTCTCCTTACCTAGCCATCTCTCCGTCTTCTCTTTTCCTACCTTCGGTATCCTTCGTGTTTTCCGAGATTCTGTAGCCAGCCAGCAAGCTAGCCGGGCTATTCCTCGCCGGGCTCATTCGATCGACGACTACTCGACTATCCAGCCACCACCTCTCGATATCCCTTCGAGATACCGTCTGCTATGCTTGCCATTACCTTGTCTTATGTTTCTTCCTTCGACTTCTTCTACCGCCCCTTTGCTTTTTCCGCATAATTTGTAAAACCATCTTTTTCACTATCGCTCCGCTTACGATCACCAGGGTGAATCCAAGTCGTCAAGTCCTACCGATCGTTACTGACCTTCAAAATATTCGCCAGCAATCTTTAACCACGGTGTATCTTCATACGTGTGAGATAATGCCTACCTCTGGACGTCATCGGTATTCCGGCTGGATGGGAATCGCTACAACGATTCCAGCTAAATCCTGGCGATTATCGGTGACGAAGTGAAGATCGTCCTTCAAAACTACCAGGCGCTGGCGAATTCTGTCGACTTTCGCGTTACCCACGCTCACCGGAAACACTGAATTCTTCAACCTGTGACGCAACTGCGCCAAGCTCTCCACGAGAGCTCACCGGCGTATATAACAGAAAGAGCCTGGAATGTTGAATAAGAGATGAGAATCCTGAAATACGTATACCTACTCCCTCAGATAAACACCTCCAAGTTTCTTACCAGTAGAAGTAGCAAAGATACGAGTGTCGTGAGATCTCGAATGCGTGTCTCCTGCGATTTTATCGTCGGTCAGGTCACAGGACGAATATGAGAGCGAAAGGGAATGAAAGTCTAGGGAATATGAGAGAAGACTGCAAAGTGGCGTCGCACCATGCGCCGGCACTCTTGCCCTTACACATCACCGAAGCTCCGTGCGCAACGGATAGAGAAGTCATAACTTGGGGCCCTAGAGTCTTTCACCAAGCAAAGAATGAAAGCTGACTGAGATGACAAGCTCGACGGCATATCCTTCCGCGCCCTTGTCGCTGGCGCGAGTCTGCGACGAAAAGTGCTAAAGACACAGAACACTCACAGGCCGAACATGAGAGCGGAAAGGACCGAAAGTTCTACGGTATATGAGCTACAAATAGGGCATACAACGTGCAAATCCACATTGCACCATGCGCCGTCACTCTCGTCCCTACACCTTATCGAAGTCCCGTGCGCAACGGAAAAGTCAGTGCCGCCAAGATAGAGGAGTCATGACTCGCGGACCAAGAGTCTTCGCCTAGCAACGAACGAGAACTGACGGAGATGAAAGGCTCGACGGCATATCCTACCGCGCCCTTGTCGCTGGTGCGAGTGCACGACGAAAAGTGCTGAAGATACCGAACCGAGTTGCGGCACGATACGGCGACAAGTGCATCGTCACTCGGGCCGCCACGGGACAGTATGGATGATAGGTGGAGTAGGAAGAAGGCGTGAGTGGAAAAGACATCGAGTCGACTACTTACGTTCCTGCCAACCGGTTGTACCGAACTCTAGGTACGCCGACATAACTTCCACCGAGAATCCAAAGCTCTCTCCGGGCGTTTCTCTCTGTGTTCCATCCGGCTGGTTGCCTTTGCCACATCGTAGTCCTCCTCGTCGCCGTTGTCGTCCCCATTCCGGTCCTCCCTCCTCGGCGGGCACTCGTTCTGAACATGCCAGAGAATAAGGCACACCGCAAACCGACCGAGCCATCCCTCCTGGCCCCTCATTTTCCATGCCCAAGCTCAGTTTCAACGATAGCTGCTCCACCGAACCACCGAGCTCCCCACCCCGCACCCCCCCTCCGAGATCCCTATTCACCGGGAAATTTGAGAGCGTTGAATTACCAAGGATAGCGAACTCCGACCGGTGTACGTATGTACTTATACGCCGACCTTTAATTAATTGTGTTATTTTATTATCCCTCCCCCCGGCTGCTGATCCCACTGTTGCCGGAACCCCGGGCTCGGAGGGGTTAACATGCTGCGACGTTTCTTGTGTTTCTCCCTTCTTATTCCACCTTTCTCTCCGCTATCTCTTCCCGTATGCATTTACACAGCCAGCCGTATATACACCGCCGTCGGGAAAGTACTCTCGCGATATTCCACGGGGTTACGACGAATCCGCTGAATAACTGCTTTTGGTTTATACTCCGGCAACCACCGGGGCTCGGCGCCGAGGGGCTCGTAATGTACCTTCCTCCGCTTTCTCTCTTATTCTCGACGCTCTCGACCCGGTTGCGGTGGAAAGCGTTTTTAAAAATAAGTTATCATTAGCTCTCCAGCTCCCTCCAGCCTCTCTCTATCGTCCGCGTTTCCTCGGCTTGGAGAGCAGCTTCGCGGGGTTCCTCGAGATGTGTGTGTGTGTCTGCAGACTCATAGGAGGGCTGCGAGCCTGCTGCACTCCGCAGGATGATTTTGATCGATGGCACTCGTTTCTTCATACTTTCGCCCTTCCACTTTCTCTTTCCTTTTCCTTACGCTGTCTCGACTCTCCTTCTCTTCCTCTCCCTCTTCATCTTTTTCTTCATCATCCTCACGGCGAAGGTCCGCGACAGCCCGGAGAAAAGCTTATAGGAGAAATAACACGCTTGTCGTTTGTCATTCAGGCCGTCACGCCGGGACGCGAGGAGCGCACCAACGCTCCCCACTTGCCTTCTTGTACACCCTCCCTGATCTGTCGGTAAAGCCGTTAGTGTATCGCTGCCTGGACCACGTTACATCTTGTTTCTCTGCTTTAATATGTTCCTTGGAAAAATGTTAGAATAAATAAAAATTCACATCCACGGAAATCACAGCAATCTTCGACTGCAAAATCACGCTTCGTTCGCCTAAAATCAGTCTGTGCGATGTTGAAAGACCAGCAGTACTTCACGCAAAATACCTAGAAAATTGTTTGAAATTAACCGTTCGTTAATTTCAAACAATTTTTTTTAGAGAAAATAGAAGAACTTTGAGGAACGTGCAATATGGACACGCCTGTGTTATTATTAATCAGCGTGGGACTGGCAGAAAAAAATTGATGCATTCTCCAATAAATTATTATAATTTCCTCAATATTGGATACGTGCTTCAGGGTTTTTTTAAATACATTTTTAAATTTCAATACGCATTTCCCTCGTTACTTCCTGAAGCGAGTCTCTCGCAGGAGCGACGTCAGCCGTCAGGATAAAATCACTCGGGGCTCTCGTGCGCCGAAGTATAAAACGAGGATAAATTCTTTGAAAAAAATCTGTTCGGTCCTCGTGCAGGCCGGCTTGAATTATTTCGAATACTGTCAGCGGCGGGTACGCAGCGTAGAGAGCGTGCCGGATTTTTTCTTATTCACAAATCGTAATACTCATTCGCCTCTTCGTTACTGCCCTGAAAGGGAATTTCACAGTAGCGACTGCAGCCATCACGATAAAAATCACCCTCCTCAAGCCCGGTAATACGAAATGAGGTGAAATTCGTTGAAAAATCTGTCCTGTCCTCTCTCCATGTGGCCTAGCTTGAATTATTTCGAATAAAGTTGGAGAGGCAGAGATGTGCGCAGATGAGAGAGCGTGCGGAGGGCGGGATAAACCACCTCGAGGGTTTACCGGGGCTCCCTCGGGGGTAGATAAGAAAAAAAAGTTTTCGCTGCAAAGAGGACGCACCAACACGTACGAACCGTCGCGTTGCCGCGAGGACACTTTTTTTCCTTCGTTATCCGAGCGACCGACCATTCTCCTATTCGCAACCTCGCACGCTCTTTTCTCATTTTAACGACGTAGAACGACGACGACGGGGACGGAGGGGGCGGGCACGGGCCCGGCGCAGCTTCCTGAATTTTAGCGTGCCTCCACAATTCTATGGCTACACACGTACTCGAATGCTATACGTCCCGGCTAACCCATCTGACTCTCATTCTATCCGAGCTTTTTTTCCCTCCGCGTAATCAGGACGACCAGATCGGGAGAACCAGAAGGGTGGGGGCGGATGGAGTACAGTGAAAATGGCGTGCGGCCTCTCATTTCTTTGTCGAGCTGCTTTCAACCCAACCAGGCCAGCACTTCGCGAGCGTACGGGACATTAATTTTTATTATAACCCTTTTTTTTTTTTTTTTTTTAATCATTTTATTTTTTCATTTTGCACCGGGCGGGCTCGGTCCTGGAGACTCGCTCGCCTCCCGACGGAAAAGCCACAGCCAGAGCGTGGACCGCGTCGGACAACAATAATTACTCCCTGACGCAATTATAATGATATCTAATGAAACGTGTCCGGGTTTGGGGTGGAAAGGGTGGGGGAGTTTCCGTGCGTGCGACATTTCTACTGCACTCTTTCACAAAAGCCGGGAGTGGATTCCCACCGGCAACGAACATTCGCGTCTCGCTGGGGAGAGAGCGGCTGAACCTAAAATTATCCATTTTTACACACGAAGCGCGCGATATAGCGGGATGTCTGTGTGCGACGCTACGAGGCGGAAGCAAGGAAGAGGTTTTTCTCTTATTTTCCTTTATTTTATCGTTAAAAGCGGAATTTATGTGAGGTGGTTGCCGGAACAAAATAAAAAGGAGTAAGTTGATTCCCTGCGCTCGGAAACTAAGCGGGAAAACGACGAAGACCTCGGCCTCGGGCTTTTTTTTTAAAGGTACTTGGATCGTTATGTACGACCACTCGCAATCTTTTGCAAATTCGATCTAACTCCGATGCCTTGGTGGAAATTTTAGACCATCACTTTGGAACCTCGTCGGAGCTCCAAAAGACCCGATAAGGGCTCTTCAGGACCTCATCAGGTCCCTTATACAAAGCTTTGAAATTTCTACCTGAGTACACTGTTGACATTGAAAGTGTCTCGACGATGATTCAAAGGGCATCGAAACGAAATTCGCTGTATCGCAAGTTTCAGAATTTTTTAAAATAATTCGATACTTTTTGGCAACATTTTTTTCATAAAAAAATGTTATAAATCGCAATTAATAGACTAATTTGATAAATAGCAAGTAATAAAATTTAATATTCACATTGGACAAGATGCCGGTTGAAAACCGACATGTGTTTCTCATGGTATATGAAATTTTGTTAAACCGGACACATCATAATAATTTTGTTTTTCCAAAAAAAAAAAAAAAAAAAAAAAAAAAAAAAAAAAAAAAAACCGTGATTAGCGTCAGAGATGGAAGTGTTTTGGAAGAGAACACGAGCCTAACTTTTGTTCCCGACTCTATTGTTTTTATAGCTTTCGGTTTGTTGTTCCGAGTTGCGTGCTGACGCGTCGAATAGCCGTTCACAGAATCTCCGTGGAGTTTCCGAAAATCTACGAGCCTCATTGTTCCTTCGATTCTCGTTAATTCTGTTATTTCGGTTTTTTTTTTTTTTCGCACGCTTGTGTTCTCGCCCTTGTTACTCGTATTTTCCATTGCGGAGAGCGGACGAAGGATAGGATGGAAGGGACAGAAAGGGAATGAGAAAGTCCTCGTGGTTTGCTCTCGCATTGCCGCGGAGAATCCCGTTTGCCCATAACCATTTCGCGCCCAATGGACCATTTATTCTCACGAGCTTTCTATCAGGACTTACAATCGAGTCGCATCGAGGACCCTCCTAACGATAGGGGTGGTTTACGCTCACTTCTACCCTCCGCGCTCACCTCGACGGCGATATAACGAGCGTGACTCTCTCTTCTCTCCACACCATCCCTCCCCCCCCCCCCCTCCCCCTCTCGTGGCACTCCAATTATTTCGCTCCTTTCCACTGTGCTGTCCTATACATTATTTTCTATCATCTATAACCAAAAAAAAACCCAATAAACGGTGGTGAAGTTATTGATAAACGAAGAAAAAAAAATCAATGTTGGACGGTAGAGGCATTCGGTAGATATGAAATATTCGGCGTATCATCGGCCCGTTCTTTTTAATGGAATATATTTACGAGCAACCATCGAAACAAGAAATGTGTATAAAAAAACTCGGCAAATAAACATGTTTTTTTTTTAATCTACTACTAATCTTATTTATTACTATTCAAATGGAATAATCTACTATTATTTTAATGTTATAATGTACTATGTCTCGAATGGAACAATCTATTACCATACTAATGGAATAATTTACAATTATTCCACGTGATGGGTTAAATATCCTAACGATTGAATTTTAGCTCAAGCAATGGAAATTTGTCACAGACGGCCGCAGCGCGTGTCGCAGTGAATATCTGAGAAGATTTATTACATTGAAAGAAAAGAAAAATTTCGGTATCTGGTAGATGTCAGTCATGGAAGTTCTCCATCGCAATGACTTTTAATCGAAGTTACATGCGCGACCATTTCTTGCCAATCAAAAAATCCGCAGCCCAAATCTCTCCCTAGCTCGATCGCAGATTAGCAATTGCTCCGTGCATCTTCTCCGCGCCAATAAACAAAAACTTCGTTACCGGCCGACAGCTCTCCACCCTGTTTGTAATAATTGACAGGTGTCGATCGGCCCGTTGCTCGATAATCATCCGCCTTCTCGGTCCGTATTCAACGTTTCACCGCTCGGCTTATGGACACTCGATCCGCAACAGTTTCATCCCTTCATGCCCTCGCTCACTCCCCATACGCCGCCCACGCACACTCTCGCGGATTGCCATTACACGCCTCGACACTCACGCAGCCCGAAACACTCGAGGAACGTTATACACACAAAACAGGTAACTTTCAAAACTTAGCGAAAATGGCCAAATCTATCAGTCGACCAATCATAGAATGCGGTTATTCTGTCTTCAGAAATTGCAAAGAAACGGCAATCAAGAAAGTAAAAACTGCTAAAATATGTCCCATTCGTCGTCTGATACGTACCCGTCATGCCGATAATCCGCGTTACATCTTGTCTCTTTCCTTTAATATGTTTCTGAAACTATGTTAAAATAAATAAAAATCCGCATCCACGGAAATCTTAGCGACTGATCTTCGACTATAAAATCACCCCTCAATCGCCTGTATGATTTTGAAATGCCAGCAATAATTCACGCTAAATATCTAGGAATAGACATCGACCATTGACGAAATTTTAACCACCACTTGCAACAATGTAAAAACAAAATTACAAAAAGAGCATCGCACTTCAGGAAAACCACACTCAAGCAACGTTATACTCAGAAAACAGAGAACTTTGCAAACTTAGCAAAAAGGCCTAAATCTATCAGTCGACCAATAATAGAATGCGGCCATCCTGTCTTCATAAATTGCAAAGAAACAGCAATCAAGAAAGTAAAAACTACTGAAACACGCGCCATTCGTCGTCTTCATCCCGATAACTTATCCCATACGTACCCTTCATCCCGATAATCCACTTCACAATCCTCACAATACTCTGCTACACGAAGCTACAGAAATTACATTCGTAAGAACGAGAACCAGAGAGCTTTCCAAACGATTCGCTGCGACCCGAATAGAAAATGTCAAGCTGCGATCCCACACCAAACATAATACATACATTCAAACACACGACACATACAACTTACCAGCAACCCGAAACAATGATCAACGAAGAAATAAACGGACGAATTTAATTTTAAGTATCAATACTTAAAATAAAATTACAAAAAAAAAGAAAAACCGTGGTTTCACCGTTCGGTTTATGGACACTCGATCCGCAGCAATCTTCCCTTCATCCCCTCGCGTCCGCCCCATACGCTGCCCACACACACGCAGCTTGCTACTAGACACCTCGACGCTCACGAATATTGCACTCGCCTCCCCCACCCGCACCCCGAAATACTCCTCGACACACGTTAAACACATCGGCACATAGGTAGAGAAGTGTTCGATTCTAGCCCTTGGGGAGTTGGACATTGTTCCAGCTGTACGAAACGATCGGTACATCCGGCCCTCATCGCGTACAAGCTCGGGTAACGAAAGAGACCGAAAAATCACTCCGCAGCTCGGAGCGCGATAGCCCGTACGGGCGAGAGGATGAAAATAATAATAAAAAAATAAAATAAAAGAAGTAGAGAGATAGAAGAGAAAAGGAAAACCTAATGCACGAGGTGGGAAGCTCGCGAAGAGACGCGACGGTGGAGTCGTAAAAATTTTCTCGATAAATGAGAGTGGTACTGGCCGGGGGAGGGAGGGGTGGTTGTTTCGTGAGGCTCATAAATAGAAATAGGACCGGCACGGTGTGCAATGGAGGAGGAAAGGGGGTGGTTTTGCCAGGCCGCGAGGCGGGGAGAGCGGAGCGAGGGTCGCGGAGGAGGCGCGGGGAGGAAATTTAATTTCGATCCGACGCAACGCAGCACTTTCGCCGACCCTTTCGAGAGAGGGAACGAGACTCTCGATTGACTGTACTTCTGTGCTTTATTCTGTGTATAGTCCGCCTCCCTCACCCCCTTCCGTCCGTGTATTTATCGCGCGGGCTCTTTCGCTCCCGCTCTCCGGCCAAATTATACGCCGAGGAGTGGCGAAGAGATTTCACCCAAAGTTTCGAGGCAGTTGAGCAAAAGAGCTGAATTAAAAGAAAAAAAAAAAAAAAAAAGCAAGAAGCGAGAGAAGAAAAAGAGCAGAGAAAAAAAGAAGTGAGGAGAGAAAGGAGTTGGAAGAGGTAGAATTCGTTGCTTCCGGGCTTCAAAAAGCTTTTTAATTCTCCCCCGGCTTCAGCGTTACCGGTTTCTCTGTAGTATTATCCGTGGTCGTGAATAGAGCGTTGCGGAGGGCTCGAATCGCAAAAGTGCGTAAACTGAAGAGTCTCGAAAGAGCCGCTAAGAAATTCTTTCTTCCCTCCCGGTCTCTCCCGTCCTTCGAGCCCCAGCAGGGGAGCGGGAAGTCTAAAATTGTGCGCGGTACACGATGTTTTCCGTAAGCGAAAAACGAACCGTAGAAAACGGATGAGGGTGGTTATATCCAGCCCTCATCCGTCGCACGGAAGTCGAAGATGCGGAAAAATAATGGGCCTCCGGCGTAACTCTTGTCTCGTTTTCTCGGCGTGTAGCTTCCTCGAGAATCTCTCCGGCGAGTCGATGGATCGTCGGTGGAAAATTTCCTCTTTGCGGTTCTCGTCACCGGCAACGAGAGAGGCACGCTAAAGGCGGACAGGTACTTATTTCCCGAAGCACAGTGGAACACCCTCATCCCCCTTCGGGGCTCCCGCACGTTCCGTTCGAAGGAGCCCCGCAGTCCAAACGGTGGCTGAAGGGAGAAAAATAGTGTGAGAGCGTTGGCCGGGTCGAGAGGCAATCACTCAGGACAAATGACTGTAGCGATGGGGTAGGGTGGGCTCGGTAAGGCGGAAACACGTTGACGGTGGAGATGGGAGAAGCGACATTGGGCTGTGTTCCGGTCGCGAGACAAAGCGACGCTTCGCTTACGTGGCCGAACGAGCCTGGCGAGAGGGCGCGATTGACGCCCTCGTACACTCGTCAAAGGAGGGAAGACTGAGGGAGGGCGAAAAAAGGAAGGATAAAAAGAAAATGGTTGAAGAAGAAGCTTGTTCTCCGCTCACGAAGTACGAGCCGAGCTGACGTGCCGGACAGGTACTTAGCCGCAGGTGGCAAACCCGGACTACCCGGTGAGCCGCGGGATGGCCGTGGAGAGCCGGGAAGTAAAAAGGTGAGCGAGCTGAGAATCGAAGAGACCGTGGCCTCAGGGATGCCGAGAGGTGCTTTCGCAGGATGGTGGAGGAGGTCAGATTCCACTGGCAAAACCCGCAGAGAGGCCCATAACTCACGATAAATAACCAGGGCAGCAGCCGAGCTGCGCGGGATTGGCAAAGCCAGTCAGGCAACCCCACCGAAGCACGCATGGAGAATGGGTCGACTTCGGAGGGTCTGCACAAGGCTACTGCCGTTACCCGGTATCGACTCGGAAACACATCGGGCTGCGGTCAAACGCGAAAAAGTAGCTCATCGCAGCGGCACTTACTCACTGCCCCTGCCGCTACCCTCTGCACCCTCAGGGGTGAGCCTTCGCCCGTACGGCGAACCGAGGTGGCCGGGCGGAGCAATCGGTCTCGATAACAAATAACTACCCCGCTCTCGAAGATCGCCAAGCTACCTCGTTCGGACATTGTAACTGGATAGATAAAGCCGTTGACGTCTCCTCCGGATCCTCAGGAGCGAAGAAAGATTTACAATGGAGAAACATTCAACGGGCTCAAAGTGCGGTCTAGGTAGGTCTAGCTATATGAGAAAGCGCGGAAGGTAGGGAAGACCGTAGCTTCTGCTTCGGCAGCCTCAATGTTTCGGACTCTCCGGAAGTCGTAGGAGTGTTGTTCCCGCAGTCTCACCCAGGATGGCCTAAGAGGCGGGATCAACCCGGTATGAACTCGGAAACACATCGGGCTGCGGTCAAGGGCGAAAAAGTAGCTCATCGCTGCGGCACTTACTCACTGCTCATGCTGCTAGCCTCTGCACCCTCAGGAGTATTCGCCCGTTCGGCGAATTGAGTTGGCCGGGCGGAGCAATCGCTCCCGATAACAAATAACTACCCCGCTCTCGAAGATCGCCAAGCTACCTCGTTCGGACATTGTAACTGGATGGACGAAAGGGATAGATAAAGCCGTTAACGTCCCTCCGGATCCTCAGGAGGGAAGAAAGATTTACAACGGAGAAACATTCAACGGGCTCAAAGTGCGGTCTAGGTAGGTCTAGCTATATGAGAAAGCGCGGAAGGTAGGGAAGACCGTAGCTTCTGCTTCGGCAGCCTCAATGTTTCGGACTCTCCGGAAGTCGTATGAGTGTTGTTCCCGCAGTCTCACCCAGGATGGCCTAAGAGGCGGGATCAACCCGGTATGAACTCGGAAACACATCGGGCTGCGGTCAAGGGCGAAAAAGTAGCTCATCGCTGCGGCACTTACTCACTGCTCATGCTGCTAGCCTCTGCACCCTCAGGAGTATTCGCCCGTTCGGCGAACTGAGTTGGCCGGGCGGAGCAATCGCTCCCGATAACAAATAACTACCCCGCTCTCGAAGATCGCCAAGCTACCTCGTTCGGACATTGTAACTGGATGGACGGAAGGGATACATAAAGCCGTTGACATCTCTCCTATCCGGATCCTCAGGAGCAAAGAAAGATTTACAATGGAAAAACATTCAACGGGCTCAAAGTACGGTCTAGGTAGGTCGTCAGCCATACGAGACAGCGCGGTAGGTAGGGAAGACCGTAGCTTCTGCTTCTGCAGCCCCAATGTTTCTGAATTTCCGGGAGTTCCCGCCGCTCTTCCCATCCCAGGCGAGACTGAGGGGAAAAGGTCGCTTATCGCCGGTCCCGTTCTCCTCCCTGGAAAGAGAAGCTGCTCGCCCCTCTCTCATCACGTGACCGAGAAAAAGGAGGGTCGAATCTCGGTGGCAGGCAAAAGGGTACACCGAACGGGCTAACGGTAGCGATGCGAGGGTGGTCGTGAGTCGGCGCGAGCGTGAACGCAAGCCGAGGAGCAATCACTCAGGATAACTAGGTAGCCGATAACTTTAAACAAGATATATCGCGGCTACCGGCGAGGGTCGGAGAACGACGCAGCTGGAACGGCTGAATATAGCGGTAGAAAATAAAAATAAATCAGGAAAAAAATATATGAAGTAACGGAGATAAAAGTGCCACGGACGCGGCCCGTGACATTTCCTTTCCATCCGTATTTACGCGCGGTGTCCCCAGGCATACTTTTCACCTAACTGCCGAGCCGGTGAAAAGAGATAACTCGGCCCCGTCACCGAGGCAGATGAATATGGAGACATTTTTTTTTCTCCCCTTTCTTCGAGGCCGCATTCGCAAGCCGGATCCGATAATTACGGAAAGTCCGTGTGGCGAAAGGATGGACGAAGAAACGTCTCGGTCCTATCGATGGCTGTCGGTTGGAGATATTGGCCAACATTCAAGATATCGACGATCCCGTTCGATATCTCGAGAGTATCTCGTCAAGGGGTTGGTTGGCAACGACCTCCCCCCTCCCCAGCCATTCTTCGTAGCCCCGACCGAGAGCCCGGAAATCTCACCCTCAGACGAATAACGAGGATTGGAGGTTTGCTGCTATGTAGATTCCTCCAGGAAAGGGGGAAAGGGGTGGTATCGACAACGTCTCGAGACGTTGCCGCTCGTGCAGATTTTCCATCCACAAAATTGTTCCTCGAGAATATGCGCCAACCAGCTATACAACCCTCTTGGCTCTTCACCGCGCCCCTGCTGCTTCCTAGCTCTCATTTTTATATGCTTTTTCTCTTCTCCTCGGTTCCTCCTTCAGTCGTCCATAGCCGTAGCCAACGGCTTATCTGCTCACCTCTCATCTCTGGCTTCTCTCCGCGCTCCCCTTTCATTTAATCGAACCGAGAGATTTTTCCCTGTTGCGCATCTCGCGCGTATTAGCCTCCGGCCAATCTCACCCCCCGTCGCCCCCCGCCCAACTCGAGAACCGGGCTGAAGCCTCTTCGGGGCTCGACTTTTCACTGCCGGGAGAAATATCGAAGCGCGGCCGTAGAACCGGAATGGAAGGGAGGGAGAAAAAAAAGAAGGGAAAACGAATCGCGAGAAGGAACGTAGAAACTGGCAATGAACAATCCCTCTTCGGGCGCGAAGGCATCGCTCACGGACACGCGACAACCAACCGGTCGGCTCGACAGCGTTGATTCGTTTCGTTAATTAACTTCCAACGTACTTAAATGAAGGAACGTTGCCACGTTATTCGTGGCGTAGCGTGTTGCGCAGCAAAGCCTCGCCGACCACTTCAGCAATATACACGTGTATATGTAAACGTATAGACAGGGCGATACGGAACTGAGGCACATCCCGATACGAGCGTGTTCTTTGCAGAGGATTGGGAACTTTACCCGCTTTCCGTTCGTCCGAAATACTCCACTGTGAGTTTGGTCATGAATCTGGGAAAGAGTCTGGTAAAGTGTCTGATAAAGAGTCTCGTACAGAGTCCGGTAAAGATTCTGGTAAAGTATCTGATAAAGATTCTGATAAAGATTCTGATAAAGATTCTGATAAAGATTCTGATAAAGATTCTGATAAAGATTCTGATAAAGATTCTGATAAAGATTCTGATAAAGATTCTGATAAAGATTCTGATAAAGATTCTGATAAAGATTCTGATAAAGATTCTGGTAAAGATTCTGATAAAGATTCTGGTAAAGATTCTGATAAAGATTCTGATAAAGATTCTGATAAAGATTCTGGTAAAAAGTCTGGTCATGAGTGTGATAAAGAAACTGGCAAAGACTGTCGTACAGAGTCTGGTACAGAGTCTGGCAATGAGTCTGGTAAAGATTCTGGTAAAGAGTCCGGTACAGAGAATGGTAAAGAGTCTGGCAAAGACACCGGTGAAGAGCCCGGTAAAAGGTTAGATAAAAAGTCTGGCACCGAGTATAGTGAAGGGTCTGTTAGAATCCTGGTCAGGGTTTGGAAAGGAAAGTCCGGTGGAGAGTCTAATAAAGAATCCGGCAAGGAATCTGGCAAATAGCCTATCAAAGGCTCCTCCACAAAAGAAAATCCACCTTTCCACACTATTTGCCTCGGTTCTGGGTCCACCCTCTATGCACTACTTACAAGTGAGCGTGTGGTAATGACGTCACGTTTCTCTCTGTACGTACTTCGTCGTGCCTCATCCTCCACCTTCCTTCCCTTCGTTCTCCTCTCTCCACCGTTGGAGTTCGTCTCGTCGACTTCGTCATTGCCGCTTCTCACGAGCGCGTGCGCTCTCTAATTGGTTAACTCGAGTCTGCGGGCCGGCGTTTAAAGAGTGACGGGAACAAAACAGGGAGGCGGCTAGAGGGTTGATGTTGCAGTGGTAGGGCTTGTGTCGGTCGCTGCTGCGAGAGCGTGCTAACTACAGGGCGCGTGCAAAAGCCCACCGGGTTGAAAGGCTGTGGTGCAACGGTTATTTCGTGCTCTTTGCCTTTCCCTCTCCCTTTCTCTTTCATCCTCTCCTGTTGGGATTACCGCCCGCTGCGCATACCTCGGGTTGATGGAAAACACGCGCGGATGCCCTCGAGCTCCGGGAAAACTCGGTCGTCATCATGAAAAATTTCCAGGAAAATCGTGTAACTCGAAACCACCGCTGCATCGTTTTCATCGACATCCGATCGCCCTTCGATTTCCGATATATGGGATAAACATCGAGTTCTATCAACCCAATACTATCAATAAAAATTTACTTTTCGGTACGCTCGAAAAATCTGCTGTTACAAATTGACCCAGGAAAACGATACGTCCGGCCTCTTCTTGGATGGTGGTGAAAATTCTGTTAATCAAACCAATCTCCGCCCTTCAGACAGCTCCAACAGTGATAAAATCGAGAGTAAAATATTCGAAAATATTCATAGAGGTGCTTTGAAGTATGTTTTTGATTGACGGTACAGAAAAAAAAAATGTACCACCAACATCGATAGCGATATTGTAGCCGAAGCGGGGTCAATCGAAGAGATGGTAGAAAAAATCGGGTCTGAATGGCAAACAGACGGCGATCGCCCGGGCGCGTTACGAAAAACGCTTTCCCTCGTGTATCCTGTACAATCCTAAATTCCTCGCGGCGTATACTTTTTTTTTCTCTCTTACCCTACCGGGCTCTTTCAATTTCTCCATTCAGAAAACGAGGGTTGCCCGCAGCTGATATTATTTTTCTCGACATATAGAATAGAATAAAGAGAGAAGTAAGAGTCCATCGCGGTGGCTGCGGTCGGAATTGAAAATTCACCCCCGGCAGTCTCGAAAACGCGCGGTTCGCTCGGGGGTGGACGATGAGGAGGGAGTGAGAGAGAAGCTCAGAAGGGTAAGAAAGTGGAGAAACTGTAGGACGTTCGCGAAGGTTGCGGTCGTGCAAGCGCCCAAAATTGAATTCAACGAGGCAAAGCTCTTGGATTTTCCTCCTTCAGCGGCGTTTTCCACTGGAGGAGGACATAAGTGGAAACCGGAGCTTCCGGTCTCACGATTATTATATCTTATTCATCGCATCTGGACCGTGGCGAGAATGAAAATTCGAGATTGTGGTACGAAAAAGCGGAACCACAAAAAAAAAAAATTACAACAACAACAAAAGTAGAAAAAAGCAACAACGCGAACGACACAAAACGCGAAGGTGGAGCGGAGCGGACTCATGGAGATTCGGGGGATTCCGGACGGGGTGTCAATTTAATTCGTGCGAGTCGAATAACTCTTCATGGTGAGTGTCAAGCGCCTAAAATTGAATTCAACGAGGCAAAGCTCTCGGATTTTTCCTCCTACACCGGCGTCTTCCACCGGAGGAGGACATAAGTGGAAACCGGAGCTTCCGGTCTCACGATTATTACATCTTATTCATCGCATCCGGACCGCGGCGAGAATGAAAATTCCAGATTCCGGTACGAAAAAGCGCAACCAAAAAAAAAAAAAAAAAAAAACAACAACAACAACAACAAAAGTAGAAAAGTAACAACGCGAAGGTAGAGCGGAGCGGACTCATGGAGATTCGGAGATTCCGGACGGGGTGTCAATTTAATTCGTGCGAGTCGAATAACTCTTCATGGTGAGTGTCAAGCGCCTAAAATTGAATTCAACGAGGCAAAGCTCTCGGATTTTTCCTCCTACACCGGCGTCTTCCACCGGAGGAGGACATAAGTGGAAACCGGAGCTTCCGGTCTCACGATTATTACATCTTATTCATCGCATCCGGACCGCGGCGAGAATGAAAATTCCAGATTGCGGTACGAAAAAGCAGAACCACCAAAAAAACAACAACAAAAACAAAAACAAACAAAACAAAAGTAGAAAAAAAACGTAACAATGACAGCGAAACAAAACGCGAAGGTAGAGCGTACTAGCGGAGATTCGGAGATTCCCGACGGGGTGTTAATTTAATTCGTGCGAGTCGAATAACCCGTCACGGTGCGAGTACGTTGAGCGGCGTGCTGCCAGAGCGGTGAGACGGGGCTCTCTTTCTCTCCCGTTTTCGTCGCGCGGCCGAGGTGGTGCACGGTGAACGGCGAGAGCGTGTACCTTTTTCTAATGCCTGCCCGCTGGAACGAAGTGAATGAAGAGCCGGGGGGCTCTGCATTATAAATGGGGATGAATTATGTCGTGCGCTCGACGGCGAGTAAGGGGTTGAGTTATTGCCGCGGCGCGGCGGCCCGGCCTCGGCCTCCTCCGCACGACTGTGCGGGAAAACCGTGAGCGAGCCTGTGTGCGCTCATTCTGTTTCTCGTACGAGTGCGGGAGGGAGGAGGGAAAAAACCGGAGCGAGAGAGAGAGAGAGAGAGAGCGAGAGAGCGCTGTGCACGTGGATCAAAAGCTGCCTGGCCGTTGCTGTGTGCCGGTGGCTGGTCGTTCGCTAATTTTTCACCCTTCTTCTCCATCCTCTCTTCCAACTCCGACTCTCTGTCTCTGCGTACCGCGTTTAACCCGCCTATACGTCGCATTCTCTCGCCGTTCGTTTTTACTCAACGAGCACTTTTGAGGGAGCCTTCCCTTCGACATACCGCGCTTTCGGAGTAGCAAATTGCAACAACGGCGCTCGTGGTACTTCTGTACTCGTGTGTCCACGGGACCGACTTTGCCATGAATTCTTTCGGCCTTTTCGGGCTACGTGAGGCATGTTATTTTTTTTTTGTTTTTTTTTTTTGCAAGATTCGAAGTGGCCACTTCGTGCCGCTTCGTACCCAAATCCCAACGAGCGTTAAGTCGTTGAAACTTGCGGTCGGGATTTCCGGTTTTCAAATCCCAGTTTTAGACCGGAAGTGACGTTATACGGGAGAACGTGACTTCTGGTTTGAAAATCTTGACTTTCGATCGGAAGTGACGTTATACGGGAGAACGTCACTTCCGGTTTGAAAATCCCACTTTTCGACCGAAAGTGTCATCATGCCGGAAATACGTCACTTCCGGTTTGTAAATCTGATTTTTTGACCAGAGGTGACGTTATACTGGAAATACGTCACTTCCAGTTTGAAATAGTTATATTCGTAAAAAGGGCGAGAAAAATCGATCGTTCTCGACGAGTGTGAAGTGACGCACGAGCCGAAGGCGAATGAGACGCTTCACACGAGTGCGAGAAATCGATTTTTCTCGCCCGTGTCACGAACCGGTTTTTCCGGTTTTCTTCCAGCACTAGTGCGGGAAAAAATACGGAAATATAATTCTTCGAACGAAAGTGACCTCATACCGGAAACACATCACTTCCGGTTTGAAAATCTCAGTTTTTGAGCGGAAGTGACACCACACCGGAAGTACGTCACATCCGGATTGAAAATCTAATTTTTCCACCGGAAGTCTCGTCATACCGGAAATACGTCACTTCCAACTTGAAAATCGCAGTTTCCAGCCGGAAGTGATGTATTATCGAAATCTCCGGTTACGAGACCGCAGCCGGTGCGGTCCAGTCCGATGGTTGAATCTCACCTGGGGATGACTGCGGCATCCCGACGCGAAACCGGGCCCCGAACCACTCGCCATCGAGGAATCCATCTTCGCACGGACGGGAAGCCGCGCTGATACACATTTCAGTCGAACAGTACCGTCCACCATACACGTGGAGACCCAGCGCGGGGTGAGGCGGACGGTCGTTCGCTCGCCTAATACATTCGCACGGGAGCTCCAAGCGATTTCGGAGGGGTCCGAGAACAACGTTCTACGTCGGGCCGTTACCTCGCTCTCTCATCCATTGTACACTTGTTCCCCATTGTCTTATTGTTCCGCGTGTCTGCGATTCTCCGTCGGCTTGTCGCCGGAGTCTACCCTGGTCGGACCACTGCACTGCAGTCGCCCCGGCTGGCTCCGCAGCCAGCCTCGGTGGTCTCTCGGTGCGGCGCGCGTGGACCACACCGCACCGCGAATTCCGTCGAGTCGACACTCGGGATTCGCCTTTGAAATTCGAGAGAGGAAACTCTCCCCGGCGAAAGCCCCACTTCGCACTTCAACCGCCCCGGGAAGACTTTTTCTCCCCCAACTAGGAGCGAACTCCGGCGCGCAGATGGACGCGGCGCGGGAGAGCCGGTGATATCTCGATTACTCGTGAAACAGCTCAGATGCGACCCCGGCCGAACACGGAGAAACTCAAGGAACGAGGAATTTAATTACAAATTATATTGCAAATAAGAGACGTCGCGGTAAAGTCGGAAATGTACTTTTCTCAGCACTCCTTCACCGGCTCTACACACACCTTACAAGAGACAGCTTTCTTCGCTGAGATAAAGGATGGTGTTTCCTTATATGACGAAGAGTTTCCGGATGGAATCATTTTCGTAACTATAAAATTAAGACGTTCCCTTTGGGAACTATTTTTTGTAGTACAAATCATTATTGTTGCTTTTACTATGTAATTTTTTCTCAGTGTTTGATTTTACGCTGATTGCTTTTTTCACTGGGTTGAGTGGTTTTGGGATGAGTTTTTTTTTTTTTCGAATTCTCGATCGGTTTTCATTTTCATGCACGAAGATTGAATCAATTGGTTAAACTATAATTACAGTTGCAACCATGATTTTCCGTCATTGTCGTAACTATTAAATGAAGGCGTTCCCTTTGGAAATTATTTTTCATGGTACAAATCATTATTGTTGCTTTTACTATGTAATTTTTTTTCAGTGTTTGGTTTTACATTGATTGCTTTTCCCACTGGGTTGAATGGTTTTGGGATGAGTTTTTTTGTTTTTTTAAATTCTCGATTGGTTTTCATTGTCATGCGCGAAGATTGAAGCAACGAATCAAATTAATAGAACCATGTCTACGTTTCTGCGTGTACATTCTCGGTGGAGCGGAAATCGTCGGGCGGCGGGGTCGAATCCGCGGGGTGTAGAGCGCTCGGCAGAATGGCTCGGGAAGCCAGGGAGAAAATCGTTGCAGGGAACGAGAGAGAGAGAGAGAGAGAGAGAAGAGAGAGAGAGAGAGAGAGCGTCGAAGCCAAATTGCGCACGGGGTGTGATTCGGCTTTATTAAAACTGTCAGCGCACGGACCGGCCTCCGGTTGAAGGGTGCAAGCGTGCAGTTGTCGTGAATTCATTGGCCTCCCGACCGCGCGTGTGCAAGTCCATCCGTCCTGCCTCGGTGCACTGATAAATGCATAAATAAATGAATAAAATTATAGCCGAACCGCGCGAAATATCCGGGCGCCCGGGCGGTAACCTGGCCGCTTGCGGGAGAAACCAGATTTGGACGTCTGGACGTTGAGTCGTTCAGTCGGCGTATCGATTTTACCTGACCAAAAAATAAAAATAAAAATATTGCGATTGCCGTTCCGACGAGACATTAATCATAAAATCATGGATTCGCCGTTGAAATTCGCTTTGGAATCCCCATGGCAGGGCACTTGACGTTTCGGCTGACCGAGCGGGCTCACCGAAGGCTTTCGCGGTAGAAATGTTGGAGCGTTACATCAAGCCCCGACCAAAGCATGGTCAGCTCGGATTTAGCGGTCTGAAATTTCACTTATGGTCATTCTCGTGGGAGAAGAAAGACTATTAAAAAAGTGTGGTATCAAATTTAATGTACTGGAGGTTTTCATGCATAAAACCGGTATATTAAATTTCGTGTAGAATCGTGATGAAAAATTAACGTACACTATATTAAATATTTTACAATTAATAATTTACTTTAATTTTACTACAAAAGTTCTTTGACTCCAATATCACTGCAAAAGTCCATTAAATTTTCATCGCAATGGCACATTAAATTGAAAGATTTTGCATGAAAACTTCCAGTGCGTTAAGTAAACATTTTTTTTTAAACAGCGATACCAACTTTTCCCTAAACGGAAATCACGAACGACTCTCTCATCATTTTCCCACGGAGAAGACGAGTTTCTCAGGGGGGGGGGATGGAAAAAGCCACCCTCTACCTCGTCACAAAGCAAGCTGTCTCTCGTGCTTTCGCTGCTTCGCCGACCACTTGGGTAACTTCCTGTCCAGTCATCCTCGTTACCCTACAATCCTCCGTTCTTTCTTACCTTTTTGTCGTCGTCCATCAGCTTTCGTTCCGCGAAAGAGGAAACAGCTTTCCCGCTCGTCGGTGAGAGTGACGTCTCTCGTTCGTAACATATCGTTGGTCTCGCCGTATTAATGCGCTCGGTCTTCGGCCTCCTTTCCCTCCTCTCTTTGCCTACTCCACAGCCGTGCTGCCCCTTTCTTTTTCATCCCTCGTCTACATATTTATTACGTCGTTATCGTCGTCATGCGCCGGGCATGCGGCGGAAAGGACGTCATATATATATGCGCGGACGGCAGAAGGCAGGGCGCTGATATCTCGTAACGAGTAAAGTCCTGAAGGCCTTCCCGGTTGCCCTGTGAAGAGAGGTTGTTCCGAGTAGTTCGACGAGCTCTTTAATTTTTCAGTCGCTGGGCACCAGCCCAAAAAGCTCTCCCCTTTAGAGTCCTCCAGCCCCGGCGGGACGAAGTAGAGATGCTTTTCGCAGTTTTCTCCATTGTCTTCCCAGCGAGAGTTCCCTGCTCGGTGAGAAACCTACTTGAAGTGCGGGGCGGTTTGGAGTACGAAGAAGACCGGTGAGACTAGTCGAGCGCGAGGGCACGTCCTTATCGGCCAAGCTAGATTACCAGTAATAACAAATCGACGAAGACTACTCTCTCCCTCCTCTCCCCACCTCGCTAATTGTCCAAAGGGACGGTGGAGAGAGGCCATCCCTGTGCCGCGCTGGGGGCAGCTCTCGTTGCTCGCAACTTTATCGATAGTTTCAGACGCCTCGCTCGAACTTCCAAGAGGTTCTTCTTGATCGGGTGGTTTCGACCGTAATGTCTTGAAGCCGAGAGGGTGAGACGAGCGCCATATGACTGAGTCTTCAACGGCACAATGTCATGCTAAACCATGAAACTGACCATCCAACAGGAGACTCGTTCGTACCGTAAGTTCGTTCGGAGCCGCGTGTGTTTGCGTATCGATCATCGGTGGATTCGCACTACCGCGTAATGAAACCTGCGAGGACATCGCGCCCGTCGTCCATGACGACAGCGGCAAATTCCTGCGGCAAGGAACGGCGCCCGACCCCGTTTTGGCCTATCCGTTGCATCGCCTTCAATGACAGCCCGAGGCGGGACGAGCGGATGCAGCTACGGTGAAATTGGAGAGATCCGGAATCAGCGGCACCAGTTTCATGCCAAATTCTCAACCGCTGGGACCATCGCATCCGCAATATCCTCGAAATGAAATGTTCCGCTGCTCATTGGGGTCGTGGACGGTAAGGTGGGAAGCTGCCGGGAACGTGCGAAGAAATTGTATCCACCAAAGCCTTCCTCTGTCTCATTAGAACTACCCGAATCCGTACGATTGCCGATTGCTTCGAGCTGGCCGAAGGAAAAAACGATGTTTAGATCAATTCCGGATGTACAACTGAGACGACCGTGAAGCCTGGTAAGGTAAACAGGACAATTACCGCCATCTTCAATTGTTACATGGAACATTTTATTTAAAAAAATATACGTACGGCCGCATTAATCAAGAGTAAAATCCGCTCTTCAACATGCCAGCAATTCCTTTTGTATCAAACAAAAACTGTATTTATTATTAGTATAAATTGCGTTCAATAGCGGTAACTAAGACAGCGGCGGTAAATGCACCGTTTACTTTAGCTCGAGCTGCCGGGAACGTG
Organism: Stenichneumon culpator; assembly: GCA_964017025.1. NCBI lineage: Eukaryota > Metazoa > Arthropoda > Insecta > Hymenoptera > Ichneumonidae > Stenichneumon > Stenichneumon culpator. The sequence goes on along the minus strand of OZ024779.1, from coordinate 15,369,616 downwards.
CAAAGAACTTGTCTCCACCAAAGCCTTCCTCCGTCTCATTAGAACTTCCCAAATTCGTATGCTTCCTGACAGCTTTAAGCTGTCCGAAGGAAAAAGCGATGTTTGAATCAATTCCAAAAGTACAAGTGAGACGTCCGTGAAGCCTGAGAAGGAAAACGGCCCAGTTTCCGCCATCTTCAATTGTTAAATGGAACATTTTATTTAAAAAAAAATATATACATATTGCAGCATTAATCAAAAGTAAAATCCGCTCTTCAACATGCCGTCAATTTCTTTTGTATTAAACAAAAACTGTATTTATTATTAGTATAAATTGCGTTCAATGGCGGTAACTAAGACAGCAGGGGAAACTGCACCGTTTACCTTAGCTCGAGCTGCCGGGAAACAACTTGTCACCAAAGCCTTCCTCCCTCTCATTACAACTTCCCAAATCCGCATGCTTCCTGATAGCGTTAAGCTGTCCGAAGGAAAGAAACGATGTTTAAATCAATCCCAAAAGTACGACAAAGAAGACCGTGAAAGCCTGCCAGCTCGAGAGTTGACACATCGATAGTACTTCCGTCATTTGCGCCTCAGCCACTACCGAACCGCCGAAACGAAACCCTCCGTCGAGCCATCTTCGATACAATGAAAGTTCATTTTCTTCGTCTTTTATCGCCGAAACTCTCCTCCTCGTGGAATAGCATGGAATCAGGAGAGGTTACGCTATTTTAATCAACGATCGAATTATCCACTCTCACCCTCGTCTACTCGGAGCCCTGTGTGCTCTGGCATCCGAGGTTATCCCCTTGCGCCCACCCCTTTTCGTCTCCCGGCTCGCTAATCCACTTTCGCTCTAATTCCATCCGGCTGGAAGCTCGGCAGTCGTGACCCGTCCTCTCCGTCCTCGACGTCGTCCCGGCTCGCCCGGCTCTCGGGGAAACTCCAGTTCGCTCTTGACTTCCTTTCCGGAGACAGGGAGAGAGTAAAAGCGAGAAGGGGTTGTCGCCGCCCCCTCCTGTTGTCCCGTCGACCCCTCCGCGCTTCTGTCCTTAAGAACGGAAATCACTGAAGAGTTCAACGACGATAGAAGGCAGATTAAGAAGATTTTATCACCGCTATATTGAAAGATCCGAGGCCCCGGAGGTCTGGAAAAGCCGTTACCACAGCGAAGAGGTGAGCGATGGATGGGAATTGATTTAAGCGAAGCCGAGGGACCAGATCCGAATCCCGAAGAGCCCGGAAGCTTCGGGACCACCGGCGTTGGGACCGGGAGAAGCTCGGGTGAATGACTGGTAGTCGAGAGGTCATCGACAAGGACAGGAGGACCGCCGGAGGCTCGTCGGGGATCGCCCGGGTCAATTGGATTGCGAGAACTTTGTTCGCGTTCGCCTGAGGTCGAGAAGACAAGGATAAGATCCGCCAGACCGCTCAGACGACCTCGGTCCTTACCCTTCATCTCTCCCGTCGCTATCCAACCACTCGTATTCTCACGGTGGGCGCACGCCGGGAGACCAGCCCAGACCCTCTCCGCTGCGGCTGGCTCCGGCTCCTTTCGCTTCTCGTCCTCTCCGATGAGCCCTAAGCCTCGAGAAAACCTCGAATTAACGACGTTAGAGTGTCCCTAATCTCGGTAATAGGTCTGAGGGGAGATTCGCAACCCCTGTCCACGCAAATTATCCGGGACCTAAATGTCTCTCAGTCGAGACGTGACACCGCCTCGAAGATTTTCCTGTTTATTCCGAGAGTCCTGATAGCACACTTCGTATCTTGCTCGTGGCAGGCCGGATTCAACGCAACTGCGGAGACGGTCTTACCGGTCCGTGCGGGTTTCGGATTTCTCTGGAATTTCGCTGGTAGCGTCTGACTCTACGACCGGCTTGGGTCAGAGGCGCGAAGTAACAACAATTCCTAAGTGGGATGATAGTCCGGAGTTCAGTGGTCAAACCTTGTGGCTTTCTCGAACTCTCTCGCGCCAGCGGCGGAAACAGCGCGAGGAAGAGAGCCGGATACCTTCTGTATAATAAACGCATAACCCGTGTGCAACGTTTGGTCCGGAATCCGGGCCAATTTCGCGGGCGACCTCAAAGATCCAATAGGACTCAAAGCGGCGGGATAGCTTCCTCGGCGTTCACTCCCTTCCTTCCGTTCCCAATGCTTTGTCCACAAAGGATCAAAATTCTGGAGTTGCAATATCTATCCGTTGCAAGATTTCCTAACCGGATGAACTACCGTTTCCTTCCGTTTAATCAGATGTGTAGGGTATTCTCCATAACGCGATTAATACAGTTGATTGGTGGAACTTGGCACAGTTGATGGAAGATCAGCTTCGAGTGACAGTCGAGTAAGATCAATGTCGTCGAGGCTGTCGCCACTTGATACGGTTAGCTAGTGCGAGCGGATGATCCAGATTACTTTGGATAAAGCATCATCGTTAACCTCCCTCCCAGGCGTTCACGGTCTTTTCCTTTACGGTCAAAAGGGGATCACCGAGACCTATCGAGCGCCTCGGAGGCTCCCGAACATGACGACAATCTGGTCCGGCGCGCAGGAGCGAGTTCGTCGTTGCCCTCGTCAAAGGACCGGCGAACCATCGGCGTGCTAAACTGTCGACGGCGAAGGGACCGAGAGATTTCAAGGAGGTCCGCCACCGGTGTCGTTGACAGTGAGGAACCCCTCGAAGGAACCACAGCGATATCAGCTTATCCCAACTGCCTCGCGCACTGAGTATCTTGATCTTCGGCTCCCTCCTCGCTTTCCCTGGCCGTCTGCATGTTTGCGGAGCCCGAAGCAGCCCCCGGAGGCTACTTTTCCAAGGGCGCGACGTTCGCCGAAAAGAAGAGAACAAAAAAAAAAGCAACAACGCAGCAGCGACAGAGGAAAGACGCAAATGGCTTGCCAAAGACGCCGAGCCGGAGTCTCCGAAGGAATATTTAAGAGGCCCCCTGTTAGCCGCCTTCGAACGAGGGGTTGACCCTCTCTCGTCAGCAAAGAACGAGGAGGGTTGGAGCGGGAAGATGTACTTTGTACGGGGAGCTTAGAACAAGATGGAGAGCAGGGAGCGGGGAAGGAGAAGCGTAGTCTTGGCGAAATAGGGCGCAAGTATTAACTTAGTAAGGTGATATCCTTTTAGAAGTTTGACTTGGAGTTTCTTTCCCTACCCTCACTTTGTCTACCGCCGGTTTTGCTACTTCTTCCTCGGTCCTCGTACCGTCCTCTCACCGGTCTACAATCGCTCCTGTTTCGTTCTGTTCTTTGTTCCTCGCGGGTTTTCCAAGCGAGAGATGGCCCCGAATCAGCCGGCGTGCTAGCCGTCTGGACGATCCATCCACTCGTCGCGTTTGCAGGCAGAGGAACGCTGCCGCGCGGACCGACCGGATGGCAGGGTCAACCTACCCTGAAGATTTAAATAGCCAACGCGAAGACAAGCAAACTACTTCGCGCCAGACTTAACCGCTCCGTTTGCACAGGACTTTAATTCAAGCCGAGCGACGGAGGGCAGAATTCGTCCGACCAGTTCGCAGACCCGTGAACACTTCTCGCCGGGGAATCCTTCCTAACCTTATAACCTTCTCCACCTTCGACCGGCGACAGCGCCGTGCTCTCCGCGAAACACCGCCACCGCACTCAAAGAGGAACTCGAATTAATTTCGTTAAGGTCGTCCTTGCGAATAGTGTTCACTTCGCATAAGTTTCAGAGAAATGAGAGGGAATTCCAAACACTTCTCGATGGTATAAAAATCTGGAAAATCAAGCGTGTTGAAAGGTGCTGAAAAGATTAATTTTGCATAATCATTATTGCAAAAATGTTATCGAGAAATTGATGAAAAATAAAATTCTTCAACAAATCTATCGGAAATCTAACTTTTTTTTATGAAAATGATTCACTCATTTTTCTGAATACGTGTCAATTTTTTTAGATTTTTAAATTCACTTTGAATTTTGTTACTTTCTACACGTATTTCCCATACAAAAAAAAAAAAAAATCAAAGTGAATTTAAAAATTCATTTAAAAATTCCCTCTCATTTCTCTGAACCTTATGCGAAGTGAACACTATTCGCGAGGACTACCTTAACTCATCGGCTCACCCTCGATGAAATTGAATGGCAAAAGCGATGATTAGGCAATAAAATATCCTCCCTAATCGGAGGACCCAACAAACAGTGAACGATCTCTACTTCCAGTGACGTATGAATTCGGAATTCTATAACAGAGCGGAATGAATGATAACGCATAAAGTTGGTAATTAGCGACGCACCAGTCGCAAGCTTCGCCGTCCTCGTTAGCCCCGTCATATCACGCAACGAAAGAGAGCATCGACCGATAATCCTCATTGATAGCATTTAATTAGCGCATCGATCGTCAACATTGGCGGTGATGTCGAGAATGACTCACCGCCCTCTATAGAATACCACCACGTTTTCAACCCCCCCCCCCCCCCCCCAATTTATCTGTATAACCTTCGCCTCCTGTCCTTGTTCGAACGACAAATTCCAGCTAATTTTCACAGTCGTCGTTCTGCCTGGCTTCTTCCTTTAATTAGAATCCAGCCCCGTGAAACCCGGCGCAGCCATCGGAGATTTCACGAAAGTAGGTACAGCCCGGCCGGGCAGCCCGGTTCGCGCGGCGGTTTCGGTGCCGTTACAGTGCTCTACCTGCGCACCGAGGTAGGCAGAGAGACTGCGTTGCAGACCCCGCCGTAATCGAGAGGATCCCCGAATACGGCGGAGAACAGAGGGAAAGCCGAAAGCTCACGGAGAATCATTGTACGAGCGAAATTGCGCGAATTCGCAAATTGCCGAACGAGGAGAGAGAGAAACCTCTCTCCGCTCTCGTGAATTTTCGAGCGGCAGAGCCACGGGCATGATCTCGGGGAAAGATAATTGACCCGGCGCGGGGCGGGGCGCGGAGGTGGGCTTGTTGGGGAAAATAAGAGTGGAAGAATATTGTCGTTCGATTCGCCTCTTTGGGATGCGGGATCGAGGCGAAAGGCTCGATAGATCCGTCGGAGCTTCTCCGGGTTGGAAATTGAACGGGGAGGGGGGCGGATGAGGTAGTTGAAGATGATAACGTCTCTCTTCATGGCTTCCCGGCCTCCCGTTCGGATCCAACCCGGGAGTTTCCCTCATCGCACGAGGAAACTCGTCGCTTTTCACTCCCCCCCGACCCTCCCATGCGCTCTGCCGACTCCATTCGCTCGTTCTCTTATAATTAAGCGGCTGTGCAATCGGCTTACATACCCGCCATTAGAGTCTAAGAAGTACTTGGCCTAGCGGCTTCACAGTTTCTCTACCGTTCCGGAAACTCCCCGAGCTTCAGCACCCTTGTACTTTTATTTACTGGCTACCCGGGATTCGATGTTTCGACGATCGCGTCTTGTTGTTCTTACCTACGAGCCCACGATTCTGATCCCTAAATTTATTTATTACACGCGACTCGCTGCTTACAGTAGAACCTCGGTTTTCCGAACCCGTCGGGACTGGGCCTAGTTCGGATAATCGAAATGGAATTCTTTTTTTTTCATTTTTAAATAAAACATTTTTATTATTCAATTAATTTTCTTTTTTTAGGTCTTAGCCTAGCGGCTTCACAGTTGCTCTATCGGTCCGGAAATTCCCTGAGCTTCTGCACCCTTGTACTTTTATTTACTGGCTATTCGGAATCCCGTTTTGTTGTTGTTACCTTCGGTGCACGACCCCCCGATTCTGATCCTTAAATTTATTACACGCGACTCGCGACGTACAGTAGAGCCTCGATTATCTGAACCCGCGCTTATTTGGATAATCGAGATGCAAATTTTTTTTTACGGGATCAACACGTATATAAATAAGACATAAATAAAGTAGTGGTAGCAAAAGAGATTTACTGCCAAAGTTAATATTTACACTCGTCTTCGTATACTTCATTTTATAGCTAATGCTAATTTTGCACCTTGGCAAAGCGCCATCGACCTGGGCCATTCACTGGGCCCTGGTCGTGGTTCTGGGCTCACATAGATAAATGAAATTACAGTACATGTATATTAAATAATATTATTCATTCAATATTTTTAACATCGAAGCCTTCTTTCAAAGATTTTTGGAAATGAAGTTCTCCATTTGTAATTGCCGAACGCTGGTTACGTGTTTCGAGCAAATCGTCAACTCTGCCGAATTTCTTCTATCCGATGCGCGCTCTCCGACTCCGCTGAGGTGGGTTCAACTGCTCGGGAAAGCCAGTCTGCGAGCCGATTAACGTTGAAAGAGGAAAAAGGCACTTCAACACGGTTGAGCACGGACGCGGCTCTCGCCTACGACGAGCAACAATCTATAACGTTTCGCGCTAAGGCTCTGATAAACGGAGTCGCAGATTCCGATAATTGAGGGTTCGGATGACTGTTCTACCGTAATTCCAATAAGGCAATAACACTTCAGCTCTTCGATAGGAGAATTCTTCCTTTTTCTCTTTCAGACCAAAGTTCCAACCTCCTGTTTTTTAATTTTTTTATTTTATTTTTTTTAGATGTAGCTCCCGTTGATGCGATAGCAGTCACGAAAGCGCCCGCGGATAAAAGCGGAGCAAAGTGTGAAAAGAGGAATTATGGGAGTGTAGGAAGCGCGCGAGCGTCGGGGCCGTTCGGGTTGCGGTTCGGTCTATCGGACTCGCCTTTTGTATGGAATAAAACGACAGAATAAAGCGCATCGCTATAGTTCACCGATATATGTATATCGAGTGTATGTGTGTAGGGCGAAGCGAGAGAGGGAGAGAGGAGAGACAGTGAGAGAGGAACGATGCATCGAAAAAGCGGGGACGAACGAGGACGAGCGATGGGGTCGCTGCAGAGTGCGCATTCAACCTCCCCCGCCTCGCTTACACTGCGACGGCCCAGGCAGAGCCAGACCCGATTCGTCCCCGGCGTACGACAATAATTCACTTCCTACCCATTTCGCTCGCGATATAACGCCACTTGACAATGTACACGGATATTATTTTCCCTCGTATTTTTTTTTCTTTTTTTTTCGGTCTTTTTTTTCATTCGAGCTCTGTGTTGGCATTCTCGTTTCTTTATTTCCTCCTCGCGGGCTATCGATCGCGTTGGATTCTACGTTGGATTCTCCGCCGCGCCGGTAAGACGATCCCCACGGACTATGTTTGGGGATTAGGAATATAGGTTTTTTGCATGGATTTTTTTTACGAACCGACGTTCCGCGAAGTATGTTACTTAAGGTGGTCCTTGCGAATGGTGTTGGTTCCGCATGAGTTTCAGAGAAATGAGAGGGAATTGCAAACACTTCTCGATGGTATAACAACAATAAAAAAATCAAGCTTATCAAAGGCACTGAAAACATTGATTTTGTGTAATAGTAATTCCAAAATGTTATTAACAGATTGACGAAAAATAAAATTTGTCGACAAATCTGCCGGAAATCTAACTTTTTTTTAATTAAAATAATTCCTTCATGTTTCTGTATACGTATCAATTTTTTCAGATTTTTCGATTCACTTTGAATTTTGCAACTTTCTACACATTTTTTCTATGAAACAAAAAAATAATCCATTCAGGATATTATCAAAGTCTCGCAGCTCCGCATATGTACGTATGTGTTCATCAATTCATTCGTTTCGGAGGTTCGGCCGAATTTTTAATCGCCGTTCTTCTAAATTAGAGGCAATATCCTGCAATGACCTCGTCTGTGCTCTTTTCATGCATAAAGCTGTCGACAAAAGATAACAAAAAAATTACCACCGCCGATTTGACTATCATGGAGCCTTTCAATCTTAAACTTCAAGACACTCTCTATACCGGTGTATTCTCCGCAACGAAAAAAAAAAAAAAGAAAAAAAAGGCCATCGCTCTCAGAGAGATGCCAGCGAATCAATCAGATTCTCGAGTGCGAAGGCTATTATCGAAGTTCCGCAGCTCTGCGCGATCGTTGCGCGGTTAATAATGTCGTCCTGCAGCTCAATCAATCACTTTCGCTCCCCCTCGCGCACTTTCTCTCTCCGGCGGGAGCATCAAGAGCTGTCGTTGTGCCGCTGCGATACACAGCATCATCCGCGCGATGACGCAGGAAAGAGGGATGATCTTGGTTTCGGTTCTCCTCGTCGTGACATTTTTTTTTCGTGCTTCTTTCTGTTCTCGAATGGACTCCGAGCTGCCGGAGCGGTAAAGCGACATCAAGTCGACGACCGTGTCTGTGTCATAAGGTGGGGCTCAAGATCGAAATATCCCCAAAATATTTTGAAACAATTTTGCGTCGAAACAATTTTATGATATAAGAAGAGAGTCCAAATATACCAGTTTTGGGACGCGGTTTTTCGGCACGTCGCTACGCTCGGACAATGACAGATTTCGAGAATTCTGACGTACGAACTCAACTACTTAACATTAACTGAAAGAATTCCTTTGCCATTTATCAATTAACTTACATTCATTTAATTGTTAAATGGCAAAGAAATTATTCTAGTTAATGTGAAGTAGTTAAGTCCGTACGTCAGGATTCTCTGAAATATTATATTTACGGGAAACGATATTGAAGATAAGCTGCGTAGAAAACTGGCTAACCTAACTTCTTCGAACTGTCCGATTATTGGGTCGCGTATCTATCACCGCTTCTACCGATTTTGGGACACTATATCGTCGGTCTTTTAGCAAAATGCAACAATGGAAAATAATTCGGGCTCCAACCTTCTATAACCTTTTTCTGTGCATCAAACAATGTTTGCAGATACGATTGCAAGTCTCAAATTAGATTTCTAATACTTAAATTCGTAATAAATCAAATCTGCTGGCGGTTGGCTGAAGGACTTAGGTCGATGGCCAATTCTCAATATGCAATATAGGTGAAAAGATATAAGTTTCTTATGTATACAAAAAAACTGTTACATGTTATGTATTGTCAATAAACTCACTACTACTCAAATCTCCATAGTAGTGTCCGATGACTTGCGACGTGTCCAAGCATCGGTACTTTAACCTTACACTGAGAAAAAGGATAGTATTTTCTACTATACCAATAGTTCCCAGGAAAAAGGTCTATATAGATAGTTTCCGATAGTATATAGGGGAGACCGGGGCAAAATGGGACAGTGAGGGCAAAACTCAATTTTCCAATAATTTTTCGATGCCCAATTTTTGTCCCAACGATACATCCGGATTTTCAAACTCGTTCTGCCGCACGTAGCACCATCGCGACCATCTAAGAGTCAATGGGGAATTGCGCTTTGTCTCATCATCCCGTTTTGCCCCGGTGTGCCATTTTGCCCCGCTCTCCCCTATTCAATTGGTTAAATTATCATTATAGTTGCAACTATAATGATATAATGATTTATAATGACTATAATGATTTTTTGTCACTGTCGTAACTATAAAACGTAAACGTTCCGCCTGGGAACTATTTTTGATGGTAAAAAGTCAGTATCGTTGCTTTTGCCATGTCAGTTTTTTTTTCTCAGTGTCGGGACGTGCGCCCTCGGCTATTTAATTTCAACCCTTCCCGGTTCATCGCCCTCGCCGTCCCCCGCCCATTATTTTCCCACTCGGATTTTTATTGTTATATGACTCAGCCTGATTTTCCTCGCCGATGTTTTCGCGTCAGCTAAAGCGCCGTTTCTACAGTTTCACATCGAAGTTCAGTAATCGTCGAAAACAGATTGGCGCTCGATCGGCCACCGCAGTTGCACGTTCGCCGAGAGAAATCTCTCCGGGTTTCCGTGTTTGTCTGTGTGTGTGCGCGCAGGAGGAGGCGAGCGTGTAACCGGTAGGAAGGCCGGGCGCCGCGGTTCAGACATCGCTCCCAGTAGTGGCAGCCCGTAACTGGTCAGACTCGCCCATTAAATTCTCCGCTACCGGACTCCGCTCGATGCTCCGACCGCGCGGCCGCACGAGTTCTCTCGCTTTCCAGTTCGGCTCTTAAGACGAAAGCGCTGTACCTCGCCGGACGATTTAATTAAAGTGTCGATTAAACGGTCAATCACAGTTAACCCGCCGGGTTAAGCCGGTCACGTCACCGCGTAATTCCATTATCCACTCGCGGGCTGAGCGCGCCCGCGCGCTCCGATTCGTCCGCCTTCGCCGAGAGCATACACGTCCCTGTGCCTCTCCCCATCCAGAGCGACATCCCCCAATTCGCCGCTTTCCCTCACTCGATGGGATAAAGTTTCATTTTTTTTTTTATTTTTTTTTATTTATTTTTTTTATTTTTACTTGGATCAACACCGAAAGCTCGATAAATGGGGTTTTCGGAGGATCAGCCGCGTTAGCGGACGAGACGCGTCGAAAGCTTTTTGCTCGCGCTGCCAGCAACGGCGTCCTCTCACGAATATTATGTACGAGGAAGCCCTATTATGTGTCTTATATTTCCCTCGTGAGCCTCCTGTTATCGGCACGTCTGGGGGCGGGCAATGGCTTAAAATAGGTAAACCCGCACGGCGAAGTGCTGGAGAGTCTATTTTTTTTAAATCCAATAACCAGGCCGATGAGAAGCTCCTGGAAATAATGTCACAGTTTCGAGTGAAATTAACACCCAGTCGCTTAATAATACAACATCTTGATCTTGCCACCAAACCTACCTGCTCTGAGCTTGCTTTGTTATTTTTCCTTTTTTTTATGTCAAGATAAAAGTTTGATGCGGCGAAGTTATATTTGGCTTTATCGTGGATAGTCCGGTTTTATCGTGTAGCAACGATGAACGGACTCCGGGCAGTATAAATTTCATTACACTACACTTCATTCGATCAACCAACCAACCCCCCCCCCCCCTCCTCCTCCCTGCTGGTTATTACTGGGCTCGGTTTATACTGAGTCCCGAGAGTTTCACGAACTTTTCAAATGTTCCCCGGTGAGTAATATCTTCTCGGGCAATATTCGCAACGGCCTGAGAATATAATTCTATTCTCTTGCGTTCTCCTTTTTCTCACCTTTCGCTTCCTCTTCCGCCTCTCCATACACCGAGTCTTTGGGAGGATTTTGTTTTAACAACGAAGAAGTCACCGTCTCAATGAATTCGCATTCTGAATCCGGTCGGTCTGACCGGATACGGGCTGTTTCCACTTCGCGGGCTATCCCGAGCCGTGGACGCACCAGTTTAGGGGAAAAAAAGGTCGTCGGTTAAACAATGGGCTGTACTTTTCAAACGGTCAAAACTACAAAAAAAAACTACTTGGTGAATTCGTAGAGCAAAGTTTGAGAAACAGGATGAGACGTCGTACGTTGAAGTCCATTAAAAAAGACGGATTTTGATTTTTTTAAATCCATTGAAAATGTACTGACATGGAAATTTGTATTTGCCAGTCGTTGTTCGAAGATTGTACGATTGTCTTCGAAGACAATCGTGATTAATATTCGCAACGGCCTGAGAGTATAATTCTATGCTCGCACGTTCTCCCCTTCTCAACTTTCGCTTCTGCGTTCTTGTCTTCATATATCCAGTTTACCGAGTTACGTCTTTGGGAGGATTTTTTTTTATCAACAATGAAGCGATTCGCGGTCTCAATGTATTCGCATCTCCCTGGTCTGACCGTATACGGGCTGTTTCCACTTCGCGAGCCATCACGAGCCGTGGACGCGCCAGTCGTCTCGGGCCGGGAGGATTCGCACGCGTTTAACCTGGGCGCTCGGTGCAATATTCACGGAAGATTGACGGTGATGGTTTCTACTCTCTTTTCCGTATCCTCCGCCTGTCTCTCGCCCGTGTAACTTTTTGCCATCTCCGCGGCCGGTCGGCCACGTAAACCATAAAACGCGGCGGGCGAGAAAGCTCGTAAAAGGCCGCTAAAGCTATCCCGTGAAAATCTATAGCCGAGGGACATTAAAATGATTTCGTTTAAGGGCGCGCTAGCCGAGGTAACTCCGGTCTTCTCCCTTGCCGACTCTTCCTTCTATGTTTGTTCGGCGTTTGACACCCCCGTTAAATTCTTTGTTCGACCGTATAATAAGCAACTGGATCGAGTACTCGAGAGTCGAGAGGAAGTCCCTTCGGTGGGAAGACGGTGCGATGGGTTGAATAGACCGACTAAAATTGTTTTGTAGTTCTAACAAAATGTGCTTCGTTAATGATTTAATTGGGACAGACTATTTGTTTTGCGGTCCCAGAAAAATTGTTTGTTGTCCGTATATTAAGAAAATAAATTAGTTTCGGTAACAATTGTTCTCGCGGTTCGAAGAAGTTTTTTCTCCGTGATATGAGTTTTTTCTTTACTCGAACAAAATGCGGTTCGCTGAGGATTTATTGTTTGCAGCAAAACAATTTGTTTTTCAGGAAAATTGTTTGTTGTCCGTATATTAAGTAAATAAATGAGTTTTGCGATTTTGCATTCATTTTTGTAATTTTGGCTATAAAAATACCCGCTAAAATTTTTCGTTAGTCGTCGCTCCGGGACTGTACTTCCATATATTTTTTCAAAGTGATCACGAATCCGGCACTTTTCCATTCATAGATGAATATTTAATATGAAAAAGAACGTACCGAAAAAAAAAATTGCATGAAATTTAAAAAATTCAAAATGACATAAAATTTAAACGCTTCAATCTATTTTCGTGAAATTTCAATCGGATCATCGGGTGATCATATTTTATCTGTATGCGCGTTTTTAGCCCGATAGCTAAAAAATTGCGAGCGCCCGAGTGAGTACAGACATTTTCGAATAAATTAAAAACGGCGTACAAAAAAGAAAACAACTGAACATTTCCGGATGAAATTTCTTAGAAACATTGACTATTAACCACACATGCCGTGTGTGAAATTTCAGCTTGATCGGTCGATGCGTTCTCGAGTTATAGCGGCTTGAATTTATCGCGTCCGATTCACACATCCATCCGGACATTTTGTCTAAGTGCGATTCTTCGATGTTTTGGAACATTCCGAAAACGTTTTCATTGAAATCCCGAATTTTTTTTTTCACCATAAAAAAGCTTCCTCTATGAGGAAGTTATAAAATCAACTTCCACAGTCTCAAACCTAATTGACTACCGATACATACAATTTTTTTTTTTCTGTTTGCTCGAGCATCAAACTCGGGTATTTTCTCATTCATTCTCGAAACTCTCGAACTCGCCTTACAATCTCGAACAATATGATGTGCGCGGAATGTGGAGGGACGCCCTCGGGGTTCTTCCGGGACTCTGGCACGGTTCGCGTTCGCTGCCGGTTTGTCCCGTGGATAGTGTAGCGATGGATGAGAAAGGAAGACGAGGGAGTGAAGAACGCCCGGATTCCGCTCCCATGATATAATAAGGTCGGGCTTGCGTCAATGTCGTTACTGCGAATAGACTTCGTCTCGTTGCTCTTCGTTACCCGAGCTGGCTTGTTCCCGCACACACACAGACACAAACTCCTGTCTCTTCCTTTATCTCCTCCATCCACCTCACTTCGTACTCTGATTTATCCTGTTTGCCGACGATGCGCTACCGCACACTCCGAGAGAATCGTTTGCCGATATCGAACTCCGTGAAACTCCCTTCGCGGAATATTATTGTCGATACGCAGGTGAATACTGCAATCACACCGTTAATACGGCATTGCTTGTGCCCGGAGGGTCGGTAGAATGCCCGTTCGATATTCGAGACTCCGAGCAGAATCTGCCCAACTATTGTATTTCCTATCGGGGAGTCATCGAGCGAAGCTCTCCAGTCGAATTCGGCGTTGAACTCAGAATCGTCCAGCGTGGACCAAGGTACAAATAGATAATAGTTATTTTCCTGAGGCATGCATGTGAAATCCTGCTTTTTCGTTCCTGTGAAGTGTGCGCAGAAAGGCACTTTTTCGCACCGCGTGCGGGAAAAATACTGCGCATGCGTACAAACGCAATATCGTATTTGTCCCGCACTAGTGCGGAAAAGTGCCTTTCTGCGCACACTTCAAGGGAACGGAAAGCGTGATTTTCGTGAATTTGTTAGGAGAATACCGCACTTGCCTTCGGCTCGTGCGGCGTTTTCATACTCATCAAGAACTCTCTTTCTACGCCCTTGCCATACGAATAATTATTTCGAGTCAGCTGTTGTACCCGGAATTATTTTCCATTACAGCAGAAGCCCGTTTATCCAAGGTAACGTGAGGAGAGCGTGCATAGTATAAGTGAAATCTCGGATGAGACGAATATAAATGCATCCGAAAAATCAATGTTTCGACAGGGATTTAGTTGTACTTTTTTGTTTCCTTTTAATTTGAGCGTAAAAATTGAACTTTTTGTTTTAAACGCGGCATTTTTCGCACATTTCGATACGGAGTCGTCTCGAACAGTTGGCAAAAATAATTTTTATCAACGGGAAAGGGGCTCGGCTGTCAAAATGTCGGATGCGAATTTCCTAGAGCACATAGTACTTATGATTCGATCACAGGCGCAAAGTGCCTACGATTTGGCACGAACGGCGGATATTTCGCTTCAAAGTCTGTTGAAACGAAAGTATGAGCTGAATAAACTTTATCTATGGCGAGCCGTTCAATTAACATCTCGCCGGGGAGGTTTGATGATGGCGAGACGGGCAGGGTAGGGCGAGCCAGGATAGCGATAGTCGCCTGAACGCGAAAGGGTAGACATCTCGATGGGAAAAAAAGGATATGCGAAAAATATATTTTTCACGAAAGTTTTTATATAATTCATACATTATACGAGATTTAAGTGACGGATAAAACCGGCAAATATTCTTTGAAATAAAATTTTTCCATAAACACAAAACTACATGTTTCAAACATTTTTGAGCGAAAAATTGGTTATTTTTGTATTATATTTCAAATACACTGTAAAAGTAAATTGTAAATTTATAATACTGGAACTTGAAATTCGATTGCATTACTTACATAAATTAAATATTGCTGTACTTTTTTGTAAAATTAAAATACCAAATATTAAAATTAAAAATCTTTTGTCCGAAAATTCCAAAAATGTGCATTACAAATAAAAATTTTACTGTAAATTTGCAACGCACAAATTTTTGAAATTCCAGAAACAGTTTCTATACAGAAGCTTCTAATACCATTCATTCCTTTTCAAACAAAATTTTCTTCAGTGTCCATTTAAAATATATTTTAAATATATTGTTTTCCACGCGGAAAGAAACTGAGAGAAAGAAGCCTGGGAAAATGGGGGTGTGAAAGATATTTATTGCGGCTGCAAGCGCGCTGCGTTCTTGACTACATACACTGTAAAAAGAAATTGTGAATTTAATGTGCAATTATGACGAAAAAATTAATATACTCATTCATTGAAATTGAAGTACATTATAAAAAGTAAAGTACCTTTGTACTAAAATTAACGTAAATTATTAAAAATTAAGAATTTCCAATGTTGTTAATATACCGAACATTAATTTTTTATCGCAATCGCACGTGAAATTTAATATACCAGTTTTTGCATAAAGTCTTCCACTCCGTTACATTAAATTTCATATGAATTTTGTTTACAGTGTAGGTGATAAGGTTCCGTGCATCTCTCGGCACAAGCGCAGGAATCAAGCAGTGGGTGTGTCGGGTTGGGTTCGTACGGAGGCGCGAGTATGTGAACGATCGAAAGCGGCGACTTTAGTGCTGGCTGGCCGCATTGGTCCGCGGGCTCCCGGTTTCAGCGTTAAATCGATTCCTATCTCGCCCTCTCGACAGTCCTCTCGTTCACCTGGGCTGACTCTCGCCCCTCGCCGTAGCGGAGGTAAGAGGGAAACCGTTGGCCCAACCAGGCAGTTCGAACTCTTTCCATCCACTTTGGGAATCTCCGGGATCGCTGAAACCGTCGCCCAGTCATTTCGGGCACGCGATAGCGAGATTTAACTCGTTCTCCTCACTTCCCTCTCGGTCTCTCGCGCTCTTTCCCTCCGTTGGCAGCAGACTGGCGCGTCGTAAGCAGGATTTATCCCCGACCATATACGCCGGGCCAATGTCGCTTTACCGATGCGTTGTACGATCTATTCGCGCGAATTCGGATTTCCTCCGCTTTCGCCGAATCGAATGTTCTCCCGGCGATAACCCTCTCGCAATTTTTACTTTCTCGTCCCAGACGAAGTATTCGAGGAAAGTATTGTAGAAAGAAAAAACAAAAACACGTCGGATTAATCGTTGCTGAATGCGCTGAATGGGAAAATGTACTTCTTTAACGCGCCGCGGCTTCGGAAGGGTCTAATTTTGGGCTCTTCTTTTTTGGTTTTTACTGAAGATACTCAATCTTTATGTTTCGACCCTGGTCCGGGCTTTCTTCAGAACGGTGTTTATTTGTTCTCTGGTTCTTTCCATTATATTTCTCGCTTTCATTTCGGGTGCTGTTCTATGCGTGCGGTTCTCTGTGATACGTTCTGTTGTGTTTCTTGTCTGAATGTGACAGCTCTAATTGTGTGGTTTATTTAGGTTTACCGGTTGGATTAGTGTCACAGTTGTCCTTCGTTTCTTGAGACGCCCTTCACTGAGAAAATATCAAAAAGAAGAGCCTTCATCAAAAAAGAAGACCCCGAAATTAGATCGTTCCGAAGCTACAGCGCGTTAAAGAAATACGTTGGATTGTCAGATTTATGGTCCAGAAACATGATTTTTTACCCAGAGTGCAAACAAGTACTCGAGTAGTAACTCGTATTTATTAACGATATGTTTAATTGGTTTTCGGTAGACTCGCAAATCGCTGGGTGAGATTTTTTAGTCCATTTGTAATTGGTATAATTCGTGTTTGTTTTTCATATATTATGGCCCATAGATTGAAGAGAGGGTTTGTCAGGTTACGTATGCGCGTGAGGCAAGTATTCGATTTTTCTTTTTTGGAAAAGCAAAATTGTCAAAATCACCCCAATAATCCGTTTGATGCGTCCATACGCCCCGACGAAATCTCATTGGTAATGGAAATCGTGCCGGTCCGGTTGGAGCGTCACAGTCCTTTCCCAAAATTCCACCCCCAAACAGTGTCGGGCGATCCGTGCGGATTTGTTCCTCTGCGAAATTTGCCCCGCAGCCGTGTTCCCGGTTTCGTCAACGATACTGATTAATGTTTGCCGGGAAACTTTTCTACCTGTATGCTCACAGGGAAGTTCGAAGAAGTTCAAAGTCTCCACGGTGCCATCTTGCGGAGTGTGTGTGAGCGAACCGGCAAGTCAACCCCTGTGTGGGTCTTATAAGCTCGTTGGATTGACGAAGATTGGATGGAAGCCCGCTGGTACCGAGACTGTGGTTAATTATCGGCATGCGCCTTCGTACCAACTCTCTTCCGTGTACATCTTCATCCATGTGCCGCGGCATCCTCCGGCCGCGGGAGAACGCTGATGGGAATGCGGTAGGAGCTCTTCGGCCCCGAGCGTGCAGTCCTACTCGATACACACTCACACGTAACCGCAGCATCCCTCCGTAGGTCATACGGCAATGTTGGCTGAACGCGAATTACTTTCCTGCACACACTCGGTTTATCTCCGCTCTCGACGATCCCTCGCACTCACGCGAAGCCCGGTCCCCAAAATTGCCGATCTTTTGTGAATACCTAATGCGATGCCTGCGCCCATATTAATCCCCGGCTTTGAGCCGGCTTGATTACTTATCACGGTTTCAGGCTGTAGCGTCGAATTGCAGGAGAATCTGACAATTTTGCTTCTTCGTACCGAGAAACGATGTTTTAGTTTAAAAAATAAAATAAATGTATATTAGAAAAAAATGAAAAATGAATTAGCAGCAGCGTGCATATTGTTACTCGTAATGTACAATTTTTCTACCTTCTAACTCATGACGGGTGCAAATTTGATTTTATTCAAGTTTGCGGAGTGAAAATCGTGCTTGAAGCCCAAAGCGTAATGAAAATTGGCAAAAATGACTTTTTTTTTAACATGGTGTAGTTTTCAATCCCGTACATGAGTTCTAGGGTTAAATTTGCACCTCTATTAATTCACGAAGCTAAAATAATAAAGTATCAACAGGTTCTTGTGGCTCGAGCGCTTCGCACCCTTGTTGTCGACTTAGAAATTTAGATTTTCAAAGATTTACCAGAAATAGGTCACTTCCGGTTTGAAATCCTCATTTTTCGACCGGAAGTGACCTCATACCGGAAATACGTCACTTTCAGTTCGAAAATCTCATTATTCGACCGGAAGTGACGTCATGTCTGAAATACCTCACTTTCAGTTTGAATATCTCATTTTTGGATCGGAAGTGACGTCATACAGAAAATACGTCACTCTCATTTTCAAAATCCCATTTTTCGACCGGAAGTGTCGTCATACCAGAAATACGTCGCATTTAGTATGCAAATCCCATTTTTCGACCGGAAGTGACCTCACACCGGAAATACGTCACTTTCAGTTCGAAAATCTCACTGTTCGTCCAGACGTGACGTCACACCGGAAATAGGTCGGATTCAGTATGAAAATCCCCTTTTTCGTCCGGAAGTGACGTCACACAGGAAATCCGTCACTCCCGGTCGTAAAAAAGGATTTTCAGGTCCTCTGCGTCGACACGCGCGCTTATGGGTTTATCGATGCTCGAGCAATGACCGGGGTGGCAACGGCGAGTCCTGGCCCGAATGTCCCTCATACCGAGGGGAAAGTCGAGGAGCGAAGCGATACCCAAAGCTCGGATAAATACCGCAGGTACAGTGAATAAAAGCGAGTTAGCGAGAACGACGGTGTGAAGCAGAGGCGTAGAAAAAAAAACCAAAAAATAAAGAAAAAAAAAAAAAAATTGTACGCAGAAAAGTGAGTACCGTTAAAAGGCCGCCAGCGTTACCAGTCAGCGGGCGCGGGGTATTAATTAACGCGTGTGCGCGGCGAGCCGAACCGCCGGGGGGAGAAAGAGAGTCGGCCGAGGAACGGGCTCGAGGGCGGTTTGTGCCGCGAGAGTTTCCTCTTTCGTGCCGCTATCGCGGTGCGGTGGTTGGCTCGGAGGGATAATAAACTGTCGGTGGAAGGATAATGGCGGTATAGGTATCAGCCCGGTGGGTTGTAGCGGAGCCGGCAGTCGTCGAGGCTACCAGACACGAGTGGTGGCTTGCATGGAAAGGGGTGAAGTGGCCGGAACGCGAGTCGCGTCGCGACATTCTTCCGCGAACGAGAGATCGGGAGATAGAGATAAATGTAGAGAAGAGCACCTCTCGCTAAAAGCCACTAGATTTTCACCGAACCCGCGCTCGCACGCCGGACAAAGGCCCAAAGCAAAGACCACTCTCTCGCCATTTTTCTCTTTTTTTTTTTTTTGTCACAAATTTGGTCTCTCTTGGTCTTTTTTGTAATTTTTTTTTTTTTGCGCATGCTTCAGCGATGGAAACCGGCAGTTTTCTCAGACATGGAGAGGAGAGAGGTATAGAATGGTAAAAAAAAGGAATACGTGGGCATGAACGTGATTCCTCTGTCGCCGGATGGATGCCGTGGAAACTCGCTTTCGCCACGCTATTCGGAGATAAAGGAAGGCATCAGCAGACCGTAGAGATAGTGGCGGGGTGGGGTGGGGGGGGGGGGGTAAAAATGGTTGGGTAAGGGATGGCGGAGTGGAGAACGGTTTATACGTGCCGACAGAGGTAAAAAGCTTCTCCCTCGGCGCGATGACGGCGCAGGGAGTAAAAAGTGGATTTCAAAAAGCACGTGGCTCGGGGGTGTGAAAACGTGGAATTCGCAACTGTATCGCGAATGTCCATGGACATTCGGCGAGCAATGAGGGGAGTGCTCCTGCAGATTCTTTGAACCCCTTTTGTTTACCGGCATCCCCGGAGGATAAGGCTGGACGAGCTCTTGGCGCTTTTATTCAATTTTGAATTCTCCGATTCAGCGGGAAAAAAAGGGTAATTTAATTCGCGAGCCTTTCGGACGCCTAAAAATACTGTCGAGATTCAATTACAAGTTATGGTGGAACGCGTTAAAGAGGGCGCTCCTGTAGTTTTTTTTTTACTTCTTATGTTTTCCAACTGAGGATAATGTAGAAGAATTTTATTTTTATTTTGAATTTCCTGATTTTGCAAGAAATATACTGTATCTGTCCATGCTTTCGCGTGGAAATTAAATTGATGGCTGTAGTGGAACGCATTGTTTGATTAAATGAATTGAAAAAATCCTTTAAATTTAAATTTAAATTTGAATTAAAGTTTGGATTAAGTAATCTGGGAATCGAAAATTGTATTAATTTTGAAATGCCCGATTCAGCAGAAACAAAGTATAATATAATTCTTCAGCCTTTCGGGTGCCCAAAAATCATGACGAAATTCAATTAAAAGTGAAACTGGACCGTGTCAAAAAGGTCGCTCCGGTAGCGTTTTTGAACACCTTGTTTTTACCATCGGAGGATAACGTAGAACAATTTAATTTTTATCCAATTTTGAATTCACCGATTCAACAAAAAATATACTTTACCTGTTCATCGTTTCGGACGTTAAAAAATCCTGTCGCCATTAAATCGAAATAAATGAAAAAAATGCTTTGAATTCGAATTAAAAAAAGAAGAATTGAATTAAATAATCGGGAAGTTTAAAAATGAATTAATATTGAAATTCCCGATTCAGCAAAAAAAAAAAAAAGTATAATTCAACTCTCCATCCTACCGGACGCCTAAAAATCCCGTCGAAATTAAATTCAAATCGCATTGCAGAACGCCCTGCCATATAAATTATTAAAATTCAAGATAATAATACTGCAACAATTATCCCCAACGCTTCCGGGGCTCCAGTATCGAGCAGCATTTAGCTGCGAGTGCACTGCAATCCCGGCAACCACTCGTGAATCTACCGACCCCCCCCCCCTCCCCCTCTCACCCCTAACCCCACGACCGGTGCCTCTCTAATAACTCGTCGAGAAGCGCCGAATGCACTCGAAATAATTTGGCATTATTAACTTCGTTATTACCCAATTTCATTCGCTCAGAACGAGCTGCAGTTTAGTTTCGCACAACGCTCCCTCATCTCCCTCTCGGTGTGAGCCTATTATTGTACCGCGGGCCGATTCGGATGCATCGTTGGCTTCCACATTCCCATTATGTATCCTATTAATACGAAACGATAACGCCGTCATGTATGTCTATATATCGATGACGCAGACGCGATAAAGTCGGACAAATTTCGGCGTAAGCCGGAAGCCTCACTTCGGGTAATTTTCGAAGCTTCGAGGATCCTCGATACAACAAGTTCTTGTTACATCTAGCATAATTGTCGATAATGCCGAACATCCTGGTCGGTGTTACCAAGCATGCGTTAAAAATCGACTAAGATGGACCACCGGGCGACATTTATGATAAAAAATGTAAAAATCCTAAAAACCGTTTTAGCGTCAGGTCTTTATAAGAGTCTTTCCTACCTATTATTCCCCCCTAAATGAGATTTGCCTCCGGGATTTTGAGATGCAGGCCCAAACTTTCAAGTGGTCCATATTCGCCCCCCTTACGCTATTTGCCCTCTCGATCCTGCATGAACCGCGGATTCGAGTCACGCCTCATAACGCGAGCGTGCACAAAAGATCGCTGTACAGAATCTAGAAAGAGCATGCGAAAAAAATCGACTAAGATGGACCACCGGGAGACATTTATGATAAAAAATGTAAGAATCCTAAAAACCGTTTATCGCCAGGTCTTTATAAGGGGTCTTTCCTACCTATTATTCCCCCCTAAGTGGGATTTGCCTCCGGGATTCTGAGATGCAGACCCAAACTTTCAAGTGGTCCATATTCGCCCCCCTTACCCAATACCCCTCTCTCGATCCTGCGTGGACCGCGGATTCGAGTCACGCCTCATAATGCGAGCGTACACAAAAGATCGCGGTATAGGATAGAGAAAGAGGGATCGGGGGGAAGGGGGTGGGGGAGGGGGAGGGGGAGGGGCGCTCATAAAAGTTATCAGCCTTTAGACGTGAGGGATTTACGAAAGCGTCGAGGAACCAGCAGTTCTCAGCTCGACGATTTAGTTCTCCCTCCCGCTTCCTCACTTTCCCTCCCCCCCCCGCCCCCTCTTTTCACCCCTCTTGACACACAGGCAACACAGCCTCTCCGCCCACGTACGCGCTTTGCCTCGTTAAAACTTGCATTCCCTCCTCCAACCTCTTTCGCGTCCTCCACATCCCAACGATTCACGAAAGTCAAACCCCCTAAAGCCCCCCCTCTTACTTCTATATCACTGTAGTAGGGGTGTATATAGGGCGAGTAGCGCCAGTCTCGAGCGGACCATCAGCAACAGCTACCCGACAGTAAATGGCATGGGGAGGGGGGAGAGGGTGGGGGAGGTGCGTTATCAAGAATTCGCAACGGCAGTCTCATTCACTCACTTTCGACCTCCCCCTCTAAATCCCTCGCGGGTTCCCCCCAATTAGCGATACTCGAAAACTTGAACCAGAAGTTTCGAGGGTTGGTTGTGCGGATGCCGGAGGGTGTTGTCGTAATTGTAATAGCGTTACTTGTTAATGAAGCGAAGACTGAGATTACGGCGAATGGAGATTGGGTAGGCTGGATTAATTTGGGTACGAAGAAGCAGAAAGCGGAGAGGCGGGGGAGCTAAAATAAAAATTAAAAAAAAAATGGATGAATGAGAAGAAGGAGAGTGAAGGAGGGCGATGGGGATGAAAGAGAGGCGTGGGGGAAGGACAGGTAGGATAACCGATTGAAGGAATTTGGTTCGATTGAGAGAAGTGTCAGCGGGATAGGTGAAATAATAATCGTAGAGATCGGGTACGCCAGAGACGGAATCGTTATCGGTTGATAAATAATTCATCGCAAAGATGAGTCAGGCGGCGTCATTAATGCGGTTTAATTCAACGTTCATTCATCGAAGAGAATCTCAATCGATCTAAGCAACGAAATAGTACATTAATTAATCATTACTGTACTATTTCGTCAAACAAAAATACCCAATATTAAAATTACAAATAATTTTCCTGAAGTTTACAAAAATTTGCATAAAACATTAAAAATGTACTGCAAAAATTGCAACATACATGTGCTTGGAATTGCAGTAACATTTTATGTAAAAGAAACTTCTAATGCCCGTGAAAAAAAAAACTGTTAACCCCGTGAAAAAAAAAAAATGATACCTTTAATTTATCGGCCGGGAACTTTTTATGCAAAAACCGGTGCATTATATTTCGCGTACAATTGTGATGAAAAATCAATATACTTTCTCATGATAAATTAGAGTAAATAAAAAAATGAAGTATTCCCAATGTCTTCGGTACATTGAACATTAACATTTCATCACAATTGTACATGAAATAAAACATACCACTTTCTGCATAAAAACTTCCGATCCCTTACATTAAATTCCATACAAATTTAGTTTACACTCTATTCTACCAGACCCCAATCTACCCTTCCAAAATCCCCACCAAGGCGTACGATCAATGATTTCCATGTTCAATACCAGAAAAAGCGCAAAGTAGATCGAATCCTATACCAGCGCCACTTAAGTATCCGCAGTCGCAAAGGTCATCGGCACTCATCCTCCATGCAAATCGCCGTCACATTTCTCAGTCGCAACAAACTTTCCGTCGACGGACCTAGGAAGAGGCGTCACACATGCGCCAAGAAAAGATTAAGAAATAGAGGTAAAACTAAGTAAAACGGTGTTACGTGCGCAGTAATAGAACTCCACATGAATCGGACACAGGCTATACCTGCGAGCGGTCCGAGGGGAGGAAGTAGCGAAGGAAAAACAGATACGCTCTCGGTAGCGTTTCTAAGCGCCCACACGGAGCGGACGCAGGCTATACCTGCGAGCGGTCCGAGGGGAGGAAGTGGCGAAGAAAAAACAGATACGCTCTCGATAGCGTTTCATCGGTGCGAGAGCGCGGCTCGCGAGCAGGTGCAACGTTCGCAGGTGGAGGGTGAGTCGGCTATCCGATTGTGTAATTTCGCGTGGCATCCGCAGCCTGCGCTCGCCCCCGAAGAGCGAGACGCTGAAGTCGGACGTGGGCGGGGGAGGAAGAGCGCGCGAAGCGGCGAGGGCGCAAACGGCAATAATAAATGTATTCGTTATTCACAGGGTTGAGCGAGGGAACGGAATCGGTTGCGAACCCAGCCAAGGTGCAACGGAGAGGAGGAAAGCGGCGCGAAGGGGTTGCTTCGCCGGCTTCGAGCAACCCCTTCGAGGGCACCGAGGAGCTGTGGAACGGCGGAGACGCTATGTGGGCTAGTAGAATGCGCCTCGTACCGGAATAGCTCAGCGCCGATAAAGGCACCTGGCGCTTACGTTCCACTTGCGCGAGTCTCATACCCATTGCTCTATAGCCCTCAATTTCCACAATTTTACTATTTACGCGACTCCGTCGTGCGCGGGTCTATGCACAGGCAAATACCGGACGGAGCGCAACAATTCTACGATCGATCCGAGCCGAAGAGCCGACGGTGGATCCGTTTTCACTCGTAAAGCGACTCTTAAACAAATTTATTGACAGAGACGTGTAGGACGGGTGGAGGGGGGGATATGTATATCGAATTTTTTCGGAATTTACACAGCTCCGTGAATTTTAAAATCTGAAAACTTTCATACGTATTCGGAAAAATGAACGAATTATTTTCATAAAAAGTTAGGTTTCCGGGAGATTTGCTGCACTTGAAGAATTTAATTAAATTAATTAAATTGAATTAAATTAAATTAACTTAACAATTTTTTTTCACGCTCTACGATAACAGTATGCATCTCTCTATATAGTATGTACACCATTCACACAGGCCTTGTCATAGACATTGTCAATGGGCGGCTCCGTCGTTTGCTACAATTCTACGCCCAATTCGAGCCGAGCAGCCGATGGCGGATTCGTTTTCACTCGTAAAGCTCCCCTTAAACAAATTTATTGACACACTCGTGTGGGGCGGGTGGAGCGGAGAGGAGGGGGAGATATGTATATCGAATTTTTCGGAATAAACGGAGCTCCGTGTATTCGAGTCGGAAATTATTATCGTCCGGAAGTCGATGGCTCTCGTTATTGCTCGTCGAATTACGATGTACGCTCTCGAGGGGTTCCGCGATGATTAACGATTAATTAGCCGATAAATCGACGCTGAACGCTATGTACGCTGGTCTCGCGTACGGGTTTGTTCGGTAGGATTTAAAATTCGAATGAAATTTCGGGGGTCGCTGCACGCGTGAACCATCGCACGCGGCTCGGGCGGGCTGGGAAGAACGGAGCAAAAATGAGAGGGGTTGGAAATAAAGGCAGTTCGGATTTGTCCGAGGCTGCGAATTGACTGTTGGATGAGAATTAAAAACATTGATTCGTTATGATTATCTCGAGTATCGGAGAGTTTCGGATTACAGTTCGGGAGAAAAAATGGGCATCTCGAGTTCGCGAGCTCTGATCCGGGAAAAGTTGAAGATTCAGCAAATATCGGGGAATTAAAAAAATTGTAAGAGAAATTGATGGAAAAGACGCGGAATGCTTTATTTAGCCAGGCAAAAATGAGCACCGCGGCACGGAAAGAGAGAAGATAATTCCGATTCCATATGTAAGCATATTTCATAGGATAATTGTATTTTTTATTTTTACGCTCCCCGTTTATCCTTACTCGTTGCGGACGATTGTAAAACTTCGGTGGGAATTTTACACAAATATTATACCGGAGATCGGAGAAATTAATTATTAAATAAAAATTTTTAATATCGTTATTAAATTGAAACTTGAATCAAATTTCACTATTAAATTATTGAATTAAGAAGTGTTCGTCCTCGAACACTTTTTGGAGGACTTTATAGCGCGAAATGAATAAGATTCTCCAGCTCTTGGCGTTTGGCCCGTGAATATTCAAAGTGAACAGCTGCCGTTTACGATTTCGATTTCCAACGATGTTTCCGTGCAAGTTAATTCGTGACATGACTCATGAGATGTTCTTCGGCGTGGCAATACCGTATGTCTTTGTAAAGCGATTAACAAATTTTACTCGTCGAGCACACGGATCGGGTGAAAATTTAATTCCTCTCTCGGCTCTCGGGTTTCAAAGAGGGTGAAACCTATTTGGGAATTTCATGATTATTAATGAAGATACCGTATGCACGATGCGGCAGAGGAAAATAGAGCCGAAATAGCTGATGCGGCAATGAGAGCCAGAGGCTTTCCCGTGGCCTCTCGCTATGTATATTCCTCCGCAAAGCCCCATCTCGCTCGACGTTTATCTCGTCACCTGTTGATCCTTGTTTCTCCTCCGGACTCTCTCTTTCTCTTTCTCCCTGCGTTTCGCCGTTTCCAATTTTCTCGACTCGACGATTTATATCCCATTTGCGTTTTATATGATTGTCGAAGCACAACGCGGCATCGCTTTTCTCGGCTGAACACAATCCCTGGAGGAAATCATTGAAAAGGAAGCTTTAAAGGGACATTAATTTCTTTTTTTTTTATCATTTACGGCCGTCAGCGTACCAGCTAAGCGTTTGAACGATTGTCATTACACAAGCAACTGTGTTTAACGTCAGAGTCGGATCACTGCAAAATTCGAGCCATAAATGTGGCAATGCCATTAAAAAAATACGCAAAATCACTCATTTTTCTTGATATATGGCTATAAAAATTTCATTACATTTTTCATGAAATTAAAAAAATTCAAAATGACATACAATTTAATCGGTTCGATCGATCCTCCACAAATTAAATAAAGATCATCTGGCGATCATTTTCCATCTGTGTACACGGTTTCAGCTAGATATTTAAAAAATTCTAAGAGCTAGAGTGCGAAGAAACATGAAAAATTGTGTGCAAAAAAATTACTGTAAATTTTTTAATGAAATTTTAAATTAATTTTGATGTATTTTGAATGAAATACATCAAAGTCAAGCAAGAATTGCGGATTATTCTTTGAAAAAATTGAAAAAATATCTACCTTTTGGAAAATTCGCACAAACCATTTATCAATGTTTTTCTACGTTAAGAACATCTGCTGTGATACAAATAACCTTCCGCCATAATCAACGGGTGCTCAAAACTTTGTATAAACGACTTTAAAAATATGTCACTCATTTGACAAGTGTTAAGTGCTCCAATCTCCTCAACGACATTTTTAAGTACCTTTTTTTTACCGAACCTTCATCCCGTTTTCCGTAACATTACCCGACTCATGCAAGACTTCTCTCCGACAAGTGAGATGACACTTGGCAATTCGATTCGGACGGAACATTCCGTAGAGCTATAAACTTCGTTATTCGAAGTTATTCGCGTCGCGACACGTGCATATACTTTCGCGAAGCACCGCAAGTGTAGCGCTCGCGGTTAAAACGTGCGAAGGACAAAGAGGCGGAAAAGTATGTTTCGCAAGTGAGAGAAACTTCTAACCGCAAGCGCCACCTTTAACTTATGCAAGAGGCGTGTTGGCCGAAGTGGAGCGGTTGAATTCTTCATTGGCTCCGAGCTATCTAGAAGCCAGCTTGTTCTGACACCTGTATCGTTGCCACGGTGTGTGTGTCTGCTCGTTCGCCTCGCCGGATTATCCTAGTTCCTTCACATTCCGCACGCGGCGCTCAGTAGATAATACCGACATGCATCGCGTGTAATGATCATGAAACAACAACGTCGTATCGATCTGGAGCGTCACCCAATAACCTTCTTTATTGCTGGTGCCTTTGTTGTTGTCGATAGCAATGTCTTATCGATCCGGAGCGTCAGCCAATAACCTTCTCTTTTGCTGTTGCAGGTAAGAGAAACTCATCAACATCAACGCCCCAAATCGCCCCGATCTCCTTCACGATGACGAACCCGGTTCCGAGGTAAGAACCCAACCGGATGCAAGCAGCATCACGGATAGTCGACTGTAAGCCCCAGTGGCTGAGACGAGATTAGCAGAGGATCCTTAAACAATATTTGATCTCAGCACACTCCACCACGACCAAGTGACTCAAAATCAACTCCCTCTCGGAGCTGGTGGTAGATCATCCTAATCTTAATTCATTGCTGTTGGCCCGGCAGGATGGGTTTTTGGGGTGCGGCAAAAGTGCCTCCCAACCTCGGTCGGCGTAATGATAATCGTCGTATATCGCGGTCTTGCGCTCGCACGGCAAGCGGACCATTCTCTCCGCACCCCAAGACACCCTGTCTCTCTCCCGTGACAAATAGCTTTTAATTTCTCGAGGATGTTTACCGAGTCGCTCGAGCGAGCCCTGAATTAATTGGCTACCGTTTTTCCCTCCCACCATGACGGTCCGGTGGATTCACGGAGGACCTCGCGCCCCGCGAACGGCGTTATCTTATCGTCGGCCACTTAAACCATCCGCAGCGTCCTGCACTGGAAAGCGGCGAAGTTGCCTCTCCGCCCCTCGGCAGGGTGATCTTTGCGAGACCTCCACGATGACATCCACTTTCCTAGGAGCTTCCTCATCGCGACTGCAGCTCGGCGCATCTATCCCGTTGCTGGCGGGTTCTCCGAGCGCCTCTCCAACCGGTAGCATCGCACACATCCAACCCTCCGCCACCCCATGGGCTCATTCCGGGGGTGCGAGGCCCTCAAGGTACACAGAACGCCGGATCCGAACCGGCGATTATGAATGCAGACGGGCCCGTAAGCCTCTTCGGGCTGTGTTTGCTCAAACTCGCACGGTGCTGATGTTACCGCTCCAATGTGGAACCGGGAGCAATTTCTCTCTCGCCTTCGCACCGTTTCCTCTCTGCGGTCCCTCCGGAGAACGCGCAGCCTCCGGCCTCGCATCCCCGCATCGCCCTCCACCCTGCACCGCCTCTCTCCGCTCTCATCTTGCTGTCGCGCTCGATGCGTGAGAGACTCCCGGCTGGTAACTCCGAGTAGGCTGTGTACTCGTCCCTCGACATCGGCGACAATGTGGACGAGCCGTTATCATCCACCTATCGACTGTCTATGCTGTATCGAGCTTAGCCGGAGATGGATGCAGCCACCTCGCCCGTTCTCTCGCCATCCACCCCGGCTCTCCAATCCATTTCTCGCCCCGGTTCATCCTCCATCCCATGCAGCACACTCGCCATTTCTCCCGGCTTTCTCAACACACGCGTAAATCTGATCACCCCCAGAGGCTCGCCGTACTGTACGCGCGTCGAATCCACCTCGATGCATCCGGTGAGGTATTTGTTTTGATGAGAAATCCCCGGCGTGTGCCGCCTCGGGAATGACGCAAGTTTGATTGGATTGTGGATTCGTACTTGTTGCTGTCTCGCCGATTGTAATCAGGGAATATATTTATTTTATGGCGATCGGAAAGAGAGTGATTTAGGACTTCGTTTTTTTAGAGAGAAATTTATAGGGGACTTTTATCACATGCACTGACAAAAAAAATCAATGACTCAAGTAAAATTCGCTTGCGGGCTGGCGAAGAAAAAAATTATTATTTCGATTCTACTTTCAATTCTTACAATTGCGTGCGGGATTGAAACGATAACGTGTCACTTTGGTAGTCTTGCTGAGGTTGTTTCAATATCATATAGAATCGTAAGAATTGAAAGTAGATTTGAAATAAATTTTTTTTTCTTTGCACTTAGAGAAAGAACGGGGATGGAGCGAACGTACAGGAGCGCTTGAGCCAACCGAATGTGCTTGGTTCAATGACGATTTAGATGACTCAACCACCGAGAGGTTGAGTTAACGACATAAGCTTGACTCACGCTCTCGGTGAGGTAAGACACGGCGAAACTGATGGTGAACTTGAACCAATAGACCTCACTGAGGTTGAGTCAACCTCAATTTGAATCAATTAACCTCACTGAGGTTGGTTCAGCCTCGATGAGATCTATTGCATCAAGTTCACCATGAGTTTCGCCGTATTTAATCTCACCGAGAAGTTGAGCCAACCTTATGTTGTTAACTCAACCTCCCGGTGGTTAAGCCATCTAAATCGTCATTGAGCCAACCATATTTGTTTGTGTCACCCTCTCATGTGTGTTCGCTCCATCCTCGCTTTTTCTCTCAGTATGGCAGCCTGCAAGCAATTTTTTTTCAGTATGTGTATTGTAAGGACCGAGCGAATAAATAAGTCGCGTATTTGGTTTTGGGGCTGATATTGTTTCTTATAATCACGGCTAAGTATCTCGAGCACGAACTGTCAAACGTCTGTTCTCTTGGAAAATCCGATCGAGACTCAGGTTATCTCGTCAATCGACAATCTGTAGGTTTGTCGTTTGTCATACCGTGATGTATAGTCGTCTGTGTAATATCGTGTGTTTCACTCGATCCTCATCTTTATATTCGTTGAAACATTTTTGAAAATTGGGAATTTGTTTGTTGGGTAGAATGTTTGTCCCCCCCCCCCAGCTATCCCTCCTATCAGCGAAGCTAACACCCTATCGTTCGTTTCATAGCATGTGGAGTGGAATTCGCAAATCCGAAATCGATCCCATATGCTATATTTTCGAAAATTCGGTTTTCATAGCGTATGGAATGGAATTCGAAAATCCGAAATCCGTTCCGTATGGAATGGATTTCCACATGCTATGAACTATGCGATCCATGCGAACGTGCTGAAATCGGGAGACATCCTGATGCTTATTGAGTTCTATGGGAAAAACACATACTGCAACTAACACAAAAAACACATAATGCGCGTATTTGGTTTTGGGGCGGATATTAATAATAATTAATAATGATAACCGTTAATTATCCCGATCACGTAATGTCACACGGCTGTTCGCTTTTTAAGGTCTTTTCGAGACTCTCTGACATGGCAATCGATCTTGTATTGATCGTCCTTTCTTTCGTCTAGTCAAAACTCGTCTACTCAAAACCAACAAATATCGTTCGCCTTAACAAATAATCTGCTACATATTCGTTACAATGCGATAGGGTATATGACGGGGTTCTGAAATAATTATTTACGGGACGTTATTTGCAGGGCGATGAATGTCGTGAAAAAAATGACGATAAGGAGGGTTTCTTACCACTTAAAAAAACATAAAATACCCACGAAATTCAAATTCGAACATTGCCTGCTTATAATTTTCTTTCATTTTTAATCCAAGCCTGATAAGCAAATACTTACTTACTTTTCGAAATCATTCAGAAAGCATTTTCTCCGAGGAAGCCAAAAATGAACCAAAACCCCTCACGCGATAGTTTTGCTTCCTCATAGATGAAGTTTTGTGTTTGTTTCACTATTTATTTGTATAGTGTGGATAATTTTTTTTGTTTTGTTTCGGGAAACGATTCCGAACTTCGTCCTGCGTCAAACTCACTAAAAAAATTCAACACAAATAACCGTTCAGAAGTTCAATATTGAAAACGCTCCCACACATACCCGCAAATTGGTTTCTTTCTATGTGATCTGCCGCATGCAAAGCAGCAACGAAAATTTTCGCCAATTGATTGACATTTAATTCCGAAGCTTTCGGTCCAGGTGCGCTCCGCAGCTTCCAGCATTATTCGGGCCAACAAGCGTGCGCCCCGTCACGAGATCGGGATCGAGCGATGTGTCGGGACTCACACGCGCGACACTTGCCAGATATTGTATTGTGCATGAGAGCTTGCGGCCGGAAGCTTTCGCCTCCATTCGTTTGGTCGAGCCAGCGTGAGAGCAACGCAGCAACGCGTGCAACAAAACCAACAGCCTATCGAGCCCGTGTGCCGACGAATACAGTATACGTCGGGTACAACGTTCGCTCTCCATGACTTTGTTCAATATGCTGATGGACGTCAAACAAGTGTCAACCGGCGAGTTAACACGATATTAAATTCATTACGCGTCAGATATTAAATTAGCATAGAGCCCTGATCACGCAACACCGCCGACAACCATCGAGCTCATCCATATCCGTCATGCCGGTAGCGCAAAACAACCCAGCAACAACCTCCCTCCCTTCTCTTTCGACCATACCTGCTTTTATCCCACTGATAAGAAATTACGAACCATCTAAAGATTCGGGCAGGGACGTCGAAATAAATATTCTGTTGATGCATCTAAAAGAACGGTTAGTTAAAAAAATATGTTTCACCGATTATGTCACCAATTATTTTTGAGGAATTGAAATATTTTGTTCGACCCAACTTAATATTTATTTGAATATTCCTGCCCGAATCTTTACTCGACTCAATCGCATTTTTTATTGGTGCATAATTCGTGAATTATTACCGAGCGAATAGCTGACATTTCACAATGGCACAAACATTTCAAAAACAACATTTGACCGCCAAGTTTAATATTTATGCGAATCTCCCTGCCCGAATCTTAACGCGACGCAACCGCATTTTTCATTGGTTGAATAATTCGTGAATTATTTCCGAGCGAATAGCTAAAATTCCACAATGGGACGACAGTAAGATGGAACATACCGGAGGAAATGGCGCTGCCTGTGGGAGAGGAGGTGCAAATGGAATCGGAGAGATACTCCGCCCGACCAAGAACTCCTCCGAGACGACGAGTAGAGACATATTTAGCATTTTAATATCGCGCATCAGGGGTGGCAATATAGCGGCTTAGCTCTCCGTCGTCTTCCTCCCAGGTTATATGGAAGCTCCGTGCAATCCCCTCGCGAGTCTATTCCGGGGCACGTCTCGCGTGCCAGCCCCAACCGGTGCAGAGGCATCCCCGACAGTCCCGACGCTTTGATATACTGCTCCGGGTGAGGCACCGGGGAGAAGGAACATCATCGCCTCGCCCAAAGACCTCTCGTATTTTCCAAACCTACATAAAGTGTGTGTGAAAAACACCGCAGTTGGTAACAAAAAATGTAATAATTTTTTCCCCGACTTCACTAAAACAACCACATTGCTTGCGTGCAACACGCGCTGAAAATGGCCTATTATTGGCCAATGATCACTATTAACCTGTGCGCATGCGCAGTACTGTTTCGTTACTCCTTACGGAGTAATAAGGTAAAGTAATAAGGACGCATCACTTCGTCCGGCAGCTTTCGAGCGAGCACATTACCATAACAGCAATGCAACGGTAATGTAACCGATTGTAACAAGTTATGTTACCGGGAATGTTACATGTAAATTGCGAGTGAATTGCCATTTCCGACTTAGCTATAAAACATTGTTATGTAACGGTGTCATATAGATAAAACGGATAAGTTATGTTACTGATACATACAATTAACATTGTGATATGTAACTGTCACATAAGAAAAACAGTAACAGTTACATAAGTGCAACTTCGACACAGACAAGAACTCTTCTTGATCCCTGATTCCAACGAACACATCACAACGATCCATAGTTATCAATACTTTTATACAAATACTCTAACAATCAATAGTTTCTCTTTTGTTGTTATTAAATTACACAGTGAGTTTCAAAGAACGTATAAGTCATCTCCTGAAAATGCTAATAATTTGTACGACTCGAAAAATGGTCGGATGGGACAAAAATATTGTTACGCTTCACCCGGAACATTATTAATTACAATCACCACTGTTTATCTCAAGTACAAACTGTGAGACGTTTGCTCTCTTTCAAAGCCCGATCAAGACTCTCGTCATCTCGTCAATCGACGATCTATACTTTGCCATTTGTCATACCGAGCTATTGCAGTCATCTCCGTAATATCGTCTCTCCCAGTCAATCCTCATCTCCATCTTCGTTACAATATATCGACCGAATTCCTTTAATTTCGGGGACCGCACCGGAGTTGTGAAATCGCTCATCTGTGTTTTCCGCGACGGTTCAATTGATTCGTCTCGTGCCTCTTTAATTTTTATTCGAGTCGTCGAGCATAGGCGGGCAATAATTACCTCCTTGGAAACGTCCGTCGCCTTGCACCGCGGGTTTCGCAGATTTATCTCGCGCACAGCGGCAGCAGCTGCAGCGGTCGCTGCCTCCGGACTCTGAGAGGGCGTTGTGGGGAGAACATTTTTTCCCCTCTCTACCCGCCCCATTATTTCACCGGCTTTGTAATTATGAAGTAGGTCGAGAGTCCATTGAGCGAGCCGATCCGGAAGGCTTCGCGCTGAAGAGGATCGATCGATCAGAATTTCTCTTTCGCTTTTACTCTTTCCTCAGCACCACTTTCTCCTTCCATCCCTCTTCCTCGCTCCCCCCCCCCTTTTCTCCCTCACACACATACACACACACCGGCGAAACTGCACGGCCGGACGTTAAACTTATTTAATTTCAGCATCATAGCCGCCCAGTTAAATTGCTCTCTCCTCCTCTCGCCCGGTTTCGACGGTAGCGGAAAGAGGAGGAAGAGTTCGATGAGGCAAATTCGTAGCTTCGCATCCGACGCGATACTCGGAACTCTTTCCCTACAAACCCCCTCCCTCGGTCCGAACACAGCCAACCGGAGTTTCCAACATCCTTCCGTATTCCTATTCATAAGCCGATTAACTTTAATGAATTTATCAAGACTCGAAAGTTTTTAAAACTTCTTTACGAAAAGAAAAAAATCTGTACCCTCGCCTCTTCCATGAATCTCGATACTTTTTCTATGCCCCGATCTGAATTATGTATCGCGATCTTTCTAGGACGGGATGACCGCAAAAGCCGTGTGGAACTTTCGCGCACTCTTCTGGAAATTATTTCGTTCGATTAAGCTCAGTTTATTTGCATCAAAATGTAATTGAATGAAGAATTATACGTTTAAGTCAATACGGACTTCACGGCCAAATGGGTTAGGTTAGTACGCCAAAAGATTCATGCACTGATTCATGCTGTACACTTATTCATGCTTCTACGGCACTGCTTGGCAGAGAAAAAAATAAAAATGTCCTCTGCGCCGTCACTTCCGGTTTAAAAATCTTGATTTTTGATCGGCAATGACGTCATACTGGAAATACGTCACCTCCGGTTTGAAAATCTTGATTTTCGACCGGAAGTAACGACATACGAAAGAACGTCATGTCCGGTTTGAAAATTGCCATTTTTTACTGTCAGTCACATCATACTTTAATTAATTTATACGTATTGTAATACGTCACTCCTGGTTTGAAAATCTTGATTATTGACCAAAAGTGACCTTATACTGAAAATACGTCACTTTCGGTTTGAACATCTTGATTTTTGACCGGAAGTGACCTTATACTGAAAATACGTCACTTCCGGTTTGAACATCTTGATTTTTGACCGGAAGTGACGTCATACGGAAAATACGTCACTGCCAGTTTGAAAATCGTGATTATTGACCGGAAGTGACGTCACACCGAAAATACGTCTCACACCTGGGCACTTGAACATACGGACTCTGACATGGGATCAGCGGGGAGCGGTATAAGTAGAAAGAATCCCGAGACGACGCGCTAAGAGAAACTATAAGGGAACGTATACAGAGATCGGCGTACCTCATAGCTTTTACGATGTACGCCGTTAAATTCGGTACTAACCACAAGTTAGAGACACTCGGAGGTAAAGCATTTTTACGAGCCGTCTTGGCGATAAGAGTGGACGATGAGGGTGACAAAGACATCCTCTCGTGGGACGAGAAGAACGGGGGGGAAGCTGCGCGAGAACGTTCCGGGGAATTAACCCCCGTCACCATTTTACCCAACGGGGTGTCACGTAAGGCATTGGTTACGTGCTGTCACTGTAACGCTCCTTTCTCTCCCGAGCAAACGAAGAGCCGCTCGAGCAATCCGCGGCGTTGTTTCCTCGCTTTTACGATTTCCAGTTTCTACTTAGGTATATTCTCAGCGTAACGTGGATAACCCGATGAGAAGCTGTGCCATCGCAGTGTACAGAAACTCGCCGCTCACACTGATATATACGTACGTAAAGAAAAAATATATATATTTATTTACATATAGGGTAAATTAGGTCGAGATGGCCAAGCGGGTAAGAATGGCGCAGCGGTTTGCACAGTTTTTAGTAGATGTGGATACAATCCGATTGCACAAAAAATTTGAAGTTTCTAGAGTCGGTTACAACAAAAATGTTAAAATTTTTTAAATGTTAAACCTCAGATCTTCGTTTTTTCAAAAACCATGGCCATATATATATATTATTTATATATTATATATATATTTCTTTATATGTTATATATATATTTATTTATATATTATATATGTACGAGAAAAGGAAGAGACTTCCGTTTTACGCCGGGAGTGTGTCGGATACTTTTAAGAAACTACAATTCATAATTCATAAAGGAGTCGAGAAGAAGAATTGTGTGTGATACCCCCGGGGACGATTCCGCCGAGTCGGCCAGGCGGATTGTTGAGATAAAAAAAAAACATAAAAAATAAAAATAAAAAGTAGAAAAGGACTAAAGCCAGAAGATGAAGAAGGCAGGCAGGCGGTTGGGTGGCAAACGTTCGTGACGTTGAGCGAGCTTCAATTCAGTGGGCGTCGCGACCGGGACGAAGACGAGGGATGAAAGCGTGAGTGCGGTTGGAAATAAAAAAATAAAGAAAAAAAATAAGAACATAAAAAAAATAAAGAATAAATTGTGAAAATCTCGTTAAAAATCAGCGGGGTGACGAGGAGACAAGGTATGTTGGTAGGTGAGTTATGGCTCTCGTTCCTTTGTACACGATGATCCTTTCCCCATGCTTTCGCGAACTTCCAGCAACGCGAATCCTTGACTGCTCTCAAAGGTCTGCGGGGAGTGAGCTTGATAAAAAATAAAGAGCCACCGCATTCTCTCCTTTTTCAATATATATGTATATGTATATAATTTTTTTTTATCTCCCTTTCGTTTCCTCGAATGGCTAGAATAAATATAGTCGTCTCCTCGCCGACGCTGCCGGTGATGTTTTTTTTTTTTTGCCAAAGCTTTTTGCCTCGATGCAGCCCGTCCGCTGCGAGTCTGGCATCCGGCTGTGTACGCGTGCATTAACGCAAAGCGAGAGAACTACACCCGTGCGTTTTTCTCTCACACATACGGGCGCGCGGTGGAGCGCCCACGCACGCCTCGTTGCTGTTGCCCGAGATCTCGGGCCTGTATGAAAAAGAAGAAAAAAAAAAATGAAATGTAAAAGGTACGAGACGACGTGTGCCGGCGCGGGCCTCGACGTCAAATGACGAGACTGCAATCACCGTCCCCGTAAAACCACCCTCGCATCGCTGCCGGTGTGTGTGTCGTCTAGTGGGGCATTTCCTCCCGTCTCGGACGCGATTCCAAACCTCAACCATATTTTCCCGAGCTAATGGTGTGTTTTTTTCCCCGTTGAGCGCACGCGACAGACAGCTTTCATCGTGTTGCGAAATCATCTCCTAGTACCGGAAATAAGAAAAAATAAAATAAAAAAATTTTAATTAAATACGGGTTGCAATCTTCGGAACCGATGGACGATCGTGATTAATTTTTCGCTTTAATCGACACAGAATTTCAATGTATCGCGTCTGTCGTCGACGGCTCGTCTCGTTGCCCATTCGGCTGATGGCTTATGCATCGACTTGCGAAATCATCCCCGAGCACCGTAAAAAAAAAAAAATAGCAACAATAGTAAAAAAAAAAAAAAATTTAAGTGATAACTAAATAGAATAGAAAATGAAAAAATTGGCCCGCGATCTTCGGAACCGAGATGGACGATCGCAAAATTGTTGACTTAATCGAAATAGAATTTCAATTCATCCCGTCGGTCCTCCGCGGCGCGTCTCGCACCCTCGTCTCGCTGGCTGTTCGGTGATAGGTAGGAGTCAAGTGCAACGGCAGCCCGAAAGGGTGCTCGGGTTGCTCACAGAGTCACTGACGGTCGAGCACACGGTAGGGTGGATGGTCCCCGATAACGGTAACAAGCCAAAATAAACAGCCGACTGCCGATTCCCGCTGCTGTCGCAATATTTGCGATGCAACGCGCGCCCCGCTTTGCCCCCGAGTCCATCACACGTTCTTCGGCTCTTGCTCACAGCGGGCGTGCACACAGTCATACGTGGCTGCAGAGAGATGGAGAAGAGCCGCGTAAACGGAACTTGCATCCCCACTCATCTCCGCTGTAGTTGATGCTCCGTCCGGGACAAAACTTTGCCGAGCTTCGGCGCCGGCCGACCTCGTTTCACGTAATTCTCCGGTATAAACTCGAACGACTCGGGGAAAACAATTGACGGCGCACCGGGGAGTGCAGGAACTGCAGCTGTGCCTGGCTATCCATGTCTACTTACTCCACTTTTATATATGAGAATAGCCGAGCGGGAGGAGGAGGAGCGGAAAGCCCGCTATACCGAGGCTAATGCTACGTTATTGCATACGACCTGACGATTTTTGAAGCGATTTCATAATTCCTAGATTATCCATAGTATATACAGCTCGGTAATCCCTCACTCTCTGCGAGTCACTATTGCCGGCATGGGAGAGCGATAGGGGAGATTGCTTGTGACACTGGCAAACTTGCGGCAGTCAATTTCGCTGCCGCATTGAGGGAAAAAATTGTGATACATGTGTATAGGGTGATTCAGGGTGATATGGCGACGCGTAATATCTTTTGTCGTGACAAACGAATTGCGGGACCGTTCGCACAGTTTTTTTTGTATATGTGGAGGCAATATGATTTTTAGTAGGGGGGAGAGCGGGGCAAAATGGTACAGCGGGGCAAAACGGGATAATGAGACGAAACGCAATTTTCCAATAACTTTTGGATGGTGGCGATGGTGGTCTGTGGGGCAAAATGGGATTGAAAATCCGGATGTATCGTCGGGACAAAATGGGGCATCTAAAAATAATTGTAAATTGAGGTTTGCCATCACTATCCCATTCTGCCCCACTCTCTCCTAAGTTCCGCATCGAAAATATTGAGCCCTGAGTTAATTACTTCAGTTTAATGTTTCTAGAGTTGAATACGACAAAAATTTAAAGATCTTTTTAACGTTAAACCTCCAATTTTTATTGTTTAAAAAATTATGGCCATATCACCCCTACTTACCCTATATATTTTTATGCTGACTTTCGATACTGTAAAAGCGATGAAAGTTCAACAAACATATTTATCTGGAGCTCGAAAGAACTGCAAAAAAATGGAACACATTTTGGGCACACGAAAGTAAATTCCTACTGTCTTGTTTATTTTGCGTTATGGCGAGATGTGAGGCTTTCGCGAATAAACCGATGGCCGGTTATCGGTGATTATAGCTCGGAACCGTAGCGGTAAGATTGTGGACTCAGAATGCTGCGTCTTTCCTAAGTTATCAACAAATATGTCATATCTATCAATAAACAAATTATTTGTCAGTAAATACATATGTCAAAAAAGTGTATTACGGCCTATCAAGACAATGCTTAAGAACGTCACGAAGGAGGTTGATACACTAAATGTAGATAGTTAGATAGATAGAAACGTTTATTTCGTGTTATGGGGCCGCAGCCTCCTAAGAACACCGTGCCAGTTACAAGAATAAAATACAATGAAATACAATAGAAAAAAAATTCAATAGAAAAAAAAATACTATAGAAAAAAATAACAAAATGAAATAACTAAATGTACGGTCCAGTCAATGCGATTTACGTGCCAATCGCCATGGGCCATATTCCCCACTTTTCCCCTACACAATAACTTTTCACAAGCATACGCACGTGCACGTACATCTCGCATTTTTTTTTCTTTCATTTTTTCTTAATATATCTCGAAATTTTTTTTCTTGTATTTCTTCATCGTCGCTTCGAGTGTTCTCCTTTGTATGGCGTCTGCAGAAAGAAATGCGTACTTCGCTCGTCCTCCCTTTATTTATTTCTTTCGTTCTTTTCGCCTCTCATCCCCGGTGGCGCGTTCTCTTTCAATGTTTCCGCGCGAATAACGCCGAGCGCGATTTTTGCACGGCTACAACTTGCGCAAAAATATTTCTGTTTATGTCCTCTGTGTGTTTGTGTGTGCCGTCTTGCCTCACACCCTGTTCGCCACCCACACTTCGTTCGCTACCCTCGGCACAGACGCATTCTTTTGCGTAACTCTCCGCGTCGAATATATTCTTTTCATCGTTCACAATACGATGGAATTCCTCGTTACGTCTGACACGCTCTGACAAAAAGAGGAAAAGGGGAATTAAAAATTTTTCACAAAATCCCCCGACTAAAAAGTCGTTAATCTGCAAAGAGGATAAAATGATTTTACAGACCGGAACAAAGGTCGCCGATGCAGTGCGGAACGCGGATTGAAGAATTCAACGGGAATTATTCCGACTGCTTCGGAGACTTTTGCCCAAGCTGCTAAATTATTTTCTACCTTTTACGGATTAACAGCTCTGGCAGTCGTGAACTTTCCTTTTTATCTTTTTGGCACAATTTTAATTTGCCATAAGGATGCGGAAAAAATTCTGAAATTTTTTGTCGTATATCGTGATATTGTCGATCGCTCCAACGCTACGAGAGCACGGACATCCAACGCAACGAAAATAAAATATATGCTAACAGGTTATTCGAAATATACCAAATGTGCAATAAAATATATGCAAAGAATATATTTGAAATATACCAAATTTCAGTGTTTATATTTTATATGTGATTTAATGAAACATAAAAATTGCTATACATTTGCGCACATGGATTCGAAAATATAAACATTTTTGGCAAAATATATTTCACGTCATCAACACATGTTTTTCGTCACATATACAATGCATACTTTTTTTCCATGTGGTTAACGTCAACGTCAAACGGATAACACTCTTTCTTTTCACGCAAGTGTTAAAATAAAGTATAGTCACGACAAAGTGACAGGAAGTTAAAAAATAAACACAAGCTTTTGTAAATAAATAAAATTAAGTAACAGTAAAAATGGTAAAAAATAAAAAGTTCACCCACCGCTGCAGAAATTAATAAAAAATATATATAGATATATATATTTAATAAATGGAGTTTTTTCGAGGATCGCGAGAACTCGAGAAACGTCGTGAGACAATGCCGAGAGCTTTCAGCGGTCCCAGCCACGGAGTGGGAAGTCGCGAGAGGGTAAGGGAGCTGTAAACTCGAGAGCACCAACAGCAGCTGTAATCGTCGCGAATTTCTTGGGCTGTATTCTCGTGGTTGCACAACTTCCGGTGTCCTCCGAGAGCGAGCGAGAGGGAGTTTCGGGAAAAGCCCGGTAAGTAGTAGGTAATACAGGAAGCCGGGTCGAGCAAGGCCGGGCCTGTACTCGAGTGTCAAGGAGTTCGCTCGCGTTCCAAGACCGCCCGACGACGCCCGATGCCTTTGCTTCATCCAGCACGATGCGCGACCACGCGCGATATAATGAATTAAGTTCGCGTTGTTAATTGCTCCAGGGTTTCACGCCCGCTACCCAGCCGGGCTCTCGTTGTTCTCGCCGGGACTTCTCGCCCGAGCAACCTCCCGCGTTGAATCCCGACTCGCGGACTGGTCGTCTTTCACGTTGAAACTGCACAACTTGGGGACCAAGTGGAGAATTTAATTTACCGTACGTAGAAAGAAGAGGAGAAACGATTTTGTCCGACACGACAAACTTAATTTTAGTAAAATTTTCGTAAATACCGGCATAGCGCGCCATTTAAGTCATGGAAGGCGGAGTGTGGGGCGAATACAAAAAATAGGTGCAGAGTTATTTGCACATGGTTTCCTCATTTATTACAATTTTGTGCATGCGCAAATGCATTCTTTCTCTATGAGAAAGTTCGATGATCGATTTCGGCTTCCTTGTCGAGGAAGCTTTGCGACTAATTGTAATAAATAAGGAAGGCGTGTGCAGATTACTTGGCATCTTTCTTTGAGACATAAAATAATTTCTACATCTCACAAAATTCATACCGTCAACATTTAGCGCACAATTCATTGTAGAAGATCGCTAACTGTAATTTGCGAATTTCGCCATTTTGAGGACATTTTTCATCTATTCTTCACGTGTTTTTTTTTACAACTCCATAACTTCCTCTATGCGGAATTAATAAGATAGAATGATAGTACAAAATTTGTTTCAACCAAATGAATCCAATTTAGGGATGCGGCACGCTGGGGCATGCGATTCCACGTCCTTTTTTAAAAACTTCAAAATGGCATAAAATCGCCAAATGGGCCTCGATCTTCGTAAAAACTGCCCCGAATACAGAGACTTGACCACTCTAATGGTGTACCAAATTTCAACTCGCCATCTCACGCCGTTTCCCAGTTAAACTCATTTTCAACGATGCAAGTCTGTCACACGCACGCCCACACACGCATCCTGACCTCAGTTAAAAAATCGTATTCCTCGACTTAGACAATTTTTCTTTTTATGAAAACATAGCTTCCTCTATGAGGAAGTAATATGCTAGAATAATGGTACAGCATTTATTTGAATGAAATTAATCCAATCTACGGATGCGGACTACCGGAGGATGCTTTACGGGGACGCATGATGTTATTTGGCGCGTTTCGGAGCAGCCAGACTGTATTCATCGAACTAGGCTTCGGCCCTCTTCATCGGATGACGAATGATGATTAATCAGTGATTACCGTATCGGTAATTACTATCTGATATCCCGCCCCATCGGAAAATTGTGCGCGCACACCGACGACGCGGTCTCTGCACTATAACAGCCCCGTACACCGTTCCTCGGGTTGCGGACGTTCTATTTGGAAAAGGGGGATGTTCGAACGAGAGATAGAGATAAAGAGTATGCGGTGAGCACTCAGGATATTACGACAGTGGAAGCCGGCTTCCGGCGGAGAGCTCCCAACCGGAGAGAACGACGAGTTCGATGACTCGACTCGGCGTCGCGACGCGGTGCGCTCGCTTCCCACAAAACCGAAGGCACATACAGAAAGCGCATAGTGGAAACTACGTACCCTCCGGCGATGCATCCGCAGAAACAGGCCAGTACACTCGTGACGGTCCGCCCTTGTCGTGCCCTCGGCTACCAACACCATCGCCGACGTGCACGGCTCGGCACGGTAATTTATTCGAAACGCATCGGGAACGCAAAGGCAATAACTCAAAGTGGGCCGAGAGCGCACCCCGTACGCGGCTGGCAAATCGAACGAGCGACGGCTGGCTGTCCCCGTTCGAACGAATCCTCCGGTCTCTCGCGATGTTACGCGCCACTCTTTCTCGCACTGTTCGAAGATCTCGAAAAATTTGTCTTTTTTTCTTTTTTTTTTTTATACGGTGAGCTTTATCTATTTGATTCTAGAAAATTTTAAGTTAGGCGAGAAATTGAAGTAGGTTAGACCGTTATTGCGTTACTTAAATACTTCTGTTTGACGAGAATTTGTCGATTTCTGGTAAAAAAAAGAACATGTTTTTATTGGTTGTCAAAAGTGGGTTCGATTATCTGTTGCGATTGGTTGTTCGTAATGGTGTTTGGATCGTGTGGAAAAAATCACAGGTCCGAATGTGAAAAATTGTAGGGGAAAACCCATTTTTTCAGATTTGTTTTTATCAGAATGCCTTTCTACTTAAAAAAAAAAAACAAATGGAACTCCTCCGGAGAACAATAATATTTTTGTCAACGTATAAGAGGCCAGGCTCTGTGAGGATTGAATGCAATGAACAGTAAATAATGTTTACCTGTAAATGAGTATAAATATATTTTAATTGCCGCATACAAATTAGTTTTTTCCAATATTACGTAACCTTCCCATGCACGGGTCAGGGTAAAGATTTTTCAGCACCCTCGATCTCTCGAAAACGTGTCAACATTTTTATCAGCACTACTTTTTCGTTCCGTTAAAAAAAAGTCTTCAATTTTTTTATACTTTATGAAAAGTTCGAAAGTGTTCTACAATCACGCATCCAAAAGTGAAAAACTGTACAAGAAATTAAATTTTTTATAAGTATCTATTTTTAACATAATCTCTTGCACTTAAAAAAAATGGAACTCCTCCGAAGAACAAAACATTTTTTTCAACGTGTGAAAGCCCGGGCGCGCCGAGGATGAAGGTCAATAAATTGATAAATAATTTTTATCTCTAAATCAGTTGTCACTGAACTTTAATTTCCACATACAAATTACTATATTTTCCATTTTTGTACGTACCTCCCCATAAAAAGGGTTTGGTATAAAGATTTTGCAGCTCCCTCTATCTCGCGAAAACGTGTCAAATTTTTTATCACCGTTACTCTTTCGTTCGCGGTATTATTCGGATTTTCGAGACTTTGCTTGGATAGGAACGGGGGGGGAGGGGGGTACACAATAGAGCGGACTAACGATCCTCCGAGCTGCTTCCGGGCCAATCCAATTTCCACTATGGCACTGTCTCTTCTTCTGCCTCGACTCCGCTGGGTTTCTCACATTTCTATCTTTCCCAATTCCTACCCTTCTTGTCCGACTCTTACACGCCTTTCTCTACTTGGCACCGACGCCGCACGTCCTACCTTTCTCGCTCGTTACGATAATTAACGGCTACGTAGCCTGAATATTCGAATTCGCGCGAGCCGAATTTTACCATTACGAGCGTACAAAGAACCTTCGCCCTGAATTCGAAACCAAAAAGATGAAAAAAAAAAAAAAAACGAAAAAAATCTCTGATTTTTTTCGTTTTTGAGAGAGCCTCGAGATTAATTTTTATTTTACGCGAGCGCGGTCGATGCAAAGTTTTGCCCACGCCGGATTCGTCATGGATTCGCTGAATCATTCCCGCTGTTACCTGCGAGAAGTAGATTGATGGTGGCAATTTGAAAACCCCCGAGCCACACACGGGTTTGACGAACGATCGGTGCTCGCTCGACATCGGATATTATCCGTCGTATCCGATGAGACACGACGATGCTCCGGCCAGGCTAGAGCGGACAGACACGAATCAGTCCAGACGTTCCATGATCGGCTTTCACACGTACGACCCTTACCGCG
This sequence comes from Stenichneumon culpator, assembly GCA_964017025.1. Taxonomy (NCBI): domain Eukaryota; kingdom Metazoa; phylum Arthropoda; class Insecta; order Hymenoptera; family Ichneumonidae; genus Stenichneumon; species Stenichneumon culpator. Next base: position 15,325,229 of record OZ024779.1, on the reverse strand, counting down.
CCCACTGTCGCCACTATAAATCAATCATTCACTCGTTTATCGCATGCAGTTTACCCTGCCGTGTGCGTAATCGTTTATTCCTACGAAGGTTTTTTTTTTTTTTTTTTTTTTTTGCACGGAATATGGAAAGTTGCGAACCATATTCTGTGCGATGCTACGGGCGTGGATATGGAATACGATCCTAATCTCTTCGCTACACGAGGCGTATTCAAGCTATGCTAGAAACATGTTTTACACACCCAAGAATAAAACAATTCACTTTCCGCATTCCTGTCTGTCTGCTTGTTTGCCTGTCCGTCTGTAGGTCTGTAGGTCTGCCTACAGGCCTGTAGGTTCGTCTGCATGGCTGCAGGTTTGTGTGCAAGTCTGTAGGTCTGTAGATCTTTAGATCTGCCTGGGATTGTAGCTCTGTCGACAATTCTGCCGGTCTGTCCACAATTCTGTAGGTCAGTCTACAGGTCCGTAGGTCTGTCTGCAGGTGTGTAGGTCTGTCCACAATTCTGTAGGTCAGTCTACAGGTCCGTAGGTCTGTCTGCAGGTCTGCAGGTCTGTCCACAGATCTGTGGGTCTGTGTACAGGTCTGTAGGTCTGTCCACAGGTCTGTAGGTCTGTAGGTCTGTCCACAGGTCTGCGGGTCTGTGTACAGGTCTGTAGATTTGTCTACAGGTCTATAGGTCTGTACGTCTGTCCAGACCTGTAGATTTGTCTGCATATCTGTCGGTTTGTCTGCGGATCTGTCAGTCCGTCTACAAGTCTGTAGAGTTGTTTACAGGTCTTTCTACAGGTCTGTAGAGTTGTTACAGGTTTGTCGGTCTGTCTACGGGTCTGTAGATTTATCTGCAGATCTGTTGGTCTGTCTACAGATCTATCCGTTTGCAGATATGTCGGTTTGTTTGCAGATCTGTCGGTTTGCCTACAGGTCGTAGATTTCTCTACAGGTCTGTCTGTCGATCGGTCGATCTGTCTATCTGTCTATCTGTCCGTCCGTCCGTCTGTCCATCTGTCGCGTCCAAAAAGAAAATAACTTTACGACAACACGAACACAATAACAAAAATACCACGTGCGTCTCCTACATATAAAGTGTAGTTTTGGTATTGAATTTAGACTTCGTACGTCCAAAACGGTTAGCGCCCGGCTCTGCCGCTGAAAAAGGTCTTTCTTTCTCTCTCTGTCTCGTCATTCATTTAGCTGGATCCCGGCCAAATCCTACATCCACCCGGTCGTCTTCGTCCTCGTTTCATTACTGCCAGCCCGGAAGGGTCAGGCGACGCCACTACGCGTTTGCCTTCCTTCCCGATTGTACGTTTTCTCCATTTCAAATTCTTTTTCCTTTCTCCATTTTACCACGGTATAGTCCACCCATTCCCAAAAAATTTCCCCCCCCAACCCTCTTTCTCCCTTCAGCCAATTCCCTCCTCGGATCAAAAAGTTCTCGAAATACATTGTAAAAATTAATTTACCCAAGGATCAAAAAAAAAAAAAAAAAAAAAAAAAAAAAAAAATTGAAGATTTTTCCATCGTATTTTCTCAACCTCTCTCCCATACCTGCCCGTCCCTCCCGATGGAGCTTCCGGGAGGCAGAAGCGTCAGGCTTACTCGACGAATCGATAAACCCGTCGCTTCGAGAGCCTAATGTGATGTAAAGGAATTTTATCGGTGCGGGCGATCTCCTTCTCTCGTATTCATTTTTGTTTCCATTTTTCCCCCCCTCCTCCTCACCCTCCCTCGACGTCCCTCGTCAGCGAGCCCTTCGCTGCGTCCCGGCAAACCCCATAGGCGTGCTTCACTCTCGTTCCTCTTACATTTTCCAAGCCCCTATGTTCATGCTCTTTCGTCCCTCGTATCTCTCTGTTCCTCCCCCCTCCTCTCTTCGTACCTTTACGTTAACGTAATACCACGTAAAATATCACTGGGGACCCGCTAAAATGTACTCTACTCTCCTCGACGACCGGGCGGAGGAGAGGGAGGGGGGGGGAATGCCCGGACGCCCTTCGACAAAATTCGCAATACACTCAACGTGTTCAAGTTTCTTCTCCCTCCTGCCTTTCATAAATCGCTTAGTAGAGCATTACTGCGCTACACGCAGCAGCTTGGAGACCGTGCCGACTTTTTGGCTCTGACTTCCGAGACGCCGGCGGGGAGGGGGCTGGGGGGGGGGGGGGGTTCGAGAAAGACCCTCCCTTATTCACTTTCGATACAGACATCCTGCGCGAAGTTTGCAATCGCGAATATATTTCAACAAGCATAACTCCCTATTTTTCTTTCGCCACTGAATAAACGAAATAGACGGTGCAGGGTTTGTATGTATATACGTGTATATAGTCGCGCGACGATAAATTCAGGCAAAAATTTGAATCGACTCACCCTCGCGGGATTTTGTCGTACATGAAAACACATTGCCGTCGTAATGGCGCTGAATAACATATAAGATTGTTCTTGTACAGAACTTTTTACCTAAATTTATAAATATTAAGTATAAATATTTTCCAACTTAAGAAACCACTAGCTAAGAAGCCTCGTCACTGGTAACGAAGAAGCCGATGTGATAAATATGTTATCTGCATACGTACTCGAAAAAGCAACTCTTCAGAAAATATTTTTTTTATGTTATAAATAGTTTTATGTTAAGAGCTTTTATCCAAAACGACCAGCACTAAGAAACGACTTGTAACTTTATTTGATAAGACAAAAAGATGGAAAAATTAATGTAAAACTGCTTATATGTGAGCCCCCTTGAAAATGAGGATTTGTATCTCTAGAAAGTAGCAATGAAGCGTAAATAAATATAAATATGAATATAATGGGAGAAGAGCAGCCGGTAGAAAAGTCAGTGAGCAGCTGAACGGACTTCAATAAGTTCAGTATGTCAGATAACTCGTGCCATCCTGGAGCGTACATTTTCCTAAAAAAAACTTGTTCATTTTCCGCGTCGCATACCTTTCTCGTATCGAATTCTAATACGGATTAATAACCCGCCCGTTAACTTTCCTCATAAAAAATGTCGCATCGATTTTCCTCCTCCCGTCTGGCCGCTCGGCGATCGTTAATTAAAATGAAAATTTATGTATCGAGCGCTCGATACTTAACGTTCTGTTGTGTAACGGCGACATCGGAGACACTGAAATACAAGCGACTATCGGTAACGGCTCTCGTAACTCGCGACTTGTAACTCGATATGCGTCGCAGTTTGTATAGCTCGATGGGTGGCAAAGTGGGTATCGGGCTTCTTTCCAGCTGTACGCCACGGATCGATGGAGCAATCAGCGTAACGCTCGTCAAACACTTCGACGTCATATCCGAGCGAAATAATTAGCTCTCCGTGATGGCCTCCGACTGTTCTCTCAGACACGCACAAACGCACACAAACACACACTCGTGGCGCGGCAAGTGCGCAGTCATCGCGTGAATCCTCCGTAGTTGACTCTGTGTCCGGAACAGAGGAACGGGAGTGTAATGCGAAAACGTAAACGCGACGACGACTCGTCGAGGAGAAATGGCGGAGGGTGTGCGATATAGGACGGTTTGTTGGGGTGGTGTTATATGTGGCTGATGCGGAGTGTAGGAACGTTACCGGGGCTAGTTACGACAACGATAATTAGCAGTCATTGTGGAATCGTCCGTCGCCGTTTCTGGGAACGTCGACCCGCCATTACCTTAATTAATATTGACTCTCCGACTGGCGTGTGTGTGTTGGATGGCGATTTGGGAGACGAAAGGGGCGCTTGCGCGTCAACAGCCTCTGGCACCCCGCGTTTTGATCCCGAAACGACCGACGATGCACCCCTTCATAGGGCGCCCCGTTTTCGCAGACGATATCGAAACGCCGGATAAGGACGACTTGCCATTAGTCGAGACGGGTCAGTGGCGGGTCGCGGATTTCGAAAATTTTGACCGGGGATTTTTCGCGAGACTTCGAAGACGGAATGCTCGTATTGGTTTTTGAAGGGACGATGCACCCATTTCTCCTGGATTGGACCTGATGCGCATGCGGGTTAGGGTGTATTTATATTTATATTTTTTTGATATTTACTTTTTGCTTATTTCTTTATATTCGGGACTGATTTACTTTTAGTATGCGCTTTATTTTGGCTACTTCAGTCCGGTTCTTGTGAGTAATGTTAAGGCAATTTGTTTTGCCTGTTGCTCTATGGTTCTGAGTTACTGTGGTTTTCATGATTTCTATGTCGGCACGGGGCTCTTAGACTCGAATTTTAAGACGTTAGTTTGAACGTTAGTTGAAGTGTGAGACACACTTCAATTTTCAATTCGATATCAAGAACGATCTTTAATTCAAACTAACGTCTTAAAATTCGACCCTTAGGGAGTTTACTCCAAAACACAGAATAAAAGCTACTTTCTCTCTTTCTCTTTCTCTCTCTCTCTCTCTCTTTTTGTAAATTCTATTATTATTAGGTTGGTCGAAGCAGATATCGATGCGGGTTCACGGAAGAATTTTCTTTCGAAGGTAAATCATCGGCTTGGTTGAAGAAAATTAATTACAGTTTTCATTACCGACCGTGGTATTTCACATCGGTTATGAAAAAGTTGACTCTTCAGAGCATGTGCAATACCGTGGTCAGTAATAAAAACTGTAATCAACTTTTCTTACGGGTTCTGGCACTCAAGATCAAACGAAAAGTCTCAACGCAAGCCGAGATGATATCCGCTTTTGATGTGACTTTTCTTTTGAACGTACACACGAGAACCCGTGAGAAAAGTTGATTACAGTTTCTGATACCGACTGCGCCCGCGATGGACGGGGAGGAAGGTGTTTCATATGGCCGTAAGCTGCGATGGTAGATAATAACAGTGATCAAAAGTAACTACACTATTAAAAAAATTCGTATGAAATTTAATGTACCGGACTGAAAGTTTTTATGCAAAACCTGGTATATTTAATTTCATGTACAATTGTGATGAAAAAAAAATACATTATTTTTAATAATTTACATTAATTCCACTATGAAAGTACTTCAATTTTTCATCACAATTGTACATTAAATTTAATGTACCACTTTTTGCACAAAAACTTCAAGTCGGGTACATTAAATTGACATTTTTTTTTACACTGTATAAATAGTTTTTAAAAACCATAACTCGAGTTCAAACTCAAGATAGATCTTCGTTTTCCGGTTAAGTCCTAACCCGAACCAATACAATCCCTATGGGCAACGAAAAGTCCAAACCAATTATTTTTTAAGTCTGTCATGGGACCGCCTGTCGAATTGTCGTATCCGCCTTTTCCAACCGCGTCCGGGGCTTTTACCGAGTCTGCAAAGTAATTTTGTACTCTTTGCACATTGAACAACTTTTCAGTCTTATCGTTCTATGTGCAAAATTTTACACCAAATTTTTTTTGCCGAATTGATTTACAAGTGCCTAAAAATCCGGCGTTACCAGGCAACCTACTTGAGTCCATTTTCCGGAATTCAGATGTTTAAAGAATGAATTAAATAGCTCTCTCTCTCCCGCATTAGGCACTCTTCCGTGATCAAAGACAGGAAGAGTCGCGGCTCGTTGAAATGACGGAAGCTCTCGACCAAGAGTGGTGAGAGCGTGGAACGGGGGTGGGGGAGGGGGTGGGGCGGGCGGGGGGGGGGGGGTGGGGGAGGTATGGGGTTTGTACTACAGGGGCGTTGACGTCCTCGCGTCGTTCGTATACGAACGCCGCTCGTAGACGTATGCAAAATACCGTTCTCCCTCGCCGGTAACGGCATGCGAAGCTAACGTCCGTTTTATGCATCCGAAATGCGCCTTCGAACCGGTAAAATATCGAGCGACTTTATATTACGTATGCGCAATACTACTATCGGCTCACCTCGGCGACACGGCACACCGCGGCCCGTTCGACGAAGTAGCCCCTTCTGTACATACCTATTCATAAATATCTATACGTATCGCAGCCCTTATCACGAGTGAGTTAACCCACACACGAGCAAGAAAAAAATAAGTGTAGCAAAATATATCGCGGGGTTGTTACATTATTAAAACGATGGAAAAATTACTAGCTCACTAATCCGCGACGGTCGATAAAGTCACTCCCTGCCTCTGTTTCTGGAATATGTGGGTTATAATAAAACATCGAAAACGACCCGGCGATCGAGATTGAAGCAGCGGTTTTTTTGCTTCCTCGTAGAGGAAGCTTTTTTTTTCGTAAAAAAAGGGTTTCGAGATTTTTGTGTCAGAATACTTAGAGTGGTCTGAAACGCGAAGATGTGTCATTTTTAGGTGGTGCTCGGATGTATCTGTGTGACTATGGCATTGTTTTTTTAAACGATGCGAAAGTCATGCAAATGACAGGATTTTGAATTTTTTGAAAAATTTCTGTGGTATGTCTAAAAATTTTTCCATTTTCGACCGTACACATCGGAACGACGGAATGAACTGACTCGAAGGGAAAAACAAAATAAAATCATATTTTCAACACTTTACTTGTATTTTTACTTCGGTCCTCCATACACGAGTCTATACGTATCGTCCCCTCATACACGACCATGAAGAAATAAAAGCAGCAATATATCGCGAGAATGTGCATTACTAAAAACGATAGAAAAATTATAAGGACACTAATCCACGGCAATCGATAAAGTCACTCCCCAACCCTCTCTCTCGAGCGTGCATTAAAAAAAGTGAATAAAAGCGACGGGGCGATCAGAATGAAGTAGCGAATTTCCCATTTTTGATCGCGGACACGGAAACGACGGGATGAAAGGGGCGGTTGATAGCGCCTGTGTAATAAAAATTCAGGCAGGCGGTAAAAAAGAAAATTTTCATATTTTTTTAACACTTTATTTATGTTTTATGCTCGGTGATGCGCGCACAGTGGCGTCGGTGTGGAGCGGCGAGAGATTTTCAGCGTGGGTGTGAGGACGAAAAAAAAAAAAGTATTGCGTAGCAAAGAGTGGGAACGAGGGGAACGTGTGAGTTTTATATCGCGACAGGGCTGTGTGGCGCAGGCTCGCGGTACAGAAATTATTACTGTCGGGTCTCAAACGATAAATTCGCATTTACGCGACGCAACGTCGCCGCGGGGGTTGCGCGGCTGGTGCCGTTTCTGCCGCCGTTGCCGGCCGAACCCTCTCAGCTTTTTTCCGCCCTCTTTCTCGTACTCGTTTTCGAGTCTCCGGGCCAATCCCTTTTTCCCTTCCTCTAACCGGACGGCGTGGCGTTCCCGGCCCTTCCGCCCATAGACGTGGAGGAAATCCTGTGCTCTCCACTACTGGCGGAACTCTGTCGAGAACCTCACTCTGCTTTCCTCCCTTCTCGACCAGCGTAGCAAACGCGCTGCTCGAGGCGCGATGAGCGGGCAGGGGAAGGGGGGAGGGAGGACTCCGAAACGAATTCAGGAAACGAATTGGCGGTAAGAAGATAAGTGGTGAATTCCGTCGTTTCTCAAAACGGTCTTATCGCTCCTCCGTCCCCATACCCAGCTCCCTTCTACGCTTTGCACGGGGACTCGCGCACCTCCGAACTTCATCAGCTTATGAACACGTTTTGTACAACTAGGAAAATCGGGCTGGTTGCTTCGGGAGGCTATGCGACACGGAGACTTTACGGAGATATCAAGAAGTGAAGGTGCATCTGTGTTTACTATGTTATTTATAAATTATATTATTTATTTGTTAACTACTTTATTTATTGGGTACGTTATTTATTTATTGTTTTATGTGCACGTTGTGTTGTAATTTTTTATTTGACGTCATTCACACCGCCTCCTCCATTGATCAGTGGTGAATGATTAACGGTTCGAATAAATTCTCAATTTTTACAATTGTTTAGCCAAAATTGTATGCATTTATCGACAATAACGTGAGGTTGTTATTTTCATCCATTAAAATTAGATGAAAATAAGGATTATTCTTTGATAAAACTCGCTGAAAATGTATCGTCATCAAAACTTGCATTCATCAGTTTATGTATCTGCAAAAATACTGTCGCTACTGTCGCTGCTGTTAGCAAATGCACAACATCTTGGATAAACAATTGTGAACATTTAGCACTCATGTGTCTAGTATTCCGTGCAGTAGCTACCTTAATATACAGGAAGTGACGTTATGCCAGTTACGTTAGAATCCCACCAGGGATACACCAAACCATTCTCCTTCTCCGCTTCCGGAATTCGCGTTAATAAAATCACAACATTTTTGGATAAGTAATTATGAAAATTTATCAATCATTTACCCACAAAAATAATTTATTTATCGGGCGCTCCAGAAATAAACATCTACTTGTTAACATAAATACTTACTTGATTAAAATACATAAATAAATATATAATAGTTAAATAATTTTTCGGTCAAGTAAATAATTTTTCTGGGTGTTTAGCTTATGTTCCGTGCAGTAGCAACATTAATAAACAGGAAGTGACGTTTTGCCAGTTACGGCAGAATCCCACCAGGGATACACTAGCCCATTCTCGTTCTCCGCTCCCGGAATTCGCGGATAGAGGAAGGTGTGCAGGGCTCCTCAGACTCGAAGGATCCGACCCCAGGAAACGCCCCCGCTCGCAGTTTCGCCCGAGAGCACTGCCGCCTTCCGCAGGCGTCGTCCCCGTGACTCGAAAGTTACCATTGCCCGCACCCGTGAAACGAGTAGTCTCGGGGCAGAAACTTCGCACGGGAGGAAAGACCAATTCGATTTGACTCGGCGCGTTTACAGACGCGTACAACTCTTGTATAAAGTTATACTGCCACTGGTACTCCCCTCTAGTTTTCTCGCTTTTCCTTTGGATTCCCTCGCCTCCCCGCCTTATCGCTCCCTCACAATTCTCCCTTTCCCCGACCGGTGCTTTTCCCATCAGCTCAGACTCGCCCTCGATCTCTCGCCCGTCTACGTGCCTCACCCTCCGCCTCGCGCTTCCCCTTTCACTCTTTTCCTCTTCTCGTCCTCGCCAACCCCTCCGCCCACCTCCTCCTCGACTATCCACTCTCCGTTATTTACGTTCGTACAAACATGCCCACCGTAAAACCCCGTACGCAAATGGCCACCGAGACACCCTCGTCGGGACACACCAGCACACCGGCCTGAGCATTTCTGTGTAAACACCCGTGTTTGAGCAGCGATACTCGTACGAATGCCTCCGTAAGCGAACACGGTCGCGACTACCCAAGGCCCAGTCGCAGCGACGAAACAACCCGACAAGTTCTTTACCCGATTGCGTTTCTCCTCATACAAATAAAGTGTTTAAAAATATTTTTTTCATCACTCGGTGCGGAAATTGCCACTTTTCCGCCCGCTTCGCGTGCGTAAAACCGCCATTTTCGCACCTTGTGATAAAAAATTTCGTACATCCCTCGTGCGAAACACTTTTTCTAACTCGCCTCCGGCTCGTGCTGCAAACTCACACTCGTTAGAAAGACGTTTTTCGCCCTCGTGGAGTAATGTACTATTTTTCCCGGCTCCGGTAAAAAGGCCTCATTTCATGCCTGCAACGGGGAGTACAGATTTGTTACATAAGTACAAAATCCCACCACATACATTTTTTAAAATAAGTCTACTACGCACCAATCTTTTCTTGAAAGATCCAACTTTAGTGCGCAATGTTGATTCACTAGCAAAATTATCATTTAGTATGTCTCCGGAGGGCTAGAAATATAGCCTGAGAAATTTTTGGTTACCTCGAAAAAGGGATTCACTGCTCGTACTGACCCTTGCGCGTACAATCTTAAAATTTTTTGCGCAATCGGATTGTATCCACATATACTAAAAACTGTGCAAACGGCGGCGCCATTCGTTTGTTACGTTAAAAGATATTACGGATGGCCATCTCACCCGTCTGGCGATCTCACCCTGATTAACCCAAAAAAAAAAAAAAAAAAAAAAAAAATTGATAATACAGTGTTTTTTCATTCCGCGAATACGTTACAATATGTACACAACAAGACGGGTTACACCGAGCCTAAGACCCAAAAATAAAGCGCATGAATACCCCGCCACGTTCTTTACTCGATATAATTTCCCCGCTCGCACCGCCGGAAACTAGTAGCGCCCTTATCAAACCGCCATGAAGATCCCTACGAAGATGTATTGCGTTCCTCCGTCGAAATTCTCTCCCTCAATGTGTTTATTAATTAACATCCCCACGCTCTCATCCCTCAACCGCGTGCGCGCACTACCGGCTCTCATTCCATGTTATTAAAGTATTACGAGTGTTGCGAGCTTTATCCGACGATCGAAATAGGTATGCACGGTGATTTCTCGAGTGTTAATTGCAGGGTGTACCGGAGGGTGTGGGGGGCGGAGGGGGGGGGGGGGAGAGCCGGACACCTCGTTATACGCTCGATCGTCAGATTACCCGAGCTAGCAAAATAGAGACGCCGCGAAACGGGGTTCAAAGAGCCCGAGAGTCATTCAGCCTACAATTCCTCCCAGTAGGAAAACGTTTTCGGAGGTGTGAGTTACCAGGGTGAAGAGAGTTATGGCTCACGGTCCCTACACGTCGAGGCATATAATATCTGTATAGGGGTTAACCGGAGTTCTCCCGGGGGGGGGGGGGAGGGGGGATGGGGTGGGTTAGGAGGGAGGAAAGAGAAGAAAAGCGTGTAATCCTTACGTACCGCTCGATAACCGAGGCGAAGGCTCTTATCGGCTAAATACCATGCAAACACGCCGCAATCTGGTCTCGGCTCGTGAATAGGCCCGGGGGGGGGGGGGGGGGGGCGGTTGGTACCTCGGTTGTTACCGCACAGAAACGTCCCACACTTATCCACGGTCAATCTCTGCCTCTCCCGCTGGCGGCCGACGCACCGAGCCCCACGTTCGTGCCAACCCCCTCGACGATCTCTTTCCGCTCGCCCCGTCCCACCTACGGAAACATCCATACCTTTGAACTCTCGTCTATATAAAAAAAAAAAAAAAAAAAATGGTTATTTAAAAATTCGCCCCACGTTTGTTTATACTCATCGGCTCACGCGCGCCCGTTCCCTGCCCGAATGAGGTCGGTATGCGAGCAGTTTATGCGAGAACTTTCGCGAAAGTATTATCAGCTGACTCTCGTTCGCGGTTTTCGTTCTGGATTACGAGCCGTAGCGAAGCGAGAGAGACCGCCCGCAGGATCCCGCGCGGCTCCGCGGAGAGGTAAAATCGGCACGCCCGACGGGTGTTGCCCGGCTAGTATTAAACGATCCAAGTTCGCTGGAGGAGGGAAAGATGGGGTGGCGGAGGGTGCAAGAGAGCCGGCCGAGAGGGAGCCTCGCTGCTGCTGTGTCGCTGCCGGTCGTGACGGTGGTGCATTCGAATGCATGATATCGCGTGCGAAACGGCAGTTAGGGCGGCCTCCGATGGCGCGGATCTGCATAACTCCGTCGCGAACACACCCTGCGAGACGAGCGCGCGGGGGCCGGAGGGAGCCCGGAGGTCAGCCCGTGGACAAAGGGTGGTTGTCCCGTAGCTGCGCGCCCTTAGATCGTTGCCGGCACGATCGGGAAACACCGACACACTATCCGGATCGCGAGGCGATGGACGCGGCGGCCCGGCGACGCCGGGGACGGAGCCGGGAGTGCTCTCGTGCCTCCGGCATAACCGACACCGGTGTTTAGTTTCTCCTTCAATTTCCGGCCCTCGCATTGCTCCGGGTCGCACACTCCGGCACCGATCGTCGGGTGAAATTTCTCGTTACGAAACTTTTTCACGTTTCTTGCGTGGGTAATAAAATATTTTTATTAAAATCTCGGTTCATTGCGGTATTGTGTGATCTGTCCGGGTGGGGCGGACGAAATGGACCTTATCCGTTTGGCATGGGTCTTTTGAATTGTTGTACACTGCAAAATGGGAAACAACGTTTCTTGTCCGAAAACTTATACAATTGTTTTCATGTTAATTTTACAAAAAAAAATATTGTTTAATTTACAAAAATGTCTGTCGATTTTACAAATATTTTTCGTGAAATTAACAACGAAATAATTGTGGAGGTTTGCGGACAAACAAGGGTCGTTAAGTGTACAAATATTTTTTACTGTGCAGAGAAAATCGTAAAGGTAGCCCGTTTTGCCCCGTTGCATATTATATTTACGATGTATTATTATACGTTATATTATGCATTATACGATGAAAGATTCAATAATAATAATAATAATAACAACAACAACAACAACAATAATGACAAATTTTCTCGACAATGAGAAAAATACATCTGCTTACGTCAATGACAATGAAGAGTCGGAATGTTTCGCGAGAAATATAATATTTTCGCCTCGCATTCCTTCGCCTCGCTCTCTCCGACACGGATCGTCGGGTGAAACTTCTTGTTACGAAACTTGTCACGTTTCTTGTCAGAAAAAAAAAATAAAAAAAATAAGAATCTCGGTTCATTGCGACAATCTGTGATCTGTCCGGGTTGGGGTCGACCGCCCGAAATGGACCCGTCTCATCCGTTTGACATCGGTCTTTTCAATTTTTCTCTACCGCAGAAAAATTGGTTGAAAAAAAAAGTAGTCCGTTTTGCCCCGCTTCGCAATCTTCCCACGATGAAAGATTCAAGAACAACACCAATAATAATAATAATAACGAATTTATTCGTGTGCGAGAAAACACATCCGCTGACGTCAGTGACAACGTAGAGTCGGGAGTGTTTCGCGAGAAACATAAAATTTTCGTCCCTGTGTTCTCACATGCGGAAACGCGAGGGCGGGATGAAAGGGCGAAAAGGCAAGAGAGATTGAAGGTGGGGTTGGGAGAGGGTGAAAAAAAAGATGTGTGACTGCCGTCTGCGCTCGTTTTCTCGCACGCAACGTCCCAGACGACATTCTCGGGCGGTGCTCTCCGCCATGCATGCTCGCCTATAGCGAGCGCACACTCTCCTTGCATTCAACCCCTTCAAAGGCAGTGGCGCGTTTACTCTTTTGTCGAACGCACGACACCCCTTCTTCGCGTGGATGCGGAGAATTTTTCTCGCTCCCGGCGTGTCGTCATCGTCGTCTCCATTCTCTTTCGCGCTTTGTCTCGCGGCTCCTTCCACGGTTAGTCCCGGGTGTTCTCCCGGAGGCGAAGTTCGAATTTCGCCTCCGACGGGGCGCTTCTTAACCGGTCCATGTGAAAATTAATAAAGTTATTAACGTCGTCTTTTCCCATGCGAGTCGTTAATTAAATCGCGGATGACGTCGCGCGCCGTGCAAGGCCGGGCAGGAAGACGCTGAAGCTGGAAGAGACTGAGGCGGATGAAAAACAAGCAGGAAAACTATATCGTCTCTATTCGTCTCTCCTGAATATGTCAACAACTTAAAACTCGCGCCGAGCCACGGCGAGAGCTTCTCAGGGACAAGCTCCGAGCCCTTCTTCTCCTTCCTGGCTCGGTCCCATTGTTGATACTTGGGCTTTTGTTATTCCTCCGCTTTGCAGACTCTCCTCGGGATCTCGCCCTCTCGTGGCGAGGAACCTGCGAGGAAGAGAGTTGAAGAAGAAAAAAAAATCTATTTACACCACAATAATGCACGTCGCGAGGATGGGTTTGATGGCAGTTGCGCCCGTTGCGCGATTCCCGCTGAGAGCACAAGAAATAAAAACCCCCGGAGCTCCCACGTTCTCCTGATGCGAGGCTAACCGCAAATTTATTTGTTACCTTTGTTGGGGACACTGTTGTTGTTGCCAATATTTTTTTTTTTGTTTTTTTTTTTTTACAATTCTTATTGTTCGCTCCCGCGCAGTCCACGCGGAAGAAATTAATGGTCGAACGAGACTCTCGAGCGCCCTGGTTAGAATCTTCCTGTTTCCGTCTGCAGACATTGTAAACGTTGTATATGGGAAATGAGACGGTAGATTTCATGAAGGGTTTGACCCTTTTGCTTTCGGTACTTGTTTTCTGTCTTAAAACTAAAAATAATATGGGTGAATGTGGACCACCCCGATTTGCACGCAAATTAATGACGTATGAATCGGATCATTTTCGCCACTTTTATCCTACTAGCACCTTACAATTGACACCTCGTGCGTCTTCAATTTGAGCCCGTGGGAGATGAGAGCGTAGATTTTATGAATCTACGCTCTCATTTTTTTGCCGTCGGTACTCGTTCTCTGTTTTTAAACCAAAATTAATATGGACGAACATGGACCACCCTAATTTACTCGTAAAAGAATGACGTATGAATCGGATCATTTTCATCACTTTTGTCCTGCTAAGACCTTACAATTCTCACCTCGTGCGTCAAGCTTGAGCCCTTGATAATTGAGAGGGTAGATTCCATGAAGCATTTTACCCTTTTGCTTTGGTACTTGTTTCCCATCTTAAAACCAAAATTAATATGGGTGAATATGAACCACCCCGATTTGCTCGCAGATGAATGATGTATGAATCGGGTCATGTTCACCACCTTAATCCCACTAACACCTTTCAATTAGGTCCCTACAATTAACATCTCGTGCATCTTCAGTTTGAGCCCGTCGGAGATAAGATCGTAGATATTATGAAGCAATTGACCCTTTTGCGTTCGGTACTTGATTCCTGCCTTAGAACCAACATTAACATGGGTGAATGTGGACGACCCCGATTTGCACGCAAATGAATGACGTATGAACCAGGTCATGTTCATCACTTTTCGGCATTTAGCCCTTTTGCTTTCGATACCTGTTTCCTGTCTTAAAACCAAAATTAATACGAGCGAATATGCACCACCCCGATTTGCTCGCAAATGAATGATGCATCAATCGGGTCATGTTCACCACTTCAATCCCACTAACACCTCACAATAAACACCTCATGCTGCTTCACTTTGAGCCCGTGGCAGATGAGATCGTAGATTACATGAAGCATTTGGCCCTTTTGCTTTCGGTACTCGTTCCCTGTCTTAAAACCCAACCAAATATGGGTGAATATCGACCACCCCCATTTGCTCCTAAAAGAATGACGTATGAATCGCCTCGCTTTCACCCCTTTCATCCTCCGAGCACCTTACAATCGACACCTCGTGTGTCAAGCTTGAGCCCGCCGACCCGAACCTCCCACTTGGATGCCTCTCCCTTGTTCGCTCGGCGTCAAACATCCCTCCTTTATCTCGCATTCTCCTCTCCATACAGCGGACCAGCAGTTGCCGTATTTTCGTTCCAACAGCACGAGCTGGTGCGGCTCGAGCGAGACAGCGAGAGATACTTCACTCTTCCGTTGCTTTCCGGTTAAGGAAGCGTAACGGCGCTCGGTCCCGCTCCTCCGAAAGAAGAAAAATACCGAAGCAGAGAGCAAGAGTACGGAGTACAAGGGCGGAGAGGGCGGTGCAGCTCGGTGAGCAAAAGCCGCCGAGAGCAGAGGCAGCTTCGGATGGCCAAGGCCAGAGAGGAAATTCACGGAAAACGTCTGCCCGGTACGTCCTCGAGGGAACGTGAGCCATCGTCGCTCGCGTCTTTCCACTTCCCGGATGATTTTTCAAAGTGACGCTTCCACCTCACCCGCGTGTTCCACTTCGGGCGTCGAGTACATGATTTTCACAGAAGCGGGGACGCTAAACAGAAAGGTAAACGCGAAGCAGAGAGCGAGAGATGAAAACGCATAAACGAGTTTAATTACTCGAGACCCTCGGCGGAGGGCAGGTGAGAGGGCGGAGTCCTCAGCGGCAACAATTTCGTCACGGGCGTACCTGGGCTAGCCTATTAAAAAAGTAAACCGGTCGCTTGTCGGGTCGGTGCAGTGTAACGAGAATGCGAAAGCAAAGGTAGCGAGAGTCACGGGACACGGCAGGCAGTCGCTGAAGAGACGAGAGTGCAGGGCGCGAGAGACGCGGCGAAAAAACGAGTGTCGGCTACGACTTTTCAGAGAGTGAATTGTCCTCTTTTCCTCATTTTTTTTTTATTTTTTTTTTTTATATTTTTTCAGTGGTGTCTCCCTTTTATTTCAACTACGGGGAGAAGCGTTCGCGGGATGCGCGTCAAGGCGGGGCGTTTTGTGTTCTCGCACCCGGGTATGAGCTTTTTCTCTGCCGTTCATGTGGCTTTTTACTTTTCTCGTGGATGTAGCGCGGCGATGTGGGTGAGGCGAGGCGGCTCGTCGGCTCTTCCGAAAAGTCCCCGCTGGAGCGGGGACAACAAGCGGGTGGAAGGAAAAAGCAGAGCTCGGCAACGGCCGCACTGGGGGAATCGGAAGCGTAAGAACCGGAGAGTGAGAGAGAGTGTGAGCTCGGCTTTTCGCATTAAAGCCGAGTTTCATTGTACCGGATGTTACGCAGCAAGGTACTAACGCGACTTCGATCCCGCCCGCGGAAAACTTTGCCTGAGCGTCTCGAACGTAAAGTACCGGGCGGCGTTGTCCGACCGGTCTCGGAGAACTTTGACGGCATGCAGGAGTGCGAAAGTACAGGACGGATGGGGTGGAAGAGGGCTGCGGAATGGAAAAGCCAGGAAACGTTGAGAAAGGCGCGGAGGAAATCCGACTCGGCAACCAGCGATCCTGAAGGGAGGGCGCGCAGGGCCGGTATCCGAGCAGATATTTTCGGGCGTTACATGGGACCTGATAGGGTCCAGAGAAGGCCAGAGAAGGGCGTGACAAGGCGTTACTGGACCTTGTCAGGGCCCGATGTAACGCTCTAAAATTACTACTCGGGAATCTGCGGAGCGTCGACCGTCGGCCAACTTCGGCCAGCACTGATCCAGCGTGACATTCCGACCAGGGGCGCTTTGGTTACATCTTATGTAACGCAGTTCATGATTCGATGAAAATACTTGGCAAATATTCTCAAGATAATTTTTGTCGACTCGGCATCCAGCGATCCTGAAGGGAGGGCGCGCACGGTCGGTACCCGAGCAGATATTTTCGGGCGTTACATGGGACCTGATAGGGTCCAGAGAAGGCCAGAGAAGGGCGTGACAAGGTGTTACTAGGACCTTGTCAGGGCCCGATGTAACGCTCTAAAATTACTACTCGGGAATCTGCGGAGCGTCGACCGTCGGCCAACTTCGGCCAGCACTGATCCAGCGTGACATTCCGACCAGGGGTGCCTGGGTTACGGGAAAGTGGGTGGAAAACCCAAAACGGGACAGTGGGTGGAAAACCCAATTTTCCTATAATTTTCGAATGACCTATTTTGTCCCAACGATATATCCGGCTTTTCAACTCCGCTTCGCCCCACTTACCATCACCGCAACCATCCAAAAAGTATTTGAAAAATTGCGTTTTGTCTCATTATCCCGTTTTGCCCCACCCTCACATTTTTCCCCGTTCTCCCCCAACGAGTTGGGTAGGACGTATCTTTCAGTGACTGACATTTTCACCGTGAACCATCGAATAGGAAGCTTGTTAGGGGATGATTTTCAGCACTTACTACTAGGACGCCGTCTCCAGCTTCCTTGCCTTGTTTTTCGATCATCGATTGATTCCTTCCCGGGGGGGTTGAACGGACCGCAGATACGTGGGGTTCGCCTCGGCTACTCGATTCCCGGTTAGCCGCCATTCGGGACGTCGAGGAGCGTATAAAAAAAAAAAAGATCATGAAGGATCAACCGAGGGTTCGAGTAGTGAGACAGTGAGAGAAATGACTTTTCACCGAAGCGAGGGGGATGAAAATTGACGCTCTTCCGTGTGAAGGATAGCTCGGGGTTGTCGCGATCGTGGCAAGATACATTTGGGTCTCTCCGCGGCAGCGTGAGCGATCCGCTTCCACTGTTTACGGTCAATATTCCGGCAGCAGCCGCTCGCTAGGGGAGCGACGGAGAGGGACCGAAATCGATGAGACGAAAATGATAAAAGACAGTTTTGTATGAGGCGATATCGGGGTTGTCGTATAAAAATAAAAATAAAATAAAAAATAAAAAAAAATGGGGAGCGAACGCATCTCTGCCGATAGTTTCCGCAGAGCAGCTCAATCTTTCGTTCCGAGGAACCCGTATTTTTCCCTCTTACGGCTTATTTTCGCGGAAATTCCATAGACATCTATCAATGACGGGGAATCGCGCGTCGCCCGTCGAGGAGCCTCTCTCGTCGTGTGTACGGTAAACGAGTCCCCCGCCCGGCGAGCTGATAAAAGTATAAGGAACAGTAGCTGAAAGGAAATATGCGGAGACAGCATATACGTTCCCCCCCCCCCCCCCCCTCGCCCGCCCCTCCGGTAAGGGAGTGTGAGTCTGGAGTTTGAAGCGAAGAATTTGCACCCTCGCAAAACTGAACCAGCGTAGAAGGGGTTGTCAGATCTATAAAAGAATGGCGCTGGCGCAACGAGAGGAGCTTCCGCACCCGCGAGAAAAACGACGGATGGCAGGCGGTGAGGGTTGCGCAAGTATAAAAGAGGATGAAAAAAAAAAAAAAAAAAAAACAAAACAAAAAAATACATATATGTGGAAGCGAGACGGCGCTGATGCTGAAAGAGTGGGGTGGCCTTTTCGAGCATGCATAAAAGGAAATCGTTCGTGCATGCGTTTCCCGGGCGCGCACTCATCGCCCTGCCCGGCCGCGTCTTTCGTTTTATATTTCGTTTCATCCACCGATACGGGCCAGACGTTTCGTTTCTCAGCGGCTTCTCCGCCCCTAAGAAAATTCCCGCTCCCACCCCACTTACCGGAGGTGCTTCGCCCGCTGCGACTCTACGTATCTCTCTCCTGTTTTCATCTTTGACCTCAAATGTTTCATACTCGGGAATTCCTTTGTACGGTTTTTTTTTTTTTTTTTTTTTTTGTCTGACCATAGCCCGACCGTATCCACTGCCGCTCTCTTCCTCACACTCCGTGGCGCGTTTCTGTCCGTCGAACGAGTGACGGCGGACGCTCCCACGGGAATTCCCCTCTGCCCCTCCGACCTGCTCGGGGATAAGAGCGGAGCCCGAGAAAGCTGACCAAAGCTCCAAATTGATACGTCGCTCGGAGTTCCCTCGGTGTGCGCGAAAGAGGGTCAAACTTCGTAACGAAAATTCACCTCAAATAGGATACAGACAGGGTGGTCTTTAATCTTCGAGAGGAAAAATTTCACACTCGGGTATGTACAAACGTTTATTACAGAAGTAATTACCTCCGACCCGCGACGCGTCTGTTTGTACCAAGAAAATAAAAGGGAACTTTAACCATTTACAAAGCTTCCTCATGAGCCTCGATTCTAGCGGTGGTTGAAAGCCGTTAATTCCCACGGCGTGTGGTCTCGCAGCTTCCAGCTCACGAAATGGAAATTACCACGGGGCTTCAGAAAACTTTTCTCTCCTTCTCGTCGCCCCCCCCCCTCCCCCCCCCCCCTCGGCCGCCGGTCGTGGCTAGCGTTAACATTATATACCGGAAGTAGCCGGGGAGCCACACGAAACTTTTCGTTGGAGATTGAGACAAACGCTACAAGCCGCCAAGGCAGCTGCGCGACTCAACACAATACCGGACAGTGGATGCTATTTTTTTTTGTTTATTTGGTATTATCCGTTTTTTTTAAATTTATTTGGAATTCTTCGTTCAACTCGTGACGCGGAGATTGAGACAAACGCTACAAGCCGCCAAGGCAGCTGCGCGACTCAACACAATACCGGACTGTGGATGCTATTTTTTTTTGTTTATTTGGTATTATCCGTTTTTTTTATTTATTTGGAATTATTCGTTCAACTCGTGACTCGGAGATTGAGACAAACGCTACAAGCCACCAAGGCAGCTGTGCGACTCAACACAATACCGGACAGTGGATGCTATTTTTTTGTTTATTTGGTATTATCCGTTTTTTTTTATTTATTTGGAATTATCCGTTCAACTCGTGACTCGGAGATTGAGACAAACGCTACAAGCCACCAAGGCAGCTGCGCGACTCAACACAATACCGGACTGTGGATGCTATTTTTTTTTGTTTATTTGATATTATCCGTTTTTTTTTATTTATTTGGAATTATTCGTTCAATTCGTGACTCGGAGATTGAGACAAACGCTACAAGCCGCCAAGGCAGCTGTGCGACTCAACACAATACCGGACAGTGGATGCTATTTTTTTTGTTTATTTGGTATTATCCGTTTTTTTTATTTATTTGGAATTATTCGTTCAACTCGTGACTCGGAGATTGAGACAAACGCTACAAGCCACCAAGGCAGCTGTGCGACTCAACACAATACCGGACAGTGGATGCAATTTTTTTTGTTTATTTGGTATTATCCGTTTTTTTTATTTATTTGGAATTATTCGTTCAACTCGTGACTCGGAGATTGAGACAAACGCTACAAGCCACCAAGGCAGTTGTGCTACACAATATCGGACAGTGGATGCTATTAAAAAAAATTTATTTGGCAATATCCAAGTAATTTGTTGAATTTGTGTGGTTTTTTAAATTTGTTTAATACATTTATTTACTATTCGTCCAACTCGTGGCTCTGGTGAGGGCGTTGCGGGGAGTGATTGTCACTCTTCAAAAAAGAGACGTGGCTCGTTATCGTGAGCTTTCTACTTCCAGAGATTTTTGAGCTTTTCCGTTAATGGACCATTCCGCGAAACTCCGCAGATCCAATGCCGAACGGCCCGTGAATCTCTCGGTTTTCCCCGGGATGATTAATTGTGAATTATAAATTACATTCATGGCGTTGTGAGAGAGGTTTCGCCGCTATTCGCGTTCCATGCCGGGATACATATTTGCTGTTCGATTATTGAGACACGCTGGAAACCACCAAGGCAGCCGTGTAACTCGACGCGATACCGGACGATGGATTGTAAAAAAAAAAATAAAAAAATGATGTAACTCATGCATGAAAAGTGCCACTTTTTGTGCCTGTCGAGAGTGGCGTGAGTGGAGATTTACAGCGGAGTGTACTATAAATACCCGGCGCATGTGCACGACGTGCCGACTTTACTTCACCGTACGCTTCTCGTACTTTACGCACGCTTCTCGTACTTTACGCACACTGTATTTCTGTATTACGCGCGCTGTATTTCACTTCTCCTGCACTTGTTACAGAGAATATTACGCGATACTAGTGCGGTGTAGCGAACAATATACGCGGACTGTCAAGTAAGTCGTCTCACTTCACAGCGTGCCTATAAAGTTCGCTTTACCGCACTAGTATCGCAAATCACAATGACTTGGTATTACTCGTTCAACTTGTCGCTCTGGTGAGCGAGTTGCAGAGACTGTCACTCTTCGCAAAAAATGAACCGCAGCTCGTTATCGTGAGTCTTCCACTTCCACAGATTTTCGAGCTTTTCCGTTAATGGACCATTTTGCGAAACTCCGCAGATCCAGATCCGAACAGCCCCGTTACTCTCGGTTTTCCGCGGGATGATTAATTATGAATTATAAATTATGTCCGTAGCGGGTGAGGCAGACTCCGCCGCGATTCGCCTTCCACACCGCGATACACACGCGCGCTGTGTAACAGCGCCGATCACTACAGCGCACTAACAGCATAACCGAGCGCTAGAATCGCCAGATACAGTGGAGAACGTTCGAATGCTGCAAGAGATATAAATTGCACGATAATTATTCGACTGCACACCGAGCTTTCGACCTCCTCTGCCTACCCTTCAAGCCCTGCCCTCTCTCAATCCGGTCGAACCGCCCCTCCCCCTCCCAACCCCCACTCGCGAAATTTTCGATAATTCGTAAAATATAGCCGTTACGCTTTATGCTTTACGACTGCAGCTGCGTACACGCATGCCTATGTGTCCGTCCATCCGCGCCTATGTGTGTGCTCGAGGCCAACAGGCCGTCCGGAATAATGCTAACACGTCCTTTTAACGTTAATTCGAACAGCACCGCACCCTCCCCCCCTCCCTTCGCCCACCGCGCTCATCATCATCCTCCATGCTCTTTGCCACTGTCGATGAATCCCTCTTTATCTCCCGCACCCTCCGGAGCGCCACGACCGCGAACTATAACGTTCGCCACTTGCTCGGACGTGCTACTGTATTATCCAGGTCGTCGAGCTCTTCATGAAAAGCGTGGCGAAACGGGGTGGTGCGGCCCGGGTGAATGCATTCACCACCCCCCCCCCCCCCATCCCACCCCACCGACCGCTAAAATTATTATCGCGAATCATTCGCATCGGTGAACAAAAGTTCGGCCTCCCCTATAGAAGCGCTCGCCGCCCGACGATCCTTTTTTTTTTTTCGACGTCAATATCATCGACGTCGATTGCGGGTAGCTCCATTGTCGAATCTGCATGTAGCAGATATTCCATTAGCATTCGATATAGCGATCAATGTTTTTTTTTTTTTTTTTTTTTTTTACTTTACCGGTCGGAATTCCCTTATGTCGTAGTTGAACATTTTTGCCGCGGAGGCGCGCGCAGCGGAAGAGCCGGCGACAATTGCGACCGGGCATTGAAGTAACATTTTTGCAGGGCAACCTCGTCCGCGCAATTGTGTTTTTGTCCTGCCAACCGATTCCTGCGAGCTGCGACCTCGCGCGCCGCTGACTAAAGTTTCTTTACTCGCTTCGTTTTTTTTTTTTTTCTTGTTTGTTTCTTTTCCCCTGCGATTCTCTCGCAGGTCTTTCCCGCCGGCTCGACGTCGCATTCCACTTTCTTCACGGTCGCCGACTCTCGGCGAGCTTGTAGTTCCGCACCCTTTCCGCTCCCCCTCCCCCCCGACCTTCCACCGGTTCGCGCTGTAGTTGCGGGCGCAAAAGACGTAATTCACGCCAATTAACAGCCAGCCGGGCCAGAGCCTGGCGAGCTCTGCTGCGTCAACCCTGTCGAGACTTCCTCCCTCCGGCTCCGGCGTTCCACTCCCGACCGCGTGCGGTTCAAGTCCCCGACGCCGTCATCCCCTCGCGCGCACCCTTTTTCCGTTCGCTGCAACGTCCTCATCGTCGTCGTCTCGCCGTGCCGACGCACGGCGAGACTACCTGCGGCTTCTCTCGCTCACTCAAACTCTCACCCGACAGTTCGAGTTCTTTCAGAACCGAACCGCGCCCCGGCACTCAGACGTGCACACACCCTCTCCGGCTCGCCTCCACCACCCCCCCGGTACGCAACCCCGCCAACGCGCCTTTCTTGTTACCAATTCCCACCGGCTCGCGGGGCTCGAACATGTTAGGTGATCGCGATGAAAACTGTCTGCTTGATGTGCGTCTCGGTAATTCGAGTGAGTCGCGAATTATCAGGGAAAGATTATGGGTGGATCGAAGTGGTGAACATTTTTCATGGGGTTCAATAAAAATGTATCGAGTAAAAGATTTTTTTTTTTTTATTGCGGGGTAGTTTCCTAGTTAGGTGTTGTTTACTAGTTGGATATTGTTTACTAGTTCGGTATTATTGACTAGTTGGGCGTTATTTACAACACTGAGAGAAGGATCTAGTAAATATAATTATACCGCTCGCGAGATATTCCCAGATCACATTGTAGTAGGGAACTAGGGCGCCACCTATGATACGAAGTACACTGAAAAAAAATATTGACTCAAGTAAAATTCGCTTACGGGCTGCCAAAGAAAAAAAAATTATTATTTCAATTCTACTTTCAATTCTTACAATTGCCTACGGGTTTGAACCGATAACATGTGACTTTGGCCGTTTTTCTGTCATTGTTTCAATATCGTATGGAATTGTAAGAATTGAAAGAAGAATTGAAATAAGAATTTTTTGCTTTGGCAGCCCGCAAGCAATTTTTTTTTTCAGTGTACCCGATTTAGAAAAATTTCTCGTCGTTATTATGGTAAAAATGTTTGGAAAATCTGAGACTTGCTGCCATTGGTGGCGCTCTAGGGCTTTACTACTATGTGCTATGGTAATTTTTCTTAGAAGATCCTTCTCTCAGTGTACTTGGGTATTATCTACTAGTTGGGTATTATTTTTGGTTGGGTCTTTTTTACTAGCTGGGTATTATTTACTAATTAGGTATTGTTTACTAGTTGGGTATTATTTACTAATTAGGTATTGTTTACTAGTTGGGTATTATTTACTAATTAGGTATTGTTTACTAGTTGGGTGTTATTTACTAGTTGTTACCTATTCCCACAGGCGCATGGGTCCGATGTTACATGTCACGTAACAAGTTCACATGTTACGTGAACTTGATGAAAACTGTCTGCGTGACGTGCGTCTCAAGTGAATTGCGAATTATCAGGGAAAGACTTTGGGAGTATCGAAGTCGTGCAATTTTCTAAATCGGATCGTATAACAATGTTTCGAGTAACAGATTAATTTGGTTACATTGCTAATATGCTAAATAATCTTGATTGTAGGGATAAGATACGGAGTAATTGAAGCCGGCAAACCGTTTCACACGTCCGCCTTATTATTTACCGGTCGGGAACAAGCACTGAGAAACAACGTTACCGAAACCAACGGAACGTTTTTGTTGTTGTTTTCCTTCTACACAAATGGGTCGATGCTTGCGAAGGGCGCGAAACAAGAGCCAGAAACGAGAAGAGGTAATTTCTTTTCGTTTCTTTTTGTTTTTTTACATCGCTCTCATGTTTAGCACTTTCATACGTCATTCTATTTCATTCTATTCCCCACACCCGCGTTTCCATCTCGCGCGCCTGGTAATTCCGTCGTCGACGTCGGAGTAAATTTTCCGGTGCGACGAGCCAAGTGGAAAAGTGAATGCAACGAAAAAAAAAAAAAGAAAAAGAAATATAATAAAAAAAAGAAAAGTTGGGGTTGATGAAAAATAGAGAAGATCGAGAAACCTACATTCACGGAGCTCTGTACCATGGCACAACCGTAGGCGAGCTGTGATTTAATGCGTGCATCTCGCTCTTCCTCTCTCCTCGTAGCTTTTAATTATTTTCCGACGAGACTCCCGGGCTCTCCTCGTTCGCCTCGAGTTTCACCCGGAGCCGAGCCTTCTCACCGTTTCCTGTGACGCGAAATTATTATTATTTTTTTTTTTTAAGTCGCTCTCGTACTGCAGCACGCGTTTCTCGAACGGTGTAAGTTGGGAATGCGCTCTGTGCGCGGAACCGATGTGAAACTCGGAGTAGGCCAAGACAGGTCACAGAATGGAAGGGAGAGGAAAACCCTCGGGGATTTTATTCATTCGGAGTCGAGTCGCGCGTTGAAAAAAAAAGTAAATAAAAAGAATATTATACACCAATGACATCAGCTCAACGGCAAAAACAAAAGAAAAAAAGGCGCTTATGCCAGAAAGTTATATATCGAATGCTGGGAAAGAGAAGGACGTATCCGACACCGTTTTGGATGCAAAAGAATGCCGGATGCGCCCTGCTTTTTCTCAGCGGTCGATTCATATTCAAACGACATTGAATAACGGGCCCAATATAGTGGCACTGTTATGTCAATTCAGGCGAGCCGAATGTCCATTGAGGGGTCGTGAAACCCACCCCAACCCGACCCCCCCCCCCCCCCCCCGACCGACCCGGCTGAGTTGGTAATGAAAACGGTAATCCATTTCTGTTCACGAGCGCTAAACTTTCCTCCAAGACCAAAATTTGTTACTCGCACTGTAATGTAAATTCAGCTGAGTCAGTAATAAAAACTGTAATTCATCTTCTTTCCAATCAGGCTGAGCTTTCCTCCAAGATCAAATTTTGTTCCTCGTGGGGCAAAAAAATTGTTGAGTTTGGATTAATATATTTTTTCACTGAAATTAAAGTAAATGATTAAAATTCGAAGGATTCTCAATGTTTTTAATATACTGAACGTTAGTTTTTCGCCTTTTGTACGTGAAACACAATATACCAGTTTTTGCATAAAAAACTTCAAGCCCGGTGCATTAAATTTAATACGATTTTATTACAGTGTAACAACGTAAACCAGACACTAATAGGAGAATTTGCCTTACCGGAAGTCTCTCGTCGATTTTCTCCCTGCTTCAAAGCCCAACCTCTCGGCCCCCTCGGACTCAAAGTCGACGTCAACGAAGCATCATCTAAGGTCGCAATATTTCAAATTCAAGAGTGAACAACGCGTCTCCGAAGTTGCGGCAAAATAATTCCTAGCGGCGCTCCTACCGTAACGTCACTTTGTCTTCTCGGAATAAAATATTGCACGGCGATACATAAAGGAAAAGATTAAATCGAACAGCGAACTACAGAGCCGTGAGGGTGAACTCCGCGTCGCAGGCATCTGAAAGAAGCTCAGCGAACGCGAAAGGCACGGAGTGGAAAGTAGCTCTCGGCCAAAGTACCTCGTCGTAAAAGTACCAAGTAAAGAAGATGAAGCATAAAGAAAAAAAAAGAAGCAAAAAAAAAAAGGTATATGGAAAAATCCTTCAAACGAATTACGAGTGATTTCTCATTCCCCCTCTCGTTTCATATTTTACGCGCTTTTCTTAACACTCCTCCTGTCACACGGCCACTTTCCTCTTCGTCGAAACGAATTTATATAAGGTGGAAGAGGCGTGCAGTGAAAGGGAATACGACGATATACGCCGTCGAGAGAGTACGTAAAAAGGTCGCGAATCTCCCCCGCTCCCCTTCCGTTTCGTAGGGTAAATGGGTGCGGTAAATTTTTTTTTAGACACGTCATCCATGTCCTCTCGTGAAATCGAGAATCGATAAAGGCTCGGAGAGGAGTGCGAGTAAAAAAAAAAAAATAAAAAAAAAAAATAAAAAGAAATATAAAAAGAAAGTCCACCCGTTCTATCGGAGCTCTCCCAATTCCGCCACTTCTGAATCTCGCTTCGCGATCGATGACACGTCCTGTCGGCCTTTAACCGAGACACCGTCTTACCGACGAGGGTGGGAGGGTCGTCTCGCAGCCTTGCGAGAGAAATTTAATAGAGAAACGCTCGCTCGCAGTTGCGCCATCAAGGTGCGGACGAGGGGGTTGCACGACGAAGGAGAGCGAGCTCGGACGAGGACGGGGGTGGAATTCTGATTGTATCGTATCCAGCCATGATGATCCAATATGTCCGCCATAACGCTCTACGTAGAGGTAATACGTGCTCGTTCAACCTTCCGCAACCACCCCCTACCCCCCCCCCCCAACAGCCCCCTCCCCAGGCCCCTTTTCGGCTCGCGCATTTCCATCCCCTGTTCGCCGAGTTCCTCCTCCGCCGCCCCTCGCTTCCACCCTCCATCGAGCTCGACATTTCGCTAGATTACGCCAGACTCCTTGATTGAATACATCAGCATTCATCAGTACCAGCCCCGACACCGTATTCTCTCCCGGCAGAGTCGCTCTCTTCGTTTTAGGGTTGAGGGACGGGGGGGGGGGGGTGAGATTCGATCGGTCCGGCGATTTCAAGCCGTTCCGTGACGTTTCAAGGGGCTTCGGGGGTGCTCCGGCATTCGCGTGACCCCTTTCATTGGCTCTCCGGCGTTGCTCGAGCTATATTGGAGAAAATCCACGCTCGCCACGTATGCTCGTATTTTTTGTCTTTTCCTCTCTTTAGTATTTTTTTTTTTGTATTTATTTTTTATTCTCCGGCATTCACGATTCGCCTCTTTTATTTAGAAAAAGGGAAGAAAAAAAAAATGAGTGGAATCGGCGAAGCGCGAGAGCTCTGATTGTTTCGTGAAAAAACAATTGAAAAACCAAATGAACCTTTCGCTCACCGGGCGCCGTTCGACTTTTTCTTTTTTATCAGTTTCTATTTTTTTCGAGATTTTTTCGTTTTTTTTTGTCGTCGTTTTGTTTTTCGCGAAATACGCGGAGAACCAACTCACTGTCGGTAGAGTACTTTTCGCGATAGTTTTGTCAAACAGGATTTCGTTGGCGAGGCGTGTCGAGCGTGGCGGAATTGAATAGCCGGATCGTCAAAGGACGCCATGTTTTCTCTCCTGCTGCTATTTCGCTGTACGGAAAGCTCGATAAACTCTCAGATACACAGACCGAGAGCCGACCTAACCGCGTCATTAATATTTCAGCCCCTGGCCTGCATCCTAAATAATTTTCCGACTAAGTTATCGATGAAGCCGACGAGCTTCGAGTCGTCCTCGTAATCCATCTTTATTATTCCCACCCGCATCTCCGGTCGATAGGCGGAGCATTTTCGACATGTGGGTCAAGAGTAATAAAAAAGAGGGTCGAATGTTTCTTCATACATGAAGCGTACCGCTGCGGTTATATCGAATTTATATCCCGATAGAGAGAGAGAGAGAGAGAGAGAGGAAGGGTGGGATGGATAGAGGCGATTCAGGGAAACCCGCTAGTGGAGCAGTACACGAGTCCCGTATTGCTGATTGCAGGAACGCCGGAGGGATGGCGGTAGCAGACGAGAGAGGTAGTTCTCTCGATCTGTTCGATGCCGAAGGGACGTAGAGGGAAATGTATAGAGAGCGGGTTGGTTCGACGCGGAGCAAGCAGCGTTTGCTCACCGGTCACGTACACCTGCATCATTTGCCATGGGTTTCATACCGGTCATAACTCCGCGGATCGTTCTCATCCCGGTACGACTTGCACCGCAGTTTCTGCACACCGGCAAGGGCACATATCGTCGGCTGGTCGTGCCCCGGTGTACAATACAAGAGGAGGTAAAGGCAATTCGCGTCGACTTCGCTGGGGGAATGGTCGATCTTGTCGAGCTCCGCACGTCTTAATCCGACCGGTATTCATCGGAGCTTCCGTCCAGGGATCTTCCGTGGCAACTCCGGAATTCGCAGGAATCCGAGGAAACCCATCGAGTCCCGTCGGTGAAACTGGTCCAGCTCCGGTGTCTTTGAGGTTCCGGATCTGCAGGGTGGATCTCTCGTCAGGGAGTCAATTTCATCGTCCGAGACGAAACAAGCCCGCACCGTGCTGGGATGCTGAACACATATCGGTCGGATCTTGCCGGGGTGCGTGGCGTGGAGCTCCCGAACAAGGGGGTGCAAATTGGCCGAACAGTGTGTATCGGGCGATGGGGAGTTCGACACTGATGCCTCGTGCAATACAGGTTGTATTATGCAACGGGGGGTGATGTTATTAATTCGGTATGAAATCTCCATGGTGAAAGGGACGGGAGTGATGGAGGAGTATTAGTGCGAGATAATGTATGCAATGTAGGGATTTATTAGGGGAGAATGGGGGAGGATCGCGGGTCGTGGGAATGAAGGATCGGTAGAATCGTGCCAAAAAGGCCAACGTCAAAATCGGTACGCCCGACGAATATCAACGTCCGGTGGCACTCACCAGCTTTTATACCATCGACGGGCGTGGAAGCTCAAAGCCCCTCTCCGCACCGTTTGTACTCTCTGGCATTCCCCGTGTGCCCGAATCGTCGTTCGACCTTTAAAACCCGCGGCACGTTGCGGGTAATAGATACCTATCGGGCCGCTTTCCGCGAAAGGGATTATCTCCATACCGGTGGAACGATATTTGCGAACCCGCTTGTGAGCGCGTCATCGCGTGAACGATGGAGAGAAAACACATGGGGTAGATAGAGGAACTCGGGATAGTGTGGTGTGTGACGCACTGAGAGAACTCGGGTAGGGATTCAACTGTCGGTCGTGGGGGTGTTGCCGAGATATTGTGTCCTATGTGCAACGCATTGAACCATTGGAAACGTGCAGTATCCGGCCAGATAAGTTGGGACCTCGGTGAGAAAGCAACTTGAGTGGGACCGGACCAGTTGGATGACCCACTATCCAGATGAGCTTCAACCATCGGACACATGCAGTATCCGGCCAGACAAGTTGGAACCACAGGGAGAAAGCCACTTGAGTGGGGTCGGACCAGTTGGATGACCCACTATCCAGATGAGCTTCAACCATCGGACACATGCAGTATCCGGCCAGACAAGTTGGAACCTCAGGGAGAAAGCCACTTGAGTGGGGTAGGACCAATTGGATGACCCACTATCCAGATGAGCTTCAACCATCGGACACATGCAGTATCCGGCCAGACAAGTTGGAACCTCAGGGAGAAAGCCACTTGAGTGGGGTAGGACCAATTGGATGACCCACTATCCAGATGAGCTTCAACCATCGGACACATGCAGTATCCGGCCAGACAAGTTGGAACCTCAGGGAGAAAGCCACTTGAGTGGGGTCGGACCAGTTGGATGACCCACCATCCAGATGAGCTTCAACCATCGGACACATGCAGTATCCGGCCAGACAAGTTGGAACCTCAGGGAGAAAGCCACTTGAGTGGGGTCGGACCAGTTGGATGACCCACCATCCAGATGAGCTTCAACCATCGGACACATGCAGTATCCGGCCAGACAAGTTGGGACCTCGGTGAGAAAGCAACTTGAGTGGGGTCGGACCAGTTGGATCACCCACTATCCAGATGAGCTTCAACCATCGCCACGGCTCCGCACCAGTTGGGCGTTTTGTCGAGTTATTATGTCCTATGTGCACCGTATTGAACCGTCCGGCGGCATTTTCCACCCATCTTCACAAACGCAGGTCAAGACATTGAGGAGAACGATTGTTCTCCAACAATCGCTCCATAGAAACGGATTTAAGAAACACATTTGCCAGATCACATTTGTGGTATTCCTGAATGGATACCATCATCAAAGTTAACCGCATTTGAGATCAAGATATGGGTTTAACGCTGGAAACGCGTTAAAATGATATCTGAAGATCGAACTTAAGTTCGGTCTCAAGTTCGAACTTAAGATCGGACTCAAACTACATTCGAATTTGAGTTCAGATTTA
Source organism: Stenichneumon culpator (assembly GCA_964017025.1). Taxonomy (NCBI): domain Eukaryota; kingdom Metazoa; phylum Arthropoda; class Insecta; order Hymenoptera; family Ichneumonidae; genus Stenichneumon; species Stenichneumon culpator. Next base: position 15,294,878 of record OZ024779.1, on the reverse strand, counting down.
AGTTCGAACTTAAGATCAAACTTAAGCACGAGATCAAGTTCAAACTTAAATAGATCTTAAGCACGCAATGAATTTCGGGCCAAACTTCCATCAGTTTCTTCATTCAGTTCGAACTCAAGAGCCGGCATAAGTACAAACTAACGTTGTAAAATTCGATCCTTCATGCACAACAGGACGGAGTCTTTGCATTCCAAAAAAAGGATTCCCTCTATCCCGGCTCTCGCTCGTTTCACTCCGACTCCGACGCAGCCTCCGAGCTCTCCACTCTCGCTATCAACGATGTTCTCTTCTCGGGCGAATAGACGCGTTGTACACACAGACACCTGTTCGACCGGGCGATGGCGGAGTGAAACGTATACGGCGGGTGGTAATTACACGTTGCCTCGTTTTACAAGCGTGTATGCTGTTGCGCGTACGCTTGTTATACACGCTGATCTCCCTCGCACTGGTGCAAATCTCATCGTCATACCGATACGTCTCCACCCTCGTTCGCGGTCTATGGTATATCTGCAGAAGCCATATCTCACTACGTTTCTCTCCGGTTTTGCATGCGGAGTCGTATGGGGCTTTACGAGAGCGCGCCGCAACGTTATTGGAACTGGTAAAGGGGCTGAACACGACTGCGGCGTGTACCAGTACGCATTACCGTAGAAAATCGTCCTCCATCCAACCCTACCTTCATTCGAAAAACACATAGACTGTCTCTCGTTCGCTTCGCTAACGCACCTTCGCCTCCTTCTCTCCGTATTCACTCCCAGTCTATACCGCGATAGCTACCCGCGGGCCCGAGTTGCACGTGCATTATGCGAAACCAATACGACCTCGACGTTTCTCGTTTATTCTCGAAAAAAAACATCCGTGTCTGTACATCACGACGGTGGAACGGAGCACGTATGTCCTCGCCCGAGAGAAGACGTTTGCGACGTTGCGAAATGTCGTCTTCCCTCGTTTATTGAGGTAAACTTCTTCTCTCGGCTGCGAGGCGAGTAAAAAGTACTGTACCGCAGTTACGCTGCGGGGATAATTTCGGAAGAGGATCGCGCTGTCGCAGCTTCGCGGTTGCGTTCCTATGTGGATGGAGATTTTCGCGTAAAGTCGCGTAGGGCAATTCCGGATGATAGGGTCGTGGTTTTGTTTTTATAACATAACTCGCCGTAGGAGAAGTTCCATTTTTTTTCAATGTTATTGTTTTGATTCTTTTTATATGTAAAAAAAACGAAAATGGGACTTCTACAATTTTTCACGTATGGTTTTAGGGGATTAGGGGACGTTTTTATGAAAATCGATAACCGCCCCCCGCTTAATGCAAAAGTTCCACATCCTTCTGGAGAACCGTAAGCGCCTTATATCGACGGAAAAATTCGATATGCAGTCAGGCAGTCGCAGCTTCGCGGTGACATTGCAATGTGGTTTCATATTATAGGACCGTATTTTTTTTTTCATAACTCCTTGTAGGAGGTTCCAAGTTTTTTCTTTAATGCCACTCTTTTCATACTTTCTATTAAAAAATAAAAATAAAATCAAACTTCTACATTTGTTCACGTATGAATTGGGACTTTCTTCACGAATTCGATGTACTGAAAAAAAATACAATAAAAGGCACATCTTCGGTGGGTTTTTTTTATAACATAACTCCTTATAAGAAGAGTTCAATTTTTCTGTCAAATGACATTGTTTTGATCCTTTCTACAAAATAGAAAAAAAAAAAACGAAAATGAAACTTCTACAATTTTGCACGTATGGATTAGTTAGGGAATTAAAAAACTTAGTACCATTAAAAACAACCGATGGTGGTGATCTTCCTATACGAATTCGACGTACCGAAAGAATTTAATAAAACCCACTTTTTGCCGGAAATCGATGAAACCATACCCCGCTTAATGCAAAAGTTACACATCCATCTGGGGAACCGAAAGCGCCCTACATCCACGGGAAAATTCGATAGGGAGTAAGGCAGGGTGCGCCAGGCCCGAGGCCAGTGACAAATATAGCGCGCCTCGCTCGCTTCCTCCCTCGTTTTCTCTATCTTCGTTCGGTACGTCTAGTTCGATATCTTTGCTCGCAACGGTGCGAGGGAGAAAGCGCGGAACGACGAGAGGCAAGAGGGCGAGAGACAACCTATCGGGTTACCATGCCTCAGCGTATACTATGCAGGAAAGAGGAAAGAGGGACGGAGAGGTGGAGGATGCTGCTGCTGGATGCTGTCGCCTCGTTGTTTTTTCCGACGACGCTCTACGTACCAACCTGTTTGTCACGACCTGTTTCCCGTTTCACCGGCCATCCTAACTTCGTTTACCCGTTGAAGACTTTTTTTTCGCTACCCTCCAGCAGCTAGCGCGTATCGCTCACCTCATCCCACAGTATGTGCATATATATATACGTATATATATAAATATATGTATATATGTATGTATGTATATTATCTCGTTCTCTTGCAGCCTCGTAGCGTCGCTCGTCTTCGCTTTTCTCGCATCGGCATGCACTCCAATTACGTTACACTTCCCCCCCCCCCTCCCCCCTCCCTGTCCTCCTCTTTGATCCCCTTAACCGGCACACTTCTGTGTCCCTGCAAGGTAGACGCAGACGTCGAACCGTGAGCTCGGATGATTTTACATAGACTCGAACGATTCGTTTTTATAAATTAATTGGAAGGGATGGGATAGAGCTTTCTTTTTTGCCTCACTCTTCGATTCAGTGTTTATCGCATTTTCACTTGACACGACGGAATTTACGTTTCGTCGAGCGGACATCTCGTTGCTCGGACGGCCGGGCAAGCGGACCGTGTGTGTGCTTCGAGGCAGAGGAAAAGAAAAAAGAGCTGCAAGATCTTTTTTATTTTTAGAGATAAAATGGAGGACGATGAAGATAGGTTTTTCCGTCTGGGTAAGGGTTGAATTCCGGATCGAGAGGGTCGAATTTTGGGACGTTAGTTTGACCTTAAGGTCGCTCTTGAGATCGAACGTAAGGTCGAAGACTAGCCCGAACTTCATTGCGTGCTTAATACCTATATTTAGTTCGAATTTAAGTCTGAACTTAACTGTGACCTTAAGTTCTAACTTGAGATAGATCTTGAGTACGCAACGAAGTTCGCACCAAACTTTGATATTAAGTTGGATCTCAAGTTAAGACTAACGTCTTAAAATTCGACCCTTTCCCCAGTCCCCCGCAGGCACCGCGCCGCACCCACAAATAAATATTTATTTAAATCAAATAAATATTTATTTAAATAAATATTTATTTAAATCAAATAAATATTTATTTTAACCAAATAAATATTTATTTTGTTTAAATAAATTATTTTTCTGGATGCTCTTTCACCCAAACTGACCTCGTTCAATCTCAAAACCGTGAGAGCAAGAGAGCGGATGCCGGTAGTCCTCGAGGCGGCAATTTAATCCGCAGATCTCCAATCGATCGAGCGATTACCGTCTCAACCTTTGGCCGAGAGTCGCGTCGCACTTCCGTGTCCGGGATTCGATTGGGTAACCCTGTTATTCCGCTCGTCCCGTCTCGCGGCCCAATCCCCCGAGTGAATTCACTCTCCACCAGAACACTCCAAGCCTCGAGGAATAATATTTAAAATAAAAATCAGATCCGATTGAGAGATCGTGTCGGTTGTGCGCGAGACACGACGGCGGGGCTGCGAAGGAGAAGAACGGAAGAAAAAGCAAAAATAAAACAAACAAAAAAAAAAAAAGAGAGAAAAAACTCGCGAGAGAATTCCCTCGGGAATTCGTCGACCAAAATGCTCTCTTTCCGAACCGTCAGGGCTCCCGATTTTTATGCCTCGGATTGATATTGGAGAAGACAGGGCGAGCGGCGGGGAAGGGCAGGGACCTCTCGATGGGATGACGAGCGGTTGCGAATGGTATAAAACAAAATATATGTATAAAAAAAAAGAGGAAGATTGAGAGGGTGGGTTTAGGTAGGGAGGCGAGAGAGATCGCGCTCGGCTGCCCGAGGCTGTCGAGAGAAGAAGAGAAAATCCACGAAACGAGCTCAAGTTTCCGGTTGAGCGACGGGACTCTCCCGCTGCCGGCGCCCGTTCACTCCGGAGATACACTTTATGTATATCTATATACATATACTAAATATATAAATACATATATAACGTTGCGATAAAAGAGAGACGGAATTTCGCGCGGATACATGTATATAATGCAGGCGCAAATATCGGCAATTTGTCGTCAACCAACCCCCCCCCCCTCTCCCCCTTCGCTCAACCCACCCCATTTTCTCGCTCCGTAGATTCTCCCCTGGTTCTCTCTTTCTCACCCCCGTCTCTCTCGTCATTGCGCAGTTGTACGTATAACCCGACTAACCAGGTAGAGCACACGCTATGTAGCGAAATCGTCGAGGGGGTTGAGTTTGGCGAATGGCGCGGCGCTACAACCGACCCCCTCCTCGCCCCGACCCGCACCTCCAGGTATAGAGTCGCTGCACATAGACCGTAGCGGAGGTACATATATTTCAGGGTATCTGATATATCCGATATATCATTGGCTCGGGGAAGGCGCACACGTGCGCATTCGCAGTCAGCGAGGCGTTTCGGATTTTCGCCATTCTTATGTTCCCGGGGATTCCCGGCGATACTTTTCCTATTCCTCATTCGCATCGTTCCTCCATTTATCGCGCCACGGCTGCATTTCTTTCCGGGCGGTTTCTCTTATTTGCTCGGAGCTCAACCGTTTCGTTTGTTTCTTGCTTTTTGCCTTTGGTTCCTTTCCGTTCTCTCTGCGGGCTCGTTGCTATGCACTCGAAAGAGGGGCAAGGAGGGGGGGGGGGGTTGGGACTCGTCGTTAGTTTCGCTACGCGCTGGCCGATGGGGTGTTTTGGTCTTACAAGCCCCATCCGTGGCGTCCGGAGCTTTTCCTCCGGTCGGGTTTCTCGCTCGGTCTACTCCGTCGAAATGTACGAGCCGGGGTTTCGCCCGACGCTACCAGTCGATAGTCGATTTATCGTGCGGCGTTACACGACCGGAAGCGCGACCACGGCCGTTTGTCAGGCGGCGCGTAGCACCGCGACCCTCGTTTTCTGGCGCAGCGGCAACAACAACAACGAGAACAACAACATCGCAGACCGGCGGGGCAACAACTGTGCGGTGGACGCTCGATCGGTGGGTGGGGAAGGGGAAAAGATAAAGAGACACCGGGTGAGAGACCGATCCGAAGTTTTCTCGCCGTGTTCGAAAAGCTTCTCGGAGGACCGAGACCTCGAGGTTTACGGATTCTGGCGGATCTCCCGCAAGGATCCCTCGATTGCCTTTTAATTTACCCGTTATTTTCCTCTTCTCCTTCTTTTACCTTCACTTAATCTTCTCCCTCCAGTGCGGATTTTTTGATTTTTTTTCTTTGCCAGAGGGAAAACCCGGCAGCACCGGTTTCTTCGCTCGACGATAAGACGCCTCTCTCACCGAGATTCTGCCGTTACCCGATTAAACGCTTCGGCCCTCGGCGAAGCTGTCCTCGCCCTCCACTCCGCACCCAGCGCGCTCTCCGCTTCTCCGTCTTTATCCGTCCTTCTCCAACCCGCCCGTTTCTCGGCTCCATTCACTTCCGGGATTCCACCCTCACCCCGCGTCCTCCCCGGGACGGACGCGAGGAGGTCGAGAGACTGCCCTCGACCTCTTCGCATCCGAGACTTCCGCCTTGCCGGGCATCTTCGTCCCTCCCGTTCGCCTTCCGCGGCCTCCAACCCTCGTGGCTTTCCTCCTAATCCTACAATTTCCACCGGCGGCACGATCGAAGGATCCTCGCCGGCTGACCTCCGTCAGCAGGACCAAAGGCGGCGGCGCTGAGACGAGGGAGAAATAGATGGAGGCGCAAGATGTCCGGAGAGCGAGGAAGCCGCAACCTCCTTGTGTACGATCGCCACCACCTGTCGACCACCCTTTCTTCCCTCGAACCATCCAGCCCTCCCCTCCGAGCCCCAAATCTCCGTTCTCCTTCGTCTGCTTCCTCCTCCGTTGGAGCCTCCGTACACGGACTCGAAGCCTCGCGGACAGCCGCTCGCCCGAAAGCTCGCAATCCTCGCGGACAGCAGCTTCGCAATTTCCCAAATCCTTGCCAGGCATCTCTTCTTTTCCTATTCCGGCATTACCGACCCCAGTTTGTTGCGCCACTGTTGGCCGGGAATAAAGCGTAATAGAAATGTACACAATAGAGCCGGTCCGAGAGACAAGCAGCCGGACCGGCCGAGGGAACTTTGGTTCCCCTGCATCTCTTCGATGTCCTTCCAACGCCAGCGGAGCTAATCTCGTTTATCTCATCCCGTTCCTCACTGGCTGCAGTGACGCTTCCCTCGTCCCTCGCAATATTGCACCGCGCGATTGCCGGCGGGGCGGTCGAGTTTCTTTTCTTTCGCCCTCGGGAAGAGGCCGAAGTTGACGGGAAACAGGGCCAAATCGTCGGAGCTTTGGCCAAGACGTCACGGGACGCGATGTCTGACACGACAGCTTATCTCTCTCCCGGGAATCTTTGGTGGGCTTTGCCGGCTGCGGGATGGAACGAATCGGCGCCACACGAATTTCCGTCCAATTTCAATGGAGAACGACCGCACGGCAATCGAGCATATAAAATGGAGGAGCGGGAGGAAGCGAGCTGTGATTATGTGCGCTGCTGCAAGGGTCGGCGCTGGAAGGCGGAAAGTCTGGTGTGCGCTGAATTTGGTTCCTCTTTTTTTTCCCCATCGTCCCGCATCCTTCCTGGCCTGTGAAGACCAATCTCTACATTGATTCGGTGATGCGCTCTGGCCGGATATTAAAAATATCTTCCGCACCCCCGGGCTGAGAGATCAACCGCCGGGCTGCGAATATCGACTTCCTGGCTCGCTGTATTTAGAGTGGATGTACGCGATCACAAATTCGTCTGCTCTCTTCAAACGCTGCTGGTATCTCGGCTAGAAGTCAAAATGGGATTTGTTGAAGCCTTGTTAAAATTGGATAGCGTTCTATGATGATGTCGGTGCGTGGACAACTTGGACGGGTTCCTGTATCAAGGTCCGTTTCGAATTTTTTTCCGATTCGACGATGTCCATTAATTTTCGTCGCAAAAAAGGACACAGTGACATCCTGCCATTTTTTTTCCAGGAAATTTTTTGGCTCGGGACGCGTCTCCGGGACTATTCGTGGTAATGTTCAAACGGACAGATTCTAGTCAGCTCGGGATGGTTTTTGTTTGGGTAGAAAAAGAAAATGACAATCGATCGCACGGGAAGACAAAGAACAGCAGCGATAAAAATAACCGAGAAGAATTACGGTAATTTCAGGTAAATTTTTAATACCTTTAGAATAAACGTAATAATATCCTTACTTGGACTTCTCCACATGCGTTCTTTCTGCGGTCGTTTCATTGTTTGAGTAACCGACGTAATAACCGTAGCGGTAACCGTGAATGTCTAGGAGTTGAAATATGGTTATTTTTCGGTTATTTCCTCGGAGTACAAAGTGACCTGAAATTACTGCCATTTTTTGGGTTATTCTACGGAGATTCTTAAAAAAAAACAATGGTTACTCAATATGTCTATTGAATTAGCGACGAAATCTTCGAGTACTACGAGAAGCCACATTTGTAATTAGGGTGGATTTATGTGATTAGCGCGCAGAACTTCGCCTGCCTTCTTCAAACACTGCTGCCTACCGGCTAGAACTTATTTTCATAATACACGGGCATGCCCATTTACATCAAGATTTTCAAATGCAGAGATAAATAATAATTAGACTAAATAAAAAAAAATACGTAGTATAACATAACATAAAACCAAGCAGTCGGTGAGTTTGTTCTCTGTGACTATCCGTATCAATGTCCAAGCAGACACACCGTACTTTATCATATCGTAGATTCCAGGCAGCTCCGGATGGTTTCCGTGCGGGTATTAAAAAAATTGATAATCGATCGTACGGGAAAACAAAGAGCACTGAAATATATTCGTACCACTCGAACAATATGTACGCCTATTGTATTTGCGATGAAAGCTTCGAGTACTACGAGAGGCCTCATTGTTCCCCGACTGGCAGTGTAAGATTTAAAAAAAAAAAAAAATGAAGAAAACAAGGGAACAAAACAACACAACAAAACGTGTAATAAGCCGAACGTTGATTGATGCTGGAGAGAATTCATTAAATCCGTAGCACACGGAAGCTTGCAAGTCGACCTAAATAAGACTCGCCAGAGAGAGAGAGAGAGAGAGAGAGAGAGAGAGAGAGAGAGAGAGAGAGAGAGTAGGGGACACGCAACGAGTTCACGATGCCGCGGCCATGGAAATAAGGGTGGTTTCGACCGCCCCATTCGTCACTCTTCACCCGGAAATGTCGCCCCGCGTTTTCCTTCGACCGTCGTCTCGCTTCATCTCGGTTATTTATTTTGATTTTATATATATATATTTTTTTATAATTTCCTCTTTTCCCTTTGACGCCCCACGTCCGGGGAACGTCACCGCACCTGCGGCATCTCATTCTCTCCCCGTAGACTGTTGTTCTCTCACCACTGCGGCACTTTTATTTGATATTTAATGCGACCATTCGCGAAAACCAGCGCCGTCTGCTGCTTCTACGAGCGCGGTTGTTGGTCGACGTTGTTCTTGCCGTTTCTTCTTCCAGCCACCCTGCAGTTACGCGTTGGGGTCGCCCTAGAGCGCACCCCGCGATGACGGCGGGCAGGAGGGTAGAATGAGCTTTACGAGTTTCTCTCCCGCTATAAGCCCAAATGTTGTCGCATTACCACACACCTCACTTCTATTTTTCACTGTGTTGCATTTTGTCAACAGCCGACACCATCACATACAGCCGTAAGAAGCTGTAATACCTTGGAATCCAGGCCATCCAGCGTGTCATCGGCGGCTGTCCATAATGCAAAAGTCATAGAATATTTGATGCTCGTTCCAGATCCGCCCCAGACCCGGTCGAGACTGGAAACATTTCTCCGCCACCGATTGCCTAAAATGTGAAGGCGCAAGACCGGAAAGCCCGCGATCACCCGCGATGGGAATCCACTCTGCGCCACAATGAGAATCAATGATCCAGTTTACGGTTTTCGTCGACGTTGTTCTTTCCGTTCATTCTTCCAACCACCCTGCAGATAAGCCCAGTGCGCAGTAAGGCAGGAAGGTGGAATGAGCTTTACGAGTTTCTCTCCCTCTATTCGCCCAAACCTTGTCGCATTACCACACGCCCCGACACCTCACCCCTATTTTTCCCTGTGTTGCATTCCGTCAACAGGGGCCTCGTCATGCAGCTACAAGGATCCGCGCCATCCAGCTTGTCCGCAACAGCACAAGACGTCCAATATCTGACGCCCGTCCCAGATCACCCCCAGACCCGGTCGGCATTGGCCCGCCACGAGGTGGATACATTTCTGTCCGCCACCGATTGCCAAAAGTGTGAAGGCGCCAGACCGAACGGAGTTGGCGCCCGCGATGGGAATCCATTCTTTCGGGCCATAATGAGAATCAATGATCCAGTCGTCGGTTCGACCGCTAAACTGGCCGCTGTCCAACTGCTCCATCTTCGCCGATTCCTCTCCCCGTCCTCCCGCCCCGGACTATCGACCACTGGACCGCGAGGGGGCGCGAAAATCGACAAATCATCAAACCCATCACACTCTCGACGCTCCCACTGCTCTCCCCCTCCCAGTCCGCCCGACCAGCGCTCGCGACATTATATAACCATATTATCACCCGACTATATCACTACCTCGTTCGGCGTCGTCGACCCCAAAACACGCAGCCTCCGGAGTTCCACATTCAGCCAGCTGTTCCTTTCCTGCGACCTTTCCCGACACATCCAACCATCGTCAACCCTTCACCTACCGGACGCTCGTTCAACGAGGAGCTGGAATTTTCCAAGATGCAAGTTTCGCACGATTTGAATAACGAGTTTGTGCCCCAAATAAAATCTGTAAAAATTCACAGACGTACCTTGAAGTGTCGTTTTTTTCAGGCCAAGCTCAGTGTAGCCAAACCCAAATCGTCGAAATTTTAATGATCTGCGCATGCGCGACGGACCGGCCCCGAGATTCCTGCAGTGGAGAGTATCTTTACCTTTCCCTTACGCGTAGTGTCGAGGCTCTTTTTTCGGACCGTTCAACACTTTTTATTTAATTTTTTTCGTAAACGGGGAAGCAGATTGCAGTGGCCTTTTGCATGTATATTACTTATAGTATAAATTACTTACACAATTTTTTACAATAAGCTGACACTATTTTTTTGACAATCGTTGGATTCAAATGAACCGATTATGCGTGTTAAAATCGTTAATTTTCCAAGAGTTTTTTTTTCCCAGCAACGGTAAAGAGGACCTTCATCAAACTTTGCACAGAGGTTTCGAAAGTATTTACGAACATACCGTAAAAATTTCACCACGTTCTCGCTATTTCGATATAACGGAAGACCCCCCTTAAAAGAAGGCATGGTCGTTTGCGATCGGCAAGAAGTCCTCCGTACTCATAGGGTTGAATTTTCCACGCGTCCCTCCGCCCAGATATTCGCGTGGATCCACACGCCCATACGCAATCGGCAATCTCCTATAATATATATCGCTATCGTATAACGTTTCTGCGATCCTCCGCCTCCCCCATCGGCGATTCTCGCCAACCCCCTCTTCCTCCGTCGAATTCATTTCGCGTGCTGGCGCGGATTATCCGGCATCGGGAATTTCGTTATCGCCCGTGCCGATCGAATCGACAAATTGCCGGCGGCGGGAACCACCCCCTTGATCCCTCAAACCACCCCCCCCCCCCCGAAACCACCCCCTCCCTCGCGGCGCGCGCGGTGCCGCACCGACGCCGCTCTCGATCCTCGCTACCATCGCTGGTTCAACGCTATAGTCGGCTATAGCAGTTCGATCGCGAAATTATCGAAATTTCGTAGTGCTCTCGCGTTTTACGCCGTATACTTTACGCGGCCATTCGATTTGCGTTACCGCGGAGCTGCGGCGCTCTCTCTGCGGTAACGCAACCCGCCCCATCCCCGTCCGCGGCGCGCTCGCCACCGGCACACCCGGGACCGAGGGTGGGCACATAACACCCTCTGCGATAGGGAATGATACCTGCGGGGGTTGTTTAGCGGAAGGCGAAAGAGCTGCGGGAGAGAGAGAGACATCAACGCCTCTCGCGTGCAACAACCCTCTCTTCGCCTCGTCCTTGCCGCCACGAATATCTATCTCTTAGATCGTATATGGCGCGATATGGAAAACGATTATATTGAAATGCGATCCTCGGCCGTAAAAGCCGCGACTCCGCCGGGTCGGACGAAAAGGTTTGGGGAATTATGAAATCCGACGGGAAAATTGAGTAATCTTTTTCGGTGGGGTGTGAATATGTTGGGGGCAATTTTGACGGAGCGAGCTGGGAGGTGCGGAGATCGATTGGAGGGAAAGATCGAGGCTTGCGGTTGGCGATGGGGCTTGATGAGGGGTGACGAAATTGGGGTTGAAGCAAAGCGAGGAGCACTGATGGATCGGTAAGCGTACGAGGGAAAGATCCGATCGAAGTCACGAGGCTGTGGGCTGAGCGGAAATCATCTGTTGAAGGGGGCAATTTGGATGATATGGGGAAGTTGTCTCATAAACGGGAAACCGGAAGTTTGAGAGTCGAGAAATTTATCAAAAATGACATTCGGGGAGAGACGGAGAGAGTGATTTCGCGCTCCGGAACCGAAGTCCCTCTAAGAGAGTAATTGCAAATAATATTATTATTACAAGAAACGAAAAAAAATTAATATTAGAAAAAATAAAATAAAATAAAATGAAAAGAAATCCATAACAATAATAATACGAGAAGTAGAAAGAAAAAATGGAACTGCACTAGAACTGGAACTTAGAGGTAACTAACAGAAAAGAAGGCGCAAATGCTAGATAAAAAAAAAGGAAAAAAACCCGAAGAATGAATTAACGCAGCAAGCAAGGCCGCCCTTCTAGAAGAGTAGAATGCTACTTACGAGGCGTTCAATTCGAGACTCGCTAGAAGTTTCGTGATGTAAGGGACGAATTCTGTTTAAAAAAATTACCGGTCTCTCTCGAAAGTGTATAAATAGCCTGTAATTATCGTGTAAACATTTTACAAATAATAATAATAATAATAATAATAATAATAATAATAATAATAATAATAATAATAATAATAATAATAATAATAATTTTGGAAAATGTCTAGATTTTGAGGGGTAGTTCCGATGGGCTATTGGTGACACATTTGGAGAGTCCACGAAGAGCTCACGAAAAATTTGTCGCCGGCTCAACGGCAAACTTGTAACCGCACAATCAAATTTTGATTCCCTCGAAACAGATAAAAATGATTTTTCACGGGATTCGGAAACGTATAATACAATAAAATTTGAAATGACAAAGCCTATTATTTCTAGATATCCGAATTTTTTTTTAACAAGCGGAGGTGTTACATCGATAGATTTCGCTCGGATCCATTCATATCACCCGAAATTACATCGTGCTATGTATGCAGGCATCTCCCGTTGCATGCCGGATCGTGGATTAGTCTGTTATAGAAAACTCCGACACGTGAAATTCATACCGTCCGCATCGCTACAATTCTAGGATTTTAGAGCACATCCGCGGGCTAGCCGAAAATTACACCGATACCTCTTGCCCCGGGCGTTTCCAATCGGCACTCGCAAATTGCACACGGCAAATATTGGACATGCATACGTACAGAGCGAAACAGAGAGAGGGGGGGGGGGCAGGAAGGGATAGGAGGACAATCGAACGAGCAGGTTTATGGACAGTGTATGGATGTGCGATAATTGAGCGTAATGCCCGAAATATTAATAAGGGCCCAAAGTGGATGAATCGCTGTTAGGGCTGTAACTGTTCTAACTGCAAATGTGTGTACAATTGTAACCTCGGCAATCAAATGAGACTAATTGCTGGTTGCGCGGCGGTTTTCGGTTCTACGACAGCCGCGTAACTACGCCGCGGTTCTCTTCTCCATTCTCGCGCAGCCAATCCGCCGGTTACAGCGTGAAACGAACTTTAATTTTCCAACGACCAGCTAACGAATTTAAAGCGCCGGATTGAATTTTTTTTCATACGATATTTCCTAATCGGCTGTAATTCTGGAACACTGCGAACGATTTCGGGATAACGGACTGTTGCGAAGTGAAAGGGAATGCGCAAACAACGGTCCGAATACGGTCTATTGTGTTCGTTATCGTTACGTGAAAATTTCAAATCGGAAATTGGGATTTTACGAATTTTTACTGTTAACAATTTCCCATTCAGCTCTTCAAAGCCCGAAGCGTCGCGCTGAAAAAAAAAACATTGGAAAAACTTCGTTGCGAGGTTTCAAAATCTCCGTTTTCAACCGGAAGTTACGTGACACGGGAAAACGTCACTTCCGGATGGAAACTGAGCGAGAAAAATGTGTCGCTATTCACTCATCCCCCACCTCAAAATCGCCAAAGAAAAAGCGCGACGGGAGCCCAAAAAAAAATGTTTTCCAAACGTACGTACGTAAAATCCGGCTTTCCGTTCCTGTGAAGTGTGTGCAGAAAGACACTTTTCCACATCCCGCGCGCCAAAAATACTGCGCATGCGTGCAAACCCAACATCGTCCTCTTTCCCGCACTAGTGCGGAAAAGTGCCTTTCTACGCACACTGCCCAAAATCGAAAGCGTAATTTTCGTGAATTTGTTAGGAAAAATAATGTGAATGGCATGGGCTCAGAAAAGGGAGTTCAGACTCGTGTGAATGCCGCACCGGCCTTCGGCTCGTGCGGAAAAAGTTTGTAACTCTTCAACTCCCTTTTTACACCCTTGCCATGCAAGTAACTATTTAATTCGCTCTTATCATTTTCCAAAACGTTACCGCGGCCCCCGCCTTTGTTAAAAACTATCGCCATCTTCTGCCGTGTATCGCCAGCCATAAACCAGTTTTTATCGTTGTTGCTTCTTTTGCACCAGGCGATGCTCCGTTAATCCCCACGGAGATTATTCGTTAATTCGCTCGATCGTTGCAAATTTAATAGTCGGGTGGATCAGTGGGTGGATTCGGAGAGCGCGCCGCGTCCCTGCTGTTCCGAGCAAAGGGATGCTCTGCATCCCTTTGCTCGGAACAGCAGGTCACTGCGTAGGCGCACGGGCGGAAGTCGCGTAGCGCGGCGAGAAGGCGGAAAGGGTGTGAGGGATCGAAAGAGTGGGGAAAGAGAGAGGCCCGCGGTGGTGGCCCACGAGGCGATAAATAATCCAGGTCGTAAAGGCTTATCGGGCTTATCTCTGCCGGGGTAGAGCGACGAGGACGGGCGAGGGAAGGGCTCGGGCGGAGGTGAACACTTCGAGCAAGCCGGGACGCTTCTTTGTCCGAGCTTCCGGTGTACCAAGCTACGGCCACTGCCGCCGCCAATGCCGTGGCCGACGGATAATGCCTCCCGGTGCTTTCGCAACCTCTGGACACGCTCGGCTTTTCGGTAGAGGAACACAGGTTTCCCCCCTGCTGCGCCTCTCTGTACTTACACACCTTACCTAAATTGCCCATTAACTGAAGAGCTTTTTCCCTCAAAAGCAAAAAAGAAAAAGCCTCGGGCTATCCCGAATTCCAACGAAAGTACCGCTGGTTCCATTTTTTTTTAAGCGGATAAGACGATTAAGTGATGAAGTCAGTGTTGAATTCACGTATCGGGGAGAACGCCGCGTTTGCGCTTAAGGTGCTCCTTGGGAATGGTCTTCACTTCGCACGAGTTTCAGAGAAATGAGAGGGAATTGCAAACACTTGTGGGTGGTATAAAAATCTGAAAAAAATCAAGCATATTGAAGGTGCTGAAAATATTGAATTTGCATAATAAAAACTCCAAAATGTTATTAACATATTGGAGAATAAAATTGTTCAACAAATCTTCCGGAAACCTGACTTTTTTAAAATTAAAATAATCTCTTCCTTGGAAGATACTCTAGGAATTCACTGTCTAGATGTTCGATAGTATTTTCCGTTTAAAAACGACAGCTGTTTGTTTATCAAGGAATTCAGTCGACGAATAAACAGAATGCTGTATCATCTTTAAACGGAAAATACCTTTTCGAAAATGAGCACAAACCGTTAAATAGTATTTGCAAATCCATTGCGATTAATCTTTTTCCAGGTTAAGCACATCTACCGCAAAACAAATAACCATCCACTCAAATCAATCGCCACTTAAAATTTCGTATGAACGACTTTAAAAGTGTACCACTCATTTGACGAGTGCCAAGCGCTCCAACCTCCTTAATCGAGTTACCGTTTCACCCGAAGACCCGTCCTCTTCGCTCAACCCTCTTCAAGAACGTCAGATCCCTCTCATATTCCTAAAATTATCGACCAGCGTCATCGGTGAATCGAACACGTTTGACGTTGCTTCAATATCGGATCGAGTTCGCCGCGCTACAACTGCACTCCCTGACAATATCCCGCGATCCGCCTCTGCTCGGGAAGCACGAAGATGTCATCCAATTTTCAGTTCCGATATCCAATTTAACTGTCAGGCTGGACGGTGGTTCGGTGACTGTGGATCGGTGTCGGGGTTAATACCTTCTCGTTTCTGACTCTCCGGCTCGCGATCCATCTGGCTTCCTCGATCCGTCCGTTCGACGGGCGGTTCACCGATCGCTCGGCGTGGACCAGTCGATGGGACGTATGTGACGCGCGCCAGGGACAGCGGTCTCGATACGCGGGCTCGATCTCAGGAGCTGGATAGTCGAACGCTAGATTTTGATGGCCAAATTTATCGCATCGAATTCACGGATGCATCGTTCGAAGATTGTAATGGAGCGACGTTAACGGCCCGATCGAAACGGCCGTAACTCTGGTCGTCGCGGAGATCGGTGGGCGGTCCATGGATTCTCACCAGGGAGCCCGGCGGGGTAATATCCGCGAGGGGATGCGCTCGAGAGTCATCCCTCGAGCACCTCCGCCGCGCGGCTCCCGTTAAATCGTTACAACTCCCTTCGGCAGTGTAGCTGCAGTTTCGCGGAAACTCTCTTTCTCACCCTCATCCACCGGGGGGACTTCTCTCCAGGGTCGATTTTACTCCGGCCGGCACAGTCCGCTCACGACTTCTGGCATTCGCGGGAGCGCCGGCACGTCTTCCTCGTAGCCGCCGCGCCAGGATGCGCCTGTTGGGGTCGCAGCTGCGGCTCCGCTGCCCCGGAGAAATTGCGAAACCGGGCTCGTCGGACGAGCAGAATCTTTACGACTTTATCACTCCAGCGCATAACCGACTATGACCCGAGCCGGGGCGTCTTTACTGCTGGGATTATTCCGGGGAAATCCTGCGAGCCGATCGGTCTGCAAGGGCTGCGGAGAACTGGGCGCGATGCACACGGCTCTATGTCATAGTATCGCCATTTTTTTCCCCCCTTCGGTGCAATGTTCTGTGCCTGATAAGGGACGGATAAACACGTAGGAGTGTAAGAGAGATAGAGTTAGAATTTTGAATCCGTTTTTCTCCGAAAGGATTGTGTGAAGTGAAAAACCGTTTCGGAGAAAAATGGATTGAAAATATGTTGAGGTTGTGTTGATCTTTAGACCCACCTTGGGGAGTACTCGCGGAATTGTACTCGCTGTTGCGATGGTCAAAACACTTTGAACAAAAATTTGAAACACAGTTTCAGCCGGAGACGATGAGATCGCCAAAGCGTCAGTAATCTTGAGGAAGAGAACTCGTACTGAAAGGACTGTAAAGAGTTGGGCGCGATGTGGCCCACTCTATAACGTAGGGTCTGCAATATCTGTTTTTGTTTCTCTCCAGTGCGATATTCTGTTCCTGTTAAAGAGCACTCGTAGAATTGTACTCGCTGTTGCGATGGTCGAAAAACTACGAACAAAAATTTGAAACGCAGTTTCAGCCGAAGACGATGAGATTGCCAAATGGTCGGTAATCTTGACGAAGGGCGAAAGATTGCACACTGCGCAAAAGCCTCTCGTTCGGCGGTTTGATGCGATATTTATGATTTTTTTTCGACGACTTCAGGTCAAAATTACTTTTGGGGTTTATTAAGCCTGCCACGAGCGAGGTGGGGCACGGCCAATGCGGGGCGCAGTTCCTCTCGTTAAAGTCAGGCACGAACGATCGGAGCTATGTGCGCCGATAGAGGGAGCGGAGAAAGTCAAGCACGAACGATCGAAGCTATGTGCGCCGATAGAAGAAGCGAAAGAACGAGGGTATAAGCGATAGGGAGGGGATCGAAGGGGGGGGGGGGGGCGAGGGGGTTAAACAGTATCACCTCCGAGGTTGAAACTGCCTGTACGGGACGTGCATCCGGCGCCGAAACGCCGGTCTCGAGATCGGGGTTTGCTCTCTGTCCTCCATCCAACAGCTAAAACACCCCCATAGCCGGCCATAGAAACGGCAACCTTCGTAGCCGGGTGAGAAAACCCGTATGCGTGCTTGAGCGGAATAGGCCACGCCGTAAAAACCTGATCGTAAAGGTACGATGCGCTACGTGGGGCAAGTGGGAGCTAATATCGAATCGATTGTAAATATCGTTCGGTCGAAGCCGGGAGACGACAGGGTGAGAAAATTGGTATCGCAGGAGAGGACAAGAATACAGTAGGAAACCGTTTTGACGTAGGAAACCGACAGGCCTTGACTGATCTTAATTTCTCCTACTGAGCACTATTGTCGATCAGCCGCTGGGGAAATGTTAGTAGTATCGAAGCAGGAGACAAGAATACAGTAGGAAACCCCTTTTTTGTCAATTCGACAAGACATGGCTGATCTTAATTTTTTCTACTGAGCACCATTGTCGATCAGCCACTAGGAATATGTTAGTATTCAAGAAAAGCGAGCGGTTGAGTTGAGTGAAGTTAAGGTAAGAGGAGTCCTGCTGTATCGAACAGTGGAAACAGCCTTGTGAGCTGCTCCGATAGTGCGTTATTCGACTTGGACGATTTATTTTACACGTATGAATCCGGTGCGCGGTATGATTGAGTTTGAGCGGAAAAGCTCCGGCGAAACTCCCCTAGGATCATACACATAGCACCGAGAATATAATCGACGAGATAATATCGAGGCCCGCGAATGGAAAATCCCGAATGAAGTATATATGTATACATATAATCTATATAGGTATAAAACGAGAAAAGAATAGTCGCCGCAGTTTCGAACAGCACGAACGAATATGATTCGCTCAACTGTTCACCAAATGTGTTTATTCTGCCAGAGACACACAATTCGATGTGCGAACTACTGATAAACC
Organism: Stenichneumon culpator; assembly: GCA_964017025.1. Classification (NCBI taxonomy): domain Eukaryota; kingdom Metazoa; phylum Arthropoda; class Insecta; order Hymenoptera; family Ichneumonidae; genus Stenichneumon; species Stenichneumon culpator. The sequence continues at coordinate 15,276,704 of OZ024779.1, read as the reverse complement.
AGCATGTGTTATTTTTTTTTTTTTTTTCGTACACATATAGAGACAGATATTATCGCGAGAGGCGATTTTTCCAAGCGCGAACTGTAAGCACCGATGCGTAGTTCTCCGAGCTCTCCCCGCATCGTTTCCATCCTTTCGCTGGCTCTCTCGTTCCCGTGATCGAGAGGTATCGCGCGCATCAGCCTGGTAAAAATAAATACCTGTATAAATGAACGGGAATGAATAGAGTGTGGGCGGCTAGGCAAAAAAAAAAGAGGAAGAGTACGAGAGAAATGAAAGTACACGCGTGCACGAACCGGACGCGTACACTCAATGCGTGCCAGGCCAATGCACAAGCGTTTTACTCTCGAGCGAGTGAACATAACGAACGTTATACTGTAGTCCAGTACAGCGGCGCTGCCGCGGGTGGCGCCGTCTGGAGGGACGCCATGGAACCTTCCGCTAGAGGCTTCCCGCCTGCCGCTGGCTCTCGCTCCGCTCTCCCCGTCGTTCTCCGTCCCACCTTTCGGTTATGCCAGCCTTTTATTTATTATACCTGTCTTGTTGTTTTTCCACATTTTTTATTTTTATTTTTTTATTCATACCTTTGGCCCAGATGCGAGGCGCGCGCGCGCGCCTAACGGCTGCCGAAACGTTCCGAGTTCAGTCCCGCGGACACACGCGCGGGCGCGTGGCTCTCTTGGTTCAACGAATTTCACGTTTTCGGGCAGGGGTCGCGGTGAGGGGAATTCACGCGGGCAGCGCGCGCTCGGACTGCAGCGGTGGTTTTTCGATGCAATTATATTTCCACCGGTGTGCCCGCCGAGCTCACCGCGTCGCTGTACCGAGGACGCCCGTGTGTTTGTGTACATGTGCGGCCGAACTCCCGTGCCTTTATTTATTTCTATTTTATTCCTGGCCTTCCTGTGCTACCTATTTCCACGCCTCTCTCTCTCGCTTCTCGTTCGCCTGGTTTTTTTTTCTTTTTTTCCTGTACCACACATTTTCCTGTTCCGGGTGTGTTTCGTTGCTTTTCGGGCTTTAACTAACGCGCTTGCCCGCGCGGCTTTGTGTTACAGTTAAATACCTGAGGGAGGTGACGCCGTACTTCAGGAAGGCCTCCATCATCCAGGAGGTCGGTTGGGAATTGCAACGGGGTTTTTTGAGCGCAACGCCACCACCGCCAAAGTCACCGCCCAGGGCGGACACCCGTTATCTACCGTTGCAGCTATGCAGACTGACGAGGGCGCATCTCTCCTCCGATCCCGGTGAGTTAAACCGCCACTACTATTCCCACGATTATACTACGGAAAAGCCCGTGTGGAGCCACAGGTTTTTATTTTCTCGGCGTAGACACTCTTCGTTTTAAAACATTTTCTCAGAATTGTCTTTTCGAAACTTTGTTGAGCAAACTAATTTTTTCGATAATATGTTCAGCAAATTCATCTTTATTTCGATTTTTGATTTAATTAAGTTTTCGAATAGTTTCTGGTGAAATCTATGTAATTTTTTTTTTTTTTTTTTTTTATATAAACAAGTTTCGTATTGTAAGCGCGTTAATAAGGTACGGAGTCTGCAAGACGTTTCCATCTACAACGATTGCCACCGTGTAAGCTCTAACATGTAATAGCATCGCTTCAAAGTTAGAATTCCTTCAGTTTCCAGCCACTCGGTGGCGCCTTTCCGTGAACGTCGCGACTCGCGAACTTCGTTACGCACAGCATCACCGTCTGCCTTACGAATTTGCTCACGTTCACGTGCGGGTGAAGTGGTTGCTTGTACTGTTTATTTACAATAGTAGAGGAAACATGATGAAAATCGACGATAGAACTACGAATAGACAGTCATGGAGTGAAGTTGTCACGGCAGGCGCGGTAAAGTCTGCTGTCGATGCGGCAATTAATTATAACGAAGCTTCACGGGAAATTCCCGACATCTCGCCGCTCTTCGAACCACGCTGCAGACCACAGTACAGAGGTTAAAGAAAAAGTTACTTCAATGGAGTACAAAATTATAATTGTGGAAAAATCGGAGCGAAGACTTGGTAACGTCATTCCATACCCTTCAATTGAAGCGTGCCCTTTGTTTTAAATCTAATAAACTATCGCTAGAGTGGTAATGACGATAAATAAGTCGATCAGATAAAATTGTGTTATTATTGTGGTGTCGCGGATGGCGATTTTTATATTATTTTCTCTTTCGAACGAACAACCCGGCTACAGAACGCAGTATTAGCACAGAAAAACTCGGTAGACACTAAGACAAACTGCTTAAGACTGCTTAAGATAAGCATTCGTCATAGGGGTAATGGAAAATACTGAAAAAGGCAGATGCTTAGGATTCTTAGAAGGTCGGCCGGAAGCGAGGAGAAGCAGTGTCACGATCAAGCGTATCGGAGGACTTTGGGAGATAAAGGATAGGCGTTTGGTGCCTTCTAGGATAGGGAATACTGCGAGTCGTTGCGATGGACGGCCAAGATAGCTGAACGGAAAGTAGTAGAAACGTAGGCGAGCGTGAAAAAGATGGAATCAATATAGATCTTTGTTACATTATAAACAATTTTTTTTTCGTTTTTGCTTCATCTTTCCCTTTTTTGTATTATTATTGATAAAAAAAGACCTCGGCATACATGAAAAATCAGTTAAGACAACATTATAACTTTTAGACTCGGTGCCCGTTTTGCCCCCATCTCTCATATATATATTAGCCCATTAAACGAAAAGCTTTGCTCACCGAGATTTTTTCACCCGTTCGCTGAAAAATAACTCTCGTCGAATATACGGCCCGTACGGTTGAAAACTTATTTTTTTTAAACTACTGCCGCATCGATAGTGGTATTTCGACAAAAGGTCTTTTTCAGGATTTTTAAAAAATAATTCGGCTATCACGAAGCTCTTGTCCTTTACCGCACTAATATATGTTTGGTCTACGAAGATAGCGCTCCAATTCCGCTCCGTGTTGCCATAGGCAAAAATAGGCGAGAATGAAAATTCAGTATGAACGAAGAACCTAAGATCCCCGAGCTAAGAAAAGCAATCGGAGTCGTGCTGTATCTCCAGCTTGTATCTCTCTGTTCATTACTAAAAAAAAAATACATATATAAAGTCCCTTCTCTGCTTTTCTTTTATCCCATCTTCTCGCCGGAGTCGCTGCGGAAGCTTCGTTCTTACGCCGTTTCTCGGTTATCAGGCGCGTTTACCCAACCTCCTGGATATTTTTTGAGTAAACACTGAGAACAAGAATCACGCAGGGTCCCGATGAGGGAAACCCAACGAAAAATATATTCCGTTCCGACCCCTCGATTCTATCGCTCGTGTACACACCGTTTACACAACTGCAGCGGCTCAGACGAAGTCGTGGGAAAATATTTCCCGAAGAAACTTGAACATTCTTTTTTTTTTTGCTATTTCTTTTTTTTTTCAAATACTTGCAACGTCATCCGAAAAGAAAAAACTCGTAAAGTCACGCACTGCGGTGGCGCGGCGTGCAGACCGTAAATTCTCAGAATTGCACTCAATATTTATCGAACCGGGTGTATCCGCTCTACCCCCCCCCCCCCCACCCCCCTCCCCACCCGCGCCTCCTCGGCAATCAATTTTCCACGAACAACGAGCAGGCGATTGCGCTTTCGGTTCGAAATCGCCGCGCGGAAAAGGTGCAGCACGAATGGTCGGATTTTTTTTTTTTTTTTTTTGCACCACCGTGAAAAAAAAAGCCCAGCCCGCAGATTCGAGTCTAATTAACGAATCGGCGGGAATTGAAAATACACCGCGGCTTCCGGTGCGGTTTTCCCCCGCTCGCGGATCGCTCGTGCAAGAGGCTTAAAAAGCCTGCGAGCAGCAGCGGCAGCAAGTAGTTCATTTTTGTACTGAGTGGGTGCTCCTCGCGCTCTAAAACAGCCCCTGCGCGCCGTATCGGGCGCGTCAGCGAGCTTGAATTTCGAGTAGGGTAAAAGTGGGTGAATACGGCCCGGTCCGTGCATCATTGATCAACGCGCTGATCCGGGTGGCCCGTATTCACCCCAGTAGAGGCCAATTTTTCGCCGACGCGGTCGAGATCGATGGAGCCGCCAACATTATAATGCACAGCCGGCGAGCGGATTCGCCAAAGCCAAACTTTTCCCAGAACCAAACTTCATCTACAATTTTTGTAATTTTTCATATATATTTTTTATGATTATTTTTCTCGATTCTACAACCCATTCTATATTTCGCCACTCCACCGAGTACACATATTTTTCCCTGGTTTTAATTTCAACGATGAAAAAAAAAAAAAAAAAAACACACACAAAACAAAACAAAAAAGTTGGCGCACATTTTGTTCGGCAGACCTCTCTGTGCGCCACCCCTCCGACCGCCTTCCATTTCCTTGTCCGCTTCGTACCTACCACTCGGATATCCCATATTCCCTTTCAACCCCCGTCCGTTCGTCCCTTTTTACACGGGTGAAATGTTTCCGCTGCTCTACCCTATTTTTTCATACATATATTTTTTTGCCATAATCCGCAAACTCCGACCCTTTGACTGGCGCGCTTGTTTCCTCGCGATCGCGTTTTGGCTCTCGAGGGCGGAGAACTCGCGAGCTGAGACGGCTAATGTTGTTCGTACGAATCTAGTTCCTCTACGCAACTCTGCATACACATACATATACATATATGTACATAGTCCATATACGTATATACACGTATAATACATGTATTAGCTTCCTCCTGCTTGTGTCTCTACCGGTTTCCGTTGTACGGTTTCTCCATCGCGCGCGCTGCACTCTCACCTCGATATATACGTCGAGGATGCGAGAGAGTTAAATTAGTTTCCCGGGGAGCAAAAGCTGCCGCCCAGTTTCAGGGCTAACCCGTATAATTCGTGAACGGCTCCATCAGGCTGAAGCGGCACTGCGGCCAGAGCGCGAGGGGATGAATGAGGGAATGAGGGAATGAGGGGTCGTCGGGCCAAACGGATTGTACAGCTTTCCAGTCATCCACCGAAAGCCCATCTCTGCCACACCGCATCGTACAGCCTTCGCGATCGCCTTCGCCACCGCACCCGCCCCAACATCCCCACGCCGCTGGATCGCATATATACACTTACATATGTGTGTGTGTGTATGCACGTATGTACGTGGGCGAACCTTTGCCAGAGCTCACTCTATCCCTCGACCGTCTCGCCACTCCGCGCCTTTCCCAAACTTCGAGAGTTGCAGTTTGCGAAGTTAATTACTGTCGGATAATTGCACCTATGCCACGTCCGTCTGATTAATGAGGGACGCCGCATCCCGAGGTATAACGCTCTCTATCCGCAGAGATAACCGCGGGATGCTGGGGCGGTTGGGCGCGCGAAGAGGGAGAGCGAAACGGGGGTGTCTATTTCTGCCGCTGGGATAACTCGCGTCGAACCGGAGATATACGGATGTTCAGGAGCTTTTTTAACGTCGGCTTGTATTTTTCTTTTTCCATCGTTCGCGGAAAGGTTCGCGCCGAGCTTTATTTATAGTGGAGGGTTGTTTGCAGCCTATCGAACAAAAGACGCATGCAGCTATCGAGCACGATGCGGCGATAAGGAAACTTTTCCCATCGTAATCCGGATTTCGCGACTGGGAGGTTGGATGGGATAGCCGCTGCATTAGGGTCGAAAAAAAAAAAAAAAAAAAAAAATCTGTATCTACCGTATCGATCAGTCTCGCGTGAATTGCTTGCCGAACGGATCTCGCTGTAAAAATAAACTGCGGACGTTCGTTCCTCGTATACGCGAAAAAAAAAAAAAAAAAAAACGGAAACGAGCTTGGCGCGCACCGGTTGATCTCGTTAAAACATTTAATGCGAGTACAAAAAGGTGCGCTCCAGTTTGTCCGGTGTTTCACGCAACGCGGGTACATTCTGCGATTAACGAGTGTAATCGAAGTGCCCAGGTGGAAAAGTGGATTCCGTTAGTGACCCCTCTTTCCCCCCCCCCTGCTCCGTCGCTGCTCACGTTTGCGCGGTGTAATCGTGGCCTCGTAATCGTATCGAGAGAGGGTTGGGCACGTCGAAAGATAGAGGGATGTACGAAGGGCAGAGGGCAACCACCACCACTTCCATATAGTCCGCGCTCTCCGTTTCCCTCTCCCCTCTCACCGGCAATATCACGGCTAACTACGTTAATGTCATTCCAGCACAGCCATTGCCAACGCTCCCGTGTATGATTAACGAACATTGGTAATTGCGTTTTGCCAGCGATACGAACCTTCCGATGAGCGGGGCGACTGTGAGTGCTCTCGATATAGCCGAGATCGCTCGGCCGCGAAAAGAGCTTATAATAACGCGACGCGGTCGGGCAAATCTGATGTATATCCACCGATATGAACGTGGGTAGACAAGAAGAAAAAAAAAACTATCTCGTGTATGTGCGATGGCTATTTAAAGAACCGCCCTCCGCGTTCGTGGCGAGAGGATAGGAAAGAAACGTTCGGAATAATAAACGAACGGGAGAGTGGAGGAGAGCGATTGGGAAAAGAGATTCCGCGTTATGCGGCGTATGCTATACATAGAAATATCAAGTGGCACGGGAGATTTGATTATCGTTGTAATCGGACACGTAATTGCGACGTGCTATGCGCGACGACGGATTGGACACGAGAATTAGCTCGCTTTCCCCGGCTGCTGTTGGCGAGCGAAAACCGGGGGGAACACGACGAATGGTATCGTCTCGTCCATTTATTGTGCCGGCACTGCTGGCATGGTCGTATCGGTTGTATGTGTTTGTCCAACTGCGGCGGTCTGGCGGTACGCGGGATGAACGAACGCTCACCGGGGAGACCCTCCGGCGAGGATCACCCGTAAGGTTCTCTATTAGGGCAAGACCGACGTCGATGCTGTTTATTAGGGAACGACCGTCACAGATGTTGTTTCGAGTCTATTATGGCAAGACCGTCATCGATGCGCTTTCGAATCTATTAGGGCAAGACCGTCATCGATTCTGTTTCGAGTTTGTTAGGGAACAACCTCCATGGATGCTATTACAAGTCTATTAGGGCGGGACCGTTGTCGACGCGCTTTCGAATCTATTAGGGCGAGGCCATCATCGATGCTGTTGCGAATCTATTAGGGCGAGGCCGTCATCGATGCTCTTTCGAATCTATTAGGGCAAGACCGTCGTCGATGCTGTTGCGAATCTATTAGGGCGAGGCCGTCATCGATGCTCTTTCGAATTTATTAGGGTGGGACCGTCATCGACGCGCTTTCGAATCTATTAGAGCGAGACCATCATCGATGCCGCTACCAGTCTATTAGGGCGAGGCCGTCATCGATGCTCTTTCGAATCTATTAGGGCAAGACCATCATCGATGCCGTCACGAGTCTATTAGAGCAAGACCGTCATCGATGCTCTGTAAAATCTATTAGGGCAAGCCCGTCGTCGATGCTGTTGCGAATCTATTAGGGCGAGGCCGTCATCGATGCTCTTTCGAATTTATTAGGGTGGGACCGTCATCGACGCGCTTTCGAATCTATTAGAGCAAGACCGTCATCGATGCTGTTTCGAGTCTGTTCGGTATCGTTCCCTAATAGACTCGAAACAGCATCAGTGACGGTCTTCCGTCACGGATGCCGGTTCGAATCTATTAGGGCAAGACCGTCATCGATGCTGTTACGAGTCTATTAGAGCAAGACCGTCATCGATGCTCTTTCGAATCTATTAGGGCAAGACCGTCATCGATGCTCTTTCGAATCTATTAGAGCAAGACCGTCATCGATGCTGTTGCGAATCTATTAGGGCAAGACCGTCATCGATGCTTTTTCGAATCTATTAGAGCAGGACCGTCGTCAATGCTCTGTTGAATCTATTAGGGCAATACCGCCATTACTCCTCTTTCAAACCTATCAGGGCAAGATCGTCATCGATGCTCTTTTTAATCCATTAGGGCAAGACCGTCATCGATGCTCCTTCGAATCCTGATAGCTCGGTGAGTATGCAACGCACAAGGGTCAGACACCGCTCATTTTTTAGGGCCGAAGATCGCATTTCTACAACGAATGGTGCCCCATTATCGTGAGTATCATACTCAGCGAAATATCGATAGATAGATAAAGGTTTACTAAGTCCTGGGATAAATCCTCTAAGGACCAAGGGATCCAGAAATGCGTTACACATAGGGTAGCATAGAAAAATTTACCTACACTGTGACGATTTAAGTAAGAGATAAAGTAAATACAGCGAATCAAAAAGGTCCATCGGAGACGATTTTACCCAAATACCGAAAATAAACCCTAACTAAAATTCGACCGGTAGAAACGCGGCTCTCGCACGTTAAACCTCACTCACCGATTCCCCACATCGTTCACGTTGAACGAGACCTGATTATAAAATTGTGGATATTAAACCGTTAAAATGGCGGAGTGGAGGGGCGGGGAGGGGGGGGGGGGAGGGAGAATTCATCCAGCTCGTTGCGAGCTTTCGAGTAGAGTGCACCGCTCGTTCCCCATAGCCATCGCACGTGTCCAGCATCCAGTTTGAAAATCTCCGCGTTGTTTACAAAATTTCTGCGGTTATACGTCATGTTTGCGGTAGGTGTACAGTGAAGCCCGTTCAGTTACGCGGTTTTAACAGAAATATGCGAGAGGGAACCGTGCGCGAGCATGTGTGCCCCGACGCCGGGCTGATTGTCCTCCGGGGAATGTATCCGCGTAGTGTGCTTGTCCGTCCGTACGCCTGTGTTCGCTCAGCGCGCTCAGCTTCGTTCGATGCAGTTGTCGTCGAAATTAAATGGAGGAAACAAAAAAAAAAAAAAAAAAAAAAAAAAGGAAACAACGGCATAGCCGTGGGTCGGGTACCTGGCAGTGCCGGCTGTACGGGACGTAACGGGGTAAACATGGCACCGGGAAATTATACGACTTTACGTTGAACCCGAGCGACCGCCGGAGGATGAACCCGGAGAGCGAGAGAGATGCCGAGTGGGGACAGATAATGTTACCGGGCGAGCCCAAGCAGAGATGGAATAATTAATTAAATTTACCTCGGCCCTCGATTTCCGTTCGATCCTTCGGTTCTATACACACACACCGTTGTTTATGCGATTATTATCATTTTAGCCGTATAGACAGAGTCACGCTGGTCGGTCGAGTCGTACATCAACGTATTCTCGATCTGGACGAACGGATTTCGGTATATGGAAATAGAGAGAATTCCCAATTGGATGGATAGTTAATATGCTCCACCGTCCGTCGGGGGCTGCGCGGAGAAAAATAATCTGTTGCCCGAAGCAATTGCGGAATCGAATGCGCTCCTAGCCATTTATTTGGTTGCCTCGAACAAATTTGTTGTTTGCGAAAGGATTAACTGATTGCATGAACAGATGCACTGGTTAAAACAATGAAATGATTGAAACCATTAACTGGTTCAAACACTTAACGGGTTGAAACAATCAACTGGTTGAAACAATGAACTGATTGAAACAATTCACTGGTTGAAACAATTAAATGATTGAAACAAGTCACTGGTTGGACCAACTAGTTTATTTATTGATGTAACCAACTGACTTTTTGGCCCATCCAACCAGTCAATTTGTTGAGTTAACCAACTGATTTCTCGGCCCGACCAACTATTTCGATGTTCCAACTAGTTATTTTTCTTCATGTACTCCTCGTACTCAGGGAAGTTCAACCAACCATTCCCGCTTCGATGCGTTCAAACTTTTTCGAGACTCATGCCAGAGCAATCACAAATTCATGAAGACATTCTCTTTTGCCCTTCACACGCACACACACACACACTAACACACCCATGCACAGAAGGCACGTTAGGCATACACACCGACGTATTGTTCGCCGCGCTTGAATAATTTAGCCCTGCAGCATACGTGAGGCCATTCTCGGGCCCGCAATGTCTCCGATGCGTCGACAAGGGTCGTCTCGCGTCCCTCGACGTGAAAACCGCAGGAAAAAGGATTTGAAGACGAGGAGAATGCGAACACTTCGATGGATTATTAATTAACGTTTGTCGAAGGGGAGAGAAAGAGAGAATGAGAGCCGAACGCGCGCGGAAGAAAACCGACAGGATTTACTCCGACGAGGGACGCCGCGAGACATCCAGCCCGGATAGGAAATGTGTTTCGGCTACTTCCGGCGCGCGCTTTCAAGAAACCTCCGCCACTCCTTTTCTACCCGGCTTATATACTTATACGGAAAAGCAGTCAACCAACAACCCCGCACTCTCCAGCTCCTCTTCTCGAGGCCCGCGCCTCTTTCCCGTCTCTCTGCTAAAGTCGATCTTAAACTTTCCTGGGTTTCTCGTTCCTTTCAGCCTCCCTCTCGCGTTTTCCCGGGCTTTACCTCGTCACTCCCAACTTTCTCTCCTAGCCGAGAGTAATATACGAGAGACTTTGAGACACGGTTGTATATCCGTTGGGCATAGCGGAAAGATTTCTGATACCAGAAGCTACGCAGGCCACATCTCTCTATCTTTGCACTGTGCAAGTCTATCTTATATGTATCTTTCTGCTCCGATGATTACACGCGATTCGATCAAAAATTTTGCTGACGAGTTATCTCCCTTCCTACCCCTTTCGAAGTTCACCAGTCTCGCGGACCGGAGGGAATTAGCAATCCATAGATCACGAGAGTTCGACACGCACTCTTTTTTTTTTCCTGGAAAGACCTGTAATCCATTTTTCCGGAAAGCCCGAAGAGCCGCGGATAAAATGGATTACAGTTTTGTGTTACCGAGCGGGTCTGAACTCTTTCGTCGAAACACACCGCCATTATTTCCGAAGGATAATGAAACGGTTACAAAAGACCTCGGGGCGGACCTCGGGACGAGTCGACGGCAGCTGGAGTTTGGCGAACCAGCGGCTTTGATTAATATACAAACGCCCCACCTTCATCGGGCATCCGCGCGATACGTGGGACTATTATCCCACCCGCGAACCATATCGGAAATTCCTGCGGGACGAACTTTCCATTCTTCTCTTTCCATTCGGCTGGGGAGCTTTCTCGAGCGTCGCGCCAGGGAAGTTCCTCCCACTCGCGTCTGGAACGGAAGGAAGTTGCACTGGGTGGTTGTTACATATAGGGTAGTGTCATGAGAGTCTGTTACGTCGAGATGGCTCGGGCAGGTCCAACTCTCGTGGTATCCCGGCTCATCCCGCCGACTCGTTTATGCGATAACTTTGGCGTCTTTGATCGATACTTCCGCCGATAGGCGCACATACATGTAGCAACAACGTTCAACCCTCTATCCGCGCTATCGCAGGTATCGTTTCCTCGGAGATTGGAATTCTTCTTGGAAATCGACGTACACGTATACACATATCGAGGAGAAAGCCGAATGGGGAGGGTCGGTACGAACCAAGACGGGCTTGGGAGGTCGAAGTCGTCCCCGAACGGGGAACGGTCTCGTTCGCCAGCCTCGCGATATCCCGCGGGGCGACTCTTGTCTGCCTGCCTGCATGAGGATTCGAGAGGCTGCGGATGCCGGCGTTCGAGAGGAACGGAGGCCATGAGAGACAGAGTCGAAAGCCGTGTTTCGTCGGGAACGTGATGAGCACACGAAGTTGGGAGAGAGGACTCTCGGGGTGGAGAGCCAAGTGTGCGGGATGCGAAGCGGTGAGAGGAACGGAACGGACTGGGAACGCGGCGCTTCGGCTGTCTCTGGCTCTTTCTCTCAACCGGCATTCGCAAGCCCCGAGGAATCCACCTTCGGTTTGCTTCCCGGAATAATTAATTCCTGCCCGCGATCCGCGCCGAGAAATCTCTCTCTATACCTATCCGGCCTGTTATCCTCCCGGTCGCTACGCGAGCTATAACCATTGGCACTGAGTTTTCACGCGGCCGCGCGAGGGTCCGGCGCGGCGAGGATGCTCCGCTGACTCGGCAGAGTTTCAACGATTGTTTGGCCGACTCGCGTCCTGGTCGAGCGACCGAAGAAAGTCCGTACGTATGTATGAGCGGGAATAGAGATGTATGAATAGATTTATGTACAACACATATTTGTCGAGGCGAAAGGGATCATTGTAGGTGAGTAGACGGTGAAAATTGACCGGGGGGCATCGATGGAGTTATGCCAGACAGGGATGGGCGATGTGATTAAAATTTTTTAAAGTTATTACTGACGGAAGGGCTGAAGCGCCTCCATCGGCTATTGAGGGTGAAGTGTTTAGTACTAAGAAGTCGTAATTGCAATGGTAATTACGCCCTTGTGGTAGCAAGGACTCAATTGAAGTGAAAAATAAGCCGAATCTTAATCTTAAGGCAGGATCGGGATTTTAGTTTTTTTTTTTAAGTGACATAAATTCAAATGTTCATTTTCGAAACGAGCGCGTCCGGATTTACCATATTCGACAAGGTCAATCCTTCGATATTCGATTTTTAAAAGGGAGAGGCTTCGATTTTCAATTTTTGGAAATGCTGCGATAGAATCTACAATTTTCAAAATAATACCAATCACGTTATGAATACAACAATAATCCAAGTATTCTACGCTATTTCCACAAGTTTCACCACAAGGTTTCTTTTTTGGTTCCGAGACGAATAGAAAATCTATACAGAATAGGCAATCGGTAGAAGCGTGATATATCATTGTGTGTCCTGGGGCAGAATTGCGGTTGCGAAGGAGCGTACAATTCTTCCCTTGTTCCCGACGCGAAGGGAGGCCCCAATAATGGCGAGAGTCAGTAGCGAATTTTCGATCGAGCTAGGCAATTAGGCACAGGGAAGATACGTGCAGGTCCGAGGAGCGCGGGAAATCCGGTGTGCTGTGCTGGCTTGGGATTCTGGGGCTGCGAGACGAGGGTGCCTCCGACGTACAACGCGGGCGGGAATGGCGAGAACCGAGTGTATATAGATGAAGAGGGATGAGCGCGTGAGCGCGGGATGCCGGTAGCCCGGTGGTGAGTTTAGGTGGCCAGGGGGTCCTAATGTCGTCCTATTGTCCCGCAGCGCGCCCCCGCAGTGGCCACTGGTCGTACCGGCGGGTCCGCGGATCCGAAACCTTGTTAACTCCCCGGAAACTGTTAACAGCGGCACGTTCTACCATCCCCCGCAGACCCCGTTCCTCTCCCCGGTCGTCCCCTGCCGAACCCCTCCCACAACGATATAGACCTCCATCCTCTTGCTCCGCACCGGTGGAATCATGATCCTCCATCCGTTCCAATTCCCCACGATTCTCGCGAGTCATCGTTCGGAGCTATTGCTCAGCTCTAATGGTCCGAGAGAAGTTCTGATGCTGCCCGCTTCTGGGAAACCGCACCAGCCACCAGAATCGTCATCGTCATCCATCATCGAATCATTTGTAGGATCCCGGCTCGATATTCCCAATAAGCCTGATACCTTTCCCTCTGGAACTTTAATGTGGAAACCCGTCGTCGCATCTCCATCCTGCGGAATCGCAATGACGCCAGGAGAAGAAACACTATCAAAGTGCCACATGCAAACAACATTGACTCCCGTTGGATCGGTTTGGGTTATACTGTCTGAGGTACATATAGAGGTGATGCGGAATCAGAAGAGAGGGATCATGTGTAGTCTGGAAAAGGATCCGGCGCATCGGTACCAGAATTCTCATCGTGATCCATCATCGAATCGTTTGAAGGCCACGGCTCGATATTCTCAATACTTAACGCTGATACCTTTCCAAATGCAATATTGTACCGTGGAAACCCACTTCCGCCTCTCTACCCTGCGGAATCGCAATGACGCCAGGAGAAGAAACGCCGCCAGTGTGCCACATGCAAACAGCATCGCCGTCCGCTGCACCAATTTGGCTCTACTTTCCATGATACATATAGAGCGGTGCGGAAGCAGAACAGAGGTGTACATGTGTAGTCTGGAAAAGAACCCGGCGCACCGGTACCAGAATTCTCATCGTGACCCATCATCGAATCATGTGTAGGCCTAGATATTCTCAATACTTAACCGTGATACCTTCCCTCTGCAACTGTAATGTGGAAACCCATCGTCGCTTCTCCACCCTGCGGAATCACAATGACGCCAGGAGAAGAAACGCCACCGGAGTGCCACATGCAAACAGCATCGATGCCCGCTGGACCGGTTTGGGCTCTACTTTCCCTGACACATATAGAGCGGTGCGGAAGCAGAACAGAGGTGTTCATGTGTAGTCTGGAAAAGGGCCCAGCGCACTGGTACATAGTAGGCCCGGTCGGTGTTGGATGCGGATTCGTCACGCCGCTGGTATGTCCTGTTGTCTGGACCATCGACCGCGAATTCTCTGTCGTTGCCGCACCTACCGACAGTATAGTAATGCGGATTGAAATCCATTCTATCGTCGTTCTGGCCTCTCTCTTTCTCTGTGCGCGGTCTCTCGTGTACATGCCAGCGTCGGGGTTGTTTGTCGGAAGAGAGATAGCGACCGTGGGCTTCGAACGATAGAAGGGTGGAACATACACACGGCGAGAATAGTTGCAGGAAGAAGAGAGAAAGTGAGGGTCGGTCAGTGAGCGAGCGAAGCCGAGCCGAGCGTGCGTTCTATCGTTTGGTATACGTGTATAGGAGGGAAACATAGTGAACCCCGCGCTTGACTGGTACCGCCACTACCATAGGACACAGGATAGACTACATCGTGTATACACCGTCGTAGTCTATTGCGATTCGATGGAATCGGCGATTGGCCCGCAGGGAAATCGCCATTCAATTGTCCAATATCGATCGATAAGCCGGTAGTAGTATCTGGCACCGTTCTGAGAGCTATATGCGGGCTTCTCTTCCATACCCTCACTCTCGGCGCCTGCGAATCCTGGCCTGCTCGGGCATCCGGGTGGGAATCCACTGTGTTCCTCTGTACATTCGCGGTATAAGTGGATATAGGGTAATAATGCCGGGTTTATATGACGATGGTTTTTACAACAACGGAGGTGAGAGGGGTCCAATGGTAACAGGATTGAGTTCCGACGATTCTGACCCAGATAAACGTCATTCGTTGCTGCTTGACCCAGATGATTCGATAAATTCGATACAGGACTTATGGCGATGTGGCAACATTCATGGACCAAATGCCTGTCAGGCATGGAAATTATGAAAGTCCGGTTGGAACGTTATTGGGGCTTTGGGAACCTGATCCGCAGATACGGCTGGTCGGTTAGCTCGGCTTGTAACGAGATGAAACATAATCACCCTGAATTATCCTGCACACCCTGGTGGGAATGATAGGCGGGACTGGCGCTGGCCGACGCTTTGCCAATACTGGCCCTGTGTGGCGCTTTCACTGGGCCATGCTTGCAATGCTCTTAGCTTCGTTTCAGCGTTCAACAACTCGTCGCATGTTCCATATCTTTTCGCCCAGTTGATTTTATTGTTCGCTCAGATAAAAACCAGATTTTCTGCAATCACTGACAGGTAGTCACTGGTAAAATATGTCGGAGATTCCTTGGGCGCGTTGAGAGGATCGTTACGAGGGAACACGTGGAACAGATGCACTCGTCTCGTATGCGAATGGGCGTGGGGTTCCTTCTCGTTTCTGGTTTCGGTGTACGCCGTCTCTAGGTGTCTAGTCTCTCACAGTCGCCTGGATGTACAGCGAATATGGGTGAGTATGGCGCGAGAAGGCAAAGGCAGAGGGTGTTGTCGGCAGGGAGGGCAAGCCTTAGGCTTTCGGATAACGATCGTTAAATCCGAAACGTTGGAGAGGGTTCTTCCCACTACCGCCGCCTGCGGTGCCTCCGGTGGTGCGGAGGTGTATACGGTCACCAACCTTCCCACCTTCGCGCGCCCTCTCGACGCCCTAAATACCCGTATACACCGGCAGGTGCGCGTAAGGGCGCCTTAACGACGGCGCTGAACGTCGCTTATACGCAAACGAGGCGTTACCACGAGACAGCCCCGTCGTCGTTGAATTTGCTCTTCCTTTCCCTCCGCATCCTCATCCCAATATTCTGATGCCCGATGTAGCTCTTCCATCCTGAGCATGTCCTGCATCCTCGAAAATTCCTCGCAAAGATCGGGGAATCCAACCGACTTCTGTCATGTCCGTCTCACCTTCTCTCGGCATAAAATCTCGCGCAGTTATGCGAACCCTTCGAAACTAAAAGTTAAATACTGCATTCGGTACCGCGCGTCTCGTCTTCCTCCTGATCCCTCGAGTCTGATGTCGCGATGTTGTACCGCGCTAATTCCTTCTGATGATTCTGGAAAATTTATCGAACTCGCCGACCAAAGCTTCACCGGGAGTCAGCCTCCCACTCACTTATTCGTTCTCCAACCTGGTTCTCTCTGTACCTCGTGTCGGTGCACTCCTCAACTCTCCTCACCGCCTCCTCCTCCCTCGCGTCGCCTCTCGCCAACTAGTTACTAGTTGGACAGACAATTTGAAATTACGTGAGCGGCCAGGTCTCTCCCACGGCGAGGCGGCAGAAGCGAGACCCACCTACGCGGCAAGGGAAAACCGGCGACAGGGTAGCTCAGGAGGAGGCGAGATGCGAATGAGGATCGAGAGAGAGAGATGAACAACTACTCGACATTTGCGAAAATTTCACTCGGTTCGTTGAATCCGTCCTCCTCTCCCGTTCCCACCCTCGATTTCTCTTTCTCCGAGTTCCGCCGGTTTCCTCATCTTTTCTCCTCCTCGCCTCCCCGCGTTACTGTCACGTGCCGCTTTCCGCATCTCGAAAAGCCCAATCGTGTTTTATTCGAGGGCGCGCACCCGACGAAGAGAGCGAGGAATAGCTGCGCCACTGTCCGGAACAAAGGGAAAATAGCAGGGAGAATGTACAGAACAAAGTTCGGGAATTTTCGCTCTCTATCCGTGTACATCGGCGTTGGTCGTCGTCCATGAACTTCGAGCGCCGTTGACTCGTTGGTATAAGCATAGACGGTAACGGGAGGCTGAGAATAGCAACTCTCCCGATAGGTAGGGAAAAGTTGTTCGAACTGGTCCCGATGCTCTCCGCATCGTCGCCTCGTTGCCACGTAACGTCCTGCCGTTTCGTTCCGGTCCGGACCTTCTTGGAACGAAGAAACAAGACAAAAAGCGGACAAAAAGGAGAACGAACGAGAACGAGGCGAAGAGCGAAAGGAAGGGGTGTGAGATTCGACCCCGGTCGGCCGTTATCGTGACGACCTCCGTGGTGCAACCGGGTGCGGGACCAGCGCCGGACGAGAAAGGGGGACCGGAGAGTTGCGGACCTCGGGAATCTCGAGGACTCCTGTACTCGTTTCGCGAAATGGTTTTTCTCGGAGATGCAGCTAGAGACCTCACAGGTGGAAGAATCATCGTAGCGCCCAGCGCTCGGTTGTTCATTCATTCCGGTCACTGGAATGCCGGCCATCCCTTGCCCTCTCACCCTTGCGACCCTGGAAGTAGTGCCTCCGTCGTATCCATCGGGAAAGAATCATGAGTCTAACGATAGTCGGATACTGTAATGACTGTATTCGGTGAAACTGTTCCGCTCTCGCAACGGCTCGGAATGGACTATAAGTACACGACTCTTGTCGCAGTTGGACTGCAACCCTCGACGCTCAAGCTCTTCCGCTCCCTTTCAGACTACGAGGATCTCGCCCCACTATGGAAACAGCGACACGGAAACCAAGTTGGGTCAAAGGGCCAGATGCAGCCATCATCTATCGAGAAAGAATCATGCCAGGTGCGGTTTTAGAGCCGGGCTAACGTTGCACCAACCGCTTGAGTTAGAAAGTTGACCGAACGCTGATCGCCGGTGTAGGTCCGACGACCCATTAACGCCTGGATGATAACGTCTTGACCCAACGTCAACTTGATATCGCCGAACACGCATCGTTAAGACGACAGCGCCACAAGCCGGCTCAACTGTGTCAGGCAGCGTCTTGCCAACTATCGAGCCCCATGTCCGAGTGGTGATCAATCGACAGGTTAGCCAAAGCTGGGTATTAGTCCAGATTCGATCATCGGCAGCCGACTTGCTGCCGATTAACAGCCAATCATCGGCCATACTCTGAGCGTCGGCCAACCGCACCTGGGATGAGTCTAAAGATACTCAGATACCGCCACTACGGCGTATTCGCTGGAACTCTTCCGCTCTCGCAGCGGCCCGGCATGGACTAGAAGTACACGGCTCTCGTCGCAGTTGGACGACAACCCTCGACGTTCCGGCACTTCCGCTCTCTCCCAGACTGCGAGGATCGCGCCCCGGTCTGGAAACTGCGACACGAAGACCAAGTTGGGTTCTCGCCGAAGCGTTGGGAGACGAGAGCGTTGGTCATAGTTCTTGCGGTCCGCACAATGCCCGACCTGGAGTGAAAGCTCCCGTCAACGTTCCGCCGTTACAGCAACGTCGGCTCTCCCTCTCTCCGTTAACGGTCAACAAAAGCCCCGTGTCCTTCTTCTGGCTGGAGAGCAAAACGGAAACTTCAACGGTTATTAAAGGCGATACATGCACAGCGGCGGAGAAATGAGGAGGGGAAAGGGAACGCATCCCTCGGACGACAGGGACAAGCCTCAAAAGAATTTGTTAGAGGAGTCAAGGGAATAGGAGAACCTAGCGACGGCTCGTCTTTCCTTCACAATGCACGTCCCGCGGTCCTCCACCTCGACCCATCCTCTCGCGAGCTCCGCGCAAGCCGTCCTCTCTCCACCGGATCTCACCGTGAAAGAGGAAACACGACGATGAGAGCGCTTCTCGGGACGGGGGTTGCGTCGTCGTCAACGGAACCGCTGTAACTCCGTAAGCAAGGTACCGGCCATCATCATCCCCCATTGTCCGAGCATCCATTATCCTTCGATGCTGTTCTCCTCCAAGTGTTTACCGCTCGTCTCATCCTCATTCTTCCCTTCTTCGTCATTTCCTTTCTTTTTTGCACTTTTTCTTCATCGTCGAGTAAATAGTTTGCAAGCCTTTTGTCGGCGTCGCTCGCATCAAACTACCGCCCCGTTCGAGTTTCGTATCATGGGACGGGACAAAAATTGAGGCCTGGCTGTTCAACGACACTGAAGATCGATTAACCGGATCGGTGGACCAATCATAAAGCAAGGAACTCGTTAGAAGAATCCCAATTTTCGTCGGGGCAGGAGAGAAGAACGGCGAGGAACGCTGGCAGAGGTCGCGTCTGACCGTATCGTTGACTCCTTCTACTTATCTTGAATCAACGCTTCGTGCGGGAAGAGCTCTCGAAATTCGCGGGTGCACGCGCGCTCAAAGCTCGACACTTACTTCTCGGCCATCTGTATCATCGCTCTTCCCTTTCATCTTTGTTCCCCCCTTTATCTCCATCGGCGTCTACACTTTCTCTTTGTGTTTCCTCCTTTTTTTCCTTTTTTTTTTTAACGCTCTCCGCCTTTTTCCTTTTTATTTTTATACTCTTTCATTCTCTCGCGCCGATGTGCTCCGTGTACAGTTGTTGCGAAAGCTTCTTCCATTAGCTATCTCTAGCGTGGCACGCCAATGCGAGAAAGGTGGTGGGACCCAAAAGAGAAAGAACACAGGGAGAGAAAACGAGCGGGCCGAAGGGGTGAGAGAGTACACTGAGAACGAGTGTGCCGCGCTACCCTGGAGGCCCTCTCGTCCGGTGTCTACCGACTGTCAGCTTTTACGCCGTGATACTTCACTCCACCTCCCGCAGCTTCCCCTCGTTCCAAACTACAGACACATCACTTTCTCCTTTCTCACTGCATATCATTCTTTCTTTCTCTCCGCCAACGCCACCGCCCCCCCCCCCCCCCCGCCCCACCCTCCTCTCGGTAATTGTGTTTTCCACACTGAAAAACTCGGAGACGCAAACCGTTGAGCTCGTCCCAGCCTCGTCTACCTTCGGGCCAGATAAAACGTTTATAGTCGCTTTTTTCGTTTGTTTTTTTTTTCTTCTCCTTCCTTCTCCTATCATGTGCCCCGTCGCGCGCCTCTCATCTCCCTTCCTCAGACACGCTCTCATTCACCGTTAGCTCCTCCGCAAAGCTCGAACTTTTCTCTCGTAAAAGAGCCGAGAGCGGTACGAAAAAGTTTTCTCCCCCGTGAAAATTCTCAATCACGCGACACGAGCCAAGAAGTACCAGCGGCTGCTCCGGGTTGCCACCGGTGTTTAGGTGACGTTCTCGGCGCGTTAGCCATTCAAACTCTCGGCGACTTCGTTCCCTTCCATACGGATTCATGGGGAAACTCTGGCTACATTCCTGATGAGACTTCGCGGACAGGAAGAACGAACGATAGTGAAATTGGGAGAGTGATGGAGGGTGGAAAGGATGAGGAAATAATTGCAGAACATCCATCCTGATCCGTTTGTTCTCCCGTCGCTCAGCTTCTCATCGCCATCCATCGTGACCGCAGGAAAACTACGCGGAGTCGCACAGAGAATGGTATCGTCCGATAACAACGACCATTGGCGAATGAACGATTGTTGGAGTACATCATTTTCCCGCTGATAATTACAACCGTCTCTGAAAGCGCCGTCGTCAATGACGGCTGCCCTACGATGGCGCAGAAACGCCTCTTCATCCCTCACTTGCTCCGGGAGGGTCATTTGTACGCGTCGATGGGTAGGCGATCTTTTCTCGCACTCGAAGTGACAGCCCGGATGAAAAGGTTGCTCTCCGACGGATCGGCCAGAGGTGTAACTCGGTGGTTCCGTTGAAAGGAACCCTCCCTCTGACCCCGAGCTCCTTCGGCCAGCGAAAGGGGAGGCGAAAAAGCATTCAACAACCGGAGAATACAAGCGAGGCGAAGCTGAACAGCGTGCGAAAGCTGGCGCCGCGATTGGAGGGTATGCTGCAGCCCGGTGAAGGAAAGACAGCGAAAAAATGAAATGTCTCGAGTAAGAGCGGTCGGGGCGGGGGGAGAGAAAGAATGAGTTTTTGGCGAAGAGTCGAACGGTCGCATCGGGGATTGCGGAAAGGTAGAGTGGATACCGCGAGCTGGTGAATAGCGGTAGAGAAGGAGGAATGACGTGAACACGGGATGACATTGAAACGTGCACAATTGCCAATTCCCTGAGCGGTGGGAGAGCGCCGATGGCGATGACGCGACGCGTCGATGAAGGCGCCCGTTGATTTTTCTTTGATATCCCGGAGTTTATTGTCGAGGGTTATTGGCCATCGAGGTAACCGAGGACGCGCGGCGTTCCGAACCTATCGATCCCTAGAATTGGCTCTCAGGTTTCTTCCTTTTCTGGCCGACGCCTTTTCTATTATACGCTCGGAATGGGTGAGTTCCTGGCGTCGTGGCTGTCGACAGGTCTCCGGGTGCTCTTGTTCGCTCTGCTGGTGGTGTACTCGTCGAGACACCTATACCCGAACACCGTGACGCGGAAGGAATGCGTGTCAACCTGGTCTGTTCACCGCAAGCAGGAAGAGACATTTGGAAAAGACAGGAAAGAACATTCCAGCCAATAAGCAATAGTTTCGACAACAGCGCTCAAAGAGTCCCCTTTCACGGGCCTGACGAACGTCATAACCGGCGACCCGTTTGCCTCCCAACGCTTCTTTCATCGTCCTCCGTTGGACCAGTCGCGGTCTGTGTCACGACTGTTTTCCAGATAAAGGTGACCCTAATGACGACCAGCGAAATGCCTGCTCGCTGGTCTCTGGTTTTCTTAACAAACGTTACATCGAGGTTTCCGTGGACGCGCGGTTTTCCCAACTCATCGATCCCTCGAATTGCCTCCCGGATTTCTTCCTTTTGGTCGACTGTTTTTCTATTATCCGCTCCGAGTGGGTGAGTTCCTGGCGTCGTGGCTGTCGACACGTCTCTGGCTGCTCTTGTGCGCTCTGCTGATGGTATACTCGTTGAAACACCTGTAGGTATCTCACCGAGTACATGCGTGTCAACCTGGTCTCTTCATCGCGAACTGCAGGGACATCGGAGAACACGGGAAAGAACGTTCCAACCAACAGTCGATGGTTTCGACGATGGGGGTCGATGGAATCTCTTTCACGAACCCGACAAATATCACAACCGTCGACCAGTTTATCTCCCAAAGCATCTTTCACCATCCTCTACGGGAGCATTCGCAGTCTGCGTCACGACCGCTTTCCAGATACAGGTGACCCTAATGGATAACCGACGAAACGCCTGCTCGCTGGTCGCTGGCTTTCCTAATAAACGTTACGGCGTTCAATTCGTAACCCGCAAGGTAGCCCGCAAACGTGGAAACTGCCAGCGACACGGTCGTTCCACGCTCGGGCGGTTCGACCTGTGCCTCGAGCTGGTGGAGCGCCCGGACGACCAGCATTCCGTTGGTTTTGCGCTCACCGGCTCCAACCGGCGAACGCGCAAAATTCACTCGGAGGGTGCCTCTGCACCCGGTCGGCCGCACTCACACCGCGCTATCCTCCCAGTGTGTTTCCCGTCCTATACCGTTCAACAGTCGATGGTGCTTCACATTCCCCTCGAAAATCCATGTTAAACTGCCAGCTATACCACGTTATGTCACAGTTTCGATGCTGGCCGGGGTGGAGGATCGTCTATCGGTGCGGGAGCGAGAGGAACCTACGCTCGGGGAATTCGTGCGTATGTTTGTTGGATGCGGGATGCGTATGTGGGGGAGGGTTGTATGTATGCCAACGTAAATATACAAATGCATGTGGAAAGCCTTCCTTCTCTCTCGGCATCGACGCAAGCAGCCACGCATCGCCAACCTACGCGACAGAATATATACCGAACGAAACCCTGATATATATTATATATATAGTATATACATATACTGTGTATATATATATATATATATATATATATATATATATATATATATATATATATATATATATATATATATGGTGTACATATGGTATGTATATATACTGTATATACGAATTCGTACGAGTGTGCGTGTGTTCATGCGAGGAGCAGTGGCGGCTGTGGCAGGAGCGCGCGGAGTCAATTCAATCAATTGGCCGGTACCTGTACCGCGGCGTAGGCACCTATTTGCATTTACTGTCCGGGACCTCGGTCCGCCCATGCAACGACCGAATGCCGCAACGGACGAGCCGGAAATGAATGTGTTAGCCTGCTAATTGCTAATTAAAAACACCACCCACGCAACCACCCTCCGCAACCCCTCCTCAATACCGCCACAGGGTGAACAACGGCCGCAACTAGCTGGCCAAGCCCCGGCCATACGCTCGATGCTACCCTCGGCGAGAGTTACTCGCTGTAATGCGTACGCAGTTGCTGGCTTTTAGGAATACTGTAAATTGTTGCCGGCGTAGTATTCACGCAGGAATGGCATTTTTCTTTTCTTTTTTGAGGTATTAACATTTCTTCTCATTGAATACCCTGTGCGCCGTTGGGAGAGCTGAACTAATCGAGGCGGGAGTAGCTTTGATGTGCAACTTTTGTTACAACACGTGTAATTTGGAGTAATTAAATGGATTATTGGGTTACCGAAATAATGGTTCACGCGGCGTTGTAATGTTGCATGTTGCGTGATCAGCGCTTATATAGGGAAACGTGGAGCAAAACGGGCCGACAAACGAAAAATGACTAACTCATATCCAAGTGGGTTTTAACTATCGGCATGGCAACGGTACCGTACCAGTTCCCAAGGGATCTCCACCCGCCCGACACTCGAGCCGGTAGCCGCCCGACGTAGGTGCTACGTCCTACACAATTTTTTCTAACCAATTCCTTAATTCAAGTGTGAATTTTGACAATACTGGCAGTCATTGTAAATTTAATGTACTGGAACTTGAAATTTGCTTACATTACTTACATTAACCGAACATTAATATACTTTTTCGTAAAATTAGAATATCAGATATTAAAGTGGCAAATCTTTTGCCTGAAGTTTACAAAAATATTAATTAAAAATTCAAATTTTACTGTAGAATTACAACACACATGTGTTGGAAATTTAGAAACAGTTAATGTAAAAAAAGCTTCCAATACCGTCAATTAATTTTCAAACTAACTTTTTTTACAGTGTACGTTTTGAGTCTTTAAAAACAAACGTCGTTTAAAGCTCAATACCTCCACCCGGCAACAAGCTTATGAATCCACGGCAGTACGGCGAAGCCTCCATCCCCGACTAAAGAGCTAACGCCTTGACTCGAAAAACAGGCTATTCATTAATTATGTTTGCCACCGAGCAAATTCACTATTCGCTGGTCTGGACCTAACATCGCTATCGAGTCGGACCATCGCATCGGCACGACGCTAATTTGAAAAAATGAGATTAAAAAAAAAATTCGTCTCGACATCGTTTCCGGTTTAGAAGTGAGATTTTCAAACCGGAAGTGACGTTACATTCTAAATATTTAACAACCCGATTACCCCTGGCATAAAACTATAACGGCAAAGGACCAAATACTTATCAGTCCCTTGGGCAAAGAGCAGCCCATCGTTGACCCGACAGAAAAAAAAAAACCGTGATGCCGACTCTCTCACCCCCTAACGAGCTGGGTAGGACTCCGACGCTCCGCGAAGAGCGACGCGAGGAATAGCAAATGATCGATTCCCAAGGGTGCAACGTGAACCAGATTGGCTCGCGAATGAAAATCTCTTCGCGAGAGAAAGATAGAAACAAAAAAGATATAGCACAAGGATCTTTATCTGCTCTTGGGGCGCGCACGTAGGACGTGTGAGATTGTCGGGTCTGAGGAGTTGAGACACCGCAGTAATTTTTCATGCACCCGTACCCGCAGTTTCCGCGGTACGTGTCGTCGGATTTTTCCGTGACTAAGAGACGCTGGAGAGCACTCCGCTAGATCCCGACATCGATCTGCGGCTCGAGCTTTTACCATATAGATCTCGAGCCCCCTTACCCACCCCCCCCCCTCCCCCTCCCTCCTAGTTCCGGACCGTTGGCCATTATCGAAGCTTCACTGCTCGAATATTTCGTGGAATCAGCGTGACATCCAAAGTGCCTAATGGACGCCAATCATATCCCTAATTTAAGTGAAGGCCCATCATCACTTATTTAGATCGTAATGATCTAGGGTAAAAGTGGGGAATATGGACCGGTCCATATATCATTGATTTACGTGTTAATCGAGGTGGGCCATATTCACCACTTTTACCCTATATATGATTCGATATAATACTTTTTTTGTAAAGATCTTCAACTTCATAGCGGTAAATAAATTCCCCACAAGATAGATTTAACCCTGCGTTATTCATATTCCGAATTTAAGTGGAAGGCCTATCGTCACTTATTTAGATCGTAATGATCTATACGTTTCGATATGATCTTTCTTTTTCTGAAGATCTCCAACTTTATAGCGGCACACAAATTCGCCACAAGATAGATCTACCTAACCCAGCGTTATGCATATCCCTAATTTGAATAATTTTAAATAAGGGCCTATCGTCACTTATTTATTTATCTCTTTTTTTCACTTATCTTTTTTTCAAGGAATCTCGTGTTTCAGAGCGGCATACAACTTGGGTTCAAGATAGATTGAACTCAGCGTTATTCATATCCTGAATTTGAATGAAGGCCTATCGTCACTTATTCAGACGGTAATGATCTGTATGATTTGATATCATATTTTTATTCAAAAGATCTCGAGCTTTGGAGCGACACGCAAGTTCGCCATAAGATAGATTGGAGCCAGCGTGGCGTGAATCCTCCCATACGCACATAGCTTTTGTCCTCACTCTCCTGCTATTCGTCTGTTCTCCGTCTCCTCCGTGTATGGCCCTACATTGCATATACATGCATTGCCCCGCACTCGCGAGAACGAGATTCGCTACTCGCGTGGACCAGTTACGGGCCCCGAAGACGAGGGGCTCAAGGGGGATTTCGGCGGGTTGTTGCAGAGGCGAGAATGAAAATACGAGGCAGTCGTCGAGAGTGGAGAAACCGGAGAGAAAATTGCGCTTGTTCGCCCGAGCTCTTGGCTCTGCCTCTCGAAATCGCTCGCAAAAATGCAAAATGTATACTACGTACCGTCGGAGGTCTCTCGAGGCTGCGACCTCGCTGCCGGTGCCCGCACCCAGACTCAGGTCTCTGCCTCTCGTTATCTTGAATTTTGTGTCGAATGAGAGAAAGGTGTGCGATGGAGGGTGAGTGGAAAAAGAATCCATGTCTTCGCCGTGATTGGAAAGCCTCTGGAAAATCCGCTCTCTCTCTCACCCGCTCGACGGATGATTTATTTTTAATTCGATTAATTGAGAAACGGGCTCGGGGGAACGAACAAAGTGCACTGGCTCAAAGTTCT
This sequence comes from Stenichneumon culpator, assembly GCA_964017025.1. Classification (NCBI taxonomy): domain Eukaryota; kingdom Metazoa; phylum Arthropoda; class Insecta; order Hymenoptera; family Ichneumonidae; genus Stenichneumon; species Stenichneumon culpator. The sequence goes on along the minus strand of OZ024779.1, from coordinate 15,250,686 downwards.
GATGGATGATAATAATTCAGGAAGTAGGGAAAGACTCGAGCTCTCTTTCAACTGCCGACTCTGGCGAAGGGTGAAGGTGAGTGTGTGTGCTGGAGAGAAAAAAAAATAAAAAAAAAACGAAGGGGTGATCGATCGAGAACCGCCCTTTGACGGGCTTCGGGACACATGTTACACTCGTCGGACTCCCGACTGAGTTAATTTGTCGGGGGTGGGAGGTCGACGGGTCGGGGTATGAAACGTGAACTGAACCGGCGAAGAAAAGCTGGAGAACATTGGTACACGTCGGCGATGCTGGCGAACGTCGGGCCGCCCACACTATTCTATCGTTCGAAGAATTTCTACGAAGAGTTTTACCGCTCGGCGCCGCTACCAACACCAGCGACTACCCCTGGCTGTCTGTTTGCCGCTGCTCGATCGAGACCCGCCGGGCTCGCTCCTCTCGGCCACCCTTCCACTCGTTACCGAACTTTTAACCGTTCCTCCCGCTCGCCCAGGCCGTTCTCTCCATTCTCTCTCTCTCTCCCTCTCTCCCTCTCTCTCTCGCGTTTCGACCCGCCTCGTTACGTACCCGCGCTCTCGTTTAACGCAGTAGCCGCGATGACGACTCTCGCGTTTCAACGGATTCCCCTTTCACTCTTGCACCACTATCGCAGCGGGACCAACGAATTTTTTCCTACCATCCCGCCTTTCGCCTCCCCCGTCACGATTTTTCTACGTTTTATCTTATTTCTCTTCGTAGATTTTTTTCCATTTCTTTCTCCTTTTTTTCATCCCGAAGCTCCGGCGAACAGATGCGGGCACTCGCATTCGATCGCGCCGTTTCGACGAAGAACCCGGCACCCCTTGTTACCGAACTTTTCATCCCGCTCTCACTCGTTACCCGAAAACCTCTCGCCCTCTGGTAGTTCCACCGACGATTCGGTATCTCGAGCACGCGTCCGGGAACTCCGTTCGCTCTCCCGCTGGAAAATCGTATTTGAAAAAAAAAAAGGTGAAGTGCACGCCGGTCAGGCGAGCAGGATATTCGATCGTCTGGAATTTATTGACGGTCTCTGCTGTCGATAATCTCTAGTGCCGAGGAGTCGTGCCCCGACCCGTTGTCGTGATACACCTGTGGGATGTTTTTTGTCTGACCCGGCGCGATCGGTTTCTGCCCGTAGAGTGCACTCGCGTACTCGGCCAGCCAGTCACGAGAATCGTTCGATCAACCCGTCTGCTATACATTTTTGCAGCATGATAGGTGCCACTAAAATGAAACGAATTGTCGTGTATGAAAAAAAAAAAAAAAAAAAAAAATCTTCGTAAAGCCCGGAAACCTGGTCAATATTCGCCGATCTATGGATGGAACGGGAAATACGCGGGATGAGCAATTAAGCGACAATCTGCCTGCGGTATTCGACGCCGCCGACCGACCCCTCGACCCATTCTCCATCAAGCGTTCCTCAAACCTATCCCCGTACGATCCCGTAAACTGTTTTTATGTCGCATCAATTTTCACTATTTTCCTGTTCGCGTTATCGGCTGCCCAAGCATACACACTCACACCCTGTGGGAAATACATCCATTCTGAAAATCGGATATTCGCGTCGGCTAGTTGGGACAACCGTTACCGAGTTGATTGGAACTTGGTTTGCGTGTAGTGGGAGCCGGTTTGATCCACGGCTAACATCAATGGGTTTCATTAATACGCTGTTTCTGCGATTCCTGATGGTTCGAAACCCACTCAGGTCAGCAGATCCAACGGAAAAGGCCAGCGCCCTGGGCTGGCGACCAAGAGAGTACCACGCTGTCTGGGGTTCATTCTCAGGATGCAAAAAGCCATCAGTATGACCTAGCTCCAGATATAGAAAGTGTGAACCACTATCATAGTTGTTCGTCCAATGATGGCAGCAAAAGAGGCAGTATAAACTCCGGCTGGGAGAAGCGAATCGAAGGTGAAGGGAATGTTCAAGAGAAATGGATAGAGGAGCTCCCAACGCGAAAGGGAGCGGTGTAAAAAAAACTACCCTAGCCTAACCCAACTAGCATGCCAAATAGTCGCTCTATTAGAATTTTACACCTGTTTCGCGACAGCTGGATTCCAGGACCGCGGGTGTTCCATTGCCCCAATCGGTGCAACTATCAGTATTCCCGGATTTCCCGCAGCTACGAATACCACCTGATTCTGACAGTAGTTGGATAGCAATAGCAAGACCACATTGGATTCGCGATCGTTCCGGGTTCTCCAGGGAGCGGGTAAAGCTCGGGAGTGAGGGAGGGTGGATTGACGCGCGGACAGGCAGCTAACGTAATAGAATGTGTATGGACCGGAACGTGCATGTAGACACACCGTTGAAGTCCGATGGCTTTCCAAGTTCGAATCGCGTGTATATATGGCTCTGGAGGGTTCGGGACACGTTTCCAGGTGCGGTCCGACACCGGGAAAACGAAGTCCCCCGGGTTGAGAGGTAACACGCGCCAGTCAGGTAATTAGGTACAGATCGCCCGGTGGATGGGATGTTCACGCGAACGGAAAACAATAGGTGGTGTCGTCGTGTTTATGGAAATCCATGTCCGGCAGGGGGTTGGCAGAACGGCGGAGAGAGCGTGAGAGATAGAGAGAGGAAATGGGGAAGAGCCCAGAGGCACAACGAGACATGTGGGGGGGGGGGGAGGGAGGGTGGGAGGTGGTACCGCAGAGACAGCGGTAACGGTACCACGACACCCTGACGGCGCTCGCTCCGTTAGGGCCTAGATAACGCTTGCAAATCGCATTACAGTCGGGCGCGAGCAAGCGAACGCCTGCCCTCTCGGCCGATCCACGTACCATAACTGTATATATGCTCCGCATATATACATAATAGTATATTGTATACATACGCGCACACACGGAACGGGTATATTATAGACACGGTTCTGATCTCTCGGTAACCCAGCGCTGGCTCGAGGCTGCTAACGTGCAGCTGGAGGTACTGCGTGCTGAGAGCGGCCTAACCGAACGTGACGCCCTGAGACCCCGTACACCTCACACCCAACCGAAGGCACTATCCAGCCGTAGGGTGGTATGTTCCAGCAGGGTCTACCTCCAGCCCGGCCGGAACGGATAACCGGTCGCTGGCAGGCACCAGTGAATGGCACGTTGAACTCGTTGAGCCGAAAGCGATGGATCCATGACGACGAACGGTCGTTGGCCATTTCGCCGGAGTGACAATCACTGTGTCCTTCGTAGTGTTCCTCGGTTGCGGATTATGAGCGGAACGTCTAATACGTTCAACGCTATGGGCCACGTACACAGTGAAGACCGTCAATGTGTAGGGCATGGTGCAACGCCGCGTTGCCAACGCTCTCTACTTGACTGGCACCCTCGGCTCTGCTCTCCCGGCCTACTACCACTACATTTATCTTTAATGCCATACACTATATACCAGCGGCGTCTCGAGACCCCGAGCTTTAGCTCATCCCCAGACTCTGGAATAATCGCCGACGACGCTCGCCCGAACGTCGGTGAGCTTCACCCGGAACATCGAGCTTCTCATCGGCGAGAGGCTTCCCCGTGGCCCTTGCCCTCACTGATAGTATGTGTACCGATGGGTCGTATACCTTGCTTCCTCATCGTCGTCGTCGTCGTCATCGTCGACGACGACATACCGGTAGAGCGAGAATCTAGCAGTGGGCCCGGCTCGCAGAGCTTGTAGGGTTTACGCTGTAAACATCACGTACGTGTCGACACGGAGCGTCATTAAAGCCCTCGACTCTCTCGTGTCATCGGGTGGCACTGGAACCGTCTGCGTCGACGCATCTCTGCGGAAACCAGCGTGACTATGCTATATCATTGAAAGTTCAACATTACCTTAGACATTCGCGACATCGAGCTTCTGGATATACAAAGGCTCTCGTCTAAGCCCTTCGTCTTTGGCACCGAACTGCGAAACTCTATCCGCGCGCCAAGGCAAAAAAGCACCAGGGTATGGAATTTCACCGTCAAGACAATAGATACAGAATGCCAAGAAGCAGGCAAAAAGATATTTGAAACGTTGCATACTACGAAATTTCATCCACGCGTTATGAAGAAAATATCAAGGTATGGAGATTGACAATCAAAGCTGCGAATCTTGGCTGATTCGTCGTCAAGATTTGAGGTATAGCCGGAACGGAGGTTTGAGACAGTGTATGCAGACGGCTAACGAGCGAGTACATGCATATGCGAGAGCCTCGCATGATTCGCAACTACGACGTCTCCCTCTCTCTCCTTCACCATCCAACCCTACGACGCAGAGCGAGGAAGCACGAGTCACTGGAGGGTTGCTCCTGACCCCTAGGTCTCCATTAGAGCGCCAGTTCCGCGAGACACACGCTCGGTATACGTACGTATTACGTATGTATTTCCGAGGGTCAAAGCGATACACACGGAAGCATTTATCCAACCGCGAAAGCAGCAGCAGCATGAACGCAAGAGGGTAGGGAGTCGGTGCCACGCGATGGTAATGCTCCACCGTCCCACTTATTATAATTTGATTAAAATGTCCGGACGCGACCAGTCACCGTTGGCTCGTTCGACCGTTCGTTTTCCTACCTCCATCGCCAGCGTAAAAGGAAAAGCCACCATCCCAACCCCATGGTTTTTAATGAGACTTCCGGCTGCAGTCAATTCCGGCCGATGGCATTCACCCAGGATACGAGGTCACGGGATTGTCGGCCTCCTTCGTTCCTGGTTACTTCCTGCGCCACTGGCCGTCCCTCACCTTTGACTCGCTATTTCACAGCCCCTCTAACTAGCCCCTGCGAGCCATCGATGAGCCATCGATTTGCCGTACCATTGATAATACATCTTCCGAGCCCCGACCGAAATGAGCAAACGCTCATCGGGGCCGATCATAACTGGAGAGGCTCTCGTTATGATCGGCTCCGATGACATTACATTCGGTAGATAGGTCTACTTAGCGCGAGGTAACGAGTCCGTCCGTACTTCGGTACTACTCCCATTGAGGCGGGCAATACTGTTGAGGCCTCGATAGTTCGACACGTAGTTTGTAAGCCACCTCTATGACTATAACCTGCGATGATGTGGGTGTCGACGAATACGTTCCCAGCATCGAGCCGGCTAACCGGGCGATGTTCACGTTGGGAACGCTAGCCAGGGACGAAATTGTGTGGCAGCGGGCTGGGCGATGAAGAGGCTGCGGGGGATGAACGACGAAGACCGAGAGAAATGGGTGGTGCGATGAGGCCGAGAGAAACAGCGTTGCTCGCCGGAGAGGGATGAGGCTGCTGCTGCTGCTGCTAGTAAATGTGGCCATCCCACATCCCACACGCAACATGCTCGCCCCGATAACCGTTCATGCGAAAATTCAAACGGTCCGCTCGCGCGTACAGTACATTCGCGATAACGCCAGAGTCGATATCGTTGTATACAAGGGTGAGGGAGCGAGCGAAGGTGAGAGAGCCAACCCCGTGCGGAATGTGGGCGGTGGTGGAGCAGGGTAACGTACTGGCGTCAGCCAGTGTGTTCCCTCCAGGCCGGGGAGCAAGAGGGACACATAGTAGACCGTGATCGATACTGTGTCATTATTAGTATCGCCTGCGTGTGTCCATAATGCGACAATGTTCTCTCTCATGGCTGTATCCCTTGGTCTCCGCAATCATCCCCTTTGTGACAGTCTATAGCCGTCAGGATATTCTTGATCGATACGATTGTGCCAAGAGATACCTCACCGGCACTCCCACCTCCGCACCGCGACCGCAGTCTGCATACCCACTCATATTCGAAAGACACTCGTCCAGCGCCTTGTAACAACCACCGTTGCAGTTCCTCTTTCGCACGAGTCATTTTTTTTTCTTTTTACCGGGTCTCCCAGCGAACGAATCGAGCGGAGAGAAAATCTGTGAAAACCCCTCCAAAGCCCGCTTTGGCCTCCGGGCGGGTTCCAGTCTCGTCTTCCTCGCATGCATTACTCCCTCACGGCTCGTTCCCCGGCTTCTCTTTTCCTCTCTTCCTCGTGGCGTTCGTTTTTCCCTGGCTTTCTTTCCGGCACTGCGGAACACACAGCCGAACCACACGCATAGAAACCGGCGGTCCCAGGCCAGAGATAGTAGAGGTTGATGCCTCCTCCACCATTTCCACAAAATCTCTCTCTCTCTCACACTCTCGTCTCGCTCTCATCTTCATTTATTTGTCCCGCGCAGCGGAGGCCGCTCCGGGGAATCCTCGTACTCCTATCCGCGTTATACTTCCGGCTCCCCGAGTTATACGAAACGAGAGACAACGATTCGTAACCTTTTTGCGGCCGCACCGCTCGGCCCACTCTCGTTTCTCACGTGTAAACAGGTATCTCACCCAGGCTATCCTGTACTCGGGGACCCCTCACCGTTCCTCTCGTCTCCGCTTCTGCGTCGTTCTTTTGCTCTTTTGCTCCACCCGTGCCAACGGACGCAGCGTCGTCTCTTCTTCTCGTTTCAGTCGGCGCTGCGGAGTCGCGGCCTCTCCGTCGGTCCGCTTCTGGCGGACCAACGGGCAACAGCATTCGTATACACATTTCCATCCCGCTTCCGCTTTTCCGACCACCAACTTTTCTCTTCCTCCGCACCGCCTCTGCATTTGCATCTGCGGGCCCACCTCCCGTATCTCACCTCGCGCTATTTCTCTCTCGTTCTCATTCCGCCGGAGCCCTTTTGCGCTTCTCGCGTAATTATTTCCATCCGCGATTGTGATGCAAATTTTTGCTGTTTTGCGAGACCATTCTCCTCCCGTGTCGTTGGTGCCTGCACAGCCGAGTCTCGTTTCGGGATATCACACTCGTTCTCTCGTACTCTCCGCAAATAAAACACACTGCGCATGGGGCGAGCCATGTGAACGCGATTCATTCGCATTTTATCGTCGCCGTGAAACACGGTCACATATCAATTGCATTATTTACCTTCAGCGCGCCGGCTATCGAGATTGATTGACCGGAAAACTCACTTTTCGATCGGAAGTGACGTATTTGCGTTATGACGTCACTTCCGGTCACAAAATGAGATTTTCAAACCGAAAGTTACGTATTTTTGGTATGACGTCATTTCAGGTTGAAAAATGTGATTTTCAAACCGAACGTGACGTATTTGTGGTATGACGTCACTTCCGGTCGCACAGTCAGATTTTCAAACCGGAAGTGACTTTATACCGGTATAACGTCACGTCTGGTCAAACAGTTGGATTTTCTAATGAGAAGTGACCCATTGCCGGTAGACTTCACTTCGGTTGAAAGTTGGATTTTCAAACCGGAAGTGAACTACAACAACATGCTAGTAGATTACATAAGCTATGATATAAACTATAAAAATATATTGACCGAAGTACATAAACTATACACTTCAGTAAGTGTGGGTCAGTCATTTTCGAAATTCATATTATACGTCCACAATTGTCCTAGATTTCCGCAGACGCACATAACACATCAAGCGTAAGTCGATTGTAGACCAGTTTTCTTTTCACAAAGGTGGCGTTAAATTTTCACCGGTTTCTCGTTCCTCCAATTCGTCGTACGGATGATATCCCTACGGCGTTGAACGCTGGATTTCCGTGGATTTCTCTGTGAACGCCGTGGATGCCAGTTGTACGTGTGTGTGTGTGCATGTGTGTAACTGTGTGTGTCCCTGGAATGGTTTATTCCTGCAGAGAGATTTGAGTATTCTCTCTTCTCAGAATCCCTTTGAGTGGTTCCGGTCTACGCCTGGGTAACCGTCGGGGTTGGCTTGACCGGCTTTCTCGAGAACCCTTGATGACTAACGGTGAGCCGTTTACCTCCGGCGACTATAAGCGGAGCCGAGCTTTTCGCTGATGCTTTTAGACAGTGAACGATATCGTGACCGGTAGACGAACCGGGTATGGTACGGAACGAGAGAAATACCCCTTGGTGATTACCGGAGCGGCGCTAATTGCCTGCAATTAACGTCCGAAAGCATCTCTCCGTGGAGCCGTGCCCTGAAACTCCTCAGACACGCAGGCACACATAGAGAACCGGTAATCCTCCCGACCGGTCGGCGCTGTTCGCTTATCTCGAAATTTCAATGAATATGTCGAGTAGGGTTTCGGGATGGCAAGAAGAGATTTATTTACGTACAGCAATTGATATGAGATGGAGAAATGGCGGGCGCCGGATGAGCGGAGTTATATCCAATAAGGAGCGCCGAGGAAGAGCTCATCGGCAGCGCAAGTACGAGGATGCTCATGGGGGCTGAAGTATATATAATATGGCCAGCGTCTCTTGACTTCCGTATCGACGATTATCCCGTATATGTCGGAATGAAGCCCGAATGACATTGAAGCACACTCGACGATGCGAATTTATAGCCGGAGGGCTATATATACCTATATAAATATATATATATATATATATATATATATGTATGTATGTACATACATATATGTGCACGTGTGTATGCGCGTGATGCGAAGCTCGCTGGATGGTGAAACGTTCGAGCGAGCTCGTTCCCTCGATGAGCAAATCCTCTCCAGCTCGACAGGATAAACGAACTCTAATCGAGCGAAAGCTCACCGGGGGAGTTTGGCTCGCCGGATCGAAGTCCTTCATTCACCCTACCTCAAACCCCTCCGCCGCTTCCTGTTATCCAGTGCATCAGTGCTGCACCAGCTATCTGAACCCTCGAGCTGATGTGGCCTCTGCGGTTAAATAAACAGTAACCGAGCTTTGGGAGCTTCGGTGAAACTCCCGCTGATCGGCGCGCGGACACGAGCGATCAAGGTCGCTCGAACGATGGGAGGAGAGTACAATTTCTCGGGATGTTTACAATTTGACCCGGTAAAATCGTTTTATTTATTATTATTATTATGTTTTTTTTTATATATATTGAAACGTTTCGATGTTTCGAGCTAACGAGACATCGAGCTGGCGATTTTTTAGATGGTCTTTTTCCAAGTGGAAGGTACAGAGCTTGGTGCTGGACTGGCTGGATGAGAAGTGCAGGAAGCGATTTCACGTTACATGCGCTCGATTTAAGGAGGCAGCTGGATTGCTGACCCGTCCATAACGCACTTGTGCGCTCGCGCATGTGACGGAAGGGAACTAGGTTAGTCGAAGGAGTTCCTCAGTCTTGCGATTCGAGGACCAAAGATGACTCAACGTTCAAGGCCGAATACACTCCTACGACTGTGACATATTCTACAAGCTGAAACGCCTACAGCAATCGCAAACTCAAACGTTCGATTTCGATATAAAATGACTTTGGATTCGACGGGTGCTCGTTTGGCTGCTCGAAATGCATGAATCTTGAGTATTGACATAGAATGAAGGTTTTTGACTCTTATTCTGCCAGCTGAAACGTCTAGAGCGATCGCAAAACTGAAACGTTCCATTTTGGTATAAAGCGACTGTCCATTCGATGGAGGCGTGTCAGCCTATAGCTTACGCAATCTATAAAAAAGAAAATTATTACGAGGTCCCATCTGGGGTTCTCGTAATTAACCTCGCAAGTAACCTCTTTGAGGTGCGGTCAACTCTTCTTGGGAATAGGAAAGGCCCTTGAGGATAGGATTGGTTGGACCTTTATATCGGCCAGAGACCACGTTGCTCAAGCGGAAAGACTCTACTTGAGGGTAGGGCGTCCCATTACAATACATAATGGGTATTGTACGTATACTCCGTATTGTACGTATAGTATCGTAATACTCAATTACGATACTAGTGCGATAAAACTTTTCCTGACGATTGTGACTTTGCAGCACGAGCCGAAGGCGAGCGTTGCAATCACACGAGTTAAGAAAACGTTTTTCGCACGACTGTCGTACAAGATTTCACTTCACAACGTGTGAAAATATGGTTTTTGCGCACGTGAAGCGTGCGTAAAACTCTACTTTTCGCACCGAGCAAAGTAAATATTTTTTGTCAAGAACTTGGGTCTATTCGCAACGACGAAAGAAACGCTCTCCGGCGAATTTAAAGTTTCTCGAGACTCGAGTGGCCGCTCGAGCTAAGACATCAATTTTGCCAAGGGTACCATTATTTTTTCGTTGCTTGCCCTCGCCGAAAATATATATTTTCTTCTTAACCGTCCGCCCCCCCCCTGCCCTCTGTATAACTTGCCGTCTGAATTTAATAAAGCCATCGTAGAAAACTACCGTCGTTGTATGGCCCTCTAATAAAAAAAATCGTCCTCGTATTTTATTCTCCGTTGCTTCAACCACCGGTGGCCTGTCCTTGACGAAAATTCAGCTTTAGCTGTGCGAGGAGGTTGGAGCCGGAGAGACGGAATGAGAACGGAGCTTATTAAAGAGCACATGGGTCAAGGGCCGTGCGGTAAAGCAGCCGCCGGATGGTACAGAGCCAAATGCGGCGCGGAGACGAAAAAAGCGGAAGGTAAGAAAAAAAAAACAAATTAGAGGGTAAGATCCTCGGTGTACCTGGGGCTTACTCTGTCTCGCGGTTCTTCGAATCTCGAGCACCCCTTCCAAGACCCTCTTCGTGCCTCCTCTCGGAATTTCCGCGATCGGAGAAAGAACCGCTGAATACCAACGACAGTCGGTCGGGAGAGGAGGCGAAAGAAGCCCCACGCATCTCGTGACCGTGAGCGGGAGATCACAGGAAGTCGGGAAAAGAAGGAAAAGGGAGATCGGATTTTTTTTTTTTTTTTCGATGCCTTGACAGGACGCACAGGAGAACAACGGGGGGGATGAAAGGCTCTTCGTGTATGCTTTCCAAATTGGCCGACTCCTGCTCTGCACGGGTTACCGCGCAGACCGTTTCGAAATTCCGTCCCAGCTTTCCTACGTCATTCCTCTCCGGATTCAACTCCGAATAGCCAACCGAAGCACAGGCGAACAAGTGCAATTGCTTGCCGCCAAGCTTCGCTGGTTTCTCGCCATAAATATGCCTGTATCAACAAATTGCCCAACCAATTGCCAGCAATATTGCAATAACAATCGCTAGCACAAGAGACCAGCATATTAATAGCAACAATCCAACAACGCTTGCTACAAGCTGATTTCTTATCTTAACCGGAAAATGGTTTATAAGGCTTTACACCTTATGATGGTTCTTATGCTGCAGTAGGGCGATTTAAGTCGTTCCACTCTAATACCCAAATAACGTTTTGCCAACACCCCGCCAGTAAATAGGCAGCGTATGTCTGCGTGGGCTGTTGACAAAGTTGAGTAAGGTGTGCGCGCATTTGCCTATGTTTTTGTCAGCATTTAATACCGCAAAATTCTTAGGAGAATATTGCCAGAGTCAGCATGTTTGTTGGTGCTTTGCGTCTCACTACAACCGATGACATACCTTTATGCAGCTGTGTATTTAAGATAATCGCTTCCTGAATCTTTTCCATGACTTAAGGAATTAAAAGCAAATATTGGAAACTTCATTGGAGCAATTAAAGAAAATTCATAATCTGGTTCCATTAGGCGTCCCTACATGAACATTATTAAAATCTAATCCTAGTGTATTTTCACTCAGTCAAGGATTTGTACAAAATTTCAAATGAATAGTTCAACTGATAGTTCGAGATTTATGTGCTTGAATAATGGTTATTCAGTTTATTTTCATGAAATTGAAAGCAAAAAATTCGATTTATTATAACACTTAAATGCCTCTACCGAATCTCACGAAATTCAATACCAAGGATCGTTTTGTGCTAGTCCATTTGTGTATCATATTTTAGAATGATATATCGAAAATGGCGCGAACCTGAGCGCTGACATAATTTTTTTACAAATTAAAGATTCAAAATCCCGCATTCATTTTTATACTCATAGAGGTTTAATTTCGGTGAATCGAGTCACACACAAACCCTCGTCACTGCGCCTCCGCGTTGATTACTCGAAGCTACAAGGGCCTATTGGCTGTTTATAAACATAGACGACACACCCTTTTCGTGTTTGACCGACGTTGTCAATGAGCTGTTCCTGTTTCCACCATCTCAAAAAGCGCGTCACATTTACCCACATAGCCAACCGTAGCGCAGGCAAATAGTGCATCCGCGCAAATGCGGACGCATTTTACTCAATTTCGCCACCATCCCGTGCCGACATACACAGTGAAAAAAAGTTTGTACTTTTCACAACAACTTATTGTCCACAAACTTCCACAACTCATTTCTCAACTTCAATTAAATTACTTGTCAATTTGGTTTTTCAAAAAAAAGTAGGTACAAACTAAAACTTGTTAAAAACACTGGAAACAAGAAAACAGGTTTGAATATTTGAACCTGAACAAACGAGTCTCTTACTTATTCACCAATATCCTTTTTACTAAGCTTCGCATACCGCTTTTACGAAATTATTTTCTTACTGTCTGTTCTCCCTATTTGCTGGCGGGTTGTTGGCAAAACGTTATCCGCGCCTATTCAACCCTCTCGTTCTTTTCACCGTTCCACCACCCGCCCACTGCCGAATCTACCGTAGTTTCAGCAGCGATTTAGCTCCGCTCCCACGCCTCGTCCCATTCCTCCTCTCGCTCTCCTTCTCCTCAGGAAAAACACACTTAAATCCCGCATACGAATCGCCGAATAAACCCCCACCATCCGCGAGCGTGTGTACAGAACCATGCCGGAGAGCCGGCTACACTCGGCTTCTTCCTCCCCGCGAGAGTAAAGAGTCTTTCCCAGGATTGTTTATACCCCGACGAGCCAGCCTTCCAGTACAAACAGTATTAACAGGAGAGACACGGACTCGGCAGTGAGGACGAGACGGGGAAAGCGCGGAGCTGACGGAAACGTTTCCTCTTCCCTCCGCTCCACCCTCGCCGATCTCCGATTCCGGTCGACAAGAGGCGAACGAGATTCACTCTCGTTCCTTCCTCAGACTCCCCCTCTGTTCGCTCCCTCTATCGATGTCGGCGCTTCTTGCCGTTCCTCGGAGATGCCCCGCACTGTTTTCGTCAACAACGGAAACGAGCGCGAAAGCATCGCGGAGTTACATTCACCTTCCAGAAGACCAGTCGCAGGCGGCGCCCGACCAGAGCTTCGCCAGACGACCGTTCCATTCGGGGCTCCTTCTCGGGATGTTTACTCTGAAACGCTTCGATTACTCGGTTCTTCATCGGGCAACAATATTGCTCTCGATGGAGGTCTCGGAGCCGTGGAACGGGCCGGGAAACTGGGATGATGGGAAACTAGGAAATAAGAACGTCGAAAGGACAACGGAGGAAAACGTCGGGGAAGTTCTTCGAGCGGAAAGCGGAGCGTCGGTGTCGGGGAAAGCGGACCGAAGTGTACGTTGCTCTGCGAGATGAACTGCCATATCGCAAAATTGCGATTCTCGTTTCGCGGACTTTGGGTGTTTGGTCCGCTTCGACGAACCTTTAACTTTGTCGCTCTCTCCTGGCGCTCCCGCCGTTTGACTTCCGTTGTTTTCTCCCTTTCCATCGTCGTTTTACCGTTTTGCGCGAACGGACCGTCGGTGTCGCGGAGAGAGAGAGAGACGTTTATTTCGTTCTCTGGGATCGAAGTCCCCTAAAAGAACCGTGCAACAATAGCATAGCGTCGCATACATGCAATGAAAAGCACCAAATTCAAAATATAATATAACATAACAAAATATAAAAACAGAAAAGAAAAGAAGAGCCGGCCGTAGTGAGCATTGCGCTGGGACATGAACTGCCATATCACGAAATTGTGATTCCCGTTTCGCGGACTTTGGGCGTCTGATTCGCCTCGACGAACGTTCAACTTCGTCGCTCTGACCTGGCTCGCTTGGACATTTGATTTCTCCCTTTCCATCATCGTTTTACCGTTTTACGTGAACGAATCGGTGGCGGCGGAGCGCGCCGAAAAGCGCACTGTGCTGCGAGATGAACTATTATATCGGAAGTTGTGATTCTCGTTTCGCGGACTTTGGATGTTTGGCGCGCTCGGACGAACCTTCAATCTCGTCGCTCTGTCCTGGCTTTCGTTGGTTTCTTCGTTTTCATCGTCGTTTCATTATTTTACGTGAACGGACCGTCGGGGTCAGAGGAGCGGGCCGAAGTGAGCATTGCGAAACGAGAGAAACTACCATGTCTCAAAATTGTAATAATCGTTTCCCGGACTTTGGGTGTTTGGCCCGCTCCAACGAACCTTCGACTTCGTCGCTCTGTCCTGGCTCTTCCGTTCGACTTCTGTTGTTTTTTCCGTTTCCATCATCGTTTCATCGTTTTACGTGAACGAACCGTCTTATCGGAGGAGCGGACCGAATTGAGTATTGCGAAACGAGAAAAACTACCACATCCCAAAATTGTGATCATCGTTCCGCGGACTTTGGGTGTTTGGCCCGCTCCAACCAACCTTCAACCTCGTCGCTCTGTCTTGACTCTTCCGTTGTTTTTTCCGTTTCCATCATCGTTTCACCGTTCTACGTGAAAGGACCGTCTTATCGGAGGAGCGGACCGAAGTGAGCATTGCGAAACGAGAGAAACATATCCCAAAATTGTAATCATCGTTTCCCGGACTTTGGGTGTTTGGCCCGCTCCAACGAATCTTCAACTTCGTCACTCAGTCTTGACTCGACCGTTCGAATTCCGTTATTTTTTCCGTTTCCAAAATCGTTTCACCGTTCTACGTGAACGAACCGTCGGTGTCGGAGGAGCGGACCGAAGTGAGCATTGCGAAACGAGAGAAACATATCCCAAAATTGTAATCATCGTTTGCCGGACTTTGGGTGTTTGGCCCGCTCCAACGAACCTTCAACTTCGTCGCTCTGTCCTGGCTCTTCCGTTCGACTTCCGTTGTTTTTTCCGTTTCCATCATCGTTTCACCGTTCTACGTGAACGGACCGTCGGTATGAGAGGAGCGGACCGAAGTGAGCATTGCGAAACGAGAGAATCCACCACATCCCAAAATTGTGATCATCATTCCGCGGACTTTGTGTGTTTGGCCCGCTCCAACGAACCTTCAACTTCGTCGCTCTGTCTTGACTCTTCCGTACGACGTCCGTTGTTTCCACCTTTTCCATCATCGTTTCACCGACCCGCGTGCAGGACCTCGCCAGTTTATTTTGTTTAGTCTGGAAAACTCTCCATCGGATCGCAAGAGACGGCGCGACGCAGGGCTGGAGAGGAAAACACTGCACAACAGTCGACCGGTCGGTGTATCTGGATTCTGAAGGGGAGGTTCACAAGCCTTCGAGAGTCGGGGATACACCAAATGCTGGCAAGTCTCTCACACCCGTCGCTGCCACCCCCTTCCCCCCTTCATCCCCCTATCTCATCTACTTCAGTACTCTCCACTCGACCAGAAAACGCTCCGAGCGTTCGAGTTTGTTGTCTCCCCTTTCGAGTGACTCTTCCTTTTCGGCGCGAAGACTCTCATAGACGGGGGTTTCACTGACGCTGCGCCGGGCGAGAAGTCTCTCGAGCGGCAGTGTGTAACAGCGCGTTGGAGAACCAACGGGGGGAGGTCAAATGTTTGTCGTACCGACGGTCCGGACACAATGGCTCTCACACGCCTTCGGAAACTATCCAAATGGCACGCCGGTACTTCGGGGACTTCGGAGATGAAGTCATTTCGCTTCCATCCGTCCGCTCGAGGTTTCCTCATCGTCGAGTGCGAAGTGTCCGAAAGGCGCGATTGTACTTCAGACGGTGAGGAGGGCGACTTCCTTGCCGAGCTTTAAAACGGCTCGGTCGGTAACGAAAACTGGAGTGAAGTTTTTGCTTCACTTGCCGAACCTTTTCGTTGGAAGGGACTGAGAAAAAGAAATTGTTATTCCGGATAATTGCTGAAGAATAAGTGCCTGAGGTAATGTCTAAACAGTAAAAAAATAATTTCGTAAAATCGGAATACGGTGTTTCGTTAAAATAATGTTTTTACATAAGTGACTAATTCGTCTGTTTAGGTTTGAGTGTAAAAGCCTATTCTCTTATTACGCGAGTCACACGCAGAAAAATAACTTATTTGACGGGCACCCGCAAATAAATATTTTATTTGATTAATATAGATATTTAATATAATCGAATAAACATTTATTTAAAGCAAATAAATATTTACTTGCGGGGCGCCCGTCAAATGAATTATTTTTCTGGGTGCATTGACAATTTT
This sequence comes from Stenichneumon culpator, assembly GCA_964017025.1. NCBI lineage: Eukaryota > Metazoa > Arthropoda > Insecta > Hymenoptera > Ichneumonidae > Stenichneumon > Stenichneumon culpator. The sequence goes on along the minus strand of OZ024779.1, from coordinate 15,234,702 downwards.
AGTTTTTACTTTTATTTGTAAAACTAGAGCCGGATGGTGCGATGGGAAAATATAAAAATAAAAAATTGTGGACATTTTTGGACAATAAGTTGCAAAAAGTACACTTTTTTTTACTGTTAATGCATATAGTTTCTGATGAAAGGTATTTAATTGGTGAAAGTATTATTAAATTATATTATAGCGAGAGAAAATGGAACAGTGGCAAAACGGGACAGTAAATCGGCCAGAAAATCGGTATGCATCGATGGGGCGAAATGGGAAGTCCTGAAATTGTTGGAAAATTTCGTTTTTAAAAACGCCATAATTTTATAATAATATAATTTTTATAAGAAGCATTTAAGGACGTCCCATATTGCCCCATCGATGCACCCCGATTTTCAGTCCGGCTTTGCCTCAGTGTTCCATTTTGCCACACTCTCACATACGTTTCTCCAATATCACCAACGACCTTGGAAAAAAATGATTTACAGTTTTCGTTACCGACCGGGATTTTCGAGCTCACCTTAATCGAGGACATCGAATGATGTTGCTGCCAAGTGAAGTGTAAAAACTCCCATCGGTGAGATTCATAGGTTGGTTCGATACGCTGCCTGGAGCCGATGACCGAAAACAGAGGAAAAAAAAATGGTCCGCATGCATCAGAAACGATATTCTCTATGTTTCTCGCTGAATCGGTCCGGAGCGTACGGCAACGCTGGTATTTCATTTTTTGTTCAATCCGGCATCTCTGAATTTACACGCTGCAAAAATACGCGTACGCTTCCCTCCCCCGTCGCCTCCCTATCGGTTTTCGAAACACAGCCAGCGCGAGAACGCGATCGACGGCCCGAATAATCCTGAAATGCAGTGTGTGGCTTTACAGGGTCGAACCGGAGTTTCCATACTTCCGTTCATCTCTGTACAATATTTTTCGGATATTTCCTTTTTTGTCCCCCCCCTCCCCTGCCACCGATATAACGACGGAATAAACGATAGAATATTTTGTCATCCGACTAATGGACAATAAACACCGCAAAATAGCCAATCCTAAGTCTCCTCCCCCGCCCCGTCTCTGCCCACCAATGAACACCGCAAATCTCCCAATTCTAAGTCTCCTCTTGCCTCCTCTCTTCCACGATTATTATCTCGATCAAAAAAAAGAGAGAGATTTATTTGGCGCTTTGGGAAACATCGCCTCAAGCGGTGAACATACATTTGTTACAACGATGCCGAAGTTGTACCGTTTTAACACATACACAAATTAATAACAATATAGTAGAACGTACAACATTAATAACAGTATAATATACTTAAGTTAAGGACTAAAATCGAATAGAAACAAAATGAAGAATAAAACATAAGTAAGATAAAAATAAAATGACATATTTAGGTGGAGAAATCACAAATGAGTATAATATTTAAAAAAAGACAATTTGACATGAAGTACCGGAGCTATGAAAAATGTTTCTCGACGCTTATGTGCCATCAGCTTTAGAGAGACGAACAGGTGTTTTCATACTTCCGTTCGTCTCTGTACAATATTTTTCGTATAATATTTCCTTTTTTACCCTCCTCTTCTTTCCTCCGCTCCGATAGCAACGGGATAAACAATAGAATTTTTTGTTCGACTTTATCTTCCCGCTAATGGTCAATAAACACCGCAAATCTTCCATTTCCAAGTCCCGCCTCGACCCTCTCTTTCACGATTATTATCTTGATTAAAGAAACACAATGTAACGTGAAGTACCGGGGCTATGAGAAATGTTTCTCAACGCTTATGTATACAATCAGCTTTCCAGGGTCGAACCCGAGTTTCCTTACTTCCGTTCGTCTCTACAATAATTACTTATAATATATTTCGTTTATTGACCTCTACTCCTCCGCGCCTTCGATAACAACAGAATAAATAGTATAATTTTCTGTTCGACTTTATGTACCAGCTACTGGTCAATAAATACCGCAAATCTCGCAACTAGAATTTATTATTTTCTCGATTGAAGGAACACAATGTAACGGGAAGTACCGGAGCTATGAGAAGTGTTTCTCAACGCTTATGTATTATAACGAAATAATTCAGACAACCCGGGAAAAAATGCGAGACGTACTGGGATTCGAACTCGGGACCTTCAGATTGCCGGTTGACTGCTCTGACCACTGAGCTACGCCAGGCCGCTGCCCACACCAATTACGAATTGTTCTCATTAATGCAATTTTTCGCCTTGTTACAGTATACAATCAGCTTTACAGGGTCGAACCCGAGTTTCCTTACCTCCGTTCGTCTCTACAATATTTTCTTATAATATTTCGTTTATTGGCCTCTCCTCCTCCGCGCCTCCGATAACAACAGAATAAAGAATAGAATTTTATGTTCGACTTTATGTACCAGGGGGGTTATTTTTGAATTACTCGTTTGTAAAACATATACGTTCTGTCGCTGTATTCATTCGTATGTACATACGCATACAGCGATGGAGCGTATACGTTTTTGAGCACGAGTCACTCAAAAAAAAACCCCCAGCTACTGGTAAAAAAATACCGCAAATCTTCCAATTAGAATTTCCCTCTCGCCGCCGCTCTTCCACGATTATTGTCTCGATTGAAGGAACACAATGTAACGTGAAGTACGGTAGCTAAGAATAATTTTTCTCAACGCTTATGTACCATATCAGCTTTACAAAGTCGAACTGGAGTTTCCATACTTCCGTTCCTCCCTGTACAATATTTTTCGTATAATATTCCCCCCCCCCCCCCCTCATCCGATAAAAATGAAATAAACCATAGAATATTTTGTTCAACTCTATCATCCCGCTAATGGCCAATAAACACCGCAAATCTGCCAATTCGCCCCCCCTTCCACGATCATTATCTCGATTAAAGAAACACAATGTACCACGAACTAAGTACCGTAGCTATGAAAAATGTTTTTCAACCCTTACGTACCACCACACGCGAATCCGCCATTAGGTTTCTCGTATTGCCGTCCGGATATTTCGCAGATCGGCTACCTGAGATCCGGCGAGAGAACGTTTTTTTTCTCGACGCCGGTGAGCGTCGTTAGGTATCGAGGTCGAACGTGGAATAGTCAAGTGTAAAACATCCCCCGGGCACGTTGCCGAGGAGTCTGCAGGAAAATAAGTGACGAAGAGTCGACGAAGCTGGAGGCGGGTTGCGAGGTGCCCCACGTCGCGGGGCTGGCGATGGGGAAGGGGGAGGGGGGGGGGGGGTTGTCGAAGCGACGTGGGAAAGGAACGTCCGATCGGAGCAAGCTTGCCAAAGCTCGTTAAACGTTCGACTCACGAGCAATTAACCTAGTGACACGAGAAGCATCGGAGGCTCCAGGGTGGCGAAGGGGGGGGGGCGGAGGGGGGGGGGCTGTGCCCGGGGGAGTGAACATGGGTGCAACGCGGGGAGATGATCCGTTAACGTCGATAGGTCGATGGGTCGAGCTCTCGTGTACTACTACGTGCAGCCCGGTGTAGCATGGGAGGGGTGTGGGGCAAATCCATTCAGGGGCGAGAGGAGGAGAGCGAGGGGGGAGGGGAAGATGCGAAGTGGCGAAAGGGAGGGTTCGGAGGGAGGAGGAAGTCAGGGAAGCCAAGAGTGTCACGTACGAATAAAGCAGGGCGGACCGGGCAGAAGAAGAGTTTCAACGAGCCCTCGATTGAGCGTTTCGAGCCGTTGAACTCGACGCTGGGATATTTTTTTTTTATCTGGGGAAAATTGACTTTGTCAATTGAGTGGAGAAAAACCGCGTGAAGAAAAAGTGATTGAGAAGTATTTAAAAAATATAAAAAATGGAGGTATTAAAAGTATGTCGTATTGGAGTGAATAATACTCAGATTATACTGGTCTAATCTATCGCTGAGAAGTGTTAAGGATGGATCTGATATACGATGTAATATCCGAGTTTCAAGTATGAAGTCAGTATGGCGAGGAATATTCGAGTATCAAATATTGAGTTAGTATACAGATTGAGATTCGAGCTTCATAATTGATACTCGAATATTCTTGGGTATAGAAGCTTCATAGCCGATACTCGAATATTGCTTTGTATATTGACTTCATACTGGATATCCGAATACTGCTGCGTATACTAGCATTATACTTGTTAGTCGAATATTGCTTTGTATATTGACTTCATACTGGATACCCGAATACTGCTGCGTATACTAGCATTATATTTGTTAGTCGAACATTCCGTCGTATACTGACTTCATACTTGATACTCGTATATTACAACGTATATCAGATTCATACTTAATACCGCTCAGCGATAGATTGGAGGAGTATAATTTGAGTATTATTCGGGCCAATACGACATACTTTCAATACTTCCATTATTTTATTACTTTTTTGATACGTTTTTTTGCGCGGGAAACAAATTGAAACAAATTTTCAGCCGAGGCGGAGAGGGCGGGTTGGAGGGCATTTATTCGACGATCCGGATTCAGGAATGTAGATAGGTAGATAAATATATATATTAAAGAATATTTATTGATACTGGGATAAATCCCTCGAGTACGATGGCATTACATCGGTTGCGTCAAAGTGTAAATTTTTCCTTGTTCTAATTATGGAGTACAGAGTAGTGGAGAACAGTGCAAAAGCGCTCTGAGTAGTGGCGTACGGAGCATTAGAGTACTGGCGTACATACATTAGAGCAATAGTGAACATTAGAGCGATGGCGTACTGAGCAGCGGCGTACGGAGCATTAGAGTACAAATCGACAGAGTTCCGAGCGGTGGAATACAGAGCAGTAGATGAAGCAGATACATAATTATTAACTGATGGCTAAATTTGTAGGCTAAGATATTAACGTAGGCCGCGCGGTACAGTCCCGCCAAACGTGCGTTTCAGCGAAAATTTCGAACACTTCTCGATGGGATAAAAATGTTTAAAAAATCAACCACATGGGAGCTGCAATTTGTTATTAACAAATTGATGATAAAAATAATTATTTAACGAATTACCCAGCAACTTCACTACTTTGCTTCATCAAAATAATTCGTTTATTTTTCTGAATACGTATGAATATTTTCGTAATTTTTTGTAATCTTTCAACATTGCGTTTTTTCACAGCTTGAACATTGAAAAAACGCGATTTTCAAAGATTACAGAAATATTCTGAAAAAATTCATACGTATTCAGAAAAATAAACGAATGATTTTTATGAAAAAAGAAATAGTTAAGTTGTCGGGTGATTTGTTGATCAATTATTTTTATCGTTAATTTGTCGATAGCATGTTGGAATTATTATTATATAAAGAAAAAGTATTTGCAGCACTTCCCATATGGTTGATTTTTTTCAGATTTTTATCTCATCGAGAAACGTTTGAAGTTTTATCCTGAAACTCGCGTTTGACGGGACCGCATCGCTCGGACTACCTTACGATAGAGAATTACAGTAGACGAGGCAAGAGACACAATTGTTAACTAGTGACTAAGGTAAATAGGCTAAGGTAATAAGCTAAAGATTAAGGTCATACTGTAAATGTACTGTAAAAAAAAGCTTCGGGGGCTTTGAGACTCTTGATTCTTCGGGCATTTTTTTTTAATGAATCGGTTCGATTGTCGATTATTCAATAACGCAGGTTCGAGATGTTGAGGGACGTCGATTGGGGGGAATTATCGAGGATGAGCACGGTCGGGCACGGTGGAATTGGCGTCGATGGAATTTACGCGAGGGCGACGGGACGGGAAGCCACTCGTGAACTGTTATCTATCATCGTTTCACGGATGGGGTGATAGATAATCGCGAAAAAATAGAAGGTCAGGCTTTCTTTTTTTTACCTTCCAGCGTTAAATCAGAACTCGAGGAGCTTATCGGGACGAATCGGAGCTCCCTTAGCGGCCTCGAAAGTCTCGAGTCGAGCGAGAGAGTATCGAAGCTCTCTCTAAAAAAAAAAAAAAAAAAAAAAAAAAAAAATCGACCGACCTTCTACCCATTAGAACCACCTCGCACACTTCGTCCTCTTTTTTAAACGCTTTTTTTCCACAGACTACCACTCTCCCTCTCTCTCTCTCTCTCTCTCGCTCTCCTGGTCCTCTATTTTTCATGCAACTATGGCATTAGGAAACGTCCAACGTCGCGGCTCGATTTACAGGTTCGAATCACGCGAATTTCTCACCCCGAGCCAGAGTCGACCGTCCGAGGTTCGCCCCGTTACTACTTTGCCGCTCGTACCCGCCTGGCACCCCCTCACTTTCTTTTCTTACGTGCCTTTCTTAGTCGTTTCCGAGCCCAACTATCGAACTGTAATCTGTGTTGAAATTATTCGCGACAAAGTTTCGAGAGACTTCTCACTCGAGGCACGTAAATAGCAAACATTGCAGGGAAGAGCGGGGCAAAATGGAATAGCAAGGAAAGGAAAGCCGTTCGGATGGGGTCGGAGCTATGAATTGACTGTTGGACTTTGAAAAAAAAAAAAAAAAATGCGTAACGATCATACTTAGCGTTCGAGAAAAATGACGGTTTGGGGTAAAATAGGATCCCTTTCAACTCGGCGCCGCCATGAGTACCGCCATTTTTTAATTTTCGCCGATTCAGAAGGCTCCCTATTAGGGGAGAGCGGGGCAAAATGGGTCAGTGGGGCAAAACGGGATATTGAGGCAAAACGTAATTTTCCAATAATTTTTGGATGGTGAGTGGGGCAAAACGAGATTGAAAACCCTGATGTATCATTAGGACAAAATGGGTCTTCCAAAAATTATTAGAAAATTGAGTTTTGCCCCACCGTCCCATTTTGCCCCGCTCTCCCCTAAGCCCAGCATGCGCATCTCATTTTGCCCCGTTCTCTCCCGATGTTTAATGAATTTTTCTGGAAAAGTTTGTGCTGGCCCATTTTGCCCCGTATCTGCAGTTTACACCCTCCCCATTTCACCCGCTTCGCTCCTGCACCGTACACAATGCGAGAGTATTGTCATTGGTCTAACCTTTTGACATCGCCGTTCTAAAAAATTCACGGTATACTTTCGTGTTCTGCACATTTACCTCCGGGTAACAAAGGAAGGCTCTTGGCAAAGACTCGGTTTGGGCTTCGGAGAGCCGGCTGGAGAGTCACCGGGAGAGTAAAGGGGCGAAATGTTCTACACAGCCAAACGCCACCGAGGGTTCCAGAACCGGGACGTTGCCAGGGAGGGAAGGCGCTCGCGAGGGAGAAGACTAACGGCAGGTGAGGGCTGCATGAACGACAAATCCAACACGTGTTCCGAAACACGCTCCATCGGTCTTTTAGAGGGAAAAGGGGGCTCGCGCGAGAAGCCTACGGTTCCGGCACGTACGCTAACCTAATACAAAGTTTCCATCGAGCTAGTAGACAGGGAGGCTGCGAGAGAAGGGTTTTCGTGTGTATATAGAAGAAAGGGTGGCGGCGGTGGGTTGAGATCGTGGGACACAATGCTTCGGGCCTCGAAGGATCCGCTCCCTTTCTGCTCCCGGTGCATACAGGGCGGGGAGGAGAAACTCCACGGTTACCTCGCCGTGAACAGCCCACCGTGTCGCCCTTTCGTCGGCAACTCGGTTAACACTGAAGAAAACCAAAATCCTGCCGGGAACTCTGTCCTTCCCTCGTTGCTCCTCGATAAACACGGGAAGTTGCTGCCTGATAGACACAGTTATTGAGATCGAGGGTTTCGTGTGAGAGAACGGCTTCCGGTTTGGCAGTATTAGTTTACAACGGGAAGTGACGTCCCGGAGGAACGTGCCACTTCCGGTTTGAGAACCTCAGTTTTCCACTGGGAGTCGTAGCGAAAACGTCGTAGCGAAAAGCGTCACTTTGGGTTGCAATATTTTTAATATTATTCACCGGGAGTGATGTCATAGAGAAAGACGTCACTTCCGGTTTGAAAATTTCACTTTTTTACTGGAAGTAACGTTATACAGGAAAACGTCACTTTCGGTTTTAAAATTTCACTTTTTGACTGGAAGTGACGTTATACAGGAAAACGTTACTTCCAGTTTGAAAAACTGAGTTTTTCACTGCTTGTGACATCTTTTCGTATCACGTCACTTCCGATGAAAAACTGCGATTTTCCAACCGGAAATGACGCCATTCGGAAACGATGTTCGACACTTTTCTTCATAGAAATTCGATTTTTATTACAAGAGTGCCGTTGACGGCCGTTCTGGAGTTTTGCGCGCTCTACGCTGAAAGGAAAGAATGGGTAGGTAAAGGAGAAACTCCGCTGTTACCTCGGTGAGAGCAGCCAACCGTGTCAGCCTTTCGTCGGGAACTCGGTTAACGCTGGAGAAAACCAAAATCCACCGGCGAACTCTCTCCTTCCCTCGTTATTCCTCGATAAACACTGAAAGTTACTCCTTGATAGACACAGGTAGAGAGTTCGACAGATAGATGTAAGAGGGCGACTTCCGGTTTGAAAGTATTATTTTCCAACCGGAAGTGACGTCACAGAGCATATCGTAACTTCCGGTTTGAGAATCTCAATTTTCCACCGGAAGTGAAGTCATAGGGAAAAATGTCACTCACCGGTTAAATCTTTCACTTTTTGACCGGAAATGAGGTCAGAGAGGAAAATGTCACTTCCGTTTCGAGACTCTCATTTTTCCACTGTAAGTGACTTTTTTCCTATCACGTCATTCCTCATGAAAAACTGTGATTTTCAAATCACAAATGACGCCCTTCGGCATCGATGTTCGATACGTTTCTTCATCGAAATTCGATTTTTATTACAAGAGTGCCGTTGACGACCGTCCTGGAATTTCGCAGGCTCTACGCTGAAAGAAAGTAATGGGTCGCACAGCATTCCTACAGAATCTACACGGCGGACGAAGACACACATAGATAGGAGAAGGAAGCAGCGAAGGAGGGAGGCGAGGGTCTTAAAGTTTGATGGTCCATCCCGGTGTACGAGGTACGACACCGACGTCATTCTGTTCCGATACTTTTTATCGACGGCTTAATGCATCTTTCAAGGTTGAAAGTAATCGTAAAAGGGGCGCCAAGAGTGATGTAAAAAAACGTAAACGACGTCAACTCTCGGGTTTTGCCGAAGTGTCCCCACCCCGGAGATGATGTACCGTGAACAGCGAATGGGAAAAACAAATCCGTTACAGCCTTCGGAGAAAATAGGGTGAAATCGACGTCAATGAATCAAACGAGGAATAAAAAGGTTGCCAAAAAAATTCTCTACTGAAAAGTTGTTGATCCTCAAGAAGCATAAAATAATTTTACAGACCGGGAAAAATGTCCGTTGAACGCATAAACCCTCACCGAAGAGGACTGCTAGGGCTCCAGTAGTGACGACTGGAGGTTCAGCAGTTACTACTGGCATTGCAGTAGTTACTGCACATGTAAACACTACTTCTTAGTATTTACTCCTTAACAGTCCGTAGTTATTACTGAGGACGTAGTGATTCCTGCATCAGTATTTACTACTTATAAATACAACTACTGAGAATCACATGCAATACTCAGAAGTGAACTACCGCAAACTGCCGAAATTCCCAGTTTTTTTTTTCTCCTCCTGGGTCCGAAGTTCCCAGTCATTGACGGTTGAATACTTATAGTAATTCCGCGTAGTTTTCAGCAGTTCCGACACATGTTGTTACTACTTCTTAGTAGTGATTCCTTAACAGTCAGTAGTGACTACTGAGGACGCAGTGATTCGTGCGTCAGTAATTACTACTTATAAGTAGAACTACTGAGAATTACATGCAATACTCAGTAGTGAACCACCGTACACTGCCGGAATTCCCAGTAGTTGACCGCTGAACACTCATAGTAGTTTCGCGTAGTTTTCAGCAGATACATGCAGTTGATACTTCTTAGTTGTGATTCCTTCACAGTCCATAGTTATTACTGAGGACGTAGTGGTTCCTGCATCGATAATTACTACTTATAAGTACAACTACTGAGAATTACATGCAATACTCAGTAGTGAACCACCGTACACTGCCGCAATTCCCAGTAGTTAACTGCTGAACACTCATAGTAGTTTCGCATAGGTTCAGCAATCCGCCAATTTAGTACTGAGCAGTAGCTCAGCAGTTTATTACTCGTTAATTACTGGATACACGCAATAGTATTTGTCATTCCCCTTTTCGGTGAGGGAAGCTTCATCGGTCTCGGTTGGCTGTTACAAAGGGCGCAAACCTCGTGTCGGACCATATGGGCCACTTCTATTTGATTCACAGCCGCCAATATATTCTGCAGTATCGCATTTATCTTCCCCCTTTGGCTCGCCCCATTATCCAAATACATGCTCGTTTCATGGAAATTTATTTCGAACGTCTTCGTTGGAGAGGTCGGAGTGCTGCAGTCGGACTCGGGCGCAGAAGGCTTCGCCGAGCCGAATCGGAGCGGTCGCGATCGATCGGGTCGAATCGATGGATCGGTGTCGCGAACCCCGATATATCGAAGATCGGGAGAAAAGCTCCGGAGAGGATGAGAGATGGGACCCGAGAGATAGGTCAGGTCCTCGAAGACGTCGACCACTCCATTGCTTCCCATTCTTCCGTCGCTGATATGGTTCCGCGGACAGGGTCGAGGAGCGCGGAAATCTTGTTTGAATTGGAGATATCGAGTTTACCTCCGTCTCACGAGGGTCCGCGCGAAAGGCTCACCTTCGGTCAGCGCTCCAACAACGATGGTCCGTTGCCTCTATGGGTTGTATAGACCGCTTAGAAGGGTATAAGCTGCTTACTCGATGGTCGAGATTTTCCTGTTGGGGATGTTAGGTCTCACCGCTCCCGTCTTGCTCCTGCATTTTTTACTTATCCTCGACAAGGCAAATTCCGTATAGATCCATCGTTGTACTATATTTTATTTTTTTTTTGCTTCCTCTATGAGGAAGCAAAACAATTTGGGAATTTTTCAAAAATTTCATTTGGTAGGTTTAACTTGGGCAAATGTTGAGCTGTCGTCCTAATACTGCATACAAGTATAATATTTTGATCGATGACTTTTGGGATTCAATTTGGTCGAAATCTATCAAAGCGATCAGATTTTATGCAATCTTCATTTTTTTGTTTTCATTACTAAATATGACGTAATTCGAGTAAAAATTGAGTGAAAATCGAGTAAAAATTACATAGAAAAATCCAGGAAGATTGTTTCACTATATCCCTATTTTGTATTCAATTTATTTATTACAATGTTTTTTTCCTTTATATCCTTTATTCTCTGCTTTCGCCGACGGGCTTTTCGCATCGTGACGTGCATTCTACGGGAGAATAAGAGATCTCTATAGGAGTGAGATTTTTTTATTCTTGTATTTTATTTTCATCGTTGAACGTCGATCCACGTTTCAGCGACCGCTGCGTACACGAGGGAGGGAATGAAATGAAAATAAAAATACACTGATCGAGAAGGGGGATGGAACGTCCGGACGTCGACGAACGAAGCTCCGGCGTTTGACTCTCTTTATATCCCAGTCGGGGCTGGAACGCAGCCCCGGGCCATTAATGTTTTAAATGCGGCGTCGGCCGATCGCGCGGCTTGTTCCGTAAATCCCAAACAATTTTTTTCCTCTCCGTACCTGTCTCATTTTCATTGTTCGCATATTTATCGTTTTACACTTTAAAAATAACAACATAAAAAAAAATATAATAAATTTTAAAAAAATCCAATACCATCGCTGCGGAACGTCGGAAACAAAGTTGCTTATTATTCCGGCTGTAAGAGCTTTCACGTTAATTGAAGTACCAACTTCGATAAACATCGCGTTCCGAGTCGGGGAGTTCTCCGGAAAGCAATTATACGTAAATGGTGACTGATGAATACAAATTGGTCGGAGCTCAAACGACCCGATCCATCAAGACCGTTACGGCGTTTTAGTTTTTAGAGAAATAGAGTGCAAGGTGTTGCAGGACAATGGACGGAAAAACTGAAAACGTGAGGTGGAAGAAGAAGAAAGTCCATTATGTTGCTTTCCGGTCTGCCATGTTGAACAATAGTTATTTGTTGGAGTTTCATAAATAGTCGCTGTCAGCTGTGCCCCTAAGAAATAGAGAATCTTCGCTGGCGCCGTGGAACTCAGGAGGACAACAGAGGGTGCACTCGCTTCACTCACTTCCGGTTATTTCGCCTCCTGAATGCCTCGGGCGCGGCGCTGCGGTGCTGCATTCAATTCGGCGAATCGAGAAGCGAGAGAATTTACGAGCTACCGGCGTGACGATGGCTGAGGAGACGAACGAGATCGCGACCAACGACAACCTGTAGACGCTCGTCGAATTAAGGAGGGTCGAGCGTCACAAAGTCATCAAGAAAAATATGCTGATTTTTTTTTACGCACTGATATGAACGCTCTGAGTGTAACTGCAAAGTTTGAACGCGTTCGTCTTCACCCTTTTCGAGAATTTTTTTTTTTTATTTGCACCATTTAACATTGATTCTTTCGGCAGATTGAATATAAGCGATGAATTTTAATGTTTCTAGGGTAGTTCGTGTGGAAACGTTGCAAACAAATTATTGAAAACTGTAAAGAATATTGTCAGGAAGCTCTGTACAAAAATGTAGACACTTGTTCTTCCCCGTTAGTTAACAATAAGAATTTACATGGAACTTTACAGCTTTATCTCGGCACGCTTGGCACGTGCGAGTGAGAGGCCGCATGGCGGATCTCTCACTCGCACACAACTTGCCCCGCACCTTGCGCGCCACCGAGCCGATCCCCTGCGAGCCTCGCGCTCGACCCTGCTCAAGCCCGTATCAGCGGGTCATCGCGTTGGACGTTGAGACAAATGCGGATTCGAAAAATCTCAAGTCTCGTTCGGTTACTCGCATCAATGAGATTGTGAGGCATTTTGACTGCTGAGGAAGTTGGAGCGCACTGTAAAAAAATTACTATGAAAATTTAAATAAAGTACTTTATTTTCAATAAATTTCCTTTACTATGAATTTTACTATGAAAATAATTTAATTCTAATAATTTAGTTTAATTACAATGAAAAAGTCTATTAATTTTTTATTACAACTCTAAATTAAATTCACCATTTTTTTTTTTTTTTTGCATCCAATCCTCAAATCATGCTCCTGACGAGATTAAAAAAACAACAGAAGCTTCTTCGATTTTCGGTAACCTAAAAGTGGGTCGAGCGTGTTCGCGAGCGCGCGAAGCGAGTGTCGGGAAACGATGTACCGTTGCGTGTAGAGAGGGTGATTGAGCCAGTCAAGTTGGGCCGTTAGGAGTCTTGCCGAGGGTGCCGCGAAACCGTGGCGAGAAGCGAAGAGCCCGAGAGGCAAAGCGCGACTATGTAACGCTGGTAAACGAAAGAGGTTCGCCGGGAAATACGAGGTGGGGAACGATGGAGAAAAGCAGGCGCGTCATTATTTCGTTAATTAAACGAACTTTGGTATCTGCCCTTCCCCCCCCCCCCCACCCCCACGCCTTCCGCGAGCAGCGGCAATTAAATGAGCCCTTTGAGACGTAACACCGGCACCTTGACTTTAACGACAGTCGTACTTCCCTCCGCAGTTTAGATTATCCCGGGCCGCCTTCCCGCGCTTTCTTACCGACCGCGCAAACACGCTTCGACGGGACGTTCCCGAAACGGCAGAGACATCCCTCACTCCCTTCCGCGTGCTTCCCAAACGAAATAATTAAATCTTGGATAGGACCAGGTATCTCGTTAACAGGCATCACTCGCAACAACTTTACTTTCAGACCTCGCAAGATTGTGTATAAACGTATACACATACATAGTGCGAGACGCCACCGAGAGGAGCGCTCGCGGCGCGCGTAGCCATTGCAACTGCCACTTTGGCGGGCTCTCGAGGGGCTTGTACTGCGGTCCTCGGCTCCGCTCAGCTTCCCTCGTCTCCCCAGCGCTCGATGACGAAAACGCTTGCTACTAAAAAAATAAAAGAAAAATTACAAAAAATAATAATAGAAAAAAAGCTTGATGAGCTAAACTTTAAGAGCGGTGCGAAAGTTTCCTTTTTTTTAATCCACCTTTCTTTTCCACTGCTTTATGCATATTTGTATGGCAGCTTCGCGTACCGTGTAACGAACCATGGATCGTTTTCACCCTCCTCCCGTTTTTCAAAGTTTTCTGAGCCGCGAGCCGAGGCTACTGAGTAGCTTTCCAGCTTCTTATTTTTTTTTTTTTTAATATTTTTTTAAAGGTAGGTAGAAGCTCGCAGATGATGAGGTACTTTGCAGGAGCGACGTAGGGACGGGGGTCAGGTTGGAATGCGTACTGTCAGGTCTCGTCTGGTAAACGGAGACCCGGTTGTTTCATTCCCGATGGCGTTTCTCGAGGCGGAGAGAATATCGCGCGCCCGTTGTTGGTGAAGAAGGGTCTGGTAAAAATGGTCGGTTTCTCTCTTACGCCCTGACGTGTTCAACCGTCCAACAATTCCTCGGTAGCGACAGCGATTGTTCACAATAAATGTTGCTGCAAATATCGACCGCTTCATTTTTACGACACGCACATTTTTTACGTTCCGAAATAAGATGCAAAGTAATTTGCACCTGGCTTCAGCTTCAAATATTTTGAAAGCCAAAATCGCTCAGCGAACTTTTCATCGGGTTTTTCGTTCGCCAGGTTGGAACACGGACCGTCAGGTTCTCGTCTGGCAACCGGAGACCCGGTTGTTTAATTCCCGACGGTGTTTCACGGCGCGGAGAGAATATCGCGCGTCCGTTGTTGGTGAATTCTGCTCGTTATGCCCAGAATGGAGAACGGTCGGGTCAAAATCGTCGGTTTCTCTCTTACGCCCCGACGTGTTCAACTGTCCAACAATTCGTCGCCCTCTCAAGTATCTCTCTGCAGTTGGGAGATAGCGATAGCGATTGTCTAAATGTCGGCCACTTAATTTTTGCCAGACGCAGACATTTTTTATGTTACGAAATAAGGCGCAAAGTAATTTGCACCACGCTTCCTCATTTAGGACAATTTTGCGCGTAGCTTTCTCCGCGTGGAAGTCAAAATCGTTCAGCGAACTTTCTCATCAGGTTTTTCGTTCGCCAGGTTGGAACGCGGTTGGTAACCGGAGACCCGGTTGTTTCATTCCCGACGGTGTTTCACGGCGCGGAGAGAATATCGCGCGTCCGTTGTTGGTGAATTCTGCCCGTTATGCCCAGAATGGACAATGCTCGGCTCAGAATCGTCGGTTTCTCTCTTACGCCCCGACGTGTTCAACTGTCCAACAATTCGTCGCCCTCTCAAGTATCTCTCTGCAGTTGGGAGATAGCGATAGCGATTGTCTGCATGTCGGCCACTTAATTTTTGCCAGACGCAGACATTTTTTATGTTACGAAATAAGGCGCAAAGTAATTTGCACCACGCATCCTCATTTAGGACAATTTTGCGCGTAGCTTCCTCCGCGTGGAAGCCAAAATCGTTCAGCGAACTTTCTCATCAGGTTTTTCGTTCGCCAGGTTGGAACGCGGTTGGTAACCGGAGACCCGGTTGTTTCATTCCCGACGGTGTTTCACGGCGCGGAGAGAATATCGCGCGTCCGTTGTTGGTGAATTCTGCTCGTTATGCCCAGAATGGAGAACGGTCGGGTCAAAATCGTCGGTTTCTCTCTTACGCCCCGACGTGGTCAACTGTCCAACAATTCGTTGCCCTCGGCGCGGCAGGACGGACGGGAACAAGCCTCTCTCTGCAGTTTGGAGATAGTCCTCGGCCGACGGGGCGGTACACGAAGGCTGCGGAGTTCACATGTCCTATCTGGCCTGGTTACCGCACCACAACGACGAGGATACGTATTGTTGCCCGGCGGTGATACACCGTGCTATATCGTTAACGCGAATTTCTCCCGGTCTGAAGATAGTTCGAATGGATGTTTCCCATGTTGATTCGCGTCGCGCTCCGCCGAGCGGACACTTATGCCGGCTCACGCATGAACGGCGATGACGAACCGCGAAACCCTCTTGAACATCGGTGTGCCATCCTCCCTCCCCCCCCCCCCTCTGGTAGACTCGTACACGGCGTGACCAAAGGCTTTTGGCGAGTTCTCCTCGCCCCGGGGCATCCGCGACTATGTTCGCTCCTCGTCCTCCTTCGCTGCACGGCCAACCCTACGTACCACCAACAACCGCCACCTTCTGGCAAACGTGAAGTTTGAAGTGCACGCGAGCACGTCAGACTCAACTTGAAATTGAGTTGTCATACACTCGTGCCGAAGTTATAGTGCCTTTATAATGCACACCCGGAGAGAAGGGGGAGACCCTCCGTAATGCGAAAACTATTAGGGCTGGGAAGTAGATGCACGCCGGGGGTTGGAGAGACGCAAAGTCACTGCGTAACCTCCTGCTGTCGTTTTCGAGGCGCTACTAATCTTCGTCTCACGCGGGAACTGGCAATGGCTGCTGAACCTTTTTTCCGGACCCTGTTGACGATGTTTGTAATAAAAAGACAGCTGTAAGGACAATTCTGCAGGTACTTGATCAACATTGATGAGGACATGTGTTTGGTAATGTTGGCAGGTCTTCCTCATGGGCCCTGATTGTTTTGGATCCTCTCATGGTCGAATTTTAAGGTATTAGATTGGACTTGAGATCGAACTTAATATCAAAGTTTGGCGCGAACTTCATTGCGTGCCTAAATCTATCTTAGGTTCCAACCTTAGATCGAATCTGATTTCGTCCTTAAGTTTGATCTTAAGTTTGAACTTGACTTTGACCTTAAGTTTGAACTTAATATCAAACTCAAGCACGAAATCAAGTTCGAACCGGGGTTCCATCTTAAGTGTTATCTTAAGATCTTGAGCATGCAATGAAGTTCGGGGCAAACTTCGATCTTAAGTTCGATCTCGAGAGCGACCTTGAGTTCGAACTAACCTCTTACAATTCGACCCAAAGATAGGAGATCTTTCCCCCGCCCAAGGCGCCCTCGAGTCCTTGGGGGTCCAAATGGAAATTTTCGTTAAAAAAAGTAGTAAAGACAATTTTGCAGGCACTTAATCAAAATTGATGTGAATATGACTTTCTTAATATGAGCAGAAGCCCCTCCTGCGCCCAGAAAAATAATTTATTCGACGGCCACCGTTTATTTGGTACAATTAAAATATTTATTTGATTTAAATAAATATTTATTTCATTTAAGTAACTATTTACTTAATTTAAATAAACATTTATTTTAATCAAATAAATTACTTTACTTAAACCAAATAAACGGTGGCCGTCAAATAAATTTTTTTTCTGGGTGATGAGCCCCGATTGTTTGTCGTCCTCTAAGGGTCGAATTTTAAGACATGAGTTTGAACTCAAGATCGCTCTTGAGAACCTCATTGCGTGCTTAGGTCTGATCTCAAGTTCGATCTCAAGATCAAACTAATGTCTTAAAATTCGACGCTAAGAACTCCCCTTTCCCCCTGCCCTGAATCCCATCGTGTCCTAGGGTGACCCAAGTAGGTCCTAGCGTTTTTTCCGATCCTCGGGAACTCTCATAAGTTTTTCTACGATTCAAGAAAACAGATAAATGTTTGGAAAAACTGGATCCAAAAAATTACTGCCTTCCCAGTGATAACGTTAGAGGTTTAACGAGCTAACGGTAGGAGGTCGTTCTATACTCGTTTTTCTCAATTTCCTGGAATAATTTATCTCACTACTGTAGCGGAGAAACGTGATAAATTAGCGATTGGAAGTGGCGTTGAACGCCAGGGGCGTTGAACCATCCCTCGATCCGAGGGCGAATTCGCGACGTCCGAGGCGCGAGAGAAGATCATCGAGTATAACGTCTCTCTTCCCTCCGTCTCGCTCCCGTCCGTGAGCGAAAGTAACGAACGAAACGAACTCGCTGGCTCGACTGCTGCTGACATCAAGCTTTCGCGTGCCTCCTTCGTGACTAATCCCGTCCAATTTCCGTCGGAAGCATTAAAGTTTTCGCGTTAAAGCGGGGCGGCGGCGCGCCCGCGCTGGGCCGGATGGTGGCCGACGTCGGAGCCGCGAGAAGCTGCATTAGCGGTGGTGTGGAGGTTCAAAGAACCGCGAGTACAGAGCCGAGGAGGGAGAGACGGACGGAGAAATCTGGAAGTGTGCTCGGGGTCACGCTCGGGTTTTCGAACTTTTGGATTCGGAAACTCTTAGATCCGCTTCGGCGATGGTTTAAAGGTAAAACCCCGTCCCGGCGACTCGCGAGCCGCAACACCGCGGAACGCCGAGTTTCGGCGAAGAAAGTAGACACGGATTGTACAACGGGAACGTGAAACGTCCATTTTGCCAACATACATAGGGGAGAGCGGGGCAAAATAGCACAGCGGGGCAAAACGGGATAATGAGACAAAACGCAATTTTTCAATAACTTTTGGATGGTGGCGATGGTGGTACGTGGGGCAAAACGGGTTCGAAAATACGGGAGTATCGTTGGGACAAAATGGGGCATCCGAAAATTATTGGAAAATAGAGTTTTGCCCTCACTGTCTCGTTTCACCCGCTGTGCCATTTTACCCCGGTCTCCCCTATGCGAATTTTTGTGGTAACGGGAAAATACGGAGAGCGTTTCCGCGCCAAGAGAAAATATTCTTCCGGGTCAAAGAAATGTTGTCCCCACTTATAATGGTCCGTTATAGACGACAGGATTAGCCTATTTTGTTTGGTTTGAAATATAATTTTTCTTGTGTCGAACAAATTAATTTCTACGAAAACTATGATAAATGGTTTTTTCAAGGGCTCTCGAGGATTTTGAGCCAAAAGCAAGAAACCTCCTGAAGATTGACGTGAGTCAGAGGTCATTGATTCGAGATATAAACTTTGCCGCATAAGCCACAAGAAGGCAAGGATTAATTGTGGCGAAGTAATAATAAAAAAGATACACGTTGATATTCATCTTTGCAAAGAGCTTGTTTTAGCACCGTGTCGGGTCGAGAGATTGACCGAGGGGAGATCTTCGTACGGTAATACTTGACGTGTTTTTCTTTCGCTTTATGTTCGCAGAGGGACGTATACTGGAGCTTCACTCGCCGGACGGTGTCCACGAGTGTTGGCTCAGAGCGTCCGACAACGCCGAAGCTAGTGTCTGGTTCAACGCTCTCCATTCGGCACTCGCCGCGCTAACCCTCAAAGCTCTGAGACTCGCATCGGCCCTGCCGGATCCACCGCAACTACAGCACATCGGTTGGCTCGCGAGGAGGCATTGCTTACAGGTGAGACATTTCCATTTTTATTACAAATTTATATTTATGCATATATTGGACTAGCAGGTTTTTGTGGCTCGGGCACTTCGCGTCCTCGCCGTAGAATTTGTAAACCGGACATTTAGATTTCAGGAGGTTTACCGGAAATACGTCGCTTCCGGCTTAGAAATCTCTCTTTTTCAACCGGTGGTCACAACATGTGGACAATGCGTCACTTCCGGTTTGAACATCTCAATTTTCGACCGGAAGTTATTTCACGCCGGCAATTAGTCTTTGCTGGTTTGAATATCTCATTCTCGGACCGGAAGTGACTTCATACGAGAAGTACGTCACTTCCGGATCGAAAATGCGATTCTCAAACCGGAAATAAAGTATTTCCGGTATGACGTCACTTCCGGTTTAAAAATCTAATTTTCGATCCGGAAGTGACGTCAAGCCGGAAATACTTTACTTCCGGTGTGAAGATCTCATTTTCGATCCGGAAGTGACGTCATACCGGAAATACGTCCCGTCCAGTGCGAAAATCTCAATTTTTCAACCGGAAGTAACGTCATACCATCCGGTATGAGAAGTACTTCCGGTATGAAAATCTCATTTTTCTGGCGGAAGGTCGGAAGGTCAATCGAAAGAGGCTGTTACAAAGTCCCACAAACAAGTAAATTGGATTGTCTACATCCTATTCAGGGGAAGGAAGAAACCCAAGTCGCGTGCTCGCGTAGCCACTAACCAATCAATCGAGGCATCGATTCGTCCGATTATCGTCGATGGAACAAAAGAGAAAGGCCAAAGAATCGGAAGAGAAGGGGAGGACCGGGGGATGGGATTCGTGACGCTGACAGTCAGAATCATTTATGCACTCCCCGGTTACGTGGAGCACGCGACCTCGACCGAACCACTCTCAATTTTTCCTCCGTCCGCCAGTAAATCTGTTCCAAGGGGCAGAGTACTCTTATCTTTCCACCTGCTACTTCACTTTAATTTCTTTTACTCACCTCCGCCATTCTTTCTTTTTATCACAAAGTTGTACTCTATTTATTTTTTATTTTTTTTTCTCTCGAGCTTTCGCCACCCGCGTTACGCCGTTCAATCGGGCGAGAAAATAAAAACATTTTAGCGCCTCGGAGGGCGCAACGGGCCTCGCGGGTTATTGAGGTCATAACTTGAGAATGCTTCACATGTACAGTCGGCATAAAAATCTAAAAAAAATCATCTGTATTGAAGGTGCAAAGAACATTGATTTTGCACAATAATAACAGTGTCGAAATTTATTAATAAATTGCAAAAAAAAATTTTCAATAAATAATCAGTAAACCTTTTTTTCTCTGTTCAAATGAATTTATTGATTTTCTGGAAGCCACGTGAATTTATTCAGAATTTTCTTACATATTTCAATTTTCCGTTTTCAATTTTTTTTTAGGCCACGACTACAAAATTGTTGGCGCCATCGCTTCGAAACTTTTCGTATGTACTGTGCAATCCTGATACGGACACACATCCAAAATTCGTTCCGCTACATCGATTTTTGAAATTTCCGGCAAAAAGAAATCTTGAAATGTAAGAAAATTCTGAAAAAATTCATATGAATTCTAAAACATCAACGTATTCATTGAAAATGAGAAAATAAAAGGTTGTCTAATTTTTTTTGTAAACAGTTAATTTATTAATAATTTGTATATAACTTTTTGGCATTATTATTATGCAAAATCAAAGATCTTGACATCATTAATACGGCAGTTTTTTTTTCAAATTTTTCACATATCACGAAGTACCGAAATTTTGATCGAAGTAAGCCTATACACAGTAAAAATAGTACCAACGTTTCTTGTCCACAAACGTCCATAATTCTTATCTTATTGATTCTACAAAAAAAATCTCCATTTTACAAAAATGTCTCTCGATTTTACGAATACTTTTTGCAATATTAACAACAAAATAATTGTGGACGTCTCGGGACAAAAAAGGTTTCTTAAATGTACAAATCTTTTTTACTGCGTTTACTGTGTAGTTGGGAACGTATGTGTGATACATCCTTAAGATCGGCCGGGCCGGGCGCGAGGGGTTGCTCGACTCTCTCTCGGCTCTCTTGCGGCGTTCACTCTGCGCACGATGCCACTCCGTCAGGATTATCACGAGCCTTGTGCACCCCCTTCGCGATTATTAAGAACCCTCCCCATGGTGGCTCGCGCGTGACCGGCTTCGCGCTGGTTCCGGTAGTTCGCCAGTTTCCGAACAGTCGCTCAGTCCCGCGCGCTCCCTAATTGTCCGGAACAATTGCACAACACGCGTTGACGCGTGACTCGTGTCCGCGGTTGCACCGACGACTCAGCCGCGACGATACGACCTAAGACTCTTGACCCACTTTCGTTCCCCGCTCAAAGATGCAAAATCGCTCCTTTCCCCTCTACCTCCTTCAATACGGAAAGCCGATCCGGCGTCGCGCGGTTCGTTTGCGAATCCTCCGCAGACCGACCTGGGTCATCCCAGGAATTGATTCTCCACCAATCAGGATACATATCTCGATATCGAAATTATTCAATCGCCTCCCCGACGATCCACTCCATTTACAATTCATCGAACAATCACGCCGACAAAGTTTCGACGAAGCTGGGAAGCTTTGTCGACGAAGATATTCGCTGACCCCGCTGGCAAACGTACCGATTCTGTGTTGTTTCCATTGCGGAGAACGATGCATTATTCACTTGTTCTTTTCCCCCCCGATCGATTATAAAATGCAGGAATGTCCGTGAGAGCTTCGAGCGTGCAACGGACTGCGGCCGATTCGAACGCTCCGCTAAATTTCGACATCGGATTAAGGCGGAAGCCGGGGGGTGGTCGAGAGTCCTTTTACCACTGTTAGTTCTATGTCGTCGTTTACCTGAAACGTTTTATCCGCAATCGAGCAGCGACATCAGAGCCTCGGGCTCCTGTCAGGCGCAAACGGCCGCGATTGCGGTCGAGTGCGTGACGCGAAAATCAATAACTAATAATATATCAATGTGGGGGAAATTTGGAGAGGGAGAGATCGGGAGCCAAGGCAGAACCCGCGATATCGATCGTAACGACGAAGGGACACGATCCGGCGCAACTCCAGCGATCCGCGACGACGTGGCAGACACCTCACTCACCGAACATAATTGATTGGCATTAGCGCACCTGATTGCCAACGCTGCCCCTGCGTCCGGCCACTCCCTGCTCTCAGCCTCCGGCCTAGTCGTTTCGAGGCCTGGTCCACTGCGATGCTGATACGCTGACCTCGAACATCCGGACGGATCGAAAGTTACGGAGATGAAAAGATTCGACGTTAAGGTGCTCACACATAAAACAACGTTTGCCGTTTTCCGTCACACGGGCGAGTCGATCGGACCAAATCGGACACCAATACGCGAGCATCAGCCAATCCGGGCTGTGTGTGGATACGGCACGGCCCGTTTTTGTTTCGTACGTAGTTTTATGTGCGAGCAGCTTAATAATGTTATGCATTTCCGATCGGATAAAGCCCCGATCTGCGCGATTGTCATCTGCTGATTGGTTCGTTGATCATTGGTGCATGTTTTCTTGATGGTCCAATTACCGATGATAGGGGAGGACGGTATTTTTATTCTCCGGAAGTCCAGCAAAATTGTTAAATTATTAAATTATTAAAATTAAATTCATTATTAGATTTTTTTTTTTTTTTGGAAAAAAACATTTTTGGTAAAATATGTAAGGGAACCTTCTCATTTTTCCACTTTCAAAACCCCGTCACATCGATCATCTTGTGTAATTGTTGCCGTAGAACACGATAGGCACCTAGGTATTTCCGCGATGCTATCGAGAAGCAAAGAAATCGCTGTTTGAAAATACGCAAAATTACTCATTTTTGCGATATCGTCTATAAAAATGACTGATAAACTTTTTTTGTTAATCGCGGCCAATGGTCTCTGCTACATTGGTCTCTGCTACACTGTTATTGGTCTAATTGGTATCTGCTAATTGGTCTCTGCTACACTGTTAAAATAGATTGCAGATTTAGTGTACCGGATCTGGAAATCTGCTTACGTTACTTACGTTGACTGAACATTAATGTACTTTTTTTTTGCGAAGTAAAAAATGTTACTGTAAAATTGCAACATTCGGAGGAATCGAAAGTTACAGAGATGAAAAGATTCGACGTAATAATGTTACATCTCGGAAATATCTCGAAGGCTTATTAGCCTGCGAGATACTTCACATTTATGCGGATTATCGCGAGCCGGGCTCGGAAGCTGAAGGTTTTGAGATATTGTATATCCGCATGAGGGAAAATGGCTATGGAGGATTGTAAGTCATATCCGGAGTTGAATCATTTCCATATCGAGCCCACGAGCCGCCGGTCAAAGCCGGGTCGGCCAATGTGATGGGAAGGATAGTTTCCGGCTGGCCTCTCGTAATTCCTCGATAATTCTCATATTCGCAAAGCCGCTCATACCTCCCCCAGGATACAGCAGAATTTTCCATCCTCTCAGCCATGCGCGTTTTCGACCCCGAGCGGATTCCGCCCCGGCCGGAAAAGCTCGCCTCTATTTCTAAGACACCGCCACTACGTATTGCATAACCTCGGTGAATTCCAATACGGGCTAAAAAGTTTGAGGAAATTTATCGGCGCGTATTTCTTCTTTCTCTTCACCCTGGGTTGGCTCTCGGCGGAAAACCTCCCGTCGATCTCGGCCCGCGGCACCAATCGGTTCTCGAGTATCCGCGGACTCTCCGGCAACCCACTCGATCCGCGCATTCGTACCGATTTTTTTTTTTTTTTTTTTTTTGAACCAGAGAGAATTTTGCTCGTAGGCAATCGCACACGGCCCGCCGACCGCTCCACATAGCGGATAAGGCTCAGGGTGATTTGGTTATGATTTGAATAAAACATAACTTTTCTGTTGGCCGCTTCGCTCACGGGACCGGCTTCCTCCACTCTGCTCTTCCTCTGCTCTTCCTCCCTTCCTCCCCTCTTCCTCTTCGCCGCCCCTCAGGAGCGCTCACTTCCGCAGGTCCGCAAGGAAAACTTCCAGCCGGGAAGAGCAAAGAAACTACATTATGTATCAGTGGGGATCGTAACTTTTGACCCCTGCGCGAACGCGAGATACTACCTGCCTGCTACTTTCATTCTTTCCTTTCATGCTTCTTTCTCTCCTCTATCTCGGCGCTGCCGCGAGCTACCGCGCGGCGAAAGAGGCGGCACGAAACTTCAACGTTTGGGAATACACGAAATTAAACGTTTACACTTTAGCTTCGCGAGAGGTTTTTTATGTAGAGCGCGAGAGGAGTCTACTCGGCCGGAGAGTCTCGCTCTATATCTCTTCCCTGTGTCACTTTTATATGGGATATAGTCGTATAATTTTTCTGGAGTACACTCGCTGTCGAGGCTCTCCGAGCTCATCGGCTGTGGGAATTGCACTCGTTGCGACGACGTCGTTCCACGTGGAAACTTGTTACCGGTTACTGATGCAGAGTGTGAAAAATAATATTGATATTATTAATATCACCTGTTGATAAATTTAGTATTTATATTGCATATTATCAATTAACTTGGCAGAATTTTCGTTTGGTATTTTTTTTTTCTTGTGAAAAAATTGAAAAATTCATTTCCATATGGGGTGTCGCGTAACCGCAGGGATTGTAATCTTTAAATCCGCCGCGACAGCGTCGTTCAACATGGAAACGTATTCCCGGTTATTAGTACAGAATATAAAAAAATAATATTTATATTATTAACATACCGTATTAATTAGACACACTTTCAGTGTAGATCGTAAGAAGAATGAAGAGTAGCGGGAATAATTGAAGCGAATTGAAGTTCATTCTATCCAAAACGCGGTCTGTACAACTTGGAGAAGTTTAGTCTTGTACAGATATTTTCAGGGTCATGTAATCTTCGAGAAATCTTTGATAATCGATTTATCGAGGCGAATTCCCCGATGATCGGCGATTCTCACGATTTCCCTCTGAGAGCCGAGACGATTCGAGGATTTAAGGATGTGCGGGAACAGATACGGATAGATTGCAAGAAGAATGAAGAGAATGAAGAGTGGCGAGGCCGTTGAAGCGAATTGAAGTTTATTCGAAACCCTCTATCTCTCCCTTTCGCTTTAATACGGCTCTGAAAATCCATGCGATTGTACATCGTTTCCCTTGGCGAGAGAGGCCGCGCGAGCACGACCATTCAACCCCTCTCGGCACACTGTGTGTTTCAACTCTCCGCCTTCCAGCCCCGCCGCCCCCTCGCGACACGGCCAGAACACTCGGTTTACTACCCTCGTAAAGATTAGGAGAAATACAGTGTGTTGTATAAATTGTCGTTCACCCTATCGCGCGAGCAGGACAGTTGTACGTAACGCCCGAGCTGCACTGCGAGACTTAGTAGTCGCGTTCGCGTACCGGATATGTACGCGACTGTCAGTACGCTGTATGGACTGAAGGTAGGTTAAGGGACTTTTTTCTTTGACTCGATTTGCAACATATTTTTTTATGTACAGTTTTATTTACGAGCCACGGAATATGTTCGCAGGTTCGGAATACGTTTTGTTCGGTTATATACAAATTTCCGAAATTGTGGACACAATTTTCGGTACTCAATTATTTCTGACCCAAAAACCATCCGGGAGCTCGGAGAATTCAGCTTCAAAATAATCGCGACGTCGTTCCGGTAAAAAAAAATGAGATTTTAAAACCGGAAGTGTATTCCTGGTGTGGCGTCACTTCCGGTCGAAAACTGAAATTTTCAAACCAGGCGTGACGTATTTCCGGTTGAAATTCCGGTTCCGGCTCGCTTCTGCTTTTTTACTTCCCGACTAGTCCCGAAAACCAGAGCAGAGGATTCCAGTTTTCACGCGGGCGTCCACCAATAATAATGCAGTGACTTTTAATGAGCCCGTAAATTTATTTTAATCCGCCCACTCCATTCCTTTTCCTCCCGGGACGCTCGCCGGCAGTTTCGGGTACATTTCGGGTAAAACAGATCGACGTACATTTAAAAAGCAGGACCTTAGTTTTACGAGGCCGGCGATAGTCTCGCAAAAAGACGAGCCGCCGCGCGTCGGTCATCCCCGAACACGAAGGGTTATTAATTTTGGCCGACCCGGGCTATTCTTCTCCTCGGGCATCGCCCGCGCACCCGTCCAGCATTATTTCACCGAAATTGTTGTTTTAATACCCGGCATAAAGATTAGTCGAAATTAGCCCCGGTGATTTACAGCCTCTGCCGAACGAGATATCCAAGCGAGAGCCGCGGGAGAAACAGCGCCGTCGTTCGCTCGCCCTGTCTTGGCTGGCTGCCTCGTTCTCTACCCGACACCCCTAAAATCCTCGCTCTTCGCGTAATCTAAATTTAATCTAACACACACAGATGCCCAACCTCCGTTTTCCGCAGTCTCCCCGCCGTCGGAGAGGCGTTACACATCGGCCCGGAAATTCCCAATGACTCCGGGGCTTTCAATGTTAACGCAAATATCCACGCAAATTGGACCGGAAGCTCCTCCGCGGGTCTCCTAAAACACTTATCGTTCGGAGGAGCTTCGCGGATCCGGCGGAGATCGTCGAGTTAATAAAATATCTTGTTACATCTGTCTCGGGAAAGGCTCATTGTTCGAGATATGAAAGCGAAGTGACTGGCGCACAGTTTCAGGACTGAATCGACACGACGCTCTTTGGTGTGTGCACACATGAATTATAAGGGTGAGGTAGACATTATAATTATTATTGTTATTTTTTATTATTTTTTTTTTTTAAGAGGCAAAGGTATTCGTCCGTTGGCAAGTTTCGCCGACCGAAACTCCAGTCACTTTAGGTTGTGTATGTCACTAAAAAAAATATCAATGTCTGAAGTAAAATTCGCTTGCGGGCTACCGAAGAAAAAATGTTGTTTTAATTCTTAAAATTCGATACGGGATTGAAGCGATCAATCTTGTCGTCGTTGCTTCAATATCATGTGGTATTGTAAGAATTGAAAGTAGAATAAAAAAGATTGTTCTTTGGCAGCCGGCAAGCGGATTTTTTTTCAGTGTAACAAGGTTACGACTTAATGTAAACAATCTTTCTTATGGTGTCAACATTAATAAGTAGAAAAATACATTAAAAATTCTGATATTATAACAATCTCGTTATTGCTGTTTGTACTAAACAAGCACTTTCCACTTATACATTTTCAAAAGGGTTGGTGTTGACTCGCCTAAAACAGCTATCATTCGGAGGAGCTCCGCGGATCCGGCGGAGTTCGTCGAGTTAATAAAATATCCTGTTACATCTGTCTCATGAAAAGCTCATTGTTCGAGGTATAAAAGCGAAGTGCCTGGCACATAGATGTTTCAGGACTGCGTCAACACGACCTTCTTTCGTGTGTGCTCACATGAAATGGGGGTGAGGTAGACATTTTTTAAAAAGTGCTTCAACAAGCGAAAGATAGTCCGGGTGGGCTCGTTCGTCGGCAAATTATTTAATGTCGTGATTGTTGAGGGGAGGAGGAACGTTTGTAAAGTGTAAAGTGACCGAAAATTCAGTCACTTCAGATCGTGTATAACAAGGCAACGATATAATGTAAACGGTTGACATTGTTAAGTATTAGAAAAATACACTGGGAAAAAGGATAGTATTTCTTACTATAACGAATCGCTCCCAGGGAAACGTCTCTGTAGATAGTTTCTGACAGAATAAATTCAATTGGTTAAACTATAATAATCGTTGCACCCATAATTTTTTGTCAGTCATAACTGTAAAATGAAGACATTCCCCTGGGGAACTATTTTTTATGGTAAAAAGTCAGTATTGTTTCTTTTACTATGTAATTTTTTTCTCAGTGTAGATTAACACTTCTGATGTTATCTGTAGTACAAACGGCAATAACAAGATTGTTCATGCTTTTGCCATTTGTACTAAACAAGCACTTTTCACTTATTACGACGATTACGGTGAAATTACCGATAATAGCTTTGCTGACTATAAAACAAAAGTTGGTCCCAATACCCTGTAAGACATATGGAGTATTTTAATACTTATATCACATAAACATATTTGATATATTTTTTTACATACATTTTAGAAAGGTTTGGTGTCGACGTTTCAATATTTCTCTTCAAAATTTCGTCGACATCTGTGGTCTGAGATTTTCGAAGGTTCATTGTTCGAGGTATAAAATCGAAGGCCCGGTGCATAGTTGTTTCAGGACTAAATCAACACGATGTTCTTCGGTCTGTACCGACATGAATTGGGGTTGGTATAGACATTATATTCTTTTCAGCAAGGGAAAGGTAAAGCACCTCCCATGAACTCGATTATTTCACATTCTTATCCCATCCCAAGTGTTCGAAATTTTCTCTGAAACTCGCATTTGGCTGGACTGCCTTGAAAACATCTTCGACATCCGTGATCTGAGATTTTCGAAGGCTCTCGACAGAAGTTCGTACAACGAAGCCTACATAGTTGTAGAGGCACTCCCGTTGGAGCGTCGGATGGGGGTTTTGTATCCGATAGACTGCACATCACCCTCTCGAGAGGAGGTTGCACGTACCTCGATCGCGTCGCGGCGTCGTTACGTGCAGGTATCGATAGTGTTCACCGAGACCGCATTGGCAGCCACTGTTACCTCCTCCGATACACTCTCGTGCAGGCGATGCGATATATCTGCACGGGTACCCAACATCGTACAAGTGTGTATAGCAGGGTGGCTTCGGCTGCTCTGCTTCAGTTGCCGGGTGAGTTTCGGTGATGTTGATACTGCTCGTACCTCTAATGGAAGGTACATTAGGAACGTATCGCTGTGCCAGTGCCGTGCCAGTGCGGTCGTGGGAGTGCTGCGCCGGTTTAAAGCCCTGGCTTGGTATTCCCGTGGCTACATCGGGACGAGACGACGAAGGAAAAGAGAGCGTTTCTCTCCCACCCTCATCCCCTCCCGTCGCCAGTAACCGTCGACACTTTCATGCAAACGCGTCGGGCGGAAAAGGTATTGCGGTCATATATATACGCTCCACCGCGACGTTCCTGCCATGCCTTGGCTACCGATTTGGCTAAAGTGTACGATGTGTATTCCAAGGCGGAGGTTCTTAAAGTCGCGTTGAAGCGGGCGCGTTCCGCGCGCACCCCTGACGTGGTCCCGGTGTAATCGAGACGACGAACTTCCTTAAAGGGGATCGAGCCTGTATCGTTCCTCCCGAGGCGGCTGGATGCGGCTACAACAATGGTTATGCTAGCTCGTAATTGGAGGATCAGCGATTTCTCACGTCGATCGATCGCAGCGGCAAACGAGCTTCTTCGAGCATCCCCTTAATTGAACTGGCCGAAAAGGGAGGTTGGGACAAAGCTTTGGCGGGCAAGGGGTGGTTCCCGAGTGTCCGATCTCGCTAGCTCGGCGCGCGCGGAGAGTCCAACCGAAAGCACGGCCGAGGCCGTCGAAAGCATCCGGTTTCCGCTGAGATTCCTGTGGCTTCGCCGGAAATTAGAGAGCGTAGATCGCGCAAAGGAGAGATTCGGGAGATTGAGGGTATCCCTCGAATTTCGAGTATACAACCTATCGGTCAGTTGCCGAGACCCTACGGACTCCTCTCCCATTCTTGAAACTCTCATCGGGCTTTGCGCACCTCACCTAACCCCGCTGTCCGGCTTCTCTGTGTACCGTCGTAATCGATCCGCTTTTATGACCGTATACTGTGATATCGCGGCTTTCCGCTCCTTCGGTTGTTTAGAGATTCGACCGTAGAGAGTTAGGGCAGCTGAGAATCCGGACGATGTATGGCGCGAATGCTGGGTTCCTCAGAGTGGCGATCTTCGTAAGGGCGACGAGTGGCGAATTCGTTACTCACGGAGACGAGGAAGACACTGACGAAGATAACGGGAAAGATATTGCCAAAGTTGACGGAAAAAATGTTGGGAAAGATAATGAGAAAGATATCAACAAATGTAACGAGAAAGATATTGGCAAAGATAAAGAAAGATATTGGCCAAGATAAAGAAAGATATTGGCCAAGATAAAGAAAGATGTTGGCCAAGATAAAGAAAGATATTGTCGAAGATAACAAGAAAGATATTGGCTAAGATAACGAGACAGATATTCACGAAGATATCGACAAAGACGATCGTGAGAAGGATCATCATCCGTCCGACATCCACTGACTGCATCTACTGGGCAAGTTTTCTGATCCCAGAACTTCAATCACCTATCAATGACGTTCTATCGCTAATTCCTAGATCCGGTTAACAGAGCCCAACAAAGTGCCAGTACTGGCACAGCCCTGGCCACTTTTCGCCCAACATCGGCCATTACCGATCCTCCTTTTCATTCCTGCAAGAGATCACGCTTCCGAAAATCCCTGATCGCACGAGTATCTAAAGACACCCTGTACGCTATATACATATATGTACCTTCCTTTGCGTATATCCTTCGTGAATCTTAAATATACCTATATCTACGACAGCCGCCTCGAGCCATTATTGTAATTGAATGCGCGGGGATCAAATATCCAGCGTCGGCTTGTAATAGGTATACCAGCAGTTCGCCGAGAGGTATAGCGGGTATAGAATGGAAGAGGGTTGAAAGTGAGTGTGAGAGAGAGAGAGACGGTGAGAGGCGGAAAGGCAAGCAAGCAGCACCAACGAGGCCAGATACCGAGTGTCCATTAATCATGCCGCGCTATCGGACAGGACGGTCTGTTCCGTCGCGTGTGAAATTGAATGGAGAGAAGTGTTCTCTGCACGTAGAAGCCCCCCCCCCCGTTTCCTACCTTCCTCGTTCATCGCCGCAATTCTGTAATACGTGTACTGCCCGATAGTCAGCCAGAAACCACCCGTCACCTCCCCGGCCCACCCAGCGCGAAACAATTTTCATTTCATTAGCCAAACAGCAAGCGCATCGCCTTGCCCATCGATACCATTTTCCGTCAATTTCAGCTCCTCGCCGCTACTGCGCATCGACGTATTCTCCGTTCGAGATCGAGCTCATTCTTTATGCCCCTCAAAAAAAGTTGGTAACGAATGGAGTCCGTTTTGCCCCCCCCCCCTCCGCATTTTCAATTACCGCTCATCCACTCTTCGCACCGAAACGCTATCCGCGAAATCACATCCCCTCGGTCCTCTACCAATTTGAACAGTGACTCGCGCAGCGGATAACCATTCAGTGAAAAAAAAAAAAAAAAAAATGTCCGAAGCTTCGAACGCACTCGCGCCACGCTCACCCTCCATCTCGTTAATTTCAAATTTTATCCTACCACCGCATCGATGGGTGGGTCCCGTTTTCTCGATGGTAAAAAACGAGAGTCTGGAAGCTTCGTGAGTGCTTCCTTCTGTTTGTCCTGATGAGGCTGAGGAGGATCCATGGGCTTTCTGCGGGGGTGATGGATACGGTGTGCGAAGTTTCCGGAAGTGAACGAGGCCAAAGTGTACCTGCAATCAGGGGGCCGCCCGGATTGGAGGGCCGGTAGGTGGTGGTCGAGGCCCTCTATCAATAACCCGCTATTAATTAGAGCGCGAGGGAGCGCGGTCCCTCCCCGCTATCCATAACCCACTGTCAAACATCGGAGGGCTCCCGCTGCTGCAGTTGCATGGCGGTGGTGGTGGTGGTGGTGGCTGCTGATGCAGTCTGGCTATAGGGTTGCGAGGCTTGATACCACCGTCGGATCCTGCCATGGCCCTGTCGCAGCCTCCCCACCGGTATAGACTCTCGTCTGCCAACCCTTCATCATAACCTTCGCGGTTAGTTCAGAGGCGGAGGAGGGAACCAGCAGGCGGAGGCGCCATCGAGGCTACGAACGGTAACCCTGTGCAGGCCGCGCTGCGGTGATGCTGGTAGCCGATATACCAATCCTACGCCATCCAATGGCCCCGTCTGGATCCCCGTCGTCGATCCCCGACGCCAGACCGAGTGGTTAGTGCATCAGCAATGCTAAGTAAACTGCGGCAGAAACGAGCCAGCAGCGGGGTTTCTGGCGGGGGCGATGCTGACGCGCGTAGCAGTGAGCTGGAGCGGGAGTGCAGGACCGAGAGGATATGTGAAAGGTTGAGGGATGCGAGGGGGTTTCCAACCATCCTCGACTGAGAGAGACTCGAGGATGATTCAAGGTAGGGAGCGAGGGGCGCGATCGGCGAGGAGAGCCACCCGGGGAGAGGAAGGATAGCACTCGAAGAGCCAAGGGGTTTAGCAGACGGAGGAT
Source organism: Stenichneumon culpator (assembly GCA_964017025.1). Lineage (NCBI taxonomy): Eukaryota > Metazoa > Arthropoda > Insecta > Hymenoptera > Ichneumonidae > Stenichneumon > Stenichneumon culpator. The sequence goes on along the minus strand of OZ024779.1, from coordinate 15,202,532 downwards.
TCGAGGCTGAAGGCGTCGTTTCTCGATGCCCTTCTTCAGCCCAACCGACCGTCGTCTATCCTCTCTTCCGGCGGAACCGCCGGAGCGAACGGTAAAGGGGTGTGCATCGAGCGTACCCCCGGGAAGAGGCGGACGAGCCACATTGCGGTGAAGTCTAACGGGCTCGGTGGATGAGATAGGATGGAGGGTGATGGGAGGGCGGTCGAGGACGACTGAAGTGAGTAAATATATCATTCGGGGTTAATATACGTGGTCAAGGTGAATTTCGGCGGTTCCTGGCGACGAGCGGGAAAGCTGAGTCGAATGCGGCGTCGCATTGGGGAAAAACAAATTCGGTCGGGCACTTGACGCGAGCGTTTAGCGATGTTGGAACGAATTTTTGGTTGAGAGGACTAAAACAATTCGACAAAAATTCTACTGCTTAGTGGATTCTCCTCCCAATGATCCAATTGGGGCTCTGAGAAAAAGGATAGTGTTTCACACCAGAACAAATAGTTCCCAGGGGGAACTACTTGTTTCAGGGAGAACGGCTATATAGATAGTTTCTGATGGCATATATTCCATTAGTTAAACTATCATTATGACTGCAACCATGATTTTTTGTCATTGCCGTAACTATACAATGTGGACGTTCCGCTTGGGAACTATTTTTTATGGTAAAAATCAGTGTTGTTGCTACAACTATGTATTTTTTTCTCAGTGGGGAATCCAATGGTAATGGCGTTAATATACGTGGTCGAGGTGAATTTCGGTGGTAACCTGGCAACAATCAATGAAACCGACTCGATCTCGACGTCACATCTGCGGAAATCAAATTCAGTTCAGAACAACTCGACAAAAATTCTAATCTGTTTAGTGGATCCTCTCAATGATACAATTGGGGATGCAATGATCTCGAGAAAATCAAATTCGGTTGGATACTCGACACCAGCGTTTAGCGATGTTCAAAAGAATGTCTACTTTGGACAACTAAAACAATGCGGCAAAAATGCTACTGTTTAGTTGATCTCAATGAGCCAAGCGCCACAGGGTCGTTTGTCTAAACCTATTTAAAACGAGACTCCGCTTTTTTGCTAATCCACGACGTTCCCTCGGATGAAGAGAAATGCAATTAACCACCTTGCGGTGTGCTAATTAAACACAACGCTCCTTTATTCCCCGGGCTTGAGGTATATATCGGCAGACAAGCCTGCTCGACGGTCACAGTTGCTTGGATAGTGGTTTTTTTTTTCAGGTGGAGTTGCGGTGAAAGAGGGGAACTAAGTCGAGAGTAGAATTGAGCGACGTAAAAGAAGAATGAGAAGTAAGACACGAGGAAGGGGCCGAGGGGAGAGGAGAGGGGGGGGGGAGGGAGTAGACCATCGCTTACTATTCTTTCCGCTTTTATAGCTTCGCCATCTCGCCTTCTGTTCCCCGAGAGCCTTTCAACCAGCCCTCTCTCGTTTTTTTGTCTCTTAAGTTTATATATATATATATATATATATATATATATATATATATATATATATATATATATATATATGTACACAGCCGAAGATTGCAAGCTCGCTAAGGAAGAGCTACCTCTCGAAGCACCGTCGCTGCTCGTCTCTCATTCATCCGCAATGAAAGGGATCGTCTTTCTGTTTCTTTTTTTTTCTTTTTCATACCTCAGAAAAATATTTTCATTACACCCTATCTAGTCGAGGAAAATAAAAATTAATTGAAGTCCGAGGAGGGTCGTCGAGATAGGTGATCGACAAATATTTGCGTATGCGAGGAAGAGCGAGTGCCAACTCCGTCGATCGTGCCTCAACGTTGGCTATTAAAATTCCTCTATTAAAAATATTCCCGCGGTCGCCCGTGGAATTCCCCCTTCGATATCGATCGCCGTTCACGTGCCGATCTAATCGCAGACCACGACACACACACACACACACACACACACACACACACACACACACACACACACACACACACACACACACACACACACACACACACACACACACACACACACACACACACACACACACACACACACACACACACACACACACACACACACACACACACACACACACACACACACACACACACACACACACACACACACACACACACACACACACACACACACACACACACACACACACACACACACACACACACACACACACACACACACACACACACACTACACCTTTATTTGTTTTATCATCCACCGACGACCAATAAATTAATCGCCTTTTGCAGCAGCGAACCGCATAATATCGTCACACGAATTCACAAAAGGGAGATGGTGGGAAGTGGCCATGCGCAGAGAAACGACTGTAGCGTGTAGCACAAAAATTTATCGTAATCTGAGCCCAGTCGCTCGGCCGTCCCGCTCGCTCTCCCTCTCTGCCGGCGCGATATCGCTCTCGGCCTAATAAAAGAAGTTGCCTACCGAATAAAGATAGAACAAAAAACACCCACGACAGGAAATGCACAGCACAGCCGCGGCTCTGCATATACCATATTGCGGGGGGGGGGGGGGGGGTGGAAACGCGAAACAGCGAAGGGTAATCGGAGGGGCGGAGGAGGGGACGATCGAACATTTCCACGCTGGTACTCCGCACCATCGTCCCCCTCCCGTCCATCCCCCCCGATATATAAACCCCCTACCCTATATTTTCACAGTTCGCGGCGGTGTTTCGCACACGTGACCAACGGGAAAACGCTTGCGAATGGGGAAAGGTGTACGGGCTCGTCGATAAATTCGTAAAAATGGTAACTCCTCCCACTCCATTCATCCCCTGCTCACTCCTCGAACTCAACCCCCCCCCCCCCCATTCGGCCGGTCGAGCGTTGTTCCGAAACAGTGACTCGACGCCGATTCGATCGAAACAGAGGCAACAGGGGATGATTGGGGAGGGGGTTGAGTTGCCAGAATCCGAGAGCGAAAAATTATTATGGTAGAGAGTTCGTTCTGTTTTCAGCGAAACGTCAAAATTCGACAGTTCTATTAATTTTCGAATATGCCTCGTGCTTCCCCCGGAGGGTTGCGGAGCTTCCCCCCACCCCCTCCCCCCTCCCCCCTCCCCCGCTCAGCCACCACGCACCGTGCTCTCTCCTTGCCCGCAGCGAGGCTTTCTCCGATTGACAATTTTTCAACAATTCTCTTTCAGTCACGTATCAGCCCCCCCCCCCACCCCCCACCCCCCGCGCACACTCGTATTCCATTGCCGACGCTGCGTATTATTTTATGCTAGACTGAGAAAAAAAAAGTGAGTGGGTTAACCGAATGTCGCGGTGAGGTACGATCAAAGCTGTTATTTGTTGGGGAGAAGTAAATAATTGTTTTTTTGAAGGATTATTTTCTTCGATCGAGGCAATGTTTGTCGATTCGGAGAAACATTTTTTGTTGTAGAGTGTTAAAAAGAATTGGAAATTTAATGTACGATTGTGACGAAAAGACTTTTACAGTAAAATTTAAGTAAATGATTTCAAAAGTTTTTAATATACTGTAGGTTAATTTTGCATGACAATTGTACATGAAATTTAACATGCAAATAACATTTTTTTGAAAGTATGTCACTGCGCCGTTATTAACCATTTCTGTTTCTCCATGTTCAGATGCTAAAGTCGTTTGTTTTTCGATTTTTGTTTTCTTCATTTTTTTTTTCATTTGTTTTTTTTTTCTGTTTTCTCAACGAGTCTTCGGCGAATTCTTTCAGAACGGACGAGCGAGCAGCGAGAGCAGCGAGGACGGTGCTGGAAGTAGCGCGAGCACGTCCAGAGGCGCTGGAAGTGGTTTCGGAATCGGGGGCACCATCGGCTGCGCCGGTGGATGGCGAAGCGTTTTCGGTGCCGTTTCCGGTCGCGAATTGAGGCTCTACGAGTGCGCACCGTGGAGTCCCGAGGCGTGGGCTTCGCCGAGCATCACCTGTCCGCTCATCGCTACTAGGTGAGTCTTCGTCATGTTTATTAAATTCACACCAGTCCATCAATCGAATGAATAATCGATTGCTCGACCAGTCGAACCGAACAGGATACTGAAATATTATCATCGAGTATTTGATACCAAAAAAAAAAGATAATTTTCGCAAACTTCTCGACACCTCTCCGAATAATTTTTTTTTTAAATTCATTTTCATCACTCGGTGCGGAAATGGCCACTTTTCCGCCCGCTTCGCGTGCGTAAAGCCTCCATTTTCGCACCTTGTGATGAAAAATTTCGTACATCCCTCGTGCGAAACAATTTTCTAACTCGTGTGATTACAGCACTCGCCTTCGGCTCGTGCTGCAAACTCACACCCGTTAGAAAAACGTTTTTCGCCCTCGTGGAGTAATGTACTATTAAAAAATCGGTCGGTCGGAAGATGATTTCCACTGAATTATTAATATCCGGTATTCTAGACCGAAAATAAAAAATGACAATTTTTGTAAACTGCTCAAACCCTTCTCCGAATAAGAATGTTTAAAAAAATCATTTAAAAAAAATGTGCACAACTAAATAATAATAAAAAAAATGTACCACAAAATTATGTTGGACAAACTTTCTCCATGATGCATCGCTATTCGGTATATATTTTTTTAGAATTCTTTTATCAAAAATTAACTCCCTCACCCGAAATATGCCCGACGCATCGGCCATTGAAGGGGTTAAAAAAAGAAACTATGGAAATACATCACACACGAAAACATCGAAAAACAATTAATATTTCCCAATGTTTCACGATTACGAACCGGGGAAAAAAATATCTTCATATTCTCGCTCAAAGTAAAAATAGATAAAAATCTTCCATCGCCCAAAGACTGCACCGGTACACTGATAAAAAAAATGCAGTTCAATCAACTAAAGATTCGGGCCGCGATGTCTAGATAAATATTTAGTAGCTCGAACAAAATATTTTAATGCTTCAAAAATATTTTCGTAAAATCATGAAAAAACAAAAAAAAATTGTTGAACTAACCAATCTTTCATCTTTGCCGACAAAATATTTATTTGACCGTCCCTGCTCGAATCTTTAGTTGCACACTAAAAATAAATTGTCAATAACTCACTGGAACTTAAAATTTGCTCACATTACCTACATTAATAAAACATTAATATACTATTTATGTAAAATCAAAATACCAGACACTAAAATTCCATACCTTTTCCCTAAAATTTACAAATATCTTAATTACAAACAAAAGAAAAATGTTGGCTTTGAAATAAAAAAAAAACAGTTTATATTTTTTAAAAAAGCTTCCAATATCATTCATCAACGCCCAAAAAATTTTTTTTTACAATGTCAACTCAACCATATTTTTCCATCACTCTAAAACACCCCCGAACACCGCAGTCTTCCAAATGCCCCGGTAAACGCCTAATTAATCTCAGTTCCCGCCGAATACGTGTTCCCGAATCAGTCGTAGGCGGTTCTCCTCCTCCGCAGTCCAGATTTCGCTCCCGCAGGACCGCACCGCGAATATCCCGGTGTCAGGCGTTCCTCTCCTTCGCTCCGGAGTAACCGGAAGCGAGACGAACGGAGGCTCCCTCGACGAGGGAACCACCGACACAGACAGAGATAAAGCGAGCCAGCAACAGCGGCAATGTCGCTTTCGCATTACCCTCGTCTCAGCGTTATCGCGACACACGTAAAACGTGTTTCGCACACGCGACAGATTCGTGTCCGGGCGGCATGGCCGCCGGATTACCAATGAGGCACAACGCGGCAGAGGACTCGCTCGCCGCGGCTCCGTTCCGACATCAACAGACCGAGCTCTGTATCCCTTGTCTCTTTCCATCGCATTGCGTTAGCCCCCCCCCCCCCCACCCCCTCCCGCTATCCGCACAGCGGCAGCAAGAGCACATCCCGGTTGATGCTGAAATCGCTATGCCATCATCTCGTTCCTCCATGCCTGCACACATACCCCCCTTTCCCGCCCCCCAACGCGGTCGGATTACGGCAGTTAGCAATGTTCGTTAGACCGCCATTTTAATTAAGACTATTATATCCACCGTCGTTCCTATTGCTGTGAAAGGGAAGAGGGATGGAAGGAGCGAGCTCTCTCTTCCAATATATATGTATATGTGTGTATGTGTGTATGTATGCATATGTGTATATATATATATATTATATATATATATATATATATGTTAGGTAGTTACGTGCGCGGACGCCCTAATCCCACGACGTGTTCTCGTCGGGCTTGTGCCGGTTGCTTCGGTCTCGTTTCGTTGAGCCAACGGGTCTACCCGAGGCCCAAAGAACGTAGGGGGTGTGAAGAGAGACTCGGAGAGAGGCGGATAGACGGGTGTAGAGGAGAGCACTCCGGGAGACGGGAGGTTGTGGTAGTGGCGAAGATACTAGCTTCTGCTGCCGTCGAAACGACTACCCGGAATGATAAAGCGGCTCCTCGTTGGCACAGCTTATGAAAATAGTTGGGCTCGGGCGGACGCGTCTGCTCGGTACACGCTGTAACTACTGCGGCGGGAGGAGGCGCTGCGCTCGGTTCCGTTGCGAGACGGGCCGCTCGGCGCGTCTGACCGATACCGGGTCTAACTACTGGAATCGCCTCGTTAAGTCTTTCTTCAACTGGGCGATGTTAAGAATGGGTGTTTTTTTTTTTCAATGAGGGGACACGTAAGGTGGGATTTTCTGGTGACGCAGCTGGGGCTCCGCGGAAGCGGAGGGTCTGGACAATACTCGGTGTAACTACTGAGACGGCTTCGTTAACTCTTTCCTTAGCTGCCCGAAGTAAAGTAGAGAAAGGCGAGAGGTTTTGTTTGTTTGTTTGTTTTTTTTTTTTTTTTTCATCGATTAAACAGAAATGCGAGGGGCTATTTTATGCTGCGATAAGGCCGACGCTCTGCTCCACTGCGAGTCCGACTGATACGGAGCGTAACTACTGAGACAGGCTTTTTTAATTATTTATTCAGCCGTCAGAAGAAAATTACAGGAATATTTTTGAAAATTAATTATATTAAAGAAAAAAAATAAGCTACTATTTTTCTGTCGGGCTTCGGCTAACGCTCCGTTTCGCCGCGCGTCCGACCGACACTGACCGTAACTACTCGGATAGCTCGGTCAGCTTATTCTTTAACTGCGGGAAGTACAAAAGATAGAAAAAGGCGAGGGGTTTTCTTCTTTTTTTTTTGTTCATCTATTAAACAGAAATGCGAGGCGATATTTTATGCTTCGATAAGTTCGGCGCTCTGCTCCACTGCGTGTCAGACTTATACGGGGCGTAGCTACTGAGACAGCTTTTTTAATTATTTATTCAGCCGTCAGAAGGAAATTACAGAAATATTTTTGAAAATTAATTATATTAAACAAAAAATATAAGCTACAATTTTTCTGCCGGGCTCGGCCAACGTTCCGTCTCCCTGCGCGTCCGACCGACGCTGACTGTGACTACTCGGACAGCTCGGTTAGCTCTTTCTGTAACTGCACGAAGTGCCGCACCGAAATGTAAAGATACTTTTAATCACTCAACGCCGGAAAAGTTGGTGTGTCACGATATTATCTCGAAATAAATAAAAATCCGATATTTCCATCATTGCCCATTTATTCGTGCCGTAATTGGTCGCATCCGTTCGACCAAGTTCACACCACAAGCGAACTGCACACGTGCCGTGTGTTCCGTAATTCCGTCATCCGCTTCTGGAGCCCGACTTATACGAACCGTGACTACTGAGACAGGTTTTTTAATTTTTTATTCCGCTGTCCGAAGTAAATTACATCAATATTATTAAAAAATTGAATTGAACTAAAATATAAGCTGAAATTTTGTGCCGAGCTTCGATTCACATCCCGCTTCGCTGCATGTCCGACCGAAGCTGACCGTAACTACTCAGACAGCTCAGGTGTATCTTTTTTTTTTAACTCGCCAAAGTACCGAATCTGAATATTAAGATTCTTTTAATCAAACAACTCCTGAGAAATTGTTGGGTCGCGATATTATCCCGAAATAAATCAAAATTCGATAATTCCATCATTGCCCTTTACACCAAGTTTACACCAGGTAAAGTAAGCAGCAGAATTATTCGTGTGCTTCTTAATTCCGTAATCCGTTTTTGTCGCTGGCTACATTCGAGATACATGGCAGAATTTTTTTTTAATTTCTCTGCAACGTCACTGCCGGATTGAAAGTCTCGGTTTTTCCCGGAAGTAGCGTCATACAGGAAAACGTCACTGCCGGATTGAAAATCTCGATTTTTACCGGAAGTCACATCATACAGGAAAACATCTCTTTCGGTTTCAAAATCTCGGTATTTTACCGGAAGTTTTTCACCGTTTTCTTACTCGACTTTTTACCGTTATTTTTTTTACCGGAAGTGACGTCATACGGGAAAACGTCACTGTCGGTTTGAGAATCTCGGTTCTCTACCGGAAGTGACGTCATACCAGCAAAAGTCACTTCCGGTTTCGAAGTCCCGAATGCAACGGAAACGTGTGAATCAAAGAACGCATTTAATCGTATAAAGAACGCCTCCAATACGTCTCGTGTATATTGGAAATTCATCTAGAATCTATCTATAATGCCAGTGACAGAAAAACGGCCGAATCGAGAAACGCACGATGAGCTCCATCGCAAACGAATCTCAACCGCGCACGAGGCGCGCGCAACATAGTCCACTTCCACACAAATGTAATCTAGAATTTACCATCGAGATTATATCTCCTCCGTATTCGAGCACATCGTGATAGTTCGAAGGACACCCTCGAGGTAAAGGTGTTGCTTTCCCCAACAGCGTTTCACCGTGCGGGCGCGCGTTGGTACGTACTGTGCAGAGGGAGGCTCTGCAGCAGGGCGTATACGAGCTTCGCTCCGGCAGTACGATTAATCGAGCAACTGATGATAATTAACGATCCGTGGCCTCGTAAAAGTTAAGGACCGTGACCGTTCGACCTTCTATCGTCGCTCACCGAGCGGCGAACCGATCTGGCGAGCTCGGATAAGCGACAGCATCAGCTTAGACCGGATACCGTAAGCGCCGTGATGCTCCGATTGAAAGCCTCCCCCCCCGAACCACCCCTCACGAAGCGGGTCGGAAACTGCCGGCGGTGAAAGTGCTCGCTCGCTCCAGCGCATACGCGCATGCGCACTCGCGCGGCCAGTGGTTGCGGACCTTCCAGGGTGGTTCGAGCCAGGGCGCTCCGGCGATTCTCGGTTAATTAATAGCAAGTGATTAATCGTCGGAAAAGAGAAGGGGCGGAGAGTGCGCTGCGGAGAAAGGAGAGACGAGGAAAGTGGGATGGGGAGGGGGTTGGGGGGGGGGAACAGTGCCTATACCCTCGTCAAACAAACCTCCGAGCAACGCTCCGAGCTTGTACGTGATCTGCAAATACGAGCGGAGAGCATACCCGCAGGTATGGCTGCGAGGTTTGCTGTGCGCCTCTGACGCGTTTTGCCAAGCCACCCCCAACCACCTCCGCCACCCCCCCCCCCCTCCCCCACGATGTAAACGCGAAGCCCCTCCCGCACTTGCCCACTCAGTAGGAACGAGACGCGTGCAAATTTGTACCATGCCTCGAAAGCTGAACGAACCACCTCACCCCCCCCCCCTCACTACCCCTCCGAACACCCCTTTCTATATTACCGAAACGCTCACACGACCCCCTTCAACATATCCGCTTCTGTCTACGAGCCGTGCGGTTCGGCATTATTACGCTCAGACTGAGTCTTCCCCCTCCTTCACCCCCCCCCCCCCCCTTGTACGGTTTCTACCACTCAATCTTTTCTCGTACAGGCTTCCATAACGTGAGTGGTTATAATAGGGGAGGGGGCAGAGATAGACTTTGATTTTCATTACATTTCATTCTTTTCGATCCATCTATGTTATTTGCGGAAGCGGTTATGCGGGGTCGTTCATGGTGATGTGAGTATGATTGATTTTCTTTTTTTTTTTTTTAGTGGAGCGGGGGCGAGGGGCGCAGTGGTCAGTTTCAATTTGCAGTGAAAAAAAAATCCCGGGAGCGAACACAAAAACGGATAAGAGAAGAGACATGTTTTCTATGTTATTATTTTTTGAAATGATTTCTATTAAAAATAAAAATGAGATCATAAAATTTGTATGGAAAAAAGTAGCTAAGTTGCCGGCTGATTTGTTGAACAATTATTTTGTATCGTTAATTTGTCAATAACACTTTGGAATTATTAATGCATAAAAACAGTATTTGCAGCACCGCAAATATGCATGAAAAATATTTTGGGATTATTATTTATCCGAAATACTTGGTGGCCCGGATTAGAAACGCAAAAAAATGTTTATAGCTCCTATTAGCGTTCGACTGAGAGCCATTGTGAGGATACGTTAAAATAAAAATTAAAAAATTGAAAAAGAATATTTAAAGAAGATCGGATGTGTAAATATATTTTTTTTTGTTCTATGGCGTAATTCATAAGCTGCCACCAATAGGAGCCTTTGCCTTACCCTGCTTCACCCACGATAATTTATCCACGAATATATATTGACTAAAAATACAAAGTTCGAGCTTCATTCGAGCTCGCCAGTTTTCAACGAGATTGCCCGCCGACCTCTCGCGTCCAATCTCTATCACGGATCGCGCGAGCATCCGTGTATATCCGAGACCGCAGCGGATCAGCTTTCGCGAATTTCTCTCCCACCGCGGCTCTTCCGGCGTGGAACAGCGCCGTCCATATCGTACGGGTGATATCGTACATGTACGAAAGCACGTCCGGTCCGTAGAGTGTCTCGCGGTCCCCGTCGATTTCCCTCGTGTACCGAGAGAGCCCTAATAAACTTTGGCTGCTGCTTCTCCGCGCCCCTCTTCGGCGTCGCGACCGACGACGGGGCGGCTCTCCCTCTCGGGCCCGCACCATACAGGAGTGATTTCCAACTCGGGGCTCGAATATGAGCTCTCGGAACATCCTGCGAGATACTCGAACGACATCGCCGGCGCGAGTCCGATGGGCAAACGGGAACAATAACAACGACAACGACGACGACGAGGCGGATTCATTTACATGCGGATGAAACTCGCTCGGGCGAATATATTCTTATTATTATTCACCGCAGCGGCGGTGGTCGTTATTGCTATATAATACCCCGCCGTCCGGAGACGCGGATAAACCACTCGAATCCACCCCGCCGACGCCTCGCCGGCTCCCCTTCGTCTTCGCCTTGGAACGGGAGAACTACGGTGGCGAACGGGTTTAAACAAAAAAGGTTTTAATTGTTTCTGGTTAATTGTCTTCTGTTATGTAGTCGTGGAGATGAATCTGGGGAGATATTTCGAGGGAGGTTGTTGCCGGAAATGAGATAAGTTTTTTTGCTTCCTTATAGAGGAAGCTTTGTTTTGGAAAAAAAAATCCGAGATTTCATTGGAAACGTGTTTAGAATGTTCGAAAACGTCGAAAAATTACATTTAGAAAAAATATCCGCGATGTGTGTGTGTGTGTGTGTGTGTGTGTGTGTGTGTGTGTGTGTGTGTGTGTGTGTGTGTGTGTGTGTTTTTTGCAAAAATTTCAATTTTCAACTTTCAACTTTCAGCTTTTTATTTTAGGTTCGTTGGGTTTATTTCGTTGACTGACGAAAGAGGTGAACATGATCTGGAGGACATTTAAATTTAGGACCTACGAGGACTTTTGACGGATTAGCCATCGGCACATTTTTTTCGAGATTCTTTGCGGTGGTGAATCTAAACTTTTCGTTGGAAAGTTCAGCTCATTGCATTGCAGTCTTACGCGTTAACGAACAATCATTGTGTACAAACATCCGCAATTTGTTTCTTTGGTTCTACATTTTTTCATAGTTGAAAGTATAGTTGAAAAAAAAATGATAAATGTAACGAGATACAAGTCGACGCTCGTGAACGAGAACATATTTGTCGAATGTACAAACGCTTGTTACCGCGTACTCGTATGAACATCGTGCAGTCCAGGCTATTCTCGATCATTGCTACAAATAAAAGAGATTTTTCAAAATCTGTCCGGACCCTCACAGGTAGATTTCGGGGGCCTAAAAAAATCCCCAGAATATGTCAGTAGAATAAAACAATCAATCCGAAACCTCTCAAGTACATTCCTTTTACCTGAAAACAAAAAAGTCTCTGGAATATCTCTAGGATATTCTAGAATATCCTAGAATATCCTAGAATATCCTAGAATATCCTAGAATATCCTAGAATGTCCTAGAATATCCTAGAATATCCTAGAACATCCTAGAATATCCTAGAATATCCTAGAATATCCTAGAATATCCTAGAATATCCTAGAATATCCTAGAATATCCTAGAATATCCTAGAATATCCTAGAATATCCCTAGAACATCCCTGCAATACCGACCCGTACAAAATGCGACCCCTCCGCCTTAACATTCTTACCAAAACGACCATCGGCATGTTCGCCTATTAAACCGATGTTTAACGAGTGCTTCGATTCCCGGTACAGCGGTACATCGCGCCCGGAATGCATATGTACACGTTATAGCCGAGATACACAGTGTCTCTACAGGTTGCTGATTTCGCGTGCTTGCTCGTGGGATTGGAGGTATCGCGGGTGAGAGCAGCTAGCCCGCCGCCGATCGGCTCTCCCTAGGCGGGAGCAATATATTTTATAGCGGCCAACGGTGTGCCACCCTGTGAGAGAGGGCCGAGGGAGAGGAAGAGAGAGAGAGAGAGAGAGAGAGAGAGAGAGTGCGCCATTGCGAGACGAACGCGCGACCGAAAGAGAGGGCCGGAGAGCCGAAGGGAGCGCACAGTATTTATTTATCACCCACGATATCCGGGTTTGGTCCCCGACCAGTCAGTAGTTCGAGCTGTGCAGGTCGACGAGCCATTCCGTTTAATGGACGGTCGGGCTCGCGCGAAACTCGCTCGAGCACCAATCAGCGACTGTGACTTGACGAGCGAGCCCTCTGCGCCACCGCTATCGCGTACGAGGGATTCCCCGCGCGGGCGCGCATGCGCGGCTCTCGCTGGCGCGCTGCGCGGGGATTCCCCGTTCTCGCTCTCGCTCCCGCTCGCTCACTTCGGGCGCTCGCCGTCCCGCTCGGCGGCCAGAATTGGCTCGCGTTATGAATTGGGCGACCGGTTAACGTCGTTTCCGCGTCAATTTGCTACGTAAAGGGACTCGGCGCGGCGCTCGCGCACCCCTAAAATGTATGGGCTGACAAAAATGTCTCCTGTTATTGCGGAATTGCCTCGACGAATAAGCCCTGAGAGAGAGAGGGGGGAAGTGAAATGATTGCGTAACGCTGCAGGATCGCGCGAGGGTGGACGAAGGGTCGAATGCGTGTCCGCTGTCGCGGGACAACGCAGGCAGGTCGCGCATCGTTTATTCAACGGGAGATTAAAACGATCGAGCTAAACTATACTCTGTTATATCTGGGAATGGTGCACGGTTAATGCACAACGCTGTGCTGGCAGCTTGGATGGACCGCTCGACGAGGCGAACTCCGATGGTTCGGAGTATCGGAGAAATTGCCGATTCGCTCTCGTGGATGCCGTCGCATGGCCGATGTTCACTCAATGTTCTGAAAATCGATGTTTTTCACGCGTTGCATCGATTATTTAATTCGATTTTTTTATTCATCGATTCAATTAAACGTTATCGATTATTGTGGCAAATAATCGATGTTTTTTCACTGCAGGCGCGGCAGGTCGTGATTGAAACACTTTGACGATCCATGGAGATTTCGAAATTGTACACTTCAATTTTGTGTTTGTGTTGGAAAAATTCTAACTCTTCTGCAGTACGATAATAATATCTATAGAGTAAAAAAATAATTTTGTGAATTCGGAATTCTAAGTTTCGTAAAAATATTTTTGTCGAATAAGTGACAAACACTTTTGGTCCGGTTTGAATAAACAAACCTGTCCTTTTATATTCCGTTGTCAAATTCTTCTCGAATTTGCCAAGAAACCTGGAGTCGAAATCTATCCAGAATTAGAAACTTGGACATTATAAGCACAATGTGCAATTAATAATAAACAGATTTTACTACATTTCCATACAACGTATTTACAACTATACTTACTCTGAATTAGCTTTCTTTACTCTTCCGTCGAGGTCTGCCGTGTTGCACTTATGAAAGTGCAACACTTCTTTTTTCGTGCAAATATAGCGTTTTAATTAATCCGGGCTATTTTTAATTAAACGATGCATCAATTTGACATCGATTTTTTAGACAAAAATCTATTTGTTTTGTAATATAAGGTACGATTTTTTTTTTTTTTTTTTTTTTTTTTTTTTAATCGCCCATCACTACCTGGCAGGGAGGGAGCGACCGAACTTCGCCTGTTAGCCCGATAACCCAGCGATTGACGCGACAGGCTGTTCGCAACAGTGTTACAACAGGGAAAATTACAATGTCGAATATTTTAGCGAAATTTGTACACGAAATTACCGAGCTTTTGCCGATAAATCAAACGCGTTAAACTCAATGTGGGAAAATCGAGGTAAAATTAATTTATCGTTGTATTTATTTTTGTTTGTTTGTTTTATATGCTCGCCTCCATCGAGAGCGTGTAAAAAGCTCGATTTAATATTTTGTACCAGGCTTTTAACGCAATTTGCATCGTTTCAAAATTCAATCCATCGGTTTTGTGCATAAAAGCTTTCACGTATTGTAACGCAAATTTTCATGCAGACATTTCCGCGGACATTCAATCGATTACACGAATTTATTTCCGCAAAGACTCGACGATTACGAGCAAACAAATGGCGAGATACCGCGTTGACCGTCGAAGGGTTAACGCGAAATAAAAATCTAATTTTTCTTTACGACACTTTACGTATCCGGCGAAGAAGGGCGAGCATTTTTCCTTTCGACCACTTCGATTTCCGGTCAGGACGTTACATCCCTCGAAGTAAGAGAAACTGGCGAGGTCTCGAAGATAAAGACGTTTCATTTCGGCCGCGGCTTAAAAAAAAAAAAGAAAAAAAATTAAGAAAAGAAAAACCAGCTGAGAGACTAACAGCGAAGGAGAAGGGTTTTTCCTCTCTCCCCCTCGGCTTTCTTTCTTTTTAAGCCCCGTGGCCGAAGGTGAAAGAATTGGCTGCGGTCGTCGGTCGGTCCCAACGAGGATAAATATTCTCTCCTTGGCAATCGTAATTTATCGAGTCGCTGGCGATGAGAGTAATTTAGGTTCCTCCCTCGTGCGGGAAAAGCCCGGCGAAGAAAGAAGAGGGACGGAGAATCCGCGGCTCTTTTCTCCGCGCGCTCGGGAGCAAAATGGAAAATTCGACGCTGTGGAAAAGAGGCGAAGCAGCGGAAGATATAGCTGTGGCAATTGCGGCGGGGTGGAAGAGAGGGACGAAGAAATCGTAGAATTGGCGATTCGCACGAGGTAAAACGAGGGGAAAAAGCCAGAACGCGGAAGATGGAGAGATAACCAGACTCTCGCTCGGGCCCGCGAAAAAACTGGTAATACGGGTGTGAAAGATGGCAGTCCGATAATCGAAGGGTGAATCGGTGTCAATTAAATCTTCCGAGCCGCTCTTTCTGTCGCCGCGGAGAATATATCTGGCCAATGAGAGAAAAAGAAAAGGGCAAATAAAAGAAAAAACTTCCATCGGGCGTTTAATTATTGAGAAAATGTCGTCGACGTTTCAGAGACCGGGCGACGGTGACGTAGGACGAACTAATGAAAACGCGAAAATTTATACGAAAGCTAAAAAAAAATTAACCATCGACTTTCAAAGAAGCTAATTTTTTTAATTTTATCCAATAAAATTTTGTACACTTCCATTTTTTTTTTTTTTTTTTTTGCTCGGTCTCAGTCCTTCAGCGGGAAAAATACACCGGAAAATTTCTCTCGTTTATAACGAATTTTCGGATATAACAAAAACACGATACGAGGAATTACGAAAGCGTGTGTGAATGAAAAGAGCCGTAGTTCGAAACAGGATATGCTTTGAAACGTTTATCTCGCTTTCATCGCTTTTGCGGTAATACGTACGTCTATACATATATATATATATATATACACATGTATACTTTTTTTTCACGGCCTCATCGACTCGCAGTCGCGGGCGAAATTTTTCACCGATATAACCAATCATTCGCGGAGCGAATAGTGGATACAGTTATAGATACAGTTTGACACCCGCACACACACATGCAAATATAAATTCGCGGCTATCCAGTGTCGTTCGATTGATTACCAATAATATATTCCCGGTTTTCCCGTCTCTTTTGCGATCGCTTTTGCCGCAAGAGTGCTTCCTGCCAGCGAACTATGCGGCTTCGAACTTTTAACTTTTCATAAGGAAATAACAAAAAAAAAAAAAAATAAAAGAACTCTCGAGAGGAAGTAACGAAAAATTCCATACTGGAAGAAGTGGGAAGGAAGAAACAGCTTCGAGGAGGTATTTCCGGTCGAAATAGCCCGTATCGGTCGACAGAACGTGGAAGAAGCGACACGGTGGAAAGTACGAAATAGCCGACTTAAGGAAGTTTTACTGCGAGACAAACCGGAAGTGATTCGGGCTCTGCGTCCGAAAGCCCGCCCTTTCTCCCTCTCTCGTCCCTTCCACTCCGAACTACCCCCGGACAAGAAACTTTCTTTCTCTCCTCCTTTACTCGGATTACTAACGCCTACGAACATCCATTCTCGTTTAACGCCTTTATTTACCGACCGGGACTTTTCTTCGGCCTCCACCGCTTCTCATTTCTTAACTTTATTTTTTATTTTATTTTACTTTTTACTTGTTTTATACTTTCATTTTATCGTACTCTATCCCGGTGCCTCGTCGATTTCTTCACTTCGAGCCACTGCTCGGGCTGAGGTGTCGTCTGCGCGTAAGCCGATTCCGCAACTACGGCATTTAATCCTCCGAAGCACCGATGGGGTTCCATCGGTCTCATTACTGCAACGTATCTCTTAAACGGCTGGATGAAACATCAAGAAATTTGGCTGATAACATCAGCGCGTTCGCGCACATGTTCGAGATTTTTTTTCTTTTTTTTCCCCTCAATTTTTCTTTGACTTTTATTCGAAGGAAATATCTTGTTTTCGAATGGTTTGCATATCTTGGAATAAAAAATGTAATTCTGTTTTTTTTTTTTTTTGCATTAATTTTACCTCACTTCATTCCGGCGCCTCGTCGATTTTTTCACTTTGAGCCACTGCTCCGATTGAGGTATCGTCTGCGCGTAAGCGGATTCCATAGCTACCAGATTCAATGCTCCGAAGCACTAATGGGGTTGTGTCTGTCTCATTACGGTACCGCATCTCTTGAACGGCTCGATGAAACATTGAGAAATCTGTCTGATAACACAGCGCGTTCACGCACATGTTCAAGATTTTTTTTTCTTTTCTTACCCCCGATTTTGCTCCGACTTTTATTCAAAAGAAATATCTTGTTTTCGAGTGGTTCGAATAGCTTTGAATAAAAAAATGTTATTCAGTCCTTTTTCGGATGGTGTATCGACGCTGAATACATGAAAAACACGCGTAAAATATGTATATATATATTTATATTTATATATATATAAAATATAGGTAACAATTTTTCATTTTCGTTCAATCGCCCCCAGTTAAAAATTGAAGTATAAATAAACCTCAAAATTGCACGCGGTGATTTAGTTTCCGAGGTTCGGTCAGTCTCGCATGAGCGATAGAA
Organism: Stenichneumon culpator; assembly: GCA_964017025.1. Lineage (NCBI taxonomy): Eukaryota > Metazoa > Arthropoda > Insecta > Hymenoptera > Ichneumonidae > Stenichneumon > Stenichneumon culpator. Next base: position 15,184,984 of record OZ024779.1, on the reverse strand, counting down.
AGAGTCCGCGCGTGGCCCAAAGCGTTTCACGATTTTGTGCGGAGCGCTGAGGAGGGTGGAGAGAGGAATCTACTCGAGCGTGTTTTCCCATGCAGGAGCGAGGCCGGAGGCTGTGCGCAACACACAGAGAATGTATAAAGTATCCTGAGGGGTTGCGCGACGTCTATATAGAGACGGGCGGCTCCAGCGTACAAATACGAATACGAATAACAAGTTTATTGGCCGGAGTCCAGAGGGACCACTCAAGCTCGATCGCTCTCCGCGGACCGACTCGTACTCGTACGAAACGGCCGTGGAGCAACCTCGCTCAACCCTATTCGCCTACGAAGCCGTTTACCTAACGGGTGATTCTTGAAAACGCGGACACGCGCGCGAGTCATTTTTTTTTAGCTGACTGTGAAAAAAAGGCCTCAAAGAGCAATTTTTCATCCCCTCTATTTTCAACTGTTCGACACTTTGTACCTCACAAGCAATCCTTTTAAACATTTTTAAATTGTTAATTTATTGATAATTTATTCATAATTTATTCATAGTTCATTGATCATACATTGATCATTCACTCATCATTCATTGATCATTCATTGGTCATTCATTGGTCATTTATTGATAATTTATTGATCATTCATTGATCATTTATTTATTTTTTATTTATTGGTTTTTGGTTCTGTATTTATGTTTTGTTTATTTTTGCAGACTGGTTTCATCGCCAACGAGGCAGAACGAGCAAGCTTCCAGCAGCAGCAGTACCATCGGTCAGCACGGGGCAACATTCGCTGTCCGAGTGGGAACGATCGACGGGGTTGTAACGCACCACCTGAGGGCCGAGACGAGAAGAGATTTGGCTGCGTGGGCGAGGGCCATCGTTCAAGGGTGCCACATGGCTGCTCACTCCTTGCGCGAGTACACAGTCCGTAAGTTGAACTTTCTTCCGAAGTTCGAATTTTCGAACCGGAGGTGGCGTTTTTTCAGCATGACGTCACTTCTTATTATATTATTATTAATTCTATTTACAAATATAAAAATTATTCTATTTAATAAAAAAATTTGATTATTGAAATTTTCATATCGCTTTCTGATAATGTCCCTTTATTTTTCGTTGTGAAAAATTGTATTTCTATTATAGCTTTTTTCAAAATTTTATTTATTAAAATAAAAACTTAATTTTGCAGGATGTCTTTGGCAAGGAAGAGCCTGCCAACTGGTCGTCAATCACGAGGAGGGTTTCGTACTGTACGCGGCGGGAACGCGCGGAATCGTAACCGGAAACGGTGCGAGTCCAGGCTCCCCGCCTGCGCCTCTCTGGCGAAGATCCTTCGACAAATTGAGGATGTCCGCGGACGACGGCGCTCGTCTTCTCTGGCTCGATTTCGGTGGCGACGACGGCGAGATCGTGAGTAATCTGACTCATCGCAACTATACTATATTCATTTAAGGTAGTCGGAGCGGTACAGTCCGGCCAAACGTGAGTTTCAGGGATAAAATTCTAACATTTTTCGATGGGATAAAAATGTAAAAAAAATTACCCATTTGGGAGGTGCGGCAAATACTGTTTTCAGGCAATAATAAATCCAAAACTTTATCGACAAATTAACGATAAAAATCATTGTTCGACAAATTACCCGGCAACTTATCTATTGTTTTCGATCAAAGTGATTCGTTTATTTTTCTGGATGCGTATGAATTTATTCAGAATTTTTCGTAATCTGTGAAAATCGTGTTTTTTCTATGTTCAAGCTGTGAAAAACCTCAATTTTCAAAGGTTACAAAAAATTCTGAAAAAAACTCATACGTATTCGGAAAAATGAACGAATCATTTTTACGGAGGAAAATAGTTAAGTTGCCTGGTAATTTGTAGAAAGGATTTTTATCTTTAATCTGTAAACAACAAATTGGTATTATTATTTCACCAAAACAATCTTCGCAGCATCTCCCATATACTTGATTTTTGTCAGATGTTTATCCCATCGAGAAGTGTTCGAAATTTTCTCTGAATCTCACGTTTGGTGGGACTTTACCGCTCCAACTACCTTAACGAGAAAAGCAATAATTTGAGATGATCAACAAAATATTTAATTTATCGCAACATTAATTTCACGTGAAATAATTTTTTTAAATCCCTCAAACTTTCGCGGACAAAAACAATGTTTCCTAAACGTACAAACAATTTTTATCGCCTACCCTTCGCCGATAATTTTACCCTTTATCACGAAGTTTAACCTCAGGTTTCGTTTTTCTGTTTATCTTTGCAGGAATTAGACCTGGAGAGTTGTCCAAAGCCAATCGTCTTCGTGCTGCACAATTTTCTCTCGGCGAAGATACATCGCCTCGGTTTGACCGCATAGGGGTACGAGGGGACCTCGTGCGAGGTCCCCGACCTTCCGCCTCACACAACGAGGTCCGTAACGAGCGTCTTTCTTCACTAATACAAAGACGAGCGTAGGGCGGAACGGACGAAGTTGTGGAGCAAAAATAAAAATAAAAAAAAACAATGAAAGAAGAAGAAGAAAAAGAAGAAAAAAAATTACACGAGAGAGAAATATATGGAACGCGTCCAGGGGGCGTTCGAGAGAAGCCCGCCGATGTTCCTTCGATGATTTTTCGTCGGGCGTTCGAGAGGCCAAGATGAAGAATCGCGGTGCAGAGGACGTTGAGTAGAGCGAATGCTCCAAAAGCAGCGTTTCGAGAAGCCTCGATGAACATTTTTCTTTGCCGTACGTAAACCCGAGAGCCAACGACTTAACACTTAAGAAAGTATAGCGACTATCGAGTGAAAGAGAGAAAGTAATGAAGGGAGAGGAAAAGGAAGAAATAACAATAAAAAATTAATAAAAAATAAAAAAGATATTGACAAGATTGAGGAGCGGAAGAAATGAGAAACGATTAATCGACTCGGAGCCATCCACTGAAACTTTTTCTCTCAAAGCGCGGAAAAAAGTTTCGAATAAAAGAAAAAATCGACGGTTATAATATTGCGATAATGAGTTGGGTATGATAAAAAGAAAAATGAGACTAAACGAAGAATAAAAAAAGAAGAGAGGAGAGAAGACAATGCGAATAACCGAGGATGCAAACGAGACGAAACGAATGAGTGGAACAAACGTTCGAGATATAAATTTGAGATTTTAGAGAGGGTATCAGGAATCGCTAATAATCAACGCGCCTAATTAAGTGATTACTATAAATAAATAAGATTAAAAGATGAAAAAAAAGGACAAAGAAAAAGAAAATGGTAAATAGATTAACGAGACGGCATGATAAAATTGAAGGAAGCGAAGGAAACAATAGAGGAGGAAACAGGAAATGAACGAGGGAAGCGGCTGAATGATAAGCGAAATGATAAGGAAAGTTTCATCGACGAGAAGAATGAGGAAAAAACGAAAATAAATATTAAAAAACAGAGATACGCATAATTATCGATAAATATTATTACTAACGAATTATTAACGTATAAATGAATAAAGAATTGTGCGATTTGCATGACGACCGCAGTCGTCGGCCGAGCCCGGCATCCCCGCAACGCCGGACGCGTTCTATCGAGCGAAGGAATAGACAAGAAAAAAAAATGGGGTTTGGGGAAGAAGTTATGAGTTTTGAAAGCTAAAAGACGGAAAGCTGTATCGCTCCTGAAGAGGTCGGGAGAGACGAAAGGAGATCACTATGACGAAAAACCCGATAAAAATTAGCGGCTAATTTATTAATGTTAAAAGTGCGCCCCTCGCTGGTCAATTATTGCGTCGTTATGCTACTTTTTCACCGACTCGCTCAGCGCCCCCGCACGAATCTCTCAGCGAAATTAAACAAAAAAAATTGCCAAGAAAATAAAAGTAAGAAAAAAACGAAATTGCGCGAAAGAGAAACCGCTTCCTCTCGCGCGCGCCTCCGGCTTCCTGGCGGATAACTCGTTCGAGGAAGAGCAGCTCCGGGATGGAAATCGGCAAAGCGCCTGAGAGAGAGAGCGACGAGGATCGATCCCGGCTCCGAGCAGCCCTGGGTTATCAAAGCTCCATTCTGCGCCCGGATAATTCCGTTAGAACTTTTCCCGTCTAACGTTTTTTTCCCCCTCGCTTCTGTTCGGGGCGGTTCGTCGAGGGAGATCGCGCCGTGGATGGAGGAAAATCACCGTCGCGGGTTCTTCCTCTTCCGCCGGAAAGTTTTCCGCGGCCGCCGAAGAAGATGGCAGCGGATTTCTGGCCGGTGGTCCGTCTCGCCCCCTCGCTGCTCCGTCTCATCCTCGCCGAGGACGGCTCGAAGCAACACTATCGTTCCTTCTGCCGCTGGAGGAAGATTCGGAGGATCGGGCTCGCCGCTCGGTAACTTTTCCCATATAGATGAGGCAGGCACGTGCATTATCCGGCGAAGGCGCCGCACGGATGGAGAGAGAATAAAAGCTCTCGCACGCGAGATCTCAAGACGGTAACTCCGGAATCAGCGACGGATCATGAGTTATCGAGCTCTCTTGCCCGGCGAAGGTTAGCGAGGGCGTCCGGAGTTTTTATTACTTCGACGGGATATTTATATCGGTCATTCCGCGTCAAATCGGCAGCCGATTTTCGAGACGATTTTGTTCTTTTTTTTAGGATGATGGTTTGTCACCGGCTCGTAAGAGTGTCGGGACTTTTTTTCAGATTATTTTACACCAGTGGTGAAATTTTGTTAATCCTTAAAAAATTAATGACGAAAATGTTTTAAAAAATTTGAAAACATTCGCAGTGATTCTATGATTCGGAACATGATTTTTAAGCGTCGGCCGATAATGCGGTTCTCAGTATTTACTTTTTTATGATGGCAATTGTATTCGGGAAATTGAAATTCATTGATGTTTGAGAAAGTTACGAGCGATTAAAAAAATAAAAATTCCAATTGCAACATGCACGGTAAAAAATAATTTCGGAAAATCGTAGAAATAATTTTGTTCAATAAGTGACAACTCATTTGTTCAAGCTTGAATATACAAACTTGTCCTTTTATTTCCCATGTTATTAAGGATTTGCGAAAAGTAAGTTGTTGTAAAAAGTGCAACTTTTTTTACTGCGTGAAAGAAACTAAGAACTTGCGAAAAAATAGTAAATATTGAGATCGCATTATCGTGTGCCGCCCAAAAACCACATTTTAAATTATAGAATCAGTGTCAATGTTTGTCAGATTTAAAAAAAGAACTTTTTCGGAATTGATTTTTCAACGATTTAAAATGTTCACTGGTAGTAAAAAAAAATCAGAAAAAATGCCAATCCCCTTATCAGTCGGTGACAACATCATCCTAAAAAAGTGACCCAAACCTGCAGACGTGAGAGACATGCGCTGCTGATATGACGTGGAAAGCCCCAAATATATAAATATACATGGGAGGGAAATCGAAACGAGAATAGGATAAAGTCGAAAAAAAAAACCAAACAAACCCTATAGAAAAAAAATAGAGAATTAATCTCCAACCGGCGAGGAAGCGCTCTAGTTGTTTTATACGGTTCGTATCCTTACGCAATTAAATTTAAGATAAAAAAAAATTCAGAAAAAAAGAGTGATAGTGTGAAAATGGCATCGAATCAGAGATTGGGGAGGAGCGTCCTAGGCGAACGTCGGAGGGCGTCCAAGTCGTATAAAATTTGAGGGAGATGAATAAATGGTAGGGGGGTGGAAAGATGGAACAACGCGACTGTTGATATTAATGTAAATTGGAGCGCCGAGAACGTGCCGGTCTGACAAAAACCTCTCGGGGGTGGAAAATCTCTGGGATTGTGTATGTGCGTCTCCGAGACGTTTTCATCGTGCCCATAAATTTCTTAAGAGCGGAGAGGCGGAGGGCGGAATAGTTGCCGAACTGGAGTTTATTCAGGCTCGTCGTCCCGTTCCCGTCGCTGGCTCGTTCTCGGGGTACGATTGACGCCCGGGACGTCTCTTTAACCAATTATCGCTATAATAGCCGGGAAATATATCTCGTCGGGCGCGGAGAAGACGACGAGCGGAGGGAAGAGGAGAAAAAGGAAGATGACGATGGGGAGGAAGCGCAGCCCGAAACCATTTTCCCCGATTATTTCCACTACTCAGACAAACCCCGAGAGTACCCCGTTAACAATTGTAATGAATATCCGTAAGAGAGAAAGCGCGAGTGAATTTCTGTGTATAAATACGCGACGAGGTGGGAGGAATCGATTGTCGGACGAATGAACGAATATTTGTGAGTGAGAGGAGAGAACAAAATTGGGGTGAAAAAAATACTGGAGGGCAGTGGCGAAAAAAAATCCCATGGGATTACAAAAAAAAATGATTAATTAAAAAAAGTATAATGCGAGTGAGATTATCGAGAGTGAAGAAAAATATTAATGATAATTTAAAAAATGAAGGGAACGTGTCCGCTGCCCCGGAGCCGTACAATAAATAAAGTTTTGCGATTAAGTAGACATATCAACGAAGCCACGTTATTAATAATCTTACTTCTCTTTTTTTTTAGTTTTTTTTTAGTTCGTTTGTATTGTTGTTATCTTCCACGAGGGCCCTCGAGATCGACGCGTGGGCGGTTGTGGTCGATCGAGATGGAAGTGAAATACGCTGGAAAAAAAGAAAAAAAGGTCGTATCCTTCATTCTGTAAATAAAAATTCCTTAGGGAGCGCGAGTTTTTTTTGCACGATGTGCGTGCTCTTTCCAGCGGTCGATTAAGAAAAGGTGATCGATGAAAAGAAATTGTATCTTACATTCGGCAGTGTGAGAGATCTTTGTTTCGCGGGAGATCGTACGAGGACCCTCACATGCACGTGTACACACAAACACAGAGAGCGATCTTCGCGAATAGTAAAATAAATAATAATAAAAAAATAAATAAATAAAACAACTCGATTAAAGTATTTGCTTTCGAAGAGTCGGCGATCGGCTCTCGTAAATTATGTATTTTTCTAATAATTTTAGCCTCTTATTGAAAATGAAAAAAAAAATATTCATACCTGCGGAGAATAAGATTGCAAGAGATAGAGAGGCATTTCGCCGAGCGAATAATCGTCGCGAGATACTTTTTTCCTCTCGCGAACATGCAGAATATAAAATGTGCCCCCTCCCCCACCTACCCTTCGATTATCATTCCCTCGACTTTTTTTTTATTATTTTTTATTTAGAAGACTACGATGGTTAATGTATGTATGCGTTACCAAATAAACAGAACGGTTAGAGCATCGACTGGTTGAACATAGTTGTCTCGTGTCAATTTTTTTTTCCCTACCATAAATGTTAACCCTTCCCATATCGAGATTCATCGGCGAAGGCAGCAGCTTCGAATTCATCCGGCTCTCGACCAAACTGGAAGAAAAGTGAATTTTATTCGGAAGGTACGTATGTTGTGTCGTCAAATAGACGTCATAGGAGAAAACATCAATTCGGCTTGAGAATTTAATTTTCTGACCGGAAGTGACGTTGTACCGGTAATAAATAACTTTCGGGCAAAAAGTGTGATTTTCAAACTGTATTGACGTTTTCCTGTATGACGTCACTTCCGGTAACATCTTTGGCCGACAGAATTTTTTATATAATCAGAACACCGTTGCAAGCGATTTATCATGGGGGATTTTTCACCCATTGTTGTTGTTGCCGAAAAAAAAAATAACACAACTTTTAAAAAATCTTTAAAATTTCAAAATTAATCTTTAAAATCTTTAAAAAATTAATAAAAAATACCTATATCTGTTGTTGATAACTTGCAATTTTAAATCGCGTGCCAGAAGCATAAAACAAGAAGCCGTCGTCGCCCGAGGCGACGCGGAAAGGATGCTGTACGCACCCCTCCGAGAGATTGATTCATCCCCTCGTCTCGCAGGTATAGCTTACGCCTCGAAACGTATAAAACATATATTCTCCGCGTTCTCGTTTCCCTCGGTGGCGCTTTTTTTTTTTTGCTGCACATACACGTATATCGGGGCGAAGCACGCAATCTCGATTCTTCGTTGGATTCTTCTATGAATACGGGAAGACGCCGGAAGAGCCGCGCGGATAAAAGTTCGCGGTAGGCAAAATCGTGAAACGACGCAATCGCGGATAGGGAAAAAGAGACCAAGTAAGTTTTCCTCCGGAGTGAGACATACATATATATATATATACGTGTATATAAACGTGTATCTATACATACGTTTATATATACATAGTATGCACGTATATGCACATATATAGGACACTCGGAGGTAAGAAGTAGATTTCTGGATGAAAGTAAGGCGGCGATATAGAAAGCCGGAGGGCTCGAGAGAAGGGGAGGAAAGCCCGCGAGAAACTTTGGGACTTTGTCATTTTTATCGGCAGTTCGATATCGTCGTATTCCGCGATTGGCCACCAAATCCTGCTTTTCTCTTCTTTCGCTGAACGAGGCCGCCGCCTCAACGGTGCGATCCTCTCGCCCGCTGCTGTGTCGCTTTCCTCCTCCCGTATCGCTGCCGCGGAAACCGTATAGACCGTGGAAAAGTGTGCGGCTCCGGCGCATCGCTCGTCGCAAAACTTTTCTGATCCGTCTTTTGCCGGGGCAGCGCGCTAGAAAGATATTTTTCGAAGAGCCACGGCGGAGGGAGGGACCGACTGTCTGACTGGTTCGCCACGTAAATCACAGCCGTGCCCGATAGCTTCACATATCTTACTCAAAATTTCTTCTCGAATTTCGTCCGTTCAAGGAATTTTTTTGTTTTTTTTTATATATATATGTTTGGAATATAAAAAATTGTGTGGCCTGTGTTATCCCAATATGCGGATAAAATAATAAAGGTAAATATGAACGTTTCGACAAGACTACGACACCATCAAAAAATGAATGTCTTCGAATCCTGAGACTCCAGTCCGTGCCATCTCGCTTTTATCCGGTATTTTTTGTTCAGCTCGACACGTAAATCACAGCTGTGCTTGATAGCTTCCCTACCTTACTCAAAATTTCTTTCCGAGTTTCGTCCATTCAAGCAATTTTTTTTTTTTTTTTTTTTAGACAGATGTGTGGAATAAATAAAAATTGTACGAACCGTATTGCCCCAATTCCTATTATGCGGGTTGCGGTGGAAAGATAATGCAGAATTGAAATGCGAACGTTTCGAGAAGCCTAGGACTCCATCCAAAAATAAGTGTCTTCGAAACCTGAAACTCCAGTTCGTGCCATCTCGCTTTTATCCTGTATTTTTTTGGTCAGCCCGTCTGTACGATTCGGCACGTAAATTACAGCTGTACCCGATAGCTTCCCTATCTTACCCAACATTTATTTTCGCCTTTCGTCCGTTCAAGCAATTTTTTTTTAGATAAATGTGTGGACTAAATAAAAATTGTATGGGCCGTATTACCCCTATTTGGATTTTGCGGATGGCGGTGGAAAGGTAAATCTGGCAAAAATCTCGAAGCGTAACACCACGTTTCGACAAGACTGGGACTACGTTCAAAAAGAAATGCCTTCGAATCCTAAAATCCTAGTTTGGGCCATCTCGCTTTTATCGTGTATTTTTCTTCGGCTCATCCGTACGATTCGCCACGTAAATCACATCTTTGTCCAACAGCTTCCCATATCGTCCCCAAAATTTATTATTCAAACTCGTCCGTTGAAAGATTTCTTTGTAGTGTTTTTTTTTCTTTGAATAAGAACAAAACTGTTTTACCCGTATTACCCCAATTCGGATTATGCAGATGTGACGGTGAAAGTAAAATTGGAAAAATCCGAAGGCGTAACGGGAACGTTTCGATAAGATTCGACAAGCTCCGAAAAAGAAAAAAAAATCTCGTCTTCAAACCCCAAAGCCCATTTCCGTTTCTTCTTCTTCTTCCTTTTTTTTCTAAGCTTTATTCCATCGCGAAAGCGAGTGTTCGCGTTATTGCGATGTCGATTCGATCGCGTGTCGCGGTGCTTTTCTCTTCCTGCTTTTCTCCCCATCGAAGCTATCGACCCGCTAGATTTATCTATTTATTTACCTATTTATCCCAAAATTTATTCATCAATCTCTTCCCTTGAAACAATATTTTTTTCTTACGTAAGAAAAGAAAAACAAACTATTCGACCCGCATTGACCCAATTCAGATTATGCAGATCGCGTGGCGAAGGTAAAATTGGAAAACCCACACCCCAAAAAAAAATCCCTCGCCTTCGAATCCGAGAGCCCATTTTCCTTTCTTCCTCCTTTTTTTAACCAGAGTTTCTTCCACCCTGAAAGCGAGACTTCGCGTTATTGGGATTTCGATTCGATCGCGTCGCGTTCTCGTGGGAGTTTCTACCCGCAGAACCGAAATCGCGACGCGAAGTAGAAAAAGGCGGAAGGAAAAGTGGAGAGAATGAAGTAGAGAGCGTCGCGGGCGGCGTGCCGGAGCCGGGCCGGAGGCGGCGGAGAGGGTTGCGTTATGCAAACAGCCCGAGGAACGTTGTCGAAGAAAGGAGCAACCTGGTAATATTTTCCTCCAGTGTGCACGCTGGAGAGCGACGAGAAGGGTCTTCATCGACACGTGCATACATCCATGCGTGCCGATTCTCCCCACTCCCGCGTTTTCCTCTCGCGGGATAAGCTGTGTTTTCAATTGCATTAAAGCTCGACGCTCCGCTGCTTTCCCCTCGTCCTGGAAAAGCGAGAGCTTCCAGGACTTCTCGAGAATCCTTCGGTGTATTTCCGTCGCCGGTTACACCAACCAAACCCCCCCCCCCCTCCCCGCCGCGCGTATCTCTCGCCCTTCAGATTTTTTGCATTGCCCCGTGCGAAGCCTTGCTATTTTCTTTCGACATTGGGCCGAGGGAATTTCTACCCTGTGGGAATTCCACAGAAATTCCACTACATCCCGAGCTCACAGGAGCTCGGGATGTAGAACGAGATAATTTTTTTTTTGCGGAGGGGTGGAAGGAGCGAGAGATACAGACGCGAATAATAAAATAGATATATTCATATGTATGGGGCATTCCACGTCAGATCAAAAGCCCTCTAAGCGTCGATTTTTAAATCCTCGAAAAACCTGAAAAATCTGAAGAAATTCACCCTGGTTCCATGATTTAAAATGTGATTTTTAAGGACCACACGATAATAGGATATCAAGATTTACTAATTTCGCGAGTTTTTAGTTTCTTACATGTCGCAATTAGATTTCTTAATCGGTCATAACTTTCTAAAATATCAATGAATTTTAATTGTTCTGCGGTTTATAAAAATACCAGAAGGCCCGAATACAGTTGATATCATTAAAAAAAAGTAAATATTGATATTCCATTATCGGGTGGTGCTTAAAAATCATATTCTAAATCATAGAATCAGTGTGAACTTTTTCAGGTTTTTTAAAACGTCCTTTTCCGAATTCGTTTTTCGAGAATTTAAAAAATGCACTGGTGGTGTAAAAAAAATTTTACACTACAAAATCTTACCCAAGACCCTTACCGGTCGGTAATAAAATCATACGAAAAAATGAACAAAATCGACGGGGCTTTGGCGTGGAAACGCCCATATACATGTATATTTATATACATATAAAAGAAAAGGGGAGAAGATGCAGAAACGGAGTCACGTCAACGAGAAGAAGGTAAGTGTGAGAAGAGAGCATGGGGTGGAGGTAGGGAGAGATATGGAAAAAGCGATATGGAACGGAAGGAAAAACTCGTTGCAGCTGGTGAGAAAAATGAATATTAATATCTCAACGGATCGCAGAGTAGAGCGCAAATGCCTCACTCACTCTCTCAGTGCGAGGTATATCACGGTATAAATTCCAGCGGGAGTACAACGACCGGAAACGACGTGTCACTCCGCCACGATTAAGCCAAAACGACTGTGTGACTCGGTTGCATTTCCATCTTCGTGTTTGTGTCTGTCTCTTGGATTTCTCTCTGGACCATGGACCGTGCGAAACGCGGAAAAATGCTGGGAGGATTTTTCCGAGACCTCTGGGAAATCGTGTAAGAGAGCTTGAATACCAAAGATCCAAGGATCTGTTTTATCGACGTTTCTCTCCTTAAGCTTCGACAAAATTGCAGGATCTGTTTTACCGACGCTTTAGCGTAAGAACAATTTAACGATAATGGTAGAGTAAAAAGGGCGGAAAAAGTTTTGCACCGAGAATCAAGAAACGGTCATGAAAGTACGGTCTTGTGACCTTTCTTTGACCTTCGACAAAGTTCGAGAATTTGTTTTACCGATGTTTTTGCGAACAAACGATTTAGCGATTACGGAGGAGTACGAAGGGCGCTGAGGGTTTCGCGCCGGAAATCAAGAAACTTTCATCAGAGATCAAACGATTGTCTTGTAACTTTACGACCTTCGACAAAGTTCGATGACCTTCGACCGACGATCCTTCCACGACCTCCAGTATAGACGCGACTCGCTTCTTCGACAGCTCCAACCTCATTACCCAGCTCAATCTCGGTTTTAAACGAGCTAACGATAAACGAGCTAACGACAGGTTTCCCAAAGCTTTTGGTGTCGCCCTTGCTAGCAAGATTCGGTTGGAAGCGACTTCCTCAGTTTCCCAAACCCCACAAGGAAACGTTAGATCCTAGTCTGAGATGTGAACGATGTAGCCCTTCGCTTCTCGCTTGGATCACAGAAGCGGAAGGAGGTCTCGTTGCCGCGAAAGGAAGTCAGTTTCATGCAGGTGTAAGTGCCCCGTCGAGCGGTTGCTCGAGGACCAAAGGAAAACTCCCCGACTCGAGAACGAGACACGGAGCAACCGATATACAGAGACTCAGCGAAAATTCTGTGTCATAGTCGCGAGAAGCTGTCTGGTAACTCGGTGCACTCGCTCGTAATTTAATCATTTCCGTTCAACGGCAGGCATGACCGGGCGAGAGACACGCGTCGCGACTTCTTCCCCCTTTGACGCGCCGGGGCTTCCCGGATGCTCCGCGTGGCGGCGCTGTTAAACGCGCCTCCGACCGCGCCGTGATGTTTCGCACAGTTTCCTCTCCGCCCGATTCCTCAGACGTCTCCGCCTTCCGTTTTCCACGACTCCACGCAGTTTTACCCCTCGACGCTTTGCGGAGGGGGCGCACGATAGGTAGGAAATATAACGCGCGGAGTACCGAGGTGGAGATGCACATGCTGACGACGAAACGACCGAGCGTCAAAAGAGCCGCTGAACCGAACTTCCGACTACTTCCCACTCCGCTCCGGAGGCCACGACGATTCTCGACGCTGCTCCGACGCTCATTCTCCGGGAGAAACGGAACGCTCCCACTGAGGGGCTTACATCACTCGTGTATATGCTCGCTCGGGCGTGGAAGGCGCCGCGTTTGCACGTCGCGATGCCGCTGAACACCCGCGAGCTTCGACGTCGAAACCATCGCTGCTTGCCGTCTTCATCTCCGTCCCGGGTTGACTTTTCCGACTTGCGCTGACGCCTCAAAGCGAAGTTTTGCCTTTGCATCGGTGAATGTTTGGCTGGGGAGGATGGAGTAGTTTGTTTTTTTGTTAGAGCATCATTAAATAATAGAATAGCAATAGAAGGCAATAGAATAAAACTGAGCTTTGACGGTCTCTCACCATCATTAATAAATGATACCAGCTTCAGGCAATTCTTCAATAATCGAAAAAATTTCGTTCGAATGGATGTTGTTCCCGGCTGTTTGAGAGACAAGGAGCAATCGTAGTCGATCTACCAGTTGTATCGCTGCTATAACATTTTCGATAGGCGTTTGTCGAGTTGAGGATTTCACGATATTTTTTCTATCACACGCTCTCACGAGAGTGTCATCGAGTTTTTCTACGGAAATCCCTTCGAACTTAATAAATCGATTGTTGGGATGAAAAGCTGGAGACATCGACGTTCAGAAACTCGATTTGTACACGTTACGACATTGTTATATTATTGTGGGAATATTGTTTTTTCTTTTTTTTTTGCGACGCCTGCTATATATATATTTATATAGTTTTTGTTCTGTTTATGTTTGTATTGTATATAGGCGATTGGCACTATGAGAATTCAAGGATCAATTATTTAAACGAGTGTGAATACTGTTCGATTCGGAATACCTTTTAGGTAAGACTCTTAGTACAGCTTTCGTGTACGCGTTTTTTTTACTATTATTATAATTACTATAAGTGTCATAGATTATGCATTTTTTTCATTTTTGCAATCTTTTTCACCTTTTTTTACGATATAAAATATGCTTGTCTCTGATTTCTCTCTGAATCGTTGATATTTTTTTTCCTTTTTTTCTTTTTTTTTCTTTAAATACGTTTACTCGAAGTCTTTGAATAATATCTATCTTACGTACGAGTAGGTACCGAGTCACACTGGTCGCTCGAGTGTACAGTCGATTTTTTTTTCACTTGTCACGAAACACTTGAATTGTTTTTTTTTTTTTTTGGGTCTCTTGAATACCCAATTTTTTTTTAAACTTACACGACTAATTGTATTGGAAGACTCTGGAGTTTTTTTTTTCTTTTACGAGATTATTTTTACAGTCTTACCCACGGGTATAGCTTCTTCTTCTTCTTCTTCATCTTCCTCCATTATTCGGACATATACTTTATGGCAATTATAGATCGGCAGTAGCTTTTGCTTCAATATCGATTAATAAATATAAATCTTCAGACGTTTATGTTGCATGGCTTCAATTCCATGAACTGATAAGGCACGTGGAGAGTTGCATTGTTGTGCTCTACGAGCAAGTGACCCCGTCTCGGTGACGCTCCTATCACTAAAACTGTTTCACCTTTCAGCAAAACAACTTCGCCATCGCCCTCCTCTGTCGCAAAAAAAAAAAATAATAATTATAAATAAATAAATTTCTTAGTGATTTTGGTGTGTGTCGTTCGGCCTTGTCTTTCGATAACTCACCTGGAAACGGCATCTTCATCACTCTGGTCTGAGGATATCCGAGCTTCGTGTTTCCAGTAACTGTGTACGATCTGCTCGGCGGAACAGGTGGCGGTCTCTCCTGTAGGTAAATAAAATAAATAAAATAAATAAAATAAATAAAATAAATAAAATAAATAAAATAAATAAAATAAATAAAATAAATAAAATAAATAAAATAAATAAAATAAATAAAATAAATAAAATAAATAAAATAAATAAAATAAATAAAATAAATAAAATAAATAAAATAACACTCCCTTTCGCGATCTTTCCCTTGTTCATTTTTTTTTTTTTTTCAACAGAGCGTATCTTCAACGAAAATAGTTATAAAATTAACGAGAAAAAAATTGCAGACGTTCATGTTCAAGAGATATTTGTTGGTTGCAAAAACCCTGTTTCATTAAGTCTTAGAATCGGATGTACGAAATGTTCGAACGGCGACTCACGAGGTCGAGGCCGAAGAGCGTGCAAGTCTGTTGAATCATTTTCTGATCGGCGCACTTTTCCGACGGATCCGGGGGAGGTGTGCCAGCGATCGGTTGGGGCCTCGGTCGAGTTCCGGTCCCCGTGCCGCTGGTCGTGTTTCTCTGATGACTCGTGGAGTTGACATTCTGCTGATTCTGCTTAGGACCGAGGCCAGGACCAACGTTCATCGCGGTTCTTCGTATCGGCCATCTTCTTCGTACTCTCCAGCCTCTCCACGTGGACTGATGTAAAAAACAATTGTATCAAACCGTCCAAAATATATGTACAAAAAGAAGTAAAAAGACTTATTTATTTTAATGTAGTCAAAAAAATTATGTAAAAATGATGGAAAAAATTATAGAAAAAAATTACCTGAATGACCGTCGCAGCTTTTCGTCGGGTTTCCGATCTGAGATTCTCCAACTGCTGTCTTATTCCCTCGCTCAAGAATATATGCCTCTTCCCGAGTGCCCAACTCGTGCTGGCGCCAAATTTACTCTTGGTTTGCTGGGCATTCTGGAGAATCAATTTCGTGTCCTCGACCGCCTGCTCCTCGGCTCTTCGCAGCTGTTTGAAGGGCGCTATGAGCCTGTACCTAGAGTTGAAAGCTTTGAACCGCATACGGTGAGGATAACCACCGGCCATGAGATTCACCGTCTCCAGCACCTGGAGCGATCTTATCTGACGCATCGCCACACCTCTGTCGAGATGCATCGGGCTCTCGGTCGCGTTGCTTCTTATGCACCTGACAAAGTGGGGCCTCGCGTGCACCAGAGTCCTCAGAAGATTGTCGAGCCGCGTGTGGAAGTCTTGAGTCAACGTCGAGATCGGCTCGTCACCATTTAGTCTAAAAATTAAAAATAAAAAAATTAAAAGATGACAAAAATAGAATTAAGAAAAGGAATTTAATTTTTAAATTAGAAAATTAAAAAGTAAAATAAAATCCAATAACGAAATATATATATTTTTTTAATTATGTAAAAGATCGATTGAAATAAATACGATTTGAATGAAGTAAAAAAGACTCACAGATCGGTGTGAGAGGTAGGCGATATTCTGAAACTAACGCCCCTCGGTACGGTGTCGCTCGCGTAAAGAGCTTTCAGTTCGCTGCCGAACAGATGAGTGGCGAATCCAAAATTGCACGTGTGCTTGTAAAACACAGCGACGAGATCGTCAGGCACGACGTCCTTATTGGTATCTGAAGGATAGCAGGAGGATACGCGTTAAAATTTTATGTAATGAGTCCCCCTCATGCCCCCCCCCCCCCCCCCCCCCCCCCATTAAGGAGCGCAGTGAGCCAGAAAACCGAGATCTTTTGTGCGTTATATTTTTCCTTCGGTCAACTGATAAATGTATTTAAAATCAATAATTCGCGGACTCGAATGACAAATGTTTCCAGCCGTGTTGGAGCCAATTAGGTCAACCAGTTTCCCCGCAAACCAGTTTTGGGTTTCTTCAACTCTACGCGTGATTCAGAATAAACCGCCCAATGAATTACTCTCTAACGCGTCTCATTTTCTTCACAACAACATTCTACACCGGTTCAGTGGGGTTTTTTTTTGGGCCACCAGATCGAAGCTATCGACTGATTTAAAACACCGTTAACTTCGTTTTGGTATTTGGAGCCGTTTAGTTCCAGATGACTCGCAGATTTTCGAGAACACTGGCATTTCGGAGTATTTCAAAAGCAATGGACTTCCGGAATTGTCAAAATGTCGATATACAACTAATTTTTTTTTTATTTCTCAAAGTCATTTCTCTTTTTTCGAATTTGGCTAACTGATTTAAAAGTCCGATAACATAATATTGATCCTTAGAGCCACTCAGCTCCGGATGACTCGCAGAGTTTCGAGAACACTGGGATTTCGAAGTATTTCAAAATTATTAACTTCCGGAAACCGATGATCGGTACTTATCGCTGCCGATCGAGTTTCCCTTGAATTTTCAAAATTTCGATGTAGAACCTTGACGAACTATTTTTTTATTTTTTTTTATTTCGTAAAGTCCGTTCTTTTTTTCGATTTTGACTGAATCAGCCCCCTCAAGATGCGTAGAAGACTATAATGTCTATAGTAACTAGTTGTATTCCGGCCGTACTTCTCGAAACCGATGATCGGTACTCATTGCCACGAGGTACAACTCGGGCTATAGGTAAGACGTTAACGAACTATTGATTTTGTTTATTTCATAATTTTTTTTCGAATTTGGCTAAGTCAGCTCCTCTTCAGATGAGCAGAAGCCTATAGTGACTATAGTGACTGGTATAAAGCGGCTCATCCGTACTTCTCGAAACCGATAGGCAAATACCTTGACGAACTAATTTTTATTTATTTTTATTTCGTATATTTTTTTATTTATTTTTGTCTAATTGGTTAACTCGGCTCCTCTTGAGATGAGTAGACGAAGGTTGCAGTGACTATAGTGACTGGTCGTATCCAGTCCCTACTTCTCGAAACTGATAGGCAAATACCTTAACGAACTAATTTTTATTTATTTTTATTTCGTATATTTTTTTATATATATTTTTTCCAATTTGGTTAACTCGGGTCCCCTCCAGATGAATAGAAGACAATAGTGACTACAGTGACTGGTAGTATCCCGTCCGTATGGTACCTTACCCAAGAAGTCCGAAGCGTCGTACGTGACCCTTCCGGCAAAGTGCTGAATCCCGAAGGATCTGCAGTCGACGATTCTCGGCTCGAATAGCCTCGGGTTCTGCTTGTGCTGCACTTTGACCTTGGCGACGTAACTCTCGACGGTGCCTCGTATCGAGCATTCCACGTCGAGCATGCTCAGTAATCCGGTACGCTATGTGGACCGGAGAGAGTAACGGAGAGGATGTTAGATAAAGGACGCCGAGTTATATCGCGGCGTACCGCATGGGAATGCGAGAAAATAGACGGGGGAGAATAAAAGAAACGAAAAAAAAAAGACGAGCGAAGCTATTCGATTCAGGGGGGGAAAAAAGCTTCGAGATGGATTATCGATTGCCCCCGGCGGGGGAATCGAAAAGGAAACGCTACAGCAGCGAAAGCTTTCATCCATTCGTTTTCCTAAACTATGTTGCCGCCAGACTCTTTACTGTACACCGGTATATATAAAATACTGTGCGGCGTTAAAGCAGAGTGTCCTCACCAGCGAAGATACGAGATCTATGCAGGGCACGTTGTCGACGTAGTCAACCTCGACGTCGCAACGTATACCCTCGTCCCGGCAACTCTCGATCGAGCTCTTGAATATGTGAGTGTTGTAAAAGTGCTGCATCGTCTCCGCGCAGAGATTTATACACAGATGCTCCAGTTGGCTCGGCTTTGGATCCTCGAAACCGAACATGTCGAGGATACCGATGAAACCGTCTGTCGCGTGTCTGACCGCGTTGTTCAGGGCGGTCATGCTCCGGGAACCGGTGCCACCTGTAAGAGGATTCGTTTGAAAATTTATAAAACTCACATTTTTTTCACATCGAAATAAGTTCACGCTTTTTTTATCAATTATTCACGCTTTTTTTATCAATTACATTTTTTTCAAAATAAATTGTAATAAAAATTGTAATTTTTTGTAATAAAAATTGTTCTCTCTTAATATAATTTTAATTTGAATCTCTTTTTCAATTCACCTGCCGAACTTCCGATCGTAGAAGCGTGCTGGCTGGTAACTTCCGCCTGATTGTGAACGGATTCGTTGGAGTCTGACGAAAGAGTGCCGAGCGTCGAGCCCAGTCTCTTCAAGCTGTTCGCCCGTCTCACTATAGTCGCTACTGTTCGACAGTAGAGCGCTTTCGCGAGAGAGTCCCTCGTCATGTTGGACTGAAAAAATTCCAAAGAGAATAAAAATTATATTTAAAAAATTTTAAAATATGGGGCTGATAGACCCACGTCGATGGCCCTTTGCCAAGGGGTATAATTAGCATTAGATATGAAATTTAGTATAAGAAGACAACTGCAAATATTAATTTAGGCAATAAATCTCTTTTACTGCTACATAAAAAATCGTAGACGTTGGACTACTTTCAAGATCGTCGATCGACCCACCATATTGGCGTCGCACACGGACTTGACGAGTTGACCGCGGGCGTTGTGAGTCCTCGAGGTGAGACCTCTCAGCAAAGCCGGCGGCGGAACTCCGAGAAGTGCGGCCACGGAGCCCAATTCGTTTTCTCCGATAACGCCGACCTCGACACCGGGACCGTCGGTGAATCCGACGTTACCGAGTATCAATACCGCAGCCAGCACTCTCACGACGTCGAGAAAAGGAATTCCGAGAACTCCCAGGCAAGCTTTCCAAGCTTGAAATCTTATCGCGTCCTCGGCCTCGTCCTGTCTCGTGTCGCCGTGCTGGAGGTACCTCAGATTCTTCAAGTTGTAACCCTCGAGATTGAGTTTGACTGTAACATTTTTTAATAAAATTAGCACAGGGCAATAATTTTTATTTTTCTATTTACAATAATAATTCAGTGTTTGAATTTAACATAAAAGAATAAAAGTAAATAAAATTCCGGGTTTTTTGTTATAGCTTCATTTTTACTTATTGTTCTTCAGTTTTTATTCAGAGCTCTAAATTAGGATACACTGTACACTGGTTGTAAAATAAAAAATCCGTCAGATTAATTTAATTTAATTTAATTAAAAAAAAAAAACAGTTACAAAATTAATTTACAAAGTTAATGCGAAACAACTATCTTTATTTTTTATTTGAAATAAACATTAAGTGTTTGAAAGTAAAATAAAAAAAAATCCGAGATTTTTATAACTTTCATCTTAAATGTTTTTAGATTATTATTCGGAGCTCACAATTCGGATTTACTGTATACTGGTTACAAAAGGAAATATTCGTAAAATAAATTAAATTAAATTGAGTGGCTGAAGAACTTAGGTCGTTGGCCAATTGGCAATATATATATGTTCTCACGTCAATCTACGCTATGTCCATAAAAATTGTACCATCTGGCATATTGACGATAAATCTACTATTATTATTATTACTTAAATTAATTTAAAAAATAAAAATGAACAGAAATGAATCACAATATTAATTTACAAAGTTAGCGCAGGACAATTATCTTTTTTTTGAGATCATTTGTGCGAATAAATGTACCTCTTTCATCGTGGGAGAGACCGGCGAGCATCTGATAAAATATGTGATAATTTTTCTCATCGGGCAGTGGCCTGATGACTCTCGTCTGATCGAGGAAGTAGCAATGGATCTTCGTTCTGTACAGAGCACCGTCGGTCACCTGCACCTCGATGAAATGACCCTGAGGATGCGAAACAAAAATCACAAATAAATAATAATCGTTCTTTTTATTTTTCACGATCCGCATAAATTTTACAGATCCCAAAGAAAAATAAAATAAAATAATCACTCACTATTCTCGAGCTCTCCGAATTCGTCGCAGTTTTCGCCGAGCCGAGAGACCTCAGAACAGTGAACGCCGCGGCGAGATGTTTGAACGCATCGGTTTCCGGTCCACCTCCGGCGACGTCGAATAACTGTCGCAGCAGCAGCATCGATGCGTACGTTTTCCCAGAGCCGCTTGTTCCTGAATGGAATAAACGATACAAAAAAAAAAAAAAATAATTTCTCTGTTTATTCGAATTTTTTACTGAGACGTCTAAAAATAGAAGCGTGAAGAAAAAAAAGATGGTAACTTGTCGAGAAAATTCTCACCGGACAGAATAATGGCTTGAGGGTAACCGGTCTCGGATTGCTGTCGCACCGCTTCCTGGACGACCTTGTTGAGCTGCGGGGCCAACGGTACGGCCCTGGTACTCGTCAAGGTCAGAGGATTACCGACGTCCGTGTAAGGGTTGATGCAGACGAGTATTGGTCCCACGTTCGTCTACAACAGAAGAATCGAAAATTTTGCACGAAGAAAAAAAAATCAACCATCAACCTTATAATTGTCATAGCAAAAAATGATAATTCTTGACACGCAAATTGGCAAGAGGGAACAAAAAATTTTCCAAATATATTGAAAAGTATATAACTTCTCTGTACAAAATATATATTTTCGACTGACACATATTTTTTAAATATATCCCATTTGTCATGTATCTCAAACGGCACACCGGTCCATTCCGCTCCGCCCTCCGAGACTCTTTCCCACACGGTACTCCGCGACCCGAAGTAAAAATCGGTGCCAACCCCAACGATCTAATTTCCATACTCCGTATAATAAAATCCATCCGAAGGTTGGTTAAAGTCTTCGGGACGATTAAACTCCCGTCTCCGCATCGGCCAGGCAAAATAGGGTCCCATCGTCAACGCCTTAACGATAATCCTAACAAATGGCGTCGCAGCCAGGCGGCGGAGCTTTGCCTCCGCAAGAAGTATATAACTTCTCTTCGGAGCTAGGATGAAAAGAAAAAAATAAATAAAAAATAATCGATCGATCGATCCTCGGATACGGAGATGGACAAGAGGAAGAATACGAAGAAGAAAATGAAGCAGAAGAAGGAGGAGCGCTTCGTGGATCTCGCCCGATGCGGATCTCCTCGATCCACACGGGGCGGAGTAGGCTGCCTCGTCGTTCCTTTGGCGGTCCTCAGCCTCTTCGGCCAGCCTAGAAAGCCTCTATGGTATCTCACAAGAAGAGAAGAGAAGAAGAGGAGAGCCAGAGAATAACGACGAGAATAAGAAAGAGACCTAAACGAGCGAACGTTGCTGTTGCCGAAGGGAAAAAGAAAGGGGGGCCCCCCTTGAGAAAGGTGCACCGGAGAGCGAGAGAAGAACCGGTCCCGACGTCCCGTCGGAGGGGGGGCAAGAGGGCCCCTGTGGAGAAGTCCCAACAGCCCAGCTTCGATCCTTCGGGCAAAACTCCCTGCGATAGAAGATCACCGAGGCGCGCGCGCACGTTTTACGCTCTCTTTTCTTCTCCTCTCGCCCGTAAACAGATTACGCACCTGCGCGCCTCACGGAAAGTCCAAACATCAAGACGTCGCCCTCCATACGCGCACACATCCTGCATGGAAACAAAGTGTGACGAATAAAAAATGTATTATCTCCTTCTTGAAAAATGTATCTTTTTGAAAAATTATTTTTGGAGAATGTATTATTTTATTTTCGAAAAACGTATTACTTTGTTTTTGGAAAATGTATTATTTTATTTTCGAAAAACGTATTACATTGTTTTTGGAAAATATATTATTTTATTTTTGAAAAATGTATTATTTTGTTTTTGGAAAATGTATTATTTCATTCTTGAAAAGTGTATTATTGTATTTTCGAAAGATATATATCCGTATTTTTGAAAAAAATTTTTTAGAGACGGTTCATAGTAAAAAAAAGTTTGTACTTTTCACAACAACTTATTGTCCAAAAATGCCCACAATTTTTTATTTGTCAATTTTCCGATCGCACCATCCGTCTCCAGTTTTACAAACAAAAGTGCACAGTAAAATTGTTAGTGGCGCCGGAAACAAAAGGACAAATTTGTATACTCTAGCCTGAACAAACGAGTTTGTCACTTATTCAACAAAATTATTTTTACGAAATTTGATATTCCGATTTAAAAAAATTATTTGTTACTGTCTATACACGTGAAATAAATTCGATATACATCCACGAAAAGAAACACACGCAGCGCATACTCCAAAATACATTCAGCGTGTACAAGTTTCATAAATTAAAAAAAATATATATTTTGCAAACTTTTAATATATCTTCCGAGATATTTCTAGCATACTTTATTTCCACCTTGCGCCCCCGACGCGTCAGAGCGGCGAAGAAAATTTACGGGCGTCCGAAACGGAGTAGAGGTATTGGAAGTAAATTCGAGCTCGGCGGTTTTATCGTCGCTGATAATTAGTCATGCAGCGTTTATATTGAAAGTTAAATTAAATTAATTAGATTCTTCGACGCGCCCGACTGCACCGAGCTCGCCGCGAGTTCCGCAGTCGCTCCAATGGCTATAAACTTTACTTCGATATATCCGCGCCGCGATACTTGCCTGTGAATATATATACATGTATATTTTATACTTATATTTATGGGGAAATATATATATGGTATAGATTACAGTACGTGTCGCGGTATACAAACACGGCGAACAAACTTGGAGTTAATCGGTCTAGCCATAATTGCATCGGGCGGACTATATAGTTAATTCATTTGGTTAACGAGGCGAGAGTTATCGCTCCATCGAGCTGATGCAGATCCGGAGCGAGACTCTTCTCTCGCTCGCTCTCCTCCTGGAGATCCGTTCTCTTCGCCTCGATGCAATCGGGCTTTTCATCCCTTCCCTGTTCCACCGGCTCGAGATCACCGCGATCGCGTGGAATGCGAGCGTGCCACCTGTGCCTCCTCTCCACGATCTACAGGTCATATACGACTCGGAGGTATTTTACAAGAACTCGTGAGAAGACTTGCTGGGAAGAAGAACGGGGAAAAAACGAAAAAAAAAAATTATAAAAAAAATAAAATTATAAATAATAAATCCTCGAATCTTCGGAACGCTTCGTTCATTGAGATTTTCACTCATACGACGACTCGAGCACTCGGAGGTGAAATGGGCGGTCTGCTCCGTTTGCATTCCTGGCCCGAATGGAACGATGAAGAAAAGAAAGATGCATAATAAGGATTTTGGGCGAGGAGGAAGATAAGATAGAAGAGTGACGAATCCAATATTGTGGAATTGCTGGAGCGTTTGGGTCATTGCGATTATAAAAAAAAATTCTCGAACGTTTGGGTCATTGCGATTTCCACCTGCACGGCTCGAGCGTCCGTAGGCGAAATGGGCGATTTTCTCCTTTTGCATTCCTGGCCCGAATGGGGGGAAGAAAAAAAGTTATAATAAGGGTTTTGGGCGAGGAGGGAAATAAGATAGAAGAGCGACGAATCAAATATTGATTTTTTGCACAGAAACAACGATTTGCACGGCGCATCGAATATTAATAAAAATAAATTTCCAAAAAAAAGCAACAAATTGTCGAATCTCCGAAGAATTTGCATTATTGCCATTTCCACCTGTTCAAACTCTCGAGCGCCCATCGATGAAATGAGCGGTTTGCTCCATTTGCATTCCAGCCCCAAATAGCACGAAGAAAAAAAAGCCATAATAAGCGTTTTGGACCAGGATGAAAATGAGATAGAAGAACTCCGGCTCGAATATAAATTTCCCCTCGTCCCGAAGGCTGCAGCGAAGTAGCAGACACACCGAGGCTGCATAGTCGCAATTTGTCTCGTGACTGCGCAACAACAGTCGGGGTGTCTGTTTCAATATTTCCCATCGGCGAGAGAACCGCCGTAAAATTAGCGTCACTTTGTAGCGGCGCTACGAGCGCGCATGATCGATCATAGGTCATCGTTGTCCGATCGGAAAAGGTCCCTTCGGGCCGGTCGATCGATCTCTCGGAGAACCGTGCATTATCCCGCGAATGGGACGTCGATGACTCGCATAAGATTTCGCAATCGTCGGAGCCGACCTCTCCGACGAGGATGAAAATTACACTCTCGGCTCGGGCGACTCACGTGATACTGCTTGGCGCAGAAACGAGCCTGAAGGCACTTAAGCACGGCGTCCTCGGTCAGAGGTCCGGGCAGGTGAATAAGGTCGTCCAGAGTCGTAGAATTTCCATTTATCGTCCCGTTATTATTTCCCGATGTTTTGCCCAAACATCGGTGCTGAGCCTGCGAGCTCTTGCTGCTCTTCACGTCGGCGATTATCCGCGATATCGGCGGCGAGCGTATCGCACCCAGTGCGGTGACGCACGAGACGTCGTCCGGTATACCCGATGGACGCTTCGGTGGATCCAGATCTAAAAAAAAAACGCAAAAAAAAATTAAAAATAATAAAAGGCGCAAGTTGATCAACAAATTAACGACGTACTCGTAAAACTCGAGAGGGAGCCCGGGTGAACGGGTCGGTATGGTTTAATGGACGAAACGCGTCGAGGTCGTTATGCACGTGCCGCTGGTGATGAGAGAGCACCATCGGGCTCTCCCATCGGCAACAAAATGATCGTATAATCCTCGTACGATACCCTCGCCTCCCCCGGCCCCTTCTCGTTAATTATTGACGGGCAACTGTGACGTAGAAAAAAAATTGGGCGCAAAAAAAAATATTTTTATGTAAAGAATAAAATGAAAATAAAAGTTGAAGTAAAAAAATAAAATCAAAGTAAATATCGAAGTACAAAATAAAAACAACATAAATATTTATTAAAACAGGATCTGAAGCTCAATTACAAACAGATAAAACACGAAATATATTCTTTTATGATAAATGGCCCAGTTTGTGACCCCGACTGCACATTTTTGTCTGCTGTAAATTCAGTTTTCTTCAAAAATTATCTAGATTACTGGCAAATTGCAAAGCATTACATGTTGTTTATTTTGACGACAGACATAGTTTTGAAATTAAGTGTTTAGTAATTAAATTTATCAACTGGGAAGAGAATTGCTAGACGTAGCTCACTAGCTTCGGCAGTTGCAGAGTAGTGCGTTTTCAATCTCAAGTAAATATTCAACCACATGAAACTTCTATCACAATGGTCAGCAAGAACCACTTTATTGATGTGATGAAAAAAAATCCTACTTTTGTTCAGTTGTTTCATTACATTCGCGAGGTCAATAAGGTCGTCACATAATTGAGGCTATGCCACGATTTCTTACCCTCGATTTTTCCACACATCTAATGATGAAATAAAAATACCTTTAATTTAATTAAAAACCTCTGTAATGGAATTAAAATACCTTTAAGCCAATTAAATCTTTTTCATTGTCACTACATACTAACATTATATAAGAAATGGAATTAAATCCGTTTCAAT
Source organism: Stenichneumon culpator (assembly GCA_964017025.1). Classification (NCBI taxonomy): domain Eukaryota; kingdom Metazoa; phylum Arthropoda; class Insecta; order Hymenoptera; family Ichneumonidae; genus Stenichneumon; species Stenichneumon culpator. The sequence continues at coordinate 15,158,989 of OZ024779.1, read as the reverse complement.
TGACATTGCGAAGTGTCAGAAACTGGGTAAGTAACTGCTGCGTGAGTGTCAGAAACCGGGCTCACAAACTGGGACTTGGATCCACAGTGTCAGAAATCCCGGCAGTAGACAAGCATTGTTAAATCAATATTATTATAAAAATTCTCGATTATGTTACTTGTATAATAGGTGAATTTCATTCAGAAGGTTTTAATGCACGTGTTGAGACAGTTCATTTGCAGTCTGACAATGTTACGCGTTAGTAATTAATAGAAAACCCACAGCGCTGCTCTAAAAGTGTCACAAACTGAGCCGTTTACCTTATTGAAAAGTTACGTTATCCCTGACTCGAGGCTATTTTTCTGCCGACACTACATTACGATACTAGAGCGAAAAAACTTTCTCTGACAAGTGTTGCAATCACACGAGTTAAGAAAACGTTTTTCGCACGAGTATCGTATAAAATTTTATCACCGTGTGACATAAAGATATTTTTACCAAAACATGTGAAATCGATGTTCGAGCGGTTTATTTCATGGATCTTAACAATATTGAAGAAAAAAACGAAATCAAAACAGAAAATAATAGCTAAATAAATATTACAATGAAAAAAAAAGCAAAATAAATATCAAAATAAAAACTAAAAATGAGTCGAAAAAATAAAGTAAAAATAAACATAAAAAGAAACCAAGCCGCTATATCGTGAAGAGAGCAGAATACGGGCTTTGCAGGGTAGAGTTGCGTGGGAAATTAATCGCGGTGATGAAGCATTAATGAGACCGCGACAGAGGGTTTCGAGAGCAAATGGACGTAGGACGTCGTCGCGCTTCGCTAATGCCTCGGTGGGCACGGCGACAGTGACACACAACTTTATCTGTTGGATGTACCGAGCGAACCGTGTGCGTACCGAGCGAAGGGGTCACGGTTGCGCGTCCATGGATTTGCGTACAGTTATGCCCGTTAATGTTTGTACCGACCAGATATTAAATTGTTTGTGGTCGAGTTGTGGCCGAGGTCGTTGGCGGTCGCGTGATTGGCGTGCGGATGTACGATAGCGGAAGCGGTGAGGCTCTGACCGGATGGATGTCCGATTGCAGCATGCTGCTGCTGCTGCTGGTTAAGCCCCGTCGTCGCACCGCTGCCGGAAACCCCGACGGCTGCAGCTACGGCGGCCGAGACTGCGGCGGCCGAGGACGAGTGTGGCAGTATCGTGCGAGGCGGCACCGCTGGGGCGGCGGTGGTTCCTCCTGGACCACCCTTATCACCGGGACTCCCTGTCAGTGCGCCCGGCGAAGCCCCCGAATTACCACCCGGCTGGCTCACGTGCAGACGGTTCCTCAGGGTCACCAGCTCCGTGCTCAGGCTCCTCAGACGCTGCTGGAGATGCACCGCTTCGTTCGAGGACGAGGCATCTGCAATGGAAAGTAAAATTTCATTTATTTTTATTTGATTTTATTTTTTTTATTCGTTGTTGATCAATTTTTTTTTAACTGAATGTATGTTTATAATATATATTCAATAATATATTTGCTTGGGGAAGTTATTACAGCGGGTGTGGGAACATTTATTAAAGCTGCTGGGGTTGCACCGCTTCGTTCGAGGACGAGGCATCGGCAATGGGAAGTAAAATTTAATTTATTTTTGTTTGATTTTTATTATTTTTTCTATTCGTTGTTAATTAATTTTTTTGGGTTGTCGTAGACAGGCTAGATTCACATCCGTGGGTAAATTATTATGGCGACTACAAAAAAATTTATAAAATTCCGTGAGGTGAATCGAATTGATCGAAACTACCTTTTGTCGACTAACCGCCTCGTAATGACTCATTCGTCCATCGGCCGCTTCCACCGATTTTCCGTAGATAGACCAAGTATATTTCCATGGGTAAGTTATTATAGGGATTATAAAATTTTTTAGAAAATCCCATCAGGTGAAACGAATCAGTCGAACGAACCGCCCGATAATGATTGACTCGTCAGCCGCCTCAAAAAATTTTCGTGAGCAAATAAATAAAATAAAATAAATGTAAATTAAAAATATTTCATTTATTTATTTATTTATTTTAATTCTAACCAACGAAAGAATCCCGGAATAAATCCTATAAATCAATTAACAGTACACTAAACAAAACCTCGTAATGATTCAAATATCCATCGGTCGCCTCCACCGATTTTTCTCGAGCAAATAAATAAAATAAATCACATTAAAATTAATAAGATTAAATTTTTTTTTAATTTCCTCAAATTCATTGTAAATGATTCTTTGGCTTATCGTACTCGAACCAACTATATTCAGCGCCTATAAAAAAAAAAAATGTGTAAAATCCCATCACGTGAAACGAATGAGTCGAAGCCACCTTCGATCGACGAACCGCCTCTTAATGATTCACTTGTCCATCCGCCGCCCCCAACGATTTTTCGTGACCAAGCACCCCCCCCCCCCCCCCCCCGCCCTGCCCGCCGCCCTCATTGAGCCACGTAATAGCCCGAGGACAGCTCGCAAGAAGCCGTGTATAACGAGATAGAAAATTTCTTACGGAGTCTCTGTATCTCATCGTTGCCAGGTGTTTCTTCAACGCAGCTCTCTCGCTCCCTCCCTACAGCGCCACTATCTACCATTGTATCTTAGATTAACGGGACCCGCTGAGAGACCCGTGATGAAAAGAGAAGATGCGCGCAGACTTCGTTCCCATCTCTTCCTCCTCTCGTCTCGCTTCCCCGGCGAAGTTCGCTCCACCGCGCTCCCGCTCAGCGCCGTTGGCTCTCTTCCGTCTCGGAAAATAATCGCTGCGGCGCTTCGGGAAGCGCAACTCGTTGCCTGCGCAACGGGCGAAGATCGCCGTTGAGAGAGGCCAGAGTGGTCCCGAATTTACGATCTTTCCCGGGCCAAAATCACGACTCGACCGTCGCAGACGCCCCCGAAGCACCCCCGACCCGAGTCACCGTTCCCACAGTCAGAAAAAAGTTTATTGACCGTCAATAAAATAATCGGATATTAAAATATTTTTTTATTTGAATTTAGTATTATTTTATTTAACTCGGGTATTTTTTTTTAGTTTTATTCGAGTAATTTGCGGTATTCATCTGTAATAAAAAAATATATTTGAAGCAAGGCTAGGCTGATTTTCACAGGGTAAAGAAACAGTTCATTGGACGATTCGGAATATTAGGATATTTATTTCCGAATAAATCCCCATTCAAATAACAGGTATTTCTTGCTATTTACTTTATGAATAAACAATTACTTTTATTCGATCGAATATCGAAAGGACGAATAAAAAAAATCGATCGACATAATAGAACATAATGTTCAGTAAAGACAAAAATTACTAACCTCGAACAATTTACGTATTCGATTCAATGAAATAAAATTTAATAAAATTGAATGTACGACTAAATAAACTAGTTTATTGGATTTCGATGAAATTCTATTGAGCCCATATCCGAATAAGCAATTTCATTTGCTCCAAGCAAATTTTATTTGGTTTAAAAAAAAATTCTGCGCGCAGCATTCGCAGCTGCGCAGCCGGGTCAAGGTACTCGCACATAAAACAACGTTCGCCGTTTTCCGTCACGCAGACGAGTCGATCGGACCAGATCGGATCGGCTGTGTGTAGATACACCCAGAAAAAAAAATTTATTTGACGGCCACCGTTTATTTGGTTTAAGTAAAACATTTATTTGATTTAAATAAATATTTATTTAAATTAAGTAAATAGTTACTTAAATGAAATAAATATTTATTTAAATCAAATAAATATTTATTCAAATCAAATAAATATTTATTCAAATCAAATAAATATTTTACTTAAACCAAATGAACAGTGGCCGTCAAATAAATTTTTTTTCTGCGTGTACGGCACGGCCTGTCTGTGTTCCGTACCTAGTTTTGTGTGCGAGCAGCTTCAGTGAAGATATCTTCCTCTCGAGCCACCCCCGTGCCCTCGACCGGCAGCCCGCGAATCTCTACTCATTCATGAGACCCCCGTGCCCAACAATTTTCATTCATCTTTCACCGGATTCCCATGTGTGCGAGTCTCCTCTCCGCTTCCTCTTCGCGCGAGTAACTGGACCAGGGAAAGAGCTGCGCAGCGTCCGTGCGGCCTTCGCGCATCCCGGAAATGTATGCTATGCGGAGGGGAGGGGGTGAAGAAGAAGCTACACGATCTGACCTCGGAGAGTTACGATGGCGGGATAGCTTTTCTTCGTGAATTTTTTTGGGGGCGCGGAGGCAGGGATTGGATAGCGGTCTGGGGGAAGACAATCTACCGGAAGCTCGCTGGGAGCCGCAAACTCGGTGTCGGGGCTGAAGTACGAGGAGCCGGGAATCCGAAAGACTCGTATTTATATGGCGCAGTGTCGTTATTTATGATGAAAGGGAGAAAATAATTGACAAGAATATATTTTGCAAAAAAAATTGCCGGGTGTTTGTGTATGGATTATGAAATTTGGAAACCGGGTATTTCCATTTCCGGCGATTTAGCGGAAATGCATCACGTTCTGTTTTGGAAGAGAAAAAAATAATTCGTATGAAAGTATTTTCTTAAATAGCGGGTTTATTATGGATCATGAAATTTAGAAATCGGGTATTTGCCGGAAATACCTCACCTTCCGGTTTGTTGATCTCATTATTTTCGACCGGAAGTGACGGAAGAATTGACAAGAAAATATTTTAAAAATCGCAGGTTGTGCAGTTTAGAAACCGGGTATTTACTGGAAATGCGTTACATTCCGATTTGCGAATCTCATTTTTTTTTCGACCGGAAGTGACGGAAGAATCGATAAGAAATGTTTTTTTTTGAATCGCAAGATCTTCGTAAAGGGCCTATAAAATTTAGAAACCGGCAATTTATTGAAAATACGTCAACTTCCCGTTTGCGAATCTCATTTTTTTTGGCCGGAAGTGATGGAAAAATTGATGAGAAAATATTTTCAAAAAATAGCAAGTTCTTTGTCTATGGACTATTGAAATTTATAAACCAAAAATGTAGATTTCCGGTCTTTCACCCGAAATACTTCACCTTCCGGTTTGCAAATCTCGTTTATCCGACCGGAAGTGACGTCACACCGGAAATATCTCGCCTCGGAGCGAAACGCCTTTTCTTCCCCGATTTTATTGGGGACGAACGAAAGCAGTTATTGGGTGGAAGGACCAGGATTGTAAGTCAGACGATCGACTGGGAGGGCGCCTATCGTTTTCATGCTCTGCCCGGAGAGCCGTGAACTCGGTGTCGGAGCCTCGGCTTCTCACCGCCGGCCGGGAACCGCGGCCGGAGCGGCCCGATGAATAATATTCGAGAGCAACGTCGGAGGGATTATTCTCGCAGCGTAGAATGTAGGATGGACGAGGGAGAAGGAAAAGGTCGGAGGAGCGAGGAGTCAGGAGGAGCGCGGAGGGAGACGTGACGAACAGGTATGCAGCACGCGGGGCATCGCAGGTCCTACTCTCCTACCCAGAAATTAAAGTAAGCAGGTACCACTCCGAGGCCCGGTTCACGGCGTGCCGCCGTTCCCGGGCTCTCCTCCGGACCGACCGCACATGTACATTGGGAACAGGTTTTTATTTCACGAGGTTCCTTCGGCGAGAGAGAAGCGGGCCCGCTTCGAGCTAACTCGAAAGGCGGTGTTAGACTCGGGAACCCAAGCGGGAGACGAATCGGGCTGCGATGGGTGAATTGAGACGGGAAAGATAGAAGAGCTAGTTGGTGCGTTCTTGGACGCAGTTCTGGTATGTTCGAGTAAATTCAGAAATTTTCGAGATCTGGTGGCAATTCGGGGTGTGGTTTTTACACAAAATCTGCACCGATAAGCGGGCCCTCTTCGAGTTAACTGGGAAGGCGGCGTTAGAGTCTGGAACCTAAGCGGGAGATGAATCGAGCTGCGATCGGTGAATTGAGACGGAAAAGATAGAAGAGCTAGTTGGTGCGTTCTTGGACGCAGTTCTGGTATGTTCGAGTAAATCCAGAAATTTTCGAGATCTGGTCGCAATTCGGGGTGTGGTTTTTACACAAAATCTGCACCGATAAGCGGGCCCTCTTCGAGCTAACTCGAAAGGCGGTGTTAGACTTGGGAACCCAAGCGGGAGACGAATCGGGCTGCGATGGGTGAATTGAGACGGGAAAGATAGAAGAGCTAGTTGGTGCGTTCTTGGACGCAGTTCTGGTATGTTTGAGTAAATCCAGAAATTTTCGAGATCTGGTCGCAATTCGGGGTGTGGTTTTTACACAAAATCTGCACCGATAAGCGAGCCCTCTTCGAGCTAAATCGAAAGGAGGTGGGAGATGAATCGGCGACTCGGGAGACGAATCGGGCTGCGATGGGTGAATTGAGACGGGAAAGATAGAAGAGCTAGTTGGTGCGTTCTTGGACGCAGTTCTGGTATGTTCGAGTAAATTCAGAAATTTTCGAGATCTGGTGGCAATTCGGGGTGTGGTTTTTACACAAAATCTGCACCGATAAGCGGGCCCTCTTCGAGCTAAATCGAAAGGAGGTGGGAGATGAATCGGCGACTCGGGAGACGAATCGGGCTGCGATGGGTGAATTGAGACGGAAAAGATAGAAGAGCTAGTTGGTGCGTTCTTGGACGCAGTTCTGGTATGTTTGAGTAAATCCAGAAATTTTCGAGATCTGGTCGCAATTCAGGGTGTAGTTTTTACACAAAATCTGCTCCGATAAGCGAGCCCTCTTCGAGCTAAATCGAAAGGAGGTGGGAGATGAATCGGCGACTCGGGAGACGAATCGGGCTGCGATGGGTGAATTGAGACGGAAAAGATAGAAGAGCTAGTTGGTGCGTTTTGGACGCAGTTCTGGTATGTTCGAGTAAATCCAGAAATTTTCGAGATCTGGTGGCAATTCGGGGTGTGGTTTTTACACAAAATCTGCACCGATAAGCGGGCCCTCTTCGAGCTAAATCGAAAGGAGGTGGGAGATGAATCGGCGACTCGGGAGACGAATCGGGCTGCGATGGGTGAATTGAGACGGAAAAGATAGAAGAGCTAGTTGGTGCGTTCTTGGACGTAGTTCTGGTATGTTCGAGTAAATCCAGAAATTTTCGAGATCTGGTCGCAATTCGGGGTGTGGTTTTTACACAAAATCTGCACCGATAAGCGGGCCCTCTTCGAGCTAAATCGAAAGGAGGTGGGAGATGAATCGGCGACTCGGGAGACGAATCGGGCTGCGATGGGTGAATTGAGACGGAAAAGATAGAAGAGCTAGTTGGTGCGTTCTTGGACGCAGTTCTGGTATGTTCGAGTAAATTCAGAAATTTTCGAGATCTGGTGGCAATTCGGGGTGTGGTTTTTACACAAAATCTGCACCGATAAGCGAGCCCTCTTCGAGCTAAATCGAAAGGAGGTGGGAGATGAATCGGCGACTCGGGAGACGAATCGGGCTGCGATGGGTGAATTGAGACGGAAAAGATAGAAGAGCTAGTTGGTGCGTTCTTGGACGCAGTTCTGGTATGTTCGAGTAAATTCAGAAATTTTCGAGATCTGGTGGCAATTCGGGGTGTGGTTTTTACACAAAATCTGCACCGATAAGCGGGCCCTCTTCGAGTTAACTGGGAAGGCGGCTTTAGAGTCTGGAACCTAAGCGGGAGATGAATCGAGCTGCGATCGGTGAATTGAGACGGAAAAGATAGAAGAGCTAGTTGGTGCGTTCTTGGACGCAGTTCTGGTATGTTTGAGTAAATCCAGAAATTTTCGAGATCTGGTCGCAATTCGGGGTGTGGTTTTTACACAAAATCTGCACCGATAAGCGGGCCCTCTTCGAGTTAACTGAGAAGGCGGTGTTAGACACGGGAGGTGAATCGAGCTGCGATCGGTGAATTGAGACGGAAAAGATAGAAGAGCTAGTTGGTGCGTTCTTGGACGCACTTCTGCCATGTTTGACTAAATCCAGAAATTTTCGAGATCTGGTCGCAATTCAGGGTGTAGTTTTTACACAAAATCTGCTCCGATAAGCGGGCCCTCTTCGAGTTAACTCGAAAGACGGCGTTAGACTCGGGAACCCAAGCGGGAGACGAATCGGGCTGCGATCGATGAATTGAGACGGAAAAGATGAAAGAGTTAGTTGGTACGTTCTTGAAAGCAGTTTTGCACTGTTCGACGAAATCCAGAAATTCTTGAGATCTGGTCTCAGAATATTCCAGTCTGGTGTCAGTTCGGGGTGTAATTTTTACACAAAATCTGCTCCGATAGGCGTTCTTTTGTTATCAAAACAGACGAAAACGGATGTAGCGTCGGCAACTTACAAAAATTACTAGCACTGGACAGTTACAAATAAAAGAGCGCATAAAAGAATAGCCGTAACCAATCTCAAGGTTACAGTTTCTAATTTTCAAGCGAGACATTCAGCGAGACATCCAGCAAGCATTCATGAACAGCAGTGTACGTTTGCCTTATCCCACGGTCGAAATCCTTCTTCATTGAGAGAAAAAAAAGGCCTCCTCGATCTAACTTGAAAGCGGCGTTAGGAGCTAACTATACTAGGAGCTAACTCGACGGCGATCGAGGAATTGAGACAGAAAAGACAAAAGAGCTTTGTCATTGCCAAAGAATTTCGGTGCTCGTCGAGCCGACTTCGGCGATACACAAGTGAGACGTTTTAAGGAAACGCCTGAGACACGAGTCTCGTAACTATCCCACGGCCCAAATTTTCGCCGACCATTATATCCTCCCGTAGCCTGAAGGCCATACCGCACGCCATATATACGCTTGTTGTGTTCCTGGAAAGGATCACAAAAAAAAAAAAAAAAAAATCGAAAAAAGAAAAAACGAATTCTCTCGACTCCCTCGATCACTGCAGAGAGCGCACCTTAGAGAGTCTTACTCGTCGTGTTTTTCGTTCGTTTCGCGTCGCCCCCGCGGCAATCGGATCCCACGTTTTGGGAGAGAAGATTTTTCGAGCCTGCCAAGGAGATGATTATGATCCCTCTCGTTTTACTCCGTTTGCCTCCAACCTCCCCACTCCCTCGTTCCGACTCTTAATCCTAATGGAGATACTTCTCGGCTTCTCTTCGTCCGTATCCCCAAAACAGAGAGACCTAAGGTCCCGAAAGCGTGGAACTTTAAGGCAGTCCTTGGGAATAGTGTTGGAATAGCGTTGGAATGAAAATTAAAAGTGTTCAACAAATCTCTCGAAAAGCTAACCTTTTTTTTTTATGAAAATGATTCGTTCACTTTTCTGAATACGTATGAATTTTTTCAGATTTTTAAATTCACTTTGAATTTTTGTTTGTATGGGAAAAATGTGTAGAAAGTCACAAAATTTCGAGTGAATTTAAAAATCTTAAAAAATTCTTATGTATTCAGAACAATGAGGGAATCATTTTTATTAGAGAACGGTTAGGTTTCCGGGAGATTTGTTGAACAATTTTATTTTTCATAAATTTGTAAATGAAATTATGGAATTATTATTATGCAAAATTAATATTTTCGACACCTTCAACATGCTTGATTTTTTCAGATTTTTATACAACCCACAAGTGTATTCAATTCCCTCTAATTTCTCTGAAACTTAAGCGTAAGCGAGTACCATTCGCAAGGGCCACCTTAAGTGTAACCCGTGATCGGCAAATCGCCCGAAGAACCCGAAGAGACCCCGGTCTCGATTTGCAACTTCACCCAGCAAGGGGAGCGCAAGCGTGTTGCTTTGCGAGTGGAAGCTGAGCCTCGCCGAGTCCGAAAGTTCCATCGAAGTGCGGTTCGTACCAAAACCGGAGTGCTCGAAGCCCCTCAACGGCGGAGTGGTCCGGAGTGGTCCGAGGCGAATCGGAGGACACCTCCGGGCCTCGACACTCCGCTCCACAGGTTTACGGGACATTCGGCACTTCTGCTTCTACTTTCGGCTAGACCTCGTGCCGCGAGACTCGGCCGGAGTGCGCATGCGCACTCCCGCCCAAGAAGGCCTCCACCGAAGCGGCAATCCTCCGGGAGTCTTGTACCGAAACTCGTTTGTGTTTCATAGCTCGAGACGTTGCTCTTGCCCGAAGTGAGGTACACGCGCTTAGAGGAGAGCGTTACGGAGAGCGTTATAGAGCAAGACCGTAAAACCCGTGTCGCCTCCGGGCCGCGTTTCGCGCTCCCCGGCCGGCTCTTTTTCGCCTCCTCCTCCTCCTCCACCTCCTCCACCTCCACTCCCGTGCACCGGCACGGACCGCTGCTATGGGCTACGAATAATACTCGTAGAGTTTTATATACGTTATTACGCCCGTGGATGCCGGCCTTCTTGTAGACGAGGAGGGGAGGGGAGAGGAGAGGAGGGGAGGAGGAGGTGGAGGAGGATTCGACGTGTTCCTGAGAGCACGAGGGGGAAAAAAATAAACGTGCCACTGCGAAACGAGGCTCTCCCGTTCTTTCGCTCTCCCCCCCCCTCCTCCTCCTCCTCCCTCCCCCTCCCCGTGTTGGAGATGGTGAAGAGCTTGCGGCATTTCCTGGTGCAGGCAACCGGGCCGACGTGTACCACGGCGAAGAAATTCAACGTACTCTCCCGTATTTCCTCTATACCAGTCTCCCACCGCATCTCCCGAGACTATCGGTGGATATGTACGGGTCTACGTGCTCGCATCACCGCGCTAACCCTCCACTCCACCCCGACTCTCGAACCCTCCACTCCGTACAATATGAATACGTATGCAAGTGTACGTAAACGAATACCGTAATGAATATAACGAGCGGGATTTAGAATAAATTAAGCTAACGGATTTTTCGATCGGAGAGAGGAACTTCGTTCGGTTCAAGTGAATCGTCATTTACATGTATTGTTATTATTGTTATTATTGTTATTACTGTTATTATTGTTATTACTGTTATTATTGTTATTATTGTTATTATTGTTATTATTGTTATTATTGTTATTATTGTTATTATTGTTATTAACGTTATTAACGTTATTATTGTTATTATTGTTATTATTGTTATTATTGTTATTATTGTTATTCTCGACGACGAGCACGCGACGAGCACTTTCGTGCTCGTCGCCCAACCACAAATGTTTTGCCACAAAAAATAGTTCCCAAGGGGAACGCCTACATTTTACAGTTACGACTATGACAAAAAATCATGGTTGCAACCACAATTATGGTTTGACCAATTGAATATGCACGATCAGAAACTATCTATGTAGACGTTCCGCCTGGGAACTATTCGATATAATGAGAAATACTATCGTTTTTCTCGGTGTATACGCGCATAGTATGAGAGGTGCAAAGCGATAGTCGGGTAAGGTGCACGTATCTGGAATCTGGAGAGCGCGGGCGGGTCGTAGGGGGGAAACAAGATGAGGAAAGAGCGCGGAGGTACAGAGAACATTGGGGATGCGTCCCGATGCATCTACCGGCGCATAAACGTGCGCAGCCAGATCTCCGTCCTGCAATGGAGAGTGAGCTCGCTTGTGCAGTTTCTGCTTCACGGTTTGCATGAGACGATTTCGTCTATACATTTGTACAGACATGTCGTACACACGTACAGTAGAAGACCGCTTAACCGGTCAGCGCATTAGAAAAATCAGAATCCGAAAATCAGATCTAAAGGAGAAAGCGAAGCACAAACAAAATTGACTGATAAATTTTTTTTTTTTTTTTTTTTACAAAAGTGATGTACCACGCTCAAGGTGAGGCTAACGATCAACAACAAACACCAAAGTATTGTGAATCTATTTTTCTTCGAAACGGTTTTTTATTTTATAAAACCGTTTCGGAGAAAAATGGATTGAAATTTTTTTAACTATGTCTCTCTCGCCCTCGTACGTGTTTAGCCGTCCCTTAAGGACAACTTGATACATTGTATCTATGTTACTTTTCGTGAAAAATTGTATGTAATCATATGTTACGATAATCTACAGCGTATATATACGCCAAATATAAAAACTTGTTTATTCTCGCGTATATAGAAAAGTATATAATTTGTATACCGAATATATTTTAAATATACCCAGAAAAAAAAAATTATCTGACAGCCACCGTTCATTTGGTTTGAGTAAAATATTTATTTGATTCAAATAAATATTTATTTAAATTAAGTAAATAGTTACTTAAATGAAATAAATACTTTAAAAAAAAAAAAAGTCACGCTCGTCAGAAAAACTTTTATCGCACTAGTATCGTAAATTACTATTATCGCACATACTTTTTTTTCGTGCAGTATGAAACAAGATTTGTGCCAATCGCACCGAACGGTACAATTTTTGGTTTCACGCAACCGCGGTTTCATCTGTGCGCGGATCATTCGGTCCCGCGCACCCCTTTTATTCGGTGCTCTACTGTACACCGCGAGATATCTCCGGACCCGAGAGAGTTTGAACCTCGTCGCTGCTCCTCCACAGGAGTTTCCTTGTATTCGAGATAGAGGAAGCGCGGGATTTACCGTAGAGATTATTACTACGACACGCGTCTGTGCCTGTGTAATTGTACGCGGTAGTTTGATGCAGGAAAACGGCCAAGTTCGCCGAAGAAGGGACGGTGAAACGCTGGAGGGAACTCGACGATAGCGAACTAAGGAGCGCCGCACGCAATGCGAAGTATTAACGCGAGAAGTGCGTCAATGATATACGCGCGGAGTTGTAGTATTGTGGAATGAATGAAGACAGAGAGAGAGAGATCGGGGGAGGGGGTGGAGAGGGGGTAAGAGGGGTTGTGTGTATAATTCGTTGCGGGACTCTGTGGGAATCTCGCGGTGCGTCCTTTCCTTTTCGCCGCACAATGCGCGAGTGCAGAGAAACGCCAGCGGTGCGCGCAAGGCTAATTATCATCACCGGGGCAACGGAGAGAAACACGCAGTAACTCTTTCTATATCTGTCTGTCTGTATATAACTATGTGTATCTCGCGCGGCTGCCGGAAACGCGTTCTACGCAGCAAACGCGAGGCACTGCCAACGCTTCGATTCATCGCCGGAGAGGGTTTTTAATTTGGTTTTATTTTGTGAAAATAATTGGTTTGGGTGATTGTGACGGTTTTTGGCGTGGATGGTTATGTTGATTTGGGGGCGGGGGGGTGGGGGGGGGGGGGTAGGGGAGATCAATTGATCGGTGTGTAAGTACCTTGTAAAAAAAAAATCGACGAAATTTAATGTATTTAATGTAAAGTGGGATATCAAATTACGTGATGAAAAATTAACGTAGGGTATGTTTAACATTTTTGAAATATTTTGCTTTTAATGATTCGCTTTAATTTTACTGTGATAATAGATTAATTCCAATAATTAACTTTAATTTCACTTGGAAATTCTACTCATTTTTTATGACAATTGTACATTAAATTTAATGTAACAGTTTTTGCATTAAAACTTGCAATACGGTACATTAAATGTACTGTACATTGATTTTTCATTGCAGTTTCACGTATAATTGTGATGGAAAATTAATGGACAGTTTATTTAAAACTTTACGAACACTTTACTTTTAATCATTTACTTTAATTTCACTCTTGGAGTCCATTTAATTTAACAGTTTTTGCATAAAAACTTCCAGTCTGCTACGTAAAATTTATAGCGTTTTGTTAACAGTGTAGGTCTAAAAAGGTTGATTTTGACAAGGTTGTATTGCTTCGCACTAGTCAAATGAGGGCTACATTTTTAAAGGTGTTTTTACAAAATTTTAGACATCTATTCATTATAGTAATGGTTATTTGTATTACAGCAGATGTCGTTAACCTAGAAAACCATTAATTGCAATGGATTTGCAAAAATATCAACCGATTTGCCCTAATTTTCGAAAAAGTACATAATCGTTCAGTTTTTTCAAAGAATAATCCGTAATTTTTCCTCGATTTTGATGTATTACAGCTCATTCTCTTCCTTGAAAGATTCTCTACGAAGTCACTATCTGGATATTCGATAGTATTTTCCGTTTAAAAATGTCAGCTGTTTGCTTATGAAGCAATTTCGTCGACGGATAAACAAAACGCTGTCATTTTTAAATGAAAAATAACCGATTAAACATAGATATTTTTTTTTTTTATTTTTCCTCTGCGATTGTCTAAGATAATCGGCAATGATATCGACGACTAGCAACCAAAATGGCGCATTTCCCATACTAAAACGCCCAAGTTACGCCCTTTCGATTCCCAGCCGTCAATTCTATTTTCGTTTCCTACCTTGGAGCTTCTTCTCGGTTTCCCAAAATTTCTGTAGCTCCGTGAAATATTTGTCCAATATGAAGACCTTGGAGAGGCCTAGGGTGGCCATCTCAGGCGATCGGTGCTCTGTGTCACCCAGAATTTAATCCTCACGGCAGTCGAACCCTAATCGATCCCCTCGAGCGAGCACTCGTCGCATTCGCATTCGCACATTTTTTTTTTTTTTCAATTTTTTATCACCCACTTCCAAGCCGCCGAGTCTCAGATACTCGAAAATTCGAGATCCCGACAAAGTGAGCAATGGATCTTGCGATCCATTGGCTCGTCTCGTTGCTCTCCCATTTGCCGATCAAACTATCAACGCCGCGACAGAATCCACCAGTGTCACAACAAAAATCTTCGAAATTATCGATCTATCGGAATTTTTTTCAGTTAGTTAAAAAAAAAAAAAAAAAAAGAAAACAATTATGATTCACCCCCGAACAAAAAATCCTCATGAACCGTTCACCGTGAGGCCCACTTTCGAACTTCACTTTGATCCTTCTTATTATTAAATCTCTTTTCACTCTTCACCAAAAAAAAAAAAAAAAAACAACCGATAACAACAAACACTCTTCCGGTCCTCGACGACGCGACTCCAATAATCCCAAAACTACTCAACTCCTGAGTCCCAAAATCCGTGGCTCCTTCGAACGGTCCGCAAAACTTTTATCAACCCTCACTAACGAAATTTACCAAAAAAAATCTAAAAAAAAAAAATAAATAAAATAAAAAAACAAAACAAAAATATGTGTACGCGCGATTACCGGAGTTGAGCGGGAGCGCGAGGATAGTCCGAGCGGCCGCGTAGGACTGGGCCTCATTGTTGGCCGGGAGCCGGAGCCGAGCGCGGTCCTATTCCATTATAAGGCCCATTCGTCGTCGCTCGAGATGAAACTCCGTAACAAGCCCAGGGGTCGAGCACGTGGTTGGGAGTGCTCGAAGTTCCTTGAGTTAGCGCGAAGGCGGTGTAGTCGCGAGGCCCCGGAGTCGGGGACCGCGGCGGTAAGGGGGGGGGGAGGAGTAAGGGAGGGGAGCCGCTGCTCTCCGACTGGCTGCCGAGGCTGCGGATGCTGCGGAAAAATGTGGAGGGGGGGGGGGCCCGGTGGACTAAGCCGAGGCATCTCCGGCACTGCATCTCGACTCTCCTCCCTTCTTCGCACACATATATATATATATATATATATATATATATATATATATATATATATATATATATATATGTATATATATGTATATCTATATATATGTATATTTTTTTCTGCATTTCTCTTTATCTGGCGTTCGCGGCTGTGCAGCCGCGAGGAGCGTGCAGAGACGGGTCAACACAGCGGTGCGGAAAGTGGCGGAGTATAGGAGAGAATACACACTACGTTAGGCTCGTGCCAAAGATCTGTGCACATCCGGATTTACCTCAAGACCTTCCACCGCGCCTTCGAGCGCCGATACTTTTTCTTCTTCTCCTCTCTCTACCTCAGGGGAGGCGGGCGATAAGACGCCAATTCTACGGGCACTCGTGCAGGGAATATACCGGAGTAAGTACCTTGTGCATACTCCTTAGCGAGGGTAAGAGGGGGAGGAGAGAGCGGGGAGTTGCATAACGATACATCGCTTCTCGTGGAAATGTGGAATGATGGTGAGGGGCCTTAATGGTAAATAGTTGCGAGGGGCCTTTCATGAGAGACTGACTTTGTCGTGCGTAGGAATGAATGGGGATGCGACGATTGCGGGACGGAGTGGCGATGTCGCGTGGTAACCGCGGGAACGGCGTAGGAAAGAAACGTCCCGGTGGGCCCCAAAGCCGCCCACCGTGTAATTAATGGCGACGCCCAAAGTCGACACGCATGCGCCAGGACGAAAGGTCCCAGCGAACCGATCCGTGAGAGAGCGGGCCTCGGCGAGCGAACAGGATACCTCGCAAAAGTTCCCGCGAGAGCTGGAGGAGAGAATTAAAACTCGTTCGTAAGGTCGGGATTCGAGGAGTCGCCGGGACAGGAGCGTCATCGTCGAGGAGTGAATTCCGAGACTCGGTGGAGGGAAAGCTGGAAGCCGTGGAACTCGAGGACGAAGAAGCGCGGCCATCTTTGATGGAAATTTTGGGAGCGTTACGTCGGGCCTTGTCGAGGCCTCGTCAGGCCCCGATGTAACGCTCTCGAAGTTATACTGGAAATATACGGACTATCGTCGATGGACATTTTTCGAGCGTTACGTTGGGCCTTGTCGAGGCCCTGACAAGGCCTCGCCACGCCCCAATGTAACGCTCGACAATTTATACTAGGGATACACCGGCCATCTTTGATGGCAACTTTTTGAGCGTTACGTCGGGCCTTGTCGAGGACCTGAGAAAACCTCGCCTGGCCCCGATGTAACGCTCGCAAATTTGTACTAGGGATATACAGGCCATCTAGAGGAAAACTATTAATGTCTTGGTTATAAAGTGAAATTTTGACAAATAAAAAGGATCCTCAAGAAATACAAATTTTCGTTTTATCTGATACCAAATTTTAATATGAAAAAGAAGCAATAGTGTAAATCGTATGGTCAGGATTCAAAGAATTGGTGGAACAGGAGAGTCGTCTTCGAGGAGTCAATTCCGGGACTCAATGGAGAGAAAATTGTAAGGTGTGGATCTCGAGATTGAAGAAGCGTGGCCATCTTTGATGAACATTTTGAGAGCGTTACATCGGGCCTCGTCGAGGCCGTGACGAGGCTTCTTTAGGGGCTCGCCGGGCCTCGATGTAACGCTCTTAAAT
Organism: Stenichneumon culpator; assembly: GCA_964017025.1. NCBI lineage: Eukaryota > Metazoa > Arthropoda > Insecta > Hymenoptera > Ichneumonidae > Stenichneumon > Stenichneumon culpator. The sequence goes on along the minus strand of OZ024779.1, from coordinate 15,142,147 downwards.
GCATATTGGGCCATCACCATATACTGGGACGAAAAAAATTGTAATTGTGAGATTTAAATGGAAAATATTGGGCTGCAAGTAAAATGATTGTTATATTCGTGATCAGCGGGAAAAAATACGCGGAATATAGCTTTGAACCAAAAACAATCGAATGAACAACGATTTTTCCATTTTTTAGACACTTCTGAAAAACGTCAATTTTCGTGAATTTCAAAGGTCGATATCTCGGCTCCCAATGGAGCAACAGAAAATCCGGGGTGCCCATCGTGTTCTACGGAAAAAAATACACAAGATAGGTACTTGTCCGAAGTTTTAGAATCGTTTTACCGACCCGTTTAAGGACCTTGAAAAACGCGAAAAATTGACTCAATAAGAGTTTAGAGTCAATTCATCACAGAACGCTCCAACATTCTGAAATTTATACCAAGGACATACCGACCATTCTTGCTATAAAATGAAATTTCGAAAGAAAAAAAACTAAAAATCGCCAAGAAATACAAATTTTTGTTACGAGTACCAAATGTTGATACGAAAAAAAAAGCAATAGGTACAAACCGCCGTAAAGCTCTGATGGCCCAGCTGAGGAGTTAAAACTAGACTCAATCGTCGTGTTCCAACGTGCGTAACAAGATAAATCAAGATTAATCTTGACATATCTGCCCGATTCTCTAAAATCAGGCTGGCTGGTGTTAGCCGGTGCTCCCCCCCCCCCCCCCCCCCACCCCCTCTCTGCTCCACCTTATAATTTTGATCTACAGCCGCGAGAGGAATCCAAGATGGCCGAGGGCGTCCCCGCGTGTCGTAAACAATACACGCGCGCACCCGCGGTCCGCTTTTTCTATCTCTATCTCCTTCGTTTCTCATCTCCTCTTCTCTCTCATTTTCCATTAGCGAGGTCGAGAGTGGCCTAACGTCGTCCTGCTCTCTAGCCTCGAGAGTCCCCGAGGAGCTCGGGAACCTCGCGAACGGCCCGGGGGGGGGGGGGGGGGGAAGAGAAGGGAGGGGATGTAAGGCCCACGCTCACGACGGCTATGAGAGGCCGACGACCACTCCGCGCGGCCCTGCGACTTTTCTCTCTCGCGGCTAACTCTCTTCTCTCCTCGCCGGCAACAACAGCAGCCTCGCTGCATCTCTCGCCACGCGGATTAACTTTGTTTGCTTGGTGAACACGAGATCGGGACTGAGAAATGCATTGCCGCTTCGCCGACGCGGTAACTTCCACAGGCCATTCTAATTTTTGGGCCTTACGAGGGAAACGCTTGTTTGTTTGCTTGATGAGTATGAAATCGGGACTGAGAATCCATTGCCGTTTCGCCGACGCGGCAACTTCCCAGGCCATTCTAATCTTTGGGCCTTACGATGGAAACATTCGCTCGTGTTCGTTCGCTCGGCGAATATGAGATTCGGACTGAGAAATCCATTGCCGGTTCGCCAACGCGGCAACTTCCCAGCTCACTATAATTTTTGGGCCTTACGAGGGAAACGTTCGCTCGTGTTCGTTTGCTCGGCGAATATGAGATTGGGCCAGAGAGATTCATTGCCGTTTCGCAAACGCCGCAACTTCCCGGGCCATTCTGATTTTTGGGCCTTACGAGGGAAACGTCCGCTCGTTCATTTGCCTGGTGAATATGAGATCGGGACTGAGAATCCATTGCCGATTCACCAACGCGGCAACTTGCCAGACCGTTATAATCTTTGGGCCTTACGAGGGAAACGTCTCATTCGCTCGGTCGCCGACTCGCGAGAGGAAAAAGCGAGTGGACCATATTGCACGGTTTCACCTTTGGACACGCCGCGACCACAGATAAATCGAGCGTAACGCCCGAGGCCCCATATCGCTCGGGCCTTGCGGGCCCCGATCGCTATGTTCGCTGTCTTCATTACGTAAGTCCTCTTGGCTCGACATCCGCAACGCTCTCCAGGGGTGCCTTGCGGTTTACCTCGCCACAAGGAAATATCCTGTGACACGGGCGGAGTCCTGCTCATTTAAGGGCCCTGCGGCCCCACCGGCGATAAGAAGGAGAAGGCCGGACGAGGAGTCCCAGCACGCGATCAGCACGGGGCGGAATTCAAATTCAAGCGATCACATCGGTGCGCCGAGAACCGCAGGTTAAACCGGTTTCGAGGCGGAGAGAGAGACGGCTCGACGCACCGGATCAGGCCCGTGCAACCGAGTGCGCGGGCCCTAAGGCCCCGCGAGTGCGCTCCTCCGCGAGTCGCTCGAGCCGCCAAACCCGACCGGAGCGAACCTCTGATCGGTAAGGAAGACATCGGACACCGACTTCGAACGGCAGACGGTAAATTCTCGGGCCCGAAATGGGCCTTATCATCCCAGCCAACGGTGTTACCGACTACCGGTCGGGAAACTTCGCGCAGCGAAGATTCCTCGCTCAACCTCACTGATGTCTTACCGTCCGATCGAAAACCCTCGCCCATCGGAGACTCGGTCTTATCGACCGTACTGGGCCTCATGCCGGTACGGCAGGAAACTGACTCGTTACAAAGTCTTTTAATCCCTGACCAGGCTGAAACTCTATCGTTGGAAAAATAAATGAAATATCGTTTCTTTTTTTTGTTTTCTTGCCGTCGAAGATTCTCGAGCGAATCTTCGGCGATGCGTGGAATCGAAATCAGGGCGCACGGGGCGATGCAGGGAGGAGGCAGAAATACGGGAGATGAAAGGGGAGGAGGACGAAAGAAGGAGAACAAAAACGCATCGGGCCCGGTGTCAGCGGGTGACGGATGGCCAGCGGTGAGACTGTTCAAGGCTCCGCTCCGGGCCGCGGTCGTTGGCGGGCCCCGCGATTTTTCGGGCCCCGCAGCCGTCCGGGGTATTCCGTGCCCCGAACCCTGTCTGTGGCTCTCTGTCGGCGAGCTATCGCGCAGCCGGGCCGGCCACGACGCGCTCGCATTAAACCAGGAAACGCCGGACACAAACGCGACGATTCTCGATGACCAAAAGGGGGTCAATCGTGATCCGACGTTGTTCCTCCGGCCCGCCGCCGGCCGGGAATCTCCGCGTCTCCGGGATTCGGGGCCCGACCACGCGGAGAACGGGACGAAGAGGAACAACGAGGGCGAAGGAGAATCGTCGATCGGTAAGTAAAAAAAAAAAAAAAACTCAAATATATTTAGACGGAGTTGAACGTCCCGTCCGAAACTTCTTCTCCCACTCGCCATCGGGACCGTTTTTTTTTTCAAGTCCCGGCTGCTCGCTAGGGCAAAAAGAAGGCAGTCATGCGCTTCACTGAGGCCGCCCGATTTCCCGGTTTTCGTTGTTTCTAACGATTGTCGAATCGACTCAATGTCTATTGACAGAATTTGACATTTTTTTTGGGGTTTTTTCCTCAAGATTCTTTTTTTTACTGAATTAATTCTATGATGGCTGGATAAGTCTCGAACTGACTTTTTTCGATTTGGGGGGGCGCAGAGGGTTTCATACCCCTTTTTGTTTTTTTTTTGGTTTTTCCCAGGTTTTTTTGGATTATAGTATTTTTATGATGGTTGGCTGGGTGTAAGTGTCAAGCTGGCTTCTTTCATTTTGGGGTGCGGGGGAGGGGGAACATACCCCTTTTTAGTTTTTTTTTCTTTGAGAACTTTTTTAAAAAGTTTTTCCCCAAGTTTTTTTTTATGATTTATTTTTATGACGGCTGGCTGGGTAAGTCTCAAGCTGACTTTTTTCGATTTGGGGGGAGGGTGCGTAGGGAGGTTTTATAACCCCATTTTTTGGGGGTTATTTCCGGTTTCTTATGCAAATTTTTTCCAGATATCAGTTTTCGAATGGGTTATTCATTAACCAAATGTGAATAAAATCAGATTTCTCGCCCACCATTCTCTTCCTCATGAAAAAAACGAAGAAAACCATGTATGAGAAAGTCTACTCATAGAACCGGTTTTATGATCGAGAAAATCGTGGGGTGCGTTCGGAGCCGTCATTTGAAGGTAAAAAAAATTACGTCATGAATTGTAGGGTTAAGAACTTTTCAATTCCAACTACCTTTCTACAGTCGGTAGTTTTTTAAAATGATTTTTTTTTTCTTTTATCTTAAGACCAGCTGATATCGTTCCACCGGGCAATAAAGTAACGAGAGGGATGAACGAAAATAAAAATAAAAACATATATATATATACATATACATATATACATGTATATATCGAACCGCAAGAAAGAGCTCGGAGCGTCCGGAGTCGGCGCGGTTTCTGCCGAGAGCCAGCGGGAGGGTAAACGATGCGGTAAATTTTTATACTCTTCGTGTATTTTTCATAGACTACAGCGTCGACTATATAGGCCGACCAATTAATGTCGAATGCCAACGACCGTGCGCCTTCTTTTCTCCTTCGAATTCTCAAAGTTATTCCACGAGGGACGGTCCAGAGGGAGGAGATGCTCTCCGGCAGGCTGAGGAGGACTCCGCGGATATTCGCGTCTCCCGAGGCTCTCGTGTGTGTTGCGCCTTGAACTTTCCGCGTTTTTGTCTCGCTGCCGTTGCGGCGAGCGTTTCAAGGGACTCTCCTCTTTCCCTCTCTCGCGACGGCGCTGTTACAGTAGTTCAGTGGCTGAGCCGAGGAGCAAACCGCGAGTTCTCTCTGTGAACGACGACGACGTGATGAATTCCTTCATCTCGCGTGCTCGCGGTCCGCGCAACGAGCCGAATTCTACCGCTCCTCCTCTCGCCTCCTCGGCCGGGCTTCTCTCGTGATATCTCTCGACCCTCCCAGCTTGCGCACAGAGCGCACGAGCTTCTTTGTGTTGCTTCAGATTTTTTTTTTTTTTTTTTTTTTTTTTCGCAACCTTTTCTTGATACAGACATTAAGCTGCGGGGTTTTCTTCCAGAGATAATTTCTAAATATTCTCTGTAAGGTCACTTCCGGTTTCAAATTGTCTTTTCTAAACCGAAAGTGATGTAAGGAATCCGGTTGTCCGGATTTTTGAGTGGAAGTAACGGCATACAGGAAAAACGTCACTTCCGGTAAAAAAGAAAATCTCACTTTTCGACCGGAAGTGACGTCATGCAGAAAACTTCACTTCTGGTTTGAAAATCTCATTCGTGAACCGAAATTGATGTCGTAAGGGAAAACATGAGTTCCGGTTTAAAGATCTCGATTTTTAACCGAAAATGACGTAATCCGAGAAAGCGTCACTTCCGGTTTGAAAATCTAGGTTTTTCACCGGAAGTGACGTCATACAGGAAACACGTCACTTCCGGTTGGAAAATCTCATTGATCGATCAAAAGTGACGTCGCAACGACATTTTCCAAATTTTTCACCCTAACGTCGTTTCTGGATTAAGGCTGACATTTTCAAACCGGAAGTGAGGTCGCAGAGTATTAAAAATAAAATTCTCTGGAACGTATCTCGAATGCGGTCATTGACGGAAGCACGCGCATGAAGGAAGAGAGGAAAGGAAAGGAGAGAGGAAGGTAAAAATCTTGGTGAGTGTGCGTGCGAATCTGCAACAACACAGATCGTACACTGAGAGAGAAGGATCTAGTAAAAACTACCAATTATCTAAGAAAAATTACCATAGTAGATAGTAGTGGGGCACTAAGGCGCCACCTGTGGCGAAAAGTCGCAGATTTTCCAAGAATTTTTACCATAATAACCCAAGAAAGAAACTTCTAGTCCAGAGAATCAAATCTCATTGTGTTGAACACAATTACATACCTACTGATGTTACCATATTTCAAACACACATATACATTTACATTTATATTTATAGACTATCAACATTTGCAAAAGGACATGGCCCGTTAATCAATACATCAATAAATAAATAAATAAATAAATAAATAAATAAATAAATAATATCTACGAAATTTTTTTATAAATCCGCCACTTCCTACCATAGGTCGCGCTTTCTTTCCCTACAACTATGAGCTATGGTAATATCTCTCAAGCGATATAGTCATATTTACTGGATCCTTCTCGCAGTGTACTTAGTCATACCGCGTGTAATCGGCACCGTACACGGATCGCCCAGAAAATCGTGTCTCATCGTATTAAACGAAAGCCGCGAAGCTCGCGGTTGCAACCCGAAGCCACTCGAAGCGTATTGGCAAAAAGCGATTTATCGGGGGCGGAACAAAATAAGCGAAGACAAACAGAAGACGAAAGCGATTCTCCCTAGGCGGTGGTCGAACGAGCGATGCTCGGTCTTATCTTCCCGAAGGCGATTTCGAATGGAAGCCGAGAAGCCCGGTAGTGCAACATCGAGAGACGAAGTGTGAAGAAGGTGAAAAGGTCTCGCGTGTCTCTTCCTCACGGAGCTCTAAGGTAGTCCTTTCGAATGGTGTTCACTTCGCATAAGTTTCAGAGAAATTGATGGTATACAATTTCTGGATGGTATAAAAATATGTAAAATATCAAGCACATTGAAGATGCTGAAAAGATTAATTTTTCATAATAATAATTCCATAATGTTATTAACAAATTGATGAAAAATAACATTGTTCAACAAATCTGTCGGGAATCTAACTTTTTTTATGAAAGTGCTGCGTTCGCTTTTCTGAATAAGTATGATTTTTTTCAGACTTTTAAATACACTGAATTTTTTTTTATATGTTAAAAACGTGTAGAAAGTCACAAAATTCAAAGTGAATTTAAATGAACGAATAATTTCCCAAAAAAAATAAATTTACGCTTCCAGGAGATTTGTTGAACAGTTTTATTTTCCGCCAATTAGTTAACAACATTTCCGAATTATTATTATGCAAAAATTAATCTTGTTTCACATTTTTACACCATCGAGAAGCGTTTGCAATTCCCTCCCACTTCTCTGAAACTTATGCGAAGCGAACGCCACTCGCGAGGACTACCTTGACTGCCTCTTAGCGCACGACTCCGAGCACACACGACACACACAACTGCATCCGTCTCGCGTGTGTCCTCACGGAACAGCGAGAGTGTCAGAAGCGAGCGATTATTCGAAATCAATTAAAAAACTTCTTGCCCTTGCGGGGGCTCGCTGGCACGCCGAGAAGTGTGAGTAACAAGGTGGCGTCGATCCGATACGGTTGCCAGAGGTGAGAGGAAGACTCCAAAGAGATTGAGAGAATAAAAAAAAAAAAAAAAAAAAAAAAGTAAAATAAAGGGGAAAAAAAGGAGCAGGACGAAGCGCAGCAGCGGCGGCTCGAGAAGAACTGCTTGTAAACGAGAGGAGGACGGAGGGGAGGGAGAGAGGAGAGGCAGATCAGTGTCCACGTGTGTGATAGGTAGCTCCGTCGCTGGACATACGAGACGAGGCACGCGGTCGTGGTGGTCACGCAGAGAGCACAGTTCGAGGCGGCCCTCGAGAGCAGAAGGAGAAACAGAAGGAGACGATACTCTGTGTATAGACTCTTCGTCGAGCTCTTTCCATTCTGATCCGCTCGTTCGCCACCCCCCCCCCCCCCCCCGCCTCCTCTCGCTCGCTGGCCGGTGCTGCTGGCTTCTGGCCACTTGGATCGCGTGATTTATATCGGTTTCAACGGTAACCCCTCTCCCTTCCTTATTCCTTTCCGCGGTCCGATGTCACCCGGTGGACGAGACCGGCGAAACTCTCGCTGGTCGAGAGACGCCGAGGCCCCGTCTCGCGCGAGTAGAATGGGCACTCCGTCGAGCGCGCTTCCGCGTGTAGCGGCCCGGAGGCTGATGGTCGATCCTTAAGTATTCGCTAATATTTGTATTTTTTTTTTTTTTTTTTTTTTTTTTTTTTTTTTTTTGACGTAGACACAAGGCTATTGATTTTAATTACTGGGATTGCTTTTTTTGCTTCGGGGGTAAGCTTTGGGTGAGATGGATTTGAGATTTATAATTTGGTTTTTTTTTGTGTCCTGGAGGTTGGTGGTTGATTCTTAGGTATTCGCTAATATTTGTATTTTTTTTTTCTGCCGTAAGAAGAAGGTTATTATTATTAAGATTTTTATTATTAAGATTGCTTTTTTTGCTTCCGGAGGAAGCTTTGGTAGGAGAGGTGGGGGCGATGAATTATCCCTTCGAAATTAGGTTTTTTTATGTGTCCCGGAAGTTGCCGGTTGATTCTTAGGTATTAGCTAATATTTGTATTTTTTCTGCCGTAAGAACAAGGCTATTGATTTTTATTATTGAAATTGTTTTTTTTTTGCTTCCGGAGAAAGCTTCGTCAGGAGAGGAGGGGGCAATATGACACCCTGGGGTAAGATGGATTCGACATTTGTAATTAGATTTCCTTTCGTCCCGTTGATTGATCCTTTTTACGCATTCGCGAATATTCCTTATTTTTTTCTGTCACAAAAAACCCCCCATTGATTAGAACTATCTAAAAAACAGATAATTTTTTCTTTTTTGCTTCCGGAGCAAGTTTTGGTAGCAGAGAACATGGCAACACGAAACCCGGGAACAAGATTACTTATCCATTTGAAATAAAAAAAAAAATGCTTTCTCTCAGAAAAATGTCAAAGAGTGGTTTTTTGCCCCGAGTGCGATATTCACCCGCCCGTTCCGTGAACAACTGTCCCGGAAGTGAATGAACAACGCGCATGCGCTTATCCGCATACATTCCCGAAAGCACGAGTGAATTTTTCACTTATCTCCCAAATTATTCAAGAATCCCGAGAATCCCAACCAATTTTTCAATAATCCCCGGACAGCCTACCAAAGCACCCTGACAAAAAGCTAAGATCCTTAAACGCTTGATGCAGAGCCTTCCCGCAGCCCTCCCACCGTCTGCCCGCAGCAGAGCGCTCTCCCCCGCCATCGCCCACCCTTTGTCTCTTCCTTTAATCAGCTACCCATTCTCCCGCCTCAGCCCACCCAACCTTCCGCTCACTCTAACATTGTAATTGCAAATATAATTCATACCCTACCCCGACGTCTTTCCGGTTTACGGTACAGCCAACGCACCCCCCCCCCCCTTTCCTCAGCATCGCGACAGAGAATCGACTAAAAGGTGAGAGCGCGAAGGCGAGAAAGATGAGGAGAGGCGAAGAGGACGAGGCGAGTCGAGACGTAAAATTATGATTAGAGAACCGGGTCGAATGGCATCGGGGTGCTTCTTGCAGCCGGCACAGCGCGCCCTCGGGATGCCGTGTATCTTAGAGCTTCCACCGCCCGCGCCCGCCGCCGGGTCGTTGACGAAGCCCGCCCCGACCGCCCCGCGCACCCGGTCTGGCACCTTCCCCCGTTTAATTAAATTCCCACAGGAAGAGAGCCGCGTCCGCGGGGGACTCGCCGGGAGAGAGAGCGAAGTCAACCTGATGGCGTTGTGGCACGGCACTCTGAATTTTTTTTTTTTTTTTTTTTTTTTTTTTTTTTTTTTTTGTATACTTAGAGAGGCGCGGTTCCGCGCCGGGACTCCTCGACTCCGATCGGCCGCGCTCTCGAGCCGAACACTCCCCGCCCGCTTCAGACTGGCGCGCATCACGCACGAGCGGCCGCTAATTGACGGATGAATTAATTAGGGGGTCGGTGATCGATCGCGCGACCACTTCTGCTCTCACTTTCGTTCTATCCCTTCTTCTTGTTGTTGGGGGATTTCTTCTTTTTTTTGTGGTTTTTTCTTTTTTTTTTGTGGGCTTCTTAAGACGATTTTATTTATCGGACGGGTCTCGTGATCTTCAATCGATAGCCGGCTTGCAGAACTGGTAACTCGATCTTGCGCGTGTAAGCTGCGTTCTGATGATTTTCTGATCGATCGTGTGAAGTTTCTATCGCTTGAGGCTTGATGTAGCTGCGTGTCGTATAAGGTGTTTTTTTTTTTTTTTTGTTTTTAGGAATATTAATAAGTGAAATTGATTTTTGGATTTGTTCATTTAGGGTTAATGAACGCGTTTGGTTTTTTCTAGGTTTTAAGAAAAATCCGAAACATTTTTTAATCTCGGATTCAGTGGGGAAAAAAAACATCAAACCCAGCAAAAATAGGCTCGTCGCATCGAACGCGATCACATTTCGTTCTCTGAAACTTGGGCTCTGAAACATTTGACGGAGGTGATTATTGTCTTTCTGTAGTTTACGTAGACAACATAAAACATATTAAGTTCGATGTTTCTGAAATTGCCTACGACAAAAATTTAAAACTTTTATTAACGTCCAACCTCAAATTTTCATTCCTTAAAAAATCATCGCCACATAACGCCGACTCACCCTACAGTTTCATCCCCAACCTACAGCAAAAACGAAAAAATCCATCAAACCCACCAAAGACAAGCTCGGCGTTTTCCTCGACGCTTCCATCCACGCGGGCCGAGTCACCGCCCGCAACGTGCTCTCGGGGACCCCTGAAGAAATTTCCTTCCCCCACAAGCACCGGCTGCAGTTCGGTTTGCAGCTGCAGCTTGGCGTTAATTGAAACGCGCTTAGACGTTTACCTAATCCTCCTGTATCTCCTCTCCCGGTTATCTCCCGTCTGGCGGGTCTCTTCTTCCCCGCCGGCCTCAAGCCTCGTCGTCCCGGTTTCCACGACGTTGCACCGTGGAGAGACTCGCGCTCTCCCGTCCGGAACACGCCCGGGCCTCCGCAGCCGGTACAACGCTCGCCCGTACGAGAGATAGCCGAGTGTGCGATCGCGGTCGCATAATGAGCAGCATCGCGCCGTCGAGGCACCGCGAGTAAATTCTCATTTGGTACAGTGCCTCGCTCGCTCGTCTCTCTCCCGGTCTATCCGTGCCTAACGTACATTAATTGATTAGCCGGAGCTCGAGCCGACTGAGTAGCGTTGGAGCCAAGTTTTGCGCGGCTTCCTCTTCCCTCATCCGCGGGTGCGGCGGGCTAGAGATCCACATTTGCTCGAGTTTAATATGACCGGCTTGGGCCAGATTACGTAGCCTCGCGCGGCTGCGTAATCGGGCCCGTATGTTTTATGCTTATGTTGTCTTATGCGTGCAATGTGTAGCGTGTTGGGTGCTGGGTGTTTGGCATTTGGCCTTTGGCGTTTGGTGTTTGGTGTTTGGTGTTTGGTGTTTGGTGTTTGGTGTTTGGTGTTTGGTGTTTGGTGTTTGGTGTTTGGTGTTTGGTGTTTGGTGTTTGGTGTTTGGTGTTTGGTGTTTGGTGTTTGGTGTTTGGTGTTTGGTGTTTGGTGTTTGGTGTTTGGTGTTTGGTGTTTGGTGTTTGGTGTTTGGTGTTTGGTGTTTGGTATTTGATGTTAGGTGTTTGGTGTTTGGCGTTTGGCGTTTGGTGTTTGGTGTTTGGTGTTTGGTGTTGTATTTTGCCTTAGTATATTTACGTTGTCTACTTGAACTGCGGAAGGACAACAATCATCTCGTCTCTCTCCCGGTCTATCCGTGCCTGACCCACATTAATTGATTAGTCGGAACTCGCGCCGACTGAGCGGCGTTGGAGCCAAGTTTTGACCGGCGTCCTCTTCCCTCATCCGCGGGTGAGGCGGGAACGGGCTGGTGGAGATCCACATTTGCTCGACTTTAATATGACCAGCTTGGACCAGATTACGCAGCTTCGCGCGGCCCCGCGCGCGGCCTCGCTTAATTGCAAAATACGAGTCGACGAAATTATGGAATTCGCGCGCTGGCCTCGCTTTTGGACTGCAATTAACGGTAAATTAAAATAGAAAAAATAAATAAAACAATGGAAGAAAAAAAAACAATGGGAAAAAATGGAGAGGGTAGTGGAACGGTTACGGGTAAATATAAAACGGTTCGCCACACACGAGTTTGCGTAACGTTTGTTTGCGCAACGTTTAGCAACTCGTAAATCGTTCACACAAAATGACCGGGGCTTTTCTCACTCGGTGTAGAATCCCTCGCGTATGCGGGACGCTGCAAACCGGGTATATTCATCGTCCGGTTGATGTTTCGAGCCCCCTGCGAGTCCTTCTATCGCGGTCTCTCTCCTCTCTCCGGACGCGTTAGCTTCGCCGCGTGTTTTTCACTCTCGCGCAACCGCGGACGCGAATGTTTGCATAAAAAATGCCCCCGGAACGGCCCGCAGGGGCGGGAACGATGCAAATTTATGTTAACCACCGTACAGTGGCAGATATCTCTCGTTATATTTACTGTACGCGGGGGAGGATTGTGTGACGCTGGAGACGCCATGTAAGCTATATATATATATATATATATATATATATATATATGGGGAGTTCCATACTATTTCGACCTGGGTCTAACCCTTCAGATCTTGGACTGGGCCTGCGATTTTTTACATGACTGAACTAACTATCAAAAGCACTGAGATTTTTTTCAAGATTGTTTATAATCGTTTGTGATTTTAAGATATGATGATATTCATGAAAAATAAACGTATTGATCACAATCTAAAAAAATTGAAATTTTCATATCGCTTCCTCATAAAAGTTGAAAGTTGAACGTTGAAAGCTGAAAGTTGAAAGTTGAAATTTTTATATCACTTTCTCATAATGGCCCTTTATTCACAAAGCTCCTTCTATGAGAAAGCATTTACTATATTTTTGGCTTCCTCATAGAGGAAGCTTTGCGAATAAAGGGCCATTATGAGAAAGTGATATAAAAATTTCAACTTTCAACTTTCAGCTTTCAACGTTCAACTTTCAACTTTTATGAGGAAGCGATATGAAAATTTCAATTTTCAGCTTTTTCAATATCAACGTCGTATTTAACTTTTAAGCAAAACTGCTGGCCGACTCAGGTTTAGTGCGAAAAAACCTTGCGCTTTTGGTCAAAACGGCTGTCGAATCTGTACTCGAGGCGAAAAAATACATAGAATATCATAGAGTATTCATCGGGAAGCCAAGAAATCGCTGTTTGAAAATACGCAAAATAACCCATTTTTGTAATTTTGGCTATATAAATACCCGGTAAACTTTTTCGTTAGCCGTCACTCCGGGATTGTATTTTATGTATTTTTTCACGCTGATCACGAATCAGACACTTTTTTATTCGTAGATTAATATTTAATATGGAAAAATGCGTCTTGAAAAAAAAAAAAAAAAATCATGAAATTCAAAAAATTCAAAATGACATAAAATTTAAACGGCTCGATCGATTTTCTTGAAATTTTAATGGGATCATCGGGTGATCATATTCCATCTGTGTACGCGTTTTTAGCCCGATAGCTAAAAAATTGCGAGCGCTACGGTGCGCACAGACTTTTTCGAAGAAATTAAAAATGGCGTACAAAAAAAACAACAGAACATTTTTGGATGAAATTTGGCAGAAACATTGACTATTAACCACACAAGCTGTGTGCAAAATTTCAGCCTGATCGGTGCAGGCGTTCCCGAGATATAGCCATTTGAATTTTTCGCGTCTGATTCACACACACACACACACACACACACACACACACACACACACATACATCCGGACATTTTTTCTAAATGTGATTTTTCGATGTTTTGGAACATTCTGAACACGTTTTCATTAAAATCTCGAAAATTTTTTTTTTCACCATCACAAAGCTTCCTCTACGAGGAAGCAAAATTTGAAAAGATTCTGAAAAATCTTGCAGCATATATAAAAAATGTTAAGACTTGAGCCGGAGTGGGCTGACGTCACCAAAGTTAACGATATTAAGAAAAAAATCGGTCAATATTTTAAAAAATATATACATTTAGCTGACAAAGATTTCACAAATTTTTTTCCCACGCGCTACGCTCTTAAACCGAACGACGCGTTAACGCGTAAACCCGCGGGCAGACCGACGTTCGGTTATCCGCAAGTATACGACGCGCATAATACATAATACCGGGTCTGCTGTAGAGGAGTCGGTTCGCATCGTATATACGTACGACTCGGACGGTACACTGACCGTGGCCGGGTGATAACTCAAACGGCGGGCTATAATTATCAAACTGCGTAATTGTTAATTATTGCTCCATTGTTGGCAGTGCGGAGTAATTAACGCGTTGTAGCTCTCGCGGACGGGTTACTGCCGAGCCACCCCTTCCTTCCCGGTCGTGTGTTACAGTCGCGTCTCACGCGATTTCACGATCGATTAGGGAGCCTCAGCGAGGAATTTTATTTTTATTACTTTCTCAAAGATAGATCGACAATTCGAGAATAGATCGATAGCATCGTCGGGGGATTTTTGTTCCGCGTAGATTTTATAAGGGACTGAAGGTCGCGTGCGGCAAGGGTGGCCGAAGCGCCGAGGACGGTAGGCGCGATTTTTTCAACGGGGAACAATCGACCGACCGCGTATCGGAAGAAGAAAATTTCGTTGTTCAATTTTTTTTGGGCAGCGAGTGGGCGGAAAAAAAAATACGTGCACCGCCCGGGAATCGAACCCGGGTCGCAAGGATGGGAGTCTTGCATGATACCACTACACCAGCGGTGCCATTGAGACGGCTCTCTGTCGATTTCAGTCAAGAGTAACGAAACCGCAAACAATTTTTTCGCACCCTCGTTTCGTAACGAGATGGTTTCAATTTTTTTTTTTTTTTTTTATGTAAAAAAAATATCATTAAATGCCGTAATTGAGCAAAGGGAAGGTATCGCAGTCGCAGTCCTCCCTCGGTAAAGAAGCTTGCAGTGAAGGTTGTACGGAGAGGTATGGATCAATACCATCCCCTTGGGGCTTCGGACGGTGTCTACTCTACTGCCGCTTTCGTATAGGGTGTCTGAGTGCAAAGAGGAGGCGTATTCCTATCTCCAGACAGTTTACTGGATACTGTTATTTTTTTCAGACATTATGGATGCCAAAGTGCAGCATTGTCGACTGGTTCGCTATTATTTTTGTCTACCTAATTGAAAATCATTGATTTCATTTTTTGTCTGTGTGTTCGTCCCTCTCGCACCGGCACGCACATGCACACCCGGACACTTAGACATTCGTGAAGACTCATAAAGACTCGTAAACACTCATAAACACCCCCATAAACACCCCCATAAACACCCCCATAAACACCCCCATAAAGACCCTCATAAACACCCCTATAAACACCCTCATAAACACCCCCACAAACACCTCATAAACCCCCTATAAACACCCTCATAAACACCCTCATAAACATCCCCACAAACACCTCATAAACACCCTCATAAACATCCCCACAAACACCTCATAAACACCCTCATAAACACCCCCATAAACACCCCCCATAAACATCCCCCATAAACACCGTCCACAAACAACTCCCATGAACACCCCCAATCCTCCATATCCCCCATAAACACCCCCATCCCCCATATTCCCCCCCCCCCCATTAACACCTATAAATACTCATAAATACTCTGAAATAATCGAAAAACTCAGAAACACTCACAGACATTCGGAAATAATATCAGACACTCAGAAACAATCACAGACATTGAGAAACAATCACAGACATTCGGAAACATTCACAGATACTCAAAGACAATCAGAAACAGTCGCGGACACTTGCAGCCACTTACAGACACTCTCATCCGCTCGTAAAGACTCGCATACACTCGCTGACAACGCTCACTAATTAATTACTCTCAGATAACATTCGCAATGGATCTGCGAACAAAACAGTTGACTTAGGTGGAATTGTGTGCTCTATTGTATAGCATTGAAGCTTTAGTTATCAACGATTTCATTAACATTGTACCTGTCAATCATAGGGACAGAAGGGCTACCGATAAGGACGATCCCCGCGAAATATTAACCATGTTATTTGGAATTTCCATCAGATGGCTGTCAGCCGCACAGTACATCGATTTCCTATATGTTTCGTGCTAACAAACCCTTTTGCATCTTTCGCACAGGCGCACATCACCAGCGACCACAGTCACTGGAGTAATTAATGAATTAACATAATTAACTATCTCCAGCTCGAGCGACGAGCGAACGACTTGAATAATTAGTGACACGGGGCGTTTCGAATTTCGCTTGGACACGATGAAATTATTCGATTCGAACAAATCCCAAACGATTAAAATATGACACACAACAGGTGTTTTGACGTCCAGCAGCGATCTAAATAAATTAATGCCCGAATCTACCAAACATTTCGAATCGATGACCAAAGTGTAAAAAAATAAATTAAAAAAACTCGAAAGGTACATCCAAGCAGTAAAAGCCTTACTTGTTTATTAATCAATCGTTCGCGGGATGAGGCAAGGAGCCACGGCGCTATTCCAAGGGAAATATTTTTCTTTACTCTAGAGCAAAGAGATCCGCAGTAATCGAACGGCAGTGATTAATGAATTCACAAAATTAACTATCTTCTGCGCGAGCGACGAGCGAACGACTTGAATACTTAGGGTCGAATTTTAAGACGCTGATGAACTTAAAATCGCTCCCGAGATCAAACTTAAGGTGGAAGTTTGGCCTGAACTTCATTGCGTGTTTAAGATCTGTCTTAGATTCGAACTTGAAGTCGTGCTTAAGTTTGATCTTAAATCTGACCTCATTCGACGGATGTTCGAGTTCGATCCTAAGTTCGAAATCAAGTTTGAACTGAAGTTCGATCTTACGTTCGAACTCAACTTCGAACACAAGTTCAAAATCAAGTTCGATCTTAAGTTTGATTTCAACATCAGTCTTAAGTCCAAACTAATGTCTTAAAATTGAAGCCTTAGTGATGTTTAAGGTGTTTCGAATCTCGCTTCGACACGATGAAATTATTCGATTCGAATACATCCCAGATAATTAAAATACGACATACAACAGGTGTTTGAACGTTCACTTCAAACGATCTAAATAAATGAATCCGCAAATCGGCAAAAAAATTTCCACCCCGTGACGAAAGTCTAAAAATAAAAAAAAATGTAACGAAACCAAAAGGTCCAACCAAGCACTCAGAGCCTTACATGTTTTATTAATCAACCGTCCGCGGGATGTGGCAAGTCGCCCCGCCGCTATTCCCAGGGAAACCTTTTTCTTAACTCGAGAGCAAAGACGCAAGACAGGAGAGAAGTCGCGCGCGCGAGCCGCGCTATGTACCAGAGCGCCGTGATTTATGGGTGCAACACCTGACGGTCGTTCGGTTCGTTTTGCGGCCGAGGTTCGAGTTGGCAGGCAGTTCCGCCTTTTTTTTCTGCAAGGCGAACGAGCAGCACGAAGCCGATATACGTGGACACGCCGTCTCACGCGCCGTGCTCACGGCTCTGCGCGAGCACGGCCATCGGTTCATCGGTAATGCTTCAGTCATTACCGAACCCCCCTCCCCTTCCCCTTCGCGCCCTCCCGCCGTAACACGGTGAGAGAGAGCAACGAGGTTCACGGCAAAACGATTTCCCATGCTTAATAAATCCCAATGAGATTTTCCTCCAGCTATGCGAGTCGCAGAGGCGGCAACGACCCCGCGTCCGAGATGAGCTCGGCATCGCTTCCGGTGCGCGCGTGACTCGCCGACGTCCCACGGAGCGTCGGAAGCTGCACGGAATAGCACTTTATCTAAATCATGCATGAAAAGCGCTACTTTTCGTGCCTGCCGAGAGTGGCGTAAGTGGCGCTTTAGAGCCGAGTGCACTGTAAGTGCCCGGCGCATGCGCACATCGGCTCGATTTTACTTTATTGCACGCTTCTCGTACTTTACGCACGCGTCTCGTACTTTACGCACGCTTCTCGTACTTTACGCACGCTTCTCGTACTTTACGCACGCTTCTCGTACTTTACGCACGCTTCTCGTACTTTGCGCACGCTTCTCGTACTTTACGCACGCTTCTCGTACTTTACGCACGCTTCTCGTACTTTACGCACGCTTCTCGTACTTTACGCACGCGTCTCGTACTTTACGCACGATTCCCGAACTTTACGCACGCTGGCTGCACAGCGCCACAATCAGCAGGCACGGAGAAGCACTTCTACTGCATTCGTTACAGAAAATATTATGCGATACTAGTGCGGTAAAGCGAAGTTTATACGCACGCCGTGAAGTAAGCCGCACTTGAAGCACTCGTACCACAGACTTACGTCACAGTGTGCGTATAAAGTTCGACTTACCGCACTTGTATCGCAAATTACTATTTTGTTGGTCAAACAAAGTATTCACTGAGAGAACATCTAGTAAATACGGCTATATCGCTTCAGAGATATTGCCATAGCACATAGTAGTAGGGAACTAGAGCGCCACCTATTGTAGGAAGTATCGGATTTATAAGAATTTTTCTTAGATATTGTGATAAAAATTCTTGGAAAATCTGAGACTTTCCGCCATAGGTGGCGCTCTAGTGCCCTACTATTATGTGCTGTGGCAATTTTTCTTGGATGATCGGTAGTTTTTACTAGATTCTACTCTCAATGTTGTAACACCTCAAAAATATTTTGTTATAGTCATCCAAAAAATTGTTGAATTAACCAATCTTTTAGCTGCACCAACAAAATATTTACTTGAACGTCCCTGCGCGAATCTTTGGTTGATTCAGCCATATTTTTTATCAGTCTGCGTTCGCCTACGACGCGTATCTCTATACTGTCGACGGATCGCGCGCCCCATTCGTCTCAATTTTATTTCTCGACTGTGCGTCCATCGAAAAAATCAACGCCTCGACCCGCTCAATCCGACCGACTCAACATCGCCGAAAAAAAAAAATCATGGATGCAGATGCGTCTGGCCGCGACGCGTATCTTTACGCTCCGCGGATCGCGCGCCGCCATTCGTCTCTATTTTCCCCTCATAATCGAGAAACGAAGCGCCCCGAGCAGTTTTACGGCTAAATGCCGTTCGGATAGTTTATATTCACAAAGAGCTACGTACATACGGGCGGATCGGCGAAGCGTGGCTTTATTATATCAAAAGCGATATCGTAACGTTCTGCCTGGAGAAATGGAGTTATACGATCATTTTTTTTTCTCCTCGTCCGCGCGCTTGATCGTAAAGTCACAATCGCCGACTGCGGTCGTCTCGACCCGAGCGAAGGGCGAAGGAGAAATGAAGAGAAACAATGAAAAAAAAATAAATAAATAAAAAAA
The DNA here is from genome assembly GCA_964017025.1 of Stenichneumon culpator. Lineage (NCBI taxonomy): Eukaryota > Metazoa > Arthropoda > Insecta > Hymenoptera > Ichneumonidae > Stenichneumon > Stenichneumon culpator. Next base: position 15,123,378 of record OZ024779.1, on the reverse strand, counting down.
AAAAAATTTAATGAAAGAGTGAAAAACTACATAAGGTAAAAGGCCCAGTTTGTGACACTTTTAAATCAGCGGTGTCGGTTTTCTATTAATTACACTGAGAGAAGAATCTAGTAAAAAATTCCCGCTCATCTAAGAAAAATTACCATCGCACATAGTAGTATGTGGCAGCCCTGAGCCTCGGATTCCTGCCGGCCACAGGGGCGTGATGAGCGTCGACGACAGCGCGACGAGTGATTCTATGGAACCTCACCAGATTCTTCGCGCCAGCGCTGTGGCGCATATTCTTTTGTCAGAAGTCTCCAGAGATTATTCCGAGCAACTATCTCGCCTCTTTGTAAACCAGTTCCTATTAATATATAAATAAATGAGAACTATATAATATTATCTAATGTCGAAATTGGTTACTAAGGCGCCACCTATGGCAGAAAGTCTCAGATTTCCAAGAATTTTTACCATAATATCTAAGAATTTTTTAAAAATAAATCCGGTGCTTCCTACCATAGGTGGCGCCCTAACGCCCTACTACTTGGGGTATTTTGGTGCTACACTGGGTCGTCGAGTTTGTTACGCTCGATATCCGCAGCAGTCCCCACCACGGAGCGAATATCGATCGGCGCAGAAAGCTATGTTTTAAAAATAAATCCGGTGCTTCCTACCATAGGTGGCGCCCTACTACTTGGAGTATTTTGGTGCTACACTGGGACGTCGAGTTTGTTACGCTCGATATCCGTAGCAGTCCCCACCACGGAGCGAATATCGATCGGCGCAGAAAGCTATGGGCCATGCTCGACGGTTAGTCTGGGCGGGACTTGCGCAACCTCGAATATGGTAAATGTGATTATTCCATGATCTTACGTACCTTGTAAGATCACGCAACTAAATTATCGTGGAGGTCCCGACTAGATAATGTCAATTTCTACTGTAGGAGAGCAGTTTGAATGTCGTCTGGGGTACTTTTCTACCCCATATGAGATTTCTAACGTTAATAAATTTTCTTCGATTGGAATAAACTTTTTTCTGACTGCAGCAGACAAAAATGTGTCGTCGGGGTCAAAAACTGGGACAGGGTCACAAACCGGGCCGATTACCTCATCGGCGCTCTGCGTTCTGTCGGACAGTTAAAAATTTCTCACGTCTCCGTATCCCGGAGGCAACTCTCGGGCTAACCGCAATTCGCCTCCGGAAAGCTTTCCTCGCGATCCTCCCCCCACCCCTCGCACGCTTCCCCCTCCCCTCCGACCGGCCGAGACACGGAGATCCTCTTAGAGCAATTAAAGAGGCGGGTAATTTTTTTTTATCACCCGACGGACAGTGCGAAGGTCGGCGAAGAGCTTTTCTTTCTTAGCGGTAAGTAAGACGTACGAGGCAAAGAGAGAAAATAATTTCAAAAAAAAATGAAATAATGGATGAGGCAAAGGGCTGACGAGAAGTGGCATTAATTGAAAACGAGCGGTCGGCCTCCGAGCTTGTCGTTTATATCGGACGATTGAAAACAAACAAAAAATGAAAAAATTGTTAATCGCGGAGCGCGCGGTCTTCGAACGGACGCACGCGGGAGATCGACGATCGAAACTCGTCACACGCGCGCTGCGTCCATTATAGGAAAATTCCATAGCGGGACTTATTAATCTTTCACTTGGCAGACCGGTCTCGTAACTAACGTCGATTTGCTTTTGAGGACGGTAATTATCAATTCGAGAAAAAAAAAAATGTTTTAATAGAAAAAGAGTGAAGAGTCGTTAATCGGGAAAAAGTGTACAATTATTTCACGGAGCGAAGGAAACTGGCTCCGATGCAGCCGGGGAGACGCGACTACGAGAATTCAACACGCGCTTCCTCGACTTCCTCGACTATCATCGGAGACTTTCTCACGGTCTGTAAAGTAGTTAAAAAAAACAGAAGAATTAAAAATAATTTTTAAAAATTGCCGCATGTGTGCAAAATACATATTTATTGAAAATAAATGAATACTCATTCGAACAAATTTCATTTATTAAAAAAAAAAAAAAGAAACGGCTGAAGGACTTCGGTCTATTGGCTCACCCCTGATTAATCCAATGGGAAAAAAGCAGAACAGGCATTGTAAGTGAAGTCAATAAATGCCTACTAGTACTTAAACAACATAAAAGCTTCAAATAAATAATTTTTCCAAATGTAAAAAAGCACGACCACGAAACTGATAAGTTTGCTCCAACGCGAATCCCGAAAGCTCTTCCTTCCCAGTCGCTCACAACGCTTGTTATTAAAGTGCTAAAAGAATAAAAGTTTTTCTCGTCGATCCGCCGAAATGTTTTAAATAATTTAAAAAAACATAACTATTGAAAATAAATAAGCATTCATTGGAACAAACCTCATTTAATTAAAAAAACATCTGAAGAACTTCGGTCTATTGGCTCACCCTAAGTTACTGTAATGAATGAACAATAATAATAAAAATCAAAATAAAAAAAAAACAGAACACGCATTGTAAGCGAGGTCAATAAATGTCTACCACGGCTTAAAAAGACAACAGCGAAAATCTTCAAATACATCATTTTTTCGGATGCAAAAAAGCTCGACTACGAAACTGACCGTAAACATTTTTTTTTAAGTGGCAAAAAAAAGCCCATTTCCTCGATCCGCCGAAACTTTTCGCGAATCCATTCCGCGTTTGTCGTCGAAATTGGAGTCGCGAGGTCGACCGCGCTCGAGCCGGGCAGTGAATCGTCCGCTTATAATTAGTAATGACCGGGGTGGTAACGAAGCATCTATTATGGCGTCTAGCGAACGTTAATTAGGTTGCCCCGCTTGATTTATCGCGATAGCGTAGAGATAGCAAGGCAGCGATGGTGGTGGCTCTCTCTCCCCGTGGTGGACGTTGTGCCAGGGCCGCGAAATACGCGCGAGAGTAAGGCAGAGAGGAGAGGATGAGGCGCAACGTGCCTAAGTCTCTCGCTCTCCAGGTAATCTCCCGTCCATCGGCCGCTCACACGCGTTGCACACTCGCTTTGCGCGGCGCATATGTCGAGCGCTGAGAACCGGAAGGGCGCAACTCACGTCGTTTTAGACGCAAAACGAGTCAAGATACGCCCTTTTGTTTCTCGCCGGTCGACATTCGCATAGCGCTGAGAAAGGGAAGGGCGTAACTCGCATCGGGTTGCATGTAAAATGATGCGAGTTACGCCCTTTTGCTTCCGACAGTGGATGTATTCATGGAGCGCTGAGAAACGGAAGGGCGTAATTCAGATCGTTCTAGGCGTAAAACAACTCAAGATAGGCCCTTTTGTTTCTAAGCAGGCGATATATGTATCGAATGATGAAAAAACGGAAGGGCGTAATTCAGATCGTTTTAGGCGTAAAACAACTCAAGATAGGGCCTTTTGTTTCTAAGCAGGCGATATGTGTATCGAATGATGAAAAAACGGAAGGGCGTAATTCAGATCGTTTTAGGCGTAAAACAACTCAAGATAGGCCCTTTTGTTTCTAAGCAGGCGATATATGTATCGAATGATGAAAAAACGGAAGGGCGTAATTCAGATCGTTTTAGGCGTAAAACAACTCAAGATAGGCCCTTTTGTTTCTAAGCAGGCGATATATGTATCGAATGATGAAAAAACGGAAGGGCGTAATTCAGATCGTTTTAGGCGAAAAACAACTCAAGATAGGCCCTTTTGTTTCTAAGCAGGCGATATATGTATCGAATGGTGAAAAAACGGAAGGACGTAATTCAGATCGTTTCAGGCGTAAAACAACTCAAGATAGGGCCTTTTGTTTCTAAGCAGGCGATATATGCATCGAATGATGAAAAAACGGAAGGGCGTAATTCAGATCGTTTTAGGCGTAAAACAACTCAAGATAGGGCCTTTTGTTTCTAAGCAGGCGATATATGTATCAAATGATAAAAAACGAAAGGACGTAATTCAGATCGTTTTAGGCGAAAAACAACTTAAGATAGGCCTTTATGTTTCTGAGCAGGCGATATATGTATCGAATGATAAGAAACAGAAGGGCGTAACTGGCCTCGTTTTGCATATAAAATGTCGCGAGTTACGCCCTTTTGCTTCTCACAGGTCGATATATTCATAGAGAGCTGAGAAACGGAATGGCGTAAGTCGCAGAGTTTTGGATGCAAAACTATGTTGGATGAGTCGTTCTGTTTCTCAGCGGTGGATGCACATGTATAGCGGTGGTCAGTGACTTATAGCCCGGTGCGCTGGTTGTTCCTGGCAACGGGCTTTTCCCGTCGGTGCAGTATCCTCTCTCGCACAGTTAGGGTGGATAGTCCCGGCGGCATAGAGAGAGGACTGCTCTATGCCTGTACCGGATCCCATAAAGCATCGGCACTCACTGAGGAAAGAGCTTTGTTAACGTTAACAAATCTTCCCGCGGATATTGCGAAATAACTATTCATTTACAGATAACAAATTTCTTTCGGTTGAATTTAAGTTTTTTTTAAATTAAAGTAAAATCACATTTAAGCTTTTTTGAAATTAAATGTAAGTTAAATTTAAGGTTCTTTGAAATTACACTGAAGTTAAATTTAAGTTTTTTTGAAATTTTACTTACGCTACATTCAAGTTAAAAAAAATTAAATTTGCCTTAAATTTCTTGTTTCTAAATTTAATAACCAAACACATTTTTTAAAACTACTTGGTCACAAAAATGAGAAGACAATAATTTCGGCATGTACGGAGAAATATTTTTAATCTCAGATTAACATTAAATAAACTCTTTTCTCAGTCGCCGAGTCCGGCGGTACTCGATCCTTTCGATACCTCGGGAACCCTCTTCCCCCCCCCCCTCCCCCCAGCCACAGCGAGAAACCTCCGTCCGTCCGTCCGTCCGTTCGTCCATACAGCACCGACGGAACGCCTGGTAGAGGGAGAGATAGGAAAGTCTCTCGGAACTCTTATTCCTCCTACTCGTCGATGATTGCCAGAACCGATACTGGCATCCGGTAAAGCTCTGGCTGAGAGGGGCCGAGCTCTGCAGCTCGGTACATTGGCTCTGTCTCGGAACAAAGTGCGGCGCACTGGCCGTGCTTACAGTCCATTATGTGGAGTACATCCATTACAATCGCGGCGAATAATACACGACAACGCCCATGTATCAACAAGGCCCGAGATGCATCGGGGAGAACGCTCGGGAAGGAACTCGTTGACGGTGAACACTCCGCACACCGAGGAAAGTCTTCGCCGTGAGGTACACGTGTTGGGTTTTGTTCGCGGGTGGAGCCAGAATATGAATTTTTGGGATTTTTTTTTTTTTTTTTTTGCACATGTCTTCAGGGTCATTTTTTAAATGGAATTTTGTGGTTGATTTTGGATCATGTGGATTTGGGTGTGAATCGATTATAAGTGGACCGGGACATATTCACCACTATTAGCCTGTGTGATTTTTTAATTTATTTTACCACCTTTTTTGAGGATTCTGGGAAAGTTGCTATTCCTTAGCTTGCTGAATGGGACAAATAAAATTTAAGTTTTACAATTTTGCGAAAAAAATTAAAATATGAAATACAAAATTCGCAGATCTCCGAGACATAAAACTTTTTGACGAAAGCCTATTTCCATATATTTTTTTCTATATCAGGTAACTCCCCAATTTATAATTATCAAAAAAAAATCGAAACTCACCGGAGCCGTACTTGGACGACGATCTTTTCAGCAGCCAGGTCTGAAGTGCGAGCCTCTCGCGATGTCGGCAAAAGAATTCGGGTCTGATGCCGTAACGTTTTAGAAAATCGTCGCACTTCCGGAAAGCGGCGAGCGCCTTGGCCGCCTCGATCTCGTCGATTTCGTCCTCGATGTCCTTGGGACAGTTTGAGCCTCGCCTCGACGACGCCGATCTCTCCTCGTACGTCTCGTCGGGCAGTAGCATCACCATTTTTTCATCGTTGCACACTAAGTTCGCGCTCGATACGCTCTCTCGTCCAATACACATATTCAACACCGCGCGTGTTCCCGATTGAGCGATAACATCGACCTGATTGTTCTCAATTTAAATTGCAAATGAAAAAAAAAAAGATATACATATATATATGTATATATATTGATACGATAAATCATTCGCGAAACACTGCGACGCTTAAATAACTCGAAAAGCGATGATTAAACACGTGGGCGAGAGAGAATATCGTTTCTCCTTCGAATTCGAAAGTGAGATCGGACAACACAGCTGCTGCTGACGCTGCAGCAACAAAGCTCGAGGATATCGATTTCGTCCTTGTCTTCTACGTCCGAGCCGCACGACGAGACCTTTCCTCTCGGCGATCCGTATCGATTACCCGAGTAGGAGCATCGTTAGCCCGCGCAGACTTCTCAGAGTGCGATCGATTTTCACCCGGGCATCGGATTCTCTCACCGCAAGAACTTGGCCCCTGGCATCAGCTGGGCTTCGCATGCCTGGCTCCCTGAAAGATGACTGAAACATCCAGAGTGTATAAATCAGAACTGGGCAAAGTATCGAATTTAGTATTTTTTGTATAATCGATTTTAGTATTGTTATAATCGTGATACGAGTTTCTGAATCAAATATCATGCTACCAATAAAACGAGTTACAGTCTTGTAATCAGCGGTGAATAATACATGAAAAATTATCTCAAAACGACGAAATCTGCAAATTTCATTTTGCGATTTCCTACAATGAATTTTACAATAAATTTTGACGGCTTCGATTTTATGAGATGTAGAACATTTTTTATGTTACGAAAAAAGGTGCAAAGTAATTTGCACATGGCTTCTCCATTTATTACAATTTTGAGCACAACTTCCTCCACCTTACTTTCGACCTTTTTATATTCGGCATTTCAAAATGGAACATTGATCCGAATGCACCGAGGAAAAATATTGTACAAGTACTTTGGTCTTAGTACTTAGTAAAAGTACTTAAAGTACCGAAAAGTACTTTGGTACTTTAAGTACCAAATAAGTACTCTCGTACTTTGAGTACTCCCCAGCTCTGGTGTAAATAAACAATCAACAACAACCCCGATAATAATGGCAACGGTAACGGTAATGGTTGCCGGTAACGGTAACGGTAACGGTAACGGTAACGGTAACGGTAACGGTAACGGTAACGGTAACGGTAACGGTAACGGTAACGGTAACGGTAACGGTAACGGTAACGGTAACGGTAACGGTAACCATAACGATAATGATAATGAAGGGATAAAGGCTCGTGAGCGTCGATCAACAGGTTGTACGTGTCATAGGCTCTGTGTCGGATAAATAATCGATCGAGAATCGATCGTGCGAGGAACACGGATCGAGTAGGCGATGATCCTCTCTTTTTCACAACGAGAGATTACCCATACCGTAGGACCGTCGCGTTTGTACGAGCTCGCGAATGTATTTTATTTACACACATACATGTGTGTATGTACGGGCGAAAAGCTGCGTGTCCGGATAATCTTGTCGACTAGTTTAATTCCCCGATACTCTTTACGACCCGTCCCACCCTCACCCGTTCTCGTCTGTGTATAATCCACCGTGGTATACCCATCGCATGATATAAGAGACGAGTCTAGAGCATTAATTAACAATAACATGCCGTAGCCGATTCGGCTCGGCGGTCGCGCGGTAACCGGTAAAGAATCGCGACAAGACCTCTCCGAGAACCGAAGAATGGAGGAAGGAGGAAGACAGCGAAGGGAGAGAACGGAGAGAACGAGAGATTATATCGGTAGCGAGCGGGTTGACGGTCTCCCGGCACGCAATCCAATGTCCGAGACGCGCCGAGAGCGTGCCACCGCTAATTAATCGAGCTTAATCGTCGATAAAGTGCGAGCATTGTCGAGCTATCCTCAAGCTCTCTCTTTCACCTCACTCTTACACTCTCTCTCGGCGTCGCGGATAGTCACGACGCGAGAGAGAGATTCGCTGACGTACCGACGACGAGAGGGAAGGAGATGAGGGAGTTCATCGACGATCAATCGGTATAGATGAACGCAGAGTAACGGAGAGAGGACGGAATTTATATATATATATATAGTTAGCGGTGAAGAGGATAGAGAAACCACCCACGATGAATCAAATGGTAGACGAGAGGAACAAGGAGTGTATATATATATATATATATATATATATATATATATATAATATGTATATAGACGGGTAAAAAGAATGCACCGGTTTCTGCGACACGATATGCTCGATCGACTCTCCGAACCCGGCGGTGGAACTCATCCATCCGAGTCACTACGCTGGATTGTTTTCATATTTTAGATGGACTCCCAAGAACGGGCGATTTTTTTTATTTTTAATAATTTTCAGTTCATTTGGCCGAATTTGAAATACGCATTGTACATTTTTCGTAACTCTTACCGGGTAGAACCGTCCGGATGAGGATAGCTTGTATAGATTTATTAGAAAGATACAAATTGGTGAAATCCTACCATCAATTCTTTTTTTCGTTCGTTCAAACGAATCGTGCAAAATGCAAGATTTGTTTTTTTTAAGAGAAGAAATAAAAGTCTTCAGGTATTTAAAAAAATGCATATGAAAAAACATTTGAATTTTTGTTTAATACCCGAAAAGACATTTGTTTCTGCAGCTAAAAGAACATTAATTTTGCACAATGTGTGTTAACAAACGAAAAAAAAATTGTAGTAAGATTTTTTGTTTTCATTATTTTTTCTATCTATCTTTTCAGCTATTTACAAAAAAAATTTATGGAAAAACCTTTGAATTTTTTTTTTTTAATTCCTCAAAAGAACTTTCTTTCTGCACTTAAAAAAATAAAATTCTTTTTGCACAATTTCTTTAAACGAATGAAAAAAAAAAATTGATAGTGAGATTTTTCCTTTTTCTTTTTTCTATAAATATTTGACTGTCCGGAATGTGGGGAGGAGTGTTTATCTCAAACGCGGAACTGTTGTACAAAGATGATCGCTGTCAGCTACGCCGAAGCAACGGTTTCTCGTGTCCACTCCCCCTCTGTTTTATTGTAAATTCTACAATCCGGAGATAATATTGATCGGCCGGTATCCGCGATCTCGGATGGAATAATTCAGGTGCTCGAGCAACGGTAACGGGGAGACTTCCGAGAGACAGAGATTTCGTTACGATTCGTTTGCTCCCTCGCGCGTACTCTATCGTCAGTTCTAACTGCAATTTACATATTTCAATTTTTTTTCTTTTTTTTTTCAATTTCAACGACCTCGAAAATATTGAAATTACGAGAGAGCTCTCGTGCCTGCCTTATCGTCGTCCGATCTGGCATTAATAATTTGCATTAATGATTTCCACCACCTGTAGATCCGGAATTCTCGAGCTTGCGTCGAGACCCGGATCTTATCTCTCGCACTCGCCAGCGCTCCGAAACGCGGGGGCGTGAATTTTTGTGGGCCTTGAACACGCTCGCTAACAGCGACAACGATAAACTGTAATTTGATTCGAGAAAAAAAAAAGTATCGTAATTTTCTTAATTTGTAATTTTTCAAATTCGTAATTTTTAAAATTTGTAATTTTTTTGAATTCGTAATTTTTTTAATTTGTAATTTTTCAAATTCGTAATTTTTAAAATTTGTAATTTTTTTGAATTCGTAATTTTTTTAATTTGTAATTTTTTAAGTTTGTAATTTTTTTAATGTGCAATTTTTCAAACACGTAATCTGTTGAATATGCAATTTATTGGCGAAGATTGGAAAGATGTGGAATTGAATCTGATCATTGGTCGAGTAATTTTTTTTCGTTTTTGGACGATACATTTTTAGGAATGGACCTCCGAAACGCGAGGGCGCGAATTTTTGTGAGCCTGGAACACGCTCGCTAAAAACGGCAACGATAAACTGTAGTTTGATTCGAGTTAAAAAAAAAGTATAGTATTTTTTTAAATATGTAATTTTTTTAAACTGTAATTTTTTAAATATGTAATATGTTAAATCTGTAATTTTGTTGCGAAGATTGGAACGACGGGAGAATGAAACCGATCATTGGGCAAATAATTTCTATTTTTGTTTTTTTTTTGTACAATACATTATTAGGAATATCACTTCGAAACGCGAGGGCACGATTTTTTGCGAGCCTGGAACACGCTCGCTGAAAACGACAACGATGCACCACCAGAATCGAATAATAATAAAAAATACAAAAAAATTGAAAAAGGGTGATAGACCGAGAGATGAGAAAAAAACTGAATATTCATCGAAGAATCGTTCACCCGGAAGGGTCTCACTGCTCCGCGCAGTGTCGCGCTTTCCGCTGCGCTTCTCTCCCTCCCTCTTCATTTCCTTTCTCTCTTTTTTTCTCTCTCCTGCTCCGTTCGGTCATTAAAATTCGCCTCGGAACGCGAAACGCGCACCTTTTGATACTCGTCAACTTATGACTCCGGTATCCGCTCGTCCGTGAATTTAATATCACCGTCGAGCAGCTTCAAACTCCAAACTCCACGGAGGATAACGCCCGTACAGCGAGATAGCGCGAGCGCGCGTATGCAGCTTTGGAGCCAAAAAAAAAAAAAAAACAAAAAAGCAACAAAAAAAAATTATAGTCGTACCGTCTCGAAGATACGAGGGTCTTATAAAAATAAATTAAATATGGCGCTTACAGCTCTGACCTTGCAGGTCCTACTTTGCATTTATATATCGGTAGAAAGAAGATCCGTGGAGATTCGAAAATTCGGTTTTACATTCGCGAAAGAAATCTCGACAGTTTTTCTCAGTTTTTTTCTAGGATGTTGTAAACAGTTTACGGCAATAAAAAATAAACGGTGTCGAAACAATGGTCGGTTTTGATCGACCGTCCTCTCAAACTTCGTTGGAAAATCATTTTTATCAAACCGTCACGATTTATAGAAAAAAATGTATTTATTTAAACAACAAAAAAAAGAAAACGAAAACCTCCTCTACAAGAAAGCCAGAAATGTAGTAAATGCTTTCTCGTAGAAGAAGCTTTGCGAATAAAGGGACATTATAAGAAAGTGTTATAAAAATCTCAACCCTCAACTTTCAACTTTTTCTTTTAAACCCCAACCAAACTAAAGTGTTAGCTCGTCCGCTCGGCCTTTACTAAAAATGTATCGTAAAAAAGGAAAAAGAAATAAGTCAACCAATGACCGGTTTCAATTTCACGTCCTTCCAATCTCCACAAAAAAAATACATCAAAAAAATTCCAATATTTATTTATCTTTTCTACTCTGAAAAATTGTTTCGCTCAGATATTCCCAAAAAAGTATCATAAAAAAAAAAACACTCTCCCAATGTTCAGCTTCAATTTCCCACCGCTCCAATCTCCGAAACAAAAAACAAAAATTACATGTATAAAAAATAACGATTCACTTTCTCTTTATTTGACTCGAAAGCCAAACTACAGTCTTACTTTAGCCGTCCGGCTTTTACATTAATTTTCCCCGGTTGCATCTCGCGTGCCTAACAGCCGAAAGTGACGGGCAGGGGGGAGCTTTTAGAGGTTTCTCTCGCGAGTGCATCGCTTCTTAGTCCTCATATCGCGGGTAAGCGGCGCACACGAGCCCAGCAAAAAACGGGCCCGGCCGGCGCAGGGGAGGGGAGGGGGAAGTTGGGAGGGGGGAAATGCAGAGGTGAGGCCCAGCCTGTGATTAGGGACCGATGAAGCCCCGCGGCCCTTTAACCGCCCACAACACGCGGAACGGGGTTGGAGAGCAAGAAGATGCTCCACCGGGCGCGCAGACACTCCGCCGATGTTCCCGAGAGAAAATATCCAGCGTATCTCGTTCCCTTGCGCCGAAGCTCCGGCACTCTCTTAGGCGTTGTATACGCCGTATACGAGAACCCGAACGTGGGAACGTATCGGATCGTTCATCATACACCTCCTTCGCCCATCTTCGTTTATCTTCGCGTGTCAGAGTGCGTTGCGAACTTCCTCGCGGCGATTGGAGACGGAAAGGGGGAGAAAAAAGGGGGGCGGAAGGGGGGAAACTTTAACCCTTCGATGTTCGAGCCTCGATCCACGGTAAGAAGTTATTTTAATAGGCACTCATTAGAACCAACGCCTCGATAAATCTGTGCAAACTGTGTGATTGTTTCTCCGTAGATTTATTTTATTTTATTTTATTTTATTTTATTTTATTTTATTTTATTTTATTTTATTTTTATAACAAAAATTGATAAGGAAAGGGTTGATGTGGCGGAGGTGATAGGAGCGCTTATTACGAATGAGCATTACCAAGGAAGCATGTGAAACACTACGGAGTGCGAGAGAGATAGCATCAGTGGCGCTCTCGGCGGAGCGAGAGAGACAGGCTGAGAACGTGTTTCACACGCTCTTAAGGTAGTCCTTGCGAATGGTGTTGATTTGGCATAAGTTTCAGAGAATTGAGAGCGAATTGTAAACACTCCTCGATGGTGTAAAAATCTGAAAAAATCAAGCGCGTTAAAGATGCCGAAAAGATTAATGTTGCATAATAATAGTTCCAAAATGTTATTAACAAATTGATGAAAAATTTAATTGTTTAATAAATCTCCCGGAAACATAACTTTTTTAATGAGAATTATTCGTTCATTTTTCTGAATACGTATGAATTTTTTCAGATTTTTGAATTGACTGAATGTTTTTTTTTATATGGGAAAAACGTGTAGAAAGTCAGAAAATTCAGAGTGATTTTAAAAATCTGAAAAAATTCATAAGTATTCACAAAAATTAATACTAATGACCGTGCAATAGCGCGGTCGGTAATATAAACTGTAGTCAACTTTTCTCGTGGATTCTGGGAAGTATCTCTCAAAAGATAAGTCTCATCGGAAGCCGAAATGATACCCGTTTTCGATGTATCTCTCTTCTTTTGAGCGTACATACGAGAACCTGTGAGAAAAGTTGATTACAGTTTTTGATACCGACTGAGCCCGGGATGGACGGAGAGGGAGATGTTTCATACGGTCTTAAGGTGAAGTGAAACATGTTTTCTGTCGCTCTCCCTCACACTTCTTGCTAAACCTGCGTTGGTTTTGCCATGGAGCGAGGGAGCGAGCTATCTCCCTCACACTTCTTGCTACGTCACGTGACCTCCACTTCACCTTAAAGTTGAAAGCCTTCCATGTTCGAGCCTTGATCCCCGGTACGGAGAAATTATTGTAATACGCACTCATTGCAGCTAACACACCGATAACTCTGTAAACTATGTATGTATCTCTCTGTATATTTATTTTTATTTTATACATAACATTGCCAACGAAAGGGTCGAGGTAACGATCGCAATAGGCGCGCTTATTACGACAGAGCTGAATCGATAACGGCGACGAATGAATATTATACGAATGAGCGTTACGACCCAAAAAAACAAAACGGAAGAAACTTTAACCCTTCGATGTTCGAGCCTCGATACACGGTTAGGAGGAATTACTTTAATACACACTCATTACAGCCAACACCTCGATAACTCTGTGCAAACTATGTGTTTATCTCTCCGTAGATTTTTTTATTCCATTTTACATTTATTTCTTTTTTTTTTTTTACAAAAAAAAAAAAAAAAAAAAAAATTGCTAACGAAAGGGTCGAGGTAACGATCGCGATAGGAGCGCTTATTACGATAGAGCTGAATCGATAACGGGGACGAATGAATATTATACGAATGAGCGTTACCACCCGTTACCTGTTGGCGATAACCGGCAGCAGCGCGAGCAGCAGCGTGTGTAATGTAATAAATAAAAAGGGAAAAAAATAAAGGACGCGCATGCGCGAGGGCTAAAGTGGCCACTGGCGGCGGAGGATGCACGTCGACGGGGCCCGGAACGATCGAGGGCGGACGAGTGCATCGGCGAGATACCCCGGCGAGCACGCCGTACCGGTCCAATGTGGGATGATGACGTGGCCGATGTTACGGCCGCTATTACTTAGCAACCCCTTCACTCTTCTGCGGTCGCCGGCCGCGGGCCCCGAAGAGTTGCGGGGCTTTGTGCTAAAGGTCGCGGGCCGCGAAACCCGAGCCCCGCTTCGCGAACGATGAATACCGGTGGATAGGAAAAAAAAACAAACGTTCGATCGTCGGACAAAAATTTTATCGCCACCGGGGAATTTCACCGAAATGCATGGATTTTTTTTTTTTTTTTTTTTTGAACAATTTATTAAGAACGGTTTATTTTTTGGAAGGATTCGTTTAGAACCATTCTTTTAGAGCTATTTATTTTGAACAATTCATTTTCAACAATGCATTTAGAAGCATTCATTTCGAACAATTCATTATGAGCAATTCATTTAGAAGCAATTAATTTAGAGCGGCTTATTTTTTATAACCAATTAATGTTGTTTAGGTCTTTGGGATGGATCAACTTTTCTATGAGCTGATACAGTTCGTTCACTGAATTCGTTGCTTTAAACGTTTCATGATCCTTAAGGAACCTTTCTTTTTGCTCGTGTTTATAATGTTTTTTCGGGCATATTTTTCCGGCAATTCAAATTTTGTTTCTAATAACTCCGATAATTCGAATAATTCTAATAATTCTATTAATTCCAATAGTTTCGATAATTCCGATAATTCTTAATATTTCAGAATGATTGATGATATTTTATATCGATCAAGATATATCGTTTTTTTTATGTACAAATAGTACGAGTTCGAGTCTTTTTTTGCTCATGAACGTTGTGTCGCCGTGATAGTCCAATTTGCATTTAAAACATGTATAGTGCAGAAAATAAATTGGTGCCAACAACTGTCAGGCTTGTTCGTCCCTCGTTGCGGACTGAACTGCCGAACAAGTAGATGCAGCTGCAGAATGCGAACCCGCTCAAGCTCGAGACTTCCTCTTTTCGCTACGCTGTTTTCTTTCGTTGCTCATTTTCTCGATCCTTCCGCCGGCGCGCGCACGGAATCTCCGCATACCTTGTGTCACGCACACACGGGGCTCTTGCACTGCGGCATCGAGGTGACATCCCGACAGTGTAATCCGCGCGAACTACCGCGACTTCTTAGACTGCATGTACACAGAAAAGAGAGGGAGAACGGAGAGCCACGATTTAACCAGGCATAAGTTGACACTCGTGTCGGGCAAAATGCTAACGCCGGTTACGTGCGAGTTTTCTCGTCTGGAAAGCCTTCCCGAAGGCTTTGAAGAACGAGAAATGCGCGCAGAGGGCGGTGCGGGGCAAAATGGGTACGCCAAGAAATAAAAGCCTTTCGGATTAACTCGAAGCTGTCAATTGAATGTTTATCAACAAAATCATTAAATTAGAAACTCTTAATCGACTGTTTGCCAACAGAATAATGAAATTCGAAGGCTTTGACGATCGAGAAATGTGTGCAAAGGGTGGTGCGGGGCAAAATGGGTATGGTAAGAAATAATAGTCTTTCGGGTTAATTCTAATATTTTAATCGATTGTTTACCAACAAAATAATGAAATTCGAAGGCTTTGAGGATCGAGAAATGTGGGGGCAGGGTTGTGCGGGGCAAAATGGGTAACCCAAGGAACAGCCTTTGGATTGATTCAAAGCTATCAATCGACTATTTACCGACTAGATAAATAAATTCTTTAAACGTATTATGAGGATCCGATCAAAATATCGATTTTGAGGCAAAATGGAGTACTTCTGAATCTCACAATTCGCCTCTACTTAGGAGGCACCCCGTTGTGACTAGTATGCATTGTTTCCAGCGTCCCATTTTGCCCCTTGTCTGCAGTTTACACTGTCCCATTTCGCCCCTTATCTGCAGCTTTCACCGTCTCATTTTATCTCTTGTCTGCATCTTAAACCGTCCCGTTTTGCCCCTCGTCTGCAGTTTACACCGTTCCATTTTGCCCCTTGTCTGTATCTTACACCGTCTCATTTTGCCCCTTGCCTGCCATTTACACCGTTCCATTTTGCCCCTTGTCTGCATTTTGCACCTTGTCTGCATCTTGCTCCGTCCCATTTTGCCCCTTGCCTTCAGTTTACACGGTTCCATTTTGCACCTTGTCTGCATCTTGCTCCGTCCCATTTTGCCCCTTGCCTTCAGTTTACGCCGTTCCATTTTGCCCCAGCCTCGCCTAGTACCTCGGATACTCTTGGATAATCCCTTTCGGGATCCCGTCGCGGCCCGGTCTTCCCGTCAGAGGTAAATGAACGCCATAATAAACCATATTCAACAACGTCTTTTCTCGGTTCGTTAAAAGATTTTCGTCTTGACGAGCAGCTCAGCGAGAACGAGATGATGTATATATACGCCTCGAATTATGCCGTACATTTATACACACATATATATACATATACTGTGTACTATATATAGATATAAGAAGATTCCGCTGCCTCGAGTAACCCTGACCTTCGACCCACCTTATTCGCCCGGCGCGCATACGGTGCACTCTCCGGTGCACACATACACATACGAGAGCGTATAATTAGGGGGTCAGACGAACGTGCGCCGTTCGAGAACTGACTGTGGGTCCCTCCCCGCATCGGGATCGCTCAGCTTCCCACGGCGCCTTCAGAATCTCGAGATCAGCGAGGCTATACACACGTGTGCTCCGAGGAAGCTTCTTGATTTTTCTTTTTGCTCGTCCTACGGCGAGGTACAATGCCCGGCGCTCGAATAATCGTTCCAACCCTGCGAAACGCATATCTGCATCCACTGTATTTACGCGGCTATCGTATTTACTTAATCATCGATCCTTTGAACGTCGGCGGGGTCGGACAGACATTTTTTTATATTAAAAAAAAATTTTATTATCAAATCTTTACCGAAAAAGAAACTTTTGTTCAAACGTAAGAGAGCTTCGTCGGATAATAATCTATCAACATCATACATTGCTATAATATTTTTTTTGTAAATATAATTTTTTTTTGTAGATTTAGATTTTTTTGGAAGATTTAGTTTTTTCGTTTGTCGATATTTTTTTTTCTGCGAACGAGTTCCGCGGAATTTATCTTATCGGGAATCCATTTTTTTTTTTTTTTGGCAAAAAAAAAAAATTCAACGCAAACAGCAGAAAGGGTATTTGTCAGCGTCCTAGCCGAAAAAACTTAGTTGCACGAAACACGAGCGTGAAACCTCTGCGTGTTTCCCGAGCGAGCTGTCCGTCCCCTTCGTGCCGTTTCCGCTGCGCCGTCGGTGTAAGTACAAAACGATTTCGTGCAATTAGCGATGCGTTAACGAACCTCCCGAGCAGTCTATGCAGCGGCACCGATGCACGGACCACGAAACTACTGTACATCGGCGCGCCGCGACTGCGCACACACCACATGTGTGTGTACCATCAGGAAAAGGAAACGCCGAGAGTGCTCACTGTAAAACGATCGTCGCTTAAGCGACGGCACGTCGGAGACGTCGTGGATTCTCCTCGACAGACGATCTCTCTCGCCGTCTCCCTTTGTGTCTTTCCTCCACCAAGTCAACATACAAGATACGCAAAAATCGATTGAGTAAAATAAAAATCAGCTCCTTTTTCGGTCATAAACTTTGGTGCGAAATTTTTAACTTTTCGTGCTATTTCCACGGAGCCACTGCGCGGAATCGCAGTGCGCACGAGAGCGCAGTATATCGGCGATGTAATAATTAATGCGCATGCTAATGGCCAGGAAGAGGGGGGCGCTGCTATCTCGCGAAACACCCTCGCTAATAGTGTCTCGGGATCGAGTAACTCGCGCTCGATAGATCCTTTACCATCTCCTCTCGCTCGCTCCCGCTCAGCCTCTCGGTCCATCTTCTTGTACTCGCTCTCGTCTAATTAAAACTATCGCCGGGTATAAACGTTTCTGCATAATAAATAGGCGGGCGGGGGTGAGTTCGCCGACTTACACGATCGCTTAGCTGCATTGCTCCCACTATACATACATGCATACATACATACATACATACATACATACATATATATACATATATACATATATATATATATATATATATATATATATATATATATATATATATATATATATATATATATATATGTGTGTGTGTGTGTGTGTGTGTATATGGGTATAGATCCGTAAGTATACCTGAAAGGTCTCTCGGGTACGCGCGGGCGGGCGCTGTACCGGTCCGGGGAGAGCGCACAATGATCTCGATCCTCGGTACCGATAAGTCGGCCATAAGTCGGCCTTGCGCGGATTAAGGGCCTCGGCATTTCAACATCATTTCGCCTCTCTTGCGATCTCTTTGGCTCTTTCCTTCCCGCTCAGTTTCTACGACTCGCGGCCGCCGAGGGGCCGCACTGCGCAGACGCGGCGCGCAGTGCTAGGACGCCGCAGATAGAGGGAGCTCTCTGACAAGAACGATCGAACGACGATAACGACGATAGCGCCCGATCGAGGCGGCGATATTTTCTGCGGGGGACAGTGGGACGGTGTGGGAACTTTCTTGTTCAGTGGAATGTCGTGTTTCCGACACTTAAATCCGATGTTCGAGTATATTAAGCACACATCTTGGTCTACGCAGTTGCAAGTACGCACGAGCCTTTCGGAAGAGGAAAATCAATCTCCGAAACGTTTTTCAGAGGTTTTTTTTACACAGCCAAGTTCGCAGTGTCAAAATAATTGTAAATTCAACGCACCGAACTTAGAAATTTTTATGCAAAATGTACTACATTAAATGTAACGTACGATTCTGATGAAGAATTAATGAACTGTCAGTGAACTTACAGTAAATTGTTGGATTCAAAGTAGTTTTATAGTAAAATTAACGTGAACTATTAGATTTAAAGTACTCTTATAGTAAAATCAAAGTAAATTATGGGATTTAAAGTACTTTTATACTAAAATTAAAGTAAATTCCTGAAAGTAAATTATCCCTAAAGCTTTTGATACTCTGCACGTCAATGTTTCATCACAATAGAACATGGAACTTAATATACCACTTTATGCATACAAACTTCCACTACCAGTGAATTCAATTTTATAACAATTTTTTTACAGTACACTGCAAATCCCAAATGAACATTTTCTCCCCACCATCTCGCATTCCCATTGACTTTCAGCTCCGCTACCAAGACTTGCCAATGAAGGGAGCGCATAGAATAAACTCAAAAAAAAAAAAAAAAAAAAAACGGGGCTGTTCGGGGAGAGAGAAGCGCACGCCAGATGCAGGCTTCTCGCTCCATCGGACAAGTTTGGCCTGCATAACATTCGAGCATACACGAATGTATTATTGTGAGTATTTTAAAGTAGGACTGTGCATAGAGAACCGTGTATAGGAACACGGAGAACGAGGATGCGAGAGGTGGAAGCCTTCGACGAAGAGGGAAGAGGGGAGGGGGGGGGGGAGAAGGAAGATTCTCTCCTTACCGGCTAATCTCTCATCTTAGATCCCTCCCTCCGAGTATACATTCTGTATACGGCGGAGGCTTCCGTTGTGGGTATATGGTGCAAACCCGAGATGCCTACTCGCATTATAGAGTCGGAGCTCGGTAGGACTCTACAGCCTCGGAGATTTGCATTCGTGGGAGGCTTCTCGCGACTTGCCGGACACGAGGGCAATACGATCATTCCGGCACGATTAGAAGAGGCAAGGGGGTATCTCTCTCCCGTGGCAGCATCGTGAAATAATAGAGGCGGAACGAGATTGTGTATGTGTGTGTGTTTTTTTATTATCTTACGACCATTATTATTTAGGGCCTTACCGCAGTGAGGCCCAAATTATTAATGCATTTTGGGCTGCTGTAGTTATCAAAAGACGCGTGTTAAAGAAGAATAGTACAGAATAATAGAATACTAGTATGAAAGAAAATATCGTAGCAGTTTCAAACAGCGTTACGTCAGATGTCCCATAAGGGCCTATTCGGGGCCTTATCAGGACTGTACGTATAATAAGGTCCCGTTTAGAGCCTTTTTAGGGCCCTGCGTAACGCTTGCAGGATTTCTGCAGGAGTGTTGTTGACACTGCACTCTTGACCTTCAAAGATCGAAGGATAGTGATTATTGATCATTTTACTACCATTCTTCTTTTGGGCCTTACTGCAGTGAGGCCTAAATTATTATTGCATTTTGGGCTGCTGTAGTTATCAAAAGACGCGTGTTAAAGAAGAATAGTATAGAATAATAGAGTACTAGTATGAAAGAAAAGATAGTAGCAGTTTCAAACAGCGTTACGTCAGATGTCCCTTAAGGGCCTATTCGGGGCCTTATCAGGGCTGTACGTATAATAAGGTCCCGTTTAGAGCCTTTTTAGGGCCCTGCGTAACACTTGCAGGATTTCTGCAGGAGTGTTGTTGACACTGCACTCTTGACCTTCAAAGATCGAAGGATAGTGATTATTGATCATTTTACTACCATTCTTCTTTTGGGCCTTACTGCAGTGAGGCCTAAATTATTATTGCATTTTGGGCTGCTGTAGTTATCAAAAGACGCGTGTTAAAGAAGAATAGTATAGAATAATAGAATACTAGTATGAAAGAAAAGATCGTAGCAGTTTCAAACAGCGTTACGTCAGATCTCCCTTAAGGGCCTATTCGGGGCCTTATCAGGGCTGTACGTATAATAAGGTCCCGTTTAGAGCCTTTTTAGGGCCCTGCGTAACGCTTGCAGGATTTCTGCAGGAGTGTTGTTGACACTGCACTCTTGACCTTCAAAGATCGAAGGATAGTGATTATTGATCATTTTACTACCATTCTTCTTTTGGGCCTTACTGCTTCTGGAGTTGTTCAAACACGCGTGTTGGAGAGGAATAATATAGAATAGTGGAATAGTAAGCGGGACAAACTCGTAGCAGTTTCGAAAAGTGTTACGTCATTCCCCCCATGAGGCCTCGTTTGGGGCCTTATTAGGGCTCTTCATAACGCTTGCAGCATTTCTAACGAAAATATTGATAATCAACGGAACCTGACTAGCACTTCGATGCCAAGTGTTAAAAAAAAAAAAATGTTAAGAGAAAAAGATTAGAAGTCACAGCAGTCGTTCGTCCGAAGTGGTCCGAATGGAGACACGTCAAGTCCCTCAATGTAAAACAACCGAAAGCAAAAACCGCGTCAATAATAAAACTTACAGGCGCCAAGTGTCGATATTGCAATCTCGATAATTTGCGATCTCATTTCTCAATTATTTGCCACCGATGGAAGTTATCCGTCCGATCCGAAACAAAATGTTCATTCAATAATTCAATAAATCCAATAATCAAAGGATTTTATAATTCAGGAATAAAGGCAATAATAAAATTATTTAATAATTCAATGGTTTTAAAATTTGACGTGATTCGTTGAAATGTAACACATATGCACAGATAAATGAAGACACATCCTGTGCCGGTGTCGTTCAAGCGCGCTGTCGCGCATCTGCGCGGATTAACTTGAGCGTTCAACATGAAAGTCGATCGAGTATCGGAGAGAGAAGAGATTGTTTTTTTTTCGTATCCGTTTCGTACAAAGTGTCGATATTTAAATAACCAAAATGGGATAATAAAGAAAAGATTGAAAATTCACACACGTAGTTTTGTCGTGGTCAATAACAATGCACCATTGACTTAGTCACAAGTCAATAATGCAATGTACAGTCGTCACGTGACGATACTACAGAGTCATGAATTCTCGATATTCTCAATAACTTGCCTTCAATGGAAATTATTCGTCCGATCCAAAACAAATTTTTTATTTAATCATTTCATAATGGAATAATAAAAACATTTTAAAAATTCAATGACTCAATAATATGATTTCATTCATTGAAATATAACACGTATGCATAGGTAAGCGAAGACACATCCTGTGCACTTTAAAAAATAATTTCGTAAAATTGGAATACGAAATTCCGAAAAAATAATTTTGTTAAATAAGTGACGAACTCACTTGTTAATGTTTGAAGGAACAAACCTGTTCTTTTATTTCCCGTGTTATTAACAGTTTTAGTTCGTCCTTTTGTTTATAAAACTATAGCCAGATGATGCAATCGGAAAATTAGTCAAATTATTAATTACTTAATTATTATTAATTATTATTATGCAAAATAAATTTTTTCATCACGTTTGGTATGCTTGATTGTTTTTTTTTTTACATTTTTATACCATCCATAAGTGTTTGCGATTCCCTCTCATTTCTCTGAAACTTATGCCAAGTGAACGCTATTCGCAAGCACTACCTCACCAAATGAAAAACTGTGGGCGTTTGTCGACAATAAGTTTTTTGCAAAAATGATAAAATCACAAAATTACAAATTTTTAATAATTACAAAATTACAAAATTAAAAGTTTGTAAAAATGACAAAAGTTTTTTTTTACTCTCTGCCAGTGTCGTTCGAGTGAGTGCGCTGTCGCGCGACTGCGCGGATTAACGCGAGCGTTCGACGTGAAAGTCGATCGAGTATCGGGAAGAGAGAAGAACCCGGGGAGAATCCAGAGATGTATCCCCGGTTCGGAATATCCCCGGTCCACTTTGCCTCTAATCCCTCGTCGGAGCAACGAAGTGTACGGGCAACAGACCGCGATCCCTGAGTGAAGCTCCGATGACGGACCGATTAGACTGGAATCGCGTGAAAACGGGCGATCCTCGCGCGTAAGGTACACAGACGGATGGACGGACGGACGGACAGACGGACGGACTGCTCCGGCCCGGCCGGATCTCCTCGCGATGGCCTGTTAGCGGGAGCTTAATCGAGGATCGTTAATCGACTTTAAGAGTCTCTCCTGATCGCTCGGCCGTAAGAAGCGCGACCGCTCGGCTCGCGCACTCGTTACGGACTCTCTATCGGAGCGATTCGTCCGTCCGAGGCGGCGGAGAAGCCGGGACAGAGAACGTTAAAAGCCCTGGAATAAGAAATGACTTAATTCCGACGAGGCGAGTCGCCGGCTCGGTCTCTCTGCTGTCCCTCGGGTTAAGGAGGATTTCTGCTTTACAAGGTCTAAAACGTAGTTTTTTTAGGCATTTTTTTTAAGAGGAAAGAAAACATTGAGCCCAGTGAATTTAGAGGTATCGTTTTAATGTATATTTCTTAATTCTTAAGGTAGTTATGTCACGAAGGCAATTCAAAGTCATGTGCACAAACTTTTGAGATGTTGAATTAACTATCAAATTTTACTTGTACAAAATCTCGAAGGCTTTTACCGACCATTTGATCGAATAATTAGATCTCGAAAATCGGTGTTTTTAAACGGCGCTTACGGGAGAGCTGGCGTAATTGATCTTCAAATCGACAATTAAGACACTTAGATCAAAGATAGAGAAAAAATATAAAGTACTGCGAACTCGCGAATCAATCGGGAATTAGTGCGCAACAGAAAAAAGTGAAGTCACCCGACTAACGTTCGATAGAACTGCGATCATTTTAAAATTGACTTTCAATTTTTTTTTTTTTTTTTGTTATATGGGAAAAACGTGTAAAGTGAGAAAATTCAAAGTGAATTTAAAAATCTGAATAAATTCATACGTATTCAGAAAAATAAACGAATAACTTAAAAAAAAAAAAGTTCGGTTTCCGAGAGATTTGTTGAACAATAAAATTTCTCATCAATTTGTTAATAACATTTTGAAATTATTATTGTGCAAAATTAATCTTCTCGGCGTCTTTACTACGCTTGATTTTTTCAGATTTTCATACCATCGACAAGTGTTTACAATTGCCTCTCAATTCTCTGAAACTTATGCGAAATCGATACCATTCGCAAGGACTCCTGGCTTCGCCACGTGACTTTCACTTCACCTTAACTTACGCTCACGGGGTCATTTCTCCGTTTTCGCTAACAGTTCGTTTAACGCGTACGAAAATCTCGATGAGGGGGAGCTTTGTTTTCGCCGTGATAATTTAACGCCCGTCCGAGTAAAATAATAGGGCCGAGGGGGGAAAGCGAGGGAGCACCGAAGGGACGGGAACGACGGGAGAAAAAAAAGCAGAGACGAGCGAGAGGGGTGAGATAAATTGCAACGATTAATTAGCGCGAGGTGGATCGAGAGGCAGAGTTCCGAGGAGGGAGAGTGTGAGAGAGGCCTCGCGAGCGGAGCACATATAGGAACGGGTCGGAGAAAAATTTTCTTGGCACCCGGTCGGGAGATCCAGCGTCCGCTGAGATAGAGAATCTCTCGACGAGATGGAGACGCCCTGAGACTTGACGGGGAACAAGAGACAAGTACACGCACGTACGCGGTCCAACGCGGTTCCATCAACCGTACCGAGAAGTGGCAATAGAAATGATCGAGTAACTGCAGGATGAGATTTTTCTTTTTTTCTTTTTGCTGTTTACCGTAAAAGATCGTTACGGTTTTTTTCTTTTTTATCGCGTAGATCGACCGATTACGCGAAACGATTGACAATTGTTACGACCAGCGGAACATTCCGGTGCTTCTTTCTCAGCTGCACTGAGTTACGTGTCATCGAAACTAATTAGATTGATTGAATACCAATAATAATTATAATAGTAACAAGTATTATTGTTATTATAGTTATAACTAGTGGTTATGTTAGCTCGCGCGCTCGCGATTTCTGCGCGAGTGTCCGGGAGTGTCGGTGAGTATTTTTGAATATCTGTGAGTATTTTTGAGTATCGGTGAGTATTTTTGAGTCTCCGTGAGTATTTTTGAGTCTCCGTGAGTATTTTTGAGTGCTCCTGAGTGTTTTTGAGTATCCGTGAGTATTTTTGAGTATCGTTGAGTATTTTTGAGTTTCCGTGGGTATTTTTGAGCATCCGTGAGTATTTTTGAGTATCCGTGAGTATTTTTGAGTGCCCGTGAGTGTGTTTGAGTATCCGTGAGTATTTTTGAGTCTCCGTGAGTATTTTTGAGTCTCCGTGAGTATTTTTGAGTGCTCCTGAGTGTTTTTGAGTATCCGTGAGTATTTTTTAGTATCGGCGAGTCTTTTTGAGTATCGTTGAGTATTTTTGAGTTTCCGTGGGTATTTTTGAGCATCCGTGAGTATTTTTGAGTATCCGTGAGTATTTTTGAGTGCCCGTGAGTGTGTTTGAGTATCCGTGAGTATTTTTGAGTATCTGCGAGTATTTTTGAGTATCGATAAGTATTTTTTAGTATCTGTGAGTATTTTTGAGTATCTGTAAGTATCCGTGACTATCCGTGAATATCCGTGAGTATTGGTGTGGAAATCTGTGAGTACCTGTGAGCATCTGTGAGTCGCCGTACGAGTGCCTGAAAGTATGTATGAGTATCTGTGGTGGTATCCAATCGACATAAAATTTATTATTCTGTAGATTATTATTATTATTATTATTATTATTATTGTTTTTGTTGTTGTTGTTGTTATTTGGAGAATGTAAAGACAATGGTGAAAAAGTGCAAAGCCGGAAAAGTACGACAGCACTAAATGTGTGCAAGCTTTTATAGGTGCGGGTAGAAACGAAGAGAACAGTGCGGGGGTGACGTCGAAGCATTGAGGGATAAAAATAAAAGCGAGCAAGGTAAACGTTGGTGTGTACGAGTGCAATAAATTAATTGGGTGCTGTGCAGGGTCCGATGCACCGAAGCTGCACTCCGGTCGAAGGTGCTCGATGCCGGCTAATTGAGCGCGACCCTCGCTTTGATTAATCGCTCAATCGATCCGCTTCACAGGGTGTACACGCGCACTGTGTAGGGCAATGCCGGAGTGATATGGCAATGACTTCTTTTTAACAACGGAGAGACGAGAGTTGCGTCCATTAGGAAAGCATAATAGGTCGGAAAGGGACTTCCGGCGTGGACGCACTTGTCCGAAAAGTCGATGGGTCGATGACGATATTAAAATTCCGTATGTTTTTGTCATACAATTTTCGCGCCAAATCTTTCGCTCCAGAGATCGGCCGAAAAATCATGAAAAATCAAATCAATGTTCGATATCTCAAAAAAAAAAAAAAAAAAAAAAAAAATTGTACGGTTTTTAATCTACGGAAAAAAGATTACCCCTCGTTTGCGAGCGTTGCGTAATCGACAATATAAATTCATGTATTTGCGAATATTCTCCCGCCAAATATCACGCACGGGAGATACCGTAAAAATTATGTAAAGCAAATCAGCATTCGATCTTGCTATAAAAACATTGGTAGCGCTTTTTGTTAATTCATGGAGGGAAAAAAAAACTAAAAAAAATCATACGCCAGAGTCATATCTACCAGAAAGAATTTCGAAGGCAGTCAGCTGATTTCCCGAGGCTCGAGGCTCGCCCGCTTCTGCGCACTTGGGGGCACGCGCACTTCCGCGAATGACATAACGTTGATTGTCATATGCAAATCCAGGATATTCTTCCCAAACACCAAACAGTATGCGTGCTCGCACCCCTGTATGGACTTAAGCCCTTATTATTCTAAGTCCTGTGAAAGACGTATGCCCTTATAATTCTAAGCCCCGCTATTACGGTCCCATAATTAACCAACTTCACGTCCCTATTATTACCCCGCTGACCCTATTATTCGCCGCTATGACCCTATTATTGTCCCCTATGACCCTATTATTGTCCCCTATGACCCTATTAATGACCCGCCTGGCCTTATTATTGACCCCCTCTGACCCTATTATTGACAGCCCTCTCGATTCTTGACACGGTGACAAAATCTTTTTATATCATAGATATATATACCTATGTGTATATATATATAAACATTTATATTTATATATATATATGCATATATAGAGTAAGAGAGACGTTAATGAATATTTACTTGGTTCGGCGAGGAGAGAAAGGTATCGATGGGGGCGCCGATTAAATGTATAATTCTCGAATTAAATTCCTCCCGGGCGTGTACCACCTCCAGGTCGTCGATGCCGCCGCACGTCCTCCCGATCAAATCGTTAAACACTCGGCGAATGCAAATTGAACGAGTCCCGGGGTTACCCCGAACGTGAGCTTCTAATCCACGGCTGGATATAGGGAAAGAGAGAGGGTTTACCGTAGTCTAGCCGTAGTAGTTATTAGTGGCCGGGTGAGACGGAGGCAGAGACGATAGGACCGAGAAAGAGCCCGATCAACGAAAATTCCACTCTAGGGCATGGAACATCTTCTCAGTATTCTTCAGGTGTCCCTTTCAAGTTTTAACCTCAACGAAAAAAAAAAAAAAAAACTTAAAGAGAAAAGAAGAAAAATTTAATCAAAGAATTCGCCTCCAGCTCTTTTTCCCGCATTCGGTGGATTTCGCTATCGAATCTGTTTTTATTATTTTATTTTTTATCAAGTCTCAACGTCGAGAGAGAAAAAAAGGTTAAAGGAATAAAAGAGAAGACGAATTCAATGAAAGAATTCGCCGTTATCTCTTTTCCCGCAATCGTTGGACTTTGCTATCGAATCAGTTTTTATCATTTTATTTTTCATCAAGTTTTAACGTCGAGAGCGAAAAAAGCTTAAGGAAAAAAAAGAAGACACTCAATCTAAGAATTCGCTGTTAGCTCTTTCTCCCGCATTCGGCGGATTTCGCTATTGAATAGGTTTTTATTGTTTAATATTTTTTATCAAGTCTTAACGCCGAGAGAAAAAAAGCTTGAAAAAAATTAAGAATAAAAATTTAATCAAACAATTCGCCGCTATCTCTTTTTCCGCACTCGTTAGATTTCGCTATCGAATCTCTTTCTATTATTTTATTTTTGATCGAGTCTCAACGCCGAGAGAGAAAAAAAGCTTAAAGACAAAACAAAAACAAAAAGAAGACACTTAATCAAACAACTCGCCGTTACCTCTTTGTCCCGCATTCGTTGTATTTCGCTATCGAATGTGTTTATTTCTTTCACGCCGAAAAATCCCACTCCATCGACTGAGCTCCCAGCGGTCACAAACTATAATCCAAGTAGATCCCGATCTCCCACTTGCGCACTGAAACTCACTTCGTACCCTGAAGGTCGAGCGGACATTAACTCCGTCGAGCCTTAATTCTCGAGTTCTCGACTTCTCAAATTTCTAAAACATTTTACAAACAAACAAACGAAAAAAATTCTTCCTCTACATCACTCGAGCGAGTTGCCGCGAGTCGGAGAGCCGATTTCTCTCTTCACCAAATCCTCAGTCACTGAAGAATCGATTGTTTCGCAAGTCGACTGTGCCGAGGCTTGAAGTTTCGCGAGCGGACGGAGGGATTCACTGCTGTACCACGTGCCAACGGGCAGGGCGGCGTTTGGGCGGCGTCGTGATCTTCATTAGCGAAGCGGAAGAGGGCAAAAGAGACGAACGAGGACCGACCGGCGCGAGCGAGAGTTCCGCTGGGGTTATCGAGAGGGGGGGGGGGGGGGGGCGGCTTTGAACGATAGCCGAACAATCACAGTCGAACCGTGCTCGCGGTCCGCTTCCGGCGGAACTCCGCGGGCCCTCTTCGCCTTCGAGCACAGAGTGAAGACCCCGGACGATCTCTCTGCTCGCGTAAGCTGCGGTCTTCTCGGAGAGGAAGGAGGTCGAAGAAGCGAAGAGTAGGAGGCCGGACCGCCGCTGGAGAACCAGCTCTCTTTCGCAGCGCCGGCAGCAGCCACCTAACCGATCCGTTCTTTCCACTCCCTCGAGTCTCTCTCTCCTCTTCCACTTCTGATTCCTCTCGCATCCCTACTTCGGGGCCCTATTTTTATTCCCGAGTTGTTCAAACATCCGCTTTAACGAAGAAAACGTCGTGGAAGTTTCGATAAGCGTTACGGACCCGACACACCCCCCCCCCCCCTCCCGTGTTCGGGGCCTTGTCGGGGCCCTACGTAACGCGTGAAGAATTTCTGTAGGGGAATTGTTGATATTGCGCTCTTGACCTTGAAATCATCGAAGAATAGTCATAATTGATGACTTTAATGCCATACTTATGTTGGGCCTTATTTCTTCTTTCGTTGATCAAATACGGATGCTGAAGATTAAAGAAGAACGGTATACAGTAGTAGAGTGGTAAGAATCTAAGTATCGTAGAAGGTTCGAATAGAATTAGATCGCCCCCTCCCCCCTGTTCCGCTCACCTGATGAGGGTCTGTTCGGGGCCCTACTTTACGCTTGAAGGATTTCTGCCGGGGAGTTATTAACACTGCACCCTTGACCTTAAAACGATGAGAAAAATGTAATAAGTAACTCGTTACACCGCGCTCCTATGGATCAACCGCTACATCTGCATTTTCCCCAGTTCCTCAATAACACATTTTGCTATAAAATCCTGTAACTTCTTAAAAAACAATATTAGTAATTCGTCGGCAGGTTGCTCGTCTCAGTCAGGCTCTGGCCTTTCGACTTCGCTACAAACATGCCAAAAAACACGCTTCCGCTCAAAAGTTACGCAGCAACAAACATCGCCCCTCTTACCGAGAATGACCCGATGTTCCAACGAACGAAAGGATCGATAATCAACGGATGCGCTAGCGCCTCGACGCTAAGTCCTTAAAAAAAACAAACTATTGTTTTAAAGAGACACGGATTACAAGTCACAGCACTTGTTCCTCCGTATTGGTCCGATCGAAGACGCGTCAATTATCTCGATGCATAATAACCGAAAGCGCAAACCGTGCTTCCCCAAGTTTCAAAAAAGAAGAAAAAAAAACCGAAAACGAGAAACATTCAAGGGCCGCTCGTCGGCTCCTCGACCTCCGATCTCTCTCCCAGGGGAGGCCGAGAGTTCTCTCTCGGCCGTGTTATGGTAAGCGAGAGAGTCCCGCGAATGTCGCCGGAGAGTCTCGAGCGTACAACGAAGCTTAGCTGCCATTCGGTAGAGGGGCGAGAGGGGTAAGGTGGGAGGGAGGGGAGGGGGCGTCCGTGCGCGAAGATCTCGGCTGATCCATCGCCCGACGTCTCGCGAAGCGGACGAAAGACTCTCGCGAGTCGCTTTCCGACGAGAGAAGACAAAGTCCCCGCATGTTTCGCAGCCGTACGAAATCTCGGACGCGAATCTTTCTCGAACTGCCAATTAGATCCTCGAGATTGTAGAGAAGTGGGCAAAAATAAAAAAGAGTGAACTTACGCTAGAATCTAGCGAGTATCCCGGCCGATAAGCGTCAAAGGCAGTGCGTCCGTGGACTTCGGGCTACGATTAAACGCCTCGCGCAATTTTCCACCGCGAGGGTCTCTCGTGATGGAGATTGTTATAGAGAGCCTCAAAGCCGAAACAGAATTTGGGGGGTTGTTCGCTCATAGGAGGCGAGCGCACGGGCGGAGGAGTCACTCGATCACCGATACGACAATACCTGTATCGCGCCGGATGACGCTTAATACTATTGACGAAACTTTGGCCCGAAAAGCCCGAACTCCGCCCTCGCATGGCCGGCGAGCGTAACGCGCGCGCGGCGGCGATGGCGGCCTCGCGCGGAGAAACGCGCGACTAGACGTCGGGCGGAGAGGAGAGCGCGCTCACGCGTTAGTTATAGGGGGGTCTCGTTTTGCATGGAGATCAAAGGTTAATATCGCTCGGGACATGGCGTTGAAGCGGAGGTTAGCCTCTCTCTCTGACGGTCCTCTGTTGGCTTCGCTGACACGCTGCTGCGAGGGTCACAATTTTCCATTGATCGAAGAACGATGAGCTTCGTACCGTAAGTTCTACTGCGCTGTAAACCTTCGCTGGGGGAACGGAGGATTCGCTGACGGGGCAACGTGTTTAGACGCGGTGGCGTTTTATCTCTCTTTGTATTAGTTGTGGAACCAAAATTGAAGCGGAATTGAAATCCTCGTGTTTTTAACCGGGGGGGCATTTAATAACGATGTACATAATAATAATATACTATATACTAATATAATAATATACTATATGTATATATAATAATATTATTATATACATAATAATAAATCATTTTCCCAGGAGATGCAAATTCATCGAAAAATAACTTAAAATTGATAATTAGTCAACGATAGTTGCTTACCTTGAGGTATAAAAATAACTCGTCAGCAGCCTCGAAATATATCTTTGGGATTATCTTCGATCCATCTCTTTCGTGGACATTTTCAGTATTCCGAAGTAACAGGAAATATTATGACCATTTTCACCAGTTTTTTGCAGGACGTACATTTTTTTAAAGTTTCATCACAAATTTTTAACGGCACAGTTCCATATTGCCCCAAGGCCCCCCTCCCTGTCTTTAAGGTGAAGTGAAACACGTTCGATGTCACTCTCTCTCGCTCTGTCACACTCGTCACGATATCACACTCCTGGCTCGGTCACGTGAATTTCACTTCACCTTAATACACAGATGGGGTTAGTTATTAACAAATAAATTATAACAATAAGAAACAAAATTAAAGCCGAGTTGAAGTCTTCGACCGGGGGGATGAAGGAGAGCCTTTAAAAAATGGTCTGATAGTAACAAATCATTTTCCCAACAAAAGCAAAGAATTCTTCCAAAAATAACTTTAAAAATTGATCATTAGTCAACCATAAAAAAATTATCTTTGATCCATGTCTTTTGTGGCAAATATTACGAATTAACAGGAAAGATCATTGGCAGAACGGACCATTCTTACCAATTTTTTGCAAGACGTAAATAAAAAAATCTCACCAATTTATAACGACACGGGTTCATTTTACCCCAAGGCTCATCCCCCCCCTTGACCTTAATACACAGATGGTGTTAGTTATAAAATATGAAGTTTCACGATGAGGTCACATCCACGATAGACCGTAAGACGACAGAGAATGTGGAAGCGAATACCTGCTACTTTTCTTGTACGAAGCGTCGTCATTCCCACGTCAGTAGTCATCGTGTTCTTCCGGTCCATTCATCCGCGAGCGATGAAACAGTGTATAAACACGCGCGCGCACAGAGAGACACACACATACGGTCGAGCCGCGGTACACGACGAATCATTTCTTATTTATCCTCAACGTCAACGCCCGAGGGATATCGCGGATGAGGGTTAAAACCATCGCTCGGCTTGCCCTCTGCCTTCAACGTTTCGTATATGAGTCGGACGGTCCAGTTCTCCGCGTCGAAATTTGTCCCTCTCTCATCTCACGCCGGGCCCGTTTCTCGTTTCGTTTTTCCTTGTGTCCTCGATGCACGAAGGTTCCCCGGTCACACGAAACTTCGCTGTCCCCGTGTCTTGTCCACTTTGACTACGACGAGAAAACGAGGCTAAGGAATTTCTACGATTTTTATCTCCGGCGAGGAACGTGAGAGACGCACGGAGAGAGCCCGAGCGGACAAAAACCAATATGGCCGCCGAACCTCAGCTGGGTCGCCGACAGTCGAAATTAACCGCGCGTATATCACGGCGTAGACGAACGTTGATGAGAAACTATTCGCGCTAATCGCAACGTTAATTAACATCGACGGATTTTGATCAGTGACTTTTTCATCCCGGATGGCTCTGCGCGCAATGCGAGATAGCTAGCAGATTCGCTCGAGATTCTGCGAGGATACGTTTGATGTCGAGTAATCCGTCTCTCTTTGTGCGACGCGTGGGCTGCGTTCACGCTCATCGTGGAACGCACGCTGGCCGCAGCAGACGACGCTCGAACCTCGGTCAGTCACTGGCCGAGCGGGAGAGACGACTACTTCTGCGTTTACGAGCGATGATAAACTTTCGGGGATGAAAATCCAATTTTGCGAAAACGACGGTAACCACGAGATTGCCGAAGTCGGCGACAAGTCGGCAGGAGAGATACGAAGAGCTTTCGATTCGACGTTTTTCGTTTAGTCGAACATGACTGCGCATGCGCACGGGCTTTTTGTTTGTTAGAATTCTTATCTGAGATGCTTTAGATTTGGTGTTTTTTGTTATTATAATGTGGACGCGCATGCGCACGGTTGTTTTCTTGTATGCATTCTTAACAAAAAAAAAAAACCACCGTGCGCATGCGCAGTCACTACCCTTATATGATAATAACGAAAGACGCTTAATCGAGAGCACGTCTGAGGTTTGGAACTCAGATATTTTTTGCTATTCTACCAGCAGTATAAATACTTGAATAAACGCGTATGTATATATCGTTATATATATAGTGATTATTGATAAATTAATTATTACCACAAAAGGACCGTGCGCAATCGTAGTCGTGTTATACCCAGATAGAAAAATGACGGCACTGCAACGGAACGGTGGCGGTACCAATGGTGCGATACCCGTTTGACGGCACGTTTTTCTATCTGGGTAATAACGAAAAATGCCAAATCGAGAGCACCTCAGAAAACGACCTCGCACATGCGCAGTCACTATGCTTAGTATAATAATAACGAAAAGCGCTAAATCAAAAGCACGTCTGAGGTCTACGATAGAACTCAGTTATTTCTTGCTATTCCACTATCGGCGTAAATACCTGGATAAACACGTACCTATATATATATATAGATTTTTCGTTTTCGTCCAACGTAACGTTGAGTAACATTGATGCTTTTTGATGAGCTTTAACGCTCGTCGAGCAAGTTGTAATAACTGGAAATTTAAACATGGGTTTATGAATAGGCGAGCTTGACAAAGAAGACTTCAAAGCGTTGGACGTACGCGAGGCTCGATCCCGTATCTGTAATATCTGAGCCTCGGCGTGTATCTGCATCTGTAACATTTGAGCCTCGATAAATCATCGATACCCTTCATTCAATCGTAATCGATGCTGCACGGAAAAATCCCGTTAAAAAGTTTATTTAATCCCTGTACGCTAAAAGCGATTTGTCGATTTAGAAAATATTTCTCGTACACAAACCTTAATGATTTTTTTATTTTTCTTAATTTCATCATTTTTGATGTTGCCAATTTTACAATTATTCTCAGTTAAAAATTCGATCTTTTAACAGGCAAGCAAAAATTGTAAAATAAACAAGAAAAACAATGATGGACATTCGTGCGTAAGGAATATTGATGAAACCTTTTTATACTTTTTATATTGTACAAACCTTTTTATTTTCTATACACGAATAAAGATCGCATTTGATAACCATGCAGATCTTTATAAATAAACTGCGTATCTTTGAGTTAATATCAAAATAATGTTGTCTAAATTTACTAAACTTACTATCTCTTGTTTGATTCTTATTTTTAATTAATGTTAGTATTTTTTAAATGTTTAACGAATAACGCGTTTGATATAAAAAATATGATCAATTATCGTTTGAGTTTTTGAGATGATCTTCTAGTCGAGGAGAAGCGATCGACTGGGAGTAACTCGAAAACTCTTCCTTACCAACGGCTGGTACATGTCTCGCCGCAGAGTTGCGCGTCGCCTGCTTATCTCCGGACGATACCATCGGCCAAAGCACGCTTCCAGCTGATCGCCGAGCGGCGTCAAAAAAAAACGTGAGAGCACCGTTCGGCGCATAGCATCGCTCGTCCCCGTTAGTCATCTTTTTGTTTCTTTTCGTTATCCCGTAATCTTGAACATATACGTAGTGCAACGCGACCAGAAATGTCAAATTCGCTCGTCCGCGCGAGTCTCGAATTATTCGGCTACGACGACAATTTGAAGCAAGGTGAGCAAGACAGCAAACGCGATTCGGCGTAACGCAAGGTTAAGTACAGAAGCCGCCGGAATTAATCCGAATTTTGTTGCAGATAAGAAGAGGAAGCGAAAAAATAAGTCGAAGGGCGCCCTCGATCTCGTACCAATCAATCATCGCGTAATCGGAAAAACCAGCAAGAATGGTAAACAGTCGCGTAGACGGTGAAAAAAGAAAATAGTTCGAACATTTCACATGAAAAAATGTTCACAATTTGTTTTTTAATTGTTAATTTTAAATGAGAAAGAATTTTTAAAAAAAGTTTAAAAAAAAATCCATGTTTACAATGAAAATCATGAAAAATATCGAAGAGTATTGTTGTCGTTCTATCCGTGCTGTGATTGGCTGCCACAGGAGTCTGAAGCTGATGCTCTTCGATGCATCACTTTGCTCGTACAATAATTGGGCTCCTTTATAGTTAATCAATTTTGTTTAAAAAAATATCGATCGTTATTTTAAAAGAAAAAAATATATGTGTTTTGTTGCGTGTTTTAATACAAATGATGTATCGAAGAAGGTTTTGTTCGGTATTTCAAAATTAGTGGCACCGTCTCTTTTTTATAAGTCAAATGAAATGTAACACTGCTTTTCTCAATTTTCCATGCATGAGATTTAATTTTAAAAGTTGACAATTGAAATTTTCATATCGTTTCCTCAGAAAAGTTAAAAAATCAAATTTTCATATTGCTTTCTCATAATATTTTTAGCTTCCCCATAGAGGAAGCTTGACAAATAAAGGAACATTTTGAGAAAGTGAGATGAGAATTTTTATTTCCACCTTTATGAGGAAGCGATATGAAAATTGCAATTTTCAATTTTTTTCAATGTAAACATCGTGTTTGACTTTTATGCAAAACAGCTGGCCGGTTCAGGCTCATCGCGAAAAAATACACCAACGTTGCTTCACTTTGTCGGCTCTGTGCTTGGCGCAAAAAAATACACGGAATCATGCGCTCCCGAATTTATTTGGGCACTTTCAATTTTTACTCAAGAAATCCAAATGATGCCGCTTTATCTAGTTTTTTCAACCCCGTCATATCCATCATCTCGTGTGTTAAAAGCTCTTAAAAGCACGCCAGCTAATAAAAGCTTGAAAGAACATTATTTCTTAAAAAAATAAGAATTTAATTAACAAGATAAAAAAGTTGACTATCCCAGAGGAAAGGAAATGTTTGTAAAGTCTAGAAACCTCTTTTACCGTGTACCGCTTCATAGTCTTCGAAATCCATCTCTAGAGCCTGATTTTTTGCATTTTCCATTGCAGAAGCGATAATTCTGAGGCGCACGAGTAAGACAACGGTCTATGAGGCGAGGAAGCGTCTGAATTCCCGTGTGGACCCTACCGAGGAGAACGTGAAGAGGCTGCTGCTGCTCAGCGGCGGTAAAATTCAATCGGACACAGCGAACAAACTCTTCGATCGAGCCCACAAGAAACCCAAGGTCGCGGAGAAGCCTGCGGAGGAAACGACCGCCTTCACCGAGGAAGACTTCAAGAAGTTCGAGGAAGAATACACCGAGCTTTAGAGGCCGTAAAAAAAAAAAAAAAATAGTCCAATAATGTTGGAGAGCGACCGAGAGAAGGGAAAGATTATCCTGATAGTGACGACCGCAGTTTTTCTCTACTACACCGTTTGGGTGATTGGTCTGCCGTTCATCGACGACAGCAGATTGCAGTCGCTCTTCTACTCGCACAACGTGGCGCTCGCAGCGCCGGCGATTTCCGGTCTGTGCTTCATCGGCGGTCTCGTTCTTTTCACGCTCTACAATCTCGCCCCTTTCCTCGGCGGGGACAAGCCGCCGACGAGCCTGCGAGGATAAATCCGACGTCCAGCAAACTGTCGTGTATCGTCGAATTGTAATAAAAAAAAACTTCCTCTATGAGGAAGCAAAAAACAAACAAACAAAAAGCAGGTGTTTGTAAATAATAAAAAAAAAAATAACCGAAGTAACGAGCATAATTCTAACGCATCGATCTCTTGCTAACAAAAACGCCTAACGAATTATCGCTAACAACGTCGCTCTCGGGACGCGCCTAATAATAGTACAAGGAAGGTACCAGTTCGAAGAAGTCTCATCTGTGCAATCTTTATCCGACCGAGATTACGTAACGAGCGAGATGATAACGCAGTCAGAATCATCACAGCTCGAGGCGAGAGTCTGACCAGTGATTTTTTTTCTTTTTCTCCTTCCTCGAGTCGATTACGAGCTCGGAGCGTTAGTCGGATAGTCGATTCGTTCGAGGAATAGTCGACGTGGCACGATTTTCTTCGTATTCTTCATTCGGTTCGCGAATCGATGAAACGATGAGGAACGGCTGGTTCGTCGTCGGAATCGCCGGTGCGACTTGCAGCGGAAAAACAACGCTGGCAAAGAGGCTCAACAAAAATATAAAAAATTCTGTGCTTATCAATCAGGACGAATATTTCCATGCCGTCGATGATCCGAGGCACGTCCGCGTGCCGGAAGTGAATCACATCAACTTCGAGCTTATGACGAGCATGGACATGCCGAGGATGATCGACGACGTCGAGCGAACAATCGCGACTCCGCCCAACGACATTCACGATGATCTTCCCAAGCCGAGAGTCCTCATACTGGATGGATTTTTGATATTCAACTGCAAAGAGATCGTCGAACTCTGCGACACTCGATACTTCTTGGATCTGACTAGGGAGCAGTGCTGGGAGCGGCGGAAAACGCGAGTCTACGATCCGCCCGACGTACCGAATTACTTCGAGAAAGTCGTCTGGCCGGAGTACATTAAATCCCGAGCGGAAATTTTACGGGACAAAACGCTCGCCGGGACGATCATTTTCGTCGACGGCGCTCGCAGCAAGGAGGACACATTCGCCAAGGTCTTCGACGACATTAAGACGCGTCTCTCCCTGTAATTTTTCTTATTCAACGAGGATCTATGCACGAATAAATACTTACTGATAGCGATCAAGAGGCTTCGATATAAAATTCGCGAGAACGGTAAATTTTTTTTACCAGTAGTCAATGGAACTGGCATAGCGATTCGCACATTGGTAATGAATCTTTTTTTCTATTTCGCGCATCAACGAGGCTGACGAATAATTAACGGGCCCGGATTGGAGTGCACGTGTCGATTATTACTTGCCGGGTTTTTTTTTCTTTTTTTTTTTTTAACAAGGATGAATGCACGAATAAATACTTAATTGTAGCGATCCCGAGTCTGCGTTATAAAATTCGCGAGATCGGTAGATTTTTTTTAAACAGTAGTCAACGAAACGTGCATAGCGATTCTCGCTTTCGTAATGATTTTTTTTTCTTTTTTATGAGGCCGCGCTATGAAAACTTCACTTTTCAACTTTTCTTTTTCGTTTTATTTCTAAGTTCGCCGTCGTTGAAGATGCACCTCGATAGCGCATTTTTTTTATTGAGTATTTTCGTAATCAATTCGGGTGCGTTGACTTCGACGATGTAGAAAAAAAAACAATATTCGCGCATCAACGACGCTGGCCAATAATTTTCACGCCCGGATTCGAGTGTCGATTATTACTCGCCGGGATTTTTTTTTTCAACGAGGATGCACAAATACATACTTAATGACAACGATCACGAGTCTTCGTTATAAAATTCGCAAGATCAATTTTTTTTTTTTTTTCAACCAGGAGTCGATGGAACTGGCATAGCGATTGTTTCCTCCGGTAATGAATTATTACTTTCTCTTTCTTTCTTTTTTCTTTTTATTTCTAAGTTCGCCGTCGTTAAAGACGCATCTCGATACGTTCTCCTGCCTCGATTGCGCATTTTTGTTATTGAGCATTTTCGTAATCAATTCGAAGGCGTTGACTTCGACGATGAAGAAAAAAAAACAATGTTCGCGCATCAACGACGCTGGCTATAATAATTATCACGCCCGGACTCGAGTGCTCGTTTCCATTACTCGCCGGGTTCTTCTTTTTACTTATTTTTTGTTTTTGCCGAGAGCAATGCCTCTTTATCAAATGCTTTGTGAGTTTCTTTTTCTGTGCTTGTTTTGGTTGTTGATGTTTTTTTAAGTTTTTTTTTTAATAAAGATAACGCACAACGACGTATTTATGTTACATGGAGTAAGTGTTGTGTTTCGGTTGACCTTGCGCGTTCGTAACGTTGGTCGGTGGCGGACCGGCTGCCTGATCCTCCTGATCGTTTTGTCCGCACGCCTTCTGAACGTATCGCGGCGTAACCATCACCTCCTCCTCCATCTCGATAACTCGCTTGTCCAATTCCGCGCATGCTGCCATTTCTTTCTCGAGCTTTGCGAGCATACGCGGCGAATTGTACTTCTCCGGATCGTCGTGAAATATCACCATTCCGTCCTTCTGATTGATCGTTGCGTAGATCTCGCCGTCCTCGATCTGTGGAAACGACAAATTCGTTTTATTTACACGTCGATTTATTTTCTTGCAATCGAAAAGAAATCCTTTTGCAAGAGTAAGTGTAAATTGATAACACAGAATATTAATTTACAATAAAAAAAAATCTGCACACTTCGTGCCAAATTTACATTAGTTTTCAGTTGTGAGAATGTAAAAAAATGCATGCAACAATTATTTTTTATGAAAAAAAAATGTTGTCAACGAAGCGAACTTTTATTATATTGATTTATATATTTTAAAAAATCTTTACACACTCAGTGCGACATTTACGTTGAAGTTTTTAATGACGAGAATATTAAAAATAAAATCCAATCAGTAAAGTCGGCTCTTAAAATTATTTTGCATGAAAAAAAACAATGTTATCAACAAAGCTAACGTTTATAACATTAATTATGTACACATTTTTTTAAACTTTAGCACCGAAGCGAATTTTTACGCACCATGTTGAGAATATATTTCTCAGCATCTGCCGGTCCGGGAAGTTGCACCCTGCTCGCAACGTCGGTGAGGCTCAGCGTGAGGAAGGTCTTGGTCAGCCTCTGTATGTTTTTCTTGTAAAGGTA
Source organism: Stenichneumon culpator (assembly GCA_964017025.1). NCBI lineage: Eukaryota > Metazoa > Arthropoda > Insecta > Hymenoptera > Ichneumonidae > Stenichneumon > Stenichneumon culpator. The sequence continues at coordinate 15,084,311 of OZ024779.1, read as the reverse complement.
AGTTAAAACTTGTTTAACGAGTCCGAGATTATGATCCCTCGTGAACAGCTCCTGATACTTGGTGATGACCGTTTGAACCTCCTCGCAGTTGTTCGTCGAGTACGCGGTCGCGAGTTCGTTGTAAGCCTGACTCAGTGGCTTGACGAATCGCAGAACTACGGATCTCGAGTAATTCGGCGTGTTGAATATCTTGCCATGAAGTATCAGCGAAACGAGTATATATTTTTTGTACGCCTCGAGCATAATGTGACTGAGAGCCATGGCCGGTATGGTCATGCACACTTCGAAGAAGTAGAAAGCCCGATCGTAATTCTTGAGGGCCGTGTAAATCATACCGCCGTAATAGTAGTAGAGTAAAAAGTATTTCGAGTCGAATTGTCCGCCCTCCTGGCTTATGCCGGTAACGTCGGTGTCGAGAAATTCGAGAGCCGGCTTGAAACACTTCGACAGAAGGCATAGCTGGCACAGATCGGCGTGTATCGACGTCAACTGACTGTCGAACAATTGTATCTTGCGGATAGCTCGCCGGAGCAGCTCGATCCCTCGCATCGGCACTTGGAGCTCGACGAGCGATTGCGTGAGCAGGTGACACAGCTCCGCGTCTGCAAAAAAAAATCGCAAAAAGAAAGGCGATTAATAAAATTGAACTACAGGCATGTAACGAATATAATAAAAATAAATTGTAGACTTAATGCATTGGAGATTGAAATTTGCTTACATTACTTACATCAATTGAGGATTAGTGTACATTTTTTTGTAAAATAAAAATACCAGATATTAAGATTAGAAATCTTTTGCCTGAAATTTACAAGAATTTTCATTCAAAATAAAGACTACTGTAAAATTGCAACACACTTGTGTTTGAAATTGAAGAAACAGTTTATGTAAAAAAAAGTCCAATACCGTTGATTAAATATCAAACAACATTTTTTGACAGTGTACACTGGTGAAAAAAATGGTAAATTTAGTGCATCGGGCTGCAAGTTTTTATGCAAAAACTGGCACAGTAAATTTAACGAACGACAATTGTGATAAAAAATGAATGAACCTTTACGGTGAAATTAAAGTAAATTATTGAACGTAAAGTACTTTTATAGTAAAATTAATTTAAATTATTTAAAGTAAAGTATTTCTATAATTTTTAATATACCGTACGTTAATTTTTCATCATAATTGTACACGAAATTCAATACACCAGGTTATGCATAAAAACTTCCAGTGCCAGTGCATTGAATTGCATAAGAATTTTTTTACAGCGTAGTTTCGCCGGTGATCGAAAAGCGTTAAACGATAATGTTACTATTGTATCGGATCAAAAGTTGCAAACGGCTCGAGGCGATGTGGAACGGACTCGGTCGGTAACAAAAACTGTAATCCATTTAAATCAAAGAACTTCGACATTCTGGGCTAAACGCACATTCTTGGAGTCTAAAAATGGATTACTGTTTTTGTTACCAACGTCACCCAGCTCGGCCGAAATTTCGCATCGTCTCAACATCTCAGTTCATCGCCGAGTGATATTAAATATGACTCGAAACAGGAGTTATAAAGTGCAGCAGAAACCGAGATAAATGCACTAACCGAATTATCGATAGGTATTTTTAGTACGCAAGGTGTGGCGATATTTAGCACGGGAGGGAGATCAATGAGAGTGAGTTATCATAGGGGCAGGTATTCTGTGTGCCGGCACACGGAATTCGCATTATATACGTATATGTTGCAGACTGTAACAAAAATTTGTATGAAATTTAATTGACTGGTACTTGGAAGACTTTATGCTTATACTGGTATATTAAATTTCGTGTACAATTGTGATGAAAAATTAATGATCAGTATATTATAAATATTGGAAATACTTCCTTTTTCAATAAGTGACTTTAAAGTTACTATAAAAGTACATAAATTTTTATAATTAACTTTAAATTCAATAAAAAAGTATATTCATTTTTATTAACAATTGTACATAAAATTTGATGTAACCAGTTTTTGTATAAAAACTTTCAGTCCGGGACATTAAAATTACAATTTTTTTTTTACAGTGTCCAAATATACCTGTAAAGCATCATCTACAGTACTCAATCTATTTTTTCTATAGATATTCTTGATAAATTTTTTTAGTTTGTATCAAATCTTTTGCCACATAAGCAACAATTTTTTAAAAGGGCTTGACCTGTGGGTCAAAAAATAAATAAAAAATAAATAAATAAATAAATAAACAAAGAAATAAATTAAAAGAGAGATACATATGTGCAAGTTAGCAATCGCAATAGTTACATGTATCGGGTGCGAATCGGACTTGCTCGCCATTGCAGCCGACGATGAATTCCTGAACCTGATTGAAGAGAGGCCTGTAGGCGTCCAGATTATTGGACGGACTCAGATTGGGCAGAGAAAATTTAGCCACCAGTACAGCGAGTATTCCCAACGAGTGTTGCTGCAGGTCCAGCGTCTCTAGTACGTTGTCGAGGTGTTGACCATTTTTCATCAATACCTCGGCCGATTTTATTATAACATCCCTCAAGTCGCCGAAATCGCCTGGGAACAGTCCGAAAGTTAAAAATACCCGTCGAGACCGAAAATCGATCAATTCGTCGTCATCCAAATTCGAAGAAAAAAAAAATAAAATTAAAAAAAAAACAACGATAATTACGAAGCGTATTAAAGTAAAAGATTAAATTCTGCGCAGGAGACACGTCGTATTTGTGCACCGCGGTTCGTCGAAACAAAGAACGGTGCGGATGAAAAGAAATTGAGGTTATGCTCTCGCGATCGCACGCGAAGGAGATCTCGTAATTACCCTGAGTCGAGAGCGTCTGGACGTTATTTACAAACTGCTCCAGTGCCGTCGCCATTACTGATGTTCGCTAGTTGTCATCACCTTGTCCCCGCCTCGATAGTTCGCGAAAGATACCTTATTTACAATGTGAATGATGTATCTTAAAATAATATCCTAGGGGTGTATTTTGTTGTATATTCGCGTAACGAGAGCGAGTATCGAAGGATGACGTTTTGAAAGAGGCGACGGTAACGCTCTGAAGCGTGTTGCGGTCTGTGCCGGCTGTACGAGACTGCGGCGCGCATGCTTAGCGATGCAAAATATGACCGTCATTTTTTACATCGGTCAAGTAACTACGAAACTATAAACGTCGGTCTTGTGACGTCTTTTTTTTAAAGCTCATTTTCCGAATGCGCGATGATGGTTATCTTAATAGTTGTCACGTAACGCGTGGAAAATATATGAATAAAAGACAGCTCTATGAAATTCGTGATAAAGCTTTAATTTAAAAATTTCAAATTTATAAGTTTTGATCGATGGGCGTTTAACGATGATTGGTAGCCTATTTAAAACATTTGAACGTCACGCGTGACACATAAATTACCAAAACACAGCTCTATGGAATTAGCCAAAAAACTTTAATTTAAAAATTTCCAATTTATACCAATCGATTCGTGGTCGTTTGATGGTGATTGCCAGCCTAATTGAAACATTTAAAACACTTAGTGGTAAATTATTTAATTACAATATTTTAAAAAAGAAATGAGGCCCAAAGATGGTCAGACATTATATTTTTTCATGAATTTGTTTCGAATAGTGCTTAATCGATGAGAAATCGTTTGGTGGTCAAGAATAATATAATTAAAACGTTTGATGATTACTCGTATGGCGTAAAAGTGTAAAAAAAAAATTAAGTGCGCCTTAGGGTGGGAATTCATTAGCGCGTAGTACGCTGCTGACCATGGACTTTAGCAGATTACTACGCACTAATGAACCCACATGAAAGACGCACTTAGTTTTATACATTTTTTTGTCAAACGAGTGACCACCAAAGGTTTTAATTATATTATTCTCGACGACCAAGCATTTCCGCATCGATTGACCCTTATTTGAAAAAAGTGTTTAATCAACTTTTTGCATCATTTCTTTTTTTTATGCTTATAATTGAACGAATGACCAATAAATGTTTTAACTAGGCCACCAATCACCACCAATCGAATGGTAAAAATTGCAAGTTTTTTACATTAAAGTTGGATGACTAGTTTTATAGAGCTGCAAAACACCTGTCTAGTTGCGAAATGACGGTCACTTGTTTTTCGGTCTTGAATTGATAATGATTTTCGCGATAATAGCCATTTGAGCAGATGTCATTTCCTCGTCATAAATGATTAATGAATGACGAATACCCCTATCTAGTTGTGAAATGACGATCATTTATGTTTCGATCATGAATTGGTCGTAGTTTCACGAAAAAGCACCTTTCGTCACAGAAACGGTCATTTTCGGATCCATCCTGTGACGGTCAAATGATCCGTCATGTGACGAGCTCACATCGCTGCGCATACTACGCAATGCAGAGATTTTCCGTTGGGGATTCAGCTGCATTCTCGCCACTTTCCGCAGAGGCTTCAAATCGTCGATTGAACTATTTGTTGCAAACACTTTATGTCCTTTCTTCCTTCTTCCTGTCCTTTCTTCGACGGACCACGCTCGAAACTCCACACTTTAATTGTATTATACTTTACCTTACAATCTTTATCGACTTTCGTCTAAAAGAGGGATTGAAATCGCCGCTTTGCAGAGGTCAAAACTCGACAACGCCAACGTTCCACGGTTGCCGGGCAACGACACGAAGCGTCTAGCTCTGTTAGAAACTTTAGCGACTTCTTTGTTCGACACTCTATTCCATCGAGCGATCCATCACGGAGCATTGTATAAATTATAGTACCGTCAACAATAAAAAAAGAATAATAATAAATAATATCAATAACTAGTAAAATCTCTAAAAAGAGAAACCCTAAAGAGTGTAAAACAGCGTATTTTATACGTTAAGAGCAGTTTTGCGTTCGGTAAAGCAATTAACAAAAAAAATGTCGAATACAACCTACGATGAAATTTGGAAAGCGGTACAACGCGAGCTCGACGACGTCGTTCTCTCGGATTCGAGTCTTCAAGGCGCGAAGCCGCAGAAGGATCGGAAAAAGATGCATCGAAGTATCTCCGAGCTGTACGTTCGTTACATCGTCATAGCCAACAAACTGGAGCTATGTTACGATCAGATCGTTCAGCCGCAGAAGAGGCTGCTCATTCGCAAGCTGCTCGACTCGACGATCGGTCGGGTTCTCGAATTGAAGCACGAACTCGTCGAGGTGGATCTCAGCGAGCACAGTTACTACGACGATGTTCTTCTGAGCCACGGGCTGACGCCGCAGGAAGTCGAGCTACGCGTGCCGAGTTACTTCAGGCGTGAACGCGAGCGGCAGATCGGGGAGAGACGCAAATTCATCGAGGACACTCTGAGAACGCTCGGAGCGCTGGAGGAGATCGCAGCGCCACGGCAGATGACCGAAACCGAAGCCGTACGACTCGTGCAGACGCACGAGCGCGCCCGTCAGGGACGGGTCAGATTTCAATTCATGAAGGAGATTCGCGAGATGAAGGAAAAATCGACTATCAAACCGGAACCGGAAATGGGCGACGCCGCTAAGGAGGCAGCGGCTACCCTCAGAATTCAGAAAGTCTGGCGCGGTTATATCACTCGTCATCGAATGAAAAAGAGACGCATAGAGGAGATGCTGCTCATAGGTAGAGACGAAACTACGATTATTGCAGATTATTGTCGATGATACATATTTGTTTTTTTTTATTTTGAATAAAAAAAATTCTTTTACTCAATCGCTCAACACTACGATACAAAGATAAATGAAAAATATATATTTGACTTTTGAAAAAATCAGGCTTTCGATCTTCAAGCAGCCAAATCAAAAATATTTTTCTACAATTTTTAGATAAAAATTGAAGATATGTTTTGTAGATAATAATTGAGGATATGTTTTTTAGATAAAAATTGAAGACATGTTTTTTAGATAAAAATTGAAGACATGTTTTTTAGATAAAAATTGAAGACATGTTTTTTAGATAAAAATTGAAGATATGTTTTTTAGTTAAACATTCAAGATTTATTTAAAAAAATAAAAATCGAAGATATGTTTTTTACATAAAAATTCGAGATATATTTTTTACACATAAATGTAAGATATACATTTTTTTAATGCTGCTTCGTCAATATGACAAATATGCTAAGCTGGCAGGCAATGCATTATTAGTTTATTAATTTTTCCTCTCTAATTTAAGGCATGGTCCAGCCGAGTCAGGTGATAACCGAGAACGCGAGACAAGCCGAGCGAGTGAAGAATTATCGTCACGAAAAGCAGAGAGAATTTCAGGAACTCTACGAGCAGATGGTCGACGACACGTCGAAGTTCATTCGCGCTGAAAGAAGCGCCATTATGGAGGAGAATCTACGTAGCGAAATAAGAAATTGGATAAATACGTACTTTCAACAGACTGGAAAAATTCCCGAACTGCCGTCTGCCGAGAGCGGTGGATCGAGAATAATACTGAGTCGTCAGGTGCGAGCTGCGATGCGGACAGGGACGAACGGGGCAAAATGGAACACCGGGGCTAAACGAACCCGTGTTTTGCACTTGAGATGATACTTTTTTTTTAGGTAGCGCATAAAAAATTCGTTGAATTAGTCCATTTTGTCTCGGTGTTCCGTTTTCCCCCGCACGCCCCTATATTTTTGGTCCATTGTTCAAAAACTAAACGAAACTCCGTGCAAAATGACCGGTGCATTCCACTTGAAATGAGACTGCTTTTATGTCTCACGAAAAATGATAAAAGTCATCCGTTTTGCCCTGGTGTTCCGTTTTGCCCCGTGCTCCCCATATTACACTCGAATTTTCATTTTTTCCGGCACGCAGGGTACCGAGAGCAGTATCAGCAAATCGACAGCGGTATCGTCGAAGGAGTCGAAGAAGTCGAAGAAATCGAAATCCAAGAAGGACAGCCCGGATCTTGATCGATCGGAGGACGAGTCCGATCCGGGAATCAAGGTCATGCCGTCGAACTTTCTGCCCGAGATAATTCAAGCCAATCAGGAGTATCAGGACGTGTGGCGCGAGAAAGACGAGACGGCAAATCCCGTCCAGTTGCCCTATCGCGACATGATATTGGCCGAAAAAACCAGAGAGATCGAGGACGAGGTGCGCGTCGGCGTGGATAACGCGCTGCGCGGCGACATCGAAGCTCTGCAAGCGGCCCTGGACAGGGACCGAGGACACAAGGGCAAGCGGGCGAAAAAATCGCAGAAACGCGTACGCCGAAGCGGAAAGAAGAACAAGCGCAAGAAGGAAAAGGATCTCACTCCCGATCGAACCACCGAATCGCTGTTCGAGGAACTGCTGACAAACGGGATTATCAAACTTCATCCGGAAGTTCGCTTGGGCAGCTTCAAGGGCGAGAGATCCTTCGCGAACTTCGAGCTCTGGGAGAAGGGCAAAGATCCGCTTCCTACCATAGGTAGAATTTTCACGACTACAGTAGAACCTCGGTTTTCCGAATCAATTCGGGTCGAGCCTGGTTCAGATTGAGGCGATGTGAAACGCCGCCGCTGGCAAGAAAAACTGTACCGCATACCATTTTTGAGATAATAGTCTGCCTACAGGACTTTCTACGCCCATGCCGTTCACATAATTTTCCCTGCAAAATTCACGAAAATCACGTTTTCGTTTTTGGAAAGTGTACGCAGAAAGGCACTTTCTCGCACTAGTGCGAGAAAAAAAGACCATATTGCGTTTCTACGCATGAGCAGTATTTTTCTACGCTCACTTCGCAAGAACGGAAAACGAGATTTTACGTGCATGCGTTAGGAAAATGACATTGAAATTTGGCGTCATGGTTCGGATAATAGAAATTCGTATAAAGCAAGTCGCAGTTCGAATAATGAAGGGTTCGGATGTTCGAGGTTCTACTGTATAAAAGAAAAAAACAACAATTTCAACTTTTTTTTATATATATAAATTTTACCAAAAAACAAAAAAATTTGTTCGATTTGATTACACTGGTTTATGCCAAGTTACGCGAAACGGTAGATATGTTTACAGAGAATGCATAAAACATATAGAAGGAGGAAAAAACATCACTTCGGGTGAAAAATGTTTACGTGTAATCAAACATATTTATTTATCGATCGTACAAAAATAATAACTAATCCATTTCTTTTTCCTGTGTCGTAAAAAAAGTTTTACATGACATTATACTCGAGTCGCTTAAAAAGATACCGTGGTGTATCTCTTAATAGAAATCTCTTAATAGAAAAATTGAAATTTTTCCAGGCGACGTAAGACAGCTGGTGGCCGAATACTGCATCCTCCCGCTGGGCAATGAGACGGTTCGTGAGTTAACGCCGCTGGTCCGTTCGGTTTTGATAGCGGGACCTCACGGAAGTGGGAAGAAGATGCTGGTGAACGCTGTCTGCACGGAACTCGGTGCGACTCTCTTCGATATAACACCGGCGAACATAGCCGGCAAATATCCCGGCAAATCGGGCCTGATAATGCTGCTCCATTTGATATCGAAAGTATCCCGGCTCCTGCAGCCTGCGGTGATCTTCATGGACGGAGCTGAGAAGCCCTTCGTGAAAAAAGTACCGAAAACCGACAAGACCGATCCAAAGAGACTGAAGAAAGATCTGCCGAAACTCGTGAAGGGCATCACCAACGAGGACAGAGTCATATTGATCGGCACCTCCAGCTCGCCCTGGGACGGTGATCAGAAACTCTTGTACCAAACGTACGACAAAGTTGTCTATCTGCCGAGACCCGATTACGGTACATTGTCGCTCCTGTGGAAGGAACTGCTGTGCAAAGTGAGTCGACGAACAACAACATTTTTGAAATATTTTGAATCATTGAAATCTTGGGAAGTATTTTGAATCTTTGCAATCTTACAAAATATTCTAAATCTTTGAAGTCTTACGAAATATTTCTGATATATATGAAAACAATATTTTTTAATATTCTGTCAAAATATTCCAACGAAAAGTTCATATAATATTTCACATAATGACAAAACGTTTTGAAATATTTTTACTTTTATAAACATGAAATCTCGTAAACCGAATTATTTCTATGAATGTTGTGGGTCGAGGAAAAATCTTTGCTCTATTGAAATTCCACCCGATAAACTCTACTACCACGTAAATAAAATCTGCCCAGGAAAAAATGATCTTACATCATTCACGAACAATCAATACATAGTCATACATGATTATGCATATAAATTCTTAGCCGGACACGGCCATGGCCAAAGTTCGTACGTAATTTGCACGTGAATCATATACGATCGTGTATAAACTTTATTCTGATGGAGATTTTCTTGAGGTCCGACACTCCGGTGCAATTGTTACGTGGTACAGTTTTTAGCGATTGGTTCGCTGCGATGAAGTTATTGTTTACAACGCTGCAGACATGTTTTCCGGTAGAGTTTTTAACGTGGAGTTGTATCGGTGAAATTTCTTATTCGACAGAGACAGAATTCATTATTTGTTGCTGGCAGAGATGGAAATTATGTATGCGTGCTTGGCCAGGCATGGCCATGGCCAAAGTTCGTACGTAATTTGCACGCGAATCATATACGATCGTGTATGAATTTTATTCCGGTGGATATTTTTTTGAACCACGGTATGACGGTACAATCGTTCTCTCACCGAAAATAACTACTACAGGGACAGTAGTGATTACTGGAGGTTTAGCAGTTACTACTGTCATTGGATTAGTTACTTCACATGTAGTTACTACTTCTTAGTAGTTACTCCTCAACGTCAGCAGTTAATACTGAATACGTATTGAAGTATTACCATTGACTAATTTTAACTGTTAGGAAAATTGCCATTGACTAGTTGTAAATATTCGGGGCTTGATGCATATTTGCAATTTCGGTCTTTACTTTCAACAAATTGAACACTTAACTTTTAATAAACGGAATAATTTCTATCTACATAGATAGAAATTATTGAAGACCTAAGAGCCGAGGAACATTCTTCGGCTCTTAGGTCCCGAGTTGTGGTACTCTTTTCAGGGGGCTTTATAGGGGTTCTATATTCCGTAGAAAAATATATTTGGATCAACGTAAAAAATTAAACTCTTTATAAGTATTAACCTGTTTGTCCCAATTCTTATCGATATATTTATGTACTTCGAAAGCACTGGTTCAGGTTACAGCAAACATGAACGTTTCTTACGAACATTGGAACGATTCTTGCACTGACCAAAGAACGCTTTAGGAATTTCCTCGATTTTCTGGTATTTCCTCCGATTATAAATACCCACGAATAAAAAATGACTATGCATTATCATATGTTAGTGTCGACTCAGCCATTACAATACCAAATCAACGTTCATGTCATCTATGTCAAAAAAATACAAGGTCGTTGGTTCGATCCGAACATCAATCGAAAGTTTTTTTCCAACATAATTAGATCGATGTTTGGCTCATAAGCAATAATAACAAGGCAGAAACAGTCTAATGCAAAAATAAATCTGGATTAAAAAATATATTATTTGCTTTAAAATAATAACCAATGGTGACCATTAAAAAATTGTATGATTACCATTAGGAAATTGAAGAATTGAAAAATTGAATGGTTGGCCGAATGGTGCGCCAATTTACCATTGAAGATATTCCAATCGTTATTGAAATGGTTTTTTGCAATGGTGATCAATGGTTAATTTTCATGAGATATATAGTTCAGAGGTTGTTAATCGTTAACTACTGGATAATCCCAGTAGTATTTTTCAGTAGTTTTCAGTAGTTTCTTTCGGTGAGGGTTGAGTCGTAAAGTTTTCAGCGACTGGTTCGCTGCGATACAGTTATTGTTTGGGCCACGGTAGAAAGGTTTTCCGGCAGAATTGTTGCGTGGAATTGTATCGGTAGAATTTGTTATTTCACAGACATGGTATGACCAAAGTTCGTATGTAATTTGCACGTGAATCATATACGACAGTCTAAAATTGTCCTTCTGCCCGAGATTCTTTTGAAACCCGATATATTCCAGTAAAATTTTTACGTCCTCGGCGAACGGTTCGCTGCGATACAGTTATCGTTTGCAAGACGGCAAAATGTTTTCCGACAGACTTTCAAACGTGGAGCTCTGTCGTTAGAATTTCTTATTTCGCAGAGTCGTAACCGGCACGTATGCAAATTTTCCCAAGTGCCAACGATAATGGGAACATGCCGAAGTTTGAATAACGATCGAAATTTACGATTTCCAGTATTCCGGTATCAACAGACAGTTCGACACTTCCGCCATGACTAAAATGTGCGACGGTTTCACCGTTGGCACGGTGATTGACTCCATAAATGAGGTATTTACTCCCACCAACATCTTCGCCTCTTTTTTTTTTAAACCTTGTCTTCAACTTCAATGCGCAGATCATGACGACGAAGAGAATGGTACAGCTTCGCGTGCAACCCCTGACCCACGCCGAATTGGTAAACGCTCTGAGCTCCCGCGATCCCGTCTACCGCGAGGAGGAAGATGCTTTCTTGGGTAAGAAAAAAAAAACATATGTAAATTTTATATATTTTTGTTTGTCATCAATTTTGTTTTTTTACTTTTATAATCTAAATTACGAAATTCGTAACGAGCGATTAAAAAAAATCGCTATCTCTTATCAGGACTGACTCGTCTGCTCTTGCATTACAGCGTGGTTCGCGAAGACCCCGACGTGTCGTAAGAAGCAGAGGGCCGTGGAACTCGAACTCCAGAAGCTCGAGGAGGCGAACGAGAAGCAGAAGAAAAAGGGCAAAGGGAAAAAATAGTGTGTCAACGAAAAAAAAAAACAATCATTGAAAATAATCGACCGACACACAAGTGTATAATTCGCGGTCTAATGAGGAGTAACGAGTGCGCGGCCTCGTTTCTTGCCAATATCCATATTGATATCGCGTCTGTGGCTTTTCTATGCTAACTTATTCATTCGCGGATTATCGGCCTTTCGTATAAATTATTATTGGCGATCCTACGGCCGGGTTGTGTGTCACGACGTATTCGATAACGCGTGATATCGATGAATTAATAGAGTCTGTTTCCGGTAAAGCCGATCGGTCAAGTGACAAAAAAAAAAAACGGTTGTAAATCTTTTCAGGATAGTCGAGCCGCCCGTCGCAGGGCGCGCTGGCCATTTCGATTCGGAAGTACGGGGTCAGCGACGAGCGCCGTTCTCGCGTGGCATTTAAATTTATTAATTATTCCTATAAATTTCTATAAATATTCGATGAAAAAAAGGAAAACAAAAATTAACGAGAGAAAACAAAAAAGAGCGAGCGACTTGTTTTTCCGTCGGTAACCGGAAGAAGCGACTTTCCACGCGATAAAAAAAAAAAATTGGAGATTAATGAACTCGGCGATTAAAAAAAAGAAAGGAAAAAATGAAATCGAATCACGTACGAGTCACGCGCGGAATGCGACCACGCGCCAATCATACTGTGGACGTTACTGTTGCTACTCGCGAGTTTCGTACGATCTTCGGCCTTTGAACGGCGACGGGAGAAAAGAAATAATAACAACAACAACAAATCTGCAACATGCGTTTCATACGTTTTCGCTATTGGCGAATGACAAATCGTACGAGAATCACGAGGCTTGCATCTCGGCAGTTCCTTTCGCGCTTTAAGGAAGTTGGAGCGCCTCGCACTAGTCTATCTCTTTTTAAAATGAAAATGATTCGTTCATTTTTCTGAATACGTATCAGTTTTTCACATTTTTAAATTCACTTTTAATTCCGTGACTTTCTACACATTTTTCCCATATACAAAAAAAATTCGAAGTGTATTTTTGACAATGAGTATTCGGTTCCCTAGCGGATTCGGGTAATCCACGAAAACCGAAAAGCGAACCCGTTTCTTTCTGTCGCCGTGGGACCCACAAGAAACCCATAAATAACTAATAAAATAAATATCCGAAATGCCATAAGTTTTGAACCTTTTAATGATGTCACTCAAAATGTAACCTTAGCATTTGTTTAATCACCGTCCACTTGCGGACCAAATTTTCAGCCGCCATATTAAAAATTACGACTGCTAGCGCGGCGACAAGGTACGATATACTGAAATTTCGTGCAAATCACTTACCTGAAAGTTTTAGACTTATTTCAGCACTCCGAGATGGAAATCTCGAAAAAAAATTCTACGAAAACAAAGCTACTCCTGCTGTGAAAGCAAAACGAAAAAAAATTAAAAGCAAGACAAAAGTAACCTATTTGCAACAAAAAAAAACTAGATGATTTAATTGCTAGATGGCAGAAAGCAAATGATAATTTATATATTTCTCTGTACTAATTCTTATACTGTTTCATTTTTTTTTTAATTTTATCAAATTATATCACCTTTCCGATAGCTCGAAAATAATTCGAGCTATCGGGAAGGTGACCTTTGAAATTCTCTAGTCAGCAATTTATATTTTTCATCATACTCCGTCTTCGATCGTCACAAAGTAACACATAATCGACCCAAGGAGACGCTAGACTCTTTCACGTATACAAACAAACTGGCATCGTATGATCTCGCGGCACGTCGTTTAGAGCAGGGGGCGGAAGACGGGGAGTTAAGATGGAATTGAAACTGCACTCGATGCAATGGCAGTGAATCGAAGAAAATTGTCGATAGGCTCGACAACAAGATTCGAACTCGAAACTCCGACCTTAATTTTTGTCTTTAATTTTTATTTTTTGTCTTTAATTGCCTATGACTTGTTTACCGACTTCCATTGACGTACTACAATCAGGTGATAAATTCTTATGACCCGTGGTTTTATCAAGCCGCTGCTACAATTTGCAGTAAAGAAAGTGAATATATGTATTGGAAAATTGTGAATGGAATTCGGAAATCGGAAATTCCATTCTATACGCTATAATTTCGGAGTTTCGGTTTTCATAGCATATAAATGGATGGCAATAGACGTTTTTTCGCCGGAAAAAAATTTCCTGACTTTTTTTGGACTCTGACCAATAAAAAATTTCCCCTCACCAAACTTCTAACGACTTCTATTAAAAACAAATTAATGATGCAAATGAAAATGCCGAATTATTCTATTAATGTTTAATTCTGTTATTTTTTTTTTTTTAATGTTCTCTTTCAAACATTTTTTTTCTAAAGCTTACTTTTTAACTTTTTATTTATTTATAGTAGGTTCAGCGACGATTTACTTTTCCTTGGCCAATTTTGAAATTTCCTGCCTTTTCCCTGACCGCAGTCACCATGATATAGAATGGAATGTCGAAATTTCGAAATTTCATTTCATATGAAATGGATTTCCACATGCTATAAACCATGCGATCTATGCGAGCGCGCCAGCTAACAGAGCCGCTATGTATATTCATATGTTCATATATATAGCGTACATATATATATGTATATATATTTGGATGGAAGCGCACACGCACGGAAACGAAGCTGCGCAACCTACAATAAAAATTTCAACCAAACTCTGTTTGAATATTGCCCAAATCATAGCTCATTAAAATTCAATACTTTCGTATAATCAGCACGCGGATACCGCGCAAAAAAGAAAGTTTAAAAAAAGTATTTAAAAAAATATTTAAAAGTTGATTAGAAGTATGTCGTATTGGACTGAACAATACTCAAATTATATTCCTCTAATCTATCGCTGAAGAGTATTAAGTATGAATCTGATATACGTTGTAATATATGAGTATTAAGTATGAAGTCAGTATACGAAGCAATATTCGAGTATCAAGTATGAAGCTTGCATAAAAATTGAGATTCGAGCTTCATACTTGATACTCATATATTACAACGTATATCAGATTCATACTTAATACTCTTCAGCGATAGGTTAGAGGAATATAATTTGGGTATTATTCAGTCCAATACGACATACTTCTAACACTTTCATTTTATATATATATATATATTTTTTTTGCGTGGGCAGATCGCCGAGACAGAGTAAAGGTTCTTAGCTAACGCGATTTCAATTTATGTCCGCAACGTGTTTATATATTACCCCGCCGAATCGCACGCACGGACAGACGGACAAAGTGTAATGCAACGAAATCTGAATTTTGAACTTTGCCACCGCTTGAACCTCGCCACTTTCTCTGTATACGAACCATCAGCGCGCTCGACTGTTGCCACTCGATCGTCACGTTGCCGGAGTCCCCTCTAATCTCTCGCCAGTGCGATTTTTTGTTTTGTGTTTGTTTTAATTCTCCAGTGAAATAAAACGCTTTTTTGTCTCCCGATATCGGCCGACGTTTCGTCACGTCTTGCGACTTATTTAACAGACCACGGGTGCACCGTTTGAACGAGTGAATTATTCCAGCCTACATGTACATAAGGTAACAGTTCCAATGCATGGACGCGTCTCAGTCGTCGGACACTCCTATGTAGATTCGATTTATTCCGAATTTAGGTATCAGAAATCCAATGTGACACTTGCAATCGTATCTACAAACAGTATTTGATGCACAAACAAAAAGTTATGCAATGTTCAAGCCTACATTATTTTCTATTGTTGAATTTTGTTAAAAGACGATATAGTGTCCGAAAATTGATAAAAACTACATACGCGACCGAACAATGAGACAGTTCGAAAAAGTAAAGTTAGCCAGCTTTGTACGTGATAGCTTATTATCTTCAGTATCATTCCGCGTAAATATTATTTTTTTTTATTGATATATTTTAATACGTGTCAAAGAAATTCTTTTAGTTAATATAAACTAGTTGAGTTCGTAGACCAGAATTCTCGAAATCTATTATTGTCCGGAACATTGGGACGTGCAGCCCAGATAGAAAAATGATGGCACGGCGACGGAACGGTGGCGGTATTAATGGTACGATGCCCGTTTGCCGGCACGTTTTTCTGTCTCGGAGTGTCCGAAAATAGGAACTGAAAAGCCGCCTCCGTAGACTGGTAATTTGGACTCTTGTTATTTTCTTCCACAATTGAAAAAAAAAATTCGTCTTTTTGTAATTATTCGACGGGTTTTGGAAACTGGAAACTATCAGCTTGGCATTGGTTTTAGTTATATTCACAAAAAAAATTCATTCTCGACCAGCGAAGAACGGCTGGAATGCGGGGATCTTCTTGACCGTCCGAACATAAACCGACGAGTGAAACCCGCGAGGGAATCCGTGACTCCCGAAAAGGGCCACCGACCTTGATCGAACCCCTTCACTCGCGCTGTTGTCGCTCGTAAAACAATGCCGAGCGTTCGGGATGCGAAACGGGGTCACGTGACGTCCAGTGCGGGCGCAACAGCACGCCCGCCTTTATTTCCTGTCCGCGACGTAGGCGCTCCGACGATCCAGGCGAGCGGGGAAAAGGTCCGTACCTGCAGACCCGACGGCCTGAAAAACCCGGCGTGTGTGTCAGTGGTGCACCGCCGTACTCACAGATTATCGATCCGATGGACTTGCATCTCTCCGCGATTGGGCCGAGCGAGGGTGCTCTCGAACCCTCGACGGATAAAAAAGGTACGCGTGCATGCATGCACGCAGGGGTGGATTGGGAAGGAACCAATTGTCGACAGCTGCTCGCACGCCGCTACCGCACTGTCCCAAACTAACATTTTTCTGTCCCAACGTTGGAACATTTTTCTCTTTTTTTTTGTCTCTTTTTTATTATCCATAGAGTAAATGTACGATGACGCATATGGGGGATTAAATCGAGAGAAAGAGAGAGAAAGAGAGTGCACGTCGATATGCCGGGCGGCTATAAGATATCGATTCCGTAGAGAGCGCGAGTATAGTAGCGCGAGTATCCGCAGTTCCTGTAGGTTTCGAGCACGCGTCTCGGGGGTTACGAGTCGAGTGCCTCCCGGCCGACACCTCTGCCGTAACCAAGAGACGATAATGCATTCTCGGTACTGCGCACAGACGATCGATCACCTCGGCGATTACACTCGTGCTCGGACATAAACAATACATTAAACAAACGATCTAACAATCGCAATGAATCGTCTATATCTCTCGGCCGGACTTCCACGCGGCTGTTACGACGCATTAATTTTTTTTCAGTAATCAGCTGTGAAGTCGGAGCCTCGCCGCTGTCACTCAGGGCCTCGATTAACATCCGAATTCCGAACGCGATAGCATTCTTTCTTTTTTTTTTTTTTTTTTTCTAATGTTGGAAACCATTGGTCGGAAGTATACGAAAAGAGTGTCGGAGCTCGCGGCACGCGTCGAACGCATGCAGAGTCCGGCGCGGCGGTGGGAGGGAATCACGCGTTTTACGAGCGATTCGATAATGTTTAACGTTCGAGACTCGCTCGTTCGTGCCGGCGACGACTCACCCGAAAGGGCCACGTACAAAAAAAAAGTTCTCCAGCGGTTACGCCTCTCGCGCTCCCTCTATCATCGCTCGGCTCGCTCTAACGAACGCGAACGCGAGACCCGAAGGCTCGCTCGGCACCTCCGGTTGTGTGCGTGCCTCCGTCTATGTTCCTTCTTCTTTTTTTCTCTTACCGTTGTTTCGTTCTAGCCGCGCGTTGTGCCGAAGCATCGCGCGTTCGGGTTCGCGAAGGAGCCTACAGGGTGCCCCGGAAGTGCGCAAGCGCGGTGAGACCGAGGCCCACGATTGGACGACGCCACATGGTCTGATGTCAGACCACGGGGCCGGTCCAATTCAATAATAACGAGATGCCCGCTCACGAGACGCCAGCTAGTCCTTAGCGACGCGCCCGTTACGTTCGTGTGCCGGTCACAGCAACGTCGGAGACGTCGTCACTCCTAACTCTATTTCGTACGATATAACGAAGGACACGAATCGAGCTACTGAAGAAAGGCCACTTCACACTTCTGCCAACCATCCTCGGCAGGATTCGACGAGGAAGGGAGCTTCGTTCGACGAATATTCGGCACGGTTATATTTACCGAGCGTAAGGGTGTTCAGTGCGCGAGGAACACGAGACTCACGCGGAAAGAGGGAGGACCTTTACACGAGAGAAAGAAGCATTATTTTTCGTCGCATTTATCGACTGGATTATATCCACGAGTCAGGTGAGCAAATACATTCGGCGATTCGATGCGTTTATTTCAATTTTGTATCCGTTCCGTCCAGGAATTCTGGCGCAGGGTAAATGCGATGGATTTTCTGATGTGATTTTTTTTGTGAGATATTGTGATGTTTTTTTTCGCGAGACTCACCGGTACGAGAAACCGGTAACGCAAATGTACCGGGAACGTAATATTTTGGTGTTTGTTTTGATGAGAATTTGACAAGGGAATAATGATTTTCGTGGCTTTTTCGTTGGAGGGATTAAATTCGCGAGTCAGGCGAGCAATATAGTCGCCAATTTGATGTTTTTTTTTTTTTTATTATTTTTATGTCTTTATCTCTGTTCTATCGAGGAATATTCGTTGCAACGTAAATACGATGGCTCTAACGTTTCCTATCGCTGCGCAAACGTCGCGAAATTTTCGTAAGATATCGTGATGTTTTTTTTTCGCGAGACACCGGTACGAGTTTGTAAAATTTTGGTGCTTTTGTTTTTATGAGAATCTGACGAGAGTGAGAATAGTTTTCGTGGCATTTTCGTTAGAGAAATTAAAACCCTCGAGTCGGGGGATTTTTATTTATTTTTATTTTTTGTATCTGTTCTACCGAGGAATATTCGAATATACGTCAACGTGTATGCAATTTTCGTGAGATGTGAAGTTTTTTTTTTCGCGAGACTCACCGGCACGAGTTCCTAATATTCTGGTGTTTCTGTTTTGGTGAGAATTTGATTACAGTAAGGAAGAATTTTCGCAGGCGGGATTACAATCCGCGAGTCGGACGAACAAAATATCCACCAATTTAACGTATTCATTTTCATTTTTCTTTTGTTTTTTATTTTACTTATTTTGTGTCTCTTCTATCGAGGAATATTCGTCTCTACGTATAAACACGATAGATCAGACGCGTCCAAGCGCTGCCGGAACGTCTCGAAATTTTCGTAAGACATAGCAGTGTTTTCTTTTTTTTCGCGAGACAGCGGTACGAGTCCGTAATATTTTGGTGTGAATCTGAGTTTCCCCTTTGTCTACTACAGGAGCCGTTTTTGCCGAAATATACATATATGTATATGTGTATAATGTCTCGCGCGTTTGGCAGTTCGCAAAGTTGTTTACACGGACTGTATCGCTAGCAGTGCTCATTGTGTTTACGGTACCTCGACTGTTGTAGTCGGCGGTGGAACGAGAAGTCGCCGAGGCGAGACCACGCCGGCTCTGTCGAGCGCGAAAGCCAGCGGGGAAATAATATGTCCGGGGAATCGCGCGGTAGAATGGTCAAATGAAAATAGAGACGTCGTGTCGTCCGTCCACGCTCGGACGTGTGTAACGAACGAGTACGTGCGACGCACCGGCATTTAGGCTCGGCACGACTCGTTCGAGTGTGAATTTCAGAAAATCACCGACGCGTATACCCGAATCGTAACGCAAACAAATTATACGTCGAAGCGAAACAATCGCTGATCGCGCGCACGCGCACACGCGCACCGGCCGCTCGATCGTTCGATCCCTCACGCCACGTCTGCCCGCAAACAGTCTTTACTACTTACGTGCGTATCGACTTAATTAACATTGAGAACTTAATAATTTCGTCAACTATTTCGCGCGCGTGTTGATTCTTTTTTTCAGATTTATTCTTTTGTCACTGGCGAATCGTATTATGTATAATAGAATTGGCGAGTGTTTAAAAGAAAGGTGATTTTTTTTTAACTTTATTCCTTTCATCGTTACGAATTTTAGCGTGAATTGTGTTGTTATCGAAGCTCGTGATTGGCGGATACGAATTTTTGTGAGAGGACGATTAACCTCAGAAAGTTCGAGCCGGCTTCTGGAAACTCTGGACCGACCTCGCTCTTTCTTTTATTTATTTAATTAACTATGTTTTGCGCGCGTATTAATTTTTGTTTTTAGCTTTCTTTATCGATCGCAAATTGTATTATGTGTAATCCCATGGTGGTCGTGGTCAGGGAAAACCGAGAAAAGTCAGGGAATAAAACTTAGTCCGGGGAAAAGTAAATTGTCGCCAAACCTTCAATAAATAAATTAAGAGTACATAAAAAGAAGCTATGAAACAAAATTGGGAACATTTAGGCGGAAAAAACAGAATTAAACATCATACAATAATGAGGCATTTTCATTTTCATCATTGATTTTTTTTTTTTTTTAATAGACGTCGTTGGAAGTTTGCTCAGAGAAAATTTTTAATTGGTCAGGCAAAAGTCAGGGAACTTTTTTCAGGGGGAAAAAAAGACCACCGTGAATCCGATTTGCGAGCGATAAAAAAACAATACACGATTGATAATATTTTTTTAATGTAAAAAATGTTTAAACTCAATTCCTTTCATCGTTACGAATTTTAGTGTGCAAAATATTGCTATCGAAGCTCCCGATTGTCGGTTATGAATTTTTATGAGAGCACGATTAACCTTAGGAAATCCGAGTCGGCCTGCGTCTCCGTTTTATCAACTCTGAACCGACCTCGCTCTTTCATCTCGGTAGTCCTTCTTCAGCCGAGCTTTGTTCCTCGTGGAATGTCTCTCTATTTACGTTCTCTGCCGGTACAGAGAGATGGTAATTGAGAGGAAAGTGACATCACACAGCCACTCCATTATCCGTTGTCACTGCGCTGCGAGCCGGCGAAAATGCAACTACAAAAATTTGCCTCCGAGACGCTCGGAACGTCCGATGAAATATTATAAAATTTTGCAACTTCGACGACACAAGCTTCCTGAATTTATTTACGAGTGGCCATCATTTTTTAAATCTCCCAAACCTTTTTTTTACTATATACGAAAATAAACTTATAATGCTCCAAGCTTTGACTCGGGACCTCGAACGATCTCTCATAGCCAATGAGTTTTTTTTTGTTATTCGATAAAGTAGCGTCCCGAATTTCTTTTCGAGTGTACAATTTTTTTTTATTCTAACTTTCTTTACGATATAGCCACAATTTTTTTTTTGTTGACAATAATAATGCTCGACGCTTTCGTAGTCGATATAAGTTTTTCTTAATTCCATTACGAAACTTCCTGAATTTATTTTCGCGCCTCTGCAATTTTTAAAAATCTTTCGACTTTTTTTTTTTTACGATTTACAATTTTTAAAAATATCTTATTGTAATGCACGACGTCCGAGACCTCGAACGATCTCTCGTAGTCGATGAGTTGCCGCGTGATTAACAAGTTCAAAAGGTATAAAATTAATAGACGTTCGCGCACATCTTCCGTATGAGGCGACATTGAAGCACGGTGTGTTCGTTGGACTCTGCAAATTATTCGTTTATACTCGTACGAGATCCCCGTGACTATAAGACTATGACAATATTGACGACGAACAAACTGTCGGAAGGCGTTGCGCAATGCACCTGAACATGAGAGATGACCGAACCGAGCGAAAATCCCCGATTGTCCACTGTTGCGCTAAATGAACATATATATATATATATATGTTTAGTCGTTGTTTCACTCGCTCCTGTTTCTTACCTCCATCCACGGATCTAATCTGTCAAGGAAATATCGCCGCGTAAATAAGCTTGTGTCGAGAAACACTCGGAGCATCCGACTGCTGATTAGTAATAACAAAGTTAATGATATTAACAAATTATAGTTACTAATAACAAGAAAAGCCGCGATATTGCTCAATCGACAATAAAAACATCGAGTGCAAAGTATTATATTAATTATCGGTGATAATATTCGACGGGCGTTGAAAAATATTAATCATTTCATGTATTTCGATCAATATTAAAAAAAAAACATTAATTGCTTCTCATATTCCGACCGATATTAAAACATATTAATTGTTTCTTGTATTTCGACCAACATTAAAAAACCTTAATTATTTCCATCATTCCAACCAATATTAAAAAATCTTAATTATTTGTTATCGCCTAGTTAACGTGTCGACGTTAACCGGTGGTGACGAACAATTGATGAGACAACAGCGTCGAGCATCGAAAGTACATTTTTCAAGGTTCCAAGTGGAGGCATGGAGGGGGGGGGGGAGTAACATGTGCGGCGGAACGAAAAATCACGCGGGACTCTTATCGTACGATCGACTCGCGCGATTTTCGGAATATCTAATTTTTCTTCGACGAAGGAGACTGTTAGATTCTTTTTTTTTTCATTTTTTAATTTTTTTTTTTTTTTTTCCGAATCGCACAGACTGCGCGGTGAAATCCTCTATTGAATAACCGCCGTTCATGCACCGCATGGTATATTCATTTCTGCGACCTCGCAACTCGCAGGATGTCCCGCGCTTAACGCATGCGCCACCGCGATTTACCAAACAATCGCGACTCCCGATTATACCGAATATCTCCGCACATAAATCGCACGGTGAAAGATTGCTAATTGTACGCATGGTGAACTGTAACTCTCGAACTTCGGCGACAAGTAAAAACAATGCATATACATTCATCGGCGATTACGTGAAGGGGCAGATTGTATCGGCGCATGCATGAATAATCGAACACCCGCCAATGCACACCCGTCAAATGAATTTTTCATATTTCTTTCTTTATTTTTTTTAGTCTTGAATTATTTCGAGTCCTTAAGTAAGCCGCTCGTCGTTAAGATCATTGAGTAACTGCCGAGCGTTTTTCAACAAAAATTCAAAAACTGATAAAATAGATAGAAAGTAACAAAACTGATAAAATTTAATCCAATGTAACAAAACTGAACAAAAAATAATACAATTTATTTAAAAATTAAAAAATCAATGGTCTGCGGTCGTTCGTCCGGTTATTTACAAAAAACACCCGAGTGCCGAGTCCGAGCTCATTGGTTTCATATCGTATTCACGTGCAAGCCGTTGCGTCGGGCGCTCGAGGTGCAATTTAGTGTTTCCACCTAGCTTAATCACATATGCGAATGCATTCGTCAATGACAGCGATAAGTTCGTCACTCGAAATGCGGAATGGTGCGAGAAGGGAAAAAAAAGAAATCGTCGTATGAATAAATGAAAATTCGAGTCGGGGGAGGGGAGTGTGTTGTGACGTAAATGAAGCGTAGAAGCCGCGGCCACGCGGACTATCACGTGGGAGTCACGCGATCGCCGAGGTACAACAGTGATATCCGGTGCTCCGAATATCAATCCAGTTCGCCGATACTAGCCGGTTTTACGTACTCGACCTCAAGCATCGGTATCGGATTCTACGAGACTAATACACATAACGTCGGTTCGAATCTATATAATTGTACGTATAACGCGATAGTCGGAAGAGGAGCCCCAACGAATATTCCTTATTCCATACTATTATTTATTTTGCGTACTTACTTAAATTTACTTTGAAGTTTAATTAACGGTGTTGGAAGATTTTTTGCATACACTGTTTTTTAAATTTTATACTTATGAACATAACGTCGGATCGATCTATACAACTTTACGTTTAAGGCGATAGTCGCTAAAACTGCGACGATTTGTAGCGTTTAAGGATGGAAGAGCCGGAACGAATATCCTTTTTTTCTATGCTATTATTTACTTTGCGTACTTATTCAAATTTACTTTGAAAAATAATGATTGGCATTGGAAGCTTTTTTGCATAAACTGTTTTTTAAATTTCATACTTATGCACATAACGTCGGTTCGGTCTATATAACTTTACGTATAACGCGATAGTCGTGAAAACTGCGACGATATGTAGCGTATATGTATATATATGTCTGTATACTTAAAAAAAAATTAATTGGAAAATGAATGAACGGCATCGAAAGCTTATTTACCTAAAGTGTTTTTTCAATTTCAAACACATGTGCGTTACGATTTAACAAAATTTGTATTTTTAAGAAAAATGTTTGTAATTTTTAGGGAAAAGATTAGTAATTTAATATCAGACATATTAATTTTGCAAAAAGTACATTAGTGTTCAATTAATTTAAATAATGTAAGCAAATTTTAAGTTCTAGTACTTCAAATTTACAATTTATTTTTACAATACATATATATATATATATATGAATCCAATACAACTGAGACCGCTGCACTCCCCGCGTACGACCACCCGAGCTTCGTATCGATTCCCACGTCGAAAGTGCAGCTCGTCTATTGCGATGATGCAGTGCTACGAGCTCGGTGTCGAGAACGATATTACGTTTAAAAAATTGAATTAAAAAAGCAACGCATATCTGGCGGCCGTGACAAGCATTTTTTTTCTTGTTTAAATTGTCACTATTATTGTTCATCGTTAATGAGTAATTGCGCGTTTTTGTCATTCCGTATGCACCGATTAAAGAAACGTATTTGGTGCTCGAGTAAAGTAAATCAGTAGAGTTAAAGCAAATTTCTTTTATCGTGTCGGAGTTAAAATTTTTCTTTTTAATCGCAATTATTTTTACTTCGCTGCTGAGCAATTACGAGTTTTTGTGACTCCGTATGCACCGATTAAAGACACGTGTTTGGTGCTCGAGAATTGTAAGATATGTATGCATATTTTAATATCAAATACCAATGATTGTATTTACTTACCAAATATTAATAACCGTAATTAACAATTATAATTATAATTTTCTGATATTTATTTTATCATGAAATTATCAAGATCGGTACAGTAAAAAAAAACAGCAATTTTTATTTTATGAGGTCGGAGTTTGAATCTGTTTTTTGTTTTTTTTCCGAATTAATGAAGCAATTTAAATTACCTAAGAGACAGTCTTTGGCAATTGATCAATTCACCGCGATCCGGGCACAGGTCACGCCCGTTCGGTGACGATTTATCGATTAACCGAATGATCGATGCATTCGCGTAACCATTGATGTGCATTTATTATTCACTCGGCTGTGTCGCCTCCGGTCGAGCAACGAGCTCGTTCCATTCCCCAATTTGTCATGTAAAGTTAACCGAACGATTTCACCGCGCTCTTCTAACCGTCGATTGTTCGGCGTGCATGCGCTTTCACCTTGGCCCGTTCAACGCTCGAACGCCTGTGACGAGTCGAAGGTTGCGCCGGTCGCGCTCGCCGTTGCTCCGCTACCGGTGCACCGACCCACGCCAGAGACCGGCGCGCAGATGCGACGATCGATACGGGAACGCTCGGACAACCGTGGGAAAAGGCGGAACGGTTCATCAGCTGTTACGAGCAACCGAGCTCTTTGACCTTCTTCGCTAACTTCCCTTGTGTAAACAGCTACTTTTTTATGTTTCTTTATTTTTTTTTTAATCATTATCCATGTATTTACTTCAAACAAAAGATTTTTTTTATCGTGACGCGATTCGAGAGTTGGCCTACATTTATCTAGACACAAAAATCAAGCATATTAAAGGGGATGAAAAGATTCATTTTGCATAATAATAATTCCAAAAACGTTATTAACAAATTGATGAAAAATTATATTGTTCAACAAATCGCTCGGAAAGCTAACTTTTTTTATGAAAATGATTTGCTTACTTTTCTGGATACGTATGCATTTTTTCAGATTTTTAAATTCACTTTGATTTTTTTCTTTATATGGGAAAAGTGTGTAGAAAGTCACAAAATTCAAAGTGAATTTAAAAATCTGAAAGAAGTCATTCGTATTCAGAAAAATGAACGAATCATTTTCGTTAAAAAAAGAAGTTACGTTTCCGGGAGATTTGTTGAACTATTTTATTTTTCATCAATTTCTTAATAACATTTTGGAATTTTTATTATGCAAAATTAATTTGTTTTTCAGATTTTTGTACCATCAACAGGTTTTTGTGTTTGCAATTCCGTCTCATTTCTCTGAAACTTATGCGAAGTGAACACCATTCGCAAAGTCTACCTTAACAGACTAATAATTTTTTTTCTTTATAAAAAAAAAATTATTTGTGTAATTACTTTAGACAAAACGAAAATTTATAGTGACGTAATTCGAGACTTGGCGCACATCTATCTAGACGCTTTGGACACTTTGTAGTATTGCTTTAATCTTCAATTTTTATTTAACTTTTTTTGTGCAGATGAGTTAAGAGACTAATATTTCTTATTTGTTTTCTATTTATTTATTTTTAAATGTCATTGTAGGGAAATTAAAGTACGAAGATTAAGTAATTTGTCTGGGGCGTACCTGATGGTAATTTTAATACGCCGAATATAGCTCTGTTACTATCGACCTCGTCGGCGAAATATTCGCTTCATCGGTGGGTTAATGACACTGCGCGGTCTTTCACTCACTTTTCAACGAGTCGACTTCGCCGAGCATTGATTTGTAAATTCTCAAAAATTTTCTGCTCCGCGAAGCAAAATTTCATGGAAATAGCGTCCAGTTTTTATTCCTCGCACATTCGCACCTGAAAATGTACACGCGCATAAAAAAACCTTTATTAAAACAAACTATTAATAAAAAGAAAACTTTCATTTAAAAACTTAAAAAAACAAAAATTAATTTTTAAAAATGATCTTTTTATAATAAAAAAATAAATCGTTTTTAATTTAACAACAAAATTTAATCGATAAGACACGTAAGTTGCGATACGCTTCTTTAGTACGAATGTACTGAGTGACTCATCACGGAATACCGTTGAACGATCCACGGGCGCTGATGATTCGTCGGTGACAACACACTTCTACTGCGAGTCATCTTTCCCCGTATCAACAACGCGCTCAGGCACTAATTTTCCGCGCGGAAAACGTTACATGCTAAAAAGCGTAAATTTAAAAAGTCCTTCCGTCTCTTCAGACTCTATTTATAGTTAAATTTATTCAATGTCTCTCACATCGTCCTATCGTCCTCTAGAATCGCAATTTTTAAAAATAGTTTAAGGATCTACGGGCCGAAATCGCGGGAGGGGAACGGGAAAAGGGCTCCGCTGACCGCGTTAGTCAGTGTGCGAGTGAGAAACGCAGACAAAGCAAACGGCTAGACAGAGATAGGCTCTTTCGTTTATTGAATTTATCGCAGAAACAAAAGGTGAATCTTCTTTAAATTTATTCACAATCTGTCTGATAGTTTGCCCTTCGCTGTGGTAGGTTTTTTATTCGAATCTAACAGAAATCGACGGAGAAAATCGCTACGTTCTGTCGTCACCGACCGATTTCCTAAACGTTTACACGTTTTTAACGGTACTTTATATAGCTTTGTACACGCATTACCAAAGAAACTACACGGTCAAAAAATCTGAAAAAATTTCAAACGATTCTGTGGGTCTTTCCCTACAAAGTAGCAAAGTTTTACAGCGTTCGAACAGAAACGCGTTTTGGCCCAAAATCCTTTAAAAAAATCCGCGTTTTTTTTTTAACAGTAATAGAAATTTACATTACAATCTTTTTTTAATGTACATTTTTTTTACATTCCCCATCAACGATATAATGAAACGTGCAATTGTGATAATAAAACGTGAAATTAGGTCACGACCCGCATATTTCTAACAAGTCGACATTTCTAGTCTTGCTCGTGTACAAACGCGCGGAGGCCTTATCAGCGCGCCGATTAAACGAAGCTGCAGAGGCGGCGACGCCGAGTCGTACTCTGTAGGGTGACTCGCAGTTTGTCGCGACCTTGAACTCGACCGCGCGATCAGGCTTATCCTACAGGGTCACGATCGCTTCGCAGACACGTCTCAGATAATTCCACGTTGCCTCGCGGCTTCCGTAAAGACGCAGTTATGTATTTTAACAGGAGACGCGCTCGTCGGCTCGATTATTGATAAGGATCGGGCGGGTCTTCCGTGACTTTTCACTGTTCAACCGGAGGTCGACAGAAATTTGTGAATTTTAATCCTTCAATGGGAGGCTAAAGATGTACGGAGTGCGAGAGTTCAAAATGTTGAATCCATTTTTCTTCCCCGAAACGATTATGTAAAGTGAAAAACTGTTCCGGAGAAAAAAAAAATGCTTCGAGATTTTGCACAAGTAAAATTTGATAGTTAAATCACAACATGTCACAAGTTTATGCATATGACTTTGGATCGCCTTCGCGACATTACAACCTCAACCACGAGATTATCTGAGTTAAAAAAAAAGACAACCGTTAAATGCGTCACAATCACGCCTTGTATATCGTACGACGTCCGGGCGAGACTCGCGAGCATTTCTTCCGATAATCCTCGAGCAGTTCTTATCTCGAACTATGCGCACTGTTTTGTTCGGAACCACTGCGTACGCTGTGAGAACGCACTTTTTTTTTTTTCGAGGTCGCGAATATAGTTGCCATTAGTCACGCTCGACGTTGACGACGGAGCTTTCGAATCGAGCGATTAACGACGCGGCATTTAACAAATCGAGCAAAAAAATCTTTCTTCTAACGCATAGACGTAAAATCCCGCTTTCCGTTCCTGTGAAGTGTGCACAGAAAGGCACTTTTTCGTATCGCTTGCGGGAAAAATACTGCGCATGCGTACAAACCTAATATGGTATTTTTTCTAGCGCTAGTGCGGAAAAGTGCCTTTTTAAGTACACTTCACGAGACCGAAAGGCGTGATCTTCGTGAATTTGTTAGGAAAAATTATGCGAATGGCATGGGAGTAGAAAAAGAGGGTTCTGACTCGTGTGAATGCCGCACTCGCCTTCGGCTCGTGCGGCATTTTTACACTCGTCAAAAACTCCCTTTCTACGCCCTTGCCATACGAATAACTATTCATCGAGTTAAGTGCAATAGGTGCATCCGGCCCAGGCAAGACTCCGCATTTTAACGAATCGCCGCGATGTCATGGCGATTTCCGATTGTGCAAGAGAAGAGTTCATTTTCTTCGTTTGCGGCGTTTATGGAATTTCGCTCCCTCACAGAGGAAGTAATGTTTTTATGAAAAAGTACATTTTCGCTATTTTAAGGATATTTGGACCAAAATCGCGGGAGGGAAAGCCTCTCTCTCTAATTTTCCGCGCGGAAAACGTTACATGTTAAAAAGCGTAAAGCTAAAAAGTCCTTCCGTCTTGCTAGACTCTATTTATGGTTAAATTTGTTCAATGTCTCTCACATCGTCCTACCGCCTTTCAGAATCGCAATTTTTAAAAATGATTTAAGGATGTATGGGCAAGAATCGCGGGAGTTTTAAAGTTTTAAAGTTTTAAAGTTTTAAAGTTTTAAAGTTTTAAAGTTTTAAAGTTTTAAAGTTTTAAAGTTTTAAAGTTTTAAAGTTTTAAAGTTTTAAAGTTTTAAAGTTTTAAAGTTTTAAAGTTTTAAAGTTTTATGTTACAAAAAAAAAGTTCAAAATAATTTGCACATGGTTTTTCTAGAATGTGAATTCAGTTTTTCCCGAGTTGAAAATTTTCATGTAGCTTTCTTATGATGACTTACCTTTTATTTATTTGTTTTGTAAAAATTGTATTTTAATGATAGCTTCCTCTATGAGGAAGCCAACATCGAACAACGAAATTTATCACAGAGGAAGTTATGCAAGTTTTGAAGAATCTTTTTTTTCGTTCGATAGTGCAATCAAATCAATTATTAAAATATATGTATATATAGTCTGCTCAGTTTAAAAAATTGAAGTAAGCACTTTTTATAATCGGCTCCGGTGATTTTTCTTCGCATGATCAGAGCACAAAAAAAAATTCTTATTTTTTGCCCAAAATGCCGTATACTGTAACTTTTCACGAAAAGTAATAAAAATTCGAGTTCTAAAAATTCGGCGCTCGAATACTTAACGTATTGTATGAAAATCTGTAATATGTTGTTTTCTCTTTGACGTATGAAATTAAGAAATCTCAGGATGTTTGGAAAGAAAGAACGAAAAAGAGAGAAACGAGGATAACGTTCCAATGATCAGAAAAAGAAAAAAAATCCGTAAATGCCGCAAACGGCGACTTCACTAAAAATAATTAAAATTCCAGCTATCGCGCTCGAATATTTAAAAATATACATAAAAATACATGAAAATGTGTAATATGTTGTTTTCTCATTGGCGTATAACGAGCGTATATTGCGTTCGAAATTAAGAAATCTCAAGATGTTTGGAAAGAAAGAACGAAAAAGAGTGAGAGACGAGAGATAGTTGTGTCGCGACTCGTTGAGATACGATGCGTGCGCGCGCGCGACACTGTATAGGCAATCATTGCAAAATTGGTTTACTCGCGGAGTGAATTCAATTGAGATTACTCAATTAAAGTGGCCCGAGTCGGTTCACGACGGCATGGGGCATACATCTTCCGTCTCTCTATATGTTTCTCGTTCCATCTCCTTCTCGCATCTCCCCGTGTCGCGTTGCGTCAATTTGACGCAATTGTCAGCGACCTCGATCTTTCTCGCGGTCGTGCGTTACATATTTCGAATCCTCTACCGGTAAGCGCCTTTGATCGCGCGTCTTCAGCGTTCACCCACATGAAAAAAAAAGTATAACATTACATGTATCGAAAAATATATGTGATATATGAAAAATATCTAAATTTGTTTATATTGCGGATTCATTTCTCGATATATTTGTGCAAATACGTCGTCCAATACGTAACAATTTATATGTTCGATACAAATGCGTTTGGTAGAAATATATTTAAATATAGCAGTAGTAAAAGACATTTATTGACCTCCCTTACAATGCGAGTTCTATTTTTTTGTCTTTTTTTTCTTTCTTTGTTTAATACATAACAATGCCTTAGGGTGGGCCAATAGGCCATTGACCGAAGTCCTTCAACCTTCTTTAAATATACTTAAAAACATACCTAAATATACTGAGTAACAAAAATCGAACCCCCAAACTTCACAAACGTAGATTCGAAAAAACAACCTTAAATTTAATCACCGCTCACCTCGAGACGCAAACCAATAACTCCAAATCTTTCTCTGTTACAGCCCGCCCTCAACGAGGCTCTCCAGTTCAAAAAAGAAGAACAAAAAAGAAGACGAACAAAAGAAAAAGACTCACAAATAAAATAAAAAATAAAAATAAAAAGAAAAACCGGCAAAAAAAATGCCGGCAAGATTCGAGAGCGTAAACAGTCCTAACGTCCGCGACGGAGCGGTCCCGATCGGGGCATTCGCGATGGACGACGAGATCGTGATAAGCGGACTCTCGGGTCGTCTGCCCGAGTCCACGAACATCGAGGAGTTCAAGAAGAACCTGATGGAGGGCATCGACATGGTGACTGACGACGACAGGCGCTGGCCGGCTGGTCTCTACGGGCTGCCTGCGCGTTGCGGCAAGCTCAAGAACATAACGGCCTTCGACGCCCAATTCTTCGGAGTTCACCCTAAGCAGGCTGGAGTGATGGATCCGCAGATGAGAATGCTCTTGGAGATAACGCAGGAGGCGTTGGTGGACGCGGGTGTGAATCCGGTGGAGGTCCGCGGTTCCCGAACGGGCGTCTTCATCGGAGTGTCGAACTCCGAGAGCGAGGAATTCTGGACGGCGGATCCGGACAAGGTGAACGGCTACGGACTGACGGGTTGTTGCAGAGCGATGTTCCCAAACCGTCTGTCGTACACCTTCGACTTCACCGGTCCGTCAATGGCGATAGACACGGCGTGTTCCTCGTCTCTGTACGCGATGCACCAGGCGGTGCTCTCGATGCGCACTGGTCAGTGCGACGCGGCGATAGTCGGAGGGGTAAATATCATCCTGAAGCCGATGAGCTCGTTGCAGTTTTACCGGCTGAGCATGCTGAGCCAGGACGGCGCTTGCAAGGCGTTCGACGCGGCCGGAAACGGCTACGTCAGAGCGGAGGCTGCGGTCGTAATATACATGCAGAAGTCACGGGACGCCAGGAGAATATACTCGACGGTAATAAATTCAAAGATAAACGTCGACGGGAACAAAGTCCAGGGAATAACATTCCCGAGCGGTTCGATGCAGAACAAGCTAATGAGAGAGGTCTTCGCGGAGTGCAAGGCCGATCCGGCTGAGGTCGTCTACATCGAGGCGCACGGAACGGGCACCAAAGTCGGAGACCCCGAGGAGGTAAACTCCATAGCCGATCTGTTCTGCAAGAACAGAAAGACGCCTCTGCTGATGGGTTCGGTGAAGTCCAACATGGGACACTCCGAGCCGGGGAGCGGAATGTGCTCGATAGCCAAGGTTCTCATAGCGATGGAGGCGGGCGTAATACCGCCTAATTTGCACTTCAAGAATCCCAATCCGGACATAGCGGCGCTCAACGACGGGAGAATCGAGGTGGTCGACAAACCCACGCCGTGGAAGGGCGGACTGGTCGCCGTCAACTCCTTCGGCTTCGGTGGCGCTAACGCTCACGTGCTTCTGCGGAGCTACACGAAACCAAAGCTGTCGCCGGTGATGAACGTCGGAGTCCCGAAGATGGTTACTGTTTCCGGTCGGACCGAGGAGGCGGTCAACTACCTGCTGGACAGGATCGCAGAGCACGAGAAGGACGACGAGTTCATTTCGTTGATTCACGGTATTCACGTGAGAGACATGGTCGGCCACACTTACCGAGGCTACGAGATAATGGGCGAGCAGCGGGTTCGCGAGGTGACGGAATTCAATCAGGAGAAACGTCCCATCTGGTACGTCTTCTCGGGCATGGGAGCCCAGTGGGCCGGAATGGGAAAGCAACTCTGGCCGATCGAGTGTTTCCAGCAGAGCATGCGACGTTGCGCGGACGCACTGAAACCCGAGGGAATCGATCTTCTCGATGTCGTTCTCAATTCCACCGATGAGACTTTTTCGAACGTTCTGCACAGCTTCGTTTCCATAGCGGCGGTTCAGGTCGCGCTCGTCGACATCCTCACGCTGGTCGGCATCGAGCCGGACGGCATAGTCGGCCACTCGGTCGGCGAATTGGGCTGCGCCTACGCCGACGGGACGTTCACGGCCGAGCAGACCGTCCTCGCGGCTTACTGGCGAGGAAAGTCCGTACTGGAGTCGGACCTCCTGCCCGGCGCGATGGTCGCCGTCGGCCTCGGCTGGGAGGAAGCGACGAAACGCTGCCCGCCCAACATCACCGTCGCTTGCCACAACTCCTCCGACTCGTCGACCATCTCCGGTCCGGCTGACACAATTCCGAAATTCGTCGAGGAACTCAAGAAGGAGGATATCTTCGCGAAAGTCGTAGCGAGCTCCAACATTGCTTTCCACAGCAAGTACATCGCTCAGGCGGGTCCGAAGCTGAGAGCGAATTTGGAGAGAATTATTCCCAACTCCAAAGCCCGAAGCTCCAAATGGATATCGAGCTCGATACCGGAGAGCGCTTGGGGAACGCCCTTGGCCCAACTGAGCTCACCGGCTTATCACGTTAACAATCTGTTGTCACCGGTATTGTTCCAGGAGGCGCTCACCCACGTGCCCGACAACGCTATCGTCATCGAGATCGCACCCCACTGTCTCCTCCAGGCCATTCTCCGAAGATCCCTTCCACCGACGGTGACCAACGTCGGTCTTCACAAACGCGATCACCCCGACAATCTCGAGTTTCTACTCTCGAGCATCGGCAAGATCTACAACGCCGGTGGACAACCCGTCATCAGCAAATTTTATCCGCCCGTCAGTCATCCGGTGGGTCGTGGAACGCCCATGCTCGGTCCTCTTGTAAAATGGGATCACTCGGTCGAGTGGCCGGTCGCCGATTTCTCCGGTATGGCTTCGGGGGCGGGTGAGATTGTCGAGGAGATCGATCTCACGACGGAGAAGGACGCTCATCTCGTCGGTCACACCATCGACGGGAGAATTCTCTTCCCGGCGACGGGATATCTCACTCTCGTGTGGAAAACTTTCGCTAAGCTTCGGGGAACGGACTTCACGCAGTTGCCGGTCGTTATGGAGAACGTGCAATTTATCAGGGCGACGATAATGCCGAAAGCCGGACCGGTGAGATTCTTGGTGAACATCCTGAACGGCACCGGTCAATTCGAGATATGCGAGGGAGGATCGCCGGCCGTCACCGGAAGGATACGAGTGTCGGAGGACATCGAGAAGGAGCAGCTCAATCTGCCGATTCCGGTGACGAAGAACGAACCGGAACTCCTGGAACTGCGGACTGGCGATATCTACAAGGATCTCAGACTGCGAGGCTACGATTACAACGGAATGTTCCGGGGTATCAAGAGCACCGACAATCGGGCGTCGATAGGCAGACTCGCTTGGGAGGACAACTGGATTACCTTCATGGATACGATGCTGCAGTTCAGCATTCTCGGCAAGAACTCGCGCGATCTTTTCTTACCGACGGGGCTTCAGTACGTCGCTATAAATCCTCGAATGCACAAAGATCTCGCGGCTAATCTCATGAAGGACGAGGGCATTCCGGTGTACAGTTATCCTAAAATCGGGATCATCAAGTCGGGCGGGATTGAGCTTAGAGGAATGAAGGCCTCGCTCGCGCCCAGGAGGCAACAAGCTCAGGCTCCGCCCAAACACGAGCGTTACGTCTTCGTTCCGTACGAAAATTCTCAGGTTCTCGTCGAAGATCCCGACAAAGCGAAGATTCACGCTCTCACTGTACTTCTGCAAACGGTCGTCGAGAATCTCGGCGTCATGAAGATCAGAGCCGTCGAAGTCACCGGCGAACGCAACGCCGAAGCTCTTCTCGCGCCGTTGGTCATCGACTGTTTGCTCAGCGAGCCTGCCATTGCCGTGAGTTCGATTATGAACGCTTTGATCCTTCGACTCAAAATTTCCTCCATGAGAAAGTTCGATGATCGATTTTTGGCTCTCTCGGGGAGGAAGCTGTGAGCGAAATTGTAATAAATTAGGAAGCTTTTCGCAATTTACTTTGCACCTTTTTTTCGTAAAGATAGAATAATTTGAATACATAGTTTCCTCTATGAGAATTGTTTCCTTTTTTTTTTAAAGAGAAGTGAAACACGTTCTCTATCGCTCTATCTTACTCCACCGCGAGACCAATGGCGCTATCTCGTCACGTGACTCTCACTTCACCTTAAAGCAGACAATTTAGATAACGAGTACTTATAAGTGTTTATGAGTGTTCTTCTTTTTTTATTTATTAATTTTTTTCGTTGTAGGTCGACGTGCAACTGACCTCGATGGCTCCGGACAACTACGCCGCTCTTGCCGAGCTCTGGGGCATAAAGAACGTGGCTCGAGACGCTCACAAGGCTCCGCCCGGTCAGGATCTTCATCTCGTGGTCGCCGCCGATGTTCTCAGCAACGGGGAGTCGGCTGTTCTGAAAAATTTGGCAGCTTCGCTGAAGCCCGGCGGTTACATTTTACTCGAGGAGACCAGTACGATTCAGAAGTCGATTCTTCGAAACACCGGTCTGCTCTATGTCGGTAAACAAGTTTCGCCCGGCAAGA
The DNA here is from genome assembly GCA_964017025.1 of Stenichneumon culpator. Classification (NCBI taxonomy): domain Eukaryota; kingdom Metazoa; phylum Arthropoda; class Insecta; order Hymenoptera; family Ichneumonidae; genus Stenichneumon; species Stenichneumon culpator. The sequence goes on along the minus strand of OZ024779.1, from coordinate 15,049,359 downwards.
CTTACGTGCTGCTGAAACAAGAGGAGGAGACTGCCGAGCCAATTATAATTCAGATAACCGAAAAGAATTTCTCTTGGCTCGAGGGCGTTAAGGCTGCGCTTAAAAAATCAGAGCTTCAAGGTGACAAAGTACTGCTGGTCAGCCAGGGCGACGATCTTCTCGGGCTCGTCGGTCTGATGACCTGCATCAGGCACGAAGCCGGCGGCATGAATGCTCGTTACGTCTTCATTCAGGACAAGAACGCACCGAAATTCTCTCTCTCGACCGCTCTCTATTCCGGACAGTTGAATAAACAATTGATGGCTAACGTACTCAAGGGCGGACAGTGGGGAAGCTATCGTCATTTGCGACTCGATCAGCAAAACGACGTCTCTTCGCTACAGGTCGAGCACGCCTATATCAATGCGCTTACCAGAGGAGATCTGAGCAGTCTGCGATGGATCGAGGGTCCTCTCAGCTATTATCAACCTGAGAAGTATCCCGGTGAAGAACTTTGCAGCGCGTACTACAGCGCTCTTAACTTCCGGTGAGTCGACGAAACTTGAAGGATTCGATTAATTTCTTGTCACGCACATTTTGACCTAATTTTTTTTAATATAATAATAATAATAATAATAATAATAATAATAATAATAATAATTTATTGGATGCTCATTGCATATGAAATTATACACTTTACATTTTACGGTAACAGTCTTCAGATTCTTAACAGTATTACATTTTTAATAATTGAATACTGCTTTCCAAGCATGAGCAGGTCGCCTAAACGCTTATGCGATTGTTCGCGGCCCCAATGCCTATCCCAAGATCCTCAGATATACTAACAATTAGTGTAGCTGTAATAAATATAATTTTCGAGATCCTCTATTGCACCAAGGTGTTTTATTTATTTTTTTTTATATTTTTAAATTTAAAATAAAACATTTTATTGTAAGTTAATAAAAAAAAAAACAATTGCTTGTTTTAATTTTTATTTTAATACATGTTTTTACTTCATTAACAGAGACGTGATGCTGGCAACTGGAAAGATAACAGCCGACACACTTCCGGGAAATCTCGCTGCCCAGGACTGTATCCTCGGTCTCGAGTTCGCCGGTCGCGACAGCAAGGGTCGTCGTGTAATGGCAATCGTGCAGTCTTGCGGTCTCGCCACGACGGTCCTTGCGGATCCTTATATGATGTGGGAGGTACCGGAGAAGTGGAGTCTGGAGGAAGCCGCGACGATACCAGTTTGTTACGCGACGAGTTACTACGCCCTGTACATGCGAGGACACATGAAGCCCGGCTCGAGCGTTCTCATTCACGCTGGTTCCGGTGGTGTTGGTCTGGCCAGTATCGCTATTTGTCTTAAAGCCGGATGCAAAGTATTCACTACTGTCGGATCGCAGGAGAAGAGGGACTTCCTGAAGAAGAGATTCCCACAATTGACCGACAGGAACATCGGCAACTCCCGAGACACGACCTTCGAGCAGCTCATACTAACCGAGACCGACGGTGTCGGTGTCGACATAGTCCTGAATTCACTGGCCGACGAGAAACTTCAGGCATCGGTCCGTTGCGTCGCTGTTGGCGGCCAATTCCTCGAGATCGGTAAATTCGATCTATCGAGAAACACTCCGCTCGGAATGTCGTTCTTCCTGAAGAATACCGGCTTCCACGGTATACTGTTGGACCAAATTATGGGCGGAACCGTGGCGCAAAAGATAGAAGTCCGCGACCTCTTGAACGAAGGTATAAAGAACGGCGCCGTTCAACCACTTCCGGCTACGGTATTTTCCGACCAGCAGGTCGAGCAATCTTTCCGTTTCTTGGCATCGGGCAAACACATGGGCAAAGTATTGGTAAAGATACGCGACGAGGAGAATCGCAAGGCAACGAAACCGTCGGTGAAAACTGTAGCGGCGATACCGAAAACTTACATGAATCCGGACAAATCGTACGTACTAGTCGGAGGTCTCGGAGGATTCGGTCTGGAGCTCGCCAACTGGATAATCAACAGGGGTGCGAAATACATTGTTCTGACATCGCGATCGGGCGTTCGCACGGGTTATCAATCGCTGTGCATTCGTCGTTGGCGTGAGGTGGGAATAAACGTCGTTGTAACGACTGCGGACGCGATCACAATGGCCGGAGCTGAAAAACTTATCAAAGAAGCAAACAGAATAGCACCGGTCGGTGGTATATTCAATCTCGCGGTTGTTCTCAAGGACGGTCTCATCGAGAATCAGGAAGAAAGCCATTTCAAAACTGTGTCTTTGCCGAAAATTGTTGGAACGAAGAATCTCGATGCCGCATCGAGAAAGCTCTGTCCGTCGCTCGACTACTTCGTCTGCTTCTCGTCCGTCTCTTGCGGCAGAGGTAACATCGGACAGACTAACTACGGTCTCGCCAATTCGGCGATGGAGAGAATCGTCGAGCAGAGGCAGGCTAATGGATTGCCCGGTCTGGCGATCCAGTGGGGAGCTATCGGTGACGTTGGTCTCGTTGTCGGTGCGTTCAGCAATTTTTTGTTCGTTTTTAATCGAAGCATAAAAAAAAGAAATCGTACATTTGCCGTTCTATGCTTATTCATTTTTTGTTTGTTTTGCAGAAACTATGGGCGACAACGACACGGAAGTGGGTGGAACGTTACCTCAGCGTATGGCCAGTTGTTTGGAGACGATGGACAGCTTCCTTCAGCAGCCACATCCGGTTCTCTCGAGTATGGTACTGGCTGAGAAAGCGAAGCCCGGCGACGGGGCGAACCAAATCAGTCTCATGGAGGCCATAGGCAATATATTGGGTGTCAAGGACGTAAAGACTGTAAACCCGAACAACAGCTTGGCGGATCTTGGTATGGATTCTCTAATGGGAACGGAGATCAAGCAGACCCTCGAGAGAAATTACGACTTGGTGCTGTCGGCTCAGGAGATCCGTGGTCTCACGTTCGGAAAGCTCCAGTCGTTGGTCGCCGGTGATGCGGACAACGCCGCTTCAGCGGCGCCGGCTTCCCCGAAGAAAGTAGCTGGCACTTCGTCGACCGATCTGGAATCTCTGCTCTTCCGTTGCTCCGATACCGAGCTGCTTCCGAAAAAAGCTCTCATACAAGTAGAATCTAAAGGAAAGAGGGGAGCTCCGGTGTTCTTCGTACACGCGATCGAGGGTATGGTCTCCTCGATGAAGTCTCTGGCCATCGAACTCGACAGACCTATCTGGGGACTGCAATGCGTCAAGGACGCTCCACTCGACACGATCGAGGAACTGGCGAGTTTTTACGTTAAACTGATGAAGACCGTACAGAAGAAAGGACCCTACACACTCGTCGGCTACTCGTTCGGAGGCCTCGTGGCTTTCGAGATGGCCCTGCAAATTGAAGCCGCCGGAGACTCGATCAACCTCACCCTTCTCGACGGATCGCCGGAATACATCACGACGCATTGTAACATGGTCGCTAAACAAACCACGGAACCCGGGGGCGAAGTTGCCGCCGATGGTTTGCGCAAATCTCTCGCTTTCTACGCGAAGCAGTTCAACTCCGGAATCGCATACCTCAAGGTGAATATTTGTATTCTTAACCTTACCACTCGTGACTTAATTTGTTTTACCTTCAAACGCATTACTGGGCTCCGAACGCACCCCACGCTTTTCTTTATCACCAAACAGGAAGATGAGGATGAGAATGGTGTACGAGAAATCTGATTTTATTTATATTTAGTTTATGAAAACCCCATTCGAAAACTGAAAACCGGCAAAAAATCAGCAAAAAAGCTCATTTTTTGCCCTACAACTTATGACCCCAGTCGTAAGTTGTAGAGGTAAACTAAACTAAAAACAAATACATCAACGATAATTCACGTGTCAAGATGAAAATGGACGATTATACATTATCATTGTATTTTATTTGCAGGCTTACAGCACACTGAGAGATATTGAGACTGACGAAGCTATGATGGAAAGGCTGCTGGAGCTCATCGGCGAAACTCCCTTCGATCCGGAAGATCTCAAAGACGCTGGTGTTCTGTTCTTCAAGAAATTGAGAGCGGCGCATTTCTACAAACCCGGTAGAAAGCTTCGGGGAGCTGTAAGGCTGTTCAAGGCGAAGGACAACTTTATTTCTCTGAGCAACGAGTACGGTCTGGCAGAGGTGAGTCGATGGCTCGAAGAACCAGAACGATCGATGCGATCTTTCCAGCAATAAAAAATATAAATATTTGCAATTTTGTTCTTGTTTTTAATAACTCGTTACTTTTTTTGTTTCAGGTGTGTACGGAGCAGGTGACAGTCCAGGAGTTGGAGGGTGATCACAGAAGTATCCTAACGGGCGAGAGTGTAAAAGAGATCGCGCGATTCATAAACGTCTGAGTGTCGAAACTATCGTGTCATCGAGTTTTGTTTTGTTGTCTACATTTTTTTTTTTTTTTTTTTTCAAGAGAGCTTTTCAAGTCTTTTATACTCTAGCGTCGCGTTAAGAATTAACGAAAGTCTCATTGCAAAAAAATACGCGCAACGTCTTTCACCGTACACTAAGTTCGACGGTGAATTGGAAAAAAAGAAAAAATTATGCGGATCTTTAGTCCTTCAAACGTTTAAGTTTTATCGTACAGTTAATTGCGATGGAATTACGAGATAAGCTAATCATCGTCGGGTTAGTTGCGATCGCTCGCAAAAAAAAACAAAAAAATATTTTAAAAAACCAAATTCTATATAATAATGAATGAAAAAAAGAAAAGTAAAATAACTTGCGCGCGGCTTGTTCTTTGAGGCGATTTGACCGTAATTCTCCTATACGGTTTTTCGATGTTATCCAGTGGACAGGTGATCACCGTCAATCTGTATGGGACACACACACACCACACCACACATGCACACACATATATATATATATAAATATATATATGTATATGTGTTACGTATTTATTTCCGCGATACTGGCGGCAAGCCGCGGCAAGAATCGCAGACCGAGTGTATGTCTTCCCGTGTCTCTGTCTCTCTATAAGCTTGATTAAAAAAATCGATTGATAAGATCTTTTGATCGGCGCAACAAACTATTACAATAAAATATTGAAAGATAACTGAAAAGTCTTTGGGCGTAGCATAAGCACACATACACACACAGACACACGCGCACGTATACGCAGATTCTGTAATATATTAAACCTGTAAAGATGTTATATTTTTTTTAATGTTTTTTTCGTGTGTTATCGGGTCTAATTTTTTCGGCAGATAACGTGCCACGTTCAACCGCCGATAAGTTTCCAGCTAAGGGATAATATCGTTATGTACATCAGGTACATAATAGGCCCAATTAACGTTATTGTAATGTCGTTCTGCCGAAAGAAGCCTCGCAATGCTACCCTCACACACACACACACACACACACACACACACACACACACACACACACACACACACACACACACACACACATAGACACAGACACAACATTATACAATGGCGCGCTTTGTGTATATCTATATAAATGTATATGTAATTTAAGTTACGCGCGATACCGCGTGCCCGATATGTTTCATTTGGCATATATACTCGGTGGTCGTATGTGTTAAGTAATAATCCGAATGAATAAATCATTCCATTAACTTATTCGTTTGTAAAATTTATTTACCTCCTTTTGTACATGTATAATGTTTTTGTTCCCACTTCAAAAAAACTGTGGACAAAATAACTCGCATTTTTCATATGTATTGTCGCTTAAGAAATGCTCCCTGATTGGCTGCCGTACGAGCCTGAAGGTTGAGTCGTTCGATTACCAATTGAAGTCAAAGAAACGAGACCATGTGTTTTACAGTTGTTGTGGTTAGAGTTGTTGTATCGACACTGCATTGGCTATTAATAGCCACGGATGTATAGTTTTTCTTAGAAAATAACATTATAATCTATAAAAGTCAAAAAATAAAAAACCTAATATCAAGAGCTGAGGATTCCAGCTAGTACTTATAGTCCCGGAAAAAAATGATCATATCTGATCATATACCGACACAATACGAAAATATTTTTTGAAAGGTGTCAATAATTTTTTGTTTCAAGATTGAAAATATTTTACCGATAAAAAAATATTTGTGAAATGTTTTAGAAACACATTTTGATAATAATTTTTTGTTCTCTCATAAATCTTCACATTGAAATGTCTCAGACATGTTTCGCTGAAATGTTTTTTCATCGTATCAGCGAAATGTGAAAGATTGCATCATCGATCCAAATTGCATAAACACGGAACATCAGTAGAAATATTTCGGTGAAACATTGAAATAAAACATATTTTAACATATTGTAGCACCGTGTTTTAGAAATACTTCAGATGTGTCAAAAGATTACGTATGTTTTTGAATTATTTAAGAATCGTTTTGTTGGAGTATTTTTATAGAATATTTCAAAACATTAATTTCATATAATGTAACATAATATTATATTCATATATATTTTAGAAATATTTCGTTCTATATGGGTATGTCCATATCTGTATATCAACTATAAATCTGATGGGATAATATATGATCACATGCGATCAGATATGAACATATTTGAGTAATCTCACTCATATTTGAGTGTTTGGGCATCTCTAGGAACATCCCGATGTCGTGCGAAATTTTGTGTACGGCTGCGACGTTCGGCTGCACGTAGCAGCCGAACGTCGCTTGAATCATGAAAGCCGGCCGGCCTTCTTTTACATTACTCTTGGTAATTCATTTTTTATGCTGACTGACTAATCGTTTCGTGAGAAGCTCCGCGTGAACGACCATAGCACAACCCATACCGACTGATACGACTTCTTCTTCTAAGACAATTTGATTGGACACTCGCCACCACCAGAGGGCAGCCCAATCTGGCCACAGGAAAACCGCGCCGGCAACCGACAGCGGTGGATGCGCGGTTGGTGCGCGGCTTCGGTGGTCCCCAGAGTCAAGCTGAATCGTTCGCGGTCAGTACTTGGATGGGTGACCGCCTAGCCGTGCACTACCTGGCGCATTGGAACCGCTGAGCGGGAGGTCGAATTCTGAGGATTGGTGTTCGTACTCGAAGTATCGAATACGAACATCAAGACTCGGTTGGAATGACCGGCTGTATCGGCGCAGGTTTTCTGCAGTTTCAGTGCGTCCTCGTGCAAATGCGATACAGTATGGGGGGTTTGATAGCGGCTGCAGCCGCGTACTTTACAAGAGAGGAATTGGTTAAAAATTTGATGAGAATAGCGGCTAGATGGCTCACAGAAAGCTAAAGCCTTATCAGGGGAATCACCAGGAAAAAAAAAAAAAAAAAAAAAAACCGCGCCGGCAAACGTTCGATCTAGCGAAATACGTGGTTGGTGAGGCCACTTTTTAAATGATGGTCGGCAAAACAAAAAGCAATGCAATTTTTTTTTAATATCCACTATTTTCATAAATGATTAACTTCATTTTATTTATATTATCATTTTATTTTATTTTACTTTATTTTTCCCGATTTTCGTTGGGGTTCACCGTATCAATAGTCGAGAAACTAAACAGGCGGAGTCAGACAATAATGTTTGTGCGATACCAGAAGAGGCTTAATAATTCTTTAATAGAGGCTATTTTTTGTTCTGCTTTTAATTCTGTTTTTAACGAAAGGACAGACTAAAAATACGATCTTGGTCCTTTTTCGGTTGCGGAAACCGAAAATGGATCAAAGCAAATTTTTCGCAAAAAAATGTTCAGTCCGTTTTCGGTTTCCGCAACCGAAAAAAGACCAAAAGTGTCCGTTTTTCGGTTCGTTTGCCGTCCGTCAACTTGCTAGGGTAATCGTCTGCAAATCGATTTAAACGGCCCACTGCGAGAACTGGTGGAGTGGCCGTTTACCAAAACTGCAGGGATGGGCAGGCATTATCATTGCTTATATGAAAGTAACGCAATGATTATTGCATTATTTGTAATACTCTGAAATTATTTTTTTTTAATAAAAGTGAATTAATTGATCTACGAACGATGTAAATTATAGCTCAATTACGAGTGTATGTATGTGACCAATGGAATCCTAATGAAATTCATGGGGAAAATTTTAAGTGGTACATTTTCCCATTCGTTACCAACAGGAGGCCAATGGTAATTTCCTGGGAAAATTCCACTGGTACTTTTTCACATTCGTTATTAATGGTAGTCCATTAGAGCGTAACTGGGACAGCTGTAATGGTACTTCTTATGATTCGGAATAAATGGGAAATGAATCGAACGGTAAAAAGGTAGAGAATCTTTAATGGCACGTCTAACTATTTATAATCCACAATGAATGAGAATCGAATTGACAAACAGTAGGGAATGACATGGGCGAGTAGGAACTTTTCCTTAAATAGTATAAGCTATCACGAATTGCCGATAAAAATAAGTCCACAATAGTAGCTGTCAATTTAAGGATGAATAATGGAAGACATTTTTCGGTAGCATTACAACTTATTTATTTATTATATTTCTAGACCACGACAGTGGTCTAGATATATAATGATGGTCGGCAATATATATGATAAATAAAAGTAAATAAAAATAAATATATATGATAGATACATGATAAATAAAAAAGGTTACACATTAGTTTTCTACACAGCATTTCTACACATACATGTGTAGAAATACTGTGTAGAAAAGTAGATAATTATATATAGTCTATTTTTCCGCGAATGGGGAACTAAATGGCATATTGAGTGGTATATTAAATGGTAGTACAAGTGAAAATGATACCATTCGCAAAACCATATTGAATGACCTTTAATGAATAGTTAATGGTAATCAATGGACTTTTCAATGGTAATTAATGGGAGACTTAACCAAGGGTTGGCTCGGTCATAACAGTACATATATTTGTCCGGAGCAGTGAATCAAATCGTATATAAGTGGAAATTTCCATTAGAATTGTAAGTTTATTTAGTGAATTTCCAATGGAGGTATAATAAATTTGAACAAAATGGATATTCTGTCCAAGAACGATGCAGCGCCATTTGTTCCAACACGCGCGGTCGCTCCAGTATATTTACATACCTAGATAAACAAGTGCCAACTGCGACTGTTTCCTGGCGCTTGTCTGTCTGGGTACAAGATAGCATATTCGACGGAGTTTCGAAGTAATTTATGTCGCTTACCTTTCGGACTGACGAACTGCAGCTAACATAACTGCGTTGCGTCCTATGTAAATATTGACGGATTGCCTTACTTGTAAACAGATTGCTCCTTCACAAAAAATATATAAACACACATTTGTTTCAACAGCTTAGTCACATATATAAACCTTTTGCTGTAACATATCTTAATTAAGTCAAACATAGAACTCTAAACATATAATAACGTAACATATAATATCTTCGACTACAACTATCCCAGTGATCCGACCCCTCCCCGTATAAGCCTAAGCTCTCTATTGAAATTTCAGTATACATTTCTTTACTGCCCTGATAAAGATCTCATATGGCTGCCCAGTGAGTCCGTGGGGAGCAAAAGATAGTTTTTCGTCAAACAGAACTCCGAGTCACTAATAGTTGATACCCTCTCGAGTTGTAAAGGATACAGTTACGATTGGTATTCGTGTTGAAACTGTTCATCAACCATGATAAAAAAAGGCCACCAAGTTTTTGGCGGATCCGGCGTGAGGACAACTTTCTACGCGCAAATAAGAATGAGCCAACCCAGCCAACCCAGCCAATAAACTCGAAAGAGCCTCGTTATTAATTTCTTTCGATAGATTTACGGGTCCAATTTGACAATTTCGCAATGTTCATAAAGTACATTGAACATTGAAATTTACCCATTGGTCTCTTATCGTTTCCTTTTACTTTGAATACCACTTTGTAACCCACCAGGTTGTGAGCAGATGGCTTGCAAATGTTATTTGCATCCTATTTAAATTTTTAATTAAAATGGAAACGCCAGTACGCGCATCTGTATCCCATGTATATTCAACGGCTAAGCTAACCAACGGCTTATCGCAATGTTAGGGTTTCACTGACATCAAATTGATATCTTGCGAGTGCCGACCGTGTATTATTCAGGTATATAAGAACATCGACGAAAGCAGTCAAACGCATAATTTGTTTCTTTACCCGCACTGATCGGTACGGTAAGAGAATTTCGTTACATTACAAACATCTACAGGAGGACGAACTATGAGAAAATTATTCGATAGACAAGTCGATAATCGGGAAAAAAATCGTTTTCGTGAATAAATTAATTTTCGCAATTTTAATGTCAGCGTACTAGAAATTGTCAAAAACGTTGAGAAGGGTAATTTTTAGCTGGTATCCGGATGCCTGTATGTGTGCGTGTGTGTGTGTGTGTGACAGACTTTCATCGTTTCGAATGACTATAATTCGGAAACGGCTTGAGATAGCGGGTTGAAATTTCGTACGATAGTAGAGTGGTACCGTCTCTAAGTTCGGTGTAACTTTAATGAAGATTGAGTTGTTCATGAAAAATGAAGAGAGGCCGATTCTGAAATTTTTGAAAAATGTCTGTGGAGGTTTAGCTTGCATACATTTTGAACTGTTTGTCCTAAAACTGCACACGAACATAATATTTTGATCGAAGACCTTTGGGATTAAATTTGGCCGAAATCTACCGAAGAATAAACTAAATAATAGATTAAAAATTGCCTTAAAGCGACGCAATCCGCAAGTTTCAGTTTGCGATTTCCTTTAATAAATTTTTCGTGTAAATTTTGACGGTTTTAATTTTATGAGATGTAGACATTTTTTAATGTTACAAAAAAGGTGCAAAGTAACTTGCACATTGTTTTTCTATACTCAACTCAAAAATGCAACTAAAAAAGAGATGAAAATTGAAATTTTCAAATCGCATTCGCAAGATGTTTCCTTCTTTTTTTTTAAATTAGACTTTAATTATAGCTTCCCCTATGAGGAAGTCAAAATGGAACAACGAAAGTTATCATAGAGGAAGTTATGTCCAAAACCGTAACATTAGGAAGTAATTGTGCAAACGACTTTGCACGCTTTTAAATGGCTTTTAAATGCGTGAAGCTACGATTATGACAAAAAGAACTTTGTCGCAAGAATAATTTTTTCATTGTCGTTCGCACGGTCGGGGCAACTGTGCAGGCGCATAGTTGCCCCGATCGTTGAAAAGAAATTCCAAACATGTAAAATGGTAAGCCAAGAACTTTACTATTTTTTTTCTCTTTGCAAATTAATACGTTAAACCTTATATTACTTTTATCGTATTCGATGCCAACAATTTCACATGCATCTCGCTCGGGCCAGTATTAACTTAAATTATAAAAACGAAATGAAAAATGTGACGATTTTCTTCATTGATCCTTTTTGCAGCTTGTCGTCCGATATAATTCCACATTGAGAACGCAATCTTCAGCATATCCAACAACACAACCGAGGGTAGATCGAAGCAACAAAAAACAAAAAAAAAAAAAAGATAAGAATGTCGGTTAAATTCGAAACTGCAAATGGTCCTATCGATGGTGATCCAGCGGTATCGAACGGAGGATCTTGGGGGACGGACGACGACATCGTAATCACCGGTTTATCCGGGCGTTTTCCCGAGTCATCGAACGTCGAGGAGTTCAAGCGGAATTTGATGGAGGGTGTGGATATGGTGACCGATGACGGGAGACGATGGCCCCCGGGTCTGTACGGACTGCCCGCCCGTAACGGAAAGTTGAAAGATCTGAAGTGCTTCGACGCGACATTTTTCGGCGTTCATCCGAAGCTAGCGAGTGCGATGGATCCGCAGATGAAAATGCTCTTGGAAGTGACCCACGAGGCAATCGTAGACGCGGGTGTGAATCCCGGGGATCTTCGGGGCTCGAGAACCGGTGTCTTCGTCGGTGTATCGACGAACGAAACCGAGGAATACTGGATGAACGACCCCGACAAACTAAACGGATACGAATTGATCGGGAGTACCTGTGCGATGTTTCCGAATCGCATTTCTTACAGCTTCGACTTTAAAGGGCCATCGTTCGCCGTCGATACAAGTTCCTCCTCGTCTCTGTACGCGATGCACCAGGCTGTACTGCACATGCGGGCGGGACAGTGCGACGCGGCGATAGTCGGAGGGGTGAATCTGGTACTCAAACCAAAGAGATCGTTGGGGCTGAACCGATTGAGCATGCTCTCTCAGGACGGTGCTTGCAAGACGTTCGACGCGTCTGCGAACGGGTACGTTCGCTCCGAATCGGCGGTTGTTGTATTGATGCAAAAGTCGCGGGACGCAAGGAGAATCTACTCGACGGTCGTGAATTCGAGGACCAACAACGACGGGTACAAGGTTCAGGGTATCGCCTTCCCTTGTGGTTCTATGCAGAACAGTTTGATGAGAGAGTTGTTTGACGAAGCCAAGATCGATCCGACGGAAGTGGTGTACGTCGAGACGCACGGAACCGGTACCAAAGTCGGCGACCCCGCGGAGGTGAATTCCATAGCCGATCTATTTTGCAGAGGCAGAGAGGCTCCTCTGCTGGTGGGTTCGGTGAAATCGAACATGGGGCACTCCGAGGCGGGCGCCGCTATGACCTCGATCACCAAAGTGGTCATAGCCATGGAGACGGGTGTCATACCGCCGAATTTGCATTTCAATGAACCGAATCCCGAGATCGCGGCGTTGAAGGACGGAAGGATTGAGGTGGTCGACAGACCAACACCGTGGAAGGGCGGACTAGTCGCTGTCAACTCGTTCGGTTTCGGCGGAGCGAACGCTCACATACTCTTGCGCAGCTATCCGAAGCCAAAGTCTCCACCGGCGATGAACGTCGGTGTACCGAAGATGGTAACGGTTTCCGGTCGCACCGAGGAAGCTGTCAATTTCTTGCTCGACAAGATCAGGGAGCACGAGAATGACGACGAATTTATATCGTTGATACACGGTCTCCACGTCAATGATATGATCGGTCATGTTTACCGTGGTTACGAAATATTGGGCGATCAGCGCGTTCGCGAGGTGACTGAATTCATGCAGGGCAAACGTCCTGTATGGTACGTTTTCTCGGGTATGGGAGCCCAGTGGGTCGGAATGGGAAAAGAACTTTGGCCGATGGAGTGTTTCCAGCGGAGCATGCGACGTTGCGCCGATGCCCTCGAGCCTGAGGGAATCGATCTTCTCGATCTTATTCTCAATGCAACCGACGCAACTTTCTCTAATGTTCTGCACAGTTTCGTGTCGATCGCTGCCGTTCAAGTGGCCCTCGTCGATATCCTCACCCTGATCGGTATAGAACCGGATGGTCTAGTCGGTCATTCGATCGGTGAATTGGGTTGCGCCTACGCCGACGGTACATTGACAGCCGAGCAAACCGTCGTCGCTGCGTACTGGCGAGGAAAATCCATTATCGAATCGAATCTTTCGCCCGGTGCAATGGTAGCCATCGGTCTCGGCTGGGAAGAAGCTACGAAACGTTGCCCACCCGACATCACCGTTGCCTGTCACAATTCATCCGACATGTCGACAGTTTCCGGTCCGACCGACACCATCCAGAAATTCGTCGATGAACTCAAGAAGGAAGATATCTTCGCCAAAGTCGTCCCCAGTTCCGGTGTAGCCTTTCACAGCCGACACATGGCTCAAGTGGGTCCGAAATTTCATGCCAATCTGGAAAGAATCATTCCCAATTCGAAACCGCGTAGCTCCAGATGGATATCGAGTTCTGTACCGGAGAACGCTTGGGGAACACGATTGGCCCAACTTAGCTCACCGGCGTACCATGCTAACAATCTTTTGTCACCGGTATTGTTCCAAGAGGCGCTGAAACACGTGCCGGACAACGCTATCGTGATAGAGATCGCACCTCACTGCCTTCTGCAATCGATTGTGCGAAAGTCCTTACCCTCCACGGTAACGAGTATCGGTCTTCAGAAACGCAATCATCCGAACAATCTTGAATTGTTGTTGTCGAGTATCGGTAAGATCTACAACGCCGGTGGACAACCGGTCGTCAGCAAATTTTATCCGCCGGTCAGTCATCCGGTGGGTCGGGGAACGCCTATGCTGAGTTCTCTGGTAAAGTGGGATCACTCCATCGAGTGGCCGGTAGCCAATTTCTCCGGTGTTTCATCGGGTTCGGGAGAAACGATCGAGGAGTTCGATCTGTCGACGGAGAACGACGCTCATCTTGCCGGTCACACGATAGAGGGAAGAATTCTCTTCCCGGCTACGGGATATCTCACGATCGCATGGAAAACGTTCGCCAAGCTTCGCGGAACCGACTACAATCAATTGCCGGTCGTGATGGAGAACGTGCAGTTTCATCGGCCAACGATAATGCCGAAAGCGGGTCCGGTAAGATTCTTGGTGAATATCTTCAGCGGCACCGGTGACTTTGAGATATGCGAGAATGGATCGCTCGCGGTTACAGGAAAGATACGAGTACGGGAAGATATCGAGAAGGAACAGCTTAATCTACCGATTCCCGTGACGAAAAACGAACCGGAACTGTTGGAACTACGGACGAGCGATGTCTACAAAGATCTCAGGCTGCGAGGCTACGATTTCAGCGGAGTGTTCCGGGGTATCAGGAGCGCGAACAATCGCGCGTCGGTCGGAAGACTCTCTTGGGACGACAACTGGGTTACCTTCATCAATACCATGTTGCAGTTCGATATTCTCGGAAAGAGCTCGCGCAATCTTTACTTACCAACGGGCCTTCGATATGTCGCTATTGATCCTTGCATGCACAAGAATGTGGCAGAAAATTTCACGCACGACGAGGGTATTCCCGTCTACAGTTATCCGAATATCGGTGTAATAAAGTCTGGTGGTGTAGAGCTGAGAGGAATTAAGACTTCAGTCGCACCGAGAAGACAACGGGCTCAGGCGACACCCAAGCACGAGCGTTACGTCTTCATCCCTTACGAAAATTCCCAAGTTCTCTTAGAAGATCCGGACAGAGCAATGTCTGACGCCATCAGCGTTCTTCTTCAAACTGTTGCCGAGAATCTAGGGGCTTTGAAGCTCAAAGCTATCGAAGTAACTGGCGAACGCAACGCCGAAGATTTGATCGCGCCGTTGATCATCAAGGCGTTGCTCGACCAACCTTCCATCATCGTGAGTGCTAACAGCAGCGGTTCTTGTATTCGATTTTTTAAATGGAAAAAACTTAGATTATTATAAGCTTTTTATTTCGTTTTCAGGTCGACATGCAGATTGCTTCGATGGCCCCGGAAAACTATGCCGGTCTTGCCGATCTCTGGGGCATGAAGAACGTAGCTCGAGACGCTCGCAAAGTTGCACCCGGTCAGGATCTTCAGCTCGTCATAGCCGCTAATATTCTCAGCAACGGAGAGTCGGCTGTTCTGAAGAATCTGGCGACATCCCTGAAGCCCGGTGGTTACATTCTACTCGAAGAGACCGGTCCGATTCGGAAGTCGATTCTTCGAAACACCGGTCTGCTCTACGTCTGTGAACAAGTTGTGCCCGGCAAGACTTACGTGTTGCTGAAACAAGCGGAGGAGAGAGCCGAGCCGATTATAATCCAGATAACCGAAAAGAATTTCTCTTGGCTCGAGGGGGTTAAGGCTGCGCTTAAAAAATCTGAGCTTAAGGGTGACCAGGTACTCCTGTTCAGCCAGGGCGAAGAACTTCTCGGACTTATCGGCCTGATGAATTGCATCCGGCTCGAGCCCGGTGGTATGAACGCTCGGTACGTCTTCATTCAGGACAAAAACGCACAAAAATTCTCGCCATCGACTGCTTTTTACTCCGAACAATTGAACAAACAATTGATGGCTAACGTGCTCAAGGGCGGTCAGTGGGGAAGCTATCGTTACTTGCCGCTTGATCAGCAGAGCTGCGTCTCGTCGCTACAGGTCGAGCATGCCTATATCGATGCACTTAGAACGGGAGATCTGAGTAGTTTGCGATGGGTCGAGGGTCCTCTGAGCTATTATCTGCCGGAAAAGAATTCCGACAAGGAACTCTGCAGCGTGTACTACAGTGCCTTAAACTTTAAGTGAGTCACCTCAAAAATTCAATTCAGTCCTTCGGACGCGCAATTTTTTATTTAATCTCATACAATAGTATTTTGGAAAGATGTTTATTTCTTCAAATCTTCAAAAATTCAGGAAGCCCCCTACGTGCCCTGATTATTCGAAGTTCTCCTCGAGAACGCCCTCCTAGACTGTGATAACCATCCCCTATTATACTATTTTGGTTCTATTCTGATCGTGTCTGCGACAGCGCTGTGCACTATCGTCGCGTGCGAAAAAAAACGTTACTTCCGGTCCGGAAATCTCTTCTTTCGACTGGAAGTATATATACTACAATATAGCGTATATATGGTGCAAGAATAGTATAATAGAGGAATCGTTATCATAACATGGGAGGCGATTGCCTATGGAGAATCCCTGGACTCTTAAAAAGTGGGAGAAACAAACAAACAACTTTCCAAAATGTATTATACATATACCCCAGATAGAAAAACGAGCCGTCGAATGGGTATCGTACCATTGGTACCGTCACCGTTCCGTCGCCATGCCGTCATTTTTCTATCTGGGTACTGTAACGGGACGCCCTACCCGCCGGTAGGTCTTTCCCCTTTCTGCTTGATGGCGAGTCGGCGGAGCTTTCGCGAAAGCGAAGTGTTCCCCGGGTTGCTATAAGGGCTATCCCTTCCTCTAGGTCCTTTTCCATCCGCACGAATTGACCACAACCTCTTTGAGGTAACTCCAAATGGAGCCTCGTCGTATTATTTTGTAGACGGAGATGACGTATGCCTCGGCATACGTGTCTCTGAGCAGAGTAGGTTCACCGTCAGAGGAGAGTATTCGGCCGTGAACGTCGGATCGACTTTTAGTCTCCGAGTTGCAAGACTGAAGAACTCCTTTGACTTCCCTAGTCTCCTTCCGCCATGTGCGCGAGCGTGTAACTAACGCTGTCGTCTCATTACAGTCGATCCTCTTTTATGCAGAGTGCGTTATAGAGGGGTCAGCAATCCAGCTGCCTCCTTGAATCGAGCTCATGTGGCGTGAAATCCCGTCCTCCACACCTTAGTCAACCGATCGAGTACCGAACTCTTTACCTTCCATTTGGAAGAAGACGATCTAAAAAAATCGTTCGATATTCCGCTAGCCCGGAATATCGAAACGTTTCAATACATTTTTTTCTTTCTTTTCATTCCAGAGACGTAATGTTAGCCACCGGAAAATTAACAGCCGATGAACTTTCGGGAAGTCTGGCGGGTCAGGTCGGTATCCTCGGTCTCGAGTTCGCCGGTCGCGACGGGAAGGGCCGTCGTGTAATGGGAATGGTAGCGGCTGGTGGTCTCGCGACGACGGTCCTTGCAGATCCTCGATTCATGTGGGAAGTACCGGACAAGTGGAGTCTCGAGGAAGCCGCGACGATCCCAGTTCGTTACGCCACGAGTTACTACGCTCTGGTGGTAAAAGGACGTATGAAGCCCGGCTCGAGCGTTCTCATTCACGCCGGTTCCGGTGGTGTGGGCCAGGCCAGTATCTCTATCTGTCTTCAGGCCGGATGCAAAGTATTCACGACTGCGGGTTCGCAGGAGAAGAGAGACTTCCTGAAGAAGAGATTCCCACAATTGACCGACAGAAACATCGGCAACTCTCGGGACACGAGCTTCGAGCAGCTCGTACTAACGGAAACCGATGGTGTTGGTGTCGATATAGTCTTGAATTCACTGACCGACGAGAAACTTCATGCGAGTCTCCGTTGCATCGCTCCGGGCGGTTGTTTCCTCGAGATCGGTAAATCCCATCTGTCGAACAACACCGAACTGGCAATGTCGGTGTTCCCGAAAAATGCCAGCTTTCACATTATATCTTTGGATGCTCTTATCGAGAGAGACTCGCCGGAAAAGCGCGAAGTCTTCAGACTCGTGAGAGAAGGTATAGAGAACGGTGAAGTTACGCCACTTCCTGTTACGGTATTCACCGATCGACAGACGGAGCAAAGTTTCCGTTACATGACCACGGGAAAACACATCGGCAAAGTTTTGGTAAAGGTGCGTGACGAGGAGACCCGAAAATCAACGAAACCGTCGCTCAAAGCTGTAGCAGCGATACCGAGAACTTACATGAATCCCGAAAAGTCGTACGTAGTGGTCGGAGGTCTCGGAGGATTCGGTCTCGAGCTCACTAATTGGCTCATCACCAGGGGTGCCAGATACGTTGTTCTGACGTCGCGCTCAGGTGTTCGCACCGGTTATCAATCACTGTGCATTCGTCGTTGGCGCGAGATTGGAATCAACATCGTTGTGACGACCACGAACGCGACTACCATGGCTGGAGCTGAAAATCTCATCAAAGAAGCAAACAGAATCGCACCGGTCGGTGGTATCTTCAATCTCGCCGCCGTTATCAAGGACGCCCTCATCGAGAATCAGGAAGCGAGCTATTTCGAATCCGTGGCTTTGCCGAAACTCAGCGGTACGAAGAGTCTCGATGCTGCGTCGCGAAAACTCTGTCCATCCCTCGATTACTTCGTTTGCTTCTCGTCCCTTTCTTGCGGCAGAGGCAACGTTGGGCAGACCAACTACGGTCTCGCTAATTCGGCGATGGAGAGAATCGTCGAGCGGAGACAGGCCGATGGATTTCCCGGGCTGGTGATTCAGTGGAGTTTGATCGGAGATGTTGGTCTCGTACTCGGTGAGTCGAATTTTTTATTTCTTCTTTTCTTTCGCATCTTAAATTAAAGACGATCAATATTAGGAAATTTATATAATTTTACTTTTGCTTTCACAATGTTTCATTTCCAAGAAACTATGGGCAACAACGAAACGGAAGTGCAGGGAACGATACCTCAGCGTATGGCCAGTTGTTTGGAGACGATGGATATTTTCCTTCGGCAGACACATCCGATTCTCGCATCTATGGTACTTGCTGAGAAACAGAAGCCCGGGCCTGCCGCCAACCAAGTCAGTCTCGTCGAGGCTGTGGGCAATATATTGGGTATCAGAGACACAAAGTCTGTAAACGCGGACAGCAGCTTGGTGGATCTCGGTATGGATTCGTTAATGGGTACGGATATAAAGCGGACCCTCGAGACAAACTACGACCTCATACTGTCGGCTTCGGAGATCCGTGGTCTAAATTTCGCGACTCTTCGATCGTTGGCTTCCGGTGTAGCGGAAGCTTCCCCGAAGAAGGCACCCTGATGCTCCATCAAAGTCCGAGACTCGTCGCTCTTTACGTTCCGTTGTTCCGGTTCCGACGAAATTCGTAGTCAGATAGTAGGTCAGTTCCGTCCAAAAACACAATAACTTCTGGAAGAGTCTTTGAAGACCTTAGATTTACGCATCTATATATAGATGTATAAATAGTATAATATATTTTTATATAATATAATATTCTTCTTTCATAATTTTCGTATTTCTTTTATTTCGACGATTCGGCCCAAATTATTTACCAAACTTGATTCTACTGGATTAATATTTGATCACTTGTTTACTGAACTTTCTCCGTAAATATTCTACTCAAATAGTTTTAATATTAATCATTATTTATTACATTTTTAATAATATTTCAAATAATTGTCCTCCAAGAGGTGCTGCACTCGTTAGCGCCGACGGTCATTTTTCCTATCAATCGCTTCGAGACAGTTACCGATTCCCTGGCTCTGTGTGCGTATGTGCGTCACCTCGCTCTGCCTGTTAGAGCTACAATATATATTATAACGACCGAGCGAATGAAGAACGCCCGTATTTCCTTTTGGCGCGGATATTATTAATAATGATAAACGATAATTATCCCGATCACGTAATGTCACACGTCTGTTCGCTTTGAAAGTCTCGTCCAGACTCGCTGACATGACGATCTATTGTCAAACCTAACTAATATCATGTGCCTTAACGAATAGTCTGCTACATATTTAGGAGACTTTGGAGACTTTGGATCTATATATCTTAGGAGGGTGTGGAGACTTTAGATCTGTATTGTAACGGGCCGCCTTTACCCCAGGTAGAGCCTCGCGCTTGGTCGCGAGATGGCGAATCGGCGGAGATCTTGCCCAAGCAAAGTGTTCCCCGAGTCGCTATAAAGGCTCTACTTATCCTATCCTCTAGGTCCTTTCCCATCCTCGTAAGAATTGACGACTACCTCCTCGAGGAAAACCCAGAATGGGGCCTCGTGGCATTAGTTTATAGACTGCGTAAACACGTCTGTTCCGGCGTATGTGTCTCTGAGCAGAGTAGGCTCACCGACAGAGGAGAGTATTCGGCCTTGAACATCGGATCGAATTTTAGTCCCCGAATTGCAAGACTGAATAACTCCTCTGACTTCCCTCGTTCGTTTCCGTCACACGCGCAAGCGTATAACTAACGCTATCGCTTCATTAGAGGCGATCTTCCTCCTTTATGGAGAAGCGTTATAACGCCTCGGCAATTCAGCACTCCAGTTGCCTCCTTGAATCGGGCTCATGTGCCGTGAAATCCCGTCCTCCACACCTTACCCCGCCGATCCAGTACCGAACTCTTTACCTTCCATTCGGAAGAACATGATCTAAAAAAATGTGAGTTCTGCTGCCCCGGAATATCAAAACGTTTCAATATATCTTAGGAAACTTTGAAGACTTTGGAGCTATATATCTTGGGAGTCCTTGGATTTATCTATCCATTTCTATATAGTTGTATATAGTATAATATAATTTTTATAGCGGCTTCTATATGCAAAGTGTAGTTTTGACCTATAACTTATCCATTTTCAAATTTCATTTATTTCCGTTTTACTTATATATACACATTATTCTTACCATTAATACTGTTCGTGCGTTGACTCGCTTGGACAGTGTCGAGCCATTAAATACATTCGACGAAGAACCGGAAGTTTCGGCTAAGCGCGTTTCAAAGCTTTGCCGATGAAGCTCGGATCGGATATTGCAGCATTTGCATCACAGGTGAATGACACAGTTAGAGCGTAACGCGTACCGGAAGTAACTCGCTCGACGGCGTGCCGATTTTCGGCACCCGACGTAAACATCGAAACTCGACCTGATTGAAAAATTTTTAAAACGTTTCTTTAATCGTATTACGGAGAAGCAAATTTTTCTCGTTTTCGGCTTCATCCGACACTCACCCTTCCGCGGTTCTATCGTCGCGTTTACGTTGTTCTCGTCTATGAATACGAATCTTCCGCCCTCAAAGTCTCTTCCGTAGTCGTTCAAGTACAGCAACGACGTGTAATGGAACCATTCGTAAGTTACCTGAAAAATAATCGAATGATCGTTGGTGATTTAGTGCGCGCCTCTCCCAAGCTGATTGTTCAAAGATGGATAATTAACGCACCCGATCGACGTGAGGCAACCAATACTCGTCGCGGACGTTCTTGGCGGGCGCATTGGTCAGCCGCGAGAAGAACGTCGGCTTGGTCAAATAAATTCTATTGGCATCCACTCCGAAATGGTGAGCCACTGCATGTTGAATTTTAGTCTTGACGACTCTGCGAACAATAGTGAAGTATAATATATCGCAACGGCAACTCAAAAGATTAGAAGATTTAATTACTTGAAGCAGCCAACATACTTGTAAATCGCCAAATCTGCACTGTTTAATATCTTGTTCGCTCCCTCCAAGGTGTAGACATTGACGACGCCCGTTCCTTGGCTCAGAGCTCCGCTGTGAAGATCCAGTATGCTGGCTCCTCCCGCCGAACCCCCCAGATTGATGCCATTTGTGGCAATTTTCAGAAGAACATCCGTCTCCGTCGCTGTGACTAATTTGTCGGTTACGATCCGACCGCATCTCTCCGGCATGCAGCCCGGATAGCTATCCAGCTCGGCTCTGTACTCCGGCGCACAGTCAACGTACTGTGTTCTACTCAGCAAAACATCCTTCTGCTTCGCCAGAGCTATCTCCTTGCCACGTGTGCTGTTGTACCACACGACTACCAGCACTCCCAGTATGAGAATCGATCTTGACCATACTTTTTGATAAGGAATCGTCAAGTATGGGCCGTACTTTCTGTAAAGCAATCATATTTT
The DNA here is from genome assembly GCA_964017025.1 of Stenichneumon culpator. Classification (NCBI taxonomy): domain Eukaryota; kingdom Metazoa; phylum Arthropoda; class Insecta; order Hymenoptera; family Ichneumonidae; genus Stenichneumon; species Stenichneumon culpator. Next base: position 15,027,469 of record OZ024779.1, on the reverse strand, counting down.
TATTTTTACCAATTCGTTATAATTTATTATCCGAGTTACTTGTAATTCACAAAATATCTGAAAAATCAGTTAACGTCAACAGATGACCCAACAATAATTATACCCCAATTAAGCTAAGCCAACAATGAAGTATTATGTAATAATAATAATAATAATAATAATAATAATTTTCAGTGAAACATACTTACATTTTGACCTATTTATTATAATTTATTACGCAAATTTGAATAGTAATACACAAAATATTTTTTTAATTATTTAATGTCAATAATCGATCCAAGAATAAAATATTGTGTAATGATCATAATAATAGTAATAATATTAATAATAATACGTTATTATTATTATTATCATCATTGGGCAATAATATTGACCCAATTAATTACATCAATAAGCACATTCACCTAGGAATAAAATATAAATGAAACACAAACGATAAGAAGTTTAAAGAATTAAATACATAAATCAATATCAAAGACACAGTACCGCAAGAATAGAAAGCCGTTAGACAATTTTTTAATCGTTTCATTGTTGTTGTCAACGCACGAATTCGACGTGAATTTGACGTTTAGGAACTCACGGCTTGACAATGTCGTCGTCGGTAGTCGGGACGGCGTCCTCCTTCTTGTCGGGCTCGCTCGGCTTATCTTTATTCGCGTCCTTGCGCTTAGTTTTTTTCGTCTCGTTGGACATGTTTACGTTTTTTGTCACGAAATCAACGAACGTACTTACGACCGGCTCGTAGCCATTGTTCGCTCCACCGCGGAAGCCGCGAGAGTACGTGCGGGTTTTTTTTTTATCAGCCGCGCCAGAACTCGCGGAGCTGCAGAAACGCTGCCGTCAAGTTTACTTCTGCTTCAGCCTTGGACCATCTCGGGACGATCGAAACGCCTCCGATCGACCCGCAGAACCTGCAGGCGAATTCCTGCAGCTTCCGTTGAAACTGCTTTAAGGGGAAGTGAAACATCGCGGTCGGTAATGAAAACTGTAATGAACTTTTTTCAAGGGTGCTAATTTTTTTGGGAAAAAAGCAAATTCAGACCTGATGAGGAAAGTTACTTCGCGTGCGACGAGAATTTCCTTATTTCTAAAAAAAATTTGCACCATCGGCAAAAGTTGGTTGAAAATTTGCAGCTATCTCTCTCGCGCTCATAGCCGTTTCACTTCCCCTTGAGAAGATGAAGAGTTACTGCAGCCAATAGGGAAAATCACCGAGGGAGTCGTGAATATAAATCTTAACCTTAGGCCGAAGTGAGACTCAGTCGGTAACAAAAACTGTAATGAATGGCATTCGGAGATGGTAGAAATTTCGCGAAAAAGCAAAGTATTAGCTGCTGTGGAATTCCATATCGCGTCCGACGATCCTTCTTTTGCCCAAAATGTCATCCATTTTTACATTGATTGGAGCATTGATTGGAAAAAATGCAACTATCTCTCTTGCATCATGTGTCACGTGGTACACGTTTCACCTCACCTTGGGGTAATCCGGCGTTTATTCAATTCAATTCGATGCAATTCAATGATAACGATAGTTACGATCAGATGATTGAGGCTCAAATGAATCTCAAACACTTTTAGTGAAAAACAAATCTCCGTAAACGCCTCTTTTGGGACGATGAGAAAGTTTCATTGAAGAGTCGCGATGACACGTCAGCGGTGAATGCCGAAGTAACGACGGACGCATCCGCGCAGGTTAATCGCTCTTGCGTCTGCTGATCGTGTACACAAACAGCGGATATATTTGACAAGGTAGCGGGAAAATAAATAAGTAAAAAAACGTGACCTTCGGCGCGACCAAATTTTTCCGAGACTTTTTTTTAAGAGAAAATTTGCTTTGACGCGTGTCACGTCTTTGCAGGTCGACGGGTCGGACCGCACTTCATGAAAAAAAAGAGAAATCTTGGTAAATTGTCTCTAATATAAGAATGAGAAAGTTTCGTTGAAGAATATCGCTATGACACGTCAGCAAGCAAATGTCCAAGAAACTATGAGACCATCGACGTATTTTATTAGTTCTTGGATCTGCTGATTGCGCAATACAACAAAAGTTTCATAAGGTAAAAAATAAATAAAAAATGTATGGTGTCCGGCAGTCCTTGAAGTCCTGGAACTGTCCTTGAATTGCGCCTGTCCTTGAACAAGTCCTATAATGTCCTTGGATTTCACTCAATATCGTTGAATTTACAATTTCCACACAAATTTGAGCTCGTTTCAAAATGTATATTTATTAGCGACCATCCTAAAAAAAAAGTCTATCTTAGTTTCACTGAGATACATATATACATTCGTGTAGTGTGAGTCGTTTTTTTTCTGAACAGTTTCCAACATAAACGAAAAAGGTTATCGAACTAAATGCTATTTCGTACGTTGCATGTGACATGCAGATTTTCATTTTTTATAAATGTCCCAACACAACCGGAAAATATGGTAGAAATTATCGTTGAGTGCCCTTGAATTTTTATGGACTTGTTACTGGCTACCATAAAATTACATTGCGAGCGACTACAAAAGTTTCTCAAGGTACAAAAAAAATTCATGGTTTCTCTGAGCAAAAATTTTTTTTTTTGTTTTTGCAGTTTGGATAAAATTCTTCGTTAGGTGCTTCAAAATGCAGCGTCCTTCGCTCAGCCTGATACTGTCAGGGATTTTTTTGGCCTACATAGCGCATTCCATATACACGGTGTCGCTGCTCTTTGTCGCTCCGCCTTGCCAGCTCGGCAAGCCTTGCCTAAAGTCTTATCTGAAGGACAATCCTTCCCTGGAGCTTCATATTTTTTCTTCGTCGATGAAGAGGCCTCTCTCCGGAGAAGTTCTTCGAGTACATTCCGTTTTGCCTTTCAACTACACAGCCCCGTTCCAGATGTAAGTGGATTGGAAAACGAGCTAATATGGCGCAAAAATGTAAACGATAACATTCAACGCAATTTGTAGGCCTGTGACGATGCAGATACCGAGTAAAACTCGCAACAACGGGACGCTTTTTCTGCACATCATAGTCGTTCCTCACTCCAGAAGGAAATCGAACTCGTACAACGAGCTTCACAAGGTAAAGCAAATTACGAAGGATCGTGATAGCCAAAGCAGTGTTGGCAGTCCCTAAAATCCTTGAACTCCTAAAATTTTCCGTGTTTTTAAAGAGTCCTAGCAATTTTCTTGATTTTTATATCTATCATTAAAATTTTTATTTTTCCTTTGCTTTATGAAATCAATTACTTAATTTTAAAAAAAACCTATATAATAACTGAAATATACCATTACATCTCCCAATGGAACAATTTTGTAGTTACGTTTTCGGCATTTATTGTAACTCTTTTATTCTTGCTTAACAGGAAAAAGCGATGTCGTACACAAGGATAAAGATGACGCAGTTCGCTGTACCTCAGGCTGCGACGTTTAATCTCTTAGGAGACAAGAAGCCGGTCGCTCAGCAACTGCCGAAGCAGGAGAACAGAGCGATGACCACTTCTCATTTGCGGAGTAAGGTCACATTCACCATGATGACGGACGACATTGAATTGCCGTTGGACGATATTCCAGTCGAGCTTCTGGAAGGCATCAAGTACGAAACCGTCGATTCGCGGAAGCGTCGATTTTTCGGCTCGCATTTTCGTTGCGGCGTAGTGAAACAAATTTCTAAAGGAATTAAAAAACAAAAATTTATTTTAACTATTTTTTCCATTCATCAGGGTAACGCGGGATGGGACGTATTTGCCGATAATCAAGTACGATTTTTTGCAAACGCGACACAACGATCTCGTGCTTATAACGAGAGACAACGAAACGATGGACGTCAGGATAATTTACACTCCTGTGTCCCTTGGAAAGTTACGATTAGTCTTGCACGTCGAGGCAGCGATGCAGGGTTTGAAGAGACTCGGCTTCTCCGACAAGGACGTCGACGAAGTTAAAGGAATTTACGCGGACACCAACCTGTACTTGTTGGCCGGAACTATATTCATTGCATCTATGCACGTGAGTATTGATCATCATTTTCTCAATTTTTTTTGTTCTGCTCGATACCTCTTAAGGGGTTGTTGGATCTCCCTGTTATACTAACGGAACGAGGCGATTTCGTGGTATCGACTTTACATCATTAATATACTACGCATATGCTTCAAATCTTACAGGACTGTAATTCTAGCCGGAAACGCTTCGGCGCGCACTTGAATTTCGGTTGAAAATATTCGAGAAATAAAGAAACTCGAATATTACAGATTGTCGCGAAAACCAATGTGGCCGCACAAAATTTCAACAGCAACTACTTTGTAGGATACAAAATATCCTGGAGTTCACATTGGCGGAACGAGAGTGCAATCCGATTATGTGAAATTCCCGGAATATTCCAAAAAATCGTTACAGTCTATTACACAAAAGAAATCTATGTAAAGTTTATACTACGTTCACGTTTATTTTTCCCTTGAGACAAGCAATCAGAACCGATCAAAAGGGCACGAATGTAGTGCACTTCTTTTTTTCTTTTTTAATTTAATTTAATTCTCTCTCTCCTACTCATATCTTAGAATATATATAAAAACTTTAATTTCTTTTTGCAGCTGTTATTCGACTTCCTCGCCTTCAAAAACGACATAAGCTTCTGGCGCAGCAAGAGAAATCTTCAAGGTCTGAGCACCACTACTATAGTTTGGCGAGCTTTCAGTCAGGCCGTTGTTTTCTTGTATCTACTCGACGAGGGTTCGTCATTGCTGGTTCTTATACCCGCGGGAATCGGCACTCTGATTGAGGTACCATCGATCATCGCTATTTTGAACACGAATTTTTAATTTTCTCATCGAATTTTACACGTAAACTCTTCGTGCAGATGTGGAAATCGAAAAAAATCCTGCGACTCGAGATAACGCGTGGTACGGGAATCCTGCCGAGGATAAATATTCAAAGAGGTGACAGCGGCTCGGCGGAAGCGAAGACTCGGGAGTTCGATGCCGAGAGTATGCGTTACTTGAGTTACCTTTTGTATCCACTCGTTGTCGGTGGTGCAATTTATTCGTTATTCTATCAGCCCCATAAAAGGTACGTTTATTGGATCGTTGGTTTTTATTGGATCGTTGGTTAATAGTCCTTTGCGACACAAGGGCGATAAATCGAGCATTATACGCAGGTTTTGCGATTTACTTTACAGTCTTCGTATAATAATCGCTATAGCGTATTAATATCGCATAATACTTTTTGTAACAAATGCAGTGCTACTTCCGTGCCTGCTGATAGTGGCGCTGTACAGCAAGTCGTACTCGCATGCGCATATCAACGCGATTTTACTTCTCGCACGCTGACAGCGTGCGAAGTATTAACTTTGGTGCGAGAAGTAAACTCTAGTGCGAGAAGTAAACTATAAGGCGAGCAGTAAGCTCTGGTGCGACAAGTAATATCGGGCCGATTTGCGCATGCGCTGTGTATTAACTGTACGCATAGCTGTTAAGCGCCACTTACGCCACTCTCAGCAGGCACGAGACGTAGCACTTCTCATGCATGAGTTACAAAAACAATAATTTACGCTATAAGTGTGATAAAACGTTTTCTGACGAGTGTGAGTTTGCAGCACTCACCTTCGGTTCGTGCTGCAATCACACGAGTCAAAAAAGCGAGCGTACAACTGCCTTTTTCGCAAAGAGTGTAATAAAATGACATTTCTTTACAGCTGGTATTCGTGGAGCATTAATTCATTGGTGAACGGGGTTTACGCCTTTGGATTCCTGTTCATGCTTCCGCAACTGTTTGTTAATTATAAATTAAAGTCCGTCGCTCATCTACCATGGAGATCGTTTATGTACAAGGCATTCAACACATTCATCGACGACGTCTTTGCGTTTATCATAACTATGCCCGTAGCTCACAGAGTCGCGTGCTTCCGCGACGACGCCGTCTTCCTCATATATCTGTATCAACGATGGTGAGTCGCCTCGTAATTCGACGATAATTTCCTCTTTTTTTTACTTTTCCATAATTTCTTAAAAATGTAATAAAATGAAAAATGTTTTACAGGCTCTATCCGGTGGACAAAAGTCGCAGGGACACTGCGACGATAATGGAGGATCCGAGTGGGCCTAGCGTTACGCAGAACGATAAGAACGATAAGAAGAACGATTAAGAAGGCATTTTAATAATAATGAGACTGATATACACAAATTTCTCAATACTATGTATTTGCATTAAAGATCTAACTGTCCAATCCATCTACCGTGTGTCTAGACTATCGTGTATTTACCCATCTACAGTGTGTTCGGAAAAGTGTCCGATAGTTAAAAACTGCAAGGAATTCAAATCGAAACTCCATGCGCGTGCAACGAAAATTGCAGAATGATGCAATGACGATGCAGAGAATTAATAAAAAAAAAAAGGTACTCCGATTTATATTGATTTTGATTTTTTTATTACTATTTATATTAACGACATAACATCGGCCATTCACTCTTCGTTAATCGTTCAAACTGTAGTTGTGCGAAGCGGATCCTGTGCGATTTCAATTATCGGCGATCGATCCGCCAGGCAGCATATTTGGAGTTGCATAGAAGCAGTAACTTTGCTCAAAAGCGCTTCTATTCGTAACGAGTCCTTGCTCGCTGGCTGCGGTATCGCATCCAGGGCTTCCTCGAAGAAACTTCTAAAGAAACAAATTTCCTTATCTCCGGTTCGCCTTACGATAATAATGTATATTATATAGAAAAAAAAAGTTTATCGATTAGACTCTTACTCGGCTCTCGGTGTGCAATAAACTTGCAACGTGTTTCTCAGCATTGTGATGTCGGCACGTGCTTGTACAATTCCGGGAGGACCGAATTTTGTGACGCAAGACATGAGCCTCGCCAATTCTTCAGCGATCGTTTCGACAATGTGCGATAGCACCCTCTTGAGCAATCCTGGTGAGACCCGATTCACCTGCAAATGGTTTATCGAAATATTAAATCTACGATATAGCTAAATACAGCGCGGAATCCTGGAAACTCGCACAGATGCTCACAGAAAATTACGGAGACTCACGGAGACTTAGAGAAGATTACAAGACTTCCAGACTTAAATGTTTTTGAAAATTACAGAGACTTACAGAGACTTGCAACAAATCACAGACCTAGAGAGAGTTACCAAAAAATATTGAACGCTGGCAGAGCTTACAAAAGAAATCGCGAATAATAGAGCGCGGGAGCCGAAGGAACCGGCTGATACAATTGCGAAATCCAGGGTCGAATTCTCGGTGAAAAGAAAAAAAAACACTTACCTCTGCATGAACGGCGATGAGATTGGCGAGAGCTTCTTGCGCGTACGGCCTGATGTGAGTCGGCTCGATTTCCGAGTCCCACTCCAAACCTCCGAGATACATGCTCGGCTCGATAGTTCCTACCAGGGGGTCGCATCTTCTTTCCAAATAGGCGTCCAGTACCGCACTGTCGAGGGTTTCCAACTGCGTCCAATCGCTCCGCCATCCTTCCGCTAGCGTGAGATCCGGATAGCCACGAGCCTTCAGCGCTGTCACTACTCGAGGCAGCACGGTGTTCAATGTGTAGCGTATGTTACTCAGAGATATCAGCAGGCATTTTTCCCACGTCTGGAGAAAAAAATACGATTGAAAGAGTAAAAAAATACAATTGAAGGATTTAAAAAATACGATTGAAAGAGTAATAAGATCGATTTGACTATATTGAAGCGTAATGAGTCGACTTGCCGGTGTCGTGAGGCCTCGATGTTTGTTCTCCCTTATCCTGTAACAGGATGGCGAACCGACTAATTGACTGACCGAGGGATCATCCTCGTCGGCGGCTTCTTCGCTACCGCTGAAAGCCAGCTGTTGCAAGCATCTAGCGAAAGACACGAACAGCGTTTTAACGGCGTTGTGATAGAGTGACTGTTGTGCAGGGCTCGCCAGCAGTGAAGTTTCTCGAGGACCACAAGCGACCGCAGTTTCACGAGCCAGCTCCGATACTTCCATCACCATTTCTTCGAAGAGGCAGGGCTGTCGACGAAAATACTACATTAGTATATAACATATAGTATACATTAGATTAGTATATATTATCAGCGGAGAGACAAATTAACGGTGGGACGGATTAACGGAGGGTCGAATTAACGGAGGGACGAATTAACGGAGGGACGAATTAACGGAGGGACGAATTAACGGAGGGACGAATTAACGGAGAGACGAATAAATAGAGGGACGAATAAACGGAGGGACGGACGGACGGATCATCTTCATCGATTGTCTCTTAAAAATAAGTTTTAAAAAAAGCTTAGGTATCGATTGTCTCACCAATTTCGTAACTCCACCGTCCTCGTTCGGCAGATACTCCAACTGCCATGTTTCCTTCCGCTGAAGCCCACTGATATTATCGCTCGTTTGTCGAAACAGTCCAACGAGACACTGAAGTCTGAGATCGAAGAGAAATTTGCCAAATATGTCGAGAGCGTCGCTCGGCAGATCAAGATGTATCAGTGCCGCGTACATCTGTCTGATGCATCGCAAACTGTGCAGCATCCACGCGGAGGTCATGCCACTGCCACAAGATTCTCTCATGGCTTCGCTGGCGCGCTGAATGCACGACAGAACGAGATTCTTGAAGGGAACTTGCTTCTCAACGTCCACGGCAACGTGCAACTGACCGGTGAAGTAACTCTGGCCGAGTCTCCAGAGATCGGGCAGCTGCTCGGCGACGACGTCGCATATCGCCTCGATGCACAGAACACGGGAAGGAACGTTGCAATTCGCGTCGCTGCGATAGAGGCGCAAACGATCGGCCGATATTGGCGTAAGGCTGTTTGACTTTGGAGTTTTGTTGATGTCGTCACCGGCTCCGTTCTCCGAGCCTAAGAAATCCTGGAGGCAGCTCGTTATACTCTTGTCCAAGTAGGCACCGTGCGATACTGAAATTCAATCGATTAATCGGCTTTGATTCCACGCAGAGAAAGCAGTCTTCGAAACGAAATTTTTTTAAATCATTAAAATTAATTATCGTTTAAATTAAAGATTATTGTTGAATTTGACAATTCAACAAGTTTGACATTTTTTTGATGATACGATGTGCAAATCCAATTTGTACTTTTTTTCTGCCACTCAATGATTCGATTTTTATACTGCCATTTTTTTACCTATCACGTTCAAAGCTAATTGAGTCAATTACGAAAATTCATTATTGTTCAAGTATTAATTCGTCATTAAATTTGGCAATTTTATGAGTCTGAAATTTTTCGAGCAACCAATGTGCAAATTCTGTTTGCACTTAAGAAAGTGCAAACAGAATTTGCACTTTCAATATGAAATCAATATGAAAATAAAATTCAATATAAATAAACTAATATAAACAAAATTTCAATATAAAAATCTAATCATCAACCTGTGGCAGAAAAGATTCTGACACAGGTTGATGATTAGATTTTTATATCGAAATTTTTTTTACCTATCGCGTCCCAAGCCGGATCACCGTTCGCCTCGAGATTAACGAGATTTCTAATGATCTTCTTTTGTCTCTCGAGGGCGAACGGCGTCTCCTCGAGTTTCTTCCGCAGTATGTCTCGGAGAAGGCCAATCTTTTCTTCGATTTCTTCGAGCACACGTTTGAAAACCTCCACGTCGGTGTTGCCGAACAAATTCTTGACTCGCGCGTAATCGTTTATGACGAGATCGTAATTTCCGCGTTTTATGTTCTTCTCGATGTTGACGGGCATGCAGAAGAGAAAACGGTAACGTTGCATTAAAGCGAGAGCGCTTCTCGTCGCGTCCGCTCGATCGCGACGGGCCAGCACGTCGTCAAAGAGCTTGTTGGCCTCCGCCATGGATATCCTTATTGCTGACTCGAGCTTGTCCGTGGGATTGTTTCCGTACTTTCTCACGTCCGCTTCGAATTGCTCTTTCAGCAAAACGATCGTCTCGAGCTGCTCCATTACGGCCCCGACGTTTGCCTGTTGAATTATTGAATTCGTTTTAGCATAAGTCGATTATATCAATACACTAAAGCGGTCTGGGGTTTCGAAGAATTCAGGCAAAAATAAAGATTTATTTATTTTTATCTGTAAAAAAAAAATTGTATTATAACTCCCATGTTTTGTAAAAAATTGTAGGAGTTTAATTTTTGAAAAATTTAAATAACGAAATTTTTTTTTTAATGTAACACCTACAATATTGTATTTTGGAGCCTTGCAATTTTTTCACGTGACCAGAACACTATCAAAAATAATCAGTTCTACCTTTTTTTTTTGAACGACCTTTGTTGGATCTCTTTGTACGATTTCTGTCAATTGATAAAGCAAAAAAAATTTTTTGGCCGAAAAAAATGAAGTTAAGACTTTTAAAAGTTTGTTTAAAAAATAGCATATGTGCTCTGTACAAAAAAAAAACAGGAAAATCTACCTTGAGAAAGGACAATTGTCCTTCCTTCTGCGAATTGACCTTGCGCCTCAGGTACGCCAGTCCGGCTCTGAGATCGTCCAGCGTAGTGGCGTGGTGGTGTTGCAACAAGAACCATCCGGGATGAAATTTTTCGCTCGTAAGCTCTCCGCAACAGTCTCCGAAGAGTTCGCAGAGCTCGTCCTCAGGGAATTTTTTCCTGTGTAATTTTCGACTCTGTTACAGTTGCAAACTTACAGTGAACACATTAAATTAACGACCCTAAAGGTATCTGCACAAGACTAAATTTTCATCTAGTTATAGCGGCTGTATTTTGCATCGCACAAACTTCGCTTTAGGGAAGTTCACTTAGAGAATAAAATTCTACAAGTCAAACATTTTTTTGCTCCCCAAAGCATCGACAGAGACTTGCCAAAGATTCCACTGGATGTCATGCAGATATCTTCGAAGTTGTTTAAATTAAGGTATCCCTTACTAGTAGGGTTCATTTCGCATAAGTTTCAGAGAAATGAGAGGGAATTGCAAACACTTCTTGATGGTATAAAAATAGGAAGAATCAAGCATATTAAAGGCGCTGAAAAGATTAATTTTGCATAATAATAATTCAAAAATTTTATTAACAAATTGATGAAAAATAAACGTTTTCAACGAATCTCCCGGAAAACTAACTTTAAAAAAGAAAAATGATTCGTTCACTTTTCTGAATACGTATGAATCTTTTCAGATTTTTAAATTCACGTTAATTTTGTTTTTTTGTGGGAAAAAAGTGTGCAGTCACAAAATTCATAGTGAATTTAAAAATATGAAAAAATTCATGCGTACTCAGAAAAATGAACGAATCATTTTCATAAAAAAAAAAATTTACGTTTCCGGGAGATTTGTTGCCCAATTTTATTTTTCATCAATTTGTTAATAACATTACGAAATTATTATTATGCAAAATTCATCTTTTCAGCACCTTTATTATGCTTGATTTTTGTCAGATTTTTATACCATCCAACCAGAAGTTTGCCAATCCCTTGGATTAGATTTTTATCCAGAAGTGTTGCCAATTCCCTCCAATTTCTCTGAAACTTATGCGAAGTGAATACTATTCAGACTACCTTAAACGTACAACTCATGCCTTAATTTTTTTACTTTCAAATGCATTACTGGGATCCGAACACACCCCATGTTTTTCTTGATCATAAAACCAGCCTTATACTGACAAACAAACTTTCTCATACAAGGTTGTCTTCGTTTTTTCATGAGGAAAAGAATGGTGTACGAGAAATCTGATTTTACTAACATTCAGTTAACGAAAACCCATTCAAAACCTGAAAACCAGCAAAAAGCTCAATTTTTCGCATTCACATGGGGTGAGTTCAGACCCCAGTCATGAGTTGTAGGGTCAAAGGCAAAAAAAAAAAAATTACTCATTGCCCTCGACGCTGAGACCGAGAGGATCCTCTTGCTGGTAGTTGGTAGGTGAGAGTGCTCTCCGTCCCCAGACGAAGCTCTGCACCGGAGCCTCCTCGACCCACACCGCGGACTCTTTCATCGGTCCGATAGTTTCATGGTAGCCTCTAAACTGTACGGTCGACGTGCCTTGTCCTCCGCTGCGAGTCGTCACTATTATGTCTCCCCTGCCCTTGCATGGCCCGGATCTGGCGATTATTTTGTTCTGCGACTTCCATTCCGCGGACAGCAAGCAGTCGCATCCGCATATAGTTAATCCTGCGGAAAAGAAAAAAAAGGTAAAAATTATAATCAAAATACGAACCCGAATACATCGTAATTATTCGAAAATGGCAGGAAATTTTTTTTCCCTACTCGCCTATGAGATCCTGCGCTTTCGTGCCGAGAAACTCGCCCCGCACCGTGACACGTGTTCCCGGAGGACCCTCCTTCGGCGATAGCCCAGTCACGACGGGGGGAGGTGCCATCCTGAGCTTGAGCCTCTAAACTACCATAAAAAACAGCTCGATCCTCATCTCGGTGAAATTGTTTTTTTCAATCCTCTCTCTTGTCCTCTCGCGGCCCAAAGGCTATCGCACTTCGCACAGTTTATTATTAGACTTGTATTGCATAGAGAGAAGGCGTAGACGCTTGACAGCTGACTGCCTGACAGCTGATGAACCGAGTTTCGTGCATAAGCCTACGGAATCGAAACACTAAAAAAATATAAGTTCATTGATCGAACAGATTCATCTTAGCTCCGAGTAAAACTTAGGTTTTTTATTACAACAATCTTTCGCTAATTTTATCATCGCAGCGAGGAGTTTATTAAATCGAAGGAATTTGATTCAATAAAGAACTTTGATCTCAAAGTTCCACGGATTGCGGATCTTAAACTGACCGGTAACTCAAGGACAGTTAGAAATATGACCGAATAATCCGCCATGTTGAATTGAGCGTATTTCCCAGTAGCAGCGGAAAGTACGAGCAGGGCAGGTGCAGCGCCCGGTGTGTTCAGGTGCAGCTGCGACAGAGAGGTTCTCCCATTGACGAGCGAGTCCCGACGATGAAATTTGGAAGAAAAAAAAAATCGCACTACGAGAAGGATCGCAGTTGCTGTCGCAACGAGAACGGAGAACAAATGGGAGTCATCGCTGCCTCCGGTTGATCCAGAGAGCTCGAAGAAACGTGTCGGAGGCTCTCGCGGATTTGTGCACGAGAGACGGAGAGGAGAGACAATTGTATTCCGTAGCGACGGGATAACTCTAACGTGTTTCGTTTCGCTGGATGTCGCTCCGACGTCCGCGTCTCGAGCCGCACAGTTAACGCGATCGAAAAAAAAAAAACATCGTCGAATAGAGTTTTCGCTAACTCGTACGAGTCATTGATCGACGATCCGAGACCGTCCAATTCATCGATACGAGTTGTCGATCCGCGAAAACGACGAAAGAAGTTACAATAAAAAAAAGCAGACTCGAGGCAACAAGTTTCGATTGTATACGTTTTTTCACATCCATCATTCTGCTTCCTCGCTCTCGGCGACGAATCGACGAGCATCAACGTTCGCGAATAACGAATGACGATGATGATGCACTATTCCTCGTGAGTACATGCTTTTGGACATTGACATTGATCGTTCGTCGACGGATCGCTCCTCTCACAGATCCAAAGAAAGTTGTATGTTTCTATTTTTTTGTGCACCCAGCGCGTAGTCGGACGTATCGTCTTTTCCGCTTCGGAGCACAATTCGTTTTCATTCGATTCATTATTAATTTACTAGGTACAAAAATATTTAAGCACATCGGTTTTGTGTGCGGAAACTTTTAACATGCTTTTGGACACTGACATTGATAATTCGTCGACGGATTGCTCCTCTCACAGATCCAAAGAAAGTTTTATGTTTCTATTTTTTTGGGCACCCAGCGCGTAGTCGGACGTATCGTCTCTTCCGCTTCGGAGCACAATTCGTTTTCATTCGATTCATTATTAATTTACTAGGTACAAAAATATTTAAGCACATCGGTTTTGTGTGCGGAAACTTTTAACATGCTTTTGGACATTGACATTGATAATTCGTCGATGGATTGCTCCTCTCACAGATCCAAAAAATGTCGTACATTCACATTGTTTTGTGTACTCAATGCGTAGTCGGACTTATCGTCTTTTCAGCTTCGGAGCATATTTCATTATCGTTTTGTGGATATCATGCATATGTTTCTTTTATACATTTGATAAATGAATTCAAGAACACGCTGGACCTGCATATGTCCACACAAAATTTATAAAAATTTATAAGAATTTACAAGAATTTTTATAACAAAAGAAAAACGTATTTAGTTAACGAGATGCAGATTTTATAAGTGTTGCACTTCCTTTCTGTAAAGTTTAATAATAATAAAATAATATTATATCATAAATCTTTGGTGCAAATATCGCAGGTTCGATGGAGACGACACTCCATGCGTGTATTATCTCAAAGAGTAACGTTCCATATAACAATTCAGTCCGCGCATTAAAGGCACTCCATACATCAATTTATTCTCTGTATTTTACAATATATTTGTGAATGAAATTCCATTATATTTGCTTCCGTAGTTCCTTGTAACCATTATATATAAACTAATGATTGGTAACAATAAACACCTGCTTTTTACACTTCCAAAATAAATTGCAATGAAACTCCATCCGACGTTAATCGATGCTCTTTTTGCTTGCAGAAAAGTTGGTCGGTCAATGGCAAAGCGAGCCTGAGATATATTTCTTTTTCCATGAAAAGATGAGCTGAATTATCGTCAAACTCGAGAGCTGTATTTTGAAGATGCGAGCATGCGAATTGCTCCGTTAGGAGTCTGCGAAGTGCCAGATAAAAAATAAATACGAAATATATATATCGCCATACGAAGATGTACAGCTTCGAGGGAGACTACAGGCGAAAGCCTCAGCAAAATCTTGCAGGGGCCAGCAGAAGGGACGAGAAAGCGGCTCTGCTCCAGCACGCCCAATTGGAGCGGATGAAACGCGAGCAGCAGAGGAGAAAACTTGATGCCGCGGTGAAGATTCAGGCTCACGCTCGCAGCTTCATCGCCAGACAACTGGCCAGGAAGTATTACAGAGGCGAGTTCGACAAGGCGCAATCAGCTGCGAACGGAAACAAACTCGGCCTGCAGGAGCTGGAACCCTTCTTCAGGACTCTACTATTTTTCTACGAACGCGAGTACGACAGTCACAGATTGATATGGCTGCTGCAGCACGCCTTGAAGTATCAGCAGGAGATCAAAGTTCAGACGCGACAGTCGACTGTCTGGCTGTGGAGATTGCGGTAGGCGGTAATTTTTTTCAGACACCATCAAGAAAAAATTCAAAGAAAAATTAATTACTTTTGCTTTTATTTTTTTTATGCCTAAAAAGAAATCCTCTTTTTATTGGGAAAAAGAAACTCGATAGAATCGAAGTGTTTAAAAAAATGGTACATTTAATGTACCGGACTGAAAGTTTTCATGCAAAAACTCGTACACTAAATTTAATGTACGAGTTTTTATTGGACTAAATAATGTAAATAATGTAATATTGGACTAAAATTACTTTTATAGTAAATTAAAGTAAATTATTAAAGGTAAGGTGCTCCTAAAGTTTTTTTTTATATATTGCACGTTAATTTTTCATCACAATTGTACATGGAGTTTAATATTGCAGCTTATGGATAAAAACGCCCAGTACCAGTACACTCAATTTCATACGAATTTTTTTTACAGTGGTCGCCTTATTAGCGCCGTAAAAAAGACTGTTGCGCGAGAATCTTGTAACTCCACCGAGTACCGTATCTGGTATATTTTTCTCCATATAAAACCGTTCACACCTGAGTTATTTCCTGACTTCATCGAAAAGCACGTATTTAGTTTGAAAACACCGAAAATCGTTATTTTTTCTCAAAATGGATTTTAGAACAAACTTCAGTCGCTCGGCCTTTAATATCTGAATCCGATGTGTTTTTTTAACCGTTGATCACAAATCTTTTACATAATTTACACCCCAAAACAACATTTTTTTTTCATAATGAAAAATGTATATTACGAAATCTATGCAGAATATTTTCGGTACTCACCAGTTACAAAAAAGACCTTGTGTATAATTTCTCCGATTCCACAGATGGATCCTGCGAGTATCGATGCAGTACACGGTCAACGCGATAAAGGCGGACAAGACTTACTATCTGGCAATACCACTGCGAGTTCTGGAGGTTTTCACGGTGCAGGAGGAAACGGAGCGCGCTCTCGACGGAAACGCAATGCAGTATCTGAAGGACGTGTTTTCGCATCTCGTTAAGAACGCTTACTTCGATCAGGTGAAAAAATTATTGGAGGACAAAGTGCCGTCGATGCTGGAAGCAACGGCGACCCCACCAACAGCTATGGCCAAGTGTCTCTTCGACATGATCGAAAGACCTCTCAGCCTGGTCAATCAGCTCGACAATTACAACGACGATTTTTCCGTACTCGTACTCAGAGAATTCAGCTTGAGTATACTCTCGCCGCGGATGTCCGAGACTATCAGAATGTTTATAATACCGGCACTAGCGAGATCGTCGAGTTTTCCGTACGCCCAGCTCATCGCGTGCATCTACAGACTGGAGATTCAACCGACGGCGAGTCTCCTTTACGCCGTTCTCTCACTCGAACCCGATCAGTTCTGTAAGTTATTTATTTTTCTAAAACACTTTACGATTCATCCTGCAGTCAAATGTAAATAATAATAATTGTATCACAAGCTGTTAAAAAAATTGTAAATTTAATGCACCGGACCGGGAAGTTTTTTTAATACAAAAACTGGTGCATTAAATTGAAGGTATAATTGCGATGAAATACTAATATACTTTTCTATTCGAAATAAAGTATTCTCAAAGTTTTTAATACACCGAACATCAATCGTTCACATTTTTACATGAAGTTTAATGTACCAGTTTTTGCATAATAACTTCCAATCCGGTATATGAAATATCATACCAATTTTTTTTTCCAGTGTGTATACAATTTCCTCATTGTTAAAATATTTTGCGGATCTTTCGTGGACCATTGACTCGAGTCCTTCGGCCTCATTGCACAATATCACGTGTATAACTGATCAATTAAAAAATCGCACAATAATAATAAATAAATAAAAAATTTCAGGTCCAGCAAAGTCCGAGGAGGTTCTGATGAATTACCTGCAAGTGCTGGCGTCGCTGAGTTCGCGCATGAGTCCCTTGCCGAACGAGCGAGGAGGTGTAGAGGATCACGACGGCAGCGACTCGGACAGCGACACGGACATGGTGGACCAGGACGAGGCGGACGTTCTGCGTCGCTGCATAGAGCTGGTGAACGAGGAGCAGCGTGTCCAGGGTATTTTGCTCGCGGTCGACCGTAGCGAGGACCCGGTCGTTCTGCAGCCGCTTTGCCAGCTCTGCCACAACCTCCTAATGACGAACAAGCTCGCCGTTCACAAGTACAAGCTTCTCTACATGCTCGCCTTCAAGCCGGCCTTTCTGCGAAACCTCTGGAACGCCCTGCTCTCAGTCTGCCAGACGTCCCTCTTCGGCGGCGGCGCGACGCCGCTCCTGCAGATAATATCCCGGGGTGCGCCTTTGACGCCCGAGGATTCCCGAAAGATCGTCTCTCTGCTCGCCGTTTTCTGCTCCCTCTTCAGCCTGTTGATCGCGACGCTCCACGACAGCGAATTCTTCATCGACACCCGAGAGGAGTCTTTCTTCCAGGCGCCCGAGGAGAATCAGCTCGCGATGCCGTTCACGACATCGGCGCTGATACCGCTCTCCGCCCACCTCAAGGGCGTCTGCCTCGGTCTCGTCGAACGCGCCTTTCCCGACACGAGACCGACGGTCCGGGACGACTACAAGAGCGCCGTCCTCGGCTCCTCGAGCGAAATCCCACCGCACGACGACACCCAGATGTGGACTCATCTCTTCAAGGTCACCGTCGGTCTTCTCCGGCAGCTGCACACGCGTGACCTGCGTCGCCAGTTCTGCCCGGAGGGCCACTGGATCGCCTCGAACATAACGATACCGATGGACAAGCCCCAGGACTTCACGTTCCGCCGACGGAGATTGCGCGGCTACGTGCCCTTTCAGGGCCTCCGTGCCCACACGCAGGAGGAGATGGAGGAGAGCGGACCGCCACTTTCGACAAAGGAAGTTCGGACTCTGACGCTCCTGCGCGAGATTCCTTTCGTCGTGCCTTTCAACGATCGCGTTCTCGTTCTCCAGTCGCTCATCTATAGAGACAAGCTCGAGCAGCAGGGTGAGCTCACACACTTCATGCAAGGTCCGTCCATACAGATCGCCGTCAGACGGAGCTATCTCTACGAGGACGCCTTCGACAAACTCTCGCCCGAGAACGAACCCGAGCTGAGACTCAAGATGCGCGTGCAGCTCGTCAATGCCGCAGGATTGGAGGAGGCCGGCGTCGACGGCGGAGGATTGCTCAGGGAATTTCTGTCGGAGCTGCTGAAGACGAGCTTCGATCCCAATCGCGGATTCTTCAGGCTCACCAAGGACAACATGCTCTATCCGAATCCCACCGTTCATCTGCTCGTCGACGATTTTCCTAAACACTACTACTTCATCGGGAGAATCCTCGGCAAGGCCGTCTACGAAAATTTACTCGTTGAGTTGCCGTTCGCCGAATTTTTCTTGTCGAAGATCGTCGGTCGTCAGTCGGACGTCGACGTTCATCATCTCGCGTCGCTCGATCCTGTTATGTACAGAAATCTGCTCTACCTCAAGAGCTACAAGGCCGACGTTACCGATCTTGGATTGGACTTTACGGTCCTCTCCGACGAACTGGGCGAGCGCAGGATCGATGAACTTAAGCCATGCGGGGCGAACATACCGGTCAACAATCACAATCGCATCGAGTACATTCATCTCATGGCCGATTACAAACTGAACAAACAGATCAGGGCGCAGTGCTACGCATTCAAGCAAGGGATCGGCAATGTCGTGCCACTCGATTGGCTGCAGATGTTCAACAACAAGGAACTCCAGATATTGATATCCGGCGCTCAGATACCCGTTGACGTTAACGATCTCAAGCTTCACACCAATTACACCGGTGGATACGCACCGGATCATCCAACCATCGTCGCCTTCTGGAAGGTCGTCAATGAATTCGGCGATATACAGAAGGGACAACTGCTCAAGTTCGTTACCAGCTGCAGTCGGCCGCCACTTCTTGGCTTCAAGGTATCAAAAACCGTCGTGTCAAAAATTACCGTGTTAAAAAAATCGTCAGGGCCGAATATTAAAAAATTTTGCGACATTTCAATTTTTTTTTATTTGTTTAAACATGAAATATCAAAAATATAGTCGGAAAAATTTGGCATTCTCCTACAGTTTGTTATATTCAAAAGTGGGGATTTTTCCCACTTACATATATTCGTTGATCAATCGTCGAGGGGATTCGGCGATTTCGGGGCAAAAAAAAAACATGTTTCGTGTATTTTTGTCGATTACAAAATATCATATTGAAAATTGCACGCGATTTATTGTTCGCAAGGCTTTCGGGTCCGTATTCAAAAAATCCTCAGGTCCGAATATAAAATATTGTGGGAAGATTTCCAGTTTTTTTTTAATATAAAATATCAACAATGTAGTTGAAAAAATTGATCTTCTCGTACAATTTGTTATATTCCAAAGGGGGATTTTTTTGTTTATTGATCAACACCACTCGATTATTTTATACGTGTTATTTTTTTATTTTTTATCATTGCTCAGACACAAATATAATGTCTTTTGGCCTGCTAGCACAAAAAATTGCTTCGACCTAGCAAACCATTATACAGATTGTTCTGATCGAACGTGGTTTTTTTTTCAGGAATTGGATCCTCCGTTCTGCATACAGCATGCGGGTACGATCGACCGCCTTCCGACATCGAGTACCTGCATGAATCTCCTAAAGTTACCAGAATTCCCCGACGAGACAACGCTCCGAGAAAAGCTCTTGTACGCCATACAAGCGGGTGCCGGCTTCGAGCTGAGCTAAGCTGCCGCGACGACCGTTCCACAGTCACTCAACGAATTCCTCGACCACTCGAGAGAAACGGAGTTTCAAATTCGCATTCCGCACACGACAATGTCGTCGGCTCGTCGCCGCGACTCGCGTGTCTCGGACAAAAACTCCTCAACCATCAACTTACAATTGCGGACCAGTGCGAAACTTTTGCCGGTACACTCTTCGTGAAGAACAGTCAATAAACATAATCGTTCGACACTAAACGATTATTCCTATCTACACACTGTAGAGTACTCGTGAAGCTGCTGATGGGTGAAAAAAAAGAACACAAAATAATTTACCTCGCTGTATATGCAAAAAAGAATGAAAAAAAAACACCCTAAGCGATCCTATCGTAAATCGCACTCGGCAACGGTTCACCAAACTTCGGTCTTATGTAATTGTACATTATGTATATTTTTATGTTTGATAAAAACGGGCATGACCGATTCAAAAGAGGTCATGATTTTTTCCAATTGTATGCGCGCGAGAGAATGTATGTACATATTTATATATGGACGTTGAATCGGTGTTTAATAATAATGATAATAATTAATAATTAATAATAAATGAATTGATCCGATCAACTGAGGTACCTCCGGCTATCGAAAATTCTATTAGCTCGTAGGTAAAAATCGGTTCCCTGAAAACGCTCCCATGGTAATCGCTGATTCAGGGCTGGATCGAAACCGAATGTTTCGGAAATTTCGGATTTTGAATTTTCAATCGGTTTTTAATAACAACGATAAAATAATTTATCGTAAATAACAAATGAATTGATGCGATTATCAACGGTACCTCCAGCTAATTGAGAATTCTATTACTTCGTAGGTAAATTTTCTTCGAATATCGAATTTCGTATCGAGAGGTCAGCCCAAGGTCATCGGTCCTCCCCGGCTAAGAATCGAAGGGGCGTAACTCCCACGTCCCAACACTGGAATAACGCCCCTTTGATTCTCACTCGTCGACCGAACAACAGCCAAGAACCAAAGTGCAAAACGATCGAGAAGATGAATTAAAAAAAAAAAATTGTATTTCATAAAACGCTCCTATGGTAATCGCAGTTTCACGGATAGATCGAAACAGAACGCTTGAGAAACTTCGGATTTTCGTTACGCGGATTCCCCTCTATCCAATACTCCGTCGTTCGCGGATGGATAATCGCGCGCGCGATAGTGGGCAGAGTAGGGGACTCGAGGCATGGTGATTTGCCGAGTTAGAAAAACGGTGCCTAACTGTAACGTAGATGTAGGAAACCGTGGCGAACGGTTGAAATAAAACGGCAGGAAAAAAAACTGCGCGAACGCGTGCCGAGACAAATTTCGCCGGTGCGGCTGTGTCGTCGGTAGGTCTCGTTAAAATTCTATCCAGGAAAGACCACGACAGTCCGGCGCACGTTTGTCGCCGACCGTAACGTCAAACAAATCCAAATGTTACAACTGCCGGAGGTTATTGTTATGTCATTTGTGTAATATGGCGTCGTCCGACAGCGGTGATAGCAACAAAGTCTTGGAATACAGAATATACAAGTGCTCGAGCTACTCGTCGACTTACGTGCCCGAGTGAGTAAAACGTCGGCCGAACGTTATTCACGGCCGCGAAATTTTCGCCTCGTGCGGCCT
This sequence comes from Stenichneumon culpator, assembly GCA_964017025.1. NCBI lineage: Eukaryota > Metazoa > Arthropoda > Insecta > Hymenoptera > Ichneumonidae > Stenichneumon > Stenichneumon culpator. The sequence continues at coordinate 15,006,026 of OZ024779.1, read as the reverse complement.
CGTTGAAATTCGTAAAAATTTTCGCTAATTTGCTCGTTGCGCTTTGTTTCGCAGGAACATCCTGACGGACAAGCCGCTGGACCAAGCGTCCAGGTGGTCCTCCGACAATGACAACCAGCCACAGGTAACCCGACAACCCTTAGCCTGGTCACTGGAGCTCAACGATTTTTGGGCCAAAAGTCGTTTCTGTTCGATCGCTATAAGACTTTGCTACTTTGCAGGCAAAGGCGCGCTAACCGTTTGCAGTTTTTAAAGATTTTTTGACTGTGTAGTCTTTTTATTAATGCGCGCACAAAGCTACGTAAAGTATTGGTAGATGTTGTGGAAACTGTTCGGTAACATCAGAACGTAGCATTTTTCTCTGCTAGTGAAGAGTATACTATCGGATACATTGTAGGCAAATTTCAAGGAAATTTGCAGTTCAGTTTCTGAGATAAATTCAATAAACTAAAGACTCCTAAAGTCAAAATGTTCTAAACGCATAAGGTATCGTGTAGATGTCTCAAAAACCATTCGGTAACGACAAGATAGCATTCTTCTCTGCAGATTTCTGTTAGATTCAAATAAGCAAGCTACCGCAGCAAAGAGCATACTATCAGACACATTCTGTGCAAATTTCAAGGAAATTCACGGTTTAGTTTCTGAGATAAATTCAATAAACAAAAGACTTCACTTCCTTTGTCTGCGTTTCGGTCTCGCACACTGACTAATGCATTCAGCAAAGTCCGTGGCCTGTTACCTGCCTGCGGCTTTGACCCTAATATCCTCAATTCAAGCTCTTCCTGTGATTTTTTAGTTCTTGGTGCTCAAGCTCCAGAGTCCGGCCATCGTCAAGACCATCACCTTCGGTAAATTCGAGAAGACTCACGTATGCAACATAAAGAAATTCAAGGTCTATGGAGGAATGAAATCAGAGAACATGATGACGCTGTTGGAAAGGTAGCTTCTTTAACTCTCCGACTTGTTTATCATTTTTTTCTACCTTCTAACTCATGACCGGGGTCGAAATCCACCCCACAAATTTCATCCATGTATGAGGGTCTTAGGAGTGGTAAATGTGGTTTTCCACTCACAAATCTTTTAGTTTTTTAATAGGGAACAGATGGGAATGCGGCAAATTTGATTTTACTGCAGTTTAGGTGGTGGAAATCACGCTTAAAGCCCAAAACGTAATGAAAAATGGCAAAATCCGCATTTTTTGTTAAATATCGACTAGGTGGTTTTCCAGCCTGTACATGAGTTCTAGGACTAAAATTTTTGCTGCTAAGTTCGATCTACACAGATCGAAAAGACGTACTAACATTAATTTGCTCGCAGCGGTCTTAAGAACGACTCCGTGCCGGAAACTTTCGAGATGAAACACGTAATCGGTAGGGACGGCAACTACTTTCCGGTCAGATACATCAGCATCCTGCCTCTTCAGTCTTGGGGGCCCAGTTTCAATTTCTCTATATGGCACGTTCGTCTCGCCGGTGTCGACGACCCCAAGATCGTTAAATCTAGCATACAGTGGGTCGATTCGGTAAGAACATCTTCCCCTCCTAATTGACTTTTATTTTTTACCAAAACGTAATAATTTTGTAACGTTTTTATAACTTTAGTAAAAATTTCTCGAATAAAACGTTCAATAATTTATTAGTAATATTGATAGGGGTAATAATAATAATACTAACGTGCACTGTGCAATATAGTTGTGAACGTTTGGAAAAATTACCAGTGCATGTAGTAGAAGCAAAGACATAAAATCAATTTAAAAGCCAAATCGATACTTAAATTTTTACGTGACATTATATTATACAGATGCCGATCAATAAGTGGAAACTTAAATTCTGTAAACAATAATAATAGTAATCATAATTATAAAACTAATAACAATAGTTAATAAATTAAGTAATCGAAATTATTTTTTGATTGAATGGTTTAATTAAATTTGTTATAGAGAAGAGCGGGGCGAAACGGACGTTTCAAATAAATTTTTCGCGGACTGTGAGAAAACACGTCGCTCTTCCCCACTCGCTATTCAATGATTGAATTATTATTATAATTGCTTATTTATTTATCAACAAAGTTCACTGAATGCTTCATTTAATCAATTTGTTTGATTCGCAGTATCTGCAGAGAGAGGTGATAAGACTGTGCATGAAACACTTTCGGAGACTGGAGCAATCGGAAGTAGTGCAGACGCTCGAGAGAGTAACCGGCGTCGCGCTTGAGGATCGTCGACTCTCGGCGCTCTACGATATTCTCGTCAACAGGGGAGATTATCCGCAGGTTGAGGCCTTCATCACAAACTCGATTTCCAGTGAGTGGTCGATCGTCCTTTTATTTTTGACCTCTGATCATTTTTCACATAATTTAGATTTCGCTTTTGATCATTTTTCACATAATTTATTTTTCGCTTTCGATAATTTTTCACATAATTTAGTTTTCGCTTTCGATAATTTTTCACATAATTTAGTTTTCGCTTTCGATAATTTTTCACATAATTTAGTTTTCGCTTTAGATAATTTTTCACATAATTTAGTTTTCACTTTCGATCATTTTTCACACAATTTATTTTTCAACGTAAATTTTCAGTGGGAATGCTTGACGAGTACATAAACGCCCAGTCGTATCGGGCGGTTTGGACGAAGGTAGCCTGCGAGGATCCTAAGCCGGGGATGCGAGGCGGTCACCAGATGGTGTTGGACCCGGCCGCCGAGATCCTATACTTGTTCGGCGGTTGGGACGGCAATCAGGATCTCGCCGATCTCTGGGCCTACGGCATAAACACGGAAAAGTGGTCGCTCATTTGCAAAGACACGGAAGCTGCAGTAAGTACGTTAAACAAGTGCATCAAGTAAAGGAAAAAAAACAAGAAAGAGAAATACGAAACTAACAAAATTTGAAGAGAAGAAATTGACTCGTTTCGTAATCTTCGGCTAAAGTTTTCGCGAACTTTAACAGGGCGGTCCGAGTGCGCGCTCGTGTCACAAGATGTGCCTCGATCCGGAGAGACGCCAGCTGTTCACGCTCGGCAGGTATCTCGACACGCAGTACAGATCGCCGGAAAATTTGAAGAGTGACTTTTACATCTACGACATCGAGTCGAACAAGTGGACGCAAATATCGGAGGACACCGGAGCGGTCGGAGGTCCGAGATTGATATTCGATCATCAGATGTCGATGGACGTCGAGAAGAGAACGATTTACGTCGTCGGCGGACGAGTTCTCGTTCCGTCCGGAGGGTGAGATATTTTTTCGTAATTTTTTTTTTTTTATTCACTTCATTTTACGTTCCTTTAGAAGGTTTTTTTTAATTGAATTTTTTTGGATTTAATTTTTTTTTACTGTAGAGCCGAAGATCAAGGTGTGCCAGCGAATTCCACAGAGCCAGTCTACTCGGGACTCTATTCCTATCACGTGCCAACTGGCACATGGACGGCTCTCGCGTCTGACATAGCTCGGCCGAGTCCTCCCAACGTGCCGGTAATAAGATCGCGCGTCGGACATTCCATGCTCTTTCATCCGGTAAGGCTCCCGATGGTTCCGTAACAAACTCCTCGATCGACGATCGACGAAAGCTTCATTCGTTCAGTAAACAAAGTTTCCGATCGACAGGATTCGAGAAAGCTGTACATATTCGGCGGTCAGAGGAGCAAGGATTATCTGAACGATTTCTTCACCTACGAGGTGGACACGAATCAGCTCGAGAGCATAAGCCTTACGGACTTTGGTAACAGAGATCCGAGTCACGTACCAGCGGCGGGTTACACCCAGCGGGCCACCATCGATCCGGCTCTGGGTGAAATCTACGTTCTATCTGTTTGTATAATTTTTTTTATCAAATCGATCAAATCTATCGAATCGATTAAATCTATCAGATTTATAAGATCTATCAGATCCATCAGATCTATCAGATCTATCAGATTTATCGAATTTATCAAATTTGTAAACACACGCGAACGAGCGACTTTTGACTCGGGAAGAATTCTCGTTTGTCGCAGGGCTTGAGCAAGGACAAGGACAAGCGCGACAACAACGTTCAAAATTCATTCTGGGTCTACAACATAAGGGCGAATCGATGGTCGTGCATCTATCGCAACGAGAACATCGGCGAGAAGTACTGGAACAAGATGCAGGACTTTGAGCCGTGTCCACGCTTTGCTCATCAACTGGTCTACGACTACGTGAAAAAGGTTCACTACCTGTTCGGCGGCAATCCCGGGCGCTCGTGTTTGCCAAAATTGCGTCTCGACGATTTTTGGCAACTGCAACTCTGCCGACCTTCCCGGGAACAAATACTGAGACGCTGCAAGCTCCTCATTCGGAAGTACAAGTTCGAGGAGCTTGCGATGAAGAACGGCATCGAGGCGCTCGAGTATCTGCAGACCGAGGTGTCGGAAATTATCGATCACACCGACGAGGAACAGGCCAAAGAGGTATATTTTTTTAAAGTTAATTCTATAAATTAATTCCACAAATTAAATCTATAAATTAATTTTACAATATCGACTGTCCGACGAAAAATTCATTTGATATTCACTCTTTTACCGAAAGTTTCAGCTTCTAGCGTCGGTGCTCTTTCGCGAGCAAGAGGCAGCGAGGAACCTCGAGCTCTCGGCGACATCGACGGGCGATTGTTCGGATTCGAGAATACCGTCGAGAATACTTCACAACCGCCGAACGGAACTCTACGACAAGCTCGCAGAATTTTTCCCCGAGTCGTTGACTCAGCCTCGGGACAATCTCATCGATCTCCTGCCGTTATGATAGACGAAACGATCAACGAGATTTCAATATTGATATTTAATGCTTCCATCAGATCCTTTCTCAACATAGTCTTTTTTTGTCTCGCAATCTCTATGTATACAAAGTTAATCGATAATTCAATTTGAGGGTAGTCTACCATTTTTTTTTTTACCGTTTCTTTTTTTTCATTATCGTCACGCAGTTTGAATGAACTCTCCGTATCGACGCCTTACACAATTCCGAGACTAATAGCCTCTCTACTATAAAAAAAGAAAAAAAATTATAACGCCCGTGTACTATATTACAAATTAAGGAAAGTTGAAGCGATAGGAGAAGCTAGTCGACTAAAATAGTTTATTATTTATCAATCGATTCTGATAGGGGAGGGGGGGGGGGGTTGAGGATAAGGAAGGAGGCGTACCAGTGTGGCCTTCGGCGCCGCAGCTTGCATCGATTAATTGTATCTATATGTGTAATATGTGTATATGAGAACATTTTTTCTACCTCTATCGATAACGTTTAACGACGCACTTGTTTCTATTATAATTATGTATCTATCAGTTCCGACGCATCTCCGAACGAGCGAGTTTTTTTGCGTTTTAAATCTTTTTTTTCTCATTTTTTTGCCTATGTACATAAAGGGGAACGAGCCTCGCTACGACACTCCAGGGTTCGCGACGCTTGCCTGGCTCCCAAAAGCCGCATAAAGTTTATATCAATTAATCGCGATTCAGGCCGTTTACGTTAATACCGCTCGTCGACTTATTATGTTACCGTCGCTTAATCGATCAAATTCAAGCAGTTCGAGAGTATTTTTTATTTTACAAACAAAAAAGAAAAATGACTTCGAATTTACACTTTCATCACGAATTATGTCTTTAGATTTTTTTGATCAGCTTGATAATAATGTCACGAGACACGCAATATTTTATCATCGGACGAATTACTTATCGAGCGAATACTACGTTCCTTTATTTATACTCGTCGTAGATACACGATAATTGAGAAAATAAAACAATTAAAAAAAAATAAAATAATGCGAAAGAAGCTCGAGTCCGGCGAGACGAGATATCGAAGCCCAAAACTTTTGTGCTTCCACCGATTATTTCTGATTCAAAATACTTTAGTCGAAAAAAGAGAACATTGTTGCGTACTTTGCTAGTGGTTAAAAATGAAATTATAAAAAAAAATTCTCCGTCAGCGCTGGTTAATAATTACTGTATCATTATATCTTGTACCATATACCATAAAGTTTTGTAATAAATCTAACGCTAAGTGGTTATTTGAGATAAGATTTAAAAAAAAAATAATATCCTTCGTTGCATTTATTTTTCTAGGAACAGGACGGAACTTCACTGGGCAAGTTTTACGTTATTCGGTCGTCGAGATTGATTAAAACCATTCGCTTCATGTGACCCATTTCCACACAGAATACGTAAAACTGGTACCTTTTCTGAAATTTTAAAAATTGACCATTTTCAGCATAGGACATCCTGTGTTAAATTTAGCGAAACGGCACTTTTTTCAAAAAATTTCGAGATATCGAACGAAAACCTTCGCCATTGTTTTCACGTGACATATTTATCAACGGATTTCATTAACGAAAAAATTCAAAAAAAAAAGTAAAAAAAAACCATTATCATTTTCCTCAAGAAAATGATAATGGTGCATTAAATTTCCATTTTTTTTAAACAGTAATCATATAAGATAACAGTAAAAAAAAATCTGTTGCGTTGATTTTCATAGTAACCGGACGGATTTTCACTGGACAAGTTTTACGTTATTCGGTCGTCGAGATCTAATTTTTTTTTGCAAAAACTATTCGATCAATTGCAGGACATTGTTGTTTCTCTCGACAAATCTAACAGGTAAACATTGATAAACATTGTTACAATTTTTCCCGCTAAAAAAAAACCCCATGGTCCAAAACAGCACGTGACTGTAGTCATAGCGACGGTCGGGAGATCGAAAGAACAGCTGATCGCCTACATTATCACTTCACGCACGTCGAGTTAAGATGCGTGTGCTTCCAAGTTTTTGAGTGTCAAAAAAAAAAAGCAAGTGTCGAAAAACCAAAAACAAAAAATGGCAATCGCCCCGCTGGATCTGAAAACGGCGAAATGTTTAACGACGGCGCAAATTATAACGTCGGTTTCTACGGCAGTCAAGGAACTCGTGGAAAATTCTCTCGACGCCGGTGCCAGCAACATTGATATCAAACTGGTACGTGGATACATTTTCTGGCACGCAATAATAATCGATACCGGAATATTTCGTGTCCTCAAAATGCAAAGAAATCCTGAAAATTTCGTTTAAAATTGTGGAAATAAAAATATTTCTTTAAATTGCATACAGAAATAAATTATTATTATTTTTTTTTACGATTGTTTAATTTCAGGAAGACAATGGCCTATCGCTGTTCGAAGTCAGCGACAATGGAAAGGGGATAGCGAAGGCTGACACATCCTTCATGGCTCTGCAGTCTTACACCTCTAAGATCACAGACTTTGCTGACTTGAGTACAAAATCTTTGAATCTATGCGTAACTTTTTTCTCTTTTGTAATTCTCAAAATTCATTTTTTTTCTCAATTCCCAGATGCCTTGAAAACGTACGGCTTTAGGGGCGAAGCCCTGGCTTCTCTGTGCAGTGTCGCGGATGTGACTATAATCACAAAAACGGATGACGACCAAGCAGCCAGTCTGTACAGGATGAACCATTATGGAAATATTGAAAGTTCCGAGCTCTCTCATCGCTCAGTTGGTTTGTCCCAATACATTTTTACTGATTACGCAGATTTTATAGATATGGAATGATAACTATTTGATGCTATATTTTGCAAGAAAATAATGTCAGTTTTTGGATATTATACAGCAACGAAAGTTTTAGATTGTAAAACTTGTAACAAATATTTTTGTCTTCTCAAGTTTGCTATTTTTTTTTACTTTAAGCTTCCTATCGAAAATAATATCAAACTAAATACGAATCTATAGTATTGATAATTAATTATTATAATTAATATTTTATCAATGAGTCATTAATTCATTTGTTAATAAATTATTGGTAATTAATTTTTTGTAGGTACAACAGTGCAGGCCAGATCCATGTTCAAGGACATTCCGGTCAGAAGGCAGATAATTAACAATTCCAAGCGTTCCAATCAAGACGTTAAATCGCTGGAGACTCTGCTGCGTTCCTATGCAATTTGTCATCCCAGAGTGAGGATAAACTACCGAGTCAACGGCGCCAATATCATGACGAAACCGTCAACGGAAACCACGAGGGAATGCCTCACGTATTTGTTCGGAAAGAAATTCGTATCGCAATTCGATTTTGTCGATAAGAAGTCACCGGAGGTCGACGTGCGTCTGGTGATTCCCGCGAGAGACTGCACGGAGTTGCTGGAAGTTTGCCAAGGTGGACAACACGTTTTCATCAATCAACGTCCCGTTTCGTATAAAGAGATTGAAAAAGTACGTCCAATAATTCTAGTGATTTTAAGGTTGAATTTAAAGACCTTCGTTGCAATTTAAGATCGCTCTTGAGATCGAATTTATGATCGAAGTTTGGCCCGAACTTCATGACTAGCTTAAGAGCTATCTTAAGTTCAAACTTGAGATCTGCCTTAAGTTCAAACTGTAGATCTATCTTACGTTCAGACTTAAGACTTGTCTTAAGGTCAAACTTGATGTCGTGCTTAAGTTTAATCTTGTGTTCGAGCTTAAGTCTGAACACAAATTCAAATTCGATATTAAGTCTGAACTCAAATTCGAGTTCGATATTAAGTTCGAACTGGGGCTCGATCTTAAATTCGCAATCAAGTTAGAACTGAGATTCGATCTTAAGTTCGAACTTAAGATAGTTCGGGACAGATTTTGATCTTAAGTTCGATCTTAAAAGTGATCTTAAATTCAAACTAACTTCTTAAAATTCGACCCTACGACGATAGAATTTACGAGCTTGTTTTTTTTCTCTCAGATAATTCATCAGCGATTGGTGGAGCATTTCAGCGATAAAATACCGCCGAAGAAGAAGCCGGGTTTCTTCGCGATTCTCGACGTGCCACCAATGGACGTTGATGTTAATTTGGAGCCGAACAAAACAGCGGTTCTGCTCACGAATGTCGTAAGTTGACGCTGTAACGTAGGTTTATCCTGGTACCTATCTGGGCTCGAAAATTTCTTGAATTTTTTGCGGATCTTTGAAATTTGTATTTTTTGTTCGGCTTCTTGACTAACTTTAAAAAAATTACGATAACAAAACTCCTTGGAAGGTCCTACTATTTTATTTCGAGCCTATAACTAAACACGAATTTTCTGCACTCATCTCTTACTCATAAGTGATATGCAACATTTCCAAAATTCTGTATCAAGGCAAAGATCGTCGAGACGTTGGACAAATTGCTGGTAAATTTCTACGAGATCGTTGAGAAATCGCAGGAGACGAAGATCGTCGAGCCTGCGAATGGCAACGAGTCGACGAAGGAGTATCACGATTATACGAGTACCGAGATCGAAGCCCCGAGCGAATCGGTGGCACCACCGTCGTCCAAGAAAAGGAAGTTGGAAGACCGAAGCGACAAATTAATAGCGAGAGATGGGAGCGCCGTGAAGAAAGCCGCGGCCACGGTCGGAGGGGAAAAACAACGTCGTAGGGCGATGAAGCTTTTCGAAACTCTAACGAACAAGGAGAATCAAAGCTCGAACGCCAAAGTTGCACCGACTCAGGAAACCATAAGTCAACTACCGGAAGTTGATTTGGGTGAAGACTTTAGCACGCAAGAGATTTTCAAATTGTTGCACGAAAAGCCAGGCCGGAGCGAGTCGATTCTAGAAATGAGCATGAACGAATGCTCAAAGCCGATGACTGCGATACCGGAAGCCGCGAATGCATTGACCGAGGAGGCCTGGAGCAAGGGCCATGTCCCGATAAATTTGCAGGTAAAAATAATCGTGTCCAATAATTATTGTTAATTTATTAATTCAAGATAATTCATTAATTTTGTTTCAAATGTTCCACTGACATCGTTCGGATTTGTTTAATTTAGGGAGGTACGGATGTGAGAATATACAACCACGCTCTCAAAGATGCAACGGGCGAAGTGGTCGAGCCGGAGTCAGACTCGAAGACAATGGGTTGCAAGGGATTTAGCAAGTTCTCTAAAGAAATAAGGCTGCAGAGTGCGTAGAAACATTACATACACAATTATCCTATCGAAGCCAGTTTGAAAAAAAATTATTGTTTCACAATATTTTAATATTTTAATAACAATAATTTACATATTTATTTTATTTAATATTTAGTGGTTTTTAATTAATATTTTTATTGTATGCAATAACATTCAGTAATCCAAGAAAATCCGGGCATAAACTTCGTCGAAACTGCGAAGCTGTTGACGAAACGTTGGAAAGAGTTGTCACCCGAAGAGCGAGGCTACTATCGCGATCTCGGAGCTGCGGAAGCGGCCCAGCAGAGCAAGGACACGAGTAACTGTTCGAATAAATCGTCGAGGCAACGAGTATCAGCGGAACGCGTCGAATCCAACAGAAAGCGATTTCTCGACATGGTCGAGAACATGAAGAAACCAAAGTGCGATGGAACCAAGAACAAGCTGATGCGGACAGTAATTCCGTGGACCATGAACTTAGAGACTGTGACGAGAAGTTTCGTGGGAAGGAATTCAAAAGCTTCCTCGAAGAATAAGAACGTTGTCCTCGGAGGTTTGAATGATAATGTGTGGCTCGCTCGAACTGGATTTCAGATATGGGCTCTCAGCATTGCCCAACTGTTCGAAGGCTTGAATCTCGAGAATTCGGATAGACCGGAGGTATCGAAAATTCTTATTCACCTCAATTATTATACTACTCAATTACTTACATGATATTTAAATTTATTATATATTTTATAGATAAATTGCGAGTGTTAAAATAACGTTAAACGTTTAAATTAAACCTTTTTAATTAAAACCTTTCGGTTTTAACAAGTTATTCGCCTTGTTACTATCGTCACAATATTTTTTTTCCAGAATACACGAGAAAACGTCGAGGAGCACGTGGGGAGATGGCTACAGACCAAGGAGGACCTGTCCCTGCTGCATCCGGTCTTCGAGCTTGCGTAGTCAGTCGTCTCTTTCTCGCATAGCATTAAATTATTAAATGTACAGTATAAATTATTGTTTAGGCTTACAAGAATCCTATATTCGCGTAACGTCTACTCGCATCTCTAGTTAATCTCGCCAATAAACCGAAGTTACCTCTTTCATAAAAAAAAAAACAATTTCTCCATCGAAAAATTCTCCTACTTGCAGTCCATTCGAATTTCGCGCCTTCCCCGATCGTCGCCGAGGAAGCCCGAGCCGCGTCGCCACCGACCGCGCAGATGGCGCTGCGCGCGCCGCTACCGCGGTAGAGACGCCGAGCCACCGGCCATTTTGTTAGTTAGTTTCCGAGGATAAGTCGGTTACGGCGCTCGCCAGAAGGTGGTGAAAAAAGAAGTCTAAAGAAGTATATCGTCGAGTGTGCAACGCGCGTCGTACAATTTTTTCGTTTATGCGCCTCTCGCCCAACGGTCGGGGGAAAAAAAACCAAAACAAAATAGCAACGCTCCTTCGTTTTTTTTTTCTTTAATTTTATTCATTCTTCGTCCGATTATCCGTGCACAATACAGCGTTGATGATTGGGATTCCGCGCGACGACCGGCACAAGATCACGGTTAAGATCCGCAACAACATGAAGCGAAGCTCCAGCCGCGACACCCCACCGCCTCGCGTCAAGCGGACCAGATCGTCGATGGGGCGGTACGTTATCGAATGTGTTTTTTTTTTTTTTATACACACGCTCACCCAACAATCCTACGAACCTGACGAGCTTCAGTTTTTATTTCTTTTCGCATCGCAATCGTCGCGATGCTCCGGAAATCGCGCGAGCCTGTCGATTGTCGTCGTTGTGAAGTGTCGAATTATCGTCATCATTATTATTATTTTGGCAGACATCTTCGTTTACGGCCTTAGCGTGGCCAGCTCGAAGCCCCCTTTGTGCGCGTCGACCAAAACTCGATGACCACTCACGCTCCGAACGTCGCCCTCGCTTCCTCGCTTTCTCTTTTGTAGTCTCTCGTTACCTCATCGACGCTTTTTTTTTTTGTGCATGCAATGTTTTCTCGGATGTTCGAATTTTCACGATGCGCGAAGATTTGTGTACGATCGATCGTTCGATGCTCGCGCGGCTTTCGGAGACTCCCGTCTTGTTAATGTGAACGGGTTTTGAGAAAAAGAAATGATGTATTTACATTTTTTATTTTTTGAGATGCAAGTCACAGCTTTGTCCATTCGGCGTTGCACGTTGTGTAAAAAAAATCGCGCTTGTCGCAACTCTGAAATAAACACATTATCTAACTGTGACTCAACAGATGCAAATATTGAATCTGGCTTGCTGATAGCACGCTCGTGGCACGAAATGTTTTTTTAATTTATTGTAATTGTTGGAAAAATTAAATGAAAAATTATCACCTCAGTTATTCGATTAGTAATTAAAATTATAATATTCGGTGAACGGAGATTTGAGTTTCTGGCTTTTATACTAAGGACTTTACAATGCATTTCGCAAATATGGATTCTTCGATTTTTCGCTATTATAATCGTCACACGAATGGTTTTATTTTTTATATAAACATTTACAATATAAAATTTTTATATATATATATACTAAATATTATTCTTTTTTGATTTATTATTATTATTATAACAGATTCAAATATATCTCATCTACAAAGCACAATGACTTTAATGTATCTCCATTTGGAGTAAAGTCTGTTTACGTATATTAGAGTTTCAATGACTACGGAACAATGTTTGATGGTTTTATATTATTTGTCTATGTATTTTTTTCTAGCTGAAAGTTATACCTTTAATTTTCTATTTGTTCCATCTAGCTTTTTGTAGTAAAAAAAATGATTTTCCAAAATCAACAAATTATCTAGTCAAGACACATTAGTCGCCACTGCCGAATCTTTGATCTTCACGAGTGCACACTCGTCCCACGAATTATTTTATCTCCAACATATTTCATAAAAATGTACAACATTAGAGATATTTCTATTTCATTACATTACTTCTTATCTTTAAATATTATGAAATAATAATAACAATAGTAATAATAATAACAGAGATTGAAGTATCCCTTCTCTACAAAGCTCACTGCCTTGAACTTATCTCGACCCCCGCCGGATGAATTTCACCCTGCCAGCACCAGAGTTGTAAAGTAACCGGTTAATTATGTTAGTTACTAAAATAAACGGCAACGTAGCCAGTTAAATTTACCTCCAAAAACATAACAAATAGCAGTAGTTATCAACCATTTAAATATCCGGCTACTCAGCTGCTTATCTACCGAACTCCCATCACTGGGCCAGCCCAAAAAAAAAAAAAGCTCTCTCCCCGATAAATCTGACCACGTTCTCAAACTCCGCAGGTACGACGAGTCGAGCGACGAGCGTATGACGCCGGACAGGATGCGTCGTCGCAGCAGAGGAGCCCGGAGTCCGTCGCCGCCGCCCCGAGCCTCGTCGCACGCGCGTTACGTCGAGTCGGGTTCGCACCGTGAGGACTACATGAGGGCCGCGTCGCGCGAGCTGCCGCCGGAGCGTCCCTACAGCTACAAGGTCCTCTGCGTCAGTTCGATCCACCCGAAGGCCAGCGACGAGATAATAAAGGACACGCTCTACAGGGAGTACAAAAAATTCGGTGACTTCTCGATCCGAATATCGCACGAGATGGAGGAGCGAGTGGCCTTCGTATGTTTCCGTAGTTCGGAGGACGCCCGGGACGCGAAGCACGCCAAGCCGCGGATAATCCTCTACGACAAGGTCGCGATGGTCGACCCGGTGTACGAGCGTCCGGAAACATACCGTCGTCCGCGGTCCATAACGCCGCCGGACTACGACCGTTACTACGCCAGATCGCCGGGCCCGACGGAGCGGCACCGTCCTCTGGAGCGCTACGAGCGCGTCTACGGCCCGCCGGTCGGTCTGCCCCCTCACCGCGAGCTGCGCCGCGAAACGATCCCACCACCCCACCACGACTTCGTCCGCCCTCCCATGCACCACGGCCCGCCCCACGTCCACCACCCTGGCGGCGGACCTCCGCACCACTACGGCCAGCCCCGGCACATGATGATCCGCCACCAGGTCCACGGCTTCGAGCGCATCGAGAACAAGAAGGACAAATTCCCGAACTACCTCCACCACGTCCAGCCCGAGGACGACCCACTCGCGACCCGCACCCTCTTCGCCGGCAACCTCGAGATAAACATCTCCGAGGAGGAGCTCCGTCGCATATTCAGCAAGTACGGCATAGTCGACGACATCGACATAAAGCGACCCCCGCCCGGCACGGGCAACGCCTACGCCTTCGTGCGCTTCCAGACCCTGGACATGGCCCACCGCTGCAAGGTCGAGCTCTCCGGGCAGTACATCGGGAAGTTCCAGTGCAAGATCGGCTACGGGAAGGTCACTCCGACAACGAGAATATGGGTCGGAGGGCTCGGACCCTGGACCTCCGTGCCGCAGCTCGAGAGGGAGTTCGACAGATTCGGAGCCATCAAGAAGATCGACTACATCAAGGGCGACAGCAACGGTTACATTCTCTACGACTCCATCGACGCCGCTCAGGCCGCCGTCAAGGAGATGCGAGGCTTTCCTCTCGGTGGTCCCGACAGGAGGCTCAGGGTGGACTTTGCCGATGTCACTTCCGGTTTCGGCTTCAAGCCGAGGCCTTACGCCGCCGAGGAGGGAGCGACGCCCGAGTTCAGAAGACCTCCGATCGACTACGACGCCTCGCCTTACGATGGCTACACGCCCGAGCCGGAGTTCTCTTACGGACGGGGCGGCGGAGGTTTTCGCGGACGGGGAAGCTCCGGCGGCGCGCCCTGGCACGAGAGACGCGGAGGTGGCGCCGGAAGGGGCGGCGGCAGCAGCACGAGCGGATACAGGGGAGCTTATCCGGAGGGCGGCTACGTTCGCGACGAGGCCGATTGGCCCAGCCGGAGACCCCCGCCCGAGATCGAGTACGAGACGCCGAGGGGACTCAGGAGGTCGATGTCCAGGGAGCCCGGCGTCGATCGCTCCAGGTCCAGGTCGCCCAGGAGACGCCCGATGGACTCGGACTCGGACTCAGAAACTGCACGCACCGGAATGCTCTCCACTTCGAGGACCCTCACCGAGGTCGCCAGGAAGTCCATCGCCGTCTGGCAGGGCGCTCTCATCCTGAAGAACTCACTCTTTCCGGCCAAGTTCCACCTTACCGACGGCGATACCGACATCATCGAGGCACTCATGAAGGACGAGGAGGGAAAACACATGCTCAGGATAACGCAACGGCTCAGACTCGATCAGCCGAAACTCGATGATGTCTCGAAGAGGATTCAGACCTCGAGCTCTCACGCTATCTTCCTCGGACTCGCGGGCTCAAGCGCCGCGGTCACGAACGACGACGCTAATGTCCAGACGAGACCGCTGAGGAATCTCGTCTCTTATCTCAAACAGAAAGAGGCCGCGGGCGTTATTTCGCTGCTCAATAAAGACACGGAGGGCACCGGCGTTCTCTACGCTTTTCCACCCTGCGCATTCTCTACCGAACTACTCAAACGCACGTGCCCGAGCCTCAGCGAGGAGGGACTCAAGGAGGATCATCTCGTTATCGTGGTCGTCAAGGGCGGTAGCGCATAAAAATATCGTGACAAATTTTATGGTATCTTCGGAGATTTTTTTTTTTTTTTTATGGGGAGGAATTCGTTGACCGGCTTTCGGAAGATCGGGTAGTGATCCATACGAGAACGGCTGGGTGTCGAATCGCGTCGGCCTATCGCGCGGAACCCTCACTTTTTTTTTGTCCGTAAAAACGCTACCGGAACGGCGTCTGATTTTTTTTTTTTTTTTTTTACTTTTGACGATGGTTCAGAGACTCGCGCCGAGCACCGAAAACTGACTCACGTTAGGATGTTTACATTGTATCATAGGAGGTAAAAAAAAAATGAATTTTGTACACAGCTCTTTCACATTCGTGATTTTAACTTCTTTTTTTCCTTTTTTTTTTTTTTTGGGTCTCGTCGATTCATTGATTATTAGTTTTTTCCGTAGCTCGAGGCCGCTTCGGTGTAGATACGGTTATCGGAATTCGGACTATCGCGCGCGTTGACTCCTTTTTTCTTTAGTTTTCTTTCAATCGTATCTTGACAATCTCTCGTTAGTCGACTCGACTTCCCGATGCTTCCGTGGGTTGAACGTCTTTCCGGGACCGAACGAGCCGTTTTAACAGTGCGCAGAGACATCGATGTTTTTCGCCCGGAATTTTATCACTCCGATACTTGACACAACATAGGACGTACATTATTACTTGCTAACGAATATTCTATACGATACAGCCACGAGTTTCGTGGCGACGAGAGATTAAACGAAAAAAAGAAGATTGTGAAAATTCAAAGTTTAACGGTGAAACGAAGAGGGGCAAATCTTCATGCCGCGTGATAACAAAGTTCGCGCCTTTTGGTAAAAAAAAAAAAAAATGAAAAAAAATGAAAAAAAAATGTGAAAGGCCTGGTAGAGGGAGGCATCGACGCGCCGTCGTTATACTATAAGAAAAAAGAAATGAAACAAGAAAACCCTAGCTGTAGTTAATTCGGATTCAATTAACTTCGTATTATTCGTTTATATATACATATATATATATATACATAACATATATATCTATACATAAAAATATCTAGATTCTCCTCGTGTGACGTAATATAAAACTTAAGTGCTTGTGTCGTAACGAAAACGAAAAAAATTAAGGAAACAAGAAAATCGAATAGTGAGTAATAAGTTTGGTTGGTTTAACAAGTTGAGACTGTGAAAAAAAGGAAAAAAGAAAATCAAGTACACGAAAACTGTGGCCCTGGGTGTGGAGACAGTGCTAAAGGGGGTGATGTTGCTCTTATCCATGCGGAACGATCAAGTTTTTTTTTTTTTTTTTTTTAGGATAACAGTTAAGTGACGACTTGTGAACAAGTTTCGTTTGATCGATAGTTAAAAAAAAAAAAACAAAAGAGAGAGAAAAAAATGAGAAAAGCGAAATGAGTATTGGATGAACAACGAGGACTTGCGGAGTCGAATCGCATTGAGAAAGGAGATTAACGAGAGAAAAAAAAAGAGAAAACGTATAGACGTACAGCGATGAGTTTTGTCGATAAGAGTTTGTGAGAAATCTGCTGGTGGTTAAGTGCGGACGCGGTTGCGCACACGTGCTCTGTGGTTATATTCGTGGCGTTCGACAACGAAGAAAAAAAAATTCGCAAAAATTATCGATTAAAAAAAAAATCGCAAAAATTATCGATTAAAAATAATTTAAAAAAATTCGAAACTTGTGTAAAGTGATGTAAAAAAGTGTCGGTGTTCTCGTCGACGGGTGAAAGATCGGCGGTTGAAAAATAATGTGGAGGGGGGTGTTTTTTTAGTGTGAGGCATAAGTTTTGGTTTCTCAATCCTATCTCAACTCTCTCTATCTGTGTGTGTGTTTCGTAAGATTGAGAAACGAGAAATGTATCTAAAAAAAAAAAAGAAAAACTTAAAAATAAAAATGCATCCGATCTACGCCCGTCGACGAACCAAGGTGCAGTGGATCAAGTGTATACCAGCAGGTGGTCTGAATGGAAAAAAAAATGAAATAACAAATAGATGCGGCTATGCAGACAAAAAAAACATATCTACTCGAATGCGTTTAATTTTCACGACACCGAATCGCCCAACACCTGATTTAAATCGACGGAGTTCATAAAAACTGGCCGGCCCTCGAAAGTTCGTTCGGCAAAGTCGCTCGGCTGCTCTTCGGTCTTCAGCATGGCGTGATATTAGTGATTAAAAAAAAAAGAAACGAAAAATCTCCATTGCGAAATACTCGGTTTTTGTTCGAGCGACGAAAATAAGTTCCGACAAAGTTCGCACGTTCGCG
Organism: Stenichneumon culpator; assembly: GCA_964017025.1. Taxonomy (NCBI): domain Eukaryota; kingdom Metazoa; phylum Arthropoda; class Insecta; order Hymenoptera; family Ichneumonidae; genus Stenichneumon; species Stenichneumon culpator. The sequence continues at coordinate 14,988,314 of OZ024779.1, read as the reverse complement.
GTTCCTTCAATGGTTAAGTAAAGTTTGGTTCACGCTAAAGTTCGTTCGCTCGTTTAGTTTGTTCAAATGCTGTTTTCATCTGAGTGCAGTTGGCTGTGATACAAAAAGTAAACACAAAAAAAAAATGGTGCTGTGAGTTTTGTTCTCGTTTACACGCCTCGAGATAATTCGTCGGGGAAAATTATCGTTGCAGAGGATACGAATAGTTGCGTCGATTTCAAAGAAAAAAAAAAAATTGAAAGAAAGAAAAAATGGTGCTGTGAGTTTGTTCTCGTTTACACGTTTCGAGATAATTGTCGTCGGGGAAAATTATCATTGCAGAGGATACGAGTAGTTTCGTCGATTTCAAAGGAAAGAAAAATATTCGTAAAAATGGTGCTGTGAGTTTGTTCTCGTTTACACGTCTCGAGATAATTGTCGTCGGAGAAAATGATCATTGCAGAGAATAACAATAGTTTCGTCGAATTCAATGAAAAAAAATATATTTGAAAAACAAAAGTGCTGTGAGTTTGTTCTCGTTTACATGCCTCGAGATAATAGTCGTCGAAAAAAATGATCATTGCAGAGGATACGAATAGTTTCGTCGATTTCAATGAAACAAAAAAATTCGGAAAAAAATTAATAATTATGCTCCTTCGTCCACCCGAGAATCGTCGTCGGTCGAGGGACGATTATCGATCGCTGTGGAGTCGTTGACTCGTGTTATTGTTGTTATATATATATTTTTTTTTTCGGTTAAAAAATATTTTCGTCAGTACAAACCGCAATCAAACTATTTCAGTGGTGGACAGTAAGGACGGGCTAGCGTGGATTAACAATCGTTCGGTTATATTCGGGCCACTGGTGAAAGTGATTCCGTGCAGTTTAGCAGTTCCTCGAAAAATCCTCTGTATCGTCCTGTGTCAGATTTATATATATATATTTTTGTTATGAATGAATTTTTTTTATTTTTTTTTTTATTTTTTTCACGTGCATAAAGTTGTGCACTTGGTAAGTTTCGCCGAGCAAGTCCGAGGAATTTATGTTTCAGATTCCAGCCGGCTCTTCGTTGTCCGAGTTCGAGAATCGTGGGGAGCACGCAGTGACTTCGAACCGAGACCAATGGAATTCTCGCTCATGTATTGAACGAGTCGTTTCAATAAAAGTTTCTATCTTTCATCGTGGTTTATTTTTGTGATACGAGCTTTATTCAATTGCACCCCAAACGACAAGAAAAAAGAAAATTAATAACAAAAAGGAAAAGTAGTTATAAAATAATTGTTGGAAGAGTGTTCGATAAAACTCTGCATCGGCGGTGGAAACTTCGACGTTCTTCATTTATTTTTATCACCCAACGAAAAAAACCTAGATTAATTCTTTGGATCATTTTTAACCCGAGAACTCGTGTATCATTTTTTCAAATTCACATGCTAAGATAAGTCATCAATACATCGTCGTCTCTAGTCGATACAAAAGTTTCAACTTTTTTTATTCCACGCAACTCGTCAGTCAATCGACTAAAAAAAAGTCCATAGCACATATTGATTGGACATTCGCAAGCTGAGATAAGTCATCGATACATCGTCGTCTCCAGACCATACAAAAGTTTCAATGTTGTAAAACTTTTTTTTTATTCCACGTAACTCGGCAGCGAATAGACAAAAAAAAATTCATTGGACATTCGCAAGCTGAGACAAGTCATCTATACATCGTCGTCTCCAGTTCATACAAAAGTTTCAATTTTGTAAAACTTTTTTTTTATTCCACGCAACTCGTCGGCTAATCGACTGAAAAGGGAAAAAAAATCACTGTGCATATTCATTGGACATCAAGAGAAGGGAAGGCCAGACGGCGGTGCAGCTTTAACCAAAAGCCTCGACGAGTCTCGTTCACGGGGATATAATATCTGAAAAGGCATTCGCACCGCGCAGGTCCGCCAATGCATACACACAGGCTCGTAGTCTCGTCGCATACAACTACTCGGTTACAACAGAATCGCTTCGACGAGCGCGGGTAGGCGTGTACGAGGAGCTTTTTCGCTAGCTTTATTAACCACAGTCTGCAGAATCCCGCGCTAGTGAACGCGACAAGAGCCTCGGTTACAACACTCTTGATACTCGTCGAATATTATTATTATTATTATCAATATTTTTATGTTTTTTATTTTATTCATTTATTTATTGTTTATTATTATTGTTTTTTTTTCACGCCTCGAGGGTGTTGTCGATCGCCTTGGGTATAGAAGATGTGCCGACGAGGACGACGAGGCAAGCGTCGAGAGGCGTGTTGAGAGAGGAGCTTGTGGAAATAATAATAAAAATTTATATATATATATATATACGTGGCCAGGTCGGATTTTATAAATAGAGTTTCACTCGCGTGCCAACGACGCTTCTCCTGGGAGCGCGCCCGGAAAACTCACCACTCAATGAATTCTTAGGCCTACATCGCTGACTTCTTCATATAAATAATAATAACAATCATTTCTTTCTTGCTTCGTTCAGAGTGCTAAAGATCGGTGCTTTTTTAAAATAGAATATTGGTTAGAGAATTCGGGTCCGAGGGTGTCGAAGGAGAATAATAAGAGTGGGAGAATTAACTTTTTTTTCGGTTCGTTCAGAGTGCTAAACAGCCGGTAAACTTTCGTTATTATTATTGTTTCTTTTTTAGATGTCTGTAAAAATTTTACGAAGCCCGTACGAAAAGTTCGATGGGAAATTCGATGTAATAATTGTCGGAGGACTAATATTTTTTTTCGGTTCGTTCAGTGTGCTAAACTGCCGATAAACTTTTGTGATCCTTTTTTAAAGATATATTTGTAAACATTTTACGAAGTATGTACGAAGACTTCGATGCGAAATTCGACGAGTTCCGATCCGAGGATCTCGAAGGAGTGGTTAATTTTTAAAATTTTTAATTATCTTTTCATTCAATTATTATTTTTTTACCGTAGATAGTATATTATGAGGAGTGGTACGGGAAGAGTGGGCGGTACGTGCCGGGTGATAAGGGCACGAGTCACGAGCGCTCGTACCTCGAACCACCGGCGCAGCGAGGAATAAACACAAGCCGACGGATCGCCAGTTACGCGTACGAAGCCGAGCCGAGCGACGCGTTGTTTTGTATCTGCGGAGACGGGCGTCGCCTCGCGGAGTTTGACATTGTACGGTGCCGCGAGCGATGGAGATAGGATAAGGAGATGATGCACATGCGATAAGTCGGGGTGACGAGAACGAGGAGAAACACGGTCGACGATGTTGATCGACGTCGGAACGCGGAAGAGCCCGGAATAGCCGAACGACCAGAGTCAAGGATTTCTCCTCGAGGTCTCTCTCGAGTGCGAACCTCGAGAGTTATTTCACGAGTGAGAGGCACGCGGAGATGTCACGGGAAAATCGGGTCGAGCGCGTCATTGTGTTCATCAGGTAGTATCGACGGTAGAGAACAAAACGCACGTGCACTGCGACGCAACGTTGGTTTAGCGAACGAGGGAATAAGCCAGTAGTGAAACGGTACATCGCCCTTCGAACTGTACTATTAATGTAAATATATATAATATATGTATATATATATATCAGGGTGTTTCACACATAGGACATTCTTTTTTTTCAATTTCCCTCCCACCCTTTTGTAGTATAGATTTCGATCTCAAATTGAACCTCACGAAAGGCGGTCCCTAGCAAAAAATTCTAATAGGTGCTGCATTCGACGTTTGTACCCAAAAAATGCGGCAGCTTTGTAAACGTAATTGTCAACGACGGCCTTTAGCGAGATGTTTTTTAGATAGAAATATATAATTCTATGGGGTGGGAGATTAACTTTTTGTCATTTTTTTGTAGTTGATCCAAAATACATGTTCTTTAATTTTTTTTTTATTTGTATATAGGAAACTCTAAAAATGTCCAGTAGTGTGAATTTGTTGACGAAAATTCTTTCCACCCTCTAACAGTGTAGATTTCAATATCAAATTGAACCCCGCGAAAGATGGGCACAGACAAAAGATCCTAAGAGGTGCCGCATTCAACGTTTGTACCAAAGAAATTCGACAACTTCTTTCTTTTTGAGGATAAACGTTGAATGCGGCATCTCTTAAGATTTTTTGCTTAGGCCTACCGTTCGCTAGGTACAATTTCAAATTAAAATCTATACTATTGGAGGGTGGAAAGAATTTTTTTCAACAAATTTACCCTACTGGACATTTTCAGAGTTTTCTATATACGAATTGAAAAATCAAAGACTTTTGTGTTTAATACAAAAAATTACAAAAAGTTAAGCTAGCACCCCGTAGAACTGTATATTTTGGTCGTTAAAAAAATCTTGCGAAAGGCAGTCGCCGACAATGAAGTTTGAGAGGTGCCGCATTTGTTTGGGTAAAACGTCGAATGAGGCACCTCTTAGTATTCTTTGCTAGACACCGCCTTTCGCGAGGTTTAATTTGAGATCGAAATCTGTACTTTAAAAAGGTGGGAGGAAAATTGGAAAAAATGCCTTTTTAAAAAATCCTTATATATATATATATATGTATAAATAAGAACGAAAATGATTTTATTGCAAAATTAACTTTTTATTTCCACTGTCCAAATCGTAAATTTTTAGAATTTTTTGAAATAGAATTACAATTTTTTGAAAAAGAATTTGAATTTTGTTAATTTGTACATTATGAGTAATGTTAGAGATACGAGATTGTGTCGCTTTGAACTTCGTCCGCGAGGGTGATGTACCTTGAAGCACCTGCTTTGCTTCAATTTTTTTTTCCGTTTATGTAGATAAAATTAAGAATTTTGCATCGAAGCTTTTGCTTTGAGACACATACATATAGCTGCGTGGCTGGAGGGAGATTGAATAACGTTGGGGGAATCCAACTAGCGGGCGACGTACCTCGCGAGCGGGTGCGCGAGTCTTTGAGATTCCGTGAATGGAACTCGAGGCACGAGACTCTTGTATTCCGATGTTCGCGAGTCGTCCAAGGCCTTGACGCTGTAGTCGCTGCCCACACTCGTAATTATATCTGTATCAGTATCGGGCAAGAGCGTCGCACAGAGGGAGCGTAACCGTAATGATACCGAGTAGATAATTGGCAGTGTTCAGTATCAAAGTAAAGAGTTGTTGCGGATCGTTGCACAGATGACGATATCGAACCAGCTCGCGTTCACAGCTAGGAAAATCTTTTTATTTCTATCACTTTTTTTACGTCGAACAAAAAGCCGTGCAACACATTTCACTACACGAAGATGGTTTAATGTTCTTATATTGAAAAAAAAGTATCCGTTAACTTTTTTTTTTATTATGATAATAATGAAATTTTAGGAACAGAAAAAAGTGCTACGATCGACTTTGTAGCATTTCACGTAAATCTTAAATTACATATTTAGTCAAATTTTAGTAACGCGTACAAAAAAAGTGTGATAGTGGGTAGACTATGTAATAATAATTTAACGAGTATATATAAAAGAAAACCAACACTCTTTTTTTTTCTAACGAAATAATCGATTAGATCCGTAGCAGCGTTAATGATACCGAGCAATAACAGCAGTAATGATACTGAGTAGGTAATTGCTGGTGTATCAAAGTAGAGAGTTCTTGCGGATCCGCGCACAGATGCCGATATTGAACCGGAGCTCGCGTTAGGAAGATGTTTTTTTCTCTATCCATTTTTTATGCCGAACAAAAAGCCGTGCAACACATTACACTATACGAAGATGGTTTAATGATCTTATATTAAAAAAAACATCCGTTAACCTTTTTTTATTATGATATTTCTAATGAAATTTTAGGGATAGAAAATAACATGTTATAATTTTTTTTTACGTTTCACGTGAAAACAAGAGTTATAATACGTACACCATATAAAAATAATTCAACTCATATACAAACAAAAAAACCAACACGTTTCTTTAAATAAAATTATTGATTAGATCCGTAGAAATAAATTTTCGCCTGAGATTAATATCGGCGATATCGGACAGCGTAGGTGATGGAGTATGTGTGTTTAAGGCGACGGCTCGTACAGCGGCTGGACGGGCTCTCGAGCTCGAAATGCTCGCCTGAGCGTAACATCATAACGTGCATCGGCGATAGCAGAGCGGGTTGCACGGTATATGATAGCACGCGGGAGAGGAGAGGGCGCCGGGCAGGCTACACATGTTTAATTATTATTTTTTTTATTCCCCTTTGCCGCGCTCTAAAAAGCCAACGACGTGTACAGAGAAGCGGCGACGCGATGCCAGAGCGGAGGAGAATCTCCCGAAGCGGTGTCCGACGGGCTAGTACAGCTCGATGATTCACACCGTTCACCTCACAGTCCGATATCGCTCCTCGTACACGTTTCGTCGAATTTCCATATCGCAAAAAAAAAAAAAAAAAAAACAAAAATAATTCTTCCTTTTCTCTATTTTCATATAAAATTTTTGGAAGAATAATAATTCTGCCGTTTCTCTATTTTCATATAAAAATAAAATAAAAAAAATTCTAGCGTTTTTCTATTTTTATACAAAAATTAAAAATAAAAATTAAATAATAATTTTTTCGTTTCCGTATTTTAATCTCCGCCCCCCGGCTGCGCTTTTTCGTCGCGATATGAAGACGAAAAAAAGCTTTATTGTTTCGAATCGTTTTAGTCCGATTTTCGATGATTCTTCGAGTCGATAATTTTTTTTTTTATAGAACAAAATATTATGAAGAGGAAAAATAGGTGATAGAAAGTTTTGTATCGTGTGTGAGACAACGGGGAGATCCGGGCCCGTCCCGATGCTGTGCGGCATGGACAAACGTCCGAAGATCGAAGTCGTTCGCGTGTCGTCGACGGAGCGAAAGAATTTTCGGCCGCTCGACGGTGTCCAACTGAGAGCGGCTTACAGTCACGTACGAGTCGGCACTTACTGCCCGGAACTCGAGGTCGAGACGGCACCGTGCGAAAATAAACCGCCGGCCGGGAGCGGACAGAGAAAGTTCAAAAAGTAAGTTGCCTTGTACGCCGAAGACTTTCGAAGATTGTAACCATTTTTTATGTTAATTTTAATGTTAATTTTGATGTTAATTTTTATGTTAATTTTGATGTTAATTTTTATGTTAATTTTAATGTTCATTTTAATGTCAATTTTAATTTTTTTAAGAAATTTGGGACCAGTATCAAGACTGCTGAGACGCCGTAACCAAGGATCGTGCCTCGCAACAAAATCCTGTGATAACATTTATAACGTAAATAGAAATAGCGGCTCGCTGGATTGGAGAATGGGTCAGTCAGCCACCGAGCCGGGTAAAGAAATTTCATGTAATTTGCGTGCTTGCTGTACCGAATGACGATTAACGAATACCGTACGATATTTCATTTTATTTCTTTTTATTTTAGCGCTGCAAGCTCGTCAGAGCAACAGTCTCGACTGGCGAGTGGGTCGAACGGTCAATCAGGATTGGCGCGACGCTAGCAGAAGCGCCGAACAGTTATCGAGAAGTCCCAACTTGACTTCCGGTGGGCTTCATACACCAAGTGCCAAGTAAGCGGCTCTCCGGCCCAATCGTAATTCTCGGAGTGATTTCACGTGGAAACTTCAGACCGAGTGAAACATCCCGGGCTCGGTCGGTATCAAAAACTGTAATCAACTTTTCTCACGGGTTTTCCCATGCATGGTCTGAAGAAAAGTCTCATCGGAAGCGGATATAATCGCGGTTGTCGACGAGACTTTTATTTTGGCTGTACTTGCCAGAAACCGCGAGGAAAGTTGATTACAGTTTTTATTACCGACCGCGGTATTGCACGTCTGCTTAAGGCCATGTGAAAGATGTACCAAGTGACATATGAGTGCGAGAGAGATAGATGCATTTTTCGAATCAATGCTATTCAATTAAAACCGGTTGACGTTTCGGATAAAACAGATGCATCATCGGACGCGGTAATAAATTGTACATCCGCTAATGCTTTGCTTTTTCCCGAAAAGTCTACAGTCTCTGAATCGCATTCATTACAGAGTTGTTTCACATGTCCTTAAGTGGACGCGGAACCGAATCGGTCGGTAACGAAATCTGTAATCCATTTTTTTGTCTCTCTTGCACTCATACGTATTTAGCCTTCTTTTAAGATGAGGCTAAAGATCAACGTGACCTTAAAATATTTTTAATCCATTTTTCTCCGAAATGGTTTGGTCATCTTATAGAATCTTTTCGGAGAAAAATGGATTAAAAATTTTAATACTGACTCTCACACTCATACATGTGTAGACTTCCCTTAAGGCTATGCGAAACGGTCCCTCCCGCCCCGACTCAGTCGGTAACAAAAACTGTAATCAATTTTTTAAATGATTTTAAATTTTTCTGAACAAAAACTAAGTTATCAGCGTCCGTTTGACCGTCGAACGACGACCCTAATAATTCTTGTTTAGCCTAAAGTATTAAAGAAACTTACGAAAAATGGATAACAGGTTTCGTTACCGACCGAGTATATCTCACACCGTTTAAGCTAATGTCGTGATTTTTTTATTTTCAGATCGAAGATCGTGTCCCTGCTGAGGCGACTTTCGCCTCGGCTCCCCCGTCCAGGGAGCAAAGCGACTTCCGGTTCCCTTGCGTCGTCGCCCACCGTGTGTCCGTGGCTCAGAGTCGAGTACTCGAATGAGTCCGTCAACGAGACGAGGCGCGACGAATCCCAGGAGAGTGACGTAAGCTACCAGCGGGAGTTACAGTTGAACGAGCTGAGAAAGAGGATGCTCGGTGCCTCGCCTTTGCCTTCGTCTTCATCGACCATCCAGGTGAGGAAAAAAAAAATTGACGTTCCCGACGATGATAAAACACTCCCATCGATGGACCCGACTGAGCATAACGTCCCGCGCCATTCTTTTTCTTCGCCAATCATTCTCGAGCCCGTGGACCGGAAAAAGAATCGCACTCGTCCCGCAGTCGATAAAAAAAAAAATAAATGGTTCGATTCGAGATTAAAATATATTTTTTTAGGCTCAAATTGCCGACCGGACGAACGACAACGTCAGTACGGACGAGAACGCCAATACCGGAAGTGCGACGGCGAAGAACTGCGAGGAAAACACCGCCGAGTATAATCCACGGATCTATAGAGCGTAAGCAATTTTTTAGTTTTCTTTTCATTTTTTTCTACCTTCGATTATTTCGATTGAACTGATTTTTTTATTAATCACAATTTCGTCGAGCAGAGACTTCGATCGATCTTCGTTACTGTAATAACGCATCTGATATACGCTTGCCCCTTGTAAAACCCACATAATCGTAGCAAAAAAAAAATCGAAAAAAGAACGATGAACAATCCCAATTTCCGATGTCCACCCGAAAAAAATAGCACCCTGCATTTTGTCGATTACTATCTTTAAATGTGCATGACTGTCTCTCTATCCGTAAAAAAATTATCTAACCGAACAATTCTGTTATGCTGTAATCTTTGAATAATCTCGCACCAAACTAACACAACCAATAAATGTAAATGAACTCCTGCATTCCACGTGTCCCTCTATCTCGCTGGCAATCATAATTTCTCTTCCATTTTCTCAATAATTTCTTTTTTCTCTTTAATCCGAATGCGATCTATACAATACTGATAATTTTACTAATACAAATACTATACAAAGGGGTTTTCTTTTTCGACATGCAAATTGACAATCACCACGTTACATCTCGTCTCGTTATACGTCCGGCTACACACATAAGTAATATGTATAATTTTACATACGACAAAAAAGGAAAAAATTTACCGGGCATCGGAACTCGTCTCTAGGAAATTTATCGATTATTTCTTTCGAATCGTTACCGAACGAACTATATCGAATCTCTATAGTTATCGAATGCTGCGACCGATAAGAAGATTTATTTCATTGATTTGCCGTGGCCTCGGACAGTCTAATTTCGGAATCCTCTTTTTCGTTTTTAATGAAGCGACTCAATTCCGTTTCGATCCTGTTCAGTTCAACTATAATTCGATTATAATTCAACTATAGACAAAATAAACATCGTTCTGAAGAGCGCCCGACCAGGCTCGAAACGTAATTGACTCTCTTCATTAAATACCAACAAGAAGAGGCATCCGAAATTAGACAAATTAAACAAATCAAAGAAATAAAGGTTTCGAATGTTTTTCTTTAAAAAATTATTAAACTCTCGCCTCGTCGCCGATTTCTCGCGGTTTTTTTCGGACCCTGATCGGTTCAACTACAATTCAACTACGGGCAAAATAAAATCGACTCTCTTAATTAAAAACCAAAAAGAAGAGGATTCCGTAATGAGACCGTTCCGAAGCCGCGGCATATCAAAGAAACAAAGACATCGAATATTTTTCATAAAAAAAAAAAAAAATGTCTTAAACTCTCGCCTCGTCGCCGGTTACTCGTGGTAGGTGCATATGAGGTTATAGAAGTGTCCCTTGCAGTAGTGATTAACGTATTTGTGAAGCCTGCTCGTCCCGACAGTTTTGTAGACGAGACACAGATGATTGTCCTTGGACGGTACGTGGATGAGCGCGCCCTCCTGTTCCCTGGGATCGACGTAGTCTATCGTGTCGTCCTCGGTCGCGTTGCTCGTGTGAAACTGCATGATAACGTCCAGGGTGCCAGGTTCGGCGACGCTGGAGTTCCCAGTTTCATCCTCGGAGCACTCGACCGAGCAGTCGAAGGGATCCGAGAGGTAATCGCCGATGTCCGAGACGTCAGAGTCCTCGGAGTCGGGGTTGACCGGAGCGCGGCGTTTGGCGCCGCCGCTCGGGTCGTTGACCTCGAGCTTCGAGCACGAGGCCTGTGAGGCTCTTCCGTTCGTCGGCGAATTTTTTTTCGAGCACCTCGGAGCCTTGCCCTTGAGGATGCGCCGAAGAATCTCGTCCTCGGAGATGTCCTCGTTGCTGCTGGCGGAGACTCGTCGGGCCGCTCGTTTCTCCTGGCGGTTCCTGGACCTCGAAGAGCCGTTGCTCGTCGGGGGTTTCTCCTCCTCGTGACCGGCCTGCGGCCTGTCGCAGATCAGCGTGTAGCATCCCTTGGACCACCGCTGCAACTCCAAGGTCATCTTCGGGTCCATGCCATCCTCCGGCACGAGATCCAACTCAGTGTAGTCCTTGAGGAGCCGAAAAATCCCGAGCGACTTGAACATGTCGTAAAAATCACGGAGACTCCTCGGCAGGGTCTCCGGGTCGGCGACCTCGTAGCGGCGAACGTCCGCGGGTCCCAAACGGCTCCATTCGATCTCGCCGGAAGTCAGCTCGCCCAGGAGCCTCTCGTAGACTTCCGGTCTCAGGAAGTTCGCCAGAAAGGTGTAGGATTTTAGCTCCACGTCTTTCTGGATCTCCTTGACGATCTCCGGACGCAGATAAGAGTCGCTTATCCACGAGTCGAGCTTGACCGGAAGCTCCTCCGGTCGGAGGAATCTCGGCTCGGTCTCGGGACGCGGAGGTCGTTCCGCCGCTCGAGGCGGGCCGTGGAACCAGCCGTTTATCGTCCATCGGGACTTCTCCGGGGAAGTCACCTCGGCGACCTGGTGGTACGAGTTGTCGACGACCTCGAAGAAGACGAGGGAATTGTATTCGGGGACGAGCGAGCGGACGATCTCGCGCGGCAAACCGTTCTCGTCCGTGTCGAAGAGGTCCAACGTGCCGCCGTCCTCGGCCGTCCAGTTCTTCGACAAGTAAAGAATGAAGGCTATCCTTCGGTCGCCGAGGTTGTCGTCGTGACAGAGCAGGTAGTCCGTGTCGTAGTAGCAGGAACTCGACATCGAGATCTTCTTGCTCAGGTCGATACGCGTGTTCGACGCCATCCACGCGCACACGTCCGTCTGGAAGGTCTCGTAGAGACGACGGAGATTCTCGCTCTCCACGTTCGCCAGGTCGCTCGTCTGCTCGAACTGGTAGAGATCCATGCTCTGACGACGACTCTTCACGTCGGAGAGCTCGTTCTTCAGCTCGTCCATGAAGGTCTCGCTCTTTATGAAGTTCGAGATCCTGCAGAGACGGAAGGGCTCCGTTATCAGGCTCATGTTCGAAGTCTCCAAAGGGCAATTCCCGTGCCAGCTTCGCGAGAAACCCTCCTGGAAATCGGCGGCGTACACGTGGTCGGATATCGTCGCGTGCTTGAACCTCTTCACTTCCGGCTCCTCGAGAGCCATCTCTCCGATTTCCGGGGAATAATTTTTTTATCGGCTGAGGTCGCTGGAAAATAGAATTTTCTTTTTTTTTATTTTTATTTATTTATTTATTTATTTATTTATTTATTTTTAACGAGGGTTCGTCGGTGGAAAGTAGAATTTTTAGGTTTTTTTTATTACCTCGGATTCGCCCGGTGAAAAATGTAGTTTTTCTTCGGTTCTTTTTACCTCAGAATTCGTCCGGTGGAAAATATAAATTTTCTTCGGTTTTTTTTTTTAACTCAGATTCGTCCGGTGAAAAATGTAGTTCCTTTTACCTCAGAATTCGTCCGATGGAAAGTATGTTTTTCGGTTTTGTTTTTTTTACGCCGGCTTCGTCGCGTGGGAAATGTTATTTTTCTTCGGCTTTTTTTTATCTCGGCTTAGTCACTGGAAAATATAATTTTTCTTCAGTTTTTTTTTGTCTTTTGAATCTTCGTTAATTCTTTAGCTTTTTTTCGATTTCACATGTCAATAATTCAAATGAAAATATAATTTTTCTTCGGTTTTTTTTTCTCTCAAACCTGCGTTAGTTTTCGGTTTTATTTTCAATTTCAAATGTCCCGCCGTCCCCGTCCGGCGACCATTGCTCTAGCAGTAGAGAATATCGTCACGTGGTTTTCCTCTCGCTCTCCGCTCACACCGGGATTTTTCTCCACGCGATTTATCACATCGTGTCCTCTCTCACCGCAGCTGTGAGAATTTCTCGCAACTTGGAAATTTTTTTTACATATATTTTTTTTATATTAATTTTTTTTTGCAACCGAGAGGCCAGCAGGAAACTGTCAGAGAGTCGCCGAGATTTTCTCTCCGGATCTCCAGCACTTGTTTGTCAAAGCGTGCGGCCCACGTGGTCCGACCGCACCGCGTGTGTGTCGCTGCGAAAGGAAGGAACGATCGAATAATTGCGAGTGTTTATTTCGCGAAATTGTCTTAGCCGTTTGATCGAACGGGACGTTTGAGAATCGGCGAATAAGGCAAGGAATCGATATTCTCGTCGATCGTTACTCACGTGATGTCTCGCACGGTCGTCGAAAAAAAAAAATTCAGCGAGACAGTCGCTCCGTCGTGTCCATGTCGCGGATCGGCGCACTGCCCACCAGTGGCGAATGCAGTGCGAACGTCTCGCCTACTAGCCTTTCCGAAAACGTTGATCGCCGAGCGGCTTCGTAGCCAGGCCCGTGTCGCGCGAGCGCACGGATTGTCGAAGCCGCCCGACGAAGACACAGCCCTGCCCGGCGAGAACTATGCGAAAACTCGCACGCTGTGCACTCCCGTCGCACTCGTCGGACGACCGGCCCACGATCGTAAATCGTGCGTGTCGTTCGACTATGAGGAAGTAATCGATAAAACCAGTACGACTCGATGAAATGTTAATAGAAGGCTTCTTGTTTTTAGTATAATTACATGTGATATTATTTTACTGCGACTGAACTAACGTATCAGAAGTAGTGCGCAGTTTTTTTATTAGGCTTTTAGTTAGTATCGTTATAATAATAATCGATGGAAGTATGGGGTAATTTAGTTTTTGTCTTCATTTATCGTCGCACCAGTTGCAAGTGAGAATCTATAATGCTAAGACATACATGTATAAGAAATGTATAATGATCATAATAATGGTTATTATTATCACTGGCAGGTTTTATGGCTCGCGCGCGACACCGGCCGCGATATCGTCTGTGAAATTTAGATTTCCGGAGATTTACCGTAAATACCGGCAATTTTGAAAATCTATTTTTTTCTACGTAGTGACGTCATACTGGAAGCAGGACACTACCGATTTAAAAAACTTATTTCTTAGACCGAAAGTGACGTCACACCGGAAATGTCAGACTTCCTGTTTAAACATCTTATTTCGTCGACCGGAAGTGGCGTCATACCGGAACCAACTCTTATTATTCGACCGGAAGTGACGTCATACCGGTATTGCGACACTTCCGATTTGAAAGTCTTCTTTTTTTTACTGCAAGTGTCGTCATATCGGAATTGCGGCACTTCCGGTCGAAGGATGAGATTTCCAAACCGGAAGTGTCGTATTTCAGAAGTGACGTACATTGATCACAAATAATAATTAAGGCTATGTGAAAGATGTACCACGTGACATATGAGAGCAAGAGAGATAAATGAATTTTCGAATCAATGCCATTTAAAATCGGTTGACGTTTCGGATAAACCAGAAGCATCATCGGACGCGGTATTAAATTGTGCATCCGCTAATGCTTTGCTTTTTCCCGAAAAGTCTCTGAATCGCATTCATTACAGGTTTTGGTTATCGACTGAGTTGTTTCGCATGTCCTTAACCAATTGAGACATCCTCTTACAACTGTTCGCAGATCCGCGAAATGACAGAAAATCGAGTTACAAAATTCAAACTTCCCGCTCTCCCGGCGGAAGGTTCGCCGGTCGCCGCGTGACCGCGCAGCGGCGCGACGCTCGCCCTCTAATATGGCCGCGGCGTTTCCCACGTTTGACGGTTTCAGTGACGGGTAAACGAATTTCGGGGACAGACATACACACACGCGCGGGGCACACCCTCGAGGACGCAAAATCCATCGTGTGTTGCGATAAAGCTCGGCGTCGCGGGTGAACATAAAAACCACAACAACAAAAAAAAAAACAATTAACGCGCACCGTTCTCGCGAGCGTTTCGAAGTTCGGCGAGAAAAAAAAAACAAGGATTAATTTTTTTTTTTCTCCTTTTCGCGGTTACACCGAGAGACGTTGTGCACGGACATTCCGCGAGCGAGGATCGACGTGGTGAGTAACGATCGCTCTGGCTCTCTCTCTCTCCAGCTCTATCGCCAAGTTTTTTTGTGGCAGGACGAATCGGCCGTCGCGGCTGATCCGTTCGCCAAATATCCTCTCCTTTGCTGCCGAACCGTGTAGGAAAGTCCGCGTTTGTTAATCCTCGTCGGAAAGCATTTCGTACGCCGACTCGCACACGTCCGCCTATGCATGTCGATACGGTAGATTTTTTGTTGTTTTTCTCTCAACGGGGTATTTTACAACCCCGCTAAATCGACATCCCCATTTTTTTTTCTTTCCGCCGCTCGAACGTCTTCCGATTATTCGCCGGAGCGGAACACGAACAGTCGTCACTTCAATCTTTTTTTTTTCTAGTCCCGTCGTTGCCACCTTTCACCGCATTGCCCACCTGTTCCTATTCGGTGAGAATCGCTCCGTGATTCTCCGGTCTCTCGCCTTCGCTGGGAAGAATCTTTTCGTTTTTTTTGTTGTCGGGGGAAATTATGGAGTTTTAGTTGGTTTGCCATATGAACAATCGGACCGTCGACTTCGCGGAAGGGCTCGGAAAAAAGTGATATGAAGATTCTTTTGAGTTGAAGATTTTTTAAATAATTGTCGTGACCCTGAAAATATCTGCATGAGATCGAATTTCATCCCTGGCGAGTCTAGTGCTTCGGGAAGGAAAAAGATTGGTCGCTTGTAGGATTTTTTTTTGCTGTCGAATATTTTGATTTTATTTTTAATTATTTACATAATCGAACCGTCGTCTCCGCGGACGGGCTCGAAAAAAAAGTGCTGCGAAGATTTTGTGAGTTCAATAATTAAAAAATTGTATCGACTCTGAAGCACGACGTCAAGTTTCAGCTTTGGGGAGTTTCTGTCGATGCACTGTTTAGGGAAGAAAGAAAAATTGTTCGCTTGAAGAATTTTATTCTCTGAGTGAACTTCCTCGTGCAAAGTTTGTGCGGTGAATAAACACAGCCGTTAATAACTCGACGAAATTTAGTCTCGTGCAGATATGTGCAGGGTCATAAAATTTATAATTTTCTCACTCATATCGAGCTCGATTTGAGGTAGTCCTTGCGTCATTTCTGACGCCACCCAAGTTCGAGAGAGGAATGGGAGAGATTACGAACACTTCTCGATGGAATAAAAATCTGGAAAAAAATCGGGCATATCGAATGTGCTGAACATAATATAAAATTTTCAAACATAACATAACATTTTGAAAAAATTCATACATATTCAAAAAAACTAATGAATCATTTTTATGAAATAAAAATTACGTTGCCGGCTAATTTGTTGCAAAATTTTTTATGTCGGTTGTTTGTTGATAATAACATTAATAGCATTAACTAATTAGTTAATAAATAACGTTAATAACATTTTGGAATTAGAATTACGAACAAACAATCTTTTCAGCATCTTCCATACGCTTGATTTTTTTTTTCTGATTTTTATCCGATCGAAGAAGTGTTTGTCATTCTCTCTTATTCCTCATTCAAACTAATTCGGTGTCAGACACAACTAAAGGACCACATCAATCGAGCCCGATATAGTCTCCGTATTTCGACAGGTATTTATTCATAAAGCTCGACCCGGCCGGTTCAATTCACATCGTCCCACAGACTCTCCGAGTTGGAATAAATATTTCCGGTGTGCGTTCGGCCCGAGACGGCGGGAATACGCTAGATGACTCGATGATTTATGTACACGCCAGTTTGTACACGGAATAAAGTAGAAATTTTTGCTGTGCGTGCGGCCGAGCTGCGTAAGCGCCGAGGAACAACGACTACGAGGGAAGTAGGCAGGGCAGCCAGGAGAGGCGAGGAGGGGGGGGGGGGGCAAGCCGAGAGTCTATCGACCGGCGAGATCGTGTCGACCTTGAACGGTACTTTCTTCGCGCCCTAGTGCGACTTTGAGCGAGTTGTCGTCGCAAAAACGTCTCCTACTATGAGCCTAGGACAAAAACGGATATCCAGAGGCATCGCGCATGTCGAGCCAAAACCATAGATTTTTAGCCGATTCGATCCATAACAAAGCAACGCTTAGACGAGTCGAGTGAGTAACAGCCGGTCACCGAGGGATCGAACAGCGTCGACCTTATTGTTTTTACCGTTATTTATTATCCCGGAGGAGTTTGAAGATTTCTATTATTATTAGTATTATTTTTATTTCGCGTTTATGTCGCGGAACATGACAGGATGCATCTCGCACGTCCAGCTAGAACGATACATTTTTTTATTCAATTCGATCCATAAAAATAACGCCTAGACGAGTCGGGTGAGTAACAGCCGGTTATCGATGAATCGAACAGCATTGACCTTATTTCCCTTACCGTTATTCATTGTCTCGGAAGAGTTTAAAGATTTTAAAAATGTTAGTATTATTATTATCATCATCATTATTATCATTATTATCATTATTATCATTATAAGCATTATTATTTACAGAAAATAAGTTTTAACTTTTTACATCTGCTTCTATATAATGCTCTTCACGTAAAAATATGTAGATCAATTTCATTTTTAAATATATTCGTAGACTCTCTCCTAATTATTTCTATTATTATTATGCGTTATGAGCTTGAAGATTTTTTGTTTATTTATTATTATTATTATTGT
Organism: Stenichneumon culpator; assembly: GCA_964017025.1. NCBI lineage: Eukaryota > Metazoa > Arthropoda > Insecta > Hymenoptera > Ichneumonidae > Stenichneumon > Stenichneumon culpator. Next base: position 14,970,849 of record OZ024779.1, on the reverse strand, counting down.
TATTATTATTATTTTTAGTTCGCATTCCTCGGGTCACTCGTGACTGCTTCGAAGTTATCCGGAACATAACAGGTCCCCCCCCTCTCCTCAGGCAGCGATAAAGAGGCTTCCCCTCTCGCACCTACACCGCAGGTTGCAATTAATCGGGCACTCTTGACTCGCGTGGGTGCAGAGGTGCGATATGCGCTCGCGGTGTGGGGGGGGGGCGGAGGGGGAGGGGTGGGGGTAGATACTGCATCGGTGACTGCACGGGAGTTTTCCCTTTTTCGGAAATCCGGTTAGATGCCCGACTGGCCTGCTGCCTACGTACGTCGAACAACTTTTCGTTCGGTCACTCGGCAACCGAGCTAAATAGCTGCGGTACTGGGAGACACTTTTTTACTATTTCACTTTTTTTTTTTCACTTGACGTGTTCGTGTCGATGCCTTTGCATCGGCTATGCCAGCTCCGATCAACCCTTTAACGGGCAGGCGAGAACATTATTTTGTACCATCTTTTTTGGACTTGGAACAAATAAGGCAGTTCTACGACTCTTGGGTATTCTCGATTTGGCAGTTTTTTAGTGATACACGGAGGACAGAAAATGCGAATTGCCAGAGTGAAAGTATTGATTTCGGGTTGGTTTAATAGAGTCGGAGTATTTTAGAAGTTATCAGACATATGCGAAATATTCCGTCCATAATAATAATAATAATAATAATAATAATAATAATAATAATAATAATAATAATAATAATAATAATAATAATAATAATAACTGGCAACAATATGACATAATAAAATGAACAATTATATAACGATAAATAAATGAAAGAAAAATATAAATACATAAAATAAATACGTAAACAAAAGTATACAAATATCAGCACAGTTAGTCGGAGAAGATGGAAGAGGGAGTCTGCTGATTGTGGAGCTGTACAGCCAGGGTTCGTAAAGTACGAGAAGCGTGCGTAAATTAATTCGAAGGTTTGAGGAATAGGGTCGGAGAAACAATTGCCGTCGCGGCAATCTCGCGAATCTCGAACCCTAGAGGGATTTCTTTAACCCGAGTGATTTTAAGGGCCATCTCATCTCAATAAATGAAAAAAACAAAGAAAAAAAAAACAAAGAAAAAGATATAAACGTTACCAAAACTGCCGACAAGACTAGCGAAAAATAATCAGAATATTTGGAAGTCCGTGCGCAGACGAAAACAAAGTCTCTTCCGCGCATAAATTAATCTGAACTTTGAGGAATAGCGCCGGAGAAACAATCGCCGTAGCGGCAATCTCGCGAGTTTCGAATCTCGGCGAAACTTTCTCCGCAGGAAAAAAAAAAAAAAAAAAAGCATAGCTTAGACGGGACATCTTTGAGCCGAGCGATCTCAAGGGCAGCGACAGTCGATCCCACGCACAATTTGACTCCTATGAACTATATACGTTTCGCTAGTTGTCCTCTCGCTCACGCGCCGTGCGGCCAACGCCTGCTGCAACGCTAAGAATCGAGTTCTTCGTGTATTTTCTCTTCTCTCTTGTATGCATGTGTGTATGTCTGTGTGTGACTCTGTCTCGATTCCTCGCTCCCTCGTATGTGTTCCTCGCGCTTTAGGTAATACCGTAAGAAAACGAGGTACGCACGAGTGTACTCGAACTTCCGGTCGCTGCGTCACGGCATTCTGCTGTAGTCGCATTATTCACTCGTCTTACGAACCGACGGATTTTTTTCTTCCCCCTCCTCTCCCCTCCTCCCCCTCCTGCGGCCTGTTCCCCCTCCCCCATCCGCCATCTACAGTCTACTTAACTCCGTATTATCTCAATTATCCTCGAGCCTCTTTCCTCAAGAGTTTTACACGTTTTACTGATGCGAACAACCTTCCTTCGACCTCCCCTTCGCAAATCATCGTCGTGAGTAGACGAAAAAAAGTAATAATAATTCTGGAACAATTCTATTTCGTAAGAAGATGATTTCTTTCTTTTTTTTTTTCTTTCACTTCCTTGATCGAAATTAAGATAGCTCGCTCGTTGCATAAATGGCAAAATTTATATTATTATGTATTTGAACTTATTTGGGTTTTGTTATTTTATTAAAAAAACATTTTTTTTACGTTTCCGATCGATACTAAAAAAGCTCAACCGTAGCATAAATGGAAACTCTTCAATTCCTATGTAATTGAACACATTTTGCTTTGGTTATTTCATTCGAAACAAACAAATTGAATTTTCCCTATCGAAACTGAGGTAGCTCGAGCCTTGCATAAATGCAAACATTGTAATCGCCGTTCTGAGGTGCCGGAAAAAAAACATAATAATAATAATAATTCTGAATCAATTATCTTTCTCAATAACTTCATACTTTCAATTTTCTTTATTCACATCTTCGCTGCTTAGATAGCCCGATTCTGCCTAAATGGAAGCATATTTTTTTGTCCCAAGTTATTCAACCCATTTGAGTTTTTAAAAATCTTATAAACTTCTTTCTGTAACTTTATGTAAAAAAGAAGGCTCGAAAGGGTGGTCGAAGTTGGTTTATAAGTACGCGAAGAGAAGGCGCGCGTCTCGGGGAAAAGCCGGGACGAGTCACACGAAGTGTGCCGAGCGGTTCAAAAGTCAGAGTGGTTTATTTGCGTTTATATATAGAGGAGAGGAGAGGCAGTGAGAGTTCGTCCGGTGTCACTTACCCCGACGACCCGCTCGATCCCTCCGGCATGCATGTGCGCGCCGACTACGATCGATATTTTATTTTTCTTTCCCTCTCGTAGCACGCGACAAAACGTGCGATCCGTCCCGCAAGGCCTCTCCGGCTTTCTCTCCCTCGCCCTTTACCGACGAGCACTTCCGGTTTTCGTTACGGCATCGGTTTGTAAATCGTTTGCTTCTGTCTCGCGGAGCAATCTGGAAAGAAAACGGACGAAAAGCAGGGAAGTCGCAGGAGGGTTTGAACGACCGTTCGCATTCACACGCATTTAGATTCACACCTACATTAATCCCGATAATATTCAATGACTCGGATATTCGAAGGACATCAAAAAAATTAATATTAATTATTAATATGGTTCTTGAGACTGAAAGAACCATATTAATATGGTTCTTGAGACTGAAAGAACGATGAGAAAATATTTTCTTTACTGTGCTACGGTTGTGTATTCGAGAAATACCCGAAATCGACCGTTCCACAGCTGCAGCAAAGAAAATATTAATTATCGATTAATAATAATTGTAATCGTATTATAATTATACTACTATTAAAAATATATTATGAGATAATAATAATATTAATATTGTAATATTACAATGTTGCAGTATAATTATAACGTTATAATTACAATACTCGATAGCTTCCCCCTATTCAACCCACATACAAAAAAACATACAGAATATATCGAAAAATATATCATCGATCGATAGAATTTTTTTTTTTATGAGAATAAATCAGCTCCATTTTTCCATAAGTTAAGCTAATTAAAAATTAAAAAATTAAGATAATAAAAATAATTAACATTAAAGAATAAACATTCTGACCAAACAGCAGAACACTTCGTTGAATCCAAATCCGTCCCCGCCATTCAGGAATAGCCGAGACCGTCCGAATCTTCCGCCGGAATGTCGACATTAAAGCTCGTCCTTTGATCCGAGGATCTCATAAGTCCCAAAAAGTCACAGTCCGTAAATGATCTCCGGGCGAAAAAAATTTTAAATAAAAATAACCCAACAAAAATAATAACACAATAAAATAATAGTATAAAATAATATACAACTTATAATCCAATAAAAATGAAAAATTCAAAAATAAAAATATAAAAATAATTAACATTAAAGAACAAACATTCCGACCAAAAAGCAGAGCACTTTGTTGAATCCAAATCCGTCCCCGCCGTTCAGGAATAGCCGAGACCGTCCGAATTTTCCTCCGGAATGTCGACATGAAAGCTCGTCCTTTGACCCGAGGATCTCATAAGTCCCAAAAAGTCACAGTTCGTAAATGATCGCCGGGCGAAAAGGGATCCAGACGCGCCTTATCGCGCGCTCTGTCATCGGTTCTAGCATCAACACATATACATATATATATATATATATATATATATATATAGCGTGCATCCGAGGCATTCGCCGGTCTATGCTCGTCCTCTCCTCTCCCCCCCGAGGGTTCCAAAAATACACCCTCGGCGAGCGAGGCGCGCGGTCGGAAAGGGAAGAGGAACAAGAGTAAGAGGCGCGAGCGAGAGAAAGATCTCTAGAGAGGCGAGACGCCGGGAATGCGGAGCTCTCGGGGCGACGCCACTCTTCGGCAAGCACTCGAGCCAACGAGGACCGATTCTTCTCGAGCCTCTCGCGCGACTCCCGAGCGGCCGGCCTCGTCCGGTTATCCTCGCGATTTCTCGCCGGACGCGCGCGCGAAGGCCCGAGCACTCTTTCGCACGCCTCGGCTAACTCCACTGCCCGGCTGGACGGCGCGCAACTTCGCCGAACGCGAATAGACGACTATACGTGGTGTAGAAAAAAAATAAATAAAAGAAAGATAGAAAAAAAAATAGTGTTTGATTTATTGGCGGGTGAGTGTGCTTGCACTGTTCGGCGTGTTCGAGGACTGCGGCCGGCTAGCACGAAAGCCGGAGGCTTCATAGAACCATGAATGAACGGGGAGGGCGAGGAGATAAGAATTCTTGCGCAGGGATGAATGAAGCTCGAGGCTGAAAGAGCCGAAACGTTTTTTTCCGATCTGGTAATTGATTGTAAGGAATTTGGTTATTTCTTTTTTATTGGTATTTGGTTTTTTAAATAAGAGGCGGGATTTTGGGTCTTTGGACATAGGCGAAGGGGTTTGGTAAATAAATCGATTAGCGATGCCCTTGAAGATAGAGAGTGGAACTTACACGGTGAATCCAGTGACGAGCAAAAAGAGTGTGGCCACGAAATTTTTTCTGTGGAAACATTGGCGCTCCAGGTATTGAGATAAACATTGAAGAAAGAATAAATATTCTTTTGTTTCGAGTGTGAGCTTAAATAATCGAAGTTTGGTTCTTTTGTTTGGTTTTTTTTTTTTTTTCATGTTTGACAATAATAAAAATTACTAATCGGCCCTCGGAGATTTCTTTCCGGGTTAACCGGAAGTCTGCGCGATGGACGGTTCTGTTTATACAGTGAATTTTTTTTCTGTGAACAGATTATCGCTCCAGGTATTGAGATAGAGAAAGATTTTTTTTTCTTTTTTCGAGTGAGCTTAAATAATCAAAGTTTGATTTTTGTTTGTTTTTTTTTCCACGATTAACAATAATAAAATCGACTAATCGGCCTTTGGAAATTTCTTTTGGGGGTAACCGGAAGTCTGCGCAATGGAACGTTCTCTTCATAAAGTGAATTTTTTTTTTCTGTGGAAACATTGCCGCTCCAAGTATTGAGAAAAACGAAAAAATATTTCTTTCTTCGAATGAGAGCTTAAATAATTACTTTCATTTTTTTGTATTTGTTATTTTTTTTTTTTTCATCATCGACAACAATAAAGATTACTGATCGGCCTTCGGAGATTTCTTTCCGGGTTGACCGGAAGTCTGCGGTACGGTTCTATTTATAAATCGCGAACCCCAGGCCTGCAGGAAAATGCAGCTCGGTGATAAGTCCCAGCTCTTCACGAGCACTTCCGTCGTCGGATAAACGATAATCTTTGTGCTTTATATCTGTATAGTTACTTTTCTACGTATTGTTGTGAATAATTGGCACCGGGGGCGAACATTTTCAACACACTTTTGTGTATATAGAATAACCGGTAGTGAACTATAATTGTATCGTACGCAACCTTGTCCCTCTCTCCCACCCCCCCCCCCCCTTCGGACGAATGAATAATAACGCTCGTCATGCACTTAATTCACCCTATGCACTCATTTTCCCATGTGTACCATCTATAGCCTGCGCGATAGAGACGCAAATTTGCTCGTTTGAAATGCACGGCTCGTACGCTATTTTTCTCTCCCCCCCCCCCCCCCCCTCTATACCCGCCTCCCCTCCTCCCTGTCGCAAGGACACAGAAGTCCTGACGAGGAATAATATAGCTTGGGGCGATGTGAAATTATCCAAAGTTTATTGCAATGCACAACGCAATATAGGATTTTTTAAAAATATTTTTTTATATTTAAAAAAAAAATTATTTTTATATTCAACAAATATATTTTTATATTTAATAAATATTTTACAGAAAAATGTTATACTTAAAAAATGGTAATTTTAAGGAAGCTTAAGGTCGTACTTGCAGATAGTCTGACCCCACGTGAGTTTAGAGAGAATTGAGAGAAGAATTGCGAACACTTCACGATGGGATAAAAATCTGACAAAAATCAATCATATGGAAGTTGCTGAAAAGATTGATTTTGCGTATTAATAATTCCAAAATGTTATTAAGAAATGAATGAAAAAAAAAATTCCCAACAAATCACCCGGCAACCTAACTTTTTTTTATGAAAATTATTTGTTAATTTTTTCTGAGAACGTATGAATTTTTCAGTATTTCGGGTAATTTTTGAAAAGCGTGTTTTTAGTTAATAAAAAATAATAATTTTCAAAAATTACACAAAATTCTGAAAAAAAATGCATACGTATTCAAAAAGATTAACAAATTGTTTTTATATGAACAAAAATTTAAGTTGCTGGGGGATTTGTTGAACAGTTTTTCTTTCATTAATGTGTTAATAACATTTTCGAATTTTTATTATGCAAAATCAATATTTTCCGCGCCTCCCATATGCTTGATTTTTTTTCAGACTTTTATCCCATCGAGAAGTGTTCGCAATTCTCTCTCAATTCCCTCTGAACTCACCTGAGGTCGAACTGTCCGCAAGTACTATCTTAACGGGCAAAGACCGCGATTTATTTATTTTCCGGTCGTAAAAAACAGATCCAATACATTGTTCGAGATCAATTTTTTTTTAATTCAACATTATTTTTTCGATATCATTCATAAAAAAAAAAAAAAAAAAATGGAACTCCTATCTAAAACTGTTTACAATCGGACCTGAGTCCTGTTTTTGTTACAAAAAAGAAAAAAGAAAAAAAAACACGTTCGTTTGCATGAAATTGTCGACTTTCCCCTCAACCAACATTCACATCGCCTTAAAGTTAAAAACATCGGCTTTGCACGTTAACAAACGATCACAATTGAGCGCACCCTTTTCCCAACTGTTTTGCGAGCACGCGCCACAACGCACAGTGCTTAATCCGCATTAAAAAAAAAAAAAAAAAAAACACACCGGCAGTCTACAAAAATAACACAAGCAAAAAAAAACCAATTCGCACCGCCTCAGACTTTGCGCACCTTGTCTAAAAAAATCTAGGACGAAAATGCCGGAATAGAAAAAAAAAAAAAAAATACCAGGATTAAAAAAAGAAAAAAAAATGAAAGAAAACAAAAAATCCGACAGTGTTCACGAGGATCGGTCGGGGAAGGAGGCGGAGGAGGAGTTGAAGTCGGATCAACGACGACGACGTCCTCGTCGCGGTCCCGGTCACGGCGAGGTGGCGGGCCTTGAGGATAACGACAAGTGCTCAACCGAGTCAACAGTGACCGGACTGCCCGCCGCGCGACAGAACCGTCGTACGAGGCCTCTCTCGCTGGCCGTCCAGCCGCTCAATTACCATCGAATCGACCCGGAGTCGGGTGACGTCGGTATCGGCGAGATCGGCGTCGGCAGGACTTCGGTCAAGCATCCTAATATGACGAGCCAGGAGAGCATCGGTAGCTGCAGCCTCGACGTCGATCGCTCGGCATCCGACCGCTCAGGTTGGAGAACCCAAAACCACCAATTCCCGAGCATGTAATCGTTGGCAATGTTACACGGCAGAGACCTAAAAAAAAAGAGAATCCAGCTCACTAGAGTGCACCTTCATTTATCGCTGCATCAATTAACTCATCGTGCGGGAAAACTACCCACTCTGTGGCTTTTTCGTTTTTCACAATTTCTCGTTGTTTTTCATACGCGAAGGGTATGAGACAAATTTACACCAAGACGAGTTAAGTAATGTAATTTTTTGAGACAAGTGGTAACTCTTCATAGGAGCATAAATAACGATTGTAAAAAAGAAAAAGTACCGATTGTCGAATTGTTGATAGTTTTAGTGTCCGATAAAATATTCAAATGTTTTTGGAAAATTATATACATTTTATGATATATAAGAAATCATAAAGTTGTAGTACGGATATAATTTTTTTTATTTTGAGAAGCTTCGATTTTTTTTTAATGACTAAAATGTTTTATTGTGTTTGGTCAAATTTACAATATATATAGTGCTACATGACAAATTTACAATATACATAGAGATTAAGAAAAGAAAGAATCGAACTCATTACGTTGCACCTTCATTTATCGCTGCATCAACGCAATGCAACTGGATAGTTTTCCCGTACGAAGAGTTAATTAACTCTTCTTGCGGGAAAACTACCCAGTCTGTGGCTTATTCGGTTTTGCCTACTTTTCATAGCCAAAGGGTATGAATATTAACACGAGTTAATGTACCTAATTTTTGAGACCAGTAGTAACCCTTCATAGGACTAAATCACGATTCTAAAAGAAAATACTGACTGTCGAATTATTAACAGTTCAATTGTCCGATAATATTTTTCCGATAATATACAGCGCTTATATATATTTTTGTAAAATCATACATATTATGTGACATATAACAAATCATAAATACTATAAACGTGTACTATAACACGGATATGATAATTTTTTTCGAGACTTCCATTGGAGCAACCAACATTTTTTTATTGCCTTTGTCTTTTTTTGCCAAATTTGTTCATACGCAAAGGGTTAACAAATAAGTTAAAGTAATTTATCAGACCAATAATCCATTATAGGACTTGATTAAAAAAAAAAAAATACCGACTGCCGAATTATTAAAAGATTTATCGTTCGATGCAATTTGCAAATGATATATTTTTGCAAAATCATATAAATATCATATTATATACAAAATCAAATATATTGTATGATGAACAAAATCATAAACTTCCACTATGGCACAGATACGATAATTTTTATTCGAAGCTTCGATTTTAACGATTGATTAAAAACGAAAAAAAAGAAAATTGTAAATCGCATTAACATTAACAGATCGATAAACGATGCGTTTCACCACTCGGGATTCTCAAGGTTGCGCCACAGACCGGAGCACGGTCGCTGATCCCGCTGCACCTTCATTTTCGAATTAGATTAACTTATACACGCGTTAGGTTTCCGTGTGCCGTGCGGCTATTTCAAACTTGCGCGCCGAATCAGAATTAGAAGAGGCGGCGTGCTCTCATCTGTGCGCGGTTCCGCAAGGGTGTTCGCTCCGGTCGCACCGTTGCCAAGATCGAAAGAGACACACCGCGAGAGTCACACGCACCGGCACTGTCGTCTTCCTTTCGTCGGAGCACAAACCCGCACACACACACACACACACTCGTCAACCCCTTGCACCTAGAGCTATTCCCGTGCTCGTCGCGTCTTTTCCACAAAGCCACGGCACACTCCCTTTCTCGCCAAAAGGCGATTTTCATTCCACGAGAGAATGGATCTTGCTTATCCTGCCAGAAAGCATCTAAGCGCACAAACTAACGTGTACAAAATTTCACTTATAATAATTTCACTAAAAAAAAATACATTTGTTTGTAGAGAAGAAAATACATTAAAAATATGTGAAGATCCGACAAATAATCGTTTACTCGTGTGTAACATTTTATAACAAATTATTCGTCTTTTTTTTGTGGGCTAAAATCGATATAATTACACCGAGTCGATTTTTGTTCACTAAAAAAACATTTGTTCGTAGAGCAAACAAAAATTTTAAAAACCACCTCCGAAGATTCGACAAATAGTTATCATGTGTAAAATTTTTTAACAATTTATGTGTGTCGTTTTTTTTTTGTAGCTGAAAATATATGTTCGTGTAAGCTTGTCTCGTTGGATTGAGGATTTTTTTTTACTTTGTTTTTATTTTGTTTTTTTTTTTTACATGGAACGCCCCTTATACCGATGATTTATTTTCTTGCAGAAGCGACGGTCGGTTCGGTGTCGGAGAAGACACTTCACAGCCTAAATCTATCGTGCAACGGGGAGGCGACGACGCCGCAGGAAAACTTTTCTAACGGCAGCAGCGAGACACTTCAGAAGCAGCAGGAGCAGCAGCCACAGCAGCCGAGCTTAGTGATAGACTGTATAAATGGCGAAAACGGAAATGCGGAACCAGAGCAGCTGACAGCCAAGAAGCCGAGCTACTTGGGCTTAGCGTGCAGCATAAGTGGCTATTCCGGTATCACCAGGTACGACAGCAAGCTGCGAGAAGGCTTCCGCTCGAGGGACAGCAGTCCTGGATCGAGGCTCATCACGAGGGAAACTTGTCCAGCGGGATTCAGGTGATTTATCGATTCGACACCTCCAATCGTTACTCTCAAACTATTTTATTTTATTTTATTTTAGCAGTAGCGAGTTTATTGCCAATACATAACATGTAAGAGTTTTTGATACCTAACAAACTTACCTCCGTTCACCGATATCGCATATTGCCAATCGGCCATCGACCGCAATCCTTCGGCCTATTTTTTTTTTTATTTTATCTTATCATGTCTGATTTTATCTCATTTTATGTATGTATGTATGTATGTATGTATGTATATATTTATTTGCCTCATAGGGTAAAAACCCCTTGGCAAAGGAAGTGCCATGTACAGAGCATATATTTTTTCTTGCCCTTCTTGTAACCATTACATTCATCCGACAATTTACGGATATTGGAATGGGTAGATAATTTACAGTATAAAAATAGATATCAGTTTGTAGTTGAGTATAACTTATTTATCACACGTGAGTTACTCGTTTAAGATAAACGAACGCAGGGTTACCGCATTAGTCATGAAGTAGAAAAGAGCTTTTGACGCGGCTACATCTGGGTTGAGTTGTTAAGTTTTTTACCTCACATAGCGCATTAAATTAGATATCTTATTTAATGTTATTTTGTCTTATTTAATCTTATTTTATCTTATTTTATCTTATTTCATCTTATTTTTTCATTTTTATCTTATTTTAAATATTTTTCTGTCCGCAGATCGAACGAGAATCTCGGCGTACCGGGACATCCGCATCCCCCGAAGAGTCAGTCAATTTCCCCGTTAGCGATGGATCGTCAGAACGGCTTCAGCAACGGCGCCAAAGAGTGCAAGATCGAGAGCTTCGTCGAGACTCGAACTTCAATAAACGTATGCCAAGGATACTCGGAGGTGGACAAGGGTCTGCCGCTGCACGGCAACTTCGCCGATTTGAGTCCGATCCGTGCGACGTCTCCGGTGAAGAGAACACCCGGCATGATGACCGTGACTTCGTGCAGTCGCGAGAGCAAAAGCTACACATCGAGCCTGTCGGTCTCGTCACCCAGATCCGTGATGACTGGACACACGGGTAAGACGCGTTATAACTGTTTCTCATAGCAGAAATAATAAAACATGAAAGTGCCAATGTAATTTTTATATCGACGCCGCATTTATTCATCTATTTTTTGGAGTTCATTTACGAAGCACCGTTTCTGGAAAAATTCGTTAACCCATCTTTGCTTCTTACACAGTAAAAATAATATGTACTTTCTACAACAACTTATTGTTCACAAACGTCCACAATTTTTTATTCGTTAATTTTCCGAACGCACAATCCGGCTCTAGTTTTGCAAAACAAAAGTACCAACTAAAATTGTTTAACCCGGAAAATAAATGCAACAAGTTTGTATATTCAAACCTTAACAAACTCATTTGACACTTTGTTAAATCTTTTTTTCCGGAACTTCGTGTTCCGATTTCACGAAACAATTTCTTTTCTGTGGAATGCCCATTAATTTTTTAAAATAATTTTTCAGTGTCGAATAATTCCTTCAGCGAAAGCAGCTTCGTAAACGGTTCCTCGATAGAGACAACGGAGACCAATCAGACTTTGAACAGCTCGTCGAGCAGCGAGAAGTCGTTCATACAGCAGCGAGTCGAGCGTCTTTACGGACCCGGTGCCCTTGCTCAAGGATTCTTCTTCAAACGCGGCTCCGGCCACCTCAATTCGAGCGACACGAGCTTCAACAAGTCGAACAGCAACAACAACGACATAAGCACGGATAACGCGAATACCGAGGAGTCGTTGAAGAATCTACCGGTGCTGAGACATCTCAGACCGGAATTCAGGGCACAGCTGCCGGTAGTCAGCCCGAGAAAACCTACCGACGGCTCGGAGCAAGTAATCAAACCGCTGCAGAGGTGAAAATCAATTAACCAATTGTCCTATATTGAGAATAATCGGCAATAACGTAAAAACGGTGCAAAGTAATCTGCGCATGACTTCCGCATTTGTTACAATTTTGCGCATAGTTTTCTCTATAAGAAAGTTCGTTGACCGATCTTTGACTTCCCCACAGAGGAAGACGCGCCCAAAATTGTGATAAATGCGAAAGCCATGTGCAAATCACTTTACACCTTTTTCAAAATTTATTCTAATTATTTTTGACCGATTGAAAACTGTATTTTACTTATTCTTTTTACCGATTTAAAACAATTTATTTTGCTTATTTTTTTATTGCTCTACCAGCAATATCTCCGCTGGCTTTCGAAAACGCGAAGAATATTTTTGCGAATCATGATACTTCACAATGGTTTTTGCGTCTGTTGTGAAGTACGAATTTTGAAAAAACACATTGACAACCTTATAAAATTTTAACGGTTGAATCGATTCTTGCCAAATTCAATAGCGAAAATTGATTGATGTTAGTTTACTTCTGTAGAAAGTTTCATCCCGAAAACTTAAAAAAAAAAAATCACACCTAATAAAAGCTGAACGAATTTTTCAATGATTGCGTAAATTGTAACAACCAGAGGCACCTAACTACTTTACTTGCGTGCCAAATTTCAATCCGATCCTTTACGCGGAAGCCAGAAATACAGAAATGGCTTTCTCATAAAAGAATAACATTGTGAGAAACCGGTATGAGAATTTCAATTTTCAATTTTAATGAGGAAGTGATATAAAAGTTTCAATTTGTTTTGTGTTGTTTTCGGCATGACTGAAGTTACCCGCGAACAGAGTCCAGCTTCACCCGCCTGTAAAATCGTACCAGATCGAATAATCTTCCAAGTATCAATTCTTCAATCATTTTTCTTAATCGTCAACAGGATATCGGTGACGCCACCTCGAAAAAACGAAGTGAAGGTGAAACTCCCCGGAGCGACGATTCTCAGCTGTAACGTTCCTGAGAAAGAGGGACTGAAGTTGAGCGCCAGTGTTACGAGTATACCGGATCAGCAGCCGGCGGCGCCCGAAGTCGTGTTGCCGGTCCTCGAGCCAAGCGCGAGTTCCACGAGCATAGCCGCGACCGAACCGACGAAGCAGACCACCGAAAACGCACCCGAGGAAAAGGATGGCCACTATTTTATCAAAGTGAGAAAAGCTCCGATCAAAGTTTATCCCGGACTACCGACTGTCCCGGTGTTGGACAATTGGCTAAAGATTCGCCGTTTCAAAAATGTTCTAACAGGTTTTAAAAGCTGAGAGGGAAAGACTCTTCACCTTGGCCGCCTCGGCCGAGGCCGAACTCGCCGATGCCGATCCAGCTACCCTGCCCGAAGAAGCTGCTGGAAAGTTACGCTCCGCTGCCGGCAAAGCCAGACTTCTCGCTACGCAGAAGATGCAACAGTTCGAGGGCCTCTGCCACAAAAATATCGTAAGTGTGATATCTGTGATGATATCATTTTTATAACACGTGCACGAAAAGTCCCGCTTTTCGTGCCTGTAAAGTGTGGCGAAAGTGGCGCTTAAATACTCATTACGATACGCTTCGAGTATTTATGCAACCCTTCCAGTATTTATGTAACCCCTTCTTGAAAAACGCCACTTTATGTCACGGCTGGCCCGCACATAAACTGGCACTTTTCACGCATGAGTTACAAAAATTAAATAAGCGCGAGCGAATCAAGCGCGTTGTTGCTAGTGCCTATAAACGGGAGGAAAAATGCAAAAATAAATAATAATACTCTCATTGCAGAATCAGGTGCCCGGCGAGGAGTTCCCAACGACGAACGAGGATCTGGCCGGATTCTGGGACATGGTTATGCTCCAGGTTGTCCAGGTCAACGATATCTTCGCTCACATAGATGAGCTCAAAAATTCCCAGTGGCAAGAGGTATGTCCCGGCGTGTCGCTGCCCTCAAAGAGACGCAAAGTCCGTAAGACAAAAATCCAATCGGTCGAAAGATCGAAGCCTCCTCCTGTCCCACCGTCGCGAGTGTCGTCCAAGCTTGAGCCGCAACCGATTGACCTTCGTCGACTCTCCTACGACACCGAACAATCCTGGTCTTCGCCCCGCAGCGTCCTGGTTGTCCAGCACTGCGTGCCTTTAGTCTCCTCCTCGCTGATCCGACCCGAAAAGCGAGACTCGCTCGACGAAAGCGAAAAAATTTTCTTCCTCAAATCGCGAAACGATCGATCCCGAAAATCCCGAGGAATAACGTCGATCGCAACTAGCCCGACCAAAGAACCATCCGCCTCCGCGAACAAAACCGTCAATCAGCGCTCGAATCGAGGCTGCATCGAGAAACCAAAACCTCTCCGCGGAATGCTCAAAAAAATAATAACCGATTTGGAACTAAAAAAAATCATGACGCAGCTCGCGAGCCAAAGATCGGGCAGAAAAAAGCCGAAGAGTGTAACTTTCGACTCGGAGGCCGGAAAAATCTACGGTGGAGCTAAATTCGAGAATATCGAATTCTCATCCCGCGACGAGATAATTTTTCCCTGCGCGGTTCGATGGAACGAGCGGCGTGTCGTGGAACGAGAACGAGTCGCGAGGAGGCCTCGAGATTCGTCGACGGGAAAGTCCGTCGGAACGCAGAACGACTCCGTGGCGGCGAGGGCTGCGCTGACGAATTTTTCTCGAGTTACCGACGTGTGGTCGAATTTGCAGGACATTCCGGGGGATTCAAGGAACGAGGTCAGCTCTAGCGTCTCCGTGGCGAGTCAGTCTCCTCCCTGGAGAAAATTGAATAAGAAGAGGGCAGTGAAGGATTTTCGAAAGCGGAAGTTAGACGAGGGTCTCGAGGTGGCCGCGAAGAGATCGTCCGTCGTGTGGACGCAGAGCGATTCGCAGCCTTTCATACCGATGTCGAGCGAAACCGTCGCGCGCCTCACAAGCGGCCCGAGAAGCGCCAAGCGCTGCTTCGAGCTGCTCTCGCCGACGGGCACGAGCAAACTCGACCGTATGAAGAAATACGACTCGAGCAGAAAAAAGAAGCTCGACGAGAGGGAAACGAGAAAAAAATCGGAATCGTCGCGGCTTCTAGACGCAGATTTTTCCTTCCCGGCGAAAAGTCCTCGCGACTTCACCGTGCGATACTTTCTCTCGCCGCCGATTCTGGACGGCGAGAGTTTCGCGAAAATTTCGGGAAAGACGAAAGATATCTTCGGTCGCGAAGATATTCGGAGAGTCGTCGGTATGAAGAGCAAATTGCTGCGACTCGGGCGCGATGAAATTGCGACGGAAACGAAAGTCTCGAGCCTGTCCAAGCACATCGTCGCGAATGCGGCGACCCTCGCGTACAAAAAAGCTTCCCCGAAAATTAAGAATTTTTGTACCTTCGTTAAATTCAACAGAACCTTCTGTCGACTTTCCTTGTATCTTTACGTCTACGGGATGCTCAGCGTCGTTCTCGTGCTCTTGAAATTGACGAGCTGCAAGCGTTACTTTCTCGAGGCGAAACTCTAATAAATAGACTTTTTTTTTGCTATACGATTTTTGTTATACGCGTCGAGACGATGTGAAGCGCCTCGGAGACGCGCTCGGTTGGTAAAGCATTGACTTACCTGTTTTCATCAACAGCGTCTATATTTTGGTCGAGTGTAAATTAGGTTTTCGCGACCCTTTCCACTGGCTGCGGAAAACCTAATTTACCTTTTGTCCGAAAATATTTCGGAATACGTTGCAGGTAACATTAGAAAAAAAACATAACAATTCGGCAAAAAATTCCAAGACTGTATGAGCTTAGCCGGCTAATATAGCTTAGCCGGCTAATACAACTTGGCCTGCTAAAACGGATTAGCTGGCTAAAATAGTTTAGCCGGCTAAGACGGATTAGCCGGCCAAACTAAAAAATCCATTAGCCGGATAAGATATTTTAGCCGACTACGCCGGCCTATCTGTACAGCCCTAGGCAGTACCAATGGTACGATACCCGTTTGACGGCACGTTTTTCTATCTGGGTCATGTATGAAGATCAAATATTAATTTTTATGCAAGCTTCATACTTGCTACTCATATATTACAACGTATATCAGATTCATACTTAATACTCTTCAGCAATAGATTAGAGAAGTATAATTTGCGTATTATTGAGTCCAATACGACATACTCTTAATACTTCCATTTTTTATATTTTTAAATAATTTATTTAGTACCTTTGCGCGGGTTACGGGCTGGCAGTGTATTATTTCTTTTTTTTTTTGAGAAGAGAAGTTTCGTCGACAAGAAGCTCCGGTGACTTTGCAAATAGGTATCCATCCTTTGATATTTCCCATCCGAAAATACTCCTCCTCCCGACGATTGGTTCGGAGGTTCCGAATTTTTTGTATTAACGATTTTAACTTTTCACAGGTGATAGTCGACAAGAAACCATTGGGCCAGACGTCCCAGAACGGCAGCGCCCCGAAGCGTCGGCTGATAGTGACCCAGCGACCAAAGCCAACGGCGACGAGCGAGGCGAACAGAAAAGCCCGCGAAGCACGAGAACAGGCCCGACGACAGATGATAGAGGATCGAAGACGAGCTATGCGCAGCAACGCCCAGAAGGACGACGACACCGTCAAGATATTCGCTCCGGAGACGTAACAGCGAGCCGCCGGTCGATAGTGATCGGTCGAGGGTGAGCCTCTTCGACTAAACGACAAAGCTCAAAGTTTATAATTAAAAGAAGAAAAAAAAACTAACAGACAAAAAAGCGAATTTAAATTAAAGAAAAAAAAATAATAAATTTTAATCTCTAAGCGAACGGTTCCGATGCTGCACGCCAAAACGCTTAAACGATACAGAGGAATGGAGAGAAAGAGTTTCGCGCTCGTAGTCTCGAGCCTCCGTTTTGTGCTCGAATACGACGGTATTAATTATCGTAATCATCGTCGTTACCGCTGTTAACTAGAGGGTGGTTTTTTTTTTTTATTTTTAGCATTAAAAAAAAAACAGAAGCCCGGCAGTTGCCTTCGAGGCGTAAATATCGCCAATGGATTTTTCTATATAACGAATCGATTATTGTACAGTCGACTAAATAACGTATATATATATGATATTCGTCCCTTCGAAATCTTGAATATCCTTGACGCAACATCACCCATAACAATTTTTATTTACATACTAAATTATATCGGTACATTACGCTTAATCGAACGACGAAGTACGATCGTTCGATCGAATCCGTTGGGTAGGTATTATTTTACGAAGGACAGATACGGGGAGCAGTTTAAAAAAAAAGAAGTTACGACAGAGATAAATATATCTTGTAATCGACGATCAATCGTTTTTCTCTCGCTCGACCAACCCTCGGAGTGCATGGATCGCGTGTGCGTGTTATTTGTTGAGTATGTTGTGAACGATTTGCCGCTTAACGCGGAAATCTCGTGTTTCATTTTGTCGCGAGACTTTAGTCTATGAATGTTGATAATTGTTGCTCAGCTGCAGATCCAATGATCCGAGGTGATTCGCGACGGTTAGGGCGATTCGAGACCTACCCTGGCGCCTGACCAGGACTCGGTCGGTAACAAATCCATTTCTTTTCTGAACTTTTGTTGCTGAACTTTTCTAATGGAAACTCGTTAAGAATTCGCAGTTGCCTAAAGTGTCGAAGACTTAAAAAAAAAAAAAAAAAAAAAAAAAAACAAGGACTACAGTTTTTGTTACCGACCGAGTGTGTTTGACGACGCTTCGGGAGAATAATTTGTTTTCAACGAACGAACGATCGTACCTCGTGGACCATCGAGGACTAAATATCGTTTGGGGATGAGAGAAGCCATGGATATTGCGAGGCAACGCCAGAAACGTCTGTTTAACTACGGAACTCATCGAACACTCGTAAAGATTCTCGCGCAATGAAAATCGTCGAACGAACGGTAATAAAAAAAATATCTATTCGGATTTAGACAGTGAAAAATTGACGGAGCAAACTGTTGATAAAGTCTAAAATAAATCTTTAAGACTCTTACGCAAGAAGACAGGACGATTAGAAGTGCAAAGAGACGAGAATTCTAGACTCCCATACGACTAAAACGCCACGTGTTTTAGTCGTACGGGAATTTGGGGAAAGCGAGGCAAAACGGAATATTGGGTTAAAATGGACCCCCAACCATCCAGTTCGTTTTTGAGATGCTCTATTTGAGACGACACTTTTTTTATGTTCTGAGAAAAATTTATAACAATATTCCGTCTTGCCCCACTCTCCTCCGCTCGACGCCTTCGGCAGTTCGACGAACGGCTCTGGGGTTTCCGTTACAACTCTCTCGTTTCTCATATTCCCCGTTAAAAATAAATAAATACATAGAATAATAATAGAATAAAGACGTTTAATGCTAAGGCTTATGTATATATGTGATAGGCGACGCCTTGCAAGATCTTCAGCGGCATAAACGCGAATTCATTGCCGATCCTTTTGAGAAGCATGTAGTAATTTATATTGAGAGAAAAGAACGAACAAATGAACAAATAACGCAGAGAAGCACACACCGATCTTTTAACGGTAATTGAACGATACCGACGGATGTCAATCTCGTTTCGAGATCGGACGTTGAACTGAAAAAACTGCTCGATATAAAAAAAAAGAAAAAAAAAGACAAAACACATTAAAAAATTAAACATAATGGTATCCTGCACACCGGCGACACGATTAATAGAATAACTAATTGTAATAGACTTCTTTTGAAATTGGCGTTAAAAACGTAAGTTTTATCTCTCTATTTAATTTGTATTTACACGAATTTTAATCTCCCCCCCCCCCCCCCCCCTCGATACCGATTTTTATACTTTTTCCGATGAGTCATTCGTACGTATATAGGAAAATAGTTTTTAAGGTGCTTCTTGCAAATCTCGTGACCACTCCCGCGAGTATAAATTATTACTATTATATATATATGTGTATATATATATATATACATATATATACATATATATACTATATATTTCCGTCTAACAACGAGTGTACACTTAGAGAAATGATTGTGACTGAATAATAAAAGATAAAAAAAATCAGACTTGGACAGCTTCGTCCATCTGTTGATCAACGAATACATTGTGTTTTTCTTTTTTTTAATCTCATGCGAAAATGGTACAGAGATTCTCGGTTGGTCCCATCCATTCACGCGAGGCAGATAAGCGTCTGTCCTTCGTTCATCTTATCCTGGACCTTGTCACTGGCCGTGGATTTTTCGGCCTGGGCGCTGAGCAGCGCGCAAACTATCGTAAGTACGATACCGATCACTGCACTGTAGAATGCCCACCCTGAAAAAAAAAATTATCCTAATAACGAAAAAGTTATGGAGTATTTTATTTTATTTTATTTTATTTTATTTTATTTTATTTTATTTTATTTTATTTTATTTTATTTTATTTTATTTTATTTTATTTTATTTTATTTTATTTCTTACCGGGCGTGCAGTTACCGAGATAAAAAGCGTCGGCCTGGGAGCCGCAGACTAGTTTAACTCTCTCCGCGCCCAATCCACCGAGATAGAGGACGACGCCGAGGACGTAAAAAATTGCTAATAAAAAATAAATGAAAGAATAAAAACAATTAATTGATTTTTTTAATTTCAGTTAAACGGCGAAGGTGACTTTACCTGCGACAGCCTGGACCATTCCCGATAGGTTGAATATACTCTTTCTGCATACGCTCTGCACGCCGTAGCCGAGAAAGGCAGCAAATACGCTAACTGCCATCACCGACAATCCAAGCGACAGGAAGAAGAGGGAAGCCTTCCAGCATCCCGGAAATATATCGGATTTTGTCGCGAAACCGTTAAAATTGAAATCGCCGCAATTCATTTTTCCGAAGGCTCCGACCAGACGGGCGCAGCCGTTGTAAATTCCGAGGGAAGGTATGTCCAGTGATAGCAGCGTTCTCGAGTCGTTCTCTGCAACAAAATTGTCTAATGGAAACCTGTTTTTTTTTTTTCAAACTACGCAGATTCGAAGATCCGTTAATACATAATTCATAGTAATTGATCCGAATTTATGAGGAGTAATAAGGAATTTAAAGAAATGATAGGAGTTACGAGAAATTATAACATTAGAAATGTATTCAGTTAACAAGATGCAGATTTATAAGTGTTGCACTTCCCATCTTTAAAGTTTAATAATAATAATAATAATTCATAACTCATAACTCATAAATTAAGAAATGATTAATTATACTTGAAGATTTCAGTGCTCACTTGTGACTTTGGTGATCGGTAGCCCGACAATCCACTTCGGCGTGACGACCGCCGAAAAAACGGCCATCCACGCGACGAGGGAGAGGAGCGACCACAGAAGACTGCGGCTGGTAACGATTACGTAACACATCTTTGTCTCCCGATGTTCGACCCTTTTATTTCCTTGCCCCTACGTCCTCATGCTTCGGGCCTGGTACCGCTTTTCTGAGAAGCAATAAAACCAAAAAAAAAAAATGTATATATATTTAAAAAGAAAGGCCTCGATAAATTTCAATTCGGAGCTATCAGCCAATAGACTGAGGAGTCTGTGCCGAATGAATAGCAGCTCTGTTTCGAGGGTTGATTGATAGTTTTCATTTCATATTTCCCTCGAGCCTCGTTGTCGACGTGAAGTCGTCAAAATTGTAACGCTCCGCGTCGATCGACATTCTTCGAAGCAATGACAAATATTATTGCACCAACATTATATTTTTTTGCCCTGGTGAAAATATTTCTCTGACAATTTATCTGAAAAACTCTAACCAGACCATTTCAGTGATAATCAGAGATTTTTGTAATTTTTTTTCTGGGTTTCCCTAAATACTTTTCCTGGAACTTTCTAGGAGAATGATTGTATAGAATAAAATAGAATTTATTTCCATTGTACGGCTTTTGCCTTTCACATCCCCCACATATCTTCTTCTTACAAACTAATAGTTTTTCAAAGAAGTTGACAGGGACAATCAGGGATTTTCAGATCAATCAGAAATATTTAGATTCAGGAAAATCTTTGACTTTCTCTGAAAAGTGCGAAAACTTTGAGAAATTCAGAGGAGTTTTCAGAGAAATTTCGGACATATTCAAAGAAGTTTCAGACATATTCAAAGAAATCTTCCGACATATTCAGAGAAATCTTCCGACATATTCAGAGAAACATTTTTAGACATAGTCAGAGAAATATTTTCACCAGGGCGGTAAATTATTTTTATTTTATTTTATACAGTCGGGTCGAGAGAACACTCCGTAGTAAATCTCGGTCCAGCTTCGATGGTTCCACCCTCGCGTGGGTTTCGAGAATAATTTATCGTTCCTCGACCGAGTGCCTAAGCCACATCCATTTGCTCAAGGTCAACCACCCGAGAAAAAATAAATCGGCTACATATTTTTTTCCCTCCAGAGAAAAAATTAATTTTATCGCCGCGAAGAGAAGAAGTTCCGATTGAAGATCGAGCTCTCTCGAGAAACCGCAAATTTAATCGGCCACGAAAGTTCAAAGCTACATCGTCTGGAGCAGCTGCCTGAGCGTCTCCCTTTGATCTCGGAGCGACGTGGCGAATCGAGGAGATGCTGGAATCTCGTCGGGTTTGTTTCGACGAACCTTCGGTTCTCCACCGAGTGGGATGTGCCCTTTCGGATTGCACGACGACGAATGCGCGGAGCCAACCGACCGGACTCGCACCGAGCCCACTGTAATACCCCCGGTAAGTTATTTACTTCTGGACGGTCAGCACCCTCAATCGCACGGACAGCTGTTCGTTTACTTGGGACAACGATCCCGTATTATCTCTGTTTGTTTTAACGAGAATCGAGCTACAAGAGCCCGTTTCGGAGATGCCATTCTTCTATATTTAGGACCCATAAGAAGTTAAAAACAAAATATGAATATCTCTATATGTTTCTGAAACATAAATATTTTAGTGTTATTATTAATATTATTGATAACAGTTATAATAGCAATAATATTTGTTTATTTATTATTATTATTATTATTA
The DNA here is from genome assembly GCA_964017025.1 of Stenichneumon culpator. Taxonomy (NCBI): domain Eukaryota; kingdom Metazoa; phylum Arthropoda; class Insecta; order Hymenoptera; family Ichneumonidae; genus Stenichneumon; species Stenichneumon culpator. The sequence continues at coordinate 14,948,670 of OZ024779.1, read as the reverse complement.
TTATTATTATTATTTTATTTAATTATTTATATGTTTCCATTCTTTACAATATCGTTAATATTTTTACGCCTTTATTCCTAGGTCGTATGGAGACTCGTATTCAATTCTCCAATTAATTTTCAAGGATCCCTATTTCATAAAAAAAACGTCCAAAATAATTTCATATTAAAAATCTCAGCTGTAATCTATTTCCTGTGAGATACGAAGTTTGATCTATTTCTTTTCACCAACGTAATCCTTCGGATTGAAGACGAGATCTTTGAAAATTAATTAGCGAATTGAACACGAACCTCGGTACGACTTAGGAACAGAGACACAAAAATACTAACTATTTAGAAAAATATATAAACATAAAAATAATTAAATCTTATGATGATAATAATAATAAATAAGATATTATTATTAAAATAAAAAAATAATATATTATGATTAATATAAAAAAAAATATTATGATTAATATTCTTATGATAAAAAAAAATTCTCCCGTCGATCTCGAAGGGTTACAACAGCCACGTGTTCTTTCGACGGGCGAGCGAAGAAGCCGAGGAAAGGGAGAGCGCCACTTGTTGCATAATAGCGAAGAGGCGTCCGTGGCAACTGCGGAGTCCAGCTGGTCAGCAGGTGTTTCCTTCTTCTCGGTCCCGAGCTTCGATCTTCGCTCGTAATGTTTCTTTATCAAATTTAACGCACGGCGAGCAGAGAACGAGCAGAGCCAGTCCACGCGTCGCTCCAGCAGCCGGGAGAGCGAGGCGAGGAGTGAAAAAACAGTTTTTACATTCCCGTGTATGGACGTTTCTGTCCTCGTCGAGCCGCATGCTCGATACCCCTGCGGGGCATCTCCGCGCGGGCAACCGCAGCATACCCAGTCGCTGTGTCATCCGCGGGTCCGCATACATCATAAATATAAATTGGACGGCGAGTAGGTTCGGGCACGCGACTTGCCCATGCGTCGATCGTTTTCGGTAATGACTTCTTTCTATTTTATTCTGTTACAAATAATGTAAATAAATAAATATATATATTATCTGTAGTTATGAGTGGGGAAATATGTAAAACTCGCTCGAGTATACAAGAAATAAAGAACACTGCTGTAGAAAAAAAGAAATTGAGAGACCGCAAAGTGTTTCTTTGATGCCGGGAAAAAAAATTAATTTCGAACTTTTACGTATTTATCCGTATACATTATAAATATAAATTGGACGGCGAGGAGGTTCAGGCACGCGACTTGCGTCCGCATCGACCACTTCCGGTAATGACTTATTTCTATTTTATTCTACGACAGATAATATAAATCAATAAATATATCTGTATAATAATAAAAATAAATTAAAAATCCAAAGTACATTTTGCTCCGAAATCGAAAGTCGGAAAATCATCAAACTGGTAAGATAATAATTATAGGTGATAGAAACAAAATTTCATTCCTTTGCATAATTCGCCAGTCAAAAAAATCCCCAAACAGATCAAATAATAAAAAAGTAGTATAAAAAGAAAAAAAATCTCAGTCCTGAAGAAAACAAAAATTAATTTCAAACTTTTTTTTTTTTCCTCCGAAGGGAGAAAATTTTATTTCGCTCGCTTTTTCGAGTGCAAAAACGAGAACAAAATTCGACGATTTAATTTGCATTAATTAAGTTTGAGGATCGCAATCTGGTCGCGGACACCCACGCGTATTTCGCATGGATTTCCGGGCTGGGCTGATAAGGCTCGTTGCAACGATAACAATGGCGTTACAGCGGGCGCGAATAAAATGTTAAAATTTAATTTTCAGGGCTCGTCGGCTTCGCGGGATATTCTAATGTTAGAACGTGGAACGCCGTACGGAGGTGGAGGACGAGTTATCGGCTCGCGAATAGGAAGTCGAGACACGTTGGTCGTGCGTGTACACGCATCATTTAACGCGAACCCAGACGCGCAATTAGAATGCGTCGCGTGTGGCTGATGATGCTTCGAAGCTGGATAATGTGTGCCGTTGCTGGGCATACGCTCTGTGCGCGCTTCGTGCGTAGGAAGTATGTAAGCTGGACTTCGAAGGGAGCGATGACACGTACGAGGTTGGGCCGAGCCACACAAAAGGAGGATCCACGAGCAAATAAATACATGAAAACATTTCTAAGACTACAAAAAAAATCCTCGAGGCCATGAATTATCAATCGATCACTCCAGTTCAGCATAGCGCATTTTCTTTTTTAATTTCTTAATTTTTGGTTATTTTTGTTAATTCTTGTTGCTTCGATACGGAAGCAATGAGAATCAACAAATAAACAAAAATTAAGAAATTAATAGAGGAAGCTTGGTTTTAATTTGTTAATTCTTTTTTTAATTTCTCAATGTTTTTTTATTTCTTAATTTTTTTTATTAAAAAATGTGAATATTCGGTAGAGTTTTGTAATCGGAGCAAGATAACACGCAAGATTGTGTTAACAATCTTCGTGTTGTGAATATTTTGATACTGCTTATTGTTATTTATTTGTACCTTTAAATAAATTTTTTTTTTTTTTTTCGTTTTAATTTCAAAATATTCTCAAGTCGAAAATAAGGTTTTCTGATGCGAAAAAATTGTAAAATGAACAGGAAACGAATTGTGCACGAGAAATATTTGTTAAGTACACAAACCTTGCTTTTTTCAATTTATTAAGCGGTACGCGAAAAATTTGCAATATACATTGGAAATGTTATAATATCAAATAGCGATAGCTCGTAAAAAAATATCTGCAATATAAATATTGCAAAAATCTGACTCTCAATTTGCTCGGTCCAGATAAAAGTAAAAGCTCCGCGAGTGGCCTCGACGTGTGTGAGAGGATCGACGAGAGAACGGACAAAGCATCACTCTCGTTCTCCGATCGGGGATGAGGGCGGAGCTGAAAAAAAATAAATAAAAATATCGAGACCCGCAGGCCCACGAGAGATGCATTATTCATAGGGCAGAACGAAGGGCCTGGCATTAGGGGCCGTACTGACGTGGGGCCTTTATTACGAACACTCGCGAACGTTGATGTAATCGGGCGATGACTGTTCCGAAAAAAAAAATTAATACAATTTCGGATAAATAACGACAATGAGGAAAGCGGGGCCGAAAAATCGTCCGAAGGAAAAGTAAATCTCCAAAGAAAAATAATAAATTAAATCCCTCGATATATTATTCATTTTAAAAAATTGATAATTTCCAAGTATTTTTGTACACTGTAAAAAAAAAAAAATCGTACGAAATGTAATGTACCGGATGGAAGTTTTTATGCAAAAACTGATATATTAAATTTCATGTACAATTGTGCTGAAAAATTAATGTACAGTGTATGAAAAACATTGGTAATACTTTATTTTTAATAATTTACTTTAATTTCAATGAAAGTATATTCATTTTTCATCACAATTGTACATTAAATTTAATGTACCAGTTTTTGCATAAAAACTTCCAGTTCGGTACATTAAATGTACCATTTTTTTTTTTTTAGAGTTTAATATTCTTTCTGCGAGGATCGCAGCTGAAAATTGAATGTCATCGATCGATGCGAACAGAGTTCGTAAAAAAATAAAAGTTTTTTGCAATCATTTTTCAAAAATATTACGCGTTAAATCTCTTAAGCTTTTAACACTTTATGTTTGAGAGAAAAAAAATGTACAAAAATACGATTTCGGATAAATAACGGAAATGAGAAATAACAGGGACGTCATATCGTCCCAATAAAATCAATCTGGCACATTTTATGCTTACGAGCTTATACAAAAAATTATAAATTAAACCGCTCGATATATTATTAATAAAAAATTTTTTCAATCATAATTACCGAGTATTTTTTAAAATATTGTTTCTCCGAGTGTCTCGGCTGAAAATTGGCTCCGTCCAAGGTAATCTATGAATGCCAGTGGAGATGTTAAAAAAATAACAATTTTTCAAAAATATCGCACCATATAGATCTCGCGAGTTTTTAACACTTTATCTGTCACACCGCTCGAAGGTACGAGAGACTCGAGGAGGCATGACTCTCGTCGAGAACCGGCGCGGTTCGAGTGCCGAGCTCAACTGAATTGTGGAGAGAATACACGATCTCCTCGTTGTTCCTGGCTGCCTATGCTGGCCCGTACACATAGCAGCGTGCATCCACTCGGCTCTTGGTTTACGGATAAGTCCGAGACGGAGATTCCCCTCGGCAACTGTTTACTTTCACTTAAAAAAATATACATATATATAGTGTATATATTTTTTTTTCACAGACAATAAAACAAAAGCCGTTTCGGGATGACGGGAAGAAAAGCCGAGTCTCGTGTCGTTGACACTGATGGGACGATAAAGACCAAAGGTAATCCAGTAAAAAATGTTCTTCTGTTTCTTTTTTTCATAGTTTCATCTTTGATTGAATTTTTTTTCGACAGAGAACTTGACCAGGACGTCTTCGGACAATTTTATGAGCTTTTTTCTCACCCTCTGCGAGGAATACGATGTCAGTCCTTTGCCGAAGCTTTGCGTAAGTACACGAGCACACGAGCACAAGAGCACCTGAGCGCACGAGCGCACGAGCGCACGAGCGCACGAGCGCACGAGCGCACGAGCGCACGAGCGCACGAGCGCACGAGCGCACGAGCGCACGAGCGCACGAGCGCACGAGCGCACGAGCGCACGAGCGCACGAGCGCACGAGCGCACGAGCGCACGAGCACCTGAGCGCACGAGCACCTGAGCGCACGAGCACCTGAGCGCACGAGCACCTGAGCGCACGAGCACCTGAGCGCACGAGCACCTGAGCGCACGAGCACCTGAGCGCACGAGCACCTGAGCGCACGAGCACCTGAGCGCACGAGCACCTGAGCGCACGAGCACCTGAGCGCACGAGCACCTGAGCGCACGAGCACCTGAGCGCACGAGCACCTGAGCGCACGAGCACCTGAGCGCACGAGCACCTGAGCGCACGAGCACCTGAGCGCACGAGCACCTGAGCGCACGAGCACCTGAGCGCACGAGCACCTGAGCGCACGAGCACCTGAGCACACGAGCACCTGAGCACACGAGCACCTGAGCACACGAGCACCTGAGCACACGAGCACCTGAGCACACGAGCACCTGAGCACACGAGCACCTGAGCACACGAGCACCTGAGCACACGAGCACCTGAGCACACGAGCACCTGAGCACACGAGCACCTGAGCACACGAGCACACTAGCACACGAGCACACGAGCACACGATCAAACGAGCACACGATCAAACGAGCACACGAGCACACGAGCACACGAGCACACGAGCACACGAGCACACGAGCACACGAGCACGCGATCAAACGAGCACACGAGCACACGAGCACACGAGCACACGATCAAACGAGCACACGAGCACACGAGCACACGATCAAACGAGCACACGAGCACACGAGCACACGAGCACACGATCAAACGAGCACACGAGCACACGAGCACACGATCGAACGAGCACTGGCACAGGCACAACAGCGTTGAAATTAATAACGGATTTTTCAGACCATCGGAGGTACTCCCGTGCAGCTGGGTGCGTCGAGACGGCGAAGCGATCCAAGGGATAATCGCGTCTCGAGATTTGGAACTCCGACCAAGGTGCGCTCGTTAAACCGTCGTTGATCATTTCAACGTTAAAACTTACGAATTCTCTAACGAGCCGCAGGACACGACCGACGATGCTGCCCCGGTGATTTACGCGACTTACGATAATCCGAAGTCGCTGAGCAATCTTAACAAACTCGAGTGCAGAGGATATGAGATATCTGTTTGCATGCTGGACGCCCTTAGCGAGAGCATTAGAAGATTCGGCACCGTCACGACGATCAGGTAAATCCGTAATTTTTTATGGAAATTGTTATCAGTAAAAATGTTTATTTCTCTTTCATTTCATCACGGGCTGCTCCGAATTCCAGAGTCAAATGCAACCTGTCGGCCAAAAATACAATAGCAGTTGCGTCAGTCACAAAATAATAGATCTCCAAACGTAAAAAAAATTAACAAACCGTAATTTACAAATAACAAACCGTAAAAATTAACAAATCGAAATTAACAAAATTAAATACCAATCAACGAAATAAAAAAAAATTAATTGTACTTCACTCTATTACGAGCTTGGCTAAATTACAGGGTGACATGCAACAGTCGCCAAAAAATACAATAGCCTTAATTGCATTAACAAGCCGTAATTGACGAAATTAACGATATTAAAAAAAAAAATTGGGCTGACGGACTTCGGTCGATAGCCCGTTGACAATATGTGCAATTATAACTGTATAAATGTTTAAAAACTGTAACGATCGCCCATGCATCGTATGTATTGTTAATAAATACACACTTACTACTACTCCTAAAAAAAATAATCGATTGTATTCTTCGTACGACCTTTAATAGTTTCCTTCGTATTTTTTAATTTTCTTCAGACTGTCAAATTGTCGGATAAACGCCTTCGGGGTATCACAGATAGCCCAAATACTGACGGAGATAGGATGTGTGAGAGACTTGAATCTTGATACAAATCCGAACATCCGACAAAATTATTATCTGCTGTGCGCTCCGTCGGCAAAGTACGCTGAGAACCGGAAGTCACCGGCAGATATCTTGTATGCCGGTCTCATTTTATCGTAATCGCAGGCTGGAGTATCTCTCGCTCAGATACTGCGACATAAGCGACGAGGGAGTGGAGAAAATTGCGAACGAATTGAGGTACAGAGAAGAGGTCGAGTTGCCGCAGCTGATAGGGTTGAATCTGGCGAACAATTGCGTTACCGACGCCGGAGCCAGACACGTCGCCGATATGCTTCACACCAATAGGTCTGCAATACACCGATTTGGTTTCAAAATTTTTTAAATATATTTTTACTGTTTCATTTATTAGAATTTATGATTGGCAGATCTCTTCAAAGCCTGACATTGACCGGCAACAGAATCGGCGATTACGGAGCTGCTCTTATTATCCAAGAATTGTGCATGTAAATTTTATACGTAAAAATTCCATATTACGGATAACTCACATATACGTTCCCAACCAGAAGTTCGAATCGTTTCAAAAAATCAAATCAATATGTCAAATAAGTAAAATAAAACAAGAATAAAAAAATTAAAGTCAATTCGGAATAATCGACGAATTAATACCTCACTGAAGAACAGTTTTATGTTACTTTTTTTCTTACCAGTTTATTGATGAATTAGTATGTTCCTGTCAACCCTAAATCTAAACCTAAATCTAAAACAATGTCAAAAACTAAAGCCAATTCAGAAAAATCAACAAATTTATTTCTCACAAAAGAAAACTTTTATTTTTTGTAACAAATTTTTTTTTAAATCAATTTATTGATAAATTCGAATGTTCCTACCAATGTCCCATATAGTTGACTTGTAAATATTTTTATTCAATCGTAAAGTCTGAAGTGTACGCGAATTTACAACGGTACGCATCCTCAATCGATCCTGCTGACGACGATTGTAGACCAAATATATTCCCACTGTCAGGTATTCCTTGACTCACGACGAGATAGTCAAACTGCGCCGGCTCAATTACGAGAGACTCCGGCAAGGTGATTCGAAGGCCCGGAGCATCGTCAACGCCGAACGAGCCTCCGAGTCTTCCGGCAGAAATTCATCGTCGGCGCAGAAAGCCAAGACACCGAAACGCTCGGTCGTAAGAAAGAAGAGTACGAGTTCAAAGCAATCGGTGGAGAACGAAAAGGCCGCAGCGACGAGAACGAGCACCGATGTACATTCGGCAAAGGTCCATCCTCTGAGCGCGGAGACTCGTCCGGTGAAGGGAGAAATCATGGCCGTTGGAAACTTCGAGCTGCAACATCTGAATCTCAGCTGTACGTCGTTAAGAACCTTTCACTTTAAGTAATCCGTTGCTTAAAAAAAAAAAAAAAAAAAAATGAAATATGTGTCCATGTCATTTTCAGATAATCATTTGAGCGACGAGTCGCTGAGGAAATTAGTTAAGTGCATTTTCTATCAGAGTTACATGATGCTAGGAGACACGAGCAAAGGCCTTCTCTACGTCCACCTGGAGGTAGATAAATCCGAGTAGTCGTTAAGTACAGTGATAATCAGAAAAGTGTTATTTCTACAGGGTAACGACTTCCGGCTTGACGAAAACGGGACTTGGGATCAGCTTCAAGATCTACTGCGCAACCGTCGATCTCCTCGGAGCGAAGTTGTCACGGAAAATGATTATGCCTCGGTCGTGCCCGTTGAGAGCCAGATCTTGCGTCGTCAATTTAAAGACCAAGACGCTCTTTAGTGCCATCCCATTTTACATACGAATTAAATCGTTATTAGCATCAAAGCGGTTATCAGTACTAATAATTAATCGCGACTAATGAATTGTTAATTGGTAGTTAACGATACTATTTACTTGAGCAATTAATTGCAGCAATTATCGATATTATTTCGATTGTACTAAATCGTTGATATAAAATGTGTGATAAAAAAAAAAACTGAGGTGGAATTGCAATTACGCATCAGAATTTTCTCCGAAAAAATCAATCCTAATAATTAATCAACCGTAATGAATTATCAATTGAATAGTTAACAATACTGATTCAGTAACTATTTAATGAATTAATTGAAGCAGTGTTCGACACTATTACGATTTTACTGAATCGTTAATACAAAGTGTATGATTGAAAAAAATAAAATAAAATACGTGCACAGTATTATCACGAGGCCATCAAGCTCATGAGAGGTAGAATTGTGTCCCGCACTTGGTTCATCCACTGGAATTACGTATCAAAATTATCCCCGAAGAAATCAACGCCTTCCAATCCTTCGGGCAAATAGCTCAGACCTGATTTGTCTTTGTGCTTCATATTGTAGCCTCTTCCGTACCCTGCAGCGATACAAAAAATAATAAATTAATTTTCAATGATTTTGCACCAGCCGAATGCGATAAATGTCTCACCGAAATTTTTCATCAGTTTCGTTGGCGCGTTTCTCAAGTGTAACGGCACCCCGGGCTGAGCGCCCTTGTGTTCGGCGACGAGTCTCTGCGCCGCCTTCATCGCATCCTCCATCAGTCTGGACTTTGGAGCTCGAGCCAAGTACGTAACACACTGTGCCAAAAGTACATCGCACTCAGGCATTCCCATCATTTTACAACCGTGCATCGTGTTCACTGCGATACCTGTAACGAAAAAAAAACCCTGAAAATTATTCATTTTCACATCGCCTAAATAAAATAAATAAAATAAAAAAAATCAATCAAATAAATAACCCATTACGTACAATATATCAGAAGCTTGAAATAATGAACAGCAATGAATAATGAATTAATTAATTAATGAAGAAGTTAACTGATGAAAAGAAACTGAAGTTAATGAAGTAGTAAACTGAATAACCATATTTTAACTACCTATTCACCCTATGTAAAAAATGTTGATAAATCAAGTAAACCCATGACAATATGTTTTCACTACAATTATTATGTTATGTACCAAAAAACTGATTCATCTCTCATAATGTCAAAAAATCCACTCAAATAAATTAAATGAATAAACTAAAAAATACATGAGGTCTATGCCACGCTGCGATTTAAACATTAATCGATGATTTATTTATTCGCAGTTCTCTTTACCCTCGATAGATCGGAGCTTGCTCGAGTCAGAACCACGACGACGATTAAAAAAAAAGAAAGTACAATTGCAAAATTAATGAATACCCAATGCTTTTGGATCCTCCAAACCGATATCCTCGCAGGCCGCTCTGACGAGTCGTCTGGCAATGTAAACGGGATCCTCGCCCCCGGCCATCATTCTCGCGAGCCAGTAAAGCGATGCGTTCTCGTCGCTGGCCCTCATGGACTTGTGGAGTGCCGAAATTATATCGTAATGCTGATCGCCCTTTCTATCGTACAGCATGTGGGTCTTCTTCAGGCTCTCCTGAATATCCTCGAGGCTTATCGAGGCCGGGCCTTTGGTAAGAAATTCTTCCTCATCCTGGACCGCTACGGATTGAACGGCAAGTTCCAAGCCGCCGAGAGCGATTCGCGCGTCGCCGTCGCAGGTCTCGGCGAGCCACTGGATCGTCCTCTCGTCAATCAAGAATCTCGGAATATTGTCGCAGTCCGTGTCGTCCTCGAGTTTCTTCGAGTCGGCTGAAACGTGGATCATTCCTCTCAGCGATTTAACGGCCCGGGACAGAATATCGACGAGATTCGAGGTGGTGAGTTTTTCCAGGACGATGACACGGCAACGACTCAGCAGAGCGGAATTGAGACTGAAGGAAGGATTCTCTGTGGTGGCGCCGATCAGAGTTATCGTCCCGCTCTCTATGTGAGGCAAGAATATGTCCTGCTGAGCTTTGTTGAAACGATGAATCTCGTCCATGAACATCACGGTCCGACGGCCGAATTTCAATTCGTTCGAGGCGATAGTCACGGCCTCTTTGACGTCGGCGACACCCGACATAGCCGCCGAGAGCTTCACGTAGCGCAACCGACCGCCCGGTGCCTGCTTGCATATGTGGGCGATCACGTTGGCCAGAGATGTCTGCGAATAATATTTTTCGTATCGATATTTTCATCGACAAATTCGAGGATTAATTGTAATCGAATGAATTACTGAATCAATGAATCAATGAATTGACGAATTGACGAATTGACGAATTGACAAATTGATGAATTTACGAAGTTACGAATATTGACGAATTGATGAATTTACGAAGTTACGAATATTGACGAATTGATGAATTTACGAAGTTACGAATATTGACGAATTGATGAATTTACGAAGTTACGAATATTGACGAATTGATGAATTTACGAAGTTACGAATATTGACGAATTAATTAATTGATTTATTAACGAATACCTTGCCGCAGCCAGGCGGCCCCCACAGTATGATATTAGGAATATCTCCCTTTTCCAATAACTGCAAGAGCATGCTTCGTTTTCCCATCACGTGGGACTGCCCTATGTAACCGATTAATGAAGTCGGCCTCATCTTCTCCGCAAGAGGAACGTGATCTTTCCGAATTGGTTTCTTACTGCTCGTTTCAGCGACGACCTGTTAAACGAGCCAAATATTGAAATATTATATATGTCCTTAATACAAATTCGCCTGCAACAAAGTATGCCCAACGTACATTGTTGTCTACGGCCTTCGCTGGGCTCTCCCGTTTTTCGGTGACAAAGGGTTGCTTGCTGGAGATTTTGTTACTGTTCGTGACAGTTTGCTGCTTTGCCTTTTTGTTAGTGAGAGGACTTCTCGACTTCGTCTGTACGGAATTCGATCTCTTCAGGGTTGTTTGAGTCTGCTTTTTGGAGGACTCGTTGAGGAAGAGGCACTTTGAGGCGTGAGCTTCGATAGCTGTGGGAACAAAGTCCTTGGAGCAAATCGGACATTGAACTGCCTCGCTAGACATCGCTCCTTCCATCTGGAAATCAAACGGTAATTCAGCTGTAAGATCTTTTCTCACACTAACGCTAATTGGAACTTTAAACCTCGATCACAAGAATTAAAAAGAACATTATTTCATTTTACAGTAACGAGACAAATGATCAATTACAGTATTCAGATAAAAATTACATATTAACGGACATAATTACACATAGAACGGAAATATTTATGAAATATTGAAAATCTTTTCTAATATTAAAAAATATTTGTGAAATGTTTTATGAAGATTTTGAAGATATTTTTTTGACCACTCAATTTACAAAAATTATTCGAAATATTCGAATTTTTGTAATATTCATGAATATTCGTATTGTACAAATTTTTTTGAATTATTCATAAATATTCGAATTTTTTAATATATCTAAATTGTTGAATATTCGGTTGAAATTTTGAATTGAATATCAATATCGAATTCAATTCAATTGCTATTCGCACACCCCTACTCGAAATACCATAGAGATATCTCGCTCGAACGTCGTTCCGTAGTCGGTAAGGAGGTTCTCCCCCGCGGAAGCTGGCCACGAGAACGGGACAGCGAGTCTGGACGATCCTGCGAAAAGAAAAACAAAGAGGATTCAACACTACGCCGCAGAATCCACGCAGAGCCCAATGTTGGCGATACTTCTTACGATTATGTTACATAAATATAAGATGGACGGATCGAAGACCGGCGCAGTTTTGGTCCAGCGATGATACGGAATTTCCCGAGATTCCGGTAGTCCCGTTATTCTCGAAGCATCCCGATTCACAAATGACCGGATTAGCCGGAGATTTCTAATCTAGGGACTCTAGATGATCCGTAGGTGGTTTGTGTCTTTTCTCGGGTACGCCACACGACGGTGTCATCGCGGGTCAAGCGCAACAGCTCTCCACTGCCGCACACACACACACACGGGTGAGCACACACACACGCACGCGCGCTAGAGCGTGTGCGAGAACACCGAGGGACGGTCGTGCTTCGAATAACTGTTATCCGCCGCGTCACCAATTTCTAATGTGGCATTTAATGGAATTTCAGGATCGTTGAGTAAAGCTCGTTGAAAACACAACTGTGAGATCGGCGTGTGCGGTCGGCGCGTCGCGGCGACGACGATGGATCTTCGACGTAGAAAAAACCGAGCGCTCGATAATAACAAGCAAATAGAGCGGCAAAGCGCCAAGTTTGATTACGGGAATGCGAGCGACGAATGCTCGGAGAAAGTGTCAAATGATCAGGTGAAAAAACAATTATAAATAAATGAACCAATAATTTTTTTTTTACACATCATAATAACATTTGTGATATTTTTGTTTATTTTTTTGACCAGGTTGCGGAGAGACTGGTCGAGGACGATGACTCCAAGCTGCGGGACGATCACAACGGAGAGTCCAGCGATGCGCCGTCCAATCCTCAAAAACGTATAACTGTCAGTCTGGAATTCGACGTCGTCGCGACTGTTCTCATGCTCGCCGGACTCGCCACGAGGCTCTACAGACTGGAAGAGCCGAGGAGTATCGTGTACGAATCTTTCAATTTTCTGCAAACTTCTTATATTTGCTATTTTATCATTTTTTTCTTCATTAAAATAATTATAAAATAGTAATGTTTTCGAATTATTTGACTAATTTTTAAATTAATTTGTATGTTATTTTGTAAATTTGTTTAACAGATTCGACGAGCTGCATTATGGCAAATACGTGGGGCTGTACATGTCGAGAACTTTCTTCTTCGACTCTCACCCTCCGTTGGGCAAACAGTTGGTCGCCGCAGCGGCTTACCTGGCCGGCTTCGACGGAGACTTCAAGTTCGACAGAATAGGCAGTCCGTACTCAGAGCATGTCCCGCTCTTCGCACTGAGAATTGTTCCAGCTCTGTTCGGCAGTTTCATTATGCCCACCGCCTACCACCTGGCTCTCGAGCTCGGGCTCAAACCCTGGAGTGCTGCCATCGCCGGTCTCATGCTCCTGTTCGGTGCGCTGACTTCATTATTCTGTATTTTTTCAATTCAATTATTAAATTCAATTTTTACATTCAACTTTTAAATTCTATTTTTGAATTCAATTTTAGTGTTATCAATTTCTAACAATTTTTGTTCTTGCGTCCAATGTTGATACAATTGATTGATATTGATAAATTTACAATTACGAAATTATTGAAATTATTAATCTGCAATGCAGATGTTATAAATGTTTATCTATTCTTTTAAATTGCAGATAATGCGTTGCTGACGCAATCGCGTTTCATCCTGATGGAGAGCATACTCGTGCAATTCTCGCTATTCGGCTTGCTATGCGTTTTGAAGTTCCGGCGGGTGATGGACAAGCCAGCGACGCTCGGATGGTGGATCTGGCTGACCCTCGGAATCGTCAGTCTAACTTGCGCACTGTGGTATTTAATAATTGCGATACGTAATCATCACTATCGAGGTTAAATCGAACGACGCGAATGTAAAATCAGCGAAGGAAATTTGAAAAATTTTCTTGCAAATTTCTACGCAGCGATCGACGTTTCTGAAGCTCCGTTCCGAACAGCCGATGTGTCCTCGGCACGGAAATAATTAATCCGTCGTTCGATTTACCTCAAACCCAGCAAAATTCTGATAAAACAAAATATTTAATTTACGTTATTTCTCTGACGGTTTTCTCCTCTACAATCGGTATAATATAAATCCTAATTTTCGCGCTCTCAATAATGAATTATAAAAGTTATAAACACTTACATTTTTTAACGACACAGTAGAAATAAATTCTCGATTTAATCTACTGTTTAATGTACAAATTAAACTAATTAACACACAACCGGAAACATTTGTCTCATGTGAAAAAATATATTACAAATTCCGTTTATAATTTTCTCGTTGTAGCGTGAAGTACGTTGGATTTTATTCGCTGGTCCTCGCTCTGTTTCTGATAACTCGGGACTACTGGTCTCTCCTCGGGAGGAAAGCGTTGTCGAACGGAGTGCTGTGGACGCATCTGCTGCTGCGGCTTCTCGTGCTCTCGGTGGTTTTCTCGGCGATCTATCTGAGCGTTTTTTACGTCCATCTCTCGGTCCTCACGAAAGCTGGCCCTCACGACGCGGCCATGACGAGCGCCTTCCAGGCGAGTCTCGAGGGTGGCCTGGCCAGTATAACGAAGGGGCAGCCTCTTGAGGTGACTCACGGCTCGCAGATAACTCTGAGACACACGTTCGGCCGGGCTTGCTGGCTGCACAGTCACAATCACGTTTATCCGCTGAGATACGCCGACGGCCGAGGGAGTTCACATCAGCAGCAGGTCACCTGTTACTCCTTCAAGGACGTCAACAATTGGTGGATCGTAAAGTTACCGGACGTGAGCGATCTCGTCGTGACCCGACCGAGCGTCACCCTCAAGCACGGCGACGTCGTCCAGCTCGTTCATGGAATAACGAGTCGAGCGTTGAACTCTCACGACGTCGCCGCACCGATGACTCCGCAGAGCCAGGAAGTCTCGTGCTATGTCGACTACAACGTGTCGATGCCCGCTCAGAATCTCTGGAGGATCGACATCGTCAATCGCGATCAATCGGGCGATTACTGGTACGCGATACAGAGTCAGGTGCGCCTGATTCACGTTGGTACGGATTACGCTCTGAAGTTTAGCGGACGCCAGCTGCCCGACTGGGGATTCAACCAGCACGAGGTCGTCGCCGACCGGCTGGTCGAGCAGTCGAACTCCGTGTGGAACGTCGAGGAGCACAGATACACGAAGAGCGAGGATCAGAAGCAACGCGAGAGGGAACTCATCAACGCCGAAATGATACCTCTTCAAGCGACGACTCTCACTTTCTGGGAAAAGTTCGTCGAGCTCCAGCTGAAGATGATCTTCGGCGGGCAGGACGGACAGAGCAGCCACATGTACAGCAGCGGCCCCCTCGAGTGGCCGATGATGACTCGGGGAATCGCTTACTGGGTCGCCAACGACAGCAACGTAATTACTTATAATTATGTGTAGTTACGTATTAACTGAGCTGGTAGCAAAAAATACTTCAAGCGCAGATTTGTATGACAAATACTTGAAGTATCGAGTACTTTTCACAATTGGGTTTGTAGCTATAAGCGTTATGTAGGCGTAAAAAGAGGGCAAATATATTTGCCCTTTAAATTGTACTTAGTAAACGCGGAATTTTTTTCAGGCGCAAGTTCATCTCTTGGGCAACATAGCTGTCTGGTACTCTGGCACGATCGGTCTTCTGATTTACATGAGTCTCTTGACCTTCTATCTACTGAGGCGCCGTCGAGAGTGCTACGATATATCGGAAGCAGAGTGGAATCGTTTCGTCAATTCCGGACAAGTTTTGTTGGCTGGATACGCCCTGCATTTCCTGCCTTTTATCTTCGTCGAGAGGACACTGTTTCTGCATCACTATCTGCCGGCTTTTGTCTTCAAGGTTTTATTGACCGCGGCGACCATAGATCATCTTTACTACTTGATCAGGTGGGTTGACAAAGCTTAACGAGTTCTATTTTTTTATTTCTAAATGAATGTTTTTTTTTTGTTTCGTAATTTAATTGATGACAATATTTCTTACCGCAGGAGTCGTTATCGCTGGAGACTCGTCTCGTCTCTGGCGAGATTGTGCATTATCGGATGGGTCGCACTGATCGTGGTTGTCTTCCGAAAATTCGCGGTACTCAGTTACGGTATGACTCCGTTGACGGCCAACGAAGTCGTCAAACTTCGATGGAGCGACACGTGGGATTTTATCATACACAAAACTTGAATAATTGACTCCGAAAAAAAATGCACGTGGGAGAATCTCACTGAGAACAATCGTGTTGCACAAAAAAACCAAGTGAGATTATTAGATAAGCTCAAAGAACTTTTGCCCGGTATCAATCGTGGTCCATCCGCGATTGTCGGCGATATTTTTGGCCTTCGTATTTATCTCCGATAATTTAAATGAATATTTTATAGTGCTCGAATATTTTTGAATCGTGGAAAGAAAAGAGACAGAGAAACGCCATTATTTTTGGTGTAAACGTATGCTATATTTTTTAATATAATTTTTATACCTACTTAGATAACTATAACGAATGACGAATCGATGTGCTGCCGTTGACGTCGATTGCGTGGGAGATCGATTGCTGTCATTTTTTTTTCCCACCGACAATCGAGAGAAATTTGATCGAAAAAATGTTACGTGTACATAGATGATAATTAATTATACTATATTTACGTAAAGGTACTCTTTATCCGTCCGTTATCATCGAATTGTGTGCGAATATTATCGACGTTCTTGTTGCGGTACTCAACAAGGGCGTTGGAGCTTGTCATGACAATTTAACTGCTATGTCCTAGCGGTTCGATTAAACTTTATACCGTACAAATTCAATAAAACATATCAACGCTCAATCAACGGTCCCAAAATTGTCGAATTCATTCGAGCGAACTTTTTACGTATCCGGCGTGTAACTTTGTACAGTAAAATTTTACATTTTTTTGTAAATTTTTTTTTTTTTTCGTTATTCCTTCAACTTTACAAAGCATTTTACAAACGCGTTCGAAGATTATCGTCTAGTAGAATTTTATCGACCACCTCGATTTCGATTACTACCGAATAATCATTTTAAGTGTATGGCAATTTGTACACAAAATGTTTTTTTTTCTTCATTTCAATGTTTTTCTTTTCATTTTTCATTTTTTTGGTGAACACCCTCGAAACGTTCGAAGGAAATACGGCAGGTTTTTTTTTATATATATACTTTTTAATGACAATTTTCTAATTAGTAGGTAAATGGGGGTGATACTTAATCTAACTGTGGAACGAATGGCTTATTTCAGTGATAGGTAAATACGATCGATCTTATCAGACCGTCGCGAACGCTCTCCGCGCTTCTACCACCGCCGAACATAAAGTGCACGGTGTCGCAGTTAGTCTCCTTCGCGCAATCACCGATCGGATATCTTCCCGCTTTGTTGAAGACGACGCCGACTCTGTAAATCTGTCGAGAACAAGAAAAAATGTAAAGTAACAATTAGTTTACCGATTGATCGATAGAAGCGAGTCAGCCAGACAATTGATTTGTCTTTTCCAGTTAACGCTTAAAATCTAATTTGGAGAATCGGTGAAAAAGGCCTTAACGAATTGAATAAAAACGAACGAAAAAAAAAAAATATTTTTACGTTTCTTTATGAGAAAGTGCGTTGATCGATTTTAGCTTACTCTATGAGGAAGCTAAAATCGATCAATATGCGTAATATAAATTTTTTTTTTACATATCATAAAATTGAAACCGCAAAATTTATTGTAGGAAATCGCAAACTGAAATTTGCGGACTGCGTCGTTTTGAAGCAATTTTTAATCTATTCTTCAGCGCTAATTACGAAACTATAAGTCATTTTACTCTGTGCGCGATATTTGATTCAGAAACTCTTGTCAGGCGTAAAAAAAAATTGAAAATCTTCAAAATCCCATAAAATTTAAACTGTTGGATAAATTTTTGACAAATTGTAATTTACGAAAACAGAAAATCGATTTTTTTAATTTGACTGACTCGTCCACTTCGATTGACGAACTACCTTGTTTTTCTGTATGTATACAGGTCGATTGAATCCAATCTCCACAAGGCTATCGCAGCTGGCAGTGGTGGTGAAGTGCGTGTAGGTCAGTCTCGAGCCATCGGCGTCGAGAAGATGTGCGTAAAGAATTTCCGTGTAGACGGACGAGGGAAGTAGACTCGGGGGCTGAAAAAATTCAGAATGCACGAAAATCAGCGATTTCTGTTCGTCGCGGGTCGAAGAAAGTCGGCGAGTCGACTCACATAAGGAATTTGCGTCGGAACTTGAACGCCGATGACGCAAATATTTTTGTCAACCGTGAAGGTAACGGAGCAGTCGAGGACGCTGTTGTTCAGACAATCGCTGCTCTGATTCATAACTCGTCGACAATAATACTTCGGACCGTCCCTTATTCCGGCCTCGGCGAGAACTCTCGGTGGTTCGAGGACCGAGAGTGAAAGACGGGGCGTTACGATCGGTTCCGGTCTGTGGACGTAACTCGTGCTCTCGTCGAGACTCCCGAAGAAACCGCGACTGCCTGCCATGCCCGGCTGGTAACCAGGAATTATCGGTGATAGGGAGGGGTCGGTGCTCCAACTCCAGTCCGACGGATTCCGTTGGTAACGGCTCTGAAACTGGAAGCACAAATATTAAGGATGCATCACACATACACTGTCCAATTTTTTTTAAATTAATGAACGGTGAAGCTATAGAGCGGTAGAGTTTTTTTACATAAACTGTTTCGGAAATTTCATATAGAAAGGCGTTGCAATTTTATAGTAATTTTTTTTTAATTTTGAGGCATAAGATTTGTAATCCTAATATCTGGTATTTTACTTTTACGAAAAAAAACGTTTATGTTGAATTAATTTAAGTAATGTAATCAAATTTCAAGTTCCGACACATTAAATTCACAATTTATTTTTACAGTGTACACTGTAAAAAATATTCGTATGAAATTTAATGTACTGAACTGGAAGTCTTTATGCAAAAACCAATACATTGAATTTAATGTTCAATTGTGATGAAAAATTAATATACTTTTTCAATGAAATTAAAGTAAATTATTAAAATTGAAGTACTTTCATAGTAAAATTCAGAAATATTATTAAAAATTATTAAAAATAAATTATTAATCTGATCCATTATATCGGTCATACTTTAATATCTTACCAAAAAGGCATAAATATTCAATGCCTCATTCCAACATTTCAATAGGGTTCATCTTCATAGGAGTTTCTGAGCGGAGGAGGACTGCAAGACTAGCGACTATTTGGAGAGGAAATCTCGTACCGGATTTGTGAATGTGGATCAATGAACGTGATCCAAGGATTTTTCTGGGCTTCGTAAAGGATCCACATATTAAAACAAAAAAAGCTACATACAAGTTCTGAAACCGGAAGTATAAATATTAAATTGTACAAGAATGTTTCCTTCTCGATTTTAGTGCATTTGAAATTTTTTGAGACCCTGAAAAATGCCACTTTGGCATATAAGTACGCGGTCCGTCTCGCTATCTTTTTTAACTTAACTGTAAAAAAAAAGTCCAGCGAAATTTAATGTACCGGACTGGAAGTTTTTATGCAAAAACTGGTATATTAAATTTCATGTGAATTGTGATGAAAAATTAATGTTCAGTGTATTCAAAACATTGGGAATACTTTATTTTTAATAAGTTTCCTTAATTTTACTATGAAAGTACCTTAATTTTAATAATTTACTTTAATTTCAAAAAGTATACTATTTTTTCATCACGATTGTACATTAAATTAGATGTACCAGTTTTTTTTGCATGAAAACTTCCAGTTCGGTACATTAAATTTACAATTTTTTTTTAACAGCGTTAGCGTCGAAACACTGCCTTGTCTCGTGATTAAACTGACCCATTCTACCAATCACAATTGCCTGATACCTTACCGAAAGGGAACAAATATTCAATGCCTCAGTCAAGCATTTCAATACGTTAATCGTCATCGGAGTCGTAATTATTTACAGAGCCACGGTCTTCATCCATGTATCGATATGGCCTACAAGAGAATTCTACGCCCCAACAATTTCTCTGGGATTCCTAAGGGACCAACACAGTAATACAAAAAAATCTGTGTACAACGCGACTGTGCAGAAAAATCGAACCTTTGGTTTAACTTTGAAATTTCGTCTCCTTTGGGCATTGGTCGAAAAGCTTTCGGGCATGGGAATGTCGCTTCCGCTCGACGATACGTTCATGAGAATGGCGAAAGCTTCGTCCCTGGAGAGAAGCGGGGACCTTCCGGGTCCCTCGGCGAACTGCTGGGGCGTCAGAGTCAGGAATCTAATCTTCTCCACGAGATTGCCGGTGACCGACCTCAGCGACTTAGGGTCGGTCGGCAGGAGAGATTTTCGATTGCACTCGGCCTTGGCCCAGCGCTCGAGGGCCTCGAAGAGCTCCATCTCGGAGTCGATGCGCAACTCGTCCTGGTCGAAGACCGTCGCTATCGTGCCGAGCTCGACCTCGTCCCAGCTCGATTCCTTCAGGATCTCGTCGGTCTTCGTGCAGATTATCTGCAAGCATTTCTCCAACAGAACCGGCTCCTCGAAGAGCTTCGCGAATTCGTAAGCCCGACAGGCTTTCTTCGGCGACAAATCCGACCAGAGGTACTTCGTGCACTCCTCGACCAGATAGGGCAGCATGTACTTCTTGGCGCAGTAGCACAGCTCGCAGGCGAGCTCGAACGACTCGAGGTCTATGTGGTCCGTGTAGATGTACTCGAGGAGCGTCTTAAAGGCCTCCGGCTGCACGTCCCGGATCGGTATCGGGTCGCTCTTCTCGGCCATGCTACCGTAAAACATCGCCTCGAAGACCGGACTCGACATCGCCAGGAAGAGCTTGTGACCCTCCAGTATCTGCTGCTGGGGCTCCTGGCCAACTATGAACTTGCAGTCCGACCATTGCCCGCTCTCCAGAAGGTACTGCCCTCTCTGGGAGACCCTCTGCTTCGTGCTCTGCCAGTCGCAGGGCAGACCCATCGCCGCGACCTTGCCGGACTCGTTTTTTACCGACGATTCCACCTTTTACC
This sequence comes from Stenichneumon culpator, assembly GCA_964017025.1. Classification (NCBI taxonomy): domain Eukaryota; kingdom Metazoa; phylum Arthropoda; class Insecta; order Hymenoptera; family Ichneumonidae; genus Stenichneumon; species Stenichneumon culpator. The sequence continues at coordinate 14,927,722 of OZ024779.1, read as the reverse complement.
GAACACGGGCGTTCCCTCCTGGCGAATGGGCAACCGATCGCTGATCGCTGGCACTGAAACAATTAAGGAGACGGTACTGTTCAGTCAGATTCGATTTGAGGGGACGGAGTTTTGATGTTATCTTGACATTTGTGTTGTCTTTGGATAGGATATATTATTTGGGCAAAGAAAATAACCAACATTTTTGCTACATGCTAATTTCATCTTTCAAAATGAATTTCAAAAAATTCAATGTAATTTTTGGGAGTCGCTTCCTCGACACGAAGAATAACTGCAATGGTTTTCATTTTTTTTTTTTTTTTATTTGATTTTCTTCGAATTTTTTTGTGTCTTTATTTTAACAATATGGAGTAAAAATGCAACGAAATTACAACTTCGATAGTTGTTAAAAGAATTCTGTATTACCTCAATAAAGTTAGTTTTTAACTAAACGAAGTACTACTACATTGTTGAAAAAATTTGGATGAAATTTAATGTATTGACACTGGCAGTTTTTATGTATAAAAAGGTGTATTTTAATTTTATGTACAATTGGAATGAAATATTAATGTATAGTATCTCAAAAACCAGAGAAACATCTCACTTTTAATAGTTTACTTCAATTTCACTGTAAAATCCCATTAATATTTTATCACAATCGTACATTAAATTGAATGTTACCAATTTTTGCATAAAAACTTCAAGTCTGATGCATCAAATTTACAATTCTTTTAAACAGTGTACATACAGTGGTGATAGTTTTGCCTCCTTGAACGAATAATTCGCTTTATTTGTAAATTGTAAATCCATTTTTATTCTTGATTTATTTTTTAATATTATACTTGATGAATTTCGATATTAACACGAAATTTGTGTAATCTTTGAATGAGAAATATATCAAAAGGATGCAAAAGAATTCACAAAATTTAAATATATTTTTAGGAGTCTGCTTTTTCAACATGAAAGATAACTGCAATGGTTTTCCATTTGATTTCTTTTCCAATTTTTTTGTACCTTTATTTGAACCATACAGGCTAAAATGCAACGAAATAACATCTTCGATAATTGTCACACAAAAAAACATTTCTCAGAATTTCGTCAACAAAGTTATTTATCAACCAATCGAAACCCCGCTACATGCAACGTCGATAAGTCGTACCTCTTTGAATACATAATTCGATTTATTTATAAATTCTAAATCTATTTCTATTCGCTCCGCACCTAGCGTAAAGGCTACGAGGAATGTCGCAAGTGCCGATCTTTGGCCTTTAATTTTTCCGCTCCACGACTCATGCTTAAAAATCCACAGATTCGCCAGTTTTTTTTTTAATCCATATAACATTTTTTAAAAATCTGACGAGCCACCGACTCCGACATTCTCTCCCAATCCCAATAATTTTATCTCAGAAAATCGAAATGTTTTGTATTTAGCCTGTGTGCCCGTGTCGTTTACCTTATCTCGTTGGGCCCGCGATTGATGTCACTGGCTCGCTGTAGCAGCGAAATAAACGTCGGCAAGCTTCGCGATATATTCGCCTCGAGCATCACCGACGGACCGAGAGTCTATTTCGGTACACCGCGTGCTACGCTCGCTCGCCTATAAATACAACAGAGCTTCTTTATAAACAATGCCAAAAAGAGATCGCGTGGGAGGTGCGAACGTGCATCCCGGAAAAGTGTCGACGACGCGGGATCTCTCGTGAAAAAAAAACACGAAAATAATTTTTATTTTTTTTTTTTTTTTTTTTCTTTACCTGGGATTATCGAGTGAGAGCGATGCGGAGGCTTCGGCCTTCGCGCCTCTCCGCTTGTCCCGAGCCGCCGCTCGCCGATCTCCCTTGATTCCCCGAATATTTGTCCCAATGTTCAATCGTCCCCTCGTCCACCTATTTCGCCCACGAACTTCGGCAACTGTCAAAACACACACCTCTGTTAGGTCCAAACGATCCCCACCGCCCGATATCCGCGTTACGCCATCTTGGATCGCGCTCCCCGACTTTCCCCCATAATAACCCCAGACACCCGAAACTACCGTGGTTTTTCCGGTGTCGTTGACACTCTCGAAGCCCGACAATCGTCCCATAAAAAAACCTTCCCCCGTCCCGACGAACCTCCCGATTGATTCGATAAATCGCCGAACGATCTCTCAGCCTCTGAAACACGACTTTATTTGGCGTATTTTTTTTCACCCAAAGTACAGACTCTCGCAGTCTCTTGGCCTGCGCTCGACCAGCCAACAATGCAGAATCTTACATATTTCCTAATTAGTAGAATTTTTAATAGTTTTTAATCGATCTTAATTAATAACGATTAAACTTTTTCTCGATCCAGGAAAAAATCTATCGTATCTTTGGGTCTCGTCGATTATTTTTGTCACGGTAGATTTTTCGCGACCGCCGGTCCGGAGATTTTTGTCCATCGCGCCGCGCCGCGCCGTATAGTCGTCGCGAAAAGTTTTTCCGCATCTTGATGACCGCGGTGGATTTTTCCGAATGGCGCACGCACGGCTCAGCTGGTGGTGCAGCGCGATATATCCAGGGCCAGTTTGCGCCGCGTTTGTGATGGCATTTTATCGCGCTTTTAACTGATACGATATAACAGAGTGCTGGACACTGTCGCGGTGATATTAGGTAGGTGGAACGAGAGCTCGGCCGACCATCGAGGCGAAGAATTTTTTCGGTGTCTCGCCGTACAAACACGTACGGTTAGTTTCTTTTGTGAAGGGCTCGGCAGAGTGATACAGGGGCACCTGCCATGGAGACCCACCTAACTCACCCGAACACTTCTGTCACGAACTTACCTGTCTCGGAAGCCGTGTCAATTAAATCTCTCGCACCGACGACTCGTTCGGCCGCGCTCGTCGCGGCGAGCGAAACTCCCTGACTCGCTTTGTGCACGTCGTCCGAGACGTAATTCGCGATGACTGTTGACTGTCCAACCTTCGCGCATATCGCGGATCAGCAGGTGCCCCTTTCAGTATCGCTCGAAAATCTCGGCCAATGAAAACTTAAAAATTCATCGCCTCGGCCCGAAACGGGTTTTTAATAATGTTGTAGAATTTTTAAGATACATTTAGAAAATATCGATTCTGCTCGACCGTCGATCGAGCCAGGTCTTTTACTGTTCTTTTTTTTGGTTTTCAGTGAAAATGGACCTCGCGAGGGTAGCCGAGACAACGACGTACCTGTCTCCGTATCGCACCTAGCCGGAGGGTGAAATCTATTTTTTTTTTTTTGTTCGAGCCGCTTTGATGAGCGTCGAGAGCGGATTCGCGTACGCGACGACGTAGCGTTCGGGAGAAAGGAACACGAGACATGGAAGCCATGCGCGACGAGGACAGGCACAGACGCCTGCGGGCGCTCGAGGAGAAGATCAAGGATCCGAGGAACGTGTCCAATCTGGACAGCCTGCTCGACACCGTTCAGGCACTCGTCGCAGACTGCGAGCATCCGAGCGTCAAGCGGATGAAGAACATCGAGGCTTATATGAACAGATGTGAGAGATTTTTTTTTTTTTTTTCAAGAAATAATTGTGGGAGGGAAACAAAAAAAAGATTGATTGTTATTGAATATGTGGATTTTTTTTTTGGGCGAGCACAGATGATGCGGTGGCTCAGGATATATGCAAAATGCGCATGCGCACGGACGACTTTACTCTCATCAAAGTCATCGGCAGGGGCGCCTTCGGAGAGGTGCAATTAGTCAGGCACAATTCTACGCAAAAAGTTTACGCCATGAAGCTCCTCAGTAAATTTGAAATGGTAATGAGTTTCATATTTATTGGTTTTATTGGTTTTATTTATTTCATTTATTTTATTTATGGGACATGCCGTTTTACATTAAAAATTCAGATAATATAATAACAGTATGAGACTAAGTTGAAATTAGAGATGATTTTGATTTTGTACAGTTTATTCGAATATGTTAATCGATAATATGATTTATTATTTAGTATTTATTATAATATTTTCTTTGTTTGTTAATTATTCAATGGGATACGCCCTTGTACAAATTTTGTTTCCACTTGGGGGGTGAATTAATAATTAAGCTTATAAAGGTTATATTATTTATCTATTTATTTATTTAATTATTTATTTAATCAACGGGCGTTGTCGGTTTACGCATTTTACACATATTAATCCATATTGGTGCAATCGTGTTTAGATAAAACGATCGGATTCGGCGTTTTTCTGGGAGGAGCGCGATATAATGGCGCACGCCAATTCCCAGTGGATAGTCCAGCTGCACTTCGCCTTTCAAGATCACAAGTATCTCTACATGGTGATGGATTACATGCCGGGCGGGGATCTCGTTAATTTGATGTCGAATTACGACGTACCGGAGAAGTGGGCGAAATTTTATTGCGCCGAGGTTGTTCTCGCGCTGGATGCGATACATCTCATGGGTTTCGTTCATCGAGACGTTAAACCGGACAACATGCTGCTCGACAAACACGGACATCTAAAACTCGCGGATTTCGGTACCTGCATGAGAATGGACACCGTAAGCATATATTTCACATTCGGCGATATTATTTCCCCGCAAAAAATTTAAAAAAAATTAATTAGGACCCTGAAGGTATCTGCACGAAATCAAATTTCTTCTTTGGCAAATCTTTGTCGATGCACTGTTTTAGGACAAAAAAAAATGGTGTATTCCTAGCATTTTATTCTCCGAGTGAACTTCCCCGAGTGAAGTTTGTGCGATGCAAAACTCAGACGCTATAACTTGATATTGATAATTTATAAACCGGTTGCTCCTTTTACAAGATTCAAAGAAAGTAGTCCATTTCAGTTTTTCATCTATCTAGCGTGTAGTCGAACGTGTACCGTGTTTTCATTTCAGAGCAATTGAGAATTCTTCAAAAATATGTATAATTTAATTCGCTTCAAGCTGAACACATTTCGTCTGAGAAATGTTTCGACACGATTGAAAACTTCCTAGATATTAATATTTTTAAAAGTAGCCTTACAAAAAAATCAAACTTTTATTAAAATCATACGCTCGGAAATATTGATCGGAGGCCCAATTTAAATGTTTTCTCTTTTGCAAAATAGTTTTCGAAAGAAAGAAAAATGGAGCAATTATTGAAGGGTGTCAGGGTCCGAGCATGAAAATGTCTGGTGGAATGCCCCATATATAAAATTAAATTAATGACCCGTTAAAAATAAATGATTAAGAAAATAACTATAAATAAAATGAAATTGTTAACAAAAAATACAAACGTTAATATAACAAATATAATGTAAATTAAATTCTTACTATACACATAGATAGATTAAAATTGATGAAACTTATTCTCGTGCAGATACCAAAAAAATTTCCAAATTGTAATCTTCGAATAGATTTACAAAAAAAATTAAATAAACCACGAATTTCCAGGACGGCTTAGTGAGATCCGACACGGCGGTTGGAACCCCGGACTACATATCGCCGGAGGTGCTGCAGTCGCAGGGCGGCGAGGGTGTTTACGGCCGTGAGTGCGACTGGTGGTCGGTCGGTGTCTTCCTCTACGAGATGCTGGTCGGCGACACGCCGTTCTACGCGGACTCCCTCGTCGGGACGTACTCGAAGATAATGGATCACAGGAACTCGTTGCACTTTCCTCAGGAGCTGGATTTATCGCACTCGGCGAAGAGTCTGATATGCGGTTTTCTGACGGACCGTACGAGTCGTCTGGGTCGAAACGGCGTAGACGAGATAAAGTGTCATCCATTCTTCAAGAACGATCAGTGGACATTCGACAACCTGCGGGAATGCGTGCCTCCGGTCGTGCCAGAATTGTCGGGCGACGACGACACGAGCAACTTCGACGACGTCGAGAAGGAGGACGGACCCGAGGAGAGTTTTCCAGTGCCGAAGGCCTTCTCGGGAAATCATTTGCCATTCATCGGTTTCACTTACTCCGGTGACTATCAATTTCTGGTAAGCGGCGGCAAGGAGGCCGTCGACGGTTTGGAGAATCACATCAACAACGGCGTCAGCGACGACGCGAAGCTCTCGCAGCTCGAGAGCCTGCTCGAGCGCGAGAGACGCCAGGTCGAGGCGATGGAGTCGCGGCATCGAGCTCTGACCGTTCAGCTCGAGGTGATAACGCGCCGCGAGACCGAACTCCGGGAGGAGGCCGCGCGCGCCGACAAGGAACTGACGATCCTGCGGCACAACTGCAAGGAGGCTCAGCGCCGCGTCGAGCACGAGACCGACGCGAGGAAGAAGGCCGAGGCGCTGCTCGTCGAGCTCAAAAAAAAATTCGACGAGGAGCAGAGCCGGAGGGCGCGCGACGCCTCGAACTCCCAGCAGACATCGGAACGCGTACTTACACTGGAGAAACAGATAAAGGAGATGCAGAGCAAACTCGAGAGGGAAACCGAGTCGGCTTCCAGGATGAGGAAGCAGGCGACGGAAGTCACCGTTGCTCGACAAACTGCCCAACAGATGGCCAACGAACTGCAGGCCGCCAGATCTCTCCTCCAAGCTCAGACTGACTCGTTGCAGCAGGAGGTCGCGAGCTTACAGGTATTATTCGGAGCTGGCGCAGGTTCAAATAAGTTATATGTTTTAGGTATTTTCAATATGTATTTAAAAAACGTATTTTAAAGACGTATTTAAAAACGTATTTTAAATACTCAAATAATTCTCTGGTACTTAAAGTAGTTTTTGGGCCAATGGAGTATAAAATACAAAATATTTTTACGCCCACCTACATATTTAAATTTTAAGAATGATTGTGCGAACATTCGGCGCCAAAACACTGGGAAGATGTTAACAGGGGGGAATAAGATTTTCATGCAAAATTTTTGAAAAATTTCATTGCGAAATGCCACATTACAGATGTAAAAGAAGTATAAAATTCTGATGTACAATCCTGAATAATGCCAAATTTTTATGCGGAGTTGAAATACAAATCATTATAAAAAGATTTAAAAAATGAAAATTTCACATTTCGAATGTGAAATAGAATTTAATCAGGTATGAAGAAGAATGTCAAAAGTGAAATTTAATTAGAAAAAATGAAATTGACATTTCACTGACTTTTACGACATATTTTAGGAAGTGCTGAAACGAAGTACTTATCAATGTATTTTAAGTATTAAAAAAGTATGTTGTATTCAAAATACATATAGTATTTTGTATTTTCAGTATTTTAAAAATATTTTGCCTAACTCCGGAATTATTATTATTGGCGTTGTTGTTATTATTACTATTATTATTATTATTATTATTATTATTATTATTATATTGCGTAAGAATAGCGTTTAAATTTTTCTGTGAGCTAATTTTACTTTGTTCGAAGGGCCAACTGTCGAAGGAGCGCAGTTCTCGAACGCAGGCGTCGTCGATGAGCGCCGAATTGGAGTCCCGTCTGTCCTCGCTCTACGTCGAGCTCGAGCGTAGTCGCGAGAAGGAGGAAAAAGCGACTCTGGACAACAGACAACTCAACGAGAGAGTTTCGGCCCTCGAGAAGGAGGCGGCCAGCTTGACTCTGGAGCTGAAAGCTGCGCAGGCGAGATACAACCAGGAAGTTGCCGCTCATCAGGAAACCGAGAGATCGAGGATATTGTCGAAGGAGGAAGCGAACATGGAAGTTGTCAAAGGTGAGAAACGATCGTTTTCAATACGAGCGAGTTTTTTCGGGAATTCTTTGCTCTACGTGCTCAATTTCTCGTTGCACGCTTCAGGAAGAATCGATAGAGTCATCAAAGGTAAAGTGACTAACAGTAATCGCCCGTTCGTTCGGTAAACAAGAATTTCCATTCTAACGTTTCGTCAAATTTGCCATTTTTTCGCTGCGCACTCGTTCGAAGTATGTACAAGTTAAATATATATAAAAAAATAATACCGCCCGATCTTGTAAATAAAATATACATCGAGGCGAGAGAGAAAGGTTGGGCAGGGACGGGGCTGCGAATTTTATGGACTATGTTATTTTTTTTTCTCAGCTCTACAAGCGAAACTGAACGAGGAGAAGAGCGGACGACAGAGAGCTGAATTGCTCGCTCAGGAGAAGGAGCGCCAGACGTCGATGCTCTCGGTAGATTATCGTCAGATTCAGCAGCGTCTGCAAAAGCTCGAGGGCGAGCACAGGCAGGAAGTCGAGAAGGTCAAAGCGCTTCAGGGTCAGGTCGAGCAGGAGCAGCAGAAGCGCAACGTGCTCCAGTCGGAGCTCGGACAGCAATCCTCCGAGGCGGGACGATTGCGAGCTCGCGAGATACAGCTCGTCGGCGAGGTCAGTCAACTGCGCGAGGCCAAGAGACAGATCGACGAAGAACTCGCCAATTTGAAGACCCAAAGGAACGTCGATCTTCTGCAGACCAAGGAACTTCAGGAGCAACTCGAGGCCGAAGCGTATTTCTCCGTGAGTTGCCCGAGATCATTTTTTAGATATTTTTTATATGGGCATTCCCTACAATTTTAACCTGGGTCAAACTCTTCACACCGTGGATTGGGCGCGATTTTTTATATGACTGAACTAACGCTCAGAAGCACTCAGATTTTTAAAAACTGTAATTATTTACGATTAAAAAATGAACTTATTGTTTCCCACAAGTTAAATAAATAGCTGAAAATTGAAATTTTCATATCGCTTCCTCATAAAAGTTGAAAGTTGAAAGTTGAAAGTTGAAATTTTTATATCACTTTCTCATAATAGCCCTTTATTCGCAAAGCTCCTTCTATGAGAAAGCATTTACTATATTTTTGGCTTCCTCATAGAGGAACATTTCATAGAGGTACATTTCAAAACTTATGCAATTTACTATGTTGTCACATGTATCCTCGTTTGGCTTCTGGTCATGTATAAAATTAATTTAGTAACAATAAATATGGCCGGATAGTGAAATAGATTATAAAACAGACAGGAGCACGAGAACTGACCCTTCCGTCAACTGACTACTCGTACATTAAAATGTTACTCTTGGCTACCATCACAAATTTATAATTACGAAATGATTTATTTATAATTATAAAAAATGTGTTTGCAATAAGAAATAATTTGTGTATAATTGTGCAATAATTTATATACAATCAATTTATGGAAGTGATTTATGAATCGATGATAACGTTTTTTTTTCACCAGGGCTTGTACAAAAATCAGACGCAAGAACTTCGCGAGGAGCTGGACGAGAAGACGAGGCTTCACAAGGAATTCGAGGAGGAACGTAGTTCGCTGGTGCATCAATTGCAGCTCTCGTTGGCCCGTGGTGACACGGAGGCCCTCGCGAGGACGATAGCGCTGGAGCAGATAGCCGACCTCGAGAAGGAACGAACACTGAAGGAGTTGGAGTACAAGGACGATGTTGCGAAGCACCTTCAGGAATTGAACGCCAAGGAGCAGCTGCTGAATCGTCTGAAGGACAACGAGACCGAGCTCAAGAAAACCGTCGAGCAGTATCTCAAGGAGAAGGAGGACGCGAACAAGCGCATACAGGAGCTCCAGGACAAGCTCGGCAAGGCGCAATCCGACGCCGAGGATATCGACAAATTGAGCAGAAAATTGAAGACCGAACAGCTACTCAAGGAACAAGCGATCAGCAAGCTGTCGCAGATATTAAACAGAAAAGACATCACTTTCGGCGGCAAGTCCAAGAACAAAACGTCGTCGGCGGACTTGCGCAAGAAGGAAAAGGACTGCCGGCGGCTTCAGCAGGAGCTCACGCAGGAGAGAGAAAAGTACGCGCAATTGTCCGAGAAGTGGCAGAAAGATTTGCAAGACCTGCAGGCAAGTTGATTCGTCGATCTTCGTCGAACATGGCGAGTTTAAGGATGCATCACACATACACTCCGAATCAAAAGTTTATTCGATGAAAATTTCAGGCGACATGCTAAAAATCTGAAAAAATCAGCCGTATCAATGTCAAGACCTTTGATTTTGCATAATAATCATGTCAAAAAGTTACTGACAAATTGCTTCAAAAATTCGTTGTTTAAAAAAAATCAGAAAACCCTTCATTTTTCATCTTAAATGAATTCCCTCATTTATTAAAACTCATATGAATTTTTTCAGAATTTTCTTACATTTACAATTTTTGTTTTTTTGACAATTTGAAAGATCGATGGCAGGAATTTCGGATCTGTTTCCGTACCACGTACACACAGAAAGTTTCGAGGCGATTGCACTAACAGTTCCGTAGTTATAGCCTTAAACAAAAATGTCGAAAACGGAAAATTCAAAAACATAAGAAAATTCTGAAAAGAATTTCTAGAAAACCAGCTTCTAGAAAATCAATGAATTAATTTTAAAAGAGAAAAAAAAGGTTTACTGATTATTTGTTGAACAATGTTTTTGTGCAATTTCTTAATAACTTTTTGATATTATTGTTATGTAAAATGTATACTCTTGGCTCCTTTAACACAGTTGATTTTTTTTCGAATTTTCATACCATTAGGAAGTGTCCAAATTCTCACTGAATCTCACTTTTGGTTGGAAATGAACGTGCGAAGCATCCTTAATTTATATGTCGAATATGATAATTTATTTTCTTCTCTTTTTCGTACTTCAGGCGCAGCTCGGCGAGGAGAATCAAGCGAAGCTCAGGCTGCAGATGGAGCTCGACTCGAAGGACTCCGAGATCGAGACTCTGCAGATTAAAATATCGTCGATGAACTCGGAGACCGCCAGTGTGTCCTCCGTGGAGAACGACGGCGAAGACTCGGTACTTTCCGAGCACGGTGCCATGCGGCTCGAGGGTTGGCTGAACGTTCCGAACAAGCAAAACATCAAGAGACACGGATGGAAGAAACAATATGTCGTTGTTTCGTCGAAAAAAATTATATTCTACAACAGCGAGAACGACAAGCTCAAAGCTGATCCGGTATTGATATTGGACTTGAGCAAGGTCTTCCACGTTAGATCCGTCACTCAGGGGGATGTTATCCGAGCGGACGCCAAAGTTATTCCTAGGATATTTCAGGTACGTGCACTGTAAAGATAAATGTTACATTTAACGTACTGGAACTTGAAATTTGCTTACATTACTTACATTGATTGAACACCAATGTACTTTTTGTGTAAAATCAAATCCCCAGAAATTAACAGAACTTTTCATTAAAAATACAAACTTTACTGTAAAATTGCAACGCACATGTGTTTGATATTTCAGAAACAGTTTATGTAAAAAAGCTTTCAATACCGTTCATTACTTTCCCAACAATATTTTTTTAGAGTATGGAGACCGAAGGATAAATTGTGTGGATTGGCGTAATCTTTTTTCAACTATTATTATTTTTTTGCAACGATTATTAATTTTTATTTTTATTTTGAATATTAAAAAAAAATTCTGTACCGATTACTAATTATTTAAATTAAATTTGCAGTTACTGTACGCCGGCGAGGGTGAGGCAAGACGGCCCGGAGACGAGGGCAACGCTCTGCCGGGCGTCGAACTGCCACAACTCACCGACAAACCCGGAACGCAGCCGCTCAAGGGCCACGAATTCATCTCTATCTCTTACCACATGCCAACAACTTGCGAAGTATGCTCGAAACAACTCTGGCACATGTTCCGACCACCGCCAGCACTCGAGTGTCGAAGTAAGTGATGTACTTCGATTCCTCAAAAAATAAATAAATAATAAAAATCGAAAAATGTAAAAATACATAGTATTTATAGCTTTTTTTTCTGTTGATTTTTTTAACATTTTTCATTTCATCTTTTAGTTGTAGTTCCGATGTTGTTTTTACGGTTTTTTAAATCGTTGAGTCATTTTCTGTGTGTCTGAAGGAGAAAATATAATTCATTGATATTTTTTTTTATCTTTTTTTCACATTTTGGCGGATTAACTGAAAAATTATAATCATTGCAGGATGTCGAATGAAGGTGCACAAGGAACATCTCGACAAGAAGGAAGATGCCATAGCTCCGTGCAAGCTTCACTACGATCCGACCAGCGCTCGCGAATTGTTGCTGCTTGCCGGTAGCCCCGACGATCAGAAATATTGGGTAACGCGGTTATCGAGGCGTATACAGAAGTGCGGCTACAAGGCGAATTCACACGTCGACGGCAGTGGTCAACGAGTATCGCCAAGGTAGCGTAGTCGGGCGAGCACGAACGAGGACTAAGTAGCTCTCTTGTATTGTGATCGTCGCATGATTGGGTTATAGAGAGGTTAGAGCCGTTTGTTTTTCTTGTTCTCTTCTCTAAATACCTTTCTTATAAACGCCCAAAAAAATGTTCATCTACACGCTTGCCCGAGCAGAAATTGCCACCGAACGAAATATCGTTGCTTTTGTGTGTGCTTCAAACGCTAACGGGAAAAAATGTATCGCTCCGAAGATTTTTATTTTTATTTCTTTTTCAATTCCAATTAAAATTTCTCGAATGCATATATTTTTTTAATCGTCAGTTTTGCTCATCCGCATAAAGTGCCTTCCATCTCTGAAGATTTCGAATTTTTTATTCCGCCGTTGAATACTTTTCTACTGCCGGAAGTTGGAAATTTTCATTCACACGCTCGTCCGAGCCGAAATCGCCACCGAACGAAAGATCATCGCTTCTGTGTGTGCTTCAAACGCTAATGGGGGAAAAAATGTATTTCTCTGACGATTTTTTTTTCGATTCGAATTAAGGATGCATCACACATATATTTCCAACCAGAAGTTTAATTCGATAAAAATGTCAGTGCTTGGCAATATGCGAAAAATCTGAAAAAATCAGCTGTATTAATGGTGTCAAGACCTTTCATTTTGCATAATAATAATGCCAAAAAGTTATTAACAAATTATTTAAAAAATAAATTGTAAAAAAAAATTGAAAATCTTTTTATTTTCTCATTTTAAATGTATTCCTTGATTTTTTAGAATACGTATGAATTTTCTCAGCATTTTTTTACATTTGCATTGTTCTTTTTTCGAAAATTAACAAAATCGACGTAGAGACACGACTTTCGGATCCGTTTCTGTATCCCGATTCCGCAGTACAAACAAAGAGTTTCGAGACGATTGCGCCAACAGTTCCATAGGTTAAGGCCTTTACAAAATTTGAAAAATGCAAGAAGATTCTGAAAAAAATTCTAGAAATGTGGCTTCCAGAAAATCAATGAATTGATTTGAAAAGAGAAAAAAAAGTTTACTGATAATTTGCTGAACAATTTTTTTATCAATTTGTTAATAACTTTTTGACATTATTATTATGCAAAATTAATGCTCCTGACCTTTGGTTCCGTCGATTTTTCAGATAATTATACCAATAGGAATTGTTCAAATTCTCACAGAATCTCACGATTGGCTAGCGACGTACGTGCGGAGCATCTTTAAAATTTCTCGAACGCGCCTTTTTTTCATCAGTTTTGCCACCCGCACAGAGTCCCTTCCGTCTCCGACAACTTTGAAATTGTCGGAGACGGAAATTTGAATATTTTTCGATTGCCCGCAAGTTAGCCGAAGTAACTATTCGATTTTTTTTTTGTCTTTGCAGAGAGTCCACGAGGTCGACGCTAAAGCCATACTTGTCGGTCCAGCAGAGATCCGCGACCTTACCGGCAAACGCCAGTATGGGCAAGTGACCATAGGATTCGCCGATGTTTCGTCTCTACGAAGGTCATTCGCCGTTCGGCGGTTCGGACGTTCGCGAACCGCGGCTCTCGTTGTCACAGCGCATACGTCGAAGTTTGACACTCGCGCGACGCGCCGCGCCGTCGACGGGCGCGCATCGGCAGCAGCGGCGGTTCGTTCCAACGAACAATCTCGCGTTCTCGAAGCGTCGAATATTTTGTCAAACAAACGAAATTAATCATAGCTCGACGAAGCTGCGAACGGAAAGAACAATCGACGAAGCTAATTTTGACCGCCGACAAAAAAACGTGGATAGGAAAAAAGCAGAATGATGAAAAAACAAACTCGAAACACGGGCGATGAAAATGTTAACTCGTTACCGCCGCGACGAATCGTTGCCAAAGTAAGGTCACAGCGGACCAAATAACCGAACGTCGTACAATGCCGATCGTTCGACTCTTCGAAACCCACACTTCTACCGCCCCCCCTTTTCGTCCCACACTGTACGCTTAGATTAATTTAACGATGTTTGCCATTACCGCTAAATCGGAAGATAAAGAAAAGAAGCGCGCGCGCGCCCTCTTTTGTTGCTCCGCTTTGCCGATCCTCCCCGTTGTCTTCTATTCAGTGTTTTCTAAGAATTTATACATATATATATTATACACACACACACACACAGATCTAGAGGAATCTCATCCTGTTTCTCGTTTGTACATAGATAATCGTCGATCGTATTGAGAAAAATGACTATCGTTTGTCGTCGAGCCGAGAGCAAGCCAAACTTCTCGTGGCCTCGAGGCCGAGATAAATGTCCGTAAAAAAATTGTTCAGATGGTCGCAGGGTTAATAATTCTCTCAATAACAGAAACATGAAATCGCTCACGTTTTACACGTCGGCGAATAGAAGCGAAAGACATACCCGCAACCCTGGCACTTCCGCATTAATGATGATAGATTTTTTTGGTATAATACGCGGATCGATAGTATTATTATTTTTATATATTTTGAAGAATAGAGTTATTTAAGAGTGTTGAAAGGGTTGAAAAAAAAACAAGAAACTAGAAACATACGAATTGCAAACGAGTTTTACGAGCGCGGGAGCGGTTTAACGGAAAGACCGCGCACGAGGCCGAGCGGCCGCGCATTCGAGCTTCATTGTACTATAGTAGAGGTACTTTACGAGTGTAGAGTCTTAGGGGTTTTTTTTTTCTCTCTCTCTTTCCAATATCGAATATAACAACGTTGTTGTAATATCGTTACGATAAATCGTGAATAACAGAGAATTATTTGATTAATTCGACGCGTAGGACAGGCTCTTGTGCAAGAACGCCGACTCCTACGAGTCTCATTTTCTTTTCTCGCTGGATGTGTTTTTTGTTTTTTTTTTTTTAAATATATTATATATATATTCGTCCGTAATCAAGCTGCCGCGTGATATCGAACGCCGATATCTTTCTTTTCATCGTCGATGATATATTTTTTTTTGTTCGTCGGTTATCGGAATTTTTCGGCCCGTGCGTTCTTGCACGGGATGTCCTCGCGCTGGTGCTCCCTGTACTGCCTTCGAGATCGGTTTTTGCTGAGGCGACGCAAGTCTGCAATAGATATTTAAAAAAAAGAAAGGATGAAAAGAAAAACACGATTATCGGCAAATACTGCCCTGTGCCTTTTCCCCTCCGTTCTGCCGCCGGTGGATACGCGACCGCGAGGAGACAGCCGAATTTACGCAGCGACGAATAATTTTTGCAGTGGTCAAAAAAAAAAAAACTTCGGAAACAAAACAAAAAGAGGAGAAACAAATGACGTGCGAAAAAAGAAAAAAAACACACACAAACTTGTTACACCATATTTTATTATTATTGTTTAGTTAGTATTTACAATCTGTATATTATTAATTAATATTACGATTAAAACTATTTTGTAGATAATATGCAAATCTTTGATGACTTTTGTGATTCGATCACGGAGTTTCGAAAAACTTGGCTGTTTTTTTTTTTCATTTTTTTTATTTGTTATAATTTTTTTTTGAGTGCTATAACAGCGAGGCGACTCAATTTTTATATAATATCATTTTATAATTCGTTTCTCGAGCGAGATACGTCAAACTTGAGATTTGAAACTACAAGCGACGAGGGGATCTTGAGGGGAGGGCTAGATTTATTTCTCAATCGAGGTGAAATATGCGAAAGGCTGCTCGTTTATGCGAAAGCGAATTCGTCACCTTTGCCAAGCGAGCATCGATATTGTTTTTGTTTAATTCTTTTTTGCGCGTCAACACTTTTATGCTCCGAATCAGTAGGAGCGACGCGAAACGCGCCTCTTCGCCTTAGGTAGAAGAATTGAAACTCTTACGTTTATATACAAACACCGAAGCGCTCTATCCACGCTATGTCGCTAGTCTTTAGAGGCATCGTTTTTTTCTCTTCTTTTCATGAATAATTCGTGGTAAACATTTTTTTTTGTATTTTTTTTTTTTTTCGCTTCGATAAAATTCGTGAACGAGGATAAAGAGACAGAAAAAATTGTTCTGCCCGTGAAAGCTAAAGTCTCTAAATTCCGTTAATTAGCGCGGGTACAACGATGAAGCTGTAAAAATCTTGGTTTTTTTTTCGTCTTTTTTTTTCTTCGTTTTTTCTGAAACTGGAAAAATTTGTCGTCGAAGCCGTTCGATGGATCGGGTCGTTACATTTTTGTTATCGTGCCGAGATCGACGAACGGTTCGTCGCAACGAACCGAAAAACTACTCGGTAGCGTTGCAATTTTTCTGGGCGACGATTTTGCAGATTCACGCGGCTCGACGATTCGCCACGACGCTTATCAGCCTCTCACGGGAGATCGACGTTCTGGCCGGTGTTTGCTGGTGCGGACGATTCCTCGACGAGAATGCACCGTTACTGTGCTGCTGCTGCTGCTGCTGTTCCCTGACGACCGGACGCTTCTTCAGGGACTCTTGCTTGGCACCTCTGGGTCAAACAGAGAGGACTCACCTCGCGCACCGTCTACTTATTGCTGAGCGACGGACGGGAGAGAATAGCGATGAGGAGCGATAAATGGAGTAGCTTCGAGCTAGAGTGTGCGATATTATCCCCGAATTGAAAAAAGGAAAAAGCAAGAAAAAACGAAACAGTATACTGTAAAAAAAAATTCTAAATTTAACGTAGCGGGCTGGAAGTTTTTGTGCAAAAACTGGTACATGGAATTTCGTGTACAATTGTAATGAAAATTATTGAAATCAAAATAAATTATAAAAATAAAAATGCTTTTATAATAAAATTAAAGTCAATTAATCAAAATAATGTATGTCCCATGTTTTTAACATACGAAATATTCATTTTTCATCACAATTGTACATGAAATTTAATATATCAGCTTCTGCATAAAAAGTTCCAGTCCGGTACATTAAATTTCATAAGAATTTTTTTTACAGTGTAAGGTAAAAAAAAATATAATATATAATCAGAACTCATTGATCGTTCCTTCATATTTTATTTTATTTTTTTAATTTTCGTTTTTTCTTCCTTTTTCTTTTTCTGTTATTTTTAATTAGGGATAATAATTTATGAAATGTGTAAATCAGCGTCGGGGTCACGGTGAGAGTTGGCGTGAGATCGTCGTGAGGTGTGATACTCACAGATATCTGGTGAGATCCTCGACGTCGACGAGCATTGAGTCTTGCTCCATGTGAAGATCGTCCCTCCTCAGCAGACCCTCGACCAGGGCCTCGTTGAGCATCGCGATCCTCGCATGTAGGTCGTTCGCCACCACCTGCAGCTGGGCCACGTTCAATTCCGTCAGCAGCACACGCGACAGCCGGCGCCTGTCCTCGCCCAATTGTACACCCACCTATGGTAATTAATTACTTTTTTATTAAACTATTTTTTCATTGTATTCCGCGATCTTTTTTTTTTTGTAGTGACGATTTTCGCAATGACAATTTCAAGAGCATCATTTTTTAGATAAAAGTTTCAAGATCTTTTTGAGATGGACATCTCAAGACATGATTTTTGCGCTGCAAATCTGAAGAGATCTTTTTGATATAAAAATCTCAAGAGATCTTTTTGCGATAAAAATCTCAAGAAATGATTTTTGAGATCGAAATCTCGAGAGATGATTTTCGAGATGAAAAACGATTTTTGTACCTTCTCGAGACTGGATCTGACCATCTCGGTAATGGGGCTCTGTTTGAGTCTCTGTCTCTCGACTTCCATCTGCATGTGAGCCATTTCTTTGGCCTGGGCCAGAGCCATTCTCGCCTCGGTCTGGAGTCTCGCCTGACGAGCGAAAAAATCAGCCTCGTCGATTGGACCAGCCGTGCTCCCGGTGTCGACTCTCAGCGGCGGAAGACTTAGAATTTGAGGCCTCGAGGCCACCTGATGCGGATGATGAAGCTGCTTCGATGCGGATGTGAGTCCGACCGGACCGGGTGATCCGTCGTTCTCCGAGGATGGCGACTCGGTGTCCGAGGGTGTTTCGTTCATGAAGCATATCTGCAGGTTCATACCTACGAAAAAATATTCATTTCAAATAAATGCTAAACCATCCAAGCATAGAAAATTATCCCAAATAATAAAACTTTCTTCAACAAGAACAAGAACAACAACAACAACAACAACAACAACAACAACAACAATAATAATAATAATAATAATAATAATAATAATAATAATAATAATAATAATAATAATAATAATTATAATAATAATAATAATAATAATAATAATAATAATAATAATAATAATAATAATAATAATAATAATAATAATAATAATAATAATAATAGTGTAAAAAATAGAACAAATTGTCCGTCGCCACGATAAAGAAATATGCATGTATTTTAACGATTACCAATTGTAATAATTTGCATCATACCACTTTGAAGTCGCGACTGAAGACTTGGTTTCCTTCCGCGCTCGGCGCGAAGATCCTCCGCGTCCGGACCCATGGCGAGCCGCCTCCTGATCTCTTCCCGATCATTTCGTCGCTGGGAAACAGACAAGAATAATGATATTCGTTATCGAACCCAAACACAATTGCCGCAGAGGTAATTTGCTATGAACAATTTATTTTTCAATTCTTGAATTTCTTGCAATTTTTCCATTTTTCAATTTTCTCAATTTTTTCCATTTTTTTTGTGCAGCATCGATGGGTGTTTAATTCACACCTGATGCGAAACGTTCGTGTCACCCTCTAAGAGTCTGTTGAAGCGAGCCAGGAGATCCTCTTTGTCGCGATGACTAGAGTCGGGCTCGCGACCAGCCGCGACGGCCTCAACGACCTCGGCGACACGCTCGTCCTCCTGGACAAGGTAAAGCAAAATCGTGACGTCCTCCAGCGTCATCGTTTTCTTTACCTGGGAGACACACGCCCCCTCGACGCGAGTACCGAATTTCCTCGACCACGGTTAATATCAAACAGTATATGTATATATGTATATATATATATGCATATATAAAATAAACACAATTCTATCCACCGAGATCCCGAGAGTTCGGCGCTGTCTACCGATAGAGTCGGACTTTTTCTTTCCATACGAAGCTTTGTTTGTTTGTTTTCTTTCTTATTTATGTGGCAGATCCCAGTCGGCAATAGTGCAAGTGCTCCGTCCGGTTCAGTGGGAGGAAATATGGACCAAGAGGTGGTTCCATCTCTGCCACGATGCCGGAGCTCGAAGAATCGAACGCGTGGGCGGACTCTCCAGCCGGTCAAACTCATAAAGCGGTTTAAATGCGAGAGAGGTAATTCCAGTTGATTTATATATTTTTATCTAAAAAAAAGTGTCTTTGAATTGGAATTTTTATCTAAAAAAAAGAGCTGTCAAAAAATGTACAATTTATTTTTTTTCAGATCAATTAATTTCTCATTATCCTGTATGTGAACTCTCCAGTCAGTGAAACTCACAACGCGCATAAAAAACGAGAGAGGTAATTCGAGTTGATTTATATATTCTTATCTTATAGAAAACAGCATTTGATCTTGAATTTAATAACAATGTTTGTACATACAGATTAACTAATTAAATAAAGAGCTAATAAAAAATTTACAATTTCTTTTTTTTAGATTAATAATTTTCTTATTCTCTCGTATGTGGACTCTCCAGCCGGTGAAACTCACAACGTCGCATTAAAGTAGTCCTTGCGAATAGTGTTCACTATTCATAAGTTTCAGAGAAATGAGAGGGAATTGCAAACACTTCTGAATGGTATATAAAAATATGAAAAAATCAAGCATATTCAAGGTGCTGAAAAGATTAATTTTGCATAATAATAATTCGAAAATGTCATTAGCAAATTGATGAAAAATAATATTGTTTAACAAATCTGCCGGAAAGCTAACTTTTTTTTAATGAAAGGGCTTCGTCCACTTTTCTGAATACGCATGTATTTCTTCAAATTTGTTAATTCACTTTAAATGTTTTTATATGGGAAAAACGTGTAGAAAGTCAGATCATTCAAGATGAAATTAAAAATCTGAAAAAATTCATACGTATTCAGAAAAATAAACGAGGAACTTTCATTTAAAAAAAAGTTATGTTTCCGGGAGACTTGTTGAACAATTAAATTTTCCATCAATTTGTTAATAACATTTTGGAATTATTATTATGCAGAATTAATCTTTTCGGCATCTTTAATACGCTTGATTTTTTTCAGATTTTTATACCATCGAGAAGTGTTTACAATTCATTCTCCATTCTCTGAAACTTATGCGAAATCAACACCATTCGCAAGGACTACCTTAAGGTGAAGTGAAACACCATCTCTGTCGTTCTCTTTCGCGTCACCGTGAGACCAATGACGATGCTTCCGTTTCATCCGAAACGTCAATCGTCTTCAAATGGCATTGATTCGAAATATGTCACGTGGTACATCTTTCACATGGCCTTAAGGAGAAGTGAAATATCGCGGTCGGTAATGAAAACTGTAATGAACTTTTTTCAAGGGTGCTAATTTTTTTTAGAAAAAAGTAAATTCGAGCCGGATGCGCACGGTAATTTCGCATCCGACTGGAATGCATTTTATTCTCAAAAAAATTAGCACCATTTAATAAAGTTAATTTGAAAATTGCAACTATCTCTCTCGCACGCACAGCTCTTTCACTTCCCCTTAAATCTAATGATTTAATTCGACTAAATTTAATTATTTTTATTTAAAAAAAATCAACTTGGATTTGAAGTGATTTTTTTCTTCACGCGGAAGCAGGCTTCCCAATGAATGACACAACAAAAATTTTCCTCCTGATAAGGCCTCGGTTCTCCGGCACCGGATTGCAAGTGGCGGAACCGCGGGATTTCGAAACGTCGATTCCGCAGCCGCGCGGCGTACCGCGAGTGCGTCGAGGGAATGAATCACCCGCCGGAATGGACAACCAACGCTCCGAACGAGGAATTATTTGGAGCACGTGGAATTCGCGGAACTCGCTGTATGATGAACCACTTGTCGTCGAGCGAGAGTAAAATTAAATTCGCGCGCTGATTTTTACCAAACTGTTTGCGGGTCCCACACATGCATGCAATTTTTTAAATTTATTTTTCGCAGCGCCTAATCAACAAAAATAAGCAAACACGAAGATAAGCGCGAAAAACAAAAAATCTCTCGAGTTATCGGAGGTCGAGGAAACATCGATAACTGCGCGTCGAAGATCGGTCGGAGCGAACTCACGAGGTCGAAATCTTTGTCGTAAGTGAACGTGTAAAGATCGGCGACGAATCTCGAGTCTTTCTTGTAATGCCTCGGCCACTTGCCGTTGCTTCCCATCGCAATTTTTACTTTCAACAATTTTTGTATTTCAAAAAATATATTTTAACAAATTTAAAAAATATATTTTTAAAAATTATAAAAATATATTTAAAAATATATATATATATATATATATATATATATAAAAATTTTATCTAATTTTTTTTTTATTTTCGTAGGAGAGAAGCCCGGATCGGAATCGTTGCTCTATCCGTGGCAGAGCGAACGAAATACTGGCGAGCAGCGGTGAGACACACGGCTATCGAAGGAGTCCGCCGGAGAGGTCTCTCAGTGAAAGTGCGCCACGCCGTTAAACTCGAAGGTACGAGTTTTCCACGCCTCTGGGTATAAACGCCGACGACGCATCCCGCTGAGCGGAAAGATGCACAGGAGCGTTCCCGATGGACTGCCCGAGCCATTCTCCGAGAGTCGAATTTTTATTATTATTTTTTTTTACGATTTTTGCAAAAAATCTCGATCGAAGGAAAAATTGGGGAGCGAAATATCCGAGCGCAAATTTTGTCGATTTTCGAGGTCGGCCGACGTCTATGACTGGAGCGCAAATCGCGGTCTTGATGTGGTACGACTATCCGCTTGGCTGATCATGCGAGTCACTTCCCCCGCGTGGTGCGGCCGTTCTCCACTTTCGGCCGCCGACCATTGTCGGTGTGGAACACGCAACAATTACGTTTTAGGCATTTTTTAATTTTTAATTTTTTTTTTAATTTTTTTTTTTTACGAGGCGAATCGGCATCTGATGGGAAAGCGGCGCTGATAGCGAGCGTAGATTTCGTGTTATATGCATTGGCGGCGTTTGCGGGACGATGACCCATGATCTCTCTCCCTCGACGATGTTGACGGTCTTCCTGCGTGTCTAAACAACGAGTGTCATTGATATGAGCGGTGACACTACTGAGTCATCCCTCCTACGATTTAAAAACCCACGCAATTTAAATCTTTTTTTTTATTAGAATTTAACAAAACAGGTTTGAATATCGATCTATGTGGAGGATTCGATCCTTTATAGCTATTCGCCTATTATATTATTTCGGTACTATTATGTGGGTCTCGGTAATTTGTGCACAATAATGTTGTGCACAGCAGCGCTGTGAACTATCATCGTGTGCGAAAAAAACCTTTTTTCCACCTGAAATGCATCACTTCCGGTTTGAAAATCGCTTTTTTCAACTGCAATGCCGTCATACCGGAAATACGTCACTTTAAGTCGAAAAACAGATTTTCAAACTGGACATGAATTTTTTCTGATATAACGTCACTTTCGGTCGAATAATGATATTTCTGGACCGGAAGTGACGCATTTTCGATATGATGTCATTTTCGGTCGAAAAGTGAGGTGAATCTCGAGAAATCCAAATTCCTTAGCAAGGGCGCAAAGCGCCCAAGTAACAATCTGTTGATGATCAGTAGATCTATAGATCTTTTTTTAGTGATGCATAGATTTTAAGATATTTTTTTTAGTAACCTATAGATTTACAGTTCTTTTTTTTAGTGATCTGTAGACATACAGATATTTTTTTAGTGAACTATAGATCAATAGATCTGTTTAGTTATCTACAAATCTACAGATTGTTTTTTAGTGATCGATAGATCTGCAAACACCAATGCAGCCGATAATTCGAGTCTAAAAAATCACCACTCATCGCGCTAATTATGCCGGGGTCCTCGACACTTAAAATTTCCACGAGCGTTGCATCTCACCGGAGCCACTCGATCTAAATAGTGCCAGACCCTCATCGAGCGTCTCAGCGCGTTCCACATACTCTCATTTTTTTTTCTCTTCTCTTTCACATTATTCCTTTATCACCCCGAACCATCAATGAAAAAGAGAACAACCTCGTTTCCCGCCGTCGCACGATAGTTTCCCGCTAAACGACCTTTCTTCAACGGCGATTGATTAATCCATACCTGACTAAACTTAGCGAACGAGTTTCCGGAAAGGTCGAGGTCCTTCGGTCTTATGGCCGGCCTGTGTCTCGCAACCACGCTCTGATGCATCATGCCGATTATCCTCACTTATATATACAAATATATATCCTCAAATCACGAAGCACAATTTTTTTTTTCACAGCCACAAAAAATCGCCCCCCGTTTAAAATTCCCAACTTTCTATATCACATCGCCGAATTGGTCCTCCGATAGTTTCCGGCCCGTCTCGCGCTCACTTCCGGTTTCCTCGCGATCGCTCACTTTGAGAAGATTTTTTTTCTTTAATCCAACTTCTCCGTTCGCGAGTCCCGCCGCGACTGGAAAGACACGCGCGATTTTAACAGCGTCGGCGCTCTTCCCACTTCGTTATAAATTATTAATAGACGTCCACTTCGAATGTCAGGCGAGGAGACGGATGACGCGACGCTCTTTCGTATCCGCCGGCCGTTCACAATCTCTCTCGCGCACCCGCCGGCTCTCTCCTCTCTGTGCGCGTCTTTTGCAACCCTCGACGCCGAGGGTGCCCCCCAGCGTGCCGGTCCCGCGAGGAGGCACGGGGGGCACTTCTTTCATCGGACTGGCTTCTGCCGCGGGGATATTGTGTGCGGCCTGCCGTATCGATTTTCGAATGGGGCACCTCGACTCTATCCCCGCTTCTATTCACCCCCGTCGCTCCGATTACGAACAATCGGCCGTACTATTTTCGCATCGGTGTCGTCTCAACGTCCGATCCGCGGAAAAGGTTTATCAACACCGGTGAGGATGAAGAAGAAAGGAAACCTAATTATCGAAGCCCGGCCTCGGCTCACGTGAGGAAATGCGAACAATGACTCGGAGGCCGAACGGAACCGGAAGCACATGTGTAAATGTACAAACGTGTGTAAATGTGTGTAAATGTGAGTAAATGTGTGTAAATGTGTGTAAATGTGTGTAAATGTGTGTAAATGTGTGTAAATGTGTGTAAATGTGTGTAAATGTGTGTAAATGTGTATAAATGTTTATAAATGTTTATAAACGTGAATAAATGGGGATAATTGTGGATAAATGTGTATGTACATGTATATTTATATTTATATGTGTATGTGTATGTGTGTGGAGGGAAAAATAAGGTTGCCTGATAAAGGGAAGAGGAGAGTTGGCGGAGCGCCCGATCTTTGGTTCGCGGTGAGATACGTCGAGAACAGTTGACACAACTCCGTGGACTATCGCGGCTCGACGGAGAATGCGACCGCCACCGCGAACGGGAATGCGCTTCACAGCTGTAGAGAGATGTGCTGGAACTTCCTACACACGCATTACCTCATCCGGGACACGCTGGGTTCACAGAACCACACGGCGGCGCGCGTGGGCCCCGCGGGTGCAGTCATTGGCATAGCCATTGTTGTCTGAGTCTCCAATGTTGAGCGGATATTTTCTTTGTAAAATGAGGGATCGTGTGATGAGCAGTCAAGAGTAAGCTTTGGCGATTAATCATCTTTTTTGGTGTTGGGTTTTATTTTTTTATTCAAATTTATTTAGGAGGATGATATGATTGTAATATTTTTTAAGCGTCAGCTTAAGAGCTGACGAATCGAATCAAGCGAGATAAGTCTCGCTTGATTCGATTTGGTTCCAACTCGAAAGATTTTTTTGTTTTTTATTCATTCCGATGGCCAATAACTGCACCGACTTTATCACTGCCCTTCTAATTTTAGAGATATAAACGCTTCTAATAATTATTGTTTTTCGTACGGAATGAGCGATTGATGATGATAATGGCAGTGTTTTATTAACATTTTTTATATCGGATGAATTTTTATGGCCAATGACTGCACCGCTTGTTCGAACCGTCACCTCTTGTCTCGATTAATTCGACTTGGTTCCAACTTCAAAGATTGTATATATTTTCTTAAATTGGTGTCAGCAGATGCAAGTTAATTTTGGTGGCCAATAATTGGACCACCGTTTTTACCTCCTCTCTAATATTAGAGATATTAAAAAGCTTCCCACAATTATTGTTTGACGTACGAAATTAGATTGATGAAGGCAATGGTAGAGCGTTTTATTTAAATTTTTAATATCGGATGAATATTTGTGGCCAATGACTGCACCGCTTGTTCGAACCTTCACCTCTTGTCTCGATTAATTCGTCTTGGTTCCAACTCGAAAGATTGTATATATTTTTTTAAATTGGTGTCAGCAGATGCAAGTTTATTTTCGTGGCCAATAACTGTCCCGCCGTTGTTACCGCCTTTCTAATAATTTATATTACAGATATTAAAAAGCTTCTCACAATTATTACTTTTCGTACGGAATTAGATTGATGATGGCAATGGTAGAGCGTTGTATTTAAATTTTTAATATCGGATGAATATTTGTGGCCAATGACTGTACCGCTCGTTCGAACCGTGAGCTCTTATCTCGATGGACACGCACGTCCGAGCGCACGCTCGGTCGGCCTCGGCTCGCACACACGGGAAGAATATACATCCCACTCGAGAAGTCGAGCACCAGAGCTCTCGAGTACGAAAGCAGTTTCATTGATAATCCGAGAATACGCGAGAGAGGGACGTTTATAGAGCGCTATAGCTCTAAAGTCGAGGGAGACACAGAGGCGATGCATCGATCGCCGAGTGCAGCGAGCTCGACTCAAAAACGGAGCACAAACACACTCGTCCGATCGTCCCGGAAAGGGCTCGAGCCTGAAGCCGAAAATCGGCGTGAAACCGGGACAAGTGGTTGGTGTCTTCTCGAAATAACACCAGGCAAAGAAGGGAATGCTCGATGGAGTAGAAGCGTTGAAGAAAGATTTATCGAGTTTTGACTTACCCGGCGTTCCTCCTCGCGAGCAGCTCGGAGATGCGACTCTATGGCGTCCAAATCGATCTTCGGCATCGCCGTCTCGATGTTGTAAACGTCAAAGCCACCTTCGAAGAAAAATTTGTTAGATTTTTTTTTACAAATTTTAACATCGATTTTTATTAATAGAACAAGTTTCGCATTTTTTGTTGAGAGGCCTGATTTACTTGAGGAATTTTCGAATTCTACTAGGAATAATTCTAAAAGGTTATTAACAAATTGATGAAAAATAAAATTGTTCAACAAATTTGACGGATATCTAACTTTTTTGTAATGACAATGATTGGTTAATTTTTCTGCCTTCGTATATATTTTTTCAGCTTTTTGAATTCACCTTGAATTTGATGACATTCTACACATTTTTCCCATATAAAAAGAAAAAAATTCAAAGTGAATTAAAAATATTGAAAAAAACGCATACGTATCCATAAAAATGAACCAATGATTTTCATAGAAAAAAAGTAAAGTTTCCAGGAGACTCGTTGATCAATTTTATTTTTCACAAATTTCTTAATAACATTTTGAAATTAGCATTACGCAAAATAAATCTTTTCAGCACTTCAGCATTTCTATACCATCCAGAACTCTTAGCAATTCCCTGTCATTTCTCTGAAACTAATGCGAAGTGAACATTCGCACGGACTACCTTAAAATCTCGCTATCTATTTTATTCTCCTTGCAACTTTGGCCCAAAACAATTTTACCGGTTCCGCTATCGGCGATGTGATCGGCCCTGCGTTTGTCGGGGCGTCGATTCTGCGTGGACGAGGAGTGGGACGACTGCCTTCTTCGTGCCTGATTCCTGGCCATTTTTTCTTTCTTCCTCGTGTCGGCGCTCGAGACGTCGGGCAGATCCTGATCGAGCAATTTGTTCGTGTCCTGCCTGATGGCGTCTTTGAGTATGGCCGGAAGCGATCGCGATCCCTGAACGTTGACGGCCTCCATCGCTACGACGTCCGGTACCGGCTGAACGTATTTCTCGAGATCGACGCCGATGTCGCGCCCGATGCTGGACAACAGATCGATCTCCTCGAGTTTAGCGTACGCCGGTTGTTCCTCGAAGTATCCCTCGAATTCGCCCTCCGAATCGTTTGTCTCGGTTTCTTCGCCCAACTTGAGGGCGCCCTTAGTTTTCTTCGCCGATTTTTTGGTTCTCTGCTCGGTCGGTAACTCTTTGGCCTCGCGTATGAGATCGATGTGATCGATCGCGACCTCCTCGACCGAAGATTCGCCGATCTCGGTGGATTTAACGAATTCCGGAATATCCTCGATTTCCGGAAATTGAAGAATCTCCTTGACGCTCGTGGTGAGCTCGACGACCTCGACGTCGACCTTTGCCTCGTCCAGCCAATTGGAACGAATGTATTCTACCAACTGCGACCCCCCCGAATCGCTCTCCAAGTTGCTCGCCTTTTCGGTGATCTCTGTTTCCTCGATTATCGGCGTAGCGGCGTCCTCGACGGCGGGCTGCTCCGTCTCGTCGGGTGTCGTCACGCTCTCCAGTGATTGCGACACTTTTATGCTGTTCACGTAGTTCATGCACTTCTCCGTCGGCGGTAGAACGCTGTCGTAGAGATAGGTCACCGTCTGCGAATCGATTTAATTCAGCATCATGCATTTGGGAATGTGAGAAATTGAATGAAAAAAAATAGGCTTTAAATATTTTTCTATATTTGTTATCCATAGATCTATAGATCTTTTTTCTTATTATCTTTATAGATCCACTTGTATCGATTGGATTAAGAATGAAGCATTTACATGTTTCTCAAACTAAAAACTGTAGGCTTCAAATATTGATCTATATAGAATGTGATCTATAGATCTTTTTTAATGATCCATGTAAATCCTACTTACATGAATCGAATAAAGAACGAAGCATTTACGAAATTCAGAAACCCCAAAATAAAAAAAAAATCGTCTGACATATAATCTATGCAGATCGACACGATCTATAGATCTTTAATTTTTTTTTTATTATTTTACCAATGATATATATCTGCAAGTATTTCTCGAAAATATATGTCAAATAACAATGGAATTTTTTTTAACTGGACTTACGGTCTTCGATCATTTACCTGAATGTTCAATTTCGGTTTTTCGTAGAAGATCTTCTCCTCGTTTTTGCGTACGTCGAGCTGATTGACACTGTCGCCGGCGATCAAGTGCAGCACGGCCGCGTTGTTGTTGAACTCGTTGTCGTCGCGGGCCTCGGAGTTGTTCCAGAAGTTGTCGAGAATGCCGGTCGAGTCCGCGGCTCTGTCTCGGCTGCCGGAAATCGCAGGATTCTTCGAGGTTTCCTGCCAACCCGGTGGCTTCTCCTGCGCCACCTCGGCCGTCCAGTCGTTGCGCTGATTGTCCTCCTCCCAACCGAGGCCGTACTCCGACGAGGATTCCTCAGCTGTGAATGAAAAAAAAATAAAAAATAAAAATAAAAAAAATCTGAAATTGCTGAGACAGCGGCGAAATACGCGAATGTCTGTGCACGTTGACGCCCCACATTGACGTAGCGTCACGTGGGCGAAGCAAACTCCAGCACACGCCTCTACGGGAATTCAAGCTCTATTGCCTACACGCTATATATATACGGACGCATATATACGTACGGTCATCAACGGAGGAAACGCTTTCGCAGCACCACTCGTAGTTCGCCGATAATCCGACACCGTCGGTGACCCAAAAATTTTCGTTCTCCGTGTCCTCGGAGCCGGTCGGCGACTGGCTCTCGCGCACGAGTTGACTGAAAAATTCAATTAAATATTTTTTTTTAATAAACTAATTTTTTTTTTTTTTTTACAAATTTGTAAACTCAAAACCGTTATCCCAAAATATTCGAATTGCGGTTCATTTAGTCCGAGATCGCGAGTCGATTGTAATATCAGCTTAGGGCTGCATAAACGTATATTAAAAAAAAAATGTCATCCGAACGTAATCTAAAATAGGTCAACTCGATCTATTGCGTGGACGACGATAATTGCACTTACTTGTTGTTCAATCCAACGTCGAGCGCTGTCGAGACCGGGTCGTTCTCTCGCCGCATATTCTGCTCCTTCCTGAAGCAAAAACAAGTATTAAAAAAATCACAAAATTGTTACTAATATAATCGATCGATAAAGGCTGGATTGAGGATGTTCGGTGTTAAAAAAAAATCGCCCGACTACCGAATTGCCCCGTCGCGGCCGTGGCCATTCCGTTTCTGCAGTCCGTACAAAAGCGACTACCGCAGCCTCGTATATCGCCCACCTTCCCGGATACGTTTCTCCCCTTTCGCGATATGAACTGATCGCTCGAACCGATATGAACCGATCGTTCGATCGGACGTGATAAAAAATTAATAAAATTGATCACTCGAACTGAACATAAAAATCGCTGATTAACGGTTAAAACAATATCGTCGGAAAGGAAACAAGGGAGAGAGAGCTTACCGAGCACCATGTCGAGGCTCTGCGCGCACGGAAACTCGCGTTTCCCCCGTACTTTATCGACTCGGCAACCAACACCCTCGACCTCCCACCTTCTCCTCACCTCATCCGAGCCAGAAACCACCCACCCAAGTTCTTTACTTCTGCACCCCCCCCCCCCCCCCGCCGGCCTCTTCCTCGCTTCACCGGCGCCCATTCGTACTCTCCTCGGATCTTGTCTACCTTATTTTTTTTTAACATTTTCTCGCAAGCTACCCTTATTTTTCCGCCCTCCTTGCCTCCAGACTCGTCTAGGCTCTCCTACCGGGTAGGCTGAATAATACACCCGGAAAAAATAGCACTGAAAAAATACCCCCCGGAAAAATAGCCCTGAAAAAATACCCCATAAAAATACCTCGGAAAAAATACCCCCGGACAATACTCCTGTAAAAATATTCCTGCAACAATACTCCTGCAACAATACTCCTGCAACAATACTCCTGCAAAATACACCTGCAAAATACTCCCGCGACAATACTCCTGCGAAAATACCCCAGAAAATACTCCAAAAATAGTCCTGCGAAAATACCCCAGAAAATACTCCAAAAATAGTCCTGCGAAAATACCCCGGGAATACTCCAAAAATACACCGAAAGAAAAACTCACTGGAAAAAAAATGCACCGGAAAAAATCCAGGAAAAAATGCCACGGAAAAAATACCCCCGTGTGTGGGGGTGTATTTTTTCCGGAGGTATTTTTTACTGGATTGTTCCTATCGAGCCCTGGAGGCCTGGTTCACTTAATCCCGCACATTCTTCGGCTGCAGAAAACCGTACCGTGTCTGCCACACCCGATCGCCGAAGACATTTGTCCGCCATTGATAAATCGGAAGAAAAATGTAACGAAGAAGAGACAAAAGTTTTACGTTAAATTGTTCCCTCCATGTCTCATTAACGTTGCGAAGTGACAAAAAAAATTGCAATAATTCAGGGAAAATATGGCGGATATTGAAAAAAAAAAAATGATCTTCTTACGGGTCTCGTACGAAAAGCGAGGGTGATTTTAGTGACGGAGGATGCCTCCGTGTCTTTCGGGACGCGAATCGATACCAAGTCTGCGTGACGTCAGGCCTACGATTCTCGGAAGACGATAAGCGAGCGAAGAAATAAATCAAGGGATCGAGGAACTAATCGGGACTTGAAGAAGATAAACATAAACAAGGTAATAATTTATACGTAAATAAGGGATTATTAAATTTTTATAATTATTACTTTTATGGAAGAAATAGTTATACTTAAAAAAAAAAATTATTGTAGAGGAAGCTGCAGGT
The DNA here is from genome assembly GCA_964017025.1 of Stenichneumon culpator. Classification (NCBI taxonomy): domain Eukaryota; kingdom Metazoa; phylum Arthropoda; class Insecta; order Hymenoptera; family Ichneumonidae; genus Stenichneumon; species Stenichneumon culpator. The sequence goes on along the minus strand of OZ024779.1, from coordinate 14,897,008 downwards.
CCAAGCGTTGCTTTATGGCAAGACCATTTATCGCTCTATATATATATATATGTGTATATATATTTATATATATATAGTATAAGGGTTGTAGAGAACTAATAAGGGTCATTGACTTACAAGTACTCCTTCATGAAACACACGTCGATGGAACTTTCCAGGATGAAGAATAAGAATCTTTAATGTAAAATTATAATTTCTTCCTCGACGAAGCACTATTTTGGAAGTTTGTTATTTATCGAAGGACGCACCGACGGGGGTGAAGGGATGCGTTTTGTGAAGTAGAAACAAGTTCGTGACCGCACCGATGTGACTGCCCGACGTCGCCGGGTTGAGTTCGGCCCTGTTTTCTCTCTTGATCAATCCCCTCTCGGTAACCGCGCGCGCAAGCGCACGCGACACGGCCGAAGAAACGATCTCTTTCTCTCTCTCCCGACTACCCTCCTCGTTACGCTATGTCGAGTGTTTTACGTGCCTGTCGCCCTCGTCGACGGAATTCTGAAAGTAGACGGAGGGTTTGTGGGTGCATATATGACATTTGAGTAGGTACCCGAGTACACGCGAACTCGGCGGGACGATGAAATTTCATTATAACTTGGCTTCCTCCTCGAGCGGGCGGCGTAATGAATTTTTAGGGGAGGAAAGTGCGCACAAGTTTCCTGCGAGTTTTTGCGATATTGACGAATTCCTTAGTGATTTTCATTCTTCTAGGGTTTCGTGTGTAATATAATATGCATATACGATAGTTGTATTAACCCTTTGAGGGTCTCTGGGAAGAAAGCTTCTTTTTTTTCTATTTTATGACCTCGGTCGAAGAAAAATGTTATAATTGTTGTGATAACATTGGTTTTTAAATCGAAAAATTCCGATGCAGCTGAAAATTGGTATATCGTTTGAAGCTATATGTCTTCTGTGCTAAAGGGTTCAAATAGAAGGATTTTTTAAAGCACATAACGCGACAAATATGAAGCACAATATATAGAATAGTAGCAAATTGTTATCGCTCGGGCGCTTCGCGCCCTCGCTATCGACTATTGAATTTAAAAACCGGAAAGTTAGATTTCCATAGATCAACCAGAAATATGTCACTTCCGGTTGGTGAATCTTATTTTCCGACCGGAAGTTGAGTCATACCGGAAATACGCCATTTCCGGTTTGAAAATCACATTTTTCGACTGAAGTGATGTCATGCCGGAAATATGTCACTTCCGGTTTGAATATTCATTTTAGACCGGAAACGCGTCTTTTCCGGTTTGAAAATTGCATTTTTAGACCGGAAGAGAAGATCAAATCGGGAATACGTGACTTGCGGTTTGAAAATCTCATTTTTGGCCGGGAAATACGTCATTTCCGGTTTGAAAATCTCATTTTTCGTCCGGAAATTACGTATTTCCGGCATTACGTTACTTCCTGTTTGAAAATCTAATTTCTCGACCGGGAGCGACGTATTTCCCGTATTGCGCCACTTCCGGTTAGACAATATACTTTTTCAAACGTTTGTTCCTTGTGATAGGTCAGTTCTGTTATTTAAAACAAAGTTTCCCGCCAATCGGCCTCCTGGACTTATTGAACGGAGCCGACGAAGAGAAAGCTGAATGATCGATTGCCTTAGTGCCCAACTTCACGCTAGAGTTCTCGCGCAACGCGTGTAAGAATTGCGCGAGTATGCGACATCGAGAATATTCTTTTCGTATACGTGAGTATAATACGCCTGTCCCGACGGTGTTTCCGAGTAGTGTTGGTAACTAGATGAGCGGCGTCGAGTCGCAGTTTATGCGAGTTGAAATTTCGAGAAAGCAGACGAAAAGTTATTGCGTCACGTGAGTCAATCGTTTGTAAAATTTGTTTTGTTTCTTGTCAGAAGGATGTTCTAAAGGATAGAAAATTTCATAAAAATCAATGTGGGTTTGTCGTCAATGCTGTTGTGTCGTAAAATTCGTGGGTGAACATCGCCGGTCCTTCACGGGGCGACGTTTCACCCAGTTCCGATGTCGCCTCTAACCTTCGTCTTATTTTTTTTTTTCTCTTCCAGATAAAACTATAAAAATTCGTTCAAAATGATGCTCGCCAGATTGTGCAAAGCCGGCATTTCGCCGCAAGTGACGTCCATCCTTAAGTCGCCCGTCGTACCGCGAGCACCGAAGATTCAAATCGTCAGACTCTTCGCCAGCGATGGACGAAGCACTTTTACTCGAACGGCTCGCAAACGGACCGGAATCGTCGAGGAAGCTATGGCACCCGCAGGGGAAACAGGTACGTCGAAAAATGTAACTCGAGCTCGATTTTTTTGTCCGCTCGGTTTTCATGGCCGATCAAATTTCATACCTGATTATTATTTGCAGCATTCAACATCGGAAAGGGAGTTGTCGCTGGAGGAGCTGCGATCGGATTGGGCGCTCTTTGCTACTACGGAGCTGGTCTTTCGACGGCCACCGGTGCCATAGATCACGCACAGTATGTACTATTTTAGGTGTGCGATATCGCTTGATTATGCACCCTTCGAAGCATGCTTTTTACCCTATAACTCATGACTCAATTTTTTTACCTTCAAATGCATGACTGGGGTCCGAACATACCCCACCTTTTTTCTTATTATAAAACTGGTCCTATGCTGATAAACAGACTTTCTCATTCATGGTTTTCTTTGTTTTTTTGTAGGGAAGAGGACGGTGTATGAGAAATCTAATTTTATTTACATTTTAGTTAATAAAAAACCCATTCTGACTGAAACTGGAAAAAAATCAGAAAAAAGCTCATTATTTTTCCACTTGTGTGGGGTGTGTTTGGACCCCGGTCATGAGTTGTAGGGATAAATATAGGCAAGAACGTTGTGGTGAAAAAGATATGATCTTACTGCGGAAAGAAATTTGAAAAAAATTTCAAAATGGAAGAATCTATTAGCTGAAACTTCTGTGTAAATTTTGTGATTATTCGTTCCAGCCATTTTAAAGATACTTTGCTTCGAAGAGGTAATACATAAATACTAATGTAGTCAATAAATACCGTTGTAGTAAATACATACATACAATTCCTTTTCACATATAAAAAAGAATAAAACACACTTTTTTCCCCAAAATCGTCAAAACCCCTTCTAAAACCACACCAATGTGAACAAACAATTCTCAAATGCATTTCTTTTTTTTCCATAGATTATGGCCCGAGTACGTGAAAGATCGGGTCCGTTCGACCTACCTCTACTTCGGGGGTTCGATAGCCGCGAGTGCCTTGACGGCAGCAGCGTGCATGCGTTCCCCAGCTGTAATGAATCTGGTCATGCGCCAGGGCTGGATTGCTCTGGGAGTCAGCATGGCAGCGATGATCGGTTCGGGCATGGTCGCCCGTAGTATTCCCTACCACGAGGGTTTCGGAGCCAAGCAGATGGCTTGGCTCACGCACGCCGGAGTTATCGGAGCGGTTCTGGCTCCGCTGTCGCTGCTGGGAGGTCCCCTCGTCATCCGGGCGGCCGTGTACACCGCTGGCGTCGTCGGCGGACTCTCGACCGTCGCCGTTTGCGCGCCGAGCGACAAATTCTTGAACATGGGCGGTCCTCTCGCCATCGGCTTGGGCGTCGTCTTCGCCAGCTCGCTCGGCAGCATGTTCCTTCCACCGACCACGGCTCTTGGATCCGGACTGCACTCCATGGCTCTTTACGGCGGACTCGTACTCTTCTCCATGTTCCTCATGTACGACACCCAGAGAATAATTCGAAACGCCGAGACACACCCGAATTATTATGGAGTCAACGGTGTCAGGCCTTACGATCCTATCAACAAGTGAGTTTGCTCGAGCAGATTGCTCTTGGATGCTTCGAGTTGCTCGGGAAAGATCGCGGGGGAAAACGAATCGCTTTCATTTAAGTATCACAGTGAAGATATCTGCGCGAGACTAAATTTGATCGAGTTGTAACGGCTGTGTTTTGCACCGCGCAAACTTCGCTTGGAGAAGTTCACTTAGAGAATCGAACATTCTAGCGAAGAATTTTTTAAATTATGGATTAAATTTCAAATCAAATTTTTATTTTTTTTTATTTTTTAAATGCTATAAGTGATTTTTTTTTGTTTCCGAAGCAAGTGCAGTCACTGAGACTTGCCAATGATGAAATTTAATGTCACGCAGATATCTTCAGAGTCATATTTAAGACGGACATTTAGACATTTTTTTCGTTTTATTTCTCCATAAAGAAGATTATTTAAAAAAGTGTCCATTTTGCCCCGCGGTAATATTGGTTTAGTTCGAAGAGCTGGTACGATCATCAAGTGAGTCTGAAGATCCTGATCGCGATGATAATTATTCTAATTTTTCTTTTCAGCGCCATGTCGATCTATATGGACACGGTTAACATCTTCGTCCGAATTTTGTCGATCCTGGCTGGAGGCGGTGGAAGGCGCAAGTAGATCGGAGTAGAGTAATCGATATTGATAAGTTATTTAAGAAGTAGGAGAAAACGGCTGATCGATTGACGATTCTGCAAAATCGGCCGCTGATAAATTATTATTACCGAAACTACACGAATGTTATCTAATAATAAAAATAAAAAAAAACAAGCCGAAGAAATCGACAGAATGTGTAAAAAATGCAGCGCCGCTAGAAGTCTGATCAAGAGACGCGTTAGCGTCTCGACACTCATTACTTTTAAAAAATAGTACATTACGATACTAGGGCGATAAACCTTTTTTCTGACGAGTATGACTTTGCAGCACGAGCCGAAGACTAGTGTTGCAATCACATGAGTTTAGAAAAAATATTTCGCACGAGCATCGTACAACAATTTATTCCGCGAAGTGAAAATCGAACTTTTACGTACGCGAAGGTAGCGTAAAACTGCCATTTTCGTATCGAGTGAAATAAATATTTTTAAGTAAGACGCCACCAAGTATAAGCACCAATATACCGCAAGTGGAACCTTCATGCCCAATTTTCTCAGAAACGAAATATCGGATCGGAATTCCGACGACACTTTTGTCGTGTGATTCGACCCCAGTACAACTACTGGAAGAACTAACATACAGCGTTAACGATTGAATGAAATGCGCTTTATTGTCGTGACCGAAGCACATTCGTTCGTGAACAACGTAACGTGAAGCTTGGGTACTGGCTGAAACGTTATTTTACAAATATAAGATTTCACAGGGCTAAAGCTAAATTCGGGTCGGGCATACAGAGGGAATGAGGAAGAATTCGAGATCTCAGTCGTTTATCGTCTCGTCCCGTGTGGTGCATCGGCTTCGCGTGAGTGCAACTTTTTTTTTTCAACGCTGTTAAAGGATAAGCGTATCTTGGTGCGTGCCGACGTTGACGTTTCATTAATTTTCTTGTTGTCCGTTCGTTCACAAATGCAATTAATTTGTACATTTGTCAATGTTACGTTAAATGCAATTAATTCATCGTTTTGAGGGAAGAACCGAGTTGTGAATCTCTCACACGGACACATAGTCCGAGCGACCGGAAGATGCCGAATGCCTTCGCAAGTAGCCAGCGAAAAGTTGCCTTGCTTGATTAAGTACTCGTGCGACGTTGTGTCGTCTGACCATCTTGTCGAAATGCATCGCCATCTCGTTGTAATCCATTTGATTGCGCATTACGAAGTCTCTGTGCTGCAGCAGCAGAGTTATGCAGAGAAACATGAGAAATGGATTTCCACCGCCGAATTCGTTGGGTGGCGGTAGAGAAGCTCCGCCAAGTTGATCCTCGCTGGTTCCAGCGGGAATCAAGGCCGTAAGCTCGGTGGCCTCTTCGCACTGCTCCTGAACCGGAAGTGACGGACTCTCGGGCGCTATGGTACTCTGACGCCAGCTCTGATCCGTTCCTTCGCTCTCGGAGGCTGAGGCCGATCTGCAAGCAACGCAATCCCTTTAAAGCGACGTGAAAACGTCCTCCCTTCCACCTTCGGACTCAGTCGGTAACGAAAACGGTAATATCCACTTTTCTCAAGGGGCTAAATTTTGTCTGGAGAAAACTAGATGATAAGGACTGCTCAATGGTCAAGTGAAGAGGCTAACAATAATAATTTGCTTTTAGACCAACCCATGAAGATCCTTGGAATAAAATGGATTACAGTTTCGTTACCGACCGAGTTTGCTTCGCACCGACTCGAATAAGCTCGAACTTGTAATGGAAATAGATATGAGTGGGGGGAAATAGCGTAATATGTCTGCGCAATCGACGAACGAATTCCCTTTTAAATAAACACATCGAAGATCCTTGGAAAAAAAAAATGGATTACAATTTCGTTATCAACTGAGTCCGTTTCGCGTCGTCTGGAGTAAGCTCGAGGTTATAACGGAAGCATTTTGGGAAAATAGCGTAATTTTCAAGGCTCACCTCGCAGTGCGTTTAAGCAGCCTTATCGGAGTAACGGATTTAACGCCATTCTGATCCTCCAGTATTTCCCCGTCGTACTCGAGATCCGCCTGCTCGTCCGGTGTCGTCGCGTTGGTTCTCTGCTGCAGCGAGTGCAGCGGATTTTCCCAGACGAAGACATCCGCCGCTGGGCTGCACCTCGCGACTTCAGTTTCAGTCTCGCTTTCCATTATCTCGCCCTCCCTCTTCGATACAACGCAGTCGCAGTGTTGCTGATCGGCGGTCGGCGACGGTCCGAAGACTTGCCGATCGAGGGATTCGAGCTCCAGTCGCAGCTCCCTCGTCATCGAGGTGGTCATGGGAAAGAATTCGGTGGGGTCATCCGGCGATCCCGAACCATCGTCGCGCACGACCCGGACGACACCGCTCTCGCTCGACACCCGCCTCAGTTCCCTCTCGTCGCTCGGCCCAACCTTGCTTCTGTTCAGGCTCGTGAAATTCAGAAACTCGTTCAAATTCTTCACGACCCGAGCGCATTTTTTATCCCCATCGCTGCTCGTTTCACCGCTCCTTTGCTCTTTGCCGATTGCGTTCACCGTCAGCCTGTCCTTCGAGACCGGAGCTGCGGCTTCGACCCGCTTCGATCTGGTCATCAGCGAATCGTTGCTCGTACATCGCTCGCTCGAAGCATTTTTTCTGTTCTTCGCCGATGTCAAATCTTCCGTTTCGGGCTCCGAGGATGTCTCGAATGGCGAGACGGATCTGCAAGGTTACAATAATCTCTATTATATGAAACTCGTGTGAAACTCGCACGGAGTTACAGGATTGAGCCCTTCTCCTTTATCTATTTGAATCGCGTTTAACCCTTTGAAACATTTTTTTTTTGTATGCAGTATGAAGTTTCATGTACATCGGTTGGTAATTATTGCATTTTTTCTAAATTCAAAGAGGTGTATTATCACCTGTAATAGTTTTATTCGTGACTTGTTCGGCCACTTTTAGTACGTACAGTCCTCTTTTTGTCAGTTGGGCTTTTAGTCTCTCTTGTTTTTTTTTGTTTGTATTTTTCGTATTTTTTGTATTTTTTATCTTTTTATAGAGAGTATTCTATGATAGGTTGAGACGCTTGTCAAAGATGGGATCGTCTTTAAGGCAATCGTTCGTAACGAACGAGATTTTTATTAATTTGCCGGAACTAATTAATTTAAAAGAAGAAGACTCGATTTATTTGTAGTTTTTTTTAGGTGGGATCAGCATTAACCACAGAAGGCATCCGTAGAAAAATGTCTACAGGTGTCTTGGCCGGGCCTACTGTTTGTGAGTCGCGCTTTGATTTGGCCACGCTCACCCTCTTACAAGACAAGTTGCAATGACGAAAAACATAGAACGATAATGACAAGATTATGAGTTTGGCAACCTTTTGGTCGTTTCGCCATTCTCGCTGGTACTCTCGAGAGGAAGTTGTTCCTCGGTGCTCGGATGCCTCTTCTTACCGCTGGCTATGCTAGCCGATGAGCTCTGCCTTCTGATAGCGCAGACCTTCGTGTAGGCATTTTCTCTGATGTGCTTGAAATTCGGACTGGGCGGCGGGGACGGCGGAGGGAATTGTACCTCGGCCAGAACGAGCTCGAGCTTCGGGGGTGCCGCTGGCAGAGCCGCCCAAAGCACCTCGAGCATTCGCAGAGCATCCTCCAGGGCGAATTCTCGCTTCATCTCGAGGAGAAGCCATCGATAGCAGAAGAGCAGATCGTCGGCTTGGTGAGATTTTAGATACGAGTAGAAGTCGGGATCATAGTGTTGCAGACCTAAGTTAATTTTTTTTTTAAGTGGAAAATTGAAATATTCATATTGCTTCTTCATGAAAGTTGAAAATTGAAATTTTTATGTTTCTTCCTCATAAAAGTTAAAAATTGAGATTGTCATCGCTTTCTCACAAAAACTGAAAATTGAAATGTTCAGATCGCTTCCTCCTAAAGTTCCTTTATTCACAAAGCTGCTTCTATGAGGAAGAATTTTCTGTGTGTTTAGATGCCTGATAGAGGAAGCTTCGCGAATATATGAAAATGATGAGAAAGCGATATGAAAATTTCAATCTTCAACATTCATGAGCAAACGACATGAAAATCTCAATTACCAATTTTCGTGAGCAAGCGATATAGAAAAGAATCAATTATACTTAAGACTCGATTCGCGATTGCGCAGATCGTAACTTTCTTATGCTCATACCTTCGGCAAGATGCGTGAATTTCGTGGTCATTGCGATCCCGTCGAGCATAAAATTGTCTTTGAGCCTCCTCATCAGCGCGCAGAGGCAAATGTAAGCTTGGGCCTCGTCGCGCATCGTCACCAACAACGGTGACGCCAGATCGCTCATGCCCTGGCAGTAACTCACGCTCGGATGATTCAGAGCGTAAGTCGTGAGTATGTTGAAGAGACTGGCCGTGTTTTGATTGTCGTCCGATCCACCGTAAAATTTGTGATGTCTGTCGGTCCTGAGAACGTCCTTTCTCACCATACTCGTCACGTAGCTGAGATCGCCGACGTTCTGTCCCTTCTGTATGAGCGATCTCCATCTCTCCCGTAGATTCTGATACTCCTGCGCTTTTCGCTTCATGTAATCCATACGCTCGCGACCCGACATGCCGTCCGGATAGACGTTCAGAATGTGCTTCCAAACGACTTTCCGGAGACTCGGCTCTATTCCACCGAAATATATAACAGCCCGGAGCTCCTTGGAATGTATCACTTGACCGATCGGATCGAGAAAGCGACGAAACTCTGCGTCGGTCAGCGGAGGTCTCGGAGGCTGGACGTTCTGGCGAGACGATTCGTCGCTCAGGTTTCCGAGAGCTCGTTGAACCAAACTCAACGTTCTTTCCATCTGGATGGAACAAAAAACATATATTTTTTTTATATGACTTCGATAATTTTATCTAATGAGATAGTGTGATTTTCTGCCAGGCTATGGATTAAATTATTATCGAAAGCTACCGTAGGAGCGTGAAACGTTTACTCGGAAGCTGCTGACGGTTTAGAGATTGGCGGGAAATGAGATTAAATGTTTCGAGCTTCGGCTTTCATGAATGAGATATTAACGCGTGGCAATGAAAGTAAATTTGAGTTTAGATACGCTAATACTTTTTTTTGTGGAATAGAACTTGCCTTGTTCATTATGAGGCCGGGTAGTTTGGGTGTCTTGTAAGGAAATCCCGTCTCCGTTTGCCTTGTAACGACATCTTGAGCATTCTGTTCCCAATCACAGTCACAGTCCCCCGATTCGCCGAACGGCTTCAGGTTCACTTGAAGATAAAGATACGGCTCGGAGGCGCTGACAAAAACGAAAGCAAAACTCTCAGTACAATGTATATTTGGCATGCGCTTTTTATATTCATCACAGATATTCTATAATTATTATAAAAGTTACACGCTTTATAAACAGACCTAAATTGATTTTTTTTTAACAAAATTTTTTTGAAATTTGTCGGTTGCATCAGACCCGTGCACAGTGTTCCAGAGTCAACCAGACAAATTTCATTTCATAGTCACATTACACCTACACTTAGACTACAGACTTAATTTGCACTCATCCTCACGAAAGTTAAATTTTAACAATCCCACAGATATCCGCATGACATCAAATTGTCGTCTTTGGCAAGTCTCTATCAGTTTTAGGAAGGAAAAAATGTTTCTCTTCTAGAATTTTATTCTCTAAGCAAACTTCTCCGAGGGAAGTTTTCCACGATACAAAACACAGCCGTTGCAACTTGATAAAATTTAATCCCATGTGAATATCTTCAGGCTCATAAATTTTGTCCTACGCAAACATTTTAATACTTTTTTCATGCCAAGCTTCTTTCGTGTCATCACCTTATAAAAGCAGCGTCCAAATCCCAGTCCGACAGCAGAAATAAGTACGTCTCCGAGCCATAGTCGTCTATAGCTCTGTACGACACCGTGAAGTCTCTGCGACAAAAAATGAATACAACAAAATTTTTTTTTTCATTAATCCTCATTATCTTTTTGCCGATTGCAACCAACCATGCCTTCTTTTAAACACAAAAACGATATGGATGTTCGAAACAAATTGTCCTGTTCGTTATAAAAAAAAAAGCACTTAATGGTAAGTCATTGAACTTTTCCAGATTTTTTAGCACATCAACTTACTCCAATAGTTCGAACGTCGCGTCTTGTATTAAATGTTCATTGATTAAATGAACGACTTAACTCAACTACTAAACAACTTAAATGAACCTACTAAGTCATGTAAGTGGAATTACATGTAATGTTACCAAATGTCTAAATGTAAATATCAGACAAATGTATTTCTGTTGAGAATGCTCAACAAATTATTATTATTATTATAAATGTTCATCCGCTTAAAAATACAGAACTCACCCCTTGATGTCGAATGCCTTTACGAGAATGCTCTGCAGAACTTCTATCGAAGTTATCTGCGGATCGACGCTGAATTTTCTGTACTCGGGGTCGTGTCTTGTTTCGCACTTCTAGAAGAGTCAATGAAAAATAAAAAGCGTCCATGGAGTTTTTGCTGATTCCCGATATGAGAAATTTGGCAATATAAAAAAAATGTTGCTTACCTTCACCTTGACCCTCACGGCCTCCCTCGGCGATCCAAACATTTCCGTCATCTTGACGATGAGTCTCAACGCTGCGGACGATTCGCGTGACTCAGTCGCGAAGAACTTCCTTCCATCGTCGGCGAGCTCAGCCGCTGCGAGGAAAACTCGACGATCGGCGATCCAAGGTCATCGCGATAAGTTGCGCTAATTTCTCACGTCGCTGAACCGGACGTACATCGACGAAGGATTCATCGTCCTCGCTCGGCGATTCGCGAGTCTTCGACGCCCGAGCGATTCTAGCAAATTCGTCAATGAAAGTCGAAAAAAAAAATTAGAGTAAAAATTAAAAATTAAACCTATGTACGGAGCGCGAGCGACGATGGGACGCGAAAATTGTCGAGTTGACAGCTCGCCGATAGGCCGGGCATAATTATCGTGCGGTTCGGAAAGCGAAGGAAAAAAGAAAGAATTTCGTACACTCTCGTATCACAGCTGGGGGAGCTTATCGATCTTTAAAGGTCACTCACTCCCGAATAAGTTTTTGTGTCCTCGTGCAGAACTGTTTATTGCATTTTGCTCGTAGCTGCTCGATGTCGCGGCGATGGGAACTACAATTGAACGACCAAAGATATAACAGCCCTGTTGGTTCTATTTCATGCTTTTTTAGTCGAGTGCAGAGTGTGTGTATGTGGGTTGTTTCGAAGAGTGAAATTTTCTTCGGTGGAGGGGCAGACTGCGTCGCCGGCCGTCGGCCGGAAGCGTCCGGCTCGACGAGCTTCCCTCGCACGCCGCTAGAGCGCGCCACCGTGCCGTTGAAACGCTTCCGTTCTTAACTGCGCTGCAAAAACGGAATTACATTTATTTAATGTACTGGAACTTGAGGTTTGCTTACAATCGTTATCATTAATGTACTTTTTCGTGAAATTAAAATACCAGATTTTGAAATTACAGATCGTCTGATCGAAATTTTCATTGAAAATCACAATTTTGGGCTAAAGTTGCAACGCACATGTGTTTTAAATTTGTGAAGGAATCATGACGAATCCGGAACGACTCCATGTGAATGCATTAAAAAAAATATTAGAACGCACATGAGGAAATCCGATGTTCAGCGACTTTCAGATAAATAGCGGTGGGAGCGCAGATATGACAGTACGGTGTGTAGTTTTTTTTATCCATCGAGTTCAGATCACAGAGACACTGTGAAAAAAATTGTAAATGTAAACACAAATTTGTATGAAATTTAATATACAATTGTGATGAAAAACTAATATACCTTTTTCATGGAAATTCAAGTAAATTATAAAAATTAAAGTACTTTTATTGTAAAATTAAATTAAATCATTAAAAATAAGGTATTTCCAATGTCTTTAATACACTGAACGTTAATTCGTCATGAAAATCGTACATGAAATTTAATATATCAGTTTTTGCATAAAAACGTCCAGTTCGGTACATTAAATTTCACAGGAATTTTTTCTGCAGTGGAGCTAAAGATAAAGTAGGATAAAGCGGACCATCGAATGGTCTGCAGTATACGATAAACTGCGAATGCTTGGATTTAGGAAGGACCATTATTTCCGAATTTCCGCTCGAGGACGAAAGTCCCATTTTTTTCATCCATCAATTTCACGTGAAAAGAAGCAGCGGAGCGCAGTGGGATAAAACGGACCGTCGAATTATCTGCAGCACACGGCAAACTACCTCGAAATCTTGGATTCAGGAAGGACTATCATTTCCGGATTAACGCTCGAGGCCGAAAGTCGCTTTTTTTTTCAATCAACGATCAACCCTTTCTCTCTCGCCGAGACGCAAATCTCGGCAATAAAAAAATGATAATTTCCAAAAAAAAAAAAAAAACACACATTTCTACATCTGATTTTTGGCATCGGATTTGTAAGCAAAAAAAAAAAAAAATCTGCCGATTCCCCGGATTAAAAGAATGATTATTGCGAAAAAAGCACATTTCAGCACCGGATTATCGGTTCGGGATTCGCATGCAAAAGCAAATCCGCCGATCTCTCGGATTAAAAAAATAATGATTGCAAAAAAAAGCACATTTCAGCATCGGATTTTCGGTGCCGGATTCGCATGTAAAAAAAAAAAAGAAAATATTGTGATTGACGCGCGGATATAAATGCCGGAGCGAAAGGGTTGAAAGCGCGCTGCTCTCAAGGCCCTACTCGGGAAGCGCGAAAAAGGATTTGCGAAAAGCACTGAGGATGAAACGCACACACACACACATATATATACGGTAGTAAAAGAGGAGGAATAATTATCTGCATGATAATTGGGTCGTCGGGGAGGGTTTCGCGCATGCGCAGTTCGCCGATCGGATAATGTTGTATAGGTGTATAGGTGGAACGCACAGTGTACAAGGCTTTCCCCGAGTGCCGAGAGTGTAGTCAGCCCGGGGCTCGGGCGAAATACATTCTCTGATGCCCTTGGCGTCGGCTGGCGCGCGCTCGTCCTCGCTCTCCGGTTCCGCCCTCCACCCTCGGCTGCTCCGAGTAATTTAATCGAAACGCATAATCCCAGACGCCGATCAAACATACTCGGTTATAATTAATAAAATTATATTACGCTCCCGTCAAAGTGTCCATCCCTCGGGCGACCTATCGCTATACATTACAGCTCAAACTACCCCCATATATAAATATATGCATAGACACAATGTACTTCGAAATCAGCGTTGCAAATGGTAAATTATACACGGCTGCGGATTGGAGCGCTGTTATGACATTGGAGAAATTCACCGCCGAACGAAATGTCCAGAGGGAAATTTCTGCGCGATTGCGCTTCGGCGGTTCACCGAACTTGAGATTTTAGAGGGATGAAATGGAATAGATATATATTTATGTATTGTAACGAATGCAGAGATGAGGATTGACTGAGACAGGCGATATCGTATTAGATGGATGAAAATAGCACGGTATGACAAATGACGAAGGGATGATCGATTGACGCGATGACGAGAGTCTTGATCGGATTTTCAGGGGGGCAGACGTTTGAGAGTTCGTGCTCGAGATATTTAGCTGTGATTGTACTTGGTAATAGCCGTCCCAAAAACAAACACGCTTATTACTTATTATCAATTGGATTAATTGCAAGTGTAAGGGCTAGCGCCCATTTACAAGGGGGTGAACCGGACATTAGAATATTTACATATTTTACATGTAAAGAAGATATGTAATTTAAAGACATCACCTCTAGCTGTTTTACACGTTTGTATATTGAGGCAAAAGGCGCGGAACTTGAGCGTGTTTACACAGAACTGAACGTAGGCATTTGCATTTTCCATTGTACTTATTTTCAATATTTCCATAGTGATTTGCCTTTCTTTCAAATATACAACTGTTTATTAAACTGTTTATTACACTGTTTGTTAAACTGTTTATTAAACTGTTTATTAAACTGTTTATTAAACTGTTTATTAAACTGTTTATTAAACTGTTTATTAAACTGTTTATTAAACTGTTTATTAAACTGTTTGTTAAACTGTTTGTTAAACTGTCTATTAAACTGTTTACTAAACTGTTTATTAAACTGTTTATTGTCTTCTAGGATTTCGCATGCCGAACATTCTAAAAGGAAGTGATCTAGCCGATCGTGTTTTCCCGTGTTACATAGTTGGCGTACACTTTCCATCTCCACACACTTATTTTACACCATTCCAATAAATTTTCGGGTTTACGAGGCGATTCTAATGTCGGCTGATTAAGCGCAGTTTACGGAGGCGCAATTCGCCCCTCAAGTACTTCTTATGCCTTAACGTATTTTGAATAGACCCAGAAGTACGATGAGTTTTGGGCATTTGAGAGATCCTCTTCTCTGCTTCGATGTGCAAGAACGCTCCGTGACGTCGGTGCGTTCTTGCTTTGCAGGGCGTTCCGGATGGCAAATTATACACCGCTACGGATCTCACCGCTGTTATGACATTCGAGAAATTCACTCTCGAACGAAATTTCCAGTGGGAAATTTCTATACTATCGCGCTTCGACGATTCACCGGATTCGAGATTTTAGACGGATGATATATATATATATATATGTACTAGGGGAGCTGGTAGCTCGACCGCTTTGCGCGTTGGCACCCTTTATGGACTTACGTCCTTATTATTCTAAGTCCTTTAAAAGACGTATGCCCTTACAATTCTAAGCGCCACTGTTACGGCTCCATTTATAACCAACTTCATGTCCCGTTTATTGCTCCCCTGACCCTATTATAGAACCCCTTTGACCCTATTATTGACCCCACTGACCGTATTATTCACCCCCCCCCCCCCCCCCCCCCCACTGACCCTATTAATGACGAGTCCTCTCCCTATTAATGACGCCCCCTCACCCTATTATTAACGCCCTCTAACCCTATTATCGACCTCTCTGACCCTGTTATTGACCACCCCTTTGACTACATTATTGACCACCCCTCTGGCCCAAATATTGACCCCCTCTGACCCTATTGTTGACCCCCTCTAATCCAATTATTGCCCCCCCCCCCCGACCCTATTATTGACCCCCCCCCCCCCCCCCCCCCCCCGATTCTTGACATCTTGGTGGCGGCGAAATCTTTTTATAATATACATAGATATATATTTATGTATACACATATAATGCCGCCGGAAGCCCGCAAAGGCTTTCACGTATTGTATGTATTTTATCCGAGCTGCTTTTCGGTAGCGCTGAAGCTTTCACGCTACAAAACGCTCACGGTACTGTAATAAGTCTGTCAGCTTCGCTCGAGATTCACGGTACGGTTGTATAGTCGAGGAGCGATATGCGCAGGCAGTCCCGGCTCGAGGCAGGCACGTTCGACGTTTACATCGGAACAGACGCTCGAGGAGAACACCTCGTTTGTGTACCATTCTCGAAACGTAAACGATAATCGTTCGACGTTACTGCCGACACACAGTGCCTGAGCCGATGCTCGGCAACCCAATGCATTCACAATACCCACTCGAGTTCGACGGGATGTTTGGCGTCACCGAAACGGCTCTCGCACGGCGAAGCGTAAATCCAGAAAATAATATGACTCGCTCGATGGAAGTCAAATTTATTTATTTCCAGCAAAGTTTTTTTTTTCTAAACAAACAAGCGCCGCGAAAGTGCTATATAATAACGTGCACAGTAAAATTGGTACCAACGTTTCTTGTCCACAAACGTCCACAATTATTTTGTCGTTAATTTTACAAAAAAAAAAAAAAAATCTCGTCCATTTTACAAAAATGTCTGTCAATTTTACGAATACTTTTTGTAAAATTAACGACAGAGTAATTGCGGACGTTTGTGGACTAAGAAGGTTTGTTAAATGTACAAATTTTTTCTACTGTGTAGACTTCAATTTTTGTAATTTGTGATTTTGTAGTTTGTCATTTTGTGCCCGGTAAATTCACGACTGTAACTAATATAAGCAACCGCGTCGCACATTTTTTTTTACCTATAAAAAAAAAACACGAAAAAAAGCTTTCCCGATGAAAAAAAAAATCCTTAAAAACAAAGCTTCCTCAGAATAAAAAAGTGAAGAAAAAAAACATTTGATTGATGGCTAACTTCCTCGACACAGAACCGAAGCTGGACGGCCCGTTGAAAAATTATCCCCGAGATTATAGTGGCAACGATAAATTCTCATTAAAGGCCCGGCGGCCGAACCGGATACGATACTCCGGTTATACAGGAGAACAAGTGTATCGCCTACGCCAGGGCGCGTAAGCGGCGGCGGGGGCGGAGGGGGTGGTGGTGGGGTTTGTTAAAAATTCGACGCCGGCGGTAACGAGATATCTGCAAAGATGAGAAATTCGTTCTCGATGCGGTGGAGGTTCGTTTTTCAACCGGTACAAAGTCCCCGAAAGGAGCAGAAGAGAAAGAGACGAGCCGAGAGAAAATATAGTGCCGGCAACGAAGAGACACCCGTTCCGCTGATCTACGAGCGCACTTTATTCGTACTGGAGAAGAGGATGATAGCGAAAGTGTGTGTGTATAGGAAGATGAGGTGAGACCGCGGGGGATCGATGAATCGCGCCCCCCTTTCCGCCCCCTTCGCCACATAAGCGGGTCACCAGTCTTTCCCGAGTGTTCCCTTTGGGACTTTTAAGGGAGGTTTCCACTGTGTTGGGAGGAAAGCTTCGCGGCTTTTTTTTATTTTTATTTATTTTTTTTGAGAAATATATTAAATATGGAATGATGAAATTTTTGTTTTAATTATGAGAGGTATTTATTGGGATCGAAAATGTTTTTTTTTTTCTTTGAGTTAATCAATCATATCGTGCTTAAAATTGAACTTTTGTTTATCAACTTCATACTCTCGACGATATCGCATAGGTCTGAAGGCAAATTTACCCGTGCAATATTTACGCGAGTAAATTTGTCGCGAATTTACAGATAAAGCAACAGATTGTTAAATCGAACCAATGGACGGAGCACATGGATTTCACGGGGTGGAAGATTATTAAATATGAATCGGTGTTTATTTTGTTTTTGTTTCCCAGTCACTGTTTCAGACGGAAGATGATTATGGATTTTAGACACATGGGATGAGCGTACCGATTATGGGACTTTTAAGGGAGGTTTTTACTATGTTGAGAGAAAACACCATCTACTTGTGTCCATTTTTTTTAACTGTGATAAAATTGGAATTCTGAAATTTTTTATAATTACTGAGAGGTATTTATATAGACAAAGCAACAGATTG
Organism: Stenichneumon culpator; assembly: GCA_964017025.1. Lineage (NCBI taxonomy): Eukaryota > Metazoa > Arthropoda > Insecta > Hymenoptera > Ichneumonidae > Stenichneumon > Stenichneumon culpator. Next base: position 14,879,444 of record OZ024779.1, on the reverse strand, counting down.
TTAAACCGAACCAATGGACGGAAAACATGGATTTCGCGCGATGAAAGATTATTAAATGGGAATCGGTGTTTATTTTATTTTTGTCTCCTAGGGAAAAGAGGATGATAGCGAGAGTGTGTCTATACAGGAAGATGAGGTGAGACCGCGGGGGATCGATGAATCGCGCCCCTTTCCGCCCCCTCGCCACAATATCGCATAGGTGGAGGCATAAGCGAGCCTCCAGTCTATCCGGAGTTTTCTTTACCCGGAGGATGGAGAGAAGAGATCTTTGATGCCTGTGCTTTACGGTCCGGTAGTTTCAACAGAAACGCCAACGAGCATCGCCGTCGTTGCTCTCGCCCCCGCCGCCCCTTCCGCCCCCGCTATATACTTACACTTTCTCACTCTCCCTCTCGGGCTTTTTCGCCCTCCGGAGAGAGCTCGGAGCCGGGGCGGCACACACTTGCGAATAGACGCCGACTGCACTTAACGATTAGAAACGTTTTTCGCGACGTAGTGCCGGCTATAAAACTATAGTGGGCAATATATAGGACGACGAAGCCCTTCGCGGCAGGAGGGGCGCCTCGGAATATCGGTAATATTTTATTTCCACCCTTCAATGGTGCGATGAGAAAATATTTTCTTCATATGTATAGATGTATATATTTTTTTTATTATTATTGGGAAGGAAACTTAAGGAGGCGACGTCATGCGTTCTTTTTTTATGTGTAATATAAAGGTATGAGATATATGGGTTATGTATTATAGTGTTTATAATATTTATATTGATATATTGTAGGATTGGAGATGTAGGGAAGAGTTGGGTGACCACGACCGGGTGTCTTGAATTTGGGGTGGGACTTTTTTTTATGGCGCATGAAAGTTTGTAAGATCGGTCCATTTTGCCCCGCTCCCTTTCTTCCGTACCAAGGGACATACACACAGATACACGTGAACATACGTCTTCTTAAACTATTTATGTTTCCTGAAAAGTTTGTAAGAAGGGTCCATTTTACCCTGCTCCCTTTTTACCGTAACCTGGGCAATGCACGCACGTGCATACAGGGCTACTTGAATTTAAAATGCATATAAATTTTATGATTATATCATATGTATTCGGTAAAAATAAATAATATGCTTTTAACGCATATATCTCGAATATAAATATAGCAAAAAAAGCGCATAACATTTATTTATATGTTTTTTTTCATCGTTTTGTTATTCATTATCCTAGAATGGATATAGCCTATTTTCCACGATTTATATTTTTTTTTTATAATGCCCCGCAAAATGTTGGTAAAAATGGTCCATTGTATCCTGCGCTCTTTTAACAACACCGTTACGGACATGCCTACGGAGCTACATGAATATTGTATGCACATCAATTTTACGATTATATAATTTGTATTCAGCAAACATAAAACATATTTATAACCCGTACATCATAACTCATATATCACGAATATAAACGAAACAAACCAAAAGAGCGCACAACATTTATTTATATGTTTTTTTGCTTCGTTTTGTTATTCATTATCCTAGAATGGATATAGCCTGTTTTCCACGATTTATGTCCCTTTCATGTTGAGTGACCTCTTTCGGGTCGTGGCTCGCACCCGAAGAACTTTTTTTTATGTCCAGCGAAAAATTGGTAAAAATGGTTCATTTTATCTTGCGCCCTTTTAACAACACCCTTACGGACATGCCTACGGAGCTACCTGAATATTGTATGCACATCAATTTCACGATTATATAATTTGTATTCAGCAAACATAAAACATATTTATAACCCGTACATCATAACTCATATATCACGAATATAAACGAAACAAACCAAAAGAGCGCACAACATTTATTTATATGTTTTTTTGCTTCGTTTTGTTATTCATTATCCTAGAATGGATATAGCCTATTTTCCACGATTTATGTCCCTTTCATGTTGAGTGACCTCTTTCGGGTCGTGGCTCGCCCCCGAACTGGCCCGGCCGCCCGTTCCAGACGCATTATTCCATTAGCTCTATCACGCCGCTGAATAAATCTCTCCCGATGCCGGATTGTGTCCGGCGGTCTCCGTGGATGCAGTGATTTCGACAACGAGCGAATGTGCACACGCGAGAGACACATGGACGGGAATTTGTCGGTGTTAAAATTCCGTTGCTCTCTTACTCTCTCCCCGGAAGCTCTTTACTCCCCGCTATATAGTCCGCGATCCTTGCCAACGGAGTTAATCCGTTTCTGATAAATGTATCCGCCGCGGGCTCGAGGCTCCCCCGCTGGCAGGTGAAATCCTCGTGGAGGCGAAACTACACGTTCTCCAGCGAGGAGCTCTTCCAGGACGATGCTTTTCTCATCAGCCGAGCGAAAGCTCTCGTCGCGGCGCGTCCGGGATGAATCAATCGGAGGCGATGCTTCGAGATCAATGACGTCGATATACGAATCCCGAGTACATTCGAGGATTTTTTTTTTTTTGCAAACATTACCGTGAAACGTTTTCATACGCCACCGAGGGAAAATCCGGGAAATCGGATTTTCTCGCGGTAACTAGATTTTCGTGCTTTTAGTCCCGTTTGGGTATACATTTTTTTTTTTTTTTTTCTAGGAAAAAGAAGCGAAAAATAAAATATCGGGTCGAAATGTCGAGGAATAGCGCCTGGTAATTGGCTGTTACGCGAGGGCGGAGCTGGAGGCTGTTCACGAGTAAAAACAGTCGCGAGGGAAACGAGAAAAAAAGAAATGTTTTTGGCAACTAGCGATTTGACGCTTGACTTTGGGCCACAATTGCGGATTCGGATACTGATACGGATACGTGTGTGGCGGGAAAAAAAAATGTGGACATGTGTGGTTTAGAGTTTTCTTCTTTTTAACGAAAGCTTCAATTTTTTTTATCCCAAAAAAATTGCGCGCGTACACTTTGTAGTATATTTTTTTCCATTACCTTTTAACAATTAAATTTACGAGTTACCGCGACGAGTTAAAATAAATGTTAACTCGTCGGGAAAAAAAGATATCTGTATATTGCAAACAATTTCATTTTTAATCGAAAAAAAAAAAAAAATCAAAGGTTAAAATAATGTTATTTTTAGTATAAAAATATATTATTTTTAACCAAAGGGTTAAAGTAATTTCATTTTTGATAAAAATAAAAAACATCAAAGCTTTAAAAAGAATTTCATTGAAATCGAGCGATTTCGCTTCGATTTATGGAGTGAATATTGCATCGCCGCAAGTTGAAAAAGGGTTGATGAGCCAGCTCGGAGTTTGCGTCTCGTTAGGGTCGTTTATGTGACGAAAGAGGCTTAGGGCCTGGGGGCGTTGTGTATCGAGTATCCGAGAGGGTGGTCGCCTCGTCGAGTATCGCCGGTGTAGTCTCGATATCGCGGGTGGTTGCTTCCGATCGGGATTTTATCCGCGAAGGGTTGAGGGAGAATGCCGCACGCTGATATCGATCAACGACCGTCCGTCCGGCTCGGCTGATCGTAAATTCCCTCTTACCTCGGTGGAACCCTTCGCACGGCTCGCTTATTAAATTGGCGTACTCGTCGGCTTCGTTAACTCGTCGCGGAAGTATCGCCGAGCGAGAACTATGTAATGCGCATCGAAGTTTCCGGTCGGTATTCGACGTTCGACTACGCCGGGTCGCTTTGTCGCGGGTTTTGCACCTCGTACGGATAGAGCAGTGACACGATGTACGTGCCTCGGGCCAATTCGACAACGGGTAATCGTTAACGCGGCGGTTACTTTCGCCGGAAACGGGGAGCTCTTAATCAACCCCATTCTCTCGGCAATATCGCATCGATCTGAAGGGATAACGCGCACTATTTACACGAGTAAATTTCTGGTGAATAGACAGGTAAAGCGACAGATTGTTACAGTAGTCCTTGCGGATGGTGCACGCTTCGCATAAGTTTCAGAGAAATGAGAGGGAATTGCAAACACTTCTCGGCGGTAAGGTGAACGGCCCAATTGTCGACCGTGGCCCAATTATACTGTCCGTTAATCATATTATCTACGATAGAAAATTCTATTTTACGTCCGGCATACTCACGTTTTTTTTTTGTGTATCCTTTATATTATGCATCATGTGATTGAATAAACATCGGGACAAAATGGTATAAAATCGTCGACATTCAAAATTTTATTCGTGAACCTACCAGAAATAACCAGAAATAACCTACCAGAAGTATTTATTGGATACGAAAATGTTTTTTTCAGTTAATAAATCAAATCGGCTTCAAAGTTGAATCGGAGTGAAAGGGGGAAAAATGAAAACGTACGACCTCTCTTGAGATACTCAATTTTTCAATAACCATAATTATTTTTTTCTCGTTTTTCTTCCGGACGCTGAAAAAAGCTTTAATTTCGTATAGAACTTTCGCATCGCGCACAAATTTTATTAGCCGAGCACATGTGGCAGAGTGTCGAAGGGTTTGGGCGTCACGGTGTCCGACGTTCTCGTTATGATGTTACGAGACAATTTTGCGAACCGTGTAATTTTCGTTAATAGGCAATAGCCGGGGGTGTGCGCGAGTGACGGATCATCGCTGGTTGATGTTTGCCGTCGGGACGGTCGACGTTTACATCCTGTCCAACGGCAAACCAACGTCCCTATCGCGTTTCCATCCACACATAACGCATATATATATATATATATATATATATATATATATATAGACATGCCCAAACGATCCTCTGACTCACTCGCTCTCCTCTCGCTTTCCCAGGCTTTGCCGCATATAGCGCTATGGTATGGAACAACGCGGCTCCAATAACACACCCATGTGTGCCTCCGCACGATGACATCGGTACACCGCTACAATTTCATAATTTTCGCGGAACGAATTAACAAATTCGTCCACATCCGTTCGATCTTACTTTGATAAAAAAAAAATGAATTTATGAAATTTAATTTTAACAAAAGCGAGGACCATCCTCTAATGGTCCCACAATAGTGCACTCAATTGCATGTGCAATTAACATTATTACTTATTAATTTATTTATATCTTAAAAAAATAATTTAATTTAATGTATTTAATTTTCATAAAAGCGAGGACCATTGTCTAAAGATCTCGCAATAGCGCGAACAATTGCATGTCGCATTAAAATTATTATTTATTTATAGATAAAATAATGATTATATTTAATGCATTTAATTATCATAAAAGCGAGGTCCATCCTCTAACGGTCTCGCAATACCGTAAGCAATTGCCTGTCCCATAAACATTATTATTAATTTATTTATTTATATTGACCCAAAAAAATTCTTCGCGATTAAATTTCTCATTACATTAAAGCTACACGTTTCTGGCGATGAGATGATGCGATACGACACACCCGGTTGCACATCCGGGGAATCATTATTAATTGTTCCTGGTACGAGCGTGTGTGCGGAGCCCGAGAGTACATCCGTACGAATTTCAGGTGCAAATAGACGTTTCCAGGACGAGGACTGTAATTAATTGTCTCTGGATGGATGGAACGCTCGGACGTCGTCGGATTGTCGCTCGAGGAAGCACCACATGCGCTGTGGTGCTTACTCCGTCTGACATTCCTGGAGAACAATTCGTTCTTGGAGTGATACTATCATCGTTCGGATTCTCGGACATCGTCGGCGTTGTGTCTCGAGAAGCCGTCACAACATCGTGGGCGCTGTGCGTCGAAAAGCCGTCGTCTTCGATGAAACCATCGTTCGATCTGATTAGTAGAGAAGACCGGGGCGAGATGGGCCAGTGAAAAATTGCCCCGGTTTCCCCTACATTAAATTTAATGTCCAATTACGATGAAAGATTAATATACTTTTTCAACGAAATTAAAATAAACTATTAAAATTAAAGTCCGTTTACAGTGAAATTAAAGTAAATTATTAAAAATAAACTATTCCCAATCTTTTCGATACACTGAACGTCAACGTTTCGTTACAATTTTACATGAAATTAAATATAGTTTTTGCATAAAAACTTCCAGTCCGCTACATTAAGTTTCATACGATTTTTTTAATTCTTCAAGCAAAGAGTTTCTCAATTGCTCGAATAGGAATGAAGAGTTCCGTGTTTCTTCCATCGTTCGAGGATTCCCCATGCATTCGCCAACTGTCCGGGAGTTCCCCGGACGATGCAGTTGATGATCGCGGCGAGATAAAGAGCCGCGGAACAATGCTGAGGCGATTCGCGTGTGGAGATCACGGCGGCCGAGAAACTTACCGAGGAGGCAGAAAATGGGAGCGTTCCACCGTGCAGTGGAAGCTTGCCGGAAGCGTCGAGCGTCTCAGCTCTCGCTCGCTGTGCCGCTCCGGAATCGTACAAGATTCGTCGACTTTACAATCGTAGAATTCAAACGTCAGTTGAAGTAGCGCGTTCGCGGCGGCTCGATTCGTCCGCTCGAAAACGTTCTGCCAGTCGTGGAAGAATAAGTCGTCAATAAAAATAATGGCAATCAAAATAACAAAACGTGTTTGACTTTAAAAAATATATATATATTTTTTTTACTAATTTTTTTAACCAATTGTGGTCTTGGCCGAGGCTCGAAGAGCCGGAAACGCCGGGTCAAAGCAAAATCATTTTTGTCGTCGTTGAATAATAAAAAAAAATCTAAATAAAAATCGCATCTTCCGGAGGAGGATGCGAGCGAAGATCCTCGGGAAAGCAAACTGCGGGAAAGCAAACGCTGGTAATCAGAGATTAAATAACAATTCGAATGAATAACAGAGAAGTTGGGTAGCGAAGTGGGCGCAGCCGATTCCTTTTCCTCGTCGGCTAAGAGCGATCCGAGCGCGACGAGGAAAAGAAGCGTGAGGAAGCAGAAAGTGACCGACTGCGACGCATTTGATGAATGATAATTATAAAATAGCAACAACTATAACGCCCAGTTAGTAATAACGAGTACGAGGAAAAACGGCCGGGGAAAAAGAGCGGGGGAAAAAAGGTCGCGGAAAGAATGGCCGGCCTCGGCGAATCGAACCCTGAATAGCTGGCCGTTTGCGCGTGCGTGCGCGTGTGTGTATGTGAGTAAAAAAAACTTCTATGCTACATGCGAATCCGGCATTTACGATTTCCTTTTTTCTTATCAACCGTAAACCATAGAGTATTCCGATTATTTGCTAGTTGAGTCAGTTGGGACTGACGCGAAATAATCTATATAGCGTGATTCTACGATATGAATGAAATACTAAAGTTTCTATTTGAAAGAACAGTTGTTTGCAAAGCAAGGACGTAGAAATGGATTTATTGACGAGTGTGAAATTACTGCGGCATTCGCACGAGTCAGGACTCACTTTTCCACGCCCATGCCATTCGCATAATATTTCCTAACAAATTCACGAAAATCAAGCTTTTCGTTTTTACCCAGCGTGCGCAGAAGGGCACTTTCTCGCACTAGTGCGGGAAAAAAGGCCATATCGCCTTTGTAGACATGCACAGTATTTATCCCGCACGCTATGCGGAAAAGTGCCTTTCTGAGCACACTTCGAATGAACGCAAAGCGGTCTTTTACGCGCGTGCGTTAGGAAAAATCATATTTTCTCTATCGATGATAGATTCTGATTCATGCGGCCTTTGTTTCCTCCGTTCTGTTTTTTCCTCCACCATTTCTTCCCAGATCCATGATAGCGTTATCACCGTGACGGGAGAAATCGCTGGAATGGGCGGAACAGGCACGATGATATAACACATCGTCGTGACGAAAATGTCGTCAGTCAACGTGTGAGATGCCGACGAGATGCGCAGTGACGACAGAGTCCGGCGGCCTCGGATTGGTCGCAGGACGTACGAGCCTGCAATCGACAATGAAAAAATTAATAAGCATTTTCGCGTTGCGTTACTGCATTTTGGAAGCGGCGGGAAATTCGAATCCGGTGGTCAATAAGTGTTGCCCCTATGGTCAGGTCATATCGGTATCGAAGAACTTTACGTGCTCTTTCGCCGGGGACCACGGTCGGGAGATCTACCAGTTTCAAGGTCACGCGGGTTTCGAGGCTTTCTCGAAGTGTCCGGAAAGCAAGAATATGACGTTGACGCGACTGGAGGACATCGTCGAGCCGACTATTAGTGCGAATAATGCCTGCATCGATTTGATGTACGACGAAGAGGAGGACAGAAGTGTACCGGTCATATTTCGGTGCGCGTCCAACGGATCGAGTGGAGACGCAACCGGGACCGGCAGTCTCGCGGTACCGACGCTTCCCACGCTGCGGATGTGCTGCGGAATCGATCACGTGTACGACGTCGGGAAACGTGACTGCGTATTCAAAAAGGATGTTCTCAACGATCCGGGCAGTTTTAAGTTTCTGAAAGAGAACCTCGAATTTGTTACCGTGACCAGGGCCGCTCCGTCGTGCAAATCCGCGATTCTCGACTACGTCGTCAACGTCACGGGGGATGTTCGGGTACTCGGCGACGGGAGACTGGAGGTGAGCGAGGACTCTTTTATTCACTAGCGGAATTCGTAAACTGGTTGTTTTCGATACGACTGCGTTTATATTATAAAGAATCAGCGGCGCGGTCACTACAATTTCATTTATGGTGACTCACCGCACATCGCAAACTATAGTAATAATCTCCATGTTCGTACAGTGATTCGAGGACGACGTGGAAAAATTACGTTTTTATCCAGACGTATCTCGGATTTTGCTACGCATAGACTGCACCATTTACGGCGTATCGTAATTCCCATACTTTGCACCTACAAGTGTTTCAAATGATTCTCCACACGCATATAAAATGTTACCAAGTTACCTTGGTATAAACTATTAAGAGTTCCGCGACAGATTGCACAGGCTTTATAGTTTCTTGCTATATGCGATTAATTAACGATACGGCAATGGGGTTAAAATTTTTTTAATCATAGAGTTGCGCGGGCAATATATGGGTATCGTTACTTCATAGCGATATGCGAACTTTACTATACCTAGTATAGTGACGCACGCGAAGCGGTTGGGATGTTTGCATATTTGTTATTCGACCGCGACGAAACTCCCGAGCAACAATGAAAAACCGTCAGTCGTTTGAACGCGCACCGATCGTGAACATGTGCCGGTAATTATTCTCAGTGCTCTCGTGGGATTTATCGCGCAATCACATTTTTAATATTTATACTACTATTAAATAGTTCTTTGAAATATCCATGCACGCTTCCCCGATGAAATCAGTTTTTTATATGTTAAATGGTTGCAAACCGCGAAGTCAGTGTCATTATTTTCTCGGATTGACATATATATATATATGCTGTAAGGGGACGCACTAGAGTCTCCCGCTTGGCCGCGAGATGGCGAGTCGGCGGAGCGTTTCGCGCAAGCGAAGTGGCCGCTGGCTGCTATATAAAGGCTCTACCACTCCTATCCTCAGGGTCCTTCCTGAGCCCACAGAAAATTGGGAGGCACGCATGCCTTGGCATGCGTGTCTCTGAACATACTACGCAGACTGTCAGAGGAGAGTATTTTTTTTTTTGCATTTTCCCCTTAATTTTTTATCGGTGCCTACACAGCTTCGGCCCGGCCAGTCCCCTCTTGCGGCCGCATCCGACTTCCCTCTCCGTATCGCATTTGCCATGACATTTCTACCATGGGCATAGGGAAATTGCGGGAAACCTATGCCGATAGAGCCGGTCTCAAGTGCGATTCCTGGCATCGGAGCTTCGTCGCGTTTCACCGAGAATGTAAACATGGAGTACAGCAATATACATCCGACACTCACACTTAGAGTTACTACGCGCAAGTGACCGATGCATATATCTGGAGCTTCGTCCCACCCATATTTTCATTCTCGGCGAAACTACAAAACCGGCAATCGAACCGTCTACCTCCCGATGCTTTGGTCTAGAGAAGAGCACGCTAACCACGGGACCACCGCACCGCTTGTCAGAGGAGAGTATTCGGCCTTGAATGTCGGCGCGCTTTGACTTGACTTTCCTACTTCCCTCTCATTTTCGTTGAGCTGCGACGCGGCCGTATTTGTGATCTATGAAGCGCATGGTGTTCATATTTGTACATTGTATAATCATAACACTCATGCGTCATCCATTGAATACCAAACCGGTTTGCCGTTCAACACAAAAGAGTCAGAACGATTCCTGAATGGTGGTCGCAACTTCACGCAACTGAATAGTTTTGTCAGGTACTTTTGTTGTCCCATACGGTATAGGAAAATTTCTCAAATGAAACATTTGGTCGCCAGCGACTGACCATTGATCTTTCTAGCAATAAAGCATCTGCGTGTCAAGCGACGGTACTTTTTTTTTTGAGTTAATGCAGGGTTAACCTTCAGAGACCGTTTGAAATGTGCGATCGTTTAGATATTGTTATAATCGTTTGCATTTGTGTATTTTGAATGTGCTCGTGTTTGCGTATTAATTTATGTTTGTTCTGAGACAATTCTTTTTTTACATATACAATTGGATATCGTCGTTGTCGATCATGCAATGTATGTCTACATTGACCTCGTTCACGGACACGCATGTGGTCAGAAAATTCGAACGAATTTGACGATCTCACGTTGTTATAAATCGATCCGTACTAGACGGTCCTTATAAAGATCGGATCAACGAACGGAATAAATATTGCAAAAATAAATAAATAAATAAATAAATGTTATTTAAACGCAGATCACATTTCCCTCGTGATGTAACAATACATGGTCGCGCTACTAATCGCTTGAAGGTCTCGCCGTAAGGTAACGATGTGTGAAGCAAACATTATTATGTATGATTATAGACGCTATCTCATTACGTAAGAGTCCGACTGCAACGGCACGTGATTCAAGTTAGCTGAAAATAATTGGCGACTTTGAAGGAATTTCTCTCACGGTAACCCACAATTTCAAAGTATTTTTGTTTCGCGATCGACCGTATGGAACGACGGGACTATGTTGTGGTTTAAAAAAAAATGCAAACAATACTGTCTTATCCGAATGAGTCAATATTGATATTCATTCCGGGCGATTCATATTTTTTAATTACACATACGAGAATGGGGCAAAATGGAGTTCTACGGCAAAACGGACACTTGTCCACCACAGATGAGACTGCATTTTTTTTTATGTTCCTCGAATAAAAAAAAAATAGTAAAAGTAGTCCGTTTTGCCCTGCTTTTCTCCCACCTTCGCGAAGGGCGAAATTTTTGACAAACTTGTATCTTATCTTGTGCCGGTAATATTTTATTTCACTATTCAAGGTTAGGATGAAATTTAAAATTCACGTAGCATTTTTTGAATTTTAAACTTGTTTTATTTTTTTTTAAGGTGGTTCTCGATACGAAAAATGGTTCGGAGACTATCATCGTGAACGAGAACAACTCGTGTCTCGATCACGGCATTTCGGGAAAGCCGGGTCTCGTCGTTGTAAGAGCCTGCAGTGAAGAGAAATTCTGCAACAGGAACGCGTGCGTGAGGAAATGCTGCCCGGAAAATCAGGCCATGATCGGCTACAAGTGCGGCGAGATTCCATCGGACGTGCCGCCCGGTTATTTTCACAATGTTTTGCACAATGTGTCGGTGAAACGGGGCATGAAAGCGAAAATGGACGTCCTTGAAAACTCCGGTTAGTTGATCAAGAAATGCCGACTTTTTTCCATATTCGTGACAGACCGGAAGTTCCGTATTTCCGGTATGACGTCACTTCCGGTCGGAAAACGATGTTTTTTTTGCACACGACAAGAGTGCAAAAAAGAGTACGCTTTCGTAATGCATGCACGTAAAATCCCTCTTTCCGTTCCGGTGAAACAAGTCTTCGCGTGCTTTAAGCCACCATTACTGCATTACTGCACCTTGTGAAATAATATTCGGTACGATATTCGCGCGAAAATCTTTTCCTTTACTCGTGTGATTGCAACTATCGCCTTCGGTACGTGCTGCAAACTCACATTCGTTAGAAAACTTCTTATCGCACTAGTATCATAATGTACCATCGCACTAGTTTCGTAATGATCGCATAGGGTGCGAGCAAAATATTGCGCATGCGTACAAACGGAATATGGTATTTTTTCTCGCACTAGTTCAAGAAATTGTCTTTCTGGGCGTATTTCCCAAAAAGCGTGATTTTTGTGAATTTTATCACTCGTCAAAACCTTTCTTCGCCCTGGCCATACAAATAACTTCCGACTTTATGACTTGCTCGATTAAAGATTACGGTATGCTGATCGGCAAGCCGTGTAAACACGGAACGTATCTGTTGGAGCAATACGAGCGGTGGCACATCACATCAATGGGACACATTCACCTGCCGCATTACAAAATCTACGGGCACGACGAGTACTGTATGGAAATGTTTTTCGGCGATGCGCGTCTCGAAGATAGTATTTATCCGGTGGTTTGCTTCGAGAGCCCCGCATCGGTGTACGGTTGGGAGATAAGGTAGAAATCGATTTTTCCAATCTATCGAAAGAACCACTTTACGGTTCAATTATCCGACAAGTCACCCTTTCAGATCCGAGATAACCGCGAGTCTGGAATTGATCAGCTGCTTTTTTCTTATCGTCACGCTACTCGTGTACATCTGCCTACCCGAGCTTCGCAATCTTCATGGCAAAACTGTCATGTGCCACGTCGCCAGTCTTACCGTCAATGTCGCCTGTCTCGCATCCGTCAAACTCGGAGCACCGTCCCCTGATGGCATTCCAGGCTCCGAGGGAACGAACATCTGTAAATCGATCGGTAAGTGTAACAAAAAAAAAGTTAAGAAACTATTTCCCTTCCCCTATTACGATTGATATCTGTAATTAATTGAGTTTGTCCCCTCGTAAAGAAACTACAATTTATTACTAAAAGTTGTTTCTGTTCAATCTTCATCAAACCTATGTGATCTATTGAAAAAAACTTTTACTATTTAGCTTATTTAATTTATTTCTTGGGAACATTTTCCCGGAAATATTCTTGAGAAAATGATGAGAATAGTGAACTGCAGAATTACTGCGCACAGTTTAGGGTTCTCGTATTCTCCCCTAAAAATTAACCGTCTTAGAGAATTTTGAATCGCAGTTTTTGTTACCGACCGAGAAGTCGCACTCCATTTTATAGCGAATTGAAAGCTCCTCTTTCGGGCCTCAGCTCAGTCGGTAACGAAAATGTCGTATCTGTTTCAGGATTCGTTACTCTGATCTCCTGGATCGCAGCCTTCTCGTGGCTCAATGTAATGTGCTTCGACATTTGGTGGACTTTCGGGTAAGCCGAGTCCCTCTCCCTGCGTTGTCCCTCGTCGAATCGGCCTGCATTTACCGGAGGGTCGTTGTTGTCGTGATCGGTTGTATCTAACGTACCGAAACCCGCCTGCACAAAACGTTCAGATGCACGAGGTAGCCGGTTCCTCGACGAAGAGATGCAGAGAGACAGTGTATGTGCGCTGGTTTGGGCACAGTAGCGGCAAAACGGTCCGTAGTAAAGCAGCGTTGTTCCATCCGTAGGAACGGATCCGATGCACCTTGGGCGAGCCGTCGTAGCCGTAGTCGTCATCGCTCCGGTAACTTCGGCCACTACGGTAACGGCAGCGAGCTACACTGACTCACTCACGCGACGTGTCTCGGGCGCGTGACGTTTGAACAATGTGTTTTGTCGTCTACGTGTATTAGGGTGGTCCTTAAATTGAACATTTTTAAAATTTTCTCTGGGCCATTTTAGTGAGGTATAAAAAACAAACGCGATGTGCGAAGGATCGAAATTAATGCATTTTTGGAGGTCGCTACCGGCTATTTACAACATTAAAACCTTCGGAAACTGTAAACTTAAAGGCACAATTAAATATTCGAGATTTTCTTGGAGCCGCCTTGCATTTCGAAAGTATAACGAATAAGAAAAAACTCTGCAAAATTCCTACGAAAACGAGAAAAAATATGGCGAGAAGAAATACTGCACATGCGTACAAACGGAATATGGGTTTTTTTTCGCACTAGTGTGGGAAAGTGCCTTTCTGCGCACGTTTCCCTAAAACGAAAGCATGATTTTCGTGCATTTTTTTAGAAAAAATTACGTGAATGGGAGGTTTGAAGAAGGGACTCGTGTGAATGCGGCATTTTCACAGTCGTCGAGAACTCCCTTTCTACGCCCTTGCCATACAATAGTAAATTGCGATACAAGTGCGGTAAAGCGAACTTTATACGCACGTTGTAAAGTGAGTCGAGTGCGACGAGTGCGACTCACTTCACAGTTCGCGTTTGATGTTCGATACGCCGCACTAGTATCGCATAATATTTTCACACCTTGTGAAATAAAATTTTGTACGATACTCGCGCGAGGAACGTTTTCTTATCTCGTGTGATTGCAACACTCGTCAGAAAAAGGTTTTTCGCACTCGTATCGAAATGTACCATTTTGTAACGAATGCAGGATAAGTGCTACTCCGTACCGGTTGATTGTGCCGTTGCAGAAAGGCCTATTGCGCATGCGCTGTACCTTACGCACGCTGAAGCGTGCGTAAAGTGTGTGCGTAAAGTAAGATCGGACCGCTGTGCGCATGCGCCGGGTATTTATGCTATTGGCTGTAAAGCGCCACTTTCGCCACTCTCGGCAGGCGCCGAGAGTGGCGAGAGTTACAAAAGAGTTTTTCGCACGAGTATCGTACCAAATTGCACTTCACAAAGTGCGTAAAACTGCTTTTCGCACCGAGTGAGGTAAATAACTATTCTTTTCTGTTCCCAGTGCACTTGGCGGTCCGTCAACTTCGGGAGTTCGAGGCCGTGCATATAACAAGAGATTTGTCATGTACTCACTGTATGCATGGGGTGTCGCTATTTTCATAACGTGCATCGCCCTCATAGCCGACACTACGGAATTTCTAAGTGTCTATCTGCGTCCAAATATCGGCGTCACTGATTGTTGGTTCCATGGTAAGCATATAAAATTAAATTACCCAATAATCATGACCCACAAAAAATAAAATAAAAACCGAACGATGTACACTGCCCATCATTAATATCCGGTCTGTTTCGTCCAGATATTATTGAAGGTAACGGTACAAATAATTCCATCAATTTCTCAGTCGACTAATGGGCAATTTGTCGACAATCTCATAATATGCGAATATGCGAATTAATCGAACAAAATCGGTTTGCAACTTGATGGATATTTTTTCTATTTTTCTTTTATTTTTACAGAAGGTCCCGATCTCTACGGGGAATTAATATTCTTCACCGGACCGATGCTCATTCAGCAAATTGCGAACATAATATTTTTCGTTCTGACCGCGAGATATTGCAGCAGAGTGAAGGCCGAGATAACGAGGGTTATGGCCTCACCGACCGATCCGAGAAGTCGATGCTATCAGACCGATCGAACGAAGTAAGCTTCACTATTTTTCCTAATTTATCTTTTTTACTTTCAAGCCATACGCATTATGTACGGAGAAAAAGTATTGTAGCAGAAAAAAAATTAGTCTGTCAGATTATGGTTTGTAAACATGCCCAGCAATACAAGAAAAATCATTTTCCCATTTCTATCCGCACCCAGATAGACAAGCGCGACGAAAAGTAGCAGTTGGCGTAATAATTGCAACGTGTGCTGCACATGTCGCAATTATTATGTCATAAAATAGCAACATTACATGTTGCAATTATTATGTCATAAAATAGCAACATTACATGTTGCAATTATTATGTCATAAAATAGCAACATTAAATGTCGCAATGTTGCTATTTTTCGTGGCGCTTGTCTATCTGGCTATATGCATTGAACACCGAGAAAGCTCGACACCATGACAACTGAACACGAAAAGTCTGCATCGTGAAAGCGAGCGCGCAACTTACCACGAGTCGACACCAAAAAAATCCCTGAAAAACTTTTTTTTCTTTACCGCGATTTCTTGGTGTTTACATTTACGCAGTAGACACGTCGTGTTCAGTGAAGTATCATTAAAATATCGACATTGTTGCCATGAATTTTTATTATTTTTTTCAGTTACATGATGAACATAAGATTGTTCGTAGTGATGGATGTCGCGGTGATGTTGGACGTGATATGCTACGTTTTCGACCGCTACGGCGTCGCGCCCAGCTGGCGTGCGCAATTTTTTTACGTGTCGGAAGTGTACAACGATCTCCGGGGTTTCATAATCTTCATTCTGTTCGTGCTCAAGCCCAAAATTTACTACGACCTGCTGAGACGACTTCGTGGCGGTACTACAGGTAACACTCCGCCGACTGGTGAGGACGCAAACGGGTTGCAGAATCGTCAGGGTGAGAAACAGCGGGAGGAACAGCACGCTAATATCGAACTCGCCTGTCAGCGCATCTCCTTAAACTGCAGTGACAGAAAGTAATTCATGGCATGAAAAAGACTTCGCGCAGATATTTAAAAAAAACACACAAAAAACACAAAAAAATAATTTATTTTACGACCCAAAAATAAAAAGAAACCTCTTTCATTATTGAAAATATATCTTAAAAAATGCACCCTATCACGAAATAATAACAAAGACGAGCCATGACGAATACAGGAAAAACTTATTTTTTTTAAGTGATTAAAAAAATATGTACAGTGACGATGGATGTTATTTTTAGATGCAAGAGCGTTTCGCGCTCGTCTCGTTTTCCGTCTCGAGTACTTCGGACTCGTGAGCGAGAGCCGCAGCTGAAGTTATCGATTATCGCATGCTAATCATTGGTAAATTAAGAGATCCGATGGCGAGAGAAACATTGTAAAATTATCGGCGCAGGGATAATCGTGGCGAGATAAAGAGCCGCGGAATGATGCGAAAGGAATTCGCGGGTAGACCCCACAGCAGCCGGCAAACGTACGGAGGAGGCAGAAACTGGGAGAGTTTCACCGTCCAGTGGACGATTGGTGGAAGCGTCGAAGGTCTCAGCAATCGCTCGCACGCTGTGTCTCCCCGGAATCGTACAAGCTTCGTCGACACTTCGATCGTGGAATCCTATCGTCAGTCGTAATAGTGCGGTCGCGGCAGCTCGATTCGTCCGTTCGACCGCGTGCCAGTCGTGGAAGAAAAGTCATAAAAAAAAAATAATAATGGAAAAATAAAAATAAAAATAATAAAACGTGTTTGATTTTTTAAAAAGGTATTTAAATTTTTTTTTGACCAATATTGGTCTTTGCCGAGACCTGAAGAGCGTCGTCAAAAATAAATCAATTTAAATGAAAATAAGTCTTGTCGTTGTTGAATAATAAACAAAAAATAAATAAATTGAGGACGCGAGCGAAGTGCTTCGGGAAAGCAAACTTTTCGCTGGAAATTAGAGATTAAATAACAATCCGAATAAATAATAGAGAAGTTGGGTAGTGAAGGGGGCGCAGCTGATAGATTTTCCTCGCCGGCTAAGAGCAACCCATGGGCGAGCGATGAGGTTGAGATGCGTGAGCAAACAGGACGACATCGCGACACAGAGACCGATAGTTTACGGAAATATTAAAATCATATAGCGAGATTGATAAAAGGAAAATGAAAAAATTATTTATAAAATAGTATTCTCCGGCTTCGACGCATTCGATTGATGATTAATTTTTAAATCAGCAACCACAATAACGTCCAGGTAATGATAGCGGGTACTAGTAAAAAAAAATGGCCCAGGAAAAAAGCCCGTGGAAAAAAATGGCCAAACGGACCTTGAATGGCTAACCGTGTGTGTGTAAAAAAAATGTTATCATATATGAGAATACGGCATTTACGATTTTCCTTTTTCTCATCAATCGATAACCATAAAGCATTCTGATTTTTGTCAGTTGGATTAGTTGAGACTGACGCGAAATAATTGATGCAACTCATAAATGAAAAGTGCTACTTTTCGTGCTTACCGAGAGTGGCGTCAGTGGCGCTTTGCAGCCAAGTGTATAAATACCCGGCGCATGCGCACCTCGGGCCGTTTTTACCTTACGCACTCTTCATAAGTACGAGTTACTCTCGTACTTTACGCACGCTTCACGTACAGCGCAACAGTCTGCAGGCACGGAGTTGCATCGTTACAAAAAATATTATGCGATGCTAGTGCGGTGTAGCGATAATCACACGCGGACTGTGAAGTGAGTCGCATTCGCAGGGAGCGCTTCTGCGTGCGTATAAAGTCCGCTTTACCGCACTCGTATCGTAAATTACTATTATATGGCGTGATTCTGTCATATGAATGAAATACTCAAGTTCCTATTTGAAATGAAAAAAAAATCATATTTCCTCTATCAATGATACATTATAATTTAACCGGGCTTTTTTTTCCACCGCCTTGATTTCCCGGCCTTTTTTTCCTCTACCATTTCTTCCTAGATGCACGATAGGCGTCATCACGGATTGCGTCATCATGAGTCACGAGGCAGCAGGCAAGTCGATAGAAAATACGTTCGTGACGAGAATGTCGTCAGTCAACGAGTGAGATCTCGACGGGATGCGCGGCGACGGCCGACTCTGGCAGCCTCGGATTCTTCGGACTGCGATCGACTATGAAAAAGTTAATAAGTATTTTCGCGCTGCCTTATTGCATTTTGCGAGTGGCGGGAAATTTGAATCCGGTGGTCGGTAAGTGTTGCCCCGACGGTCAGGTGATATCGGTATGGGAAAACTTTACGTGCTCCTTCGCCGGGGACCACAGTCGAGAGATCTACCAGCTCCAAGGTCATGCGGCTTTCGAGGCTTTCCCGGCGTGTCCGGAAAGCGAGAATTTTACCTCAACGCTTCTGGAGGACGTCGTCGAGCCGACTGTCAGAGCGAATAGTGCCTGCATCGATGTAATGTACGACGAGGAGGAGGACAGAAGCGTACCGGTCGTGTTTCGGTGCGTTTCGAACGAATCGAGCGAGGACGCCGCCGGAACCGGAAGTGTCGCGGTACCGAGGCTTACCGCGCTGCGGATGTGCTGCGGAATCGACCACGTGTACGACGTCGGGAAGCGTGACTGCGTATTCGAAAAGGATGGTCTCAACGTTCCGAGCAATCTTGGGTTGCTGAAAGAGAACCTCGAATTTGTTACCGTGGTCAGGGGCGCTCCGCCGTGCAAATCCGCGGTTCTCGACTACGTCGTCAACGTCACGAGGGATCTTCGGGTACTCGGCGACGGCAGACTGGAGGTGAGCGAGGACTCTTTTATTCACTAGCGGAATTCGTAAACTTATTAGGTTCAATACGACTGCACTTATATTCGTCTGAAGTCGGTCGTATGCTTGCTGTTAAAAAATCAGGGGCGCGGTACCTACAATTTCATTAATGGTGTTTCAATATTTATACCAGAAAAAACGGAGATTCCCTTCAGAGAATTATGAAGATACATTTTTTAAGGTTCTATTTTTTTTTTTTTTTTTTTTTTTTAAGAACGCTGCTTTTCGCTCGACTGCCTTTTGAATCTGCATCAAAGTAGTTTAGAAAAATAAAATATTAGCGGTATTAAGAATGTTAAGGATATTACGAATATTGATTAGCAAACATGAGTTACAAGTTTTATTACCGATCGAGGCGTTTGACATGCTGATGAGGCAATTTGATATGTTTCATGAAAATTTGTCGGGGAAAAAAATGTTGACGAAAAATAGACAAATAAAAAGACGAGTTGGTTTGGAAAAAGCTTTTTTAGGTATGAAAAAAAATTATTGACATTGTTACGTTGGTACACATTTCTGAAAAACAAACTAAAACAATATTAAATTTTTTCCGCTCTCGTCCTACCTTCGCGAAGGGCGAAAGTTTTTGACAAACTTGTTTCTTTTAATGTGCCGGTGATACAATGTACACGAATATTTTAATGTTATTTCATTATTTAAGGTTTCTATAAAATTTCAAATTTACGCAATATTGGCATTTTCAAGTTGTCGTATTTTTTTTTAGGTTGTTCTCGATACGAAAGATGGTCTGCAGACTATCATCGCGAATGAGAACAACACGTGTTTCGATGCCAGCACCTCGGGAATGCCGGGTCTCGTCGTTACCAGAGCCTGCAGTGAAGAGAATTTCTGCGACAGGAACCCGTGCGTGAGGAAATGCTGCCCGGAAAATGAGGCTATGATCGTCGACAAGTGCGGCAAGATTCCACCGGAGATGCCGCCCGGTTATTTTCACAATATTTTGCGCAATGTATCGGTGAAACGGGGATTGGAGAGGGAAGTGGAAGCTCTTGAAAGCTCTGGTTAGTCGATCAAAAAATGCCGATTTTTTTTTTGCTATTTATGTTTTTATTATACTCGGTACGAAAATGGCAGTTTTGCGCACGCGAAGCGTGTGCAAAACTGCCTTTCTTTTTCTGAACTCGGGTAAACACCCGAGTTCAGAAAAAGTTTTTCGCACTAGTGTCGTAAATTACAAGTATCGCACTAGTATCGTAATGTTCGCATCGCGTGCGAGAAAAATACTGGTCATGCGTACAAACGCAATATGGTATTCTTTCTCGCATTAGTGCCAGGAAGTGTCTTGCTGAGCACACTTCCCAAAAACGAAAAGAGTGATTTTTGTTAATTTTCGCACTCGTGAAGAACTCCCTTTTCACGCCCTGGCCATACAAATAACTATTCCGACATGAAATCACTGCCAATCGAAAAATGATTTTTTTTTTGCACACGACGACAGTGCACAGCGCTGTTCCGCACGACATTATCGTGCACAACTCACCGAAACGCACAGAATAGTACCACAATAGTATAATAGGGTAACCGGATTAATTTTATGTTTTCATTAACTTTATTAACATTATTAAACGATAATTAATTCTATTAATTTCAGTAATTTCATTATAAGCTCATTAACTTTATTAATTCCATTAAACGGCATTGTCTTTGTTATTTGTTTGATTAAAGATTACGGTATGTTGATCGGAAAGCCGTGCAAATACGGAATGTTTCCATTGGAGAAGTTGGAGCGTTGGTACATAACACCTCTGGGATTCATTGACTTACCATACTACAAAATCTACAGCCACGACGAATACTGCATGGAAATGTTCTTCGGCCACGCGGGTTTCAGGGATAACATCTATCCGCTCATATGCCTCGACAACCCCAAATCGTGGAAAGAATCGCCGATGAGGTAGAAACCATTTCTTCCAATCTATCGAAAGAACCATATTACAGATAAATTATACAAGTCTCCCTTGCAGATCCAGGATAGGCGCGAGTCTGGAACTGATCAGCTGCTTTTTTCTCATCATCACACTGCTCGTGTACATTTCCCTACCTGCGCTTCGAAATCTTCATGGCAAAACTCTCATGTGCCACGTGGCCAGTCTTATCGTCACTTATGCCTGTCTCGCATCCGCTACATTCGGACCACCGACTTCTGCCGGCCTTCTAGGCTTCAAGGAAACAAACATTTGCAAAGTTCGCGGTGAGTGTATAAAGAAAAGTTAAGAAGCCACTGTACATCCTTTCTATATCACTTCCCCTATTTCGATGGATATTGGTAACTAATTAAGTTTTCCCCTATTTCGATGGATATTGGTAACTAATTAAGTTTTCCCCTATTTCGATGGATATTGGTAACTAATTATGTTTTCCCCTATTTCGATGGATATTGGTAACTAATTAAGTTTTTCCCCTATTTCGATGGATATTGGTAACTAATTAAGTTTTTCCCCTATTTCGATGGATATTGGTAACTAATTAAGTTTTTCCCCTCGTAAAGACACTACAGTATACACTTTGAAGCGAAGTGATAACTCCTCTATCGCACCTCAGCTCAGTCGGTACCAAAAGCTCCGTTTCTGTTTCAGGATTCATGACTCTGATCGCCTGGATCGCAGCCTACTCGTGGCTGAATGTAATGTGCTTCGACATTTGGTGGACTTTAAGGTAAGCCAAGTATCTCTCTCTGCCCTGCCCCTCGTTGAATGAGTCTGCATTTCCCGGAGCGTCGTTGTCATCGTGCTCGGTTGTATCTAACGTACCGAATCGCGCCTGCAGAAATCGTTAATACGCACGAGGATGCCTCTGGTAACCGGCGTCTTGCCAACTATCGAGCCCAACGTCGGAGGGGTTATCAATCGACAGTTTAGCCAATGCTGGGCATTAGTCGAAATCCGATCATCGGCTGTCAAACCGCTGCCGAGTAACCGCCAATCGTCGGCCGAAACGTAATTCGATAACGAGACGGCAACGAGGGCCGATGGACCAATAATGAGCCAAACGCAAACGAAAACCAACCTGCGATCGGGAATTCCACGCCGTGGGGATGATCGCGATCCCAGATGACGTGGCCTTCCAAACTTATGTGTAACCACAATCAAAACCAACCTAAAAGGACTAAAACCGAAACCAACCACTAACATGGAGCGTCGGTATGACAACCGAGCTTCTACACTTTGTAGTAAATTTGCAGTAAATTTTCTATCGCGTAGACCGGCAACGTTATAACAATGACCCACAGCACTTCTAATATCTCTTATACGAAAATGTTCAACATTAACCAAATGTTCAACAACATCTCGGGACCATATTTAACCGGTAACTTAAAAACTCGGTAACTGTAGCTAAAATCAAATTAGATAACAGCCAGTGCAGGGCATTATAATAGGTAATTTCTGTTAACTTTTTTCATTAAAATATGGTTTTTTTTTCTGTTTCCAGTGGACTGGGCAGTGCGGCAACTTCGGGAGGTCGGGTCCGTGTATACAAGAAGAGATTCATCATGTACTCGCTGTACGCTTGGGGCTTCGCTCTTTTCGTAACGTGCGTCGCCGTTATAGCCGACAATACGGGATTTCTATCTTACTATCTGCGTCCGAATATTGGCGTCCCTGGGTGTTGGTTCAAAGGTGAGCATGTAAAATTGAATTAACCAATCCCAGATAGAAAAATTACGGCACGGAACTCTAGCGGTACCAGTGGTACGATACCCATTTCACGTTTGTCTATCTGCGATAATATCGCCCACAAAAAAAAGTCAAACGATCTAGTGCCTGGGTTATCTGATTTATCTGTCTTGCTGAACATCTTGCTCTATGTGCTAACGGGATCGACGATCCTAAGCAAGACATTCAGCAAGACCAGCCCGACAAGTACGAGTTCGATACCGAGGGCGGGGGGGGGGGGGGGGGGGGTGTTTTTTGATACCGACGAGCGAGGATTCGATCAGTAGGACATTAGGCTGGCCACTAAAGAGAGGGATGGACCGTTGGAAGGGGGCTGAGATTCATTACTATTTTAGTTGGTACGGCGACGTCGATTGACGGGAGGGCAGCCGTACAGATAAAGACGGATAGTATTCGGATTGATGCAGAGATATATAGAATATGACCGGCCAGTAAAGCTGCGAGAGACGGAAGCTAACTCACTGCAGAATGAAGCCAGCAAGATTAATCAAATTCCTTGAGCTCGCTGACCCCCCCGGGCCGTGCAGCTCCATCGGAACGAGAGAAGTCCCTGTAGAGAGATCAAGCTTGCCAAGAGCCGCGGGTTTTCCAATCCTTTCGCGGACTCGTTCGCACTTTGTTCGATGTTAATGTTTGTCCACCTTTTCCTTTGGTCCACATAAACGACGGTGCTTGCCGATCGCACAGGTTGGCGAAGTAACTGTTCCCATTGGAGCCCCTAAAAATGCGCCTATCGTGTTCAAACGGTAGGTTGCGGCGACTGCGAACCTTTCATGCACTACTACACCGCTTTTATTCGATTCGCGGAATATGTTGGTGGCTCTCCGGTTGAAGGCGACGGTTTCTAGCTCGACGACGGAATATGCGAAACGATGGAACACATTCGATTTGTACCTCGATGGATATTTTTTCTATTAGTTTTTCTTTTTTTTTTTTTTTGCAGGAGGTCCCGGTCTTTACGGGCAACTAATATTCTTCACCGGACCAATATTAATTCAGCAAATCGCGAACATAATATTTTTTGGTCTGACCGCGAGATATATCATCAGAGTCAAGACTGAGATAGCCAGATTTATGGCCTCATCGACCGATCCGAGAAGTCGACGATATCACGCCGCTCGAACGAAGTAAGCTTTGCTATTTTTTCATAATTTATCTTTTTACTTTCCTATCTCATACAATTTATATAAGATTTTCTTGGTGCAGAGTCGACTAATGGTGAGCTATTACATGCTCACTTTTAAGGTGTAGACACTTCGTGTTCAGTTCTCTTGATGTCATATTTTTAAACGTTCATTTGATATACTGACGTCCGTCTCTGGCAGTCTGTCGAAAAACTACTTCGAGTGAAGTATCGATATCGTTTCATTAAATTTTTACTGTATTTTTCAGATACATAATAAACATAAAATTGTTCATAGTGATGGATATCACCGGGATGTTCGACATGTTAAACTACTTTCTCGCACGCTACGGCGTCGGGCCCACCTGGCGTGCACAATTTTTTTACGTGTCGGAAGTCTACACCGATCTTCGGGGTGTCATAATCTTCATTTTGTTCGTGCTTAAGCGCAAAATTTACTACGACCTGCTGAGACGATTGGGTCGCGGAACTACAACTAACACTACCTCGTCTGTTAAGAAATCAAACGGGTTGCAGGATCCGTACGGTGAGAAAAAACTGGAGAACCCTCATGTCAAACTCGGCTCTCAGCACACCACTTAAGCTGCATTGTAGAAAAAAAATTCCTCGCATGTAAAACACTTCGCAAATATATGTTTTTTTAAATACACAAAAAATTAATTAATTTAAACCAAAAATAAAATGAAACCTCTTTCAATGTTGAAAATATACGTTTAAATAAATGCGTTCCATTGCGAAATCGTAATAAGAACAAACTACAACGGATACAGGAAAAACTTTTTTAAATAAAAATTTGGATTACAAAGAATAAAAATGTATAATTGAGAAAAAATAATAATAAAAAATGAATCGTCGAACCTGTATAGTGACGATGCATGTTATTCTTAGATGCAAGAGTGTTTCGAGGTCGTCTCGTTTCCCGTCTCGACTGCTTCGCATTCGCGAGCGAGAGCTGCACCTGAAGTTATTGATTATCGCATGCTTAACAATAATAAATTAGGGGATCCAATATGAGAGAAACATTTGACAACTATCGCATGAAAAAAATAAAGCTGCATAACGATGAAATATTTCACATCTAACGAGCACTTTTATAGTAACAACAACAACAACAACAACAATAATAATAATAATAATAACTTGAGAATATTTTGCACATAAAAATTAAAAGAATAAATAAAATGAAAAAAAAGTATTCACGACGATTTTTCCATATCGGAGTAGTGAGACGAATGTCGGATATTTGTTTAAATAAAAAAATGTTCGCTACGGTATCGCGAGAGAAATGGCAGTTTTGTTGTTGGAAGCGTGCCAGCGACGGTTAGGGACATCCCCCGAGGATGCGCTCGCCGGGACAGTGCAATTAAATTTCTCAGTCAATTAAATTACTGTTCCATGCGATAAGATGATGCAAGACGACACACCCAGTTGCAGGTCCGCAATATTGTTATTAATTTGTCCTGGCACGAATGTGTGCGGAGCTCGAGAGTCCATCCGTATGAATATCAGCGGTTAACGGACGTTTCCCGGATGCGGAAGATAATTAATAACCGCTGGATGGATGGAACGGTTGGACGTCGTGGGATGATGGTCCAAGGACGAATTGTTCCTGGAGAACGTTGTGGTAAATTCTTGTGAGGATAGGAAAGGACCCCGAGGATAGGATAGGTGGAGCCTTTATAGTGGTCTTGTACCACTTCGCTTGCGCGAAGCGTCCCGCCGCTCGCCATCTCGCGGCCAAGCGCGAGACTCTACCTTGGGTTAGGGCTGTCCCATTGCAATAGTTATATATGTTTATATATGGCTTCGGATACTTCGGATGGCTTCGTATGATTGATGAATATTGACTATCATGATATCCTGTAATCGTCTGGTATCGATTTGAGTATGTGGGTCAAAAGATAAGATCATATTCATTTCGTTGGAATAATTGACAATGTTCTATGGATGGAACGACTGTTGCATCATCGACATACTCCGAAATGTGCGCCGATTCGAAATACAATCTAATCGAAAGGTCGGTAACGTATGACGATAAATTATTGAAAAGCATAAAATCAGCACAAAGAGTGGCCACAAGCAGCTCTTTACATTTAAATAACGAGAAACGAGAACGTATACACAAATATACGTACTAATGGATAAAGGGTGGTTCACCCCCGTAAACTCATTTTCCCGTGAATGTGCAAAAATACGTCAACTTTATTTTAACTTGTCATTCCAAATGGTACACGTTCTGTTCAATTTGGTTAGTTAGTTTTTTGTGTAGGGTGGAAAATTGAAAAATCAGGGTTTGCTTCACCCCTGCAAATGAATTTTTTTTCTTCAACCTCACGTGAAATTTTCATTGTCTTCAATGAGAAGTATTTTGGTTTTTGTTTCATTAAAATCGGTTGACGACCTCTGGGTGAAACGGCATAATCACCCCTCGACATGCCTAAGTTTGAAGGGCGATTTCACCCGTTAGAAATGTTTTTCCGTCGATAAAAAGAATACGTGTCTTTTATTTTTCGATGCTCTGTAACATACGTGAGTTTCATCAAAATCAGAGGGGGGCACCAAACTGACGCTCCTTGTCAGTACATATGTGATACATTTTTCATGAATACCGTAACGTCACAGCACCAATGAAATTCGTTGTCCTTATTTAGTAGCTAGTCCGACTAATCAAGTTTGTTATTTGCGCTATTCATGTCAACTAATTATCATTGGTAGACAGGGCTAATGCCAGATCGTTGAACCAACGAATCGGATAGTTCTGGGAACCAATATAAATTATTATATATTGGTATTATTATTGGTATTAGTTAGGTGGGCCAACTAATACTATTTTCTGTTCACGCATTCGCTAACTGACCGCGAATTCCCGGGACGTCGCAGTAATGTTCGTGGCGAGATAACGAGCGGCTGAATAATGCGACAACAATTCGCGTGTAAACCCCACGGCAGCCGACGTACGAAGGAGGCCGAAACTGGGAGTATTCAACCGTTACGTGGATGGTTGCACTATCGAGGGTTTCAGTACTCGATAGGTCGCTCGCAGTGTATCTCCGGAATTGTACGAGCTTCTCCGACACTTCACTCGTGGAATTCTATCGTCAATCGAAATAGTGCTTTCGCGCCAGCTTGATTCGTCCGCTCGACGTCGTGCGGTCAGTTATGGAAGAAAAAGTTGTAAAAAAAATTATATCAATGGAAAAAATGGCCGAACTCGGCCAAAAAAATGGCGAACTCTGAATGGCTGGCCGTGTGTGCGCGCGTACTCGTGTGTGAGTAAAATGTTATCCTACATGAGGATACGGCATTTAATATTTTCGTTTTACTTACCGATCGATAACCATAAAGGATTGTGACTTTTGTTATTTGAGACTGACGCGGAATCATTTATTTAACTCATGCAAGAAAAGTGTTACTTTTCGTGCCTGCCGAGAGTGGCATAAGTGGCGCTTTACAGCCAGTGGAATCGCCGGCGCATGTGCACATCGGGCTGATTTTACTTTACGCACGCTTCTCGTACTTTACGCACGCTTGTATCGCAATTATACAATATACTTGTATCGCAAATTACTATTATATGACGTGATTCTGTGATACGAATGAAATACTCAAGTTCCTATTTGAAGTTAAAAAATCATATTTTCTCGATCGATGATAGATTCAGATTTGATCGAGCTTGTTTTCCGCGGCCTTTATTTCCTCCGGCCTTTTTTTTTCCTCAAACATGTTTTTCCTAGATCCATGATACCGTCATCACCGAGTCGCGAGGAACTGGCAGAATGGGCGGAATAGACAAGTCTATATAAAATATGCTCGTGACGAGAGTCTCGCCAGTCAGCGAGTGACAACTCGGATTGCTCGGACTGCAATCGACTATGAAAAAGTTAATAAGTATTTTCGCGCTGGGTTATTGGATTTTGCAAGTGGCGGGAAATTTGAATCCGGTCGACGGTAAGTGTTGTCCCTACGGTCAGGTGATATCGGTATCGAAAAACTTTACGTGCTCCTTTGCCGGCGACCACAGTCGAGAGGTCTACCATTTTCGAGGTCACGCGGGTTTCGAGGCTTTCTTGACGTGTCCGGAGAGCAAGAATGAAACCTTAACGCGTCTGGAGGACCTCGTCGAGCCGACTGTCAGAGCGAATAGTGCCTGCATCGATATCATGTACGACGAGGAGGAGGACAGAAGCGCACCGGTCATATTTCGGTGCGTGTCGAACGGATCGAGCGAGGACCCCGCCGAAACCGGAAGTCTCGCGGTACCGAGACTTTCTACGCTGCGGTTGTGTTGCGGAATCGATCACGTTTACGACATCGGGAAGCGTGACTGCGTATTCGAAAAGGATGATCTCAACGTTCCGAGGGATTTTAAGTTTCTGAAAGAAAACTTCGAATTTGTTACCGTGGTCAGAGGCGCTCCGCCATGCAAACACGCTTTTCTCGACTACGTCGTCAACGTCACGAGGGATCTTCGGGTACTCGGCGACGGGAGACTGGAGGTGAGCGATGACTCTTTTATTCACGAGCGGAATCCGTAAACTCATTCAATACTCTGAGGTCAAATTGTGTGATGAACCACGATGTCACTTAAGGGGGGAAATACATAGAAATGGTCGAAAACGACGAAAAATTTCGGGATTTTTTTTCAACGCAACCACTCGACCAATCGTTAAAGCAGCGTTAAAAAAAAAAAACTATTCATCTGATTCATTTCAAACAAAGGTTTTTAGACACATAGTTGCAATCTCGTGTCGATAAACCTCCATATTCAATAAAAAATTAATTTAACAATCATTTTTTGCATCAAAATTTTCGGTGAAAATTCGATCTTTTTTTCTGAGTGCCGCCATTTTTACAATATTCAATTTTTTTAACTTTTTCTATGTTTATCGACATCGTACTTTCACATAGAATGTAATGGTTTTCGAACTTTTCGTTTCCGATAAATTTTTTTTTTTTTAAACCACAGCTGCCGCAGTTCGACATGGCAGGGAAAATTCGTTCACCTACAATTGGCTGCAGGCTGCTGATGAACACTTGTTATCGATTTTTAAAAAATGTTCTTCATGCCTTCCAATGCACAGTAAAATACCCTAAACATTTCTAACACATTTTCCAAATTACCTAAATTTCAAGTAAATTGTACTTATGGAAAAACGGAAACTTTAAAGAGCTAATAATTATAATTTAATTGATTATCAATTGGTGTTTATAAGAAACAAAAAATGATGATGATTATTGGTAATATTACAATAAAAGAATATACAAGTACATAATCAAACCGGCGCGTTGGTCCAGCGGTTAGCGTGCTCGCCTCGAAACCAGAGCATCGGTAGGTCGAGGGTTCGATTCCCGTTGCCGTCGTTTCGTCGAGAAATAAAAATATGAGCGGGACAGAGCTCCTGATATATACTTGAGGCACACCCGTACTTGTCCGTGTATGCCACAAGTATATAGCTCTAGTCTATTTTTACATTCTCGGCGAAACTGGACGTAGCTCCGGTGCCGTGAGGCGAATCCGAGATCGTGGTTCGGATTTCACGTAAAATTGTCCCCTCGAGTACTCTTCTTCTAAATTAATTAGTTTCGGCTAATTAGTACCCGTTCATTACGAACGGGTACTAATTAGCAGGTCCGCCTGGAAGGTGGCGCCATCTACTGAGCGCGTTTCTGCTTCACTAATAGTGGGTTTTGCAGCCTCAACGCACAAAAAATCGAGAGAAGAGACTCGCGAATAAAAACTCTATAAACGGTCTAACCATCCGCAAAAAAATACTCTACGTGTAACATTGGCCGGCGCGGTAATACCTGTGGCCAATCCGCGTCGCCTTCGGTGTGATGCTGAAGGTCCGGATAATTTGTTAAGAATTAGTTTAGTTAGCTTTAGTTCTAAAACTAAGGTGAATGCGATCCAGGGGGGGGGGGGGGGGAAGTCGGCTGCAGCCGTAAAAATGGGGAGACTGGCCGGTGCGTAAGGACAAAAAACAAAAATGGACATAAAAATAAAATGAGGACTTAGTACTCACACATCAACCGAGCCGACCCGCTATAAGGCAGTAGCTTATAGCGGGCCGGCTCGGTACATAAAAAAAAAAACGTACATAATAATGCCGTATAATTATCTGAGCGACGCAGTAATGTATGACCGTTAATATTCCGAGTCGCTTATTGAGAATTTAAATTTAAAAAAATTGAGATGACTCTGTTTTCACGAGCGGAATTCGTAAACTGATTTAATACTCTGAGGTTTTTTTAGGTGGTTCTCGCTACGAAAGATGGTCCGCAGACTATCATCGCGAATGAGAACAACACGTGTCTCGATAGCGGCACCTCGGGAACGCTGGGTCTCGCCGTTATCAGAGCCTGCAGTGAAGAGACATTCTGCGACAGGAACCCGTGCGTGAGGAAATGCTGCCCGGAAGGTCAGGCCATGATCGTCAACAAGTGCGGCAAGATTCCACCAGAGATGCCGCCCGGTTATTTTCACAATGTTTTGCACAATGTATCGGTGAAACGGGGATTGAAGAGGAAAGTGGACGCTCTTGAAAGCTTCGGTTAGTCGATTAAAAGATGCGGATTTTTTTCCGCTGTTTATATTTTTTTTCTACCCCATGCACGTAAAATACCGCTTTTCGTTCCTGTGAAGTGAACGTACTCGGTGTGGAAATGGCAGTTTTACGGCACCTTGTGTAACTACATTTTGTACGGTACTCGCGCGAAAATCTTTTCCTCAAACCGTGTGATTGCAAGACTCGCCAACGGCTCGTGCTGCAAACTCAGACTCAAAACACTGCGCATGCGTGCGAACGCAATGTGGTCTTATTTCTCGCACTAGTGCGAGAAAGTGCCTTTCTGCGCATACTTTCCAAAAACGAAAGGCGTGATTTTTGTGGGTTGTCACACTCGTCAAGAACTCCTTTTTTACTTTAATGCCATACAAATAATTATTCCGATATGAAATAACTGCCGGTCGAAAAATGATTTTTTTTGCACACGACAATAGTACACAGCTTTGTCGTGCACGTTATTATTGTGCACGACTCACCGCGATGCACGGAATAGTACCGGAATAATATAATAGTGTTATAGTTATAGTAATATTTCTTTTATCATTAACTTTATTGACTTTATTAAACGGCCTTGTATTTATTTTTGCTTGATTAAAGATTACGGTATGTTGATCGGAAAGCCGTGCAAATACGGAATGTTTCCATTGGAGCAGTTGGAGCGTTGGTACATAACACCTCTGGGATACATTTACTTGCCGTACTACAAAATCTACGGCCACGACGACTACTGTATGGAAATGTTCTTCGGCCACGCGGGTTTCAAGGATAGCATCTATCCGCTCGTATGCTTTGAGAACCCCAAATTGTGGAAGTATTCACCGATAAGGTATAAACCATTTCTTCCGATCTATCGAAAGAGCCATATTACAGTAAAATGATCCGACAAGTCGCCCTTGCAGATACGGTGTAAGCACGGGTCTGAAACTGATCAGCTGCATTTTTCTTATCGTCACTCTACTCGTGTACATTTCTCTACCGACACTTCGTAATCTTCATGGCAAAACTCTCATGTGCCACGTCGCTAGTCTTATTATCACTTACGCCTGTCTCGTATCCGATACATTCGAATCATCGACGCCTGCCCGCATTCCAAGCTCCAAGGAATCAAAAAATTGTAAATTTCTCGGTGAGTATTTAAAAAAAAAAGTTAATAAGCCAATGTTTACCCCTTCTACATCCCTTCCCCTATTTCGATGGATCGTGGTAATTAATTAAGTTTTTCACCTCGTAAAGACTACACTCTAAAAAGAAGCGTGTTCTTACTTGTAGTCACTTCACGCTTCATCGTGTGTTGATTCTCAACGCATGTCTAAGTGTGTAAATTTTACACGCTTTACGTTTATTGTTTCAACACGCTTCAAACGCATTCAGGCATGTTTCTCATTTTTCCACGGTTCTACGTGTGTTCACCTCTTCACCCCTTTCAACACGTGTTAAAGTGTGTATACATTACAAAAAAATATTATAAGAATGTGCATTAAACGAAAGTCTTTATTTCTCAAATGTGTAATCGCTCTTTACAGCCTCTTACAGATTAATTACAATGATTCACCTTCGGAAAGACACGTATTTTGTGAATGCATTTGGATGGCGCAACACATGTGATATGTGTGTGTGAGTTGTTTTAGCACACTTGACAACACGCTTGTTCTTAGAGTGTAGACTTTACAGGGAAGTGAAAGCTCCTCTATTGCACGTCAGCTCAGTCGGTACAAAAAGTTTCGTTTCTGTTACAGGATTCATGACTCTGATCTCCTGGATCGCAGCCTACTCGTGGCTGAATGTAATGTGCTTCGACATTTGGCGGACTTTCAGGCAAGTCGAGTATCTCTCTCTGCCCTGCATCTCGTCGAATCTGTCTGTATTTACCGGAGCGTCGTTGTTGTCTTGCTCGGTTGTGTCTAACATATACCAAAACCCGCCTGCAAAAAGCGTTAACATGCAGGAGGAAGCCGGGTCGTCGGCGAAAAGATCCGCCGACGGAGTGTGTCTGGTTTAGGCACAGTAGCGGCAAAACAGTTTATAAATATTTTGTATTGATTATTGGCTGAACTAACCTGGCGGGTACTGGGCTGGAAAGTCGTTCGACGTCGTGAGCGAACGTCTACTTAACATCGCCAAACAAGCAACATTACGACAATACGCCAGCGCCGGCTTAACGTGGGACTTCAGCGAAGACGAACCTGCGATCGGCCAATCCACGCCGTGGCGATGATCGCGATCCCAAACAACGTAGCCTTTCACACTTATGTGTAACCGAAACCTAAGCCAACATAACACCACTAAAACCTAAACCAACTACTAAGACGGAGCATCGGTATCACAACCGAGTTTCTACACTTTGTAGTAAATTTACAGTAAATTTCCTATCGAGTACACCGGCAACGTTATAAGAAAAACCCACAGCGACTCTAATATCTCTTATACGTAACGAAAGTGTGTAACATCAATAGACATCGATAACACCTCGCGACCACATTTGTCCGGTAACTTAAAAGCTCAGTAACTATAGCTGAAATCTAATTAGGTAACAGCCAGTTCACAGGTCATATTACGGTAATAGGTAGTTTCATTTAACTTTCTTTTTCATTAAAATATGGTTTTTCTTTTCTGTTTCCAGTGGACTGGGCGGTGCGGCAATTTCGAGAGGTCGGGTCCGTGCATACGACAAGAGATTCGTCATGTACTCAGTGTACGCTTGGGGTTTCGCTCTTTTCGTAACGTGCGCAGCCGCTATAGCCGACACTACGGAATTTCTAAGTGTCTATCTGCGTCCGAATATCGGGGACACTGATTGTTGGTTCAGAGGTGAGGATATAAAATTAAATTAACCAATAATCATGTCCCACAAAAAAGCCAAACTATGTACACTGCTGTTCATGAATGCCTGGGTTCTCCGATTTTTTTGTCTTGCTGGATATCTTACTCTATGTCTTAACGGAGTCGAAGATCCTAAGCAAGACATCCAGCAAGACATCCAGCAAGACATCCGGCAAGACATCCGGCAAGACATCCAGCAAGACATCCAGCAAGACATTCAGCAAGACATCCAGCAAGACATCCAGCAAGACATCCAGCAAGACATCCAGCAAGACATCCAGCAAGACATCCAGCAAGACATCCAGCAAGACATCCAGCAAGACATCCAGCAAGACCGAGTTTCACAAGAGCGGCGGGTTTTCCAACACTTTCACGTACTCGTTCGCTCTGGGTTCGACCTTAACGTTCGATCCCTTGTTCCATATAGCGACGGCGCTTTCCCATCACACAGGTTGGCGAAGTAACTGTTCCTTTCGGAGCCTGTAACAATGCGCTGTACCGTGTTCCAACGGTAGGTTGCTGCGGCTGCGAACCTTTCATGCAGTGCTACACCGCTTTTATTCGATTCGGGGAATATATTGATGGCTCTCCCGTTAAAGGCGACACGAGGCAATTCAACGGCGTTCTAGCTCGACGACAGAATATGCGAAACGATGGAACAAAATCGATTTGTAACTCGAAGGATATTTTTTCTATTAGCTTGTCTTCTCTTTTTTTTACAGGAGGTCCCGATCTTCACGGGCAATTAATATTCTTCATCGGACCGATATTAATTCAGCAAATTGCAAACATAACATTTTTCGGTCTGACCGCGAGATCTTGCAGCAGAGTCAAGACAGAGATAGACGGATTTATGGCATCATCGACCGATCCGAGGATTCGAAGCTATCACGCCGATCGAACAAAGTAAGCTTTGGTATTTTTCCTAATTTATCTTTTTACTTTCCTATCCTGTCTGGGCATCTGTCTGGGCCGTATGCCAGTCGAACAGCGAAAATATCCGTGTTCAATTGTCATCTTACACCATGACAATTGAACACGTAAAGTCTATAACATGACAACTCAACACGAAATCTCTACACCATGACAGCTGAATACGAAAAGTCTACATGACAACTTAACACAAATATTCTACACCATGGCAACTGAGCGCGAAAAGTCTACACCGTGAAAGTGAGCACCGCAACATTTTATCTTTATCCAGCTATGCACCCCAACAACTTAACGATAGGGTCCGTCCGTCACTTCCGGTCCAGAAAATTCATTTTTCCGAACGCATGCACGTAAAATTCTGCTTTCCGTTCCTGTGAAGTGTGCGCAGAAAAAAGCGTGATGTTCATGAATTTGTTAGGAAAAATTATGTGAATGGCATGGGCTTAGAATAGGTACTCCTGACTCGTGGGAATGCCGCGCGAGCCGCAGGCGACTGCGGCATTCATCCGTAATTCGCATTCAATCGTAATAAGCTCGTCAAGCTTATTACGATTGAATGGGCCCGTTCTACGCCTTTGCCATACAAACAACTATTTTGACTGAAAGTAACGTCACACTAGAGATACGTCACTTCCAGTTTGATCATTTAATTTTTCGACTGGATGTGGTGTCATATCGTAAATACGTAACTTCAGGTGAAAAATAATATTTTCAAACCGGTAGCTAGGTTTTTCGGCAAGACAACACTAATTATGGGAAAAAAAATATTAAGATTTTTAAGGATTTTCTTGGTGCAGAGTCGACAGTGGCAACCTTTTTCGAGCTAACTTTTGCGGTGTAGAGGCGTCGTTTTCACTCGTTGATGCCGTCTTTTTCAGTGTTCATTTCATATACTGACGTCCGCCCGTCCGTCCGTCTGGCGGTCTGTCAAAAAAATGCTTCGGATGAAGTGTCGATATTTTTGCGTTAAATTTTAAATATTTTTTTCAGATACATAATGAACATAAAATTGTTCATAGTGATGGATGTCACCTGGATATTCGACGTGCTAAACTACTTTTCCGGACGCTACGGCGTCGGGCCCAGCTGGCGTGCACAAGTTTTTTACGTATCGGAAGTCTACAGCGATCTCCGGGGTGTCATAATCTTTATTCTGTTCGTACTCAAGCGCAAAATTTACTACGACCTGCTGAGACGACTGGGTCGCGGAACTACAAGTAACACTTCTCCGGCTAATGAGGACGCAAACAGGTTGCAGAATCCTCAGGGTGTGAAACGGCGGGGGCAACAGCACGATCATATCGAACTCACCTCTCAGCACAGCTCCTTAGCTGCAGTGACCAAAAATAATTCGTCGCATAAAAAAAACTTCACACGGGTATAAATATATATATATATATATATATATATATATATATACAAAAACAAACTTATCTTACGACCCATAAATGAAATGAAACCTCTTTCAATATTGAAAACATATTTCGACTACTATATGTATTAAAATCCTCGGATATTATTGAAGGGCACTCTACAAATAATTCCAACAATTTCTCAGTCAACTAATGCGCAATTTTTTTAATAAAGAAAAAAAAATACGCGATAGCTCGCTGCAGAACGAAGCCAGGAAAATTAATTAAATTCCTCGAGCTTGGTAACCCTTCCCCCTCCCCCTCCCCCCCCACTCCGGTTGTACAGCTCCACCATGAACGGGAGAACTCACTTTCGAGAGATCGAGCTTAACAAGAGCCGCGGTTTTTCAACCCTTTCGCGTACTCGCTCGCTCTTCGTTCTATGTTAACGTTTGTCCACCTGTTCCCTCGGTCCATATCGCGATGGCGCTTTCCAATCGCACTGGCTGGCCAAGTGACTGTTCCCTTCGGAGCCTGTAACAATGCACTGTACCGCGTTTCAACGGTAGGTCGCGACGACCGCGAACCTTTCATGCAGTGCTGCACCGTTTTTATTCGATTTGGGGAATATATTGGTGGGCTCTCCCGTTGAAGGCGATACGAGGCAGTGGCCTTTCCATTGCCTCGTGTGAACTATATTCGCAAGGACGACCTTAAGTTTCTTAAACTACAGTGACGAGAAATTCGTAAAATCAACAGAAATTTTTGTAAAATGGACTTTTTTTTTTGTAATAATCAACATGAAAAAAAATGTGGACGTTTGCAGACGAGAAATGTTGGTATCAATTTCACCGTGTACGGTTGCGGAACTATTAAAAAGAACTTAAAACAAAAAAAAATTCTTGGTGATGCATATATATTTATATCTGGCTTTTCGATCTGATTACTCCACGCAATTGGTGTATTAATCCGAAGAGCACGGAAACTGGCTGGAAAGCTTCGGATCATATTCTCCAGCGACGTGATTTTTTTACCCTGCCCGCGTACTCGGCATTGAATATATATATATATATATATATATATGGCTGGTATCCGAAGCTTCCCAATTATGAGAGAAGCCGCTGATTGTCCCGGGGTTCGAGGATCGAGCGAGAGCACCAGAGATTAACGACCTCCGGTCCTCTTTCGTCGTCTCGTTCGAGAGAGAGCCGGCTCGAGCTTTTCCCTCTTCCTCAATTTGTCGATCGTACCGAAGAGGGATAAAGAGAAGGGGGCGAGAGAAGAGAAGGAAAAAAAAACAACGGAATCGAAGAGACGAGAGTGCCAACTGTGCCAGTTGGCTCGAGGTGCGGCTCACGTTTTACCTTCACCGAGAGAAAAATCGATAATAACGAGACAAGCGAAACGTTTTGCTACGGATGCGACCGCGATACACAAGGGATACTCTTATTGTATTTTTGTTTTATTTTTTATTATTACTTCATTTTTATTTTACTACAATTTATTTTTCGCTGAAACGGAACGAAAGCTACGAGCGAGAGACGGACAATCGATGCCGAAGAGGCTGAAACTTCGATTCTATAAACGCGGCGACCAGACTATTGGATATCTTTTCTACTTTCTTTTTTTTTTTTTCGAACTCGACGCTCACGAGTGTCGAGACCGGCGTCTCAAAAATAGAACCGAGTGGCGCGGATCGCGGGCGATTTTTTTTTAAGGGGTGCGCGGTGTAAGGAAAAACCGCGGAATTCGCGTCATCGAGCGGCAACGGGTGAGTCACCCGAGCCCCGCCACTCGACGGTAACAAGATCGATCGAACTTCTTTTTTGATGCCTCGAATTCGCCAGACCCCAATTTCTCCCACGCTTCGAATATCGTGCGAAGGGGAAAATGGAATTTCGAAAAAATTCGGACATACGCAATCTTCATAAAAATTGCACCGAATGAAAAAACGTGTCCACTCTACTAATGTCCCAAATTTCAACTGGTTATCTCGAATCGCGAATTATACTGGTCGTTTTAAACGACGCAACTCTGTCACACACATACATCCGAACGTCAGGTAAAAATCACACTTCTCGATGTTTCAGACTATTTTAAATTACTTTGACACTAAAATCTCGATTTGTTTTTTTTTTTTTTTTTTTTTTTTTTTTGCGAAAACATAACTTCCTCTATAAGGAAGCAAAAAAATTGATTGCAGCCATCAGTATCATTTTTGTGTAAAAAATTTCGTTGCAAGAATAATCTATCGGCCGCCTCAAATATTAAAGAAATGTAAAAAAAAAAATCCCACAAAAATTCCCAGAAATAACTCGCCGTCCAGTTTCTTCGATGGCACAAAAGTAAAATAGATCGCAAGCGCTCACATAATTTTCTCAGACAAAATTTCGCTACGATAAACGTCCGTCGCTTGGGTCTAAATTAATATCTTCTGTCGACGCGATTCTCCGGGTTAGAAATTCAAGAACGTTTCCGGGTATCACGCACAGCGGAACGGATTCGGCGTTCTCGTTCTAGGTAAGCGGTGAGACAGCTGAGAAAAGCGGTCGGGATTCATGGGCATGACCCAGTTTTCATTCGGGAAAAAGTGGGTTGGCGGGGCCGCGAGGGGGGGGGGGGAAACAAATTGCGACACCGGCTGGAAATTCGTAAACAATAAAGTGCGGCCTGGCGAGCTTCCAATTTTCCTTTCCTTAATCGAGAGCTCTCACTCTTTTCTCTGTATACTTTCACGATGCTCACTCTGCTTGTTGTTCTGTTTTTTATTGTTTTTTTTCCCCCTTTTATCCTTCGGTTTGCACCGCTCAAAACCATCTCGCTCGTCGATGGTGGGCAGCAACGAGAGAAAACCGGCAGTGGTAAATAAAAATGTACGCGACGATAAACAATGCCCGGTGGTGGCGGGGGGGGAGGGGCGGGGGGGAGGGGCGGGGGGGGGGGGAGGGGGGAAGGGGGGGTGTATATATGCAAGGACGAGAGCACCAGCGAAATTTATGGTACCGGGTGCGGAATAAATTTCCAATTTATTCAACGGGCCGTGCATTGCCCGAGCGGCCACACGACACTCGCCGGCTTCCATTAACGAGAGTGTCGATGCTCCAGAAGCTCCGCTACTCAGCATGCAGCTCGGCAGTTTATTTTTCATTTTTATTCTATTTTTTTGTCTAATTCTCGCTCTGTCTATTCCAGAACAAATACGATAGAAAGTGGACGATACATTTTGGCGGATTGTTCTCTAGCAATAACAGGCTCTGACTATAATTTTGCATATTTAGGAGCTATCAATATCGAGACAAAAAAAAGTTGACGTTTCGATCGAAATCGAGAAATTGAATACTCGGATATCGCACAAGTAGATCGTTGCGTTTAATGGCTAACAAAAATGTACAGTAATTTGTGTTATAATTTATAACCGCAGTTTGCAATAAGAAGGACTCATCAATGGCACGATTTTTATTGATCTGTTTGTCTGGGAGATAGA
Organism: Stenichneumon culpator; assembly: GCA_964017025.1. NCBI lineage: Eukaryota > Metazoa > Arthropoda > Insecta > Hymenoptera > Ichneumonidae > Stenichneumon > Stenichneumon culpator. The sequence continues at coordinate 14,840,466 of OZ024779.1, read as the reverse complement.
AAAAGCCTCTAAGACCGTAGAAGTACATTAGTAAAACAAGTGAATCAGAACGCAATCGATAGCTCACTTAACGTAAATCGTAACTATGTTCCAATTTCAGTCATTTACTTTCATATAGTAGTATTTATTTTATTTTAATAAATCGATTTTTTTGATTATTTTAGCGATTTGTTCGATTCGAAATAAACGATATTATCGATTGTTGCTTTAATCGAATATTTCTGGGATTTTTAATTTAATGGATCGTTGTGCAAGTATTATTTTGAATATAATAACTAGGTGTGCAATATTTGCATGACAAAAGCTCGTGTCTGGCTCGTTAACGAAATTTCACGAGCAGAACTTTGCTCGTTTTTGCTTTGTATATGCGAAAAAGTTCCGGGAGCAGACAGTACCAGAAGCATCAACTCGACTTTACGGGAGGACGATGTTGAGTAGCCGCAAACGAGACGGTTATTATATTCGCTTACATACACGCGTACGCGCGAGTGTCCCGAGTAATCAGCCAACTCTCCCTTTCACCCGGACGTTTCCCTGACTTCTATCTCGTCGTACCGCCACTTCGTGTTATCATTAATAATTGTCTCGCGTGCTAAAATATACAATTGCGTAAATACAGAGTCCATTCTACAGTGATGTTTCTACTACGTGATCGAAACGAAATCGATTAGATCGTCAGTTAAACGAATTTTCTTATTGGTTTCAAATTTTCTTATGGACATTGAAAAATGTCAGCTTATAAATTATTATCGTGCTCGAAAAGTATCTGTTTGTAAACTATTATTATCGCGTTCGAAAATGATCGGTTTGTAAATTATTATTATCGTGTTCGAGAATTATCGGTTTATAAATTATTAGCATCGTGTTCGAAAATGATGAATTTATAAACTATTATTATCGGATTCGAAAATCGAAACATCGGTGCGATTTAGTTTTATGATCAATAATTGTCTCGCGTGTTATGCACCTGTGTAAATATCGAGGCTTTTTCAGTGTGCTCGATGGAAACGGAATCGATTGGATCGTCAGACAAGCGTTACCCCTTTTATCAGCCTATCAGCCTGCAGGCGTGGATTACACGTACATACGAACGAAATGTTTCGATATTTTCTTATCGGTTTCAAATTTTCTTATGGACATTGAAAAATGTCAGCTTATAAATTATTATCGTGTTCGAAAAGTATCTGTTTGTAAACTATTATTATCGCGTTCGAAAATGATCGGTTTGTAAATTATTATTATCGTGTTCGAGAATTATCGGTTTATAAATTATTAGCATCGTGTTCGAAAATGATGAATTTATAAACTATTATTATCGGATTCGAAAATCGAAACATCGGTGCGATTTAGTTTCATGATCAATAATTGTCTCGCGTGTTATGCACCTGTGTAAATATCGAGGTTTTTTCAGTGTGCTCGATGGAAACGGAATCGATTGGATCGTCAGACAAGCGTTACCCCTTTTATCAGCCTATCAGCCTGCAGGCGTGGATTACACGTACATACGAACGAAATGTTTCGATATTTTCTTATCAATTTTGAAAATTAACATTTTGTAAAATATTATTATCGTGTTAGAAAATTATCGGTTTATAAATTATTATTATGGCGTTCTATTAAAAAATTTTATCAAGGGGCTAAAAAAATAGTAAAGATAATGTCAGTTGTATTTTGCGCCTCTTCCTCATGATCAACTGGTAACCCCGCCCCACACTGATCTGACCACAAATTACCAAGCTATTTGTCCATCTTGAAAAAGTTGATTGTAGTCATGCGAGCCGTGCATGCGCGCCTCCTTATTGCGTAACTGTTCGTCTTTGTGCCGTCAAGACTACAAGCATATAATCGAAAGAACAAAAATGTTGAGAAATGGAAGTAGAAGTTCTGAATCCAATTTCGAAAACAAGCTAGGAGATTTGGAGCATCGTCTACAACGATTGGAACAAAAAATGGCAAAGTAGTAATGAAAAAGAAAATGTTGAAACTATCATCCGAATATTTGAATCTGTTTCAAATCAAAACGTTTATTTGACTGTTTTATATTTTTGCAGATTTTTATGTTCTTGTTTATTCAGCAGTTCACCAGCTCACTAAAAACCTCCATAAAACTTGTGCAAGTTACTTAAATAATAACATCAGAAAACATCATCGCAGAATACGTTATTCTGATCGGGAACTCATGAAGAACTAAATAATCAAGAGAAAAACGTCCAAACTCGCGAATCTCATTTTCATAATCAAGTGTCTTACAGGTTAGATTCATGAATAACTAAACAACCAAGAGGAAAATCTGCAAACTCGTATGTCTCATTTTCCCAATTAAAACCGTTACAGGTTGGATTCATGAAGAACTTGGCTAAACAACCAAGAGGAAAATATCCAAACTCATAAGTTTCATTTTCCCTATCGAGACTGTTGCAGGTTAATTTCCGCAGTATCGACAAGGAAAATATTTGGAAGGGATTTTTCGCCGTAGCAAAAAGGGACTCCAATCAGGCGGTTTACCTACTGAAGGAGTTGTCACTGAACTCTTTGATCAGACGGACAACCCAATTCGGCCACTCGCTAGGCTCTTACCGAATCAAGAAAGTTTTAGCTTTCGGGCAGAATTACAGAAATTAAAGCTTGCCAGCTCGGACTACGTTCTCAGACCTGAATCGATTTATCGACTAAACATCCTGTGACGATGATTAATACAGGCTACTCTGCGGCATCTCAAACCACAGAAACGACATCACTACAGAACAATTCGAGCGCGATCACTACGGAGCACTAAAAGGTAGCCGGCTCAGCCGCGCTGAAAAAAAAAGATCAATGACTCAAGTAAAATTCACTTGCTGTCTGCCAAAGAAAATATTTTTATTTCAATTCTAAAAAGAAAAGAAAAGTATTAATCAATTCTGAAAGAATATTATGAAGGAGATCTCCTTGATTACTGAACCTGAAGGTTGGTAAAGATCACCGCATAAAACGATGTTTGAATGCAGTTCCATAAAGTCGACACTCTCGAAGCCCAATACGAAACAAAAATACGATGAAATTTAGGGTAGTGGACTAAATCCTAAATTACTTACAAACGTTGCCCAAATACGAGAAACGCACGCTGAAAGATTCGACGATGAAACTCATAACATTTATGTAACATTTATGTACAACCAGCGTGCATAAAGTGCGAGCAGCGTGCAATAAGGTCCAGAAATCGCACGCAAAAATAAATAACACGCAAATGAGCCGATCTGCGCATCCGCCGAGAATTGATAAAAATCATGGCTGTAAAGCGCCACTTACGCCACTCTCGGCACGCACGCAAAGTAGCGCTTTTCATGCATGAGTTACATAAAATATTATGCGATACTAATGTAGCGAACGTCATCCGCGGACTATGAGGTAAGTCGCACACGCCGCACTCGGACATAATCGATGTATAAATTAAGGTGCGACTCACTTAATAGCGTGCGTATAAAGTTCGCTTTATCGCACTTGTATCGCAAAGTACCATACTAGCTCTAGAACGGCGCATACAGTCAATATTTACTCTTCGAGAACTTATTCTCATTATGCTCAATAATGAAGAAACATTGCGATGCGATTTAAGTAGAACTGCGGCTCTGGGAGGATCGGAAAGTGGTTCTTTCTGAAAAAGTCTCGACTACCCGTATTTTTGCATCTTTATTAATCCGCTCGGTGAGCATTTTTCTTTTTCCATTGCTGACTCCGTAGGGAAAAGTTCCTCGACTTCGCGCATACGAGTGAAAAGGTCCAGCCGCGTCCTCCTCCACCGTTCTCGAGAATTTCCCAAGGATTCGCGAACTGTCCGCAAACTCTCAGGATGGCGCGGTGATAATCGCGGCGAGATAGAGAGCAGCGGAATAATGCGAACGCGCTTCGCGTCTAGAGCTCACGGCCGCCGATGAACGTATGAAGGAGGCAGAAACCGGGAAAGTTCCACGGTTCCTCGGACCGTTGGTGGAAACATGGAAGGTTTCAGCTTTCGCTCGCTCGCTGTGTTTCTCCTGAAGCCTCCAAGCTTCGTCGACAGTTCGATCGTGGAATTTTATCGTCAACCAAAATAGCTCGGTTCTTCCACCCGAAGTCGTCCGGAAGAAGCAATCATGCAAAATCTCGAATTCAACATAACAATAAAATATAAATAATAAAAATAATAAAACGTGCCTGACTTAAAAAATATATATATATTTTATACTTTTAACCAATCTTGGTCATCGTGAAGACTCGAAGAGGGTTGGTGGCAGTGGCGAACGTGGAAACGTCAGTCGGAGGAAAATAATATTTGTCGTCGCTGAATAGGGGAGAGCGGGGCAAAATGGCACAGCGGGCCAAAACGGGATAATGAGACAAAACACAATTTTCCAATATCTTTTAGATGGTGGCGATGGTGGTGCGTGGGGCAATGCCTGCATCGATATGAGGTACGAGGAGGACGAGGACATGAGCGTACTGGTCACAGTTCAGTGCGCGTCGAACGGACCGAGCGAGGACGCGGCCTGGACCGGAAGTTTCGCGGTACCGAGGCTTCCCACGCTGCGGATGTGCGCGGAGAAAAATAGTTCTGTTTCTCTCACAACATGTAGATCGCTAATAATTTATTGTTCTAGCAGCAAAAATACTTGGCTGCTACCGCAAAATATTTACTGCCACACCAAAATATTTGCTGCCACACCAAAATATTTGCTGCCATACCAAAATATTTGCTGCCACATAAAAATATTTTGCTGCGGCCACAAATAATTTTGCTACCCCAACAATAAATTATAAATGATGTACATGTTGCTAGAGAAACGGAACTATTTTTCTCCGTGCGGAGAAGCGTGACTGCGTATTCAAAAACGATGGTCTCAACGTTCTCATGAATTTTGAATTTCTGAACGGGAGCCGCGAATTCGTGACCGTGGTCAGGGGCGCTCCGCCGTGCGAATCGGCGATCCTCGACCACGTCGTCAACGCCACGAGGGATCTTCGGGTACACGACGACGGGAGACTGAAGGTGATACAGGAGACCTTTGTTCACTGGCGTGACTGGGTTTCGTGAGCTGATTAGGTTCGATACGACTGCATTTGCATTCGTCTGAGGTCGGTCATGTGACCGGTCATATGACCGCTATAAAAAAATTAGCGGCGCGGTCACTTCGATTTAATCAATGATGTTTTACATATATATTTTTTTAAGAACACAAATATTCGATTGATTGTCTCTTGAATACTTCACGATCACGAATTTTTCTGATCATAACCAATGCATTTTTTCTTTTTATTTTTTTCACCGAGAAATGTAGCCGGGGAAGTCCTCTCGGGGCAATTCACACACGAAAGAACACTTCCAACTCCTGAAGCGTGTGTGGATGAAAATGACTTGTATCACTTGTTTTCTACCCAGTAACGTGGAACACGCTATTCGTTCGAATCGTCCCAGCTTCCTCGTCGCTGCACACCTCCAAACCACACCGACGAAAACAGGCCATTCATGCGATGTTTTTGAATGCAGGCGATATCTCGTGTATCGTGTACAGGCGATATCTCGTGTATCGTGTACAGACGATATCTCGTGTATCGTGTACAGACGATATCTTGTGAATCGTGTACAGACGATATCTCGTGTATCGTGTGCAGGTGCATTGAGGGAAGGATCTAGTAAAAATTACTATATCGCTTCAGAGATATTACCATAGCATACAGTAGTAGGGCGTTAGGTTATCACCTATGGTAGGAAGTACCGGATTTGTAAGAATTTTTTTTAGATATTATGGTAAAAATTCTTGGAAATCTGTGACTTTCTGCCATAGTTGGTGCCCTGACGACGTACTGCTATTTGCTATGGTAATTTTTCTTAGATGATCGGTAATTTTTACTAGATCCTTCTCTCAGTGTGATATCTTGTGAATCGTGTATAGGCGATATCTCGTGAATCGTGTACAGGCGATATAAAGTAGCGAAGGGACCTTTTCAAGCGGACCTAAATTACCGCGGTCGGTAATGAAAACTGTAATTACCTTATTTAACCGTATCGACCATATACGTTCAAGACAAAATCCTCCCATGAACCAGAATCAATATCCCCTCGTTTAAGAATCTTCCTTCAACGGGGAATGATCGGCGCTCGTGAAAGTAATTCGGCACAGTTTTCGTTACCGACCGAGCGCGGCTCGGGCGAGAAAATTGGCAAAAATGGTCCGTTTCGCCCGCCGTTCCGTTTTCCCCTTCCTCCCCCATTTTCCGAGATCGATGGATCGCCCGACTATTTTCCGCGAGTCCGTTGCGCCGAGCCGACACTTGCGGGAGGCAAATAAATTCCCCGAGTTATTTCGCGCCGTTGCCGAATAACTGCGCGCTAAGGATTCGCAATCGCGACGCGAGCCCCGCCTCCAGGATGCTCGCTCGTAGCGGGCACAGCCAGGCGCGCCAGCCGCGCCCGTCACCTGTATCGAATCGTTAAACTCGTGAAATTGTCCTTTCGGGCGTGAACCATCGGAGCTCCGCGGAGCACAGAAGCTCGTCCTCTCTCTCGTCCCGCATCCATGCGGGAGAGTCCCAAACACCTGTGGAGCCCCATTTCTCGCTCCCGAGCTTTCACCGAACGTCACTCGGAGCAGCCTCGCGGATTACTTCGTTCCCGCGAAGACGAGCGCACGTAGCCGAGAATCGCGACTCGCTTTCTCACCGATCGAAAAACTCCCGCACCGAAAGTCTCCTCAGACTCTGCGTTCATTTCAAACACTTTTCATTAATAGTTTTCTCCTAGCCGAGCGATATATTTCACTCGCGAAAGCGCCGGACTTAAGCTCATCCTTCACTGGGAGTCTGCGCGTTTATTCGATTCTGTACTATTATTTGCTTAGATTCGACTACCTTTAAGATCTTCAAAATGTTATTCCAACGAGCTAATCATGTCTTAATACGTCTCTATTCTGGTATGAGTAAGTTATCATGTTCGCATTTCCCGTGAAATAATAGCAATACAAAGATAAATAAATAAAACAGGTAATGTGCTATAGATAAGCGTCTCATTAATTTCATCAGTGTTCTTGTAATTTACAATACAAATGAATAGAGGGCTAAACTGCGGCGCATTTTTAGCCCGTCAAACCATCTTAGCCGGCTTAGCAAACTTTACAGTAAAAATGAATAGCCGGCTAAACTGCGGCGCATTTTTAGCCGGCCAAACCATCTTAGCCGGCTTAGCAAAGTTTACAGTAAAAATGAATAGCCGGCTAAACTGCGGCGCATTTTTAGCCGGCCAAACCATCTTAGCCGGCTTAGCAAAGTTTACAGTAAAAATGAATAGCCGGCTAAACTGCTGCGTATTTTTAGCCCGTCAAACCATCTTAGCCGGCTTAGCAAACTTTACAGTAAAAATGAATAGCCGGCTAAACTGCGGCGCGTTTTTAGCCCGTCAAACCATCTTAGCCGGCTTAGCAAACTTTACAGTAAAAATGAATAGCCGGCTAAACTGCGGCGCATTTTTAGCCGGCCAAACCATCTTAGCCGGCTTAGCAAACTTTACAGTAAAAATGAATAGCCGGCTAAACTGCGGCGCATTTTTAGCCCGTCAAACCATCTTAGCCGGCTTAGCAAACTTTACAGTAAAAATGAATAGCCGGCTAAACTGCGGCGCATTTTTAGCCCGTCAAACCATCTTAGCCGGCTTAGCAAACTTTACAGTAAAAATGAATAGCCGGCTAAACTGCGGCGTATTTTCAGCCCGTCAAACCATCTTAGCCGGCTTAGCAAACTTTACAGTAAAAATGAATAGCCGGCGAAACTGTGGCGCATTTTTAGCCCGTCAAACCATCTTAGACGGCTTAGCAATGTAGCTTAGCATTGTAACCAAGCTACAATACAAATTAGCCGGATAAGATTTTTTAGCCAGCCAAGACCGCTCAACTGTACAGCCCTGGAACAAAGTAGAATTGGATACGATGCCCCCTTGGCGAGCCGTCGTAGTCGTCATCCCCGCGGTAAATTCGGCACCCCTTCAACGACCCCGAGCTGCGCTGACTCACTTTCGACGTCTCTCAGGCGCGTGACTCGCGTAAACGTGGAAACCTCCGACCAACGTTTGAACAATGTATTTCGTCGTCTACGCGCTTGCTAGCACACACCGTACGGCCCCGTTGCTCCACTCTTCGGCGTTCTCTTCTTCCTCTGTTTGTGTTTTCAGTCGGTCGGCGCTTGGCGATACCCTGAAAAAAAAAGAACGTGCACGTAGTCGGTGCATTACGAAAATAGATCGGCGCACGAGGGGGGATCGTCATAATATAACAGCCGAGCACGTCGATTAAACGGCTCGGTTATTGGCTCGACACCGAAAATTTCCCACCAGTCATCGTGGCGTGTCTGGAGAAATTTTTATGCACGGCGATTCGTTACTCGGATTTTGTTGATCGAATACATTTATTTTGTAATCAGGCTGTTAGGAAAAAAAAAATAGGCCTATTGTATATCGTTCAAAAAGTCTATTTATTTGGACATCCGTGCCTAAAAAACGAGATTCATCGTGTAGTCGATGTACGCTTCAGAACTCGCTCTTTTCGTAACATTCGTCAGCCTCACAGCCGACACTACGGAATTTTTACCTTTCTATTTGCGTCCGACGATGGGCATCAATGACTGTTGGATCGATCGTGAGTATATAAAATTTAGTCAACCAATAATCGCGGGCCAAAAAAAACACCCAAACGATGTACGCCGCCGTCATTCATATCTGGTTTGTTTCGTCTAGACGTTATTGCAAGTCATCGTACAAATAATTTCGGCAATTTCTCAGTCAACTAATGTGCAATTTTTCGACAATATTTTTACTCAAAAGTAGCTCGCGAGCATATTTATAAGCTTAGAACAAAGTAGGAACATTCGCGAATATCGATAGACGATAACGAACGCAACGTTTAAAAAATATAGAAACGCCAAGCGGAAAATTGGGGGAAAGAAAGTTATTATTTCATTGCTTACCAAAAAGAGACAGCAACACGAGCCGAAGGTGAGAGCTGTCGGCGGAACAGAATGAAGGCGAGTGTTGCCTACTTCATAAGCGCCGTCGGAAGTCCGCTTTTTCATACGAGTACCGCATAATACGTTTTGTAACAAGTGCAGCAAAAGAGCTACTTCTCGTGCCTGCCGAGAGTGTCGTCGCGAGAGTGGGTAAGAAGTACGAAAGAAGCGTGCACGAAGTACGAGAGAAGCGTGTGAGAAGTCCGAATGAAGCGTACAAGAATTGTGAGAGAAGCGTGCGAGAAATACGAGAAGATCGAGAGAACGTGCGAAAAGTAAATTTGCATGCGAGAAGTAAATTTGCGTGCGAGAAGTACATGTGCGTGCGAGAAGTACATGCGCGTGCGAGAAGTATATTCGCGTGCGAGAAGTAAAATCGTGCCGATGTGCGCATGCGCAGCGCCATCATAGTACATCTTGCTATAAAGCGGCACTTTTGCCACGCCTTACCGGCACGAAAAGTGGCACTTCTCACGCACGCGCTGCAAAAAATTCATTAAATTCCTGGAGCTCCGTGACTCTCCTTCCCTCCCCTCTCTCCACCACCGGTCGTGCAACTCCACCTGAACAAGAGAACTCACTGTGCAGAGATAGAGCTTCACAAGAGCCGCGGGTTTTCCAACCTATTCGCGTACTCGTTCGTTCGCTCTTTGTTCGATGTTAACGTTTGTCCACCTGTTCCCTTGGTCCACAGCGATGGTGCTTTCCGATCGCACAGAATGGCGAAGTAACTATTCCCTGCAGAGCCCGCAACAATGCACTGTACCGTGTTCCAACGGCAGGTTACGGCGACCGCGAACCTTTCATGCACCCCTTTTATTCGATTCGGGGAATATATTGGTGCTCTCCCGTTGAAGGCGATACAAGGCAATTAATCGGTGTTTCTAGCTCGGCGGCGCAGTATGCGAAGCGATGGAAAAAAATTGCTTTGTAACTCGATCGATTTTTTTTACATTTTTTTGTTTTATTACATATCGATTTTTGCGGGCAAATAATATTCTGCACCGAACCGATATCCATTCAGCTAATCGCGAACATAATATTTTTCGGTCTAACCGTGGGACATCCGCAGCAAAGTCAAGGCCGAGATAACCAGGGTTATGGCTTCTACGACCGATCCGAGAAGTCGACACTTTTAAGCCGGCGAAACGAAGTAAGCTTTATTATTTTTCCTAATTTATCTTTTTTTCTTTCCCAGCGCATATGAATCATGTAAGGAGAAAAATTATTTGAAGAAAAAACAAAAAATATTAGTCTGTCAGATTACGGTCTAGAAACATGGCCTACAATACAAGAAAATAACATTTTCTTTAGTCATGCAAAATAAATAAAAAATGAATTATCGAACCTTTATAGTAACGATGCATGTTATTTTTACATGAGTGTCAGGCTCGTCTCGCCTCGCGTCTCGGCTACTTCGGACTCGCGAGTAAGAGCTGCCGCTGAAGTTATTGATTATCGAATGCTAATCAATGGTAAATTAAGAGTTTCGATGCGACAGGAAAAAGTGCTTCGGGGCATCGCGTCGGTGAGCTTGCGACCTCCGTCTACGGCTGAGATTATTTTTGCTTAAAAAAACATGCATGTCTACATATATATATATATATATATATATATATATTGGATGTGAGTAGTAGAGTACGCGAAAGTTTTGGGAGGTTGAGGGTTGTCGATATCTCGAGAGTGCTCGTGAGAGCTTCGCTCGCACACACAAAAACACACATGAACACACCCATATTGACTCGTTGTATTCCACGCGCGTTTACGCGAGCGTCAACGACAGAGAAAGATCGAGATATCTTCACCGCCGCAATTTCCCGTCGAATATAAAAAAAAAATATAACTCTCGGTTTTTACTAATTTTCCTGTTCTCTCTTGTCTACCTTGTTCTCGCTATCTTTCCGCTACGATCCACCGTTTTTCATATCGTCTGTATGAATAGCTCGAAATTTTTTATCGCATACGAAAATCGAAAAATCGGTGCTGTTTTGTGTTATTAATAATTATCTCGCGTTCTGAAATTTGCACCTGCGTAAATTTTCCGTGTGCGCGGTCGAAACGGAATCGATTAAGTGGTCGGTCAAGCGTTAACTCTTTTTATTATCAACCTATCACAGTTGTGCATATTTACAGACGAACAGACGATACGGTTCCAGATGTTCTCATCAGCATTGAAAATTAACATCATGCAAATTAGTATCAACGTGTTCGAAAATTATCGGTAAATGTACCGATAAAAAAAATTGAATGCAATTTTTTAGTTCCATATTTCCGAACGGTTTCAAATTTTCTTATCAACTTTGAAAATTACCGGTTCATAAATCGTTATTGTCGTTTTCGGAAATTGATAGTGTATAAACTATTGCTATCGGGTTCGAAAATTATCAGTTCATAAATTATTGTTATCGGGTTCGGAAATTATCGGCACGTTTTCTTATGAAGATACTGGAAGTAATGAGGCGAAGATAACGTTACCTATTGCTTTCGTCGCGAGGAAAGTCGGGAAGTCAAAGAATGCATAAGTGATCGAGGACTCGGTTTTAATAAATATTTATAACCGTTCCGAAGCGCTTCTGTGAGAGGGCATGTAGGAACGACGTCACGTACAACTATTATCCTGCAGCGAGTATAAAATTCGCTTGTGCGCTGCGACAAACATATATATTGTTATTTAAAATCTATTTATAATTTTTGAGATCCATGCGAGATTAACGTAAAGAATAACGGAATAATTTTTCATGAAATTCTGAGAATTAGAAACGGAGTAAAATAATAAAACTTCATTTTTGTAGCAAATTCATTCATGTTTAAGGCCGCGGCCTTAAATGTAATTAAGCTCGTCAGATTTTTAAAAAATCGATAATAAAAAAACGTGTTCGAAATTGAAAAATATTATTTTATGATTTGGAAATCGAAGTGACCGCGCACGCTCTCCGCCTTTTTTTATATTAAATTTGTTTGTTTTTTGCTGTCAAAAAGTTAAAAAAAGTTAAAAACTGAAATCCTCGTATCGCTTTCTTATAAAAGTTGAAAATTAAATTTTTCCTATCACTTCCTCATAAAATATGAAAATTAAATATTACATATTGCTTCCCTATAAAAATTTTTAATTGAAATTTTCATATGGCCGTCTCGTGACGTTCCTTTATTCGCGAAACTTCCTCGTTTTTAGCTTCCTTGTAGGCGAACCTAAAAATACCAAAAATGCTTTCTCATACAAGAACCTCCGCGAATAAAGAAACATTATTAGAAAGCCATATGAAAAATAACATTTCCCTCCTTTTGTTTTTCACGAAAACAAAGCTTCCTCTATGAGGAAGCAGAGAGGCAAAAACCTCTCGAGCGTCCATACTTTTGCATCTTTATTAATCCTCTCTGAGCATTTTTGTTTTTCGTTGATGACTCTGCAAGCAACAGTTCCTCGACACCGCGCATACGAATGAAGAGTTCCACCTGGTTCCTCCGCAGTTCGAGGATTTGCCGTCCATTCGCGAACCGCCCGCGAATTCCCGGGACGGCGCAGCGATAATCGCGTCGAGATAGAGAGCCGCGGAATAATGCGAACGCGATTCGCGTGCAGAGCCCACGGCAGCCGACGAACGTACGGAGGAGGCAGAGACTGGGAGAGTTCCACGGTGCCGTGGACGGTTGGTGGAAGCGTCGAAGGTCTCAGCTCTCTCTCGCTCGCTCGCTGTGTCTCTCCGGAATCCTACAAGCTTCGCCGGCACTTCGATCGCGGAATTCTATCGTCAGTCGAAATAGTGCGTTCGCGGCAGCTCGATTCGTCCGCTCGACGTCGTCCGGCCGGTCGTGGAAGGAAAAAAAAAAAACCCCCAATTCAACATCTCAAAAAAAAAAAAAAATCCATAATAATAAAAATAATAAAACGTGTTTGTCTTTAAAAAAAAAGCAAAAAAAAGTTTTATTTTAATTCGATTTTTTAAACGAGTCTTGGCCCACGCCGAGCCTCGAAGAGCCTCGTCGGCAGAGCGCTCAAAGGCCAGTCGATGTAAAATCATTTTTCTCGTCGTTGAACGATAAAGAAAATAAATAAAAAATCTCGTGAGCAAACTTTACGCTGTAAATCGTTGATGTTGAATAACAATGCTGGTGAACAACAGCGACGTTCGGCAGCGAAGAGGGCGCAGCTGATTGCTTTTCCCCGCCGGCGAAGAGCGATCCATGGACGAGTCTAGCGATGAGGAAAAGAAGCGGGAGGAAGCAGACGTCCAGGAAGCAGGACGACGACGCCACAGAGTCCGATAGTTTGCGCAAATATTGAAAACATATCGCGATTAAAAAAAAAAAAAAAAAAAAAAAAAAAAATATCGATAGTGAAATAAAATCCTGGGGCTGCGACGCCTTCGGCTAATGATAATTAAAAAAAAAGACAACAATAACGCCCAGTTAATGATATTGTTATCGGTGTGTCGCGACGTGACCCCTGGGAGGGGCGGAACAGGCAAGTCGATATAAAATATCGTCGTGACGAGAATGTCGACAGTCAACGGCTGAGATGTCGACGAGATGCGCGGTGAAGACCGGGTCTGGCGGTCCCGGATTGTTCGCCGGACGCGCGATGCTGCCATCGACCATGAAAAAATTAACGATCATTTTGACGCTGAGTTATTGGATTCTGGGAGTGGCGGGAAATTTGAATCCGATGGTCGGTAAGTGTTGCCCCTGCGGTCAGGTAATATCGGTGTCGGAAAACTTCACTTGCTCCTTCGCCGGGGAGCACAGTCGGGAGATCTACCAGTTTCAAGGCCACGCCGGTCACGAGGATTTCACGACGTGTCCGGAGGGCAGGAATTCGAGTCTGACGCGTCTCGAGGACGTCGCCGAGCCGACTATCAGGGCGAGCAATGCCTGCGTCGATTTAATGTACGACAAGGAGGCGAACAGAAGCGTGCCGGTGATATTTCGGTGCGCGTCGAACGGGTCGAGCGAGGAGGCAGCGGGGACCGGAAGTCTCGCGGTACCGAAGCTCCCGACGCTGCGGATGTGCTGCGCCATCGACCAGGTGTACGACGTCCGGAAGCGGGACTGCGTATTCAAAAAGGACGGTCTCAACGTACCGGGGAATTTTGGGTTTCTGAACGGGAGCCTCGAATTCGTGACCGTGGTCAGGGGCGCTCCGCCGTGCAAACCGGCGGTCCTCGACTACGTCGTCAACGCCACGAGGGATCTTCGGGTAGACGCCGACGGGAGTGTGGAGGTGAGCGAGGAGACTGTCTTGTTCACCAGCGTGGCCGGGATTCGCAAACTGATTGGGCTCAGTGCGACTGCGTTTGCATTCGTCTGAGTGCGGTCATGTGACCGGTCATATTACCGATGCAAAACGTGAGCGGCGCGGACAGTTGAATTTCATTGATGAGGATTCAATATTCATATGAAAATGGGAGATTCTCTTCGGGGAATTGTGGAAATAAATATTTTGGGTTTCTACATTTTTTTTGTTTTTTTTTTTATTCAAGAGCTTAAATGAAATTGACGTCTGAGGACTTTGCGATCTCGAATTTTGAGGATGTTAAGAATGTTCATTAGAATATATAATAGGAAATGACCCGAGTATCACCGGTCAAACTTCTTAGTTTCGGGTTCTTCGAATACGCGGCGATGGGCTCTTTTATTTAGTAGCGTGACCGGGATTCGTAGACTCATTAGGTTCAATGTGACTGCACTTATATACGTCTAAGATCGGTCATATGACCTATATTTAAAAAATGAGCGCCGCTGTCACTACAATTTCATTGATGGTGATTCAGTATTCATATAAAAAAAGGAAATTCTCATGAGAGAATTATGAAAATAAATTCGTTATGGTTCTTTTTTTTTTCTTAAGAGCGCAAATATTCTATCGATTGCCTCATGAAAACTTTGCGATGACACAATTTTCTGATCTTTACGGGTAATGCATTGTCTAAAGAATTTAGAAAATTAGAATATCAAAGACATTAAGAATGTTAAGGATATTAAAAATATTAATTAGACCATAAATTTAGATATATTGGTTGATAATTTATTGTCGCCTGGGATAAAAACCCCTACGGACTAAGCGATACAGATAAGCGGTACATATAGTGAAGCGCAGAAAAATTTGAGTATAAAACAATTTTCAAATTTTCGAATTTTCAAATTTTCAAATTTTCAAATTTTCAAATTTTCAAATTTTCAAATTTTCAAATTTTCAAATTTTCAAATTTTCAAATTTTCAAATTTTCAAATTTTCAAATTTTCAAATTTTCAAATTTTCAAATTTTCAAATTTTCAAATTTTCAAATTTTCAAATTTTCAAATTTTCAAATTTTCAAATTTTCAAATTTTCAAATTTTCAAATTTTCAAATTTTCAAATTTTCAAATTTTCAAATTTTCAAATTTTCAAATTTTCAAATTTTCAAATTTTCAAATTTTCAAATTTTCAAATTTTCAAATTTTCAAATTTTCAAATTTTCAAATTTTCAAATTTTCAAATTTTCAAATTTTCAAATTTTCAAATTTTCAAATTTTCAAATTTTCAAATTTTCAAATTTTCAAATTTTCAAATTTTCAAATTTTCAAATTTTCAAATTTTCAAATTTTCAAATTTTCAAATTTTCAAATTTTCAAATTTTCAAATTTTCAAATTTTCAAATTTTCAAATTTTCAAATTTTCAAATTTTCAAATTTTCAAATTTTCAAATTTTCAAATTTTCAAATTTTCAAATTTTCAAATTTTCAAATTTTCAAATTTTCAAATTTTCAAATTTCTCCGTGTATCACCGATCAAACTTCTTAGTGCCGATAGAGTCGATCTCCAATATTTCCAAATTCCCACAGAAACAGTCATAAATCATAATCCATAACCAATAATTTTTTTCCATCGAGAATCTTAGCCGGGGAAGTCCCTTTGCGGCGATTCACACACGAAATGACACATCGAACTCCCGAAGCGTGTGTGGGTGAAAATAACTTGTTTCACTTGTCTTCTACGAACTAAGATGAAGCAAACTATAATCATTGACAGTTACAGCAGTGTCGGCAAGACTCGTTCGGTCGGCCTTCGCTCGAATCGTCTGGACTTCCTCGTCGCTACGCACCTCCAAAACACTATTTTTTTTCCATAACAAAAAAAAAACCACTTGATTTATTAAATTTGTTTTTATCTTAACGCCATTTCCGCAGACTCCGCAAACCGCAATCTCTACATTTCCGGGATAAAATTATTCAGCGTTAACGCACCGGAGCGAAAACGCATCGTACGCAACCGTCTTAATTTGCCGGCGAACGGAAACTCGAGAGCAAGCTCGTTTCTCGCGAGGACGAGAACAGTTTTGTGGAGGGAAGAGAGGATTGATGGGCGGAGCGGGGAAACGTGAGAAGCAACGTATTATCGATATGTTCACCGAAGCGCGATTACAGTCTTACACGGGTGTTAGCGCTCGTCGAAAGGCGCGTACGCGAGCAACGCGATGCTGTACGAGCTGCACCGATAATTATAATAATTAATGATACGGAGAGAGAGAGGAAGAGAGAGAGCGCGAGAGAGAGAGACTAGTTCTCCGTGGATCTCGGTTGACGGAATTTCCAACGTCATCGCGAGAATTTCATCGATTCTCGTCGCTCTATGCGTGTGCAGCTTAAGCTTCGCTTGTACACGCGACTCGGACGCTTGATGCGTGCGGGTTACGAGTTGTCTAGCGTTCTATTCCGGAATTCTCACGTATGGTGTCGAACACATAATTTTTTTTTTATCATAGTTCATTACATTTGCATTCGTCGATCCATAGGTGTGCAGCTTAAGCTTCGGTGTACGCGCGTCTCGGACGCTTGATGCATGTGGGTTATAAGTCGTCAATCGGGTTATTCCAGAATTCTCGCATACGGTCTCAATGATTTTTTTTTTAATTCTTTTTTTTTTATACGTAGTTACATTATATTTGCATTCGTCGCTTCATACGTAGGCAGCTTATGCTTTTCTTGTACATACGTCACGGACGGTCGATTTGTGCTCCAATCCCGTTCTTTAAGAATTCTCGTCCCAATTATATATAGATTTTATTTATTTATTTATATATTTATTTATACACATAGTTACATTATATTTGCATAAGTCACTCCATACGTAGGCAGCCTGAGGCAGTAGCTTAAGGATTTGGTCCGAAGAACAGAAAGGTTTTCAATATTTTTTTTAACGCGGGTATTAGATCGACAAGGTCGGGTTTTTACACACAGTTGGTACAAGGTGTTAAAAAGTTTAAGTTTGACAGAAAAATGAACGAATAATTTTCATTGAAAAATAAAAGTTATGTTTCCGAGAGATTTGTTGAAAATTTTGATTTTTCATCAATTTCTTAATAACGTTTTGGAATTATCATTACGCAAAATTAATCTTCTCAGCACCTTCAAAATGCTCGATTTTTTTCAGATTTTTATACGATCGACAAGTGTTTGCAATTCCCTCTCATTTCACTGAAACTTGTGCGAAGTGAGCACTATTCGCAAGGACTACCTTAAGCTTTACTTACACACGCGTTCCAGACGCTCGGTGCGTGTAGTTTACAATCGTCGTCAATCGTGTTATTCCGGAATTCTCGTATACCGTTTCAACATTTTTTTTATTGATTTATTTATTTTTATTTTCATACATAGTTACATTATATTTGCATCTGTCGGTGAACAGGATGTCGATGCGTCAGTTGCCGTTGGTCAGGTATTTTCGGAATTCGTCCATATTTTATTATTAGTATTCTCGGCTATAATAGCGTTTTAGCGAGGCCAAAGGCCACGTCGCACTTCCGTTACATAAACAAATATAAGTTACGACGTCGAGTCGCTGTTAATCTCCGCGTCATCTCCGTTCGTGGGAGAGCAAGAGTTTACTCTCCCGGTGCTCTTTCGAACGCTTATCTGTTTCTTTATTTAAATTTTTTTTTTTTATACTGCATAACATTCCTTTCGACGTATCCGCCAGCGTCGACGGGCTCCGAACGGACGAAAGGCGTCGACTTTCGCTCACGAGGCTCTCGAGCCATTTCCACGAATCCGATTATCACCTCTTAATGTTACGAAGACTCGTTCGGTAACGTGTAACGAATCGCCGAACGAAAAAAAATCTGTGAGTTACAAAACATAAGAAATCTAGAGGTTGGCACACATTGCTGAGATTCCAATGTTCTAAAATCGATTTATTATCAGTATTGTTATTATTTTTTTCAAGTTAATAATTTACCATTATTATTTTCTTAATTACAATTTTTTTTTTGCTTTATTATTATCATCCAATAACAATTAAACTGTAAAAAATGTTATGAAATTTACAACACGTTTAGTATACAACGTTACATGAAATATACGACCTCGGTATATAAAATTAGAATTCATATACATTGTATTTGGATTTTAATAATTTAATCTTAAATGCAATACCTGTATATTAAAATTACCGGTGATGGCATTGAAAATTAAGACATCTGTATATGAAAATTATGTTATTATTACAAATACTATACACATAATATTGTTTTTAATATAACGCTAACGCAATGTTCTTACATACGTGTCAATGGAATTTCTTATACCGTATATGCATAAAATTTATATAAATTTGATGAATTTTTAAACAGAAATTTTCTATAGTGTATAATTTACTAACGAATCGTAAGCTTTAGCTTAATCGCGCCCACCTATTCCATTCATCGGTGTCTTTGCCGAAGGTGGTTTTGTGAATGACGACGATCGTACGTTGTACTGTAATACGTAGAAAAATACCTGTTTTTCCCGCATACCACAAATACTTAACCGCAAAATTGTCATTTTCGTTTTTTTATTTAAAAAACTAAAATAAGAATTTTGCGGTAAGGATTTTTCCAACGACTGTTTAAGAGATGAAAGAATTAAGAATGAATTATTATATGAGGGAGTCTCACCAGGCGTCATAACTCGATCCACGAAGCGATAACTGCGGTCTCAGTCGTTAAACAACTCGCGGGAAGAGATTTTTCCGGCTGCCATTCACGCGATGTTTTAAAATACAGGCGCTGTCTCCCCTCACCGAAAAGAACTACCAGGGTTTCGGTAGTGACTGTGGGAGATTCAGTAGTTACTACACGTGCGGTTACTACTTCCTACTCAGTAAAAAAAATTTTGTTTGAAAAAAAATGAACGGCATTGGTAGGTTTTTTACATAAACTGTTTCCGAAACACATGTTGCAATTTTACAGTGAAATTTTTATTTTTAATGAAAATTGTTGTGGATTTCAGACAAACGATTTATAATTTTTAAGACTGGTTTTTTTATTTCAGAAATAAAAGTACATTAATGTTCAATTAATATAAGTAATGTAAGCAAATTTTGAGTTCCAGCACATTAGATTTATAATTTATTTTTCAAAGTCAAATTCTGACATGAACCAGAGTCTGTATCCGCTTCGTTTAAGAATCTTCTTTCCACCGGAAACGATCGGCAGGCATAAAAAAATATTTATGGGTGCCGTAACAAAAACTGTCATTAACTTATTTAACCATGTCGACCATACACGTTCAAAATCAAATTTTCCTACGAACCAGAATCTATATCCGCACTTCAACCGGAAATGATCGGCACGCATAAAAAAAATTAGTTACAGTTTCCGTTACCGCCCGAGCCCGGATCGGGCAAATAGGGGAGAGCGGAGCAAAATAGGACAGTGGGGCAAAACGGGATAATGGGACGCAATTTTCAAATAACTTTTGGGATGGTCGCGGTGATCGTAAGTGGCGCAAAACGATGTCAAAAGCCCGGTTCTATCGTTGGGACAAAATTGGGCATCCAAATATTTTTGGAAAATTGTGGTTTGCCCCGCTTTCCCGTTTTGCTCCACTGTCCCATTTTTCCCCACCCTCCCCTAAATTCCCCGAGTTATTTCGCGCCGTAACCGAATAACTACGCGCTGAGGAATCGCAATCGCGAAGCGACCTCCTCCTCCACGATGTTCGCTCGTAGCCGGCACAGCCAGACGCGCCCGCCGCGCCCGTCACCTGTATCGAATCGCTAAACTCGTAAAATTGTCCTTTCGGGCGTAAACCATCGGAGCGCAGCGGAGCACAAAAGCTCGTCCTCTCCCTCGTCCCGGATCCATGCGGAAGAGTCCCAAACACCTGTGGAGTCCCATTTCTCTCTTCCGAGCGTCCCCCGAACGCCGCTCAGAGCAGCCTCGCGGATTACTTCGTTCCCGCGACGCCGAGCGTACGTAGCCGACAATCGCGCACTCCTCTTCTTACGCCACATCTCGCCCCGACTCGCTTTCTCACCGACCGAAAAACTCCCGCAACTCTCCTCCGGCCCTGCGGCCGTTCCAAACACTTTTCATGAATATTTTTCCCCTAGCCGAGCAATATATTTCACTCGCGGCACCGCCGGACTTACGCTCATCCTTCCTCGGCAGTGTGCGCGTTTCTCTCACCGCGGCAGAAGAACGAGTAATGAGACAACGCGTATGCATGCGTCGTCCTGTTGTGTTTTTTTTTTTTTTTTTTTTGCTTCGCGGCTCTGCAGGTGCTAAGTAGGGAAGAGTGGGGCACAGTGTGCAAGTTCTTTCTGAAGTGGAACGTTCCGCGTCTGTCAACGTAGTCCTTGCGTCATGTCTGAAGCCACCTGAGTTCGAGAGAGGAATGAGAGAAATTAGAAACACTTCTCGATGAAATCAAAATCTGAAAAATATCGGGCATGTCGAAGGTGCTGAAAAGATTGTTTTTGCATAATTATAATTGCAAAGTGTTATTAACGGATTACTGAAATATAAAAATTCTGCAACATATTGCCCGACATGCTTTTTTTCTACGAAAATGAGTTGTCAATTTTTCTGAACAGGTATTAATTTTTTGAGAAATTTATGTAATGTTTAAAAAAAAATATTATGCGCAATCTTTTTAGCAACTTCCATAGACGTGATTTTTTTAGATTTTCATCCGATCGGGAAGTATTTGTAATTCACTCTTATTCCTCAGACAAACTCTAGGCGACATCAAACATGACGCAAGGACTACCTTAAGGCGATGTGGGACGTAAGGAGGCTTCCGTCTTAATTGAGCCAGGCTCGGGCGGTAACGATAATAATATAATATAATATAATATAATATAATATAATATAATATAATATAATATAATATAATATAATATAATATAATATAATATAATATAATATAATATAATATAATATAATATAATATAATATAATATCGATGTGATAGTTTTTTTTCACTTGCGTTGACGATTTTCAGTTGAACGGAAATTTAAATGCTGATATCCATTCTGCTTCGTGTAAGAATTTGCTTTTGGTCGCCCGAGGTTGGCCACGCTGAAGGCATTATTTACAGTCTTTATTGCCGACCAACCCTTTTTATATCTTTTGACTCTTGACGCGATTGTGACAGCCTTCTTGAAAATTTGTCGGGGAAAACGAAAATATTGCCGAAAAAATGACAAATAAAAAACTTGTTTTGAAAAAAACGTTTTTGATTGCGAAAAAATTATTGAAATGGGTACATTAATAATATTTTTTTTTGATAACAAACAAAAATAAAAATGAATTTTTTACAACAAAAGAAAAAACCAAATGAAGTTTAACACAATCTTGTCACTCAAAACTGGTTACTCAACAGTTAATCCCGTACGGCGGAAGCCCGGTTGGAATGCTTTTTTTCAAAGTAGAAGCATTCAAAGCAAATGAACTTTGATTGAATCTTAATGTAGTAGTTACTGTGTGTTGGAGCAGGAAAACATAATTATGTGTGATTACGAACGCTATCTCATTACGTGGGAGCCCGACTGGAACGGCACTCGATGCAAGTTATCTAAAAATAATTGGCCACTTTGGAGGAATTTCTCCCTCACTGCATCCCGCAATTTTCAAGGACATTTTTAATTGCAATTTATCGTATGCAACAACGGAGCTATAGTTTTATGAAAATAGCACATTGTTTCATCAGAGTGCGTCAATATTGAGATTCCTTTGGTATAATTCACGTTTTCATTTAATTAAACATAGGAAAATGAGGAAATATGGAACCCTGGGGCAAAATGGACCCTTGTTCTCCATTGAAAGAGACTGGTTTGTTTTTTATTTCCCACGAAAAAAAAGGCTGCAAGGTGATTTGCAAAATTACTTCCTCATGTTTTACGGTTTTGCGCGTAATTTCCTCTATGTTAAATGTTGTTGTCCGATTTTGGCTTCCTCATAGAGGAAGCAATAATTAAAATGTAATTTTTACAATTTCAAAATTTGTTGAATTTTCAACTTGTCTTACTTTTTTTTAGGTGGTTCTCGCGACGATAGATGGTCCGGAGAAAATCATCGCGAACGAGAACAACACGTGTCTCGATCCCGGCACCTCGGGAACGCCCGGTCTCGTCGTTATCAGAGCCTGCAGTGAGGCGAAATTCTGCGACAGGAACCCGTGCGTGAGAAAATGCTGCCCGGAAGATGAGGCCATGATCGATAAAAGGTGCGGCAAGATTCCATCGGATGTGCCGCCCGGTTATTTTCACAATATTTTGCACAATGTATCGGTGAAACGAGGATTGGAGAGGGATATGGACGCTCTTGAAAAATCCGGTTAGTTTATCAAAAAACGCCGATTTTTTCCGAAATTTGTGTATGGTCGTAAGTGACGTGTTTTCGGTATGACGTCACTTTCGGTCGAAAATTGATTTTTTTTTTTTTGCACAAGAGTGCACTAAGTTGTTCTGAACGGCATTATGGTGCACAAGTCACCGAGCCTCAAAGAATAGAACCAGAATAGTATAATAGGCTATTCTATCAACTCTATTGAACGGTTATCAATTTTATACATTTTTTAAGCGCTCATTGATTTAATTAATTTTGTGAAACGCTTATTAATTTTATTAATTTTATCATTGTAGTCGGTGCGAAAAGGACAGTTTTACGCACGCTTCGCGTCCGCAAAACCCCCGTTGGCACACCTTGCGAAATAAAATTTGGTACGATATGCGTGCGAAAAACTTTCCCAACTCGTGTGATTGCAGTACGCGCCTTTGGCTCGTGCTGCAAAATCACACTCGTCAAAAAAAGTTTTATCGCATTAGTGTCGTAAATTACCATTATTAAAGGTCATTGATTTAATGAATTTTGTTAAACGGTCATTAATTTTATTAATTTTATTAAACGCTCATTACTTTTATTAATTTTGTTAAGCGGCGTTGACTTTATTATTTGCTTGATTAAAGATTACGGTATGCTGATCGGAAAGCCCTGCAAATACGGAATGTACCCGTTGGAGGAGTACGAGCGTTGGCACATTACACCTCTGGGATACATTTACGTGCCGAACTACAAAGTCTACGGCCACGAAGAATACTGTATGGAACTGTTTTTCGGCAACACGCGCCTCAACGATAATATCTATCCGGTTGTGTGCTTCGAGAACCCCGAATCGGGGGACGATTCGGCGATAAGGTAGTGTGACTGAAAAATAAAATCGACAAAATTCCTCGACGTCATTTCCTCGGCTTTCAATTAGTAATATTAAAATATCTCGTCAAAAAGAAAGCCTTCCTCAGCAGAAATCTATTTTTTCAATATATCGAAAGGACAATTTTTACAGTAAAATTATCCGAAAAGTTACCCTTACAGATTCGGGGTAAACGCGGGTCTGGAATTGATCAGCTGCTTCTTTCTCATCGTCACACTACTCGTGTACATCTGCCTACCGGTGCTTCGCAATCTTCATGGCAAAACTCTCATGTGCCACGTTTCTAGTCTTATCGTCGCTTACGCCTGTCTCGCAACCGTTGCACTCGGAACACCGCCCACTACCGGCATTCCAGGCTCCAAAGGAACGAAAATTTGTCAATTTGTCGGTAAGTATCTAAAAAAAAAATTAAGAAGACAATTAAATTATTTAGAAGAAGAAAAAAATCAAAGTGAATTAAAAAATCTGGAAAAATTCATACGTCTTCAGAAAAGCAAACGAAGCCCTATCATAAAAACAAAAGTCAGGTTTCCGAGAGATTTGCCAAACAATTTTATTTTTCATAAATTTGTTAATAGAAATTTTGTATTATTATTATGCAAAATTAATTTTTTCATCCCCTTTAATATCCTTCATTTTTTCACATTTTTATACCACCCAAAGGTGTTTGCAATTCCCTGTCACTTCTCTGAAACTAACGCGAACTAAACACTATTAGCAATGACCACCGTAAGGCCATCAGAAAGTTCCTCCTTCGCACTTCGGCTCAGTCGGTAACAAAAACGTCCTCTGTTTCAGGATTCACGACGCTGATCTCCTGGATCGCAGCCTTCTCGTGGCTGAACGTGATGTGCTTCGACATTTGGTGGACTTTCGGGTAAGCCGAGTCCCTCCCTCTGCGCTGCCCCTCGTCGAATCAGCCTGCATTTACCTCTTTGTTATCGTGCTCGGTTGTAGCTAACGTACCGAAACGCGCCTGCAGAAAACGTTAACGTGCACGAGGAAGTCGCTCCATCGGTGAAGAGATACAGAGAGACAGTGCGTGTGTGTGTTTGTGTGCTGGTTTGGGCACAGTGGCGGCAAAACAGTCGGGAATAAAGCGGCATTGTTCCTTCCGTGGCAACGGATCCGATGCACCTTGGGCGAGCCGTCGTAGTCGTCATCCCTCCGGTAACTTCGGCACCCCTTTAACGGCCCCGAGCGAGGCTGCTCTCGACGTCGCTCGGGCGCGTGACTCGCGCGAACGTGGAAAACCTCCGTACAACGTTCGAACAATGTGTTCCGTCGTCTACGTGCAGGAGGCAGCTTGCTAAACACACACGCACACTTCGGCGTTCTCTTCTTCCTCTGTTTGTGTTTTCAGTCGGTCGCCCTCTCGGCGATACCCTAAAAAAAGAAAAAAGAAACGTGGACGTAGGTGGTGCGTTACGAAAATAGATCGGGACGCGAGGGGATCGGAATAATGTAAGAGCCGAGCACGGAGATTAAACGGTTCGGTTATTGGCTCGAGACCGAAAATTTCCCATCAGCCGGCGTGAGGTGGATGGAGAAATTCTAATGCGGCGCGATTCGTTACTCGGATTCTGTTGGTGGAATGAATTTGTTTAGTAACATCTAAATTAATTGAGTGTCGCGCAACGCGTTTTCACTAAAATTGAACCTTTTTTTTTAGTTACTTTTATCAAGTGGTCATTCATTTGATTAATTTTGTTAAATGGTCATTAATTTGATTAATTTTGTTAAACGATCAATAATATCATTAATTTTGTTAAACGGTCATTAATCTTATTAATTTTGTTAAACGGTCATTAAATTTATTAATTTTGTTGCGCGGTCATTAATGTTATTAATTTTATTAAGCGGGGATTAGAGGGTTCGGTTATTGGCTCGAGACGGGAAATTTCCCATCAGTCATCGTGGCGTGGCTGGAGAAATTTTTATGTACGGCTATTCGTTACTCGGATTTTGTTGATGGAATAAATTTATGGTTTAATATATTCATTATTTGAGACTGGCGTGTCACAACTTGATTACAATGACACCTAAAAAAATTCTATATTTTTTTTCGAAAATCACATTGTAACGAAGGTCACCGTGATAGACCATTACGTAAGGAAGGCATCCTCTGATAGAGCATGCGTGACGACTTGGGGCACGTTTGTAATTTCCATATTAAAATTTTTATAACGACATACAAATTTTTATTTTATTTAGCTATCGCTACTCGCAATTCGTGGTATTAATTTTGATAATTCGTGCGTCCGCAAATATGAAAAAGACACACTATTATATTAATTGCATCGGAGTACCCAATTAAGTGAAATTAAGAGCAGATGATTAGAATGACATTGGCGTGACGAGATAACGTTCATATTATGGCAAAATTCCTGTTAATTTTTTTTTTTATTAAAAAATTGTTTTTCTTTTCTGTTCCCAGTGGACTGGGCGGTGCAGCAACTTCCGGCGGTCGGGGCCGCGCATACACGACGAGATTCGTCATGTACTCAGTGTACGCTTGGGGTTTCGCACTTTTCGTAACGTGCGTCGGCGTTTTAGCCGACACTACCGGATTTCTAGCTTTCTATCTGCGTCCGAATATCGGCGTCAATAGCTGTTGGTTTGAACGTGAGCATATAAAATTTAATCAACCAATAATCATAGACCACAAAAAAATTCCAAACGATGTACACCGCCCTTCATTAATACCTGGTCTGTTTCCTTATATCAGCTTTATTAAAATCGTCCAGATATTATTGAAGGACACGGTACAAATAATTACAGCAATATTTTTCGACGATTTTTTTTACTAACATAAATTATCTACTAAAAACTTTTAAAAATTGCCAAACGGTGTACATCAGCTTTAATTAAAACTTGATATATTTCGTCATATCAGCTTTATTAAAATCGTCCAGACATCATTGAAGGGCATAGTACAAATAAGTCTAACAATTTCTCAGTTAACTAATACGCAATTTCTTGACAACATTTTTTTACTAAAAAAGCACAACTCACTAAAAAAAAAATTCACAAAACGATCATACTCAAAAAAATCGTTTATCAATATTGCTTCCACGGAAAAATCCTCAAGGCGATTTCGAGCGAGACTTCGTCGTGCCAGAATCCAATTCGAGTTGGGAATAATCGGGCCATTTGGCCAAGGAAATGAAAGATCGGGGGGCAAAAAAAAGAGTTCGATACCGAAGGGGGGGGTTGTTTTTTGATTGCGATGAGAGAGGTTTCGATCGGTGGGACGTCATTACGACTCATTAGGCCGGGCATTAAAGAGAGGAATGGAACGCTGGAAGGGGGCCGAGAGTCATTAGTATTTCAATTGGTACGGCGACGTCGATTGACGAGGGGAGAGCCGTACAGATAAAGACGGATAGTATTCGGATTGGTACAGAGATATATAGAATGTGACGGGGCGATAAAGCTGCGAGACGAGGAAGATAGCACGCTGCAGAACGAAGCCAGGAAAATTAATTAAATTCCTCGAGCTCGGTGCCCCTCCCCCTCCCCCTCCCCCCTCCCCCACCACCTCCACCTGAACGAGAGAACTCACTGGAGAGATCGAGCTTCGCAAGAACCGCGGGTTTTCCAACCCTTCCGCGTACTCGTTTTCTCTCTGTTCGACGTTAACGTTCGTTCACCTGTTCCGTTGGTCCGCGTAGCGAGGTCGCTTTCCGATCGCACAGGTTGGCGAAGTAACCGCTCCCTTCGGAAGCCCGTAACAATGCCCTGTACCGTGAACGGTAGGTTGCGACGACCGCGAAACTTTCGCGCAGCGGTGGAGCGCTTTTATCCGATTCGGGGAATATATTGGTTGGCTCTCCTGTCGAAGTCGATAGGCGGCAATTAAAGGGCGGGTGTAGCTCGATGGTACAATATGCGAAACGATGGAACGAAGTCGGTTTATAACACGATCGATTTTTTTTTTTCATGTTATTGTTTTTTTTTTTTTTTTTTTTACAGGCAATACCGATCTTTACGGGGAAATAATATTCTTCATCGGACCGGTATCCATTCAGCTAATCGCGAACATAATATTTTTCGGCCTGACCGCGAGATACTGCAGCAGAGTCAAGGCCGAGATAACCAGGGTTATGGCTTCACCGACCGATCCGAGAAGTCGACGCTATGAGGCCGATCGAACGAAGTAAGTTTTACTGTTTTTCCTGAATAATCTTTTTTTCTTTCCCATCGCATCCGAAGTATGTAAGTGTATGAGGAGAAGTATTGTGAAACAGAGAAAAAAATTACACGGAGAGAAAATCCGTCGTCCATCTATACGTTCGTCCATCGATCTCTTCGTCCATCCGTCCGTTCGTCCATCCATCTCTTCGTCCATCCATCCGTTCGTCCAGCCATCCCGCCGTCCATCCATCCCTTCGTTCATCCATCCCGTCGTCCATCCATCCCTTCGCTCATCCATCTCTTCGTCCATCCATCTCTTCGTCCATCCATCCCTTCGTCCATCCATTCGTCCATCCATTCGTCCATCCATCCATCGGTTCTTTCGTCCATCCATCCGTTCGTTCATTCATCCATCCGTACGTTTATCCATCCATCGGTTCTTTCGTCCATCCGTCCGTTCGTTCATCTATCCATCAGTTCTTTCGTCCATCCATCCGTTCGTTCATCTATCCATCCGTTCGTTCATCCATCCATCCGTTCGTGCATCCATCCATCCGTTCGTTCATCCATCCATCCGTTCGTTCATCCATCCATCCATTCCCTCCGTTCGTCAAAAATGCATCGAGTGAAATATCGATATTGTTGCGTATAACTTTTATTGTCTTTTTCAGATACATAATGAACATAAAATTGTTCGTAGTGATGGGTGTCTCCTGGATATTCGAAGTGATATCGTACTTTCTCAATCACTATGCCATCGGGCTCAGCTGGCGTGCGGAATTTTTTTACGTGTCGGACGCTTTCAACTGTCTCCAAGGTCTCATGATCTTCATTCTATTCGTGCTCAAGAGCAAAGTTTACTATGCCCTGCTGAGGCGACTGGGTCGCGGAACTATAAGTAACACCACCCCGGCTGGTAAGGACGTAAACGGGCTGCAGGATCCGTACAGGGTGAGAAAAAGCGGGAGCAACAGCACCATCATGTCGAACTCCGCTCTCAGCACTGCTCCTTATTAACCTACAGTGAACGAAAAATAATTCGTCGCACGATAAACACTCCACACAGATATTTACAAAAATATACACCAAAAATCTTATTTATCTTACGACCCAAAAATAAAATGAAAGGTCTTTTGATATTGAAAATATGGGTAAAAATAATTAATCCCCACACGAGATCGTATCAAGGACGAACTGTAACGAAAACAGGAAGAACTTTTTTTTAACGTGATAAAAAATAAATAAAAATAAGACAATGTATGTTATATTTAAAAAATGTCTTACTACCCAAAAATAAAATGAAAGGTCTTTCGATATTGAAAATATATCTGAAAAAAAAATCGTTCCCATACGCAATCGTAACAAGAACGAACTATAACGAATACGGGAACAACTTATTTTTAAGTGATAAAATAAGTTAAAAATAAACTGTCGAACCTGTACAGTGATAATACATATTGTATAAAATTTTTTTTAAATATCTCACTACCCAAAAGTAAAAAGAAACCTCTTTCGATATTATAAAATATATTTAAAACAAAATTTGTCCCCCGTACGCAACTGCAACAATGACGAACTATGACGAATACAGGATTTAGTTTTTATGATTTAAAAAAAAATGAATAATATATAGTCGAACCTGTATAGTGACGATAAATGTTATTTTTAGATGCAAGAGTGTGTCGCGCTCGTCCCGTCTCCCGTCTCGGCTACTTCGGACTCGTGAGTGAGAGCTGCGGCTGATGTTATCGATTATCGCATGCTAATCAATGGTAAATTAAGAGTTCCGATATGAGAGAAAAAGGTGCTTCGGGGAATCCCGTCGGTGAGCTTGTGACCTCCGTGTACGATTGTGAGATTATTTTTACTTAAAAAAAGAACCATGTGAACTATATATGTATATACATATATATATATATATATAAATGTTGGATATGAGTAGTAGCGTGCGCCAAAGTTCCGGGAGGTTGAGGGTTGTCGATATCTCGAGAGTGCTCGTGGGAGCTTCGCTCGCACACACAAAAACACACATGAACACACACATATTCACTCTTTGTATTCCACACGCGTTTACGCGAGCGTCAATGACAGAGAAAGATCGCGATATCTTCACCGCGGCAATTTCCCGTCGACTATGATTAAAAAAAAAAAAATGACTCGGTTTTCACTAATTTTGTTGTTCTCTCGCCCACTTTTCTCTACACCTTACCACTCCGATCCACCGGTGGCGAACCGATCTCCCGATGAACGAAATATTGTTCATATCTGCGGTAGGGATAGCTCGGAATTTTTTATATCGTATTCAAAACTGGAAGTCTCAACAGCTTCGTTATAGAAAATTATTAATTTTTTTTTTTATTCAAAATTTTCTGTTGAACCGCTTGAAATAATTATTGACGTTCGAGTTTTGCCCAACTTTTGCATTCGTCGAAACGATTTCCCATCATCTAAGAAAAAAAATACTCTCGGTTTTCACTAACTTTCCAGTTCTCTCTCGCTTACCTTGTTCTCGAACGAAATATTTTTCATATCCGCTGTACGAATAGCTCGGAATTTTTATATCGTATTCAACATAGCAACGTCTCAGCCGCTCCTTATAGAAATAGAATTTTTTTTTGTATACAAAATTTTCTCTTGTACCGCTAAAAGTGACTTTTAACGTTCCAATTCTGCCAAACTTTCGCAATCGTCGAAATAATTTCTCTCCCAGTTGCCTCAACGAAACTCTGCCCGTTCGAGTGTATTATTATTATTGAAAATAACAATGAATAATTAATATCATAATCATCAACAAAATTCAATTATTAATTAGACCATCGCATAGTCATAAAAATAACGTTTATTACATATCTCTCCGGCTTAACTTCGCCGCTCATTCGTACAGACGATTTCACGCTCAATCGCGAGCAACCGCCAAATTTCATACATTAACTATTTCTCTAGAGTAAACATTATCTACATTAAATTACGGGTTATTTATGTACATATTGGGGCGACGCGAGGGGGATGTGAGAGGAACACAGACTCTCGTCTCTTGCAGGCAGCTCGTTCGAAAATTCGTTTTCTTCTCCACCGATTAAAAAAAAATAAAAAAAAATTAACAAAAAACAAAACAAACAGTCGAAATTTTTTTTTCACCCCATAAATCGCAAATGGACCCTTTTCGCAACTTCCTTTTTTTCTCCTCCCTTTCAAAAAAGCCGTGGTCGGAAAAAAAAAAAAAAAAAATCATTAGTTTCGTCCCTCGCCGGCCGTTTCTTCAAGATCTGGATCCTCATTAATGATCGATATGTCGCGTATGGAAGGTTTTCGGGTTCTCCATCCTTCCGGCGGAACGACCGGCTCTGTCGTCTTCGTCAGTAGTTTCGGACCGGACAGGGATATAATTATTCCGCCGGCCGGCGCTGTGAGGAGAATCGAGAGAACGCACATCGTGAGGGTCGCCTCGGCGTAACGAACTTGATCGGGCTGCGTGTGATCGATCTCGTCCAGGGTGACAGGACCGAGGGCCGCCTGAACGGTGGCTTTCGCCATGCAGGCGAAAGCGATGAAAATTTTTTCCTTCAGATTCAACTTCGAGCCGATTCCCACGAGGACAGTCACGAATATTCTGATCGTTATCCCGACGGCGAGAATACCGAGGATCACGTAAACGGTGCTCCCCTCGAGGTCCTTTATCTTTATCTGCGTGCCGGTTACGCCGAACAGGATCGGCTCGAAGATCATCCAGAAGATCTCGAAAGATATGGCCACGGGATTCTGCACAAACAAATATAAAAATTAATAATTAATTTTTTTATAATTTTTTTTTGTTAAAAATATATTTTTATGACATTTTTTTATTTATAAATATTCATGGTATTTTGAGGATGAATTGTTGAAGTGCTGAAGTGGCAGAGGCTGCTAACGGGGTGGAGGGTTTATTATTATAATAAATATATAGAGGAGAGCGGGGCAAAATGGGATAATGGGGCAAAAAATATTTCCCAACCGATTTCATTAACGAAAAAATTCTAAAAATTTTTTTTTTCAAAAAGTCATTTTCGTCAAAAAATTGTAAGGGTACCCCCTTACGATTTTTCCACCTTCAAAATGGCGAAATTTTTTTTTTCGAGATATCGAATTTCTTCCACCGGCATTCGCTTCAGAAGACCCATTTTCAGTATAAGTACATCTTCAAAATACCGTAAATATTCATGGGTTCCATGAATATTTACGGTATTTTGAAAATGAATTATTAAAGTGCCAAGTGGCAAAAGCTGGTAGCGACGTGGAGAATTCGTTATTAAAATAAATACTACATGTATAAATACTGCTGTAGTATAAAATAATAAAGTAATAAAATAAAAACTAATTTTTTGTTGTGTAATTAAAAACTATTTTATGAAATATTTTTATCAATGAATATTAATGTTATTTTGAGGATGAATTATTAAAGTGCGAAGTGGCAAATGCTGGTGGGGACGCGCAGGGCTTATTATTATAATAAATATCTGCAGAGCCGCGCGAGAGGGGGGGGGGGACTAATAAAGCTGGAGCAACAAGACCGCCCGCAGCTTCGTTCGGCTTTCATAGAGCTTTGTAAGGTAAAATGAGTACTCGTTTAATTTAAACGGAAATATGGTGCGTGTGGGTTTGAATCGAAATTGAGCTACGGTGAATGGGAGGTTCGGAGATTGATTCGTTACATTTAATCCTTTTAACCTTCGAAGTTAATATCTTCAGGGCAACAAAAGACGACAATATTCTGTGTTTTGTTTTTTTTAGAAGAAAAGAGTTTGATTTTTGAATTGTCCGTCTTGCCCCACGATATCTTAAAGAGGTGTAACTATATAATTATTATAGTGGTGCGTTTTGCACCGCTCTCGCGAGAAATGATAAAATATTTCACGTTTAACGAGCACTTTTATAGCAACAATAATAATAACTCAAGAATATTATGCAAGAATAAAAAGAATAAAAATAAGAAAAACGGATACCTTTGATTTTTCCAACTCGGAGCGCCGAGACAAATGTTGGACATTTGTTGGATAAAAAAGAATGTTCGCTACAGTATCGCAAAAGAAATAGAATTTTTATGTTTTTTTTTTCGTTGGAATCGCGCTAGCGGTGGTTCGAAGTTAATATCTTCAGTATCTTCAGCGCAATAAGCGAAGACGATATTTTCTGTTTTATTTTTTTTAGAAGAAACCAGTTTGTTTCTTCGTGACTATTGTTCCGAAAAAAATGGTACGTCTACCCGGCTCTCGTGTGAAAACAAATAAAACTGCACTACGATAAAATCTTTCACATCTAACGAGCACTTTTATCGTATTAAAAGACGCGGTAGCGTCTCGACGCCAAGTATTTTAAAATATTTTTTGAAAGTCAAACGTCAATATCGAGTACCTCAATGTTTGCGCGCTTTTTTCTTATATAAAATATAAGTAACTATATAAAATATAATAAAACTATAAAACAACAACAACAATAATAATTATTATTATTATTATTATTATCATAATAACTCGAGAATATTCTGCAAAACAAAAATAAAAATAACAAGAGGAAGAATAAAACTCTTCACGATGATTTTTCCCATGCCGGAGTGGTGAGACGAATGTCGGACATTCGTGTTGGCTAAAAAACAATGTTCGCAACGGTATCGCTAGAGAAATGGAATTTTCTTCTTTTTTTTTTTTGGAATCGTGCTAGCGACGGTTAGAGAGATCGCCCGAGGGAGCGCTCGCGGGGACTTTGCGTAAATCCAGTAGGATTTTCCGGAGCGCGGATCCCCTGGGATTGTTATTTCGCGCACAAGCGGAGTATAAGTCTCCGGCGTTGTGTATAGGACGGCTTGCTCGGGCAGCGAGTCGGGGCGAGACGTCGCCGTTGCAGCGACCGGGCTATCAAAGATGTAAATAGATACAGCCTCGATCTACGTACGAGCAGCGGTCCGTGCTCGTGTGGCGTCGAGAGCGTCCGCGAATTATTCGTACGTCCTTCGGAACAAGTCGCGTTGCGGACGAAATCGAGAACTTCCGGTGTGCGAAACGAGTTCGGCCGTTAGAGGCCTCGCATGCACGCATACCTACTTCGCCATTAAGGCTCGCGATGGCTTTAACGATCGGCACAATAAGACACGGCATTTTTATTAGGGGTTTTAAAAAAAAGGCATTTTTTAGATTAATTTTTCTCCCACCTTTTTAGAGTGAAGATTTCGATCTCAAATCGAGCGTGGCGAAAGGCAGAATTTTTAGCAGTACCTGGCATAAAATCCTGAGGTGCCGCATTCGACGTTTTACCCAAAAACTGCGGTACCTCTCAAACTTAATTGTCAGCGACCGCCTTTCGCTGGATTTTTTTATCGATCAAAATATATAGTTCTACGGGGTGGGAGCTTACCTTTTTGTAATTATTATTATGTATGACAAAAAATCGAAATCTATACTTCAAAAGGGTGGGAAGAAAATGAAAAAATGTCCTTTTTGAGAAACACGCTAACTTTTATACTTCGTCCGAAAATTCTCGTCCATAAAAAAAAAAGGAAAAAAAAACTGGAGGTAGACAAAATGATCGGAGCATCGGCAACGATGCGTAAGGCCTCTAATTAATTCCAACGGCAAACGGACTACGGAGCAATTTTTTTTTCTCGGCAGAACTAAAAGAATAAGTAAAGAGAAAGGGAGAAAGCAGAAAAAAAATAAATGAAACCTATTCATTAACGCTCGAATCAAATAAGTTAATTAGAGATCGCCGAGTTCCTTTAGCAGAGCGCGGACCGTAATGGTGAAGTTTTAATTTATTTTCTCCAAGTCCCGCAAGCAAGCAAGGTGGGTGGGGGGGGGGGGGGGGGGTGGGTTGTTACACACAGTTATATTTTTTATGTCAATTTTTTTTCTCGGCTTGGCGAAAAGCGAGCGCGATGAAAAGTACGTTGGGCCTCGAGAATTCTCAAGATCCGGGAGCCGCGGGATTAATTAAGGATCACATTTATAAACCGAAAAGTCACCGATAGGAAAAAATTATATATCAAAGCGGATACGTGAAATATTTTCGTTATTTTTAGTGCGGCGAGCGAAACCGAGATTTCGTCGTAAAGTCGTATAGGGGAGGTTGCGGTAAAAGTGGGGCAAAACGGCCCACTTGGTCTCGCCCTCGAGGAGCCTTTTTTGCCTTGCGCCTGCAAAAAGATTGGCAATAAAAATGTCCATTTTTCCTCGGTGTTCCGTTTTGCCCCCCATCCCAGCGAGCGGAGATTCAAACTTTGAGGTCTCGTCGGGCGAAGGGGCGGGAGGCGCGGGGCGCAGAACCAGATCCAAATGGCAAATTATCCCTCGGCGGTTCACCTCGGTAAATCCGGAAGTGGGCCACGGGCTTCCGCGGACTTTATATTCCTCCGTGTATCTACATACCAAGATGGCCAACATGTACATATATACATAGACATACACATATACACGTGTATTTATGTATATATATATAGGTATATACTATACACATATACACATTTATATGAGGTATTCCATGTGAAATCGAACGGTCAAAAACCCGACCCTCTCCAAAAAAGTTGCAATTTCACCACAATTCATGATTATTTACAAAGGGTTTATGTAATTTTTTTCAGAATTTTTGTATCGTATTTTTTTGAGATATCGAAAAATTAAACTTTTTTTAAAAACCCCCTACATTTTAAAAACTATTAGTCGTACAAAAAAGTGTAAGACATAAAAGTTGCAGTTTTCGATGAACTTTTGAAAACTAAATTTTGTAGATTTTTTTTGAATGCAATAAACGTCCATTTCTATGAAAAATAGACTAAAATATTTTTTTTCAGCCAATATGTCATGTTTGATTTTTCTTTAAAAATTCTAGAATATGGAGTATATTCGAGAATTTTTAAGATATGGGGGGTTTTTTAAAAAGTTCAATTTTTCGATATCTCAAAAAAATATGACGCGCAAATTCTGAAAAAAATTTACAAAAATCCCTT
The DNA here is from genome assembly GCA_964017025.1 of Stenichneumon culpator. Classification (NCBI taxonomy): domain Eukaryota; kingdom Metazoa; phylum Arthropoda; class Insecta; order Hymenoptera; family Ichneumonidae; genus Stenichneumon; species Stenichneumon culpator. The sequence continues at coordinate 14,804,899 of OZ024779.1, read as the reverse complement.
GTAAATAATCATGAAGTGTGGTGAAATTGCACCTTTTTTTGGAGAGGGTCGGGTTTTTGACCGTTCGATTTCACATGGAATACCTTATATATGTATATATAGGTATATATACACATATACACATATATATATGTATATATGCATGTATACGCATATATAGAGTTCTGCAACATTACCGGGGGGAGAACGCGGAGTACAGTGGAGAAATTCGTGTGCCGAGTGGTCTACGTTGTAGCCCCGAGGCAAAACTTCCACGCTCGTTGCAGCTTCCTCAAGGCGGGGGTCGGGTGGGGGAAATACGGTGTAGAACCGAGAGATGCGGAACGGTATATAGAGCAAGTTTTCAAACAGTCGGGTAGGCGACGAAGGCGACGTTGCAACCACCGTAACAGCGTTAACTGCGATAACTACCCTTCCACTGTACTACAAACCCTTTGGGCCGTTTCCCCGATGCCAAAAGCCCTCTCGCTCGCGACCAAGACGGAAAACCGTTCGAGCGAGGAGAGCAAAGTCCTTTTCACTTCTGGTCCCAGAGACTGAAAGCGGAAGCCCGCTCGGAGAACGGACAGAAATTGCACAGTGGCGAAAGAAAGGGGCGAAGACCGACGCGCGAGGCCAGGGCGGAGTTCTTTTTTTTCTTGTTTATTTTACTTTTTTTTGTATGCTTCGGTTTGGACTCTTTGCATCTTTTGGACAAAGAGCCGAACGTCTGTGGTTGTGGGTTTCTTTTTGTGGAAGCGCAACCTCGCGAGTAGGCAAGAGCGGGGCAAAACGGGACAGCGGGGGCAAAGCTCAATTTTCCAATAATTTTTGGATGCCTCATTTTGTCCCTACGATACATCCGGATTTTCAACAACTTTTTGCCCCACTTAGGGGACAGCGGGGAAAAATGAGACAGTGGGTAAAACGAGACAATAGGCCAAAACTCAATTTTCCAAAAAAATTTCGAAGCCTCATTTTGCCCCATCGATACATCTGTGAAAATGAATATTTTCTGGCAAAATTAATCTTTTCGGCGTCTTTAATGCGCTCGATTTTATTCAGATTTTTATGCCATCGAGAAGTGTTTACAATTCCCTCTCAATTATCTGAAACTTATGCGAAATCAACACCATTCGCAAGGACTACCTTAGCCGTGCGAAAATCAAGTATCGAATGTAACATCCCCGGTAGCCGAAGAAAGCTTGACCGATGGTCCGCAACGCTGCGAGAGCCTGAACTGCATCCCGAACGATCGCAGTTTTTCCAGCTTCGTCCGTCTCGGTGCTGCATGTTTTCGCAAGCTCATCCTACTCGAGAGGATTCGCTCCTTCCCTATCCGTCAGACCCAATAAGCTCCCGCCTGATCGAGCGAAAAAGGAAATGAAATTCTACCAGGAACGTTTTCTTTCGAAATGGATGGAAAAACGGCGGTGGCGACGCGGAGGGAAAATAAAAGGTAGACATCGGCTTGGCGCGCGTCGTTACGAGAAACGTCCACTCGAGCTTTCGCGTCGCACGGTTCCTCTATCCGAGTATATTTTCTCCGAGGGATCCGTCAAGTTTTCTTCCGGAATCCACGCTTTCGCAAAGCGCCTCTACGCCCGAGTCTCGTGCCAAGCCGACTCTGTTCTTTCCCTTCGTGCCTTCAACGTTTCCCCTCTTTTTTTTCCGCGGATGATCAAACGACGGCGACTACCACGTCGATCCGTCGATGCAACTTCCTGACGTCAAAGCGACCGAGCTTCCTCGTTATCGTTATAAGATGCTGCACAGCGGGTCTATCCGAGTCTCGAATTCAAAGCTCCAAACGACGTTTGCGATTTTTTTTCATTGAAATCAGCCAATATATGGTTGGGGACAAAAGTGTGCAAAAAAGTGTCGGGGCAATCGTCGATTCGCTCCCAAAATCTCCGTACGGGATTTCCGTGTAAGTCGGTCTCGAACAAAAGAACTTGTTAAATTTTTTTATCGTGGTAAAGACTTAAAGGGACTCAAAAATGTCAACAAGGGAATTCTCTACCAAGCGAGCGAGCTCGTTATCGAATTTAAAGCTCCCAAACGACGTTTAATTTTGTTTATATTGAAATCAGCCAATTTGTGGTTTTGGATAAAAGTCTACAATAAAGTGTCAGGGCAATCGACGATCTGCTCCCAAAGTTCCCTTAAGGGAGGTAAGTCAACCTTGGACGAAATAACTGGTTAATTTTTTTTTCGGCAAGCTCTTCTTAAGGGAAGTTAAGTCAAGCCCTAAGTAGGTTCAAGTACTTCAAGTACTTTTGTCACTTGAAGTATTTATCAAGTACTTCTTCCACGAACTTTTCCCGATTTAAGTTCGGAGCGTTAAGCCTTATCCAACTTAAAAAAAAATCTTATACTTATTGAAAAGTTAAAAAAAACAGGTAAAAAAGTACTTACAGTACTTTAAGTACTTTTAAGTTCTTTAAGTACTGAAGAGTTCTTGTGTACTTGAAGTACGCCCAACTCTGTTCGTTATCGACCGAGCGCAGGGTCGGTGGGTTAAGCTTGTGCATCCCCTTAAAAATCAATGTACCTCAACAAACCACTGTAAAAAATATCTCGAGTCTGTACGAAACTTTTTATTTTTTATTTTACCGTCAACGACCCATAATTTTTTTTAATATCGCGAAGGAAAGGGCTGACCCGAGGTTGCCCTCGGTTTTTTTATAGGCTGCTTAAACGAGGCCGAGGAAGATAGTACCGGCGCATGTGGAACCGGCGTGAACGTGGATCTGCTCCAACCGGCATACCATACACAGCTTCGCAGGAGGATAATTAACCGTAGCGCCGGATACTACAGCCAGTCTTCTCCCCGCACATTTTTCATTTTTTTCTTTTTATTGTAATTTTTTTTTTAATTCTCATCGTCCTCCCCTTTCCGAGTAGGTGTGGGCGGGGTGAAATTGAGGGGAAATCTGAATTCGTCGATGGGGCGAAATGGAGCATTGATATATATTGGAAAATTGAGTTTTGCCCGACTGTCCCATTTTGTCACTTGTGTTCACTTTGCGTAAGTTTTAGAGAAATGAGTGGGAATTGCAAACACTTCTGGATCGTATAAGAATCTGAAAAATCAAGCGTAGTAAAGGTGGTGAAAAGATTAATTTTGCATAATAATAATTCCAAAATGATATTAACAAATTAATGAAAAATAAAATCGTTCAACAAATCTCCCGGAAACCTAACTTTCTTTTTATGAAAATGATTCATTCATTTTTTTTTAATACATATGAATTTTTGCAGATTTTTAAATTCACTTTGAATTTTGTAACTTTCTACACATTTCTCCCGTAAAAAAAACATCAATTTGTTAATAACATTTTGGAATCATTGTTATGCAAAATCAATATTTTCACCACTTTTAATATGCTTGATTTTTTCAGATTTTTATACCATCCAGCAGTGTTCGCAACTCACTCTCGTTTCTCTGAAACTTATGCGAAGTAAACCCTATTCATAAAGGACTACCTTCAAAAACTCGTTTGTCACAGATTTAACAAAATTATTTTTTACCATACAGCGCGCGCCTTCCACCGTGCAGACGCCCAATGAACTGCCGATAATTTAGCGACCCGACGAATCAACAGGATCTTTTTTTCATTATTATTTTATTTCCCAACTCCATTAGACCAGTCGCAGCGCCGCGGCACGAGAGCCGCTCTTATCTGTCTTGTTCTTCCAATCGTTTAATTCTCCCAGTCATCATATCGACTTCAACGCAGAATCCCCGTCATAAAAATGAATTCTATTCAAAATTATTGTTACGAAACTTCGCCTACCAATTAAAAAAAAATGATTTTTTACCGTGCAGCGCGCGCCTTCCACCGCGGAGACGGCCAATCAACTCCCGATAATTTATCAAACCGACGAATCAACAGGATCTTTTTTTTCTACAATTATTTCATCCCTAAAATCCATTACACCAGTCTCGACGCCGCGGCACGAGAGCCGCTCTTATTTGTTTTGTTCTTCCAATCGTTTAATTCGTTTACTCATCGGATCGATTTAAAGGGAGAACCGCCGGCTCGGAGTCCCGGGGGAGGATTTTGCAGAGTGCGGTTCGCTCGCCTTTCCGGTCCGATAGCTCCGACCAAATTTTTGGCCCCGTTCGGAGCCGGGCAGAGCCCGGAAATCGTCGGCTCATCCGCGATCTATAGCGCTGCTCCATACCGACGAGAGCAGACGCAGGTTCAGTCGTGTAATCGAGATTCGTTTGCAAAAGCTGCTGGCGAATATTTTACAGGAGTTTCGAAAATCTAGGGGGCGGAGAGGTGGGGGGGATGGACGAGATGAGGTCACGTGTTCCAGGGATGCTGCGGGTGTGTGTTCCGGGTCTGCGCCGGGAGGACTTCCGGTCCCTGCACGCTCTCCTCGCGGTGGTTTCTCTCCGCTCCGGCGGGCTTCCGGCCTTTAGAACCGCCAGATAGGGAGACTTCCGGCGAAGGTCTGCGCACCGCGCGGGGCGCACCTCGCTTCCCTGCGACGGGAAATCGTGCGGGAGCGAGAGAGTGGCCGAGCTCACTCCGAAGCTTCGAGGAAGTGAGCTCGAGATCGCGGATGGCGCAAAGAGAAAATGAGTCGATGAACTGCGGCTGTCAGCCCAGGATGATTTCTATTTTTATCTTTTTTAATGCGGTTTTTTTTTTTTCATTTGGGATTTTTCGTACACTGTAAAAAAATTTGGTTTGAAAATTAATCAACACTATTGGAAGCTTTTTTTTATAAACGGTTAATGAAATTTCAAACACTTGTGCGTTGCAATTTTACAGTAAAATTTGTATTTTGCATGCAAAATTTTGTAAATTTCGAGCACAAAATGTGCTCGAAATTTTATCTGATATTTTTATTTTACAAGAAAGGTACATTAACGTTCAATTGATGTAAATAATTTAGCAAATTTCAAGTTCCGGTACATTAAATTTATAATTTGTTTTTGTAGGCAAGCAGGGAAAAAGGGCGAGGTTTCTTGGGCATTTGAAGAGATTACTTCAAATCATTACTTGAAGAGTAATTTACTTTAATTTCAATGAAAAAGTACATTAATTTTTCATCATAATTGTACATTGAATTTAATGTACCATTTTTCACATAAAAACTTCCAGTCCGGTAAATTAAATTGACAATTTTTTTTTTTTTTTAGTGTTTGCCAAGTTTCTGGGGGAAGACAATTTTCGTTCTACTGAGCTCTTTATGCGCGATTTAAAAATGACATGCATTGCAGGTTTCGTTACCGACCGGGGTAGGGAAGAGTGCGACGAAATGGAGCAATGGGGCAAAACGGGATAGTCGGGGCAAAAGGCAATTTTCCAATAATTTTTAGATGGGAGAATGAGGAAAAACGTGTCAGAAAATCCGGATGCATCGATGGGGCAAAATGGGGCACCCAAAAATTATTGGAAAATTGCGTTTCGCCGCACTGTCCCATTTTGCCCCGCTCTGTCTACTTCGGGTGGCCTTGAAGTGCTATCCGGGGTGGACCATATTCACCACTATTTGCCATGGTCTCAAAATAAATAAAATTATTGTGCAAGGGAGGTTAATTGTACTTACGTCATCGACTTCCCAGCCTTCCTCCTGCCAGAAATAACAGCTGACGAAGGCCGCAGCGACGACAGCCAATGGACCAGCTCCTCCGAGCTCGATGGCTTCGCTGCCGAATACCGCCAGCAGACCACCCCCGAGTAACATCAGGACTCTCATCGGTACCATGAACGGCTGTAGAGAATTAAAGAGAAACGATATTAAATGGCTGACTCGCATATTCGCAAAAATAATTCGAGCCAAATGAATTATGCATCGACCGAATTTAACCCCAGGGGATGCGGGCATAATGGAACATGATTAACATTTTTTTACCATGTGGGTTATACTGGTATATAAGTTTTTACTGGTATATAATACTGGTATATAATTTTTGCCATGTGGTTTTTGCCCACATGGCAAAAAAGTACTGGGATACTTTTTGCCATGTGGGAATATTATTATACTCTCGACGAGACTTTTAAGATAGTCCTCGCGAATAGTATTCACTTCGCATAAGTTTCAGAGAAATGAGAGAACATTGCAAACACTTCTCGATTGTATAAAAATCTGAAAAAGCAATTTTTTTAAATGGTATTAACAAATTGATAAAAAATAAAATTGATCAACAAATCACTCCGAAATCAAACTTTTTTCATTAAAATAATTCTTTCATTTTTCTAAATGAGTATGAATTTTTTCAGATTTTTACATTGACTTTGAATATTGTGACTACACATTCTTCCTAAATTAAAAGAGAAAATCACAGTGGATTTAAAAATCTGCAAAAAATTCATACGCATTCAGAAAATTCAACGAAGCACTTTCGTTTAAAAAAAGTTAGGTTTCCGTGAGATTTGTTGAACAATTTTATTTTTCATCAATTTGTTAACAACATTTTGGAATCATTATTATGGAAAATTAATCTTTTTAGCACCTTTATTAATGTTTGATTTTTTCAGATTTTTACACTATCCAAAAGCGTTTGCTATCATTCCCTTTCATTCCCTTTCATTTCTCTGAAACTTATTGCGAAGTGAACACTACTCGCAAGGACTACCTTAACTGGACCGTAACATCCCCGAACGCCCGACCAAAATTCACAACAGTTTTTCGTTACAAACCATGTCAACTCACGTTACACAGGAACGGTTCGAAATCCCGACGAGTTTTTCGACGAAATGTAAAAACAATCCGAGAACCCGTGTCATTTCTCGAGCTATCGAATGGGGAAACGAGATCTCGAGTCCTCCCGGAGGATACAGTTTCTCGTGAAAGATCGTCGTCGTTGAAACATATCGCCGAGTGCAAAGCTATCGAATATCTACGAATGTACAAATAGTATATTCTCGGCAGTCAAGAACGGGGGAATTCTTGCGGAGCACGTAGGATAGGCGTCGGCTAGGTAAACACGATTCTACATCGCGTGACGGGTTTCGTGAATGGAAACGGATTTTCTCATCCTCGTATGTACCGTGCCCTCACATACAACCCCCCCTCCCCCTCCCCCCCCCCCCCCAATATAGTGCACTATTTTCACTCGTTTCTTTTCGACTCGGTACCCACCCAGCAGAGCGAGTTTTGCTCGAGTCTCCGAGATATTCGGCATATATACATACATATATGTATATATATGGGACATTCGACGTCAAATTGGCAGCCCTTGTTCCTCAACCCCGGCGACTTTGTTCGTTTTTTAGAATGCAAAATGTTCTTACCGACCAGTAAGGTCTCGGGATTTTTTTTCAGATTTTTTTGCACCACGATTAAAATTTTTTAATCCTCGAAGAACCAATTCGGAAAACGTCGTTTTAAAAAATCTGAAAAAATTAATGCTGATTCTGTGATTTAAAATATGATTTTTCAGTACGATACGCTAATGGAATCTCAATACTTACTATTTAAAGTTTTTACAAACTTTAGAAAATTTTTAATCCATTAATATTTGAGAGAGTTACGACCAATAGAAAAGAATAAAAATTCCAACTTGCTACATGAAAAAAACTAAAAACTTGTGAAAAATAGTGAATATTGAGATCCCATTATCGTGCGGTGCTTAAAAACCATACTTCAAATCGTAGAATCAGCGCGAGGTTTTTCAGATTTTTAAAAAAGACGTCTTAGGAATTTATTTTTTGAGGATCAAAAAATTTCATTGGTGGTAAAAAAAAAAGTCGAGACCCTTACGGGTCGGTAACAACACCATACGAAAAAAGAAAGAAAATCGACGGGGCTGAGAAACATGGCTTGCTGATTTGACGTGGAATGCCCCATATAGTATACACATATACAGTATACACATACAGCATATACATATACATATAGCATATAGCATATACAGTAGTATACACATATATAGTATACACATATAGTATACACATATGGATATGCATACATATGTGTATATCCGTGTATATATATCTGTATATATGTGTCTATACGTGTATGTATGTATATATATGTATATGTGTAGAGATATAGACATATATATATATATTTATTTCTGGAGAAAAAAGAGCGGGCTTGGGAGGAAGGAACGGGTTAGAATCTACTTCTCCTCTTTTCCTGCGAATGTTTCTCGCAGTACAGCGGCGTCGAGGCGTGCTCCCGTGCTTTTCATCCATGTACCCAGCAGAGCAATTCACATAGGATGTTGCCACTGGTGGAGGCACATATGTAACTACAAGATGTTCGGGACGATATAACTCTGCCGGCGGTATACGCCAAGATTAAATATCTTTTCCGAGGCAGGCATTTTGTATGGCTTTTGCCGAAGCACGGAGCCGGGAAACTAGTACGTACGCGCTTCCTATTTCAATCTGGGCGAAATAGGAAAAATCTCGCGTTAACGAAATTACGATTTTTTTCTAACCATGAAATTTTTCAAGTCTCGCGATACGGCTCTGCGGTTAAAGGGGTTAATAAATCTGGGTGAAAAAATGCGTTCACTAAAATCTGTTGCAGTTAATTATTGCCGAGCATTAAATTTGGTATGGCTTTTGTGGAAGGACGGAGCCGAGAAACTTGTACGATACACGCTTCCTATTTTACTAATATGGACTTGATAAATTTCATGGTAAAAAAATGCCAATTTAATCGTGAGGTAATAAAAATTAACTTGCGATTACATTACGATTTTTTTTAGCACGAAGTTCATCAAGTCTCACGATAACTGGTGGTTTAATAACATGATTGGTGGTTTAAAAATATAAATAAAATCTGAGTAAAAAAATATACGTTGGCTAAAGACTGTTGCAGTAAATTATAGTAGAGGCGATTGAAAATATTTTGACAAAAACAAAAGCCAGCGGAAATGATGACAATTTTTTTCACCATGAAATTTATCAAGCCTCGTGAAATACCTCGACTTGCGGTTAAACATTTTTGAAAAATCTGAGTAACAAAAATGCGTTGACTAAAAACTATTATAAAAAATTATAGTCACCGAGATTAAAAATATTTTGGGGTTAAAAAAAGAGAAGAGCTGGCGAAAATGATTAAGCCTGTCGGCGATTAAATTTTGTCAAAATTTTCATTTAGCCTTGGCGATAAATCGTACGCCCATTTTTTTCCACTGCTATCTAGTCGCGGCTGGCCTGTAGCGGGGTCAGCGAAAAATTTTGGCTCGTTTGTGCGGCGAAAAGTAGCTGCTGGTACCGGGGCAGAGTAGAAGAGGGAGCCTCCGGATTGCGATTAGCTACAGTATTCTCCGGAGCTACTATACTGCTATCGGAAGGATAATGTACGAGACAATGAGCGTCTCGACGCGAGCAATTGGGCCACCGGGCGATCCGGGCCGGTCCGCTTGCGATTACATTCACCTTGGCCTCTCCTATTCCACCTACACGCCATCGGCTTCCACACTGCGACACTATGTGTGTACTATACACACATATACAGGGGGAGAGCGGGGCAAAATGGGATAGTGGGACAAGACGCGATTTTCCAATCATTTTTGGATGCCTCATTTTGCCCCATTCATACATCCGGATTTTCTACCCCGTTTTGCCCCACCGACCCATCCAAAAATTAATGGAAAATTGCATTTTGCCCCACTATTCCCATTTGCCCTTACGGTCACTTTTGTCTATTTTTTTTTTTAACTTTTACGGGCTTCCAATTGTGCTTTGTTGCACCCACAAATTCCAACCATCACGCACTCTAGTACCTCGTTCTTCCCCACATATACATCTAATATGTATGTATATACACTATACACAGACATACATCTATGTATCTATACATGCATTCATATTAGATGCACGTGTAGGGAAGAGCGGTGCAAAATTAGACAGTTGGGCAAAACGCAATTTCCCAATCATTTTTGAATGCTTCATTGTGCCCTACAATCCCTTTTTTCAACTTTTACGAGCTTCCACTTGTGCTTTCTTGCACACACAAGTTCCACCCATTACGCACTAGAGTGCCCCGCTCTTCCTTACACGTACGTCTAATATGTATGTATGTATGTATATATACTATACACATACGTACATGTATATATTCATATTAGATGCACGTGTAGGGAAGACCGGGGCAAAATGGGACAGTATGGCAAAATGGTATAGGGGGGGCAAAATGCAATTTTCCAATAACTTTTTGATGCGACACTGGCGCAAAACGGCGTAACAAACCCGGATGTATTAATGGGCCAAAATGGGGCAAAACTGGGTAGAAAATCCGGATGTATCGATGTATGTATAATTCATGAATGTCCTATTTTGCGCCATCAGGCAAAATGGGGCAAAACGGGGCATCCAAAAATTATCGGATTTTTGTTGAAATTTCGTTGTGCCATTTTGCCCCGCTTTCCCCTATATCCGTGTACATATTATATATAGGGCGAACTCTTTTCTTTACTTTCCAGCAGGTTCGTTCCCGTGTACCCGACCACCACGTAGGTACGTACATCTCGCGGCCAGAATTTCACTTCAGCCCGGAGCCGTTAAATCCCCGCCCGGCTTAACGAGAGAGAGAGAGAGAGAACCGTTAGTGCACTAGAGGTAAATCTCTCTCCTCCCGAGAAACTCTCTCCACCGTGCTCGAGGATAAAATTATTGTTACAATTTTTTATTCGCTGAAGAGCGAGAGTAAAAAAAAAGAGAAAAATGAAGAAAAAAAAATTTAATCGCCTTTTCGCTGCAATTAAAAGAGACCCTCCGCGGAGCGTACGTTGTTGCATTCAATCATGTTTCCCCGAGGTAAAATAACGATACGCGTGTATTTAATCAAGTCGCGGCGTGAGCGCGCTACGCGAGTTTCGCAATGTTTTGTATATGGTTAACAAACCGAGAACGATATTTTTTATGTCGCAGAAAAAATACAACGAAGAGAGCATTTTTAAACGTTGTTTTTTTCAGATTTTACCGAAAACTTTTTTATCCTTTTGATCTTAAAATTAACATTGCCATTCGGGCGGGGCGACTCGAGGTCGTCCTTAAGGGTTATGGAGGGGGCGTAAGGACGTACGTCGCGTCGGAAGGGCATCTCTCTGCGGTGGTATAAAGTACGAAGCGAGAAGAGGGAAGAAAGTAGAAGACAGTAGGGGAGCGTTGGTTCGCTGGAGATTTCGCGGGTTCCACAATTTTTCCTAAATAGCTAAAAAAAAACCGAAAACTATATTTTTCACGCTTCAGGAAGAACATACAACGAATGTATTCGATAAAACTCATTTTTTTCTTCAAATTTTAGCAAAATCTTGTTCACCCGTTTTTTCGAACTTTAACTACATCTTTTTTATCCGTTTTTTTTCGAACTTTACCTAAATATTTTTATCCCTTTTTTCGAACTTTAGCAGCATCTTTATCCGTGTTTTCGAACTCTAACTAAGTCTATTTTAATGAGTTTTTTTCGAATTTTAACTAAATCTTTTTTATCCGTTTTTTTTTTCCAAAATTTAACAAAATATTTTTGATTTGTTTTTTTTACTTCACCAAAATCTTTTTCGTCCCTTTTTTCTAAAGTGACCATTGCCATTGGAGCGGGTCGGACTCGGGGTCGTCCTTAAGGGTTATCGAGGGAGCGTGAGGAGGTACGCCGGGTCGGAAGTGCATCCCTCAGCGGTGGTATAGATCACGAGCGAGAAGAGGGAAGAAAATAGAATACAGTGGTCCGGGGAGCGTCGGTTCGCTGGAGATTTCGCGAAGGATTCATGGATCATGGGATTCTGTCTCGAATGAATGTCGACCTCGCTGGACCGGAGGGAAGGTTCTTTGAACTATGTATACGGTTGCTAGCACGTAGTGTACACGTACGCGAACGTATGGCGGCGATATAGTCGCATATTATACCTATATACGAAATATATATATATATATATATATATATATATATATATATATATATAATACACATATAGGTGTTTCGGTGGTGGTTGCTCGGTTTGTACTGTGGGGTGAGAGAAACTGTGGAGCAGACGTGACTCTCTCGCGGCTATCTCGACCGGTCCGCCTCCCTCGATATTGCGGTAAGCCGTCGAATATTACATTTCGCACCGTCGATCGACGTACGAAACAGTCCTGGATCGTCGCCACGAAATTCACCCCCTCAGCCCCCGAGCCTTCTCCCTCCGTTCCATCATGCCGATACATTCGATCCTTCAATTTGTACATCCAACTGTGTGTATGTACGTAACTGTAACCTCGAGGGGATGCGACAATCACCGTGCGACCGCAGAAAGCAGCTTTCCTCGTCCATCAATTTTCAACCCTTTATTAAAGAGTCTTTCACATCGTTCGTCGGAGCCGGGAATTCTTCGCTCAGAGGCTTGATCGCGGGAGGCTCGAATAGGGAAGAGCGGTCGATTGCCGGCGATGAGGAATTTAAGATGGTGTTAAATTGACTCGGTTCGTAAGAAAAAGTGTAATCAATTTTTCTTTGAGGGTCGTTAAGTTTTACAATGAAGAATAGATTGTTAGCGTTAAAGACTGACAAGCTGTCGTTCGTTAGGGATGTTGAAGATTTTTCGAAAACATTCATTGCACGTTTTCGTTATCGACAGAGTATTATTTGTTCGAGCGGTTCGAACACTAACGCAAAGTGGTTTATTCAAAAAATGTTTCTCTAAAACTTTTGCTGATTTCTCCGATCACAGAAATAAGAATTAATTCCTAATAAATTCTTATCAGGAATAAGAATACACAGAAAATCTACACTGTTGCGAAAAGAAAAAAAAAAAATGGAGCTTTCATCACCGACCGAGCCCGGGACGATTCGTCACCAACCGGTCTCATATTGGCTCGAGCGATATAAAAATCATGTTCGACTCCATTTTTTTTTTCGGCTCGGAATCGCTCGATCCTTGTCAACGATTTATTAACAATATTCAATCGTGCTTCGCGCAGGCTTTTGATATTCGTCACGCGAACGATTTCCCTGGACGATGCTCGCCGCTCGGTTCGAGAAACGGAGATCGGGTTCGCAGCATCGACCATTCCGGACGCTGTCGAAACTCCTGTACGGTCTAGCTGTTGAAAGCTCGGCTGCAGTGTTGGTGCACAGGACGAGGAAGAGAGGAAGGAGCGAAGGAGGGAAAGAGGGACGACCAACGGAATAGCACGGAAGCATCGGGTCGGACTGGCGTTGCAGGTGCCGATGCGGCAAAAGCGCACCGCTCCAGCCAGGATTCGGCTGCAAGCCGTCGTGGACGCTCCACCGCTGCCTTCGGGATGGGCTCGAGAGTGAGCCTCCATTCGCAAACATTTAATTCAGGAAAATCGATAGTCAATGTATGTGTTCTCCCGCACCTCACCCCCTATGTATTCACGCGTATGTATACACAGATATATTCACTGGGAGTGCAGTAGGTGGATGCATTTCCGGTTTGGTGTGCTCGCGTCGATGCTCGTGTCGACGGCACCGAATTGAATTTCAAATCTTCACCTTTCGATCTGTACACGTACCTATAGTATATACATGTATGTGTGTATGTATGAATATATATCTTATATACATTTCGAAAAATTGTTTGTTTTGAGTCCCAATTTTTAAAATCGAGGGCGCCGGCCCAAATACCAAGTACCGTCTCCGAGGCTCTAATAAATATTGACGTATTTCCGTCTGACGTCACTTCCGATGGAACAATGATATTTTAGAATCCGAAGTGACGTATTTCCGGTATGACGTCACTGCTGTTAGAAAAATGACATTTTCAAACCGGAAGTGACTTGTTCCGGGTATGACGTCGCTTCCGATAGAACAATGATATTTTAGAATCCGAAGTGACGTATTTCCGGTATGACGTCACTGCTGTCAGAAAAATGACATTTTCAAACCGGAAGTGACTTATTCCGGGTATGACGTCACTTCCGGTCAGAAAATCAGATTTACGAATCGGAAGTGACGTATTTTCGGCTAATGTCCGGAAACCCAAAATCCCGGTTACGAAATTCCGTGGTCCATAGCGAAAGAGCGAATCGCCCGAGCCGCAACAACCCACTAACGTATGCATGTATTTGCATATATATGTATTTTGTAAAGTTCTGTGTTAGTTTGTACACAGTTTTCCTTGAGAGCGCATTGTTATTTGCTCGGAGCATGGGTTTGAGGTGTGCGCGTCTATAAATCACAGCTTCCGGTTGCGGCAGGAGTCTATACAAATTAGTCGTGGCCAGCGAGAGTGCACTCAGCGAAGGCAGAAAACGATAGAGAGAACTTGAGGATAGTGGGGTAAAATGGACTGTTTTTAGTGCATTTTTGGGCAAGACATTTGAAAAAGTTGAATCTGGAATCGAGGGCCCTGGTCCGTTTTGCCCCGCGGTTCAGTTTTGCCCCCTCCCCCTTTACCATATTCTAGGACCCGGCAGCACCCCCTTTCTCCCCGGCAGAAGACCCGGCAGAAGCCCTTTTCTCCTACACGAGCCACCCACTCTCATTCTCTCATTCTCTCTTTCGTTTCAACTAAAAAAAAAAAAAAAAAAAAAAATCTCTCGCTATTTTCACTGTACGATCTGCAATTCATGAGAGGGAGGCAGGTATAGACTTCGAAAAAGCGCGGAGAACGAATCGGGCGATACGGAGATGGTTGGAAAAGCTATCCATCCGGGTATTCGACTCGACTGTATCAACCGACAGTTCGTATTCGACGCTTCGTTTTGCTTCGTTCGTCGTTCGGCGTATATACATCGAGCCACGATTCTCTGTGCAATCCCTCCTACCGACTTTCGCCGGGGAAAAAAAATACCTTGACTGTGTCTCCCTCACGTTGTTGCGGAACAGTGTGTTTTTTTTTTTTTTTTTTTTTCATTCACTTTCGTGATAACGCATTGACTCGATGAGATGGAAATACTCGTTAGGAGATGCGCTTCGGTTAGCGAATCAGTTCTACCGGCACGTCAAATTTGAGGTAATGAGATTTTTTTTGGGCGCGTTGAGCAATTTCGACATTGGCTCGTGGCTTATTATTTCAATTTTTTTTTTTTTTTTAATCGTTGTTTTCGTAAAACATTTTTTTTAGATTGTCACACTAAGGCGTTCAGAATGTTCCAAGACATTACACAAATCACAAAATGTTTTCTATTACGATATATTTTTTTACGATTTTTTTTTTGTGTATCGTTCGTGGGTTCATTTTCTGAAACTGATTTCTCTTTTGGGCCATTTCACCCACTACAATACGTTTACCCTGTACTTGTTTCTTATCAGAGAAACGTGTCGTTGATGCATGACCCTGAAGATATCTGCATCAGACAAAATTTAATCTTTAGCACGCCATAACTCCCGTATTTTTCATCCTACAGACTTTTCTTTGGGCTCATTTTCTTCGTTATGAAATTCTGTAGGTGCGCATTTTTTTATTTATTTATTTTTTTTTAAAGGCAGTGCATCGAAAACAAATTTTTGACACGTCATAACTGCCGTATTTTTCATCCTACAGACTTTTCTCTGGGCTCATTTTCTTCGTTATGAAATTCTCTAGGTGCGCATTTGCGCTATTTGCGCCCAGCAAAAAGTATCCTCGTGACCGGAGGTCTCTGTCTTTTATCTCCGTTTCTCTTCTCTGGTTCCACTCCCGAATCACTTCGTTCGATTGTTAAATAAACGTCTTCATAATGTTCCAAAACGTCATAAAAATCTTGAAATTTTTATTTTTCAATGTTTTTTTAACCATTTTTTGTTTTTGTTTTTAATGTCTCGTGTATTCGGACCATTTTCAGAAACCGACTTCTCTTTCGGGTCATTTCACCCACTACAGTACATTTACCCTGTACTTTTTCCTTATCAGAGAAACGTGTCGTTGATGCCCAGCAAAAAGTATCCTCTTGACCGGGGGTCGCGACCCTTCATCTCCCGAGTGAGTTTTATTCTCATACAGTGCGGAGCTTCTGTTCATTCTCTTCTCAAGGTCTACTCCGGAATCACCTCGTACGCTTGTCACGTAAACGTCTTTAGAATGTTCCAAAACATCACAAAAATCACGAATGTTCGGTATTTGCCATTTTTAAACGATTTTTTTAAAACATTATTTAAACCATTTTTTTCCATTTTTTTTTACCATTTTAAAACAATTTTTTCTATTTTTTACAATTTTTTTTACATTTTTTTTAGTGTCTCGTCCGCCCGGTCGATTTTCTGAAAGCGACTTCTCTTTTAGACCATTTCACCCTGTACAGTACATTTACGTTATATTTGTTCCTCATCAGAGAAACGTGTCGTTGATGCCCAGCAAAAAGTGTCCTCGTGACCGGGGATCGCGATCTTTTATCTCCCAAGTGAGTTTGATTCTCCTATAGTGCGGAACTTCTGTCTATTCTCCTCCCTGGATCCACTCCGGAATCACTTCGCGATATGAAACTACTTTCCGCGAAGCGAGCACGAAGTTAAAGCAAATTGAAGCTATCGTCGGGATATCAATTTTTGCCCTGTTTCCAACCCTTCACCCCTTCGCCCCACGACCTCGGCACCGCTCTTCTCATTCTTGTTCGAGTGAAACCGAGGCTCTCGGACTTCCATCTGGCATTGAGCCTCCGGCTAAATTCTTTCGTTTTATCATTGTTTTCTATTACGCCGAGGATTCATACTATAGATATATTTATAACCGCGTGGGATATTTCCGTATGAGCGACATTCTGTACGTATGGCAGAAATACGCATACGGTATGCACCCGGATCTTCGTCTCGTCGAGTTGAATCAATTAGTGTGTGTTTATGTTTTTTTTTCTCACATTTATGAAATTAATAAATTGTATTTTTTTTCTATTTTATTTAATTTAAATTTTTCTACTACTCGATCTGAATAATATTATTTCGATAAATAGATGTCGGTGGTGAAATAACATTTAATTGACACTAACAATATCGAAGTTTTTCTCACGTGTTATACGCGATCAATTGTTTTATTTTTTTAATTTTCGCCTGTGGCTGTTTTAATCGCGACCGCAGAGAGAATTTGTTTGATTTAGATAAGTAATTTAAATTGACGAAATTAACATTCCTAGTATTTTTCACCATATCCAACAATATTTATATCCGATAAAATTAAATAGTAATAAAATTATCGAGGGCGAAAGTTCGAATATTAAAAAAACCGTCTGTCGAGAATTATTGATTAGTCGGTACATGAAAAAAAATGTATATAAAAAGAATGTCATCAGGTATGAAATTGGAAAGGTGGAAGCTGCAAAGTCACCCAAAGGTCGCCGGGTATAATCAAGAAGCGTGCAAAAACGCCGTCATCGACCGTGCCGTTTTTATCACGACCGCACAGACAATTAATTCGATTTAAATAAAATTTAATTAAAATTACCAAAATTAACACTCCCAATTTTTTTGATTGCACCACATCCAATAATATTTATATCGGACAAAATTAAATAAAAATAGAATTATCGAGAACGAAGCTTCGAAAAAAAAAAATAATAACAGTCGAGAATTATTGATAAGTCGCTACATAAAAAAAAAAAAATTAAAAAAAAATGTGATTCGGTATGAAATTGGGAGTTGGAGAGTCACGTAAAAGGTCGCCGGGTATAATCAAGAAGCGTGCAAAGACGCTGGAAGCAAGTGTACACGGTCGGGACGGCGAGGTCTTCTACGTGAGCTATAGAGAGAGACGGACAGGTCCGGAAAACGGCTCCGGGAAGATCCATAGGATTCGTTGGACACGTAGTCTCTCGCGCGGCGTGGATTTATCTTCGTGTCGCGGACTGGACCGCGAGGGATGCTGCGCGAGGGAGCCGGGGCTGATTCGAGGCGGTCGAGCTCCGCCGTAGCTGGTTGAACGCGGGGGTTGGGGATCGGGTTGCGGAGGGCTATATGCTCTCCGTGCTTCTCTGGCACAGCGCGAGATCCTCTTCAAACGACATTCACCCGATTACTCGAGAGGCCAGGCTACGCCGAGGGAGCTTGATCGATCGTACCCGTCGTCGTCGTCTTCGTCGGCGTCTCCAGCTACCGAGAGACTCAAGGAACTCGAGTCGAGGCCCGGTGGTCACACACAGCTCTCCCATCTCCCACACTTTCTTATATATATATATATATATATATATATATACTACGTATATGTTTTATATATGGGGCATTGCCTACCATTTGGACCTGGGTCCAGCGCTGGGCATCTTGGATTGGGCCGACGATTTTTTATATGACTGAACTAACAACCAAAAACACTCAGATTTTTTATTAGAATTTAAACTATTGTTTATTGAATTAAAATGATGATTAAAAAAATGAGCAACACACTTTTGGGATTTTTTTTTCGATTTTTCCGAAGAGTTTCTTTTTTGGTCTTACAAAAACTCCGGTCGAGATGGTAGGGAATGTCCCATATATGGGGGCGAAACGGGCACCGTCTTAACTTTTTTATAAGCGACTTATTTCAGTTTGCTGATGTTCCTTACATAAGAAAAGAGTGGAAAATAGGTCAAAATGTTGATGATTAAAAAATATATATAATCATCCTATCACTCATCCTACCACAGGAAAATATAAGCACAGATAAAACACACAGAGAGGAAAAACTGTGGTTTTAACTGCATCACTGTATCGCCAGCAATTGATCGAAAGGGGGCAGCCGGAGATCAAGGGAAATTGAAAAAGAAAGAGCCAAGGACGAATTCAACAATCGACAAAAAAAATTTGAAGATGCCCCATGCATATTCTGCAGGGAACTATATTCCGAGTCGATCGAAGGTTGGATGCAGTCCAGCATCAGTCAGGGCTGTTCCCACTGTCCATGTGCTGGAGCCAATGAGGCTGACATATCCTTGAACTACAATGCGATTTCTGCGCTACCGATTAGATATAGCAATAAAAAATTCTTTCCAATTTTCCTCCAAATTTGATAATCGGTCAAACCGTTCATCAATAACTCGTTCTCGTTGATGAAAAAATGGATAATCAGTTTATTTGTCGATAAAAAATTCGATAGCCAATTCATTCGATGATCGAAAATTGCGTAATGAATTTATTTGTTGATCGAAAATCGCGTAATGAATTTATTTGTCGATTAAAAATTTTATGACAAATATTTTGAGTTTCCAATCTCTTGCTCTCGAGGCTTCCGACGATTTTTGTTGTCCGCAATTTCACTGCCCAATGTGTAGGGGACATCGAGAGACTGTGAAAGCGGACGGGCCAACGCCGAAGTAAATAATTCATTTAGCGTTTTACGATCTCGAATCCGAATGAGCGACAATAAGAATCACGCGGTTCGGTTCTTGCCGGCGAGTATACAGAGGTATAGCGCACGAGAGACGATTTATGGATGCTCGTTCGAGGATCGACAGTAGTATTCTGTTGTATCGCTTTATTTACTGTTCTCCGGTCCGTCAATGAGAGTGCGCGCTCGTTCCCGAGTTTGCTCACCCGTCAATGAATAACGTGACGGATTATGAACCGTCACGTCTGTTAAACATCGTCTTATTTGATATTGGCATGAGTCACGCGGAGCCTCGTGACACAGACCCGTCGCGCTACGATGCCCGAACGATTATATTGTATCGATACCGTCACGAGACCCCCGTCGAGCGGTCGAACGATAATAGAGAGAAAGAAGCCGGTAAGACTAATTCAACGAGCGGCGTGACATGTCAAGAGATCTTTCGAACTCGAGGAAAGACATCGGTGACAAATTATAGTCACGAGCCCGCTGCATCTAAGCAGAAACGATTTCTTTGGGTCAATTAACTCACGCTCACGAATGGCGAAAAGAATAATTGCTGTATTTTTATTTTTATTTTTATTTTTATTTTTATTTTTATTTTTATTTTTATTTTTATTTTTATTTTTATTTTTATTTTTATTTTTATTTTTATTTTTATTTTTATTTTTATTTTTATTTTTATTTTTATTTTTATTTTTATTTTTATTTTGATTTTGATTTTTATTTTTATTTTTATTTTTATTTTTATTTTTATTTTTATTTTTATTTTTATTTTTATTTTTGTTAATACCCAAAGTAATCATCATGGCAAATGAAGAACAATCTAATTCAACCGATCGTTAGTTCGACGCACTAGGTATGTTGAGCGAAAAAAATGATATAGTCCATCTTGCCCCGAGGGTCCGTTTCGCCCCGCTCTCTCCCACTGGCGGACCATCCAATAGGTCGAGAGTCAAGCGAATGGACCGAATGTATTCATATCGAAGAAATATATTGTACGGGCGTTAGAGGTCATTGACCTTTAAAGTGGACCATGAAACGGTGATTTATTATTGTTAAGAATAATAACAATTGATTCGGGGTACAAATGGATGAATCGAATTTGGGACTTTCTAGTATAAAAAGGATTAACGTAGATAGATAATACGACAAACTTACGTCACCCTTCTCCGGTACATATTTCGCGAGCCAGCCCCACAGCACCCCGAATCCAATGCCTCCGATTATGGCTATCGGACCCTGAAGAATTTGGTACCAGAGAGCGTCGTGAGAGAACATTACGCTCTTGATTATCCCATAAATTGCCACCGATGCTGCGTCGTCGATACCAGCTATAGCGATAATCAACGTTGGAATTCCCTGCGAACATATCGTCAATTATTATTTATTTATTTATTTATTTATTTATTTATTTATTTATTCATTTATTTATCAACGCGCAGAGCCCTTTTACACATATAAATAGGCTTTTTAAATTGAAATAACACTCTATAGAAATAATACAATTTAATCACTTTATTATCATTATTATATTTTGAATTTTTTTTTTTGTAAAGACTTTCAATTATATCTGACTTTGATGAGATATAACATGAAATAGGATGTTCGGATGCGCCGACGACGAGTCGTGTAAAAAGTACCTTTGCGACTCCATAACCCTTGCCCCGGAGCCTGAAGAGACACGGCACGACGACCGCCGGCGAGACCGCGGCTATGACACTTCCGGTTAGGAAGCTCCATATCCAGGGTAATCCGAGGAGATAAGTGGTCATGACGGCGACGACCGTCGCCTCGACGAACCATGGTATGAGTCCGAGTTTCGGGACGGTGATCCTCTGTTTCTTGAGGGCGTTCGGGTCCAGATCGAGACCCGCTCTCGTCAAGATTATCACCAGAGCGATTTTCCTGCAGAATCAGCCAAAAGAAGTTTGTCATTATTATTTTTTTATTTTTTTTCCTACACCAATCGTAATTCTCCGAGTTTCATTTCGTACATCGATACAGATCGATCGGTTTATATTCCGTTATTGCGCTTTGGCTCGGGCGACATTTGGCGTTGACTGCACTTCCGGTAGTCTTGCCGCACTGCTTCCTGTATAAACAGCCTCCGAGCCGAAAACTCGTAATGGGATAAGTTCGAGGCGCGGTATCCGAACTCGCGGTTTTACAAACTTCGGGAAATGAGACGCATGCATGCATTGGCAGTAGTTTCGGTGAATAATTAACGGCGGTTATGAGAGAACGTCGCTGGTCTCGGTTCGCTCCCGAGATGCGGGGAGAAACGTCGGAAACTTTGCCAAATTACTGCCTGGTGATTTTCAGCTGATATACCGGAAGCCGAGAATCTTCTTGCGGAGGGCGAGCCTCTGCAAGCAGGGTGTAGCAGTGTGGAAGTGACATCATAAAGGAAATACGTCACTTCCGGTTCGAAAATTATTCTACAGACAGTTACGTTATACCGGAAATACGCAACTTCCGGTTCGAAAATGTCATTTTTTGTTTCAATCTGAAGTCGCGTATTTCCGTCACTGCCGATTGAAAAATGCGATTTTCAAACCGGAAGTGACGTATTTGCGGTATGACAGCACTTCCTGTCAAAAAACGCGATTGCGAATCTAGTAGTGACGTATTCTCTGTATGTCGTAACTTCTGGTTAAAAATGCTACTTTGAAACCGGAAGTAACGTATTTCCATAATGAAGTCACTTCCGGTCGGAAAATTAGATATTTAAGGTATTTACTTTCGGTCGAAAAATGAGATTGTCAAACCGGAAGTGACGTATTTTCAGAATGACGTCACCTCCGGTCGGAACATTAGATATTTAATAATAAATATCTAACAAATTAAATAAATAATGAAGTAAATAAATAAATATTAAATAATTAAATATTTAGATATTTACTTCCGGTGAAAACGCGAGTTTCAAGCAGAATGTGACGTATTTTCGGTATGACGTCTGTTCTGGTCGAGAAAGACCAACGGAACGGTGGATTGATAGTCGCGCATTAACGACGAGTAACGAGGTAAACAGACACAAAGATATATCGGCCGAGATATGCGTGGCTGTAAAAAAAAAAGTAATAATAATAATAAAAATCTCCAGTTGTCCGCGAGATTTGATTAACTGCTCAATAAAATTAGCAATCGGTTCAACATGTGTTATCCATTCGTATCTGACAACTACCGTCGTAGATCATCGTAATCTCGTCCGCGTGGCGTTGCGGCACGCGGCGCGACTCTGCACATGACTCGATCATTATCGATTATGAAAAGATGTAAGAAAAAAAAATCCACCAAAGCAAGATTGTCGAAAACCTCGTGACACCTTTCGCGATCTTATCGGCTATCCATCCGCTATTTACCCGTCCAATCGGCTATAAATCATCCACTTCGCGTCGTAGTTGCGATGAAAAAAAAAAAAAAAAAAAAAAAATAGTTCGCGATAAAGTCATCGAAGAATCTCGATCGACCAATCGTGCGTTGATTCGCAGAAGAAGGAAGAAGACAAGAAGCGCAACACCGTCTTCGTGGTTGGTAGTAACACAATTTATCGAGACGCCGGAGGGGGAGCACAGGCGATAAAACGAAACCACGAGGATCCTCGTGACTCGGCTCGGTGTTTATTCAAACGAACGATCAATTATCGATCTTGTCTTCTGGAAACGTCCGCGGCTATCACGCGCATCGGAGTCACGAGGGAAGATACAATCGGGCCAGGCGTTTCCAGACTAAAACGGCCAACGACGTCCGCGACCTAGCACACGCACACCGTATCGTCGACTCCGTTCTCGATCAACATGTAGCTGCATTTTTTTTTTACTACACTCCGAGCGTATTTTTTTTTTTTGGTATTTGGTAAGTTTAATATTGACCGGAATTGTCATTATTCACTGCAGTCAAATGTTCACCGTTTTATTGAATGTTTTTTTACTGTTTGATTAATTTGCATTTGTTTAATAAAAGAATGAACTGTTATCATTGTCGTTTGGAAAATGTTATTTAAATTATTGCGATGTACCGCGACCGAATATTCTTTCGCTCCAGCGTCTTTTTTTAATGGGAGAAAATGGGATTAATGGGAAAATCATTTAAGGCACGAGAATGAGGTTTTTGGTATTGATGATTAATTATTAATCATTAATAATAAAATAAGTAATTAAGAATTTCAACACAATTGGACGAATAGATTTTAAGAAACGATGTCCGTTTGTTAATTGTTATGTGTTAATTTTTTATTGCTAATAAGTCCGTTAGTAGTTGATGTTTTTCAATTGAAAAAAAAAAAAACTAAAATTTTATAACACGTTGTACTAAATGTGTGTAAAAACCTGACGTTATTCTTTTAATACCCGCGTTAAAAAAATTGTTGAAAATCGACCTGTCTTTCTGGACCAAATCCTCATGGCCAGTGCCTCAACACCTCCAGCAATTGTCCTAGATGAACCCCCATAAACTTTTATCTAAGCTTCCGCAGGCCAGTCCAGAAAGCTGTAGCGGTAAACAAATAAAAAATCCTATCACAAAAAGAACTACTTTCGTCCCGCATTGTCGCGAGGCACCCTCGGTGCGAAATATAAAGTGATAAAGCGAACGGAGCAAAAAACGCTCCATAATAAAAGTCGAGAGACCAAGTCCGAAAAAAAAACACGTGAAAAAAGGAAAAATAAAACAAATCGCTATGGATAAAGCTCGAGCTCTTGGGTGGCCTATACGTCGGTATTCGTCTTTCTGGACGCGTCCAAGGTATTTTCCGCGTTCCGTCCGACCAGTCGACCCAGAAACACCGAGATTCCTGGCATGCCTCTCGAACTGGCTCCGCCTCGCGACTTCCCTCGATAATCTCGATTTGCTCTCGAAACTCTGTCGACCAGCGGCAGAAGCAGCACGTGTGGGAAGCCTTTGCGGAGCGTCATTCTCTGCTACTATACTCCAGTCGGCGGGTCCAGCGAAATCCGATCAAGAGCCTCTCACAGATGCAATTGTGCCGGAGGATTTGCTATGCGCGAGCGCATTCCGAACCCATTCTTCCTCATTGCGAACCTCGAGACACACGCGGGGGTTCCTGCTTTGGAAGGCCTAAAAAAGCGTTTTTTCAGGAATTTTTTTGGGACGGAAAAGAAGAAGTGAGAGCCGTGAATTTAGAGGTACGTTTTGACGTATAATTTGAACTGTACGAAAAAATTTGTTTACAAGCAAAACAAAAAAGTACCGCATAGTTTGCCCCCCTGAATTGCCGGCCTTAATAGTTATTGGTTATTATTTTTCTAAACTGGCATCGACTTAAACTAAAACCCATTTTTCTCAGTACTAAATTCTCTTCTATGTACCTAACCTTCTATGAACCTAAAGCATTCTTAATAAAAGTATTTTTACATAATTTTTATAGCTCGTTAAAGTTGTTTTTTCTTTCTCAAAAACATATTTTTCAAAGCTGAATAAAATAGTGATTTTTCGATTTTTTTTTTTTTTGCTTTTTCGAGGTTTACGTAGAAGAAAAATATGTAACAATTGAAAACATATTTGATTTTTTTGTTTCGTTCAAGAATTACGAGCTGCATCTTTCCCGCCAATTGAAAACTACAGTGCGGTAAATCGGCTAATAACTATGTAGTAATTTTTTGTTCTGTGTTTAAAAAAATGTGTTCGTACAGTTGAAATATACATTAAAACATACCTCTAAATTCACTGGGCTCTCTTGTTTTTTTCCCTCCTAAGAATAATCTTGAAAAAACGCTTTTTTTAGGTCTTTAAAGCAGGATCTCCCTTAAGTCTTGTTCAGCAGTAAAATTGGATAAAAATTTGTATAGGCAAACGAATGCGGCGATTACGGGGATTAATTAAATTGTCGGCTCAGGATTAAACGGATTAATTAAATCGTCGACGGGGCGACCCACGCTCCTTCGACTACATCAACGATATGAGTATTTTTAATCGATTTGCTTCTTCTGCATCGATTGAAATTCACTTCAAAGTCCATCCGTGAATTTATTCAAATTTTTTTCGTTAATTTTTATCGACCTTTGGATTATTTAAAAATGTCGGCACTTTTTTTAAAATATACACTAATCTCGAAAAAAAGAAAATTGAAAAAATTTGAAAAAATTCTCCAGCAAAGGTAACAATTTTTTAAAAATCTTATACAAATTTTGTAATGTTTCGTCGAGCCGTTTAAGAGATATGCGGTACTCTTGCTGTGCACTGCTGCGCTGAAAGGGTTGAACAATAACTTCAAGGATAATTGGACCAAATAAAAAAATTAAAAAAGAAATTCCTCGGTGAACTAGACCGTGCGGTTTGCACGCACCGTGCAACGAGTATAATAATACACACACGTGGACGAAACGAGCTCGATAGCGTGGATAAAGGCGCGTGAAAGGCCATCGGAGACTGTACCGTGCGCCGGCCGGAACAAAATTCGTTATGTAATCTTTACGAGCCCATTAGGTCGGGCTTGTGTAACAGGCGCATGTACGTACATAGTCGGTAGAGGCGACATTATCGGAAGGGAAGGCCTTTGCTCGTGACTCCTATATCGATGACCAGCCGCATTATAAGTCTGCCGTCGCAAAGTGTGCCAAACGGATACTCGCGAACGGTAAAAAAGACATTGCAAATTTTTCAAATTCTTCGAACTTCTTAATTATAGAATTTTATTGTTATATCGCATTCCATGCGATTATTATCGACGTTTTCTTCAAGTAAATTTATTAATGGAATATTTTTTAAATATGAATTTGCTCATTTCGGCAACTCGATGCATAAAGCACATCCATTTTTTTAAGTAAGCACGTAAACTAAACTGTCAATAATATAAATCCACCTCTCAGTGACCGTTCATTAAAGGCGCACCGAAAAACGGCAGAAATAAATCAGATTTTGGTTGCCTTAATTTTATAATTTTTTTTTCTTATCGGTATAACAATTTTTTTTTTCTTACCTAATGTTATAGATCGTTTTAGCTAAAAATGCAATTCCTTGGCAAAAAAAAGTAAAATTGACCGTCAAAAACATTTAGCCATCTTGGACAGGGAACATTTATTGAGTGTCCGAGTCTTTTTTTTTTTACCGCGCACCTAAGTTAATTACTAATTACCAAGCCATATGTGCAGATAACGTCGATCGGTCGAGACGTCGGTGTGGCTTATCGTTGACAAACATTGTTCGAGTAGCACCCAGCGGATTATTCCGATATTTCATCGCGTGGAAATATTGTTAAAGCCGGAGCTCCCGCGATATCGAAATAAAGAACCAATCGCACTCGCCCTTGATGGAAACAACTTTTTTTTTACACTTGAAAATTTTATCGCGAAAAGGTAAAACGTTTCGCATTAAATTGATGCCTGCGATATCGAAGCAAAAAAAGATTTTGCATAGAAAACAACTGCCGATTTAATTTCTTTTTAAACGTTTCAAAATTTGATCGTGAAAAGGTTAAACATTACGCACTAAATTGACGCTAATGCGAAAAATATGCACCTCGCACGAGAGGCCTGCGATATCGATAAAAAAAAGATCCTCGATAGAAAAAAAAAACATTTTATTTAATTTTTTTTTAAGCTCGAGAATTTGGTCGTGAATAGGTGAAACGTTTCGCATTAAATTGACGCTAATGCGAAAAATATGCACCTCGCACGAGAGGCCTGCGATATCGATAAAAAAAAAAGATCCTCGATAGAAAAAAACATTTTATTTAATTTTTTTTAAGCTCGAGAATTTGGTCGTGAATAGGTGAAACGTTTCGCATTAAATTGACGCTAATGCGAAAAATATGCGCCTTGCTGGAGAGGCCATGGGCTAGAGGCTAGGAATCACATTCGTTTCTCGTCAAGTGCTATCGTTTAGCCGACCTCGCTAAATACTACGTACATTATTACCATCGGCAAATGCTATACGTCTGTTAAACATTCGTAAAAAAAAAATCGCCCGCGCTCTCGACAGAAAACAATATTTTGTTTAATTTTTTTTAACCCTTAAACATTTGGCTGTGAAAAAGTAAAACGTTTTGCATTTAATTGACGCTAATGCGAAAAATATAGAAAGAAATCCTTGATAGAAAACAACATTTTATTTAATTTTTTTTAACGCTCGACAATTTAGTCGTGAAAAGGTAAAACGTTTGGCATTAAATTGACGCTAATTCGAAAAATATGCATCTCGCATGAGAGTCCTGTGGAATACCGCAAATTTTTTTATGAATAGATTTTAAAAAAAGACCCTCGATAGAAAACAACTCTTGATTTAATTTTTTTTTAACTCCTGAAAATTTGATTGTGAAAAGGTGAAACGTTTCGCATTAAATTGATGCTAATGCAAAAAATATGCGCCTCGCTGGAGAGGGCATACGCGAGGGTCTGTGAATGACGTTCGTTTCTCGTCAAGTGCTATCGTTTAGCCGACCTCGCTAAATACTACGGTATATTATTACCATCGGTGAATGCAATATGTGTGTTAAAAATTTGCATCTGTCCATTGGCGAGATTTACGGAACTGTCGAGCTTGCTCGCATTATACGTACCGCGTGGGCACCGCGCTCGCGTGTAAACGTCGGGCCTCGGTCACGTACAGTTAAACATTCGCGTGTAAGAGCCGCGGCACCGATGACGCTCGAATCACGAGCAGGCTCGCTAAAAAGTGAGCCAACATAGAATGTCCCGAGCCCCCTGATCAGTCACGCGGTACATTGTAAAACAAATCCGCTCGTCGCCGCTGCCCATCGATCACCAGAAACTCGCGGGAAGCAGTAAAATAATTGCGGGGACTTACATCAATTTTAATTTTTTACTTAATTTATTTTAATTTTAATTTTATTTATTTATTTTTATTATTTGAGGTAATCCATGCGAATAATTATCACTTCGCATTAGTTTCAGAGAAATTAGAGGGAACTGCAAACACTTCTGGAAGGTATAAAAATCTGAGAAAATCGAGCATATTGCAGGTGCCGAGAAGATTCATTTTGCATAATAATACTTCAATGATGTTATTAAGAAATTGAGAAAAAATAAAAGTCTTCAACAAATTTCTCGGAAACCTAACTTATTTTTTTATTAAAATGATTCGGTCACTTTTCTGAATACGTATGAATTTTTTTAGATTTTCAAATTCACTTTGTATTTTTCTTTTTTATATGAAATGTGTACTCACAAAATTGAAAGTGAATTTGAAAATCAGAAAGAAGTCATATGTATTCAGAAAAATAAACGAATAATTTTCACAAAAAAACAGTCAGTTTTCCGGAAGATTTGTTGAACAATTTAATTTATCATCAATTTGTTAATGACATTTTGGAATTATTATTATGCAAAATGAATCGTTTCAGCACCTTTAATATGCTTGATTTTTTTCAGAATTTTATACCATCGAGAAGCGTTTGTAATTCCCTCTAATTTCTCTGAACCTCCTGCGAAGTGAGCATTATTCGCGAGGACTACATTGAACAGCGATCAATCGAATACGTGCGCGGTCGATCGAGACCGTTTCGCGAGACGACACCGCAGATATTTATAATCGCAAAAAAAATTCCACACTACTTATTGTTTCTTATTTTTTTTATATTTTATTTTTTTGTCGAGCAAAACATTTCTCGAGACAGAAGACCGTGAAGTTCGATATCGACGAGCGATTCCATTCAAGGTTCGTCGGCAGCGATTCGTAAGCACGGCGCATCGCTCGCCGCTCGCGCAATCGCTTGGAATTCAACGCGTCTCACTAGCTGTTTCTACAACCGACTCGATAACTATCTCTGACATTGCGACACGGATCGACGATTTTTTTTTTTTTTTAAATACATATATTTTTTTATCGATCGTCGCTTGCAATCCGAGCTAATATCAACTAACGGATCATCCTCCGTCGCGGGAGCGCGTGACTATTATCATCGAGAGGCATCCGAGAAATTCGACGATTACGAGCGTGTGCATCGATAAGTTTTAATCTGTACTTTACCCGCGCTCGCTATCCGTCTCGATAGTCACTGCGGAAAAAAACGAACCTTCGTACCAGTTTCGAGCGAGAGTACAGAGAGATACGTTATACGAGTGAAAAAAAAACAAACAAACAAACAGAATTTTTTTCTTTTTATATACGAAAAATGTGTGCAAAGTCATAAAATACATACTGAATTTAAAAATCTGAAAAAAATCATACGTATTCAGAAAAGCAAACGAATCATTTTCATTTAAAAAAAGTTAAGTTTCTGAGAGATTTGTTTATCAATGTTATTTTTCATCAATTGCTCAATAACATTTTGGAATGATTACTATGCAGCCTCAATCTCTTCATTACCTCTATACACTTGATTTTATACGAACATGAATAAAAAATATTTATTACATTTATTATTTATTATTTATAACATCTTGATCAATATGCTTGATTTTTTTTTCATAATTATATCCCATCAATAAGTGTTTGCAATTCCCTCTCATTCCTCTGAAACTTATGCGAAGTGAACACAATTCGCGAGGACTACCTTAAGCGTTTTCCGTTTGACTCCTTCAAAGCCTTGCCCGAGAGGCGAGGATATCCCGTCTGTACGGAATACACCCCCGAGCCGGTGGGTGTTTGAGGAAAATACATGTTACGGATAGAGGGTTACTAAGAGTATAGGAGAAGGCTCAGGTGCAGTAGCCACTTCTTACTTTGTCCGTTCGGCGAGGCAGACAGCCGTCGAGAAGAGCGCGCGGGGAAGGGCTTTGCCAGTCACCAGTATCTTACCGAGTGTATTGAGAGAAGCGCCTCGCGGATGGAGTTCTCACGAGAAGTGAGACTCCGCAACGGGTGCGAATGCAGTTGACTGGAATCGTCCCGACAATTCGGACAGAGATAGGTCTATTGAACTGTATACCGGGGCTATCGTGTCCCTCGTATACATATCCCGGAGCGTTTCTGCTCCACGGCTATTCTCGCGACACACCACCTCACACAGAAGCCCCGTGGAGTGGCGTCCTCCCTCGCTAGAGATTCACCTTCGTTCCGCGCGCCGTTTCAATAATGCAAGTGAGTTCCCCGGAGTATCTGCACGCCTGCTGTTTTCAACGCTCTGGTACGCGGTACCATATCGATGCTTTGCACGATAACCAACTCTTCCCCACCGTTCCTGTTCACAATCGCAATCGCATATACGAGAAATAAACTCGCCAGTGTATACGGGAATGTAGATAGTCATACGGCAAACAAAGTGTACATAGAATATAGTCGTTGGCCATTTTGGGAGCGAAGAACGAGCACTCATTGACATATTGCTGTTTGGCAATAGCGATAGCAATAGCAATGTGTTAATAAATGAGCAAGTAGTTACGATTGACTTGTAAATAGTGATTTGAAGACAATCGCAATCGTATATGCGAGAAATAAACTCGCCAGTGTATACGGGAATGTAGATAGTCATACGGCAAACAAAGTGTACATAGAATATAGTCGTTGGCCATTTTGGGAGCGAAGAACGAGCACTCATTGACATATTGCTGTTTGGCAATAGCGATAGCAATAGCAATGTGTTAATAAATGAGCAAGTAGTTACGATTGACTTGTAAATAGTGATTTAAAGACAATCGCAATCGTATATGCGAGAAATAAACTCGCTAGTGTATACGGGAATGTAGATAGTTCTACTGCAAACAAAGTGTAGGTACAATATAGTCGTTGGCCATTTTGGGAGGGAAGAGCGAGCAGTCATTGACATATTGCTGTTTGGCGATAGCAATAGCAATAGCAATGTATTAATAAATGAGCAAGTAATTACGATTGACTTGTAAATAGTAATTTAAAGTACAATACTACTGCAATTGTAATTACTTTTGCAATTACTATTCACCAAAAAGATATCCCAGTAAAGACAGTAATCTAGCAGCAATGGAACAGCAATGTAACTGAAAGTAACAGGTAATATTACGAGAATGTTACATGTAAATTACATGTAAGTTGCCATTTCCGACTCAGCAATATAACACTGTTATATTACCGTGTTATATAGTTGTTATATAATAATGTAACCTGCAATTTTATTTTAAAAACATATTATGACAAATTCCATCCTTGGAACAGCATCTTTATTAGTGACAATCGAAATTACTCTATCGATAGAAATAAATACATCTAAGAAAAAAAGGTTCTTACTTTGTGTAATTACGTTATA
This sequence comes from Stenichneumon culpator, assembly GCA_964017025.1. NCBI lineage: Eukaryota > Metazoa > Arthropoda > Insecta > Hymenoptera > Ichneumonidae > Stenichneumon > Stenichneumon culpator. The sequence goes on along the minus strand of OZ024779.1, from coordinate 14,773,643 downwards.
CCCCATTAACATTAGTTGATTATCGCGAAAGTTACACTCACATTGTTACAAGTAACGCTTGAAATGTAACGCTTACACAATTTTTATACATAATTATAACGTTACACCGATACATAACAGTTACATTAACTGCATATAACAATTGAAACATTACATATTATTCCCATGTTATATACTCTCTATATATCGGAACAATAACATTGTTGCATTACATCTAACTTCCATGTTATACTGCCGTAATAAAACATGTTCACTGGCTAGCAATTATTTGCTCGGTTTATGACTAAGGACATTGCTCAACCGGATGTAATAAAAACGGTCTAATTTGTCGCTATATACAAATATACATATAGAAATTGACGATTCGACAGTAACAAGTCGGGGATGAACGTGAAAAGAGCTTCTTCGGAAGAAGCCACTGGCTCGTCGAATGTTGGACCAAAAAGACGAATTTGTGAAAAGCCGAGGAAATGGTGTAATAAAAGAGGGACAGTCGATGCCGGAGAGACGGGCTTGCGGAGGCAGCGGTAATAGGTGAAAATATCCCGGAGACCACGTACCGGTCGTCAGTAGCGTGACGCAGCCTCTCCCGCGATGTTCTCCGGCACGTAAGGAACGAACGGGACGGGGGAGAGAAAAGACGCGAGGAAGAAGGTTTTCCCGTCCCGCGGGAGTCCCGCTACGAGAATTTTATAGACAGCTCCCGGATGCCACGTTTTCTATCTCACTCGACACTGCCATTTCATTTCTTCAGCTTTTTCGCCGTGTAACACGCTCAGCGGCTCCACCCGAGTCACTGCGGACCCGCACAGAGGCTGCGCGCTCTCGACTTTTCCCTCGAACATTTTTTTTTTTTTTTTTTTTTTTTTTTCTTGCCGTTTCGCCACCCTCCGCTCAAACGGCACGAAAATCGTGAGCAACGAGCCTAGCAGCTTTTCTTTTGAACGTTAAGAGAAAAAAAAAACACCAAAGCAGCCTCCCGCAGTTTTTGGGGCCGGAATCTGCGGATTTAAAGAGATCCGTGATCGTAAAAGCGAATTGTCCGAGTGCGTCGTTCTCGCAGGCCGTTTACCGCGACAATGTTGACGTTCGTGATAATAATCGACGATACGAGAAGTCGTGGAAGGACCTACCGGATAACTTTCGCTGCGCTATGGACGAAGAAAAAAATAAGGTCCTCGTTCGAACTTTTAGTAAATAGGGACTTATTCGAAAGTTGCTCCTGGTAGGGCTGTTCGGGCGTTCTTGCGAATTTAAGGGGAAAAAAAAACATTTTTCTTGATATATTTAAACTTGAAAATCGGGATATTTTCAAGAGCAAATATCGTTGTTAATACAGCGACAATTGCCGTGCAAACTCGCCTGTTCGCACCTCCGGCGCGTCAGTGCATAATTTTTTTTTCACGAGATCGAGGAAAACACTTCTTAGGAGAATATAAACAGGCACAGTATTGGAACGGTCGTGACGGAGTGATAAACTGATTATCGCTCTCGGGGAATGTGCGAATCAATGGAAAATCAGACTCGTTTTTGATAGGCGATAGCGGCGATCGCGGAGATATGAGCACCTGATAGCGCTCGTCGATTTATCATAACCGTTATCTTATAATTATGGATAAACAGGCCACTGGGTCACAAGCGATCCGACGATTCATCGGGCTCGTGACCTTCGAGTCTTGAACTATTCGTCAATGCCTCTTCCCCTATCGCAGCCTTATTCGGTGGGAATAAAAAAGTTTGTGCACTTGACCAACATTTCTCGTCCGCAAAGAGTCATATTTTTTTCTATGTAATTGATATAAAAAAATTCGTCGACGAACCGTACTTTCAACTACACAAATATTCGAAAAAGTTTTGACAAAAATTATAATATTGGCAGGGTTAAAATTATAATATTGGCAAGTTTAAAATTATACTATTGGCAAGTTTAAAATTACAATTTTTGCCAGTTAAAAATTACATTTTTTCAAATCATCAATCGCAATTTTTGCAAGTTATAAATTTAAAAAATTTTGAATAGAAATTACAGTCTGTAATTATCATTCGATTGACGAGAAAAAAAATTGGGTACATATGCGGGCAAGAAATGTTTGTCGAACGTACGAAACTCTCTTTTCGACGGTGTCCTCTTGTGCAGCGACAAGAACTCAACTGGATCTGGTCACTTAGAGATGGATTCACCGAGCTAGTTCTGGATCTCTATCTGGATCAACGAGTGCGGATTCGCTGCGAGAGCTCGTTGATATTCTAGTGCTGGTGGTCGGTAGCGTTGACCGACCCTGCGACGCGTCAGCTGTTGCGCCGACGCTGGCGTGTCTCAATCATTCCCGGGACCAAAGGAATTCCGTACACGCTACGCGCAGGCCTCGACGAAGGCCGACTCGGTGCGCGCCAGCTCTCGCGATCGTTTCGCCTCCACCCCTCGTACCCATAATTGCGATAAAAGCTTCACGTACGCGCTCGCTTTGCGAAACGCAATCCTACCTCCGCGTACCTACAACGTCACTTGTTATGCCACACTGACGACCCGAGACGCGGGCCTCGACCTTAAAACATTGAAAAAAAAACGTGTTTACCCAAGAAACCTGGACTTTTAGAACCTGCGTCGTAAAAACGTTTTTTACATCTGGCAAGAACCGGCGATTTTTTTACAAACGTCCACTATTTACTTCTTGTTGATTTTTCATTTTCTTTTTTTTTTTTTTCTTTACAAATGATTAACTTCCGTAAAAAAGGTTTCTACATCTGACAAACGTCGGACGATTTTTGGATAAACGAACAGTATTTACTTCTAGTTGAATTTACATTTTTAAATATTTTTTTGCAACAAGTTCTTAAATTCCGTGAATGAGATTTCTACATCTGACAGACATCCGACGATTTTTCAACAATTCACCATTTAGTTCTCGTTAATTTTCCATTTTTTTTTTCTTTTTCTTTTGCTAACAAATTTTTAAAGGGGCAGTGTTCGCGACTCCGTGCTATTTTCTGCTTGAAAGATTGTAACTAAATACCTAAGAGTACGTTAATGATACGCCATTGGATGTCCAAGCGTTGAACTCCCCTCTTTGTCGGTAAAAAAAAAATTTGTTACTTTTGTCCCCGGTCTCCCCTACTATTATTATTATCATTATTATAGGTACTGTAAAAAAAATTCCTCCGAAATTTAATGATCCGGGCTGAAAGTCATTGTGCAAAAACTTGCACATTAAATTCAATGTACAATTGTGATGAGAAATTAATATATTCTTTGATCGAAATTATTGTAAATTATTAAAAATAAGGTGTTTCCAATGTTTTTAATAAACAGAACATTAATTTTTCACCACAATTGTACGTGAAATTTAATATACCAGTTTTTGCATAAAAACTTCCAGTCCGGTACATTAAATTTCATACGAATTTTCTTTACAGTGTACATTTACATTATTAATATTATTATTATTATTATTATTATTATAGCGTACTCACCGGAGATTGGAGACAACGGTAGTGTAGCTGCCCTCGATGTTTACGAGGCCCACGTTCTGCATGATGATACCAGTGATGAGCATACCGATGAGGGCCGGGAGAGTCGTCAGCGAGAAGAGCCAACCGCCGAAGTGCGCGGCGATCGCGAGAGCAGCGAGGCCGAACAGCTGACCGCCCGGTGCCGCGTCCTCGCCGATCACCGAGTAAACTATGCCCCAGAGCATGAGACCCAGCAATAGGAGACACAGGATCCTCGCGAATTTTCTGTACGACGGACAGAACGGCTGAGGACAGGCTCGTCTCCATCCCGGCGGCTCCCACGAAGTCGTGTCGTCCCGGCCGTGACAACGGGCGCAGAACATGTACAGCCACGATCTGTCGACAAAAACCAACGATCCCCGGTCACTACGAAATCCGTCCAGCGAAGATCGATCGGCGAGAAAAAATATGTGAAAAAAAAAAAAAAAAATTATTCGATATTTTTTTAAACTTAGGAGGATTTTTTTTTTATCGTCGAAAAATGTTATTAATTTTTCATTTATTTCCGATCGTCGAAACATATTATTCATTTTATTTCTTTATTTTTTTTTAATGGTCCAAAAATCGGATTAATTTTTTATTTGTTTGATTGTCGAAAAATTTTATTCATATATGTGTATGTATATTTTTTTTGATTGTCGAATAATGTTATTATTATTATTATTTTTTTTTTCAATGTACCTTTTCAGTTCCTCGGAATACTCGATCTTGTCGCGTATCGAACTGGACAGACTCATGGCGGATTTCTTTCGGTTTCCATTGATCCGACCGTTCTCGAGATCGAACTTGTACTGCGGTATGTTCTCGACACTGCCGCAGTTGCTGTTTCCGTAATGTAGTATGGACTTTCTGCGTCCCTGCTCGGAATTGTGCTCCGAACTGGCGCTTATACGCCTGTTGTGCTCGAAGACGGGATTGTCGATGCCGAGGACCTGGTCGCTTATCGACACCCGCCTCTTCGCCATCGACTCCGATCCGCGGATCAACGACGGGGGCTCCAAACACGTATTCCCGCTCAATTCCATTGCGCACCGAGGTCTCGATCACTCGCGCCTCCGACTATCTTTTACCCTTCCCCTATTTTCTATTTTTATATATTTTTTTTTATCAATTTTATCCTTGTATTTAATTCAATATATAATCGAACCTTCACCCGGCCTCTCCGATCGTCAAAAGTATTTAAAAAAAAATTAATATCAATGTTAATATGAATTTAAAAAAATAAAATAAAAATAAAACAAAAAAATTGTGAAAAAAGTAAAATTCGAAAGAAAAAAAAAATTAAAACTGGCGAAAATTCGAGGGTCCGATCTCTGATGACACTCTATCCTACTGACACAAGAATCGGCATTGTACTGAGACTGGTCCCGGTCACGAACGGTCTAGTGATGCTCGAGACGGCCGGCGTCGCGGATGATTCCGGGTTACGAGAGACCAACACCGGATCACGAGTTCCCCTCGCCGAGTAAACCTCGTGACGCTCGTTTCGAAGGCTTGCGCTCGCCTTTCTGTTTTTTCCTTCCTACCGATCTCACTCCCACTTTCTTTTTTGGGCTTCCGTATGACTCGGTGGGTTCTGTGTGCTATGTGTGTGAGATTGGGGGGGGAGGGGGGGGGGGTGTTTGGGGTTTATGTATCGGCACTATGCGCCTCTCCGCTAATGTTCACGGACAATATTCGAGGCTTGTCGACTATTTCACACCTCGGCACTAAAAATCACTGAAAACTTATTTTCTCCCTAGAGGCGAAACTTTCCCACCTCTCACGTCAGATAGTCACTCGTTTTTATTTCGTTTTATTTTGTTTTATTTTGTTTTATTTTGTTTTATTTTGTTTTATTTTGTTTTATTTTGTTTTATTTTGTTTTATTTTGTTTTATTTTGTTTTATTTTGTTTTATTTTGTTTTATTTTGTTTTATTTTGTTTTATTTTGTTTTATTTTGTTTTATTTTGTTTTATTTTGTTTTATTTTGTTTTATTTTGTTTTATTTTGTTTTATTTTGTTTTATTTACAACGAGGCCTTGGTTTTTTGTTTTTCACACCCAGAACTCTCGGACGACATGGAGCGTGTAAAAGCGCCCGAGTGATACTGTCCGGCCGAGCGCCACAATGCTCTCGCGGTTCGAGTGTTATTGCTTAACTCCGGGCACTTGACGCGACGCACCGAGAGAGACGGAGAGACCGATTCTTCCAAGTGATAATAATCTAGAGCTACACCTACGGAATTTGATCCTCATTCACTTTCTTTCACGTACAAAAAATTCCTAGTATAAAAAAAAATTTTGTTGAACCGATTTTTGTTTTTTTTTCCCCCTTTAAAATTTGGGTTTTCTTCAGTGGCGACTCACCGGCAGGGGGAAAGATCCTCCCGAGTGAGAAAAATCCTCATCGCTTCTTTAAAAATGATTTAAAAAAATTTTTTACAGTAACAAAAAATGTTAACTTTAGTAGTTGGGAAATTTTCAGCTAGCCGAAGCTCGGCTATTTCGTGCGGCTTGACTTCTTTTTAAATCATTCATTTATTTTTTTACACGGAACAAAATGAAAACTTTAGTAGTTGGGAATTTTCAGCGAGCCGAAGTTCGACTGTTTTCCGAGCCTCAACTTCTTTTAAAATTATTTACTTATTTTTGTACACGCAAAAAAAAAATGAAAACTTTAGTAGTTAAGAAATTTTCAGCGCGTCGGAGCTCGAATATTTCGTAAACCTCGACTTCTTTTTTAAGTATATATTTTTTTTTGCAGTAAAAAAAGATTAAAACAGGTAGTTGGGAAATTTCCAGCGAGCCGAAGACGACTATTTCCCACCCCTCGACTTCTTTTTAAATTATTTACTTATTTTTTTACAGTAAGAAAAGATTAAAACTTTGACAGTTGGGAATTTTCAGCGAGCCGAAACTCGACAGTTTCTCGAGCCTCGAGTCCCGCGGACAATCGGCTCGCGACGCAACTGGTCAATGACTGATCGAGCGACACAACGCCGACAAACGGTCGGGTTTCCTTGTCGCCAATCGCGCGATGAGTTTTAAACACTGATATGGTGGGGAACTCACCAAAGTACAATGTTATATGAATCCACTGCAGAGACACATACATATGTAGTTTAACCCGCTCGAAAACGAGATCGAGTGAGCTGATTGGGACGAGCGCCGGGTGGAAGTGGCCGTACTCGTCGATTATTCGATACGATATGTACATGTGAGGCATTCTCTGTCAACTCAACCACTTTTTTACCCCCTCAGATCTGTCCCATAATTGGCCACATTTTAGTATAACTCGAACGTAACGTTTGTGAATTTTGTTCAGATTTTTCAATCCATCAATTTAGGGAGATGGGTTTTTCTTTCAACTTCATATAATTTGGAAGTCATAAGTCGGGCAAAAAAAACGTAAAGACAAAAAAGTTATTTTTATTAATTAACTGTTTAATGCAATATGTGTTATATTTTTGTTCGTATTGCAAAACCTATTTTTAACAGAATGGAATGAAAATAATATTTTTTCGTTCACTGCGATACCTTCAATTCTGCTGTTACTTTTTTAGGACCGTCAGTGATGTAAAAATAGCCTCTGCAATACGAACAAAAATATAAAACATATTGCATTAAATAGTTAATGAATAAAGAGAAGTTTTTCTCCTTAGATTTTCTTTGCCCTTTCAAGACATACGAATTTGAAAAATAAAACGAATTTTCTGAACAGACGGATTAAAAAATCTGAAAAAATTCTCAAAGGGTACTTTGAAATGAAAAAAAATGTGGTCAATTATGGGATAGATCTGTGGCTCGAAAAAAAGTGGCTGAGTTGACAGAGAATGCCTCATATATGCCTCAATAAAAAATATATATACATATATATTATACGTATATATGTGTGTGTGTATGCGGTGAACTGTTCGGTTTTACGGCAATAATTGTTATATGCGTACAGGATGGGCACAGCTGGAAACTCATTGTCAGCGCGACGCGCCTGTGCTCATCACTGGTTCCGCCTGTGGGAGATCCCTTGCCCTCGTGCCCTCTTGCGAACCTCGCGCGCTCTCCGGTATTTAATTTGTCGCTTCTAACGCGGTAAAAAAAAAAGTTTGAAATGATCGAGGATGCGAGAAACTTTTTTTTACGCTCGCTCGGTAATTCGAACTGCTAACTGACCTGTCTTCGTCAATGTCGGAGTCTTTATGATTATGATTTATAGTCGCGGTAACGAGCAACAGAAGCAGGCAGAGCGAGCCGACGAGCACGTCGGCTCGCTCTGCCTACTTGTATGTGCGTGAAAAAAAAAAAAAAAAAAAAAAATGGTGTAAATATTGACATCATGTGACTCGCGGGCTTAACGATTTATGCCTCGGTACGACGTCGGCGACGAAACTCTGGGAAATTTTCGAAATATCGTCATACATTTTTCTCTCGGAGTTTTACGATCTACCTGTGTGTTACCGCACGCCTTTCGTAACTTTTTCGATGCATGATTTATCGAGCATTTTTTGGAGCAGATAAAACGCTACATTTTCCTACGAAAATTTATTTTATTTTAATAATTCTTAAAAATTTATTTTTATTTAATAATTCTTAAAAATTTATTTCACTTTTAATATCTTTTTACAGTTACTTTATTTACTTTAGTCACTTAATTATTTATCTTCTTTGAATTATTTTATTAAAAATATTAACTGGCAAGCGCGCCACAATTTGTTCGTCGTGAAATGGACGAAAAATATGTATATTTTTTTAATGGAATCCTTTCGAAATGGGTTTAAGGAACTTTCGAAGAAATTGTGCACGAGAATTGTAGCGGACGAAAGAATATTGGAAGATTTCGTAGGCCGGAAGAGTAATTTAATTATCGATCATTTCGAGCCGATCGCAACTATACGAGATCGTCCGATGGAATTTTCATGTATAGCGAAAGCCCTGGCCTTATTATAGTTGTATCGTAAATCGGGGCGCGCCGCTGTTACCCAATCGGTCGGTTCCCTCCGGTGATTCTATACACGTCGGCGCAATACTATCCACGAAGTATATCTATGTATTTATCGACTCTCACGAGGCATCTGTATAGCATGTGAAAACGAGAGCTTCCGATAATTCACTGACCAAACCCGTCGAATAGTTCGGAAACTCTGGTGTGTAAACGCGAGACTGTACCGCTCCGCGATAGAGCAGGGGGAGAGCGGGGCAAAATGGAACACCGGGGCAAAACGGACCGTTTTACCAATTTTTTTACGGGATTAAAAAAATGTCTCATCTTAAATGGAAGAGTTCGGTCCGTTTTACCCCGTTCTTCGGTAGTTCATAGTAGCGGCACTTCACGTACACACCGGTAATAGTAGATTCAACGAAGTTCGGGACCGTTTTACCAATTTTTCCCGAGATATAAAAAATGTCACGTCTCAAATGGAAGACTCTGGTCCGTTTTACCCCGTTCTCCTTCTATAGGATTTCAGACAATTTACAGGAGCAGAATTTCACATAAGCACCCGTAATAGTAGATTCAGAGCAGAACGGGACAAAACGGACCGTTACCCAATTTTTCACCGGACATAAAAAAGTCTCATTAAAAATGGAGGACACTGGTCCATTTTTCCCCAGTCGTTCAATTTTGCCCCAAACGTTCCATTTTGCCCCGCTCACTCCTATATACAAAAATAATATACAGAATGAAATTTATCGTCAGTCGGGAGTGGTGGGGACATCAGCGGGTCGGTGGGACGTGGTACATGATCGGCGAGCAACTGCGACGATAGCGCAATGCCGCGGACTCGGGGCGTCGGGAGTTCTCGCCAATTAGCGCTCATTATCCACGGACAGGCGTCGGTTGGACTAACTTGTCGTCGACGCTCGAAGCTATCCGCACCGGTTAACAGAAATTATCCGGGAAAACGACCGGAGGTCTTCGATTTTATTAATTTTTATTGGTCCTTTTTTCTTCCCCTCTATTTCCCACAGTTTCATTGCTCGGTTCGAATTTTTTCCATTTTTTTAAATTCATTATTGACGTCCGGAATAATTAGTCGAGATCTCGTCTTCGCTGTCTGATCGGCAGGAAATCGCCATCGCTATCCATCGTGAGACGAATCCGGTCGCTGCGCTCGGATGAGACAGTAGATTCGCCTGGCTGTGGTCCGGCGCTCGCAGCATCCGAGGCTCCACCGCCAACCCGCACAGCCAGTGGCAGCGCCAGTAGTAGAGCCAGGAACACGCTCGGCCCCGAGCATCGGCAACATTGATACAGCACCGACTTACCGCTAACGTCTTTATCTACTCGCCGACACTCAGTCGACCGCAGCCCTCACGCTTTTTTCCTCTCTTGCGGCTGACCCACCGACGTCTTTATCTACTCAGCCACACCTTTCGAAGCTTCGAAGCCACTCGAAACTCGGTTTTTTTTTATGGCTGACCAGAGGCCTACCTTTCAGTCTGCTTCGCTTTCTACTCTTCCGAACATTTTTGGTCAAATCGTCGGGTTGTTTTATTTTATTCTATTTTTATTCCGAGGATCTCTTCTTTTTAAGGTAGACTACATGGCGCACTGTAAAAGGTCGCTTCCGGTATTGAAATCTCGGTTTTCACACCTTTCGAAGCTTTGCAAAGACTCGAAACTCGGCGTTTCGAGTTTAAATAGCTAACCAGAGGCGAACCTTTCATTCTGCTTTGCTTTCTACTCTCCTAAATACTGGTCATCAAGTCGACGGGTTATTGTATTTTATTTACATATTTTAGTATTATATTATATTCTATATATTTATTTTTATTTTTTCATTACGCCTTTGTTGTAGACTAGATTATATAGTTTCAAAGTCTCGGCTTTCGACCGGAAGTGACGTTTTCCCGAATGGGGTTACTTCCGGTTGTAAACTGAGGTTTCGATACCGGAAGTGACCTTCTCCCGTGTGACGTCACTTCCGCTCGAAGGCAAGGAACAAGGGAGAGAGGAAAAACGTACAATCAGGGCAAAACAAACTTTGTTTTTGCAAATTATTCGAAGGTAAAAATAGTCTCATCTTGAACGGTGAACAATGGTCCGTTTTGCCCCACTATCGATTGCGTACATTGTTGCTCTCCGTTGTTGTTGCAGGATATCGCCGAGATTCATCGGGCGATACGTTCACTGGGAATGTATATATATATATATATATATCGATAAGAAGTTTCTCGCGGAGTTGCAAGAAGAGTGAGGAAAGACGTGAGTTTGCCGGACGATTTTACACGCGAGGTCGGGGCTCTTGGCTCGGGGGCCAAGACGGAGTCGTCGAAGATACGAGACCTCTGCGGCGTGCGGAGTAGGGGAAATGACGAATCGGTAAATTATACAGGATCTCGATGGAAACTTCGGAAGAAAAGTGAGGAGTACGACGAGCGGTAGTTGGGTGCGTCGAGGGTGGAAAAAGCTTATCGGTCGTTAGGTGAAATCGATTTTCATCCTTACGAGCTTTCTTCAGTTCATAGCTCCACTGCGTCCATCGTCCTCTCCGTTCTCGCCCTAGAAACTTCGTAGGACGCGACGAGGACGAAACTTTGAAAATTGTAAAAAAAAAAAAAAAAAAAAAAAAAAGTACTGGCGTCTCTGAGCATTTAAACGAGGAAGCTGGAAGTAGTTAGGTGGTGTCTTGGAAAGTCGCTTCGTTGGGCCAATTAGAGAGATCGGGCCACGGGAAAAGACGCCGCGCGGGAGAGGAGCGCTAACTCGACTAATTGCCGACCGGCGTATAACAGGACGGGGAGGCGGGCGCGGAAACAAACGATCTCGCTTCAATGTAATTTCCACTCTAATTTCGAGGGATACACGACACTACGAAATTTGTCGTAATATTGTGGTTAAAATTCGAGATTGCGTTAGAGATAACGTGGATCCGATGCTACGTGTTTCTTGGGTGAATGTGAAAACGGCAAGTGCAGGGAAGGGGGTCAAATGAACCATGGGGCTAAATGGACCAACGTCCTTCGTTTCAGATGGAAGTTTCTTCTTTCAATGTTCCGCAATAAGTTTGTAAAAATTGTCCGTTTTGCCTCCCCTTGGGTTCCATTTTGACAGAAGTTGAAAATTGGTAAGTCAATTTTTTTAAATGTTGCAAAATTTGCGGCTGATATGAAAACGACAACGGCAAAAACGTGGGGCTAAAATGAACCATGTGGCAAAATGGACCAATTTCCTTCATTTGAGATGAAAGGTGACAAGTAAAAAAAAAATTGTTTCCTGAAAATACTACAGTACAAACGTAGTAAAATGCATTATTGAAAAATATCGACTTTTCAATCGCTACCCGAACCAAAGTCCCGCAACAAAATCCCCCAAAAATAAAAAAAAAAAAACCCAAAAAAAAAAACGTCCTCAACATCCAGCGAAAATTTTCGTGAGCCCGAAGCAGCGTGGCAGCGTTAACACACCGCTCGGGCAGTGATACGAGTGGCAAATACCGAAACTCCGACGAAACCATTGTCCGCGTCGTTCCCATCCGTTGCGGTTCATCTGGCGGTGTTCCCGTCGAGCAAAAAGGAAAATGGGATTGTGTGCGCGCATGGAAGGAGTGAGAGTGAGTGGAGGGTAAGAGGGCACGACCACACGAGTCGGCTAATTAGTGCGGTCGGCTCCTAAACTCCCGCGGTGCAATTAGCAGTCGACCGGTGTGCCGCGCGGTCTCCTCCCGAGGTGGATAACGCAAAACATTTCCGCGAAACTCCCGGCTCCGGTCGCGCGTGTGCGCGCAAAGGGAAGCAAAGGGACCCAAAAAAAAGGCTTTTCACGGATCTCATCCAGCGGCAGGGAAAAGGACGCGTGTGTACTTTGTATTATGTATAGAGCAGCCTCACATGAGAGTTTCCGGCTCTGCATGTGTGTGTGTGTGTGTGTGTGTGTGTGTGTGTGTGTGTGTGTGTGTGTGTGTGTGTGTGTGTGTGTGTGTGTGTGTGTGTGTGCGCGCGCGCGTGCGTGCGTGTGTGTGCGGCCTTCGACCGGGTCGTACGTCCGAGCGTGTCGTCCCCGTCCCCGTACTAAACATACGTGCGACAGGCGCGATTAATGCTAAATCCGTAAGTACGAATGCTGGATACGTGTGAGCGTGCTGCCTGACGCGTGTGCGAGTCGGCTCTTGGCGAGAGAAATTAAGGGGGTAACCGGTTGAGCAATTAAACTCGGGCGTCGAGGGTTGCGCGCGAGGTGAATTCCCAATGTATCGTTTGACGCACGGCAAAGAGTTCTCCGTACGTAATAGAGCCGTATGTATGCCTCGCGTTGTTCTCTTACCCGCCGTCTGTCTATTACCGGCGTTTACTACTTCGTATTGTCGGACACCGGAGCGCTATTGTTTTATCACTTTATTGAAATACGTGACTTCGATGAAAATTGTATCTCGAAGAGGAAAGGTAGAGGGTGTGGGATGGGGTATCAATTAACAATTCGATGACGAGAAGCTATTCGATATTCGAGGACTAGAGTGTGGCCATTCGGCACGAATCGACCGCTGAGGCATGAGGGTATTTTTACCGATAGCAAAGCGCGATGCCTTCTCTTATCTGTAACATGGATGATCTATTATAACTGACGAGCGGGTACTTTGATTTTATAGAAGTGTCTTTCTGAGTGGCTTTCTGGATGGCTGGCTGAGTGTCTTTCTGAGTGCCTTACTGAGTATCTCTCTAAGTGTCTTTCTGAGTGTCTTTCTGAGTGTCTTTCTGAGTGTCTTTCTGAGTGTCTTTCTGAGTGTCTTTCTGAGTGTCTTTCTGAGTGTCTTTCTGAGTGTCTTTCTGAGTGGCTTTCTGAGTGTCTTTCTGAGTGTCTTTCTGAGCGTCTTTCTGAGCGTCTTTCTGAGTGTCTTTCTGAGTGTCTTTCTGAGTGTCTTTCTGAGTGTCTTTCTGAGTGTCTTTCTGAGTGTCTTTCTGAGTGTCTTTCTGAGTGTCTTTCTGAGTGTCTTTCTGAGTGTCTTTCTGAGTGTCTTTCTGAGTGTCTTTCTGAGTGTCTTTCTGAGTGTCTTTCTGAGTGTCTTTCTGAGTGTCTTTCTGAGTGTCTTTCTGAGTGTCTTTCTGAGTGTCTTTCTGAGTGTCTTTCTGAGCGTCTTCCTGAGGGTCTTCCTGAGCGTCTTCCTGAGGGTCTTCCTGAGCGTCTTCCTCAGCGGCGGAGATTAATGGTTCGTTCCTGAGCGTCTTCCTGAGCGTCTTCCTGAGAGTCTTCCTGAGCGTCTTCCTGAGCGTCTTCCCAAGCGTCTTGCTGGGCATCTTCCTGAGCGTCTTCCTGAGCGTCTTCCCAAGCGTCTTGCTGAGCGTCTTCCTGAGCGTCTTGTTGAGCGTCTTCCTGAACGTCTTCTTGAACGTCTTACTGAGCATGTTCCCGACCATCTTGCTGAGCTGCTTCCTGAGCGGCAGCCTAAACGTCTTCCGGACCGTCTTCCTGATCGTCTTCCTGAGCGTCTACCAACGGACAAAATCACACGACGAGGTCTGTGATTTTTTTCGGATTTTTGTTGCCTCATTTTGTCTTCACTCGGACCGTGCGGAGGTCTCCAAGTGGAAAAGGTTTCCGTATGTTCAGACCGCGATATAATTCGATCGTAAAAATCTATTGGACATTCGAGCCCGACGCCCACCTCCATTTGTCACGAATAAGGTAACAAAGGCGGATTCCCTTCAATTCTTTTATTCCGGTACACCCGATAGACGTGTTTTCCGGTAACATGCGCCCACCCCCGCTGCTTTGGCCGCGAGAGAGCCCCGTGGGCATGTTGGCGAGTACAGAGAGCGGACGGGCTCGGGAAAGCGAGTGGGACGGAGAGTGCGCTCGTCGGAGACCTCGGTTTCTCTACGTACCGCTGGGATCTATATATCGATCGCTGAGAAACAGAAGGGCGTATCTCACATCGCTGTACACGGTAAATGCCGCGGGTTACGCCCTTCTGTTTCTTAGCGGCCGATACATATACACATCAACTGCTAAGAACCGAAAGGGCGTAACTGGCGTGCTGTAACACGTGGATGCGCCCTTTTGTCTTTTAGCCATGTATATGTATATGTATATGTATATGTATATGTATATGTATATGTATATGTATATGTATATGTATATGTATATGTATATGTATATGTATATGTATATGTATATGTATATGTATATGTATATGTATATGTATATGTATATGTATATGTATATGTATATGTATATGTATATGTATATGTATATGTATATGTATATGTATATGTATATGTGTCGGGTAGAAGAACGGGTGAGAGTGAGATAGGGGCAGATTTGTTGGTGCGATATCGGCGAATGCGGGAGCCACCACCGCGTCGTTACCCCTTGTGGCCATGCTGTGTAGGGAGCCGAGAAAGAGAAATGGAGTTGTATATATGCCTCGAGAGAGACCGAATCGGTGGCGAGTCGGCACTACACAACACAGAGGGGATTCACTGGGACGGACGGAACGGGGAGGGGGAGGGGAGAGGAAGAGAAAGATGGAACTATATTCGCCAGGCACAAATACCCACAGACCTACTATCGAAGGTCCGGATATATCCCGGTGGCTCTACACACGGGATGAATATGGCCTCGCCGCCTGCCCGATAGCCGGCGCATTTTCTGCAACCCCTTTAGCCACGCGCCCATCCGTACAGCGAATATTAGGGTGACAAATGGCAAGCAACCCACCCTGTCCGCTCTCGCACCTCAGGGTTGTATGTCAGCACTTCGAGACTAAATCACCTTTTGTGTTGCAAAAAAATATATGTATATTGTTCTGTTTATAAACGATCGACACTTTCCTGAATGAAAAGAATTGAAGAATGTAACATGTGAAGAATTTATCATTCGAGAAACGTAACATTTCAAAAACGTAACATGTGAGAAACTTAATATTTGACAAACGTAACATTTGAGAAACGTAACATTTAAGAGACGTAACATTTGAGAAACGTAAAATTTGAGATACGTAATATTTGAGAAACGTAACATTTGAGAAACGTACATTTGAGAAACGTAACATTCGTGCAACATGACAATTGGAAAGTGCAACATTTAAGAAATGTACGGTTTCAATTTTTTACATTCAAATAAAAAAATAATACGATTAAATTATGTTTGAAAAAACGACCCAATTTTCTTTGAGAATTTTTCGATAATGATTGAAGAAGACATTTTGGAAATAACTATTTGACCAAAGTACCAGATACGGCACAATTGGTCATTAAAGGCTTAAGCTCGACGGTGCGCGCGACGAAGAGCATGCGGCGCGACAGCGAGAGATCAGCCGTTTCGAAGTCCCAAGCGTGCCGCGGCCGAACACCGGAATTTTCCGTTTCAGTCGCGTTATCTCCAAAATTATACGGTGAATCGCTTCGAAATTTAAATGTTCACTTCCCGACACTGTCCGCTGGCAATTCACCCGTTTTCTTTTTTTTAACGAAAACGTTTCTTATCAAATGTTCGCAGCCGCAGTTTGGACGCCGTAAAGCACTGGCTTTTCCACGAAAAGTAATGTTAAAGAGTTCACAAAAAAACAGATTTAAGATCTCGCCGCTCCTGTGAGTCATTTTTTTTATTTCTTATTTTTTTGAAATACTTCAAGTATTTATTTCTAATCGCCGAAATTCTTAACGCGGAAAGTTGTGAACGACGGTAACATACTTCTTTAAAGCCCATCCCTTTTTCACAGTGCCGGCTGCGATAGATGTAGGGAAAAGTACGCACACAAAGATATCGCTACTATCACGGTGCATATAACGTGTCTCGGGCTCCACTATGCAGCACGCCACCGAAAACTTTTTCTATATACGACGCTTTATTTATTTCCCGACGCTTCGCTGGGCAATGTGCGAGCTTCATAAGCATTATATTCAACCGCTCGATATTTAGTTTTACCTAGTACAGATTCGCGCTCGACTGTATTGGCAAGGCAACTTTTTATATCGACAGTGCGACTGTTTATTCGAGGGAAAAGTAAAATATGTTTCAATGCAGAAATGATTCGGAAAGCTCAATTTTTTAACGATATAGGTATATTGCAAACATTTTTTTTTTAGGTGTGTTGCAGTCAATTTATCAAGCGTATGCATAGAAGATATTTTTAATGAGGAATTAGTGGGTCATTCGCCAGACGACCTTTTGTATCGGCTGTGTGACTGTTTGTTCGACATTGAGGGAAAAATATGTTTTAATGCGGAATTTTTCGAGCTCAATTTTTTAACGATGTGTCGTAGAGTAATACAAGTATACTGTGGAAAATGTTTCAAAAATTGCGTAAGAACTGTCAATTAATCGATGATCCATAGTGGAGATATTTGTATCGATAAATGTGTGGTTTACTCGTTAATCAAATTTCATTTTATTGTTTGTTGTGCAATGCCTTTTCCTTTAATAAACAAACATCGCACAATTCATTTCATTCCGTCGCATGTCTATAACTCAACTCGCCTGTAGATTATAGCCGTTCAACTGGTATTCCCTGGCAATAAATAAAGATTACCGACGATGCTTGAAAACACACAATTTGTAAGCAAATTTTCCTTTTTATTAATTCCCTCATTTCCATCGTGAAAGCCTCGAAGGTAACTCGAGGCTTTACCTCGAATATACCACGAGAATTCCACTCAACTGGTATTCCCCGGTAATAAAAATTACAAAGACAGCACCGTTCGTATTCACAATTCACTGCCAATTACGAATATTACCAAATTTGCAATGCCGCATCGTCCCAAACATAAAAACATACAATTACATATAAAACATTGCATGAAAATTTACATATAAAACATACATGAAAACATATTGAAACATATTTTACATATAAAACATACATGAAAATTTAGTAAAGTGAAGATGAGACCTTATATAGGGTAAACGGCAAAGATGTAAAACTTATATAGAGTAAATAGCGAAAACTTAATTAGGTATTAAAAGCTAATAGAGAGCGACATGCCTCGCCACCTCGCTCCTCCACGTTACTCGGCAAGCCATATAGTAATATTTACTACATTCTTCTCTCAGTGCATATAACGCAGTGCAATAACCCACATACCACGGAAATATTGATGAAAGGTTCAAAAAATATTTCTTTGAAATATTGAAAATATTTTATCAATATTAAAAAATATTTGTGACATCAAACAAAAACATTTTGAAAAATATTTTTTCGTCCGCTCATAAACCTTACATCGAAGTATTTAAGGAAACCTTTCGTTGGGATATTTTTATAGAATATTTCAAAATATTATTTCCCTATATTTCAGAAATATATCTTAACATGTCAAAGATTGAAAATATTTGTAAACTGATTTCAAAATAATTCCCGCTATATGGCAATAAATCCTATCCCAACGCCAAATATGCCGATGCTATTCGCCAACATCCATCTTTCCACATTCCATACCGACGGTCGATAAACAACATTCGTATATAATATTTGTTTGTTTTTTGTTTTTCCCCTCGTTTATATTACAAACAACGTAGGTGCCGTTTCGCACTTTGAGGCGACGATAATACGTTCGAGTTTATTAGCGCAATACGATCGAGGGCCGAGGGCGGGGGGGGAGTGAGGGAGGGGGGGGGGGGGGGGGGGGTTCGTTGGAATATAGTACCGAACGAGAAACGCGCAGAGGAAATGGAGAATAAATTTCGTCCAATGCACGCACACACATGTGTGTGTTGTGTGTGTGTGTAATATATTTATATACGTATAGGGGAATTCGGTGTGCGTGATATGTATATGGGGAGCTTCGGTTGAAGCCCCGGCGCCGATTGTAAAGCTCGAACTGCTGCTCGCGTTGCACAGCAGCGCTGGGTCGCCCTCATCCTCTTCATAGCTTTTCCCCGTATAGCGTCGCATAGGTATTTCCATTTTATCGTGCTCCCGATATCTAACGTCGGATTTCCCATCGCAATATTCGCCTCTCTCTGACAATCCGCACCTTCGGATCCTTTCATCCCACACGAATTCGTACGTGCCAGCCCTCAATATATATAGTATCCATGTATGTATGTATGTATGTATGTATGTGTATGTGTGTGTATGTGTATGTGTATGTGTGTGCGTATGGATGTGGTATGTGTGTATGAGTGTGCGTATGGATGTGGCATGTGTGCATGAGTGTGCGTATGGATGTGGCATGTGTGTATGTGTGTATATACACATATATGTCCTTTCGAATTTTATTCATTTATTTCTCTCTGGCTATATGTGCTTTCATCTCCATACGATTCTCTACACGCCTCGTGAAGGAGAGTGTGCGCGACGGAGATCCGACGTGAAAATTTTCGACGATCGTTGTCACACTGTCAGATACACTGTACGCCTTGCGATCCAGAAACGGTACAGTGATATCGTCGACCTTCGAACTTTTGAACCGAAGGCTGAAAGCTTTACGGAGTCTGGATGCTTATCGAAAATCACTTGTTGTAGGCAAATCCTCGAACTTCATGGAATTTTCACGAAATTGTTTCATCTTCGTTGGGTTGAATTGTTATTCAATATTATTATAATTAGTGCTGTTATATTATTATACAATACGGTAATATGATGTTATATTATGCATTTTTTTTTGTGAAACGAAAAATAATTTTTTTTAAATGCATTTTAAAATGTCATCGATCTTGCCCATTCGTCAAAGTATAATGTGGCAATGACTGATGAAAAAGTAGTTGGCATATCATCGGCTCTTTATCATACGGTTCAGAAAGGGAAAAATGCGATCGTCGACCATCGAACTTTTGAATCGCAGACTGAAATCTTTACCGGATCCGCATGCTTATTGAAAATCACTTGTTACAGGCAAATCTTCGAGGCGCATGAAATTTCCGCAAAGTTGATTAATCTTCCTTGGGGTGAATTTTTATTGGATAATTATTATAATTGGTATTATTATATTGTTTTGTGATGCTGTAATACAATAACATAAACAATTATATATTATGTATTTTTTACCGACGCGAAAAATAGTTTTTCAAATATGTTTAAAAACGCCATCAATCGACTGATGAAGAAGTGGTTGGCATAACAGCTTTTTTGTTTATGTTGGTACATAAATCTATGCCGAGAAAAAAACTTACTGAGGCGTAGAAACTGTTGCCCAATCGGCTGGCGTCACTCTATTTTGGACCATGTTGACGATGCTTTCACCGTGGAAACTCTCAACCACGGCTTCTCAGTTGATTTCGCACGGCGGTGCGAATGAGACAAAAAGTTCACAGGACTACGCTACGGCGATAGCGGTGTTTTCTCGTTATCCATTTCGGTACCGCGCACATGATTTTACAGAACGTTCAGCCGACCGTCCCGCCGGCTCGCAATGATTCACGGGCCATTCGCGTGCGGTTCAAAAAATGTTCACGGCCGTAAATCATTTTGGGCCGACGATCGTCGCCGACAACGCTAACGGTAACAAATTTTCCGTCATCCGCCCGATTCGAGTGTCGAACCGCTGTCGAACAGCTACGACACTTCCTCGCTTCGCCGGATTACTGTCCGTCCGAGTCTAACTATAAAACGGACGGCAATCGATCGTACTTATGTGCCACACATGCACGTACGTATGTACCACACATAAGTATCTTTAGCCTTGAATTTAAGCTTTTTACATAGTCACGATGGAGCTTGCGTTGAAAGGTTGACGAGGCTGTCCGGTAACTCGCACCGATCGTTATCATACTTGTCTCATATTTAATTAAATCGGTATCGTCCGTGTGTTGCTGCGTCGGCGCTCTGCCGCCGGAAGTGCCAGAGCACGGTATATTACTGTACGGGATTGTTTACACTGAGAGGAGGATCTACTAAAAACTACCGATCATCTACGAACAACTATCATAGTTCTCTTGTACTATGTGCTATGTCCTATATACTATGTGCTATATGACAATATCCCTCAAACGATATTGTCATATTTACTAGTGCATATGATCGGATTAATTTTTCAGACAATTTTTGTGAATTTCACACCAGAAATACGTCACTTCCGGTTTGAAATTCGGTTTAAATACGTCAATTCGTATTTGAAAATCAAATTTTTCCAACTTTTCAGAATATACAGATATATATATATGTGTATATATATATATATATATATATAAGTAATACGATAAACGATTTTACAGTGTCTAGTCTTCGTCTCACGACGATCCCTTCGACTCTTCACTCTGCAGCCGCAAGTATGAATAATAAGAATCGATGGGAAAATCGCGAGAGCAGATTCTTCGTGCCGCAGAAGGTAGCTTGTAGACCATATTATGGGGTGTATATACATATATATATATATATGTATAACGACCGCGAACAGCAGTCTCAACCTTATTGAATTGTGCATAGAATATGGACTCTGCTCCGTCGAACGAACGAATGAATGAATGAATATAAATATTGAATGCATATAGCTGCGGAATCGAATGAATATGAATCCATCGAAAAATCGTGTGAATATAAATGGAAGCTAGGATTTGATTGAAACGATCGTATTCCACGCCTGTTGACCGCTATCCATGTTCGATCCTCCGGCAGATATATGAAGCTTTTATGCGCAAAGCAGATAAATGAAATTTAATATAAATCGAGCCGTTCGGGAATGTTTAATCCACCGGTCGATAAAATTTACCTAACATTCGAACGTTAAATTTAATATAACGATTTATTTGTACAAGTTTCTACATAATTTTATATATCAATTATGCAACAAATTTTTTACATCGGAATATCGAACCGTTCGGGAATGTTTAATACACCGATTGATAAAATTTACCCAAGTTTCGAATTATAATTTAATATACCGCTTCATGCGTAAAAATTCATCATTTTATATATCAATCATGCAACAACGTTTTTGTCCCCCGCGGTAAAAAGGATGTACTTCGAAGGATCGCAATGAAACCAATATAATTTTATTTAATCAAGAATAGCCAACACATAGTAGGGAAAACACGAGCTGAAGAACCTCGGTCGATGGCTCGTCTGCATTTTATGTTGTTTCTATGCGACAAACTAGTGCGCCGTTCCCTGAATGTAAACGTTATCATTTACATTAACATTTTAGCCGGAATGTTACTTGCGGCAACTCTTCTGTTCGACCTTCTCCAACAGCGAAGTTTCGATTTTATTTTTGAGCAACAGTGCGTTGGCGGCGGCCAGGACGGAATCATCGGGAACTGGCACTCTGGTCACGATCCATGCGTATTGCACGCTGAAAAATAACGGATCACGATGCAATTGACGTATCGGTTGATACGTGATATTGAGAAAAAGAAAAACAACGAAAATTGAAGTCTCACTTCGAAAATTACAGTCGTGAAAAGCATTCATCAAGTTCTGACCGCGAAATTTCGTAACGTTAGATTGTTACTGTTGAATCGCGAAGTATCTTTACGGACATTAGGATTTTTACTCACTTCCTGTCGCGGACGACGGTGCAGCTGAAAAGTACGCCCCAGTTTTCGTAATCGGTCCCCAAAACCCACAAATTATTGTATCCCTCCACAGGCGACTGACGAATCTTGACCAACTGTTTCGCAGGCTCTTTAAGGTCAGGTATGAGAACCTCTGTCTCAAAGGTCTCTTCTATTCCGGTGCTGAAAGAACGTCGGCTATTTTATCCACAAATCGTTCCATGAAGTTGATGAGTTTTAAAGAAATTTTTGTTTTCTTACAGAACGGATCCGACAATTTTGACAATTTTACCACCGTTTTCCGGCGAAGCCATGAAATCGAATGTCCCGCACTCGGTACCGACCCCGTTCGCCGTGTAGAATCTTGCTTGCTCGAACCATCTTCCGGCCATCTAAATAATGGTTCGATGAAAAAAAATGTCATTCATGATGTGATAGTGAAGATTACTTGTTATACATGAATCCTTCGACACTCGGAAGACCCACGTGATGACATTTCTCAACGTTGAGATATCCATTGACGCCATTTTTTTTCCAATGCCGCTAAGAAAGTTACCATTGCGATTTCTACACGATTTCTATCTAAGGTGATGTGAAACACCGCCACTGCTAACGAAAACTGTACTGAATGCCATTTTGAGACCGCAATCCGCCTAGGAAAAGGAAAATTGTCTTTCCCTGGGGAATTGGCAGACGCAGGGAAAGACAATTTTCTTTTTCCTCGGCGTTCTGCGGTTTCAAAACGGCACTCAGTACAGTTTTTGTTGCCAAACAGGTGCGGCCAGGTGGGCGATGGATTATCCCACATCACCTTAAGCAATAATTTTATTTGGTAGTGCTAAGAAAAATAATTTCATGGACTTGTAACGTATAATCGGAAAGTATCCTCACGTCAATGCACGTTCAATGCATTACACTTTACCGATTGACAACGAAGGGGTTTATTTATTTATCCTCCTGCTCGCTTACCTTGGAGATGTTGTAATTTTCTTGAACTTGGACGTCCGGGCAACTACCGGATGTGATAACCTGGGCCAGAGTGCTTCCGGACAGGCAAAGAGCCATTAATGCGTAGAACATCGACATGATGAGTGAATCGAGGAACTCGATCGAAATGTCTGCTCCAATGTCTATTTGAAACTTCAGCTTCGATCGTTCAGTCGTCACACTGAACTGACGAAGCACTTGGTCCTGTCGGTTTTTAAATGCTTCCTTATCTCCGGACTCATTTAATTTTATCTCATTCAGTTGATTGACGTGATTAATACGATAATACACGGAGTCATCAAGAATCACCGGTATATTTGACAATTTTTATCATTTTTTTCATATGATCCACTTGATACGTACTAAATCAAATAAATATAATCAGCGGTATCTGCGTATAATATGGTAACTCAATGTTTCAACAAATACGTTCTCAGACGAACGGACAACATCTTGCATTTTACCCTTGAATTTTGCGAACCAATGTAATCAATGGAAAATAATTACGTATAAGCTCGATCTTTGGAATGTGTGCGATGGTCTTATTGTATTATAATTTATAACGTGCCGAGCGTCCAGAGAATGATTTTGGTTCATCCTTCAGAAGAGGCAGGCGGGATGTTTAAAAAATATAATAATTTGTGTCGGTTGACGCTGAGTTTACGGGAATTGAAATAATTGCTGGAGCGATAGGTAGTCAACTCTTGCACTTCGGTTCCCCTTCGACTTCATCGTTGCACGGATGCACCGTTATACAATTTATTTTCGGCAAAGCGAGCTTTTTGAGTCAGTAGAATTAAGAGAAATGAACTGCTTGTCGCTCTATAGCTGTATACGTTTTTAACCCGATAGCTAAAAAGTTGCCAGTGCGTACAGACATTTTCGAAGAAATTAAAAATGACGTACAAAAAAAACAACTGAACATTTTTGGATGAGATTTGGCAGAAACATTCACTATTAACCACACATGCTGTGTGCAAAATTGCAGCTTGATTGGTCACGCACGCACGCACGCACGCACGCATCCGGACATTTTTTCTAAATGTGATTTTTCGATGTTTTGGAACATTCTGAACACGTTTTCGTTAAAATCTCGAAAACAAATTTTTTTACCGTAATAAAGCTTCCTCTACGAGGAAGCAAAATGCATCATTAATTATGTAACAACTATATTAATTATGCAACAACTTTTTCACATCGAAACGTCGGGCTCGGTTTTTCCCCGTGAATCGTCACGTTACATTTCGATATAAATATACGAAGTCAAACCGAAAAAACCGATAGAGATATTGCCCCAATAATCGCGCATTAAATTCCCCCCTTTATGCATTTAAAACTTTATATTAGTGTGTATTAATTTTGCAATAAATTATATGTCGTCGTGACCAAACAAAAAAACAAAAAATGCTTTCGCAGCATAGTTAGTGCATCGTTCCTGCATTAAACTCGATAAATTACTTACGGTAACAAACTTCTCGCTGTCCCAGCAATTTTTTTTTTCCTCTCCGAGTCTATCATTATTTGTTTCGATGCAATTTCGCGGGGAAGCCCCGTCCGAGCCGCGGGTCTCGATATAAATTTATAAAGTCGAGCCGGACTCGCCGAGAGCGAGAGAGGGAAGCGCGCTTTTATCACCGGGAGGGAGTCCGAGGGAGCGCGATGGATAGAACAGGCGCTAATCCACTTTGTCAGCTTTAACCGGCGGCGTCGTTCACGCCAGTTTTATCGAGTTCCTCAACTGCCCCAGAAGAAACTTTCTCCTTGTCCTCTCTCCGGCTTTTTAAGCTCGCAGATCCGGGTTTGTATATACACGACGTTACTTCACTATCTTCCCCTTCTCTGCGGAGCTCTTCGCTCGCAAGCTTTTCGCTAACCCTTCAACTAGCTATCTTCTCTCTCGTCTTATTTTTTTTTCTTCTCCACCCCGTTCGTCCCTTTTGCTCTCCCGGGGCTCTATCAGGAAGAATAGTCCGAGCGAGCCGCGGTCCCTAAGAGGCTTCAACCACCATCGCTTACACCCGGTGCCGGCTGCTTTTAAGCATCCTCTCGCCGGCAAAAACATCCGATGGGCGAGTGAGCGACGGGGAAGACCGGAGAGACAAAAGCGCTTTCGAACCTTCGAAGCGGAATTTTTTAATGGCTACATCGATCCTAGGATTTGTTTGCAATTTAATTTTTGTCTTTAATCGGAACTTGCGTCATCAGCAGAAAACGTCACAGTGGATTTGAACGCCATCTAGGGGGAACGTCATCTCTGGTTTGAAAATCTCACTTTTTTACTGGAAGTGACGTCATCTAGGGGAAAAGCCATTTCTGGTTTGAAAATCTGACTTTTCGACCGGAAGTGACGACGCCATCTAGGGGGAACGTCATCTCTGGTTTAAAAATCTCACTTTTTTACTGGAAGTGACGTCATCCAGGGGACAAGCCATTTCTGGTTTGAAAATCTGACTTTTCGGCCGGAAGTGACGACGCCATCTAGAGGAAAAGTCATTTCCGGTTTGAAAATCTGACTTTTGGACCGGGAGTGACGCCATCTAGGGGAAACGTCATTTCCGGATTGAAAAATTTACTTTTTGATCGGAAGTGACGTCATCTAGGGGAAAAGTCATTTCCTGTTTAAAAATCTCACTTTTCGGCCGGAAGGGACGTCGTCTAGGGGAAAAGTCATTTCCTGTTTGAAAATATCACTTCTCGAACGGAAGTGACGTCATCTAGGGGAAATGTCATTACCGATTTGAAAATCTCACTTTTCGACTGGAAATTACGTTATCTAGGGAAAACGTCACCGCCAGCATTAAAATCGCACTTTTCAAACGGAACTTACATTATTCGGAGGAAACGTCACAGCCGGTTTTAGAATCTCGCTCTATAACCGGAAGTGACGTCATCCAGGGGAAACGTTAATTCTGATCGAAAAATGATATTTTGAAACCGGAAGTGACACTTACACCCGATGCCAGCTGCTTTTGAGCATCCCCTCGACGGCAAAAACAACCGATGGACGAGTGAGCGACGGGGGAGAAGGGAGAGACAAAAGCGCCTTCGAACCTCCGACCCGGAATTTTTTAATGGGTACATCGACATCACGACTTTTTTTACATTTTTATTTTTAATTTAATTTTTTTTTACCGATTTCTCTTTTTACACCTATTTTACAGTAAGTTTAAGCTCAGAATACTGAATTATGTAATAATAATAAGTTAAGATGAAGTTAATCAAAATAACCGGAATTTTTTTTATTTTAATACGAACAGTTGAAATTAACAGCTGGGGTATGCAACGATTTTCGTGACATCTAATTATATGACAATATACGATTTAATCATTTTAACGAGCAACACAAGACTGGACTTGACTTTTCTCTCCTCTTTATTACCACTAGCAACAACGCGCTCACTCCGCTCGCGCTTACTTCATTTCTTTTAAGTTAGGTGTGCCGATCTTACTAATGAAACGGACGATCCCGATTGGCTACGAAAACTGGCTTCGATTATTTCGATATATATTTATCTCGATCATTCGACTGTCATGTCTTTTTTAAGAGGGGTCAGCCATATAAGTGCGATTGTACTTATATTCCAGCACGACTGTATAATCCATCTTTTTATTTAATGTATTTTTTTTTTGCAATTTTTTAATTTTCACTGCCTCGCAAAGATTTTGCATAGAGTGCTAAGCTGCGAAACAACTTTTCTTCGCGGGGCTCGAGCTTACGCTCGTAAAAATTTGCATATCCGCGGGCCTTCCCACTGGGATAATAATGAAGCGGCGAGGAGGGTGAGTTTAAGGTGGCCAAGCTGCGAGTACTTTTTTCGTACGAGTCTCGAAAGAACCTAAAAAAAGAAAATTAAAGAATTAAAGAATGCATCGTTAACGCTCTGTGTCGAAGTAAAATGAAGGATGGGTGGAAAAGCAATTCTTCCTTCCGCGACTCAAATTAACGAAGTTGCATGCGGATATTTTTTTTTACTTTTCACATTTTTTGTTTTTCTTCCGCGGACAATGCGGCACTCGAGGTACTCCTTTTACCGCGCTCTAACATTTTTTTAGTCTATTTCGGGCGCGAGAAAGCTGGGTCGAATTTTCAGCTCGGAAAGTGACTCGAAGGTGAGAAGAAAAAAAAAATTTTATTAAAGGAAAAAAAAACACGAAAGCTCTTAGATCCAATATAACGACCTCCTTGATTCGCGTGAATGAGGGATGGAGTGCAATTGTCTCTATAGCTTCGGTATGTTTTTTTTTTTACATTTTCTTTTTTTTCCCGAACTTTTTTTTGTTCCCAGAGAGCCGGCCGGAAGGCTTCTCACGAGTAAGGGTCTCGCGCCTCTGCCCGGATTGGAGGGTGTATAGCAGGTAGAATAGGAGCTATGTACATCGGGGGAGACAGGTACTCCGTCTACGCCGCGAAACTCTATGGCACGACTAATTATACTTCGGGCCCGCGGCAGATCTCGTTGGCCCGAGCTTTCTCTCTTTCTCCCCCTCCACCGCCCGCTTCTCGAGAGGCGGAAAGCACCCCATTAAGGCGAACTATCTCTGCTATGCCGTCCTATACATATATATATATATTATATATATAACATGGGAGTTACGCCTTTTTAACTTTCAGCCATCTATGTATATATATATATATATGGAGCGTTCCACGTCAGATCCGCAGCCCATGTCCCTCGCCCCCTCGATTTTGTTCATTTTTTAGTACGATG
Organism: Stenichneumon culpator; assembly: GCA_964017025.1. Taxonomy (NCBI): domain Eukaryota; kingdom Metazoa; phylum Arthropoda; class Insecta; order Hymenoptera; family Ichneumonidae; genus Stenichneumon; species Stenichneumon culpator. The sequence goes on along the minus strand of OZ024779.1, from coordinate 14,746,094 downwards.
TTGTTAGCGACCCATTGGGGTGTCGGAATTTTTTTCAGATTTTTTTACCCCATCCGTGAAATTCTTAAATCCTAGAAAAGTCCATTCCGAAAGCGCGTTTTTTAAAAATCTGGAAAAGATTCGCCCCGATTCTACGGTTTAAAATATCATTGTTAAGCACCACACGATAATGAGATCTCAATGTTTACTATTTTTTCACAAGTGTGTAGTTACTTTCATGTCGTAATTGGAATTTTCATTCTTTTAATCGGTCCAATGCATTGCAATTTTTCTGAAGTTTATAAAAAAATCAGAAGGCTCGAATACAATCGATATCATAAAAAAAAGTAAATATTGAGATCCCATTATCGAACGGTGCTTAAAAATTATATTTTGACTCGTAGAATCAGTCCGAATTTTTTCAGATTTTTTAAAACGACGTTTACGAAATGGATTTTTCGAGGATAAAACAATTTGAATCGCGGTCTAAAAAAATCCGAAAAAATCGCGATACAATTAATAAAATCCTGATAAAAAAATGAATATAATCGACGGGGGTGACATGGGCTGCTGATTAGACGTGGAATGCCCCATATTATATATATATATATATATATATATATAGGCAGTGTGAGTCCAGAGAGCAGCGCCCACCCCCGGTCCGTCGGAGCGTCAGAGTCAATACGGGGAAAGCGCACGCGAGTTCTCCCAGCAGCAATGGCACAGAGAGTGCCGGAGATCCCGCGGTCTCTCGCGCCCACCCTCACCGTTGCTTACTCTCTCGCCCGTGCTTCGAAAGCCTCCAGCCTCTACCTCGGGTCTCATTTACCGCACTGGACCCACCTGAGAATTAAGCTTCCGTCTGTCTGTCCATCTATCTTCTATCTTCTATTTGGCTCTTCCGTCCTCTCCTGAACTGTCCTTCCTCAGCATCCAGCTTCAACCTCGCTTCCGAGCTAACCGCAAGGGACGCACACAGATTGTGGGAACTCCCGTAAAGTCTCGGTGTTGAACCGATGCGATAGATCTGGAGGTTGTGCGATTCAATTTTTATCGGAGTTTTATCGTTTATCGATAATAATGGATAATGTAATTAAATGTAATGTGATAATTAAATAAGATTAAGTCAAAGAGATTTGAAAAATAGAGAAAGGTTGAGAAAAATTAATACGGAAGGAAATTTTAAGTTTTTAGTTCGATACTAAGAGCGATTGTTTGGAACTGTTGAAATTAAAAAATTTCAATTTTTAATTTTTTCTTGGGACGATATTGAAATTCACGGTTGAGCCCGAGTGTAAACTCAATATCGTCCTGTTAACGAGGAGTCGAGCCGCGACCGAAAAGGAAACAAAACTATTGCGGTTGTTCGATCCAATTTTTATCGAGGCTTTTATCGTTTATCAATAATATGGATAATATAATATCTATTAAATTACAATAGATCATAAAATAATATTGAATAAAAGAGAGTAAAAAAATAGAGAAAGGATCATAAAATTTAAATACCGAAGGAAATTCGAACACTTTAGTTCCATCCTAATATCGATTGTTTCAAACCATTGAAATAAATTTCAATTTCCAATTTTTTCGGGTAATAATATTGAAATGAATATATAGCGAATAGTTGAACCCGAGTAGACTCAATATCGTCTTGTGAACGAGAATTCGAGCCTCTATCGAAAGGAAAATAAATCCATCAGGAAAATGATGGATAAAAAAATGGAGAAGTTTTTATAAAATTGACTAATGAAGAAACAGTTGTCTTCGATTTTTCCGGACTTTCCACCGTGGATCACGGACGGGCGGCTCGAAGCTATCCTTTAAAATTACTCCGATTCTTCGAATGGGCCACTGCAGCGTTAGGATGCGAAACCGGAATTTCCATTACCCTAAAACATTCGAGCGGTGGTTTGAAACCACCGAAGAATGAAGTACGCAAAAGGAAGAGAGGGCTGAATGAAGTTCTGTCGAAGGGGCCGAGGACGATGGGGAAGTGAAGAGGAGTGGAATTCCGGTAAAGGGTTTTGCAAAAAGCTTACGAATACGGTTCGTGCACGAAGTGGCTGCTCTATACCGCTCCCTGCTCTTTCACAAAAGTACTCCCCGACGGTGTATTTATTTCATTTTTTTTTTTTTTTTCTCCGAAGTCATTTCTTTTTTTCGTAGTAATTTTTTTTTCACGGAAGTTTTTTTTATTTTATTCTTTTCGATATTTTTTTTTCATTTTCTTTTCTCCGCAGTCATCTGTCTCTGCCCTTCCAGAAAAGTACTCACCGTCGGTTTTTTTTATCAATTTTCTTTTTTTTTCTCGAAGTCATTTCTTTTTTCGGAGTCATTTTTTTCCAAAGTAAATGCCGATTTCGGCCACTCGGGGAAAAAAATATCAACGGTCTGAACTACAGGAGCTACGAAAAGAGAATACAAGACGTAACTCGCTCGGCTTCATTCTTCACTGAATGCATCAATTATTTATTCAACCAAATGCCAACATTCGAAACATTGATAAATTTTTATGTTTATGTTTAATCGTACGCGTGTGTGTGTGTTTGGGTGTCTCGTGTATGTTTTTCCTTTTTTGTAATTTGTTATTATTTTCGTGTCTTTGAAATTGTCCATTTTCTGGTTTTCGATTTATCGGCTCCTTACATAATAACTACTCACCACCGCTCATTTTTCCCACATACATATTGCGATCCATTTCGTTCCATCATTTTTTTTATTTTTTATTTTCAATTTTTTTTTTTTTCAAAAATTGATGCTGGCCATACGAAACTAAGAGATTCGATTGGGGGAGGGCTGCAAGTGCCGGGCACAAGGACTCTCGAGAGAACGTTCCCGACAGCACTCAAACCGCGGCATACGATCAGCGATTACAGTTTCTTTCATTTTTCACTTTTCTTTTAATTGATTTTTTTTTCGGAGCGTCCCTCGACTAGGCTAAAATAGTACTTACGAATGGCCCCTCGCTCGGCTCTTTCTTCATCTTTTTCCATCCTCCTCTTCTTCATCGTTTTTTTTTTTTCATTTATTAATTATTTTATTCTCAATATTCATAAATCCTTTGCTCGTCGCATAACAGGGATGCTTACAACGATTTCTTTGATTCTACCTCGTTTGATTCTCTTTATAGTAAAGCTACTTCGTTAATCGGCGCGCTTTTCTTTCGATTTTTGTCTTCGCTTTTTTTTTCTCATCGTTTCCAACTTTGACCGATCGCGCTCCTAAGTAAATCGGTTCGATGCCTTGTGCGTTCGGTTTAATTTTATTTATCTTTTATTATTATTATTATTATTCTCGTCATCAATTCATCCCCCTCGCGTGTCTCTCAGTATTAATTCGTCTATACTTTATTACCTTTATTATAATGGAATTCACCGATGAGGTGTTTAAAAACCCGTAAGCACCCCTCTCGAGAAAAAGGGAGAATGCGTGAACGCCCGCGAATCGTTAATCCGAATCGCGCGCGCGCACCGCTGTACCAAATTCTAATATACGTTTTTTAAATTTTCTTCCACATCTTCTCTACTCGTAATCTTTTTTTCACCTCTACTAGAACCATCATCACCCCAACGTGCGCAATTCCTCGTCTCATTAATTCCTTGTATTTTATTTATTTTTTACTCTCCCTTCGAAACAATCGAGCCGGCTCTAACTACATCGCGCAATGCGCGACAAAAACGAAAAGGGGAATCTCTACCCGAGCTCCCGTCAATCCCACGTTGCGTCTGCACCACGAATCTCCTCGCCTCTCTATCCGTACAAATTTTCGTCAAAATTCACACACAGTTCATTTATTTATTTTTTTCCCCCCAACTCAAAGTTCGACACGACAATTCACACCGAGATCTCCTGAATCTGCACGCGTTTTTTGGCGCTTCCAGGAGTGCCAGGTTGGCGAAGGATTCCCGGACAAGCCGCCGCGACGTTGGGCGCGGGTGCTTTTGGCGGCGGCGGAGGGTCCGGAAGATCGTCGTCATCGGCGTCGTCCTCGTCGTCGTCGTTGTCCTCGTCAGCGTTGTTCTGGGCCGCGACGTCGACGCAGGGCGACGGCGTTCTGGGCGGGTCCTTCCAGCCGTACGAGGGCGGATCGACCGAGACTCGTTTTCCTCCTCCGGGCGGCGGCGAGCACTGGAACTCCTGGAGCTGGAGCTCGAGCTCCTGAACGAGCTTCTGCTTGTGGGCCGGAGGACTCGAGGCCGGCGAGTCGTTGATGACCAGCGAGGAGAGCCTCTGCTTGCCGGTCGGGCAGACGTCGAGACCGGAACAGCCGGCCTCGAGAAGTTCCTCCTTCTTCTTGTCGCCGAAGCCCATCGAGGACGACGAGTTCGACGAGGACGAGGCGTGACGGTCGCGCTGATGGTAGATTCCGGCGAATATAAGGATGTTGAGGAGGAGGAGAAAAATACCGACTGCGATCGTCACCGTCAGCGCCGTCGTGTAACTCTGGTAGTGGTTCGAGGCGAACTTCCTGAGGAGGTTGTTCGGGCCGGGACCGAGTTTGGGATTCTGGACGCTGCGCGTCACTTCCGGCATCGAGGTCGTCGAACTGCCGTTCGGTGTGCACTCGGTCGTCGAGATCGGCATCGAGGACATCGAGGCCTCCGTCGGCGAGGGGATCGACAATGGCGGCGCTGACAACGGAACGACCATCGTCTGAGGACGCACCGCACCCTCGTAGAGACTCGGACTCTCCGCCAGATGGTGGTGGCGCATGTTGATCTCGTAACCGGGACGGTGCAGCTGAGGCAGGAGATTCAACCACAGGGACATCTTGTGACCGCGGTAGTGCGAACGCATCTTCGTCGACGTGTTCGCCTCGAGGTAGTACTGGTTTATCGAGTCGTAGGCGTCCCAGAATGGAGGACTTCCGGTTCCACCGTCGTTCGGGTCTCTGCAACAGGCGAGGTATTGCAAAAAAAAAATTTGAAAGACATCTTTTTTTGGGTTTGGGGTGTTTGAAGAAAATTCGGAAAATTTTATTTGGGGGTCGATTTGAGGAGAGTGGTGGAAATGTTTTGAGCAATTTCAATACATAGTTTGAGATTCGGTTTAAATGTAAGATTGAAGAATTTTTCTTAGAGCCGAGAGACTTTGAGAAAAATGGAAACTTTTCTTGGTTCTGGGATTTGTTTAGCATTGATGAGAGGGGTTTCGGGGATCGGAGGCTGCAATTATCGATGTAATCTGTCGGTTTTCAGGACAGAAACTTTTATTATAGAAATAAAAAATATTCAAAAATTCTTAGTTCTGGTAGATTTTTAGAAAAATAAACTAATTTTTCTTTTTTTGAATTTATGAGGTTTACGAATGGTGACGCAAGTTTCGACGTCCAGAACTCGCAATTATTGGAATAGTCGATAGCTTTTTACGATAAATACCTTAGTATAATAATTAAAAAAAAAAATTTAGATCCGTCGGATTTTGAAAAAAATAATAAACTAATTTTTTTTCTCAAATTTCGAGGTTTACGATTGATGAAACGCTATTCGACATCCAATGCTCGCAATCATCGAAATAATCGATCGCTTTTGACGACAGAAACATTTAGTATAGAACCGGCCGTATAGCATAGAAACACAATCCTACCAGGGGAGGAATATACCTTGAGCTCTGACGACCCCGCGTATAGCTTGAACTTCTCGTCTCGCCAGTGGGTACTAATTGGCTCCGCGGGGTCGAGAGTTAGGAAACTCCACGGGCAAAGTCCACTCAGCTACAAGAGCCGGCTATTCCTCTAACAACGCGACAAAACCATACTCTCTCGAACTCTACCTACATAATACTATCTACATTGAACCTCTGCTTTCCGCTACGGATTTACAACTTTCGAGGTGTATATAATATATATAAGGGCCCTCGCTTCTTCCCGCATCAAGTAACCAAACCTGTCTCAACTCGAGCTATATTTTACCCGGTCAAATCCCCTTAAAAAAAAAAAAAAAAAAAAAACTAGATGAGGACGGACCAAAACGGAACCCGGGGGCAAAATGGACAATTTTTACCAATTTTTCACCGGACAAAAAAGTTTCATCAAAAATGGTTTTTGCCCCTTCTATTTCCGAAAAATTGTAGCCCATTGTAAAAAAAATTAACTATTTAATTTTTTTTTCAAAGAAAATCGTTGAAAAAAACTTACCCGCTCCTGATGAAATTGGCCAGATATCGAACGAGCAGCCGCGAAAGATTCTCATCGTTGCGAGTGTAGTTGCCGGAAACGGGGGCGATCGAGGGTGAGTTTGCGGCCTCGTTTCTCAAGAGCGGAATGCCCAGGAGATAGGGCAATTCGTCGCCCTTCTGGCTCGGCCGATAGCCCGGTTGAAAATGAAGGAAGTAGCCGCGTCCACCGGAAGCCGAGTGCAGGAGCGCGAGCCTCAGAAGAGGCGCAGCCACCTGCCCGTCGCCCAACAACGAGAGCAATCCCTCGCGTATCGCCGCGGGACTCTGCTCGCCCATATCCCAGTCCGTGTACTCGTTCCTCAGGGTCGAGTATATCTCGTGAAGATGATAACGATACGTGTTACGAACGTACGTTCGCAATATACGGTCTCTTCGAGTCTCGTTCAGACCGTTCTGAAAATAATTAAACTCACGTTTCAAACACCACGTCCAGACTTTTTATCTTATTTTTTATTGATATTTTATTTTTTATTGCCATTTTATTTTTATTGCTATTTGATTTTTTATTGCTGTTTTATTATTTATTGCTACTTTATTTATTATTGACATTTTTTTGTTCAGGCTAATTTAGGGTGATATGGCCGTTTTCAGGCAATTGCGGCACGGTGGAGAGGCAATGTTTTCCATGTTCAATCGTCGGCGACGTTTACTACCGATTTTTCATGCATTTTTTTAAGGCTGCAAAAATTGTTATGTCACCCGAAATGGCTATATTTATTATAATGAAATATTGTATTTTTTATTAAGGTTTTTTTTTTTTGGACGGTCAGACTGACCACAAACGTGAATCCAAAAAAAGCACGCATCGAATTTGTCGAATCTTCTGCGTGAAATACTCAGCAACATTTAATATGCGTAAAATTGGTTGTTACCGATTTTTCATGCATTTTTTTTAAGACTGTCAAAATGGTCATGACATCCGAAATGACTCTATATATATTTATTATAATTGAATCGATTAATTCAGTCGTTAATTTTATGTGATATATGCAGATTGGCAATTGCGGCATGGTGGAGAGGCGATATTTTACATGGTGAATCGTCGGGGACACTTCGCTGCCGTGGCCAACCGATAGAGACGCTAAAGATTTTAACGGCTCACAATTATCGGAAATCCTGGATTGGTCGCGGAGTTCAGTTCCATTCTGTCGGGAGAGCCACAAGTTTAACGTCTCTATTTCGCTCACCCGCAAATCCTCGTCGGTCAGATCGAGCCAAGCCTCGCCGGATGTGAGACCCATGAGAAGATCACGATTGCCGAACGAGGCAAATTCGGCTCCTGGTCCAGGCACTATCGGCAACAGTCCCGAAGTTCCCACTGTCGGCTGAATATTCTGTGCGAACAAGGCAACAATTTGTGAGAAATAGCACACTTCGATCAAATAAACTCCTCGTGATCTTAAAAGTAAAAAATGGTTGCCTTCGTGGAAAATGATATTTCTTGATCATTGGTTTTTTTAATACTTAATCCAGACTGCAAAAAACATTTGCAATTATTATTATCATTTTTTTCGTTTTTATGTTTTCTAAAGGTATTCACTCGTTTAGCGTATTTAAAATGTTTGCACATTATTTAATCTCTCGACAAAATAAACGGTAAAAAAAACTAATTTTCGGTCAGGTTTTAGTTTTGAAGTGTCGAAACGCGTTAATAATAAAGTCATAACTTTGATCTACTTTAATATACCAGTAACAATACTTGTCTGAAAGCCAAACACACACATATATATATATATATATATAATGTGCATATTCGCGAGAGCAGAATTTGATATCTTCACGAACAATCTTGAAGCATCAACGGTTACAGAATCTTCCCTCCTCGCCCGGAACAATAAACCGCTAACGAATTCCGGTCTCGATAAACATTCGCCCGGTCGGGCGGTGAGGATACAAAGCCCGCGTCTCCCGAAGCTGAAAGTTACGAAGTATGGGTGAGACGGAGAGTGAGCGTGCAGCATCCTTCTTCGCCCGTTTATATAGCTTCGTGCAACCGGGAGACCGACGTCGACGTAGATAAAGTTCGAAAGCGCCCGTGTGCGATTTCTCAAAGAAGATTTTCATCAAAGAAACTACCAACTTTCTTCTTCCTCGTCCCTTTATCTGCACCGTTTTCGCTCCCTCTTCCGGTCGGGCTCTTCCCTTCGCAATTCAAACTCGAACGAGTGTACTGGCGGACTTAATGACCATCGGCTTTTATAAGATTTACGGTTGAATTTTTTTTGTCTCCCTAACACAACAGCCGAGAGAGAAGAAAGCAACCTGAGCGATCCGAGAACGGTGAATTCGGACTCTGCAGGTAATTTCGCGCTGGGAATTAAAGTGGACTTCTACGAATAGTGTTCACTTCGCATAAGTTTCAGAGTTTTTTTGAAGGGAATTCCGAACACTCCTGGGTGGTATAAAAATCTGACAGAAATCGAGCTTATTAAAGGTGCTGACAATATTAATTTTGCATAATAATAATTCCAAAATGTTATTAACGAATTGATGAGAAATGAAAATTGTTCAAAAAACCTCCCGGAAATTTAACTTTTTTTAATGAAAATGATTCTTTGATTTTGCTGAAAACTTATGATTTTTTTCAGATTTTTACATTCTCTTTGAATTTGTGACTTTCTACACATTTTTCACATTAAAAAATAATGCAAAGTGAATTTTTAAATATGAAAAAATTCATACGTATTGAGAAAAGTGAACCTTGTATTTGTATTTTAAAACAGTTAGATTTTCGGGAGATTTGTTGATCAATTTTTTTTTTTCATCAATTTGTTAATAACATTTTGGAATTATTGTTATGCAAAGTAAATCTTTTCAGCATGTTTAATATGCTTGATTTTTTTCAGATTTTTGTACCATTCAAAAATGTTTGCAATTCCCTCTCATTTCTCTGAAACGAATATAAACTATATAAAATATAAACTATAAGCAAAAAATATATATATTCGAAATATATGGAATTTAGATTAATATCGGCTCACTACGAAAAAAGCAAATGGAACTTGCGAAGTGAAGTTATACTTTTCAAATATATTCTTCTATTTTTTACAGACTAATCTGTGATCAATTGTCGATTTCCAGAGTATTGTATTGTTTATTGTTTGCCAATATCATCAAAACTTCACTACACAACGGAGATAACAAGGATCTCTTCATAACATAAGCTTTGGGAAAGCTCGGTTATCGCAACCGGACGTAACGGATCGCGTTCTACCGAGTCGCGGAGGGAAATGGTATTATACCGTTCCCTCCGCGTTGGCGATTCAACTGCACGGCCCGACGTGTGAGTTCCAAGAGCAAACAGGCAAGGATCTACCGAGCCGTGATGGTACAATGGTATCGCGTGAGAGTATGTGGGCGATTGACCAGCGGCAGGAGGACCGACGAAAGCTTAGCGGACGATCGGCTCGGACGGCTTGTCTGTCCAATTAGCCAGCTCATCGATTTCCGCACGCCGATGCCTTGTCGGTCCGCGCTCCACAGAGAATGTTGCACCGTTGCACAGGCTAACGTATTTACGATAGGCGAGAAACGCGTCGGCCACGGATGACATCCGACATCCTCTCCCGACTCGTTGTCCTCCTCGCAGAACAACAGAGCGCCGACCGGGGCGGCTCTCCCGTTGTCTGTTACGTTAACGATCAACAGCCCGATGGCTTCTGTCGACCTACTGTCGGCCGGTCACCTATTCTCTCGGATGTACCTCTCGCTTTCGACCTTCTCTAATTGGCGGACACTCGGGAAACGAAAAAAAAATCTTTTTTTCAGTTATTTTTTTCTTTTACGATGAGCATATTTTTTAAATGTCTGCGTTATACTGTTGATAAGTTAGTGACTTAATATTTTTGTACCTCTTGCTTTCGACCTTCTGTAATTGGTGGAGGCTCGAGAAATTATATATAATTGTAAATAGTTAATTAGTTAATAACTTAATATTTTTGTTACGAAGTCAATGATTCCCTCGACTGCACTTCTCTCTTTCGAGCTTCTCTAATTGTCGGACACTCGAGAAACGAAAAAAATATCTTCTTTTTCGTAATATTCTTTTACGATAAGGAGATTTGAAAAATTACTGCGTAGTACTTGGTAAGTTAATAATTTTGTACGATTTTTTTTTACTGATGACAATACATGAAACACGCTTTGGAGCCTGAAGTCGACGGTTTCACCGTTGGGGTGGTCACGAGAGGGTTTTGTCTTCAATAATCGATGTACCTTGGATAGTTTATTCTGCAATATAAAAAACGTACCTTCGTACAAAAAAAAGAAAAAAAACAGAAAATGAACGACATTCCGACTGACCTGACTGGAAGACAGGGGCAAAACGGTCCCGTCGACGAATGGCGCGAAGCCAGATGTGAATCTCGGCGAGTCCAGTCTGACTTCTAGCAGCTCGTCGAGACTTCGGAGACGAAGACAAGCGGCGATGTCGTCGGCCTCCACATCGCTCGGACATCCGGTTTGTTCGGCTACTCGACGTTTTATCGTCAACGGATCTCGCTGTATCGCCCACGGTGACAGAGCTGAACCTCCCAGCAAAACGACCCTTTTTATCAATTCTGCAAAATTTATAAACAAAAAAAATACATTAAGTTAAACAAATTTTTGAAAAATCAACATTTTTGAAATCTGCCATCAAGATCAAACGGGCATTAATATTAAATGAATGAAGTCAAGTTCCGGAAGGAACGTTTTTGAAACGGTCAGGCGTTTTTGAAACAGCAATGCAAGTTTTGACTCCGGATGTCGCAGAATTCGTATAGGGCGAGGAGAGATTGAGAAATTAAGTTGGTCCCCGAAGGGTGCGTCGTCGCGGATGATGCAAAATTCATTTTCAACAAATAAAATAAATTGTATAAATGAATTTATAAAATGAAAAATCAAATCTCACAAAACCAAAAAGCAAAATTTACAAAATAAAACTCAAAATTTATAAAATGAAAAATCAAGTCTTACAAAACTAAAACGCAAGATTTACTAGATCAAAACTCAAAATTTACAAAACTGAAGACAAAAATTTGCAAAATAAAAAATCTAACTTTAAAAAATCAAGGTCAAACGAGCATTAATATTAAATTAACGAACTGAAGGTCGGAGCGAAAAATTGGCGTACTTGGAAAGAGAATGCAAGTTTTGACTCCGGATGTCGCAGAGATCGTATAGGGCGGGGAGAGATTGAGGAATTAAGCTGGTCCCCGAAGGGGGCGAAGTGCGGTCGTCTGGGATGATGACGCGGCGTGTCTCCGTTGGAGAGCCTCACGTCGGACGAGGGGACGCAGCGAGCGACCATCTAGCCGCGAGAGAGGGTTCGTTAGTGGAAACGTACCGAGGAGAAGGGAGGAGAGGGGTGCCGGCATTGCGAAGACGGGAGAGTCTAGCGACGACACGGCGGAGACGACGACGACGTTCGCGTACTCGAGAAAGCTTGTTAATGCCCCAGTGGCACTCGCGGTCTCGACGCGTCCTCGAGCTTCTCTGCCCACGCTGATATGACGTCTACACGATGATACAGATATAGATATATGCGTGTATAACTGTACACATGGTCCATCTCCGCGAGCGTCAGTCTCGACTATGTATACGGTTCGCAGAGGGGAGGACGCGGGGCAAAATGGACAGGCTGAAAAATAATTGAATGTTTATTAACACAAAATTCAATTGCTAGTAATTATTGAGAGGAGTCGAGAGAAACCGCGATCGGGGGCAAAATGAAACAGGACTCGACGTAACTGGTACTATACGAGAAATGAGATGTTTTTAATGACGCGCGATTTAAAGGTAATCAAAATTTATGAATTTTTTTTTTTAAATTATTAAATTAAAAATTATTATAAGATATGCGTGTATAACTTGTACACATGGTCCATATTCGCGAGCGTCTGTCTCGACTGTATATACGGTTAGTAGAGGGGAGGCCGTGGGGCAAAGTGGACAAGCTGAAAAAAAATTGACTGTTTATTAACTCAAAATTCAATAGTAATTATTGAGAGGAATCGAGAGAATCCGCGGTCGGGGGCAAAATGGGACAGGACTCGACGTTACCGGCATTATACGAGAAATGAGATTTTGTTAATGCGGCTCGATTTAAAATTAATTAAAATTAATGAAGTTAATATTAAAAAATAAAATCAAACGATTAAATTACAAATCACTCGAAGTTAAATTTAATTCAGTACCCAGTTATGCGTGTATAACTGGACACACGGTCCCTCGTTCCGAGCGTCAGTCTCGTCTGCGCATACGATTCGTAGAGGGGATTACGTGGGGCAAAATGGACACACGGCAAAATAATGTACTGTTTTTTAACGCAAAATTTAATTGTTAATAATCGTTCATTCATTGGAACCCGAGAGAAATCGCAATCGGGGCAATAATGGAGGACGACTCAAAATTACAGGCACTATACGAGAAATGAGATGTTTTGTATTCTGGTCGATTAAAGATTAATTAAAATTAATTAAATGAATTTGAAAAAATTAATATTTATTGTAAGTTAATTTTAAGTCCGATTTAATTTTCATTGTTCACCGTGTCTCTATTTAACTACGGTATACCATTTTTACCCCAACGTACAACGAGTACTCCGATAGGTTTTTTTTTTACTTTGCTGTGGTCCATTTTGCCCCGTGTCTGCATTTCACAGCGTACCCGTTTAGCCTAGGGCTGCCCCATGCGTTTTCCACGACTCTCTCTCTATATATATATATATATTTTTTTTTTTTTGCAAACTTGCTAGCGCAATTAGGGAATCCATCGATAAGGGCCAATATACATTCGGAAAGTTTCGTTCCATTATTTCCAATAAAAGCCGATGGAAAAATTGATCGAAAAGTTCGACGGTGACGTTCGGAGACTTTGCCCTCCTAGGACGGATGATGCCGGTCGACAATACCGGCGCTTCGTTCGCCGGATAACGCCGACGGATTTTAATTATCTCGGAGCATTCCGCGTGTTGCCCAGGCAAATTGCCGCGGCAACGTGAATTTCGATTAACGTGCGGGGCGATTGGTTCGTTCCGACGAACTCCCGACGACCCGTCATCAGTTTTCGAATATGGAATTTTTTAGGCGTTAAACGAATATTCCACGGGATTGGATTTTGGGGTGTGATTGAGGTGAAACATTTTTGAAAAATTCTTTCGTAACTCTTCAGAGGTATTGAGGAACATTGATTTTGCATAATAATAATGCCAAAAAATTATCTGAATTCCAACCGACCAGAATTTTCGGGTGGAAAAATGTACACCGCGAAGCATCCTCAAACTTCGGTGTATATATATGATATATATATATTCTTTTTTAGTGATCCACCCACATCTCAATTTTTTTTAATACAATAGATTTTTGCAGGCGATAAACGAATAGTCGACGGGATTGGATGTTACGTTGTGATAATTGGAGTGAAACAGTAAAAAAAAATCTTTTGTAACCTTTTGGAAATGTTAAGGGAATACGTCACACAACGACTTTTATACTTTTGGAACTAAAAATCACAAGTGTTATAAAGCTATGGGTAAGGTTTTTTATAAGAATTTCTAATAATTTTTTCCCCACATGGATTCCGAGATACATGAGCTTAAAATTGTTTCAATTAGCATGAGCTGCAAATGTGCCGCGTGAAAAGCAACATTCTTTTTTAAAAAAATATATGTTTTTTCCAGACTATTGTATTATAATTTTTGTTCTAAAATAACATTACAACATTATTAGGGACACATTGAATGGCGATCTGTGACGAATTCCTTTACGAAACATTGATTTTGCATGATAATAATAACGCCAAAAAATTATCTAATTCGAATTACCGAAATATCGATATTCGACATTTTTTGGCGTTATTATTAAACGCCAAAAAATTACCGAATGCCGAAAAAATTATCTAAATTCCGACCGACCGGAACTTCCGGTTTGAAAATGTATGACACGAACCGTATACATAATCGACCCGCACATCCCAATATTTTTTTCATACAATCATTTCGTATCATAAAACAATTTTTTTTTACCTTTGGCCATTGGCGAAACGGCTAAAAAATTAGCGAGAGCGGCTCCGGTTCCATGTCCGAGTACGCTGAGACGTTCGGGATCGCCGCCGAAAGCTTCGAGATTCTCGCGAAGCCAGTGAAGTCCAGCGACGAGATCCATCAGTCCGTAATTACCCTGACCGCTTCCCTTCGAGCCAGTTTTCAAAAAGCCTTCGAGCACATGAAACATAAAACATTTTCCCTTCAGATTGACCCAAAGAAGCTTTTAAAGTAGTCCTTGCGAATAGTGTGAAATTGAGAGGGAATCACAAACACTTCTGGATGGTACAAAAACTTGAAAAAAAAATCAAGCATGTTAAAGATACTGAAAAGATTCATTTCGCATAATAATAATTCCAAAATGTTACTAACAAATCGATAAAAAATAAAATTGCTAAAAAAATCTCCCGGAAACCAAACCCTTTTTTATGAAAATGATTCGTTCACTTTTCTGAATACCTACACATTTTTTAGATTTCTAAATTCACTTTCAATTTTTCTTTTCTAAACAATACATATATCGAACATGCGATATATTTTAGCCACGGATTTTTTGAAGAGGCTTTTTTTATATTCCGAAAAATAAACGAATCATTTTCATAAAAAAAAAGTTAGGTTGCCGGGAAAATTTAAACAAGTTTTTCATCACCAATTCGTTAATAACATTTTGAAATCATTATTATGGAAAATAAATCTTTTAAGCACCTTTAATATGCTTGATTGTTTTCATAATTTTATACCATCGAGAAGTGTTTGTATTTCCCTCTCATTTCTCTGAAACTTATGCGAAGTGAACATTATTCGCAACACTGTACCGTAATCCGATCCACCTAATTTCATTTTCATTCGCTCCATGCTCACTTTTGTCCCTCAAAAGAACGAAGCCTCCGGAGTAAACACTGGCAGTTTGTCGCAGCCATAAAAAGTTCTCTCGTCCAAGATGAATAAAAAAAAATATAAAATAAAAAAAAATGTAAAAGCCGCCCGCTAAAATGCATGCAAGTTCGGTGGCCGTAAAAAACTCGTTTCCCGGTCTTTGTCTTAGTAAGCCAACCAAGAATTTTGCATTCCCAAGATTGCCTCGTAAAATATTCAGGGGACGATTAGCCGCTGGTTAAACGTTCTTTCTGGCTCTCGGCCGCAGAGCCACGCGAACGGCTGCTGCGGCGCCAGCAGCGATGAACTTGTGAGAAGCGAAGAAAAAGTTAAGTATGCGAATGTGAAATAGCGCGTTCACTTTCTGTTCTGAGAGGAGAGGAGAAAAGATGTAAGGTCGCCTCATTGAGGCAACGTTTAACGAGCGACCGGGATTAAAGCCAAGGAAACATTAAGCTCGCTATGCAACTTTAAAAGAGCCTTTAATGGCTTCAGCCCGCGCGGCTTGTTGGCACATCCGTTTATGAGTTTCGTGTCAAACGTTGAATAACTTCGGTGAACATTTTGAGGGTCTCCGCGACCTCAAAGTTCCGTAAAAGAAGGCAAATAACAAAGGCAGAAAAAAAAAGTAATAGGGTAAACCAGCCAATGAATGGACAGGGCCAATGAATGGACATTTTCCATAAGAGCACGTGCATAAAAAACGTCTATCCATTGGCTTTTTCGTCTGCTTACCTGTCCATTCATTGGCCGGTTTACCCCAGATCAATAAGTATTAACACTTAATTTGGACACTCCAGGGAAAATTTGTGGTTCCCAGGACCTCAAAGTTTAGTACTTGTACCGAACTTTTAGCCCAGGAGAACCACGAATTATCATTGCAATATCCAAGTTTGATTTCAATATTTATCTATGTATTTTTTTTTTATTATTTCAATTTTTTTTCTTCAAATTTGTGGATCTTAGGGACCTCAAAATTCGGTAAAAATAGGCAAATAAAAAGTTCTCTTGGATTCAAGTTCTGTATAAACGGGTAAATAACAAAAGCACAAAAAAACATTGAAATAATAAATAAATAAACACGTCAATAAAAATTTAACTTCGACATCGGACTGAAAAAAAATGAACCCTCGAGACCCTGAAATCCGATACAAATCATAAAAAAGATAAACTCGAACAACCGGTCAATTTACACACATATATATATAATATCGATGAATCAACGCATCATGCTTTAGTTATTAATCGATTACTCACCGAGGATACCTAGACGAAAATTGATAGACACTACGACGATCCGTCCGTGAGAGGCGAGGGCAGTGCCGACTAGGGGATTCCCCGCTCCCCATGAATACGAGTCACCGTGTACGAGAAGCAGGGCTGGCAGCAATTCCGTGCTATTGCCTGCAACTCAAAATCCAATATCTCTTTTTCTCTTTCGCCATCAGTCTCAAACACTTCAATCTATATCCCATATTCGAATATTCTATCCGCGAGTTGAATAAATATCTTTCTTCGCCCTCCACACTGCACACACATAAGGGCGGGGAGGGAGAGGGGGCTGTTTATATACATACATACATATATATACATACATACATACATACATACATACATACATACATACATACATACATACATACATACATACATATATATATATATATATATATATATATATATATATATATATATATGTGTCTGCAAACATTCGAATCGATGTAAAACAGAACGGGTTTACGGAATCGGTGAATAATTCATATCATATCATTCGTACGGCGTGTACTATATGGGAGGCCAGGGTGGAACGCTGTTCGGCTCCGAGAGCACCTCCCAGTATCAACGACACATGCCCATACATATTGATACCCGAAGAGTACGAGGATTCTGTTAAATTTACGTTCCCACGTTGGCAATTTTTTTGTCTGCGTTTCTCTTCTTTTTTTTGCGGCATGAACTCGAACGATTGTAAATTCATGGACGCGTTACGCAGAGTTGCAATGCGCATGTTTATTTCCATGTTATTTTTTTTTTTATAAAAAAAATCGATGCTGTAAATTGGTTTTTGCAAACGCATATTTTTTTTAGTAAATGGAGATGGATTTTTGTTTGTTGCAGCACGAACTGGATTTTACATTCATGGACACTTTGCGCAGTTAGAATTCGCATGTTTATTATCATCTTATTTTTTAATATAAAACAATCAATGCTATAAATTGATTTTTTTTGTAAATCAATTTTTGTTCCTTAAAAAAGTATTCAAATTTTTTTTATTGTGGATTTATCCGGGGTGGAAAAATGTTTGTCTTTCCACCCCGCATAGTTTACTCGCGATATTTAATTCCAGTTAAAATTCGCATGTTTATTAGCATCTTATTTTTTAATATAATACAATCAATGCTGTAAATCGAATTTTTTTGTAAATGAATTTTTGTTCCTTAAGTAAGTAGTTAATTTTTTTTTAATGTGGATTTATCCAGGATGGAAAAATGTTTGTGTTGCTACCCCGCATAGTTTGGGCAACGATAGCATCGCCGGTTAGTTTGACGGAGGGACGGACTCTGGACGGGACGCGAGACGTCCACCTGTTGCGGATTCTGACACCCCCTGGACACCCCCTGGATGCTGCCAGGCTGCGTGCTGCTAGTGGATAAGGGGACTGCCACTTCCGCGGCGACTAGCCGGAAGCTAGATAACAGCTTGGAACCGCACGGTAAGCTTCTACTACGTTTCCCCTACGTCCCCTGCAGTCTTCCCTTCAACGTATCTGCTTTCACTGCTACGTCGTACAACCGACGCTGGCCGTGACGCCTCTAACACTTCCCTTCGCTTCCGGTCACGTTTTCGGGACGCAGGACGTGGTCCTTTACCCCGAAAAAGACAGCTACGACTTTCGTGCATTTTGACTCATAAACATACGGAAATACCATTTCATTTTTTTTTTTTTTTTTTTAAGTTAATAGACCAAAAAAAAATTCAAAATTCCTTCTTAATTTTAAGGCCATATTCAATGCTTTTTTTCGGTCGCCAATCCATCCATTTTACGGCCACCTCAATATTCGATGCCAAAACTCAACCCAAGAAGCGGAAAGCACAGATTGACGTTTTCTATAGTGTATCGATCTCTGATGTAGAAAAACTGAAAAAAAAAAAATGAAAAAATCCTACTCTCATTTTAAGGCTATATTAAATGTCCATTTTCCAATTCATTTTGAGGCTATATTATTTGTCTTCGATCACCAATGTATCCAATTTACTCGCCACTCAACATTCGATAAGAAAACTCCGGCTGAGAACCGGAAAGCAAAAATTAACGTTCTGAAAAATGTATCGATTTTAAGGCTATATCCAATGTATTTTTTTTTCTTCGATCGCCAATCCATCCATTTTCAAACATTCTCCGATATCCGATTTAGAAAAAAAAAAATGATAAAAATATTATGAAAAATGCAAAAGAACAATTTATTCCATGCATGATAAATTTGATTCAGCGTTAACGCCTTTTCTCGATAAAACCCATAAACTACGCGCATGCATGTCCCGAGGCGTCAAAGTACATACGGTCCTTCGCCTTCCGGTCACGTTTTTGGGGCGCGGGCCATCGTCTTCTCCCCTCAACGAAACAGCTATGAGATTCGTGCATTTTACCTTACCGAAAATAAAATCAAAAATTCCATTTTTTTCAAAAAGTGAATTAAAAAAAAAAATAAAAAAAAATCACCTTTCATTTTAAGGCCATATTCAATATAGACTTTTTCTCCGATCGCCAAATCCGTCAATTTTACTCCCACCTCAACATTCGCTATCAAGAACTCCACTAAAAACCTCGAAAGCAAAGATTGCCATTTTTCAAAAATACATCGATTTCCGATAAAAAAAAACAAAAAAACAAAAAAAAAGTGATTTTTCGACGTTTTCGAACATTCTGAGCGCGTTAACATTAAAACTTCGAAAATGTCATCAGATCAAAACATCAAAACAAAAGCTTCCTCTACGAGGAAGCAAAATTATGAAAGATGCAAAACAATTTATTCCATGCATAAAAAATTCGATCGAGCCTCGACGTCCTCGAGCCCAAAGCGTGCGCGCCCTCCGCGTCCCGAGGCGTCAAAGTCCATACGGTTAAAGGTCAATGACCCCGATCTCGCTATTTCCACGCCGTTGAGTTGATGTTCGCCGCGACCGCCGCTCGATGAAATCTTCACGGGAGAACGACCGACATAGCGAGAAAAGCGATGAAGACGTGCCCGTTGAAAAGTCGTAGTCTGGCGGTTTGCTGTGACGAGATCTCAAACAGTTCTGCTGACTGTCTTAACTGGAGCTTCGTCGGCGTCGTCGCTTCACGGATAAGCGCTCCGAGTCCCGCAGGGAACGCGGGAGCTTCGGAATTGAGTTTACCGAGAGTCGTGTCTACAGATATACCCAAACCTTAGAACCTTTAGAAACGATGGGGCATGTATATATATGTATATATATGTGTATATACGTAATATACTATATATATAGTACGTGGGCATAAGAGAAGGAAAGTGAAGAGGATTAGGCGCGGACGGTCTCGCGCCCAGCCGGAAAGATCCGCGTGGATATCCCAACGCGGACTGCGGGTCTGGATATCGGTTTTTGATCAGTCCGCTTCACCGGGCACTTTCCTTATTCGGAGAGTTGCGCCTCTCCTTAGGGGGCTAAAAGGCTGCATGGCTGCTACAAGATCCGGTCGCCTGGCTGCTGAAGTTGCCGAAAGGCGTTGCTGGCTCTTTCGAACGAATTATCGCGTTAAGGAGGTAAGAAGGTTTTAGCATCGTTGCGGTATTTTGGGAGCTTGCTTCGCGAATAAACTGCGCTATGTCAATGGGGATTTTTTTTTTGCAAAATTATTGCAATGGGGATTTTTTTTTGCAAAATTATTGCAATGGGGATTTTTTTATTGCAAGATTATTACAAGATTATTAAAGGGTGAGCGTGGCCGAGTGGTCTCGGCGCGCGCTTCACACGCAGTAGGCCCGGGTTCGATTCCCGGCAAGCACCAAGAATTTTCTGTGGTGTTTTTATCTGCGAAAAGTGGTTCGGAACCCACTATAATAGTAGGTCCAGAGGAAAGGACCAGCGCCTCGGTATGGGAAACCGAAAGACTGGGAAAAGGTGTCGCGGGTTCGATTCCCGAGACTGAAGGCCCGTAGGTGAAAGGAAAACGGACGGGGACATAGCTCCGGAGATAGGACGTACGAACTACGACTATATCCGTATGTCCGGGATTACTGACACCTGACGGGGCGCGACGAAGCTCCGGGCCCAAGAATCGAACCGGCGACCGCGGATAAGGAAGGAGGAGGAAGAAAGTGAAGGAGCCCGTAACCCTTAGGGGATCGGTGTAACACACAATATTACAAGATTATTACAAGGTTAAATGGATGGATGGTTATGAGATTTTTTTTGCAAGAATGTTGTCATAGGGCAGATCTGTGTGGATATGCTAAGACGGGCTGCGGTCTGGATATCGGTTTTTGATCAGTCCGCTTCACCGGGCACTTTCCTTATTCGGAAAGTTGCGCCTCTCCTTAGGGGGCTAAAAGGCTGCATGGCTGCTACAAGATCCGGTCGCCTGGCTGCTGAAGTTGCCGAAAGGCGTTGCTGGCGCTTTCGAACGAATTATCGCGTTAAGGAGGTAAGAAGGTTTTAGCATCGTTGCGGTATTTTGGGATCTTGCTTCGCGAATAAACTACGCTATGTCAATTGGGTTTTTCTTTTTGTTGTAAGATTATTGGCGTGGAATTTTTTTTTATTGCAAGATTATTACAAGGTTAAATGGATGGATGGTTATGAGATTTTTTTTATCGCAAGAATGTTGTCATGGGATTTTTTTATTGCAAAATTATTGGCATAGGGCAGATCTGTGTGGATATGCTAAGACGGGCTGCGGGTCTGGATATCGGTTTTTGATCAGTCCGCTTCACCGGGCACTTTCCTTATTCGGAAAGTTGCGCCTCTCCTTAGGGGGCTAAAAGGCTGCATAGCTACTACACTTTGCGGCTGCCTGGCTACCAAAGTTTCCGAAATGCGCGGCAAGCTCTTTCGAATGAATTGTCGCATCAAGGCTACAAGACTGATTTAGTACTGTTGCGGAACTTTGCACCGATATACAAAATTACATAGTAAAAGCAAAAATACTGACTTGTTACCATAAAAAACAGTTCCCAAGGAGAAATATCAGGAGACTTCAAAAATATGACATTCATTTGCCTAACGTGAAGCGCTCCGAACTCCTTAAAAGTTGAAAATTGAAATTTTCATATTGCTTCCTCATAAAAGTAAAAAATTGAAACTCTCGTATCCCTTCCTCATAAAATATGAAAATTGAAATAGTCACACCGTTTCGTCATAATGTCCCTTTATTCGCAAAGCTTCTTCTATGAGGGAGCATTGTCTGCATTTTTGGCTTCCTCGTCGGGGAAGCTTCGTGACTAAAGGAAAATTATGAGAAAGCGATATGAAAGTATGACCGTGTATTAATTCGACTTCCTCTAATAATTTGCTTTTGGTCGCAGAAGCTCAGCACTGTAAAAAAAAAATCCATTACAAATTTTATTACCCACCGAGGTGTTTCAAATGAAATAATTAATGCAATAATTTCGGAGAGGCTCGGCCGCAGTATGTCTTCGCCCGGCTATCCAGGGATTCAACCTTAATACCGCGCTTAAGGTAGCGATCCGGCGAGCGCGCACGTCCAAGTCCCTCGGGACATTTGACGATGGACCCGATTAAGTTCCGCGCCGGCCCGGAAAGCATCGGCTGCCTGTGCGCGACCGGGTGCAGCATCTCCATGCATAATTCAGAAAACGGAGCAACGGAGGAGAGTTACGTAATACAGGTGCGCGCACCTGTTCGACCGGCGAATACGTATCCACTGAATTTTTCATCGGGTACAAAGGAGCGCGAGTCACAGCGGATATCGAATGTCCCGGCCGGGGAATATTACGATGAATCATTCACGCGTAACAATTCTCCGCCGCTACGAGAACCGGCCTGCACAGGAGATTTCGCTCCGCCGAGACCGGCAATCGTACCATCGATCTTCCGGTAATGTGAAACTTCAGATACGATTTTTTTTTTGAATTTTTTGAATTTTTAAATCTATTTATTTATTTATTTTTATTTATGAAGAATTGCGTTAATTGTTTATGTATTACGACTATATTGATGTGTGTATTTGCTGAGCGACGCTGTTGCGAGCCGCGTCGCTGTTGAGGAGGGTCGAGCGTGTTACAAAGTCATCAACAAAAATATGCTGATTTTTTTATTACGCATTGATATGAACGGGCCAAGTGTGACTGCAAAGTTTGAATGCGTTCGTCTTCACCGTTTTCGAGAAATATATATTTTTTTAATTTGCGCCTTTTAACATTGATTCGTATGGCAGATTGAAAATAAGCGATGAATTTTAATGTTTCTAGGGTAGTTCTTTGAATCTTTTATACTAGCTTAAGTTCTCATTCAAACGCAAAAACGAAATTAGTAGTCGAATTCGAGTAATCAAAAAGTGCGAAAGTCACTTATTTATTTACGTGTTTAGTAGTACTAGTAAGAGAGATTTATTGCCATTGCTTAATATTATATTTATACACTTATCTTCTTATATTATTAGTTTTACTCCCAATAATTATACTTACACCTTGGCAAAGGGCCATCGAGCTGAGTCCTTCAGCCCACTTATTTACTAGCTTTTTAATTGACATATTTATTTATTTATAAAAATGTCAAGTTCATTTCTCCCTCTTCCCCGGTTCTCCAGGTTCCATTTTTCCCCGATTTCTCGGCCAGGATGAGAGGAGCATAGAAGGTACTACCGAGTGCAATTTTCGTCGGGGCGGAGCTCGCATTGGCTCGCGCTCGCGAGAACCAACGTTTTTCTCCCGAACTCGGTACTTCCGCGCGCTACAATGAAAGTTCGCTGGAAGCTACGACGGGGAGTCCCCGTTTCGGCGAAACTTGAGAGCGTCTCCGGCGGAGAGTAGTTTCGCTACGTAAGGAGAAAACTGCGAGTTACACGCGTTACCGATCGTACGTTGCGCGGAGTTCTCGGTGTACGTACGCGCTCTTATCGCTAAAGAGGAAAGGAAGAGCCGCTCCGCGGAGAGAGAAATATCGAAGCCGGATAGAAACGTGCAACCGAATACTAAACGTTCCACCGTGAACGGGCGAGAGCCAGGACGAGCTGCGCTCAGTACCTGGACGCTTTTGTGAAGTTTCGGCTGGAGCCGTATCGGAGCGTCGGGTACGGAACTGGAAAGCGTTTTGCCTATACCCGCTGGGAATCGGAAGCTTTATCCAAGTGGAAGTTCACGGGTGGAGCTCAATTCGCCCGGCGGATCCGACGAGCTATCTGTCTGCCAGAATTAGAGTCTCTCGGGGTCATCAGAAAAACTCTTTTTTTGTGTGTGTTTTTTTTTCTTTTTTTCGAACAAGAAATACTCGTCGGGCTTCGAGTACGACCATTAGCAAAGAGATTCTCGTTATTCAGAGATTTTTTTTTAAATCCTTTTCTAATGGGACCACCTCGGATTTTTGTCGTTGCAAATAAAAATATGATCATACTGCCGTATGGAAAAAATGTGCGCGCGGCGTGGTAAAGTGTATCTGTGATGTGTGATATTTTTCTTCCGGTACAGGAAATCTCATTTTTCGACTGGAAGTGACGTCATACAGGAATTATTTTGCATTCGGTTTGAAAATCTCGTTTTTTTCTGTCGAAAATCAAATTCATACCAGAAATTCGTCACTTCCGGTTTGAGAATCTCACTTTTCAACCGGAAGTGCCGTCATACCGGAAATACGTTACTTCCGGTTTGCAAAAGTCACTTTTTTGCCCGGAAGTGACGCCATACTAGAAATATGCCGTTTGCCGTTTGAGAATCTCATCTTTTGACCGAAAATACGTTATATCCGTGTTGAAAATTTGTTTTTCGACCAGCAATTATGTCATACCGGAAATACGTCACTTCCGGTGTGAAAATTTCATTTCTCAACCGGAAGTGACGTCACACTGCAAATAGGCCATTTCCAACGGGACGTACATCAGCAAACATATGTTTATCAACAATAATTGCCATATTTCGGATACAATTTTTAATATATATATTTCTGGATATTTAATATATTATCATCTAACGTATACTAATATCACATATTGCATCGTTAACATATTTTTTTAATGGAAAAAAAAACACCGAGTTTAATACATCTTCAATATATTTAGTTGTATATCTCAGATTTCCATCGACTGTTCATCCGGCCTTACGGCGTATCCCTGAATCTCGATCGTCTCCCGTTCCTCTTGCTCTCCTCTCTTCGCCCGTGCGTCTTATCGCCGAGCATGTCGGTCGAAGCTGAGCCGCACGATCCCGGCCTCCTGGTCGCCCGGTGTAACATAAAGGACGTCGATTCGACGCGAGACCGCCTCACTCCCGCGGTGCTTGCAGGTTGTATATCACGATTCGAAACGACTGCAATGCACTACGGAATTGAAGTGGCAACGCGTCACACAGCACCTCCGGAGTTAGCCGTCCCGAATTTTACGGTTTCTTCGCTATCTTGACTTTCGCTTCTCCCACTATATTTATACTAACTACATTATATATATATATCGTTTTGAAACTCGTTTCCGTTACGTCGTTCTTCTCGTTTTTTTCTTCTTCTTCTTCCTCGCTGCCGTCGTTCGTTTGGACTTCTAGTCTACTCGCGTTGCTTTCTGGTCGCGCACTCCAGGCGTGCTCGGCCGCTTCCTCTCGTCGTCGCTCGATATCATTCATTCGCGGATTTCGTGGAACGAGAGAACGTGCCCGGCGCTTTGCCTTCTTCTCGAGGCAACCAGCCAGACAGTCGCCTCCAAACTGTGAATGCGGCATATTATGGCCCTTTCACAGCGACTCTCAGTGTTGCTTCTCTCATCTCCGCTCCCTCTCCCTTCGTCTCAATATGCTCCGCTGGTACGCTCCGCAGCGCGGCGAGGGATTTTCGAGGATCGAGTAGACCATGCACGGTGCAGAGTGCGCGATGTGAAAAAACTAACCCACCACGTACGACCGAACTTATTTGAGAAGTCTCCCGGCACTTTATATCCGTCCGACTATCCGCTGATTCGTACCACTGGGAACCACCGCTTCTGCTGCAGCGAGGGAGCGGGGCAAAATGGAACGGGGCAAGACGGACTGGTTGTTAAGGGTTTGGGAATTTTTTTTTTGTGGGGGTGGGAAAAGTGTCTCATCTCGCATGGTCCATTCCGGGATGGACCGTCCGACTATCTGCTGATTCGTGCCACTGGGAATCGCTGCTTCTGGTACAGCGAGGAAGCGGGGCGAGATGGAACGGGGGCAAGACGGACTGGTTAAAGGTTTGGGGATTTTTTTTTTTTGAGGGATGGAAAAAATGTCTCTTCTCGCGTGGCCCATTCCGGGATGGACCGTCCGACTATCTGCTGATTCGTACCACTGGGAATCGCTGCTTCTGCTGCAGCGAGGGAGCGGGGCAAAATGGGACGGGAGCAAAACGGACTGGTTGTTAACGGTTTAGCGATTTCTTTAAAGGTACGTAAACAAATGTCTCATCTCGCATGGTCCATCCAGAGAGATGGACCATTTTGCCCCAGCGTTCCATTTTTAAACCCAGAATGACAGGGGTCCGCCAATCCTGTGCCACTTTAGTTCCGTCTGTCCATCCGTTTTTGCGTACCACTGGGACGCGCCGCTGGCGCTGCTAGGCGTGAGCGGGGCAAAATGGACCGCTTTCAGCTATTCTTTTTTGGAGGCACACGGTAAGTCGCATTTGTCATGGATATGGGTCCGTTTTGCCCCAGGGTTCCATTTTGACTCCCAAAATGCCAGGGGACGAGCAGTTTCGTGGCCCTTCGCTTCTGCCCGCCTATCCGTTTGCTTGTACCACTGAAACTCGTCGCTGCTACTATCAAGCGAGACTGGGCGACAGGGACCATTTTTGCCCTTTTTTCAGACTTTCAAATAAGTCTCATTTCATGGATGCCGTCCATTTTGCACAGTAGTTCCATTTTGCCCCCAAAATGCCATTGAACCAGCACTCTCCCGGCACTTTATTTCCGTCCGCCCATCCGTCGATTCGCACCACTGGGACTCGCCGCTACTGCTGTTAGGCGGGAGATTGCAAAATGGACTTTTTTAAACCAATTTTTCGCACTACATAAACACGTCTCATCCCACATGGATGTCGTCCATTTTTACCCCCCGAAATGTCAAGGGACCAGCAATCTCCTAGCACTTTATTTCCGTCTGCCCATCCGTTGATTCGCGCCACTGGGATTCGCCGCTACTGCTATTAGGCGAGAGATTACGAAATGGACTTTTTTTAACCAATTTTTCGCACTACATAAACACGTCTCGTCCTATATAGATGGCCATTTTTACCCCCCGAAATGTCAAGGGACCAGCAATCTCCTTGCACTTTATTTCCGTCCGCCCATCCGTTGATTCGCACCACTGGGAATCGCCGCAGCTGCTTCGGAGGCAGTGCGGGGCAAAACGGACTATTTTTACAAATTTCTTCGCGTTTTTTAAAAATGCTTAAAGCTCATAAATGACCTCGGTCCATTTTGCCCCGGTGGTCCGTTTTGCCCCGCCCTCCTCCCCCTCTGATAGTAGCGACGTTATTACTTGTACCACTAGTATTACACGGAGTATTGCGCAGAACGTTTTTGGGGTCGATGCGGAAAGCTGCTAGAGTTCGAGATCGCCCTCCTGCGGTTGGCCAAGTGACGGTTAATTAGAGCGGTATGAGTGTGTGATTGTGTGTGAGCGCGCGGAACGAGCAAGAAAATTGCATCACGGGGATGTGGCCGCGACGACCCATTGCACCGGTCGCCCATTGCCGTTTCCTATACACTCAAAACGCTTAAT
Organism: Stenichneumon culpator; assembly: GCA_964017025.1. Lineage (NCBI taxonomy): Eukaryota > Metazoa > Arthropoda > Insecta > Hymenoptera > Ichneumonidae > Stenichneumon > Stenichneumon culpator. The sequence goes on along the minus strand of OZ024779.1, from coordinate 14,719,124 downwards.
CTACTCTGTGTGCTTTACTACTCCATTATTTTGTACCCCATATCTGACTTTAATAACTGCGAACAAATATTCCGCATTGCCACTGTGTTGCACTTCGCTACAATGGGCATTCGTAGTTTTCGAACTTTACGGCGAGACGATTAAATCTATGAAACTACCTTTGCGAGCGTACAAAGTTTATTATTAACGTATTTTAACAGTTGGAATTTAACGGTTCGCCATCGAAACGAAATTTGCAGGTTTTTCATATAGAAATATATGGGTTACTTTATCACATTTGATATTTTGAAATAGTATCAAAATATAAGATCTAAAGTATCGCCTATCTTAAGATTTTATAAATTGAAGATTTCGTAACATTTGCTATCGATTTTCCTCGGTGCAATGGTTTTTCCTAGATTACCTGTTTCTATTCAATATGATTTTTTTTCCCTTCTGGGTGCTCAAAGCGTTCTTATTGAACCCGCTATTATTAGTGCGTGATCTTTTATCATGTGTTCTATTGTATTTCTTGACTATGTGTGACAGTTATGTAGGAATTAGCATTAATGTCGTGAGCAAGTTAGAGTGCACTTCATTTGACCGTCACTTGACGTTGACGTTGAAGCCGCGGCGAATCGAAGAACCAAATTTAAACGCAAATATAATTTAAGAAATATACAACATATTTAAGGGTCGAATTTTAAGATGTTAGTTTGGATTTGAGATCGTTCTTAAGATCGAACGCATCGAATTCGATTGAATTTGTGTTCAGCCCCAAGGTCGAACTTAAGATCAAACTTAAGCATGAAGTCAAGTTCGAACTGACGTTCGATCTTAAGTTCGAACTTAACACAGATCTTAAGCACTGAATGGAGTGTGAACGGGACACACTTCGATCTTAAATTCGATATCAAGAGCGATCTCAAGTTCAAACTAACGTCTGAAAATTCAACCCTTAAAAATAGTATCAAGTTATAAGATTTAAAGTATCGCCCATCTTACGATTTTATAAGCAAAAGATTTTAAAAAATGGTTCATCGATTTTCCTCGGTGCGATAGTTTTGGCACTTTCCGTGTAATTATACAGTGTTGGGCGAATATCTGACCGAATATTTGACGAAACGAGAGATATTGGGTCGGCGGAGTAGGAAATAAATTCTCTTGCATTATCCTCGTGAATAATCCTGGGCGATATTCGTTCCGAAGCTCCGTCAGTTATTTCCCTTTAATCCGTCGACGAACGGCTCACTCCCCGCGCCGGCTTCTTTATCTGGAAGGCGCTTTCTTTATTCCAACCGTTCGGCGCGATATTGCACGCCGAAGAAAGCGAGAAAACTCCCCCGACGGATTTTTATCCCTCTATCGTATATTTCAACGATCTCTTCACCCTCCCCGCTCGCACACACTCGCTCATTTTCGCGTGGCGTTACCGCACCTCGGCGAGGGATTACGACACGCTCCCTCTCCCGGAGAACCCGCCCTTATTCACCGGCTCGGCAGAATGCCCGATAGACGAACCGCGCGTCATTAACCCTTTCGCGAGCGAAATTTTTCATCTCGACGCCGCAACCTTCCTCCTCGTATTATACATACACTTTTCGGTGCAAAAAATTTTCGATACTCTTTCACGTCGTGCGGAGCCAAGTTTTTCTTATATACATTTTTTCTTCAACCCTCTTTCCAAGTTACGATATATCGTTTTTTTTTACTCAAAAAGTCTTGCGTGAATGTCTTTTTTTTAAATAATATTTCACTTCAAGCGGAGCCAAGTTTTTTTGTATACATTTTTTCTCGACCCTCTTTCTAACTTATTATGATATATAGTGTTTTTTAAATTATTTTTCATGCCAGGAGCGAACTTCTTTTTGCGTTTACCTAACTTGTTTTATACTTGATACATTGTTTTTTTTTTCTTTGGACAAGTCTCGCTAAGATATTTTAAACTTTTTTGGGTAATTTCTGACGTCGTCAAAATGTTTCTATACACATTTTTTTTTGCACCCTCTTTCCAACTTATGATATATCGTGTTTTTTTTTTCTTACTTTAAAAAATCTCGCTCGGATATCTTCACATTTTTTCATAATTTCTCACATCGTGTGGAGTTAACTTTATCATATTTTTATCAACCCCCTTTCCAACTTGATGTATCGTTTTGTTGCACCAGAAGTCTCGACAAAATGTCGGGTGATTTTTTAAATATTTTCTTTACATTCAAATGAACGAACTTTTTATATATATTTTTTAGAACGCTCTTTAAAACTCGATATATCGTTTTTTTTTACTGTAAAAAAGTCTCATTCAAACATCTTGCTAAGTCATCGCACCTTCGGTATGTACCTTTCGTAAAACTTTTTCAATACTTTTTTACACAGTGTCAAGCAAACTTTTTCGTATTTTTTTTTGCAACCCTCCGTTCGACTTGATATATCGTTTTTTCTTACTTAGAAAAAAAATCTTTCAAAAATCTTGCTGAATCATCGCACCATACAGATCGACTTTTCGCATAAAATTTTAATACTTTTTCACACCGTATCGACCAAACTTTTTCATACTTTTCGTAACCCTCCCTCCGACTTCGTGCAACGCAACTTTATTACTTCGAAAAATTCTCGCTCAATCATCCTGATAAATCATCGCACCTCACCTCACTACTCGTAAAAAAATCTCAACACTTCTTCGCAACAAAAAAGACAACTTTTCGATAAAAAAAAAATCTTATTAACAAACTTCGCCTCCACAACTGAAACTACTCTGCTTTGCATAAAACCGGATAATAATTGTTAAATAACAAAAATAAAAAATAAGGGACTTTGTAGAAACGAAGCATATAAGGCATTCTCTGTCTACTCAGCCACTTTTTTTAGACCCTCTCAGATTGATCCCATAATTGGCCAAATTTTAGTGTCACTTGAAAGTACCTTTTGGGCATTTTTTCAGATTTTTTAATCCATCCATTTAGGAGATACTTTTTTCCAAATTCATATATCTCGAATAAGTCAGAAGAAAACTAACGACAAAAACACTATCTTTATTCACTAACTATTTAATGCAATATGTGTTATATTTAATTCGTATCGCAGTGGCTATTTTTAGAGGAAAGTAATGAAAATTATATTTTTCCAAACAATGCGACACCATCGATTTCGCCGCCAATTTTTTAGATAATTGGGCACTGCGTGAAGAACCTACAAAAAAAAATTGACCAAGTGAAACTCGATGTTTCAAGTGATACGAAAATGTGTCCAATTGTGGGATAGATTTGAGAGGGTCGAAAAAAAGTGGTCGAGTTGATAGAGAATGCCTCATATATAGCAAATATTATTTTAAATGTATCAAAGTTCGTATCGTGTAGAAATATTGTCAATAAATACATTTACTACCATTAAAATTTAATATGTTTTGGAGCTACGCCGCTTTATCTTAACCCTAGAAATGATGTATAGGGTGGAAAACCACCCCAGACGACTTTGAAAAAATACGAATTTTTCCAATTTCCGGTACGTTTTGGGCTTTAACCCCTTCACTGTCAAGGGGTTAAAGCGCAAAATATCTACAGAAATACGTTTCTCTGGAAGTGAAATGGTTAAATGTGATTTTCTTCCTGTAAACTTGAATAGAATGAAATTTTCCGCATACTCTTCCTTATTTTAAAAAAATGAAGAGATTCATTTACGAAAACCCCCATTTACTGCTCATAGGACCCTCGTACGTAGAAGAAACGATGGATATCTACCCCAGTCCCGAGTTAGAAAGTAAACAAAATGATACATGCGGTGTCGGATTAATCGTCATATATATCTTAAATTCTTCGATTTTTCGCACAAACCCAGATAAAAATTGTTACATGCCAAAAATAAAAAATAAGGTGCTGAAGGACTTGGATCGACAGCCCTTTGGCCATATAAATATATCCCATAAGTATTCTTGTAAAAGTGTTTTTGTTTGTTGTGGTCAATTGTAAAATATTCTTCTCTCCAAGCTGCCGTTCCCTCCAAGCTACGTTCCGAAGCCGCAGCTTGGAGAGAAAAATATTCATTTAAATATACCAACCCCCTATCAGGTATAAATATTCTCAATACACAAACAAATATTCTCAATAACAAACAGGGAAGAGCGATGCAAAAATGCGCGATCCAATAATGATTGAAAAATGACGTTTGCCCACTGTGCCACATTGCCCCGCTCTCCCCCGAATTCACTACGCCAAAAACGCAATGTTGTTCTAAGCTCACCGTGACTGGAGCGTGGCACGTAAAGGTTAAGATAAAGGCAGTCCTCGCTCTGATTAGCGAGCATGGGTGAGACCCTCTCGAGGTAAGCGCGTCTGCGTCTGGGTAGGTTGGCCTCGGGCTCGGGTATCCTCTGCGGGCACGCCGGTGGCATGCTGTCGGCGAGTTTGATGCCTCGCCACTGTGTCGGTGTGACCGGCGGCATGTACCGTAGAGCGCCGAGTGGCGGTGTCGCGTACGGCACACCCAGGTAAGCCTCGAGCTCGTTGTCCCTGGTCACGATGCCCCTGAGATTGCCGTAGCGAGTTTTGACGATGCGCGTGCTGTACTTGACCGGCCCGCCGGCGAAGCCGTCGACCCCGGTCGGCCATCCGTCGTAGCCGGCGCGTCGAACGACGAGGCCGACGGTGACGAGTAGCAGAATCGTCGAGAACGCCCCGACGAGAGCCGCGGCGTTGTCGACGAGAAAGCGCCGCGCGTAAGATCCCTCACCGCGATCGCGACAATCGCGATCATCGTCGAAAAGTTCACCTCCATTCTCCTTACCGGCCCAAAGTTTCCATAAACTCTCGGTAATATTACCCCGCTCGGTGATATTCCATCGGCTCTTTTCCCCGATGGATTTTTCACCGTCGCGGCCGAATCCCGGATTAAAATCGTCGAGCTTGTTTCGTCCTCTCCCCTCCCCCCTCCGCCCCGACCGCCACCCCTTGTTCTCGTTCTTATTCGTGACGAGAGGTTCGCTGGAGGGGCGCGTCCGCATCGCGTCACGCCGCCGCGGGCCGGCCCCTCCGGGTGCCGCATCTGTGGGGTCCTCTCGCCACCGGAGGTGCCTCCTCCGCGGCGAGAAACACGGAGCCCTCGTGCCTCGGGCTTTTCCCGACTCTTTCACGAGCGATCGACCGTCGAGCTACGGCCCTAACGTTGAGCGGCTCTTTTAAGCGGCTCGAGCCACGAGGACGGCCCCACCGTCTTCTCTGCGAAGACGGTAGCGTCCAGAAACTCCTCTCGTATTCTGTCCTTGTGCCGTAATTCACCGCGCGCTTTGCTGCAATGGGCTTCGTAAGCGGCGTCAAACTCTCTTCCATCCTCGTTAGATCGGACTATCGCTTTCGTCGCTCCAACGGACTTGAGCCGAGGCGAGTCGTTACCTCCCCCCTCGGGCCTCTCCGCATCGGCCGTTGGAAGCGAACGCTCCGATGTAAACACCTTTCACCTTGGGAGGCTTCCCCCTTCCCTCACACCGTACGGCCGAGGCTCGACCAAGATAATCGATCTCTTGCTTCTTCGAAATTTCCAAACATCCACGGAGAGCGGATACCTTTTATTCCGTTCTTATTCGTAGATTCTATGCGTCCGGCGTGACTGCAGACTCGCCGGTTGCTTTCCAGCTTTTTTGGCCGGAGTCGATCGAGTTGGGTTCTTATTCGTCGATCCCAAATATACGACGTGACTGTAGCGACGATTTATACGTTAATCTACACGATTCTCGGCCGTCGTCCCAACGGCTCGGCTCCCGCCGGTTCCCGAGCCGGATTTACGCATCCGCGGTTAACGGTTTCAAACGAACTTCCCGTGCTATGTAAACATCTTTCATCCAGGTCCGTACGATGGTCGAGGACGATTCGACTCAGTTTCTTATTCGTTGATCTTCCGTATACGGCGTGACTCCAGACACAACTCGTCGGTTACTTTCTCAGGCCTCTTCCTAGCCGCGCTCGATTGACTTAGTTCCTCATTCGCGATCCTCTAAGTCCGGCGTGACTGCAGACACGATTCGTCCGTTGCTTTCTCCGTCTTCCCAGCCGTCGGGCTCGATCCTCCGCCGGTCCTCGAGCCGGATTTCCAGAGCGGCGTCGAACGCATGAGGGACGAGTGGCGGAAAGCGGCGGACCGAGAACGAGAACAATATTCCCCGCTGGTGCAACGGCGAGCTCGAGATTCCGTGCCCACAGTCGTTATCGGTGATTTACGATCCCACTGGCGAAGCCGAAACTGGAACGTGACCCGGGTTTTCGTTCCAAGTTTCGAATTGGCAGCGGCGCACCGAGCGAACCCTTCGTTCGTCGACTTGGCGGGGTCATGGCGCGAGACTGCGTTCACGTCTTGACATTATTATTGTTATTATCGTGTATGTCTTGCCTCTCCAGCGAACTAAGATTCGCCTCCTATTGTGTGGAAAAAACAGCCGCACTCTAATCCCATTTCTCGTCTACGATTGCAACGAACCGATCTCTATTTATCGAACGTACGTCGACGCAGCACGCTATCCCACAACTTACGCGGTTGTGGACACAGTTCAAGACAAAATCGTCTTTGATCCGATAGCTAAGAACACACGGTGGCCCGATTATTCGTGAACGTGTTTTTTGTTTCTCAATTCACGAACTTATATATATTATCTATATCTCTGATATTTTTATATTTATTGCCCGATGTAAGGAGAAACGTTTTCCGAGACATCCGCACAGCTCGCTGTCCCCGTGGCTTCTGTCCCGGATGACGCGAGGCCCGCGGGCTCGAGATCTCTCGGGAGAGTGTCGGAGCCGGATCCCGCGAGAAGACGGAAGGTGTACGGCGAAGGCTCTCCCGGTGGTGGTATTTTCGCCCACCCTCGGCGACGGTGTTTTGTGAACGCGGGTGAGGGGAGGGAGAGACGGGAGGGAGGGAGGGGAGAAATGCGAGTTTGAGAACGAGGGGAGAGTTATAGCGACGACGGAAAGGAGCGCGCGCCAGCTGGGGCCAAGGGACGAGAATCCTCTAGTTTCGGTCTCGCTCTCTCGCTGTCTCCGGCCGTTTCTTCGGACGGGAGAGGAAACTCGCTCGCGACCGTCCGCACCACTCCGATCCGAGCGACGGAACTGTCCCGGGCAGTACTGCCGCGCCGGAGACCTGGCACAACCCCGTGGGCCGACCCGTGTACGCGCCGTCCGCGCGTACTCTCGAGGAGTCCACACGGTGGCGCGCCGACGGCGCCGACGCCGCTCGCGCCTCGCCGTGAACCGAGCCGCCCCCCTCCCTCGCCCGCCCGCTCGCCTGACTTCTCCCTCGCCGCCTGCCCGCTCACTCCCCACCTTTCATTCCGACAACCGCCGATCGATAACGCCACGGCAACCCCCGGGTCGTTCCGGCTCTTCCTTTTCATTTCCCCTCCGCCCAACGTCTCTCCACACTCTCTCGGCCCTCTCGTACTTCTCTCCCACGCTATTTCGACCGAGAAAGGAGTCTTTCTCGTACACACGTTTTCTGTATCATACCTACGGGGGAATTTGTATAAAGCATGTGACCGGGCTTGCACGGACTCCGTCGTTGTACGCTGTTAGTCTCTCTGGACACTCTCGAATGAATTCGACTTTTCGATTCGGACGGCGTGCGGACTCTTTCGCGGAGAGAGAGAGGCGCGTTGGCTTTCTTTATTTGGGGTTTCAGTTATGTTTTTTTTTGTTTGTTTCTCTTTTTATTGGAAGTTGGGCTGGGGAGAAGCGGCGGGGGAGGAGGACGTTTTGGGAACTGGACGGGGAGAGACGAGCATTCGCGGCGTGTATTATTTATGTGAGGATTCAGTTTGCATGGAGATTCTTTTTTTTATTTCTTTTCTGTTAGGAGGTTTGCAGAAAAGCGGCGGGAGAGGAGACGCTTTGGAAACGTCACGGTGAAGATAGACGACGATTTGCCACGTGCATTTTTTGTATTAGAGTTGGTTTATATTCTTTTTTGCAACCGGGCTTGCGGAAAAGCGGCGTGAGAGGAGACGTTTTGGAAATGGAACGGAGAGTTCTTTACGCAAGTCGGAAATAACACGAGACTGTTGCAATAATTTCGTACCTTTTTTGGCGCACGATGCCCAGATCACAGCACGTGCAGAACAGTTATGGTCATAACTGGGGGCGTTGGAAAGCTTGTTTCTGATATGTACGATGAAAATGTTTTCGAAATTCCGAACCGATGCTTCGTTTCCTAATATCATTGATTCATGGATTCGAATTCCGGTATATTCACGTGTAACTACTTTGCAGCATCTCGCTTGATATTTTTATTTTTTAAGCAATTGGCGTCGAAACGCTACCGCGTCTCTTGATGATATGAGATTTGGTTCTTTTTGCTTTTTTGTAGTAAAGCGGCGGGAGAGGAGACGTTTTGGAAACGGGTCGGGGGAACAGCTGCTGGGAGAGACGACAATTTGCCGCGTGTATTCTTTATATGAGGATTGCTTTATTCTTTTTTTTGTCACTAGGTTTGCGGAAAAGCGACGTGAAAGGAGACGTTTCGGAAGTTGAACGACAAAACTAGGTGCTGGGAGAGACGACGCTTTGTCGCGTATATTCTTTATACGAGGGTTCGGTTAATTTTTGTTTTGTTTCTTTTTTGTAACGAGGTTTGTGGAAAAGCGGCGTAACAGGAGACGTTTTGGAAATTAAACGGGGAGAATACGTGCTGGCAGTGACGACTCGCCGCGTGTATTCTTTAAATGAAGTATGGTTTATTGTGCATTTTTTTTCGTACTAGTTCTGCAGAAAAGCGGCGTGAGAGGAGACGTTTTGGAAACGGGGTGGGGAAAATAGGTGCTGGATGAGACGATTCGCGGCGTTTGTTCTTTATATGAGGTTAGGTTTATTTCGCTTTTTTTGTAATTAGGTTCGCAGAAAAGCGGCGTGAGAGGAGACGTTTTGGAAACGGGTCGGAGAAAATAGGTGCTGGAAAGACGATTCGCGGTGTTTATTCTCAACAGGAGGTTTGGTTTATTTCACTTTTTTTGTAATTAGGTTTGCAGAAAAGCGGCGTGCGAGGAGACGTTTTGGAAATTGAACCCGAACAATAGGCGCTGGTAGAGACGATTCGCCGCGTTTACGCTTTATACGATGTTTGGTTTATTTTTCCGCTTTTTATAACTAGGTTTACGGGAAAGCGGCTGGAGAGAAGACTTCGGGGATGGAGCGGGGATGATAGGTATTGGGAGAGATGGAGATTTGTCGGAGGGAGTAGTCGAACTAACAACGTGGGGTTGGATTGTGGAGGATACGTGGGTATGGGAACGCGTGCTCGGTTGCTACCACGGAGTGGAGCAATATAGAGTACTCTCTTTCTGCTCTCTATGGAATTTTCGCTCCGAGAATTCGCACGGAATTCAAGTACTAGCTTTTTTTTTTGTGTGTGTGTTTTTTTTTCTTTTTCTCCACTGCATTAGGTCTTTGTGGCGAAAAACTCGTTGGGTAATGGCAGAGGTATGAAAGGCAAACTGATTTATCGGTCGACGCTGGAAGCTCAGAGGTCAATGAACTTCGACGACGATACCCGAACGATCTGATTCGCTCGTATGTTCGACCGACTAATTCGACTAAATTCAATTTTTTTTAAATTGATCAATCGAATCAATTTTTTAAATTGATAATTGCTATAAAAAATATTGGCCCACACGGAGAAAAAAAAATTGTCGGGACAACAAGAATTTCGTACCATAACTCATTAACCTGGTTAACATAGGGGCAACAAAACATTTTGCTGTGGCAGCAAATGTTTTGTTGTGGCAGCAAATATTTTGCTGTAGCAGCCAAACATTTTTGCTGCCACAACAATAAATTATTAACGATCTACATTTTGTTAGAGAAACAGAACTATTTTTCTCCGTTTATTACCAGTCATTGCTCCGCCGCCAAATTACATAGGCCATCGTTTGTTCTAATAGCAAATTAAGCCGTCGCAGTAACAAGAAACTTTAATCGCGATAGCAAAACCAATTGCCTCCACGTAGTAATTTTTTAGCTGCTGTTACTAATCGTTTTGCTGGTGGAACGAGTTCATCGTCAGCAAAGCTCATGTTGTTAGAGCATCTAAACCATTTTTCTCCGTGCAGTGGAAAACAACAATGTTCACCAAGATTTAAACAAAAACAAAAAAAAAAGAAAAAAAACCAATGATCTCTAGCGACCTCCGTCCGAGTGAAATTCTCGGGATTTTGGGTCCGAGATCTTTCGTCAAGATAGCAACGCAGGTAATTCCGTCGGCCAGGTAGACTCGAAATTTCGGAGGAGCCTTCAGTGCATCCCCGTCTTTGCCCGACTCCGCTTGCTAGTTCCCGGTTCGCTAAAACAACCGCTCTGAAAACCATGAATCCGGGAAGGCGAATTCCGACCATTTATTTAGTGACCTTAATTTTTTTCGTCCCATCGTCTTCATCCGCGGAAATGAGCGACGGTCTGCGTTTCATCGTCACCTACATGAACTACGGTCGCCAGATGTACCACGACTATCGCAGGGAGATGGAAATGGGAAATTGCATAATCCTCGGAATCGGCAGGATGATCGCCAAGCACTCGCCGGTGCCGAGAGGGATCGACGAAACCAGCCCGGAAACCACAGTCTCGGATACTTCGGTCCGATCCCACCTGAAAGAGCCGCTGAATCTTCGTCGGAGTCTCAATCGAGACTCGGAAAACTGGAGACTCGCCAGAATTGCGATACAGAGTCGGTCGATTAGCGTCGAGGAGTCCAGCGAAGAGAGTACGACCGGAAGTGAGGGGCGTACAGTGGGGAAGAGCCTCAGTGCGGTCGAAAGTTCGAGCGAGTCCTCGAGAGCTGAAAGGGCTGAAAGGGGCGTCGACCGGTTGGCGAAAGATCGATCGAGGGATCATCGATCGTCGGTGGAAAAAGACTCCTCGTCAAATTTGGCCGGTTCTGCAACGATATCTTCATTACTTCCGGTTTACGACCGGGAGCGAGAAGAGCGAGAAGCGTCACGGGCCACAGGTGGAAGCGGCGATGAGGCAGAGATCGTCGATCGATCATCGATGGAAGAAGAGTCGGGGTCAAGTTTGGTCGATCCCTCGGGGATGGATTCGTTGCTTCCGGTTTACGACGGTAGACGGACCGGTCGATTGCGGCGGAAACTGCGGCCGGAAGAGTCAGGGATCGCAGGTGGAAGCGACGAAAGGTTGGCAAATCGTCGATCGAGCGATCGTCGATCATCGATGGAAGAATACTCGGGATCAAGTTTCGCCGATCCTGCGAGATTATCTTCATTGCTTCCGGTTAACGATGGTCCACGGACCAGTCGATCGCTCTGGAAACGGAAGCCGGAAGAGTCACGGGCCGCACGTGGAATCGTCGATCGGTTGGCAAATCATCGATCGATCGATCATCGATCATTGATGGAGAAAGACTCGGTGTCAAGTTCAGCCGATCCTGCATTGATGTCTTCATCTCTTCCGGTTCACGACCGTACGCGAACTGTAAGCCAAAGGCGCGATGAGAGCAACGCCGGAATCGTCGATCGGTTAGCGAACCATCGATCGAGCGATCGTCGATCGTCGACGAAAAAACACTCGGTGTCAAGTTTAGCCGATCCTGCGGAGATATCTTCGTTTCTTCCGGTTCACGACAGTGCGCAGACCAATCGATCGCGCCTGAAACGAGAGCCAGAAGTCTCACGGACCGGAAGTAGCGAAAGGTTGGCGAATCATCGATCGAGCAATCGTCGATCATCGACGAAAAAAAACTCGTTGTCGAGTTTAGCCGATCCTGCGACGATATTTTCATTTCTTCCGGTTGACGACAGTGCGCAGACCACTCGATCGCGCCTGAAACGAGAGCCGGAAGACTCACAGACCGTAGGTGGAAGCGGCGATGAGGGCAACGCAGGGATCGTCGATCGCGCGCCGTCGATGGAAAGAGACGATGTTCTCGTTCATCCCTCGAGATTAGCCTCGTTACTCGGCGTCACGAGCGAGCAATTTATGGCGGATTACGGGGCCGAGGGTGAAGCGTACGGTGGACCAGGCTCGAGGGGGTTCCCCGTAGCCCCGGACAACGCGGAACCAGTGGATTCCGGAACGGAAAGCATCGACGGACCAACGACGAGCGGTATCGCCCTTCGCGCCGGGAGAACGACGAGACACGACGAAGCCAGTCTCGAAGAAACCGCTCTCGATCTTCTCAGGGACAATCCACTGATATCGGCAGTTCTCAAACTCATCGGCGACTCCATGTACGTGTATCGGCTGATAAGCGAGTTCGTTCGATCCTCGATTGTTCTGTCGTGCATCGGGGATTATATTTACACGAGGTCGAGGGGATGGCTCGCTCGCGTGGGGCGATGAGATATCGGAGGGATGAGGACGGAGAAATGGGCTTCTTTTTTTTACGGGACATCTTCGCCGGAACTTTCGAGTGAAAAATTTTACCGGACAACTTTACGAAAATTTCTATGTAAAATTGCGCTAGGCAAACAAAAAATCTCGGACACTGTTCATATTGCAATAATTTTACGATAAATAAATTAAAAATCTCTTACATAGTTGATATGGCTATTTTTCGAAATGTTACTTTTACGAAAAATATATTTTTTTTTAATTCTAAATATGATCGAGAAAGAAGTTGGTATGAAATTTACGAAGATAACATTTTTTTTTTACCGTGTATGGACTTGCGTATATACTGATATCGGCAGTTCTGTCGTGCATCGGGGATTATATTTACACGAGGTCGAGGGGATGGCTCGCTCGCGTTGGGCGATGAGATATCGGAGGGATGAGGACGGAGAAATGGGCTTCTTTTTTTTATGGGACATCTTTGCCTGGATTTCCGAGTGAAAAATTTCTATGTAAAATTATGCAACTTTCGGGGGCAATTTCACTGGCTCGGGAAATACAAAAAATCTCTGACACTGTTGGTATCGCAATTTTTCAAAATGTTAATTTTGCGAAAAATAAATACATAAAAATCTTTGGCACCGTTCATATGCCAATTTTTGAATGTTGAATGTTAATTTTGCGAACATTTTTTTTTATTTTTTAACATGATCAAGAAAGAAGTTCGTATGTGACGATTGCTTCTTTTTTTGCTAGCATCTTTGAAATTTACAAAGTTAACCTTTTTTTCTACCGTGTATAGAATCGCGAAGAATGTTTGTTCCGCCTCTGATTATCGGCTGATAAGCGAGTTCGTTCGATATTCGATTGTCCTCTAATGCATCGGGGATAATATTTACACGAGATCGAGGGGATGGCTTGCCGGTGTGGGGCGATGAGATATCGGAGGGATACATCTGAAGAAGACCTTTGGTGGGACTTCCGAATGAAAAATATTCTCGAACAGCTTTACGAGAAATGTCGGCATAAAATTGTCCAATCTTCGAAATTTTATTGGTCGCAAGAAATTTATAAAAAAATCCCCAACGAAGTTTTTGTCACAATTTCTCTGTTATTACTTTTATGAAAAAAAGTCAAAATAAAATTTTCAAAATAACATTTTTTAAATTCGCACTTTCCTCCCTTGTAGCATAATATACTATTTTACAATTGACCAAGGAACGAGATGGTATGGAAATACTTTTTCATTGGCAACGCAGGAATTTTCGAATTAAAAAAAAATGTCTACTAACATACAGTTGACCAACGATGACTGTTTGTTTCACCTGTGATTATCAGGGTTGCAGTGTCTCGGGTAAAATATCTGAACACGGATTTTTAACGATATTAAGTGTCGCAACGTGAGAAATCTCGTCGCCGTATTACTTTACGGGAGGTTTCCGCCGGGTTGCACCGGAACATGAACCGTCGAAGCTGAGCTTCTCCTCATCGGGGTGTCCCACGCGACGCACGAGGTTGTTTATCGATGGCAATTTTTCAAACTTACCAAGAAACAAGTTCGCATGTGACGATTTTTTTGTTAACAAATTGGGAATTTACAAATATAAGAAAGCCTACATAAAAAAAATGACCAAGGATCAATTTTATACGTGAAGATATTTTTCTTAGCAAATTTAGTTTTTACAAAACTAAAAAAAAAATTCCCAAGGAACAAGTTCCTATGTCAAGATTGTTTTTCTTAGCAAATATAGTTTTTGCAAACTTAAAAAAAAAAGTCTATCACGTTGTACAACTAACGATCGAAGAATGTCTCATCCGCTCCTGACTACCGTTGTCGCGGTGTCTCGGGCTCTGAAATATTAAAACAACATCGTCAAACAACGGTGTTTAACGCTATTAAGTCTCGCAACGTGAGAAATCTCGTCGCCGTATTAGTTTACGGTAGGTTTCCGTCGGTTCGCACCGGAACGTGAACCGTCGAAGCCGAGCTTCTGCTCGCCGGCTTGTCCCACGGGACACACGAGCCTGTTTATCGATGGCAGGGTTTCTAGGCGCTAATGGACGCCGATAGCCGAGCATCGGTACAGAGAAGATATATATAGATTGCGATAGAGAGCGACCAGTGCAGCCTCCGCAGAGCCCACTCTCGAGTCACACAATTAAGAGCATCGATCGAGTGGCGTCCATAAACCGACGACGGGGCCGACAGAAGGGAGTCTGGCACTCGATGAACCACCGCGGCGACCCCTTCTCTCCTGCGCGAATGAATTTTTGAGGCCACCTGTTGCATCCTCGCTCGAGCGAGAGACCGGCAAGTTTCCACCTCGAACATATAACCGGTGTTGGTGCAGCCTCATAGTCTTCCGCACGAGATCGCTATATACGATGAATTAAAAATCGATTAAAACTTTGACCCAAAGACATCAGAGGCGCGGTCGGGAGACCGAAAAGAGCGCTGATTGACCTCCGGAGAGAAAATCGCTGGGGCAAAACTTGCGTCGGGGGGGGGGGGGGGGGGGGGGAGGAAGAAAGAGAAGAAAAGCGTTCGGAAGCAATTTCGAGTTAATAATGGGGAAGAAGAGAAGAAAAGTTCGGCGATGGGTCGAATAAGAGACCGGTCAAATTATGCATGAGCGAAGGAAAATAATGTATAGTGGATGAAATGCGTATCTAAAAATATAGCTGATGTATCTTCGTCGAAAAAGTTATGCGTGTCTGGAAATGTGTTTGCGAAGATTACTACATGAGATATTTTGTTAAATGTATGTTAGGTAAAATGTGTATCTTATAATATATGTGATATGTTTTCTCTAAAATGTTATATATACTGTGAAAATAAATTGTAAGTTCTAATGTAATGGATCTTGAAATTTGGTTGCATTACTTACAGCAATTTGACACGAATGTACTTTTTCGGAATATTAAGACATCAAGAATTAAAACTTCAAATCTTTTGAATGACATTTTATAAAAATGTTTACTGTGAAATTGCAACGCACATGTGTTTGGAATTTCAGAAACAGTTTATATAAAAAAAACTTCCGACGACGTTCCTTTCTTTTCGAACAAAATTTTTTTTTCACTCTATATCTGGAAATATATTTGCGAAAATATAAGAAATGAGAAACATTGTTATATTTTCTCTTTATTGTTATATTTTAACAATATATATTGTTAAATTTATATTAGATGAAATGTATATGTAAAAATATACGTAATATATTTTCGCCAAAAAGTTCGATCTATGTGTTTGGAAATATATTTGCGAAGATATGCTGTATGAGATATTTTTTTAATGTATATAACAAGTATTTACGCTGCAGGGGAGCGGGGACGATTACCCGCGGGATAGCCTTAAAGGCATGCGAATTATCGCGGTCGATAATTAAAACTGTAATACTGTTTCATGGAGGTCGCCGAAACTTTGACGCTCAAAGGAAACGGAATACCCCTGTAGTACTGATAGACGCTCTCGGATCCTGTTTCCATTAGACGCCAGAGTTTCGACACCCTTGAAACAATATCATTGCAGTTAGCATTAACATTATCGTTACAGTTACTGATAGCATTACAGTTTTTACTACCCATCGAACTCGGGTCGGACGGGAGGTACGAAGTGCAACATATGCTCTTAATATCCGAGCTATAATGGTAAAATAAAAGTTTCAATAAAGTTTCAATAAAAAATCTTTAGTAAGTTTAGTAGAAGTTTTGGAACATCGACTAGCAAAACCATTTGAAGCTATAAATTTGCATAGCATTACAACATAAGTAACAAGATTTGTTACTTATATACCGATATAAGTTATCTGCATAAAAAAAAATTAGCTCTCGTAATGTGGCAATTCTCATTTAAAAAAAACAAGCATGAAAACTCGAGATTTTCACAAAGCTTCCACATCTAGTTTACTTTTATTATTGTTATTTATTGAAAAAAATCATGGTTCGCGGCCATAATTATAATTAAACCAATTGAATATATACAACCAAAAACTATCTCTACACAGTAAAAAATAATTTCGTAAAATCGGAATACCAAGTTTCGTGAAAACAATTTTGTTAAATAAGCGACATACTCGTTTGTTCATTCTTCAATATACAAATCTGTCCTTTTATTTCCCGTGTCGTTAACGATTCTAGTTTGTACTTTTGTTTGCAAAACTGTACAATTAACAAATAAAAAATTGTGAATGTTTTTGTTAGTGAACAATAATTTGTTGTCAAAAGTACAAACTTTTTTTTACTGTCTACAGACGATCCCTCTGAGGACGATTCTTTACAGTAGGAAATCCCATTATTTTTCTCAGTGCACTGTCCGGTATCGGCGCGCTCGCCCCGAGCGCCGAAAAGCTCGCCACCCCGGATGTATTCTCCATAAATTTCCGTATACATTATCCCTCCCTCCCGGGAACACGCACGGCGCGAGTTCCGGGTAAAGAAGACACAGCGTCGGCTCGTGAAATCCCATTCCACGAGCCCCTCTTTGACCAAAGTGCGGCCATGGAAGTCGTGAAAAGAGTACTAAATCATGCAGAGGACGAGATTCACGCGGAAGTGGTTGGGTTTATTCTGCGATGTTTGATGAACCGAGAGAGCTGCACAGTGTCCATAGAAACGCTACCGGGCGAAACCCGCAGAGCGGGTATTGCTGTATAAAGATAGAGAGCAGGTTGATCAAACGCCACCGAGTAGCATCAACGCGACGCGAGCGTGTAGTGGCCAATTAATTTTGAAGGAGACCCGGAGATCGCGTCCTCGAAGTTAATCCCCGAGGGTGCGCGAAGCTATAAGAGGAGAGATCGTGTATATATAGAATGCACCACTGAGAGTGAGCGAAAGTACCTCGGACGTTGGGGAGCCTCGCTGACGTTGCTTTTCTTCGTTGGGCTTTTTTCAACATCCCTTTCATTATTTTTTTTGTGTCGTTCGCCAAACGAGAAACTAGTGGGCTTCCGCTTTCATACGGTGAATTTCCCATTAAAAACGCTCGAAAGAAGAAATAGCTTCGACCCCGCTGCCACCCCCTGCCGTACCGAGGAAAAAGGTTGGTCGGAAGAAGAAAATGAGGACGATGGGCTCTCGTTAATAATTCATTGTCAATCACGGAAGGCGATACGCGCGAGAGGCAAAGTGCGCAGAGGGGACGAATCGAGGGGGCGGTCGGGGGCGGGCGGAAGAGAAATTGAAGAAGAATTGCAAGAAACGAGGCTGCTATGGGGCTTTTACAGAGCGAACTTACGTATGAACATCTTAAATGTAAACATCTTACATATGAATATCTTACATATGAACATCTTATGTAAGAACATCTTACCTATGAAGATCTTACCTATGAAGATCTTACCTATGAAGATCTTACCTATGAAGATCTTACCTATGAAGATCTTACCTATGAAGATCTTACATATGAAGATCTAACATATGAAGATCTTACATATGAAGATCTAACATATGAAGATCTTACATATGAAGATCTTACATATGAAGATCTTACATATGAAGATCTTACATATGAAGATCTTACATATGAAGATCTTACATATGAAGATCTGACCTATGAAGTTCTTACATATGAAGTTCTTACATATGAAGATCTTACATATGAAGATCTTACCTATGAAGATCTTACATATGAAGATCTAACATATGAAGATCTTACATATGAAGATCTAACATATGAAGATCTTACATATGAAGATCTTACATATGAAGATCTTACATATGAAGATCTTACATATGAAGATCTTACATATGAAGATCTTACATATGAAGATCTTACATATGAAGATCTTACATATGAAGATCTTACATATGAAGATCTTACATATGAAGATCTGACCTATGAAGTTCTTACATATGAAGTTCTTACATATGGACATCTTACATATGAACATCTCACATATGAACATCGTACATATGCACATATGGCATGAAGTACATAGAAATAAGAGAAAAAAAAGTTTGAGGTCACTTCAATAGTAAGTAGTGACGCATCGAAGGACACAGATCTAACTCAATTGATCGTCGAAAAAACAAGTAAGACCCCAAGAGTCCAAGGCGGTCGTGAACTTGTTCGCCAAAAATGCGCCTGTCGAGCTGGAGTTAAATTCCATCCCGGATTGGATTTTAACGCGCACCTGGTAATCCGACTCGCTTCGAAATCTGACCTCGGAATTCCCAACTCGCTTCGAAATGTTATTTCTATTAACAAACCCTTTCCTTTCGGTTGCTTCACGGCTTCATCCATTGACAAGCCCATCGTCCTCACACGCCAAACCAACGCACGCCAAACGAGAAACGACTCTTCCGCTTTCATACGCGGAATTTCCCATTAAAAACGCTCTAAAGAAGAAATAGCTTCAATCCCACCGGCGCTACTCCGTAGGAAAAAGGTCTCGCTCGTCGGAGAAAGAAAATGTGGACGATGTGCTCGCGTTAATAATTCATTGTCAATCACGGAGGCGATGCGCCCGGCAAAGTGCGCGAATCGAGGGGCGCGGAGCGGGGTGGAAGAAAAATTGAGGAAGAAAAACAAGGAAGCGAACCTCGCTATGGGGCTTTTACAGCGGGCCGGTATTAGCAGTATCCCTTTCAAGCGAGCCTCGCCCTTCTGCACTCTTTCAGAGCATTGTCGGACCAATGTGTGCGTACACTTTCCGGCGATAGCGAGCGACCCGGCGTGCATCACCCAACGCTTCTTCTTCTTCTTCTTCTTCCACCACCTCATCTTTTTTTTTCTTCTTCCCGCCCGGAGTGTTTCTCGCCGGCAGACTCCCCAGCTTTCCTGGGTCATTCCTATCCATTTCTCTCATTTCCAACCCCAACCCGCTGCCGGACCGTTCGCCCGTGAAACTTTTGCTCACCGAAGCCTCTGCCCTCCTTTCTCCCCGTGAGGGGAGAAAACATTTTTCTTCTCTCCCCGGCCTCGTGCGTCCCCTCGTTTTATCGCGACACTGAAATCTTCCTCCATCAACGGGCTGGCCGGCTCGAGCCTATTTTAGCCGGGACGAAGGTTTGTATAATACCGGCTCCTTCTGCCCTAACGACGACCGTAATTACCCTCGGTTCGTGTGCACAGCCGGCATGTACCCTTTTGGATACCACTGCGCTACTTGTGTGTATATGCATGTGTTTTTGTACACGGAATAGAGCGAGGAGCGAGGCAAATGGGCTGGAAGATTGCGAATCGAGTGGCCATTGACGACGGCTCGCAAAAAGTTCCGGGTACATCCCGACTTGTGTACACAGTGTATTCTTTTTTCTTTTATTTTTTTTTAAGTTGTGGCATAATGACGTGTTGACTTGCATGGCATGACGAGCATGGATAAACGAAAGGCTGGATCTTTTTTTTTTGGCCGATGCGACTTTGGGACTAAAAGAAGGTATGAAATGTAATGAGGAAAATGTATGTTCGCACTGTTTGCACTGTTTTGTGACTCGAGAAAGAGAGGTCTTTCGTGAACGTCTTTGCCGATATGTCGAGGTTGGAAAAGACATTTTGAATATTAAAAAGAAGATTAATTCAAATATTACTTTTGCGTGATATTATTTTTAGATTTTTTTTTTTACGAAGGTAAATAATGTACGGGTCATGAATGACTCTGGTCCGAACTTCGGGGATTCTTGTGTAACTAAAAGAGGCTTCGGCTATCGTAAAACTATATAGCGCAAGTAAAATCAGAAACATTTTCCACGATAGGCACGGATGATACGCCTTATTCCGACTACACCATCGCTAAATACATATCTTCGTTTTTTTCGTGTAAAAAAAATTGAAGCGCAATTTGTGTGTACAGGTTTGAGGTAGTATGCTGAGGTAGTATAGGAGTGTGTACGAGGTAGTAAGATATTGGTCTCAATCTGATTTTTATGTGGAAACCCTACTTTCCAGACTTCAATAATTCAAAAATTACTTTTGCTCAACTTTTTTTACTTTTATTTTTTTTTCCAATTATTTTTTCTTTAACGACTTTCAGTACTGTAAAAAAATCTTCGACTGCCGTAAAACTACAGATATATATATATATATATATCAGATTATATATAAATATAGCGTGACCTAAAATCGGAAACATTTTCCGGGATAAGCGCGGAAGACGCGCCGTATTCTGATTACACCAGCGCTACATATCTTGGTGTTTTTCGTCCAAATATAATTGAAGCAAAATTTGTGTACGGGCCGGATAGTCGGAGCAATGTGGGAGAGACTATGTGCGAGGTAGTAAGCTATTGGCCTTACAGGCGACCTGATTTTCCGGGTGGAAACCCTACTTTCCAGGCTGGAGGGTCGAGACAGCCCGGGGGCTGATGGCTATACCCCGCTCTCTCGCGCCCGCGCTATATCTCGTTAGCCTCGTAATTCGTATTTACGTTTCAGCAACCGCCTCTCGAAGCCTTCCGAGTTTCTCCGCGGCTCCACGGGGAGAAGAGGTCTAAGCTATAACGCTGTACCGAACGTAGGGAGGGAGAGAGCCAGTGAGCAACCCGCGCCGTTGCTTCGACTTGAGTAATTTCATTGCGAATGTACTATACATATTAAACGAGGTCGGGCGAGCTTATCGAACTCGTTCTTCATCGAGTCCCCGAGGCACCGGAAGCGAAGATCGACGAAGGCCAGAGCAACCGAGAAGAAACCCTTATAGAAATCATCGTAAAATTATAATCGAGGCGCAAATGCTTTTAAATCCATTGCCTTCCCCGGCTATGAGTCACCGGTGACTCGTTAAAAATATTTCCATCCAACCACCTAAAAATATTTTTTATGATTTAATAATCATTTTTGTAATTATAATAATGATTTAATATTAATATTTTTACTAGAAAATTTGTTGTTGTTAAGAACTTTATGTTACTATGATTCGACGATGGAATTGATTTCCTCCGTTTTAATTGACGGCGAAAGAGTGACGAAAAAATGTCTTCGGGAAGCGAGATAAAAACGTACTTCGTTTTTATCTCGATGATAAAAATTTATGATAATCGAGAACAAAACGATTATTTTTTATATTAATTTTTTTTTACTGTTCTGTTCTATTTGCGATAGTTGGTTATTATGTCGCGATAGAACATGTTCTATCGCAGGCTTTCACCGATGCTCGCAATGACAAAAAAAGTCGACACTGAAGCAATTGCCGTTACTTATCGATGGAGACCCGAGCCACCGAGAAGAAACCCTTATAGAAATCGTCGTAAAATTGTAGCCGAGGCGCAAAAGCTATTAAATCCATTGGCCATCCCGCGCAATGAATCACCGGCGGCTCGTTAAAAATATTTCCATCCGAGCGAACAAAAACATTTTTCGTATTTTAATAATAATTTTCATAATTGTAATAATTTTATATTAATATTTTTGATAATGTTTTTAGTAAATGTTATATTATCGTGATTCGACGACAGAATGCATTCACTCCCTTCTAATCGTCAGTCAAATAGCGCCATTAAAAGTTTGTTCAACAAGAAAACTAAAAACCTACGTCAAAAATCAATTGCTTTTTCTTTTCTTTCCCTGTAGTTCTGTTTGCGACAGATCGTTATTATCCCATGAAAGAATACGTTCTGTCGCAAGTCTTCTCCGATGCTCGCAACGATAAAAAAAAAAGAAATCTGCCGACACTGCAGCAGTTGCTGTTACTTACTCCAAATAGAACCGAAGGAAGGTCTTACAGAGAGTCGAAGGCAAGAATAGAGGGCAAAGGTATCGATCCGGGAGCCATCTCTCGCTCCCGTGGGCGAGACCGAACGCGTTTTCACGTTGCGTGAGACAAAGTGCGGAAGCACGGAAGGTGAGAAAGAAGGTAACGCGATGGAGTCTGTCCGATTCGATTGTCGCAGTCATCTCGGGACCGGTGTTCACAGTCGAGAAAGCGATTTCCCCTTGTCGAAACGCCGCGCTTGAAAGCCCGCGCGGGAGCGCCGTGAGCGTGTGAGAGAGCCGACCGCGGGCCGATAATCGAATTCGAAAATAGAGCACACGCCCTCGCGCCTTCGATCCGAGCCCATCTTCTTTTATCTTCGTCCGGAATTAAATTCGACGAAGTTTCTGTGAAGAAAAAAAGAAAAATAAAACGAAAAGAAGAATTAAAAAAAAAGATCGAACGAAACTACTTTATTATTATTATTATTATCTACAACTTTCGTGATTCATAGTTTGCGATGCGATCATCCGTTGTTATCGGGGTGGAAAAAGCGTCGGCGACGTTTTTTTTACTTTTGCGAATAATCAGCGAGCGGGTTTTACGTGACCACCTGTTGTGTATCCTGGGAACTCCGCGCGGCTTGATGAACTCGACGGGGTCCGCTCGCCGAGGCACGTTTCCAGCCGCCGCAAATTAAACGTTTCGTCATTAGCGCGTCCCGTAATTCACCTCAATCGCATTATTATAAATTCAATTGTTATTCACCGTTCCCTCGCCCGGTGTGACACACAACAAATCTCCGGCGCTATTTAAACGGCCACTGCGCGGCGTCGGACGCGTGGGTTTTAGTTCGATTATTTAACAATTTTCTCCAAACCGGAAGTCCTCCGTCGGTCATTATCGACGAAGATTCGATGTTCGACAGGCGGCGAAGATAACACTTGCCCGTCGCGATGACTTCCGTGACGAGAACCAGCGATGGCCTGAGAGAGCGCAGCGTCGAGGACGCATGCACCGCTACTGACTCTCTCGAACTGACCTGCGATTAGAAAAAAAAAATTAAAAAATTGCAATTATCAATTCTATTTTTTTTGGTTCCTCATAGAGGAAGCTTCGTTCTGGTGAAAAAAATTGTTTCGAGATTTTTATGAAAACGTGTTCAAAATGTTCCAAAACGTCGAAAAATCACATTTACAAAAAATTCCTGGATATATATGTATGTGTGTGTGTCAGGACTGAAAATGTATAACTCAAGAACGGCATTGTCAATCGGGTTGAAATTTGGCACGCATTTACCAAAGTTGGGTGCCTCTGTTTGTTACAATTTACGCGATAGTTGAAACATACGTTCCGATTTTATCTGATTTTGAAATTTTTGAAAAAAAAAGTGTGTTCGCGCTCTAACTTTCGCAAATTTTGACTTATCGCGCTAAAACTTTCTACAGAAGCAGACCAGCATCAAACAATTTTGGCTGTTGAATTTAGTAAGAATCGGTCGAGGGGTCTCGGTTGTGTGACATTTTCAATTTTTTTTTTTCTTTCGATCGAGTCTCACCGTGCGACAGTTGTGATCTCTCTGCAACTCGGCTAGATTGTCGCTCAGTCCATCGTGCTCGACTGTTTCGTCGTTATCCACGAGGATTCGATGACGGATAGACTGCGAATATAACACCTGCCCGTCGCGATGACTTCCGTGAAGAGAACAAGCGGTGGCCTGATCGAGTGCAGCGTCGAGGAGGGATGAATTGCCACTGGTTGTCTCGAACTGACCTGCGGAGATACAAAAAAATTGCAATGAGTACTTTCTAATTTTTTAAGAATATTTGCTTCCTCACGGCGAAAGCTATGTTTTCGTTAAAAAAAAATTTGAGATTTTAGTGTCAGAGTACTTGAAATAGTCTGAAACGTCGAGAAATGTGATTTATATCTGGTGTCCCGAATTAAAAAAAAAGTCTGTGACATCCCTAAAGTGCGTACATTTCGAGCTGACATCATAAGACTGCTAACGAATATAATATTTTTATGAAAGACGTTTGGAATTGAATGTAGCTGAAATCTATCCAAGCGATCATTTTTTGGAAACAATACAAAAAAATTGTCTATTCCCTTAAACATGGAAGTATCGAGCTTAAATTTAATAGGCAATGGTGTAACGCTGTACAATGTTGGGCATTAAACTTGGCCAAAATTGATCTAATCGTTGCAATTTTATGGGATTTTGACATGTTTGAGTGTCTTGAAAAATTTGTTTTTTATGTTCGCCGCGAATTTGTGCATCAAATGTTGCCCTAGGAGTGAGATAATGTAGAGATTCGTCATCAGTAGGGGAAAACACGTAACACATGGCCTCAGAACGACGAATTACGCAATTTTAGTTAGTGATTTTCTACAATAAATTTTGCGGTAAATTTTGCCCGTTTCGGTTTTATGAGATATTGACATTTTTTTATGTTAAGCAAAAAGTTGCAAAGTAATTTGCGCGCAGCTTCCTTATTTATTATAATTTTGCGCACAGCTTTTTGGATATTTATTTGCCCGGAATTCAATTTTTCTTCGTTCAAGACTGACCGTAAGATAGTTGTGATCTCTCTGCAACTCGGCCAGATTGTCGCTCAGTCCTTCGAGAAGCGATTTCCTCAGGGCTTCGGTGTTCGAGCCGCAGCTCGTTCTTTCCAAATTCGCACGATTCGCGAGACCGGACAATTGTTTTCGAACGTCAGCGCCGTACTCGAGATTCCTGTAGTGAAGATAATTGTCGTGGCACCAGACTTTCTTCTGCTGCGTAGCCGAGAAACCACGATACACGTTCAGGAGAGTCACGTGATCGCCCTCAGGCGAGGCGAATCTGTAAACCGTGACGAATGTCGATGAAATCACCATCTTCGATCTCGAATCTGCCAGTTCTTTCACATTGATATTTAGGGCGAATTGTTCCAATGACACGCTCCGATCAATAACAATTGCGGAGTTGATTGTACTGTGAACAACTAATAAAAAAAAATAAAAAGTAAATAAAAATTACCTCGCTCTAGCGGCCTGAGCCTGCTCGCGTTTTGCGGGTGGCTCAGCGAACACCGATTCTCCGGAAAGCAGCGCTATAACGGTGAGAGCTTCCTCGAGGCATTTGTGCTCAACCGATGCGAGAATGACTTTTGTGAATCGGGGCTCGAGAGGAAACAGAGACATCGTCCGACCAAGCGTCGTCAACTGAGGTGGTGATCCTGAGAAGGTAAACAAAAAAGACTTATTGTTGTCAGACACTTGCAATATTCGAATCACCAAAAAATGGGTATTGGCATGCATACAAAAAATGTATTATTATCAGACACTCGCAATATTCTCATCGTCAAAATATCAGTATTGGCATTTGTAAAAAAAAAAAAGAAGTAAATATACCTTTTACCGCTCCGAGTTTCGTCAAACATTCCACAGCCACATCGACAGCCTCTTTGGGCGGCTTATCCATAAAATCAAAGGTTGTTATATCAACGCCAATGGCTAGTAGCTGGAGGGCCACGCCTGCCAACGAACATCTCTGAATCTCCGGTATGGGCATCTCCTTCATTGCTTCGAACTCATCTTTCGGATACGTCCTGTAACACTTTCCGGCCGCTTCCCGTCCGGCTCTGCCGGTCCTCTGCCATGCCTGAGCTTTCGCCACTTTCTCAACCCGCAGAACGTCGAGACCGGTCGTGGGATGATGAGTTCGAGCCTTGACGACTCCCGTGTCGATAACGTGACGAATTCCTGCAAACTTATCAGTGTTAGTCACTCGATCCCATTTCCTATCATAGTTGAATAAATTCACATAGCGCGGAAATATTTTTCCTTATTTTAACGAAAATAAAAAATCGGGAAAAAATTTCGTATGCCACAAGAGAGGAAATGCATTTTCACCTCGTGTGAGTTTTTCAAACTTCACACTCGGTGAAAAGACGCACTTTGCTCCCTTGTGGCATAATATACTATTTCATATAATTCAAAAATATTCCGTAAGATTTGAAAGATCGTAAACATTTCAAAATATTTCGTGCCGTATGAGAAGTGGGTAGAATCGGACCTCCTATGGTGACGGAAGTCTCAGCGACGTTCGTCGACAGAACCAACTTTCTCATTCCCTGCGGCGATGATTTGAAAGCTTCCAACTGCTGATGAGTCGGCAGGGCCGAGTACAGTGGAAAGATTTTCAGCTGCGGATAACCTTTGCCCTCCAATTGCTTTGCGACTTGCCTGGCGGCAACGACAGCGGCCTCAATCTCTTCCTGGCCGGTCAGGAACACCAGTATGTCTTCGCTGGAAAAAAAAAAAAAAATTAATTAAAAAATAATCATTCCATCATGAAACCGGTAACCCTTGACGTACGCGGTCCTCGCTGAGCGGGCACCTCGATTCCAGACCATTCGGCCGGGATTTGCGCCCAGCGAGTCCTCACATTGCGCGGTGTAAAAATTCCTGTGTCTCAAAACAATATTCATGATATCGAAATTCGGAAAAATACTCTCTAAAGAGCAATGTTCACGATATTATATGTTTGTAAAATAATATGTTTGTGAAATGATATGTTTGTAAAATAATATGTTTGTGAAATGATATGTTTGTAAAATAATATGTTTATACAATAATATGTTTATACAATAATATGTTTGTAATATAATATTTTTGTAAACTATTATTTTTATCTCCAATTTTTGACTCCATAGCCATAGTGTGGCTATGGTTATTCGAAATGTTTAGACTCCCGCACGTGAAGGGCTAACGAATCACATACGACCGAATCGCGGGGGCACTTCGTAAGCATACTCACTTCGGCGGAGCCTCTCGATGAATCTGAAAAGCTGTGACGAGGGCGGCGAATGCGTAATCGTCCTGCGACTTTACGGCGTGATATATATTGACCGGATACTGTCGCCCCTCGAGATACAGCACGGGTGCTTGAAAGTATTTAACAAATTTGTCGACATCCATCGTCGCTGACATTATCAGTAGCTTCAGAGGCGTGAGATTCTTCAGTTTACGCAAATTCTGAGCTCGTCGGGCGACACCGAGCAGCACGTCCGTCTGTACCGATCTCTCGTGCGCCTCGTCCAATATTATTATCGAGTAGTCGGACAATATTTCGTCGGTCATTGCCTCGCGAACCATCATTCCATCGGTCAGGTATTTTATTCTCGTTTGAGCCGACGTCACGTCCTCGAAACGTACGCTGTAACCGACGATCTTTCCCAGCTGCGAACCCTGCTCCTGGGCTACCCTGCGGGCCACGCTCACGGCCGCGACTCTTCGCGGCTGTGTCACTCCTACGCATCCTGCACCCCCTGCTATTCCGCTCGTCAGAAGAAGTTGGGGTATTTGAGTGGTCTTCCCACTTCCGGTTTCCCCGATTATTATCAGGCTGTTATGTTTTCGGATCTCGTCTAGCAATCTGCGATTTAAAAAGTTATGTAATTACACATCGGTGCTGTATAGTAAAGTGTAGTGTAGTTAGTGTGGTCAGCTGCCGTCGGGTATGGTTATGGCACGGTTATGGCGCGGGTATGGTGTGGGTATGGCGTGGATATGGCGCGGATATGGCGTGGATATGGCGTGGATATGGCGTGGATATGGCGTGGATATGGCGTGAATATGGCATGGATATGGTATGGATATGGTATGGATATGGCATGGATATGGCATGGATATGGCATGGATATGGCGTGGATATGGCATGGATATGGCGTGAATATGGTATGGACATGTGACGGTCTGGTAGGGTATGATATAGTATGTTATATCGACGGTCCGCGATGTAAAAGGGCGTTTGTATGAAATATGTGTAAATTATGAATATACGCCTTCTTGGCATTAGACTAACGATATAATATTTATTTAGCGATATATATGAATCAAACAAATAGCTTCTCTCGATATATATGTATTCATGATATGCTATAGTTTTCGCGCCGACGAATTTGGTTCCGTGGCGCCACCAAGCGGAAAACTCTTCGACGATCTAGCGAAACTGCAATTCCGCTCGAAGCGCTCGCGCGTTATCATATGGAAACCTTCGTAAGGGTCCTCTACCTTCCAAAGGTTATTTAGTAACCAAAAATTCGTAAACAAATACCCTGTAATGATTTCTCACCTCTTACGAAGCCTGTAAACTGGCAGAGATTTCCGTTGCTGATGCAAACTCACGTTGATCTTCTCCTGACCATTGCCTGACTGAGTGTTCTGACTGTCCTCGTGTTTCTGTATCTTGTTTGGAGATTCGCCGAACGTTACGATCGTCGCCGGCCTCTTCGGGGCGAGTTTCGAGAAACTCGAACTACCCATTACATTGTACTTCGAGTCCGTATTGTCGTGAACCCCCATTACTGAGACGAAGCTTTTTTTCTACGACTTTATTATCGATAAAGGCGACGCACGGTTCAACGGGGAAGCAGGACAGCGCGCACGTGTTCGACCTACTACAGCGTATCACTGTGTAGCCACACAGCTGTTCGCACTGTAGCGCTCTTTGACGTATCTCGGCATTACAAACATCACGATGGCTGCGAACCGGAAGGGCGCAACTCGTATACTTAATGGGACCGTTACGCCCTTTCATTATCAAATCTGATCAGAGTACGGCAAAAAAAAAAATGTAAAAAAAAAATTGTACCTTTTGGTAACTTGGCAATAATGGAAATATTTGTAATCGTTCGCTCAATTCATACCCAGAGTACGAGGAAACAATGTGGAAGATAAACACCCCACACGTGGAGTCGGATTTTCTTTTTTTATATCAAAATTTTTATCGTAATCGGATCGGATTTGGCGGTTGTTATAAATTCCATACATCCGTTGAAACTCGATAACGAGCGACGAGTCTTTTTACAACACACAATGCGACCCCCACCCACATAATTTTTATTCTATGAAACTTCCATAATAGTCCATCACGATGGCTGTGAATCAAAACTGTGAATTCTCGAATTTAAGCGGAGATCGGCAAAATACAATTGTTTCATTTAAAAAAATACTTTTTTTACCTTTTGGTAATTATTGAAATATTTCAAGCCGATCGCCTGATTCATACTCATACCGCGAGGAAAAAAATGGTGAAAGATAAACACACGTGGAGTTGGAATTATGATATCATATTTTTGTTTTTTTTTCTTTATATGAAAATAATTATCTTAATCGGATTGGATTTGGCGCTACCTGCAAATCCCATATATCCATTGAAACTCGATAACGAGGAGCGAGTCTTCTACTCCACATAAAACGATTCCCTTTCCCACATAATTCGTTTCCATAAAACTTCCATAATGGTCTATCACGATAGCTGTGAATCGAAAAGGCGTAACTCATATATTTCCTCAAAAAAAATCGTAGGAAATGTAATGTCTGATACACGAAGTTCGTACACATAAATTGCTATATTAAAATTGGTGTACACTTGTTAGGAAAAATTAACTAACGGTATATAACAAAAATTTTGAAATACTTTACTTTTAATAATTGACTTTCATTTTACTGTAAAAGTACTTCAAGACCAATAATTTGCTGTAATTTCACTGTTAGTGTTCATTAATTTTTCATCACAATTATGCGTTAAATATAATGTACCAGTTTTTACATAAAAACTTCCAGTCCGGTGCAAGACATTTACAATTTTTTTAACGGTGTACTTAATATGGCGGTTATGCCCTTTTCATTCTCAAATCTGATCGGAGATCGGAAAAATAAAATGATTAAGAAAAAAACAATTTAAGGATAAACAATCTTTTTTATCTTTTGGTAATAATCGACATACTTCGATACAATCGCTCAATTCATAATGTCAAAAAAATCGTATGAAATGTAATGTATCGGCCTGGAAGTTTTTATGTATACATTAAATTTAATAACAAATTTTTGCATAAAAACTTCCAGTCCGGTACATTAAATTTACAATTTTTTGACGGTGCATACTCATAACGCGAGAAAAAAATTGTGGAAGATAAACACTCCACACGTGGCGTTGGAATTATGAGATTTTTTTCCGTGTGAAAATAATTATCATAATCGGATCGGATTTGGAGCTTCCTATAAATCCCATACATCCGTTGAAACTCGATAACTAGCGACGAGTCTTTTTACTCCACATAAAGCGACCCCCTTTCTAACATAATTTTTTTCCATGAAACTTCCATAATAGTCTACAACACGATAACTACGACTATTTTCCGATGCATTTGTAATCGCTCGTGAACTTTGAGCCCCGCTCTATGTGGAGCGAGGATAGACGGGACGCTGTAAATTGGATACGCAGATGACGAATTCGCAATCGGCTTTGTGTTACTCCCTTGAGATTTTATTTCAACAATCGGGAACGGCCTCGCTTCGACGAGATCCGCTGGCGAGGCGTCTCGTTTTTCCAATTAATTTTATACTATAATATATTATGCTAGGTCAGTGACGAATGAATTCGCTAATAGTCGATCTTACACACTCAAACATCAAACCCGTTATCCACAATAATTTAACAAATATTTTTTTATAAACTATTTTTTTCATCTTCGTGTATATTTATATATAATCGTGATGCTTATGTTTATTATGTTTCGGTTTTAAAATTCATAAAATATCTATAAACGTATCACAGATCAACGCTGTGCGACGGGAAGACACAGTGAGCAGTTTCATTTGTTTTTTTTTTTTTTGTTAAGGCGATGCGAAACACGAACTTCGGATCGAACTTTTTTTGCCACGTCAGAATAAAAAGAGAACGCGATGAAACGGAAGTTTCCTCGGTGGTCACGAATGTCGTGCTCACGCAATTTTTTTCCTTTTTTTTCAGTCTAAATAGTTAAAAAAGCGTTTTCGCATTTGCCTTAAAGAGATTTCGAATTCGCCGCTATAGACGCGATTCATATGACCGCGGGTGGTAATGGAAATTTGTAATGCTATGGAACGAGGGTCATCATCGTAGAGGTCGATACGTCGTAGCTTTGGATTGCGTGGGTAGCTGAAAGTGGTCAATAAATTTTCTAACGTAAATTGCTTGACCGAGGTGCGCGCGAGCCGAAGATCTGAAATGGAAGATGATAGAGATGCCTTACCGCCGCACCGATCCTCGACAAATATCGATTCCTAATGCGTATGTCGGATTGCGGTTGCAGAAGATCGTCGGCCGACAGATCGGAGGTCGACTCGGTGGAGAGGAGTTTCTCGCGTTCGAGCGAATCCTGGGACGGATGATCGAGCGTGTACTGCTCGCGTTCGGCCGGTGTCATGTTCAGGAAACCGTCGTTCGACGCGCTATCGGATATCCATATAGCCACGGTTGCGATCAGCGAGACTGTTCGAGTAAGCTTTCGTTAGTACGTTTAAAAAAAACATTGAAACGAAGTGAAAATAAAGCGATTATGGAAATAGCGAACGGCAGCAAAAATTATGATGAGTTCGGCGTGCGAACTGCTTACTCCAGAGCCAGCCGAGGAAGAACAGCTCCAGCATAAGGTAACCGCCTTTCTCGACGATCGTGCCGGCCAGGATCGACACCACCGCCAAACCCAGGTTCTGCACAGCTTGGGCCCTGCGAAAGAGACAAGATAACTTTATTAAATTTTATTGATTTTATTAAAATTCGTGTGAATTTAATGTACTGGTAGTGGAAGTTTTTATGCGTAAAACTGGTGTATTAAATTTCATGTACAACTGTGATGAAACATTAACGTACAGTATATTAAAAACTTTGTGAATACTTTACTTGTAATAATTTACTTTAATTTCACTCTAAAAGCCCATTAGTTTCTCATGACGATTGTACATTAAAAATAATGTACCAGTTTTTGCACAAAAACTTCAAGTCCGGTGCATTAAATTTCATACGATTTTTGTTACAGTGTTGTCAAAAAATTAACTACTACAGTAAACGGAATAAATAGTTCAACGTGACTTACACTCCGTAGGCAGTTCCGAGCTGATGCTCGGGCGTGATGAGCGCGATCAGAGGCCACAGGCTACTCGCCAGCATTGAGTAAGTGATCCCCATCGTTATCATACAGTAGTAAGGGCTCGCGTAAGAAAATGCTAGAACTCCGTGAGCCACGATCGTGCCGCATATGCTTATAAATACCCAGAAGACGTTTCGCCCGGTTTTATCGACGAGGATTCCGAGTAGCGGCGAGACTACCGCGGATATCCAGAATATTAGCGAGTTTATCGTATTCGCCGAGTCCGGATCGAAGTTGTATTTTCTCTCGAAGAATACTCTGCAAGGCGCAACGAAAAAAAAAATTAATATCTCGATGTCTCGGTGGAAAATAGTTTTCGAGGCGAAGATCGTTCGATCTATCGATTCTTACTTTCCCAACGCTATGAACGGAAATATCGCCATGTAGTACGCGATGCAGACCACCGTGACGAGCCAGAAGCTTCCCTTGAATTTCTTCACGTCGCTCAGTTTCACGATCTTCGGCTCCACGCCGTGACCACGACGCAACAGCCTCTCCGCTCGTTTGTCCATCAGCCCGAGAATACACGTGCACAGCATCGAGAAGACGCACGTGAGAGACGCCAGAAAGAGAACTATGCCGATGCACTTCGGACCCGTGTACATCGTAGCGACGTACTTGTAGATCGGCTCCATCGCCAGGAAATTCACGGTCGACCCCACACGAGCGAAACTCAACTGGAGGCCGAAAACCATGTTCAGCTCCTTTCCCTTGAACCAGAGAACGGCGTAGCTGTTCTGGGCGACTGCGAGCGACTCCGCGCCGATTCTGGAACGATTAATTTCAAGGAATTTTTAAACGTTGCTCGTGCTGGATTTTCATTATCGACATAAAGTGGCATAAATAAAATGTAAAAAAAATATTTAAAGAAATGTTAAAAAATGTGAATCATGCACTCACCCGAAGACAAACCTTCCGAGCATCATAAGCCAGAAGGCATTCACCAGAGCTCCAGTGGCAAATATAATCTGACCCACGAGCGTCAGTGCCATGTATATTACAGTTCCGAGTCGTATGCCGAATACTCTGTCCAATAAATATCCTCCAATGAAGCACATAATGACATTAGGCCACGAGTAAATTGAGTACAGCAGAACAAATTTACTGGTCTTCACACCGAGGTCCTTGTCAAAGTTGTCCTGCAACGCTCCCGGATTGTCGTAACAAAAGTACGAACCTGTAAAAAAAAACAACAAATAAATAAATAAAATTCTATGAATTTTCTACAAGTTCACCGAAATTATACAAAATTGAAAAATTATTTCAGCACAGAAAATATTTTCTGTGCTGGGATTTCATCTAAGTTAAAAAAAAAAACTATTTCTTTGTAATTCTTTGCAATCCGTAGATCGTTTACACAAATCCCTAGCTGCATTAAAAAAATTTACAAGCGCAAAACCGAAATAATAATAATTCCCATTGTTATATCTAATTGTCCTTTGCAGCTATTTTCATGTAAGTATAAAAAAAATATATTTGCAATTCCTCATAACCAGTAGATCCAGGCTAGCGTTTATATAATTCGCTTGCTGCATCCAAAAAATCACAAGCGCGAACCTAAAATAATAATAACAACAATTTCCACTGTTGTAGTTAATTATCGTCCTTCGCAGTTGATTTTTCATGCTGTGTAGTGAATGTAATAAAAAAAACGAAAAAAAAAATCGTACACACGAAACTAATCTCCCAGCTGGAAAGTAATCTCGGCCAATGACGAGGCAGACAACGCAGCCTCGACCAATGACACTCGGCTGGCACGAAACGTGGGCCCAATCAAACGATGACTAACAACGCACACACGAACGATGTACGAGTCAACAATCAACAATGAAAAATAATTTTTTTAAATCGTTTATAATGAAATCTCACCGAATCCGAGTAAGCACATGAGTGCCAGACCGACGAATCTGTACGGCTTTTTGTTGGGGCTGAAGCATCCCCGGAGAGCGATGTCATCGTACTCGGAATTGGTCAAAGTTGTTTCGGGACTCTCCATAATACCGCCCTCCATAACGCCCCCACGTTCTTTGCTCTGCTGTCAGCGCGACAATGTTTTTCCTATTACTATGACACGAAATCCACTCATGACGCGTAAATCCTGGTATTGCGTGTAATCCAGCTCGTATCGAGATCCAATGTTGATTGTTCGACAACTAGTTCCGTCGATTATATGCAGATAAAAAAAAACTGAACGTTTTCGTCAACGAGATGAAATGAAAAAATAAGAATAGAAGAAAACAAACGTCAAAAGTTTTCTTCCTTTCTACGAGGAAAATATAACTGACGTGGAAAGGCGCGCGAGTGGTGTCATCACGGTTCGGTCGCTCCGTGGCTCGCAGCGAAACTCCGATGTCTGTATATCGGTTGAAAGTGAGCAGGAAGCGAGAAACGGAATGAATTCATCGACGACGCGTTCGCGCGGAGTCGAACGTAACACTAAAATGAGTCTAACAAAGAGCGCGCAAATTCCATCTGCTATCGTTGGAATTGATCTGCGAGGCAGCACGGTTCTCTCGGAGGAAGTGCGAGGAACAAAATTTGTTGCTGGACCGGCAGATGGCGCCCTCGTCTGTACCGAGAGTCGACAACGGAAACACCGATTTCCGTACATAGGTTGAAGCAAAGAGGCTGGGAGCGAGACGAAAAGAATGCATCGACAAAGCGTTCGCGCGGAGTTGATTGTGACACTAAAACGATTCTAACAAAGAGCGATCAAATTCCATCTGCTTTCGTTGGCATTTTTCTCTCGGAAGAATTGCTAAGATAAAAATGTGTTGCTGAACCATCAGACGGCGCGCTCGTCTGTACCGATGGTCGATAATGAAGACTACAGTCATAGAGGTCACTCCGTTGCTCGTAGCGAAACTCCGATTTCCGTATATAGGTCGAAATAAAGAGGCAGGAAGCGAAAGACGAAAAAAATTCATCGAGAAAGCGTTCGCGCGGAGTTGATCGTAGCGCTAAAATGCACACTGCAAAAAAAAAAAAAAAATCGTATGAAATTCAATGTACCGGACTCGAAGTTTTTACGCAAAAACTGGTATATCAAATTCCATGTACGATTGTGATGAAAAATTAATGTTCAGTGTATTACAAACATTGCAAATTCTTAATTTTTAATAATTTGCTTTAATTTTGCTATAAAACTGCTTTAATTTTCATAATTTACTTTAATTACCATGAAAAAGTATTTTTCATCACAATTGTACATTAAATTTAATGTAACAGTTTTTGCATAAAAGCTTCCAGTCCTGTACATTCAATTTACAATGTTTTTTTACAGTTTCTACATCTGCAATCGTTGGAATAGATCAGCGAAGCAGCAGATTTCTCTCGGAAGCGTTGCCAAGATAAAAATGTGTTTCCAAACCATCAGATGGCAGTCTCGTATGTACCGACGTCCGGTAATAAAAAGAGTACAGCCACAGAGGATAGGGCAAAGGAGTGTTTTGCTGCACGAGCCGACCTTGGTATGCTCCCCGCCCGACTCCCGACAATTTGACATAATTAAGGAAGCCGTTAAAACTCATTTACTTCCCACGTCTCGAGCTCTTCTCGGACGACAATGAAGCAAAGACATTTTCGTTGACTCTTCGCGCGTCCGAACGAAGTTTCCTTTCTCACGGCTAAAACGACGAAAACCACGAAAAAATACCAAGAAATATATATTTGAAACTCGTGTCGTCTGCTCTCTCACCGCCCAAAGCGAGATCTCCTTATCCGGCCACGAAATATCTGTAACTCTCACTCTCTCCGAGATTGTTACGCCATTCTCTCGAAGACGTGCGTGCGATAAACTAATCATCGACGCGCTTCGAGGTTAATTTTCCCTCGGTGTCAAGAGTCGTCAACAGAATGAACGGGAAGAACCGCAGCGGTGTCAGAATCGTATTGAAAACATTAATAATTTATACGATAGCCGTCCGCGATGCCGCAACGACGACAGTCTCACCTGCGGAACCATACCAAAGCTTGCTGCCGACTCAGGGACTGTACAACTCCAGTGACAGCGTCGTCGTACTCAATTCGACCACTTTCAAGCGCATTGTTCACGGCAGCGAGCACGGATGCCTCGTCGAGTTTTACAACAGTTGGTGCGGCTTCTGTCAACGCTTCGCGCCGACATGGAAAGCCCTCGCGCACAACGTACTGAGTAAGTTAACAGTTTCGATGTAACGATAGTTTTGCGGTGCAAAACAGCGCGCTCGCTCGAGCGTGCTGTGTTCGGTATGTGAGATAATTCCACGTACGAGATTGCATAAATCGTTCGTTCGACGATCCGATTGTCGGTCGACTTTTCTGCTGGCGGTTTTGTAATTATTTCGTTAACAG
Source organism: Stenichneumon culpator (assembly GCA_964017025.1). NCBI lineage: Eukaryota > Metazoa > Arthropoda > Insecta > Hymenoptera > Ichneumonidae > Stenichneumon > Stenichneumon culpator. Next base: position 14,682,899 of record OZ024779.1, on the reverse strand, counting down.
GTGTTAAAGAGCGTGTTTTTGCAGCCGAACGTGGTGTAAATGAGAGCAAATGTTATTTGGGACACCGACAGATGTTTCATGTTGATATTGAATAATTTATTAACAGAGTGCTCGTACATTTGGATTTTTTTTATCTATACAGCGTGTAGTGCATGTTTCCTCTTTTTGCTTCGGAGCATATGCAAAATTTTTAATTAACAACAATGAATATAATTACAGTGGATTTATATATTTCTATGTGAATAGCGATGTAGAGAAGCAGATGTAAAAAGTGAAAACCTACTTTCCGTAAATAAATAAATAATAATAGTCAGAATTTTATTTACATTATATTTTCAGTATATTTATAGTGTTTATCCCAGCTAAGGTGGGGAGAGCATACGTAGGATCAGTGAAATCTCTGATAACACGGATAACAGGGCAATTCTGAGCACAGACGTTGTTGTTTCAGCCGTTTTATCAGAGTTTTCCTTGCTATTAATGCAGAGAGCTTGCTTGAGTCGGGTACTTCGGACAACGCAGAGGCTCGGTTGATCTAAGGTCGGATAAGCGATGATCTACTGTATTTTCATATTAACATTTATATTAATCGTTAACAATACAGTTCTATTTCATATTATTATTATGTTTCGTTTGTTTATTAAACGGATTTCTCCTTTACAATATTTTTTCTTTTATGTACAACTTAGGCCAAGACCTGACATGAAAAATATGCTATTCAACCAGTACAAAAACATTTTCTATTCTTATTTTCATTTTTCAATGATGCAACACCAATGAATCTTTGTAAATGCATGTAATTTTTATTTTTCATTTTTTCAAAAAAACTAACTATAAATCTTTATGATAATTTCTTGTACATTTAAGCTCCGGTTCAGGCCCAAGAAAAAAACCCACCTATGTCTCACATCAACAGTGTCATTATTTTAGCCTTACAGTTTCCCGATCGTTTTATCGCGATGTCGTAACGCAGATTACCGAGCAAACGCAAACTCACGCAAATGATTACCAAATGATTCACTAACAAATGATACACCATTTATCAATGAATCTTCATAAATATGTAATTTTTTTTATTAAGAAAAAATTACTATCTATATTTACGATAGTTTGTTATAATCCAAGCTCCAGTTTAGGACCAACAAAAAAACACATGTATTTCATAGCAACAGTCTCATTATTTTGGCCTCACAGTTTGCCGACCGTTCCGTCGGGATGTCGTAACGCCGATTACCCAGGAAAACGCAGAGTCACCCAATGATACAACACCATCGTCAATGAATCTTTTTAAATGCATGTATTTTTTTCAATTGAAAAAAATGACTAATTATCCTTATGTACGATAGTTTCTTGTACATCCAGGCTCCAGCTTAGCTTCAGTTTAGAAAAAAAAACTCCAATACTTCATAGCAAAAGTTTCATTATTTTGGTCTTTCAACTTGCTAATCGTTCCGGCGGAATGTCGTAACGCAGATTACCCAGCAAACGCAGACTCACCCGACGATACAGTAACTCTAAAATGCCTCACCGAGCATAGAAGAGCTATCGTGGTGCTCCCGACATAACGTTCTCCACGAATTTATCTCAACCCTCCACAAAAAAAAAAAAAAAAAAAAAAAAAAGTAGAACCCATCTCTAACCAAATTTTTAAAAAACGTTGCAGCCTGGAGGGACATCGTGATAGTCGCCGCCTTGGACTGCGCTGACGACGACAACAACCCGATCTGCCGAGAGTACGAGATAATGCGTTACCCGGACGTGCGATACTTCGCCCCGAAGGAGAGTCCGGGATCGCTGGGGACGGAAGTAGAGAAGGGCAAGGACATGGACGCCCTGAGAGAGAACCTCATAGCTCGCCTCCAGAAGGAGCAGCAGGAGGGCCGAGGCTCGAAGTGGCCCAACATAACGCCCTACAGAAGCGCCGAGATAAAGAACGTCTGGGACGGCGTGCCCGAGTCAGTGAAGTTCCACTTCTTCATCTTCGAAGAATCCAACTCCTACCTCGGCTCCGAGCTGATCCTGGACCTTCACAACGTAACGAGCCTCAGAATGCGTCGAGTAACTTCCGACAACAATTTGCTCTGCCTGATGCACAAAGTAACGAGATTCCCCACGATAATAGTTTTCCAACGAGACGGCAGCCAGGCTCGTCTGAGCGTTCGCTTGCCGACTAGGCAGGGAACGAGGAACATAATAAGAGACTTCATGATCGCTAAGGGCGTCGACATCGACGTCGCGGACATACCGGACGAGCATCCTGGCGAGTGGTTCAAGGTCGAAGTCCCACCGAGTCCGGATCGTATATCGAAAGCCTCGATCGAGAAGACCTCGAAGACATTCGTCGATGGCGAAGCGATCGAGAAGGATATTGTGCAGCAGGCGGATCTCGAGAGCGCTCTGAGGTTCTCGATAGGCCACGAAATCCCGATGACGAAGATGATCGAGGGCGAGAAGATGAGAGCATTGAAGAATTACACCGACGCCCTCGCCGCTTACTTCCCGATGAAGCGAGGAAATCCGATGTTCCTGAACACCCTCCGATTCGTCGTGAGGTCGCAGGAGCGAATCAGCGGCGCTGACTTCGCGAACCTCGTGCGCTCCACCGAGGAGGAAATGTCGCCGGTCTACTCGCAGAGGAACGAGTGGATCGGATGTAAAGGAAGCGCGCCAGGCTTGCGAGGATATCCGTGCGGGCTCTGGACGATGTTTCACACCCTGGCGGTGAACTTCGCCGCGAAGAGCGAGGAACATCCGGACATGGAGGCGACGCAGATTTTGGGCGCGATTCACGGTTACGTCAAGCACTTCTTCGGATGCGCGGATTGCTCGCAGCACTTCGTCGCGATGGCGGCTAGGAACGAGATTTTTGAGGTGAAGAGCGCCGAGGACGGCGTGCTGTGGCTTTGGAGGGCCCACAACGAGGTCAACGAGAGACTCGCCGGGGACGAGACCGAGGATCCGAAGCACAAAAAAATTCAGTACCCGGCGGAGAGAGACTGTCCGGTCTGCAGGGACGAGAACGGCGACTGGGACGAGGATCGCGTGCTCGAGTACCTGAGGAGAAAGTACTCGTACTCGGGCATCGAGTACGACGCCTCGACGAGCGCGACCGAACGGACGGCCTCGAAATCAAAACCGGCGCGCGAGAGACTCTCCTTCGATCCCAAAAGCGGAACTTCCAGAAAATTCGGATGGGACTTTACGATATTCGACATTAGCATTTGCGTCGTTCTTTACGTTACCTCCGCGGCTATTCTCATTCTCGTTTGCATCAAATTCGCTGTGAAGAGAACGTACAAGAAAAAAATGTACATTCACAATCTTCTCGGTAGAGTTTGAAGATTTTTATTACTCTTTTTTTTCTTTTTTTTTTTATGATACGTTTAGACTCTAGTCGAGCGTGAAGTTCACCTTTTTTTTACTCTTCGAGTATTGTGTATATATATATATGAGAATCGATGTATATAATGTTAGACGATTTTATTAATTGTTAATGTGGAGCATTTTCGGGAAACCCTCCCACCGACTGCACGGATATATTAATATTCGACACGGGATCTTCGTTCTTCCGTTTGCCTGATCGTTTAGAGGCGAGTCTGACTTTGATCGAACGCCGATTCGATCGATGCGGAAAAACAATTTTATTTTTATTACTTTTTTTCTGCTTCTTTTGTACCGAACGCGATGAGTAATCGTTAATCGAGAGATTTCACTGTATGCACTGATGAAGACGAAAATATGACTAATGAAATTATTATCGAAGCTGGTTGACCAGTGATTGAGACATAGATTTTTTAATACTACAAAAAAAGGTTTAATGGATTGACGTTAAAAGAAATTATACACGAGTCATCTCCAATGTTAAACTCCAGTTAAAGTTTTTTTTCTTTATTATAGTGTTATGTTTTATCTTTAAGATTCGTCGCTGCGGGACGATCTTTCGAACGTTTTTATATCGATCTGTAAAATTTGATAAATCATGTAATCGAACGATCCACGGATCAATAGATTTTCGGCTGTAATAGATAGATCTATATTTAATCGATCGATTAATAGATTTATGCAATCGATCGATCGTTAGACCGGTAGATAATTACATGCTATGTAACCCGAAAGAGTTTCCAGTGTGCACTGCAAAAAACGAGAAGATCTGAAACGAAACCACTATCGAATCCTCAGTAAACCAATGATCGAGGCATAGATTTGTTAAATGAAAAACTAACATTTTTTATCGAAGATAACACTTGAAAGTCTATTGTACACATTACAAATGTCTTAGGAAAAAAATTAACACCAGTTTTTATTTTTAAATAAAGTAAATATTTTAAAAGAATTAATTAAAAAATAGACACCAGTTATTATTTTTCTTATTTTTATTATAGTGTTATCTGTTATCTCCAAAATTGGTCATTGACGTACGAATTAATAGATCATTACATCGACAAATAATTACATGATTGTAACTCAAAAGCGTTTTTAGTGTGCACTGCAAAAAGGAAAATTATGTTTTATCTTTAAGATTTGTCGCTGCCGGACGATCTTTCGAACCTTTTTACATCGGTCGGTAAAATTTCATAAATCATGTAATCGAATGATCCACGGATCAATAGATTTTAATCTGTAACAATTAGATCTATAAGCAATGGATCGATTAACAGATCATTAGTTCGACATACAATTACATGATCGTAACCCGAAAGAGTTTTCATTGTGCTCTGCGAAAAACAAGAATATCTCAGATGAAACTCCCATCGAATTCCCATCGAATGATGATCGAGGCATAGATTTTTTTATACAATAAAACAAAAATTTGTTTAACGAAAATAAAACTTGAAAGTCTATTATACACACTACAAACGTCGCTCAGCAAAAATAAATTCTTTACGAGTCACCCTTAGCATAAACACCTGAAATATTTTTTTATTACAGTCTTATGTTTGATCTTCAAAATTGTTCGTTGACGTACGAACTTTCGAACTCTCTCGCATCAACATTCTAGTGTGCCACTTTCAAGAATTTCTCTTTCATCAACAACTCTCCACCCGAATATCTTCAGGATGTAAAATCAGCGTAAAAAATTATCGCGTCGATATTTGAAGCTCGGTGAAGCTCCGATCCAAGAATAACCTCGAGGGTTTGCATAGAACCGGGCCGACCCATCGACGAGCGCCGGAAGCAACCCCATTTTCGTCTGGAAATCATGTTTCCCCGATAGCCGTTCTAATAATAGTCGCCGGCAAGGGAATCGACTGATTCTTTCGAGTAGAGCAATTAACGCTCTCGGATAACGGAAGACAAACGGGGTTCTCGACGCGTAAGTGGGTCAGGGGAAAGCTGCGGAGGGCGCGGCTTTGGAGGGAAGAAACGGCCCGGCGAAGCTTGGGGTTGATTAAGGATGCATCACACATTTATTCCCAATCAAAAGTTTAATTTGATAAAAATTTTAGTACTTCGCGATACGCCAAAAATCTGAAAAAATCAACCGTATTAATGATGTCAAAACGTTTGATTTCACATAATAATAATGCCAAAAAGTTATTAACAAATGATTGGAAAAATTAATTGTTTTAAACAAAAATCAGACAACCTCGTATATTTCTCATTTTAAATGCATTGATTTTTTAGAAGTCAATACGAACTTTTTCAGAATTTGCTTACACTTCAGAAAAAATTTTTTCTCGGAGATTTGAATATTTTATATAGAGGTGTGAATTTCGGATATATTTGCCTATCACGATTCTCCAGTAAACGCAAAAAGTTTCGAGGTAATTGTCCATTTAAAAAATTCAAAAAAGGAAAATCCAAAAATGTATGAAAATTCTGAAAAAAATTCATGCGGATTCTAGAGAATCAATGAATTCATTTCAAAAGAGAAAAAACGTTTTCTGATTATTTGTTGAACAATTTTTTTAGCAAGTTGTTAATAACTTTTTGACATTATTATTAAGCAAAGCGAGTGGTGCTGACACTTTTAATGCAGTTGCTTCTATTCAGATTTTTATACCATTGGGAAGTGTTTAAATTCTCATTGAATCTCAAATTTAGCTGGGAATCTCCGTGTGAAGCATCCTTAAGCGCCGGTTGGGTTTCCTTTTCCTTACCTAGATTCGCAGCACGGGCATGTGTGAGGTCGTGGAACGAGTCGAATAGGCAAACCGGGGTGCCTGGTACGCGACTCGTAAGCAACCCTCCGCGCACCCCTCGCGACCTCTCCGAACCAACCCGGCGATCTTATCCCGAACGAAGCCTCAACCACTCCACCCGAAACCTCCCTCCCGATCCGCATACGACCCTTCGCCCGCGCCTGCGGAATTCCACAATACCGAACACCGACACATGGTTTGTATATTCTACGACTCTAAGCCGTTTCAACCCTATGTCGCATACCGCAACTGGATTGCGTCTAGCAGTCCGTTCCTCGGAGTCACTCGAAACAGTCGCTTCTTTTCTTCGTCCATCCTCGTCGCTTCGCCGGTCGCTGGACCGATGCGAGTTAATTCCTTAATCAAAAAAAGTTTATTTATAGAGGAAGATATGTAAAAAAAAAATGGTGGCAAGACTTACTATCGCTTCTCTATAACTGCGAATTAATTGATTTTAAAAAGAGTTCATTTTGATGGGAAGAAAAAAACGTAGAAATTGTGAAAAAAGAGGAAGAGATAAGATTAATTAATTACAAATGAGTTCATTCTATTATGAAGAAAAAAAAGTACCAATTGTGAAAAAAGGTTGAGATAGGCGTTGGGTAAATTTTTCTGGAAGAAAGGTGTGAGGTCGATCGAAGTTCTAGCCTGAGGAGAAAAGATGTAGAGTTGCTAATTGAAAAAAATAAATTATTATCGGTCGATTAACTTCCTGAGCGGTTTCCGAAGTAGATCGAAAGTGGGTCGAGGGATTGAGGGCAATGGGTCGGCAACAGGTATTGGCGAAGCTACGCGGGCTTTCAGTTTCCCGCGCTCTTCCGCAGATCGGCTCGAGAGGCCCCTGAGATGCGGAGGAATTTCGCGCCCGATGAACTTCCGGTTTGGCGGCGGTTGTCGATGTTGGGACGATAATTATGTTTCTCGGCTGCAGCATCGGCGAGGAAACGAAGAAACGAGCGAGGCAGTCGCCGAGGATGAAGTTGCTCCACTGAAGGAGGGCTTGAGGGTTGAAGGTCGGATCGCAGCATTCGCCACATGAGCACGAAGGACGATGGGACTCCGAGGATTTCCGAGGCTTCCGACGAGCCGGAAGAAGCGATCGAGGAAGAAGAAAAATCAGCCGTTGCTCCGGAGACGGAATTGACGAGTTCCGAAAACAAGAACAGCGGCGGTTCTCTCACTCAGCGGAAGGATGGTAAATATAATCCGATTGGTTAATTGATTAAAAAAAATATATATATATAGTTTTACTGTAAATGATTTATTTGGAACTCATGCACGAAAAGTGTTACTTTTCGTGCCTGCCAAGAGTGGCGTAAGTGGCGCTTTACAGCCAAGTATAATCTAAGTACCCGGCGTATGCGCACGTCGGGCCGATTTTACTTTACGCGCGCTTCTCGTACTTTACGCACGCTTCTCGTACTTTACGCACGCTTCTCGTACTTTACGCACGTTTCTCGTACTTTACGCACGATTCCCGTACTTTACGCACGCTTCTCCTACTTTACGCACGTGTCTCGTCGCCCTCGTCTCCTGCGGCTCGTGTGACTTCACTCCACAGCGTCCGTATAAAGTTCGCTTTACCGCACTTGTATCGCAAATGACAATTTTTTCTTCAGAATATTCGCCGCCGGCGAATCTTCCGCCGACGCTCCAGGAGCGGTTTCTTCGTATAAAGAAGATAGTTGGAGACGCTGTCTCGTCGCACCGGACGTTCATGATATACGGAAAGTCCCGTGTTATTCGAGAGTGCATGCTGGAACGCGGATGGTGCGAGAAGTTCTACCGGAAGACAACGAACGGTGATCGAAATTTAATGAAGGATCGTAGATCGTTACGTTCACGTGAACGAAAATTTACAGGCGAGCAGCAAACCGGCGTAGAATCGAGTCCGGTGACTCTGCTCGCCGGTATCGGCGACCTCAAGGATTTGCAGAGCGAGCGTCTGCTCATATCGAAGATGTTGGGCAATCACACCGTTGACTTCCTGTGGAATTCGGGATCGGAGTGGGCTGGCTGGCCGTCCCAGGAAAACAAGACTACGATCTTCAATCGTTTCTGCAGAGCCGGATTTACGTCCAAGGTCGGACTGTGCGCCAATGTCAGGCAGATGCATTGGTATTACGAGGCTGGCGTCGCCAATACGCTTTTTCCACGCTGCTACAATATCTGCCAGGGAGATCAGATGCACGCTTTCATCGAGGACTTCCGGTAAGCGATCCACTAAATTACATTAACTTAATCATTGATCTATAAATCAACGGATGTAGATATCATTAGACCTATAGATCATTAGATCTATACATCATTGGATTTATAAATCATTGGCTCTATAGATCATTGGATCTATAGATCTTTCTATCCATAGATCATTCCATCCATAGATCATTCCATCCATAGATCATTCCATTCATAGATCATTACATCCATAGATCATTCTATCCACAGATCATCCTATCCATAGATCATCCTGTCCATAGATCATTCTGTTCATAGCTCATCCTGTCCATAGATCATCCTATCCATAGATCATTCTATCCATAGATCATTCTATCCATAGATCATTCTATCCACAGATCATTCTATCCCCAGATCATTCTATCCATAGATCATTGGATCGATAGTTCACTAAATCGGTCTACCAATTGATTGATTAATCATAGATGTATTTATTAATCAATTAATAAGAAACGGTGAGAATTCTCTGACCGGAGATTTACAGTTTCACAGCCTGCCTTAGTCTGCTGAAGTGGCTAGTCGACACGATAAACACCGATGGCGAGAACGCGACGATATCACCGACGGGAACGATACCATTGAAAGCTCTGGACTTCGCGATAAGACGATGCACCGACTACATCGGGGCTCAATCTCACGAGGACATAGATCAGGAAGTCGAGAGAGTGTGGTCACATCAGTGGGATCAATTTATCTGCTGGTACTACAAGATCATACAAGGCCAGGCACTCTTCGCAGGAAGCAACGTGCCCTTTCACGTCAGTAAACGAAAAACGATGTTCTCCGATTTTTTTTTTTTCGTTTTAAGCTTTTACTTAACGTCGCATCTATAACTAAGGTTTTTAGCGAAGGTACCGATTTTTTTATTATCACTTTATTGCCCCGAATCTAGAAATACTTTCTTGCCTCGCGACACATACTGAAGAAGATAAGAAAGTACTGGCAACAGCTCGACATGGACGGTATATTGAACCTGTGGATACTCAAGCCGGGAAACAAGAGTCGCGGGCGCGGCATCGTTCTGATGAACAAACTCGAGGATGTCGTCGCGCGTCTCAATCCGGCCAACAAAGCCGACACTCGTTACGTCGTTCAAAAATATATTGGTAATTAATTTTTTTCATTACAAAAAAAATTGTTTTATTGAAGCTAATTAATTATTTTTATTTTTTTTTTATCAACAGAGAGACCACTGCTGATATACAGTACGAAATTCGACATTAGGCAATGGTTCATCGTAACGTGCGCCCAGCCGTTGACTCTCTGGATGTACAGGTCGATTATCATCTCAAAGTATATTATTTTTTCCAAAAAAAGTTGGAGATTGAATTTTTCGTATTGCTTCCTTATAAAACTTGAAAATTCAAACTTTCATATGGCTTCTTCATAATGTTCTTATCTTCACAAAGCTTCTTCTACGAGAAAGCATTTTCTGTATTTTTAGCTTCCTTATTAAAGAAGCTTCGCGAATAAAGGAACATTACCTGAAACCCACATGAAAATGTCAATTTTTAACTTTTGATGACTTTCCGATAATTTGCAACATTCCGAAAACCTTTTAAGTAAAACCTCGAAATTTTTTTTTCATGAAAACAAAACTTACTCCACGAGGAAGCGATAAGAAAAAGAAAATTCTACAAATTAATAAAAGCGCGATTCGCGTGCGGTTAATTGGAAAAGGCCACAGAAGTTGCGAGGATTTCCTAGTTTCGCGAAGCAAAACAAGGTCGTGAGCCATTCGCCGCGATTCTCTTGTTCGGCAAGCTCGATGTGTATTTGCTATAAACCGCGAAATACGCGCGTGGAAGGGAAGCACGGTGATTTCGACCGCGGACGGAAAATAACGAGTTGGGCGAAACTCCTTGACGAGCATAAATTGATCCTCTCTAACCCAGTTTCATGCGCGAATGCGAACGTTGCCGCGGCTCGCCCACCATTATCTCATTTTAACGTTGAGGTCGACAATCCGTTCGTGACGTCGTGCACGAGACCCGGTCATTTCTTCGACTTGATACGGGGACTCGTTTGTCGTTTCACGCTGCACGAACTATCGTCAAATTATTGTTTACTGATTTTTATTTTTTTATTCAATTTTTTGTTCTATTTTAGGGAAAGCTATCTGCGCTTCTGTTCGCAAAAATTTCGGCTCACGGACTTTCACGAATCCATTCATCTGTGCAATCACGCTGTGCAGTGCAAATACAAGAACGGGACTGATCGAGACTCGGCGCTTCCGGCCGACAATATGTGGGACGCCACCACGTTCAAAGAATTTTTGAAGTAATGTCCGATGTCGAGTTCGTTATTTCATTGTTAATTTTGGGGTAGATTGCTGAGTTGCTCTATTGCTTGCTATTCGTTGATATTCCATTTTTTTATTTTTAATTTTATTAATTATATTGTAAACCAGATCGCGGCAGTACTTGAAGTACACAAGTACTTTCGATACTTCACGCACTTTCAGTACTTCAAGTACTTTTTTACGATTTTAAGTACCAAGTACAAGTGCTTTTTGATTACACACCTGCATTACGGATACTCGATGAGTAGCATGACTAATATATGATTATCTGTCTAAAATTTTCAATAAGGATAATATAAGATTTTTTTAAGCCTAGATAAGGCTTAACACCCTAAGAACTTAATTGCGAAAAGTACTTGGGAAAAGTACTTGAAATACTTCAAGTGCATGAAGTATTTCATACTTCAAGTATTTGTGATATTTTGTAGCTTTCACTTAAAGGATTTTTTGGTACTTTGCCCAGCTCTGTTATAAACGATCAAAAAAATGATCGTTCTGATCCGTCGATTTTTAGATCGCAAGGCCACGACGACGCCTGGGACCAGTTGATTTATCCGGGCATGAAGCAGGGTCTGGTGGGCTCCCTGCTAGCCAGCCAGGAAGCCATGGATCGCAGAAAAAATAGCTTCGAACTTTACGGAGCCGACTTTATGGTGATGGAAGATTTCTCCGTCTGGTTGATCGAGATAAACAGCCATCCGGATATGAGTTACTCGAGTAGCGTGACTACGAGACTCTGCAGGCAGGTCATGGAAGATACGATCAAGGGTGAGTGAAATCTCAGTCTTAAGGGCGTGGAGGCGAAAAAAATATTTTTTTTAATTGTTAAAAACGATTGTATAAAAAATTCCATGCGGTTCATAGTTCGCAATATAAAACATTGTAGAAGTTGTATTTTTTTTAAAGATAGAAGATATATTAAAACTTTTTTTTTTTAACTTCTCTTACAATTTTTTATGTTCGAAACTGAAGATTTTTTCACATAGTCAGAACACCCTTACGGACCGTCAAACGCATTCGATTTTTGGTATGATTTTTTTTTAGATCTTAAAAAAAAAAAAACGTTTTTGGCTTATCCCAGCTTTTACTCTTGACGATTTTCGATTATTGACTGCAATATATTGTCATTCGTTTGTCGCAGTGGTGATAGATTTTCGCGAGGATAAGAACGCCGACACCGGTCAGTTTGAGCTGGTCTACCGTCAAAAAATGCCCAGCTACCAGCCCTACTTGGGCGCGGCACTGTCTCTTCAGGGAACGCGAATAACGGCTTGCGAAAAAAAATCGAATCTCGGGGATACGAAAATGAATCTCCTGGCCAAGTCACCGGCTGTAAGGCTCAATAATTACATCCACTCCAGTGTCGAATCCTCAACGATGTTTCAAGTTTAAGAAATATATATATATACGAACATTTTTTATATTTTGAAAAAAAAAAAAAAAATTTTAAACCTTTTTTAAATTCAAAATAAAAACATGTTTAAAAAAAAACTATATAATTGTCTTTTTTCAGGTTTGCCCCGCGAAGAAGAAGCCAACGGCTCACAGCTACATAGGCCCGGTGATCGTCGACCTCATCGAAGAACTGGAGATACAGTTGGACCAAGAATTCCTCGCCTATTGCAAGCTCGACTCGCCGAGGCTCAGACAATCTCTGCCCATCGCTTCGGCCCCGGCGAAAGCTTCCTCGAAAATTTCTCTCGGTCCTGTGAAGTCCTCGGAGACCGTTGAGAAGGAAGTTGCCAAGAGTGCGGTTGTCGTTACGAGCGCGAAGAGCAAATCCCCAACGCCCAGTCGAACAGGTGGAAAAACTGGCAAAACATCGCCGAGGAAAATTACAAACAGATCGAAGATACAAACGGCGACAGCGAAGTCGGAGGCTTCGTCGACGAGGCAGAATCTGATCACGAAGATAATGGAACTTCAGCGAGAGTCGGCAACTGCGCCGGGTAACTCGAAGGTAGTGGAAAAACCTTCGTCGATTCGAAAAACGGACGAAAAAGTGAGAATTTAAAATTTATGCAACCTCCCAATAGTTTGGCAAAAGAAGGTGAAAGATTAAATTTTTTTTAAATTTTTTAAGCATGTGATCGATTCGGCGATGCGAGACGCGATGAACAAGTACAAGAAGTACGGAACTGGTACACTGGATATTCCAGCGATTCCAGCGCTTCCCACGACGAGTCAGCCTGCAGCGGCGAGGACGAGTCACGCCGGTTCGGTAAACGGAAAGCCTCGGACTCATCGAAGGAGATCCACTCAACAGAAGAAGAACAAAGTCCTGCGAGACGTTACTGACATGTACGCCGTTGGGCTTGGCCTGACGAAGTGAATTATGCTTTACTTGAAAATTACGTGTATAATAAAAGTTAAACATTCTAAAATAAAATTATAAAATCAGCAAACTGTTTTTGAGCCCTGTCTGAAAATTATAAAATTACGATACTAAAAAGTAGTATATTGTGCCACAAGGGAGGAAAGTGCGTATTTTCACCGAGTGTGAAATTTGATGCCCGAGCGAAGCCAGGGCAGAAATTCACAGCAGGTGAATATGCACTTTCTCCCTTGTCGCATACGATATTTTTTCCCGATTTCATTAAAATAACCACATTTCTTGCGTCGCAAAATCGTCATATTCGCCGATGAACATTACTCCCCCGGGAGTAATAGAGCTTCCAGAGGGAGTAATGAAATAGTACTGCGCATGCGCACAGGTTTATAATGATCATCAATCAATAATAGGCTATTTTCCGCCCGACTTGCACGCAAGGAATGTGGTTGTTTAGGGAAGTCGGAAAAAAGGGTTTTTCAGCCCCGTCTGAAAATTACGGCCCTACTTCACACGGACGATCATACATAACTGTAAAAAAAATCGTATACGTATCAAGTTTTTATACATAAACTGGTGTATTAAATTTCATGTGCAGTTCAGCGTATTAAAAACATTGGGAATACTTTATTTTTCATACGTTGCTTTAATTTTACTATGAAAGTACTTCAATTTAAATAATTTTCTTTACTTCCAATGAGAAAGGTACATTAATTTTTCATCGCAAACGTACATTAAATTAAATGTACCAGTACCAGTATTAAATGTACCAGTTTTTGTATAAAAACTTCCAGTCCGCCCGTTGAATATCCAATTTTTTTTACAGCGATCGTCCACACTATCCGATGCGAGCGACGTCGCTTCTACGACCGAGAGAAACAAGCGATTCGACCATTTTTACATCGGCCCACAAATAAACGACTGTCGCCTCACGGCAAACATTTTCCGACAGGCTTTCGCCAACTTCAATCCCCTCAAAATTGCTCGTACAAAATTTGTCAGCCACACCGGTTCGAACAGCCGCACTAAAAATTGACAAAGTTTGCAAATGGCTGCTGGCGAAGGTCAACCGGACGCCCTGAGGTGCGACTATCTGCGCTCGCCACTCGCATCGCTCTGGGTGAGTGAGTACAATTTTAATCCCCATGGCTCTCGAGGTCCGAATTCCTCCAACGTTAATGTATCGCCCAGGTTGAGAAAGATACTTTCTCCGCGCCCGACGACAATCTGGCCGATCTCTCCGACGCCTACAGCGACTCTGGTAGCGAGCGCGACGAGAATTCACGGAACGTCGTGCGATGGCTGGAATCTCTGCCGGCCGACCATCAGTGGTACGAGGCCGAGGAACAGATCGGCAGGCCGGAATCCTCCGAGGCTGTTTTCCACGACGGAATTTCCACGATAGGCGACACGGACGCTCCGATAACTCTGAGGCGCCTCAAAAACCCCGACGAGCCTCGCGAGGCCGACATCGAAGCGTGCAAAGTCTTGAGGGACAGAAAATACCGGAAGGGCACGCTCCACGCTAACTCGACGACGAGGCGTCCGGAGCGAAAAAAAAAATCCCTCTCTCGGGAGAGACGAGGGAGGTCCAAAAAATCTTGCGTCTCTAAGGCTGTTTTCCACGACGGAATTTCCATGGACGCTCCGATAACGCTCGAGTCCCTCAGAAAACCCGACGACAGCGCGGTCGACAGCGAAGCGAGCGATGCATCGAGGCGTAGAAAATACCGGAAGGGCTCGCTCGACGCCAACTCGACGACCAAAGATCGTCCGGGGCGCAAGAAAAAATCGCTCGTCCGGGAGAGACGAGCGACCTCGTCGAAGGAATCTTGCGCCTCCACGGCGAAAGATTTCTCTCCATGCGCCCAGGAGACTCTGGAGAAGAGGCGCACGAGCACGGCCTGCAGGCCGAATTTCCGTAAACTCGAGTTCGGCAAGTTTCTCGACGAGGCGATGTCGCTGGCGATCCGGAAGTACAAGAGGAACGAGCGAACGTGGGAGTCGCGCGACGCAGCCGCCGGGACGAGCGAACCACCGGCAAAAAAATCCAGAGCTGCGGAGAACGTCGACAAGAAATGATTAGAACGACGATGCAAGAGGCAGTTATTAAAAATCTTTTTTTTTTACCTTACAAATTAACAGTATGTCCATTACACAATGAATTATCGGCGGATCTCGCGAGAAACGCTCTCGCGGACCTGCGCCGCACGAGTCGCGTCGTTCGACCCCGTGATTTAAATACAAATCGACACTCCACTGGTTGTTCGAGCCCGTTTTAATATCGTTCCTTTTTCTTTTTCACTACAACGAGCTCGGTGCCGGAAATCTACGTTGGCATCGATTGAAAAAAATTGATCCTTCGATCTGACCAAAGTCCTCACGTGGCTCGCCGAGAAGCCTGACGACTCGAAGCCGACTGAGTCGCAATTTTTCGGTCGGCTTCGACGCGAGGCTCCCGTAGCTTCGTGCTCGACTCGGACAAACCCACACCGTTTCGTCGCGGGGAATTCTCTCGGAGTTGTTTTGCCGATCGGGCTGGGTGTCTCGTTGCTGATGACCAGCGACGGGAAACCGGGACGATGACACCGGCGGGAACGCGCGTATATCACATGTTAGACTGCACGCACCGACGCACAGACTCACGTAACTGGCTTGAGGGTGAACGAGAGCTTAGGCCTCGAGTTGTTCTTTCCGAGTATCTTCTTCTGCTCTTCCTTGATACGCTTCTCCTGCTCCTTCCTCATCTTCTGCCTCTCCTCCTCCATCAAACGCTGCTCCTCGACCATCGCGAGTCTCTCCTCGGCCTGCAATGGAATATTTATTTTCGTGTCAATTCACAGTCTCGGCGATAATGAAACAGTAAATTAATATAGTAATAAGTTTGAAAAAACCAATCAAATTTTTCAAATTACAAATTTGAAAAAATACCAGTGATGCAAAAAAAAAATACAAGACTTTTTTAAAAATGTTAGACACTTTTTAAAATACAAGAAATTTATCGATATGTAAGACATTTTTTAAAATACAAGAAACCGTTTGAAATACAAGAAATCTTTAAAAGCACAAGAAATCTTTTGGAATGTAAGATTTTTTTATTTAATACAAGAAATTTTTTTAAATACAAGAAATGATAACTCACCAGTTTCTTCTGGGCCTCCTCGATTTTTCTGTTGTTCTCCTCCATGATCCTTTCAAGTTCCTCGCGTTTTTTCCGCTCTTCCTCCTACAACGACAACGGCAAACGTTTACATAAAGCAATGACAGAGTTGCCCTGACTGCAGTCCGTTTTACACCGTTTATTATCGAAATCATAGTGCCGCTGTGTCAACAGCCTAGTGTTACACATCCTAAGAACCTTTTATGTGGGGAAGGTAATCAGGGATTCACGTGTAAAGAAAAAACATCTTTTTTTTTTGTTCTTTTTTGGTTGTTGTTGTTGCAATGAAGCTGGGGCCCCCTCGAAGCGACGGGACAGGCTCCTCACGACAACGCGTATACAACTATTTACAGATTATATATTGCGGTTGACGGAGTAGTGTTCGAATGAGCCTCTCCTCGGGCTCACTAATAATCCCTCTTCCGCTGCTTTTTTTCGTCTTCTCTTCCCCATCTTCTTCTCGTGAGGAACGTCGCTCGTCAGGATTGTCCGCGTGCGCGAAAAATCGCAATAATTTTTTTCGACATGCAAAGCGTCGCGCAACGAAACCGTAAATTTTTTACGGCTCGCGTTGCGCGGGGCAAGGCAATTGGTCTACAGACGATCGCGCATTGTGAAAACAAAAAAATATATCAATCGCACCCGTGGAAAAATCAGTACACCATTTGCGCTGTTCTTTCGCGGGTGAGATAAACATTTGTACAATTTTTTTTATTTATTCATTATTATTCTTTTTACTTTCAAATTTCTTTTTTAAAAATAGTAACGCGACGAGAGCCTGCCCGACGAGCCGTCGTCACCGAGAGTAGTCTCAACAAATAACGGATAATAATTAATATTTGGTATGATAATGAAAATTATGAATATATATAAATTGGATAATACCTGAATGTAGCTCTCACGCCAGCACGTAGGGGATGCCTTCTTCATCGACAATCACACTCGGCAGTGAGAATAATACCGGCATCTTCCGTTGGTAGTCAGTTTAGGAAGCCGACCTATATATTTTTTTCTAGGTCGTGCGTTTGTTGCTATGGGATTCTAATTTTTTTTTTTTTTGCTTGTTTCTTTCTCGTCCGGGCCCTTAAGGTCTACCGCTTGATATTTCTGTCTCTCGCTTTCGTGTATATCGCTCCTCGCGTCCTAGCAGAGTTTGTCCCAAACTTGTAGGCAAACCGAGCGGATATTTTTTTCTTTTTTTTTTTCAGTGCGCTAAGCAGGAAAAGGGGTGTAACTCGTTGGCTCGAGATAAATTAAAGGTTCCGGGTCGCTGTCGATACAACCGAAAATTTATTGAAAGAAAATAAAAAAAAAAAAAAGAATGAAAAATAAAATAAACACAGATTCTAAAAGTTGATGGTCGACGAGGAAATCGGACGAAGCGTACTGGAATTAAATGAAGATCCCTAGGCAATTCCTGAGTGGCTTGTTCCGGCGTCGATTAACCGTGTGGCAAACGTAACGCGGAAAGTAATAAAAAATTATTCACGACAACGAGACATCGATAATACGTTTTAATGACCCGAGGGAAAAATATCACTTTCCTAGTCGTGTTCTTTTTTTTTTTTATGTAGAAATACTCTTTATTGAAAGTGTCTCGAATCAATCGAGGGGTTTTAAAAATAAATTACAAAGTTCCGGGAATCACTGTACGTAGGTCACCAAGTTTTTTTTTTTTTTTTTTTGTAAATACTGTTAAATTTCTTAGAGTCCATAGAGAAGTGTGCGACAATATGCGATGCTCCACAAGATCGCGGGTACAAACTGTGCCAATAAAAAAAAGAGGAAAAAGAAAATTCGCGTCGAACTCGGTACGAAATTCGAGGAGACTCGAAAGGATTCGTCGATTTAATTTCAAGCTCGAAAGAAAAAGGTGAATTTCCAAACGGCGAATTTTTCAAATCTCCTGGAAGGGCAAAGAGCGCTCGGAACAAATCGAATGAAGACGGGAAACAGCGTTATGCGATAAAATTATAAAGTATTATGTATAGTATATATATATATATATATATAACATATATAGTATATACACACGATACAGGAACAATACTTAGAGTTTTGTTTTTATTTTTCTCGCATCGAGCTGACGCATGCGATCGCGTTGCAACGAATAATAATACCTTTCGATATAACATATATATCTCTTTCTTCTCGCTTTCTCACAGTGGTTCGTAATCGTATTCGTAAGAAAAAAATGTCTCCATCCTCTCACCTCCCAACTTTTCTACTTGCGGGCAGAAGTTGGGAGAACGACTCGAAGCGATGTGGTTTATCGTTGTTTTTTCTTGTTTTCTTCATTTTTTGTGTTTTTTTTTTTGGGTAGTAGATAAAAATATACCACAAACCACAAGACTTCGCGCGTAGCCCGAGCGCTGAATTTGCTCGGTGAGCTCGACGTCACGCAATATTTTTTTTTTTTTTTTTACATCGAGAATTTAAATCGGGAGACTGTTGAAAAATATGTTGAATACAATTTTTCTGCTCGTCGCTCGATTAAATTCTTGCGAGGCGTTGTTATCACCGCGAGCAAAATGAAATTTTTGGTAACAGCGCTCGGTGCTCAATACCGGCCAATGTTTCTCTGGATTGGTCTTACCTCTCTTCGTTTTTCCTCCTCGCGGAGCTTGGCCTGCCGCCACTCCATCTCTTCCATCATTTGGCGCTCCATAGCCCTTTTCGCCTCTTCGACCCGCCTCTGAACCTCGGCCTCGATCTCTTCTTTTCTCTTCTCCAGCTCTTCCTCGACTCGTTTCTGAACGAGTTCCTCGATCCGCTTCGCCGCCTCCTCCTCGACCATCTTTTGCTCGGATTCGCGCTGCCGCCTGTAGGGCAGACAGGCAGACGAGAATTGATTTTGTGTCTTATTTTTTTCTCGACTTTGTCACACGAGGCGAACAGCACAGTTTCCGCTTTTGATTTGTAAATAATTATTTTTGCGGATTTATATATTTTTTTATTGACGGTGTTTGGTGTTTAGTTAATAGGTTCGAAAAACAAGATTCAACGCTTCTGATTGTGCGCTCCAAAACACTCACTCTCGATTGGAAGGGTAGAAGTAAAATGAGTGATTTTGGAAAACGAACGAAAAATACAAATTTTTGAGGTTCTATGGAAAAAAAAAATTGAAGATTTTTTCGGGGTCCGCCCGACACCGCGCTGTTTACTTGCATATTAAGGTAGTTCTTGAGAGGAATGAGAGAGATTGCAAACAGTTCTCGATGGAATAAAAATCTGAAAAAATTGGGCATATCGGAGGTGCTGAAAAGATTGTTTTTGCATAATTATAATTCCAAAATGTTATTAACAAATTACTGAGAAATAAAAATTGTGCAACCAATTTCTTTTTCGTTATGATAATGATTTGTCGATTTTTCTGAATTTTATGTAATGTTTGAAAATTGCGATTAAAAAAAAAATCTTAACATAAAGAAAATCTAATTTTCAAAAATTACATAAAATCCTGAAAAAATTCATACGTATTCAAAAAAAGTAACAAATTATTTTCTTCGGAAAAAAAATTAGGTTGCTGGATTATTTGTTGCATCATTTTTTATTTCAGTAATTTGTTGATGACATCTTGGCATTATTATTATGCACAAACAATCTTTTTTGCACCTTCCAGACTTGATTTTTTTCAGATTTTTATCCGATTGGGAAGTGTTTGCAATTCTCTCTTATTCCCCTCTCGAACTTAAGCGACATCAGACATGACGCAAGGACTACCTTAATAAGTACCTACTGCACGGAACACTAGTCAAAGGTGTGTTAAATTTTCACAATTGGTTATCCAAAATTGTGTGCATTTATTAACGGTACCGGAAGTCGATTTGTATTATTGCGTGGATCCTCAATCAAGGAATCTATCGATAGCAATGTTTTTACAAATACGTAACTTCGTGATTACTTTACGTGATTACTGTAAATTTCCACCATGTCGATAAATTTTCGTTGAATTTTTTTCGAGGAAAAACTGCATTTTTCAATCAACTTTAATGTACCGTCGCTCATTTTGTTCCCCAAAGGTTGCTCGACAAATTCATCGGTCGATTTTTTAAAAGTTTTGGCCGTTTAAAAATGGCAGCAGTTTGTTTACTGAAAAAAATCACCCGTTAAACAATGAGCCGTATTTCTCGAATGGGCGAATCTGCAAAAAAAAATCTACAAGGTGAATTGATAGAGCAAAGTTTCAGAAAAAAAATTAGCCGTAATATATTAAAATTGATTAAGAAATAGAGATTTTACTTTGAAAAAACCCAACGATAAAGTAATATCATGGAATTTTGCATTTACCAGTTCTTCTTGCGAGACCATCGTGATTAATATTTGTCTTGAATGAGGACACATTCAATAATATAAATCAATCTTCTTTACCGTCGATAAATGCATACAATCTTAGATAAACAATTTAACACTCATTTGACTAGTGTGCCACGCAGTTGCGACCTTAATCAGAGTTTTGAATAAAATTCGTGATTTTTATATAATAAACTTTTATACGCCAATTTCCAAAGTGACTCCATTTCATGCGTGTTCGAACACTCCAAGGAGAGAAAAGAAATCACAAGGGCGATTCAAAATGCCGTGAAAAAAAAAAAGAAATTGTGACCATCATCAAAGAAAATCCCACCACCGTTCATTTAAGTGGAGACAAAGTCTTACCGGATTGCGCTCGTGGCGAGGATTTTGTTCGTTAATTCATTCTTTTTCCTGACAACACATTACAAACAAAAAAAATCACCTGTAGAAACTCGTCGACAAAAAAAAAGAAAATTATAATTTGCGATCTTCGCTCCGTAAATCGCGATGCGTACGGCGAATCGACAATTTTTTTTTTTTAATTTTGTGTTTATTATTTTTATATACCTCTGTCGCTCCATTTCCGCTAGACGCTCAACCTCGTCCATCTTGCGATCTCTGTCTCTGTAAGAACGTTTTTTGTGACTGACAATGTGAACGTCGTCCGATATGTCTGAACCGCTGCTCGACGAGGCCGAGTGCGAGCGTTTTCTGCGAAAAAAGAAACAATAAAACATAAATTAATTCAACAGGTCAAACAGTCCTAAACGTCGAATAATATCCAGCAAAATTTTATCAATTAAACTTGATTTTATGCTTGAAATTCCGATAGGTGTAGTGATGCAAAATGACCGTCATTTCTTAGATCGATAAAATGAGTATAAAATGACTGTTAAATGACGGTCTTGTGACATAATTTTTTTAAAGCTCATTTTCCAAATGCAAGATGACGGTTTTAATAGTTGCCACTTTAATAGTTCCCATTTTAATAGTAGCCACCTTAATAGTTGCCGCTTTAATAGAGATCATTTTAATATGTACCACTTTAATAGTTGTCATTTGACAACTATTATTATTATATATTGAAATAAATTACCAAAACACCTGTTCCGTTGCGAAGTGACGGTCATTTGTTTTTCGGTCCCGAATTGGTAATGATTTTTCGCGATAATAGCCATTTCAGCAGAGATTATTATCTCGTAATAAATTATCAATAAATGACGAATACACTTATGTAGTTGTGAAATGACGATAATTTATTTTTTCGTCATAAACGCCATTAACCATAAAAACGGTCATTTTTGGATCGGTCCTGTGACGGTCATTTGACGGTCATGCGACGAGCTCACATAACTAGATAGGTGTCGATAATGCAAACATTAGCATACGTCGAACAATAATACGACGTTAAGGAAGGTGGCCGTCAAGGGTAAACAACACGAAGCCCGACGCCGAGCCCGTTGCAGGCACGCGACACGAGTATCTCTATTTAAAATATCGATTCGAACATTAACCAGTAGCGAAACAAAAAAAAAACGAATCTAAAAGTTTCCAACATGGCGCCTCGCGACATTAGCACAGTGTGAACTACAGTAACGATCTTTGCTCGGCGATAATAATAATATTGCCTTGTATACATGTATATACATAGATATATATATTTAAAAACACACACACAAACACACACAGAGATACTCACGAACCTAGATTTGGAGCTTCGTTCTTTTGGTTTTTCGGAATATTTACTGCTCGATCTTTTTTCCCTGGACTTCGATCGTTTCCGTGAGTGTTTGCTCTTGTGACGACGCCTGCTCGGTGATTTGCTCCGCGATCTCGACCTGCCCATTTTGCCGAGCTTCGATGATCTCCTGCTGGACTCAATCGCGAATTCGCTCGGTGTTCGGCGACGTGCGAGCTGTGCCGTCTCCGTTTCGGGCTCGAGCGACGTCGGGACGTCTCACGGGACGCGAAAAGAAAAACACGATCGTAACCTGGCTCTCCGCGAGGAGTTTAATGGACACCGATATCAAGACAAACAGGTTCGAAATGCAAGCGACTGAAACGCTCGACGGGAACTCGTGAGCGCGAACCGACGTAGGGACGAGAGAGCGGAGAGCAACAATTCACGAATGCACTTTAGGCGGAGGCGTGTGCAATTTGCACTGGGAGCACGACTGGTCGTTCGGCCATTGCGCGCCCTATCGAGAATCGAGACAGTATCGAACAATCGAAGCGACCGAGAGAAACATATTTTTTCTCCCTCGCACGCGCACGCCGAGGCGCGAGCTTCGCCGTTCCGCCGCTGAGAGGTCTCTGCCGTCTCCCCAATCGCAGCTGAGCGCCGATGCGCGCGCACCCTCTCGCCACTCTTCCATCCGCCGCTCGGCCAAAAAGCAAGATGGCGCTTACTCTGTTTGCGGCTATCTCTGCGGTGGTTATAAATACGTGACGACAAAAAAAATACACTACCACACGTATATAATTAAATCATCGTTACAGAGTAAGCCAGTGTCTCAATCAGTGGAGTGAAACGTTCGCCAAACAACGAACGCGCGCAACGCACACGGGGGATCAAAGGAGAATCAGCGTCGCGCGCGCTGCAAGGAGAGCGCGAGGGGGATAAAAATCGATCGTAAAAAGAAGCGGTTTTCGAAGTTGGTCGCGAGAGGTGCGCGGGGTTATTCCCACCTGAGGAATGCAAGGACCTCGGGGAAAAAGCGTTTTTTTGTGCGAATTTTAACGGAACGACTGACGCCTAAAAGATCGAGAAAGGTCGATCAACGCGACGTCCGGTCTTCGAGATTTTTAGTTGATTTTTTTTTTTTTATCGTTTTCTTTCTTCGGTCTCTCTTTATTCAAATATAAAACGCGCGGGGGTCAAGGTGCTCGGCACAGCCAGTGACGTATGTGTGTCGCGGAGGGCTGCCGGGAGACGACAGTTCGGCTGCAAGTGTCGTGTCGCGAGTGCGCTATTTCGTGTTATCGATGCGTTGTCCCTCACGGGGCTCCTCGGGATCGCGAAAGATCAGCTGCTGCCGCCGCCGCCGCCGCTCGTGAAACTAGTCGGCATTGTAATCTGGCTAAGTTTTGCGGGAGGGAGGAGGAGGAGGATCGTAGGTGCGAGCGGTGGGACAAGGAGGCGCCGGAAAAACTCGCCAGCCCGGAAGCATAGCGAAGAAGATGGCCTTCAACGAGGTGAGTGCAAGTTTCGTACATAAAAAAAAAAATAAATAATTACACACTTTTCTTATCGACGATTTCTCGAGGGAATTGCGAGTCGGGTCGCGGAGCCCTCGAGCGAGCCTAACCTAACCCTGATGGGCTCCCGCGCACAGCTGGCTGTCAAACTAGCTCGCGTAGAGTTTCGCCGGAAAATTTGATTATCCTCGAAGTGCGTATCTGAGGTCGAAAAGAAATAACTCGATAGGAAGCGATGTTTCCGACTTATCGGTGAGTCTCTGCGAGCGCAGGATATCGAATTATCCTCGTTGCAGTAGGCGCGATAACAGGACAATGTGCGCGGTCGTTCTACGCGCATCTGGACGTTTTTTTTTTTCATTCTTTTGTTCTAACGAGAATGCGTGTTCGCCGTTCGCTAAGATACAACGACGCGCTCTGCCAGAGGCGGCCTAACCTTATCGCTCACCTCGTTGGCCGAGGTGAGCACACCTTTATTATCTTCTACCGTGTAGCGATAACTTCGAATTAGCCTCGGTTCGCGGTTCTGTGACGCGGGGACGATAAGATTTCATCGATTCGCAATGTGCCGTAACTTAAACGTCGGCCGAGCCCGACGAGCTCGGGCGCAAACAGAAGCTCCTTACTCGCTGCGCTAAATAATATCGCGTTACCGTAATCGTAAACTCGCATTCGCAATGTTTGTCGGCGATAAATATTACTCTTTTTCATTCTTCGATCACGCTATATCCGACTTGCGATTACGGAATTGCATATAGTTATGTATGTTTATCTTCGGAGTCTGTAATACACGGAGTCTGTAATTTATCTATTGTTTCATTTATTTGAATGTTTATGGAATATCTATATAAGCGTATGTGGGCAAAGGTTATTTCGAAATGGATGGAGAAAAGGATCCAAAAATTGTAGGGTCAAAAAACGGTGCGTCTACATTATCATTGTATCAACGTGAACTACATTTATAACACGCGAATATTTCAGTTCAATATTTTTTTTCCTTCGTTCAGGCGATACCCGACTTGTAAACATATATCGCGCCCCTAAAACAACAGTGTAACATCTCTTATGGGTTTACCATACAAATTATTACACTGTTGTTCTATGAGTGCGATATGATAGATCGCGGTATTACATACAAATATTTTTTTTTGTATTTATCATCGCAACACGAACGAATGAAAAAAATGTCGAGTCAAAAACTGTAAATTTATAAAAACATTTACGAAACATCAATAAGGGTACGCAGTAAAATAGGTACTCAAGTTTCTTATCCACAATTCTTTTCTTCTTAACTTTATAAACAAATGTTGTCCTTTATACAAAACTGTCTGCCAATTTTACAAATACATATATATTTTATTTTGTAACGTTAATGAGAACAAAAATTGTGAACGTTCGTCGACAAAAAAGGTCGTTAAGGGTCCAAATATTTTTATAGTGCATGTGGACGCTGCCTCTTCGAAATCAATAGAGAAAACCACCCAAAAATGTTAGGGCCAAAAAACTACGCATATATATCTCATAATACGAATCACATATTTATAACGAGCAAATATTTCTCTGCAATATATTATTTCTTCAGTAACGCAATATCCGACTTACAAACATACATAATAAACAAATAATGACATTGTTACATAAAAATATTATTATTATCATTTATCCTCGAACTCTTTAATACGAACCAATAAAAAAAAAAATCCCCTCAATAAGTCTAAATTTCTAAAAAAAAAAAAATATTAACGAAATATCGACAAGGGCACAAACGACCCAAAAATCTTCCGCCCAAAAAACGGTACCTCCACCTCATCACACTATCACCACGAATTACACATTTATAACGACCATATATCTAATTCACCAGTCAATTGCATCAGCGCCGAGCGACGAGCGTTCGCACATGTATATTATTACCCTCCGGCAAGATATTGGTTACCCGGTTTCGAAAGTTTTTCTCTCTCTCTCTCTTAGTCTCAAAGAAATGAATACCCGGGCACTGGTTAGACCTGACCGTGCCACAGCGACTTTTCATAGAGAAACCTACGCCTACCCGGCGAAGGACAGGTATCGGGCGTCGTAATAAAAAGTTGATGCAGGGATAAGTTTTGAGCGAGTCCAAACTCGAAAGTAGCGTTCGCCGAGAGACGTCGAGCGCTCCGCTGGAATATATCCGTTATACACACAGGGGGGGGGAGGCGCTTATATCGATCGAGATGGCGGGCGGCTGCCGGCGGGGCGGAGGGAGGGGGGGACTGAAGAAAATTCCAACCCCTCGGACCTCGCGCGAGTGCCTCGCACCGCCGGGCGCGATCATATGGCTTCGCCGCCGCATACCTAAGGAGAGCTCTCCGTACATCGGCACGATTTGTTATTATGTTTCCACGACAACGCTATCCTCGATAGCCGCGAGGCATCTCGCGCCTACCGACGGACTTCGGCAATGTGCCTTCGAGCCGTTACGTGTTTTCCGCAGCTCATCAAACTACGGCGACGATTGTACGGAAAGCTGCGCGCGCGAACGCATCGAAGAGGTTATGTTCCTCGTGCGGAGCCTCGGAGCGAGTAACGAACTATTGGCGTGACTCTGTGCAGTATGTATTCGTAACAGGTTTGTCGGATACGAGCGACGGTGTTACGTATATAGATATGGGGCTGTGGGATAAATTGCGTGACTACCTGGACGTTGGCCTCTTCCGAAATATATATCTAATTAGAGCAATGAGGACTTAAGCATTTCGCTTTCTTAGTGCGTATTTGTTTTCTGTTTTTTTTTTTATGTTTACGATAATCGAAAGGTCGAGGCGGATAATACCGTAATTTGTCGCTGAGCTTAAACTCGATTATTTCGTTATCGAATTCACCTTAACTTTATTACAGTAAAAATTGAATGACAATAGAATTTTGGAATAAAAAAAATTCCGTGATGACAAACAAACGGTGGAATCTTGCGAAAGTATATTTTAAATGGAGAATCGACAATCGAAGAGAAAATATTTTATTAACTGTTTCTCCCCAGTGTTTACCATCGTAAATTCACAATCCAGCGGACATATTTTTACATCCCTGTCTTCGCCTGGGTGTTGCTCGGCCGGGAATGATTTTTTAAGTCTTGTTTGCAGTGAAATCGATACGTCGGGACGCGAGCGACACGTTCGTCGAGGCCCCGTCGCGATGTAGCAAATTCTATTAACAATTACGAGCTCGGCAACATGATTTCTCCCCTCCCGTCAAACCCATTTTCTATCTTCCACGGTTAACCTCAATTATTCGACTCTCAAATTCCGTATTAATTGTATTCACGATCCAAGCAAAGGAAGGCGAACAAGCGATGCACCTTCGACTCTCTCTCGACGCACGGTACGCGAACTACCTAGTCGAGGACAAAGTCGTGGGTCAACGTAATTGCTTTTGTTCCTCGAGTCCCTTCCTGACTTGTTATAGGGCGCCGCAACCGACAGCGGGGAGAGCTCGCCGCTCAACTCTCCGTTCACTCTGGTCGACCTATCTCTCCGGCGTCGCAACTAAATCGTGTACACCGGTCGAGCCGTGCAATATATATATATATATATGCATACACATTTTAATATATGTGTATATTTTGCAATATGGGGCATTCCCGACCACTTCAACCTCGGTCTAACCCTTCACATCTTAAATTGGGGTCGCGATTTTTATTCGACTGAACCAACTCTCAAAAGCACTCGAATTTTTTATTAGATTTTAAAGAAATGTTTGTAATTATTTATTATTGAAAAATCGTACATTTTTGTGAGTTTGCAGCATGAGCCGGAAGCGATTGTCGCAATCACACGAAACGTTTTTCGCACGAGTAGTTTAGAACATTTTATTTTGCAAGGTGCGAAAATGGGGACTTTCGCGAAGCGTGCGTAAAACCGCCATTTTCCCACCGAGTGATATAAATTAACTCATTGATCACTTCACATCTCGGGTTGGGTCCACCATTTTGTATATGACTAGACTAACTCTCAAAGGAACTAAGATTTTTTATTACATTTTTTTAGAAATTGTTTATAATTATTTATGATAAAAAAATGAACTTATTGATCACCGCAATTAAGAAATCTGACAAATCTTTTCATCTATAAAAAATTTTACGATTTGTGTCGGAGTGAGCCGGCGTTACCTTTTATTTTTTAAATAATTTTTATTCGAAAAAGAAATAAAATCAGTCTATTATAGATAATCGCATGACCATTTTTTTTATACGCGACACTGCACTTTTTCGAATTATTTCAGATTTGTCCGAAGAGTTTTTATGATTTTTAACCTTAATAAAAGAAAATAAAAACCGCGAGCCAACATAACCGCTAGTATACGCATATCGGCAGCTAAGAATCAGAAGAGCGTATCCTTCGCCATTTGACCCGTACAACTGCGCGTGATGCGCCCTTCTGGTTCTCAGCCTTCGACATATATCTGGAGCGACCAATATCGTTGGCTTTTGTTCTTATCGAGGCCGGGTCGGCGAGTGTGCAACTCTCTCGGAACTACTGCCGGACGACGCATAAACGAGACGCAAACACACACGTAGCGGAAGCTACGATACACGCAAGAATTTATCGCCTTATTGTTTCGCACACGGACTTATCGCCGCGTTTCACCCTTTCTCGCAATCTTTATTTTTTTTTTTTTTAGTCGTGAGGATCATTCGTATTGCCTGCAGAACGCTGTACGGTTGTTACTTCTGTGTAACTCTCGCACCGTTATTGCGTGGGCCTCCAAGGCGGCATCGAGCGACGAACTATACGGCGCCTTGGGCGGACTCTCGTTTCTCCTCCGGCGCTAGCGGACGGCTCGAAAAAACGAACGATCGGACGGTCTCGCGTGATCGAATGCTCTCGCGATATTACGTGGCGGCGTGCACTTAAAAAAATCACCGCTGCAAAAGGGTTACCAAAAGTGTTTCACTTCATTCGTCCGATTTACAGGGGGATGAACCGATTTATTTATTTTCTTAATTGCAGAAAAATAAAATCTACTAAGGAAAATAGTGAAAGAAAATTATTTACCGTTTTTCAATCTATATTTCCAAGACAAAGGTGCAATCGAAAAAAGGCATTGAACATTGCAGCTTTAGTAACAGAAAACATAAAATTAGCCTTTTAAAATCTACTTTTGCGTTGTATTTTTTCTCTAATAAATGCACAGCCCAAACAATGAAAACAAATTACGTTAAAAAATAATAATTGTAATTGCAAATAATTGAGAAAAAGAACATTTTATGTTTTAAGAGTAATGTTTTTTTTATGCGCGACCGAGAATACCGCGGGAATCGTTTTACTCGTATTGAAGTAGGAATGTTAGCGATGTTCGAGCTCTCTGACTTGGAGAGATTTGCGTGCGCGCAACGTCCGTGGTGTCCCAAGTGCTTCGACAAAGCTCGGAACATCCGCGATTAAACAGTTCACGTGCTCAGAACGAGAGTGTATAGCGGCGTGCACGCTGCGTACAGGACAATGCTGCTCGTTGTGGTATTCCGGTTTCCAGGTGTATCGCGCTATCCAAACCGCTTCGCCTCGTCGTCGCTGTATGTTCCACTTTGTGAAGAGATTTGTACGCGAATCTACGTCGGACAGACCTTTCGTAGAATCACTACAATGTCGAGCCTTCTATCTCACGAAGAAAGTTTCAGCCTTTTGTCTTCCACTCGTCCGTTGAAAATTACACTCCACGGTATTAAAGTAGTATTTATACAATATCATTATTATATAAATGATGTATAACTTCATTATTATACAGTTATACACGATAAAAGTTGTTATTCTTGTTACAATTATATATATAATTTATATTATATAATAATACATTAGTATTATAATATTAAGTTAAGCGAGAAAAATTTCTCATTGCTTGAATGTTATTAGATTTTTTAATTTATTAATTTTTCGCAAATTTTGTATTTCACCTCAATGACAAAAGGTACAATATTATTAATTTTCTACGTAGGACGGATCTTTCTTAGAATCATCACTATGTCGGACCTTCTGTCTCACGAAGTAAGTCTCCCGCTTTTGTCTTCCACTTGTCCGTTGAAAATTACGTTGCCACAGTATAAAAGTAGAATTTATATAATAATTTTATTATTATAATATTAAAGGATATATATAATTGAAATATTATATAATATAATGAAATTAATTAATATTATAACATTGTATTTAACGAAAAACTGATCTAACCGTTCGAATCTAATTAAACGTTAAGATTTATTCATTTTTCGAACGTTGTATATTTGACTCCCATTGCTAAAAGTCACTATCAAACATTGCCGCAACTCCAATTTCAAGTTTAACACATATTTTCACGTTACTTCAAACTTCAGTGCGAATCGAGTCCAGAAGAAAATTTTACTTTTACCATAAAAAAAAAAAAAAAAAAGAAAAAATCGGGGCCGAAAAAGCCGCATCCAAGAAACAAAGAAAAATCAATGTTTTCAAAGGAATTTTCTATCTGGAATCAACGTGGATCATTGAACCGAAATCTCTGACCGACTCTTCTTTTTGTTTATTTTTTTATTTTTCCCTCTCGTAACTAATTCGTATCGTGGCCGAGGGGGTTTTTAATCGATGCAAAACCCCGAACGATTTTCCATTGTCTCGAATCGTTCACCTCGAACGGATATCGTTGCCGGCCAGCAACATCGAGGGGGGGTTTAATCGCGCACGCGCGGGCGCGCGCGAGCGAGCGCGCCGCTGTGTACAGCTGAGCGCTGAGCGCATGTACAACAAACGCGTTCACATCTCCGCTGGCATTTACCTATGTACAGCCGCTCTGTGTTTCTCTCTGCGAGCGACGCATTGTTCGAGGACCGAGAGAGGCGATCGTGTCCCCTCGATCGTCTCTCCGTCTTCCCCGTCGTTAACCGAGATGGTCGATCCATATATGCGACACGTTCGACGCGCCGCCTATATGGCACACGATGTAGAGAACACGTTACCGAGATATCTTGCGATCGGGAGGAAGCCCACGCAAATGAGCGTCCAAGCGTTATTATCGAAGCTCCCTTAGACACGGACGACGAAGCTCTTTGTCGTTATACTCGAGGCAACGACATCGGGATTTATCAAAATTTCGATAAATATACTAATTTGTTTTGCATTAAATTGATCATGAAATTTTATCGATTGTCTATCGTCTGGATAAGTTCTGCGAAAAACAAATGTTCCAAGATATAGTTTGATTGGCTCGTTCGATTATCGGTTGTTTTGCACGAGGCTGAAACTTCAACTTAACAAAAGTTCGACAAACACGCTATAACAGAAAACAATCAAATTTTACAATTTCATTTTTATTTCATTTATTTAAAAAAATATATTCTCGTAAGATAAAATTTCATCGACGCTCGGGTAGAAAAAAAAATGTAAGGTCGGTCACCACGTAAAATATAATATCTCTCGTATCCCAATATACCCCGTCTTCGCCGGATCATCTATCCCATAAATTCGCGAATCCGCAATATCCCTCGAGTCTTTGGCGAACGTGCGACCTGGAATTTGGCGTTCAATGAAATTTATGCATCGTTCGCTGGGTGCATACCGGTGCATACCGCTGCGCGCAGAGTCGGAGATATCCAGACCCTACCTACCGTCTAGGCCTTAAGGTTGTCCTTGCGAATAGTGTTCACTTCGCATAAGTTTAGGAGGAATGAGGTGGAATTCCACACACTTCTGGATAGTATAATAATCTGAAAAAAACCAAGCTTATCAAAGGTGCTGAAAAGATTAATTTCGCATAATAATTATTCCAAAATGTTGTTAACAAATTAATGAAAAATAAAATTGTTTAACAAACCTCCCGCAAACCTAACTTTTTCTTTTATGCAAATAATTCGTTCATTTTTCAGGATACGTATGAATTTTTTTAAATGTTTTAATTCACTTTGGCTTTTGTAACTTTCTACACATTTTTCGAGTATATAAAAAATTGAAAGTGAATTTAAAAATCTGAAAAAATGCATACGTATTCAGGAAAGTGAATGTATGATTTTCATTTTTTTTAAATTAGGTTTCCGAGAGATTTTTTGAACAATTTTATTATTCATTAATTTGTTAATCATTTGGAATTGTTGTTATGCAGAATTAATCTTTTCAACACCTTTAATACGCTTGATTTTTTTCAGATTTTTATACCATCCAGAAGTGTTTGCAATTTCCCCGCATTTCTATGAAACTTATGCGAAGTGAACATCATTCGCAGGGACTACCTTAACCCGTGCTCGCAAGTCGGCGCGCGCGAGGAAAGACCACGGCGAATTGCACCCCCGCGATAACAGATCAATACTCCCGAGTCTGTGGTGCATACCCGCACGTACACATATTAAACCATTTATACCTTTACATACATATTAATATATATATTTATGGGGCATTCCAAGCCAAATCAGCAATCTTCGTTGATTTTGTTAATTTTTTATTATGATGTTATTACCAGTCCATAAGAGTCTCGAAATTTTTTTCCAATTTTTTTTACCACCAGTGAAGTTTTTAAATCCTCGAAAAAACAATTTCGAAAACGCATTTTAAAAAAATCTGAAGAAATGAACACTGATTCTATGATTTAAAATATGATTTTTAAGCCCGAGACGACAATGGAATCTCAATATTTACTATTATATTTTTATATCTTTTTAATGATAATCAATTATATTCGGGCTTTCTGCTATTGTTATGGACTTTCGAAAAATTGAAATCCATTGATATTTGAGAAAGTTATGATCGATCAAAAAAGAATAAAAATTCCCATTGCGACATGAAGGAAACCAAAAACTCGGGAAAAAAATAGTACATATTGAGATCCTATTACCGTCTGAAGCTTCAAAATCACATATCTCTCCCATTCCCCATTCTACTTCTAATTCGTCTTTGCCCCTTTTTAATCAGAGAATCAGTGCTAATTTTTTCAGATTTTTAAAAAAGCCCTTTTCGGTATTTTTTTTTTCGAGGATTTAAAAATTTCACAGATGGTAAAAAAGATGTGAAAAAAATTTCGACACACTTATGGCTTGGTAACAAAAATGGACAAAGAATCGACGGACCTGAAGGACATGGGCTGCGATTTGACGTGAAATGTCCTATATATATATATATATATAGTTAACGAAGTTTTACCGTTTTTCTCTTTTTCTTCGAGAGCTCCGAGTCTACGTACAGTGCACAGCGGCAACACCTTTTGGCGAGGAGCCCTAGCACCGAGGATCGATCGACCTCGATCGCCAAGAGAACCTTCGTCACGCTGTTAAAGTACAAAAAAAGCAAAAAAAAAAGAAAAACTCGTTTTCCATATCTAACGCAAGCACGTTGGTAGTGCCCAAGTTAGTTATAATTTTATATTTATCATCGTTGCGGTGTACCGCGCGCAGCATCCAAAGTTTGACTATATATTCACTCCAAGGACTTTACACACCGAGGCGCAACCCGCGCGGAAACTCCCACAATTCTCGGGACTCGCTAAGAGAGAGAGAAAGAGAGAGTCCTTAATGGTGTCTCGCTGTGTGTACCTTCGTCTATCTCATCCAAGCTCGCGCTTCGCACACCAAACGAGTTCTGCTGGTTTTCCTATGGACACACACACACATATATATATATATATATATATATATATATATCACTCTTGCCGGAGAGTCGAGTTCCCTGCTGGCAATTCTCGAGCCGGTCTTCGGCAACGCACGCAATTCTCATACCACTATTCCAAGTCGCTTTTTTTTTGTTTTCTTCATCTTCGTTTTCTTCTCGGCGAGTGGCGAGGCTGTCGATCTTTTCGATTTCCCGTTGCTCGCGCGGTTTACCCCACCCGAGCGAGCGGGTTTCTTACTCAGCGACAAGGTCGTTGCACGGCGACTGACAATGCACTCGTTCTTAACTCTCTTCTTGCGGATTGTGTTTTCATTCTTTCTTTCTTAATTAATTAAAACAATTTTGTTTTTATTGTCTACGCTAGTTTTTTGTTTTATCGCATTTTTCCGCTATCCGTAGAGAGGCAGAAAATGTAACTAAAGTATGAAAAAATTAATAGTCTTACCTCAGAGTATAATTTTTTACATCGCGTGGAGAAAAACTTATTACGAACTTCCATATCGTTATATAATATGTACTTGATTAAGGTAGTTATGACGCGAAGGCAATCCAAAGTCATGTGCATGAACTTTTGACATGTTGGAATTTAACTATCAAATTTTACTTGTACAAAATCTCGAAGGCTTTTGCCGACCATCTGAATGAATGATTAGATCTCGAAAATCTTTCTTTTTACACGGCGCTTACGGGGGAGCTGGGGAAATTGATCTTCAAATCGAAAATTGACATACTTAGACTAAAGATAGAGAAAAAATATAAAGTACTGCGGACTCGCGAATCAATCAGGAATTGATGCGCAACAAAAAAAAAGTGAAGTCACCGAAGCAATGTTCAATAGAACTGCGATCAAAGTGAACGGTTTCGGGCCAAATAACGTTTCCTAACCTAATTGTCGTAAAAATGAAGTCAAATCCACACCAAACTAATAATCTGCTTAAAAATAATCGGTTCAATCTAATTGTGAAAATCTTCAACGGTACTCTATTATTTTTTATAACATTATTGATGCAGACAAAATACTACATATAATTATGTGCGTATTATCCTTGTATGGCTACCGACATAGCCATAAAAGGAAGCAAAAGCAGAGCATTTTTATAGTTACAAAAAAAAGTAACCGAAAATGAAACTACCGTCACGTTTTCCGACTAGAAAGTCGTTGAACGTCATTTTACCGTCAGTCACGGTAAAATCTTTTCAATTTTCAATTTTTTTTGGAAGATAAGTTGAAATTACGAATGACGTCATTCGGCATTCTTGGTGTCTAAAAAACTTGGGGATTTTGCGTCGCTGAAATTTTCCACTAATCATCTCTTTTCCAAAAAGTGATGGTTCTTAAG
Source organism: Stenichneumon culpator (assembly GCA_964017025.1). Taxonomy (NCBI): domain Eukaryota; kingdom Metazoa; phylum Arthropoda; class Insecta; order Hymenoptera; family Ichneumonidae; genus Stenichneumon; species Stenichneumon culpator. The sequence continues at coordinate 14,648,300 of OZ024779.1, read as the reverse complement.
AGATTCCTCACTGTGCGAGACTGGAGAAGAGCGCATCGATGCAGTCGTCGTTAGTTCGTAAAATCGTGGAGGCCTCCGAGACAAAGGGTCGAAAAGCGACGAAGAAAACTTGCGAGTCTGTCTGAGCGCTGCGGATGGATTTTCTCCCGGTCGGAAGACATGCTTTCGTCCGGTGGAAGGAGAGGAAAATGAGAGTGGCGAAGTGGGGCCTTCGAGGGAAAGAGGAAAGGCCTCTCGCGAGGATAATGGAATTCCTTCCACGGCTCCGCGACCCTGCTTTGCCGGTTTTCCCACACTATTCTACCGTTCGAGCTCTTTCTCTCGCCTCTCGTCTCCGCACTGCTCTTCCATTTTCTCTACTCACCGAAGAAATTGGGTGGATGCCTTCGGCAGGCCGTTGTATCGATTACAACGAAACGAACGCCTTTTCGATTAACTTCCATCCCATCTTGATTGAAAATTTCAACTCCAGGCGCGAATAAAGGTTTGTACATCTAACAAACACGTCTCGTTCACGGTGATACAACCCATTTCTTTAAATTCTTGTTCGTTTTACGACTTCCTTCTTTTAATCAACGAAGCGTATTTTTTCTTAGCACATAAAAGTGGACGCTCTGCAAGAAATTAAATTGTGGCCGTTTGTGTAAAATTTTGCAATTTTGCAATTTTTACATTTTACTGGTTTACAGTTAAAGCACTTTACAGTTTTACACTTTAATAATTTTACAATTTTATAAATTTATAACTGTATAATCTTACAACGTTACAACCTTAGAACTTTACAATACTGCGATTTTTACAGTTCCACCAACGAACCACATTTTCAATGAAAAAAAAGTCGAATGTAAACGTAAAAAATGTGAAAAGCAGCAGAAAGAAAAAAATGCGGTATTTCGTGAAAAACGCGTTCTCGTTAAACGTTACAAGCCCTTTTCACCGTGTACAGGTCAGCCGCATAATTGACGTCGAAACGACAAAACGGTCCTCTCGTCGGACGGAAAAACAGATTCGAGTTTGCACGCGTGAGCTCGAAATTGGAAATAGAGGAGCCGAAGTTAACTCGAATTGCGTCGGTTGGCTGCAAATTGGCCGGAAACCGATTACCGGGACGACGAGGCTCTCGATCCTGCAATCATCGTCGGCCACGTGTTACACACACAAACACACACACATACGTGCGAGCCGATAGGGGAGAGCGTAGCAAAACGGACTACTTTCGCCAATTTTCCGCGAAACATAAAAATACAAATAAATCATTACCTCGAATCGAGGACACGGATCCGTTTTGCCCCGGTGTTCCGTTTTGCCCCACTCTGTCCCCCCCCCCCTCCCCCCTACGACACAGCAAAACCAGTTACTGTGTTCGAAATCCTGCTACCGAATATAAACCGAAGTCGTATATATATTCGGCAGCAAAGTTTACCGTGCGCTCTCGACGATTCTCCGGCGAGTAAACTAGACGCGCGTCAAGCACACTGCGGCAGATGGCAGTCTCTTCGTTCCGACGGAGCGCTTCGGTCAAAGAGGACGTCTAGCGAAGTATCATCGAGATTCTCGTCCCGTCCCGGCGAGGAGTGGAAGATTCTTCGGGCAAGACGAGAATGGGACTCTCGAGTTTCAAACGTAAGAGTCAACGTTCAACGAACCGTGTATTAGATTTTTCTTATTTTTCAATGTTTTTGGCCCTCTGAGGTGAAAGAGTCTCGGCGTCCAAGAAAGACGTCGCGGCGGCCCGAGAGCTCGTGGCATTCGGCGCTGGCTTCGAGGGAAGAAACCTGAATTAATCGTCAGTTCGTTATGTCGTAGAAAACTGAAGTAATTGAATTAGTAAATAAATTAATATATAAATAAAAACAAATAAATAAATAAAAATGAATGAATGTATAAATAAAAATACTGCGGACAATGTAGTTTACATGTGTGGGAAACGATAGATGAGTTTATGAGCGAATGACCGGTGTATGAAGGAGTTAGAAGGCAATTTATTTAAAAATACCTCGAAAATAACGATAATGTTATTTTACTACTTATGTTAGATAATAGTTATTTGTATGGCAAGGGCGTAGAATAGTATGTTTTGATACGAGTGCAAGAAAACTTTTTTTAAGAGTGTGAGTTTGCAGCACGAGCCGAAGGCGAGTGTTGCAATCATACGAGTTCAGGAAACCATTTTCGCACGAGTATCGAACAAAGTTTTATTTTTTCCACCAAGTGATATAGAGGAAGTTCTTGACGAGTGTGATATGCGGCATTCACACGAGCCAGGACTCCCTTTTCTACGCCCACGTTATTCACATAATTTTCCCTAAGAAATTCACGAAAATCACGCTTTTTGTTTTTGAGAAGTGTGCGTAAAAAGGCACTTTTTCGCACTAGTGCGGGAAAAAAACCATATTGGGTTTTTACGCATGCGCAGTATTTTTCTCGCACGCAGTGCGAAAAAGTGGCTTTCTGCCACTTCGCAGGAACGGAAAGCGGGATTTTACGTGCATGCGTTAGGAAAAAGTGATTTTAAAGCCATTAAAGATCTTTTCCACTATTTGGCCGATGCGCTGGCGATACGCTCATTTATTTTAAATTAATTACAGCGTGAGGCGTTCTAGAATATATTTAAATACGCCAAATATAGGATCGAAGACGGTTTGGTGTAATTTAAGGTAACAAGCACACTGTGAGAAGGAAAAAAACTATATAAATGGTTTCCTTCTTTGCTACTGATCTACATTCCTACAAGAAAATAAACAAAGGTCCATAAATAAATAAAAGTAAATAATTAATAAATAAATAAAAATGATTAAATATATAAATGAAAATAAAGGTAGAATTGAGACCGAAGTAGATTAAGAGAGGAATCGTTCCACTTTCGCCGGTCGGAGATTCGGACGAATCTTGGTCGGCTGGCTGGTTGGTTTGCGGCTCGCACAGTCGCCTGGGCACGTTAGCGAGTTCGCTCGCATACCCGAGCGACGAGCCCCGTCACCAACCTGTCTCCATTTTTTTTTCCTTTTTTTTTAAATATTATTTATTCTCGACTCTCAGCCGTCTCTCTATCGTCCCTTCCATCCTGCCAGCGAATAAGTCACATATTTTCCAAATTTCACGCTCGACGAGACACGTAGAGCGCATCCGTAATTTTCCGAGCAGTGATCCATCAGATCAAAGATGCCATTGCACTCCCGGCCTGTACACTGCCTGCGAACGGGTTGAGGTTAATGGATTTGCGAAAAATAATATAAAAATAATATAAAAATAGTATAAAAATAATATAAAAATAATATAAAAATAATATAAAAATAATATAAAAATAATATAAAAATAATATAAAAATAATATAAAAATAATATAAAAATAATATAAAAATAATATAAAAATAATATAAAAATAATATAAAAATATGAAAATTAAAATTTTCATTTTGCTTCCTGATAAAAGTTAAAAATGGAATCTTTCAAAAGGACAAACAAGTTCGATCGTCCTGAGCTACGAATAACAAGCTCAGAAATCCAGGCGTAACATGTTTTTATACTTATGGGCAAAACTACATTCTTCTAAATATATAATCTGTTAATTCGCTTCTGTTTTCGATTATAATTCGGAATTTCTTTTCCCTCGTTCTTCATTTTTGTATTTTTCCTGATATTCGCCGGCTCATGATCTCAATTATCACTGTCCTCCCCAATGTATTATCATTATTACGTAAAAATACAACTCCGTCAATAAACAAACAAAATACAAAATAAAAAAAATAAATAAATAAAAAAAAAAAAAAAAATAGAACTTCACCCTAAAAAAAAAAGACTTCCGGCTTCCTTATTTTCGTGAATCGAGCTATTCGCAGGGTTGTGTTCGCAGGAGCTCATTAGAGCTCGAATCGGGGTCCCGAGAATTTCAATAAAGACCGAGTGAGCGCCGTCCGAGACGGCGGGGGGGGGGGGGGGGGGGGTTTGGTGGTAAAACGGTCGAAGGTAGAAATGTGGAGCGGATCGATCAATTAAGGAGGCACGAGTTGGCCTCGCCTCTCCGGCGTCTACGCACGCACCGTGCGGTCCTTCATAGGTGTGTTTCCTCGGGCGTGTGCGTACGTGCGACTTACGTGTACAATGTTGTAAAGCCTACGATCCGCACTGTATGCAGATGCGCAATGGGCATTCCGGCAACGTCGTCGCGGTCGCCCCGGCTCGAGCTCCGGAATCCGAGAGACCGACGTAGCGCGGCGAGAGTCGGCGTTAATGCGGCTCGGCCGGCCCATAGAGGCGGGCCTATGGCGTGCATGCACATGGGCGCGCGCCGCCCGCAGAGAGGTACCGTTGCTCCGGGAGAAAGAGGACTCGAAACGGCCGGGCCGGCCTCGGCGCGAAGCACGGCCGACGACGTCTTATCGCACCTTGCCCGCGTTATCCAGGACTCGACTACGACGACGCTGCATAAATTACACGTTTTATCGGCCGAGGCATAGAGGCTTCGTTGATACCTGGGACAGACTTTTTTTTTCATTTTTTTATTTATTTTTTTCTTTTTTTTTTGTAGGTGATAGAGGCACATCCGGTTTGGGCGGCGACAATTTTTTCTATTTTTTTTTCGGTAATGACGATGTTGAGGGACATAATGTTAAGTATCTTCCGAAGCGCTCGACGAGTAATTGCGAAATATTTATGAGCGGCCGAGCGAGCTGACACTCGCGTTGGGGATATTTTCCAGATTTTTTGTTTTTGTTTTTTTTTTATTAATAACGATGTTGAGGGAGATAATGTTAAGTAGCTTTCGAGCCACTAGACGAGGTATTACGACGTTTTTGTGAGAGCCAAGGAGAGCTGGCACTCGCATTGGGGATTTTTTTTTTCTAGTTTTTTGGAAACTTTTTTTGTAATTTTTTAATTTTATTTATTTATTTATTTTTAGTTCCTTAATGAAGATGTTGAAGGACATAATGTTAAGTATCTTTCGAAGTACTCGACGAATTGTTGGACTCTTTAGTCTGGCCAACTCGTCTACTAACTGTTCCTTACGCTTTTAAACAAGTAATTCAATTAGTTAGAAAATAACTAAGCGTTTATTTCAAACGTCCGTTTTATTTTCGGTTCCGCCCAACTCTGCTTTTCTTTTTTTTAAACAAAGTGATAGGCAACAGCCTTGCTGAGTCCATACACATACATATTCACATTATTTAAATACATAGGGTTTTAACGTAATTGGCCTTCGGAATAATTACGACATTTTTATGAGACTTTTTTTCGGATATTTTGTAAATTTTTTTTTATAAGGTTTTTTTTTTTACTTTGGATGGCATAAATTTTTTTTTTTGTGACTCGTTAAGACAGCGTGTTTCTTAAACGGCTCGACGAATCGTTACGAAATTTTAATGAGACTCTCGGAGACTTGATATTTATGTCGAGGATTTTTGTTTTCAAATTTTTTCCGCTTTTTTTATCAAGTTTTTAAAAATATTACTTTAAGGTAAAAAAAAGTATCGTCGCTGTCTCGCTCGGAGCATCGAAGTCACCCAAAGAGCTCGTCGAAGAGTCCCAAAAAATTGGCTACACTCTCCGACACCGGAAACTCCTGTTTGAGAATTAAAAAAAAAATGTTCCACATTTTTTTTCTATTTTTTCCACAATTGAAAAAAAAAAAAATGTTCTCCAAGTTTTTCCAATTTTTTTCCGTCTCCAGTCCCACCTGCCGTACGTCGAGAGGCCTGAGCTGTCCCGAGCGTCCTCCGGCCTCGATGTGAATTTTTTCCACCGAAGAATTCGAGCCGCGCCGATAATCGGTAGGATTTTTACGGGCGAATAATAATTGTCCGTACGGCGCCAGCGTTACACCTACCGTTACACTTCATTACGATAGCGCGAGCGAGTTCATCCATGCGGAAATGCGAGCCGCCGAGAGAACTCGACCAGCGTGGATTAGGTCGAACAGGTGGTCGGGAGAGGTTCGCGCCGAGAAACGGTAACGGGCTGTGAGCAGGAGAGGAAAACGTATGCGCCGTTAAAAAAAAAAAAAAAAAAAAAAAAATTGCCCGACGATCCTAGTCGACGTCCCCGTCCGACAACTTTGAATCATCCCGCTCCGACGAGCCGGAATTTATTTTGTACAAACCGCCTGGCTAGTCGGACAATTTCTCCGTACCCCGAGGCCGGGCTTCGTCATCGTCGACGAGAACGTCCGACACAGACCGCTGCACGAATACGTCTCTCTCGCCGACCTTGACCTTGTTAAAGATTATTTCAATACAGCGCCGTGCCCCGTCGAGACGCTCGTCGGAAAATTTCAGCTCCTTTTTATTTTCATCCCGGCGAGCCCGAGGCCCTCCTGTCTTCAGCCCCGGAGCGCCTCGACTGTTTACACGGAGTACACTGTGTAATCAACGGTTCCGCACTTCGATCCTCGCGCGTTTTGTTCTCAAAGCCTCGCACACTAAATTTTTCCGCTGCTCGACAGCTTTTACGTCGTTTAAAAAAACATTATTCGCTCGACTAAAAAGATTACAAATGATTTTTATCCAACTACAATAACAATCATAAAGTTTTATCAATAAAACTTAAACATATAAATGTGTAAATATTCATCATTTACACACAAAATTATATAAATGTATGTGTGGTCCGTTTAAAAAAAAAGTTTGCTTTGATAAAACAACAAAGAAAGTTTCGAGTCTGTCGATAGAATGTTAGATAGACTGTTTAACCCCGTTTAAAAAATAAACACTACTTGCTTGACGACAAAACAATATTATTTTTGTTAAATAGTAATAACAAAATTATATCAGAACACAATATATGAATATTTCTTGTTGATACATAAAATTATATAAATATGTCTTATCTGATTTGAAAAAAAGTTTGCTTCGATAAAACAAATGTCTTTCTTTCCACGTCCATGAACAGTACATCCGATAGGACGGTAAATTCGTAGTTGTTCGATCAAACAATTCGTGTTTGGTAGACGATATAGCGAGATAGAGGTAGATCGAGGGGTAGAGATATAGAAGCTTGGTGGTGATTCTCGTACAAACTGATGGGTAGAAGAAACGCCTCTTTGCGAGGGGATTATAAATAATAATAATAATAATAATAATAATAAAATTTGATAAGTAAAAGTAAAAATATATAAATATATAGATATATAAATATTGATTATTTACACATAAAATTATGTAAATAAATGTCTTACCCGATAAAAAAAGTTTGCTTCGATGAAGCAAATTTTTTTCCGCGTCTGTGGACCGCGTATATCCGATGGAATGTTAAATTCGTAGTTGTTCGATCAAACAATTCGTGTTTGGTAGACGATATAGAGCTTGGTGCTCGTTGATTTGACGCACGAGTCCCGTACAAACTGATGGGTAGAAGAAGCGCCTGTTTGCGAGGAGAGTTGGAGGGCAAAGAGAGCGAGAGAGAGAGAGAGAGAGAGAGAGGTAGCGAGACGGCAGGCTTGCGTAGACAGCGAGAGGGAGAGTGAGAGAGACGGAGCCCGAAGGTCCTTGCCCCAGGACCTGCGGTCGGCGTCGCCAGACGGTCGATGCCCAGGGTTTGGCCCGTGGTGTATAAACCCGCACCCGCGATTCTCCCAACGTCTCTCTTACACTCCATCCACCGTCTATTCTTACTCGGCTCCTCTCGCACCCTTCCAACCTTCTTCAATTTCTTTCTGGTCGTTATTGCAAAGCCCGCCACTTATTTTTCCCCGAGATGACCTCTTATCACGGTATCGTATTTCCTACGGCTCGTGCACCGATAGCCGCTACGTAAAAGGTGAAGGAAAAATAAAAATCAATGTTAACAATGATAATAATGAAATTGCCAACCTGCGGGATAAGACATTATTTTTAGATTTTCACTAATTGTCATAAATTGTAGGCGTTTTGTTTGTTGGGGAAAAAAAGAGTCAATAATAATAATTATATTACAATTGTCATCCCGAGAGATGTGAGGAATTTTATATATATATTCTGATGTCGAAATTGACGGCGTTTTTTAACTTATTTTTTTGACTAAAAATGAATACATTAAAAAATGGACTGTTATTTTTTCCGAGATGAATTCTTATTAGCTTATCGTATTTCTGGCCGCTACGTAAAAGTTGGAGAAAAAAATCAATATTGATAATGTTAATAATAAAATTGTCATCTCGTGAGATAAGAAAAATTTCTCTAATGTCGTAAATTGTCCGCGCTATATTTTTTCAATAACAATAAAAACAGACACAGTAAAAAAAAATTACGCAACATTAAATTTACAATTTTTTTTACAGTGTAGCTTCCTCTATGTGGAAGCAAAATCGTCACTTATTTTTCCCGAGCTGACCCCTTGTCACTGGTATTTCCTACCGCTCGAGCATCAACAGCTGCTACGTTACGGATAGGGAAAAAAAAAAAATTATCATCTCCTACGATATGAAAATTTTTACCCATTTCCACCAACGACCTGACCGTGTGTTGAAAAAAAAGAAAGAATAAACATTTTAATTTCCCGCAACGAGGGAAGTTTTGTCCAGCGTCATCGCCTTTCGGCGCTTAAAAAATGAAATAAAAACAAACATCCCACTCTACGGTGTTTATTTTATTTTTTATTTACCATACATGCGAGTAGATAAAGCTCGGACAGCTGCGGTCGCAGCGTACCTCGATTCTCTTTTTCCCCGATGCCGACTAAGCGGTGGTTACCTTGCGGCGTGGTTGAAAATATGATTACATACTCGGCGCGGCGACCGAGTGGCCGGGCGATGAGCGAGAGGCCGGCGGTGCGGTTTTACGGCTCTCCGCGAGATCCTTTCCGCACAGTCCTCCGCTTGTGTTTCACCCTCCGGGACATGCTTTGCCTCGATTTACGGAACGCCCGAGGCTCGACGGTCCTGCGCGGATGTTGCAGTAAAAAGTGACCGGACGACGCTGAAAACCTCTTCCTTCGAGTGTTCAGTCGCTGGGAACGACAATTCGCTGATAACCCGCGTGGACAACTACGAATGGCGATTAAGGTCGTCCTTGCGACTAGCGTTCCCTTCGAATAAATTTCAGAGAAATGAGAGGGACTTACAAACATTTCTCAACGGTATAAAAATCTGAAAAAAATCAAGCGTATTAATGGTGCTGAAAAGATTAATTTTACATAATAATAATCCCAAAACGTTATTAACAAATTGATGAAAAATAAAATTGTTCAACAAACCTCCCGGAAAACTAACTTTTTTTTTTAAAGAAAATGATTCGTTCATTTTTCTGAATACATATGCATTTTTTTCAGTTTCTTTTTAATTCACTGATTTTTTTTTTATATGGGGAAAATGTGTAGAAACTAAAAAAAAAGTCGGCCAAGGTTGATTATTCGTGACAGTCGACGAATTGTTTTGAAATTTACTTTCTGCAAAGTGGTTTTGGGGATGTAAATAAAATTCTGCAGAAAATCAGATGTGCTAAGTCGTATGCTCCGAAAATAATTCGTAGTGTGATATAGCGTCGTAGTTTTCTTTGCTCTCTTTGATGATATTCGATCGCGTCTGGACGATGCGGTTTTGCATGGAAACGGTGGATAAAGAGTGGGAGATGAAGAGCGAAGCGAAACCGAAGACGCCGCGTGGCAACGGAGTCTGTACGAGTCTAGTCTTTCTGGCGACGTCGCCGGAAGTCGCAGATTGCGTTGGTAGGGGTTGGCCCGGGTTGGTTGGCGGGGGGAGGGGGAGGTTTGAGTATACTCGATCGTCCATTGGATTTCGCGAAGAGGGTTAAAAGGGTTAAAGTATCGAAATATCAATTTTTCGCCAATTTGTTGGAAACTGGGCAGATAGCACTGCCCAGGGTTGAGAAGGGGGGGGGGGTGGAGTATAACCCCGATTGTCTATTGGATTTCGCGAAGAGGGTTAAAAGGGTTAAAGTATTGAAATATCAATTTTTCGCCAATTTGTTGGAAACTGGGCAGATAGCACTGCCCAGGGTTGAGAAGGGGGGGGGGAGTGGAGCATAACTCCGACCGTCTATTGGAGTTCGCGAAAAGGGTTAAAAGTATTAAAGGGTTAAAGTATCAAAATATCATATTTTCGCCAATTTTGTTGAAAAGTAGTCAGATAAAATGGTTTTGGGTTGGGGAGGGGGAAGTTCGAGTATACTCGATCGTCCATGTGTGCTCGCAAAGAGGGTTAAAAGGGTTAAAGGGTTAAAGTATCGAAATATCAATTTTAGGCTAATTTTTTTCGAAACGGAGCAGATAGAATGGCCCAGGGTAAGGAGTTTCTAGTTTACTCGATCGTCCATCGGAGCTCGCGAAGAGGGTTAACGTTGTAGGGTTAAAATATCGAAATATGAATATTTCACTAATTATTAATTTTTTTTTGAACACCCTACCAGAAACCCAGAGGTAACAAATTTCCGCGAAACTCAAACGAATTATCTGAGCCTCGACTAATGACGATCCACAAATCCGAAATCCCAGTATCCAAACACATAAACGGATAACGTCCGATTTCGGTTCGGACCTTTCCCACAGGAGTGCGTCAACAACCCCAGAAACGAAGAATCATCTCGGGTACCCGAATCCTCGATCTCATAAGCTCTCGCGCTTCGGCCCTTGCGAAAGACATAAATCGCCATTCGGTCCGACAAGAAAAGGCCTTCTCCCCCCCCCCCCATAGCGAAATCCCCCGAGACAAGGGGTTATAAGAAAGGGATCGGGGGCGGTCTTTCCTCTTCAAGCTTATGAAAAAGGAGCGGTACTCGTATAACTGCACAGACCTAGGTCTATATACCTGGACCAAAATCAGAAGGGGGTAACTTCTGTCCATAAGCATATAACATACGCCCTTCTTATTTTCAATAAGAAAAAATTATATTTGTATACATTTTTATATTTATATATTTTCTCATATCAGTATTTTGTTATACATATATAGTGGAGTTGGAGGCTCGCGCGCTTCGCCCGCTCGGACCTCTTTATGGACTTCAGCCCTTATTATTCTAAGACCTTGAAAAGACGAATGCCCTTACAATTCTAAGGCCCACTATTACGGTTCTATTATTAACCAACTTCACGTCCCTACTGTTGACGCCCCGACCCTATTATTGACACCCCCCCCGGACCCTATTATTAACCCCTCTGACCCTATTATTGATGCCCTCCGACCCCATTATTGGGCCCCTCCAACCCCATTATTGGGCCCCTCCAACCCCATTATTGACCCCCTCCGACCCTATTATTGACCCCCGGACTCATTATTGACCCCCCGGTCTCATTATTGACCCCCCCCCCCCGTCTCATTATTGACCCCCCGGTCTCATTATTGACCCCTCTGACCCCATTATTGACCGCCTTCGACCCAATTATTGACCCCACCTGCCCGTATTATCGACTCCACTGATTCAATTGTTGACGCCCTCCGACCCTATTATTGACCCCTCTGGTCCAATTATTGACCCCCCTCGATTCTTGTACACGCCGGCGGCGGCGAAATATTTTTATATTGTAGAGAGATATTTTTTTATATCAATATTTTTTAATACATATCTTTTTTTATATACATCTATATTGATATATAGATATTGGGTGGTATCGGGCGAGGATGTTCTTGCACGCACGAACTTCAGCAACTTCTCTCGTGCCCGCGACGCGTCTCTCGTCGGTACGTCAGTTCGTTCGCCATAACTCCGCGGGGGCGAAGTAATTTCGCGAGCAGACATCCCCACCGCGTATATAAAAGTCCGGGGTGATTGCCAGCGCGGAGGGACTCGCGATGTACGCGCGGTTCTGTGTGTATCGGCGTTTGCGTGTCGGAGAGAACCGAGAGAATGCCTGCCGGGGGGTTGGCAGCGGCGACGACGGTACCAGCGAACGCGTGGGGGTTGTTGGAGCAAACCGCGTCGGGGTTGTGCGCGCCGGCCCTCGGCTTCAACCATCCCGAAGAAGCGACGAGGCTGCCGATGGCTTCAGTCGACGCGCGGCCGCTCAACGCACACACAAACTGCAGCAGCCACTTCGGCTACCTGTGTGTCCGCCTAACGTTTGTGCTTCGATAAAAAAAAAAAAAAAAAATTGCGAGATTAAAAGAACGACGGCGACAAGAATTTTTAATTAATCGCAGCGGGCTTGCGTTGGAGCAGTCGAGTCAGTGTAAAAATTAAAAAATTAAAAATATATCGCATCGGCGCCTGCAGGCGTGCTTCGGGGAAAGTCTCTGGGAGAATTAAATTGAGGCAAGCGGAGGAGAGACGCGATTCGTTGTAGAACAAAAAATAAATTATTTTTATTTTTTAATTGACTGTTTTTTTTTCTATTTTTTTTTTTTTTTTTTTTTTTATTGTTTGGGAGGTTGAACGAGACATTTGGGCAGTTTGCGAAAGATCGCATGATTCGATTCGATCAAAAAAATTTCGTTAAATGTTTTAGGTGGAAGATGGGAAAAGTTTTATAGAAACTTTAATTTTTTTTTCAAGGCGATTAGGGAAGAAATGGAAATTTGCCTTTTTTGGGGACGTGTTGGAAAAATATTTTGAATGTCTCTGCAAAGATCAACCTAGGTAAAGAACAAGACTGTTGATTCAAGACCCTTGAAAATTTTACGTGAAACATGGAAAAAAAAATTCTGGGCACTTTAATTTTTTAACGCTATTAGGGAAAAAGTAGGGCAGTCTTTTTTATACGCATATTTAAAAAAATATTTAAAAAATCTATTCGATGTTCAACCTACCTAAAGAGCAAAATCGTTAACCCAAGACCCTTCAAAATTTTACATTACATATGGAAAAAAAAATGTTTCCAAAAATTTTAATTTATTTTTTTACGCTATTAGGGAAAAAATGAGATTTTGCCTTTTTTTGCGCGTATTAAAAAAATATTTTCAAAAATCCCTTCAGAGATCAACTTACCTTAACGACAAAATTGCTAACCCAAAACCCTTGAAAACTTTGCATGGAACATGGAAAAAGAAAACTTTTCCAAAAACTTAAATTGTTTTTACGCTATGAGGGAAAAAAAATGAGCTTTTGCATTTTAATGAGCGTATTCAAAGAAAAAAAAATAAAATCTCTTCAAAGATCAACCTACCTAAAGGACAAAACTGTTAACCGAGACCTTTCAGAGATTAAATCCTCGGGGGTTGCCCCGCGAATTGTTTTGTTCCTCTTCGCCTCTCGGGTTGAAAGAAAATTCGTGTTTTTGTACACTTGCCGGTGTATAAAAAGCCCACGTCTTTGTCGCCTGTCTCTCCACGTGTCGAAATCGCGAGCACCCCCCAGGCTGCGATTCACTCCTTAAAAAAAAAAAAGGAAGCCCTACGATTTACGACGTCTCGGGTGGAAACTTTCGCGACGCAGCGAGGGGTTGGTGTGAGATAGGGAGGCGGCGATTTGTGGACTCGCTTCTCTCAGGGGTGACTTTCTTTGGTTCTCAGAAATCACGGACTTCCCTCCTCCACACTATTGGGTAAAGGAAAACATTGAAGTTGCCCTCGAATTTTTCCAATGACGAGACTAAAAAGGTCCTGCGCTGTGTCGCACGCTCGTCAAAGATTCCAAAGCAATTTTTCAGGAAACGAGACTCGCTTGCAGCAGTTTTGCGCGTCCGGATTCGATGCCGGAGCGAGGAACGCGAAACCGGTTGCTTCTCCATCTCCAACCAATATATATATATATATAGATATATATATTTATATGTGGTGTCGGTGGTTCGGTCGAAGCTTTTGCGAAAGTGTAAGCGGCGTACCGGATGTAAACGAAAAAAATATCAGACTGCATCGATAACCAATTTTTGTTACTTTTATAATTTTTTATTTATATAATCTAGTTTAGGTGTGTGTGTTTATTTTTTTTTTTTTTGCAAAGTGTCTCAATCGAACGTTCACTTTCGCCCCGGCACTCGTTTACATTATCGAAACGCGAGAGCGCGCTAGAGCGCACAAAGTTGTATGTTAAATTATCGTACGTTGAACTCCCCTCTCCCTCTCCCTCGATAAAGTTCACTCGTCGTCGTTGGTTGCGTATTCGAAAGTGCAGAACTGGAAAGCCAAACTGGGCCCATTCCCTCTCGAGTTTTAACTCCCGCTAAACTCGACCGATAAATCGACATTTTCATTATAATAATCACAACAATAACTATAATAATACAATAATAATAATAATAATAATAATAATAACAAGTATAACAAAATAGTAACAACGATAACAACGACATAACAATAATAATGATAACACCGATAACAAAATAATAGCAACGATAACGGCGATAACAGAGCAACAATAATGTCAACAACAATAATAAAATAATTTTGTGTTTCCGTTCCATTGAAAGCCAATAATTGGTTACACCGTGCAGATAACGTCGATGCTCTGGATTACCAGTGGAAGCGCGAGCGTAAATTTGAAATCAAATAGCGCAACAGCTACGTAAATATAATCGCGATGGGAAGAGCCTCGATGATAACTCGGCCATGTGTTTGTATACGTTGCTGATGGTTTCGAGCTATGTCAACTTATATATATATATAAATTACTTATATATATATATAGCAAAGTTATATGAATTTATATAAATTTGTATGTAGTAAAGTTATATGTATGTATAGATATATAGATATTTCACTCGCCGGCGGGCTGCACGGAGTCGTTGACTCTAGGATCGAAATTCCATTATCGCATCTCTCGTAGGTATTCACGTACAGAAGCAACACCACCGTGAACGAAAAAGCGGTTCGGCGAGAGCGAAGGATTTCGAGCGCTCTCCGTGTTACCTGCCTGCTATCGATCTTGGTGGACCACATTTCGAGAAACTATTTTTAGAGCGCATAGACGTGGGAGAAGGGAATGGATTGGTTGATAGCCAATGGGGGGAGGATAGCAGTGATAGGACGAGATAACCACGGGAATGAATTTATTTCTCGATTTGCGCCAAAATCCTCGGGTATTGAATTTCCGAAGGGACGGCGAGAGAAAAAAAACATTGATGGGGAAAAGAGAGACGGAGGAGAGGGTTGAATAAAGCGTGGACGGGGAGTAGTAACGGGACGTGGGTGATCAGACGTCGAACGGAGGTGAACGGTTAATGGTTTAGATTTTAGGGATTTTTTAAAATTATTTTTTTGAGACTCAGAATAAAAATTTAGGCGATTTATTGTCGAGCTGATTTAAATAGATTTTCCTTTATCTTAGTTCCGGAAAGGTATGTTATTGGGAGGAACTTACATAAAGCGTGGACGGGGAGTAATAACGGGACGTGGGTGATCAGACGTCGAACGGAGGTGAACAGTTGATGGTTTAGATTTTAGGGATTTTTTTTTTTTTGGCGTCGCTTGGGACAGAAATTTGGGCGATTTAATGTCGAGCTGATTTAAATAGATTTCTTCAAATCTTAGCTCTGCAAAGGCACGTTATTGGGAGGAATTAAATAAAGCGTGGACGGGCAGTAGTAACGGGACGGCGGTGATCAGACGTCGAACGGAGGTGAACGGTTAATGGTTTAGATTTTAGGGATTTTTAAAATTATTTTTGTGCGACTCGGAATAGAAATTTAGGCGATTTATTGTCGAGCTGGTTTAAATAGATTCTTCTTTATCTTATTTCCGGAAGGGCATGGTATTCAGAGGAACTTGCATAAAGCGTGAAGAGTCAGTAGTAACGAGACGTGGGTGATCAGACATCGATCAAAGGTGAACGGTTAATGGTTTAGATTTTAGGGATTTTTAAAAATTATTTTTGTGAGGCTCGGAATAAAAATTTAGGCGATTTATTGTCGAGCTGATTTAAATAGATTCTTTTTTTTCTCAGGAAAGGTACGTTATTGGGAGGAACCTAAATAATGTGTGGAGAGTCAGTAGTAACGGGACGTGGGTGATCAGACGTCGATTGGATTCGAACGCTCAATAGTTTCGATTTTGGGAACATTTTCTAAAGCTTTTCGTAAAACTTGGAACAGAAATTCGGGCGATTTATCGTCAAGCCGATTTAAATAGACTTTTTTTTAATTTTGTGAAGAACTTAAGTAAAGCGTCTGCGGTCAGTAGTAACGGACCGTTGGTGATCAGACTTATATCGGACGCATTGATGGTCCGGTTAATGGTTTTGATTTTGGGGACATTTTTGTACATTTTCATTGATTTTGGAATTAACCATTGGATGAAATATTTTCGAGTTGATTTAAATAGAATTTTTTTTTAATCTTACCTCCGGAAAGGTGGCTGATTGTGATGAAGTTTACTTACATCGCGAAATGAACAAAAAAATGTCGATTATTAACATCACCCTTGATTTTTTTTTTTTTTTTTTTTTTTTTTTTTTTTTTTTTTTTTTTTTTTTAGGAAGAGAATAATGGGAAGGAAAGAGCGAGGACGCGGCAGGAACGATCAATGGTAACGGATAGTCGATGTTCAGACGTCAGTCAGCCGCGTCGGGTTAGTGGATTGACACGTTGAATTTATTTTTACTTTAAGGAAAATTCTCGAACCGCTTCGCCCAGCTCGGAGTAGAAGGCTTGTCGATATGTTATCGAGTTATTTTAAGTAGGTTAAAAAAAGCACAGCTTCGCAAAGGCTTACCCTGGCGAGGAAGTGCAGTTCGGATAGTAATAAATAAATAAATAAACTTCTCGTTTCGACCGTATCAGACGTATTTTTCTCATCGGTCAAGAATCCACAACTCATAAAAACTCCTGTTTCAGCATTCTCGGTAAAAATTCTCCTACGAAAATCCTAAAAAAAAGTATATAAAAATATTTTTTTAAATAAACATAAAATTATACTCAATATTTTTCGAGGCGCAAGTGAATGATAAATTCTGTCCAAACTGGCAGCCATCCCAAAGAACAAAACATGTAATTCCCAAACGTGTAATTCCGTCTCCAAAAGAGTGATATAAAAGTATTTATAAAAAAACAATAAAAATAAAATTATATTCACTATTTTTCGAGTCGCAAATATAATGATAAATTCTGTCCAAGCTCGCAGCCATCCCAAAGAACGAAACGTCTAATTCGGTCTCCAAAAAGAAAAAAAAAACAAAAAATTTCAAAACTGTCATTACCAATTTTTTTTCCCCGCCGGAAGCTCATCGGATACGATTCGCGTCGTTCTTGTAATTCGATCCTTGCTGAAAATCGATCGAGCGGCCAGTTGACGGCGAGAGTCGTTCGAATTTTAATTCCAGACGTCATTTAATCCGGCGGGCTTTTCCGTCGAGAGATATCCACTTAAAATGTATAGCCCGGACAGGGACGCAACGTTCGTAACGCGACGATTGGAAGCCGTGCCAGGATGCGCAGCGACAAAGGAAATCGGGACGTTCATCGACGCTCTTCTCGGCCGGGCCTCGACGTGAAAAGCCCGTTACAAACGTACCTTCCGACAACGCTGGTTCGACGTCGAATCTCTTTTCCGCTCTCTTTCTCCCTCCCCGCTTCTCGGCTGTCGATATTTCTCTCGTTTATTCTCGACAGCAGGATTTGTTCTCTAAAGTACTCTTTGTACTTCATACTTTTACGTAGACCTAAAGGATACGAGATAAATAATACCGCGGCGTACCGTGCGCACCATCGGTTGTCCTCGTTTCTCGACAATGGACAGACCCGACTCGGCCCGACACTATATAAATTTTACTATCCTCCAACTTGGCCCATTATGAAACGAGGCTTCGCAGTTTCAGCGTCGAAATCTTTAGTTCGTCGTCGATGGCGAATACAACTTCCGGTCCGAGTCCCGATTCATTTCGGATTGTTCCACTTTCCGAAGTTCTACTATAGATGAAAAAAATTTGGCGAAATTCTAGTTTTTTTTTTCTCAGAAATACTTTTTTTGGCGTAAAAATATACTTTTTTGGCTTAAAAATACTCTTTTTTTCTTGAGCGAATAAATTCGAGGTTTTAGTCCCGACACGGTATTTTAATATCTTCCAACGTGGCATGAAAAAATTGTACTATAAGTACAGCTAGAGGTTTACTGTAATTGAAAAAATGTGGGGAAATTATAGCGTTAAAAAAATAACATAAACAAAATACTTTTTTTTGCTTAAAAAAATATATTCGAAATTTTAGTCCAGCTAAGCCTGAAAAAGTTTAACATTCTTTCAATGGTGCACTGAAAAAAAATATATCAATGACCCAAGTAAAATTCGCTTGGAAGCTGCCAAAGAAAAAAAGTTCCTAATTCTATTCTTACAATTCCATACGGGATTGAAACGATAACATGTCAGCTTGACAGTCTTGCCGTCTTCGTTTCAATATGAATTGTAAGAATTAAAAGTAGTATCGAAATTTTAGTGCCGACACTGCATGAATTTTAATATTGAATTTTATAATTGAGCGTTTTTTCAGTCCCTTCGTTAAATATCCAACGATATGAAAAGTTTTTTTTATTTATTAAAAAAAAAATAAATTAATATTTCTCTCAGTACGAAAATGACATCGTCGTAGAATAACATAAATCATGGGACAGACAGTATTATTGCGAGTTTGTCTATCCATTTTGGATGCTGACGCGAGAGAGAAGTAGCTGAGCGTGTGTCGGGTTTACGCGCGCGTTGCCGCTGCAGCCGGACAGGAAATGGCCCGAGGCCGCGATACGGGCATAACGGCAGCACCGGGGCAACCCTTTGCCCTCCCCGCGCGCACCTACGTACATCCGTATCAGCAAAGGCCGACCAATCCTGCTTACACTAAACTCACACTGGTGTTATCGTGTGCGTAATGCACGTACGAGTTATGTAAATCGCCACGTAACGCTCTCGATGCAAGTTTCGCTAACGCAGGTGAAACGAGCTAAATCTACTGACAAGCAAGCCCCTTCCAACTTAGGATGTGTTCAACACTGGACAAAACAAATTTTCTTTCTGCTTCCTCACAGAGACAGCAACGTTTTAGTTATTTTTTATTTTACACGAATTTTTATTAATTATTAATTATTAATTATTAATTATTAATTATTAATTATTAATTATTAATTATTAATTATTAATTATTAATTATTAATTATTAATTATTAATTATTAATTATATGAATTTTTGAATTTTTTATAATTGTAATAATAAAAGTTTATAAATAAAAAAAATCGTCCGATCGAGCTAAATCTACTGACAAGAACTTAAGACACATTCAGCGCCGGATAAACAAATTTTATTTTTGCTCTCCCGCAGAGCAAGCTACGTTTTAGTTAACTTTTTTGTTGTTGATTACTACATTTTGTGAGATATTGAAAAAACTTGAAAGCAAAGTAAAAATTTAATTTGCACCTAATTTTCGATTTATTATAATTCAACCGAGCGAGCCTGTTCTACAATAAACGAATCACTTTCCACAGGGGTCTCCGATGTGAGCCTTCGGCGAACGATAACATTGCGGAGTGACTTAGTTTAGAAATTTAGTGAGACACACAAAAAATATATATATAATAAAAATAATAATAACAAGAGTTTAAAAAATAATAACATAAAAAAATCGTGCGAGATGTTTGCCGCTATGGTGCTGCACAAGCACAGCAAGCACAGCAATGGAAATAACAGCAGCAGTGGGAGCGGCAGTAGTCGGCAGAATTCAACTCGAAGCAGCCATCGTAACAGCAATCTCAACAACAACAATCACATAAACAACAACGTGACGAATTTGAATCAACAGACGTTCGACACAAGGGCGGTAAGTTATACTGCAACAACATTCAACTCTTCGCGTCTCACGGTCTGGCGATGCCGGTAAATTACCGGTAAGATAACACGGAAACAGATTTGCCGACTGAGTCTGCACGCAGTAAAAAATAATTTAGTAAAAGCGGGATACGAATTTTCGTAAAAATAATTTTGTTAAGATAGTTCTTGGCGAATAGCGTTTACTTCGCATAAGTTTTAGACATTTGAGAGGGAATTGCAAACACTTCTGGATGGCATAAAAATCTGAAAAAATCAAGCATATTAAAGGTGCTGAAAAGATTAATTTTGCATAATTAATCATTCCAAAATGTTATTGACAATTTGATGAAAAATAAAATTCTTCAACAAATCTCCCGGATAAAAATAAAATGGAAATAAAAAACTACCACTATATTACGCTACAAGGGAGGAAAGTGGGCGATTTTTTGCGAATGCGAAGTTTCCTGCCCGAGCTAAGCGGAGGCAGACATTTCGTATAGCGTTCGATACGTTTTTTTTCCGACTTCGTTAAAATAACCACATTTCTTGCATCGCATAAACGGTCATATTCGCCAATGACCATTACTTTCGCGGAAGTAATGGGACTTCCAGAGGGAGTAATGAGCCCTATCATTACTCTCTAGGGAGTAATGAAACTGGTTAATAATTATCATTTGTCAATAATAAGCTATTTTCCACCCGTGTTGCACGCAAGGAATGTCGTTATTTTACGCGAAGTCGGGAAAAAAAAGAAATTGTTTTACCCGAAGTTGAGACAAAATACACAGTATGTATTTTGTTTTAATATTATTCATCATTCCGGGAATTCATTTTCCCAAACGAAGCATGTCGACGCTCGAGCTCGGCGAATTAATATAAACTCAGAATTTCCATGGATCGTTCGGCCGTCGGTGATTACACTGGAAAACATTTCGTATTCGCGAGTACCGGACGTCCCGGGACGGGACGAAAGGCACGATAGTTAATTAAATCGTATCTCCCTTCGTGGCAAAGAAAATAAATTGTTTTACCCGAAGTTCCCCAACCCAGCTACGGTATGCATTCTGTTTTAATTTTTTTCATAATTTCACGAATTTACTTTCATAAAACGAAGTCCGCCGACGCTCGAGCTCGATGAATTAATATGAATTCAGAATTTCTTTCTTTATGGATCGTTGGATCGTTGTTGATTACACGTAAAACATTTTTGCGATTCAGCTTGTAGTATCAGAGCCATAAACCTTCATTCTATGTAAATACACAAGATTCATGCGTTTCGAGCAGCCAAAGAAACACCCATCGAATGCAAAGTCGCTTTATATCGAAATCGAAGGTTTGAGCTTTGCGATCGCTGTAGGCGTTGCAAGCTTGTAGAATAAGAGCCAAAAAGCTTCATTCTATGTCAATCCTCAAGACTCATGCGTTTGGAGCAGCCAAGCAAGTCCTCGTCGAATGAAAAGTCACTTCATATCGAAATCGAACGTTTGAGTTTTACGATCGCCGTAGGCGTTTTTGTTTGTAGAATAAGAACCAAAAACCTTCATTCTATATCAATACTCGAGATTCATGCAGTTCGAGCAGCCACACCAGGGCCCCTCAAATGCCAAGTCACTTTATATCGAAATCGAACGTTTGAGTTTTGCGATCGCTGTAGGCGTTTCAGCTTGTAGAATAAAAGCTAAAAACCTTCACTCTATGTCAATTCTCAAGATTCATGCGTTTCGAGCAGCCAAGCAAGGCCCCGTCGAATGCAAAGTCACTTTATATCGAAATCGAACGTTTGATACTCAAGACTCATGCGTTTCGAGCAGCCAAGCAAGGCCCCGTCGAATGCAAAGTCACTTTATATCGAAACCAAACGTTTGAGCTTTGCGATCGCTGAAGGCGTTTCAGCTTATAGAAAAAGAACCCAAAACCTAGATTCTATGTCAATACACGAGATTCGTGCGTTTCGAGCATCCAAACAAGAACCCCTCAAATGCCAAGTCACTTTATATCGAAACCAAACGTTTGAGCTTTGCGATCGCTGTAGGCGTTTCAGCTTATAGAAAAAGAACCCAAAACCTAGATTCTATGTCAATACTCGAGATTCGTGCGTTTCGAGCATCCAAACAAGAACCCCTCAAATGCCAAGTCACTTTATATCGAAACCAAACGTTTGAGCTTTGCGATCGCTGTAGGCGTTTCAGCTTATAGAAAAAGAACCCAAAACCTAGATTCTATGTCAATACTCGAGATTCGTGCGTTTCGAGCATCCAAACAAGAACCCCGCAAATGCCAAGTCACTTTACATTGAAATCGAACGTTTGGGTGTTGCGATCGTTGTAGGCGTTTCGGCTTATAGAATCAGAGCCAGTCAGTTGTTGTTTTAATTCTTTTTTTCTCTATCATTCCCTGAATTTTTTTTCCCAAACGAACTCCGCCGACGCTCGAGCTCGATGAATTAATATGAATTCAGAGATTCCATGGATCGTTCGTTCCTTGTTGATTACACGGAAAAAATTTCGTATTCGCGAGGACCGGATGTCCCGGGACGCGACGGAAGGCGAGATAGTTAATTGCGTCCATCAGTCTGACTTTTGTCCCGTGCTCTTGGTTCTCCTCCGGCGCGTTTCAAGCCCCGCTGCGCGTGCGCGGTACAAAGTACCATGCAAACGAACCGGCTTCAGGAGGGAAATTAAATCGCTGCGAGGGACCATCCAAGGAGGGCGCAGATAGACGTCTTTCGTCGTTCCTCTTTCTATCCGAGTTTAAACATCAAACGCCCCGGGAAATTAACGTTCGAATGGACCGGGAAACTTCGGCTATGAAAACGAACAAAGGCGAGACGCGAATATATTGCCTGGGAAGTGGATTAAGCTTTGTTCCCGAGGCTACAGCATCCATAAACTTCCCGTCTATATCTCCTACATATTCGGCACCAAGATAAACTCCACCCCTTCAGTGTTTGTCTAACGCAGCTATTTATTACCTATTATTATTATTCTCATTATTTTTACGCGCATGAAGTTAAATTGGATTGGTCGCAGATTTGTATTCATGATGGTGGATGATCATGGAAACCAGATTTTTCGACGTTGCCCGCACGTCGCCGGTAGACAGTAAAATTAACAATAAAATAATTGTGGAAGTTTGTGGAAAAATAAAGTTTTTTTAAAAAGTACAATTCTTTTTTGTATCGTGTATCTTCCGAGCGCTCCGAACACTGCAACTTGCCCTGCGCTTTTGCATTGGGTAACGCGAGATGTATGTAAAACCGGTGTGACAACTTACAGAAGATATTTGTTCATTTTCAAATTATTTATTGTCAAATTAACACGAAAACAATTATGGGATTTAGTGGATAAAACAAAAAGTTTAAGAAAAATAAAAATCGTTTTTACCGTATGTCTCCCGAGCGCGGCACACAGACTGCAACTTATATTCCGCTTTTACATTGCATAACGCCAGATGTATGTAAAACTGGTGTGAGATAATTGCGCGAGTTTCCAAGTGGCATGCTAGAGTGCACGTGTGTACGCGAAGCTCCCCGCCGGTAAGCGTTAGGTCGGCTGTTCGACGATCGCAGCGCGGGAAAAACTGCTGCGAGGAAAGACTAGTCCCGTCGGTCGTGGTTGAACGACCCTCTCAGGTCGTGATAGGTCGATGCATCGAGAGAGACTCGAAACTTCACCGCGCTCGGGTTGTCGAGAATAAAACCCATCCGTGGGCACTTCCCTCGTTTCTCACTCGAGAAAGATCGAGCAGCCCACTCGGGTTAAACTTCTTCTATTTTTCTCCCGGTAAAAGTTACCCGACACGATTACACACTCGGCACGGTCGTAATTGCCGTTTGTACGGGTCCTCGAACTGTTGCACGGTCCGGCGCTGCCGGTGCTGCCTCTGCGGCCGTTTCGTAAAACGACTCTTCGGCCGAACGGGCTGACCGAGGCCTTGCCTCTCTTTCGAGTATCCTCGCACCGGAGATCCGCACCGACCATCGACTTCCGTCTGGCAGCATCCGCAAACTCTCCCGCTGCGCCCGAGAATCGTCACCCTCCAACGAATCGTGAAGAAAAAAAAAAGAATAAGAAGCGATTCTGCTTTCCTCCGCGGATGGAGAGATGAGGATTGTCGTCGAAATTCTAAGAGCCGGAGCGAATTTTTAGTACACCAAAAATTCTAATTGGCATCCATGCCAATTTGAATCTTTTATGCATGGCGATTGTAAAAATCGGAACCAACCCACCCTCTAAGGAATCGTGAAGAATGAAAGAGAAATTTTTTATGCCATTCTACTTTCCTCGACAGATTTACATCTCACTCACTCACAACTCTACCAGAAAACATCTCTATCATATTGCAAGGCTCCCGTATTAGAACTTTACCAAAATCTCTACCACTGTATGCAAAAATACTCTACCAGAGCGAACCAGAAGAGTTGTGAATGGTAGAGTTGTGAGTGGTAGAGTTGTGAATGGTAGAGTTGTGAGTGGTAGAGTTGTAAATGGTAGAGTTGTGAGTGGTAGAGTTGTGAGTGGTAGAGTTGTCATTGGTAGAGTTGTGAGTGGTAGAGTTGTGAGTGGTAGAGTTGTCATTGGTAGAGTTGTGAGTGGTAGAGTTGCGAGTGGTAGAGTTGTGAATGGTAGAGTTGTGAGTAGTAGAGTTGTGAATGGTAGAGTTGTGAGTGGTAGAGTTGTGAGTGGTAGAGTTGTCATTGGTAGAGTTGTCATTGGTAGAGTTGTCATTGGTAGAGTTGTCATTGGTAGAGTTGTCATTGGTAGAGTTGTCATTGGTAGAGTTGTCATTGGTAGAGTTGTGAGTGATAGAGTTGTGAGTGGTAGAGTTGCGAGTGGTAGAGTTGTGAGTGGTAGAGTTGTGAGTGGTAGAGTTGCGAGTGGTAGAGTTGTGAGTGGTAGAGTTGTGAGTGGTAGAGTTGGGAATGGTAGAGTTGTGAGTCGTAGAGTTGCGAGTGGTAGAGTTGCGAGTGGTAGAGTTGCGAGTGGTAGAGTTGCGAGTGGTAGAGTTGCGAGTGGTAGAGTTGCAAGTGGTAGAGTTGCGAGTGGTAGAGTTGTGAGTGGTAGAGTTGTGAGTGGTAGAGTTGTGAGTGGTAGAGTTGCGAGTGGTAGAGTTGCGAGTGGTCGAGTTGTCATTGATAGAGTTGTGAGTGGTAGAGATGTAAATTTGCCCTTTCCTCTGTGAACGGAGAGATGAAGATGATAGTCGAATTCTGAGAGTCGAATCAACTTTTTGGTGTATGAAAATTAGAATTTTTTTTATACACGCCGATTTTTACATGAATCGGAAAGAACGGGGACCAGCTGGGCTGACCGAGGCCTTGCCTTTCCTTCGACTATCCTCGCAGCAGAGATCCGCCCGGGTCATCCACTTCCGTCTAGCAGCATCCGCAAACTCTCCCGCGGCGCCCGAGAATCGTCACCCTCCAACGAATCGTGAAGAAAAAAAAACACGATTCTACTTTCCTCCGCGTACGGAGAGACGAAGATGATCATAAAGTTCTAAGAGGCGAATCGACTTCTTGGCGCACGACAAATTGAATTTCTTTTAGCACTCCGATTTTCACAAATTTTATATTTAACTGCGAATCCCCTTAAGATCCCAAAAAACCTTCCGCTCCTAAACTTCGTTTTTCCATTGAAAAAAATAATTTAAAAAATTCGACCGTTCAGCACTTTCAGCTTTGAGTATAGCTCATCCGAATTCTATAAGTCCTGTAGGTTCCCAGCAGTAAAAAAAAAAAGAAAAAGAAAGGTCGGAGGCCAAAAATATAAAACTGCTCGACAGCAGCAGCACACCTCTTGCATCGTCTTGGCATGCTTTCCCTCTCGTCTATACGTCGTTCCTTTCACTCATACACATACACATACACATACACATACATAAACACAGACACATACATAGACACAGACACAGCTTACATATATTATACGTATATGTAATCTTTTTTACGATCATTTCTTCCCTGACGCCCTTTTTCTCCGTCGTATTCTTTTCTTACCGCTTCGGCTCGGGCCATTTGCGATAGACTGGCTCGTGCGGGAGAACGAGCAGGCGGGGTGGGAGACCGAGAAATGGTCGGGGGGAGGAAAACTCTCGGGGATCTTCGGCCCCGCGGAATTTGGCAGAGTTCCTTCGGCGAGAGGAAAAGCTCGAGCTATTGGTATTCCGGCTTGGCCCTCTCCGCTCTGCATGGCCGCCAATGTCATCGCAACTATTCGCTAACGACCGGAAGACAGAGAAATGGACGGGGGGGGGGGAAGAGAAGAGCGTACACTCGATTTATTATTTATAACGAGAGAACGACTCTTCGGGACTCCGAGGGAGTTTGTAATCGTGTTGAAGACATAAACTCACTACAGGTTTTTGAGGTCGAAAGATTTTCTGGCGAAAAGTTCGCGTGCGAAACGCGCGGCCTCGTTATCTCAAAACTCTTTATGCAATAATCGCAGGCTCGGTCGACGAGAGTGGGGGAGAACCGATGCTCATATATTTCGTGACGATAAATCAACAGTTCCGCGCATGGACCTCGTTTCTTCATGAATTTTTATCGCGAGGATAATCAACGATGCTTCGAACACTCTGAGCTGTTGTACATCGTCGTTTAGTCATGGCCCTGGTGGCTTTATTGTACAGAAAGAGGCGATAAGATTAGAATCTACACGGCACGAAAAAGGTTTTTTTATATTGCACAGAAGTTTTGATTTTTTGTTCTTTTTTATTTTATTTTTACTTATTTTACACACTTTTCGTAGTCGTAATAGTTGAAGAGGTTCGTTGACGGAACAACATTTTTTTAATCGACGAGAAATGTTTTTGCAAGCATCGAAAACCTTTTTTATTGTGTTTTAAATGCGCATGCGCGAAGTAGAATTCTTTTTTGTGGAAGGTAATTTTCGCTTTCATAACCGGCCCGAAGTAGTCAGGCTAAAAAAAATTATTGTCCGTATAAATGGATCCAACGAGTTTTGTTATCTCGACGAATATCGCACCTAATTACCAAAATTAGTGAGTCCGAAAACTTGTAGCCAATAAGCCAGTAATCGCCCGCTCGATCAGAGAGAGCGAATGGTGGAGCGAACTCCCGATGCTCATGTATTTCGTAACGACAAATCACCGAGTGCCACTCTCGGACCTCGTTTCTTCATGAATTTTTATCGTTCGAATAATCAACGCTGTTTTGAAATGGTAACTATTATATATCGGCTGTGATTGTGTCATGGCCTGATAGCTTTACTGAACAGGAGAGGCGATAAACTGGGGGTTAGTTACTGCGTTTTAACGACGTAGAATACTTAGTCGTGAAGTCAAAAGAAAAAAAAAGTCCACAATATTTTTTTCCCCATAAATTTATCAAAATGGTTTTCTTAACGAACCTTATTTATCAACACTAAAAGATAGTAAAATGAACGAGAAGAAAGAGAAATCATTTGCAAAAGTGTACAAACCTTACTTACCGTGTAAGAGATCGTGGAAGATATAAAACAAAATTATTGATATACCGCAAATAAATCGAACACATTTTATTATCTCAACGAATTTAAAGACCCGCCCCCATAACGGTGAGTTTTAACAGTTCGCATCCAATATTCATCTATTCCGTCCGCGCAACCTTATTCTTTTCCCGAAACTTAATCGTCATCCTTAAATGAAAGTAAAATCAACAAGAAAAAGAAATCGTTTGCAGAAGTGTACAAACCTTATTTACCTTGCAAGAGATCGCCAGCCAAACACATATAAAAAAATCTTATCGATACAAGGCAAACAAATCCAATAAAACGTTAAATCTCACCGAATTTGAAGACCCGCACCCGATACGTTGAGTTTTAACAGTTCGCATTAAATATTTATCTATTCCGTCCGCGCGACCGGTAAATCTTCCGTCTCTTTTGTCCTCCTCCATTTGCATGGCTGCAGCACTGGCTGCGGGTGTATGTAAATACGTGCACGTTTCAGGCGTGTGTTACACAGCGCAGTATGCACAGGAGAGCCGGGCCCCTATCACGATATCCCGTCGCCTTTCACTTCGCCAGTTGGTCCGCCGCGCCGTCGAGCTCGCCGCGGCAGCACCGGCGCCTGGCCTAGCCAGCTAGCCAGCTACACGCTTGAGCAACGATATTTTAGTTCTGGTATTGCGAAAGAGGGCCCTCTCGCTCGTTGCTCGAACGATACACTACACGGCGAACGGTAAATCGTGACACCTCCGACAGATGTGCATTTTATTTTGATCCTCCAATCCGCCGTGAGCCGCCGAGCGTCGGTTTTGCTGTCGGGAGAAGTTAACCGTTCGCTAAGGACTGGCCGCGTATCCGCGAGGATTTTCTTACGATCCATTCGCGCAAACGAGAACCACCCGGTAGAAAGATTTTTCCCCAAAGGCCCTTGACCGTTCGACGCGGCATCGACTGCCGCTCGGACTCTGGCTGTTTTGCCTCCCAGGAAACTTATCTGTCGTATAGATTGTTTTGTTTTGTTTTGTTTTTTTTCTTAGTCGGTTGCAGCGTGACCGTGACGGAAGTCTAGCGAGACTCTCGAAACGATTCGACTCGCTAACAGAGGCGAGAAACAACGCGGACAAGATTGTTTATTTTCTTTTCTTTTCTCTACGATTTTATCTCGAGTGCCCCCGCGGTACAAGTTCTCGAGAATCTTTTGTACCTCGCGGAGAACGTACGTATTACATATATGCATAACAAGAGCAGCTGAACGCCTCTCCAAACTCGTGATCTATACGACTTCCTGGAAAGGCTCCTTCTTGGAGTTGAGTTTTATTTTCCTTCGGCTTGTTTTTTTTTTTTTTTTTTTACTTTGACGCACGTGTGTATTATGACTGTATGGAATCGCTCGCTGCCGGAGATCGTTCGAATCGCAGATGGTTGACTAATCGCATCCTAGAGAATAAGACGGTAATTCGTGATTGCGGCAACCGGCGTCTTTGCGCAATGTCGCATGGGTGGAAAAAAAGACTCGCGTGCGCACGCGCGGCGGCGGAGTGGCGAAAGGGGGGCGGGGAAGGGAAGCGAGGAATATCATTGTTGTGAGAGCAGCGAGTGTGTGGGATATCCCGAAGGTGGTCCAAGCTTCTTCGTCGATTTGTCATGCTATTGCGATTTTCAGCCTTGTCCCGGTACGCGGCTCGCCGCCCATAGCCCGTTCAACGGAATCTGGCGTATTGTCTGACTCGATAGGACGGGAGTGGGGCAAAATGGACCCGTATCCTCCATTTCGAGATGGGACTGTTTTTGGTCCTGGGGGAAAATTGTGGAAATGATCCATCTTGCCCCACTTTTTTTTCAATTTTTATTTTATTAACAGGTCGAAGGATTATAATAAAGCAATGGTTCGAATTGAAGATACAAATGTTGAGATTCATAGTTTGCAGGATATTTTTCTTTAATCTTATATTCCGAGCAATTGTAAATGTAAATTCAAGTTTCTCGACCCTAGAACGGCAAGGTCGGACGCAGCGTTCGTAGCCGAGTTCGCGCCGAATCAATCTCCGTTCGCCGTTCGGTAGTTCCGAGTCTAACTCGATATTGTCTGGCGCTGCAGGGGGGGGGGGGGGGGTTAAAATGCACCCGTGTACTCCATTAAGAGATGGGACTATTTTCTCCCCCGGGACAAATGTCTGCCAATAGTCGATTTTGCCCTACAAGAAACCTACCATTTTTGAAATTTCATTTTCTCAACAGCTCGAAGAAATAAAAAAAAACGATGGTTTAAATAAAACATACAAATGTTGAGATTCATCATTTGCAGACTATTTTTTTTATCTCATATCCCTCGCAAATCGAAGCTTTTTCTACGAGGAAGCCGAAAATACAGAAAATGCTTTCTCGCGGAAGAAGCTTAGCGAATAAACAACCATGAGAAATCCATATGAAAATTTAAGTTTTCAACTTTTGTGAGAAAGCGATGTGAAACCTTCAATTTTCAACTTTTTTTTTTAATCTCCTATCCCTCACAATTTTGAATATAACATTTAAGTTTCATTCCCTAGAATCGTAACGTCTACCGCAGCGTTCGTAGTCGAGTTACCGGCCGAATCAATCTCCGTTCGCCGCTCGCTAGTTCCGAGTCTGGCTCGATGCGCCTTGAATTCAATCGCAGTTGTTCCGACGGTCGGCCGAGACTACCGGGTGCCTGCGATTCGCCGATTGCTTCCTACCTCGGGGCGATACAATCGAGTGAAACACCGCGAGCAACGAGCCGCCGAAGAAACGTGCACGGCCTTGAGGACTCTGTTAGCTCCGAGCCATTGCTGGAAGACTGCGCGCGAGAAGTCCCGAGCCGCCGCGACGATCGTGTCCTGCTGTACAGCCAGCCGGTAGAAAACATCACAGCCGCGGAGAGGCAAGAACGTGCCGTTAACTGGAACGAGCCGGAGTCACGGCCAGCGCGGAACGAAGTGGATTGAGATGGAACGAAATTGGTGGCTCGAACGGATGAACGCGCCACGACTCGCCGGGCGACGGGCGGGCGGCACGGCAAACACACGACGACCATTGGAAAAGTTCCATCCGCAAGCGGTGGCGCTAGCGCTCTTTCCTGCACCGTCCAATTGTTCTTCCGGACACTGATTCACCGGATAAATGACTAACCAGTGAAAACTAATAGAGCGACACCTACGCTGAGTGCGACGATTCGCCGCACGTCTCGAGCGCGGCGCCACCGTCGCCACAGCTGGACGCTGTGAGCGAGGAGATCCGCTAGAGGAGTTGAGATGTGCACCGAATTTATGAGCGGTCATTTTTTTGGTCCTACGACCGCCACACGAACGACCAAAAAATGAGGTTGAGAAGAAATGACCAAAAAATTGCGCGACCACTGCTTGCTGAAGCTCAACAAGACGGCAACACGTCGTCGCCGCCATTTTTCAACGCACAACCGGCACGGAATGATTACATTAGTTAACCTCAAAGTTTCTCATAGTTTATTAATCGGCGCATTTACATCTCCACTAGTCATAACTCTACTGGATAACAACTCTACCAGAAAACATCTCTATCATGTTACAACTCTTCCGTATTAGAACTCTACCAAAATCTCTACCGCTGTACGAAAAAAAACTACCAACGCGAGCCAATCGCTAACAACAAAAACTCTACAGGAATACAAGTCTAGACGGTAGCCTCGTATTCCGGTAGAGTTTTAATTCAATTCGGGTAGTTTTATTACAAGTCCGGTAGAGTTTTTTTCCTGGTAGAGATTTTTTTGATCGACTACATTCCGGTATAGTTGTTATGTGGTAGAATTGTTGGCGACTTGTTCGCTCTGGTAGAGTTTTTTTCGTACAATGGTAGAGATTTTGGTAAAGTTGTTATCTTGTAGAGTTGTTATCCGGTAGAGTTATGAGTGATAGAGTTGTTATCTAGTAGAGTTGTGAGTGGTAGAGTTTTAATATGGTGGAGATGATTTCTGGTAAAATAATGAGAGGTAGAGATGTGAATTGTGCCTATTAATCATAAGACATGTTTACCATGTTACTCAGCTACTCTGCTTGCTGAATAAGCTTGCGTAATCGCTGCCAGAATCCAACGCCAACCGCTGTGAACCAATTATTTTATTTAAACTTAAACTTTCCCATAGTTCATTAATCGTAAGAGTTGTTTACCATGTCATTCAGACCGATCGTGATACAAAAGAATCGAACAATCTAAAAATGACGCTGACTTTGATGTAATGTTGATTATTCAAATTCAAGCTTTTTACTTTAAAAACCCAACGAAATGTGACCAAAAAAATACGGTCATTGCACAACTTGCTTGCGATGACCCTATTTCTCATGCTTTGCGAAAATGACCGTCGTTGCACATCGTAGATTCGAGAAATACCAAAATGATGGTCATTTGACAGTAATTTTTGTGTCGAGTGACCTCGACGAGAAATGACGGTCATTGCACATCTCCATAGCGGAGTTTATTCGGACGATCGAACGAAACTAAGACGAGAAAGAGATATCGTGAAAGCAGGGCGGATTGATCCGGGCAACCTTGCCACTCCGAGGAGGGCACCGAACCAATTCGAAGCACGTAAGTGGAATAGAATTCGCGGGGGCCAGGTGATAGCCATCGAGGCGAGAGAGGGGTTATGCGAGGAGGGAAGGAATTAGCGGAGAGCGCATCGTTTTCATTCTCGCCTCTGGCAGGCTGACTCGTGTCGTCAAGGCTCGAAGCTTCGGTGTAACTATCTATTTCTCTTCTCTTCTCTCTTCCCCCCCCCCCTTTGCGAAATCCCCTCTGGAACACGGCCATCACCTTATAAAGCTAGTACTACCGGGTGGCTGATTAGTACGGCGACCTGACTCGGCTTACCTCACGATTCGACGGCGGTGGGGCTGTACGGGTCACGGGACTACGCATTGGTCTGCGTTCGGGACGGCACTGAAAACGGGGCATTATTCGGCGTGCAAAGATTTCTATGCTACTTTTTTTATTTATGATTTTTAGGTCGGCCTGAGGTTAGGAACGAATGAAGCGATTAAAAAATAACTTACAATAGGCATTTTTATATTGTACTATTTTCTGTAGTTTAAGATTATGAAGAATTTTATAGAAATTTGTAATATTAAAATTTTGAGAACCAAGGATGTTGAAGTTACTTTTCTTTTTTGTGAAGAAAATACCCGGAAGTTACAATTTAGTGAGAAGCTGTATACAAACTGACTGTTAGAGGGTTGCACACGTATGTCTAGGGTTAGACATGCACGCGGTTTGCTCTTATTATTATTTTTTAACCAATCGTAAAAAAAATAAAAAATTACTCTGTATTTTTGTTAACTTCTGTTGCATGAGTGATTCGCATTACTCGTGTACATGTCTTTACGACAGTGAAGTATAATGTACGTTTGTTTTTCACGCCCTTGAGTACTTTGGCGTGGAAATATATTTAGTTTTTTTTTATCAACTTTTTTTAAACCAATCTTTGAAAACATTAAAAACTACCTAATTTGTGGTAAGTTTTCTTGCTTTGTTGACCCGCCTTATACTCGCATATATCTTGACGGCAGTGAGGTATAACTACGTTTATGTTTTTACGCCCGTGAGAAATATATTTATGGGCTCTTTTTATTATTCTTGTTTTTCCAAAAATCGTAAAAGAGAAAAAAAATTGCCTGATTTTTGGTAACTCTTATTGCTTGAGTGACCCGCCTTATGGACGTATACATATATCTTTACGACGGCGAAGTTATAACGTCGGCGATTCCACTCTCCTCGAGGAGGTTCGCGGCGAGCGAGAGAACAGGCCGCTCGGCTGGCAGGCAGAGAGGCACGACCGGATCCGCAACGACCAAGTCCACGAGGAGAACGAACGTATCGCTGCGTGTTGGCCCGCTCGCCGGAGAGCCTAGCAGAGAGAGAGAGAGAGACAGAGAGAGATGGAGACTCCCGCGCCTTTCTTCGCGCGGCCACCGAGGCCTGTCAGTTGGTATCCGACCGCGGACAATACCTGACAGGTTTCCCTCGCAGCTGTGCACAGAGCTGCGGCGCGACGATAAATCGAGATCGTCATCTCGACATCGCCCGATAATATACCGAAAAAAAATACAATAAAAAAATCACAAAGCTTATCTGTAGCTTCGTGTTACACGCGGATCGATAACAAGTGTCGGCTACCGAATATTAGAAGTGATACCAGTTGTTTCGTAAACGGAGGTGATAAAGAGCTTCGGCGCACATATTTCCAATGGATTCAGTGATGATCGATGTTACGGATTACGAGAAACGATTACGGAAGTCGCGTAGCGGCGAAGACTAAGCTTTGAAAAATATATATATATATATTTATAATGATAATAATTAGATTTATTATGACATTTTTCGTTCGTACGAAAACGTATCACAAGTACTATTAAAAAATATATATATGTATTTTTTTTTTGTTCAGGCAACTTTGACGAATATATCTATATTTTTTTCCTTTTAATGTGTTCCGAGCAGCGAGACGGAAATGCTTTGAATCGATGTTACGGATTACAGGAAACTATTACTAAAGTCGTATAGAGGCGTAAATTAAGACTTAAAAAAAATTAATAACAATAATAATATTCTTATTAAATTGTTCGTTTATAGAAAAACGTAAATACGAACTACACTCTGTACGATTAAATATTACACAGCAGTACTTACTATAAAAAAAAGCTCGTTTAATCATTTTTTTTTATTCCCGCAAATTCGTAGAATATATATATATATATTTATTTTTCTACGTTGCAATACGTTTTCCGAGTAGTGGAACGGAAGCGCTTTGAGGGAAAAGGGTCAACAGTACAGAGCCGGAGTAAAAAGGAATTCAATTTAATATTCCAGACGGTATTAACAGCCTCGAAACAAGTGAGGCAGTGTATTTTCGGGCACGCTAGGATAATTCTACTGATGCCGGTAGGCACGATTATTCAGAGCATAAAATCGTCGGCGTTGCACCGTGCGTATCTCGACGTGGAATGGAATAGACCGCGGGGAAGAAGCACGATGGTTGCCGCCACTATAACAATATACGTATATATATATACATATATTATATATACATATATTTTATACATATATATATATCCACGGACGGTATTATAACTCTACCTATATACCGAGTAGTGCCACGAGTAGCCTTCGGTCTGCTCGAAATAATTATTCCTCGTCTCGGAGAGGCGTTTCTCGTCACGCCTCTCGAGTATAGTCGCGAGCGGAATTAACCGGACGGAATACGCGAACGACTTTGAAAATCTTCGAGATATATTATTTGATTACGTTCCGTGATATGTACATGTGCAAAGAATAACGGCAGGAAATATCGGGAGGAGGATTTTAGAAAAAGAATGTGTCGCATGCATTTTTTTCCGATTTTTAATCACATTGATGTATTGGGAAATGTAATTTTGCGAATACGCGAAGACTTTGAAAATCTTAGAGATGTATTGTTTTATTATGTTTCGGGATATGTGTATACATATAGGCATATGCGCAAAGAATAACGGCAGAAGATATCGGGACGGGCATTTTTTTAAATATATATGTCACATATGCATTTTTCTCTGATTTTTAATTACATTGATGTGTGGGGAAATGTTATTTCGCGAATACGCGAACTACTTTGAAAATCTTCGAGATACATTATGCGATTCCGTTTCGGGATACATATATATATGTATATATGCAAAGAATAATGGCAGGAGATATCTGGACAAGGATTTTTAAAAATCACATATTCATTTTTCTCCAATTTTCAATTACATTGTAATTAAATGTAATTTCTCTCTCGAGTATAGTCGCGAGCAGAGTTAATTGGACGGAATGCGCTAAAGACTTTGAAAATCTTCGCGATATATTATATGATTACGTTTCGCGATATGAATACATTCATATATGCAAAGAATAACGGCAGGAAATATCAGTACGGGGACCTAAAAAAATCATTTTTTTATTTAATCGCATATACATTTTTCTTCGATTTTTTATTTCATTCATGTGTGGGGAAATGTAATTAGACGTCAATTTGCATAGAAATGATGCTTGAACTATAAAAATATCAGTTTTACTGGTACGTGTTTTGGTGGTGGTAAACAACAAGTTTTTCCTGTATTCGGTTTCGCGCGTAATATATTTATATGTATATATATATATATATAGCTGTGTGTGCTGCATGTACCGGCTCACTTTCACTGGGGCCCTCTCCTTGCCCTCGCCGCGTCCCCTGCCCTCGCACCCCCCTCGGAAACGAGAAAGGGAGCCGTTATATAAATTAGACGTTTCACAGAAATAATCCCGGCTTCCACTGCACTCGCGGACACGTTAAATCGAAACTTCGTAGGCTTTCGTGAATACTGTTTATTATTTTGTATTTTATATTTTACTTTTTATAACAAAAAAACAACAACGCGGATTTCATAAATTTTTTTTCATCTCTCCCCTCAGTAATATTGCAATGACTAAATGCAATGAATTTATTGAATTCACATTATCTTTGCGAGCATGCAAAATCCAAAATTCTTTGGCTTCAAGTGTCTCATTTATTATTTATTCGGAAAAAAACCTTTGATTTTTTGTTTCAATAATATTTCGAAGAAAATCATTTTTTTAAATTTATTAACAGAGTATCGATATATCGTGTATCCGATACTCGTGTTACAATCGCGTGCAGACGGTTCTGCCGCGGTCCCAAAAAATTGTTGCGGCAAGCTATATAATACACTCGTCTCGGGTGTCATTCGGGCCTTATTCTTTTATTTTTATTTTTATTATTTATTTTTATTATTGTTTCTCGTCCAGTCACCTCATCGCTCGATCATCTCGTCTCGACGACGATAGATCGATGTCGAGGATTAAAAAAAAATAATAATAACAAAAATTACCGTGAAGTCTCATACTTCGTATATCGGGCGACTTCCATAGCGATTACGCTTTGATAAACTTCTCTCTATCTCTCTTCTAAATATCGCTATCTCTCTGTATCTCTCGCTGCCTCTCTCTCGCTATCATTTGTCGATATTGCGAGGCGCCAAATGGCTTAGTTCTCGCTGTTATCCCACTCTTTACTCAGCCCCTATCGACACGTTCTCGATAATTCGCAGCATCGATCACGATCCATCAAGTAGAAAAAAAAAAAGAAAAAATGCATGAAAAATATATGGAAAAATAATAATTTTGCCAAAAAGTTGTGCATCTTGCATAAACGTTTGCCCAACAATTACATAAAGTACAGTAACATATTCGTACATTTATCAATTCATATATTCTTTAATAAATTTATATTATTTGTTAAATATAGTAATATATTGAAACAAGTTCTACACGTCCTCTATATTTTTCCATAATTTTTTCACCCAATTATTTCCACGTGCCTAACAATTTTTAACGCCAAAAACTATCCTCGTCAGATCTCTTCGATAAAGCGTCGC
Source organism: Stenichneumon culpator (assembly GCA_964017025.1). Classification (NCBI taxonomy): domain Eukaryota; kingdom Metazoa; phylum Arthropoda; class Insecta; order Hymenoptera; family Ichneumonidae; genus Stenichneumon; species Stenichneumon culpator. The sequence goes on along the minus strand of OZ024779.1, from coordinate 14,611,832 downwards.
TAAATCCTAAAAAAAAAAAAAAAACAAACAAACAAACCGTGCCAACTAAAGCCATCGAGTGACCCACAATTGGATAAATCAACAAGTAATCGTTGTGAGCCCAGCAGTGAAAATCGTTCATCGAGTTCTCCGACGAACCGATTTATTTTTATCAATTTATTTGAATCCACAAAGTGGATCTCCTCGATGAAGCGTCGCTAAATCCTCTCACGAAAAAAAAAGCAAACAGACCGTGCCGACTAAATCCATCGAGTGACCCACCATTGGATAAACAAGCAATCGTTGTGACCCCAGCAGTGAAAATCGTTCATCGAGTTCTCCGACGAACCGATTTATTTTTATGAATTTTTTTGAATCCACAAAGTGCAGTGACCCGTGCGCGGATCGCCAGTCCAGCGAAGTGTCCGGAGAGCCGCCCGGCGCACTGTCGTCAGCACAGCGATGAGTTTCATCGAGCCCGGAGCGCTGGTTCTTGAGTCGAACGAGCTAAATGAACGAAAGTAGTTCGCCAGCGTGGAACGAAAATCGCGAGGAGTCGACGATCGTCGTTGAGTTGGAATTATTGAAATTGAATAGTCAGCGCGTAGGAAGAACCGATCGGTAAAAATGCGAAACGGTGGTCAGCCGCAGCAAACGGCCGTGATGGCTCCGCCGCACCTGAACGGCTCGGCACAGTTCATTTCCGGCGGATACGTCGGCTACGTGCCCCGTCAGTCCTGGGGTCAGTATCAGTCGCAGCAACAACAACAACAACAACAGATCCAACAGCAGCAGCAACAACGCCGAGGCAGACCCCTCTCTCATCCGCCGCCCCCACCACCGTCGTCCTTAACGGCTTCCGGCAGAGAAACGGGACAGAGACTGACCTATCAGCAACCACCGAACTCAGCCAAGAGCAACTCGCTTCCGCGTTCGCGAAGCGGTACCAATCCACGGAGTACCGCTCCATCGGTGAGTTTTATGAGTTGTAAAAGAAAGGACGAAACATCTGCGTTGAGGAAAATTTTTGTGGGATTTTTTTTTTTTTTTTTTTTTTTTTTTTACTGGAAATGGAGGAAGAGGAAAATGTTTTTGGGAATCGGACAATGTTTCGTCCGGGGATGGTACAATTTTTTTTTATTTCAATGACTACCGGGATTTTCTGCGCTTCTTACCCTGTTGTGCAAACAAAAAATACTGGGAAATGCAACTTTTTTGAAAAATCGGATGAACCGAAAAACATGGCCGACTTGAATGTTTACGTCGAGAAATATATTCGTGAGGATTTTTTTTAGACCGAAAATGGAGGAAGGGAATAAATGTTTTTGGAAACAGGAAATGTTTCGTCTGACTGTGGAACCATTTTTTTTATTTCGACGACTACGGGATTTTCTGTGTTTCTTACCGTGGAATGCGATTTACAATTCATCATCATCATCAAATGTGCATAAAATCTTCAGATGCCCCTACAAAATTTCGACAATATATTTTTTTTATTTTTAACTTGTAACAAGGTAATTTTTCTCTCGGTTCGAACGCTCAAAAATGAGCTAAGAATAATTGCAAGCAAATCAAAGCAATTCCGCCAAATCTCCAGGTGCCCATACAAAGTATTCACAAAATATATTTTTAGTTTAATACGTTTTCCAATGTACAGTTTCTCTCGATTCGAAGGCTCGAAGATGAGCTAAAAACAATTCTAAACAAACTGCGACGATAATCGATTGTGACTCGACCGATTAATTATGAATCGCTGTTATTGTATTCGAGGCGGTAAAGAGCGCCAGAAGGAGGGGCAGGGGGGGGGAAGGGATCGCTGTAGGTGAAAACGATCGGGCGATCGATCGCGATGCGGTTGCGTCACCGCCTCGATGGAACATTCCACAGGATCGATAGCGCGACAAAATTCCATATGTTTTCGTTGTCACGATTTATGCGCGATATATGTCGGTGACTGAGTATACGCGACGGGAGGCGCGTCGACGAGGACAGCCGCGAGAGTCTCGAATGGCGCCGCGTATACTTTTACGACTCGCAATACCCGCCTCGACAGTTACAAGAATCTTGTGCGTACCGCCGAGCGAGAAATTAAACGCTCTCGCTGCGCGCGTTAAAACGCACGGTGGAAATTAACCTCGCTCTAGACCGACGCACGGAACTCGGACGAACGTAATTCCCGATTTTATCGCAAAGCGACTCCGCCCTGGCCAAGCTTTATTAATAACACACTTATCTCTCGAACCCACTTCGCTCTTTCGCTCACTTCCTGTTACGTCCTCATTATAATTCTTAATTCTGCGAGCCGCAAATAAATGTGTGGTTCACAAATAGCCACATTATTGAGAACTACGACGAAGGAAGAATGTTTTTTTTTCTGTTTTGAAGAGTTGTTGAGAAAATTCATACAATGCAATTTTTTTCTGTCCGAATAATAATAATAATTATTATTATTATGAAAGCGACTCGGAGATGACCAGCTTTATTAATAACACACTTATCTCTTGAACCCACTTCGCTCTTTCGCTCACTTCCTGTTGCGTCCTCATTATAATTCTTAATTCTACGAGCCGCAAATAAATGTGCGCCTCAAAAATAACTACAATATTATTTGAACCTACTGACATAGGAAGAAATTTGGTATTTTTTTCTTTTTAAGATTTGTCGGGAAATTCATACAATGCATTGTTTTTTCTTTCGGTTCGAGAATGATAATAATAATAATAATGTGCATGCAAAAATTGACACAGTGCAAATGTGGAACGACGCGCGCGTATTTAAGAAAAACAACAATTGCCATGTAAGAATTGCATAGCAGCTCTTACGTAGCAACAATTCAACGTTGAATTTAATTGAATTGAAATGGGAGTATGACTAAAAGTAATTAAATATAAAAATAGGCTGGCGAGTAAACTGAACAGTACAGAAAAACAGTACAAAAACATTACGCAATGTAGATAAAATTTTACACAAACATTTTGTACTGTCAACAGCGATGAGTTTTTATTCGCATTTATTCTATCCACTTAGACAAAAGCGCTTCTGGTGGACATTAAATTCGCCGCAAACTCCTGCTGAGGAAGTTGAGTCATCGCGAGCGAGAGAACCGTCTCTGTTTACTCGCAGTCGCTCATCACGCCACGATAACGCGTCAGGCATACTTCCACTTATCGCACTCGAAGCCATCAAGCATACCCGAAGTATAATACGAAGCCCGCAAAAAAAAAAAAAAAAAAAAAAAAATCAACGTTTCGTCGAGTGAAAAAATGTCCGATCCTCGGATTACGATCGTACGAATCTTTATGAGCCTCGATTAAATGGAACGTATCGCCCTCGATTAAAAAAAAGCCATAAAATCTTATTAATTGTTTTTTTTTTTTATGGGAAAAATGTGGACATAAAATTGTTTTTACGTTTCCGTCGTCGATAACGCATTCGGTGTCTTGCTCAGCCAAAACTTTATTTTTTTTGTGGCAAAATAAAGCCGAGAGAAAATCCACGAGCGATTGATTACCGAAAAAAAATTACTCTCATCAGCGTTTCGGTTATCGGATAAGGAAATTTCAGTTCGCTGGCTCACGCCAACTCGAATCTTTATTGACCTCGATTAACTCGGTCGTATCGCCCCGATAAAAAAACTCGTTACATTTTATTGATTAATTACGTTTTTCGTATAAAACAGAAATACACTTCTTTAATCGATTTTCTCTCAACTGAAACTGAATTAAATTTATTTCATTGATTTTTTGCTTTCTCTTAGAGGAAGTTATGTGTCGGTGGAAAAAAAAATGTCGAGATTTTAATGGATACGTGTTCAGAATGTTCAAATCATAGAAAAATCATATTTACAAAATTGATATAATAAAAATATTAGAAAATTTTCGCATCCTTTCCTCATAAAAGTTGAAAATTGAAATTCTCATATCGCTTTCTCAGTGTTCCTGTATTCGCGAAGCTTCCTCTATGAGGAAGCCAGAAATACAGAAAATGCTTTCTCATAGAAGAATCTTTGCGAATAACGAAACATCATGACAAAGCGATATGACAATTTCAATTTTCAACTTTAATGAGGAAGCTACACGAAAATTTCAATGTTCACCTTTTTAAAATCGAACAGAACAGAAATAAATTTTTCAAATTAATTTTTTTCAAATCTGCAGTAATTTCGATTATTTGTTTCAACTCCTCCCTCGCCGATCGCGCAATATCATTGAAATTCCCCGAGTCGCTCGATCTCCAAAAGAACAAAAAAAAAGAACAAAAAAAAAAAAAATCCGCAAGAAAATTCAGCCAGGTACTCAGTCATGCACGATTTTGTTTCGCCGAGTGTTTATCGTCTCGACGCTCGGGCGGCGATGTTCGGGCGACGAGGAGGGAATGATTTATATATCGCTGCCGCGGATCTCTCTCGGGCGTTTGTGTGCGGAGACTCTTCGATTGCCCGCTCGAGCTTCGGAAAAGTACGTGAGAAAAACTTCAACGACCATTCACATAAACCGGGCTACTACGTGCTGCTTCTCTCCTTCGTCTCTTTCGCATCCAAACCACATTCGGCTAATATACGAAGAGGCAATCGGTAACGGTATAACCCTCCGGAGTTACAGGCGGGCGACGAGCGCTTGTGTTTATACGGCAGCGGAGGAGAAACAAAGACGGCGGGCTGCGCGTATTTATGCGCCGCGGAGCCGAGCGAGTGTGTCTAGAAAAGCGTTGCGCGCGGAATATTTTATGAGTTTTAAAGGCGTTCACGTGGGAATGCTGTTCAACTCCGTAGGCCGGTCATTTCGAGAATACTACATATCTGAACGGAGATAATAAAATCTCAATGAAACGATCCGGCGAGGCACAAGGCCGATCCGACCGGAATTTTAATAAGGAACGAACACATAAATTCTTTCCCTTTGATCCAATTTTTTAACACGTTTAGATTGCACTGCGTTGAAGCTTATCTTGCATTGTGTTGCAACACGTGATTGATATATTTTTTGATACAATTAGGATTACAGCGTTTGTTTCTTGTTACTTATAATAATTATAATGATAATAATAATAATGAAAGTAGTCCAGGTGTTAAGACGGTTTAGTTATAAATATAACAATCATAGGTATAAGAAGCAAAAATCGAAAGACCAGTTACAGTAAAATTTAATTTAAAAAAATTTTATATCCCCCGAATGCAAAGTTTTTTCCAAAATATTCATCAAATAATACATTAAAAAATGTCCAGAATTCAAAAACTAAAAATTCAAGATCTTTTTTTTTAATCGCTGTTCCGTCAATTTGGCAAGTATGCCATAGTGTGGTGGCATGCTTGCTTCCAATAATAACTTTAAACAATTTTTATTAATTTTTTTCGCTCCATCTGCCGATGGGATGCACTCGAGAAACCGAGTCGACGAGTACGTTCCGTGGCAGCGCGATCGAAAGACCTGTTAGACGTCCGCACGGTTCTTCCTACGTGGTATTAGAAAATGCCCGAGGTATATGTCCCGTTAGCGGGCGGCGTCGAGCTTCTGTTCGTTCTCCAGATGAACTCGCTACACACACACGCACAGCACACACATATATATAAATACAGACTGCAATCTAAGAAACGGAAAAACGCTTCGAACTCTTGTCAGCAAGAAAAAATTTCCGCAACGGTCTCTGACCGTTTATATATATATATATATATATATATATATATATATATATATATATATATATATATATATATATATATATATATATATATATATATATATATAAACGTATATTAATACGTTTTAATATATAAGTAATATATAAGTTATATATATATATATATATATATATATATATATATATATATATATATATATATATATATATATATATATATATATATATATGCTTGGATCACATAATCGAAACGAGTTTCTCCATCCGATCAGAATTATCCACTTTTCAATATGATATTCTTGCCACTTCACTTGGCGACGATATATAAATCCCTGATCGATTCAATACTGCCGAGTACATCGGCTGGAGGGTGCGGATTTTATAAACGCCCCTGTAAAAGCTTTCGCGACTCCTCCTACTGTGACCCACACCCATGTGCTTTTTTTTTTTCATTTTAATACCTTTTTATGCTTTCGTGGCGAATCGAACGAATGAATATTCATTTCACACACACACCTGGCGCCATCGTCGAGCCGTTTCGTTTGACGACCCGCCGGCGAATTAAATCACTCTTGCGCTTCCGACATCATTCCGTCTCCGGAATGTGTTTTATTTCGTGGCGACGAATAAATGAGATTTTCGACCCATAAAAAAAACTGCTCATCCGTTAGTCTTGTTTTTTAAATAAACTTCGAATTTGTAATACGATAAATTTTATAGTTAAGTTGAAAAAGAAACAGCCCATCCATTAGTAATGTTTTTGAGAAAAAACTTCGAATCCGTAACTCGATAAATTTTGTAATCAAGTTGAAAAAAACTGCCCATCCGTTACTCATGTTTTATAAATAAAGTTCGAATTTGTAATCCGACAAATTTTGTAATCAAGTTAAAACAAACTGCCCATCCATTACTCGTGGTTTTCAAATAAACTTCGAATTTTTAATCCGATAAATTTTATAATTAAATTTTATTAATCGCCACACTATCGGCCGACCCGCAATGCCGCCTCGACATTCTTGTAGGTCACGTCCCAACGTATCGATTTCACAACAAACAAGCCGAAAAACATAAACTCCCCGAGCAGTAACACCCCGAACAAGACGGGCTCGAGAAACTTATATTTACTCGTCCAGAAATTTTAAAAAATCCGCCACCGTCCTCGAATTAATTAATTAACCGATCGAACTTCCGCTACCCGTCATTATTTCTTTTTCGCACCAATAAAAACTTTCCCTACACACGAGAGCTCGAACGAGTTTTTTTTTTTTTTCTCGCCACCAAAGTTGTACTTCTTGCGGACGTAAGCGGGTGCATAAGATAAGTGCGCGCATGCGATAGCGTAACGTCTCGTCTAGCGTGCGATTCACGCCGCGATTTTCTCGTTACGTTTTCGATCAAGGCAATATAATAGCGTCGGCGTTGGCCGAGGACGTAACACGCGTTGCGAATTTACTATAGCGCGATACATATATATAAATAGCGTGGGTAAAATCAGAAGGGCGTATGTCGCGCGCTTGTGCACGCGAGATACGCCCTTCCGGTTTTAGGCAGGCGATACATATATATTTATATATACGAGCTGGCGTAACTTTCGCGTTGCACACGAGAGAACCCGGTGAGACTTGGAAACGCGTTCGTTACACCGCAGCTGTGTCAGCGGCTACGAGGTCGATAACTATCTTCTCAGCTATGCGAATAATACATATTGGTAATCTAGCAATGAACTTCCTATGGGATGTTTTCTTTGTCCGTCGGCCACTAATCCCCGTGGAAAGTATCGCGGACTTTCGTTGAGCAATCATAAGAAGGCTTTGTACGGATTTAGGGAGAGAGTGAGATTTAAAATGTTTTGATCTTTTTTTAATGTACGTTTCTTCAAGCTCCTAAATTTTTTTAATTCTAAACTTTTAAATTTCTACATTTTTAAATTTCTACACCCAGAAAAAAAATTTATTCGACGGTCTCCGTTTATTTGGTTTACTTAAAACATTTATTTGATAAAAATAAATATTTATTCAAATTAAGTAAATTGTTACGTAAATGAAATAAATAATTATTTAAATCAAATAAATATTTTATTTAAACCAAATAAACGGTGGCCGTCAAATAAATTATTACTTTGGGTGTAAATTTAATAAAATTGTATAATTTATTTAAATTTGTTCAATTTCTTTAAATTATCAAATTGAAAAATGTCTTTAAATGTCCAAACTAAACTTTTTTCTCGATTTTTTAAAAATACATTTTGTGTTTTCATTCCCAAGGGCAACGCGGCGGGCGACGAATAATCTTTTCTCTCGGCTGGTCATAATTTCTATTTCATTCAAGTCGACGATTCGAGGTCACAGACGCGGGCTGATTATAGCCGGTATCGATTTTCAACAGTCGAGTCTCCCGCAGGCGTTTTGCTTATTTGATTGGCGATGATTTATTGAGAGGCGGTGTTGCGTTTTATATAAAAAATGGAAAGAGATATAAAGTCTTTATTTCGTGTATGTTTTTACATAACCATTTGGGTTTTTACAAAAATCTTCTTTAAACATATTTCCTCTATTATAACTAAAGATACAAATATAATCCCTTACGACTAAGATAGTTTGTTATTATTATTTGTAAACATCTCTTCTGCACTTCTTCACACGGATTTTCTTTCCTTATTTTATCCTACCTCTCGCACTTTTCGGTCTATTGAATGTACCAAAAAATGGAAGGGTTAAAATATAGAATCTGACATGAGTGAGAGAAAATTGTGAATTCCTCTAAGCGTTCGAAAGATGGATCGCTTTTTTGGCGATGTGAGAAACGGGCTCAGTCGGTAATTAATCCTGTAATCTATTTATTTTAAGGACACGTGAAACGACTCAGTCGGTAACCAAAAACTGTAATGAATGCAATTCACAGAAATGCATCTTAGACATTTCGGGAAAAAGAAAAGCATTAGCGGATGTACAATTTAATTTAATAAAATCGGTCACTAAAGATACAATACGATTTCCTCTTTTTTTGCTCATTTGCTCATCACTTCCTGTATAAGAAATTTCGTTGTTCAATGTTGCCTTCCTCATAGAGAAGGCTATAACAATTACAATACAATTTTCTCAGTAAAAAAAAAGGAAAATCTTATACTTAAAAAACGACCAATTTAATATGTTTAATAAAATGAATCCGACAAAATTACCAAAAAAAAAATCGAAGAAAAAACAACACCCGCATTTTTCTTATGGGAGCTTCGACTCTATGTCGTACAATGTTTCCGGATAAAAAAGCATGAATAACTCGACGATTTAATTCGCCACACTCGACGTCGCTGACTCACCTCAGTTTTGCCAGATACAGACAGAGAGAGAGAGAGAGCGGTTAAATTGGTAGATGAAACATTGGATCTCGCGATTAACCGCGGGATTATTGTTAGCGACCGGAGAGCGGAGAATCGGTTGGTTAGCTTGAGTGGCGTGATCGCGGTTGCGGTGCCGCTAGAGACATATAATAGCGCGTTATAACCGACGTCGTCCTTTCTATGCAGCGAACACTGCGGCTGCAGTGAATTTCTTGCCAAGAAGACGATAACTCTCCGAGGGGTTCGGCGAGGAGCTAACCGGCTTCGATCCTTGCACACTCGCCTGCACAACGTGGACAAGGTCGCGATACAGAGACGAGACCGTCTCTCCCGTTCTAGCGCGCTGGGTGACCCGAGGAGACGAGGATAATCCTCTGTAAAATCGAAAGGGGTGCGCCGTTGAGCTTCGACGGCGTTGAGTATATGTATATGTATATGTATATGTATATGTATATGTATATGTATATGTATATGTATATGTATATGTATATGTATATGTATATGTATATGTATATGTATATGTATATGTATATGTATATGTATATGTATATGTATATGTATATGTATATGTATATGTATATGTATATGTATATGTATATGTATATGTATATGTATATGTATATGTATATGTATATGTATATGTATATGTATATCGGCGCGGCAAGTACGTCACCGGCAGATATTGTATATTTTTTATTTTCACTTTTTTTTAGATCCACTTTAAAATCACCTTAGGATCGAGTTCTATTAAACGAAGCGGAAATCCAATAAACTGCAAATTGTCTTTAAGCCTTTTGGAGTGTCGTGGTATAATCTCTGATTGCTCGTTTAGGGTAACGGACTTTTCGAATAGTTCAATGGAAACTCGGGAAATTTGAAAGACATCTTGAGTTTGCTTAGTTAATTTTTGTTTAAGACTTTTTTTATCCACTTTAAAATCACCTTAGGATCGAGTTCTATTAAAAGAAGCGAATATCCAATAAACTGCAAAGTGTCCTCAACCCTTTTGGAGCGCCGTCTTATAATCTCCGGTAGCTCGTTTGGAGTAACGGATTTTTTTCAACGGCTCGATAAAAACTCTGAATTTGTGCGGCATCTTGAGGCAGATGAAACGTTTGGCTAAGCATTTTTTTTTATATCTACTTTAAAATCATCCTTGGAACGTCGTGGTATAATCTCCGGTAGCTCGTTTAGAGTAACGGAATTTTTTTTTTCGACGGCACAATAAAAACTCACTGAATTTGTGCGATTTCTTGAGGTGAACGAAACGTTTGTTTGAGAATTTGTTTTTTTTTTTCAATTTTTTTTTTCTATCCACCAAGATAAAATACTTTGTTTTTCACTTTTCAAAGGTGTCGCCGCACGGCAACACCGAGCTTCAAAGCGTTTACCTTTTTTGTCTCACCCCTCTCACGGCAAGAGACAGCGACCTACATAGCTGCAAAAAAAAATAGAATTGTGTCTTCTAAGCTCCACTTAATAAAAAAAAATCACCCGAGGCGGGTTGCTTTTTTCATCATATAACGTTCGCTATTTACTGAGAATGCTACTTCAGAGATTGACAAAAAAAAATGTATAAAAAAAAATAACTTCGAGCTACTGTCATTAAACGCTCGTGTTACGTCCGTGCATGTTTTGTCCGCGCTCCGGAAGACTACAAAAGACAGGAATATGGGACATACGGGCAAAAAAAGAAGACAATAGAAATTTGAATCGCGTCTCTTAAGGTAGACGGAGCAGCAAAGTCGCGCCAAACATGAGTTTCAGAGGAAATTTCAAACACTTCTAAATAAGATAAAAATCTGAAAATTGACAAAAATAGAAGATAAAAAAATAAATAAAAATAACTGCAAGCTGCGACCATTGAACGTTTGTGTTATATCCGCACATGTTTCTTCCGCTCTTCGAAATACTACAAGAAGCGGGAATATGGGACACACCATTAAAAAAAATAATAATAATTGTAAACAAAGAGTTTTCCCTATAATTTAAGTGTTCTCCACCGTAATGTTAACTTTTATTGATAACGATTTGTAAGGGAAATGTTTTGTCCGTGTGAAAGACTCTCCAAAGTGCCATTGCTATGTCTGGTTCTACCCGTTAATAAGTAAATAAGTAAGTAAATAAAGGAAATTTCAAAAAAATAATTTAAACAAAATCGCGTCTCCTAAAAATTTTTTTTCTGAGCGTTTCTCCAAGAACATCGCACAGATTGACGAAAATAGAAAAAAAAAAAAAAAAAAAATTGCAAGTTACCATTAAACGTTCGTATTAAGTGCATGTTTCGTCCGCTCTCCGAAACCACTACAACCGCCAGGAATATGGGACACCCCGTCGAAAAAAAAATAACAATAATAAATACCAAAAAAATAAAAAAAGATAGAATCGTGTCTTCTCCTAAGCGTTTTTTTCCTTACTCCCCGGTGTAACAATGCTCTTGTAGGGTACTCGGGCGTTCGCCGCGGCTACGTTTCAGAAGGTTCAAAAACCACCCGAGCACGAAAAAGTACGTACGAGTATGCACTCGAGTTGCGAGCCGTCGAGAGGAGCCGGCTAGAGAGCGAGAGAGAAAAAAAAAGATGGTCGAGCACCGTGCCTTTAATTTTCTTTTTTTGTTTTTTTTTTTTTTGTTCTGAGGTGAAGAGTTTCGTCCCGCGAGCTCGCGCGCCCACACCCAGTACTTTTCGTCTAATTATTATTTCTTTCCTTCTCCCGCTCGGGCGCCCTTCTTCTTTTTTATATTTCCCTACTTTGCTCTCTGCCTCTTCTTTTTTTTTTCTTCGTTCTTTAGCACGAGCGAAGGAAGACTCGGGACGGAGGGCAATGCGGCATCGAGCTTGGCCCGGAAGCTTTCGAAAAGTGTTCTCGCTGCCAGCATCCTCCCCCTCCGGCTCCGAGAGAATTCATCTCTCTTCGGCGCTAGGAACGCAAACCGGAAATGCACTCGGCTCGATTACCGCACCAAAGACGAAATATGCGGGCTTTGCCGAGAGGCTTCGCCGACCCGACAATGCTTCGTTTGCTCCACCCCGGCGTTTGTTCTCAGCCTCATGAAATGTTATATCTACATCTTAATATATATATATATATAGGGTGGAGCGGGGCAAAATGGGGCAGCGGGGCAAAACGGGGCATGGAGCGAAACGTCATTTTCCAATAATTTTTGGATGCCCGAATTCGCCCCATCGATACATCAGGCTTTTCTGCCCCGTTGTGCCGCCTCGTCCGATCCAAAAATGATTGAAAAATTTAGTTTTGGCAAACTGCCCCCTATTGCCCCGTTGCCCCATTTTGCCCCGCTCTTCCATATGTATATGTATATGTATATGTATATGTATATGTATATGTATATGTATATGTATATGTATATGTATATGTATATGTATATGTATATGTATATGTATATGTATATGTATATGTATATGTATATGTATATGTATATGTATATGTATATGTATATGTATATGTATATGTATATGTATATGTATATGTATATGTATATGTATATGTATATGTATATGTATATGTATATGTATATGTATATGTATATGTATATGTATATGTATATGTATATGTATATGTATATGTATATGTACATGTATATGTATATGTATATGTATATGTACATGTATATGTATATGTAGGGGAGAGTGGGGCAAAACGGGACAGTGAGGGCAAAACTCAATTTTCAAATAATTCTTGGATGCTCCAATTCGTCCCAACAATACACCCGGATTTCCAGCCCCGTTTTGCTTCACGGACGACCATCGCCACCATCCAAAAGTTATTGGAAAATTGATGTTTTACCGACTGTTCCGTTTTGCCCCCACTGGCCCATTTTGCCCCTCTCTCCCCTATATGTATATGTATGTGTGTTTCTGTAGACGGACGGAGCTTTAGCGGTGCACCGCATAACGCTCGATCCGTGCTCGTGCACAAAGACTTTCCACCGCCTGGATTGGGAACGGATCTGCCTTGCAGATTTTACAGCGCCCACGAAATGCCGTTATATTGCCTCGGCTGTGAGGCGAACCCTTCGGTCGTCTGAGCTTTCCCGATTACAATGAAAATTCAATTACCGGCGTCAGGTCTCCGTCGCTTTGTTTTCCGGGAACATCGGTCGATGACCAGATATCGACGGGACGAGAAGTGGGTGAAAATATATATGATCGAAAATACAATCGATCGTTTGGCGGTCACGGGGAAGTTTCGATTTTTTTTTAGGCCACTATATGGGCTGTGTGACAAAATTCTACACTGAGAGAAGAATCTGGTAAAAATTACCAATCATCTAAGAAAAATGACAATAGCAAATAGCGTCATTTACAACAGTGCCTCTATTTTGGGTTTATTATTTGAAAACTATCAAAGATAATGAAGTAATACTTGTTGCAGTTAATTAAGACTCAAATTTTCCGTAATACCAGTTACCTCGACACCTCCAATATTTTTAACAGCCTTATTTCATTTTCAATGCCATGCGGAGCTTAGACGCTCAGTAGTCGGGACGTTCACCTTAAAGTAGTCGGAGCGATACAGTCTCGCCAATCATGAGTTTCAGAGAGATTTCGAACACTTATCGATGTGATAAAATTCTGAAAAAAATCAAGTACATGGGAGTAGGGCTGTGCAGATAGGCTGGCCCAGTCGGCTAAGATATCTTAACCGGCTAATGGATTTTATGGTTTGGCCGACTAAGCCGTCTTTCGTTTATTGGCGAGACTGTACCGCTTCGATTATCTTGATGGGCATTTGAAGCGGAACTCGCTACCTGCGTGTACTACGTCTATGTCCCACTTCGAATACCCGCTACTGTATATACACTGAGATAAAGAAATAGTTGAATTAAGCAAATGCTCGGTGACATACGTTCAAAGGTGTATTTTGTTGGTACAACAAAAATGTTTGTTCCAATCGACAATTTTTGAACAAATTGAAGCAAATAAGCGTTTAACAAAACAATGCTCTATTTGTACCAAAAAAATAACAGCTTTGAACGTATGTCACCCCGGCTTTTGGTTGATCCAACCAATTTTTTTTTCTCAGTGCAATTAATCAAATCTCTTTCATTCTTTAAATTTGATTACCAACCGAAATTGAAATAAATAATTCTATTAAATACATTGACGAGGATCGGCGTATCTACTTTAAACCTCCAACTCAGGAATTGTATATTTCACTAGAAACCCCCTCTTATTTATTTTTATTTTCCAAACTTTCCAAGAATCACAGCCAAACATAAGTTCTTCTATTTTCGGTGAATCTTAGAGATTTAAAAGTTCCGTTAGCTCGGGAATAAGAAGAGCTACACGTTACATCCGTTCTGGCAGAATCTGCAGGTTCGTGACGTCATAGTGGCATCCGCTAGAAAGGAGCCAAGGCGAACCGCATTGCTCCGTCTCTCGTCGGCCGGACACCCGATTCGTATTTTTTTCATTAATTTTTCCAAGGACGCGAGTCCGGAGAATGGGAGAAATTAATTTATCCGGCAATTATCGCTGGAATGTAAGAACGTAAAAAAAAATAAATAAAAATAAAATTTAATGGTGTCGTTGTTGTTGTATTTTTTTTGCAGAAGGTTGATCCCGAGCTGATATTCACGAAACAGGAGAGAATCGGCAAGGGAAGCTTCGGCGAAGTTTTCAAAGGCATCGACAACAGAACGCAGCAGGTCGTAGCTATAAAGATAATCGATCTCGAGGAGGCCGAAGATGAGATCGAGGATATACAGCAGGAGATCATGGTACTGTCGCAGTGCGACAGTCCGTACGTCACCAAGTACTACGGATCTTACCTCAAGGTTCGTTCATTTTATTTGCATAAAAAAATTCAAACCTCTCCTCGAGAAATCAACACCGAAGGGGATCTTACGGTATAATAGTACATTACTCCACGAGGGCGAAAAACGTTTTTCTAACGAGTGCTGCAATCACACGAGTTAGAAAGTGTTTCGCACGAGGGATGTACGAAGTTTTTCATCACAAGGTGCGAAAATGGCGGTTTTACGCACGCGAAGCGGGCGGAAAAGTGGCCATTTCAGCACCGCGTGATGAAAATTAAATTTCAGCCCTTCAACGGCCTGAGCCTTTTACCCATTAAACAAAAATATTTGCATATATAAAATAATAATAATATAATACTTATTGTGGCTGCTCAACTGTGTTGATTGATATACAAATAGATATGAGTATACGTTTTTCGACCCGAAAAAAATTTAAACGTTACATTTTCTAATTAAAATTGAAGATGTAATTTTTATTAAATACCACTTTTGCCGACGCATAGAATAAACTGGGGCAGCTAAAGGCTTAAGTGGAAGTGGACCATCTGTGCGTACGAGAGAGATGGTTGCAATTTTCAAATAAACTTTATTCAATAGTGCTAATTTTTTTGGGAAAAAAATGAATTCGGACCGGACGCGAAATTACCATGCGCATCCAAGCTGAAATTTGCTTTTTCCTGAAAAAAATTGTCACCCTTGAAAAAAGTTCATTACAGTTTTCATTACCAACCGCGATATTTCACTCCCCCTTAACGAATCTAGATCTCGAAAATAGTTTCCACGTCACATTCCACAATTATCTAGGGGAGAGCGGGGTAAGATAGGGACAGTGGAGCAAAACGCAATTTTCCAATGATTTTCCGATGCCCCATTTTGTCCCATCAAACAATTATTGGAAGATTGCACGTTGCTCCACTGTCCCATCAGAGAATTATTATAAAATTGTGTTTTGCCCTACTACCTCGTTTTGTCCCACTGTCCCACCAACAAATTATTCGAAAATTGTGTTTTACCGACTGCCTAGTTTTGTCCCACTGTCCCACCAAAAAATTATTGGAAAATTGTGTTTTGCCCACTGCCTCGTTTTGTCCCACTGTCCCATCACAAAATGATTGGAAAATTGTGTTTTGTCTCACTGCTCCGCTTTGCCTCACTGTCCCATCACAAAATTATTGGAAAATTGTATTTTGTCTCACTATCCCGTTTTGTCCCACTATCCCATCAACAAATTATTGGAATATTGTGTTTTATTCCACTGTTCCGTTTTGCCCCATTGTCCCATTCCGCGCCGCTCTTCCCTATGTATTACACATAAAAACTCTATACAAATAGAGTCGACTATTAAAAACATTTTTTTATATATTTGAATTAAAAAAAAATGGATAATAATGGAAGAAGATTTATACCTCATTTCTCCAGAGAGCAGTTCCAATGACAAACAGCCACTGGAAAGCCGCGTGGTCAATCCATCCGCGCGGTCCCTAGAGCAGGTCGCAGTGCCGCAGCACGTCTCGGGTTCTGCAGATTACTTTGCGTGACAGTGTATAACACAGGGCGCTCGGGCGTTGTGTCATCGGGCCCGATAATTGCAAAGCCCGCGGTTCGCTGCACCGAGGCAACCGCCTGCCCCGGTGGCTTCTCTCTCTCTCTCTCTCTCTCTCTCTCTCTCTCTCTCTCTCTCTCTCTCTCTCTCTCTCTCTCTCTCTCTCTCTCTCTCTCTCTCTCTCCCTCTCTCTCTCTCATTCTGCACGCTCCAACGAATTCGGAGAAATTGTATTCGTTGCGCTTTGCTCACTCTTCACCGTTACATTTTACCTCCGAATCCCTCATAATCAAATTATTATTCATTGAATGTTTACGCTCCTAAATTCCTTTTTTTATCATTTTTTTATGGAGCAGATCATTCTATTTCACAATACTCGTGGCCTCATCAATTTTTGTTTCTCTTTGGCCTTTTTTATCGATGCTTTTTGAGACTCCAGTTTGAAAATTCGTTTGAAAATTCGATGAATTGTTCGTCTTCCAAAAATCATCGAAACTCATCTCGCGTCGAATACGCAGCTTTGGCCGTAGGCAAGCCCAGCTTTGCGTAACGCCGCAATTTCTCGGAGCTATTATTAGACGACGACCAATTTTCTAATGGCACCGAGGCCTCGGTACTCCGAAATGCCTCTCGCTCGCTCTCCCGTCTCGAATAGGACGCCGGATAATGCCTTGACAAAAATGCCCATTATCGTCAAGTCGCTTGCACTTTTTTTACCTCGAATTATTTCTTATCTTATCCTGCCTAAAAAAAAAAAGATCCATGAATCGAAAAAAAAAAATTAAAGACTGCAACTGGAAGTCACCAATGATAAGAGACCCGGCGGGAGGGGAGGGGGGGGGGGGGAAAAGTATAAATAATTAATCTCCAATTGAACTTAAAGTCGAGAGCAATCGCGAGGATTTCAAAGAAGCCTCTCGTCCTGAAAAATCCCGCCGGAAGCGAGAAAAATATTATTTTTTGTTACGATTTACAAAAAAAAATTCTGGAGCTGCTATAAAAATGATGCTTTTTTATAAAATTATAAAATTGAAATTTTCATAACGCTTCCTCATAAAAGTTGAAGATGGAAATTTTCATATCACTTTCTCATAATGTTCCTTCATTCGCGGAGCTTCCTCTATGGCGAAGTCAAAAACATAGAAAATGTTTTCTCATAAGAGAACCTTCGCGGATAAAAGAACATTATGAGAAAGCGATATGAAAATAAAAATCTTCAACTTTTATGAGGAAGTGCTATGAAAATAAAAATGTTCAACTTTTATGAGGAAGTGCTATGAAAATAAAAATGTTCAACTTTTATGAGGAAGTGCTATGAAAATTTAAATTTTCCTTTTTTTTAACAAGAAAAAATTGACCCAATTATTAACGTGTTACAGAACCAATTAAGCCACTCACGAGGAGCTCTGACTAGAGAGAGCGTCAGCGAAGGTGAAAAGCTAGACGGAATTTCCAAGTGATAAGTTCGGCGTACGTGACGCTGTCGGGTCTTACCGTAACTGCTGAGACTGAGAGAGCGCCGTCGGAGCACTCTGACTGAGAGTCGATCAGCGGCGGCGCTACGGCCGCGTCGATTCGCTAATCCCTTACTGCCACTATCGGGCGCGTCCTCCCGGCCGCGCACCGGCACTTTGGCCCAGCTCGTCGATGCCACGGCTTCTTCGACAGGCCTCTCTCCCGTCGTCCCGAGAACACGTCTATCCTAAATTCCGCTATCTCAACCCGAGCGAACTTCCTTCAGCCTTCTATTATCGACCTCCCAAACTTCCCTCCCTGCCCCGAACGATCCGCCAACAGCCTCTTTTTTACTCCCTCGTTCGCTCCGAGAGTTATCCTGTCCGACAAAAAAAAAAATATATATATATATATACAATAATGGGTCTGACACTGATGGACGACGATCGAGCGATAACTCGATCTCGACCGAGCGTCCCTCCAACATCCCAATGTAATTGAAGGATTAAAAAAAAAGTTGCGAAAGAGTATCGACAGTTTATGCGGGAAAAATTGAACCTCCGTCGACCGTTTGGTGTTTGTTAATGGGACGATATGAAAATTAACAGAATAAAATAAAACAAAATAATAATTAAGAAAAAAAACAATTTGTAACAGAAGTTTATGCAATGCCTAAGAGCGAGCACTAATAAACTACTACTACTAATAATAATTAACAAAATAAAATAAAATGATAATTCGTAAAAAAAAAAAGTGCAAACGAGTACGAATTACTCACGTTACGGATGTCAAAACATAGGTTAAATTTTCATTGTTTTTTTCTTTCATCTCGTCCAATGAATAAACTGACTGATCGGCTGAAGCTCAATTTCTCCTGATTGAACTCTCGAGCTCTGCGCAATATGTTTTTCCTTTTACCAGCGAAGCACTTTTAACAGGGAAACGACCAGCCAGAAGCCTCATTTTAAGCCCTTTGCTCAGATTTACATAATTATAATTATAATTACAATTATAATCGACAACGATCGGCCGAAAGCTTGATGTCTGGCACACTTGTATCTCTACCGAATTAGAACTCTACCGAAATCTCCACCACTGAAGAAAAAAACTGTCCCGAAGTTGAAATAAAACTCTACCAGAATTGGAATAAAATTCGGGGAGCGTTTATTTTTTTCAGTGGTAGAGATTTTGGCAAAGTTCTAATACCGTGGAGTTGTGATACGGCAGAGATATTTTCTGGTAGAGTCGTGTGCGGTAGAGATGTAAATGCACCCGATGTCTAGCGAGCATCCCTCGAACACCCTGACTGTAGTTAAAGGATTTAAAAAAAATAGCTTCCATGTTGAAAAAGTAGTTGCCGCGACAATTTATGCGGGAAATTGGACGATGTTAATTGGACGATGGGAAAGGGAAAAAAAAACGAATTAAAATAGTGACTGCTTGTGAACGTAAAAGTAACTCGAGCTATGATAATTGATGCGGCAAAATTTAACGCCGCGCGTATTCGTTATTAATCAGCTCCGGTGGGCTCAACGTGAAAATTGGGTCACTCGTGTAAATTGCCGCGAGGCGGGATCCACTCTTTGATATATGTATACAACTAAACGAAGCGGGTTTAGCCGATCAGCGTCGCTGGAGCATTAACTCTATCGCCTCGTCGGGCACAATTCCCCAGGCGATACAGCCGCCGGATTTCATCCACCGCGAAATATGTTTGTCTTACGGATTATTAACGTTCGCTTTAATGAGCCATCGGCCCTCCGGTGCCGATTCGAGCGCTCGATAATCAATTGTAATTACCCTCGTGGGGAAGTTGATGGAGTGCTCGACGCTCCGCGATGAGTTTGTTATTGTTACATCCGACCGGAAGTTGGCGCCGATGCGCAAAATTCGTCGGTTCTCGATCCGATACCTTCGAGATTAAATACGGAGGTTTTTTCTTCATTAAAAAAAAAAAAAACATTTCTTCTTCTTCATTAAAAAAAAAAACACCATTTTCCCACCCAGCGAAATAAAAATTATTTTGCATTATCGGACCTGCAACTATTTCGCCTCAATTTAGATCCAAAAAAATGCCCAACCCAATATAAAATTCGTAAAAAAAAATCGACTTCTTGTCTCCATTCAAGTCTCTTCCCAATACCTTCTCCGACTTCTTTCCCAGCTAATCCAGAATTGTCTCTCCCCACTACTCTCCACCCCCCCCTCCCCCCCATTCCCAATTCCCACCCAAACCCGCCAGTTTTCCCAGCACAAAAAAAAAAAAAAAAAAAACCTCAACAGAGTTCCCCGAGAGTTACCGCGCGCCGGGAATACAGCGGAAGTTTTCAGGATTTCGCCTCTCGCCACACACGTTTGACCGGGAGAGCTCCGCCAGCGCAGCAGGCAGTCTGCTTCGCCGGCCCTACAGCGCAGAACAACGCGAAGCTCTCGTGGTCGAGTAATTAACGGTGTCTCCGAATCAGCGATTCGCCGGAAAGTTCGCTCCATTCGAGTGTGTCCCCTCAGCGGATCCAACTTCTCTTCATCCGCACGAGAGTTCCTCCCTCGTTTGCTTGTTATCCGCCGGCCCGTCTCGTCCTCCCTTCGCCTCTCGTCCGTCCCGAGCTTCTCCCTCTCGTGCGCTGGACACACGCCGGACCTCGTTATCGTAATCACCAATCGTGCTCGGGCCATGTGCCTCGCTCGTATCAGTCTTTGTTTCGTTATCTCGATGAAGCTGCATCGCGCCAGCATCCACCGGCTACCCCTCCGTTGTCCCGTTCTGCGTCGAGCCGGGAGCGTCATTATTCCGGATGCGTTAACCGTTAACTCGAGATTACGATAGAAATAGGAGAAGCCAATCGGGCGTGGGACACAACTAAGGGTATGTCTGTGCATGTGTTGCGGAAGGAAGTTGCAATTGCAACGTGCGCAGACGTTATTATGTTTGGCGAAGCTCAAGGAGATTTATTTTTATTTATTTTTATTTATTTTTATTTATTTTTATTTATTTTTATTTATTTTTATTTATTTTTATTTATTTTTATTTATTTTTATTTATTTTTATTTATTTTTATTTATTTTTATTTATTTTTATTTATTTTTATTTATTTTTATTTATTTTTATTTATTTTTATTTATTTTTATTTATTTATATTTATTTTTGTTTATTTTTATTTGGTTTTATTTAAAGAAGAAGAATCTGTGCTAAGGTTGAGAAGATAAGACTTACGAGAAATATCTCGTATGTGAGGAATTCTCTTCACTTTAGGCGTAAAAAAATCACGATTTTTTTTTTTTTTTATAGAAGTGAATTTATTCAAGTCCAACCAAGTTTCACATTTTGCTTGGGATCCTTCAGGTCGAAGCGTACCAATTGTTCAATTCCTCTCCTTCTATTATCCCGTTCTGCGTCGAGCCGGGAGCGTCATTATTCCGGATGCGTTAACCGTTAACTCGAGATTACGATAGAAATAGGAGAAGCCAATCGGGCGTGGGATACAACTAAGGGTATGTCTGTGCATGTGTTGCGAGAGGAAGATGCAATTGCAACGTGCGCAGGTGCATCGTAATGAGAAATTATTATGTTTGCCGAAGCTGAAAAAGATATATTTTTATTTATTTTTGTTTATTTTTATTTGGTTTTATTTAATGAAGAAGAATCTGTGCTAGGGTTGGGAAGATAAGAGTTACGCGAAATATTTCGTATGTGAGGAATTCTGTTTCACTTTTGCCGTAAAAAAAATCACGAATTTTTTTTTACAAGTTAATTTTTTCAAGTCCAACCAAGTTTCGAATTTTTATTTTATTACGTCCACTAATTACGATAATTTTCGTCGAAAGTACATTCTATTTTTCAACGATATGCATTTTTTATTTCAATTTATTCTTCATAATGTTTTTTTTTTCATGCGAGACCTGCTCGAGTCCTCGTCGCGTAAGTTTTAAGCTCGCGAAGCGTAAAGAGTCCCGTCATTAAAATAGCGTCGACGTTTTGCCGCGCTCGCCGTGTCTCGGTTTCCCCGGTTATATCGATAACAAGTATATAACACAGAAGACGCGAAGCGAGGAGGAGATCCGCGAAAAACGGCCTTGCACAGCTCGTTGGCTCGATGAGGTCTCGTGTCGAGGTACGAGGGGGATTATTAACGCGCGATATCTCGTCCGTACGATCCTCGCGTCCGGTCCAGTATCGCGAACGATGCCGTTCAAACGTGGAACGTTATAGATTCCAATAGCCCGACGACAAGATCGTCCATGTAGCGGATATAATTATAACGGCCAGTCGCCGGTGCCGGTACGCGACGATGGTTCCATCGGCCTATCTAGACGAGAGGCTTATAGATAGGCGAACACTCCCACCTCTTACTACGAGACTTACACGACGTACTTGTGAACCACCATATGACCCGATTACTCTTAGTTATGCACTGTTCGTTTTGAGCTATGTTCGGTTTGAACTATTACAATGGAACACGATGAGAAAATATCATTTTCATATATAATTCATTATTTTATTTATTTTAATTTTCTGATGGGGGATTAACTACATAATCGTAGCCGTAAGAAATTTTAAGAAATTAAAAAAAATTCTAACTGTTTGTTATGTTTTTCTAGCTCTCCGATTACTCTTAGTATGCACTGTGCACTGTGCGTTTGATAAAGCAATTTGGTTCACGCAACAAAATCCATAAAGTCTCATTGACGAAGTTTGAACTATGATAATGGAAAATAATAAGAAAAGATAATATTCATATATAATTTAATATTTTATTTATTTATTATCATTCTCGTGTACAGGATGAATTGGATTATTGTATCCGTAATCAATCTTAATACATTTGCACTGTTTTATTGTATGCGTTCTTTCGTAATTGTTTTAATAATACTGTGGAATGTATTTTTTTGCAGGGAACGAAATTATGGATCATCATGGAGTATCTGGGTGGAGGATCGGCCCTGGACCTGATGAAGGCCGGGAGTTTCGAGGAGATGCACATAGCCGTTATACTGCGCGAGGTACTCAAGGGTCTGGACTATCTCCACAGCGAGCGTAAGCTGCATCGTGATATAAAAGCCGCAAACGTGTTGCTGAGCGAGATGGGCGACGTCAAACTGGCGGATTTCGGCGTAGCCGGCCAATTGACAAACACCACGAGCAAGAGAAATACTTTCGTCGGTACTCCCTTTTGGATGGCGCCGGAAGTCATCAAACAGTCGGCCTACGACTCCAAGGTAAACATTTTTTTCTTTTTTTTTTCAAAAAAAAAAACTTCGATCGATTGATTTTTAATCGTTTTTCGATCCACAGGCGGACATCTGGTCGCTGGGAATAACAGCGATAGAACTGGCCAAGGGCGAACCACCGAACAGCGAACTTCATCCAATGAGAGTGTTGTTTCTCATCCCCGAGATCAATCCACCCCAGCTCACGGGCAACTACACCAAGCAGTTCAAGGAGTTCGTCGAGGCGTGTTTAAACAAAGATCCCGAAAACGTGAGCGATCGATGAAACCTATCTCGACTCCGAACCGGCCGAAGTTGAATCCACGAACTGACGATCTGCTTTTTTTCTGTTGCACATTCGCTCCATCAGAGGCCAACCGCCAAGGAGTTACTCAAGTTTCAATTCATCCGCAAGGCGAAGAAGAATTCTTACTTGATCGATCTAATCGACAGGTACAAAAAGTGGAAGTCCAAGCGAAGCGAGGAGTCCGAGACTGAGAGTGAAAATTCAGACTCGTGAGTACATCTCGATGCAACCCCCAAAATATTCAATCATTTTTCGTAATCTTAATCGCACGACGAGCAAGAATATATTTTTTTCTTCATATTTTATTTTATAGCTTAATATCGACGCTCCTGTTTTTTATTACTTTCTCGTTAATCGTCGAAGTTAGCTTAAGGGTAGCGTCGCCTTTTTTCGGGCATTTTTAGGTGTATTGTCTGAAATTTTTTGAAAGAAAAATTTCGTGTCTATTGCAATGAAACCGGGTGAATATTTTTATTTATATTATCATATAATGCAGGCATTTTCTGGTCACAATATTGAATCCTTCAGGCGGTGCAAGCTACGCTGTTGAGGATTCAATACTCTGCGACAAAAAAAAAATGCCAGCATTATGTAATTTTTTTATGTTTGAATTTATTGATTTTGAAGGATTTCTCCTTTTACAACCTGTCTCCATTAAATCCTAATTTAGATCTCGGAGCTATAAATTGTGTAATACTAATAAATAATAAACTAAGATAAGTTTAATGGAATTCCCGGAAGTCTACATATTCAAACAGTTGCAATGAACAAACAATATACGCACGATCGATGGGGGGTAACAATATTAAAAAAAGGTCCCTGTTTCATTGCGATAAGCACAAATATGTCTTTAAAAAAAATTCCTGATAATACTGTGATAATCGAACATAATAAGAAAAGCTAATCTTCATATATTTTATTATTTAATTTAATTTATTATAATTTTCGTATATAAGATGAACTAAAGTGCCTGAAAATGCTCGAAAAAAATGCGACTCTACCCTCAATGGATTATTTTATTTGGTAGAAAGAATTTTTTTGTGTATACATATAAATAAAAAATAAAATATAATTCTACGTTTACAGAGAAGAGTCTAAGCAGGACAGCGACATGGACGAGCCGTGGATAATGACGGTTAAGGGTCCACACGGTGGAAAAGGTGGTTCGGTTATGCCAGTGCTGTCGTCCCTGGACGATCAGCCGCCGTCGTTGACTCTGAGCCACACGCCGAATCACAGATCGGGCAACCACGCTCAGCAGACCAAGCCCCACGCTAACGGTGCCTCGAGATCGCCGCCGCAAGATTCGACGCTGAATCACTACAGAAGCGAGTCGAGAGATTCGGTTCGCGAATCCCAAACGAAACACACACCGGTAAGAAATTCGCTCGGAGGTACACGAGCGCCGATAAATCCCCGAGTGATTTTTATCTCTACAACTAGGCTTGTATCTCTCTCTCCCTCGCCAAGCCCTTCTTAAATGAACTCGAATTCTTTATCTCAGTCCCGACCGCACGAGGCTGCGCCACCGCCGCCGGTCGACATTCGAGAGAACCGCGACAGTCGAGAGTATCGCGATTCATCGCGAGATTCCACCCTACGGGAAACTAAAGATTCGCGGGAGATAAGGGAGAGCCGCGAGAGGGACAGTAACACCCGAGAGAAGAGAAACAGCAAGCCGGAAGTGCCGGTCGTGCCGTTGGTCGATCACAGATCCGGGGACGACAAGCAACGACCGAGGAGTTCGCAAGAGCCGAAACATCCACGCAGCGCCGCTCTGTCCTCCGTCATATTGCCTCTTCTTTCCGAGGTACGTTGAAAACTCCGGAGGAGGAAAAGTTGCAATTCGTTCGGTATTGAGAATTTGGGTTTTTATTTATTTATTTATTTATTTATTTATTTATTTATTTATTTATTTATTTATTTATTTATTTATTTATTTATTTATTTATTTATTTATTTATTTATTTATTTATTTATTTATTTATTTATTTATTTATTTATTTTTATTGCAGCTACAACGCAAGTATAAGTACTCCGCACGGGAAAATAACGGCGAGGGAGGCAGCGGTGTCGCCAGAAGCGGTAACGCGATAGAGGAGCTTAGGAGTGCCTTCGAACTGGCTGAACGCACGTCGCCAGGCATGAGCGAGGCTCTGGTGCGAGAGCTTCTCAAAGCATTGCTGCCGACTAATCACTCAGACAGCCGATTGTCGATGCTCATGGAGAAGGTTGTGCTGAGGTAAGAATTATTATATTAAAGAAAATGCATCTTATAAATTTCTTTCGTTTGAGTAATGTCTACAATAAAACAGCTTTGTACATTTAACCAACATTTTCTGTTCGCAAGGGACCACTACAAATTTAATCTTATGATTGACAATTGATTAACAAGAAAGAAAATTGTGAACGTATTAATTTATTTTTTTGCTTTTCAAGTTATACATTTCTATCGACTGAATAATTTACACGGTAAAACAGTTTCCCCCATTCAAACAACATTTCTTATTCGTAAAAGACCACCATTTTTTTCATTTGATTTTTACGATTTGAGATCGATTAACAAGGAAGAAAATTGTGGACTTTCGAAGACAAGAAAAGTCTGTTACATGTACAAACTATTTTTACTGCCAAACAGAGGAAACAAAAAAATTATTGTGAAAACTATAATTTGGCACGTGACTAATCGAGCGATCGTAACATGTTTGTGTTGCAGGGACACGTAGGGACGCGAGAGAGCGAGGGTTCGCAATAGATTGTGGTCCGACAAAACATTGACGCTGTAGACGATCGGTTATGTCCTCGATAACGAATAAGTGAGAAAGGATGTACGGATACAACGAGACGCGAGGATATCGAACGAGAGTGCGAAGACGATTACGTTTTGGATTGAGCGCAATTAAGTGAGACATCGTGCCAGCGGTCTACAATTGGACAAGTTCCTAGCCACGTCACCGTAAAATGACCTGTACCACCAATCTGCTTCGGTTCAACGCAACGATAGATCTGTGCCGATAAACGGAACAAACCAGATTATAACAAGCGCCGATTTACACGTTTCCTCCGATCGGCTCAAAATAATCTGCGAGTTTCTTTTTATATTCGGAGGGGTTGTTATTTTTTTTTTTTTTTTCATCTGGGGGATAAGAAACGATTTCCTCGCGCCTCGGTACGATAGCAGTCGAGACGAGACTCCGGTCGCCTCGTCGACACTGAAGTCTGTGTAAATATGTATGTAGCGCGATAAGATAGACTTATTATTCTAATGGTCGACGTTTCTGCCGACTGGTCACCGCAGCCCGAGTAAAACTATCCGCGAAAATATGTGTTTTTTTTTCCACGCGTTCAATATCCCGTTCAATCGTTTTACGAATTAAAAAACAAAATATCCGTGCCGAGAGGGCGCGTATTGGATCACGATCTTTTGGTGAACACGCACCGCCGCTCGGCACGACTTCGCTTCCAATATTTTTCGAACCCCGGCCGTGACACTGAAAGGGTTACTCGGGATCGATAAAAAAAATCCGCGCGTCGCTCAACCAGTCGACGAACTGTACGAAGAATCTAGTGTAAAATTTACGATGGGATAGTATTAAAAAAACTAGAGAACACAGCATCCCCTGAAACGGACACGCCACACAACAGAGTTAAGAGAAAACGAATCTAAAGTACGGGAGGAATTTAAAGAGAGATAAGTAAATATTGTCCAGAAGCGTGACAAATACGTCGTTCGCGTAGTTCTCGCGTGTGTTACAATAGACGCGATCAGTCGCTTCGTAAAAACGGGAGACATTTTTTTTCTGTTTTTCTTTTCTTTTTTTTTGTTCTTGTCGAAGGAGATAAGTCGAATTAGTCTCTAACAATTATTACCGTAACGAAAGCGAGAGATGAACTTATCGTAGGCCTTGCATTTCTACTTCCGTCTCCATCCATATTCTCACCTCTGTCCCCCATCCTTTTATTAATCACGCAAGTTTTACTCAGGTGAGAAATGTCGGAGTAGATACCGTTTTTTTTTTTCATCCTTTTAGTACATCTGCTCTATCGTTTAATTACGAATTATATTACTATTGTTTCATCGGTTGGGTAAGGTATTGTTTTTTTTTTTTTTTTCGTTTGGATTTTAAAAGAAACGCGTCTCGCTGAATTCTCGTGGCAAAAAGCGCGAGCCGCGGCGAGATGCCGAATCGGTTTGGGGTACCGAAGATCGAGACTTCCGGTGGATAAGAAAAAATCCTGAAGCACTCGATCGAGATCTTACTTTCTTACCATCTTTCTACGTGGCCATCTTTGTTAATGTTTCTTTTTTTTTTGGTTTCCTTCCTTCCCCCGTGAGAATATGCAATTTTGGTGAAACTACTTGTTCGGCTGTTCACGCCGTTACGTTTGTATACGCCTTACTTATTATTTAATTTTTTTCCTTTCTCTTTCGTTAATAAAAGTCGAGGAACGCTTTCAGCTGTGATTCGCGACTCCGTCTACGGTTCCTCGTCTCGTTATGTTTCATTCTGCGTGTATTTCGACCGATTTTTCGGATAAACCGAACGAGATGAAGGAAAAATAAAATTGAACTGCGGTCTTCGACGATTGTCTTGTCGCTCGAGCGGCCGTTCGCGCTTTGTCCCGAAAACGGTGGAGATACAGAGAGAGAAGTACAGAAGAAGAAAAAATGAATATTGATCCCACCGTATCCGGCACCTCTTCTTTGTATTATACTCTTGGCTATTACCCGTAATATTCAGCGTTAATGATCGATAGTAGAGTACAATATATGTATATATTGTATTTTACATCTACCTTGGCTGCGTACGTTGGAGTGTATTATATTGATTGTATGTGGCATGCCGAGGGCGTGTACAAATCTTAAAAGAAAACATG
Source organism: Stenichneumon culpator (assembly GCA_964017025.1). Taxonomy (NCBI): domain Eukaryota; kingdom Metazoa; phylum Arthropoda; class Insecta; order Hymenoptera; family Ichneumonidae; genus Stenichneumon; species Stenichneumon culpator. The sequence goes on along the minus strand of OZ024779.1, from coordinate 14,583,706 downwards.
AAATAAATCGATATCGACACTTGGATTGTCACTATATTACCGACACACATTGCGTAACATATTCTCCACTCAATATGTAAGAAATATTTCAATTATCGGAACGAACATTTTTTTTTTTTTGAACACCGGAGACCCTGTAGTAAAATTTGGCGGGGCTGAGCAACGACGTAATCGGAAGTTTAACTAATTGGTATTAGCGAGTAACGTATACAAGTATACGGTTAACATATACAATATAAAATATTCTGCAATACATTGTGGAACTGTCCTCAAAACAATGCATCAATTGTAAAAAAAAATGGGGAGGCCAGATGACAATTTACACCTTTTTAAAAAGTGTTACTTATTTTTTTAAAAGATTTCTGCTTCCTCATAGAGGAAGTTTCGTTTCCATGACATTTGGACTTTTCAACGTTTTGGAACATTCTGAACGTGTTTACATGGAAATCTCGAAGAAAAAAATGCATGCAAACAAAGCTTCCTCTATGAGGAAGCAAAGAAGAACAAAATGAACAAATCACATCACGAAAAACGGCACTGTGTGTAATATTAACTGTTCTTAATCTTAACCAAGCAGCCACTGCATTTTCTCAATAATCAACATCCAAATATAGTTTTTGTATAAAAGTTTTATCGCGTAAGTTTACGAGATCTTCGATGACGAGAACATCTTAGAGCATCTTTGAAGAAAGAGAATGACCTATATTACATCAAAGTCGAGTAAAAATTGCAGATTATTCGTTGAAAAAGTTGAACGAATATATACATTTTCGAAAATTAGCAAAAACCAGCTAATATTTTTGCAAATCGATTGCAACTAATGTTGTTCTAGGTGAAAGACATCGGCTGTAATACAACTAACCACCCTCTACAATCAATAGATGCGTAACGTTTTTGATAATCCACTTTAAAAATGCAGCAACTCCAAAACTCAAAAAACCCAAATCCTTCAGGAGTTGGATTCCACCGAAAAAGGCCAAGCCGGATTCGGATTCAGCGGGGTATAATAAGAAGAAAAGAAAATCAACAAAATCAACAATCACATCATGAACAGCAGGACGTCTTTAATGTTAACTGTGCTTAATCTTAACGAAGCGACCATTCCATTTTTCCAATAATCAGCATCCGAAGTTTTTTTTTATAAAAAATTAATAAAATCCGTAAGTTCCATTGGGCAAGTTTATCAGAGGTTCGACGACGAGGCCATTCCCATCTGACCCGAGGGAGGTCTGGTGATCCTGAGTATTTTCCTGAATTGAGCGTGATCCGAGCCGCCTAGCAGCTTGCATATCACGTTCTCCGCTGTTGCCAGTACGCATCCTATTCCTTTCATTCTCTGCGGAATAATTATTTTATTTTATTATTTTTCATTTGTTTTACTATTACATATTTAGTTGGCAAAACTGATTTTACTTCGAGGGCATAGAGTTTCTCTTCCTCAGTGAACGCAGATATGCAATCAACTATGGCGTGAACGTTGAAACCATCTCTTCTCAACTTCATAGCCGTGATCTCGACGCATACGTGTGCTTCCTGACCAGCAAGGAGCACGGTTTCCGGAGGACCGCCGGAACAGATTTTCGACAAAACCTCTTTGACCTGCAATTTAAGATATTTTTTTTATTCATTTATTTTGCTTCCTCATAGAGAAAGCTATGTTTTCGTTAAAAAAAATTTGACAATTTAGTATCAAAGTACTTAAGATACTCCGAGCGGTAGAATCTCGCCAAACGTGAGTATCAGATAGAATTTCGAACACTTCTCGATGGGATAAAAATCTGAACAAAAACCAAGTAGACGAATTTATACGCAAAACCGTAAAACATGAGGAAGTAATTGTGCAAATCACTTTGAACGTTTTTTTCTATGTTGCAAGAAAACAAACTTGCCTCAGGAACGTACATGCCGAACTCAGTTTTTGCGAAAGGACCCTTAGCTCCGGAAATATCGAATTCCGGAACCGTCGGTCCCAGAATCGTCGGATTTTGCTCGGTGACGATCATAGGAATTTTCAGGAGCTTGCACTCGTTTATCTGTAACAAAAAATAAATAAATAAAAATCCTTGATCCGACCTCGCCGAGATGGAAACTCGAAAACTTTGAAGCTCGACCGACGAGTCTGATTACCAGTTTAGCCGTGTTAGCGACCAGCTTATCGAATTCGAAAGTAACGTTGGAAAACTTTGACTGTACGTCGCATATGAGCAGCGCAGTTTTTCCCTGCTTCAGGAACAATTTTGCCGGATTAATTGCCATGATTACCAGCCAACTGTAGCCGAACGTTTGTTCGAAAAAAACGAAGAAAAAGAAGACAATGAGATCGAATCAATTGACTGACCAGTCGTCAACTGATCGCGACTTTGACGCAACGGACTGTCTGATGTGCAATCGGTTTCTGCATATCAATAAATTTACTTATATACGCAGCTCGGAAAGTAGGGACAGCTGATAAGCTCGAGTATCTCGTCGTCGGTAAGACGTGTACAGATTGTTTATTCACCGATTTTTATCGTTTACCTTTATTTACATTCATTTCGGGGGTACCGAAGTCCGAGTGTTTAACTACGCGACGAAGCGATGCTGTGCACCTGCTTATGTTCTTGGAGTGCACAGAAGAATTCATTCACGAACCGAAACAAGAAATCATTCATGCGAAATAAGAAATCATTCATACGGAATAAAAATTCATTCGCGAAGCGAATAAGGTAATAATCCAATAATAATTATTGTTACGAAAAACTAACATCAACCCCATAATGACAAGAACCCAAATACTCACCATAAGGTGCGCCTCCACACAAGTTCTCAACATTCAATCGCTCTGTATACAACACACGCAAAATGTAAACCCCAGACGCAAAAACACCCTACACTCACCACATAACAACAACTCGAGAGAATGGCAAGCGGATATGCAAACTAAACCTAAGCATTTAAATTAAATAATACTTCCCCACCGAAAACGAACGCACCTGTACCAACAAAAGTGAATCTGGGGCTGAAGAACTTAGGTCGATGGCTCGTTGGCAATAGAAATTCAAACACATACTGTTAATATTATCCTGCATGTATTGATGATCGCACCATGCAAAGCATTGCCAATAAATACAATTACTGCTACCAATTATTGTTTCATCGGTTGTGTAAGGTATATTTTTTTCGTTTGGATTTTAAAAGAAGCGCGTATTGTAGTATTTTCGTGGCAAAAGACACAAGCACCAGCCAGATGCCGATTCGTTTGAGGTACCGACGATCGAGACTTCGGTGGATTACAAAAACGGAAAACCCCCGAAGGACTCGATCTAAATCTTACTTTCCTGCCATCTTTCTACGTGGACTTCTTTGTTAATGTTTCTTTTTTCCCCTCCTTCCCGTGAGAATATGTAATATTTTTTTAAGCTACTTGTTCGGGCGGTCATGCCGTTACGTTTGTATACTTCAGACTTGGTATTTAATATTATTTCCCTTTGTTCGTTCATAAAATTCGAAGGACACTTTCAGCTGTGATTTCCGATTCCTGCTACGTTCGTAATCATGAAATTATTGAAGGTCATTGAGTGATGAAATCTTTTAAAAAATGTATCTTTCAAGCAGTAAGAGATATCATAATCGCCAAGATCTTATAGCTCGGGCACCTCCGGACACTGCTATCCAATTGAGACATCTCAAATTGAAACGTTTTTTTTTTCTTTCTTATTGCCTATTTTCAATTATCGAACTGTCACAGGTCCTCAAAAAAATGTATAAAAATAGTAATTTCTGTAACGAATGCAGGAGAAGTGCCTCCGTGCCTGCTGATTGTAGCGCTGTACAGCCAGAGTGCATAAAGTACGAGATGCGTGCGTAAAGTACGAGGCGGGTGCAATAAAGCAACATCGGCCCGATGTGCGCATGCGCCAGGTATCTATAGTACTAGTGGCTAAAGCGCCACTTACGTGACTCTCGGCAGGCACGAAAAATAGCGCTTTTCATGTATGATCCGGACAGAAAAATGACGGCACGGCAACGGAACGGTGGCGGTACCAATGGTACGATACTCGTTTGACGGCACGTTTTTCTATCTGGGGAGTTACATAATAGTACATTTCGATACGAGGGCGAAAAAACTTTTTCTGACGAGTGTGAGATTTGGCACGCGCCGAAGGCGAGTGCTGTAATCACACGAGTTCAGAAAACGTTTTTCGCACGAGTATCGGACAAAATTTTATTTCACTAGGCGTGAAAATGGCAGTTTTCGCACGCGAAGCGTGCGCGAAAGCCGTCATTTTCCCACCGAGTGGAATAAAATTACGTTTCAGTTAAACGTATGGAAACGCAGGAAAAAAGAAAACTTTGTGCATGGCAACTAAATCGAAAGGAATTGTAGAACCTACTGGCGCTTTGAATCTTATTTTTGTGTGCGTCCGTACAAGTTGATTGGCATGATTGGCGTTCCTCGGAAAATACCTATCGTCTTTCCATGACGTAAATATCCGCATTGGCGAGCGGTCGTATCTCCGACTGTCGGTAAATGATCTCATTCATGTAAAAGACAATGGTTAAAAAATCCTTTTTACTCAAGATGCCTTATCGACGAAAATTTCGAAAATGCTTAATATAATCCGCCAAATTGATAGAGGTTTAGCTTTCGGTCACCTATCTTTATCCCTATTTTAGTCCCGGTGGAAACTCCCTGACATCGAAACTTTCTTCTTCTTCATCCTATGGATTTATGCCAGAGACCAAGTTTCATTTTCCAATATTGAGAGGGCGACTCTCGAGATTACTTTACTGGTGAAACTGCAGCTCCGACCAGCGCAGTGAGTTTATTTTTTGTCGTCGTTGGGACGATACGAAACGTTACTCCATTCCATAAGCGCCTACGAGTACGCCGTGCCGGCACACAGAAAGGGAATCGCGAAAAGCGATCAGCGAGTGGCAGTGCCCGAGGACACGTAAGCATGCTTCGCACCACACTGCGGCTTCGCTTGGTAAAATTTCATCGACGTCGGTGCCGGCGTCACATGTGGTCACATGGGCCGTTCCATCCAGCCGAGGAAATGATTAAGTTATAATGACGGATCGGTTTGATTAGTCAATTCTGTCAGATAATGTCTGACAGAAGGGACCAATCAAATCCATCCATCATTTTAACGTTATCATTTTCATGGCCGGATGGAAAGCGCCAATTGACGCTGATTACAGGTAAATAAACAAAACAAAATCTCTTCGTACCTTCGGGATCGCACGATCGTGGGATGTTCCTTACCGAATTTTCGCCTCTTCAGACGTCAGGTGAACTTCACACTCTACAATCACGGAACCAAAGACTTCACAAGGTTCAACGGGGCGATCTTATCATAGCTCTGCTGATCCGCGAGAAAATCGCTTATCCAGAGTTGCAGGAACTGAAGGAGTTGGATTCCACCAAAAGAGGCGGAATACAGTAAGAAAAAAAAAAATGCCAAACCACAATCATATCCCAAACAGCGGTGCTGTTTTATGTTAACTGTCCTTAATGATAAGTAAGCGGCCATGCAATTTTTCCAATAATCAATATCCAAAGATTTGTTATTAAAAAAAAGAAATAAAAGCCGTAATTTTTGTGGCGCAAGTTTATCAGAGCTTTGATGGCGAGTCTGTTCCCATCTGACCCGAGAGGGGTCTGACGAGCCTGAGGATGTTCTTAAATTGAGGGTGATCCGAGTCACCTATCAGCTTCATTATCACGCTCTCCGATGTTGCCAGTACGCAACCGATTTCCTTCATTCTCTGTAGAAGAGCAATTTTATTTTATTACTTTTTTTTCCTTTTTTTGGTTTTTTCTATTGTGCGTCTAGTTGATGAAGCTGATTTTACGTCGAGAGCATAGAAGCTGTCTTCCGGAGTGCGCGAAGATATGCAGTCGGTTATGGCGTGAACATTGAAGCCATCGCTTCTCAACTCCATAGCCGTTATCTCCACGCACACGTGCGCTTCCAGGCCTACGAGGAGCACGTTATCCGGAGGACCGCCGGAGCAGATTTTCAGCAGAGCATCTTTCACCTGCAATCCATGATTTTTTAAATATAATTTAGTTTATTTGACGAATTTCTCCTTTTTTTACAATCAAAATATAATATATAATGAATCCTAAATAATAGAGTTACGAAGTGACGATATATTAATGTTGAAAAGTTAAAAACCGTTGAATATATGATTTATAAAAATTTGAAACACTAAAGTTTCCAATTGAGAAACATTAAGAGTAATGATATTTTCCTTTGTTTATATTGTTTTTTCTATGTTGCAAGAAAACAAATTTGCCTCTTTGCAGACTTGCCTCAGGAATGTACATGGTGAACTGCGTTTTTGCGAAAGGACCTTTAGCCCCGGAAATATCGAGTTCCGGAACCGTCGATCCGAGAGCCGTTGGTTTCTGCTCGGTAACTATCATGGGAACGTTCAGGAGCTTGCATGCATTTATCTGCAGCAAATAAAAAAAACGCTTAGTCCCGGCTAAAGAAATAGAATCTTGAGAATTCTCAAGGTCGTTTGTATTGACCGATGAGTCTAATTACCAGTTTAGCGGTGTTAGCGACTATCTTATCGAATTCGAAAGTAACCTTAGAAAACTTTGACTGAATGTCGCATATAAGCAGCGCAGTTTTGCCCTGCTTCAGGAACAATTTCGCCGGATTAAACAACATGATGACCAGCCAGCTGTAGCTGAACGTTTGTTTATGAAAACGAGAAAAATTAGATTTAAAAAAGTGGCTACCCACTCGTCAGCGATCGCGACTGATGCAACGAACTAACTGATGTGCAGTCGGAGTGTGTATACCAATAAATGTAGTTATGCACGTATCGCGGACAGACGGGATAGCTGATAGGCGTAGATATGTACAATTTTTTTATTCATCGATTCTTATCGTTCATGTTCATTTAACTAAGAAGCTACGCGTTCGTCGACGGCGGTACGAAGATCACTGAGGATTCTTCTTCTTTTTTTCGTTGTCTGTTTTTTTATCTTCTCCAAGTTTCCCTTATGACTCCGAATCTTTTCTGTCATCAAGGTGCATTCCTCAATTGTTCCAGGTCTTACATTTCGCTTGTGGATGTGCGTTTGCAGCCGCTTCCCCCCGCCCCCTCTCCTTTACTGTATCGCATTTGCACGAGGACGCAGGGAAACTGCAGAAAATCTGTATCGATACAGCCGGTCATTCCCACAGAGTCTTAAATGTTCGCGTTCTATACTTCGAGTACGAACATCAATCATCAGAATTCGACCTCCCGCTGCAAGGTTTCTATCCGCCAGTTAGTGCACGGCTAGGCGGTCACCCATCCAAGTACTGACCGCGGACGATTCAGCTTGACTCTGGAGACCACCAAAGCCGCACACCAACCGTGCATCCACCTCTGTCGGTATTTTTTTTTTTTTTTAGCCGGGTGTTGGCTCGTCCCCTAGCGGAGACCCGTGCCACTCTCTTCAACACCTCTGTCGGTCTGATTCTTCTATCTTTTACTCCTGGCTGTCGCCATCTACAGACAGCATGTGCCACGTCGTACTCACAGGAATAGTATTTGACTCCTTACGGTAACAACTTTTTTTGTTTATATATATTTTTCTTCTTTATTGTAAATATAACATTTGTCATATTTATAATTTTTCATTCGCTTATTTGTTTACTAATACATATACATTTTTTATATACACTATTTATTTACTTGTTTTTATTATTTCTTTTGTTTATGCTTTGTTTTGCCGTTTGTGATCTTTCTTTTAATCTTTCCCTAAATATGAAATTCTAGGAAATAATGTATATAGGTTGAAAATGGGAGGGTCGTAGGGCGACGGATATTGAGGCCGTGTTATTAGATATCACCGAGAATCGAGAATAAGACTGTTTCATCAGCCATAAAAAGTGAGATTCAGTGGGAATTTGACAACTTCCTATTGGGATAAAAATCGGAAAAAAATGAACTGTATTGAAGGTCTCTTCAGAGGTCACGTGGGCGTCGTACGCTACAATCACGGCACCGAAGACTTCAAGGTTCAGCGCGGCGATAGGATAACTAAACTTATCTACAAGAAAACCTCGCTTATTCCGAGTTGCAGGAAGTCCAAGAGTTGGATTCCACCGAATTAGGTGCAGTCGGAGTATGATCCACCGAGATACAGTAAAAAAAAAAAATCAACAAAATCAGCACATTACGAAGGCCGGGATGTCTTCGATCCTACCTGTGTTTCAACTTATCCAAGCGTCCATCCAAAGATTTTTTATTAAAAAAATAAAATAAACGCCATACAGTTTTACCGCGCAAGCTATGAGAACTTCGACGAGGCTATTCCCATCCGACCTTCGAGGGGTTTGGCAAGATTGAAGATATTCTTGAATTGTGGGTGATCAGAATCGTCTATTAGCTTGAACATCACGTTCTCCGATGTTGCTAGTACGCATCCAATTTGTTTCATTCTCTGCGGATGAACAATTTTATTTGATTATTTTGATTATTTTTTATATTATTTAGTTTATTTTTATTATTATTTAGTTGGCATTGCTGATTTTACATCGAGAGCATAGAATCTGTCTTCCGGAGTGCGCGAAGATATGCAGTCGGTTACGGCGTGAACATTGTAACCATCTCTTGTCAAGTGCATAGCCGTCCTCTCCACGCATGTGTGCGCTTCCTGGCCCACGAGAAGCACAGTATCCGGAGGACCGCCAGAGCAGATTTTCGACAGAGCGTCTTTCACCTGCAATTTATGATGTGTTCTTTTGTTCATTTCCTTTTGTTTTCAATTTGGCAATAATAAATATCGCACTAGTGCACCGAAAGGCACTTTCTCGCACTAGTGCGAGAAAAAAGGCCATATTGCGCTTGTACGCATGCAAAGTATTTTTCGCGCACGCAATATGAAAAAGTACCTTTCTGCGCTCACTTCACAGGAACGGAAACCGGGATTTTACGTGCATGCGTTAGGGAATGAGTCATTACGATACTAGTGCGAAAAAACTTTTTCTGAAGAGTGTGAGTTTGCAGCACGAGCCAAGGGCGAGTCTTGCAAACACATGAATTAAGAAAACGTTTTTCGCATGAGTATCGTACGAGATTTAATTACGCAAAGGGAGAAAAAACGCAAAGCGTACGTAAAACTGTCATTTTCGCACCGAGGGTAATAAAAAAAACGTTTGTCCTTCCGGACTTGCCTCAGGAGTGCAATATCAATATAAGCATAATTTAAAACGCTTAAGTTTACGATTTTTAAAAGTTAATAGGGATGATATTTTCTTTTGTTCATTTATTTAATTTTTTTTTCTATGTTGCAAGAAAACAAATTTCCGTTATTGCGGACTTGCCTCAGGAATGTACATGGTGAACTGCTTTTTTGCGTAAGGACCCTTAGCCCCGGAAATATCGAATTCCGGAACCGTCGATCCGAGAGCCGTTGGATTTTGCTCGGTAACTATCATGGGAACGTTCAGGAGCTTGCATGTGTTTATCTGCAACAAAAATAATTTTAAAAAACCTTTTAACCCGGCTCGCCGAGATAGAATCTCGGTAACTCTCAAGATCGTTTTGTATTGACCGAGTTTAATTACCAGTTTAGCCGTGTTAGCGACCATCTTATCGAATTCGAAAGTGACCTTGGAAAACCTTGCCTGAATGTCGCATATAAGCAGCGCAGTTTTGCCCGGATTCAGGAACAATTTCGCCGGATTAATTGCCATAATTATCAGTCAACTGCAGCTGAGCGTTCGTTAAAAAAAAAAAAAACAAAAAAAAAACGAAAAATAATAAGATCGAAAATATATGTCTGACCAGTTGTCAGCTGATAGCGACTTTGACGCAACGGACTAACTGCTGTACAATCGCCATGTGCATGTCAGTAAATGTACTTATATACGAAGTGCGGATAGACGGAGTAGCTGATAAGCGCGATTATATTGACGTCGGATCGACGTGTGCACATTTTTTATTCATCGATTCTTATCGTTTATGTTTATTCAAGAAGTTACACAATCGTTGACAGCGGTACGAAGACCGCAGAGGACCACGTGTCTTACCACGCGGTATCCCAGATAGACAAAAGACGGCACGGCGACGGAACGGTGGCGGTACCAATGGTACGATACCCGTTTGACGGCACGTTTTTCTATCTGGGAAGTGACGCGTCGCTATTCATGTTGATTACGGTAAGTACGGATATATATTATTTGTTCGCAGTGGTCGTTCTGTCCGTCGAAAACAAAAAACGATAGACTATTTCGGATTTGCAGTGTTTTACAACAGAGCGTATATTTCCCGAATAGAAAAACATTTTGTCGTGAAACCGATATCGTATCATTGGTAACACCACCGTTCAAACGCCGTGACGTAATTTTTCTGTCTGAGTTAATGAACAGACGAATATCTCAAATAGTTACTAATATTTCAATTAGACAGGGTATTTCTTTGCCACAGTTTTATTATGGCTCTTTCAAACACATTCATTTTGTGCACATTTTGGTAGTGCACAAAATTTATTTTCGTTATAACTGATTACGTGATTACATGGGGACGGTATGGGGTTTTTAGCACATATGCTTTTCTGTCCTTGTGGAGGGGGAAAGATAATGCCTGGGTATACACACATAAAACTTTATTAATGACATAAAAACTGTACAAAGAACTTTAAAACTTTTTTCGAGAATAATTAGGAACGATATAAGAAGAGCCTGCGACGGTATAGGAGTGCGCTGACCCGTGTATAAGACCGTGTTACGGAGCGTCCACTGTATTATATCGATATTGCAGACACAAATAATTTATCGAGCTCTCGCAGTTGGGTTTATTCACTCTAGATGGCACAAGTATTCTGTGCTCCGACCTTACGACCTAACCACAAAGCGATCACTCGAACGATACCAAGATAAACACATCTCTAGTGTGGTGCTACAGTTCCGGATTAAGGGATAAAAAGAAGAAGATAAACACATCTCTCAACAATCGAGAGCACCGGTGCAGAATCGAAAGGAAACAAAAAAAATTGAGAAAATATCATAGAGTTTGTAGAATTTTCAATAAAATTTTGTATCATAGTGTAATGTAAAAATATATAAATTTTTAAATAAATCTTATTAAAATTTCTTTCGTTGGGTGTTCGAGAGTAGAGACACCGAGAACTCGTGTTGTTTACCTTTCTCCGTCGCACAGTAAAGCGCGACATACAAATTTCTACAATGCCAGCGCCCGTTGTCGGCTTAGGTCGTAAATTCTCGAAGTTGGCAAGAAGAGCGGGTCGTCGAGTTGTTATCACGGGCATGGGAATCGTCTGTCCTCTGGGTGTCGGTACGAGGAACGCATGGGAGTCTCTGATAGCCGGAGAATGCGGTGTGACAAAACTCGAGGATGCCGGGTACGACAAATTACCCTGCCGGATCGGTGAGAACTCGATCTTATAAACAAAAAATAATTAATTAATTATATTTTAAAAAATGTACATAACATCTTTATATACATTTTTATTTCTTCATACATGCTCGTGCAAGAAAACGTCTAATTTTCGTAACAATTCATATTGTATTTGTACCTAAAAAAAAGTGTAAAAGGTAATAAAATTGTTATATTCAGTTAATTTCATATACATTAAATTTTGTTTATATAAAAATCTATAGTCTAAATTCGCTAGAATTTCCATGAGCGAGCAAGAAGCTTTCTAATTTTCGTAATATTTAATTGCAGCTGCAAGAGTGCCAAAGGGAAGCGCTCCGAACCAGCTGGACATGGACTCGAGATTCGCGAAGAGCGAGTTGCGCACGATGTGTCCGGCGACGGCTTACGCGCTGATTGCGGCGGAGGAGGCGCTGAGCGACGCGCGATGGAAGCCGCAGGATGAGGCAGACAAGCAGGACACCGGCGTCGCCGTGGGAATCGGTATGATCGACCTCGTCGACGTTTGCGCCACTTACGAGGCTCTTAAGAAGAGTTACAGCAAAGTCAGCCCGTACTTTGTTCCGAGAATACTTCCGAACATGGCCGCTGGACAGATAAGCATAAAGTACGGATTTCGGGGTCCCAATCACTCGGTGTCCACTGCATGTGCGACGGGTGCGCACGCTATCGGTAAACGGTCGTTTCGTACTAAAAAAAAAAAAAAATTGTTTCCTCCCATATTGAAGAACCCTATGCATGAACGAAAATCATACTTTATATTTTTTTGGAGGAAAAAAACGAATTATATAATATATAATATATAATACATTATAAGAAGGGGGTTTCAACGCCCTTTTTTGGCCTCGTTTTGACAGACTAAAATCATTACTCTATCTTTGTTAAAAGAGAAAAAAATTCTCTATGTAAAATAATATAAAGAATCGAAAGTTGTTACGTATAAACCGACGGATGAAATTTAATATACTAGCAACGAGTCAATGTGTATGAAATTTATTCTAGCAGTTTACGCACTATAACGTGTTTATTTACCAGGCTCGAATGTTCATTCGCTTGTCGTTCACTCTTCTAAAAAAAAAAAAGGATCCGTTTTCATTTTTATTTCCATACGTTCCTATGCGATATTTTGTACATTAAATATTCTGTGCGTAAATTAATATACAGAATCTGAAGGTTTTTGAACTTATAAACAGTCGCATGAAATTTAACAACAAGTCGATGTGCAGCAAATTCATTCTATCGTTGTACACATATACCGTCTTTATTTATCGGGCTTCACTCTTCGCTCGCTACTCGATTCAACCTTCCAAAAAAAAAAAAAGCTTCCGATTTCGTTATTAATTTTCATACATTCCTCGGACAGATTGCCCTTATAAAAGATTCCTTAATTTTAAAACAAAAAAAAATTTCAGGTGACGCCTATCGCTTCGTACGCGGCGGCGACGTGAGCGTGATGGTGTGCGGCGGTGCGGAGTCGTGCATAAGTCCGCTGGCGATAGCGGCCTTCTGCCGTCTTCGTGCGCTAAGCACGTCGCGCAACGACAATCCCCGGGAGGCGGCGCGGCCGTTCGACAAAGATCGCGACGGCTTCGTGATGGGCGAGGGTTCGGCGATACTCGTGCTCGAGGAACTGGAGCACGCATTGGCGCGCGAGGCTTCGATATACGCCGAAGTGCTCGGCTACGGATTGTCCGGCGACGCGTCCCATCTCACCGCGCCGAGCGAGGACGGCACCGGCGCGATACTGGCCATGGACAGGGCGTTGAAAGACGCCGGCATAGACAGATCCGAAGTGACCTATCTCAACGCCCACGCCACGTCGACACCCCTCGGCGACGCCGTCGAGCTTAAAGCCATCGAGTCGCTGTTCGGCGCGGACAGCGCCAACGTCAGAGTCTCCAGTACGAAAGGCGCTCACGGACACTTGCTCGGCGCCGCCGGCAATCTCGAAGCTTCCTTCACCGCTCTCGCCATCAAGGAAGCCGTAATTCCGCCCACTCTCAATCTTCACAATTTGGAGCACAGGGGCAATCTGAAATTCGTACCCAATGTCAAACAAAGCTGGAACAGCGTAAACGGGAGACGCGTGGCGCTGAAGAATGCCTTCGGATTCGGCGGAACTAACGCCTCGCTCTGCCTCGCAGAGTTTGTTCGATAATGTTTTTATTTTATTTTTTATAAAATTGGTTTTGAGAAGACTCTCGCCAGAGGATGTTTAAACGACCGACGATATTCCTTTAAGGATGGTTCACATGTACATCGGCAACTAAAAGTTTAATTAGATCAACGTTTCAGTACTTCGCGATATGCCAAAGATCTGAAAAAATCAGTCGTTTCAATGATGTCAAGAGCTCCGATTTTGCATGATAATAATGCCTAAAAGTTATTGACGAATTATTTTTTAAATAAATTGTTTTAAAAAACAGCAAATCTTTTATTTACTCATTTTATATGAATTCCTTGTTTTTTTCAAACGTCATATGAGTTTTTTCAGAATTTTCGTAATTTCAAATTTATGTTTTTTCGACAATTTGAAAGGTCGATGTAGAGTCACGGGTTTCGCATGTGTTTTCGTATCACGACTCCACAGTACACACAAAAAGTTACGAGGCAGTTACGCCACCACTTCCGTAGGTATGTTGTTTTTTAAAAATTTCAAATAGCCAAATTCAAAAAACAGAAAATTCTAAGAAATTCATGTGGCTTCTAGAAAATTAACAAATACATTCGAAAAGCAAAAAATAGGTTCACTTATAATTTGTTGAACATTTTTTTTAGCAATTTGTTAATAATTTTTTGACGTTATTATTATGCAAAATTAATGTTCTTGGCACCTTTCACACAGTCGACTTTTTTTCCGATTGTTATACCATTAGGAAGTGTTCAAATTCTCACTGAATCTCAGTTTTGGCTGGGAATGTACGTGTGATTCATCCTTAATCACAAGCGAAAGGGCCACTTACTCGGCCGCGTGTCGTCGACGATCGACAATTGGTCAATCTTTTTTTTGAGATCGGTTTTGAAAAGACTTTCGAGAAAAAATTTTTAAACGTCCAACGATATTCCTTTAATCACAAGCGAAAGGGCCACATTACTCGGCCGCATGCCGTCGACGATCAACAATTGTTCGCAAAATAGTTTACATTACTATATATATATATATGTATGTATACATATATATCTGACGATTGTTTTCTTTTGCGTTTTTCTTCTCTCCATCTTCATGATAGAATGGGGAAAGGAGGGTGTACAAGATTCTCCGGTGGCAGTAAAATATAACAAGTAAAAAAGGATACTGGATCGTAAATAATTGTGAGCCAAAACAACGCTGATAGCGACGAGTTAATGGCGAGGAATGGCGCAGGGCTTGTAGTGGCTGCACAAAATTGCAAAGCGTTTTCTTAATGTCTGACGCAGTTCGAGCCGCTTCTCGACGACCTGGCACATGCGCGACTGGAACTCTCGAACTTCCTCGGCTGGAATATAACTCTCCTCGTTGCCGTCCTCCTCCGATGAGTATCCCTCCTGCAATCGACGAATTAAGACCATCGTCAACGATAATTGTCAAAAAAAATTATCAAACTCGTCCGGCGCCTTCAAAAATATTATAAATTTGATGCATCGGACTGGAAGTTTTTATGCAGAATCTGGTAAAATTAAATTTAATGGCACTTCTGATGAAAGATTAATGAAATTTCACAGAGAAATTAAAGCAAATGATTTGATTTAAAGTACTTTTAGAATAAAATTAAAGTAAATCATTAAAAGTAAAATCCAAACGATCGTCAACGATAATTATAAAAAAAATTATCAAGCGCGATCGATGTCTTTAGTTTTCCAAGTCTCGTTGAAAAAAATGAAAAAGATAATCCGCAAACAAAATACACCATTAAAAAAATAGTAAATTTAACGCACGTGACTGAAAGTTTTTATGCAAAAATTGGCACACTTAATTTAATGTACAATTATATTACTGTGAATTATATTTACAATACCTCGAGCATCTGCGTAAGGGTCATCCCGTGGGAGCCTTTGCCGGCAGGATTGTGTCTCATTAAAAATATATTGGAGTTGGAATGAACGAGTTTATGATGAAAAGCGGATTCGTGACAATCGCCATCCTCCTGGTTGCAGCAGCTCTCGCTGCACGCCAGCTCGGAGCCCTCCGGCGTGCTCGGCAACGACGAACTGCTGATATTGTGCTCGGACGAGTAGCCGCAGTCCTGGGACGATTGCTCGCTCGAGTCTCGACGACTCGACGTCACCTCGGCCATTTTATTGAGCGTCACCTCGTCCTCGTAGCGCTTCTTCGTCTCCATCCACATGCTGAAACGCTTGCTCGGATGACCCAGCCAGGCGTCCATTATCTCCTTGTTCGACGGCTCCTCGAATTCCTCGCGGATCATCCACTTGCCATCTCGTTTCTCGAACAGATCCTAAAGGCAACGATAAATCTTTAACAGAGCTGGGCAGTATTCGAAGATCACAAGTACTTTTTTTAGTACTTAAAGTTCACAAGTACTTCTTTACGATTTCAAGTACACTGAGAAAAAATTACATAGTAAAAGCAACAATACTGAATTTTTATCATAAAAAATGGTTCCCAAGGGGAACGTCTACATTTTATAGTTACAATGCCAAAAAATTATGGTTGCAAGCATAATTATTGTTTAACCAATTGAATATATATTATATCAGAAACTGTCTACATGGACGTTCTCCATGGGAACCTTTCGATATAGTAGGAAATACTATCCTTTTTCTCAAAGATAGTCTCAAAGATCAAAGATCAAAGATAGTCTCAAAACAACAAATTACGAGAATTTTAGTTAGCGATTTTTTACAACGAGGAAGATAATGCTTAACGCTACGACCGTAATTGCGAAAAGTACTTGATACTTCAAGTACTTGTGATACTTTGCACTTTGTACTTGAAGTTTTTTTTGGTACTTTGCCCAGTTCTGATCGTTAACGATTTATCACGATTTCCGAACTTCGCTCAATCGTTTTTTTTACCTTGCACTCCTGACACGGTTCGAATGAAACGTCGAAGCAGGATATGCTCTTCATACTGTTGTTTATTATCTCGGAGTCCAAATTATGATGAGCCCCCTTGTCCGTTGATTCTTTGCTCTCCGTCGATAATTTTCTCTGCCTCGGGAATGCTGTGTTCGTTTGAGACTGAACTTTTGCCGGATCTATCGTAACTTTTGCGCAGTCTGGACATTCGCAGGTTCCGGGATTCTTGTCCTTCGGATCCGATTGTTGAGACTGCGGGGGAAAAACCAACAATTAGCTACAACAGATTCGTGTCATAAAGATTTTTTTTTTTTTCATAGATATTTTAAGTACCTTGCATCGATCTACCGTCTTTTGGCAAGTTTCCACCGTTTCCGCGGACAACGCAGTTCCATTGCTCTTCTCGTCGAGGCACTGCGCAGAAACAAACCGGCTCGAATGAGCATTTTTCTTTTCTTTGCAAACGCTATCGTATATATTTTTTTCTAATAAAGTTTTTTAGGATGTGTCATACATTCCTTACCGAAAGTTTAATTCGATCAAAATTAAATGTTCTCTGCACCTTTAATACAGTTGATTTTTTTTCAGATTTTGATACCATTCGGAAGTGTTGAAATTCTCACTGAATCTCACTTTTTGTTGAGAATGCATGCGCGAAGCATCTTTAAATCCCATGCACTTCTCGTTTATAGAATAAAAAATAGTTTCAACTGACTTGGCACGTGTTTTCCTTTTCCTCGGACTCGTAACGGCGCTCCTTCTTCTTCTTGCGTTTAAGTCGCAATTTTTCGCGTCTTTGCTGCTTCGCCTGTTCCTCCCTCGTCAGTTCCTCGTAGAGGAGTTCAAGCTGCGTTATGCCCTGTTTAACTTCGACGGCCATCTGCGGAATACAGAGAAAAAAAATTGGCATCAGACTTCAGCTCGAAGGAAACGTTTCTCGAGTTGACGACAGGGGAAAAAAAAATACCTGAAAGTTGCGCGACAGAGCATCGATTGCGACGGCGGCCAAAACTTTGCAGACAGTCTCTTCCTCTCTGAGCCTACGGTGAACTCGGTGCAGTCGTTCGGACACGCAGATACCGAGACAGGTGAGCACCTCCTCCTGCGCTATTTCCAGTGTCTTGGCGTGTCTCTCGCGCCCCATTAATTCGGGCTGCGCACGTTCTATTATCGCGCTAATGTAATCCGTGTTCGTCGGCAGATGAATGTGACGCTCGGGTATGCAACGCTTTATACCACCGTAGAGCGCCGGCACGTAGCCCTTCTCCTTCGATGGCTCGGGTTCCGTCGTTAGCAGGGACGACGCCAGCAACACCTTCGTACGGCACTCGCCGCAAAATCTGTAACATTATTTTTTTATTTTATTTTTTTCCCGTCAATTATTATACGCACGAATCGTGCATTCACGGGGGGCATATGATAAATCCCATTTTGCAATTACTTCGCCGGAACATCGCCTACCATTTCGACCTGGGTCTAACCCTCCGCATCTTGGATTGGGCCTGCGATTTTATATATAAGTGTTTTAAGTATCAAGAGCACTGAGATTTTTTTATTAGGATTTTTAGAAATACGAATGTAATTCTTTACGATTAGAAAAAAAATGCTGAAGTTAGGTTTTTATTTAATTGTCAAGCGATAATCCATGATTGACTGATTTTTTTTTCATTGTGTCTTTGTGAAAAAAAAATTAGAAAGAATTTCGGCTCAGGTCTTAATTTTTTAAATATATGACAGAAGATTTTTCAGATTTCGTGACTGTGGCGATCAATAAGTTCATTTTAATAAACAATTTTTAAAAATCTAATAAAAATTCCGAGTGCTTTTGACAGTTAGTTCACTTATGTAAAAAATCACGAGTCCCATCCAGGATGTGAAGTATTAGACCCGGGTCTAACGCTTCGTCAATAAAGTTTTTAGGTATAAGATTTATCAATTAAATTTAATTCAATCAATTAATTAAATTATAGAAAAAAGAATAAATTAAATTTAATACAAATTAACAGCTTAATACTTCAAGTATTAAATCGGGCTTTTAGTCAGGCATGATTTTGAATTAGATTTTTAAAAAACAAGAATCAGGCTTTAATTTAAATAACGGGATTTTTTTTGGTGCGCTTAAAAATGTACAACGTACCGATGCTTGCGCAAATAAGTGTCAAGAGTGGCTTCCAAGCTCTCCTTCTCAACGAGAGTGACTTCCTGACGGCAGGCGGGTTTCATACAGTCCCACACCTCCCGCCATGCTCCGGAGGAGGGTCGCATTCTCTGCACCTCGAGAGAGTGCAGGGCGCATCTCCTCGACTTTTTACTCCTCGGCTGGCGTTCGACCAGGCTGCTCAATTTCGCACTGAAATAAAATTGTAAATAAAATTAATAAAATTATAAAGACGGTGATTCTGCGATTATCGGAATGCGGCGATTGGGAGAATAAACTTTACCTGTGTCCCTGCAGCATAGTGCACAACAACTGAGGAGACTCCAGAATCTCGTCTTTTATCGTCAGCAGACCGTCCGGCGTTACAACCAGCGGATCCAGTGCCGGATGAGCCGATTTCATCAGGTCGTAGAACAATCGCTCCACGCTGAAAAAAATTAATTTGCAATTTAAATCATTTTTAAATTGCAAATTGATAAATTGATAAATCCTATCTTGCAAGTTTGGAAACTTTAAATTATGTCTACAGCCGATTTTCGGTGATAAATTCTCTCTTGCGATCTAAACTTTGGGGAATTTTTAGAAATACTTCGACGCTCGGCAAACAATTCTTTTCTGCAAAGCTTAAAAAAAATGTTCTCTTAAATAAAGATTTTTCATTGTTTGTTGAGATTTTCAATATTTTTAACAAAAAATCTGCTGAATCGCGCGCATAAATTGATTCCTCTCTTAATTGAAAACTGATTATTATACCACACACCAATTCGCATCTACATATAAAAAACTCCATAGAACACATTTTCCCAGTGTGATAAATAAAAACATTTTTTTGTCATCTTTACAATTTTTTAAAACAACAAAATACGATTCCTTTGCAAGAAAAAAAAAAAGAAACACTTGCGCCAAAACATACTCCGTTTCTTGCCAAGTTACGCTCATATATTGATTACTTTCTCAATTGCAAACTCAAGATTAGGCGCGCCAATTTGTATCCTTGTATTAAAAAAAAAAAAAAAAAAAAAAAAAAAAAAAAAAAAAAAAAAAAAAAAAAACATGAAAGAGGTTTTCCCTACGTGATAAATAAGAATGAAAAACAAAAAAATATTAAAACATTCCAATCTACCTTCTCCTGCACCCGACGCAAGGTACAGCCTGACCGAGTACAGCCAGCATGTCTTTGCAAGTGACTTCGAACGATGCTTTAACTTCCTCCTTTGTGAGAATGTCCAATTTTCTAGTGAACTCCTCCAATTGTTTCCCCCTGACCAGAGGACTGTCGCACACCGCACCCAGACTGTTCAGGTCCATAATCATCTGCAGCAAAAAAAAGAAAAAAAACATCAATGAAATCCCAATCAATCACAATAAAAAAAAAAAAAAAATGGAGTTAACAAAACAAGAACCTCACAAATAATAGTAAACATAGGCGTAGAGTTAGAGCTCCGTTTTCTCGGAATTTACCGTTATGCCTTACACGCCTCGAATATCGTTGGCTGCAACAATGCCAGCGCTCGCGTGTATGTGCGTGTTTTTTTTTTTTTCACAATCATTCCATTGCCAAACAATGCGTCGAATATAAGATACAAGAAAAAAAACAAAAAACAAGCGACGAATCTTTTCGTATTAGAAAACATGACTCACCGTTAGATTCTCGTCGATAATAAGTGGCATTTGTCTCGGCGTCAAATTGACCGGCTGGTCGCTACGCCAGATATCCACAAGTTTCGCCATCACACCGCGCGCACAGCCGAGCAAACCCTCGAAGTTCTCCTCTATAACAGGCACGCACTGTCCGCTATGCCCGCTGGTTTATTGTTGAGGAGTTATTTAAAAAAAAAAAAGACAAAAAAACCGAACGTATCGAACTATTAAGCCAGGCTAAACGGTAACTTGCCGGATAATCGATGATTTTTTTTTGTTTCTGTTCTTTTTTTTTTGTTTCTGCGCGTTCGTCCAAACTCGCGCGACACTCGGGACGCGGCGTGTCCGCGACGCTGGGATTTGTTAATTGCGCGATGTTCGTTATGTCACGAATTAAATTGGAGACAATAAATTTTTTTTTTTTGCTAGGTGCGAACTGTTCTTTTGAGCACTGTACGCGACGTCTGCCATTTGCAACGGGGGACGCACACACACTGCGCGCCCGACTTCCGGTC
Organism: Stenichneumon culpator; assembly: GCA_964017025.1. Taxonomy (NCBI): domain Eukaryota; kingdom Metazoa; phylum Arthropoda; class Insecta; order Hymenoptera; family Ichneumonidae; genus Stenichneumon; species Stenichneumon culpator. The sequence goes on along the minus strand of OZ024779.1, from coordinate 14,562,979 downwards.
GAAGGTTGGGCGCGTTTCGATGTCGGCGGCAAGTTGCCCACGGAGCTTGGAGGACTCGGGAAATCGTGAGTGGCTTTTTTTTTTTTATCGGAAGGCACCTGGTTTTGTTGCAGCGATGCCATTGGCTGTCGGTCGGCGACCTCTCCAAGTTCCGCGTTCCCTCCGTCAGCGAAAATCTAACCTTGTTCGCAAAATCACTCGAAACCCGACAATAGGTCGAGTGATTAGGTTTGTTGGTTATCAGAGTCAGCTGGAGTAGAGCGCTCGATTTTACATGGAAGGTATATCTGTATATCCAATAAATATAGATATCTTACGACTCAATCCAGAACTCCAAGTTGGGGTAACAATATAGTTATGTCTAGGGGCAATGGGAAGGTACTGCTTTTCCTACCTTTCCTACTTCTATTTCTTTATCTTTCATTTTTACTTAATCTACCTAATTAATCCTATTACTATCTATAGTCGCCAACATTGCGTGTCGTTTGAACGCTTACATATGCAAACATTTGCCAGCTTTCTCTGAGAACGAACAGACCTATTGTTAGGGTAAATTTTGATAATTAAATTTTTTCTTACAATATATAAAAAAGTACGGGAGATATGCGCAAATAATAATAAGATACCATCTTAGTTGTAAGGGATATTATTTGTATATTTTTAGTTATAAGAATATGTATAGGGGGAGCTATCAAAGAGCCAGCATGGGTTTACACGAAATAAAGACTAAGTACTACTACACTATATTATTGTCTTCACCGTGGTATTTTGACGATCGTCGCTATTCGTTATCGGCTACAAGTTTCCGGCAGAGTTTGGAGGACTCGGGAAATCGTTCGTTGGTTTTTTTTATTGTATATATATAAAAAAGCTTCTAATACCGTTCTATAATTTTCCATCAAAATTTGTTTACAGTGTATATAACATATGAAAGTATTGTTGCTTCTGTTTACAGTTATATTTATCTACATATAAAAAAGAAAATATATAATATGAAAGTACTGTTGCAGCGACGCCATTGGCTGTCGGTCCGCGACCGCTCCAACTTCCGCTATTCCTACGTCACCAAAACTCTAACCTCATTCTCGAGACGTCTCAAAACACAACAATACGTCACGTGATTCTTACCGTAAATTTGATTGTTTTTTAAATAATATTTTCTTCACCGTGATATCTTGACGATCTTCGCGATTCGAGTTTCATCGAGGTATACAATGTCGCATCACTACGTGTGGTTTGCGGTGTTGATCGCGATATTTTACCATTTTTACAGCGACGGCCAGAAGAGCGACATATTGTGGAAGTTGTTTAAGGGTGATTTCAGTCATTTCACCGGGCGAGAGAGCGGGAACGATGAGAAATTGTTCACCGCCCCAGAATTGGCGAGATACGACAATTTGGAGAACGGATTGTACCTTTCGATAGTTGGAAAAGTTTTCGACGTCACAGCTGGCGTAAAGCACTACGGACCCGGCTCCACGTATCACCCCTTCACTGGTACTATATCGATCATTCATATTCGTTCCTTACCTTTGCAATAACAGAAATATCGTTTAACAAATTCGTTTTTTAAAATTTGATTCATTGAAATCGTCGCTCGTCGGTAAAGTAGGAATCTGTTTGACCATCTGTTATCGTCTTCAGGCAGAGACGCCTCTTTGGCATTCGTCACGGGAGAATTCACCGAGGAGGCATTGACTGATGATATATCGAGCTTGACGGCCTCGCAGTCCAAGGCCATAAGCACCTGGGTTACGTTCTACGAGGAGAATTACATTTATAAGGGTAATTTTTTTAAAATTATTTTTAATTAAAAATTTTATTTATTTTTTTAAGTTTTCAGTTCATAATCTTTATGATCAATGTATGAATTGGCTTTCACCAAGTGTAATTTTGAAACTGAAGGTACTTGGCAATACATGTGAAGAGCGGTTTGAATATTTGTCTACTTTTCACAGAGTGGAAACAATATCTATGTACATTAAGTTGTTTTTTTTACCATTTATGGTGTTTTTGGGGTGTTTATATTTGCGAGGGTAATTCCTCGGTACTGATTATGATTTTGATAACGGCGATGATGATTAAAAAAAATGTATTATTATTTTTTATCTCAGGCAAACTCATCGGAAGATATTACAACGCGAATGGCGAGCCCACCGAAGAGTATGAAAAATTCGCGGCGAAAGTCAAAACGGCCGAGGAGGAGCGCAGCAAGGAGGACGAGAAGATGAAAATGTTTCCGCCTTGCAACGCGGAGTGGATGGCCGACGTTGGAACGCGATTTTGGTGCACCAAGCAGAGGTTGTTTTCCTTGCTCAAAGATTCAAAGATATATAATAATGCACAAGTTCTACCTAACTACAGTTTCAACATTTCTGTACAAATATTACAATTTTGTACAACAAATTTTCAAACACTTTCGGACACGGAGAATCCGTTTCGATATATCTCCGTGTTGGCTCCAAATTAGGGCTGTACAGATAGGCCGGCCTAGCCGGCTAAAATATCTTACCCGGCTAATGGATTTTACATGAATCCGTCGGCCTTTTTGCCCTAAAGTACAACACTACATTAAGGGGCTCGATTTTATGCACGTGGCCGGCTAAGATAGCTTTGCCGGCTAAAACGGATTAGCCGGCTAAAATAGTTTAGCTGGCAAAGACGGCTTAGTCGGCCAAACTATAAAATCCATTAGCTGGATAAGACATTTTAGCCGGCTAGGCCAGCCTATCTGTACAGCCCTACTCCAAATGTAATTCAGTTATCGCCCGAAAATGTTTCCAATTCGGCTTGTTCCGATATTCTGACAGCAAATGAACGATTTTTTTTTGTTATTCGTCCAAGTATCTCTATCACGATTGTGCAGTAGTAATCGGAGAGATCGAATTTGACTCGGAAGTTTTCCGCCCGATTTCAATAGAGTTGACTAATAGAAATTTATATCGTTTCTTATCTCGTAGCGGAGGAATATCCCGGGACTGGATAGGCGTTCCGAGACAGTACTTCGACCGTCCGGGTGGAGAGCACAGATGCGCCTGCGTGGATCTGAGCAGCAAATTGTACCGGGAGAACGAGGCCAGTCTCCGCGAGTACGAGGGTTGTTTAGAAAATTCGCCGACCTGTACGATACCGACGACGGATTGATGACTGAATATCAATTTTTTTTTTATCACAGTATCAATTTTTTTAAGTATCTTCCGAGAATCCCACGGATTTATTTATTGCTACTTTTTTTATGATTAGAAAATATTATATTTATATTAAAAGTACAAAGAAAAGCGACGACCACTATACAATTACAGCCGGCGTAACGTGTAAGCTCAAGGATTATAGAGCTCTTATTTATCCTATATACTCAGTCTTAATGAAATACGTTGTTTTTATTTTTTTTTTTAATTCGTATATCTATCGAGCGGACGACGATCGCGGATACTTTTTACGCGTTCGAAAGCACGCACTCGTAGACCTGCGCGAGTTGTCGCTTGTCCTCGGCGTGTTTCGCTGGCGAGTTGGAACTTATTTTGTTAAGCTTGTTTATCAGCGTCTGCATACTAGCGTAGCCGCGCTTCATGTGCATGTTCGGCTTGCTGCCAAAAACCTTCTTTATCTTGGCACGTCTCTTCTTGATCTTCGCCTCCGACGCCGTTGACTGGAACTGTATCAATCGCTTGAAACGCCGTGAACTGATCGCTAACGTGGCGCTGTCCGTCTTGTCCTCGACCTCCTCCCATATGGTCTCGAGGTTTATCGGCTTTCTTCTCACGTTTCTGTCGAGGTAGTAACCCTTCACATCCTCGTCGCTGTCCATCGGCGTCGCTGGCCTCTTCTTGGGTCTCAGACTGCATCTGAACATTTTTATTCATTTATTGGTATAATTACGAACTGGGCCCAATTACAGGCGATACGTAAAGGGATCCGAGAAACAAGACAATGGCAAATTGGGAGAGTCCGTCGCAGTAATAAGTAAACATATTCGGTGACCAAAGTGAAAAGATAACAATAAAAGAAGTCTTATAAAATGCCTATATAACAAAAGTAACAAAACTACATTTCGTTGAATAATTTGTACTTAACGATAATATTCGAATTAGGCTGAATAAATGCTAATAATTGTTCCACCACTCGCGCGTTTATTTAATTTACGGGACAAGCGCTTTTAAGGTGATATGAAATACCCTCTCGCATATCTGGCCCGTGCTCGACTTGCAACAGAAACTGGAATGAATGCCGTTTTTAGATCGCAGAAAGTTGAGGAAAGGAAAAATTGCCTTTCCCTGCATATCGAAATTCTTCAGGGAAAGACAATTTCCTTTTTCCTTAGCATTTTATGATCTCAGAATGGCATTTATTGCAGATATTCATTACCTACTGCGGTATTTAACACCAGCTTCGAGAAAATACAGATAAGAGAATGACAATATGATTGCATTGGTGCAGTGTGTTCCAGATAAAATTATAGAATCGAAAAAAAAGACTGTATCAAAACATTTATAGGAAACCAAAATTTCGTAAAGGAATAAAGAGCATCAAATACATGGATTAGCAATTCAAACTGTATTCTCGCTGTGATTGTGTCGACCCTAAACAGTAAATCTGTTCTATGACAACTCACACAATCTTCTACTCAACAGTATTCCTCTTTTGCAAAAGGACGCGTTCCATAAATGAATAAACACAAACATAAATGGTATGTAAAACCTCTTCCACTCTTCACGTGCTCAGTCGGTAGCAAAAACTGTAATAAACTTTTTTCAAAGATGCAAGCATCTACGGTCAAAAGAAAAGTGTCATCGAAACCGGCATGTAATCCATCTTTTGACCTTAACACCTGCTCTTTATATCATTAGCTATTTACATAGTAAGATCCGAGTGGAACCACCTTAGTTTTTTTTTAGTACAGTAACAGTAACAGTAAAATATGTTTATAAATGTATCTACTTGTTTACCTTTGTTTATTTACATCAAATAAATAAATGAAGAATAATAAATTGGCAAAAAATAAATAAATTGTACGAAAGGGAGAAATAATTTAGATCCTAATGGATGGAACATATAAAACGATGCATCACCTTCTGTTGCGAGTTTCAGGTGGATCGGCCTTGCGTATTCTTTTCCTGAGAACCCTCTTTCCTGCCGGAGATGGGGGGGCTTGCGCCCCCGAATTGACTGTCAGCATCTCCAAACTTGCCACAACGTCGGGCAGATTACCCTCCACCATAGCACAGCTCGCACCGGCTCTGTAGAAAAAAATACATACACGTATAAACAATGAAATTTTTTACAAGTGAAAATGAAGCTGTCGTAACGATCATCGAGTGAACCAAGTGGAGGTGAAGCAGCGTTCAATGTCAACCAAACCTATTTTTCGTTATTGCAAAAAAAAAAAAAAATTTTAACGAAAAAACCTACATGGAATCTTTTTCTCCCTCGGCCATCGTCCCGGCTGCAATTCTTCGTTGACTTTTTGATTAGTATAGAAAACCGCGGAACACTCGACCGGAGGATGTTCTAAGATCTGGTCAGTGGTCCATTAAACTCACGGTAATGCACATGTACACGAAGTTCATGAATAAACGATGCATAGACGAAACAATACGGCGATAGGAACTAACAGCGATCCGAACGTAACGGGGTAAGAGACGACGTGACGGTAAGCTATCAAGACAAATTCATTACTGCCAAAACTGATTTCCACCGAAACGTAACTACGATAAAGAAACACTATGTATTCGAATCTTATATACTATAGATGGCGCTGTAAGGATGTTTTGGAGCGAATTTTCTCACCTCACTTTTCGATCGGAAGGGAAGTCACACCGGAAATATGTCACTTCCGGTTTGACAATCTAATCTTTCGACCGGAAGTGACGTCATCTAGGAAAAACGTCACATTCGGTTTGAAATGTTTTATTATCGACCGGAAGTGACCTCATGCCAGAAATACGCACTTTTCATTTAAAAATTTGATTTTTAAACCAAAAGTAATGTATTTCCGGTTTGAAATTCTCATTTTCCGACCGGAAATAAGTCACTTTGCAGCCAGAGGCTGATGAATGAAGGGAAATAGGGTATACATATGTATAGTTTTTTAAACGAAAAATAAAAATTGCATAAAGTCGAGCGCAAACACACCATGCTTTGCTTACAGGCAACAAGCTTTAGTGCGCTGAACGAAAAAGGGCATGTAAAAAAAATGAAGAGTTTGAGACAAAAATATTGTCAGCGGTTGCGGTCATTTTACCGGTAACTTACAGATGCGTTCAGTTCCGCGCGATCTCTGTTTGGTTATGGTTATGATCTCCAACATGCGCACGTGACACTATTGTTGTTCCCTGTTTATTTTTCTATTGTTAAAAAAAAAAATGGATGCCTTCGATCTCTTCAAAAAATTATCCTCCGGTGCGAAATTCGACAAGCACCGATTTCGCAGCGACGCCGAGAAACTCAAGGTAGATCGCGTTTGCGTAACCTCGTTTCGACGTTAACATAAAAATTTCTCGTGCGTCGCGTTGTTACTGCAGTTGGGAAACGATTAATAATGAATAATTCAATGTTCGCAGTTTCGCAAGAAACCGGAGATCGCGACGATCAAGAGCGAACCCGTCGACGAGATCGATGAAACTTTCGTCCCGACGAAATTAACGACCGAGAGCGAAGACGACGAAACGGAATGCAACACGGACACGCTCACTCTAGTTGACGGAATCAACGTACCGAAGGACGGCAGCAAGGCGAGTCGCAAGAGAAAGAAGAAGACCGTCAGCGAGGACAAGATTTTGCTCCGCGAACAGGAAAAGGTAATAATCAGTTATTATTATATTACTTATAAAACCACAAGCGAAGGGAAAGATCAAAGCGTGGATTTAAGCTTTTCAAATTTTATAGATCAATCAATACAGAAATCTGCATCGCATATCGGTCGTTGGAAGAAAAGTGGCAAAGCCTTTGGAAAATTTTGATCAGCTATCGTCCAGGCACGGCGTTGCAAAGGATCTTGTGGAGAATCTCAAAAGGTGCGGCTATGAGGATCCTACGCCCATCCAGATGCAGGCTATGCCTATCATGTTGGAGGTATAACAGTAATAACATAATAATATTTTTTTTTATAAAAAGTATTGTTAATTTCAAGAAAAAAAAATTATTTTATTTTTTCATCTTATTTCTTGACTATTATAACGGTTTAGATTTCGATATAAATACTACTGCATCGTCACTGAAACGACAAAAATAATAATGATAACAGATAAATTAATTGCAAACTGTTTCAGGGCCGAGAACTTTTGGCCTGTGCGCCGACGGGTTCCGGCAAAACGGCAGCTTTTCTCTTGCCGATAATTCATCACCTTGACGGACCGCGGAAAAAGGGTTTCCGGGCGGTGGTGCTAAGTCCGACTCGAGAACTCGCCAAACAAACGTACAGGGAGTGTCTGAGATTGAGCGAGGGACGTGCCTTCAGGATTCACATAATAAGCAAAGTCAAACAGGCACTCGATAAATACGGTCCGAAGAGTTCCCAGAAATTCGGTGCGTTTTCGATCACAAAGATTTTTACATTTTTTTCGTTCTTATTCCGAACATTGGATTGTAATTTTTTGTTACCTTTCGTTTAATGATCGACAGACATTCTCATAACAACGCCGAAGCGACTCGTCTATCTTCTGAATCAGGATCCTCCGGCGATATCGCTCAGCAAGTGAGTACTCGGCCGACCGAGCCGTTGCATGGTGGCCGTGATCAGGGAAACTTGAGAAAAGTCAGGGAAAAAAACTTGGTCAGGGAATCAGGGAAAGTCAAGGAATTTCAAAGTTAGTCAGGGAAAAAGTAAATTACCGCTAAACCTTCCATAAATAAATAAAAAGTACATAAAAGGAAGCTATGAAAAAAAAAAACGGAACTAAAAGTGTATACAATAATAAGGCACTTTCATTTGCATCATAAACTGTTTTTAATAGGAGTCGTCAGAACTTCGGTCCGGGAAATTTTTTTATTGGTCAGGGAAAAGTCAGGGTATTTTTTTTTCCGGGGAAAAACGGCCACTATGATTGACTGAAATTTGTTTGCTGATCTGATCGATTGTTCGTATCCAGCGTAGAGTGGCTGGTCGTCGACGAGGTGGACAAACTGTTCGAGGATGGTACACGAGGATTTCGCGACCAGCTCGAGGAGATAACGAAGGCGTGCAGCAACGATAATCTCCGTCGGGCGATGTTCAGCGCGACGAATACACCGGCCGTGACGAAATGGTGCCGGCACAATCTCAAAGGACTGATAAACGCTACCGTCGGACAGAGAAACGCCGCGGCGGCCGATGTCGAACAAGAGTTACTCTTCGTCGGCACGGAGAGGGGAAAGCTCATCGCGATTCGCAACATCATCCAAAGAGTTATACATTCTTTCTTTTATACGCGTGGAAAATGTTGCCAACCAAAGTGGAAGCTTTGACGAGGAAAACTTTTTTTTTGCAGGGCATCGCACCTCCTGTGTTGGTGTTCGTGCAGAGCAAGGACAGAGCTCAGGAACTCTTCAACGAGCTCATCTACGATGGCATCAACGTCGACGTCATTCATTCGGATAGAACGCAGACTCAAGTGAATAATCGTACTTCGCGATACGAGTGCGGAAAAGCGAACATTATACGCAGGTTGTGAAGTGGCTTGCACGAGCCGCGCGAGTACCACGAGTGCGACATCACACGTCTCCGTGTAATGTTTGCTATACCGCATTAGTATCGCATAATATTATTTGTAACAGATGCAGGAGAAGTAATACTTCCGTGCCTGCCGAGGATGGCGTAAGAACTACCCTTGTAATTCTCAGCCGCAAAGGCGTGCGAGAAAGTACATTTGCGTGCGAAAAAGTAAATGTGCGTGCGAGGACGTAAATGTGCGTGCGAGAAGGTAAATTTGCGGGTGAGAAAGTAAATTTGCGTTCGAGAATTAAAGTCGGGCCGATGTGCGCATGCGCCATGTTAGTACGTCCTGCTATAGCGCGCCATTTGCGGCACCCTCGGCAGACACATAAAGTAGCATTTCCCATGCATGCATTGGCGAAACTATATATTGTATTAATTTTTCAACTTTTTTGTTTACAACTATTAAGTGTATCGTTTTTTTGTTCTATAGAGAGACAACGTTGTGCGATGCTTCAGGGAGGGGAAAATCTGGGTTCTCGTTTGTACCGAGCTCATGGGTCGCGGTATAGACTTCAAGGGTGTCAATCTCGTGATAAACTACGATTTTCCACCGTCGGCAATATCGTACGTTCACAGAATCGGTAGAACGGGCAGAGCCGGTCACAAGGGCAAGGCCGTTACGTTCTTCACGGAACACGACACGGCCAATTTGAGGAGGTAAGTTATCCCCGATCAAAGTCGTAAATTTATTTCTCCTACCATTGTTGAGTCTATCGATTTGTCACCAGCATCGCCTCGGTGATGAGAGCGTCCGGCTGCCAGGTGCCAGAGTACATGCTGGCGATGAAGAAGCACAGTAAACGAGACAAAAAGAAACTCGAGAGAGAAGCACCGAAACGCGACTCGATATCGACGATACCGAAGTTTAAAAAACGAAAGCGCAACACCGAAGCCTCATGAACGATTCGTCGATCTCAAGTACGCTTTTATGAACCCGCGCGTCTGTGTAAATATTTTTTAATGTAAAATTGATGCGGAAAAAATATCGACTTCTAATAAATGCAGATAAAACGGCGTTTCGAATTCACAAATTTATTGAATCCCTCATCGACTAACGCAAACTGTCCTCTTTCGAGCAAAATCATCGTGTCCCGTTAACAAATTTCTGTTTCTAAATAAAATCGTTAAAAGCGACTTTTTTTAAAGCATTGCAGAGGACTTAAAAAAAATACGAAGGCACAAACCGACGCGAGAAGAACGATGGCCGAAAGAACACAGAATTAATGTTTTGTCGATTTTACGCACGCTTTTTTTCTAACACTCGCGACTGCGTAATTTTTTTCTTTGCTATGTAAAATGGACGCGGAAAAATATGGATTACAAATAAATGAAGATAAAATGGCGTTTCGGGATGCACGAATTTATTGAATCCCTCATCGTCTCACGCATACTGCTCTCTTTCGAGCAAAACAATCGTCGGTCGGTTAACAGATTCGGACTCCTAAATAGAAACGTTATAAAATTTAAAGCGTTCCTGCAACGATACGAGTCTTCCTTTTTTCTTTTTTTTTAAAGCATCGCAGACTAGAGTACTTGTACTCACGCTTGTTTATCGAATAGATATCGTACCGTAATATCCTATAAATTGACTCTATCGGAACAGTAGCCAGTCATGGTTCGAATAAATCCATCGAATAATCGGTATTCGATCGTCATAGTCGTGCTGATATAACAATCGTAACTAAGTCGTATCCTTATCTCGCTAACGATTAAAAAAAGACGCGCTATTTACACAGAATCAGAGAAGAAACTCCTTCTCTCGTCAGGATATTATCAGCCGAGCTGTCGATGAACGGCTCATCACGAGTATAAAAAAATAATAATAATAATTGTAATAATAACAATAAACTGAATAAGTTTCTCTCGACTCGGCTCTAAGTTTCGCACAGCCAGTCGCATGGCAATTTGGGCATCTTGTTAGCCGGCCATGGAAGATAACCGGCCGTTTTGAATACCCAGTAGTCGTAAGAGACCTTCGCTATGAGACTCATGAGCAACAAGACCTCGGTACCGATTATGTAATAAATGTAATCCGTCCAGTCACCCGGATAAACGCACATCTTTGACGGCTCGAGATCGACGACTTTCTCCTTCACGTTCTCGCACAGCACCTCGTCCGAGTCCAATATACGTGTCTGGAGCCAGACCTGTTGAATAAAAATAAAACAAATGTAATTTTTTTTAATCACTATTTTGCTTCCTCATAGAGGAAACTTTGTTTTCACGAAAAAAAAAATTACGAGATTTTAATGAAAACGTGTTCAGAAAATTCCAAAACATCGGAACATTATATTAAAAAAAAAAAAAACGTGTGCGTATGTTGGACCCAAAAAATTATAACTCTGGTAACTTGAGAACGGCTTAAACTATCAAGGTGACATTTCTAACGTAGGTAGAGGAGTCAATACTCGATGTTTGGTAAAATTTTTAGCAAAATGCTTTCGTGGCCACAAATTTTACGCGTTTTTGAATTTTATAAAAAAAAAGTTTGTACCCACGCACGCTAGTTCTTTCAATTTTTGGACAACTGACCAATGATCGGTATATTTTCTATAATTTTAACAAGCGATAACCGGTTGGCGGCGAACACAGTACCTTCAGGTACTTGGCTGTATTGCAGTCGCAGTGCAGCTCGTTTCCACCGAGTTTCACGTGTCTCGAGCTTATGTAGTTTCTGTTGTCGTGGGTGTTGGGAACGAGGATGTACGTCGGCAACTGAAATAATAGATGAAATAAATAAAATATATAAAATGAATAAAATAAATAAAATGAATATGGCTGAAGGCCAGTAGGTCGATGGCCTATTGGCAATATACATATGTTCTCACGCCATTCTATGCTATGTACCAAACATTTTGTCATCTGGCATATTTTCAATAAATCCACCAATACGACTAAAATAAATAACATAAAATCAGATATAAATAAGAATCACAATCGACAACCGATCGGAAAAAGACAAAAAAAAAAAAATTTCGTTCGTTTTCCCTCACCGATTTGATCTTGTTGTAACGGAGGCTCAGCATGGCGTAGTTGTCCAAAAATTTTGATCCCTCCAGCTTATTGATCGACGATATGTTGTTGTGATCCGCGTAAAATTCGCGGATGTCCTCGTAACAGCGATTCGTGCTCAGGTCGTCGAGAACCGTGATCTGGGTTGGATGTGTCGAAAAAAAGAAGAAGAAAAAAATTAGATTTTTTCAACGCGCCCTTTCCATCGAGCATCGAGAACATCGAACACGATCGATGCGATTCCTCACATTGTTGTACGAAACGTTCAGGGCTATTGTGTTTCGGGGCAATTTTTCCGGCAACTCCGTCAGCTGTATGCCGCTGCAGTCGACGTTGACGGCGAGTGTCGGAGGTTTTCCCTCGACGATGTCCAGTCGACGAAAGTTGCACTGGCACTGCCAGTTCTCGCCCTTTGGACACTCGGTTTGCAGCTAAAGTGGATCGACATTATCATTGATGGTCGTAATAGTAACTTGTGATACAAATGCGGTAAAGCGAACTTCATACGCACGATTATAAAGTACCAGAAGCGTGCGTAAAGCAAAAGACGCGTGCGTAAAGTATAAGACGCATGCCTAAAGTACAAAACGCATACGTAAAATACAAGACGCATGCGTAAAGTATGAGAAGCGTGCATAAAGTACAAGAAGGCGTGTGTAAAGTAAAATTTGCCTGGTGTGTGCATGCACCGGGTATTTATAGTGCGCTTAGCTGTAAAGCGCCACTGCCGCCACTTTTCATGCATGAGTTACATAAAAAAAATGTACTGCTTCGCCGATCGCATAATAATTTTTCCTCGTGTGTACTCGTCCGATTACGGCGAGTGGGTTGCCGAACTTACCAGACTCAGATAGCGCACTTGCTTCAACGGCACTTGCTCCGTCGTGTTGAACCAGTGCCAAGTTTTGCTAGCCGAGCAGACCGTCTCGTTTTCTCTATTGAAGTTTATCTGCTTCTCGCCTGTCTTGTTTATGTACTGGTAAATATCGTGGCACCAGAGTGTGTTCGTACCTGTTTAGCGCGTGAATCAACACCAAAACATAAATTCGATGAAAATAAAAATAAAAAAAATTCGTACGTTACCGAAATTAACTCACCCGAAATATCGAGCCAGAATTCACGACCGTTCATGGTATTCAGGGCGGGCAGGTGGGTGATGTTGTTGTAAGAGAGATCGAGAGTCGTGAGCTGGGCGAGTCTCGTGAACGAATTGTTCTCGACCTCGACCAGAGCGTTGTTCGACAGATTGAGACAGTGGGTCGGTGTCATCATCAGAAATTGGCCCTTTATGCGATTTATTCTACCGTCCGTTATCGACAGCGACTTGAGTCTTCTCCATCGTACCTCGCTCACGTTGAAGGTGTCCAGTGTAGAATTTCTTATGTGGATGTAAGACACGTTTGCGGGAAAATCTGAAAAAATGATAATAATAATTTATGATAAAAAAAATAGAATAAAATAAAAAATATTTTCTCGAGTTTCGTCGGCGATCGAGATATTTTTCGGTGCCGAGCGCGTGTCGAACTCACTTGCGCAGGCGAGACCGGACTCGAAGCTCTGGCTGTCCAAATTGCAGCACAACACGGCATTCGCGTCGGGGCTGTTGTGCGAGAGAACTATCCTCTTGCAGGGACACTCGCCGTTCCCTGTCGAGGGACACTCGGACTGTTGCTCGTGGAAACATCTCTCAGGCAGCGCAGCCGATATTCCGTTCGAGCTCGAGGCCGATGCCTGGTCCTCCTCGGTCCTCGCGCTCGCCACCCCCGCGCACAGGCACATCACAACGGCGAGCCACTGCATCTGAAACAATGGAAGGGATCAAAATTGTAAATGAAGATAACTAGTTGCATTCTCTTTTCTAAAAAAAAATGCTGAGTAACGATATTTTTTAATGGTTATATCGAATTATCGATCTGCTCTCGTCGTGGTGTATCACTTACGGCAAACTCGTTTCAGCCAAAACTAAAACACTATGTCGACGTATATGCGTTTAGGGAAAACGTCACTTCTGATTTGAAAATCTCACTTTCGACCCGAAGTGATCTCGTACAGGAATAGGCCATTTTCTATTTGAAAATTTCATTTTTTAACCAAAAGTGACGTACTTCCGGTGTGACGTCACTTTCGGTCGAAAAATTAGGTTTTCAAACCGAAAGTGTCGTACTTCCGGTGTGACGTCACTCCCGGTTAGAAAATGTAATTTTCAAACCGGAAGTGATGTATTTCCAGTATGACGTCACGTTCGATCGACAAATAAGATTTTTAAACTGGAAATGACCTATTTCCGGAATGACGTCACTTCCCATTGAAACATAAGATTTCGAACCCAGAAGTGACGTATTTTCGGTATGACGTCACTTCCCATAGAAACATAAGATTTTCAATCCGGAAGTGATGTATTTCCGGTATGACGTCACTTCCCATAGAAACATAAGATTTTCAATCCGGAAGTGATGTATTTCCGGTATGACGTCACTTCCGGTTGAAAAATTATATTTTCAAACCGAAAGTGACGTCACTTCCGGTCGAAAAATTAGATTTTCAAACCGGCGTGATGCATATCCGGTATGCCGTCACTTCCGGTTGAAAAATAAGATTTTCAAACAGGAAGTGACGTTTTCCGAGATTGAAAAAACGGGAGCGATTATTTTTTTTGTGAGGGATTTCCTTTCTGTTTCGCAAAATAAATATGGTGTTTGGTATTTTCCCTCGGTACATTGAAACGCGCCGAGAATTACCCTGTTTCCTGCAAAATCTCCGTCGGCTGTTTCTCGACTCTCGACCGATAAGCCTTATCTCGTAGCCTGCCCAGCTGCAGCACAGCATTGTGCTCGGTGTGGGTTATTTTTCTTTTGTTTTTCGCATCGAAAGGCTCAACAAAACTGGACGCACGCGCAAAATTCCTGGCGTGCTTGCGCCGCTGCTCTCTCCTCCCACCGTTGTATATATAACATTTGTATAAATATTATTTCCGCAGTCTACAGACTAAACTTGGCTGCAAGCACGTACTACGTGCCTTTCTCGATTGTCTCGAAACGAGGCGGGGAATATTTTTTCAGCTCGTACGAGGAATAAAACGAATATGCAAATAATTCGGGCTGTGAGTCAGAACGCAGATAACGCCGGTCGGATTAACACTATTTAAGTCCCGACGCGTGAGCTTGCACGGTGGGCGAGGCCCTTATATCCGTTGATCCATAAAAAAAAAAAACTAAGTAAGAACACCGTCGAGCCCCGTAGGATAAATCGATAATCGAACTCTCACCGCTGGGCTTAACCAGGATAAAGTTGTCTCCGCCGGTTTAGCTCTAGGGAGCCAATTACGGATGCCCGAAGCCACTTGATTTATCCGGCGTATATAAACAAACCCGTTAGAACCAGATTTATCTGTTGTACCTCCCAAAATATTTGCCAACGCATTTCACTCGGCCGTTAATCTTCCTCCGCTCTAGAAGCGACAAAGGTCGAGACGTTTTTTTGTCGACCCAAACTACCGCGGAAGACGGCAATATTTATTGGTATGGCAAGGGCGTAGCAAGGGAGTTGCTAAAGAGTGTGAAACTTTTTTACGCCCATGCAATTCACGTAACTTTTTCCTAACAAATTCACGGAAATTACGCTTTTCGTTTTTGTTAAGTGTTCGCAGAATAGTGCATTACGATGCTAGTACGAAATTAGTACATTACGATACTAGTGCGAAATTAATACATTACGATACTAGTGCGCAATTCGTACATTGCGATACTGAACGAAATTAGTACACTACGATACTAGTGCGAAATTCGTACATTACGATACTAATAGGAAATTAATACATTACGATACTAGTGGGAAATTCGTACATTACGATACTAGTGGGAAATTCGTACATTACGATACTAGTGCGAAAAAACTTTTTCTGACGAGTGTGGTTTGCAGCACGAGCCAGAGGCGAGTGTTGCAACCACACGAGTTAATAAACAGTTTTTCGCACGAGCATCGTACAAAATTTTATTTCAGTCGGTGTGAAAATGGCCCCATTTTCGCCATTCACTCACCGCGTGAAATAAAATTAACTTCTTTCCTCATCCTCGATAATTCCCTGAAAGAGCGCCGACGGGTTTCTCTCGTATCTCGTGTAACGAGAGCAAACAACTTATTGTCGCTTCGATAGATATATCCAGTCCATATTCGTGCACGCAAATAATTACGAGTATCAAACGTAATGTGATACAATATATATGCAAAAAATATGAAAACAAGTAATCAATTTATTTATCTCTCAGTACAAATATACTATTTTCAATATGGTCGTAGTTTACTTTCCTACGTGGCAACTTAAAAAAAAGACTACAATCTTACCTTCATTCTGGTATATCTCGACGAATCTTCGGATCGTTTGACATCCCCCGCCGGGGGGCCAGTTGTGAGTCCAGTGCCGTGAACTTTGTATTCGAATGCATCAGGGGGGAGCAGCGAGAACAATTGAAAGTTCGGGGTCGGGGCGGGATCGAGTCTCAGCTAAGGCGGCTTCTCGCCGGCCGATAAAGTGTCCCAGCGTTCGAAGGTCGGGAGCTCGAGCTGCGGTCACGAAAAAAAAAACTTCCCACGACTCTCTTCACGGTCCGCGTCGGAGACGCAATATAAAAAAGCAATAATAATAACTAAAAAAAACCACTATATTGCGTTATATCCCAGCGATCGTAAGGGACCAGTTTTGTCGCTTCGCCTGCGCAGCGTGAAAGTAGAAGCGCAAAAAAATCACATACATACATACATACATACACACACACACACCGTCCCGATTGATTCGTCGTTTGCGGTCGAGTTTCCTCGCCGATGTATTCCTTATCTTCCGTCGGGCGAGATCGAGCCGCGACGCGAAGGAGGTATAAGTGGCCGGTCACAAACGAATTAATTCGTTTAACCGTAGGCGACACCACGGGTCGCGAGGCACGACCCCGGCAATGAATCAAAATTGGTCAGCCTGCCAGGCCATCCGAGATAGTCCCTCGCTCTCCCGAGGAGCGAACACAGCCTATGGTCTCCCTCGAGCCCCCCCCCCCCTCCCCCTCCCGCTCCCTCGTTACTGCAAACCCGTCATGACAAATCGGTGAGCATTATGTACACAACTGTGGCTCTTCTGTTCCACCACTCGCGGTCTCGCGCGGTCTTACAGACCTCTATTTTTCGTTACTTTTTTTATTCTCTTTGGCAGCAGTGTTTTTTTTTATCTATCGTTGGTAGATAGTTGCTCGGTCGGAATGCAGACGTGGAATGCTCGGTGCTTTCGTGGCCCGTTGCGCGAACCGATTGTCACTCCGGCGGTTTTTTGTTTTATGCGCGCGACTCTCGTTGCGTGTTGCACACTCGGGCTGAATCGGCCCACGGGCAGCCACCGCGTGCGGCGCTCGTTCACCGAGCAGTCTCTCCCCCTCGCTGGCTTCACCAAGACTGACCGTTAGCGCTGCAGGTCCGCCGTGCCCCTCTCCGGCTTCTGTTCTTCTCCTCGATTCGACGACTCTTGCCTTGCGGGCGTCCTCGGCTTCGCGCACGGAGCGCGCGATCTCCTTTCCCGATGATGATGACGATGACACGCGACCAAACTTTTGAGAAGCGGGAACGTAAACGTTGCCGCTCTGTGGGTCAGCTGGTTTCTCGGCTGATGAACGCGAGTCACTTATTTATAGAGTCGTTAAGTCGAATTTGGAAGGTTTAATAATAGAAACCGTCTGAAGGGGGCTTACGAGCGAACACCGCGAGGAGATAATTGCGTTAATCGTACATTGGAGCTTTCGTTATCTCTTCCACTCGATCACCCACTCCGGACCGCCCTCTTAGCGCGGATCTCTCGCTCGTCGCGCGCTAAAGATAGCGCGGCTGTAACTCAGGCTGGCCGAGCTACTTGCGCCCCTTTTTTACCTCTCGACCGGACGAAAAGTTTCGCAGATTACGGAAACTTTGTTTCTTGATTGGTCGCAGCGCTGTAACTTGCAAACGGCTAATATCGCGGAAAGAATTTTATACCCGAATGCGCACCTGTTCGGGAAAGGAAATCAACTCTCTCGTAAAGATTACGAATTTAATTATGTTAGAAAAAAAAATGATTATTTAAATAAAATCTAATAATAATAACAATTTTGGGAAAAATGATGATTAAAAGAAAATCTAATAATAAAGATATTTAAAAATGTGATGATAATAATATTTTCAAAAATCAAGATTTAAAAAATCTAATATTGATAATATTTCTTTTTAATGCTGAAATGAAAAGCACGCCCTACTGCGTTAGTTGCCTGAAACCCCTTCGAGCCGGCAACCGGCATTGCTCTTCCGTTGTGCGAGCCGAGCTCGGATCTTCTGTAGTGACCGCCGCTAAGAAAGCATTCCCTATGTACATCGGGACAGGCGCGGTAGTTATTGACGTTTCTGTTTACTGTCCGTCGCTCGGCGATGTTCCATTCTCGACGGCAACATTGGTCGCCCCGATAACGTTCTCCTCCCTCTCCAGCGAGCCGGTTGCGTCTCAACTAGCTACGGTTGCGTAATCCACCTGGATAGCACAGGCAACATTTCCACTCGGTCAGAGTTCCCTGGCGTCGTAATTGCTTGCAATCGCGACAGTGACATTGCTAACGTCGAGCCGGTCGCACCAAATTCTTTTCGCCCGACAACAAGTACTTGTTTGTTTTTTAAAGTTTTTTGAGGGTAAAAAAAAGTTTTTCGTTCACCATGCCGGTAAGAATTTCATGGCCCGCCGTAGTGGGTGCTGTGCATCCGAACATCGGCGGCTTGGCCGGTGGTTTTATCACCAGAAAGAACATCAATCCGTGGTACGAGGTGAGTCGCCTAACTTCCGTGAAATTAGCCTCTTGCAATCGTCACGATAAGTGACGATAATTGGTCAGCCGGCTTTTGTCCTCCCCGCTCTCTCGTCCCGATTTTCAGCGCTGTTTAAGGCGATGTGAAATACCGCCGCCGGTAACAAAAACTGTACCAAATGCCGTTTGACAAGGTGCCGAAAAAGAAAACTATTTTTTTTTTCTCGGGGAAAATCGGCAGTCGCAACGAAGGACAATCTTCTTTTTCTTCGGTCTCTGAAGGGCATTTACAGTTTTTGTCGCCACCTGGGCGGGCGTTGTACATCACCTTAACAGCATCGCTCGTACGATCGAGGACAGACGGTCGCTACGCGAAATAAAAAAAGTAGAGCGTTTATCGATCGAGCTATGCCGACCTTAAGTTTTTTTTTACCCACAGTCGCTGAAGAAACCTTCGTGGACTCCACCCAATTGGACTTTCGGTCCTGTGTGGACGAGCATCTACACATCTATGGGATACGCCTCGTACATCGTCTGGAGAGACGGCGGCGGCTTCGATGGAGCCGCGCTTCCGCTCTCCATTTACGGCGTCAACCTGGCTATTAACTGGACCTGGACACCCCTCTTCTTTGGAGCGCACAATATAAAATTGGTAAAAAAAAAAATGATCACGAAGATATCTGCATGAGACTGAATTTCATCAAGTTAAAACAGCTGTGTTTGGCGTTGCACAAACTTCGCTCGGAGAAGTTCACTCAAGGAATAAAATTCTAAGAGTGAACAATTTATGTTCTTTCTAAAGCATTGCATTGACAGAGACAATTTACCATATTAAAAAAATAAATATATAAATAAAAAATATATACTTATGAATAAATTTTGAAAAAAAGAATATAAATACGTTTTTTAAATAATATAAGTTTCAAAAAATCGTAAACTACGAGGAATGACAACGAATAATGTCCGCAGGCCCTGTACGACGTCGTCGCTTTGTGGGGAACGACGGCCGCGATGGGAATAGCATTCTACCGGGTGAATCCCGTCGCCGGTTATCTTATCGCTCCTTACCTTGCCTGGTGCACTCTCGCCGCGGCGCTGAATTACGTTATCTACAAGGACAATCCGACGCCGGTCCAAGCGTCGATCGAGGAAAAGAATAAGTGAAGACTCCCACCCCGATTTATATTTGTCGTCGATGTTTTTTTTTACTTCTCGTAGCTCGCAAGAAAATCGATTGTAACGCGATCGTACGTGTCGTTCAGCAACAGCTTTTTGCTCGCATTCTTCCTATGAATGTTTGCATTCCACGCCTCTGTATGTAAAAAAAAACTGTTTTTTTTTATACAAGTATCCCCAGTCTCGTTTCTTTATATAAAATAAGAGGAAAACAAACAATTTTAATGCCAAGGACGATTCGTAAATCGACGTCGACGAACCTTCAGTTTCGTAACAGCTTTTACTCCATTCGGTGCGAATATGGAAGTTTTGCGCACGCGAAACGTGCACAAAAACCCCATTTTTACACCTTGTAAGGTAAAGTTCTTAAGACGAATGCTTTTTTAAGAATTCGTTACTCTTCAGAAAAAGTTTTATCGCGCTAGTATAGTAAATTACTATTGTCTAACGCATGCACGTAAAATCACGCTTTCCGTTTGGGCGAAGTGAGTGCAGAAAGGCACTTTTTCGCATCGCGTGCGAGAAAAATACTGCACATGCGTACAAAAGCAATATGGTCTTGATATGGCTCGGTGGAAAAATGGAGATTTTGTGGACACTTCGCGTGTGTGAAACGCAAAATTTTATTTTCCAACGTGTGAAATTGTAAAATAAAATTTTGTACGATACGCGAGCGAAAAAGTTTCCTCATCGCGTGTGATTGCAACACTCGCCTTCGGCTCGTGCCGCAATCTCACACTCGTCAGAACAAGTTTTTTCGCACTAGTATCTTAATGTACTCATTTTCTCGCACTAGTGCTAGGAAATGGCTTTCTGCGTACACTTCCAAAAGCGAAAAGTGATTTTCGTGAATTTGTTAGAAAAAATTATGCGAATGACATGGGCGTAGAAAGTGGAGACCGGTCTCGTGTGAATGCCATTTTCACACTCGTCAAGAAGTATCATTCTACGCCTTTGCCATACAAATCACTATTCGGTCGCATTCTTTTTACGAATTTTTTGCATTCCACGCTTCTGTATGTTAATTTTTTTTAATACAACCGTACCACGTCTCGTTCCTTTATAGTTTACGGAGACAAAAAAAATAAGGAGAAGACAGAGAGAAGAAAATGTTTACAGAAAAATCTTTACATTATTTCATTTCATCTTGTTTTGTTAATCGCTACATCGGTTAGTATACACATTGTTTCATTACTTTATATACGAAATAAAGATTAGTTAGTTTAAACCGGTGATTACATTACATTCTGTATAATATGTAATTATACTTTTAGAGTCCATTTATCGACGGGAGGTTATTCAATCGTGAATGAGGATAGTTTTTATTATCTTTTTGTTTTTGCTCTCGAGGTAAAATACCGTCTCGACAATTGGATTACTTTACTCAGTTTTTCGTGCTTCTGTCGTTGAGCGCTGTCGCTCATTTTATCTTTCATAAGCTTTTTTATACAGCCGTAACAGCCGCAGGTGGGAGACTCGGCGTTATTACTCTTGTAACTCTTACCCTCGATTATTATTTTTTTTGTTTAGTTCGTCTATTTTACATACGTTACGTGGGATCCGTCGCGTAGATGTAGCCTTGTTGCTGCAATACGTACAGACGTTTCTCGACAGCTGCCTTATCTGTGAATACGATTTTTTAGCATAAATTTCATTGATTTTATTTTATTTTTCGACTATTTTACGCGGAAACACACACGTGCACGCGACGGCTCGATGCGACTTACATTTTATGAGAAGCGCTCTGTCCTGACTGTGGCTGACGTGTTGCGACAACGAGTGCAAGAGTATCTGCGCGGTGTGGTAACGCTGAAAGCACTCGGCCGGATTGCCGAAGAGCTCGTCCAACGCCGCCGACTGACACTGCGGGAAGAACGATATACGGGCTTTAGCTAGTCTGCATTTAAACGAGTTGTGGAAAATAATCGGCCGAAACAAAAAGAGGCCGACTGCATTACCATTTGAATCGCGTGATTGTAGAGGATCTTGTCCGCCGTTGCTCCCGTCTGACGAAGAAGACCCGCGCTGTTGAGCTGCTTACACTCCGCCAAACAGGATCTGAACTTGTCGTTCATCGTGCTCACGACTGGAAGGAAATTTTTTATAAAGTTATTAAAAACTGGTGACTTAACGAAGTGTCTTGAAAAAAAGAAATCCTTGTGAAGAAAAAGCGTAGTTATTTTACGGCCGTTCGCGAAACTTTAGATCGTTTGTACTCCGCACGAGAAATTATTTAAGTTTGTTTATCCTATGAAATATTTTACTTCACCCGGTGCGAAAATGGCAGCTTTACGCGCGCTTCGCCTGAAACCCCAATTTTCACGACTTGTGAAGTAAAATTTTGTACGACACTAGTGCGACATTTTTTTTCTTAACGCTTGTGATTGCAACACTTGTCAACTTCGGCTCGTGCCACAAACTCACACTCGTCAGATAAAATTTTATCGCACTAGTATCGTAATGCACTATTCTCGCACGCAAATTTACTTTCTCGCACGCAAATTTACTTCCTTGCACGCAAATTTACTTTCTCGCACGCTTTCACGGGCGAGAAGTAAGAGAGCAGTTATTACGCTACCCTCGCTAGACACGGAACTAGGACTTCTCCTGCATTTGTTACAAAAAACATTATGCGATATAGCGAACGTTAAACGAAGACTGTGACGCGGGTCGCACTTTACAACCCGCATATTACAAAGTTCGCTTTACCGCACTCCTATCGCAAAGTATAATTATCTAATTCCGCTGCTGCCGCAGTTCGCGACAAGAGTAACTGAAAAATCTCACCATCCTTGACACTGGCAGTAGGCTGAAGTCTGCCGGCCTTGAGTTGCTGAGTCGCCAGGCTGAGGCCGGAGCTGAGCCACTGCAGTGCCCTTACGAGGAGAATAACCTGTTCAGCTCTTCTCTTCGTAGCCGCGTTGCTGGCCTGTTCGATGCCGCCGAGAGGTGCCCCGAGGGGACCAGCCCTGGTTCTCGCGACCTCGCTGACGCACTCGCACAGTGCAACGACGAAGTTCAGTTTCGCCAGAATCTCGTTGTGTTCCCTTTCGAGCAGGGTCTCCTCGGGTAGTTCGGGAGCGATGAAGGTCAACGGGCGCTCATCGGTGAGTCCCGGATTGAGTTCGGGAAAGAAGTTCTGAAAGCTCGCCGCCTCGGATATCTCCGGCAGGGTAACGGCCCGCGTGCCGAACGGTATAACGGGCGAGTGCCTGAGAGTGTTGTTGTTGTCCTGGAGAGCCCTCGTCGTCGGCGAGCCGAGAACGGCGAGCGGTCCGGTGAGCAGCGGCGACGAAGCGCTGTTGTTTCCGGTCGAGCGTCGCAGCGGCGAAGTTCCGCTCGATGCGTGCGAGTGTCTCGCGACCGGGCTGACCTGCCACGTGTTCGGCGGCGGCGGAGTCTCGCTCATTCTTCGTCCTGGCGGCAGTGATGTAAGTTCGATAAATAACCAGTTAAAGTAGCCGGATATTTAACCGGTTAATAACTACAGCTATTTATAATATTTTACGGGAAGCTACTTATTTCACGGTTGGAACCATTGCGTACAATTAATCTTTATACGTCGAGTCTTCTTTTTCATCGAAAGTCTTTATTAATTTATTTATCATTAAT
Organism: Stenichneumon culpator; assembly: GCA_964017025.1. Taxonomy (NCBI): domain Eukaryota; kingdom Metazoa; phylum Arthropoda; class Insecta; order Hymenoptera; family Ichneumonidae; genus Stenichneumon; species Stenichneumon culpator. The sequence goes on along the minus strand of OZ024779.1, from coordinate 14,539,687 downwards.
TTTACTTATTTCACTTATTTCACGGTTGGAACCATTGCGTACAATTAATCTTTATACGTCGAGTCTACTTTTTCATCGAAAGTCTTTATTAATTTATTTATCATTAATTTTAATAAACGTTTTGCTGTTTTTTTTTTTAAGATAAGAATATTCCAACTTTTTAAATGATGTTTATTTATTTTTTCAATAATTTAATTCTTTTCAAATTTCAAAAATGTACCCTTTGTTTTGAGAAGAAACAAATATTGAAATTTCTTGTAGTAAATTAGTTAAGAATGGTCAAAATACAATTAGTCTTCTAACGATTTCATCACTTTCATTGAGTCTTTGGAATGCCGACAATTGTCAAATATATTCTCCGTATTTTCTTATTCCCTCGTGAATACCAATCGTTATAAAACGATTGGTATTCACGAGCAGTCTTTCACAGCAGTATTTTTTTCAGAAATTTTATTACGGGTATTAAAGAGTTGGCAGCACGGTCTTTACCGAAAACAACCGGTAATGTAATTATCTACATTAGCGGTTGTTTCAGTAACTAACATAATAAATCAGTTATTTTATAACACTACCTGGCGGTGTGCCAATGACGAACTGCACGCTCGGCGGGCTCATCGAGCCGATGTCGGGCGCGTGACTTCGGTGAGCGCCGTCGGTGCTGCGCTTCATGCTTATCGGCTGGGAGCGCGGTACTAGGCTGCTTCCGGTTCGTCCGGCGGTCGAGGGCGAGGAGGGCTGTGTGCCGCTTCTCTGCGACGGTACCGGAATCGGTTCGGATATCGGTAGGAAACAAGGACGTGGTGGACTCACCGCTTCCCGGCTCGTTTGCTTCGTGTACTTAACTTGCTGGGGATTCGGATTGTTGTCGGTGTCGCTGCTTAGATCGCTCGGTACGAGAACGAAATCGTCCTCCGGACTCGAGCACGGGCTACTCGTGTCCGGTCCCGAGGTCGTAACGGCGTTTGCCATCTGAGGCTCGGCGACGTTCACCGGCGAGGCCGGGAGCTCGACCGGCACGAGGTTCGGTGACGAGCGGGGACCCTGGAGAAAACCGTGGCCGAAGAACTCGTCGAAGGGCATACGGTCCGGGGCGTTTCGCCGCAGGAGACCCATCAGCAGGTCCGAGAGGTCGGGCGACGTGCCTGGAGGGATTCTGAAAATGGCGAATGAAGATCTTCGTTACTCGATCGTTGGTCGATTCTCGCGAAATTTGTTATTTATGTTTCATGATTTTAACGTTGCGATTGCTAAATGGTGCGTCAAGGATCCACGGATCTATCGTACGGAGTTAAGACGAATGAATAGAATCGATAAGCGTTAGAATGCCTAAATATTGCATTACCGGTCATTGATCTATCGTAAGAACTTGAGATAAATCAATAGAACCGGCGACAAGCGTTACAATGACTAAATATTGCGTCATCGATCATCGATCTATCGTACGAAATTGAGATAAGTAAATAAAATCGATGAGCGGTTGCAATGCCCAAATATTCCATCATTGATCATCGATCTATCGTGCGAAATTGAGATATGTAAATAAAATCGATGAGCGTTGCAATGTCTGAATATTGCATCAACGATCGTTGATCTATCGTACGAAATAAAATAAAATCGAAAAGCGTTGCAATGACTAAATATTGCATCACCGATCTATCGTACAAAATTGCGATAAGTGAATCGAATCGACGACAACGTACTTTGGCCCGAGATTGGCGTTCTTCTCGTAGAACAGCTTGAGCGCTTGAGGCGTGTGGGCCTGGAAGGGAGCTTTTCCAGTGAGGCACTGAAAGACTATCGTTCCCAGGGACCAGAGATCGGCTTTAGCGTCGTACTGGAGCGACATTATCACTTCCGGCGCCATGTACATCGGCGAACCGCACAGCGTAGCTGCCATAACGCCGTCCTGAAGAAACCTCGCGAATCCAAAGTCGGCTGCGGAGAATGATTTTAAAAAATTATAATTATAACAAAAAAAGAAATAATAATAGGCCAAAAAATCGTCAGTAGGATCGAAAAAAATCGGTTTTTGCAATGCGGGTTTTAGTTCGCTATACATAACAGCTTTACCGATTTTCAGCGTTATCTGATGAGGCTGAGGACAAGCCTTTCCGCAACTGTGACTCAGCAGAATATTCTGCGGCTTGAGGTCCCTGTGAACTACACCCTTGGCGTGAAGGGCCTTCATGGCTCCCGCAAGCTGCTTCAGGAATACCCTTATGGTGTCCTCGGACAGAGTTCCCTTGGCTCCGAGGTAATCCGCCAAATCGCCGCCGTTGCAATACTCCATAACGAGGAAGACATTGTGATTGGATTCCTTTGCCGGGACGGATAAAAAAATTTTTTTAGTCAACGTTAACTACAGCTTCGACGAGCCGTTATCAATGCAGCAAAACTTACTTTGCAATCCAGCAGGGCGACAACATTTTCATGGTGCAGTTCGGTGAGCTCCTAAAAAATAAAAATAAAAAAATTGTAAAAAAAAAAGAATGGGAATTTCGATTTCTAGGACGATTCACAAAATCGGCGTCGACGAACCTTCAGAATCTTTATTTCCTTTCCCAGAAGATTCTGCGACTTTGCCAGGCTCTTCTTGGTGATGCTCTTTATGGCAACGACGAAGTTTGATTTCTGCGGAAGAAAAAAGAAATTCGTCACTCGCGTACACAGCCTAAGTTCTCATTGTCTCAATCATCCGCACATCGATCGCTCGCACAGCAAAAAAATGTTTACTTTCTACAGCAAAATACTGTCCGCCAAACTCCACAATTTTTTATTTCTTAAGTTTCCCATCGCGCCATCCGGCTCTATTTTCACGAACAAAGGTCCGATCTATAATTGTCAACGACACGGGAAATAAAAGGTCAGCTTTCTATATCCAATCGTGAAACAAGCGCATTTCTCGCTTATCTAAGAAACTTATTTTTACGAAACTTCGTAACACAGATTTTCCAAATGTATTTTTTTACCGCGAGCGATGATCGAGAATGTTAAAAAAAAGACAAAAGTAAAAAAACAATATTGCTCACTTTTCTGTGTCTCCCTTTGAAAACAACAGCGAATGCCCCGTGCCCAATGAGGTCTTTCGTGTTGTACTCGTAATCACCGACGATCTCCATTTTCCTCAGATCCGTCGCGAGCGTGTTATGAGAACGAAACACTTCTCGCTCGGTTTATTTATCGTTAGTTTACAAACACACTGGCGGAAAGGGCATCTCGCGCGCGGGTGCACCGAGTGAGAGAGGATTCGTCGCCCCTCATCGGGAGGAGGGATCAATACGCGGTGGAAGAGGAGAGCGCGGAGTAAACGTCAAGTGTGCGAGGAGCCTCTTTTCGTTGCCACTGAGCGTGTCCTGAGAAATGGAACGACGCACTCTTCTCTGTCTGTCCGTTCTGAACTATTTCCGGGGCTACATCTTGCACGGTGCACGATTGTGTCTGCCCGAACGCTGACTAACCCCGACGCGACTTCCGGAGGCGGACGCGATGTTCGCGGGGTGAACCCGAACGAGTCTGTGTGTTGTTTAGAACGGTCGAACGAAAAAAAACAAGACGAAAACAACCGTTCGTCGTTGCTGCTTTATGCGCGACTGTCCGCGAGAGACTTCGTTCTCTATTTCTCGCCCACCAGTTAGGGATTCGGGCTGGGGTCGCAGCGAGCGACGTCGGACGGCGGTTTCCGGCCGGAGCGGCCAATGACGAGGCAGCGGCGACGACTCGCCATTGGTCGAGGCACGGCCGCGAGCCAATGAGAACTCGCCTTCGCCGCGAGGAGCTTGACAGCTGCGCAGAAGCGAGATTCTGGCGCTAGGCGCATTGCGATTGGAATTCTGAAAACTACGAGTTTGAGATGTTTTTTTTTTAATACTATGTAGGACGGCTGGCGGTAATCGCCGTAATGGGCTGAACGAGGCCGGGATCAAGCCGCACGACTGCTACGAGGTAAGTTTTTTTTTTTTTTTTACGAGGTACAAGGCTGGGGAAAATAATCGAGAAGGCGAGACAGTTTTTTTTTTTTGAATTGAACAATGTCCATTATATTATATATTTTATTCCCACATACACACGGCACGTTGTGAACCTTTTCTTAAATATTAATAATAATATTACCGTTATCAATTTAATAATAATCGCCATTGCAATAATCAATCAATTTTAATCCGACGAAGAAAATAAAAGAAAAATTAAGAGAAACAATATTAAACTTAATAATTATGAATTCATTAGATATATATTTATATTATGTATGTATATATATGTATAATAAATCATATGGTAATAATCATTGTATTATCATATATTTATATGTACAGAGGGGTACAATATTGTTATTCTTTTATTAGTGTTTATATTTATAATCGCAATATTCATTATTATTATTATTTTTTTCTTTATTCTGTATACATACACAATTAATTAGATTTACGGGGGGTATCGTGGGCCAGGGGAGGCCCCTCGCGCCGTTTTTTCTTTTGCTTTTCCCTTTCCCTTGCTGCGGTGGTAATAATTATTATTTCGCGTAGGATTTTTTTTTCGTTTTTTTTTTCATTTTTTTTTTTTTTTTTGGGGGGTTTCTGGGTCGACGTTCGCGCACAATCGCGACTATTTCGAATCGTCGTTCCCTTCGTTCGCCTTTTTTTAAATATTCTCATCGTCTCGTTTATAATAATCTCATCTCGCTTTTTCGCTGTCGCAGCGTTTTACATCTTCGCGTTCCTCGCGGTTTTTTTAATCCGTTCGAGTACCGAGCGCGGACGTTCACACGTACTTGGTACAATAAGATCCAAATCTCTTTTTTTTTCAATCGAGTCAATATCGATGAGTTTGTATAATTAAAAAAAAAAAAAACGAATAGCAGACTTGCGCCGATAAATCCGCGCTCGGCTCGATGGGACGTTCTTTCTCGTTTTGCTTTCTCTTCTTCCTCTTTTTGTTTGTTTTTTTTTTCGTCGCTTTTATATCTTACAAAACATCCATTATAGTCTGGCCGTTTTGAATAGAGAGTCGTACGCCATTTAACGCGAGAAGCAATTCCGAGCGATCGCTAAATAAGTTTCAATTATTATTATTATTATTAACATTATTCTTGTGTTTTTTCTTTTTTTTCTCATTTTATTTATTTTTATGTGTTTTCTCTTCTTCCTCCTCGTCGTCTCGTTTCACCTCTCGTAGGCGAGGCCGGGGATACTATTATTTAATTATTAATCCGTTAATCGTTATTTGTTAATTAATAATATTATTGATAACATTGCTGAGAATCGCGGTCATTCGGAGTTTCAAAGTCGTATGTACGATCGCGAAGGAACGTCTCCCCACGAGCGCTGCAGCTTGATTTTCATTCTTATTTGTTTTTTTTTATTCTCTCTCACAATCGTCATAATTCAATATTTCTCTCGTCTTATATTTTTCTTTTATTGTAATTTTAAGCGCCGTGTATGCCGGATCCCATAATACATAGAATATAATCTATATCGTAATCGATAATCGGATCGATACTCATTAATCACATTGATCGACGCGTTCCCACGATTTATAATCTTGAAAATTCTGCATCGTCAATATATCGTTTAATTATTCAATTTATCTAAAAACCCGCGCGCGTCGAACACTAATGACCAACGCTCAAGCGCTTCAAGATTTGTAAAATCGTAGCACTCTCGGGGCGGCCGGCTCTCTCGCCAAAGTTGGGCCTTATTTTTTGAGTTTGTTGTTTTTTTTTTGTTGTCATAAATATTCTGTACATCGTTTATAATTATTATAAATCATCATCGTCGATCCCACATCGTCATCGTCATATATATCTTATATAGCCTTAATCAGTTAATTTCATTATTATCGGTAGTGTAAAATTGAAACTTTACGTACTTATGTAGATATTAATATTTACCATCTCTCGCTTGCTTTCGCCTCGTTATTTTCTTTTTTTTTTTGCTTCGCTCGCTTGCTTCGTTTTGCGCAATTATTTTCATGGTTGCTTTTTTTTGTTCTCTTTTTGCTCCTCCCTTTTTTTAATTCTCAATTACATAATCGTATAATTTAATATGTTCGCTATACGTATTTTTTTTTGTATCGTTATCGATTAGTAAGAATATGTAAAATTGGTATTTCCACTTTTTTTTTCTCTTTATGCTTGTTTTTTTAATCAATAAATCTTGTAAGCATCCACATAATCGTTTAATATACATGGAATTAAGAGTGGCTTATTTATTGCTTGTTATATTGCAGGTTTCCCTTCGCTGCTGTTCCTTTGCCATTTTTATCTATTTTTATTTTTCTATAACTCGCACAATTTCATCTTTTTTTTCATACCCTCTCCCTATTTACTATTTTCTTTTCTCCTCGTCGTTTACCCGTTCTGTAGCGTTCTGGCTATCTATCGTCTCTCATTCTCTGGACCGAACTCTCTTTGCTTCGCACTTCGGAAGAAAGTGCCCGAGCATTCGCTCTTTCGAAAAATCTTACGAATAAAAAAAAAATCGATCGATTATAGAAAAAAATAAATTAAAAATCCTTCGAAACCTCGTCACTCGATTCACAAATTTTTGTCGTTGGATCGAACAGTGTTTTACTGACTTGACCACGCGATGAGAAAAATTTTACGAAGTGTGTGCTCGGCGGAGGGGGGTTTGGATCGTTGCCCCTTCGGTTTCCCGTTCCAAATAATTTTACATCTCATAGATCACTCTGATATGTGAACGTTCGAGTGAAGGGAGCGCGGTCCATTTTTCTTTTTATCCTGACAAGATCCTATTTTTAATTTTTTTTTTTCGTTCGTTGTCGGCGAGTGACGAAGTTCGGTGAAACGAGACCAATAAAAAAAGATCTTAGAGATAATGCACGAAAATCATAAATATAGGTGCGAAGGTTGACTTCCGGTTTTCGAACACTAAAACTGGCTAAGGATCAACGCGATCGGCAGGGAATTAATTTTTCATCTTTTTTTTCTTTCATTTCAATTTTTATTTTCATGAAATTCTTTAAAATGTTTTCGTTACTTTTCTTTACTCGATCTAATCTCGATGAGAACGCTAGCGGGAGGGGGGATGGCGGTGTGGAGAACGCGTCGGAGCTCACTTCGCTAATCGCGAAATTGCTACGACAAAACTTCGAGGATCGTGCTCTTTTCCGTTAATGTATAAATTGTTTTTTTTTCATTATCTTCCTTTCTTATTCTTTTATTTCACTCTTTATCCGCTCCTCTCATACGTCGCGCGCGATGCCTTTTCCTAATTTTTTTTTTGTCTATCCCTCGTGATTTCTCTCGCGCGAAATCTAGCATCACCCGGTTTTCCTCAAAGACTCACCGTGCGCTCCTCTATTTTTCATTCCTTCATTTCTTCTTTTTTTTTTACTCTGTCAATAATGACGATTCGCGAAGTGACGAAACCTTATGTACAATTATTACGTTGTATTGCTTTGGTTTACAATTAACAAATGACGAATATAGTGTGTGTGTTTGTTTGTGTGTATGCGTGTGTGTGTGACATTTTATGCGAGGAAGAAATTAAATACGAACGCGAGAAAAACGACTCTCACGCGCCCTCGAATTACAAATCTGTTACAATTATTTCGCATTTATCAGCTTTTTTTCGATAACAATTATTATTTATTTCATACAACGATGAAAAAAAGAAAAACTAAAAGTATATATAGTGTGTCTTGTGTCGAGCGTATACGGAGTGAAGATAAAACTGTTGTTTCTTATCGATTTTAATAATATTAACGATAATAATAATAATAATGACAATAATAATATTAATAATAATAATAATAATGACGTTATAAAACATGCTTATGTGTTTGACTCTGAAGCTTGAAGCGCGCATCGACGGTCTCCTAAAACGCGATTTATTGCACTGACGAGACTCGAAAGCCAGTTTTTTATTCGATCGTTTTTAAATCGCCGGAACGGGAGATTTTTTTTTCTGTTCTCGCGTATCAACTTTCCGCATTCACATTTTCATTTCGTCCTACTATTTTGTCGTAAGTGGATAACCTTATGGCTTTACACTCTTGTCTCGCGATGATCAGCGGTGAGACTCTTTCGTTTGCATGTGCATTTTTTTCCTGTTTGTTATTTTTTTTGTCTTTTTTTTAATAGCAATGTTGATTATTATCGTAATAATTATGTAAACCGACGGTAATTCGTACGAATTGAACAGCGGTGCAAGAATAATATTGTACTTTTCAATTTATCGAATAAAGCTGTATTCGCGAGACGATATAATATATTGGTACGAAGATATTTATAATTTTTATTTTGTTATTTTATTTTATATATATATATATATTTTGTTTTTTTTTGTAAATTATAATTTGTTCTTTGTGTGTCGGAGATTATTCAGCGCGTCGGGCCTGCTGCTCGTGACTCTCGCCTCCCCCCTGATTAATTGCTCGTTTATTGATTTTTTTTTCTTCAATATATTTTTTTTCTCATGTCGGGGTTTTAGCGTTTCGCGGACGCAAATTATTAACTCAACGAGTGCTTCGTAATGACAAACGTGCCAACTAATAAAACGCCTCTAGCCCACTCTCTCCCTCTCTCTTTCTCCACCCTTTTTCGATACTTCGTTTCTTTTTCATTTTGTTTTTTTTCAATCACCACCGTTCGATTACCATCGCGTAACGCGCGAGATTTCCATCACTATATTATTTATACGCGCGTATGTTATATATATATATAGAATATGTATATTGTTTTTTATTTTTTTTTCTTCTTTTGTTTTATCTATAATGTATGTATATAGCCTCGAGAAAGAGGCGATCGAGCTCGGTGTCTGAAGCTTCAACCTCCCCATTTGTAGTTTTTTTTTGTTTTAATTTTATTTATTTTTTTTGTAATTTTTTGTTGTTTCTTAACCTTAATCATCCCCCTCCCCCTCGAGCCCCGCGGCCCCTTAATCGACCGCTTTTTGTTCTTTAATTAACTTTTCGTAAAAAAACAGCGAAACGGAGAGACCCGCCCGAGAACCATACTCGTGGCTCCTCTCGTAATGTGCACGATGATACACAAGTACAATTATTCAGCTTTTAAAACGTCGATAATTATATACAAATGGAATAAAACAATTTTCTTTTTTTACGCCTCTTTTTTTTTAATCTTGTCACACTCCGCCCTTTATTTCGCTCTCATCTCGATCTCTCTCCCAGCGATCATTTTTCAATCTTTTTTTTTGCCGCCATCTCAAGCCTTTCTCTGTATTGTAATATATATATATTTTTTTCTCGCGTTATATATTTTTATTATTCATTTCTCGGTCACCGATAATCACGATACAGATACAGAAATTATATATATATATATATATATATATATATATATATATATATATATATATATATATATATATGTATATTGTGGTTGCGTTGAGTGTTGTGTGTTATTCAAGTTTATTTATAATATATGTATATATATATATTTATATTATTTATATAATATAAACGCGTGGACTGTACTCATATTTGTTTGCTTGCGCTCTTTTCTTCCCACTCAAACTCTCCATTCCCCTCTCTCTTCCCCTCTATCTATCTCTCTCTATCTTCAGGCCCTGAAACGTCTGTTTTTTGTTTTGTTTTTATTTATTTTTTAATTAATATAATAATTGATCGTAATTGCAGTTATATATGTCTACATTTATTTTTGCATCTTACGGCGGTTCCGGCCGAGAGCTTCCCGAACGGTTCCCGAATATCTCTCAACTTCGACTTTCCGTCTCACACGATGGCAATAAAACTTGGCAACCCTTCGGGGACGTCCGGCGAGGGTCCTCGGGAAAGCCGATCTTCCTTCAACCGCTCGTCGAAAAGTTACAACGTACATGCTAAAATGTGACCGTCCCTCCCTCAATAATTTTTGTTTTGTTTCAACATCCATTTCACCCGAAATTCCACTTTCACTCTTTCTTGCGCGCAATTTATCTCTCTCACACACTTTTTCTTTATTATTATCTAAGACTCGAAACCTCGTTTTTTATTTTCTTTTTTTGCCTCTGTTTTCATTTTTCTTTAAGATCATTTGAGCTGGTGTTATATCCTTGTAGTGTTTTTTTGCTTCGCTATTATCATTTTTTTTATATTTGTTTTTGTTCGGCTCTTCCCCATTATTTTAAGTTAATTATTTTTTAGACGACGCACGTTTGTCATCCCATTGGTATCTTCGTTACACACGCTTTACGAGCTCTCTTCGTTTCTCGCGTATTTCTTCGCTGCATAAAAAAAAAAATTATTCTTTACTAGAGTAAAGAATATTTTATCGTTTATATGAAAATTTCCTGCTTGCTTTTGTAAAACTCTCGTTACTCTGGAATTAATTATCGAAACGAAAGAAAAAAAACAAGAAAAGTACAATTGCTTTCGAAGGGTGACGTACGCGAAGCGAGGTGACGGTGAGCGACCTCTCGGTTTTGTTTCTTCATTTTTTTTTTATTTTCAATTTTTTTTCGTGATGCGTTTTGTACAGTTTTGCTACCTTTATTTTACCCTCTCGAAGCTTTACCCGAGACATGTGTGTGTTTACGTGTGTTTATGTCTGTGCGAGTTTCGGTGTAGAACGTGTTACTCTTATCAACTGCTGTGTGCTCTTATAAATTTTTTTTATTATTATTTTTTTCCTGGATACCACGTTTCGTTGGTCCAACACGTAATAGTTTTTTTGTTGTTGTAATTCTTCCTCATTATCTCTCACACCTTCCCCCATTTATTATCTCCCGGGACGTACCGAACTGGCTACCATTTTGTTACAACGATATCGTTAACCCCTTATTAAAACCAGTCGACGTTTTGGTTTTTTTTAAAATTTTTTTTATCGCAAGTATTGCTACGTTCACAAGAATTGACACCATTCGCGCTCTACTCAGGCACGTGCGCTCCAAAGAGATTATTATTATTATTATTATATTAATATTATTATTATTAATGTTATTATTATTATTAATATTATTATTATTGTTATTAATATTATTATTAATATTATTAATATTATTATTATTACTATTATCATTAATATTATTATTATTATTAACAACGAAAATGTTTGCAACGGAGATAAGAGAATTTTTTTTTTTTCAAAACGAACAAAATGGTCGCAGTTCGACGTTCGACGCTCGACGTCCCCATCGCGCAATCTCCCGGCTCTTTATCTCTCGCGCTCTCACTTTATTTATTTTTTTCGCATAACCGATTTTCGTTTTTTTTCTCATTAAAGTTTTACCCTGTTGTCGAATACAATATAACCGTATTATAATCATCGTACATATATTCATTCACTTTTGTTTTTTTTTCTTTTTGGTATTTTTTTTGTCTTTTTTTTCGTTTTTAATAATAATTCATCTCAATTATTATCATTTTTTTAAACTGTAAATTTAATAATATTAAGTAATAAATAGTCAATCAGAGTGTCAACGAAAACAGATATTTATTTAGTAGTTTCTCTCTTCCCATTACTTCACCTCACTCTGCATACTTCCGTCGCGAATCGGGAATTATTCTCATCAGATGAATCCGCATCGAGGACACCGGGAAGCGATTTTTTTTTTTTCAAATTTTTCGGCCGATTCCTTCCCGATGGTTCTTCCTCGAGCCTACGTAGCGCGTCTCGATCGGCGAACCGAGTCTAACGAATCCAGAGTCAATATCGCAATCGCGTCTAAGTCTGTACCCTCAAACATGTTTTTGTATATCTGAAGAAAAAAATCGAAAGAAAAACGAAAGAAAAAAAAAATACAATAAAAGAATCGTTTTTATCGTAATCAATACAACCCGTGATCTCGTTAATCTCGCTGCCTGTGTGTACGTGTTCGTGGTTTTTTTCATTTTTTTTTCTTTTTCATCTTTTTTTTTATTCTCCAAATTGTCTCTCATTAATTATTATATCAAACAAGCATCTTCATCTTATTAGATTGGTGTTGCGGATATTACAATTAAAAACGTAAACACTCGCTCATCACTTCATTATTATTATTCTCTTCCGTATTTTCTTCATTTTTTTAAACTTTTCCCTATCCTCGCCGTCTCGCGTCTCGAACTCGTCGCCCTTCCTTCTCGCTTGTTCCTCTTCATTCTTGTTTGTTTGTTTTTCGCTATTCTTTACATTATTCCCTTAGTCAATAATTAATAATCGTTTTTTTCTTTGTTTTAATCTAACAAACGTCGAAGCGCACCACGCACGCGCGAAAGTGCGTCCGCGTTCTTTTTTTTTTAATTCTTCGCCGATAAAACTGCGAGCGCCTATCTGTAACTACTTGATCATCCCCCCCCGGGAAGATAATGTCATCCGCCTCGGGATTTTTTATTATATAATATTCACACCCTCGGCGATCTCTCGTCTAATTCGAAACTCAGGTATTTCTCAATTATGATCCAATCCACCTCGCGAGATATCGCGACGAGAAAAATTTATACAATTCACGATCTCGAAAGGCTTTTTTTCGCAGATCGACGTTGATCGGTTAGCGGATCAACGAATATAATTTATAATGAAACGCAAAATTATAAAATAAAAACAAAGTTTCGTCTCGATAGTTTACAGTAATAGCTTCTTTTTTTCCTTTTTCTCTTCTTCTTTTTTTTATTCCCGGGTGCGAGTGCGCTGGTATTTTGCACGCGCTCAATTTTTTTTTCTTTATAATACGATCGTTCGATATTTCGTGCGTAAATCTCGCTCGTTATTCAGCGCAAACTTTCTCCCACGTCTTCGCTCTCGCTCTGTCTTTCTTTCTCTCTTTCTCTCTCTCTCTCTCTCTCGCTCTCTTTCTCTCTCTCTCTCTCTCATCAGCTTAGACCCTAAGGATTTTTCATCATACGTTGTGTCTAGTATAATATTATCAATTATTTATATCATATTATAGACTTAACCGCTTAATTATTTAGCAATTAATAATTATTCATTATTTATTTATTTATTTATTATTTATTAATTTTTTTCCCTTCACTATTCAATAATATTATTATATTATATTATTTATCAATGTCGGAGAACGGGCCCGCTAATATGCAGATTCGGCGACGGCCTTTTTTTTGCTTCGTTTTTTTTAATCTATCGAAACCTCTGAAATACGCCTGTTGTTTGTTTCGATATTTTTCTTCTTCTGTTTTCCCTTTAAATCGTTATCTCTGCTCTCTAGCTTGGACGTTGCTGTTTCACGGACGCTGGCCTCGACTGGACTTAACATTCTTTCATTTCCTTTTTTTATTTATTAATTTTTTCCCTATCTCTCTATATATCTTCTTTTATACTTTCCTTTTCTTCGTCGTTGTTGCACGCTTCGCTTTGACAAAAAAAATTTTTAAAAAGAAAAAACGAAATTTAGCGTCTCAATTTTGTTTCGTGTTTCGTTCAGCGGAACGTTGTCTCTCGTACTCTTGATCGATGGTTCTTCCGAGCTGTCGCTTGATCCTTTTTTGTCGCTTCCTTGACCGGAAATGATCGAGCGTTTCTTCTTCTCTTCTTCGTTTAATCTTCGTCCAGCTTCATTCCCGTCCCGAGACCGGCGCGTCCGTAATCACCGTGGTTTATAATCGTCGTTCTCACAAGGCCTCCACGTTTGTCGCCGTCAGTCGATCATGCCGCGCGTTGCCCTCTCGTCCATCCTTGGAAAACATCAAAACGGAAAGACATCTCGTTAATTATTAATTTCATTCACCTATTTTTAGTTACTTTAATAATATATCTTCGAACGGGGGCGGGGCGGGGAGGACGTATCCATTTATATCTGCCGCATTTATCGACGGTCGGTAAGTTAGATTCGAGTAACACGGTTTTGCTTTTCTTTTTTTTCTGTTCACCAGTGCTGGGTATAATTTTTTATAACGACGAGTGTACAATGCACAGATTGTAAGCGTAAAGATTGAAAAGTAAATATAAATTAAATAGAAAAATTATTGAAGCTTAACAAGCTTGTGCGATACCGCGGTCGGTAATAAAAACTGTAATGAACTTTTCTCACTGATTCGGGTATTCACGATCGAAAGAGGAGTCTCATCGCGAGCCGCGATGATGTCCGTTCTCGATGTGACTCTTCTTTTTTGTCGTCGATGCTACAATCGGTGAGAAAAGTTGATTACAGTTTCTATTACCGACCGAGCCAGAGTGCAAAAAAAAATCGTACGACATTTAATGTATCGGACTGAAAACTTTTACGCAAAAACTGGTATATTAAATTAAAAATTAATGTTTAGTGTATGAAAAAGAGTGGAAATACTTTATTTTTCATATTTTACTTTTAATTTTACTGTAAAAAGACTGATTTTCATAATTTAATTCAATTTCAACGACAAAGAACATTCATTTTTCATCGCAAGTGTACATTAAATTTAATACACCAGTTTTTGCATAAAAACTGTAAGTCCGGGACGACTTAGCACGAAATATTTTGATATCATTGTAGAAATCTTTTTAAAACGAAACATTTTCAAAATCTTTTTAAAACGAAACATTTTCAAAATCTTTTTAAAACATTTCACAAATATTCTTTAAATATTCGTTAAATATCTTCAATATTTCAAGAAACATTTGAAGCCCTTCAAAAATATTTCCGTGCTATGTTGGTCCAATACCCCCATTAAAAAATGGTGAAAAATGACCTGTTTATTTGGACAAAATCCTTGAAATTAGTGCCTTAACTTTCCAAATTTTTTTTTGTACTCTGTGGGTATGGACGGGTAGGGAGGAGTTTCGTATGGTCTGAACGAGGCTTAACCCAGCACTGGTTGGCACACACGAGGATACGTACTTGTTGTTAGGTCTTAACAAGGCTCAATGGTAGCCATTAGTGAACGCCGCTGGTATCAGAGGACCCTGTAACAGCAGACAACGATAATACGTTAAGTAAATTACGTCTGATCTACTTAACCATAATCAGACATTCTCATTTTGGTTTTATCAACAACTTAACAGAAAAAAACACGCACACTTATATATTTTGTTTCTTGATACTGGTTCACAGCGTGTCCTTCGAGCTTACGCATATCCTCTTTCCTCGTATTGGCATAATCCAAGTGCCGAGAGCGACTCGTCGTGCCGTGGGTAAGAAGAGAGCGAGCCGAGATGAACGAGGTTGGCTGTCCTGATACTGAGCTTCACTAATAACGCTGCCATAACGACGCACACGAGGGAAGACCGGGCCGTGTCTCGCTTAGCTGGCTCGCTCCCCTCGTCACTCACGATACTCACGATTATTACTCACGAAAGGGGTGCATAATAGACACACTGAGGGGGTTGCTGTGAGTACTGTTAGTATAAAATTAGTCTCGTTCAAATTAAATCTATATAATTCCCAATGTAAACAACTACCAAAAAAATCAATATTTTTTTTTTCATCGGATAATCGGATCGATTTGATTATTTTTCTAAATTCTTCATATTTGATTTGTTTTTCGCTTCTTCAATCGATGAGAATCCCGAGGGTGAAACAGCGAGGGATTTTTGCGAATTAAATTTGGATGCCAATGTAAATGCATTTGTGTTTTTTTTTTACTTTGTACTATGGATAATCGAATCGATTTGATTATTAAACTTTTTCTTTTGCTTCTCGAATCGACCAAGAACCCTAAGGGTGCGAGTTAAATTTGTATGCCAATGTAAATGAATTTTTGTTAATACTCGTGTAATCAGATCGATTTGATTACTTTCAATTTTGCTTCCTCACAGGGAAAGCTTTGTTTTTTTCTCTCTCATCGGATAATCGGATCGATTTGATTATTAACATTTTTTTTTGCTTCTCGAATCGACCAAGAACCCCGAGGGTGCAAGTTAAATTTGTATGCCAATGTAAATGAACTGTTTTTTATACTCGGATAATCAGATCGATTTGATTATTTTTTTATTTTTCATTGAAACTAATTTTTTTACCGTAATTTTTTGATTCGTCAATCGATAAGAACCCCGAGGGTGCAACAGCGAGGGAATTTCGCGAATTACATTTGGATGCCAATCCAAATGAATTCGTTTTTTTTTCTTGTTTCGATAATCGGATCGATTTGATTATAAAAAATATATTTTTGCTTCTCGAATCGACCAAGAACCCTAAGGGTGGAATTAATGACGGGGTTTGAACTTACGGGACTGTAGTTGAGCGGGGCGCGGGACACGGCGATCGCGGGAAACGCGGTGGTTGGAGGCTGCGGGCTGGCCGCTGCCTGGACGTAGCTTGCGACTGCTGAATCCGCGGCTGCTGCTGCCGCCGCCGCCGCTGCGCTCGAACTGTACATGTCAATGGGACCGGGCGAATTTGCCGCGGGAAATGAGCGGCCCTGAGGCCCTCCGTGACCCCCGGCCCCGTGGGGCGAGGCCGGTGGGAATCCGGCCTGCGCCGCCGCCTGGTAGTTGTTCATCACTGCAATTGACAAAACAGCGTTTCCCCGGTCGTTACATACATCCAAAAAATCTCGATCGATCGTACTTCTGCCATATTTTTAATTAAAAATTGCTATTTGTAAGACGAAACGTAAACATAAACGAAACATTAAAAAAAGGTACTATCGGGAAGATGATATTAGTTGGTAATGAAGAACTCTGTCTGAGAAAATCTATATCAACCCTTTCCCTACAACCACCCCGAAACAGCGAGTTAACATTTTCTTTCAATATATCTACAATTTCACTGCAAAACTGCCGATTTTTTCCCGCAATTCTTTTTAAACTACAAAAAAAAATAGGATTAAACATTAATACAAAAGGAATACAAAACATAACTACAAAAAAAATAGGATTAAACATTAAACAATAGGATTAAACAACAAGTTACATTTTTCTTTTTATACAGAAAATTCTCGAGCAAAAAAATTCCCGAAAACATTATAGATCACCCTATTTGCCCCATTCACACAAAAATAAAATAAAATAAAATAAGTCACAAGTCGCGGCCGCGAGTCGCTCTTCCGATGCGTGTCGTTTCGCGTTTGTCCGGAGGAAAAGAAAACGCTTCAGAGATTTATCGGGAGTGACGCGCGAGGGTGGGGTTTGATGGAAGCGACCGGAAGCTCCGTGCCGCAAAGAATCTGAGAGGGGGCGAGCGGAGGGTTGCCGGGACGTTCGAGAGAGTTAAGGGGGTCATCGAGAAGAGATTTTCGAGAAGCTCCGAACGTTCCGCCGATGAGAAACCGAACGGTCGAGCGCGTGGACGCCGCTCGTACAATCTAAAAACCCATTCGGCTTTTAAACTCTCGACAATGGCCCGAGAACGGCAGGGGGGAGGATATTCCGTGAGAGGATAGAGAGACGGTTACAAAGTTTCGCCGCGGTGCCCGAAGGGGCGGTGCGCGAGGGTGGGCGATTCAAAAGTTTGATTTATTTGAGAGCAGATTGCGGACGGCAGGGAGAAAGAGAGATCGCGCGGACCCGCTTCGGGGGTTTGGCGCGGAGGAGATCTTGGAGGGAAGAAGAAATAAAAAAAAAGAAAATAAAAAAAAAAAAAAACGTTGAGAGTGGAAAGAAGAAGCGAAGGGTGAGGCGAGACCGGCGAGATATCGCCCCGGGATCCCCGACGGCCCACATATGGCCATTCCCCGAGCGTTGAAACGTATCCGTGGAATGCTCGCTCGTCTGTACCAACGGCGAGGGCGGTTCACAGAAGATTCTGAAAAACTCAGCTCTCGACCTGAAGTGACGTCGCACGGGCAAACGTTACTTCCGGTTTCAAAATATCAATTTTGTTCTCTACTGGAAGTGACGTCATACCGGAAAACGTCACTTCCTGTTTCAAAATTTCAATTTTCGACCGGAAGTGACGTTTTTCGGTGAGTCACGTCCGCTTTTAAAAATCCCGGTTTTCGAGCGGAAGTGACGTTTTCCGGTATGACGTCACATCCGCTTTCAAAATCTCAATTTTCGAGCGGAAGTGTCCCTTTTCGACCCGGGGTGACGTCATATGGCAAAATGTCTCTTCCCGTTGAAAAATCAGATTTTGAAACCGGAAGTGACCTTTTTGTCGTGTCACGGCACTTTCGGTCGAAAGGCGAAATTTTGAAACCGGAAGTGTCGTCACTTTCGGTCGAAGAGTGAAATTGTGAGACCGGAAGTGTCGCCACAGAGAAAGTTTTTGTTGATGATGATGAGAAATTCGATGAGCGAGGGAAGAAAAAAAAAACAACAAGCGATGCATTATTGTTATTATAAAAAATGAAAGTACACGTACCAGAAAGTGCTTGCGTCAACAATGGCGTGTTGTTGTTCGGGGTGAGCTGTCCGTTGGTTAGATCCACTGAAACACAAAGCTCCGATTCAAAAATGTTCGAGGAGTTTTATACCTGGGATGCAGCGTCGTTCGGCAGAGACCAGCAGTGCGAATCAATTTTATTTTATTTTTTTCAACTCTCGTGTTGCACTTCGTCAAACTCGACACTCTAATCGTGAGCGATCCGTCGATAACGCTCGGTCGATCGTCACAACATGCGTGTGTGTCGCTTCTTCGATCCTCATTTATCGTGATAGCTTCAATTTCATTTTTTTCCCATTATTTTCAACACAAAATATAATACGAAAAATATAATTTTAAAAATAAATAAATAAATAATAAAAAGATAAAAGACGAGCTATGTGCAGCACGGAGTAATAATAACAAGATTAATGACAGTCGCTGAGCATTACTCGACGGAGAAACCGACAGGCAGAAATGTATGAAACGCGGACTCGATGACTCCTCGTACGAATTAGTGATGATTTTTAAAAAAGTTAATTGTACGCTACGCAAGAGAAACAGATGTGAGAGAGACAGACTGAGAGATAGATTTTTTTTTCGTGGTTCTCCGTATATACTAATGTAACTCGTTAGCGTGCATCCGTTTATTTTGAATTTTTTATTTTAATTTTTTTATTTGTTTTGCGTGATGATTTATAAGAATACGTCTTCATACATTTCTTCCGCAGTGAACTCCGTTGCAGGTGCTGGATCGTGGGCTCCGAATACGCGCGGCCCGCACTCTCGTTCCCCGCGGTTCCGTGGTAGTACATTGCCGGCACTCCTGACATTGATAGAAGAGATAATATAAAAAACGATAAAAAAATTATAACAAAGCTGATGATAAGAAAAAAAGAGGGTTAAAATTTCGTGGATCTTGGGATGACGGGGATGAAGCATGTAATGGGGGAACGAAAAAAGAAAAAAAAAAATTGCACCGCAATTTTGCAAGTACAAAACGAACGAACGGTAGGGACGAGGCGAACGACAATTAAACTTAAAATAATTCGAGAAAATAAAAAAATAAAACCAACAGCCAAGACTCAACATCAGTATTAGTCAGATAATTTTTTTTAGGCCCAAAAAACAACATTCCTCATTCCAAACTCCTCCAGCAGCATCATAACTCTGCGCAGTTTGACGATAAAAAAATACATAAGATTGAGGAAGTCGATGAAAGAGGAAGACATTCAGCGAGTCTGCAGAACGTGATCTCGAGTGGTCGCAATTCGCGTCTTCACTTCAGTCCCTCATGTTATTTTTCTTTTTTTTCCTGTCCTCCCTGCGACGCGGCTAGATCGGCGGTGCACGTGGGAGACCCGCTGGGGATGTAGGGACGAGCGCGACTCTGCGGAAGCGACAGTGGGGCAATATGGACCGCTCGGGAGGCTCGCGAAAACGACGGGAAATAAAACCGGGGTATTACGCCAGTAACTTTTGTAGCTCTTGACCCGTTCGGGATTGCCGGCAGCTACGGAGCTCGCAAGTGTGAGGCTCGAAAAGGGGGGGTTCGAAAGTGCACACCGGAAAATAATAAAAATCACGAGCGGACCGGAGAACCCGGAAAGCCAGATAGCGCAGAGAGACACGGGTGGAGAACGGTGTCGGGTGGAGCGGATAACGCGAGGGAAAGCGCCAGAAACGGCAGAGTTCGAATCGAGGGGGTGGTCGGGGGTTGAAAAAAAAGAATGAGAGAAAGGACCTACGAGGGATTGTTACGAGATCGCTCGACCCGTAAAACTACACCCGTGGTCAACACTATCGCCCTTTTTTTTTACAGCTATTCTCTCGCTATCCCGAAGGCTCGTTGCCGATTTATCTCGAGGGTGGATTCGAACCTTCCGAATCGTTCCGCGCTTCCGCCCGTTCTAATTTAGATAGGGCGATTTTGCCACGGGACATTTGAAAAAAAGTCCAATCTGGAATGAAGGACAGTGGTCCATTTTGCCCCGCGGTCCGTTTTGACCTTCCTCTGCCCGAGGTCGCGAGGGGGTCGATGACCCGCTGGTCGAATGAGGCTCCGCGTGGATCGCTCGAGATCGCGCGGACCACAGCGTTGTTCGCCGGAAATGAAGGAAAACTGGTATTTTTACATCCGTGGATTTCTGTGGAGAGGGTGAATTATAATAGACGGAGTTCCAGAGCCTCGGCGATGCAATGTGGGGCAAGAGTTCATCTATTTCGAGTTTATTTATTCCCAGGATGACGTAAAAGCTATCGCGAACTGCGGAGATATGAACGGGCGGTGGGAATGATGTCGGGGTGGGAGTAACACCGAAATCGGATGGTTCGGACGATAGTATATCCAGAGACGACCCTTCCCGTTGGGGACGAAAAGTGAGGCCGCGATGGGCACAGCGGGCTTTAAATTCGGAGGCTTCGGTATTCTCCATCTGACAGGATGAAATCGCGATTCTAACGGACAGCACTCTCTATCGATTACTCCGCCGCTGCTGTCGTTGAATTTATCTCCTGGGTGGTATGGCGGAATTCGGTGCGAACCGTTGCAACAAAAATATGGCCCGAATGAGGAAAAAGTTAAAACGCTAACGACGGCGCATCAGAGCTCGAAAAATGTACATAATAATAAAGGACTTGGCGATTATGAAGTCACGGAAATAGTTACGGAAACGGTCACGGAAATCATCACGGAAACAGTCACGGAAATCATCACGGAAATCATCACGGAAATCATCGCGGAGATCATCACGGAAATCATCACGGAAATCATCACGGAAATCATCACGGAAATCATCACGGAAATCATCACGGAAATCATCACGGAAATCATCACGGAAATCATCACGGAAATCATCACGGATATCATCACGGAAATCATCACGGAAATCATCGCGGAATTCATCGCGGAGATCATCACGGAGATCATCACGGAAATCATCACGGAAATCGTCACGGAAATCGTCACGGAAATCGTCACGGAAATCATCACGGAAATCGTCACGGAAATCGTCACGGAGATAGTCAGGGAAATGGTCAGAGAAATGGTTAGGGAATTTGTCACGGAAATAGTCGGGGAAATCATCACGCAAATATTCACAGTTCCTGCGAATATTTCCGATTCTGATAAAAATTTCACGAAACCAGTGAGAGCCCGAGTCGCAATAACCCGCCACTTTAATGATAAAGTAAAAACCCGTTTATATCGCTACATCTTCGGATGAACGCGTCGATGCTAAAAATGAGTTAACGATTATTAATTTACGTTTCCTAGGGGGTGGCGCGATATGCAAAGATTCAAAAAAAAAAAAACCTCCAGACGAGATCGCAGGAAGAAGCTCTGGGTGCGACAGTACAGCATAGCAAGGAGCACAGGAGCAGTAAATTGAAAATAAAAATCGTCAAGTAGTAAATGCTGGAGGCGATCAGACACCGTTAAAATTTCGTTACGGCGTCGTTGATCGATTTCGCATGGCTCTCAGCTCGACTGGCATCGAGCGCGAGGTCAAAGCAAAGTGCGAACAAGGGATCGGAGAGAGGCCGATAGAAGCGACACACTAGAGATGACGAGTGACAGCGAGCGATTAGCGGACGAGCTCGAGACTGTTAGTGCGCGCTGCGTTGGCAAGAAACTGTTGGTAAAAAAAAAATGAAATTCCGTTATAACACATCGTATTATGTTAGTAAAATATCTGTATGTATGTAATATAGATCGTTAGAGACAACGAAGTTATATATATATATGCTATTCTACGAACGAACAAATCAATTATCATTTATATTAAACACTCGACGATAAAATGTCTAGACTACGTGAAAAGCGTGACGGCGAAACGAGTCACGTACTGTTCTTCTATTTTAATCGACTCTTCTAATGTCTAATGAACGCCAATCTTGTACGGTCCGTAAATTCATTATTGCGGGACTAACTATCGTATATTATATGTATTATATACGCTCAAGATACGAAAATAATATTATTGTCGATTAATGTTTTTTTTTGTATGAATGTATTTTTTTTTTATGTGGAATCAGCAGGGATGGGGCAGAGATATTGAAGTTGAAGTTCGAGTGATGAGTCAAGGCGGGGCGGTTTAGTCAGCGGGTGGACACTCACGCTCAAACGTCTCGTTAAACAAACAAATATATGATTATATAGATATGTCAAATAATTTCACTCTCGTACTATCTACCGACTATACTACTGTTCTATGTTTTTTTCTGATGATTATTTTCTGTCTCTATTATCTATGCCACGCCGATACTGCCGGATCGACGGCGATCGAAATCCACCGGCAAGATCGTCGCGTATGCTCAATCGACACAATTAAAATTCAGCACACGCACGCACACGTAAATAATTGTTTTTTTTTTTTACTATCGACGCCTCGTCACACTACTTCGTCTATGACAATTGAAATCGATACAATTAACAATATCAACGACTCGCAAATTAATTTACAATAAACAATTTGACGAATCTTTTTTTTTTTGCCTACGATAAATGTTACGCATAACTCTTTGGCTCGGACACTTTTTTTTTCCATTGGAGTTTCTCGCTATGTGTTTCATCTGTTTGTTTCGTTCGTTTGTTTATCTTTTTCTTTTGTTATTAAACTTTTTGAATCGCAAAAGCCTAGGCGCTAAGCTAAGTGGTACGTACTTAAAGTAAACTTTACAGTGGTTAGTCGGACAACGAGGACTCTTACTACTGAAACTGTGTCTAACCAGAGGCTATTTAGCTTCGTTTAGCTCGAACTTTCTAGGTCGACTACACTCTCACGCCACCGCGGCTCGACCCCGCAATTCCCACTCGTTGCCTCGAGACGCTTCTCTCCGGGCCGACTGAGACCGGCGGAACTCTCTCACTACCGCGCTCCAACAAGATCTCCTGGGAGTCGCAACAACGATACCGCGAAATATTTTCACGCAACACTTATTTTTATTTTAGTAAACATTAAAAAAAAAAAAATTTAATTTTAATTTTTTTTTTCAAATATCTCCGCGGCAGGTCTGGCCGCAGTGGCGTTTGACTAGACTCTTTTCTATAGATAATAATAATAATAATAATAATAATATAAAAAAACACTTTATATACGACGATATATAGATGTCGACTAAAGAGCACAGTAGGTTTTAGGTAGATGGTAGATTACTCGCCCCTAGGTGACTGCATCTTCGGGGTAGTCTTCGTCATCAGTCTCGGCAACAGTCCCGTCCGGGTGTCTCTTCCTCTTTACGATACTCAAGGATTTTTTTCCCATTTCTTTTCTTTTTTTTTTTTAGGGATTTTTCGTCGATCCACAGCCGAGGAGAACGAGCTTTTTTTTTAGAATTTTAACATTGATGAATCGTTCAAATTTGAGCCGGAAGCTCGCTGCACTCGCGGGCTGTGAATCTGAGCGACGGCTTGCTCGAACGGACAAATTTTTCACTGTTTTATTATCGAAAAATTAATTTCAGTAACTAAAAAGAATGTATGTGTATATTCTTTTTTTATTTTGGGGAATTTCAAGCTCACGGTGAAAAACCCGTTCTCGCAATAGTCGCTCAATTTTTTTTCTCCTCGGCGTCAATAGTCAACGAAATAATGGAAGTTCTGGAAAGTTGTCTAATTTTTTTTTCTTTTTTTTTTACTATGAGCTAGGCAGTCATCCAACACCAGTACGAATTACGGGATTTTTTAGTATATAGTAGATAGTATTATAAATAGATCAAGAGGATAACATATACATATGTACTTATGTATATGTATAATATATATTTTTTATGTATATAGAATGGTAACAATGTTATTAAAGTTTCTCAAATTTATCCTCACGTTACGTTACTTGTAGGCTATTCTAAGTAACTAATGCGAAAGATTAGACGTACTCGAGACACAACGTAGGCGATCTAAAATTTATAAATTTTATAATATATATATATATAGATATATATATATATAGATATTTCAACAGGACAATTTATTTTATTTTTCGAGAAAGCCTCCCTGGTCGATCCTGAGCTTAAATTGTCGTCGTGGAAGGCGCGCAGACAAGGGCCGTTAATTCGTCGCGCTCGGTCGGTAAAGAAAACTGCAATAATTGTTTTTGCCAACAAATTCCCGTTCACAATGCGATTTTCCACGCGAACCGGAAGTCGACTCAGTCTCGCCTACCAACTTCCTCTTGTCCCACGAACCTTCGGCGCGGTCCGAAAAAAAATAAAGTAAACTCAATTACAGTTTTAGTTACCGACCGCGGTAACTCGCATGCTCTCTCTCGAGGCCTTTTTATCGCGGCGCCGATTGAAAGTTGTTCCGTAAATTTGATGTGTGCGAGGACTCTTCGGAGTAAAAAAAAAAAAAAAATGCTACGTAATAGAATATAAAAAAGACGAGGGATAGAAATAAATGAAGATACTGAGGGAAGATAAGGAATTAAAGACGGGTGAGACGTACGAGGGATCTTTCTTCATCTCGCATCGTTCCGGAGTCGGTGCTTCATTCGTCCTACGCCGCGAAACCTCAAATCCTTCGAGGGCGGGGGATTTAGGGGGAGAGAGAGGGAGGGTTTACGACTCGCCTGTGCGGCGTGTAATCGGGAGCGGCTTCGGCGTCATTTCCCGCTAAGAGATAAAGCTTCGGCGTTACGACTGCGGGACTCTCGAGAATAAAAGAACAAAAGATTAACGGAAAGAGAGAACGAAGAGGAGGAACCGCGAGAGAGAAGAAATATAAAAAAAGGTAAAAAAATGTTCAAGAAAAAAAAACGAACGAGAGAAAATAAAGAATGAAAGTAGATGAAGAGAGAGGGGGAGAGAGAGGGCGACCGTAGTAATTTGAGAGTTCGGTCGAGAGGGGTTTGGCCGCGTCCTTGAATCACTTCATCCCTTAAATCACCCTCCCGAACGAGTTGCAACGCGGACCGTGAAATCGCTAATGAGCCTCATAATTAATTCAGCTATGAGGAACGCCAGAGAGGGAGAGAGAGAGAGAGGGTCGTCTCGGTATTTTCAGACTCCGGAGAACTCCGTCGTTCTCGCGAGAATCTAGCTCGGTGAGATTTATACGCGAAGCTCTCTCCCCCATGTCGCTGTATCCGCGACAACTTTGCGACCGATTATCGATCGCAAAAGAAAAAAAAAAATCGTAGTAATGATGATGATAATATTAATAATAATAATGATGATAATTTAATAATAATAATAGTGATGATAATTTAATGATAATAATTTAATTTTAATTATAACGATAATAAATCACGCAAATAATTACACGATAACGAGCAACGGATGCACAAATTTTTAATTCTAAACATTCGAAATGTTTATATCTGCATCAACCTATGTCTCATTAGGCATTCCAACAGATCAACAGTAGTAAACAATAATTAAAACACGATCTCAATCAATAAAATTCAAAACAACACTATGTTTTATTCTTTTTTTGTTTTTTTTTTGCGTACGTATAATAGTGTTTAATGTAGTACAGAGTACGGTTGGGTTATCAACAATGCTTCGAGCTATGGGATTTCAATAATACCTATTGTAACTAACTGGCGGTAGATGAGGGGTTGGCTGCGGTGGGGGAAGGGGAGGTTTTTTGTGAGGGGGCGAACGGAGCCCGAGGCTGTCGTCGATGAAAACCAATCAATGAACGAATTTAATTGGAGGGGTGAAAAAAGAGAAAAATGTGAAACGCTGGATGCACGAAGTGGATGAAGTGGGTTTCATCATTCAATGGCGCAACCGGAACTGTGAATGTGTCCGCGTGACCTTGTTCCCGTTTCGGTAACTCAATCATCGTTAAAAATATATATAATGGATTGAAAAAAATCAGACATTTTAGACATTAAACAAATCAATGAATCAATGAATCAATGAATCAATGAATCAATGAATCAATGAATCAATGAATCAATGAATCAATGAATCAATGAATCAATGAATCGATGAATCGATGAATCGATGAATCGATGAATCAATGAATCAATGAATCAATGAATCAATGAATCGATGAATCAATGAATCAATGAATCAATGAATCAGTGAATCGATGAATCAATGAATCAATGAATCAATGAATCAATGTTGACAGTAGATAACGTGTTTAGGCGTCTCATGAATAGTTTCCGTGCGTCAGTATTCGCCAAAGGTCGTCATTGTTCGTGAGGTGAAATCAAAGGTGTACAACACAGACGGGTAAGGGGGGGTTTGGTTTGTGATAGTATGGTGGAACAGACAGGGGGCTCGGGAGATAGTACGTATAGAGCTACGGACTAAGGATTACGGTTACCGTAAACACGAGCGGGAACACGAGAACTTGGTTGAACAACGTAGCCACTTTGGGGTTGAAGCTTACCGGTGCAACCCCCGCTGGGGCTCACGGACACACGGCCCACCCTTGGCCCCACTGCGCGGTACACGACCGCTCCTACCCAAACAAGAGAGACATCATCCTTCTTTTACACTTGTCTTGTTTTCCTTTTTCTTTTTTTTTGTCTACAATCTTTCATTAATTATAATTTACATTAATATCTATATTGCGCATTAAGTATCAATTGTTTATGTAAAATCGCCTTTGAATTGTTATTAAAAAATGTTGTGTTTAAAACATTTTTTAACTCGCCTACGCAACGTGTCAGCGAGAGCGAGGAACAAACATATCAATATATATGTTTGTCAATAATATTCGTCCCAGTTTCCTCTCCTCAGTTTATACATTTTTTAAATTCTCATGTTATTAATTGCGCCAGCGAAAGTGAAGCAAAAATGCTTTGTGCAATTACGGTTTATATATATATAAGTAACTTTTCCCGTATAACATCACTTCCTGTCTTATAATCAGGTGTCCACACCTGATTTGAAATGGAAGTGACGAGTTTCCCGCAAAACGTCACTTCCGGTTAAAAAATGAGATTTTTAAACCGCAAGTGACGTATTTCCGGCAAAACTTCGAAAGTATAAATTGTCGGATTCTAACTTTCATAATCGTTAGCGAGGCCGCAAAGCGTCCGAACTAAAACAACCTGCTAGTGTATTATGATTGTCGTTGACTGAGAAAATAGTGCAATTGCTGGTGAAGATGACACGTAGCTCATAGTAAACGATTCAAGAGAATTAACAAGAAAAGAAGTGTCCTTCCACTATCACGATAACTAAATTAACTTTGTGGAGCGTGAAACTTTTTTTTTTTTTTTTTTGGGAAACCAGCAACTTCCTTCTACGTACTCTACGGATTTATCCTCACCGATAAGTATTCTTTTTTGTTGCGTGATATCTTTTTATTTATTACAGACATTCATTATTTTTTCTTGTGTTTGTTGGTTTTCTTTAAATATAATCCTTAAACTTATTATCATATCATAGAGCTTCAGCGAATCATTACAATTATTGTGTGTCGTGTATGTGAGTGTGTGTGTGTGTTTGTGTATCGTTGGTAATTAATGTAATATAAGTTACACACGTGGCGAGTAATAAATCATCGCTTTCGTGTTTGTTCATTTTTTTTTCATCTTTTTCAAAGCGACCTCCGACAGACCTTACACGTTATAATTATCCAGACCTTATCTGTATTATTATTATTATTTTTCTTTCAGTGTCGACGAATAGTTTACACAAGTCTCGCGCCTGCAGGGTTCCTCGTCCTCTCGTCGTACTTCGAGTCCAACAATTATCTCAAACCCATTTTTACGCGATCGCAGCGATTTCTTTTTTTTTTTCGTTTTGGTTTTTTTTTTTTTTTTTAACAACAATCTTACGAATAGCAACAATTCAACCGTAGCTCGATGGCGATAACTTCGCCGCACGATGATTCGTTGGATTTAATTTTTTTTTCCTTTCATCATCCATAGCACGTTTTTGTAATTGACAAAAATTTATGAAAGCGAACTCCACCGAGACGTCGAAGCTAACGCGAGCGAACTACTGGCGCGCATAAAAATATTATAATATCGTTAAGCATCGTGTAATAACAAATGTAAGCTCAGGACAGATGGTTTGTGTTTTTTTCTTCTTTTCTTTTATTATTATTATTATTTCTTTTTAATGTTCGTTTGTATGTTTGTTCTTAATCATTTTAACTTTTCCTTCGTTCCGACTCGTCAAATTTTCTCTCGTGTCGCACACATCGCGCGACCCTCGAAATGGATTCGACGAATTTTTTTTTAAATTTTATTGTAGTGATCTTACGGGCAAATAATCGAACGATATTAATTTTTGTTGTTGTGTCATTAAAAATTTCGATCGTCCCTCAGCGGCGAGGGGGGTGGGACGAGGACGGACTCGCCCTTAGAAATTGTACGCGTCTACCTAAAATCGACACTTATCCATTCCGCAAACTCATTTGTCTTCTTCCTTATTTTTTATTTTTATTCCTTAATTTTCTTTTTTATTCATTTTTATTTTCCATAACTAGACTCCTTGCTGCCTTGCCTTGTCTCAAGCGACGACACGACACGAAATTAAATAACGGATCACAGCTTCTTGCGAACAAGGTGAATGAACGATAATAATCGAATGGACGATTGGACGGGAAGAGAGAGAGAGAAAGATTAATAGAGATCGTTTGATCGAGGATGATAATGGTTCGAGGACAGAAGGCTGCTTTCGCGATTACGAGGATAAAATTAATTAATAAAAAATATATGAAAGACAAAAAAATTGCCTGGACGATTGAGGGTGTTGAGAAAACAATAATAAATAACATTGCCGGGATAGTCACGTGAGAATTAATCAATCCGACAAAAAAGAACAATTCTTTCGATGACCTTGGGCGGTTCCACGTTTTGTATTTTTTTTTCATTATTAATTTTTTTACTTTTTGTCATTTGTTTCGTTAGTTTCTCAAAGAGGTTTCTTTTCTACGAGGGTCTCGGAACTCTTTATCTCTTGCCTAATGGGGCGGAGGTCTTACACTACGATTAGCAGTATTTAATTCTTCGTCTTTGGTTAACAGATCGGTCGTCGGACGGTTGCGATCCGTCCATCGAACGGAAGTGATCGGCGATTTTTTTTTTGCTAATTTTTAAAATTTTTATTGCATTTGTAATTGACAAAAATCGACCGGACCGGAAGCCCGAGTGCGACGGGTCGCATCCGTCGTTGACCGGAAACGCCTATCCGCGAATATACCTATTTTTCACCTACGCTAATTGTCATTTTTTTTATTTTCTTTTTTCTTCATTTTTTGCTTACTTTTTTTTCGTTTATCCTTCGATTAAAAGGTGTTTAGCTTATAGAGATTACATTAGAACTCACTACTCATTAGCTACGTTCAACGTCTACGAGAGAAACACGTTTAGTTTAGAGAAAGTGTTTTTTTTTGTCTTGTTTTTTGTTTTTTGTGAGTGTCAGAGAGAGAGAAAGAGAGAGAGAGGGACAGAAATTTCTTCTGTTAATGCGTGTGCGCGGTGGGCTGGGAACAGGTTCGGTCGTAAAGAAAGTGGAAAGAGGGTTGCGACGTGTTTTTTTTCTTTTTTTTTTCAATAGTTTTTTTGTGTGTATCCTGCCATACAGGGCATCCTAGATTCGGACGTGCGCTTTTGTTTCGTAGTGACATTTCGTAGGCATACACAATTGCACATTGTACTTTTGTATTTTATTTTGTAAATATAATATATTTTTTAAAGTAATTAAACGTGGAAAAAAGAGAGAAAGAGAGACGGGAAGACCGACAGAT
Source organism: Stenichneumon culpator (assembly GCA_964017025.1). NCBI lineage: Eukaryota > Metazoa > Arthropoda > Insecta > Hymenoptera > Ichneumonidae > Stenichneumon > Stenichneumon culpator. The sequence continues at coordinate 14,509,894 of OZ024779.1, read as the reverse complement.
CGATTAATTAATCGATTAATAATATTGAAAAAAAATATATACTATCAATTTTGATCCGAAATTCATGAAAAACATTTGGCGAACACCAAAAAAATATTTTCGATCCGATTTTTATGAAAACATTTTTTTTGTATAATCAAAAAATTGCATTCTTTCACGTATTTTGACGTAAAAAAAGGGGTAAATAAAAAAGCGTTGATAATTCTCTCTTTCTTTCGAAAAGGGGGAGGGGGTCGATATAGAATATGCTGCTGAGCGGGACTGAGTGTGGTTTCTTGGATCGGGTAATATTATCTCGATTGACTTCGTCATCGATTTTTTTTTGTTTTTTTCCTCATCACACGATTTTCCGATATAATCGTTCGTTCGTTTCGTTTGTTTGGCGATACCTAATGGAATGGGGGTAGAGGCAGGCGACGCTTCGCTTGACGGAGGACCACAGAGTTTGCCAGCCATGCGTCTGTGAACAATTATTTTGCACAACTTTCCAAGAATAATCGCAAAATAGAGAGAGATCGCTCGAGATTAGAAAAATTATCGAATTAAAAATGTGTTATCGAAAAAAAAAAAAAATGCGAGTCGCTGACCGAGAACGAATACAACAGATTCGCCCACGATCGGCGATTCGGCGGCTTACCGGGGGATGAAAAAAAATAAAAAAGGCATATATATAAACTTAGTAAGGAGGTCAGCGGCCTACGTTGATCGCATTTTCTGATTGCATTGCTTTTCGTTGTCACTTTAATACAATTATCCGCGTCGTTTTGATAATATGTTTCTTATTATTTTTTTTCGTTCAATCTCGCGGTAAATATTAATCATAGAAACAACAGTGCAATAGTTTAAATGTATATATATATATATGTATGTATGTATATATATGTATATATGTATGTATAGTCTCACGGCACGTGGGCTTCTTAATAAACAAACGTATGACAACATTGATTTTCATCGTTCCCATAATTGCTGTATGTATATCATTAATTCGTAGTATATATATTTTTTAAATTGTTTTTATTTCTGTGTGTTTTTGTTGTTTTATTTTTTTGAATAATTCCACGTTATATTCCGATCGACGCGAGTACTTTTGTGATCGACCGAAGCTAATTTTGTCGGGTTCATAACGCGCGGTTATATATAGTACATTGGGGGAGGAAAAGGCCAAGGCATATATGTATATGTATATACATATCGATTAAAGCAGAGCCTGGCACAAGCGGAAACTATTTGTTCGATTGGACTAAATTTAACCCTTTAACGTCCAATTTACCACACGTGTCACGTGGGTGGAAAAAAAAAAATAGTTATTTAGAGAAACGTCCAATTAGTTGAGAAAAATTATTAATTTCCGACCGATTTAATATCGAGGCCTCGGACTCGGAGGGTTAAATTGAACGAAATTCATAAATTTGACTTTGATTTTAAAATGATTTGGAGAAACTTCCAATCAGTTGAGAAAAATTATTAATTTCCAACCGATTTAAAATCGAGTACTCGGACTCGAAGTGTTACATCGAGCGAAATTCATAAATTCCACTCCGATCGAACAAATCTCTCCGGTGGATGGGGGTTATCGTAAATCCCCAAAATTTTCCTCTCCCAAGCTGTTTCCCTCCCCTCGTACGTTTTCTCGTTTACGAACATTCAATATTTACAATGTTTACACGTTGCAACTATCCGGCCCCGGGTCGGTGTTCGGAAAATCGTCAGACGCCGCGTTTTGGATCGTCAAAACAAGGAAGAACAAAAAAAAAATGTATAAAAAAAAAAGAGTAGATAAATTGTGCAAACGACTTGCCATGAAAACGAGAACACGAAGAGGGAGGTTGCTCGACGTTAACGATGAGCAACCATGAGAGAAGCGGACACGAATCGATATGATACAAACGAAAGAAATTAAACGGGTCGTGCACGCTCCATCGAATCGAGTTTCTCTTCAGTTGTATCAGCAGTGGGGGTGAACAGTGGGGGATGGGGCTGCGGGGGGTTGGAAGAGGGTTGCCGGAACCCGGGAAATAGAAAAAGAGATCGGAGCGAGGGAGCTCGTGAATAAAAAAAAAGCGAACGAACAAGAGGATGGAAAAGCTCGAAACGCGGCCCGGACCGGAGGCACGAGAGAGGCTTTTGCTGCTGTTGCTACTGTTGCAAGCTCTGGTTGGCAGAGGTACCACAATAAAACCCCCCACCCCCCTCCCCCTCCCCCACGCCCCCGGTCCTGTCACGCTAACGGTAACCGACGATTTATTGCGTGGATGCAACGAGAACGCGAGCGTGCTACGGTAATGACTGTGAAATACGACGGCGGTACTCTCTATCTCCCCGCTCTATTCGCGAGCCCTTTCTCACCGCGTTACACAAGCTCCCGGAGAGGAGCGTTGCGCATCGACACGATTCTTCACAGACTCGATTTAAAAAAAAATAATTAAAAAAATAACTGCAAGTAAACAATTGACATTTTTTGAACGGCATGGAAGTGGATTATTTTTTTTGTAGTTTTTTCTCTGTCGTAAAATCATCTCGGTGTATTATTTATGATAATTTGATGAAATACATTTTTAGCGAATAAACAATAGAATTTTTTTAACGGCACCGGAGTGGATTAGTTAATTTTATTCATTTTATTTATTTATTTTTTTTTTCGTAGAATTACCTTGATTTAGTACTTGTAATAATGATAATTTAATGAAATTAATTTTTTGCAGATAAACAATCGAATTTTTTTTTACGGCATCGAAGTGGATTATTTCATGTTATTTTTTTGTAAAATTATTTCGGTATATTATTTGTAATGATTTATGGAGGACGTAATTAAATCCCTCGAGATCTCGTTTCGACTATCGATTCTTTTTTGATCGGCCCGGCGATGGCATTCATAGATATTTCAATATCGCTCTCCCTCCCTCTCTCACTCCCTTGCGGATATTTATATATACATATATATGTATGTATAGCTTTTTTTTGAATCCCGTGTGTATAGTCGATGACTATGTACAATAGTGAAAATAACGAAGCTATCTTTTTCCACTCGCGGCCGTGCTGCCTATCTAGTCGATTTTTTTGTTTTTCCTTTTTTTTTTTTTGCTTTCTTTCATTCTCATTGGTTTCGTTTGATCGATCGACACTTGGCCATCCGGCGGTATCTCCGTCTCCGGACGCACCGGGCTGGCGCTGAATGAACTCTGCACACACACCGAACCACGAGAGCCATTGGCAGCGACGCAGTCTCGTCTCGCTAGTTACGTTTTTACTTTTTTTGTATTTTTTAAATTTTTCAAAATTTATTCCATAGTATATATTTTTTGGGATTCTTTCCTCCCATCGTCCATGTACCGCATCCGCAACTCTTTAGCTTTGTCGCATTAATAGTTTCATTTATTTATTTTTATTTTTATTTTTTGTTCATTTAATTTTTTTTACATCGTCCTCTTTGTTGTCTCTAAATGGCTCATTGTTCGGGAATGATTCTGTACTCTGTAGAGTAGCTGTGTAGCGACGCGTCTCCGGAATTGAGGGTCGGAAGTCCCAAGGCACCTGTAAAGTACCAACAAATACCAAACCCCCTAAGTCACCCCGCAAATTAACAAAATCGATAACAAAAATATAAAAATAAAAAATAAACTAAAAATCCTTTTCAAGTGTACGAACTAAAAAAAAAAAGGAGACGTTGTCTCGATGAAAAAACCACAAAACTGGGGTAAAGAACGGCGTCCATATCAAGCAAAAATCACAAAGCACGCTACGCACACTATCCTGAGGGTCTCGTTAATTAACAAACAAATTATTTATAAATATATGAAAAAAAAAATCACTAAACCATCCCTCAAGCAACTAAAGGATTTCCAAGCCTTCGTGTGTAGTTAGTTCGCGGGACCAGAAAAACTGCGAGCTCGTTAGACCCATTTTTTAAATTTTTTGTCTCTTCCCGTCGATTATTCGCCCTCGATCGATTATTATTATTCCTCAATCCCCGCCCTCGGAGATCTTGGCAAATATCATTTTCGCGCACGATCTAACATTTCAGTTATTGGATTCAATCGTCGGGGCTGCCGGAGGGTGGGTTATCATTCGCGGTGAATATCTCAGAGGATTTTATTTTATTTTTCCTCGTAAGCTCGCCAATTCCTCGGAGAACGATCGACCAGATTCGTTTATTCGTGGAAGCTCCAACCCGGCCGAAGCCTCGAGGGTGGTTGGACCTCCCTCGAGAAATTATTCAGGGCGTTCGTGCGCAAGAGTTTCACATGCGAATGCCATTCCACCGTTCGGCCTATGCGTTCTCACGGGCGAAATAATGTTTTTCGGACATTGCTTTACCGGAGGGGGTTGGAGGAGGGGGGTGCGGTGAGGAAACAGCGAGGGGGATGAAATACAATGATAAAAGTCGAGCGAGAGAGTGATACAGAGAAATTGCGGGCAGGGATTGCAGCCCTCGTCAGGCGAACGGAGTCCTCGATCGATCATCATCGAGGACGGGGTCGAGACCAGGAGGGGTGAGTTTAACGACCCTCTCATCTACGGCCATGCCTCGTGAACCATTCGCAAAGTTAGCAATTATCGGAGGATCCTTAATGCTGGGGACTTTCGAGTCGGGTCAATTTTTTATAATGATAAATTATAATGATAATAATATAATAGGAATAATAATAATAATAATATAAATAATAACTGTAATTGTAAATTGTATATAATATATATGACGATGATATCGCGTACGATATTTGTGACAATGTATGTTATATAATATTGTTACTATTATATGTGTTATGTTATTATTATTATTGAACTGTGACAACTGTTAGTATGACTGGTAGGGACAAATCGAGATAGCTTGGACCTGAGCTATCGGTCGTGTCTCCCTGAAGCGCCAAAATAATTTTTGTTCCCGGTGGAGAGATTATAAATAATCACTGTTAAAAATCATTTTTCCTTTAACGCACTGGATTTGAAGTGTTTATGCACAAATTTGTACATGAAATTTAATGTACAATTGTGATGAAAAATTGATAAATAGTAAACAAAAAGTGAAGGGATTTTTACAGTGAAATTAAAGTAAATTATCAAAAGTAAAGTATTTCCAAAGTTTGTAATCCCCTGCAGGTTCATTTTTCATCACAATTGTACACGAAATTTAATATACCAATTTATGTATAAAAACTCCCACTACAAGTGCATTATCTGTAATATGCATTTTTTTTTTGTTTACGGCCATGTTTGTGATTTTTTTTTTAAGGAATTATGACCCGATTCTCTTAATAATAGTACAATGGTACGTCTGCGATATTTCGGAAAAGCTGGCGTTCGCAGGGACTGAGGAGCGCGGGCTAGTTCAGGGAGAAAACGCGGGATGACGATGACGATCGGTGGAATATATGCAAGGTAGGAGTGACAAGTCGGATGTGTGGAACGGGTACGGAGCACTCGCGTCGGATGAGAGTGTCCAACGTCCGAAAAACATTATACATTATTTATGAGTCCTTTCCACCCTCGACTCGACAACGTCGTGTATTCGTCCTCGGAGCTTTCGTTAAGTCGGTACGACTCTGTTGTATTTTGGCTATATATATGTATTGTAGACCGGAAGCGCTGAGATAACGCGGCTTGGGCTACGAGTCGCAGTTTCTCTGGTACACAGCATGAAGGTAACTCGTGTGCGTGTGCGTGTGCGTGTGCGTGTGCGTGTGCGTGTGCGTGTGCGTGTGCGTGTGCGTGTGCGTGTGCGTGTGCGTGTGCGTGTGCGTGTGCGTGTGCGTGTGCGTGTGCGTGTGCGTGTGCGTGTGCGTGTGCGTGTGCGTGTGCGTGTGCGTGTGCGTGTGCGTGTGCGTGTGCGTGTGCGTGTGCGTGTGCGTGTGCGTGTGCGTGTGCGTGTGCGTGTGCGTGTGCGTGTGCGTGTGCGTGTGCGTGTGCGTGTGCGTGTGCGTGTGCGTGTGCGTGTGCGTGTGCGTGTGCGTGTGCGTGTGCGTGTGCGTGTGCGTGTGCGTGTGCGTGTGCGTGTGCTGCGTAACTTCATGCTGGAGTTTCCAATTAAACTTTGTTAGTCATACAGCCGGAAATTCCTTCGGTGGTTTATTTGGAAAACCACTTTTCCTCCGACCATCTCTCCTCCCCCCCCTCCCCCGGCCCTTCCGGGCCGCGCAGTCGCATTTCCACAATTTTCCCCCGATACTCCTCGATAACCGGTCGGATTACTCTTAAGGACCCGGATTAGACGAGTTCGAGCCGGAGAGATAGAGATTTTGTTTTTCGCCGCGATGAGAAACAAATATGGCGAATATATATATATATTTCTCGGCGTGAAAAAAAAATAATCGAAATAAATTAAAAAAAAAATCAATTACTACTGCGAACGAACGTGGAGGATGGTGCGAGGAGCATTTCGTGCGGGCAGATTTTTTTTTTCGAGAAGCATGGATCCGGGAAAATATGTGCTGGTCCTATATATATATTTAGATTTTTCAGCAAAATAGGGGAGATTTTAATTTCGAGCTCTCGTTGCTCGCAGTCTCGAGATTTTTCAATCGAATCCGATACACGATGTCGATTCCGCGTATCGCTCGACCCCGCCGCACGAAACTCCTCTATATCGGCCCGATAATCAACCCTTTTTCCGATTGCGATTTCCTATTTTCGCGATAAGTCCACTCCCGAGCCGGCTTCGGCAAATGATATTCCCGTTCGGTAAACCTCTCGGCCTGGCATATTAATCGTACGTATAAATCGCGTCGTACGGAGTTACACGCAGCACAATATTATTTTTGTTGTTATTTTTTTTTTACTTTAATATCAATATTATTATTATTAACGATAATTGTTATTACAGATTATTATTATGGACACGCGATGAGGCCGACGAACAAATAAATTTATTTATTTTTCCAGAATTTCGCTCCGACAATTATCAATAGCCGTGTTTTTAATCCTAGAATAAATACAATTGGAATATCTTCGATAATTTGTACAATGTTTTTCCTTTTTTTTTTTAAACGACCGTTTTCTCGGAGACAGGGAATTGTCATTGTCGTTTTTAATTCAGGGGGGACGAAGAGACTGATTCACCGTTGTGCATCGTCGAACGTTTCGTACGGACACGATAAAAATAATATTTTCGCGAATTGCAACGAGAACGCGATAATCGATCGTTCGGATCGTCGAGGAATCGTTAATGGTATCGACAACTTTGGTTTCTTTTCCCTCATTCCTTCAATAATCAATGACTCGACCCGACTCCTTGGACAAATATTTTTGTCTCACAAATCATTAATAATTAATAATAATAAAAAAATTAATAAGAACAAAAAAATAAATTATGTACGAAACGTCCTCGATGGACTCGTCGAGATCGAGTGACTTTGCCCTCCCCAATTTAATCTGTCTCTGGACCATAATCAACGGATTTTTTTATATTAATTTTTTTCGTAATCCCACTTTTTTGGGTATTGTATATTCGTTGGTCTGATCGTCGATTCGCCGACTCGCTCTGAACGAGTCTACGAATTTAATGCGAATCGAGATCAGCGGATAATATTATTATTTTTATAGCGGTAACAATAGCGATTAGTTAATGTGTGCGCAGAGCTCGAGTTAGTTCACAGAGGCATGGCGTTGTAGAGATCCAAATTTGGATGGTAAAAGAGTGCTGTAGGGGTGGGTGGATTGTGATGGGGCGTGGGGGCCGCCTGTATGTGGTTAAGGTTCAGATTCAGAGGCGCGATGTGGGCGGTATTATGGTGGTTAAGGTGGTTAAGGCTAAGGTGGTTACCTGTCGGGTAGGGTAGTCCGAAACTAGGGTACCCAGAATAGCCGCGGCTTGCCGAATATGCCGCGTACGCTGCCGCTGGGAAACCTGTCAACATAAAATACATAGTTGTTATTATTATTATTATTATTTTCGAATATATTCCTGAGATAAATTTTCGTGGATAGTCTCGAAACGTTTCGAACGATAAAGGACGGTAAGGCGAGATGTTCTAGCCAGGGAAAAAAAAAATTGGTAGTTGTATTTTGGCGAGATTAACACTGATAATATAAATTTGCTGTCCAAATGTAAAATAAATAATGGCCAAGATAAAAATATGTATAATACAAAGGTTTACGAAATGTTATATTGCTGGTCGTTGTGGCTCGGGCGCGAAGCGCCCTCGCTACGGAATATAGCGTTTATTAACCGGAAATTTAGATTTTCGGACGTTCGCCGGAAATACGTCACTTCCGGTTTGGAAATAACATTCTTCGACCGGAAGAGACGTCATACCGAAACTACGTCACTTTCGAATTGAAAATCTCTCTTTTCTGGTGGTACTGACGTGATTCTCGAAATACGTCACTTCCGGTTTGAAAATCAGAGTTTTCGACCGGAATTGACGTCATACTGGAAGCACGTATCTTTCGGTTGCAAGATCTCGTTTTTCAACCGGAAGTGACGTATTTCCGGTATGACGTCATCCCCAGAATAGTGCCAGAATAGTATAATAGGGGAATAGTTAGCCGGGCCTCGAAGGGGAACCCCTAAGGGGACCCACGATGTCTATCGCTACTTTCACAATATCCTTTTTTTTACTCACCATCGGGTATTGCTCCCAGGGACCACATAAAATCTACAAGGAAAAACAGAATTCATTAATATTTTGAGAATCTTTTTATGCATTTTTGTTTAAACAATCCCCGAATTGTTTTATTTTTATGTCAATAATGTCTCTCAATTATGTGCCTCTTTCTCTCTATGTTTACGTCCGATTGAATTTTGCGAAGCGAGACCGCGACCGAGATTTCTGCAGTTTCACCGGAAGTCGCTCGAGGTAGAGCCCCGAGCAGGATGGAAAACGTATTTACACGCATCGGCGCCAAGGATTATCTCGGTAGTTAGTTTTGCGAAGCTGTGCTCGTCGAGGCTCCGCAGAAATTCGTCGCGATCGTCGTTTCGTTCAGGAATTTTTTTTTAAATAAATAAATTCATAAAAAATAAATAAATTCAAATTTGTTGTTCCAGGCTCGAGAGAAAACAATAGCGAGAGGTTTGTTATTAAACTCAAGAGGATAATACGATATGTGAAGAAATTTGTGTAAAAAAAAAGATTTATTAAAAAATAAAAAATAAAAAATAATAACAGTAAAGGATCAAAAGCGATCTAGATTAGATAGATAAAAATATTGGCATCCATGAAATTTCATAATTTCACACTAAATTCAAAAAAGACCACACAACTAATTAATTAAAGACTCCGACTATATCGCATATCGACTCTATCAGCGCATAATATAATTTTTTTTTTTCACTAAAATCGCTTCAATTATTAGGATATTTAAACTAATCTACTACTCGGCGTCCTAGGTGTCCCAATCTACGACAAAATAAACCGTATTTTTTTCTGTTCTCTCCTAATGTACTATTTGGTTATTTGTAGCCATTAAGGGTGTTGTTTGGTTAATTCGAGTTAGACGTTAATTCGTGTGTGTACATAATACCATTTTTCACTTTTTTTTCTCTATACTTCACTATGTAGCTTATCGGATATTGACTAAAGGTCAGCAATTGCCCGACGATTGTGGCGGTCGCGTCTTATTATTCTTTTTGTTTTCATTATTTTTCCCCATTTTTCGACCCTCTTTTATTCATCGCTGTTGACAATCGATTCTTATCGCGTCACGTCATACCGCTCTTTAGTTTTTTTTATTTTTATTTTCTTCACTTTAGCAAATTACAAACGTCGGCAGGCTCGGAATTGAAAAGCGCACGATCGCCACAAAAAAAAACGCGGGCAAAGCTGCTGACTCGTACTACGACATTTAAGATCCGACGATTACGATATTAAAGAAACACCGACCACAATTAAACTACACACTACTGACTCGCTATTCTAATTTTCATATTGATTATTTTTTTTCTCACAATTATATATATAGTATATATATATGTATGTAGTATTTATAGTACATAGGCTTTGTGACAATTATGTAGCTTTATTCTAGGCAATTTTAAGTACACTGATACATATTTAATTAGTATTAGTGATTCGGTACCTAATTCACTACCGGGCTGGTTTTTATTACTCGAAGCACGCGTTCTCTATTTATATTTTCATCATTCACTCTTTCATTTTCTTTTTTATGTTTATAAATATAAATCTCTCTCTCTCTCTCTCTCTGAAAGTGAGATTTTACACTAAAAGATACATTATTATTCTTTAATTAAAATTTTCTTTTTTTCCATAATGCGTACGTTAATTTATGCGAGAACGCGATTACTTTCACGCTCGAATGAGCTTTGAGCTTGCGATCGCGATAAAAGACATATTTACTTGGCAACTTGTTGAGCTCGGGATCTCGCTTGGTAATATAACAAAAACGAGTTCTCACAGTGTTTATTCGAAAATAATTGGTAATATATATTTTTTCTTTTGTTAATAATTTCCGCGCGTCCAACCAAAAACCGGCCCGAAAAAAGCAAATAAATATTTAATACTGAGTACGAATGAAAAAAATTAAAGTATATAAAAAAAACCAAAAGCCTGTTGTTAAGTCTGGTCTACTTACGAAACTGACTGTGTTGAGCCTCTCGGGCATAGTACGTACTTTCTAGGGCACACGTCTCACGCATTAATGATTAAGGTACGCTGGGCTATAGCTTATAAGTGTTATATGTACCATGACAAGTATAAAGGTAATAGGTAGGTAGATAGACAGGTAAGTACGTACATGTATATTTAGTTTCAATATACCCGTATACTTTGGGTATTAATTTAATAATCATACGTTAGCTCTATTTATCGCAGATATTTTCTCATTCGATAAAAATTGTTTTTTGTTTTTTTCATCAGATTTCTTGATTTTCTTTTCGAATTAGTATAAGGTATAATGCGATAGGTCTTGTTACGTACACGTCTATGCCGATTCTTCGTGGATTTATTTCGAACGCTTTGGGATTAAAATGTTAAATTTTTTTTTGTTCACTTTTTTTTTTACGACGTTATTTCTTATAGCTCGACGAAGAATCGACCCGGAGCGTATAATTAATTATCTTTTTTTTTTCTAATTCTAACGGTGTTATATAATGGCTTCTCAACGCTAATTTCGCTAGATATATATTTCGACAATAGGAACGTGTAATTTACTGTTCGCAAATATATATATATTAATAATATAAAATGACTCTCTCATCTAACTAAGATCGATCCTAAAGGTCGCGCTAAATAAGACTTTCGTTTTTAATATATATATAGAGATATATATTTAATAATATTTAAACTAAGTGATGTGTCACAAAGTGTTTTTATTTTACCTATGAGATTTACCTAGTTTTCAAATGCTCTCGATATGTAAGTAAATATATATATATATGTAGGTCTATTACAAAAAATCTAATTGGTAGTATAATGCGACTCTCGTAAAATATATCGATACCAAATATTCAAATTACTATGGCGTTTTTTTGTTTGGTAGGTACAAAACAATATTCGTTATAGTTCGATATTTTTCTTAAATCGTTTACGAACTTATTACCAAAAAAATCGATCTTTCCTTCGTTTCCATCGTTATTTAGGTACGTATTTTCATTTATTTTGTCGTTAATGCAATTAGTATGTGTCGTACACACGTAAATATAGTGTCGATAATATATATATATATATAAGTATAGAGATTTTTGTATGTAATTGATTCGTATTTTATCGTGCTATCATAGATCTGATATCGCGCCTCTTAATTTACTTCTTCTTGGCACTCGTAGTTTATAATAGTAGAATAATACTTTTGTTTTCCTTCAATTTCATTTTGTTTTTAATCTTTGCCGATTATTATGAAATTTCATGAAGTTATGATAAATATTAATATGCATAGAATACTTGGTGTACGACGAAAAAATATTATGTCAAATACCGCGTGCGCGATTTGTGTGACTAATTATTCCGCTCCGCGGCTCACGTGCTAGCTCCGTCTGTGTGTATTTTTTTTTTTCGTTCTCTTCGTGATCGTAATTTTTTTTATACATTCTTTTTTCACGTTAATGAGACGACCCGTAAGAGCCGCCGGTCCCGATCCGACTTGCAGTCGTGGAAGGAAAAAAAAGCGGAAAAACCGAAAGTATTTTTTTTTTTTTCAAGTAGAGTACGTCGTTCGTCTTCCGTCCGAGCTGTCTGACCTAACACGGAACTTTCTACTGTACTCCGTAACGCTTTGAGCCCTCCGGTTTCTCCCCCAGCGTTCTGGCCTCCATCGCACTAACAACTACGGACTTTCAAGTTCTACCAGATAAATTGACAATCGTCACCCGTAACGAGACTTCCCCCGTGGATGTACAGCTACCGTTATCGTGAACACCTTCGTGCGACCCCCCTTTGTCGCGTTCTAACAGAGGCATTTTCCGAAGCTCCGCAGCCCCCTTTCCGCCCATATTCGACCGGAAGTGAGCCCGGGTTCACCATCGTCGTCTGCACTCCGTCTCTCTTCGCCATCACCACCGCTGCCCCGAGGGCTGAAGGCATTAAGTTCCATAGGATTTTAATTGAAGTGCTTTTAGCGGTAATTGTGATAGACGCTGGAACTTAATTATTCGATATAGCCGGTAGGGAGAGCGGGGTAGTCAGGCTTACGCGGAACTGAATTAGGTACTTTCGAGCCGGCATAGTTATCATCTTTCTTTCGACGGGCGTGCGAAACGTCGTACGCGAGAATTACGAGAGGAGGGACACCGTAGACGGCAGAAACAAGAGCTGGAGATATTTCAGGTCGGTATTGATGTACTCAAGTACAACTTGGTGTATCAAGTAACGAGCACCCAGTAATTCTATATTCAAGTACTCAGGTTCTTAATGTACTCGAGTACTTGTATTCAAATTCTCAGTCTGCTTGTACTTGTACTTAAATACTTGTACTTAAATACGTGTACTCAAATACTTGTGCTTAAATACTTGTATTCAAATATTTGTACTCAAGTGCTTGATTTATTAAAGTACACCAAGTAGTTGAAAAAATACAGAATCACTGTATGTACTCAAGTACATCCTCCCTCCCTCGGTTATCAAAGATTTCTCCACGAACTGTATTGACTCTCAACGATGAATGATTGAACACTGTTCGCGACCCTGAACTCACGAAAGATGGGTAGTCTAGAACTATGTAACGCGCGAGTTCACGACAACGGTTGTTTCTCTACTATTACTTTGTTCGCTTTTGCTTTCTTTTTTTTTAAATTTAACTTTAAAACTCACATTATCGAACACATCTCGTGTTTTTCTTTATTTATTGTCGCTAATCGAACTAACGCTCGTTATCTAATCCTCTAGCGGAATTCACTACCAGTCTTTTTGTTTTCCAATTGATATCGTCGTTGATGAAGCTTTGTCACATATTTATCTCTGTCTACATTCTAACGACGCGCGATACGCATCGCAGTCTACGGAACAAAGTCTCGAGGCCCCCGTTGGTTAGCTAAACTGTCTTTTACTTTTCATTTTTTCTTTTTTTTTTTTTACGTTATTATAATCGATTGCAATCACTACGAACTATCAGTACGTTTTTAATCTTTTTTTTTTGTGCTACGATCACAGTGTTCCTGAACAAGAGTCCGTAACGATACAGTCAAGAAAATTGTTTCTTCGAAGGGAATGCAAGTTGCGTCCAGTCTATGGGGTGTTGTGGTCACGGAATGCAAAGTAGCGCGGGTCAACGTTCGTCCGGCGTGTCCGCGTTGTTCGAATTAAGCTCCATCGCGCGAGGTACTCTCATTCGCAGACGCACGAAAATTCATGCATGCACAGCGAGGCATTTCCGTCGAAATTTAAATCAATTACTTAATCCACGTCACAAATTTATTTGAAAAAAAAAATTAAATCATATCGGCGAAACTGATATTAAAAAAAAAAAAAAAACAATCTCCTCAATCTAAGTATGGAAGTTATGAAAAAAAATTGACGAACAGTAAAATGCATTCCGATAAAATACTTTTTGAACACAATTTCATAAAATTTTCTTTAATTGAACATTTTCAAATAATTCTTTGTTCAAAATTTCTCAAATAATCATTTGAATTTTTTTGTTTTAAATCTAAAAGATAAAACAAAATTGAAAAAGGTGAACATTTCGAGAAGTCACATCTTGCGAACACTTCGGTTCATATAAAAGTAACGAGAAGTTGAAAAAAAAAAATAGCTTGACTTAACATAGTCGAAAATTAATTGGTTCTCGCGTCTGAGAGCGGGTCCTCGGGCGATCGAGGGGGTTGGCGTTCTTACTGGGGCCTCGAGAGCGGAGTGAGTATCGTCGGTCATAGGCCGATAGTGGGAATCGGATGATAGACCGCCCCCATGTCGAGTCCCTGGACGCCGAGAAGATCGCTCATCGAGTACGTCAGGGTGGCGGCTCTCGAGGCGGCCGCAGCCGCGGCCGCCGGATGCGGCCTGTAAGCCGCGGCTGCAGCCGCGAGGGCTCTCTTAACGTCGTAAACCGCGGCTGCAGCGGCCGCCGCCGGGGCGGAAGCGTACTGATAAGTCGCCGCCGCCGCGTTCGGGGCTGTCGCGACGATCGGAGCTAGCAAGTGATGTGGCTGCGTTGCCGCGTGTGCCGTAGCGGCAGCGGCTGCGTGTGCAGCCGCAGCCGCTGACGACGGCAACGGATACGGCGCGTAACGATATGTCGTCGGGGGTGTCGCGACCATCACCAACTCACCGTATGCACCTCTCCCGGCCGCTCGCGTCTTCGCCAGATTCGCTGGTAGCATCACTTCTTTCGGCTGGGCCTTCTTGCACTCGACCTGAAAATCAACTCGTGAACTGCAACTCCAAGAAAAATTCGTCGAGGAACGGGAGTGATCGAAGAATTATAAAGTTTTTTTTTTTTTTTTTTTTTTTTTTAAAGAGTACGGAATTTTCTGTAGGGCTAAAATAGGCTTGTAGAGTCAAGGGCTCAGGCCACAGGGAATTGTCTATTTTTTTTTTGTTTTTAGATTTATTATAGTTTATAATGTCAAGAATAGTGTTTTCAAATTTTATGTCGAAATTCAACTAATTGGGGAAGTTAGAGAAGAAAATTTGCAGTGATTCACTTCGATAGATTCTTTAGTCCTTGACGGTCTGGTATGTAACTTTTTTGGTTTGTTTAAAAAATGGGTCAAAGTATCGAAAAAATAAGTTGGCGTAAAACAGATTCAGTCAGTAACAAAATCTGTAATTGTGCATTTTTTTTTTAATCTTGGGCAAACACAAATTACTGGCGACATCACCTGACGGTTGAGCGGAGGCTGATAATTTTATATTTCCTGCAAAAGTTCAGGACTCTTGGGGAAAAAAATGATTTCAAGCTTCTATTACCGACCGATTTCGGGTCTCGTTCGACCTTAAAAATTTGTAATATCCACACTGTAAAAGTAAATTGTAAATTTATCATAACCAGAACTTGAAATTTGTTTACTCATATTGATTGAACGTCAATGTACTTTTTTGCCAAATAGACAAACCAGATACAAAATTTACAAAAATGTTCAATACAAATAAAAATATTTGCTGTCTTTAAAATTTCAGGAACACTTTATGTAAAAAAAAGCTTCCAATACCTTTCATTAATTCCCAAACCATTTTCTTACAGTGTAATAATCTTCTAAAACGTCAATTTTTTGTAATCCCGGTATTCGATCGACTTTGCCACACCACGAGGATTTCCCCAAATGTACAAACCTATCTCGTTCTCATTTTTTTTCACCGTTTACTGAATTACCAAAATGAGACGCCGCGTCTCGGAGGGAGGATGATTGCGTATTAGGGACATAATCGATCCGGTATCGGGATCACGTGGCGCAAATAGCTTGTGTCGCGTGTTTCCTCAGGCGTTTAACCGATCGCTCGAGTATCAATATTTATCGAGCGGATTAAAGATCCTTCCGGTCTGATTGCTCGTAGACGTTGTTCGAAGTGCGCCGGCCTTCGGACGACGCTCGGTGCGGACGCCGCGAGGATTTCCGCCCCCTTGATGCGTCGTCAAACAATTGGGCAATCTGCTGCGTCGTCCAGCTTCCTCCCGGGTTTCCGGGTCTTCGGGAGTTTGCCACTTGGGCCGTTCCCTGGACGAGGACGGCTCCTTCGGTCCTGATATCCGGTCGTCTCAGCCGGGATCGCGAGCGTGAGACCGGCGTTTGTGTACCAAATACAAATAACCATCATGGACGGAGGCCTTCCCAACGCGACGTCATCCCTTACGGCGTGCACTCTCGGCAATCCGACGACGAGCGTTCCTCCATGCCTCCGAAGCGCCGAGGCCCTCTTCACGATTATCCGACAAATTAATTTCTCTCATCTTCGCATCGGGTGTTAGAGCCGACAAACAGAACGGAAAGCCGTCGCGAAGAGGCCGAGATGAAATTTAGACATCGGTGTCGAAGCACTTCCGGTTTTAAAATCTCACTTTTCAACCGGAAATGACGTCACACGGAGAAACGTCATTTCGGGCCTAAAAATCGCGGTTTTTTATTATTCGGGGAAGTAACGCCACACCGGAGAACGTGACTTCCGGTTTGAGAATGAGATTTTCAAACCGGATGTTACGCATTTCCAGGTTGAAGTCAATTCCGATTGAAAACTGAGATTTTTATACGGGAAGTGACTTCGCAACGAAATTTTTCAACTTCTTTTGCGTGATGTCGCTTCCGGTTCAAAAGTGAGATTTTCAGACCGGAAGTTACGTATTTATGGTGTGAAGTCAATTCCGATTGAAAACTGAAATTTTTTGACGGAAAGTGACGTTGCAAATAAATTTTACAACTTTTTCTTGCGGGTTTTCAAACTGGATATGATGTAACAGAAAATTTTTAAAATAAAATATTTGACAAGCGGTGCCGTAGTAGTATCGTCATCCAGTGCTTGTTAGTGCTTGGAAGACCGTCGGATTCGTTCTGGCTGTCTACGTCGGCCGGAAAAGGGCCGATATGGTTTTTGCGGTACGGCAGCCAGTGTGGAGCCAGTGATGACCCGTTTTCCTAGTTCCTAGCAGAATTCCACATGTAAACCCTCTGGCAATCATCCTCCCTCTTTTACCCACGGCTCTCCGTGGATCTCAAAAGTTTAATCTCTCGATGGAAAAGTACTACTTTTCATAACATTTTTTTTTACTTTTCATTTTTCAATTATCGTTTCAAGAAATCAACTCCAAACGGTAATTTGTGAGATCAGGGGATGAAGAATGTTTGATGATTCGTCGAAGCCCGTGAATGAATGGGTGACAAAGTGGTTTTTCGGAATTTTAAGTGGGCCGTCGGTGAGACGATAATTACCATTTTATTGTTGATCTCGTGGAAATGAATCTCGCATACTTTGTCCACTACGTCCTCGCTCTGAAACGTGACAAAGCCGAAGCCTGCAACACAGAGAAAAAAAATTGCATTTCGTTAGCGCGAATAATCATCGTTAAATAATTAAATTTTAATATAAAAATTACATTTTAATATAAAAATTACATTTTAATATAAAAGCGACATTATAATACAAAAATAAAAAGAACACATCATTTGTCGCTTTGCAACAGGCCCGAGATCCGCCATCTCCGACCCGGCCGAGAAAAAAAAAAAAAATTAAGACATCGTCCCGAGTCGGTGGATGGCGCGTCAGCGATTTTAATTTCCTCGGCAGCAGTGAAAAAAAAGAAAAAAAACCCAGAGAAAGAGTTCAATCTCGCTTCCCCCTTCCGGCCATTCTTTCGATTTTTTCATCGTTAAAATCCTGCCTCTACCGATCGGGCAGACTGCTTTCGACGCAGTGGCAAAAGTTGACGGGTTTTTAACAATACCCCCGGAAACTAAGAGTCGAAACGATTGATCCAATCGATTTATGCGCTATAGACCTCGGTTACCACGGAGGGGTTGAGGGGGAGGGGGGGGGGGGGCTCGAACAGGGAGCTGCAAGAGAGAAAAGATAGGTCTATCGGAAAACTGCGTGAGTTGCAGTTCACAGCTTTCCTCGTCGTCGTTGACGTCGTTCGGGCGAGGGGGTCGTCGAGGGGGAGGGCGGCGGGCAGGGGGTGGGGGAGGCCCAGTGACGTCATTCCGGAAGTCGCTTTCACGCTGAGACAAAAGACTCGCAACCCTTTCAATTATTCAGATCCGCGCCATCGCACCGACTCTCTTGTTGAAGCATTTTTTTTCCTCTTTTTTTTTTTCTCTCTCATTCACGTCATCCGAGTTTTATTCGCCCACCGGTTGCCTCGAGAGTTCGCCCCGGCTCGGTCGCCCGCTCCGCCCTCGCCTCGTCCGGGGGCCGCGACTAAAACCCTTTCGCGGAACACCACCGGTAGTGATTAAGTTATAAACTTGGCAAGACGTCCCCCCCGTTAGTTCGTACCGGAGCTTACTTCATTTACGCAATTTATAGCGGTAACTCCGGCGAAGCGAGCGAACTCGCCCGGGTTAGTCGGTGAGACGCCTCTGGAGCATCCGGCATCCCGACGCGGTGCAACCTCGACGGACATCGCACGGATCTTGGACACCGGGAAGATCCTCGCCTTCTGCGATTCTCTGCATTCCGCGCACACCTTGCCTTCCCATCCGTACTCTTCGCCCACTCGGAGAGTCGAGGACCGCAGCAACATTTAACTAGTTTCTCGCGGGATCCATTAAGGGGATCCGAAATTAAGGGGCAACTGGAAAATTTCAACGCCGGGTTAATGTAAGGAACGCAAAGGAAAACGTCGCTCCTTCGAGCAACCAGAGAAATTATTTATTTGACGGGCGGACCGCATATCAATGTTTACATATTTACGTTTTTTTCCCCTTGGGTAAATTTTTGTTGTCTTTGGTTTATATTCTTTTTTTCTTGTTATTCTTTTTGTACTATTTTCACACTTTATTTGATGTTACTTTGGTTGAGTAAATTGTTACCGAGCGGTTGGAAGCTTTGTGGCACGGTTTTCTTAGGGGGCTCAGGCCGCAGAATACGAAATAAACGAATCTATGTATCTATTTCGTTCGAATGAATATTTTGTTATGTTAATAAATATTTATTTAATTTAGATAGATAGATAGATGTTTATTGCTTCTCCAGGAATTACAAATATCTCGTAGCAAAGAAGGGGGGATCTTAAACGTAAGACCATTTACAAAAATTATACAATCTTACTTCTAGCTTATTCGTTAAGGAAAAACGCCCTAAGACGCACGCTACTCGTCGTATAGTTAAAAAGGCTATTTATTGACAATAACAGTTGATCCATACAATCTCCGATACATCTCTCTATGTTGTTGTTCAGTCGCTTTTATTAACATTGCCAATTGGCCCCTCACCGGAATCCTTCAGCCCTCTTGACTGATATTTATTTAAGTTATATAAATATCTATTTAATTTGAATAAATATTTATTAAATTTAAATGCATATTTATTTAAACAAATAACTATTTATTTGCAGGCGCTCGTCAAGTAAGGTACTTTTCTGGGTGTAAATCGCTTTCGCGTTCTAAAAATTGAAAAAAAAGTGGGCTAACATCCGAATGCGATGAGTTTTCATAAAAGAATTTATTGTCTCTGTCGTGGATGACTCGCTAGTGGAAAAAAAAATCTTATTTTCTCACGCCGGAGTCCAACAGATAGGCGGTAAATTTCTCGACTACGAACGTGGCTGAGATGTATGAATGTATATTTCGCTGCCGTTTCTTCCACAGCGGTGAGATCCCGAGCCGCTTTTAGCTCGGGTAGCGAACGAGTCGAGGGCGGAAGGGACGAGGTCGAGGATGAAAAAAAAGTGCCAGCTCAGCTATCCCTCTGACGACCGCCGAGAGACGGGGTGGAGGGCGAATACTGTCGACCATTCGCATATATATATGTATATGCAGATATACATATATAGTATATATGTACATATATGTATATGTGACCAGCACTGGAGTAGTTTGCCAGATGTGCTCATTTCAATAGGAAAAAAAAACGTCGAACTATCCTTCGACCTTTTTCTTTTCCTCACTTCCACTGAGCTCGAGCTTCTCCACTCTTGCTATGTCGCGTAGAGTTTCACTGTGAGTGGTAACGTCGGGGGCGGGGATCCCGTCTGCACGTCCGAGCCGTACGAAAATCGCTACGAGACAATTTTCCTTTTTTTTTTTTAATCCGGATTACGGCGTCTTTGAATGACCAACAAACGTAGTTTCCTTCGGTACCTTTTTGCATCCTACGAAATTTGGGATCACGGTTTTATGATTCTTTTTTTTGTCATACCCAAACGTCCGCACGAGCTGTACGAAGTCGCTACGAGAAATTTTAACCTTTTTGCTTCCTCAGAGAGGATGCTTTGTTTTGGTGAAATTGTTTTTTGTTGAGATTTTAATTAATACGTGTTGAGAATGTTACAAAACATCGGAAAATTAAATTTAGTTCTGATATCAAAACGTCCTGATGTATTATGTGGATGCATGTATGTGTGACTCAACGCGTGAAAGTCAAATTGCTGCAATTGAAGAATGCCTCGACCGACCAATCTGATATTTCACCACACAGCATGTGTGGTTAAAAGTCAATGTTTCTTGAAAATTTCATAAAAAAATGTTTATATATATATTTTTTTTTATCCGGATAACCGAGTCCGAAGATTCTTGATTTATCAACAGACGTAATTGTGTTTGGTAGATTTTTGTATTCTACACAATTTGGGACTTGGATTTTATGATTTTTTTTGTCATCCCCAAACGTCGGTGAAAAAATAAAAAATGTCTGCCGTCCTGATTGTCTTTCGTTCCAAGTTTTCGCAAGCGCCTACATATATTTTTTCTTCTTTTTAAAATAATTATTCCTTTAATTCGTGGCAAAAATGCAAATAACACGAAACTTTCGTCCACCGACCTCGCGGATTTCTGCAATTTCTCTCTCTCTCTCTCTCTCTCACTATATATATACATATATATATATATAAATGCGAAACGAGGTCCTCCCAGCTTGCCGCCGCCCTCGCTGCTGCCGCTTCGTTAGAAAAATTAATCCACGCCGGTAGGGCGAGACGTTTTGTTCGGTATTAAGGTTTCTCGGATTTTATATTTATTTTTTTTTCCCCGAGATATTCGTCGAGCTCGGAACAAGCGCCGAGTCGGGCGGAGTGCGACGCAGACGAGCCGCGGGGGGTGCGGGCGGCCGAGAGGGATGAGTCAGCGTAAGGGATGATTGCATTACACGGTCACCCTTCTATACACTACACCGTCGCAATTTTTCCATTTTTTTTTTTGTCGTTCTCATTTTTTCTCTCGGTCGCGCATTTCCACCCGTTCCTCTCGCCGCTCGTTCCTGCGACGGCAAATTTTTCGCTCTTCCGCTTCCACGCACCCCGCCCGCCCTCCGCGCCTCGCCCGTCGCCCGCAAAAAATTGTGCATCGACGAAAAGGACTCTCGTCCGTGGAGACGCTCGGCGAGCCTCGTTCCCGGACGAAAGTCGAGCTCGCGGATGTGCGGTGCATCGACACGTACGCCCCGGCCCATTAGAACCGGAGGACTCGCCGGAATGGGCCTTAACGAGAACCACCCCATCGTTCCTCATCTCTTTCGTTCCCGCTATTTTTTTTGTTAATTTTTTTTCCTCCTCCCTTCAGCCTCGACTCCCTCGCGCGGCTCCAGCGACGCCATCTTCGACCTCTCTCGCCCAAAAAAAAAAAACATCCCCTTCGAGTTTTTCATCCCCCATCACCGTCGCTCCGGACTCCTCCCTTTATTTTTATTTTTATTTTTTTCGAGTATAATGCGATTCCTATATTGCGTGTAGCCCTTACGAGTATGTTAGCGTTTAAAAGCCACGCGACGCGCCGCCGAGCTTTCGCTGCTCTTTGCCACCCCCAACCCCCCCCCCCCCCCCTCCCGCGTTTCAGAATATTTCACCGGGGCGTCGCGCAGCGCCCCATTGAGAGCGAGCTCGCTCCAGAGAGGGACGAGAGTGAGTGAGTGGTAAAAGGTTTCCATCTCAAAAGGCACGCGCGCCCTTCGCTGCACAACCCCCAACTTCCACCCCCCCCCCCCCCCCCACGAGTCACTCGCGATTCTCTATCCGCCTCACTCATGCCGCGGCAAACGATTTGAAACTTGTAAATGGATACGACTCTCAGACCTCTGCACCCTCTATTCGTCTTCCGGTTTCCTATCCTTTCTTCCCCCACTCCTCAACCCTCTTCAACCCCCGACCCACCCCCGACCCCCTTCCGGCTGTATCTACTCCGTGCGCGCGATTTCTCTCGCGAGAGAAGCTCTCCGCGAGGCATGCCGGGTTGCAAGCCAAGCCCCCCCCCCCTTCAACCCCTTTCGCTCCAAACCACCCCTCGACACGATACTGCAACACGTTTGTTTCGGAAAGTGCGTCTGCGGCGAAGTGGCACTGCGAATGGCAACGCTACCGGCACTCTCTCCCCTCCCTCCATCTTCGCATTTTCGCCTCGTTCCACTAACACCCCCCGCCCCCACCCCCGCCCGCTCATCGTTCTTCGAGCCGCTGGCGTATTCCTCAGTCAGCGCTCCGTCGTTGACTTCGGGTCGTTGAGCTTTGCGGATGGCGAGGGAGCTGCGCGGGTGAGACGGGGTTAATAAATCGATGGGGCGAGCGAATAAGAAATTTTCGATTCGCGAAGCTTTTACTCAGAATACGCGGATAATTCGGATACTCGGATGGAGCAAAATGTGTATTGACGGAGCGCGGGGGGGGGGAGGGGGGGGGGTTAAAATCCCTTAGAGGTTTCGTGAGGGCCTTTGATTGTAATTGTTGAGAACATTTATTTCGATTTGTCGAGAATATTTACTTAGGATTCTTTTATTCAAAGATCATGGGAAAAATTGAGTAATTGATAATAGGAAAAATGCGGCAATTGTTCGTGGGATAAAATGAGTAATTGATAATGGGAAAAAATGAGCAATTGATCATGGGAAAAATTGAGAAATTTAACACGGGAAAAATCGAGCAATTGATCATGGGAAAAATTGAGAAATTTAACACGGGAAAAATCGAGCAATTGATCATGGGAAAAATTGAGCAATTCCTCATAAGAAAAATCGCGCAATTGTTCATGGGAAAAATTGAGCGATAGATCATGGGGAAAATTGGGAAATTGATCGTGGGAAAAATTGAGCAATTGACTATGTGAAAAATTGAGCGATTGAGATAATGGGAAAAAAATTGAGCAATTGAACATGGGGAAAAAATTGAGCAATTGATAATGGGAAAAATTGAACATCGTATTAGAGCTCGTCGGAATCTGAGTTTGGTAGACGCGATATCGCAGTACCTCGTTAGAAAATTGCCGTGAGATCGGGGCGAGTAACTGCAGCAGATTTCTGGTTAATGCGCTAATCGCTCGATCGCAGCAGCGATAGTTCGGAAGGTTCCGGAGAAAATCGGTCCGATGCCGCTTTCGGCGGTGCTGCCGGTGTCGGAGAGAGGCTGGGGTTTCTCTCGTAGTGGGTTTTCGGAAGGGACGTATCGAGGGCAAAAGAGATGGGGATCGCCGGATTACCGGCAAAACTGAGTCAGCGCGAGCGGCCCGCTTCGCCGAGATAATGCGGGAAAAGCTCGGCTTATACTCTGCATCCCCCTCTCACCTCCCCCCTCTCGCTGGTAATTCCTCGTTAAATATCGCTTCGTAACGCAGCATCGCCAGTAGTAACGGCGGTGTGTGTGCAGACGGCAGCGGTTGCTCCCTTTCTAAACGCTCGCTCACTCTCACAAACGCAAACGCTCTCTCGCAAACGCTCACTCTTACGCTCTCGCTCACTCTCGCTATCTCCGCACGCGTTTTAAACTATGGAAAGTGGAACGAGGTGAGCTATCGACGGTTAATCGTGCAGCGCCCGGGAACTCAGAAGCTCTCCCGAAACATTTAAAGTAAGGCTTGTACTTTACCGATGAGCTTGAAACGGGGGCGAGATACGAGAAAACGGGGCAATTGGGAATTAATTCTATCCCCTAAGGAATCGATAGTCCAATTTTACTAATTCAATACTTTCGATATTTCGGTCGATAATAAGATTCGTTGATGCAATTATTATATGATTACTATTATTATATTATTATTTATAATAATAATCCTGAAAAAAGGAGCTAAGCCGTTACTAGCGAAAATAATCGCCGATTTAAAGAAAGATTGTTAACTTCATAATGAGGTCTCCAATGCTGCGAGCGTTCGCACTAAATCATTAAGTTATAACAGCCGAGTGGTACCGTTTTGTCTAGTTTTGTTAATATTTTATTTATATGTAAGAAATGCCATCCCCTCACTTGTATAAGTATCTTTATGTATTCTAGAGAAGCAATAATTATATTATTATTCTCATTATCAACAACAATAATAATAATAATAATAATAGTAATCCTGGACAATGTAGCTAAGCTATTTTACTAAGAATTTTACTAAGAACAAGCGAAAAGAATCGCCAATATAAATAAAGTTTTTAAACTTCATACCTAGTTCTCCAATGCTGCGAGCCTTCGACCTAAATCATCAATCTCTACACCGAACTACTGCCGTTTTCTCTAGCTTCATTAATTTTTCATTAATCCGTAAGGAACACCACCCCTACCTCCCTTTGCTACAAGAATCTTTAAGTATCCTAGAGAAGAAAATAAATGCATTACTATTATTACTGTTATTGTCATTCACAATACAGTTCAGAGAGACGAGTTTCCTCCGTTGCGCGATTGCGTTAGCGAGATAGCCGAACGCAGTTTCTAAACCCGCCATCATCGGGCCTTATCGCTTGTCCGGCAGTAAATTCCATACGAGATGGACACGACGCCGGTGTATCTCACGTTCGTATTACAATGTCGATAGTCGGTAGAGGCCGCGAAATGGTGATTGGCGCCGTAGTCCGAGAGGATCGACGCGTCCCCCAGGTGGACCCGGCAATGCGAGCTACATCGCAGTGTTACACACGATGCAGTGTTGCACCGTCGAAACTACATGGGACGTAACCGCCGCAGCCCGGTTTTCGTTACGGTCGAGTTTTAAGTCGGCTCGTAAAGCGCCAGTAGTAACGGTTATTGTCGGTCAGACCGGGACTCGAGAATGCGAGCGGAACGCTTGGCGAGGCCGTCCTGACCACTGTTCGCTCCTCTCACCTCCGTGGACAAACCCGGGGACACACACGCACGCCCCGCCGGAAGTTAGTAGCCAATAAAGACGGGAGAGCGGGACGCCGCCGAGGGCGTTACGGCCGCTCGTAGAGTCGAGTTACCGCGGCGAGCTTCCACCAGCTTTCGTTGCCGCTTCCCCGCATCGCCGACCGGAGTTCCCGCTCTCCGTCCCGCTGCACTCGGAGGCTGCGACTGCACAGCCCGAGGAGAGTGCCGGCGATGCAGCGGCCGAGAGTCGATTAATACGTTATCGCGCGGGCACCGAGCGCTCGGCGGATATCTGGCAATGAGGCGGAGGCGACCGAGACTCGGGGAGGAAAATCATTTCCGGCGAGGCCGCGGCTGGAGATGCGGCGATTGAAACTCGGAAGCCTTCGTATCTGAGGGCAATGGCGACTTTGTCGGCCGTCGATGAGAGATGTGGGATGGATTAAAAAAATTGTCCGGGAAGATTAACCGACATAATAGTCGGGTCAGATGCGGCAAAAAATTATTGGGTACGAATAAAAAAAAGAAAACGTAAACTTAAACGTAAAATTAAGCAAAAAGATACTCGAGTAAGATTATCCAACAAAATACCCGGGTATAATCAACCAACAAAATACTGGGGTAAGATTACCTAAAAAAAAAAATCCTTGGTTCAGTTATCCGGCCCCATCGCGAGGATGGGAAGAAACATTCGCGGATAAAATTACCGTCCATCTGACCCTCTTTGCCTTTGGGCGAAAAAAGTTTATCTAAAAAATTGTTGAGTGCAATGTTCCGGTAACAAAAAAAAAAGAAAAGAAAATTAGCCAAACCATTTAAATAAATTGACAAAAAAACATTACACGTCATTATTTTTTTTTATTCGGCGTCAAAGATTTTCGACCCTCATTTATCTGATCGTAAGTCATTGTTTTTTTTTTTGTCTCGAGCTCTCATGAGCCGACGAGCGTAGAATGTTTCACGATACCCGAGACGAAGAACCGCGCCGTCCGTGAAGCGCCCGAGTGTTGCGGCGCCACGCAGAAGCCAGTTGTTCCATTAATATTTACAGTGGTCGGTACGAGCCGGCAAGAGATATCTACCGGGGTTTGTCCCGGCGTGCGGTACACAGTATTTCTGTGAAGCCCGAGGCTTCGGCCTCTCTCGGGCCTCTCCTCTCCGCCCGACCTCTCGCCGCACCGTGGCGTTAGATATCAACTTGTTGATTTACTGCGGTAACCGCGCGCTCCTGTCTCTCACTCTCCCGGCCCGGCGGCGGCGTCTGAGCGAACACCGGTTCGCTCCACTGGCTGCGGCGTCCGACCTCCGCCGAGGCCATCACTACTTAATGGCTTGCCGGATGCTGCCCTCTTACCTTCCTGCAACTCTCTCCCCCTAACATCGTGACTCCTGGCTCGCGAGAGTGCAAAACTCATTTCTCTCGGAGAAACGGAATTCCTAGTTTCACACGGCTTTCAAAATCCACAAGATGTATATTTAATGAAATCATACAATTTTACCAACCGAATCGCTCCCCGAGATGAGAATATCAATCACTCGGTAGGAAGGGAGGTATATCAATTTTTATTTAATTCGAAGATATATATATATATATATATATATATATATATATATATATATGTGTGTGTATTTCTTATGCGAGTTAAATGTTCTGTGCACTTTCCCGATATTAAGAAAGTGGAAAGTGGAAGCTTTATACGGGATAGCGTCTAGGGATGAACTTCGATCTTTATCTACGGAAGCGTAAATTTATATCCGGGGGAGGGGGGGTGGGGGTGGCTCCATGGGATTATCCCAAAAGTAGTGAGAGCGAGAAATTTTCTCGACTCCCGTGCAGCATTAATTCGTTCGTCTCTCGAGACACCGCTGGAGATCGTGAGGGTGTGGGGGTGTGGTTGGGTGGTAGCGAAGAATAAAATATAGATGAGAGAAGAGGTAAGTTATAAGAGGTAAGTCGGGCGCGTAAAGTGTGTTCTCCAGTGGGTGGTCTCGGTGAAAGTTTAGCCCAGTTTTACCGACGAATAACCGAAGCTCTTCTGTGTAGAACTGTCGGATGGGGAAGATATCCGTACGGGACTCGTGCGATTGTAATGGAGACTTAAAAGATGAAAATTGAGACTTAAGAGACAAGAAAGAAAAAAAAAAATCTACGGTAGACTCGTGGTAGATCAGCCAACCCGGACGGTTGGAGACGTGCAATGTCGATTTCGAAAGCAGCCGTTGATATAACTGCGGTTTTAGAGGAGTCTACATAGAACGAAGTCTACATGGTAGACTCGAGTGGATAACTGTAAGCCTCAGCATCTATTCGCGAAATCTATATTGCACGTCTGAAATCGTCCAGGCTGAATTTTGCTAGACGCACGGAATGGTCTACCCCGAGTCTACCGTAGATCAGAGATTCTTTTTTTTTTACAGATACATAAGCATTAAGATCAGATTTTCTTTATCGTGCGCAAAGTCCGCCATTCAGTTGGGTCCGAGCACGCCGGGAAAAAGTAACTTATCTAGTAGACGCACGGAACAGATCAACCGCAAGTCTACCGTGGATCAGTGTTTTTTTATATATAGAGCTACATACTTATTTAAATCCGACTCCGTTTATGGTGCGCAAAATCCCCCATTCAGTTGGGTCCGAGCGGAACGGGAAACGGTAACTTATTTAGGAGCCACATGGAATAGATCTACCGCTAGTCTACCGTAGACCAATGTTTTTTTTTTTAATACAGAATATATACTCATTTAAATCCGATTCCGTTTATGGTGGGCAAAGTCCTCCATTATGTTGGGTCTGGGAGCCACAGGACGCAGTAACTTACTTAGCATACGAATGAGCTTTCACCCAAAGCCCATCGAAGAGAGCCAGTGTACAGGGAGAGTAGCTAATGCAGCCAATTGCCGAGATCGCTCCGCTTACGGCTTTCACGTGTGTATAGAATAAACGTATAGTATAACTCCGGGCCATTGAAGAGACAGAGGTCACTTCGCGTGGGGCGCTTCGGAGAGCAAAGCTTCAACGACACGGACAGCACCGATGGAAGAGGAGTTGAATAGGACTTCGAGGAAGTGGAGAACGATGAAAGTGTACGTTCAACTCGAGTTAGTGTACCAACACAAACACACACACACACACCGCTGCCAACGTTACTCTCGACTCGGCCAACTCAAATATAATATCGTATATACCATACAACTACAGTGGCTACATCGTGCAACTGTATAAACTGCACTTAAAGCGAGTCTCACGTTTCTCACGCTTGGTTATGCGAGTCTCGTAGAGTCGACGGGGAGGTTCGGTCAGGAGCCAGAAACGTTTCGTTCTCGCGCTCCTCGTGCATCCGAGAAACCCTCCTCTGCCTCCCGGTCTTCTTATTCTCATTCCGCTTATTCTACTTCGTCTTCTTCTTCTCCATCTTCTTCTTCTCAGACTTCTTCTTCTTCTTTCGTCTTCCGGGCCGGTGCCGCGTTTCCAGCGACTGTTCGTCCTCATCTTCTCGCAGCATCAGTGCTCCAGGTTGCCTTCCCCGCTTCTTCCCTCGGAGCTTTTCGAGCGAGGTAAAATTAAGCGAACGTACGAAATTGAGGCGGAAGGTAGGATGGTGGTCGTATATATATAGACACCTCACCTTACATCCGCGTTGCTGGGCTCTCGAGAGACCCCTCGTTGGGGCGAGGCGGTAACAGGAAGAACGGGAGAAGCTTTCCCTCGGCATCCTCCCAGAACACTCTCTCTACGAGCGTCTCGGTGGACCCGTCGCTGATGCCCTCCCAACCCTCGTCCTCCGCGTCGCTCAGCAGAGAGCAGGATGCACGAAGATTAGGCAAAGCTGTGCTCGCAAGCTGCGCCCTCGCGATACCTTCTCCTCTCTGCTTTATGAATGCATCCGCAGCAGTTGCACCAGCTGCCGCTTGTCCCGGGCCGGCCGTGCCGGAGGTACCGCGGGACCAAGAAGTCCCGGAGCATTCTCGGCTGCCCGGAAAGTTCGGCTCCGTCGTGGGATGAGAGAAAGGGCCGCGGAGGTTTCTCAACAGGACTCGTGCAACTTGGCGGGACGCGAGTGTGGAACAGGTGGACCAACGAGAGGATGACGATGGGAATGAGACGGTATTATCCACCCCACCTATATATTCCGGGACCATTACGACCACAACTGACTTCTGGGAGATGCGGTTGCAGGGCCATGGACGCCAAAGCTCGCTTCGACGGCTGTGCTCCGAGTGGCTGTTGAGCTTGGTTCTCCGGGGAAGTGGGCAACTCCGGATAACGCCATCGGCGGAGATCATTGATGTCGGTGTTCCTCGGGAATGCAGAGAGGCGATGAAAATTGGACGGTCCGCGAAGTGCCCCAGACTTTTGGGTTGGTTTTCTCGATTGGCGAGGAAAGTTGCTGGACTTCCAGCGCAATTTATGCGTTTATACTTTTGATACCGAGCGCCGGGTGTCTCAAGGACCCAGCCGAGAAAACACTCAACTTCCCTTCCGATTTTCTTCCTCGCAAATATGAACCACCTCAATCGTGATCCACGATCTCCGGCACTTTTTGGTGAAATCCTTGGTCTCTAACCGTCTTTTTTTTGGCTCATCCTGTGACCTATCCCTACCTCCCTGTTCATATCCCAAGCCCATCTGATAAAATGGTTCATTGAAGGCGTAGCAAAAGACATCATAGCGAGGAGTCCCGATGAAAATTGGGCGGTCCGCGAAGCACATTCCGAGACTTTCGGGTAGTTTTTGTCAATTGGCGAGGAAAGTCGCGGAACTTCAAGTCCAATTTATGCGGTTATATTTTTCATGCCGAGCGCCGGTGCTCCCAAGGACCTAGCCAAGAAGACATTCAACTTCCCTTCCAAATTTTCTTTCTAGTGAATATGAAGAACCATCCCAATTGCGACCCACAACCTCCGGTACTCTTCGGTACCGCCCAAAATGTTTGCTTCATCCCATCACCTATCCCAACCTCCCTGTTCTCATTCCCCACTGAAAATCATATCCCACGCCCGTCTGATAAAATGTTCCGAAAAATGAGTGCCATAAGACACCGCGAAACGGTTCCTTCCTCGGTTCACCGCTTCTCCGCCATTACCGTTCGGGAATGGCGTCGTAAGATATAATTGAACGGAATCCCTCTCTATTAGAGGTAGCCATCATTTCACGAAGAGCCCCCGGAGGGGTTTCGGAGGGAGCGTTGCCGGAAGAGGGATCGAGCCGAGGAAGTGCGGGCAGCTATCTCGAGTCCGCTGGGCGCATTCGCTAGCCACCGTGTGCTCTGCCCTCCTCATTTAGGGGGAGTCGAAGCTATAGACGATATTCCCGAAGCTCTGCTTCCTAGTTTGCTCTTCGGCTGGATATAGCCGGTTAGAGAGCCGCAGAGGAGGAACACACACAGAAACCCCAGCGCGAACGCACACGTGCTCATTGTGTGCCCTTGTTATACCAGCCAACCGACGAAACCCATCGCGTATTCTGCAAGCTCGATGTTCAACCGTGGAAGCTCGATTCTCGCCGCATCGCCCTCTCGTTCGTCCAGAAGTGGTACATGTATCGTATTTGTCAGTGGGGGCGGGGGGGGGGGGCGGAGGGGGATACATGCTCCTACGAACCGCTGGGTTTCGTATGGACGTTGCGGCGCGTGATGCGGCCCACAGCCCGAAGGCCTTCCTGCATGAACATGATACGTGTCCTGGCGACCCACCGTCTCTCTGCCACTGCTCTGCACACACACACACTGACCAATCGCTCTCCGCGAGCCAGGACGAGAATTATTGCCGTCATTTATTACAGCCGAAAGTTTCCTCGAGAGGGGGCTTCTGGAGAGGAGAGGACTGGGAGGGAGGAGAATGAAATCGACGGCTGGGATGGTCCGGAGAAATCTGGGCATGTATACCTGTCTGTAGAACCGCCGAGATTACGACTGGAGGGGACGAGGTCTTCCAGGAGGCAGGCGAGGCTTCTTCCAGCTTTTCCTCCGATGTCCTCATCTTCCAACCCCACCTCCGGTTCCTCTTCCTCGCGAAATTTCTCATCTTTCCTCATCATTCTAATTTTCTTGATGAGTCTACCCATTCCCTGGCCGGCCGGGCCGTCCACCACGCGGGGGCCCACCATTGTAGCGCGTTGATTATGAGCAATAATGAGAGCTAATGCGGCGCGTGATGCGGCCCAAAGTCCAGAGAGCTGCCCGCATTAAGATGATACGTGTCCTGGCGATCCACCGTCTCTCTGCCACTTCTCTGCACACACACACTGACCAGTCGTTCTCCGCTAGCCAGGATGAGAATTATTGCTCTCATTTATTACAGCCGAAAGTTTCCTCGAGAGGGGGCTTCTGGAGAGGAGAGGACTGGGAGGGAGGAGAATGAAATCGACGGCTGGGATGGTCCGAAGAAATCTGGGCATGTCTATATCTGTCTGTGGAACCGCCGAGATTACGACTGGAGGGGACGAGGTCTTCCAGGAGGCAAGCGAGGCTTCTTCCAGCTTTTCCTCCGATGTCCTCATCTTCCGTCCCCACCTCCGGTTCCTCTTTCTCGCGAAATTTCTCATCTTTCCTCATCGTTCTAATTCTCTTGAGGAGACCGCCCACCCCCCGACCGGCCGGGCTGTCCACCGCGAGGGGGCCCCCCATTGTAGCGCGTTGATTATGAGCAATAATGAGAGCTCCTTAATCAAGGCGGAGGCCGTCGCGTCCCGGTTGTTCCAGCACTCGAGGATTTTCGATTCGCAAGCGGAGTCCTCCTCAACCTTTCCCTCCCTCCTTCTCCCCTTTCACTCCCGCATCCATTGCCTCTCGGCTCCGAAATAATGAGTCTCGCAATCAGCGAGCGCTCACTCCTCATCCTCCTCGCTTCTCCGCTCCGTTGGAAATGTTTACGCTGCAATTACCGAACCCCGTAGCGAAGAAATTTCACGACTACGAAAGCCACCTTGAGGCAGCTCCGGCCCGCGGCAAAGCGCCGGATCGAGAAAGCCGAGGTAAAATTTTCCCCCGTTATCGACGCGAAAGATCTTTCGAAGTCTCCCAAAAAAAAAAAAAACCCCTCCGAAGAGGAGTTCCATGAAATCCTTGGCGAGCAAGATATTTCGCGAGATCGTAAACCATCCGGCTCTTCGACTTCTTTTATCACACATTTCGCTGCGGACTTTTGGAAGAGACACATCCATCGGGATACTTTCACGATGCATTCTTCATCCTCTCGGGAGCGCTTCTTCGCCGACCCGGTCTCTTCCGAACCGGAACTACGCATCCGCCCTTCTCGTCCTCTTCCTCTTCCTGCCGGCGACTATCGGGGAGAACCAGCAAAGTTTTATTATGAAACAATAAAATGTGTGTGTGTGTGTGTGTGGCCTTTCGCGGATGGTCGATGAGATCGAGGAGGGATGGCGAAGTTCCGCGTACGCCGAGAAAAGTAAAAGAGCCGAGGAGGAATGAGGAAGCGGAGGAAGACGAAGAACCCGGGGAGGTTCTTCGCCGCTTTGCCGGTCTCCCTCTTTCGCTGTTGGCCTTGCAACACCGAGCTTTTGATTTACGATCCAAGTTTTATATCGCATCGAGCGCTGTCGCGTGCTCTCCTCCCTGCACCGGGGGAGGCCGGGATGGGTGGAGGAAAGGAAGAGAATAGGGAAGTCGAGAGGAGACTCTGAGCTGTTGCCGCAGAACTGTTCTTCCTACGCTTCACCTCCACCCCCCCCCCCCCCCCCCCCACCACGCCCGGGGTAATATTGCAGCGCA
Source organism: Stenichneumon culpator (assembly GCA_964017025.1). NCBI lineage: Eukaryota > Metazoa > Arthropoda > Insecta > Hymenoptera > Ichneumonidae > Stenichneumon > Stenichneumon culpator. The sequence continues at coordinate 14,477,123 of OZ024779.1, read as the reverse complement.
GCGTGCATTTTACATTAGAAACTTCGAGTCGTTTCCAAGGGTAACCCTTTCACCGGGGTCGCCGGGAGGATGACGCTGCACGCGCCGCCGCGACCGAAGACCATCTTCTTGTCGGGCGGAGGTCGGCGGGGACTCTCGCGGCGAGGGATAGATAGATAGAATTGTATTAAGTCCTGGGATATCTTCCCTAAGGACCGATGCAGTACAGGCAGAACAATGCTCGATTAATCGTTGATGAAATTAGCATATACTGTGGAAAAAAATCGTATGAAATTTAATGTACAATTGCGACAAAAAAATGAATGTTCGGTGTATCAACACAATTGGGAACACTCTATTTTTAATAGTTTACTTTAATCTTACTATGAATGTACTATGTTACTATGATTTTAAGAAATTACTTTAATTTCGATGAAAAAGTATATTCATTTTTCATCATAAAATTAAATTCCATGTACAATTGTGATGAAAAATTAATGTTCAGTGTATGAAAAACATTGGGAATAGTGTTTTTTTTTTAAATCATTTACAGTAATTTTAATAAAGTACCTTAATTTCAATGAAAAAGTATATTAATTTTTCATCATAAGTGTACGTTAAATTTAGTGTACCAGTTTTTGTAATTAACACTTCGGGTTCGGCACGTTGAATTTACAAGTTTTTTTACACGTAGGTAGCAAATCAAGCGAGACAGTACAGAGTATAATAGGCAAATTATATATGAGCGAATAAAGTAAGTACAGGTAGACTATAACTAATGTGAAAGATAAGCAGGCAGATGACGAGCCAACTAAAAAAAGTAAGAACAAAAATCAATAAACAAATAGGCGAGTAAGGAGATCGATAGATAAATAGTAACGCAGAGCCGAAGGAAGGAAGAAGCAACTAAAAATTTCCCTAACACCAGCCTCCGCCCTCCTCGACCTCGGCCTCACCCTCTATCTGCTTCCGTACACTGATAAAAAAATGCAGTTGAATCAACTGAAGATTCACGCAAGGACGTTCAAACAAATATTTTGTTGGTCGAAAAAAAATATCTTAATGGCTCAAAAATATTTTTACGCAATCATCCAAAAATTTGTCGAACTAACCAATCTTTTAGCTCTAACCAAGAAAATATTTAATCGAACGTCCCTGCTCGAATCTATAGTTGATTCAATAGTATTTTTTATCGGTCTAAGCTATGCCACCTCATCGTCCAGAGGGGAGGCTCAAAGTCTCCTATTCTGGAAGGAAGGCTGCCATCCGCCTCTTCCGACCCTCTGTGACTGTCGTCATAGAGGAGGTATGTAGCGCCATTCTGAGGCGAAGGGGCGGCGGGGAGGACGCCGACGGCGAAGGAACATCGCCAAATTCGAAATTCAATGCAACGACTATCGACTCGGAAAGCGATAAAAGCGGGGGGGTTAACTGGCGCATAAGATCGAGGTGGTGGATTGTGCCGGTGGAGTCCTGCTGCTGCGTTCCGGGGGGGGGGGGGGGGGAGGGGGAGGGGGAGGGGGAGTGGGGAGGGGAGGGGGAGTATATAGTGTATGCAAGGGCCGAGGGAACGGAGATGAGAAAATGGGGTTGGAGAACGACTACGGCGACGCACATTATCCGCACTCCCGGCGAATGCATAAACTCGAAATTACTCCCGACGAAACTCTCTCCTCACCCTTTGGAAGGCGCTTCTTCGCGATATCACTCGTTCTCCAAGCTGGGTACGCTCTTTTCTAACTTTTCCGCTCCTTTTCCTCCCCTTACGCGTTTGCGAAGCGGAGACGAAGTCGGCGGCGGCTTCCCCGCCGGAGAAGGTGGTACTTCCGATTTTTACGGGGGGTGGGGGGTGGGGGGGTGGAGGAGAGGCCAGTGAGAGTGGGGCAAGACGGTCACGCGTTCTCCATTTGGCACGAGAGATTAATTTTTTTCTAGCGGAAATATTGTGATCGCCGTTGGTGGTCCATTTTGCTGTTTTGGAATGTCGTGAGCCAGAATGTTGGACTCAAATTTGGAATCAGATTTCGGACGCATCAGGTGACTTTGTTGCTACCGGAAACGTTCTTCGTTCTCGCGGTCTCAAGGAAGATGCATCCTTAGCAAAAAAAAATATATATTATATATTTTGGGTACATCAGGCGACTTTCTTGCTACCGGAAACGTTCTGCCTTCTCGCAAGCTCAAGGAAGACGCACCCTTAGCATAAACAACCCCCAAGTTCAGCGCCCCCATCGAACCTCCCGTGGATGCGAACAGGAGGAACGCACCGAAGGAATCCGCAAGTCTCGACCGCTCGAACTCGATTAAGAACCGAGCTATCGGTGTGTGTGTGTGTGTGTGTGTTTGAGTGTCTATGTGTGTGTACGGCCGAGGCACGAGGACGAAGAAAAGGCGGAGAGAAGCGGCAAGACAGAGATATCGGCCACTGCCTCCGCAGCACTTCGTTCAATTATCGGTCTGTGAAGCTCCGTACTTCGGCTGCTACTTTCATTCCCTTTCGCTCGCTCTCCTTCCCTCTCGGAGCGACTCTTTTCCTCGTCGTTTCTCACAGACGTTTTTTTTTTCTTTCTCCACTTCGCGGCACATTGCTCGTTTCTTTTCTGGAGCTTCGGTACAGCGCGGGGGGTGAGGAAGGGATGGGAAGTGCGGGAAGCGCTCTCGAAGAGGATCGCGGAGTGGTCGGTAGACTGGAGCAGAACTACCCTTAGCGAGGCCGCACTTCTTTCCAACTTTCGAGAGCGTGGATGCGGTGAGGAAAGGGCTTGCCGAGGAAGCCTCGGAAGGCTCGGAGGGGGCGAGCGGAGCGAACGACGATGAGGTCGAGAGGGTGCGGATGCTTGTAAGCAGGGTGCAACCGATGTTTCCACGTCCACGGGGATTTCTAACGCATTAAGGAGCTCCCGACTTTCTTTCTGTGTAGGAAAAAAAAAAAAAAAACAATGCGAAGCGAGTTAAGGTGCGGCGGTGGATGAAAGAGAAAGATAACGGTCGAGACACGCATTGTTCTCGTTATCCGGGCGAAGCTGCCGTGTCGAAGGCACCCACTCTATCGCAGCTTTGCCGGAGAATTTTAATGACTCCTCTCTCGTCGCATTAAGGCGATTTAAGGCGAAGTAAGATCGAAGGATTTTTTTCTTTTTTAAGGTTTGTTTCTGGACACCCAGAAAAATGATTCCTTTGACCCGAACCCGAAAATAAATATTTTAAGCGATTCAAATAAATATTTATTTACATCAAATAAATAATTGATTTCAATCAAATAAATAATTTATTTAAACCCAATGAATGTTCATTTGCGGAGCTCCCGTAGAATAAAGTATTTTTCTGGGTGGGCGCCTCGGCACTCAGGAAGTCGCAGCTCCGGACGTTACGCGACACGATCGCGTTACCGTTGCGTAACGCGTCGCATAATCAGGAGAGGCCGAACAGACAATACGCTAAGCCGTACAGAGCGTTCCGGTAATCTCGGCTATGTGTATCCATTTGGTGCGGGTTCCGATGCCGCAGGTCTCGTGGACACGCATGGTGGATTGTCTTACGGCCTATCGCCGGGGCCCCCGGTGTCGCTCTGTGTACATAACCTGCGTCCGTCTGTAGCCATTCAGCCTGCGGGGGTTATGGCTTAGCCGCCTTGAGCTTAATTGCTCCTCGAACCGATTCTGCACGAGCATCTGCTGTTGTGCACAACAGATGCTCGCAAAATTGACACACTGACCGAGATATTGTTGGATCAATTCTTTTTCTTTCTGTATTTCTCGGACATCTCAATTTTTTACCGGAAGTGACGTCATACCGGAAATACGTCACATCCGCTTGTGAAATTTCATTTTTCGACCGGAAGTAAACGTTATACCAGAAAATACATCACTTCCGGTTTTTAAATTTCATTTCTTGATCGGAAGTGAACATTGTACCAGAAATACATCACTTCCGGTTTGAAAATTGTATTTTTCGTTTGAAAGTCACTTGTTTCCAATATGACGTCACTTTATATTGTCATTCAAATTATTCACATTAATTATTATTATTACTGCTGTTGTTGTCAAGCACTGTCGAAATAAAAAAGAAAAGAAGATCGATGGACTCTTTCGCGATTTGTAACATTTTTCATTTGATTTTTTTTCGATGTTATATAGCCAAATAGTTGAGGGAAGAAAGCCGGCTGCTTGGAAGTCTCTGCCGGTTGAAATGAGAAATGACGGGGTTGCCGAGGGCGAGCCTCGAAAGGCGCTTAAGTAATATCCAACCTCCTTGAAAGAGCCATCAGTCCTCTCTCGCGAAACGCTGCGGAACCGAGCCAACTACCACTACACCGCTCTCGTTCCCCGTCTGCCAACCTGCCGACGATATCTCACCGTCCTCTCCTTCTTCTTCCTCTTCCTCCTCTTCACTTGCCTCGCTGACTCCCCGTCGCAAGAATCTCTTAATGAATTTGTACGCGAATCCGTGTCATTTGTTCCTCGACGAATTTGATTCGGTTCTTACCGGTGCGCGGCGGCTGTAACTGCGCCGGAAATGTAACACAACACTCGGGGAATCCGTACAAGCCGCGGTGTTGAATCCCGCGTAATTTATCGAGCCTACGAAGCTCCGTCGCACCGTTCGCTTCGAATTTATCCGAGACGATCGAGTCGACAAACTCTGCGCGCTGTATCATCGGAAGCGGGCGACAACTTTATTTAACTAATTAATTTTTTCTTGTTGTTATTGTATCGATATTTCGCATTGTGTGCGGGAAAAATACTGTTCATGCGTACAAGCCCAATATGGTATTTTTTCCAACACTCGTGCGGAAAAGTGCCTTTCTACGCACACTTCATGGGAACGAAAAGCGTGATTTTCGTGAATTTATTAGGAAAAATTATGTGAATGGCATGACTCGTGTGAATGCAATTTTCACATTCGTCAAGAACTCCCTTTTTACGCCTTCGCCATACAAGTAACTATTGTACTTACAGGGTTTCACACCCTAGCTATAATAAACAATAATAATAATAAAAAATGCGAGTTTCAGCACCGTATCGAGTAGCTACAGTGTCTTGCAGTTCGGACCATCGATACAATTACCCTCGCACGCATGTAGGCTCCAACAACCCCCTGCGGCATCGCCGTGCCTGTTTCGCCCTTCCATCCATACATCCCGGTCCCGATAATTAGCTACAGTAGTTCGCAGCTACATGCCGACTGATTACACCACCTGTGCTCTCCTCCTCTCCGCGCGCTCCCCAGCGATTCGTCTCTCCCTCCACCAGAAAAAAATTAAAAAAATAAAAAAATTAAAAATTAAAAAACAGCCCAGACCGCTGAAAACGATATTCGCAATTTCGTATCCGTCGTCGGTCGGAAGCACTTGATAATTTTCAAACTCCCGTTCTACCGTCGTTGCGCGATCACCCTCCGTCGCCGTCGCGTCACAATTTCAAGGGGCACTTCCATGAAAAAAAAAAGAAGATATATATATTACGCGCAGACTGAGAGCATTAGCGTTATTATTATTACATCAGATTTGCGAAGGAGCCGAGCGGCGCGTTGTCAGGAGAGCTGGATAGCTCGCCACCGCGAGGCCTCTGTGGAATTCGCGGGGGTGGTTTGAGAGGCGAGGACACCGCTGCGGAGGCGCTCGGTGGCGAATAATTATTTTTCAAGTCTCCCCCCTCCCTCGAGCACGAACGAACGGGATAAACTAATTAACCCACTCTCCCTTTCTCACTTCTCTTCGTAAACGGAAACTTGGCCTCCACCCTTCGGCCCCTCCGCCGCGGCCCCTCCGGCGAATCCCGCATTTCTCAGGCTCGCCGGGAGCCGCCGTGGCTGCAGCACCGCTGCCCGAGCAGCCCTTTTCTCAGTTTAAAATTTATTTTAATAATTTTTATATCAAAGCACGCAACAAGCCTTTGGAGCGTTTCTGCAAGCACTTTGCGCTTGGTTTTCCCTCCGCGCGCATCGCGCCGAGTGTTCGAGGATTTAACGTCACGCTCCGCTGACCGCAACGTAGTTATAGTCTGGTTTGCCTCACGAGAGTCAACGGGGAGGATGCTGGATGGAAACGGCGTATAACGGGACCAAAGTTTTCGGCGACGCTCGGTCCAGCATCCCTCTTCATCTCTGCGCGCGTGTGTCGCGTTGGAAGGGCGGTTCTCCTCCATCCTGCAGGGTGTGTGTGCGCGCCCGCACGTGACTCGCCAACTCAACCGCGAAGCACGTCGCGTTGTTATTAGCCCCGGTGTTAATTAACCGTGGTAAGATGGCGAACCGTCGGCGATGCGGGGAGAGAGGAGGGAGACGAAGAGGGATATGTAAGCGGTTCCGGAAAGCACTTGGGAGCCTCGTCGCGTCGCCTGTGAAGGACGGAGATTCACCGCCGTGGATGTAGAGCTCGCAGACTACTTCTGCGAGAGATTAACTGCGCGCGCCAGAAAGATATTTTTTAAAAAGTCATTGAGATTCATAAGGAAATTATTTAGGGATGTTTGCCGGATTTATTTGAAAAGGCAAGGAGGGTTGAAAATTGCAGCTTTCGAACGGAAGTAACGTCACAGAGGAAAACGCCACTTCCGGTTCGAAAATCACAATTTTTGACCGGAAGTGGTGTCACAGCGGAAAATGCCGCTGTCGTTTTGAAAGTCTCAGCTTTCAAACGGAAATGACGTGACAGAGGGAAACGTCACTTCCGGTTTGAAAATCTCAGCTTTCGACCGGAAGTTGCTTCGTAGTGAAAAACGCCACTTCCGGTTTGAAAGTCTCAGCTTTCAACCGAAAGTGACGGCACAATGGAAAACGCCACTTCCGGTTTGAAAGTCTCAGCTTTCAACCGGAAGTGACGTCACGTAATGACCCACCGGTTTCGACTTTCGGACATAATTCGATACTCCGCAGGTAGAAAAACAACTCCAAAGTCCATCAAAAGATCGACTGCAATCATCCAAGATCTCGGATCCTTTCTCCCTTAACTAAAGTCCTTCAGGAGAAACCCATAGAATATACGAAAAGCCAGATACGCAGTTTCTATCCAGCAAAGAGACGGAGGCCAAGAATATTCTTGGCAATATCGGGCGTCGCGAGGTAAAGTCCTTCTTAGCTTCGCGGTCGACAGCAGCAGCGCCAGCACAGGATTTTCAAGCCCTGAATATTATACAGTTTCCGGTTAGGAGCGCGGGGCGGAGAGAAAGAGCCGGAGGAATGAGAACGACGCGAAGCAGAAGTACGAAGCGAAATAGTACGTGCATCCTCCGTACATAAACAACCCGAGATGCAAAAGGGACCCGCGGCTCTGAGAGCCCGAAACACGCTCCGGATCTCGTGTTTCTTGATATTGACGTCGCGGAAGCCAGTATCCCAGAGACTGCCGTAGCAGATTTCGGTCGGGCCATATAAACTCCTGGCAAAGCCGAGACGTCTTCGTGAACGGACCAGGTTTAGGGACCGGCGCGAACCTACCTCGGAAAGCCTATATAAATGAAATATACGTGGTTATGGCGGGAGTTTACGTAAACGCGGATGGGCATTAGAGAGTCTGCAGGGCAGAAATTTCATACACGGAGACGCTCGTATATACGGGCGTGTGCGCACGTGTGTGTGTGCGTGTGTGTGTGTGTGTGTTGGGGGCCGCAATGTTGCGGGGGCTCATTTGCCTCACGGCGAAATGTCGACGATTAAATGTCAGGCCGGGTACGCGCTTACGAGGGGGAGAGCCGTTTCTCTCATCGTTCGCCGCTTCTCCAACTGCACTTTGGGAAATATCGCACGGAATAGCATGGCCGCAAAAGCCGCTGAGCCTCCCGTGAGGAATCAAACGGCGCTACCACCACACTTGGTCCCGACGACTGCCGCGCGCCTCACTTTCGCCCTCGGCCGCCGCACGCGAGTCGCGGCCCGTCGCCGACTCATTTTGGGATTCCATCATCGCCGAGGCTCGAACGACCTTCTGACATCGGAGATGCTCCGGAGGATTTCCCTTCGCGATGACTGCTTTCGCGCTTGATATTCGACCTCAAAAGTGTCCTCCCCCAAAAAATTGTTTTTTGGACGAAAATTAAGCACTTTAACTTTTTTGTCGTACGGTATTGTGATTTTTTTTTTGGTCGTTGAAAATAATAATAATATAATAATTATAATATTATAATATTATAATAGTAAAAAAATGAAAATGGCTGAAACCTACGCACAGATCCGCCACCCGATCAACGATCTGCACAACCCCCCAAATACACTCCTATACTCAACGTCAGGAATCATCCCAATAGTTCAAAGATCCAAGATGCTCACAAAAAAGTTTGCCGTAAACCAAACCGACAATATCAAGCCACTATGTACACAACTGCTTCAACATGTTACGCGCAAACACAAATATCCTACACACACAATTTATCAACAATTAGAATTAATGACCAACGAAAGAATCACGCAATAAGATCTACAAATCTTTTAACCGTAAACTAATGAAAGAAAAATTAAAAAACTGTATAAATATTATCGTTGGCAATAAATCTTTTTTTCTGCTATTAATAATAGTATTGTAATAATTAAAAGTAAGAATAAAATTGTATAAATTGAGGAAATTGTAAAAATTACTAAATAGAATAATAATTGTGAGCCGTTGTGGAGAAAGTTTTGTCGTACCTTCGTTTCAACCATGTGTGATCGAACACGGTAATAATTCGTCGTGACTCCGCACGAAATATGAAGCCACTTGCTGACAGCCCCGTCCAAAGATACACATTTTATTCCCGCCAGAAAATACGGAAGAGCGTGTACGAGAAAAATGAAAGAAAAAAAAAAAAATTATATCAAAAACGCGAGACGAGTGGAGAGGAAAGCTTCGGAATCCTCCGGTACCTGTGGAGCTCGAGTAGAAGTGGTTAAAAGCAGCCGGGAGCCTCCGACGACCATATTTCGCGGTTAAACATGCGGATTAATAGCACTGCGTTTCCTCACTCTACCGACTGCCTTATACTTTTCTTCTCCTCGTTCCTTGCTTCGCGATCCCTTTGCGAGTCTCTCTCTTTCACTCTGTGTCGCCCCCTCCCCTCGTGCCGGTCGCCTACTTTAATTAAAATTATTCACCCCAGCAGAAGAGGGGTGGAGTTCGTGAGAGACGCGCGCGCGCCCCGCTCGGGCCCTTCTTCAGAGCGCTAAGGGAAATTACGCTTCGACTAATTGCGAGTGGTCGAGGCCCTGCGTCGTGCAGGATGTGATGCCAAGAGTACCTCCGGATTTTCTTCTCTCCGCACTTGAGCCCGAAACCTCCGCCTTCTTCCTCCGCACCCCCCTCTCCAGCCTCCCCCCGACGTCAAGTGGAATATACGAAATTGAGTCGGATCTTTCGGCGTTAAGGGATGATCCCGTCGAGAGCAACGACGGTTCGTTAAAGAGAAAAAAAAAGCCCTTATAATGAATATTCGTCCGGATTGTCGGAATTAGTAAAGGAGCGAGCAAGGTCGTATGTCAGGGTTAATTTCCTCTGAAAACAAATATTCTTTGCCACGATAAAAAAAAAAACCGACCCGGAAAATAGGAAAAGCTTAAGAAAAAGCATGTGCTAGTAGTAAAGCCTAATTTCGGTCAGACATCGAGCACTGTCGAGCCGGATCTTTCGGCGTTAAGGGATGATCCCGTCGAGAGCAACGACGGTTCGTTAAAGAGAAAAAAAAAGCCCTTATAATGAATATTCGTCCGGATTGTCGGAATTAGTAAAGGAGCGAGCAAGGTCGTATGTCAGGGTTAATTTCCTCTGAAAACAAATATTCTTTGCCACGATTTAAAAAAAACCGCCCCGGAAAATAGGAAAAGCAAAAGAAAAAGCATGTGCTAGTAGTAAAGCCTAATTTCGGTCAGACATCGAGCACTGTCGAGTCGGATCTTTCGGCGTCAACCGATGATCCCGTCGAGAGAGAAAAAAAAACGTTAAAGAGAAAAAAAGAGTTAAAGAGAAAAAAAAGCCCTTATAATGAATATTCGCCAGGATAGTCGTAATTAATACAGGAACGAGTAAGGCCGTATGTCAGGGTTAATGCAAAAAAAACCTATCCAATACCGTTCCTTAATTCCCAAACAATTTTTTCAACACCGCTCCTTGCCACGCAAAAAAAAAAGAAAACCCTCCCCAAAAAATACTAAAACAAATAAGAGAAGCGCCCGCAAGTAGTAAAGTCAGACTAATTTCGGTCAGACGCCGAGCGCCTCAACAGCCTTGCTCTCCGCGCGAGTCTCGCAGAGCCGTGGCTGCCGCGAAGGACCCTGGCACGAGAATCTCCGATCCTCGTGCTTCGGTAACGACGACGGAGGCGGAAAACGCGCAGTTCCATCGCTAGCGGTAACGGCTCTTCCTTGATCGGACCTTATCAGACCGCGGTGGTAATCGCCGACGAGGACGTTCGCTTCCCTCCGGGATAGCCCCGGTCCAGGAAATTCCGCTCGACTGCTCGGTCGATGCCGATGGGCCGATGGTTCTCGATTACGTAGTTGGCCGCTCGCCGGCACGTCGTATCGACCAATGAGGGGTTGAGAAGGGAGAGTTGGGAGCTTTCGCAGGACTTGCATCCTAGATCGGACACGGCCGGGCGTACCTATCTACTCGGGCTATTGACTATAGACGTGTGGGATGCTACATAGACATACCGTGCAGAAACGGCAGCAGCCAAGGTGGCTGGAAGGGTGGGCCGTGGATTCCGCGATGCGATAAAGTCGACGTCGAACGATAAACCCGGCCAGCCGGGAATCCCCGCTTGTCGGAGTGTCGCGAGCGCCTCCACGTTCTCTGGCCAGTTCCGGGCGAGTTTTCCCCGTCGCGGTCCCCGGCCGGTAAGCGCTTCGGCTTCGGATCCCTCGTCTTCGATCCCGAGGTTCGGGCGAGCTACGGCGACGGGAACGCTTTCGGTGTTCGCGGCAGCAGCGACGGTCCGATCGTGTTTCCCCGAGAGCGAAGCGTCTCCGAAGGATCCCGGGGATTACCGGAGGGCTGACACGGGCCGAGGCCAGTGTTGCGCTTGTACTATAATATAGATTCGGCGAGCGGGGTAAGACCCGCTCGAGTACGCGCCCTTACAAGTCGCAGGTATGGACGGAGGAACGTTGGACGGCTAAGGACGGCGCGACGGACGCCCGGGGTGGTCCGGGCCGGCACTGCTTTGCGTCCCTCAAACCAACCCCCGCCTCACCCTCTGCCCTTCCCTGGCCAGGCTGCAACGCCGCTAAATCCTCGAGAATCTCGAGAAGCTCCCGGACCGAAAATCCTGCTCGCACCCTTAAAACCCGGAGCCGCGAGAGAGTGTCGTCCCGACATCCGGGATGCGGTGAGGACCGACGGGAGGACGAGAAGATACGCGTTTCTGGGCTTCAGTTATAACGGTTCTGTTAAAAAAAAATCTGGTCTCCGGCAGATTCCGGTAGATCCGTCATGTCCACCTAATCGAGGGTTGACTTGTTTTTATCGAGCCTGAAACAATTTTCATTCCGGATGTGACGTTTTCCCGTTTGACGTCACTTCCGGTAAAACCAAGATTTTCAAACCGGAAGTGACATTTTCTCGTACGACGTCGTTTTCTCGTACGACGTCATTTTCGGTCAAAAACAAAGGTTTTTTAAACCCTTATGACGTCACTTCCGGTAAAAAAAACGAAGATATTTCCAACCGGAAATGCCAGTTTCCCGTATGACGTGATTTTCGGCTTAAAGCGAGATTTTCGGGAGCGATCCCTTCGTATATCTATCATACACATATTTTCCACCAGAAATATGTAGATAAATTTTTTACACCGTGCCTGAAACAATTTTCATTGCATCGTCATCGCCGCGACCCTCGCGAAGACTGGAAGCGAGAAGAGTCGATTGGATGAGCCGATTCGTTAATATTTCATTATGATTTTTGTTATTCATGACTTTAGGGTGCAATTCCTTAAACTTGCCGTGTGCGAGCCGCGCCGCTATCAACCCGAAAGAGCGATGTTTCTTTTCGTGGTGATATTTGAATTTTTTATTGTTCCATTTCTCGTCTCCGTCTCACGTTCCGCCCTGCAGCGCGGCCGACTGGCAATTCCGTCTCGCGAATGCCTCGCGAGAACCACTCACGGTCGGACGTCCGACAGCGCGGCGCCCCGTTTTCGCTCGACCGACCCTCGTAACTGTTGGTTCGAGAAAATCGTGCGCGGGCCAGAGGCGGCTCTCGATGCATAACTGTTGCGATGCAACTGCGCCTCCCGCCGAGCCTAATACAACTTTGGCAAGGCGAGGGAAACGCTTTAGTTGGACGGACGGAGTGCACTGGCTCGAAGATCGCACGAACTCGCTAGGCTATTCCATGAATGCGCGAGTGAGCCGAGGCCGCCTGCCTACCCCTCTTCAAACACGAGGCCACGGACAACAACCCTCTGCCTCCAGGCCGCTCGCCCACCCGCGCAAGTCGAGCGGTCGAGAAACATTCTGACACGTTCTCGGCTATCACCTCAACGCGTTATAATGACATATTAAAAATTATTTTTTAAAAAAAGTTGAGATGTGATGGGGCGAAATTTTCGAAGGGAAGATAAGATTTGAGATCTACGTTTTTCCTTTGCATGAAAAAAATTTATGCATCGCTTTAACCCTACAACTCATGACTGGAACGCACCCCAAGGGAACGCGAAAAAATAAGCTTTTTCTGATTTTTTCCGGTTTAAAGTCTTCGAATGGGTTTTTTTATTGACGAAATGTAGATTAAATCAGATTTCTCGTACACTATTCTTTTTCTTATGAAAAAATGAAGCAAGCCATTTATGAGATAGTCTCTTTATCGGCGTAGGACCGGTTTTATAAGCAAGAAAGGCGAGGGTCCCAGTCATGTGTTCGGACCCCAGTTCGGACTCCAGTCATGCGTTTGAAGGTAAAAAAAATTAAGTCATGAGTTGCAGGGTTAATGGTGTTTACAATAGTCGTTTAAAATATCGCTTTGATGGTACTTAGAGCACTAAAAACATTTAAGCCCTTAGGCCCAATGTACTATATTTGCCGGATTGGCGAGACCATTTTTGAAAACAATTTATTGAATTCTGAACAAAAAAGAAATTCTTCAAAAAAATTGACGAATTGTAATTGATTTATTTTCATCTATTTATTCAGTATCAACGGGCAATTTTAATAATTCTTGAAACAGATCATTTCTTTTCCCCCTGGTAAGACGCCTCGGATTTTAGGGCTTAAAGAGAATTCGGTTGGATAATCAATTTTCAAAAATTTTCTCAACAAGAAATTTGGAAAAAATTTGAATGAGTTTGGAACAAAAAAATTTTAGTGGATCGAGATTAACGACGATAAGGATTTCGGTATCGATGCGTCACGCCGGAGGGGAACCGCGAAAGGGTGGAGTGAATTGATGATTTTTTTTTCGGGACATTAAGCGAACCAGTCAACACCTGCCAGGAACACATAGGAAGTTCGATTTGTATCGAGCCGGTCGAGGGAGGGTTGAATATAATATCGCGCCTAGAGCGTCGGTGTACGTACGGGAACGGAGAAACTGCCAGATCCGGCGCCGTGGCGCGGGAAGGGTACGAGAGAGCACCTCGACGGATATCAATTAATTTTAATTAACGCAGTCAATTTGCGCGCGGACCTCGGGCGTCTCCGCGTTCGTGCACACCGTTCCACTTAACTTGTCGATATTCGAGGAATGCCGGAGGGGCGCCGAGAGAAGCCGAAGAGAGAGATGGGGGTGCTAAAAAAAAAAAAACTAATTGAAGGTAATGACTAATCCATCAAAGTTCGATCAAAAGTTGGCCGATCGATCGGCAATAATTAATTAGAAACATGGAAAATTTTTACAAATCTGGACAAACCGGTGGCACGCGGACCACCCTCGAGAACAATTTGAGGCTCGCCAATGGCAAAATAACAAAAAAAATTTTGGTATTTATTTTTTCATTATATTTGAACTAGACTACTTATCCAAATTTCTCGCCGGAAATTGATATTTAAAGTCTCATCCTAAATGGAAGACACTGGTCCATTTTCCCCTCGTTCCAATTTTACGCCGCTCTTATGTCTCTCACCGACCCTTTAAGTTCGAAGACAGGGCGAAAAGTCCGTGGACTCACTCAAGGGTTGAGGACCATCGAAAACCTCCCCCCCTCTACCTGACAGCTGAGGCTCGCTTACGGTCGAATCGCCGCGGGACGAGAAAAAAAAAAAAAAAAAACAAAAAAGGTCTGCAGGCTCTGACTGTTTTTCGAAATTGGACGAGCCCGGAGAAACGTCCCCGGTGACTCGCTATCTCGTGAGGGGGCGTTGCGTCGAGCGCTCTTTGCAGAGGGATGGCAATCATCGTGTACAGTGGCAGAATAGAGAGTAAAAAAAGGGCGAACTGAACTCATGTGCGTGGGTTTTGTCTTCACGTCCGCTTCATCGTTTCCAAACGCGCGAGGAGCGCGCAAGCGGGCTCCGGCGGTGGCGCGATATCGAGCCCGAGGGTCCTGCCGAACTGTGCAAGGGTGGAAATGGGGAAGCGAGAAAAGTGGGTCTGTATAAATGAAACATAAGACGCCTCGACTGCGGGAAGGTCACGTTTTGCGAAGTAAAGAAGAAAAAGGGCGAAACAAAAAAAATCTTTCTCCACCATCCGGGCGACTTTTCATCCCTGCGTATACTCCGAATAGGTCGAAGGTACCGGTGGGGGGTTGAGAAAAAACAAAACTATATATACATAGAAAAAATAAATTAAAAAAGCGAGGAGAAACGAATCTCGAGAGAGCTGGCTGTTTGAACGATCGGCGTGGAAAAAGTTTCTCGTCTCTCGGTGGCTTGGCTCGACGATGACGCAGTGGAAAGGGCTGCTCGGGGTTAAAGGGCGGGAGAGCTAATTTGCAGAAGGGGGTGCAAAATTGCGGCGCTGGCGAAGGGCTGAATTTTTTTTCGTAAGTCATTCACAACATGTATTCAAAGTTTTCCCTCTTTTTTTTTACCGTCGTAAAACGTCGAGTTGAAATGGATGAAAGTGACTCGAGAGTATGAAATTTTATGAACTCACGAATCGTCGAATATCGGCGTGTCGGTAGGGGATGATTTCTCTTACCTGCAACAGAGAGAAAAAAACATGGTCGATTTAGCAAAAGTCGGTCACACGTGGAGTCTCGATCGGGAAGTTTATTTTTTCTTTCGCTCCGGAAATTAAATGATCGGAGATCGAATTTTCGGAGGGGGCGGAGATAAGAGTGGGAGAGGGTGCGGAAGTTATCCAATCGGATTGGCAATTAACCCTCACTTTTCCATCACTCCCGACCGAGCCGACAGGGCCGAGAATCAGCAAAGTGCCTTAGTGAAAAATCTGTCGAATCCTTGGACGTCGGTGGGAGCGAAGCGAGGGTAAATAAGGACCGTTCCCTGAGAGGGTAGTTGCGGAGAGCAACGGTAATCCGATAGGGCTGAGGGTCTTCACTCTCGCGCTGCTCAGTATGATTAAACCGGACAGGTGTGATCCAGACAAATTCTCGGCACTGCTTTTTGCGCAGTTTTTCGTTCTCCCTCATCATCTCCCTTATTCTTCTAAGCTTTTTTTTCTCTTGAAGCATCCATCGTTCATCTCGAAGAACCTCTATTTTTTTAATCCCTAAAAAGTCAGTGTGTGACGATATTATCTTGAAATGGGTGGAAATTCAATATTTAGGGTTTTCGAATATTTATCTTCGACCGGAAGTGACATCGAGAAAACGTCACTTTCGGTACCAAACAAGATTTTCAAACCGAAATTGACGTTTTCGGGCATGACGTCACTTCCGGTCAAAAACCGAGATTTTCAAACCGGAAGTGGCATTTTCCCGCATGACGTCGTTTTCGGCTTTAAACATATTTCGCGAGTGAGCGGTTCGTACATCGATCACAAATATTTTCGACACAAAAAAGTATCGAGCAATGCAGAAACATGAAAAAAAAAATTCAACGGAATGGAGGCTCGGCTGTAAAAGGGTTAATTCACGTGATAAATCGCCTTCGGCCATACTAACCATTTTTTTTTTATCCGTATATTACTTGCCTCCCGATTGAGGGGTAATATTTCACACCGAGAAAGCGAACTTAACGAGTAGGAAATTTGAAAACGAATATTAGTGGGTCTGGCGTTCAAACGCGAAACTGCCGGCGAGACGAGGGGGGGGGGGGGGGGAGGGAACGGCGGAGAAAACGAGGGTGGTTGATCGTGCCAGGCGAACGAGCGAGCTCGGGTCACCGTGGAGGCTGCCGGAGGGTAGTCGCCATTTCCGTCTGCCTCGAACTCGACGAATCGATCTCGATAATTGAATAATCAATCGAAGCGTCGAAGGGCGGAGAGGCCTTGAGGGGGAGGCACAGGAGGAAAGCTTGCGAGGCGAACCCGGGGACTTCTCATCACGAGGAGTTTCGAGCTTGGAGCAAACCAAGAGGACCGGGAGTTACGAGCCTACGGAGAGTGCCTGCTGCACCGAGACTAATTTCTCCCGTTCGAGGATTTAATTAAAAATTAATGACTGACCTTCGCTTCCCGAATGGGCGAAGCACCCTCCTCTCTCTCGTGCCGTACGCGACAATCCAACGGGCACTGTTCAAACCCCCCGACTCGACATCTCAGACGAATGATTGCTCTCAACACTTTTCGAACGAAAATTAGTATATTCGGATATATAGAAAAGAAAATCTATTGGAGGTGAAGCTATTTTTAGCAGGTTTTTTAACACTTTAGCTGACGAATCATACGAAATAACTTTTTTTTGTGTTAAAGCGTTAAGTATACGATTTTATGGTTTTGAAACAATATATATATCTGATTGCTTTCCACACTTGTCGATTCTAAATGCGTCGCTTGGAAAAAAATACTAATGGACGGGAAATTGTTTTTATCGGGTTTTTAATACTTCAGCTGCCAAATAATTTTCTTTGTGTTAAAGTACGATTTCAAGATTTTCGAATATATATATATATATATATGTATATGCGTGTGTGTGTACGAACGTAGTTGTAAATTCAAACATTCGTTGCTTGTGTCGGCTCATTGGTTGACACCGATAGTTTTCGGGTTAACTAGCTACAAAAAAACGAATTTCATGAACGCATACAATACCATACAATGGTAATCGTGACTTCGTCATGAGAGCTGTAAAAGCCGCTCGTTGAACAATTCGCAGGGACAAACCAGATCGTCCAATTATTTGCGTATCGTGCGAGAGCCCGGGTGGTATTTTTGGGATGCGATGGTTTCATCGCGAAAGCGCGTCGGGTGAGAGAAAAACAGGATGTGTGTGGAAAACACGAGCCCGAATCAGTGGGATAACCGATTCGGCTGTACAAACGCTTGATAATAAAATGTGACCATTTTTTTTTTACGAGTACCTACGTGTGTTTTGGGAGTACGACCGTTATTTTTTTTAGTTTTTTATAAAGTCGTATCGTAAATCTATCCGATCCGGTTAATTGACATATTCCCATCGAGAATCGGACACTGTTACCGAATGTGAATTGCAAACGACTCTGTATTATATTCGCCACGTTCGCAAAAATATTATTTCAAAAACTGAAAAAGTAATTTTTTGAAATATTTTTATAAACGTGGCAATCAATGGAATCGCCGATTCGGCCGTATAAACGCTCGATAATAAAATATGATACATTTTGTTGTTGTTATTTTTTTTTTACGAGTACCTATGCGTGTTATGGGAATACCCTCGTTTTTTTTTTAATCGTCGAATCCTAAATTCATCCGATTCGTTTAATTGGCAAGTTCCGATCGAATAATCGAACACCGTTACGGAATGTGAATTTTAACTGAATTGTAAATGTGTATTATATCGGCCACGTTCATAAAAATATTATTCGAAAAACAAGAAACAGTTCTCGCAATTGAAGGATCACTGAAACGTTATTTTTTCTTTTTTTTTTTCGTTCAACGAATAAAAATACAAAGTGTCTCATCCGTGCATTTCAATAAAGTTTCATTGTTCCAGTCTCTCGTTCCGGCTCGAATGCGCCGAGCGACCGGGAATACCGATAGTCCCTGTAACTAGCGCGTGGGTGATAATAATACGTCGTTACGGAGTGTCGAACGTAATCAATGGACAGGCGAGCGTATATCGCGGTGGTGCAACGAGGCCAGAAAAAAAAAAAAAAAAATCTGAAAGCGATACAAAGAATAGAAGATCGGCGTGAACGCGCGAGCGAATACTCGGGTAGGTACTTAAGCGCCGAGGTGTGCGCGTTTCTGCAAACGCGCGCTTTACACATACGGAAACGGAACAAAGTTCTGAACGGTAGGGAGGAGAGTCGAGGATATCGCGGAGAGCCTCGGTGAGCAGGAACAATATGGCAACGAGAGGATAATCCGTCTGGGTTCAGCCCGATACGAGATCAATTCTAATCAGGCTGTCCCGCGAAGAGTCGAACGGCGAAGGGTAGGAGACGAATGGAGTGCGGGTAGGTTCGAAAGGTTGAAGTCGGAGCGAGAGCTTTCGCAGCGAGGAAGTCACAATTGCATTAAAAAAAATCTCTCGCGGTTAAAGAGTCAAACCTGTGTTCTCCGATTTCCCACCCTTTCGTCGCTGGATCGCGCTCGACGCGCTCTCGATCTGGAACGGTGGATAATCGCATAACGAGGTCGCATCTATTCCAAGCTCCTTGCCTCGTGGCCCTCACCGCTCGCCCTCGGTACCTTTCCGCACATCGGAGAACCGGGGAGTGGTTCACTGATTAATGAAAACCCGAACATCCCCGACATCCGACTCGATTCCCGCTGTGTCTCACGGCCGGTCCCGCTCTCTCCCTTGGACGTTGGGTCAATATTATCCCGGCGAAAATTCAGCGAAGCTCGGGACCGACGTGCGGAGGACGGTTGCGCAGGTTTCCGGTTGATGCCCTGACGCAGTCTCATTACGGGAATTAATTCACAGGGGAGAGGCCGGGGAGAGCGATGAGAGTTCGGTGAAGATTCATCAATCGGCTTTGGGCATCGTCGGTCATCAGCCGGCGATTGATCGATCGATCATGCGCGCCAGTGATTGTGTTGTGCCCGGTTCTATCGGTGCAAGCCGGCTTGGGAAAAGTTCGAGACGCGCGCCCGGTTGCCATAGCCGGAGCACGAACGTCGGGGATTCCCCGAAAGCGTTTCCGAGACGAGGGTTACCGAAGGCTGCAACCCTGGCAATCAGGTTGGGCATTGAAGCGGCGACGGTGTGCCATCGGCGCTCCCTCCTTCTCGAGCCGATCTTCCCGCGCGTCCGATCGTTATGGGAATCGTCGGATTCCGGGCGTTCTGCGAATATACACCCGGTCGGGAGGTTGGAGGAGAGATACAGTGAATAGCTTCGGGCGGTATACACGAGTGAGATCGGACGATAGGCGAAGGGCGGAGAACGGCGGAGTGAGCGAGCTTGCGGTACTGGCAATTCCGTTCGAGCCATCGCACCGAGCAGACGCGCAAACGAAAGCCCCGCGCTCACCTTCCGATTTCCCTCTGGCACTTACAATCCCCATTCCCCTACTCACGAATTCGGAAGAAGTTAATTTTTCCGAGCGTGAAATCGAGCTAATCCCGGGGATATCTGAGAATCCGGCACGGATCAAGGGTTGAGCTCTGCGCGAGCCCCAAGCCGGGGGGGAGAGAGAGACTGCGGAAGTCCCTGGACCGATGCACTTTGAAATTAATCGAGGGAGAGGAAACCGCGCCGGATAGACGAGCGAGACGAGCTTTAGCCGGTTGAGAAGCATCGCCCGGACGAGGGAATTCGAGTCACTGTTATGATCGCCCTGAAGCTCCTCTTCTGGGCCATCTTGAAATGTTCGCTTCTCGAGATAACGGGCGACCAACGAAAAACCATTGCAATCGGGAACACATTTCCCGGAGATTCTGACTGGCTTTCCTTGGGTATTGAGTCAGAAATCCCAAAAAGACGGTCTCGATGCGAAATTTTCCCAAAAACAACGAACCACCGGAAGTCTTGGGCGAGATACCCCGAAGAAATTAACTCTGTTCAGTGCCGCGCGTCAGCCAATTTACGGCCGCGGTATGCATTACGTGTATACGGTGTTACGTAACATGTGCTCCTAATCTCCCGGGTATATATCAAGCAATAACGTAGGGAGCGGTTGGGTCGGTATTCGCCACCACCCGAATCTGCGCGGGTCCTGACTCGGGGTGTAGAGACAGGCTCGAGCATGGACGGTGTGTACAACGCCACGGTAAATCTACCATCAAATCCCTTCCTAAAGCGTTTGGTCTTCGGGAAACGAGCTACCACGGAGCCAGGGGGCGAGCCCCGATGTGCTTTCCCAGTCAGCGACCCGTTGGGAGCGTTTACCAGACTTACGATGTTGTCCTATCTCATCCGCGCCGCTTTCGGTGAACGGTGAGCAGAAGCAAAGAACCAGCTTCAGCGTCAGGCCGCAACCAGGAGCTTTCCAAATCCTGGTTGAATGACGTAGTACCGAGTAATCTCGAGTGTGATTTCGTTAGCTCGGAAACACTTCCTCAGCCAAGTTTGTCCCAGACTGCCGAGAGTGACGCAGGTGATGCTGGTAATAATGGAAAACGACCGGGCGAAAGGTTCGCTCCAGCGTGCCGGTTCGCTTGTCTCCTCTACGAGCGTGGGAGTCAGACGCGAGCTTGAAACTCCCGGACGACTCGAATTCCTGCGGTCTTTCGTCTTAATCACCGAAGGCGCGCCGGGGCGCGGGATGCCGTCGCTTGATGGATGCCAGATCGTTCGCTGAACAAGTCCCGTCGGGGTCGAACTCATCCCGAAACTTTATCTAGGATATCCAACCCTCATCCTAATACCGGCTAACCCTGTCGTGGTCGTCCTCGTGCGTCGCGCTGCCGACGACGATGAAACTCCGTGTTCCGCTTGCGAGAAACTCCAGCGGTTCTCCTCGTCCTAATTACAATGCCAATAGGTGCAGGTTACATATCCTCCTCGGTTTAACTCATCCCGTCTCTCAGCTCGGTTCCGGGGCCACGGCGAGAGCCTTCCTGTTATTAATCGACAATTACTCTGCCTCGGTCTAATCTAATCTAATTCACACGGGGCCGCGGCGCGACATCGTTGCACTGCGGTCTACTCGTCCGGCACAGCCATTCCTGCAAAAGTTCTTCGGGACTTCGGTGGCATCAACAAACCGCGAAGATCGACGATTATGCGAATAACATACTGCATATGGAAACTATAGGAAGTTCTAAAAACTGCCATGTGAACGTTCCATCGAACCGGAGAATCCGGCAGACGTCGGTATCTCGAAGGTATTATGTTCGGAGCTGGAGATATAGTGTGAATGGGTTTTCGCTAGGGGTGCGAATAGCTGATTCACGCGGGTAAGCCTTTGAGGAAAATGCTAGGGGTGTCTCCTTGGTACGCTGTAATTAGCGACCTATTAGAGCTGCAGCCCTGGGTTATACCGTAACTGGGATGCCGATGGTGCCGGAACGCTTTCACCCTTGCCTCGTCCCACCGTACACCATACGAACCGCCGGTTCTCATCCTCAACCTCTGGAATCCGTTCGCTCTAGGTTTTCGACAGAATGCCACTTTAGCCATCGAATATCCAATCGTCGTCTCACGACGACAAGTCTCCAGTGCGGCAACCGGTCGACGAATGCCAGATTGCGTTAGATCGGGTGGTGGAAAAACCTCTCCAATGGGATTCCTCCGTCCATCCGGTGGCGCGGTTACCGGTACCGAGAAGTGAGCAATTGGTTAATCGGAAACGGAGATGAAACGCAGCGAATGTTCGCACTGGACTGGTTCGGGCATCATTATACAAGTATGCCGGCGTTAGCCGTGTGTTATCTCGACTGGATCCTCTCTCTGGGCTCTCAAGTCGATGCCGAAACGGTGGTACACTCCAATGTGTCGGCGAACAGTTACGAAGGGGGAGGCCCATCAGCGTGCTCAGCTCGCACTACCGAGGAGACCGTTTTGCTTTGGTCGGTGGCTCGTGACCTCACTGATTGGTAGTGGCAATTAACGTCCCGTTTGGATCTAACGGTGGTCCTGCTGGCGGCAGCATTCTGCCAAACGGGCTGCGCCTCGGGAGCCGCAGCAATCCGGAAGTGGCTCCGAATGCGCATAGATCATTGTTGCGTACACGTCCGTTCGCCGGGACGAGGATGCCGGTAACGAGGGATGCACACATACGGAGGAGATCCCTCTACAGATCCGGATTCTCTGTCAGTCCCCCCTCGAGTTCCTGCGAGCCTTCCTTCCGCGAACAGGATAATTCGAGGAACGAGTACTCCAACGCTAAGCAGTAACTCCGAAGGAGTTTCCAAAGTGTAGCGATGTTCTATAGGACCCGCTGGAGGAGCCTCGGACTTACGGCCAACTTGCGCCACTCACGTACCTCATAGTTATAACGGGTTCTATATAACGGCGTGTCCTTGCCAAGGATGCCGAAGCAGCACCACCAGCAGGAAACCCCCGAGAATGGATGGACTCGGTTCTCCACGCTCTCCTTGCTTTCCACCAGTTACGCCACGCTCCTCTCACCGTGATCCCCGAGATCACGAACTTCCCATGACGTAATGGACGCCTTGTTACGGATTATCGTCTACCGCCGTTCTCTCCTTGACGCGAAGTTAACCAGTTCGACGTTTTATCGTCCTGCCTCCCCGCGCCGTCAATGGCCACCGATCCGTCGACTGTCGGGAGTCTCGTGTGAGGAAACCCTCACCTCGCAGCCGGACAGTGTCACTTTATATATCCACCCGGCGGGTAACGAGCGACTACCATCGGACCACTACGGATACTCCGAGTTTCTAACTGGTTACGAGCGGTATAGGTGCGACTGGAATAGGAAACAGCTTTTCCTCAGCGGCCTGCGCGATACGAGATGATCATTTAATTTCCGATATTCCACAAGGGCGCAGAACGCGTGTCCTCGTACGATAAAGCCTAAAAGCCAACCTCCGACTTATCGTTCTGAAAGAGGATGAACATGTTCGTCGCGGGAGTTCTGACATGTATTCGTGTCATTAATTCATGTCGAATCCATAAGTGAGGTCTTTCGAATTTCCAACTGGTTGCGAGCCGTATAGGACGGAAAGGAATAGGAAACAGCTTTTCCTCAGCCGCCCGTGCGATGCAAGATGATCTTTTAATTTCCGAAATTCCACAATCCCGCTGGTCATGTGTCCCAGTACGGCAAAGTCTAAAAACATTCTCTGACTAGAAACCAACCTCTGACCTATTATTCCGAAACAGGATGAACCTGTTCACCAGGGGAGTTACAATTAATTCCTCGGAATCTCATCAAACCATCCTAACACGTATTCGTGTAATTAATTTATGTCGGATCCATAAGCGCCTCAATGGCTGGAAGCCCTGGTCATCAGGGCTGCTCGGAGGTCTTTCGAGTTTCCAACTCGTTACGAGCGGTATAGGTCGAAAAGTAATAGGAAGCAGCTTTTCCTCAGTGGCCCGCGCGATGCAAGATGATCTTTTGATTTCCGATATTCCACAATTCCGCTGACCATGTGTCCCAGTACGACAAAGTCTAAAAACACTCCCTGACTAGAAACCAACCTCCAACCTATCGTTCCGAAAGAGGATGAAACTGTTCGCCAGGGGAGTTACAATTAATTCCTCGGAATCTCATCAAACCATCCCAACACGTAGTCGTGTCATTAATTCATGTCGGATCCATAAGCGCCTCAACGGCTCGAAGCCCTGGTCATCTGGGCTGCTCGGAGGTCTTTCGAGTTTCCAACTCGTTACGAGCGGTACAGGTCGGACAGGAATAGGAAACAGCTTTTCCTCAGCGGCCCGTGCGATGAGGGATGATCATTCAATTTCCGATATTCCACAACGGCGCCGAACCCGTGTCCTCGTACGGTAAAGTCTAAAAACGCTCCGCCACTACAGACCAACCTATCGTTCCGAAACACCTATCGTTCTATCTGTACGACAAAGTATAATAACGCTCCTCCACCAGAGACCGACCTATCGTTCCGAAACAGGATGAACCTGTTCGCCGGGGGAGTTACAATTAATTCCTCGGAATCTCGTCAAACCGTCCTAACATGTATTCGTGTCATTAATTCATGTCGGATCCATGAGCGCTTCAACGGCTGGAAGCCCTCGTCATCCGGGCTCCTCGGAGGTCTATCTCTCCCGAGGGTGTCGCTAACGAGGATGCCTCAGCGTTCCTCTCATCCAGGGGCGCGTTACACACTTCGTATATGCAATCACCTGACCCACTGACATTCCGAAGGCGGCGCGATGGAGGGTGGGAAGGCGCTTGAGGACGGAAGACCTTGTCGTAATGCAAGCAGTACTTAGGGACCTCGGGCCTGGAAACCCGTTGGTTGCCGTGTCCGGGCAACCGTCGAGGATGAGCGACGTGTCTCTCACTCGACTATCTATCGGTCTCGCCATCGCGCGTTGTACCGAAGAGTGAATATCAAATGTGTTGGCGATACGCTAACGATCCACCACGTCAGCCACCCCCTTCGACCCGGCGTTTCCACCCCGTTATATTCCGTCGAGGCACGATAACCCGGCTGGAAACTGTCCGCGAGATAACCAACCGGGCCGAGTATCGTATCCGGTTGGCGAGACGACGCTGTCCTCCGCAACGGCTTGTCCGTGAGCAAAAAAATCCCGATGGGGCAAAACGGTCACTGCAGCTTGGGCGGTTTTATGGTGCGGCATGGGATTTTCTGCTTTACGACCGCGCGTCCCGGCGAATACCGCACCCTTATCTCATCAGCGGCGAATATTCCGTTACATCTATGCGACATCAAATCTATAAGGTTTATAGCTCGATTATCAGGGATAACACCGATGCCTGAGATTTCCGAGCTTTATGTTCTTCCTCACGCAGTTTTTTTTTTTTTTTGTCTTTTTTGTTACGACATGAATGGCGAGAACTCGCCTACAATGCCTCACTCGGTTCGCGCTGGGCGGATAGTGGGAGAGTGATAGCGCGCCGGGAACTCTGATGGATGGGCCTCGCGTGGTTGTAATTACAGTCAGGGGACTCGGTGTATGGGGATGGAAGGGTGACTATCTGATATTGCGAGGAAGGCTTTATGGATTCTCGTCGTGACACTCGAGCGTTGGAGTATAAAGGCGCATGAGGCTTCTTCGTCCCGCTCCTTCTCTCGCTTACCCGTTACGCAATCCGACGAACTGTCCCTCCGCACCCTTGCAAACTTTGCCGCCTTCCCCCAACCCCTCGACGCCCGTTAACGCGACAATGACGAGTCAGATGTCTTCACAGTCGAGTAGTTTCACTCGTCGGGTATTAATAACGTACGGAGGTTCGGTAATTCAATGACTGACAAAATCTCGGCGAGTCGCGCGAGACACGGGCGGATTTCATAGTCGGAGAGCTTTCAGGATCTCGCACCCTCACTTGGCTGGGCGAGTCTTTGAGACGTGATTTTTGCCTTAATCGTCGGGGTACGTAATATCAAAGGGGGAGGAGGCTAAGCGTCGGGAATTTCAAAATCTTACTGTATTTTTGGAAGAGTCCATTTTGCCCCATGGGTACTATAATAATTGAAATAGTAATAAATATTATTATTATTGTTGTTATTATTATTAGTCGTGGAAATTTTACGCGGGATGAAAGATGATGATCTTGGATCTGTAAGTTCACCCAGAAAAAAAAATTATTTGACGGCCACCGTTTATTTGGTTTAAGTAAAATATTCATTTGATTTAAATAAATATTTATTTCATTTAAGTAACTATTTACTTAATTTACTGAAATATTTGTTTGAATCAAATAAATATTTTACTTAAACCAAATAAACGGTGGCCGTCAAATAATTTTTTTTTCTGGGTGTTGACTCGTCTCAATTAAAATTTTTGTGTACCCGTATCGAAGCTGTCTGCCGAAGCTCCGACGAAGCAATCAAATCGATTCTCCATTAGCTTAATGCTGAAAGTTTCCTTGCTCTCACTCTCGCCCTCTCTCGTTCGTATTTCTGCGTTTCCGGGTGAATGCTTGCAGTTGCCGAATAGAACTCGAAGAGCTTTTCTCTATCGCTCTGAAACTCCCCCCTCGTGTACATATCCGACAGGTGTTGAAATTACGCGCGAGCTCCCTCGCCACCGCGTGTGTTCTATACACGCGTTTTGTAACGTTTCGTAGACAATTCCAGCGGCTGAAGGCTCGTGCTTGGAACGTGTCTAATTAACGTCGAGCACACACGTACTCGTGCTAACTAACCCTCATCCTATTAAAGTACCATGGCAGTTGCGGAGGCGCAGCCTCCCACGTCGATTCCGCGCATCTCGAGTTAACAGAAACACGGACAGACTCCCGTCTTGTTATCTACGCGAAAAAGCCCGAGGGTGGAACTTTCCAACCGCCAAACCGAGAGAAAAATCAAAGAAAAAGAATTTAAATTGCGCCTGCGAAAAATTACTGGGATAAAGTGGGGAAATATGGCCCGGCCGAGCTATGATTCATTCACGTGGCGGTGGACCATATTACTTACTTTTGTTACAATTTTCACCATATTTAACATACTATAATTACCATATTTGAAAGGCCATAATTACCATATTAAAAATATCATAGTTAACATGTTTAAAATTCCATAATTGCCATATTTGAAATGCCACGATTACCATATTTAAAATATAGTAACGACCTGGCGCAATTAACAACGCGCGTATTTGGTTATAGGGCGAATATTATTAATTACAAGCATGGCTAAATATCTCGAGCACGTACTGTCAAACTTGTGTTCTCTTTAGAAGTTTGATAAAAACTCTCATAAGCTCGTCAATTAATAATCTGTGCGTTTGTCACCTCTCGTATCCGAGCTATTCCAGTTGTCTGTATAATTTCGCGGGTCTCAGTCAATCCTCATCTCTATATTCATTACAATACTACAATTACCATAACTGTAAAAATAACCAAAATCACGGTAATCAACAATTACCATCATTAAAATGTCGCCAGAAAAAAAAATAATAAAAAAGATAAAAGTGACGAATATGGCCTAGTCCATTTATCATTGATTTACGTCAAAAAAATTTTTCGTTGTCGCTGGACAAGTTTTACCCCAACGGTGAGAAACATTGACGACCGATCATGTAGCGTAGAGATGTAGAAATATCAGCATTTTAATATTTCGTAAAATAACCGTGTTTTTACCGTTATATGACGTATTTTTTTTCTTAACATTCTGTGTTTTAAAAATAGGGTCACAAAAGTTTCTCGTAATTTACCATAGAAAGTGGTAAAAATCATCTGCCTAGATGTGAAATTAACGGTCATAAAATTTTTGGTAAACTTTGAAAAATGCTAAACTTCAATTTTACAGTTGTGAAATTACTAATAACACATATATTTCATCCAACATTACCGCAACATTTATAAAAAAATGCACTATGTGTTCGTGATATTTTAAATAACCATGAGACCATATGATTTTATTACCAACGTGGTAATGTTCGAAGCGGTCGCGTACCGTATTTTTCGGTAAAAATACGATAAAATTACCGGTCACATTTACCGCTCATATCTCTGACCCAGCGGAACTTCATCAGAGCGTTGCAGAGGGCCCTGAGAGGGCCCCTTCGGGGGACCTCACCAAGGTTGAATTAATTTCCGCGAAGAGGTTTCGCGGAAAGTTTACGTGCACGCGTGTGCGAGGGAAAGCGCGCGGAGAAGTTTCTGCAGGGAAAAGGATACGGTGGGAGGAGAGCCGGAAAGCTCGGGAGCGACATCCGGCTCGGGGGGCAACGAGGCTGGAAGTTAGATTTAATAGGGGAACTGTGGAGGGCACGACACAACAAGCGACCTCGGTGAGCCGACCAAAGTCAGAGATATCACTGATTTAATTACCACGGAACATCCAGAGAAGCTGCGCCCCCCCGCGACCCCCTTCGTCCCCCTCGAACAACCCCCGCACCGTTCCTGCAGCGCTGGGTCGGCTGCTCTGTCGTAAAGCGTTGATTGCCGTGTGGCTGGCAAGTATTGGAAGCTCCTAGACGGCATGGTAGCAGTAAAGCCCGGTGGAAGCCTTCCTGCGCATAACACAGCAGTGGATGCTGGAGGAGGGCGGAAGAGCGAGAGACCGCAGCAAGACGCGTTGTGGCGTCCCGACGACACGCCAACTTTATAACTAGTTAACTCTCATAATCTCGAGGGGGTGGGGGAGGAGGTTTTGAGGGTCGCGAATGAGGACGGCGAGAATCTTGAGTTACGTGGTAAAACTCTCGGTTTATAGTTAATGGATATATTATATATATATATATGTGTGGTATATAAGACTATAATGTATTCCGAGTGGTATTCAGAAACTCGTCGATTTATCTCTTTTTCAACGTCGTTAGCCATTGAAACTTCGCCGACTTTCTTTATATCTATCTATCCTCGAAGGGGTGCCGTGCGGGAGGGAAGATATATAACGAAGATCGCGGGAACGGTAGAGTTGCCTCGTAAAAATTCATTCCCAGGAGAGATCGAGGAACGCTTATTCCCGGTTCGGTATCTCTTCGCGCGATTTGACGCTTCGCGTGAGCCGGATCGATCGTGGGAATCTGGGCGGACACGCTGGGGAGAAATGTATCTTTTAAGATCCTTCGACGATCTTTGTACTCAAAATATTTTTGTACTCTGTCTAAAGCCAAAAGTCGGAGCAACATTTGAACCGAGGCTTGTCTACCAACACCCGTACAATTTACAAGCCTGAGTCTGAAGATAAGACAAGCATGAGAGGAATTTTGATATCCAGTGGCAAAAACTGTGACTCATTGTTTTGAAGAATGTAGAAATAGAGAATACTGAAGCGGACCCTCTTCTTGGACCATCTTGGACCATCTTGGACTATCTTGGACAAGCCTCAACCATCCTGAACCATCCTGGACCATATTGGATGATCCTGTGCCATCTTGGACCATTCTGGACCCTCTTGGATCAACTTGGATCATCTTAGACCATCTTCGATCATCTTGGACTATCCTTGACAATTCTGCACATTCCTGGACAATCCTGGATAATCTTCAACCATCTTTGACCATCTTCGACCGAAACGTATGAAAAAGCATGAAATAAAGATCGTTGTCCCGTAATTCACCCAACAACATCCGGGGTTGGCCCAGTCGTAGCCGAATTAAAAAAAAAACATTGATAAACTGATAACAGCCATAAGAGATCTACCTCGAGCCCTACCCTAGATCGGATTACTTTAGCCCGCAATTTATTTCTTCGGTAGCAACCATCGGAAAATCTTCGATTCGTTTGCGAATCGACGATTTGTGGGTTCGTTGGGCCACATTGCCTCCTCGCCACCGCGGTGACAGCAAGTGTTTCGTGCCAGTGTCTAGCGGTTTCCAGTTATACGCCAGAAGCCTCGGAGTTGTACCTCGTGGTTGTACCGACGGCTGGCACCGGTAATATATCTAATTTTCAATCGGTATCATGCAAATCGATACCCGTTTCATATTCAATGAGGCGATTAACGTACAAGCCGGGTGGTTCGGCCTGTGTTCGACGTCGCCGAGCCGGGCGAGCCGCCACCGGGGTGGAGAGCGGTTCCATAGGGGGTGGACCACCCCTCGATCGAGGGCGGGCAATCCCGGTACGGTTTCGAAGGCACATTGCCGTTGGACGTACACACCGTCACGGACGAATCCGCCTGCGACCCGGTTGGCCATTTCCTATTGAAATATTAATCGTAACGCGATAGGACGGCACACGACTGCCGATAGTGCTGGCGCGTACCTTCGGCCGACGGTTGGCCATCTCCCTTCCCGGACCAGCGCCATCGTCGCGACATTGAATCACGCGGAATCCATCGCGTGCACCGATACCGATACACTCCACGGCGTCATTGGCTATCTGCGGGCCGACTGCTCTGGCTCCGGCTGGCTCAAACGACCGCCTCGAAGTCACACAGCATCGGTTCTGCAAGGACGTCGACGGCATCGGTCAAGCTGGTTCTGAGATTTTTTATTTCATTTTTTGTATCTATCTTATCACCAATCGCGAAATTTATCGATATATACGAGGATAGATTGCCAATAAAGGTAACCGCAAAGAGAAGACTCCCTCGCAGCTCCGACCCGCTGCCCCTTCGCCTCGCGGATTCTTCAATTATCCTCGATCTGTCTCGGCCAATTATAATCTTGCAATTAACGAGAGGAAAAAGTGGACGGGCGGAACGCGGGGTTCGGGTGTGCGAACGAGGCAGGAGGGATATATGTATATATATATATATATATATATATATATATATATATATATATATATATATATATATATATAGAGGGGCTTGGTGGATATCGGGCTGAATCGATGGCTGGCCGATCGCCAGTGAAGAGTTGTCCAAGTCTTCGGAACCGAGGGCAAGACGAAACTTCATTCTACGGCGCTCCTACCGGAAAAGCTTCGAGCTCGAATCGAGTCGACCCGAGAGAGATAACTGATATATGTATGTATTGGTCTATATATATATATGGGGTATTCCACGTCAAATCGGGATTTTTTCCAGATGTTTTTACACCACCAGTGAAATTTTTGAATCCTCGAAGAAAAGCAATTCTGAAACCGTTTTTAAAAAATCTGAAAAAATTCACACTGATTTAACGATTGAAAATATGATTTTTAAGCACCACCCGATAATAAGATCTCAATATTTAGTATTTTATTTGTATATATTCTTGTAATGATATCAATTGTATTCAGGCCTTTTGGTATTTTTATAAACTTCAGAAAAATTGAATTTCATTGATATTTGAGAGAGTTATGACCGATTAAACAAACAAAAATTCCAATTTCGACATAAAAGAAACTAAAAACTTGCGAAAAATCGTAAATACTGAGATCTCATTATCGTGTGGTGCTTAAAAATCATATTTTAAGGGTTAGAATTAGTGTGAATTTTTTCAGATTTTTAAAAAAAGGCTTTTTCGAAATTGGCTTTACGACGATTTCACTAGATGGTAAACAAAAATCTGAAAAAAATTCCGAGACACTTGGGTCGGTAACAACATCATACTAAAAAAATAAAGAAAATAGACGGGGTGAGCGACGTGGATTGCCGATTTGACGTGATATGTCCCATATATATAATATATCCATATATATATATATATATATATAAAATATAGGAAATCAGTGCCCTGCAGGTTTTTAATAAAGCTGTGCTCCAATCGACTCGAGTGACTTGCGGTCGAGGAAAAGATGCCGGGCGTTCGGGGGCGGCTGCATGAATTTCACCGCCCCGACGTTGGCTCCGGCGAGGGAAATATTTAAATGCCTTCATTACACCGTCAAAGAATGGCTAATGCGAGTAAAAAATAAAAAATAAAAGGAATCTCGGTCTCGTCTCGAGAATATTATATCATACTCCGCCGCCAATATTTCCTCGGTTGAAGTTATATAAGCGACAGCTCGTCGACGCCTCCGATGCCCGACCCGAGTCAACATTTCCGCTCGACGATTTTCAACCCTCGACGATTTCGTCGTCTTCGTCTGGCGCACAGATTCGTCCGACTCACCTCTCGCAAGCCAACCCACTTCCGCGGATGCAACCCTTCTCCACCCTTCGCTCGACGGCTTCTCGTGCCTTCTGCTCTACTCGGCGACGAGTGCTCCACGGAGAAACGAGGTTATCGTAAGTGCCACCCGGGCTGCGTCACGATTTACCCTTACTTTTAAGCACAAAGGCTCGCAATTGTTAGCATTTATTGAAGCCACGAGGAAAACCCATTCGTGCCCTCCCTTTTCTCGTGTACGTTTTTCAACTTTCTGTAGGATGGTTAAGGGAGAAATTGATTCCACGAATTTCTACGAAATATATTTATTTAAAATGTTTTTTTTTTTTATCGCGTCAAGGATTTTTTTAATACTTTGATTTATTATTTATTTATTGACATAATATTATTATTATTGTATATTTATTTAAGGTGTTTTTTTTTTGCGTCAAGAATTTTTTTCAATAATTCGATTTATTTATTATGTTTTTCACATAATGAGAACCGGTTTAGGGACGATCGATCGCAGTTGTTTTTCGACCAAATTTTTTTTTATCGCTAAGATTGAAAAAAAATTCAAAATTTTACGAAAAATGTATCGATCCACCGCTTAAAAAAATGACAAAGAGCTCCGCCGTTGAATTTTATTGCGAAAATGCACACTTCACCAATTTTGAAATCCTCCTCGAATCGATAATGCCATGCAAATCCTGAAGCGCATTACAGAGCAATGAATCATGCAGTTGCTTTAAATGTTTGACGTGATTAACTGGGAAGGTTTATTGAAGACTCGATGAAAACCCATTCCTGCCCAAACCACCCTTTTCACGTGTACGTTTCTCACTTTTGTGCACGATGGTCACGAAAGAGATCGATTTCTCGGATTTCTACGAAACAAATTTATTTGACTTTTTTTTTTATTTTATTGCGTCAAATAAAAAAAAATACTTTCATTTATTAATTATTAATCTATATATTATTAACATAATACATTCATGTATAATATTTTTCACATAACGCGAACACCACTAGCAACGATAGTATCACAGGTCTTCTTCGATAAAAAAATTTTATCGCAAAGTCACAGAAAAAAAAAAAAAAAACGAGTTCCATCGTTGAAAATTTTTCCGAGAATGCTCACTTCGCAAATATCGAAATCCTCGTCGGACCGCTAATGCCATGTAAATCCTGAAGCGCATTACAGAGCAATGAATCATGCAGTGCGCGTTGAATATTCCGCGTGATTAACACGGACGGTCCCTCGATAACCAATTTTAATTTAACCATCGAGAATTAATGTAAAAACAGCCGGCTCGTATGCGCGCTCGAATGTAACGAATGACAAAATCGCTCATCCCTCTCACCCCCCCCCCCCCCCCCCCCAATGGTTCTTCCAATGGGAAAACAATCCAGCGCCAATGTTATTCTGACCGGTTGACGTTTTCGCCAATTAGAATTTCACTGTCGAGCTTCATTCACACCCGTTTGATTATTAATTGGGTTTTATCAGGGATGCGTTCGCCCACCCCCTTTCCTCCCCCGTCCCTTCTCGCCGCCGCGCCCCGCGCATTGTTGTAACACAGCAAACGAATCGTTGCACGCGTATTATAGCCGGAACAACGAGGCTCCGTGTAAGCCACGATGATATTAAATATTTGAACGTGTCGATGAATCGACGTCGGCTTTGCGTTCCGTTTCCGAATGGAAAATCATTGGGTCGGGTAGGGGGCTTCGCGGTCGTTGAAAAGGGCTCGAACGAGTCCGTTTCTCTCGTCGCGCGTACCGCACGATAACTCGCACACGATCGGGACTCGTGTCGGTGCGAAATCCAGTCGATCGATCGTCGAATTCGCGGCTCGAACAAACGGTGAAAAAAAAAAAAAAACAAAAAAAACACGCACACGTTCTCGGGTATCCTTCCGGCGCAGCGATAAAATCCGGCGTACGGGTAGGAGGTTGGGGGGGGGGGGAGAGGGTGGTGGTACAAATTAGAGAATTAATTGTGCAACGGGGCTGTCACGCGGGCGCTGCGCGGCCGCGGACCGGAGGACGAGGTTAATCCCTTTTCGAATTCGGCCGTACGCGCTCCCCTCGCGCGGACCGTTCCCTCGCCACGTCTCTCTATCGTTGCGGACCAGTTATCTTTTTCACTCCGGCGTTTCTCGTTGATCAGCCGCAGGACCGGCGCGTCTGTTAAATTGCCACCGGAAATCATTCGCGAAAGCGTTAATAATGCAATTCAATTTTAATAGGGATGGAAGGAGGTTTCTGGCTGTGTCGGATCTATCGTCGCCGGAAGTGCGGGCCGAGCGAGGCTGCAGGCACCGACCGATTTTTCGAGAAACGGAACGGTAGAGTCGAGAGCAATCTTGTCATCGTTACGAAACGATTCGGTCCAATTGCGTCCTCTGATTTTTTGCTTCCTGACGGATGAAGCTCGGTATTCGAGAAATTTTCCCGGTGTGACGTCACTTCCGGTCGGACAATGAGATTTTCATCGTATTTCCGGTACGACGTCACTTCCGGTCCGAAAGTTGAGATCCTCGAACCACAGAAGTGACGGATTTCCGGTACGACGTCACTTCCGGTCGGAAAATGAGATCTCCAAACCGGAAGTGAAGTATTTCCGGTACGAAGTCACTTCCGGTCGGAAAATGAGATCTTCAAACCGGAAGTGACGTATTTCCGGTACGACGTCATTTCCGATCGAAATCTAAGATTTCCAAACCGGAAGAGACGTATTTCCGGTAAATCTCCGGTTTATAAATTGCATAGCCGATAGCGAGAGCACCGAACACCCGAGACACAACGCCTGCTAGTTTGCTAATAATTTTATATCGCCATGTGTCGATATTTGCCGTTCGAAATCCCACAGTTGTTATCTATCAAAGATTTTTTTATCTTTATCGAAAGTTTATTTTGTATCAGGGATATCGAGCTCTTTCCTCGAGGTCGTTGGTATTCGGCCACTTTCCCCAAACGACTTCGTTGGGATTTTACATACGTTCGCCGAAAGACATCTCCGTTTAAATAGCCTGTATAGAAGCGAATTTCGGGCGCATACCGTGAAGTCCTTTGGTCCCGGCACCCTCGACGATACCGCCGTTCACTAAATTGAGGAGTGAAGCAGCCCCCCTAGCTTTATCCTCTCACTTTCGGTGAGCCGTTGGTAACGCTGCTACTAACGCGGTCGGAGAAGCTCCTTCACACGCAAACGCACGCACACAGGAGCGAGTGGATCCACCCAGACGCAACGGCAGAGAGCCGACAGCACTGCTGGGTATAATCAGTGAGCGGGCCTTGCCACGGGATTAACGGTAAAGGGTTGAAGGCCCCACAGCCATGGAAGGGAACATCAGAGGCGACGGGTTAATTTGAGTTAATTCGCGTAATTAGTCGAGATAATTAATGCCACGAGTTTCGCAGAGCCTTACCGTTCTACCTGAAAACCCATCGCAGGTGTGCTAATAACTTCATCGCTTAAGCTACCGAAAACCGAGAGCTCGAACAACGATAACACAGCAAAATTAAATGAAAATATTGATCGTAAAATCGGAAGCTTGGAGACGGAAATCCAAGTGGCAACATTTTGCTACCAGCCATTCTCGTTCGGATGGTAATAGCAGTAGTAATATTACTGGTAGTAATAATAGTAATAATCGTCTTAGGGGAGAGCGGGGCAGAATGGGACTGTGGGGCAAAAAGGGGCAGTGAGAGCGAAACTCAATTTTCCAATCATTTTTGGATGCTCCAAAAATTTGTCCCAACGATACATCTCGATTTTCAACCCCTGTTTGTCCCGCTCTCCTCTACTACTAGTAATAGTATTATTAATATTATTAAGATACAATAGCCTTACTATTAGTAATATTATTATAATACAATGGTAATTGTATTACTAATATAATAACGATGCAATAATAATAATATTATTACTATTATTATTATTGTTATTATTATTTGTAACAGCTAGTACAAAATCATGAATAGCAAGAGGTTAAAATGCGGCCGTCTGTTTTGTCTCAATTTGCTACTAGCCATTCCCATTCGGATAGTGACAGCAATAATAATATTACTATTATTACTAGTAATAATAGCAATAATCGTATTACTACTAGCAAAACTATTATTAATATTATTACGATACAATAGTAATACTACTATTACTTGCAACAGCTGGTACAAAATTATTAACGGCAGACCGAGGTTAAAATTCTACTGTCCCTTTTTTCACCGTGCCCAAAGCCGCTCTATTTAACCCACGGCAGTGTCGCCGAGAATTTCGAGTTTCAGCGGCCGTAAACAATAACAGAATTAAACAAGCCACCGGTGGGACATAATCGACGTAAAGAATAATGACATTTTACCACGTATACAGAATTTCGTACTTCGAGCACGAATTCGCGTCGTTTTAATGGCTCCCGGCTCTGGGTCGACGGAGAACTCTTCGGACGGGTCCGGGCTGTGCACGGTGCGCTCCCAACAGAAGCTTCCGTTCCCCGCTGGGCTGTGTGCGCGCGGCCGTGTCTGTGCGCCCGGGCCACTACAGCAAAGCCGGCGTGTCCCCGATCGTAAAACGGCATTATGAGTTACGACTTCGGATTAAGCCCTCCGGTAACCCCCGGCGAGGGAGCGAACTCTCTCTTCCTTTTTCTGTCTCCCGGGGAAACTCGCAACTCCGATGCTGTAACTATCGGACGACGGTACGCGAGCGTAATTTCATCGGGAGCGATGGAACTCTTCGGCGGGGATTCCCGGGTGTTTTTACCCCTCACCGACGCGGTCACCGCCGGACCGCCGATGATTCGTCATGACTCTCAAGTGCACTCCCGATCATCGCCCACTCCGCATTTTGGATGCCGGCGGTGCAACAACCGCTGTAACTCGCACCGTTCGTATTCAACTCGCGGCGACCATTCGACGTTTAATGTCCTCTCACCGAGCACCGAACGTTTATCGCTTTACGAGTGCCAGTTCACGCACTCGAAATGTCAATCGGTACGCGAGATACGAACTTTCCTCCGAATGGGTATCACCTAATCAACATTAAGCATACGGTGAGACAATAAGAATTTTATTACAATTCGTCGTAGGCTCTTTGAGAAAATCTAAATTTATTCTCAGGGATGAAAAAAAAAATTAATAAAATGGGTCCAGGAATTCAACTTTCGATCAATTTTTTTTTAGACTTTTTGCATCGCGATTTGCGAAGAAATTTTGAAAAAATATCGGTTTACCCAGCATGGCAAATACGCCACCTTGAGTATATCAATATATAAAAAAGTATCACAGCATGGATTTATTTCGGACTCAATTCGGAGTCATTTCATCAAATCAAAATTAAGTCCACGGTGAGACAGTAACAATTTTATTAACATTCGTCAAAGGCTCTTTGAGAAAATCACCATCCGGCGGAATTAAGTTTTTTAATTTTCAGGACAAAAAAAATTGTTCCAGAAGCTTGCTTCAGGGTGCATTCGGATCGACAAAATTTTTCAGAATTTTGCATCGAAAAGATTTGATAGGGAATATTAAAAAAGAAATATCGGTTTCTCCACCGTGGCGAATTCGTCACCTCGGCAATATCAAAGTCCAAAAAAAAAAAACCATCCTACAGAATCGATTTACATCGGCCCCTGATAAAAAAAAAACCTTCCGACCATTCCGTCCGTGTTCTTCCGAGGTCGAACAAAAGTAACCTACCAAAAGGAAATTAAAGCGGTGAATAGCAGATTGAATGACTCCGCGATGTTGGCTACAAGCGAAAGTGCACTCGCAGCATCCCCGGAGCGCGGTCCATCCCCGGAGCTATTAACATTCAACAGTTTCGTCTACAAATCCCCCACCCGGCGCCCGAAGAGAGCTTGAACGAATTTTTTTTTTTTTTTTCGCCAGCTATTGCATTAGCAAGTCGAGTTATCGTTGCGAATCAAGTACGTTAGCTATATATAGCGGGACAGAGATAGAGTCCCTGTGGAGAGCGGGATGACGAGAACGTGGTGGAGGACTGCATACAGGGTCGGGTGTCCTGGGAGGCTGAAACGTGAACGGGAACGTGCCGTACGCCCGGTGTTTAACATGCAAATTGGAGAAACGGGATTGGCCAGTACCAACCAGGACCGGCACCGGCAGGTTTCCAGGGTACGTCCGTTTTCGGTATACGGTGGTACGACGAGGGAGAACACAGTGCGTGATATTTCCAAGTCGGACGAGACGGCGATGGCGGCGAGGAGAGACGGGGATTATATCCGAGGCCGAGCGAGATTCCTCCCTCTGCGTGGAGCGGCGCTGTCGCACCAGGCTTGGCGTTCCGGGAGGATGAGCTTTCGAGGATATGACCGGTCCCCGTTGGCCCACGCACGCCCTTCCGACTATTCTATATCCCTAATGGGGATTTGGAAACTCTCCT
This sequence comes from Stenichneumon culpator, assembly GCA_964017025.1. NCBI lineage: Eukaryota > Metazoa > Arthropoda > Insecta > Hymenoptera > Ichneumonidae > Stenichneumon > Stenichneumon culpator. The sequence goes on along the minus strand of OZ024779.1, from coordinate 14,439,314 downwards.
CGCGAGGCGAGGGTAATGCAACGCCGATTACCGGACTGCCTTACATGGAGCTGCGGTCGTACTGTGGAAGCTCTGGAAACCCTGGTGGAAATTTCGGAGCGTTACATCGGGCCCAGTTTAGACCCGGAAAAAACCCCGATGCAAAGGCCTCATCAGGCGGCGAAAATTTCTATCAGGGCAGTCATCGAAACTGAATGTAAAATGCAGGGAATTCCACTTTGTGTATGGAAACGTTACACACTTGGGATTGCGCAATCCGTCGCATCTCTGGCGGATCGTTGCATCGGGCCTTGATGAGTTCTGGAGAAGTCCCTCTGCAACGCTCCAACAATTCTTGGGCGTTACGTCACTCAACTTGGGTAGATTGTTCTCGGTACTTTGGTTTGAAATTTATACGCATTACATCAGCGTCATGTCAGGCGCGGAGATAGACTGGCCTGGGTCTTGTCAGGCCCCGATGTAACGCTCTTAAATGGGTATTTGCTTAAGTGCTGAGACGGGCTGGTCAGGGCATCGTCAGGCCCGATGTAACGCTTTTAAATGGGTATTTGGGCAGCCCGATTATCACTCTGGGAGACATTTTGAAGCGTTACAGAGGCCCAGTCAGGAGCTCATCAGGGCCTGATTGGGTCCGGAAAAAGGCTTTATCCGGGCCTGATGTAACGCTCGAAAATGTCTGCCAGCGCACTTGCCATCGTGACTTACCTGAATGTAACACGCGGGGGATCCCACTTTATGTATGGAAACGTTGCACACCCACGCAGCCTATACAAACAACAGGGTTATAACCGTGCCGTTAGGACGATAAAGCACCGGTATGCTCGCCGACAAAGCGATCGGTCAAAGTAGCTAGTCGATCGGATATTCGAACACGCACCGGGGTCGCGTTCTATGACGGGCAACGAACACGGGGTGGCCACGGTGTCACGCACGAGAGCTCTCTATCGAGCGCAGGAAGGAAACTTACGACATTGCGTAAGCTACGTGTCGTGTAATATTGTGTTATATATGGGTTGGGGGAAAAAATGCCTGCCTATCGACGGTAGGCACAATAACGCAATCTCGATCTTTTACCGCTACGAGATAGCTGGAACAGAGAGATATGTCGGAAAAGATTAACAATCCGGTTTTCCAACCCCCGCGCTTCCGGGGCGGCGGTTTTTTTACCTCTCGCGCAAATTGGAGTATTTCATGTTCAACGAAATTAACTGTTGAATTAATTTCGACGGAGCGGAGCTCGTGATTGCCTCTTGTCTCGAATATATTCTTTATGTTTCCTTCCTTTTTACTGTTTAAAATTCGACCAGCCATCAGGGTCTTTACATTTTTTCGTTACACGAATTGAATTGGATCCGCAGAGTTCCAAAAACGCTTAGCCGGTCCATACTGCGTTATCAAATTGTTTTCAGTTATTAAAAATATTTTTCGTACTCTTTATTTTCATGTTACAATGAATGTAGAATTTTCATTGCAGGGTTCCGAGAATAATAACGGGCAAAGAATGCGTCATGAATTTTTCAAAAAATGCATAATGGATCTTCGCGCCAATATCCGTTTTTAAAAAAATGGGCATGGACCACTCCTCCATTATCCATATTTCAAAAAATTGGTAATTTGTCCCGCTCCATCATCAATTTTATGAAAAATAGATAATGACAGCGAGAATTACCCATTTTTTTAATGGCTAATGAAGACAAGTTCCATTACCTACTTTTCTAAATATGGATAATGAAATCCATAATTCATTACTCAAGAAATGCATTATTCGCGACTCAGTTTCATTGTAAGCATATAAATAAACACCAAAGCTTGATTAGAGAATAATTTCACATTTTTAATTTTGAATTTCACATTATAAAGAAATGAAATAAAAAACCAATACCAAAAACATAGAGATTGACGATTCTTTACCGGGTCTCGGATGTTTGTAATCTTTCTCAATGTTTCGACGGTTTACACTCCGGAGCGAATGCGGAGGCTGATGTATGGAGAAAGAGTCATCCTGCGCGCTTTTGCTCACCCTCGCGATTCCCCCCCCCCCTCCTGCCCCCGATAATCCGGGAATAATGAACAACCAGCTGTCACCCGCAATACCTCCGGCGTTTTCGCAGCCGAAGGGGTTTGGTGCCCGCTTCGCGGAGCAGCAAATACTATTTTCTGTCCCCCTCCTCATTCTCGCGCGAGTTTGCGCATCGTCTGGCCTTAAGCGCCTATCAGATCGTCGGGTTCCTTTTTTTTTTTTTTTTTTTTTTTTTTTTAAAGGACGATCGTGAAATCAAAATTGTCGTTAGATAAATCGTCCGTTATCGCGAAAGGGTCGAAGAATTTTTTCTCACCCCCTGCTCTCACCCCCAGCCCTCCCAGTTTTGCTCAGCAACAGGAGCCATCAAATACTCGATAGACAGCGAGTGTATTGGAAAACTCGTTTCTCGAGCTGCCCTCGGCTGCTTCATATCCTTCCTCCTCTTTTCCTCCCCCTGCGCCCGCTTCGTCTATTTTTCCCTCTGAGCTGAGAATGATTGAGCAACCTTCCATCGTTCGTATATTGCTCCGCTTTCGCGTGACCGAACCGATAGTCTTCGATTCCTCACGGTTCTACACACGGATTTTTCGCCGGTTGTCGACCGGAATTGATTTTTTTTTTTTTTTTGGTCGGCACGGGCAGAAAGGATTTATTAAATTATTCGAGTAAATCTTCTCGAAGTAAAATTCTCCATGTCGTAAGTTGCGAGTCGGGGGAGACGAGACGGTTGGGGTTTTTAAAGAAACTATTTCAGAAGCGATCGATTACATTTTTATGAACAAACCGGAAATCATTATTTTTTTACTGTTCATTTAAGCCAGATATCGGCGATAGCCGATTTCTTTTCTTTTGGGTTGCGGCCTGTTAACCCTTCATCAGCCCTTTATCTAAAATTAAAAAAAAAAATAGAATAAAAAATCATGCCAACGAAAAAGTAAATATCACTGAATTTCGTGAAAAAAATCGGCCAATCAACGATACAATTTCGAACGAAGGGATCGAGCTAACATTTTTCCAATCGCGGTTGATCCGTCCCAAAAATGCTCCTCACTGCCGTCTAATCTTTACGAATAAACCGGAAGCCATTAATTTTTTTTTTGTTTACTTAAGCCAAATATCGGTAACAGCCGATTTCTTTTCTTTTCCTTTCCTTTCCATTCATTTCCGGCCTATCATTAACTCTTTGTCAGCCCGCTATCGGGTCGAAGCTTCCAGCCAAGGAATGACAAAAAATCACGCGAAAAAAAAAAAAATCGGTCAATGCACAACCCAATTTCGAGCAGAGGGATCGAGCGATTATTTTTTCAAGGGTTTTATCAGTCCCAAATGCCTTCGCCATTGCGGCGTCGCGTTTCGCGACGTGTAACAAAATTCGCTGTGATTTCCGGAGCTCCCAAGTGGAACTTAACCAACGGCCAAACGCATGGTTAGACGGATATATGTGCAACGGGGTTTTCGGTCGGTAGCGACTGATGTGCGAGTGAGGGTGCGGGCCGCACTCGCTGTTTGCCCTCATTAGCTGCAGCTAGAGCCAACAACCCCCGCCCCGCCCCCTCGCATCGCGCCCCGTCGTGTTTGCCCGCGTTCCTCAGTGTCTGCGCTCTCCTCTCGGTGCAGGACGGCTCTGCGTACACCACAGCGATAACACACGTGTGTCAGTGTGTGTCCCGGCCAATAAATTTTCGAGGCTTGTCATCGAGAATCTGGCACCTCTCACCCGCGACACTCGACCCCTTCAGCCTTCCACCCTCGATCTCCACCCCCGCGCCGATGACTACTGCGCCGCGAAACTCCCTTCGTACGACCCGACTTCAGAATCGCTCTCGATGCGAAGAGCTCTTTGATCGACGCACGAAGAAGCAAAAAACGTATACCATCTATATAATGGAGGTTTAAGGTTTTTTAAACCTCAAACCTCCAATTTTCATTGGTTAAAAAATCATAGGGATATCACCCCGATGTACCCTAGTCGGGGTAAATTTTATCCTTCGTCAACTTATTAATAACATTTCGGATTTATTATTATGTTAAATTAATCTTTTCGGCACCTTTAAAATGCGTGATTTTTTCGGATTTTTGTACCATCCAGGAGTGTTTGCGATTCACTCTCGTTTCTCGGAAACTTATGCGAAGTGAACGCTGTTCGCAGGGAGTGTCTTGAAAGATATTACGGTAAAGATACAGAATATTGAGGATAAATTGAATACTGCCGAGTCCGAGGGAGCCGCGGAGAGAATGGAAATTCGTCGTCACAGCGGAGGCTCCGCCGCCTCTCGAACTCCGCAGCTATCTTTACCCTTGCTTTTTTTCATCGTGTTTTAAAAACTGCGGGCAATATGCAGGGGAATTTCGGGGAATATAACCATAAATTTCGGGTATATCGTACTGACCCGTGCACATGCACAGTAAAAAATAATTTCATATAATCGGAATAAAAAGTTTCGTAAAAAGAAATTTGTTAAATAAGTAACAACCTCGTTTGTTAAGATTTGAATATCCAAAAACCGTCTTTTATTTCCCGTGTCATTTTTTACTTTGTACAATGTACAAACAATTTACAAACAATTTTACTTTGTACCCTTGTTTGTAAAACTAGGACCGGACCGTGCGGTCAAAAAATTGACAAATAAAAAATTGTGAACGTTTGTGAACAATAAGTTCTAAAAAGTACAAACTTTTTTTTACCGTCTGCAATCTTATAATTTTCGCTCCACATATTAAAAACTGTGCAAACACCGCCGCGATTCGTTTGTCACGTTGAAAGATATTACGAGTCAGCCCGACTCGATACCTCGAATTCCGATTTTACGGGGCACAACATACCCTACAAAAATCAGCGCCGTGGTCATATCACCTTCTCCCACCCTACAAAAATTGTTGAAAAATTGAAAACTGCCGAGTACGAGTGAGCCGCGGAGAGAATGGAGATTCGTCGTCACAGCGGAGCTTCCACCGCCTCTCGAACTCCGCAGCTATCTTTGCCCTTGTTTTTTTTTTTCATTGTGCCAAGACCTCCGCACCCCGGCCACCCCCTCTCCGCCATCTCGACCTTCCCGCGCTCGGGAACGCAACCCTTTATCCCCCCCCCCACTTTTTCATCCCTGCAGTGGCAACCGCGCTCGCAAAAACGCAACACGCAGGGCCGGAAAGCTCCGCTCTCCCTCGCTTCACCCCCCCCCCCTCCCCCTCCCCCTCTCGCCCACCTCCGCAAACCTTTCGGCTCGTTCTCTCGAAGCTCTTGACACAGATATCCATTCAGCACACTTTTTGATTCTGTTTTAATCTCCGAGTTATTGCTACTCCATGCCCTGGCTCTTCTGACTCCTCATTCTTTTTTTTAACCCTTTCTCGTTTTGCTCCCCCACTGCGGGGGAGGGGGAGCGTGTCTCCATTCATTCGTGTTTCAAATAACGCTGCATATGACTCTCCCTCGGCCCATCTCTGCTATCCTCTGTTCGATGCATCAGCGTGCCGTTCTCATCGCTGTTAGCTTTGGACTGCGCGCGAAAAAAAAAAGATTTACTAAAATCGAATGAATGAATGTTTATTTATTGAAATAAATAAACAAAATTATTTGACATGAATATCTGTTTGTTGAATCCCAATAAACATTATTAAATAATAAAAATAATACTATGATACAAATAAATATGAGAGAAATTAATAAACGCTCTGTAAGTTATGAAGCAAAGAAACATTTCTTTTCGTCCTTAATAAATTTTCTTTGATTGGAATAAACTTTTTTCTGGGTGAGTAACACTACTCTTCGGGTCCGCCCTCGCACCGTTCGCCAGCTATAACAGACCGCTGCACATACGAGGTGAATAATGGAACGGCGGTGCAGCGAGTTTACCGGCAGGTGTGCGTATGTATATTTATATACATATGGATGGGTGTGTGTGTGTGTGTATTTAAGTATATATATTTATGTACCTGTAATAGAGTCATTCGTCGGCTGGGATAGCTACGCGAGTCGAGGACACTTCCGCACATCGAGCACAAGCCGAATCGAAGGACAGCGAAAGACAGCGAGACTCCGTTGCAGAGTGGGTTTTCCTTTTCTCGAATGGGAACCCCGGCTTGCACGCGACGGATTCACCGTCGCGGAAAATTCTGGACGCATATCGCGACGAATTAACGTCCGGTATACACGGGAAGAATTTTTTTTTTTAGCGAGATATTGCCAAAGGTTTAGTGGCTGGGCGAGGATTCAATTAATATCTGATGGGAACTTCTGTTTTTTCTTGTGTTGTCATCGAAGGTTTGAGGATAACAAAGCTATTTTTTTTGTGCATGTCTTCTTCAGTTTTTTTTTTTTTTACTTCTGACCAAATTTGACGAATGGTAATGCATCCGAAAGAAAATTCTTCGACCGAAATTGGATTATTCTTATTACTTTTCTCTAGTTGTACAAAATTTAAAAAGACGGTTTTTTTTAAAAATTGACATTTTCCATATACACAGAATTTCATTTTTTTTTTTTGGCAATGTGAATGTTTTATCGGCAAAAATAAAATGAAAATTTGTCAAAGTAAATTGGTGAAACCTTCTACAATCTCGAGTCTCGGAGTGGTATTTGGGTCACGGGAGACTCCGCTTTATTAATACTTCACGCTTTATTGATTGGTGGTGAAGCATTATAAATATATTTTTTTTGTGATAAAGGGTCCCATGAAACCTTGAGGGTACAACATCTATTGTTGCCCCCTCATAGAGAAAGCTTTATTCAAAAAATAAATATCTTCTTCAATTTTTATTTGTTTATTTCTAAAAAAATTTAACGACCCGTAATTCATCTAACAAAAAGTTCCTCGACCGAAATTTCACTGTTATTATTTTTCATCTAAGTATACAAAATTTCAAAACGTATTTTTTTTTGTTAAAAAATTGACATTTTTCACATACGCAGAAATTTTTTTCCGCACCATGAGTTTTTCATCGGCAAGAAAAAAAATCCCTCGAAGAAAATTGGTAGAACCTTTTGGCGTCTCGAGGGTCTCGGGAGTGGCGTTTGCGCCACGGGAGATTTTATTAATAATGCTTCACGCTTTATTAATCGGGCGATGACGATGTCGGGAACTTTGTCGCGGCGGTCGAAGCCGTGCCGGCATGCAAAAACCCGCAAGTGTTGGTGGGGCCGAGGCGATCCAGTGGAAGCTTCCGTGGCCGAGGGAGGGAAACGAGCGAGAGCTTTCACGGCTACCGGCTAGCCCGTGGAGTCAGCGCCAGCAGCAACACGTGCAACGGATCGTGGCCAGTAAAGCTTTTTATACACCCTTTATACAAGCCCAGGGTGTGTTATAGCGGACCGAATTTCGTTCGGTCTTATACGACGAGGGGGCGGCGCGGAGGGGGAGGAAGAGTCGTTTCCGTGCAGTCCCCTGTCTCGCCCCGGGGGAGGATGAGCGAGCGATAAAACTCAGGAATATCCCCGACCGCCGGCTGGCCGGCAAAGCTCTCGACTATAATGTACATGCACGTGTACGATGTACACTCCCGAACCACCCGACGATAATCTACAGCACGGTTTAGCAGCAATGGAAGACAATCGGTACGTTTTAACCCCTTCGTTCCGAATTCGGGCTAATTAAGGACGCAGCGCCATCGACTCTGACGATGAGTCCTTAAAAGCGAAACGCGGTGAGAATTTTTTTTTAAATACTTGCGGATGAAAAAACTATGCGAAAAAAAATTGACCGTGTGGCGGGTGCCGAGAAGACTGATTCGGCGCAATTGCAACGGCGAAAAGTGAACGACTAATCGGCTGAAAAAATTATTGATCGACGAATGCAAAATTTTATAGGGGCTGAAAACTGAGACTCGTCAGAAAAAAGTTTTTCGCAGTAGTATCGTAATGTACTATTGTAAAAAGTGAAGTCTAATCGGCTCACAAAAAGTTTCCGAATGCATATGGATTCGTTAATCATTTTCTTGTCGCTATAAAACGTAGGTTTTGGAATTTTATTTTTAAGGGTGCGTTTGTGAATTCGTTAATGTTGTCGACAATTTCAGCTCGATAGCTTCGATGTACACGATAACATTTTTTATTTCGATGCCATATTTAGGGATTAACGAGAATGGTCAAATTTCGCCTTTAAAAAAATAATTCCCCAGCGAGCAGACTTATCAATATACCAATCGACAAAGTACAGCTCTCTAAAAAAAAAGGAAAAAAAAATGGCAACCCGCTCGATATTAATCCACCAAAAATACGTCCGAATTCGTTTCCGGGTCAATTTTCCCCGAGGCCAACCTAGACCGAAATATATCTGATAAATTCGTTCCATTCGTTAATGACGAAAAAAAGAAAAAGTCCCCGAGATTTTAATCTCTCGGCACGCGATAGCGCGATGTGGTGCGTAGGTCGGCCCGAAGGTAACTTCCAGGTAGATCGATACAGAGGGAAACGAGAATTCATCGTAGAGAGAGAGAGGAACGGTTGCCACCCTCGCCACCCCTATCACGACCCGAGGATCCGTTTGGGGTCGCTGATCGAGCGCGAGAGTCTCGATTCAACCGGAAATGGATTGCAAGCCTCCGGTCATAGCCCAACAACAATCATGCAGCGTCCCATCGTCATCATCGCCGTCCCATGCGTTTCCCCTCTCCCCGTCCCTTCCACCCTTTCCACGAACGCGTCTGTCCTCTCGAGGGTACCAACCCTTCGCGAATACCCTCGAGCATCAGCCGGTTTCCTGTGGATATACAAATATCTCGGCGGCTCGGTTCCACCAGGGCGTATCTGCCGTGCACGAGCATATCACATACGCCCTTCTGGCGCCGAACCGACGATAAGTACATGCGGGACATTCTACGTCAAATTAGCAGCCGATGTCCTTCACCCCCGTCAATTTTATTCATTTCTGTTTTAGTATGACGTTTTTACCGACCCGTAAGGGCTAGGAATTTTTTTCCGACTTTTTTTTACACATTTTTTAATCCTCGAAAAACCGATTTCGAAAAGGCTGTTTTAAGAAATCTTTAAAAATTCACACTATTTCTGTGACTTGTGTGATTTTTAAGCACCATCCGATAATGCGATCCCAATATTTGCTATTTGTTTTTTTTTTTTTTTTTTTTTTTTAAATCAATTGTATTCGGGCCTTCTGGTATTTTTATGAACTCCAGAAAAATTGAAATCCATTGATATTCGAGAATGTTATGACCGATTAAAAAAATAAAAATTCCAATTTCGACATGAAGGAAACCAAAAACTTGCGAAAAAAAATAGTAAATATTGAGATCCCATTGTCGTGTGTTGCTTAAAAATCATATTGTAAATCATAGAATCAGTGTGAGATTCTTCAAATTAAAAAACAGCCTTTCTCGGAACTGGTTTTTCGAGGATAAAAACATTTCCCTCGGGTCTAAAAATAATCTGACCAAAAATTCTGAGGCCCTAATGAGTCGGTAACAGAATCATACTAAAAAAATGAACAAAATCGACGTCAGGGACATGCTGCTGATTGTTCGTCTAATTCCCCATATGTACATAAATCTATATACATATATATATATATATAAATATAAATATATACACACACACACACACATATATACATAATGCGTCCTACGAAGCTTGAGGGCTGTTGGAGCTCCGAAATACCTTTCAGCCTCACCGATAATGCGACACAGACCCGGGCAGGATAATTCTATGCACCTGGAAGCTCTCCCTTAAATGGCACAATACCTTCGATATATACCGTCCTATCCGCTCCTCTCCCCCATCCAGACCACTCGCGCGGAGTATCGATAACGATAATTGCGATCGCTTAAACCGCACACGGCTAAACCGGAACACTCAGAGGGAAATGGTCCATCGGCGTTCCTCCTTTATTCCACTGGCTGGATGCCGGCTCGCCCTGCTCCTGCTCGGCCGCGCGCTTCCAGGATTGTTTTCGTCCCTCTCTTTCCTCCCTGCGGTCTTTTTTTTTTTTTTTTTTTTGGTCTACAGCTCTGTATAGTTCAACGCCGTTGGTCCACCATACGCTCTTGCGCGCCGTGCGGTACGCTATTTTATACATGCCGTGATCCTCGTGCGCACACGTACGACACACTCCGCTCTCCGGCTCGGCCCATTAATGAATATTTATTGTCCTCTAACTCAAACTTAACGAGGCCGGGCCCGCAGGCTGGACCGTTCTGCCTCCGGGAAACCCTCGTCTCCCTCGACCCGCTCGCTCGTCCTTTCGCTCCGCCTCTGTCGCTCCTCTTGCTCACCCCCTCGCGGCTCTCGCAACCCTTCCTCGCCCGCGCCCTTCGTTCTCTGTACCCACCGCGGCTCTAACGCTTTCTCTACGCCACTCGTAAATTATTAAGCAAATTTAATTTACCCACTGCACGGGTCCGAGCCTCTCTCCGCGGCTCTCTCGTGTTTCCCTTGCAACTGCAACACACCGACGAAGCAACAGCCTCTCAGCGACCCCCGCTGAATCTCGCTGGTCGTCTCCGGCATTTTTTTTTTTTTTTTTTTTTTTTTTTCTACCGTGCACGGGCAACAACACGGCACAGATTTTTGTGAATAATATCGTGCGGTAGAGTAGTTCTGGTGGCATCGGAGCCCGAGCTTCGGAGAAAGGGCCATCGTATCACGCGAAAAACAAAATTCCCTGGGGTAAATTTTATGTAGGGTGAAAGTTATGAATATGGACCAGCGTTTTTGCATGAGTTTTGCTGTTTTTTTGGGGACGCGGAGACGCGTGTGCGGGTGGTAACGAAAACTGTGATTCGCTCTCTTCGACCTGACCAATTTATTCTGAAGGGACATTTTTAAATGTGCGTTTCGTGCAGGAATCTTCTCTCAACCGCAGTGTTGGGCATTGACGAAAATAAATAAATGACAGTTTTCGTTACGCACTGTGGTGAAGTAGGAAGAAAACAAAATTCTCTGAAGTAAATTTAATGTAGGGTGAAAGTTATGAATATGGACCAGCGTTTTTGCATGAGCTCTGCTGTTTTTTGGGGACGCGGACACGTGTGTGCGACTGGTAACGAAAATTGTAATTCGTTATTCTCGACTCGACCATTTTATCCCGAATGGAAATTTTTACACAGCCATTGATGCGCGTTTTGTGCAAGAATTTTCTTTCAACCGCAGTGTTGGACATTGACGAAAATAAATGAATTACAGTTTTCGTTACGGACCGTGGTGAGGTAGGAAAAAAAACAAAATTCTCTGGAGTAAATTTAATGTAGGGTGAAAGTTATGAATATGGACCAGCGTTTTTGCATGCGTTTTGCTATTTATTGGGGACGCAGACGCGTGCTCGGCCGGTAACGAAAACTGTAATACGTTCCCTTCGATCCGAGCATTTTATTCCAAACATAAATCTTTCCACAATTATTGATGTCCGTTTCGTGCAAGAATTTTTTTTTTAACCGCACCCTTGGGCATTGACGAAAATACATTAGTTACAGTTTTCGTTACCGACCGTCGCAAGGTAGGAAAATCGTCTGACTCGGCCCTCGATTTTAACCCTCGTACCCACCCACTTTCATCCAATTCCCATTGCTACCAAAATATGTAATATTGCCTCATGCGAGCGCATTTCTCTGTCCGCGAATCCCGCTTCTCCCGAGTAGAATGGTCTCGGGTAAAGCAGAGCCGGGTCACGGTGGATTTCGAAACAGCAGGAAACGTACCTAACTCGCAAAACTATCCGGAAGCGCTTCCAACTCGGTTTCACTGTTGGTGAAGCGATTGCACGGACCGGAGGGAATGCCGACCGGGATCGAGGAAGAAGAGGCCGGGGGGGGGGGGGGGTGGGTTATGAGGGTTAGGGAAGGAGAGGTTTGAGCCAGAGAGGAGCGACCGGGAATATCGAGAAGTAAACTATTTGCCCGATCGGCCAAAACGGACGCGCGACATACGCGAAGGAGTTGGAATGGTTTACAGCCGCGAGCTCCCCCCTCACAAGCTTGAGAACTGCGATGTAGGGGAAAGGTGGAGAAGAGATTTTACATATATACATGTATATATAGACGTATATGTATATAACATGGTAGACATATGTATGCAAGGAGTACAGCAGCTTCGCAGTACGTATAGACAGACGCAGCGGAGACTGAGACTGAGCTCGTCGGTTTTCCCGTCCGATACCCGAGACCGTCGAGGCTCGACTTCTGGATTACGTCAAACCGTCGAGCCGTGAGTAAGAGACGCCGCAGCATCTCTGGCTCCGCTCTCCCTTGCTTTTCCCCGGTAACATCCGGCGTCGAGAAGTTTCCCGACCCGACCGAAGAGAGACAGACCTCCCGAGCTTTCGAAAGCTCCGACCGAGCACCCGGTACTTTGGAGATTCTCTGCACCTATCCCCGCAGTCAGCCTTCTCTCTGCCTCGGCCTCCTCTTCCAGGCGCCGCCGTTGCTGCTGCAGGATGCTCCGCAAGCTCTCGCACTCTGTCCTTCGGAGTAATTGCAGCAGCGACGTGGAAAGCGCGGCCAAGTGCCGCTGTCGAGGCTTTTCCCCTGTATCTTCCTCCTCGCCCACCTTCTCCCCCTGGGAGATCTCGGTCCTCCTCAGCTTCCCTCCTTACGCCTATATATCTGTCAGATTCTCGGAGCCGTCGCGACAGACGTTTGCCGGAAACTCAAGAATTCAAGGGGTACCAGCCCTGATACTCGAGACTGGGTCGAATCGAGTCGCCGAGTTTTCCGCATCAAGACCACGGCGAATCTACTGGATTGTTGAGGGATTTTATGGAAAATCGATAAATAAGGTAAATAAAAGATTACGACGGTGCGAGGCTGATCCTCGATGTCTGTACGGTTGAATTGATGGCAGGAAAAGACGACTGGGTCGAATGGAAGCGTGATTCGCTGAGTTTTCGGCACCAAGAGGTGGATTAACGGAAAAAAGGACGACTAGGTCGAATGGATCGGTGAGTCGTCGAGTTTTCGGCACTAAGAGGAAGTTTAATGGCACGAAAGGACGACTGGGTCGAATGAAACCCTAAATCCCTCAGTTTTCGAGACTGAGAGATGGATGAATGGAAGGAAAGGACGACTGAGTCGAATTGAACCATAAGTCGCCAAGTTTTTGGCCCTAAGAGGTGGATTAATGGATGAAAAGGACGACTGAGTCGAATGAAACCATAAGTCGCCGAGTATTTGACACTAACAGGACGTTGAATGGCAGGAAATGACGACTGGGTCGAATGCAACATTGAGTCGTCGAGTTTTCAGCACTAAGAGGTGGATGAACGGAAAGAAAGGGCGACTAGGTCGAATGCAACCGTGAGTCATCGAGTTTTCGGCGCTATGAAGAGGATTAATTCCAGGAAAGGACGACTGAGTCGAATGAAACGCTGAGCCGCCAAGATTTCGGCGTAAAAAGGCGAATTAATGGAAGACAAGGACGTCTAGGTCGAATGAATCGGTGAGTTGCCAAATTTTCGGCATTAGGACGACCGCGAATCGACCGAACCGCAGAGGAATTTATCAAAAATCAATGAATAAAGATAAATAAAGGATTATCATGATGCAAGGCCGATCCGCGATATCTCCACGATTAAATTAATGGCGAGAAAGGTGGATTTTACAGACGAGAAGATAAATGTTTGATACGATAAAACGCGGCGAGGCGAAATCCCATCGAGTTATCTTGCATCGCAGGATGAACTCGTCTGCGCGCATACCAGTCTCTCCGGATCCTTCTTTCGGATGTAACAACCGATCAAAATCCTCGACGTTTGTACGCGTATATTTACCATCGCCGCGATAGAGGCGAGACGCAAGGGAAAACTCCACGGGAGAGAGAAGTCCTTTGGCCAGCGAAGCTTGCATAATTCTTGCCCCCGGATTCCCGTACCTCCTCGCCGTTGGCCTCTTTGCATCTCCTCACACACGCATGACTATATTCCATCCGCCTTCGACCCGACAAAAGCTCCTCCATCCGAGCGGTCCATTCACGTGGAAATTATGGGGCGAGACTCGCCTCAAGAGATATACACGGCAAAAGAGCGAAATTGTTTGGATCGTACGGAGAACCGATTTACATACAGGATCAACTGAGCAATTTTTTTTTAACAACACCTACAATTTTTTGGACAGATATTCGCACGCCAATCGGTTTTTAGAAGGTTAGATTTTTGGAAATGTATTTTTTTTTTTGGAAATTCGAAATTTTCGCAGAATTGTCCGGCAAAACAAATTCCCTCCAACAAACTTTCCGTCACTCTTCGTTTCATCTCGATATCCGACCTGTTTTTCGCCGCTGATCGCGAACCCACCGCTCATTCAGCTCCGAACCCCCAATATTTTACCCGTAATTTATTATCTTTCATCCGCGTCTCATACCCGCCTCGGAATTCATTCCATCCATTACCCGCCTTAAATCCATTCCAGGGGTAGATCGGAAGAGAAACGACGTCGGCTCCCGACCGGCAGATCAGCCCGGCGACGCGGCGATACCGTTCGAGTGTCTTCCACTTTGACTCGGCTCTCTCTCAATTCCCATGCAATCCTCCCGCGAGGAAAACTCACGACGATAAAAATCACTCGCGACGCGAGATCGGCGAGGAGGATGAGGAGGAACGAGCGAGTCGGCCCGGATGGTGTCGAGCTCTCTGCGAAATCGATGGGAATAAATAGAGGACGGAGAGGGTGGAGAGTCGTCGTCCTCGTAGCGCGGAAGCCCGAGGTGACGCTGCGGGGCTCGGGAGAGTCGGTTGCTGCAGCATTCGTCGCCTTCCGGGAACGGGTTGCTCGGAGCGAGATATCGGCACGCATTTTTCCCCGCAGCGCGGACGGGCGGGAAAATAGAAAAAAAAAAAGAAAAAAAAATGAGTGAGTAAGAACGTCTCAAGAGCCCGACCCGAGTCGCAAGGTAGGCCGGGGGTGAGCTCTGGTTATACCGAAAGGCGTATACACAGCGTGTCTCCGTGCCCGCTATCAAATCGATTCCCAATAGCGCGATGGGGGTGAGAAACGACGGGTATAACGAGAAGGGTAAATACGGAATGGAAAAAAGGGAATATAAGGAGAGACGTTGGGAGCGGAGACTGATGGAAGAAACGGCGGCCTCCTCGTCGTTCCTTGCCGTGTGCGCAGGCACTCCTCACCCCGGCAGATTGCAGGCTGAAGGTCGAGTGCCGCACCGGAGGAATCGCGCGGAGCGACAAGTCGGATAGTGGAAAGTGCCATATCGCGGAAAAATCTTGGCCGGTTGGAAGGGATGCGAGAGGAGGAGTGGCGAAGGAAAACGTAGGTGAAATCGAGAGGCAGAAGCGAGGCGCGCTCGAGGACGACTGGTGAGGGGAGGTTCTCTGTGAGGAAGTACCGGGACTCGATGTCGGCCCGATGCCTTTAGCCGGGAGCCGAGGAATGGGAATGGTATTGGATGTCACCGCGAGAGAGATTACGCGGGGCTTTCAAAGAGCGCTCAAACCCTTCGATCCTCCGCGCGTTTCCCTCCTTCCCGTTTTCCCTTCGCCCTTATCGCTCCTCGCTCGGCGACCATCGGTGCCTGGTGAAAAACGTACGCTTCGCCCATTACTGCCGGGGCCTTCTCTCATAGATAAATTGACATCCGGCCCGCGTGAGGATTTTCTTTCGACCGGAAGGGTGGAAAAAAATGAATTGCGGTTTTCGTTACCGACGGAGGGCGGGTCGGGATGAGAGTGAGGGGTGTCGCATTAGGATAGGGTGAGTTTTGTTGGTCGAAACTCCTTCGAAAAACTTAAGATTCTCGCTTTCCATTCGTCGCCTAGACTGACGGAAAAATATAGTTGAATCAACTAAAGGTTCGGGCAGGGACGTTCAAATAAATATTAAGTTGGTCGAACAAAATATTTTAATGCCTCAAAAATATTTCGGTGGAACCATTCCAACCGGAAACATTAACCTCGATCGACCATCGGCTCCAGTACAATATTTAAAAAGAGTCCGGGCCGAAGAATCGCTGCCCGGAAAGGGGGTTGAGAGGTCGATTACCGTTTTTAGGGCCTGCCTGTTCCCGACGAGCCCTGCGATATCCAACGATCGAGCGCGATTACCAACGGAGCTTCCATTGAATCGGCGTAGAACCTTGAATGAATTGTAGCGAAAACCTTAAAATTCTCACTTTCCATTCATCGCCTACACTGATAAAAAAAATATGGTTGAATCAACTAAATATTCGGGCAGGGACGTTCAAATGAATATTCAGTTGGTCGAACTAAATATTTTAATGCCTCAAAAATATTTCGGTGGAACCATTCAAACCGGAAACATTAACCTCGATCGACCATCGGCTCCAGTAAAATATTTAAAAAGAGTCCGGGACGAAGAATCGCTGCCCGGAAAGGGGGTTGAGAGGTCGATTACCGTTTTTAGGGCCTGCCCGTTCCCGTCGACGTCGGCGATATCCGACGATCGAGCGCGATTATCAACGGAGCTTCCATTGAATCGGCGTAGGACCTTGAATGGATTGTAACGAAAACGGCAGAGGGTCGCCGAACGGTACACGGCAAGTCGGAGTCCGGTGCACGAAGGCTCGGGAATTTATATAAAAGGGGGCAGCGAAAAGGGTGGGAATGCACATAGAAGAGAGCACAGATATCCTTCACATATTACGCGCTGGTAACTCGATATTTCATTCATCCCAGGGTCCTTCGGTGAACTTCCGGTGGGTTTGTTACAGAGCCGCTCGGCACATCGTGGCCCACCAACCAAACTTGTGTATGGAGTATATTACGAGTGGCCCCGTGAAAGCTCCCGTCCAACCCTCTCATATCCCATCCAGTCTCGCTGCACCACACTCGACCAGAAACTCCCAGCATGGACGACGAATTTTGAAATGTATCCAACCTCGCGTATGGTAATCCCTCTCCCGTCCATTCAACGCCGAAAAATATTTCCGAATAAATATTTTCAACGATAACCGTTCGCCCAAAAAAAAAAAAAAAAAAATGTAAAACGCCGCGAGGAGAGTATTATAAAACTATTTTGCTTTCATGTTTATTTAAGCTATAAGCAAGCCAGTTGAATCGTATTTCATTCAATATATTTATGTGCCTATATATATACATTTTTTTTTCAACTTTTCTTTTTCCCTCATCGGTTTCTCTTTTTTTTTCCGATGTCGGGCAGAGAGCCGGGAAAAAAGCTCGCCGTTGCGGGAAAGCTCCAAGTAATTTCCGGTTGCATCGGGTATATGTTGATGGCTTTTCTCCGGCGCCGCTGTTCGGCGCGATTCTCTCCACTGCCCTATCGCTCATATCACTCGTGTAATACCGGGCTCTTTTTTTTTCTTTTTTTTTTTTTACCTATCGCTCCCCGTCCATCGAACTCTATCTCGACTCGAGCCCTTATTTCTGTATCGCCACGGTTCCTTCGTCAACGCGCGGAACGAGGAAGTACACGATCATGACTTTGGCTCCGTTTCTTCGCCGACCCTCCGGCGGGGTTTTCCCCGGTCCGTTTACCGCTGTACTCGGTACAGTTCGTTGTTATGCGCCGCATGATTGGCTGTGGGACCCCCGAGAACGTTTCGGGAGTTATTGCTCCCAGGACGGACGGAGGGAGAAACAGCCTCGCCACCTTCGACCCGATAAGGGCTCGTGCTCGGCTTCCTTCTCCGACTTCCCGAGCAGTAAAACCTCACCGAGTCCCGGACCAGCAGTCCTTCGATTCTCAATGCCCGTTTTTTTTTTTATCGTGTTCTACATATGGGGCATTCCACGTCAAGTCGAATGGTAGATCATCAAAGTTCGTGATTTTGTAGTATTATATAATAATGTGAGTAACTGGATTTTTTTTCAGATTTTTATCGGCACTCGTTTTCAAGTCAGCTGATTGAAGTGTTAATGTTAAAAATGATTATATCTCTGAAACTTTTGATAGTCGAAAAAAAGTCATAGATAAAAAAGATGCTATTTTTGGTGAAGTATCTTCGTAATTTTCTTCAAAATTTTCCAAGTACGAGAAACTAAAAAAAAAAAACGGAAAGTTCTTATTTTTTAGTTTTCAGCAAGTGTGACTGCATATTGCTTAAAATTTCGCACACTTAATAGTGAAACGACATGTATACATTTCAAAATGGGTTGGAATTGCGTTCGATTCCCGCAGGCGTTTACACATCTTTTGAATACGAATATATCCTGGAAAAAAAGATCACAACCCATTTAAAAATGTATAAATGTTATTTTACACTAATAATAAATTTTGTGAAATATTAAATAAAATGCAGTCGTACTTGCTAAAAAAAAGAATTTACTGTTTTTTTTTTAGTTCTCGCAGACAGTTCCCCAAAAACTACATCTTTTTTATACGCGAAGTTTTTTCGTCTGACCAAAAGTTTCCAACTTTTCGTCACACGAAACCAATTTGAAAACGATTACCGATAAAAATCTGAATAAAATTCCTGTTACTTGCTCAATACAAAGCTACAACATCACTTTCATCTTGATCTAAGGGGCTCAGGTTTTTGATCCGTTCGACTGGACGTCGAGTGCCCCATACATTTTTCTCCGCCCGAGACTCGTATCTCGACGATTGATAGAAACTCACCTCACCCGTTTCTTTCGTTGTCTTTTATTCCTTTCTTCTCTTCCTCATTCGTCGCTCATCCCCTTGCCGGCTCCGTCGCGCGAGCGAGCGAGAATTTTATCAAACTCGGGAAGGCCGCGATCGATAATTGATTTATTTTCCGGAGATCCTCGAGGCGGGGCTCGGCGAGGGTGAGAGGAAGATAATTTTATGGTAAGATCATTTACCGGGCTGAAAACTCGCGGTGTTTGCAAAGTCTTTTATCCCAGCTGATTCTTATTCCTTTCTTCGTTCCTCGTTCTCTTCCTTGGTCTCCTTCCTCCACTTCTTCGGTTGAATTATGAAAGCGGCCGAGCGTCCTCCTCGTTCTCGGGGGGTTTCCCTCCTCACGGTCGCGCGATAGCGACGATACCACGGGAAAAGAGCTGAGCGGGCGGTTTTTTTTTCCCTCGAGCGGGAGAAGATAGCCGTCGCCGACAGAAGCTGCACGAGCCAGAGAGGGCATTTGCACGTGCAAATCACCCCATAAAATTTTGTTGGTACTCTG
Organism: Stenichneumon culpator; assembly: GCA_964017025.1. Taxonomy (NCBI): domain Eukaryota; kingdom Metazoa; phylum Arthropoda; class Insecta; order Hymenoptera; family Ichneumonidae; genus Stenichneumon; species Stenichneumon culpator. The sequence continues at coordinate 14,420,277 of OZ024779.1, read as the reverse complement.
CAGATGGCACACCGGCGCGTTCGTATCAGCCGCCCTCCATCATCCCACCTAACCCTGCCCTCGACTACCTCGCTCGTCCCTCCACGCAGCGGCGAAAAACTTTTAATATTTTTCATCACTCACGCAACGCGATTGTGTCGACTTGCAGATTTTTTTTATCACTCGGCATCCCTTTCCTCTTTCGACGTTTTTTTTTTTTTTTTTTTTTTTTTATGTTAAAACTTATTTTTTGAGACGAAGCGAAGGAGTCAAGTGTGGAAGGCTGCGCTCGAGTGCCCGGCGGACCGGAGCGCTTCGACGCGGCGGCGTTCCGCCAAAAATTAATATTTTTCGCGTTGTTTGTAGTGAAATCGAAACGACGGAATGTGGACCACTTGTCTGTCGTGGTCCCGTATCGATACGATGTGCGTAGTAGAGCTTAGGCCGCTGGGGAATTTAATTGAGAATGACGAATCGTCAGGCCGAGAAAAAATTTAGTAAAATCGATAGAATTTTTTTTTTTTCTTGCTATTGTCGCGATAAAATATTTCTTCGGTACGATGATGGGACTTGGTGAGAGATGAAGTGGACAAATTTTTTAATCAAATTATCATTGATTTTATTAATTTTCTTCTCGGTATAAAAAAAAAAAATTAAGAGCTTCTTAAAACCGGTCGGGTCGACCGTGCTGTTCTCCGGTCCACCAATTAAACCGACGAAGTTTAATTTAATAAAAAATAGAAACTCACCTCTGTGCCTGCTAGTCTGTTTGTCGAACATCAGCATGGCGTCCTCGATCTGTAACAAAAAAAATAACGAAGGTCCAAATTATTTTCCGACAAGCGACCACCGATTCGATCATAGAAGCAATTACAGGCGCGACAGAGACACTCGACGAGGAGGAATAATTGTATTAAGAGTGAACGGAACGGGGTGAAAAAAAGAGAGAAAAAAAATTGTAGATACTTCAGCGTCGCCCAGTCGAGGGTGGGTTGTTTATACTCGAGCTCGTAAAGCACAGCTGGTACAGTCAAGATTTACGGACGGTGCTCGCTCGCCCCGAGAAAGTCGATTTTTCCCTCGGCCGTCGGAGGGAAAACCTCCGGGACGCGCACATCGGATCCGAGGGGGAAAAAACATAGCGCTCACGCGCGAAGAGGGATGTTGCGCTTGAGCTAGAAACGTCCTCGAGATGTCGCGCTACAATCCTCCGCTCGGGAGTTCAACTCCGCACGATGAAAGCTCCGACCTTTTTTTTTTTTCTTCCTTCCTTTACGATCGTTTTCGAGCTGTGAAAACGTCGTGAAACGCTCTCGAGCGAGAGACGACGCACCGTCCAACGTAAACGGGTTCGAGAGATCTCGAGAAGGGAAAATGCTTCCGGTTTTTCCCGGAGTCTTGGGGGGTTCAACGGATCGACTGGCAAGGACATTTGAGGAGAGAATTCGCCCACCGCTTTACGGCTGAGCTTTCGTTTGTTTCCCCTTTCCAACCCCTCAACCTCCCTCCCCCTCCTCTCCGCCCCTCGTAGGGGAGACCGGGGTAAAACGGACACCTAGCCTAAAAATAGGTATTGTGGGCAAAACGGGCGCCGTCTTAACTTTCATATAAACGACTTATTCAATTTTCTGACGTTCCTTACATAAGAAAAGGGCGAAAAATAAGTGAAATTCTTCATGAAGATAATATATATATATATATATATAAATAGGGAAGATGGGGGCAAAACGGGTACCGAGGCTAAAAATGATAAATTTGCCTTAATTTATCGTTCTTGATATGCCGATGTCTTTTTTTTACCAATAATAACACAAAAAAACGGAAAAAAATGAAGGAAAATTAAAAACAATGTTTTTATTGTTGTACCTAATCGATAGCGCAGAAATCTCATGTCTCTCTTTTATCTCCGCTTATATTTATCTGTGGCAGGATGATTAAATATATTTTTAATCACTAACATTTTGACTCATTTTCCGTACTTTTCTTGTGTAAGGAAAGTCATAAAACTGAAATAAGTCGTGTATAGAAAAGTTAAGACGGTGCCCGTTTTGCCCCCAATAGCTATTTTTGGTCGAGGTATCCGTTTTGCCCCGGTCTCCCCTACACGTGAGACAGCACAAGAGCATAACAAGAGAAAGCATCGTCGCACCCGCTATCTCGCCGTTTCTCCCGTCCTCGAAGCGTGCCCCGTCAGCGAGAGTAAGTGACGTTGGAACGACGTTAAATTCTCGGAGTGCATCGCGCCCGCGCAACTACGTCGCGGGGCGGAATCCCCACGAGAATCGAGAGCTATTTGCGACTGCCAGCGTAAATTTCCCGAAAGCTCGGAGGGAAACGCAAGCGGAGGCGAGAGAGAGAGAGAGAGCGAGAGGCTGCAGCTCGTGCACTGTTTGCAAGTCCTCCCCCAGGAAGTCTTGTTTGGATATCGTTAACGGTACTCGCGTCTGAGCGAGAAAACCTCCCTCCCACTTTCCCTCCAGTTACATCCCGATGGATCTTTCGACGTTGCGAAAGATCCGAGCTCTGAACTCGTGAAGTGAGCGATTAATGAGGAATCGCCTGCTTTGAAGAGATCGCTGGGCTTGTTGCGGTTCGTCGCAGCTGATAAAAGAAAGACGAACCGATGGATAGGCGGATAAGGGAGGCGTGTGTTTGGATCGTGCGATGAGAGAGTATTTTTTTGGCTCCGCAACTGGGATTTTTTGAAAGCATTAATTGCGGTGAATTTTCGATCTGAAGACCGATAGAAATAAAACTTTGACGATGTGTTTTCGTCAAAAATCGTAACCCTGGGATTTATGTGTATTCCCCCACATAAATTATTAAACGGGCGCAGAGGGAGACCATTTTTTTGCAGCTATAATTCTTCACTTATAAAGTGTGCGACTCCTTTGAAGAGATTATTGATCTTGTTGCAGTGGTTGCACTTGGGAGAAAAAAAAAATGACGGATAGGCGGTTATGGAAGGCGTGTATTTGGACCACGTCATGAGAGACTCAAAATCCAAATCCGTCTAAATTTGTTGTCTCCGGCACTGGAATTTTTTAAAACATTGATGGCGGTCAATTTTCGACGTTGCAAAATTCTGAGCTCTAAGCATCGAAAGTGCGCCATCAATGACAGGTCGAAACCTTTGAAAAGACTGCTGAAAACCTGCTTCAACCCTGAAATTTATTTGTATTCCCAGTGGCCGCGGAGACCATCTTTGCAACTATAAATCCCCACTGCGGTTTTGCCGGTGTAAAAAGGTGAGGAAAAAAATAAAATAAAAAAAACAAAAATACGTAACGCAGAGCGGTGGTAGAACAGTGACGAGCGGCGAGCTTTTAATGAAAACAGAAGAGGCGTCAGAGCGTGAGATAAGGCAGAGAGGAAACCATATTCCTTGAGCTTTCTGGATCCTTGTCTCGTGCTTTGCTATCCGGCGAGAGTATGCCCTTTCATTATTCTTCGCATTATATCTTTGGTGCCATTTCCTCGTTCAACCCCCCCCCCCCACCCCGGTTTTTTTCTCCCCCCTTTCCCTGCCACACTTTCTCAGACCAGCTTTTACCGTACATCTCGAGCAGTTAAATCAAAGTCTGAGCTTTTTGTTTGATGCGCTCGCTCTCGTTTCTATCCCACGAGGCAGGACGGAGAGGGGGAGGGTCGGTAAAACGAGGGAGGGATGAAGAGAGAGAGAGCTTACCGGGTTCGAGTTCCGAGTCGCGAACGGTGGAGCGAACGTCGGGGTGGTTTTACAGGGCGCGGGGGTGAACAAGGGCTCAGGCCGGCACGGCTGGTTCCCGCGATGAAATGGCCTTCTGGCAGGCGAAAGCAACTCGCAAGCTCCTTTTCCATACTTGGTTTTTTCCCTGGCCGAGATAACGCTCGAGCCGAATTGCACGAGGCGCACGTTCTCTTCATTCCATTTTTTTTACCATTTTTTTTTTAGTGTTCTTTTATCATAGGCGTGGACATTTTTTTCTCGAATGGGGCGTCGCAGCCCTGTGTGTATAATCGTCGGCGAACGGAAACGATTTGATCAATTCAATTTAATCCTATCTAAAAAATCATAATTTGCGTGGAGGTAAAGTCTAAAAAAATGTGTACATTTTTTGTTACAAATTTTATATAAAATACAAGAAAGAAATGGACCTCTTAAAATTTGTTGTATTCGAACCCGATAATTTTTAACAGGATCGGAATACAGTCACGTACAACCAATCGCATGGAATTCCGTATGCGATTTTTTATGTATGCGTATAACAAAAAAATTTCATATAAAAAACAAAAATAAATGAAACTCCTAAAATTTGTTGTACTTAAAGCCGGTAAATGTTGAACACTATCGGAACACAGTAACGTACAATCAACCACTACAATCAATTGTCCAAAACAGTACAATCAATCGCATGGAAAAAAACGTTTCTTGCCCGAAGATCGTCGATCCGACCGAAAAGAATACCTAGGCTTGTTTGATCCGCCTCCTTAACAATCGGAGCTCCACTGTAGGTCTCTTCGCATTCTCGCGCGACGTCTCCGCGCTGCACCGAGCGCTCGCACACTCCTAAATAAACGAATGGATCCGGAGTAAGGACTCAATATTTGCTGCCGAGGCATCCGAGACGTGTCGATATAAATTTTTCCTCGTTCCCTCGTTCCGCCGCTCATTGCTCGGATTTTATTATACTCCGTTAACTGTACGTATATATCCGCGACGTAGCCTCATGTTTTACTCGATTCTCCGACTTTCCCTCTCTCGTCTATTACGATCATTCCCGTTCCCTTCCACATTCGTGACTGCTGTAGCTACTAAACTCCTTTATTGCCCACCCACGCACACACGCCGGACCATTGCGCGGGTGTGTGTGTGTGTGTGTGTGTGTGTGTGTGTGTTCACCGAAGCCCGAGGCGAGACGAACGGATATCAAAGGAAACGAGGAATAAAATAAATATCACGCCAAGGGTTCCGAGTGTCCCAAACTCATTCTGTCCGGACTGTTATGCGTACAAGTGTGTCTACCGGCGTCGCCGTTGTCTTTTCATTCGCTTTTGACGACGTCCTTCCTTCGGCATCACCCGCGCTATATGTACTCCATCCGACCGAGCTCTCAAACGAAGAAATCACCGGGTGCCCGGATCCATCTCGCGGCGGAATCTCCGGAGGGTCGTCCCGCGGGAGCAATAGAAAAGTGTAGCGAATCGCAGAGGTGTAATACAACCTTATTACAAGTTCGATTCCAGTTGCGTTACAACCCTCGCAGGACCGCGGGAAAGAGAGGGATGGAGAGAGCAGATTGAGTGGAGAACGAAGATGTGCACTTTTAGCCGGTTGGATATATATATATATATATATATATATATATATATATATATATATATATATATATATATATATATATATATATATATATATATATATATATATATATATATATATATATATATATATGAGTGGAGGGACTCTCGAATCTCTATCTTGTAAAGTGGTTGGGGGAAGGGTCAGATGGAAACCTTTCATCTGAAGTGACGTCATACGGGAAAACGTCACACGCGATTTTAAAATTTTGGCTCTTGAGCGGAGGTGACGTCACACGGTAGAATCTCACTTCCGGTTTGAAAATCTCAGTTTTAAACCGGAAGTCACTTCATACGGAAAGACGTCACTTTCGATAAAAAATTGAAGTTTTGCAAACCGGAAGTGATGTTTTCGCGTATGAGGTTACTTCCGGTTGAAAACTGAGATTTTCAAACCGGAAGTGATGTTTTCTCGTATAACGCCACTTCTGGTCAAAAATTGAGATTCTCCAACCGGAAGTGACGATTTCCCGTATGACTATTATTGATAAGAAATGGGTCTCCGCCGAGTTGGATCTGTGGCGACTTTATGATGTCTCAAGTATAGTCTGTGTCGAATTATGCATTCTCGATTTGGTAACGTGTCGAGTTTTACTGTGCTTCCAGTCGTATCGAGTTGGACGTATGTTTATTTGGAATTTGTCGGAACGTCCCTCCCCCCGAAAGACCGGCAGAATATTCAGAGAGCGATGATTTCAGTCTTGTGATCTCGCGAGCATGTCGCGAGGACGAAGGTCGCAGGAGAAGCGGAAGCTACAAGACGGCGCGTGTACCTTTCCTATATTAAACATCTGGCAAAATGCAAGCGCCGGGAGGAATCGGTGACCTCGGTGACAGCAGGGAAGACTGCCAACGTATCGCGATTTAATATCGTCGTTGGGTTATGAAGTATAGCTCGAGGGCAGGAGCGCCCGGCGTTCGCCGAGGGACGGAGGAACGGAGGATACCCGGACGAGGGTCGGCGCCGAGGGCGAGTCGAGGTAATCCGCTATTCCACTCCTCTATTTTGGGGTTTGATAAATCCAAGTTCTATAATAAGTCGGCAGGTGGCTGTCGCTCCTGCTGGCGGCGGGCCGCATCTATCCGTCGTTTCCATCCACCCCTGACCTTCCAACCCCTTCAATATTCAAATAATATTTAAATAAAAGTTACAAGTATAGAACAAAAAATCTACTTTCATCCGAGGCTTTTATTCAAGACTTTTAGGCGAAACTTTTGTGCAAGACTTTCATACTAGATTTTAACGCAAGTTTTTTTTGTACAAGACTTTTGTACAAAATTTTTGCACGAGACTTTTGTACAAAACGTCTGTACAAGACTTTTATACGAGATTTTTGTGCAAGATTTTTTTGCAAGGCTTTTGTGCATGACTTTTACACACGACTTTTATACAAGACGTTTATACAATATCCACCCGTCATTCGGTGCGAATTTAAAAAATAGTACACACGGCAGAGTTAATTCGATGCTTACCCATGATAAATAACTTAGCCAACGGAGACGAGGAGGCTCCTTTCGATAAATTGGTTGAAAGCTACCTCGACCTTCCGACTCTGAGTTTCGAGCAACCAGTCACGTTTTATCTGTTTTCCTACTTCCTTCCCGAGCTATTTTCCTTCTATACGGATTCGCGTGTTACATCGATCTATCGGGAGGAGACTCCAGCTGCATCGCCCAGGGGGAGTGCCGGCAGCCGTCGTCGATCTATCGAGAAGTCGAAGAGAGATATCGTCCTGATGCGTTTGCGTGAAAATTTCATACTAAAGTACCCGTACGTAGGGGCTTGTATCGACCCAGCCTGGCTTCGTAAATAGGATGAGGGCAGGATGGAGATGGAGGTTGCTGAGAAATAATGTATATATCTTAGGTGGAGTACGGAGCAACGTAACGGGTTCGCTGCCGGCACCGTGGAGGAGGCCAGTGTCGAAGCCATCCCTTCCGTACGGTTTATTTACCGAGGACGATCGGCGGCACATTTGCGGAGCGCGAAACTACGTCGGCGTTCCATCGCTCTTTATCCTCTCGCCACCCCCTTAATACACCCAGAAGCCTCTTTATTCCCGGTCTCTCGACCCCACTTTTGCCTGTGCAGGTAATAGATTCGTGACGCGAGAACCTCCGGTGCCAGGTACGTCGGAGGTATAGAAAACACGACATCGAAACATCTATAAACGGAAGAACGAGAATTGCGCTACCATCTCCCTGTCTATCCTCTCGCGACCTCCTCGTCGTATCGCTAGTAAAACATTTTTACGCGTACGGACAATTCGTGAATTTGTGATTTTCTGAATTTTTTATTAAAAAAAAAAAAAAAAGAAAATTGAAGGTATGAAAAAATGTATGTTCTTCGGTTTATGGTTGAGAGAAAAACAAAATTTGGTCACTTGTAGTTCCGAGTTCATTTTCGAGGGGATTTTTTTTATGTTGTCTTAACACCGCCACGAACAATATATCGTGGTGAATTTTCTGCCAAATTTGTTATTTGCCTAAAAAATAATAACAGTAATAAAACGGATCATTCCGCCTGGAATCGATGGACCTCCCGCAAATGCTTTGTAGTAAAATCGATGGACAGACAACGTATCTTTTCCACGGCGATGTATACAATTTTTTTTTTAATGCTGCATAGCTTTCTTTATGACAAAGTTCTTTGATTGATTTCTGGCTCCTCGTAGAAGAATCTATGGTCAAAATTGTAACAAATGAGGAAGCCATGTGCAAATTACTTTGCATCATTTTTTCACATTCATGAAAACCGAGTTTCCTCTAAAAAGTAAAAAAAAAAACAATTCTTTTTAAAAACTACTCATAATTAAAAAGTGTATTTAAACGATTATTGGTAATTTGAACATACTTTTTAAATGTCATGTAAAAAAAAAAACATTACAAACTCCGAAAGCGATAAGCTTCGGATCCGGCAGGGTGGTTCGAAAGACCTAAATAATTTATCCAACAGCGACTTATTGCAATTCATAAACTTTTGGTATTTGTTTTATTTCATTTTATCGTTGGAAGTACTCGAGCAGTATGGTCCGCGTATGAACACGCAGGGTAGTAACAGTAAATTCGATACAGCGGCAGCTACGCGAGGGAGGATGAGGATGAGGCGGAAGAGGAGGACGAGGTAGGAAGAGAGTACCTGCCACTCGGTGTACAGGTATCGGTCGAAGATTTACGTTATCGGATATCGTTTTCCGATTGGCTGGGAGCGGCTTAACTATCGATGTAAAGGTAATGGGAGTTTGTCAGGTGGGTTCGCCGCTGCTTCGCGACTCCCCCGCTCCGAGTTTTCCATCTCGTTTTCCACCCTCTCCGAACATCTCCCCTCCGCTCACCCGTTGGCGTCGTTAGCTAGTTTACGATATGCTTCCCACGATCGTATGACGGCAAACCGGACGGAAAGAGATCCGGGAATCAACGAAACAAATCCTTCCGCGTTCGCGAAAAAATTTATTGAAAAAAAAAAAAAAAAGAAGGAAGAAAAAAAAAACAACCCCAATTGATGCTTTCAAGCTCCAACTTTCACTCGCCCCCGATTCCGACCGAATCGTCGGCGCAGAATTTTTTCCTTTTTTTTATTGCACTCGTCGGTTTTCCTCGCATCGATGGATGGATGGTTTTCCTCGTTCCTTCGTCCATCGCATGCTTTCAATACCGCCCGGGCTCCGGGGGTGACTTTTATTTAACGTTCGGAGTTAACGAGCTTCGGGTGTTTACACCGCGAATTTTAAAGCCCTCGGCCGCGCGACAATGTTGGCCCCCGTTCGAAGGAGGGTGGTCAGACTGCACGCTCGGATGCGTGATGTTTCATTGCATCGCGTACCTACATCATGCTCCCTGCCGCCGCAGTCACGAAACGTTGTGTGCGGTGCCGGTGCGAAACCCACCGGGCAGGATACAGAATAGTTATCCGCGGGGCTGATGAGTCGCGTTCGTGCGCCCGTCCGCCACCCGTCGGTGCCGTGCGCACGAACGGTGACACATACAGCAGGACACCGAGTGTACCCGACGGCCGTGACGTTTAACGAGCCATAAAGGGCGCGAGAAAAAATTCATGCGAGCGGAGGGGTTGTAACTTCGTCACGGGCTCGACGCGTACCGGGCGAGAGAGCCGCCCGGTCTCGCCTCCCTCGGCACCCTTAACTCGGCGGCCGCGAGGTCGAGGCATCGATCCGGCTGTCACGCGATCGGACTTCGAGTCACACACGGCTGTCGTTGTTGGCTCTGTTTCTCGCCTCCCTCACAACCCCCCTGAAACGAGGCAACTTTCGCGACTTCCGTACGTCTCGCTGTTACCGAGATCGAAAGCTCTTTTCCCGTCGGGAGAGAAAAATCCCGGAGGGAAAAACAACGGGGAGCTCGTCGAGGATTCGTCGGAAACGTCATCAGTTTCGCGCTCCCAGCGACGGGAGAGAGGGGTGTTGCGAGCCGGGTCTTCATCGACCCCCTTAACCGTGACGGAGGTTTGAAAGCTCAACAGCCGAGGAGCCAGGAGGTCGGAGCTTCGTCAGCGAAATATCTCTCGGGGTCTCTCCTGGACTGATGGTTCGTGTTGCGGAATTTCAATTAACGAGCAGGCAAATCCTTTCGCGTCGAATGGTGTAGGGTAGGTTTTCCGTAATTCTCGGGTGAAGCCGAGGAGAAGCCCGTGTTGGACGAAATCCGGTCTGGGGCCAGACCTCATGGTGGATTGTATCGCGCGCGGCTAATGGAAGTCCCGGCTTCGAGGGAGGATTGTAGACGCACTATGTAGATCTGGAAAATGTGTACTCAAGACCGATGATCTAAGTACACGTTCACTCAAGGAACGCACACGCAGACTGGATGTCTTAACATTTTTTTTTTTTTTTTCAAGTTCCCCTTATAGCTCTGGCTTTTTCTGCCTTCAAGCCGCTATTCCTCAACCAATTCCTCTCTTGTAAAGTACGCGGCTGCAGCCGCTATCAAACCCCCCATACTGTATCGCATTTTGCACGAGGACGCAGGGAAACTGCAGAAAACCTGCGCCGATACAGCCGGTCATTCCAACCGAGTCTTGATGTTCGTATTCGATACTTCGAGTACGAACACCAATCCTCAGAATTCGACCTCCCGCTCAGCGGTTCCAATGCGCCAGGTAGTGCACGGCTAGGCGGTCACCCATCCAAGTACTGACCGCGAACGATTCAGCTTGACTCTGGGGACCACCAAAGCCGCGCACCAACCGCGCATCCACCGCTGTCGGTTGTCTTAACATTGTCTTGCTGGATGTCTTAACGTCACCTTGCGGGATGTCTTAACATTAGCTTGCTGGATGTCTTATCGTCATCGTGCTGGATGTCTTAACATTATCTTGCTCGATGTCTTAACGTCGCCTTGCTCGACATCTTAACGCCGCCTTGATCGATGTCTTATCGTCATCTTGCTGGATGTCTTAACATTATCTTGCTCGATGTCTTAACGTCGCCTTGCTCGATGTCTTAACGCCGCCTTGCTCGATGTCTTAACGTCATCTTGCTAGATATTCAGAAAAACCAGTCATCAATGACGGCCGGTCTACCGCAAGTCCAACAGCACACCAGTCTGACCTTTACACTCGCAGTCATCGCACCTAAACCACCCCGAAGGATGAGACGTGGGTGACTTCAGGGGTAAATAGGAGGTACCCGATTACTGTCTTCCACTGACGTCAGCGGGAATTCGCCTTAACATGCGAAACGCTCGCGAGCTGTACAAGATCGAGCGAGATATCCAGAAAAACCAGGCATCAATGACAGGCGGTTTAGCGCAAGTCCAGCCGTAGACCAGTCTGTTCTTTACACGCGCGATTATCGTTCCTGAACCGCACCGGAGAATGATACGTGGGTGACTTTAGGGATAGATAGGAGGTGCCTGATTACTGTCTTTCACTGACGTCAGCGGGGATTTGCCGTAACAGCGAAATGCTCGATGGCGAAGATCCCTCTCAGTCCCTCGCCCACGAAGATGTCAATCCAATCCTTAGGATATCGTCTTACCGTGGGGGTGTTGGTTGTTACGTTGTGTACCGGGCTTCATACGTAAGCAGTCTGTACGTATATTACATGGAGTCGACGGTGTGGAAGGTGGTACTACGAAATAGGTGGAGAGCATGCAGCGCAGGCTGCTAGTCGGATCTTATTAGGGCAAAGCCAACAGCGGTTGACGGGAACCAGAATCAAGCAGGGCTGTTCTCCCCCCGACACCGTCAGGATTCCGTTACTCTCGTCTGCCCCGTTCCTCGGTCTCCGTGTACATACACACCCGCCGAGCTACACGGACACAACAAGCTGCTCTCCTCGTTTCAAAAGAAAGGGTGAACCCCCGTTCCGATACAATGCTCGGGCAGCCTTTCGCTATTATGAACGTCGACGACGACGACGACGACGACGACGGCGACGACGGCCAAAGGGTGCAACCAACGGGACAGGTGACAGTTAGGAGGTTGCAGTCGCCCCCGGGTCTTTCCAGGGGCTTCTTAATTCCATTAGTTCTGTACTCGCACTCGTGTACCACCGTGTCTCGGGCTCTCCAGAACCGAGATAAAGAGCCATTGTAAGCCTTCGGCGATAGAACATGCTCTCAGGCAAAAATAAAAAAAAAAAAAAAATTACACCAAATTTGCACACACATGGTAACAGGAAAAAAACAGCCGTAGGGAGTCATCCGGGTAATCATGCTGAAGACCATGTGGAAACATCTTGGGCTGTTTTTCCGGCGGCATCATCGATCAGTAGCTCTTTTTGCGAATTTCCATTGATGACCATGAGGGTTTTTTTTTAAAGGGACACTGTTGGCGAGCCGTTTATGATGTTTCCGGAGAAAATAAAGATTTCATTGCATCCTCGAACTACACGTCGGGTAGGATTATTCCACACGCGACCTGGCTTCGTGTTCACGGAGCATGACAATGAACTTCCCTCGGAAGAACGGCTCTTGGGCGGATCAGCCAAGTTTTTCTCGGAGTCAACCGGGTATTCTTGCAGAGGAACAACATGTGGAAACATCTTGGGTAGTTTTTACGGGATAATCGATCAATAGTCCTTTTTGTCGAATTTCCATTGAGGACCTTGAGGGTTTTTTTTTGTAGGGACACTGTTGGCGAACCGTTTAAGATGTTTCCGGAGAAAAGAAAGATTTCACAGCATCCTTGAAATACAGATCGGGCAGGATTGTTCCACACGCGCCCGGCTTCGTCTTCATGGAACATGACAATGAAATTCCTTCGGAAGAATGGCTCTTGGGCGGATCATCCAAGTTTTTCCTTCTCTACGTATCAATCTACGATCCTCTTTTTATCGGTTTCATTGGCCTCGCCCGAGCGGCGGTGGGTTCTGAAAAACATTCCTGAACCGGTGACAGAGAACGTGGGAGGGGAACCTTCTCTCTCGGCTGGTTCGATGCCGCGACAGGATATTTGATCCGCCACCGGGAAGACGATCCGCCCTTTCGGGTTTGCAGGAATTCCTCGAGCTTCCCCGACGTTACAGCCCACCCTTCCGTGTTTTCGATACTCAAAATTCCATTCTCACGTTCACCAGGAACTTCACCAGAAAAAAAAAAAAAAAACCCCGGCTTTGCCGACACAAACTTCGGTCCTTCCGTGACTTTTCTCCCAGGAGGACGGAAATCAACACGAAGCTACGACAAGCCGTGGCGTGCGTCGGGAGTGCCAAAGGAGGTTCGGCGAAGGTGCCGCGACGCGAGATTGACGATGGTCGTGAAAGTCCGAGGTTGGGAAGAAGCGGAGGCTGTTAGGATGTGCCGGGGGTCGTCGACGATTTTCGGGGGGTTGGTTGAGGAGAGTCTTTATGAGGGAAAGAGCCTGTAAACGGGGTAAATACGATTCTCGCCCGCCTCTCCTCCGCCCTACAGCGGCGTGCTCCTGAGCTCTCCTCCTCGCTGTCCCGGTTCTCTTCAGGCCGGTTTCACGCGTCTCTGCCCGGCGGGAAGCAGGCAGGATAGTTCACGAGCTAAGCGGCGGTGGAAGCGGGACGCGGCGAGTAGCTTCGGGAATAACTGGGTAAGTGGGCTCCAGGGGGATGCTGGGCATCGTTGGGAATTTGGCGCGGCTCTGCACCCCATAAATTCGAGTTATTCGTTCTTCCTTCTATCTTCCCCCGGACCTCATCTCGGCCTCTCTCCATCTTCGCCCGTCCTCTTCCTTCCCGGCTCTGAGCGCCATTTCTCTCGCGTCCCGCTCGCTTCCTCCGAGGCACTTTCACGGTGGACCGCTCTCCAGCATCCGGCTCCGAACTCGAGGAGGACGCGGGGGCGAGAGAGCGTCCACGAGAACTTCCAGCCTGATGCAGAAGGCCTTCCCGCGATATTATCCGGACTCCACCGCTCAGAAATTATCGTCGGCCTTCGTCCGCTCGGACCACCGACGGTAACTCACAGCCGCTATATAACTTGCATCAACCTTGCGAGCTTCGGGCCGGCATTATGTACTGTCCCGTATGAATTACACTCTATAGCTGGACCCGCGATTTTTCAATTGGACGGATCCGCGAGCCAAACAACCAGCGATTCTCCACCACCCCTTTTTGCCCGCAGTCCCGAGTGGACAAACAACTGTCCTGGGTCGTTTCTTCCTTGTTTTGTTAGAAGATTATCGACAGTGCGAGAGTGTGTCTCGTAATCGGTGTGCGACGAAGCCGTCCGACTTATTCAATGATCTGGCGAAAGACAAACAGTCGCCTCGCTGTTGTCGTCCCTACTTCGGCGTCGCTCCTTCGCAGCGCCTTCTTCTTTTTCCTACCGCGACTCGCCACCAGAACGAGACCATCCGAGACCGGGAAAAGCTCAACTTTTTTACCGTCGCATCTCCGAGCCACTTCGCGCTCTCGTCCCACACAGACCGACCGCGTATGCGCGTCTTCGCGTTCTGACAAACTTTAGCCTCCCGCATCCAGCCACCCGCCTCCCCCATCGCAATCTCTTTAATTGTATTGTGCCACCCTGCTCGGAGTACACGCTTCGCGGGAGAGACTCTCTCCCCGGGTGATAGAAAAGTTGTCCGCCGCCGCTGCTCGCAGTCTTGTCTTACCTATTTTTCCTTCTTTTTCCACGTACTCGTCGCATCTTTTGCTTGCTTTTTTTTTTTTGTTATCTCATCCGGTACTTCTTGTTCTTCAACGGGTCTTTCACTTTCTCGTGCGCGGAGAGAACTACCCTCTCCGTCCCCCTCCTCGCTAACGGGTCTTGTTCTCTCAGCCCGGAGTTCATAATACTTCCGAGCTCCCGGTCCTCGCCACCTGGGTTTTTCCTAAGTCCGCTGAGAGGACTTTCCCCACACTGGCGAGGGAAAGAACACGCGAGGGATGCGCGACGATGACGCCCAACTCTCTCCCCTTTCGCCGGGATCCGTTAAAAATATCCGGCTAATTTTCTGAGTGCACCACGGCGACGGGGGTGAGCAAAGAACCGTCCAAGATTTCAGCTATTTTTCGGGCAAGATTCGGTAACAATCTTAGCCGGAGACTTTTATTTTGCCAAACGGAGCTTCTTCCACCCGTAGCTCGGATTCTCTCCGCGAACTTGTTTACTCACCCTCGATCACCATTCCAGCATCCCCACCGGACTCCACGACTCATCCCCCTCGACGTTTTCACGAAGCGGAAAGCATCAAACTGCCAAGCTAAAAGCTAACGAGAAAGAATAGATAGCCTCTGGCCATTTACCACCTTTCGGTGGATCCTCGCTCGTTCGTTTCAACGGGCTATTCCGGTCTCGAGCAGCCTAAATCATGACAGGATTTTACTGTGAGGGATACCACGATGCTGGATACTTCTCACCGGTCAACACTGACAAATGGCTTCTGCTCCGCGCACGTGAGCTAACTTCCTCGAGAGAACCTTCTTTTTTTTTTCAGGAATTGCCGACCAAGATCTTCTACGTGGCAATCTCTCGAGGCTCATTATATCCTGAGTTCCTCGACGATACTCCGCGGAATACTAAAATTGGCCGTTAGGACAACTTGTAGGATTCTTCGTTCTACTCAGGATTCTTGATTGTTTTTTTTTTTTTTTTTTTTTTTTTGTGATAATCGCAATTAGAGTAAGAAAAAATCCAACCTGGAACGCTCTACATACGTCCAGTCCGACGGCTGCGATGTCTTCGTCGTCACGTTACTCGGCCGAAAATTGATATTTTTTGGATCAATTGTAGTGAAATCGAAACGACAGGAAGTGAGGAGCATGTCTGTCGAGCTGACACATCGATACGATGAAGATCGTGGCCTCTACGGGCCTTAGAACCGGACCTGATCCGATGGATCCTGAATGACCACAATTTTCTTGAAACGACTCAACCGGTACCGCACGCGGTGTTAATGAGGTAAAAAAGGGTAAAGTATTTTGGATACTTTCTCAACGACAAGTGCCCTGTATTGTCAACGGCTAATAATAGTCATCCAGTGTAACGAGAGTTGTTTAGCGGGGCGTGGAGGATCCAGAAGGGTTGCGCCGTTGAGTTCGGAGGCTCGACTTTACAAACGCGCGCGTCCCGAAACGCCTCTCACGTATACAACGACGCACACCTGTATCTCTCACGTTCGACACCTGTGGCGTCGGGGGAGCCTTCTCTCTCATCCCCTTCGGTCGGAAGAATATGGCGGACGGGGATGGTTGTTCGCTTCGACGAGGTGGAGGTTTTCGCAAGCGCGCTGCTCTCTCCTCGCCTCGCGAGGATCGAGGGTGAATGCGGAGGGAAAGTGAGACGATCGTGTTACAGGGGGAAAAAAGGTATCGAGCTTTAAGGGCGGATCTACCGGAGGGTTGAAGGAGATAAAAAAAGATAATAAATTGCGACCAGAGGCACGAAGAAACAACAGGATAATGGGAGAATCGGAGAATTGGGAGGTAAAAGTGCGTATGTGTGGGTGTTTGGTGAGGGTGATCGGCGTTCGATCGTTGGTATTTTCTGTCGCGGGAAGGATGATTCAAGAAGCTGTTGTACGTCTCTCTTATTATTTATATTTATATTTCCATTGCCGTTTAATACCCAATTAAGTCTAATTTCTACCTAATTAAGTCCTCGCTATTTACTCTATATAAATTTTTCATCTGCGCCATTTACCTTATATAAATTATTCATCTTCACTTTACTAAATTTTCATGCATCTACCTTTGTTTTTCTACATGTAATACGTAAGCTGTCATCAAAAATTGTGTACTCAAACTCAAATTTGCTACAATTGTATCGCCTTTCTGTGCTGCTTGGTCCTTAGGGGATTTTATCCCAGGAAAAAAATAAACAACATAATATTGTTATTATATTATTTATATCCGCCGGAGTCGTGTATACAGCGAGAACTGGCGCAAGACGGGGTTGTGAGCACGCCGAAGCGCCATATCGGTAGTTCTTCGGCTAGCTTAGGTAGCGAAAGCGAAGCCGACGGGCTTCTCAGCGCTAATAAGCACTGAGTAATACTAGTGCGTCACTGCTCTGCAGACATTTTTTTTTAATTCTCTGTTGTGTCACTTCCGGTTTGAAAATCTCACTTTGAAACCGGAAGTGACGCGACGCAGAAAAATTTGAAAAGTGTCCCCGTGACGTCACTTCTGATCCCAAAATCGCAGTTTTCAATCGGAAGTGGCGTCATACGGTAAAAGTCACTTCCGGCTTGAAATTCTCAGTTTTCTACCGGAAGTGACCTCATACGGAAAAACGTCACTTCTCGCTTGAAAATCTCAGTTTTCAACCGGAAGGTGACTTCATACGAAAAAACAGCACTTCCGGTTTGAAAATCTCAGTTTTTGTCAGGATGCAACCTCATACGAGAAAACGTCACTTCCGGTTAGATCTCATTTTTCGACCGAAATTCACGTCACAGAAGAACGTCACTTTCAATTTGACAATCTCATTTTTCCACCGGAAATTACGTACTCGTATCTCGAGCACAACCATTTACGGAATCGTCGGAATTAAGGAACTCAGGAAAGTACGTAAGAGAGTCTGCGTGACATATTCCAAATGTATTTAGAATGAATGCGGATTCTAGTATTCGAATAACATTCGCAGAGCCGATGCTCTCCCGCAGTCGTGCCGATTAAATCCCGCCTGGTTATCGTTATTTTTTGTTATCCTCATTTTGCCTCGCCAACGAAAGACGAGCCGCAGCATTCGCTCTCTATTGCCGATCGTCGTATGACTTGCGGCTAGCAATCTTGCCCGATGTCTCGAGTGTGCAAGCAGCGGCATCGAAAAAAATCAGTGAAATCGGAGTTTACCGTCGGGGCGGAACGCGCGTCGCTCGTAAGAGCGGCGCGAGCTTTTCCGATGGCGCGGCATACGTCGAAAACAGGGTAACAAATCGTAGAGGGGCGCACAGTGGAAGAGCACGAGTGCGGAGGGAACGGGTGAGAGCAACGCCGCGGGTAGAGATGAGTGGACGGTGACCATTGGCCGCAACGAATAATAGACGGGTACAACGATGCCGTACTATCGATACGTCGAACAATCGAAAGCGTGGCGCGTGGACCGTGAAAGCGAGGCACACGCGAAAATTGAGTGAGACGGGGCGAAGAGGAGGAGGAGGGCGAGAAAGAGAGCGAGAGAGAGTTAGTGTGTGGAGTCGAGCCAACGAGCTGGCCAACCGGAACGATTCAGTTCCACTGTACTATATGTATGCAGCCCAGGCCGGACGGACAGCCCGATTGTGGGGATTTCGATTCGCTCTCTCACCCTTCAACCCCAAAACCTACCCTCCTCACCCTCCCGCCCACCCTCTTTTAGCCATAGAACGACCCGATTCGATTACGAAATGTCATCTCTGTACGTGAATAATAGTCTCGGTCCTCTCGAAACATTGAGACCCGATCGGGCAAACCCCTTTTCTACCCTTTTTTGGAAGCTTCGATCTGTTCCGAGGGTTCCACGCGATACAAAAGGGCTTGCACTCTTGACAAACATTTTTCCGCCAGGGTTTACAATGTTTTTGTTTTTATTTTAGAATGTTTCTTTGATCGGTTAGATAGTTTGGTTTTTTCATAAAAGGAACTGCACCTGCGGTCTGATTAACGCTGTCGGATTAAACCGAGACGCGTTACAATCCGGTTTTCGCACATTTTTCGAGTCTCAAAAAAAAAAAAAAAAAATACATATATGTTAGTGGGATTCGATTAGGAAATGTCAGTTTTTTTCCGCTACGGTTGACAATCGTTTTTTTTTTATTTCATTTTTATTATTTTTATTTATTTTTTTGTCAGATTAATAGTTTGCTTTCTTGAAAAAAGTTGCAAATTGCACTACCACCTGATTAACCCTACCGGATTAATTCGAGACGCGTTAAAATCCTGTTTTCGTAATTTTTTCGAGACAAAAAAAAAATCACTTGAAATTAATTCTCACGGCTGGCCAAGCGATTTTTCCAATGATTTATGAATCTCGTCCAACCGTTACAAAAATGTAAATAGAACTGTCGGGAGTGAAAAAAATACACGTGATTGGTGGCCTGTCGAATATAGTTTTTTTTTTTTTTTTTTTTTTTTTTCTAAAATTGAGGTCGTTGTTTGGGTATCGCGCAAAGAGAGTGAGTTTGTTGGGCGGACTGAGCGATAGAGACTCGCTCTCTCGTTCGAAGCGCGCATTGCCGCTGGGAGGCCTTTAGCGGATTCATCGTGCGTTCTACATACGTCCGGCGCGTATACCTGTTAGTCCCCGTGTCGTTCGTTGGATGATTAATCGTTTAATTAGCGGCAGTGTTACGAGGCTACTACTGGCACACACGTGCGCATATACGGGCGTGTAGCCTACACATGTATATGTATATATGTTATATTCTCTGCCGTACAATCCAATTCCCCATGTCTGGCCGAGCTGCGACCCCACAGGCAGTAAAACGGACGTGTCGAGCTCTCACCCCTTCTCGTCGTAGTTCGAACCCTTGAGGGAGTTCGAAAGCCCACCGGTTCACGGGTTCTGATAATGGGCATCGACTCAGGCGCAACAGTGGAAACTTCTCTGAATTTAACGAATCGTACATTCTCGCAATTCCTCAGCGTAGACGGAGAAAAATAATTATTCAAATTAAACCATTTTGGGTTTGTCAACGGATTAAATGTTTGGCCCAACGAATTAATTGCTTGGCATCAAGCGAGTTTGTTGGGCGGACGAATTAATTATTGGGAGGATGAATTAATTATTGGGAGGATGAATTAATTATTGGGAGGATGAATTAATTTTTGGGAGGACGAATTAATTATTGGGGGGAAGAATTAATTTTTTGGAGGACGGATTGATTGGTGGGCGGACGAATTGATCATTGCGCGGACGAATTGATTATTGGGCGGACGAATTGACTATTGGCCGAACGAATTAATTACCACGCCGACAAATGAATTGATTGACCAGCCGATTTATTATCGGGTGAATCCATCAACTGTTCGGCCAATCGATTAATCCTTCCGCCAACTGATTATTGTTTCCCTCTAAACGCGTATCCCAAAAACAAAACAAAAAATAAAAATAAAAAATAATTGCTTAAACTAGTGGAAACCGTCGAGCGTATTCTCGTCGGAAATTCCTTTCAATCCGCGACGGGCGTCGTTAATCGCGGACGCGATTCGCATTTGGAACGCGCCGATAGACGTACACTCTCGCTCGGAGAGACTCGGATGCCGGATCGACGGGATGCAATTCGCACGAAGCGACACACCTACACACACAGAGACGACCAGGAGAAAGGAATTAAACGGACAAAAAACGCATTCGCGCATGCAGATAGTAGTGGTTCGGTGTACGCGATCGAAATAGATATAGAGATGAGAGGGGGGAGGGGGGGCTTTTGATCGAGAGGCGCGGGCGTCGAGTGCGAATGAAAAAAAACACCTTTTTCACGCTACCATGGCCCGTAGTTATTTTACGTCAGTTTACACTCGTATCGGCCTTTTTTCACTCGGAACCATTTTTTTTTTTTTTTTTTCATCCTCCTTCAACCCACGTCGCGCTTTTCCGTTCATTATTTTTTTTTTATTTTAGTGCTTTTTTTATTTATCGTTAACCCATTCGACCAGGGCGGAGAGGGGGAGAAGGGAAACAGAGGAACGAGCGCCCAGTCCGGAATCAAAAGCTCAATCATTACTTCTGTAAATATGACAATGAAACTCCGCGCCGACCCACTCCGCGTTGGAAGGTTCGAGTGCAACCCGCACTCGAGGCTGCACGCATTTTCGATCCCCGATGCCCCACTCGTGACTCGCCGGCCACCCCGGAGGGGGGCACGGAAATTGCATAGAACCATCGAATCGAAATTCCGGCGAAGGTATCAGCGATGGTATAAAAAAAAGGGAAAATAAAAACACACACAAAATCTCTTTCGGCTGATCCGAGTGGGAGCTTTCCGGCATTCACAATTGTTAGAGATAAAAATGAAATCCGCGGAACGCGCGCTGGAAGCGAAAAAAAAATGTATATATGTGTAAAAAAAAATGTTCGAAATTGTATTTATCGTCGCAACGAGAGATATTCGATTCGAAAAATCGGTAAAATATTATAGTCATGTGAGCGCCCGGAACGAATGTGAATAACTGGCCGGGCAATTGCGCGAGGAGCGTCGAGGCGCGTTTTGCTCGGAATAATTAATTCATAGCGATCGGCTTCGCGAACGTTAAACCATCGGCTTAATTATCGTATCAAAACAGAAACATATAAAAATATGTACATGTATAAAAAAAAATTTCAAAATTGTATTTATCGTTGCAACGAGAGATATTCGATTTGAAAAATCGGTAAAATATTATAGTCGTGTGTGCGCGCGCGCGGAACGGATGTGAATAACTAGCGGCGCAATTGCGCGAGGGGCGTCATGACGCCTTTTGCTCGTAATAATTAAGGTAATCGGAGCGATACAGTCCGACCAAACTTGAGGGTCAGTGAAAAATTCAAAAATTTCTCGATGAGATAAAAATCTAAAAAAAATCAACCATATGGGAGGTGCCGCAAATAGTGTTTTTATGTCACAATAATTCCAAAATGTTATTGACAAATTTAAGCTGTAAAAAAACGCAATTTTCAAGGATTACAAAAAATTCTGAAAAAATTCATACATATTCAGAAAAATAATCGAATAATTTTTATGAAGAAAAATAGTTAAGTTGCCGAGTATTTTGTTGAATAATGATTGTCATCTTCGATTTGTCAATAACAAATTGGAATTATTATTTCACAAAAACAATCTTTGCAGCACCTCCCATACACTTGATTTTTTCAGATTGTTATCCCACCGAGAAATTTTCTCTGAAACTCACGTTTGGCGAGACGCTGCACCGCTCTGACTACAGTAATTCATACCGATCGGCTTCGCGACCGTAAAACCATCGACTCCATTATCGCATCAAAACAGAAACTCATACACATATGTATATTTGCATAAAAAAAAAAATGTACAAAATAGTATTTACCGTTGCAACTATAGTCGTGTGTGCGGGCGCGGAACGAATGTGAATAACTACACGCGCAATTCCGCGAGGAGCGTCGAGGTGCGTTTCGCTCGTAATAATTAATTCGTACCGATCGGCTTCGCGACCGTTAAACCATCGACTCAATTATCGTATCAAAACAGAAACAGATCTCCGGAGCGGCGCCTACCGGATTGCGTACGCAAATCAAGATACGTGACTGTGTTATCGTTAAGTTCCCAAAACCCGCTCCGTGCGTCCGTATAACGGGGAGAGATTAATACAACCCTGTCCCTCTGCCCCGCGGCTTTGTCCGCGAATACGGTCAATAATAATCCGCAACGCGCGGCCAGCGTCAGCGTCAACACCGGTGCGTATCAATCGCTGCGTCGGGGGCATTGATTAATATTTATCATTTTAAAGGGGAGGCATCGACAGCGCCGCCAGGTGTGGGGACGGGTGGCTCGGATCAACGCGCTTCACCGTTAGGAAGGGTGCGTCAAACACTTCGTGTACGCCACGGGGTAACATGCTCGGCGATATGGACCTTTTTTTTTAACGTCAACAAAACCCCTGTTTATTGATAATGCGGGGGTGCGGAATCGGACCGGAACAGGATTGAAGTCCAGTATAAAAAAATGTAGTCTACGGTAGACTTGCGTACGTCCGTTGTGTCCACCGAAATTCCACCGACTGAGATGATTGTCGACGTAAATGTAGATATAGAAAATATCTTTTGATATAAAAAAATGCATCAAGGCCAGCGATCCGCGAGCAGGATTTACAGTATCGGAAGTGAATCCCGTGTACTTTGGCTTCCGTCGATGTTACCGGAATTTCAAACGCTCCACGGGAGTCAACGATTTATTTTTATATCGTTGCCATGTCACAGCGAATAACAGCGTGAAACTCTACATAAAAAAAAAAAAATATATATATATATATATAATTTTTTTTTTTTTTTTTTTAATGACGCAGCCTTTTCGCACCGGGACATTCGGCTCTCACACCCCCGGCATTCCCAGAACAAAAGAGTTCTCTTTTGGAATTTCGTAATTAATATTTTTCCACCGACTGAGTATGCGCTTTTCGGTTTGGCAGGCTCAACCGGGAGAGGTATAAAAATGTATACATATATATACATATATATATATAAATATTTCAAAAATGCCCACGCCGAGAGAACGCGGTGAAAAGAGACGTCGGAAAAATACCACTTGGTTACAGTCACCGTTCATCGCTCCAACCCCCCCCCCCCCACCCCCTCCCAACCCCAACGCACTTCCCCGTCCTTTTATTTTTCATCCTCGTACTCTTTTTATTATTATCATTATTATTATTATTCGAAGGGAAAAGCTCGTTCGGGTTATGCAACAGCGAACGGATTTTCTATAGCGTCGAAATATGGTAAAAGCTTTCGCCGCAGCGCCGACGGTAGATGGTGAGAGGCTTCGGAGTATCGCGCAAGAGATATCGTATATAATCGCTATGCGGATCGGCGGATCGCTTTGAGAGTATTAATAACGAGAGCTTGCACCGTGGAATTTCGTCGATGCCGGGATAAATCGGTCGGCCGCGTATACGCGTGGGGGGGGCTTCGATGATATGACTTTGATACCAAAATTCGTCAAGGAATGAAAGACGGTACGAAAAATCTTGCGAGTAACGGGAAAAGAAAGATCTGAACCGGAGGAAGTGACGCTTTTTCCCTCGAAAAGTGGAAACAAGAACTGTGGTAAGAAAAAAAAAGATTGTCATCGTTTCATTCCATCAAGAGTAAAAATTTTCGAGCGTTACATCGGGCCCTGATAAGGCCTTGTCAGGCCCTTGTCAGGCCCTTGTCAGGACTCCTCAGGAGCTTATCAGGGGCTCATGTAACGCGCGAAAATTTCTACTCAGGATATTTCGCTTCATCTTTTCGGGAACGTCGAGAAAGTCGACGGAGGGGGTGGGGGTGGGGCAAAATGGACCCGCGTCTCTTCCTCTCGAGACGAGATTATTTGTTCTTGAGTCCAGCTAAACACTGACAAAAAATGGTCCATTTTGCCCCTTCCATCGTGCTTCAACGTGCTCCATCTACGCAATAGGTTGGTATTGAGGAAGCAATTCGAAAGTGCGTGGAACATTTTCCGCCACGACGATGACAGGAACGATGGACAATAACGAGCAGCGGAGAGACGAAGAACCCGACGCGGTACAATGGTTATCTCGATCTCTGCTGGACCCATTGTCGTGCTCAGCTCTCGTTTTTCCCTCGTCCGACTCATTCGCCATATCTTTCGTTGTAGCGCTTAGGTTCTTTTTTTCCTCCCCTTTCTTTTCGTTTCCTCGCGCAGAGGCTTCATATATCCCGCTGCTATCCCCACATCTGCACGCTTTCGGCAAAACGAGGCAGCTTCCCGCTCCCAAGTCTACCAATCATCCGTTATTTCCTCCGCGACGCGTAAGAAAAAAAAAAAAAAAAAAAATCCCCGAGAAAGAAACGAACCTGAATTTTCCGACGTTCGTATCTTCAACCCTTTCATTCTCAGTCGGGCTCGTCGCTCGTCCCGTTATATTTTCTCTCTTTAAAAATTTTAACCAGCGCCGATGTCAAAAACAGCGGCGGACTGGCGCGCCGTGTCACGCCGTTGTGTACGAAAGAAAAATGTCAAGTGTGAAAATGCCGCCGGGCCTTCGCACTCGAGAGCCAGCGGGAGTTGTAACTCCACGTATGTTTTTTTTTTTTACATTTTTTTTTTTTCATCCCTTCAGCCAACGAAATAAAAATGTAAAAACGCGCCGCACACAGGCGGGGACAAAAAAATACGAGGGAAAGGAACGCGTGTGAGAAAACATTGCAGCGCGTGTGTGCTAGCGAGCTCGTTCGCTTTACCGCCAATTTATATTGGCGCGCGAGCCGAACTAATTTCGGTAACAACCGCTTCGGGGCCAGATCGAATGAGCCCGCGTTTTCCCGTTGGGACGTACCCACCATCACCGACACCAGCGCCGGGCATCGGCTGCTCACTTTCCACAAGCACCGAAACGGAACGTCAAGCTTTTTTTTTTTTTTCTGGTCCATCCTTCTCACCCTATCTATACGTACCTACACGTACGCGAACTCGCGGTGTGCGGAGAAAGGGAAGCCACGGGCCGCCCCTACGGCCGCTCTGGCGAGCCTCGACAACCACGTTCGCTATCCCGTTCCGCACCCCCCCTAGTGCGAGAACATCGCTGCAACTGCTGCCCGACACCGTCCAATTTTCATATTTCATTGAGCTTTATCGGGCCGCGACAGCGTCCGCTTAATTATCACGCTGCCTCTATCTATCTCGTTTCTTCCACTAGCGACTTTCTTTTTTTTATTTTTTGTTTTTATTTTTAACCTCCATCGCGCCTCCGACGCTTGATTTTTATTTCACGTTAGGTGGGAGCCTCACATTTTATTTTTATCGCGTACGTGGTCCGGGCGATCCGCGAGCTGGGGGTAAGACGGGTCAGCGGGTCACACACGTCGAGTTTCGAGATGTGTATATATATTTTTTTATAGCACGTTTCTCTTTTCTTCTATAAGTAAGTTGGGGAAAAAGCTTTTTTTAGTCCAGCTAGTTCATCAATATTTGATAGACCTTCGCCCCTAGAATTATTTTCGCCCGTTACCAGATCTTGGATTACCTTGACGCTATCCTATTCTCAAAATAAACAAATAAAACTGTGGTCTTCCATTATCGCATTGGAAATCGCCGAGTCCTGCGACTTTTAAGATCCGATCGACCCTCTACGACACTCTTATGTACGCAATGTGTATAATGTACATTTACACAGTCAGAGTCTGCTATTTTTTCTTTTGGTAAGAAATTTTTATTTTCTCCAATAAATGAGTTAGGGAAAATGCTATTTCATCCCGCCTAATTTATAAATACGGAACCTAGGGTCAGGATTTTTTTTTAATATCTCTTGACTCCTAGCGTCGAATTTTAAGACGTCTTAAAATTCTACCATTAGAATTGGTTTCGCCGATTTTCAGCCCTTAAGATTATTCAACACGCTATTCTATTCCCTCATAAAAATAAATAAACCTCTTAGTCTTCCATTATCATCTCGAAAAGCAAGTCCCTGACTCGAGCAACTTTTACCGATCTAATCGACCCTCTACGACACCCTTATGTACCCAATGTGCCCAATGTATATTTACATAGTCAGAGTCTGCTGCCAACTTGATAGAGATCGTCATCCGGAGTGCGCCCCCCGGAGAGCGGCAAGTCCTGATCGAAGTGGCTCACAGAGCCGAGCTCTTCGCGGCTCCGCACGGCAAAACACCACGGATAAGGGACGATGGGTATAGGGGGTGCGCAGACCGTACGGGTGTGTGCCGGGAATTAATAGCCAGCGACACAAATTGGACGAGGTGCCTCGAGCAAGGGACCAGGGGGGCGTCGGTGGTGGTGGTGTAGTCGCGGAACGACTACGTGATTACGGGTTAATCAGAATTAATTAAGTGCCGTAGCATGCACGTCACTACTTCGTTACTGTGTGACGTGTCAAGTGCCACCCTACGTCCGGTCCCTCCGGCTACGGCCCCTGGAGAGAGTGAGAGAATGGGGGCGGGGGGGGGGGAGGAGGGGCAAAATGGCCCAGGGCAGTGCGGGTTACCATCACGTGGACCGATCGAGGGTGAGACTGATCGAGACCGAAAGCGGACTGCGAGCCCTGCATGCAGGACTTTCCGGGACTAACGAGATCTTAATGAATGATATGCACCTGCATGTGTCAACCCTCGCATCCGGCACTGGTGATCAGCATTGTTATGAAATGAAATGTTTATTTTTTAATAAAAATATTTTATTCATTTTACTTATTTTACCTAACAGGTAGCTGGGCGAGGATGCGGCGACGTCAGAGACGCTCTTGACTGATGAGATTAGAAGGATTATGCGGGAGATGGCTGTGCATCTGGATGCGGTGTTAGCTCGGTTGCATTGCCGCTGGGAGTTCCCTGGGTAATCAGGTAGGTGGAGGAGGGGTGGAGGGTGGGATTGTCCCACGGAGAGATCGCTCGTCTCGACGCAGACCTGGCGTTAGGGGCGTCGGCGGCCACGCGGGACTTGTAACCACGGCTAACAAGTGGACGGCTCGTTGGTCAGTGTCCACTGTGCGGTTGTGGTCCTGGGCTTTTCCTGTTCAATTCCGCGCCCGGGAATCTGTAGAATCTGCTCGAGAAGTGAAATACCGTAAAGAAGTCGACGGTGCAAAAAAAAAAAGAAAAAATTGTGTTCCACCGTCGACTCAAGGAAGACTCTC
Source organism: Stenichneumon culpator (assembly GCA_964017025.1). Classification (NCBI taxonomy): domain Eukaryota; kingdom Metazoa; phylum Arthropoda; class Insecta; order Hymenoptera; family Ichneumonidae; genus Stenichneumon; species Stenichneumon culpator. The sequence goes on along the minus strand of OZ024779.1, from coordinate 14,393,278 downwards.
GTCAACCTCACCGAGAAAATCTACGCGGTATTTCCGCGAATTTGCTTCTGGCGGATTTGGTCTGCAGCTTCCTGAATAACGAGTCTACAGTATTTCGTTACCGACCGAGTCTCGTCGAACATCACCGTAGGGCCGAGTCTCCACCGAGGGTGACTCGTTGATTAGTGTCGACTGTGCAGTCAAGGTCCTGTGCCTTTCCTCTTCAATCCTCCACCCGAGAATCCCCAGAATCTGACCCGAGAAGTGAATCACCGCGGTCGGTAAAGAAGCCAATCGACATCGTGAAAAACATAAAATCCAAAAAATTGAGGCTACGGTCGATTCTCCTCAATCCTACCGGGCAAATCCACGCGGGATTCCCGCAAGGATTTCCTCCCGCGAATGTGCTTCTCACCGGATGCAGTCCGCACCTCCCTGAATAACGAATCCACAGCATTTCGTTACCGACCGAGCACCGCACCGAGGACGAAAGTCTCGTCGGACATCGCCGTAGGGCCGAGTCTCCGCGGAGGACGACTCGGAGACTGTGCGAGTCGACTGAAAAGCGCGAAGAGCCCTGAATGATCCAGCGTCTCATCGAGGGGTCCATTGAACATCGAGACTGCCCCGGGAGTTCGCTTCAGGGCCGCGGTTTCCCTCAGCCCGGTGGAGAGCGCCGTAGTCGCTCCTCGCCGGAAGATTCCCCGTACCTTCGAGGGTTCGACAATGCTGATGCCACACGTATTCCGGCCGAGTGGGTGGAGGGATTCTGTTACACGAGGAACGAGAAACGAACGAGGCCATAGGCGCTGGAAGCCCTCTTCAGCGATTGAAGCCGGTTGCGAAAGCGCAGCCAGTATATCTCTCTGAATGGAGCTTCTGAAAGAGGCCCGTTTCGCACACCCTCGCATCCTCACGTACTCGCACTCCCTCCTCCCATTCTTCCATATCGTCCTCTTCTTTTTCCTCCCCCTCCCTCTTCATTCGCCGAGCGGCCAGGCCAACTTGAACACGTACCTCGAGAGTGTCTTCGCTCGTTTCCTTTGCGAGGGGCCGAGGCGGCTCCTCGCGGTGACGAGAATGAGACACAAGGAGCGGTCCTCAAGGTGCGGTAAAAGCGGAAAGACGACACACATGAGGGGGTCCGGCGGGGGTCGACCGGGGCTCGGAAAGGGTTGACTAACAATGTCGTTGAAAGACGCCTAATTAAATAAGACGTACAGAGAAACATGAGCTCGAGTGAGGAAGAAAAGAGGTGCACCGTGTGTCGTTCCACGTGACTACTGTGCATGGCGATGGCTTTCGCGGTATACAGGCGCACTACAGGTGAGAGGCTGCGGACGGAGGCTGCGGGCGAGGGCTCGTCTCCGAGGCCGGGGGTGGCGTGAGAGCGCGTTCGGGAAGGTTGCCGGACGAGGATGCCGGTGCTAACAAGGTGTTGGAGGGCGCCGAGGACGATGAGGGGGCTCCCTCATTCCGTTGCCCGGCGTCTCCGCGTCGGGTCAGCCGTGGAAGAGAGGCTTCGCCGAGGCTCGAGTGGCTCGTCCACCCCATCCGCCCCCGGTGCCGGGGCTGGGATGGCCCAAGGGTGACGACTTCCGCGTGGACACTCGCGAACGGTAATTGTAGTGCCAGGCGCGACCCCAGCGCTGTGCAACAACGCGGCCGACGCGGGAGACCGCATTTTGCAACCCTTTCCATCCCGTCTTCTTATTCCGTCCGCAATGCTGTGCTCTCCGTTGCGGTGGCTCAAGAGAGAAAGATCCCTGGGCGGAGATACGGGACTTCGAGCGAGGCGGAATCGGAGGAGGATGGAATAGGTTTATTTTTTATTTGAGCTTATGCTTTTTTTATATATCGCTTTTTGGCGTATGGCAGCCAGGGTGGAGAGAGCGATGGACCGTTTCTCCAGTTACGATGGAATCCAACCTGGGAACTCTCGAGGGGTCGGGTCGGAAATATACTTAGGTTAACGGTAGCTTCGAAACTCGTCCAGGTCATCGTTAAATAAAATTCCCAAGAATCTCACATTTTTTCGAAGACCACGACGTTATAATATTTCACTGTTAAAATTTACTGGATCTTTCCCTCCGTGAATCGATAGTTCATCTATTTTTTATATAATTAACAATAATAGTTATTACTTATAATAATAATAATAATAAGCACTAAGGACTTCGGTCAATGGACTATTGGCCCACCTTGTGGCATTGTAATGTGTAAAAAAAAAGGGAAACAAAAAAAAATATAAGTAGCATTGTAAGGGAGATCGATAAATGTCTTTTACCACTACTAATAATAATAATAGAAGCGAAGCGGAGTTTATAGAAATTCAATATTTTGCATGTATTTATCCTCGCTATGATTTTGAATTACTTGAAAAAAAAAAAATGATTTTATATGAAAAAATGTATGTCCCATCAAACGAATGGTTTTTTTTTGTCAGTGCCCACCGTGAACAGCACTCAGGAGACCACAGCTGAAAAACCGTGTGTCTAGAATTGGGCATGCGGACGTCACAGATAGACGCAATCACGTTACAAGCATTGAAATTCAGGGTGTTGGGCGACGAGTTTCGTTTCCCGGATGGGGAGTGGAGATTGGGGAGAGCGCACGCAATCACGCGACTGCCGTGTCTGCCGGAAATAAAATCACAATCTTCTGCCGCGCAAAGAGCCCCCCCCCCCCCTCCGGCCGCCGCGGGTCTCTCGTGGAGCGAGATTCTTCTTGATAAAAATGGTAAAAAAAAACAAAGAAAAAACAAGATACAGAACAAATTAAATGGGCAAGTGAAGCGCTCCTTCCGCCGAGCGTCGGACTTGTTTGCAGTGGAAACCGGCGCTGAGAGAGCCGTGGAATTCTGCGCTTTGCAAAGATGCTTTTGCATTTTATACTCGTAATTACCACGTCTCAGCCGAGATGTGTTGGTAAATTTTTTTTTATTAATTTTTTTTAACACACTTAGCGCAGATCTGCAGAAGCAAAAGCAATACCGGAATCGTCCGCTGGGAGTAGAAATCGTACCAGCAATTCATGGTGTTCTCGGCTCACTATCTATTATATTCAATGATAAGTATCGGATGGTTTGTAATACGGTTTTTAAATTTAAAGTTGGTTATAATGTAGAAAGTGTGTAACAGTAAAAAATAATTTCGTAAAATCCGACTACGAAGTTTCGTAAAAATTATTTTGTTAGATAAGTGACAAACTCGTTTGTTCCGGTTTTAATATACAAACCTGTCCTTCTATATCGCGTATTATTAACAATTTTAGTTGGTACTTTCGTTTGTAAAAAAAATAAAAAATAGTGGACGTTTGTGGACAATAAGTTGCACAACTTATTGTCAACAAACGTCCACTTTTTTTTTTTACAATGTACAAACTTCGTTTACTGTGTACAAATTACCAGATCCTTCTCTCCGTGCAGGCGAGATCTCTTGGTATAATTTTTTTTATTTATTATTTTCAACACGATTTCCGCAAATCTGCAGACGCAAAAGCAATGCCGGTACGATTTTGGGTCATCCGGATAGGCGCTATCGCGATTCCCGCAATCGCGCCGCCGCGTCGGCCGCCATGCTCGAGGGCATCTAATTTCGCAAAGTGATGCCTAAGCCTGCTATATGCGATAGCAAAGCCGAAATTCGATACACACGAGCGCAGCGCCGGCCTCCGCGTCGGAGGGGTTGAAAGCAACGCGGCTCGAAGCGCCTTCGCTCGGCGCCGGCCGAGACTTCGTCTCGGAAGTTAAAAATACCGAACGAAAAAAAAAAAAAAAAAAAATGGAAACGAAGCTACAAAATGAAAGAAAAATGAACGGTGGAAATACGTGTTGGAAAGCTCGCGCCGCTCTCGAGGGTGGAAAAGAGAGAACGTGCGCGGGAGGCGCCGCGCCTCGCAGAGCTCTCTCTCCTCCGGAACACGCATTGCTCCGCGAAACTTTCGAAGCCTCTCTGCCAGGGCTTTAATTAATTGCGAGGATCCGCTGCGATGGAGTGGGATTTTCTACCGGGCGGAGTGAGAGCGTACATACACACGCATACAGCACAACGGCGGAGAGATAGTTCGAAACTGTTCGGTCACGAGGCTTTCGGTAAATCTCTCAAAGGAAATCCCAACCCCCGGTCTTTGGGCGCTGTCAATTAAATAATATAATTTCTCGGAGTGCGTATCCACTCCTAAATAGTCCGACTCATTGTGCGAGGAATTAAATTTTTTAAAAATATATATTGTAACGAATATAGAGATGAGGATTGACCGAGACACACGATATTACGTAGATGAGCGGAGCAGCTCGGAATGACAAATGAAAAACGTACGGATTATCGATTGAGCGGATGACAACAGTCTTGATCGGACTTTCAGAGAAAACAGACGTTTGACAGTTCGTGCTAGGGACATTTAGCTATTGTATTTAATAGTATCCGCCCCAAGAACAAATACGCGCGTTATTTATTCCACGAGATCGTAACACGTATTTTTTTTCACCCTCCTGAGGAAAATCCGGAAGTCGCCTCTTCGCGGGACCGCGAGGAAAAATAGAATCTCGCTTCCTGGTGCGTTTTTCAGGAATGCGGGAGGAAGCGGAGAACTGAGGGAAACGCGGCACGGACCGATACGTGCCGAGTCCAAACAGAGTCTTGACGACAAGTCATTTTAGTTGAGCCTTGATGTTGCAATTTTTTAAAAAATAATAAATAACTTAAATCATAATTGTATAACGTTATTATTACCGAATAATTACAATAATAACATTTTGCAGAAACATTGACCATTAACCACGCATGCTGTGTGTGAAATTTCAGCTTGATCGGTCGAGGCCTTTTTCAGTTATAGCGGTTTGAATGTTTCGCGTCCGATTCACACACACACACACATACATCTGGACATTTTTTCTAAATGTGATTTTTCGATCTTTTGGAACATTCTGAACACGTTTTCATTCAAATCTCATATTTTTTTCCGCCATAACAAAGCTTCCTTTATGAGGAATCAAAAATAATACAAACCATGTTAATATTTCCTACTTATGTATCTGTGACAAGTCAATAATTTTAGAAATGTGTCCCAAAGGTAGAAGAAATTGCATCGCTCCGTCCTCTCGGCTTGCGATTCGGTGCCTATAATATGAGTTCTAAGGGTTGCGGTTCGGCTGATAAGGGCTTAAATTAACAGGTACCCCGAGATATTGATAATTCCTTCGAGCCCGAAATTCACGATTGTCCTCACGACTCCGGCTCCTCCCTTCGCCCATCCATCCTTATCCGGCGATGAAAAGGGCTCCGACTGCTCGATCAAATGATTTTCTTTATCAGTGAAGACCTTCATTGACGGTCTCAAATCTACCAGAAATTAAATAAATTTTTATTTGAAATTTTCAAAAAATTTATTTATTTTTCGCCGATCTGAGGAAAACCCGGAAGTCGCTTCTTCGCGGGCCCGCGAGGAAGAATGGAATCTCGCTGCGGGCTGGTTGCTTCTCCCGTCTTCCCGGTCCGTCTCTCAGGAATACGGGAGGAATCGGAGAACGGTGCACAGGCCAATCCGTGCCGAGTCCAAACAGAGTCTCGACGACGGGAAGCCGAGAGACGGAGCCGAGCGGCAAACAGACTCGCGCCGCTTCCCGCACCGTTCTCCGTCGCGCTTTCAGTTTTTCTCTTTCGCGGAAGTTCTCTACCCCGTTCGGTCCTCGTCCCTCCACGCGGGCTTCTCCCTCGAGGGACCCGGGCAAAGGAATAACGAGACGGAAAGACGCCGGCCGCGGCCGGAGAGAGAATGAAGGAACGAGCGGAGTTCGGAGGACTGGCGAATTGCAACCGGCTGCCACGCCCCGGCCTCGTTATTTCTTCGAGGGCATCGCGGAAACTGCCGGAGAGGAGAGACGGAGAACCGAAGGCGAGAGGGGACGGGGAGGGAGGGGGAGGAAGAGCAAGATTAGTCGGTTTTTCGAGAACAGGCTGGCGATTCGAAAGAAAATTTACGATCGTCTTCACGAAGCCGGCTTGCAGACCATCCGTCCTTATCCGGCAATGAAAAAGACTCCGGACGCTCGATCGAATAAGTTTTAGATTTATTTTTAAGGATCTTAATTGACGGTGTTGAATCAACGAGGGTAAGGGTCAAGGCTCGTCTTGATTACTTATGTTTGGAATTTGGGCTTTTTCAGTTGAAACTTGGTGTGTCATTTTTTAGTTTTGTTTGTAAATTAAATCATAATTGTAATGGACTGTGGAAATAAATTGTAAATTTAATGTACTGGAACTGGAAATTTGCTTACGTTTGTTACATTAATTAAACATTAATGTACTTTTTCGTAAAATTGAAATACTAGATATTACAATTGAAAATCTTTTGCCAGTTTACGAAAATTTACGAATATTTGCATTAAAAAAAAACAAATTTTACTGTAAGATTGCAGCGCGTGTGTGTTTAAGATTTCAGAAACATTTTATGTAAAAAAGCTTCTCACACTATTAATTTTAAAAGAACATTTTTTTTACAGTGTCTCAACGTTTCCTACTTGTCTATTTATAAGTCAATAACCTTAAAAATGTGTCCGGAAGGTAGAAAAAAATTGTATCGGTCGGTGCTCCTGTCCGGCGAATTCAGTGGCCAAAGTATCGGTTCGAAGGGTTGAGCAGTCCAGCACATCGGGGGTTAAATCAACAGTTGCCTCGAGACATTGAGAATTCCTTCGAGGCTTCAATTTTTTCAAGCTCTCGTTTCGCCGCTTATCCTCTTATCATTTTTATTTTCCTTCGTGCAATTTCCCCCCGGATTTTTTTTTTTATATTTTATTCCGCGAGGCATTAGAACGTCAGGAGGGCGGTGGAGGAGGAGGAGGTCGCTCGACTCGGCAACCGAGCGTCATCTCCCCCGAGGAATTATACTAACCTATATCGGGTTTCAGCCTCGGCGGGCTCGCGGGGTGGTTTGGCTCGACCTGTGTCCGGGAGGCGAACCACCGGGAGCTTTCAGTGGAATTTATTTTTATTCCACGAATAAATAAAGCGTGTTCGCCCGCGGCGACGACGACGTCGACGTCGCTGGAAGATCCTTCCACGTCGTTCTCCCCCTCCGCGGCTTCAAAGTTGCCGCTCCAACCACCCTCTCGCTGTCCTCATTCCTCCGGAAAAAAGTCTCCCAGTCTTCATCACCGTGGAAATACTGAGGTATATACGGTAACCGTCCTTTTTTTTCCACATCGACGCTTCTTATTTCTCTCCCGCGGCGGACGCGGGAGGGATTTTCCCCTGCCCAGGGGCCTTTATCTTCCCTCACCGCTCGCGGATGCTTGTTTACGGCGGAGGAAAACGCGAGGACGAGACCGGGGGATTCCCACACCGGCGACAAGACCCTTATAAAAGCCTCCGCCTTCTCTCAGCCACCGCTCGCAACGCGTATATTTATTATTACTTGATGCAATTTCATTCCCTCGACAACTTTGACACGAATTCTTTACACCCCGAGATTCTTCTTGCCGGCCGTGCCCGACGATAAAATCCAGCGAGAGTCACTCGTTTACTCGTCCCTTCGGCGGGCAGACTGCGCGAGGGAAAATTCTCTGTTCCAGGAATTTCTGCGTTATTGCAAATTGGAAACAGTTTTACTGTGAATAATTATTTAAAATTTAATGGTTTAAATTTGTTGAAAATTTTAATTAATAAAATGTGCGTCGTGAAGTTGATTTTGTTTTTACGGAAACGAGGCTTTGGACCTTTAGGATCCGAGAAAAAATATCGAGGCCCTAATTCGACAAACGACCATATCGGGATCGTAGCTCTTCGTTGTTCGTGTTTAAATTTAATTGTAATTAATTATAAAAAATGTAACGGAGGATATTAAACATAAAAATTGATCAATATAATGTGTGTCGAGAAGCTGACAATTTTTTTTTACAGACATGAGTCTGTTTTCAACCCTTAGGATAAAATGAAAATTAACGCGGCCTTAATTACCCAAGTCATACCCACTAAGACAGATCTCGTTGCCGGAGGGAAATCGACGACTCAGAAGCTATTTCAATCGGGCCTCGACAATCCAGTTGAATTACACAAGCCACGTTATCCTGATCGCTGGTCATGTGTAAATTTAATTCTAATTAATTATAAAAAAAATTACCCGCTGTAAATTTTTGCAAAATCTCACTTAATTAAATGTGCATCGGGACTTTAATGTTTTTTTCTTTTTTTAACAGCGTCGAGATTTTGAACCCTTAAGATAAAAGAAAAATTGACGCGACCCTAATTACCCAAGTCTTATCCACGAGGGCAAATCTCGTTGTCGGAGGGAAATCGACGACTCAGAAGCTATTTCAATCATGCTTCGATAGTCCAGTCGAATTAGACAAGCGACGCTATCGGGATCGTAGCTCTTCGTTGGTCGGTGTGTCCCGTCTGTTGTGAGGAGGCCAAAGCCGTAAGATCTCGGAGGGAGGGTTGTTGAAACGTTGGGCGAAGTAAGGGATGGCTCGGAGCTTGGGGTGGGGTTGATATTTCCCCCTCGAGACAGTCGATATCCCGCTATCGGCACCGACGTGCGGCCAACCGAGGCCTCCACCCACAGCGTAGCATCCCTTAGCATTGAACGTCGCGACGTTGTACCGTAGAGGTTGGGGAGACGCTCTCGCTCTCCCTCCTCGGGGGTGCGAGAACGGCCGCGTTCCTGTCGAGCTGAACGAGGGTGTGCACGGAGAGCCTTCCCGCACACGGAAGCTCCGACACCGTCGAAGCCATAGGATAAGGGAGGAAATGGAGGGTTGTTGCAGAGTCCCGACATGCCCGGCCTCGATTAATCAATGGAGACGGAAGGGGAGGGAGGGGCGGGTGCAAGGGGGGTTAAAGAGGGAATAACGGGGAGGCGAGGCACGAAGACGTCCACGGCGATGGCCTTTCGTGTGGCCATCGCGTCTTGCGACGATGCCAAAGGCGTCCGTTCTCCCTCAACCCTCTTCGCCTCTTCCGCTGCGTCTGACCGGATACCGACTCTTACTACTCGTGTCGCTCCCAAAGACTAAGAATGGAGACGCAAAGGATGGGAGTCGAAGGAGCGCGCAAGCCTCGAAGCCGGACCCTCAAGATTGGTCCATCGGGAACTCTGTCCTCCTGATGGATGACTCCGGTGCCACTTCCGGTCTGCGAAGTTTGGATCAAGCTTTGGGAAAATTCCCTGAAAGCACTGTCAAAGAGTACGAAGAGGACGGTCGGTGAGAATATCATTCTCTCGGATTAATATTCCGCTCCGTTGTGGGCCGTAACGGTGACAGGGATGAAGTTGGAAGCTGTTTTATGGTATCACGAGTGTAACCCAGATTTTAATATTGTTCCCCGATTATGCGGGAGGAAGAGCCTCGGGGGTTCATAAAGCCGCGCGTGGCTAAGCTCCGGGCTTGAAATTTAAGGGTTGCAACCGCGCGATTCTCCCGCCTTCGCCCCGGTTGGTTCGGTAGGCGCATGCATATTCTCCGGGACATAAGTAAGCGCGTTATCCTACCTACACGTTGCATCAACGGCCGCCTTAATTTCGGCGCCAGGCTGCTCGACCTCTCGCCAAAGCTCTCCGAGGTGGTGCGCCACATCGCCGCTGGAAGGGTGAGTCTCCTCCGAGGCCCTGACCAACGACGACGCCGCCGATGTAAAACGCCGCTCCCTACGTGACTCCGCTGTCTCATTAAGGTGATACCACGGTAGAGCCAGACCCACCCTCCAGTGACTTACGGACAACTTTTATTACAGCGCGCCGCGGCTGACGTATGCATCTGCCTCTCCACCATGGTACTGGTGTACATCCTCACCGTCCTCATCCCCTTGTATCCCGCAATGTCCGGACTCCTTCATTCCATCCCCGATAAATTCACCCGCCGCCGTTTCGCGGCCGGCCGCGCCAGTTTTTGGCTCGAACTCCCTCTCGTTTTTCATCCTCCCGAGAGGAGCCTCATTTGGTCCCGTCACTCGGTCGCGAAACTTCGGGAGAGGCTAATCAGCGAGCCGTTGGGCTTTCGGCAGCTCTTCCCGGCAGCGCACCGATTCTAATTTGTCGTTAATTAATGGAAAGACATCCCGGAGAAGGGTCCGAGCTGGTAGCGGAAGAAACCCCAAAGAAACGCGAACGAGTACCAACGAGGAGGGTGGAAAACACATCGGGCTGCCTCCGCACACGGAGGGAGATACACGTCCGTAGACGGAAAGGCGGATCGCGCACAAGAGGGAAGTATCCACTCGGTGCGGAGTTCGCTGAAAGGTACGGAGGGCTCCCGCGCCATTTGTCACTGTCCGGAACAGAAGTAGACGCCAAGGAAAATCGATCCCTTACGTGTAGTCCCTCTTCCACGCTCTTCCTCCTCCGGTACAGCGCCCTGCCCTCAACTTTTACCAACGAGGAGCGGAGAGACCAGACGCCGGTGAACCTCTCCCCCACCTCCCCGTCGACCACGGCCTGCCCGAGACGACCACCCTCTTTCCCAAGATCCACCAAACTCCGCACAACTTTTATTTTTGCTTATTTCTTTATTGAGATCTTATGATAATTGTGAGCCATCCGAGAAAGCCATTTCGCGACGAGGACGAGGATGATCCAGTCGCGATTAATCGGCCGCCTTGATCGCGCGGATACTACGAAGGAGGGGAAGGGAGTCGAAGGTTCGAAGAGGATCCCAAAGACTTCACTGCTTTCCCCCGTCTTATCGCCGAGATAGATTGTTCCGATATGCACTTTTGTTGTTTCGTTGAGGAAGGGAGGAAAAGGAGAATAAAAAATCATCGAGGATGCTGCGTTGTTGATCCGCGCGTCTGTCCCGCAGGAAATTTCGCCGTGTTGTCTCGTGCTTGGCATAGACAAAGCGCTTTCGCTGCGGGCCGGAAGTGGATATCGATTCCGTTAGAGAGGAGAGAGAGAGAGAGACAGACAGACAGACTGTGCGGCCCTCGCAATCCCCGCGCGCTCCGATGGCCAAGGCGAGCCCTCCTCCTTCCGCCTCCACTCCTGCTGGCCTCTTTGACTCGCGATAGTTTGCCAGTTTGCCAGCCCAGATTGCTGTTGTACCAAGCAGTAATCCGGCGCATACAATGAACTCCATTCCCGCTTTCCACAACTAGCTCCTTTTCCCCTCCCTCGCTCCCCTTTCGCCTCAGCTGTTGGTCTTGCGCTTGCACCCCGCGCGCGGAACCGACGGCAGCTGCTCGCCGGTTCATCATCCCGTCCCTCTTCCACCCTCTCGAAGTCGCTTCGATCTCTCCCTCGCTCCCTCTCGAACAAACACGAGCACGAACAACTTCGAGAAACGAAACGAAACGAACCAAGTCCTGAGCTCATTTTCCCTCGAATACAACTTGTGGTTACGAACTCTCAGTTCGACTCCTCCCCGCCGACTCCCTTGCCCATCCTTCGAAAAACGAAACGAATGAGCGAGAGAGAGTGGATACTGCCAAGTGGAGAGTCGAATAAAGCTGGTAGACAGAAGTGGAGTGAAAGCCCTGGGATAGACTGTGGGGAAAAGGGCGCGCGCGGGAGAGGCGCTATCATGAGTTTTCCCGGAGTTTTCCACGAGTTATCCGAACACGGCGGCGCGGGGACGGTGGCAACGAGGAGGTAGAGAACTACCCCATCGGAGGTTGCCTGGCTGGTCCTGCGCGAGTAGGGGTGTTAATTACCACCCCGTTCTGGGCGCGGGAGAAGTACCCTCCAGCCACCGGGCGAGGACGGAGCTTTCCTGGGAGGGACCCGCACCCCGTTACTCCGGTCCTCTCCTCACTCCATCTCCGTGCCATTCCGGTACACCGCGATTTCGGAGAGTCTGGAGGATATACCCGTCGACGGTGGAAAGGATGGAGGCACCCGGCTGCGAGATAACGTTTTCAATTACCTGCAGGATGTGACGTAGTTATGAGTTAGCTACGTAGAGCGAGCTCCGGAGGAGACGACGATGGTGTGAGCCGCTCCCTCCCGATGGCGCAAGGGTTTTCTATCCTATCCGCTAGATCATATATTGCCTGCTCCCTTTTTCTTTTGCCATCTTCCTCTTACCCCTCCGCTTCTTCCCCGTCTCGCCGTCGCCTCTCCCGAGATGATGAGCCAAGATGAGCGGAAGGGACGGAGGAGAGCTCTCAGGGGCATCGCTATTTCTCACCTAATACTTGTAGCTGCGCGTGTCCTCGCGAGATAAACTAAAACCCGATCGGCACGGATGGTTGGTGACTGCCAACCGCTCCCCCCTTCCTCGTCGCAATTCGGGCTCCGGGCGCAAACAACTATCCCTGAATAGAAACTGAAAACCTAGAGACGAGGCGTCCTCATCAACGACGTCGAGCCCCGACTGCACCGCGTCCTCCTATCGTTCTCGAGCGATAAGAGCTGGAAGAAAAGGAGCGGAGAAGGAAAAAAAATTGACAAAAAGTCACCTTCTTTCACGGAGGAAGATGAGGGATGAAAAAGGAGGAGAGCGAGAGGAGAACGGGGGAGCGATCCAATTAGCGGACGACTTTAATGCACAGATCGCGAGGATGGAACGAAGGACTTTCTCTGATAATCCCACGGATTCTGGAACGAAAACCTTTCTACCTTTTTTTTTTTTCTTTTTTTTATCCACTTTTCTTCCTCGTTCTATCTTGTTTTTTCATTCGCTTCCTCCTCTACGATTTTCTTATGTGTAAAGGCACATACACCGGCACGCCATTCTCGAATTCTTTCGTTTTCGTTCTTCGTCACGCTACGCGGACCAGCTACTTCCCGCAGTGATCCTCTCGCCGATCCTCTCCTGTGCGTTAGCCGGTGAGCGGAGGGCAACGACGAGATAGTAGGTCGGTGGATAACGTTTTGCCGAGGTATAAAGGACCGCACCCTGGGCTCGCACATTCCCTGGGGGTAATTTCACGGCGACTAACCCTGGATGCATTTTATCCGGAGTAACGCCGCGAGCTCTCCTTCTCAGCCACTCCACTCGGCCGAGGATATAAATCAGTGGCCAACCGCCGCCGTTACGGCCCAAATGTCCCACCGCGCATTCCCACCCGGAGATCATCCGCGGAGCGTGAACGACGAAATCTACGTGGCGTAATCTTCGTGTCTCTGCGAATTTTTTTAAACAACGGATGCGAGAAAAAAAAACAACAAAACTCTATTCTCTAACTAGCAACGGGCAATTGCTGGCTGAGGTTGGACGGATGAAGGAAGGCGCGAAAGAGTAGTTACACTTACTTTTTTTTTCTGAAGCACTCCTGGCCGCGTTCCTGCCGCTGACGTTATATTTATCTCCCTAACTGGGCGATTATAGCGTAAAAAGTGTGCACCCCCGAGGGAGGGAACGAGAGGCGCGGGGGAGGAGCGCGAGGAAAGAAAGGGCGGACGACGGCCTTGCCGGGACGATTTATCGCGCGAAGCTCCGGCTCTCTTTCCTTCCTCTTCACCGTGCTTCCACGCCACCGTCCCACTTCACCGTTGCGATGAAAAGTTAAGACCCATTCGTAACTGCTTTAACCACGCGCGAAATCTGCAGCGGTCCTTCCGCTGTCACTTCCCTTCGAAAAACGCGTTTCGAGTTTGGTCCCGCAACCGGTCGAACACTCGCAGAACCATATGCAGCTCATGCTAATGGACACTAAAGCTCATGTATCTCGGTATCCATGTGAGGAAAAAATTATTAGAAATTCTTTTAAAAACCTTATTCATTGCTTTAAAAAACTTGTGATTTTTAGTTCCAAAAGTAGAAAAGTCGATGTGTGACGTATTCCCTTGAGCCTTTATGAGTCACACCGCCCGAAACCGTACCGAAATGGTATTAACGGATGCGGCGTGGAGGCCACGCGTTGCTAAGGTAGCGCCTAAGAGTGGGGATGGAGTTACGACTTATAAAGGGTTGAACCGCCGGGACTAATGAATCGCGAAGAAACCCCATCGAGCCCCCGAAGAAACATTTTCCCCTCTCATCGGATTTCGCAGGTGAAACAGTGTCGGATCGACGACCCGCCCTATGTCGGAAAAACCAAGCTCGAACGTCGGTGGCGGACGTTAAACCGCCGGGCGTAATGACCATCCGCGAGAATAACGAGAAAGCGTGACGCATCGACAGCTGAGCCATACGGACGGAAATAGCGACAGGATGGAAGCACGTGTCCCCGGGTTTTCCGGCGTACAACAGTCGTGTTCCACCGGTATCGTGTTCTCTCATTCCGTATATTCCGGCCAATATTGGTCACGTACAACTGGGGTACACGTGGTATTATCGTTGCAATATACCGGGCTGAAAGTCGCTAGCCGTGTGTCCGTGCCCCGCTGGGCTTCGGAGAGAGAGGCTGAAAACCGCGACGGCTGGCCCGTAACCTGTCGGACCTTGGCGGAAAACGCGCCGGGCGAGAAGTGCCTTGGCGATCCGGATTTGGCCATTGCATTATTAGACGTGTCAGGGACGCCTGTGGCGCTGGCGAACATATTTCCGGGGTGCGAAGTCGAGTGGCGGCGGGAGTGCGGGAGGGAAAAGGAGAGCCCGGAAGCGTCGGGCACGCAGGGCCGAGTTGACGGCGGTCGGGCGCACACGGACCTCGGGCAAAGTAAAGTAGAGTGCGCCAGTTCCATTGTGAACCGGGGTAGTTGGATGCACTTCTGACTCGTTGCAGCGGGGTGAAGGAGGAAGCCGGTCTTTCGTCGGACTCGCCTCGAATGCCGCTAACAACACACACGCGGTAATTACCTTTGTTCGACGGACAAATTGCGGTGGCTCTATATCCGTCCACTCCAGCGAGCCAAAAGCTCGCTGGCGAACCTCTGAAACACGCCTCTGTATACGGATCTCCAACACTTTCTCAGCGGACCCTCAGCGAGTTTCCCTGCGATCGGCGCCAGCGGGAGTTCCGTGGGTCGACTGCCTTTCGTCAGGAGGTGGTCCGCACTCCACGGCTCTCCCTCGTCGACGGGGCGGTGGAAGCTGTTGCCGGACCAGGCGAAGAGATCCTCGGGACTGGGATTGGAGGTCTCGAATTTTGATGACCAGCGGAGGAATGCGTTTCCGGCTGGTGTCCGGGCCAGCGTTCTCGAGGGCTGCGAGATCTCGCGGAGCCGGGGTACAGAGGAATCGAGGATGGCGAATATGGCTCGGGGAAAGAGACGGCTTTCCATCCTCCCGACTCATTATACTAGCCGCTCCTATCTCGCCCGCGCCCGGGCTCTCTCGTCCCGCTGGATCTGCATATTTAGCTAAGGGTCGCGTCCCGGCCATTGGAATTGCAAAGTCGCAAATTGGACTTGTTCGAGTCGTCCGGCAGGAGACCCGGATAGATGGAGGGAGAGGGAGCTTGGCTCTGGCAGCGCGTCGACTATGACGATGAGCTCGCTCTGTACATCCCGGGCTCGGCGAGCCCGCTAGCTCGCGAGTCCTGCGCAAAGTTTTCGAATTAACTCCACCGTGGGCCCGGCCAGATCGCACGCCTGTTACCCTCCCTCAACATTGGCCGGGTGGGAAATAATATCCGAGCTTCGTCGCGGCGCAGTCGACGGAGTCGTCCACCGGTGATATAACGGAGATTAATGCGATTGGGATACACCGATGCGCGAGCATCGGTGAAACGGCGAATTCCCGGAACCAAAACCACCGGGAACTTTGCGATCGTGATTAAACATGTTTAATTTAATATCCATTTGTCATTCGGTCGATACAGGAACGACCGAAGTTTCCACCCAGTTGCTCCGATTGATGTCTCAACGAGCCCTTCGGATGGTCGCGCGCGGTGAGGAGGGAGGAGAGGCTTCGCTCCATCCTGGACCAGTGACGCGATCGAACGATCTTGCGGCTAACGGATCGCGGTCCCGAGCCAATTTGCTGGGAGCAGATTAATAGCCGATCGTTACCACCGGGTCCTCTCGGATTTCCTGGCTCGGGGTGTCGAAAGACACTGCAGGAGAGAACCAGCGAAGGCTATCGCCGACCATTTCTCAGTTCGTCCATCTTCCTTGATAGGCCATTCACAAAAAAGAACCAAAAACGCATCCCGCGCATCTTCCTCTCATTGAAAACTTCTTACCAGGGGGACGGAACAGGCGACGGAGAGGCTATCGCGCCAAAGTGGAAAGTGAAAATGGCGAATCATTTCTTGTCAAGGGTGTTTACCTATGGAATAGGCTTGCGCTTACAATAACTGCGGCTCCCACGATCGAGTCCTTAAAGTCTCGTCTCCTGCAGCACCTCATCTAGCTGGAGCAGGTCAAAGTGAAGGAGTGAGGTGGCGGGGCATGTCGCTGTCGTAGTCGCATGTTTCCATTACCTAATTAAGTCTTCGCTATTTACTCTATACAAGTTTTTCGTCTGCACTACTTGCTCTATATAAGTTCCTCATCTTCGTTATTTACCCAATATAAGTTCTTCATCTTCACTTTACTAAATTACGATGTATCTACCTTTGTTTTCCTACATGTAATACTTAAGCTGGTATCGACAACTGTGTCCTCAAACTCAAACTTGTTACAATCGTATCGCCTGTGTTGCTTGGTCCTTAGGGAATCTTATCCCAGGACCAAATTGAAAAAAAAAAAAAAAAAAACGCGAAGGACAACTTAGACACGCGCCGGTAGGTTCGTCTTTATTTCTATCCTCGTTTACCGCCTCTCCCTCGCCTCGCCTTCGCCCGCTTATTTTTGACATATTTCCCTCTTCCTCCCTCCCGGGAGAGCGAGGCTAAGGAAAATATCTAAAAAA
This sequence comes from Stenichneumon culpator, assembly GCA_964017025.1. NCBI lineage: Eukaryota > Metazoa > Arthropoda > Insecta > Hymenoptera > Ichneumonidae > Stenichneumon > Stenichneumon culpator. The sequence goes on along the minus strand of OZ024779.1, from coordinate 14,376,621 downwards.
TATCATGAGAACCGCGAAGCGCTCTCGCGTGCGGTGGCTGCACAAGTGTACACACATGTGTAAAGGAGGGATCTACCGGAGTCACCGTCGGAGGGTCGCAGCTTCGGAGCGTGCGGAGGTTCAAAGAGAGACGACCTGGCGTACCGAAGGGAGGAGGTGGGTTGGGGGGAGGCGGGGACCATGCAAATGGAAAGTTATGCCGCAGAAAAACGAATATTGAATCAGCAGCCGGTCGAGAACGAGTATGTAGTCGAGGAGGGCCCGCGGGGAGGGTTGAACGGGTGGCTGAGGGTTGGTAGTGTTGCCTCGGTATGCCGTCGCTGCTTTTGCTCGAGGGTTGATGCTTGCTTTTCATCCTTCGGGGGGGATGGCGGGCGACGTCGTCGCCAGGAACCGATCCTCGGCTTCGAATGTGCCTCCCTTGCTTCCTCCACATACTCGCGCACACACTGACACGCGCACACGGAAGGGTGCTCTCATCTTATTCCTTTCGCTCTCGTTTTCTTCCTCTTCTTATTTCCTCGTCTTGCTTCCAACTTTTGCGCAGCCCTTCGACTAACCCCAAGAGCCCCTTTCCCGCTTGGCCTCCCCGGCATGCATGCGGAGAAAGGGAGGTCCTTTTTCGCATATCTATGGAGCTGGTACACGGATACGTGAAGTGCAGGGGCGCGTGTGGAGGAAACGACAAGAGCACCGGAGCCAACGTCATATCTCTTTGGCAACCGAGAGCCAAGTTTATTCAATGAAGAATCCAATCGGATACACCTCTCTTCCGGGAGGTCGGCTTCCAATTTTTTATTTTCTGCATTACCAACGCCAGCGCGCGCGTGCGACGAGTACTGGAATGGAAAGAAATTTTTGAATCCGGGGTAATCATTTTAATCCCGCCTCCGGCTCTCCCTCACGCGCGTAACGTCCTTAACTCATCCGTTTCTGTCGCCAGCTACACTCGAGATGAATTCCAAAAACATCTGAGAATTATCACACATGTTCCCTTACCCACTTTCCTGCGTTCGCAGCGGTTCTCTTGATGGCAGCATTCGAGATCAATTCCAGACATTTCTTGAAAAAAACTCTCTATGACGTCATTTCCGCTCGAAAAATGAGATTTTCAAAGTAAAAGTGACGTTACAGAGAATTTTTAAAACATAAAAGAACGTGGGTGATACATCTGAAGTGTATTTGGATTGGACCCAAAATAAATCCTATGCAGATTCATGGTCTTCATGGTCAATAGATAAACCGATTGGTAATCAATCGTTCCATTGACTTAACCAAATCAGTCGACCGGAGCTTTCTCTCATCTCTCCCCATGCAGCAACATTTTTGCCGCCCAGAATCGTTGGCTAACAACCAATCAGACAACCAATCATACCTCGATGGTACCGATGGATGGTCTTTAAATAACATTCGCAGACTATGAATATATTCAGGGTGTTTATTCATGGTGAATAAATCAATCGATCGGTAACCAATCGTTCCATTGACTTAACAAAATAAGTCGACCCGAGCTTTCTCTCATCTCTCCCCATGCAGCAACCTGTTTACCGACCAGAATAGTTCGCCTAGCAACAGCACGGTAGGCGAGCGGCCAGACCTCGATGGTACCGATGGTTCGCGCGAATGTTTCCCGTACCAGTTTAAGGGGCCGCGAAACGGAAACGCAGATAGGCTCTCGGAACGCACCCTCGGGTCGGAACATTGTGCGCGCCCGTTTTCCCCAGTCGTCGGGGCTATACACAGATTCGGGAATCCGTGAATAATGGACACCGGAGTTTGATAAGGGTTAGGTCGGTGAGGTTTGCCGGGGTGTGTTCCAACGCTCGTGCACTGAAGTGCGCGCCGGTGCTCGGCGCAGTGCACGAGCCTCCGAAATCGTGGCACGAACTCGCAGGCCGAATTATTTATCGACACAAAAGAGCCCGAATACGCTCCGAGCCAACCGAACCGACGGTATTCGCCCGATTTTCCGTTGCCGAATACATAAATTCATCCGTCCAACAATTTCATACGGGCGTACCTACGAACGGCTATCCCTGCTTGTATCCATTCGACTTCACCGTCCATCTCATTACAACGAATCGAAAACGGTTTTCATTGTTGCAGCCCGGAAAAGCTCCGGGCCGAGCTTGTCCGACACGCGTTCCCCATCAATCCTAATCAGATAAACGACCAGCGAGAGAGAGAGAGAGACAGCGGCTATTCCGAAGCCCGCTGATGAGCTTAACCAGCTCCATTCAGCGAAGCTCTCGAAATCGTGTTTATTAAAAATATACCAACCCCCATTATCGCATTCCTCGTTGCCAGAATTTATTTTCCGGGCTCGGTTAATGCTTTCAGAGTTGAAAAAAAAAATCCAACGGTACCCGAACATTCGGGCAAATCGGATTAAATTTTCATACTATAATTTGGCTATCGGATTCTCCGCCGCTCTTTTTGACTCTCGGCCGCGCCATCGTCATTTTATAAATATTTTATTAAAACGAGCGAGATTAAATAGTTTATTCGGGTACCTGCTCGATTACGTAGCGAGCGGCCTACATTTCTCGGCAAAGCGACGGGGAATTATTAGCTCTCGCGGAGGCAGAGCCCCGATGTTCGAATCGGTATAGGGGCCGGTTGCCGTTTCTGCCACTCCGCTGCTATCCCCATTATAGCATCGCCGAGCACCCGGGATACAGGGCACGTGCAGCAAATCTGTGGCCCATCCGGGGCTGATGTTCCACCGCTTTTCCACCCCCCCTACCACCCTCAACCCTGTTTGTATCTATCTATCCCCATTTCGGGAGTTCCACGTGATCCTCGACCTTTCCCTCCCCTTCCAACCCTCTCTCGATCGATGTACGAACGAACGGACTGACCCCGTTAGAGAATCTACCACCGTCGATCCATTGGCTATTCGGTCTATTTGTACCCAATATATATATATATATATACATCTCACGTTTCCTGTATTAACCGTCAACGACGACGTTCGGTGTTTTCGTCAAAGACCGTTTTCGTGACCTCTCCGGCGATTGTCAGTGTTACTTTTTCCTCCGTTCGTCAAACTGACTGTCCAGAGATGCTGCGAGGCAACTTCCGGTCGACGCTCCTGGCGTTACGGTCAGTATCGGGTGAACTTTGGTACGAATCCGTTCATGCGATTTTATTTATTTCTCGAACGTCTCACCGAGCTGCTGGTCCAAGGGGACTTCCGGTTTTCCAAGAGACTGCCAAGATTGGCAATGCCTATATTAAATGTCAATGACGACGTTTGGTGTTTTCCGTGAAGGGCGTTTTGCCGGTCTCTCCGGTGATTGTCAGTGCTACTTTTTTCCTCCGCTCGTCAAACCGACTGTACAGCCATACTGCGACGCAACTTCCGGTCGACACTCCCGGCTTTACCGACAGTCCCGGGTGAACTTTCGTACGAATCCGTTCATGCGATTTTATTTATTTGTCGAACTTCTCGCCGAGTCAGTGACGAAGAGGGACTCCTCCGAGTTGCTGGTCCAGGAGGACTTCCGGTTTTTAAGGAGATTAGAGGTTGGCGATGATTGTATTTATTAGGCCTAATCCTTGCAATTTAGTATTATTAAGGTCTCTGTTTGCGCTTTGATGTAATATATTTTTTATTTAATTTAATTTAGTTTATTTAAGTTATCGAACTCGTCTTTATGTTTATGTGCAATTCTCGACTAACTCCAATGTATATACAGGATACCATATACTGCTATCCTGTATTATTTTGTACCGCGCTTGAGGGGACATGTCCCAGGGCGCTTAATAAATATTTCTCTCTCTCCATCAACCGTCGACGACGACGTCCGGTTTCTTCTACAATGGCCGTTTTCCCGTTCTCTCCTGCGATTCTCACCGCTACGTTTCTCCTCCGCTCGTCAAACCGGCTGTCCGGCGATGCTGCGACGCAGCTTCCGGTCGACACTCCGCCCTTACCGGCAGTCCCGGCTGAACTTTCCTGCGAATCCGTTCATGCGATTTTATTTATTTCTCGAACTTCTCGCCGAGTCAGTGACGAAGAGCGAGACTCCTCCGACTTGCTGGTCCAGAGGGACTTCCGGTTTTCCGAGAGATCCCCGGCTTGGCAATGCCGAGAAGATTTTACAGAAATTTCTCGTGGGCTTTCGCCCCGGTCTCGCACCGCGGGCGAATCGCGTATTCATCTCCGACCCGAGCAAACTCGCACTGGGCGGGGAAACATCCCTGGTCCACGCATCCTCCCCCCTCCGGCGAGTGCACAGGCGAGGACGCGAGGGACGGTGAGGAAGAGAGCGAGTTCTGGGCCCCGGGCCGGCCGCTAATATTTCATCGCTGCGCGAGCAGGACGGAGAGACCTCGACGCGGTTGAAGCGTCCAGTCGGCCATCTTGCTTCCGGTCGGCCGAGAGTCGGTCCGCCGGAAGCGGCCGGATGTGGCGCGACAAAGCGACGCTGCGGAAAAATCACGGGACCATGAAGTCCTGGATAAACAGTCGTGGCGAGAAAAAAAAATCCACATAACCGAACGCAGGGCGATCGGCCTTTTTTATACACCCCCCCCAACCCCCCAAAAAAAAAAAAAAAAAAAACCTCTAGCGGCAAAACGCGAAACGCCCGCCGTCACCGTGGATGCAGAACAGTTTCGTCCTTCGACGGTGGGAAGTCACCGTTGCGCGTGCGGATGCCGTAAACGATAAAATTTCAATGGAAATTGAGTCGCAATCAGTTATACGACTTCGAGCATCGAATCATGTTTTGTCGTGGAAGGGGCGAGTCTGCAAACCGGCGGTGCTCGGCTCTCCGCCCTCGCCGGAGTAACCGGAAACGCGTGAACGATTGACGCGCTCGAGCGAAGGGTTTCCGATGACGTTCGATGGGAATCGCAGGGGCACGGATGGGGCCTCTGATAGGTTTATCCACGAAATCGAATAAGAGCCGATGAGAGTGTCTGGGCGAGTCGGCGAACGAAGAAAATCAAAATTTCGTCTTCCGATCGCAACCCGAAGGGCCGTTCCCCTCTCGCCGAAGGCGATGGGGGAACGCTATTTTTTCAAACCCTCGGCAATCTCCCGTCACCTCCCCCCCCACACCCCCCCCCCCCCGCCGACTACGACGAGCTGGGCCAAAAGCCAGACTATTGGATTTTAATCTCATCTGCGGCGCTTCTTAAACCGCCCAGTGGGGTATTTCGCGAAACGACATTTCCTGCAAATATATAAAACGCCCCCCCCCCCCCGCCGCGCGAGGTTTTTCGAACTCTTTAACCAAACAAGCGGGAAGGCAGAGGTAGAAGTAATATAAAATAAAAAATATATATATAAACAAAAAAAAAAAAATTGAAGTTTCAGTAGGGAGCTTTCGGAGGAATATCTTGGAGTAACATTATTTGTTCGAGCGAGAAAATTTAATGCGCGGAAGGTAAAAAGGGACGTTGAAGGCGAGGGGGTGGGAGACTGTCTCGGCGGCCTTTCATGTCGCCAGGTAAATGCCGTAACGCTTTGTTCCCTTTCTTCGGCTGTACACTCGTAGCAATTACTCCTCGCTCCTACAGAGGATGAAAACCCGATGATTATGCTATAGACAACAACGATAAACTGGGGATGTTCGAAACCGTACTCGCCTCTCCTCGGATTATACACATATACTTATTATATATATATATATAAAATCTAACATATATATATTTATTGCGGAGTAAAGATGAAGAGACTTTCTCCTCCGGTCGCCGAGGAGAATGTCGAAAGCCGATAAAGCAGCCGTAGCGGAGGGTTAATTGCCGAATGAAATTAAACAGCAGTTAAAGAGCGCCCTTCGCGACTGCTGCTCCTCGAGCAATTATAAGAAGTTATATATATATAAGCCGAACGGAAGGGACGCTGGGCGGGGGCACGCGTTTCCACACTTCGATATTTCTCCCCCGTCCTCGCCCCCTGGCAATCCTCTCTTCCGCTACACTCTCGGTGAGATTCGCCTCACTCCGCGAAGACGACCCTCTTTAGCGACCTATGCTCGGTCCCAGCATCTTCTCGCTTCATCCCCCTTCTTCTCATCCCGCTTCGTCATCCCCCCCCCCTCTCCACGGCCGCTCTGGAGCTGGGGCTTCGCTCTCTTCATATTTCCGCTCGAGTCTATGCGCCAGCATCGAAGAGCCTTCTCCTTCGTTGGCGCCATTCTCATCTCCCGTTTCGTCCCTCGCTCACCCCTGGATCGAGACTTGACGGCGAAATGCATCTCTAACCTTCGCGGAGGTTGATACTCACATCCAGCGCTTCGTCAGGGGAGAGCGGGGCAAAATGGGACGGACGATCGGGATGCAGACAGTAAAACAAAGTTTGTACTTTTTACAATGAATTATTGTTCACAAATGTCCAGAATTTTATATTTGTTAAATTTGCGATCGCATCATACGGCTCTAATTTTTATGCTACTAAACTTTTTTTTTATACTAAACTTTTATGCTTTTTAAACATTTTTAATTGTTAATGACACTGGAAATGAAAGGACAGATTTGTATATTCAAACCTGAACAAACGAGTTTGTCACTTATTTAACAAAATGATTTTTACGAAACTTCGCATTCCGATTTTACGAAATTATTTTTTTACTGCGCATCGACGGAGCAAAATGTAATGTCCTAAAATTGTTGGAAAATTGCGTTTTTAAAAAGATGCAGATTTACAATAATTTTGTCCTATTTTTCCGCATCGATGCATCCCGATTGTCGGTAGAGTTTTGCCCCACTGTCCCGTTTTGCCCCGCACTTCCCTACTATCTACGGGGATGCTGCGTGGGATGTGCTTTATCCTGAAGAGCTTCGTTAGCTGCAATCAAAGTTGAACCCACCCTCGCCAGCCTCGCGGCATCGGTCGTCTTTCCCGGGCTGTTAAAAGTGTCGAGAGCCGGAACGGGGAGGGTCGCGTAGTCGGTGGGCAGTTAATGTTTAATGGCGGGCTGTTAAATGCAGGTTCTTATTCGTCGGTTGGGGTTCTTCGCGATTTCGATACGCGGTTGACGTTGTTCTCACGGACGGAGAACAATCCCGTTCGACCGAAGACGGCAATGGAACAGGCAAGACTACCAATGACCGGGATGATATCTGCATGACATCAACATTTAGGTTTAAAAAAATTGTTCACTTGTAGAATTTTCTTCTTCAATCCTCGATCGCATGACATAAAAATTCAGCGTTGGCAAATCTCTGACAATGCAGGAAGAACTGCTTTTGGAACTGCTTTTGGAATAGCTCCAGGAACTGCTTTAGGAACTGCTTGAGGAACTGCTTGAGGAGCTGCTTTAGGAACTGCTTTAGAAGCTGCTTCAGGAGCTGCTTTAGGAACCGCTTTAGGAGCTGCCTTAAGAATTGCTTTAAGAACTTTTAGGAAGAACAAGAATTGTTCAGTTGTAGAATCATCTTCTATAGTCGATCGCATGACATCAAAATTCATCTTTGGCAAATCTCTGTCGATGCACTAATTTAGGAAGAATTTGACATTGTTTGCTTCTAGAATTTTGTTCTCCAATCCTCGATCCTGGGGAGAGCGAAGACGGCAGGGGAAAGGCGCGAGGGATGATTTTTGTACAATCCAAGGGTGAATTTTCACGACCGAATGATTCCTGGTCGGTCACTAAATTGGCGGTGCTGGGAAACCAACAGTAGCGGCGGCAACAGCGTCCGGGCAGTGGCGAGTCAGCGATCGTAAACTCTTTAGGTAATAGAGGCAAGCGTGAGGAATGGCGCAAGGGGGATGAAGCGTGCGAGGGAAAGAGACCGAGGGAACCGAAACGTCGAGTGGAAAAATATGAATGCGAAATGACCGGGAGAGCGCTTGATCAATCGGGGGAGCGGATTGGGGAAAACACGATGCCGGCGGAGGTCCGCGACACGGGGGATGGAAAAAGCTCGGTAAGCGCGGAGTCGGTAGATCGAGGGTGGTAAGTTTTGCCGGCGCCGCGGTCCTCCGGAATGTCCACGATCCGCCGTGCACACTGGCACGCAAAAGTTCAACACCTACAGGGGCGCGCGTGTGTCCGTGCGCCACCCCGATGCGTTCGAACGGCAAATATTTGTCGGACAAACATAGCCCCGGCGCCCCCGTGCTTGCGGGCTGGAATACGAGCAGAACTTTACATTTTTTTTTGTTTGTTTGTTTCCCATCCGTGTCATCAGTTTTTCAAAGGGGGGTAGTTTTCGGGCGGTTGCGGGTAGATAAATTATACGGCCTGGGATTTGTATTTCGTCTCGTCATTTTTTTTATGCAAACACATCTTTATGCGAAAACATCTTGGCTACGTTGTCGTCGAGCAACAGTGACCTCGGAAAGGGCCGCCGGTCTCCATCGGAGATTGAATAAACTCGCGATTTTCGTGATGAAATCTTTTGCGGATACAAAAAAAAATGTATATTTTCGGAAATAAAGGACAAGGGTTAGTTTTGCCCCGTTCCTCCGTACAGAGTGCCGAGCCGCTGCTTTCCGATTCAATAAGTCATAGTGAACTTAACGACCTTAACAAAACTTTACACTTGGTTCCCCCATGCGTATAATCAGTTTTTCGAAAAGGGTAATTTTCGCGTGGTTGCTGATAGATCGATTATACAGCCTGCGATTTTTTTTTCGTCTTCTCATTTTTCATTTATAGTTTTTCTTTTATGCAAACATATCTTTACGCGAAAACAAGTTAGCTAAATCCTCGCCGAGGATGAGTGACCTCAAAAAAGCTTACCGGTCTCCTATCGAAAATTTAGTAAATTCGAGCTACTAATAAAACTACAAGAGATGCATTTTCCGAATGAAATCTTTCGTGAAAAAAAAGAAAAAAAACAAGACGATCTTTTCTGAAATTAAGAACAAGATTTCATTTTTCCCCGTTCCTCTGTGCACGCTACCGACCAGCTGCTTTCCTGATTCAATAAATCACAGCGACCTTAACGACGGGGAAATAGCTGGAGAACACGAGCGTTAAGCGAACAACAACAACAAAACCAGCGTGTAGTTTCATTAAAATTTATGACAGTGCCGCGTCGCGTTGAATTTCGTACATATCGGTACATTCGTAGTTTCCAGCGGATCCAGCAGCGGCAGCTGTTGCTGATGCAGCTTGTTTCGATGGTGCTTTTTTTTGCCCCGCTTTGTTTTTTTTTTTCTTTGGTTTTGTTGTCTTTTTGCTCATCTCCCAACCGCTCCAGGTTGGGTTATAGTAGTGCGAGAGCACAGTCTGTTGGTGATTAGTGCGCTCATTACGCTCACTCTCCCTCGGTTGCGAGACGCTAATGATGCTTGCATCTCCCGAGACAAAAGCAATGCGACAAGCCCGCGCGCGGCAGCAGCACCATTTGGTGCCACAGCTATTGCTTGCTCAGCTCACTGTTTCACCTCGTATTCTGTGGTTCGCGTTCTACGGAACACACACACGCGCGCGTGCGCGCACACACAGGCAAAAGCCCAGGAAACAGTTCCCTCATGGTATTTATCATCCACGAAAAAAAAAAAATGTTTACGACGAGCCAACTTTGATAGTAAAATTTTTCGAACCGACGATCCTCCCATTTGTTTCCTGTAGCTTGAATCGCGGACACTTGGCTGAAACATGCGCGTGACATTTGCAAATTAAAAAAAAAAAAGAAAAGGACGAGCCCGAGCACCGGTCGGAGTCGACGAGGAAGTTGATGCAGCGTGAGGAAGCACGTGTACGCCCACTTCCTGAAATCCTCCTCATCTTTCGCCCTCCGGCCGGGCGAACGCGGAGAGACCGGGCGAGCGGAATAAGGACCATTGTTCTCGACGAACAATCGCCGCGGCGAGCCAGCGAGCGAATTCCAAACATTGTTTGCAACAACTTCCTTCTCTCTTGGGCCGAGCGCGCGTTCTCCTGTACGTGTGCGCTACAACTGTTCACGCATTCGGAGTTTACAGCTTTCAGCCTCAACGGTTTATACACCGCGAACCGGTTCGTGTTATCCATCGTTTGTCCGATCGATGAACTTGGCTGTGTCCGCAACATCCTATTATTTGCCGTACGGTGGATTAATTAATTGGACCGCTCGTGTTTCGCATTGTTGCGCGGATGTTTCGAGGGAGAACGGAATCATGAGGGACGACTCGTCCGAGACATTGGGAACAACTCGATAGAAAAGGGAGTCAAGGATTTTGCCATAATCCGAAAAAACTACCAGGATATCGATGACCTGACGATCCCACCCATCTTGAAAACTGATGTTGCCACTATCAATCAGGATCATCAACATCTTCAGGTTTAAGACGACAACAATGACCGGTCAGAAGACAACAACCAAAACAGCTCCAAGTATGACTTCGTGTATCGAATCAATGGTATGGGAAGATCAGGACACAATTCCAGACCTCCGTTCAGCTCCCACATCAGGATATCGATAATCTGACGGTCCACCCATCTTGTCGAGGGAAAACTGATGTCAGTTCTATGATTTAGGGTCATCAACACCTTCGCGGTTCAGACGACAACATTGCTCGGACAGAAAACAACAACCGAAAAAGCCCCAAGTATGACTTCGTGTATTGAATCAATCCGATGGTATAACCGATATCGAGCCGATGGTACATCCGATATCATGACACGTTTTCCGGAACTACTTTCCGATCGCTCATTAGGAGATTGATATCCTGATGGTCCACCTCGTCTTGTTTAGGGTAATCTGATTTCAGCGCCATGAACGAGGATCAACATCTTTGCGGTTGGGCGAACAATATTGATCGTGCTGAAAACAACAGCCAAAAGAGCCCTAACTATGACTTCGAGCATTGTATCGATGGTATCCGATTAGGAGACACTTCTCGACCAACCTTCCGATACCTCATCAGGGTATCGATATCCTGACGATCTCAGCGCCGTGAACATGGATCAACGTCTACGCGGTTAAGACGACATTAGTTATTGCGCTGAAAACGACAACCAAACAAGCCCAGACTATGACTTCGTGCATCGAATCGATGATGTCGGAAGATCAGGAGACGCTTCCGGATCTACTTTCCGGTCTCTCATCAGGATATTGATGTCGTGACGGTCCACCACGTCTCGTCCAGGGAAAAGTGATCTCAGCGCCATAGACGAGGATCAACATCTTCGCGCTCACGACAACAACATTGATCGCGCTGAAAACAACAACCAAAGAGGCCCTGACTATGACTTCGTGCATCGAATCGATGGTATCGGAAGATCAGGAGACGCTTCCAGACTTCATCTTCGCTCCCTCATACTATCCTCACCGTACCTTTCCAATTCCATTTTTATCGTTATAAAAAATGACGCGGCAATCCGGCAAGTACTTTCGCTATCAGCACATCTCCCCGCGCGATTCTCCGTCGGACGAGGAGAAGAAACGAGGTTGGCGGAGGCGGAGGGTTGGCGCGAGGGGAGAAAAGTCGCGAGAGAGATTGCGCTGGAAGGGTATCAAGCCAGGAAAAGCTGCGAACGAGCTTTAGCCATGTGTGTGTGCGCTGGATGTACCCACGGATAAAAATATATACACATCTATGGAGTGCAGAATCTCGCACAGGGATGAAGAGAGAGGTTCAGTAGAAGAGGCAGCGTACATTCGCGCGAGGCCGTGGAGAGAGAAGGGGTGGTAGGAGAGCTGAAGGGGTTCGGAGGGGGGTTGCGTTCCGGAATGAATAGCAACGTGAAAACAAAAGCACCGCCAGCACAGGGTTACAAATGGCGTGTATTCGCGACGGCATTGTTTTAAATGGCTGTCAGACGCCCGGAATTTATCCCGTTTTGCGAACGTGACAAGCGCCCAGGGAGGGTTGCTGCCGCTGCTGTGTTGCTGCTTCAACCCGTTAAATTTATTTATTCACCTGGACGAGGAGGGTACAGAAACGACGATGCCGCTGCGGCCGCCGCTTTTGCTGGCTTTCGTATCTCAGTGACTGCGCAACTTCGAGACCGCAACTTGGGTCACCGGAGCGAAGTGAGGCTGCAAGAAGGTACCGGGCTTCCGGGAGTGCTTCCACTCCACCGTCATGCCGAGCCGGAGTGGAAAAAAAAATTTAGCAAGAACACGTAAACTGGGAAGAAATCATGTTCTCGTCGGGCAACTGCGAAACTCTCGAGGTTCCCACCGGAGGCGGCCGGCTCTGGCCGGAGCCCGGCGCAGTGGCAAATCCACATCGGCCGGAGAGATCAAACGTTGGAGGCGAAGCCGAGAAACCGAAAAGTTCGGGCTGAGACGGGGGTCGCCAGAGAAGGAAACGGGGCAGTTTCCGGGTCGCGTTAATTCTTAATTTCTTAATTTCGAGTCCGTACCTTTAAGTACCGTAGGAGGTAACCATAGGCGGGCCAGACCAAAGAACGCCGAGAGGTCTGAAGCGTTTCATTCGCTCGCCCGGTTACCGTTGGCCTTCTCTCTCCCGTCCTTCTTCCTCCTCGTCTGGAAGACGGGAGGTGAGCGCGCGACGGAGAACGACGGTGGCAAGTTGAAAGTTGAAAGCAAGCGCAATTAAGCTTTCTCTCTTTCTCGGCCTCGCAATTCCCACTCGGGTCTCGCGCGCTCTTCTCATCATCCTCCGCTCGTATTACCGCAGCTTCGCGATCTACGCTCCCTCTTTCCCACTTTACCAGCCACGCTTCTTTTTCTTCTTCTTCTTCATCCATTCATTTTTCAAGCCAACGTCGCCGCTGGATATACCCGTCCAAGTTTTAAATCGCGTGCTATATCCACCGAGACGCGCGCGGTTAAGAAGGGTTCGCGACGAAAGACTCTCCTCCGCGCGGTTCACCTCTCGCAAGCGCCCCGTGCAGAGAGTGCCCTGGCAGGAGAGCTTCGACCGGGGTGGATCGTCCACGGACCGCTAAGGTTAGGTAATTTATCGACGAAATTTGCATCGGCAACGGCCATTACCTACTACGAGGGCTCCGGGGAGGATCGGAAACTGCGAGTCAAGTTGGATAGGACTATGCCGACGTTATGAAACGGGATTTCAACTCCCTCCGCGCAAAACCCGCATTACAACCCGCTCTTTCGATATTCCAATTTCAGTCAGGCAATCGATTTCGGGAATGAGCTTTCGCATACCCCTTGTACCAGCCGTTATTATAGTTACCGTATTACTATCGACTTTTCGGTTGAGAACTACCTCAAGGCACTCGGTCCATCGATTTCAGACAAAAGTATGACTTTTTTTTCTTGGTCGTCATAAATTTGTTCGCAACGGTGATTGTCGTGACGGTGCTCTGACTGTTTGGAAATACCGAGAGCCGAGGACAAGAAATTGTGGGAGGAATTCCATTTTCGTGAAAGAAGAAGAGTATTTGAAAAATGATATTTAATAAAAATTGAATTCTCATACAATTTTTTTATATTCGGATCTAGGGATTTTGTTTAGATGATGGGAACACAGTTAGCGACGATCTATCTTGGAGCATTTTTCATATAATTTTTTGTTACCGAGAAAAATAAATAAAACCTTTTTTTTGCCTGAAATCGATAAACCATTTATCTCAACGTGAATTAATGTAAATATAAACGTAAAGTGCTAAGTGGTATTGTTTTTTTTCTCTCACATTGTTTTTGTGAAATAAGGGATTATGGCTTTACACAAAGGGCGCCCATCGAGCGTGGAACACTAATAGAGAGCGTATACATCGAGATAGAAATCGAGGGCAAGCCCCTTAATGTTTACGTTTACGTGCGACTTTGTGTGTACAACCGGGGAGCTCTGCGGCTGTGTGTTATCTCTTACGTACGTACGAGTCGTTTCCCTTTGTACGTTTTATCGGGGAATATTCGTGCGCGAAGCGCAGAGACGCACGGCTTAAATGGGGAGCTGGCCGATCGTATCTTTCGATGTGGGTCACTCCTATACGTCTTTCCTATACCCAATCTAGTATATCCGCACTACACCTAAACGACTCTCCCCCAACAACCCTAAAAAGGAGTCCCTACGAACCTTCGGTAGGAAGCCAAAGAGCTTCGATGGGATTTCAAAATTGTTTATGAATATTTATAAATCCTTATAAATTGTTATAAATGCTTATAAATTTTCGAAAGTCGTTATAAATTCTTATAAATACTTATAAATTCTTGTAAGTCCTTCTAATTCTTATAAATACTTATAAATTCTTGTAAGTCCTTATAAACTCTTATAAATTCTTACGCTGAGAGAAGGATCCAGTAAAAAAAAATTACCGATCTAAGAAAAATTACCATAGCAAATAGTAGTACGGCGTCAGGGCGCCACCTATGGGAGAAAGTCTCAGATTTCCAAGAATTTTTACCATAATATCTAAGAAAAATTCTTATAAATCCGGTACTTCCTAACATAGGTGATGCACTAACGCCCAGCAACTATGTGCTATATGGTAATATTTCTCAAGCGATATAGTAATTTTTATTAGATCCTTCTCTCAGTCTATAAATTCTTATAAATTCCTGTAAGTCCTTATAAATTCTTATAAATTCTAGTAAATTTTGTATAAATGTTCGTTCCGGTGAAATGGGACTCGTATTCTGAATACACCGAGGCGTTGGGACACCAAATGGACGAGCCCTATAGTATCAGGCCTCATGCCGGGTCTTGAATTCCTAATCACTCACGGATGAGTCTTGTCGATGTGAAACTTTGAGGAGGATTGCGACCGTGGTTCTCTCTCTCGTTCGTGTGGACGGAGAAGGAGAGCCCGTGCGCCAGCCCACACGCCGCGCTATCTCGAGTTTTCGTTCACGGAAAGTTCGCCGTAACTAACGGGGCAGAGATAGAGGAAGGATAAAGGACGAAGGATAGTCCTGGGAGCCCCGGGACTATCGGGCAAACTATTCGGGCGATTAGAGGATCCGGCGAATCGATAGCCTGACCGGTACAGTTACGGATTCTACAGCTCTATGTTACACACCGTGGGCGATGGTTTAAAGTTTCCGAAATCTACATTGTACCTCCACAATTGTTCGAGCAAACGGACTTTCGGTGAATGTGTGTAACAGGCCGATAAGGGCAGTCCGTGTTAGGTCAAAATTCTCAAAAATCAGACAGTTATTTATGGATGGGGTGAAATCGGTCAGTGACGTTGTTCTATCATTATCATTAATATTTATATTCATGTGGTAGGCACAGTTCCGTACCACATAAATATTGGTAACAATAAAAAAATGTCACTGACCGATCTGAAGATGTTAGCTTTTTACCGGAAGTAACGTCACAAGGGAAAACGC
Organism: Stenichneumon culpator; assembly: GCA_964017025.1. Classification (NCBI taxonomy): domain Eukaryota; kingdom Metazoa; phylum Arthropoda; class Insecta; order Hymenoptera; family Ichneumonidae; genus Stenichneumon; species Stenichneumon culpator. Next base: position 14,361,459 of record OZ024779.1, on the reverse strand, counting down.
AGTTTCCGCTTGCAAAACCTCAGTTTTTGACCCGAAGTGACGTCATACGGAAAAAGAACGTCACCATCCGTCGAAAACCGAGATTTTGAAACCGGAAGTGACGTTACAGATAATTAGAAACTAATCTAAGGTCTATCGCGAATCCAGTCAGTGACGGAAACGTGTGAATTGACCAACACAGGAAAGTGGATTAAAAAAACGTGTTTTTTTTTTACTAAATCATTCTATTACTAGTAAAATTCTATTACTAATTTTTTGTACTGAATCATATACTACATACGAAAAAATATTTTTATTAATTTATTTATCACATAATTACTTATCATATATTTATACGGGCCAAATATTTCCAAACTAGCATCAGCCAAACTATGCAAAATTTACCGAGCATAATATAGCTTCTAGTATGTACGCGACGCCGGTGCGCGATCTTTTGTGATTAATCACTGATTGATGTCGTCGATTGTTAATAAAACGTCAATGGAATTGAAGCTTTGTGTGTTTTTGTTTCTCGCCCGAGGACCATAACGTTTCTCTTCCACGCGAGAGAGGCCGGCATGCGGTGGAGGGGGCCGTATGAGTGATAAATTTCTATAATTACGGGCGGTACGCTCGTCTGGCTCGCACGTCATTCGGAGTGTGGCCGGATGAATGGCGTGGGCCGCATCTCTCCCTCTCTCGCCGCTACGTCACGCCGCCGAGCTTGCCGAGCTTGCAACACGGTCAAAATCACTGATTCGCATTTGCGATAACGCACAGTGGTATACGAGAGCAACGACGCATCCCGGCACTCCGACCAAAAGCTTTCCACGGATTTAATGAGTATCCTATGGTGAAACGGTGAAGCGTGATCGTGACGATCATAGTGTGTTGCCCGGGTATGAAAACGTCGAATACGTGCCCAAAATCCCACCCCCCCCCCCTTACCCGCTCCTCCCGCCCCTCGCCCTAGTAACGAGAGAATGGAACACGACGAAATTCTAACTGCTAAATGCGTACGCCTGTCGAACACTCCGGATGTGAATTTTTTAAAAATATTTCAATTTTTGCTTCCTCATAGAGGAAGCTTTTTTTTTTTTACAAATATGTAGAATATACGTGCGGTGCATATTATAGATTCCGCGGAGGGCTGTGCATACGTCGATCGCGGGGCAAATTTCCTATAAATACCCCGCACTGGGTCACCGGCTTTACAAGTCTCGCGGTGCGCGATGCATTCGGCGATTCGTCGATAAATTCACATATCTGCATAGTTTGAGAGTTTTTTTTTTTTTTCAATTTTCTACTCACCGGGCCGAACTGTTCGAAGTAATTTTTGACGTCCTCCAGCGTCGTCGGGGCCGAGAGGCCGCCGACGAATATCTTCTTTGTCCTTGTCACCATCTGCAACAAGAACATAAAACGAAAAATGTTAAGAAATTGTAAATTGTTATAATTTGTATTAAAAAATTGTCATAATTCACATTTATAAATTAGTATAAATAAACCTTAACAAATTCTAACATTTTGTTTCTTCGAGTATATTTGAAATACTTTCATCCCCGCGCATGCCAAATTAACTTATGATTCTTGTCGAGAGAATAATTTATTTTTTTTTTGCAAAACTCGCAATTAATAATGCGACGGCGTAATCATCCCTCGCGGCCGGGGAGCGTCGGTACAGCCGGGAGGGTGTGCGATAGAGTGGAAACTCAGTCGAGTCGGGCTCGTTCCTCGTTCTCGACGGGGGCCGCCTGAAGGGCAGACGACGACGGGGACGAGGAGAGCGCGAAAAGAAAAGCTCTGCGGTGGGGTCTGCGCGTACCCGAGCGCTGATGATATACTCTCTTCCACCCTTATCGCGTCGCCGGGAGCAAAGCTTTTTTTTCCACCCGACGGAATCCAAGATAGCATTGCGAACGTAGTAAGAGAGCGAGGCGGAACACAGCCGAGGACGAAGAAGGGGTGGCGCGCGGGGCCTCGGCGGGGCGCATCGAGGGGGATGAAAAGGAATAACCGGGAGCGGAGGGTGCGACGAGCTAGAACGCTTGAGGAATGGCAGGCGCTTCTCGTCCGACGCACACGGACCCAAAGAAATTGATAAGACGCCCCTCGGCTAAAATATTAACGGACCTGTGTTGTCCTCGTCGAGAAAAAAATTAAAGTCACGGAAGAACCTGCAGGGAGATTTAACTCTTCTAAATTTTCGAGCAACCTCTTTTTTTTACATGACGCAAAGATTTGTTTTTTAATTTCGGAGCAAACGAGGTACAATCGTCTTTATTAACCCTCTGCAATTACGCCGGCGCTCGCAGCACCGTCGATCTTTTTATCGCGCCCGTGAAGTTTCATCCGTGCGTGCCTTTTCACTGTTCACTGTATTTTTTTTTTTTTGTTAATTGCTTTCCGGCTTTAAAAAAAACTAATGGGCGAGCTTAACGCAACGCGCGGATCGCCTTGGACGAGGAAAACTACGTCATACCTACGCTTCTCGTTAGACGCACACGGACCCAAAGAAATTGACGAGACGCCACTCGGCCTGCAGCCTCGTCGAGAAAAAATGTTAAAAATTAATAGAAGTAACGGAAGAATCTGCAGGGAGACAACCCTTCTAAATTATCGAGCAACCTTTTTTTTCATCATTACGACGCAAACATTCGTTTTCAAATTTCGTGTTCGAGGAAACGAGGTACAACAATTTTTATTAACCCTCTCGATTGCCTCACTTCGGTTTCTCGCGTCCAATTACTCCAGCGCTCACAGCACCGTCGATATTTTTATTGCGCTCATGAAGTTTCATCCCTACCTGCTTTTTCACTCTTCACTTTATTTTTATATTTTTTATTGCTTTACAGCTTACAAAAAAAAAAAACTAATCGGCGAGCAGCTTAACGCAACGCACGGATCGCCTTGGACGAGGTAAACTACGTGATAGCCGCGGTGCGGGCCGTGAAGTTGTGTGTAAAAAAGGGGCGCATCGGGGAGTGTTGCGTGCAGGAAGGGGCGCAGCATCCGTGTTGCTTGAGCGCGACGGCGGGAGTAAAAAGCTTCGCTACTTAGCCGGAGGTAGAGAAGTATAAGAGCATTAAAAAAAAAAAAGAACAAAAGAAGAAACCACCCCATAGAAGGAAATACTCGTGGGGTTGCGGGGGCGGGAGAGAGGCGAAGGGATGAAGAGGCCGGTCGCGGAGGAGAGAGAGTGCCGGCCCAGGCTCTCCTCGAGCGGAAGCCACTTGCTTTTACGAGGTACGTGTACGAAACCTACTTCTCGATAGTTGCGAAAGCTCCGCGAGGTATCGAGTTTCCCTGGTCGGGGAAAGGGTGGCCAGGATGCGCGGGGACGCTTTCCTGCCGCGGACGGTTTCCGGAGAGAGAGGGAGAAGGGAAAGAGCGAGAGAGAACTTTTCTTGTAAACGTTTCCACTCGACGTTAACCCGGGGCAAAAGCCGAGGGCAAAGGTTTCATTCGAGGCGGCAGGAACCGTAAAGACCCGCGACCCTATGCCCCAGTCTTGACCCCTTTAAAAATATATGTACCTTCGACAGTGACATCAATGTTTTCAGTTTTTTTTTTTATCGGAAGAAAGTCCTCGCGCGAACGCGAAGAAATCTGCATGACGTTAAATTTTATCCTCGGCAAGCCTTGGTCGATGCACTACTTTGGCAAGAAAATATTGTTCACTTGTAGCATTTTATTCCCTACGAGTCGAATTTTGAGACAGTTTGAAGTTAAGATCGCTCTTGAGATAGAATTTAAGGCGAAGTTTGTCCCGAACTCGTACGCTCAAGATCTATCTTAGGTTCGGACTTCAGATTGAACCTCAGTTGGAACTTGATTTCGTGTTCAAGTTTGATCCTAAATTCGAAGCACAGTTCGAACTTGATTTCATGCTTAGGTTTGATTTTAAGCTCGAAATCAAGATCGAACAATCTAACTACAATCGAATTTGAGTTCAGACTTAAGTTCGAACTTAAAATCAAACATAAGCACGAAATCAAATTCGAACTGGGGGTGGATCTTAAGTTCGAACGCGAACTGCAATCAAATTTGAGTTCAGGCTTACATTCGAACTCGAAATACAATCGAACTTGAGTTCAGGCTTAAACTTGAACTTAAGACTTCTGTGCTTAAGATCAGACTTAAGCACAAAATCAAGTTCAAAATGAGGTTCGATCTTAAGTCCAAACTGAAAGTAAATCTCAAGCACGCAATGAAGATCGGGCCAAACTTCGATCTTAAGTCCCATCTGAAGCGATCTGAATTGCAAACTAACGTATCAAAATTCGACCCTAAGTGAACTTCCCCGAGCGAAGTTTGTGCTATGCAAAAATACAGCCATTATAACTTGATGAAATTTAGTTTCATGCAAATCCTTGTGATCTTCTGGAAAATGCGCTCCATGAATTCTTAGCGTCGAGATCCTTCCAATGGAATCGACAATTTTCACTTTTTCCCCCCAAAATCCTAAAGAGCTCGTCCGGAGGGAAACGGACCTTGGCCAATTTTTCACACGACGCGAAAGGACCGTCTCCACTTCGCCGCGCTCATCCCCATCGGCGATCAGAAAGCTCTCGCGCGGGATCTCCCGAGCCATCCGGCGCGGCCCCGAAGGACGTACATAAAGGGATGATCGATGAAAAAAAAAGGCGGTCCAAGCGATTGGAAGAAGCTTGACGAAAAAAAAAAGGGGCCGAGTAAAAAGTACCATCTCCGGAGATGAATCGAAATGAATGAAATCGATAGAGCGAGTAGAGGCGAGAGGATACGGAGGAAGAAAAATGAAACGGCCGGAGGGTTGGCGAGGACAGCTGGAAGAAGCTTGCGGAAAGAGGACGAGAGCCGGCTGCTCGCCAGTCGACCGGGGAATCCCCGATAATACGATCGTTTTATAATCCGGCTCTTGAATCGCGGAGCATCCAAGATTTCGTCTACAAGAGGAGAGCGATGGAGAAGCGAGATCGAACGAGTGAAAAAGAATAAGTAGGGGAAGCCGTTCGAAGGGTTTACAAAGCTCGGACGGGGTGGAGACAAGGGTGGAGAGTGGAGAGCGGAGAGTATATCGAGTTGAACGGGAGACTACACGGTATAAGCGCGAAGAAAGACTGCGAGGGAGCCGTATAGACGAAGTAAATGGACACACGGAGAATCGAGGGGGAGTAACAAGGGCGAGAGAAGGGGGAGAGCTTCGGGATTCCGGCTAAATATGGAGGAGACGGCGGTGGAGTCGAGAGTACCTCGATGAGGGGCTCGGAGGGATGCAAGCTGGTAAACTCGGGGCAATTTCGGTGATGGCTGGCTTAGACCTCTCTATCTTGGCGCATCTCCTCCGGCGAATAACACACGAAGCTCCCAGCTTCGCGCCACCCTCCGCCGATCTCACTCCCCCTATATATCCAGCTATTTCAGCATCAGTTCACCCCCCCGAGTAACCCCGGGTTTTCTTTTTAGCCCGCTCAGCTCGCGCGGGCTCCAACAACTCGTTGACGTCTCGCGGAGCTGCGAGGCATCCTTCAGGACTTCAAGTCACACTCCAATTCTTTCTCGCCTTCGAGAGCCCGGCCGGATGACGCGGGAGACAGAAAAGAAGCCGACACGGGGGTGGGCTCGGCTAATCAGCCGAGTGTATAAAGTCTAGGGGGATGAAAATTGAAATCGTGGAACTACGCAGTCGGGGAATATGACAGAATTAAATAAATCACTCGGTCCCGGTCTGACGAATGCCCCCTCGTTCACTTTTCCTTTCTCTTCAATCTAGCTCGTTTTTGCTCGAGCGGACTCCTCGGCAAGCGAGAACCGCAGCCCTGGCGCGGATCGCTCGACGGGAGGTTTTTTTTTTTTTTTTTTTTTTTTTTTTTTTTTTAAATCATCTTTGCCCGCGGAGAGTCTCCGGGAATAAAGGAAGCGAGACGAGAAAGAGAAAGGATAAGGTGGATGTGAAAGAAGTTCTCTCCGGAGAGTTTCCGCGGGAGAAGAATCGTAAACTCTCCGGCTGGTTTTCCTTCAATGAAGGGGGTTGGAAGGGCGCGGGACGGCAGAGACGAAAATGTGCAGCGCACGGCTAAGGAGACCGGGAGGATGACTACTTATTCGAATGAAGAACTGCACTCGTTCGTCTAGCTGCTCTTCCATCAGACGACCCCGGGGGAGAGGGAGGACGTCTCGGCGAAGAAATTCAAGTTTCTTGATGGAAGATTGGGTGGGACCGGGACGGGGCTTGTCTGGGCGATGATAGCGATAACTGGAGCGAGCGGGCGACTTTGACAATCTCGCGACGAATTTTTCAGAGGCGAAGGAAAAAAGAGGAACATCAAAATTTCGTGGGATAGTCGGAGCGGGCGGAGGAACTCGTTGTCATGCGAAGGGTTGACTATGAGGAAAATTGGTCTCAGGAATTATCGATGTTCAACTCGACTTTGGGCCAAAAATTTCATAATTGCATGACGGAATTTAAAATTTTTCATTTTTTTTTTTTTTTTAAAGAGATCACCCTTTTCAGAACATTTCCCATTGGTCGAGTGAAAGCATCGAGTTAAAGGGAATCCGATAGGAAAAAAAGGTTCGCCGAAGAGGAGAGCGCGAAATGCCATTGAGAGTGGCCGGAAGGGTTCGAGGGCGCGGAGGGCTAATCGAGAAGACCTTCGGATATCGAAGGGTTCGACGAGAGCGCCAAGTGGTACTTGTTGCTCCGGTCGAACGACTCAATTTTGCCACCAGTTGCCGCGCTCTCGGTCCAAATGGAAAACTCACGGAGAACTCGCACTGACTTCGATACAAATTTTAGTCATTTTTTCGATTCCCCGTTACTCGTTCGTGCGAGCTCCGCTTTGCATGGAAACTGAAAGGTCGGATCTGCCAAGATCTCGGTCGAATGGCCGATGCGGCATTATCCGTGTGTAGGTAATGGAGAGATACGACGGTGGATAAACGGGGAGCCATGGGGCGGGTGCAAAAAAAGGGGTAAAAGATACAGCTCACGACGTGCTTCGTCGGTCGTTAGAGCAGATAAGAGCCGGCGCGCTTCGTCGACCTCACCACCAAAAACCCCAACAGCACTGCGAGCCGGACGAGCTGCACACACAGCCACACGATTTCAAAAACAGGATCGCCGTGGTGTGGAGTTCTCGCATTGCGAGAGGGTAAACGAGAAGCTCTCGGCATCCGCGGTACAGCAACAGCGTATCAGGGCCGGGAACGGGGGCGGGGGGTTGCGCGGAGAGGAGAAGAGTTCCACTTATTATGCCGTGGCATTATGTAAATACCGGAAGGCTATTACAATTTTACAACTTACCGGGAGTAGCTTTATAGTTTCATCGCCCGCGGGGGTAGACAACCGGGGTTGTACGAGAAAGCGCCGTGGATGCTACCAGGGGGTTGTACCAGCGACGCCAACCAACCAACCCCCCCACCTCCACCCGACTATGCTTATCCACTCGACCCTACCACTCTATTTTTCTCTCTTTCTCATTCGCTCCGAGTTCCTCTCACGTTTCCCCCTTTCCCCTCTCTCCTTCGACCCGCGAATCCACCCATAACCGGAGCAAATTTTCTTTATTTTTTTTATTTCTGTTCTGTTACACTCACCCTCGTCGACAGAGGAGAGGAAACTATTTTAATTTTCCGAAGCTGCTCCCGCAGACCTGCTGCTCCTGCTCGCCTTGGCGGGACACATATTCTCCCCCGAGATTTCATTCCTCAGAACCGGTGAGCCCATTCCAGCGAAATCCAACGCCAAGGACACTGGCGAGATGTTTGTATCAAAAGATGCAAAGAGAATTTTATTGCGCGCCGGGGAAACTACGACGACGAAGGCGATATTCTTTTTGCAAAGAATGAAGACCTGTTTTTTATTAGATTGGGGCGAAACAAGGTGAATGTTCCAGTTATCGCTGTTCTGTCCAGACTAGCGCTAATGCTGGGATGTAACAACTAGCCAGACCAGACCTCACCTCTACAGTGTACCAGTAATTCTTTCATCAGGCCTTGTTATGATCCTCAGGAAAGGTCCAACAAGGCAAAAACCAGCTTTTTCGTAATTCCTACTAGGGCGGGACATCTACCTTATACGACCCAATTCCAATAACTGATTCCTCGATACATTGTCCTATTCACAGTTCACTCTGACATCCTCACGCATCGGATGCATTCGAATCCAGATACACTTCGCTAATGCTGGGATGTAATAGCCAGCCAGACCGTAGCTCACCTTGCCAGTGTACCAGTAATTCTTTCATCAGGCCTTGTCATGATCCTCAGGAAAGGTCCAACAAGGAACAAACCAGCTTTTTCGTAATTCCTACTAGGGCGGGACATCCACCTTACACGACTCAATTCCGGTAACTGATTTCTGGATACATTATCTCAATCAAAGAACAGTCTGTGATACCCAAACCCACCAGATATATCCGCATCCAGGTAAACTCTGCTAATGCTGGGATGTAAGACAGCCAGCCCAGATCTCCAGACCAGGCCTTGATATGATCCTCGGGAAAGGTCCAATAAGGCACTAACCATCTTTTTCGTAATTCCTGCTAGGGTGGGACATTCACCTTACGGAACTCAATTCCAATAATTGATTCCTCCATACTTTGTCCCAATCAAAGAACACTCTGCGACATCAAAACGCACCGGATACATTCCGATCTAGGTAAACTCCCCCAAGATCGGTCACAATAGATTCCCCAGCAGTGGCGGTGTACTCAGGTTAATTTGATCCCCAACAGTGGAATAGCGAGTTATGTGGTACAGCGAGAAATGGAAACCCGGTGGGCATTGTGTCCGGATGAAATCGAGAGTTGCAAGATTCAGTGAAACCCGGCAGAGCCGGGGGGATTCTATGGAGAATTGCCGGGTTGACCAGCGGCGCTATTCCACCCCTTTGGCTCTCTCTCTCTCTCTAGGGGTTGTCCGATAGACGACAATGTACCACGCAGAGAGCGAAGTCGAGTGCTAAACGTGCTGGCACGTTCAGTGTGCCAAGAGGTAAACGTCGACCCTCGAGGCATTGTCGGATCAATCTCGTGACAGCTTGTAGCTCCCGGCTCTCTCGCCGGATCCTCTGTTCAGCTCTAATTCGGTCGAGCTAATAAGGTCAACCCCCGACGAGCATGTCCTCCGATCCTCTGTACGAGCTCTCCCCCCACCAGCGTCCCAGACGGCACGGAAGCACGGGATGACGAAGAAAACTGAACGGCGAACGAGGAAATCCACGGAACGAAATGGTTAGGAATCGGTGGTTGTAAAAGTGATGGCTCCGGCAATTAATTCCTTCGTCGGCCGCAAAGAGGGACGAGCGAGGCTCGGCGAGAGCGAGCGGGTAGGAAAACGGAGACGGACAAATTGGAGAAAGTCGTTGCACCGAGTGGATGGAACGGGAACGATGTATCCGTAGGACGGATAAGAAGGGTAGGACGGATGGTTTGGGAAATAGTCGAGGGATCCCTATGAATTTGGTCCCCCGTTGATGAGGGGAAATGGAGTAAAAGGGGAGGGTTTAAGGGGACGCCGAGGCATCGTCGAAGGAATGAGTGCGCAAGCGAGCGAGCGAGTCCTGAGTAAAATGGTTATCATCCGGTGGGTTACGAGAGAATTCCACCCTCCTGGCGGTTCTCCACTTTGCTCGGGTAAACCAGCGTTCTCACGTGGATGGGACGACGATCGTTTATTCCTCGTCCCTTATATCCGGAGACTTTTTCAACCGACTTTCATCCGCGCTCGTCGGGTTTATCTTCTTTGAGAGGGGTGGTAAAAGAAAAAAAATGAGGAAATCAGTCTTCATCCTCAAGACTCGCCGGGTAGCGATCTTTTATCGGTATCAGAAGTAAAAGTCCTCATCCATGGCTGAATACCATTTCCAGTATGATAATAACCTTCCCGCCGTGAAAGGGGGAAACCGGCTTTTCCAAAAAAAAAAAAAGAGAGAGAGCAACTCCCATTTCTCACGTACTCCGACATTTCATACAAGTTAAGTTGGCGAGGTAATAAATAGCGAGATGGGATACAAGCTTCGCCTGGGGCTCGGAAGGAGGAGAGCCAACGGTCTGGGCTCACTCTCTCGCTCTCCCAGTCTCCGGCCATGGTGGTCCACCAACACGAGCTGTTCCTGGCTCCGGGTTATCAGGGACCGTTCGCCAAGGCGTCGGCTCGTGGCCTCTGGAGCCTCCAGGCTTCGCTATCGCACACTGTCCAGCACAGTCTCGTGACCCCTCGCTTCCTCTCTGCCGTCCTCTTACCGCGCCACTTGCTGCTGATGCTGCTGCTGCTGCTGCTGGTCATACCCAGCGAACCGAGATCCCTACCCGGAGCAACGGGTCGAGCACACACCGAGACACGACCTCTAATGCTTCCCGTGTACGTGAGGAATCTGCGACGGCTAACCGCGGTGTCTAGACGCGTGTACGGAATCGGTGGCAACGAGGAAAGCACAGCACGAACCATAGAGCCGAAGAGCAATTCTACGACCAGCAGGAGTCTCAGCGACTTTGGCCCGCCGCTCCGGCAAACCTTCCCTCTCACCGACATTATTCATGGAATCTCGATGTTACAGCGGGCATTCCGCACACCCTGGAAACCGGTAGTTCCTCGAGGAAAATCGCCCCCCCAGCCACCCTCCGAGAGACTTTGCCACCGCTCGGAGGACCGGGAGTTTACCCTAGAGACTTTAGGGTCCTGACGAGGCCCTGACTAGGTACCGATCTAACGCTCCGAAATTCATACTGCGCTACTGGAACTATCGTACGCAGTAAAAAAAGTTTGTAATTTTTACAACTTATTGTCCGCAAGCATCAACAAATTTTTATTTGTTAATTTTCCGATCGTACCGTCCGGTTTTAGTTTTGCAAACAGAAGTAGACATTAAAATTGTTAATGACACTGGAAATAAAAAGGGAGGTTTGTAACATTCAAGCCAGAATAAACGAGTTTGTCGCTTATTTAATAAAATTATTTTTACGATACCTCGTATTCCATTTTTCGAAATGATTTTTTACTGTGATGAACCACAATGTAGACACTCGGGTCTACGATCTACGCAGCGTTCGGTATGCGTACATTTTTGTCTATACAGATTTTCGTAAAATAAAGTAAAAAGAAACACACAAGGAAGAAAAACGTTTTGGACAATCAAAGCGAGTACCGAAAAATAAAATGTTTCCTGCGCTACTCGAGCGATTGTAAACCCACAATCTATGATCCATGTAGAGTTTGGTCTACGCACATTTTTGTTAACACTTAAAAAACAAATTGTAAAGTTACTATACTGGACCTTGAAATTTGCTTGCACGGCTCACATTGAACATTAATCTATTTTTTCGTGAAATGAAAATACCAGATAGTAAAATTAACAATCTTTTGCCTGAAATGTTCAAAAAATTCCATGCAAAATTTTACCGTAAAATTGCAACGCACATGCGTTCGAAATTTCAGAAACAGTTTATGTAAAAAAGCTTCCAATACCGTTTATTAATTTTCAAGCTAAATTTTGTTCACAGTCTATAAATATTTTCGGAAAATAAACAGGAATAAAAAGCAAAAAAAAAAAAAAAAACGAACATTTTTGAGAATCAAAGCGGATAACGAAAAACTCTTCGGTCCGGCTGTACAAGCGTTAATAATGGAAGGTTCGCGTATTGAATGGACGCGTTGGTCTCTCTTTCTCTCTCGAGAGAGAGGTAACCGGTCTTGAATCGAATCTTATTTCACTCGAGCGTTATTCACAACAGCGCAGCGCGAACAGTGCCATAGTTGTTTTACATCTGCTGCCAGCCGGGCTCTCTATAGGGCTCTCGGCACGCAGTTGTGCAAACGCGTAACGCGAGAGCGTTCTTACGCAGGCCGTACAATTGTGCGCGAAGGGGAGTTCCACGCTTTTGCGTCTCGCATTATACACTCTGAAATAATCTCAATCCCAAAGGAAGCCACGTATACTGGAAACCGTGACTCAAGGTTAACGAGAGAAGGACCTGTTTCTTCACAAAAGTGTAACGCGCTCGTGACGCCGGAACGGTGGGACTCTCGGATTCTACCTGCTACACGAGTTTCACAATATCAATGTTATCGTCATTATTATTATTATTCTTACACGCATATCTTCATTTTTGCCAGGTTGGTGACGAGATATATTAGGTTTGCAAGTACTTTATTTGCAAAGGGGACACAAATTTTATTATTATTATTATTACTTCATAGTTATTCGCGTATCTTCATTTATACCCGGCAGGTGACGAGATTTATTAGGATTGCAAGTACTTTATTTGCAAAGGGGACCCAACTTTTATTATCATTATTATTTTTATAATTATTGAATTTATTTTTAAATAACAATTTTCATCGATACCTTTAAACTTTTCATCATTTTTTTTCTTCTTCTTTTTGCCATTATCGCCGTGTAAATTTTTATGTGAAAACTAATGAATTTTTATTTAGCTTTTGCCCGCGATGGAATTTATCTGTTAGATACTTTTTTCCTCGTGTATTCGGTTACCACCCATTGTGCAATTTTGTGATATATTACGATTGCAAGTAATTTATTTGCAAATAAGATGCAAATTTTATTATTATTATTATTATTAATATTATTATTATTATTATTATTATTATTATTATTCGCGTATTTTTATTTTTAGGCAGCACGTGACGAGATGTATCAGGATCGCACGTGTTTTATTTGCGAATGCGGGAGGCGGGAGCGGCGTCTTTTATTGAAACGATTGCCAAAGAGAGAAGAAGAGCGGTGAGAAGATCAGAGGGTGAGAATTGAATTTATGGTAATTTTATTTATTTTCCCCACAACTCTCTCTCCCCCTTTTTCATAGGATATGAAGAGCGCTCTATAAAGCTGGAGGAGACTCTCACCGGGCGATCGAATTTAATTTCCGAAAGTTGTGGCGTTCGTGTACACGGTGTTGGCTCGATGGGCCATGGGCAGAGGAGGGCTCGGTCGAAAGTAGCGCAATAACTTTATCTCTCTCCCGCTCGTTTCATCAACGACGAGGGGACACCCTCGTTTCACAAATCCGGCCCATTACATCCTGCGAGAGTGTCCGCCACCGCACCCCTGCGGATACCAACCCCCTATGGACTCGGCCTCTCTTTTCGGTATTCACTCTGTGTATTCACAATACACACATATGTATATGTATATGTATATGTATATGTATATGTATATGTATATGTATATGTATATGTATATGTATATGTATATGTATATGTATATGTATATGTATATGTATATGTATATGTATATGTATATGTATATGTATATGTATATGTATATGTATATGTATATGTATATGTATATGTATATGTATATGTATATGTATATGTATATGTATATGTATATGTATATGTATATGTGCATCGGAGGCGCAAGGCTGGCTACCGCTCGTGACATTCAGGCCGCTGCTATCCTGACTTAAACTGTTTGAGTTGCGACTTTATCGGATTACCAGGGGGATCCGGGGCACCCCCGAGGATCGGAAGAGCCTCCGGACTCAGGAGAGCTTTCAGGACTCACCGCGCTAAGGGTAGCACGATGTCGCTGTGCGGGTGTGAGCGTGCGTGTGTGCCCATGACGTAAGCGTGAAAACTTTTCACGGTGTTTGCGCTTCCGTTCGTGTGCGCTTAGATTTTGGGGAAAGTACCAGCCGCTCTCGATTATCGCGAGTCGGGATGCCCGACGGCTTTAGTGTACACAGTCGGGGGGTAAAAGTGGCGAGCACGGCGGTTATCTGACGCGAAAGTGCCACACAAGGAACGCTTTTACTACTGTTAAAAAAATAAAAAAATAAATAAGAAATTAAAAAATAAGTTATAATAAATCATTGGAGAAACACTATTTAATAAGCATTTTTTTTTAAGATGGATACTTTAGATCATTGGGTCGAGGCTCGTGATTGCCAACAGGTGCAAAAAAAAAGTAGGATAAATCTAAATTAAAATCTACACCCGAGCCGTCCTATATTCTACAGCGTTCGTCCATCCAATCTACACTATATCGTATCGTAATGCAAAAAATAAAATAAAAAAATAAAATGAAAATAAAATCTTATCGGAACCTTCAACATTTCAGGACCCAAGTGAAATTTCTTCTTCGACTCTCTCCCCGGCCGACCTCGACGAAGAACGAGCTCCGGGCAGAGTAGTAGTTACACAGAAACGCGTGATGCACTCGCCCGGGCGGAGCAGCCGGTACTCGAAACTATTCCCTTTCTACTTTGTGAGCTCGCGAGGATCTGCCGGTGTGTTTCATGCTCTTCGCGTGCTCTCCATCCACGCCGGCCACTCGATGCTCCTGGCCCCTTGCACAGCATCCGCGCGCTCTTTCCTACTCCCCCCCTCCCCCCCACCCCTTCTCGTCCCGATACATATCGGAAAAATCACGCGTCACTCTTTAAGCTCAAAGGTAAAAGCTCGCGAGCCAAGCGAGACGGTGTAGGTAGACACACAGACTCCGGCCTCACTCCGGCCGCCCTCCGGCCCCGCTACGGCCGGTCCCTCGGGGACGGCGCGCACGCCTGACGTTCGCGAACAGCATCCGCGTCTCGCTGGAGCTTCCTCTATGCGCCCCGTTTCAACTGTCCGGCTCGCAGCCTCGTCGTCCATTTCCCGGTGCTTCCTTTGATCCGCATTAATGTCCGGGATGATAGTCGAGCGTTTTCTCTTTTCTCTCTTTTTTTTTAACCCCCTTTTTTTGCGCTCTCCTTTCTTTTTATATTTCAACCCGTTCACTCGCCCGCGCCGGCCAAAGCCAAGATAGGCTCTGGCTGCATGTTCCCCCGCACTGACACTCGCTCGAAATGCTCTGCTCCAATTTCACTCACTGCTAATACTCCGACTGTAACCCTCCCCCCCCCTCCCCCCTCCCCCTTCCGCCCTTCCCCTCTCCAGCGCCGAAAGCTCAATGCACTCTTTTCACCGCTTTACAGACTCCCTCCCGCCCTCACCGTCTCCGGCTGGCCCTCCCGTCCCTCGCCCGGTACTGATATCTCTCTGTCACTCCGACCCCCGGTCCGATTCACTGGCGGTAATTCGTTATACCTTTCGGACACGACTTTTGTGGAAGATTTTTTTTTTTAGTATATATAAAAATCTTCATCGATACATTTAATTTTTTTTTTTTTTTTGAGCTTACGCCGTTATTACCGTGTAAATATCTATGGGAGAAACCAATGAATTCTTTTTTTTTTTTGGACGACGAGCGATGCGATTAACCGGCCGTGATTCGTTGTGCCTTTCGGATACGACTTTTGTGGTAGAACCTTTTTTTTTAATAAAAATCTTCATCGATACGTTCAAACACTTCATCAGTTTTTTTCTCCTCTTGTTTTTGCAATTATCGTCTTGTACATTTTTATGGGAGAAACTAATGGATTTTTTTTTTCCCCGCGATGGAATTGATCCGTTAGATACTTTTTTTCCTCGTGTATTCGGTTACCACCCATTGTGCAATTTTCTATGAAACTAACGAATTTTTTATTGTTATTATTATTATTTTAATCTGAGGGTGAAATCGATCCTTGCAGCGTAGCCTCCATCTATCTGTCTCTCGGCGCTGATGTCCGGATAAAGGCTGCGCGCCGAGCCTGAAATCCGAGCCGACCAGCGAAGAGAGAGTTCGGCTAATTAATAATGTGCCAGCAGCAGTGGCAGCAGTAGCAGGACGGTGAGCCAATGCCGTGCGCCAAGTACCCGATTTATGGTCCAGAAGCACGGCGAGCACGAATGCACGCCGCGCGCACAGACAGAGGCCAACGGAGGTTTTGGAACCTTGCACTCTGGTAGTCGTGAAATGCGGGAGGATGGTTAGATGAAGCCTCTACGCGCAATTCGCCAGACAGTTGGCCGATGTGGATGATAATTAAAAAAAAAGTAACACTGAAATATTTTTTTCCTGATAAAAAAAAATTGTTTCGCGAATTCTAGAATGATAATAATGAAAAAATAATATCGAAATCATCTTTTTTTTTATAAAAAAAAAACAATTTGGCGATTTCTCGAATTTAGTGTACGGCAGGTTGGTACGAAAATTCCGTAGATACTTCGTTGAAATAGAATACTTTTGTTTGAATAAAATGAAAATTTTAATCGTTTCGCTTATTCGAGAATTTATCCGCAGGACATACGGGTGAAAATTCACAGTAGAAATTTAGTGGATGTTGGTGAGATACGCTTCAGCACATCGTTAATTGCGTACGTATGCAGGGGTGCAAGGCTTTCGGACCCTTTTCACCCGGGTAGTCGTAAACTGCGGTCAGGATGGTTACCGAGATGGAGACTTTTCGCCCAATTCCCCAACATTTGGCCGACGTGAATAATAATAGTGAAAAATAATATCGAACCCTTTCTTTTATAAAAAAAAAAAAAATCGTCCGGCGGATTCTCGAATTTCCGGTGCATTATGTCGGCACGAATATTCCGTAGAAATTTTCTTTAAATAAAATAATAGAAAATTTACATAATATTTTTCTATGTTAATCGTTTCGCGAATTCGCGAATTTACCCGTAGGGCTTATCGGTGCGAGAGCACAGTAGAAATTTAGTGACTGTCGGTGCTACACGTTAAGCACATCGTTAATTGCGCACGCACACGCGCGCATCAGAGTTGTGGCACCGACGATAAAACCGACTGTTAATGCGACCGCACGATTCGGAATCGCGCATCGAATAACAAAATGCTGGGGCATAATCGCCTACCAACCCTCGCCTGCCCGCTTCCCCGGTGGAGCACTCGATCGAATTTCCCGTTGCTCGTTTGCCGTGTCGAGTTTTATTAGTACGGATAATTATATTCTATTCTCGTAACTGCGCTGTGTGTGTGCGTTCGCGCTTGTTCTCGTTGCGCAACACTCGGCCGGTTGTGTTTTTAACACCGGACACACGATAATTGGAACGAATTCTCTTAGCGGCCGCGGAGTGGCGCGGTGCGGGACGAGCAACACGCTAAGATGGATTTGCAACAGGTAGCGAAATAAATTCCATCGCGAGATAGCGGAGGAAATCGTCCGTCGGAATTTTTTTTTTAACCTCGCTCCGTTCGCCCGGCAAAAAAATATTATTATCCTCGTCACGCGTAAAGAGGGAGGGTGAAAGTTGTAGAGAACTCGGTAAAAATCACGCCAGGTGGGGGTGAAAAATTATCGGGCGCTCGAGCAAAGTTCGAATGGGGTAAAAGTGACGAATACGGCCCAGTCCGTTTATCATCATCATTGCCTCACGTGATAATCGATGTGGTCCATATTCACTACCTTTGCCCCGTTTAATCGTCAATAATATTCAAATGGTTCGAAGACTCATTACACTGCCTTTAATTTCTCCGCGCTATGGAAGGAGCCTAAAAAAGTATCAGCCTGAAGATATTGCATGAGACTAAATTTTATCGGGTTAGAACGGCTCTGTTTTTGCATCGCACGAATTTCACTTGGAGAATGAAATTCTACAAGTGAACAATTTTATTTTTTTCCTACACAGTAAAAAAAATTTGTACATTACACAAACCGTTTTTGTCCAGAGACGACCGCAATTATTTTGTTGTTAATATTAGAAAAAGTATTTGTAAAATCGACAGACATTTTTGTGAAATGGACAAAATTTTTTTGTAAAATTACCAAGATAAGAATTGTGGACGTTTGTGGACAAGAAACGTTGGTACCATTTTTACTGTGTGAAGCAGTGCATTGACGGAGACTCGCCGAAGATGAAATTCGATGTCATGCAGATATGTTCAGGGTCGCAAAAAAGTTGAATGCTAAAAAAAGGAAGGCGGAAACAAATTTCACCCGATTGTCTTCGAGAACGACAAGAGTGGGTAGAATTTTGGAATGAGGTGAAACTAGTGAATACGGCCTGGTCCATCTATCATTGGATTACGTGATGATTGGTGTGGTCCATATTCACCCCCTTTGCTCTACGTTATTGTCAATAATATACGAAGCTTTTGAACACGCCTTACATTAACATTGATTTCTCTGCGCTATCGACAGAGCCTAAAAAAGTCGAATACTAAAAAAGAAAGAAAAAGGAAATGGGAAAAAAAAATTCACCTGATTACCTTCGAGATCGACAACCGTGGTTAGAGTTTCGCAGCAAAATTCCGAAACCCTTTCCAGGGTACGCAAAGAGAGGGCTCGATCCACCAAAGGATTTTCTTACACAGTCCCTCGGTTCGTACTTCGATCGAAAAATCCGTGTCGGGGCTCAACCGGGAAATGCGCGATAGTGTCAAAAGGGATTTTTCTCTGCAGTTCAAATAGAAAAACAAACTTCGTTCGAAAGAAATGAATGAAAAATCTCTCTCTAGCTGCTCTGCAGCTGGAAAAAAATATTATTTGGTTCGTCAAACGGAAAAGGAGGACGGGTGAAAGTTGTACGCAACTCGGTAAAAATCACCCAACATCGGAGTAAAAAATTACCGCTCATCCAACGGAAAAAGGGAAGGATGAACATTGTACACAACTGGATAAAAATCACCCAAAATGGGTGATTTCGACAAAAAATTCACCAGATTGTCTTCGAGATCGACAACCATAGTTAGAGTTTCAGCATCGGGATTCCGAAACTCTTTGCAGGTCACGATCCATCAAATGGTTTTCCTACGTAATCTCTCGGTACGTACTTCATTAAAAAAACCAGTGTCAAGGCTCAAGCGCGGAATGCGCGACAGTGCATTCATTAACATTGATTTCTCTACTCCATCGTTATATCTTAAAAAAAGCTGAATGCAAAAAAAAAAAAAAAAAAAAAAAAACAGCAAGGTGGAAAAACATTTCACCCAATTGTCTTAAAAATCGACAACGGCGGGTAAGAGTTTCACCGCAGGATGCCGAAACCCTTTCCATGGCACACAAAGAGAGTGCTCGGTCCATCAAAGGGTTTTCCTACCAAGTGCCTCGCTATGTACTTCGCTCGAAAAGTCCCTGCTCAACCGCGGACCATGCGATAGTGTCAAAAGGGATTTCTCCGCGGCAGTTAAAAAACTAAAAAAAAAATCTTCGAAAGAACTATACAAAACACCTCTCTTCCAGCTGCACAAACCGCAAGTTGTCAGCATCCGTGCCGTCCGGTATCGCAATCGCCGATACAGAGACTAAAAACCGTCGAACGGAGAATTGAGACGGAAAAGGATTGAGGGCAGTCGGATGTGCGGGTGAAACCAGAGAGGGTGGAGGAGGAGAACGTGGCCGCCGCGGAGGGTCGCGGAGGGTGAGAAGAGCCGTGAGGTTGTTTGGGAAGACGAGGGGGGGCGAAGGGCGGAGGGCCGCGACGGGGAGGGCGGCCGAGTCGGAGGGCGTAGGGAAGGCGGGAGGTTTCGAGAAACGACGGAAAAGGGAAGGAAGGGAGAACGAGGAAGGACGGGAGGGTCGAGGCGAGCCGAGTGGAGAGTTAACCTACTTCTGCATTTCGGCCGTTTGTCAGGGGCGGCTCGTGGCTCTCCCACTAGGGCGGACGTCCGTGCTCTCTCGATATCCCAGGAACGAGCACGGAGCGGAGGATGACGGGGGCGGCGGAGCGCGAGGAAGAGCTTGCGGAAACGTCGGATCCGTGTATTCCGAAATTTCTCTCCTCACGAGCGCGCGCGCACACGTACGTGTCAGCCCGTCCGACCGGGCGGGGGGGAGGATTTTTCACGGGTTCGAGAGTCCGAGACAACCGCCGGAGTAACGTACTTGCGCGGATAGGTGTAGGATCTATTCCGCGATCTATACGGCGCACCGGCAGCGCTCGTCGGTTCGGATTTAAAAGCGTTTCGATGTAAACAGGGCGAGAGACGAGAGACGCGTCTCCCTCGCTCTCGGCAAGGTTCTAATTCCTGCTCGAGCTCCGCTTCCACCCCCGCTCTCCGTCTCACTTTCGGGCACGATGGAAATCCCTGTCGTTATCGGCGCTTTCTACTCTATTCCTGTTTCTCTGTCGGGGCCACCCTCGATGTCACTTTATCGCTCTCCGCGAGTCCTCCCAACGCGAGAGCTTCCTTTCTCCGCTTCTCTATGACGCTCTTCCCAACGTCGCCGCCCCGCCAGTTCATTCTACTTCGCTAGCTTTTTTCACTCCTTTTTTCTCTCCCTTCACTCCTCTCTTCCGGTTCCCTTCGGTGCACCTCCTGATTACTTCGAGTCGCAGCTAGGCAACCGCGAGACCCGATTTTCCCGTTAACCCCTGCGGTGAACCCGAGCCGGGGGATTTTTCCTAGCGCCCCGTATCGATCCCCCTATTCGTCTCAGGCACCGAGTGATACAACACACTACGTACCCTCCTCCCTCACCCTCCCCCCCCGGCGACTTTCCTGATCGAACTACACGCCCGGCCACTTTTTACTGTCGTTAGATCGAGGGTAAAATACACGACATTTTTCCACCAGCGCTATCCGCCCTATCCAAGGCCGACGAATGAGGGACGCGGCCCACGGAACCTTCGACCGGAAGCTCCCGGACCGCTCGAGCGAGCACTGGGACTTTAAGGAGTCGTAAAAAAAAAAGGGGGAGAAAACACGATGTAAAATTACCGCTGTACAGCGAAACGACCGCTTCAATCGGCGCTCGAGGAAGATCTGCCTTTACAGGCTCTCTCTTCTCTCGCGCTTCTCTTTACTCCTATTTTTATTTTTTGCTACTGCTATCTCTGGCGTTCAAGTCGAGATCGCCGCGATGGGTTATCGCGAAGGCGAGAGGGGAATTCCTCCGATTACCAACTCCAATCTGATCGGCACTGACCGTAACTACTAGTTTCTTTTTTGTTGTGGTGGAAATCTCCGAGCGGAAGGAGCTCGTTATCGGTGCAAAGGGAGTGAAGAAGCGGAAGATGAGCGAGGGACTGGGGAAGTCAGTTCCGGGTTTTCAGGGCCGAAGTCGGCTCCGGGTTGAACGCATCGCCTTAATCCCGGTCTCCTTTTACGAGACTGTTTTTCATAAACTTCGAGGATCGCGAGCCACCAAGTCGTAAAAAGTGTACGGCGAGGATCGCGGCTCGGATGGACGGACCCGGCGAAAGAAGGGGACGATGCTTGGGTCGGAAAAAATAATAATCGTTTTCCCTTCGCGGGGTTTTCCGGGGAGCGAACAGGAGGACGGGAACGCTGACGGCGCGACGTCCGCTCGAAGCGGGGCCGAGGAGAGGATCTCCTTTCGTTTATCTTCCTCTCCTGCCTTCTCGGCTTCCACCTTTCCCTCGTCTCCGCGTCCCGAGCGTAACGAGCGCGATTCTCGCCACCGGGAACGAGCCGCCCCGCCGTGCGGCGGTCGCCCTGAAAGCTAGCCCAGGAATCGCGAGACAAAATGAGTTTTCGGGCTTAACGAGATACGCGACGGCTCTCCTCACGGTGCAGGCGGTGAGACACTCTTCGGGGACGGGGAACGGCGGAGCGCCAGCGTTAACGGAACGCCCGTGACAAAGAGAGACCGGGGATCCTTTGTCAAAACTGAAGGCCGGAGAGGGGTGAGATAAGAAGAGAAGAGGCCGAGGGTGAACCGAGACCGCGCCAGCTGTCCGTGGCGCGTCCCGCCGCGACGGCCCGCTCCGACGGACCGAAGTTGATGCGCTCCGTGACGAATCGGACCGAAGCAACTTTATTTTTATTTTTATTTTTCTTACATTAAGAAAATAAATAAAAAATTGTCGATCGCGGCAATTTTTTATGGCACGACGACGGACCGAAGTTGATACGCTCCGTGACGAATCAGACTGAAGCAACTTTATTTTTATTTATTTTTTTTATGGTAAAAATAAATAAAAAATTGTCGATCGTGGCGAAGGAACGACGACGGCCCGGTCCGAAGGACCGGAGTAGGTACGCTCCGTGATGAATCAGACGGAAGCAAATTTAAAGAAAAACCGATTTTTTTTTGTTAATAAAAAAATAAAAAATTGTCGATCGCGGCCCAACGGAGCGAATCCAGTCCAACGGAGCGAAGTAGATACGCTTCGTGACAAATCAGACGGAAGCGATTTTTGTTTGTTTTTTGTTAATATAGAAATAAATAATTGTCGATTGCGACGAAGACACGACGAAATTGTGAGGGAGGAAATTGGAGCACCGTTCACTGATGATGATTTTTATTTTTCAGGAATTTCGTACCTTTTCAGAGGTGATGAGCGGTGTGATGTACGTGGTGACCGCCGTTGTGTAAACCTTTGGCTGACAAGTGTTCCCGGAGTTTATCCCCTGGTACTCGGTACCGTTGCAGTACCAATTCGTCGGCGTCGTCTCGAAGCCGACTTTAATTCTCTCACTGTCGCGAGAGAATCGTCAAGATTTTATATATTTATTTTTCAAAAAATTTAATATATTTTTTTTATTAATTTTTTTTTTCCTCTTGGATAACGTCGATTATTATCGAGGATATATATATATATATATGTGTGTGTATATATATAGGTATGTATACAATCAAGCCGCAAGACAGCTGTCACCTGTCGCTTCACTGCACCTCCACCTTGACAATGTCACGTTTGTTTTTCTTCTATCTGTCTTCTAGATAAATATTTTACCGCGTCGATTGATATCGAACGAGAATTCGAGATGAGAAATTAACCCGCGCGTCTTCTCGATCTCTCGATTTTATTTATATATATATATTTATTTTAATTAATTATTGAATTTTTTAAAAATCCAGAATCACCGTTTCGTCGAACACACAGGAAAAAAACGCGACCGCTCAAATCGTTTCGGGTAACGAGGAGACTCGTCGATCCTCGCGTCACGGTATTCCACCCCTAAATGCAGCCGCTGTCCTCTCCGCCTCGGTGGTAGCCTTCGTGCGCGTGTGTGTAGGCCCTCGAACGCTTTTCTCCGTTATACTCTATATATTCCTGTGCTTTGCTCCGGATGCGCGCACGTGTGTGTCGCCTTCTCTCTCACCCTCTTGGTCACTATATATATATATATTTATATGTAAATATATATGCACTTATATATATATGTATATATATTCTCCCACGTATTACATATATTCACGTGCCTCTTCAAAATACCGTATCGAAACAAGTGATCAATCGATGAATTTATTATTAATTATTATTACGAAACAAACGAAAAAGAGGTCGAAGAACAGTTTTCTCAGATTTCCCACACAGCCACCGAAGAACCGAAGGGATCTCTTCGACGAATTTATCTTCGATACTCGTCACGACAGCCCGCGCGATTTTAATTTATTTTCCCCGTCCGTTCAGCACGCACTCGATCTACTCTCGGAGGCCCCTCTCGCGCTCAGCCCCGCGATACTTTCGCGTAAACAAAACAAAAAAACAACAGTTGTGCGCGACCGGCGTCGTCGGCTCGTGGATGTCCCCGTCGGCGAGCGGTCGGCGAGAGAGAAAGAGAGCGCGACGTTCGAGAGATCGGCGACGACGGAGCCCGCGGTTGAGGGCTGAGTCAGGCGTGAGCGCGGTGCCCGATGGTAGACACACACGGAGCGATAGAAGGAGAGAGCGGTTCACGGGGCAGGTGGTCGTTCGCTGTCGCTCGGGATATAATGCTACACGCTGTGGTGCCGAGAACGGAATGGGGCGACCGTGGATGCCCGGGCAGTTCGCCCGTAGCGAGGGGAGAGGATTCGCGAGCGTGGGTGGCTTAGTGGGGGGATGGAAGCACGGGTGCGATCACCAGCGAAGGGGTAGCTTTCTCGGCGGTGGTGAAGAGTGAGACGAGGAGAGGAAGAGCCGAGCGGTGTAGCCTGTAGGCGAAACTCGGCTTGTACCGAGGGTTGAGCCGCCCCCCTCCGCGCCGCCCCCCCACCCGGAGGACGAGGACGGATGCGAGAGTCCGAGGGTGCGAGAGAGATTCCTCGACTCCCCACCCGGCGGGACTCGGTGCAAGCCGGGCGTCGGGGCGCATGCGCGATTTCCCCCTCCACTGCGCTTCGATCTATCTCCGTCCTGCTCCTTCCCTACTCCACCGTCAGCTACTCGACGTCGACCGCGGCAGCTCTACGCGTTCTCTATGTTTCCCTCTGTATGTGTATATGTAGGGACGGTGGGCTTCCGTTCTCTAGCTATATGGTGAGACACGTGTGTGTGGGTGTTTCTCGCTCTATCTCACCCCTCCGGCGTCGGGACGTCCCGGCGGCGGGGGGGGGGGAGGGGGAGCGAGGGAGCGAGGGAGGGGAAGGGGGCAAGTTAGCGAGCGCCACTGAGCTCGCGAGCTCGCGAGCCAGCTCCGACTCTCTCTCCAGCCCAGCATCGACCGAGGACGCGACGCGCGCCAGGCGGACCGACCCAACGGGAATACTTAATGCCCTGGCGTTGCTGCTGCTGCTGGTGGTACTTCTGGTGCTGCTGCGCTTCTCTCTCGCTACCGCTCGCAATCTACTCGTTTCGTCTCACCTTTTTTTTTTCGCCAACCCACCCGCCACCCTCCGGCCCCTCGCGGCCCCTTTGGAAAAAATCCTTTCTATCCGTGAGGAGAAGCTCTCCTTTTCCGTCGGTTGCCACGCTCGCTTGACGCCGGGACAAAAGAAAGTAACGCGAGAGCCCGCGGCGCGGAACGGGGGTGGAAAGAGGAAACGAGTACTTTCGGTTTCTGATTATTAAGAAGGAGGTATTTCGACTACTTGTTACACACTCGGAGAGCGCCCGGAGCCATCGAGACGGGCCGGCGGGTGGGGACTTTGTAGTGGAGGAGTCCGTTTTGGACCAACCAACTGGATGCTTGAGTAGCGAATTCATTGCTCGGGGGGCGGAGAAAATTAGTCGGCTGCCAGCTGATCGATGAGCCGGACGGCGAAACGACCGATCGATCGGACCGATGAATCAATTGGACGTCAACCAACTGATCTCTTCGGATCGCCCGATCACTTTTCTCCCCCGTCGAAAAGGCGCGCAATCGGAGACCTACAAACGCCGACAAATTTCTACCCGCTGAACCGAGCGAGACAACTTCCTGTTGGGAAAAATCTGTACCAGCGGCACGGAAGAACTCAGCGGAGAAAGGAATCGAGTACAAGTTGATGGAAAATTTTCGGGCAACAGCTGGCCCAGAAGCGAGTATTTATGAGGATTGAATTCCTATCTGGGTTACTGTAGGGTGCACGTGTCGTGTCTCATTCTTCTCTTCCTCCGAGCCACCGGTCCTATAGTTGTGGTTTCCCCGGTCGTGCACTTTTTTTGCTCTCACCCCTTTTATCTCGGATCTATCTGCCCGGGACAGGAGAGAGTAGGCAGCAGCAGGAAAACGCCGCGCCTCTGGCCTATCCCTCATGAGCCACGAGCCTTCGCGTTTTTCCCTCTATTCCCTGCAGCGCCCATGGCAGCTCTCTCTTCGTCGTTTCTTCGCTGTATCTTATCGGCGAGGCCTCGCTTCGGCAGCTGTCAAAGCTGGCTCGTGTCTCTTCGCCCCCGCGCTTCCCCTCGCCGAGCCCTCCGAAAGCTGCGAACCTCCCCCCGAGTACTCGGTCTGACCGAATACCGACTCTTACTACTGAAGGAAAACGATTATTGCTCTCCATTCCAGCTTCGCCTGTGCGGTTCTCGCTCACGTTCGCTACGCTCTTTCCGTATCCTTCGCTGGCTGGAGGCCAGCCCCGACTCGGTGTGAACGCATCCTACGTTTAACGCGAAAGGACGCGAGCTCCGGCTCGCTGTACACAAACCCCGGATCCAGCGGACGGCTTCCACTCGCGTACACGGAAAGGGGGGATGAGGACTTCGAGGGACGGCGAGCTAACCCAGAAAAGATTTCATTGAGCCGGCATGGCATGAATTTGGCTCGCGGCCAATACTATGCACCCCGCTCCTCGTCCTCTTCCTCCTCGTCGTCTAGTCGTCGTATCGTCGTACGCACACAACGGCGGACACTCCCTCGCGATTCCGTACGGCAACTATCTCACCGTCAAACGTGCACGAAACTACCCTGGTTCCTTTATTTGTGTACCTAGTTATTTTTTTCTCGTCCAGCCAAAATGCTCGATCCAACGGTAATTTGTAAAATAGGATCAGGTCTACAATTTGACTAGCGGTAGACCTGTTGGGTGCGTTCAGCGAAAGTCCGCCTGCCCTGGGACGATTGTAGACCGTCGAGGCTGACGCTTGTCTAGTCAGGGCTGCGGTCTATGTAGACTTCGGTCTTCTGGTAGAGGCCGGATCTGCGGTAGACCAGATCTCGTTTTACCCGGAACGTTCCCATAAGCACACTGAGAGAAGGATCTAGAAAAATTACCATAATAGTAGGGAACCAGGGCGCCACCTATGGCGGAAAGTCTGATATTTTCCAAGAATTTTTACCATAATATCTACGAAGAATTCTTCTAAATCTGGTACTTCCTACCATAGGTGGCGCCCTAGTGTCTTAATTCTATGTGCTATGATAATATTTCTCCACCGATATAGATTTTTACTAGACCCTTCTCTCAGTCTAACAACTACCGATCATCTAAGAAAAATGACCGGAGCACGTAGTAGTAGGGAACTAGCGCACCACATACGGCGGAAAGTCTGAGATTTTCCAAAAAGTTTTGCCATAATATTCTAAGAAAAATTCTTATAAATCCGGTACTTGTTATCATACGTGGTGCCCTAGTGCCCTACTACTATGTGCTATGGTAATATTTCTCAAGCGATATATTCATTTTTACTAGATCTTCCAGTGCAGACTTAACTCCTCGCGACCCCTCAAGCAATTAAAAAAAACTATCCAACTTCGAAGTATGTAACAAGTGCCATGAGGAGAACTACCCTTATTTTTCCGGCAAACAGCTTTTCTCCTCGCTAATTCGGCAGTAAACACCTCGAGGACCCTCACAAACCAAGTTTTCCCTGCTTGTCCCGAAAGCACGGATGCATCCTCCAGACTAGTTCCCGGTCTCTCCGTTTCCCGTCCGCGAAACTGCAAGAAAAACACGGAACCCTCCAAGTCCGGTGAACTTGTGCGTTTGCCAGAGGTCACTCGCCGTGTTCCTCGAGTCTCCCAAGACAGCGCAGCGTACTCCGCACGGGATTGTGTGTCCCGCGGATGGCAAACAAGTTTTCCGCTGACACTGAAGTCTCCGAGCCAGGACACGGAACGGCGCTCGTTCCCGGGCGCTACCCTATGAATGCACTGTCGGGTGCGGAACTCGGACGCGGGTAAGGGCAGGATGAAGATAGGAGAGACAAGCGGAGAGAATTTCACTACGAATAATGTGGCCAATAACTCCGGCCCGCGGATTTGGCTGTCACATTTATTCAGGGGCTAACCCCATCCCGCCCTCCCATTGCGCAAAATTGGTCGAGAAATATTGCGGAACAGCCCGAGGGCCGTGACCCCTCAGACGCCGCGTCCTTATTAGAGAAACGGCGGAAGCGTGTTGCGTTTTCCCTCGTGCAAAATGTACTCTCCGGCAGCGCGCACGGAGGGCGGTTCTGCCTCCGCGAGCCGAGAAAATGTACGGAGGGTAAGGGAAGAAGAGACTCGAGCAGCGTGGAGGCTTCGCACGTATGTCTACGAGAAGAGCTGACGGGCTTGGTCGACATGCCGCTGGTGCTCCTCCGGCTCTGCCACCTCCGCCGGCTTCGTGGGAAAGCGCCAAGGCTCTCCTGCCTCCCGCGTATTCAGCATTTGGCTTACATCCAGATACGCCCAAGACGCTGAATGAACTTGGCGGGAAAGCTCCTCACACACACACACACACACACACACACACACGCCGACTCACACCCAGGCGAACGAGTGTTTTCTTCCGCGACGTTGACGACGTGACGTCGAGCCTCGAAATATTCGAGCCACCAGTTTTATCCGGGAGTTGTGTTGTCGCGGATATGACAATTTTTTATTTTCTTCGTGTTCGCGTCCTCTCGTCCTGGCTTGTTATTGTTGAAACGATTTAGGGAAGGGCCGAAGGAAGCAAGAAGTCGTTGCGCGATTTTCCGCCCCCGGCGAAGAACACACGAGCGTGTTCACATAGGAGGGCCGGATTCGAGGCAGTCGTTCTCTCGCGGGGTCGACCGGAGGGACGATACGAGGGCAGCGAGGGTTGCTGGCCGTGAAGTATGCGGGACCACGGCCAGTTTGTCCGACACGCTCCAACTTCTCCCATAACGTCGTGTTTTCTGTCTATGCGAGAAAAGCCCGCCGGTCCTCGCTGACTGCAGCGCGCTCGGCTCGTCCACGACCTCGTCCCTTCAGAGACCGAGGGTGGGAAGGCCCGGAGGAATGCCCGGGAGAATTTTTTGGTCGGTAAATTCGATGACCTACTGGCCGAAACGGGCGTTTGCATGTTTGACGAACGTCTCTTGGCCATCAATTCTTTTCCTGCAACGAGAAATAAAAATGTTGGACCGTCGAAAAGTGGCGGTGACGCGCGTTCAATGCTGTTGTTTGTTCGGTAGAAATAAAGAATTGTTTTGTTGAACGATTACCTGCTTCAGGCTATTGAAAATTTATCAATTCAAACAAACATGTTTGGCGTACAAACAAAATAACATCTTCGAAACATAGGTCAACGCGCCTTGGTTAATCCAACCATTTATTTTTCTCATTGTGACGATAGTCAGTGTTCCGTGTATTTTTTCATTTGAATTGCAAAATTGTATAAAATTATACAATAATTATAAATCTTGGGATATCATTATTGGATTCTCTCTATTTTTTTGGAGTGTTGTACGTGGAAGTGTTATACGAAGATCTCGAATATATGTTCGTTATTATGATCGAAATATTACCAAGCTATATGTACGAGGGCCAGGCCCCTTAATTAATTAATTAATTAAGTAAATAAATAAATAAATAAATACATAAATAAAAAATTGACAAGTAAAAAAAATAGAAAAAAATTGTCGATCACCTCAGTCAAATGTGCAAGCCTTTTTTTATTTTTTGTCGTACGACGGATAAAATATTCCAGCAGGGATCGTGACTCGATCGGACTCTCGCGACGTTCGACTCTCCTCGAGCCGTTTTAACTTTAAATAGTTCGTGAAATTTTTGGGCGACGAATAAAAATTTCTGACGATCGTAGCTCTCGCGGCTGCCTCATCGTTTCACGGTGCATTTCGAAGGAGCCACCCTCAAGCCGAGGGCTGAGGGTTGACACAAGAGTCGGAACGGAGAGCCGTCGCGCGTCGGAGGGCTGCACACACACAGGAGCCTCTTCGGCGGTTGCACGGCTCGCGATAAATAACGTACGTAACGTCGATATATCGTCCTTCATCCCTTAACCCCATGGGCGAATTATTGCCGGATAAAATGCCGCGACGAGGAAGCTGGCAGCGAAGTCTGGCCGAGGGAACGGGAGAGCCTAGGCGCGTTAGTTTCTGCTCTCTTGCCGTCTCCTTCCCTCTCTTCGGGTTCGACCTGCCTGGCAAGATGCAAATCTCGATGGAGCTTTGTCAGCAAATCGATAGGCGATCGATGACCATGTATTCTAGGCCAGCGGAGCCGGTAGAGAATATGCACACGAGTGTGTGTCTGTATGTGTGTGTATATATATATATATATATGATGCTGACGACATCGGAGGAAAGGCAAAAGCGATTGCGAAATGGTTGTGTAAGGCGTTTTCATCCCCCTCCCACCCTCGGTATCATCCTGACCACCTGGATTCTCCAGTTTCAAACTATCGTCCTCTCGTCTTTATAGGGAATAATTTATGTCGACGAATTGTCGTGCCGGTGCGGGAGAAAATCTAGGGTTGAAAAATATATCCGTTGTAGGAATAACGTCTAACCCTTACTGAGGAGATCGGGCCATAAAGAAGAAACTTAAGGAGGCCGCCGGGGTGAGCTACCCCAGTTCCAGAAACGATTTCTTCTGGGTCAAGTTAGTCTCTCACTACCTGACAGAAATTTTAGAGCGTTACATCAGGGCTTTATAAGGTCCCGATTTAATGCGCCAATATTTCTACCACGGAAATGGAAGTACCTAGTAGAAATTACCATACCGTAAGGGCTATCGTGAACCGTGAGACCTGATAGAAATTCTGGAGCGTTTCATCGGATCCGGACAGGGCCCTGAGTAGGTTTCCTCAGGACCTTATCAGGCACCGACTCAACGCTCCGAAATTTCTACTAGGGCTCTCCTTTTACCGTAAGCTGAGACTCCTGATAGAAGTTTTGGAGCGTTTCAGGTAGTTCCTTGCGAATAGTGTTTACTTCGTACAAGTTTCAAAGAAATGAGAGCGACTTGTAAACTGAATTCTGTGACTTTCTAGACGTTTTTCCCATACAAAAAACAAATCGAAGTGAATTTAAAAATCTGAAAAAATTCATATATGTTCCGAAAAGTGAACGAAGCACTTAAAAAAAAAAAGTGGTTTCCGGGAGATTTATGTAACAACTTTATTTTTCATCAACTTATTAATAACATATCGGAATTATTATTATGCAAAATTAATCTTTTCAGCACCTTTAATACGCTTAATTTTTTACAGATTTTTGTACCATCAAGAAGTGTTTGCAATTCCCTCTCATTCCTCTGAAACTTATGCAAAGTGAACACTATTCGCAAGGACCACCTTAATCGGATCCTGGCAAGATCCTGAGTAGGTCTCCTCGGGACCTTATCAAACGCCGACTTAACGCTCCAAAATTTCTACCAAGGCTCTCATTTTACCTTAAACCCCATGATCCGTTCCGAATTTCGCCTCGCCTATCGATAGGTCATATTTCCAAGGCACGTTAATTTAATGGAAAATTAATGTTCCTCGATGCACTTCGCTCGTGCGCGACGACTCGAAGGAGCCCTCTCTCAACGAAGCTCTTCGCGGTGGTCCCGCTTTCATCCGGGAGTCGAAACTTCGTAGAACGTAGCCCTTCGCGCGCGCCCCGGCATTCTCCACTGGCGCATGTGGAGCTCGGGGGGTGGGGGAGGGGCTGATAGAGAGAGCCAAGTAAGAAACTTTGGAGAAACTCCGTGCATAGAGCGAATAATTAGGGAAACACCTGGCGTAGAAGGCCCAGGCGGATAAACGGGGCCCGCACTTTCCGACGTACCTCCGGCCAACACGGCCCTCTCGGAAAACAAGATACGTGAGCACAAATCCTCCACCCTCATCCCTTACCGCGGAAGATAAAGATAGCGCCCGAATCGAGAAATTCCACGTGTCGTAACCGCGTGTTAAATTGTAGTTGGCGCGGAATTCGGCCGTACGAAGTACGTGTCTTCGGCGAACTACCACCAACAGCACTGAGGCGGGTAAAACTCGTTGAGTAATTTCCACTCGTAATTTTCTAACCGCGTCCGTGTACGCGTACACACGCCGCTGTCTTCCGCTCTCCGCTTGTTCGCCGCTGCCTCGGGGACTCGGGTGGGATATAATTTTCGTACGTAACGCCGGTGCGCCAACAGGTGGAAGGATATCGCGGATGCTCCCTCCCGCCACCCGTCGAAAAAGCCCCGACGAGGTTTTACGAGGGATTAGACGAAACCGGAACGGTTCATCGTTTCCCAAAAAAAAAAAAAAATTCAAAAAAAAAATGAAATAAAAATCCACATCACCGCTAATTGCGAATACAAATAGGGCGGTAAAGATTAATTTGCATATCAAGTACCCGTGTAAGCTGGAGCCTGGGTAAACTCGTCGAAACGGCCAAGCCGGCAAAAAAGTGCTACGTCATCTCCTCCCCGGCTTCCGCTTTCCCTTACAAATAACATTTTACCATAGGGGGGGAAGCTCGCTTCCCTCCTCCATCTCCCACCCCTATATTTTTCGCTCGAGCTTCCCGTCGTTCGGTCTCCGGTCTGCGTGTTTGCAAACTCCCGACATTGCGTTCGCTTGTCCCCCCCCCCCCCTCTGT
The DNA here is from genome assembly GCA_964017025.1 of Stenichneumon culpator. Lineage (NCBI taxonomy): Eukaryota > Metazoa > Arthropoda > Insecta > Hymenoptera > Ichneumonidae > Stenichneumon > Stenichneumon culpator. Next base: position 14,329,788 of record OZ024779.1, on the reverse strand, counting down.
GTCTGTGTCGTCCCGAGTCTCTGTGTGTGGGCGATTGTACAAGGGCAACGTGTTTTCGTCGAACGAGCAAAACATTCGCGCGAGAGGATTTTTCCTCGGAGGGGTGGGGGGGGGGGATGATGTGGGCTCTGGCTGACTGGCCGAGGGTGGTTGCATCTGTGACAGTGGAAAGGGTCCGTTTGCCGGGACACTCGATTGCCCGCGACGCGCCGACTGCAGCGAAAACTCTCTTCGGTACTTCGCCCCGATAGCCGGGGTCGTTGGGGGTGGAGCCGAAGCAAGGGAGGACGCGTGGCTCAACGTCACCGTCGTCCTTTCCCCCGAACCAGCTCTTTTTCTTCGTCGTGGTGCGCTTCCTCCCTTCGCTCCAGCCCGGAGTCGACCCAGTTCGTTCGACCGCGGGGGGAAGAGGGAATCGGTTCGCCGGATCGCACGGACGACGTAAAGCGAGGTGGTCGCCTCGCGGTGGTTTTTCTGCACAATCCGATAGAGATACGACGAGGAGGCGATTTTCTGGATGCTATATACACAACTTGTATCCGGGAGAATTCGAGCTTATCCCTTTCGCGATGTACTCGGCTCTACAATATATATATATATATATATATGGGATATTGTGTAATGGACGTGGAGGTGGAAATATAGCCTGGCCTGAAGCAGACTTAAAGTAACTCCGAGCGAGTTAACGAAACTTCTGTAAAACATCAGCCAGATGTCACGAGGCAGAAAACGAAGAGGATGACGGCTGAGGAGTGAAAAACCGACGAAACGAAAGGAGCGGTTCTTTTCTGAATTGTTTGAAGGTTGGAAATGGAGGGGGCTTTTTGGAGGTGAGTTTTCTCCTATCCGTGCATTATAGTTCGGGCGAGATTCGAGAAGCGAGTAAGACGGGTGCGCAGGTTGGTTCGGAAGGGATGCGGAGGGGCAAATAGCTCGAATCACGCGAGCCGTTGCCTCGTAATTAATAGGGCGCACGAGAAGGAGCGCCGCTAACCCCGCAGCGTTAGCACACACAAACACACACACACACACACACAATGGAGCGTGGAACGTGAGCGCAACGGTACCGGTTTGGTGGTCATGCGAGCAGAAGCACAGACTCGGCAGGGGTTCTCAGGAAACATCGGGCAAGGACTGAGCGAGCCGGGCACACGCAGGAATTAACGACCCTACTTCTGATCGGGACGATCATCCATCTAAAGCGTTTTTTTTTTTTTTTTTTAACTAGACTATATTGCCTGCGCCTCGCGCGCTGCTGAGATTCCTTGGTGCTGTAGTTCTCACCGTGCGTTCCTTAATTCATCCGTTTCCTGTCGCTGTCAATTCCAAATTAATCTCAGACGTCTCACACACGTTCTTCCTAACACTTTCCTGTGTTCCTTAATTCACACGTTTCCGACACTGGCTGCATTCGAAATACGTTAGATAAAAAATCAGAAATATTCTCTTTAACGCCCTTCCGGTTTGAAAATGTCACTTTTAAACCAAGAGTGACGTCATAGGGAAAAACGCCATTTCCAATTTCAGAATCTCAGTCTTCAACCGGAAGTGACGTCATACAGCAAAACGTTACTTCCAGTTTCTAAATCCCGTTTTTTGACCGGAAGTGACGTTTTTCCATATGACATCACACCCGGTTGATAATTGTGATTTTTATACCGGAAGTGACGTTCTTCCGTATGACGTCGCTTCCGGTAAGAAACCGGAAGTGACGTTACAGAGAATTAAAAAAAAAACAAAGTTTTCCTGTAACGTATCCCGAATGCGGCCGATGACAGAAGCGTGGGAATCAAGGAACAGAGAAAAGTGGGTGAAAGAACGTGTGCGAAGGACGATCGGACGAGGCGGCTGAGAGTTGCGAGGGAAAGTGGACCGTCGACGGTGGTGAAGTCGTTAAGGGATGTGGAAGTGCCTTCTCGCCGGGGGTTCTCTAGTGGCGTTGGAGGCCGTTGAAAAATTGCCGAGACTCGCGGCGAATTTTTCGTTGGCTCCCCACCGAGGAAACGGTGAAACGAGCGTTAAAGGTCCGTGTGTCAGTTTAGCCCTGCGACGGAAGTACGACGGTACACGATACGGACTCCACCGAAGTGGGTCATCCTCCGGCCTTTCCGCGGAGCTTGCCGCGCGCTCCCGACCCCTCCGTGTCTTGTGTGTCTCCCCCTCGCTCATTCCACATTACAAGATGTTGGCGTCCGTAGCTGCGTAGGAGTCGAGAATTTTTCAGTCGCGAGGATGAATAGTTCCGAGCGGCGAACGAGATTGAGGGGGAGTACGGAGGGAGGAAAGGGTAGTTGAATGGAGGAGGAGAAAGAGGACGTCGAGGTAAAGCTCGGGAATGCTGTGAAAACGAGAAATACATAAAGAGCGAGAGAGGGTGTAAGGGGAGAGAGGAAGAGGGAGAGTTGGCTGCAGCCGCCGGGTGCTCAGAGTAAATCAAAGGAAGGAAATGAATTTTTATCGAAGAAAGAAGTCCGTCGGGGATCGCGCGAGCAGTATTAGCGGTAGGAATCCGGAGCCGGTCGAGGCCAGCTTTCAAGCGACTGTGCGCCCTGCAATGCCGAGCAATGACGCTGAGGCGGTAGCTGGAGAGAAGAAAAAAAAAAGTAAAAAATAAACATGGAATGAAAGGAAGAAGAGAAAGTCGCAGCAGCAGCTACAGGGGACGAGAAGGGGGAAGCGGAGAGCATTAAGTAAGTGAAATCCGTGAAAAGCTGCGTTAAAAAACAATCGCCCGGGCACGCCAGCAGCCTGCACTTTGCCGGAGGAAGAGAGAGTCGAAGCAAATAAAAATTCTCGTTCTTTTTTTTTCTCTTTCTTCGAGCCCTCTCAGCCTAACGGAGACCACCGAGGAGGCGTGGATTTCTTAAATAACTCCGCAGGAAAGCCCCTCGGCCTGGGCGAGCTCGGCCGGCAAGCAGGTTAACCCCCTCCGGTTCTCGGAGTGCTTAGTCGTTCGAGGAAAGGAGCGAGAGGCCGATGGAGTCGCGGGTCCGAGGGGCTGATTAATGGCATTAATAATGGAACCGCGAGGGAGACCCTTCCGCAAACTGCTGCTTTAGACATCGCCAGGCCTCCAGTCTCGCCCTTTCACTCCGCCTTGGATTAAGGAAAAAAGAAGCCAACTTTTATATCACCCCACCGAAGAATTGATTTTAATTCCGCAATAAAGTTAACCGCCGCTCCCTGCCGTCCGCAATCCACGATGAGGACCACGAAGCGACACGAGGGACTCGCTCCTGGGCATGAAAGAGAAGACTTGGCGGAAGTCTCCTTTCCTCGCGGTACAACGAACGAAACTCCGCTCTCCGGGTAACATTAGACGATACGTTTGTCTTCCACATTGAGGATCTTTTACCGATCTCGTCATCACCGTAACGGATATCCCCTTTCGCGTTGTTCAAACGAGATTCATTGTTCCGCTCGAGGGATTCTTCCGTCCTTTGCGCCCGCTTCCTCATCCGCGGCAACCCGTTTCGGGGTGGAGCGTTCGCGGAATGCGTATCACATATGCTATACGGCGGTTCCCCATGCACAACACGGACGCGATATTAGTGGCTTTGATATCATCCCCCGAAAGCAAAGCAAAGCGGAATATGGGCAACGTTCACCGGGGCGAATTAGCGTGTGGCTCAGGCCAATTCCCGTCGGTAGTAGCTGCGGCAACAGTCGGAGGGGTGTATGGATACGACCGACATCCGCAACCCTGTTGCCCCGTCTCGTCCGACGATGTGCAGGCTTGTTTGGATGTTGCGTTCACTCGCTTCGGCATTGTGCCCGAGCCGAGCCCGGTGAGAGAGGCCCGCCGACCGCTCGGTTCTGCGGTCGCGAACGCGATACCCAAACCCTCCGATGAGGAAGGGTAGAAAGGTCGGAGTCCACCCCGGACCGGTGTTTCGCAAACCTTTCGCCCTCATGCACTCCCTCACCCGGCTGCCGGCGACCGATCAACAAAGAGCCACGTTTACCTGCGTTTAATTCGTCTCTGTACCCACCGCTTTCTCCGATAAAACGCTTTTGCCGCGGTCCAGAAAAGAGAAAGACGACGGGTGCGCACATAACGAAGTGGCACACGGAATGAGGGAGGAACCGACCGAAACTGAGTGGGTAGAGGTCGAGAGCCTGGGATTAAGTCAGGAGCCCGCGCATTTAATTCTGACCCGTGGTGTGTATATCTGGTCAACGGTTTTATCTCTGCTCTTCCAAAACTCATCACTCTACCTCCACCTCCGCGTAACGTGGATGTCCCAAAGTTGCGCCGGTTTGTAACTGCAAACCAGTAGGCGTTTCCTCGCTTTCATTACTGGCAAAAGAACGAGCAACAACCTTTCGCCCCACGAAGTACACTGACCGTCATTGATGTTCAGTTTTCATGATTTTTCTGACTTGCTGGGATGTCTTGCTCGATATCTTGACAGTATCGAAGGTATCTGGCACGACGTCTAGTAAGAGAACCAACGAGGCGTCCAGCAAGACAACCAAAAAGAGGTCCGGCAGGACAAGCACCCAGACATTCAGCAGGACAACCAGCAAGACGTCCAACAGGATAACCAGCACGACATTCAACAGCGCAACCAACAAGAGCCAACAAGACCCAGCCATACTGAATATCTTCGATACTGTTAAGACATCGACCAAGATATCCAGAAAATGGGTACATTGGGACGTTTTATGCGACGCAAGGATGACCCCTAAAACCCATTCAGTTTGCCTTGCGCGCATCGGAAATGTTTCTGTCTCGTCGGGAGTGTTAATGATGTCGATTAGAAACGGCATGACGATTCTTTCGCCAATTATGGACGATGGGATTGAGCAACGATGAGTTTGCAACCTCATGCGACTTCTCGTGCGTCATTGAGGATGTGCATGTGCATGTTCTATTGCGCGGTTTAATTCTATCCAGTACACGCGCGACACTGTCGGGATAACGGCTTCGTCTTAAAAGCGGGTGACGCGACCGGTGCGGGGAGGCGAAGAGGCAAGCGCTAACTCGCGTTAAACGGGATGAATGTCGGTTCGCTAATAGTTGTTACGAATTGCGAACAGCCCTCCTCGTCCGCCTCCACCTCGCCGGGACGATCCCGCTCTCCCAGTGTCCCAGGCTTGCTTAGACCGCTTAGAGAAACTATACAGGATCGGAGAATGCGCGACGGGGCGAAGGCGGCGGACGGGTTTAAAGCCGAGTGAGAGAAAACCACCGGTGGAAACAGTAACAAGGAACGGTTACAGAAACAGGAGAGGAGCATTATTCGGGAGGTTGCGAGCGAGACAGGACGAAAGAGATTTAGCAACGACGACGAGCAACCGAAATGAGCTAGGTAGGCAACTCTCTCTCCTCGCTACTCTCGCTTCCAACGCCCGCACCACCCGTCCCGCGAGCCGCCCGTTCACGTTCCACTTCATGGGATTACTACTTTGCTTGTACCAGTTTCTCACTGAGCTTTCTCTCTTTCCCCCATCTCTACGTGCACACTCGGTTAGACTCTCCGGGTGTACGAGTAACTAGGTAGGCCGGCGTACCTACGGACATGTATCTCGGCCGAGGAATGCTAATTAACTCCGCGGCTCGACATGCAATTACTTTTTTTTTATTGTTTTCTTTTTTAACATCAAAAATACCTTGCCAAGAGTTTTTGTAAACGAAATTTTATAATCTTCAGGCCGAGGAACATAAATTGATGTTACCGAATAGCATTTGGACGTTGCGTATTAGGGACGACGGTAATTATTTCGGTGGTAAATATCATGTGTTCACCAGAACATGCCAGAACTACCTAGAACCTTAGATCACCTTAGTTTATGTCATACTTTATTTATGATTTCGCCTTTCGCACCGTTTCAGCGAGATTGGCCGAAGTGGTTGTTATCATTATTGACAACGATTTATTTATCATCCAAGCTTCGACGTCTATCAGTCAGACTCTTCGGGTTTACGAGTAACTAATTAGGCCGACGTACTCATAGACACGTATCTCGGCCGAGGAATACTAATTAACCCCGTGGCTCGACATGCGACTACCGTTTTTTTAACATAAAAAAAGTACCTCACTGGAAATTTTTGTAAACAAAATTTTATAACTTTCAAGCGGAGGGACATAAATTGATGTTACTGAATAGCATTTTGATACTGCGTATTACACAGTATTGCAGCCAACCGTAATTATTTCTGTGGTAAATGTTATTTTTCACCAGAATATGAAAGAATTACCCAAAACCTTTGATCACCTTGGATCACCTCAAACCTAATTTATGATTCCGACCTTCGGACCGTTTCGGTAAGATAGACCGAAGTGGTTGTTGGTATTTTTAATGGCGATTTATTTACGATCCAAGCTTTGAGGTCTGTCGGACCGTGAATGTACCAGATGACCGAATATCTCTGACGTGCCAACCCGAGGCCCGATCCGTCTCCTCGTCCTGTTCCATCCGGGTCGAGTCACGAGTGTGTCGCGGTTTCTTGGCAGCGTCGCTCACTCCGCGTTCCTCCGTCTCGCCCGCTCTCCCAGCAGAGATCGTGAAGGGCTGAGAGACGTCAAGATGAACCACTGGGAATAGTTTGTGTTCCTGGGCTCATCAAGGTAATGCAGCCGGGAGAGAGAGATCACGCTCGGCGAGGTGAAGCCTATAGGCCAGCAGAGCGGAAGGATGATATACAGAAACCCCGTGCAAGTACAGCAATTCCGGAGCGACGGAGACCGCAGATACACCCCGAACTCCTCCAAGAGCTCCTGACGGTTCGCGGAACGACAGCGATAGTTGATACCGGAAGCCTACCGGGCATCGCAACCGAATCCGGTAGGGCAACGCAGGAATCGCGGCTATCGAAGAGAGTACAACCGGGAAGGCAACGCTCCTGGGAAGACGTATCTCTGACTGGAACGTCGTTTAATTGATCGCCGGATCGAAATTCCACCGAGACTTCAGGCATTGTGGAGGCTCGCGTTGCCCGTTTCAACCCCTCCGAAATCCGGTATTTCGACGAGAAACGGATCGCTGACGTTCCCGCAGGTGTTCGCCACGGTATTCGCGGATAGTATTAGCCCATGATGCATAACTGCCGCCGAGGTGGGGCTTACAGGCTATAGGTTCAACATCTGGTTGATTTCCAACCCGACGAAAGATCCACCGGAGATACTTCGGCAGTGGCCAAATATATCCTCGGAGGGGGTGAAGGGACGGAGGGAGCTATTTGCCCTGGCGATGAACGCCGCGCCTTCATTGGTTTTATTCTATCGCGCCAGATTCTGCCGTCCCGGTCCAAAAACGATGTCTTATCCGCGTTATAGGAACGACGTCTCCAACGGTGAATAAATACCTCGGGGTTACTGTTTGCCGGCCGGATTGATAGGGTACAGGACGCTTTGGCAAAGTGTGACCCGTTTTTATCCCTCCGTTCCCCGACGCCTTCGCCTCTTCGGGTATCAAAGCCTACCGGCTCTACCCCGGTTAGACAACGTCGAGAAACGCAGGCGTACGTGTGTACAGGTCGGGACGCGGATCGGTGTGGAGGGCTTAGCGAGAGACTAGAGAGACTTATACCCACGAATAGAAATCCCCCTCCGTTATATGCACGTTCTCCAAGAGAGTCGCGCTCTCCCTTGTCGTCTCGTCTGCCGTATCTAACGGTCTCGCTGACGTCAGTACGTCGCACTCTTCTCTCGGTGCCGCTGCTTTCCCCCTTCGTTTCTAGCTCGTTGCCTTCGCGACTTATTCGAGGGAAGACCTATCTTGCGTCCCATTTAATAAATGAGAAACGACACACCGAACGGGAATTACGTCGGTGGGTTCTTTATCGGTACGGACAGGCCGACAGCCGTACGACACACACCTCTATATATGTATATATATATAATATAAATTCATATTTTAACAATAATATATCTTGACATGATTTCTCTATCTACGTGACGTCGTATTTTTACATTCTCTTTTTCCTTTACAAGCAGAGATATGTGTCCGGCGGAATGAAGCAGATTGCAAATTCGGACTGCAGATGAGGAAACTACGGTCTTATCTTGGGGGTGAAGTATCGAAAATGTTTGTACGCGTCCATCGTTATCGTCTCGCGTTTCCTCCTCATCGGCGACGTCGTCTTTGCCTCTCGCGGATCCGCGTGGAAACATAAATTGAGGGGTGAAGAGACGGAGCGGAGCGTGAACGACGTTAGTTTCCCGCCTCAGTCTCCCTCTTCACTTTCCCCGCCTTGTATTTCCCTCTCGCGACTCTTGTCGAGCGACGCGGCCGAGGGAGGTCTTCGACCAGCACCCTCGAGCGTCTCTTAATTATAGGGTTCCCTCCGGCGGGCTCTTCGTCCCGCCTCCCAGTCTCCTCCTACTCAGCCGACACTCTTTCAGAAATACGTCAGACACACCAGATTACGGGTTGGAAGACGTCCGATCGAATTCCAACCGTCCTTCGCTCGATTTCTCTTTCTCTCACCCTACCCATCCATCCGGCCCCAAAAGCCACCGACGGATGGGAATATCCGGCGATGGTCCACGGGTGACTGAAAAAGAGGGTCCAAGCTCTCCCTCCATCGCTTTCAACTCCTCCAATCGGAACCTCCGAGGAATCCCACCGACTCGCGAAACCGATATCTCAACCGAATCGAGAAAGTTTGCCCCCTTATTTTTGTTCCACTCTCTCGCACCTAGTGGAGTCTATGTGTGGCGTCACATCTAGGCTTGACGCCTGGTTCTTCGCTCCGCGGTATGTATCGAAAATCACCCTTTCGATACGGCCGACGAACGATCGGCGCACCGACTCCAATCCCCCCGGCCCCGGACTCATGAGGGGGCGGGGGGGAGGGGGGGGGGTTGAAGCGCAACGCCGCCAATTCCCAGACGAGCCTGATACGATCTACCAAATGTCACTCGGCCAGGGCTCCGATGTGCGAGGGAAAGAGAGCCAGGGTGTACCCGAATAGAGGCAACATTTCTATATTTGAATTGAAGTTTCGCATGACACACCCCGAACCCGCTATCCTCATCTCTCACAATCGTGCTTCTCGGGGAGATGGAGAGAAAGAGAGAGGGAGAGACAAGGCTGACAAGCCTCTATCTCTGTGGTTAACGGTATCGACCCATTCCCCTGCACCGAGGAAGATAGAGTATGGAACCGCGAGAGCAGCAATAACCCCGCCCCCCCCCCCTCCACACCCCTGTGCTGACGTTCGCGCCGTAAATAATGTTACACACTCCCCGGTGCACCGCACTGACTGAATTCGCCTTCCAGTAATACGTAGACACACACATCCATGCATCGGAGGTGTGCGCACCTCGGCCTTGTTATTCGCGGATAGGTCAAACTTTTGACAATCGACGGAAATAAGTTTGCACTTTGAAATCTGTACGCGGTAAATAGTTGGCGATTATACATGCGTACCGGAAGGGGCTGGAGAAGGAGAGGGACGAGGAGAAAACTGAAGAAGCAACTCGGTAGGATTCGCGCTTCGGTAAGCTGTGAGAAACAAGGTTTGTGAGGTGTGGCGCAACCCTTGTTTCGAAGATCTATCTCGTATACGGAGAGAGCGGCGTACCCCGGGGGGGGGGGGGGGGGGGCGCGCCAAGTAATGCCAAGATTATGTAAACGTCACTCCCTGACGACGACGACGACGGCGAGGATGAGGAGGAGACGGGAGAGGCTGCATCTGCCGTTGGGCCTTGTTCGAATTGTTCGCGCTCAGTGCGGAGGGGTAAACTCGGCAAATCTGTTCCTCCTCACGAGTGAAAACCAGCCACCTTCTCGCTCCTACCGACTGCGGAAACTCTCCTGAGAGAAACACACCGTACATCTGAAATTCCGCTAGAGTTAGCTCGCACAATGAAGCATCCCGGCTTCCAGTGTATATCGAATAAATTATTAACTACATTAATAGAAGCGCCGAGAGAAGCGTCGGGCGGAATTGCGAAAGGTGGAAGGACTTAATTCCGGAAGCGTGCCCGGGGTTGCTCGATTCGCGGAGACCCTGGCCGAGGATACGGCGCAACGAGAATCGCCGGTAGTTTTTCATCTGGGTATCGGACGCTCGGAATCTTGGACGAGTCTTTCTTCGGGAAGCTAGATGAGCAACTCGGAAACAGCACTGGGTGTTCTCTGGGAAACTACGGCGCGCGATCTCTCGCCATTCTCTCTCGCTCTCTCTCCGGCTCGTGACCGTAATGGTTCCCTCGCGCCATGTAATCAGCACGAAGGCGTTAGGTAGCACGGCTTCCCCGCGGTGATAACACGTCGGGGTCACTTAGAGACCCGGCGCTAGTCACACCCAGAGATATGGAGAGGGTGCGAGTTCCACTCAAGGGGGGGGGGGGGGGGAGAGGAGGATCTTCACGGGGCCCCCTATCTCTTGCACCGTTACTTCGCCAGCGTCGTACCGAATGCGGTGGGCTTGACGTCTTGGTGAATGGAGATCCGGCTGATGCCCTCATTTTACCCGGCTCGGGAGGAACCGTTCGGGAATTTAATTTCGGCCGCTGCGAAGATCCGGCTTCGTCTCTTTATTGCTTTTAGTGCCGATTAACCTGCGATTGGTTGAATCGTCGTAAAATAATGTGCAGATTGGCGCCACGCAAACGAGGGCAAGGAAAAATGACTTCAAATGCAAGGGTCGTCGGAATATTCTAACGGTGGTTTTCCAATCTGCGCGACGGTTCGGATATCCTCATTTTCCCAGGGCTGTTCTGAGAATCTGGAGGACATACATATATGTATATCGCGGACGTATCTGTACCGGAAGTGCGGGGAATGTTGTAATTGGCCTAGACTTTCGTAATCCCAATTTCGTCCTCCAACCTTGTCTTCGTACAGCATCGGTCGTGACTCTCTCCCTCTCGGGGAGCGCGCACCCGTTGGCCCAATTTAATATAAGCTATGCATATTCAATAGTTTCCCGGTTGGTGCTTCAGGAGAGGGCACGACGGACAGGGTGAGAGCAAAGCGGCTCGCACAGCCGTCGACGACTACGACGAAAGGACAAAAGTCGTGCCGCAACGGATCCGTCTCAGCGTTTTCCTTCCGCGCTTCCCTCGAACTTCTTGTCGTCGTCCTCGTAGTGACAAAGTTCCGGCTTTCGTTGAGCCCGTAGCCTTCCTTTTGCTCCCACGGACGATTATACTGCAATCTACCCGTCGAAACTGCCTCCGTCCACCGCCCTGCCAACCCCCTTCGAGCGCCCCTCTTGAAAGGCATCCAAGCGTTCCACACAGCTTTCGTCTTTCAAAGTCCAGCAAGTTCACATTTCTTATTTCTATCCCTCCGGTCAGCACACGCCAGTCTCACCGTCCTCTCTATTCCTCCTCGTTCCTCCACCTTCGCGGAAACTCCGCGAAGCCCCGGGAAACGAAACTGCCGAATCGGTGAGAAATTTCGTCAGCATCGGAGCGTGTCGCTGTCCGAAGGAGATAGTTGCAGTCTAAGGGAAAATGCAAAGTTGCCCGCTGCATCCTCCCGAAGGCGGAGGCGGAACTATCGTCATCGTGATTTATACCCGGGATTGAGAAAAGTGTCTTCCAAATTCTACCGAAAGTTTCTCAGCGACTCCCTTCCACCCCATCCTTATCAGACGCGTATATGTCGGACAGGTAACTTTTCCTTTATCCGTTGGCTCCGACGTCGACATCGTCGTCGTCTTCGTCCTTACACTATATATCCGCGCTTCGGGGTAGTCGCTCTCGCGAGTCTCTCTATCTCGACAATGAATGGATGTCAAAAACCCGGCAATTAATTCAGCGCTCCCCCATGCTCAGGAGGTAGAAGGCGAACAAAAGGGGTAAGAATACCATCATCCTCCCTTTCCGACGAAGCACAACCCAGCTAAACTCTCTCGCGCTACTTCGAGACCCGGGGAAAACTTGTTCCGGAATGAAACTGACGAGGTGGACAAACGGGGAATGAGTAAGAGAACGAGATAAACCGAAAGTGAAGATAGGGTGAGGAGGATGTGAATGGAGAAGCGGAGTGCAGAGTGAGGGCACAATGCGAACGGATCATCCAACTTTACTTTGCTTATTGTAATTCAATTTCACGGGGGTGTCGCCGCTCAGTCTATCCGTCTGTCTGCTCACGCCGCTGCCGTATCTACGACCAACCGGGCGCCTCTTCCGTCTCTCCTTCGTCTCTTTCCCGACGAAGTACTTCTCCGGACACGTTCCGAAACAAGCCTTCTTCCTCAGTAACCCGTAGCAAGCCTGATCCCCCGTGGAAAACCTCCAGACTCCCCGAGGATCTTGTACTTGACAACTGTTTAACATCATCTTTCGCAACTCTGATTTCTCAGGCTCTATGTATACATCGTGTACTCTTCATGTATAAAATTTGTATATGCTTCATTCCCTTCTGTTCACGTTCGCCTCCGGAGATGAAGTGTCGGATGAAGTGTCGTGGGAAAAACGAAATCTGGACTACGACGGATCCGTGGTGGATCTATGATGGGCGGCTGCCAAAAGGTCCTGTAAGGTCCTTATCAGGCCGGACCTCATCAGGCCCCTATATCCGCTCCAAACCTTCCACCAAAGGTACCGCTCCAATCGTTCCAGCAGGCGGACATCCGGCAAACGCACATGATAGATCTGTCGCAAGTCAACGGTAGGTCAGATTTTTTTCCTGCTCGTGCAACATTTGAATTTATGTGACCAACAGCTACCGAAGCTTTGCAGTTGGGACCTTCGGGCCTGACTAGTTGCCGTATGTAATGCCTGGATGCCGCGCAACCACTAAGTGCGTTCCTGTACCTTAATATATTCATCCTTTGGATCGACCATCCCGAGCTGTGTATCTCCTCCGCGCTTTTGGTCTGAGACCGCCAGTTCAGGAACCAAGCTACGAGAGGTTTTGGCGGCAGATGTTGCCGTATAGCAATGAATTTTGAGTATTAATATATAGATAGCCCGAGACGATAGTCGTGAGAATATTCCGTCTCTCGTTCTCCTGCAACCCGGTTTCTCCGGGGTAGTTAACGAGGCCGCCGAGACACACAGTGTACAGGCTTAAGCATCGACCCTGGCGCGTACCTCTGGCACGCAGAGTAAACATCGGTAACTGGCCGGGGGTGGTGAAGGGTAAGAGAGTCGCATTTCCAAGCAATATCTTGCACCAAATTGTGCACGCCACGACGTCAGCCAGAGGTGCACGGGAGGGGTTCTCACTATCTCCCCCGCTCTCTCTCCCTCGGCCGCTTGCATCGCCCAGACTGCAGCAACGCACACTTACGCGAGGGTATATGACCCGGTCGCGTTTACCACTTGCGCCTCACGAGCTACGGGCTACGCCACCGTCGTTGACGTCGTGGCGATGATGCCTCCACGGCAAATACGCCTCGACTCTGTTTACACAGCGAGCTATCAGACTCCGGTGGGTTTGCCATGCCTGCATGTCTGCCCGCTCAATCCCTGCGCTGACTAAACACGCCAACTTAGATTGCCATAACGGGAGAGGCGCAATGTTTCTACGCACCTCCGCACACCGACGAGTACCTTGTACGAAGGGCGACGCAGCGTCTTTCATGAAAAATCCTCGCGATTCATTGAGATAATGAAAAATTCTTGATGTGAGGGTCCAGCATTGCATAGACGTGGGCAACTCGAATGATGGAATGATATGGGTGACGTTAGCGCACTTACTTCGCAACCGTCTAACCCGGGATCAAATCCCGGCGATCACCATACTTTTTTGTCAGTCACATTTGGACCGGCCGGCACATCATCGGCCACGATCAATTCTCCGAAGTCTCCGCCCGGTCGTTACATGGTGTCAGAAGTTATCGGATCAATAACACCTTCCCACAACGCATTCAGAGGAGCCATGATGCAGCTCTTAGGCAAAGCGACCTCCGATGAACACCTGCAAGCCCGTATACATACAGAACGGCGACGCAAAGCTGTAAGACCGACGATGATAGCAAGGGAATGGCACTGGAAAGCTGCGACCAGGGATTCAATGGGCCAAAGAAGTGCTCCGGGGAGGGACACAAGCACCGACATCATGGCTATACTAGTTATCGCGTAACGCAACACTTGCAACTTTGCACATTCGACTAGGACGTCGACGATTACAAGAGCAGGTGTGCGACGGTCCAGCATTGGATGTATGCAGATAATTCGAATGATGGAAAAATATGAATGACGTGAATATGAGCGCAGTGGTTAGCGCTCTCACTTAGTAACCGACTAACCCGGCTTCGAATCTCGGCGATCACCATACTTTACCAGCATTCAAATTTGGACCAACCGTCACATCATCGGATTCACAAGCATGTCAACGTCAAAATATTTGTTAAATGGTTGAACAAGCAAGAAAAATTCCGTTCTACGAAAAAAATATATATATATATATATATATATATATATATATATATATATATAATCGACGTTGACATGCTTGTTCGAAAATTAAAAAAATATTTTAATAATCATATTCCATGATTTGTAAGTTTTTGAGATCCAATCGGCCCATATTCCATTCACGTGTAGTGGTGTAGTGCAAGAGCATTCTCCGGAAGTCTCCGCTCGGTCGTTACGCTGATCTCGTGACATTCCTCCATAACGTCCGTCATGCGGTGAGCGGAGTGGAGGCAATGTCCAAGATTACCGATCGGTATGGTTTCGCGTCCCTTCTGATCTCGACTCCAGCACTGCCCTAATGCGTTGCGCTTCCGAGCCCCTGGGGCGTTGGGAGGGATGTCCTGGATCTCGCTCGCCGTTCGCTCGGTTAGCCATCCGTGGAGCCTAATCTCGTCGTTACACTTCAATCGACATCGCGCCAGCGAACCATTCGCTCGGTCGGTCCGGTCGATGGATATGCCGACTGTTAATAATTCACCGAAAGCTGATAGTTCTTAGGTGTCCATTGCACATCCATCCGGGAGAGATAGACTATCGGGGAGGGCTCGAGCCTGTGGAGGAACACGTTCTGGAACACAATTTCGAGGAGATACCCGGTTGGCGACACCGATGGGATGCATAAACCGGGAGAGCTTGAACGTTTCTGCGACCACCGACGTGTCCTTCATCGCTAGACATTCCCCCAGGCACCTGACGTTTCACACACCACGAGGGATGACGTTCTTGTCGTGCCCGGAGAGGAAACGCCGTAGCCGGACTATACACATCCGGTTAAATGCGGTTTGCCGCAGATGATGAGACGAAATGGAGACCGTTGCTTGCAACTGACCAACGGAAACGCAAGCCCCGTTTTCAACCCCCTGCGCCACGCGGAGCAGTAAAATTCGCGAGAACCGTCGGCTATCCCGCATCCGGCAACAGTCCTCGGGGAACGAAGGGAGGCCTGTGTACGCCGTAGGGTGGAGAGGGGGGGGGGGGGGGGTCGAGGTTCCAGGGGGATGCAAAAATATTTGCGGTCTCGCCTTCCCAGGACCGGGTAAAACTGGGGTCGAGCAAAAATAAGACAAAAACAGGAACTGGGGAAAAATGGAAAGCTCGGGAGGCACGAGAGTTTTCTCGTAGAGAGTTCCCTCGCGTTATAAGCCCGACGGTGCGTCGAGCTTTACCTCCCCCCACCCCCCAGATGGAAATTTCGTACGCCGACTATCCGGAAGTTCTCGTTCCACGGCGATATCCTCGTGCGAGTTCTCCGCTTCCCGTGCACCTCGTTCGAAAGACTCTTATATACCCGGGGCTTTCGCTACCCGCGCTCTTACCTTCCCTTTTTGATTTCTTCGCAGCCTCCCCCACCCCCACCCCCCCCCCCCTCCCCCGTGCCACCGACTGCTTCGAGAAGTAGACCTTTATGGCGAGGATATATAGGTATCCGTACAGGAGAGGTGGATACGTTTTCAGAGTCGGGTTGAGGGCACACCCCGCTTCGGTTATTACATGCACATTCTATTATCCTGTATCCGCGGTATCTCGAGGATCTCCGAAGGCTCCTCCAGGGCCGGACTCGTGTATAGGTCGGAGTTAAGGCTCACCCTCCGAATCTCATTTCATCCCTGAAACTCGACTAACACCCCGCTCTTCTCGCCCCCTCCCGGCCGACGGAGAGTATTCCAGCCAAGGTTTTGCCTGCATGCATTCAAGTTTTAACTCTTTTCGCAAACCGCGCGTGTACTTCGGGATTCTTCCTCTTCTCCCTGCGCTTTTCCGACTGCTTCCCGGGAACATTCGCCCACACGATCCTTTCACTCTTTATACGATCCTCGCCACACCTCGTCTATATCTCGGGCCCTCCTTGATTCTCCTCTCGAAACGAACGGGGAAAACTTCCCGACCGAATCGCACCGGAGGTTCTTCGAGGTGGGTTGCCTGTATTTCTATACGAACGCGAGGGCGTCCTCGCCGCGACTTGAAAGGAAACACCGGCACTACCCTCGAAACACCCCACGGGAAATACCACCGAGCGGCCCAATTAATGCCAGGCAAAATCGGATTCTTATTTCGGTGAACCGGCAGCCTGCCCTCCCGCTGTTCCTCGGGGCAATTCCATATACTCGGTTTTTCCTTCCTTCTCCCGACTCGCCTACCAATCCACCTCCCCGCATTTGGTCCGCAAGAGAGATCGAGAGACACAGCGCGAGAGGAGAAAATCGCAAATGAATACGTAATACCCGAAGCCGTGGGGGTTGCAGAGAAACCAGCCAGCAGCAGCATCAGCCGAACAGAGGCACGGAGAGGACGAAGGGCGAAGAGGAAGGAAGCGAGCGCCGCTTCGCTATCCCTGGGGAGAGGAAACTGTTGTCCTTTGAAGTTCCTTTTTCCGAGGCAGCACCGCGGAACTTCTGGCGAGCTCGTAGTGGAACACCGACCGAGGCACAACTGCACCAACTCACCGGGCAACCCAGCTAGTCTCTCTCTCCTCTCTCCTGGCGTTCACCGCTGCAACGTTCGCCAGCCAGCGAAGAACGATGCAGTACGATAAAGGGATGAAGAGTTCCCCTCTCGCTCCATCCGACTACGCCGACTACGCTGTGCCGCGTCTCTTCGTTCCTCCGCTCGTTCGTTTTCGACATTACTCTCTCGCCCCCCGCGGCTCGGAGCGGTATCGAGCCAGTGAGGACAAACGCGGATAAGAGGAAACTGTGCCCGGTAAAACGAGCCACTGCGTGAGGCTTTTGCAATTTAATAATACAAAAAACGATCCAACCAGCCGCAGTTGACTCCGCGCACTTCGCCCAAGCTTAACTCTTTCGCGCGCCCTTTGTAACCGGCTCTCTGGCACGAAAGTGGATAATAACCTGCGTCATTTACTCATTAGCGGACGAGCATTGTACCTTGACGACTTCGAGTGCGAAATATAACATTAACTTTGTAACGGAGTCGGTAACGGATTTGATTAGTTGCTTTTTCTTTTTTTTTGTTTTTAGTGGGAAGGAAACTTTTTTTTTAGTTTTGTCTTTGACTATGCACACTGTAAGGCTCGTGGATTCGAAAAAAGACTTCTGGCCTCAATGGCGCGGTAACACACGGACGAATTGACAGACATTGAAGAACGCTTTTTTTAGTGTTATTGGACGTGCAAATATGTTTCTGGATCGTAATATATTGGTCTAGTTTTTTCTAGATCACAAAACTTTCTCTCCTTACAAACTTCCTATGCGATGAGAGAAAAAAATTTGAACGCTCATATGTACATCATTTTTGAATATTTGAAAAAAATATTTCCTGGCCTGCAACAGACGGACGGACGGACGGAAATCGGAGAACGCTTTTTTCGCATTCTTTAACGTGTAAAATATGTTTCTGAATCGTAATCTGTCAGCCGAATTTTTTCTGAATCACAATACTTTCTCTCGCACACTTCGTATGCGATGAGAAATAAAAAAAATTGTGGACTCTCACGTATGTGATTTTAAAATGTTTGAAAAAAAAAAACATTTCCTGGCCCCAATCGACAGACAAAAATAGGAGAACGCTTTTTTAGCATTCTTCATCATGAAAAATATGTTTCTGGAACGTAATTTATTGGACCAGTTTCTCCTGGTTCACAATACTTTCTCTCCGCGCGCACTTCGTACGCGATGAGAAAAAAAAAGTGGGCTCTCACGGACATGACTTTTGAATGCAGAAGTGCTTTTCTCCGCGGCGCAGGAGTTACGGTCCGTATATCCGTGTGTCTGGTAACACATGGGCCGTATCCACTGCCCCACTCGTGCATAAGTGAAGCGTGACGTCTTCCCAGGAAAAACTACCCCCCAGTGACCTTGCCGAGAGCCGATCCTCCGCCAGTGTCTCTCTCGCCAGGAAACAATGAAACTCCCAATCACATTTGGTATTCCCCAACCTCTCGGTGGGGCAACCCCTTCGTCCCCCGGAGTTGCCAGCGCGTCGGCTGGTTCCGCGTTCCCCAGGTATATCGCCCCCTCTCCACCTGCTGCTGCTCGTGGAAACGGCTCGTCTCGTGAACCCCTTTACATTTTTATAAACCGGCCTTAATTCGCTCTCGGCGCTCGCGCCAGAAGGAGAAAGAAGAAGCGTCGCGGAGCGGCGAGAGGGCGGCGAACGTACGCGAAACTCCAACACGCGTTGCCGAACGAAATCGGCGAAGAGGGACGGAGATATAAAGGCGAGAGCAGCAGCAGGCACACACGTACATTTCGGGAGTGGTTCTTTGGAAACGGCTGGCACACGCTGGCCGTTCGCGAGCTCCCGAATGTTACGCCGGGCATACCCACCGCTCCACCAGCCACGATGATAAATCGCGTGACCAGCAGTTAGGTACGTTAGCTACATACGGTGGAACACGATCGAGCGTACGGGCGTTACGGTGAAACACGAAAATTATTATTTCGTAAAATTTATATTCGACCTTATTCGGAGCCCGCGCCGAGGGGGTGGATTGGTAGAGAAAGGAGCAGAATTATTGCGGCCCATTATGCCGATTTGAGGAGGGAGGGAGAACGCCCGTTGTAATCCCGCTCGTAGGTAAAAGCACTATGCGACGAATCCCGGGAATTCTTCGGGAAAAAATATATGGATGTAATTTTTTTTTAATTAATCAACTCGTCGGCAACGTCCTACCGGATTCGATACCGCGTATCTGAGAAGATGCTTCTCGCAATACAAACGATTCGTTGTGGTCGCTCGTCTCCGAGGAGATTGCACATCCGAACCAGAACCGTTGCGGAGTCGTGCGTGAGGATTTAAATCCGGGGCAGATACGCTCCCGGAATATTCAATATACGTAGGGGAGACCGGGACAAAACGAATTAGCTGAGAAATGTTGAGGTTGTTCGGATGCATCCGGAGTTATGGGAAAGAAATTCTGCTTCTGCATTCGAGATACGTTCCAGACAAAAAATGTATCCACAACGTCACTTCCGGTTTGAAGATCACAATTTTGAACCGGAAGCGAAGTCAGGCCGATTTTTTTTTTTATTTACTTGTAACGTCACTTCGGGTCTTAAAATTTTTATTTTTGACCGAAAGTGTTGTCATACGAAAAAACGTCACTCCTGTTTTCAAAATAAACATTTTTGACCGGAAGTGATGACCTACTGGAAAACATCCGTTCCGGTAAAAAAAAAAAAAAAAAAACCGGTATTTGGAAACCGGAAGTAACGTTTTCCCGTACGACGTACCTTCCGGTAAAAAATCGAGATTTCGAAGCCGGAAGTGACGTGTATTATGTGCGAGGGTCGCAACGGATATTTTCTCAAAAATGTCGCGCCCTGTTTTGCCTCCCCTGAATTCCCACGTGATATCCCCGTTATCGATCAAAATTTGTGCCAAAGTTGGATTTAATATAACAGCCTCTCTCGACCCGATACGACCGATTAATCAGACGGAATGTTTCGTAATGTGTGGGCGCGTAATGCAATTTATTAATTAGTAAATCAGCGACTCGGATGAGGAAGCGAGATAGGCGGACCAGGGGTGCGCGCGCGCATTTAATGGGAATTCTATCCATCTCTCTTTGCCACCCTTCGCACGAGTCTCGGCTTACTCGCTGGCGGTACTCCTGTTCGCGGAGAGCGGAGAGCCCAGCCGAGAGGTGCGTGAGAGTTGGAACACCAAAAGCGATCCTAATTACTGATTAGAAGAGACATAGAGTATAAGTTTAGGGAAGCGAAGGTGGCGGGAGGGGTGGAAAGGATGAAGGAGAGATTCGCGCACTCGGGGGAGAGCGAGGAGAGCACACAGAACCGCACACTGGGTTCTTGATAGCCACCGCGATCCTATCCGACATCCTTCCTGGACGCGAAGAGAGGTGGCAAAGCTTCGGTTACGTGTATATACATATATATAAATATATATGCATATAGAGATATAGTTTATCCATATACACACCTATATATCCTGGGAAGGCCACGACCGAGCGAGTAATCGGCGACCTCGATTATCCTCGAATATCGAGAGAGAGGGGGAGGCAGGGATGGAGGGAATATCGGGGGTGTCCAAGAATGTGTGCATGGCTCCTATACATGCGATTGTGTGTGTGTGTGTGTATCCGCGCCGAGACAATTTAATCAAGAGAGTATCAAACAAAGTTAGTGCCGGGAAATTAAGTTCCGTGATTCGCAGGGTAGGTATACGGGGTGCCGGTAGACGTATACATGGCATCGAACACCAGTGCGACATATAGCTTTACTCGTTATCCTCGCCTATCACTGCGGACCGGTTTTGTTGGCCCGATCGTTTTATACAGCTCGAAATATGTCCTATACGGCTCTTGTTATTTAAAAAAAAGCTAAAAACGAAAAAAAACCAAGTGTCCGTATGTGTGATGAATGCATTATGATTTCTAGGCTATATCTGATGTGCATTTTCCCACGGATTATCAAGAAAACACCCGACATTGCCATTTTTATCCTTATCAGTGACGTCGATAATTTTCCCGTGACTTCCAAACTCCAAAGTGTCCCATTTGCCCGAGCAAGCACATGTTCCAGACTTGGCTCGGCGAAAGAACTCCGGAGATATCCTGATTCTCCTGGCCGCTTTTACAAAACCGCCGTGCCCTCGTGGTTTTTGAAAGCTCCGCCGCTTGCCAGGGTGCAACTAAAACAGGACAGGGCCGATGGTCGCGAGGGATTTCTCTCCTCGTTCCTACGGCATTACATCCCCGATGGTTGGTGAGGGCTTTGACCACTAAGACTGACCGGTTTTATCGACCGACCATTTCATACAGGCAGAAATACGCCCTACGCATTCCGCGGCTCTTGATAAAAAAAAAAAAAAAAATAATAATAATCCAGCTCTAATGAAGATATTACCGCTTAATGAAGTAACGGAAACATTATCGCTTATCATTTCCAGGCTTTATCCGATGTGCATCTTTCCCCGGATTACCAAGAAATCACCCAACATTGCCATTTTTCACCCGATCAGTGACGTCGATAATTTGCCCGTGATTTCCAAACTCCAAAGTGTCCCATTTGCCCGAGCAAGAACATGTCCCAGACTTGGCTCGGCGAAAGAACTCCGGAGATATCCTGATTCTCCTGGCCGCTTTTACAAAACCGCCGTGCCCTCGTGGTTTTTGAAAGCTCCGCCGCTTGCCAGGGTGCAACGCAAAACAGGACAGGGCCGTTGGTCGCGAGGGATTTCTCTCCTCGTTCCTACGGCATTACATCCCCGATGGTTGGTGAGGGTGCGGGAGCCGTGTGCAGCGCGAGGGTTGTAGTACAGTAGAGTGCGGTTTTCCGACCGCAAGCTACAGTACGTGGAATCCTGAGGCTGCCTGCCACCGATACTGTGCCTCCGTGAGCCTCGGCTCGGAAAACCCCGTTAGCCAAGCCGCCCTACTCGCTCACCGGAGAGCCCCTTCCCTTCCACTTTCCCTTAACCGGAAACCCTCTGTAACGAGCTTACTTCGCGTAATATCCCTCAGTCGCGTTTCACCGAGCCCGCTGTGAAGCGAACTCCCTGCCGCTCCCTTGAACTCCCTGTTTTCCAGATGCTCATGCGGATTCGAAAACCCTCGTGAATTTCCAACCTACGACCGGTCAAAAGGCTTTTAAGCGCGGAACGCCGGTCAGCACCTCCACCGGAATTCCCAGCCTGATTATAACCGGCCCCGGAGAACAACAAGCTCGTAAACAAACTTTGGTTCAACCTCGTGCTCAATGGTACACCCTCAGTGGTAACGAATGGCTTTCGACTGACTGTCGATGGGCTACAATGGAAGAATGTACGACCCGCAGCGCGGTAAATTACAACGTACCGACCAGACGTTTGAGCTTCATTCTTTTTCAGCGACAACGAGAAGCACCGCCACCAGCGGCGGGACGCCAGCAGCGAAATTGGCCGTGGAATATTTACGACGCGATCTTTGCTCTTCACCCCTTTTCTGCAAGGGCGGTCGGCGGTGCACGGGCGAAGGCTTTTGTGACTGGATTCTCGTCGTCGTCGTCGTCGTTGAAAAAGTCGTGTCCCGGGCACTTCGCCACTTCGTACCTTTTCGAAATCCTCGGCGTCCTCCGCCCAGTGTCTCTCTCGCTTCTCCGGTGTGCCTCGAAGGCTCGTTCGTCGAATTCTTCGTGAGATTCTTCGTCGAACAAAAGAAGGACTTTCGCCGAGGTGCACGCCCACACCTGGAGCCATCCGCCGCGTCGTTGTTCAGAATGAAATCTACCTAGGCAGTCTACGTCGCCGTAGTCGTGGTGGTGGAGCGTCAACGAGGGTGAGAAAAGTGGCTCGGGCCGTTAGGTAGCGCGAAAGCTCGCATGGAGGGTTGTAGAGGAGGGAGAAAAAAGAAGGCGAGGAAAAAGAATAAGGATCCTCCGAGAGAACACAGAGACTACCTCGGGGAGGGCCAGGAAAAGAAAGGAGGAACGAAGTTGTAAGAGAGTCGGTGAGAGACGGTGGAGAAGAGAACGGCGGAGGCCTCGAGAGAAGCTAAAGTTGCCGGGCAAGGGACGCAATCGAGTGGGATTAAACCTTCTCGATTGCTTCCAACTTGACGCGAGCGACGTTTCGACCGTTTCCATCTCGCGTCGTAGTTCCCTGGGACGGTGGTGGTGTGGCAGTCGTCGTCGACCCTCATTCTTTCGGCTCACGCTTTCTCTCACTGATTTCATCGTCTAGCGGTGAAAAGACGTTTGATGGTAGCCGAGGCAAGAAGAGAGGGTGCGAGAGCCCACTCGAGTAGATTTTCATCCATAGAGAGCGGCCACTGCCCTATACACTGGGATTCTCTCTCAGTCCGACCCTCGTTCACCAGCGGTGTCCTCTCTTTCACGGTTACCCTCCGAGATCATCCCGGGGTTAATTGGACATTTTTTATTGTCAATTTGTGATTGAGATCGGGGGGAGGACCAAACGTCTTTGTCGTTAGCTCTCGGACCGATGAGGAGAATTGCTCTCTCGCTACGACCGGCCGGGAGGAAGGAGGAAACGCTCTCTCAATGAAAAAGGATGTCCCTTCCGCGAGGGTAAGAACCAGTGGAGAAACGACGCTTTGTAGAGCCGCATTACGACTCCCTTTGTCCCTTATCGCGCAGTTGGAATGCAGCGTTCTTCCTCCTTCGCCTGGCGAAGCGGCTAGTGGAGTTTTCAAAGCTTACGGATTCGCTTCTGTTACGTTTTAGAGGCGGTATAGGTAGGAGAGATTACAGTTTACTCTCGAATGCCTCCTCCTCCGCCCTCCGACGTTGATGCCACGGCTCTTTCCATCGCCTGTTCGTACAGCGCGGCGTCGATGACGAACCATCGGGAGGAGCCTCGAACGACGAAGAGGTAGTTACTACGTAGCTATACGTCTCTTTCGAAGGCGCCTTTTCTCCATCCCAAGGAATCACCGGAGGTGCCAGATAGGGTTACGGCCTGACGAGATAAGGCACTCTTCGGCGCGGTTGGGGCATAAACACGGGGCTTCGATATCTCGAACGATGCAGACGAGGATCCTTCCCTATTTACGGAACCAACAGCTAATATACTTTTCGCTCGTGAGACCAAACGAGGACTTCACCGACTACGGTACAACGACTTGTTTCTCCATTTTTTTTTTTTTTTTTTTCAGACAAATCCTTTCAATCACGTACAAGCCATCACATCGCCACTATCTTGAGGGCCTCCTGCAAGAAACTCCTTTGACAAAGTTTACCGCTGGTAGGGTGAGGTGGGTCGCCTCATAAAACTCTCACAAAAGTCGACGATGAATTTTGGTATGACCGCCCGTCGGACTTTTGGGGCCAGACGTTCTCTCCCGCCGGTTCGGTGAGCAAAAGAGGACGGATACGAGTTTCCACTTTGCTATCAGAGGAAAAACTGCGCCGTCCAATGGGTCGTAGGCTCTCATACGAATCCAGCTGTGTGCGAGGGCTTCCAGAGGTACAAACGCGCTCGTTGCCATCCTCCACCCCCCCCCCCCCCCCCCCCCTCCGTACAAGAGGCGAAAGCAACGAGAACGACGACGAAGCCTCGCCACTCGGCTCCCAGCGAGCCTTCTCTGCACTTCTTGTCTATACCATTTTTTTCCCGTCTTCCTCTAACTCGGCCTGCCGCTGCTGGTGGTGCTTCTTCTTCTTCTTCGTCTTCTTGTGACATGCTTACACGGGCAAAAGCTCTGAAATATTAAGCGCGCAATTACCAGGCCCATTCACCGTGTGATGCACCACTGAGACGAGCGCGCAGCGCGCGCTCGCGCGTTTGTATCGCGGGGATGACTGAGCGAGAGAGAATGAAAGAAAGGGGTTGTTCCGCGCCAGAGGGTGCGACGCGAATAACAAGGACGCCAGAGAGAATTCACGCACTCTTTCTCTGCGCCTCGTGCACGATGTTTCTTTTTTTTTTTTTATTCACTCTCTCTCCTCTCGCTCCTCTCCTATCCGACGCTGGCGTGTGCTCTATGCGCTCGAGACTCAATGCGATGATAAAAAGCTCGTGTGCAAAAGATGAAAAGCTTTTGAGCGAAAAAGAAGTCGACTGGGTGTCCAAGCAAGCAAAAAAAAAATATATACATGAAAAAAAAAAAAAAAAAAAAAAAAACAAGAAGCGCCAAGCTGGGAGACGAGACGGAAAAAAACACTGCCTGAAAGCTCATAATAACTACACGATGTTGCATTGTGTTCTTTTTTCGCACAGTATATAGCAGCGCGATGCATTCCCGCTTCTCCGGCCGAGCGTCGCCGAAACTCCCTTGGATGAAGTAACGTGAAACACAGCCGAACCTTGAGCTTTCTCCGACACGCATAGAGGTATCGGGAACCGGTGATAGAGGCGCAGAGTGTGATCCGACGGTCTGTCGAGAGAACACGAAGCAATAGACTGTCCCCGAACGGGCCGTCGGACGGGAACTGACTGACGAGTCGAAAACTCCCAGCGAACTGGGGTGGGTTTTGCGTGAGCTCGAAATTCGCGGGAGAGATGCACGTTGGCAGGTAGAATCTAGGTATCGCATGCCCGGCCGTAGTCGTCGTCGACGTTGGATGGGAAAGGGCTTGCCAGGATGGCCCGGAGAGCGCGCGGGAGAGGAGAGAAGCGCCGCAGGACCGGCGGCTGGTGGTAGGGCGAAGGGTGGTGCGAGTTGCGGTGCTTTCTCACCCCCTCGAGCTCTCACCTCTCCCAATGCCACGGGACATATATCTATGTACACTCGGTGTACACAGTGTGTGAGCGAGAAAGCGTACAGTATGCAGTATCTATATGTACAGCT
This sequence comes from Stenichneumon culpator, assembly GCA_964017025.1. NCBI lineage: Eukaryota > Metazoa > Arthropoda > Insecta > Hymenoptera > Ichneumonidae > Stenichneumon > Stenichneumon culpator. Next base: position 14,304,246 of record OZ024779.1, on the reverse strand, counting down.
ATACATTATCTAGCAGCCATTTCAGTGGCATCATGGGTTGAAAGCGAGGGAGCGTCGGGAGGGGGCGTTGGGGGGGCGCGGAGGAACTCGGGGAGCCGAGTTTACGGGCTGCTCCATCACGCGAGAGCTTAGCTTATCTCAATGCAACAACGTAGTATCTGAGGCTTCCGTCTCCGGCGCGCGACGCTCTCGGGGCTTTCTCTCTCCTCGTCGCTTTCTGCCTAGCTTCCTAGTCGCTTGCGCCGCTCCTGCGGTGTTTCGTACACTGTCCTCTTCTCCCACCGTTGTTCTCCCGTCCTCATCGCGGTTCCCAACCCTGTGCATCTCTCTCTCTCTCCGCTGCTGATCCTCCGGGCAGACTGTATCTTCCTCCGCGTTCGTGATGCGGCCAAACTACTGTCCCTCTCTCGTTCCGCGCCGAACTAATTCGCGGTCAAACCGTGCGCGAGCGTCGAGGCATGCTCGTTACCCAGCCGCCGTCACCGCTGCTGCTCCGCCATCATCCGGCCCCCCCCCCCCCCCCCGACCGACCCCCGTGCCACGACACACTAGCCCGCACGCATGGTCCAGCGAGCGTGTATGTGTGTATCCGCGACGAGAGCTCGGGAGCCAGGTTTAGAAAGTTCTGTCGAAGATTAAGCGACAATTTATGGCCCCGCTTGGAGACAGTAGATTCACCGCAGCCTCCCGACCGACAACGAACCTACTATCCATCCCCCCGCGTCCTCTTCGCCCTCTTCGCCCAGTCTGGAGAACACACCACACATAGCGGCAACATCATCCCACTGGCGAGCTGGCTCGACCATCCAGCCGTCCCCGTAGCCTTGCCACTGGGCGTTCTCCTATTGGCTGGGGGTTATTGCGGTCGCTTTATGGGGGAGAGGGACAACGTTTAATCGAGTGGTACAGCGATAACGTTTAGTGCTCCTGGTACCCACGGTCTCGGTGCGGTGGTAGAGAGTTCTCTCTGTCCGGCGCGGCCGCCGGACTTCGCAATGCTCTCGGCATTAATAAGGGGTTGTTGCTCTGCCGCGTTGAAAAGAGAAATCCGCCCTCAGCTATGTATCACCTGATGCCGGCTTAAAACAAAAAATCTGGTCTAACGTTGACTTCCGGTTGATCTACCTATGAGTCTGCCGAAAGTCCCCTGCTGAGGCAAATGTGGAGGTAGATTTCGGAAATAACTCGATTCTGACGCACGTCTACTCAGGATTATGGTCTATGTAGATCTAGGTCTATGTACACTACTTTGATTCAAAAGAGGCTTTTTATTTTTTAATTTTCCTCCAGCCTTTTTAAAGTACAGATTTCGATTTTTAAAAAGCTGGCAAAAGGCGGTACCTAGCAAAAAATCCTAATTGGCGCCGCATTCGACGTTTCATGAGGTTCAATTTAAGATCGAAAGCTATGCTTTAAAAGGGTGGGAGGAATTTTTTTTTAATCTCCATATTTTGAAACACCCTAATGTACACTTAAGTCTATGTAGACTTCGGTCTATGTAGACTTCGGTCTATGCAGACTTCGGTCTATGCAGACTTCGGTCTATGCAGACTTCGGTCTATGTAGACTCGGTAGATGCACATGACAGGACGACGAAAAACATTTTTTGCACAGGATATCCGTCGCACACCAGAGTCGAAAGAACTTTCCGTTTCTCTGTCTCACCACTAGCAGCTCTAATTCGTAAAATGAAAACGACCACAAGAATCCTCCGGGGACCTTGTGTGTACTAACCCCGACGATCTCGAACACGCTCGGTTGACTTTCGGTCACAAAAGCATCCTAGGAGAGTGTAGGTACTCCCGAGAGAACGCAACACGCCCCTCTCTCTAGATCTCTCCTCGTGCTTTTCTTGCGATTCGAGAGTTAGCCCCAACCGGAGGTGTCACGCCTCGAAGAGTATACACTAGGTTTATTTTTCTCCGCGAGTTAACGTTTTCTTCTTCAAAAACTCTCGTACTCTCTTCATACGATACACACAACCGCCCTTTATATATACATATATATATATATATATATATATATATACACACAGTGTATACCATGTTGCTCAATCTCTTCTGTGGGTCTACCAGAAAAGCCGCGTCTAACAGAAGTCCTGGGGCGCGCCGGATGCACTCCGCGCACTCTCCACTCTCCTCCGTTCGTTCCAATGGGGCGTGCGATCTTTCCCCGAAAGCACAAGTGGAATGAGCGAGAGCCGGAGAGAACCGGGAGAGAGAATGTGTCGAGTATAGATACAGTGGAGATTGCGGAGAAGAGTACGTCTCCCGGAGCGTTCGTACTCTATCCGCACCTCTCAAACTATCTCCCGACTCGAAGCCAGGCATACCTATATCCCATGAGAGAGCTTACCGCGAGGCCTTAGGGAATAACGCTGTATAGTCGACCGGCACTCGTCCTCTCTGGCCTCCCTCAGTGAAGACTACCTCGAGGACGACGCGGAGCTGGTGCTACTGCCGGACCAGCTAGACACTGGACGCCACTTACGCAGTGCAAACAGTCTTTCCCCGGGTGCAGGCCCCGCACTCTCCTCCACCAACGCTGTCCTCCTCACCCGGTCGGCCCAAGGGGCAAACGAGTGGAAACGAACGAGGGTGTGGATGGCGCACAGTCCCGGGCGAATGTACACACACCCACAGACACACCGGTGAGAGAGACATTCAGGGGTGCAAAGCGCACCGAGACGACCTTCCGGTGTGTACGGAGTTCGCGACCTGAATGACCTGGCTCGCGTATAAAATGCATGGGTTTTACGTTCTCTAATGTACCTCCTATCTCTACCATATTTTTTTTACACTGACACCGAAGCTCGCGAGCGCCAGACACGGCGGACGTATTTGATCCTCTATCTTGCAGGAGTAAAGGAAGAAAGGAGAATGTCGAGGCTTTCGCAAGGAAGAAGAACTTCGGGGACGGATGAGCTCGCGGAGGAGGCAAGGGTGAGATTGGTGGGGCTGAATGTAACAGGTCGCCTTTGAGTCGTCTTTGACTGCCACCATTCGCCACTACCGGTAACTATTTCCCACTGAATTGAGACACTGGGGTAGCTCGCAGTGAGGCAAACAAGAAGTGGATAACGACAACCGCTGATAGATCCATGAACTGACGAAGATTCGGGCTTTTTCTTTCTTATTGAGAAGAGTCTGGCGTAATGATGCATGTTAAGCAATGCTTGGAAACAACGAAGATCCCGAATGGGGACTTCCGCCATGCCCGTCATCAATGCCTAGACCAGCTCAATAGAGCTGCTGTAGAAAAAGAGGTCATTAATGGCAATCCGGGCGATTTTTTCTCTCACGATATATCCGACATTGATCTCATCCAGAATTCGACATTCAAACATGAGAGACAACACTCGAAGCCCGCAAGACCGTGTTTACCTCAGCCAAGGAGATAGAATCCACCGTTCGAGAGGTTCAATATCGAACTACCTGTTTTATTCCTCCGATACTTCGAAAAGGCTATCGTATCGTATCAGCTCCAGCGTTCCCGGATAGCTGAACGAAGGAGTGCAGCAGACACAGCGGAAAGGGCATGAAGTACAGGGACCTTCTCCATTTTTCTCGGCGCCACAGTATCACGCTGCGTGAATCGTCCTGAACCGCAGAAATAAAAACAAATCATAGAGAAGCCTCGGAGTATAGCGCGTGACTCGATATCGACGAGCCAGAGCACCAGGCAACAGACACGGTGGGTGCGGTTTCACGGCTATTCTTCTGCTACTGATATACATCGGTCTATATAGGTGTACATACATATATATACTCCCTATATACGTCCTTAACTCGCGATGATAACAAAAAGGAAGAAGACCCTGCGCTTTCGAGAGCTGGATGTGCGTGTTTCTATATGTGTTTTGCGCGCTACCAACACATCCATTTTTCTCTCCAACCGACCTCCGCGCTCCACGCGGGTATCGAAGACCGAGGTTCGCGCTTCCCGTGTACTATCTCCTCGGGAGCGAGAGATTCCTTCCTACGCGAACACAGAGAAAGAAGGAGGGAAGACAAAAAAAAGAAGAATAGCGTTCGCGTGGGCGGGAGAGGGTTGAAACGAAGAACGAAGAGGAGCTGAACACCCTGGGGAGCTGGCAGCTCGTTACCCGAGACGTGCACTGCAACTCTCTCTCGCGCTCTCCACTCTTCCTTCGCTCTCCTCCGCGTGCACTCCTTTTTTTTCTCTCTCTCTCCACCCTCCGTCTTCGCCCTCCGCATCCTTCGCTGTCGCGTCTCTCTCTGGCGCCCGGACTCTCCGCGAACAACCGCGAGGAGAGGACGTGCACGACGCCGACCGGGTCGGCACGAGAGGCACACGAGTTCTCTTCTCACTCCGAGGAGAGAAGCTAGCCCCAGCGTCCCTTAGAACCAGCTCGCTTTCGAGCTCGCGGAACAGCGGTCTGAATAATGTCCTACCAGCCATCCCCTCCGCTCCACTCCTCACGTCTCCTCGTCCTCGACGCTCCCCCCTTCCCTCCATTCGTCTACAATGTGTGTGATACACATGTGCGTATACAGTGTACGTGCCGAGTACGGTTTATAGCTATAGCGACGGCGGGAGGTGGAGACGGAGGAGGAGGAGGAGGAGGAGGAGGAGGAGGAGCGCGAGGGGGATGAGAGTGGCGCGCTGCTTCTGCTCTCCCTCGTACGTATCGCTACTCAGTAACAAGTGGGTATTATACGAGGCTGGGTGGCACTGCTACTGCTGCTTTTGCCGACGCCCGAGTATCCCTCTCGCACACTCTAACTCACACGAACGTGTTCGACGAACGGGTGGCTTTTACCACAGTCGAATCGCACGCGTACGTGTTTTCGGCTCGCGTGTACGTGCGTATCAACCCCCTTGGAAACTCGAATCTTTCCTCGATATTTTCCGGCTCGGCTGAGGGTGTGTGTGTCTGTGCCGTACGCGGCGATCGTCTCGGTTCTGGTTAAGGGCTTCCGCCACTGCCAATGGCGATTACGTCTTGCGCGAGAGGACGGCGAGAGAAAGAGGATAAAAGGAGACCCTTAACCGACACACACGGCCGGAAAAAAACCCCGAACATTTTTCACTCCTCTCTCTATCTCGTCGCGCAACCCACGAACGCCTTCGGCCGAAGATCGTTACGTACGAGCGGGCGAACTGACCGAGGGAAACGAAGAACCGGGGCTGAGATGGACCACGGGAGAGATATTTTTGGGGATTTTTTAAATTCGCTATGGAGAGTAATTATGAGATTATTCTGGACGGACATCTTTATTAGTCAGATTTGTATAAAATGTTACATGCGAGCGGGCAAACTCGCCAAGGGAAACTTGGAACTGCTTGAGATGGACTTTGTCCATCTTGAGATGGACTGAGGGGAGAATGATTGCGGAATTTTTTTAATTCGCTATGAAGAGTGATTATGAAATTACGAGATTAGTATAAAATGTTTTACACATCCGCCTAAAAAAAATAATAATAACAAAATAAAAGAAAGTCGGCAAAGTGTGGGAAAAAAATTCTGAAAAAATTCACAGAGGAATGTCGAGCTCTCTCCTCGATGTTCGAGAAAAACAACAATGATTGCGAAGTTTCTTATCGCTCTTCCAGTCACGAAAATGACGCCCTCGGTAGGTCCTCTGCGAATCGTCTCTCACGCGAAAAGACAAGATAGGTTTCCGCTCGCCAACGGAAAAATCTGTCGGATCATTACGACCTTATAAGGACTTTGCTTCCATTTTTTTAGCCTCGACCTCCACGTGGCCAACGTCGAGTCTGCGGAGGGGGAGCGATTCTCCCCATGGTATAATCGACTTTCTCTCCTCCGTGCGAAACATTTGTCCCTCGCTTCGCGCACCGCACCCGAGGGATTGACGACTGTACATAATACGCTTGTGCGAGATCCGTTGACTGCGAGAGGGGGCGGCAGGGACCGCCCGAGGCGCTGACATTTCGGATGAACTTTGCGGTCTCATTGCGTCTTAGCATTTCCTCCTACCCTAGTTCAGACTCGTTCATCCCTCGTATTTTTATTCCATTTTTTATTTATTTTTTTCAAGACAACAACCAGCGAGATACAATCATCCCGATGATACATGCGATTCCCAAGGTACGCGCGCAAGGGGCAGCGGAGCCGCGAGGGGCCGAAGAGATAGGGCCGTTATCTGGTAGCGTTGCCTCGGCTACGGGCGACTCTTTTGCCGTGACTCCCGGAGTCATCGTCCCGTGAAAGTCTGTCTGGGGGTTGGCAAAACATTTTCAGTCCAGGTAGGTATGCAGCGGAAAGTTTCTGGCATCGCGAGAAGGGATGCGAGAGAAAAGGGGGCGGAGGGTCGGATGGGTCGCGGAGCGAGATGGAGAGGAGAGCGCCGGTGGTTGTGAAAAAAAGATATATTCGAGCCGACGTGCATTCGTATTACTTTTTCAAACGAGAGGGAGAGAAACCTAGGGATAGAGAGAGGAGGCTCGGGATTCACTGCAACACACCAGCTTCGTACGGCTCGGCCGCGCCATTTTATGAAAATTGCAAGCAACGCCAACGGAGAGAGAACTGCGGGAAAAACCCCGCGCGTGCACCCGGGCGAAATATGTTACTTCGCCATCTCGCCGATTAATGGTCGTTATTTTATTTCGAATCTGACGTAGTGCTGCCGCTGTCGCTGCGGCAACCGGCGCCGCAGTCCGCTTCGCCGCTCGCTCGACTTTTCACGTTCCCTTGGTTGAGAGAGCTTTGATGTATGAAAATAATAATTAAAATAATCGTAATAATAATGATAGGGCGAAAGTGGTGAATATGGCCCAATCAATACATCATTGATTAACATGTTAACCGCTGTGGACCATATTTACCACTTTTACCATAATATAAAATAATAATAATAATAATAACTAGCAGGTTGTTGTGGCTCAAGAAACCGGAAATGTTGCTTTCCGGAGATTCATTTTAATTTACTTTGAGTCGACCTAAAACTAGAGAAACCCCCTGGATTATTAAAAATTGGGAAAAATTGGTAAACGACTTTCCAAAAGATGTACAAGATGTACAAGACAATAATAATAATAACGATATTAATACGAGAGCCGAAGTTGGTTTGAAATAAAGGAGTATGCGCGTACCAATTGCCCGAAGAGATACATTATCAAAGAGAAATAATTCCCTCGCCGGCAATGGCGTTTATCAACGATTTAGCGATCCCATTCAGATCTCCCGGCGATTACCTCCGAGGTGTGCAAAGGTCCGCCGAGGTGAAAATTATTAAAGGTTCTTTTTTCTCATATATATTTTTTTTTAAGCGAAGAAGAAGAGAGAAAGCGTTTGGGGGGTTGACGGGGGTTTATGGGGGTGGCTATCGTGGATGAATGCTGCAGTAGTCGAAAACGGTTGAGGTTCTGGCCCCGAGGTCGACGCTCGGTTCTCCGCCGGAAGAGGGTACAATTAAAATTAGCGCAATTCAGTCATTCTGCTCGTATTCGTCCAACGGAAAGGAGGTGCGGGGTGGGGGGTGGGGGGGGGGGGAGAGGCTTTCTCTCTTCGCGCTCGCTCGCGCTCTCGGTAATTCGCGTGCCTGGCATTTATATTATTAAGCCACACGAAATTTCTCGCCCGGCCGCGTTATAGTGCTGCTCTTCGAGCTTTAAAGCTGCGTCACGCTAGCGGCAGGCCGTTGTGTGTTAGCCGCTATACAGATGAGCTTTTCTCTCGCTCTCGTCGAGCTCTTTCCGTCCCTTTTCCCCATATTCGCGCGCATTTACCGTTCGTCCGGGGGGGTTTGCGGAGGCGGCGGGGGTTGCTAGAATGACCTCTGGCCTTCTGCCTCGTCGAGGAAATAATCCCGCGTCCGTTTTGACAGTGAATTATACCTAATTGCGCTTATTACGAGGACGAGAGCGAGAGAGCTTCATTATTCCCTATTCTCACACCTCGGCCGTTCCCCGTGCGTCCGATGCGCAGCCCGGACGAGCGACGCAGCGTGTGTTATACCGCAACTCTCTATTTCCCTCACCGGAGGGGCTTTCGCGACGGTGATTCAAACGAGCGAGCGTCACGAGTCTGCACGGGCAACACACCGATGGCGTGGCGCGTATTATTATCAGGCTCCCTGCATTCCATGTTTCTCACCTATTTGCAACGTAATTCGTCGCGTTAGGGCTTATCGGGAGAGAGGCTTGAATATCGGAGTGTGGACTCACCTTTGGATGTGTTCTCCTGGGAAATGCTACCTTCGGGTCGATCTGTAACAAACAACGATTTATTCGATCAGAAGATGTTATATGAAGTGGGTTAACTGATGCGTGAGGAAAAATCTGGTCTTTGGTGGACTCGTGATACAGAGATCTATGTTAGACGTATAAAGACGACATACTGGGACGATTTTAGAGGCAGGATGTTAATTTCGAGAATGAACGGACGGACTGATATTTATCCACTTGAATCTACAGTATATGTAGACTTCAGTGCAATTCGCAGTCTATGTAGACTTCAGCGAAATCTACTGTCTATGTAGACTTTAGTGAAATCTGGTATCTATGTAGACTTCAGTGAAATCTGCCTTCTATGTAGACTTCAATCTATGCAGAATGAAATATGCAGTCCATGTAGACTTTAATCTACACAGACTGAAATCTGTAGTTTATGCAAACATCAGTTTGCCCAGACTAAAAATCTGCAGTACATGTAGACTTCAGTTTTCCCAGACTGAAATCTGCAGTGTATGTAGACTTCAGTCTGCACATACTGGAATCCGCAGTCTATAATCTATCGTAAACAGACTTCAACACCAAGGACGATCGGATTATATACTCTTGTCTATACGAGTCTAAAGAGCTTAAGTAGCCTCCGTGCAGTTAAGTAGACCTTTTAAATGAAAATATACAAAAAATAGTAGATTGCTGAAGTTCTAACTATTAACTTAATTTCCACATTACATCCCGCAATGCAGATTTAGCCGCTAATAGTCCATTTAAAAAAAAAGTAATCCCCGTACATTAATATCTCAACAAAGACACATGCAAAAATATTCTTCTTTTCTTCCGGGTTTGATTCCTCGCCTCTGCTCCCATGTTTTCCGGCTCTCCAAGCTCTCGTCCTCTCACGATTCATTACAGGTCGGTTTTTTTGCACAAAGAGTGGATGCTTGAATACTCTACTCGGACGGTGGATGAGAGGAAGGAAAAGCTGTAAAAAGCGTGTAAAAAAAGGACCAAAAAAAAAAAAAAAGAAACCCGGAGTTGGTGTGCAACAGCGTGGCCCGGGCTCTCGCACGTTTTCGCGATGCAGAAGGGGGCGGAGTTAACTGAACTCTTAGTTTTCCTCTCCGGGGCTGCCGACACGAGCTCCGGTGTGCTCGCGGTGCCCTCGACGAAGGCTTCCCTATACAGTTCCCGTGTAACCGCACCTTACGTTCTACGTGGGTGAAAAGCGAAAAAGCAGCCATCTCTGACCGTAGCTCCGTGGCCCTCTGGCATCGCAACGGTTTCCCGCAGCCCGGCCCGGCTGCGCTCTGCGAAGCATATCGGTGCACCACACATGCACACACACGACCACCAACCGGAATATCAGGGACGAGAGAGAGAGAGAGAGAGAGAGAGCAGCTCCGCCGTACCGGAGAACTTGGGGGGCGAGAGAGATAAAGGCTTCAAGAGGGTGATAAAGGGGGTACGAAGCGTAGAAGGCCACGAGAGGTGCGCCAGAACACGAAGAGAGGCGAAGGGTAGAGAGAAAACCGAGGAATTCCCAGTGCAACTTTGGCGTAAATTTTCGCGCAAAGTCGCGCGAGAGCGCCTAGGCGTCTCCTCTACCTCATACCACCCCTTCAACCCCGACTCTCCATCCCTTACGCCTTACACCGTTATACGTAGTACGTTTTCCCGCCAACTTCTCGGTACCCTGACCCCCGTGACCTCTTCTCTCTCTCTGCTCGCAGGAGTTATTAAATGGCCTCGTCGCGACTCCTCCCCGCTCTCCTGCTTGCTATACATTATCTCCAGTTTCCACTATCGTCCGCCCTCCCGAGCCAACTTAATTGGTAGACCTAAGGCTCTTGTTTTACGTTTTATTGATATGTTATCGAGTGCATAATTTTTTTTACTTGAGTTGACTTGGCACAAAAAGAAATTATTGTTATTGGTGCTATTATTGATACTGTGGTTTGACTTTTTTACCGAGATTTATTGATTCCGATTGATCGCCCGAGTTTCTATTCTTCGATGAACTTTTATTAAGTTGACTTGGTGTAAAAAAAATCATTATTATCGGTTCAATTGTTGTTATTATCGTATGACATTTCTCTTCACCTGGATTTGTTGATTCAGATATATTGTCCGAGTTTCTATACCGTTATCCGATTAATTTTTCTAGAATTTCATTGAATTTCATTTTGTTATTTTGTCGTTTATCCGAGTTTCTAAACCATGGTTTACCACTCGGTGATACGATTATTTTCCGAAGCTTCGATCACATCATTTCATTGTATTACATTGTATTACATTCATCCTCAAAAATGCATGATCAAAAACTACAATTTCGCGACAAAAAAAAAAAAATGTAACCCTTAAAACTATGATAATCCTAAAAAGTATCTAAACCCTCAGCCATTGCCGGAAAAGCCCTTTCGCAACGTGTCGGCGGCTCGCCCTCCGAGGGCGCCCGCATAGCGCGCCTTGGGCGAGTGCTTTGCCTCATCAATACGCCGCTCCGCAAATACACCGACCCGTACCTGTCGGCACAGCGTTAGCCCGAGCTTCCTCCGACTCGTTCATCCCGTTACCAGCCCCGAAAGCTTCAAACTTCTCGCCGGCGCGCACTTTGCCCGTACTACTCGCGAGCCGTTTCGGTAGGTCACGGATGAGAGGGCGGAAAGGAGAGAGGGTGCAGATCTCAGGGATGATTTATGGTAATCTTTCTGCATCCGTGCCGGTCGTTCATCCTGGCCCATGCCCATCCATCCGCGGCCGAGTAACTCCCTCTCTCTCGCCCTTCAGCAATCGAGCCCTTTCGCCGCTCTCCCTCTCTCCGGCGTGCAGAGAAGCGAAGCCTCCCGCTCGCCGACACGAAGAGATGTATAGAGACCGAGAGGGAGAGAGAGTTACATGCAGAGCCGATGCCGATGGAGACCAGCCTCGTGTTTACCACGATCAGTTACCGCCCCGCGAGTCGCTGCGCCACCCACTCGCCACCCCCTCGGAGCGCCCTCGACTCCCGGCGGATAATCGATTCGACGATCCACCCGGAGAGAGATTGTCCGCGGCAGCGTCCCTCGAAACCCGAAGCGACCCTCTCGCAGCTCCCGCGTTCCATCATTGACAGTAGCGAGCCGAGCCTGCACCGGCTCCGCACCGGCCCAGAGGACCTCGCCGCACCGGCCCAGCGTCAGCCGCCGCTCACACGCGCGTGCATTCCCCCAAACCTAACACCCGCCCGAGCTTCCCGTTTCGGCCAGTTAGGGAATAAATTAAAGCACCCACGATCGGTTCCCTCTCTGTTTAGGTTCAACTCTCGTTCGTTCCGGGAACGATACAGCCGGCTCGTATGTATCATAATGCGACTCCCCCTGCTGATAGCGGACTCTTTATCAATTAAGCGAAGAGCGGTTATCAGCGGGATGAAGCGGATCGTTATCGCGGTGGAGCCGGACAGGGAATAGTAATTATTATTATTGTTATTTGTTTGTTGTAGCTGGATGTATACACGGTAAAAAGTAATTTCGTAAAATCGGAATGGGAAATTTTGTGAAAATAATTTTGTTCAATGAGTGACACACCCGTTTGTCACTTATTGGAATATGAGAAACTGTACTTTTATTTGCCGTCTCATTGACAATTTTAGTTTGTACTTTTGTTTGTAAGACTAGAAAATTAACAAATAAAAAATTGTGGATGTTTGTGGAGCATAAGTTGTTGTAAAAAGTACAAACTTTTTTTACTGTGTAATATGGATGTGTAATCGAGACTTTCGCAGGGGTGGTTTTGCCAGGGAGGCAAGGGTGGTTAAATCTTCCGGTGAAACTTTCGGAAGCTGAGTGTGTGCACTCAGAATCCGGGCCAAAAAAAATTGTTATATAAAATCCACTTTTAAGGGAGTCCTTGCGAATAGTGTTCGCTTCCCATAAGTTTTCAGAGAAACGAGAGGGAATTGTAAACCCTGACATTTTCGAATTATCATTATGCAAAATGAATCTTTTCAGCACGTTTAATATGCTTAATTTTTTCAGATTTTTATACCATCGAGGAGTGTTTGCAATTCCCTCTCATTTCTCTGAAACTTATGCGAAGTGAGCACCATTCCCAAGGACTACCTTCATTCTCAGAGAGACCTTGAAGATAACATCCCGTGCAAACGAAAAAAAATCAATTTTTTTCATTTCACACGGGTTATTATTATCTCAACGTTGCATGAAATTGTAAAAACCGGAAGTGGAGTCGAACGAACGATATATATATTTTTTGGCAAGGGAACTGTTCCCGAGTCGACATTTTTCCCTACTTACGATACAGTCAGCTCGGCTGCGTCCTCCCAATCCCAATCGCCGATCGCGCACTCTTTGTCAATCAACCGGAGAGCCGTTATCGGGGGGATGAAGCGGATCGTCACTGCGCCGGGGCCGGACAGGGTATAATCGAGACTTTCGCGGGGGTGGTTTTGCCAGGGGTGCGAGGGGGTTAAATCTTCCGGTGAAACTTTCGGAAGCTGAGTGTGTGTTCTCCCTGCGAGTCTCCCTAAGGATTTTATCGGGCAGGCACGTAGCTTCCGGGCGAAGCCACGAACGTGGTAATGACAAGCGAGAACTCACCCCTTTCCCCTTCAAAACCAACCGGCCCCTCCGCCCCCGCACGGCCCCTCCGGCCGCCGGAGCTTTCTCTCTCGCTTTCGCGTTTCTGCCCGACATATATCGCTCCCTCGTCGCTTATATACATACACGATTTTCTCCCGGTTGCTACCTTCTCGCTGCATCACCGCAGCACCGCCGGTGAACGCCGGCGTACAACCCTCCCGTCGCTCTTGCGTTTGCATAATCCCCCACGGCGAAGTTCGCACCGAGAGAGCACGGTCGCTCTTTCCCGGCTCTCGCACGTCTATCGTGGAAAAGCTACGGTGAGGGGGGGGGGGGGCGAGGGGGGGAGGGAGGGATGGATGGAGAGTGCCGAGCAGACCAACTAGACGAGCTTCCGTCAAGGGGGCGACGCATTTCCCGGGCGAAGCTTTTCCCTACTTCACCTCTTTTCGCTGCGCGCAAGGGAGCCTAGTATGTCGACCACAATTCACACCCCCGGGAAAAGAAATGAGGGCCGTATAGTTGCGGTGTAAAATTTACTGGGGATTTACAAAAAAAATAATTGTTCAACCTTTTTTTTTATCACGTAACGAGCACGATGAACCATCTCTGCACTCCCGATAGGCATTGCGTTGATGAAAAAAAAAAAATCGCGGGCACAAATAAAAAATTTTTAATAAATATTATATCAGAAAAAATGTCAATGAATCAAGTAAAATTCGGTTGGTGGCTGTCAAAGAATTTTTTTTTCTATTATTACAATTTCATACGGGATTGAAACGATTATATGTCACCTTCACAGTCCTGCCGTCGTTGTTTCAATATCATATAAAATTGTAAGAATTTGACAGCAGAATTGAGACATTTTTCTTTTCTTTGGCAGCCCGCAAGAGAATATTTTTTCAGTGATCCAATCTACTTTTCATTGTGAGCGAGACGTTGAAGACGACATTACGTGTTAAAAAAACCACATATTTTACTTTTTTTTTTCTTAATCTTGCACGAAATTGTAAGAGCCGCAAGTGTAGTCGAATGAACGATATATATTTATTTTTTATATTTTTTTCACATCCCTTTGAAAACGAAATGAGGGTCGTATAGATGCGGGGTAAAATTGACTGGAGATAAAAAAAACTATTCGTCTTATTTTTGTCCTGTAACAAGCGCGGTGAACCATCCCTGCACTCTCGATAGGTATTTGCATCGAAGAAAAAAAATTGCCTGCCAAAAGAAAAAAAAGAACAATAAATATTATCTCAAGTCTACTTTTACTTCTCAGCGAGACGTCGAAGATGACATGCCGTATAAAACAACCAGATTTTTTCTTTTTACATCTTACACGGCATGTTATTATCTCAACGTTGCATGAAATTCTAAGAACCGGAAGTATAGTCGAACGATCGATACATATACATATATTTTGGCAAGCGAACACTACCCGAGCCGGGTATTTTTATTTTATTTTTTCACTATCCCGTAGAATTGTTTTCCGCGGGGGGGATAAATTTATAGATCGGGAATCGGCAGTGGGTCGAGAATGGTGGAGGGAATCGAGCGGTTCGGAGAGTGGCGAGGATTACCAGTATAAGAAAAAACTTGGATCGCGAGCAGGCGAGGAGAGGCGCGGGTGGTTGAGATAGTAAAAGCCATTCTCGGAAGCATAACCAGTTACCAGATATCTCGAGAAATGATCGCGGCCACCCACGAGCCGGCAAGGAAAGAGGGAGGGGAATTGCGAGCCGGTGCGAGAGCCTGAATAGGAGGAGGAGAGGGCAGAGAGTAGAGCCGACGGCGACGATAGAAATTCAATCTGGTTGGCACGCCTGGAAATTGGAAGAACTACCCGGCGTAGCAGCGCAGACGTCGTTGTCGTCTATGTCGTTGCCGTCGTCGCCGTCCCGTTCGATGATGATCTGTGCGAGCGTAAAAAGAGCTAAAGAAAAAAAAAACCCTCCACTGGCGCGCAGCTTTCCACCGTCGCTACCGTTCCATTCTACGTGCTGTTTTTTTATCCTTTTTTTGTACAACCAACTGCGTGCCAGTAGCCCGGAGGAGGTAATTCGCAGAGCGATTCCGAGGGGTATTCCCGATCGAATCCTGAAGAAGCTCAGCCAGCCCCGTTTGCGTTTACCCGTTGCGTTTACCCATCCCTTTCTGGAAGCCTGCGAGCTATCCTCTTATCGGGAGAGTCGCGGCGCCGGTGAAACCGGGTGTGGATCTCTTCGGCCGGAGAAGGCGAAGCTCCGATATGTGCATGCGCGCTCCGGGAGTTTACGTTAATTCAACCCTCGAGCTCTCTCTCTCTGCCCTCGGTGTTCGAGTCGATCACGGAGCGGGGAGGAGAATCGAAGAGTCGATCCCAGTCGTTCCCACCAATCGGGACGGGAAGTCGCTCCGGAGAGAAATCCGTGTGTAAGTTGCGTCCATATCTTTCGGAAGAGCCATCGGTTAGAGATTGGGGCAAAATGGACCATCTTTTTTTTTACCAATGTTTCGGTGGGATGTAAAACAGGATGAGTGTCGTGCCTAACTGAGGATTCAGGTTGATTTAACCCTCGTGGTCTTGCCTGTGCTTCAGTTCTGGTCGATCACGGAGCGGGGAGGAGAAGCGAAGAGTCGGTGCAAGTTTTTTCGACCAATCGAGACGGGAAGTCGCTTCGGACAGAAATCCGGGTAAAGTTGCTTTTGTGCCTTCGGAAGAGACATCGTTTAAATCGTGAGGGTGAGACCGGGGTAAAATGGACCATTTTTAACGAATTTTTGTCCGTGGGACGTATAACAAGATTTTTACGTCACGCTGTAAAAAAACGTATAAAATTTAATGTACTGGTCATTAAAGTTTTATGCACAAAGTTCTATATTAAATTGCATGTACAATTGTGATGAAAAATTATCGTTCAATAAATCAAAAACTTCAGAAATATTTTGCTTCTAACAATTTACTTCAATTTCGCTATAAAACTCCATTAATTTTTCATGACAATGTACATAAAATCTGATGCATCAGTTTTTTCATGAAAATTTTCTGGTCCATTAAATTCCCGATTTTCCAAACAGTGCATCCCGAACTGATGATAAGTTGCGTGCCACATTCGGAAGAGCCATCGCAGGTGAGAGAGAGGGAGAGAGAGAGAGACCGGGTCAAAATGGACCACGTTAAGCAAATTTTTTCCACGCTATTTAGAACAAAAAGAAGATTCTCGTCCCGAACCGTTCCATTTAGCCCCTTCGCTCCCCCTCCCTTGCCCATCTCGCGAGAAACGAGAGATAAATTATTCCCGAACGCTTTCCAGTCTCACCGACCGCATTTGATCGATGATTGGATCCCACATGCTTCCCCAGACCGTTTTTTCCTCCTACTCGGAATCCGAACGCATTCGGGTGAGGAAGGAAAAACGAAGGAACGACGTCCTCGGTAGAGATTTGGCTGCGAGGGTCGCTGCGGCCCTCCCAGAAGCTCCCCGCCCGGGAGAGTCCTTGCTTTCTCTCGTCGCAGAGGGATCGGGAGTAAATATGTGGGGGAGAGCTACAAGTGGGAGATTTTCCCTCAGCTCGTTCTCCCCCGTCCTCTCCGGCTCGTCGTCGTCATCCGGTGCCCTCCGCGGCGTCGGGGGCCGAACACCCCGCTCTCTCGCCCCGCACACGACCCTCGGTCTCCCCCCAATTCCGGGCAGAGTCCCGAGCGGAGCTTTCCCGACGCCGCCGTCAACCCCTTCTTCGTCCATTCCCGGACGCCGCCTGTGCGTGTGAGCGTTTCCTCATCTTTGCTTCCCCCCCTATCCGCTCTTGTTACACTCCTCGGATTCCGCCCGTGCAGCCCTCTTCGTCCCCCGTCGCACTCCCGGTTCGTCAGTTCTAAAAGTATCGAATAGCTTTGCTCCGGCAGAGCAGAGCGCAATGGAAGCTGAAAGGTTTCCGGCACGGCGGTGTATATAAGTGTTCCGCGATGCTGGAGCCGAGCGTTGCCGGAGAAAACTTTTGACTGACGTATCCTGGCGACGTTGCTGGTTTCCACATCCTTGCTTCTCGTCTTCGGTCTGCTTTTTCATTTCTACGGGGCTTTTTTTTCAACCCCCTTCGCTCCCCCCGTTTCGAGGGTACCAATTTTCTTGCGGCGCGGTGAACTAGTTTCGTTTCCGTTGCGCTCGGGCGTAATTAAATTTACTAACGAGCTGAGCGACGGAAGAAGCTGGACTGCGGAGATAAAAAGTCACGAGGAAGAATCTTTTTTTTTTTTTCTTTCGACTGTGCGAGACGAGCGAGCGAAGCCCGAAATTTTACTTGAAAATTCGTCAACTAGCTGGGGCTGTTCTTGTCGGAGGATTACGATTTTCGGGATCGGTCTCGGTTCGATATCGGCTGGGTTTGTATATGTGTCGGATTGTGTACGCATGATTTGCGTTTGCATATTCATCTGGAACTTGAGACGAATTTAAGACGTGTCGCACGCCTTATTTTACCCACGTTCCTGTGTTCCTCAATTCCGACGCGTTTCTGGCACTGGCGGCGTTCGAGATGCGTTCCAGAGAAAAATAAATATCTTTCTCCGTGCGTCACTTCCGGTTTGAGAATCATACTTGTAAACCGGAAGCGACGTAACGCAGAAAATTTTTGAAAAATATTATTGTGAGGCCACTTCCAGATTGGAAATCTCGGTCAACCGGAAGTGACGTTTTCTCGTGTAACGTCACTTCCGGTTGAAAATCGATACATTACAGAGAAAAATTTATATATTTCTTTAAAACCAACGTGGAGTCACGCAGAAAATTTTTTAAAAAAGGTTTGAAAATCTTCTTTTTCAACCGGAAGTGACATTTTCCCATATAACGTCATTTCTGGTTAAAAATCGATACATTCCAGACAAAAATATATATCTTTCTTTGCATCGTCACTTCCGGTTTGAGAACCTCACTTAGAAACCGGAAGTGACGTCACGCAGAAAATTTTCAATCCGTAAGATCGTTGTGACGTCACTTCCGCTTTCGAAATCTCTATTGTCAAATTTTTCAGATTTTTTCTCGAGTATTCGACCGCGTTTGTATTCCTCTGTATCGAGGAATTTCTCACGAGTAAGGACAGCGATGAAGAAACACTTGGTCACGGTTCGTCGGAGATGATCAGCTGGGTGGAAGAGACGAAGACGCATAAATTCCGACGCCTCGTTTTTACCCTCCGCCGCCGTACACGCTCCTCGTCGCCTTGGCACGACCACCACGTCTCCTCTCACCCTCTCTCTCACTCGACTTTCCGTACCGAGTCTTTCACCAGCAATCCGAAAACTCTCGGAGGCGCCGTGCGCCCTTTTGGCAGACTGCAATTTTCATCGCTCAAGTTGCGCTGGTCCTTCCTTCGTTGCCACGTCCTGTATATATATTTTTTTATCCGAGCGTGCCCTTTTCGGCTGACCGAAGAAAACAAAAATGACGTCAAGGAAAGGGACGAGCTTTAGCTTCGACGAGCCAAAAGCTGAAACGCCAAAAAAAACTGAAACGAAAAAAACCGTAAGCTGAAAAGCTGTAACGCAAAAAAAAATCAAAAAGCTTCAAAGTCCGTCACGGAACTCGGCGACCGAAAATATCATCGACGAAAATTTAAACCCTCTCGCCGAGATTCTCGTATGATTCGCCGCATAACCGGACCCTTTTTACCCCCGGCTCGCTCGCGCAGTCCGTTTGCCAGCCTCAAATAGCGTTAATTCGCCGAGGAAAATTAAAGGTAAATATGCGAGTGGACAGAGCACTGTCCGTCCAGCGCTGCGCCCGTTGATTCTGCGATTGATCATTTCTCTGTGGCGTTCGTTAATCCATCCCCATTGCTCACAGTCCGTCTCTTTCATCCCCCACCCCCTACGGCTCTTCCCCGTTGCTAAAACACTCGTTGCTTTCTCTCGACCATTTTCTCTTCTCGCTTCCTTTTTTTTTTTATCTCTAACGCTCCTCGCTTCGTCACGCCGCGATTTTTTGTTGCTTCCATCTCGCTCCCGCGGGCGATGCACGCTTTGTGCTTCGGCGTCGTCGGCCACCGTACACACACACACGCACGCGTGGGCGAGCGAGCGCGCGAGAGAAAACCACCCCCTTTGTAGTACACACGCGTTTTTCCACACGAACAACGATATTTCACTCGTGCGGCTTTCATTTTGTCGCGCAACGAGCGGTCTACGCGGAGGCCGTCCGTTACGTCCGCGACTCTCCGAACAGACCGAGAGGATAGACAAACCACCCCGTCTGTCCCCGCGTCCAGCCGCCGGCACGAGAGACCGTGGACTCTTTCTGCGCCGGCCAGTCCGGCTAGACGAACATCAACTCTTTGCTCCCGCCGTTTCATTCAAACGGATAGTGCCGGATAAAACAAAAATAAAAAAGTAAATAAAAATCGTGAGACGCGTGTATTTTGGTTATTTATTTTTAGCGTTGAAGGGTCGGGGACATTAGTCACTTACTCGAAGCTCCGGAGTTTGGGGACGATAATATGGATTTTGTAGACTCTTCGTTTAAAAAAAAAAAAAATTTAATGTGAAAAACAAAAATTTAACGGCATGTTTATTTGAGCTCAAAGGGTAGATGTGAAAATGTCGGTAAAGTTCGAATGTCGTGGAGTGATGAGTTGCTATGCGGGGAATTAATTGTGTCCTAAATGTCCCATTGCGTCATAAGAATCGTAACACGTGTATTTTGTTTATTTATTTTTACCGTCCATCGGTCGGTGCATATTAATCACTTCCTCGAAGCTCCAGAGTTCAGGAACAAAAATATGATTTCCGCAGAGAGACTCTTCAATTTTTTTATTTATTCAAAGAACATTTTTCAAATTTTTTAAATTTAAACGTATATTTATTTGAGCTCAAAGGGTAAATGTGAAACGGTCAGTAAAGCTCGAACATCCTCGACTATTAAACTACCCCGCGGGGAATTTATTATGGCATAAAAATCGTGACACGCGTGTATTTTATTTATTTATTTTTACCGTTCCCGGGCTGGAGGATATTAGTCACTTCCTCAAAGCTCCAGAGTTCAGGGACAAAAATATGATTTCCGCAGAGAGACTTCAATTTTTTTTTTTATTTATTAAAAAAACATTTTTAATTTTTTTTATTCAAACGTATATTTATTTGGGCTCAAAGGGTAATTGTGAAAAGGTCGGTAGAGTCGAACATCCTCGACTATTACGCTATCGCCCGAGGAATTTATTAGGGGAGAGCGGGGCAAAACGGGATAATGGGACAAGAAGCAATTTTCCATTAACTTTTGGATGGTGGCGGTAATGGTAAGTGGTACAAAACGGGATTGAAAATCCGGATGTATCGTTGAAACAAAATGGGGCATAAAAAAATTATTGAAAACTGAGTTTTGCCCCCGCTGTCCTGTTTTGCCCCACTGCCCCATTTTGCTCCGCTCTCCCTTATGTCTTAAAAATCGTGACGCGCGTGTATTTTGTTTATTTATTTTTACCGCCACCCCGTCGGGGGACATTAGTCACTTCCTCAATGCTCCAGAGGTCAGAGACGAAAATATTGATTTTGCAGAGACACTTCATTTACAATGTCTTTTTTCACAAACATTTTTTGATTTTTTATTGATTTAAACGTATATTTATTTGAGCTCAAAGGGTAAAAGTGAAAAGGTCGGTAAAGTCGAACATCCTCGACTATTAAGCTACCCCGCGGGAAATTTATTATGTCCATAGACCGAGAGCTGTCTCCCGGATCGGTATATGGAGGACGGAGAGAAAGGAGGGTGGAAAATCGCGGCCGGTCAGTTATTACGCGAGACTGAGCGATTGCTTTTAATATTCGCGCCAGCTGCGTGCGCTCGTTGCTCTCTCTCTCTGTCTTTCCACCGGCCGGTCTTTTAACACACCCACACGATGGAGAACTAACGTAACAGCTTTTTCTCTCTCCTTCCCTCTTCGCCTCGACTGCCCTTCGGAAAAAGCTTTTCTCTCGCACCCTCCAAGATGTATAGTCCGATAAAAATGGACTCACCGAGAGAGCTTCGATTCGCTCTACTCTGTACATTACTTTTCCCGAGAGCCGAGAGAGAAAGAGAGAGAGAGAGAGAGAGACGCGAGATCGGTAATCGTTATTGCTGCTCGCCGGCACTGCCGGGCTGGGTGGCGAATCACGGCGTGTGGGAGCTCGCACCTTTTTTGCGCCACGTTAGCCCCAACTATTTATTTTAATCGACGGAATTTTTCAACCCGGAAACACTACCCTAGAGATTTTTCAAGAAAATCCAGCGTGTAAAAAAAAAATGATCGTACGAGGGATTTTTTCGAAAGCGTTTAACTTCTGCAATATTTAATACATCGGCATGGGAGCTCGACAGGTGTCTTGCTTAAATCCTGGCGTTTCGATTTCACCACCATTGAACTGAAAAGTATCAACTTTTGGCCAAGTTTTCCAACGACGATTACATTTTTTCTAATCGTTTTGTAATGGGTGACATTTTTTTTTTATTTACTTCTCCCTCTGCTCAAGCCTTCACATATTAGTGTTCCACATTGACACCCCACGTGTCTCATATTTACACGACGAGTCCCTCCCTAAAGAACAGGTAAACGATAGCGGATTTTCATTATTTTCGGACGGACCACAGTAGAACTCACTCGATCCAGTCTGCCTATCGGCGTTCCTACGAGCCATACAATTTTTATTATTATTATTATTTTTAATAATGCCGCCTGTCAAAAATCTCTCCGACAACGTCACCGGCATTCGGCGCCAGGAGCCAATATCACCGAGCGAACTGTTAGTACCTCTTGCTCTCGGGCTTCTCCCTCGTCCCGCTTCCTCGCCTTCTCCGCCTCGTTTCCGCTCTGCCGTGTTCGTCGTTCGACGTTTTAGCAGCCGGCATCTGCTGACACGGTCAACTCTTTCCAGCGGGGGAGTCGGATTCGCGAAAGAGTTAACCGGGAAGCGCGTGCGGAGGAGGAGGGACAAAACCGGCGGAAAAACTGCCAGAGCCACACGTACAGCAGTAAACGCGGCAGAAAGGGCGAATCCTCGCGCAACCTTCGTACCTAATCCGACTTTATTAAAAAGTGCACAGCGAGAGTCTCGCGAAACCCGCGTTGCCAGTCGCCGGGAGACTTTTTGACGAGTTAAAAACGTACGTGTACTCACGCGAAACAATTTTTGCGGAAAAAAACGCTTCAATCTTTCATTTTTCTCCGGTTTCTCGAGCGTGAAGAACAAGAGTGCGGAGAGCTCGAAGGATTCCGTCGAATAAAATGTCAAACGAGAGAGCACGAGTCTTTTGCACGGAGACATATAGATGAAGCGCGGGTGGGTCACAGTGGCGGCGGCAACAAGCTCACATACTCGCCGTGCGCCGTCGTCGTCGAGAGTAAAAAACGCTCGGGGCAAAAGTTTGCCAACGTCAAACAGTAATTCGCTATCGGCGGGAGTGGCGGGACTGGCAGTGAATTCGTCGCGCAGGAAACACGCGAGCGAAACGGTACCGGTACGAACGAACCAGTCCGCCCGTCCGCGTTTCAGCTCCTTCCCCCGCGGCCCCGCCCGGCTCTGATGATGCAACGGGAACGCTTCGTTCGTCAACGATAAACATAGTTACGCGCGCCACCGACGGAAGCTCGGCTAGAATCGACGGGCCGACGCGCAGGGGCGCTGCCATCTATTTTAGCCCCGCGATCCGATAAAACCAACACCGGAAATCCAGACCATCGGGACGTGGGAACGGTGACGCGGGCACCATCGATTTATGAGCAGGAATAACCGAGGAGGTTCTCTCCCAACAATTTTTGCATAAAGTCACGAGAGAGTTAGCTGCGAACAAGCGTCACAGACGAAAACAGCTCTGGTAAAATTGGATCCATCCTGGGCGGATGTGAAAGTGGCCAGCACTAACGCGGAACCGCTCAATCGCTGGAACATCGTCGGTGAGGACCTGGGAAGTTTCCTCATTGACGGTATTCCCAATACCGTGCAAAGAATTTTTGAGTGCCAGCTTGCGGACTTCACGACCGGTCCAGGAACCGCGGAGCGGTGACGCGAGTACCATCGATTCATCAGCAGGAATAACCGAGGAGGTTCGGCGCCAACAATTTTTGCATAAAGTCACGAGAGAGTCAGCTGCGAACAAGCGTCACAGACGAAAACAGCTCAGGTAAAATTGGATCCATCCTGGGCGGATGTGAAAGTGGCCAGCACTAACGCGGAACCGCTCAATCGGTGGAACATCGTCGGTGACGACCTGGGAAGTGTCCTCGTTCACAGTATTCCCAATGCCGTGCAGATAATTCCTGAATGCCAGCTTGCGGAGTACACAACCGGTCCAGGAACCGCGGAAATTCTCTTGCTCACCAACCACCCTCATCCGCGCCCCTCCGCGTTAGACGTTCTCCGCTTCACAATGAAAACAAGAACAACAACGTTACGGTTGAAGGCTCCGCTTCTCGTCGTTGACGTAGGAACGCGCGAGCGCCTGAGTCCCGGGACGGAGAGGAGCCGGAATGTGTAGCGAACAACGCCGCCCACGCGCGCGCATCGCGGAGATGGACGAACAATGACAAAACAATTAGGGAACTCATAACTGCCCGGTACAGAAGCGCTCGCTGCTCTCCGCTCGCCTATGCTCCTACGTACCGTCATCCGTGTCTCTGCTTCGCCCGTGGACCAGCAGTACCGCCGGTGTGTCCGTCTTTCCCCGACCTCCCGGCGGCTCGTTTCCGTGTCGTTCCTTCCCGCTCGCTCTGCCCCGCCGTCGCATGCGGGGAGAATCCTCGGCGAAGCCACCGCCGCCCCGGAAACCGGGGAGTTGCGTCAAAGTGTCACGGACAACGAGGTCCACCAGACCGAAGTGAAATTGCAGTCGGAGGACGACGAGAGGACGGGATCGGCGGGCGGGGAACGCAGAGCAGGATGAGGAAGCTGGGAGAGGGAGAGTCGCAGAGAGAGAAAAGCGTGCACCGGGCATAATGTATCCGATGAACCCGCGCCGAATCTTCCAGTACCAACAGCCGCGACCAGAACGACCAGCCGGCGAATTGATTGGATAATTAAAAGCAAACTTGCCAAATGAATCCGGTACCTCCGCGGGGAAATCCTGTATCTACATCTCTTGAATGATTTCAATAGCCGCATCGTCGGAGCCGGAATTGGTCGGCGGTGTGTCAGGTTGGATCAATTTTAATCCGGAAATATGGACTCCGCTCGCTGAGGATGTGGGAATGACCCGTTGATCGTCATCGCTACGATGAGAGCCTTTTTACGGGGTGTGGAAATTTAAGGTCGGCATCTTAGAGTCAGCCGAGGACTGAGTCAAAGAGCTCTCACAGCGTTGCGAGGCTTCGGCGCGAGAGGAAGCGATCCGATGGATGGGTACACCGTGTATTCTCGTCACAAGCGTTGCCAATCAAGCGACAATGGCTCGTAAATTCGAGCCAATCAGCGGCTCTCTGCGGGCAAGCAGAGGCAAAGACGAGACGTGACTGCGGCCACAGGAGGGGCGCTATATTGCTTATGAATTATTTAAGCAACCCTTCTATATACATCTATACATCTTTACCTCCCTTCGCGCTATCCCTCTAAGCGTCGCTTATACACATTCATCGGTTCGCACCTCTCTACCGCGAGGAACAACAAACCCCGTTATGTTTTGACTTCACCGATTTCCGGGAAATAAACGTTGTCTCAACGGCCAAAGGGAAACATAATACAAAAACACATGGAAAGGAAAATCATCCCCTAGCGCGGATGTTGGGAGAGAACCCTACTCGGCTCCCCTGACAACGGCGCCGTCCGACGCGAAGCCTTCCTTGCAGAAATAACATCGAAAGTTAAACACCGTGCAGTATATACATTATACATTTTACAGTAATATCCACATCGTTTATAGCGAGAGGTAGAGAGCCATTACCAGAATTGCCCGTGTCAGTAGAAAGAGTCAGGGGGCGAGACCCTCGAGAATCCCTATTTTCCAGGCTGCGTAACACATTCATTCATCCCCTCTCGTAAGTAATATAACTATACGTGTAGTGTATATATATATATATAACATATATATGTATATATGAATATATGTATATATATGTGTGTATATATATATATGTATGTGTAGAAGCATATACCACCTGCTCACCACCTTTGGTACTCTTAGCTTCTCAACCCTTTTCCACGTCCGCGATTTGCAACCCCTCGCGTTTATATACCTCGAACGAGAAACCGAGCCCTACTGAGCTGAATACAATTGAGAGAAAACACGACGGTGATTACGCACGCAATTATGACGCGCTGATACGAAGCGCTTCCGCTTGTACAGTAAAAGCACGGGTAGGATATGTATATGTATATATGCGCGCGTCTTTTCCCCACCCCTAAATCTCACCCTCTTTATCGCGTGTTATGCCAGTAAACTCCGAGCTCTCCGGCTCCCACCGACGTCCGTACGTCTCTGCTGTGTAAGCTCTTGTGCTTTGAATTCCTCCCCGCACCTACCAACAGTGACTGGAGCTTTTGGCCATCAAATTTCTGCTTGTACTCTCGTTATGGGAATACGCTTGGCTGATCAAATACCGACTTTTACTACTGATTTAGATTGCCCCAGGGGGAGAACGATTGTTTGGCTGATCGAATATTGTGTTTTTCTACTGATTCGGTTTATGCTCTCACAGAAAGTGGCTTCTTTGGCTGATCAAATACTGACTCTCACTACTGTCTTAGATTATGCTCTTACGGAAAGACGATACTTAGGCTGATCAAACACTGAATTACTACTGTTTTAAATTATGCTCTTGCGGAAAGACGATACTTAGGCTGATCAAATGCTGACTTTTATGACTGATTTAAACGATTCGCCTTGGGAAAGACGATTGTTCGGCAGATCGATTACTGTCTTTTACTACTGATTTGGTTTATGCTCTTACAGAATGTGACTTGGGTGACTGACCAAATACTGACTCTTACTACTGTTTTCGATTATGCTCTTATGGAAGAACGATACTCAGACTGATCGAATAGTGACTTGTATAACTGACAAAGATTAAATTCTTCTGAGAAGTCAACTCTTTGTAGGACTAAATATTGACTTTTACTACTGTTTCCGATTATCTTCTTACAGAAAGAAATTTGCCTGATTAAATATTTACTTGTGGCACTGATAAAGATTTCATTCTTCCAGAAAGTCGACTGTCTGGCTGACCGAATATTGATCTTTACCACTGATTTGGTTTTAGCTCTCGCAGAGAGTGGCTTGTTTGGCTTATCAAATACCGATTTTTATTACTGATCCACATTAAATTCTTCCACGAAGTCAACGGCTTCGCTGAACAAATATGCCTGATTAAATATTTACTTGTATCACTGATCAAGATTACATTCTCCCAAAAATTCGACTGTCTGTCCGATCGAATACTGATCTTTAGCACTGGTTTTCAATAGGTTCCCCTACAGACAAATCCCATCTGCAAAATTATGTATATCTTGGTGATGGCATGTCCGAGGACGCCGAGCATCTCCGTCCGCGTCTGCACTCAAGAGCGAGAGAGGTCGTTTCGCTTCTCGAGAGGAAAACTTTTTCGTAATCCTCGCTATACTTAGAAAGTACGTACTCTCTCTACTCATCCCTAATCCTCCTACGCTCCCATGGACCGTCGCCACGTACGTGGGGGTGGGGCAACGGTTTGGGGGGAGGGGGGGGGGGGGGGTTGGGGCAATGTTCCCGTATAACTTTCCTGAGAATCACTCTCCTCGGAGCCGGAGAACTCTCGCACCCCTTCGTAAAGCACGCCAACACACTCCCCCCGTCTCTCGTCCCGGGACCTCGAATAAATTCCTTTTCGACTGGCTTCGCCCGTACACACACACTAACCCGCTCTATCCAGCGTGTCTCTTCCGTTGTCTCTTCTCGGACCAGGGGTACATCTCTACATTACAAGACAAAAGTTTTGAATAAATCATATCTCCCTACATTCTCGTGGGTAACTCTTATACCGTCCCCCTCACCTCTCCCCCTCCCCCCCCCCCCCCCCCCGCCGAGCCCCAACACGATGAAAACGTACGAAGAGTAGATCGTGTTTGTTTTTTTCATCCACTTTATATTCCATTACACAGCCCTCGGGTATCGATTGAGAATATATACAGAGAAAGAGACCCAATGCCACTGTCAAGATATAATTTTCTTCTCGTAAATTGTATCGAGTTGTGGCTGAAGTACTATCGCCCCGAAGATATCTGTATGAGACTAAGTTTTGTTCAAGTTATAACGGCTGTGTTTTGCATCGCACAAACTTCGCTGGGGGAAGTTCACTCAGAGAACAAAATTCTAAAAGTGAATAATTTTTTTTTTTCTTCCCAAAGCAGTGCTTGCAGTGATAGAGATTTGCCAAAGATGAAATTTGATGTCATGGAGATATCTTCGAAGTTACAATTTTATCAAGTTATAACGGTTGTGTTTTGCATCGCACAAACTTCGCTCGGCGAAGTTCACTCATAAAATAAAATTCTGCAAGCGAACATTTTTTTTCCTTCCCAAATCAGTGCCTTGACAGAGATCTGTCAAAGATTAAATTTGATGTTCATGCCGATATCTTCGGGGTCACGAAGGACTTCGATCAGGCCAATTGGGAATAAGCAACATACGTCATGACACTTAAGTTTGTTGGGTATGAAAGTCTCCTACATGTTATCTATTGTCAATAAATTCACTACAACTTGTCTCGCGGACATCCCTAAGGATCTCCTCGGGCCGTGCACGGATGCATCGTGCCCGAATGCGTCCGCTCGGCGCCAAGAGCTTTTGTTCAACAGTGAGAGCGAATGAGCTTTGCCGGCTCTCTTCAACATCCCCATCGGGCCGCCGCATCTGCCGTCATTTCTGCCAGCGGAGAGCAGGTTTTACGCGCGTTTAATCTAGAAATGGATCGGCCGAGCCGCGGCGTCAACTCCGCCGGACTTTGCAGGCAGGCGAGAGTGCGAACGAGCGAAGCACGTGAAGAGTTTCCGTCCAGCCGAAACTGGCCAACGGCCCTTCAGCCGTTTCCGGTTCTGCATTTGTCCCACATCGCAGGCCACTCCGGCTGAGAGAATCCCGCTTGTTCGTTGTCAAAATTTTCTCACGCCTCCGCGACGAACGCCCGATGGTAGATTTAACGACCCGCATTAAAAAAAAAAAAAAAAAAAAATTAAAAAAGCCGTGGGAAAAGCGATGACATTGACGCTTGATATTCTTATTTGCGGAGCGCGACCTCCGCCCTCGGTGTCGGTTTCATTCACGTCGAGTAACGCGGAACGTCCGAGGGACAAAAAGGGCGATGGTCTTTTCCTTCGGGAGGAAGCGAGGAAGAGTTTCTGGTTGTGGAACCATTAGAGGATCTTCCTCGCTGGACGGGTGGATGGGGCGGCTAACGTCATGCGTAATTCAGCGAGAGGATTCTGAGGGCTCGTAAAAAGACGCGTATAACTCACTGGTTCTCATGGGCTAGTGTCTATAAAAACCAACCTCCGGGCACGTCGGCCCTCTCGCTCTCATCCTGCATCAGCAAAAAAACGTTCCTTCGCTCTGGCTGGCTGCTGCTGCTCGGCTGCGGAGCTTTTTTACCGGACGAGTATATACCAAGTGGGTTTTGATTGCGAGAGCGGAATAAACTAATGCTTCGCGGTTCGCGCTGTACATGTGACGTCCGCATGTGTGGGCGCTTTATATACGTGTATATATTTACCATGGAAAGTTTGCACAATTTTCGCAGAGCCGAAATCATTATGCGCGGGTTTTCGGGGGACGAGGAAAAAAAAACAACGCCGATGCGATCCGGAAACGGATGAGACAGCACGAACGAGTTATGGCTCGCGCGCATCCCAGCGGAAAGAAAAAACCAAAAATCCCTGTGAAGTTTTGATGTACGATGTCGTAGAGTCGGATCGCTTGTTTTTGTCAATATTTAGGCACGCGATATGAATACATGAATCTCTGGGGGCGGATCGAGAGAGCGGAGTAAAGAGATTTTCGATGGTACAGAAATATATTTATGTTTTTGCTTCCTCGTAGAGGAAGCTTTGTTTTCGTAAAAAAAAAAAATTGAGATTTTAATGTTAGATGTTTAATGCTTTAATGTTAGGATATTTAAAATAGTCTAAAACGTCGAGAAATGTGATTTTTAGCTGGCGTCCGGATGTGTGTGTGTGTATGTGACAGATTTGCATAGTTTAAAACGACTATAACTAGTTTAAAACGGCATGGGACAGCGAGTTGAAATTTGATACACCAGTAGAGCGTCACGTCGCTTCGTTCGGTGCTGTTTTCGTGAACATTGAGGGCCAATCGGAAATTTAACGTGATTTTGAATTTTTTGAAAATTTTCTATGGTACATATTTATCATTATTATTTAAAAAAATAAAACCTACCGAGAGAAATGACGGAATGGCAAAATTGTACAAACCATCCCGCCGCTGTGTACATTTTTTTGTACATTTTTTTTCCTCAAGGGTAACCAGTTAATTCTCGACGGCTAATTCGTCGTTCGCTAAGCCCGAGTTTCTCGAATAACAGGGTTAATAAAAAAGCTTCCTTTCCATCACCGACCTCGAAACTTCTACTTTTCTTGTGTCGAGTATCCTCGCTTCTGTCGGCGATGGGAAGGTGAGGGAAATTTGAGCGATCGAGCTAAGGGCCATCCGCGGACTAGCCGCGAGATAAGGATAAAGAAGTGAAGGGGGCAAAGGAAAAGAAGGGCATGAGAAGCAAAAATGCGGAAGCCGTAAAAAGATAAACGTCAACGTAGCCGCGGTAATACGACGAGGAAACTCGCACAAAGCTTCGGTACGGTGTTCACGAGGATTGATAACGTCCCGCTCAGTCCCCCTCTTTTAGCACAGCCAGAGCTCATCACGACATATATATATACATATATATATAAGATCTAAATCGAGAGAGGGTGAACGAGTTGAGGGAGAGTCTACATCCCTACAGCCGGTTGGAGCAGCTCAACCCTCAACCCTCCCTCTGTGGCTGTCCCTCGAGTCTCATCCTCATTCTCTCTCTGGCCTCTCCGCACCGCAAAGTATATTATTTCAGTGACAATTAATTTAACGACGTCGTTGTTGCTGTCTCGTCGGTCTCGAAGACGGGTAAAAGTTGCGCAGCGCGGATGTTAAAGATGACAAGTTCATAATTGCCTCGGTATAACTGCGGGGGGTGCGCGTTCGTTATCGCGACAATCATCGATTTTGTAGGACCGGCTGACAGCGTAAAAAGAAAAATCTGGTCTACAGCAAACTTGAGGTAGATTCTATCTCGAGTTTGCTGGGATGAGATTGTAGTCGTACGATATGCGTTTTGAAAATAACTGTTAAGTCTGACACTCGAGTCTGCGATCTATGTAGACTTCGGTCTATGCAAACTAGACTCGGCGGTCTACACGAAGTAGATCCAAAGTCGAATGGACTGTAGATTTTAGGCTATGCTGGCCGAAGTCTACATAGAGTTACTTAGACGGATTGCAATCTGCGTGGATTGTAGACTTAAGTAGATAGAGCGAAATCTACGTAGACTTTAGGATTGAGTAGATAGAATGAAATCTACGTGGACCGTAGATTTTACTAAATAATCGGAAATCTACGTGGAATGTAGAATTGAGTAAATAGACCAAAATCTACGTAGACTGTAGACTTGGTTAAATGTTTTTCAAACTCCTCAGATATTATCAAAATCTATATCGCACAGCTGCAATCATCCTATTCGGTCTGTCGGTAGATACGAATAATAGATCTACCGCAAGTAGATCGGATGTTTTTTTTTTACACGGGATACCCTTTGCTCTTTTCTCTACTCGTCGGTTCTCCATAAATGCAGACGTATAGGAGAAAAAAAGCTCGTTCTCGCGATAGGTAAAATTATCAGTGTTCGGTGGAAGCTCGACGGCTTTTCCGAAGCTTCCCTCGCCGGGGCGCTAACACGTGCCACATAAATCCTGCGGAGCCCACAGTTAGTATAGCCGGGCAAAGCTAATTTAGCGGGTAAAATGTCGCAGGGAGAGAGCGAAATAAAGCTGTGCAACGCGGCGTGTACCAGGCTGCGCTGCACGGTTTTACGTCGATATATGCATGTACATGTATGTGTGTATTCTGCATACCGAGCACCAGGAGTCATGCACCCGCTCTCTCTGACCGCTTATATATCATAGGTAATTATTTATATTTCCATGGTAGCGAGAGCTCCTATTTCGCTTCGGTTAATCATCGCGGCGAACGGCTCTCCCTATTTTATTAGGGTAATGCCGGCTGATATGCCAACGATATTTTTTCTTTTTTTTTCATAAACGATATAATAAGTAAGTCCACATTGAAATCAAATATGCCAGTGACGGCAGCAATTCGCTCGCGGGCTATCAAAGTGAATATCCTTATTTTCCTATACCGCACGTCTGTATATAGAATATATTCGTTATTTTATCTCCACCACCGATTTTCTAAGTTACATGTTATATTGATAAAAAAAGTCATTTTTACGGTTTTTTTTTGTTATCGCTTCTGTCTCTTGTGAAATCTTAAGTGTCGTAAGGAGGGTTGAATCAACAATATTTGTTTGGCAAAAAAAATTTTTTTTGTTTATGGGAAAAGGTTGAATGTCGATAGATGATAAATTACATACATTTTATTCGTCAGTATTTTGAGTAGTAAAATTATAATAGTAAAAATACGAGGACAAAGTATTTGGAGCAGAAGATTCGACAAATTCGATGAGGATATTTAAAAAAAAATTGCTCGGCAAGTGGTAGCTCGATAGAGCGAGCGGCCTGAAACAACGCCGGTGAGCTGACCTTTTGGCTAAGGATTCACGGTTCCTTGCGCGCGAAGTGGCGAAGGGTTCCTTAAGACGGTGACGTAACAAGAGACGAGGGATGGAACGAAACGGAAAAGGGGTTGTCGCGTAGTCGTCGTCGGTGAGCGCTCTCTTCCCTCTCGACCCGGCACTTTCTCGCCTCTCACTCCTAAGTCCCTGTTGATTTTATACGCCATTAAGAAGATCGTGTTACCCTTCCCGGAAGTCGGAAATCACGGAGACAAGGCATTAGGCAGAGCTAAGAGCCAACCGTAGCGCTTCCTCGAGGCGACCCTTTCCTACCCTCGCTTTTTCGAAAAACTCTTACCCGGTACGTTCGACCGTCGTCGTACTTTTTTATGTCCTACGTGCTCCTTGCACAATCGGATTTAAAAAAAAGTCGACATTCGAAATAACTCCCATGAAAAATATATTTATTTAAATCATTATTGATTTGAATGATTATTGATTTGAATGATTATTGATTTGAATGATTATTGATTTGAATGATTATTGATTTGAATGATCATTGATTTAAATGATTATTTATTTGAATGATTGTTTATTTTTATTATATTTCTTGAACAGTGATTTACTTGAATTGCGATTTGTTTTAACGACAATTTATATCAATTCTTTTTTAATAGTGTTTCGTTTCAACGATTCTTTCTTTCAAATTCACAATAAAATTGGAGATCCCGATGAATTACGCCGGATTAAAAAGTATTTAGTTTCGAGTCATACGAAACATTTCGTACGAGACCGTCGACGATTTTCCGGTTCCGATCGAACCGGAAAGTTTTTTTTTTCAATTAAATCGCCGGAGCGATGCAATTACCTTTCACGTTTGATTAAAAGGCGAAATTTCATTTTCTACTTTGTTACCCCGTAATAACCCATCGGGGGGGCAAAGCTCATACTTGGAGAATGTACGTATATAACCCGAGGAGATAAAAAGGATCACGAAGAAGCATTCCGATTACACGCGAGCTCGCTTTTAATCAGACGTTATATATCCTCTCCGCTGTCTGAAAAATTATTATTTCCAGCATTACCGGCTTTTCTCTCTTTCGGCGTTGTTCCACCTACGTGTCCCGCTCACTACGTAAAACGGGGGAAACATCGGGGTCGCTCCACACACTCACACGCGCCTACCTTGATGAGAAATTGTTTGAATTTTTCTCTGAATCAGCGGAAAGTCTGAATAAAAAAAAAAAAAAAAAAAAAAAAATACGCAATGAAAGTGCGCGCGGAGGGCAAGACGTTCGTGTGTGCCGCGGAGAAAATAGAGAGACGGAGCGCGGGCTGGGATGTTCACAGAAGGGTAGTTTCTGTAGCTGACTCGGATGAAGAGGGACGAAAAAAAAAAAAAAAAAAAAACGGAGCCAGGTATATAAGGCAGACGGTTTGTATTTCAAATTTAAAAGCATTCGACAATGGACGCTTCTCGTATTGTTGACTCACTCGGGGGCGAGGGGAGCCGAGGCGGAGGCCGGGAGAAGAAAAGGACGGACGAAGGGAGGCGCGCACAGCAGTTTTGCACACGGGGCCGCGAAGGAGGAGGCCCTGGACGAGGGAAACGCTCGGGGTGAGGGAAGTGGGCTTTGGCGACAGTCGCGGTGGAGAGTTTTGTAAGGGGCTGCAGACAATTTCCGCGGGGCTCAGTGGCTTCTTTCCCTCCGGCTTTAACCCCCTCCCCCTTTCCACCCCCACCCGGCCTCCCTACATAGCCCGAGCCAGCTAGCGTCCTCTGGTAAAAAAAAAAAAAAATCATTCTCCGGAATGAGTGACTCTGCTTATTTCATTCCGCGAGGATAATTCGTGAGGAACGAAGACGGAGCTCGGCGAAAAAAAAAAGCTCGAGTCACCGTCTCTCTCTCCCAATTTCCGCCTCGCCTTCCTCCGTGTCAGTTGCCAACTCACTGGCTGCAAGAATATCCCTCGAAACATAAAAGGACATTAATGAAAAAAAAAAGAGAGCAGGTCGAAAAACAAATTCACGAAGGCAGCCCGGGCAATCTTGCAAGTTCGCAGCTTGCATTCGCTAGAAATTATAGTACGGACGGGGAGGGAGCCGAGGATGCTGAAGTAGGTGTCGGGGATGAGATCCGTGGCTAGCGAGGCCGGGTCATGGAGAACCGAGCGGAACGTGCACAATGTACCGAGTAGAAAAAAAAAAAAAAAAAAAAAAATGCTGATTTCATGCGTCGGCACGCACGAAGCGCCCCCGCGCGGCTCTCGAGTGGCGTCGTCTAATTCTCGAGAAGGTTGTTCGCCGGGAGGCGGCGAGTGGAAGGCGAGAAGGTGAAGAAAAAAAAAAAAATTAAGTAAAACAAAAAAAGAATTTCTGTATCATTGCCTCCGGAACATTCTCCTCCCCAAACTCTCAATGGAGAGACACGGCGAGGCGAGTGAATAGTCATATTTTTAGTTTTTTTTTTATTTTTCGTTTTGTCTTTCGGAGGACGGTACAATAGTCGCGATTCCCGCTTCTCGCCAAAGATTCAGAGCTTCCTGAAAAAAAAACACCTCCCCCCACTCGCTCGCCCTCCCCAGCTAGCCAGGTTTTTTCTCTCCGCTTCTTTCTTCATTTTTTTTTTTACTGCGCGAAGACCCGAGTCAAAGGGGTTAAACCCTCATTCTTCTTTCTCCAGTGGCACCTACTCGAGTCTCGACGACGACCGGGAGACTGAAGAAGGGGAGGGGGCTAGAAGAGCGGGGGGGGCGAGAGGGGGAGGGGGTGAAATAGTGTTGCACGATGTGTAGGTGGATTGTATGCGAAAAGGGGGACGCGTGTACAGGGTTTCCTCGGCGCTCCGCGCCGGGGACGGATGAGTGTCTCACTCAGTCACTGCCTCGGTGCTCGTGTGTCGCTCCGCAGCAGCTGCAGTGTCGCGAACACTTCAGAAAACGCCTTCCTCCTCCCCCTCTCATTCCGCCCTTCCTCGCTTCCCATCCGTCCGGGGCTACGGCAAGAGGGGGAGAGACACGGGGAATACTCTATATCCGAGAATGCGGGCCATGCAGAAATTTGTAAAGAGCTTTGACAATTTCGCGCGCATCCACTTCCACGACCTCGACTGGTTTCCTCTGTCACGGGGCTGTAATACGCTACGTTACGCTCTTTTACTTCCCTCGGTCCAACTCACTCCGGCAACTCTGATGCCTTCCTCCACCCCCCTTTGGCTGTGCCGCCTGCATCTCTCCGTACAGCCGGCGTCGGAGCGACTGTCGATTCTTCACGGAAGATCGCTCTTCGCGTCTTCGCCGTCTGGCCCGCTCGCCTTGACGTTCTCGTCAGGGCGGCTCACTCGCTTCCACGCTGTATCGAGAGGGAGTTTCGCGGAGCTGCGATGCAATGCCGCGAATTCGGGAACGCGGAAGTACTCAAGGATTCGAGACAACTTTGCTTGTGATGCCGCAGTATATGCGTGGAGGGTGAGAGTGGCGAATATGGACCACCCCTATCTGGGGCTTCGATCAATGTTACGACGCAAGGACGCTGGGGAACCATTTACTGGCGGAGAGAAGATGCAGTGAAATCGAGCCGAGCTGACTAATCTATGCATTCGTCTATCACGTCGTTGAAGCGGTGTGAAACGGCCAAATATCGGAGAAGGGCAATCCTTTTTTATTCGGGGCTGAGGAACTTTAGAGATGAAATCAAATTAGTTTTCGTTTGGCCGGAAATGTTGAAGATCATTGGAAGGAATTGATTACAGTTTTCGTTACCGAATGAGTCTGACTGAATTCGGGAAAGTGGAGGTACCCGAGGATTCGGGACAACTTTGCTTGCGATGCGTGGAGGGTGAGAGGGCGAATATGCACCACCCCCATCAGGGCTCTTTGTTGAAGGTGTGAAAATGCACTGAAATCGACCCGAGCTGATTAATCTAGAGAACGGCAATCCACTTTGTTTCCTCATAGAGGAAGTTTTTCATTCGAGGTTGACAAACTGTAGCGATAAAATCAATGTAGTGGGGTCTGCTGAACAGTCGGACGAGGCCGCTGATAGTTTTCCTTTAGCCGAAAATATTGAAGATCATTGAAAGGAATTGATTGCAATTTTCGTTATCGACTAAGTCTCGCATCGCTTCCTGGAAAGCCCTAAGAGTGTTCGCGACCTTGTCCGTATCTACCTGTTACTCGGCCGTAAATGATTGTTTTGTGAATCGATACCTCAGGATGTAATCAGTGAAATCGATACGTCAGGATGTAAACGTGACAGGTGTCACCGTGTCAGAAAATTATCGAGTCCTCTAACAATTATGATCCACAGAAGTTAAACGCGTCTTCGAGAAACGTCATTTTTCCGTCATCCGTGAAACTTCTTGGGTTATCGCGAGTCCTGTCGATGGTCAATTATTACCCAATAAAACAGCGTGTTCTCGGTACTCACTTTTTTGCCGTCCAACTCGTGATTGCCCTGGGCGAGAACTTTGTCGACGCTGGCCGGATCCGCAAAGGTGATGAAGCCAAATCCCCTGCAACAAATATACGGATAAATGTCTCAAGCGGCACAGGTTGACGAGCCCGCGGTTTATCTTATTCCTACGCAAGATGTAAAGCTAAGGCTGCAGCAACATATTAAAGAACATTGTCCGAGGCTCGGAATGGTTCGACAAGAAGGTATTCCTGCAAGTACGGAAGCGTAAAAAGAGGCGAGAGGTTCACAAAGCTGGCCCTGTGTTTATGTGAGCTCGCTCGCACCGCCGTGCGCTTTACGTTCGAGAGATTTCCTCTCGGATTCTGTTGGATAAGAGCAAAGAGAGAGAGAGAGAGAGAGATTGAGAGAGAGAGCAGGATAGCGAAGCCCCGTGATTTCTGGCCGTCTCGCACGGAGCGCAATCTCTCGGCTTTTCCTTCGCTTCGCCTGCCGTCCCTCAATCTCGCTGCACTCTCTCACAGCGCTTTGTCGAGAGCGGTTGAAAGGGGCCAAAAAGCAAGCAAATCTCGGGATAGATGCAAGACGCTGGCCGCCGGCGTGGAGTTGCCGTTTACCCGCGCAAACCACCGGGGCGACCCGCTCTGGCGAAACCCCCTCGAGCTTCGGCGCAACCCCCTTCGCTCACCGTCTTCTCCCTATGACCACCGAGCGAAACAAATATCGGCCGGCGCGCGATCATAAATTTCTACCCGGCACTTGCTATACAGATATATCAAAAGACAGTTTTCCCGGAGAAAACGGCGTCGGCCGGGGCGAGACCGAGTAGAAAGGTGAGCTAGGAAGGGGTTGCGCGAGACGAAAGACGAGTGCAGCGACCAAACCGGACGCGGGGGCGGAGAGAGAACGGTTTGCATTTTTCATGCCGAGACCCCCGCCTCGGCAGTTATTGAAAATATTTACATGTTATTTATGGGGCACACATGCTTCGGGGCACGAGGCTAAAGGGTGAGCAATATCCACCCAACGTCCATCTCCGACGGTTTTGCCTCTTCGCTGGAAGCAACGCCGTCGCTGAGAAGCCATCCCCAAACCCCCCCCAACCCCCAACCCCGTTGGTATCGCTTCGGGAATCTACAAAACGTTTTCGCGCCTTTCGTCTCCTGGAACTCGGCTTTCTCTCTGTTTCGACCGGGCTTTCCGTTCCTCTCGCTTCGATCACCACCTCGCTGTTTCCTTTGCCACCGTCTCGATCCGCGCGCACAATCCCGGGCCGTTTCATTTTTATCTTCGTCCCTCGCTCCGGCCCGCAGACAGCGAAACCGTTCACCGGTGCGAAAGAAACGTAACGCGGCTCGCGAGCGTGCGGATTGAATTTTTGATGTATTTTTCTCTGCCCAACTCCACGGGCGAGTCCCCTTCTACGTATTGCTGGTTATGGTCTGTGCGAGCAGTTCTCGGCGGGGCGGGGGGCGGCTCGCGTGTGGAAAAGAGCTTTAGCCTTTTCTGTGTACCTTGCGCAATCGCCTACGTGCACGGGCGCCACACCCGGCGAGATGTATAGGACGAACGGAAAATAAAATAAAATATATAAAAAATATGAAAAAAATAGGGAAAGAGAAAAGGCGAAATGGGAAAGGATGAAGCATAGTTCGTGGGGGTGGAAATGCTTCGGGGGCTTCGCGATAGCTGGGGCAAGGTACGCCCGAGTTCCCGTCGATGCGCTTCGATCGTAACCGGTGATCTAATATGTGTACTCGCCGGGGCTCGACAAAACTGCTACTGTCCCGTCCGTCCCACTTTTCCGAAGGTTTCTATGTTCGCTCTAGCGTGCGCGTTACGGCGGCTATGCCAACGGTACGATTCGGTACTTCGTTGTGTTCGGTATATTCGGCTCTCTCCGTGGAGAGATCGGCGCGAGAGGAGGCGAGAGACCGGAGAGAGTACCGGTATTCTCCCTTGACCGCTCGCCGAAAAAGATTTATTCCGAGGCGCGATTGCTTTTCGGGGGGGGGGGGGGGGGGGGGAAAAATCAGTCGATGCATTTTCCACTACGACGGAGACGGGGAAGGTCGTCGCGCGGAAGGTTGGCGAAGGAAAAAATGAACAACATAAAAAAAAGGTAAAATTGAAATGGGAAGAGGGCGTCCGATATACATTCTATGGTTCGATGAGAATTTACAATGGCATCGTAAATTATATTTTATATTTGTATACGTTTTATATTTTAGTCGATTTTTCTTTTTTTTTTCTTTTTTTTTGAGTTTCCGTGTGCTGAAATTATCTCTCGCTTGTCTGATGATGCTTCGAGCGTACTTCGCGCGTGAAACTTCGCAGAGTGGTATTTGAGCAAGGAAAAAAAAATTAATGCATTTCTTTTTTAACGCGATTGCAACTCGAGTACTTGCAAATGTTTCTACATTGAATTCATCCTATCACAAAAGTTGGATACAGAAGTATCATCGAATGAAAATTTTTAATTCTTGCATTTTTTTTTGTAATAAAAAAATAAAGAAAAATTATAATTTCAACGAGCACATTTTCGCGCGTATGTGTATATGTGTATGCGTGTGCGTCGTTCACGTACCTTGGCGTGAACATGAAGCCGGCACTGTCCACCATATACGGGGCGGGCTCACCGCTGCTGAAATTAACACACGGCTATTTTCACTTTAAAACACTATTTTGCGAAATATTCACCGGACAAAGAATTTCCACCCCTGTCCAACCACCGTCAAATTCTGTCTATATGTGTCTCTTATTTTCATCTCGTATTGTTGCAAAAATTTCACGTCAGATTAATTTGAATAATAACGATAATAAATAAAGCCGAGGAGCCAAAGACGCGAGATCTTGTTATAAGTTTTTTTCTTTTCTTTTTTTTAATGCGTTCAAATTAAACGAGCGATGCAACCAAACGCGCGCGCACACACCCACACATATGGAAATATTGCCAAGTAAAATATCTACGCCTCGTGTGGTAACAGGGTAGGAGTGGTGTATTTTTTAAATATATTTTTTAAAATTAGTATTTATCCCATCGTTTTCGTTTTCTTGGACAACGGCCGACTGTTCGCGCTTTCTTTTCTCGCCCGCGTACGTGAGAAAGGCAAACAAAAAATAGAAAAAATAAAAAGCATCGGCTCGAACGTTCGTGCAGTTCTCGTTACAGGGAGAATCGCAGCCGAATTAAGCACACGGTATGTGCATTTATATATATATATATATATATATATATATATATATATATATATATATATATTCATATCGTTGCCGTGTATCCAACTGGGAATTATTTTTCGCATCGGTTATCCACGTTCGCTCGTACTTTTGTGCTCCTTCTCGTCGCTGGCGAGCCCATGTGGACGAACGTACGAGGGAGGCAGAGAGAAGAGAGAAAGAGGGAGCTTCGGACTGTTGGCTCGAACGTGTGACGTTACCAAATTTTACCGGAGGCGACCCACAGAGGCCGGGCACAGAGTGTTCGTCGTTCTCTGCGCCCCCCGCCCGTGTGCGGTAACGGGGCTCGCCAGCCAGCGAGAATTGCGACAAACGAACGCCCGCTGAATCGGCAGTCGTCCAATCAACATTAAAACACCAAACAGTACACGAAACACCAAACACCACAGGGCAACAACACTGAATCAATCTACGCCAGTGAGAGAAAGATATATGTATACATATACATATATATATATATATATATATATCTATAGTATATATAGTATGTATAGTATAGTATAGTATATAGTATATAGTATAGTATATATGCATATGGAAAAATAGAAGGATAGAGCACAGTGAAGAGAGAAATACAGAAGCAGAGAGAACACACAGTGTAGTTCAAGTCCTCTCTACACGACGAAAATACAAGCATCGCGTGCGTCTCTTTCGTTTCGCCAATGTATTTGTGCTGGCCGTTCTCGCTCGCACGGTCGCGCATCCGGAAAGGCGAAAGCGAGCTTGCAAACCTTTCGGGGGATTCCGGGAGAAAAACGCACTGGCACGCGTTTAGGCAAGTGCACGGCTCGATACAAGAGTAGAAAAACATTTTACATGAAAAACATGAAGAATAAATTTGAAATATACGCAACTAGACTATGATGAGCGCGATTCGCGAGCAGTTGATGTTTGCTGACGCTGGAGGGCGCAACGTGTATTCGCTAATTCATCCGTTTCTGTCACTGGTTGCATTCGAGATACATTCCAGCATTTTTTTTTTATGTTCTCTGTAATGTCACTTCCGGTTTGGAAATCTCACTTTTAAGACGGAAGTGACGTCATATCTGGAAACATCAGTTTCGGTAAAAAAAAAATGAGATTTTGAAACTGGAAGTCATGTTTTGCTGGATTACGTCACTTCCGGTCAAAATCCAAGATTCCTAAATTGGAAGTAACGTTTTCCCGTATGGAATCACCTGCAGTTCAGAACTGAGATTACAAAACCGGAAGTGAAGTAACAGACAAATGTTTCAGTTCTCGTTTGGAACGTACCTCAAACGCAGTCAGTCACAGAAACACGTGAATTAAGGAATGTGGGAAAGTGGGTAAAAGAACGTGTGCGATACGCCTTGAAGAAACATATCGACCGTGCAATCCCTATACCGTATAGGTATAAACCAGGCAGGCCTTGGACATTGGGTGTTTCTCTTCTGCGTCCAAAATTCAACAGCCTTAGTCTGCCGGTTTGGCTCGTTGAAGAATCCACGCTTACGAATGAAACTTTCTTATCCTTCTTGTTCCGCATTTCTCAGACGATGCCGGATTGAATGTAAAAAAAAAACCCGCACGCGCCCAAGAGTCTGAGAGAGCGAGAGGCAGTCGATTGGTGAAAAATTGTTTCCGGGGTTTGGATATTCGAGAGGATGAGGACGAGAACGGGTGATGCGCATCCCCATGACACGGAGGCTTACGCGAAGACGTGGCAAAAGGGAGAGAGAGCGCGAGGCTCTAGTAGGGTGGTTTTTATCAGTCGGCTGTACCGACGCCACTGCCACTTGTCACCCAGCCATTGTACGTGAATAATCTATAAAAGGCTGAGTGGAAGGATGGCGGCTGACGTGTCCCTTGTCTACTTGAGCACGGCTTCTCCGATCCTCTACTTTTCAACCCCCTTCTATCTCTCGAGCCTTCCTCCCTCTCGCCCCGCCGTCCTCCTCGCTTCTCTCACCGCCGGCTCTTATTCACCTTTCCCACTCTGCGTTTCGGAAAGCCTGTTCACCCACTCCGGCAACAGTCACCCCACCGGTTTCCCGAAGCCGCCATCATCGCGTTCCAGTCACGAAAGGGTGTCACGCCGGGGCTGACGCATGTATTTGTTTGTCACACGAACCACCCAGCATCGAGACGCCATTCCTCCCGCCTCTCACAGACCAACACAGTCTCACCGAGGGTAAGAGCGTTCTTCCGGTCTACCAGCGGAATCGCCTTCCAACCTTTATTATCTTCCCCTCTTTCCACTTTTTTTTTTATCGCACATTTCATCAGAATTCATATTTTCCGCCTAATTCGCTTTACCCACCTTCCAACCTCTTTCATCAACTCTATCTTCAAGGCGGAAGGAAAATAAAATAAGGAAACTGTTTTCACTAGTCTGCTGCATAACGTCATCTAAAAGTCACCTAAAAGTCACGTTGGATGAAATTTACTTTTGGTTTCCTCCCCCCTGCGATTACGTGCTGTTATGCAGTGATCATGCTTTTGCCTCGTTGCAGATACTACCAGCTACGTTTTATCTTCGCAAGCTTCACCGGGCTTTCTCATCGCGTACTACGGGCGAGTTTCTCCGTATTATAGGCGTATTTATGTAGGCGGTCTCATTGCCCGCCCGAACTTACGGATAAGTACCGGCAGTTACTTAACTCGACAGTTTCTCCTTTTGCTGGGGTACTATAGTGGCGGAAGCAGCAGCAGCAGCGGCGGCAGCAACGAGAGCTTTCTCAGTCTTCCCTCTGGTATTCGGAAGGGGGGTCGGGCGGGGGGGGGCCCTTTACACTGTACTCCATTGCCGTAAGGCGCGCGGCACCGTCATTCCCATCCTCCCCACGTCTACCCCGGTCTCCCTGTTCCATTGCCGCAGCTAGTTATGAACGTACTCCTTGAGAGGGTTGGAAACTCTCTGTATAGTCTTCGCTTTCAGACTTTCGAGTATCGCCACTCGAGTCTGGCGCATACAGTCTCGCCTGATCGTCTTCAGCCATGACTTGATCAACTGTATCTCTCGACTGCTCTTTAACAGACAGCTACTCTTAATCCGCTTTTCTCCGTTCATCTTACGGGCGTATTATAGGCAATTGTCGATTTTATCCAGATTCCTTGCGAGTTGAGGGGACTGAGGGAGAAGAGGAATACTTGGAATGGTTTTCTATGACCAGCAAGATACGCGGAGTAAAGTGGACGAATTGGTGCAGTTGTTACTGTTGTTATGAATTTATAAAAATGCTCAACATCCAACAGTTCGGATCCACGAAAGATGTTGTATCGAAACTTCGCTGGAACACCAAGATATCAAGGTTTTCTAAAAATTATCAAGATTCGAAAGTTTGTATCAGTGAAAGATGTTTCATCGGAACTTCGCTGGAACACCAAGATATCAAGGTTTTCCCTTGGACATTCTAACAGAAATAGCGTTTGCCCCCCATCTCGCCGCCCTGGGAATCTATGAATGGGTGTAAAAAAACATTTTTTGGGATAGATCATAGTAAAGCACGTCAGTAGATACAACAGTTGACAGACAAGAACACAGGAAGTTTGTAGGTAAGGTCGGGTTGTTAGACAGATATTACGATTGAAGTTACAAAGGCAAAGGGGTGCGGTAACAGTTCAGAGCCGTTGACAACTCAGAGGGTTTGAAACTCTCTGTATAGTGATCGCTTTCAGACTTTCGAGTATCACCACTCATGTCTGGCGCATCGTCTCCTCATCATCTTCAGCCACGAGTTTATCAACTGCATCTCTCAACAGGTCTTTATCAGACTACCCTTAATCCGCTTTCTCCCTTCATAGGGAATCGTCGATATTATTCAGATTCCTCAGAACTTGAGGAAACTGACGGAGAAGACCGACCGACGGAAGTGGAGTGGTTTAAAGTGGGCGAATGCGTGCAGTCGTCACTATCATTAAATATTTTTAAAAAATTGCCAACATCCAAAGGTTCGCATCAGCGAAAGATGTTTCATCGCTCGAGCTCCGCTCGAAGATCCAGATATCAAAATTTTCCCTCCGACATCGAACATTCCCCCCTCACCACCCCTAAGAAGAATTGTGCATCGAAATGGACAGACATGTGCAGAAAAGCCATTTCACAATCTCGTCGTTCTCGGAATCTACGAACGAGTTAAAAAAAAAAGCTCCTCGCGATAGATCGTGGCAAAGTACATCGGTAGATAGGACAGTCGAGAGGCGAGAACACAGGAAGTTAGTAGGTAAGGCCAGGTTGTTAGACAGACATTACGAATGAAATTACAAAGGCAACGGGGCGCGGTAACGGTTCAGTGCCGTTAGCCTCGTCGTTCGCGTTCTCTTCTTTCTCCACCTCATCCTACTCCGACGTCGTTGGACGACCACCGGAGACTTTTATACTT
Organism: Stenichneumon culpator; assembly: GCA_964017025.1. Lineage (NCBI taxonomy): Eukaryota > Metazoa > Arthropoda > Insecta > Hymenoptera > Ichneumonidae > Stenichneumon > Stenichneumon culpator. The sequence goes on along the minus strand of OZ024779.1, from coordinate 14,260,765 downwards.
TGCTTCGCGTCCTAACGACTGGCTGAATATTTATAAAGCCTTCGTCGTCTTCTTCTTCATGGTCGCTCGGTGAGGGCTCGTTGAAAACGCCGGCGGTTCTTGCGCCACGGATGGAGCTCTGTTCTCCGCTCCTTTCTAACCGTCGCCCATCCGCACCCGCCCGAAAGCTCCACCCGCTTCTTCTTCTTTCGTAATGCGTATCGCTATATTTCCACATTCAGCCGCCCATCCCCCCCCCCCCCCCTCCCCGCCGCACTGTCGGTAATGCAGTGTATACGAAAACCGCAAGAAGTAGCGGGAACAGCCCGAGCGCCCACGCTTCATAGAGTTTCATTGTAATTGCCTTGTTCTTCTAGACTCTCTCCGCCGGGGAAACCGGATATATCGCACGTTGAATTGCATTATGCAAATCGCAATCTCGCTAAGTCACCCGGCGCGGCGCTGAGGCAGGGATGGGACGGCTACGGCTCCGCGATCTCTTACCGGCTGCGCACCGGGAAACGACCAGAGAAACAGGCATTCTCGCTGACTTCCACACCAATTCGCCACTTCACGGTACACTTTCAATTTTTTTTATTTTTTGTCGAATAAAAAAAAAAGAAAAATCGTGAACAATCTACTCGGTCCATACGCAGCGCGTGCAATTTCACAGGCCATTCGAGTTCCGCCCTGCAATTTATAAATGTGGAGTGAAGCGAGGGTAAAAGTTGTTGAAAAAAAAAATATAATAAAAAAACAAAAATGAAGAATAAAAGATCACCATTTCGAACCGACGAGACCGATGGACATTGAAAATCTGCTCGCGACGCCCCCTCCCACGAGAAACCGTACGAACGGGTAATTTCTAATTTCATTAAATTCTTCAACTCGCTCGCAACTTGATTTTTTTTATCCCTTTTTTTTCATCATCTTCCCGCGGTTGGGTTTCGCAGCTGGCAATCTGCTGCCCCTTGGGGGCGGTGGGGGAGGGGGTGAGGACTGAAGCGGAGATACGGGGCACAGCGGAGAGATAGGTTCCCCGTAGTGACCGAGACGGGGGTGTCGCCCGACCCGGATATGAATATTCATCGAGCATTTAGGCCGCGACCTAACTCAATTAGCGGCTGAATAATTGTCCGCTGTCCGAGAGAAAGGGTAGAGAGCGGCAGAGGGAGAGGCGGGGGGGGGGGGGCAGTTATAACTTCCAGCAAGCGAGAGATTGTCGAGAAAGTCGAGCTCCGACTTCTTATTCCCGACTCTTATCGGGAAGGAATCGAATAAATTATCGCTATATTCCCCCCGTTCGATTTAATTGACGCGCGTTACACAGAACGAAACAGCGTCGGGCAACGATCCAGCGACCAATTGTATAAAAGCAATCCCGTCCCTCCTCAAACTTCGATATATTAGACAACGGCGGCGCCCAGAAGCCAATAAAATATCCCTTGATTAATTAGATGTGAAATATTGACGAGGATAGGAGAGAGATTGGGGGGGGGGGATTCCCCGATGAAGATAACGATTCGGGATCGGGGTGTGTACCGCGGCTGCACGCAAGGGAATTCCACTAGTCGATTCGACAATCCACCGCTCCAGTACAGCCCCCCTCCGCGTCTTGTCTCTCGGCGTATAGAGAACCCAATGTGCGGAGGGCGAGCGGGGGGAGGGGGAGAGAGAGAGAGACTGTATAGGGGCAGCTCGCGGATCCGGAACGGACGGAATCGTTAATATTCATGGCCTCCGGGGGGTTGCGCGCCGAGGCTGCTCTCGGATAACGCTTATCTCTATCTCTCCTGTGCCCCCCCCCCACCCCCTCCTGCAGCTCCTCCATGTGCCGTTCTCGTGGGCGCTGAAATAACTCGATAGTGCCCAACCCCCCCAGACCCTTGCCGCGATCCTCTCTGACTCGACGCTTTCTCGTCTCCATCTCTTTCTCTCCATTACATAAATCCCCGCCTGCCATCCTCCTCCATCGCGACGAACGGCGGCGAGTCCTTCGAACACATTTTATTTATTTTTTATTTTTTTCTTATCGGAGAATAAATCAATTTTATTTATTAGTTGTTTCGAGATTATAGAGAAAGTTCAAGTGTTTGGTGGAAAAATCGAATAGTGGAAGTCGATACTGGACCGATGTGTAAGGCTGCGGGGTGAAAGCGGGGGTGAGGCTTTCTCGTCTCGATCCCTTGATCTCCATTACATAGACTGTAAAAAAAAATGGCATGAAATTATGTCCCGGACTGGAAGTTTTCATGGAAAAACGGTTATATTAAATTTCATGTACAATTTGGCATGACAAATTGATGTTCAGTGTACTATAAACATTGTGAATACCTTATTTTCAATAATGTACTTTAATTTTACTATGAAGGTAATTTAATTTTTATGGTTTACTTTAATTTCAATGGAAAAGTTTATTCATTTTTCATCGCAATTGTAAGTTATATTTAATGTACGAGTTGTTGCGTAAAAACTTCCAGTCCGCTACAATAAATTTATAGTTTTTTTTACAGTGTAAATCCTCGTCCGCCGTCCACTTCCATCGCGACGAAGAGCGTCGAGTTCTTCGCACACATTTTATGTTTTATTTTTGAAATTCTTATCGGAGAATGAATAAATCTTATTTATTATTTGTTTCGAGATTGCAAAGAAAGTTCATATGTTTTGGTCGAAAAGTCGGATAGTCGAAAGTCGATACAGGACCGATTTGTCAGACCGAGGGTGAAGTTTGTACAGGACTGGGAGTTCGGAGGGGTGTGTGCGTTATATCGGGAATTTAAAGATTCTCCAAGTCCAGCCGAACGCGGAGAATGCGGGGCCTCTCCGAGCGCCGCGCTGCGCGGTTGACGGTGCGAGAAGAGAGGAGGAAGAGAGGAAAAAAGAAGAAAAAAAAAAACCGAAAGCCCGGAGGATCCGACGCTGGACCACCTGTTGATACGATCCTGAGAATTCCTGACGCATCTCCAGCGGTCGAAGCCGAAAATCCCCGCGACCGGCGAGTCAACCGGGCGTTTTGCGCGCGATACATACGCAACGAGAATCGCCAAAATCGCCAAGGAACTGAATTCTCGATGAAAATGTGGCTGCCGAGGTTTCCTGACGCCTCCTTGAAATTCGGCTTCGGAAATTCGGGCAGGTATGGCGCGTTGCACTTCATCGCGCCAGGAAAACGAGGCTTCACGGTGAATACCCGAAGACGCCCGGGGAGATGCGCGTTGCGCGAATAAGGGAGATGACGCTGGGGGAATGCAATTTTCAGGATTCTCGGTGTCGCCCGACAAGCCGACGACCAGGCATTCTCCCTCAGGGATATAACTTAAGCGAATGCCCAAATAGATTCGGATAAGGATACTGCAGGCGGGCCGCTACGTTGAGAGTGGAGTTGGGTGGGAAGGTTTCTGAAGGAAAGATAGAGCCCGGTTTATATTACCAGGTGAATTTGGCGAATTCCTCGAGCGATACTCCGGAGGCTCTTCGTACATGCGCTCGTTGTCTTTCGCATTCCGAGACGTCACCGAGAGCCGCCGTCTTCTCACCGGATGAGAGTCTTATACAAGCCGAAACTCGGCAATTCGGCCTATTTTATCCGACCGCGGGAAGAGCGCGGCTCTCGGGCTTTCTCACGATATAAACAGGAAGATTCGGAGAGTAGTTCAGCACTCGGTAACTGGCCAAATACCGGAAAGTTACTCAGCAACGATAGCGCACGGTCGCGCGAGACTGTGTGAACACCCGGAAACGTCGGCCAGATTCATCGATCTCTTAGGGTGGGAGCTTGTTGAGCCAGCCGCGAAGGAGACGAGCGATGAACGGGCAAAAAAAGCAGCGATGGGCAACCCGCTATTCGGGGAAGAAGGAAAAAGAAAGTGGGCGAGCGCTCGATAGGCGGAAGAGAGAGAGAGAGAGAGAATATTTGGGTGGAAATGGGCAAAAAAGTGGCCGCGATGAAACGTGCCGAGGGAAGAGGGAAAAAAAGACGGAGCAAAAAAAGGCGGGCACACAAACGTGGCGTGCTCTGGATGATTCCTTTTCCCAGCAGCAGATCTACCCCCCTCATCTTCTTCTTTCTTTTACCCTCCTCGCGTTCTTTTGTACTCTCGGTTCTTTTTGTCTTTACGACTGCTACTATCGTGCACCAGTAGCAGTTCCATACTATAGTACATCTCGTTTCTTCGGCTCCCTCATCCCTGCGCCCCCCCGCTCTTCCCGTCCCTCCGCCGCGTAGGATAACGTAGGATATTGGCCGCCATCGGGAAAACTTGCCATCATTCCTCTCACTGCTCTCTATATAATGCCCAGACGTGTCGGATATCTATCGGGAAAGGAGAAAGACGGAAAAACGAAAATATAACGCGTTCGTCGATCTCTAATATTTTTATTATCATAGCTAGAGACTCCGAGTTTTTCTTGCTCCATAAATCCTGGTAGCGAAAGAAAAAACTTGTCTGATGCCTACCCGTTTTTTCCTGGGCGCAGGCGTTATTTTTCGACATGTTCGGCTAGAGACGGACACCCCTTAGAATAGGACTTTGGGCAATATCTTGCTCGATATCGTGCCCAATATCTTGTTCGGTAACTTGTTGGGTATCTTGTTTGGTATCTTATTCGGTAACTTGTTGGGTATCTCGTTGAATATCTTGATTGGTATCTTATTCGGTAACTTGTTGGGTATCTTGTTAGGTATCTTGTTCGGTAACTTGTTGGGTATCTTGTTGAATATCTTGTTCGGTATCTTGTCGAATATCTTGTTGAATACCTTGTTCGGTATCTTCTCAAATATCTTGTTCGGTATCTTGTTGAATATCTTGTACAGTCTCATGCTCAATATCTTCCTAACCATCTTGCTGGGGGAGACTTCGAGTGCACTGAGAAAAAAATTGGTTGGATTAACCAAAAGTCGCGATGACATACGTTCAAAGCTGTTATTTGGTTGGTACAAATAAGACTTGTTTTGTTAAATGATTATTTGCTTCATTTTATTCAAAATTAGTCGATTGAAACAAACATTTATGTTGTAACAACAAAATACACCTTCCAACATGTCTTTTTGTAATTCAACCATTTCTTTTTCTCAATGTGGCTAAACAGATCTCCGCATCAAAACCCCATTTCAAGAAAAATTTGTAAACAGAACATTCCTTGCAGCGCTTGGGTGAACGACAGCACATTTCGGAACGCTTCGATGTGCCGAAAAAAGTGGTTTTCCAGGGCCGTAGAAGAACTGCGTGGCGCTCAGGCAGCCTCGCGTGCAACGAACGCATTAACAACGACGTGCCTCCGCTCCGAGTCTCGAAAGGTCCACCTAATTTTCCCTCTCACTGCTCTGCCAATCCCCGCGTTATACAGCCCCGCTCTCGTTGCCTCGCTCTTTTTCACCACCCGCACCGGCCGCCTTCCATTCGCTACCGAAACAATTTACATTTTATTTATCGCGTGCCAGCCGTGCGCCTTCACGAGGCGGAATCGACTTGTCCCGAGGGAGAGGCGAGTCCGATCTAATCGCCGAGTCACTTGGGACGGTGAAATATCCATAAACTTCGCCAGTGGTTTTAGTTCTTTTTCGCGTCTCTCTCATCCCGTTGTTGCCACAACCCGGCGAAGAGGGAGGGATCTTAACCGCGCACGGGAGCAATCGAGAAAGCTCGGATGGGCAATGATGATAGTCGTAAAAGAGGCCGAGACGGCTGGTTTCGATAATATTACCCGATGTACAAGAGCACAACCTTCCCGGTGTCTTCCGTGAAAGGGCGGCTGAGGCGCTCGATGACGCTTCTTTTTTACGGTGAATTAAACAGAAAAGGGGTTGTGCTTTGCGCTTCCACCGGCAACTGCTCTTTCGGTGAAGAGAAAAAAAAAAAGAAGAAAAAGAAAAGGTCGAAAGAGTAAAACCCGTGGGGCCATAAGCGACGAGGTCGCCATACGCGCCTCCTTAAACCGAGCGTAGGGGCACTTGTGCAATGCTTAAAGTGCGGGCATTATAGGCACAATGGGGCTGAAAGCTCCGGGAACCACTGGAAATAGTCGAGCTTGCAACCGGCGAATCGAGAGGGAAAAGTAGCGTTACGCGAACACTGGGGAGAACAGCAACGGCTCTCGTCGCTTAGGGAGGCGAGAAAACAGTGTGGACACATGTACGGGGACAAGAAAAATTCTCAACCTCTGGGTCGCGAGACGAGAGTCTCGGGCACATTCGCGAGAGAATCTCGGAAGAGAACGTTCGGCACTGAGGCGAGAGAAATTTCTGTGGTATAAATAGAGATGGGCTCGCGTTGAAGTAAAATAAAATTAGCTGAATAGCCCAGGTACGACGAGGCATTTGTGGGCATTCTATTAATATTAAACAGCTGAGGGAGTAATTGCGTGGAAGCTTTGCTTTAGCGTTTCATTGGGAATTTAACATCTCGAGGGCTATTTAAGGCCGACCATGACCAAAAAAAATATAGGTTATTTTTCTATCTTCTTATTTTATATATTATGATTTTTTTTATCTTTTGTATTGAGCTGGGAGTAAGCGGAAAACGTCACTTTTGGATTTAAAATTTCGGTTCTTGACCAGAAGTGACGACATATGAGAAAACGTCACTACCGACAAAAAAAAACCAGGTTTTTGCAACCGGAAGTGACGTTAAAGAAAATAGTTTTTACTTTTATCTGGAATTTATCTCGACTGCGGCCAGTGACAGAGACGGGTGATTTAAGGAACTCGGAAAAGTGATAAAAGCCCGTCTGTGAAACGTCTCAAATCCCTATGGAATTCATTTCGAATGTAGCCAGCGAAAAAATTAATTAATTAAAGACCGCACCGTGGAGCGTTATACTCAACCTTTACAAAAGCGACATTGTTCACATAATTTATATCCGCATGAGTAGTTTCGCGCACTTGAGAAAAATAATTTTTTCCAACGGACGAGAGCCTTGGCCGTTAAAGGGTTAATGATCCGGTGTTCACGCTTTTTTTCCCCAGCGCAGAATTGGTAAACGTCCAGCGACTCTATAGCTCCGAGAAGCCCCACCAGTCTTGTTAAGCGAGCTCGAGCTCGAGGGAGAGAGAGAGAGAATGCTTCCGAACGAGAATTGCTCTTAGCAGAAATGTAAATGACCGCCTTATCGCCTCGTGCCGCATTCGTCGCACTCCGGTTCTTCCTCACTTTCCCTCTTCCTCTCCCCCTTACGAGAGGACTCTGGAGACTCTCCAATCCTGAAATCTCATTGGGCATCTCTCGTTTTGTCCCCCGCACTTTCCACCTCGACAGTCTCACCATATATATATATATATATATATATACACACATATATAGACACAATACGTAATGGGGTTGTTTCCGTAGGTGCGTCGAGAATTCTCCGTCCACGATTTTCTGCGAACGAAATTTCCACCCCCTCCCTCCCCCTCAGCCACCCCCAGAGACTCGAGAAATTCTCCACGTCGAGGCGTTAGAATTCGAAGCTTTGGGAGCGAGAGTACGATACAGGGAAGCCGCCCGCAGTTCCGTGGCGAAGGGGTTGAAGGGATGAGATTCTACGGGTTAGGGGGGAGGTTGTTTCACAGGGAGATGCGGTAAATACAGCAACAAGCGTGAACGGCCCAGACTTTCACCGTTCTCTCTATCTCTCCGTTTCTCGGCGAAACTTGCGCACCGACCGGGGGAGAGAGCGAGAGAGACTCTCGGCTGTTTCCACCACCAGCGAACGCAGGCACACACCGAGTTCCCCCTTCGTTGCCGCGTAATTGGATATAATTTTTTTTTCTTTTTTTTCGCCACGCTTACTAACCGAATTAGGCAAGGCGCGCGACGCCTGTGTTTGCGTTGCCGGGAAGCGCGAGAACGTCGACGCTGGGCGAGAGGTCTGCGCTTTCGCCCCGGGCGCGAAAGCTCTGTCGGGGTGTTACCTTTGAGGGGGAGGGAGAGGTTGAGGCGTCTGCGGAGCGAGGAGAGTGGCGATCGAGAGGGTTGAAAGCGCTCAAGGGTTACCCCAAACGCTCTCGCGAATTAACCAAAGAGGCGTGTTGTAATTAACGCGGCAAAATGAATATTTTCTTGATAATGTTGGTTGTTGTTACTTTATTTCATTTATTTTTTTTACGATTCCTTTTTTTATTTCAGCCACGCTCGGTGGAAGACACGGCGCGAGAGATTTAATGGAGCATCGGGTTCGTTTATTATTTTGTCCCGTTCAAGAGTTAAATTCGCGAGGTTCTTTTTTTTTTTCCTTCGGTGATTCTTCCGCGTGGACGAGCGCACGTTGAAAGTGTACAAAACAGTGTAACGCCTCGCGGACATTTTTCCCATCGTCACGTAGAGCGCCGGGCTCAAACCCGGACGGTTTACAACGCGGCTGCCCGTTCCCCGGGTCTGTTAATTCCTCGCTTAAATCTCACTGTGACCGGAATAAAGTCCGAGGAAGAGATTGCCCAGAGACGCTGTTCGCTGGGCGGAGTGCGTCTCTCGAAAAGCCAGAGGAGCCAAAATGGATTGAGTAGGACTTTCCAAACATGGTCTTCTCGATGAAGGAACAAAAACCAAGATGCCAATTCTAGCGCCTTGATACGAAATGCTGGTTGACCTAAAAATATGATTTCGTCATTTTTTCTTTCCTCGGTTAAATCTCTCGATGAAGGAACAAAAACCAAGATACCAATTCTACTGCCTTGACATGAAATGCTGGTTGACCTAAAAATATGATTTTGTAATTTTTTTTTCCTCACTCAAATCTCACTGTAACAGGAATAAAGTCTGAGGAAGAAACCACCCAGAGACGCTGTTCGCTGGGCGAACTTCGAAAAGCCGGAGGAAAAAAATGGATATACTGTAAAAAAAGAATTCGTATGAAATTTAATGTACTGGACTGGAAGTTTTTATGCGAAAAGTGGTACATTAAATTACAGGTACATTTGTGATGAAAAATTAATGATTACTCTATTAAAAATATCGGAAATACTTTATTTTTAGTAATTTACTTGGATTTCACTATACAAGAACTTTAATTCTTATAAATTTACTTTAATTTCAATGACAAAGTATGTTCATTTTTCATCACAATTGTACAATAAAATGTAATGTTCCAGTTTTTGCATAAAAACTTCCAGTCCGGTACACGAAATATACAATATTTTTTACAGTCTATACAGCAGTACTTTCGGAATCGGATTCTCCCGATGAAGGAACAAAAACTAAGATACCAATTCTGCCGCCTTATCAAGTAATGCCCTTTTACCTAAAAATATAGTTTTGCCATTTTTAAACAGTTTTTTAAAAGTTTTTACTGCCCATGAAGTTAAACAGCGCTAACTCCATGTGCAGATTTCTGCTGTACGACTTGCGATCGCTCTCACGGAGGATCCAAGCTAGTCCGGACTCTTAGACGGGAAAGACAACGAAGAATCTCTCTGCCGAACGTTCCGGTTTACGGAGCGAATTAAATGCTCGTAAACCTAAGCGGTTACGGGGGTTTAAAGACAAGGGGGATGGAGCCGAGGGTGTGCAAGTCAGAGTTAGGTGGAAATACACCGGTGAGGGTTATTAGCCGCATTTAATGCCCGGAATACAAATGATCAACAAGTAAGATGACACCTCGAAAGCCGCACGTCTGTGCGAACGGAAAGGGAACGAGAGAGAAAGGATATAATCGGGGGCTCTCTGGGGGTTGATTTGTTTTTATGGCCCCGCGCCACGCTCTCCGCTCGCGTCAAGATTCCAAGGGGCGGCTGGCCCCTGCGGGGTGGTTTCATGCCTTCCGGGGATGCGCCACTTCCACGCTTCGCTCTCTACAGGGGGGGGGGGGGTGGTTTACACATGAGGAACAGGTTTTCGTCTATCACCTCCACTCGCCAGTAGAATCCGCAGTTGGAAACGTTTAGGGGTGGAGCGTGACCCTATTGCTTGTAAATCGCCTTTGAAATTATGTTCATAAAAAAATGATTTGGTCTACCACTGGTTAAGTTTGCACTTACCTACTTAAGTGTTCAGTCGATATCGACCGAAGTCTACTCTAGACTTAAGTAGACGGGTATCGGAATTGCCAGTTGTTTTCCGAAACCTACAATATGCCTCTACAAAATTTCCAGCCGGCGAACTTATGGCTAGACTCACATAATGGATCTACCACGAGTCCACCGTCGACCAGATTTCCGTTCTCACGCTTTAATCTCAGTCCTCTGCTTTTGATGTAAATCGCGACCGAGCAGCGAGCAAAAATAGCGCTTCTTTCCCTCCGTGTCGTCGGTTTTGTGTTTCAGAGCCGTCGGCGGATCCTGCAAGCTCGGCCACAAGTGTTGCGGCCCCGAGTACGGGAAACGTCGTCGCCCCCCGGCCGTCGTTGTAGCGGAGGAGCCAAGCTGCTGCAGCGTGCAACCGACATTTTAGACCGCCATAAACGATAGCTTACCCTTCTGCGTGGATGCGGAAGCTGGTGCTCGACTCTCCATCTCGCCGAGCCGCTAAATAAAGCTTATAACACCTCCGACGCTGTGCCACCGCCCGAGGACCGGCCTCGTTCGCCGGTTGGCTGCCGAGCGATGCAGTTTCGGAATATTTAAGCTTTCAACCGCCCTTGGACCGTTATAGCGTTCCCCAGAAGCTGGGCAAGCTCCACCGATTCCCGCACTTTCCCTTCCTCCCTCGCACAGGAGAGACCCTATTCTCGGTCGACGTTCCAACGACCTACGAGCACGCCGAGGGAAACCCTGTCGTAACGAGAACCGGTCTGTTTGGCTGCCGACGGGCCCGACGTGCGCCGAGTATTCCCGGCTTGGAGGGTCGTAAAACTATCGCCGGAATCCACCTTACGCATGGCTTTAGCACGGATACCCCACAATCCGGTATAACGGCTCTTGATAACGGCCATCGCGGGATGTTTATAATTTCGGCTTCGCTATTGGATATCAAGGGACCTGACAAGGGTAACGCTTTATCCTGCTTTTTACAAGTTCTTCATCGCGCTGTAATGACCCAAAAATAAAAGATCCCGAAACTTCCCCAAATGGCTCATCCTGCGGATTTTTGCCGTCGAGCACCGTCATCGACTCAGTGTTTTTCCATGACTCTGTCGGGAAGCAAAGGACCGTCTGCGCAGAAAAAAGGCGCATTTCCACGGCAACGAATCTTTGGTCACTACACTGAGAGAAAAGATGTTTGGATTAACAAAAAGTTGAGGCGACACACGTTCAAAGCTGCTATTCACTTGGCTCAACAAAAACATTGTTTTCTTAAACGATTATTCGCTTCAGTGGATTCAAAATATTTTGAATGAAACACACATTTTTATTGTGTCAACCAAATAACACCTTTGAACATATCACCGCTCCTTGGTTAATGCAACCATTTATTTTTCTCAGTGAACTGGTTTCCAAAGTATTCTTCGGCTCATCAATGGTTGACTCGCCGATCCGATGGTTAAAAAAATTGAACTCCGTAACAAAAAAAAACCCTGCTCGTAGAATCTTCAAAAATATTTTTCGACTCATCGATGGTTGGTTCGACGACTCGATACTTAACAAACTGAACGTCGTAAAAAAAAAAAAAAAAAAAAACCCTCCGCTCGTAGAATATTCCGAGGATCCTCGCCCAGGGTTACGGGCTCGCCCGTAACCCTCGAACACGCGGCACGGAAGCGGAGAATAAGGGCGCTGCCAAAGGGCGAGAGGTGGCAGACGCGGGGCGCGGATCCGTCACCATTAATCATCCGTGAGAATAATTAACACCGGGGAGAGGGGACAGGATTCTAATTAGAAACTTATCGCTCGCCTTGTCGCGACGGGGGATTCCCCGGTGGGTGGGTTTCCCTTGGCTACGGTATATAGTACGGAAAATACATGTTCCTGAGAGAGTAATGCAACACACATGCCTGTGAGAAACACCGCCGAGACATTGCTGACGCGGCCCGACGAGGGCGTTAGTTACATAAACCCGCAAGATAAATTTCGCCGCCATACGCACGTCTGTCCCGATGGGAAAATACGGACCTCCAGAAATCCGCTTTTGAGTTCGATTAATTGGTTTCTAATCAGAGGGAAAGAATTCCCCAACGTCCACTTGGATCCTTTCCAATTCTTTCTCCCACGAATTCTTGTGGTTTCTTCCACGAATTCTTGTGGTTTCTTCCACGAATTCTTGTGGTTTCTTCCAGCAATTCTTAGGTTTCTTCCAGCAAATCTTGTGGTTTCTTCCAGCAATTCTCGTAGTTTCTTCCAGCAATTCTTGTGGATTCTTCCAGAAATTCTCATGGGTTCTTCTAGGAATTCTTGTGGTTTCTTCCAGGAGTTCTTGTCGTTTCTTCCAGGAATTCTCGTCGTTTCTTCCAGCAATTCTTGTGGATTCTTCCAGAAATTCTCATGGGTTCTTCTAGGAATTCTTGTGGTTTCTTCCAGGAGTTCATGTCGTTTCTTCCAGGAATTCTCGTCGTTTCTTTGAGCATTACAGTCAACTAGCTGGATTCAAAAGCACCGATCGAGCGCATGACTCGAGACGTATCGGCGTGGTAACGCGGATGGCCGAACAGAGTTGTGCATCGAATCGATCCGGGGATCGGACATCAGAAGCGTTAGTCCACCTAAGTGAATCCGGGTCGGTCATTCGGGGTAATTAGCGAATCGCCTAAATCACCGGAGTTGGAGCATTGGCGGTTGGCAGATAGCGATGCTGCCTGCGGGTGCCCCGATGCCTCTGGGCCTCTCAGGTCAGAAGCGCGAGGGGGGCGTTAAAGGGACGGGAGGGAGGTTTGTGAGACCGAGCGAACCGGAGTTCTCGGCGAGCTCTGTCGCTCTCCCGCCGTCCCTCTTCCTCCGCTTCGGTGCTACAACCCTTCGCCTCAATGTGCATTGATTGGACAATGGCCGGCAGCATTCAGCCCAGAGAGCACGCTCTGTACTCTCTCGTTCCCTCAATCTATCGCTGTTTCCGTTCGATTCATCGAACCGCACGGGGAGATCAGTCCATCTCACTTTTTCATCCGCATACGCGACTGTAAACTTGCTCCCATCAGCGAGCGTACAAAAAAATTCTGGCCTACGGTGAGGCGAGGTAGATGCGCGTCTACCACGCTTCCGCGCAATGGGACGATTGTGGACGTACGATATGGATATCGAAAAAAAAAATGTCAAAGCTGGTGCTTGAGTACTCGAGTCTGCAATCCACGCAGACTTTCGTCCGTGTAAAAAGAATTGCAGTCTATCGTGGGTAGATCTCACACCAAAGTCGATGAGAGTGTAGACTTTTCTCATATACTGACCGAAGTCTACATAGTTCGTAGATTCGAGTCTGTACAGACCGAAGTCTACGTAGTCCGTAGATTTGAGTCTATGTAGACCGAGGTCTGCCCAGATTATAAACTCGACAACTGTCAGACTCTAAAGTTATTTTCGAAATTTACATCGAACATCTGCAATCGTCCCGTCCTAGGCTGACTATTGTTAGGCGCGCGTAACAAATCTGCCGTGAGTCAATGGCAGACCCGATTACATCGTACACGATGCCTTCTTTGTAATCTGCAGAACGCGCAGAAAGATTTATGTTATACCACGGATACTTATTCACGGAGATGGATATAAATTCGATGCGGAATAACGTTTGTAAGTACACAATGGGCGTGTTGCATTGTGTGCCTTACATGTGCGATATACATTCGAAAACTAAAAAAAAAAAAAAAAAAAAAAAAAAAAAAAAAAAATATGAAAGATGTAGGCAGGCCGAGTCGAACGATTTCTATGGGCCAAGAGTGTTCCGCCCGTGAGCAGGGAGTATCTCGCCAGAGAGAGCCAGAGACGAAAACTCGTCCTGCCGGTACGATACAGAGGAAGAGAAAACGAGCGACGCGGAATCGGAGCGAAGAGGTGCGAGCCAACTCCCTCGCCGCCCCCGCACGTTCGATTTACCCCGGGGGTAACAAATTTATACGAGTTCGCTTGATTTATCGGCCGCAAGTTCAACAAGGGCCGGACCGCCGGAACGGAGGGAACCCCGGCTAGAGGCGAGCTGTCGCGGGACGGAGAGAGAGAGACCGGGAGGACGGGGGCGAGCGGCCCCCGGACCAGCGCCCGAACCGCCCTCGATAGGGGAATTTATGACGCGTGTACCCACCTGCATCTCAAACGAGAGACTGCGAGGGCCGGGAAAACTACCCCGTGCAATCTCTCTATTCCACTAGCTACAATTCTCGTTTTACCGAACGTCGCGCCATTCTCTATTTTTCTTTCGACTTTGAGCGTGCCGGGCGAACAGGAATTCCGAGGATGTTGTGCAAGGAGCATGAAAAAAAAAAAAAAAAAAAAGATAGTGAGGGAGGAAAATAGGGAAAATGTGAGAATGAAGCGAACGAGATGAGGCAGTGAGAGCCGGGGGCAGATCGCACTTTGCAAACAGCGGGGCCGCGGGGCCGGTCTGGTAGGGTGTGCAACTTGTTATTTCAGACCCCGCGCGGGACGGACTGCGGACGATGTAGCGGGAGGGGCGGGCGGAGAGCGACGAGACTCCGCTATCCCGGTTAAGAATTAGCAAAGTAATTAAGAGTCGGGAAATGGAGCAAAATGAGGCGGAGCGCACTGGGCGAGAAAGAGAGGGAGAGAGAGAGAGAGGGAGGGAATAAGAAACCGAGAGGACCGCTCCAGTGGCGGGACGGAGTCTCGGGGCTTCTTGAGAAGCTTATATCCGGAACTTATCCCGAAAGTTTGCAGGGCAAGAATAAAAGGGGGAGACTGTGTGCCCGGAGACGCTCCAAACCGGGCGAATGACGAGACAAAAAGAACGATCGAAAGAGAGGAACGGGCAAAGAAGAATTTTTTTTAAATAAAATGAAGGAAGTTCAAGGATCAGCTCGAGTCGCGGGAGTGAAACCTTCGAGTCGAGCTTTTATTTCAAAGTTAATAAAAAATTTTTAAAGCAGACAAGAAACTTAAAAACACACTTGCAGTCGAGATTATGACTAATCTTTGATGTCTGAAATAACAATTTTGAAATCTGCAGAATCTTTTTCTTCTTATTTCGTTACGACGTCACTTCCGGTTTTTAAATCTTGGTCTCTGACGGAAAGTGACTTCATGCGGGAAAGGCTCATTTCCTGTACCAGAATTGACGTCATAAGGGAAAACGTCACTTCAGGTTTGAAAATCTAATTTTTCGAGCGGAAATGACGTCATACAAAAAATACGTCACTTTAGGTCGAAAACTGAGATTTCCAAACCGGAAGTGACGTCATACGTATGAAGTCACTTCAAACTGAAAAAATCAGTTATAGAGTCGTATATCCGGGAGAAAGCGGCGGGGGGGGGGGGGGGGGTGAGGATATTTGGTCCAGTCGAGAAACGATGCTCGATCACACTACGCGACGTAAGCGTATTTTCGAGAATTCTAGGAATTTACCAGGAACGTCAAGAACGGAAATGGAGGCGCGTCTTCTGATTGGTCGATCCGAGAGGAAATCATTCTGAGATTGGTTATTATTAGCAAGTTAAGGCAATTATCCGGTAGGCAAAGAGAGCACAGGTATAGAGAGAGGGATGAGCAGCAAAGCGGAGAGGAAAGTCGTTAGAGTGTGAGGAAATCAATGCGAGAGAGAACTCCCCGAAGCTAACGGCAATCATCTTCGTTATCGAGCACCGCCGGCTACGAGACCGCTCCTCGTCGAACTCGTTTTCTCCGCGAATTTGTAAAACAACCTGTCGACGATTTATTCCTCGCAGCACTCTTGTTGCACAATTGGAAAGAAGTAAAGAAAAAACGACCTTCGTACAATTACCTTCTTTCTCCCGAGTTTTCTACGTCCTTCCCGCGAATACGAACGAAATAATATGGAAAATAAATTCCCGCGAATTCACGGAAGTGATTGTGTCACCAAAAATCAACAAAAAAACGAGATCGCGTTCCAAGCGGTGTTGGCGAATAGACTCGGGGCTAATTACAACCCTTGTTGAACAATCGAAAAGAAAAGAAAAAACTTTGGACAATTGCAATAGAAAAAAAACGTCCATACAATTTCCTTTTTTCTCTCCCTAATTTTCAGCGTCTTTACCTCGCCTCGAATGCCCTCGTCCCGCGAATGTGAACGAAATAATATGGAAAATAAATTCCCGCAAATTCACGGAATTGACGAAAATAAACGGGCGCGTCTCCGTAAAAAATTGTGCCCGGAGAAAAAGAAATTGTTGGTACAATAAGATTTTTGTTACCATAACAAATTTAGTTTGTTAGTATCGGGATAACAAAACCGACTTGTAACCATAGCAAAAATGTTCGCTTTGAGCGATTTACTACCGCAACAAAACAGCCTTTGTTACTGTAACAAAAAATGTTGTTATATAACTGCGTCGGGCTCGCATATGTGCCAGCAACTATGACGAGCTCGAGACGCTGGACGCGCAAAATGAAAACAAAGAGACGCGAGGAAACAGTTCCTTTGTATTCGGGTAAAAATAAAAATGGAGTGGAATTGCGAACTCTTGAAATTTGCTGTATATGGACGTACCTATAAACTGCGAAAAGAAATACTTGTCGGAGTTCAAAACATCCACATAGAGCAAATTTCAAGAATTCGCAATTGCAGATGCAGACATTATTTTTATAATAATAAAATGATAAAATACAAACGCGTTGAGTTAATCTTCAAAAAAATGTACGTACGTATCTATAACTATCGTATTACCAGTCATTACTCAGTCGTCAAATTACACAAGGCGTCGTGTGTTCTCATAGCAAACTAAATTGTCGCAGTAACAAGTTTTGTCGTGATAGTAAAATCAATTGTTTCCACGTACCAATTTTTTTGCTGCTTTTACTAATCGCTTTGCTGCAGAAACTAGGCCACTGTTAGCAAAACTGATTTTGTTAGAGCAGCTAAACCATTTTTTCTTCGTGTGTAAAAAAAAAAAATGAGATCGCGTTCCAAGGGGCGTTAGCGAATAGACTCGGAGCTAATTTCATAATCACCCCTGTTGGACAATTGTAAAAGAAATGAAAAACCCACGTTCCTACAATTTTTTTTTCTCTCCCTAATTTTCAACGTCCTTCCTCGAAAACAATGCGCTCGTCCCGCGAATGCGAACGAAATAGTATGGAAAATAAATTCCCGCGAATTCGCGGAATAGATATGGACAAACTAGCGACTCTCCGTGCAAAATTATGCAAAAAAAAAATGAGATCACGTCCCAAGGGGTGTTGGCGAATAGACTCGGGGCTAATAAATTGAAATATGCGTTGTACCGCCCGCGAGGTACAAAAAAAGAGTATAAAAAATAAAAACATAAAAAAAAAATGAATAAAATAAAAAGTCGGTAGAGGAAGGTGGAGAGTGACTGCGTTCTCTTCTTCCCACCCGGATGGCTCTCCTCCGTTCGCGGGACACAGAGAGTTTTCCCCATAGAGCCCCGCCGAGAGGGAAGACGGGAATTTCTCGCGCCTCGGCAAACCTGCCCGGTACAGATAAGAAGCGACGTGGTAATCCTCGACGCAATATAAGTTAGCGGTGGTAGACGTTACGTATTACGTTAACGTTACAGTGCCTCTCGCTGCGTCTCGTCGTGGAGTGCACGGCAGAGAGAGAGAGAGAGAAAGCCCGGGAAACGGGAGAATGCACAGGGGAATGGGAAGCGAAGGTGAGTAGTAAAGGAAACGTTAGAGATGAGACGACTTGCACTACTGCAACCGTCGGCGCAATGGGCTCTAAGGGGGCCCCCCTTGGATGGGACGCATACGTTTAAATGCTCTGTGTGTGGCGAGGTGAAGCGAATGGTTACGGCGCGAGACGTTAAAGGGCGCGAATGGCCCGACGTTTTCCGCTCGTCTCGTACGAGGGGAGGTTACGGGCCGGTGTAACCGGAAGTCGCGATTATTCGCTGCAGAATGCGAGGGATGAGGGGACGAAACGGGGAAGCTGAGAAGTAAAGGCTCTTCGGATGAATCCATCGTCATGACGAAAAATAAATGAAATTTATAATAAGTACTCGGAGCCGGGAAAAATTGCAGTTCGGGGCAGAATGGCGTAACTGAAATTTGTTCAATGCCTGTCGATCTCGGATGCACGTCATTACCCAGTAAGGCCACGTCATTTTGTCTGTCCCTCGATGTTGCAATTAATTTTTTTCTTTTTTTTTCATAATTTTTATTCTTTACCCCATTTTGCCCCATTACCGCTCTCGAAGGAGAACCCGAGCGATTTTATTGGGCCGATCAATGCAATCTGTTAGTCTCTCACTGTCATCATTAATGCACAACATCGTCAGTAACGATAACCGAAAAAGAGACTGCCGAAGCTATTCAGCCTAATCGTGAAGCGCGAAGAGAACGGATACTTTTTTAATGTCTTCCTATCAAGAATGCATCTCTTTACCCAAACACCCCATCATTTCAGCCGTTCCTCAATGTCGCAATGCATTTTTTATCAAAGTCTTTATACACTACACAGTAAAAAATATTTGCACATTTAACAATTTTTTTTTTGTCCACAAACGTACACAATTATTTTACCGTTCATTTTACAAGAAAATATTCGTGAAATTAACAGACATTTTTGTATAATGGACAAGATTTTTTGGTAAAATTAACAAGAAAATAATTGTACACGTTTGTGCGCAAGAAACGTTGGTACCTATTTTTTTTTTTACTGTGTGCCCCATTTTGCCCCGCTACCGCTCGCCGAGCAGAACCCAAGCGATTTCATTAGGACGATCAATCCAGTCTGTTAGTTTCTCACTGTAATCATTAATGCATAACATCGTCAGTAACGATACCCGAAAAAAAGAGACTGCCGAGGCTGTTCAGCCTAATCGTCTCGATTAAGGATTTCGTGAGGACGCACTGGGTAGAACCCCTGTATACATACAAATAAATACATATCCGTGCGTGAAGACCCCGGAGCCATAATCACGAGGTTCCCAACCCGAAAAGCCCCGAACCCGTTCATCGATTCGGGTTACTCCCGGTTCCCGGATTACTCTCCATTATTCAGAGTCCACGAAACGATATTTCAATTGAGTTCGCGGCCGTTACGCTCGCCAGAGGCTGTCGGGGCTTCGACTATCCGGCTTCCATACAAGCTCCCCGCCATTGTGTGTACGCCACTGGGCATACAACGACTCAACGGCAATTAGAAAGCTCAAATCCGCTGGGATAATAAATAGTCAATGTGCACGATCAGTGCATATTACAGTACGTACAGTCGAGCGCCGGTTCGTGATGTCCGTGCAACCCGTGTCTCGTTTCTCTCAGCGATGACGAGGCAGCCCCGCGCACGCCGATATTCCCCCGGTCGCTCACCCACAATATTCCGGGAGCGGTTTGTGTAGTCATTTTTCCAGGGGCCTTCCGAGTCCGATTAATTGGTTTCTAATCGGAAGGAAAGAATTTCCCAAAGTCCACTTGGAGATCCTTTTCAATTCTTTCTTCCAGGAATTCTTATGGTTTCTTCCAGCAATTCTTGTCGTTTCTTCCAGCAATTCTTGTGCTTTCTTCCAGCAATTCTTGTCGTTTCTTCCAGAAATTCTTGTGGTTTCTTCCAGCAATTCTTGTCGTTTCTTCCAGAAATTCTTGTGGTTTCTTCCAGAAATTCTTGTCGTTTCTTCCAGCAATTCTTGTCGTTTCTTCCAGACCCAACGGCAATTAGAAAGCTCAAATCCGCTGGGACAATAAATAGTCACTGGGCACGATCAGTGCATATTACAGTACGTACAATCGAGCGCCGGTTCGTGATGTCCGTGCAGCCCCTGTCTCGTTTCTCTGAGCGATGACGAGGCAGCCCCGCGCACTTCGATATTCCCCCGGTCGCTCACCCACAATGTTCCGGGAGCGGTTTGTGTAGTAATTTTTCCAGGAGCCTTCCGAGTCGTCGAGTCGCCCTTTCATGCGACCTCATACCGGTCGGAGCGCCGATCGCAGAAACGATTTTTCATCGAACCAAATTGACTATGAATGATAGAAAAAAAAAGGACCCTCAGGCTCGAACGCACACCTTAGGTTGGGGAGTTTCCGGTGACTCGTCGTACCCGGCCTCGGCCGTCGGGTGGACGGGGAGCTCGGCCATCGGGCATCATTCGCCCACCGCGCGCGTTAATGGCCCTGCGGGGGTTCCGTCGGGCAACCGGAAACGGTTAGTGCCTCGCCCATTCCATAAGCGCGGCGTGGCCCGACGGCGCGGAAGCTCTCGAGGGAGGGTCGCCGGGTCTTGGACGGATGGTATAACGTCGTGGCGGCGCGAGCCATAAGCGGGAGGCTAATTTTCCGGTGTTTCGAGCCACCCACCGCCTCACGCACGAATTACCGACGTGATCCATTCGTCGATCAGGAAGCGTATCGCCGGTGGAAATTGCCCCGAGGGCTTTGAGGAAGCCTCGCTCGCTGGGACCGGACTCGGCGATCATTGGGGATGATGACGACGAGGTAAATAAATTATCGTTCCGGGTTAGAGACAAACGTTTCCATTATTTACATTGTTTCGTTGTTCGGTGAGCGGAGACGCTAATCCGGATGTACGCGGCGGAAGGAGCGAGAAGCCGGAGGCGGAGAAGCCCGTTTCTCAAGGGTTGGTCTACCGGCGCGCCGAACGGGGTGCGGAGTTCGAGATAAATCTCAGAATTTAATATCCTTGGAGGAGGTATGTAATATCCACTAAAAGCCTTCCGCAACTCCTCGGGCTCTCACTCCGCACTCCCCGAAACGCTTCTATCCATATCGCTCCATCGCCGTATTATACTCCAACTACTACCTTATATCCTGCCTTCCTTTCGTTATCCGTCTCGTAGATACTTTAACCTACGAGGATCAGCTTTTTTGCCTAAGAGAACCGAACCAAAAAAAAAAAACAGCCCGGGTGCTTCGCTGCCTCGGAGTTTCCATCCTCGACGAGGCCCGAAAATACCTTCGACTCCGGGACGGCGTTGAGCGTGGCTTAGCGGATCTCTTCGACCCTCGGCAGTTCGCTGCCGGCCGCGCAACCCCGCGCCCGCGCCACGTCGAAGAAGATTATTGATGAGCTCACCGTGGCGGAAAGCAGAGGCAGGAAGCGATAAGCGAGTCTCGCCAACGAAATCACTGGGGGTTCTCTATACGGCGTTCGGTAATTACTAAATGGCCGAGCGTCTCGTCTCAGTTTTATGGGAAGAGGGTCCTTCTTGTACGCTCCCGTATATATGCCAGCAGTTTTCATCTGGAGAAGCCAGCGTCTTCCTACCCGTCTTCCTCCGTGTCGAAGAAAATTTCTTTTCCGAGGGCCATCGGGAGCGGAGCTCGTTCATCATCGTCCGTCCATCGTTTGCTCGCGCTCCCGTCGGCTTATATTCCACGCGCCACCCCCGTTCGCTCACTCTTGACTTTTCAACCCCTAGCCGGAGACTCCGTTCCGGCGCCCCGTGCAGCCGATCCACCCTGCCCTGTCGATTCTCTTCGGCGATTGGATTAGCGATTCGAAAATCGCCCCCGGGGTATTTCCACTCTCGATACGATCAACGAAAATACCGGAGATTGGCAAGTGCCGCCGGGAAAGGGGTTGCTCGGCTCTCCCTCGCGCTCAGCGCAGGACGAGGGAGAGAAGCGAAAGTGTGTAACGTCGAGGGCGCCGAGGTCGGGACCTTGAAAATCGTTCCCGAACGGATGGATCTCGTCTCCCGTTTCGGCGACTGTGCGTGGCTACCGAGATTCCAGCTGGTTGAGCCCGACACCCGAGAAACCACCCTCAAGACGGGCGGGGAAAGAGATTCGAGGCTTTCATATCTCTCTTTCGAATCCTCGACCGGCGGTCCGGGGATTTAATTAAGAGTTCGCAGCCGAACCTTCTCCTCGATATTCTCCCTCCTAGCGCCGCAACGCCGGAAACCAGCTCGCTTTGTACTCTTCGTTTTTACCTTTGTCAGGTTGTTTTCGCGATTTTTTTTTTTTTTTTTTTTTTTTTTTTTTCGTTTCGTTCAACTCGCAGTCACTTCGACTCGGGCGATTATTCAGTTTCTTTTCGGTTCTCTCGGCTGTTTCTCCGCTTCTTCCTTTTTTTTTCTTTCAATTGGAAGTGGAACGCGCCCCGGCGTAGCTGCCGTTAGGGAGGCAGCCGAGAATGAACGGAAGAGGCGGAAACGTGTGCAGAGAGTAAACAGAGAGCGGCGGGTGACGTGTTATTTACGGTCTCGCTGAAATCTCGTCACGCTCACACTTTCTGTCTTTCGTCTCTCACCGTCTCGTTTCGTGTCGAGTCTCTCCGGGCTTTCCGACGGAGCCAGACCGGAGCACTCCCCTTTTTCGCCGACCCTCCACTTGTACATAGCCGGCATCGGCACCGGCGGCGACGAGAGTTCCTCCCTTCCATCCTCGTCTCGCGTTGGTTACCGCCGCGCTGCAGCTGCACGCTGCGCACACGGACACGCACACAGTCGTCATCCCGCTTCTTCCCTCATCCTGTCTGACTACATCGCTTCCTCTTCCACTTCGCCGTCACTCCGACCGGCGCTCCGTTCGCCCTCTCTCTCTGTTCCAGCTCTTGCCTTTCCGCTCTCTGCTTCGGAATTCTCGAACCGCCCGTTCCTCTGCGAACGACGACTTTACCTCGGGTCAAAATATCCCTCATCTCTCTCGCTTCCTCTTGAAAATTTCTCTCCGGATAATTCCGGGAGAATATTTGCCAATTCCGAATGGAGGATCTCCTTTATCGAATCGGCAATGGAATTTTATTCTCCTCGAGGAAACGGTTATGCGATTCGATTCTGGGCTGACTGTATGTGTGTCCGTATTTCTGTCTGTTCTTATCGCGTATGAGCAATCATTTGGTACCGCGCGTGTGGGCGCTTTTCTGGAGCGCGGTGGGCGAGCGCGGAGGAATATAAACCGGGCAATGATTAACAACCCGGGGAATGATGGGTCGGCTCGTCGTACCAATTTTCTTATTCACCCTGGTCGCGTCTGGGGGGGGGGGGGGGGCGGCACGGCCTACCGCACTGTGGCTCGTACCGTTTCAAATATTAATTCTCACTCGTAATTCATCGCGTTCGTGCTCCAACCGGCGTCTCGTATAAATCAGGGATCTCGGGGATAGAACGGTTAGTCCGGATCGAGTGCAGCATTTATACGGGAAATCTAAACTGTGGCTTTTGGACTATTGTTTTCAATAGTGTAGATGGGCACTATTTTTGGGCACCGTTTGTGACCATTAAAATAATTTGACTTGTATTCAGATAATGAATTATCCGCTATTTTCTCGCACAATTTGTGGGCACCATTTGTGATATTTCTTTAAAATGTATTTCGACTTATTTTCATATTATGATGAATTATCCAACTTTTTTTTTGTTTGGATTGTATTTAGATTAATTTGTCCCTTCGGATAGAGTAGCCAAAATTGGAGGAAAGGATCGAGTGCAAAATTTATCTGAAAAATCTGAACGGCACTTTTGTACTTTTGTACCATTTTTGAGCACCATTTGTGACCATTTTTTAATTTATTTCGACTCATATTCATCTTAAGAGAATTATTCACTTTTTTCGGTTAAATTGTATTTGAATCATTTTCAGGGTCCATTCGTGACCTTTTTTAAAATTAATTTCGACTCATATTCACTGTAAGAGAATAATCCGTTATTTTTTATTTTTTGTTTGATTAGATTGTATTTCAATTAATTTGTCCTTTCGGATAGGGTAGTAAAAATTGTACCAATGTTCGCGGAGAGAATAGTTTTCAAGGCCTGATACAATAAATAAATAATGCAGGTAAGTGCGGTGCGCAAAAATTTGGCGTCTAGAATGGAGGAAAGAAAACGAAAACGTAGCGTGGGAGCTGCTGCACCCTCGACGGCGGGTGTCGCAACGAGCCTCTCTACTCGGCGTCGTGTTGCCGGGCGGGGAATTCAAAAGAAGGTATACAGCCGTAGTACGCGGCTCGTTATATTCGTCTCCGCCGTTATCGCGCGGCCGGATCGCTCCGACGGATTGGTGCATTTCATAAATTGGCCATCAATTCTATACCGCGGCCGCTGTTTCAGATTCCATCCACGGCAGCCAACCAGCCTCCCCAGGAGCTGGACGCCCCGCACGAGCAGTCCTATCGCGATCGCATCGGCCACTCGACGTGGCCTGGAGATACAATTGCGTCGAAAGATTTCATGCGATAAAAAAAAAGAAAAAAAATAACAAATAAAAAAAAGCTCCAACATTACATTCGCCAAATGCCGACGAGGACGTTTTCCCCAATATATGTTTTTTTTCTTCATTTGATTTTATTTCATGTTTTTTATCTCATCCCCCGCTCGTACAAACTCGCCATCAAAAACAAGCAAGCAAATCGCAGTCAAACATTAGATTTGCCGACTGTCGACGAGACCGTTTTCCCCAATATATATATATATATATATATATGTATTTTTCTTCATTTCATTTTATTTTGTGTGTGTGTTTTTTTTTCATTCCCGCTCATACACACGCTCCATCACTTGCGTCGTTCGCCGACGGATATCAAACTGCAAGCTGTCGGAGGTTTGCTTCTCCACCGACGGTGAAGCGCGAGCGGGTTCATAACGCATCGTCGGCTCATCAGGTAAATGCGATAGCGTGCGGATCGATAGTCGGTGGAGTATACGACTCCGCGATATGTGTGCATCTCCTCCGCCCAACGCGGCTCCCGCGTTGTACATACATCGACGAGCCTTGCCACCGCCGCCGCCGGTGGTGTTCGCTCGATGTGCATAGGCCTGGCCAGGCCTAATACACTATAACGCAAAGCCCCGGGAATCCCAACCGCTATTTAATGACTCTGCAAATATCGTGTCTTGCGCGAACCCGGAACGCGAACCTCTCCGCCCCGAACAAGCCGCGACCCGCTGCGCCGCGTTGCCTCGCGATGCTTCCCGACGAGCCATCATCAGCAGCAACGCCGGCCAGCGAGCCCTGCTCTGTTTGTTCGTTCGAGTGTACACGTGAGTGCAGCAAAAGCTCGTGTGCACTTGAGCGGGAAACTGAGTGGAGAAAAAAAAATATATATATATAAAAAAAAGAAGGAAAGAACTGAAAAAAGAGGGGAAAAAAAACGAAGAACGCGATTCCTGTTGAACTCGCACACACGACTCCGGTGCATAGGTCGACAGCGGGATTAGGAATAATTTTACACTGTGGTAAAATTCATAGAATATCGGGCTCGCCTCCGCCGCCACTTCCGGCTTGAAAATCTGATTTTTCGACTGGAAGCGACGTCTCACCGGAAATGCGTCACTTCCAGTTTGAAAATCTAATTTTTCGACCGGAAGTGACATCATACCGGAATGACACAATATCCGCTTTAAAAATCTCATTTTTTGAACGGATGAGACTACACACCGGACATACGTAATTTCTGGTCGAAAAATACGATTTTCAAACCGGAAGTGAAGTGTTTCCAGTAAATCCGCCGAGATCTACATTTCCAGTTTCTAACTTCCACATATGTATATTTAAAACGCATGAAAATATTATTCGAGCAAGAAATGTCGGTAAAAAAAAAGTGCCCCACGAATATAATTCGCGGATGATCAACTGTACTGTGACCCAAGCATCGACGCGCATTCGCCCCGGAATAAAAAAAAAAAAATCGCGTTTCACGATCGATCGATCGCCAGCCGCCCGCGGAAAGTAATGAATTTGGTCATCCGTTAATGGAAGTAATCAAGTTAATTGCAATTCGCGGTGTAATTGTGAGGGCCCCGTTACTCGGAGCGGTCCGCGCGTTCGATGGTTGTACCGACGATTCTCTGCGGCGCATGGATTTCCGCCTCTCGCGGAATATCTCCAACGCCCGGGTGCGGAGCAGGAGTTTCTGTAGCGGAGCAATGCCGCGGGGTTTTAACGACTCCCGTGCCCGATATTCCCCGTCGGGCGACGAGAGCCGGAGAGAGATAAAGCCAACAGAAACCGCTGCCCGGGCCCGAAGCTCCCTCGCCAGAGCTCAATCTCTCTCTCTCTCTCTCTCTCTCTCTCTCGTGCCCATTTTACCCGACACATTTCCCCGGCTCGGAGCCGCGAGTGCATGCGTCGAGGCGAGCACGCGTTATGATATTGCTATATTATGCTAATTACGAGAAACGGCGGAGAGAAAGACCGGACCGGAGCTCACTCACGGTCAATGGTGCATACCAATGACCGTGTACGCGCGTTACGGCTGCAACAATGAAACACGGCACGGTTAATAGTCGGCCTACAATTATTGGCCGTCTAGAGAACTTATCGAATGGGGAGAGTTGCAGATTTGTTGGCTATGGGTTGCCGGCTCTGTCGTTACAAATACGAGAAACAATATCCCGTGGGTAGAACAAATAAATCTAAATTGTCTGGAGCTTCGCCGCAGGATGGATCTATCATGCGCGTCGACCGGAAGTCTTTCAAGTAGGACTGGTGCAACCAGTAACATAACTTATTCGACGGGCGTCGCGCAAATTAATATTTACATGGTTTGAATATTTATATGATTTAAATGAGTATTTATTAAAACCAAATAAATATTTATTTGCGGGGCGCACGTCAAATGAATTATTTTGTGGGTCTGCAGACGTGTGGTATGAAATTCGAAGTTTGATGTACTCTTTGAGAACAGAGTATGCACTAAATAGTACATCACTGCACGAGGGCGAAAATCTTTTTTCTAACGAGTGTGAGTTTGCAGCACGAGCCGAAGGCGAGTGCTGTAATCACACGAGTGATCAAGAGTGAACTTCACAAACTTTGTCGAAAGACCGCTTTTCCGTACTAGTATCGCAAAGTACTATTTTCGTATATTAAATATATGCCTTTCACTAAAAATTGAACATTCATGTTTAATATTCTAGACTTTCAATATATTTTCAATATATTTTGTTGCACGTACTTTTTTCCCGTGCGGGATTCGTCCACTCGTATGACGATCTATGCAGGCCCGCGCAACCGATTCATGCTCAGGACACGGATTTATGCTTGGGATGCAATGAAACATGGCACGATTAATAATCGGCCTAAAATTATCGGCCGTCTAGAATATCGGATGGGCCAAAATGCAGATTTGTTGATAACCGGCTACCTGAGTGTCACTCCCGTTAAAATTACGAGAAAAACGAACTAGCATGAGTAAAAAACTTTAAAAAAAAAATGGTTTCGACTGTTGACTCACGGTGGATTTATCATGCATGTCTACCTAAAGTCCCTCCGGTAGGACGGTTGCAGACCTCCGATATAGATTTCAAAGACAACTGTCAAGTTTAATACACCCTTTTGGACAATAAAAGTATATGCTGAAATATATCTTTCACATATCAAATATAATCTTTCATTAAAAATTGCATAATCATATTTAATATCGTATACTTTTCATATATTTTTAATATTTTCTTTTCGCACATTCTTCTGCCCCGGCTCCGATTTATGGGGACCAAACGACACAGATTTCTTTTTCGCGCAGTTACCGACGGAAGATCAAATCCATTCCACCAATTTCCGGGACGATCCGCGAGTTAAAGAGAACGACGAATCAGAGGATTAGAAAGTCGCCCGAGCAATTCTCATCGCAGCAACGAATCCACAAAACCGAAGCCAGCTACGATGCGTACATGCGTGGCAGAGTCGTTTCCAAGAGGCAAAAAAAAAAAAAGAAACCGGGCCAGAGCATCGGTGTTGGTGTGCGCGCAGAGTCAGAAGAATTCAGCGCGCGTTGGTAGATAAAAATAGGACGGCTCGCGAGATGAGGCGGGACGAGAGGGTGGGTCGGCTCTGTCGACCCGAGGGTGCAAAGCTTTCCTCGTCGTCCTCGAGCTTTTCAGGAAAAAGATAGAGAGAAGCGGCGCGCGTGGGCAACTCTCGCGCCGGTTGCCCACGCGCTCGACTTGAGTGCCGCGTTCGCTTCCACTCGCGCTCCTCCATCCGTCCATTCGTCCGTCCCTCTCGCCTTTCAATCCCTTCACCCTTTCGTTCCGTCCTCCCGCATCGCGCCGCTGTCGTCATCATTTTCAATTAGCTCGTAATGACTAGGCAACGTCCCGCCGTGACTGTATGCGGAGAGGAGTGAAAACAGGAATGTAACAGCTCCGTTTCACCCCCCCGACCACCCCCTTTTGACCCCCTTCTCTCGACGTGAGTTATTAATTATTAAGCTTCTACCCCGGTATCACGTTAATTAAAAATTCAAATACAACGGGAACAAAGTACATATCGCCTCATTCATAGGCGATAAGGGGAGGGGGAGGGGGATGTATTGTGTACTTAAAACAAGATCGATTGGGGAAACGGGCGATAGGGTGGTGCGTGGTTGCGATTGCGATACCGACCGCGGGTTTATCGCTTCGTCGAATTCTTAATGAGATCGTGAAAGACCTGTGCGTTTGTGAGGGTGTGGATTTGCCGGTATCGATTCGCCGAACCGCGCAAAGGCTGTTTCTGCTTTGGCACACGAGCCTCTCTAATCTGCTCGTACCTGTGGCTTACAGCCGCCCGCCAGCCTCCGACATTCGTCGCGGACCACCACGCTGCATGTCGGGGCCGCTGAACGAAGGCATTGTCGGAAGCAGAGCGCGGCTTCTGTGGGTTTCGTGACGCTCTGGGGATATTGAATGGCTGATAACGTTCGCACCGATCGAGATTTTCGTAGGCGGAAAATTCTTCGGAGAACAATTCGTCTAATAGCAATTCGGCTAATGGCGATTCTTCTAAAAGAATTTGACTAAAAGAATTCGTCTAAAAGAATTTATCTAAAAGTATTCATCTAAAAAGTCATTAAAAAAATCATCTAAAAAAATTCGTTCAACAGTTCGGCTAAAAACGATTCGTTCAAAACAATGCTCTACAGGTATTTCCCGCTCTAGTTGGAAAACCCTATGCACATTTCCCGCAATAGTTAAAAAAAACTATGGACATTTCCCCCTAGAGTTTTCAAAAAACTAGACGTTTAGACATCTAGACAACTAGAATGTTTCCCGCTGTTACTGAAGAACTCTTGAAATGCATTCATCTGCAAGGAAGAAAAAGTATAAAGAAGTTGAAAAATTGAGAAAGCCCTGATGGTAAAAAGTATTTTTTTTTTTTACGACTTCTCATTGCAAGAATTTTTTTAGACGAGTTATTTTAGACAAATTCGTTTTAAACGAATTGCTTTTAGAAAAATTGTTTTAGACGATTTTTTCTGGAACTCGCTAAATGTAACGCTCCAAAATCTCTAAGACAGTGTATGTGAGAATAAAATTGGGAAATAAATGAGATAAATGTGGTTTCTCCGTCGAAGGATCCTTTGGCTTCGTCGGACGAATTTCTCGGCCGAGGAGGGGCCGTCAGTGGGATGAAAGAGCGAGGGGACGATGGAGGAAAGTACGCGCGAGGGAGCTGCGCGGACTGGATGGTCCGACGGTTCTTACACTGTCAATAACAGCGTTCCAGCCTAGGGCGTGATAGATTGGACCACCCTCAACGTCGGACCTACCATTTATCTCCTTTTTTCCCCTCACTTTTGCGTTTAGTGGTCGCGAGGCGAGCTTGCCAGAGGTCGCTGAAACCGGTGGTCAATCTCGGTTCTCTGTCAACCCAGCCTCGCACACCAGTGCCTTCTTCTTATTCATCTCGCACAATGATATCCAGGCCACGCGAAAAGTATTCGAACTATTTCAATTAAAAAAAAAAAATGTTTCCAACCCAAAAAAAAAAAGAAAAAAAATCCATAGACTTCTTGAAAAAATAATTATTATCATTGTCACACAGAAGAATCGTGGGAAAGAATTCATAAAAAAAAAATTAGCCGCGCATCGACAAACCCAACGTTGCAAGGATATCTCCTCCTTTTTATTATTATTATTTTTTATTATTTTTTATTTTTATTTTCTGTAACGTAGCACGCCTCTCGCTTATTCCATCTTCGCCCCCCGCGCGGATCTCCTCTGCCCTTCCGCCCCCTCTTCCCGGTCTTCGGTCCGTTCGAGCTATACTCGCGATTGAAAAACTTTTTCTCACGGATCTCTCGCTCTCTCGCCAGGCCGCCCACCGCGGCGCGGAACGAGCGGGCTTACCGGGGACCGAGGAGAGTTTGCGAAAGATATCTCGAGAGATCGAATACCATCCCGGGTGGCTCGAGTCGAAGACGCCGGAGTAGCGAAGTGAGCGTAAAACGGCGAGCGGAGAGGAAAACCGAAAGAGGATGAGGTAAAAAGTGAGACGAGGGAAGGCGCAACTTTCAGCCGGTGACTCGAGGTGAGGGGTCGTCTGCTTCGTTGGACAGGAGGTCAGGATTCTACCCCTCTCCACCCCCCGCCCACCACCGAGAGGAAATCGAACTCCATTTCACCCTTTGCCCTTCTGGTATCGCCAACTTCTTCCCCGGTTCGTGCAACGCTCGACTGTCAGACCCGACCAGCAATGACATATAGGGGAGAGCGGGGCAAAATGGAACTGTGGGGCAAAACGGGAGAGTGGGGTAAAACTCAATATTCACATTATTTTTTCGTGCCCCATCGATAGATCCGGATTTTCTGCCCCGTTTTGTCCCATCGATAGTTCCGGATTTTCTGCCGGGTTTTGCCCCATCGATAGATCCAGATTTTCTGCACCGTTTTGACCCATCGATAGATCCGGATTTTCTGCCCCATTTTGTCCCATCGATCGATCCGGATTTTCTGCCCCAATTTGCCCCATCGATGGATCCCGATTTTCTGCGCCAATTTGCCCCATGCATAGATCCGGATTTTCTGCCCCATTTTGCAGCTCTGTAGAGTCCCATTTTTTTTTTTTATTGCGTTTTGCCCGTCTGCACCGTCTTGCCCCACTGTCCCATTTCGCCTCACTTTCGTCTACATTTAACGAAAAGTGGAGGAGAAGCGATAACGCGACGAGGAAAATGCAGCAGTAACTATTTTCGAGCGCAGTACTGCACAAAAAAATTAAATGAAGCTCGGCGGTGGTCGCAGACTTGCAAAAAATAAAAAATTTCTCGTACAATCGTGGAAAGGGCCGATTCCGCCGTACACTCCTCCCCGACGGGGAATATTGATGTCGCGGCAGAGAGAAACCGAATAGAAATTGAAGATGCGAGAGTAGATCTCGTTTTGCTCAATGCCTTCCAATATCGTCGTTGGGAGGCGGGAGGGGCTTCGTTCTGCATGCAGAGACCGGCAATCGTTTTATCGCAGGCTCGCGTGAAGTTCGGTCGTATCGGAGGTGCGCCCTCCGCACCGGGCCAGACCAGGCGGCCCTCCATCCTCAATCCGAGCCGATTTCGGAGGTGCACCGTGCCAGGCAGACCAGATTTCGTCGAACGATTCGTTTCTTTATATCCCGTCTCGTTGCCTCCCCCCCCCCCATCCCTGCAATCCTTTGCTCCCGACATTCGATATTCAGGGAGGTTATTGCATAATCGTATTTTAATAGCATATTATTTGTATTTAATGGTCGTTTCATTATTTTTCATTATTCATTTTTACTTTTTGGGTACACGAAAAAGCGGGGTAAGGCCGAGCTACGGGGGAGGGGGGAGGGGTTTGGCCATTCAACTCAATGAATCCAATTTGCGAACGAAAATTGAGAGACACGGAAGACGCAATGAGACGATATTAGATCATCGTAATTCAATCGCAAATTATTTATATTAAATGGTAGTTTCATCATTTTTTTTCTTCATATTTACGTTGCCCTTTTTTGTGCACGCGAACGCAAAACTGCTACATTGCATTATCGTATTTTAATAGCATATTATTCATATTTAATGGTAATTTAATTATTTTATACTTTATTTACTTTACTTTTTTTTCTTACTTTTACGTACGGGTGGTTGGGAAGGGTTGGCCGTTCAACTGGATCAATCCAGATTGCAATTGAAAATTGATAGACACGAAACACACAATGAGACGATATTGAATAATCGTGATTCAATCGCAAATTATTTCCATTAAATGGTAGTTTCATTATTTTTTATTTCATTTGTCTTGTTACTTTTGGTGTACACGAAGAAGCGCCGCAACGCGAAACTACGGGGGGCAGGGAGGGCGCTGGGGGTTTGGCCGTTCAACTCGATGAATCCAAATTGCAATCGAAAATTGAGAGACACGAGAGACGCAAGGTATAGAGGCGGAGGGGAACGGGCGGGGGCCATAGAACGAGTTAGCATGGGCGACGTATCGATTGTCTGGCATTTAGCCGATCGGGCGAGAGGGCCGGGGGGATGTGCAGTATGGGGGGATGCTGTGTGGGGCGCAACGGGGCGAATTCTCTCGTTTATTCATCCCCTGGCCAATGAGGCATAAAGCGGGAGCGAGTCCCGGGGTACCCGCGGTGTCTGCCCAATGCGGCCGGTAACAGGCCAGAAACGTTCGCGACAGGGATGACGCTTTCCTCCACCCCGCAACACCGTATTTCCACCCGGGTCCTGCATTTCCGGTAACAAAAAGCCTCGTCTACGCTTTTCACGAATTGCGCATTTAATACATACACACACACACAAATATATATACATATATATATATATATATATATATATATATATATGTATATGTATAAATGTAAAGTAGAAACTGTATGTTGTATGTTGGTAGCGCTCGGTGGCGCAAAAATGGTCACACGCTCCGATGGACGTAATTGAACCACAATTGTTCAATGATTCATCGCCCGGACAGCCGTAGCATTTTTTTTTTTTTTTTTTCTAAATTTTCTGCGCCCGGCAAAAAGAGCGAGACTTTTAATTTGCGGATTATTGCTATTCTTTCTCTTCTTTTTTACCTTTCTTTTACACCTTATTTTATTTTTCCTTCACAAATGACTGGAGCCGCGATATGTTTCTCCATCTCCGTCCGGCTCCGGCCGGAGGGGGGGGGGGGGTGTTCCGCGGATAGGAAAATATAGTGAAAACGCGATATCGCGATTCCGGAATGGCGGTGAGGGAGAGACTTTGCCCCGCAGGAACACATTCTTATTCCACGATCCGGATGTGACATTTACTATCAATTTACGACGTTCCAGACCGTTAACCACGAACCGCCCCTGGTATATACGCTGCAGCGGGTAAAGGTTGCGTCTTCTTTCCTCACCCCCACCCTCTTCCCTCCTTTTTTTTTCTCTGCGCGCAAGTTCTCCCGGTTTTCACCGTGTACATAAAATAAGTGTGTATGCGCGTACACACAAGTGAAGGCTCCGAATGTGTGCAGCCTCGGCGGGTCTCGCGCGCCGCGTCAGACGGATCGAGGGTCCAAACGTTTCAATCTCGTGACCGTTCAACCGTCACTGACACGCCATATCGCTTCGGTTCTTCCTCTCTATTCCCGCCCCCCTTTCTCGTCCTCGCGGAAATAAAGAAATCGAGGGAGCCGACGATGTAATATATATGTATATATGTGTATGTGCGTACGTGTGTGGGTGTGTGTTCGAATCAAAAGGAACACGTATTTATGGATAGTGTTTCGCGATCTCGGTGTGTCGCGGACTTAGGAAAGAATTCATAAGAACTATGATATACACACAAATATATATTATATATATTTGGAATAGTTATTTGTGTGGCAAGGGCGTAGAAAGGGAATTCTTGACAAGTGTGAAAATGCCGCACGAGCCGAAGACGAGTTGCGGCATTCACACGAGTCAGAACTCCCTTTTCTGTTCCCATGCCATTCACATAATTTTACCTAACAAATTCACGATAATCACGCTTTTCGTTCTCGTGAAGTGTGCGTTGAAAGGCACTTTTCCGCACTAGTGCTGGAAAAAAAGACCATATTGGGTTTGTACGTATGCACAGTATTTTTCCCGCACGCGATGCGAAAAAGTGCCTTTCTGCGCACACTTCACAGGAACGGAAAGCGGGATTTTACGTGCATGCGTTACGAAAAATACATTAATGTGGAAGGAAAAGCCTTCGTGCCGCGTGCATACACAAAACGTCTACTTCTTACCGATTCGACTGGAGATACACAGAGAGATAGTATCTATATATATATGTATTTTCTTTTTTGCATGTATTAAAAATTAATAATATATAGTTTGATTGTTTTGAACGATTATTACCAACGCAGCAGCAGCAGCATGAGCCTCGAAAAACAACGTTAACTTTGTCTTACGTACCTGCAACATAGAAACAAGAAAAATAATTTTAATAAAGGATTTTACATTTTTTATTTTTATTCTATTTACCAATTATGTAATGGAAAAAGTGTAGGCATAAAAAAGCCTCGAAATGATGATCGGCGCGAGAGTAAACGACACGATGCCCGAGATGGAAGTGGAAGAAACGGCAGTCCAGATTTTTACGACTAACGAGAAAAAAGCGCCAATTCAGCGAAACATGAAAACAACAAAAATCATTGTAATAACAAATTTTAATTTTGTGAATTTAATTTTAAGTATGACGAAAAAGCCTTGGAATGATGACCGGCGAAGGAGTAAGAGGCACGCGATGGCCGGAGATGAAAGCGAAAGAAACATCGGTTCAAATTTTTCCAACTGGCAAGGGGAGAGCGCCAATTTCACTGAACACAGAAACAAAAAAAAATATGTCAACAACAAATAAAAAATATGTATATTTTTCAATTTACAAATTATGTAATAGAAAAAGTGTCGGCCAATAAAAGTCCCGAAATGATGATCGGTGCGAGAGTAAGAGGCACTGCGATGACCGGAGATGAAAGCGGAAAAAACATCAACAACAAATAAAAAATATATATTATTGAATTTATAAATTATGTAATAGAAAAAGTGTGGGCAAAAAGAAAGTCCCGAAATGATGATCATCGCGAGAGTAAGAGGCACGGCGACGACCGGAGATGAAAGCGAGAGAAACGGTGGTCCAGATTTTCCCAGCAGGATCACCGCCAGCACGCGGCATGAGCATCAGTCGCGGTACTCTCCGGCATTTCGTTTCGAGCTGCCGTCCCGAAACGAAGAGCCTTTCCGAGCGGCGAAGAGGAGAGCGCCAATTCCGCGTATTTCACGGAACGTTTTGATTATGCTAATCCCCGGGCGTTCTAGCGGGTCGGGTTTTCTCTGCGCGGCGACCGGGAGCGGCGGCGCGGCACCGGGGCGAAATTGCCTCGAAGCTTTTCCGCACTCTCGCTATCTTTCCTCATTCTCTCGCTATCCGGTCTCCACTCCGGACTGGCAATTTTACGAGAGCCCGCGACGACGACCGCGGGAATCCACTGTTGGAACAAGAGAAACGGGTGAAAGAGGCATTCGCGGTATTCGCGCCTCCGAATGCGGCGCGTTATAACACCATGGGAAATATGCTCTATACATTACAAGTACATATCTGCCCCATAGACGGTGAGTTAATTATATCCTCGAACGAGCAGGCAGCGTAAGAGGAATAAAAAAAAAAACGCAATTACCAATCTTTTTTATTTAATTCTCTCGGCGAGCAATTTTCGATTGAGCGATCGACATTAGTTCTGTTCGGTTGAGAAACGGCAGCGGCAGGAGCAGCAGCGTTCGCTATCGTTTCATTTCTCTCCCTCCCTTCTCGGTGTAAATGAGAATAATTGCGATTAATAATTTTTCAATATTAATTATCGCCTCGGCAGTGGTGTTGGTTCGGTCCAGCTGGTCGAACCGAATGACCAGGGTGAGCTCGGTAATTCACACGTACGGGCGATCACGCACGAGTACGGGTATGCGTATTCATGGGGCATAAACGTATTAGCGAGTGGCCGTATGAGCCGGTATGCGAGAGCGGGGTGGGCTGCCGGCAACGAACGAACCAGTCCCGTACACTCGGTGATTGATGGGCCTCCATTATGAATCGCGAGTTTCTGAAATTAATCGCCAGTGCACCGGCCAGCGCTCACGGCTCTCCGGCTCGCTTGACCGGCCGAGTCGGACAGTCAGCGGCAACCCGTTACTGAAAAGTCATCGACGAATTGCCTCGTTTTTCGATTCCTGTACAGGTCGATCCAGAACTCGCGGGTTCTCAATCATTTGACGTATATATGGAAGAGACCGGGGCGAAATGGAACAGTGATTTTTGCTTTTTTTTTAATCGGCTTAGGGCTATCAAAAGGGATATTAAAAGATTTTCTCGAGTGCATGCGAAGGATCGAACAGTTATGCGCTGTAAAAACTGTTCATCAAGTGCTTCGTTAGGGAACATTGGTGAAACGAGTGCCAAATTTTCACAATCGTTTATCCAAAATGTTGTGCAATTATTAACTGTAATGGTAGTCGATTTGTATTACTGCATGGGTTCTCAATCAAGAAAACTATTGATAACGATGTTTTTGCAAATACATAAATTGATAAATGCTAATTTCTATGGCGATACATTCTTCTTGAGTTTTTCCTTCCTCGCAGTATCCACCTTAAACCCACGACACTACACATATCTTTGCGTCCTATTGGGCTCTCGGATGACTCTGGATCTTCTTCATCGCAAAACTTTGCAAAAAATCAATATTTTATGGTTCAATTGTAGTGAAATCGAAACGCCAGGAAACAACCGACATGTCTCTCGAGACGCCATGCTCCCGAATTAGATATTCCAATCCTGACAGGCTTTTGAAAAAAAAACCCCAAAACTCTCATTCAAAAATAAAAAAAGTTAGAATTTTCTTGACTCCAGAACTCCCATCATGAGATCGCCAGTATATGCCAGATTCGGCCGAATTTGTCCAATACTGGCAACACATTACTTCCATCGCATAACTACCGCACACCGTTGCGAGGGCGCGTCTGTGGGTCTCGGTGCAGGTGCGACGGGGAGGCATTTAACCGTGAATGTTTTTCGTAGCCGGGAGAGCGTAAAATTGCCTAACCGATCTGGGAGGCCGGCCCTCGGGGATGTCGGCAGTGGGGGATATGGAAAAGGCCCGGATGACAGAGAACCGGCGCGGATCTTCTCGTCGGACTGTGCGCGCTCGGAGGAGATAGCGTACATCGAAACGTGCGAATTCATTCCGAGTTTCATGTTCCGGGGTGTCGGGCAAGTGGGGGAGCGGAGGGATGAGGCCGGGTCGTCTCTTTCGCTCCAGCGGCGAGCGGGATCGCCGTAGATTTTCCGCGGAACTATTCGACGCCGTTGCTGCGGTCGACCGTGGGACAGATTGGCCCGTATTTTGTAGCTCGTAAAAGCGTGCATCGTGCGGTCGTACGAGCCTCTGCGCCGGCAAGTGGATGAGGATGGTCGACTCTCTGGCACAGCCAACAACCACCATCGCCGCGACCAACTCCCCCCCCGCCCCGCGCCGCCTCCCGAACGACAGTGGAACACACACAGCGGGGAAGGCTTCGTTTGTACGGGCGCCAATGAATGAAATGCCAAGGGAAAAGAGTGGATGGGAGAGAAGCAGAATAGGAAAAATAAAAAAAATAAAAATAAAAAAAAATAGTAGCGAGGTAGGAGGCGATGGGAGCGAGAGGAAGCCCAGTGACACATCGGCGGAGGGAAATGTCCCAACGGGCCGCGGTGATGGCGGTCGAGACTTGGTTCCCACCGCCGCTGGATGTACTCGCGGTGGAGGGTAATAAAAAATAAATTATATAATACGTAGCGCCCGTGTCGGGACGGTGAGAGCTGAAAGTAATGGATAGAAAAAAATAAAAATAAAAATAAAGAAGAAAAGGGCTCGCGAGAGGGATCGAGAAAAATTGAGGCGCTGCGAGGGAACGCATCGAGACTCGTTTGGCAATTACAACCGACTCGTTCCTCTTTCTCTTTCCGTCTCGACGGTGTGATGTAGAGAGTCTCGTCCCATTACGTTCTCGTCTTTATTTCATTCGGTCGTTATAAATTCACTGGTATTGCCACCGCGGATTCGCACGCCCGGCCCACGATCTTTGCCCGCGGTGCTCCGGGCTGAAATCAGCCGCAGGACTGATGTAAGTTCCAATTCGTGTTTATAGTAAAATATAATACATAAATAAAAGTAGTAGTAAAGGAGATTTATTTCCAAAGTTCCTATATACAGTTTTTTTTATATACTAGTTTTCATACTTAATGCTAATTTAGCATGGCAAAGGGCCATCGACTTGGGTCCTTCAGCCCATAAATTCAATTTGTTTCCGTAACGCGAAATTAATTTTTTTTAAGGTGCAATTGTGTTTGTCTTGGCACCGAACATTATCGGGTCCGATCATCATCATGGGTTTCATTATGGGTATAATGGGTTGTAATAACGTCTCTGTTACCACAGGATTATGAAATGCGACGTTTTACGAGCCGCGAAGGACACTACGAGACCGACGGAGAGGGAGAAACGAAAGAGCTTCTCAGAGCGAAACATAAGACTGCACCGAGCCGACGGTAAGTTGTTTCGTGCAGCTTAGCGCCTACGTTGCTCCGGGGCTGAAATCAGCTGCAGGGCCGATGTAAGCCGTAATTCGTGTTTACAGTATAATTAATTCAAAAAATTGTTTCAGTAACGCGAACTTAAATTTTTGTAATGAGCAACTATTTTTTGTCTTGGCGCCGATCTTTTTTGTTTCTTTTTCGTAAAAATAGCTTGTAAAAGCGTCATGGGTTTCGCAAACGGATTGTAACAACGTCTCTGTTACCAGAGAATTACGAAATGCGACGTTTTACGAGCCGCGAAGGACGAAACGCTACCGCCGGAGAAGGGAAAGAGTCCGTCGGTGTAACACACGAGACTGTACCGAGCCGACGGTGAGTTGTTTCTTGCAGCATAACACGCTGCGCTTCCTCCCGTTTCCTTCTCCTTAAAAATAAAAATATTTCCGTAAAGAGAGCTTAAATTTTGTTTCATGTGCAACAATTTTTTGCCTTATCGCCGATCATTTTGGTTTCATTTTCGTAAAAATCGGTTGCAAAGCGTCATGGATTTCGTAAACGGGTTCTAATAACGTCTCCGTCGCCGCAGGATTACGAAATGCGACGTTTTACGAGCCGCGAAGGACAAAACGCGTCCCATGGAGAGAGAAAGAGAGAGGAAAGAGCTCGTCGGCGTAACACACAAGACTGTAACGAGCCGACGGTAAGTTGTTTCTTGCAGCACAGCGCCGCGCTTCCGCCCGTTTCCTTCTCGTTCTCACGCTCGTTTTCCGAGCGCAGCCCTCTTATAGCTTCCCTGTTTCTATCTGGCGGTTCTCTCCCTCCCCCCCCCCCTCCCTCCGCCATACCGCGGCATAATCCGAACGATTACGTTATGCTTAAATATTTATCGGTCCGCATTAGGGAAACATGAGCCCTCTCTATGCATGGGAGCACAGCACGTGGAATCGCCGTCCCTTTTCCACGAGGCTCGGCATCGCTTCTCTGTACAACCGCGTCGCCGCGGCAAAACCGCCCGCTCTCTCCTCTTTCTCTTGCTCTCTAGCCTGCCATCGAGAGGAGAGGGTTGTGTAGCCGCGGAAGCGGGAGAGGCCTCCGACGCCATCGCCCCCACGAACCAGAAACTAAATTCTAGTGGAAACGAGACCGTCGAGCACGCTCACAATTACGCTCTCGCCGGTGGGATACGGAAAATTGAACGACCACGCGAGCAGTAATCTCTCCTCTCGACGACCTTTTGCCCTCGGCTGTCGAGTTTGAGGAACTTGGAAAAAAAAAAAAACATCATTCGGAGGAAGAGACAGGGTGTGTCTATCGTGACGTCGCGAAGCTTTTTTATTGTCTTTCGAATACCGGGAATAGTCGACTCTGCTACAGAAGGCGCTTGTAGGATGGGAAGGAGTCGCCAAACACTTTGTTGAGCTATTTAGGACGTTTTATTGTAAGTACAAAAAACTGGCGGCGCAGCGGCGTCGCGCGGAGTTTCGAATTACTGACTGACTAACCTAGGTAGAGGCTGGGATTTATAGTTCCATCCTGTGGAAAAGTGTAGGTGGAGGGCGAAGAATTTGGGAGCAGGAAAATAGTGGAGAAGGCGGATATTTGGGATGCTTGCAAAGCTTCCTCTGTGAGGAAGCCAAAGGTGGATGGAAAAGGGACCTGTAGGGAGACTCGTTGTTCCACTGTGTCGTGCTGTTTTTATCTAAAATTTTATTGATTACCGAAACATTGAACGACTACCCATACAACATATCAACAATTGGAAATAATGAACAATGAAGCAGAAAATTGAGCATTTACTTTTACAAATAATTAATCGTTCCATTCGCGCAATGTATGAAACAATGAAAAGCCTTTTAATGACTGTCGCTGAAGGACTGCGGTCGATGGCCAATTGGCAATATGCAATATACGTGGAAAGAGATGAGTTTGCATCGAAAATTGTTACACGTTGTGTATCGTCAATGAATTCACTACAACTACTACTGAACGACCACGCGAGCAGTAATTTCTCCTCTGGACGGCCTTTAGCCGTCGGCTGTCGAGTTTGAAAAACTTGGAAAAAAAATCATCATTCAAAAGGACACGCACGCTGTGTCCATGACGAGTTGTTTTCATCAAACTTTATTGATTACCACCCCGAAAAAAAAATATCAATGACTCAAGTACAATTTGCTTGCGGGCTGCCAAAGAAAAGAAACGTTGTTTCGATTCTACTTCCAATTCTTACAATATCGTCCAGGATTTAAACAATAACGTGTCACCTTGACAGTCTTGTCGACGTTGTTTCAATATCATATGGAATTGTAAGAATTGGAAAAAGAAATGTTTTCTTAGGCAGCCCGCAAGCGAATTTTTCTTTCAGTGCAAATGCATCAAACTTCCTTTAATCGTTACCCTGTTTTCCGTATCGGCATGAAACCTCGATCAACGCATTGCAGTCCGTCGTATCGGTTTCGCCACAAACAAGCCCAAAAATCTTCATCCCCGTCGAATCTGTGCAAAGAGACGAGAAAGGCGCACGTCTTCCGGGCTTTCCGCCTTTAAGCGTCGACCCGGGCTATTTCCAATTGTGCCCATTCGCGAGCGTCAAGCCTGCACCGAGTTTCCCCGGACAAGCGGACCGAGTAAACTCATGCATCGTTATGCACACGAGACTGATACACAAGCGGCCCGTTCTCCCCGCTGTGCGGCGGCGGCGCGAGTAGCGGCAAGTAGTATTAGACCCGATATAGTCAGACGGAGCACTTTAGCCAGAGATACGATCTCATTCCGGTCGTGGGGGCCGTACAATAATTCCAAAGGCCTGCGGCGTCGACCAGAGAGCCCGCACAGAACGAGAGAATAAAGAGAGTCAGGGAAGTAGACGGGAGGGCTCGCGGCTCGCTACCAACCCCCCAAGCTGCGGAAGGGGCCGCGCGGGGGCTTAGATACGGTAATATATTTCAAGTGAGAGAGAACGGAGAAAGGGTAGACGCGTGACTTATCGCACCTGAACGTACTACCCACCCCCCCCCCCTCCAGTTATTGCGCGAGTCTACCGAGCATACATACAATACACCCGTACAGCCCCCTCGCCTGTGTGTCTCGTGTACCATTAAAGGGGGCAAATTTCTAGACACAATACAAACCTCCGCCGCTATTTCTCCGTGAGTAGTTTCTATCATCCGTCGGGTCGGGCCGAAATAGCGCGTCGAAGTTTCTATACCCTACATCGGAGCGCGGCGTCGCTCCTCTGCGATCTCTCGCTCGGGGCTCTCCCATTCGGTGGGTTCGTAAACGGGGGCTGGTGAAGCGAACACGGCCACCCCGTCCGCCCCCCTCGGGCCCTTTCCCACCCTTCCCTTTCACCTTTACATCCTCCTCGCTCCCGCCGATCCATGGAACGGCTCCCACTGTAGAAATGCCTTATAGCGCGGAAAGCGGAAACGAGGGGGAGGGAAAGCGGAGGGAGCGAGAGAGGAGCTCTCTCTCGTGCTTTGACCGTAGGTATTCATGAACGTAGCCTGCCACGCGGATTAGCATGTGAAAGAACGCTTTGCCCCGGCGCTTTCCACCCCCTTACCCACCCTCACCCTCGCCGCGCGCCTCTACCTACACCGTGAACGGGCGTCTCGCCCCGCGGACCTCCCTTTTCGTAGCTGCCATATTTTTGCACCAGGGGGTGAAAGCTGACGAAGCTCGAACCTCTCTTTTCCTCCCGGTATCGCGGGGTTATAACGTCGAGGCTGCACGGGCGCGCGAGGGTCCGGAGAGGGCCGGGGCTCTGTGCGAGGGCAAAAGGGGTGGGTTCCTGGCAAGTGGAAAAGGAGGACACGCGAATGTATGTTAATCAAATGGCCCGGCGC
The DNA here is from genome assembly GCA_964017025.1 of Stenichneumon culpator. NCBI lineage: Eukaryota > Metazoa > Arthropoda > Insecta > Hymenoptera > Ichneumonidae > Stenichneumon > Stenichneumon culpator. The sequence continues at coordinate 14,218,814 of OZ024779.1, read as the reverse complement.
GCACTCGCTCACCAGCAACGTAGCTGTACTTTCGTATTGTGGGTATTACGTGCAACGCTGTAGCCCAACTTTCGGCCCAACATCTGACGTAATAAGAGGATGGCCGGGGCACTTTTGTCCACTCTGGAATTTTTCCGATTATGGCCATCGGGATATTCGCGCACTCGCTCTCCGTCGCTTCCGCGGCTCGGATGCGGACTGGAGTCGCGGCAGGGACGGGATGGGAAAAAAATGGCGGCTCATCGTCCCGATAACCATTGGGGGCGCACACACTCGAAACCCAACATCCGACTCCGTGCGCGTTACATAATTTTTGGCGAAATGTTCGTCATTGGAACGTTACGCCGTAGGTGGAGAGATGCCGGATGGACGATCCGGACGGAGTTCGAGGAATCCCGCTCCGTGTGTACTTCCGCCGGTGGGGCCGCCGAAGTTGCGCTATCGTGATTGCCATTCGAGGGGGTCTTCGGGATTGTGAAGGAAAAAGTTTTCTTGTAAAATGGGATTTCTTCGTTGGGGAAAAAGTTTGCGAAACGAGATCCGCCGGGGTGTGCGAGTGTGCGCGCCCCGTGTATTCCACCCCGCAAATTTTGGAATAAGAGCCAAGATCGTGGGGAGTGGTTGATGAAGATACAAGAATTCTTATGATTCAATATCGCCGATTGTCGGCGATTTTCTGTTGGTCTTCTTTTTTTTTTTTTTTTTTTTTTTTTGAGAGAGAGAGAGAGAGAGAGGAAAAGATTGACTCACGTTCAATTCGCGACCAGACAGAATATTATCGGTGAGGATTCCACCTCCGGGATGATGATAACCCATGGAGTGGGAGGAGCCACGGCTGGCAAGTACGGAATTCTACGTTCTCTCGTCTCTTCGGCGTATATATCGTCTTTGAGGATATTCATGAGGGGGATTACCATGTGAAACGCTCGCTATCCAGCAGACGAGTGAGAGGAGGTTCTTTTTCCGCGGCACATTTTCCTCGCTGCCTCCTCGCCCTCTCTCCTCTGTACAGGGCGATTCAGAATCAAGGCTTTTCTTCGTGCCACTCGGCATTCAAGTGAGGAATACGAGGAAAAATTCTTTCCTCGCGCGATTCCTTCTTCGCACAGCTATTGAGATATACGACTCGTCGCGTAGGGGCTTGTCTATCGTGACGCTCGGGGAATTCGTCCGGATGTACCTATCGACACTTTCGGTAACGGAGACGAATTTGCAACTTACCCTCCGGAGCATTCTGAGTCGCTGGGACGGGTAAATAAAGATGAGGTTCAAGGTAGAATCGCGTCTACATAAACGGACTTCCGGTAGATTTAAGTAATAAGGCGGAAGCGATGAATATGGCCCAGTTAGTGGATCATTGACTTACATGCTGATCGGGGTGGTCCATATTCACCACTTTAACTCTAAAATCCATCGCGAATCAATGGAAGACCAGATATCATTGTTTTTACAAATCTACACCTAAAATCGTTGGTAAGGAATTCGTGAAAATCATCTGGTACGATATCTCTGACTTACAGACGCGAGGAAAGAGCGCGATCGAACTGATGGTCGTACAGAATGATAAAAACCTTCGCGTCTACCGAAGCGGATTTCCGGTAGATTGAGGTAATAGAGTAAAAGAGATGAATATGAACCGCTTCATGGATCGATTTCCATGCTGATCGGGGTGGTCCAAATTCACCACTTTTACTCTAAAATCTATCGCGAAACAATGGAAGACCTGATATCATTGTTTTTGAAAATCTCCACATAAAATCATTGGAAAGGAACTCGTGGAAATCGTCATGTGCGATATCTGCGTCATATAGACGCGAGGAAAGAGCTCGATCGAACTGATGGTCACACAGAGTGATAAAACCCTTCGAGTCAAGACTTTCGCGTCTCACCGGGAAGCAAGACGACAAGTATTTATCCGCTGTGGGACGTATCGAAGTAAACCGCACGAGGGAGAGAGAAACGGGAGAGAGGGAGAGTCCCCAGCTGGGAGAAAGCACGAGTCCTCGGTGCTCCAACCAATCGATTTCTCTTTCCCGTTCGCGGAGATCGAGTGGAGAGTGGGAAAAGAGAGAAATCGAGATCGACAGGCTGCCACCACTGGTAGAGAAGACAATAATCTCGAGAGCTCGGATACTGCCGAGGCTGAGAGGGAGGGAGGGAGAGACTCGGAGCTGGAGGACCACGGAAAATCGATGTCACCGACTGCTGCTCAGAGACGGCAAGTCATTTCGAAAATAGGCCGAGACATCCCCCGGGTTGTACTCGTTCAGGAGGGGGAGGGGGTTTAGAAAAATTGAAATAAAATCAAAGATGTGTTCCCGAATATCCATTCAATGAATAGGAATCGTCCAGATTTTCGGTATCGACAAGGATGCCAGTACAGCACTGCGGAATCCGATGTACCATCCGGGTGAGATCCAATGGTCCGTATCAAATGCAACTCCGAGCGAATCAAACCAGGTCTCTTCTCTCGGAACTCTATTTTTCGCCTATACGCCTCTATCGTATGTTTCAATCTTCCTACCTTGCGCAAACATCAACCTAAGGAAGATATCCTCCTCGAGGGAGGACCACGTGAATCCTGACGCGATTCGCCTGATCGAACTCTTCGAATTTGGCAGGACCGGCTCAGGGGTCTCAAAGGAAGAAGGTCAAGGTCCCGCATCGAATAATTTGCGTCGACGAAGGTAAAACAATTTATCGGAATAAATCGAAGGGGTTGAAAGGCGGTTATCGTCGCAAGAAGGTCAGGAGGGAGAGTGGAACCGTAGGGGGCGATGGATTCGCCCCGGAACATCAGTCGCCCGGGCGATAGAGGGAGAGCCGTTGCCCGCAAGGGGTTGAAAGCCTGCGAGAGCGCCTCATTAATATGCATTAGACATCTCGGGACGGACTTGGCCCGCTCATTGTCCGTCCCCCCGTTTCGCTGGCAATAGCCCCGGGGCGCTTTCCACGCTTCTCTTTACCCCCAAAGGCCGATTGGTCCTTTCATCGGTCGAAGGTTTCGATTCGGTCGAGGCGTTCAACGCTGGCACGATCCGGCGCCCGAGCTACCGCCAATTTGCGAGTCGAAGACGAGGAAGAAAAAAAAATGAAGGAAAGAAAGTTTGATTACTTTCGAGAAACGAGAGGCACGAGCCAGTCTGTTATACTGACTCCTTGGTGGAAACGTCGACAAAAGGGGGCCAGTGTTACGAGAGGGAGGCAAGCAGGAGGGTTCTTTGACTCTTGGATGACTATCGAAAAAACCTACTTTTTTCAATCCTACTAGACTATGGTGCGTAAACTATGCTCCTTTACTTACACGGTTTCTTTTACTGGATGCATTCGAGATACATTCCAGAGGAAGGTTAACTAATATTCGCTATGACGTCACTTTTAGTTTAAAAAATCTTGGTTTTTGACTGGAAGTGATGTTTTCTCCGTGTGCGTTGCTTCCTGCTCGTACACACCAATTTTTCAAAGGTGAAACAGAGGCGTCTGAAGTTTATTTTATTCACGGACTCTCGCATGAACGTGCCTGGCGGGAGAGAATTTTATGAGACGTCGAATATTCATCCGCGCGTTGTCTCAGCAGAGAATTACGCCGGGTAAATCGGATACAGGAGAATCCGACTCTCCGTTGCGTCGGATTCCGTGTCCCAGCGGCGAGGACCAGTCACCAAGCGGATCCGGGCCACCCTGGGAGCAAAGAGATCCTAATCCTGCTAGCGCCAGTTACCGCTAACGAATTCCCTTTCCGACTTCGCCATTCCCTTCCTCGTTCATTCCACTCTCTCGATCCCTCTTTCGATCCTTTTTACCTTCGCGTTCCCTTTACCTTCTTCCCTCCTTACACTCCGTTGGTTCTCTCACTTTTATTTTATTTTTATACACCCCCCCCGATCGTACTGAAAAACCTGACAGATTAAACCATCCTGGGAGTCTGCGAAAGAGAACGAGCCAGAGTGGCTGCCACCTCGATCACCTCCGGTTCTTTCCGTCTTTCTTACTCGCGCACTGCCTTTACGTTCCCGCGCTTTTCCTCCCGTGGCTCCAATCTCTATTTCTTTCACCGTTTCATTCTCTCCCCGTGTCTGCCGTGTACTCTCGAGGGGGAGCGAAGCGACTAGGTTGGGTCTTCAGGACCAATCACTTTATCTATCTCTGGCTACACTGGCTCGACGTGGAAAAAGCGAGGTTGAGATGGAGGAGGTGGAGGTTGGAGAGAGCGCAAGAAGGGGAGACTCAACGAGGAAGAAGCGTCGAGAAGCTAGGCAGCAGGACAACCCTGGGGGTATAGACTTCCCACTATTATCCTGCGGGAGCTACGTAATCCCTCCGACTCTCGCCGATAGGACAACTCTGTACAACTCCTCACCGGTGAAATAGAGACCGGAAATTGTACGGGGTGTCGCGATGCCCAAGGTAGATTTCACCAGAAATAATTGAGAATCAGGAAACAAAATGCAACCCTGGAGGACCACTCATGGATCACGACCCGAAGAATCTAGCCTGCAGATCTTGGGTTCGATTCGTTGGGTACCAAGATGATTCAAGTGCACGTTGGTTTTTCATGCGGCGAGGATGATCCAGTCAGTTTTTGCCAAGGGACGAGGGTGCGACGAGATGGTGAGGCAGGAGGAATTGCGGAGAATCGGATACCACGTAGGCGGATTTGACCAGAAATAATACGGAATTGGGAAATAAAATGCAATCCTGGACGACGACTCATGGGTCACGAGCCGGAGAATCTGGCCTCCAGATCTTGTGATTGGTATGGAGAAGGGCGGCCAAAGCGGCGCACGAAAGGGTCGTTTCGCTGGGTAAACTGCCCGTCATTGATGCCTGGTTTTTATGGTTTTTCGATCTTGCTGGATATCTGGCTCGATGTCTTTACGGGATCGAAGATATCAACTACGACATCCAGCAAGATTGGATGTCTTGCTGGATCGCCTGATATCGTTGACTCCATTAAGAGCAAAATGTACCAAGATGTACCAAGATGTACCAAGATGTACCAAGTCCAAGATGTACCAAGTCCAAGATGTACCAAGTCCAAGATGTACGAGATGCAAGATGTACCAAGTCCAAGATGTACGAGATGCAAGATGTACCAGATGCAAGATGTACCAGATGCAAGATGTACCAGATGCAAGATGTACCAGATGCAAGATCTACCAGATGCAAGATGTACTAGATGCAAGATGTACCAGATGCAAGATGTACCAAATGCAAGATGTACCAATCGCAAGATGTATCAAGCTGATCCAAGCGCACATTGGTTATTAATGCGCCGTGGATGATCCGGTCAATTTCTGCCAAGGGAAAAGGGCGCGACGAGATGGTGAGGTGCGAGGAATTGCCTAGAGTCGGATACTGGGTTGGCGCGTATGGCTGTAGGAACGTTGTAGAAGGAAACGACCGTGCGAAACGATCTTGCGTTTACGCCGGCGTTAAGCAGTTACGCGCAGTTGAGCCGATCGTAACGCGGGAGTTCCGGTGCCAGGTCGTGCACTGCATTTATGCGCCATATCGCCAGTTACGCCCCACGAATTACCCGGGTGCCCCTAACTTCGCGAAGGTATTTCTTCGCTGTTCAGAATTTCGACGAGGCTCTCACCGATATATTTTTACGCAGCGTCAGTGTATTACACATTGCTCAAGGAATCGATTTTTTTTTTCCTGGGATTTTCGTCAAGCCTCCCTGACGCGGAAGCTTTAACTTCCTTACTCACATAATACCCGAAGGGAATCCCGAGAAAAAAAGAAAAATCGTCGGTTAAAAAAAAGAAGTATTCAACGACGCGCGAGACCCACATTTTATTTTCTCAGCGTTCATACTCTGTTCTCGACGCAAATCCGGATAAAAAGAATTCCTCTTGTTCCTCGTAGGCGTCCGCTTGGTTACTGCAAAAGCTTCCACATGCTCCGACGACCGCATCTCTCGCTGTTCTACAAAATCTCGCAGTCTTCCTCGAGCAAGCTCGACAAACGACGATCAATGCATGAACCTATCCAACGAAAAATCGTGTCCGGAAAAATCGTGGAATTTTGAACAGCCGTCAAAGTATTCTTGATTGGACGATCCTGCTCATTTTCATAAAAAAAAAAGAAAAATTCATCGTTCGACGAATCGAAGGGATGACGCGTACGTCATTCGGCCGTAAAAGGTTGACAAGATAGCATTTCGGAATTTCCCTGTATCGTCTTGCCCCGCGTCGTGCCGGACGCGAGAGCCCGAGGGGCCTACCGAAGGATGCCCAAAGGGTCTGCGGGGAGAAGAAACGAGAGAAGGCGAAAGCGTCCTAACGATGCGACAACTCGCCCAGATGCGCGGGGGACGGCTCCTTCTTCCGCGGCTGAATAGGAAAGCCCGAGCGCAAGGCGGACGTGAGCGACGAGGATGAAGAAGTGTACCGGGTGGCGGTCCGCGCGGGGGACGAGGAAACAGTTCCCGTATTACCAAGTGGACGTCGACGACGAGGAGGACCGTCGTCCTGTTCATCCTCGCAGCTTGCCGACGACGTCCCGCCGGGAGATGCTCGCCTGGAATACGGGACGTAATGGTGTCGGTCCTCTCGCCGTTGTCGTCGTCGTCCTTCTCCTCCGCCTCCTCCCTATTTCAACCTTCCTTTCCTTATACTCTGCCTTCAGCGTTTCTCGCTCTCTTACGAGACGCCGAGTGGCGAGAAGGATGAGCAAGAGAGGGAGGGACAGGGTCGTGCGGGGAGAAAAGCAGTCCGGACGCGATGTCTGGCAAGCTGCCCGGACATACGCGCCGCCTCTCGCTTCCCTTCCTTCGTGACGAGCTTGTTAAATTTATCGAAAGCGTCAAATTAGGAGCGAACCAGCAGACTCGCCGGGCCGAGCTCCGACACTGGCAGCCGCCACCCCTTTTCAACCCCTATACGCCGGCTTCCTCCACTTCGCTATCTCTCTCCATCTTCCTTTGCTTGGGAAAATCTTCTCCGCACACCATCCAGCCATATCGCCCACGAAACGCTCCAATGCTTCCTGTCTTTCTCGTTTATATATTTTATATACGAAGCCGCTAGTCTGAGGAGGTGTACCGGGGACCATAATTTACCCTTTTTTGTCTTTTTTTTTGCCCTGCATCGTATAAGTATGTTTCAAACTTCCCTGGAGGCTGCGCGAGAGACAATCTCAGTATTTTGGCATTATCCGTTGTATCTCATCGAGCGCACGCGATTATGTAACTCGGTGGCTGCCAGAATAAGCTGGTGCTGCAACGCGCAAGAGAATGTGCAGAGAACCGAAGGGATGGAGGGGGGGTGTTAGGGGATGCCTCCAATCTTGGCTCCACTCGCGAATTATACCGCTGCTGGAGCTAATGAAATTCACCGCATCGTAGAGACGCGCGAGCGCGTCGATAAATGACCGAGAACGCCGACGCCACCATCCCGTAGCGATCGCCTATGCTTCGGCTGCTGTTGGTGCTGCTGCCTGCCTCCGTATAACGTCGGAATTGCCTAATAAGCACCGTTCGTGACAAATTGCTCGCTCGTGATGCGATGGTATTCCGTGGAACGGTGAGAGGGGTTGGATGGGTGGCTGGGTCTACGTATTGCTGGTTTGGCTGTTACTGCTGCTTGTATACATATATATAATATGTATATAGATAGATATATATAATACATAGTAACGCTATGTATCAGTAGAGAGGACAGAGGCAGATGGCTTCTATGTATTGCCATTGAGGTGCCAGTAGTGTCGGAGGCAGCAGCAGCAGGCTAACGGATTGTTGTTAGCCGAGAGCTAGCGGTGTGCCGCTCCCGCGTTCACGGGTAACATACATCACGGAAGCAGCCGTCAGGATCGCGACTAGAGACTACGGAATGACAATAATTGATTCCTCTAACTCTCAACCTCTCACCGTTTTCCCCATACCAAAATCGGGTTGCACGGTTGTTGGAAATCCCGGGCTAGGATTCATCAAGGAACACAGGCTATATACGAAGGACCAGCGAGGAAGCTGGAGGCGTCAGGGTGGCGGCTCGATGCCTGATCTGTGCACGAGTACCCCAAGAACCGTGAGCAGTTCTATGCCCACGGAGAAAAAGAATTTATTGTCCCAAAACAGTGCATGGTTAATTGCGCTGGAAGTAATCAATTTGGTTGGAGTAACGAATCGTTTGATCTGACCAATTATTTGGTCCGGCCAATTGTTTGATCAGATCAATCGTTTGATCTAACGAATCGTTTGATCAAACCAATCGTTTGATCTAATAAGTGGTTTGATCTAACCAATCGTTTGATCCAACCAATCGTTTGATCTAACCCATGGGTTGATCTAACCGATCCTTTGATCTACAAAATCGTTTGATCCAACCAATTGCTTGATCTAACCAATTAATTGGTTGGCCCCCAACCAATTGTTTGATCTAACCAATTGATTGGTTGAACCAACGAATTCATTGATTGTCCACCAACTAATCCGTGGACCCACCCAATTAACTGGTTGTCCACAAACTAATTGATTGAACGAATAAATTGATCGCTATTTCTTCTTGTATGAAGGCGCATTCCGTAGTTGTCAGAAATAACGATCGCTCATCCATCGAGGATATAACGTCTCACCGGTAGGCTATACCCGGCGAATTACCGGTGTGCGCTACTACTCCGGCGACGTAATCCTTCTCTTACATTCGTCGCTCGTCGCGCAACCACATCAAGCACCGGTCTGCTTCGCCTTCTTCTTCTTATCATTTTTTTCAGCGTTATTATTACAAAACCCTTGCATCAACCGTCGATCACACGGAATTGATGCTGTTTTCATTATTCAAAGCCTCTTGCGACGTGTTATCGAGATTATCGAGTCTCCGAGGGAGAATGGCCGTTGCCGTCGGATCTTTCGTACCCTCGCCGGGGTGTCGCCGTTTTCTCCTATCTGACTGGCGCGTTTATCGAGGGCTGAAGAGACCCGATTCATCAATCACCGTTCCGAAAGGGGGGGAAATAAATAATTTTTCTCTCGAAGCTTTTCGAGGCCCCGAACGAGAGATTATAAAGCGTTGCCCTCTATCGCCGCTTCCTCGAGATCGAAAATGTCTGCTGCTTTTTTTTTATCTCACCCTCCGCCATCCCTCAACGTGATATTCCCTTAATCGAGTGTCTCGAGCTTTGAGAACAAATAATAAAACAATGAACGCCATGGGAATGACAGAGGGAAGGTCCCAGAGAGGTTTCGAGAGAAACTACAACGCGATGATCTCTTCCGAAAGAAAAAGACTTTTGTTGGAGTCCAGGCGGACGAGGTTACCGGGAAGGACTGGGAACGATTTTTCACAAAGTTAGTTGAGGATAGACTGCTGGCCACTCTCCTGTGCCAAACGAATACGAATCGATTCGCCAAATTTCCTTTGGGCTTATGTACAGGAGACGGAGCGGTGCGGGATAGTTCGCGAGTAGAAAAAGCCCGTATTTGGTCGGACGCCGGTTCCTCCGCGGTCCTCACGCGTTACGTATTTTTCTCGATTCTCGGGGGCGCGGGGAGCTTCCCACAGGTCGTTACGTTTTCTCTTTTCTCAAAGGCATCCCCCTCACGCCCTGCACGCATGAGATACTCGACAAAGGCTATAAGGATATTCGCGCGAGAGATTCGAGAGAAAAAGTTACCCGAAAGGATGAAGTACGTAAACCCCCGAAGTCGGTAACCCGCCCCCTTCCCCCGGGCAGTTTCCATCATTTTTCTACCCACGGTACGGTGATAAAGTTTTTCTTAGACTCTCGAGGAACCGCCGAGACGCCGAGAGTTTCCCGTTTCTACCTTTCCGAGCGATCGATCAATCTAGTTTTCCTGGGAAAATATATTAAGCCCCCCAAAACCCCCTCGCGCTGAAGCGTGGGCGTCGAGTCAGGAGGGGTCGCGAAATGAGGAACAAAAAAAATATACATAAATAAAATAGAAAAGCCGAGTGAGAGCAAAAGGAGAAAGTGCAGTGAGAGATGGGCGAGAGTCCGGGACTCGTTTCGTCGGAACGCTAAAAACACATCGTTATGCCGGAGCGAGTGGGAGAGTTTCGTCCCCGGTATGACGGTAGACGTTAATAGCTTGTTAATTTCCGGGGTTAGCTAAACATCATGAGCTGCCCGGGAGCGAGTAGCCGCGCCTTTGCCGACGGTACGAGTTACAGGTGATACGATAAACGGGAGGGAAGGGACAGTGGGGCAAAACGACATACTTCAGGATTTTTTTAGGGGCCCACAAAAAAATTGGTAAAACAGTCCATTTTGCCCCACTCTCTCACTCGTAAAGTCGGTGGGAGATTGAAACTGGAGCAACACCGACCGGCATGGAGAAACAGATAGTGAAGAGGCGCCACTTTCTCGTGTCAATACAGTTCGCTTCGAGGGGGTAGACTCGACGGCGATACGTCGGGTGCACGTGACGTTCGCTCCACTCCAAATAAACATTCCGTGGGGTCTCCATGCTCGTCGACGCTCGGAAAGTTTCACCTTCCGACCCCCCTCGTTATTCGAGCTTTGCGAAACTATCGCCGGTAATTAGAGGAAACGTTTGGATAACCCACAAATGCGAATTTGTAATCACAATCAATGTCACTCCGGAATTAGGACGTATAGTTCCGTGGATGTCACGTTGCATACGCAAGATTCGACGATGGAATATAAATTCCCTAATATGGACTCAAGTCGTCAGTCTGTGGACTTGAGAGATGCACGATATGAAGTTTGTCTGCCATAAACGACCATTTACTTGAAAAATTGTAAGCCCGGCTTCAAGATGGTAAAAATGGTGAATATGGCCCAACCCAATTGGCACGTTAAAGAATGACTGAACAATGGATAATTTTTGTAAGTTTCCCAAAGATGTCTTAATTTTACGAACATATTTTTTAAAAATTAACGAAAATACAGTTGTGGACCTTAGAGGACAATAAAGTTTCTTGAAAGTGCAAATTTTTTTTTACTGTTTATTCGCTTCTTTTATTCTACTATAGATTTAGAGATCTACCGATTTTTTGCATGGTTCTGGGGCATCACGTTGACCACTGAAGGTTCCATTTCGGGTGCAATATATGCGGGATACGACGTTAGAAATTCATCAATTCTAACAGTAGGGGCGTTATGCGCTTGTGCGACACAAAATCGGTTGCCGTTCAGGGTTAAAGATGACCGATCGGTGGCAGACTGCGGAGAGGCCGCATTGATCCGGAGGTGCTAACGACGAGACCGACCGCCGTGTATCCCTCGTCTTCGACCAGCAGCTCCGGCCGGGCCGGTGACGAGGGTGGCGAAACATCTCACCCCCGTTGACCGAACGGTAATGGATACGTGTGCGAGAGGTGAAAACGACATTAACCCTCCGGCGTACATCTCACCGTGATAACAAGAATATCCAGTTTCCGCTCTACACCCGATGGATTCAGCCGGAAAAAAAAACGGAAAACCGGATCGCTAACGCCTGTTGCCAGAACGATCTACTCTACGGGATCCGCTTGTCCACCCGAGTACGACTTAAGGGAGCTTGAGAAGCAACCGCAGACTACCGACCAAGGGCCATAGGGGTGAAATCTTGACGAGGGTTCTGCGAGGCTTGTAAACTCACTTTCCATCTCATCCTCTCCATCTCCCGCTTACGCAATCTCCGCGTCTCGAGGCAACTTGGCAATACACTTTGCGGCGAAAAGATTAATGATCGGAGTCCCTCGGTTCAGGTGAATCCACGTCTGGGAATGTTCTACTTTGCCGAACAACATCTCGTTTGGTGAATTGAAATATTGAATTCGGTCCACTCACCCGTGACAGATTGATGAGTCGACGCCAAGCTCGCTGGGTAAAAATGGTCCGTTTTGCCCCGCTATACTCGGGAGCACCGTAGCGACGGAAATGATTATTTCTTTAATTTCGGAAAGTTCATACTGAAGTCATACAACGACGAAGTTGATTGGGAGGACAGCGTCGAGGCAAACCTCCGAGTTCACGAGGAACCGATCTACTTTACACATTCATGAAGGTGGAACAGGGTGGTTTGGCCTGTACCCATGGCACACTGCGATATCAAAGGCATCGGACGGAACTAGGCAGCGCAAGATTGCTGAGTGTGCGCGCTGCGTCTTCCGCAGGGTGACGGCACACACCGGGAATCCCGAGAGAGCCGAAGCAGACCCGTGTCTCGTGTGTTTGCGGTAGCCCTAAAACAATCGATCACCTCTACCCCTACGACGTTCTCATGCGAGAGTCTCGCACACGAGAACTGGATAACCACGCGAGAGAGGAGGAACCGCCCGCTTCCCTCGATTGCTCTCACTCTGGCAGGATCGATGTCGTCTCCTGCCCAACATGCCGGAGACCCTTGCGAACTTCCTTGGCGACATCCACGATACCAGCGGCCAATCCATTAATCGCAAATTCCTCATCATACTCCACTACCAGTCAAGGTAACGCTACTCTTGCGGTTCATCCGAACAAATCCCTCCTGTTTCGCTTGGTAACAAAACGACATCGAGACTGCAGCTCTTGCGCTCGGCGAGAGATCGCTAGAAAGGCTTCATAGGGTTCTGAGATTTTAAGTAAGGAAGCGCGCACGACATAGGACACTGTGCACAAACGGACCGTATGGTCTTCGATGGGCGCATTCGCAAGGAGACAAATGGCGTAGCTGCTCTAACAAAATGAGTTTTGCTGACAACAACCTCTTTCCCACCGCTAAGCGATTACTAAAAGCAGCAAAAAAAAAAATTACTACGTAGAAGCTATTGGTTTTGGTATCAAGACAAAACCTTCTTGTTACTGCGACGATTTAGTTTATTATGAGAACAAACGACGCCTGCTGTAAGTTGATGGCCAAGTAATGACTGACATCAGGATAGTTATAGATACGTACATACATTTATGTGAAGATTAACTCACTGCGTTTGTATTTTATCATTTTATTATATTGAAAATGATGTCTGTATTCGTAATTGCGAACTCTTCAAATTCGCTGTATATGGATGTATTAAACTGCTAAAGGTATTACCTTTAGCAGTTTATACATTCATACACAGTAAAAAAAATCTTCTACCAACAAATTTTTTAACCACGCTAGAGAGGAGGAACCACCCAATTCCTTCGGTTCCACTCACTCTGATAGGATCGGTGTCGTTTCCTATCTCGCCCGACATGCCGGAGACCCTTGCGAACTTGCTTGGCGACCGATCAATCGCAAATTCCTCATCATGCTCCACTGCCATCCGAGGTAGCGCTTCTCTTCCGCTTCATCCGGAGAAATTCCCGGTGTTTCGCTTGGTAACTTAAAAAGACATCGCGAACCGGGGCGGTCACCGAGCGCTCGCTAGAAAGGGTTCGCAGGGTTCCGGGGCTGGAAGGGAGGAAGCTCGCGAGACACAGGACACTGTGTACAGCCGGACCGCACGGTCTCCCTGGTCCTCGGTGGTCGAATTCGCGATGAAAAATTTCATTCGAACAGTCTGCGAGCTCTCAAGAGGATTTTTCTGGCGCATTCCTTCGTTCGGCCTTTCCGCCCGGCGGTTTGGTATTTTTCACCTAAATTCCCCATCGCCCTTTCCCCTCTCGTACGCGAAAGCGACTGTGGAAACGGGGGGGGGGGACGGAATCCTCCTCGCGTATCCTCCGAGGCTGTCCGCGGATCGCGGGACAAAAAATCACAGTTTGAACGCAGTTGCTCGCGGAACAAAGCCGGAGCGCCATTTAGAAAGGGTTAACACTCTCGTCCAAGGGTGAACGATAGTGTGTTTCACGATTTTCTCTGCACGAGTGTGTGTCTGTATCCAACAACCCTCCCGGAGAGAAAAATGCCACGTTGCCGCAGAGGACAGCAAGAATGCCGGGCAGAAACACAATCGCGCTTAGAACTCCCAAAAAAAACGTCCACAATGGTATTTCGAAGTTTCGCGAAACTCGCGTGCGGTCAACAACGTGCTCCGTTATGCGTTCGCCACTCCGCAAAAAGTGTTGCCGTATCGTCGAACTTCGTTCGGTCCGCAAATCGTGGAAAAACGTTTCGAAAGTCGAAGGGCAAAGTAGACAAAACTGGGCGGCACGAGGGGAGAGAGCTCTTTCCACTTTGCTGCAGCGTCGTGCGGATCTTCCGTTCCTGACAACGATCAACCGAGAACGATAGAAAAATATGGTGTACCAAAAAAGGGGACACGGGTGGCTGGGAAATATTTTGTTCACGAAGGATGAGTAGAAATCGGGCGAGGACGGGAAACCAGGTCGAAGGAGAGAAGGTTGGAGAAGGAAAAAAAGTCGGAAAGTGGAAGAGGGAGGCATTGGGAGAGCCTCGGCGGCGACGACGGCAGCCAGAGAGAGCATAAAAGACAGAAAAGAGGCTGCCAAAGGGAAGCGGAAAAAGCGGGTCGGGGGGGGGGGGGGGGGGTTTGAGAATTTCACTGAAGGTGAAATGGCAAAAGGTGCGATGGAGCGCGGCGTTTCGCGGGGCACAGAACGAGGAAGGTTCTGAAAAAGAAGCCGAGACCACGATTGAGACCACGCGGAAGAGCGGTTGCAAGAGCGTCTTCGAAACTCGGCTCCGAAACCGACTCGATCCTCGAGGATCGAGCGCGTGGAAGGAAGAGGAGAGTACAGGAAGGTTGGTGTGGGCTGGCTCGAAGACGCCTGGAACGACGTTGGATAGAGAAAGATCTCCGGTGGTGAGGAAGATCTGCGATGATGAAATTGGCCTTTGCGTAGGTATTATCCCGACACAAAAGCCACATCGAGCGGAGCCGCGGGAAAAGCTCGGGGCGAGCGTGCCAGCGGGCTCGCGTTAATATATTCCGATCGACGTTCTCCTCGTTGGAACTTCGGATAGGCGACGAAGGGACGACGTCAAGTTCGACGAGAAGTCGCTTCGAAAGTGACTCGTACGCGATGTTCCATGAGCTGGAAAACACACGCGAGAGCCTCAGAAAATGTCGCCAAATCTTCGCGGATTTTGAATATATCGGGGAAACTTGTGAGCCAGGCTTCAAGATGGTAAAATTTATAAATATGACCCAACCCAATTGGCACGTTCAAGAATGACTGAACAATGCAATATTTTTGTGAGTTTCCAAAAAATGTCTCTTAATTTTACAAACATGTTTTGTAAAATTAACGAAAAAACAATTCTGGACGTTAGTGGGCTCGCGTTAATATATTCCGATCGACGTTCTCCTCGTTGGAACTTCGGAGAGCCGACGAAGGGACGACCACAACTTCGACGAGAAGTCGCTTCGAAAGTGACTCGTACGCGATGTTCCGTGAGCTGGAAAACACACGCGAGAGCCTCGGAAAACGTTCCCAAATCTTCGCGGATTTTGAATAAATCGGGGAAACTCCTGGACAATAAATTTGAGGATACGCCGAAGGAGTTCGTCGAATGTGTTACAGGAAAAGTGGGGCCGGTGAGGGAGGAGAGGGAGCGAGGCGAAGTACAGAGATCCTCGAAGATTAGGTGCATAGAGAAAAGCTCTCGCTTAATCGAGCCGCGGGGTAAGATAGTCGAGGACATTGGGCCGGTGTCTCGTCGTCTCGCTGAGCGAGATTCAGCACAAGCGTTCTCCGCGGTGCGCGCTCCGTTCTCCATGAATTTTAAAGCGGCGGTTCTCTCGCTCTCGGGGGTTTCCCGAACGATATGTACCCGGCCGAAGAGAAGCATCCAGCTCTCCCCTCGCAAACTACCCCATAAATCTCGAATTTTCGCGTTCAACGAGGAGAGGCGAAGGGTGGGAGGGATTCGCCGGGAACGGAAGAGGAGACGATGGTTATATACGTGAAGCAGCGCGGTAAAGTACGTTGTCCGCGCGGTAAGGAAACGAGCCCCGGGGAAAACTCTCGCTCGGCGTTCTCTCCTCTCCCCGTCGTTCCTTTCTCCTCGGCGCAAAGTTTCTCGAGCACGGCTAAAACGTGCGGGGTAAACACATTCGTACGCCCCGGCACCGTGGCCGCTTAGCGGTCCAACTGGAGATTCGTCCTTACCGGCTTCGCCGTCCGACGGGGGTGAGCGGGAGAGTCCTCTTGCTCTTCGCCCGGGCGGTCGTCTCTTAACGGAGACCGAGAAGGAAAGCTGGAAAACTCGGTTCACCGCGTAAGCGTGGCTAATCCCTTATCCTTCGCCTCCTTTCTCCCGAGCTCTCTATATACATTTCCTTTCCTTAGCGAAATGGAACGGTCACGGAACGCCGTACGGTCGGGCACTGCCGATAATACTTTTCGCAACTTTTTCCCTTCCCGAAGAGTCTCCATAAAATTGCTTTCGATCAATCGTCGGAGCGTAAAACCCGACCGAACGCGACTTCTCGAGTTCGCGGGATGAACAAAAAAAAAACCTGTTAATACCGAGCTGGAGATAATAAAAAAGCAGACATTCGTCTGTTGTATTAAAAAGGTTGTCAACAACTTTCGATCCAATATAAACTAAATTCATATAGATTTGTAATAGCAGGTTGTTGGCGCTCGCGTCTCGCTATGGACTATGGAATTTAGAAACCGGAAATTTACATTTCCGGAGATTTGTTGGAAATACGTCACTTACGGTTCCGAAATCTCATTTTTCGACCGGAAGTTACCTCATAACGGAAATATGTCACTTCCTGTTTGAGAACCAAATTTTTCAACCGGAAGTCAAGTCATAACGAAAATACGTCACTTCCAGTTGGGACAAACCAATTTTTAAACCAGAAGTGAACTCATACCGGAAATAAGTCACTTCCGGTTTGAAAATAAAATGTTTCAATCGTATGTGAAGTCATACCGGAAGTATGTCACTTCCGGTTTGAAAACCAAATTTTTCGACCGGAAGTGAAGTCATACCGAAAATACGTCACTTCAGATTTGAAAACCAAATTCTTCAACCCAAGGTGGCCTCACTTCCGGTCGAAAGAATGATACTTCCCAACCAGAAGTGACATCAGGACCTGATTTAACGCTTCGAGAATCCCTCGGAGAGTTGACATCGACGTACAAGCACATGCCGGTCCGAAGTTTCAAGAGCAAGTGCTGACGCACAATCAAGCGACGTAATGTTCCTTCGCTCCATCCGTCTCGTGCCAGTTTCCAAGGGAGCACATTGGGGCGCCGGAGCCCAAACGAGAGACTAGAGTAGTTCAGGCATTGCCTACCCACCGCCCATAAACCCTTTCCATATCCCTTCTCGAGCCCGGGCGCTGCTATCAGTGCACTCAAGATCTCGACGCGGCTCGGCGGCGTTGGATCGCACGATAGACTCCCGAGGACGAGGACGAACGAAGAGACCGAGAGAGAGAGAGAGAGAGAAATCGTGAGAGGGAATGCACACCGGAGTATACCGGAGTGAGGGAAAGGGCCACGGATATATTCCCTCCGTAGCACGGTGGCCCGGTCGTGCTCGAGGGCTGCGGAGTTCTCCACGTGAATGGTTCTTCGTCTCGTTCGCCGTTATAGTGGTAGAATGCTCATCGATACACACACAGCCCAAGATAGGGCTGGCCGTGGAGGAGTAACCGTGCCGGGGAGGGGGGTTGAATATTCATTCGCGTTACATATGGATCAGCTCTGAGCGGCGCTCGGGTGGCAGGAACTAGCGGGCCAGAGGAAGAGCTAAGAGGAACCCTCTCACGGTGAGCGCGAGGAGGATGAGGTGAGAGTACGAGTGTATGGAGCGAATTGTGAGGACGGAAGATCGGCGAGAGCAAGAGATGAGAAACGGGGTAAGCGTCGATTCGAAGCCCCAGGGAGGACGGGGTGGGGCGGAAGCTGCGAGGGGAAAGGTTCAAGGGATGATAGAAGGATAGGCTGGCTATAGAGATCTTCGGCGTCTTCCGTGAGGCATCGAATATTGCGTTTACTGGTCCGGCGGTTCTCGGTCCGGAACCCTCCGAATCCCCCATTCAACGGTACATAATAACACTGGATATGCAGTAGTGCGTATATATGTCTGTTATTATTTCTACTTAAAATATGTGTAATATAGGAAACTGAGGATTGACTGGCGGTGTCGTTATAGTGGCGCAATATCAGCAGGATCGAAGGGGTTCTGGCTATATCTTCGAGCGCGGAGAGGAGCGGTCGTGGAGCGGCTTGAATGAGAAGTCATTCGGTTACAGACTGAGTGAGGTGACGGAGGTGTACGGGTGAGGGGTGAATCGTCCGATTCAGCTCCGAGCCGATCGAGGACGACGGTGGAGGATCGTTGAGTTATTTCTCGAGATTACGGGGGACCAAAGAGTCGGATATCTATTCTCCGGTTCGGGAACCGGTACGGCGAGGGTGGAGAACCAGATAAAGAGGCAGGAGGGGCCGGCGAGGGGCGGAGAAGGTTATAGAGAGGGTATCCCTCTAGTCACGATTGGCGAGGGGTGCAGCGTGAAATAAGCGAGGCGGAGGGCGCACGAGAGACGAGGGGGGGAATCTTCGGAGAAAGCGGCCAGGGTCGGAGCCTCTGTCATCAACAGGCCACCTCTTCCTTGACAAACAACCGGGAGCCATCCTCTTTGACGCTAATGCCCACATCATCTTCAGGCCTCGTGAAATGGATGCTGTTTTGCAAACTCGAGGGAGGGAAAAGAAGAAAGGAGAGATCCGATGACGCAAGCAACGGAGGTGCTGTGCAACAGATCGAACCGTGAGAGTGGCCAACTGGAGCGACGAATGCTCCGGAAGAACATAGCTCGTTACTATCCGGGATGAAACAGAGCTGCGTGTGATGGAAATATGAAAAATGGTCGAGGGAAATTTAACGTTTGACTAATCCAACGCGCTGTATGAGGAAGGAACTATGTAAGGAAGACATCCTCTGTGAGACATCTTCAGGCCTTGGGAAATGGATGCGGTACCTGTTTTGCAGACTTGAGGGAGGGAAGAGAAGAGAATAAAAAACCTGATGATGCTGGCAACAGATCGAACCGTAAGAGTGCGCAACGGGAGCGCCGAATTTTCCGGAGAAACATATCTCATTATCATCCGGAATAAAACAGATCTGCCTGTGATGGAAATATGAAAAATGGTCGAGGAAAATTCAACGTTTGATGAATCCAACGCGTCGCACGAAAAGTAAACCATGTTACAAAGTCATCCTCTTTGACACTAATGCCCACATCGTCTTCGGGCCTCGAGAAACAGATGTCGTAGCTGTTCTGCAAATCTGATGGAGAAGAAACAAGAAAATAAAAAATCTGATGATGCAGGCAACAGATCGAACCGCAAGAGCGCGCAACTGGAATAACGAATCCTCCGGAGGACCATAACTCATTACCGTTCCGCGCATGACGCAGAGCTGTGTGTGATGGAAACATGAAAAATGGTCCAGGGAAATTAAACGTTTGATTAATCCAACGGCGGCGTACGAGGAAGAAGCTATGTAACGAAGGATTCTCATCCGGGAATTCTCCTGCCTTCGTCCAGCAGCGACGACGTGATCGTCGGCATTCACCGCTCCGTTTGCCACCGGGCGTGGATTTCGGCCTCCGTTCTCCTCCATCCTGGTCGCTCGATCAAAGAAAAGAACCCCTTTCGCTTAGCGGCCATTTCGTTCATTTCCGGCTTCGCGGCAGCGGCTCGAAGCCGATGGGGATGGAGCAGCAGATCCATTTGCCAGTTCCCTGTCGTCGTCGTCGGTCCTCCGTACGGCCACGGCTTTCTCATACCTCCTCCTCCTCCTCCGCTTCACGATTCTCTCTCCGTCTCCTCCGCGCCTTCTTCCCTCCCCGATGCGAAAGCCATTGTGTGTACTCTCTCCGCCTCTCCCTCCGATTCCCCTCGTCCCTCTGGAACAACCGGCGCTCGCTCTCGACGCTCCACTTCCATCCATCCCTGTGTACAGCGCCAACGGAGTGCGGAGAGAGCCTCCCAGTCACTCGGTCGGTTTACATTACTCCCGGGACCGAAGAGTGCCGTTAATCCTCGTATTTAAAGGAGGCCCATTAAACCCTCCCCCCTCCCCCGCGTAATTATCGCTTTTCAATTCCAATTTGATTCATAAAAGCCGAGTCACTCACGGTGAGAAAGCTCCTCTCCAGCGGGCAGCGACCCTTCCCGGCGAGATAATTTCTTCGAGACCCGTTTTTAAGGTTTTTTTTTTTTTTTTTTTTTTCACGAGGATTCGCAAGGTGAAACGAAAAAGGGTCAACTGCGGCAAGGAGGGCGCGCATCCCTTGCTACTCAATACCCATCACTGCGACCCTCCCCATATTGGCCGATACAATTTGAGGGATGTTCGGCTGACCCGAAATACGTTGCGAATTTAACGCTCGAATAATTGAGTTTTATAGTATAAAAGGGTCGTGAGCGAGGGGCGGGAGGGGGGTGGAGGGGGGGAGCGAAAGGGTGAACGGTTAGCGAGGGTAATTGCAGCGTCAGCGGCCAATCGAGCGTCCCGGCGACGCCGATGCACGACAGCGGTCCCGGCTATGCACGCTTGCTGGGGTGGGTTAGGATAAAGCGCGTTTTATCGGCCACGACAGGGCCCGCGTGCGACCACTCGCCATTTTCACACACAAATCTCTCCGCTCGCTCGCACCTCCGACGAATGCTCCGTACGCGCCGCACACCAGCACCGGCGCGGTACCGGCGTGCCAGGGCCTGTAATAGAGGCCTTCGCGAAAAGCTCCGCGGGGTTGGGAGCGACCGCGCGCAAATTCACCGGTCCCAACCATCCTCCGCCTCCTCCGCCTCCGGAAGATTACGAGAAAATTTACGGCTCGGCAAAAAACTAGGCTCGATTCTCAGCTCGCGATTGCAAGCCGGATCCTTCTCGCGCAGCGCTGGCTACTAGTTAGAACCCTTTTTGCACCCCGCGTTAAAAGCGGATCGGGTGCGAACTCCGCGGCCATCGCGCTGACCGCGCCGCTGCGACTCGTGGGGCAATTTTTTTAATGTTTTTTTTTCTTCATATCCTTCTTTTTGGACTCTTTGAGAAACGGTCGACTTTCATTTTCTCCTCATGCCTTATTTATTCGCACTCTTTGCGAGGCCTTTCCCTCCCGCGGCTCCGATAGCGACGCTTTATACTTTATTCACGCAGCAGCCTAAGATACACACACACCGGCTGGAGCGGCCAGGTGGAATTCTCGTTGGCAACTTGTCGCAAAGTTATTCACACGATTCTTTGAGTTGCACAGTGAAAGGGATATATAGCTCGAGGGCGGATGGAAGAAGCTTCGTTCCCGGTTTAGTTTTCCCTCGGAATCTCTCTCGGAGGGACGGGAAGATTTACCCAAGGCGTCGGGAGGAGAGCCGTCTCCCGTTCTCTCGCGCCCTAACGCTCTTACTTGGACTTTGTGGGGCGAGGAAATTTTTTTTTTTTTTAACTCTATTTTTTTTCCGTCGTTCTTTCTTTGCTGGACGTCTTTTAAGCACCTCGTAATGCGCTATTTAAATGTACTCTGCGTGTTGGCAACGGAGTCACTCTCTTTCCCCTCGACGGTTTCTCACCGTCGGGACAAAACAGAGTTACGCGGGCCTCGCGGACGAGCGAGGCGGATGCGGAACGACGGCGGAGAACGGGGCGAGGATTCTTCCAGGAGCGGAAAAGTGAGAACCGGGGAAAACATGAGAGTCGGGCGGGGAGGCTCGCCAGATTCTTTCTATCTACCTATCTATCTGTCTTTCGCCCGGCTTCTCTTGGTCGGAGTTTTTTTTTATCCGCTATCCTCGAAGCCGCAAGCGAGGAGCCACCCCGATACGACACCGAGAAAACTCCGCGGGTAGAAAAAGCTGCGAGAGTTTGCCACCGGAGAAAAGAAAACGAAGGGCGGGTCAAAGGGAGAGAGAGATGACAGAGCGCGGGAAACCGGAAGCTCGCGCGAGGACCTCGCCGATGGGAAAATCCTCATACCTTCTCCTCACCCATTTATCCTCTCGGGCGCCACCGAACGCTTTCCATCGAATTTATCTCACCCTCCGCAGAGACACCCAGATTGCTTTTATTTCAAGTTCTTTAGCCATATGGTATTCCGGATAGACTAGGATCGTTGTTTTTCGTTCGGCCTATCGAGGCAGAATGAAGAGTTGTGGAAAAGATTTGTTCGACACGAAGAATTTTGGTCCATTTGATCATCCGCAGGTCTGCTGCGGATGCTGCGGAGGAATCCGGTCCATGATGGATTTGTGTTACTATTTAGAGTCTGATATCCCGAACGAATCCTCAGACTTCCGTAAAATTGTCAAGTCCGCTAAAGGAAAGAGCTTCGAGGCTTTCAAGGCTTTCGGCAGAAGTTGAGAGTCTTAGCCTGTTTAGTCGTTAAGAGTTTTAGCCTGTATGGAACATCCAGATTGCTTTTATTTCAAGTTCTTTAATAATATGGTATTACGAATAGAGCCAGATTGATGTTTTTGATTCAACCTATCGAGGCGGAATGACGCGTCGCATCTGTGGAAAAGATTTGTTCGCCACGAACAATTTTGGGCCATTTGATCATCCGCAGGTCTGCTGCGGATGCTGCCGAGGAATCCGGTCCGCGTTGGACTCGCGCTACCCTAGCAAGTCAAGCGACCGTCGTTAACGACTGTCAAAAGACCCAAAAAACGACGGTCGTTCTGTGACATTTTTCGTCCAGAATAACGACCAAAAAAAGACCAATTGTGAGGTTGAGCATGGGTTGTTTTTCCATCAATGACCGCAAAAATGACTACAAAAACGACCGATGCAAGAATCGGTCGTTTTTGCGGTCATTTTTGCGGTCATTGATAAGAAGACGACCCATACTTAATTCAACAATTGGTATTTTTTTTAGTCGTTATTCCGGTCGAAAAATGTCACAAAACGACCGGTCGTTTTTTTGGGTCTTTCGATGGTCGCTTGAGTTGCTAGGGTACCATTTAAAGTTTGATATCTCGAACGAATCCTCAGACATCCGTAAAATTGTCAAGTCCGCTGAAGGAAAGAGCTCCGAGGCTTTCGGCAGACGTTGAGAGGAGATCGCCGGGAGTTTTAGCCTGTATCTCACAACTCACCCGATCGAGGAAACATATCTCTCTCCCTTTCCCGCTCCCCCTGCCGAACTGTCATTGAATTTTCGTTCGAGACGGAGCAAGATAGCCTCGGCACGTCTAGCCTCTCGCGTCGAGATTGCGTTTCCTGCTGTTGCAACTCGGCGTATACCCTGTCTGCTACTCTTTTTATAACTCTTCGCCGGGTTCGCCGTTCGGAAGCCAGCAAAACCATCCCTTATTTTTCCTCTCTCGCAAGGCGCGCGGAGCTACTCCAATACCGCGCGGCAAGAGGATGGTATGGATCCGTGAGGGAAAACGGGCTCGCCGGAGGGAACAAAGTCACGGAGCGCTCGGGCGTAACGCCGCCCCGTTGGTTTCGCCAGTTAAACGCATTCCGAATGCATTATCCGCAGTAATAAATCGCGGTCCACAGCGTCGTAGATCAATAATTCCATAGCCGCCGCGAGTGGTAAAGCTCGCGGTGGATCGTCGTCGTCGTCGTCTGTGCGGTTTCGGTCGGTGCGAAGCTCGGGCGAAGTAACCGGAAGCGGCAAAGAAAACGAGTGAAAGTCAGCCCTGAAACCGAGAAGAAACCGGTTTTGTTTATCGTTGCCTGTTCGCTTTCGTATTCCACGTGCGAATCGCGCGACGCCTTGAATCATCCGAAATACGTCGAACGTGGTCGGGCGACGATTTTTGGAATTTTATACAAGCACGGAACGCTGCTAATGTTGGTCCGCAAGAGGTCGAAATTGTACACTCACATACACATACACACTGAGAAATAATTACTTACTAAAAGCAACAATAATGACTTTTTACCATAAAAAATAGTTCCCAAGGCGAATGTCTACATTTTGCAGTTATGACAATGGAAACCAATCATGGTTGCAACGATAATTACAGTTACCTCCCGATTAACCGGGATGATCGGGTCCAAACTATATGAGTGAATAATGGCTTATGATACAACTTTATTTTTACTAGTTACAATGACATTTGGTAAATCTTGCACTTAATTGTTGAATAGTGTGAACTACAATGTAAAGCTTGGGATATTTTTTTCATTAATAGTACGTAAGCGGGTTTTTTTTTAAGCACTCAGTAACTTTGGCTTGCCGCGCGCATAAAAAAAAGCTCGGAAGACGCACGGTTGATCAGCTTCCCGGTTAATCCGACCCCGGTTAATCGGGGTTCTACTGTATTGTTTAACCAATTGAATATGTACTATCAGGAACTATCCATACGGACGTTCCCCTTGGGAACTATTCGTAGTGAAAAAAACTATTCTTTTTCTCAGGGCACGTGGCTCGAATAGTCACGTTGAAATAGCATTCCTTCATTCATTTCTTCTCATCTCTCCTCGTTCTGATTGCGACGAATCTGCTGCTGCTGCCTCGCTAGTGTTCCTCGCAAGCTCTTGTTCATTACAATGGGAGTAAAGCTTCTTGCCCGGCGCGAGAGAGCTAGCGCACTTTGCGTTGATGAAAAAGTACTTAAGCCGATTTCACAAAACCGTGTGCGCCAGATGAGTACGGTGTGATGAGAAAGACGCGCGCCGGGGCATTTTTCGAAAAAAGAACCACGACATTGTAACACAAGGTACTGTGAGATATTCGTTTTCTTTTTTTTTTTTTTTTTTTACTGACGCTACGTTGATTCCGCATTCCATTTTTGACGGCCTATTTTTGCGTCGACAACAGTTACAGTCGACAGAAAAATCTGGACTACCTTTGAGTTGCGTTGATCTGTTATTTGCATTCGCCATCCTACCTACTTGGACCCTCACGGATGTACTAGTACACAGTAAAAACAATTTGTACTTTTAATCGAACTTTTTTTTGTTCACAAAGGTCCACAAATTATTTTGTTGATTTTGCCAAAAATATACTTAAAAATTATTTGTGTTTTTGTAAATTAAGCAACATTTTTGTAAAATGAGCAACATTTTCGTTAAATGTGCAACATTTTTGTAAAACGTGCAACTTTTGTAAAATGTGCAACATTTTTGGGAAATGTACAACATTTTTTCTCTAAAATTTTCAAGAAAAGAATAGTGGATGTTTGTGGACAAGAAATGTTGGTATCAATTTTACTGTATACAGCTTTTGATAGACGCAACCAATAAATCTACCACGTGTCTACTGTTGACCAATTTTTTTTTACCTTTCCGGAATAGACTGCCCGATATGCAGCTATTGAGATTATGAACAGGATCGACAAAATCTAGAGATACATACATGTACATCTATACACGATCCAGAAAGCCGGACGAGCTTTTTCTCACTCTACGGTTCCCGCATTGACTCTCGCCCCCCCCCCCCCCCCCCCGCGTTCCCGATTTTCCCGAGCGTTCCCACACCGCACCGCACGTAATTATTCGTCGCGTCGGGCACGCGATTTCCGGATGTCGGGCCGAATGAAAGCTCCGCGGCCGTTTCCCCATCTACCACGCCGCGGCTACTCCATACCAGCATCGAAACAATGCCCGTGGAGCGAATATTATCCCCGGTTAACGATTCAGCTGCGAACGAACGAATGAACGAATCTGGCACACACACACACACGCAAACATACACATTCGATTCTATCTACATTCCCAGCCTCGGCTGTCCGATATTCCTACACCGTGAATCGTTGAATATATAATTCAATCATTCGCTTCCGATTCTACGATTTCTCAATCAAACTTCCCACCAAACGTTTTTCATTTTTTTTTTTTCACCTCCTCATTACGAACAAAAAAAAAATGTAAAAAAAAAATTCTATGACCAAAAATGTTCGTTCTCCTTTCCCCAGACGCTTGGAAACAATCGCGCTTCGCGAAGCGTGTAAGCGAGAGATCGAGTAAAGACTCCTTTCGGCCTGGTCTCTTGCGCCACAAAGGCTACCCACACACGAAAGCCGCAGCCGCGTACAAACACACCACGCACGTATATACACGACAGAAGGAAAAAGAAAGCTCGAAGGGGTGGAAAGATTGAGAAGGGTGATTCTGGCAAGCGTCTCGTAGCCGCCCGCGGTACCGAAGGAGCGCGGGGGAGCGGAAGAGTGGGAGCTGTTCCGGTTTCCTTGGTGGATTTCGCCGGAAAGAAGGAATTTTCGTGAGCCTTTGAAGGAGACTTTCTCTCCAACCAGCAGGCAAGAACTCCTCACAACCCCTGTAAGAGAAAGCGGAGAGCGAGCGAGTCTCCTCGGCTCGGAGCCCTTCCGGAGCGAGCGAGCGCAAGGCGAGCGCGAACGGGTTCCTGGATCCCAAAAAAAAAAAAAAAAGAAAAAAAAACTCTCAAGCCAAAGTCCAGCGTCAAAGGGGATGATGAGTGCGAGGCCGGATGAATGGGAAGAAAGGGTTGCCGCCTGTGGCTCGAGTGTAAAGTGCGCCGAGACATACGTTCGCTCAACGCCAGAGAAGGGAATGGGAGGATGTGGGAGAATCCGGCGTAAGCGGCGAGGAAGAAGAGGAGGCGAGAGGAACGATAACCAGGGTGACGAAGAGGAGGCGAAGCAACAGCATCAAGCTGGATGATAGCAGGCCGCAGCAGCTCGCTGCCGGACACACAACTCTCCGGAGACCGCTGGGGATCATAAATAATGTCTGGGGGTTGCGTTCAGGAGAACGAATTGGTGTGGGGCGGGGGGGGGGGGGCGGGGTGGAATGACGCGCGTTGCGAAACATGTGGGACACACTGTATATTAGATGACCACCGGGGTACAAGCGTACTATTGAATTCTCGCAGTGTGTACGTTTCTGTCGTGCCCAGTGGCAAACATCCTCGTGCAAGCCCGTTTTACCCGGTCGTTCGGTACGGATGCGCCGCGGAACTGCCCCGCGAATGGAAGAGAGACGGGGTGAAACGGGAGATTCGCGTCTCGCGATAGCCAGTATTAATGCATCTCGGCGAGGAAGCAAGAAATGAGGGGTCGGTAACGACCGCGGTCTAACTTCAAGAACGGTCTGACAGAATTGTGTTAAAAAAACCATCTGGTCTACGGTAGACGCAACGTCTGCTATGCGCGTCTAGCGAAAGACCATGTTCTCGGACCATTGTAGACGTGTGATGAGGATTTTGCAAAGTAAGTGCCAAATCTGGTTCTCTACTAGGGTCTACGTAGACCGAAGTTTATCTAGACTGTAGACTGAGAGAAGGATCCATGTATCCGTTTCTCCATGTATCCATATGGTATATCTATAACCGTACCGGTAGGTAAACTCTGGGTAGATGCTCATGGTGCACCTACCGCAGGTCTACGGTAAACTAGACCCAAACTCACCGATCGAGATCGTAGTCCGTAGACTTTCTGATCCACGGTAGACTCAAGATAGATCTCCCATAGGAGTCTCCAAAAAGTCCACCTGCCGAAAACATTGTGAACGTACGATACGGATTTTGCAAAACAACTGCCAAGTCCACTTGTGTACTCCAGTCTACGTAGACCGAAGTCTATCTATACTGTAGACCCAAGTAAACGAGATTCCAACTTGGAAATTGAATGGCCAGTTAAGCAGATGAAAAAGCCAGTGAATAGACATTTTTCATGCAAGTGCTATTATGGAAAGTGTCCATTCATTGGTCCTATCCATTCATTGACGGGTGTATCCTGTATGGTACATCTATAATCGTACCGGTAGGTGAACTCTGAGAAGTGGCTCATCGTAGACCAGACGCGTCTCCACGTGTCCAAGAATGAAACGACTAGGGTATCCCGAGGTCGAGAAATGACAGAAAAGAGGCCAATCAAGTTTGCCCCCTCAACTGAATCTTGTTCGGGCAGTTCAAAAATGTATGGGAAAGAGATACCATACCGAGATCCCGGCTCACCGAGCCACCGGAGACAAATGCCTCATACCGAAAGTGAACGGAGATGAATAAAGGATAAAAAGAAAGTCTGGAATCTCTCTCGAACCGGGGGCTTCAAATCCGAGTAAATTTTTATCTGATATAAAACTTGGTAGGGTATTATGGGTGATGCAGAAGAAGTCGCGAGATGCATGCGGTGCACGGTCCGCGTGGCGTGTGTGTGCTCGTGGGGAGGGAAAAATCGCGACAGGGTCTCACCCCATGCGCCGTGGACCAGCGGTATAACCCAGCCCGCAGACGCCGCAACGTCGGCGTCGTCGGCGACGCTTCCATCCGCACACGCTGTGCCGCTTCGCGGAGTCGAGCTGACGCGACGGAATTGCACCAGCCAATCGGATAAGTGCATTCCTATAGGGAGAGCGAGAGAGGCGGGAGAGAATAAGAGAGACATGAAAAAGTGAGAGAGTCTCGAGAGATGTCTCGTCCAATCAGATAGGAGCCTTTGACGTTTCTCATGCCCTATCGCGCGATCTTCGCGACCTGCCTCAAACCTCTCCTCTTTTTCATTCCCCCTCGGTACACTCACTGGTGGCTTCCCGAGGCCGGTGCCAGAGAGCACGGGGACCAGAAGCTCCGGACCGCCTCTCGACTGACACCCCTCACCGGGGGAAAGACGAGAGATCACGGGAGAGAGGAGGCTGCATTTGCGAAAGAAACGACCGGAGGACGGAGACGAAGAAGCGGAGAAGAAAAGGAGCGCGGAGCGCTTTGCCGTGCTGTGTGTTGCGACGACGACCGGGAGGAAAGACGACAAGAGGAGAGAAGAGGCCTCTGCATAAAACGAGAATGGGGGGAGGAGAGAGCCGCGAGAAATGAATCAAATGCTCCGACGTTTCAATTATTTCTGAGAAGAAGGAGACGCTGAGGGCGTGGAAGGAGCGAAGTGGAAAAAGCTTTGCAAGCTTGCGGTGGAAAAGATTCTCGTGAAAGAGGGAATCCCTTCTTCTTCCCTTCTAATACCGCATCAGCCACCGTTCTTCCTCTCGAAGATAATACAATGAATCGGAGAGGAGGAGCTGGGGGAGTTGATGGGGCGAGCGCGCTCGGGAGAAAACAGAAGTATACGGACAAGGAGTTTCAGAATTGCGTGCCGGCCAACCCGAGCGAAAGCCTTAGCGGGCAAAATTTCACTGTCTGCCGTGGGGGTTTGTTCGATACGCGATACGACACGATGGAAAATCGCTTTCGTAACAACTACGTGCCCCGAAGCAATCTTGTACCTTGGCCGCGAGACCATTTCAATGGTAATTTTTTTCCCCCTCTCGCACCGAAGAGCAGCAATCAACGCGCCAAGCGAGCTCCGGACACGTTTCACAAATGATAATGAGCGAGTGCAATTTTTATTAACTTCCGACTGCCCAAAGGCCAAGACGGCAGTTGTGCGTTTCACTGCGATCACGTGACTTTGCGTGGTTTCTCAGTATTCAGTGTTCTCCGAATCGACAGAAAATCTCTTGACAAAATTTAGCAAGCAGTTTCCTTGACTCATGAACTCCGTCTTTATTCAGGTTCTGTTACGCTTCGTTGCAAATTCAGAGAGGTAAAGACTTTTCGGGAAAAGCATGTTTCGAAATTTTAACGAAACATGCCGTAATTTCAGAGTAGAGTGAAGTCTTTTTTTTTTGTGTCACGGTGCCTCAATGCACTCAAGCATTTTCCTTTTCGCTACGAATCAGCTGTCAGAACTATATCTGCTACGATCTTTTTTTAATTTTAATTTTAATTTTTTTTTAATACTACATTATCGGTGTCTCGTGCGTGATCAGTGTGTGACAATATTTTTTTTCTTCGCGATATAATACTATCTATTTTTCTGGAGAGGTGGGCATTTTTTTGACAAATCAAAAATGGCAAAAATTAAAAATTCAGCGAGACGTGCCGCCATTTGATTTTTCACCCTGTATCGTAGCTAATTTCGCAGTGGTTCAATGCACGATCTCTCGACCATTTTGCCTTTTGCTACGAATCAGCTGTCAAGACCTACTCTGATTTTTTAATTATCGTTCATTATCACGTTACCCGACTCTAGTGCGTGATCAGTCTCTGACAATAATATTTTTTTTTCTTATCAAAAAAATACTATTTCATTTTTTATTACAAGTACAATTTTATTTTCGGTAACAAAACATAAATCGCTACAAAAACGATTCTCGTCGAATTCCGGCGCGACCCGTCGATAATACTACTGTTACCGATTATCGTTACGAGATATGCACTAGCCGGCCTTCCACGAGATTAAAGGCCCCGTAATAGTTCACGATCGCGGACCGGGAGCAACAGCGCTCAACGGCAGATGGGACTAATCGGATAATCAAGTTCCACGCAAAATAGGCGAGGCAGAGATATATAGAGAGAGATAGAGGGGGTCGAGGGGGGGGGGAGGGGGGGGGAGGGCAGAACGGCAGATAGCCGAGCAAGCTCGGCTCCACCAAGCCGCGAACGCAAAAGCTCTCGAGCGTGTTCGGCATCTGCGCCGCTCATCGTTACCTCTCCTCCTCTCTGCTCCCGTTGCGCAACACCGCGTCTACCCGCGCATAATCGCTATTCCCTGATTAACGTCGGTAATCAGAACCGGGAAGGTAACGAGATTACGAGAGCGGAGAGAGAGAGAGTCGGCAGCCCGAGCAGACAGATGCGAGCAGTGCGAGAGAAAGAGAGCCCCGGGACGCTAGCTCTGTCTGCTTCGCGGATTCTGACGTCCCGGCTCGTTGATTGACCGAAGCCGAAGCGCCAAGCTCGATGACGTTGGTCAAGCTGTTGCGCTGTGAAACCGTTCCGGGCACAGAGAGAACGATCACGAGAGGAAACCAGGGCGGGCTTTGTCCCTCCCAACGTCCCGATTCATCGACCAATTCATCTATCCCACTACGAGAATCCCGGCTACTCATTAATGCGAATGCCTATTATCCCGAGCGCTATAAGCGCACGAGATGCGATTCGAGTATCTCGAATGACGAAGCTTACACGCTAGTGGCGGTGATGCCGAACGGTGGCTGCGGAAGGTGAACCGGAGAGCGGTAGATAAGCTTTTCACTCGCGCACCCGCAGCTATATATTCCAATCAAGCTGGAGGCTACCGGAGAGGTGGGGGACTGTGCGCCACAACGATCCGTCAATCATTCGATTTCGAGTTTTATTTTCAAGGATGAACGGTCGCGGAACCAGCGAACGGCGCACACGGTCGCGGTCAAGAAGTGGCTGCAAACTCGTTTTCCGCCGAAGGGAAGCTCAGGCGCTCGTTTCGACCGGAGGCACGGAGAAACCGAAGCGAGAGGGATTTTCCCTCCTCAGCCTGGGTTCGCAAAAATAACGAACCGATGCTGCTCCTTCCTCCCGGTTCCACCGGCCGCGCTCGATGGCTCCGCTCGAGCGCACTTCGGAGAATATCCCAGAGACGGAGGTTCTCGTATCTCTTGAGATACAGTGAGGAAGAGGTCCCTTTTGACTCTACCGCAGGAAACCAACCTCCGACAACTCGATACGCCTCCCAACGAAGCCGGCTATCGAAGTGAAAAACTACGCTCCTGACAGCACTCTCCCGTGGTCTGCGCTAACGATCTATCTGGTGAACACGAGTTCCTGCAAAAAATATTCTACGGCACTGCGGAGCTGGAATCATCGACGGGAGGTCAACTTTCTCAAATACTCTCCAAGCACTTTTACCTTGTTTTTTGTAGGTTCGTTGGATTAAAGTGTATTCCTGCAATAGGGCAAAAGTGGCGAATATGGCCCGTTTCATTGATTCACTGGGTAATCGGGGCGAGACATATTCACCCCTTCTGCGCTAAAAAGCCAGAAAACAGCTCTAATCGACTCATCGTCGGGAGTTGAGTCCTTCTATCAGTTCGTTCGAGCGTTGGTGTTCTTTTCGGTGAACCGATTAACGATTGCGATTCCAGCACTCCGCACTCCCGTGGGCAAGCCCTCGTTAGGTATTCCGTTATCCAGAGACGGAGGTTCTCGTATTTCTTGAGATACAGTGAGGAAGAGGTCTCTTCTGACTCTCCCGCAGTAAACCAACCTCCCACAAAGCCGGCTATCGAAGTGAAAAACTACGCTCTCCTGACAGCACTCTCTCGTGGTCTGCGCTAACGATCTATCCGGTGAACGCGAGTTCCTGAGAAGATATTCTACGGCACTGCGGACCAGAAACCGTCGATGGGAGGTCAA
Organism: Stenichneumon culpator; assembly: GCA_964017025.1. Classification (NCBI taxonomy): domain Eukaryota; kingdom Metazoa; phylum Arthropoda; class Insecta; order Hymenoptera; family Ichneumonidae; genus Stenichneumon; species Stenichneumon culpator. Next base: position 14,186,907 of record OZ024779.1, on the reverse strand, counting down.
CTTTCTCAAATACTCTCTAAGAACTTTTACCTTGTTTTTTGTAGGTTCGTTGGATTAAAGTGTATTCCTGCAATAGGGCAAAAGTGGCGAATATGGCCCGTTTCATTGATTCACTTCGTAATCGGAGCGAGACATATTCACCCCTTCTGCGCCCAAAAGCCAGAAAACAGCTCCAATCGACTCATCGTCGGGAGTTGAGTCCTTTTATCAGTTCGTTCGAGCGTTGGTGTTCTTTTCGGTGAACCGATTAACGATTGCGATTCCGGCACTCCGCACTCTCGTGAGCAAACCCTTGTCAGGTATTCCGGTATCCAGAGACCAAGGTTCTCGTATCTCTTGAGGTACAGTGAGGAAGAGGTCTCTTTTGACGCTCCCGCAGGAAACCAACCTCCGACAAGTCGATTCCACTTCCAACGAAGCCGGCTATCGAAGTGAAAAACTACACTCTCCCGACATCACTCTCTCGTGGTCTGCGCTAACGATCTATCCGGTGAACGCGAGTTCCTGCAGAAAATATTCTACGGCACTGCGGAGCTGGAATCATCGACATGAGGTCAACTCTCAACAAGTTTCAGCTTGTTTTTGTAAAGTGTATTTCTGCAATAGGGCGAAAGTGGCGAATATGCCCTGGTTCACGCATCATCGGTTCATTAATCCACTCAGTAACCGGGGTGAGACATATCCACCCCTCTTGCGCTAAAAAGACAAAAAAAAAGCAGCTCCAATCGACTCATAGTCGGGAGTACACATACGGTCGTTGAGTCCTTTTATCAGCTCGTTCGAGCATTGCTTTTCTTTTTCAGTGAACCGATTAACGATTGCGTTCCGGCACTCCGCACTCTCGGGAACAGGCCCTCGTCCGGTATTACCCCTCAAAAAGCGTACGAGTATTTTTTTTTTTCTATGTAGTTTGTTCGTTTTTATTTTGTTTTATTCGCAAAACGCTAACGCTCAACGCCAACCGGTTAGCGTTTTCATTCCAACGAGGGGTTAAAACGAGGTTATTCTAGTGCGTTTCATCCCTCACTCTCCCGCACTCTGTCCGACACTTGAAACACCACCGTTGACTTTCCTGTAGCCGCGACCACCGCGCGACTATGAAACAAATTCGACGGCCCGTAAAACGCGACATTCGCGTTGTAACGGTGGTTCGAGATGGTACGCGGGTACCAGTAACCCCACGCTCGGGCGATATTAACGCCCTGTGTTGCAGGCTCGTTCCCTCGGGGACGGGGGAGGCAAAGCGGTCGGTCGTGTTATAACTGTACTCTATAACAGTCTATACAGCGATACCGACACTGTGCCGGATAGAGAGATAACTACACAGATAGGGGTCGAAAAAGGGCAGAGAAGCATAACAGCGAATCGTTTCTACACCGTGGGGGGGTTGGATGGTGTTTTTCCCGAACGTTAGGAGGGATGGCGATACGACGGTAAATTCACCGATCGCCCGGCCAAAGTGCGACGGTAACTGGCGGGGAAAACTGGTGTGGCGCATAGTTGGCGAATTTTTCAAACGTCGTTTAACAATTTTACGGTGCAAAATTTCTCGGTGTGTACGAGAGTGGCGTGTGATTGTGGAAGGGGCGGAAAGAGGTGGTTCTAAACGAGCCTCGGCTGGAGAGACCGGGGGATGCGGAGGCAGCCGTAGGGGATGTGGAGTTTGCATGTGTGACGTAGAGGCAGCGAAACCGATGCAGTCCGAAAGAGCTGGACACACTGGCCGGGACTACTGGCTGGCTCGCGGTTCCTCCCCCCTCTAGAATCGTCCCGGATTGTTTGGTCGCGCTTTGGGAGGAAGGGGTTGACACACAACCGCATACCCACACATTCTTCGTCGCGTACAGCGGGGCGAGAGTGGAAGGGAAACAACCGCGATCGGCACTCTTGGAACTGGCGCGCGGCTAGGTGGCAAAAGTTTTCAGTGGGCTTGACTGCCGCAGGATATGTTGGCGTATATGATTTGCACAAGTGTTCGGCTTGCATAGACATCGCACGTACATCCGCCGCTACCAAACGCGCCCAGAGCTCCGGACGACGATGACGAGCTGAATAAATAAATTAATCGCCCACGGAAACTATTAATGGCAATCGGCGTTTCCTCGGAAAGTATTTTATTGAACGATTATTTGGTCGTTTGTTTATCGGAACAGAGGGTCGGCGCGAGCTTGCGAAGACGAGGCTGCTCAGGTGCAATTTCAGAGGCGGGCTGACGTTGGACCAACTATGATTTCCTCAGTTAGAAAGTCAATCCGACTGTGGTCGTCAATGTAGGTCCGAGGACAAATTAACGTCGGGGTGACAACATCGGCCCAACGTTGTCAAACTACGTTGATCCAATGTTGGTTGCCGATGTACTTTATTCCCAGACGTACGTTAAAGTGTGGTTTTTCTGATAACGCAAGAAGAACATTTACTACGAACATCCCTATCGTTTTTGCGCTTTAAAGAAGGCATGGTCGTTTGCTCCCGGCAAAAAGTCCACCGATACTTGAAGTGCTAACAGCCAATCGTTGGCCATACTCCGTCTCCCGGTGAACCGCACCTGGGTATGTTCCATTGTTCCTCTTAACCAAGTAAATCTTCTACTACAACGTCCCACTGTGTTTGCATTTGGCACAATATCGTTACAACATGTCATCAACAATATATTTTTACAACTGAACGCCACCGAGCGAACTTTGGGGAATGGGATGAAAAGTTAGAAGGCACAGGGCGTAACAACAATATGGCATTGGAGTACACCGAGGTCTTGCGGTGGTTGTTTGGGTTGAGGGGGTAGTTGCAAGTTTCGCCAGTTTCGGTCGTCACGTGCTGGAGAGACCAACCCGTTTCCCGTGAAGCATGGAATCGAGAAACATGCGGACTGCGGGAGAAGCAGGGTGTGTGGAATGAGACGACGCTGCCGCTGCCGGTGCTCGCCTCGCGAGAGGGTAGCGAGAGTTTACGGTGGCACACAGCGAGGGGTGGGTCGTTTCCGGGATGTTATGACGTATTACAGCTGTGTGTTACACTCTCCCGTTGCTACGAAAACAATGTGATTAGTTACTGTAATTGTCCCCGGCATGGCTCAACGCTCCACCCCGCGGCAGCCCTGCGAAGCATCACCCGTACTTTGTTTCCAACCCGCTCAAGTGGGCCTCGCGGTGTCGTTCCCTCTGAACATTGAAATCCCCGCCAACTGTCTGCCTCCATTCTCCTCTTCTTCTTCGCAGTTGTTGCCGTATCTCCATCCATTTACCACCGCATCCAGGCACTCTCCATCTCGTCCCTCGACGAGCTTTCGTACGGCCGGGCGTTCGGTAATGGAACGCTCGTTCGACCACTCGATTCTTCTCCTCGCCACTCCCTGGGCACTCCGGAACCTACGCGATTCCTCGCTCACGCCCAACCCCCTCATTCACTTTTCCGTCCCTCTGTTACATCCGCAAAGGGAGACGGACGGATACCGGTCGAGCCATCCACCGTCGCTAACCATCCACCCCAATGGAGCCAGCCATTCCAGAGTGCACAAACGAAGCTCGTTCCACCGTGACTAACAAGTTCCATACAAGTCTGAACATAGAGTACGGCTATACTACTGATTATACAGACTCGAGTGAGGAGACGTCTGCTCCGCAGTGTGCTCACCACTACCACCATTAAAACTACCCTGTGCGTACAGTGGATGTTTCAGTGCATCCAAGAGCCGCATAGATTCGAGGATACTACTGTACTACGTGGATTTAATGAGCGGTCAAGCCATCGCCGGAGAGCATAGGTCGGGACCAGATCCGTTGGGAAACGCACGGATCGCCCATTCAATTCGTGGCCCTAGGCTGGAATGAGACGACGCTGCCGCTGTTGGGAAATATTGTTCACCGGACGGCCGAACTGGAACTCTCCGCCGTGATACGCGATCAGCAATGTTCCTGCACGAGATAATCGTCTCCGAGTTTAGAGTCGTTCAAACGCGTTTCGCACTGCCGATGTCGCATCACGTTTCTGTTTCACCGTCGACCGAACACGCTTGTCTAATCGCCGATGATCAGAGCCGAGAGACCAATGACCCACAAACGTTTGATTGTTTCATCGACGTCTAAAGACCGAACGGTGAGAAACGGTTCGCGCAGATACCTCTCGATACCGGCAACCAAACGGGAGAAAATTGCACGGTGTAACTTTGCGGGACGATTATCGAGCTCGTAAAACTCTCGTCATCGAAGCCGTAATGCCGGGACCGGTTGTGCCTGGACCGCTGTACGTTTACGCTGCGGTCGCCAGGGAATTCGCCGTTACGGAAAACTGGCTTAACGACGCTGTCGGAGCTTGCGATTATCGGAAGTGCTGGTGGAATTTTCCTGGATGTTCCGGCGCGGTGTTATGGCAAAGAGTCTCGGGCCGGGGTCTCCGGCCGCAGGGTCTCGCTGATGGTGTTACATCGTTACGGGGAACGAGCCACGAGGCGTTTAATTAGCAACAAAACTATCGGTGACGGTGGAGGTGAAGCCGGGCTTCCGTGACGGGCGGAACAGAGAACGCTCGTACACACGCGGCAGCGGCAGCAACGTCGAAGCTCAGTGAACTAACTTAACCGAAGGGTCAGCAGCAATCTATCCATTGCCGCAGTAGCTGGCTGACCGGCTAACCGGTTGAGCTCCCGCTTCGCCGGTAGAACCGAGTTAGTTTGCGAAACGCGCTACGGATGCAGAATAGTTTCATCTCCATCGGTCCATTTCACTCTGGGGATGGACCAGCGGTGTTGCAGTGTTTCGTGTCCACGTGAACAAGCGGAAGCGGGAGGGAGAGAGCCTTGGCCAGGAGCAATCTAACCCTCGGCAAGCTCTCTCTATCTCTCGGTAAACGCGCGTCAGCGCGGTGTGTGCGGCTGACCATCGCGCTGGCTGTACTACTGGCACACTCCATCCTCCATATATCTATGTATATATAATATATGTATATATATATATATATGTGCAATCTGCGGAACACGGAACCGAGAGATAGAGTGCATCAGTTCCACGCACAAACTCGAATGTGACACAGTCCACACGCCTTTCCTAATTAAAATGTTAAGCCGAATAGAACGACTACCGCTACTAGCCTCCCTAACTAGTTTTAGTCTCTCACCGCTGCCATTCTCGCACGGCCATTGTACACTACCTGGCATGTGTCACACGCCGCGTATACAACACACATAGTTTACGGTGGTAGAGTGAGATTTGTCTCTAATGCGAAACCGCGCTCCGGGCGATTCGATGCAATACTGGGTAACAGCGAGATAGGGGACCGGAGTTTTCGCATTAACGACGTTGAGTTCTGAGCCCGCTGTTCGATTTGGCATCTGACCCACTTTTTTTTAAGCTTGCGAAAGGAGCTAGTTCTACTGTAGGTTTTGGATTTACGTGGGCGCGGGAGTTTTGAAAATTGGGGCTGACAGAGATAGTTAGACCAAAAGTGTAGTCAGCGAAGGATACTGTACGGAGTAGGAGTGAGGGTCCTCGTCGTAGCTGCGTCGTAGTAATTTGGCATTTGACCCACTTTTTTTTTAAGCTTGCGAAGGGAGTTAATTCTACTGTAGGTTTTCGATTAACAGGGGCGTAGTAGTTTTGAAAATTGGTGCTGCCAGAGATAGTTTTACCTAAAGTGTACTGGTAGTGAAGGCTTCTGTATGTCAGCTAGGGATGGTGAGGTCGCAGGACGAGAGAGAGAGAGTCTCCTCGTCGCAGCTGCGTCGCAGTAATTTGGCATTTGACCCAATTTTTTTTAAGTCTGCGAAGCAAGCTGATTTTACTATAGATTTTGGATTGACAGGGATCCTGCACAGTAGCTAGGGATGGTCAGGCCGCAGGACGAGGGAGCGAGTCGTCTCGTCGTAGCTGCGTCGTAGTAATTTGGCGTTTGACCTACTTTTTTTTAACCTTGCGAAGGGAGCTAATTCTACTATAGGTTTTGGATTAACAGGTACATAGTAGTTTTGAAAATTGATGCTGCCAGCGATAGTTCCACCGAAAGTGTACTGGCAGCGAAGGCTCATGTACGGTAGCCAGGTATGGTGAGGGCGCCAGCACGAGAGAGTCTCCTTGTCGCAGCTGCATCGCTAAAGGGGTTCTACAACGTAGCCGATAGAGATTCTCGTATCGATAACGTCGCTCTCCGACACCAGGTCGTGTCTCTTTGGTCGACTCGAGGGGTGGATCGGTTAAACGCGTTTGGTTACCGCGATGCAGAGGGTTATCTGGTCCGAGGCTCTTGCAGCGGGTTCGCTTGCCCTACGAGGGTTCACAAGCTCTCCCTACCCTCCGTCTACCGATTTCATGACTCTGTGTGTCTGTGTCTATGTGTGTGTGTACAGACATCAAGTTCCTTTGAAACCCGCTTCACCTCGGACACGTTTCAGCCCGAGTTTCGCGTGTCTAAGAGGACACCTCGCAGGCTCTCGTCCTGGCTGGCAGTCTGAACCTCGCGACATCAGACGTGTCCCTCGGCGGAATATCCCCGGCGACCAATTCCAAACAGCTCGTAACGTCGCTACATGTACTCGGACTAAACTGAGCGAGAATGGAAAATAGACGCACTTTTAAAAAATTATTTTACGAATTTTTTTTTTTTTTGCGTCGGATGAAATGCACCAGAAAACTGGATGGTAGACTGAGAGAAGGATATAGTAAAAACTACTTAAGAAAAATTACCATAGCTCATGGTAGCAAGCAATTAGGGCGTCACTTATAGCAAAAAGCCTCAGAATTTACAAGAATTTATACCACGATAGTAAGAATATCTACGAAAAATTCTTATAAACCCTGGTTTCCTATTACCATAGGAAACCATAGCACATAGTAGTAGGAATTGTATAACTGGTCCGTTTTGCCTCGGCCTCCCCGACATTTGTACTCATTATTTCAACGATACGCGTTTGTCAATTATAAAAATTAAAATCGTCGGTTCACTTATCAAAAGACGACTGCGCTCGACGAGATCGGTAAACAGATCATTAAGAATCTACGCTGAAAGAAGGATCTAGTAAATATGACTTATTTACCACATCCTTTTTCAGCGTTTACCGAACTCATCGAGCGCAGTCGTCTTTGGATAAGTGAACGTACGAAATTTCTTTTTAACTGTACAAATGCATATCATCAAAATAATGAGTATAAATTTCCGGGCGTTCGGGGCGAAACGGACCACTAATACAATTATTTCGCGACGAAACAACAAAGTTTCATCGCTGACAGAGGGCTATGTTTTCCGGCCCATTCTTCCACAAGCCGGTCTCTGAGGCATGCTTCATCGCCGACCCGACGTTACATCTGCGCATCACTCTTCATTTGTTTCCCAGATTTTGTTTCAAGAGATAATACTATGTAACCTGGCATCGCGCGATGGAGCGTGAGAGAAGCCTCACGACGTTGCCAAGAGTCAGCAAATTTTTACAGACGCTCGGCTCCCTCGGACTTTCCGGTTTTCGAAGACACGCTGCCGAATTCGGTTGATCTCGCGCGCTCTCCCGGTCCTAGATATATCCGCTCTCGCGAAGAACGCACGCGGAGAAGTTAGCGACTCGGAGCGGAGAAGACTCTCGGAGTCAGTCGTCGCGGCCAGTAGAGCCGTTGCCCGTGTATTAATACCGCGATTCTATTTCCACTATGCCAGTGATACTGACGGATCGCGGCCACAGGTGTTCCGTGTACAGTTTAGAGAACGCCCGTGTCCCTCGGTGGAGACGACCGGCTCGCGCGAAAGCTCCGACGGAACTTTTGCCTACTAGGGCCGACCAGAATAGATTTATCGAGTGCGAGAGACGAAGAGAGAGGCGCACAGGTCGACCTCGTCGTGGTCGTTGACTAAAGACTCGTCGAAAAGACCGGAAGTGAAACCGCAAGAAAAACACCGCGCGCGATATGGCACGAGAACACATAACTGGGGAGTAATAGCAAATAGCGTATTGCGAATGGTCATGCGGAAGGGTAGTTTGACTTTATGGCTTCTAGGTGCGACGTGTCACTCCCATCGAGGAAATAGGCTCTCTTTTAAGGTTTGCGCATGTAGAGGTACGAGCCTGTATATAAGACTATAGAACTGTATAGAAGCCCGTACAGAACACTATAGGGATCATTGCGACATCATTGGGAAAAAAGGTCATTTTCGATAAGAAAATCTTAGTATTTGACAGTAAGTGCTGTCTTAGGGAAAAGCGTCATTTCCGGTTTGAACATTTCAGTATTCGACGGGAAGTGACGTCATAGAGAGAAACGTCATTTTCGATTTGGAAATGGCAGTGTTCGACAGGAATTGACGTCATAACCAAAGAGTACTAACAAATCGCGTATTGCGGATGGTCATGCGGAAGGGTAGTTTGACTTTATCGCTTCTAGGTGCGCCGTGTGACTTCCATCGACGGAACAGGCTCCCTTTTACATTTTTCGCACGTAGAAGTACAAGCCTGTGGAATACTGTACAACCCTATACAAGACTATAGGGACTGTTGCAACTATAGAACGGAAGAAAGGAGTAAGATTCACCGTCAAACGTACAGTCGGAGAAGAGGACTTAAACTTCAACGCGCCCTCCTGGCGACCCGATGTAGTGAGAGCGTGGCAAAAGGGTTAGTTTTGACCATTTCGTTTTAGAGACGAAAAACAAAGTCACTCTCAAACGAACGAAGGCAGAGATCCATTTTGCCCCCCTCTGTCCTACGGGTGGACGAGAGTCCATTCGAAAATGGTAACGATATAACTATATAACTATATAACTATATAACTATATAACTATATAACTATATAACTATATAACTATATAACTATACAACTATACAACTATACAACTATACAACTATACAACTATACAACTATACAACTATACAACTATACAACTATACAACTATATAACTACGGCGGGTCGCCAGGAGAGCGCGTTGAAGATTCGGTTCTCTTCTTCGACTGTACGTTTGACGATGGTTCTTACTCCTCTCGTGGCAAAAGGGACCATTTTTGAGCATTTTGTTTTAGGGACATAAAACAAAGTCACTTTCAAATGAACGATGACAGAGGTCCATTTTGCCCCGCTCCCTCCTACGACTGGACGAGAGTCCACTGGAAAATGGTCGTTTCCCCGAAACGAAACGCCCCGGGCGTCCTGTCACATCGTCATCTCGTGCATCACTGTGTACGTTCACCTTTCGACGCTCTATCAAGAGCTCGAGTATAGAGGGCTTACTCGCGCACATAATTCCGTAGAATTCGCCTAGGAGAGAATAAAGCCGATGCAGTGGACGGGCGTTGAAACTGGGCAGATTCCCACACGCCACGAGGTTTACGGTGCGTCGTATCTCACTGGCGTGAGCTTCGCTATCATCGTGCGTATATCTGCAGTGTAATGTCGAGACATTGTAGGTCCGCGTCGTAAAATAGCGCCGTTAAAGAGAGAAAGAAGTAACGACGGCGGGCAATAGGCGAGAAGAATGGCAGGATCGACGAGGGAAAAAATAAATAAATAAAAAAACGCTGGAGGAAAAAATTGAGTCAGATCGACGAGAGTGTCAACAAGAGCGGACGATCCGCACATCCTCTCGAAACCGCGAGGGAACGCGGGGACAGAACGGAAGGCACAGCGGTACAAATAATTAATACAATTCGAAGTAATTCATTTAAATCATTTAATGAATTTTCTTTTAGATTCTTAGACTTTTAGAGTTTTTAAAAATGATTTATTATCAAAATAATTTACATTATAATTTACTCATTTGATTACTTAATGTTAAAACAGACGTCGATCGAGCCAGTATTTAAATATACATCAGATAATCACGTGAATGTATTTAGAGAATCGAACACATAATTTTACAGTGTCAGAGAGTGTAAAGGCTTGCGCGGATGATAATAGTGCGTCGCGTTCGCAGGGGTTGCGTGACGCGTTACGAAGCAACTCGGAGCGTAAGCACACTGTGTATCCGCAGGATTGACTGTGCACTCGTCAACAGGAAGGGAAGCATGTTTTTTTTTTCAATCTCAGTACGTATATGAAATGTCTCGGGTGCATTGTACATACACGCGTTTATGGAGTATATAGCGCACTAGGGTTAAACGTTCCTTGGGGGATGCGCGCGCTGCGCGAGCGGCCAGTTAATCGAAGAATAAATAAGGGGTGGCTCGTCGACGAGGCACGGGATCGAGGGGGAGCGCGCCGAGCGCGTGCAGTTTAATAGTATATATATTTTCATCTCCCCCCAGTGCAAAGTCCACGCGAGTGAGAGGGTTCGAAGGGTTCTGCAGGTTGGAAGCGAAACGGCCTCGGAGGGGGTTAATGCGAGTCCGTGCGAGGACACCTGCTGTGCCCCTGCGGGAATTAACGCGGGAATCGCGTGAGCCCGCTCACCATCACCGAGTGCAACAACACACACACGTGCGCACGTTTCCACACACATTGTTAAATTTATACTTGACACGGAAGCTCTCCCGTGCGAAGCGGAAAGCTTAGGTAGCGGAGACGAGCCCGGAGAGAGTTGGAAAATACGGACGAAGATTCGTTCGGCCAGAGAGCGAAACTTCGAACGATTTTAGTTTTGCAAATTACTGACCGATACACTCTCGATAATTAATGAGTCGAATATGAAAATGTGCAAGTTTTAGCCAAGTGGTGTCTTTCCCGCGCTATCATTGTGACGTCACTTCCGGTAAAAAACAACGAAGATTTTCATACTACCGGGTTTGAAATCTCAGCCGTTGACCGGAAATGTCGTCATTGGGGAGAAAACATCACTCACGGTATGAAAATTTGACTTTTTGACCGGAAAATACGGGAGAACGTTACTTCTGGTAAAAAAAACTTAATTTTCTAACCGGATGTGACATCTTTCCAATATGGCGTCACTTTCGGTCAAAAAATCAGATCTTCATACCGTAAGTGACGTTTTTCCCCTGTGACGTCACTTCCGTTCGAAAACTGAGATTTTCAAACCGTAAGTTTTCCCATTTGTCATCACTTCCGGTTGAAGATTGCGATTTTCAAAGCAGACGTCACATTTTCCCCTACAACACGATATCGCGCATGATTGCGAATCCAACAGCCGTTTCTTCCCGAGCTCAAGCGTTAATGGTCTCAAAGAAGAATCCTTTTTCCTGCCCGACTGGAGTTCCTCATGGACAGGGCTCCGGCCATCAGTCTCCCGAGTCTTCATCGGATCAAAGAGGATTTCTCTGGTAGCAACGAGGATGAGCACCCTTGGACCACCCGACGTGCGAGATAAGACTCGACACCGCGGGGGTGGTCACGCCCCGAGTTTCGCCAGGCATTCCACATACGGCCTCTCATGACGAGAGAGGAGAGAGAACTCGAAGCGGTTTCCACTCGACTGCGGCAACAGTCTACTTTCAACCTCGCTCGCTACCGGGGCGCTCTCGCGCGCGAGACCTATCAGGCATCCTGATAAATTACTTAACCCCCTTCTGACCATCCAACAGCGTGTGTGTGCAACCCCCCCCCCCCCCCCCTCCCGAGGAGGCCTCGCTATCGCGCGGAAACCTTCTCGGCGTATACTCCGGTACACATTCTCTCCTCTCTGCCTATACACATCGCTTCACACGTCACGTACTACGTCCCTTGCTCTCTGTACGGTAACCGGGATCCCCCGTACCACCGGGACCTTCACGTACGTTCGCTTACTTTCCGCTTAGCTATATATCTCCATCGTATATAGCTGTATAACAGCGGCCGAGCTTTCTGCAGTATGTAAAGCCCCGAGTTTCCGGGCTCTCCATTCTCTCTGAGTCTCGCGATATCTCGGGGCAACCCCCCGACCGTCCCCCGTCCGCCCGCCGACGGTTACGTCAAACGCTAGCTAACGGCAACAAACCCCGACTCACAACCCTCCTACATCCCTCGGTATACCGTGTACGGTGTGTACACGTTATGAGCTTCGCGAGGAGGGATAATGCGTGTTTTCATAAAACGTTGCGCGACGGGAGAGTGGGCCGTATAAATTGTTTAACGAAATCGCTAAAGCCTCGAGCTCCTTGCTCTCGAAGATTGCACTGTGGGGTATTTGAAAGAAATACCTTTTTTTTGTTACAGTATTGGTAACATTTTTTTTTACCTGTTTCCTGGCAAATAGCTCTCGCAGGATGGCGCGTATATATTTTTATTTTCTACTCCCTTTCCATTTTTTATTTAAAAAATGCTCGGCAATAGGGCGTTTTTTTGGATATTTGAATGCGCAAATATCAAGAACTCTGGAATTCTGAAATCCGAGCGGCGTGCAATTTTTTGGATCCGCAATGCACGGACACTAAGGTGAAAATGAAGCGTCGAGGCGAATGGCTTCTCGCAGGATGGCCCGTGCAATTTTTTTATTTCCTACTCCCTTTCAGCTTTTAATTTTTTAAATTTCTGCACAAGATATCAAGAACCGGAAGTCCTTCTGAAATCCGAAACCTGTCATTTTTTTGAAATTATTTGAACCGCCGTAATGCCCAAACCCTGAGGTGAAAATGAAGAAGCCTCGAGGCGAAGGAAAGAAAAAAAGAACATTATTGATAAGCTCGTTCGCGAGGCAGAAGCGCCGGGAGCTCGAGACAGCCAGCCTTTCTCGCCTCCTTCCGGTCGTCCTCCATACTCGGGGCCGCGCGATAAAGAATGACGATCGTAAGGGTGGAAAGTTGCAGGGTGCTTATCGCCCGATAAATTCTACTTCGACTGCAGAGTCTCTTCTCTTCCTCCTTCCTCTTCCGTCTATCTTTTTCCGAGCTCCCGGTACCGCGGTTACCATCGGCAAACTTCTTCCTCGCGTACTCCGCAAGACTCTGCCGATCGTACCGAGAGGCCGCTCTTTCGCTCTCGCAGAATCTCGTGTAATTATCGCACCCTCAAGTTCGAACTGAAATTTCCCCGCTAACGACGATTTACGATCGAATTAACAGATTGGCCCGAGCCGACTATCCCGACCGAGACCCGGCGTCGGAATTACCGTCGGCGCTTCTTCTTCTCCGTGCTTCTTGCCAGGGACCTGTTCGTCTCTCGCTCGGTCGCACCTACTCCTCCGCTTATTTTTATTACCCTCCGAACTCACACTTCCTCATATCCGCCCGGTTGTCCCTCATCCCGTCCCTGGCGAGATCCGAGGAGGACCATCGCGCATATTTCTCGAGCTAAGAAGAAGATCCCTCACGATCGAGAAAGTTTTCTTCCAAAGTGCGCATCAACCACTCCTGAGGAAAATTCCAGGGTCTGGCTAGTACTTGCTTTAACTACTCGCTCTTCGCGAAGTCTGTAAAAAATTAACTGTCTGTAAACATTACGTTCGGACAAGTAGTTACTTCGGGTTACAATAATCACTTGGGAAAGATCGAGCACCTGGGACGCCGACTCGAGAGAGTCATCCAGCGATTTGTGGACTGTGCGAGCGATGAAAAAATCATAAAGCTGAAAACACGGGATTGGAATATCGAGTCCGGGTGGCCACGACGAAGGTGCTCGGGGCGTCACCGTTCCAAAATGAGATCGGTAATCCGAGAGAAAGAGAACCGCGAGTCGGGACAAGAGTAGCGTCTAGCAAACCGATGGGATCCTCAAATCGGATAGTTTGTTCATTAGAGATATTTTCCGACCGTCCCGCTTGGACCGACCGAGGCCGGGAGAAGAGAGGCACAGCCTCGGCATCCGTCGAGAGTCGGCGATTGTCCGGAGTACCCAGGAGGCTGCAGGAAAATAGGGGGAAAATCGAGAGAACGGTATTTGTCTTGATAAGTTCGAGGCAGGAAATGAGACTGTTCGATGGGGGTGGCCGCCTCTTCCATCCCCATCGCGCCGGGGCTGAGAGCTGCAACGATTCGGTACTCCGTACAACGTCGGTACTCCGCGAAGCAGCGGAGGGTGAGGGTCGGCAAGGGGAACCACGGAGGAAAATTGCACCGAACGAGAATTCGGTGATTCCTTTAACGAGAAATCACGAGACCGACGATTTTCCGCGGTCTATCGCTCGGCTCCCGTGGCAGGGACGAAGGGCGAAGCGGGACTGGATGAAAGAAAATACAAGTGAGTTGATAGCCAGGAGGGTGGGATGGGGAAGGTAGGTTCTTCACAGCACCCGAGGGTAAAATTGCCGAAGCTCGGGAAAAGCTTCTCCCGGCGCTTGGCGTGTATGATCCGTCGAGTACTTCCATCGCATCCCTCCCGGTATCGATCTTATCGGGCTCAAGGTTTTTATCATCATGGAGGAGGTTTCAACTCCCTCGGTTTCTTATCGCAACTGGAGATCCGCTGCTCCCGCGCAACTTCGGAACCCGTTTGACCCGGCACACACGCCGACCGTAGATCAAGCACCCTTAGACCGACCGCTCGGGTGGCCCACGGGTTAACCATTAATTTACAACCCGCAGAGTAACCAGCAAGCGCCCTCACCCTCTCGTCGATCCTCCCAAACCCGCCCGAAAGCTCTCACGGTGCTCTCTCCGCACGTTATCTGTTCTCTCTCGTGTTCCAACCACGCATATCTCCGGCCCGTCGGGGAGGGAAATCGAGAGGTCAGTTTTCAAACCATTTCTCCCAGACGACCATAGCCTACCGGGCTTCGGGGGGTTGCGGCGATCACGAACGGGCTCCTACGAGTTGTGGCGATCACGAATGAGTTCCTATGAGTTGCGGATATCACAAACGAGCTCCCATCAGTTGTGGAGATCATAAACAAGCTTCTATGAGTTGCGGAGATCACAGACGAGCTCTTATGAGTTGCGAATATCACAAACGAGCACTTATGAGTTGCGAATATCACAAACGAGCACTTATGGGTTGCGGAGATCACAAACGATCTCCTATGAGTTGGGGATATCACAAACGAGCACTTATGGGTTGCGGAGATCACAAACGATCTCCTATGAGTTGGGGATATCACAAACGAGCTCTTATGAGTTGCGGATATCACAAACGAGCTGTTATGAGTTGCGGATATCACAAAGGAGCTCCTATGAGTTGCGGAAATCACAAACGAGTTCCCATGAGTTGCGGAGATTACAAACGAGTTCCCATGAGTTGCGGAGATCATAAGCGAGCTCCTATGAGTGGCGTACATCACAAACGCGCTCCCATGAGTTGCGGAGATCACAAACGAGCTCCTACGCGTTGCGCAATCACAAACGAGAGCGCGGAATCGGGTGGAACAACTCCTAATTTGCTCCGCGACCAGGGCGACGCAAGCAATCAACGCTATCTCAATGAAGGACATCATATTCCTCGGTAGTTTCCATCCATAAAATCGAATCGAGGGATTCGTCTTCGCCCATTGTCCCTCCGTTGAAGGATGGAAAGCGGGGGAAAAATCTGCGAGAGAAAGAGAGCCTTCGGCGAGCGGCGAGGAGGTGATGAAAGAAAACGATTAGGACACGACGGTGCACTAAAGGGAATTATTTTCCTGCGGAGATGGCTCACGATCGACGAGATTTTTTCATTCCCTTTCTTTTTAACTTTTATTCCGCTTCTTCTCTCCCCATTCCCCCTCCACCTTCGCTCTCTTTCGTCTCCCGTCGAGGTGGAGATTCAGCTCCGCGAGCTGGCGCGTTTCGCGCCCGAGCAGCTCACCGCCGGGCGATAGAACCCTCGTTTGCTCGCGGAGTTCTTCCACGGAATACCTACGGGCTTAACTCTGCGCGTCTGCGAGAATGAGCTCACCGACGGCCTCCTCTCACGACAGACGAAGCTCCAACGCTCTCCGCTCTGTGTGTATGTGTGTGTGTGTGTGTATACCGGAGGAAGCTCACAACCGAGAACGAGAGCGGTGGCCCCACCTGCTGCAAGCCTCGAGGGAGATTTGAGTCTCCGGCTGGAAGAGCTCTACCGAACCCTCCTGAGGCCCGAATCACTCCTACGTCGACCTCTCGTCGCCCTCTCGTTTCCTCCACTTAAAAACCGGTAATTACTCTGATGTTGGCATTTACTCCCACTCCGAAGAAGCCACGGGGATATTGGAGAATCGAGAGGGTCGTAGGGTGAGCAGCGCCTCGAGGGCGCGAGGGAGCGAGACACGGGACGAGGAGCAAACAGACACGGGCTTTGGACGCTCATGGAAGCCACTTTGCTCCTCGCGAGAATGAGAGTTCGACGGTCGATTTTTCGCCGCACGACACGTTTCATCCAAGGATAACGCCATAACCGATCCAGCAAGAAAAAAGACTGGATGTTCGTTCGTACATATAAAAATCATAGGGACGACCGTACACCGGGGTGTGGATTTATTGCCGAGGGAAATGGTACATCAACGCCGAAAAGAAGGAAGCCGACCGGAGGGCAAAGAATGAGGAGCCCGAAAAGCGGCGAGGTGGAAAAAGTTGTGTGTGTGTGTGTGTGTGTGTGTGTGTGTACGTGTATGTGTCTATAATAATAGAGACGGAGGCAAGCGACGTTACCCGACGCTATCTCTCGCCACGAGAATTTTTAGTCAGCCCACCGGAGCGCCCTCATTCCGGCGTCCTTCGCTCGTCAATCACCGCCCGGCTCGCCGGTAGTTCGCCCTGCTTTTCCGGACTCAACGGCCTCACTCTCGCGCCGCGACACGGAAGATAAAACACCCGTCTGTCCCGGAGCTGAGCAGATCAGTTTCGGGTTTTACCGAAACTCCGCGCGGTCGCGAGGAAAAAAGAAAACAAAAAGAATAGAAAGAAGTCCGGAGCCCCGCAATCTTGACGGACTTTGGGCTGGGTAAAAAGCAGCCTGACCTTCAATTTCCGGGTACTTCGAACTTTTTTAGCTTCACGGAAAACAGAAGAGACGGTCGAGAGACAATTTTTCATTGAATCGACATTGAGGATTCTTACCTTGATCGTCGCGTGGTTGGATCTTTCATGACCATGACTTCGGTGATGTCTCCGTATTTGGTGAAGTACTCTCTGAGGCTCTCTGAAACGATAAAGAAGAGAGAGAGATTGTTAAATCTGCATGATCGGTAACGGCGAAGGTGAGTCATGGCTACGGTGTGCGTGGTCGAGGAGGACTCTTATATGGACTTCCTCAAGATTCCAACGGCTCGTATATAATCTCGGCGCGGTCGAAGGGGAGAGACGGGATGAGCTGTGCGAGAAAGCCGTAAAAGTGGGTGAAACGAGATTCGAGATTTATCGCCGAATCAAACTCGAAAGTCGTTAGCCGACCAGCACAAACCGTAGTCTCTGAACCTCCCGCGGTGTTGCAACCCTCTCCGGCGCCGTATCTCGTCTATTAATTTGTTCTCGCGCTTCCCGGCTGACTCCGCGCTTCGGACGTCTAACGTCGCGGAGAGAGAGAGAGGAGGCCCCCTGAGGAAAAGAGAGTGTGTACCCTGTGTACATTATGTACAGCCTGTGCGCAATGTGCAGGCGCCAAGAGGGATAGGAAAGCGCCGAGGTTGGAGGATTTTAAGTGCGGGTAGTAAACTTGTCTGGAGGATTCGCAGGAGCTCAACTAAATACGGCAATTTCCGGACGACGCACTGCCTGGGCCCCACACACTTGGTCGTGGTTGCCGCCCCCCCCCCTCCCCCCCCCCCTGCCACAAGATCTTTCCTACGGCTTCCGACTGCTCGGCGTCCTCCGACTCTTATCTATACCTCCGTACCTTCCGCCAGTTTTATCGCACCGACTTTTTGGACACACGACGTTTACTGGCACTCGGCTGGACTTAATCTCGATTCGGAAATTGCGAGGGATTCCACGGGTGGCATTGAGCGCGCGGAGACCACATGTGTGCTACACCTTCGAGTTTTCCTTGTAAGTATACTGAGCGTCTTGATGCCCAGTTTTTCTGGGTATCTTGCTTGATGTCTTAACGGCATCGAAGGTATCAAGCAAGACATTCAGCGAGTCCAGTATTGCTGGATGTTTTACTTGATATATCCGATCCCGTTAACACATCCAACAGAATGTCCACCGAGGCAGCAAAACAGGCATTTTGGGTATACTAGCTTCATACCTGATACTCAAATATTCCTTCGTATACTGACTTCATACTTGATACTCGTTTATTACAACGTATATCAGATTCATACTTAATATTCTTTAGCGATAGATCAGAGGAGTATAATTTGAGTATTATTCAGTCCAATACGACATGCTTTTAATACTTTCATTTTTTTAATACTTTGTTTTTGCCCGGGAACACGGATCGTCTTGATGACTAGTTTTTCTGGATATCTTGCTCGATGTCAAGCAAGACATGCAGCGAGAGTCCAGTCTTGTTGGATCTTTTGCTTGATAACTTCGATCCCGTCAATGAATTAAGCAGGATATCCACCAAGATAGAAAACCAGACGTCAATGAAGGGCAGTGTCAATCTTCACACGATCACGATAACGTGATCACGATAACAACTTTTCTGGACCGCCATTGTTTTGCTTTTACAGACGCAACGAGATGCCTCACGCCGGATCTCAGCAATGCTGCTTGACCCTCTAGAATCAACCTGGTTGGTATTACCCACTGGCCTGTGTTCACCAACTCTCACCTACGACCGGGTCAGCCGATAACGCACACACTCTGCATATAACCCCGTCACTGCCGCTGTTGCAATCGCATCAACCTTTGGGATATCAGGTTCGGGAAGGATGCGAAGCACGCGAGCGATTTCTCGCCAGTACTCGCCTTCCTTGGGCTTTCATCCCCCATCCTACCGACATACAGACCCAGCCAACCAGACACACACACGAGCCACTCCATCCAGAGTTCTGAAGCCTCCGGTGGGCCAGGCTCATCGCTCCTCATCGAACTATCGCAGGTAACACATAAACCTCATCCCGCTCTCTCTCTCTCTCTCTCTCTCTCGACCAATTACCGAAACTTTCATAATTGCCGAGCAGGCACCTGCGGAGGCTCCGAAACTGAATTAAAACTTTGATTTTTCATGCGCCCAGCGCACGACTGACTTCGTAACGGCAATAAGTAGAGAATCAAGAGGAAGAAGGAGGAAGGAAAAATCCAGTGGCTGCCGCTCATCCGAACTGCGATATCGTTCCTTCCAGTTATATCGTTCGCCGAAGACTTGTCTCACACGCGATCTCGTTGCAGTCCGGATGGTACCGTCTCTCTGGGTTCGTCAAGAAACGAGAGTCGAAGCTCAGAAATCCATGGTTGATTGAAAAGGAACGAATAAAAGCGTTGGCCACCGGTTCGATCGCTGGCGGAAGCGAGCCGAAAGCATCCGCTACACGCTCGAATGAATCCACGAAGCGCGAAATTTTTTTTTGCCCAAGAGGCAAGATCGCCTAATATCGTAAACAACATTCCCATTTTCAGCTCGTAATCCTGACGTCCTCCGCCGCCGCTCTATCGCCCGTCGTCTCCTCGCCAAAATTTTCCATTTCGTTAAATCGCTCGTCCATGATTTTCCTCGCCTCTTAACTCAACTTATCTGGTGGGCCCTCGTACGAGCCGGGAGGTGGAGGAAAAGCCCGAGCGCGGTCCGCTCGCCCGTCCCATTCTTATTCATGCTTCCCAGTGGAAACTATACGAGGCGGCTTGGAAATGATTTATAAAATAATGCAGCTCGGTACGATGGGGAGAGAAGTGGATGGAGGGCAGGGTTAGCTGGCGTGTAACATAGTGTAACCAATCTGGACGAAAAGCCCCTTTCAAGCCGGGCTCTCTCACTCCTCCGGGTCCCTCCTTCCATCTTCCGGTATCGGTCTCCTTCTCCCGTGCTTTACGCTCTTCCGCCACGCATCCCCCCCGTCGACGTACTTGCTGCACCAGATTCTCACACCACGCGCGCTTACATGAACGGGATATGGAGGGAAGCCCGGTGGTAGGAGGGGGCAGGGAGGTTGGGAAAAGGGCTGCAGTACAAGCCCAGTCGAAGCCGGAGAGGCGGTGGGGGAGCAAGAGGTGCCCGGAGAGCACACGGAACTGGCCTCATGCCAACATGGCCGAGCTCCAAATATATCTTACACCCTATCTAATTATACGCTGCTTTATCCAAACCGCCCTGAAGACCTCGTAATGCTCGGCAGTTACTCGCCTATCCCGGGGCTCGACTAGCCTCCCTCTTCGTCTCGCGTTTGCACACACACACACACACATGAAGAGACACGGTGGACGAGAGGGAGAGAGCGGCGTTATTGCCACTGGCCTCGGCTCTTCGGCTCCGATAAACCGAAGATCCTCTCTCGCCGGCTACATCCCCTTAACCAACAACAACGTACGAGGCGAACGGAGGCGTTGGAACACACCGTCTCTGACCGAACTAAGCTTGCCTATCTCCAACGGAGGCTGCCGCGAAGCGAAGCGGAATTTATCCCGGAGGGTTTTACGACCTGGGAGAAATGAGAGGTAAAGAAAATTTTCAAGTACGAAGGCCGCCGATGGTTATCGGGGATGAGTCATTGGTAACGACAACGACCGGGTTTGCGTTCGGGCAATCGCGAGGGCCGTTACCGTTCGACATACCGGACGATGTAACTGTCGTCCCTGAGTGGCGTTGGGTTCGATGGTCGTTAAAGGACAGTGTCTCGTTCCGTATTCGCGTTTAGCGCCGTACTCGCGCCTCGCCCGCAACCGGGACGGGAGAAAGAGGTGTTTGCCCGGGAATTACCCTAGCGGCCACGCCGGAGAAATAAATTACACGTGGCCAGTAATTATTTTATTAGCGCGGACGTGAGTCGGACACGCGAGCTGGTCGACCGGCTCGCGAGCGTACCCTCGTCGTTGTGTGTAGTCCCGGGTGCACGATCACCGAGATAAAGTCGATTGGCTGCGCGGAGCAGCCTTCTCTAGGTGGTTTGTCATGAATCATGAACTCTCGCATGACCAGCCGCGTGGATCGTAGATCGCTCCATCCGGAGACCCCAGTGAGCCTACCGCAACCCTCCGATCTCCCGGAAGAGACTGGAAACGCAGACTTGGGAAATTGCCTTTTTCCACCCTCCTTCCGAGCCCCTTTTCCTCGTTTACTCCTTATTTTGCCTCCGTCTTCCTCGAGCCGTTCTTTCTGTTTTGCCGGGTAGTCTGGTCCCGGTAGACAGTCACGAGGACGGAATAATTCAGGGAGTTCCCTCCTCCGTTTTACCTCGAAGGAACCGGGCGCAGCACGGTGATGGTGGCAGAAGGTCGCTAGTTCGCTTCGGGGAACCCTTCGCGGCACTTTGCATGGCTCGCTCGCCGCCCCTATAAACTATTAAACCCTTTCCTGCTGTTCGTCGACGCGTTTTCACCCGACCCTCCCACCACCGCGAGTCTGGAGACCGGAGTGCTCATACCTTAGCGCGGTATAATAAGGACTCCTTGGAGCGCACAGCCGCCAGCTTCCTTCCTGCTCGCGGAAGGGTTCGGTGATCGCGGTTAAGACTGCCGGCTGGCAATCTCGAAGGATCAAAATCCCGAGACCTCCTGCGAGCCCAGTCAATACTCCCCATCTCTCCCTTCAGCTCCATCCGAACTTCCCTCTACGTCCTCTTCGAAGGATTTACGCGCGCTACTTCGCGCCCAGCTATCCTCGAAGGATTCCCCGATACGACTGATTTTATATTTCCGAATAGCGAGAACAGCGTCGCACCGGATTCGTGGCCTCTGGGAGACGCGATATTGGGTAAATTTTTCTCTTCCCGACGGCATGCAGACCGCGATTCCTCGAAGGAGTTCTTCGGCGATGTTCCTACAGTGGATTTTCTGTGGCATCGGGAAAAGGAGGAAAAGGAGTCGCCCGAGCTTGGGAGCGCGAGAGAGCTTTCATTTTTTGCCATCATCCTCGTGAGGCTATTCGAATCAGTAGAAGAGAGAGAGGAGTGCGGGGAGGAGTAGCGAGGCTGATGGTGCACCGCGTTTCGCTATTTCACGGCGCTTCCACGCTCCAGCGAGGAATCTATAAGGGGTCTCGAGATTGCCCAGCGAAGCAAATTCTATGTTACTTTAGAGAGCCGGAGGCTCGGGTTCCGAGGCTCTCGCTCCCGATGGTTTCCTTCCGTCCTTCCTTCCTTCCTTCCTCCGCCTCTTTCTTTTTCGCTCGCCTCTTCGGCGGTCTATATTCAGAGAAGCGAGTTCCGAAGAGAGGAAAGGAAGAGCCGGAGCGTAGTTGGCTTGGAAACGTGGCATCGGGCCTCTCCTCACCCGTGAGAACATATTGATAGAGAAAAGTAGAAGTAGACCAAGGTGGCAAAAGAGAGAAAAAGGAAGGAGGGAAAAGGGACGTAGAGTACGGAGGAAAGGATAGCCCGGTACGGAGTAGTGGGTTTCATTCAAATGAGATCTCACGAGTACAGAGGAGGAAGCTGGCTGGGTGGAGGCTCCTCGCTCCGCCAGCCGATGGTGCAGACGAAGAGTGAAGAAGAAGCGGAAGAAGAAGAAGGGCCGCGGTAGGATAGGCGCGCAGTCGTGGAGCGAGAGAATCGACGCTCGGCGGTTTAGTCGTATATAGAGCTGCTAGTCCGCTCGAGTGTTTTTCTATTCAGATAGGGCTCGCCGCTCAAAGTTCTATATAGCGATGGTGAAGAAGCGGAGAAAAGAGGTATACGTTCTCCTATATCCAGTGACTCGTATCCCACGACGCGCTGTGCCGGCTCCCGATTCTCTTGGAGAGGCACCAGGGAAGAAGGAGAGGGCAGGGGGCGGAAAGCAAGAACCTAGGGAGAGCCCAGGTTTCTCTCCGTTCCGCCATTCCGTAGGGCCGTTCATTGAAACGAATGGCCTTGTACGACCCCTTCCAAACCCCCCTTCCTCCCCCTCGGTGGCCCTCGAGAGCACCGGAGCCCGATCTTCTTCTTTCTCTTCCGGCTGGTCGTCGTCGACTCTCGTTCTTCTTATCGGAGACTCTTCTTGGTTATACTCTATACCTCTCTCCCCCCTATCGTTCTTGGTTTCTCTTCCATTTTCCTTCTTTCTGGCGAACCGCGGAAAGGATTACTTATACCCTCACCCGGCAAAGAGAACGCGAGCGGGCAACGCCGCCAACGACGACGGCTCAACCTAAAGCATCATTTGAATAAACGCGGAGTTACTGCCTATCCCTACCGTGCGTCTCATCCGCTTCCAGACCAGTCTCCGACCTACCCGTGGGATCTCGATAGTGTTTTTTTTTTTGTTTGCTTTTCTGGAGACATTAATAGAGTCACGATGGGACCTGCGAGACACGATGAGCGCGGAAAATAATCATTTCTCGAGTTTCGTATGAACAGAAGACACCCAGGTGAGATTTGATCATCAGCACGGCTGTGGGGCGTAACGGAATTTTCAACCCTCAAGTGACGTCACAGCGAAATTTTCCGAATTGTTCTGCGTGACGTCACCTCCGGCTTAAGGTAGTTATGTCGCGAAGACAATCTAAAGTCATGTGCATAAGCTTTTGATATGCTGTAATTTAACTATCAAATTTTACTTGTACGAAATCTCGAAGGCTTTTACCGACCATTTGAATGAATAATTAGATCTTAAAAATCGGTCTTTTTACACGCCGATTACCGGAGAGCTGGCGAAATTGATCTTCGAATTGAGAATGAATACATTTAGATCAAAGATAGAGAAAAAGTATAAAGTACTGCGGACTCGCGAATCTATCAGGAATTGATGCGCAACAAAAAAAAAGTGGAGTCATCGGACTAATGTTCGATAGAACTGCGATCAAAGTGCACGGGCCAAATGACGTTTGCTAAGGTGATGGTCGCAAAAATGAAGTCAAAACAAATAATTTGCTTACAAATAAAATAAAGTAAACAATAATTACGAATTGCAACAATCTTCATAGATATTCTATTATTTTTATGATATTATTGATGCAGGCAAAGTACCACATATAATTAATTTTTTATGTCACATAGATGTCGATGTCTATGACTCCGGCGTACCGACATAGCTATCTTAAAAGGGAGATTTTCAAATCAAAAGTGACGTCACGGAGATTTTGTTATAATTTTCTCTGCCTAGCAGTGACGTAGTTCGTCCAGCGCTTACTAGGGAAGAGTGGGGCAAAATAGGACAGTGGGGGAGAACGTAATTTTGCAATAATTTTCGAATGCCACATTTTACCCCATCGCTGAATCCGGATTGTCCGCACCGTTTTACCCCACTGCCCCATCCAAAAATTATTAGACAATTGCGTTTTGCCCAACTGTTCCATTTCGCCCCGTCGGCTTCGGTCTGGCTTCCCGCGCCGACGAGATAAGGACCGACATGGCGTTTTGGCGTGCGGCAGCCAGTGTAGAGCCAGCGCCGTGCCGTTGTTCGAGTTACGGCCGAATCCCACCTGGGTAGCTTCGCTCGAGACACAAGACAGGAGAATTTGTGTCGTTCCCTTCGTCCTCCTCCGCGCCACCGCGAGCGCAGCTCTCCAAGACCGTCGCCGAATTGCGGAAACTATGTCAAAGATCGTTTCGACTTTTGTACACCCATCCCCGAGTGCCGGAAACAAAGTTGGGAAATGGTCCTTGGGAAAACTCCGGGATTACTCGGCGTTACGTCTACCGAATAATGGAGCCGAAGGAAGAAGCTGAATAAGAGGGAAGTAAGAATATTTCCACGGGAGTTTGCCGGATGGTACACACCTGTGTGTGCGATGAGAGTACCAGCAGTCGGCAGGAGTTGGATGTAGCAGGAGGGTGGTTGAGGCGAAGGGTTGACGACGATGCGCCCCTGTAGCGCGGAGCCTACCTGGCTCCGAGCCAGGTCCCTCACTCCATCCGCCGTGCGAACAGAGACCTGGAGGGTAGATTCGTACTGCACATTGCGGGCGATAGTGCATAGTCGGCCTGGCACGGCAGTTGCATGTACAGAGTCATTCAGAAATGCATTTTGCCCCAAACCCCCTCTCCAAACCCCGTAACGAAACGTCGATAAAGCCACCGGCAGAAAAAAAAACACATTGTGTCCCGAAGGAAGAAAACGATGGAGTCCCCACTTATCGGATAAGCCGTCCGGGATCCGACCATGCGGAAATGAGAGAATGAATCGCCAGGGGGAAAAAAAGATCAACGAAACACATGATTTCGAATCACCCTGTAGAGCGGCATGCGCCTCCGGTCTCGGATGCACGGAGTGCGGAGGCGGGAGGGCGCCTCGTGCATAGAAGCACCCCTCCACCGAGGCGCATGGGTGCCCGCATTGCAGCTATGGCCCACCATCCTAATGATGGCAACCACGCAGGTACGAATCTACAAGCCAGCGCTCCCCGCCCGCCGCCCCCGCCCCGGTGTTACCCTCCGTTCCACCCCCGCCGTTCCACAAAACCCCCCCCCCCCCGCCGAGACTCCGCTCTTCTCTCTTCGCGTTTCACCGAACTCTCCGCCGTTCCGGATTCTCTCCCTTTCCGCGCAGCCGGTCGGCAGGCTGTATTCCCTCCGTGAACTGCACTTGTCTGCCTCCGCCGGCACGGTGTAGGTGAGCCGGGAGGGAGGGTGTACACACGAGAGACTATGGGCGAAGCCAACCACCCCTTTCCATGGATTTTACGCTGACACTTCGTTCCCAGCTCGGGCGTACTCTTTGGCACGATCCTCGGTCGACGAACGATTATATAGTGTCGAGCAACTCTCCATTTTTTTTTCTCTCTCTCTCGTCCCTTCCTCCGCGTTCCGCAATCCCGCGGACCACCCTCTGCAGACACGGGGTTGGTTTTTTTCGCCGGACCTCCACTTCGTACGCTGATTATGACTATGGAGACTATTATAAGACCTATCGTGGAATAAAATTGAGACTTAAGTTTGCGATCCTTCCGTCCAAGGCGGCGAAGTCACAAAGCCTCGAGGTTCGTCGGGATGGGCCGATGGCTCGGGAGAAACGGGATAAGGGACGTTAATCCGCGGCTTAATGAGTGGAGAGTATAACTACGTCATGATCTCGTCTGCGCTAGGGACGGTAAGGGGCGAGAGTGGAGGATGGTGAGATGAGCGAATCGCGATCGAAGAACCACACGATTCGAGAGGGATGAAGGCAAGTGGGAAGCCTGCCGGAGGTGGCCCGAGGTCGCGGCGGAGGCAACGAGGAACGAGCTTTACTCTCTTCAGGCGGGAGCTCTCTAACCGTCGGAGAGATCCATTCTTGTTACTCCCGGCGACATCTTTAATTCATCGAATGCGGATTGCGGTCTGAATCCCTGATGAGCTTTATTCCACATCGGCGCCCTCGAACTATTGGATCCGATGAGGGAGAGATTCTCATACGATAATACTCCGAGGTGCAGCGGCGGGGCCGGAGGTGCATCGTCGTGCACTGGCACGCCAGTGTTAAGCCCGAGGATGTCTTCTTCCTCCTCTTCGCTCCTCCTCTTCCTACTCTCCGTTCCTCCTCTTACTCCTCTTCGATCTTCCTTTTCCTCGCTGCCCTCAAAACTCTTCCGACTGTCCGCTCGGAAAGCTCTCAAGGAACTCTTTCGATTTTGGCTTTCTCCTTGCCTCCTCGCTGCGCATCTCGTCCGTCTTTCTCCATTTGTTCCCACCGTGCTGGCCTCTCCTCCGCGACGCCGTTACAGTCAACCGGACGACACCGATGGAGACCTTTGCGTCGTTTTCTGTTTTGCTCCCTTTCTATCCAGCGTATTATCAGCGTGTTCCCTCTACTCCCGACCGTTCCTCGTTCTTCGAGGTCCGAGCCAGTACACACTCGCCTATAGTGTTCTCCGTTCTCGAACCTCCTACCCCGAACTTCCTTCTCCACTCGCCTGCAATCTCGTCCAATCCTTTCTTCGTTTCTCACGGGTAATCGAGCGTGAAACTAGCCGGTAAAGATCACTCGGGCTAGCTCTCGCGCTGCTCTCTTCACAGTCTTTCCTTTTTTTTTTTTTTTTGTTTTCTTTACTTCTTTCGTTTTCTTACACCGCTGGTTCTCTTCGCCGGACCCTCGGAATCCCATCGGCGGGGAACGACGACGTTGCCTCTCTTCGTGGAATCCATCGCGCCACCGTCCAATGGAAAGTACACTGCATGCTCGGAACCTCGAGAGCTCGTAACTATTTTCAGCACATATCGGCGAAGTTATGAGACTCGGTGTGGATTCTCTCTCGCAACTCCACATAGGGGAAAACGGGGCGAAATGGGCAGTGGGGCGAAATGGGCAGTGGGGCGAAACGGGACAGATAATCGGGATCGATGGGGCAAAATGGGGCATGGCAAAATTATTAGAAAACTGCATCTGTATGAGTTCTATGCACCGAGAAAAATCATTTATTTTACGGGCGCCTCGCAAATAAATATTTATGTGGTTTATAGAAATATTTACTTCATATACATAGATATTAAATTATTTTTCTCGGTGTGAATGACGGCTTTCGATCGCGGTTCCGAACGATCTTGTGACGCGGAGATGTCGCTTCATTAACAGTAACAATCGCTCGAATACTTTAAGAATAAGGTTATGTCCTCCATGATGATCGGATTAACGCGCATGAGCTCAAATAAACGACAGTGTAAAAAAAAATTGTCATTATAATGTACCGGACTCAAAGTTTTTATGAAAAAACTGGTACATCAATTTAATGTACAATTGCAATGAAAGATTAATATACTTTTTCAGCGGAAAATCTTTAATTGAAAAGTGAATTATTTAAGTTAAAGTACTTTCATAAATGATTGAAAATAAAGTATTCCCAATGTTTTTAATACCCTGAACATTCATTTTTCATCACAATTGTACATGAAATTTAATATACAAGTTTTACGTAAAAACTTCTCGTCCGGTATATTAAATTTCATACGAATTTTTTTTACAGCTTAAGCCAACATTTCGAAAAAATGGGAGACTGCCCATTTTGCCTCCGGAAATATTTTTTTTCGAAAGGTAAAAATTAATTGTTCGGCGAAACGCACTGATACAATGTCATGCGTACAATTGCATATTTCGCTTAGCCGACCCGTTTTGCACCACTCAACCCCTATCTATATCCGCGATATTTGTGAATCTCTTCGTACGCTTTGCCGAATGAATTTTGCAAAATCTCATTAAAGAAGCGGGGAGAGGCTTGCGAAATAACGAAAGAAAATAAAAGAGTTTCAGCCAGGTTATCGTACGAACGTTCGGGCGGGGGGGGGGGGGGGGGGGTGGAGAGCAAGGGAGAGAATCGAGATGAGAATGCGAAAAAGATAGAGAGTCAGTTGGCTCAATAATTCAAATCTCTCACTACACGAAAAATTGAATTTAATAATGCAGTCCAATAGGAAAGCTCGGGGAAGCTTGAGGGGGGCCGGCCCAGGAGGGCGGGGGGGGGGGGGGTCGAAAGGTTCGCGCGAAAGTTCCGCAGAGGGAAAGAGGAGGAAAAAAGCTGTGGCAGTGGGCGTCCGGGCGAGCCAACGCTACGGCGATCAAAAATGCAATATCCCAGCTCGATTTCTTAATCCGATTCCGGGGGCGCAGTTGGTTTCGAGCCTGTTCCCTCGGTCGAGCTTCCTCCCCCCCCCCCCCCCCCGCCGCCCCTCTGGCGAACCACCTCCGCGCCATCCCCGATTGGCAGCTTGATTCCATATTTTTTATTTTTTATAAATATTTTTATTCTTTTGCCGACGCGTATCCACCGCCAAGTATAATTGCGCTATGCACGATGGATAGTGATGAAAAAAAAAAAAAAAAAATGAAAAAAGAAATACGGGAGGGAGTAACGTTCGACGATTACTTTGCATTTCGTTGGAGAACCACAAACATTTTTCCTGCGAACAATCGTCGAGCGGGAACGGAGACTCGTCTCGTGCGCAGATAAGCGACGGTGGTCAGTTAACCTCCATTAACCCGACACCGGGTTCAACGATGAATTCGACGTATCGATGACGTCAGTGACGATGCGAATTACGATCGCTCGTTGTCGAGAGCGGCCGTCTCGCCGCAGAGCAGTCTCGCTTCGTGGCGAGATCGATTCTATGCCGGCGTCGAGGAATATTTATAAACTTAAGGGGGAAGGATCGGTCCAGCGATTTCGGGTATAACGAAAGAAAAATACACAAGTGTTAAATTTATTTTTCTTGGTAACCAACGATATGATCGAAAATCTCCCACTAATGACTATTCGTGACGGTTTCCTCAAATTGTAAAGAAATCCCCGAATCCGAATACAAAATATTTCAGGAGTTTCATTCTTCAGTAAAATCATCTTTTAAATATATTCTTATTTAAATAAAATAGACATTTATACTTTCTTATCTTCTCCGCAATCCATCGATTTTGTTAAAACCGAGAGAAAAGCCGCACGACGTCTTCGGCCCCGTCCTAAGCGTGGCGCGCTCCGATTTAATGGTCGCTCTATGCAGCCTACTTCGGTAGTGTGTTGAGGACTGTCAATGCCAAAAAGTATATCGTCACTAGACTCCGAACATAGCCTCGATTATAATTAGAACGCGTAGTCAGGCTTAATGCGCTTACTCGTCGGGTCGGGAGTTAGTTGTCGTGTTCTTCGTCGTTCTTCATCTCCTTCTTCGTCGTTCCCTTCGTCATCGTCCTCTTCTGTCGCGGTGGGCAGAAGAGGCTGATAGCGGGGCGGCGAGAACCAAGAGAAGGAGGAGGACGTACGTACGTAGGCAACTGCACCGGTACGTACGTCGGAAGAGACTATGCCAGCCAGAGGCACACTTGTGCAACGAGAACCAGAGGATTCGAGGTCCGTCGGCTATCTATAACGGCCAGTCGAATTGCACCAGAGCGGTTCTCAACCTCAGCATCCTCCCCTCGGCGCTGCCCCAAGCTGCTCTGTGCTCCATCCAAGGTCGAGCAAAAGCTCGCCGGATCGAAGAAAAATAATTAATGATAATAAAAAATTTTATTTGCCAACCCAAAAATAATTAAATTTCCGTGATCTCTTTGGGAAGGGAAAAGTGTTTGCATCCCAAGTCACCTACACGGTCCTCCTTCGTCGTCGTTCACTTCGGGAAGAGGCCGATAAAATGGGAGGGGGACGGCAAAAGCTCGTCGTATCGAAGAGAAATAATAATAAGAAAACATCAAATTTGCCTACACAAAAACAATTCAATTTTCGTAATCTTTTTGGGAGAGGAAAAACAAATGTTTCGACCGGAAGTCGTTTTCACGGATCGCGTTTTTCCTCGTTCTCTTCATCATAGTCCTCTTCTACCGCGGTAGGCGGAAGAGGTTGATAGATTCAAGAGGAGGAGGACAAACTTTACCGGTACGTAGACATCACTTTGGAATAGGAACCAAAAAAAAAGTTTCGATCCCGAGTCACCTGCACAGATAGAAATCTAGCGATTTGGCTCGTCGGATTGACAAAAAAATAATAACAAAAAATGAAAAATTGCCACCCCAAAAATAGTGACATTTCCGTGATCTCTTTGAGACGGAAAAAAAAGTTTCGATCCCGAGTCACCTGCACAGATTGAAAGCTAGCGATTTAGCTGGTCGTATCGACAAAAAGGTAATAACAAAAAATGAAAATTTGCCACTCCAAAAATAGTGAAAAACTTCCGTGATCTCTTTGAGACGGAAAAAAAAGTTTCGATCCCGAGTCACCTGCACGGATCGGAAAGTAGCGATTTGGCACGCCGGCTCGAAAAGACGCAACGCGTCCAAAGCGTGCCGCTCTCTCGCCGACTCGCCGATTCATAAATAGAAACGAGGATTCGCTGATTAAGATTTGTGATTAGCATTTATTTCTGTAGCCCCCCCGATGTATGCGGGGCCGGATTCCGGCTCGCTAAACTTGGCACGGACGCGAGAGCCATCCCGCTTCGCCCCTGCTGGTGCAACCTGGTCCATTAGCCCCGATATCCCGAAATCGCATCCGCTTCGACGAAAGAGGCTCTCCCCGATGACGCTTCCGATACGCGGTATCTCCGTGTGCAACGCTGGCCCCGATGCGAGTGAAAGGTTACAGGGGGAGAGGCAGGGGGGAAGAAGAAAGCTCCGCGGCCGAAAGGCGTCGTCGGTTTGTTCTCTCGCGGTTGATTGCGCCTTTTTCTCTATAATAAAAAAATAACTTGGACGGTTATAAGGCAACTGGGTGTCCACCTTGCTTGAGGTTACGAGTGCTATTTTTCACGAGGTCGAACTATCGTCACTGTCGTTTGAGATACGTTCAAGCTCGCGCAACCTCGTGAACTTTCGTACAGCTATAATCGTCCGGCTATTTCCTTCTTCGGAAGCCCAGGAAAAGTTTAAACAATGAGCGCGCCTGTAGTGCTCAGCAGCGTTACAATTTCAAGCTCCAGAATCGATCAGAATTTCGCGTGGAAATTCCAGCTGATTTAAGAACACCGAAGAAGTTCACTAGAGATAAAACAATCTTTTTTTTCACTGTTATCAAAAATCCCAAAAAAAAAAAATCTAAATGTGTCGTGTAGGACATTTTGTTTATACTTTAATTTTTTTCTGCTCGTTTTATTCCTAGCTCTGTATTGTATCCGAAAACTAGCCTCAGAAGTCAATTATTATTATTATTATTTGTCTTTACATTATTAGCACACCGATTAATCTCGCCGATTTTCGTCCCGTAAATCTCGAACAGTCTTGCTCGCACCCACCGCAGTCTGTCAGTGACAATGCACCTTGGGTTTTCTCTCCCACGACGATACGGTATGTGACTCCGAATTGGATTGTGTCGTGAGCCGGGTAGCCAAGTCAACGAGCCCGACCGACTCTGCCGTGTCGCCGAAACACAAATCCACAGAATTCAAAGTGAATTAAAAAATATGAAAAAATTCATACGTATACAGAAAAATAAACGAATCATTGGGGGTCTCTCAATAAAATGCGATGCATTCCTATCAACAGCAAACGAGCCCGACCGACCGGTCGTCTCGCCGAAACACAAAGTCACAGAATTCAAAGTGAATTTAAAAATATGAAAAAATTCATACGTATTCAGAAAAATAAACGAATCATTGGGGGTCTCTCAATAAAATTCGATCCATCCCTATCAACAGTAAACGAGCCCGATCGACCGGTCGTCTCGCCGAGATCCTCCTAAGGACGTGCATTCCCTCGATCTTTCGAGACTCCTCCGTCACCTCTACCAGCCGGACACGCGTGCTCGATCGTTCCAATGCGCCTTCGCCCTTCCCACTTAAGGTAGTCCTTTCGTTTTGTCTGATACCGCCTGAGGTTGAGAGAGGAATAAGTGAGAATTACCAACACTTCCCGATCGGATAAAAGTCAAGCATATGGAAGGTACTGGAAAGGTTGTGCATAATAATCATTGTAAAATGTTATTGACAAATTACTGAAATGAAAAATTGTGCAACAAATTACCCAACAACCTAATTTTTTTTTCTCATGAAAATGATTTGTTCCTTTATTTTTAAAGCGTATGAATTTTTTCAGAATTTTATTTAATGTTTGAAAATAATGTTCTCTATGTTAAAATTTGTTTATAATCGCAATTTTCAAACATTAAATAAAATTCTGAAAAAATTCACACGCATTCAGAAAACATTGACAAATCATTTGCGTAACAAAAAAGAAATTATTGGAACATTTTATTGGACGGTTTTTATCGTTCAGTAACTTGTTAATAACATTTGAGGAATTATTATTATTATTATACAAAAACAGTTTATTCAGCACTTTCCAGATGCTCGATTATTTTCCGATTGTTATTGCATTGATGTGTCTAATCTCTTTGATTCCTCTCTCGAACTCTCGTGACCTCAAAACACGACGAAAGGACTACCTTAAAAAGCTCCGCTCTTCACCTCGCGCAAGATCGACGACGCGGTTCGGAGAGGTTGCCGCTCCGGGCCTTCATTTTTCCCCAGTTCAATCTCATAACCGCTTATCTCTCCGGCGCGGGGTGAGGTCGCGCTCGCGGGATATGGAAAAATAAGGAGGGCACCGAGGGAAGGAACCCGGGTTGACAGTCGGCGCGCGCGGTCCCGTCGCGGAGTATCTCACACGAATTCCCCGAGTCCCGACGTCGTCGGCACGCTCCCGTTACAAATGCGTCCTCGTTCATCATTCCCGGCAAGCGCGGGCGCGGGGCTCGGCGCCGGAGTCTTTTCCCCTCGCCGCGAGTCCTCGGCTTTTCCCTTCTGCTTCCTCCTTTCCCTTGTCCGTCGGCTGGCTGGAAACGGCGGCGCAAGAGAGACGCAAGTACGCTAACCGGTACGTTTAAAGACCCCCCCGTTCGCCCCCTGTCCGCTTGGCTCCCCTCGCCAGTTCTGCGTCTCCGACACCGAGAGATCTGTGCCCGCGCGAGAGACGCGAGCTCGAAGTGTCGTGGATCTTACTGACGGCTCGAGCGGTCTCTTCTCGTGCTCCTGTGCTCCGCCGGTGTCTCTTACTCCACGCTTCGTCGAGATTTCTCAAAGATCATTCTTCTCACTCCGAGCAGCGCCGGCACGAAGAACATGACCGTTTACTCACTCCGGCCGAAGCAAGCTCGAACCTCGAACCGGTACCGCGAAAAACTTTTTCTTTCTCAAGCTCAGAGCTCGCTTAGAGGTTTCCGCGTGTTCAAAGGAACACGCTTTATCCATCCGTTTCTGCCGCTGGTTCGGGATGAATTCCAAATAGATTTGGGACACATCGCACACTCCTTTCATCCACGTTCCTGCGTTCCTTAATTCGTAAGGTTCTGTCAATGGCTGCATTCGAGATAGATCATAGAGGACATTTTTTTAACTTTCTCCGCAACGTCACTTCCGATTTGGTGATCTCACTTTTAAAGCGGATGCGACGTCGCGCAGAATAAATTTGAAAAGTTTCATTTGGGCGTCGCGTAGGGTTTGAAAATTACATTTTTCAACCGGAAGTTACGTATTTCCGGTGTTCTCTTCCGACATCACTTCGGGTTGAAAACTGAAATTTTCAAACCGGAAGTGACGTCACAATAAACATTTTCAAATTATTTCCGTCACGTCACTTCCGGCTTAAAAGTTAGTTTTTCGAATTGGAAGTTCCATTACTCTGGAATCTGGTAATAATAAGCTGTTATCATGACTACCCTTCTATGTGCATCGAATTACATTGTAAACTATTCTGTTCTATTTTGTCCTATGCTTTCTGTGCTCACGTCGCTTTACTTTGTGTACCACCAATCTATAATGCTTGGTCCTTAGGCGATTTATCCCAGGACACAATAAACTTACCTATCTATCTATTCTGAAATGTGTCTCAAATGCAGACGTTGCGAGACGACAGTTTGGAAAACAATAAACTCTCAAAGTCGATCGCCGCCACGATGGTCGTGTATCATCCCGAGAGTTTATAATGCAGAAATGATTATTACAGATAAATTCTCTCGTGTGGTAAAGCCCGGCGGCCACCCAGCGCGTCAGAATGGAGACACGTATGAGGAACGCGCTCGTCGTACGCAGGCAAGAGCTTCAGTTACGCTCGACTGTGCACCGACAGTTACTCGACAGTGAGATTCATGCTCGGTGCCGCGCAGTTTCTCGCACACGCACGCCGTTCCCGAAACCGCGTTCGTACAATCGTTTGACCGGACACACACACACACACGTGTGCCGCATTGACCAGAGACACACCAGAAGCGCGACGCTCTCCTTCCGAGCTCCGCCCCGAAAAGCGCGTCACGGTCCAGCAGCGAAATTTCTAAAAGTACGAACAGCCAAGAGATGGAAGAGCCCGTCGCTTTGATGTGCTCACTTAGCGACCGAAAGTGATCGCCGGCCGGTATGCAAGGAGATGATAGAGCGAGAGAGGCGGGCGGAAATCCTATTTTTATTATTTCGAGAGTTTTGCCGGAAACTAAAGAGCGAACTGTGTAGTGTAAATGCCGTATAACTTCCCGTGGACGTCACAGGGTCGTCGGATTCGCCGTCCGAGGGAAGTCCGAGAGATGTTAAATCCTCGGTGAACAACGTTTTCTCGAGCAAGGTGAAAGGGGGAGAGGGAGTCGGTTTTTCCGGCGGAAAGAGGAGGCAGCGGCGAGTTTGTTTTCAACAGGGGAGAGAGAGAGGGAGAACGGGGGCGGAAGAAGGGTGGCGGAGGGCCGCGCAACCCGGGAGCTTGCACAGTGGGCAAAGTTTCGAGAGAAGCCGGGCAAGCGGTAGTGGCCGCGGTGTTTCGGAGCGGAACCACGGGGAGCCTTAATTTTCAGCGCATATTTAAACTCCTTAAGCGGTTCGTTCTATTTACTTTATTTTATTTTAATTTCCTTCTTTTTTAACATTTTTTTTTTCCATTTGTTTTCAGTATAATACCGAGCTTCCGTGCTGGACAATGTTGTTTTCGTTTCGTTCCCTCTGCCAGCGTTCTCAATTACGAGCCCGCAGAGCACGCCGTTCCCAGCGCACAATCCTCGCTCTCCCGCGGGAGACCCGGAAACTCCTTCCTTCGTTTCCTCCCCGTCTCGTCGATTCCGCCGAGAGAAAAGGCGAAACGGCCGCGGGAGAGAATGCGAGCGAACAAGAGAACTGTTAGCTTCCGGAGCGCACAGACGGAAATGAAGCAACGACGTCGAGGCATCGCCGCGCGCGTTCATGCCGCTGAAAAATCGTCGGAAGTTCGAGGAGTTCCAGCTCCGTTTCTGCCCCCCCTTTCGCCTCCTCGGCACCTTTATCTCGCGATTTATCGTACGCCGGCTCGGGAGCGTGTGTGTCTCTGCAGCGAGCTCCACTCGGCAAGAATTTCGAGGAGAAAATGAGGGCCGAGTTTGAGCGGGCGACCAGGATCTCTGGCACTGCCTCAATCTCTCCCAGGCGCAGTCACGACGGAGGTTTGGCTATCGGGATCAAAGGGGCCTGCGGTCAACAGCCGGTATAAGCCGGTTCCAGGGAGAGTTAATTCTTTCGTCGTCCTCGTCGAAGCCCTCTCCATCCCTCCGGGGCCAGCGGAGTCCTCCGCCGGAGCGAGGAAGCGGGACGGACAAGCGGCGGAGCGAGAGAAAACCATCCCCGAATGGAAGGCACGAGTGATAGGTGGTTTGTGCGGCCCCCTCGCACACCGCAAGTTCGAAAGCTGCGGCCCCACGAATAATGCAACAATCCTGTTCGCAGACCTCCGAGTCCCACGTACCGTGACCCGAAAGCCTCAGCCTCCTATTTTGCCCGTTCTCTTCGGTGTGGTTTTTGAAAATACCAGCGAAAACACACACACATAGGTGCGGTCCGTTCGTCGGAAGATGTGAGATAGAGCTCTGGCAAAACGAGACCTCCGGGGAAGAATGAGGGATGAGGTGGGAACCGTTGCAACGCTGCCGTCTTTGTTGAGGATCTCGTGAAAATCATGCGAGTGATAGGAGGGTTACCTTTTTTTTGTACCGCAGTGCACACATTTTTTTCACTGACCAGGAGTTCCGTAAAAGTCCACTGAGCCGTTCGACTTGGCGAAGGATAACACAGAATCGAGCCGGATTCGAGCCGATTTTTAATCACCCAGAGAGCTTTCGAATATGCCCGAGTAGGATTAAAATTGCTCTCGTTGCCTGATCCCTTGTGCTTTTTTTTTCGTTCTCCATCGCTGCGTGAACACACGCGGATGCGTTGCGATCGCGCGAGTGCGCTGCGGTGCGGCCTACGGGCGTGTGTTATCGTGTTGTTTGTTTTTACTTCTTTTTCACCGAGAGCTTTCCGTGAAATCGAAGAGCAGCTTCGACGTTATATTTCATCGCGGTATGGAACAAGAAGACGAGAGGTCTGCGGGAATACTTTCGAGGAGGCCACGGTTATACCCAGAGGGGGTGGATTTTACCCTGACTCTTGAATCGAGTGTGTAGCGCTCGTGCGGGGTGGGGGACGGGCTTGGGGGGGGGGCGGAGTACGAGAGCGGTAAATTTCCAGAGCGAGTGGAAACGTCGGAAGCAAACTTCACCACTACCATCAGCGATATCCCCTGAGCCTGATGGCGGCTCGGTTTCTACGCCGGGCTGTCTCTCTCTCTTTCTCTCTCTCTGTCCGGTTCACCTCGTCTTTCCTTCTCGAGCACTAATGCGAGCTAATATAGGGAACGAGGGAGAGAAAGCTGGAACGCGTTCGAGTCTCAAACAGGCGCCGATTCGGATCGTTAAGACGATTTTAGTGATCGCGGGGAAGGGCCAGTTGATTAAATGGCAGGGTGTCGGTGTTTCATTGGATACGGCCATGAGTTTGGGTTCGATTTAACCCGACTACACCTCGACGGAACACTGGAATGCTGAGGAGCTACGAGGATCGGGCAATCGGTTGCTAACAAAAACTGCACTACATTTTATGCTTCCTTATAGAGGAAGCTGTTTTCGTAAAAAAAAAAATCGAGATTTTAATATCAGAGTACTTAAAGTAGTCTGAAACGTCAAGAAATGTGAATTTTATCTGGCGTCCGGATGTATGTGTGTGTGGGTGTAACGGACTTGCACCATTTAAAATGACGATAACTCGAAAACGGTTTAAGATTGCCAGTTGAAATTTGGTAGAGTTGTTACGTCTCTTCGTTCAGTGCAATTTTAATAAAGGGCCAAATTGGAGATTTTACGCGATTTTGAATTTTTTGACAAATGTCTGTGGTATCTCTATATTTTGTAAATTTTAAGCTATCGTCCTAAAACTGCACACGAATATAACATTTTGATCGAAGACCTTTGGTATTGAACTTGGCCGAAATCTATCGAAGCGGTCAGGTTTTATGGAAATTTAATTTTTTTATCTAATACTAAACATTATCTAATTCCAATAAACATGAAGGTATCGAGTGTATATTTGATATGGGAATGAAGTAACACTGTACAGTGTTTGGAATTCAATTGGGTGAAAATTGATCTAACCGTTTCAATTTTATAGGATTCTGAATTTCCGAAGATCGAATCACCAGCTCATGCCGAACCGCCGGACGAAGAGCCTGACACAAGTCACCTCAAGTCCTGATGATCGAAGATGCCGGAAGGAAATCGATAGCATTTTACTAAGGTAACACGACGGACTTTGTTTCGGATCGCCTCAAAGGGGGCGAAGCCTCCCGTGTACAGAGGCTCGTGTCATCGCGCGTGCTCGAACCATGTGAACCATGAGAATCGCGAGATGTAGTTGCGCGCCCCGGTGTGCCTTGAAGTTGTCGCGGGGACACTCGAGAAGGGTTGGTTGAAGCGATTTCACCGCAGGCTCGAGTGTCAATTGTCCTTCGGGTTTCGAGGAGCGAGGAGCAGTGAAACCTCCCCGCACGGTGGTTTCCACCAGGCGGGGAGAGTGAGGGAGCGCCGCTTCACCCCGTGACTTCGATGCTTCTGGCGCAGAGTCCTTGCGGAAGAAGAGCTCGCGGAGGAAGCGAGGTACACACATCCAGCTGCACGGCTTGCTCCTTCCCGTCCCTCGTCGCGGCATCCTACAACACGACACCGAGGCAGCAAAGCTGAGGAGGGTGTGCACCTGCGAGATAGCACGTGCCGTGAATCCTCGAGAACGTGAGGGCCACAGGGTTGGATCTCTCGCGCTTTCTCACTGTCCTGCGACGAACGCTTCCCTCTATCTCGCCCGGCACTCCGCTTTCCTTCCTTTCCCACCCCTTTTTTTCATTCCGTCCCTTTCTCTCGCGTCCCTCGTCGTTCCTCTCCTCCCTGTAATCCTTTCCTTTTCGTCTCTCCCCGCTGTACTCGCTCGCGGTGTCACGCTCCCGCTTGCCAAATTTATAAAGGCCTACGTGCCTCACCACCGACGCGAGACTTCTGGTATGTCTCTCGGGCCCGTTGTGTATATAAGGCGAATTTCGCTGGTTCGTCTCTACCTCATCCCTTACAATCTTCACGTCACTTGCAGTCGGTTTACGGGAGCCCTCCGGGTTTATAAGACGCGACGAGAATTCCTCACGTTCTCGCGTTACGGGAAGGGGATGGTTTTTCCTGTTGTACCGCGTTCGTTGTTGTTTCATCCGCGCGACGGTCAAACAAACGCCTTTCTTTTGCCATCGAATGGACCGGGAGAGGATCGCCGCTGCACGTTTTTACTCCGTACATTTGGCCATTGTTCGTAACCCAACGGAGCTCCTCGATCGGCTTCGGGAAGCCGTCTTATCAGTGACCAATGCGACTCTCTCTCGAGAATTTGATTGGAGAGCGGACACGGGGAGTAATTAGAATCGACAAAAAAGGGAACCAAAGACAAGATGATAAACTGCCAAGTGGCGTGAAAAAGACAAACTATCGTTGGTTCGAACGAAGGGTTGGAAATATATGATTCCAGTGCCTTTCTACCCGGTCCCACGGTGTATAAGGGATGGAAACTGAACCATTCTGGCGTGTACGCCACTCTCTTTCCACCGTTCCACGACCTCCCTCCTCGCCCCCTTCTCTCTCTGTGTAATGACACTTATAAATCTTCAGCTGACTCTTTCTCATGTAAATATGAGGTGCCCGACGCCTGCCGCCCGCGCTGGAGAGTCCCGAACAACCCCTTTTTTCCAACCCTCGAGACCGCACTGGCGCACTTGACGCGGCAACTTCTGGCCCTCGTCCCATTTTCCTCTCTTCTAGGTTCTCTCTCGTGCTCGACCGTTCGCTCTCTCTCTCTTTCTGTCTCTCTCGCTGTCTAGCTACTCACAATTACGCAATTTAACCGGGCATTAAAATGATCTTCAATCCTGGCGATGTACTTAACTACGTTTCCTGCAATCCCGTGAGTTTCTCTCCAACGCCAGACCATGGAGTCATTTTCCATCTTTGTCCGGCTATTCCAACGTCTAGAATTTCAGCGTGAAAATCGCGGGACGTCTGTTTAGCGCTTCTCCGGATGGTATCTCTCTTCCTCTTGGTGTCTTTTCGCCTCCCCGTTCCATTCGCGTTTGTGTATCAACGGGGAAATTGCTCTTTGCGCAGTTCTCGCTCGTCAAGTTAGAAGAGCAAAATATACAAGTGGCCGGATGCTCGTCGCCAGAGGTTGGATAGCGAAAGTGAGTAAGAGCGGAAATACCGAGCGACAGCGGAGTGTATCTCTGTGACTGTCGCAGCAACAGCAGCGGCAGCAGCATCAACGGTATCAAGGAGGATCCGCTCTGCCTTCCCTTCTTCCGTTGATGCTCGCACCCGAGAAGACACTAACGCAATCTCGTCCTCGTTGATTATGACCAGAGGCGAAATTCAACGAGACTCCGCGAGTTTCTACCCGAAGAGGAAGAGGATAAATCACTACGAGAACGACGGGAACGTTGAGGAAGCGAAAACCCACAAGGTCGTCGTCGTCTTCCATCGAGCCATCCACGCAGCCGTTGACAATATAGGAGAAGGAAAAGCCTCCGAGGTTGGAGCCAACGCTCTTGGCGAGAATAAGACTCGCTCGGATGAATCCCTAATGAAATTGAGCCTCGAGAGTCGGATATCAAGAAGATAATTACGAAGTAATTAACGAGAGAGAATCGGCTGTATGAGATCTTGGGTTAATTGTTACGGTGAGCAATGGGGAAGTGTATCGTGTGACGAAACTTAAGATCAGCAACGTTATCATTCCGGTGGTTATTAGTATACAGACGGCTTTTTGGCTCGCGGGCTCTCGTCTGTTCTTTGTGCGAGTTTCCGTGGGATTTTCCGTAACTATATATGTGTGACCTTCTGTGCGACTTTCTCTAACTGCGTGACCTTCTGTAACCTCCTATATAAATTTCTGTAACTATGTGTGACTTTCTGTGTGACTTCGCTTAACCATGCGGGACCTGCTGTGTAACGTCCTGTAACTATGTGTGACCTTTTTATGTGTCTATGTCTGACCTTTGTAACTATGTGTGACCTTTGTAACTATGTGTGACCTTCTGTGTGATTTTTTGTAACTATGTGTGACCTTCTGTGTGATTTTTTGTAACTATGTGTGACCTTCTGTGTGATTTTTTGTAACTATATGTGACTTTCTGTATGACTTTCTGTGTGGCTTCCTGCGAGACTTTCTGTGTAACTTTCTGTGTGATTTTCTGTGAGTGCCTGCATGTGCCTATGCGAGTGTCCAAGTGGCCCACTCTGCCCTTTACTGTATCGTAGTTACCCACTGGCTCTCCGTGCTCGTTGCAATAACAATATAAATCGTGAACTTCCCGGGGCGTTAATTGCGTACGGAGAGCTTTTACGGCGATTTTACAACCGTCGGGAGCGAAGACGGTAAAAGTGAAAATCGACGAAAGCTCTGTCCAACTCCCTGAAATAGTTTCTTACATAGTGACGAAACTGTTCGTTCGAACGGTCGCAAGTGACTTTGACGAGAGGAGAGGCTGAGCGAGAGAGTCGCAGAGCAACCGAGAAAGTGAGACAAATACCGTGTAGAGAGAGATTGAGAAAGCGAGACGACGACAAAATACGACGGGAGCCAAACCGACTCTTTGTTTTCTGCCTCCCGGAGCGTGACAGCTTCCGCTCGTATCTGTCTTGTTTTACACGGAGGGTCCCATAAATACGACTCGAAACGAGCCTCCGCTGCCGCGGCTCCGGCCTCTCAGACATACACACACACATTCCTCTCCGCTATGCTCGAATATCACGGTAGATTAACGCACTACGAGAAATTTCGAACTCCGTGGACTTCACTGAGGCTTCCAGAAGCGCAAAGTAGAAGGGGGCTTTGTCCGATGCGGTGTCGGTTGCTCGCTAAGATTGGGACGAGACCATCTGGCGCACCGGAGCTTTTTGTCAGGATGGTCCCGGCCACGGCTCTGGCCGACTCGACCACGTCTCCGAAAACTCGACCAGCAGGTAGATTCGGTGAAT
The DNA here is from genome assembly GCA_964017025.1 of Stenichneumon culpator. Lineage (NCBI taxonomy): Eukaryota > Metazoa > Arthropoda > Insecta > Hymenoptera > Ichneumonidae > Stenichneumon > Stenichneumon culpator. The sequence goes on along the minus strand of OZ024779.1, from coordinate 14,145,456 downwards.
GGCCGGCGCACCCGTTTTCCCCACCGGAACTGACCCGACGTTTTTTCCGCGCCGTTGAACTCCAGTGGGAACGACACACAGGGCCAGCATTGGCACAACGTCGGCCAGCACCGGCCCCGTGTGTCATGTCCAGCAGGCAACAAACCGCGATTCAAGATGACACTGAGGCAGAGCTGGGCAAATACACTCAGTACTTGAAGTACGTATTAATGTATCAAGTACCGAGTCAGTGCTTTGTACTCAGTACTCAGAACTTCAGCAATTCAGTTCTGCTGGTACTTAATACATCAGTACGCAGAAACTACCCAGCGCTCGGTACTTCAAGTACTTGAAACTTCAGTACGTACTTCAAGTACTTAGGGTATTTGCCCATCTTTGCACTGAGGTGTTTTTGGGTTTTGCTAAATGTTTTCTTCCACACTGTCCCGCAATTCCGCGGTGCATGTTCGAGGGCAGCGAAACTGCGAACTCCAGACGTCCTCGTTAGAGGGCTAAAGGTCAATTGAAACGAGAAATAGCTTCTAATGAACGAGAGCCCGGCGAATCGTGAGAGTTTGGTACTTGGACGGGGAAAAAAAAGGAAGCCAGGTTAAAGAGTTCCTGGATTTTCCGTACTCGGCATGGATAGCCCCGTCGGCACGCACCAGTGGGATATCCTACATCGATCCGTCTGGTCGAAGCGCGGGCTTTGCGCTTCGGTAGTCTCGAAAAGTCTCCCGCGAATGTATAGGTGGGGTCTCTCTGGTTCTCTCCGGTTCTCTCATTTCTGGATTCCCCGGTTCTCTGGCAGGCCGCCCTGCAACCTCGGGTAGTCGTCGTCGTTTTCGTCGTCGTAGGAAACACCCAGACGCAGTAATAAAACCAATTAGGCGTGCCTTGGTGGCTGGTTCCAACAGTAGGAAATAAATAAATGGAACAACTGCGAGGAAAGTAAAATACAGGGGAAAAAAACAAGAAAGCACGGAAAGAGAGAGAGAGAGAGAGTGGTGGCGAACGAGGAGGGGATTAAAAAAAAAAAAAGAACGTTCCGCGTCCACGTTCGGCGCGGGGTTGGGAAAGGGTGAAGGGTGACGGTAGGGTGGGCTAAGCACAGCAGCGTTGGCGCAGCAACTGAGAGGGCGAGAGAGGTCTTTGCGGATGATGGGGGTGGTCGAGGAAAATCGCTCGCGTATTGGCGAGACTCCAAATCAATTTAAAAGTTCGCGGTGTGCCGTGGGGTGTGCAATGCGCTGTGCATGAGCCTCACGACCAAGCCCTTTTCGAGCTCGTTCTCCGGCTGCCAGTCGATCGCCCGACGCAACGCCGCACGGTTACGAATTATCGTGTCGTTATCCCGTGCACGTTAGTCAACGTTCCGTAATGACCCATGCTTTGTTTTTTCCTCATTCGGTGACGGGAATGGTTCGCCGAACAACCGGAAGTCATCCGCAATCGGGGAGGAACGTCAGCGGTCGTTTTCCCGAATGATCTTCCAACTTCGCCGGCTGGATGAAGGTGGTTTTTGGTAGCTCTTACTCATCGACTAGGTTCGCCAAGAACTTTCCCCGTCGATAATCGTTGAGAATATATATACGGATAATTAATGCCGGACCAGCCGCGAAACGCCAAGATAATTAAGCGAATGTATTATGGAAAAGAAGGCGTAAATCTACTAGCATAATGTTCTCTCTCGGTTGAGCCCACGGCCTACGAAACGAGTACACCGCTGCCGGCGGCTACCATTCCTCATTAGCCAGGCAATTTATATTCATTTTAATTCCGAGTATATACCACACCGTCCAACCACCGCTCACATACCTATGCAAACTATAGGGTTCGCGTACATTGAGGGAGGAGCGGTGGCGGAGTGTACAGAGGCGACTGGTCGCTGTTCCAAGGCAATTCATTAGAGGGGGGGAATGATGGTACGGCAGGAGAGCTTTGCGGCTTCGGTGCAGTGGGCTCTCACTCTCGCGACTGCCGCGACCCGTTCTCCTCATTGCAACTCAATTACTTGCCGGAAGTCTTTTCTCCCTCGAGGCTTTGGAGATCTCTCGGTGGCTTTAATTCGATAGTTTTTCTCTTTAAGAAACACGAGCGGTTCGCGGCTTCGTGACGAGTTGCCGAAACTTCTGGCGCGGCGCGGTCCACATCGGTCACGTGTGGACTCTCGCATGATTTACCTTCTCGCAAAGCGGCTGAATAATGGACCGCGGTGGAATAGAGAGAGCGAGTAGATTGGACGATGGCTCCGGGCCATAGTTGAAACAACATGACCGGTGCCGGTTAACAGGTAGAGCGACTAAAACTACCATCGGCAGCGAGACGCCCCCTGGCGTGGAACTTGGACGCCAGACCTGGAGGTCGAGTTTACTTTACAAAACTTTCCGCTGTACCCTCAACTCTGTTTGGCCAGGCGGGCCCGATCGGTGGAGGTCGCTGGCGATATGTAACGTTGCCCAGACGGCGCGCCCAAAATCATCCCCACGAATCCTCTGAGTGACGAAGGTGCGGGTCTAAGGAAACAGGCCTAAGGCCTGAAGAAAAAACTACTTCCTTATAAGGGTCCTCACTAGGGTGGTCCTTGAATTGAACATTTTTGAATTTTCTGGGAGCCACCCCGTATTATCGCAAGAAATAACATAAAAATGCGATGTGCGAAGGGTCCCCGAAATTAATGCATTTTTAGAGGTCGCTATCGGCCATTTAAAAAAACAAAGTTTTCGACAAATATAGCTAAAAGTGAAAAAAAGAACGTTGAGAAAGGTGAAAATCGGCGGTTAATAAATAAAATGTTTCGTTCGTTCGTCGATAGAGGTATTTTATACTTTTTGATCATTGTAGGAATTTCGACGCCCTTTACCAGAAACGGCAAATCTTGGGTTGTTTTTTTATTTAACATTTGTCACAATAAACATATCTTGCCAAATGAAATATTCAGTTTTTACGCGACCGATTTTCACCTTTTACAACTTTTTATTTTAACTATTAGCTATACATGTCGAAACCTTTGTTTTTTTAAACTTTGGTACCGATCCCTAAAAATGCTTTCATTTCAAAGGGATTTTGCAGAGGTTTTTCTTATTCATTATAATTTGGAAGTGCAGTTTGGCTCTAAGGAAATCTCGAAAATTTCATTTCGACTTTAAATCTAGATTTTCCGAAGTTTTAAATTTGTTAAGTAGCCGGTCGCGACCTCTAAAAGTGCATTAATTTCGAAGATGCTTCGCACATCACATTTTTATTTGATACCTCACGATAATACGAGGTGGCCGCCAGTAAATTCAAAAATGTTCAATTTAAGGACCACCCTAGCGCTCACACCCAAAACTACGCACGGAACACAGACGCGCCGGTCGTCACCAACCCAAGTACACATTTTCGAACGTTGCTCCCTGATAGGGTCCTGATAAGGCCATATCAGGACCCGATCAAACGCTCGAAAATTTCTACTCAAGAATACAGAATAGTGATTGGCCGGCGCTTACGACTTGGTGTCCGATCAGCTCGTTCGTGTGACAGCGAACTGCACACCTTGGTTATTATCCGAACTTTACTCCTCGTCGGTACTGCGGCAGTAGTAAAGACTCGCGCATAGTCAGACCCGAACTCGACCACCGGACCCGTTACACAGTCCCATCACCTTTTTATTTCACCAGGGCTTTCGAAATAAAGAAGCAGTAGCCGAATCACGCCATCCACCCTGGGAGGATTCACCTCCGTAATATCCTGTCCTGTAAAAGAACGCATCCCTCGTTGCCTCTCGATTCCCCACGTCGCGACACAACTCCCGAGCCAGCCGACTTCAACCGAGACTCGGGACACGCGACTGTAAACCCGTCTTCATCCCTCAGTCAAGGGTGCCATAATACATTTACACCTCCGGAATCTCTCCTAAGGCTTCGCGATCTTCCCCGCGTGATGCAGTCATACGCCGCGCCGTATCGCGATGGGGTATCAGACCGTATCCAGCGAGGGTACGGCTGTTGTAACATTTCTGGAAAATACATCGTACACGCTCCTCAGCGCCACATAGCGCCAGAGAGGATAATAGCTTTCCCAGTGGGAGCGCGCTTCGAGACCGAGGGAGGGAATTTGATACTGCAAAGTACAAGACATGCACTGGGGCGGAGGGTCGGGGGAGGAGGGGAGGTGAGCACCGTGTGTTACAGAGGCAAGTGCTCGTAAGTGCGCTCACCGAGTGTTCCATCGTAGACGTAGGTGGATGGTTAGAGAGTGGCGCTTCGAGACTAGGAGATACGCGATAGTAGGTAAAGCTTCGAGTCCGTCTGGAACATCGAGCTTACGGAAGCTTACGGGAAATGGGGAATCCTCCGGTAAGGTAAGAGGGTTCCGACGAGGCGGTGCACAGTGGAGCGCGCACACCGAGCGCGTACGTAGGGTTCGCCCTGGATAGATGATAGATCCGGCTACGCAAGCAACACGGCAATAAACTTTATTGCGGGAATGCATTAGATCGAATACGTTACGTACAAGGAGTAGTAACTGGGGTATAAGGCGAGCGAGGTTTCCCCTCGGAAGCTCGAGCCAAGCTCGGGCACCGTGAACCTTCGAGATACGTAACCGCCTCCGGCACCTTTCGCCTCCTCCGTATGTGCGGCGTACTGCTCCGCGGTGAGGGAGGGCAATGCAACGAGGCTCGTAGCAGAGGGGCAAGAGAGTAGACGAGGGGCTCCGCTCCGAGAGAACTTCCAAGCAGCGAGAAGCGAAGAGCCCCAATAAAGCCGACAGCTTCAGACGTATATAGTTTCAAACGTTGTACGGGGGTTGGGCCGGGGGAGGGGGGGGGGTGTATAGTACATCGCCTGTACACACGGTACGTTATAGACACACTCGGAAGTTAACGTAAGCTTCGCCTCCTTGGTTCGAAGTCGGCACGCCAAGGCGCGTGTCTCGGGGCAATTCCATATCTACTGGCTTTCTATTCCTCTCTGGCTTTCTCCCCCGTGGCCACTCGTGGCCCGTGCTTTCTTCTCTCGCCGCACAATTGCAGCGCGATGGCGGTGGCGAGCGAGCGGGAGGGCCTGTGTCTGTTAACGTGTGGAGGGAAGAGGAGCCCCAACCGCGATCTTCTCGACCACTGAACTCGGACGGAATAATACGTAACTGCCTCTCTCGTTATCGGTGATGGCGGCCGCTCGCCGGAAGCGGGACGACAGAAGAAGAAGCGGAAGACGAAGGAAGGTTGGGACGGAGCAACGACCATCGCGGCTCTGTCTCTCGCTTGGCGATTGCCGTCTTCTTATCCTTTCCAAGCGGTGAGGATTCTTGGGAGAGGAGTCCGACACGGTGGGACGAGGAACGACAGAGCTCTCCCATCTAATTTTCATCGTCGTCAGGACCAACGTCCTCGGACGTTTAAACCACTTCGGGAGGGTGCGGAGGGGAGAGCCGGGCACGAAGGGGATAACAGCTATGGGCTGGCGGCGGTTGTAGTGAAGCGAGTGTCGAGACCCCTCGGGGCTCAAACTCAAGCTCGGTTGTTCGGGGTTGTTAAAAAAATTGGATATCGCTTCCCTCCCTTGTTCCTCGCGGGCGTCTTCCTACTTCCCAATACACCGTGAGGAGTCATGATTCGATACACGGTGTCGGAAGAGGAAAACCCCCACGGTGAGAAACTCCGGACGGTGGGATTGCCGCGAGAGAATATAGAACGACGGACGAGGAGGAGGAGGGACAAAATAAATAAATAAAATTGAAGAGAAAGGGAGAAGATGAAGAAGAAGAAGCGTCGGTGAGTTTGGAGTGTGAGAGGGCTGTTTCTCGAGGAACCCCTGTGAGGAACAAGTCGCCTATTGCCACTGGCTCCGGCTCGTCGAGAGAGATTGAGAGGGGGGGGGGGGGGCGAGAGGGGGCTGAAAACGGCTCAGGGGCTGCAACGCCCGTTCGCCACGGCGCGCGAAGCCGGGGTCGCTGCTACCTATATTCCACACTGGCACACACGACGTCGGGGCATAATAGAATAGATAGCGGATAGACGGCCGGGAAGCCAGCGCTCGACGTACAACTCCTTCTCACTCTACCGAGGTGCTTCGGGAATACTTTACCGAGCGTATAAACGCTATTTATGGCTGCATAAAACGGCGATAGGGGGATATAATACAGTCACACGGTAACGCACGGACACAAACCGGGGGAAGGAGTGGGTACGTGTGCGAGGCTCTCCCTCACATATTCGACCTCTTTCTACGGTCCCTCTTATATTCGCGAGTAGAAAACAGCCCCTGGGCGAGAAAGACCGGGCGGAACTCGCGATCTTCTTTTCGCCCATAGCCCTCTTCAATCCGGAGGACGACTATCCCTGGAACCTTCGGGACCGTGCGAAGAAAGAGATTTTTCCACGGCTCCTCTTCAATAGAGTATATGGAGACCCGATCGTACGATTTCGCACGATCGGTGTGTGTCGGAAAGTATATAGCGTTGCGTGCCTCCTCGCTCTCCGACTATCCTCTTATACACAACCCCCAGGTCTACTCTACCTGCCTTGGAATTCACAAACTCTCGTTCTTATTCCATAGCCTCAACCATTCTCTTATTCTCTACTGCCGCATTGATTTGCATGAGATTTTCGAGGCTGGCTCGGTGCCCGTAAATCCCACCTTTGTTATTCGCCGGCGAATATTTATTTCTCCTCGTACTCCACCCTACTCCACCACCAAACACGACCTCGGGGCTCTCGCTCCGGAGGAAGCCGGCGGTTCAAGGCTCTCGGGGAACATACGAAAATTCACGTTCCCCACTGTCCACTATACGTCAGTCTGCCCCATTCCGGACGTATCTCCTTGCTACTTCGGGCCTCCAAAGTCAGACGTATGGGGGATCTTAGCTTTCCGTCGGAGCGGAAGAAACGATCGACGAGAACGAGGGAGGAATGAAACACCGGGTTTTGGGATTCACGCTGGGGAAGACCGAACGGATCTCGTTAATTTATCTCGTTGCTGCATCGGAATGCTCGTTCATGCGAGGAACAACCGCGCCTTGAGAAATTCATGGGGGAATCGAAGACATTTGGAACCTCTGGAAAGTGACATGGTTCAGTTAAGAATTGTAGATCTGCACGTATCACAGATGAGATTTAGCCATTGGCACGGTCACAGAACCGTCCCAGTTGCCGAGGGTCTTGCGCTCGTCCGGCGCTCAAGCCGGTATTCACCCGACCCAGGTATTCAATCTGACCCAACATATTGGCTCGAGGGAAAATGTAGCTGCGCCTGTATAGGACGCAGTATCGCAGCCTGTGCTCCATTCCGTAGAATCTGCCTCGGGTCCACTCCAAATGCATTTCAGATGTATCGCGCACGTTCTTTTACTCGCTTTCCCCGTGTTCCTTAATTCGAACGTTCCTGTCACTGGCTGCATTCGAGATACACTTCAAGGAAGAATAACAACATTTTCTCTGTAAGGTCACTTACGGCATAAAATCACACTTTTCAATCGGAAGTGACGGGGCAAGAATGTGAAAAATTTCGTTACGTCGTCATTCCCGGTTTAAAAATCTGATGTTTCGACCGGAAGTGACCATCATACCAGAAATACGTCACTTCCGGTTTGGAAATCTCATTTTTCGACCGGAAGGGACGAATTTCCGGTATGACGTCACTCCCGGTCGAAGAATAAGATTTTTATACCGACTTCCGGTTCACTTCGACTGTATGACTACGAAAGTTAGATGGGATACTTTTTTCACCTGGAAGACACGGGCAAAGTGGTGTGGGTTGTGACACGGGGCAAGATTTCACTACGAACAAGCTTGCGATAAAGCATTCTGGATACAGCAACGTCTATAATGGGGGTGCAGGGTGTGGTTTTCCAGAATTCACATACCAGGTTCACATATCAGGTATATAAATAGGTCCACAGAAATAACTTTGTTGACTCTAGGATTTTTATTCTCAACAAGTATTCCCATGTGCATTAATCGGGGAGGCGGGGTGGCTACGTGCAACTATAAAGGCTCCAATATACACGCTCTTGGTGCTACGATTAAGGGAATCGAAACGTTGGCTGACGATTCTCGGCGTCGACGGTGTTCGACCTGACACTCCTTTGCAGTTGATCGAGTTCCGAAGCGATACGCGAGAGTGGTTGAATTTCAGTGGGCGATCTGGCACTTTAATTCCCAATGATCATCCGCATTAGCGCATCAGCGGAACGGACGGAACAGACCAGGGGGGTGAGTTGAGTGGGGTGTGAGATTTTGCAAGTGCGACGGTGATGGAGGGATGAAGGCGCGAGGGGCTTAGCCAGCTCGAGGAAACGAGACCGAGCGATACGCAAAGCACGCGAGTGCATCGCGAGTAGTTTCCATCCTCATCAATCTATCTTTACCCGTGTTGGCGTCTGACAGCCGTTTCGGAATGCATTCAACCTTCGCCTCGTTCTTCGCTTCTCCACCCCCTGCGTTGCCGGCTCGCAGACCGGTTACTCGGCGCAAACCCGCCGCTGGCGCTTTTCGTACGTACATATTTCTACACGTCTTCGCTAACGAAAGTTCTCCGGCGAAATAATGCAGTGCCCACGTAGCTTCGGATAGAGATGGATAGAGAGAGGATCGTTCCTTCCAGCGAATTCACCAACTTGCACCAATTACACCACCAACACCCGATCCATCCGATTTCCGTACTTTCGCGTGGAATCGCTGAAAAGCGCTCTCGTTCGTTCCGGCTCCGGAAGATAACGAAGCATGATTCGGGGAAAAAATCGGCAACGATTTATCATCCGGATCCACTTGAGGCGCCCCACGCGATCCGAGCCGCCGCTTGGACCGCGCAGCTTGTCTTGATCTCCCTCGCCCGAGAGGATGGAACTCGGCCAAGGTTGATTTCAACTTCGACTCCATCCACCGGACCTCCCCGCTGGCTAGGATTCTTCTTCTTCTTTTTGTCCCTTCTCCCCCTCCTCTTCCTCCTCACTCTGATTCTCCCGCCGGATTATTCCGCTCGATGTGTTCGGCCTCAGCCGCACTGCCAATGTGGCTAATAGTTTATTTTAATGATGATAAATCTACGGTTGGAGAGGGAGATATCGCGCAGACCCGTAAACTCTCCCGTGAAACTCCCCCGCCGTGCGACACGATTTCGGGATTTGCCGTCACCGTCCTCCGACTCTTAGCCGAGGATTCGCGCGCCTAGTTCGCTCGATCGTACGCGCGTAGCTGGCAGAGAGCGGATGCTCGGATTTCCCTCGTCCTCATCCTACTCCGGCCCATCCGACGGTCGACACTCGGCTGGCGGCGGAGGTTGCGTAATTATTATTCAAAGTAACGCGAGTGGCAGAGACGCAAGTGCGCTCTGGCACTCTCTCACTCGCCGGGTTGCGAGTGTCCCGTCGACGAGCAAACCATTGGGACGCACGAGCACCGCGACTCAATGCCGTTTCAGTCTCCGGTTTCTCGCACCCGTGCCATCCCCTGCCTCTTCCTCTCGCCATCCATTCGCGTCATTATAATACCTAATTAGCTGGGCCCAGGCGTTCACGGATTGAGAGCCCGTGCATTCTCCGCTATGAGACCCAGTTTCTCGCGTTCGCGTCTCCAAACCACCCTTCACCTTCCTTCGTCGCTACCTCACTTGGTGATACAAACCATTGTCGACCCTCTCGTTCCGCAACCCCTCACGAGGGATTCAGCGTTGCGCTCTGTTGTCCCGAGGGCAACTCGTCTCTTCCACGTGGTGGTTATTAAGAATTATTGTAAAAAAAAAATCCCGCCGTACCAACTTTCACACGACCGGGTCGTTTCTTACCTGCAACAGAAAAATGAAAAATTCCATGAGTTACAGTTTAATGAAAAATTATGCGATATAATGAAAATGAAAGTAATATTATTATTATTATTATTTATATGTGTTCCATCTGTACGGGGTCCTTTTGAACACCTCACCTCCCCCCTGGATTGCGTCCGCAGCCGACTTACCCTCGTACTGTGTCGCATTCGCACAAGTTTACAGCGAAACTGAGGAAAACGTGGGCATACATTTGGACGTTATTATTATTATTAATAATAATAATATTATGTTTAATTTGATGTTAGCTTTAACATTTTATTCTCAGTTTGTACAGTGATTCCCGTTATAATATTTTCAAGGGTTAAAGACCCTTGCACTTCGTCATTGAATAAATAACTGATGCAGCCTTGCAGTTTGGTCTGTGAGATCGTCGGAAAAAATAAATAAAATAAATAACGCGTTGCGTAAAACGAGCATCGTAAGAATTTAATCGCGGACAATTTTCACAAGTATACACCAGACGTTATACTGCCAGAGGAATGCAATAATATAATGCTGGGGACTTTTATAAGCTCTGTGAGAGACGCCGAGGCAAGGTAAGGCTGCGACGAGCTTTCTCGAGTTCCACGAGTTCCCCCCATCCCTCTCCCTCCACCCCCGGGTCTCATCCCTTGTCGCTTATACCTCTCCCATTTTCTTCTCTCACCCTCTCCCGGGTGGGTTCGCGTTCAGAGCGTTGCAATGTACCGGGGAGGGGCGAGAGGGAAAATATGCGGCGAGAAACCTGGTAGGACGTTTTAATCTCGAGCCCACTTAAAAACTCTTGGCGTAGATCGCTTCGCTATCTCGAGTCTCGGATCGCTATGGTGCGGTTGGCTGCAGCGCTTTTTAGCGGCGTTGCGCAGCGCGCGGAATGGGAGAGAAAGCAAGAAAGCGACAGAGAGAGAACCAACGAGCAGAAGCGGAAGAGACGTAAGAAAGGGGTCTAAAAAGCAAGGGAGAGAGTGCAGCGGGCACAGCGTGGCTTCTTCCGCTTCGGCTGAGAGTCGGTCGAGGAGGGGGGGGGGGGGGGGGGGAGGAAGAAAGCAGGGCGAGAGGGTGGAATAAAACTTGTATGAAATTTAATAAGTTCCACCCGATGAGGAGAGGATAGCGCCGGAGGAAGACAGAGACGGTGAGAGGGAAAGGGAGAAGGAGCTTCGGAGAGGTCGTAAGGTTCTTCGCGTCTCTGGCGACTCGCAAGGGTGGAAAACAAAGCGGTCGCAAGGCCGTGTGACCCTTCTCGCGCTACCCCATCCACGGCCTCCAACCCGGTAGGTCCCTTTTCTCGGAAAGTAGTAAGCTCCAGGGACGTTATAAGGTGGGTAGAGCGGAAATAGTATATTCCTCCAAGGAGAAACTCTCTCTCATTCTCGCTCGCGACCTGCCCAATTTAAGGGTTGCGACTATCTTAGAGGCTCTCGGCCAGGGGTGTGTTCTCCCGTGCCGGCGTACTCGATTAATCAAACGAATGGGCCACCCGCCTCCGTCCCATTCAGCATGAAACATCTCCCAGGGAAGCTCCTTTTCTCGCCCAGCCAGTTCCCTCTCCTCCTCCACCCTCCCTTTCCTCCCTTCGTTACAACGCGGTATAAGCGAAAACGGAAAGTAATGTCCACCCGCATGTACCACCGGATCTCCCGTTAATTTATCTCCGGTCCACAGGTCGGAGTATCTCTGGGAACGAGTTTGTCCACCTTATTATTACCGAATGGCCGTTCCATTCTGGACCGCGTTGGACAAAAAAAAAGTGACGAACGGAAGGTGAGGTTGAATGAAAGGAGGAGAGGAGAAAAAAGAAAGAATAAAAACTGACGAGATAGCGTAAGAGAGCAGAAAGAGAGAGATTGTCGAGCAAAACACCTCGAGAGTCGTTATCCTCGTATCACTCGGCCGCTTCGCCAGGAATAAAATACGGGGCTCCTTTACTGCCTCACATAAATCCCGGACAGTGGAAGCGGTTAGCGGGAGAGCGAGGAGGAGAGCCCGAGCTGGAGAGTCTGATGGAGAAACGGCCTGGCCGCTCTTTCTTTCGCGTTCTTCCACTCCTCTTTCAACCTCCTCCCATCTTCCTCTATGCTCTCCCGGTACCTCCTTCCGTGCCACTTTTAAATGACTTAATTACAAGGTATAAAAGACACCACCGGGCCCCAACGAGCGCCCCACTTGCTTCCATACCGTCGTCCTTATACACATTCCCTACCGAAGTCTACTCCGTCTTTCTCCCCCCATAGATCTTTCGATATATTGCGGCAATATATCTCTTCTTTCCGCCAAAGTCTCCGGTACCCATAATTATCTTGCCGGGACCAAGAAACACACGAAGAGGGGAGGAGGAAGCGGAGAGCGTCGATGAGAGTCGTGGAGCGAAACGCGGAGCGTTTTACAGTCGTTCCAACCCGTTGTTGGAATCAATAAATAGGCAAGTTGCCTTCCAAGGCAGCTTCGCAGAAACGGCAAGAAGAGTGCCGGACGAGTGGCTGAGCCGAGTGGGGAACCGGCGCATCGGTGGAAAAGCTTCGGCAGGGAGGGGCGGTCCGTGTACGGACAGGAGCGGTTGCAGGATAGACGGAGGGAATGTTTCGAAAGCGTTGTCGTGCTTCGCCGGGAAGCTAAGAGACGCGCTATCCGGTCCCTTTCACGGAAACGGAACCTAATCCCAGAAAGATACGTGACCGGAATTGCGTTTGGCCGTCGTCTACGGTGGATGTGTCTCGCAGGTGGAGAGGGTGAATGGGCTGGAAAAGCTTCGCCGAGTGCAGCGCCCTCCCCGGCACCGCGATCATCCTCGTTCCTGGCTCGAGCTCCTCCGTACTTTGTCGCACGGTTCTGGTTCTCCTATCACACCATCCGGACCCGTATGTTTCTATCACGCTCTCGTGTAACCTCTTCGTATCTTCCTCTTTCCATTTGCTGTTCTCATCTGGTAGGTCGCTCCCTCTCATCCCCCATCGTCGGGAGGATTTTTCGCAGGACCTCCAGACCGTAAGCCAGATCCTTGCTGGGGTGGTTCTTGTTTTAATCATCCTGGCGGGCCCGATTACCCTCAACGGCGATTCCGGGTGTCCACGATGCACATTTGTATTCCCGCGGGAATGGCGGATCTCCAACACCGATGCACCATGAAGCCGAACCGGTCACGATTTCCCAGCTAGTTTTGCCCGCTCCTCTGTATCCAGCGCCCGCAACGACGGAATGATCGTTCAATTTGGCGATTCCAACGTCCGTGAAATTCCTTAGCGAGACCACCTCCCACCGCCTTCCTCCGACTTCGGTGTACCCGAGTGTACGGGAGTATTTGCAACGTTGAAACCATTCGTTCCACGGGTTAATATCCCGAAAGCTTGGCATTAGCTCCATTCCTACGCAATCTCTGATCTTCGATGTGGAATAGTTTCCTTCTTATTCTTTCACGGACTCCGGATCCAAATTCCGTGGAAAGTGATCGTTAATGCAAACATCCTAGACGATGGCCATCGAGAATTTAACGGCTATTGCTGCTGTTTCGAAATCAATTGGACGACGTCGACAGTGCTGGAAAACGGCACTGATCGAATTCCCGCTGCACAATGATCTGTCATTGATCCGGCTGATGCTGTTGGTACTTCAACACTGCGAAAAAATTGATGTCTTTTTTGTTTACTTAGCGGAATACATTCGTACTAATGTATTCAGACATTCAACTGATTGATGTCTATTGTTCTCAGTTTTCGGGAAAGCAGACACGAGGAGACATAACCGACCAAATGAAACTGAAGAGGAACAGATTGCCGGGTCTTTTTGCGGTAACGGATTTGAATTCGCGGTTGGAAATGTCTATAATGCATGGTGTTATGTATAAAAGATGTAGAATTGAACGAGCTCCTGTCTCGTTTTCACCCTCTCGGGTCGTGGGGTGTGACACAGCCGGCGAGGAAGCAAAGTGGAGGCGAGCAAGGAGACTCTCTTTGGAGAAGGGCGCGCGAGCGTTTCCTGCCCGTTTTCTCATCTCCTTAATTCGCGCCACCGTCGTTTACGACTGAGGGTCGGTTACAGGGGTTGGAGGCAAAACGACGAGGGCTCTTTGCCGAGAGAGGACCGCAGAGACTCCCGAGCGAGAATGGAACGGTGAGAAGGTGGAGGGAAAACCTCGGGAAATCATATTTGGCACGAATGCCAAGAAACTTGCGTAATATCCTAGTAAAAACAGATCCTTCGCTTTTATGTACCTCGGGCCACGGTCTCTTTCGCACTCTTCAGTCTTTCGCGCGTCGGAGAAGAGCAAAGGCCTGCCTGTATAGTCTCCTCTGCCGCTTCAAACCCCTTGACTCGGCCAACCCCTTTCGTCGAATGAAATAAAAATAGAGCGAGCGGCCGGGAGGAAGCCGAAGGGCGTGTGTTTTAATTCGATATCGAAACCGTGTTGTCCTTTGGAGCTTCTCCATCTCCCTGATGACTTCTCCCCACCCCCGCTCCCCCCCCCCCCCTCAAACGCTCTCAATTCTTTCCTCGCGAAGGAGCTCTTTCTCTCCGCTCTTCGTGATAGCGAACAGCACAATAGCAAGAAGTAACAGCCAGTCTCTGCCGTATCAGCTCTTCGACGGGGACTGCGACGAGCGGCTCTCCCTGCCACCGGGGGTGGGGGAGGTCGCAGGGGGGATACTTGGATTTATTTGTTTTCGAGGCGGCGAGTTAATTGGATTTATTTCGTGACGCCCGGCTATTTCTGTCCCTCGGCACTTAATCTATTCTTCTCGTCCTCTCGCTCACACTCCCTCCTGCCCTCGCGCGTTCGTCGAAAGATTCTGCCACCCGACACCCCCCTTCGACGATATTTCTCCCTCGTCCGATGTTCGCCGATTCGATCGGAGGATCCTTCGGCGGACTTTCTTTCTTTCGGAAAGCCAGACTCTTACAATCGGGAAGGTCACACCGGGATATCGCAACTTCGTTTCTGTGGAGTCGGACAAGTAGGGACAGTCACGCTTCGCTCAGACTCGAACTTAACGGGGCATTGGAATTTGTTTGAGGCACATAAAAAAAAATAATTAATTTAGAATAAAAAATAAATTGAAGAGCTTTCAATTTCTCACTGAGATATAAGACTTTGTCTGCGAGACGATTGTGTCACGGGAAGCAGAAACAGCCACGCTTCGCTCAGACTACCGGATCGAGCGGAGCGTCGATGTTTCTTTGGAATAAGAAAAAAAAAAAATCAACTGAACAGCTTGTAAAGTCGCGATGAGATATAACACTTCGTCTGTGTGTCGCTTGTGTCTCCAGTGAGCAGGGACAGTCACGCTTCGCTCAGACTGCACCGGAACGGCGCCTTGGAATTTGTTTGCGATACACAAAAAAAATTAATCAATTAAAAATAAATTGAAGAGTTGCAAAGTCTCAAAGAGATACAACACTTCGTCTGTGATTCGGCTGTGTCTCGGGCAAGTAGGGACAGTTACGCTTCGCTGAGACTCCGACCGAATGGGGACCGTAAATTTGTTTGAGATAAACAAAAAATTAATTAATTAAAAATAAATTGAAGAGCTTACAGTCTCAATGAGACACAAACACTTCGTTTGTATCTCATTGAGTCAGCTCTGTCTCGGGAAGTAGAAATAGTCACGCTTCACTCAGACCACCCGACCGATCGGGGCGTCGATCTTGCTTTGAAATATACAACAAAAACCATTACAATAAAAATAAACAGGGGAGCTTTCAACGTCGCAATGAGATTTAGGATTTGTCTCTGGTTCGAATGTGTCTCGAGGAAGTAGTAACAGTCACGCTTCACTCGGACTCGATATTTGATTAATATAAGCCACAAAAAGAGGAATCAATAGCACGGCTTTCAAAATCGCAACGAGATATAAAAATTTCTCTCCATTTACAAAATTTACAAAACATTACACTTACACTATTTCAGCCGAGGGTTCAACACTTTATTTCATTTTATTTGATTATACCTTACTAATTCTCACATTTTTATCTCGGAAAAACAATAGTAATTTATTGCCCAGTTTGGTGCTTTTCTACTCGGGCAACAGTCACGCTTCACTCGGGCTCCATATTTGTTTAATATAAGCCGCAAAAAGAGGAATAAATAGAACGGCTTTCAAAGTCCCAACGAGATATAACAATTTGTCTCTGGCTCGGCTCTTTTTCGAGGAAGTAGTGACAGTCGCGCTTCGCTCAGACTCCTCGACCGATCGATGCGTCGGCATTTGTTTGAAGTGCGCAAAATAAAAAAAGGAGCTCTCAAAGTCTCGCCAAGTATATAGCCCAGGAATGAAGCAGAATGATAGGGTATCGGCAGGTCGACGCTATGCAGTCTCGCAGGACTGAAGCGTTCCAATCAGTGCGAGAGCGAGAAGCTCCACGCTAATCCCGGAACAATCGTTTCCTTACGGGCTCTCTCGTCGTTTCTCTTTCTCTCTGTATCTCCATTTCCCTTTCTCTCCGGCGGAGCGATGCCGAACGGGCAGACGAGAGTTTCCAACCCCAGACCCTTCCCGATTAAAGGGAAATCGCGCTACGAGTTTGATTTAATTGAATCCCCCGTAATTTCATATCTACCTTCCGCACACACGGTTCGAACTGTGCCTCTCGCTCCACAGGATATCCCTCAATTTCTGGGGAAACTTCGATCTTCGATGGCTTCGCGGACGCCTCGCGGAAGCGAGGGTGCAGACCGGGAAGCGCGCGGAATTGGAGAATGGAAATTTGCCACCGAACGAACGCCGGGATTAAAATCGTATCTCGCTAGCGAGACACGATTGGCTCTAATGAAAATGATTTCGCAGCTATCGTAATTCGAATTTCGCCGCGAATTATAAATAACTGCTATCGGCGTGGAAGTAATTTCCATTAATCCCCGGACCACTGTTGCGGCTCTGCGGAATCCCGGTAATTTTGATGACGCGTAGCTACCGTAATTTTCGATATCATTCAATTTTTTTTTATTTACTGGTTTTACTTTTGCAAATTAACTTATCATGATTTTGTTTGACAGACAAGCGGGGCTGTTCAAGGAGACATTTTACGAAAAAATCGAAATGAGTTAATTAATTTAAAAAATAAAAATAAAAATAAAAACCTCTGAGCGAATTACCGACAATAATTGAAGTTACGATTAAAAAAATTAAACGATTTCCCGTAGTGCCACCTTAACGCGGATATTTCATTGATCCCCTTGGAATCGCTGCGTCGTCGATTAGACTCGAGATGAGGGAGATTATCGTTTAACGTTTCGCGGGAACGACGACGACGCCGACCCGGTAGACGAGTAAAGAGCCAGGTTGTGCTCTCTCCCGAAGCCCGGGAGTGGAAGCGGTATTCTCGTTTACTCTCGGGCCTGCTGTTGCCTCGTTGCGTTTACGTATACATATATACAGATATACGCGTACATATATTGTACAAGTAAATTTTCTAAACGTGTACCCAGTATACATGTATAGGTACGAGAAGCAACACACGACGCCGGGATCTAAAGTGTTGGCGTCGTTGCACGTGGCGGTCTCCCGCATCTCGTTGCGGATAATTTAGCCGGTATAACCCGCGAGTCTGAGTTTTATTACCGAGCAGAATTACATAGCTGCCAGAGGCACACCGCCGCCGACACCGCGCGCGAACTCAACCTCCCGTAAAAAAGCCAACCAACCCCCGATTCCGCTTCCTCTCCCCGGTCCCCTCCTCGACTTCTCTCTCCCGACAACCCGACACCCCAGACGTTCGCCTCACAGCCACGCTCGGGCAATCACGGAATCTCCGAATACCAATAAAAATTTAACTGGCTGTTTATTACGGCAAGATTTATTTTTTTAAGTAAATAAATATTTATGTATATGTCATGAGTAAATTATTGATAAATATTATTATCTATTATTCGATGATCATTATTTATCAATTGATTCATTATTATAAGTAAATATGTGCCTAGTAAGGTATATGTTTGTTAATAAATAAGGTACATCTGAGGTAGAGAGAAGGTTCTTGGAAAAACTGCCAAGGCACATACTTCGACCAGGCAACATGTGACACCAGCGTCACAACTACCGATTTTTACACAATCCATATCGTAGTTTTTTCCAATAGGCGGATTGACCAAACTTTGCGTATCCGGCTAAGAATTTTGTGGATTCACACTGAGGATTTCGCGAATCAATTTTCTTTTATGCATGTGTACATCAAAAAATTTTGATCAACATAATATGCAACCCGCAAACTTAAAACAAACGGTGCGCGACCGCGACGCCACCGATTACTATATTTTCCAGTAAGAACTTACATTCTAGCAAAAATTACAGGATATTCGGGTAACATCTGCGGCAGCTAACGTTACCATATTTTCCAGCAGAAAGTGTTCACTTTAATACGAATCTCTGCCACGCAGTAAAGAAAGTCCAGAAACGTCCAGAAACGTCGAAAAAATTGTATTTGTTAATTTTCCGATCGCACCATCTGGCTCTAGTTTTACAAACAAAACTACAAACTATAATCGTTAATGACACGGCAAATCAAAGGACAGATTCCCATACTCAAACTTCAGCAAACTCGTTTGTCACTTATTTAACAAAATAATTTTCACGAAACATAGTATCCCGATTTTACGAAATGATTTTTTACTCTGCAGATGTCGCTGCAGTTCCCGTAAACCTGAAACTTCCGTCAGTTTTCACTAGATTTATGGTAATTCCTATAAGATCCTCCGCTCAGTGCACACGACCCAGCAAGCAGGTTGTTGCCGGTGTGGCGCTTCGCGCCCGAGCTCCTGGCGCGCACCTCTCGTATTTTTGGTACCCGCAAATAGCAGTTCCACGGCGATTCCACCGTAGACCAGGTTGATTTTTTTAGCTAATGGAGGGAGGAATGAACGAACTGGACCGGAGTGGAATGCGCCACCTGGTACGGCTTTGCACTCGACGCGACTCGCGCCGAGGCTCGTAATTCCGTCGGTGAAAATATCGGCGGGGACAAAATCGACGAGTGCTAAGCCGGGAGAAATAGGCGGTAGGGTGTGCAAGTGAGGCTCGGATCTTCGCCGTTGATACTTTCGCCTTCTTGCCCTCTTCGCGAACATCGTTCCGGAGGGAGGCGAGGGGAGGGGTGGGGCAAGGGATATTCTCGTTAAAGCGCCATTCTTAAGTTATAAATAGTCGATGTTTCTGAGTCTCCGCGGGCCCCGAGGGTAGTGCTCAGGCGCGAAGAAGCGGGGCAAGGAGAGGAGGAGGAAGACAAAGTGCGAGAGGCCTGTGCTCGAACGGGCACAGTGGAAGACGACGAGGAAGAATGCCGGGCGAGCGGGACGGACGACAGATAAAGATGGAGGACTGAACGAAAGGAGAACTGACCAGGAACTATGCGAATGGACACCTGGCAACGCCACTCCACTCATTGAGATCGGACCGGACAGCTGCTGCCTAGAATCGCGCACAACATATACCGTATTTCTGATTTTCCCTCGGATTGCTACCTCCCCCCCCCCTCCCCCACTTTCGACTGAATGGCGAATGCCGTTCCGCGGATCGACCAATTGTCCACCGTTCCGCGTTCGAATTAGCCGCGGGCCTCCGCGGCTCGTTGCAAACGCGACGTTAACGAACGATCGGGAAAGCGAATTAATAAAAATAAGTTACACTCAAACTGGTAGAATGTTACAAATATATATGTATATGTGTGCAGTTTGTCGCGATAAATATTGAATCGGTGAGGGAGGAACACGAACACTCTTCTAATATTTTTGTTATTATTATTATCGACAAATTATTAATGATAATATTTTTTTTTTGTTTTCGTGGGTTATCAATGAATTTCATTTTGCAACGAAGTAAAAGACTGTTTTAATGCAATCGTCGAAATGTATTTATTAAATTGTAGTCCACGACCCGACCGTAATTCGCGAACTCGCAGCCTCCCTGAAGCATAAACCTCTCTCGTTTACCTTTTTTTTTTTTTTTTTTTTTTTGCGCGCGCGCTGCATCACGAGTATTTCTTCAACTAGCTATGGTCAGAGATTTCTCGTTCCTCGCAGCGACCCGGCACCCGGAGCGAAGGTACTCGTACCTCGCTCCTCTTGTGTCGCTCGTCGAGTGTACACTATGTTACTCTCGACTTAACATCCAACTCTTCGCAGAATAAATATTTTCTTATCTGTCGCTGGCAGAGAGAGCTCGGGACCTGGGCCCAGTGCAGAACCAACATACACACACATGTGCATGTGTACATGCACGGTAGAAACGGGAGAGGAGTGTAATGTATGTAAAAAGAGTACGTACTCCTTATCGCTCGCTCTGTTAAGGATTACCCGTGGCGAGCTCGACTTGGGAAAATACCGGTCGTGTATACGTCTATATATATAGGGGAGAGAGGGGCAAAACGGGACAGTGGGGCAAAATGCAATTTTCCAATAATTTTTGGATGCCGCATTTTGTCCCATCGGTACATCCGCATCCTCTATCCCGTTTTCCACACTGTTCCATTTTGCCACGCTCTTTCTTATATCTGTGTGCATTTATATACATTTATGTATCTATGTATGTATGTATTTATGTATTTATGCAGTTATATATTCATAAATATAGACACGGGTAATTTGCCAATAATTGTTGGATGCCCCATTTTGCCCCATCGATGTATCCGGCTTCTCTACCCCGTTTTGCCCCACTGTCTCATCCAGCAATTATTGGAAAATTGCGTTTTGCTCCACTGTCCCGTCTTGCCCATCTATCCCATTTTTGCCTCACCCTTCCCTACATGTGTGTATGCGTTTATATAGACGAGAGCGGGGCAAAATGGGACTGTGGGGCAAAACGGGATAGTGGAGCAAAACGCAATTTTGCAATAATTGTGTTTTTCTGTGGTTGGGTGGTGAGTGGGACGAAACTCAATTCTTCAAATTTTTCGATGCCCCATTTTGTCCCAACGATACATCCGAATTTTCTACCCCTTTCCCATATCTACATAACCTATATCTATATGCACATAAACGTGCAATTTTCCAATAATTTTTGGATGCCCTATTCTGCCCAATCGATACATCCGGATTTTTTGTTCCGTTTCACATGCAAAAAAATTGTTGGAAAATAGCGTTTTGCCCCGCTGTCTCATTTTGCCTCACTGTCCCATCTTGCCCCGCTCTTCCCTGTATGCGCGTATGTGTATATACAAACGTGCGGAGTCTGCAATCGAAGAGAGGCTCCAGGGAACCGCATCGGACCGATAAGTAACGGGCGCCGGCGTCACGGCGACACCTGCGGAGGAAGGTGAGGAAGGAAAAACAGGTTCTCCGTTCACGGGATCGGGCGCGAGCACGTACGCGTATACTCGGTTCTCCTCTTCCTCCTCTTCGTGTTTCTCGTCGTGTAACACACGATCGGAGTTCCCGTCGCTCGTCGGAGTGCGCGAATGCCGGGCGTGGTGGGCGGCCGGCCATTGCCGTGAGTGTAACAGCGCAGCTTATGGGCAATATTTGTCAAGTTTTATCTCCGGCACGCATCTCAGGCGACTCTTGAATTAAACGCGCCTGGCGCTCGGTTAATCGGACGGTTATTATCTTGTTAACGGGAGATAACGAGCCGAGACCGACGATGAGCGAGTGGGTCAACGAAACGGAAAGGAAAGACGCGAGGGAACAAACCAACGTCCGGACACGCGACCGCTTCGAGAGGGTACGAAAGATTTTGCCCTCGGCGTCTCCGTAACCGGAAGTCGCTCGTGTGGATCGCCGAGGGAAAGTGGAAGAGGGAACGAGGCGCCTGCGTGTGTGTGTGTGTGTGTGAGGGGAAAAATAAAAGACGACGGATTAACCCTTCATAAGTCACGCCTCTATCCCCACTCTTAGGCGCTACGATAGCAACGCGTGGTCCCCACTCCGTCTCCTTTAGTCCCGTTTGGGTACGGTCTCGGGCGGTGTGACTTATAAAGGGTTAACGAGAGGCGAGAGTCGGCCGGGGCGAAGGGTTGAGGGTGAAATTAATTTGTCGGGCAGGCAACATTTTACACTAGCGTCACAACTAGCGATTTTTACACAATCCATATCGTTATTTTTTCTAATAGGCGGATTGACAACATTTTGGGTATCTGGCTAAGAATTTTTTTATGTATGTGTACATAAAAACGTTTGACATCAATTTTTTTATGTATGTGTACATAAAAAAACGTTTGAAACGCACAAACCTAAAACAAACGGTGCGCGACCGATTACTATATTTTCCAGTAAGAACTTACGATTCTAGCAAAAATTACAGGATATTCGGGTAACATCTGCGACAGCTAAAGTTACCATATTTTGTAGCAGAATGCGTGAACTTTAATACGAATCGGAGATAACGAGCCGTGACCGACGATGAGCGAGTGCGTCAACGTAACGGAAGACGCGAGGCAACAAATCGACGTCCGGACACGCGACCGCTTCGACAAGGTACGAAAGATTTTGCCCTCGGCGTCTCCGTAACCGGAAGTCGCTCGTGTGGATCGCCGAGGGAAAGTGGAAGAGGGAAAGAGGCGCTAGTGTGTGTGTGTGTGAGGAGACAAATAAAAGACGTCGGATTAACGAGAGGCGAGAGTCGGCCGGGGCGAAGGGTGGAGGGTGAAATTAATTTGTCGAGCACTCGTGCGTCCAGAAAGCTCGGGCTCGCGCCGCTTCGTTGGCGACTGGGATCGCGGGACGGATCGCTTCCATTGATTATGAGGCAAGCAAGGCGGCCAGAGGCTGGCGGCGTTTCGCGCGGTTCCAACGCCCGTTAGCAACGAGAGAGAATACCCCGGGGAGCTTTGTTAATGGCTGACGGAGACATTTATCGCGTCAATGGACCCTCCGGCTATTCTATTTCTCACCTATGTGCGCGCGAACGGTGGAGATCCGAGGCTTGCGCTATTACACGGGACTATAAATATCAACTGCGTAGATCCCTTTGCCTCTCCGCTGGTCTCGCTTATCCACGTCTCGCCGGATGCGCTACATTCTCGAAACCGTTGGGGCGAATTTGCACATAAATTTATGTAACATTGTTGAAATGGGATTTTTTTTTTTTTTTTTTTTTTTTGAGAGAGAGAGAGGAAACAGTTTGACGGTAGTTTTGGAGGCAGTTTTAGGAAACACTTTGGAGTAATCGCTGCGGAGGACGTTCTTGAATTAAGTGGGACGAATTTGCGCATATATTTATGTACGTGTGTTTAAGTGGGAATATCTTTTTTAAATAGATATTAGATAGAATGTAATTTAATTCAAATAGATTTTAGATAGAATATAATAGATAAATAGAATTTATTTTACACAGGCATAAATCCCGTATGTTCCATAGCAAAACCTAGGTAGCAATTTTGTGTAGATTTTACTTAAACCTAAGATACGAATCGTATGAAATAAGCGAAAATTAACAGTTTAGTAAAGCGAATAATTCAGAGAAAGCACAGTTTGACGAGCATTAACGTGCGTTCGGATACTGACAGAGAAAACAATTTGACGCGGTTTTGCAGCAAGTTTTAGGACAATCTTTGGATTACTCGTTGCGGAGGACGTTCCTGGATTAATTGGGATGAATTTGCACACAAATTTACGTAAGATTGTTAAAATGGGATTTTTTTTAATACTCAGAGAGGAAACAATTTGACACAATTTTGTAACAAGTTTTAGGAGACATTTTCGAGTAATTGCTCCGACGAGCAAGTGTTCTATTTTTTTTTACCGGTAAAAAAAAATATCATATGAAAATTTCCGAGTCACTGATTGTTCTCAATGGTAGTCCGATAACGTAAAAAAATCCGCACATACGAATATTGAAAATGATCGGCGTAATTCCATTTTTTTCCTTGATATTTTTCACTTAAAAAAATTTACTCAAAAAACACCCCCTAGGATTTTTTTAGGATCGAGATCCGGCAATTTTTTACCCAATCGCGAGAGCATTCCTCGCAACCTTACCGCGCCTGCGCACTGGTATATCCGAATCAATCTTCCCCGAGACAAAACCGAGCCCGCGATTTTTTTTCTTTTACCCATCATAGTTGGCCGGAAATCGCGAGCGACTACTTTGCCTCGATTTCTCTCCCCTACGAGATCCCGTTACGTCGTCCAGCTTCGAATCGGACCTTCGTCGAACGAGCTCGCCAAGGGCCGCCTCGTAAAACCGGCGATTGAGAGAGTCACCGAGAGTCCCGCGAGCAATTTCCGCATCGGGCAAAGAGGCGAGCCAAGTGTGTCCAGCTGTCCGGAGGGTCGAGCGCGGCCGAGATTTAGGGAGTTCATCTTCCCCGCTTACACAGCGGCCTCGAGTGGGACGTTTCGGGTCCGGTCGGGAACCAGATGGACCAGAGATCTCCGGGACAGTTGGGTTCGAGTGGTCCATGGGAAACACACCTTGTTCCGCTTAATATATAGTACACACACGGTACAGCGGTGTAACGAGTCAGGCAGCCTGGAGAACGCGGCGAACGGCAGGAAAGGGTAAAGCTGCGAGGGGTTGAAGGCCAATAAAGGGCGCAGATTTTATGGCTGCCGTGGAATGAGGTAACACGAACGAGAGGCGAGCTTCGAGCTCGGATGGAGGTATGAAGAGAGGGAGAGAGGCCGAGCGAGAAAAGGTGTAGACACAAGCGGGTCACGGTGGAGAACCGGAGGAAAAGGATGAAATGTTAAGGCCCCGCTTCCTCTCGCACGCCCGCCAGAACTTGATGTGGAAGGCGTATAAGAGTGCACACAGGTGCTACCCGCTACGCTCATGTATGTATATATATCTCTATAATATAAAAAGATTTCGCCGCCGCCGCTGCCGCCGCCACCGTGTCAAGAATGGAGGGGGTGTCAAGGGGGTTGGGGGCGTCCAAGGGGAGCTTAAAGGACTTAGAACAATAAGGGCTTAAGTCCATAAGGGGGTGCGAGCGCGCGAGCCCCGAGCCCCCTAGTATTATATATATATATATATACAATCGAGGGGTAAACGAAGAACGTGCGTATCTCCGGCGTGAAGGTAGTCGGAGCGGTATTGTCTCGCCGAACGTGAGTTTCAGGAAAAAATTCAAACATATCTCGATGGAATTAAAATCTGCTCAACCATATGGGAGGTGCTGCAAATACTGTTTTTATTTAATAATAATTCCAAAGTGTTATTGACAAATTAACGATAAAAATAATTGTTCAGAAAATTACCCGGCAACTTAACTATTTCTTTCCCCATCAAAATGATTCTTTTATTTTTATGAATAGGTAGGAATTTTTTTAGAATTTTTTGTGATCTTTGAAAATCGCGTTTATTCTATGTTCAAGCTGTGAAGAAACGCAATCTTCAAAGATTACAAAAAATACTGAAAAGAATTCATACGTATTCAGAAAAATAAACGAATGATTTTTATAAATGAAAATAGTTAAGTTGCCGGGTAATTTGTTGAATAATGATTTTTATCTTCAATTTGTTGACAACAAATTGGAATTATTATTTCACAAAAGCAATCTTTGCAGTACCTCCCACATAATTGATTTTTTTAAAGATTTTTGTCCCATCGAGAAGTCTTCGATATTGTCTCTGAAACTCACGTCTGGCGGGACTGTACCGTTCCGACTACCTTAAGGCATAGGAGTTACGCCCTCACGTTTCTCGGCATTCGATATATACGTATCTGCTGTATAGCCGGGACTCCGACACGTGAGCAGTGCAACGAGACGATTTTGCACTTTTGCCTTCCAATTTCCAACGCCCCGCTGCGTGGCTCTCTTTCTCCCGCTTGCCTGGTCCTTCCCCCCCCCACCCTCCCCCCCCCCGCGAAACGTATATTCTCAAACCTTATTCTCTTTCATTTGGAACAATTTCACTGGGCTTTTTCCAGCATCGCCACGGCCACTGAGCGACTAACCTCACGCTCTGCACTTCCAATTTCTCTCCACCCCCCCCCCCCCCCCCCGGAATTCTGTTGCAGCGTGCTCATTTTTTTTAACATGCAATGCAGCGATGTAAACGGCGCGTGGAAGTAGGAACGAAGCTCCCCATTCGTCCTCTCATCTAGGCTAACGGCTGCCGCCTGGCGGGAAGGCTGAAGCGCACGCTTTTTCGCGGGGCTGAAATTTTTTCCTTTTTTTTATTGCATCGCCGCCGCCGCCGCCGCCGCTCTGCTTCCAGCGTGCAACCACCCCTCCCCCCCCTCCCCCCCACCCCCTGTGTCCTCTCGCTCACCTAGCCCGGGTCTTACTGAAACGGGCGATGCGTAACGATGCCACAGTAATTAAAACCGACCCGCCGACACTGCCGACTTCGCTTCCGTGGAAACCCGCCGGCCTCCCGGCCTCCGCCCAACGCCGGCCGGCCTCGGTCCCAGCACGAGAAAAGAGAGAAAGAGCCACAGCGTTTTTAATTGAAAAAATTTCCTAGCCAACTTTTGTCGGCGAGGTGAAACGCGGGGCGAGGAGCGGGCAGTTTCAATTAAAAAACAATAACGCAACGAACGGGGGGGGGGGCGGGGGTTTAAAAAGAGCGGGCATTCGTACACTCGAATCACGACGAGGTATGGAGAGATACGTATTATTCGATCGCTCACTCTCGCAGTCGCGCCCGACGGATATTACCGGGGAGCGCGCGTCTCGTGCGTTTCAGGAATATCCGCCCGATAGGTGATTATCGTTTGCTTATTAGAGGGAATGCTCGCTCGGCTGTCGTCGGGAATCTCGAGGGGGAAAAAAAAAAATTCGCTCGGGGATAAATCGCGCTCGATAGGCGCGTTCCGCTCGCAGTAGATTCGCCCGGTGACGGATCAGACATTCCTCGTATCGATCCTGCCGTATCGAACACGCACGGCCGACGCGCCATTGCATTCCGGTTTCTCGCGGACGCTGAGAGAGACTCGGGACACTTGTTTTGAGATCGTGTTTCCGAGGCGAGGAAACCGAGAAGGCCCGCTTCGAGTGCGAGCGAAAAAGAGCGAGAGGAAGGTGGAGAAAAAAAAATCGCGCTCGGGTTCGCCGTGAGAGTAGAATAAAAGAGACCGCGAGCTCGCGTTCGTCGATGAGGACATTCTATCCTTCGGACGGATTGAATTTTTACCCGGCTAAGCAGCCCGCGCGGCGCGGAGCGATCCGTTAATTAGGATTTGTCGAGCGTTGTTCCGATAGAGTTTCTAATTAAAAAAGCGGCGATGATTTTTTTTTTTTTTTTTTTTTTTTTTTTTGGGAATGGGGTAAATATATCGGGACGAAGCTCGGCGGCTTAGACTTGTTCGCTATCGGGTGAGGAGTGGATGCACAAAAATGCAATCTCTTCTGATAAATGCGTGGGTAGAACAGTGCCAAAGCTGATCGAGAGACAAACGTTAGGAACAGGCGAGAGCGAGAGCGCTGTCTGTTCGTTCGCTCGAGTTTGGCGCAGGAAGAAATTTATGTTTTACTGACAATGGTATTTGGGTAGTCAGTACAGGGTTCGACTGTAATTTATGCCGTGAGGAAGTATAATGATTGCTGTGATAAATACGATGTTTTATCGAAATGAAACATCGTCACGCTGGAAAAATGGGTCGGTCAATTATTATTTATTTTTTTCGTTAATGATGTATTCTCTTAATTCTGTCATATTCTCTTTTTCGTCAATGACGTACCGCTGATCACATATCCGCGCGCAATCATGCCCTCCCTCAAATTATCAATCGATAAATCGTTATTTGCATTTTTTGTTCGCTTCCGCAGACGAAAGATTTATTCCGCACTTGTCGACAGGAACTCGCTGGAGTTTGTCACCAAAACAAATTTATGTTTTACCGAAAATGGTATCTGAACACTCAGTACAGCGGCGCCGTCAAGTAAGTATACAATTACTGCAATGATAAAATAAAATTTGTATCGAATTGAAAAATCGTCGCTCTCTCAAAATGAATCGGTCAATTTTTTTTCCCCTCGTCGACGTATTCTCACCCGCTGATTACGTGTCCGCCCTTAATCCCCCCTAAAAATCTCCCATCCAAAACGTCCCCCCCAGTGTCCTACAACTTCGTCCCGGTTAAAAAATCCTGACTTTAATTTTTTTCCGCCTCCGCAGACGAAAGATTTATTCCGCGCTCCTCGATACGAGATCGTTGGGCCGAACGCGTTAACGATCTCGTTCTGCCGTGCGAAAATTGTGGACGAGGCGCGGCGAAGAGAACCGAAATCGTGATGTTCGGGGGGCTTCGGTCTCGGGGCTGTGGAAGAGGGATGCGCTCGCCGACGAATTTCCGGTCTCGTTGATGCGACGGAGAGTCGTGGCCAGCGTGCGGGACAAACGGGGTCGCCCGCAAATTGCATTTTTGCCTCGTATAGGTGGGTCGGTGCTCGCTCCTCGTTCCACAATTGGCGAGCCTCTGGCCGCCGTGGCCCCAGCCCGTTGGGCAGCTTACCGTGTGCCTAATGCAGCTTTTAATCTGCGGCAGTACGAACGCGCATCCCCTCGGCGAGAGGGGCCGGTACCGGGCCAGCAGCGGCATCAGCGGCAAGCCCGCTCAGGAGGGATGGAAGCGCGCGGGAACGAGGATGTACGTATGACGCGACAAATTTGCGGCCTGGCGTTACGAGCTAAACTCCAGAGCAACTCTCACACCCCCGACGACCGCTTCAAGCCTCCCCCGACTCATTCAGTACCGCTCGTTGCTGCCGGCGCTGCCGCTGTTGGTAGAATTGACGGGAGATGATCCGCACTCTCCGCCCGACGGGCCGCAGCCCATCGATCTCGACTGCCCGGCTCTGCTGTCCAGCGCTGCTCGTTACTCTACAGACCGTGTGTGTGTGTGTGTGTCGTGGATGGAGGCCCGTATATATAAATGCAGACCGGTCAACCGTACGCTTGAAAAGAACCAAGTGCGTTCGAGAGGCAAAACGGGAAGGGGTTGGCTCTCGAAAAAGCCGGAAAATTGGCGCACGCAGAGCGCGGCGTCCCTCGCGGCGGGATCACGTTAATTATTTTGTCGAGGCTCCGGCATCGGCGGTGTAAACACGAGCAATAAATTTCCTGTCAGCGAGAGACTGCGGAGATCTCAGCGCGGGAGGTGGGTTTTTTTTTATAAGCGGGAGTGTTAAACAAAATTTGGTCTGGGCTTGATGGTAGATGTGTCGTGCGCGTGCACCGTAAGTAAGGCTACTTGGATGGTTGTGGACTGCACAACCCGAAAACCCAAAAACCAAAAATAAAGAAGAACAAAAACATACAAGGGAAAAAACCCAAAAAAAACGCCCCAGACGGGCCCCGTCCTCCTCCTTCTCCACCCCCTCCCTTAAACCGAAAAAAGTCAGCTTAAGACTTACCCAACCAGCCATTATAAGAATAATTTTTTTTTTAAACTTGGTGAAAAAACCCTAAGAAAAAACCAAAAAAGGAAGAAAAAAAAACGCTGGTCTTCCATGCGGAGGGGTTGCACATCCATGGTATTTTTGGACTTTTTGGACTTTTTGGGAAGGACCAGACCCTGATGAACCCTTGAGATGATGCTCCAAAATTTCTGCTAGGGACAGTTTTTTAAGTGATTGTTAAGAGCACGCGAAATACCGCGATCGGTAATGAAAATTGCAATTAATTTTGTTCAGCTATGCTGACCCCGATTGATGAAAAGCAAATTCTTACGTGAAGCTGAATTGACATCCGCATCATGTAAGAATTTATTTTCGAGAGAAAATGGTTTGCACATGAAAAAAAAAAAATCAATGACATTCTTTTGTTACGACTGAGCCTAGCTCGGGCGGAGAGGAAGTGGCGTCCCATCGTCTTAAGCGCATGTGAAACAGGTTCTCAGCGTGTCTCTCTCCCTCCGCCGAGAGCGCCACTGATGCTATCTCTCTCGCACTCCATAGTGTTTCACATGCTCTTAAGGTGATGTGTAATATCGCCGTCGATAACAAACACTGCGCTGAATGCCGTTTTGAGACTGCAGTCCGCCGTCGAAGAAGAAACTTGTCTTTCCCTGGGGAATCGGCAGACGCAGGGAAATACAAATTCCTTTTTCTCGACGCTCTGCGGTCTCAATACGGCCTTCTGTAGTTTTTGTTACCAACTGAGCGCAGGGTAGGTGAGCGGATGTTTATACACCACGTCACCTGAAGTCTCACGGTTGTCCAGTCAAGTGTTGAGTCTATGCAAACTTTGGTCTACGAAGACACAAATCGTGTCAAATTCGATGGCAACTTTTGCCTAAAGTGAAGGCATCGAGTGTTTGCCGAACACAATTTATCTTAAAGGTTTCCCACAGGACTGAAGTTTCTCGGGAATAGTTTAAAGTTTGTGCCTCGATCAGCATACGAATGAAGCGACAACAGTACCGCATCCGATATCGCCTTGGTTTTATTAACATGCGTTTTATTGTGCAGTAAAGACAGACTCAGAGCGGCGAGCCGCGTAGTCCTCGAGCGTGGAAACTAATCTGGGGTTAAGCCGGGACGAAATTAAGCTCGAGGCTTCCACACACCCACACGAGCTTGTTCAGGAGTCGCGTTACCTACTGCAGGTGCGGCGAGCGGATAGGAGAGCTTCAACCAGCCAAACTCCACTTAAATTAAACCAATCTATTCTCCGCCGGTGAAACTCTTGAGGGCTCTAAACTGTTGTAGTTTCGTCTAGTCACGGATCGTATACCTAATTTTCCCTTCGGAAATGCATTTCCGCATCGCAGATGGCAAACCGGACGGCCGTCCGGCTGCGGTAGCAACGCTGACCCCGGTGAAAATTTTGGAACGTTACGTCGGGCCCTGAGAAAGCCTAATCAGGCTCAATGTAAAGCTCGGAAATTTCGTCCTGGGAGAAAAATAATTCGCCACAACCAACATGCCAGAAAGTTACTTTGGTCGGGCCGATCGATAAATCGATAGCGTGAACAAATTAGTGCGTGAATCAAAGAATCAACGAATCAACGAATCAACACTTTAAGTACTGTGAACTGTTTGCCGCTCGCAAACGACCATGCCTTCTTCTAAGCACGTAAACGATACGAATGTTCGTAATAAATTTTCTTTTGGGTGCTCAAAAAAACACTTCAAGGTACGTGCATTTTTACATATTTTTTTTTTTAGCACATCAACTTGTTACTCAAATCGCCCAATAGCTGCGTCTTGGCAAATTCTAAGTCCTCTAAGTGAAGGGCTTAATCGCTTGGATCGACAGAAAAATGTATTTTTCGAAAGTTGGTTGGGCAGATAATTTTTTTATTTCCAGCGAAGGGAAAGAAGGTTTTAACGTATATTTTTAATCCGCCGGAACCGGTGACGTCGTTAAATCGCAAGATCCAAATGCCGATATGAAATTACACACCGAGAACTCCGCGACACACACACAACACACACGATGTACGAGAGCCGTGGGCATTGCCGGCTCGTTTCGTCTCATGTTGCATCTACATGTCCCCTTCTTGGTTAGCCGGGAGAATGTGAAGCCGGGAACGCACGACACACAGTGGCAACTGGATATGCGGTGGAAAGCTGCAAGGCTACGAGTCTCCGCGGGAAGCGATCGAATTAAATAATATTAAGTCCACAGCCGTTGTATTCAATTGAACATCGGTAGGTCCGAGAGACGGACGAGGGGTATCTCGAGAGACTCGGGTGAAGTAGAGCGAGAGGCCAATTCTCCCGCGGCTAAACACAAATTTCACACGCGAATTGAGGATTCGATTAATAATTAATAACGCTCCACCATAAATCGACGGCGCATCATAGATAAATATTATATGTAGATAAATATTATATAGTTACATATAAATTGGTACATATAGTCTGTAAATCAATTATATAGTTGGTATCCACCCGACCCCGGTATTGAGTCGGATCCGTCATATGGCTTCGGCGAAAAATGTTATTGCAGCGTCAGTACGAGCATAGTATTGGAGACTCTGCCGGAAATACGTCACTTCCGGTTGAAAACTTAGATTTCCAAACAGGAAGTGACGTTTCTCCGTATGGCGTCACTTCCGGTTGAAAACTTAGATTTCCAAACAGGAAGTGACGTTTCTCCGTATGGCGTCACTCCCGGTTGAAAACTTAGATTTCCAAACCGGAAGTGACAGTTTGCAGTATGACGTCACTTCCAATTGAAAACTGAGATTTTCAATCCGGCAGTGACGTTTTCTCGTATGACGTCACTTCCGGTTGAATACTGAGATTTTCGAACCGGAAACGACGTCACAACAAAAATTTGCATAACTTTCTGCCTCGCGTCACTTCCGGTTTGAAAGTGAGATTTTCAAACCGGAAGTCAAGTTACAGAGACATTTTTGATTTCTCTCAGCCGAGCTGTGATGGCATTGCCCAGTGCTTGGAAAACCGTCGGCTTCGCTCTGGCTGCCAACACCAGCCGCAGAAGGACCGACATGGCATTTTGGTGTACGGCAGCTAGTATGGAGACAGTCGTGCGCCGTTCTCCAGTTACCACGGATTCCTCGTAAGTAGGATTCTGCATGGCCAATACATTATATATCGATGTATATATATATATATTTTTTTTTTCGAAAAAAATCTCCAATAATTGTTACTCGTACGATCGAGATTAATTGAGAATTTATTATACGGCAGTATAGTCAGTTATTTTTTGGTATACGACCTGCGAAATTGCATATAAAATTCGCGTGAGAAACGGGCGCGTGATAAATATAAATTCACGAGGTACCGAGGGAGAGGGAGTGCGAGGTGCGGTGCGTGTGTGTCCGTTTGTCCGTCGGTGCTAGTGTAGTTGAAACGCGAGGATCGATGGCGCGCAATCAATCATGCAAATTGGCGATCCGCGACAAAATCTCGCAATCCCGTTTAGGATTCCGTATGGTAATGCTGTTAATGCGCGACACGCACGCGATAAAGCCCCCCCCCCCCCCACCTACCCCGTCCTCCCCCCTTACCTTTTCAGCCCTTCGCGCCAGTTCATGGTACAGTCTCTTCTGCAATCATCTCTGCTCGCTCTGGCCGAGCGGGTCGACCAATGAGCTACAGAGAACGGGACTGAGAGAGAACTAAAATTGGCAAAATCTACCCCTTCCCCGAAATCCTGGCTTCCCATTCCGCGGCCCCGTTCGTTCGCTCGCCACGTTTATCCACCCCTCGATTGTTTATTAACAATTATTCCGCGCCGATCGGGCCCATCGGTTCGCACGCTGTGCCGACGCCGTCGCTGGTGTTCGACAACGTATAATGCACAGGAGCGGCCAACACGCTCGCCGAAAACTCTCTATAACGCGTAACGCGAAATTCACTGCGATAGAGGGAGAGAGGAGTGTTTATGAACCCGCGGTCTGCCCGGACTGCACACGCAGGGCGCGCAACTCCGCTGTATTTTACGATGGTCTACCGAACGATGACGAACTCACCGGCAGATTATTGTGAGAGAGATTTTTTTTTTATCGCCGGAGGTCATATACATTCGTCGGTTCGGTGCTGTGGAAAATATTTTTTAAATAAAAAACGAAATGTAATACCGAAGTTGAGCGATGAAATCCATCCGTGTGCGATTTATCGGAGTTATGAATTGAATGGTTATTGATAAGAAAAAAAGGGTGTTGGTTGATATTATTCCGAAGAGCCGGAGAAAAACTGTGGGCCCGAAATGGAGTAAGCCTCAATTCGATCGCCATCGTGAGCACTGACGTTATTTGTATTGTAACCTCTCTGTGGAGTTGCAGTCAAATTTAAGATTTTTTTATTCTTATTTTTTTTTGTCCCGTGAGTGATAATTTTTTTTTGTATATCAACAGGGCGAACCGAATTAGCGGTAGAAGTTTGCCGTACACGATTCCCTGCAAATCGTATAGGCGCGGATCATCGTAACCAAAAAAAAGTGAACAACAGAAGTCGTTTATACAGAGGTACATCGAAGGTATAGGATGCGGAGTATAATATACGGCAGAGATCCGAGATGAATAATAGTCGAACGAGTAGAGCGTCGGCAACGAGCTCCATCACTTCCTCGTCGACGGCGGCTGCTGCTCGTGACGCGCCTCGCCCGCCACCCCTAGGGTATTAAATCACTGCCGAGTCGCTCGCGCGAACGGAAACCCGCGAATACGTTCGTGCCGCAGTAGATAGAGTTCGGAGGTGCTCTCTCGCACCGGCTATGAAACCCTCCTCCTCGGGACCCGAGCCGTCGAGGTAGATTTACCTCGACGGGAGAAATTTCCTGCATCGTCATCTAATGGCTCGGCAATCATTAAAAACTATATATATTGAAAAATATAAGAAATCAAGGCGCTGTATACTAATGTAGAATCATCATTTATAGGTCTGATTTTTTAGGAATTAAATTTACAAAAAACCGGTCAAACCTACAACATCAGGGTTTCGCAGACACATCAATTGAAGTTTCAATCGAAAATCGTTGATCAAATTCATTTACTTCTGTAAAGTGTATGATATTTTACAGAAATAAATACATTTTTTACTTATTAATTCTTTTTTGAATTTATTTAGATGAAATGCGTCGAAAAAAATGGAATGTTAAATGTCAATCATGTAAATATAGTAGCGAGACACCAATATTGAGGGCTTGGACATTTCAGCAATTTTCATCCTTAAACAACAAAAAAATCACATCGTGTCCACATTGGAACAGTGGAAGCTGCTTAAAATTTGAATTTTCAACGTGAATCATGTAAATATTGCTTGACCATTTTAGTAACCTTAATCCTCCCCCCCCCCCAAAAAAAAAAAAAAAAAAAAAAACACCTCGTGTCTACAGTGGAACATCGGACGCTGCCTTGACTCATCAAATTCAGGTAACGTACTTTACGAACACGGTGTAATAATTATTTCCATTGAGAGCCTATCTATTAACAGGTAGGTAAATTTATCATTAATTGGAAAAAAATTATTTCACCTTCGAAGTACAATCTTAAATCTCGTCAAAGCACTTTACGAAATAATGAATCATCATACATTTTATCGAGATAATTGTATTGTTTATTTATAAACTTAAAAAAATAATAATTTACATATTAAATGCGTGAACAAAATTTGTTTTTTAAACGCGAATCATGTAAACACACGTAACTCCAACCCAATACGTTTGACCATTTCAGTATTTGTAATCCCCGCAAAAAAAAAAAAAATCAACTCGTCTCTACATCGGAACAGTCGAAGCTGCCTTAACCCATCGAATTCCGGTAACGGAGTTTACGAAAACGATGTCAAAAATATTTCCATTGGGAGTCAATTTATCAGCAGAACGGTGAATTTATCATCGATGGAAAAAAAAATAATAATTTCACCAAAGCCCTCATGGAAGACTAATAGGGAAGGGGGTGGAAGGGATAAAAGTGGGGGGAGGGGGAGTTGAAATGGCGTCGAGAGAGAAGTACAGGGCAGGATGTGTGGGTCGAGTGCAGAGAGGCTTCAAACATGGACGAAACACGGCAATTTGCTGGCGCCTGGCAGTGCACCCTCGACCACCATCCCTCTGCGACACCGGCGAGCGCTCGCGCACACGCACACACAGCGGCGTTGCTCGCCCGCGTTCACGGCCAAATGGAACGAAATTCAATCGAATTAATTATCGCGCGTTGTTAATTACCGGATTCAGCCAATAAAACGCGAGAGGGAGATTGCGCGACTGCGCGCAGGCGAGAGGGAGAGGAGACGAGAGCGGAAAACGATGGAAGGGCACGGCAAGTGTGCAATTACATGTAACAATGAGTTCCTATGGGGGGCGGGGGCGTCGAGCCGGTACGTGACTGACTGGCTGTGGTGTAAAATATATTGGTTACATCGAACTTCAATTACGTTAATTGCGATCTGCCAAAGGATTTTATTAAAGTCAAGCCACGCCGGGGCAGCGTCGAATATTTTACAATGGGAATACAAAGCTAATGTTTGCTCGAGCCGTCGAATCCCAAAAGTCTCTTTTAATTATTTTCTCTTTGAAAAATAACCAGGTAGAACAAAATTCATTCATATTTACTGAAGTTGGAGTACGATACGAACGTCCGATAGACTAAAAAATTGAAAAAAAAGGTTTTTTTAGTTCTTAATTATTAAGTCTACAAACATATATTCATATGTGTCTGATGGGATTTAAATGTGTAGATAAGTTATTTCAATAGGCACTTTGTTATGTAAGGAGTGGGTGCGTAAAAATAGAAATGAACGAAACTTTCCTCAGCGCCTTGACTATCTTCCGAATCAAAGTCTTTGAATACAAAAACACGTGACTTTTATAAAAATTCTGCAATTTAATTTTTAGACGTGAACTAAATTTTTGTTGATGAAATTGCGTTTGAAAAAGATTCTCTACGGTGCGTTAGTACTCGTCAAAATTATTCCGGAATATTTCGATAAAAAACTAAGTAGATTTTACTGAAAATACCTCACTAGCCAGCGCGGGCGAGTCCGACCCGGCATCAAAGGTTAACTGAATAACAATAATTCGTTAAAAAATTTTCAAAATTAACGACGTAAAGAGGAGTCTCTCGAATAAAAAACAAATTTTGTCAAAATTGTGTTTGAAAAAGTTTCCCTACTGCGCGTCACCACTCCTCAAAAAAAAAAAAATTACGATCGAGCATCAAAGGCTCAACAGGAGTAAAACAAATTCAAAAAGCAAAAATAAAAATAAAAAAAAAGTAACGAGGTAAAGAGGAGTTCGCAGACCGAAACTCGGAGTCTCCGTCTTAATTGTCAGATTTTTTTCGGTCTGCCGTATCCGCCCGCTTGCCGGCGACGGGGTCGTGGATCCCAGCTTGTAATTATGCCTGGCAATATAATTGCTCTTTTAATTACTCTTTCGTTTTAATTCGCGGCGAGGAAGTATCTCTCGGGTGATTCCTCCCCCTTATCCTGTTTCCGTCTTTATCGCGAATATAACGGGCGACGATCCTCGAGGACGATGACGAGCGAAGAGGTAGGCGAAAGCTTGCAATCTTCGCGATTAACGAAAGTCCAACAGCGTTTGAGTCCTCTCCCCTGGAGCGGAGGTTGGTCCACGATTCGGATGAGGGGTGGGGAGGGGCGGAAGGGTGGTTTATGTACGTCGCGCGAGGGTAAAGCGAATGCTATCGCCATCTACAAGAGCTCGGTGAAAACTGGACGTTGAGGGTTGTATAGACGAAAAGTACGGGCAGGGGAGGGGCGAGGAGGGGTGGGGGGTGTGAGACTCCCACATACACGTGAGAGCAATGCCTCGGGCAAACAGCTTTGATGTACCGACCCGCACCGCGAGAGTGAGTCCGGAAAAAGAGAGATCTTTAGCTCGAGGGGTTTGTTGGAGGAAAAAATATATAAGAGAAGCATTGTAAGTGCGGGAGATGAGGGAGGAGAAAATAATGAAACTCGTTGTTAAAAGAAAAGAATTTTTTTTTTTTTTTCTAACACAATAATTTTCTAGATACTCGATGGAATTCGCGGGGTTCAAACTGAGGTTGCGATGGCCGGAGAGGTCTCGGGATTTGTAGAGGTAATTTTTAATTGACAGGGGATTTAATGGTGAAAAATAATATTTCGCCGTTAAATACATTAAATCATTTTGAACCATTAAATGGTGGAAGAACGAATTTAATGATGAAAAAAAATGAAATTAACGATTGAAATCGCACCTACGATCGGTGATTGTTATGAACAGTAGAATTGTACAGAGACCAAAAGTCAATATTAGTGAAAATTAAAAATTTGGTCCAATTTTGTCCGCCGTTATTTTTAAATGAACGATGGATTGAATCGAAACAAAATTGTCTGAACCCAATGGGTCATCGACTGACAAAATAATTGATAGCATATCGACGTCTCCGTTCCCCCAAAAAAAAAAAAAAAAAAAAAAATCGGTCAATCGCGGTACCGATAAAAACGCCTTAGCGCAAGATAAACATTTCCAGGGCCCCATCGAGAGTCGCGTCTCGCCGGAGAGGTATCCGAGAGGGTTTGCTTCGGTTGCCAGGCAGCCGAGAAAATTTCGCTCGCGCCGATTAGCGAGTCGAGGAGTGTTGAAACTCGGGCGAGAACGGTCGTGCATTTGCTTAGCGAGATCCAGTTAGCGTCGGTACGCGAAGAATTCCGGAAGACGCGCCGGATAAGAGAGCCGAGGCGAGATGGCTCCGGGTATATACGTTGCTAGAAGCGCACACAGATCTCGTTCACCGCACGTTTCGGCACTATCATTGACGAGAGAACTCCAGTAAAAGGAGAAAAAAAAAAAAAAAACCTAAACCAAGAAAAGAAAAAAAGAAAAAAAAACCAGGAACTGCTGCTCGGCTATTCGGCTGCTCGGGAATGAAATAAATTCTTTCCATCGTGAAATATATTATTCCGAGAGCGAGTTGTCGAAATTCCGAAAGTCGCGTTAGCGCCCGAGAGCTCGTACGTTTAGTGCGAGAAGCGTACGAATAACGGGGCTTGTATGGGGAGAAATGGGGGGGGGGGGGGGGTGAGGGGTGGGGAGGGGAGCGCGAGGAAAGGGTTGTGCTCTCCGACGATAACGGGGCTCTCACGCTAAACCCCCTCGAGGGCCGCTCTCTCTATCCACTGGCGCACTTCCGGTCGTTATTTACGAGCGTTGGAACTTTGCTTCCGTGTGTCTCGTGCTTGGTCTCCACGATGAAACTCCAGGGGGTTGAAGGGAGGGGGCTTAAACTACGTTTTGCAACGTGTACGTGTGTTACCTGAGCGAGGAGAAACTAGGAAAGACCGCGGGTAAATACAGGTGAAGTCTTCTTCGGTCGAATATCGAGAGTCTCGATGTTCGCCGTCACTGTCGGGTCTCCGCAGAGACCGTCTTCGCGAGCGCTTATTGTGCGATTTCTCGGCAAACTCCCTGTTCCTCGTGCATATACATCGCGAAATAGGTAAGAGTCGGGTAGTTCGAGTGACTCTCGAAAGAGAATACCTGATTATGCGAGCCGCCGAACGGAAACTCGGTGGCGAAATAAGAATAAGAGGTTCCGTATCGCTTGTGTCTCTATGAATAATTGATAAATCGTACACTGGCTCGTATTTCCGTATCGGCGAAATTCTAGTGAATTTCATGGCGGGCGGGAGGGAGGGATGAGGTTCGAGTGTGTGCACAAATCGTTGAGCCTGGAAGACGCGAGAACAATGTTTTCCGCTGCGAGAAAGATGGGAAGGGAGAGCGGGGCAAAATGGACCAGTGGGGCAAAACAGGGTAGACATATATGGATGGCCCATTTTGCCCCATCGACACATCCTGATTTTCTGGCAGTTCTGCCCCACTGTCCCATTTTGACCCGCTCTCCCTAAGTAAGATTTTTAGTGATTCATGTACTAAGCACAAGGTACGGGTCCGTATTTGGATGGGGCAAAAGTCCGATCGACACGTGCGATCGCTAATCGATGACGTACAGTCATGAATGGTATTCACGACTTTTTCGTTAGAAAAACGATTTGTTGGTTAATCAAAAAAAATTCTTTTCCACGTTTTTCATTTGGAATATTAATTTTACAATTTTCTATGTAAAAAAAAAATTGTACAGTTAACAAGAAAAAAGAATATAGTGGATCTTCGTTGGTGAAAGAAACATTGTCGACCGCGCAAAATTTGTCCGCATTGCCCGTGAACGATCAACTCTATCCCCGTTCGAATAATCCCCGCGCCCCTCAGCGACGCAAATTGTGACCCGGTGTCTCTTATTTATATCGAAATCGATACGTCGGGATGTGAGCAACAAGTTCGACGATGTCCCATCCCGATCGGCGGACCGGTGTGAAAACGAGCGCCTCTAGAAGCTGAACCGGCCGAGGTCCGCGCTGAGCCGTCCACTCCAGGGTCAATGAAACTTTGAACCACTCCGATAAAACTCACCACCGTGTAAACAGCGAATTACGAATAAAGAAATAAGAATAAACAGGGAAAGCGCTGTCTTTACAGCGCTGCGCCGAGGCGCTATATCGGTAAGCTCGGGGAGCACAGAAGGTTAGGAGGTGAAAGAAGTCGAGTAAGAGGTGAGTGACGTCGATCCTCCCTTGCGTCCACCCCTTCGAAGCGAGTAGTGTGCGGTAGATTGCGTCGCGAAGTTTCCCCCGCGGTCTGGGCTAACTCCGTTGTGTCCGGCAGGGTATGCGGGAGGTCGACCGGTATGCACAAGTCCATCGAATATTTATCGGCGAGAGCGTGTAGGTAGGCGAGAGAGGGCGCTCGCCTGTACGAGCTTCGGGCCGGAGTCGAGGCTGCAACGCGC
This sequence comes from Stenichneumon culpator, assembly GCA_964017025.1. Taxonomy (NCBI): domain Eukaryota; kingdom Metazoa; phylum Arthropoda; class Insecta; order Hymenoptera; family Ichneumonidae; genus Stenichneumon; species Stenichneumon culpator. The sequence continues at coordinate 14,105,629 of OZ024779.1, read as the reverse complement.
GAAGGGGGATGAGGCTCGAGTCGGCCGGGGAGGCAGGGAGGCGCGAGGGGATAAATTTCTACCCCAGAAGGAGTCGTGCAAGTTGCAGTTAGCAGCGACGGGGTAGTGTAGGTCAAGCATGAATAGTTTATGGTGAAACTAGGGGTGGCTCGACTTAACCGCAGACATCGGGTCTCTGGAGCGCGTCCGCCCGTCCGAGTGACTACCGTCGCGACGCTCCATGGCGTTGTGCCCCCCGCCCCTGTGCTGCAGGGCCGAGTCGGTGGTTTTGCGGGTAAAGCCCTACACCGTTCGCCTTGCCTCTCGGCTATGCGCCTCGCACGCTGCATTACCGATATAAAATTCACCTTTCCCATCCGCGATATGTGGGTATTAGACGGACCGTCGAGGGTGGCAGCGGGGGGTTGCTCGGAGTCACAGATTCGCGCGATGAATCTTTGATTATCCCGGTGCGATCCGTACGGAGGGTCGCGATAGCGGTTTTCATGCTGGCGCACCGGCCGGAGTCGGTCCGATCTGGATGGAAGCGGGCGAAGGGGGATTACGGATAGAGGGTGAGTTCGTTATGCCGGTTAACCCGGTAATTAATTTATCGCTCGCAATCTCTCGCACCCCTCTATTACACTGTACGCTGTTCCTGCGCGACCCTCCGAACGATCCGCACCGATGACAATAACGACGGCGGAGGCTCTCGCTATCCGGGCTGTTCAACCCCTCTCGGGCGCACTGCGGGCGAACGCGAAACGCTTCCGTGTGTGGGAATACACGGGAGGGGGGGAGCTCACCCCCGTACGAGTGAGAGCAGACGAAACGGGGATAGCGGCCGCACCGCATACAAGCTATTAGGCTCGGTCAATGACACGCGAGGAATCCTGAAATACGGTCGCTCTCGGGAAAACGAGCGAGACTTATCGTCGGCCGGTTACGGACGATAAGATAATGTGATCTTCCGGTGACACGTGTTTTTGTCGGAACGACGATCGGCCAAGGCACCTGAGGTCTGAGACATTCTCGGACCGACCCCGGGAGAATGGGGCAAAACGGCGCTGCCGGGGAACGGAGATCATTCGGATGCAGTGAGAGAAGGACATAGTAAAAACTACCGGTGATCCAATGCAGATATCGTTATATTAATTATAAGACAAATTGAAAGTGTTACTGTTCTACACTATGAAAACAAATTGTACATGTAATATGTACCGATAATAAGGAAAATTACCATACCTCATGGTAGTAAGCAACTAAGGCGCCACCTGTGGCAGAAAGCAGAGCTGGGCAAATAGCCTAAGTACTTGAAGTACTTCTTGATGTATGAAGTACTTGAAGTACTGAGCGTTGGCTAGTTCTTGAGAGCTGACGTACTGAGTACTGGCAGAACGAAATTGCTGAAGTTCTGAGTGCTGGGCACTGACTCAGTACCTGACACTTCAATGCATACTTCGAGTACTTAGTGTGTTTGCCCAGTTCTGGCAGAAAGTCCCAGATTTTCCGAGAATCTTTACCATGATATCTATGAAAAATTCTTATAAATCCGGCACTTCCTGTCATGGGTTTCCACCTAGTTCCGTAATACTATGGTACTGTGCTAATAACTCTCACGCGATGTAGTCATATTTACTAGATTCTTCTCTCAGTATGGAAGCGGAGATATCCCAGATAGAAAACTGACGGCACGGAGTCTACTCTGAACTGAAACAGGAACAGACGCCGTGCCGGCACAATGCAGATATGATATGCGGACACACATATTGGGTATTGGTATCGGTAATTTTATTATGACCTAGTTTAACTATAGGTCAATGACGCAGTGAGATGTGGTTGTTGTAGGGAAATCAAATTATCAGGTAATAAAATTAGGGGAAAATATGAGAATAAAAGTACACTCTTCTGTAAAAAGCTCTTTTTACAGAAACTGTTTCTGCAATGCTCAAACACATGTGCGTTGCAATTTTACCGTAAAAATTTTATTTTTAATGAAAACATTTGTAAATTTCAGGCAAAAGATTTGTAACCTCGATATCTGGTAGTTTTATTTTACAAAAAAAGGTGCATGAATGTTTAATTAATTTAAGTAGTGTAAACAAATTTTCTATGCTCCAGTACATTAAATGTACAATTTATTTTCACAGTGCAGAATAAACTAATAATATAGTAACAGTAACACTTTCAATTGACACTTTACCGACAAAGGCAATTATATTCGTGGAATTGAATAAGTGTCGTTCGGGTCAAAACAGTAATTCCTAAAAAAAAAAGAAACTATTTTGAAAAATAAAAAAAAACAAACAGTGAAACCGATCGTGAACAAAACTCATCGATCCAATCTGATTTTCGATTCAACGACCGGTATCAAAAAAGGGTTGAAAACAGGAAAAATGAATTGTTCCCTCATATCGTCAGTTCCGCATCATTTGAAAAAAAAAAAAAAAAAAAAATCATCTCCCTCCGGCGCTGACTGCATCGCCGCGCCATTTTCGATTTATCCTGTCACGGAGCACCGAGGGTGAAAAAATCCCGGAGTATCGGACTGCGATCGCTTTTCGACGATTGGTTTCGCGGGGGGGAGGGGGTTTGGTTCGGTTTGATGATAAAATAAAATCGTACGCTCGAGAGTCACCGTGCGGCGGGAGGGTTGAAAAAGAGCCCGAGGGTGGAGAGTCTGTGCATTATTAGCGGAGGGAAGGAGATCGGGTTGCCGCCTAAATTTAATGTAGAGCCCGATAGAGCCTCGGAAACACGGTGGCGGAAGGTGAGTATATCGTTGTTCTCGCTGGTTAGGGTGGGAGGGGTTTTTTTTTCGCGCCCCCGTTTCAGCAGCCAGCGAGCATTCGAGTTCGGCGAAATCACTGCCGGTGGCGGTGCTCTGTGTGCTTCCCGGTCGTCCGGGCTCGTCGTTACCACTACTATACCGAAAAATCCACACGCCATTAACCACAGCCCTTATCTGGCCGCAAAAACAACGAGCCGAGCACTCACTCCCTTCTCCGGGCAGTCGCTGTGTGTTCTCCACTCCGGGCCGCGACACGGCCCAGGCACACAGACAAACCTTGCCCCCCCCCCTTCCCCCCAACCCCCGCTTGGGGGGAGGGTCGAGAGCGAAGAGCGCGCAACCCTCCTGCCGACAATGCACCACGAGTATTTCGGCGTTGCGTGACAATCCGACAAACGCAAACACGCGGATATTCCCTCGGATTCGGAAATCGTTGGGGCGCGCGCATGCGCGCGGGAGTGCCGCGAGCATGCGCAGCGGCAAGTAGTTTCAAAATATGGGCGAGGGAATAATACAGTGTTTAGTATTTAGTCAAAAAATAGAAAAAATATAAAAAAAAAAGATCAAGAACAAGAGATTGTGGTGTTGGACGAATTAAGGGTGTTTATGTTAAATCGGAAACTACCTGCGCAGCTGCAGATAGTTTCAAAAGTGCCGCGAGGCAATGTACAGAGAGGGAATCACATAGAGATTTAGTGAAAAACTAAAAAAAAAAAATTGAAAACAAGATAAAAAACGAGAGATTGTGATGTGGACGAATTAAGGGTGTTTACGATAAATCGGAAACTACCTGTGCATAGGCAGGTAGTTTCAAAAGTGTCGCGAGGAAATAATACAGAGATTTAATGAAAAAACAGAAAGATGAAGACAAAAAAAGATCAAAAAGAAGAGATTGTGATGTTGGACGAATTAAGGGTGTTTATGTTAAATCGAAGGACAGAGAGCGGGTACGAGCGAAGCAGGAATAATATAAGTGATTGAAAGAGCGAGCACCCGCCTCGGCCGCCCCTCGCCCGCCGACAGTTCGACAATCACGCCGATTCCGAGAGCGGAAAATAACATGCGGGGCGGCGCGGAGGAGAGCGGGCCGAACAATTTGAGAGATTACAGTGGTGTACCAGGGGGGTAGTTTCGGTGCGCAGTCTCCTGCCCTCTCACTGTCCCGCTTTCCAATCGGTTTAACTTCCACTGAGCTGCGGGGTTGACATTTGTACGTACGTGCATACGTGTGTGCATGCGAGCGCTCTCTGGACTCGAGAGTTCGACCTCCACGGTACACCGCCGGCTGAAAGGATGCTGCACATCATTCACACGCACACACGAACGATCCTCTATTTTACCGAATACCCCATACAGGTGCCGTGAAACTGCCGGCCGGGGGAAAGAGACGGCCCCGCCGGTGAGCGTACCTCTGACATTTTGCATTTTGTATTCGGCATTTTGCATTTCGAGCTGTGCCGCACACGCTCCCTGCACGGCTCTCCCGCGCACCGCGCAACCAACCTACAGCCTACTTTACAGGATAAAATAAATACATATATATATATATATATATGTATGTATGTATGTATTTATGTAGATGTATAGATATGGATATAGTGCATGGGGACAAGCCAGTTGCAGCGCGCGATGGATAAATTTAGCGTAAATAATGCGGAGACATTTGCCGTTCGCTCGCTCTCGCTCCCGTCTGTCGCACTGCGGGGGTGGAAAACGGTGTGGTTCGCCGCACAACTATATGCGCCCCTTGGATGTGTGTGTGTCTGTGTGTCGCAGGCGAATCGGGAACACGCGAAACACGCGAGACTCGCGAGGACGAACGTGATGCGCTTGCCATACAGACTTTACCCGTCCTATAACGGCCGGCATCTGCGGAATTTTTCTTCAACACGTTTTCCGACACTGCTCTCTGTCTACCAGGGGTTGGAAATTTTCGAAGCTCCTAACCAAAGAAAAAGGTTCGTTTTGGGTGAAAAATGTTACTGTTGATTTTTTTAGTTTTTTAATTTTATGACGGTAATTTTTTGGTTTTTTTTTTTATCTCTCGCTGCAGCTCGAAATCGGAAGCGTGTCGCTGTAAAACATTTCCGTGCGGCACGGCATATTAAGTTTTGTATGCATTAAAAAAAAAACAAACAAACCGATGGATTGAATCTAATATTAAAATGCGAATGTAAAAAAAATTAATTTTGAAAATTTACATACGATATATAAAGCTTGCATGCATAAACTGATCGACGAAATTTAATATACCGTTCGGAGACGTGCTTAATTATAGCGATCAATTTATTTCGCCTCAATTATGTATATTGAATTTAACGCACCGTGTTGCGAGTTAAAAATTCATAATTTTGTGGATTAATTTTCGGAATTTTTTTTTACATTATTGAAACAAATTTTACCTCTTTCGGGACACATTTTACGGGAAATGAACCCTAGGGATGTAAAAAAAAAAACTAAACGCGATCCTTCCGAACGATAAAATAAATACCTCGATAACACCGACGTCTCAGTGAATGACTTAATTTCGAAGCGCGCCGGAGAACTACACAATACCATAAGAAAATCGAGGTATGACTGGTGTGTTGCACGCGCGAGTGTTTAATGCACCTACGTTCTCGGTTCCCTGCTAAATACGGTCATACCGCTTTTTATCATAGGGGAGAGCGTGCTAAAACGAGACAGTGGGGCAAAACGGGACCGCCAATCGGGATGCGTCGATGGTGCAAAATTTCCTACACAGTAAAAAAAGTTTGTATTTTTTACAACTTATTGTCCACAAACGTCCACAATTTTTTATTCGTTAATTTTCCAATGGCACCGTCCAGTCTTAGTTTTACAAACAAAAGTCCAAACTGAAATTGTTAATTACACGTGAAATAAAACGAAAGGTTTGTAATATTCAAACTTTGACAAACGAGTATGTCACCTATTTATCAAAATTATTTTTACGAAACTTTGTATTCCGATTTTGCGAAATTATTTTTTACGGCGTAAAATGATTGGAAAATTGGGTTTTTTAAAGTGTTTTTAAAAATGCAAGATTCCAATAATTTTTCGACGTCCCATTTTGCCCCATCGATGCATCGAGATGGTCTGTCCCGTTTTGCCCCACTGTCCCATTTTGCCCCACTCGTCCCGATAGCCCTTTTTTATTTCGTCACAATTAATCGTGATAGCACGTCCTACGTGCGTGAGTCTTGCGAAGAATACGCGGAGAGGGCGAGACGGCGATCTCGCCCGGGGAATTCTTCGAAAGCTGGGCGAGGGTTGACCCTCCTCCCCAAAAACAATCAATTATCGAGAAAACTTGGCTTGTCGCGGCAAGGTGAGGGCCGAGAGGGGGGGGGGGGGGGGGGGGGGTCGAAGGTCTGCTCGTCGAGAGCGATTCTTTACGATCAGTTTCAACGGGAGGGTACTTTAGCCCTCTCTTGGCCCCCCACGAGTCTCGGGAAACTTGTCCGTACGAGAGGAGAATGGCCACCATCTCACGGGGCTCGCCAGCCGGAAACTCTACCTCCGCACGTGAATCACAAATCGAACTCTCTCAAAGGATCCCCGGAACTATCCCGGGCAACAATAAATTGATTCGAGTTCGCTCTACTTGTTGCAATTAAGACACCACTTTCCGGTAGGAATAAACAGACTGTGCATCTAAAGTAATTCCCGCACTGAAAAAAAAAAGATATATCACAGAGTCAAGTAAAGTTTGCTTGTGGGATGCCGAAGAAAAAAATTGTTACTTCCATTATATTTTCTATCCTTACAATCCCGCACGGGATTGACACAATGACATGCCAGGTTATTTCAATATTATATGGAATTGGAGGAGTTGAAAGTAGGATTGAAATTTTTTTTAATGTCTTTGGCAGCCCACAAGCGGGTTTTTTTTTTCAGTGCGGAGAGAAAAGTTCAGGAACGATCACCAGATTCATACATTCACCTTGTGACAAGTGCGCAGTCTGGGAACCCGGATGTTCTTGCTTCCGGCAATTTGTTTGATTGGCGAAAACGAATGTCCAGGTCAATTCCAGAGAAAAATGACAAATTTTCTCTGTAAAGTCACTCCCAGTGTGAAAATCTGATTTTTTCGACCGAAAGTGACGTATTTCCGGTATGACGTCACTTTCCGTCGAAAAATTAGAATTTCGAACCGAAAGTTAAGTTTTCCCCCATAAAGTCACTTCCGGTCGAAACAATTTGAATCTCAGACCAGAAGTGACGTTTTCCCCCATGAATGTCACTTCCGGTCGAAACAATTAGAATTTCGAGCCGGAAGTGACGTTTTCCCCCATGACGTCACTTCCGGTCGAAACAATTAGAATCTCAAACCGAAACCGAAGTTTTCCCCCATGACGTCACTTCCGGTGACGTCTGATAGCCTGCGCTCTACTCACCCCAGTAATCCTATCAATTACTTATTTTCCTATCGACTAGTAATATTTCTCCGTGCAAATATATTTTATTTTTTCCGTAGAAATCTTTTCCCTCGCCCTCCAAGCTCTCGTTCACTTCCGCCGAAAGAACAGTCACGCTGGCTCAATCATTCGCGCCCTTTCAGCAGAGTTCTCCGATTATACACGCCCACCCTTGTTTCCCCCGGGGTCTTAACGGCAGTCACCGTCGTCCGACTCGTTACCGGACGATCGAACTAAATTTTGTCGTACGTGCTCGGTTAGCGAATCGAGGAGGATTGCGCACCGACGTTGTGTACGTTGTACACGAGCCCCGTGAAAGGCACGGCGCTCTAATATGAGTGAATTCGAGGAGGGAAACCCTCTCGTCGCTCGGGCCAAGTGGTTCTATCGCTACCCTGGACGTTCCCTCTCGTTTCCACCCTCGGAGAGTCGCGGTCTACTCAGACACAATGGAAACTACGAAATCCGAGATAAGTGGTGGCTCTCCCTCCGTCTCCTCTTCCCGTTCGCTCCGCCGTATGAAACAGCCGTGAGGATTCCGTTAAATTCCTTGGCCTTCGGTCGTGCTCTCGCCGCGGGCCGTGAAAGGGACTGTTGGCTCGCGCGCGCCGTCTATACAAGCACGGAGCTCCCCGCTGCAAGCTCACAACCCCGCCGGCGGCTCGCGCTTACGCGCCGACGACGAGGACGAAGACCGAGAGGCGTGCATTTAATATGCAGGGTGAAAACGACCTCGCGGTCGGCGGTGGCGTTCTCTAATTTATGCGATTCAGTTGCTAACGCGGGGATGCCTCTCTCGCTTTTGGGCCATTGTTCGCTCCACAATGAGAGCGCGGGGGGCCTCGCCAGCCTCTCCGGCCTGGCCCTCTCTCCAACCCCGGAATAGGCGACAAAGCCGTTTCATCGATGTAAAAGGATTTTTTAAATTTCTCCGAGAAAACAGATAAAACAATTAAATTGGGTACTAGTTTGATTGAAATCGATCGAAGGAATCTTGATTTTTTTTTTATGTTTCGGTTCAGGGCATTTTTTCAAAAGGGCGTAAGTTCCGTATCGTCGATATGGAAGACTTGAAAAAATAAGTCGGGGAAAACATGAGAGTATAAATAAAAATTGGATACTCGTTTGATTAAAATTGATCCAAACAATCTTGCATTTTTTTAATTTTTCGTTTTAGGGTATTTTTAAAAAGGTCTAAGGTCCGATTCATCAAAATAGAAGTACTAAAAATAGTTCGTGGAAGACAGTAAAAAATAAATAAAAATTGGATACTCGTTTGATTGAAATTGATTGAGTCAATCTTCGAATTAAAACAAAGCTCTTAGAAGACTATATAAAAAAAATGGATACTCGTTTTTTTGGTTTTAGGTATTTAGGTATTTTTAAAAAGGATCAAACTACCAAAATAATTATTGCATAAATATGTCGCCGCGGCACAAAATCGTCAATCGGATAAAAAAAAAAGTGTCCCCTCCCAGTATTAATCGAGCGTCGAATAAACAGAATCATCTCTACAACTGCCCAACTCCGCGAATCCGTGATTCAAGAAATTTTTCATGTTTCCACTAATCCACTGTTTGTTGTTGGGCCGTCGATTGGAAATCTCCCCCAGCGATCTTAGTTCGGGGGATTAACGTAGAAAAGCGATCAAGTTTCGCCGTCGAGATTTCGCAGAATGATAGGAACATTCCCTCGAAACTAATCAGCGACTCGTTAGGGTTTCGAGCTTCCCCCGCTAGCAAAAGGTTGTGCCCCGTTGTCGGGAGCAAAGCAGCAGCAGCTGCAGACGCCCGATTTGAGGAATGAGCGATTCTCTCGGCAACAGAACCAGCAGGTATACAATTTTCCGTCCCGCCGGGGCTTCGCCGATTCCTCAAAGCGTCCCCAGTCGGTGCGAAAGGACAGGCCGAGGTCGGAGTTTGGACCGGCGGAACGGCAGCTCTTTGGGCATCAATTAACGAGAGGAAACTTCGGTAGCGAAACTTGGTGCGGGAATCCTGTCGGGGAAGGGAGAAACTGCTATTATTCCGTGTCGCCAGACGTTGGCACTTTCGGCCTTTCACGACCCGAATCCGTGAGATCGTCCGAACGAATAACATAGCGGAAAGCGCGCGTTTCGGGCGGAAACGATCCCACCGAACGTGCGTTCACCGTCACTCGGGCGCATTAAATTTATTACCTGTATTCCTCTCTCTCCATCATCCAGCCGAATTAAATTAACCCCGGGCGTCAGCCGAACCCCCCAACCGCCCCCTCGATCGTTCATTTTAATACGGTAATTAATTATAATATTATCGCGTTTCGAAGGCAATATTATAATTCCAATCGCGCCCGGTGATCACAGCCATCACAGCATCCGGCGGTGAGTACCGCTCGGCTGTTTTCGCCGGGCGTTGGGTACAGCCAAAGCTGGATGTTATATGACCCGCGGATTGCCCGAGCTACCGGGGGAATTTAATTAACCTTCCAGCGATGAGGAGCAGAGAAGAGAGTTAATATCGAAATGTACAGCGAAGAGAGCTCGACTCATCCTCCCCATTACTCTCGTTCCGGCCTTCTCTTTCGAGACGTATCTCTCTCCCCCCCCCCCTCCCTCCTCCCCACCCGACGGTAATCTGGATCGCCTCATCACTCTATACACTCGTCCCGCTGATCCGCAGCTTCCTCCGTCCCCGAGGGATTATTTTCGCGCTATTCGAGCACCAGAATCAGCTCCGTAGCGAGCGGAGCTTCCGCAGTCGTGCTTTCGCGGTCGGATCGCTATCGTCCCGGAAATTCTCTTCCAGATCGCGGGCTCCGATAAATATATCCGTGATTAGGGCCGCGGTTATCGGGAGCGACGTATCCGCGTATCCACCGTTGCGGCCCGGCCTTACTCACTTTTCTCATGGATATTACCGAGTTATGCGGTATGGGAGGAAAAAAATCATAAAAAAATCGCTAGCAAACCCAGGACCGGATGACGAACGAGGGAGAGAGGGAGATCGACGTCAAAATCTGCTGGCTCGGGACGAGGAGAGTCGAGCCGAGCGAAAATAAGCTTAATCTCGCTGAGTGAAATCGCTGCCAAATGTAATGCGTCTCTTCTCCGCTCAGAGGCTGGGTGGGGTGCAAGTACAGAGGCACCGCTTCCGCTGCTTTTCACCGCAAAAGCTCGCGCACACTTATTTCACCGGGCCCGAAACGCCGCCTTATTCGTCGGTGTGTTTTTTTCATCCCACTGCGATAACTCGGCCGAGCTCCGGTCGGGCTTGCGACAACGAAATATACCAGCGGTTTACGTAACAAGGCTGGCGCGTATAGCCGGTGTGGCTATCGACGGATTAACCGGTGTGGGCCAGCGAATGAAAAAGCTATATCAATGAGGACGGCCAGGGTTGGGCCGAACGACCATCGATATAAACGACCCGCATGCACCAAAAATCCTCTTCCCCTTCCCCCATTTTCGCCGCGGGCCGGTGTTCCTCCTGCGGCAACACAACCCCTTCATCCCCCCTCAGCCACCCCTCCCTTCCCCCTGCAGCTCACTTTTCCACGTTGACTGGGAGAGCGACGCAGGTTTCAAATATTTTACTTCCGCTCGCATTGGCTAAGCCCCTTCGGTGGTAGGACGGGAGTGTATGGTGTTCGATCCGATGCACTGTGACTACCGCACGGCTATAATACCACTGAGGATTCTCGCACCCTCGCGGGGGTGGTGGAGGGAGAGGGAGGAGAGAGCTTGCACCGAATACGGGTGGCGTTCCCGCAGTTTTTGGATATATGTTGTTAAGGGAAATTAACTATGTAGGCGGACAAATATAAATGTGGAGTGATGTTGAATTTAATTCTGCGTAAGTGGAATCACTATTGCGTAGACTTGGTCAAAAGTAAGGGTCTGATCTTAAGGAATATTTCATTTTGGGAAAGGACCTCAATTTTCTTTTTTAATTCGATAATTTTACTACATAGACGGACAAAAATAAACGTCTCATTTTATCGAATTTAATTTTGCCTTAGTGGAATCACTATTGAGTAGACTCCATAAAAAATAAAGGCCCGATCTCAAAAAATATTTCATTTTGCTAAAACTCGATTTCTTTGTTTGCCGCCTTAATTGTACGATCGATTATTTATCAATGAACGATTATCGTTTATAACACTTTCTTTTTAGTGCCATCCAAGAAAGTGAACTCTGAGGATCCCGCGTGATTTTTTTCAGAATTTAGTCGCCACGCATCGCGGTTATCGTTTTGCAGGATTTCCGAGATCGGCGAACTCTACTTTCTCGTTAGAGACGTACTTGAAGGCTCGTCATTTCTTTTCTCGGCCGATATTAAGTTTTTTTTTTTTTTACGTAGACCCCTGACGTAGTTTCCAGGCTTTCGCTCGTGTATCCCAGACAGATGTACAGTGGAGACCCGCCCGGGTTTCGATCGGTCTAGGTGGAAGTCGAGCGTACAGCGATTCAAGTCGAGTCGGGCCATCAGGCCGGGAACCAGGAAACGAGAGGCCTGCAACTTTCATAGCCGGCCGTACGATCCATCCGTCTTTCTCTTCATTCGCTTTCTCCCTCACCGTGAATATACATACATATCTCCCGTGTTGCTCATCGATCGCCGTTATAAATACTGCACGATCCCCCGCTGGTCGCATGCTCTATAGTCCCGGAGACCTACTGCGGATATTTGCGTCGATCCGACGAACCGAGGCCGTTGAAGGCTCGTTTCGCGAACGCGAAATTCATGACTAAAGTTCGAGGTAAAAAAAAAAAAAACGAAGAAGAAGAAAAAAGAGCCCCAACTAACTCCCGAGGCTCGTTGTCTGTTCATTCGTGATTCAACGATTGCTCGATGTCGCATGCGATCTAACTCCGTCCGGAGGCTGCCCGATCGTGCAGCGAAGGAAAATGGAATTATTCATTCGCGACACTGGGCGGGGATGACGGGGTAGGAAATGCCAGGGAGCGCGTGTGTGCCGGTCCTTGCCAACGTCATACGCCCAACAGGCCCGAGGGACCGCGCGGCTTCTCGAGACAATTTACCCTCCGTTGGATACATGTCAATGCGGTGTGACGTTTCCCGGTGCGGGGCTGCCGAGGGACGATCGATCGAGGAATTCGATCGCGTCTGAGAGCCGGGAGAGAGATTCCCTCCCCTAAGACGGCTCCCGATGGCGGTGGCCCTGGAGATCATCCCCCGGTGCGGTCGGTGGTCGAATGCTTCTGGGACGCCGGATCGTGCGTTCAACCAACAGGAGCCTTAAGGTCGATCTCGACTCTGGCGGCCGCGCATCCCGGGACTTCCTAACAGTAATTATGGATTTGCTTTTCGCGGATGCGGAGGAGCAATGAGGAAGCTGGAGCTTGCGAATCTTTGGTGGCTCATGAGGTGCCGGATTCGCCTTCAGCCGTGAGCTATTGATCTGAAGAGTCTCGTTCCGTACAACTTTGGTCACTCTAAAAACAAGCGTGTTGTCAAGTGTATTGAAACAAGTCACAACGGACATGTTACGGTGGGCCCGAAGATCATCCCTCGGTGCAGTCGGTGGTCGAATGCTTCTGGGACGCCGGATCGTGCGTTCAACCAACAGCAGCCTTAAGGTCGACCTCAACTCTGGCGGCCGCGCATCCCGGGACTTCCTTACAGTAATTATGGATTTGCTTGCCGCGGATGCGGAGGAGAAATGAGAAAGCTGGAGCTTGCGAGTCTCTCGTGGCTCATGAGGTGCCGGATTCGCCTTCAGCCGTGAGCTTCTGGTATGAAGAGTCTCGTTCCGCACACCTATGCTCCCTGGAGCGCCGAGCAATAGGGTTATTACACTTTATTGTCAAAGTATAGCGTATAGGCGGGAGGAACGTCATACACAAAAATGCACCGCTCTCAAATTCATCGCGAGCGAGTGCGAATGTAGGTCCCGATATTGATCGCGATAAGTGTCAGACTGCGATAATGCGTGCGAACAGGACACGAGCTTGGACAACTGACTCGTCTCGAGAGAGCTTGTCCCGCGGAGTGTCCAACGCGACGTGATAGAACCAGTAGCAGCCTTAAGGTCGATCTCGACTCTGGCGGCCGCGCATCCCGGGACTTCCTAACAGTAATTATGGATTTGCCTGCCGCGGATGCGGAGGAGAAATGAGAAAGCTGGAGCTTGCGAGTCTCCCGTGGCTCATGAGGTGCAGGATTCGCTTCCACCTGTGAGCTTTTGGTATGAAGAGTCTCGCTCCACACATCTACGCTCTCTCTCTCTCTCTCTCTCTCTCTCTCTCTCTCTCTCTCTCGAGCTCGGCGTCGAACGAGCTGGCCCAGAGAACTTGCACATATATGCACGAACATGTGTATATATGTGTGTTCATAGACTACGAGCGGGAGGGAGAGTTACCGTCGGTTCATTTACCGGTATTGTTGTTCCCGCGAAAGCTCCAGCATTCCCTGGGCCACAATTCCACGCCACTTCGAATGCAACTCAGGAGCTCCGTCGCCTACCGCGAACGGAGGGTAGAGACACCCTCCATTCGCGGTACGTACACCCTCCCAGCCACGTAACTCTGTGTATCCCTGGATGCTGCATCATCCCAGGCATCGTCTCCGCAACTCGGAATCCTCGCTCGGTTTACCGATGCTCTATTGTGCCGCGAATACCGTCGAGTGTGTATCGGCACGATAAACTCTTTACGGGCAGCGCGGAGGGAGAAGAATATTTGTGGGAATGGCGTAATTACGTAGTCACGGATCTGCGAGAGACGGGATGGAAAGCATTCTTTTTTTTTTTTTTTGGTTTTGTTTTTTTAGGAAAAGGAAAATGAGAGCAGCGAATCGCATAGTCACGTATTTGTGTGATAAGGGAATGGATTTTTTTATTTGATTTTTTTAGCGAGGATTTTCGTATCAGATATTAGGTATGGCGTTCGTCGTACTATGAAAATCGAAGGGTATTGTTGTCGTTTGGTTGAACCTCATGTATCTTTTTTTTCTATGTTTCAACTCACGACTGGGGTAGATATTCACCCCAAGCGTCTCTTCTATGCACAAGTGTTCTAAGAACAGTAACCGGGGTTTTCCACATATGAATCTTTTCATTTTTTAGTATGGAGCAGAATGACATGCACGCAAATTTGATTTTATTAAAGATTAGGGAGTGAAAATCACACTTGAGACCCAAAACGTAACGAAAATTGGCAAAGCATCGTATTTTTCAGAATATCGCCCGAGGTAGTTTTCCCACCGGATACATGAGTTCTAGGGTTAATCGGCTGATCGTAGCTCGTCTATTCTTCGAGATCTCGAGAATGCACTGGAGCGTACTGGTTTCTACGGCAACGAAAGGCAATTAATTAAAGCATGTCGCCGCGGGGAGGGCAGATAGAGAAGATCGACGACTGAGAGTAACGAGGGAGGCGTCCGTCAGAGTTACGCAGTATCCCGATGGGGCACTTATTTGTATTGGCTCTTAGTATGCAGGCGAGGTGAGGCGAAGGGAGTGAAATAATGAAATCGGGCCGCGTCGGGACTCTCTCAGTCTCCCGGGAAAATCGTATAAAATAGGAATTACGTATGTCGTAAACATTTGGAAGAAAATGCTCCGTTGATGCTCGGGGATTAACTCCGAGGGCGGGAATGCGAGGGAAGGTGGAATAACGTCGGAATGTACGCCGGTGTGCAGCCCGTGCAGCTCAAGAAACCCCCCTCGGGACTTTAACGTGCGTAGATAAACGCAAGCTCTCCGGAGGCGCGCAATAAAGAATTACCCGGCAAAGCTGACCTCCGCTCTCCTAAACGCCACCCAGCGTCCCGACGAAGCCCGAGGAATAATAAAAGCAGCGTCACCGGCGACGTCCCTCAGCTCTTGCCTCGCCCTCCGAATTACCTTCGCGAAGAAGCGGCATAAATAAAAAATATACAAATAAGTAAAAATAATTATTTTGAGACGGTGGCGAGATTTTTTTTTATTGTTCGGTTGAGGCGGCGACGAGGTTTCGTGCGCCGGAAAGATGTTTGTCGCGTCAGCCGTTTAATTGGTTGGTCCGATCGACTGAATGGTTTATCGACCATTAGTCGTCGTTATCGATTGGTCCACTTAATTGATTGGTTCAATCGATTCTTTATTAACAAATCTATTAATTCGCCCATTAAATTAGTCGTTCCAGCTAATTTGTTGACAATCATTATTAACCCTACAACTCATGACTGGGGTCCGGACGCACCCCACGCGAACGCGAGAAAATTAACATTTTGCTGATTTTTTTCCGATTTTCAGTTTTCGAGTGGGTTTTCCATTAACTAAATGTAAATAAAATTAGATTTTTCGTACACCATCCTCTTCCTTATGAACAAAACGATCAAAACCATGTATGAGAAAGTCTGTTTATCAACATAGGGCCGGCTTTATGATTAAAAAAAGCGTGCGGTGTGTTCGGACCCCAGTCATGCGTTTGGAGGTAAAAAATGAAGTCTCGAGTTGCGGACTTAATAGGCTCATTGATCGGTCCATTTAATCGATTGTCCTTTCGATTGCAAAATTTTTTTGAAACTACTCGCGCCGCCGATCTTTTTTCCCCCGAGGCTCTGGTTTCGATAATTGGCGACCCGAGCAATAAAAAAAAAGATCCATATTTCAGTCTCAAATCTCGACGTAGTTGGTATTGCGAGTGCACGCGAGCTAAAATTTTCGGTACGATCAGCGGCAGCTGCACAAGTTCGATTGAGCTCGCGCACGCAATCCACCCGCGAGCACGAGGTTTTCGCGGTAATACGCGAACTTACGTACCGCACGAATTACGGACACACTGCGGTAGAGTCGGCCGCTAGCCGGACGGAGAAAGAGCGCAAAAACGTCGGTAAACCATTAATAATCCGTATTACGGTGCCCCAGCGCGTAGCGGCCACTGGCAGGCCCTCGGTAAGGTTTCCTTATAACGTACCGTAGAAATGCATATTATCCATCCGGCATATCCGACGTGTTACACGCGAGACACGCCGGCTCACCCTCGTGGCCTCTCCCACACCCCCTCGACACCCCCCCCCCCCCGTATTTTATTAGCTTAGGACACCGACTCGCGTCCACTGCAATTTGCGGATAAGTTACACGGACGAGCGAGCAATGCGATATTCTCGCGCTCTCGTCGGACTGTATTATACGCCGTATCTTCACCTTCCTGTCCTCTCCGCCGGCTTTTTCTGTTAATATAGCGGCAAAGAGATACGGATATTTAAAAAATCATATGTATATGTATATGTATATGTATATGTATATGTATATGTATATGTATATGTATATGTATATGTATATGTATATGTATATGTATATGTATATGTATATGTAATCTGGCGAAAAGGCGAAGGATCGAGAGAAGAAACGCGCGCGACTGGGGTACGGCGTATCAGAGATAAACTCCGAAGGCGAGTAAAAAGGGCTAACCCGCTGACGTTGCAACTTCGCGGGCACTCTAGCTGCCTCTCCCTCACTATCGCGTACCAGCCATAATAAATTCTTGATTATCGAGAAATCTCTCCGCGCCCGAGCGGACGGGGCTCTCATCGCTATGTGACGGCGCGGCGCATAAGCCGTTGCAATATAAAATTACCTCGCTTTTTTAATTCAAGATACTCGAGATATTAATCGAAAGTTATATCTTGTCGTTGTGTTTTAATTTTTTTTTTTTTTTTTTTTTCGTTGAAATATCGTCGTTCGTCGTGCATTTATTATGGCGTTGTTAACGGGCATACGCAGTGTAGTCAATAGAATGTCGACGAGGGAATTTAAAAAATCCTGTATCTGAGGCGGTGAATGAAATAAAAATAAGAAAAAATAGCGATGGAGGAGAGTTGCGCACTCCGGGAGATTCATAGAGACAAAACGAGACGGAGATAAAGGTCTCCCGGCGTGTTTTTCCCGTCATGGGAGTTCCTGGTAGACAACTAGTTTGTCCCCCGTCGAGCGAGTACGAGCGGTTTGCGAGCTGGTAAGTGGCACACCTGTTTCAGAGGCGCGTGACGACGGGCTCACCTGCTCGCTAACCTCGGGTAACATAATACAGATATGCATACGGAGCACGTAAGTAGATACGTATATCGGCGACTATCCGCGTGTTATGTATATCGGCGAGCTAGGATGGAGAGTGGCGAACATTCCGTGGGAGGACGGTGTGCCTGTACAAAACGCGATGGATAATTTTTAGAGAGTTAGCGGTAGTAAAAGTGCATTAATTGACAATATCGTATGGTTTATCTAATTGTTGGTACATCTCACTATGTAGTCATTACAACGGTCAGATAGACATTGCCAATGAGCCATCGATCGGAGACTTTCAACCCAGAATTTTCACCGTATTCGGGTGAATTTATTATTTTTTCCCTGGATTATTAATCTTATTGCTGTATTTTGTTATTTTGCAAGTGTCATGTCTGGAATATGTTCACGCGCAAGTGTATGATTTATACTCGTTTTTTATATATTTTTGGGTCCTCCATATTACTCATTTGTTGAAGCCGTATTCAATTATTGGTCAGCATGTGCTCTTGTATTTAGAGAATTAATTTTAATAGAAATATCATTTCAATAGAGTAATTAATTTTTAACTTTGGATAAAGCCTAACAAGAACCTGACTAGGCATTTTGATGTTTGATGTTTTATATTTTATACTTAATACTTGACATTTGATATTTTTGTCGTTCAAATATGAAACATGAAAATAACTCTGATAATAACATAACTTATCAGAAGTCTTCTGTGCTTCCACTTTTGTACTCATAATGATAAACTTACATTGAAAACTAATAATCATTTTCAAAACATTAAGCAACAGCTTTTATATTCTGTGACGTTTGCCTCGAAAAGAATTGAAAAAGCCTACTTCGCTTGTAACAACAAAAATAAGTCAACTCAGAGAAGGTGCAAGAGGGAAAATTGTATAACCCTGGTGAAGAAGTCACACAGTCTATCGTCGCACGAGGCGCCTTGTCACTCAAGAAGGTCTCGCGAAGAACAGGCAAGAGAGCCGCCACGCTGACAACTTCCTGTCTCGGACAGAAACGACAATCGTGTGTGCACCGTGAACAGGTGCGTCTGACAACCGAGCGAATCGTTGCGCCTTTCGAACGTCCACGACACTCCATACCTGTCACGAGTGTCGGTCAAACTAATTAACTAATGGGCATTAAGAATAACTAATTTTACAAAAATTACACCTGTTTTGTCAGATGGAAATTGCACAAGCGCGGTCATCTTTTATAATTATCGCGTGCGCGAGAAGAAAATGTCAAACACTTTGTTTCGTCAGAGGCGTTTCGTTTGATTTTTTAATTTCATTCAATCAAATAAAACGTATTTACATATCGGCCTACTCTCCAATTCGCTAGTAATTCGAATAAGTATAGAAAATGTTATTCTTATGTTTAAAAATTCCATTTCCAGTACCGAAGTTACTGATGGGCTACCTGGATAAATTTTCCACCGATTCCAGACAATCCCAAGATCTTTATGTAATATCAGAGCCAGCGAAGTGTGACCCTTCGCCTCATGAGCCGATAACTGCATGCGCGTTGGATCTTAACCCAGTCTCTCACGGAACTCTTCTCCGGAGTGAGCCCGTGCGCGTAAATCAGCAGTAAAGTCGGCAGTAAAACGTTAATAAAGCGTAAGCCCGAGTTCCAGGCCGACGCTCGACTCAGTAGAGTACGTGGAAGGTGAAACACGAAGGAACTCATGATGGAAGTTGGATTGCGTGTGTGCGGCTCTCCAGCCCTGAGAGACGGTCAAGTGAAGTTTGACGGTAAGACGTCGATGAGGAACCGTGGGGGTAAAATGGATCTAACGATCCAGCCAACGAAAAGAGGGGCTCGTTTTGGCTCCAAGGAAGAGAAGTCGAGTAGGAGTGGTTATTCCCCGATGAACACCCTCCGAAAATGTAAGTCCCATAACGCATAACCCTCGAAAAATGAACCCCTGAAACGTCAATGGATAAAAATTATGTAACGCCTATCGTAAGTGCATTTCGTTGTGTGCAGACGATAGGTGGTGTTCCTTCAACTAACTGAGCTAACGTTAGCCACGGGATAAAGAACGTCACATCGGCGATTGTAAATATTAATTTATAGCACTTGGTCCGAAATCATCAGTTTTTCACACCTCGTGAAGTAAAATTTGGTATGATAGTCGTGCGAAAAACTTTTTCTTAACTCGTGTGATTGCAGCAGTCGTCAGAAAAAGTTTTATCGCACTAGTATCGTAAATTACTACTGCAATTGCCAATGTGACGTGTGTCTATTCTAGGATATCATGTACAACGGATCAATATTATCGTAAGATGAGGCTTTCCCTCTGAGGAACTAAAATCCTCGAAAATATGTTTTTCCGGTGTGGCTTTCTAATACGGATGGTGCGTAGATTGAAACGTCGGATAACCTGGTCAATCAACTGGAGCATGCTTTATTGTCAAATTTTCATTAATCGACATTCGTTCATTTCGGACTCTCCGTACCCAGTACGAAGTACACCCGGAGGTTATTCATCCGGAGATAACCGTTCGGCTGCTATGCCACCCTACCGAGTAAGAATGATAGTCGGCAAGGCAGCAAGTACGTCTGCCTTAAGGTGAGAGAGGGACGCAGGGAGAACTGCAAGATCGTTTCGTGTCGGTCGGTCGGTCAGTCGTTTGGCCACAAAGTAGACCCCCGAACACTATAGTTTCTCTATAGTTTCCGTGCAGTCCCTCTGGCCCGCTCACCGACCGACGTTATCGCTTTTTATCCCTGTACGCTCTGGCACCGGCAGCCCGCGCGTTTCCCTTCGTTTGACAACGGTTCATTAAGCTCTGGTTGTAAAAGGCACAATGAGCCAAGCGTTTGCCCGACGTTCGTTCGAGAGCCTCGCCGGCCGGTGGCCACCGAGCCAGTGCACCGACCGGCCCCGCCACACGCGGGGCTCTCTACATGCGCTCGACATTCTCTACTCAAATACAGGACGAAACTGCACCGCAGCAACGCCAGCGACAGGACTCCGGACACTTTGACATTTAACACAGAGGGAACAGAGGGCGCGGGTTCGATAGACAAAAGCTCAACGATACACGATTCGTAAAGCGGTTCTTTTATTTTTCAGTTTATTTTTTATTTTTTTATTATTTATTTATCCGGTCGAGCTAACGAGTTTTGACGGTTAATTAAAACGGTAAGACACGGCAGTCATTTTTCACGGTCAGTTTATGACTGTAGAGACGGACGTCTTATTATTTATTGTATATTTTTATAAAATTTAAAAAATAGAACTAAGGTTTTTGTAATTTGGTTCTGAGGATTTTTCTCACACGTCCTGTTTTCAAACGAATTTTTTTTTGCCGAAAAAGAATAATGAAATCTGTATTATTTGCCTGGAATCGCCGAAACCCTCTTAGACTGTCATAGTAACTTATGGCAGTCGAAATATGGAAATGGTTAAAGAGTTAGCGTCATTTTATCATCGAAGTAGACGGACGTTTTACAATTTTTTATACACTTTTTAAGAAACAAAAAAATAGAACTAACATTTTCGTAATGTGATTCTGGGAATTTTTCTCAGGCGACCTTTTTTCGAGCGAATTTCTTTTTTTTTTCCGCGAAAGAAAAATGAAAACTGTTTTCTTGCCTCGTTTAAACTGTGATTAGTAACTTATGGCAATCGAAATGTGAAAATGGTTGAAGACCCGTGGAATTACGGTGCCTTCGTCCGTGCGCGCTTTAGAGCCACGACGATCACGATATTTAGCTTCGCGCCAACGGCGAGAACGTTGTAACAGGGTGGATTATTTGCTGGTTGAGTTAGCGGGACGAGATAGATGGCACGACCCCCGATGGTATCGGGGAGTCGGCGGAGGTTTCGTGAAATTTGGAGCAAGAAGGAGAGAATGAAGCGGGCACAAGGAGAAGACGACCTCGAATACCGAGACAAAGTTGGCGGAGGTTTCCGACACCGAGCTGCCGCCGGTGCCAGGTCAGAGAGCGAGGGAGAACTGCAGGTAAAATCGAGGATCAAAGTTGGCTGGTTCGCTCGCAGCTCGGGGTGATGAGGGTTGTCGGTGCGAGGTGAAGAGGGAAGCGTTACGTCGTCGTCGTGGCGGTAAGGGGATGATGGCGCAACCTCGGCACGGGAGAACAGCAAAACCCCCCACGCACCGGGTAGAACTACCATCTCGCGGCACCGCATCCGGAAGCTCCCGGACTCGTGGAGGTACCTCGAGGAGGTAACTCGATGCAGAGGAACTTGACGGGTCTTACCGCTGATTAGAAGCGCTCCGTCGAGTTTCTCGGTGCCTGAGCTTGGATTAGGCAAAGGCAGCCGAGGGCTGAGCGTCGTCGGCGTTTTCACCGACGTGCTCTCGAGGTTCTCGCGCTCGAAAATCTATCCCTTGTTCACTCGTGCCTAGATATGTATATATATGTTATATATTTTAGAAAGTGTGGATTTGTTTGCATGTTTGTCTCGCGCCATGGGGTGTGCTGATTATTCTAAATCCCCTCGTGGACCTCCTCTCAGGCCCTGATAACAATTCCCCTTATATAGTATTTTCGTACTATTCTGTGCGGCTCGGCGAGTTGTGTGCAATGTTGCGGTGCACCGCAACACTGCACTGATACACGGAGAAAAAAAATTGTTGGGGCAACAAGAATTTTGTTACGATAACTGATTTACCTGGTTGACATAAGGACAACAAAATATTTTCCTGTGGTAACAAATATTTTGCTGTAGCGGCCAAATATTTTTGTTAGCATGACAATAAATTATTAACGAACTACGTTTTGTTAGCGAAACAGAACTATTTTTCTCCGTGTATCGTCGTGTGTGTACGGAGAAAAGTGGTTCGGCCGCCCTAACGCTCACTTTTAAACTGGGAGCAACATTACGCAAAACGAGTTGAAAATATTTTTCGGACGGTCCTTGCGGTTTGAGAAACTAATTTTTCGATGGCAATCGATTTTATACCAGAAACATGTCACTTCCGGTTTGAAAATCTCATTTTTCGACCGGAAGTGACATCGTGCCGAAAATACGTGACTTCCGGTTTGCAAAAATATTATATTTCGACCGGAAGTGACTTCATGCCGGCAATACGTCCGTTCCTCTGTCCTCTGTATTGTATAAAATAATTAGAGGGTCAAAGGATCAAATACTGATAGTAATAAAGAAATTTTGTTTCACTTATGTTCTCAATTTAATTTTTCTTTTACCGATTCAATTGAACGTGAAAGATAACCGAGATCGTAGCGGCGAAATGGTGAAAAAAACGACATAGCGAGAATAGTTTGAACTCCGAGAGCTTCATATACTTTTGCCCTCTTTCTTTCTCTCTCACGGTTACGCAAACCATGTACCCACCGTAGCGTCTCACCTAGCGCACGCGGACAAGTTTAACGGGCGTGTCTGAAATTTACTGCCTCGTATATTTTCGCGCAAACCGTACGTTTTCCTTGCGCGTTTCTACTTAACTGCTCACGAGGCACGCTGTACTACCCCCTCCCCCCTTCTGTGCAGCTGAACTTCTACTCGCTATCTCACCCTCCCGATAACCCTCTTTCGCGAGGAAACGTACAAAGATTAATAAGCGTATTTTCTTAACGAGTCGCGGTTCATGTAAGCGTAATTTAGTTCTCACCAAAGTTGCCGCTCGAACGTTTTTCATTGGGACACTTACCTGAAATCATAAAAGAAAAGTGTATCGTTAGTTTTTTTATTTTTTCAGTTACGTGTGCAAAATCGGTTGTAACATTTTACGAGCAAAGTGACGACTAATTCTGGCGAAAACAATTTCCTGATTTCATTGCAAAAAATCCTAAAAAAAAAGGCAGACCAAGTTCACTCGAATTACGATGGAACTGGAAAAGTGTGCGCAGTTTTCCGTCGGTAAAGTGAGATGATGGAAAGGTAGTTTTTCCGATCATTGCAGACGCAATAATTTTCCGGCTTTTTCTGACAGTGGCGTTGCGTTCGTAAGAAGGGCCGCGATGCAATACAAACTGAATCCTCTTCAACAGGAAAGCAACATTCCAATTACAACAAAATCCTCATATAACGATTTCATTGTAAACAAGCCTTAGAAAAACAATTGCAAACCAAGATCACCCGAACGAAGACAAAGCTGCAAAAGTGTGTGCGGTTTTCAGTCGGTAAAGAGAAATTATGGTAAGGTAGATTTCCTCTCCTCTCCGAGCCTAGGGGGGTTTCCAGTTACGCTTTGTTTCTGAGATTCAACCTTACGGCTCTTACTATCTCTGGTCTGTTGTGTTTCTGCTCTCTCGCGGGCTCGCTCTCTCGCTCTCTTGCATGCTGCATTGCGAGGTAGAGTAGGGCGCGCGGTCTCTCATTACGGCGGTATCGCGATCCACACGGGTACGTGATGCAAGCGAACCGTGCGCGAGCGGGAGCGTCGGCGAGCGTACGCAAAAACGTGAGAGGCCCGCAAATTGCCGGCTTGAGCACGCGCGAGCCCCAACGAAGCTGAGACTAAGTACCGCGAGAGCGTGTCCCTGCACCTTGTATCTTTCGCCGTATATTGTATACATATATATGTATGTATATATGTATCTACACAATAACCGTGTACAGTATATTTATATGCGTCGCAAAAGTTTCATGGCTCGCGAACTCGAGACAGTTTTTCCTCGAGCATTGCAAAAGCAAAAATATAATGAAACGGAGGTAAAAGACGGGAAGACGGAAGAGTGACTATCTTGGCAAAAGATGCATCTTACTGTTGACGCGTGACTATAGAAGGCGTGTGCACTATTTCAGCGTGAAAATATTTCAAGTTTGGTTCATTGAGAGGAAAACTATGTTACACTTTATATCTATATAATAATCACAAAATATTATACTGTAAAAAAACATTCGACTGTAAAATAGAAATCGTATGAAATTTAATGCACTGGTACTTGACGTTTCTATGCGTAAACTGGTATATTAAATTTCATGCACAATTGGGGTGAAAAATGAATCTAAAGTTCTAAAGTTTTTAATGTATTGTACAGTATATTCAAAACTTTAGAAATACTTTACTTTGGATAGTTTACATTAATGTTACTATGAAAGTACTTTGGTTCCAATAATTTAATTTAATTTCACTGTAAAAGTACAATAATTTTTCATCACGATTGTACATTAAATATAATTAACTGTTTGCACTGTTTGCATAAATACTTCCAGTCTGGTGCATTGAGTTTACAATTTTTTGAACAGTATACACACATTTGTATCCACACAATAATCTGTGTATAGTGTATTTATACGCGTCGCAAAAGTTTCATGGCTGGCGAACTCGACACAGTTTTTTCCCCGAGCATTGCGAAACCTAAAAATATAATGTAACGCAGGTAAAACACAGGAAGACAGAAGAGTGACAAGCTTGGTAAACGAAAAGATGTATCTAACTGTTGACCCGAGACAATATAACGCAGGTTCACTATTTTAGGATGAAAATATTTTAATAAATATTTTCAAGCGGAACTTATTATGTTAATCGACGAAAACTATACTCACCTTTATATTTATATAACAATTGCAAAATATCATTATAGCCGCTATTGTGATTATAACATAATTGATTATAATAATATAACTGATTGATTGATTAATTATAATACCATTATAATTTGAAAAATCTTGAAAAATATAATATAAAAGATGTAACATTTTTCAAGATTAAACAAAAAAATATTCGTTCGAGTGACTGATTTTCTTATCCCGTGGCGGGTTCGCAGTTCTCGGGCTTCTGGAACGACTCTCGTCACTATCGTCGCGAGAATCTCTCATTCTCATTTTCCTTTTTTTTATCTCTCTTATTTTTTTTTTTTTATCTACTTCTCTCACCCCCATCGACAGAGATCCTATCTAGTCGGTAGCAGCCATATCCCGTTCATTCGTTCCCTCCGGGCACTCGCCGCCTGTGGGTTGGCGCGTTGTGTGTTTTCTTCTTTTTTTTTTTCTTTTTATTTCCTTGATGCTCGATTCTCCGTGAAAACCGGTAGAACTCGTTCAACTCTTTCGCGCACACGATCTTGTGTGTGTTTTTTTTTCTGCAGCCGTCGGTGTGTTTGCGCGTGTGAGCAATAGAGAACGGGTAATACGTGCGCGACCGTAGAAAGGGAAAGATATAAAGGAATAAGGGTTAGGGAAGGAAACGCGAAATGCGCGCCGGATAGAGAACGGTGTCCCGGCCGAGAGAGAAGGAAGGGAGAGAAAGGCGCGACGGTACACACGAGCGAGCTGCTCGCGGAGGGAAGCAGCGGAGCTTATATTATGCAAAACATGTGTTGGCCTCCGGATTTATGGCGGCCGTTTCGCTGCTACCGCTACTACTACGACTACTGCTCCGTCGTCCCGCGAACCCCGCGTGCAATGCAAAGTCTCCTCGCCGATCTATCCGCGGCAGCGAACAATCCGAGGGCACTCGAGGACTTTTTTTTTTTTTTTTTTTTTACAAAACTCATAGAGCTTTCGGAGCAGTTTGGGTTCGTCCACACTCTCGATATTGCGCGAACCCTCTATTGGGATAAAAGAGCCAGAGGGTGACCGTGTTTTGCGGTTTTCATCACCCGCGCGAAAAATTTTCGAGCGATATGTGATGAGGAAAAAGTGACTTTGAAAAATCGGGACGTTAGAAAACGAACAATTATTTATTTTTTATATTTTTTTCAGACTTATCGAAATTTTGCAGCAATTTCGTTTCTTTCATTGTTTTAATCACTTACGTGAAAAATGGTCGAGCAATAAGTGACGAGGAAAAAGTAACTTTAAGCAATCGCTGTGTTAGGAAAAAAGTCTTGATAAAAAAAAAATAACAACAAATTAAATACTTTCATGTAACGTGCGATTAATAAAGAGTGGCTCAAGAGGAGCCCGAATAAACATGAAAAGCGGAAAAAATTGTCCAACCGAGAATCACGCCAATAACGCGAATGGATCTCTTCATCCCATTTTCTCCTCTTGAACTTGAGCGAACAATAATGTCGCAGGATCTCGCAACTTTTTTTTAATTAAAAAAAAAAATTTACCATACACATCTTTTTATTTTTATTTCCACGACTCCTTCGGCTGAGAGGGTTGAAAGGAGAACGGTGAAAGTCGCGCGCGCATTGTCTACAGTCCGGGAACACCGGAGGGGGGGGGGGGGGAAGAGCACCGTAATTAGGCTGAATGCGAAAAACCGTTCTCCCGCGCGGCCCGCTCTTTCGTCCTTAAAATTTTCTCTCCCACTAGTTTTTTCACTTTGTTTGCTCCTTTTTTATTATATTTTTTGTTCAAATGCACCGTCACCCTTTCTCCGAAATTAATATGCGCCCCCTGCACGTTGGCGACTCATTGAGGGACGTTGAAGCTAAAAAAGAAGACCCAAAAACGACGAAAAAAAAAGCGCCCAGCGAAATGATTAGGGCCTTATCGTCGCGCGAATGAGCCAGTACAGCAATTCGAGCTACAGCGCCTTCAACGCGCGAACTGCGGACGACGGGACGGAATGAGAGAAAGAGAGTTATCGTCGGGTGAAAACGATTGATGTCGCGTACGCGAAAATCCGTCCATTGACCCACAAACAATCGCTTTCATTGCGGACGCTGGACGGGCCGGCTGCAGCGATAATTACGAAAGCGCTGAAAGGCACACGCGAAAAGATTGACTCCTCTCTGGATAAATATTTAATAGCGAGCCAGCTCTGGTCCGCTGGTGTGCGTGTGTGCGTCTCGACGCCTGACGCATTGCCGAGAATTTCTATGGCTTTAGCGAGGATCCGTATACATCGCTGGAAGCGAACCATCAGCGGCAGCGCACGCGGCTGCGGATAAATTGGTAAAACTGTTACGCGGCCAAAAGGGCTCTTTGGTCTCCGTCCCTCCGCACGGAGAACGGACGAGACGTAACAAACGGAGCTCCGAGCGCGGGGTGGACGGAAACAAAAACAAAACACAAAAAAAAAAAAAAAAAAAACAAAAATGATTAACTACCCGGGCTTGGACGTGCCCGATGCAAAAAGTTAATCTCTCAGCGGGTCGTGAAAATTTATATACGTATACGTACATACACAAAACACGTAGAGACCGTACAGAAACGTTACAAAAGATAGATAGTGCAAGAGCGACGTGGTCGCCGGAACGTGCGCGGAGTAGTTTAAAAATCGTCGGCAAAAAGATTGAGAAAAGAGCGACGATCGGCCGCGCCGGAGCTACGAGCGTTTTGACTGCGAACGACCGGAAGAGGGGACAAGAAAAAACGTCGGTAAGAGGAGTAGCGGAAGGACGATTTTATTTGGCGTAAGTGAAAAGATGCAGCGAGCCGCGTGCATACACCGTTGGATTCGGGGGGGTGTCTTGTATTCCCGGCTCTGCGAGCTCGCTTCGGTCCAATATTTTTTTTTTCCGCATCCGCAGCGAGAAAGAAGAGCCCGACGCGCCGGACGCGAGCGGTGCTATGTTACGAAGCGCGTTGTACGGTGTGAGACAGCGAGGCGGTGAGGCGGAATAAATCGCGTTCGCCGGAGGCGGAATCCTCCGCGAGAAGATTTGCCAAGAAAATAGAAACATCGAGGCCGCTGCTAAGGCCTATCAATTATTTGCCCGGCAATTTACGAGAGTCCGCGCGGCCTTTTTGTGCGAGGGTTGCAAAAATTCGCTTTTTAGCCGGGGGTGAAGGGGGGGGGGGGGGGTGGTATCCTGGACAGGGCCAACGCTGGATGCTATCTTCACAACGAAGAAGCGGCGTTCGGCTTCCTGCTGAATAGGGGAGAGCGGGGCAAAACGAGACGGTGGGGCAAAACGGAACAACGGGATCAAAACTCAATTTTAAAATACACTCAGAGAAAAATCGGAGATGGAGCGAATACATATGAGTGGTTGACCCAAAGAAATATGGTTGGCTCAATGACGATTTAGATGGCTTAACCACCGAGAGTTTGAGTTAACAACATAAGGTTGGCTCAACCTCTCGCTGAGGTTAAATGCGGCGAAACTCATGGTGACCTTGAATAAATCTCATCGAGGCTGAGCCAACCTCGGTGAGGTTAATTGATTGAAATTGAGGTTGAATCAACCTCAATGAGGTCGATTGGTTCAGATTCACCATCAGTTTCGCCGTACTTAACCTCACCGAGAGGTTGAGTCAAGCTTATGTCGTCAACTCAACCTCTCGATGGTTGAGCCACCTAAATCGTCATTGAGCCAACCATATTCGGTTTGGCTCAAGCGCTCATGTACGTTCGCTCCATCCCCGTTTTTTCTCTCAGTGTATGGATACCTAATTTTGTCCCAACGATACATCCGGATTTTCAAGACCCTTTTTGACCACTCACCATCATCGCCATTCATCCCAAAAGTTCATTGGAAAAGTGCGTTTTCTCCCATTGTCCCGTTTTGCCCTCTGTCCCGTTTTGCCCCGCTCTCCCCCAACGCGCGCGCGGGACGGGTTGGGGCATTTCATAGCTCCCGCGACGTTCGCCGAGCCCGGACCTGGGGAGGAGCCCGACCGCTCCAAACGTAAAACTACCCCGTTCCCGAGCGCGCGCAGTCCAAATATTTCCATTCACATATTTTAAAGATGAGCCAACGATTTATGGCCTAACGATTCACGGTGCCGTTTTGAAATTCTCTCGGAAGCGGCGAAGGCGGAGGCGGGCCACGCTTCGCTGCCCGGTTGAAATTCGTCAAAAGAGAATTTTTCGATCCGACGCTCCGACCTTTCGTTCCTTCTTCCCTGCGATGTCCCACTGGCGAACGGTGCTGGTATCGCGCGGTGCTTCTTTACATACCGGGCTCTCGGCACGGCAGACATTCTTTATCGTTCCGAAAAGCTTTGGCGAATATGCCGTGCGGCAAACTGCCCCGCCGAGCGACGTTCCCTCCCTGAGGCACTCGGTTGAACTAGCGAGACGACTGCTCGAAATTATTTTGAATTTGATTACATGTAAAAAAAAAGATTGTGCGGAATTTTTTTTTTGTTTATTTGGCGAAATGTCAGATCAATTACGAACGAATTGTAAGATATATATATATATATATATATATATATATATATATAAATTTGTAGAATAGTTCGTCGTTCCTGTATCAAATGGGTAAGTTATTTACTAAGAAATTCTCACTAGGTAGAACCCCGTTTATCCGAGGTAATGTCGGGAGAGCGTACGTCGGATAAGGGAAATCTCCAATAGCACGGATAACACACTCAATTCAAACTTGCACTACAATTATACATTAAAAAAATAAGAAACCACTTCATATGAACATTAACTTTATAAGTTACTTTAGTTAATTTTTAAATATAATTATAATTTAGTTGAGTAATATCGACTTCATACAAACATAAACCATTGACTATAAAATCGGAACTGTTGTATTTGTAGATCGCAATATAATGACGCAGAATACTTGTACAAGTCTAAGCGCGTGTGCAATAAAGTAGCCTTTACGGAGTACTCCGCGCTTGGGTATTGCTACTTTATCCGTTTCATCCGAGTTTTCCGTATTATCCGAGTCTGCGCCTTGGTTAGCGCTCGGATTAGCGAAGCACTCGGATGAGTTGAGTGGTTCGGATAACGCGGAAGCTCGGTTGATCGAGGTTCTTCTACTATTTTTTTTTCTCCGGACACTAACAATTTTCTTTGATTCGTCTCTTCGCGAACATTCCATACGCAAACTCGTGAGCGGTGATGAAAAAAAAAATGTAAATATCCATTACCTGCCTCAAACAATCATCCGCCGCTAGAAGTGATTTCCGTCTCTTCAAAATAGCGCCTTATGTATTTTTATCTTCGAGCGCTGAGCCACCGCTTGTTTCACTCCTACCTCAACATAACGTACGCAAACTGGTATCGAAAGATGAATAAAAAAAGCCAATAATGTAAATGTCCATTACCTGCCTCAAACAATCATCCGCCGCTAGAAGTTACTTTTGCCCCTTCAGAATAGTGTCTTATGTATTTTAATCTTCGATCGCTGATGCACCGCTTGTTTCACTCCTACCTCAACATAACGTACGCAAACTGGTGTCGGAAGAAGAATTTTAAAAACAAAATGTAAATGTCCATTACCTGCTTCACACAACCATCCGTCGCTGTAAGTGCCCTTGGCGCCGATGTCTCGAAGAACCGAGAGAGCGATTCGCAAATTTATTAAAATATTTCTGTGTGTCATTCGGTGAATGGGAAGTGGGTCGATGATTTCGCTGACGTTTCACCGTCTGCAATTGCGCGGCTGCGGTGCGTGTAAGCCGACAGCGCGATGCGAACTCGCCGAAGCGGTCGCGAGTGCGTCAGCTGGGCGGCACAGGTGAACAAGGTAGTGGAACGCAGAGTTGTGCGATGCTGCGTATGCGAGAGGTCGAGGAGTCGAGAGCTGCGAAACATCGACTATTCGCGAAGAACGGAAACCGCGCTTCTGCGTCGCGCGAATTCGCACCGCCGGGTGCGTAAGTGCGTGTTTAGCTTGGCCTCCCGCCTTCCGTGGCCATTTGGTACCGGCGTTATTACCGTTTCGAAGCGCGTACGTGCGACCGCACGCGGGAAACGTAGAGAGGTACCTAATTGCGCGCATGCGCAATTGCGTATAAACGTTCTCCAGCTCGCGCGCTACGTGCCAAGTACCAGATACGCATATGTACGTAAAGGGAGGAAAAAAATTGGAGAAAGAACTGCTGGATGTCGGTAGGGAAGACCGGGGCGAGATGGCCTAGTGAAAAATCAGGCCGACGTGGGGCGAGATGGGCCACCCTAAAATTATAAAAATAAAAATAAGAACCTCGAAGGAAAAGATAAAACCTTTTGTGGGCAATGAGAGAATAGGGAAGCGGGGCAAAATGGCGCATCCAAAAAAATTATTGTGATTCTATATTATTAAGCATGTCTTATACTTTTCGGTGCAATCAGATTGTATCCACATGTACTAAAAACTGTGCAAACAGCAGCGCCATTCGTTTGTTCCCTTTAGAGAAATTATGGATGGCCATATCAGCTGCCTGGCCAAACCACCCTAACTCACTCTAAGATCAACATTAATAAGTGAACGCGTATTATATTAATTTTAAGCTTAATCCCAATTTTTATTGCAAGTCATTTAGTGTTCGCTCTGATCACCGATTAATCATCGGTTAATCACTTGTAATTATGAACATATCGTTTATCATGAACATAAACAAATGAGGAGAATCCGCTTCCCATACTTTTCCCTCACTTTCTTGCCCAAAGTTTCTACCGGCTTTTTCTCCGGACATCGCGCCTCTGTTGTCTCTTTAATTTCACGCTTCCCTCGAGCAGAACGCAATCGCCACTGTGCGGTGGTCATCGTCGTCATGAGTCCGTGGAGGATTCTAGGAATTGCGCGGCTTAAAAATCTATTTTCTGCTAAATTAATTTTTTTACGGTTTTTTTTTTTTGCAGGAGTTCGGATGGTTTCCGTGAGTCGGCTGGAGTGCCTGGACAGGGGTGGCGAAAAGAGGGGTTGAAAGAGGGGATTTGGGAGGGTGAGAGGGCCGCGGGGATTTATGTATGTACGCGTCGGTTGTGTAGGGGAGAGGGGGAGGGGCGAGAACACGAGTCCACTAAATAAACTGGGCGAGGATAAGGCACACGACTTCCCGGAGCACTTTCCCGCTTTCTGGCCCTCTTTGACCGAGAACTTACGAGTTAAACGTTATCCCAGCATGCCCGAGTCTACACGCTAACTGATCCGGCCCTTTCTTTTTTTTTTTTGTTCTTTCCCGAGAACAAAACACACATGGCTGTCGACATTCGGGCGAATTATTTGTGGGAGGACGGAAACTTTGTAGTTTAATGGATGTCGCGTTTGTTTTGGACTTTGAGTAGCAAAGTGTGTTAAAAAATGTCCGGTCTACGGTAGACTTCCGATAGACCTATCTTGTTCATCTACCAAAAACTTGCCTATCGAACTTCAGTCCGAGCAAACGAAAGTCCACACAGACTAAAGTAGTTACTAAATTATAGCAGACAATCGTCATATCGTGTGTCATCAAAGTCTACTGCAGACTCCAATAAATGACTTAACAGTTATATCGGGAAATCCAAACCGCGCCTCCAGGTAGGTCTAGCGGAAGTCAATCCGACACCCCATTTGTTTTGTCTATTACAGATGACTGGCGACATTCGGGAAAATTATTTGTGGAACCACGGAAACTTTGTTATACAATAGATTTCAAACTTGTTTTGGACTAGAGTAGTAAGATGTGTCGAAAAATGTCTGGCCCACGGTAAACCTTTGACAGACCGATTGCGATCATGTATCAAAAACTTGCCTACCGATCTTCAGTCCGCTCAAACCGAAGTCTACATAGCCTCAAGTAACCATAGATCATATCAGACAAAGTTCGTATAGTCTGCCATCAAAGTCAACAGTGGACTCGACTAAATGAGTGCCAGACGGAACAGTGATATCGTTTAATCTGTACCGCGCCTCCGGCTCGCTCCACCGGAAGTCACTACCATACCAGTTATGTTTTCCCACGTAAAACTATGGCCCTTGGAATTAAGGGCCTCTTCGCTTCCTCCCCGGAACTCGCGCTCGCCGTCCACGATTTTTTACCGCCCGTTTACCCAGGCATGTTCTTAGGTTTAAATAAACTAATTTCCGTGTGTAATAAAGTCGGAGCTCGAACCGGCTGGTTCGAGCAAAGGGAGGGATGAGAAACACGTCGAGCGGTACGTTGGGCAGAAATGGTTCCAACTGCTCCCTCTCCACGTCCACCCGGCATTAGAAAAGTAGTTGCGGTCCGCACATCGAGAGCTGCTTGGGCTCTCGGCCAGCAGACACGCCTTCCCGCCAACTCCACACTATAAAGTCAGAGAAGTAACCCCCCGCCGGTCTTCCCGAAGCCTCGCCCCGGACAACCCTCGATGGCCGCCAGCCGCACACCCTCGGCCATCCCTTTACAACAGACTAGACGTTCAATTTAATAAAGGTAATAACGTTAAAGGTATTTTCGTTTTTCGAACAAGTGTACCCACCCCATTCCCCCTTGGACGAGTACAGGGGGGGGGGGGGCAACGGCGCAACTTCGGGGCTGGCTCGATGTATAAATCCCATTGCCGGTTGAAGGGTACGGATAGAACCATCCTCCCACCCGCGAGCCGGCGTATTATGGAGCCCAACGACCGAGGAGGGGATGAAGGCGCGCGCTCTATCGCCGAAAGGTATACGGATGGACGAACGAAATGTGGCGGCGATTGGGCCAGCGTCCAAAAACGTCCTTCACCGGCGGAGAGCGGCTTTCACCCGATGCGAATGTCTGCCCGAGCGAGGTACCAACGTGAAAGAGGACTCGAGGAAACCGGAGAATGGATGGGGGCGATAGGGGGGGGGAGGAGGGAGATTTCGCGGAGAAGAGCCCGTTACCAAAGACTTCCGGGTCTTCTGGACCGCAGTCCTCAGATGCGCCAGAAGAGCACACGTTGGTCTCGCCGAGGGCGAGTCGGGGGCCAAAAAGAATGTTCTTTTTTCGCGTTCAACGACGTCCTGGAGGGGCCTCGGACAAAACGGCTGTTGGAGGAGTTTTTTTCGAGGGAAAACACGGGGTCGAAGAGGGGTGAATGCGGACCAGCCTGATTGGCACTCGAATCAACTGTACGTGGACCAGCCAACGCATTTGAAAAAAAAGGTTTCGGCATTTAACAAAGATTTCTTGTCCAAGAACCACAATTTATTTTTCTTGTTATTACTATTATTGTTTGTATGTAGTTTTATGGCCGAAATGGTAAAAGTAACGAGAACAAATATCGCGATCCTTTTTGTTGAACCACTCTCGTCCCGTATCGAGAAAGGGCTGATTTAGAGATTTTCAGCCAAATGCGAAGTCGTTGGATTTCTGTTATAGATGAATGACGCGTACCGAACTCCATGTCGGATAGACAGATAGTCGATCGAGCTTTCGTACGTGTTTTTGTGCGGTGGGCTTGAGGGCGAGGGGGTAATAGATTCGGAAAAGCGATAATGGACCAGCCAACACATTGATAAAAAGAATGGTTCGCACATTTAACAGAAATTTCTTATCCAAGACCCACAATTTGTTTTTCCTCTTATTACTATAATATTATTATTACTATTGTATTAATATATTATTATTATTATTTGTGTATGTTTTTATGTCCAAAATGATAAAACTAACGACAAAAAGGATCACGGCCTTTTTTCTTTAACAAACCTTATTGATCGTGACAACACAATCAATCGCCACTCTCGTCCTGCATCAGTAAAGGGCTGGTTTAAATTTTTTCCAGCCAAACACGAATTCGTTCGATCCCGACGAACGACGCGATATGGAACTCTATATCGGAAAGACAGATAGCCGATCGAGTTTTCGTACGTGTGTTTGTGCGGCGAGGTGGAATGGGGGGGGGGGGGATGGTATAAAATGGTCGATGATGTCTATAGATCGATCAATAAATTGCTGCACGTGCCCGCATTGCGGGCTCGTATACAGACGGTTTATAACGAGTCGAGATGGTAGAGAGTGTGGTGGCGCGTCGATGATGGCGTCGGCGTCGGGACGCTCTTCGCGCCCAGCAGTCGCGCGCACACACACACAAAACCAGCCGTCCACTTGCGCCGAGTTACCGGTACGAAGAGCATAGTGCGGTCTTTTCCATGTGAATGAGACTATCGGTCGGAAATTGGAGCGTGCGATCTTTAATTTATCGATCGGCCACGGTTATAATGCCGTGGAATACTTCGCCGCTGTGCTTCTTCTTCATAGCACGATGTATCTTCCATCATCAACCGGCCGGAGAGACACCGGCCGAGTTGCGCTCCCGGTTATCCGGTTCGTTCGTTTTCATTTCGCTCCGCTTGCGCGAGTGGAAAAATATGTATCGGCACTGCGGGCTCGCCGAGGAATCAAAGAAACAGACCGGAAATGAAAGTTGAAGAACCGCCGATGGAAATAAGGCGGGAACGGGGCGAGAAGAAGCTGCGCTGCGGCGGAAAGGGCTTCTCGTCCCCGCTAATATATATATGTATATGTGTGTGTGTGTTTGTGTTTCGCACAGCGAGGAAGGCAAAACGATAAGAAACGAAGGGGGCGGCGCGGAGAGAAGCGCGACGCTGGAGGCGTATGCAATAGCGGCTTCTGTGGAAACACTTTGAAGGCCTGGTCTGTCAGCATGGAATATGACTAATGCCGCATAGACGAGTAGCACCTTGATCCTTCTCGCTCGCTCCTCCGCGACCCTCTCTTCCGCACCGTCGGCCGGCTCCGTCCGCGACTCGACTGGGTGGTGATTCGAAGGCCACGATGACGCCCGAGCTCGCGGTGCTTGGAATAACAGACCGAACCGACCGCGACCGTATCAGCGGAAAACGACGCGGTCGCGAGGTGCAAATGCGTTGTTTTTTTATTGCAATCGCGCCGGTGATGCATCGTGGCGAATATCATCTAATTAGTTACCTACTTCGTCGATTGCCTAGATAGGAAACTTTGTGTGTCATTGACGTGAAGCTGACGTGGACGAGAGAGGCGTGATTTTCGGAGTTTTTTGCCCCGTTCGCCGCGTTGGTTGCACCGTCTTCGATATTAAAATATTAATTCTTTAATACTTAAAAAATGATTTTCAAAAATATAATTGCTAAACTCTTGCAACCCATTTATTTTCCAGCAATCCCAAAAAAACTTCAACAAGTCTTCACAGTAACTTAACAAAACAAAAATAGCTATTCAATTCTACGATTATCGACACAGCCCTCCTAAAATCGCTTGCGCAACGGTACCGAAAGTGCTCGTCGACCAGACCGCAGCAAGGCCGGCAAGGACGGCAAAGACGGCAAAAACGGCAAGAACAGCAAGGATGATATATTTCTCGCTGTGGTCCAGCATGTCTTTAATATAAAAATATTAAACCTTTAACAATAAAAAAAATGATTTTTAAAAATATCATTGCTAAACTCTTGCAACCCATTTATTTCCCAGCAATCCCAAAAAAACTTAAAAAAGTCTTCACAATAACTTAACAAAACAAAAATAGCTATTCAATTCTACGATTATCGACACAGCCCTCCTAAAACCGCCTGCGCAACGGTACCGGAAGTGCTCGTCGACCAGACCGCAGCAAGGCCGGCAAGGATGATATCTCTCTCGCGGTAGTCCAGCATCCCTCGCGCCCTCCGCACATAAACTCGGGGACACGCTTCTGGTCGCGGGTATATCGCCGTAATGCCGACGATATATAATTACCAATACTCTCCGAAGCTGCAGATAGCGCGACCGGCCGTGCACGTGAGCCCGGACAGACGGATGGATTATTCGTGAGACGCGGCCCGTGTGTGTTTCCGTGTGCGTGTGTGCGGGGCGCATAATCGATAGGCTTCTGGCGAACGCGTATGAATTACGCCTTCGCCGTTGGTACCGGCGCGGGGGAGGTTTATCCGCGCACACGCTGCACCGCCCGGCCCGATATGTGCACACATATTATTGGATATAATAGCTGGTAGACCGGTGAATCGGGGCGCTCGCGCTGGTTAGTCGAAAATACCAATACACACCTATGCGGTTGTTGTCGCGCCGTGCCGCGTTCGGCGCTCTGCGCAAACCACGGTAAATTCACGTACGTTCGAGTTACGAAGCGAGAGTTAGCCGGCGAGCGAGCTAGCTGGCTAGTTGGTAACGCAGCATCGGGGGCCTTCCAAGAGAACTCTCTCGTTCGACTACGCTATTAATAGGCGAGCAGGAGGAGAACCCGGAGCGAGAGACGAGAGAGGCGATGAACGTCGACGGTCCTCTATGCCGCGTGCGCTTAATTATGTGAAAACAACGTTAATGAACGGGCGTCGTCGTCGGCGTTGCGTCGCTTGTTTCGAGAGGGAAAAGCCACAGAGAGACCGGAGACTGACGCAGCGGAGGCCCGACGGTCAGCCGGGTTATTACAGCGTACGACCGTGTGTGGCGAACGCCTCGTTGCGGATCTCCTCTCACCGAGCGCTCTTCTCTTTATTTATTTATTTATGTTTTTATTTAGAGACTCGTACGGAGTCGTCGGTTGCGAGGGGATTGGAGAGACTCGGGGGATGAAGTTGGAGTGGAAATGCGGTTTTCGGAAGCAAAGCCCCCCGACAAGGCCTTTTCGAGAGCTTATCAGGTCATTTACACCGCTACGAATTTTTCAACCAGCTACCTGAGCAGAAATTTTAGAGCGTTACGTCGCGCCCTGATACACAGTAAAAAATAATTTTGTTAAATCGGAATACGAAGTTTCGTAAAAATAATTTTGTTAAACAAGTGACAAGCTTTACTTTAAGGTCTTTATACAAAAAGCCATTTTTTTATTTCCCGTGTCATTGACAATTTTAGATTGTACTTTAGCTTCTATAACTAGAATCGAATGGTGGAATCGGAAAATTAACAAAAGAAAAATTGTGTACGTTTGTGGACAATAAGTTGTAAACAGTACAAACATTTTTAACTCTGAAGGGTCCGGAGGGGGCCTTGTAAGGGCTTTGTCAGGGGCCGATGTAACGCTCGAAAATGTCAGCTCGTCCAGCTCCACCTCACTGGCGCAGATCCTTTTGTGATTTTTTTTTAAACAGGCCACAAAAGAGCCAGAGGAGCGGGCGATGTCGATGGCGTAACGGGTAAATCGAGCGATGGGGGGGGGGGGGCGGGGTGGGGGGCGTCACGCTCCGCGGAAGCGTCGCGAGGCATCGGTCGCGATAATCGCGATGACTCACTGGCGAAACAAGCCGCGACGGAGAGAGAGAGATACGCTGAATGCTAAGTAAATAATGGACGGAGTCCGGGGCAGAGAGCGGAGGAATTTTCTATGGGCAGGGCAGCGTGTATAACGAGTTAAAAAAAAAAATAAAAAAAAAAAAAGATTAAAAAAAAAATGCCAACATCCACTGTTTTTAGACTCATTTTTTTCCCGTGAGATGGGAGGGCGAGGAGGAAGAAAAAAAAAGAGTTCCCTGCGGAATTCTTCGGGATCTCTCATTTGCTTCTCCGGGCGGCTTATCTCTGGCGGGTTTCTCGGCTCTCGCGCGACTTTCGTTGCCGCTATAAATCTCTCTTTATTAAATAGGCCAAGAGTCGGAGAGGGCGAGGCGGCGAGCGGCGACGGGGGTGGAATAAGGAGGGCTTGTCTTCTCCGGACGTGCGGGAAGCCTGGAAGCTAGGCTCGGCGCAAGAGACGGAGGCGAAGAGAGCGGCACACAGAGAACAGGAGGCTACTTGTTCCCCGTGTAGTGCGCGGAGCCGGGGGATGACTGCGGCCCGGTATTACAGACCGGTGCATGCCTGTCACGAGTCTCTGCGCCGTAAAACGGCCGAGGCAACGGCGACGTGGCCTTTATGCGCTATAAATTCAAGCGGTCCTCCCCCATGGCCGAAGGCCGCGGCCCGCGCGCCCCGAAAGAGCGAGGAGGGAGGAGGAGGCTCTCTCGAGCGTACGCCTAAGCCGAGTAGAAATGTTAGAGGCACTCCCTTCCGTTTGCCTTCTTTGGTGGAGAAAGTTGTAGGGAAATTCTGCTGAAGTGTTAGAGTTATGGGAAGAAGCAATGTCGGTAAGGAAGTCTGTAAGGAATGCGGTTTTTAAAGGACGAATGGCTGAGGAAGGGGAAGATTGACTTTCGCTGAGGAATTGGCAGAGAAAGACAATTTTGATCTTCTGTCTGGTGGTCTCAAAATTGCATTTATTACGGTTTTTGTTACTAGGCGGTGGGTAGAATAATGCTAAATCGGGGCCTGACGAGGACCTGACCAGGCCCCGACTAGGGCTTATGTAATGCTTCGAAATTCCTAACGGGGCAAAGTTGTAGGGAAATTCTGCTGAAGAATTGGAGTTATGGCAAATAGCAATGTCGGTAAGGAAGTCTGTAAGGAATGCCGTTTTTAAAGGACGAATGGCCGAGGAAGGGAAAGATTGACTTTCGCTGAGGAATTGGCAGAGAAAGACAATTTTGATCTTCTGTCTGGTGGTCTCAAAATTGCATTTATTACGGTTTTTGTTACTGGGTAACGATCCGAAATTTCTAACAGGGCGTTAGAGAAGAGAAAAACACTTGCGTCTTTCCTCTCTCATTATAAGACCGAAGTACCCTACGCAAGAGTTTCCACTCGCCGATTTTCGTTCTTTCGGCTCCGTTTACAAAGAATTTATTTTCACCAACCGGATTCGAAGTAAGAAAATTGAGGAGGGACACCGGCAGTGAGCGAGAGTTATGGAACGGAGGCTCGATGGAATCCCGGATTCCGGACAAACAAATGAATAACGCGACGGTACGTAAACCGGAAGGGGTGTGGGTACGTCGACAAGCCCTCGTTTCCGAGTTCCGGCGCATTACGGATAATTACGTTGGATCTCCTTGTCCCCCCCCCCTCCCTCCGCCTGCAGTTTTGTCCGCCTCTTCTGCACTCAGTCGAGTGTATTTACCGTTACGGGGAGGGGCGTGGGGAAGGAGGGGGGGGGGGAAATCATCAGCGGCATCGAAGTCTGGTAGCGCGCGACTGCGAAGGCCCGAGAGAACGCTCGTTGGAGGAGTACGAGAGAAAACGAAAGAGTGGCCTCGTTGCAAAACGATTTCGTCGGCTCGGATATTTTCTCGCCGTGGGTTAGCGCTCTCGGCTCGAATGCCGAGAGCGGGCGTTCGCTCGAGTTCCGGCCAAAGTGGAGAATAAAAGGAGGGAAGGAGAGTTTTAGCCGCCGTCGGGCGGATGGAACGAGGGAGAGGCGAACGCCGGCGAGAAGAATGAGGAAACGACGACCAGAAACTACGAGGAAAAACCCCCCTGTTCTTCCACCCTTCCGCAAAATCCATGGAATAAAGTTCGTTATTTGCCAGGGAAAGAACGAAACGGCCGCCGCTCTGTGTTTGCCAGCTCGGTGATTAGCGGAATCGGAGATGGAAAATTTCTTCGGGGATTCGGCTTCGTGGATCTTTGAAGAAAAATCAAAAAAATATTGTGGTTTGGATCAGTTTTGTCGTATTTTTGGAATTTAGAAAGATACTTTTGTTTTATAGTAATTAATCAAAATAATAGAAAAAGGTTGACGAGGAAAATTCCCTTTCCACCCTTCCATCGATGGGTGGAAAAGGGGCGATCCATACAAAATCCATGGAATAAAGTTCGCTATCTGCCACGGAAAGAACAAAACTGCTGCCGCTCGGCGATTAACGGAATCGAAGATGGAAAAATTCTTGGGGCATTCAGTCTCGTGGATCTTTGAAAAAAAATTTATAAATCAAGTTTGGGATGGGATTCTTTGTATTTAAGGAATTTTGAAAAATATATATTTCGTTAATAATATAAATAAAAATAATAGAAAAAGATAGACGAGAAACCATCTTTCCATCTTTCCATCTTTCCATAAATTTCCACAAATTTCAATCTTTCCACAAAATCCACGAAATAAAGTTCACTATTTGAGAAAGAGCGAAACGACTGCCGCTCGGTGATTAGCGGAATCTGAGATGGAAAAATTCTTCGGAGATTCGGTTTCGGAGGTTTTTTAAGAAAAATAAAAAAAGTAAGGTTCGTATTTGATTCATCGTATTTATGGAATTTGGAACAATATATACATATATTTTTTAATAATAACTAAAAAATAATAGAAAAACATTTATAAAAATATGGCCGAGGCCGTTGGCCTGAGGAATCAAAATTGTGGCGCTCGAGTTATGCCGAGGTGGGAGCGTTTAATGCGCTCTCGTAAAACGGCCGCTGGACCGGTGGAATATATTTTCATCTTCATTCCTGAACGGTGGACTGGCCTTACGTCTTTTCTCTCGGTCCAGACTCTCGCTCGGCGGTCTATATTCGATACACCGAATGGCCCGAGTACCCGCCTAGTTATATTCGTGTGTGTGCGTATAGTAACGAGAGGAGAGTTTATGCTACGAGTCTTTCCGTCGGTGGCGAGTGCCGGCTGGCCTCGGTGAGCAGAACGCACGCCGCATTCCAGTAGCGAAGTTCATACGAGGCCCGACGGGTCTACCGGGCACCTCGACAAACGGCGCAAGTGTAGGCCTCTTTATCATTATCGTTGCATTGCGAAACGTCTTAATTGCCATGCAAACCGAGGTGGTATTTAACGCTGCGAAAATAACGCCCGCTCTAGGGCGATGCGAAATTCCGCGGTCGGTAATAAAAATTGTAATTACTTTTTTTTCAACAATGCGGACTATTTATGTTCAAAAGCAAAATCTTGCGCGAAGCTGCATCGATATCATTCGTATGAGAAGTTTCTTTTAAGCGAAATTTTGATCGGCTATGGTGAAAAAAA
Organism: Stenichneumon culpator; assembly: GCA_964017025.1. Classification (NCBI taxonomy): domain Eukaryota; kingdom Metazoa; phylum Arthropoda; class Insecta; order Hymenoptera; family Ichneumonidae; genus Stenichneumon; species Stenichneumon culpator. Next base: position 14,064,233 of record OZ024779.1, on the reverse strand, counting down.
TTGATTGCAGTTTTTGTTACCGACCGAGTCCGGCTTGGGCGGGGAGGAAGGCCGCGTCGCTTTAAAGCCTGATCTATAGGAGGTTCGAGGTGTAGAAGTATATCTTTGGCCGAGCTTCCATAGATCAGGCCTTAAAGTGACCACGTGACCGGCCCACCCAACCCGGACTCGGTCGGTAACAAAATCTGTAATTAATTTTTTTCACGGTTGCCGATCGTTTGCGGTTAAAAGCGAATTCCCACACGAAAATCGAAGAGATTTATCGAATCCGCATTTACGGTAATCGATACGCTTTTGAAGATTCGGACGGGAAATCCGCTTCGGGTGGGAATTTGCTTTTAACCGGAAGTGGTCGGCAATCGAGAAAAAATTGATAACAGTATTGCTTACCGACCTGTAATTATTTTTCAAATAAAATTATTAACATTTTTTAAAATTACATAAATGATTAAAAACTTCAATTATTTTTTTTCACACTTGCCGATCATTGCCGGTTTTTTTTTTTTTTTTACGATTGCCGATTTTTTCCGGGTAAAAGCAAATTTCCAGGCGGAAATCGAAGAGACGTCACGTTTACGTTGATCGATATGCTTTCCGAGGTTCGTGCGGGGAATCCCCTCGCCTCGTTCGACGCTGCGGCAACAACGCGGGAGAAGAGAACTCGTGGAGTCTTCCTCGCCAGGCAGGCGGTCCTCCGGTTCACCTCCGCATCCTTCGTTGCTTCTTCCCCGTGTCTCGGCTAAAACCGTTACGTGAGAAAGCTGCACCGATGCCCCGGTTCTCGGGTCACGGGTCATTCCGCCGATGCATCCGCGGAACTACTCTCTACCTCCCGCCGTGGAGAATCGCACCGGGACCGGGACGGACGGTGCGAGTCGCCGGAGGAACACGACGCAAAAGTTTTGCACGTTCGACAAACACTTCTTGGCCACGAAGAACATTATATATTTTTTTTTCTTACCGATGTTAGAATTCATCTTTATAGACGAACCGTACTGTTTACATGAAAAATTGTAAAATCTATGCCTATAAAAATTGCAAAATCAGCAAGAATATATCGTCAACGGAGAAATGTTTTATTTTTATTATTTTATGACCCGTAAACGATATTTTCTTGATTTAAATAAATGCATGCAAATTGTAGTTTGTATTTAAAAAAAGAAAACACTGTAAACAAATTGTAAATTTAATGCACCGGACTGGAAGATTTTAAGCAAATAAAGTAAATTTTTAAAAATTAAGTTTTTAGAATATTTTTAATACACCGAACATACATTTTTCATCGGAATCGTACATGAAATTTGATATACCAGTTTTTGCATAAAAACTTCCAGTCTAGTGCATTAAATTTCATACGAAATTTGTCTGACAGTGAACTCAGTTACTCAGATAAAACAATTCCACCAGTGATGTTTTATATGAACAAAAAAATTCAGTTAAATAATTAAAAATAATTTCCACTCCTAAACTGTTAACAAACAAAAAATTCAATTAAATAAAAGGAAATCCTCTCCAGCAGTGATGTCCTCATAACATTATCTTCCACCTTTCCCCACCAGCAAAAAAAAAAAAAAAAAACAAAAAAAAATCCAGGCCTCGAGCGAACACGGCCCGAGTAGATTCGCGGATACCGTTCTCGAGTACGCGAAGTGGTAGCCGCGAAATAATAATACCGTGGCCCGAGATACCTCGGTTGCAAACTCTCGGACAAGTCGATCTCTCTGGGTAGTCGGGGTCGCGAGGAAATTGCTCGGCTCCTATCGAGAGGTGCGCCAGAGTCCGCGACGGGGACGAACAGCGCCGAGTCCCTACAGGAAATTAAACGAGTCACGTGCTCATAATTATACGTGCATTCCGTGTCAAGCCTGGGTGTGCGGAAGAGGGGAAGAGCGAGAGGCGGTGGGGTGTGAAGATGGACCGAGAGAAGGGAAACTCCGCCAGAGTTCCCTGTTCCATCTCCGGCGACTTCGGTAAGACCGAAAACTTTTTAAAGACTGATAAAAAAAAAAAATTACAATAAAGACAAAAAAAAACGAAGAAAATACGAGAGTTTTGAGAGATGGAGGCGCGCATAATAAGGGACGCAGGAGTGGGGGGGGAGAGGGAGGGGGGAAGATAAAATTGCCCGGAACCCCCAAGCGACCGGGGACGAGTTGTAATAATAATTGTTGCGAGAACGTGAGACGAATGTCCGCCGGAATGCCGGCCATGCTTTCGGTGCATTGCGAGAAGAAAAATAAGAAGAGGAGGAATTCTGCCGCAAAACCGCAAAGGCAAATGCAAGCGAGGAACTCGGTCTCCCTCGGTCAAACTTTATTCCAGGCTATCCCAGAAGCGTTTTCGTAGTTCTTCCTTCCTCCGGTCGTCCGCCGTTCCCGTTCCGCTCTCGTCGGTTCCATTCGTTCGCCCGCACTGGGGCGGCACTGGCGATGCGACGGCGCAGACTGCGACGGATAACCCTCTCATTAGCGCCTCTATTAAAATTTGATTAGGAACGGGCACCGTGAAATTCTGGGCTCGTTCGACAAATAGTGGAGAGTCTCACGTCGCGACCCTAAAATCGAGCCCAACGTCTTCACGGACGGGACTTCGACTAGGGATGTGCAATGAACGTAATTTCTCGTTCAGGTTAATTGACAGTAAAGTTACCGTCATTTTGGTATTTCTCGAATCTATCGTATGCAATGAGGGTCATTTTCACAATGTGTCAGAAATATGGTCAAACTATCATATAGTTGTGCAAAGACTGGCATTTTTTGTGGTCACGAATTCCGGCAGATTTTCCTAGAGAGAAGAATTTGAATAATCACAAAAATTACAGTCAAATGAGCGTCATTTTGGCATTTCCCGAATCTATCGTATGTAATGAGGGTAATTTTCACAAAGCGTCAGAAATGTTGTCAAACTGTAATACAGTTGTGCAATGTCCGCCATTTTTTTTTTTTCACAAATTCCGTCAGATTTTTAAAGGGAAAAGAATCTGAATAATCAAAATATCATTAAAGTCGACCTCATTTGTTACATTCCTCGATTCTTTTGTATTACGATCAGTCTGAATGAAATGTCAAACATCTCTCAAGATTAATAAACAACGTGAAAGTTTAAGTTCAAGTAACATAATATTTTCCGTGCCGGTTTGCGTTGGAAAATGGGGACGATGACGTTTTTTGCCGTCTCGTTGAGCATTTTTGGTCACTGTTTCGTCGGTCACGCGACGGTCACAGGAAGAAAAAATGACCCGTCATAAATTCGGTACACATCTCTATTCAGACGCGTCCTTCGCCTCCGCGACGCTGCTTCACCCTCCTCACTCTCGAAATTCCCGAACAAATTTATTCCCGCACGAGCCGGCTTACAAATTTGCAATGACTGTTATCTCGGATGTATTTTCGACGAGGTTGTTTGCCCGTAAAATTTATAGTGACGAGGCGAACGGAGTGGATCGACGGAGGAGGGAATGGAAGCTCATCGCCGGCTAAAGGGTGGCCCGGATGCTTCGATCGGTGCTAACTTTTGCAAAATAGCCGTGGCGGAGGGGGGAAGAGAAAGAGGGGGTAGGCAAGGCTACAATCGGGAAGCTCGGAGAGAGGGTCGCGCACATATCTCGACTCGGGTTTTATCGTCGGGGCGTTTAAATTTTATCGGGACCGTAACGCGTTAGTCGGACAACGGCGTTTATTGCCCGAAACAATCTCGCGCGCAATGAAACGGCAATATTCAACGGGGCAAAAGAGTGAATCTATTCAGCTGCCCGTCGTACGCCGGGGGTGGCGGGTGAGGGGTGGGAATGGATAGATAACGTCGGTTAAATCGACTCTAGTGATTTGTCGCGGGGCCGATTCGCTCGTACGCGTTATGACACTGTGGATGAACTGCCGCTGATGGAGGAAATTAAGGCGATGGCGTCCCGTTCCGTTGGACCTGGACTCGGTCGGTAACTAAAACTGTAGTTGATTCTTTTTTTTTAAGGGTGCTAACCACTTCCGGTCGAAAGGAAATGCTTAGGTGCTTAGAGCTTACGTCAATAAAGCTTCGTATGAGAATTTCCTTTTGGAAGTCCAAGGTCAGCGCTGTGGAAAAAATTAAAGTAATGTCTCGTTTCCAAACCGCGCTCGACCGGTAACGAAAAATGCAATTGATTTTTTTTTTTTTTTTTTTTTTTTTAAGAGTGTCAACCACTTCCGATCGAACGAAAATGCTCGCATGACGCTGATGTCAATACAGTTTCGTATGAGAATTTGCTTTCGACCGTCCGAGGTCAGCGTCGTTGAAAAAATAAAGTTTTCATTACCGACCGCGGTATTTGGCATGCTTTTGAGCGAGGAATAGGTTTGCGAATCGACCTCGTGGGGGCTTTTAATGAAAAAGGGTTGCTTTCCGTTCGCGAGACTCTCTCGTATCGCTGCTCGTCATCTGGCGAACATCTCTAATTTTTTGCCATTTTTTTTTCCCCCATCTCCAGCTCCGTTCACCCCCGGTAAATCGCGTCACCCGCGCTCGGGGTGGAGACGTCGGGAAGAACAGCGGGATATCCTCTCGTAAATCCGGGATTGGCATAAAATTCACATCGCCGCGGAGGGAGCCGAGTGTAAGGAACGGGAGAAGACGACGGAGGTGGTGCAGTGGATTCCAGCCGTTGTCAGGCAGCCGCCTCGCTAATGCCGCTTTCGCAGTGTCGTCCGTTTTCCTCCCTTCCTTCCCTCGACGGCGTACGCAGTGAACACGCGGTAATCCGGACGGACCGGATCGGGCGGAAGAATAAATTTCGCGCGTACCTAAATGACAATAAAAATAATTCCTGACTTCACCCTCAAAATATTTCGATAAATCTCCTCGGAGCATTCGAATTATCCCGTCGGGTTGGTTTTTCCTTCCACTCCGAAACCGTCTTATCAGTCTCTTCCCTCAAACCACGCGGCAGCTGCGCGCCGGAATCCGTCGCCTTCCTCTCATTTTCGTCGATCGTAAGAAAAACTTACATCTCCGTTTTTTTCCAATTTTTTTTTTTCCAAGATCACGGTAAAACACGAGTCTCGCATGCGGCCCTTACCTGCGCTCAGCGGCGAGTCTCTCGACTCCGTGGAGTCTCGCGCAACCCATCGAGCTCACTCTCACCTAAATGACAATAAAAATAATTCCTGATTTCACCCTCAAAATATTTCGATAAATCTCCTCGGAGCATTCGAATTATCCCGTCGGGTTGGTTTTTCCTTCCACTCCGAAACCGCCTTATCAGTCTCTTCCCTCGAACCACGCGGCAGCCGCGCGCCGGAATCCGTCGCCTTCCCCTCATTTCCCTCGATCCTAACAAAAACTTATATCTCCGTGTTTTTTCCCCTATTTTTTATTTCTAAGATCACGGTAAGACACGAGTCTCGCATGCGGCCCGTGCCTGCGCTCAGCGGCGAGTCTCTCGAGTCCGCAGAGTCACGTAGCGATTCCGGTCACGGAGTCTCCCACAACGCATCGAGGTCGTCCCCGGTGCGCCGGATGCTAGCAGCGCCCAGAGTACACCGCCGAGACCGGCGTTTCCATCTCCCTTCCTCCCCCGCCTCTCGGTGCATCTCTCTCCGCGTCACCGCCGTACGTTCGGCCGGCCGAGTTGCAGCAGTTGCAGCGCTGCACCTACGTGCGGCGCACACCATTGTCGGCCGCCGGAGGGACGAGCCGACCGGAGGGCTTGCGAGAAACGCCGCCTCGGTGTGTACAGTCGTCTTCCTGATTTATACACTGCCACCGGCAGTCGCGAGAGGGGGCGGCGGAGGGGGGGGGGCGAACCCTACGCGGATATAGTGCCTTCCATTGTTCAACCGAATCGCGGAGTTGAGCGAAGGAGGGTCCCTCCCGGTCGAAACGGTCCTTCGCCCGGCACCCTCCGCAGACCTCTACGCCCTTTTCTTCTGGACTGGCGCGCTCGCAGAGCGAGTTCAGGGAGCGATAAATTTTTGTAAAAATCGTATATAACGGTGACTGTCTCTGAGCGGGGTGGCGAAGAGGGCGTTTCGACGGATAATCGTTACACGGTCGGCAATCAGATTTGAACTTGTGACAAACTTTGTCTTTTCGGCGATTATCCAGAATTTTTTTTTTTTTATTATTTGGAGAATTATTTTCGTTTTCGTTTGTCGACTCTTTACAATTCGCAATACGGTTCGTTGTGGAAAGAGAAAGTGTTAAAATAATGAGAATTTTTTTTTTACCTTGTATCGAATGGGAAAATTTTTGGAGAAAACATTTTTTAATTTTACTCCCCTCCCGGTCGGAACGGTGCATCGCTCAGCCCTGTTCTTTGACGACATGAGAAATTGTTAAGATAACAAGAAAAAAACTTTTTTTTCTTACTACGTCTTGTCAATCCTACTGAATCACGTGTACGACCTTAGCAATTTTTTATTAACAATTTTTAGGCAAGGCGTCACGCGCGCGCGGCAGAATTTGAATCGAATAGAATTTCCAAAAAAAAAACTCCCCACAAGATGAAAATAGAACGTCGAAGCCAGAGGAGGGGGGGGGGGGGGTGGTGCAGCCCGGAATCAATCGTCCAATTACCGAAACGAGCGGGTAATTCAAAGACGATTGAAAAGATACGGAAAGCGCCGTCGGGTCCAGCGAAATGGGAATCGTTCGAGTATAAAACGTGAGACGAATTCGTTTATCATTCGTGGGCATGTGCGGCGATCGTGCGTTCCCCTCGTCGTGTCCTCGCCCGCGAGGGAAGGGTTACGGTATTCGGGACCGAGAGTTATCGGGACGAGAAAAGAGATGCAACAAAAAAAAAAAGGCGGATTTCCGGGTGAAGTCTGTGCGCGGCCGTTAGTGAAAGAACGCGTTCGAGTCGTCGAGGAGCTCGAGGGACCTTCGACTGGGAACTTGTTTTCGTTCCAGGTGCGAGAGGACCGTCGGTCTGCGACCGCGCGAGAGGAATTTCTCGTATGTATTTCTTCGTCGACACACCCGCCTCCCTCCTGCCCCGATCCGATTTCGATCGACACTCGGGAGAGCCGCCGGTCACTGGACTGGCCGCCGGGCGGCTTTATTTGTCGCGAGATTGGAAGGAGTGTCTCTGTACGTATCGGTAGTTTTCCCACTCGATAATTTCCCGCGGGAAATGGAGACAGGACAGAAATCATCCCCGCCGTGTCTTGTCCAAGTTCTTGTCCGCTTCACCGATATGAGTCTGCTGCGTTCAAAAGAAAAAATCAATCTGGTCTACAGTAGATCTGTTTTGTGTTTCTACCTGCAAGGCTTTATAAATTTCGAAAAGAACTGTTAACTACGGTTTATGTACATCGATCTACTCAACGCCAGATAGACTCAGGTCTATGTACATCTACTCAAGTCTATGTAGATTAATTCTGTGTAGATCAAAGGCTATGTAGATTTAGGTCTCTATAGATCTACTCAACTCTATGTGGACTTAGGTCTACATAGATCTACTCAAGTCTATGTAGATTTAGATCGACATAGATCTACTCAAGTCTATGTAGATTCACATCTCCATCAATCAACTGTTCACGTAGAATTGTGTCTGCATAGAACTACTCAAGTTTGTGTAGACTCAGGTCTACACAGATCTACCTAAAGTCTGTGTAGGCTTGAGCCTACATGGATCTACTCGAGTCTACCGTAAACCAGACGTTTTTTCTCCGCGTCGTCTTAAACACAATAAAAAAAAACCCCGATAAGTACGATCCCTGTTTATCCAACGCGCTTCGCGCCGTCTTCCCCGCAGCCGAATCGTCGATTTAACGATAATAAAGCTATAAAAGATGAGAAGAGGAAAATCCGTGTCGTTCCATTATTCCTTCGCGCTAGGAGGATTCTTCCCCTCGCGATGCTCGATATAAAGTAGAGCTGGCCCCGCTGTGCTGACTTCCCCCTCCCCCTCCCCGTCTTTCTACGAACCGAAGCTTTTCGCATCGAATTCCCGTCCCGTCCATCCTGCACACGCTCCTCTCTCCGACCGGCATCGCCCGGAACCAAAGGGAAAGAGCGGTACCAGCGGCGGCTAAAAGTTTCTGTACTTTTCGCGTTTGGCTGTTTCTTTCGCGTTGTACAAACCCAGAAAAGTACAGTTACTTTTGGCCGGTGGTCTCGTCCTCATGGACGAACGATCACGAGACTCCGACAACGAGCTAATACTTTTGCCGGTGAGGAGGGGAAAGCTCGCAGCGGGAGAACTTAACTGTTACAGTGTGCACTAAAAACGTAGTGAGCGACCACGAACGAAGGGTGAGGAAAAGAGAGCAAAAGAGACTCCGACGAGCAGAACTGAGAACCGCGAACAGAAGCCACGACATTTATCCGAGCCCCGATTGGCCGAATAGTAAGATGAAAAATAAAAGGCCCACAGTCGTCGGTCGCGTTTCTGCGCCCCTTTCCCTCCGCGGAACTCCGTACGGGGAGCGAACTGTGTACAGCATGAGCGCCCTTTCGCCCAGCTTTTCCTCATACCTCCCTTGCACCGCGCCCTCGCGCGAGCGCCTCTTCGAGGAACGTTCAAACTTTTCGGATGCGAAACACTCCCTCCAGAAAGCCCCGACCAAAGCCCGGCTGGTGTAACGATCGTTGCTCCAACTACTTTCGAGAGCCTTGCCGCTTCGATGCTTTCTCTGCCTCCTTTATCTCAGTCTTTTCTGCAGCGACGTTATATACAGCGGGAAAACTACCCGGCCAGGGAAAGAGCTGGGACTCGATGGCGAGTTTACGGTTTCTCCGCTCGGCCCTTTTCTTCTTGCTCTTCTGGTTCTTGTTGTTCGCTGTCCGGGGAATTTTCCGGGCGTTCCTGGCTGGCGTTGGCTCGAAGCTCGTACGCGCTGACGCTCGGCACAGTGAGATTGATTGTTTGCCTGTTTGAGCTGCGTTAAACGGCACGAAGAGGCGAAGGAAAAAAACGGGGGAGCGAGATTCATTGACGCGCGGTTTTTATCGGGTCAGTGGGCCTCGACCGGAGGTTGCATCGTACACTGGATGTGTCCCGGGTGCTCCGTTCGTCCCTGCGTGCCGAGCTGTCGATAGAACCGAGCTATGAATAGAAAGAGATTCGAATGGGTAGAGCCCGTTCGCTTCTTTACATCGAGTCCCGACGATGCAACAACGGCGGGAGACTTTCTGTCTTCTTGTTCTATCGATTTCACTCTCGAGTGCCCTTAATTTTCGTCGCCATTATGTCTCTTATATGGCAGCGAAGCTATAGATCTTCGAGGCGATGGGAAACTCGGACGGTAACTAAAACTGTTATACATTTGCTTGCGTTCGCTTGGAAGCTAGCGTACCTCAGCAAAGTTGAGCACCCCTGAGACGAAATGGATTACAGTTCACGTTACCGACCGAATCCGGAAGTTTGACACTCAGTTCGTCCTTACGTGCCGAGCTGTCGATAGACCCGAGCTGTGAATAGAAAGAGATTCGCTTCTTTACATCGATTCCCGACGATGCAACAACCGCGGGAGACTTTCTGTCTTCTTGTTCTATCGATTTCACTCTCGAGTGCCCTCTCGTCGCCATTATGTTTCTTATACGGCAGCGAAGCTATAGATCTTCGAGGCGATGGGAAACTCGGACGATAACTAAAACTGTTATCCATTTGCTCGAGTTCGTTCGGAAGCTGACAACGCGGTTCACCTCGGAAAAGTTGAGCACCCTCAAGACGAAATGGATTACAGTTTTTGTTACCTACTGAGCCCGGAATTTCGACGGTGCCTTAATAAAATCATTCGGATACACGGCAATCCGTTCCTCCCAACGTGCCGAGCTGTCGATAGACTCGAGCTATGAATAGGAAGAGATTTAAATGGGTAGACCGCGTTCGCTTCTTTACATCAATTCCTGACGATGCAACAACCGCGGGAGCGCTTTCGGGCTCCGCCTTCAATCGATTTCGCGTCAGTGGCATACTACCATGAACTATGTCAATTTTTCTTAGATGACCGGTAGTTTTTACTATATCGTTCTCTCAGTGAGCGCAGTGAGCCCCACACTTGAGGCAGTTTCCATAACTCTGACCTTCAGGAATTTAGTTCTGCCAGCACTGAATACGTCAGTGCTCGAGAACTACCCTCGTACCTCAGTACCTCGAGTATTTGATACTTTAACACGTATTTCAAGTACGTATCGAAGTATCAAGTAGTGAATTAGTGTCCACTAGTCAGATCTTCAGGAATTTAGTTCTGCCAGTACCAACACACCAGTACTCAAGAACTACCCAGCGTTTAGTACTTCAAGTATTCGATATTTTGATGCGTACTTCAAGTGCATCTCGAAGTATCAAGTGCTGAGTCAGTTTCCACAACTCTGAACTTCAGGAATTTAGTTCTGCCAGTACTCAATACGTCAGTACACAAAACCAACCCTCAGTACTTTCATTACTTGATACTTCAATTCGTCCTTCAAGTACTTAGGGTATTTGCCCAGCTCTGATCCTAGATCCAATCCCCTATCACCAGATCGAGCAATAAAAAGAACTCACAAAAAAAGAAATGATAAAAAAGGTATCGAACAAGTATGACAGAGAACGAAACGAGCAGCTGCAGAGATAATAAATTCATGGCTACCTATCCGTACCGCGAATATGCACTGTGTATCGGGAGTCTACTATACGGCTGGTAGACGCGGCCTGGTGCAGATCCATTATGTAATTGTCGAGGATGTAGGGTAAATGTGCATTTGAGTCAATTGAGGTGGCCACGTCGGCGGCTGCATCAGCAGCCGCTGCAGAATGACTCCGTGTGTGTGTGCGTGCGTGTGTGTGTCGGTTACATAGAGCCTCGCGCACCGGCCGCAGTCGTTCGTTCGCGTGTGCCGGTAGCTTCCCTCCGTCCCGCCGTCCATCCATCCACCCATCTCTTTTTCCTATGCGCCGATGCATCGCTGCAGAGTGCACAGCCAGGCAAGAGAGGAAGCCGTTCCATTCTCCCTCGCTCCTGCTCACCCCTTCGCGTCTCGCTCTTCTCCATCGCTCGGCCCGTCCGTGTACGCACGTGCACTTACCACTCGCGCGGAGAGATACGGCCAGAGTTCCCGGTTCCGATCTCCTCGGCGCGTACGCGTGGGTGAACACCCGCGCATCGTCAGCGCTCGTTCAAAACATCATTGTCGAGAGTTTGCGTGCGACGAGAACCGAGCAACCTTGGAGCCAAGGTTGCAGGCTTGAGGCCCTCCAATCTAGCGAGATCGACGCTCCGGACTCTGTTATGTGCGCTCACGGAGCGCGGTCAACGATAACGCGAGGGCAGGAGCGCGACTACTGCGGCGGAGGATTTATTATACTGCAATTAATTGCAATTGCGGGTGTAATTTTTTTTTAGCGGGAGGGTTCTCTCTTTTTTGGCTTCCGGCCCTATCGACCCGGTTCCGAAGTTTTCGGCTCCTCGGCGGTGCGAGACCTCGGGAAGGTGCACCGTCGATGAATATTTATTTGATTTGAATAAATATTTTTTTATTCAAATAAATTTTTATTGAAATCTATTAAAATATTTATTTGCGTGTGCCTGTTAAATGATAGTAATTTATGATACTAGTGCGACAAAACTTTTTCTGAAGAGTGTGACTTTGCAGTACGAGCCGAAGTCGAGTGTTGCAATCATACGATTGCAGAAAAAGTTTTTCGCAAGAATATCGTACCAAATTTGACTTCACAAGGTGGGAAAACAGGGGTTTTGCGCGAAGCGTGCGTAAAACTTCAATTTTCGCACCGCGTGTAATAAATTATTTTTCCGGGTATGAGGTTTCAATTTGTAAAAAATAAAATAAAGGCTGAGGCCCTCGAATGAAACGAGATCGACGCTCCGGGTTCTCTAAGGTGCGCACAGAGACGACCGCCGTTAACGATAACGCGAGGAAACCGGCCCGAGCTCGACGACGACGGCGAATTTATTGTACTGCAATTAATTGCAATTGCGGATGTAATTTTTTTTTTTTTAGAGGGGATAATTTTTTTGGGAAAAAAGAATCGCTCGCCAGGGCAGCGCGGGGCAAAATGGGACGGCGGGGCAAAACGACACATTGGAGCATAACGCAGTTTTCCAAAAAAATTTGGATGGTGTTGGTGAGTGAGGCAAAACGGGCTGTAAAATCCGGATGTACCGTCGGGACAAAATGGGGCATCTAAAAATTATTTAAAAAAAACTTTTACCCCAATGTCCCGTTTTGCCCCGCTCTCCGCTGACTCCCAATCCCGGAACTCGGGCCGCGACCGAAACGAGCGACTTCCTGCCCTATCGACCCGATGACGAAGCCTTCAGCCCCTCGCGGTGCGCGACTTCGGGAGTGTGAGGTTTAAATTTGTAAAAAATAAAATAAATGAAAACTATAAAAGGGACAGTGATGGGTAGAGAGCGGGATGATGAAAATGCTGGCAATGCGGTGAACGAGTAGTGGGCACGCGAGAGGGAAGCAATTTACATGGAGAAAAGCTTGCGGTCGTCGCCGATATAGACGCGAGGAGGAGCTTTCACAGTCCGGTGTGCTTTTCACCCCTTTTTCGCTCGGTTCTTATACGTCTATTTTCTTTTCGATCCCGGAGCTCTCTCCGAGGCTTTTTCGTCTTATATTCTTCTTTTTTCTTTTCAAAACCGCGAAACGTAATTACGTTATTGAATGACTCTGAGGTAAGAGTGGTGGTCGCCTCCCTTTCTCCGTCCCGGAGAAAGGACGGCGTGAATCTATACCAGGGTTGAAACTCATTCGGACATCGGAAGAGGTCGAGCGGTCGAGAATGTACACCGAGAACAGTTCTACTCTCTTTCCCTCACCGGCGCATTATTTCATCCCCTTGGCTCTCGCTCCCTCGCTCCAGCTGTTATTTTATTTTTCCACCTCGCCCTACCGCGCCTCCTCCGCCGCGGCTTCGGCAAGCCGCGAGACCGGAATATAAAGCGGTTTAACTTTCGGTCTTTTTTTTTTTCAATCTTTTTTTTGGCTAGTTTTTTTTGATCGGAACGCGCTCGACTGCTCGGACTACTGGCTGGCTACTAATGAAAACTTTGGGTCGCATTAATCAATCCCCCCCCTTTGGTCGGAACGACGGGACAAAATCGAGTCTCCCGCACAGCCTGGCTTCGCCCCGATACGTCAACGCGCGCCGCTACCGCTCGCGGAAAATTGAAGATCGAGTCGAATCGTTAGTGGGAAAAAAATCTGGTCCATCGTAGACTCGACGTAGATTTACGCGGGAGGGAATAAATGCCGGTCTGCAGTAGACGAATCTACTGTAGACTGAAGTCGACTATTCCGAGAACCGAGACTTGTATTTTACGGTCTGGAAATCCAGACCGTAGGTCTAGATTTCCAAAGGTCCGGATTCGGAAATCTAGACCGTAGGTCTGCAGTCGATCCGGAGGGAGAACCGGCCGGTAAACGCGTGTGACAGATCTTTTGGGTCCACAGTAGTCTACACTAGACCCAATTTTTTTTCGTTTACAAGAAATTCAATAATTTTACACGAGAAATTCAATTACGTTACACAAGAAATTCAATTATTTTACACAAGAAATTCAATTTTGTTTGCACGAAAATATTATAATATTTTTTTTCACAGAAAATTATCTTTTTTCTTCACACAAAAAAATTTAATTTTTGTTTTTACCTATTTTTTTTTGTTACATCCTTTCCCAAAGCCACGCGCACTCGGCCGCGCTCCAGTGCAGACGGCGCCGGTTAGACGTGTATAAATCATTGCGCACGCATTCGGCCGCGCAAAGCTCGTTAACCGGGCGATAATGAATTGTAAATAGCCGATTGGATTTTCGGCTAATTCGTGTCCGAACTACCGGACGTTTTCCCGAGCGGTCATCGGGCTGACCGGTCAGCCATGGTTCGAGTTCAGCGCACGGGTCGGGGGGGGGGGGGGGGGGGAGGGAATTTCGATCGCGGTTCCCTTCATCATTCGTTGGGTAAACGGCTGTGAAAAGCTGCTTTTGCCTACTGTTCTACTCGGAATCGCGGTTGGAGACGACGAGGACGGGGTCGAATATACACGAACGCTCCCCTCCCCTTCCCCCTTGTGCTCATCCCTCGTCGCCACAGCGATGGCAACCTAACCGGAGTATATACGCAATAGTATCAAAATCCGTTTGTGCAGCTGGTCGGGACGTACTTTATTGGCCGTCATATCTGCGGCTGACAGGGACGGGTTCTCGAACGATTAATTATAAACAACCGCCGTAACAATGGCCATACGTAATTAAAGCCCTCGGTCGTATCGCTCCGTCTGTCCTGCTGTCCTCCCTCGTCGTCCTTTACCACTTTTCCACCCCGGCTTTCATCTACACACTGCTATATGTAAATATAGCGGTGTGTAAACGCTCAGACACACAAATATATGTATATATATGTGTATATGTGGGTGTAATATATATGTATATGTATATGTGTGTGAATATATATACATATGTGGATATGGATATGTTATATATCAAAAGCGCGGTGGTAGCTCGATGGTCCGCTCGAATTTGCCTATAACTTCTCGCGACCGTATCTCCATTTCATATTCCTCCACATCCTCCGTTGCAGCTTCCATTGGGATCCATTCAGTTCTTTTTTATTATTGTTTTTTTTTTTTATTATAAAAAAAATTCTTTCGCTGCGCATTTGCCAATGCACAGTTTAACCGGGCGTGCGGTCAGTCAGTTATTGCATGAGGGCATATATTCACGTGCGGTCGCTACGCCGGCCGGATAGACTGGACGAGGAATGAAATTGATTGTCAGCCCATCTCTCGGTGCTCCGAGCGGGGAAGGGAATTTGTAGTGCAGTGGGTGTCTCGCTTTCGATTTATTCATTTTTATGCATACGTACGTGTATATATATATATATATATATATATATATATATATATATATATATATATATATACACACATAAATTTACCGTGATATTGTGTCACAAAGATAGGAGTGAGGAGAAGAATGGTGAATGAAGAGAGGAAGCTTGCGGGACTCGAGAAAATCGTTCCTAGTTAACGTGCAAACGAAGCAAAGTACAAAATAAATAAATAAATAATAAATAATAATACAAAAGGAAACAATAAATAATATTATTAAACGATAATAAATAAATAAGTAAATAAATTAACGGAACAAAATACAAAATAGTGTGTATATACATATATATATATATACATAATACATACATTTATCATGATATTATATCATAAAGATGGGATTAAGGAGGGAAGAATGGTGAATGAAGAGAGGAAGCTTACGGGGCGCGAGAGAATCGTTCCGCGTTAATGTCAAAACGCATGAGCATTCAATAAGGCCGGTGAGCTCGGGAACGGAGCCGGCCTGGGGGATCGCAGGTAAATCAGGCCGCGCAAGACTGGCCGTATCCACTCGGCTGGCCGGCTGAATGCATCTCTCAAGGCGATGAGAACTCGCGGTTGTCGTCGCGGTGTTCGGGCTCGCCTCGGCCCGCGAGCTTCCGCGAGACCGGTTTTCGACAACGGGAGTCCAGAGTCATAACTACCTGACCACCCAACAGTGAGCGGGAGTTCTTTCTCGGACGGGGCCGAGTCCGAGGAACGTCGCGCGATAACGTCGGCGGGACGTCGGGATTCTCGTAATGAACAAACCCCCTGGCTCGAATTACCGGTCAATTCGCTCTCCGAGATCGCACGCGTCGAAAGGTCTGTACATTCGGCGAAAAATTATTTTTTTCTCATGTTTTGTTCTCGTTAAGGTAACGTATTTTTTCTCAATGACACAATAGTGTTAAATTGACGAGATGAAAAATTGCAAACTTAAACTGCAATGAATTGTAAAGTTGAGGACCACAAATTTGTAAAATTGGTCATCATAAAATTACAAAATTAACAACCATAAAATTGTAACATTGAGACCCAAAAAATTGTAAAAAGACGACAAATATATTGTAAAGTTGACAACCAAATCATTGTAAAGTGACAACCAAAAAATTATAAAATTGATAACCAAAAAATTGAAAAATAGATGACCGAAAATTGTAAAACGGAAAACCAAAAAATTGTAACATTGACGACTAAAAAATGGTTAAATTGGCATCCAAAGAATCGTATAATTAACAAGAACAAAAATTTAAAAAAATGAAAATCAGCAACAAATTATAAAATAATCAAGAAAAAAAAAACTGAAAATTGTATCCAAGAAATTTTCGTCGAGTGATCGAAACATTTTCAGTCCGCGCATACGCAAGGTGAAGTCGGGAAAATGGTTAGTCGCATGAATCGCAATGGGGACGGATTTTCGAGCGGGTGATAGGATTGAGGAGCCTTCGAGCGGGTTTCCGCGGGTGCTGCGAGTGAAGGCACATGTGCATGTACACAGGCGGGGGCCGCGCGTGTACATATGCAAATGAAACTAGCGGCCCGTGTACAACACGTTGCTAGGTGGCTATGGGGGTTTCGCGAGGGCGAGTCATATCGTCGGTGTGCGTCCGTTCGTTGTCCGGACGAGAGAGGCGAGAGCGAGAGTGCGAGCGGTTTTCCACCCCGCGCTGCTCCGGTCTCTCGTCACGGCGAACACACACACACACACACACACACACACACACATACGCGCGCGCGCGCGGCAAAACCAGCCGCCGCACATCGGACCGTGTATGTGCGCCCCGGCGTGGATAACCAGAGAAAGGCCGGCGAGGGACGAGTATTGCACCCGGCTCTATGGCGCAACTTGAACGATCTGACAAATTGCAACGTCATTACTGCCAATTTGTTTACACGCCACCGGATAACCGGTAACACGAGGCTACGTCTACCTCCGGCACGTGCATTACGCCCGTACGGTATAATCGTATATACAACAATGAAGGTACATACGAGGGGCAATACCGGGGCGCAGTCCGGAGGGAATGAAGGACGTACGTATGCGCCGGAAGTCGGGATTAATCCGTCGAGTCTATCGGCTCTCTGCGGTTTCGCCCCATTTCTTACAAGATTTTTAAAAATTGAAGAAAAATGAAATGAGGAAGGAAAGAAGGAAAAGTGAAGATCCGAGAGGCAATTCCGGGGTCGCGTTCGGGAGGGGATAAAGGACGTTACATATGTACCGGAAGTCGGGATTAATCCGTCAGGTCTAGCGGCTCCCTGCAGTTTCGCGCTATTTCTTGCAAGGTTTTGAAAAATTGAAGGAAAGTAAAATTTAAAAAACAAAGAAAGATGAAGATCCGAGGGGCAATTCCGGGGGGTTTTTCGGAGGGGATAAAGGACGTTACGTATGCGCCGGAAGTCGGGATTAATCCGTCGACTTTCGGCTCTCTGCAGTTTCGCCCTATTTCTTACAAGATTTTGAAAGATTGAAGAAAAATGCAACGAAGAAAAAAAGAAAGAAAAATGAAGATCCGAGAGGAAATACCAAGAGCTAGTCCGGAGGGGATGAAGTACGCGTCTCACATGTGTGCCGGAAGTCGCGATTGATCCATCGGATCCACCGGCTCTCTGGACTTTCACGCTATTTCTCACAAGATCTTGAAAAATTGAAACAAAATAAAATGAAAAAAAAAATATAATAAACAAAAGAAAATGAAGATCTAAGGGGCAATAGCAGATCTTCGTCCGGAGGGGATAAAGTACGCGCGTTGCACATGCGCCGGAAGTCGGGATTGATCCATCGGATCCATCGGCTCTCTGGACTTTCCCGCTATTTCTCACAGGATCTTGAATAATCGAAGGAAAAAAAAATGAAAATGAGAAAAGAAAAATGAAGATCTGTGTTAAAGGTGACTGCAGCGACGAAATGAGAAATAGGTTGAGTCCCGGGAGATAACAGACTGCAAATATCCGAAGACCGTTGGGTAGAGCCCCGGCTGGCAATAGGGAGATGACGTTAATTAATATTTCCGAGCTCTCGGCGACGGGACCGAAGCTCCGGGGAGAGGGGGAGGCGGAAGCTCCTGCAGCAGCGGCACCGCGAAGGATTCCGGCGTCGACCCCCTCGTGGCTTGAAGGAGACGTTCGCCAACGCGTCACACGGCGGCCTGAAGGGGTTTTTTTTATCTCCTCCTTTTTTTCCCCTCCTTCGTTTTTATCATCTCTTTAGCCCTCTCCTTCTCACACCGTCGCGTTTCTTGCCGGTCGCCGCGCTCGGGGCGCGGGCGGGATTTTCCTCCACCCCCGGCTCGATTCAGTTAAACTTTCAAATAACCCCTTAATGAGTCTCCCGTGGACGACGGGAACTGCGAGAGAGAGGGAAGCGTCCGGAGGATGCCGACTGACTCTCTTTCCTCTCCTCTTCCTTTCACTGTGTCTCTTTACCCTTGGTCCGTGATCGCTTCTCGTACATACATATATGCATATATAACTATATATATATTTCTCTACGATTCTTTGAGTTTCTCACGCTCGCGCTTCTTCCGAGAGACCGGCGGAGCCCGGCGAGATATCTCGAGGAGGCTCGCGCTCTTTGCACTCGATATTCCGCGAAGCGTTTTCCTTCAAACAGTGAAAATCCATTAAGTGTTACGCCCTCGCGTGCTCCCCGCGTTCCTACGCGCGTAATACAAAGCGTTACGTGTTCGATGTACGCCCGAGATAAACGTCCCTGTTTGCTACTTGCGCCTCCAGCCTCTCAACTTTCGATAACTCATCCTGGCTGGCCCTGCGGAACTTGGTATAGGATCGAAATTATTATTGCCATGAATATTATTTTTTTTATTATTGTGATTATTGTGATTATTGTGATTATTGTGATTATTGTGATTATTGTGATTATTGTGATTATTGTTATTATTGTTATTATTGTTAAACGAATGGGGCTGCCGTTTGCACAGTCTTTAGTCTATGTGGAAACAATACCATTGCACAGAAAATTATAAGATCTAGCATTGTATGGAAGGTCAATAAATGTCCTTCACTAGTACTACTAAATAAATAAAGAAATAAGTGAAAAGGCTTTGTCTCGTATATAATAATAAATAAATAAATAATAACATTATTACGAAAAGCTTGGACAAAAACCTATGAGACTCGGTCGAGATGCAGATTCCTCGACAATTGGTGAGTGAAACAGGATTCACGTGTCGTTGGGTCATTAAAATATCGGTGCGTATATGCGTGCAATGTACGTACTTGATTGCACGCGTGACAGGTTCGCGTGTGCGATTGTGTAGTGCGGCGCACATTTTTCTGCACAGAGAGAGAGAGAGAGGGGGGGGGGGGGAGGGAAGGAGAGAGAGAGCCAGCGCGACGACCGGCGACTAATGGGAAACGGAATAATGACTTGCATCCTGCGCAACCTGAGACGCGAAGCGGGGCTTCGTCGAGGTACATAGCGGTAGATGCAGATATAATACTCGTTGGCTCTGTCGTCTCTTCTCTCCGCCTCGGAAACTCGACGCGTCGGCGAATTTCGCGGGCTACGCGTGTCGTTTTCTCGATTTAATCTTTAAAACAATTTTCTTTTTACTGCAATCCCGTTGTCTCCTACTCGATCGTCACGCAGCTCAAAATGACGAAACGAAGGACATTTTTTAGAACAAAAAGTGTGAAATGGAATGAGAGCCAAAGCCACTTTCGCTTTGGCTCTCATTGACGTTTCATCGATTTCACGTTTGAAACAAAACTTTTATTTTATACTGTTATCTGTTAACTTCCACTCAATCGTCACGCGGCTCAAAGTAACGAAACGATGGGAAAACAAATTAACAGTACCTACACAAAATAATTAGGCGGTCTCCGAGCCTATAGAGTACAAAAAAATGTGTCTTTTTTACAACAACTTATTGTCCATAAACGTCCACAATTTTTTATTTGTTAATTGTCCGATCGCAACTATCGGGTTCTAGTTTTACAAACAAAAGTACAAACTAAATTCGTTAATGACACAGGAAATAAAAGGACAGGTTTGTATATTCAAGCCTGAACAAACGAGTTTGTCACTTATTTAACAAAATTATTTTTACGATACTTCGTATTCCGATTTTACGAAATTATTTTTTACTGCGAACGCGCGTCGTTTCGTCGATTTCATGATCAGACTATTTTTTTTTTTTTTGTTATTTTTTTACTTTCATCTGTTATCTCCTGCTTGATCGTCACTCCGTTCAAAATAACGAAACGACGAAAAAAAAAGCAACAACAACAAAAAGTGTGAAATAAAATGAGTGCCAAAGCGACTTTTGCGCGTCCCCGGGCCGACGCGCGTCGTTTCGTGGATTTCATGTTTAAATCATAATTTTTTTTTTTTCACCGCTATCCGTTATCTCCTACCCGATCGTCAATTGCCTCAAAATAAGAAAACAGTCGTAAAAAACAATTAATAAAAAAATGTTAAACAAAATGCCAAATTGAGCCAGAGCGACTTTCGCCCAATCTCCGAGCCTTGATTTTATATATATTTTTCATTGTGTCATTTTTGCCATTTCATTTTGTTTACTATCAAGTCACCGCTCGATCGTCTCGCTCCACTCAAATTATTATAAAAAGCAATATACGCATTTATTGCTTTTTTAGTAACTATTTTGAAGTAATTATTTTTTTGCCATTGTTTCGATATTTTGAGGCGAGTGACGATATAGTAACAGAAACGAGAGCCAGAGTTCTGGCGGGGATGGGAGAAAACAGCTCGATCTTTCGACGCCAGCTGTTCCCGTGGTTCTCGAACCGGCGGAGTATCGGCCCTGCGTCGGCGTTCGGTCTCGTGTGTGCGCTCCTCTGTCTCCCCGTGCACGCGGCCTACCGCCAACGTCGTCCTGCATTAATTAAATGGAATCCGTGACGATGCGGGGCCCGACGGGCATCGCTAATGGGCCGCTGATTAAATTACGCCGGGTTCCACGACCCCGCAGGACTCTGTATCGCTCATTCACTCGCTGATACACTGCTGGCTCCGCGGCTTCTCTGCCGCAGCCACCGCTGTTGCGGCTGACTGCCGCCCGAGGAGAACACATATCGGAGAGATATGGGAAAGACGGAATCGATGCGTAAAGTACGTTGCGCCCGAGTCGTCATGGAGAGTCGAAACTACGCTCCGGGGCGTCATCGTCGTAATGAAATGGCACCATTTCATTACGAATTTGTTTGGCATGAAGAACCACCAGTCTCGTTCTTTTCACTTTCCATTATTGTGAAAAGGCCTTTTATTTTGTCAATTTTTTATCTTAGTTTTTAGGGTACAATTGGTGAATATGGCTCGATTCATTTATTTGCTAATCGGAGTGGGCCATATTCCCCACTTTGACCCTATTTGTAGGTATGAACTCGGTTCTGTGTTATTACTTATTTACCTATCGATCAGCTTATTTTACCTGCTTTTAACATATTATAAACGTATTATATTTCAACATGTTATACTAGTTGTACACAGCTTTTCGTGAATGCATGGTTTTTCTGATTTTTTAACCTTTCTGGATATCTTGCTCTAGTCTTAAGGACATGTGAAACGACTCAGTCGGTAACCAAAAAATGTCAAAAGACATCCAGCAAGACTCAAGGAATTCCACGCATTCATGAACAGCAGTGTACTTGCTTTAGTCGCTTCTTTTGCTACTGCTGTGTTCTGCTTGTAATATTCTGCCTGTTGTACTCTGCACTGTCTTATCTATTCTGCCTGTCCCGCACCGGTCCTTAGCGGAGATATCCCAGAAATCAATAAATTATATCTATCTATCTATATATTTTGAAAAATTATTTTCTGCTCGAACTGCTGGCTGTGGTTCGAGAACACAATATTGGAGAGATATGACAAAGACGAAATCGTTGCGTGCGTGAAGTACGCACCCGAGTCGTCATGGAGAGTCGAAACTACGCTTCGGAGCCTCATCCGGCAACCGGAGTACCGTTTCATTACGAATTTTGGCATGGAGAACCATCAGCCTCGTTCTTTTCAGCTTCCCTCATTGTGAACATTCCCCTCCTTCCCCCGTCTATCGTCCCGATGAAACCAAATTCCCGCAGGGCGGTTCTAAAACAACGGGCACGCGCGATATATGCGAGGAGACATTGAGGACGATGCGCGCACTTCCGGTGGAACTTAAAGCTCCCCCAAAGTCTCTGCCGTCGCTACGAAACTAAGTTTCCTATCTCCGATGAGTTTTCACCGATCGTGAAAGAGACCAGCTCATTTCCGGACGGTGAAAAGAGATCTGTCCCGAAGCACGGTAAAATTGCTTTTATTGTTAAAAATTGTGCATCTTATTTAAGGGTAAAATTGGTCAATATGGCACGGTTCATATATAATTTATTTATCACTGCGAAGATGTCTGAATAAGACAAAATTTCATCACTTTATAACGGCTGCATTTTGTATCGCGCAAACTTCGCTCGGGGAATTTCACTCAGAGAATAAAATTCTACAAGTAAAACATTTTTTTGTCTTCCTGAAGCAGTGCCTTGAGAGAGATATGCCAAAAGATGAATTTTTATGTCATGCAGGTATCTTCAGGCTCATATTTATTTGCAATCGGGGTGGGCCATATTTCCCACCTCTACCCTATTAATTTTGTTATTTTTTAGTCCAATCAAAATTGATTAATATGGCCCGGTTATGAAGACTTCGAAGCATACATTAGAAAAAATTGCAAGTATGAAGTTTCATATACATCGGTCGGCTCTCAATGCACCGTTTCCGAATTCAAAAAGGTGTATCATCTGTGATGATACACCTTTTTCAAAGGGACATATAATTTACTTTCTAATTGGGGTGGCCCATATTCCCCACTTTCCAATTATTTTCTTTTCATCTCATTTCAGGTTTTAAAAAAAGGAACACGTGCCTTACACGCGACGCGACATTGAGAACGATGCGTGGACTTCCGGTCGCTCCCGAGGCTCGCGCAAAGTCCCCGGCCTCATTACGAAGTTAAGTTGCCCTTTCCGATGATTCTTCACCTATCATTTTGGGGCCACCTCGTTCCCGGACGGTGAAGAAGGCAACTGGCGCGAATTACGGTAAGCGCACTATCATTTTACTCATTTACATCATTTTTATTTTTGTTTTTATCTCGTTTCATTCCGTAGGACTGAGCGAGCTCGAAGCAGCGAGAGATGGCCGAGGTTTGGAAAGATGGGGGGGGGGGAGGACACCGCCCCACGGGCGTATAATCAGACTCAAGGGCGTCTGAAGCCGCAAGAGAGTCAGGGTAACATTTCGCGCCAAGGAGCGAACGGGAGACACGCGGTGTAAAGGGGGGGGGGGGGGGGTTGGAAGAGAAGACGAGAGAGGAAAGTTCATCACAGTGATGCACCGCTGCGTGCATCAGCTGCAGCGGCAGCGAGCCGAGTCTGACGCCGACGCCCGTATCGCGCTCTTCGCGCAGTGGAGCTCAACTGTGAGGTGTTTTTTTTTATCTTTAATGTTTTTTTTTTTTCGTGTTCTCTCATTCGCCGGTACAGATTACGATGTGTGAGGGACGCGGCGATGATCTTCCCTCTAATTTTGGAGAGTACTCGCGAGCGTACAATTTTCGGATGTTACGAAGGGTTAACAACGTGCGTGTGTCCCGAAGGCGAGAGGAATTCGGGAGACTGTAGGGAGACTAGGGAGGCTGTTATAGTCTAGATATGGCTTAGTCCGCACCCAGGAAAATAATTTATTGGTTTAAATAAAATATTTGGTTAAATAAATATTTATTTGAATAAAGTAAATAGTTATTGAAATCAATAAAAATATTGATTTAAATCAATTAAAATACTTATTTAAATCAAATAAATATTTATTTGCGGGTGCCCGTTAAATAAATTATTTTTCTGGATGCGACTGTTACATCCCAGTACTGGGGCAGGACTGGCCACACGCCCAGGCTTGGCGCGTTCCCGCGCCAGTGCTGGGACGTAACCGCCAGCCGGACCTGGCCCACCTGCGCTGATGGCTCAATTACGGAAGCTCGCTCGATATTTCGTAGACCTAAGAGAGCTTGTCGATCGTCCGAGTTATTTTCAACGATCAGTTTTGCACCGATCCGCGTTCCTCGCTCGCGCCTTTCCTCCGGGTGCGTCCGACAGCGAAGCACCGGCAGCGTTGCCTTGTAACTCGTGCGGCAGCTTGTTCCATCCGAGCTCGACGAAGATTCGCAGCGAAGAGGCCACTTTGAACGGTCCGCTCGTTGCGCTCGGGCGAGCGATAAATTGCCCCGTTAGAATGATTTTTCCTTTTGTCATCGTCCGGCAAGGCACTCTCCGGCGTTCTCGTTCTACTCGGGCCTGCGCCGGTCGGCTCGGCGCGTCTCGTCGGGACGCAACGAACAAGAAGACACCGGCGACGATGACTGGCCCCGCGCGCGCCGTGCAGTTTCGCGGTTCTCGCAGCTGAACAGCAGCGAGTTCCTAAGCGGTCACGACGATTTCGCGACCTCGCGCGATGCCGGGCGGCTGGCCGGGTTCTTGGAAGTCGCGAAGCGCGCGGAACCCCTCCTCGCGTGTTTGTTGCACTGTACATCTCGCCAGCGCGCTGCCGGAGCTCCTCTTATTATTTCTCACTCTGTACTTGTTTTCGCATCACCGCGCCGCACCGGCCACTCCTCCTACCGGCTTTTCCAACGTCTCCTCGCGCCTTTAATTAATATTCTCGGAAAGGCCGTTACAGCGCGACCGAGACACGAGGCGGTCGTGAATTTCTCACTCGGCAAGGCTCTCGGCATTGGAAGAGGCTCGCGGGATTCGCTTTACGGCCTCGCACCGGGGTGCGAACGATCGTCAATTTTTTCGCACTCGTTTTTCTGTTGGTTTGCTTTAGTTACCTTGCGGTTAAGTACGCGGAAACGGTTCGGCGGAAATTTGAAGACGGAGTCACGACGATTTCGAGAGCGGGGAGGACTAGAGTTTAATCGCAATTCGTTTCAAGTCTTCGAGAATAGACGGACAGACGGATGGACACACGGACGATTGGACAAACAGACCGTTGGACAAAAGGACGATTGGACAAACTGACGATTGGTCAAACAGACGATTGGACAAACAGACGATTGGACAAACAGACGATTGGACAAACAGACGATTGGACAAACAGACGATTGGACAAACAGACGATTGGAGAAACAGTCGATCGGAGAAACAGTCGATCGGAGAAACAGTCAATCGGAGAAACAGACGATTGGAGAAACAGTCGATTGGAGAAACAGACGATCGGAGAAACAGTCAATCGGAGAAACAGACGATTGGAGAAACAGTCGATTGGAGAAACAGACGATTGGAGAAACAGACGATTGGAGAAAAAGACGATTGGAGAAACAGACGATTGGAGAAACAGACGATTGGAGAAACAGACGATTGGAGAAACAGTCGATTGGAGAAACAGACGATTGGAGAAACAGACGATTGGAGAAACAGACGATTGGACAAACAGACGATTGGAAAAACAGACGATTGGAAAAACAGACGATTGGAGAAACTGACGATTGGAGAAACAGAAATTGGAGAAACAGACGATTGGAGAAACAGACGATTGGAGAAACAGTCGATTGGAGAAACAGACGATTGGAGAAACAGACGATTGGAGAAACAGACGATTGGACAAACAGACGATTGGAAAAACAGACGATTGGAAAAACAGACGATTGGAGAAACTGACGATTGGAGAAACAGAAATTGGAGAAACAGACGATTGGAGAAACAGACGTTTGGAGAAACAGACGATTGGACAAACAGACGATTGGACAAACGGACGATTGGACAAACAGACGATTGGAGAAACAGAAATTGGAGAAACAGACGATTGGAGAAACAGACGATTGGAGAAACAGACGATTGGAGAAACAGACGATTGGAGAAACAGACGATTGGAGAAACAGACGATTGGAGAAACAGTCGATCGGAGAAACAGTCAATCGGAGAAACAGACGATTGGAGAAACAGTCGATTGGAGAAACAGACGATTGGAGAAACAGACGATTGGAGAAACAGACGATTGGACAAACAGACGATTGGACAAACAGACGATTGGACAAACAGACGATTGGACAAACAGACGATTTGTGACGGATGGTCGATTGGGCCTTAGGATGTTTGAATCAAGTCCAAGTCGGATTGAATATATGAGTCTTTTATTAATCGTGGCAATTAGAGTGTTAATCGGGAGAGTGCACCGTTCGGAGGCTAGAGCTGGACTGACGTGAAGCGGGCGTGAAGCTGAGGGCTTCGCGCTCGCTTCACAATGGAATAAAGAGTCGAAGGTGTTTAGACTAGGAGATAAGTGGCCGCTCGCGGCGGTCCGGATGCTCGATAGCCTTAAGGGCTTCTTTGAAGAGCGTATCGAACGGAAACTCCGTATCGATACGCTCGGATAAATATTAAAGTCGGTTTAAACAAAATATGAGGCTGCGGCCGTTACACGATTGGACAAACAGACGATTGGACAAATCGGAAAAATCACTGATCGACGGATATAAAAGCCTTTTGTAGCATTCTAGGACGTGCAAAACATGTAGTTCAATCATAAACTAAGAAGCTCGTTTCTGTTTATTAAAATACTTTTTGTTGCATAAATTGTATGGAACGAGACGCCAATAAACTGGTTACTCGTTAACGAGTACCAAGTCTCACGGTGTAGAAAGCTCAAGTGAAAGATGTAATAACGCCTACGTAATAACGACGAAGGAACTGTGCCATACACGAAGAGCTTCGCAGTGGAAGGGTTAGAGTACCCGTGGGCTATCCCAGAGGTGAATCTACCTGAGGGTCTTCTCCTTCGTTTCTTCTGCCGGTTTCCATCTTTCTTCGCCGCGGCCGGGCCAGCTTGGCCGACGAGCCCAACTGGGCATGCGAGCAACGAGGTACCTCCTCATTACTGTCACCGCGCCGCTTCGCTCCCTCGCGCGCGACTCACCCTCATTTTCAAGTTCTTTTTCTCGAAGCTCCTGCGAAGGACTCCTCGTCATTATCCCGGCTACGCGCGATAGTTCGCTATGAGACTCGGTGAGTGAGACTAAAAAAAAAGGGCGTCATCCATTATTTTCCATCGGCTCGCGCTACATCTCTTCGCCATCGTACCGTAATGGACGGGATCGTCGAACGGCGGAAATTCTATTCCAAGTTTCTGATCCGGAATCGAGTGACCGGTCAACCAAGGTACAAGACGGTAAGAAAAAAAAAATATATGGAGTGGGCTCCGCCAAGGTGTTCCGCGAAGCGAATATCGAAGCGAGACGAGGGTCGGCGAAAAGTGAGGAAGATAGAGATGCCGATGCAGAAAGACCCCGACGAAAAGCTTCGAAAAATCGTTCGGCAGCGCGCAAGGGAAGCCGTTATGGATGCAAATCCTACCGGTACGAAACGCGTACAAAAGATTTGCAAGAACAAATACGTGCCTCGCCGATGTCGGGGAAGGAACGGGGGGAACAAAATGGAGGGAAAAAAAAGAATGAAAGACGATGCTCCACGGTTGCCGGGGCGTCGCGAGGAACGACACAAGCGCAGAATCCGAGCGAGAGATTCAAATGAGGATAAATATTTATAAAAGAGTGGGCGCGTCGATAGGGAAAGGTGGGTTTCTCTATGGCATAGAAAATATCTCGCAGCCATCGTAGACGACGCCGACGTACCTCGCTCTCTTTCTCTCTCTCTCTCTCTCTCTCTCTCTCTCTCTTTCGGGCTCGAGTTTTTCGCACGTAGCGATAAAACAAACAGTCGGGCCGGAGGGAAATCCCGATGCGTGGTGCACACAAGGATGTGTGCGAAGAAAAACAAAATACAAACGAAAATACCACTCGAAAGTAAAGTCAAGTTATGAAAATTGGAATCCTTCGAAACGTTTCCGAGATCAAACGTCGGTTCAATTTTCGCCGATGATAACTTCGGTTTTGACACCAAAATGACATCACGGTATCGACTCGATATAAATCTACTCGGTCGATCATTGTTCATACCCGCACAGTAAAATAAAGGTCTGTATACTTAAAACAACACATTTTTCTCCAAAAATCCAAAATTTTGTCTTTTCAAGTTGATCTTTCAATTTTTTTTTCCCCTTTTAACTTTACAATTATTTTCTTCTCAACTTTGCGATCGCTTATATCGTTCAAACAATTCAACTCTAAACTTTTAACGAGTAACAGAATCCAACAAGAAAGTCGTAAAAGTGGAGAACAAAAATAAAAAAAAATTGTGTGCAAGGAATGTTTGTTAAATGTACGAAGCTTTCTCACTGTGTACAGTAGGATGGAGCGGTGTCGAGTAAAGATGCGTGATATGATCGTAAACCGGGGCTATCGTGACGGTGCGGAATTCTCTAGAGAGAGAGACGGAGAGAGAAGGATCTTCTCGATGGCAACGGGAACTCGCGGTATCGTGTATGCTCGAGTAAAGCGCGAACCACGTGTGCAACTCACGCATACGTATTACGAAACTGTTGATGGATGCACACACACACACATACACACATGCGCGCGCGCACACACACACAGGGCGGCTTTTTCAAGATGAATGCACAGAGGATCGGGCCTTTTAAACTCGGGGCGCGACTCTTCAAAGCACGCACGAAGGAGACGCATCTGGCCTGCCGATGGTTATATTCCACTCGGCTTTCAATAATGCAACGCGTTCCCTCTCGCCTCGCATCAACGAGTCTCTCTCTGTCTTCTCGTTCGTGTCTGTCGGCGCGAGCGGCCGAGAGATACGTAAGCCAAGAGTAACGAATATATCCCGTCGAGCGTGTACGAACGAAGAGGACGGAATAGAAATGAGGAAGAAGCCGCCGAATGGGAAACGGTGTAAAAATGTAAGTGCAAAAGGTAGCGGAAAATCTGCGAAAAACCAAGCGCGAAAAGTTGTCGATCGATAAAAAAAGAGTAAGACTAGTAAAAAGCGTGAGAAGAGTAAGAGCAGTAATAACAGTAAAAATGGGAAGAGTGAGAAAAGTAAGAAGAACAAGGAAGAGGAAACAAAGTGAGATGCGTAAGATTAATAAGAAGAGTTGGCAGAGTTGGAAGAGTAAGACGACTAAAACACGTAAGAATGGTGAGAAGTGTGAGAAGAGTAAGAACAGTAATAATAGTTCAAATGAAGAGTGTGAGAAACGCAATGACTGAAGAGTAAAAAGAGTAAGAATAATGATCAAAGTGAGAAGATTAAGAAGCGTAAGCGGAGTAAGAATCGCATTAAGTGGTGTAAGCATAGTAAGAGGAGTAAGAAGACTACGAAGAGTGAGAAGCGTAAGAGGAATGGGAAGAGTAAGAAGCGTAAGAGGACTGCGAAGAGGAAGAATGCGAGAGAAGAAAAAAATATGGCGATTCTACCTTGGCAAGTGGAAATGGAAACGGTATGAACAGACGGTGGAAGTAAAATGAGGAGTGTGCAAAGAGCCCTTTCCCGCTTTGCCCCGCGCCGCGTTACCCATTCTTCCCTCGAGGAGCTCTCGTGGCTCGGAAGGATGGAGGAGACAGCAGCGAGTCAGCAGTCTCACCGAGGGATGTAATCAACCGAAATCATCGGAGATCTTATCACACCTACACGCTCTCCCGAGGCCCGCGGAGATAGGCGATGGCGGCTCGAGCATCCACGAGCCAACACATCTCCGCTCCGAGAGGACAGAAGCAGGAATCTCATCGACGTCAAATAAACATTGGGCGTCAGGTTGAATTTACAGCCGAGCAGTCGCGTCATTCCTACCTCGTTCACCAACCCCTTCTCCCACTCGCCTCTCCGTCGCGCAGTGACTCTTACGCCACTCGAAAATCATTCCCATTTTCGCAGATTCTCAACATTACCTCGGATGTAACATCCATCGGTCGTCGGTCTATCGCGCGCTGCGAGCGCTTCCGAGGCTTCCTCTCACGTTCGCAAATTCACGACCGGCGGCAGGACGAATCGAATCGAAATAATTTATGAGAAGAAAAAAAAACGTGGAGATTCCCCGACGTTTCGGCAACTTGGCTGGCGCGAGATCGAATCCAATTGTTCGAAGAGGCAAGAAGAAGCGAGGACGGGGGAAAAACCGTGTGGAGAGCGAGACGGGCGGTAGGCCTCTGAGTCGAGGGTCGGGTCACGTCCTCGCAAAATTGCAAGCTACGTAAAGGCGCCTCTTTCTCGAGGGCACCGCTGTTGTCCTCTTCGGCCTGTTCGAACGAGACGCGGGCTCTCTGTAATTTCGCTCTTGGCCCGTGACCGCTCCGGGCCAACTGCAATCGAGAGAACTCGGTTGCTTCGGGAATGTACATATGAATATAGGTACGCGCAGAGACGAGTCTTCCGTCTCGGGAATCGAACAATAAAATCACGAGCCGGTGGATGGAAAGCGGCGCGCGGGAGGTCGTCGAGAAAACCGCAAGGTTGCATCTCGCGCGCGCGTTTGTGCAGAATAGTGCGGGTATGCGCGGGGCACGGAGTCGCTTTGTGCACGCACGGCACGGCGAGGGGAAACGAAGTTGGAAGGCACAGAGAGAGGAGGGAGTGGAAGCCGCGGAAATAACAAGATCATTTGTCACCGGCCATTTGCATACGTCCCTCTCTCTGCGAAGCTCTGGCGACCGGGAGGGATTCTCTCGTCGACCGGTAAAGCAACCGAGAGAGCTCTCGGTTGTAAAGATGAATGGGCAACGTACTGCTTTGTTGAATATTGGATGAAAAGTAACGAGTCCACCGCGAGGACGGTTTCCCACCTCAATGTCCGCCGCCGCGTCACGGTTCACACTCGGTTTTGTTCGTTTATCCATTGGTCGCTCCGTCGTACACGGATTTTTCCTATTTAACGCCGACACACATTTCCTCGACGACGACATTCACTATCGGCTTGCACGATTTTTATTTATTTATTTTTCTTCTCGTTTACGAGATGTTAACATTTTTTCGATTCAATCGTTGCTGGAGAGTACGGGTGTAAGTGCGCGTACTTACGACCGTAAGCGCGTGTACGTCCCGCGTACTAAATATAGTTCGTCTACTTACAATCGTAAGTACAGGTATTTACCATTGTAAGTACCTGCACTTACCATTGTAAGTACCTGCACTTACCATTGTAAGTACCTGCAATTACTATTGTAAGTACCTGCACTTACGACCGTAAGCGCGTGTCCGTTCCGCGTACTAAATATAGTTCGTCTACTTACAATCGTAAGCACAGGTATTTACCATTGTAAGTACCTGCACTTACTATTATAAGTACCTGCATTTACCACTGTAAGTAGTTGTACTTACCATTGTAAGTACTTGTACTTACCATTGTAAGTGCCTGTACTTACGATTGTAAGTAAACTCCTAAGATCTATATAGTAGACTCGAGTCAACAAGGTCTACGAAGACCACGGCCTATGTAGAATTTGGTCTATACAGGCCAAACTCTGGAATCCGCTGTCCATCGTCGACGGAGTTCACAGCAAAGTCGATAAGACCGTGGACTCCGTCTACGTAAACCAAAGGCTACATAGAATTGGCAGTACGTAGTAGTTTATACTATGTGGAGCGTTCGGCTAAATGTCGAATGTTCCGCAAAGCTTTGTCTCCGCTCAACGGAGACTCGACATTGCACGCTGATTTTCCTGGTCGAGCAAAGGGGACTAAAGTTTGAGGATCGCAGAGTCTACCCAGACGAGAGATACAACGAGAGGATGGGTAAAACGGGAACTACATATTCCCCGGGAAATCAGGGAGGTGAGGTTCTCCCGATCGCTTCTCCCGTGCGCGGAGCCCGCGATCCTAGACCAGCTAGACGTTTCGCGAAAGCGCCGTTCTGGCTCGTCTTCCTCTTATTCCTTCTCGGGGACTTGATGAATATTCAAAAACTTAATGCGACCAACGGGCCGACCTGAGTGCCTTCGCGAGAGCTGAGCTCTCTCGCCTACGCTGCACCGAGGAGAGTTCCTTGCAGAGGAACGAACGACGCTCGCTGTATGTGTGCGAGCGCGCTCGCAAAGTGCACAGACACTTTGCGAAGCCTCGCATAGAGATACCGTACACGTACACCGAACGAGCGCCGCAAGGTTTCTCCGCGTGGCAAGTACCGAGGAGAAAAAAAAAAAGATAATCGTCGATTGGACGACCGAGCCACTTTGGCCGTGTCTTATTAACTTCCAGAAACGGCTTAATCCGGAGATTGAGCCATAAACCATCATGGGATAATTTCGCGGGACGATCTAAATCATCGGGTCTCCGCTCTCTGGCTCCAGAGACCGATCGTCTATATTTTTATTATATAATATCATATATTATTATATCTTAATTGTTTCCGTATGGGTTTTAGTTACAAATATTTGATTGTAATTCCTTTCACTTTAGCTTTTCAATTATCATCCCCCAATTTTCAATTTCAATTGAATCTTTTCAATTTTTCACCGAAATTTGAAGGTCTCCAAAAATCGTTTCCGATGACACAATTTCTATGTGTCATCTCGCGCCCGATTTAAAGTCCGATAGCAGCTTTGGCCCAAATTCGCGCGGAACATTTGTAATTGCGAAAAAGGATTGTATTTATTTTATTGGGAAAGTTCGAGCGAGAAGCAGAATATAAACGTGTCCTATATACAGCGCTCCCGGTGTAAACTCGTTTACCGTATATTATAACCTTGATACCGACAGTAATACAGCAGAAGGGAGAAAGGGAAAGCGCGAAGAGTGGGGCTCCCTCGTCGAAGGGAGTGACGAGTCTAGGTCAAGGGCAACGACCTGATGCGCAGGGGCTGCCCTCGGTCTGTCGGCGCATTCCCCGACGACCAACTCGACCCATAGCTCTTCGGGTTGCCATGGCATTCTTACTCGATATATGCACACATTTTCGCGTCATGGAGAAACGCTTCGCACCCCCTATGTGCGACGGCTGTTACCCCTCCATCGGAGATACCGCGTATCTTGCTTTATACGCAAACTTGACTTTATCGGCTGCTCAGTAGACCTGTGGACCACCATATGACTTTGATGACTATTAAAAAAAATTTAATTACGAAAACCTCGGAGGTTTTATCAAATTTCAACCAACACTGAAATATCGCTCTTTCGGTGGGGTCTTTTTTTAGGCAGTGTAGAATTATTATCATGAAATGCAAGACGGCCTGCAGGTTCTTCCGCGGCAACGATGCAACGAGGCCACTCGCAGCCTCCCACTACTGCGAGGGGGCTGCCGAAGCCCCGTCTTATTTCACGCTCGTTATTAATTTATTTTAATTACACGGCATTAGCAGCGGCGCGCAGCAGGGGGAGGCGAAGGAGGAACGGGAGCGAGGTCTGGGTGTTCACCGGTAATCATCAATTATTGCGTATTACGCGGGCCGCACCGGGGTACATCGGTTCGAAGATGCAGAGAGAACACACCGGTCGTGTGTTCTCTCGCAATCTTCGCTCGTGTTTCTTTTTTTCATTCCGATATCCTCGTCTTCGTTCGCCAATTACCGGCCGACAACCCGCAATCTTGCGGCAATCTTGCCTGCGGATGGAAGAGGTACGAGAGGACTTCGGAGAGGGGAGAAACTCTCCTCACAATATATTCATGAGTGTGGAAACCGCTACGATGATGGACCGGTAGGCGGATAATAATTTTGGCAGCACGCACGTGCTGGCGGTCATAAGAACTTTGTATCCATTTAATAATCCCGAGGGATGCACAACAAACACTTTACGAAGCGAGAGGAACGAGCGGTGCTGAAACTCGACGTCCGTCAGCATGCTGTATTTCGTCACCACCCGAGGACAGTGCGACGTGTAAAACGTCGAGCGTGCGAGAGAGTAAGCCTGTCGCTAACGATTCTCGGAATAATTTTAACGACAACGCGAAAATCTGCACCGAGGAGTGAGCCACGCCGGAGTCGAAGCTCGTTCGTTTGAGAGGAACGACGTTGTGGGGAAAAAATAACGACTGTCGGACAGATTGTTGGCGTCAATTGTTCTTGGAGGAATTCGATGGATTTCAACTACGATTCACGTTCCACGATTAGTCTAAACATCAAATTCGCCAGGTCTACATTTTAAAAAATTGTGGGTATTCAATTTTTTTAACTCTCTTAGTTTTTTTTTTCTAAAAAAATGTAACCATTCTTAGAATCTTTTATCTTCGGTCCTGAGGATTTTTCGACACAATCAGAACAACCTAAAGGACAATCAATCATCGGCGATTTCCGATCCCACGTTTTGTTACCGAGAAAAAAAATAAAACATGATTTACTGCCTAAAATCGACGGACCGCGACTTAATTGACGGTTCTACGAATCGGTTATAGTAAAAAGATGTT
Organism: Stenichneumon culpator; assembly: GCA_964017025.1. Classification (NCBI taxonomy): domain Eukaryota; kingdom Metazoa; phylum Arthropoda; class Insecta; order Hymenoptera; family Ichneumonidae; genus Stenichneumon; species Stenichneumon culpator. The sequence goes on along the minus strand of OZ024779.1, from coordinate 14,030,178 downwards.
TACAGGCGTAAACTAAACTGAGATATACGCTTGCGATAGATATTTTCACCGATACACGAATGCCCAGATAATCTCTTGGCGCTTCTCTAGATTCGGTGTCAGTCGATACGATCGATGCCGCGTTGTACGGCGCTATGTCGAGGTAGCCAAAGCTTTTTAATCGTTGAAACTCGAAACCCGAAGGACGCGATGAAATCGGTGTGCGCTCGGAGCCGCAACCGGATATCCTGGACAAAGAGGATGGAGCTCGAGGGCGCTGAGAGAGCCGATGGACTACAGAAGGGGCAAAATACTCGGGCGCCATTCGAGGGGATGCGAGATCCGAAGAAGAAACCGAGGAGGGAAGATCCGGAGCAGAGAGAAGAGATCCCCCGCTCGGGACGACCTCGGGGAAGGCCCCTCGGATCTCGTGAGAGAAAGAACTATACACTCGTCCGGGTGAACCGGTTCTCAGAAAAATTATTCTCAGAAGAGATCACGGAATAGAGAGATAGAGGGATAGAGATACCGCGCTAACGTATACCTATACAGATCCGTCCGGAGCAGAAGGATTACCAGCCGAGAGAATAATTCGAGAGGGAGAGAAGAAACAGAGAAAGACCGCCGAGAGTAGATGAAGATCGATTATCTTAAAAGTTCATCGATCGCAAAAAGACTCTGGGGGCCGATATCCCCGGTATAATTTACGACGCACAAGAAGATGATAGAACCCGGTCGCTGCGGAAACTTTATTATATTTTTACTTCTTATTATTCCGAGTATTTTTTTATTTCCTCTTCTTTATCTTTGGGTTAGCTCGCAGGTAGAATGAACGAGGACAAAGGGCAAAGTCCCGAGAATTTTACTTACATTACTTAAGGGAAGACTTTCGTACACGTCCGTTCTTTCTTTCATTTCTTCGTGATATTTTCTCTCGCTTTCCCTCGGCCCAAGTTGGAGCCTGCGCGAGGTCTTATATTTCATTCTTTCCGCGGATTGATGAATGGGCGGAGCGGGTTCCCTTTGGCGCACTGCTGTACGGTGGCCGGTCCTCGCGACCTTGCCTCAGTCCAACCCGAGTCCCTTTTACTCCGGGTTTGTTCATCTCCCTCGCAGGCGGCTCCGCGCAAAGTTTATCCATGTCGCGAACGCGAGACCATCAGGACGGGAGAGACGGAGAACCCGGTGGTTATTTAGCATCGAGGGAAGGTAGTCGGGGCGCTCGGAAACTACTGACGAAGATCGTGAGACGAGGCGAAGAGGAACCCGCGCTCGAGCGCCAAAGGCCGCGGCCTCGAAGAACCTCGCGAAGGCGGATCTCTCGTAAGATGACGACGGACCAGTTTTTGCGACAATCATTCAACCACTGAGAAGCAAAGAGAGGAAAGAGGCCTCACGAAAGCCGTGGTGCAGACGTAGTATGAATGCTGCCCTCGTCCCTACGAAGAGCCACACAAATAAAAGATTCTAGGGCCGCGTTGAGCACTCCTTAAATCGCCTGCCCGATTGAATAGTCCTGACGAAAGGTTCGTCATAAATTCATTTTTATTTTAAGTCTGTCTGCTTACTATTTGAGCGGGGCAAAATGGGACAATGGGGCAAAACAGGACTGCGATTCTGGATGCATCGATGGGCCAAAATGGAACGTTATAAAATTATTGGCAAATTGCGTTAAAAAAAAAAATGTTAACGCAATTTTCTAGTCAATTTCGCAGATTCCATTTTACACCATCGGTGCATCTCGATCGTCAGTCTCGTTTTGCCCCGCTCTCCCCTATTGACTATTGTACTATTAGAAATGGTAAGATTGCGTGCTTCTCACAGCCTGCATTGCTACTGTTCTATTATTAATACTATTAATAGAAATCTTAAGATTGTCTCCTTACTATTCACTCCGTGCATTGCCTGGTATTTTGGCGATAAATCTCAGGACTTAATAAACACTATCTATTTGTCTATAAAAAATCACGAATGAATTTACCGATCGGGAACAAAAGCGCATCATTAATGGTGCATAGAATAATGACCAATAAACCATTTGCGATCGGGGTCGAAAAATGGACCATTTCGACGAATATCTGGCAGGACATGAAAAAAGATCATCCCAAATGCGCCAAATTTGGTTGAATCGATCAATTCTTTTATGGGTCAACGAAAATTAACTGAAAAAACAAAAAAATAAGATTGACGCGTGAACCACCGGAAATGATCATTTCGTAGCGGAAAACAACGAACGAAGATGTAATAAAGAACAATGAAGAAGTCTTATCTGGATGGCGGAATACGAGAGCGTCATAGCGAGCAGGGGAGTGAACGGTTCGCAACCCGTTCCTCGGTGAGGCCCGCTGATCCTCTCGTCGTCTGGAGATCGCTGGACCCGATAGTCGGAAGGCGCGTACACGCTGACGACGAAGACGTGGATCATACCTGTTACACAATGAGGGAACGCCGAGAGGGACGAAACTGCAAAGACCTCACGTACCGAGAACGCCAACACCAATTACCGAGGCGAAAAAAAGAATGCACCGAGAGAGAATGGAGAATGGTGAGAGAGGGACACGTTACTTCTCGGATACGAAATTCGGGGCTCGTCTCGCTGTTGTTTGCACGCTCGTATTCGACTCGCTTTCTGGGATGGGTCACAAAAAGAGACGAAAGAAGATATGAACGCGAAGAAAATAAAAGAACGAAATAAAGAAAGATAGGCGATTCGAGTGTTCTTCGCGTTTCGAAGGCGTCCCAAAGCACTATTATCTATGTGTAATAATTCCGATTAACGCTTTATCCGCATAGAATGAACTTTTGGAGCGGAAACATTTAAGTTGCCTTTCTTCGCGCCAAAAAAAAACGATACCAATGTCTGCAACCAATTTGCATTTACTGCCGTGTCGTCAAAGAGACCAAAGGTTTTAACATCTCTTTCCTTTGGACGAAAGTGTACAAATATTTTTTGTCTATAAATGTATTCGCATTTTTGTCTATAATTATTTAAAAAATTGTTGTCTATACATTTATAAGAAAATGTTGTCTATAAATGTATACAGATTTTAGGTCCAATAAAGTACAAACAAAAATGTACAAAAATGTTTCGTGACCTATCAGCAAACATTTCTCGTGTTTAAATTTGCAAAATAAAAAGCAATAAAAATGACCAATAACACGACAAACAGGAGGTCACTTTCCTACACGACAAGCTTCTCTCCGCACTCCGATTTAAAGAATCTATTTGTCTTCAATCTCCAAGTTCAATCCGTCGTTTCTTTTCAACATAATAAAAAAGATCATTTCACCGCATCATTCCCCCGGTAGTCGAGGATACTGCGATCGATAGTCGAGGTTCTCCGTGAGCCACTGCGAGGACATCGCTCGAGAAAGAAAGAGTGAATGGAAACGACGAAGAATTCACGAAGGTTATAATTGAGGGATCGTGTCTCCGCCCCTTCTTCCCCCTCCCCTCCGTACGCCGTCTCTGATACTAACCGTATCGAGATCGTAATCTGCTCGAGCGATTTATAGAGTGCGAACGGCGGGACGGGCGGGCGAGAGAGCGTTTAAGCGATGATTAACTTATTCGAGGAATCGTCGGAGTTTCTCGTCCCGGCGAGTGCTCCAAGCTAAAGAGAACGATGAGGGGGGGGGGGGGGGGGGGGGGGGAGAGAATCTCGCGGTGCGTGCTGCGTGATCGTACACGCTTGTATCCATGTATGTTTACCGGTGGGCAGGACGCGTCATTTTAATTGCTAATTTAATTAAAGTCCGCGAGGGCGAGCGCGTGCTATGGTCGAGGCTCTCCTTGGTTTCTCTCGCTCTCTACACGTCTCTCGTTATCTGGCTTTCTCGTTCCTTCGGTTCTCTCCGCATCGACTGACCACTGGGCAACTCACGGTGCTTTCCCCCCCCCCACCCCTCCCCCTCCTTCACCCACCGCGGCAATTAAGACGCTATCGGCTTGGCATTATTACTTAATTTATCGAGCGGTCCAAAGCTACCGCGAATGCCGCGCGGCCGCTCCATCGATTCCTGCACGCCGATTTAATACTCTCGCCGATACATAGAAACTCCGCTATTTATCGCACAATTTTCAACGTGCCAGACGATAAAGACTATTACATTGGCACAATTAAGAAATATTGTCGCGTTTAAGAAAACGTAGAGTCGATTTTTCGTGGTTGTTTAATTTTTATGTTTTTTTTTTTGCTGATTTTACTCATTTCTTTCATGGAAATAGTACTATTTTTTAAATTATATTTTACTAATTGTTTTTTGAAAATTGTACTATTTTTTAAATTATATTTTACTAATTGTTTTTTGAAAATTGTACTATTTTTTGTTTGTAATTTTTACATTTTTTTTTGGCAATTGTATTGAGGAAAGAATATTGTGAAAAAAATTATATTTGCTCCCGTTGGGGGAGAAATGTTTGTAAAATCTGCAGACCGTTTTTTTACTGAGCGGAAATTAAATCTCGTATCTTACGCATATTGTTACGAGCTTACGTGGGTTCGCAAATAAAAAAAAAGGTTCACGCGATCTGAAAAAAAAATCAGCGGAGAGAAGCTGCGGATCTTCGGTTAATAAAATTGTTCAACAAATCTCCCGAAAACCTATCGTTTTTTTTAATGAAAATGAATCGTTCATTGTTATGAATACGTATGAATAATTTCAAACTCTTAAATTCACTTTGAATTTTGAGGCTTTCTACACATTTTCCCTATGTAAAAACAAAAATTCCAAGTGAATTTAAAAATCTGAAAAAGTTCATACGTATTCAGAAAAGTGAACGAATTATTTCCATTAAAAAAATTAGGTGTCCGGGAGATTTGTTAAACAATTAAATTTTTCATCAACTTATTAACACTTTGGAATTATTATTATGCAAAATTAATCTTTTCATTACCTTCAATGTGCTTGATTTTTTAAAGATTTTTATACCATCCATAAGTACTTGCAATTCTCTCTCATTTCTCTGAAACGTATGCAAAGTGAACGCTATTCGCAAGGACTACCTTAAGATAGGTAAAACCGCTTTGAAATTGGTATCGCGGTGTACACAACGGTGGTAGAGAATAGGCCTATAAAAAAACGTACGTGCTCTACCGGTCGGACTCGCGATGAATACACACCGGCGGCAGTTTCGTCCCGAGCTCGCGTCGAATCGCCGACGAGAGTGCAGCGCGAGCATCGGAAGGAGCCAAGAGCTCGTAGGTAACGCGTATCAAGCTTCTCGTGGGTGTTTCGGATACACAACCGCTGTTATGCACACGAGGCATGGCGGCGCACGAGGATCCCACGATGATCCCGGAGCGATAACCCACTGACACGGCCTTCCACGTCGTGCTCTCTCCGCTCTCCAGCCTCTTTATTCTCGATCGTTCGCTCTTTTATTTTTCTCTCTTTCCTCCTACACTCGCTCGCCCCACGATGCGATTTTAAGTTTAAATCCGACGCGGATGAATTTTAATGCCTTTTTTTTCATTGTTTTTCGTTACACAAAATTGCACGTCTATGGAACTCAGTCAGCGAAACGACAAACGATTTGTGCTGTAAAAAAAAGCTGTGCGTTTGAGAAATAATTCGAGGTCACAGAGATACAGCTTTTTCTGTACAAATAATTTTCCAGAATTCACTAATTCTAGAATTTTTCTCGAATTTATTTTTTTTACAAATAATTCTCCAGGATTTTTTTATTTTTACAAATCATTAAAATTTATAAAAAATTGCGGATGTTTGTGGACACGAAATGTTTGCCAGATGTGCGGACTTTTTATTTAACCGTTATTAAAATACCGACTCTAACGTCAACGAAAAACTTTCTTAATGTAATGGAAAGACGTAGAAATTCTCCGGTGTATTAATTCACCGAAACATTTCTAGATTCACAGCGCATGTTAAATTAACCTTCTTAAAATAACCCGCCAATTAAACTTTAATTTCCAGCCTCCAATAAATACAGTTTATTTTTAACCTTGGTCCTAACAATAACGATCCGTATCGACAATTTTCCGGCATTGCATCGACCACCAAAATCCGTGGATCATAGCCCAACAGACTCACCGACCCTTCATCAGAAACCAAATAATAAAAACTCTCCTTTCCCATCTGAATCCAACCTAAAATTTCAGCTTCGTCCAAACAGCCCCAAAACAGCAACCTCGCGATTTGGCGCGCTACCGTCGGCGCATCCGCAGCGCAGCTCGAGGATAGTGCACGCGGGCATCGATTTAATCGCCGCGCGGGGAGCCCCGCCCGAAGGGCGTGTCGGTAAGCACCGTCGGACATCGTTATTAAGCGAATATAAATTAGCATATAAATTGTCCCGTCCCTGGCGGTGCTGGCACGGCCAGCAGAGCGAGAGAGTGAGAGAGCCCGTAGAGAGAACGAGCTCTCCTCGGCGTAGTCGTATCCCCGTCCCTCTTCCCGGTTCGCCCGTCGGCTCTAACTCTCGGGTTCCACGGTGCGACGAGCTATACGGCTCTGCATAATCCGCGCGCGCGCTGCGAACGGCAGGAAGAGCCGGAGACTCCGGGCCCATGCTGGGGGGACGCTGGGCCGATGCTGGGCCGGTGTGCGGCGAGAGAATCCGAGATGGAAGGAGGAGCGGGACGGCGAACACGATAGCGAGGTGGCGAATGGCAGCGGCAGGGGCAGCTACCTCTGTACGTGTAATACTCTTGGCGTCGGCCCTGCACCGGGTCCGATAGCGCCGGGGGTTTTCCGTCGGTACTCCACCCGGACACCTCCGACAAAACCCCACCACTACCATTCATCCGCCACTTGGAATACCCCAAAGCCACAGAGATACCCGTAATACTGGCAAATATACATGGGAATTCGGGAATACAAAGCTTTCGCGACTGCGGACACACACACAGAGAGACGCGGAGAGGTAAACGAGCACTGGAAAATATAGGGGTTGTGAAATTCTAGAGAGAAACTCTCTCGCGCACGCGTAGAGAAGGGACTACGAAATTCGTAGGTACGTTAACCGAGCTAGGGCATAAATATGTATGGGGGACGGGGTAACGAGTCGAGTTATATAGTATAACGTGGATGGTTCGGAATTGTCTATATCGCGGTACTGAAATCATAAGGGCGGTTCTCGTATTGTTGCAGACTGAAAATATCCCGTTAGGATTTTAGGCACGCATACACGTTTGATGTATACACATACATATAGGTACATACACATATGTGTACCTGTGTGTGTATATATATACATGTGTATGTGTATGCGTATACATATATGTTAGGGTGTTTAAAAGAAAAGGCATTGTTTTCTTTTTTTTATTGTCCTAACACCTTTTTAAAGCAGATTTAGATAGAAAGTAGCAAAAAATCCTGAGAGATGCCCCGCATTTTAAAAGGTGGGAGGAAAATTTAAGAAAAAAATGCCTTTTTTAAACACACTAATACATAGATGTGTGCCTATGTATGTAAACATACATATATGTGAATGTATGTGTATATACATAAATATATGTGTATCCATGTGTATACACATAGATATATGTGTATCCATGTGCATATACATAGATATATGTGTACCTATGGGTCTGTACGTGTGCATGTGAATCTATGTGTATATAGATGTATATATGTGTGTCTGTATGCGTACATATAGTACAGGAGTTGGAGGGGACGGGTTTGGGAAGGCTGAAGCCGCCAAACAATGGTCGCCATTACCGATGCAACGATTTTCCTCTATAGGACCGATGGGTTATATAGCTGGGAGCGCGCGTGCATTACTCAGGAGCCGGCTGCATTACGCGGCAGTACAAACGGGGCAGCGCAGACACGCGTTTACGACAGTGAGGAGAGGACGGAGGAAGAGAATACTGAAAAAAAAAATAAAAAAAAATCTTGCCGCCTATCGTCTCGAAGACGCTCCGGGCGGTTTGACATCGCCATTGTCAAAGGCTTCCTCTCGGGACGAAACCGTGGAACGGCTCACTCGCTCTCTCGCTCACTACTCTCCTCCCCTCCGCCCCTCCTCCTCTCCTTCTCGACCGTCCCGGGGGATTCATTCATCGTCGGAAAGTTTATCGCCAAGTTTTTCCCGAGCTCCAGTGACAAACTTGGCGCAGGCTGTGTTGAACTTAATTTCTCATTAAGATTCTCAGGCGGGGATTGATATTCGCCCGGGACGGGTGAGACTCGTAATGAAAAATCAGCGGGTGAACGGGCAGTTGGAACGCTAGTTTGTTTTTTTTTATTCGTGGATACAAAAATATTAACTGAAAAGATCGATGAAAAAAAAAATTGATTTACATTATTCGTCGATATTGATATTACAGGAGCTGAGGTCTCGTGATGAAAAAATCGAACTTTGGGCGGGTAGTTCGACCGGCAGATTTAAATTCGCAAGAACAAAAATATATAATTGACAAAATTGAAATAAAATTTAATAATAATAATATTATCATTAAGACTCTAGTCCAGAATTGACATTAATCAGAGTTATATCCGCGTCGCAGTTGGACCGCAACTTTGTTCAATTTGCAATTGAAAATAATAGTAAAATAATATTAATATGACTGAAGGCCTTAGCTCAATGACCAATTGGCAATATATATATATATATATATGTTCTCGCGACAATTAATCTACTTTATGTCATGCCATGTACCAAAAATTGTTCCATCTGGCGTATTGCCAGTAGGTCCACTATTACGAAATAGTATTACCAATACGAAAACCACTACTAATATTAATAATACTAAAAATATTAATTGAAAAAACTATTTAAAAAATCAAACATTGATTTGCCTTATTCGGGTTCGGTCGTGGTATGTTATCTAGCGAGTGTCGGTCGCCAGGTGTCATAGCAGGCCCGCTTATCGATTCGCGAGCGTCCCGGCGGGGGCGCGGGGGCGCGACCGTCGACACCCAAGAGCAAGGACGAACTGCCTTACCGCGAGTCGATGATCGTTTCGGCTCGGGCAGCTGCAGCTGCAGTATCACCTACGCGTTCGAGGTTGTGTTTAGTCGCTCCAAAGGTCGAAGGTTATCCGCCGTTCCCCCCCCCCCTCCCCTTGAAAACTCAACCGTTTCGCCCCAAACTTTCGATCCAGTGACGTAAAACCTCGACGAAGGTTCCGCCACTCGGGAGAGAAGAATGAATTCGTTATTACCGCGATTAGGATTGAAATGCATTTTCCCCGTTAGTGTCTCCGCGGGGTTAAAGTGGCTCGGAGGATCCGAGCGATATCGGAGTTAAATAGTGTCGATGGACGCCGAGACGCATTATAATGTCGTTAAATCCCCCGAGGTAAAACCGGGTACACTTAGTCCCTTGTACTTGGCATAAAAAACGACGAAATCCACGCCCGTTGGTAATTCAAAAGTTGGGAGGAATAAAAAAAGATGGAGGGAGAACTCCGTCCGGAAGAGGTCTGCCCGAGCCAGAAGAGCCTGAAAGATCTTAGAGGCCGCAGAGCCTCGCTATATACCCCGCTCGCGGATAATTATTTATCGCCTTATCAAACTTTTATAATCCTCCCCGATCCTCCGTGGAGAGGAAGCGGATACGCGAACGGTTCACTCGGATGGCGCTTCGTATTATATATATATATACATATATATATATATATATATATATATATGTATATATATATACATATAGAGAGCAGATACTGCAAACGCCAACTTTTATAACGAGTTTTTAAACGTCATAAATGATCGCGGAGGGTTGGACGGAGGGACGTGATAGCGTGCGGACGAGCGGGACTAGAAAAACTAAAGTATAGACGCCCTTGCCTTGATGTAAAGAACGGGCGGGATGCGCCAAAGGCGCGATCCATAATGAGAAATTGTTCGGTCGGGATTGTCTGTCCCGTCACAGACGTTTCTACTTCGATTCACCCCAAAGTAAATTTATTATTATTATCATTGTTTTCATCGAGACGGCAGTGATAAATTAAATACTACGTATACTACAAATTACCACTATAAACAATAAAATGGGTACCAAAGTTTCTTGTCCTCAACCGTCAACAATTCCTTCCCGGTTCATTTTACAAAATAAATTTGTCCACTTCCCAAAAATGTCTATTGATTTTACACATGTCTTTTGCAGAATTAACAAGAAAATAATTATGAACCTTTTATGGACAATAAAGTTTGTTAAATGTGCACATCTTTTTTTACCGTGTATTACTATCATTATATTAACTATAAAAATTATTATTATTGTACTTCGTTCAACGATATTTGTTAAGAAATCGAGCCTTTTGGAATGAGAAATAGCGTATAATAATAATAATGATAATAATAACAATAATAATAATATTAGTATGACGACTGTTTACAAGCTTTGAGATCGGTGTCGAGAAGAGGTACAGAAACGAACGGAACGCAGTCGGATTTATCCGACCGCAAGCCTCCTTTATCACCGCAGCGTAGCCCGTCTTATGGTTTCCTCTTATTCGTCGCGAGTCCGTTCGCCCAGACTTGTTAACAGTACACGACGGAGGTAACGACGAGCAAAAGCCTGTCGAGAGCCGACGGTGGCTTTGATGCTTCGGGCTTCGATGACTATTGTGCCCCCCAACAAACGCAAACGCGAAACGAGCCTCCAAGCTGATTTTCATTTCTCCCCCCACCTCTCCGAATCACAGAATTTCCCGACGACAAATGAACTCCCCGGCGGTCTGAAATTTTTCCCTGGAACGTATAAATGTTGAAACAAGAAAAAAAAACGGGGGAAAAAAAACGGGGGTATAAAAAAATGAAAAGAACAATAGACCGGAGGCGAGCTTATAGTCGGTATCGCAGCCGAGCCATCCTCGCGGCGCAATTCGTTTGCCGACCTCGAAACTTTGCTCCTCTCACCCGTACTCTCCCCGACTGTACTTTTCGCGACTTCTTCTTCCTCTTCCTCTTAAGCTACAACGTTCCACTGGGTAATATTTCTCGATGAAAAGTAAAAAATAAAAATAGAGAAACTCGAGCCAGCGGTCCCGAAAGATAAATCTCACGTAACATACACGAAAATTCGTGGGAAGGGTGAGAACAATAAAAAATAAAATAAACAATGAGACAACGAGAGACCCGCAACCAGAAAAATAATTCGTTTGACGCGTACCCGCAAATAAATATTTTCATTGATTTAAATAAATATTTATTCAAGCCAAATGAATATTTATTTTGATTAAACAAATATTTATGCAAGGCAAATAAATATTTATTCTAATTAACGAATATTAATTCAACAAATATTGTTGGAGGTAGCGAGAAAGTCGGAGCTCATTGAGAACCTTCGAAGAATCGAGAATCATTGACAACACCGTACGCCGTCGGCGCCGAGCAAAATAAACCAAAACAAACAGTCGTAGAACTATAAACGCCCTTCTGGCCAGAGCTCGTTTTTTGGAGACTCAGTTCTTCCTTTGTGTCGCGAGCGAGCACACCGTTGCTCTCATCCTTATTCACTGTACAAATAAAGTTATTAATTTTTTAGTCTCCGTCAACTCGAGTTCCGATTTATTTATTGCACATTAATCCGAAACCAACCTCACATCCACTCAACGCTAGAACAAATATCTAATTAAACAAATATTTAGTCAAAACCAAATAAACATTTATTCTCACTAAAGAAATATTTATTTGCGAGACGCCCGTCGAATAAATGATTTTTCTGGCTGCGCGGAGGCGGAAGTTGCCGAAGAGATCACGTGGTGACGACGTTCGGACACGCAGACGCCACGGCCGACTCGCCGAGCGTCGCTCGTTGAGAGGAGGCTTGTTAAGTGGCCAAGTGAGTATACAACGTTTCACGTACGTATTACGTTTGTACCCCGGTTATATAGAGAGCGAACGCGCGCGCGTCTTTGCGTAGGCGCTGACGATGACGTGAGCACGATGCGGCGCGGCATCGGCAGCCGCCGAGTCTCACTCGGCGGAGTGAGGTAGCCTATCGGGAGTCACGGGATTGAAAAAAAAAAAAGTGAGCGAGCGAGAAGAAGAATGAGGAAACAGGTTGAACGCGAGATAAAGACAAGTCTCTCGCGCTTGCACTCTCCGCTTCCCCCTTCGGTCGCTCGCTCACTCCGCTGCCCACCGCGCTATCGCGGGAGCCGGTGTATTTATTGCATCACCGGACGAGCGTGTACACTCGCAACCAGATCGCCTTGCCTTGCCTTCGCGGAACGGAATCTCCTCGACCGATGCGACGGCACACGAAGTGCCACGGCAATATTATTTATTATACGCGGAGGAAGCCGTTCGCGAACGTGAAACATTTGCGTTTACCTCGGACGAAAAATGGTTTTAAAAAATTGGTAGATAAAAAATTGTGGAAAAAAATTAATGGAACGACCTTCGAACGGTGCACTGTTGGGAGCGAGTATCGCCGTGACGACGTCGCGTGGTCGACCGAGATGTCGGCATAATTTTTTTCTTTTTTTTTTTTTCGTTCTTTCGTCATTCATAGAGTCTGAGTCAGGAGTGTGAGTTATTGGCTAATGAGTTATGGTAATGATAATACTGCAGGTGTTTGGATAATGGATTCGAGAGTGTTTTATAGAGGAAGGTGGGGCAAAATGGACTGTGCAGATATAGAGCTAATTTTTATTAGGTCGATTTCAAGAGTCGGTAAAACGATCAATTTTCTCCCACATAAAGTTTCATATCTTGAAGATTCACATTTTATCGAAAAAATAATAACGATAATTGAGATAAGGCGTGTAAGTCGTGATTATTGGAGAATTTTTATTGGTCGATTTTCGCTCCGTTCGCAGGAAATGCCATTTTACACTATTTCTTTTTTTCCGTCCAGATAAGACTGAAAGAATTGTTATATAGTAGTTAAAATTCTTAATGGATCCGGTCCAATTTGCCCCACTCTCACCTGGGTATATGAAAAAGTAAATACACAACCATTGCAAAATCGGTAATCGCTCGTTGGAATAACCAATTCACCTAATGGAAATACCGAGAACGGTGTATCGTGCTGAAAAGTTATGAATGAGAAAAAATATATACCAATATCTTATCGCCTCGGAGACACCAACGTGCTCTACGCAAGCCTTCTATAGACGAAAGTGGGGCGCAATGGATTGCGAAACTATAATGAAATTTTTAAGACGTCGATTTCGCCTCGATCGTGATGGTTTGGTCTCCCAAACACCTCCTGGGTAAAACGGTCCATTATCTCCCACATAAGTTTTCATATCTTAAAGATCCATACTTTATCGAAAAAACAATAATAATTGAGAGAGAACGAGCGAGTCATGAATATTACAGAATTGTCATTTGTCAGTTTTCGCTCCGATCGCCGGAAAGACCATTTTGCCCCATTTCTTCTTTTTTCATCTAGACCAGACAAAAAAATAGTCATTATGTTTAATCACCCCGGTCCAATTTACCCCACTCTCATCTGGCTCTAAAAAAAAATAAATACACAATAATTGCAAAATCGGTATTCGCTCGTTCGAACAACCAATTCACCTAATGGAAATGCCGAGACGCGATGAATCACGCGAGGGAGTTGTGAATGAGAAAAAATATATATGCACACGTATGTATCTTATCGCCTCAGGGTCACCAATCCGAGATAGGCAAGCTAATTGCCCGAGAATTAACTGCACCGGCATTTCGCGCCCAGGACTATCACCCGGCAATATACATAATTGTTCCGATAAACCGATCACGCGTGATGAAGCAATTTTCGTTTGCCACAATTATCTCCGCAATACGGTTGCTCGCAGTGTCTCCACAGACGGATCGAGTCGATCGAACTACCGCGGGAGTGAGAGTGGCGTCGCGACGCCGGGACCCTCCTTCGAGTCCTCCATCCACCACGGTCTATACCTATGTACACCTGGAGCATTATCGGGCTTTATCGTAAGTGATTTGTACGAGGCAAGATATCGCAATGACGGCAGGGAGCCCCAAACCCCCCCTCTTCGCTCTTCCTCTCGAGAGCGAAAGATCTCGAGTGACGTGAATTATACCGTAAAAACGGACGTAAGAAAATCGAGATGAAAATTCCCGATTTGATATCGGAGCTATTATTATCATTATTAGTATTATTATTTTTATTATTACTACTTCTATTACTATTAGTAGAACAATAACTGTAAGTGTAATTATTAATATTAATATTAATATTAGTGAATTTAACGACAATGCATAACATAATAGTTTTTGATGCCTAAAAAACTATTACATGTTATACATTGTCAATAAATTCACTACTATTACTCCTAATAATATTATTAATATTAATAGTTATATTTGTAGTTGTAGTTACTGTTCTAATAATAGTAATAGTAGTAGTAATAATAAAAATTATAATAATACTAATAATGATAACAATAAATCCGATATCAAATCGGAAATTCCCATCTCGATTTTCCTACTTGGTCATCGACCGCTGTCCTTCAGCGATATTATTATTATTATTATTATTATTGTTATCAATTTCCTCGAGAATTTGATCGACCACAAGCTGTTCAATATTCGATTACGAGGAAAAACAACGACCCCCGACGAGATTCTACGCAGTCCGAGAGGGTTTTGTCGGCGAAAGGTTTGTGTAGGTGGAATCGGAGGGTCGCGTATGGAAATCTTGTCAGAGCAGTGAGGGGGCGGGGGTTGTGGAAAACGCGTTAAGGAAGGGTGGATTCTGGCTGGGGGTGCCGCTGGTACCTTGGCTCGGGTCCAACTAATAGTAAACATCTTGACATCTATATTTGCGCCCGCTTAAATTGCGTTTCGAGTCTCCTGTACCGAACTCTCCCCCCCTGGTTTCCCTCGTTTTAAACCGTCGCTAGTATAGCCCGTCTACCCCGCTAGACTACCGAGGAAGGAGGGGGGAGTGCGGAAAGCAACCCTCGATTTTCCCCCGGCATCACTCCGGGGCACCCCGGCATAGAATCGTGCATTCTAAAGCGACTCGACGACCGACTTAGTATTTTCGACTTGTCGGGTAAACCGAGCGGCGAAGCTCATCGAAACACACAGGTTTCTTTCGGCGCAAAGCAGACATCGGTGATTTTAGACTCTAACGAGAAAAAAATCATATTCACTGGATTTGTTTTCCATCGGTTTGCAGTCTTCTTTATAAAAATGGGTGAAAAGTGTTTCGTGCTTTTTCGACCCGAATAGAAGAAAAACAAATTTTTAAGTTTTTAAGTTTTTAAGGTTCGAATTAAAAAGAGGATATTTCGAAAACCATTTATACTTAATTAGTGTAATAAATGATTTGTAATGATTCGAATTGGCCAGGTAAAATGGAATCGGTGCATATTTATTGAAGTTATAATATGTCATAGACGTCCAACCGACTAAGCAACTGAAAAAAGCTTTTTGTTGTCTTCTTAAGCTATCAAGTCTAGAAACATATATCTGTAATTGTTTAATTGGTTTCCGATGCACTAGGCCACATATCAACAATCCAAGGATGCTACGCAGCAAATTTCAGCTGCATCGTTTTATTCGTTGTCAAGATCTACCATGACACGGACGTCCGATTAGATGAAGATATTGAAAAAATTGATTTTAATAGGCACTTCTAACGCGTACGGAGTGAATGCTTAAAAAATTAGAAATTCTGGTGAAAATTGTGTGTGCGTGTGTTTTTTTTGTTTTACGTCCGCCGCCGTGCGTAAATGTTTTTCGCTTTTGGATAAACATTGACCAAGATTAATGTCGAAAGAAAATTGCTGCTTCGCAAACGCAGCCAGCACCAAAAGGGTTAAAGAAACAAATATCAAGCGGTAAATAATTGAATAAAAAATAATGCTCACCGGACCGATATTGTTTTTTTTTAATCTTCTTTTAGCGACGAATAATGTTTAAGACACTCACCTGTAACAAATAAAGAAAAAAATTCCCATTAGTCCGGTAATCAGTAAATCAGAGTTGAAAAATAAATACAAAAAAAAGATTGTTGTTACAAAAGAATTTATTTTATTGATTTATTTTTCACGAGTATCGATAACTCGAGACGCTGCGCTCTTGGGCGAACAAGAGTCTGCGAGGATCGCGAGAAGAAGAGGCGGGAATTGAGGGGGTTCTTTGCACGCGGCTAAACACCATGGCGCACCACCGCGTGGTCTATTGAATTCCCAACCCTTTCCTTTCAACAGCACGGCAGCGCTGCCGGGCTCGTCCTCTCGCTATTTGATTCCCTCCTCGAGGAGAGTATCGCTGCCTCTTTTCAGCCATGAAAGAGGAAGAATTCGTACGCGCCAAAAGACCTAAACTCTTTCTATATACGGTCTATATATATATATATAAAAAGAGAGAGAGAGTTCGCTGAGCTTTCAAGAGACGGAAAAAAAACAGAGTTTGACCCGTTCCTCGTTTTTTCCTTTCTTTCTTTCTTTCTTTTTTACGACTGTATCACGATTGAGAACCGGAGAGAGCACTCGATATAATGTCTCCTCCGCGCGTCCCTCTCATTGTTCAATTTTTCAGACAATTAACCGTTTGTAATCCAAACTGGTAATTGTAAACTTTGTTCGACTCTTTGCTGCCCCGTCTTTCGATCACAGTAGTTTTTTAATATAATTTCGTTGATTTCATTTTATTTACTTATTTGTTTATAAATGAACGAGCAAACTCTGATTGTACGGAGAACGCGACCGTTCGGATAATGTTTGACGGTGAACAAGTCGCACAAAATTGAAAATAAATTATGCTGATCGCATAATGAAAATGCAAAAATAAAAATAAAATTTTACCTCAAATTTTTATCTTCATTTCATAATGAAAATTAAATTTTATTAAATACATTTTATTTTATTACTTTATTTAATTAAATTTTATTTAAATAATCTTTGACGCTGAATGAGTTGCACAAAGCAGAAAATAAATTACGCCGAACGCATAATGAAAATGCAAAGACAAAAATAAAATTTGACCCAAAATATGATTTTTATTTTACAATAAAAATTCAATTCTATAAATACATTTTATTTAATTGAATTAATTTATTTAATTAAATTCTATTTTGCGTAAGAATTAAAAATTGACTTTGATGTCACTTTTATTTTAGCCCCCAAAGCCTCGTTAGCCCTCGGGCGGGCTTGACTTTGCTCCGAGCGACGGGGGAAATTTAATTATCCGATTGCCCGAAAATTGTTATTAGATCTCGTTGAATAAACTTGGATGGCATCGATCATTTTGCGACGGGACTTTACATTGGTCGATGAGATTGCAACGCCAAAAGGAAACTCCGACACTCGGAGAAACGCCAACCGCTCGGGTTTGATTATAGAATGAAAATCGGGTAGACTGCATAAAAAGAGAATAAAAAAATGAAAAATAAAAAAAAATCCGCCCGAGGATGAAAGAGCGTAGGGGGAAAAAAAAAGTTTCGTGGCTCAACTTTTACGCGTCTCCGTGCTGTGTGTGCTCTATTGCTCGAGGGTAGTTTCCGGTCGAGGATTTCCACGTTCCTAGCTCGCACGAGCTCCGTCGGTCCGGAGGGCAAACCGACCCCTCACCGTACGCCCATTTATGCATTATAACCCCTTCCCTCCAGCCACCCCCTCCCCTCCCCCTCCCCCTTCCAGGTGGAGTGGCCTCGCTAATTGCGGCTGCGAAAATTAAGCGGCTGCCGCGAATTATAATAAAACTGCTGGCTCGAGAGCCGGAACGGGAACGCTCTGGGTGTGTTGAATATCCGCGAATAAATACCTACAGCCACGTACGAATACCTGCACCCTACCCAAGGGATAATAACAATTTTTCACCCCGACGAGGCAATGAAATATTGATCAAGAAGAATATTATTCAATTACCATCAAAGTAATGTGTATGTGTGCATATGAACATACTGTATTGATTATATTTTTTGAAAGACCGTTTCGTAGCCACAATTAATGCGCTCAATGCGATTTCATAAGAATTAAACAAATTAGGAATACTAAAAAACAATTTTTAATATTCGGATATGTTTTTTTCTCGTTATGTAAGCTGTACGGAGAATCGGCCTTTGAGGATTTTTCTATTCAATCTTCTTTATCGATATATAAAGATAAAAGGCTTTTTTCACAAGGATACAATAGTGCAGAGATTGTTTTCCGAGGAAGAGAGTTCAATTTTTCCATTTGCGTATCGAAATTGATTTTTTTTTATCATTTTAAAAATCCTATGCCACCGATAGATTTGAAAAGATTTGGAATAGAAAATCGTCAGAGTGCAATTTCCAAAGAACAGAAAAGAGGAAAAAAAAATGTATCGAACAAAAAAAGTATATAAAGTGAAATTCGATTTTCGATATATATATAAATATACTGCATTGATTATGTTTTATGAAAGGCCGTTTCATAGTCGTAACTAATGCGGTCAATGCGACGATTCATCGCTGGCTGGCACGATCAACGATTCCATAAGAAAAGAAAAAAAACACAATTTTTGTTATTCGAGGTTGTTTTTTTTACTTGTCATGTAAGCTGCACGAAAAATCGATTTTGGCTGATTTTTCCATTCAACTTTCGTTACCGATATAAAAAAATAAACGACTTTTTTTCGCAGCGATACAAAAGTGCAAAGAGTGTTTCTCCGGAAATCGCGTTTCACTTCATTTTCGTATCAAAATCGATAAAAAAAAAATCTTATAAAAAAATCTTATGCCAACGATAGATTCGTAGAGATTCATTCAAAAATCACCAGAGTACAATTTCCAGAGAGTACAAAAGACGAAAAAATAGTATCGAGTAAAAAAAAACTATTTAAAGTGAAATTTGATTTTCGATACAATCTTTTTTTTTTGTCACCAATCCCACCCGAAACTGTCAGCTCGAGAGCGGGAATGGGAACGCTGAGGGTGTGATAAATATCCGCGAATAAATACGGACGCCACGTGTGCACCCTGCCCGAGGGATGATAAAAAATGTCCACCCCGGCGTTACAATGGAATATTGATCACGAAGAATATTATTTCATTACCATTGAATTAATACGTATGTAATATATAAACCTGCAGCGATTATATTTTATGAAAGGCCATTTCATATTCATAATTAATGTGTTCAATGCAACGATTCGCAGCTGGCTGGCGCGCTCAACTATTCCATCAAAAAAAAAAAAAGAAATGAAATGTTCGATATCCAGATCGGATTTTTTACTCGTTATATAAGCTATACGAAAAAACGCTCTTGGATGATTTTTTTATTCAACCTTCTCTACCAATATAAAAAATAAATAAAACGCTTCTTTTCACAACTCTACAAAAGTGCGAAGCTCGCCCCCCAGAAATCGCGTTTCATTTTATTTACCTATCAAAATCCATACAAAAAAAATCATATTAAAAAAATCTCACAGCACAAACAGATTTGTAAAGATTCGTAAAAAAAAAAATAATCGCAACGCAATATTCAAAGAATCCAAAAAAAATAGTATCAAGCAAAAAACCGATACAGACTGTAGTTCGATTTTCGATACGATACATAAACGAAGCTCCCTCAAAAATCCCCCTGCGCCACTTCCGGTCCGAGCCCTCGCGCGAAACGCACTTCGCTTACAGCTCGACCCGCGCCCCGAAGGTGTGAAAATCGCACATCAAACAGCACCTCTCGCCTCTCCAGCCGCGTAAGTTTTTCCCAGCCTGCGCCGTTTCGTCCCGCACGTGCCTTTACGTTCGGGCAGGCGCGCCTGCCCTAAACACTCGTCCTCCCTCGCAAGCAACTCGCACACGCGCAAGGGATGAAGTGGAGCCTCATCGGTGAAGAGTCCGAGCCGCGGATCTACCTCTACAAATCCGGACGTGCGTGAGCCACGCGTGGAAATCGCTAAGCTTCCCCCCCTCACCTATGTATGCATATTCCACATACAACGCGAGCACGCACGTATCCTCGGTAAATACGCGAGGCAATTGGCAGCGAGTACACGCGACAGAGCCGCAGATATCCTCCTCAACCCCCCCCCCCCTCATCGCGAAGCGAGATGGCTATTTCCGGAGGCGAGAGTATCCGAGCGAGAGAGCCGCGGAGGAGGGATGCGGAAAGGAGCGACGGTAACGAAAGAGCTCGGAGGAGCGCGGAGTGAGGCCGAAAGACAAGAGGAGCGCGCGGGGCGGGCGAATGAGGAAGCGAGAGGATGGCGCGGGGTGGAAGGGGGGCGCAGCGGGTGTGAGGAAGAGGAGGCGAGTCTGGCGGGAAAAATCAATAGCGGTGAGCCGGCGAAGCTAACCCTGCCAGCCCTCCGCCCCGCTTCCTCGCGCTCTCTCCTTCGCCCTCCGACGGTGCTCGTTCCGTCGCGCTCCGCGCCGGAGGTTGCCGGCAACCTCCGCGTTTCCCGCTACGGTGGCATCGCTCCCTCTCCCGCCCCCGCGGTCCTCCTCGCTCCCGCAGGGGAGGGTTCGACTCCAAAGCCCACGCACCCGGCACACTCACACACACACACACACGCACGCGCGCGCGCACACACACACACACACACACACACACACACACACACACACACACACACACACACACACGCATACAGGGCTCTCCCGATGCATAATCCTCTCCGCCTCGTGGTGCTGCACCACGGTAAGCGTCGGGCGAACCTAAACCTTCCGTCGCATACTCCACCTTCGGCGGGACGGGGAGGAATAGCGGAGGGCGGCCCGGAGGCCTTCGTGCTGCAGCCGGTGATGTTGGCGTCGGCCGAGGACGGGGCCGCTGCGGGAATCGCATACCGTGCCTACTCGCACCGAAACTACCGACCCGCAAACACCGGACCGCGTCTCCACTCGCAGGGGCAAACCACCTCGGTGACTGGACCGGCTGCATGGGTGGGTGAGACACACAGGCCTGGCGACAATTTTCGACTGGGACCGGAGGCAGTTTCGGTCGGTGTGTATGTGGGGGGAGGCAAAGAGGCCGTGAGGCCTCGGAGAACGCTTCCGGTTTCGTGCGCCTCGAAGCCGAATGTTGGGGGTGTTTGTGTGTGTGAGAGGAGGCGGTTCGGGAAGAGCCGGAAAGTCGCGATCCGAGGATCGATCACAACGGCAAAAAGGACACTTACTTAGTTTCTAGCGGGACTGAGAACGGACCAAAAAGTGTCTGAAATAGTGGCGAGATTCTAGTTAATTCGAAACTTTCTAGTCAAGAGGTAATCGCATAAGGGAATTTTGAGACTGCTAGAATGTTTCCACTAGTTGGAAACTCGGTAATTGCGAGAAGGGTCTAGTAAAAACTAGCGATGATCTGAGAAAAATATTCTGAACGCTTTCATTAAAATATTGATTTTTTTTTTCACCGTGACAGAGCTTCCTCTATGCACTGAGAGAAGGATCTATTAATATGGCTATATCGCTTGAGGGATATTGACATAGCACATACGTAGTAAAGCGCTTGGGCGCCAGCTATGGTAGGAAGTATCGGATTGATAAGAATTTTTTTTTTTAGATATTATAGTAAAAATTCTTGGATAATCTGAGACTTTCTATGCGTTATGGTAATTTTTTTTTGAGACGATCGCTAGTTTTTAGTAGATCCTTCTGTCAGTGGGAGGAAGCAAAAATTGCTATAGCACATAGTAGTAGTGAACTAAGTCGCCACCTATGGCGGAAAATCTCAGCTTTTCCAAGAATTTTTTCCATAATATGAAAAATTCTTATAAATCCGGTACTTCCTACCATAAGTGGCGCTCTAGTTTCCTACTACTATTTACTATGGTAATATCTCTCAAGCGATATAGTTACATTTATTAGATTCTTTTCTCAGCGTACCAATGACTCAAGTAAAACTTGCTTGCGAGCTGCGAACGAAAATTAGTATATTATGCTACTAGAGAGAAAAGTGCGTCTTTTCACCGAGTGCGAAGTTTGATGCCCGAGCGAAGCGAGGGCAGAAATTCACACGAGGTGAAACTGCACTTCCTCCCTCGCCGCATACGATTTTTTTTCCAACTTCGTTAAAATAACCACATTTCTTGCGTCGCAAAATCGTCATCTTCGCCAATGACCTTTACTCCCCCAGGAGTAATAGAGCTTTCAGAGAGAGTAATGAGCCCTATAACTCCTCAGGGAGTAAAGAAACTGTCCTGCGCACGCGCACAGGTTAGTAACGATCATCGGTCAATAATAGGCTATTTTCCGCCTGTATTGCACGCAAGGAATCGGGTTATTTTAGCGAAGTCGGTAAAAAAAATGGTAATTTCACTTCGCACAATTGCATACGGGATTGAAACGATAACATGTCGCCTTGACAGTCTCGCCTTCGTTCTTTCGACATCACATATATAATTCTGAGAACTGAAAGTAGAATTGAAATTATAAAAAAAATTCTTTGGCAGCCCGGAAGCGATTTTTTTTTAGTGCATTTACACCTACTCCGTTTATGGGAGACGCGGAGTTGGTGCGGAACTCGGAATAAATCGCTCTCGGGATAGTCGTGTGTTAGCGTGAGGAACACACACGGCTATTGTCGGCCGGGCGCGGAGAGGGCGGAGGGACTCCGTAGGTATTGCAGCGCCCTGACGAGGCATCGCACGGGTGCCGGAGGGGCCGGAGAGAGCAAAGCCCCTCGCCCAACGCAACGATCGGAATCACGTTACACTCCGACTGTGCTGCAACGGGGCAATGAATTTTTGATACGCTTCATCCGGAACGAGAACGAGAAAGTTACCGGAGGCTCGGCGCGGCCGCTAGGTACGCCGGCTTATCGATTCGGGGAGTGAATCACTGACTGTTCCAACTATATGCACCTTTTGCTCTACCATCTTCTTCGTTTTTTTTTTTTTTTTTTCTTTTCCATATCACTTATGTCTGGCTATTATAGACGAGGAAACGAGCGCCCTTCCGACTCGCGTCTCTCTGTGTGTCACTGGGGAAAAACTTGACGAGGGAAAAAAATGCCGTAGGAATAGCTCGAGCGAGAGTCGGGCGAATCGATCGAGGGGGCAACGCGCGGTGCGACTCGTCGAGAGGCGGCGGAAGTCGCGGAGAAATAGTTCTCGCGGTTAAGAAAAAATATTAGGGATTTGCGAATATTCAAAAATTTGAATAGTTCATCGTGAATTGAATATGAATAATTCGTAATTGAATATTCAAAATAATCGAACAATTTGAATCATTCAAAATACCTGAATAATTCGAATAATTTGAATACTTCAATATATTCGAATAATTGAGAATGTTTGAATGATCTTAGTAGTCTAAATATTCCAATTAGGTGAACGAATTATTCCAATAATTAGAGATATTCATTTGAGACTTTATAATCGACCATAATTATAAATAACGCGATATAAACAATGCGAATTGATTTATAACGGAATTTGTTGTACACGTTTAAGCTTCGAAGAAGGGAATAACTTGCAACCGAGCGTAAACTCTTCAGCTTTCTAGTGATCAAAATTCTTCATTCAATGAATAACAATTTCTGTGCTCAGTTTCATTGTAGTCGGAATTTCAGCATTCGAATATGTAATTCATAAAAATTATTCCAAATATTCGAATTTTTGTAATATTCATGAATGTTCATATTATTCGAATTTTTAAAATTATTCCAATTTTTGAATATTCAATTCAAACGCTATTCGCACACCTCTAAAAATATATTTATTTGTGGGGGTTTTTTTTTTTCTTATTTCGCTCGTTTTTCACTGGTTCTTACAAGTGTTTACGAAGGACGATTCCGCGAGCGAATGCCGGTTTACTCGGGGTAACAATCCTCGCACGCCCTGCGCTTCCCCGCTCGGCCGAGCCGCGCACCGCCTTCCATTTACATTCCCATAGAGAATTTGAATACAATGAGGCTGTTTTGAATTTTTATCGACGCACCGATTGCGCGCCCGAGAGGCGGATCGGACTCGGGGCTGCGGGTACGCCGATTCTGAGGGGGGAGAACCGGGAGAGAATCCGCCGCGAAAGGACCGTGGACTTGACCGAGGGACTCGCCGGAACGTTGCACCTTCGAGATGCAAATTTTTTTTTCTTCCCCCAGTGCCAATTACAAACCTCGGTCACACGTGCGTAGAGGTGCGCGCCGAGCGGGAATACGGACTTTACGTTCGAGCGCGCGTTAAACCTCTCGTGACGAGTAAAATAAAGAATTTATTACGATTTTTTTTTATCGTTGGTTTTTTTTTTGCATAAATTAAGTTAAGAGGATATGAATCTTTCGAAGTACCGACGCACCGAGGCGTCATAATGGTTTGCGTTAAATCGCCGTTGCCGAAGAGCGCGACTCGCGACCGGAACGTGAAAGCCGGTAATGGCGGAAACTGCTTTTTTCACATAGGGGCAAAATGGGACGGTGGGCCAAGGATTAATTTTCCAATTATTTTTAAATGCCCAATTTTGTGCCAATGATGCAACTGCATTTTCAACCCCGTTTTGACCCACTCGCCACCACCGACATCATCCAATAGTTATTGGAAAATAGCATTTTGCCCCATTATCCCGTTTTGCCACACTGTCAATTTTTCCGCGCTCTCACCTAAACTACGTAAATAGATTTTTTTTTGTATACTGAAGGGGTTTTTTCGGAGATTTGTTTTTTGGGATTCAATGTGCAAATTTAATGAGAAAGCTACATAAAAATTGTGAATTTCGAGCGCTTTTTGTTATTATTGTTATTTTTACTCCCCGCTTTCGGAAACTCAGCAAGAGTTTACGAAAGCGTCAGAATTATTTTTCTGCGTTCCCAACGCACGCAGAAAAATAATTTATTTGAATTCATATTTAATTAAAATAAATGTTTGAATCAAATAAATAATTATTTGCAGTTCGACCTTCAAATGAATTATTTTTCTGGGTGCGAGAAATTCCAAGCGAATAATCGGATTTATTTTCATGACTGTCGTATTTACGTAAATCACATGTGAGAAATGTGTTTTCGATGTGTAAACAAAAAAGTTCCATCTCCAAACAAAATAGTCAAGTGTTATTGTTTTCATTACCTTTACCTTATTGTCTTATATTTGTTAAAAGAAAAACAAAAATTATGATTAAGGGCTTCCGAACGGATTACGACGTTCATGCGGCCGCGGATTAATAATGCAACGTTTCGATTCCAAGCAATCGCGAAGGAGGAGGCAATGCCGAGACCGTGGGCGGGAAGGGACAAGAGAGTGGAAAGCCGCGGTGGTGGCTCTGCCAGGGTGGCAGGAGCTCGACAATTTACGAGCCGTCTAACGGTGTACACGCCTCCGCCGATAGTCCACGTATGCACGGGGACTAGCGCATACACGGTTCCTCGTGCACTTGCTAGGCGCGGACTGTATGCAGATGCATCCTCTGTGTACAGTGCAGTTTAACGGGGGAGGGAAGAGTCGGCGATCGTATCGATTCCGATGTTCCATCTCGCCAAGTCGCTCGAGACTTTTAGTCAACAAAATATATATATATATTTTGTTGATATATACATATATAATATATATATATATATATATATATATAAGGGTTTTTAAAAAAATGGCATTGAAAAAAAATTTTCCTCCCACCTTTTTACAGTGCAGATTTCGATCTCAAATTGAACCTCGCAAAAAGGCGGGACCTAGCAAAAAATCCTAAGAGGTGCCACATTCGACGTTTAACCCAAAACATGCGGCACCTCTCAAACTTAATTGTCAGCGATCACCTATCGCAAGATTTTCTTATTGATCGTAATATATAGTTCTACGGGGTGGGCACGGTTGATGAGCATAGCAGGATGTACAGCTATTGTAATGAATCAGATCGAACAAATTTGTTTTCTATGTATAAAAAAAAATTACTATCTCCATACTAAATAGTCGTGTTACGTTTTTGTTTCTATTAACTTTACCTTTGGATTATCTTATATTTGTTAAAAAAAAAAACAAATATGATGATTAAGGGCTTCCAATCGGATTATCGGAATTTTCTCCCAAAGTCATCACGTCACCCGATCACTAAAAACAATAAAAAAAAAGATCTTTCCCCGAATAAAGCTTTACCCGAACAAAATACAGCGATACAGCTTCACCCGAATAAAAAAAAAAAAAATACACGATCCCTCCCAAAGAGTCTCGCTCATCTCTCCCGAAACCCTTATCCGATACATCTTAACTAAGTGTACCGGGCACAGTTGATTAGCATATCGCGGGTAGCGCAAGGGAAAGTACACACACATACACACACATACAGAGGGGCATAACTGCTATACATATATCGGGCAAGCCCGGGGAAATGGAGAGCAGCGTCTGGAATCGCGTCGATAAATTCTCGAGTTATGTCATCGAAGATATATCGGTCGGGCAATCGATTAGCATCGATAGCCTTACCATTGGATAGCTATAGGTCGGTCTGCTTCTGCTCGGTGGGCATTGTTGTTCGCTCTCGCACCATAGTCCTATCGGGACGAGACCTCGCGGGAGGGGGGGGGGGGGGGGGGGGTGGAGAGAGGGGAGGTGAGAGAGGATGAGGAATAGTGTTTGCTATCTTGGGCGATATTCGGGCCGATGCCTCGGGCCCAGAGGCGACTCTGGCTCTCTCTCCTCGAATTGCGTTTCTGCTGGTGGTGCACACCGGAAACCGCCGACCTGTAGCCGCACCCGCCGCTCTCTCTCTCTCTCCCTCTCGCCGTTTCTCTCTCTCTCTCTCTCTCCCATGCTCCCTGTTGGTGCGAGTGGAGAAATCGATCCTCCCGTGTCGCAGTAGCCCGAAAGCTTCAACTGCGACGAAGAAAGCTCCGCGCTGACTATCGGCGGGCGTTTCAGACATTTTTTTCCAACGTAGTTATTTATCCGCTCTCGAGCAACGGCGGATGCTGTTGCTTCGGACCAGATGATTCGTTTTGTGCTGATATGTTTTTTTTTTTTCAATATTTCGTTGCAAAGTGTCGAAACTATAAATGCAAGGGTAGTTATGCATGTAGGGAGAAAAAGGGGTGAATATGGCCCAGCCGGATTGCACGGAGAAAAATAGTTCTGTTTCTCTGACAAAATGTAGATGGTTAATAATTTATTGTTGTGGTAAGAAAAATATTTGGCTGCTGCAGTAAAATATTTGTGGATAATGTGTTGTTGTCTCTACGTTATGGTAAATCAGTTATGGTAACAAAATTCTTGTTGTCCCAACAATTCTTTTTTTCTTCGTGTGGTTGACGTATGGATCGATGATTTATGGAGCGGGCGACCACTTTTACCCTACAAACTCTTTGGCACTTTGGCTATTTTACACATACATATTTTGCACGTACGTGATGTTTTATATATCGTGTCATGTACTTGTGTCACATGTTCGCAGAATATACAACTTTTTGACAAAATATATTTTCAATATATTCCATAAAGTTTTCGTCGCATTTGTTAGTAATATTTCAGATTTCTCGTTTCCAAGTCTGGGCGCAAAGCTATTATGTGCACGTGCATGTAGAATTTTTTTAATCATGTGAAAAATTGTCCCGTATAAACGAAAAAAAAAATAATTCAATAAATAAACTACATATGGAAATATTGACACTATCGACATCCCGGAATTTGATTTCTTTAACTTTACGATCCGATCGATCGTATCATACGTTTGCAAGGTTTAAAACATTTTGAGAAATATATATATTTTTTGTGTATGCTTCGCATATATATTTTTTTCTTGCTGAAAGATTTGATGGATATTGGACACGACCGATATCTTGGAATATAATTTCTTTAAGATTTCCGAGTAAAACGATTATTAAAGCGGCGTTCGAAGAAAGAACGTGCGATTTGATTGATCATCGAAGAGTTTGTTCCACTTGTTCCCGGAATGCCTTTGGCCAACGTCAATCATCCCCACGACTATATCCGCATCGTATACAATACAAATATATATATATATATATTTGTATATAAATATATATATATATATACACAGTTTCTTCCATCAGCACGTTCTCGATTGCGAGAATGTCGTACATACGGGGGATCGGACACGCGAGGTATAGCCGAGAGGCGAACTGTGCGGCCGCAGCAGCAGCATCGAGACGTTACAACACGCGACGCGATCGATCACGCAGCCGCTCAAGTAGCGTAGCTCTCGCACGAGCGAAACGCGTGCCTCGTATACAATATACTTTATTACCGCATCGACTCTCCTTACATCGGGAAATCCGGATGATTCAACTCACTCTCCCTCCCTCTCGCTTCTTACACTATTATGACGGAACATAATCGTACGAACGGCGAAACGGTCCCATTTAACCCTTTTGCACATACCGGAGGCTATTCGCCTCCCCGGTCGTCGAAACTATTTATCATACTTGTACTCGTAAGTAGAGACAAAAATTGGTGAAAAAAATCCACCTTAATCCCGCCGATGCCGTTTGTAATGATTTTACAGAAATTATGAAAAAATTATAATAATTACTGAACTGTCGATTGCAAAAATAATTAAATAATCGATGAACGATCTATAATTTTATCGATCTCGGAATTTAATGCAATAATTGCTAGAATCAATGAAGTATTTATAAAAATAAAAAAGGGGAAATAAAAAAAGTACAATAAAACATACAATAAGCGAAGAGTCGATTCTCGTCGAACAATTTTTCTATATATTTTGTGTAGGGTACCGACTTGACAAACCCTGGAGGCAGGTTATCATCGATCAAGTATAGATCAGGTATAGATTAATTATCAATCAATTATCGATCAAGTATAGATCAAGTATCGATCAATTATCGATCAAGTATCGATCAATTATCGATCAATTATCGATCAAGTATCGATCAACTATCGATCAACTATCGATCAACTATCGATCAACTATCGATCAACTATCGATCAACTATCGATCAACTATCGATCAACTATCGATCAACTATCGATCAACTATCGATCAACTATCGATCAACTATCGATCAACTATCGATCAACTATCGATCAACTATCGATCAACTATCGATCAACTATCGATTAAATATCGATCCGACATCGACGGTCCGACGTCGAGCCGATTCGAGTTCGATATTCTCGGATCGAGAGAACGAGATAGGGATCCAGATCTGGAGAGGCGAGAGGCGCGAGTTCTCCTCGTCGTTCGTCGCTGCCATATTGATTGGCTCGCTCTCCTCCGCGGCATTACGTAATGTCATTAACACGTCACTTACACATGCGCTCGCCACCGACAAGCGCCCCTCTCTCTCTCTCTCTCTCTCTTAGTTAATTCGCGTGCTGCTCCGCTGGACCTACGTGCACTCCTGGCGCGGCTACTCAACGGCCCAGTGTGGACGATGCCGCGATGGGGGACACGTAGGGGAACGAGAGAGTTTCCCTACGACCCGCTCGTCACCTACGTGCACCAACGTCCTAACAGCATTGCCATCAACGGCAGAACGGTATCCATTGCACACGATCTCGCCCCCCCCCCCCCCCCCCCCCCCCACCTCTTTGCCACTGCTGGGACTGCAGCCGTAACTTTGCTGATGCACACGTGGAGACATACGAGGCGTATATGCTAATATCGGTAATATCTACTCGGCCGGCGGAACGTAGTATGCGCTGCATGGAGCACGGTGCATAGAAATCGAGATGACTCAGTGCTGAAGACCTGGCCTGTGTCAACTTTCATAACTGCTGGCGATAATACGTTTTACGAGCAAAACCGGGAAGGGGAATGGGGAGGGTGGTTAATAGTTGGAATAGAAGCCCGATGAGGGATTGGACAGCAGGTGGATTGAAGATTCGAAGCGCAAAGTGAAGTTAGACCACCATTTGTGGAAGAGGCGGATTTTTGAGTTTTTTTCATTTTGCGATTTTATGATTAGGCAGTTTTGGGTATTAAATGTAAGATAGGGGAAAAATATAATATTTTTACCTTAGTTAAAGGACTATTAAACTTAAGGAGAGTCGAGCGTTACAAAGTTATCAAGAAAAATGTGGGGATTTTTTTTTACGCATTGATATGAACGGTCCAAGTGTAACTGCAAAGTTTGAATGCGTTCGTCTTCATCGTTTTCGAGAAATATATTTTTTTAATTTGCACCATTTAACATTGATTCTTGTGGCAGATTGAAAATAAGCGATGAATTTAAATGTTTGTAGGGTCGTTCAGGTCGGAAACGTTGCAAAAAACTTATTGAAAACTGTAAAGAATATTGTCAGGTACCGCTGTACAAAAATGTAGACACTTGTTCTTCACCGTTAGTTAACAATAAGCAATTACATGGAACTCTACGGCTTCATCTCGGCACACTTGGCACGTGCCAGTGAGAGAGCGCATGACGGACCTCTCACTCGCACACGACCTGCCCCGCACCTTGCGCGCCACCGAGTCTATCCCCTCCGAGCCTCGCGCTCGACCCTCCTCAATGCCCGAAATCAACTTATAGTATTTCCTTACAAAAAAAAAAAAAATTAACTCTCAAACTTAGCAAGTTGAGAAGAAAAGAAAAAATGGAAGGTAATTCGGCACACTCGAAATATCTTCCACTTTTTCTTTTCTATTTAACTTGCTAAGTTTGCGAGTTAATTTTTATTTTCGTAACGAAATACTACAAGCTGATTTCGGGAATTAAGTTTAAAATAATTAAATGTAATGTGGGGGAAAAAATGTAATATTTTTATCCTCAAATTCTTTGCATCATACGGAAAGGTGCCTAATTATCTTCACATTTTTACTTTTCATTTTAACTTGCTAAGTTTGAGAATGAATTTTGTTTTCTAAAAAACTACTAAAAGTTGATTTCGGGCATTAAGTTTAAGAGCCCTTTAACTAAAAAAAAAATGATCTAGAGGAACATCGCATCACACGCGAGCGATACATCGAACTTATCCTTCATCTCGCGGTTCGCGAATTTCTTAGTTAAATTTTTTTATCACCTCCAGCAGGTACGATCGACTCAATTTTGGATATTAAATTTAACAGACCTTTACATGAAGATAAAAAAAAACCACCATCGTAAAACACGTTGCATCGCGCGGAAGAGTCCCTTCGAGGTTCTCGCTGTTTCGATGTCCGTTGAGGTTTAGCCGAACAACAAGCGGCAGCGGGTTTCTCGCCGAGTGCACCGAGAGCTCACGTGAAGCCTCCCGAAAGACCGAGGCGCGGAAGGGAGCGGGGGGGGGGGGGGGGGGGGGGCGTTCGCAAAATCATCGTGGTTTAACCACCGTGTACGCCGTAAACTTACCACCGACAGCGGGAGTTGTGGCGGGACTGGGCTGTGCCCCGGCTCGCCGTGGCCGCTCACGGTTATTTTCGGCCCTCTTTTACGAACCGCAGAGTTGAAATTTATGAAGACACGCCGCTCACCTCCGCGCCTGCGAGAGACAACCGAGAGACGCTTCTCTGCCGGGAAGCTGCGTGCAGGCGTAAACCTCCGTGTGTACCGGAGAGATACGCACTCTCTCGTCCTAAACGCGCCGAGAGGGTCGTAATAAGACCGAGTACAAACCTCGCCGAAGATTACGCGAAGCACCCAACGGAGGCGGAGACGCGTATAGGAGAGAAAAAAAAAATCTTTTCCTCGCCTCTGTTTCGCTCATCCCTTGTCCTTCTTAGCTGCGAGCGGTGGCTGCTGCTCGCTTGGCGAACTAAGTAGATTACTCAACAAGTGGCGGTTGGATCGTAGCCGTCGTCGACGACCACTTCACCATCTCCGCTCTCCCGGACGGCTTTCTCACTAGCGAAAAACCATCGAACGCCTGCGACAACGAGAGCCGGCCCAGCAGGACACGACCGCGGCTTGATCCTCCTTCTGGAAATTCCGAGAATCGCCGGAGGGGAGAGAGAAACGTATCTCGGTCGATGGGAAACAAGAAATCGAGGCTGAACGTCGATGAGTGAATTGGGAGGGGGAGATAGATTTTATAGGGAGGCTGAACGTCGAAGGCTAAATTGGGGTTGGCGATAGTTTTTATCGCGAGCCTGAAGGTCGAAGACTGAATTGGGGGAGAGAAATAGTTTCTATCGGGAGCCGAATAAAGAGCTTTGATGAGGAAGCTCATAGAGTCTCTTTATACTTTCTCGTCACATACAAAGTGTTCAAGAGGAGAACGTATCGTAGTCCAGAGAAAAAATTAGACCGTCGGGTTATTTCGTCCTTGGGGACCAAGAAAACCGCAGACGAGTCTGGCGAGCCGGGAGGATTTAGCTTCCGAGGGCCGCCATCGCTAAAATAATCACCGGACCGGCGTGCAACCTCGCGGTCCACGTGGTCCACATTCCGTCGTATCGATTTCACTACAAACAAGCCAAAAAATATTCATCCCTGACCGAGCGATACAGCGCCGAAGACGAGTGTGCGAGAATCTCCGTTCAAGGTAGCTCCCGCAGCGCCGTAGTTGGAATTATCGAAAATTGCCTCAAAGCTAAAATTTAACGGGCTGGCATTGTTCGGGCGGGTGGTCCATAGAGTGGAGCTAATACCGGTATCATAATTTCACGTGGTACCGCCCGTGAACCAATAAACCGAACGGGGCAGCGGGACGGGATGTGCGAAACGGCTACAGTGGCAGCGTCCGCAGGGGGGTCAGACCGCTCCGTTCCGACGTCGGATTCGCTTTCGGTAATTAGCAGAGATTGGAGAGATTCGCGTCGATAGCGCGAGCGAGCGTGACGTAGATAGTCGATGGTGGCCAAGCGACTACTGCTATATATAAGTGCGATACAGCTATAGCGGTAATGCGGTAGTAGTTTAGGCGCATAACTCTTGGGGCCGGGAGAGTTTCAAGTGGGGGGCGCGGGGGGGGGGGGCGTACGTGTGCCTGACGTACACGTGTTCTCCATGATTCTCCGGCCGACGGTATGGATGGAAACGTCGACGTGGAGAGAGAGAGAGAGAGAGAGACGGGGAAATGGGTAGAAGCGGGGACGCGACGACATCGACTACGGCGATGAGGTCCG
Source organism: Stenichneumon culpator (assembly GCA_964017025.1). Classification (NCBI taxonomy): domain Eukaryota; kingdom Metazoa; phylum Arthropoda; class Insecta; order Hymenoptera; family Ichneumonidae; genus Stenichneumon; species Stenichneumon culpator. The sequence goes on along the minus strand of OZ024779.1, from coordinate 13,997,471 downwards.
ATGAGCCCATCGGCGGGAACGGCCGGGAAGAGGACCAATTCCGATTCCGGATCGTTCCATTATCGCGAACGATCGACGATAAGTCTCGAAACAGGGGAAACGTTGCCCAACAAAGTGTGTATATGGGAGAGAGAGAGATAACGATTGGAGAACCGCGCATCAAATCGATCGGGAGGTGACTCTGTGGAGCCGAGGATGGAGGGACAATCTGCATTGGGCAAGGTGGACGATCACCGAATGGTCAATTGCCGAATACGGTAGAGATCAATCTTAGTTAAAACAATTGGTCCTTTAACCCGAAGTACTTTAACCAAAGTACCGTAACTTATTTTTTTTTTTTCTTAAGCGCTCAATTACTTTTCCCCAATAATCGTACACCGGCGAATTACAAATTCCGTCACCGCTTACGGTTCTCCACGACGATTTCCCGCGGTCGTATTTGCAAAGTGAATTTAACACGGTGATTTTATTTCGCACTTTTTTTTCTCCCGCAAAAAACCGAGTCCGGTGAACGTACTCGGGGCGTCGTAACTGCATTCGGTAGCGCGGTCGCTCGGTACATGCGTAAGGCGATATACGTTCCGTCGCGCCGAGCGCGGCAGTTGGCCGTGAAAGGGTTGAGTTACATCGCGGTAAGAAACAAAAACAAAAAACTTGAGAATGTATCCATAAAAAAAATTTGCGCAGAAAGGTAAGTCAGAGGTAATGCTCGCGTGTCCAGTGAGCACGGAAAGATGACTCCGGCAAGGAGATGTGGAAGACGCAAGAGATGCTGAGGGATGCTGCGAGAGACGACTGGCGGAGAAAAGAAAATCTTTACGGAGCATCTAACGTGACCGGCCCAATTACTGACCACCTAAGCTCCGCATGGCAACGAAAATAAAAGAAGATCGTTAAAAAAGAGTGGAGGTATGAAAATAACTGGTATTGCAGAAAAGTTTGGAGTCGTAGGGTCGAATTTTAAAACGTTTGATCCAATCTTAAGGTTGCTCTTGAGATCGAACTTAAGATCGAAGATTGGCACGAACTTTATTGCGTGCTTCATACCTATCTTAAGTTCGAACTTAAGTCTGAACTAAAATTTGATCTTAGGTTCAAACTTAAGATCAAACTCAAGCTGAAACTTAAGATCAAAGTTAAGCACGAAATCAGGTTCAAACTAAGGTTCGATCTTAAGTTGTAACTTAAGATAGATTTTAAGTATGCAATGAGGTTCGCGCTGGAAACTGAGAAAGGAAGGTGGGTCGCCTTATGTCCCACCGTGACGCAAAGGGTTAACGATAAATGATGTGAAAAAAAATGTGACTATACCGGACATGAATAGAATTTTCTATCGTAGATAATATGACTAACGGTCAATAATCGGGCCGTTCACCTAACTGCGCGCTCCACGCCATCCTCGCTACAGGACCGCGCAGGATAACGCGAGCTGCAGGATAACGCGAGATCCACGACGAAAAGTTTTTCCCCCGAGTATCGCGGAAACCCAACTCGACCGTCGGGACGAGATGTCGTAACTGTGACCCACCTAAATGGTCCAGCGCGCCTCATTGTCACACAAAGTGCATAAAGGTAATTCAGTGGTTCTTATCTTGGAATCATCATTTTCTTCGCATCCAGTAAAGCACACGAACCGAACTAAGATACTTCACCATTTAACGAAAGTGCTTAACTATAAAGGATGAGAAAAAAAAATGTGACTATGCCGGACATAAATAGAATTTCCTGTCGTAGATAATATGAATAACGGTCAATAACTGGGACATCCTCGCTACAGGGCGAGCTGCAGGATAACGCGAGATCCACGACGAAAACTTTTTCCCCCCCGAGTATCGCGGAAAGGCAACTCGACCGTCGGTACGAGATGTCGTAACTGCGACCCGCCTAAGTGGTCCAGCGCCTTATTCTCAGACAAAGTGCATAAAGGTAATTCAGTGGTTCTTATCTTCCCGAGGGTCGAACGAGGGGGGGGGGGGGGGGGGTGCAAGGGATGAGGGCCGAGTGTGCCGTCGGTTGCCCCGACGCTCCACCTCGCTCGTCTCCCGTTGCAGAAACGAGAGACAGATCGATGTGCGTCACTTCCGTAAACAATGCTTGCTCCGCCGGTTCGGTCGCGGTTCTCTCTCGTCGTGGCTCCGGAGTCGCACGATTCACCGCTCTCCTCGTGCACGCACAACGGAGAGACAGAAACAACGACGACGTACGTTATGTGCTCAACGTTCTGTGAATCGCTGTTCGCCGGCCCGAGACTCCGCTCTCAGTTTGCATTATCCCCGCCTGACAATGTAACGCGGTTTACATGCCGGGCTCTTACGTGCGCGGGTGTGCGCGTACCGACTGTGTGCGATCCTCTATTATGTTACGGCGGGACGGTGCGCGCATGCGCGGCAGAAATACCTCGAGTCGCAACTCACCACGGCCCCGGGCTGGGCCGGCAGCCCGTTGCGGAACGTTGTCACAACGTTGACGAAGCTAGAAATAAATCCAAAAAAAAATAGTAAAAAGAAAAATGCGGGAGGTTGAAAGGCGAGCGCGAGGCGGCGAACGAGAATTCATAAATCGTGCAGGATGGGAAAGCATTGTCGCACCCGGGGCGTTCCATTCATTCGTTAATCATAACAAATTGAATGAACCGTTCGCGAGAGAGACGACGCCGACGAAATCGCTCCCTGAGCCCAACGGAGACGAGTGAAAAAATTCATTGTCGCTCTCGTCCCTTCGTTTCGAACGAGTGTCGAATATTTTTGTATTTTTCTATCTTGTTTTTTTTTTTTATTTTTTAACACAGAGCGAGAGCCTCGAAGCATCGGCGGGCGGTCGGGGAAACATCGGCGACTCGAACGCCGCCACCGCTCTCGGTGATTTACACATCGTTCGGGCACTACAATGACTGCGAGCCTCGAACGTTGTCTCTACCATTATCCGTGTATGTAACTATGTTTTCTTCATTTTTTTTTTGCAATTTTTTTCTTCTTTTTTCCTTCAACTATGTTTTTTCTCCATGCGTATAATTTGTGTCTCGTAGTTGCCATACACCGTGGCTATAATTACAGTGAGAGATAATCGTTTCCTCCTTTTCACGTAAATGAGCGTACACGCTCTGCCGGCGCATCCGGCCGATTCCGCGGCTCGTGTTTCGCCTAACGTTACCGAGCCGGCCTTTTTTTTTCTTTTTTTTTTTTTCAAGCTGCGGGTACGAATCCAGCGTCATCGTCCTCGTCCGATGCGTCGAACGGGAGTTCAAAGACGGGCGGAGGCGACAGCTCGCAAAAGCGTGTCGATGTAATCGCTTTCGAGATAGGAGAAAATCGGACGCGAACGACTGTTGCGTAAACGTTTATGCGTTATGCGCCTCGGGATGGAACTCGGCGGAGGAACATCTCGCTGGCATAAAAGATATCGCGAGGATTACGCTCGTAGCCATGTCGAGTTATATGCCCCGTCCGCTCTGTTACCGTCCGTATCTACTCGTCCGTCCGTCGGTCCGACTCGTCCGCGCAGACCGCCGGCTGCGCTCTCCGTACACTGCGACTGCCCTCTGGTACAAAGCTTACGGTATGAACACAGATAAACTGCGCTGTATACAGATCGTGCCGGCGCGAGGAGAGCGGCAACACGTGTACATGACGGCAGAGAGCGACGACATCCGGGATAAAATGGGGGGGGGGGGGAGAGAGAGGAAAATACGAGATCGGCGAAAGAAAGAGATTAATGAGGAAATCCTTCGCGAACTCGGATATTCCAGCGAAAGCGTTACAGTTATCCGGAATTTATTCATAAAAAAGAGGGAGCGAATAACGGCCGGTGGGTTGTACCGACCGGGATGATTTTAGGGAATTGAGTGGCGATGACTCTTGACTTGTACCGTTTATACTGTTTGTACCGTTTATACCTACCGTGATGATTTTAGGGAATTGAGCGGCGATGACTCTTGACTTGTACCGTTTATACCGTTTTTGCCGTTTTTACAGTTTTTACAGTTTTTACAGTTTTTACCGTTTTTACCGTTTTTACTATTTTTACCGTTTTTACCGTTTTTACCGTTTTTACCGTTTTTACCGTTTTTACCGTTTTTACCGTTTTTACCGTTTTTACCGTTTTTACCGTTTTTACCGTTTTTACCGTTTTTACCGTTTACACCGTTTGTACAACTTGGCCCGTAAATTACATGTATTAAGGTTTCCCCTCTGAAGCCAGCATTCGCCCACTCTCCCCTGCGGATAGCTCTTTGTTCATTCATCGGCTAATGAATCGAAAAGTCACAAAGGGAAGCTCAACCGTTGTACGTAACAACAATCGTGACCTCGGTCTCTCCGTATAGCCATGGTGTCGGTGGGTAAAAGTTGCCTTTCGCCGAAGTGCAAATGACACGAGGTAGGACAGAAGGGTGGATGACATAAACACAAAGTGGGCCGCGAACTTGGCTTGGGTAGGTCGTGAAAATAATAGCCTCGGTTCAATAACTGCTCGGAACGTCGATACGACGCGTTCTCTATGGGTACTTGTGTACCGCTGTTGCGGGCAATAGCTCCGATGCTGCTATAGCTCTCCCGTTTACCGGGTGTTGTTCGCTCGCTGGCCGAGTCTCTCTCCTCGGTTCTCTCTCTGAATGAACGTGCCCACATGCACAGTTACGCGGAGAGCGGACCGAGCGCCTCGGCTGGCCAGCACGCGGCTCGCTATCGCTCCCTACCGCCAGCGATCGTTTCTATATAACTTGCGCGCACACACACATACACACACACGTTCACACATCGCATAGATATGGGTCAGACGGCTCGCTCCAGTTCTTAGCGCGTGTCGCCCGTAGCGTACACACACTACGGCTCTACAAGCAACCGCGCGCGCTATCGTACAAATATTTCTTCCTGAACGCTATCACTCTCGCGAAAACAACGACCACCGGACGGGCGACGCAATTTATCATGGTAACTTCGCGGAAATCACCATCGAAGGTGGCATCCACCTCGGGAATGAGATAAGTAAATATTAAATCAGCGAAATACAAACTCTGCTTGAGGGTTCCGTTGACACTTTTTTTGTGGTTTATTTCTTAGCCTTAAAAGTGATTTTAGGTTTCACGATCATACTTGGTGAACGGGGCTGCAAGGTGCAACCTCGGAACGATTCGAACAAGTTGATGTGCTAAGAAAATCTGCAGAAATTCACAGACGTAGCTTGAAGTTTTTTTTTTTATGAGAGAGAAGAAACTGTATTACTTAGCGGTAATCATCATCAAAATGAAGCTTCCTCTATGAGGAAGCAAAAAAAAATCAATTCCGAGCAAATCATCAGTAAAGCCAGTCGTCGAGAGCTTGCAAGTGGAAACCGCAGTGCCGGCTGGACGACCCAGCCCGATGGCAAATTTACATCTCTACCAGATAGCAACTCTACCAGAAAACATCCCTACCATATTACAACTCTACCAAAATCTCTACCAGAATCAAAATAAAACTCTACACGACTTGAGATAAAACTCTACCGAAATGGAAATAAAACTCTACCGGAATTACAATAAAACTCTACTGGAATACAAGCCTACCGTTTAGCCTCGTATTCTGGTAGTTTTATGTCAAGTTCGGTAGAGTTTTTTTGCTTTCTGGTAGAGTTCTAATACGGTAGAGTTGTAATATAGTAGAGCTGTTTTCTGGTAGAGTTGTTAGAACTGTCTTTTTGGTACAGTTATTACCCGGTAGAGTTGTGAGCGCTAGAGATGTAAAATCCGGCTCGATTCGCGGATATCAGTTCGGTCTCCAAAGAGAAAGAAAAAGATAAAAAGTATGAAGACGGAGGGGCCGGTAACGAATGAACGCGGAAATCTTCTTCGGCTCTCCGGCAGTCAGAAAATCTAAAGATATATCGCGGGTCCATGGGAGGTTGCGCGGAGTGCGCATAGAAAATCTCTCGGCCGGAGGCGGATAAGGTTTAACGACGATGGTGGAGATTCGGAGTGATGCAGAGGGTACAGAATTAGGCGGTTGACCGTCGCCTCCGGGTTGTGCACCGCGGAGGGCGCACGTTGAGAGGCAGAAGGAGAGGACCCGAGCCCGTTCGCAAGAGGGATTGGACGCGGAAGAAGAAGAAGAAGAAGAAACGTCTCGGCGAATTATGCGCGTCGTCGAGAGTCGTTGACCCCGGCGGCGTAGCCCCGCTTCGGGCCGTGGCTCAACGTTAACGAATATCGTCGGACTAACAAGCGGGCGGGAAGGAAGGCAGGCGAGCGGGCAGCGCATACGTAGAGCTGGATGACTCCTTTCTCTCTCGAGAACGGGCGACCCGCTAGCGAGGCGGGGTGTCACCTATGTCGCAAATAAATTAGGCGCCCCTTTCGACCTAGTTGCGTAATTAAAGTCCCCTCGGTGGAATCTCGAGAGGGAGAGGGGCGAGGGAGGGAGGTGCCGAGCGCCGGTAGGGCTTTGTGCATGGAACGAGTCCAGCTGTGGTCAATGAGTATAGAGAATGATTGCTGGTCGTTGAGGAGTTTGAAAAATTGAAAGCATGGGGCTTTTTTTAGCGACTCGGTCGGTAATAAAATCTTTAATTACTTTTATGGGGGAGGACGAACTCGGATGGTGGAAGGGCAATTCTCATGGGAAATTGGATTTACATCGGATTCGGGTAAGAATTTTCTTGGGTCGGAGTCGTCCAGTGTCATACAGTTTGTGATCGACTTTTGTACAGTTTTTATCGACCGAGTGAGGCTGGACTATCGGAGTTTCGGCTTGCATTAATGGACCTTCGATTTTGGGCGGAAAAGCCTTCTATTTATCTTTCTCGGTACTTAAAAAAAAAGAAAAAAATCCAATCGTTTAAAAAAAAACTCTCAGATTCGGGCTCAACAAAAATGCCAGTTTCACTTTTATTCATTCTTTGCGATATTATTTTTCTTTAATATTTCCTACTTTTAAGAAAACGCCTCTGGATAAAAAAAATGTCTAAAGACATTGTTCGAATAATAATAATTCGGCAAAGCCCGTTATGGTATTTTTAATCCTCGATATTAATCCGAATCCAGAGCCGAGAGTGATGGCGAGGCGCGCATTAGCTGCACTCCGGCTGTGTGCACATCTCGGGCGCGTATTAGCGCTCTGGTCTCGCTCGCGTCCATCTGCCGGCCTCGCCCATTAAAAACGGCCGGCTTGCAATTACGTTTAAAAATAGAGCCAGTGAGAAGTGGAGTCGTGGGGGGGGGGGGGGAGGGGTGGATAGATGAGAGTTGCAGTCGCCGCGCTCTATTGCATCAGACAAGTCGGAAAAGCGCGTCACGGATCCACATACGCAACTGGGAGAGACGAAGAGATGAATAGAAATTAAAAAAAAAAGACTCACGACGCGTTACATTTTCTCGCGACAATAATAACATTTCGTTTAATTGTTCGACGAGCGAGCAAACAATTGTTAATTTAACCGAGCAAACGTGTCGAATGACTCGACGTGATAATCCACACTGGATCTATGCGAGAGTGATTGCACGGTAAAGATAAATTGTAAATTCAATGTACTGGGACTTGAAATTTGCTTACATTACTTACAACAGTTGAACGTTGATGTACTTTTTTTGTAAAATTATAATTCCAGATATAAAAATTAGAAATCTTTTGCCTTAAATTCACGAAAATGTTTATCAAGAATAAAAAATTATACTGTGAAGTTGCAACGCACATGTGCTTGAAATTTCAGAAAGAGTTTATGTAAAAAAGCTTCCAATACCTTTAATTAATTGTCAAACTAAATTTTTTTTACACTATATTTGCACGTGGCTTGGTCGTTGGGAGTACGGCTGTACAGATAGGCCGGCCTAGCCGGCTAATGGATTTTATGGTTTGGCTGGCTAAGCCGCCTTAGCCGGCTAAACTATTTTAGCTAGCTAATCCGTTTTAGCCGGCCAAGTGCATAATTTCGTGCATAAAATCGAGCTCCTTAATGTCGCAATGTACTTTAGTCCAAAAAGGCCAGCGGATTCGTGTTCAGCGCGCAAAAATACGTCGGAATACGTGGCAGTTAATTAAAAAAAAAAAAAAAATCGTCAAAAAATTCCAAGACTATTAACTTAGCCGACTAAAAAAGCTTGGTGGGCTAAAATGGATTAGCCGGCTAAAATAGTTTAGTCGGCTAAGACGGCTTTGCCGGCCAAACTATAAAATCCATTAGACGTATAAGATATTTTAGCCGGCTAGGCCGGCCTATCTGTACAGGCCTAGTTGGGAGTGAATTTTCGGCTCTAATTGGAAGGACCAAGAACGGGCGAAGGGATGGGAACGTGAGTTTCCATATAAGATTCGAGCGGTTTTCCGGCCGGGGCGGGGCGGAAGGGGAGGGTGAAAGGGAAGTGTAAAAAGATAAATTCCTTGGTTGGCCCCAGGACGAAAAGCGGAAAGAAATTCGGCCACTCGACGCAGCAACGTGAATTTTGGTCTCGCGAAGGGAAGGCGAAAGCGCGGAGAGATGGAAAATGAAATATGAGAATTGGCCGGAAGCGAGCGCGAGGAAGATGGAATGACTTATGTAACGATGGCAAATAACGTTAATGAGCCTACTCCGGCCCCGACGAGAACGGCGGCGCTCCGGACTCGTCTTATTCTTCTTTTCACGAGTCCATGCGAACACGCCCGGCGAGAAACGCCGCCGACCGTACGAAATCCGCGCACCAACGACTACGAGTCTCATACAATTTCGCCAAAAACATTTTTTGGAGTCGCAACTTTTTTTCTTTTTATTATTTAAAAAAAAATGTTTTAGATCTATTTATATAATGCATTATAATAATTAATAATAATGATGTTTGTAATTATATTATGGATTATTAATTACTATCAATAGGATGTTATTATTTTTGTCTTTTATTCGCTGTTTGAATTGATGGCGAGTAACGATCCTCCGGACTCGTCTCATTCTTCTTTTCACGAGTCCACGCAAACACGCCCGGCGAGCAACGCCGCCGACCGTACGAAGTCCGCGCACCGACGACTACGAGTCTCGTACAATTTTGCCAGAAAAATTGGTTGGACTCGCGATTTTTTTTTTTATAACAAAAAGAGTGTTTTAGATTTATTATTATATTGCATCATAGTAATTAATCATAATTGTAATATATATTATTATAATTATATTATGTATTATTAATTATTATCAATACATTATTATTTTTGTCTTTGAATTCGCTGCTTAGATTGATGGCGAGTGACATTGCTCCGCACTCGTCCCACTCTTCTTTTCACGAGTCAACGCGAACGCGCCTGGCGAAAAGCTGCCGACGAGACGAAATCCGCTCACCGACGGCTCCAAGTCTCGTGCAATTTTGTCAGGAAAATTTTTTGCACTCGCGAACAGAAATTTTTTAAAATAATATATTACAGTAATTTTTTATATTGCGTCATAATAATTAATAATAATTACATTTACAATTATACAGTGTATAATGATTATCAATGCGATATTATTATTTTTGTCTTTATGTCCGCTGTTCGAATTGACGGCGAGCGGAGGAGCTCAGCGAGCCTCGGTGCGAAACACGTGTGGGACCAACGGACGGGCGAATACTTTTTTTTGTAAAGTTTTTATGTTTAGCAAGATCGCAACATTCCTCGACCCATCGGACTCGCAGATACAAATCGGTTGGCACGGTCGTGCCAACTAAAAAGCACAGGCAAACTATATGCAGCGGTGAAAATTACCATAGCGAGGTCGTGCTTGCATGTACAAATCAGACGAGCCTCAAAATTCTTCATTATTCGTCTCTTTCGGAATCTCAGCGAAACATTTTTTTTTAATTCTTAAATACATTTTTTCCACAAATCTTGATATTGAAAAAAAAGCCATACGTGTTATCCAGTGTTAGTTCGCACACGCGATAGCACAGTTAGACATATCGGAACTTTCGATCCGTTCGTGTATTATTATTATTTTTTTTTCATACACACATATATGTCTCTCAAACATGATAACATGATTAGCGTGGATTAGTGTCGGATCGGATGCGAGCGGAATGTATTGCGTGATTACGATCGCGATGCACGTGATAGAGTCCTCGTTGTTATTTTAACAGTCGATCGTTTGTATAGTTTTATCTACCGGTTCGTTTTTTCTTTTTTTTTTATCTGTTATTTTTATTTTTATTTTTCCCCACGACGAGCCCATTATGTTACACGTAGAGTCGCGATCGATTGAAGCTAATCAATATTCCGGCGTGCCCTTTAACCGGAAGGTCCCACGGATCGCTGGATCAGCGCGGCTCTCCGCGATCTCGGCTATCGCGGACCGGCGCACGATTTTGCCGGCCTAGCGTGCGATAAACCATCGCGTGTAAGAGTTTCCGGCAAAGGCTCGATGCCGGCGGAGATCGTCGCTGATGCACGCACGATCGCGGCTCGGAGTGTGCGTCTCTGTGCGTAAAGTGCCTCGGTGTGCGAACTCGGCGCAATACGAGTATTGTCGAAAGCGGGGAAAGACGACTCTGCTCGGGAATGAACGAGCCGTAGGGGAGAGCGGGGCAAAACGGGACAGTGGGGCAAAATGGGATGACGGATGGCAAGATAATTTTCCAGTAACTTTTGGATAGTGGCGGTGATGGTAAATGGGGTAAAACGGTGCTGAAAATCCGTATGTGTCGATGGGACAAAATGTGGCATCCAAAAATTATTGGAAAATTGAGTTTAACTGCGGCTGTCCCATTTTGCCCCGCTCTTCCCTACGAATCCGGCCGATGCGAAGAGCGAGGTTCATACTTGTATTATGCAAATGTTTTTGTTCCACTTCCTAAGCTTACCCCGGATGGGAAGAGCAAGTGCAGCAAAAAAAAGCCTTTTTGTTTATCGATTATTATCGATATTATATTATTAAATAATCATCGCGATTTGTGTCATCGAAAGCGGGCAAGACAACTCTGCCACGACTCCGGCCGCTGCGAAGAGCGACGTTTATACTCGTATTATGTAAATGTTTTTGTTCCACTTCGTTACGCTTACCGCGGATGGGAAGCGTAAGTGTAGAAAAAAAGTTTTTTGTTTTTCGATTATTATCGGTATTATATTATTAAATAATCATGGCTACTTGTGTTATCGAAAACGGGCAAAACAACTCCAGTACGACTCCGGTCGCTGCGAAGAGTGACGTTCATACTCGTATTATGCTAATGTTCTTGTTAAGGTGAAGTGAAAGTCACGTGACCGAGCCAGAAGTGTGAGAGAGATAGCTGCATTGGTTGTACAGTAGAGCGAGAGAGAGCGAAAGAAAACATGTTTCAGTTCACCTTCAACCTCCTTCGCTTACCGCGGTTTGGAAGAGTGAGTGAAAAGCGATGAGTAAAGCAAAAAAAGAAAAAGCTTTCTTGTTTATCGATCATTATCGATAGTAAATTATTAAAATATGATCGATATTGGTATCATTGAAAGCGGGCAAGACACGCTGAAAAAAGGATAATATTTTCTACCTCAACGAATAGTTCCCAAACAGTAAAATAGGTACCAACGTTTCTTGTCCACAAACGTCCACAATTGTTTGGTTGTTAATTTCACAAAAAAAAAATCTTGTCCATTTTACAAAAATGTCTGTCAATTTCGCGAATATTTTTCCTAAAATTAACAACAAAATAATTGTCGACGTTTGTGGACAAAAAAGGTTTGTTAAATGTACAAATCTTTTTTACTGTGTAGAACTAACGTCTATACGGATAGTTTCTGATAGTTATATATTCAACCCGTTAAACTATAATTATGATTGCAACGATGATTTTTTGTCATCGTCGTAACCATAAAATGTCGACGTTCCCCTAGGGAACAATTTTTTATGGCAAAAAGTCGGAATTGTTGATTTTACTATGTCATATTTTTTCTCAGCGCAACTCCACTCGGGAGTGAAAGATCGGCCTAACGACTCCGGCCGCTGCAAACAGCGACGTTCATACTCGTATATGCAAATGTTTTTGTTCCACTTCCTACGCTCACCTCGGATGGGGAGAGCGAGTCCAGCGAAAAAAAATAAATAATAATTTTTTTTGCTTATCGCTCGGAACGACGTAGACGTTCCCGTCGGGTATTATTATATATACATAAATGTAGACTAGCTGATTAGGATTACGCGGCGAACGGCATTCGCGAGAGTCGAGTCGAACATCGCTCGGTCCCGCATCCACCCGCCGTTCCGCGCCGAATTGATTAGATATCTCGGCGGCGGTGCGATAGTGCGGATACACAGCGTGCGCTATTGCTCATTGCCGAAAGCTTGGACGGATTAAGAAGAGACACTCACCTGGACTTGTCTGCCACGAGAGTCCGCCGATGAACATTTTTCTGCAACAAAATAAGAAAAAAGGGATCGTGAGCCGACGATAAAAATTGTGATGGCTGAGAAATTTTTTTTTTTCTTTTCATATAATTTCCCTCGGCGGGCCGGCAGTGGCTCGAGGAAGTGAATGCGGTAGGGAGGTGAGGATAAAAAATCGAACCTCAGTTCCTTCCACGATTAGGTAAAGTAAAATCCAAAAATAAATTATATATTGAAGTAAATTATATAAAGTAAAATAAAGGAAATATAGTACATACACAGTAAACAATATTTGTACACTTAACAAAACTTTTTTGTCCGCAAACCTTCGAAATTATTTTGTTGTTAGTTTTACAAAAAAATCATTCGTAGAATTGACAGACATTTTTGTGAGATGGACAAGATTTTTTTTGTAAAAATAACAAGAAAATAATTGTGGACGTATTTATTGTATCTATTTTACTGTGTATGACTATATCGCTTGAGATATCACCATAATACATAGTAGTAGGGAACTAGGGCGCCACCTATAGTAGGAAGTACCGGATTTATAAGAATTTTTCTAGTAGATATTGTGGTCAAAATTCTTGGAAAATCTGAGACTTTCCGGCATGGTCGCCTTAGTGTCCTGTTAATATGTGCTATGGTAATTTTTCTTAGATGATTGCCAGTTTTTACTAGATTCTCCTCTCAGTGTACCAATGCTTGGCCGTTAAGAACGTTCCCAGATTCCAGCAATTATTAATTGGGCGAGAACAATTTTTTTGTGAAAACAACTCAAACCAATGTCAAGCTGATAGTTTCTAGTTTCCAGGACACATCGAATAATTACAAAAAGACAAATATTGATTTAATTACGGAAGATAATAACAATCCCAAATGTACAAGTTGTCGAACGCGGTTCTTCGGCACGTCCCTGTACCGTACGATTACAAGTTTCAAATTGGATTTCTAGTACTAGAATTCCTAATAAATCAAATCTGCATAGAAGTTTCAACTGCAAGAATGTATTTGCCATTTATTAATGAAATCATTGAAAATCAAATGAATGGGACAATACTGAAGATAAGCTACGTAGAAAGCTGGCCAACCTAACTTCTTCCAACTGTCCGATTATTCGATCGCGTATTTAGTAACGCTTGTGCCAATTTCCAGACACTCCATAGTCAGTCTTTTAACAAAATGCAACAATAGAAAATAACTTAGGCTTAAACCTTGTATAACTTTTTTTTCCGTGCATCAAATAATTTTTGTAGATGCAATTACACCTTAGTCTTCTTCCTATTCACGAAATGTGCACGGTAAAAACCGCGCACGCAAAAAATTGATCGCACAGCTAAATGTGATCGTGAATATTAAATCATTGTTCTCCTTCCACCGAATATTGTTTAAACAAAAGAAACAATTCGTTCCAACATAGACCATTTAGTGAGTCGAATATTCGAATAAATGGATTCTTTTTTTAATTCTATTCTATTTGCATTTTCTTTTTTTCATTTTCATTTTGATTTCCATTCACGTGGTATTAAACGAGACGTCAAAAAATTTATATGAATCGAACAAACGGCCGGTTCGGGCGCGAGTTAAACCTTCGCGCCGGCGGCGTTTTAATCCCGGTCACTTTCCTCCCTCTCTCCCGCCGACGCCCGAAAACAAATCCCATCAGTTCAATGAAAACAACAATAATTCGTGCCACCTCGGGGATGGCGCGAAGGGGGGGGGGGGGCAGTGATTAATATATTCCACAGGTCATTTTTTGTCGTCATGTTTTTTGTTTGCATCGAAACCCCGGTTATATTTGCTTTGCATCGTAAATATTGTTCCAAACCCCTCGTCCCCCCTCCCCCCTCTCCTCCTCGCCAGGTCGAACCGCGATACAGTCCCACACACGGACGCGCAAGACGACCCTCGACGCCACGTGATCCGGACGCTCCTCTCGCGTCTGCGTCACGTGGTCGCGCAGAGACGACTCGTACAACCCTGCTGTAACTGCTCGTTCTTCGCGATTCACAAAATGTTCTCTCGTCTAGCCGCTCCTACGTACGAAACGCGCGCTAACGAAAATCTATTCGCGAAACGCAACGTCACGGGAACTCTGCCAATAATCGCGTGTCCGTCGACCGCGGCCGCACGGAGCGTCACGCCGAGTTACGCTCTGTCGTATCAATGATGCTAGAGAATCCCTCGCGCGCAATGTCCCCGAACGTGCTGCATATTCTTACATAACTTTCCCTATTGCAGAATTAATCATTTAAAAAAAGAAATTGGACTGTGATAATAACGTCCAAGAAATGAAAATATAAAAAGTCCATTGGAAAAAATTGAAAAAATTTTAGACATCGAAGAAATTGAACTCTGCCAATAATCGCGTGTCCGTCGTCCACTTCATGCATTACAGCGTCAGGCCGAGTTAGGCTCTGTCGTATCAATGATGCTAGAGAATCCCTCGCGTGCAACGTCCTTGATCGTGTTATTTATTCTTACATAATTGTCTCTATTGCGGAATAAATAATTTTTAAAAAAGAAGTTAAGTTTCAAAGAAATTAGTTTGAAAAATCTCACATTCGAACAAATTTTAGAATTTCAAATCGACATTTTTAAATATTTTTTATTTCAATGTCTAAATTGATGTATAATGTTTTCAATGCCTAATTGAAAAAATTGGACTCTGCCAATAATCGCGTGCCCGTCGTCCGCGGCCGCCCAACGTCACACCGCGTATGCTCTGTCGTATCAATGACGCTGGAGAGATCTCTCAAGCGTAACGTTCCCGATCTCATTATATTCTCACATACTTTTCTGAACTGTGGAATAAAAAAATAAAGAAAAAAATCTAAATTTCAAATAAATTAAAAAATAAAGCATTTTTTCCAATTGAAAAAAATGTTAATCTCCCAACAATCGCGTTTCCTTCGTTCGCGAGTCACGCTCTGTCGTATCAATGACGCTAGAGAGAAGGTTCCTCGCGTGCGACGTCCCCGAGCCTATAATATATTATTACATCATTTTCCGAATTGCAGAATAAAAAAAAAAAAAAATAATTGAAATTAAAAAAAGAAATATCAAATCAATTGTTTATATAAAAACAATTTACTCGTATTGGAAAAATTGAACAAATTTTAGTCATTGAAAAAACTAAAGAAAAAAAAAAAGAATGTATTAAAAATTACCGTCCCCAAAAATAAAAAAAAATTAAACTACCGAACGAACGAATCTACACGGATTTCATGTGTGGAGTGTTGGTAAACCGGCTCAAGATTGACGTATAGCGAATGCGCCAGTGCTCGATGGCGGGGGGATGGGGAGAGAGGGGGAGTTGGCCTGGAGAAGCTCGGAAGCGCGCGAGGGAGGTTGCGCGAGGACGAGAGATACAGAGCCTGCCCGACGTCCCTTCCCGCACTGGGAATACGTCTCCTGCAACGGCGTGTCGATCGTCCCGAGTCGGTGTTTTCACGTGCGACGACAACGTGCCGAAAACACTCGTCTCGTCGCAGCTCGCCGCCGTTGCACGAGTACAGTTAAACTCCCAATAACTTGACCACCAAAACAATTCAATAATTAATTCGAATTTTTATTTTATCTAAATTCCGTACCCTGGATCATTGGGCACCTCGGCCAGCGACCCGCTTGCCACGATCTCCTGGCTCTGTGGTTCCATGACGCACACCGACGTGGCTGAGCCTGTTAGGATTTTTTTTTTTTTTTTAATAAATTACTGGTGCGGCGGACTTTTTCCTCGGATGCCTCGAAGCTCTTTATTTATTTATATATATATATATATAATATATATATAAGTTATTATTATTAATCTCCCGGCGAAAACAGCGATTCACACTCCACTGATCACTCTACGTTCCGGCGGCGATCTCGCACTCTCTTCGCCGGCCGAGACCGTGGCGGCAACAAGGAGACGAGGAAGTTTAAGAAATACAAGGAGCCCGAAGCGAGATCCACTACGCGCGCGCGCGCTCTTCGTATCTTCTTCTTACGTGTGTACACGCGGCCTCCCGCTTCCTCCTCTCTATAGGTATTATATGTGTATGTGTATGTGTGTGTGCGGGGCTTCCCGTCACTGTGTCGTACGTGTGTGTGTGTATCGGCCCACCAGCGGTTCGTAACTGCTTCGAGCCGCGAAACTCGCACACGGAGAGCCCGCGCGGTCTTGACTCTGCTCCGGCCTCTTCTATATGCGACTCGCTCGATCCACGAGACTCGCCCCGCTATCCGAACTATGACTATTATATGCGTGCACTTCTCTCGCGCGAGCCTCTTCGCTCTCCGCACGTTTCTGGCTTTATTTGTTTATTTATTTTTTTATAGTGTATTTTTTTTTCTTCACTTCCCTCGTTTCCGATGGGGATGGAAAGTAGGCTCGACCGTGGAGTATTTCCGAGCGAGGGCTGATTTTTGTTCGGCGAGAAATCTCTCGTCTGTCTCACCGCACGACACTTCGACGACCCTCGAGCGATTACTTTTTTTAGGTATTACTATTATAAGCTTTCCGCTGACGAAAACAATTTTACTTTATTGTGTTTATGGTTTTGTTTAATTTATTTATCAATTTTTTCCCACCACCTTCTCGGGTCACACACATGCACACACGCACACGCGCGCACGCACGCACACACGATTTTTTTTTTTTTTTTTTGATAAACGGACCTCTCGAGGTTTAATCGCACCGTGAAAACTTTCGGGTTATCGATCGTTGATCTATGTTCGATTCGTCAATCGCTGCTGCGCGCTTCCCCGTAACGCCGTTGTTTGTTGTTGTTGTTCCGCGACCAGCAGATCCGCCGATACACAAAGGCGGTTTTGTTTGTTGATTTTTAATTTTGTGTTTTTTTTCAAAATTTGTTTATTCGTTACCCGACAGAAGAGGCAGATGAACAGAATACGAGACAGGGGTTGTTTTCGCTTGCGAGCGCGTGGGCGTCCGTGCGATCCTGACGTGTTTTCCGGTGGGTCGTCGAGTATCAACTTCGAGACAGCGGAAGCCGACTTTTCTTTTTGCGGGGCACGCAATCGACGCTCGAAACTCCCCGTGTGCGACGACAACGTGCCGTTTCCACGAATATTCTTCCTCGACTGTCCTCCAATGTCACCAAAGGTTTTTTCTGCTGTCTCGAGGGCGGATCGTCCCCGATTCTTCAACCGTCAATATTTCCCAAACAATATCAGTGTCACCGTGGAAATTCGCTCTCCGTCTCGACGACGTCGATTATTTGTCAATAACGATTTATCGGTACTATCCAATTTGTCAACTGTTTATTATCTTTTGTCTCTCTCTGTCGGTGTTTTTTTTTTTTGGAATTAAAGAACGTCGTCCGTTCGGGTAACCCTACTACTGACTACTAAAAACTAAGAAGGTAAGAGGTTACGTGGCTGCGCGGTAGTACGGCGACTGATGACGGGCGGCGGCCGGTACTCGGACGTGCGACGCGCTCTGCTAGAGGTTCGACGCGACACTGCGCTCTCGGCGCGGGGCGGCGTGCGGGGGGTAAGAGGGGTGGGGGGCGCGGCGGCGCGCGGGGGCGGGAGGGGGGGAGGGGGGACTACGCGAGCGCGATGGGCGAGGCGTCGCGGGGACAGGAAACGGGAATGCAGAGGAAAGACGGGGGGAGGAGGAGGAGGGGGGAGGGGGGAGGTTGAGCAGAGGAGTCAGGCCGGGGCAGCGCGAGCACGTTCGAGCGCTCCTAGAGTGGGGGGGGGGGGGGGGGTGGCTAGAGCGGTGAGAATCGCGGTGGAGAGAGCGAGAAGATGTTTTATATATATAGGTGATGCATATATATATATAGATACGCGTATATATATATAGATGTTGAGAAGCGACCGAGAAAGAGTTAGAGGGATTTACGAGCGGGAGAGAGATCGGGCGCGGTTTGGGTGTGTGTCGGAGAGAAGCCGGGGAGAGAGAGTGTGTGCCGGGAGATAAGCTCGTAGGTGCGCTTGCGCGGCGGTTTAGTACGCGGGGGCTCAGCGTGGCGGCCGCTCTCGGGATCCGAGAGCGGCCGCGCTCGGCACCGAGAGGCACAAGAGCACCAGCAGCGCTAGGAGGAACGACGACGGAAGCGCGAGAGTCCGAGCTTTGGGCGGCGGGCGGCGTGGAAGGTAGAGGCGGAGGGGACGGGGAGAGAGTGGAGCGGAGAGGAAGGACATTTTTCAAGAGGGGTTGACGGAGAGGGAGAGGTGTTTATTTCGTTCTCGGGGACCGAGGTACACTGGGAGGTGCTGAAACAACATACGTAGAGAATTGTGCAAGTAGTACATGTAAGATTGATTGAGATGAAGAAAAATGAAATATAGAGATAAATAAAAATGTAGAGACAAAAATAAAATAAGCTATGTAAATAAGGACAAAAATGTTATTAGGAGAATAAAATATATTAACACGACGATGATAGAGCGTGGAGTAGGAGGGCATTTTTTAACGGGGGTGGATGGAGAGAGAGAGGTGTTTATTTCGTTCTCTGGGACTGAGGTCCACTAAGGGTACGGTGAAACAACATACGCAGAGAATTGTGCAAGAAGTACATGTAAGATTCATTGAGACGAAGAAAAATTAAATATATAGATAAATAAAAAATGTAGGAATCATTTAAAAAAGCAATATAAATAAGGACGAAAATGATATTAGGAGAATAAAATATATGAAGGGAGGGCATTTTTTAACGAGAGGTAGATAGACAGAGGTGTTTATTTCGTTCTCTGGGACCGAGATCCACCAAGGGTACCGTGCCGAAAAAGTATCCATGCATAATTATGCACGTTGAACATCTAAGATTTATTGACACGAGTAAAAATAAACGTGTAAAAATAAAAATAAAATAAACCATATAAATAACGATAAAGGTAATATTAGTATAATAAAATATGTAAATATAACACCGATAGAGCGTGGATTGCAGGAGCCGAGCACCGGCATGGTTGACGGGGGGAGGGGGGGGGGGGAGCGATGATGCGACAAGTACCGAGAGCGAGACAGAGGCCCGCGCTGGAAGAGAGCGGTGTATAGTTAGCCGCCGCGAGAAAGAGGGAGTTCCGACGGTAGTCGTAGAGAGCTTGGGTGGGAGGGACGTATGGGGGGACTCGGTGGAAGCCCCCGATGGCACAGGAGAGCGCGGCGAGTGCCCGCCTCCTCGGACGAAACTGTTCCGGCCTGTTCGCCTGCTCTACACCGGAGACCGCCGACACGCCGAGGCTACTGGCGACCACCCGCACGACTGGCTGCGCTACTTGCGGGCGCTGCAACGGGGCAGCGAACCTCTTCCCCCCTCCCCCCCCTCGGCGGCTGGTGGAACGAAGTTTAAATTTCGTTTGATTAATCGGACGAATGTTTCGACAAAATTATTCGACAGGAAATCGGATCGGGGAGTTCCGTTTGGGGATGGTCTCACGGGTAACATACAGGAGCTCGAATGTAGATAGATAGATAGATAGATGAGTTTATTTCGTGTACCGAGACCTGAGCCCCCTAAGAAGACCGTCCCACAAGATACAAATCACTCCATGAAAATTAGTCCATGAAATAACATGAAGTAAACTATGAAAATAATATAAACCAAAAGTAACACAATGAAGTAAAGTAAAAGAAAATGAAATAACATTGCAGGCAACATGAAGTATAGTAAGATAAAATGAAATAATATTGCAGGCAAAAGAAATAGAAATAACACTACAAGCAAAAGGCATTAAGGGGAAGTGAAGTATCGCGGTCGGTAATGAAAACTGTAATGAACTTTTTTCAAGAACATTGACGAACGCTTGACGTGCGCGTTCGTCAATGTTCTAAAATCAGTCGACAAAGTAATAGATAATCGGCAAATCAGCATAGTCAAAATCATCAAAGTTAAAAAATAATTTTCACAAAAAAGAAGTTATTATTTCTATATTCTTTGTGATGAATCGATGTTGTTTCCGATCTCTATTAAATCGCATCATAGTTTTTCGTCGGATGCTATTGAGAACATCGTGTGCATTCGGGCACCTGTATGTTACCCGGTCTCACGTGTTTGCAGGCCGGGGGAGAGGGGGGGGGGGCGGAGAGGGAGATGCGCTTGCGAGGTTTGGAAGCTTCACGGACTGATCGGACAGCGCACGCGAACGGGCAACCGACGTTCGAATGAATTTTCCTCCTCGGGCAAAAGTTTCGGCGATCATTCGGCGAAGGGTTTTATTGTTTGGGTTCGCCGGGGGCGAAGAGGGGGGGGGTGTCAGTAATCATCGTGATGCACTCGTGACGTCTTTGCTCGACGGACGCACCATTCGTCTTGTTCACTTCTGTCCGTCTGTCCGTGGAAGGTGAGTGAGCGAGTGCAAAACTCTCTTTGCGCGGAGTTTAACAATCACGAAATAATATGGTTCGCGCCGGAACGCGGGTACGGTTTGGGGAGGGGGCGAGCTTTGGGGGTTGCGAGGAGCGGCGAGGAGCGGAAGCCGGTAAGGGACGAAAGCGGAGGAAGAGCAATCACGCTTCCCCCGACTGGTACGTACGACTACCATGGATCCTCCTGATGATCGTCCCGCGGGACCGGTAGTACAACGCCAATGCTCCCCCCCCCCTCCCC
The DNA here is from genome assembly GCA_964017025.1 of Stenichneumon culpator. NCBI lineage: Eukaryota > Metazoa > Arthropoda > Insecta > Hymenoptera > Ichneumonidae > Stenichneumon > Stenichneumon culpator. The sequence continues at coordinate 13,976,646 of OZ024779.1, read as the reverse complement.
CCTTCGTTCACTTCTAACTCACGAGAATTTTCCCCTGGGCAATCGAGAGAGACTCTCCAGCTTGGACGAGCTCCTTATCTACTTATCCTCGCACCAATTCACCGACGAAGGAGGACGCACGCCGGACCGAAGATCCTCCGCTGAGGGGTCTGAGGAACACTACGGCGAAGACTCGGTAAGGTGCGGGATAGATTTTTGCTCGTTTGTGGAAGCTTAAGACTTTTATAGCCTGTTCGGTTAATTCTTAATTTTTAATTTTTTTGAAATCAGCTAGAAAATGTAAATTCTGTCCGGTCAGCCGAATGCGGTCCAGGACGCATTTATTTATTTTTAATTTTTCGGAAATTAGCTAAAAAATTATATTCTTCCCCGTTATCTTGATGCGGTCCAGGACGCACTTATTTATATTTATTCTTATCGGAAATCAGCCAAAAAGAATTCTATTCTCTCTGGTTACCCTAATGCGGCGCAGGCCACATTTACGTTTATTTCTCAGAAAACACAATAAAATTTTCCATGCTCTCCCCTTACCCCAATTTTCAAAACTCCTCCTTTCCAGAACACAACTCAAGTATAAAAACTGCATTCTCAAAGACGCAGAACAAACTCATCAATATTTTCCCAAAATCACCCAAGAACGTCCCATTCCGAATTCCTCGTTTCCAAAAAAAAAAAAAAGAAAAAACAGAACCAAAGTATCAAAATTGCCTTCCTAATCGCCCTTAATACTTACAGAACGGCCGGGGAGCTTAAATTATGCCCTAGGGTTGTGCGCCTTGTCCGACCCAATAGTGTCCTGTTCCACTGGCACGTTTCCCCGACGCGCACGCGGATCACGCCTAATCAAATCTGGATGGCATTTGCATAACTACAATGCCACAACTCAGGCCGTTCCCTCCCACGAGCCTCGCACCGAGAGGTCACGTTTCCTCGGATCGGGTTCACGTGTGTGTAACTGATGTTCGCAAAGTGAGGAACGGCTCCTTGTCTGTCTCACCGTCGGCGAGCTATCGGACGCGTGGTGTCTGTGGCCTCGTTACACACCACACTCCGCGTGTCCCTTACGTCACGCAGTGTGCTCGTCTGCGGCTCCCTCCCCGTCTCCGCGGCGCTCGGGAGACGGCGCACGCTGACGTCGTGTGTTGGTTACGCCAACTTATCCCGACAGGAGCTACCAACCCGTCCGTCAGAGCGCCGAGCGGGCGGAGTTCACGCGGGAACGGGAAATTAGATTTCGAAGCTCTCTAGCCAGAGCTCGAGAGTCTCGGCTCTCTCTCTCTCTATCTATCTCTGTCTCTGTCTCTCTCTCGCTCGCTCCATCCTTGACTCCGACGGCGGAGCCGAGAGCGTTCCTCCTCGGGCGTATAACGTCCTCGACGAGGACGATCGTTCTCCGCGCCTCGCTCGGCAGCTCTCAGCAGAATTCTCGCACCGATGTTACACACCAAGCAAACCTGCCATCCCCCACCCCCTTCGCCCCCCACCCCCTTCCCCCCCGAGCCCCCTATCGCAATCGAACACGTACAAGGATTTTCCCGAGAGATTGCGTCCCTCATTCCGTTCACACACGATACTTTTTTTCTCGCTCAATTTTCCGAGGCTCGACCGTGACGCGAAAAATCCGACCCCGCAGACCAAAGGAACCGGAGTGGATCTCGGGACTGATTTAGGAGAGTAGATTTGCGGGATCGTTTTTAAGTGTTTTTTTTTTATCTAGCCTCCGGTTGGCTCTTAAGGGGAAATGAAATATCGCCGTCGGTAATGAAAACTGTAATGAACTTTTCTGAAGGGTGCTAATTTTTTTTTTAGGAAAAAGCCAATTCGGGCTGTAATTTCGCATCCGGGCCGAATTCATTTTTTTCTCAACAAAATTAGCACCATTGAATAAAGTTAATTTGAAAATTGAAACTATCTCTCTCGCATGGACAGCTGTTTCACTTTCCCTTAAGGTTTGTACTGCGAGATGTAGAAGAGAATGGACCAGGTGTGAAGTAGAGTTTTTTTTTTGTTTTAAGTGATTTGACATATGAATTTTGATTGGGTAGATATTTCAACTGGCTGTTAGATTTCCGACCGGCTGAGACGATTAGATTAGACTCGGAAGGTTTGTTTCAAGGCATGTAATAAGAAGACTCAAGAGTTGTATTTGTTTCCCACGTACGTAATAGGAAGAGTCAAGAGTCACAATGTCACTATTTGATTCGTGAAAAAAAAATCCATCCCAGCCGGTATTTGGCCGCGTTCCACCGTGCGCTAATTTCGAACATCCGAATCAACGTTCCAATCTCTTCGTGTAGATGAACATTTTTTAAAAACTCGATCTATCCCGGGGGTGAAGAAAATTGATACAAAACATGAAATTGGCGCGGGCGTCGAGAGGGTGAACGGGCAGTGGGTAGGATGACGATAACGTTGAGTATTCGATCCCTGTATTTGGGTAATCTAAACATCAAACTTGCTAATCACCGTCCCTATGTAGAACGTGAAGTGGGATTTTTTTCCGTTGATATTTGAAAATAATAATATTTGAAAAAATATTGAATAGGTACAAACTTTTACTGACTATAACTTCCAAACCAGCCGAGACGACTAAATTAGTCTTCAAATATTTGTTTTCACGCACGTAACAAGAAGAGTCAAGAGACTGCTCGATTCGTGGGAAGAAATAAAAATAAAAATCATCCCGTGCGATATTCGTCCACCCTCCCAAGCGCCTTCATTTCGAATATCCCAATCAACGTCCGAATCTCTTCATGTAGGTAAACATAAAAAAAAAATTCGATCTGCCCCGAGGGTGAAGAAAATTGATACAAAATATGAAATTGGCGCGGCCGTCGAGAGGGTAAACGGGCATTGGGTAGTATGACGATAACGTTGGGTATTTGATCCCAGTATTTGGGTAATTTAAACGTCAAACTTGCTAATCACCCTCCCTGTTTGGCATTTAGGTGAGAAGCGAGGGGGCGGGGAAGGCGGCAGCTGGACACGGGAATCAAGGCTGAAGCTTTGTTCCCCGATGGCGCGAGAGCCAACTCTCGCTCTAAGCCGTTGTCGTTCATGGCCCGGGGTGCATGAACGGGCCTCTGTGTGCGTGTCCGACCGAACGCTGGCTTACACTACTGAGCTGCGTGCCGCGTACCGAAGCCAACTAGCGTGCTGGCGTAGGTACACAGAACGCGCAGACACAGACGGATTCCCCCGATCGGCGGGACGACCATGAGACCATACGAAAACCAGAATCAGAAGCGGCGTGTGAAGTGGATGAAGCTCTCAATCAGACGTCGAGTCTCGGTACGCGTCGCCCGCGAACGAAATCCATCGATCAACTCAATTAACTAATTGCCCCTCTGGCATCGTCCTTCCCCCGGGTTTCCACCCCGAGTCCCTTTCTACGTCCTCACCGGACGTCCCCCTCTCGGATTTTCCATACACGGTCGGGTACGTCAAATTCGTGCGCCGCTGGGCCCTTCGGCCTTTGGCCGTCCCCAGGGCCATTCTCGGCGATGCATAAATTTTGCCCTTTCGTCAAGAGCCGGCTGAGAGACAAGGGGTCATTTTTTCCAGACGACCTGGCTGAATCCCCCGAAGAATTAATCGATCAACTGAAAAAACAAAAGGTAAAATATTAGAAGCCTTATCCACGCATACCGGGTCTCCGATTTTCCATACACCGTCGGGTACGTCGAATTCGTGCATATATTTTGCCCTTTCGTCGAGAGCGAGCACAGAGACGAGGGGTTATTTTTACCAGACGACCTGGTTGAATCCTCCGAAGAATCAATCGATCAACTAAAAAAATAAAATGAAAAAAAAAATTAGAAACCTAATCCACGCATATCGGGTCTCTGATTTTCGATACACCGTCGGGTACGTGGAATTCGTGCATATATTTTGCCCTTTCGTCGAGAGCGAGCACAGAGAGGAGGGGTATTTGTTACTAGACGACCTGGGTAAATCCCTTGAAGAATTAATCGAACGACTAAAAAAAAAATGTTTATACAAATTAGAAATCTAATCCGCCCATCGAGTCTTGTATTTTCCGTACACCGTCGGGTACGTCGAATTCGTACACACTGTTAAAACAAATTGTAAATTTAATTTAGCGGACTAGAAGTTTTTATGCAAAAACTGGTACATTAAATTTAATGTACAATTCTGATGAAAAGTTAATAAACTTCTTCATCGGAAGTAAAGTAAATTATTAAAAGTAAAGTATTTCCAATGTTTTTGATACACTGTACATTAATTTTTCCTCACAATCATACGTGAAATTTAATATACCAGTTTCTGCATAAAAACTTTCAGTCCCATAAATTAAATTCCATACGATTTTTTTTAACAACGTGCAACCACCGAGCCCTTCGGCCGTTGACCGTCCCCAGGGCCATTCTCGAAGTTGCACAAATCGTCCCTCTCCTCGAGAGCTAGTTGCGAGCCGCGCGGTTATTTTTACCAGAAAAATCCGGAACATCCCCCGAAGAATAAATCCATCAACTAAAAAAAAAAATTAGAAATTCAATCTTCGCATCGTCTCCCGCCGGTGAGAGGAGCATCGAAGAGAAGAACCGACCTCTCGGCGATTTTATTTTATTTTTTTCGAACGCGAAAGCCCAAAACGCTGAGAGGCACTAATAAGTTAGAAAACCAGTCAATTAGCGAGTGCGCTCGCCGTACAGGAGCGGTCCTAAGCAAACAGCCGGCAGGTGTTTGAACGGAGCCTGGATAGAGAGTGAGAAATGAATGGCACGGAAGCCGGAGCGAGGAAAAGATACAACGTGTGGTTGAGGTCGATAGTTGTGCATGAGAGAAAGGCGAGCGACGATCCGAGAGGGAGAGTTTGAGGGTTTCCAAAAACGCTTCTAGATGAGAAAACGGAGGATGTGCTCGGTCGGTAAGTCGGGGAGGGTCAAGGCACAAAGTCGGCAGGGCCATTTAGCTCGATGCACTCGACAAACGAACCCGCGACTGAGCATTGCCATCCGATTGCTCGCAGTTGCTCTCGCAAGTTTGGGGCTCGCCTCGGAGAGGGCAACGGGAAATTAACATTTTGCTTGTTTGCCCCTCGACGACGGACAGCCGTCGGGCTTTTCGGAAAGTTCGTCGGTAACGAAACTGTGACGTCGCCGTTGAGTAACGGGAGAAAAAAAAATGGGAGGAAAAAATTTACTCGAGCCAAATGTACTCTCGGGCTAACGAAATTTTTCATCTATGATATTTTTCGCAACAGGGAAGGGGAGGGGAGTGGAGTTTCGTCGATAAGCTTTCTCAGACGGAGTCGGTACAGCGCGTGGTGAAAGTAGCGCGAAGCGAACGAATTCATCTTCGAAATGATGCGGGGAGTAAAAAATAGGAGACCACAAAAACGCTTTCGCGGAGGAGGCGCGAGGGTGAGGGTCGAGGGGAGGGAGGATGAAGAATGTAAGAAAAGTGAAAAGAAGATGGCGAAGTGTCGGTGAGACTGAGGGAGCTGGTGCGGAATGAGTGAACGAGCCCGGGAAACGCATTCGAGCCGACGAAACGTCTGGCTTGTAAATCGTTTTTGCAAGGACGTATCTTTGGCAGCCCCCCTCGACGCCGCGCGGATGAAACGTATCTCTCGAGGATAATAACCGTGAAACTGGATCGAATACGTACGCGGAGGCGCAGAGGCGCACTTGCGTTCGAAGAGTCGGAAATTAAACTTGACATCGAACTTGGGGAGATGTTAAAGATCCTTTCCACCCCCCCCCCCCTCACGGGGGAAGGATGGGTCGATAACGAAGGGTAATCTATTTTATTTTCAAGAATTTCGAACTTTTTTTGGATGAAAACTAAATTATTATCTTCTGATCGGGTGTTCGATAAAGACCAAAAAGGATTACAGTTTTTATTACCGACCGAGTCAGTTTCTCATTGCTTTAAGGATTCCGTGAACTTGGAACCTGAGATCAACGACTACAAAATCAAGGCCAACAAGATGGCCTGAAACGACTCTAAAAAAAAAAAAAAAAAAAAAGAAAAGTTGCAAACGTAATATCATCCCATTGATCTAACAAGTAGAAGTGGATGCCGGAACGTGCGGACCGGCCGACTATAGTGCCATATGATAAAGAAAGAGTGAAAAAAAAATGTGCTGGAAGGATTGCCGGGTTATAAGCCCGAACCACTGGCACCCCCGACATATATGTTTGACAAGGGTGGAAAAAGTGCTGACGATATTCATACTCGACAGTCGTGAGTGCGAGGGTTGGGCGCGGACATAGTGGTCGTGATGCAGTCCACCGGGCCTGTGAGCCCGCAACGTACAACGGGGTTTCGTCGTTGTGTTCCGCTCGTGAAAAGAGAAAAGAGAGACGGGCGAGGTAAAGACGGCACAGTAAAGATTCTGGAGTGGGAAGACCCGGTTCGCGACTACCGCGAAAGGTACGCGAGATGAAGAGCTTGACGACTGCTCGATTGGACCATCGAACGATTTAGTTTTTTCTTTTACCATTTTTAACGATTTTAACAGGCGTTGTACGACATACACCGTTCATTCGAATTCTCAAAAATTATTTGATTCGCAATGTCCTGTAACTAAGGGCTTGTGCCACAATAACATTCCGATTTTTCTTATTTTTAAATTTTGAAAAAACCCAAATTCTAATAGTTTATAGTGTCAAGAATATTCTGCTACATTTTTATGTCGACATTCAACGAATCACGAAAGTTAGAGACCGATATGTGGAAAGTGGCGGAGCAGCGGTACGACCGAACTTTAAACGCGTTTTTCTCAAAACGTGATTTTCAAGATCGATGTCCCGATATCTCAAAAATGGCGTAATGAATTTTTATGAAAATTTGTACCGTTATACTTTAAAAGATTTGATATACTTTCAACAGGCCTTGTAGAAATCGACTTTTTTCGAATGGCCGCCATTTTGTCAATTTTTTTCCCTCGTCAAGTTATATATTATTTGTTATATATTTTGTTCGCGTTATATATTATTTGTTAAGAAACAATAAAAAAAATGTTTCTAATAGAATAATAAGTTGCAATCAGGAACACCGCTAAGGAACTTGATAAAAAAATTACTTAAGCCGACCGATAAACAAAATACATAATAACGATAAAATTGAATAAAAAAAATTCGTTAATGTTCTTTAAAACATCCTTCTTCCACCCTAAAAAATTAAATCGATCACAAAAATCGCGAAATATGCATGCGTTTTTACTTATTTACTGTCGCGTAAGCCCTCAATACGCGTTATAAGAAACATACCGTTCATTCCGATTCTCAACACTTATTCGTTTCGCATAGCCCTGCAATTAATCGCCACGCTAAAAAGCACTGTTATCCCGACTATCGAGCCACCGCGCCGTAAAGATCGAGGAAACCGCGTTTCGGTAATATTTTGCAGCGTACAAAGACGAGAGAGAGGCCGCTCGCGGGCCGCCGCGCCGAGTCTCGATCGTCGAGAGAGTGGTGAGAGCGCAGCCTCGTCTTATCTCGTCGTTTCCGGTCCAGCGACCCGGAAATGCGTAATAGGGAGGGGGGGGGGGGGGGGTGGCGAAAGAAGAAGGAACCCGTTAGAACGTCGGGTGTGGAAAACGTTGCCGACGCGCGGCATAATATCCGCGAGTCGCGAATAACGAGGGTAGAAGGAAGGAAAGCGTTTCGGCGAAAATGTTGCAAAATAGCCCGATTCGATAATTTTCCGCTAAACAGCCAAAAACTTTCGACGATTCATCGAGATTTGCGCTCGAGACCCGGAAACTACGGCTCAGCATTCCCGAAGAGTCGCCCGACAAATTTAATGAACAGCGATTTAATGGACGAACGAATCAACTATACGCAATCGACGGGAAGCTCTCACGTGGAAAAAATCATTAAAAAAAATATACGACGAATATTTACGGGCGAAATATGTTTGCGAAGCCAAGAGGCCAAAACAGAAAAAACTATTCGGCGAATATACTATTAATGTTATATCTCCGTGTAATTATTTCCGTGCGAGAGAAGATAACGACGTGCGTGTCCCGGTGATCAGTGGTGAATCTGCCCGAGCCACAGACGGGGACACAGACGTAACGAATCGCAGCGATTCCCCTTGGCATCGCGACGCCGGCTGTGCGACGATAGCCCAAAGTCGAATTTAATGAAGAACGATTTAATGGAGGAACGAATCGATGCAGCGAGATACGTTATATATAATTATATATGACAAACATCTATGTGCGACATATATTCGCGAAGCTAAAACGCCAAAACTAAAAAAAAAATTCTATTCGCGGAATTGACTTTTAACGTTATATCTCATAATTATTTCCAAGCGGGAAAAGATATCGTCGAAGATTAAAAAAAATATATGTAAAACATAACAATAATTTAGACGCCAAATATATTCGCGAATCTAAAAACCCAAAAAAAAAAAATTCTATTCACCGGATATACATTTAATGTTACATCACCGTGTAATGATTTCCATGCGAGAGAAGATAACGACGTGCGTGTCCCGGTGATCGGCAGTCATTCTGTCCGTGCCCTTTCCGGTGGACACAGAGGGAACGAATCGGAGCGATTCCCCTTGGCATCGCGACTCCGGCTCTGCAACGATAGGCCAAAGTCGTATTACCTGCATCGCGTGCACCGTAACGATCTTTTACTAACGCATCGGTGTTATTCCTCTACTTCGAGATTGTAACGGCAGATATGAACGCACATAGATAGATAGATATACAGGGACGAGGGGGGAAGAGGGGGGAGGGAGAAGAGAGACGCGATTGCGGTAGTGTGGGCTCTCCTGCGGTGCTGGTGCCAGCCAGTGTCGAGGGGCCCAAGCAGATTTACGATCCACCCTTCTGGCGAGAGAGAGGCTACGCCGTGTGGGTATTTGTTTTGCGTTACAAGCGCATACACTCTCCGCCTCCTCTCCATCTACTGCGGGCTTCCAGGCAGCGGCGCACCGGATCGTAACACATAGAAGGGCGAAGCTTCATTCTCGCTCGTTGTGCATTTACGATTATAGCCCCCGCGACCCCCGTCCCGTTGCGATATGTCGCGGAGACTCTGTGATCCTCGGTTGGTTATAAACAACGGCCGAGTGCGGCGTCGACTCTGCGCCGTTGATAGCTCATCTTGGTACAGCGCGCGATCGCACGTATTAATCTTTGCCTAGACATTTTTTCACGCCAATCTCCGTCGTCACTCGCGAGAAAGTGGACGAAGGACCGAAGCAGGTTTGTTGAACATCCATTGCTTCTTTCCCGTTTATCTTACCTGAAAAAAATAAATATTCTTAAGGTGATGCTGGACCCGTTTTTAACTCCTGACTTATCGTTTTTAGCGACGGAACCGGGCGATTTCTTAGGTTCAATGCAGAATTATGAATGTTAAGTATATGCTTCAATCTGTACAAGGAATTAATAAGATCGAATATTACAGCTTACAAAAAAGCATGATCGAGGTGTCACGATTGATCCACCGATGGCTCCACAGCGTGCTCTACACTACAATCATGCTTTTTATCGGCTTCGATAAGTTGTCTCGAGTGAACAGTAAACGAAACCGTAGAATACACTTCATATGCAATTTTCTTGAGTAATAGACTTTCCGAGGATTTTTTGAATATTCAGAGAATTTCAGAGAATCGACTTGCACTCTCGTTTTTCTTTATACCCTACAGAATATTGATCAAAATATTGAGCGTTCATATTGGTTTTCGCGACAGTCTGCAATATTCGATTTTCTTTATTTCTTGGACTTTTCAACCGGAATTCAAGCGCACGCAAATTTATAGCCAATATCACAGTCCTGTGAAATTTTGAGCAGATGCGTCGCATATTAATGATGTAAAGTCCATTCTACAAAATCGCACGAACCATCGGTAAAAAGGAAAGGTTCAGCAGCCGCTTAAGTGGGGTAGCCTAAAAACATTTAAACCTCCGCCCACTACGACCTGGCTTGCTCTCTTTTTTTTTACCTTCTTTCTTCCGTGGCCTTTGCTCTCCGAAACTCGCCTCCTCGTCCGTCTTCCATTCTTACTCTCCCTCGAGTTGCACTCGTAACTGGAAAATCTTCTGAAAGCCTCCCTTTCAAAAATCGAGCCGAACAACGGCAGAGGACGAGTCGACTCTGCCCCGTTGACATTTCATCGCGATAAACGATCGCGCGATCGCTCGTATTAATCTTTACTTAGTCATCTTTCACGCCAATCGCCGTCGTCACCCACCGCAAACCCAGTATCGAAACGCGTTTGTTAAACATCCATTTGTTCTCTCTCATCCATCTTACCTAAAAAAAAAGCGAGAAATATTCTTAAGTAGCCTAGCCTAAAAATATTTAAACCTCCACCCGGTACTCCGGAGCTTGCTCTCTTTTCACCTTCTTTCGTTTCGCGGCCTTAGCTCTCCGAAGCCCGCGTCCTCTCGTTCTTTCTCTTCCTCGAGTTGCACTCGTCGCTGGAAAATCTTCTTGAAGCCGCCCACCTCGACTCGTTCCTTTCCTCGGCGAGTATCCCAGCAGAGGCTGTGCTGGCTGGCGCTGTCGCGGATGAAAGGAAGTGTCTAGCCAGCGCAACGGAATTTCCACAAAGGGAAAGAGAAGAGAGAGAAGGTTCAGCGGTCCCTTCTTGAGGGACGCCTCGCCATTCCCACGTTCGCTCCCTCCTCCGCCGGATCCTCCTCTCTCGCTTTCACACCCCGCTCTTCGGAGCGCGCTCATCAACCGACGCTCCACTTCAAGTACCCGCCTATGCTCGCTCCTACCCTGCAAAAAAAGGAAGAAAAATAAAACAAAGATGTAGCGTAAAGAAGAATAAGAAGGAGAACGAAGAAGCAGCGGTAGGAAGCAAAGGCAGCCCTTGGGCTCTTCCTCCTCCCTCTCCAGCTACGCTACACATCCCTCGTAGAATTTAGTTGCCATTGTCTCGGTGGAGGCCTCGGGCCGATCACGCGCCAAGACCCCCGTCCCGCGACTCTTCAAGGCCTCTGCCAAAAGCTGACTAAAGTTCCGTTTCCGAGAGACCGGGCGAGCCTCCGAGAGTCTCTGCGTCCCTTCCCTACGCTCGCATCGTGCCGCGAATTTTATTCGCACCTGACCCATTACCAAAACGGTCCTCTCCGCGAACCCTCCTCGACTGCTGGGAATACCCGTTCGAGCGGCGAACGACCTACTGTATAACTCTCTCTTCTCAACCCTACCGACGCCAGAAACGACCGAACCATCCTCTCGCACCGTCCCCTCGGGCAATCGAAATCGCTGCTGCCGAGGCGGCACGTCTCCTCCACTGTCAATTTGTCTCGGAAAGCTTAGCGTTTGTCGTACATTTCGGTGTAGGGAGACGTATAGAACAATCGAGAGGACGTTGTACACATGAGAGCGAGGAGGGTGGAGAAAAAAATAGTGAAGAGAGGTCGAGCGTCAGGCACGTTGGCGTTCGGAGGATGTACGCGCAGAGGCACGTAAACGTGTGTGTCTGTGTATAGCCTGCAACAATATAAATCCGTTGCTGAAACGGTGACATTAAAAGCCAATCAAATGTAAATCCCTGCTCGTCGACGTCTCGTGCCTTCGAGGATGCGAAAGAAGACCGGACGGACGATTTAATTGTAAAATTCGACGGGCAGAGAGAGAGGATGGGTCTATCGTTATTCTATGTCGAGAGGCGGGATTCGTGATCGACGCTGTCGCGACACTGCTCGCTGCGCCGATTGTTTTGATGCTGGACGAATCGGCGTAAGAGAACTTTCGACAATTGTCATTTTTTAGAAATCTTTTTTTTTTTTCTTTTTTTTTAGGACAGAGGCAACAGCTAATCTGTTGCACATGAGGAATAAATATCTGATCTGTGGACTTATTATTTCAGATAGAAAAATCAACTGTAGAATCGCTAATCGATTAGATTGCAAACACGTCCGAGACGTTTTTCGTTTTGCGCTAGGTATGTTACGTGCAAATGGTAATTTACCTTTTTTTCTGAGGTTTTGGACTCGCGGAAGACCTGATCTGTTGCGAATGCCGAATAAGTATCTGACCTACCTAACTGACTCGAAGTTTTTCATGTCCAAAAATCAACCCTAGATTCGAGGATCGATTAGATCGCAAACACGTACGAGACGTTTTTTCTCCAGCGATCGCAGGCCGAAGAAATGCCTGAAATGCTAGCCTAGGTGTGTTACGTGCCCTGGCAAGAGCGTGGCAAATGTTGGTCGCGACGTTACTTTCTAGCCCGGGGGGAAGGAAAAGAAGCATCGCCTAGTCGACGAAAAGTTTAGCGGGGTTTGAGAAGGGGGGCGCGGTATGGTTGAAAGCGAAACTAATACTAACGCGTTCTCGTCGCGTTCCAACGCCGGTGGAGGCCGTACGTGTGTGCCGTGTTCGCCGATGTTGGCGCGAAGCCGACGTGTAAGTGTTACACAAAGGATCCACGTGTATGAGACGGAGGGGAAACTCTCTGATACATGCGCGACGATGCAGTGACGTCGAGGATGCGGAGGGAGGCCTTCGGTATCGAGCACCCCCAACAGTGTCGGCCTCGAAACTCTCCGAGAGTGCTGCATAAGCTTATTAGGAACAACGCGAGAGTTGCTCACTGGCTGTTTTGGCTCTCGATTCACCGTCGTGTCGTTGCAAGAGTTTTCCCCAATGATCGAAGTGAATCTGCAAATAAATAAAATAAAACATGGATTAGATAAACAAAAAGAAAATAGCAACAATTTTTTTTTCAGGTCGATAGATATAGCTTTAAAGGCGGAGAAATATTCAAACGAGAGAGACGCGAAGAGATGTCGGTGGGGATGAAGAAGAGGAAGGATCAGAGCACAGGCCGAAACCTTCAAGTTCCTAAATAAAATCCTCTGTATTAAAAAAGAGAGAACCATAACATTTTTTTGATCAATGCGAAAGATATAAACCGATTGTAAAGGTCGAGAAAGGCGCGACGAGATGACGATGGGAAGTAGGGAGAAAGAAAAGAAAGATCAGGCACGGGTCGAACCGTGCAAGTTCGAGAATACAATAACACATGTATCCTTTTTTTTTTTAAGACCAAACTTTTTTATCTGTGCGGAAGATATAAGCTTGTTTTTAAAGCTGGAAACATTTTCGGAGGACAGAAATGCGACGAGATGACGGTAGAAAGTGTGGGAAGAAGAGGAAGATAAGGCACAGCTCGAACCGTTCAAGTTCCTAAATAACATAATTTGCATTAAAAGAAGAGAAGACATAACTTTTTTTTTAATGAGTGCGAAAGATATGAGCTGATTTTGAAGGTGAAGAAAGATGCGACGAGATGACTGTGGAAAGCAGGGAGAAAGAAAAGAAAGGTAAGGTACAGCTCGAACAATGCAAGTTCCTGAATAAAATAAATTAAGTATAAAAACAAATTCCAAATGAGGAACAATTTTTTTTTTCATTTATGCGAAAGATATAAGCTGATTTTTAAAGCCAGAAAAATATTCGACGGACAGAGATGCGACGAGATGCCGGTGGGAAGTGGGGATGACGAAGAGGAAGGTAGGGCACAGAGCTCGAACCGTGCAAGTTCCTCTGTGGGCGGTTCGCACGCTTCAACACCACGAGGGTTTTTGCTGCAGAGAAACAGATATACGTATAGAGAAAGAGGGAGCAAAAGCGGTAGGGTTGACGTACGACGAACGGGGTTGCCGAGGACGGTGGCACGAGGGGGGAAGGGCGGGGGGGGGAATGATGCTGGTTTCGCGATGAGGATAGGCTCGCTCGTGGAGCACAGCAGCGCAGCGCTCTCGACAGACAATGAGGCCGCTCACGAGTGTCGCCTCGAGTGGGTGCTCTCGACTATTGCCAACTCAGGCCCTTCACAGCGAGAGAGGCCTCTCTCTCGCCTTCCAGCGCAACCCAGGAGGCTCCTCCCGGCAACGAGGCGAACCTCGGCGTCGCCGAGCTCATCTAGACTCGACACGGGAAGCAACTTTTAATTCGGTTCCACCGAGGCCTCCGACACCCTACATTCTTATTTTGTCCTCTTCCGCTTTTCTTTCATTCCTCTTCGTCCTCCCTCTTTCGTCTTCTTCATATTCTCGACGTCAACTTTGAGGATTTCGCATTGCGACTGCTGGCTCTCCTCCACTCGTCCTCCCGTCGGCGGTTTGAGAACGGCGAGACGAAGCGAATCCGGCGTTTGGGTTCTCGACGGATATCGCGTACGCCGAAGTGCGAGAACCATGCGGAAGTTGAAGTACGGAGAAGAGAAGCTTCTCTCTCGAGGCCTTCGGGCCCTTCGATCTTGCTCGGAACGTTGCGAAATCTGAAGCAACTTTTAAGGTAGTTCTTGGGAATGATGTTCACTTCGCATAAGTTTCAGAGAAACGAGAGGGAATTGCAAACACTTCTTGATGGTGCGAAAATTGGAAAAAAATCAAGCATATTAAAGGTGCCGAAAAGATTCATTTTGCATAACGATAATTCTAAAATGTTATTAACAAATTGATGAAAAATCAGATGTCTTTAATACATTAAAACCGAGCAAAAATTGTAGATCATTCTTTTAAAAAACTGAACGAATATATACCTTTTTCGAAAATTACCACAAACCAGTAAATATTTTTGCAAATCCGTTGCAACTGATGTTATTCCAGGTTAAAGACATCTGCTGTAATAGAAGAAACCATCCACTATAATCAATCGATGCGTAAAGGTTTGTAAGAACGACTTTAAAACTTTAGCACTCATTTGACTAGTGTGAAGCGTTCCAACCTCCTTAATTCGTTTCCCCGAAACCTCCAACACTCTACATTCTTATTCTGTTCTCTTCCGCCGTTATTTCATTCTTTTTCGTTCTCCACCGTCCGTCATCTTCATATTCCCGACGTAAACTTTTGAGGATTTCGCATTCCGACTGCTGACTCTCCTTCCGTCGTCCTCCCGTCAGCAATTTGAGAATGGCAAGACAAGTGGAATCAGGCGTTTCCGTTCTCAACAGATATCGCGTACATCTAAGTACGAGAACCATGCGGAAGTTGAAGTGCGGAGAAGAAGCTTCTCCTCCCTCTTCTCAGGCCCTTCGTGCCCTTCGATCTTGCTCGCCGCGTTGCGCAATTTGAAGCAACTTTTAATTCGGTTCCACCGAAGCCTCAGACACCCTACATTCTTATTTTGTCCTCTTCCGCTGTTCTTTTCTCTTCGTCCTCCCTCTTCGTGAAAAGGCGGAGCATTGAACTTGGTCTCTGTCACTTAGTACATTTTGCCTCTATATTGCTGTTTATTTATCAATCGATCCGCTTAGTTGCCTATTTTTCACTTATTTATATTACCGTACTTGCTCCATCCGCTTATTACGCTATTGTCATGTTCCGCTTATTGTGCTCTGCCTGTTACACTCTGCACTGTCTCTCTATTCTGCATCGTTCCTCAGCGGAGACATCACAGGACTCAATAACATTCAACCTATCTATCAATCTCTCTTCCGTCCTCTTCACATTCTCGATGTCACCTTTGAGGATTTCGTATTGCGACTGCTCGCTCTCCTCCACTCATCCTGCCGTCGGCAGATTGAGAACGGTGAAACATGGTGGAATCCGGCGTTTCCGTTCTCGTCAGATATCGCGTACAGCGAAGTGCGAGAACACGCCGAAGTTGAAGTGCGGAGAAGAAGCTTCTCCCTCTCCCTAGACCTTCGTGCCCTTCGATCTTCCTCGTAGCGTTGCGAAATTTGAAGCAACTTTTCGTGAGAAAGAGCTGCCAAGTTTATACACTGCTGTGCCACTCGCTTCCCTGTGCCGCGCTGCGAGGAAGAATCAAGTTTCCTCCCCCACGACAAGGTGGGGGCAAAGGGAGTGAAAGATAGGGTTCACTCGCTTCCGGCGTGGCGCGACCCTCTCTTGCTGGTGCTGCACTCCTCCAAGTTTTCTCCTTCCTCCATCGTTGCCTCATCTTCTTCTTCTCCCTCTTCTTCTTCTTCATCTTTCGTCCGAGGAACAGACGCACGAGAGAACATGGGCTGGAAGGAGAGCCTCGTTGCGTTCCAGACGCGCGTCACTGTCCCTGGCGGTTCTCGTCGTTTTCCCCGACGACGACGACGACGACGACGTCGTCTGGCGTCTGGCGGCGCGTCCGCGACCAGCTAGTCAGCCCGGTGAGTAATGTGTCTTCATTCCGCGGCTCCTTCGCCTCTCCTTGTATTTAACTTATTCGAAAGTTTATCGTCGTCAACTCTCTCTCGCTCTCACCCCGGCAAGGAGCGTCCTCCGCTGTGTCGTACCGCGGATGATACGAAGTATCAAACGTCTCTCCACTCAACGTCCTACTCCATCGCTCCCTATAGTTTAATGCCCGCAGATATTGTCTTGGGATTTTTAACGACGGACAGCAGAGGTGCCAGAGTTCGAAAATAATCGAATACGAACGACAATTGTCTAAAATATAGTAAAGTGATAAAGTAATAAACAAAGTAAAGTAAAAAATAAATAAAAATAAAGTTGAACCGAGCGTCTCTCCAGTCAGAAACCCTTTGTAACATGAACTCTTCCTATTGCCAATATTATGTTCGGTACCGATATATCAATATCGCACGGTAAATGGGCTATACCCGTGAACAGACAAATAAATCCATAAATAAATAAACAAACATCTTCCTCCATCCCTCCCTACAGCCCGAGTTGCCCGAATTGGAAAATAATCGAATACAGTGACCTTCTACGATACAAAAAAGTAAAAAAATAAAAAATAAACTTGAACCCATGGAGACCGCCCTTGAACTAGCTCGCCGTTTAGGCTCAATTCTGAACGACACGGTTCGCCGTGTAGTCCAGGATTGTTCTATTCTCTGAACTATTCTACCTCCCCACCCTACCACAGTCGGGCTTTCCCGGTTTTCCTCGTCCCCTCTATCGCCTCTCGGCCACGAGCCAGACACAAGCGGGATAGAGGTAAAATCTCCCACGACACAGGATCAACGAATTAATCCGCTAAATAATTGGCGAAAAGCCTCACCGATAATCCACTGTGTGCCGGTGAGGGCTTACTCTCGGTGGCTCTCCGTGTTCCTGTCAACTTTACTCCTTCACCTTTACCCTCCCCCCCCCCCCCCCCCCAGAACGGCGAACCTCCCACCCACTCCTCCACTGTCGGAAGTTCGCAAAACAAAATCACCATTAATCAATCGAACGCCCGGAGACTCTCTCGGCCGTTGGGTCGGGACGCGATTAAACCACGGAGTTTCTCCGTGTATATACTCGTCGCGGAAGAGGGAAGATTATCCACTTAGCGACTTCGGTGATTGTCGGCACGCCACGCCGCCCGCCGGCCTATCCTCTCCTACGGGCTCTTCGATACGCGCAATCACCTCGTTCCACGCAGAGACGATACGCCACGAGAATGGCGAAACCGAGATCGTGGCTGTTGCCGTTTTTCACGACACACTATTTCCATCGACTTTATCAGAAAAATAATGAACCGGCTATATAGAAAAGAAAATCAAGATCGTGGCTATTGCCCTTTTTCACGATACACTGTATAGATCGACTTTATAGAAAAATACTGAACCCGCTATATAGGAGATAAAACCAAGAGCAGTCGAATCGTTCGGCAGTTACGCGACGAAGGGATTCCTCGGCCCGCCAAACTCTCCTCGCTCATCCCACGAGTTTCGGGGTCTTGACTCTCGGGTAAAAGCACCGAGCGAGTGCAGAAGCAGCAGCCAGAGGAAAGATCGTAGCGCGTTATTTATCGGGACAGCCGATAGCGATAAGGATGGCAAATCGAGCGAACTTGCAACCGACCCAAGCTGTATTCAATTCCGGCTCATAATTGTTAAAGTGGAAAAGTTTCGAAGCTTCGTTCGTCGTTCTCGTCGTCGTCGTCGTCGTCGTATCGGCGTTCGAGTTTCGCATAGCCCTGGCCCGCAGAGCTTTTTCCCTCCTCTCCCGTTTCCACCGAGTTCTCCCGTCCCTCTTTCTCCGCCTCGTTCTCTTCGTATGCTCATGTACGGCGTTTATGTACCCCGGGGGGGTAACTATGTGCGACGGTTACTCGACCCCCTCCCCCCCTTGAATCGACCACCCCGGCTTCATCCAGACTCGTTTTACCTCGCCGTTTTCCTCTGTAGTTCGCCGTCCCTCCATCCTTCCGGTCGCGAGAGTTTCACGACTTCAACGTTGTACCATGAAATCTTCGGCCGCAACGCTTCCGGCGCTTACTCGACACACTTTATACCGCATTCATGCGATATCATCGAGGATCGAGATTTCGTCCTCGGAGATAAAAAACCAACCAAAAAACCGAGCAGACTCCATTCAGTTATCTTCGCTGAGGCACTGAAAAAAAAAAGAGATTAGCTATATCAATTTCAAATTGCGACTGGGAGTCGATCATAGCCGCGGTGAGAATTACCTGTGCGTACAGGAGCGCGGGTTATGATTCGTTGGAGGGTAGTCGGGCAGAGGGTTGCCGAGGGGATGGCGGCGACGAGACCGCGCACGATAAAAAAAAAAGGAGTGGAAAAACCTACATTCAAGCCGAGCACATGGGGATGACATCGACGATCCAGCGTGGATGGTGAAGTTGCTGTTGTACGGGGATAGTCGCTGCCGCCCGTTGCTCTGACTCCGGCACACAGGGGTGGGCTATTGACCCGAGCTTTCCATCGGCGTTCATCGTACCGGGTGATTGAAATCGACGCGTCCCACGGATTTACGATTCCCTCCGTCCTGCGAAAAATAAAACGAGACTCGTAAGAAGACACTCGATCGGAGAAAATTGTCAAAGCTCACTTATCGACCCGACAGATCGTAACCGACCCTCTCGGTCGGTAAAGAAATTCCTCGGGTCATTTGCGAAATTTTCAAGACGACGATTGTCGAAGAGTGGCGTTTACGGAAAAATAAATTGGTACTTGGGGCCAAGTCTTTTGGGGGGGGGGGGGAGGGGCAGGGGAGGGGGAAACAGGGGGTTTTCCGCGTCCTTCCGCATCCTCTGCAGAGCACACTCGAGCGTGAAGGCCGCGCGAGACAACGGGAGAAGGAGAGCCGGCAGGCATGTATAAAAACGGGAGAGCCCGAAAGAACGATAGAGAGCTTGCACAAACAACAAGATGGCTGCCGACGCCCACCGACGCCAGCGGTAGCAGCCGCTCGGACGGAAGGGTTGTTTTGCCAACCATCCGCCTGTGCACCCACGAGAACGTCCACCCTCTCTCGCCCGCTTGCACTCCTCCCTGCTATACCACCCCCTCCCCCCTCACCCTACACCCCCGTCAATTCTTTCCGAATGTCTGGCCGTTTGAAATATCGGCCCGCCCGCACGACCTGGATAACGCGTGGCGGTATGGCGGTCCCCGCACCTCTGCGTCTCTCCACATCCGTCCAACTGGAGGGAAAACCTGCCTGTCCGAAACGAGAGCCCGAGAGAAAACCCGTACACCCACATTTTCTACATCCGTCCCGACTGCTCGTGCGAAGTCGGCTATAAAAAAAGAAACAAAATTAAAATAAATACAAAAGTACACAACGATGTGTCGTCTGTTTTTTTTTATCTTATCCCCGATGGTTTACATTTTTCAATATTAATTTTTGATTTTTGAAATATTTTTCAAAGTTCTTGAAATAATAGTAATAGTGGATTTATTGGCAATATGCCGGATGGTACAATCTTTTTTTTAACGTAGCATGACATAACGTAGATTGACGTGAGGACACATATACACATTGCCGATTGGCCATCGACCTAAGTCCTTCAGCCCACTTCATGAAATATTCTTCAAAATTGTTGTAATATTTTTTCAAAATTCTCAAAATATTTTTCAACATATTTGAACCCGATGGTTTAAAATTTTTTAAATCGGGGATAAGATCATAATATTTTTGCGAATATCGGTGCGAAATATTTGCGCATTCCCTGCTCGGGTCACCTGAACGCATCTGGGAGAAACGTTTTCTTTTCAGGTTTTTTTTTTTTTTTTTTTGTATCTGAAGAGGAGTGTGATATAATGAAGAAAAAAAATTTACAAAGGGAGCGATACTAGGATGCAAAAAAAGTCTTCTTTCTTCGACCCTTCCTCGCGTGTCTTATCATCTTAATCGGCAGCCCGAGTACCCCTCACACTACTCCACTAATTGGTCGAATCTTTTAACCGCAACGCCACTCCCCGCTATCCCCCCCCCCCCTTCGCAATCTCGCCGCGCTCCCTCCACCGCTGTGCAGCTGATTGTCTAGTGTGCCTTGTAGTAGCGACGACGAGGGCCATACGCAGCTCTCGCGCCAAAAGATATGGAGATAGGAAGTAGCGCGGAATAATAGAGAAGGAAAAGAATCTGAGGGTTGGGTCGAAATGCATAGAGCGAACGAACGAGATAGAAAACGCTCCGGGCTAATGGATACGAATTCGCGAACACTGTTGACAAAAATCGAAAAAAAAAAAACATTTTTTAAAAATTAAAAATTAAAAAAGACAAAGGAACAAAGTTCGACAAAATCGTGCTAAGGTGTAGCGACAATGTGTGCGGACGATAATAGTAGCAATTTTGATGAATTGTATAACAGCTGAAGCTTCTCATTTGGATTTTTCTGTTTTTTCTTTTTTTCAAATTTCAATAATTATTTGTCGCTTGTGTTCTATATTAATCGCCTACTTTGATGCTCCTGCATTACCGTTATTTTCGCCGGAATTGAAAAACTTTTTGATTGCGAAAACTTTTATAACGAACACGTCGAACAGCAAATGTCCCCTAGGACATTGGACTATTTGAGTGTCCCACATTAAAAAACTTTATTCTGCTGTGCAGTAACGTGTGAATAATTTTCCTTATTATCTAGGAAAGTTGATTCTGACTGTAAAGAAAAATGGGTATGAAATCTTTGACGCAGTGGTACTGAAAGTTTTTATCAACAAACTGGTATCAGATAATAAACATTAAATTTTCATATACAATTGTGACGACAAACTAATTTACGGTGTATTGAAATTTTTTTATATACTTTACTGACATAATTTACTTTAATTACACAGTAAAAATATATCAATATTTTGCATAATTGTAGATTACATTTAATGTACCATTTTTTCATAAAAACTTCCTAGTACGATACATTAAATTTACCATTTTATTTTACAGTCATTTAAAAAAATGTATACATATATAAATATATTTCATACCTGCGATATCTTTGACCTTGGAATGGCACACTTTCGCAGCTTCATCAACTTTTAACCTCGCGCTCTGGAAATCACTTGTTCTCACTAAGCCCTGAGAAAAGAAAAATACTCATATGTACAGTGTTCAAAGATGCGAGTTACGACGGTCAATTAATTATGACAATTTCCATGCTCGCCGAACCTTCACATTCGACGGGACGGAGAAAAACGACACCGGCACAGTTTGTTTACCGCATACTTTGGTGCAAAATTCATCGTCCGAACGATCAAACAGTTCACGAAAGTTCCGATTGACGAAATAAGCAAACGATACGCTACTTTCACCGACGTATTTCTACGTCAAACCCGACCGCACACGCGAAACACGATCGATCGACAAAAACGCGACGCACTGACTGGTTTGCTTACCGCACACACACTTTACCGCACACACTTGAAATACACCGTCCCGACTACTGAGTGATGTACTAAAAGCCCGACAAACGAAATCCATAAACGATGCTCCTTTCACCGGCATATTTGGCCGTTAAACCCGACCGAACATGCAAAAATACGACCGATCGAAAGAGACGCGCCGAGAACACTGCCCCGTTATAAACAAAGGACTGTGACTGGAGCAACCGTCAAGTACAAAGCGCTCGACGCGATTTGTAACGGTCGCCGATTTGAATTTTGATCGGCGCCTCTGTCGCAGTTTTCGAGAAGCTTCGGTCCCACTTCGAGAGGCTGCGTTGTGCAGAAATTTCGCTGCTAATACGAGCTTGCAAAACAAATAGAGATCGCATCAATTTTCAATCGATTAAGAGTCGACAATGATAAAGTACTCGAATGACAAATGTAGAGATTCGTTAAATATTTTTCACAACTGCGCAGCCTGTGGACTCTGAAAGCGATTTTCGCAGATTTGGCCGCTCGCTTTGTCAAATTGGCCTCACGCGAGGCAATGTTTTTTTCGATGTTAAATAAACAAAAAAAAACACTGAACACAAAAGAAAAGCTGTCGTGTTTGTAGACGCGGATTTGTGAAGTTATGACGATCAATGAGTAAATAAAATTATCATGCTTGCCGGAACTTCATCTTCGACGGGACGGAAAAATGGCGCAGGAACGGAATTCATTTGTCGCATACTCTGACGCTAAATCCATCGTTGCAATTGATTAATCATCCGAATACTTCATTTACATTGAATAAAAAAACGATCCTGCTTTCGTAGGCATATTTGTACCTCAAATACGATCGAACACGGAAAACGCTACCGATCACAAAAAGACACGACCGAACCAACGACGCGCGACGTTCACAATGAATTGTTACTAACAAACGACGCAGCGACAATAGCGCTCGACCAAACGTGTAACGGCGACGTATTTGAATTTCGACCAGCGCCTCTGTCGCATTTTTCTCTAAGCTTCGCTCGAGCGTTCTGCGAAAATGATCTCGAATATGCGCCAAATAAATATATAGAATGAGGGTATTAATTTTAAACATATTAAAAATCTCAATATCTCCAAATCTTAATATCGATAAGAAACAAAGAAATTATTATGCTTGCCGGAGCTTTTTTCCCGACGGGAGGGAAAAATGGCGCATCGACAGAATTCGGTTGTCGCATAATTTAACGCCAAGTACATCGTCCCGACTGATTAACCAACTAGATACTCGATTTAGATTGAATAAACAAAGGATCCTGCTTTCATAAGCAATTGTGCCTCAAACCCGATCGAACACGAAAAACGCGACCAAACTAACGAAACGCAAAGCGCATACTTATTACTTACAAATGACGCAACGACGATAGCGCTCGACCAAACGTGTAACGGCGACGTATTTGAATTTCGATCAGCGCCTCTGTCGCATTTTTCGCGAAGCTTCGCTCGAGCGCGCCGTTCCGCATCAATTATCTCGAAACACGCTCATCAAGCACATATAGAATGATATAGAATGATTGTATTAATTTTAAACCGATTAAAAACATACATGAAAAAAAAAGATCGGCGAGTGGGCGAGAGTCGCGTAAATAGCGTTTTATATGTCTCACCACTCGAGCGACTGGAGTCGCCGTGAAAAGAGCGTAAAAAACAGGATCGCCTCTCCTCGAGACGAGAGAAGGATAAAGAAGACTAATAGCCCCGTCTAGAGCTCGTTGCGCGTCCGTTGCGAAATACTATCGGCCAATTTCGATCACCCTAGTCCGACTGTCTCGTCTCCCGCCCTCTACGATATTCCTCGCGAGAGTACGAACGAGCGCGTGCGGGAATGAAGGACGAAGTTGAGGATCAGCCGCAATTATTCCAATAGCCAATCAGCCGCCCTTGTCCTCCCTCCTCTCAGGGTTTTTTCGGTTAATGAAAACCGAAAAAAAGAAAAAAAAACCCATCGAGTAGCGAGAGTCCGTCACAAAGAGCCGTGAATCCTACGAGCGAAGGATCTGTCCGCGACGCAGAGCAGGCCAGGCGAGACAAAGCTGAACCAAGACAATATAATAATAATAACAGCAGTAATAATAATAACAACGGAGGATGGAAAATCTTGGCAGCCCGATCACTGCTCCCTTTTTTTTCCTTTAGCTCGCGAAACTATCCAGAAAGCTCAAGACACCCTCTTCGCCGTTCGCCACTCGTCTTAAGGTTCCCGGATCGAAAAGCCTTCGCCCAGCTCGGGACGGGTGGGCTCTGCACCGTCAGCAACAACGGCAAGCTACAGCGAGCGAGCGAGCGAGAGTTATATCTCGGGCAACGGCGACGACAACGAGCGAGCGCGCCGAGCGCCATCTCGCTCCTGCCCCGTCGGGCGGCTTCTCGATTTTCCTCGTTTCCCTCTAGCCCGAGACGTTCGCTTCACTTTTTTTTTTTTCAAGAGTAATCAGCAAATCGGCGAAGAACGTTCCTGGCAGCTGCAGTTGGAAGAGAGTAGGCTCGGACGTCGAGCGAAGGGCGGGGAGGCGGAGGGGGGAGAAGAGAGAGGTTGGAGAGTAAAGGGAGACCGGAAGAATCTGCAAGAACGTCGATATAACAACTCGATTACTTTCGCAGTGAGACAAGTGTCACTTTGCCTGGTGAATTTCGTTAAGGCACTTGAGAGCGCCCATCGGGGCGACGAACCAAACGAGTCTCGTTTTCCGTCTTCGCCTACGAAAACTTAATTACCTAACCTCCGCGAGGGACCGCGCGGGGGCTTGTCTCTCACTCGTATCAATCTCGACGATTCGGGGAGACACATCGGCGTAAAAGCAATTAGCGTCGCGATTATAATCTTTGTGAGAGGCTTGAAAGACCTGCGTGGAAAACGGACCGTGACGGGTCTCGGTGATACTGAATCCTTGCGTTCGACGGTCCGTATTCGTGCCTTTGTCTGGTGATCCGGCGTAACTCTATCGCCGTTCGCCGGTCTTCGGGCTGGAGTCACGGATGGAGCTGTGTGTGCTAATACGGGCCAATGCTTTTGACGGGAAGGCGAGCTGACGCAACGGAGTTGAGCGACGAGTTTGCAATGCGAACGAGGAAGTCGCTCGGCCAAGAGAACTTAACTGGATAGGGGGATGCGCGGTACACATCCTTAGGAGTCTCGACGCTCTCGACGAGCAAACGACGAGCAAGCACTGCCGCTACAGACAATTGCGTTAGTCTATTCAAACAGCCCCGAGCGAACGGGCAGGAGACTCGCAATGTTCTCTTACCACACATTCTGTAATTATAAGGACATTATGTAGTTTTACACTGGCTCTCCTGTATGCTTTCTTTTCGTGTGGTTTAGGATTGATCAAATTTGATTTCGTCGCTTGTTAAATAAGGAAGTAAATAATTATTATAAAATATATTTAAAATATATTAAAAGTGTATGAAAAAGATATATGAAAAAAGGGGAACAAATTGTAAATCTCGTAAAATTTCCGATTTGGCCTTAAGCTGCATTAATATTGCACTGCATGAAGAAACGTGACCACTGTACTAGTGTATCCATTTTCATCTGGCTTCTCAAAATGTTTCCGCCTTACAGTCGGTTGAATTGATACAAGTCTGTCACATACATAGATACACACACACATTCATCCGGACGCCAGCTAAAAATCAAATTTTTCGACGTTTCAGACTATTTTCAGTGACATTAAAATCTCGATTTTTTTTCCGAAAGCATAGCTTCCTCGATGAGGAAGCAAAATATGAAAAATATATGAAAAATATACAATTTACGAAATATGAATATATTCGAAATTTAAAAAATCTTAAATATGTAAGGGGGAAAGGTTGCTCGATAATTTTTGGGTTTAACCTTAAGGGACGTCGAGCTCCAGGAGTTACGCGTGTGTTGCCTCTCAGGTTCGATTTCACGGCAAGCCCGCAGACGCTCGTGCAAACACGCTTAATATTAGCTACCTGGAGAGATTAGAGTTTCGTACGAGGGCAGAAGGCTCAAGAGAGCTGCGGGAACCACCGTGCCAGCTCTGTAACACCGCTCGCTCACCCCCCCCCCCCCCCTCCCGCCTCTACTTGCCGCGCGACCCTAAAGAGGATAAACGTCTTCCTCGCGACCGCGCTCTATACTCTGCGCCACCATCGAGCCGTCCTATCACCTCGCTTCCTCTCGCATACTCGAAATCCCCCGCCCTCCCCACTCCTCTGCTCGTTGTCTCTTATCCTCGTTAACCGGGCTCCGGGGTCGATTAAGGAGATAAACTCTCGTACCGTACACCGCCGAAAGGGATGAAATACAGGGGAACGATGCGGTATCGGAATTGGATATTATTCGAACATTTAACGCAAATTATCCTCAGATCGTTTGACTAATTTTTCAAAAATGGTTGTAATCTTCATTAATTTAATTATGGGCAGTACTCCTCGATAGTTGCGCATCGATTAATCTGGAGAAAAGCGATCTGTTCGATTTAACGGATGAAACAAAAAATTATTTGTTATTCAATTTATCAATAAATGTATACGAATACCGACCTACCGGCTTATTCAGTGGGTTCGGTGTTGAAACAAATGTAGGGAATTTATTTGAACGAAACAAACTTCCGTTGCACCGCAAATTCGTCGCTGGGGAGCATTAGCATGTTTTTTCCCCCCCGAGCGAAACACGCGAAACTTTGTTTCCCCTGCGATCCTTTCAACCCGATGAGAGACCCGATATACAACCCTCGACTCGACGAAGAAATATTCAAACTTTTTCACTCCGTATCTGCAGTGGTTTTGTTTTTTTTTTTACCAACCCTGTCCCTATATATCAAATCCAAGAAAATATGTGGAACAGGTCAGAAAAAGTAATGTCGAGTTGCGCATAATATAGCTGAGGGACTCGGGTGGATTATTCACTTTGCATTCACAAATTGGGACTTTGTTTTGTTTTTTTTTTGCCACTTGTAAAATATTGTTTGTATACTTCGCGCCAAACAGCCGGATAATTAGTGTTTGATAAACAACAGAGAAAAGGTGGGGGAAGCATCGATGGGTTCGCGGTGATAATAGCTCCGAGCCCTCCGACGTTAATTGAAGGATTTGCAATTCGACGGTCAGAGAGGGACAAATATGATAGGCAGACTGGCTCTCGCAGTGCGCGCGCCCTCTCTCGAGAAATATTCTTGAACGTTAAAACCCAATAATTAAGAAACAATTCTCGGCTAGACTCGTGCCTTAATTGAGGCATTATTTTTCGATTAAATGTCGTCGAGTTGTCGACGAAGGATAACACGAGCGAGAATTTCGAAGGGGGGATTTCTCTGACGCCCACGATGGGATTCGAATTAGCGCCAGTTTCTCTTTCTCTCTCTCTCTCTCTCTCGGTTCAACATCTGTCGCCAGACCATGGGGGATACCATTAAATTTCGCTTGTCTCGACACGTCTCGAAAACCTTTCGGATAATAATAAAATAACGCCCGGCCGAAGGGTTCCCCGAACAATAATAATAATATCCCTTCGCAATGTTCGCTTTCTTTTTTATCACGCGCCGGTACTGAGGGAACAGTACCAATGCTCGGACACGTCCCAGTCGTCGGACACTCCTATGCAGATTTGAGTTATTACGAATTTAAGTATTGGAAATCCAATTTGATACTTGTAATCGTATCTACGAACATTATCCCATATAGCCCAGAAATATTTTTGAAAGGTTGACAAAGGTTCACAAAGTCGACGAAAGTCGACTTTGTGACAGGCGACAGATTACGGATAACATTTTGGTGATCACAAGTCAACCAACAGACATCTTTTTCGGAACATCTGCAAAATTGGTACTTGGGAGCTTAGCCAGCTTTCTACACGGCTTATCATCAATATTGTTTTGCGTAACTGTCATTTTTTCATAGGTGTAATGAATAAATGGCAAAGAAATTCCTTTAGTTAAAATGAACTAATTGAGTTCGTAGATCAGAATTCTCGAAATTTATGATTGTCTGAAACATTGGGACATGCAATTTTCGAATATAGGAACGTGCCGAAAAAACTCGTCCCTAGACTGGTCTCTTTGGACTCTCTCGTTATTTTCTTCTGCAATTAAAAAATATTAATCTTTGTATAATTAATCGATGTGCTTTGAAAACTAGAAACTATTAGCTTCACATTGGTTTCAGTTACTTTCACAAAAAATATGTTCCTGACCAATCAATAACTGCTGGAATCTGGGGATGTTTTTAACTATCCGAGCATTGGTATCTTCACCTTACGGCCAAACTTAGAAACGCGCACGATTCATTTGTCTTTCGGACGGGCCGAGGTGAAACCTAACCTGTCCTTGCAACAGTCCGATCGAAACTCCGACACGATGGCGGAAAGTAGCAGATCATCGAAGCCCGATAATGAATCGGCGGTCGGATCGACGACGGCTGGATCATCGAGGGCTCAAAAAGTCAGCTACGCTTTGACGAAATCCTTTGTGCACGCAACCGTCGCCGGGAGCGTCGAGGAGGAGACGAGGCTAGCAGAGGCCAAGAGAGGTCTTCACGTTAGTGGCGACATAAATATCGTTAGTCAGGTGTCGGTAAACTAGAAACTAATTTTTGCAGATACCTTCTTTTTTATCGTTTTTTTAATCTTTCGACACGCAAGTCGACTAATTGAGTGAAGTTGAGTTAATCGAAGGATTATTCGGCGTATTGCAGAGAAGGCACTCAGGAGATACTGTGCGTTAGTTACACGGAGACTTGCGACTTTATTGCGGCGGGTCTCTCGGACGGTTCTATAAGAATGGTGAAAGTTAGCACGGGTGAATACACGTCGAGCCTGAAAGATTCCGAGATGCATCAAAATCCCGGCCCGACGACTGCAATAAGACACCGACCTGTCCACAAGAGTCATCCGATAACGCAGACTCTTCTCGCTACTTGTACGAACTCCTGCCCCTTTGTTCTTCGCTGCTGAGAAAACAGCGGTTTCGCGCGCGTAATTATCGAGCTTGAAAGAAAGCAACGATTATTTTATCTATGACAATACTCAGTCGGCAACAAATGGTTTTCCTCATTTCTCCAACGCTGTTGATATTTTGCACAAAACCGTGAATTCTGTTTTTGTAGTAAACAGATAAATGCATAATATGCCTAACTTGCTTTTGTCCGAATTATCAACAGTCTCGGGAATAATCTGGAAATCGATTTTGTTACCGACCGTAGTAAGTCGACCGGGGTCGCCTAAAAATCTTTAACTTCCAAATTCGTCGCTGTAGAAATATTTTATCTATACCAATACTCAGTCGGTAACAAATTGCTTTTCCTGGTTTCTCCAACGTCGCAAATATTTCGACAGAAGCACGAATTAGGTTGTCGTAGTAAATAGATAAATGAATAAAATGCCTAATTTGCTTTTGTCAAAAATTATCAACAGTCTTGAGAATAACACTGAAAATAATTTTTTACCGACCACGGTAAGTCGCACGGCTTCAAATCATTTTATTAACTGGTAGATGCAACCGGTTGCGTTAAATCTTGGCATTATCCGAGCGGCCAATGTTTGTACACTATACGGGAGAAACGACAGACCCTCGGTGTCGCCTATCATCCTCAACTACCAAAATTCGTCACCGTTGGCGATGACACGAATCTCTATCTCTACGATGAAGAAACCAAGACGATGGAACGAGCCTTTCACGCCAGGTTTCCGCTCAACTTCAAAATTCTCTTTCATCTCTTTCATCGTTTTTTTTTCTATTCCTCTGTCTTATTGTCTTTTCAAAGCGACGCACCGGACGTTATGAACGGCCACAAGTCGAGGGTATTCTCCGCCTGTTTTAATCCTAAATCCGCCCACGAGATCATTAGCGGTGGGTGGGACGACACCGTACAGTTCTGGGACACGAGACAACCGTACGCCCTCAGGCACATTACCGGGGTTCATATCTGCGGCGACGGCCTTGATATAAGCAAAGACGGCAAAGAGGTATTGATAAAAAAGAAAAAAATTATACTCTTTACTCTCGTCAAATGTATCCTGTTTATACAACAGAGATGGACTTTACTTTTTTTTTAAATATTCTCGCTAGTCGCTTCCGATATTAATGTTGATGCAGTGAAAAATAAATACCATATTTAAATATATTATAATAATAATGTAAATATATTATTAATTAATCGTATGTTGGAAGCGTAAACTGGGAAAGTATTTTTTTTTATAATCGGCTCTGATATATGATGGAAAAAAATATAAAAGATGAATGAAATTTCTAGATTCTCACGTGTGCCTGGTCGAAGAAAAATTCTCTTCAACTTTGGGATTACGGTACGGGAAAGCTGATCGTGACACTGGAGCCTGACTCTTGGACTAGTCAGCTGTACACTGGAAAATACATCAACAGTCTCTTCGTAGCTTGCGGTGGTTGCGATACGAACCTTTTCCGCATCGTCGATCTTCGTTCGCACTCTGTAATACGTAGAAAAAAAAAACAAATAATGCATCCAAGTTTTACTTGTTACAGAAAAATAAATGTAAAAATCTTTTTTTGTAGACTTTGGCGTCGTTGAGGAATCTGCCCGGCGGTGTTTACAGCCTGGACATCGGCCCATTGCCCGCGAAGCGCGCCAAGCGAGCGAAGCACTCGGATCTTCCGCAGCTACCAAAGATCGTTTTTTGCTGCGGAAAAACGATATTCGAAATCGACGTTGCTTGACTCCGATTGCGAACCGCTGGAGATTTCTTAATATATATATTTTTTTGTAATTTTTGGATCGCAAAACAAGTCCACCGGATATTCTTCTCAAGCAATAAACAATGTACTTTTATTTCATACAAACTATGGTACAAAATTTATACAGAACAACGCACGGTTACCTTCCATACTTCGGCTTCGTCTCTCGGCGTTTGCTTCCTTTTGTTTTCTTCATTTCCTTTCTTTTTTTTTTATAAGATATTATTCAAGTTCGACCGTAGCTCTCGTATCCTTGACTCGTTTCGTCCCAGCGCGCGCTCACTCGTTTCGATCGGGTGGGTCACGGAGATCCAAGGGAGACACGCAAGGCTACGTATTACATTAACTTGAAAAAGAAGAAAAAAAAGAAGAAATAAAAACGATGCACACAAAAGAAAGACAAACGATAAGTCGTAACGAAAAAAAAGTTAGAAGTAAACACGAGCACATCGAATGCGAGTGGCAATGCCAGAGATTTTTTTTTTACTCGACACTACTTAAACTAATCAGTCGACATTGACCGACTCTGGCTGCGGGTGCTCCCCGCGTCTGACCGCAGGCCAAACGAACCTGCATCTTCGGCCCCCTTCGACTCCTCTCAGCGGCTCCCTTGCAGCGAGAGAGCTTTTTTTTCTGCCAAGCTAAAAGCAGCTCAGTCCCGGAGGAAAGCGTCTTCACAATTTTCTTATCGCATTTACAATAATTATAGTAAAAAAAAAAAATTATAAAAAAAAACATCGCTCGAATCCTCCAGTCTTGCTTAACGAATATAACAGCTAGGTTTTTTTTCTTCTGTTTTTCTCTTTTATCACTAAGTATCTATTACGACCACGGTTAATCGGCATTCACGGTTTCCGCGGCTGACAAATCAACGAAACCCGGGTGCCGCTCTCGCACTCTATTTTTATTCACACGCACACGATTCAATCTCTTCTCGTCGTCGATTCATTTTTTCCATCC
Source organism: Stenichneumon culpator (assembly GCA_964017025.1). Taxonomy (NCBI): domain Eukaryota; kingdom Metazoa; phylum Arthropoda; class Insecta; order Hymenoptera; family Ichneumonidae; genus Stenichneumon; species Stenichneumon culpator. The sequence continues at coordinate 13,945,489 of OZ024779.1, read as the reverse complement.
GCGCGGAAAGAAAAACGTTCGCCCGCCACTTTTTCTCGAGGTCAACGATCCACTATTTGGTTGAGAAGTCAAGTTGGTAATAAAATATATATATAGTTTATGTAGTCATTGTCGATGTGTGCTTAACATTTAAGATTTGCGCTTGGGGGGAAAAAGTTCGTCGTCATCGTTCGCGGGTTTTTTTTTTTGTTGATGTATAAAAAATTGGTCAACGACGCCGATTTCGTTTTTCCGATAAAAAAAGAAGAAAAAAAAGTTGCTGGTCCGTTGTGAATTAAAATCCCTCGATAGGTCGCTCGGAAAAAATCTCCGGACGTTCGTGCATTTTTTTTTTCGTTTTTCTTTTCTTTTCTTCTATAAATATATCGTGAAACGCGATGCCGGAGCGAGGTAAAATTTTAGTTTCTTTTTTTTTAATAAACGAGTCCGATCGATGATATGTCTTGTGAAAAAGATGATTTTTTTTCAATGAGTCACACACAGTTTAGTCGTCAATTTAACTTTTTTTTTCATGTGTCATGCTATATAGGAGATACGATATCGCCGAGTATCTCCGGCCTATGCGAATAACAGGCGACGAGTTAAATATGTATTTATATATATCATAAAAAAAAAAATAGACCCGCGGCACGATAATTAACAGAACGTCGGGCGCGACGCCAATGAAGGAGAAGCATAATCAAATTATCGAGCCCAAATCAGTCGGGTAATATACGACAGCTACGACAATAGTTACCTAATAGGAGTACAAATATTAGGATAAATAACAGTTCGCTAATTGAACAGGCGTGTGAAATCGAGTCGACGTATTTACTCCCCCCTCCCCCCGGTTCGAGGATTAAATTTCACGCATCCTCGAAAAAAGGGGGTTCCTTAAAACTCGTCCCTTCGCCCTCTCTTCCTCGATCACATTCGTACTTTATACATACAATAATATCTAACGATCGACCAACAAATTTTTTCTTACTCATATGATTCATACGAAACACGCGCGCGCACACTCGTGACTCACACTTGACACTCCATTGCTCTCTAATCACATTATAGTCGCTATAAATTACTAATAATAGTGTACAAAGGCATATTAAATTCCGACGGTTCCTCAAGCATTCTCTCGTTGGGCCATTCTCATCTCAGTCCTGCGGCAAAGCTCGGATCGCGAACAGTTGCGCGCGACAACTTAACTTTTTTTTCGGCGATTAAAACGACAAGTAAGAATTACGCGAAGTGTTTGTAAATAGCGGAGAGATGGAAGTGTGTATGTGTGTGTGTGTGTGCGAGTGTGCGTGAGAAAGAGAGAGGGTGCAAGCAATTAATTTTGCGAGGGAAAAAGAATGAGAAACATTAGAACAGCAAGAGAACACACGCGAGGCCCAGACTTTACGTTCACAGCCTGACTGAGCGCTCACCACACGATCAATCGCACAAACGTTATTTTTTTACTCTACCAACTTCGCTCTCATCAACGCGCTCGTTTGATTCCGTAGCCCACCAATCAACGTCGAGATACGGATAGGGAAATAACGCGTCTTTTCTTCTTTTTCCTTTTTTTTAATAATCGATTGATCCTCGCCCGTCGTGCACGATAAATTTTCCGATCTACGCGAAAAAAAGTACTCTTTTCCAGACCCCCTCCGTCCCCTCGCGATCGTTGCCCCGATGCCGATATGCAATGAACGACGCAAAAACCAATCGAGAGACCGCACGAGCTCCCGCGGTCGGCGTAAAAGGCGTTAAAAAAAAGAAAATGAAAAGAAGCTAAAGCTCTCTCGTTCTACCGTGCGACTCGCCGGACTTACGGATTATTAAAAAACCGGCCCCAGCTACGTTTACAAACGACTGGCGAATTGTTCGAAATAATAATAATAATAATAATGAACCGAGAGATAAACGGTCGACGCTCGAGTTTCCCCACTTTTAACACGCAAGAGGCAGTAACCCCGCATCGGAGATATTATTATAATCGCTTTTACAATGGCGCTGAAGAGATCACACATTTAATCGTCGTCACAATCATCTTTTTTTTTTCTCTACTTAACCGGGAATCCTTAAATCGACGATTCCCTTATTAATCCGGTGGTATTTATCGTCGGCCCGCTCAGAGACGCTTTAGACGCCGTTATCATAATTTCCCAATTTTCTTTTTTTTTACATCGTATTGTAAACGGGACTGCTGTGCCTAGGCCTGACCTGCAGCCTGGCGAGCGGATGAGTTCTTCCGTGTTGCTGTTGCTTCTTGCTAGCTGCCTTGGCGACGACGCTCGCGACGACGACGCTGGGCGAGGGCACCGGTGGCCTGCCCGGTGCCTCGGGCGTCTCGGACATGAATATCGGCGCGCCCGGATGATTGATCATGATCGGCGCCGATCTCCGAGCGAATTCCTGCGGTGCGATTTTCGACCTCGCCGGCGGATGAGCCTCCATCGTCGTAGAGTCCTTGTCCCTGTCTTTGTGCGATCGAAGTTGTATCTCGGAGTTCCGTCGATTGTCCGGTATGGCAACTTCGTACTTTCCGACCAGCGACCTGACGGAGAGATCCTCGGGATTGTCCTGACGAGTCGCGATCGAAGGCTCGTCCTCGGAGTTCGATTTGGCGCCAGCGCTCGGCGAGGCTCGAATCTTGCTCTCACTGTGGGCGATCACCGGCGACGATGGGAGACTCCTTATGATCTTCGAGTCCCTCTTGCCCCACTGTCCTTCCGTCTGTTCGCCGTTGTTCTCCGGACTCCTCTCGAACTTCGTCGACTTCGCCTCGAACTCCTTCTTGAGATTCTTGACGATGCCCGAGACGTTCCTCGGTCCGTCCGACGAGGTCGAGGACGACGAGGACGAGGACGAGGAATTCTGCTCGGGCGGCGAGTCGTCGACCGACATGCATCGCTTGTTGAAGCTCGGCTTGTTGCTGAGATTCTCGAGCACCATCTTGTGATGTTTGACCGACGGACACTGGGTGGTGTTGACGACGCAGGGTGACGAAGTTTCGCTCTCCGATCTGCAGGTTCTCAGCAGCGCGGAGGTTATGTTGTCGGGATCGGGCGAGAGAGCCGACGGTGCTGGCGCGCTGGTCGATAACCTTCCCAGCTGCCTCGCGACGGTGACCGGCGATATGTCGATGCCGCAGACCGGACTCGAGCTGTCGAGGCCGCGGGTCGACTTCGCTCCGGTTCCGCCGTTGTCTTCGCCGCTCGGCGACGAGTCCCTTCGCCTCGGCGTCGGCGATTGGGTGTAGTCCAGAAGAACCGGATTGTAAGCCTCGACGGCGTTGTCGTCGGTCGCTGCGGGTGCGAGTCTCGAGTTCGGCTTTTCGCTCTCGGTCTCGTTGCCCTGCGTGCAGACACGCTTCACGGTGCCGGTGCTGTTGCTCTCCTCGAGCTTCTGCTTCGTGCGCTTCACCGTGCCCGGATGCCACGGTATCTCCTCCTTGTCGTAGGGAAAGAGGCCGCTCGAACCGAGCGGGTCGCTCGGTCGCATGTCGTACGAGCCCCAGGAACTGTTCCTCGAGGGCAGCGTCGCCCACGAGCTGTGCACCGAATTATTGTCGAGCACGACGGCGCTGTCGTAGCTGCTCCAGGAGCTCTGTCTGCTCGGCGACTCGCGGGACGGCTCGCGTCTCTCCTCACGGTCGAAGACTCTGTCGAGCTGGGCGCTGAAGGGATCGCCCTCGCGCTTACCCCGCCTACCGAGAGTTCTCGCGACGCCGGCGCTCCCGCTCGACCCGACCGCAGCCGTCGTCGTCGAGGCCGACGGTGTCGTCGTTTCACTCGCGACGCATTCACTCGTCGCACTCCCCGCATCGAAACTCAAGGTTCTATCGCTACTCGTAGTATTTGTTAATTTAGCTTCTGTCGAAGCAGTCCAGACTAGACAATCACTATCCTCGATTCTCAAACGTTCCTGATCGCGCTGCTGCTGTTGTTGTTGTTGCTGCTGCTGACGTTCGCGCGCCATCGCGCTGCCACTCGACAAGGACTCACCGTTCTCCAGGAGACGCTCGTCAGCCGCTGCCAAATTGTTCGGTGGCAACGGCTTCGACGCGTTCTCCGTGTCGGACTCTGGCGACGAGGGCTTGCTGCCCGCCGCCTCGAACTGGTTCGTGAGATTCAACACGAGACCCCGTCTTCGCTGACCCTGGGTCTCCAGCTTGCTCACCCGATGCTTTACGCTCGGCGCGTCCGGACCCGGCAGGTGAACTATCTGATTCTGCGATACGCTGTAAGACTGCCCGTTACCGCAGGGCATCAAAACGTTTCGGGCCTCCTGGTCGACGCCCGTCGGCTTCGGATTCACACCGCGCAAAAGGTCCTCCCTCGTCACCTCCGCGCTGCCCGTCTTGTCGATACTCTCCAGGGACTGCGACAACGGTGCTGGACAAAATTAAACGGACTGTGAAGTATTATACGTTACGAGGTTGAAGTAACAAATTGACTTAGCGAAATGTTTAAATTAATGATTCTTATGATCTTTTGTCGCACATGCACAAAAATACCCACTTTTCGTGTCTGTAACGCATGGCGAAAGTAGCCATGCGAGTAGTGTGCGAGAAAAATACTGAGCATGCGCACATCACACTAGCTACTTTTTTGCACGCTTTTTTGACACTCTAGTGATTTCTTCGCACGCTTTCGTCACGCTACAGGCATAAAAAGTGAGAGTTTCTGTGCATTTGGTAAAAAATGAGTAAATTACGATACTGGTGCGAAAAAACTTTTTCTGATGAGTGTGAGTTTGCAAGACGAGTCGAAGACGGGTGTTGCAACTACACGAATCAAAAAAACAGTTTCTAGCACGAGCCTCATACAAAATTTTAGTTCCCAAAGGTGTGAAAATGGGGATTTTTACGAACGCAAAGCGGGCGTACATCTCTCGTTTTCGCACCGAGTGAAGTAAAGTAGTATGCGATATTTGTACGAAACAGCGGTCTCCCGATGGCGATTTGGAAGTAAGCATTCGCTTTCCGCTCGTACCACAGACAGCACTCGTCTTCGGCTCGTGCGGTCAACTTCACAACCTTCATCGAAAGACCGCATTTTCGCACTAGTATCGCAAAGTACGAAATTCTTATGATTTTTGTTTTGTTTTGTTTTGTTTTTTTACTACAGCAAGGACAGTGGAAGCTCACCGGTAGGCAAGACGTTTTCGGCCATCTCCACGTTCGGCGACCAGCTTTTCGGTCTCTGACCGGTTTTCTTGAGTTCGACTCCCGATATCTCGGGAATACTGCCGTTCGTGCTGTCCGCTTTACCCTCCTCCTCGCCGTTGTCGTCGCTCTCCTTGGCTCCGACTTTAACGACCGTCGGCGACTTAAGATTCGTGTCGGACTTCGAACGCTGAAGCTTCTCCTTGTTCTTCATGGCGTCGAGGATACCCTGGTAGGTCTCCAATTGAAGCAGAAAACTCGTGTTCGGCTTAATGCAGTTTCGTTTATCCTTAACGTGCTTCCAGGCTTGGGAAAAATCCCAGTTGTAGGCCTTCATCGCGTAAGCTATTACGACCGAGGCCGATCGCGATACACCCATCTTACAGTGAACCAAAACTTTGGAGCCTTCCTTCTTGGCTTTCGTTATATACTTGAACGTATCGTCCCAGTGCTTGAGAAGATCGGTCTTCTCGTCGTCGTAGACACGCACGTTCAGGTAGTTGAACATACCGGGAAAGAAGTTGTCGATCTCCCGGGTTACGTTCAGTATGTGCCGAACACTGTTTCGAGAACAGAAAAATAATTTTAGTATCGCATACAACAAATAAATAAATAAATAAATTAATAAAACAGCTTTCTGTTTTAATTACCCATTTTTCTGCAACTCCTCGAGATTACTAGCGTTCCACTCGCTGCCGAGATAAACATGCTCGAAGATCTCCGTCGGTGCGTCCATCTGCCCGAGAATAACCAGCATCTCCTGATCGATGAACGGTTTGAACTCCCCGAGATCCATGTCGAGATCCTCCTCGAGTCTGCCACGGATGTACTTCGACGTGACCTCGTCGAGGTCCACGGACATCATGATCTCCTTGAGAGTTGCTCTGATGACCCGCTCCGTTTCCTCGCGTTCCCGGGGTCTGTGTGAAGAAAACAAATAAATAAATAAATAAATAAATAAATATATAAACAAACAAAACACATCCAGATTAACGATGAAAATTGCGGGTGCGTCGGAGACTCAGGGGAGGTTTCCTCGTTCGAGGATAAAAAGATGCGCAGAGATTGGAAATAATTGAAGGACGTCTATAAAGAGTAGTCGCGGGCGTTTAGAATTTTGCGTCGGCAAACCATCGACTCTGGCTGCTGTCCAGAGCCGACGACGAAGACGTCGTAGAGTCGGGGGATTCCGTAGAAAATCCGCACGGTTTCTCTACCCTAATGGCATCGACACGTGGCAAGGTCGACGGGACTCTCCGCGCAGACAAGGAACGGGGATACAAAAAAGTTGAATTTTCGAGAGCACTCGCTCTCTCGAAGCAGGATTTATTCCCGCGACTCACTTGTTGCGAACGCTGTCCGGCGACGGTGGCCTTCGAGACTCGAGATTGTCCATGGCGTTCCACTCGTTGAGGCACGAGCGGTCACTCTCGATACGCTGCTCATAGTAACTGACCCAGTCGTGCGACAATCCTCCGAGAAAATAGTTCTGGTCCCTCGCTTTGCTCGACACCTTGTGCAACGTCTGTAGGGCAGACCTGGAAATAAAAACAATAAAAAATTAAAACGTTATAAAAATTATCGAAAAGACTAAACTGGCTATGGTTTTTTTTCCTATCTGGGCAATAAAAAATGTATGTTAAAAACATATATATCGGAGATATCGAAGGCTCTCGATCGTCCGCCGCGCACGGCTGGAGCCGGAAGTGAGCGAAACAGGGCAAAGCCGACTGGAGTATTTTGCTCTTCGCGACTCCGTTACAGACGATGAAAAATTCGCTGATCGATTCAAAATTCACCGATAGATGAAAAATTCGCTGATCGATGGAAAATTCGCTGATCAATAAAATATTCGTCGATCGATGAAAAATTCGCGGATCGATGAAAAATTGGCGAATCGAGAAAAAATCCGCTGTTCGATGAAAAATTGGCGAATCGATGAGAAATTGGCCGACCGAGGAAAAATTCGCTGATCGATGAAAAATTCGCCGATCGATAAAAAATTCCCCGACCGAGGAAAAAATCGCAGATCGTTCGCTCGAAAAGAGAAGAAGTGGTCGACCCGAGGTCGTGCAACCTTCTCCGCATCGCGAGCAGCCACGCTCCCGAGAGAGTTGCACCGAATAATTTTCAATTCCCTCGGCAAGTGCGAGCTTGTCGTCGCCAATTTGCGAATCAACTGGTATGCGAGGTCGAATAATCGCGAATCTAGACGAGAGTAGAAGGCGCGAGAGGGAATCGCCTCCGACCACTTTACAAATCATAAAGTGTCCGGAGATCGCGTAATGGATTGCGTTGCGTGGTGCGTCATGGTCGGAGAGGCTGGAATTGCTCGGCGATTATATCTCCGAGGTGATCGACACACCGGGCGAATTATCTTCATCCGAAAATCCGTTGCCCGACGATCCTCGAAAATAAACGGACTCCGGGTCGAGCCGGTCGTCCTTGGACGGTAACGAGGAATGCGAGGAGTGTTTATCGGTGGAATCCCTGCCACTCACTGGCGCAATCTACGCGTCGCTCATTTGATTGCAAAAAAAGAAAATTGTAAAAAAAATTAAAAAAGATAGAAAACCAGTTTAGATTCGGCAATGCCTCCAAAAAAACTTCTCCGAGGAAGATTGCGGTAGAGAGCCTTCACAAAAATCATCGTCATCGATTATGCCGAAAAGTCGTCAATTGTACAGTGTTGAAAAAAATGAAAATTTAATGTGCCCGGTTGGAATTTTTATGCAAAAAGTGGCATATTGAACAGAATGTACAGTTGTGATGAAAAATTAATATAGTTTTACAGTAAAATGAAAGTAAATTATTGAAATGAAAGTACTTTTATAGTAAAATTAATGTAAATTATTTCTAAAGTTTTCAATATATTGGACATTAATTTTTCATTACAATTGTACACGAAATCTGATATACCAGTTTATGCATCAAAACTGCCAGTACATTAAATTTTAATCGAATTTTTTTACAGTGTAATACAGGAGAGAGCATTCCAAGAAAAATCATCGTCATCGATTATGCTGGAAAGTTGTCGTTCATAATACGGGAAAGAGAGAGTATTCGAATAAAAAAATTATCGTCACCGATTATGTCGGAAAGTCCACGACCGTAATACGGGACAGAGAGAGAAAGTGAGAGTATTCGAAAAAATCGACATCAATAATGCCGGAAAGTCATCGATCGTCATACGAGAGAGAGAGAAAGAGGGTGTTCGAAAAAATCGTCACCGATTATGCCGGAAAGTCGTCGATTTTGTTAGTCGACGTACACTATTATAAATGTAAATTTAATGTAACGGACTAGAATTTTTCCGCAAAAACTAGTATATTAAATATAATGTACAATTCGGATTAAAAACGAATATACTTTCACAGTATCGTTAAAGTCAACCATTGGAATTAAAGTACTTTTACAGTTAAAAAATTAAAGAAAATGATTTAAAGTAACCGGTCTCAAAAGTTTTCAATGTACTGTACATTAGTTTTTCATTACAATCGTACATAAAATTTGATATACCACTTTACGCATAAAAATTTCCAGTGGACCAGTCCATTAAATTTCATACGAATTGTTTTTACACTCGAATGCGAAAAAGTGAGAGTATTCGAAAAAAGTCATCGTCATCGATTACGCCCGAAAGCCGTTGATCGTAACACCGGACAGATGGAGAGACAAAAAAAAAAAAAAAACATCATCATCGATTATGCCGGAAAGACGTCGATAGTAATATGTTTACCGAGCAGTCGGATATTAATCCCACTCGGTTATACGTCGAGCATTCAGGGGCAAAGTACCATCTGGCTTCGAGAGGAAGCCGCGCGCTGTATCGGGAGCCGCGCGAGAGATGAAATCTCCGACACACAGAAAATTACACACGAACGTGCGTCCCGCGCCCGCGCGCGATATCTTCTTTCAACAGCCGCCAGAAGAAGTGGCGACGCTGCCTTGCATCCACACGACACACACAGCGACGACGTTCGCCGAGAAACATCGGACAAAGAAGAACTATCGCGCCAAGAGAGACTCGCACAGAGACAACTACGAAGAAGTCGTTTCTCATTCCTCCGTAGGTGATGCGACCTACTGCGACGAGACTATCTGCGGGTCTCCAGCCGAGCCCCGACTCTATATTGTATATCCCTCGAGTACTTATTCTTCTTCTTGCGTCTTTCGTTGAGCGTGACACACACGAGTCAACCGCACAACGCCGCTACCAGGAGCTGCATCACGCCGGCTACTTTCACCTGACCCCCTCAGGGTAGGGCGTCATGCGTGCCTCCAGTGATTCACCGAGTGATCTTGGCATTTGCATCGCGGTAGACGGAGGATGGAAAAAGAAACGAAGAAAGGAATAACGTGGTCGTAGAGAGACCCAGTTGACCACGTAATTCGCACGACCCCCCTCTCGAGCGTGGAAACAATTTTTTTTTCTATTGTTCTAGAGACTGCTAGGAACTCGCACTTCGAACTCGACAAAGGAACTCTTCTCTTCGGTATTTTTTTTTCTGCCTCCTTGGACAACTGTGTATTCTGGTGGGCGCTAAGTTTGTAGATTTTTCTTTTTTTTCTTTTTTTTTTCTTCGGTGTTCGTTATCGAACGGCTCGAATAATTCCGGGGAGCAAGTGAAGATTTTTCTACTGTGAATTCCAGTAAGCGCTAACTTCGTAGACTTTTGTTGTTGTTTTGTTTTTCGGTGGTTGTTGTCGAACGGCTTGAACAATTCCGGAGAGCTGGTGAAGATATTTCTCCAGTGGATTCTTCTGCAGTAAATTCTACTGTGCGCTAACTTCGTAGATTTTTCTTGTTTGTCTTATTTTTCCGTTCGTTACCGAATGGCTCGAAAAATTGCGACGAGCAGCTGAAGATATTTCTCCGGTACATTCTTCTATAGTAAATTCCAGTATGCGCTAACTTCGTAGACTTTTGATTTTTTTTCTCTCGTTGTTCATCCCCGAACAGCTCGAAGGATTGCAAAGAGCAGGTTAAGATATTTCTCCAGTGCATTCTTCTAGACTAAATTTTAGTATGCGCTAACTTTGTAGACTTTTGTTGTTGTTTTTTTTTCATAGTTGTCCATTACCGAGCGGCTCGAACAATTGCGACGAGCAGGTGAAGATATTTCTCCAGTGCACACTTCTAGAGTAAATTCCAGTATGCGCTAACTTCGTAGACTTTTGTTATTATTTTTTAGAATCTCGTTGCTCATTACCGACCGGCTCGAACAATTGCGACGAGCGGCTGAAGATATTTCTCCAGTGCATTCTTCTACACTAAATTCTAGAACGCGCTAACTTCACAGATTTTTGTTATTATAGCGGTTGTTATTTTTTTTTTCTTTTCATTACCGAGCAGCTCGAACGATAGCGACGAGCAGGTGACGATATTTCTCGAGCCTCAGAATCTTCGCCAGCAAAATGATCGTGGCGGGCAGTCCAAAGGCCACGACAAAGGCGTGAATCCCTTCGCGGGACAGCATGACGTCTGTCGCTTCTCGTTTTCGACTATCGCCGAGTTCCTCCGTCCTCTAAGCGCGCTGGGTTTATTCTCGTAGGCTCTCGTCGAGGTCTCGTCGACCTCGCCGGACGCTCATCTCCGCGCACCGATCTGGCCGAGCGACGATTTTCTTCTTTTTTTCTAGACGATCAAACTCCTCGATCCGGTTTCGACGATCTCCGACGAACTCCGCGGTCTCCGATGCGCGAATCGCTCTCCGACGGCGAACAATTTTTACCTACAGTATAAAAAAAATACAAAAAAAAAAGATTATTATTTATCAAACGACCGACACATAGAGGAAGCGATTTCGGTTCGATCGGACGACCAGGACTGGCTCGTCGAGGACGTTCGAGCTCACTGGCCAGATGGATTCGCGGAGGTGCGAGAGAGGAGAGAGGGATGACGAGAGGATCGAAATAGAGTATTTACGGAACACGCCTGCGAGACAGAGAATCGCGTAGGCTCTCTCGTGGGACAGCCAACGCGCTCTCGCGAGGCAGGCAGAGGGAGAGCGGTCGACCACGAGGAGTTGTGACGAACTCCCCGAAGCCATATATAGTCTTGGCGAGTAGACTCGGTGTGTGTTTGTTGGCCGACGTGAATGAAGGTGGCTCTACTGTGATGCTGCCGCTCCACCTGCTCTCGAATGCCCCCGCCGTGAGAGACTTCAAACGCGCTATCTTAATAGTCGCGACTTCCTTATCCGGAGAATACGGCTGACGATAATCGAGAATTACCGGTTAGCATGTGAAATGTGGAGCGAGTAAGGTAAGAGTTCCAATGCTCGGACACGTCCCAGTCGTCGGACAGTCCTATGCAGATTCAATGTAGTTCGAATTTAAGCATTGGGAATCTAGTTCGAGACTTGTGATCGCACACTGTAAAAAAAAATTTGTTTGAAAATTAATTAATGGTATTGGAAGTTTTTTTTACAGAAACTGTTTCCAAAATTTCAAACACATGGGCGTTGCAATTTTAAGGTAAAATATTTGTATTTTTAATGGAAATTTTTGTTATCTTTCAAGCAAAAGATTTGTAGTTTTAATATCTCGTATTTTTATTTTACAATAAAGGTACATTTATGTTCAAATAATGTAAGCGATGTAAGCAAATTTCGATTTCCAGTACATTAAATGTACATTTTAGTTTCTAAAACATGTCGATTACTTACAAAAAAAATAATATTTTTTTAATTGCGGAGGAAAATAAGAAGGGAGTCCAAATGACCAGTCTTCGAAGGAGGTTTTTCGGCATGTCCTTATTTTCGGATATTGTATGTCCCAATGTTTTGGACAAACACAGATTTTGAGAATTCTGCTGTACGAACTCAACTAGTTCATATTGACTAGAAGAATTTATTTGATATTTATTAATTAAATCGGGGAAAAAATGTTATCAACGCGAAAGGATACTGAAGATAAGATACGTAGAAAGCTGGCTGACCTAACTTCTTCGAACTGCCAGATTACGGGGTCCCGTATGTAGTACCGCTTGCACCAATTTCCGGACACTATATCGTCTGTATTTTAACAAAATGCAACATCAGAAAATAATTTAGGCTTAAAGCTTGTATAACTTTTTTCTGTGCATCAAATAATGTTTTTAGATTACGCGTGACAAATGGGATTTCTAATACTTAAATTCGGAAGAAATCAAATCTGCATAGGAGTGTCCGACAAGTGGGACGTATGCGAGGATTAGCACTGTTACCTTATGTGATGCACAGAAAAAAGTTATACAAGGTTTGAGTCTAAATTATTTTCTACCGCTGCATTTTGTTAAGAGACTGACGATACAGTGTCAGAAAATTAGTACAAGCGTTACTACATACGCGACCCAATAATCGGACAGTTCGAAGAAGTAAAGCCAGCCAGTTTTCTACGTAGCTTATCGTCAGTATCGTTTCGCGTAATTACAATTTTTTTTCATTGCTTTAATTTATAAATTGGCAAAGTAATTTTTTTATTTTATATGAACTAGTCGAGTTCGTACATCTGAATTCTCGGAATCTACGATTGTCCGAAACACTGGGACATACTGACTACAAATATAGGGCCATGGCTGGTACACACTTGGACTCTCTTGTTATTTTCTTCCGTAATAAAAAAAATGTATCTTTTTGTAATTAATCGATGTGCTTTGGAAACTATCAACTTGACACTGGTTTCAGTTATTTTCACAAAAAAAAATTGTTCTCGGCTAATCAACAACTGCCGGAATCTGGGGATGCTCTTAACCGTCCGAGCGTTGGTCTCGCAAAAAAAAAAAAGGAAAAAAAACAAAGAGAAATGGAAATAATGTTCTAGGTACTGTGCAAGCGTTCAAGCTGGTTAACAGTAACAGTCGTAAACTTTCGTGTGCACGAGAGAGAGCAGCGTCTCTCTGGCTGTGTTGAGGCATACGAAATTTATGTTCTCGTCACGAAGAAACTGTGCCGTTAGCCCGGGGCACTTCCGCGGACGATGCCACCGCGAGTCCCGGGACCGCGAGTTGTGGCCCCCCCGAGCACGAACGTGCTAAGCCTGACCCGTATATAAACGTTCGCGGGCGAGCGGACGAGGACTCGGATAACCAGTTGCCGGTAGCCCGTGGATCGAGAGAGCTCCGACCTCCCCCCGGTGAATCCTTCTACCTTCCTACCTGGCGAAAATTTAATCTCTGCGAGCTAATCGAAAGATGCCTCGAGTCTTGAATAATAATAATTGTTATTATTATTATTATTATTATTATTTTTTTTTTTTACTGAAAGATGCAACTTTCATTGGTGGAAACGATTTGGATGATCCGTTGCACTAAGACAAAGCTTTGCCCCCCCCCCCCCCCCCGGACTATTTAAAATCTAGGAAATTTATTTAGATCAAACTTATATTTTTTCCGACGGTTGTCGAATAATTATTGTGTTTGAATATAATACAATTGTGCAATCTTGTCGGTAGAGTCCGATATCATTAAAACTTTACTGCAGTGTTTTATCGGGTCTTGAATAATAACAATTATTATTATGTTTTTAAGCTGAAAGTATGAAACTTTCACTGGTGGCAACCATTTGTCTGATTGCATTGAATTCGTTGCGCCAAAGCAAAGCTCGCCCGTCTCGCGGCACGGACCATTTAAAATTTACGAAATGAATTTCGGTCAATCTAATATTTTCTTCAACCGTTGTCGAGTAATTATTGTGGTTGAACAAAATAAAATTATGGAATCATATCGGTGCGATATAATTTGTAAAAAGATGAATTTTTGTTATTTTTGCATTTTTACAAGACTTCCTTTACTGTTCTTCTTTAACCTTGTTCACCGAATATATTTGCTTATATCTGCGGCGAACTCTCTCAATCTGCAATTGTTCGTTTGGCCGATGCGCTTACGGATGGCGCGTACAATTTTGCCCAGTCCGTCAATATACCCATTAAAAAAAAATTAATATCTTGCGATCATTGCGAGCAAATGCGAGCAAATTCTTGAAATTTCGAACACAAATGCTTTGCAATTCTACAGTAAGATTATTATTTTTAATGAACATTTTTGTAAATCACAGGCAAAATATTTGTAATTTTAAGTTCAATTAACGTTACCAATGTAAGAAAATGTAAAGTACCAGTGCATCAAATTTACGATTTATTTTCACAGTGCACAGCACTATTTTTCTCGTAGTTCCAGAGACGAGCGAATGGGTGAAAAGAAATGCATAGCTTAGGAAGCAACAAATTTTCCGTGGGTGTGTCGTCGCGTAAGTAGGCTGCTGTGCGCGAGCGTGTGTCAACGACTGGTGCACGAGGCCTCCCGTAGATTTTTAACCCGCGATATCGTGTGCGCGAGCTGCCCCGGTGAATGGAGAACTCGTCGGGTAGGCCTTCGCGACTCGCTGACCCACTGGCCGTTCGGGCTTGGACTAAATCGTTGCCCGTTTTTTTTTCTTCTTTCCTTCCTTCTTTCTTCCTCTTCTCGTCCACCACCTCGTTCCTATCTTCTGAGCGGCGTGCGTGAACGGCGAGGCTCGCTCCAGATCTCGAGTGCCGAGGCATGGCCCAAATGTGGACTGCTCGATGTTCGCTCGAGAAAATATACTCTTCGCCTCTCTTTTGCCGCCGCCGCTCGATTCGCAATAGTTCGAGCTGATAAGTAGGATTTCGTTCTCCGGAATCGAGGACAATCATTATATTCTCCTCGCCAGAAAAAAATGACCAAATCGCACGAATGCAATTAAGAACTCTCTCGGAGTTCGCCGAGACGAAACGACGATTTCAGCGTCCGTGGATCGACCTCCCTCGCCGGTCGAAGCGTCGAAAAAAATAATGGAGTTGTACCTTGCGAATACGTTTCTCGGCGCGTTATCGCGGCCCATAAATGGCGCGGGCGTTGGTCCGTGCGATGGAAGCCCCACCCTTGCTCGAGGACACGAGCAAGCGAGCTCTCCCCTCGTCGTCTGCCGTCGGGTATATTAGAATATAGACGAAGTCGGACCGCTGCGCTTTCGGCGGAGGGAAGAGAGCTCGCCGCACGACGATTCTCCAAAAATAGTAACGGCGTCGGCGAGCGCACCGCGGCTGTCCGTCGAACGGCCCGGTCGTGTGCGTGCGAGACGCGAGTTTCCACGGCCGACGAGCGTTAATTCGACGATTCGTCGTAATCGAGCGACGACTTTGTAATCTTCCCTTAAAAAAAAAAATAAATAAATAAAAAAAAATAAAAAAATTTGAAATAAAATAAATTTGAAGCTTTCTCGATTCAGGAAGCGGAAGTCAGTGGAATCGACGGTAATTGCCGCGTAGGGGAATCCCCAGTGCGTAGGCGGTGGACGAGTGCGACGGAGACGCCGGGCAAGTTCGATTGGGAATTCAATACGGCCATAAATATAATGGCTCGGAGATCGGTTAGCGTGGGTCGACCGATAGCTCGCCGATTTTGCACCTCGTGAGAGAGAGAGAGAGGAATCAAAAGCGGAAGTGCATCGTCACTGAGGAGGTTCGGCCCTTCTCCTCGTTGTCGAGCGGCACCGAGGGAGAGCCCGGCCAATTAATCGAAGCTCTCTGCCCACGTGGTCCTCTTCTCTTCTTTCGTTGGTTCTTCTTTTTCTTCTTCTTCTTCTCATTCTTCTCTTTAACCGACAAAAGGATCGTTCGGCGATTCGCGCCGGTTTCCCGGTCTTCCGAGACGAAGAGCCGAGTTTATGCACCGGCCTCGATATCTCGAAGATCGACGGTGGGGTCTCGTTTCTTTCTCTCTTTCCGCTCGCCGCTCTGCACGCCCGTCTGGTTAGAAAGGAAACTTGTTTCACCGAGAGGAGCAGCTCTCGTTGTACTCACCACATAGCCTGCACCGAGACCGGCTTGAATATGTGTTGACGGCCGCACACGCTGACGCTGAAGCCCCTGAAACGGAAGAAAGCGAAAACGGATGTTAGCATCAGTGAACAGATAAATAAAAAACTAACGACTATTTCAGCATAATAATGAGCGAAGCGATATTTGTCGTTCTTTTGCTTCCTCATAGAGGAAGCTTTGTTTTCGTTAAAAAAAAAAATCAAGATTTTCATGTAAACATGATCAGAACGTTCGAAAACGTCAAGTCACATTTGCAAAAATGTCTGCATGTGTGATGGTGTTTGTGTATTAGTGTTTGTATGTTGGTGTTTGTGTTTTGGTGTTTATATGTTGGCCTTTGTGTATTGGTATTTGTGTGTCGGTCGTTTGTGCCTTGATGTTTGTGTGTTAATCAGATTTTGAAATTTTCGAAAAAGCATGTTCAGCGCGAACACGCTTTTTCGAAAATAGAGCGCCTACTTTTGTTGCTCTGGGTGTAAGTAAATCCCCAGTATCTGGGGCCGTTGCTCCTGAGGATAGTCGACGAGTTGCATAATTGGGGATTGAAGGGAGGAGGACTCTTCTGTCTTTCCCACGGTATATCGGACGGACTACGACTGAGATAATTAATGAACCGTATACGAGGCGGCGAGCGTTTCGTACCGAGGAAACTCCACACATCGAATTGCTCGCTGTGTATTCAAACGTAGGCTAGGAGGAGATTCTATCGCTACTTCCATCGACGCTGATCCATAATTTCTATGGCGATGTAATTTGTTGGCGAACGCTGAAATACGCTTTGGGAGGAAAAAAATACATAAAAAAGAGGAAGAGCGACGACGACGCTGCGGATTAATTTATCATCGTCGATAAATCTAAAGTTCATTTCTCATAGTCACACGGGGAGCCTCCCGTGGCTTCGTCGTGGCCTTTTAAACGGTGCTCGGAGTTCCCTGATTGGTAGGTCGGTATTTCACCGAAGCGGGATCCTCCGCTGAACGTGCAAGATTATTATTCGTTTACTTTTAAATGATATTTTTTTCTTCTTTTTTTTTTTTAAATCGACCGATCAAAACAAATCTTGGGAGAACGTAGATTCGCATTGCTATAGAATTACTTAACTTTGAGGTCTGGCGAGTGGATAAAATTTGTCGCTAAGGCACGTAGACAGCCTTCCTTCCTTAGGCAGTTCGAACGTGCATAATTATTATTCGGTGACTTTAGGAGAATTTTTTTTTTTTTTTTGTAATTCACGTATTAAAAAAAAATCTCGGACGATTCGTCAATTCGCATTGCTATAAAATCATATAACTTCGAAGCCTGGCGAGTAAATAAAAGTAGTTGCTAGATTATTCTTCGCTGAATTTTTAAGGGAATTTTTCTCCTCTATTTTTTTTTTGTAATTGACCGATCAAAAAAAAATTTTCGACGAACGTCGATTCGCATAGCTATGGAATTAACTTCGAGGTCTGGCGAGTAGATAAAATTTGTCGCTAACGCGTATAGGCAGCCTTCCTTCCGGGGGAAGCTCGAACTGCGCGAATCGCGAAACGGTTAACGCAACAACCCGTTGCGTCGCGTTACGAGGCGGCATCCGTTGCATCCATGTAGCCGGCCGACGCTAATTACCGAACGCTCGCGAGAGTTACATAAAGCGGTGTATTATGCCTCCTCGTGTACCGTATGGGCCGCCGCCGCCGCTGCTACTGCTGCGATACGGTCATCACGTGTTTCCCCCGAGAATATTGCGCCGTGATACGCGCGAGTACCACCGACAAACTATATGCTTTCACGCTGCAATTCACAGTTCGTTCAGACTCGAAAGGAATCAATTATGCAGCCATTTTTTTCTCTATCAATACTACGAAACAACGTTGATAAATACTGACTTTACGATCTTACGCTTACTTCGAACGGAGATCGATGTGGCTAATTAATTTTTTTTTCCTCTTATAGGCCAATATTTACTTTATCAAATTACGGACTCTATCAGCAACATCTCTAATGTTTATCGGTAAGTCCAAAGGATCCGAACACAAAATAGGAAATGTAAATTAATTAATCATTTTTTTTTTTTTTTTGGAAAAACGATAAAACATTTTTTGAATCTCAGTCTCGTTAGAATCTCTCTAAGCCATCAACGGAAGTCAACAATAATATGACGAACGATTATGAATAAACAAAAAAGTAATTAGCTCCATCTCCGATTGCAGTATTCACGCTCGATGAAACATAAATGATAAATTCATGTGAGAATAAACACTCAGAACGTGAGATACGAATGAGAGTGAAATTTGAAAAAAAAATTAGCCAAACACCAAATGTAGATGAATTCATCATTTTGTTGAAAAAACAATAAATTAATTTCTGAATATCAGTTTCCTCAGAATGTCTGTAGGACATCATCGAAAAAACAACAGACAATTGTTGTGTAATTAAAAAAAGAAAAAAATAATTAGCTTCATCTCCGATTGAAGCATGCACGCTCGATGAAACGAAAATAATAAATTCGTGTGAGAATAGATGGCGAGCCGACTATTAAAACGAGAAATAATTAATGACGATGAGCGCGCGGCGAGCCCAGCTGCCGCTTCTGCCGCGGCCCGATGTCGTATCGAACCGGCTCATCAGGCTCGGCGCGCGATTCACGGTTGCGTGTCTGGCTTAATCAGGGCCCCGTACGTTCGTCCGCGGCGCTCGTCGATCCCCCCCGCCGCATAATATATCCTACACTGTGTGTAGTATACTTATGCGACGACAACACGGAGTTTAAAAGAAAACTCCGCCTCGACATGCCCGAAGCGATATTGACGCTGCCGGACACGGGACAAGCAGGCATCGAGCTGCCTCTCCGGATCCGCTGGAATCACCGGGACGACGGAGAACCCGACAGCTCGCGCTCTCTCCTTCCCTCCCTGGAGAAGATCCGAGGAACGGAAGAAAGAGGAGAGGAGGGCCTGGCTGCCAGCCGAGTACCGGGGTTCGTTGACATCGAGCGGAACGCGAACTCTCCGTAACCGCCACTTGCTGCTCATCTCTTCTTCTTATTCTTCATTCTATTCTTTTTATTTTTATTTCTTTTTTTTCTTTATATCTGGCGAACGCATTGCCACTCAGGTTTCCTTCTGCGCGTGTTGTGTTTGTATGTTGGCGTTTGTGGTGTTGTTTGTGTGTGTATGTGGGGGGAGGGGGTGTTGTGTTTGTGATGTTGTGTTGTGGTATCGTGTTTGTGGTACTGTATTTGTGCTGTTCTATTTGCGGTATTGTATTTGTGGTACTGTATTTGTGGTGTTGTGTTTGTGGTGTTGTGTTTGTGGTGTTGTGTGCAAACCGAACACCACCAGGTGTTCCGTGTGTGGTGTTCTGTTTGCGGTGTTGTATTTGTGGTGTTGTGTGCAAACCGAACACCACAAGGTGTTCCGTGTGTGGTGTTCTGTTTGCGGTGTTATGTTTGTGGTGTTATATTTGCGGTGTTATGTTTAGCGGTGTTATGTTCGTGGTGTTATATTTGCGGTGTTATTTTTGTAGTGTTCTGTTTGTGTATCCGCCACTTGCTGCTCATCTCTTCTTGTTATTATGCATTCTATTATTATTATTTTTTATTTCTTTCTTTTCTTTTTTCTTTATATCCGGCGAATGCATTGCCACTCAGGTTTTCTTCTGCGCGTGTTGCTCTTGTTCGACGACCGGAGTCCGCGCGGCTACCGTTGATCCTGGCCACTAAAGGACACTCGAGCCTGTCGGGCTCATTTTCTTCTTCTGCTGTTACTTTAATGGATCTCCCTCGACGAAGAACGTCCGACAAATGGGAGAACCTCTTCCCGGTGTCCGCTCGGGATCGATACCCGAGCGAAAGGATATCGGCGATGACCGCCCGTTGGGACGTCGGATACAGTAATAACCGAGCGTACGCGTTTGCGGAATATTACCCACACCAGTGTGCCTCCCCGTCTACGACACGAGTAATTATCAGTCGATGATCGCGAGAAAAAAAAATTCTTCCCGTTAATATCCTTGGATCCGTCCGTGCGGGGCTCTCGGAGATGGTTCGACGACATCGACGACTGCGACTTTCTGCCGTTTTCTCCCCTGCCAGGACACGAGTCGTTAACCGCCGTTTCAATCGCAGCTACTGAATTTTTTTTTTTGTTTGCTGCCTTTTATACTATTTCGCTTCTCCGTGTATCGCGCCTCCTGCAAATTGCCCACATCCTGCTTCGTACGCGTTATACTGGAATCATTGCAACGCTATGCGTAGCATTGTAAATAATATTATAGCGCTGCCGGGTGAATTTTTTTTTTTATATATACCGTTCTTTAACGACGACCTGTTGGGACAGTAAGGATGATGGTTAAGAACGACAGTGGTTTTATGATCGGCGTGATGGAGAGCATTGTACCGTGAAATAAAAAAAAAAAAAAAGGACAGGTGGAAAACTTACCCGTCACCGTCGAGAGTGATGGCAGTGTCCGCGAGGACTCGGAGGACGAGACCGACGGTCGCGCGCGCATGGCAGTCGATACCCAGAAGGCAACTCTCCTCCGCGTCTTGGCGACCGGTGCACGACACCACGACGAGGTAACGCGTTCTTCCAGGATGCACCGACTCCAGCTTGACCGCCTGAAAAAACAAACGAATCACAAATTTATTGGCCGCCGGTGAAAACAATTAAACGAACAAAATCAATAAGGAAATAAATAAAATTGATCGCTAAATCAATACAATTGATAATTAAATAATTAAAATTGATAAATCAATCAATAAAATCGATAAATCAATCAATAAAATTGATAAATGAATCGATGGAATTGATAAAACAATTTTTTTTAATTGCAAAGAATTGACGCAAGTTGTGTGAACATTTTCTTTTTCTTTTCACCAAGCCCCACAAGTTTCGTCGCGCTCGGGCGAAAACTAAACAGGACGCGGTTGGCCGCAGAGCGGGGACCGTTTGGGTATCCGTCGCGGAACTCCGTGGATTTCCTGGCCGAGCGGGAAAAGGCTTCTCTTATCGTTCGTAACCGTCGCCGGGGCGATAACAGCCGAACGGCTCTCCGAGTCTCACGGTACGAAACACTCTCGCCGTGTCCGCTAACGAGCCAAATAATAAAGAACCAACATGAAAACACACGACTAAAGTGAGGCCTTCAGGCTTATTAATTTAACCGAAGAGCCGAAAGAGCAAGCGAGCGAGCGAGAGATCTCGAATCGCACATATCAAGCGACTTCCTTATTCCGGGTTGGGAAAGCGCCGGGCTAACTCGTTTTATTCCTTCAGCCGAGTTTTATGCCCTCCTCTGTATTCCCCAACCGCGTAATACCAATGCAAACACATTCGCACACACGCTCTTTTTGCACCCGGTGTGTAGAAAGGACGCAATTTCTCAACGTAACGCGACGAGTTACGTAAAGCGCGCATCGAGGATAGCGGGAACTCGGCGAGGAGTCTCATTCCCAGGGAGTTTCTTTCGCGCAGCTCTTTCCCCCCCCCCGGCCGGTGACAACAGATTCTGTTCGGGAGAGAGGCGAAGTAAGTAAACTCCGTTGTCGACGAGCGAGAGTCTCGATTATTAAATCACGGCCTTAAGGAGTCAGCGTTGATGAACAATGTGAAACAATGTTGCGTCGCCTGTAGCGGATCGTCGAGGATAATCCCCCACGCCTGAACGGCTATTGCACACGTTTTTTTTCCACCGGCGTACAAGCGTCCGTGTAATTAACGAGGTTCGCACTATAATGACTTCACGGCACGTAACGCGTTCCGGTAATCGAACGAGTAATCCGGGCAGGAAAATTACAATGATAGTGTAAGATCGCAGGGTAGCGATTGTTGCAGAAGCCGGCTGGATTTTGTCTCGGGCGGGGAGGTCAAGCGGGCGATCTTTAAGGCGATCTGTATTTGAGGTAACGGTAACGATGCTCGGAGACGTTCCAGTCGTCGGACACCCCTACGCAGATTTGTGTAGTAGTGCGTATTTATTAGAAACATGTTACATTGGTTACCGATCTTTCTAGTGATTACATGAATGTATGGTAACAAAATCTGCTAACGAGCCATCTTTGGCACTTGGTCCCTCAGCTGACTGCAGATTTGATTTATTCCGAAATTTAAGTATTTGAAATCCAATTTGACACTCGAAATTGTGTCTACGAACATTATTTGATGCAGAGAAAAATAGTTATAGAAGGCTTCATTTTATTTGATTGAATGATTTAAGGCCTAAATAAATTTATAGTGCATTTTCTGTTAAAAGACAGACGATATAGTGTCCGGAAATTGGTACAAAAGTAACCACGTACGCGACCCAATAGTCGGACAGTTCTTAGAAGTTACGTTAGCTAACTTTCTACGTGGCTTATCTTCAGTATCGTTTCGCATAAATATAATTTCCATTGATTTAATTAACATATGGCAAAGAAAATCTTTTAGTTAATACGAAATGGTTGAGTTCGTACATCAGAATTCTCGAAATCTATGATTCTCCAAAATACAGGAACATACAGTCTCCAAATATACGATATACGATATAGACCTGTTCATTTGGACTCTCTTGTTATTTTCTTCCGAAATTGAAAAAACATTTATCTCTTTGTAATTAATCTATGCGTCATGAAAACTAGAAACTATCAGCTTGACATTGCTTTCAGTTATTGTCACAATAAATTTCTTCTCGACGAATTAATAACTGCTCGAATCTAGGGATGCTCTTAACCATCCGAGCATCGCTACCTTCGCCTTATCGGAGCATTCTCCCGACTACCGAGCCGGGCGCGCGACTCTCTCTCGATACCCCGGTGTAACGCTCTCGACGAGAATCCGTAACGAAGCGATTAGTCGAACCTTCCCAGAGTTCTGATTGCAATTTATAACTCTTCTCGCCTCTTCATCGAACGAAAAAAAAAGTAAATAAAAAATAAAATATAACGGTATATCAGCGTTGTATAATAACGGCCCGTGTTCGATCTATCTTATCCCCGCGTTCGATCGTAACTGCCTTTACTTTTTATTGTTAATGCCGCGCGAGAGATAGCTTGGAGAGTCGTTTCCGCTGCAGCGAGGGGCAAAGTCGATAGTCGATAGTCTTGTACACACAAATAGAATCATAAGTAAACACCGGGAGCGCGTTACGCTATAGATATACACGATAGCGAAGAGGCGGCTGCGGCGGGTCTAAATAGCGAAAAAGAATTACGGAGGGACGGAGCGGGAGACCAGGAGCTCTTGGAGAGAGCTTTTCCGTGGAGAGCGCGAGCGATCCGTTAATCATTCGCTCGAATGACTTCCCGCTCGCGATTAATGACAGGCCGCTGACCGTCTATAATACACCCGGACGACTGCGTAGACCGAACGACACGTCCGTCTCGCTCTCGGCCGTTGGACTCGTCGCCCTCCCTCGATAAACATGAACTCTATCCGAGGCTCTCCCCGGTAAAAGCCGGCCGTGTGCTGCGCGATACAGGGTACAATTATACCGCTGCCGCTCGCCGAGGAGAGAAACAAGACGAAAAGCCATCGCATCACGCGGATGAACGGGCGACGATGCGCCAGACGTGAAAAAAATTGGCGACGGGTTTGCGTACACGATATATATAGAAAAAAAAAGAGAGAAAAAAAATGTACAAAGCGATGGCTCTGATAGAAGGCTTTGTCGAGTGCGGACAAATGATTATTGAAAAAGACCGTACGGGCTTCAAAAAATTGAAAGGAAAGGAGTTGATTTTTTTTTTTTTTTGAGCGTGATGAAAGAATTTAGTCGGTGCTGCCGATGCATAGATTGGACCTCGTGGTCCGGTTCTCGGGTGAAGTGTCTGTCTAAGCCGAACGAGATAATCTCGCAGAGCGGTACGAGGGACCTATTTTCAAGGTAGTTTAAGGTAGTCCTGCGAATAGTGTTCACTTCGTTTCTCTGAAACATAAGTTTTAGAGAAATGAGAGGAAATTGCAAACAATTATCGATGGTACAAAAATCTTTTCAAAAAGGCAAGCATGTTAAAGGTGCTCAAACGATTAATTTTGCATGATAATAATTCCAAAATGTTATTAGCACATTAACGAAACATAAAATTGTTCGACAAATCTGTCGGAAACCTAACTTTGTTTATTTCGAAATGATTCGTCCACTTTTCTAAATACCTATGAATTTTTTCCGATTTTTATATTCACTTTGACATTTTTTATATAGGAAGAATGTGTAGAAAGTCGCAAGATTCACAGTGAAAAAAAATTGGTGACGAGTTTGCGTACGACATATATATAGAAAGAAAAGAAAAAAAAACTACAAAGCGATGGCTCACAGAGAAAGCTTTGTAGAGTGAGAACAAACGATTATTAAAAAAGGCAGCACAGGCTTTGAAAAAATTGAAAGCAGAGCAGTTGATTTTTTTTTTTTTTTTTTTTTTTTTGAGAGAGCGATGAATGAATTTACTCGGTGCTGCCGATGAGCTTGATGCATGAATCGGGTCACGGGCTCCAGTTTTCGGGTGAAGTGTCTGTCTAAGCCGAACGGGATAATCTCGCAGTGGGCTACGAGGGAACTATTTTTTCTTGGGATCAACCGGGTCAGGCCCACGCGTATTTAACGCGGGTGAGACGTGTCTGGGCCGATGCTGCCGTGTTCTCGGGACGAAAAGAGTCTGGCACGGAAGTGAGCATGAGCGAACGAAGTCGCACCGCCCACGCGTGGAAACAATGAGGGGAGTCGATTGGCGAGAGGAACTCGAGGGATCCCGAAGAGATCGGTGAGAAGTTCGAGGGAAGTCGATGGAGAGCTTCCACCCCGCGATTTTCGATTTGAGGTAGTCCTTGCGAATAGTGTTCACTTTGCATAAGTTTCAGAGAAATGAGCGGGACTTGCAAACACTTCTCGATGGTACAAAAATCTGAAAAAAATCAAGCATATCTAAGACACTGAAAATATTAATTTTGCACAATAATAATTCCAAAATGTTATTAACAAACTGATGAACAATACAATTGTTCAACAAATCTCCCGGAAACCTAACAACTTTTTTATGAAAATGATTCGTTTATTTTTCTGAAAACGTATGATTTTTCTCAGATTTTTAATTCACTTTGAATTGTGTAACTCTGCAAAATAAACATTTGACTACTGAATTTTCTTCTCTACGTGCGTGAAAGGTCTCCGGGCCGATGCTGCCGTATTCTCGGTACGAAAAAGAGTCCGCCACGGAAGTGAGCATAAGCGAGCGGAGTCGCGCCGCCCACGCGTGGAAACAATGAGGGGGGCTCCGTTGGCGGGAGAAACTCGAAGGATCCCGAAGATATCGGTTCTTCGACGGGAAGTTCGAGGGAGTCCGCCTCCCTCGATTCCCGATACATAAAACGAGATCGGGACTCGCGGCGCGGAAGAGGTCCGGAGTCAAGTTCAGCAAAGTAGCCAACGAAGCGAGACGTTTGATCAGCGACGATAGTAACACGATCGTACGTGAGAGAGTACATTGGGCGCGGGAACTCGCGTTTGCGAGTTTGATGAGCCTGGAGCATAACTCGCGGTTAGGCTGCCGCCGTTGCCGCTGCTGCGAGGATGGTGGAACGACGACGATAACATCTCCAGACGGTCGTTCCTCCTGACTGAACTCGACGCCCGGCTCTCTCTTGCGCGCTCCCTCGCTCCCCGGTCCGGTCCAACTTCTGCATCGCCGTTCGTGTTTGCCCGAGCTATCGGACGGATCCCCGAGTGCTCGCGATTAGTGCCACCGTAATACACGCTCTTCCCTCTCTCCTTCTCTCTCTCTCTCCCTAGGCTTCTCGTATGAATATTATTTCCACTTTAATCTGTCTTTGGCTTGTGGTTTTTTTCATCTTTATTTGTGTATCGGTTTGCTTTACTTCCCTATCTTTTGCTTATGATCTTCTTACTTTTGCTTATTTTCATTTATTTTCGATTAGTTTTTCCTTGTGTTGGCTTATGTTTCCTTATTAGCGCCATTAGGTGTGTAAGGTACTCGTAAGTTGTATGTATGTATTTTATTTTTTATTTATGTTGTTTGCTTCTCTTCCCCATGTTTTCCTTATGTTTTCCACCTTGCGTAATTTTTTGATTATTTTCACCTAGTTTTTGCTTATGTTGGCTTATTAATAACGTACTTATGTAAGTTCTTCGTAAGTTGTATGTATTTTATTTCGATTTATTTTGTTTGCTTTATTTGCTTGTATTTGGTTTGTATTTCTGGAATTTTAAGACGTTAATTTCAACTTACGATCGAACTTAAGATCGGATTTTGGTCCGAACTTCATTGCGTGCTTAAGATCGAACTAGAACAACAATGGAATTTGAGTTCAGACTTAAGTTCGAACTTAAGATCAAACTTATTAATGTAAGCATGAAGTCAAGTTCGAACTTCAGATGGATCTTAAGCCCGCAATGAAGTGTGCATGGGATACACTTCAATCTTAAATTCGATATCAAGAGCGATCTTAAGTTCAAACTAACGTTTTGAAATTCGACGCTTACAGCCCCAGAAGACCGAATAAACATCTCTCTCCCTCCGATTCTCCCCCGAAGTTCGTGCGACCTCTGAACGGAAATCTGTAGATTCGTCCAGGATTATTATTTCTTAAAAAAAAAAACAAATAAAAAAAATCTATATGTACAAAAAATGTATGAAATCTCTCTTTAATTTTCAAATCCGGCCCGGAGATCTTCGATATAGGAACGTGCACGAGGAAAGCCACGACGGCGACGATCTTTTGGGTTTCGACTCCTCTCCTCTCGCCGGTCGTCGGTGCTCGCTCGGCAGTTATTATCGACCCATTTCTCGAGGTCTCCTGCAGCCGCGGTGGCCTGGGCCCTCTCGCCGAGTACGTACGCGATACTGCAACTTCGATGTTTTCTATACAGTATTATAGAGCATGAAACGTATCGCGTAACGTATAGCTTGCGGCTTTTTTTTGTCTTTCATCGCCATGTATATAGAAATACTGGTGGGACGGAGAGACCGCAGCGAGAAACCGCGAAATGCATCGACAACTCGGTGAATAAATCGCCCCGTTGTTGAATGCATATATATATACATACATAAGGGAAATTCCAAGTCAAATCAGCACCCCGTATATTTCGTTCATTTTTTTTGTACGATGTTGCTGAAACTTGCAAAAAAAATAGTAAATATTGAGACCCCATTATCGTGTGTTGCGTAAAAATCATATTTTCTAATTATGGAATCAGTGTGAATTCTTTCAGATTAAAAAAGGCATTATCAGAATTGGTTTTTTCGAGGATTCAAAAATTTCAGCGGTGGTAAAAAAAATATGAAATAAATCTGAGACACTTAAGGTTCGTTAGGAACGTCATAGTAAAAAAAAAAAAAAAATGAACAAAATCAACGGGGCAGAGGGACATGGGCTGTTCAATTTGACATGGAATGCCCCATATATGTATCGAGGAGCGAGGCAGGAGGGCCACAGATATATCTGCGCGAGTGAAACAGGACGGCTGTTACGAGGTCCCGAGAGGGATTCTTTTCCCGAGGCTGCTGCTGTGGCTCGAGAGTATCCGTGAAGAGTCCCCGCGAAGAAACGAGGCCACGTTACATCGGGTACCCAAGGAGGATACATCAGCTGCCTCCCGGGTACACCTCTCGTGTGTATAAAGTGCAGCCCGATGTAAAGTGCACACCGTGTTATATACGGTTAATACATAAGTGAGCTCAGAAACGGTTGAATTTATTTGTGCTTATGTTTTGTACACTACAAACAAGTGCGGTATATCGCGGATTGTGCATATCCCTTTCTCTCTGTGTTACTGGTTGGGACGGTGGAACGACTCGGCGGTACACTCTCGCTACCAATTGACCGATTGTGTTCCGTGCAACAGGCGGATCCCACGTAGACGAGACCTCTCGTTTCTTGTTCTTCTATTTTTTTTTTCTTCTTTGGCTTCGCCCCGCGATTATTCTTCTGGTGTTCATGTGAAAGTGCCGAAGATACCGATGCACCATCGCATTCAGTGTCCTCAGGTGGATTCCCTGATGGTCTGGTGCACTGCAAAGAAATCTGAATACGTGCGAATATAGATCCGAAATAAATCCAACGTAGACGAGACCTCTCGTTTCTTGTTTTTCTATTTTTTTTTTCTTCTTTGGCTTCACCCCGCGATTATTCTTCTGGTGTTCATGTGAAAGTGCCGAAGATATCGATTATACTTATATCGATATACCGACGCGATACTTTTTCTTCTTCGTTCTTCGATGCAAATAAATAAAAATATGCGCGAAATTACATCAGGCCATAATGCACATTGAGAAAGTAGGTGGTAAATTTTTTACGATACTCGTACGAAGGTCATCGCAAATCTGACCATCTATTTTTCATGGAGTAATTTTTTTCCCTCTTTTATGGAAAATATATCTTAAGAGCATGTGAAACACGTTCTCAGCGCGTCTCTCTCGCTCTGCCGAGAGCGCCACTGATGCCATCTCTCTCGCACTCCATAGTGTTTCACATGCTCTTAAGTAAATTACGCCTCTTTATTTAAGGTGTATCTTCATCTAGATTTTTTTTTTCTTTTCAAGTAACACAATGTTCACGTACGTCGAGACACGCTTCTGCTCGGGTCGAACGAAAGCGAGTTGGCGCAACGCAGCCTGCTGTGGACAGAGTGCCTTCTCGACGTGAAACAGTTTCACGCTTTGATGCTGCGTACGCAAACTCTCACGTACCTGTTACACACTTGCAATTACGGCAGGTGTACAACAATCAAAGCTTTTTTTTTCTTCTTTTTTTTCTTTCTTAATTCCAGACTCATGCCCGATGATGATGCAGCGCAAGCCGCGGTTAATTGGATCTTAGAAATCCAATTAGAACCACTGGACTGAGGATTGTATATTTTTT
This sequence comes from Stenichneumon culpator, assembly GCA_964017025.1. Lineage (NCBI taxonomy): Eukaryota > Metazoa > Arthropoda > Insecta > Hymenoptera > Ichneumonidae > Stenichneumon > Stenichneumon culpator. The sequence goes on along the minus strand of OZ024779.1, from coordinate 13,916,695 downwards.
TTAATTATACGAAAACTCAGCATTGAGGATTATGCATGCGAGTCGGTCGAATTGTTCGCTCCGGCTTCGCGCCTCGATGCTCCATATATAATATCCGGTGAACTTGACACTTCGATACCGCATTACTACTTGGCCTTTTTAATTTCTTTTTTTTTTTATCTTCGCTTCCCGCACACGTGCTTTCCGAAGGTGTCGAATTTTTCACGCTCGACATCGAAGACACTCGGTCGCGCATACCTCGCAACTGGATATCGGCGACGAGGTTTTCTGCAGTTTTTACACCACCGGGCCGCGCGTCCGGCCGGAGAACGCGGGCTGTCCTTACGTAATCGCAATGCAACGATAAACAACGGTCAGCAGAATTCTTCTGAGATTACGACACAGTGTTGTTGTTGTTTTTTTTTTATATCAAGTTTCTTGACGAGTAAGTTTTGCTCATCGGTGAAATCACCGACAAGTGCGCGCGACTAACGATATTTGGCCCAAAACGCCTTTCTGTTCGACCGTTATAAAACTTTGCTACTTTGCAGGCAAAGCCACACAGAATTGTTTGCAATATTTTTTTCACTTTATGACAATGTAGTTTTTTTAGTAATGCGTGTATGCGTAAACGGTTCGGAAACCGGTCGATAACTACAGAAGGTAGCAATTTTCTCCGCCGATTTGTGTTAGATTCGAATAAAAAACTTACCACAGCGAAGAGTCCGAATTTCAAGAATATTCACGGTTTTGTTTCTGAGATAAATTCAATAAACGAAAGACTCTGTCTCTGTTCAGCTGTTTGCTTTGTCTGCGTTTCACACTCGCACACTGACTAACGCGGTCAGCCCGTCCCTCGTTACCCTCCCGCGATTTTGGCCCAAACATCCTTAAGGATGCATCGGCCCAAACATCCTTAAGAATGTACATTCCCAGCCAAAAGTGAGATTCAGTGAGAATTTGAACACTTGCTGATGGTATTAAAATCTGAAAAAAATCAACCGTATCAAAGATGCCAATAGCATTGATTTTGTAGAATAATAATAATGTCAAAAAGTTATGAACAAATTGCTAAAAAAAATTGTTCAAGAAATAATCAGTAAACCTTTCTTTTTCTCTTCTCAAGTGAATTCGTTGATTTTCTAGAAGCCACATGAATTATTTCAGTATTTTCTTACACTTGTGCATTTTTCGTTGTTGACACGTTTTAACGCCGTAACCACGGAACTGTTGGCGTAATCGCCTCGAAACTTTTCGTGCACACTGTGGAATAGTGACACGGAAATATATCCGAAATTCGTGCCTCTACATCGATTTTTCAAATTTTCGATGAGAACAAAATTTGAAATGTAAGAAAATTCTGAAAAAATTCATACGAATTGTAAAAAATCAATTTTTTCAGCAATTAATTTTTTAAATAATTTTTTATCAAATTTTTTGCATTATTGTTATGCAAAATCGAAGGTTTTGACATCTTTAATATGGCTAATTTGTTTTCAGATTTTTGGGCACATCGCAAGTACTGAAACTTCAATCGATTTAAACTTTTGGTTGGGAATTCATGTCGGATGGGTCCTTAAATAATCGCGCGCACGAGACTCTCAGCCGAACGTTGCCGAGGACCTTGAAAAGAAAAAAAATGAAAAGAAATAAAAATTATTCCGTCTCGGTAGCGAGACAATTTAACGCTCGGAAACAATGGAGCGATTGTGAGAGACGGCGAGACGGCTGTGGTAAATTTCCGCTCGCTGGGCTCCGTGAAATTCGGGGACTCGAGGAAACCGCTCCGAAGGACGCGGGTTTCGTACCTGGCGAGGCACCGCGATGATTCGCAGCTTTCGGTTCGACGCCCGACCGGGTTAGCCAAACTATACGCACCTCCAGGCTTTTACTTTTAAGTTCACTGTTAATAATGGTCTCCCGGATAAAACTCACCATCTTTAGGGTCTCCTCGGGTCGCAGCAGGTAGAACATGGACTGTAGATGCTGTTGTATGTCGCATCCCGCTGCTGATACACGACGGGACGGTCGGGCCCTCTCGTTCGGCGGCAGAACAAGAGCCGCTCCCTTTCCCGCGAAGTAACATTCGCTCAAACTGAAATAACACCGAAAAAAGACAATTTTTTATTTCATTTATTTTTTCTCGTTGTTATAAAGTACTATTTTTAAAAATTAATTTTACTTCCTCATACAAGAAGCTATATTGTTGTTAATAAATAAGTCAAAATAAGCTATGCGCAAAATTGTAATAAATGAGAAAGCCATGAGCAAATTATTTTGGAGCTATTTTATCAGTGACGAATTTTTAGTGACGATAACAGTGTATTCGATTTCGCAGCACGTGGTAGGACGAGACAGAACTAATACTCGGGTACGCGTCACTGACGCGCGGTCGGGGGGAGTGATTCACTTATCGACGTCTATGACGATCGCTGGAATTATCTGACGACGTCAGACTAGTCGATTAAATTTTGTTTGCGAAGTAACGCATTTCTGCTTCCTGACTCTGATTTAAACTGCTATATTGTATTTTTATAAGTCAAGTTTTTATTTCATTTGTTTTTGTGTCAAAGTTGCGAAGAAAAAGTTTAAAAAAAAGTTTAACAAAGAATCGCCCTTGCGTTTTTTTCGAAAAAATGTTGGTTTAAAAAAAAATGTTTTTTTTATTACATATTTTTACGTATATTATTTCGCTAAACGCGAATCCCATAGTATTTTTTATCCAAAGTCAACCAGCAACCCCTTTCTAATTTCCAGAAACAATTTAATTTTTTCCATGTCCGGTACGAATGAAATTCATAGTGGAGATTTCGTCAAATTGCGAAACTTTCTCATAAAACTTGAAAATTGACATTTTCATATCGCTTTCTCATAATCTTCCTTTATTCGCGAGCCTCCTCCATGAGGAAGCCAAAAATACCGAAAATGCTTTCTCATAGAAGACGCTTTGCCATTAAAGGAACATTACGAGACAGCGATACGAAAATTGCAATTTTCAACTTTTATATTATTATTATTATTATTATTATTATTATTATTATTATTTGAGCATAAAGTTCTAGGACAGGATATGTATTTTGTCGATTGAAATTGAACGGAAGACAGTTTCGGGTGTCTGACGCGGGGGTTGCGGTTGTCGCTCGAGAGCTCTCAATTAATGCGAGATCGTTCGATACGCACGTTTTATTTTGTACTCAAGACAAAAGGGGTCGAGAGACAAAGGGACCGGAGAGAATCCGCGGGAGAGCATAGGCAGCGAAAAGGGGCCGCACCACCGCCTCGAGTAGCTTTGAGCGCAGACGAGGCTTATCGATTTTGCGCGCATACAAGCTACCCTCTTTCACCCTCGATGCCTCTCCCCCCCCCCCCAATGTCGCTTTACGCACTCTCATTTCAACCCTCGTAATTCCGGGACCTAATAGATCCCAATCTCCGAGGGAGATGGAGTTTGTCGTCGTCGAACATGCAAAAGAAGAATTCCCGGACTCGCTTCCTCCGTCCTACTGCGGAAATACAGTTAGGCGCCGGTTGTTGTGCCCGAACGTATCCAGGCAACGATCGGCATGGTATTTCAACGGGGGTCCTTGCCCTCCGGCGTTTCACAGTCCCGTCGGAATTGCCGGCCATATAACAATGCGCGAGAATTTAAGAGCACATTTTTATTTTCATTTTTTATTTTATTTATTCAAAAAATTTTAAGTTCTAAACAAAAATATCGAGGAAAATTGCACGAAGTAACAGAAGAGTCGAAGTAACGGAATATGGTCGATCTTCGCTATCCGTTACTCGTCCGACTGGCCCGGAAACTAAACTATATGCAATAGGAACAATTATTTTTTTTTTTAAGCACTTAAAAAAGATCAGCTGTTTCACCAGTGTAGTAAATATGGTACAACGTGTACTACAGGGTTAATGCACAACGCGCATTAAAGGCTAAATTCGTTCAAATCAATCTCATTCATTTTAAGGAAATTTGTCGAATAAAACGAATCTGTTATCCCTCAAAATGAAAATGGATTCGGTAACGTTTGTCATTTCATTGTGCGGGACATAAATCTTACATGTGCCCTTCTATATACTTGACTTTTATATCTCGGAATTGGAGGATCTCGCCTATCCGTTACACGTTCAACTAACACAATTATATTTAATGCAAACATTTTTTTTTTTTTTTTCATTTACTTAAACAAAATAAGAACTGTTTCAACAACGTAGCAATTTTATAACAATGTTTATTAAAGTGTTAATACACAATTTGCATTAAATGTTAAGTTCGTTAAAATAAATTTCACTTATTTTAACAAAAGATGTCAAATAAAACGAATCCGTTATCTCCAAAATGAAACCGAATACGGTAAGTTTTGTCATTTCATTGTGCGTAAAGTAAACCTTCCACGCACCCTTCCATATACTTGACTTTTATATTTTTCATATCCACAGATATATTTTTCGACAAATTCCATGCAGAAGTTTTTTCTTTTCACCGTCAAGCACGGGAATGCCTTCGAGGTACATACAATCGTCGCGAAAAAAGGAAAAAAAAAATCTCGCATGTTTCGCTACTTCACGTGAAGGCAGAGTGTCCCGAGGCAGTTTAAAGACCGGCTCTTTATCGTTTGTGAATCGACGGGATAGACCCGCGGAGAATCCGACCAGCTGCATTCTCCGGGGGACCGGAGAAAAATATTTCGGGGTTTCCTCGGAGCTCTCTCCCTTGGTCGTTGTCCTTTACAATTTTTTTTTTTTTTTTTCATTTCTACTGCATTTTATATTCGTGCAAGAACGAGGTCTCTGCCGGTTGGCATGTGGCAGCTGCGCATGTGCAGCGGGGGAGCCACCGTCGCGCAGTCAGCTGATGGCTCGCCGAGACTCGCCGGTAGGCAAAATCCGAGGTCAACAGCGCGATGAATTTCACCGAGCAAATATCGATCGACCGAGAGTCGAACGCTTTAATTTTATACTCGCTCGTCGGAGCTTCTCGGAATCGTCTCCGCATTGGGAACTGTAAATCATTTATTCCTCGCTTCGAATATGAAATTTCGCGGCTAATTTAGGTCTCGATCTCGAGGGGGTCGAATTATCGGTTTTTCATTCGTTTATCGCGAGTTTGTCGTTGCACGAACCGTCGGATGCAGAGCGACGAGGGGGACACCGGAGAGAGGCACTTGCGCGTGTCCCTGGCACGTGCTCTCACTCGACTCTCTCGCCTCACCGGCCACTTGTTCTCGTTGCCGCGCCGGACTCCGAGCTACTGTCACGATACAATATCGATATGCGTGGTCAATCTCGTCGGGGAACGCGCGCATCGCAACAAAACCATCCGAGAGAGGCGTACATCGCTAATGTCGACTGTTGAGGAGCTGAATGAGGGCGTATATCGTTTTACACTTTTAATCGGCCGAGATACGCTATTTTTAAAAGATTTTACGCATTTTAATTTTTTTGTTTATCTTATTATTATCATTCTTATGTGGGCTGAAGGGCTCAGATCCACGACCCTTTCTCAATGTATATAATCAACCTTACGTATAACATTTAGTATAAGATAGATGTATTGTCAAAATTTCAAAAAAAAAAAAGTATTAAAAACTTCGGGACTTTTTGTATTTTCCACCGTGATTTTTTTTTTGCCGGCGAAGTTTCCTCTACGAGGAAGTTAAATAATCACGGAATATGATTTCTCATCGAAACGTCATACACAAAAGTAGACTATATGCGGAAGTTTTGTCAAAATCTCGACTTTCACGCTTTTATTGTTATCGTTATTATTATATTTATTTTATTATTATTATATTTTGTTTCGGACGTGCAGATAAACCCAAATACAAAACGTTATGGTACACATTGCTATCGAGTTATCTGTAAGCGCGGTTTGTTTTATCGGACCTTGTGGATAAGCGCAGGACTGAAGGGAGTGTTCCTGCTCGGAACACGAGCTGTACTGAGTAGCCGTGGGCGAGCGGCTTGTCTCTTCGGACCGATTACTACAAGAGCGACCAATTCTGAGTCAGCGAGGCACCGAATTATCCTCGAATGTCTAGACTCAGGTAGAGCCGAGTTAAGGTCAGACAGTCATTACCCAGAATCGAAGATCGAAGTGAGTCGCCCGGTATCGCGATAATGGTATTTATATTTCGGTACACCGTGTTTCATTTATCGTCCAAAAATGTTTTAAACGTGGAGTCCCGCTCGAGAGGAGAGCTGGACGCAGATCCACGATTTTTTTAAATTTTACATATAGCATTAAAAAAATATATAAAAAAATACAACGATAAATTTTATGAAAAAAAAAAGAAAATGAAAATCATATGACCGATAAATAATCCCAATTTTACAAAAATCGTTACTCCTTTATCTCGCGAGCTATGATAAATAATTTCGAAACGTTCCGAGCTCAAGAGGTTATAAAAAGAAATAATTAAATTCCACATCTCGGCCACGCTCGGGCGACCTCGGGAGCGTTACAACAGCTCGACGATAAAAGTTATCGAATGAATATCCTCGTGTTATTTCGAGCGCGTCTATAGGTTCGAGCCAACATCGAAAACGTAAATTGCCATCGTTAAGACGATGGGCGCGAAGCACCTTAATCGAGTTGCGAATTACATTTTTCTTCTTTCATTACGATTATTATTATTATTATTATTTTTTCCCCGTTGCACCGAGTCTCAAGGCAGCCGGTAAGAGGAGGAGAGCCCGTGCACGAGCAACAGCTGTAGAGAGGCTGCGGGATATAGGACGAGACGAACAAAGGGAAAGAGGTGAGACTCTACGACCTTCCCCCGATCTCGATCTCCCGTTTCGAGCGGCGCGCCGCCGCGCCGAGGAGAAGAGGCGAGGTATGAGAGACGATGGCTGTTGCGCTTCTCATAGCGAAAAACCGGCGAAGAGGAATCTCCTCTCAGTCCTGGGCACTTTATACTCTCTCGGGGAGTTTTGCCGAGCGGAGGCTGAGAAGGTGAAGGGATAAGAGAGAGAGAAAAAGGCCAACAGCGAGAAACAGGGGAGCAAGAGAATAAAAAAAAGAGTACAAAAAGAAAAGAGATTCGAGATATAGCCTCGGATAGAGCGCGGCGGCCAGCGTTGCCAGTCTCTCCTCCGTTCGGTTTTTCCCGCAACCACCACCTTCCTTCCCTCTCTCACAATTTTCTTTTTTTCCCCCTTTTTCTCTTTTTACATGTACTTCTCGTTCTACGCTGTGGAGGTAGAGGCGAGCAGGGGAGACTTTGGCCGGTTCTTCACAAGCGGGCTATCCCCGAGGGACGAGAGAGGAAGGTCGTGGTGAAAGTGGTGTGTGTGTGTATGCGTGTGCGCGCGCAGCTCGAGAGGAACTCGCTCAGAACCGGTAACCCCTCTGAGCTATTATCTACTCTACACACAAAGCTCGGCATTAATTAATGAGACTCGAAAAATTTATGGTAAACGGTTGTGTGGATTCCAGGGTCGTTCGGTCTATCAACACTCCACTAGTTATGCTATCGGCTGATAATAATAACTCGATAATACCATTCGAGTGTTTAACGAAAAAAAAAGTATATATATACACATACATATGTATAGTGGCGGTTATGTTGTCCCGCGTGCTCGCAGGATCTGTGCGAGTGCCTGTCAGTATTTGTGAGTGTCTGTGAGTAGCGCGAGTACCGTGAGTATTGCATCTGTGAGTATCGGTGAGGATCTGCGAGTACCCATGTGAGTGTCTGTGAGTATCCATGTGAGTATTTTCAAGTATCTGAGTATCCATATGAGTATTTTTGAGTATCTGTGAGTATCCATGTGAGTATTTTTGAATATCTGTAAGTGTATATGATTATGCGTGAGTATTATGAGTGTCTCTGAGTATCTGTGAGTGTCCAATCGACATGACATCATTATTATGTGTGTGTGTATATATATATGTATATAACTAAAAACTGTACCTGATGTATTGAATGTAGCCGTGCCTGGCGTCTTCGAGAAAGAGGAAGCCCGGATTCCTCATCTCGATATTTTGAAATACCATCGAGGCGAATCGTCTCGGACAGTCGGGGACGTTAGGCCATCGACGGCCACGTGCTCTCTCTTTCTCTCGAGCGCGTTAAGTTCACTCTCCTGCAGGTATGACTGCGTGAATCAACTGCACCACATTACTCTCGCTCGAGCGTTGTGCGTTGTATATTCCCTTTCACGATAATAAAAACAATTTTCGTCGACTATCCTCGCGCGGCAATTTAATTTATTCACTACGAGGCGAAATCGTCACACTCTCGGATCGGCAACGCACTGGAGAGCCTCGAGTTATTAAAAGCACTTTGACGATCTCGAATTAATCGTACGAAGAATTTTCATGACTCGAGTACACGGGCTCGCAGCGGCCGGCGCTCACGTGGATCACGCAGTGTTTATCGTGGAAAATAACCAGCCTTGAAACCTCCATAACTGTTTGTTAAATGCTGGAAGAGTTCTGGATTTTTTTTTTTTTCACCGATCGACTAATTTATTTATTCGTTAAAATTCGATCGATTTACTGTCGGGACTTAACTGCCGGCGGAAAAACAACGATCCGCGGCGGGGGGAGGGAGTTCACTGCACGGGCCAGGGGAGAGCCGGGGATGCCGAGCACGCGGTCACGTCCGTACCCTGCGGCCGTTTCGTGGCGACTGAAGTCGTCGGTTGCGGCTCGGAGGCGCAAACTCTCTCGGGAGAGAGAACCTCGAAGCAGGGGCAAGCAGGCAGCGAAGAACAGGCTCTACCGGCTTGCCTCCTCGTCCTCGCGGTCTCCTCCGTAGTCGTTAGTTCGCAGCGGAGCCACCGCGCGCACGGGGAGGGAGAACTCTCGGGATACACGCTCGTGTACGCCGCTGTGTATCGGGTGTACCAACCTATACCGAGATACAAATGGCTTCGCTACGAACCCCCTGCGCGCACGGACACAACACGTCGGTGTGCGTGATTCTCGTGTTCGCGCGAGCCTACGGCACGTAAACGGCCAATGGAGGACGAGCCGAACAGCATCCTCGCTATACAGGAATATACGTCGTCTTTCGCACTCGGGAGAAACTTTTTTTTATTTAGGATCGCAAAAAAATGTTGATCAAATCCCTTATCTGCCCCGCCGAGGAACACGGAACGTAAACAACATTTTTACGATTGAATGGAGAAATAAAAAAAAAAAGTTTCTCGAAATTGCTAATCCTGAGTTAATTCTTTTTTCTATTTTCTTTATAAATGAACGGTGTTGAAAGCTTTTTTACTACATTTGTTGAACATTTTTTTTAATCCTATACAAAAGTTTTGCCATTTTAATATCATTCTAATTAATTTTAATGTATTCTAATTTTATAAAAAAGTACATTAATGTTCAATTAATGCAATAAGGTAAGCAAATTTCATAAACCAATAGAGACATTAGAATCCAATAGATTAGATTACATTTACAATTTATTTTTACAGTGTAATTTTTTGGTAACAAAATGAAGAAAAACAGATTCACAGAGACAAAAGAAAAACTAGTATATCGAGCGCGGAAAAATGACCGCATCAATCAGAAAAAGTTGCATTTTAAATTCCGAAGGGAGAGGGGGGGGGAGTAGAGATATTATCGCTTCGTACAATATTTTTAAGGGGGTGAATTTTGCAAAATCCTTGCTATAGCCGTAGTCTTTCGCACTCGAGAGAAACACTATTTTAGATAAACAAGAAATATTAATCAAATCTTTTATTCTGCTTGAGAAAGAGCACGGAACGTGAACGAAATTTAACAATAAAAAACAGAAAAACGAATAAAGTTTCTCAAAATTTCGAATCGTACGTTTTTCGTAATAAAATTCAAAAAGAAAATCTGTACAGAGACAAAAGTAAAATTAATTCGATCGAGCTGGTAAAAATTACCGCATCGCGCAGAAAAAGTTGCACAGCAAAGTGCAAAGGAAGGGGAGGGAAGAGGGGGGGGGGGGGCAGTAGTCGCAATCGTAGAATATTTTTAATGGGGGGCGTATTGCGAATCGGTTGTTTGCGAATTCGCCGAGTAGCCGAGACGAGAGAGAGAGACTGAGCGGTGGCGCGAGAGAACTCCCGAACTCTATTTCTAGAGTGCCTCGATAGCCTGCCGAGGCGGACCATGCGAGCGCGTTGGTACATCAGGGGGGCTATTTCAGCGACCTGACCTTTCCGCGCGGTGTTTGCTGTGGGGCTCCGTGTGTTCTGCGCAACTTAACCGTGCCCGGTAAACGTTGCGTATCAGATACACGGGCCACTGCCGTGTATTCATTTTCCTCGTCGGGCGTGAAGGGCCTCGCCGAGAGTAATCGCAACGACGGCGAAGAAGAAGAGCCCATCTGCGTGCGGACACGCTCGCGCCCGACGAAAATAGCGCGAAACGCGAGAGCGCGTACACGGGCAACCTCGTCGCCTGACGGGGGGGTTTGTTCTCCCGAATAAAAAGAGGAGATCCCGGATACGAGAACATTGCACTACCATCCACGAAGTTTCCCAGAAAGTTGAGGCACAGAGGAGAGAAGGAGAGAATTCGCGAGGAATTTCGGCTTCGGTCCGCTTTTGGATTCCGCTCGCAGCTGCAGGATTGTAAAAAAAAAAATTCGCAAGAAATTTAATGTAACGGTGGTAGAAGTTTTTATGCGTTAAACTGGTATATTACATTTCATGGAGAATTGTGATGAAAAATTGAAGTACAGTGTATGTGAAACTTTAAAAATGATTTACTTTATTTTCACTATGAAAGTACTTTAATTTCACTTTAAAAGTGCCTTACGTATATTTAATTTAATGTACCAGTTTTCTTGCATAAAAACTTCCAGGCCGTTGCCTTAAATTTATAATTTTTTTTAACAGGGAGCTAATTATAAAAAAAATTCCTTTAAAATTTGATGTAGCAGACTGGAAGTTTTTATGCAAAAGCTGGTATATCAAACTTCATGTATAATGGTGATAAAAAATGAATGTAAATTCTTTCAATAATTTAGTTTAGTTTTACTATGAAAGTACGTTAATTTTTATAATTTACTTTAATTTCAATGATGGAGTATATTAATTCTTCATCACACAGTAGAACCTCAATTATCCGAACCATGACTCCGTTTATCCGAACGCTCGGTTATCCGAACGTTAGCGCGAGACATTATACATTGTTGCTCGCCGCAGCAAAAAACGCGCCCGTATTAAAGTTTATTAAAGTGCGATTTTTCTCTTCCAGCGTAAATCCACTCGCGCACTGGCTTTCCCGAGCAGTTTCACCAATCCCAGCAGAATCGGACAGCGCGCGTCAGAGACTGGTTTTAATACCGAATTGTTTGAATCTCCTCACATACGTAGTTCACACTGAAGCGGCTTCGCGATTTCGCTGCTCAAATGCGCGTAGCTGGCATTCAGCAATTAAAAATTGACAACTTTATTTCACGGAAATAAAGTTGAAATAAGACTTGGATGTCGGAATTCCGTTAAAAATATGTTTTGAAGTTTAATATATACTGATATTTTATTTATATATGTTTTATGTATGTACGTGTTATATTGCCGCAAAAAAATGTGCGTTTCGATTATCCGAATTAGACCCGGTTCCGACGAGTTCGGATAATCGAGATTCTACTGTAATGTACGTTTTTTTACAGTGTACAAACGGTAGGAAAAATTTGTAAATTTCATGACCAATTGTGATGAAAAATTAATATAATTTCTCAATGAAATTAAAGTAAATTATTAATAAATAAACTATTTCCAATGTTTTTTTAATACACTGAACATTAATTGCTTCATCACGATTGCACATGCAATTTAATACACAAATTTTTGCATAAAATCTTCCCGTCCCGTACATTAAGTTTCATACGAATTTTATTCTCAGTGGAAATAAAAATGACAGGATGGATACCATTTTTTTATCATTAAAAAAAACGACGATTATGTTCCGACGTTTGATCGGATCTGGGAAAGGGTCCGATCGGCAGGTGGAAAAATTACGAGCGAGAGAGCCCGCCGTCGGGCGAACGAGGGACGCCGAGAGACAAAACACCGGCGGTGAGCGCGGAAAGTAGGTGAGTGTATCGTCACGGTGAAACGAATTGCTCAACTTTACTTTTGTTGCCGGGTGTCCGAGGAGCGCGGGATAAGTTCTTCGTCACAGTGGCCGAGTTGGATTCCGTCCACCGGACTCGGCCGGCGGCTCAGGCGGCCTCTCGCAAACTTATTCAGGATCAAGGCGTCCCGTAACTTTCCTCCGGCCTCCGCGAAATAATACGAACCTGTCCCTATCGAGTCTTTCCTCGCGTGCCGGAAGTCGCTCGTCGTTCCGCAAATAAATAAAGTAAATAAAATAAATAATTTAAAAAATAAAACAAATTAAATGTGGCTGAAGCACTTAGGTCGATGGCCAATTGGCAATCTATCATGGCGTCCAGTAAAAAGTCGGTTCTAAATTTAAGGACATCCAAGGACAATTTCCTGGACATTTCTAGGTTCTGTTGGGACATTTATTTTAATTTAATTTAAAAAATGAAAATATGCATATCGCGCGCGAAGTACAAAATAACATTTAGTTCGATAATCGTTTCCGTTTACGTTGGAATGGGTTCAGAAACCAAAACCACTCACTATATACACATTTTTTCGGATTGTCACTAAACACACACACCCGCTAAAAAAAAAAAAAAAAAAAAAATCAAAAGAGCCCCGGCGGGCCCACATAGGGGCCACTTGATCACGAATATGACGTTCATTTTGCTCCAAACCCAATATTTTAGATTTTGATCCCAAAAATGCGATTTCACATTAGACCAAACTGTTTTCAGTGCATAAAATCAAAGCTACAAACGTCCCACCGCACTTATGCACAAAAAGGCCAGCAGATTCATGTTCACGGCACAAAAATACGTTGGAATGCGTCACAGTTACTTTTATAAACGAAGAAAAATATTTCATACCAATAAAAAATAATTTATCAAAAATTTCCAAGGCCCTTGAGAGTCCCCTTGAGAGTCCATTTTTCGCGTTTTTCAACGCCCTCAAACGGCACGGTAAAAGGGTTCTTAAACTTTGGACAAGGCTCTATCTTGTGTATTTTTTTTCCGTAGAATACGATGAGCACCCCGGATTTTCCGTAGCTCCATTGGGAGCTGAGATTCGACCTTTGAAAATCACGAAAATCGACGTTTTTCCAAAAGTGGTAAATAAAAAATTCAAGGACATAAGGTGAAATTCAAGGCCATTCCAGGACTTTTTTCAAGATCAGGCAAAATTCAAGGACAATTTCATTACTCCAAGGACTTCAAGGACCGCCGACACCATGTCTATATGTGTTCTCACGTCAATCTACGTTATGTCATGCTATGTTAAAAAAAAATTGTACCATCTGGCATATTGCCAATAAATCCACTATTGTTACTACTAAATAAAATAAATAAAATCATTAATATAAATAAAATAAATAAGGATCGAGCGAGACCGGCGTTAATTCCGTAGGAGAGCCGCGTGACAAAAGCATAACAGTTGCGATGGTAAGGGATCTCGCCAGAGCGGCCGTGTAATTATCCGCGCGCGGCTGCGGCCGGTCGGACTTTCGCTTTTGCTCGCTCGGTTATCGTGACGACGACGACGACGACGACGCCGCGCGCTCGTGCAGTCAATGTCCAGCCGGCTGTTCGATAACTCTCCTTTCCAAACTCTCGAGAGAGCGCCGAGTGAATCATGCTCTCCGGGTGAATTAATCCATCGGCAGGTAGCATTAGCGTTCTCGTTCGGGCGTCGGGATCTCTCAGGTGCCGAGACCGGCACGGACGTCGATCGAATTTCGTCGCGGCTCCGACAGGCGGCGCTGCCGGTCTTCTCGGCAACCGAAAGAAATCGATTGTCTCGAGAGTTTCTTGGGCGGTAATTGACTGAGGAAAAAGTAATTTCCCCGAGTTTTTCGAAAGAGGTCCCAGTCGTTGCGAACGGTGCTTTCTCTAGCTGGACGCGAACCACGTGCAGCCGCAACAACAACAATCGGGCAGCGGTCGATTCGTCTCCCCCCACCCTCCGATTCTCTTGTATTGCCCGTCCATTCAATTTCTGCGGATCGCTGAATCCACGGCAATTTACCGCAGCGGCGGCTACGACTAGGGCACCGTTACAGTTTGTTTGCGAATTTGTGTGTTTGTGTGTGTGTGTGTTCTCGTGGGTTTGTGTGTGTGAAGCTTACCTCTTACAAGTCCTCGCTGCCTCGTCGTCGTCGGCCGGTGCCCCTGCGCCGGAGTCCTGAAAGGAAAGTCGAAGATTGCAGTTAGAATGCTGATGGAATAAACTGGGTATATAAATATATGTATATACATATATGGGATTCGAGACTATCGACGGATAATTAACGACCAATTTGGCGGTTAATTACCATCGAGCTCGGGAGTGTTTCTGGACTATAGGGAATTCTTTGGTGAAATCTGGGGAATTTGTTGTAATTACAATTTTTATCGTTCGAATTGCTGACCTGCGAGAAAAAAATGAATCTACGATCCTTCATTAAACTGCGATTATAATAAATGGAAATAATAACTTCGAAAATAAGCTTTTGATTACAGTATTTGAGTACATTTATTTCTTCGTTTGTCTATTAATTCGGATTATTGATTGATTTATTGTATATATTTTTTATGGTTTCCTTTTCGCCTCGGGCGTTGATAAATAATCCGTGAACCGGTAGTGAAACGAACGAACGATTAAAACAACAACAAAAAAACATGGAAATTGCTATTTTTTAAATAAAACTTCCAATTACAGTATTGGAGTTACCACTTTTAAAACAGTTTATCTGTCGACAATCAATTAATATTTCATTTAAAAAAGCATAGAAATGGCAACTTTTTAAAAGAAATTCTGATAACAGTATCCGACTATTTTTTTTGTTTGTTTACCCTTCGACTCGGACTATTGATTGCTTTATCATAAATTTTTTTATTCGTGCATTTTTTTGTATTCTTTATTCTTATTGTACAATTTTGTCCCCGAGCGTCGATAAATAACCCGTGAGCCGGTAGCGAAACGAACGAGGGAATATCCCAAGCGGCTTACTCTGTAAACGGGACGGGAGGCGCGCAATTGCAGCGAGTGAGAACGGCGAGCTTTGCGCTGACGCGTTATCCGTTTGCCAGTCTGTTCGTGGTGCTGCTGACGGGTGTTATTATCACTGGGAACTACGCGAGAGTCGTTCCACGTGGATCGCACTATACTGGACCACGGGGAGGGCGGGGATGGCGCGACGGGCGGTGGAAGAACGTACAGCAACGCGCTCTTGCTACGAAAAATAATCATTTCGCTATAGACACGGGAAACCGCGTTATTCACATTTCAACCGAACTGCGCGTTTTTAGCGTTTCGAGAAAGAGAAAGAAAGGAGCGAGAGAGGAAGCGAGAGAGAATAAAAAATCTTGCGCGGATCCAAACCGTCACGTTCGAGCCTCGCGAGCGTACTGACTACCAATGCGACGTTGCTCTACCGCGGACGAACGTCGACTCGACGGGAAGAGCTTTCGAAGCTCCACTGACCGCCCCTCCTCCCCCTCGGCGAACTCGTCGACGCGCTTTCGTTCGCCAGGCACGTTCAGCGAGCGACGAGAGCCAACCAGTCGTGGACCTACTCGCACTACTCGTGGGAAAATAGGAATCTTCGAAGCGCGGGCGTAAAGAAAAAACGAAAAAGCGATAAGTTATGAATTTTGTAATGTAAAAAATAGTTTAGCTTCGAGATCGAGTTCGACAATTTTAGGCCCAAAAACCTATTATATTATATCTTAGCACGAAGATAAAATGAAGATACTTTTTTTTTTATGAAATTGTCGACGCTCCACTGCCAAAATTCGCTAAGCAATAACTGTCAAACTGTGCTCGTGCTATGCGCGGAAAAACCGAAATCTTCGAGGCCCAGGGATACAGAAAAACCGAGAATTAGTCATTTTTTTATTGCTAAAAATAATGAAGCTTGGAAATCGAATTCGACAGTTTTAGGTCCAAACACGTATTATATTTGTTTCTTAGTAAAGAGAGAAAAATTAAAATACTTTTTTTTTCATAAAATCGTTAATTCTCTCCCTTCCCAACATTTGCCAGGCATCAATGGACAAACTGTCTGAACTGCACGTGTAAACAATAAAAAACACACGCACACAGAGATGAGAATGTAGACTCCTTGATGGGCGAGAAAAAAATATTTACGAGACTACATGCAACGACGTTTTCCTCTCGCAAATAATAAATAAATGTAATTTCTTTGTCGCGTCGAAGCCTCGAAAAGTTTCCCCGAAAATGCGTAACTTTTATAACCGTCTCGATATATCGAGGATGTGAGATTTGCGAGAGAATATCTGTAAGGTTGCCAAAAAGGAAAGCGTCGTCGTTTCGACGATTCCTCGGAAACTGCGCCGCGCGCTCTTCGAAGCGATTCTCCCGCTGGTGGAGATGACACGATCGACGACATTGGCACTCCCGGGGGTCCAGCGTGGAAATTGGCAAGAGTTTTTACGTCGTAACTATACGTACAACCTCCGGGCCAAAGCAGTGCGATAATCCAACCGACGCGAAGTGGCTACATTGCGAAACTTTCGCTCGGCTCTGCGCTATCCGCCGCCGGCGCTATAAACGCTCAAACTATCCCTCCGGTAAGTTTTATTATACAATATTTATTTGCGTTGCCCCGTTGAGTTTGCACAATTTCCTATCCGGAGAGAGAGGGAGAGAGCGATAGATAGAGAAGGATTGTGTCTCTCGACCGTCCCGATCTCAGAACTACGGGAGCCTCGGACGAAATAACAAATGGAATCTCGTTTACTTCGATGCCCCCCACTTTACCGACCGAGACCGCGAGAGTATTCACCATCGCTCTCTGATCAATGGGAGGGAAACCTACGCCTGTTTTTTGTTGTCCCTACCGCGCGCTCCGGCGTACGAGGCTCCCTCATAATGGACCGTAACGCTACGCTAATTTTCGATATTTTTGTTTCCTACGTTTATGTTTCTTACACGATATGCAATTGCGTTGTCCCGTTAACTTTGCACAATTTCCTACCCATAGAGAGACACAGAGAGAAAGAAATTTTAATTTCGTTCTCTGGGACCGAAATCCCCTAAGATAACCGTCCCACACTACAGAAGTACCGCAGACACGAGCATAGCAAAAATTCAAGAGTGATTGAAAATAAATAAAAATACAGTAAACGAAAAAAAATGAAAATAAAAATACAATAAACAGAATAGAAATATACGAAAGAAAATACAGCGAAGCGAAAAGAAAACTCGGAGAGAGTGTGTCGCGATCATTCCGATCTCACAACTACACTGTAAAAAAATAATTATAAATTTAAAGTACTTGAACTTGAAATTTGCTTACATCACTTACATTAATAGAACATTTATGTGCGTTTTTTGTCAAATAAAAATAGCAGATATGAATTTACAAATCTTGTGCCCGGATTTACAATTTGCATTAGAAATAAAAATGTTACTGTAAAAAATAGCAACGCACATGTGTTTCACATTTCAAACACAGTTTATGTAAAAAAAAAGCTTCGAATACCGTTCATTGGTTCTCAAAAAAATTATCTACAGTGTGCGGGAGCCTCGGACGAAATAAATGGAATCTCGTTTACTTCGATGGCCCCTGCTTTACCGACCGAGACCGCGAGAGTATTCGCCATCGCTCTCTGATCAATGGGGGGAAAAAACCTGCGCCTGTTTTTGTTGTTCCCTGCGGCTCGCTCCGGCGTACGTGCTTTCCTCACAACGGACCGTAACGCTACGCTAATTTCCGATACTTTTATTTTCCCTACAGTTCGAGATCGCGAATCGATGACACACCGCTCTTTGGCACAATTTCCGTGACTCGAATGTGTCGACAACCGAGGGGAGGACGTCTCTCCCGCGCTTCACCGAAATCCGACGAGTCGCGCCCGGCCGTTACACCAAGCCGGCTCGACACGGTCTGTAATTAATTCCTCTCGTCAAGTCGCGCGAACTGTCCGAGGTTGTCCGAAAAAAATCATTCACTCGTTACGGCGAGTCATCCCAAATAAGGAAGAATGCTCAGTGTCGCCTTTGTTCGAAAACCGATCGAGAAGGCGCCGAGAGCGAGCGCGCGCGCTCGCGGCTACCGTGCAGCACGCACCTACGACAAGCGTAACAACGAGTCGGGCAAACGTTGTGTTATGCGACGAGGAGGCCCCCCCGAGGATGCATTCCTTTGTCGGCACGCGTACGAACGATTTTCGTCGACTCTAACGCGACTGACGAATCGTCGAACCGATCACTCGACTTGCCGACGATCGACGAAATATTACGAATTTACTTTTTTTTTTTTCAAAGATAAAAAAATGACTTACCGAGCTCTGTGGAGAGCTTGATACACTCGGCGAACGCTGCACCGTGACCAGGGCCATTGTTAGGCTCTCCACCTTCGGACCGGGGGCTCGAGATTTACGGCTCCCGGGCACGACAATCTCGCGGCAACTTTCGACACCGGAACACCGGGCCGCAGAGTTAACCTCGCCGTCAGGACAACGAGGAAAGTATCATATTTCACGTACGTCAAACGGCAACGCGCTACCGACGGCCATCTTCGATACACGTAATTCTCAAAACCTCCGCGAATCACCTTTGGCAGCAGCATTTAGCGGTGTCGTGCGTTCTCACCGCGCATGCGCGGACGGTGGTATGGCTGCGCGCGCATCGACCCTGTCGCTTCTCGAATCTTAACCCTCACTCGATAAATGCACTTGTGTTCGATCAAACGAATTTAGCGGGACGAAATTTCATGGCACGCGGGTAGACGGACGCTCGATCGAGACGTAGGTACGCGCTTTTCGAATATCGGCGGAATATTTTTGACGAAAGACGGCGAAAGGGACGGAGCACACGCGGAACGCGCAACGCGCCAAGACACGAACTGACGCGACTGACGCATCTGATTCGACGAACTACTCTCTGCCAGGGCTTTAGGACCTGTTGCGAGAAAAAATATTATTATCGATCGGTGTTAAAGTGTCGGAAGGAAGAATTACGCGTTGACGTATGACGGTTTCTCGAATCTTAAACCTTTGCTTGATAAATGTGCTCGGATCACTGTTCGTAATTTAATACTTCGCGAGGGCACGTTCGCCCGATCGAGCCGTCGTCATACGTTATTTGAATCCAGGGTGAAATGTGTTAGGATAAATACAACGGGGACTGGCGGAGCACGCGCGATGCGCGAAACGCGTCGACACGCGAACTGACGCGGACTGAAGCGTCTCATCTGCCAAGGGATCGCGCTATACAATTCTATTGGTGGCGAGAGTCCAATCAAACTGTTTAGGGAAGAAGAATAAGAGCTATACAATTCGATCCTCCCTACCAGTGCTTACGACCTGTTGCGAAGATAATGGAAAGAGGTGAGAAATACTCAAAATAATTACTCTGTTCCCTGTGCTTGTGTATCGTTGCTGTTTGCGTGCACTTTTATGAAAGCGACGATAACGCCGACGCGACCTCCAAAAAGCGCTGTTGTTAATTCAACTAACAAGTGCAAGCACACGATCACAACACTGTATCAATATAGCACGAAATATTTTGAAATAATTTTAGAAACATTTTAAATCTTTCAAATCTTACGATATATTTCTAAAATATATGAAAATAATATTTTGAAATATTTTTTATTTCATGTTTCCCCGAAACTTTCGTACTAATGCTCCGTGTTTATGCGGTTGTCTATGTGCAATTTACATCGGTGATGCAATCTTTCACATTTCGCTGAAACGTTCAAAAAACATTTCCGAAACATTTCGATGTAAGCCTTATGAGCGGACAAAAAAATATGTACAACATTTCAAAAAATATTATTGGAACTTTTCAAAAATATTTCCGTACTATGTGTATGGGAAAGTGTTACCTCTGTAGTAGAATTATACGTAAAAAAATATGTTTTGAGAGCTAAAAATAAAAGAGAACAAAGAGACAAGGCATGGATTGTTCTATTGTCTATTGTTTAACCGAGAACTCATAGACCCCGTAAAAAAGTTATTTTCAATTTGTACGATTACACGTGCTTAGTTGCCGCGAGGGATCTTGGGACGGCGAGCCGATGGTTTAAGAACGACTTTTTACCGTTCGTCGGTAATGACGAGCTCTGCAACGGTAAATATCTTAGTACCGCGAAATAATTTCGATAATACACTCTGACCTAGAAGGATGGAACAGATTGAAAGAAAATATTTCCGTGAAAAAAATATTATTCTGCATGTAAGATTATATACATTCGTGTAATATGGCAATTCGATTGCTCGAGATGCGCGTTAGAGTATTTCATTTTTTTTTTTTTTTTTAATAAGTCCACTGAAGAGTTCCGTCCTCGCCGAGCCTTATGCGTCCGGTGGCCAGGTGTTTCAGAGCTCTGGGGAACGCCCGATGTTCCGCAACTTTGACCCTTTCCTGCAGAGTCTCTAGCGTGTCGTTGGGCAGTACTGGAACAGCTTCTTGCTCGATAATCGCTCCGGAATCGATCTCGGCCTGATTAAAAAGGAACATTGATATGGATTCAAAAAAGGAATCATTGATAAGTATTAAAAAAAAGAATGGTTGATAAGCTTGAAAAAACAATCGTTGATAAGTTTAAAAAAAGGAATCATTGATGAGTTTAAAAAAGGAATCATTGATAAGTTTAAAAAAGGAATCATTGATAAGTATTTAAGATTGCCAGTAATTTTTCGCGATCTCGAAATGTCATACATTTTTCGAAATGCCGACAAACGCATACCTCAACGAAGTGAACCGTGCATCCGGTAATTCGTACACGGGCCTCGAGGGCGTCTCTGTGAGCGTGAGCTCCCTTGAACGATGGCAAAAGGGCGGGATGAACGTTCAATAACGCTCCCTTCCATCGGTTGACAAATTCCTCCGACAGAATTCTCATAAATCCGGCCAGACAAACGATCTCGACGCCCGAAGCTTCGAGCTCCTTGGTCATCACCTCGTCGAATGCCTGGCGACTCGAATAATCCTTGTGTTTCACCACCTTAAATTCAGAAAAAATAATTATTTTCCTATGGAATATAATTTTTTTATATAAATGAAAATATGAAATCGTAATAATTCTCACGGTGGTCCGAATTCCGGCTCTCTCCGCTCTCCTCAGTCCCTCCACATCGGGCTTGTTGGATATAACGAGAACAATCTCCGCTCCTATGTGCTGTGCCGGATCCCGCGTGGAGTCGATCAAAGCTTGAAGATTCGTTCCACTTCCGGATATGAGAACGCCGACTTTTTTCAGAGGCTTGCCCAGATACTCGACCAGCGAGGGTACGTGCTTTCGCATTTGTCGCTCCAGAGCCTCGGGGAATCCCCTCACGTTTACCCTGCTCTCATTTTTTTCTATCGCGTTCACCTTTCCGATCACCGAAGGTTTCTCGTTTTTCAACAAACTCAAAACTTCCTTCTCATTGTCCAGCGAACATATGAGAATCGCTCCGACACCGCAGTTGAACGTTCTCAGCATTTCAGATTCGTTGATGCCTCCTACGTGATATAAATTTTAATTATTCATTAAATTCCTTCGATCTCGTGGACGGTACTTGGAAAACATACCAGCAGTGGCGAGCCACCCGAAAACTGGCAAGATATTCCACGTGCTAGCGTCGATCGTCACCCCCGTGCCATCCGGCAGGACTCTCGGTATATTTTCCGTCAAACCGCCGCCGGTTATGTGCGCGAAGCCCTTTACCAAATTCGATCTCAGGGCCGGCATAACTCCCTTCGTGTAGATCTTCGTTGGTTCCAGCAATTCGTCTCCTGCGACAAACAGAAATAGCAATAGTAGTGCGTTTATTAACAATACATAACATGTCAAAGTTTTTGATACCCGGCAAACTTAAATCCTATCACGTATATGGCATATTGCTCTTCATTGTATTATGTACGACTTTCAGCTCCATTGTACAATCTTGTCGATAGGTTTTCCCTTCATCTTGTAATGGGACGTTGCCCGTTTTTGCAAATAAGAAATTAAAAAGAAAATAGATAAATAAATATCGCTAATCGGCCATTGATCGAAGTCCAATACGCCAATAAACGGAAATGAATTATCTCGATCCCGAAATAAGTAGCGTAAGTTTATTTTTTTATTTATTTTTTATTTGTTACCCACCGATAGTCTTTCCCGTCTCGGAAAACGGTGCCGGGTCGGTCAATTGTTTTCCCGCGATTTTCAATATCTTCCGAACCAAACTGAATCCATTGCTGTGCACGCCGCTCGATGGAAGACCGATGACTACGTCGCCGGACTTTATATCGGCGGATCGAGGCAAAAGATCCGTACGCTCCACCGCTCCGACGGCGAAACCTGCCAGGTCGTATTCCCCGTCGGCATACATGTCGGGCATCTCCGCGGTCTCGCCACCGACCTGTATAAAACATCGATTGAGAATAAAGCCCGATTAATCGACAATCGTGATGAGCAGGTCTAAAAGTAATCGAACAAAAGAACAAACCAAGGCGCAACCGGCGCGTTTGCAGCCTTCTGCAACCCCGGAAATGACTTTGGCAGCGACGTCGACGTCCAGCCGTCCGCACGCGAAATAATCGAGGAAAAACAGAGGTTCCGCGCCGTGAGCGAGAACGTCGTTCACGCACATCGCTACGAGATCTATGCCCACGCTGTCGTGTTTTCCACACTCGATCGCTATCTGGAATATTAAAATTGAAGTTAATAAGGATGCAATATTTTTTGCAACCAGTGCAGAAGTGCTACTTCTCGTGCCTGTCAAGAGTTTCGTCGCAAAAGTATGTGAGAAGTACGACAGAATCGTGTGAGAAGTAAACTTGCGTATGAGAAGTAACGTCAGGCCGATGCGCGCATGCGCCGTTTATTTATAGTACGCCTTGCTGTAAAGCGTTACTTACGCCACTCTTGGCAGGCACGTGAAGTAGTACTTCTCATACAGGCGTTACAAAAATTAACTCTACGAATCGGTAGACAAGAATATTACTTTGAGCTTGGTGCCAACGCCGTCGGTACCCGAGACAAGGAGAGGATCTCTGTAGCCCGCCGCTTTTACATCGAACAGTCCGCCGAATCCTCCTATGGAGCCGAGAACTCCTGACCGCTTGGTCGATGATACGAGAGGCTTTATGGTAGAAACCAAAGAATCACCGGCGTCTATGTCCACGCCGCTGCTCTTGTACGAAAGTTTGCCGGAGTGCAGGATTGATCTGGCGATTCCCTTGTGGGCAATGTCCGTTCTGAATTGTTTTCCGTCGAAGAATATACTTCGGGCCGATGCAGTTGCCCTCGCTGCTGCCAGTTCCAGCGTAGGCGCCAGACACGTTGTAATAAGTACTCTGCCTCCTAAAAGAAATAAATTATGTCTATGATAAGTTAACTTTTCATGTAAAAAAAAAAGTTTTTTTCCTGAATTCGCTAAAATCGCCCATTATTTACCAATGATCACTATTAACCTGTGCGCATGCCCAGTACTCCTTCATTACTTCCTAGGGAGTAATCGTCATTGGTGACTGTGACAATTTTGTGACGCGATACATGTGGTTAATTTAACGAAGTCGGAAAAAAGTATCGGACGATATACAGGAGGAAGCGAATTTTCACCTCATGTGGTTTCTACCCTCGCCTCGCTCAGGCAGCAAACTTCACGCTCGGCAAAAATCGCGCACTTCCCTCCATCGTAGCATATACTAATAAATATACTAATAAATATACTAATAAATATACTAATAACTATACTAATAAATATACTAATAAATATACTAATAACTATACTAATAAATATACTAATTTCTGTCGAGGATGTAATTTCTACCATTTGTCAGTAGTTCGTTCTTTGCGGATAGGCTCGTCCCGCTATGGAAGACGAAGTGATCCTTTCGCGAGGCGACTTCCTCGACGCCCCGGATAACTTGGCCCTTCGACGAGCCCTCGGGATATCCTCTCGAGGCCAGTATCACACCGGCCGCGTATCTGTCGCTGTACCACCTGGTCGGCGATTTCGACAAATCTCCTTGGCAGCAGGCCAGCATCGTCTCGAAGAGATCGGACTCGAGCAAGGGCATTATTATCTGAGTCTCGGGATCGCCGAATCGGCAATTAAACTCGAGAGTTCTGGGCCCGTTTTTCGTGAGCATTATACCGGCGTACAAAACGCCGCAGTAGGGAATTCCGTCGTCCTTCAGTCCTTGAACGGCTCGTTCCACGATTTGCTTCTTGACGATCTCGTGCTCGTCTCTGCCGAGAAGATGGCACGGACCGTAGGCACCCATGCCGCCAGTGTTGGATCCGAGATCCCCGTCGAATATCCTTTTGTGATCCTGGGTCGGTGGCATGAGCTCGACGGTTTTTCCTGAACAAGTTCATCCGGTTATCAACTACTAGCGATTATGTTCAGGCGCGCCCTCGCCTGGATCGCATGGTTCATAGCAGGTGGAAATCTATTCCATATGAAATGGAAGTTCGTGATTTCAAAATCCATTCCATATGCTACGAAAACCGGATTTTTGCAAATATAGCATTTGGAAGGAGATTATGGGATTTCGAGATTCATTCTATATGCTATAAAAACCGAATATGCTATAACAATTCAAAATTCAGTTTTTATTCCATATAAAATAGATTTCGAAATTCCGAAATCCATTTTCGATGCCATTTTTCATGGCATCCCAAATCGAAGCCAACAAACAGATCCACAATTGTCCAAAACATATACAAGATTCTCTCTGCCGTAATAACGATTGATATGAAAAATTAAATATAAAAATTACCGTCGGTAAACGCGAGCATGGAAACTTCCTCGCCCTCGAGCAACTCCTCGACGACGACTATTTCACCGGCACTTCCGAATTTCTTGTCGCCCAATATCTCGTCGATGGCGCGACAAGCCTCGGCTACGTCTTTCGCCACGACGACGCCTTTTCCCGCGGCCAATCCAGCGGCCTTGATCACCAGTGCCGGAAATGGCGACCTAAACGAAAAAAATTAAAAATAATCGATCCTAGTTCGACGTTGCGAAGAATTTTGGTCGACCGAAATTACGTACTCCTTAACGAATTTTTTCGCCTCGTCGACACTCGTGAACGATTTCCACTTGGCCGTGGGTATTTCGTGACGATCCATGAACGACTTTGCCCAATCCTTGTCAGCCTCGATTCTCGCTCCTGCCTTGCCCGGACCGAAGCACAGAATACCGCATTTCTTCAGCTCGTCCGATATTCCGTTCGCCAGATATGCCTCGGGTCCGACAACCACAAGATTAACACCTTCCTTCTGGCTCCATTTCGAAACTTCCTGTAAATTCGAAAAAGGTCATTGATTATTCTTGAGTCAAAAAAATAAATAAAAAAAAAGATTTTTTAATTGTTATTGGGAGTATTTTTTACCTCGTTGTCGTCAACATTCAGTTTCACCAAAGTCACTTTGTCCACTTCAGCTATACCAACGTTTCCAGGAGACACATAAATTCGCTTTACCTGCAAAATAAAAAATAAGTATCGTTAATATAATGTTTGAAAAAAAGTTATGTACAAAAGTTTTGAAAAAAAAAATCTCGTTTATTGAGGAGTGATAAAAATGTTTACCTTCGGAGATTGGGCGAGCTTCCAGCATATTGCATGCTCCCTTCCACCACCGCCTATCACCAGCACAGTTTGCTCCATATTTTTTTTGTCCTTTCTGAAACAAATTTGTGATCGTATCGTATCGTAAGTGTAATGGAGTGTCCATCATAATCACAGTTAGACGATTTAAAAAAAAATGTTGCTCAGTTTTTTCTATGAGAAAGTTCGTTGATCAATTTTAGCTTCCTCATAGAGGAATCTGTGCGCAAAATCTTAATAAATGAGAAAGTCACGTGCAAATTATTGTGCACCTTTTTTCGTGACATAATAAAATGCATACATCTCAAAAAATTGAAACGGCCAAAATTGTCCGCAAAATTTATTTGATAACATCGCTAACGCAAATTTGCGTAATTCGTCGTTATGAGACGAATTACTGTCTCATGTATTTTTCTCCGCGGATGAGGAATCTCCACATTGCTTTACTCCCAGACTGATATTTTATACATAAATTCGTGTAGGACAAAAAATTGCACTTTTTCGATCAATTTCAAAATCTCATAAAATCCGGTAGTGAATCTCACAAATTCACTACCAAAGGTCTTTGATCATACTATTCATATTACATATTAGATTATATTCGTATGCAGTTTTAGGACGATAGCTAAACATTTACGCAAGTTAGAGCTAAAACGACCTTTTTTAAAAAAAAGTCGAAATCGGCTAAAATCTCGAAACGGGCCTCGATCTTCGTGAAAATTGCACCGAGGGACAAGACGTGACCACTCTACGAGTGTACGAAATTTCAACTCGCTATCTCAAACCGTTTTCGACTTATAGTCATTTTATAACGACTCAAGTCTGTCTCTCACACACACACACATCACGCGTATAATGTGTATGCCAGCGAAAAGTCGTATTTCTCGACCTTTTAGACTACTTTGAGTACTCTGACACTAAAATCTCGAATTATTATTTTTTTTACGAAACTTTCCTCTATGAGTGAGCAATAATCTTTAACTGTTGCATGACCCACTTCGCGTACAATTATTATCCTTCGTAATCGACGCGAAGATAAACACGATGTTTGTTTTCTTTTTTCTTTTTCTCATCTAACCTCTCCCTTAAGGCTTCGAAAGCCCCGAATAGTTCGTCTGATCGCCAAAAATTCAATGTTTCAATTTCCACATCATAGCTCGACCGAACGAGCGTCGATTTTAATAGTAGATTTTTTTAAGCTTACCGAGCAACAATATATTCACGCCGGGATTATGTTCCTCGCTCCGAACTCCACGTGTCGACGTGACGCCTTCGTCTATCTCCGTTTCTCTCTCTCTCTCTCTCTCTCTCTCTCTCTCTCTCTCACGAATCCGATCTCCCAAACTCGAGAGCAGACTGTCCAACGGTTTATCGGCCGGGCGCGTCGAGTATCATCACAGGGTTTCCCCGGAGCTCAACAGGTGTTTAACAGAATACCTTTCAAATACCCTCTGCAGGACGACTCGTTCGTCGCCGCGCCAATTGTATACTGCCCAGTCTCGCGATCGCGTTTCGCTCTTCGCGGGGGTTTATCTCCATCGAGAGTTTATCGTAATGCGCGATGACCCTGCCGACCTGACGAATGGATTATTTTCGATGAGAAAGAACACACGAACACTCGAGCGATCGAACTCTCGCTCAAAATCGTATTTAGATATTAGCTTCTCAAGGTCGCGACATCGAGGATCGCTATAATCTAAGACCTAAGCATTTAGACGATATTACATTTCTATTAAAAAATGCTCCATCCATTTTTAAATAAGTAATACATTTAAAAATTAAAGAGCGAAGAGTTGAGAAAACATTTTTTATGATTTTTTTTTTATAGTAATAATCTCGGTGGTCTCTCGGGTCATCAGCGTCACTTTGGCTGTGTTATCGCATACGCTGGCGCAATAACAAAAACAGCGTGTTTGTTTCTAAGCGTTTATATTTTATAGAAGGCGACTGATTGGGCACGTTCTTGAATGCAGATCTCCTCAGCCATGCGTTCTTTTATTAGTAAATGTGCACTACTAGTGGGTTTTTTTAATTGCTAAAATATCCGATGCTTTCCGCGAGGTACAATTCGTCCTCGAATTTGATAACAAAAGAACAGAGAAGAACTGCACTTGAGGATGTGCCCAAAATAATAATATTCAAGAAAGATATTCCGTTTTTTTCGGTGCAAAAAAAAAAAGAAAAAAAGCAAGCACCGTGAAGTTGCTACTCGTATCGGAGTTTGTCGGCGGTTCAGACAGCGAGTGTTTCTTTGACGTCTTTCTCGCAAGAGCCGAGCGGTCGTCATGATATCCGAAAGAGTAACCGTATAACCGAGAGATGTTACGGATCTTCGGTGGATCGACGGGTTTTTCGTGGACAAAACGTGCCTTCCTCGTTTCTCGCAGGACAATGCAGCGAACAGCCGACGAAGCCGTTCGGAGATTCGTCTCTGACAAAGTATCGAGAGCCGTCGAGGAAAAATCGTCGATCGACCCAAGCGCCGTTGCCGCGGATGCTGCGAGGGCGAAGGAGTGCCGAGAATCTTTCTCGACGCCCGTCCGTTCGGTTAGTCGACGATTGAACGCCGGTTCCGACTTTTGTCCTCTCGATGACGACAGATGAGAATTGTGAATTTCAATCAGGATTCGAGGAGATCGAGGCCCCTCAAGACCGTCCGGGTGTACAGATGGAATCCGGAGAATCCGAACGTGAAGCCCCACATGCAACGGTTTCTCGTGGATCTGAGCGAGTGCGGCACGATGGTCCTCGATGTCCTCATAAAGATCAAAGCCGAGCACGACCCGAGCCTGTCCTTCCGGCGATCGTGCCGCGAGGGCATCTGCGGAAGCTGCGCCATGAACGTCAACGGTCTCAACGTCCTTGCCTGCATCACGTAAAGAAAACAACGAATTAATAACAGAACTGGGCAAAATACTAGAAAATACTGAAAATACAAAGTACAACATACTATATGTATTTTAAATGCAAAATAGTTTTTGTACTTAAAATACACTGATTGGTACTTCGTTTGCGTACTTCCGAAAATACGACGTAAGAGTCAATGAAATTTCATTTTTGACATCTTTTTTCATATCTATGGAGGTGGGTGTAAAATATTTTGTATTTTATACTTAATTGGCACAAAAAGTACCTTAAATACCGGAGACGTATTTGAGTATTTATAATACCTAAAATATATTATGTATTCAAAATACTGCCCAGCTCTGATTAATGTCCATATTTAATTATCGGATTTTTTTTTTCTTTTGTAACTCGGTACGGATGGCAATTTTTTCAGCAAGGTCAATCCGGAGCCGAAAAAGCCTCTGATTATTTATCCCTTGCCACACGCGTACGTTATAAGAGACCTGGTGCCGGACATGACTATGTTTCTGCGTCAGTACGAGATGATCGATCCCTATCTGAAACGCACTTCCGACGGTAACCTGACCGGCACCCGACAACTGCTGCAGAGCGAAAGAGATCGGAAGAAGATCGACGGTCTCTACGAGTGCATCCTCTGCGGATGCTGTTCGTTCTCCTGCCCACCTTACTGGTGGCACGGCGAAAAATATCTCGGTCCGGCGGTGCTCTTGCAGGTGCTCTATGACTCTGTTCTCCATCGCTCACAGAGATACGCCGACAACTCGTTACTCAATTAGCTGTGGACGATCTCTGATTTATTATCGTTATGGACGAAAATTTCGGGAAATTCTTTTATATCACTATAGACGAAGATAGCGTGAAATTTGTTTTTATCCATATAAACCAAAATTCCGAGAATTTTTTTTCACCAATATACACGAAAATTTGGTGATATTTTTTTTTATCAATATAAACGAAAATTTGGTGAAATTTTTTGTTATCAGTAGAAACGAAAATTACGTGAAATTTTTGTCATCAATATAAACGAAAATTTTCAGGCGTACAGATGGATAACGGACTCGCGAGACGAAGCTCATAAAGAGCGAATCTCGAAGCTCCGAGATTACTATTCCGTGTTTCGTTGTCACACAATCTTCAATTGCACGAAAACATGTCCTAAGGTCCGTGTCCAATTATTATCATTATTATTATTTTGCTACTGTTCAATTCGAGGAAAAACCGCCGAAATTTTGCATTTCGCCACTTTTGAATCAGGGCTTGAATCCGGGAAGAGCGGTGGCTCAAATAAAGAGGCTGCTGGTCGGTCTCGCTGACAAGGACAAGCCCGACTTCGACAACGCTTCGTCCGATCCTTGCGGAAGGGCAAAGGAATCTCCGCCCGCCTGTCCTTGAGATTTTCTTTGTCACGTCCTGAAGATCTTCGAGCCTCCCTCGTTGAATTCGGCGATCTACGAGCGCGAAGAAGAAATAAACTCTGCATCGTTAGCAGTGGACACTCGGGATTCCTGTTAACGAATAAGTAGAAACATTTATTATAGCACCGAAAATCGGTTACTTTTTCACACTCTCTTAAATAAACAATACGTTTGCTCTTATACATAATTATTATTATGGTTGCGTTGACTCGTCGATTAACCGCGCTGCTATTATATCACAGACACAGCGGGCATCCCGGGTTACCATCTCTATCAATTTTTTTTTTATCGATTCTATAAATAATATTTTTTCTCTTAATCTCAAAATTCAAAGTCTGCTTTTTTTCCTGAGACATCTTGGCATATATATTTACACAACTTTTATCACATTTGAGTTGCAGGTACATTGCCCGTGCAGCGATTTTTACGACAAACGATTTACACACGCTCGCGAGAAATTTATTCCTTCGGATAATTTAGCCCGAGTCCGAACGAAGCTTTCGAACGAAGGATAACTCACAAATAATTTTCTGACAGACGTGCGTAACTTTTCCATAACTTCTCGGCATCATCGTAAAAATTGTCACTTGGGTGGTCGAGTATTGCCGACTTATTTCGTGAAATCGTCGGCGAAGCTAGTGTAAATCTAACTTAAACATTTTCGTTCGCGTAAAGGATTTTAATGTAAATAATTGTCAAATCGTTGTATCATGAACACACATTGAGGTAGTGAAAAATTTTTGCCGTCTCGGTCGCACAACAGCCTATCGTCGAATGAACGCAATGACCCTCTGCACAGCTTCGCTTCAACGCGTATTTTGTACTCGAACGATCGAAGAACCGTTTGTTTTTTGTTATTAAATATTCTTTGTTCTTAATTGCGTCGCGTGCGCTTAGAGCATCTCGCTGGTGGGTCGAACACGTGCTTGTTGTTGTTGTTAATAACCTCAGCGGTCGTCGGTGGGCGATTTTCATTGTTTCTCAGTTCGGCAACCGTGTCCCTCATTACGTCGTCCTGAAGCCACGGGTGAAGCAAAACCTTTTTTATAGTGATCCGCTTTCTCGGATTGACAGTCATCATGCGCTTTATCTAAAAACAAGTAATTGTAACTTTTATTTTTGGATTAAAAAAAAAAAGGAAATTTGAATTTTTAGGAAGGTTTTGGCGGACACGACGTACCAGGTCTATTGCTTGCGGCGATATGTGGGCGAAGAGAGACTCCGGAAATCTGTATTCTCCTTTAGTTATTTGATCGTGCAGCGTTGCCCTGTGATTCCCGGCAACGAAGGGTACGTGACCAGACAGGCAGACGTATAGAATGACACCGAGACTCCAAATGTCCACTTGACTGGTGTACGAACCCCTTCCGTGCGTTTCCAACACCTCCGGAGCTACGTACATAGGAGTGCCGCAAAAAGTTTGCATCATCGTTTCCGTGTGGACGAATTTTGAAAGTCCGAAATCCGAAACCTTCACCAGCGTGATTTCGTCCCTGCTGGCCAGCAGAATATTTTCCGGCTGATGGATAAAACAATGACAAAATCTTGTTGAGGATGCTTCACACGTACATACTCAGCCAAAAGTGAGATTCAGCGAGAATTAGAATACTTACTATTCGTACAAAAATGTGAAAAAAATCAACTGTATTAAACGTGCCAGGAACATTGATTTTGCATAATAACAGTGTCAAAAAGTTATTACCGAATTACTCAAAAAATTGTTCGACGAATACCCAATAACCTTTTTCTCAATTTTTAAATGAATTCATTAATTTTTCTAGAAGCCACGTGAAGTTTTTCAGAATTGTCGTGTATTTTTGCAAATTTTTAAGGCCATAATTACGAACTGTTGGAGCAATCGCTTCGAAACTTTTTGCGTGTATCGTGAAATCGTGGTACGGAAACATATCCAAAATTCATGCCTCGACATAAATTTATCAAACTTTCGAAAACCAAAATTTTGAAATGTAAGACGGTTCTGAAAAAATTCATATGACTTCTAAGAAAACAAGGATTTAATTTACAACGAGAAAATAAAAGGTTTTTTGATTTTTTTTAACAATTCATTTTTTTAAACAATTTGTGGCAATACTATTATGCAAAATGAAGGGTTTTGACTTGATTAATACGTCTGATTCTTTTTTTTCAGATTTTTGGTATATCGCGAAGTATTGAAATTTTGATCGAATTACACTTTTGGTAGGGAATGTATTTGTGATGCATACTTAAATAGTTTCGATTAATTAATCTAATTTAAGAAAGAGGGAAAAGTTGCTCTCCTCGTTAGCGCACACCTTAAGGTCTCTGTGAGTGATGCCGCGACCGTGGAGATAATCGACTGCGAGAATGACCTGATAAAAAATCAATTTGGCACATTCCTCAGGCAGTCCGTTCGGATAAACTTTTATGCGATCGAAAAGTTCGCCGCCCTCCATCAGTTCGAGAACAATATACAGGGTGGACGGAGTATCGACGATCTCTTCCATTCTTATGATGTAAGGCTGAAAAGAAAAAAGCGTCGATCAGTAAGGTGGCGTGTGTTGAATATGAACATTCAAGCGTGTACTCACGTGCCGCAGAGATTTCAGAATCTTAACTTCGTTCATTATCCTGTCGGGATCATTTAGGTGGTTGTGTGCCGCACTGGCCGGAAAAGAGTTTTTCTCGATCTTTTTCATCGCGAATTTCTTGAATGTCGCGTCTTTGGTGAATACCAGTTTTACCTCGCCGCACGCGCCTTTTCCCAGCGTCCGGGAAACAACGTACTTCATTTTCAATTCCGGAGGCAATTTTACGACCTCCACTGGTGTGTTGATCAAAAACTGGTACACTGTGAATCAATTGAATAATAACATAAATGAAAAATGAAACACCTGTGTTATCTAAATTACTAAAATAATAGTAATAACTATTGTTAAACAAAAATATTTATTATTAAAAACATGATAATCATTAATAATAAATCTTTAGTTGATAATTTGAGAATGATGAATAATAAATCATGATTAATAACACCCACTTTCGTCCTGCTACTTAAATTTTTTTTTTTATCAAATTAATTAGAAAAGCAATATTTTTCACCTATGAAGGAAGGTTGAGCCAGAGATATGCGATCGTTGTTTTCCAGCATAACTTTTTGGCGCTTGCCGACCTTTACGTCGTTGACAAAAGTGCCGTTGTAGCTCAGATCTTCTAGCCAAACAATGCACTCGTCGTGTATAATTTCTCTGGATATTCTGAAGTGAACTTTGCTGACGATGCTCAACTCCTTAGAATTGAGCTGTCTCCATGTAAGGACAATATCGCAGGATTCAGCGCGTCCCAGCGTGTAGACGTCCTTGACCAATTCTGTTAAAACAAGAAGAAAAAATTAGTCAAAAAAAAAATTGCTATTTGCAATTTTCTTCATCTTACTCATATCGGGCAGAAGAGGCTTGCGAGGGCACATCTGGCCCCAGAATAGCGGTGTTCTCTGAGAGATCACCTCCTGCGACTGCGTCAGGACAATGCTCTCAGCATTCTGGGTGTCCGGCAGCGTCAGGGGCAAATCGTCGTTGTCCATTTTTTTTTTCGAAAAAATTATCTTCGACGGTCGCTCAACTTTATCGGGGCAGATAAATCTTCAAACCGGGAATCTCCTCGTACACGACTCGTTGATGAGTGAAGAGTAAATAAAAAAGCGTGTGATCGACGATATTCGAGGCTCGGCTAAGCCATTCTTCGCGAGCTCGATCGAACATCTAAATCGAACGAGCTTCTATACCGCGCGGGGGGGGGAGCAGATTTTTCTCGGAAAAATAAAGAAAGAACGTCGGAATTGTAAATTAGCGTAATGAACGAGATTCCGCGACCGGGTTGAATTGAACGCGAATATTCGTCTACGGCTCGGACAAGTCCCGTGGCTTTCGATAACCGTCGAAGTGTTGAATTTTTTTTTTCCTCGAATGTCCAGAGACGCGTCCCATTTATAAGGCTTTAACAGCAAAAAGAAACCGCGTGTCGACGAACCCGGCCGCGGCGTCAACAACACACATCGTCAGGTAGTCTGTTATGTAAATAATTGGCTCGTCATAATTTTTTGATTCGACAGAGGATTGGTCGTTGTCCGGTCGATTGTCGAGTGCGGAGTGAACGAGCCAATCGCGGCCGGCGCGTTCCATCCGACGAACCACCGCCGACGTCGTGATTGGCGCCTTTTCGAAACGTCAGGCGCTGATTGGCTGACGCTGAGGAGCAGCAATGGCGACTCGGCCCGAGCACTCTCGAAGGAATTGAGGATGAGACACAATCATTGGACGCCATTACCGATTCGGCATTCAACGTCGATCAGTCTCGCCGTGCAAACAATTGTAATTATCAATCAGGAGACGCTCGACGGGCATTAATCTTTGCTGTGGTTTCGGAGTAATCGAGTTCGTTTCTTTGCAGTTTCATCGACGCTACCAACGTGAGTGGCTCTAGTGCGTTCCGAAGGCATCTTTTCGCAAAGGCAAGGGCTGTCGGAATTCGCTCACGACTCACTGACGCATCTGAGCTCGCAGCGACGCTCCTCTCTCCGTCTCTCACTGCGGCTGGAAGGACATTTTTTTTCTCGGCACAAACATGTACACGCGAAGCAGATCTTCGAGCGGCGGTCCGGGCTTCGGAAACGGTAAGGAAAATTTGCGACGTAAATTATCATCGACCGATCTCTCTTCGACCGACGCAACATTCGCGGGGACGCGTTGCTCGACGAATCCGTACAGTTAAAAATCAATATCCTAGTCGCAACAATGGCGTCGCTGCTAGACGCGTTCCGGTATTTTTTTTTTTTCGTCTTTCACGCGCGTCTAGTTTAATCGCCGCAATGACGTTTCGAGGCGAATGTGAAAATTTTAATGAAATACTTTGTACTTGCAGGACGCGGCCAGATGAATCCTGGAAATGGAAATTCGTTCCAGGGTGCGCATCCAGTAAGTAATTTCCTACGAGTGAGAGGAAAGACGTTACAGCGAATATATATATACACGAAGATTCGTTAGTCCTGCCTATGAAGGCAATAAACTCCGTGACTGATAAAAAAAAAAAAATCCTCCAAAACTGTAATGAGGATTTTGATTAACGGAGGTCCATCTTACTGGGATTTTAAAAATGAATTTTTATGCATTTTCCATACTGCGGCACAAGTCCTGTTGCGTACATATTTATTGATATTTCTAATACTCAGGCAAATTTTTACAGGACATTCGGTTGAGCCGTACTCGCTTCGTGCGCTGGACCTTGAGAGGCAGCGTTTTCATAAATAACCGCGACTGTACCTGCTAGACAGATATGAATCAAAAAATTTTTATGCATTTTGGGTTGTTAGATGACCCTTCATAGCGCGTACCTTGAATGAATTGAAAAAATTAAGAATGCACAAAATGGTGCAACGATAACAAATTTCTTTAACTTGAAGAAGCTGCTAAATTTAAAAAAAATGGTTAGCCTGCGCGCCAAGTGAGTACAACTCAATGAAATGTCTGATAACATTTTTTATAAGAACAAAAAATATCATTAATGTGTATGCAAAAAGATTTTTTAATAGGTTGTTAGGTTTTCGGCATAAAAAATTCATGAAATAGTAAATTACAATACTAGGGCGATAAAACTTTTTCTGATAAGTGCTGTAGTCAGAGGAGTATCATACCAAATTTTACTTCATGAGGTGTGAAAATTAGGGTCCTGCACACGCATAAAGTGGTACTTTTCATGCATGAGTTACAAAGAAATTCATTCTAAAAATCCCGGTAAACCCGATCTCCCCCTTAACGTGCCCGGAGATTTGTTAGGTCCGTGGGAATGAGGCAAGAGGTAAAAAATAAAGAAATACATATATATCTGCTCCAAAAGTGTATCGAAGATTTCGATTAATACGTCCGGATATTTATGGGGTCCGTCGGGATGAGGCGAGAGGTAAAAAAAAAGAATCTCCAAAACGATATTGAGGATTTCGATTAGTGCGCCCGGACATTTGTCGGGTCCATGGGGGATGAGACGAGAGGTAAAAAAAAAGAGAAAGAAATTAAAAAAAAAGTCGACGTTTGCGTTTGCATGTACTAATCGGAGAATTTCCGTGTTACTCCCCTCCCCTGCTGAAGAGGCAGGCTCGAGTAGCTATACAACAATACCGAGGAGGTGTATTTTGCCAGGGGCGAGCTCGCTGGTTGCCCTCATAGCAAAACCGTGCCCCGGGATAAGTCCCTGGTTATTCGCGACGGACAAAAAAGAAAAGTTTAATACTTTCGTATGGTCAAAGAGGCATCATTCTCTATTCGTCATTACGCATACGGATCGACGTTAAAAAAAAAATCCCGTGTCGAAAGATTGACTAGAGAAAATGCATCTCGATAATCCATTGAGAAAACATGTTCAATAAAAAGGGAGAGTCTCGCTCCCGGTGCGGGCTATCGGGGGTAGCTCGTAGAGATACGCTCAAAGTACGATAGGCGAAAACTGGTCCCTGGTGGATTGTCACAACCGTAGAGGTTCCTTGTGTAGCGGCGAAAACCCACCCTCTGTTTTTCAGTACAACCATCAGGGAGGAAATTATCAGCAGTCGAACTACAAGCCCGGTATAATACAGCCCTCAGCGCCCTTCAAGCCGTCCGGTCCTCCGACGCCGATCCAGCAGCAGGGCATGAAGCCCAGACAGGGTAATCAGCAGCACCAAAACCAGCAGCACCAAAACCAGCAGCACCAAAACCAGCAGCATCAGAATCAGCCGAACCAACCGCCGCCCGTTCAGAAATTGAAGCCGATCTTGAAGCAGAGTAGCCTGAATCTGCCGTCTGGCGCGGCTCAGCCGAACGCCGCACCTTCACCAGTCCCGCCTCCGAGCGCGAACAATCCATCGGCGCCAGCGACCCCGGCGAACACCCCGGCGAATTCGAACCCGACGACTCCGGCGGCGACGCCGTCTCCGGCCAACGTCACGGCCGCAGCCGCCGTTCAGCCGACGACTCCGACGGCACCGACGGTTCCTTCCGCGGCAGCCGCGATCGCTGCAGCGAAGCCCGCCGTTGTAAACGCTCCCGTGAAGGCCGACCCGGGAAAGATCGTAGCGGCCGCGGACAAAACTGCCGATGCGACAATCAACAAACCGGCCGACACGACCGGTAAGGCGGCCGATGTGACAGGCAACAAAATATCCGACGTGAGCGGTAACGAGAAGGACGATCCGACTGGCGAGAAAAAAGGCGATTCCGCCGCCGATCAGTCGGAAGAGCCGATGGAAGGGGACGATTCGCGCCGCTGGGTCGAGGACGACGAACAAGGAAAATGGATAGAGACCGACGATCAGTCCGGCCAATGGCTCGGCGCCGAGGACGGCCAAGCCACTCCGAAAGTCAGGAGGGAAGAATGGAGGAGGATCAAGAAGCTTACGACCAGTGAGTCAATGTTTCAAACAATTTCGTGAATTTCTATTTTTTTTATTTATTTAAACAAAAAACGTTTTTTTTTACAACGAATTTATGAACGCGAATTCATGAACACGAATTTATGAACTTGTGAACATGAATTTGTGAACATGAACTTATAAACGTGAATTTATTTTTAATTTTTTTGTATTCGTAAAAATGATGACATTACACTGCGCAAATTTGAAGATGCTACGACCGGACGATCGCTCCGTATATCCGTGCGATGTCCGTCGAGCTCGACTGGTCGGAGCATCAGTGTGAATTAGTCGACTGATTTAACGTAATTAATTCTCGCGGAACATTCCGCGTCATAAACTCCACTGATCCTTTATTTTCACCTTGTTTCCTCCTTATCTACAGAAAAGCCGAACAAGGTTCTGAAACGATTGCGCATGAACCGACGACTCCGCAAAACATTGATGCCGAAGAACGCGCTGATGGTCCTGAACGAGATGAAGGCCGGTGTTAATTTCACATTTCCGGAGACTCAAGCTATAATGCCCAATTCGCTTTTCCTCGTTCACGCCGAGGTAAGGCAGCTCGATGGTCTACACTCTAAACAAAAAAAAAGTATTAAATTTAATGTACTGGTATTGGAAGGTTTTATGCATAAAATCGTATGTTAAATTTCATGTACAATTGTGATGAAAAATTAATGTACAGTAACTTAAAAAATTTAAGAAATACTTTACTTTAATTTCACTGAAAAACTATATCAATTTTTCATCACAATTATACATTAAATTTAATATCCCAGTTTCTGCATAAACGAATCTTAGTCCGGTACATTGAATTTACATTTTTTTAAACAATGTCCTAAAAAAAATCTTTTCTTCTTTTCCAGTTGGAGGGCAAAGTTTACGTGGGTCAGGGTCTCTCAAAGCCGTTGGCTCGTCAGAATGCAGCGGAGAATGCCCTGAAGTGTTTGCTGTTGGAGAAGATGACTGCGGCAGCAATGAAGGAGCGCGTCGAGACGGAGGGTGAAACGCCGATGGAGGTCGGTGAAAATCAGTCGATAACCGAAGCCTCGAATGACGAGAACGGCGAGGAAGCGGTCGAGGAGAACGACGACGTACCGTGGAGCTCACTGGCGAGCTTCGCCCTGCACAAGCTTTTCCTCGAGTGGCAGAATCAGGGTACGGTCGTGCCGATACCGAGACCGGGCGGTCCGCCGCTGCCAAAGAACAGATCCGAGCCGAAGACCCTCACCGACAAGGTCCTACCGACGAACGCCCTCGACATACATCCAGTTATGCTGCTCAATCAGATGAGGCCCGGCACGACTTACAACGAGGTCGGTCGCGTCGGCAACCCGCCGAACATACAATTCACGTTGGGCGTCGAGATAAACGGCAAGCCGTACACGGGCACGGGTAAGCGTTGAAGTTAGCGTTACGAGAAACACCCTTCGCTCCCCTAACCTGGACTCAGTCGGTATAATAAACTGTAATCAAGTTTTTTCACGAGTCCCGGCAGTGACGGTCAAAAGAATAGTATCGTAGGAAGCGGATATCACGCCAGCGTCCGATCAGACTTTTCTTTGGACTGTGAACACGCGCCCGGTTTAAAAAAGTGGATTACAGATCTTATTACCGACTACGGTATTTCACATGTTCTTAAAGTTGTGTGGTATAACCTGCCCACCTGCTGATTATTTGTTGAACCATTTTTTTCGCAATTCGTTAATACCTTCTTAACATTATTATCATGCAAAATTAATGTTCTTGGCACCTTCAATACGGTTGATTTTCTTTCAAATTTTTATATCATTAAGAAGTGTTCAAATTCTCACTGAATCTCACGTTTAGCTGGAAATGTACATGTTAAGCATCCTTAACAAAATCTGTACGAAATGCCGTAGACCGCAGACGGCCGTGAAAAAAGAAAATTGTCTTTCCCTGCGTCTGCCGATTTCTCAGCGAGAGACGATTTCTTCTTCGTCTGCAAACTGCGGTCTCAAAATAGCATTCAGTACAGATTTTATTGCCGGCGTCGGAATTTGACATCACCTTACATCGTGAATCCCTCGAGTATTATCCACAATACCTTCGATCTGTACGATAACATTTTTTTTTCTTCAACAGCGAAAAATAAAAAGGACGCGAAGAAGATAGCGGCGAAGGAGGCGTTGAAGGACCTCTACAACTTGGAGTATCCCGAAGAACCGAAGCCCGAGACCGCCGATCTCGCGCCCCAGTGTTAATACATCGATCAAGCAATCACGCAAACAATTACAGTTCAGAAAAGCGCCGCTATTCCTCTGGCGTTTACCGATCGTGTGTAATTCAAAATATTTTCAGTCTCTATTACGACTCTATTCATCGATATAGCGTAGATGCGTTTCAGTAATGTTAACACTATCCCGTTCTTTATTGTTTAATGAACGAACAACGTACCGATAACCGACGAGCACACAAAAAAAATATTACTTTAATCAACACAATTTTTAAGCGTTGGCAGAACGACGTTTTAGAGGTGTAAAAAAACATAAAACGTACGTCCTTCGTAAGGCCGAGGACGACTGATAGATAATCATTACAATATGAATTATTCATTATCACCGTTTTATCGAACGAATAAATTTCCCGCTACGGGGTGTCCTACGTACGCTCTTGTTGACATAGTTTCGTCGCCATGGTTACGGAATCGTAACTCTAGTTGTAGGAAGACTCGCGTGCTTCGTTGCCTCGGCTGCTGACCTGTGAACGTTATGGAATTTTTGAAGCTCATCGTCGTCGGTCCTGCAGGGGTAAGATCGACGTTCGTAAAATTAAGGGTTTTAAGGATATTTTTGTCGAAATTACGGGACAGGTGCTCCGCTGAACGCGTTAAGTTGTTCGCACACGAAACTACGTACGGAAAGCAAGCCGTGCCGTATACAAACACATCGGTGATTGGTTGATGCTAGCGTATTGGTGTCCGGCTGGCTCGTCTCTGTCACAGCACACTGCACACGTTTAATGTACGAGGACCCTTAAGCTACCCTTATCTTCAGTTTTTTTCGCGATAATATAATTTTTTTTGTTATTAATTCAATAAGTAAATGGCAATGAAATTCTTTTAGTTAATATGAACTAGTTGAGTTCGTACATAACAATTCTCGAAATCTATTATTGTCCGAAACATTGAGACATACAGTGTCGGAATACAGGATCGTGTAGACTGGAACATTTCGACGCTCTTGTTATTTTTTCCGTAATTAAATAAATATTTATCTTTTTGTAATTAATCGATGTATTTTAGAATCTAGAAACTATCGACTTGTCGTTGGTTTCAGTTATTTTCACAAAAAATGTGTTCTTCACCAATTAATAACTGCTAGAATCTCATGCTCTTAACCGTCCGAGCATTGGTACACCTTCACCTTAGGTTTTTTATTGGATTCCCATACAGCACGAAATGATTAGAAATCATTTTATAAATATTTTCAATCTTTCAAATCTTACGAAATTTTTTCACAGTACCTTACGCAGCATTGTACATGTATTACTAAAAAAAATACTACGAGATCAAAAAATCTGAAAAAATTGCAAAAGATTCAGTGTCTGAGTGCGAAGTAGCAAAGTTTTATAGTGATCGCACAGAAATGCGCTTTGGCCCAAATGTCCTAACGAATGAACGTTTTTTTTCACCGGGAAGGTCGGTAAATCGACGATAGCCAATCACATCGCCGACGCTACGGAGATACCTTATGAATATCGTCCCACCAAAGGCGTGAGAATCCTCGAATTCGAAGTTCCGAATGTACGAGTTAAGAACAAAACTATGAAGGTCGACGTTGAGTTGTGGGACTGCAGCGGCGATCGAAAGTAACCGAAGTCGTTCCTAACCGCCAGTAATTATCCGACAGAGAAAAACTACCTGAAAAAACTGATAATCGCGATCTGCATCAACAGGTACGCGAACTGTTGGCCGGCTATGCGGAAGGACGCCTTCGGTGTGATTTTCGTTTGCGGCGAAAGGACCGCCGATCGCGTGCGGGAGCTCGAACACCTTTACGACTACTTCGTCAATCAACCGAAGCTCGAGCCGAAGAGCTGCGTGGTTTTTCAGTACGAACCGGAAAAGAACCGAGGCTCTGACGCTTCCAAGAATACGATATGTGAGTTGAGAAATGCAAGCGTAAAATATCCGAAACATAATTCATCGTACATTCCGTTATTGATTTGGAAAAAAAATGTTGCATTCAACTTTTCGATTACTGATCTAAAAAAAAAATGTTTGCAGCGCCGACCTTCGCGAGGATATCGCAGGTGAGCTGCAACGTGGACGACGGCGGCACGAAATTGAAGTCGGACTTTCAATCGTTTCTCGGAACGCTCACAACGAGAAAGCTGGAGAGAACGGAGCAGGAGGAGAATACAATAATAAGCGACAACGGCATGTTCTCCACGAGATGATAAGGAATCGATGGAGATGGAGAATCAATGTCGTCAACGGTCGATTAATAAAAAAGTTATCTGTATTTTATTTATTTTTAAAAACTATATTACTTTTATAGCCCGCAACAAATGATATTCGGTAGTTCGAAGGACTCGCGCTCCCCCCGGCGAGTAGGCCGAATTTAGCTCGAAGCACGTCCGGCTCGGTGCAACGAGCGGAAGAATTACCCGTTCCTGCATCCCGTGTGGGATGTCGTTAAGGAAATTATGAACCAAGCCTAAATCCGCTCCCTCGATTGGCATTACCTCTTCGGCGATTCGGCCAAAAATTTCTTCAATTCGTTCCACGCTCTTTGGACCTGCTCGAGAGTGACCTCGTGACTCCACATCGTCGAGAGAACGACCGTGGCCTCGGCCACCTGCTCGACGTTGCTCGGCTGCGCCTGAATTCGCGACTTGACCTCCTCCTCGGTCATCGCGTTTCTCTCGATCACCCTCCTCACCGCCTCACTGGGCGGTATTATGCAGGTCCATATCTCGTGACAAACGAACTGCCAGCGGGCCTGAATAAGCACCGCGGCCTCCATGACTATCACGTCGAAACCCTTTCGATGAAGTTCGTCGATCTGTTCTCTCGCCGTTTCCAGAATCGCCGGCCACACGGCGTTGTTCAATTTGTCGAGCCGGGCCTTGTCGTTGAAGACAATTTTTCCCAGCGCTTTTCTGTCGATCCTACCGTCGGAACTCAGCACGCCTCTGCCGAAATTCTCGACTATGAGCTCGAAGCAGCGCATTCCCGGCTCGTAGAGATCGTGGGCGATCTTGTCGCAATTCACCAGTCCCGCACCGAGAGACTCGAGCTTCAGCGCCACCGACGACTTGCCGCTCGCTATTCCACCGGTCAGACCGATTATGTAAGGCTTCAACGGCTTGCCGACGATCTTTTGCGGTTCCTTCAATCTCGTGCCGAGCAATCTCATCCTCTGATTGCAAGAACTTATCTTCGCCTCCTCGTGAACACTGCGATTAGAGTCCTCGGCGAGTTTGACTACATGAACCTCGAGCTTGCCGAGGCCGTTCTCGGCTCGAAGCTCGTTGACTTTCGCGCCGCCCCGCGCGGTCTCCTCGCTCACGACGATCATCTCAAAATCGGGGTCGTGTCTTGTCGGTCCGTACATGTCGACGATCGGCACTACGTCGTAGCGCAACGAAGAATCAACGTCCTCCAGGAAGTCCCTCAATTCTCTTATTCTCTTTTCGCACGGCTCTATCAACTCCCACAAAACTTTGCCTGAAACATTTGTTATTTTTATTATTATTTTTGATCTTATTATTATTACATAAAATTGCATAGGTTTATATAATATTTAGTATTAACTTTTAATATAATACATCTACGCGGTAAACTCTGTAGGATTGTTTAGACCGCCAAAGCGAGATTCGCCCGTTCGTAGATATCACAGAGTTCGCTTACTCCTTACATTATGTGTTTTCTTCACAACATAGGGGTAATGTCCCCTACTTAAACTGTTCTGTACGTGTCATTCTATACATATCTAAATTAAGGTTGGAGCTTCACACTAGTCAAATAAGTGCTACATTTTTAAAGTCGTTTACCATAATTCAGCATACAAAAAATTTCTTTAACACTGTAAAAAAAAAATTGTAAATTTAATGCATCGGACTGTAAGTTTTCATGCAGGAACTGATAAATTTAATTTAATGTACAATTGTGATGAAAAGTTAATATACTCTTTCATTGAAATGAAACTAAATTATTAAAATCAAAGTACTTTCGTAGTACAATTAAAGTAAATTATTAAAAATGAAGTATGTCCAATGATTTTAGTACACTGAACATTAATTTTTTATCACAATTGTACATCAACTTTGATGTGCCTGTTTATGAATAAAAACTTCCACTCTGGTACAGTAAATTTCATACAATTTTTTTTTGCAGTCTAATCATTGCTGCCGGCACCAATGCGACCCATTCAACCGCATTTAAATCATCATTAATCTGTGTTTGTTCCTAAACTGAATACTAACAATCGATTCACAATGTTTTCCACAAACATTGTAACATCCAATTTAGCTTTGCGTACTAATAGTGGTTTACCGGTCAGCATGTTAGTGTCCGTGACTCCGACGGTGAGTTTGTCGGTGCAACGTAGCACAGCCTCGCTGAGCAGTATCTTGTGACCGTTGTGAATTCTGTCGAAGGTACCACCGAGCACGACGTTTTTGTATACTCCTACGCCGTCCTCGGAAATCGTCTCCGGGATGTTGTTGGCGTCGTCGATTTTTTCGTTACCGACGGTCATGAATCTGCAGCCCATCGACGTATTGGCGAGGCAATCTTGCATGAACGTATTGGCGTCTTTGGTGCTGTAAGTCTGATCGAATATAACCAATTCGATGGGTCGTTTCGTGTTTATCAC
Organism: Stenichneumon culpator; assembly: GCA_964017025.1. Classification (NCBI taxonomy): domain Eukaryota; kingdom Metazoa; phylum Arthropoda; class Insecta; order Hymenoptera; family Ichneumonidae; genus Stenichneumon; species Stenichneumon culpator. Next base: position 13,872,584 of record OZ024779.1, on the reverse strand, counting down.
CGAAACCGAAGAATTTTTCATGCTCGTAAGGAGAACCCTTACGTCGAGACAAGGCGTCGAGAAGGTCGAAGCTATCGCGTAAATGTTCGCCACGGTTTGCGCGTAACACGGAGCTCTGAGTCTCGAAGCCGAGAGGGAATAATTACCCGGCAACAGACCGTTCTTCTCGGGAAAGTACTGGATGTAGAGAGTCTTCAGTACGTGCTCTCTGATGACCGGCAACAATTTTCGAACTTTGGCCGGATTAGAGAGAACCAAGAGTCCGGTGTTTGCCATTTTAACGACCTCGCGGGCACTCCTCATTTCCCGCGTTCTCCCGGAAAACTTACGCGCTTTCTCGGCTCTCGCTGACGAGCCTCGGATTATATCACATTTGCTAGACTGCGTGCGGCTTAGCCAGGCAAATTGCTTCGTCCCACGATAAAACCCGCTTTTATCAGCTCCTCATTATCACATTTCGGCGGCGGCCTTGCCTCGTCCTTGAGCTTGACGCCGCACTCTTATGTCGCTTTTGCGTTGAATTATACTTTGTATATTCGGACTGTCGCGGAGGCGATCAATCGTCGTCGATAAAATCGAGAAACTGTGCAAGCAACTGTGTGAATGTTTTTGTAAAACAACTTGACCGATTGCGGTGCGAGGTGTTTTGACGGTGAGGCTAACGTGCAAGGTCGTCGATACACCGACACATCGCGAACTCTGTCAAAACAGAACCGAACCCGACATGTGCGCGACCGGTGCAACAGCTGGGACCCGTTCAGAAATTTACTTTGAATAACATAGGCCGAGAGAGAGTGCTGCCCGGGTGCGAATGTCAGAGAGAGAAGTTAGTCACCCGGACATGATTTCTGACCGTGGCCGCGGACACGGTGAGGCGGGGCTTCGGGCAACGCGAGCGAACGAGCGTCGAACCACCTCGTCGAATAAAAACTTTGCACGGATAATTTTTATACCGGTGGATCGAGGAGGTGCTGTCGTTTTGGAGTTTTTCGTTATCATAACGACCGTGCGCATGCGCAGTCACGTCATAATGAAAAACGCCAAATCCAAAGCACCTCTGCTCTTAGTTCAAGATTTAGTTTGATTTAGTCTTGACAGAAATCTGTTCTGATAAGTGGTCTTTTGTTGTCAAAACGGACGAAATCTAACCTGCGAAAAGTAAGGAATGTACCGTTGGCAATTAAAAAACACACTAGCAATAAACCGTCACAAATAAAAAGGACGCAGAGTTGAACAGATCTGCATTCAAAAACACACCCAGAGAGAAGCTATTCAGCGTATGATTTCTGAACGCGGACTTGCAGCAGCGCGTCCCCCCACTCGCCGGTGAGAGTCTCAACCTATCTCGCGAGATAAATAAACTCTGTTATGAATGTCCGATAACCGTTCGAGGCGTGTATTCTCTCGACGGTAACACACTTGAAAGAGTCTCTTTTACGCGTGCTACGATATCTAAACTCGACGAGAATGGTCGTTAGACATCACGTTGAAGGTTACGAGAACTTCTTAAAGTTCATGGAGGATTTCGACGACAAAGGACTCGTTATCGTGCTGTACAGCGGCTCGAAGCTCCCGAGTGGTGAGAGCTGGTGCTCCGACTGTGTAGAAGGTAATGAAATTTAACACAGAAGAGCAGCAAAGAGAAGTAAACACGAGAGAGAAAGAAATTGATTTTCGGTCTCGCGGCTGACGATATTTATGGTTCGAATTTCCATAGCGGATCCGTTTATCGAGAAGGGACTTGGTTCAGCGCCGGAAAACTCACACTTCGTACACGTCGAGGTCGGCGACAGACCTTTGTGAGTCTCAGATTCTATCGCGGTAAGCTGGACCGGCAATGAAATAGCTGATCAACAATTTTTCTCTGTTCGCAGTTGGAAAGATCTCAAGTGTCCTTTCCGCACCAACTCCAAGACCAAGCTCAATGTACTCCCGACACTGGCCATATGGGGGACTCAGAAACGTTTGGAAGGTGATCAGTGCCTGGACGTCGAGCTCATCGAAATGTTGATAAACGATGACGAGTGAACTGCGCGAGAAGCACGCAATGACAGTTATATTTTTCATTGTTATATACATTGGAATACTCCAAAACATATAGATAGATACACATATATATATTTTATATGTTTTTCCATTTAACATTTATTTCCATCAAAACATTCCAAAAATGCATGTGTACGAGGAGATCTTTTTTTCAATATAAATATATGTATATATACAAAAATGATAAGACTCCATGGATGACATAGAGTGAAAATATTTCTTAAAAGGAGTTGTCGAGAGATTTTCATTAATCTCAGGCTTCAGTTAAAGCTAGTTTGCTCAGATCCTCCATCAGCCCGGGTGGCCTGCCAGGGTAATGAAGTTTTTTGTTCCTCGGGAGATTGTGGCTGTTGTCGAAAACTATCAAATCTATAAGAGTCAAGGATGTAACAATTTTATATTGAAAAAATAAAATTTTTACATCCTTGTAAGAATTTTGGTGAACTGTATTAGCAGTAGGGCATGATTACTGTTTTTTTCCATTGTCATATACAACGAAATACTGGACGCATATATATATATCTGTATATATATCCAAGCTGGGCAGCATAGGGGTACTTGTTTGATACTTCAAGTACTTCTTTACGATTTCGAGTCCCAAGTACAAGTACATTTTGAGTTCACGCTCGCAATACGGGTACTCAGTGAAGAGCATGATACTTTGTTTCTATTAATATATAGTTATCTGTCCAAACTTTTCGATAAGTATAATTTTAACGAGAAGGAACCCTTTCTGTTTTTATAATGAATTTTTTTAAAGAAAAAGTGAAGAATAGTTTAAAAATAGCTTTACAACGACCAATCTCAAAAATTTCAGTTAGCGATTTTTCACAATGGGGAACCCATGTGCAAATTTCTTTCCACCTTTTATTTTTGAAAGCCTAGATAACGCTTAACGATACGAACCTAATTGCGAAGAGTACTTGGAAAACGTATTTAAGAAATAATTCAAGCTCTCCTGATACTTTGTACTGCGCACTTGAAGTATTTTTTGGTACTTTGCCCAGCTCTCATATATAACGCATACATTTTTCCATACAAGAAACGTTCCAAAAATTCATGTGTACAAGAAGACAACAGATTGTTTTAATACAAGTATTTATATATATGTATATATATACACAAAAATGATAATAGACTCCATGGAAGACACCGAGTAAAAATATAACTTAAAACGAGTCGTCGTGAGATTTTCGTTAATCTCACGCTTCAGTTAAAGCTAGCTTGTTCAGATCTTCCGTCGGCTCCGTTACCCTGAGGGAGTAATGAACCTTCTTGTTCCTCAGGATACTGTAGCTGTTGTCGAAGACTATTGAATCTGCAAGAGTCAAGGTCAAGGATGTAACGATTTTATTTTTAAAAAAATAGCTCCCTCTATGAGGAAGCAAAACTGGATGAAATCGTCGTCACTTACAAGTTGTAGGCTCGTCGCACGTCAGCAGTCCAATCTCGTCCATCTGATGCGCGGCCACTCTATGCACCGGTATGACTTCCGTCTGACCGCCGTCGTCGTTTTTTCGCAAAACGCCGAATTTTATATCGTGACCTTCGGACCTGAACTCCCAGCTTAGGACGGAACCGATCTTTTCGGGCTTGAGGTCGATCTTCAATTTGTCCCCCTTCTTGACGGTCACAGTCGTGAATTCCTCGTTCGTTATGTCCTTCTCCGTGTTCTTCACGTATTCCTCCTTCGGTACTTTACCACCCTGACAAATCTGTGAAATTTCCCAGAATTTTTTTTATTATTTCGTTTTTTTTTTTCAGAACGTGTTCGGATGTTTTCATTTAATTGTAATTTAATCGATGAGGCGGAAGGCGTACCTTTGTAGTCAGACGAGGATTGCCGTCCGGATCCTTGAGCGTTCCCCCGAAATGCTCGGGCAGCTGGTCCTTCTCTACCATCTTCAGAATCTCCGATTTCCATCTGACCGGGTCGGCCTTGTGTATCTGTATCTTCGAAAGCGTGTACTCGTTCATGAATTTCTTCGTGATCGAGAACGCGAGGGCGAATACTTTCGGAGCTGTGAAACAACGGATCACAGATATAAATTAACAGTAAAGTATTCATTATCAACTTTCTTTTTTTTAAGAAAAAAAATCTCAGGTACAAATTAACGGTAAAGTATTCATTCTCTTCTTTCTTTTTTTGTTAAGAAAAAATATAAAATAATCGTCCAGTTACCGTTTATGATGAAGCAACTTTTGAGAATCTCGGGATAATTTGCTTCGTATATCTGTATCAGAGTGACGATCACTTCGCCGGCTGTGAGAAAAATGAACGAAAGAATGTTTAAAGATAATTATACGCGTGTAATGTACTCTACAGCAATAATTTTTTATTTTTTTCCAGAGCTAGAACGTACCAGGTCTCCACATGTACTGTCTGAGATTGAAGCCTTCCATGTCGAAAATAACGACAACCTGACCAGCAGCCGGACCGTGCTTCTTGGCTTGTTCCTCGCACACCCTCATGTAACGCTCTAGATGTTTTATCGTTATTTTTATCATGTCTCTGCGCGGCACAACGTGAAGGATACCGTAGAGATCGAGACCGGCGAATGGAACAATCGCGACCGGGGCTCCTTCCTTGTCGAAGCCGCATAGTCCGTGAGGCAAATGCTCCGTGAGGATCTGCGGAGGTTCCCACTCCTCTAATTTGTCGACGCCCCACTGCTTCCTCCATTCCAGTGACTGTGGAAAATTATTTTTTTAATTGCATTGTAGATAACGAAGTACCCGAGTGTTCCCGCCCTGCGAACTTTCACGAAACATCTCAGCAAATTATCAATAATTATCTTTCCAAAGGATGAGCCTGAAGGTAAAAACTAAAAATAAAATTAAAGTAAAATTTCAATAGCCAATTAAACTAGGTACGGTAAAATTGGTTCACATGGATCGAAGTTGGAGCATAATACCCACATAGCACGGACATTTTTTTTTTGAATGCTTCAAAAATATTTGTTTCAAATATTTAAAATATTTTACCAATATTATAAAACATTTCTGACATATTTAAGAAAAGTTTCGTTGGAATATTTTGATAAAATACTTCAAAATATAGTTCCATATATTTTAGAAATTATCAGATTGAAAATATGTCTACAATGTTTTCAAAACTTTATGTGCTATATAGGTACGGACGGCCGATGGCCTAAAAACTTGAAAGAAGGTATTTTTTTTTGTTTTGCGCTATTAAGCCTATAATCATATATTTATGTCTGTATTGCCTTCAGATTCACAAAGTTGAAGGATACGAAACCGATTGTAGCTGCATTGGTACATACGTTACGAAGATCTAGCATGATACGGACGTTCGATGGAACCAAAATGTGTAAAATAGTGATTTCCATAGACACTTCTTACGTGTAAGAACTGAGTGCCTACAAATCAACTTTTCCACCGGACATTCCGATAAATAATAGAATTGTAGGGAAGATTTATACACACCTCACGGAGCATTTTCTCAGCAGCCACGGCGTCCCACTTCCTCGCTGAAAATATTCGAAGCATACAATTAAACGCGAATAGACTAAACTGTCGATCTTTTTTTTTAATGTCTAGATTTTTCTACCTCGGAGCCATCGCACGAGAAACTGATCGTCGTGATGAGGTTGCAAGACATCCTGGACGCTACGCTTGAACTGAAACAGAAGAGAGAACGAAGATGAATTATGGGACGCCGGATTGTGAAAAGGAAAGGAAGAGGATTCTGCCGGCGTGCCGAATAAACGTTCTGCGGCAATTTTACAATCCTTGGGAAAATGATACGAGCTACCTGGCGTCGCCGGTGAGTCGTTATAGCTACAGCCGCAACAGCTCGTTACATTGTACCAATTTCCGCGAACTGGCGGCGATTATCCACGACAACAAAAAAGATAAAAAGAATATGGAAGAAAAAAAATAATTTCCAGCAAGGACAGTCACCTGTTGCGATAGAAATCATCATTAGGCTGCGGAGCTGTGTTACTCGTGACGTCGGGTTCGCGAGCGTCGTTCAGCAAATTCACTCACATTAGTGCAGAGAGAATCGCCGAGAGAACGCGAATGCATGTGTTTTCTCTTGGCTCGTTTAACAACTCGATGAGCAAAATACAATTTGCTCAACGTCAGTCTCATCTACGGAACTTTACGAGGAATTAAAAAAAAAAAAAAAAAAAAAAAAACGAAGAGAAGGTGAAGAAAATAAAAACCACTCGCCGAAAGGTACTTCCTCTCTTCCCTCGATCACTTTCACCACTCTCGTTGTACATTTTACATAAGCTACTTGACGCTATCGAGTACGCTTTCTATAATCGATCCAGCGAGAGCAAAGTTTTTCTATGAGCGAGTCGAAGAAATTTATAAAGAAAGAAGGGAACAGATGGAAAGTGCAGACACGAAGGTGCTGAGTTTTACTTTGTTAATTATTAATGTTATTATTAATAACAATAATAATAATAATAATAATAATAATAATAATAATAATAATAATAAAGCACGCTTTCACGACACCAGAGGAATCTACGTGACATCCAATTCGGACAATGTTTGATGAATCACCTTTCTCAAAGAGCACGTGAGATACCCCATTTTATCGGACCACCCTGTTCCAGATGCGAGTTCGGAAACGACTATGACCAAAGTCTCTGCCGGAAGGACACGGACCCGCGAGAGGAGTGTGGGCCGGCGGATGGAAGCATGATTCGACCGAGTACGACATCCGTCATCCCTTGTCCGTTGGAAATTTAACAGCACGCTCGTTTCGATTATGGAAATTCGTGTTCCAGTTAAGTCGATCGGAGAAACGGAGCGTGAAGAAGAATCCAGCCTCCGGAGTGCTACAACGGCCGGAGCTAGTTTTTTTTCCATCGAGCATTATCATTAGTGCAGATAACTATTCGCGCACATAGTAAGACGGGTACCAACGTTTTTTGACCGCAAATTTCCGCAAATGTTCGCAATTCTTTTCTTGGCAATTTTACTAAATATTTGTTATTGTACAAAAATATTTGTAAATCGTACAAACATTTTTGTTTATTGTAAAAAAATATTTGTTATTTCCACGAAAATATTTGTTAATATTACAAAAATATTTCTTAATTTTACAAATATTTTTTGTAACATGAACAAGAAAAGAATCGCGGACGTATGTGGACACAAAAGTTCGTTCGAAGTACAAGTATTGTTTTTTAACTGGGCACAAAGATTGAGATGCATCAACAATGAATGCAGATTGCAGTCGCCGCAACCGGCATGCGACGGAGGCTATTGCAAATTTTAAAAAAGCAGGTAACATGGCAGGCCAGGTGATTTATCTACGTCGTGGGCACGCAATGACGATTGACCTTTCGATCTGACGCCAGCATCGGTGTCGACAGAATGATTGCAGACAGCATCCGCTCAATATCTTCCGTGCCAAGAATCCTGCAGGACACATCGTACTTGCGACGGTACTAACGCAAGAGAACGTTTGCAACGCAAGAGGAAAAGCGCGCCCGTGCCCGTCCGGTCGATTGACAAAAAAAAAATAGTTACAGCGCAATACATTTTTTGCCAGAGGAATTTTAATCTGAGCAGTATTCAAAGCGACAGAGTCAAGCGTATTCGTCGAGCAAGACCTAATTACCGAGGCAGCGCGCGCTTGTCTCGTTAACACGACCACGCTCTTCAAGGATTCAACCGAGGCGACCCTTTTGTGTGCGAGTATTCTCGTTCCTTGTTTGCAGAGGCGAGAAATCGACTGGACCGACGAGCAAAGTCCGGATTCTGCTTGCACCGTGCGTTTGTGAAGAAGTCATAATTGCATCATTGGTTCAATATTGTTTTTCCTCCTTTCACTTTACTTTGGCGCAGAATCGAAGTAAAGTGATTTCTCTTATCTTTCATCGTCGATTAAATATAAGAATTTTTCTGTTATCGCGATTGTTCGCTGGTATCGTCGATCGAACATCGTTCGATCGACGTTCAAAAGTTAATTTTTTATTAGCGTAAAATTTGAGACAGAGCGATAGAACGCTCGATCTTTGCGAGAGAATGTTTTCCAACCCGGTGCAGCGTCTGCGAGGTAGATGCAACGAAGACTGAAACACGTTTCGCTGTGAACCATCGAGTTGGATTCGCGTGACACTGATTGACCTCGATCGCCACTTCATTCTATAGTTCAATGACCCCATTGTTCTTTTCGATAATATTCAACAGGCGTTTGTTGCACTCTAAGTATAATTAATAATTACACGCGGACTTTGGCTTCACGATCTGTGTTTACGGTAAAAATTTGTTAATTAGATTATTTATTAGATTTTATGTATTTATTAATTTATTTATTTTTAAAAGTTTTCTTCTTCAAGTCGCAAATTATTTTTCTTTAATATCGTTCGATATATTATTGCAGGTACCTTGGAGGATGCAAATTTCGTTGGATCATCGTAGCGACGGAATCGACGACTTAATCGGGAAGTTCTGCCAAATTCGCCCGGAGAAGAGAGAAAATGCAACGGATCGTTCGTCCGGCAAGGATCAACTTACTTTGCCAAGTGTGAAGCGCTGATCGTCGGCGAGTTTCAAAGATGCCATAACGCTGCGAAATTTTTATTTTCCGACGGCCTCGTTTAACTCGAATCGGCGCTGATTCACTGAATTCACCGACGTTGACAAGGTCCGTCAACAAAACAATGAAACGAAGAATATCAACGAAGAGGAAATGTATACGAGTGTCGCACGAACTTCGAGCCGACGGGAGGTTTCGCACGCGCGAAGGCTGAACGCTTACTAAACTTATCGCACCGCTGACATATACCGTATGAGGGACACGCAATAATCAAATCCCCCCACCACTCCTGCAACGGGCCAAGCGATCTTCGATGCAGGCATCGTTGGAAAACTCCGGCGATCCGAGAGCCTCGTTTCCACATTGCGAACCGGGGGGATTCCTCACACCGCTGAACATTCGTCATTAGCGCAGCCGAGTGTGGAGTTTACCCTTTTTTCGTTTGTCTCCCCCCGCCGTGCTCGAGAACTTTCTAAATTCGTTACAGTCTCTATCCCGTCAGAAATTGGCAATCGAAATTTTTAAAAGTTTACAAGCCGATTACAACCCCGCTTGGATAACCGACTTGCGTAATGCAGATCTTATGATAATTATTGCAAGCTATTATAAAAGTAGTCCGGTTCAAGCGTCATTATAGATATCCGGTGACACGGGTTTTTTATTCCTTGTTTTTTTACTCAAGTCTGTCGATTACGAGCGAAAAAAATACATTGGTTCTTTATTTTTTTCATAGCAATATATTCATATGTAAATCGGATTGGAAATCAATTGGGATTGAGTATTCGTGACGTTGCGGTGATCGTGTAAAAAATTTGCTGGCTGCGATTGTAAAAAAAAAATGGTAGGAAAAATTATATTTTCTTCGATATAATTTTTTTTACAATATCTCCTAGATAGACACAATTACTTGCTCATAGAGGAAGCTTTATTTGCATGACTTTTTTTCGAGGTTTTGTATGAAAAATTCAACCGTTTAAAAGTCAAGAACGGCTTATCAATCGCGTTGAAATTTGTTGGGTGTCTCTGTTTGTTACAATTTACGCAATAATCGAAACATTCGTTGAGATTTTATCAGGTTTTGAAATTTTCTAAAAAAGTGGCAAGCTGTTGCTTTGAAACTAATTAAGTGGAAGATTCGTGATCAGTGTGAAAAATAGATTAGTTATTGACCCTGAGTGACGATCAAAGAAAAACTTTTTCGAGAATTTTTATAACCAATATTGCAAAAATTAGTGATTTAGCGTATTTTCAGACGATTTCGTCCTAAATTTTATTAAAAATTATTAGAAATAGAGAATAGAATACATGATTTTAGCTTAACTGTTAAAAAAAATTCATTGTCTATGTATCGAAAGTTTTTAAACAGTGAAACTTAAAAAATTAAAAATTCAACGCAGGTTCGAGCGGCGCGTCGGAGAGATGTGGAAGCGTTCGGCTCCAATTTCCACGCGCGTGAACGCGCGTCCGCCGCACGCGATTGTCCAACAGTCGAGGGAAGATCGCGAAAGGCGGAACGGGATTTTACGGAGAGATCGGAGCGCCGAGAGCTCGGTCGATACGATCGGCCCCGATGACTGGTTGGGTCGACGACCACTAGTGGGCATCGTGAACCTCGGCCGGTGCGCTCATTCTCGTCGGTAGGAGAGCCAGCTGTTCGGATGCGACGGGAAAGCAGCGAAGCGAGCGACTAACGAGGATCCAACACGAGTCTCGAGATTCATCGACGAACGATATTATTTTTAAAAAAATTCCAAACTCTTACCCGAGTCTCACAAGCGCGGTTATTCGCAAAAAAAAACCTGTAATTAAATTTTTTTAATTTCTTATTAACCGACGGAATCTCTCGCGGGATAATCGCTCCGCGTTGCGTGTGAACGCAGCCGCGTCTCGGATCGATACGGGACGGCGATGCACTCGCCATGAGCGGCGAGCCTGGAGAGTTCGTGTGCCGACCGAACGGCCACGGAGAGAGTGGCGAATAGAAAAGGAAGAGCGGTCAGTGCGACCGCCGCACGCTCGAGGCCGCCCTTCCTCTGGAAGCTCCGGCAAAAACGCGTCGCGCTTCGTTGAGTCGAAAGTCGGGACTATCGAATTTTCCGATGTGTTCCCTTCTCGGTCGGCGCGCTGCAATGCCGTGTGGCCGACTCTCAGCTGGCCATGGCTCGGTAGTCGAACCGATGTCGCGTCGCGCAAAGGGTCTCGGGATTCCTCGACGTGCCGAACAAACGCTCCGCCAAATCACCGCTCTGAGCCGATAATAACAACAGTAATCCGTGCGACAATAAAAACAGCGATAGTAGCGAGTAGAGTAGCGAAGCTCGAAACGAATCTCCAGTCGACGACGGTTGCTCGCAGTCGAACGATTGCCCTACGAATGAACGCGATCTTATCGGACGGACAAATCGCTCGAGCCCTGCATCGACTTCGAGCGTCGTAAAAAAAAAAAAAATATTGTGAGAATAATCGACGAGGAGGGAGACATTCGCTCGGCACGTGGATTCAATCGAACTGCGACGTCGCGCGACGCTTTCCGGCAATTTAATTTTCGTGAGTAACTGATAAGATAGTAAATAACAATAACGCGAAACATATTATTTTTTTGCCAGAAAAGTGGTAACTTTCCTACGTTTCTTTTGTCTTACGTAAATAACTGACTGGATAAGGCCGGAGGAATGTTGGGCCGATGATAATTTACAAGTAGTCGGGAACCCGGGCCGGTTTGTCGTGTCTCATTGGAGCAGACGACAGATTACGTCACGGACAGCGGAGGCGGAAGACCTCGGGCGCGCGAAGGTCTGTCACTCGCGCTGATATACAAATAACATAGCTATGAAAATTATGTTGAGACCTCGCGGGGCGATAGTCCAGCGGATATTGGCCCCACTTCGGCCACGATGCTCGCACCGTCTAATAATATGTCGCGGCTACCCGCGAGCCGTTAGCGTCATCAATGTCGTGCGGCCTTCAATTATCTTTCAACGGTATATTAATTACGGGGTCGAAGGATTCGCTATGCAGTAAGACCTCGGTTATCCGACATTCGATTGATCCTTTATAAGTCACAGCGCCCGAAACCGTACCAAAACGGGACCAACGGCCGCGGAGTGGGGGCAACGCGTTGCTACGGTAGCGCCCAAGAGTGGGGATGGAGATGTGACTTATGAAGGGTTAACCGAGCCTTCGCGTTATCCGAAGCACCCAAGTCATCCGAGCCCTCCGCGTTAACCGCGGTGTAGTCTCGGATAAGTCTGATAAAGGCAACTTTGTGGCATAAGCGATTAAATTTGTACAAGTTTGCTTTATATTGCACGCTGCAAATACAACAGTTCTGATTTTAGAGTCAATGGTTTATGTTTATATGAAGTTAATTTTAATTAAAGAAATTGTAATTATATGAAAAAAAAAATTACTAAATTAAGTAATAGAGTTAATGTTCATATGAAGTGGTGTTATTTTTAAAAATATGTAATAGTAGTACAAGTTTGAATTGAGTATGTTATCCGAGGTTTCACTCATCCGACGTACGCTCTCTCCACATTACTTCGGATAAACGGGGTTCTAATATTCTGTGCACTGTACCAAATCTGCGGTGTAAACTGGGATGAATGGTGTAAGTGGTGGAAAAAGCTGATGTTAAGATTGACACCATTTCGTAGTTGAAAGTACAGCGGCCATATGGTAAACCAGCAAAGCGGTGTACTCTAATAAATCCTAACACTTTATTATGGGATGCACCACGATGCCACTTAAGGACGGTTCACACGTAGATTCCCAGCCAAAAGTGAGATTCTGTGAGAATTTGAACTCCTCCTAATGGTATAAAAATCTGAAAAAATTAACTGTGTTAAAGGTGCCATTAACATTCATTTTGCATATTAATAATGCCAAACAGTTATTGACCAATTGCTAAAATAAAATAGTTCAACAAATAATCAGCAAACCTTTTTTCGCTTTTTAAATAAATTCGTTGATTTTCTACCACATGCGTTTTTTCAGATTTTTCCGTTTTTGACATTTTTTTAGGGCCATAACTATGGGACTGTTGGCGCAATCGCCTCGAAACTTTTTGGGTGTACTGTAGAATTGTGATATGGAAGCATATCCAAAATTCGTACCTCTACCTCGATTTTTAACATTTTCGGAAAAACAAAGTTTTTACGTGTAAGAAAATTCTGAAAAAAATGCATACGAATTCTAAGAAATCAAGGAATTCATTTAAAATGAGGAAATAACAAGTTGTATGATTTTTGTAAAATTTTTGGTTTACTGCAGAGGAACAAAAAAAGCGGGAAAAAGATCGAAAACTTCTTTATTTATTAAAAAAAGAGAATCGAAGAAACTCAACGAATAAATTTTTCGTCGATTCGCATACAGTTGGTTTTATGGGAATTCGACGAATAGATATTAGATTTTTGTTGGTCATTCGGTTCAATATTTTTTACCGTGCGAGACAGGAGTACGTAGTTAAAAACGTTTTGTTTGAAATGTTAGGAACCGAGCTAGGGATGTCCTGACCATGACTGTGCCGTCGACGCGACACGCATCCCCGGATTCGCTCGCGTTCCACCGAAATCTGGAAGTTTGCCCATCTCGAAGACAAAATATCACACGGTTACATTAAACGGATTATTCCTCACCGAGTTCTAGTTTCGTCAGCGTTTGTCGATTCGAAGCTACGAGTCGGTGCTCGAGCTTTTGACGATTTCTCCATTGGAGACGATGAAGCACTGCAGGTGCATTTATTCGTCGGTAATTCCTGCTGAGTTTCTTAATCAAATAAATTGTACTATAAGTTAAAAAAAAGTATCCACTTTAGCAGTACATCTTTTCAGCGACTTTTTAAGAGTCTTCTGTCTCGAGTTTAACAGCGAATAATTACCAGAAGAAGCTTTTTTCGAGTCTAAAAAAATATATATGTATATCATCAACGTTTGTCGATTCAAAGCCACGAGTCGGTGCTCCCGCTTTTAATGATCCCCGCACTGGAGGCAGTGAAGCACCGCAGGTGTATTTATTCATCGGTAATTATTGCTGAGTTTCTTAATGAAATCAACTATACTATAATTAAAAAAGAAAAAAATTCTGTTTTAGCAATAAATCTTTTCAGCGACTGTTTATGAGTCTTGCGTCTTCAGTCTCGAGTTTAACAGCGAATAATCACCAGAAGTAGCTTCCGTCGAGGAAAAAAAATATATATATAAACTGAGTGTTTCACTTGTTGCTCTTTTGGACGATTGCCAATATCTCCGCGAATGATTGGCCCCTTCTTTTAGACCAACTTTTCCTTGGCTTTCGGATCGTCACAGTCACACATACGGCTTTTAATGATTCCGCTATCAGAGGCTATGAAGCTCCGCAAGTACTTTTATTTGTTGATAATACCTACCTGGTTACTTAATCAAATCAATTATACTTAATTAATATTATTGTTATTTGAGAATAAATCAAATGTGCTTTGGCGGTAAATATTTTCAGCTCCCTTTTAAAAGTCTTCAGTCTCGAGTTTAACAGTGAATAATTAATAATTACTAGAAGAAGCTTCAGGTCCGAATATATATATATATAAATATATATATTGAGTGTTTCACTTAGTGGCTCTTTTGGATGCCCGCCAATATCTCGCGAATGATTGGCTCCTTCTTTTAGACCAACTCTTTTCCTTGGCTCTCTGATCGCCGGTCACAGTCACACTTTCGGCTGAGAGGTGTCTCGAATCAACAATCGTAAAAAGCGTTCCGCACGGTGAGTATCAAGAGGAAAGGACTATCTTTAGCGCGGGGTTATAATTAAAAGACCGCCCGCTAAGTTACACATCGCACGCTTTGGTAGCGGAGAAAAACAATTTTTTAAAATTATTTCTTATTTTTTCCAGAATCGGAATGCTGCGTTTCCTTGGAACTTTGATCGTTGCTCAGAGGTCTATCCGGTCAGAGAGGTCGATTCGCGATGCAAATTGTTTCGCGATTCTCGTTATGCTTAGCAGCGAGCGAAGCGAGACTGGCAACGAGATTGTATAACTGCCAGGTTTTACGCGGGTCCCAGAGCGACGAGCGTGTAGCAAACGAGCCGATTGACTCGCGCCCGTTCGCTCGAACGATATGTGTATGCATGTATAAATGCGCTACCTTGAACTTGAAGCTCCGCACGCACTCCAGTTTGGGACCATCAGTGACAATCTTCACCGATGGGCCCACGAGATTGAAGACAGCAACACGCTGGAATTCAATCCCAGCAATAGTAATCGTGCGAGAGATTTCCGAGGGGAAAAAAGTTACTGCTCAGTTTATGAATCATAGCTTGAAAAAAAATCCCTCATCGCTGTCGTGATATTTTTCTGCTGGCAAGTGAGCGAGCTTACATAGTGAACGGGCAATAGTAACTCCACGAGCGATTCCCGAGGGAAAAAAATCACTCTCCAGTTTATTAGGCATAACTTTTCAAACCAAAAAAAAATTGCCCTAATCGCTGTCGTGATATTTTTCGGCTGGAGAGTCCGAGGGCGACGAGTGAGCGTGCACAGTGAATGGGCAATAGTAATTCCAGGAAAGCTTTCAAAGAAAAAAAATACTCTCCAGGTTATTGGTTGAGTCATAACTGCTGGAAAAAAATGCCCAATCACTGACGTTGATATTTTTTAGCTAGCAAGTCCAAGAGCGACGAGTGAGCGTGTGCAGTGAACGGGCAATAATCTCACGAAAAATTCCCGAGGGAAGAATAATTACTGCTCAGTTTAGTAGTCATAGCTTGTAAAAAAAAAATTGCCCTAGTCGCTAACGTGATTTATAGCTGGCAAGTCCAAGAGCGACGAGCAAGCGTGAGCAGGAACGAGCAACAATCCCACGAGAGATTCCCGACGAAGAGAAATACTGCCCAGTTTATTGGCAATAGATTCTAAGAAAAAAAAGAAGTGCCCTAATCGCTGTCGTGATATTTTTCAGCTGGCAAGTCCGGGAGCGAAGAGCGAGTGTGCACAGAAGGGAACGATATAGCAAACAAGCCGATTAACTCGCGTCCGTCCGCTCGAACGATGTGTGTTTGTATATGCTGCCTTGAACTTAATGTTCCGCACGCATTCCAGTTTGAGACCATCAGCGGTCTCCACGCGACGGACCCACGCCATGGAACACGGCAGCGTGCTGAAACTCAATCCGGGCAATAGTAATCCCGCGAGAGATTCGCGGAAAAAAATCACGCTTCAGTTTATAACTCATAGATACAAAAAAAAAAAAACTAGCCTAATCGCTGTCGCGATATTTTTCACCAGGCAAGTCCGAGAGCGACTCGAAGCACAGCAGCGTGCTGAAATTCAAATCGGCCAATAGTAATCCTACGAGAGACTCGCGAGAAAAAATAATCACTCCGGTTTATAAGTCACAGCTTCTAAAAAAAGGCCCTAATCGCTGCAACAATATTTTTTAAGCGGCAAGTCCGAGAGCGGCTCGAATCGCGCTAAAAGAAAGAAAAAAACGAGGGAAATAAATCACTCCAGTTTATAAGTCACATTTAAAAAAAAAATTTGTCCTAATCACTGTCGTGATATTTTTCAGGCTTTCCCTCTGCCAAGGGCATCCGCCGACGACGAGAGAGACCATCGTCCCGCGGATCGTCGACAGGATTAAAAATAAAGAGGAGAGTTGTCCGTCCCAGCGGAGTCCCCGTTGTCTCCGTTCCCTCGGTGTCTCACCCGCAGCCGTTAAAAAAAGAATTGCGAGACACCGGGTGCGAGTGTGTGCGATCCGAGAGAGTCGGTACGTTTCGCCAGAGTCGAGGAGGAGGCTTCGACGATGATCGGTCGGGCTCGGAGCAGCTCGGCGGCGGCCTCTGCGCTTCAGCGTTTGTTATCCGTCCGGCGTTGGCGAGCGCGGAATGAGCCAGTGCGAGGCATTTCGCACGCTGTCCTCGAGCGGAGTGCGATTTCGGTCCGCGCCGATGTGCTGCAACCTCAAGTGTGACTTCGAGCAAAAAGAAGAAAACAAAACGCCCGGAATTCCGGCCGATAAACCGTACGGACAGATCCGGTGTGCGTGAAGTTTACCGTTGCGGAGAAAGAAAGAAAAAAAAACCATAGAAGATAAGACCGACTCGGGAGCGAGCGGTCGCTGCCACTGGTTGCTCGAAGAGAAAAATGGTAAAATCAAGAGAAGAGTCTCAACGACAAGTAATTTAAAAAATAAAAAAATACAGCGGAAGTGAAATTGTTCGTTTGACGTCTCGGAAAACCAAGCATCGGATCGGAATTTTGAGGACACTTTTGTTGTGTTTCGAACATGGACTTTGTGACGCGACGAGGCGCCGTCCGGAACACGTCCGAGCGTTTAGTCATTTTCTTTTTTTTTTTTTTTTGTACCACTCCGTGCAATATTGACGCAACTGGCAGCCGATAAGTCAGTCGCGGCACGTTGTCGCGCTACGAGACGCGACATCGTGCTCAAGCGAAATTTATCGGGAGTAAGGAGACCCCGTCAGTGACCCTCGGTTACATCGTACACGAGTGCTTGCTCGCGTTTCAAAGAATCACGATCCGGTTTGGCGCAACGTGTACGCCTCGCCGAGACGCACTTGCCGTATATACTTTCTAACGGATCGGACGGAGACTCTCGGGGAGGCTTGTCCTCGTCCCAAATAAAACGTTATTCACGTCCGAGTACTCGTTAACTTTTGGCGCTGTCAACTGCGGTTTGTCGCACGCCGGGACACGAAGACACGGACGGTGCATTTATCTTTTCTCAAACAGAACAGCGAAATTGCAAAATTCACCGCGTAATTTTTTATATTTAATTATCTCGATCCTTTTTTTTGCTATGCGAAAATAAAACAAACATGTTTGTATTCATCGAGTCCGAAGATGGTAGAGAAACAATACCGAAGAGAGGTATTAACTTTGCCACGTGCTTCTATTAAATTGTTCGCGTTTTATTTCTCGACAACGAAGTCGTTTTATTTCTCGGTCGTCCGCGTAGCGCGGTGGATATATTTTCCTCGAAGAGGCCGACAAAATTACTAAATTTACCGGGTAATTTTTTTGTAACTAATTATCTTAATCGTCCGGTTGGAACTCGTCGAATTTCTTTGCCATTCGAAAGAAAAAAAATACATGTCTTCCTAACGCATGCACTTGTAATACCGCTTTCCGTTCCTGTGAAGTGAGCGCAGAAAGGCACTTTGTCTCACTTTATGGCACTTCGCGTGCGTTTTCAAAATATCACCCGTTTTCAAAATATTTCATGCTATATGGGTACATTCCGAGTGAGTAATTTTGTTTTGTCCGAAGCGATTCCAGCTTAAACGAAACCGTTTATGGGACCGAATCTTTTTTCTGCATATTTTCATTCTCTTTATAAATGACCCAACACAACCTGGAAAAGTCCTGGAAATTGTTCTCGCATCTCCTTCAATTTCGTACGAACTTTTAATACCAGACACCATGTACCAACTTTGTCACGTGCTCCTATTATATATTTCCCGCATTATATCTCCAGACGAGTCTCTCGGTAGTCCGCGTTGCGCAATCTAATATTAACTCTCGAATCGTTCGCCGGTCGGTTGTCTTCGGTCGACAAATGATTTATTTTTTTCCCATTCTTCCTGTCTCTCGTCGCGGAACAAGTTTTAATTTGTCAGTCGCCGTTCGCTTAATGGTAACAGCGTTCATTACTGCGAAGTCCTCCTATCGCGATGATAACGATACTCCGCAGGAGTATAAAACATCCTCGCCGGACGACGCATAATGACTCGCTGATTGCCGGGCGAAGAATTATTATTTTTCCGACAATGTTTGTGACCGTCTCGGTTTAAAGGGAAAAAAAATCGCTACTTCGGTCGATTTTCCGGTCGGCGCATGGAGAGCTTCGCGATCGGATGAGCGAACGACTTTTACGTAAGAGTCGTGTGGCTCTAATTATTTCTATCATCGGCGAGTACAGTTTGTTCGTCTCATTCCGCCGGCGATGAAGCCCAATATAAGCGTGCTGCACCAGCTCGGCCGATACACAACCGAGGACTCGGAGTGTTTTCGTAACCGGCGGCGAACCGAGATATTTTGAGATTGGCTCAAAAAGCGCCAAGATCAGTCGGTCGATATACGATTACAATTTA
Organism: Stenichneumon culpator; assembly: GCA_964017025.1. Classification (NCBI taxonomy): domain Eukaryota; kingdom Metazoa; phylum Arthropoda; class Insecta; order Hymenoptera; family Ichneumonidae; genus Stenichneumon; species Stenichneumon culpator. The sequence goes on along the minus strand of OZ024779.1, from coordinate 13,853,917 downwards.
ACTAGAGAATAGCGAATCGGGATGGGATTGGAAGATTTAGAGAGAATTTGTTGTAACGTTGGGTGGAAACAAGTCATTAATTAAATGCATGTAGGATACCAGCTAACCCTGACACGCAAAGGCAGCTGCCAACGAAGCTCTCCCCGATTGTTTCAATAAGCCTCATTGCCGCTGATCGATCGCAACGGCGATAATAATGCGCCGCTTAATGTTTCGCTAAAAATCTATATTTATATACATATATATATATAATAATAATTGATATCAATATATCAGTATATATATTGCATTATATATCGATATATTATATATATCAATATATCGATATATCAATATAGCTGCAAAGAATCGTTGTGAGAAAAATTAATTGCATTTTTTTGTTTGTTTCAGAGTTGCTCCGAGTCGAATAACATTGGGGCCTAATGTCTGTATGGTCGACAAGCACTGGAAGAAATTCAGTATACGGTGCGGAGGGTGTGAAGCCTCCCTCGTCGCACCTGCCGCCGATTCTGGCCCATTCGCACTCTCACCACCTCCACGACGGTAACGGGCACTGCTTCAACAAACAGTTCCACAATTGCCAGGTCAGTTGCGACACGTCGTACGGCTCTACTTTCCTCTATATATCTATCTCGCCTTTAACTATACAAACACCCCGCTATCGATGCTCCGCCGTCGCTGCCGCCGCTGACGCTGTTAATTTCCTCAATAACTCGTGGGAGACCGAATCGCCCGAGCGCGCCGAGAGTCGGCAGCAGCTCGATATTCTCCTGGAATAAACAGATCTGTCTCGCTGATCGCTCGGTCGAGAAACATCTCCGATGCCGGACTCGCCGATCGATGTTTAGACAGAAAAATCAATAAAATTAAAAAAAAATTACTATAATTCCAAACAACAAAAGGCGATTAATGTTACCATTAATTTCTTTCCATCGAACTCGGAACTCTTGTCCTCGGAACAATCCTCACCCGTAAGTCGAATTTTTACTCTATTCGAAGCTAATCGGTTTCCGCTTTAGAGAGTCCTCCTTTCTTCCCTGTGAAATTCGTCCAGTGTAAAACACCGTGTTTTTTTATCGTCGCAAACGACCATTTCTTCTCGGTCGATCGATTACCTTTCGTTTTTCGTCGTTTTTCTTTGATTTCGTTTATTTTATTTTTTGTTTTCGTTCGTTAATTATACATGTTGTATTCTGTTTGGTTCAGCACCTGCGCTGTTGGTTTTTGTTGCACCTACGAGAGGCAATCGCATCGAGTTCTTCTGTTGGCATCGTCGTTCGGTACGTTTCTTATCTTACTTACCCACTTTTTTTTTGTTTTTTTTTTTTTACATACCCCCGAGGTATAATTAATTTATCGTTGGTTTCAATTTTTCTTTTTCTCTCAATGCCTCGTCAGAGTATCTCTTTTTTTGCTAAAGTGGATTTTTTTTAAATTTATTTTTTGCTTGTGAAATACCGCATTGAACTTGAATGCCAGAAGAACGGCGAGGCTCTTGCTGGGCTAAATGTACGCATGACAGTGTCTCGTTGATGCAGCCGATCTCGAAAGCTGTGCACACGAGGCTCCGGAGCTAGCTATGTGTATCCCCTCTGTGTCCGTCCTCTCTATCTCCTCCATCCGTTCGCACGAATGACGCAATTCTCTCACGGCTACTTCTCAGCGCATAAATAATTATGCCGGACTGCTGCTGCTCTCTGATTAATACTTAGTTTCTTTTCCGTCGACGAATTGACAGTCCAAGATGTCCCAGTCCGGTGACGGTCTGCACACACCCGGCTACTTGTCCTGGAGGAAACTGCAACTCAGCCGGGCCAAGCTGAAAGCCTCGAGCAAAACGTCCGCGCTTCTTTCCGGTTTCGCCATGGTGAGAGGACGATTTTTATTATTCTTATCTTTCTGCAACCGTAAACGGATCTCTCCGTCCGGTTTGAAGAACGAAAGACGATATTTGTACGAGCTTGTTATTTCGCAGTCGGAGTGACTCATATGTTTCGTTGTAGTTGGACATTGTTATTATTATCCCAGTGAACACAGTAATGTAACGGTAATGTAACTCATTGTAACGAGTTACGTTACCGCGACGTTGCGTGTAAATTGCGTGTAAGTTGCCATTTCCGACTCAGTCATCTAACGTTGTTGTTGTAACAGGGTTATTCATTTATTTATTTTATTTATTTAGTGGAAATGGGAGAAGCCCGATTATAAGTAACAGTAGAACCTCGATTTTCCGAAGACCCATTGTTCGAACCTTCTATTATCTGAATCGACGCCAGTTTGGATAAATTTTCGACTATCCGAACTATTGCCCAAAATTCTCATATCCTTACATTGTTGCGCGCTATTACGTTATTGCGCGCTACAAACAACGGGCCGATTCAAGCACGCTCGAATAGGCAGACCCGCACAGCATTACCGTGCATGCACGTCGGTTGCATGCGCAGTATTTATTAATTTCTCAGATCGATCATATGCACTGAAAACAAAAAATCAATGACTGAAGTAAAATTCACTTGCGGGCTGCCAATGAAAAAAAATGTTATTTTAATTCTACTTTCAATTCTTAGAACACCATACGGGATTGAAACGATACCATGTCACCTTGACAGTCTTGCCGTCGACGTTTCAATATCATATGGAATTGTAAGAATTGAAAGTGAAATTGAATTATTTTTTTTTCTTTGGCAATCAGCAAGCGATTTTTTACGTACGTGCTCATGATTTGTTTTTGTTAATATACTAGTCTCGTAGTTTAGTGCTTTATGGCTTCAACGTCCAGCCCTTCCACCTCCAAGCGTAAGCATGATGTACTTACGATGGAAAAAAAGAAACTCGATAAGGGAAATCTTGTGACACTAAGAAAAATCCTACAACGTTCGTGCGCCGAACGAAAATTGTGAATTTCGAGATGAAGAAGTTTCGAAGTTACCGTTGAATATTATAAAGACACGTATCACGTTATTCCTCACATATATATCATAATTATTAAAAAAATATGTACGTACTGTAATTTTTTCTATATGTATTAAGCGCTACATCGCTTAACACGAGTTCACAGTTCTGTTACCCGATTTTTCTTTATATTCGAACGAGTTTCGGTCCCAATTGATTCCGATAATTGAGGTTCTACTGTACACGAATTTTGGTACATAACTGTAACGAGATACCGATATGTAACAGTTGCGCTACCTTTATATAACAACGCTACATTACATTGTGTACACGTGAAAATATGAACTTGTTCGTAGGGAACATGGCCCGTGAACAAATAAATAAACAATACGATTATGTCCACAGGTGGCAATGGTGGAGGTTCAACTGGACGAGAAAACGAAAGTTCCTAAGGAGATGCTCGTCGCCTTCGCCGTCTGCACGACCCTCCTCGTCGCCGTGCACATGCTGGCCCTCATGATATCGACGTGCATCCTGCCAAACATAGAGGCCGTCTGCAATCTCCACAGCATAAGTCTCGTTCACGAATCGCCCCACGAGCGTCTTCACTGGTACATCGAGGTCGCCTGGGCTTTCTCCACCCTCCTCGGGCTCATACTCTTTCTCGTCGAGATCGCGATACTTTGCTGGGTCAAGTTTTACGATTTCTCGGAGAAAGCTGCCTGGTCGGCTTGCATAATACTTATACCAGTGCTCGTTATATTTCTCGCATTCGCGATACACTTCTACAGGAGTCTCGTCGCTCACAAGTACGAAGTTACAGTGTCGGGAATTAGGGAGCTCGAGCTGCTGAAGGAGCAGATCGAGTCGACCGACGTCGAGGGCAGAAACGGCAATCTCTTACAGATAACCACGCACATTGTGTGAGAAGTGAACGAAAAAAAATGTATCGCTCCGTTTCGATACATTCGGGGATTCTCGACGTTCGGATATCGCTGGACGATAAGTCGGGCGGGGATCGCGGAGAGCCGCGATGCTCGGACATGTGTTTTTTTTTCTCTTTTTTTTTTCTCAATGTTTTCCCGTAAACGTCTGAGATAATCTTCCGACGCCCCGCCGTCCCTCCTCCATCGCCGAGGGACACCGCAAGGGTATTTTTTTTTCTATATTCTATATTATATATTCAATACGGAATGATACGAATGAAACGAGACTCGGGGATAACGAATATTGACATGAAACATTCCCTCTCGCGCATAGTGACTTAAAGATAATCAATGCAGCGACGAGCATTATGCTTTTTCGAAACGAACGACGACGAGTTCGAGAGTGACTCGTGGTAGTTTCTTTTTTTTAGCAATTAAATAAAAAAAAGCTCTACAAAGACTCGAAGATAATTCGTTTTTGATGCGATCGATTCGAGACCCGAGCGCTATGCGTGTTTCGATTTAAATCAAAAGGCTGATATTTAAAAGATATATATGAAGAGAAACTAAAACGAAAGTTATTGCATAGATGGGGTGTTTATTTTGGGACGAAGTGTCGGCTATGTTATCTTCCATGCGATGCATACTTAATACAATAAATAATTAAGCGCAGACACGGAGGTGGACGGATGTAGCGTTGATCATCCGAGACCGATGGAATCTCTAATTAATCGCAGTGTTTATACGTTTCTATGATCGTAGTATAATGCGAGTCGAGCCGATAAAATTCTTAAGGATTAATAAACAAATAAATCAAACTATCATGCTATGGAGTTTTATTGTCGGCGACAGTTGACGTTTCCACGAGTATAGTCCTCGAACTTCGTGGAGTACGAGGGAATCTCCGGATCGCAGAGCGTCGAAACTTCTTTCATCCGCGACTTAAAAACTTCCTCCGGACAGCCGATTTCACTCTGGAATTACAGAAACTTTCGTGGTACGATTCCAACGGCTCAGGAATAATTAAAAACTGGTAATCACATTTTTTAAATATATTTTCTGCGATTTTTTTTAATGGTTATTAATTTGTAAATAATTTTTTTTTGCTTCACAGTTGTATAAGGGGATTGGAAAAGTAAATGTCAGTCTGACCTTCGGCATCGGATAAGGCGTGGGTGTAAGGGCCGACTGTCTCCAATACATATCTTGCATCGTGCTGACGAGGCATTTATCGGCGATCCAGCAACCCTCCTGCAATTGACCCGTTCTCATGTGATAAAAAATCCCCGGACCCTCCTTCTTTCCACCCGCGAAGTGACCCTCGTACCGGTTTCTATTTCCTGTAAAATTTTACCGACCATATACGATATATGATATAATTATCTTTGGTCGTTAATTCATCAAAATCGGATCTTCGCACCTTGAAGCAACAGCCCATCACCGTGATGGAGATCGTCCTTCCAGGTTCCTTGATAAAACGTACCATCGCTTCCCCACATCCGGCCGAATCCTTCCCGCTTGTTCCTCGAAAAGCCACCCTCGTAATAGTCTCCGTTCTCGTACCGGAGCATCCCGAAGCCTTGCTTCTTACCTTCCACCCAGTTGCCTGAGTAAATCTTCACCCGAGTTTTATCTTCAAGGACTCTGGACAGAAGACCGTATCCGTGTCTCTTATCGTTGGACCACTCGCCCTCGAACAGCATTCCTCTCCGCCTGGAAGTCGGTTCCTCCTGAAGAAACGACTGTGGGACTTTGAAAGAAGATTTGGAAAAAAAAATAGGTGAAGGAAAATTACATATCGGAGCCTCTTCCGTGTCTCGTGTCATCTTTCCATTCTCCTGTGTACCTCGAGGAGAGCCCGGGAGCGAAAATGGCGTGTCTCAAGCCGTTTCTTTTGCACGCATCGATCCTCGATTTCGTCACGCTCGTCTTCTGGGGCTTCAAGAAAGGCATTACAAATTTTGAACGAAAAAAGGTTTGCGATAAGAAAAAAAATTTGACGTTTATTTTATTTCAGGTAAAGAAAGTATTTTAGAAGAAGGTATTTACTTTATCGACAAGTGAGCGCGAGCTGGATCTCGAGTTGGAAATTACACGAAAGACAAATGTGCATTAGTCAATTCGTTATGTCATTATTATTAATCACTTATCAGTTATTAGTCGATAGCGTATGACAGAGAAACCAATAAAGGCATTCCAAATATGAATGAGAAAAGCTTTGCGACTAGATAGAATGTGAAGTTATTGCTTCCTTACAGAGGAAGCTTTGTTTTTTTTATAGAAAGAAGGTAGTTTCTTTATCGACAAGGGTGAGCTGGATTTGGAGATGGAAACGAGACGAGAGGCACTTATCAGTTATTAGTGTTATTACGTGCGACAGAGAATCCAATAAATTTTGTGCGACAAGCGTCAGTCAACGTCTATTCGTTTTATCAGCCGAATGTTTTCTTAGTTAATGCATAATTCTATGTACTCGTCGAGGTCTGTTTGTAGCGGAAGATTTTTCGAATGATCGCGCGCGCCACCTGCGGGAGAAACGCTCGACCTACCGCCAACGACCACGCGCATGCGCAGTCACGTTATAACAACGAAAAACGCCGAATCGAAAGCACCTCTCGTAACCTTGTATGGACAAGTTATATCCTTTTAAAAACCTCCTCTTTCTTCCTCCAACGGTTTTTTCGAGCAACTGTTGACACAGCTGTTCGGGAGCCAATCCGAAGGCTCGCTTGATCATGGCGGGAATTTTGTTTAGCGCCCCGGGCTTTGTGCCAGTGACGTTCCGCAACGGATTCGCAGCTCGAAAGGAAATATCCAAACGAAGATACAAAAAATTGAAGGCATAACAACGAATGGATTACACGTGGAAATTACGAGCCCGCGACCATAAAAAAACGACGTGCAAATTTGTACGGGAGCAAGGTATGGCAAATACATTCTATTACCATTTTTTTACTTTGTTCCGCAAAGCTTCCTTTATGAGGAGGCCAAAAAAATATAGAAAAGGGTTTACCATAGAAGAAGCTATGCGAATAAAGGAACATTATGAGAAAGCTGTATAAAAATTGGAGTGTTCAACTTTTATGAGGAAGTCACGTGAAAATATCAATTTTAAACTTTTTATTCTTGTGTATACTTTGATCACACGTAGAAATGGAGTGCACGCGGCCATAAAAGGCGACGTGCAAATTTCTACGGGTGCAAAGTATGGCAGGTAAGTTCGATAAACACTCATTTGTTTCCATGTGTATACTTTGTTTATTACTTTTTGTACAATATTGTGATATGTTCACATCGATGAATGATATAGTACAAACAGTTCTACTGTGATACACGAGCCGTTTACTATTCTACGCTTTCTCCTTTCGCTTTTACGCGGGACTTTGTCTTTTTTTATTTTCTCTTTTCTTTTGTTACACAATTTCGATATTCTCTTTAACGTTTTCGTTTTTCGTCTTATTTACGATAAATGCATGGTGTGATATGTGTTTACTATCCGATATGAAAATGCTGAGAAATAGTATTTCATTGGTACAGCCTAAAGGTATGAGAGTGTCGTCTCCTGTTCGATACGCAGCTCATGCAGGCAGACGAATTTTTACGTATCTTTTTTTTTTTAATTTAATTTTCGACTGATCTCGGAGCTCGTGAGTCGGTTCCACATCCGTACCCAACACTGTAGTTTTTTTCCCCCACCTAAAAATCACCCTAACATGATTTCAACCGCCGAACTCTGTAAACGAGCTCTTGTCTCAACTTTCTTTTATGTTTCAACGTTCAAACGAGAACCAGTCTTGTTAAACTCGAAAATATTTGCGAGGTCTCTGGTTTAAAAAATTTTTTAATCTTTTTTAATACACATTCTCAGAGTTCTCGCGAATATTGCTCTCTCGTTATACCCGGAAAGATAAGATGCGAAGAGTTGAAAATAGAGAGTGAGAATAAAGCTGTTTGGAAGAAAAATAATAGAATTGATTTATATACAGATTTATATCGAGGCCTCTCTCTTTGTCCAAGTTTTTTGGAACTTCGTTCTCCAGCGGATGCAAATTATTTCGATTTTTTTTTTTTTGGGTTGGCAATGATTCGTACAATTTAAAGTGGCTCATCGACGAAAAGCTATTTACAACAACCTCGGCATCTTAACGTTCGATCACATTTTTTTCGTTCTACCCCGTTTTTCGTTTACAATTCACTTTCGTAGTACCTTTCATTTTTTATTTTCCTCCACGTACCCCAATACGCTCTCACTGCTTCAAAATCGATGGCGATTAACGACGACCCAAAAATGACGAATGATCGATTTTTTTCTTTTTTAATTTTTCTTTCTATAACATATTGTGCACGTAGTGTCCAACTCTACAATTAACTTCACTAGTGTATAGTTTGCAAAAGCATAACTATTTGTATTATAAATCTACATTGTTTTTTGTTTTTATTCTCTTCTTTTTTTTAAATCTTTTTATTGTATTTTTTTTGTTCATTATGTCTGCGGTACGACTGCAGTGTTTCGATCCGCGTGCGATAAACGTCTCCCCTCCTTCTCTTCTCTTTCACTTCTTTTAATTCTTTATTATTATTTCCTCTTTCTTCTTTTTTTTTGTCTTTTAACTCCCTGTACCGATGTGTACTTTTAAAAATGTGCCTATATTATATACATAACGCGTATGTAATATGCTTATAGCGCATTAATGGATCGGTTATACCTGCCCGAGCTGCCCCTACATTATTCCTTTGTCACTCATACAAACGAAAAACATAAGCGAACGAAAATTTCATAATTGTTTTTTTTATGGTTCTCAAAGTGGTCCGTCACTCGGGGCTTTCCTGTCGAGAGATCGAGAGAGATATTTGTGATAGAAGCAATGGAATCACTTGATTAATTTCGATATTTAGCTGCCGCAAAAAAATGATGATAAAAAAAACAAAATAAAGCGAACACACTGTTTCAAGCTCCTCGTCGAGGCGAAACTCGCGAACGTTTCTCGACGAATCACACACGTTTTTTTTTACCGTGCACGATAAATACTGGTAAATATATCAAAAAATATTATAGTTAACGTTGTACTAAAAGTATAATATTAAATAGGACACTGTATGATTACTCGGAGAGTTTTTTTTCATCCAGTGGCGGTTTTAGTGATAAAGAATAAATTATAATAATAAAATGTTTCTATACAAAAGTGTACAGGGACAGGGTTGGGGGGAGGGAGGGAGGGATAAATCCGGAGTAAAGTAGATTTGAAATAGTACAAGTATCGAAATAGTCAGTCGAAGACGAGATCTTGATAGGTCGGTTTCTTTTTTGTTCCACATTAAAAAATACATTTCTCATCACGTTCCATATATGGACAGTAAAACGCTATGAATTTTAGTAAATTTTTTTCCGCTAGCCGAGTAACGTTGGCTCAGTTTCCATTTTTTTTCTTATCTTTTTTTTTATTTATTTAATTTTTTCTCATCTAGGCATAGAAAGTAAAATCATGTGCCAGAACAGCTAAACGTGTCTCTCATCGTAGGAATTGAAACGTTCAAGGTAGAAAAATGTAAAATCTGTGATGCGTCCGAAAGTGGTTGGTGTGAAAAAAAAAAAATAAAAAACGGAACGAAACACGAATATAGCGCGTAAATGGTCCCAAAAATGATCTTGACTGAAGACACCGAACGGCGGGACGGGGTTTTTTCGGGGAGGGGGAGGGAGGGGGGTCGTGAAAGGTTTTGGTACATCCGAGTACTTTGGGACTTGTTCATGTGACCCTGCCGATGGCCTTTTTTTGTCACCTCTATAATAACATCGTTACTCGTTTTTGTCCGGCGTTATCAAAAATTATCGTCATTCACTCGATAAAGTCAAAGTAAGAAAAAAAAAGAAAAAAAAATTAAGAGTCTCATCGGGATAATGAGAGGAACTAAATGGATATAGTTCAATGTTGACCTAGAGAACAACGTCGGGCAGGGTACAATGCCACTAGGCGTGTTGAATACCGCGTCTTCCGCTGTGATGTCCTACACCGATCATCGAGCCACCGCCGTTTCCGGTTCCCAAATCCTCCCGCACAATTTTTCTCTCCTTGTAGTATATCTCCTCGCTCTCTTTGTCGCACAGCAGCAAGACCGCTCCGCCGAACAGGAATATCGCCGCTCCCCAGCCGACGCCGTACGCCCAGCCGAATTCCCACACCGTGCGATTACCTGCGAACAACGATCGAATGAAAAAAAATTAATAAATTAATAATAATAAAAAAAACAATAAGTATCAAGGAGCTTTGGGACGGCAAACGAGGTCGAGCTTTTGGACTCACCGAGATTGAGCTCAGCCGCGAAGAAGACCGGGTATATCACCAGAGCGATAAGCAGCGACACGACTAGCGAGAAAAAAAAATTAATTAAAGATTTACCATCAAACTATATAAAACATCAAAAAAATATTAATAATACATTTTTACTATATATAAAAATATTTTTTTTAATATGTATAAAATATTTTTTAAAATATATATGAAACATGATATAAATGTATACAAAAGTAAAAAAAAAAATTGTTGTAAAAACTCACGAGCTAATCCCATGCAGAAGACCGCTACCCTGTAGCATTTGTGCTTGTCCCGGTGGTCCTTGGACCTGAGGCCAAGACCCGTGAGAAGGGTAGCCGCGATATCCGCTATGAGGCACACGACGCACAATGCCGCCGCTGCTTGTATGTAGCCTGAAAGAGCGATCGACGGACACGTGTTCGAATTAATCACGTCGCGCGTGAACGATGGCCTTTTTTATTTTTTTCATAAAAAGTTCTTGTTATTAACAATTTTTTTTCACATACTCTTGTCCCTGGCTTGATAGCAGCCCGGCGGGTCGGGCATGTTGAAGGGCAAAGGTGTCGGAGCGCCTTCTTCGATGCAGTGTGCGAAGAGGCCTTGTCTCCATCCCAGAGCCATCAACCAGTCGCTCGACGCCAGTCCCATTATCATCAGTATTATGACGATAACTCCGCATATGAAGGCGATCACCTGGGACAGTCGGAGAAGAAAAAAACAACATTAGCGAAACCGACGAGGAAACGCGGAAGGTAAATATCGAAGAATTATTTATAGGGCCATATAGCACGAAATATTAAGAAATCATTGTAGTCATATTTTCAATCTTTCAAATCTTACGAAATAAATGTTTGTAAAATATATGAAAATTATATTTTGAAATATTCCATTAAAATAGTCCAACGAATCGGTTTTTAAATATTCAGAAACATACTTAATCTATCGACACATCTGAAATATCTTCGAAAGACAGTGATAAAATATCTCAAAATGTTTTTTATTTCATCTTTCATCGAAATATTTCTACGAACATTTCCGCATTTATGCGGCTGCGTACATGCAATTTGGAACGGTGCTGCAATCTTTTGCATTTCGCTGAAATGTTTCACAAAACATTTTAGCAAAACATCTCCGAAACATTTCGATGTAAGATTTACAAGCGGACAAAAAAATGTTTTCCGAATGTTTTAAAAACATTTTACAAATATTTTATGATGTGGATAAAATATTTTCGATATTAAACAAAAAAAATTATCTAAACCTTTCGAAAATATTTTCGTGCTATGTGAGTGCTGGTTCAGTATAAGTTGCACGCTACACGAGAAAAATAGTCGTTCTCAATTCCAAAAAAAAGGTCGCTCAATTGAGCGATGTTCGATACCTGAGCGATCTCGTTCTCCCCCATGTGGTCCTCTGCGACCGTGTACATGATCATTTTGTTTTTTAAATTTTTTATTTACGTTTTTTTATTTATTATTATTTTTTTTTCAATTCTCTCATCCAACGTACGACATTTGACCCGGTCGATCGGCCTTACACTCGAGACACCGAACAGCCGCACATAATAAATGTTTTTTCCCCGGCCTCAAGTTTTTACCAACTCGCTTGAAATTACGGAATTTTGTTTTCTTAATTGTTATTATTTTTTATTCAAATTCTTTCATCCAACGTACGACATTCGACCCGGTCGATCGGCCTTACACTCGAGACACCGGACAGCCGCACATAATAATTTGTTACTTTTCAAATTGAAGTTTTTACGAAGTCGATTGAAATTACGGAACGTCGTAAACCCCGACGTAGAACATCGGTAGACTATGCGATCTCTCCTATCTTCATTATCGATTTAACCGATTCGGACGTTTTCACCACTAGTTGAATAGTTATTCACCGCCTGATATATATATATATATATATACATATATACGTATATATATATATTTTTAACAATTTTCCTTCGCCGTTCGGGGAGTCCGTTTTACAGATTGAGAAGTACGTCGAGGGTGACGTCAGCCATCTTCCGCACAGGACGTCTGTCGAGTCTGCCGAGTCGAACGGGGGAGGTCTCCGCTCTCTTTCTCGAGGGTCTCGTTGAGCGGGTTTTCGAGGGAGGCTGCCTCTGCCCCTGGCTCTCCCTCGCGTTTTCCTCTCGTACACACCGCTGGCCTGTGTGCGACCCGCTGCGCCTGTCGATGCCCGAGGCCCGATGCGCACACCCTTCGCCGGAGACTTCCCCACCGAAGATCTCCCTACGCGTATTTCGGACGAAACGTCGCCAGCTATTCTCGCGCCAATTATCCGCGAACAGAAGCCTCGCCTTCCTCTCGCCCTGCCCAATCGTCGAGGGGAGCACGAGAGAGAATAAAAGGAATAAAAATAAAACTCCGACTGTTCTGCCCCTCGGAAGTATTTCAAAGACGCGTTGGGTTTATCGCGTCTGAAAACTTGGCAAGCTTTGTCGTAACTGCCCGACCGGGGTGCGGGTATGTGTGTCGTTTAGGGTATGCGCGGGTCAAAGGTGACGGCGCACCGACGGGCCTCCCTCGGCATGCGCCGAGAGGACCTCGCCGAGGCTCACTTCGCTCTCGACCTAGTCACAGTAACCGTCGTTATTATTCGTCGTTTAAACCACCCCTCCAACCCTCCCCCACCCGATATCCAATTAACTGGTCGTTACCGTCGGTTCGACCAGTTCGAGCTCTTCGACAGCTGCCTAACGAGCCGGTATCCAGTGGATCGCAGATAATTCGTGAAATACTAACGCGATTATCGCGGGACTTACCTTGAGAGGCCTCGTGATCGTCACCGTCTCGATTGTCGTTGACTGAGCCATTGTGTGAGTGTGTGTTTTTTTTTATCGTCGCTTCCTCGCGAAAGTTGGATCTTTTTTTTTTCGTCGCCTAGGCGAACCTGCGATTGGGCCTGTTTGACGGAGAAATAAGAAAAATTAAAACTGAAGAGAATTAATCAAACGGGGGCGAGTACAGGGCGACGATAAGAACAGCTGACATCTACCGAAGATCTTGGGGTTTCGAAATTATTTCGGTCAATTAAATCAGATATATATGAACATTTTTTTTCTTCCTTGGAAATATATTTGAACGTTTCGAGTGACGTACAATTCGATTCACACAGTGGAGAGCGCGGAGCTGGAGCTTCGCTCGTCGTAAGTCTGCTGGCGAGAATGGCGATGCAGTGCAAAAAATCTTAAATTTGTCGAACACGATGGGCAAAAAAATGTCATTTTTTTTTAGCGTGCCGCTTGTCAGAGTTTCCTCGTTACATTTTCCGGCTCGTAAAATTCTCGAGCGCGCACGTACACATTCTCTTCTCGCTTCGATCGCCCGAAGGCCTCTTTGCCGTGATTATAGAGAAAATTTGAGTTACAAACTAACATTTTCGTCGCTCACAAGTGGGAACACGTCGTTGGAACACTCTCGACGATCTACGAGTTCCTATGAATTAATTCACACGAGATTTACTGCTCTAAACACGCACACTCACACTCTCGATCCCCGTCGGTCCCTCTCGAGGCGTGGATGTTTACATCAGCGTCGTATGCGCTGTAACAGAATGATGATTCTCTACTACCTACTACAAGCTACTCTCGGCGAAACTATACTCTCTCTCAGTGACTGGTTTGCCTTCCCCACTGGCCGCCTCTCCGTCTCTCGTCTCCCTCCGCTCGTCAACGCTCCGAATGACTGTTCCATATGACGTCACAAAGAGAAGAAGGACGCCAGGCGTCGGTGAGCTTAGGCTCGGCGTTCCGAAACTCCCGGACGCAGAGAGCACAAATCCGAGCGCGCTGTTGTATTGTACGGATTCTCGAGGTGTTCCCTTTTTCGGACGAGTTTTGTTGGGACGGTTAGTAGGTTCGAGGCAGCGTGCTTAATCCCCCCCTTCCTGAGTCTCGGCTCGCCTACCGACTCGCTTCGTTCCGTGCCCGTTTCCGGCCATTCCGTTCTCGCTCGTCGGCGCGGAAAGTCGTCGAGAATTTTTAGTCGAGGTGAAAAAGAAGCGATGGCTCAAGAAGCGTGGCGTGGTAGATTCGCGAGCGAAACATTTTACGAGGGTAACGGACCGGACTGATTCGGTCGATGAAGCACGATGTTGTGTTGATATTAATGTTGGTGCGGAAGAATTAAACTCCGACCGGGAAGCATGGAATGAGGTGAGCATTTTCAATTTTTTTATTCCTCGAGCGAATCCACATACATCTCGTCCATGTTTGAGGCTTCGAGGAATGCTTTGGGGATTTTCGATTCTACTAACTCTGTACTTTTGTTTTCCGTTAATAGTTCTTCACTCGGAGTATTGGGTGAGGTGGAACATCGATCGACTTTTGGTCGAAATCATCGACGGTCGGGAGCGCGACGGAAACGCCACAGGTCGGTACGATCGTTTTCTTTCTTTTTTTTTTTTAAGACTCATGTAAATTTGGAAATGCTCGCACATGATGACACCAAACCGAATCTTATTGATCACGTGATATATAAATAACATGCACTACCAACTGAGGCGAGAATCTAATCTGAACGATTCGTGGATTGGAAAACGAGGATAGATAATAATTTTATTGTATTTTTTGTTGCAGATATGAAGCTGGCGCTGGTGATGTTCAACGCGTGAATTCGTTGCAGATTTGTCGATCGAGAATCGGGAAAAATTCGTGTATTGGTAAAATATTTTTTTTACATATATATATATATATATTTTTTTTTAATTATTCTTGCAAATGATGACACCAAACCGAATCTTATTGATAACGTGATATATAAATAACATGCACTACCAACTGAGGCGAGAATCTAATCAGAACTGTTCGTGGATTGAGAAACGAGGGTAAATAGTAATTTTATTTAATTTTTTGTTGCAGATCTCAAGCTCATGCTGATTCGACGCGTCAATTCGTTGCACATTCGACGACGGTGTGTTGGTACGACAATTTTTTTTTTACCAAGTACATTTAGCAATTATTCTCGTACATGATGACTCCAAACCGAATCTTATTGATAACGTGATATATAAATAACATGCACTACCAACTGAGGCGAGAGAATTCAACCCCAATGATTTTTAGATTCCCGAAACGAGGGTCGATTATTAACGGGATTTAATTTTATTTCAGATCTCGAGCTGTTACGATGGGAAGAATCTTCGCGCTTCCTGTGGAGGAACGACCCTCACTAATAGGTAACTTGCGAGTGTGTAAAACGCAGTAAATAATAGCAGTAAAACGAGGTCGAGAGTGAGCTTGAAAGGGAAACTATTAAAAAAAAATCCTACACAATTAGTGCAAGTTGATGATTATCTGCAACGTGCACTACCGACTAGGGAACTTTTTATTATCTTCATAATTTACGAGAAAGTTTTAAGTAATATTGTACAGCTTTAACAAGCTTCTTATTTTTGTCTCTTTTTTTGCAGGTGATCAACGTCCTCGATCTTGGCAGAGAGATTACGTGTGGAAAATGCAACGCTAATTCCGCACGACGCGGAGACACGACGATTTATCTCGAAAGGTCAGTAAAACTTTCTTCTTAAATAAAAAAAAAAAAATTCAGATATTTTTTTTATCGTTTGTGATGAACATCAAACCGAATCATTGATAACGTGATATACAAAATTACATGCACTACCAACTGAGAACTTAACGCTCTTAAGTTCGCAAACCCGTATCGGAGTAGCTCCAAGTCTGACGAGATTGTTTACTGTTACAGGGAATTAAAGAAGAATCGTTGTCGCAGGAATAATCGGAGTTTATTCTGAGGGCATTCACAACATCGTACAACGTAGCAATGATCGAGAAATGTAAATTGTCGATAATAAAGTTTAACTATACACGACAGCACAGTTGAATCTTTGTCGCTTATTCAATTATGTTTTTTTCCTTCTTAGCTTCCGGTCTGTAAATCAAGCCAAGTCAAGATTTTTTATTTATTTTCTTAATGCCTGTGAAATATCGAGCTAACTAAAAAAAAAAAGAAAAAAAAATGAAAACCATCGGCCTCGCCGCATCGAAATTGCCGGCGAGAGAAAGTGATAAATCTATCAACGTTTTAAATAATAAATATACATACTCAGATATCGAGACGTACTTGGCTTACGATATTCGTTTATATAAATACAAAGAAACAGAAAAAAAACTGAGGTTGAAGTCTCGACTAAATTATTGTGTACAAAATATAAGCTTGCCGAGTTGATTATTATTTTTTTCGTCAATAAAATTGGCCTCTTTTTGCGAGATTATTTACATATACATTATTATATATCTTTATGTCAGCCAACATTTTCGCGTCGTTTCAACGTTCGGGGTAGTTTCTTATTTTTTTTTCTACTTGCCGATTAATGTACGCGAAATATGCTCCTATCACTGGGGTAACTTACGTAAATTTGAAATCTTATCACAATAGAAGAAAAAAACGAAAAAATCATAATGTGGAGAGTAACATCGTTGGTCCAAGGGCCAGAAGAGCGCGCATCATCTATGTTTATTCACAGCCGACAGGAGATCTTGTGATCTTTGGGCCATCGATATGTTTTTTTTTCTTTATCCGTTTTTCTTTTGTCGCTCGAACAACCTTTTCGAGAACTTGTTTTTACGTTCGTATTTATAACATGATTGAAATGAACACACTTTTATCCAATAATCTCCAACACTTGTAAAATGTAAAAGGTAGAAACATTTGCATAACTTCTTTTTCTATATCACTAACATGGCCCTATTGGACATTTACATCCAATCGCTTAATCATTTCGGATAAATAGTATTACATAATCGATAATACGTTTGTGATTGTAAAAAAAAAGATTTGGATAGTCAACTCGTTCGAGTTACGATGTCAATTAAAGGAATGATTAATATCGAACAATCGCCGTGAGAGCCCCCCCTTTGGCTGTTGTTCCCTCGGAAAGGTCCCCAGAAAACTTGTGACTCGCGCGCAGATCGCGCCGTGCTCAGTCGCTCTTACGAAAAAAAAAGTAAAAATAAAAAAGAAGAATGAAAATTATTCTTTCAAGCAAAGAGAAAAAAAGAAAATTGTAATACTTGATCCGTAAAGAAAGGAGAATAGTGAAGAATAGAAAAGTTCGTCGAATTGTGTTTTTGCTTTTTTTCTTCAATTTTCTTAAATTTTTCGATAAATAGAACAACGCTCAATAACTCCTCGCTCTTTCGTTCCAAATCCGGTCTCTTTGGTGATTCGTCATGATCACGTCAATCGATATTACAGTCTTCTGAGAATCAACGCTTTTATTTCATATTTATTCTTTTTAACACGACCGATGAAATTCCTCATCGCAGTTTTCTCTACGGAGATAGATGAAAAAAAAAAAACGAAACTTTGATTAAAGCTCTCTCATTACCTGTTTCTATGTCCCTCTCTCGCTGAAATGATTCAGCCTAGACCGAGTGAAAACGAAGGCACGGGTTCTGCTTAAAAAATAATACATAACTATACGTATTCTATAACATATATATATGTATATATATATATACACATATATATAGATATATATAACCCCAACCGCGCATTGCCAAGGATCGTTTATACATTATAAACATAGTAGTACGTGAGCACCAAACGCGAACTTATATATCCTCCGCTCCTATCTTCGCTCGCCGTTCTGATTTTTAATTATTTTTCTTAAATCATCTCGTCAACGATATTTCTAATAGCCCGTTGCCATATAAAAGACAATCGTCGTCCGCCACTGTACGATACCTAAGGGCACACGGTATCATAACTTCATTTCCCAGAGTACGATGTGAGCGTCGTTGCTGTTTGGATCCTTGAGAGTGTAAGTTGATTTTGGACTCTTGTCGACGCTCGCCGGTGTGTTCTGTTGGCTCCAATTAACGTAACCCCTCCCGCCCATCAGAGTCAGCACCGTCCTCTTGGGTTGATCGATCTGCAGCGAGCCTTTGCCAATTTTTTTGCCATTCTGCGCTTTGATCTTCCCAGGCGGAACGGCGCCTTCCGGTACGGTGGTCACGTGATTGTTGGTGATCGGAGGATTGTTCTCGTAAGGTCCGGTTCTGCTGGCGCTGCTGCTGTTCCTCGAGAGCTTGCCGGCCTTCATCGAGAGATTCTCCTCGGATCCCGAGGACGTGTACATGGAACTGGCGTGAGAATCGACCGACCAGTTCGACAGATCGAGTGACCTCGGTCTGGTTATCTTCATCTTGAGTCTGCGATCGAGGGTGCTGACCTTGTTCGGTATGGCGGCCAGTTCGGGGTCGCTTCTCCTCAGGGTCTCGTACACGGGATCGATGCCGGAGCTGTTCTCGTTCTCGTAGTCCTTGACGTACATGAGCTCGCCGTAGAGGCCGTAAACGTCGCAGTTCTCGCCGGAGCTCTGCGAGCTCGTTATGGAAGTCGAGAGAAGTCCACCGCCGCATCCGAGTCCTCGAGGTAGAGTCTTCGATCCCCTGTACTCGTTCTCCTTGCTCCTCTTCCGCCTGAGCATCACCGGACTTCCGGCGAGCTGCTGCTTGAGCTTACCGACGTTGTAGGAGAACGATGAATCGAGACTGGCGCGATCGCGGTTTCTTTGGCTGTGCTCGACGTCCTTGGTCCTCAGCTGGACGGCCTCGTCCTCGACGTCGGCCTTGTTAGAGACACTGTTCTTAGAGTTCTGTATCGCGAGGAGGAATGTTATGGGCCCGAAGTGAGCGTGATAAGAAATATTGACCCTTCCGCTTATGATCGGGACACCCTCGAGTCTTGGCAGAGGAATCGTCAGGCTTATGCCGACGTTCGTGCCGACCCAGAGGAGTCCCTTGCAGGCCATCAGGGCGGTCACCGTCACCGCGGCTTGATTGTTGTTCAGATTGTCGCCGCAGGAGTTCGACGAACCGCCGCTCGACTTCGTCACTCGCAGGACGTTCGAGGCGATGTTTATGTCCTGGAGATGCTTGAAGGTCTCGGTGTGGTAGAGACAGACGGTGCTGGAATTTTTCAGCGCTACCCACAGACCGACACCCGAGTGAGCCATGAGCTTTACGTTGCCGACGTGCTCGTGCTGAGCGCTGAAGCTCTTCGTCACCTCGCCGCTCGTGCCGTTAAGTACCCAAACTTTTTTGCCGCAGGCGGCGTAGACCGAGGCGTTTATCGGCATGAGGCAGGAGACCGGATCGCTGCCGAGGGTTATTATCGAGGGGTCCCTGAGGAGCCAACTACCGTCGAATTGTCTCTTGAACATCAGCAGCGAGCCGGTTGCGAGAGCGACGAAAACGTTATCACAGTGATATTTTATTTGCACGACGGCTCCGGTAACGGCGTAACTGCCGAGTTGCTCCTGCTTTTCCGGCTCCGATGCGGCGTAGACGATTATCTTTCTCGAATCCGTGCCCATCCAGACGAGATCGCTCGCAAGTGTCACCGGTTCGCTGGTAACGCCCTTTACGAACTCTATTGCCGCTACTCTCGTCTCGACCAAATCAAAGGCAGTCACTTGTTTCAGGGACGTCGAGGTCGCCGTCGTCGACTGGCCGAAGACGGTCACGTGACTCGAGACTCCGTCGCCCGTGCAGATCCACAGATAGCTCTGGTGTCTTCCTCGTCGCCGCGTCGGTCGTGGATTCTGGGTCGTATAGTAGCAACCGCAGCGGACCTCCGACTGGTACTGCGAGTGATAGACCGGCTGGGAACTCACGAAGAGCGGCATCTTCGTCGACGGCCTCTGCTCCTGCTCTGGCACCTCCCACGACGGTGAATTGTTCGGGTCGAGAGCGAGCTGCGCCAGTCTCAGCTCAGTTATCCAGTCTTTCTTCACTAGGGGATTCTCAGTCTGGAAGGTGTACATTTGACCTTGCTTCGTCATCAGCTGTAGACAGCAACTGTCCGCCCACACCATGTCCTCGTCCTTCTGCTGTATCGAGGACTGAATCGATTGCAATATCTGCTTCGTCGTTTCTGGAGTCATACCCTGGTTGGAAAAATTCAATTGGCCGGTTAAAATTTATCATGAGCGATGGACAGATAGAATTTATTGGATCCTGAGATATATTTCCTAAGAACCAAGCAATACGAAGCAATGAAAATAGCACGCATATTAAAAATTAATATTCGTACAGTAACCATTTCGGAAAGTGCAAGAGAATATATAGAATATTAAGTTATAAGGAGAATGTTGGATAGCCATATAAGGGGGCTGGGCAAGGTACCAAAATATACGTGCAAAGCAATTTGCACGTAGCTTCCTCATTGTAAAAAATCACTGACTGAAATTTTCGTAATTCGTCGTCTTGCGGCTATTTTTAATCTATTTTTCACTTTTTTTAAATAAAAATAAGATGAAAACAAACAAATCCATAACAAAATTTAATAAAACATGTAATTAAAAATAGTTTTTTAACAAGAAATTCTCGGTAATATTAGACTTGTTAATTATACTCCACGAGTACTTGTACTTAGTACTTGAAATCGTAAAAAGTACTTGAAATACTAAAAAGTACTTTTGTACTTCAAGTACTGCCCAGCTCCGATATACAACTAGACATCTACATAGAACGTCTACATATTCCCTTAAATAAGAATTGATGAGATAGGGGAAGAGAGGCGACGAATTACCTCGTAGGTCCCTTTTAATTGGCCGACCAAGTCGCTTATCCTAGACATAACTTCGTAGTCGTGCATCAAATCGTTCATCTCCACGCAGAGACTGTCCGCCCCTGCTTGACCACCTTCACCGCTTCTCTCGGACTTCAGGCTTCCCCCCTTGTTCAGTCCAGCTGTTAGAAGACGACTCAGGGTCGGCGACGTGCTGGTGTCTTGTATCTGTGTTAGGACGATCAATCTTGATTTCAGTATCAATTATCTTTTTAATACCGGAGACAATTTAGTTTCAAAAAAAGATACAAATCTCTTTACCTCGATGTCGGACACCGGATACGTCCATTTTAACGTCAGTCTCTCGCTTCCGGAGAAATCCTCCACCGATCTCGGTGCGACCGATACACACACTACGAGATCGTTTAGCAAAAGCAGTCTTCTTCTCTTTGATTTCGTTATCATCCCGCTCTGATTGAATTCCTAAAATTCAAAATTTTTAAATGAATTTTTCAAGAAACATTGACTATTAACCACACATGCTGTGTATAAAATTACAGCTCGATAGGTCGAGGCATCCTCGAGTTATAGCGGTTTAAATTTGGACATACACATACATCCGGACATTTTCTCTAAATGTGATTTTCCAATGTTTTCGAACATTCTGAATACGTTTCCATAAAAATCTCGAACATTTTTTTTTTCACCAAAACAAAGCTT
Source organism: Stenichneumon culpator (assembly GCA_964017025.1). Lineage (NCBI taxonomy): Eukaryota > Metazoa > Arthropoda > Insecta > Hymenoptera > Ichneumonidae > Stenichneumon > Stenichneumon culpator. The sequence goes on along the minus strand of OZ024779.1, from coordinate 13,832,509 downwards.
CGTCTATGAGAAATCAAAATTATTTTGTAACGAATGGTTCACATAAAAACACATTTTTTCTTTTTGTTCAGGTACGAGAGAGCGGAGGATGATGGATCATCCACGGTTCGAGACACTTACCAGCTGCGTCACGTTGTCCTCCCGTATGAGATAACGGGACGATGACGAAAGCGGTCGATGGGCCAATTTTCCAGAAACGTGTCTAAGCATTTCCTTGAACGCCTGGAACTGCTCGGCCTCGCGTTTCCTCTCGTTCAGCATTTCCGCCAGGCTCTCGAGTTGCGTCAACGCCAGTTGAAGCGACATCCTGTCGTGATGTCCCTGCGGTGTGTGCTTCAGGAGATCCTGAAATTTTTTTATAATCGAGAGAGAGAGAGAGAGAGAGAGAGAGAGAGAGAGAGAGAGATGATTAGAATCGGATCGTCAATCTTTTTCTTTTTCATCGACACTTATGGAATTACAAGAGTAAAACCTACTCACTTGTAGAAATAGTATAAATTGTGGAAACCTCTGGACCGGCTTGACCATCAAACCGAAGAACGATAGTCTGTCGTGTGCGCTGATTTGCTTCACCTGGGAATCGACCACAAGTTCGAACGTTAATTGATCGTCGAAGATAGGCGCGAGATCGGACCTGCAAGATTAATCGCTCTGGATATTCCCTCTCACCTTGAAGAAGTCGGCGAGCGCGGTTTTTCTCTTTGACTCCTGCTTAGCGAGATCCATCGCTACCGAGAAATTATTTATAAAACCGCTGTATATATCGAGAACTATAGCCTTGCTGAAACTCGCAACGAACACGTCGCCGAGCTTCTCGTCCTTGTCCCACGATTTCACGCATTCCGCTAGAGCTATTCTAAAAATTGTGTGACACTGCAGAATCTCCGCCAGTCGATGGAACAAAGTTGCTATCTTCGTTTGACTCAGAATCGGCGGTGACGATTCCTCCAGAGGTTTCTTGTAATCCTGATGAAAAAAGTAAAAATTGAAGAGTAAAGGAAAATGTATCCACGATGCAAATAAAAAAAAAACGTAAAGATTGACGAGTACGCAAAAATTTGTCCACAACGCAGGGTTCGAAAAAACTACAAATGAAAGTAAAAAAAAAAAATATGGCACGCCGCAGCGTTAAAAGAAAGATAACAAGTAAATTGAAGATTTCGAAAAATAAGTGAAAAAAAAATTGTACTCACGTTAACAAGCCTTTGAAGCGTAGCTACGTAGCTGTTCTCCGAGTGAACGATAGCGGCGACTATGTGTCGTCTCTTTAGCTGCTGGGGTGTGAGATGCGTCGGTGCCGGAGGGAGGCTCGGCGGTGCTTGTCTTCTCTGATGCATGCACTGAAACTGCACCATAGCGCCGTTCTCCTCCTCCACCTGCGATCGTGTCGAATCGATCAATCGGATTATCTCCTCAGCGCAGCGATCAACATTGTCGGTTCGGCTTTGCATTTTTTTTTTTTTAATCTTCATCTTACCTCACTGAGCTGCGGCATCTGCGGTGCCTTTATCGGACTGGTCAGGGACACGGTGTCCGAGGTATCGACGTCGTACTGATGGCTCGAGCTCCTGCGTATGCTGAACCATCGCGCGAGCTTGCCATGAGCTCCGGGCGAGTCGAGACTCTCGGAATTGCCCAGTCTCATGTTCTGCGTTCTCCACTTGTCGCACAGTGTTCTCGCCTTGTGCAACGTGTTTCTCAACTGGCAGTTGCTCCTGTAACACAACGGCGCAGTTTCGGTATCAGTGACGTTACAATGAGTCTCACAAATCTTATTGCCACAAGAAGTACGCACTGGCGAACTCAAGGACCTCGCTCGAGTACCTTCCGCGCGGTGAACGTGACTATGAAAACTAATGTACGCTTACGCACTTGACAAACTATTCATTATCGTTTTTTTTTTTTTACTTGTTTGTAATACATTTTTTTACTCTTTATTAATATTGATATTGATGTTATCTTCTATTAAAATAGACGATTTCAACAGATATATGAATTAGTGTGTGATCACATGCGTTCTCTTCTGGCTTCGGACCAAATGGAAAATTAAATTGATAACGGATAATTAATAACAGTTAATGTAACGAATAGGTGTAAATGTATAAATTAGGAAAATTACGTTGGATTCAATTAATTACATAGTACGCAAAAAATTGACGAAAAAAAATGGAAGAATTCTTCTCTGATCGACTGACTACCCGGACTTAAAAATATTTCTCTATCATCAAAGGCATTGAAATACTGCCGCGTGGGTCCAACTGTAGAGTTTTGTTAATACATTGTACTTTTTATTAATTATTTTTTTTAGTTTTTATTAATTGAATTTTTAACTTTTTGCTTTCAGATTTCAAATACGTTAGAGGATACTGGACGTTGCTCCTGTAACACACCGGTGGCTTCACGGTATCGGTGACGTTAGAATGAGTTCCACAGTTCTCTGAAGATATCTGCATGAGACTAAGCTTCGTCAAGTTATGTACAGCGACTGTGTTTCGCATCACATAAACTTTGTTCGAAGAAATTCTACAAGTGAACATTTTTTTTTCTTCCTAAAGCATCGCACTGACAGAGACTTGCGAATGATGAGATTTGATGTCATGCAGATATCTTCAGGGTCATCGCCACCAGAAGTGCGCGCCGGTGAACTCAAGGATTCGCTCGAGTACCTTCCTTACGACCAACGTGAGTTTAACGAAAAACAACGCACGCGCACGTACTTGACATATTATGAATTAAATTACTACTTTTCATTAATTAAACAGTTTACTATTCGTAAAGTAAACTTTTTAATTTTCGTCAAGTGAATTTTTTACTTTTCATTAATTAAATTGTTTACGCTTCATAAATGAATCTTTTTACATTTCATTAATTAATTTTTTAACTTTTCATCAATTAAATTGTTTACTCTTCATAAATTAAACTTTTTAGTTTTCATTAATTAAAATTATTTACTTCTCATTAATGACATTTTTTTTTCAGATTTCAAATACGTTTCGGGAATACTGACTTGACGCTGACGTTGCTCTTCTCGCTCTCGTCGTCGGAGGAGAGGTCGTGATCGGAGGCCGAGCACCAGGAGTCCTCGCTGCGAGCGGACTGCGCCGAGGCGTTCGATCGGGTCGCCTCGAGAATTGGATGCTGCTGATGTTGCTTCGGATGCTGGCCAATCGTCGTCGTCTCCATTCTCGCAGCTTGCGGAGCTACGTCATCCCAGGATCGACACCTCGAGCGTGGCTCATCTACATGGCAAACAAAATTAACACGCTGTTAAACTCTCGCGTGGAACGTTTATATCCTCGTCCGCGCCTCTCTCCATCCTCGCGTCTCGTTCATCCTCTTCTCTCTAAAAAATTCTCTCTCGTTTTTGCAGCTGCCAACCCCCCTTCGAAGTCTTCAAAGTCGCGATCGTCATTTGGTCATTCGAAACGCGAAGGTCGCACACGGATACGTTCCGCGTGCCGAAGTGACAAAATAAAAGATGAAATTTTAAATAAAAAAAGTTAAAGAAATAAGCGTGCGTGCCTGCAACAATGAGAGGAGCGAAGCCATAATCAAAGTCGCGATTGTTTTTGGTTTTTTGTTACGTTGTACGTGAGAAAGTAACAAAAAAAGTTGTAAATTTTTTTAACTAAAAAAATATTCATTTTAAATAATTGAAAGAAGTAAAAAAAAGTTTGCGTGGCCGAAGCGACGAGAGCAGCGGAGCTCCAGTCAAAGTCGTGATTACTTTTGGTCATTCGAAACACGAAGCTCGCATAGGAATACGTTGTACGTGAGAAAGTAAAAAAAAAAATGTTTAATTTTTTTAAAAATGTAAGAAAAATAAATAAAAAAATAAGCGTGCGTGCCTACAGCGACGAGAGGAGCGCGTGGGTAGACGACCAACAGGTTCCAAGTAGGTGGTTTCGGGCAGCGAAGGACTGGATAGCGGGGATCTCGTCGGGACAGCCTGTGAGCCAACACACAACGGTGTGTCATAATAATATCGAGGCTACAAATCACAATACCATAACTCGGAACGATACGTAAAACGCCGTCGAGGCGGAGAAACTCGTTCTCGGTGCGACTGTGTCACCGGCATAGTAGGGTCGATAGCAACGCAAAACCCGCTGAGGCACAGTCATCCGTTCCAATGACGGATATGTCTATTTTTAAGGCCAGCTGCTTCCGTTAAAACTACGATGACGATCGTGTCTGATTGGATTTGGAATTCGCTGGACCGGTCGGGGAAGCCCGAGGAATTTTGTCCGGGAATCTTAGACGCAGCGTTAGAAAAACAAAAGTATGCGCGACCGCACACATCGGGAAATATATCTATGATATATGAAAATTATACGTTTATAATGCAATATAAACCTGAGGAAATGAGATGTGGGTGGTTCTCACGTGTTCTTGTGCCGTGCTGTATCGAAGCCCTATTTTTTATGCATTGTTCTTATACTTTTTTGTTTTATGGTCACGAATCGACTTCCGGTATTCTCGGATGGGACGAAGAACAGTCCGTCAAGCCGAGAAAAACGAGCCGTGCATCTTTAATCTCTACATTGCCATTCAGTGTCAAAGCCCTATTTTTTATGCACCGTACTTATACATTATTTTTTGTCTATGTTTTAGGTGATCCGCCAGAGATTATGAATCGACTTCCGGTAGCTGATTCTCGGACGAAGAACTTCGTCCGCCGAGCCGAGCAGCTTCATCAAGGGAGAGTAACTTTAACAAAACGTGGGAACGTTTGTACGCGTGCTGCGGGTTCTGCGTCGCGGCTAACTCGAATAATTGAGCTTCATAGGGCGGCTATCTGTCGCCTGCGTCGGTGGAGAGGAGAGATGTGTGCGCGCTTCCGTGACGCGGATGCAGCGCGGGGGGGCGAGACCGACAACTCGCACCGGACCCGACACTCCGAACCGCCGCTGCGATGCTAATGCCGGACCGGCGGTGCCACCGCGAGAGGAACGCACGACACTACGAGTGCTTATTATCGAGCCAGAACAAACCGGCGCGAGAGAAAGACCCCGGAGTCGGTGCAAAAAAAAAAAGAAAAACAAATGCAGAACAGCGTATCAAAGGGGAGGGCGAAGAGAACAGAGAAGAGAAAGGGTCGCGGCCGTCTATTTCCGTTTGCGACTGTGTACATCCAGTTATCGCCTCTGCGAACTCCATCGAGCGACGCAGAACGCGCACCAACAAAAGTCAGGACGACGCCGGAGAACGGAGATTTATTTAATTCTTCTACCATTGAGGGGATGCTGGATACGTTTTTAACTCCTGATGTACCGTTTTTACCGACGGAACTAGGCGATTTCTTAGTTTCAATTTAGGATTATTAATACACGCAGAAAAAATGGTTGATTTTAGATAGTAAAAGCAACAATATTGACTTTTTACTATACAAAATAGTTGCCGAGGGAAACTTCTACGTTTTGTAGTTACGACAATGAGAAAAAATCATGGTTGCAAGCTTAATTGTAATTTAACCAATTGAATAACGACGAAATTCAAGTGCACGCCCAAGCGTTCATGACGAGTATTACAGTCCTGCAAAATGTGAAGAATATGCGAAGCATATTAATTACGTACACTCGATTCTACGAAATCGCTTGGCTCCGTCGGTAAAACAGGAAGGTCCAGCAGCCCCTTAACTCTTTCTCTCTCTCTCTCGCGTATTTATGCTCTGGAGACCTTCGCTAAAGCGAAGAAGAAAGTAAAAAAGAAATATTATCGTCGAACGTACCCGCAAACTTTGAGGCCACATCAAAACTGACGGACGGTCTGTCAGCTCTAGCCGTTGAATCTATGCCGTATGTTTTCTTTTTTCTCTCCTCGGAGAACGAGCATCATTCTCCGACCTCGTTTCTATAACACTCTACGGAGTCGAGAATCATCCGAGGCAGACTCGCGTTACGCAAATATTAATTTGCCCGTCGACTCGCTTTATTTTATTAAATAGTTATTTTTTTGTCGTTTGTTTTGTGACGTTCCGAGGACATTGTAACATTGGCTAATGGAATTAAAACGGTCGGAGCACGCGGGTGTCTATGCAGCTCGTTGCGCAACCGTCCTCTAATCGGTCCCGTAATCGCTCCGAGCGATTCTCCGCCTCACCGTCGTTGTTCGTTTTCGATGCCAAATTTTTTTTTGATTTTTTGGTTCCTCATAAGGGAAGCTTTGTTATGGTGAAAAAAAAGAATAGAAATTTTACTGAAAACGTGTTCGGAATGTTCTTCGAAAACATCGAAAAATCACATTTTTAAAAATGTCTGGATGGATGCGTCACACAGACGCGAACAATTTAAACTGCTATAAGCAACACAGCACGGAAATATTTTTGAAAGAGTACAAAAATATTTTTATGAAATATCGGAAATATTTTACCAATATAAAAAAATATTTGTAAAATGTTCTTAAAACATTTTCAACATTTTTTTTTATCCGCTCATAAATCTTATATTGAAATGTTATTCAAACTTATTTTTTACATTTCAGCGAAATGTCAAAGGTCGCATCACCAGTCCAATTTGCGTATACACACCCACGTAAACACCGAAACAACCGCAGAAATATTTCGGTTGAACATGAAATGAGATATATTTCAAAAATGTTATCACTATTTTTCAGAAGTGTTGAAATATCAACTATGTTTCTTAAATATTTGATAAACGTTCCATTGGAATATTTCGCTTGCTATATTGGAACTCCCCTTTGATCCCTATTGAATTTGCGGAGAATCGATCGGACCGTTTAAATTTTCTCATTTTGAATAGTTTTAATTTCACGAAAGATTAGAATTTTATTTCAAACGCAACATTCTATATTCTTTTTTTTCAGTATTTCATCGGGCGCGATGTTTGCGCCTCGTCGAGTAGAGCATCGAGGGAGGAATTGTAGAACGAGCGCAGGACGGATGGCCGATTACGATTCGCTAACGGTTTGCGATTGCACAATTTTTCATCGGGTTTGCCTCGCCAAACTCTCTGCGTGGCAAAACACAACGCGGGAAGAAGAAATCTTGGCTCGATGTTTTCTATCGAGGTCTGAGAATTTCTCACCGAACTGCGTGTGTTCACTATTGTGTGTTAGACACAATATCTATTCACCGTCCGGCCGTCGATTCGATGCCACCGAGGAGGAAGCTCGAGAGGGAAGAATGTTGGTGTGAAATAAAAAAGAGGCTCTCATTGTGTGTCGCGCTGCTCTCTCGCGCACACACACGGGCGGAACGGAGATCCACGTCGATCAAGATCCGTTGGATCGCGATTTGCGAATCAAGGCCAGTCGGCTAGTGCGCGTCGAGCAAATTATTCAGAGCCACCGCTCTGCTAGCCTAACTGCAACGGCGCAGCTTCGATGCCATCCGTGCGGAGAGCATTGGAAGCCGTTACTGAGAAATACAGGGCAAGGCCGGAGACGGAAAATTGTTTTTTCCCGTATAGGTGATTTCGAGGATCGACCGAAAAATTTTGGATATGCAAAAAAACGGGAGATGACGAATCGCCGAGGAACTTCCGGTCTGCAGCCGAAGAACTTCCGGCGCGAGCGAGGACCGGACTGTGGCCGAAGAAAAATAATATCACGAGACGGTGTCGCGAGGTCAAGTTGAAAAAAGATTGTGACGGAGACTGTGTAGTTATACGCCAAAGTGGCATTTTTGTCGGGGACTTAAAACATTTGAAATTTTTAAAAATCGGAAAGGAAACATTTTGATGCAATTTGCGAAATAGTACTTAAAGGACGAAGCGAGCATCCACGGGAATCTCCGAAGTTCGGAGACTGAGAGTTCGCCTCCTCGTTCTTATCTATCGGTGATTTCGAAGATCGAGCGAAAAATTTTAGAGATGCAAAAACGCAATCGGACGAATCGCCGAGGAACATCCGGTCTGGAGCCGAAGAACTTCCGGCGCGCGTGGGGACCAAACTGTGGCCGAAGAAAAAGAAAAATACATAAAATAATACCTCAAGGACAAAGCGAGTGTCCACGAGCATCTCCGAAGTATCGGATAGGGAGAGCTCGCCTCCTCGTTCATCGAATGCTAAATGACGAGGCGCTGAAGCGGTTTCCGGTCCGGCTGTACGTGTACGACTCGTGTACGATGAACGTAACCGGTATTAGAAGACAGAGAGAAAAGTGCACTAAACGTCTCACCGCACGCAGCAACCGCAGACCCTCGCTCGTGCTATTGTGCGTCACGCACTAGACTTTACCTCCTCGCATCGACCACTACAATTTTTTTTTCCCCCTCGTCCAGCCGTAAGCGACTGTTGAGTTTTGGAATCGATAGAGACACTCGGTCTGCTCGAGTGAGACTCGCAGCGCGGTAGCAACAAGCGAGGCTGATACGGCAGAGTCCGATGTTCACCAACACCCACCCTCAACCGTTAACGTCGTAAACATTCTTATTATTTTCAGAGAAATTCACTTATCGCCGTCGCTGCGCATCCGAATCGCCGCCGAGTGCGCGAGTTCCGAGGAACAAACTCCGAGCTCCGGATGGAAGAAGAAGTGACCGAGAAACATTTAAAGACAAAAAAATGATCGAGGGTATGAAGCGACTAAAATAATTGCAGCAAATTTCGATCGAATTATCCCAGCGGGGACGATTCTTGTAATTATTATGTATGTTATTTATGTTTATTTTCATTCGATTTTTTTTTTTTACTATTCCAAAGCCGAAGAACAAGATTGTAGGGACGAGAGGCAAGCGGCACGCACAAACGAGATAAACGAGAGTACAAACAAGATAAACGAGAGAACATGTAGAAAAGAACAATTATCGAGGGTATGTTTAAGTGGGTATAATTTTACCCAAATTTCGATCGAATCATCTCAGCAAGGTCGATTCTCGCTATTTTAATGTATAAAATTTACTTTTATTTGTATTTTCATGAAAAAAAAGTACATCAAAATGATCGAAGGTACGTTTAAGTGTGTAAAATAATTGCAGCGAAATTTCTATCGAATTCTCTCAGCAGGATCGATTCTAGTGATTATAATATATACAATTTTATTTTGTCTGCTTCACAGCCGAAAGAAAAATGAAGATGCTAGGAGCGAGACCGAAAGCGGCACGCGCAAACAAGCTAGACGACAAGAGTACACAGGTGCAAAAGAAAAAAGAGAGAAAAAAATGATAGAAGCTACGTTTAAGCGACTAAAACAATAGCAGTTAAATTCCGATCGAATTATCTCAGCGTGTTTCAGCGATCGAATTATCTCAACATTTTATTTTCTACAACTCCACAGGCAAATGCCAAGAGGACGGTAGGGACGAGAGGCGAAGCGGCACGCGCAAACAAGATAGAGGACGAGAAGTAAACACGGTTGGGAAACAAGATCTGCCTCGTCGAGGACGCAGAGCGTCGGAGAACAGCGCCGAACTCCGCGAGCATAGATCATCACATTACGCCCACGATTTCACCGCGAAGAAATAAGAACCGAGAGAGAGAAGCGTGCCTCCTTTCCATTATCTCTTTTTTAACAACAATGGTACGTACATCAACGGCGAAGGACCGCGGAGCGACTGGCGGGGTAAAACAGAACTCCGAGCGGTTCGAGCGGGTTGCCCGAGCGCCGTCCTGCTCCTGTTCGGTGGGCTCGCGCACGAGATATCCGCGGAGGAGGAGTCCGAGAGGCCCGGAGGAGGAGAAAAAGAGATACTCGTCCGGCTATGCGGACAACGCGAACGACACTACTCTATTCTTCTCTCGTGCCGCCCGACTCTTTCTCGCGGCGAACAACACACCGAGCGGCCCACACGCCGGGGGAGCTGCGGCGCGCGCGATACGCCTCCACTTCTCCGTCTCTCGCTGGATTATTCTCTCTCGGTCGGGCTTTCGCGCGTGGAGCGCTGTGCACGCTGAAGCCTTCCGCAAGCATCGGCGCACATAGGCCGCAACGGCGAGAGTAAAAAAAAAACAATATATCCCCGTTGCGAACGCACGGTGCAGTCCACATAAATATATACTCGCCGGACGTTTTTAGTGAGGTACGTAGGTATGCGGTATGGGGGCTCGCGACGCACGAGCCTCGGAGTGCGTGTACGGCATTCGAACGCGTGTATGAGTCAGAGACACGGTTCCGTGCGGCTCGAGCGGCGCGGAACTCGTACGGGCTGTAGGCGATAGAGCGATGTATGCGGACTGTAGTCAATTGCGGGAAGAGGCACGGAGAGCCTTCTCGGGGCTGGGTCGTGGTTACGGGAGGAGTGAGACACGGAGGACAGGGTTCTGTGGGGAGATTGTCTCGGGCCGGTCAAAATCGTCATCGGGAGGGTGATATGTTTTTTTTGGGTACTCGGTCGGTAACGAAAACTGTAATTCATTTTTAGCGTCTTGGTTTCTACGGGTATGTAAAAAAAGGTCATTGGAGAGGGTGATATATTTTTTTTTTATTTTTTACTCGCTCAGGGCGAAGTGTAATCGGTCGTGGGGCCTGGGCGAGCTCGGTCGGTAACGAAAACTGTAATTCATTTTTAGCGTCTTGGTTTCTACGGGTATGTCAAAAAAGGTCATCGGAGAGGGTGATACATTTTTTTGGGATTTTTTACTCGCTCAGAACGAGGTGGAAAATTGTCGAATCCTCGAAAAAACGAAACAAAACAATTACATTTTTTCATTACCGACCGAGTCACTACCACCGGCGAGACTCGCAGTGGCACTCGTAGAATGAGATTGAAACTCGGATCGGATCCCCGACGGAAGTAGCGAATATCCCTGAGGACGAATAACGAACCCATCGACGCGCACGCCTGAGATCTTTTTTTATTTAATTAAATATAAAACTCGCGAACAAGCGACGTAATTTATTGGGTTGTTCCGAATGAATGCTGGTTTAAACTCTCCCGAGGTCTCTCTCCCGAGGTCTTACAACTTTGCTCTGCCTGTCTGTACATATAGCTCTCGCCTCGATCCTCGCCAGCATCTCTTCAAGGGAAGAAGAAGAAGTAGGAGAAGAAGAAAAAAAAAAAGGTTCTGCGCAAACAACAATGGGGTACCGAGAGTGCGAGCAGGTGCAACTCCCGACGTATGCGTGTGCGGGTCGACGGTGGAGGTGGGCTGTGAACGAACACGCGCGTGGGAATCGAATCTCTCCCCGTTTCAACAAGTTCGCTGCGCACCGAAGCTGTTCACCGAAACAGCACGCCTCGACCCGAGCAGAAGGTCACAGCGGAGAAAATTTTCAGGTCAAGAAAACGCAGATTTTTCTGAACACTCCAAAAAAGACGGACATTACGTTTCCAGGAAAAAGAAAAAAAAATTGTACGCACACTGTTAAAAAAAATTGTAAATTTAACGCACCAAACGGGAAGTTTTTATGAAAAAATTGGTACATTAAATTCAATGTACAATTGTGATGAAAAATTGACTTTTACAGTGAATTTAAAGTTAATTATGGGATTTAAAGTACTTGTACAGTAAAATTAAATTAAATTATAAAAAGTAAAGCAAATTGATAAAAAAAATGAATCTCCTGTATGTTCATTTTTTATCGCAATTGTACATGAAATTTAATATACCAGTTGATGCATAAAAGCTTTTTGTACCAGTACATTAAATTTCATATACATTTTTTTGACACTGCAATCATCACAATTCACGTCGAAGTGCAATGAGACAATTTCTTTTTTTATCGACGATGATGAAACCCATGAAACCACAAGATGCGTCATAGTAATCCGAACAATGTTTTCATTTAGGAGGGCGCGACTAGATGGTTGCATTGGAGTATATCGAAGCGAGACGAGTAGTCGAAGAATGGATGGAAGAAAACGCACATTTTCCCGAACACTCCAGCACGGACAGAGAAAATGTGTAAAAAAAAAAAAGAAAAAAAAAATTGTACCCAACGATCACGATTTAAGTCGAAGAGGTAAAACAATTTTATTTTGTCTAACACATGCACGTAAAATCCCGCTTTCCGTTCCTGTGAACTGTGCGCAGAAAGGCACTTTGTCGCATCGCGTGCGGGAAAAATACTGTGCATGCAAACAAACCCAATATGGTCTTTTTGTCATCTAGGAACGATCTTGTCATTTATGAGCCCAGATGGATGCATCGGTGTATATCGAAGCGGGACGCGTAGTCGAAGAATGGATGGACGTTTCTAGTGGGCGTAGGAAACGGGATCGAACGGGCGAGTGTTCGCCCAGCGGCGATAGACAAGTTCTCGAGTGGCTCGCACGGCTCGATTCGATTATTGCTGGCACGTCGCCATCGCGAGCCGCTCGAAATAAGAGACAGACGCGCACAAAGGGACGTCGCCGGATCGGCGCGAGTGCAACACAGCGGCGAACATTTGGTAGTTTGTCGCTGAGAAAAACCCGCTGAGTGCGCGGCTTCGGCTGGCAATAAATCGAGCTAAAAGTTATTCGACGAATTTCCGGAAGAAGGCCAGCGGCGGCAGCGAGGACTGAATCGGGTGGACAGCAGGCGCGCTGCGAGGATAGCGATTATAGCCGGTCGATGTCGTCGACCTGCGCGGTGTGCTCACTCAGCGTGTCTGAAATATGCATACGCTTATTTCCACCTACTCTGTTAACCGGCAGGACGTTTCTACGAGCCGCGGTTGTCTGCGGAGTTGCAGACACACACACACACACATATCCGCGCAACGGGCGAGGAAAATGGCTGGAAATCACGAATCAAACTCTCTCGAATCAGGTCGTCCCTGCGTCGCGTTCACGTAACGATCAGATCGATTGGGTAGGAATCGAGCTAGTGAGCTGGAAGAACGGAGACACAAAAGACACCGAGAGAATCGTGCTGTGTAGCACCGAAGTAAATTAATTTGAAAAATCGATTTTACTGCTGTAAAATCGAAATTCGTAAGGGAGAAAAAAAGCTTCCTCTATGAGGAAGCAAAATTAACGAGTTTACCGAGAAAGCCGAGACAGGCAACGAGATATTTTCGTCTCGCTCTAAATATCAAGGTCGATTCGATTGTAATTATCGAGGAAAAAATAGCTGGAAGTCACGAATAAAACACTCTCGAATCGGGTCGTCCCTGCGTGGCGTTCACGTAACGATCAGATCGATTGGGTACGAATCGAGCTACTGAGCTGGGAAAATGGAGACACAAAAGAGACCGAGAGAATCGTTCTGTAGCATCGAAGTAGAATAACAAAAAAAAAAATAAATAACAGCTGTATAATCCAACTTATCGTAAGGGAGAAAAAAATCGACGAGTTTTCTGAGAAAGCCGAGAAAGGCAATAAGATTTTTTTTCTCGCTCTAAATATCAAGGACGATTCGATTGTAATTATACCGTCATCTAAAGCATCCGCACAACGGTCAGATCGGAAAAAAATAGCTGGAAATCACGAATCAAACGCTCTAGAATCAGGTCGTCACTGCATCGCGTTCACGTACTCTATAAACAAAAATCGTATAAAGCTTAATGTACCGGACTGGAATTTTTTATGCAAAAACTGGTATGTTAAATTTCTTATACAATTGTAATGAGAAATGAATGTCCAGTGTATTAAAAATATTGGGAATTCTTTATTTTTAATAACTTACTTTAATTTTACTACGAAAGTACTTCAATTTTAATTAAAATAATTTAACATTAATTTAAGGGTATTCATTTTTCATCATAATTGTAAATTATTAAATTTGCATTTTTTTTCAGTGTAACGATCCGATCGATCGGGTGCGAATCGAGCTGCTGAGTTCGGACCACGGAAATCCAAAAGGAGACCGAGAGAATCGTGCGAGATAGCAGTGAAAAAAAAAGGAAACCAGCTGTTAGATCGAAGCTATCGCAGGATAGTCGCATAACAACATACCGGATCGACTCGTGAGAAGAAATTACCGGTCGAATGCGCGATAATGAATTTAATATGTGTGATCATAACGGAGTAAAAATCAAAGATTTTTCCGAGGGCGAGTCCGCTGGCGCCAGCCGACGAAGGCTAAGAGATTTATGTTTTTTAAATTTTTCTCTAAAACTCGAGGACAAATCGATTTTAATTAAAACATCGGCGAGAACGACACGCAACGAGAGGGAAAACATTCCTTCCATCGTCCGGCATCCGGTATTTGAATTGTTCGGAAGCCTATCCGAGTCTCCGAGATATTACGTTAAAGCCTCGATCGCCGTTCACTGCAACGACACAATTATCATCTCGGTAACGACCTAGCGTTTTCACAAACGAGAATCAATCGACGATTTCCTCAATCTTCGAGCGAGCCTCGGAGAGTCGCATCCGGAGGAGGGGGGGGGGGGGGCCTCGCCGGGGCGGAGAAAAACTCCATCAGCGATAATTGAGAGGGAGCCCCCTCGCGAGAAAGTAAAAGAGTAACTGTAACGCAACGGTGGTTCGTGCCGCTGCCGCTTTACTTGGAAATTGATGGGCGGCAGACGCCAGGCGATTCCACGTAATCGCCGCAAACACTTTCCTCCCTCCAGCTTTACCGGTACTATCTGTGTCTGTGTCACTCGAAAAATCTCTTCGAACAGTGACACACACTGAATTCACCTAGGCGAGAACTTTCATTTATTTTATTTATTTTATTTATTTTAGTAGTAGTAAAAGATATATTTATTGACCTCCCATACAATGCCAGATCTTTTTTTTTTCTTTGGAATCAATTTTTTACACGTAATGCCATACGTTGGGCCAATAGGCTGTTGACCGAAAACCTTCAGCCTTCATAGAATAAATATATTTTATTTATTTAATAAAGGGCTGGGGCCAATTATAAGAATGATAGGAAATCCATCGCGTGATGAATAATGTGAAAGATCCATCACTCATACATTGCATAAATTTATTACTAGTACATAAGATCTGCGATGTACAATGTGTAATTTTAAGGTCACCGCACAATTTTGAAGAACAAGTTTGCGTGCAATTAAACCTTAACGGGCGGACCCGCTTACAAAACGACCCGGTATTATAATTGAAACAAAGTACCGAAAGAATAATCGGAAAAGCAAATAAGCAATTATGCTCAAATGAACAATCGTTCCACCTTCGTGTACGGAGAGTATTCAATAGTAACTCAACGAAAACTGAGTTTCAATTTAAAAAAAAAAAAAAATGATTTCACGAGCCCGCCGATTCGGACGTGTTTCGGCCTCACCGGTAAAGTTTCCGTGTCACTCGCAAAACTTCTTCGAACAGTGACACGCACTGAATCAACCTAGGCGAGAACTTTTCAATATTAATCCTTCATGTACGGAAGATTTTTTGCCGAGGGCAAACGTCCATGCCTTCTTTTAAGCACAAAAATGATACGGATGTTCGTAATAATTTGTCTTCTACTTTACCAAAAAAACAACACTTCAAGAAACATCTGTGAATTTTTACAGATTTTTTAAAACACATCAACTTGTTATTCGAATCGTTCGAAGTTTGCATCTTGGCCAGTTCTAGTTCCTCGTTAAGAATCCCGTACGTGAAGGGTTAATTAAAAAAAAGTCTTCGAACAAAATCTTTGAATCCATCTAGGCGAGAAA
Organism: Stenichneumon culpator; assembly: GCA_964017025.1. Classification (NCBI taxonomy): domain Eukaryota; kingdom Metazoa; phylum Arthropoda; class Insecta; order Hymenoptera; family Ichneumonidae; genus Stenichneumon; species Stenichneumon culpator. Next base: position 13,817,052 of record OZ024779.1, on the reverse strand, counting down.
TTTTCAATATTAATTTTAAAAAAATATTATTATTTCAGAACGCCGCCGATTCGAACGTCTTCCGTGGAAGCCGCAAGGAGAGCCCGCTCGGTCTGGCAACGCTGCTCGAGAATGCTTCGCGCCGCATCCGAGCAGTCGGGATCCGACTGCATGCCGCAGCAGACGGCGGAGAGCCCGGGGAAGAAAAGAAAAAAGCCGGAGAAGAGAAGAGCCCGCGTGGCCGAGGAGGGAACAAGAGAGCATCTCGCTCCCAATTTTCTACGCTCAAGAAAGAGAGAGAGAGAGAGCGGGAGTGAGAATGAAGGAGTCATCGCCACGCGGCTGGGTGATACACACTTCCTTTTATTTTTTCGCACCGATGTCTCTCTCCCTCTCTCCCCAAAAACGATGGCTGTTCCCCGATTTACCTCGCAACAGGCAGCGGGGTGACCGACTCCTCGCCCCTTCGCATCCCTGCCGATGCGAAAACGCGTCATCGAGGTAAATCCACGCAACAACGTTGGCCCTCTCTCGACGTTTGCATTCTAAATGCGGAACCATCCGCGAGCGGGGAACACCAGAGAGTGGAGGGAGAGAGAGAGAGAGAGAGAGAGAAAGATATATTTATTATGCGCTCTGAGACAAGTCACGTCAAGGGCTGAGCCAAAGTACAACGTTGATATTTAACAAAGATGAAGAATCGTAATACACGGTTCGGTGAGTTATAGCATAAGAAGTAATATCGAAAATAGATAATAATCAAAAATAAATTCAATCAATTATTGAAACGAAATTAGAATAAATCTAACTAAAAGAGAATAGTCGATTACCAACGATACTAAATAAATAAACATCTGAAGGAATATGGTGACCTGCGTCAGCCACCCTGTGGCCAGCCGACAAGCTCCTCAGTCCAGAGGATGGGGGGGGGGGGGGAGAGAGAGAGAGAGAGAGAAAGCGATATGTATTATGCGCTCTAGGACAAGCCAAAGTACAACGTTGATATTTTAGAGTGACGAATAAGAGAATAATTGTACACAGTAAAATAGACATCAATATTTCTTGTCCACAAACATCCACAATAATGCTCATGTTAATTTTACAAAAAAAAAATCTTGTCCATTTTACAAAAACATCTGTTAAACTTTGCGAATATTTTTTTTTAATTAACAACAAAATAACTGTGGACATTTGTAGACAAAAAAATATTGTTAAATCTACAAATCTCTTTTGCTGTGTATATGATGCAGTTTACGAACACATGGCGAAAAGTTATGATTAACAATACACGTTTCGATGAGTTACCGTGCACGAAGTAATACACCGAAAATATATAATAAAAAATAAATCAACTGGATTAATAAAACGAAAATAGAATGGTTGATTAGCATCGATGCTAGACAAATAAACAAACATCTGAATGAAGCTTGTGACCAGTCGACGAGCTCCTCAGTCCAGAGGACGGACAGGGAGACAGAGAGAGAGAGAGAGAAAGAGAGAGAGATTAGGTTCACCGAGATAAAAAGTATACGCGAGAATCTCCGGTCGCGAGAGATCATGCACGCAACGGTCAAACTCCTCCCAGCAAATTATTCACAATCTCCTATTGCGTAGCTCCTATAATTATTATCTCGAGAAATAATTTTTTAAGTTACCCTTCGATACGCAATAATCTGCGAGGGCCGATAATATTAAATGTATAAAAAGCGCGTGTACCGGCCCGGTGTTAATTCATATCATATCGTTGCAGGTGAAGCGTACGGGGCGCGCGGTGCTACGCATCGGAGACCGGAAGTGGTCCGCGCGCAGTGGAGAACAAACGGCCCGCTGGCAAACACACAGCGCGTACGCAGCGGAGGGAACATTGCGAGAGCGTCCAGGTGCGACTTACACTTTATGAGGACCACGCCGTTCTGCATCTCCTCCATGTTCATCGGCCCGCCGCTGCTCCACGGTCACGTGGAGAAAACGTTCCCGCAGGAACGTTCCCCTCGAAGAAACAATAATCACCACGAGAATGAAAAAAAAAAAAATCCTCGATCACTTAACAACTTAGCACAGGCACGCGATGTCACACGCGCATCATCGACACCACTCTCGCCCGCTCTCTGTTTTCTCCCAACTAAGTACACGACGGTCCACTCTGGCGCCCGATTAACCGATGGCAAATAAAGAAAACAATACAAGAGAACAACCACACGTGTCCCGCAGCCGGCTTCACCGAACGTTCATCGCTGCGATCAACAACGACGGCTCGATCGAGCGCAGGGTGCGCGTAACGCCGCGACAAAGGAGTAAACTGGACGCCGCACTGGAACTGGCAGTGCCGCCCGGACCGCGCAGGGCATCATGGCGACCGGGATTTTCTGTCTCTGCCGCTGGGTGTTGTGTGTACTTCGGTATATCTCAGCCGCTCGGTAGGTTTCGCCTGGGCCTCTACGCATGCAGGCAGGCGCGGGCAGCGAAAGGCTCGCTCGACTGGCGGTTCTGGCTGGTGGCCCGCGTTACCGTCACGCACTGAGGGAGGCTCCGGGTGCGTGGTCTGTGCTCTCTCTGTCGCTGCTGGTACGAAGGGCCGAGGCGGCGGGGGAGAATCCGAGAGAATCCGAGCGAACAGGCGAGACCGACGGAGAGCCGGCCAGGACTATCGGGGAATTACTAGCGAGTGTGTAAGCGAGATTCTTCGGCGCTCTGGCTCGCTGGCTGGCGAGCGTTGAAGCAAGAATGAAAGAGAACGAGATACGGGAGAGAAGCGGAGGGGAGGGGGGCGACGACGGTTCAACGGAGGGGCCAGTGAGGGAAGGAAATACAAGCGAGAGGGACGAACTTATGCGCGAGCCGGCAGCAGCCGCGCCAGCGAACGCTCGGGGAGGGAGCGCCGGAGGAAAAACAACTGTGCTTATCGTCTCGTTCGACTCTCAACAGACGGCGCCAGCTAAAGCGAGCTAAAGGCCTTTTCTCCGACGGTCCTGCTCTGCGTTGGATCTGTGCCTCGTTTCCTACGCCGACTCAACCGCTCTCCGGCTTTGCTGCAACGACGATGTGGCCTCGTTCCCGCTGACCTATGTTCTTCGACTCTGTGGACTACTGCAACGCCTCTCGGCACCGCGCACCTCCCGCACCGGGAAACCAGGGGGCGCATTGTTGCGGAGAATACGATTGTGCTCGCTTGAATTCGTGCTCGGCGACGATACGATTCCCTCTCACTCTCCGTTCGTACGGGTATTCTGCGCGAGCGGCGTTTGTTCAATAGAAACGGATCGGCAGGCGCGCGATGCAATACCCATTAATCGCTGTAAGCGAGAGGACGAGCCCGAGAGGGATTTAAAACGATGATGCGGCGGACGAGAATCGTTCAATTTTCATTTTACTTTACGTTGTTTAGAGGAATTTTATTTGTAGTTTATTTTTATTTTTTATTTTTGTTTTCTTTCAGCTTTAATGCCGGTCGACCCTGCACAGTTGCCGGAAGCAGGAACGGTTGACCGCACTCCGCCTCGATACGATAATGGTTAATATTTTTCGAGGAGCGAAGAGAGTCGCCGCATCGGACGGACAAAGTCCAGGAGTACGAGTGGTCTCTCTGGCTTCCGAGTAACATCCGCGTACGGAGAGAGAACAGGAACATCGAGGCAATTCCGGCATTTGTTCAATAGAAACGGATCGGCAGACGCCGCAATACCCATTAATTAATCGCTGTACGGGAGAGCCGAAGCTACGAGGGTTTTAGCACGACGATGAATCGACAGCCGAGAATCGTCAATTCCGTTCTGTTGACGATTTTTTTTTTAAATTATTTTTGTTTATTTTTTTCCTTTCAGATTCAATACCGGACGCCCCTGCACGTTTGCCGGACGCAGAGACGGTTGACCGCTCCCCGCCTCGATACGATAATGGTTAATATTTTTCGAGAGCGAGAAGAGTCGCCGCTTCGCGACGGATGGTTCATTTCGCTTTCCGTTCTTTTGACGAATTAAAAAAGATTTTAATTAGTGTCTATTTTTGTTTATTTTTTTTTCTTTCAGTTTCAATACCGGACGACCCTGCACGGTTGCCGGACGCAGAGACGCTTGAACGCTCCCCGCCTCGATACGATAATGGTCAATATTTTTCGAGGAGCGAGAAGAGTCTTCGCTTCGGGACGGATGGACAAAGTCCATGAGTATGCGAGTGGTCTCTCCGACTTCCGAGTAACATCCGTGTACGGAGAGAGTAAAAAGGCCCATCAAGGTAATCTCGGGCCGAAGGCGTTGAACCCCGAGTAATCGAACGGGTGGAACTTTTCGTTGTTCTTCGTTTCTCGACTATCATCGTCGGCAAGCCGAAAACATCCCCTCGGAAAAATACCCCCGGAAAAATACCCCCATCCAAATACCCCCAAAAAAATACCCCCGGAAAAATACCCCCATCCAAATACCCCCAAAAAAATCCTCCCGGAAAAAATACCCTCGGAAAAATACTTCGTGGGGGAGCGAGGGTATTTTTTCCGGGGATATTTTCCAGGAGTATTTTTCCGAGAGTATTGTTGCCAGGGGTATTTTTTCTGAGGATATTGTTTCCAGGGCTTTTTTCTGGGGGTATTAATTCCAGGGGTATTTTTTCCGAGGGTATTTTTTCCGGGATACACGATTGTCGGTGTACCGTACGCGAATGGTATATTGCATAACCGGAGTTCTATCGTCTTCGCTGTTATGCGCCCGGAATTTAGAGTGGCCGACGAGGCTCGCTCGGCGACGAGTCGCGTGGCGAATGGTCGCGAGCCCGAAGAGAATTCTCCTGGATCGGAAACGTTGTAACGAGTCGACGACACCGTGGGAGAGCCCTATCGGAGGAGAGACGCTCCACGACAGAGACTCCGGCGTGACGACGATGCACAATGTTACGACAAAAATATTTAAAGCGTGCGGCACGAGCGTCGAGCGAGCACCGGCATAAACGATTTCTTCACCGTGAATTCCTCGCGGCGGCGAGGGACCCCGAGGAGAGCAGGGCATTATGGCCCACCGAGAGAGTCCTTTACCCACGTCGTACGCGCGTAGCCAAGAGAACCGTCCGAGAGTTCCAGCTGCGGCTTCAAAACCGCACATCATCCCTAGCCCGCGTCCAGATCAACGCGGAGCCGAGCATACACAGACGGTTCGGGTACAGTTGAGTTAAAAAATGTTCGTTCTCTTCCTTTTTATTTCGTTCGTGAAAATTTATTCTCGTGGTTCGATATTGTTTTTTTTTTTTTTTTTTTTACAGGGATCTGCAAGAGGAGTTTTATCGGCGACGCGATAAAATCCGAGCTCCATGACCCGTCGCAATGAAAGTAACGGCGGTGCTGTCGAGTCGCCGACATGTTAGTGCAAATATGATAATATTTTCTCATATATTTTTATTTTATTGATTTATATTTTAATATCAAGAGACAAGGTAGTGTCTCGACGCCAAGTTGAAAAACATAGCTAGATAGATAGCGAGTCAGACCGTGTAGTTTTACGTCAAAGTGGCGTGTCGACAATTTTTTTTTTTTTTTTTTACGATAGTACAGTTGAGGTAAAAAATGTTCGTTCTCTTGGTTTATTATTTCGTTGGAGAAAATTCATGATCGCGTTTTGATTTTTTACTTTCACATTTGCAGGAATCTGCAAGATCGGCAGAGAAACTCCTCGTTTCTCTCCTCGGAACAACGGCGACAAAATTCCGGCTCCTGTGGAACAACCTATTATGGCACGAATTACCCTCGCAGCGAGAGTTCCACCTTCGCTACCGCGTCGCTGGCATATCGGTGCAAATATGACAATATATTTTTAGGATCGCCAGCGGAAGCGAGGAATATATTCCGCAGCAGGAATGCGAGAAAAAGTACTGCGTCGAGAAGCGATCGAACGTCTTCAGAGACTCTCCGCCAAGAATGAGTAAGAATCGTCGCACCTGCCTATGAACGATGCCAAGTGGAATGGCCAACCGGTCACCCGCAGCATTATTTTCGGCCTAGAAGCGTCTTTCTCCTCGCCGAAACGCCGCTGCAGCAGATGGCTTGCCAGAGAGCTCGTTAATATCGAGTCGCAACCACACAGTAAAATCGGTACCTACGTTTCTTCTCCACAAACGTCCACAATTCTCTTCATGTTTATTTTACAAACATTTTACAAAAATGTCTGCTAATTTTACAAAAATGTCTATCAATTTTACAAATACGTCCGTTAATTTGATCAAAACGTCTGTTAATCTTACAAAAATATTTGTTAACTTTCCGAATATCTTTTGTAAAATTAACAACAAAAAAATTGTCGACGTTTGTGGACGAAAGAATCTTGTCGAATGTACAAATCTTTTTTTCTGTGCAGGCGAATAACGAACGAACCAGCGAACGAGGAGTCTCGTGAAGAGAGAACAGAATGGAAGAGTCACGACAGAGAGGCTCGTCGAGGGTCGATAATGCAGGAGCTTTACCGATGGGATTTTTCGTACCCGCAGCCGGGAGGCGAGCTCGCCGAGGCATCCGTAGAGAAAACAGAGAGACTCTTTTTCATCAGACCGAAAAACGCTCGCACGCGAGATGGCGATGAGCGTTTCGTTTCTCCGACTGCCCTGGGGCGATATCCGTGCGCCCGCCGAACGAGCGTCCAATGAGTTTGCGTAGGATGGTTCGTCGTCCCCACCTCCGACTCGCGGCGCTCGGTGAGACCGCGAGTCGCGATCCCGTCTCGTCTACGTCGGACGAAGACGCTTGTAACGCGACGACGATTCTCCACGAGCGCGCACGGACACGGAAAGAGAAAGAGAGCCGCAGCCTCTCCGCTTTATCCACAAATACGTAGCGGGAGTGCCGCATGTACAGCAGTCCTTTCCCCTCTCAGGGGGGGAAATCGCAAAGTCTATCCTCCCACCGCCAATCGCGAATCTCGCGAGTCCGCCGCTCACCCCGCGAACGCCGCTCTCATCCCCGCGGAGCGGTGAGCCATCCCGGAGCCACTGCCAGTGAGGACTCGAACGGGATCTACATTTTAGTACGCATTAGAGTATCCAAGAGAGCATGATAAGTCTCCGTATCGCCGGGCGAAGAAAAGTCTCGGACATAAGCGCGAAGCTGAGGAACGAAGATTTAACGACCGCCGACTCATGACGCAAGTTTATCATCAGGCCAAGTTCAGATGTGAGTGTCGCAGCCGTATCTCGGTATTCTTCGACCATTTCCGCGAATCGTTTAATAATTATTGAAAAAAAGAAAAAAAAAGATCGTCGTGGGACTTTAATCGTAATCCTCGAGAGATCGGCGCGTCGGTATTGTTCGGAGATTATACCCGCTGCTCGTGATTCGTTAAATAATAAACGAAAAAAAAAAAAACAAAAACAATAATTCTGGGAGTCTACTCGTAATACTCGTACATCGGTGCGTCTTCCACGCATTTCGGTAATGTTCGACAATTATACCCGTTGCTCGTGACTCGATAAATAATTATTTGAAAAAAACAACAACAATAATCCTGAGAGTCTACCCGCAATGCTCGATACAACGACGCCTTTTCCACGCGTTTCGGTATTGTTCGAAGATTATACCCGTCGATTCCCGTCATTCACTAAATAATTATAAATAAATTTTTAAAAAATAACAACAATAATCGTGCGAGTATCCTGACGTAGAAGACTCGAACCTCGCCCGTTTGATAACTCGAGTGGAATAAAAAGGGAAAGAGCCGGCATAGTAAAATCCATTGACAAGTGTGTGGCATTGGCGTTATCGCGTTTCGTGCCGCGCAGCACCGGCTCTCGTGCCTAATCGCACGCACACAGAAACATCCACACAAACCGTCTATATATAATACCCGGAGACCTTCCTCTCCGTACAGGCCTCTCCTTTGTACTATTATAAGCCGGTGACGGACCGAGCAGACGCCTTATCGTATCGTTGATTGTTTACTTATATAAATTTTTTTCTTTTTTTTCTAGGGACCGAAAACCTCACCTGCCGCTTCATACAGCTGAGAAAGGAAAATGGAAAACTGTTCACCGGCCGAAAGTATTCGGCGCAGGCTGGCTGGGAGTGAGTACGGCTCCGTCTCGATTATGTGTAGAGACGGACGGGCCGGAGTCGGCAGTCCGGTATTACGCATGAGTCAGAGACACGAGAGTGGATTTTCTACGATAGAGGGGATCTTCGCTCTTCACCCCTCGCACTCTCCCATCTCGCGTTTCGCGTACTCGGCCCGAGCTGCAAAAACGCGTGCGTGTCTCCTCTCGGATATCGGGATTACTTACTGTCCAGCTCTCTCGAGGGCCACCCGGTATACGCCGACGTCTTCGGAGTCGCACTAGTTTTCACCCAGAAGGATACCCGGTAGAGCGCCCGAACGACGGAGGCGGGGCGGTGGAAATTAACGTCGTCCCGGTAACGAGCCAGCCGGCTCCGCGACGAATTCGGGATGAGAGGACACGTGCTCACTCGTCGATGTTTGCACGCGCCGATAACGCGAGCCCGGTCGCTCGGGGAGCCTCGAATAAACTCACGTAAAAGTTTAACACAAGTTATAAAGAAAGAGAAATTTAATTTAACCGTGCGAACGTATTTCCAACCCGGTATTGATTTTTCGAGAGTCGAATAAATTTCACGTAAAGAATTAACACGAGTTAAAGAAAGGAATTATAAGAAAAAGAAAAAAATATAACCGAGCGAAGATATTTTGAACGCGGTATTGACTATCGAGCCTCGAATGAATTTCACGTAAAAATTTAACACGAGATTTAAAATAAAAATTAATAATAAAAAAAAAATTTAACACGAGATTAAACAAAAAAATTAATAAAAAGAAATGTAACCAAGCGAATACATTTCGAACGCGTTGTTGACTCTCGAGTCTCGATTACGAACGAACGGAAGAGACATAGGAGAGGAGCGACTCTGGTCTCGGCTACGGGAGCGTCCACGATATTCGCAAGATCCTTACGTAATAAGGGAGACGGTCAGAGACGGTAGCGCGAGAGTCTCTCCTGGCTCTTCTCCTTCTCTTCGGGCCGCGTTGCCTGCACCTCTCTGTTACCTAGTCGTCCTCCCGAAACGCCAACGCCGCCTCGGCATTCCGATGCTCTCCGTCGAACGGAGCGGCGCGGCGGCGAGAGAGCAAGCGAATCGATAGGCTAGAAATTAGTTCGTCTTGTTGGATGCTGTTGCGGCCGGAGAGTCGCGCTAATGGGACGGAAGCCGAACGGAGAGTATTGACGCGAAACGATTCACCAGCGAGCTACACGAGAAACGCGGGTGGAGAGGGGGGGGATGAAGCGGGGATGAATTCGCGGAGGGAGCGGCCGTCTCCAATTAAATTAATTTATTATTTATGCTCCCGTTTCAGATACATCCTCCGGCAGATGCGTCAAGAATTCCCGACAATTATGGCTGACGTTCACTACAGGGTACTCAAGAAGAAATGGTCCAATCTCCTTCAACAGTACAAAGTGAGGGCGAGTCTTACCGCATTCGCGCGCCTGCTCCGAAACGCTTTTGACGCTTCGTACGGGTCACACTTAGGTCGAGCCGAGATTGTTTAGAAAAGACTTTGAAAAATGTCACCGTAAGATTGAAGCAAAAACATTGACTATTAGCCACGCGAAACTTCACCTTGATCACTCGAGCGTTCTCGGGTTTGAATTTTTGCGTCTGACTCACTTGGACATTTTTTTAAATGTGATTTTTCGATGCTTTGGAACATTCTGACCACGTTTTCATTAAAGTCTCGAACATTTTTGTTTTCACCAGAACAAAGCTTCCTCTGTGAGGAAGCAACAAGTAAAATTCTCGAAGATACTTCGAGCGTTCTAGAATGTGTCTCGAGAGTTAGGTTTTTTTTTTTTCGAATAAAAACGTGTAGAAACAGTATGGAAGAAGGTCGTGCGTCTACGTACAAAGTGATAGCGAGTTGCTCCAAAACGCTCAATCCTTTGTACAGTCACACTTATGTCGAACTGATCCTATTTCGAAATCGTATGAAAAATATTACTGCAAGATTGAAAAAAAACCTCGAAGATGCTTCCAACATCCTAGAATGTCTCTCGAGATTTACTAAATAAAAAAAAATTATGAAAGCGTGTAGAAAAAAATATGGAAGAAGGTCGCGCGTCTACGAAGAGTTAACGCGAGCAAGCCTCGTCCGCGAGTAAGCACAGTCCGATATTTTTAAAATGGTTTATTGAAGATGTCGATTTCTTTTTTCAAGGAGCTCAAGAATCCCGTGCACGGCGACAAGAACAAGGCGGACGATGTTTCGTGGCCGTTCTACGTGGCCATCGACGAGGTACTCGGACACGGTGGAAGGCGCGAGTCTCTTGACGAGGACATAGTTAATCCGCACGAGTTCCTCTGCGTCTCGGTGACGCCGGAGGAGCCCGCCTCGCCATCGGAAGACGACCCGCGATTTCCCTCGGACGAGGAAATCGAACGCAACGACAATCCGTCCATTCTCGCGCTCCGAAGGCTCCAGGCGCTAAACGAGGACTGCTCGATAGAGATCGAGAGGGTTCCCCGAGGATCGAGGTTCGACGAACCATCCTCTAAATTTTACGCTTCCTAGCGATCACTTCATGCTTCCTCATAGAGAAAGCTGTGTTATTGAAAATATTTTTTTTTTTGAGATTTTAGTGTCAGAGTAGTTACAAATGTTGGCTATAAAAATTCCCGATAAACTTTTTTCGTTAGTCGTCGCTCCGGGACTATATTTTGTGTATTTTTCCACGCTGATCACGAGCCTACCAAATATTTTATTCATAGATGAATATTTAATACGGAAAACTGCGTTAAAAATAAGGTACTATTTTTTTTTACATTCAAAAAAGAAAAAATGACAAAATTTAAACGGTTCGATCGATTCTCTCAAAATTTCATTGGGATCATCGGGTGATCGTGTTCAATCTGTGTATGGGTTTTTAGCCAGATATCTAAAAAAAAATTTAAGAGATAGCGTGCGCACAGACATTTTTGAATAAATTAAAAATCGCGTACAAAAGAAACAACTGAACATTTTTTTATGAAATTTTGAAGAAAAATTGACTGTTAAGTAAAGTGAGTTATAGTTTTGTAATCAGCGGTGAAAAATATATTTAAAAAAATTGCCTTAGAACGACGAAATTAGCAAGTTACAGTTTACCATTTACTGTAATAAATTCTGGTATACATTTTTTAAATTTGAATTTCTTGAGATGCAGACATTTTGTTATGTTACGAAACAGGTGCAAAGTAATTTGGCACATGGCCTTTCCATATTTAAGAATTGTATTTCAATAACAGCTTCCTCTACTAGGAACCCAAAAATCGATCAACGAAATTTATCATAGTAAGTCACGTGCGAAACCCTGAAACATGCGGAAGTCATATGCAAATTGCACTTTGCACGCTTTTATAAATGTAATACATTTAATATATTTAATATATTTCATATTTTTTCCAGACCGAGCAGAAGAATCGAGTCAAGGAAGCGTTCGTCGAACGACAACACTCTGATCTCGAGGTTGCCGCGGGCGACCGAGCTGTCGATAAAGACCGTGAAAGCATCGCCGTCGATATGCGTCAAGGATCTGTCGAAGCTTCGGGGTCAAGGCTTGCGAGCCGGCAATGCTCGAAACTCGAGAAATGGAAATAGCTCGACATCGCCGAGCAGGCAGGAGCTCGAGGTTCAAGTGGAGGAGGAGGAGTATCACGAGAGGGAAACGAAGAGACCGCGAAGAACGAGACGCTCGGAGCAGGACGATGGCCAGCAGCAGCGCCAGCAGGAGGACGGAGGCGGCCTGGAGCGTCGTCTCGACGAGTTCTTCGAGTACACGAAACGCCGGGACGAGGAGAATCGTAACGTGATGCTGAGAATACTCGAAGCGGTCGAGAAGATCGCCGAGAAATTTCAGTGACTGATTATTACCGTGCGATTAACGAGTCGATTCCAGCGGACGCAATTTATTGTACGGCCGATGAGGATTCCACCGGCGGCTGTAACATTGTATCGTAACGAAGCGTACAGAGACACTGAGAGGCTTATGAGTTGCCGGGGGGCGCTTTTGACCCCAACATTTCCAAGTACATTTTTGTACATACTGTTAAGCTGAGCTGATCGCGCGCGTGTGTGTGTATGTATGTGGGTGTATGAGTGTATGAGAAAGTGGTGGGAACACGATAAAACGTGAGTAGAATATACCGGCCGTTTCGCGATACTCCCGTCCTGGATCGTCCGACGTTCCCTTTCTGTACCGAGAAACCGTCGATGATTCACGAACGGGCGGCGGGAACTACGCTCCTCGGATCGATCACGATTCGAATATTAAAACGCTGTTGAGAACGTTTGCCAATAAAGTACGGTGATAATAAGCTGGTGCTTTTTTGAGACCCTTTCGTTTTACTTTAAATGTCTTCTCGTTGATTCGAACGTTCAATTTTTGGGTTTTTTTTGTTTGTTTGGTTTTATTCACGGCTTTTCTTTATGATCCTGAAGATATCTGCATGACATCAAATTTGACCTTTGGCGACGGTTTAGCGATGCAAGGCTTTGGGAAGAAAGCAAGATTGTTCACGCGTAGAACTTTAATCTCTGAGTGAATTTCCCCGTGCGAAATTTGTGCGATGTAAAATACAGCCGTTACAAATTTTTTGTCATGCTGATATCTTCAGGGTAATTTTTCTTTGCGCTACCCGGATCGATCACGTGTCGAATATTAAAACGCGGTTGAGAACGTTTGCCAATAAAGTACGGTGATAATAAGCTCCTACTTTTTGGACACCTTCGTTTTTCACTCTAAATCTTTTCTCGTCGATTCGATCATTAATTTTTGAATTTTTTTTTCTTTCGATTTTCTTCACGCTCCTCGGCTCGATCACAAATCGAATATTAAAACGCTGTTTACAACCTTTGCCAATAAAGTACGGTGATGACAAGCTGTTACTTTTTGAGCCCCTTCGTTCTCCTATAAATCTCCTCTCATCGATTCGACCCTTTAATTTTTTTTTTTCTTCCGACTTTCTTTACCAGCAGCTGGCAAATGAGTCGGGCAAGTCGAGAGATATCGCATCGGAGATCGGACCGGCCAGCACGCCTCGAGGATCTCACCGACGTCCCGGAGACCAGCTGGCAGCTCTTCACTTTTCGAGAAATTAGCCGAGGAAGAACCGCTCGGACGGGAGACACAGGAATATCACTCTGAAGAGACGAAGAAAATCGTCTGCGTTCGAGCGCTCGCCTGACGCGAGAAGAGAGCATGCACGTGGCTCGCATCTGCCTCCTCTCTCCGTGCAACGGACCAGTGACCCATGGGCTGACCCTAGCCAAGTACCAATAATTAAACTCCACTCGGCACGAAGAGAATAGGCCTCGTTCGTTTCGGTTAGCTTGCGTCACTTGCGAGGACGACCGTGCCGCATTCCCATGACGAGAACCGAGAAAATCCGGTCGATCGTCGTCCAGAGTCACGTACCCTTCCGTTCGACGCCGTTCGAATAATTTATTTTTTTGACCCACCGGCGGCGCTTGACCTACCCTCGGAACCCCCTCGGCCTTACGTGTACGTTATTGAATTTTAATAATCGCAATCTCACGCTATTAAATTTCGACGAAAAATTAAATGTCCGCAAACTAATGTGCAAGGAAATTTCTTTTTCTTTTTAAATATGATTAAAGTTTATCAACCGATGAAGACTACGGCACGTAGATAATAGTTACGGCTCTTAAATTTCAGGCGGATTCGGAGGATGAAGAAGAAAAAAAAAAGTGTTGTTCTGATAACCTATGTGCGAGCGAACTTCTTTTTTTTAATTTTTTATATTTATTTATTTTCTATATCATCAAACTTTATTGACCAATAATGATTACGTCACGTAGATAATAGCTGCGGCTCTTAAATTTCACGCGGTTTCGAAGGATGACGAAAAAAAAATTTCTTCCGCAAACTAATGTGCGAGCGAAATTTGTTGTTCTTTTTTATGTCATTACAGCTTACAGACCCATAATGAATACGCCGCATAGATAATAGCTGCGGCGAGCTACGGCTCTTAAATTTCACTCGGATTCGAAGGATTGCGAAAAAAGTTTCTTCCGCGAATGTGCGAGCGAACTTCTTTTTTTATTTTTGATATTTATTCATTTTTATTTATTTTTGATATCGTTAAGGTTTATTGACCAATAATGAATAAGCAACGTGGATAATAGCTGCGGCGAGTCGGGTCTCGCTCGTAATCGGCCCGGCGTTTCAGTACAGAGGGCTATGATATACACACAAGCAGCGGCGAAAGAGCGAGGCAGCTCATTCCATGAATTTCAACGCCGAGGTGAAAGGTTCTGCCCAATCGAGCGAGGCCGTTGTTCGGTATTATGCTTGCGTCACTTGGATACAATACACTTGGGAAAATATAGAGGGGAGATTCCTTGCCCGATGTCCCGACAGAGTCGAACGCGTAGTTCGACTCCGTCCATTAGGCGCGTGGTGAGCGCGAGACCAGCGCTTTTATAATTCTTTCGGAGCATAGCAACGGGTGCGTGTACGATACGGACCCAGGGCGAATGACCGTCCTCATTGAATCGTAACTAGTTTCACGCACGCCGACCCGACCGCGTCGTACAACATCTCAGAAACTACTGTTCCTTTTTTTTTTTTTTACTTCCGGTAGCTCGTCATATCTTCTTTGGTTGTTGTGACCATTGAGAAAATATTTGTTCATATATTTCATATTATATGTTCATATTTCATTATATGTATGTTCATTCAAGTAAATGTAAAAAAATATTATTTATAGCGGACAGATTTCGTCTCTGTGCGCGATAGTACCAATTCTCAACTCGTATTTTTCTGTACGGTTAACTCTCCAGATAAACTGTTCGTTTGATTAAAATACAATTTTTATAATATGTTATCATCTGTATTATAAATATTATAATATTTAATCAAAATATAAAAAAGGAATTATTATTTGACTCAAACAGATCTCTTCTGCGGATGCAACGGTACTCCCGCTCTATAAACAAGAATTTCGCGGATGTACGATCGACGAATTTTTTTTTTAAAGACCAAGGTCCCGTTCCAACAGTCTCGCTCTATAAATTATAATTTCGCTGATGAACGAACGACGAATTTTTTTTTATAGGACACCAATCTCACGTTACAAGATTTCCGTTCTATAAACTAGAATTTCGCGGATGTACGAGCAATGAAAAAAAAGTAAAAAATAAGACCAAGGTCACGTTACCAAATTCCCGCTCTATAAACGACAATTTCTCGGATGTAGGGCCGACGAAAAAAAAAGAAATAACAATAAGACCAAGGTCGCTTTACAGAATAATCATCGAACTCACCGGTACCGATCTTGGATGCATTGCTACCGAAGGAGTGAAGTTTTTTCCATCCTTTCCAGCCCTTCTTCCATATCATCGCCGCCTTCGTCTTCCGCTGTCCATTCGCCACGCTCAATTTGGCCGGTGGTCCGACGTTCCTCGGGAGTCCTCTGCGAAGCGAGCCGAGTCCCGACCTGAGGATGAACACACACGAGCGGTGAGTTCCGAGTTATAAAAAAAATCCCATAATGGATCGGCCACTTAGAGGAGAGAGCAGCAGCCTCTTCTCTTCTCTACCTGGGACCCCGAAGCAGCGGCTCGACGCCCGCTCCGAGGAGCTTCGGGTAAAACCGAGAAGAACCAGGTAAACGATTCTTCGAAAAACTGCCTCACCTCTCTCCGGCCGTCTCTCCCCGAGAGCGGCGAGAGAAGAAGAAACCGCTCTCGGGGACAGTTGCTTTTCAATAAAACTTATTTACACTCCCTCGCTATCCGGCAAGGCGAAACTTCCTGCCCACTTCCTCGCCGCCCCGTCACGCTATTTTACAAAGTGTAAAATATATGTTTTTTTTTCTGCCCGGAGGCGTACGAGGGTCGATCGGGCTGTTTGATTTATTTTCTCACGATTTGTTCGAGACCGATCGTTAAGTTTACATCTCGGAGGCCGGCGCGGCCAACTCGGATCTCGAGGAATCAGCCGAGCGGCCGAGATGGAAAGTGAAAGAAGATAACACCTTCGTGGTTTTTCTAATTATTTATCCGGCGGGGCGACGAGGAGGCAGAATCTTTGGCACGCTTCTTCGGCGCGCTGGAGAGCCGTATGTAATTAGGTAGGCAGAGCGAGCGGTGAGCGATCGGCTCGTCCCCGGCGGGAGAAAACCCCCCGCACACAGAAAAATAATTTATTTGACCGGCGCTCCGCAAATAAGTACTTAATGTTTAAATAGATATTTATTTGAATCAAATAAATATTTATTTAAAAGTCTGAAGGACTCCGGTCAATGGCCTCGTGGCCCACCATATAGAATTATAATCTGTAAAAAAAAAAAAAGGATTCCATAGAAAAATAGATCTAGCATTATGTAGTCAATAAATGTCTTTTACTACTACTATTTATTTAAATTAATTATTTAATTGATTGTCATTGTCATTGTTAATTATTCAAATCAATTCAATATTTATTTAAACCAAATAAATTATTTTTCTGGGTATATTTACTTAAATGAATATTTATTTGGTTTAAATCAGTATTTTTATCAACTAAATATTTATTCGCGTGGCGCCGGTCAAGTAAATTATTTTTTGGGGTGCGGGGATGATGGAGGGAAGAAATAGGAGAATTGAAGAGGAAGATATGCGCGGTTTTAAAAGGCTTTCGGAGACCTGTAACTCGCGCTGGAGCTGCCGCTGAAGCCGCTGTCGAGGTCGCAGCCGACGGGCGACAGGAGTTCGTCAGTCGGACTCATCGACGTCAGGAGCTCCTCCGCCGAGGCCTCGCGTCCTTCGCCCAGGCAGCTTCTGTTGTCCCTGCCGCTGCTGTCCGTGCCCGCCGGCATCAGCATTGCCTCCACGCTGAGATTCAACTCGCCGAGAACACGGCGATGACCGAACTGCACTCTTCTCACCTCCTCGGCGACCAGGGATCTCCGACTTCCGTCCAGCGCTCGACGACATTGTCTGCTGCGAACAGAGAGATATATTTGTTTATTTCTTCTTTAAAAAAATTTAATTAAATAAAAAGTGTGAAAATCGCGATTTTCACAAAACTTCCGCATCTAATCTACTTTTGTGTACGAAGCTTCTGTAAAAAATCATTTTTCGCGATTAGTTGATTTTCTCGTAGAGGAAGCTTTGTGGGTTAAAGAAAATAATCGCTTTTCGCATATATGACTGTTTAAAAATGCAAAAAAAAAATCACTAATTTTTGTAATATTCACTACAAAGATTCTCCATAAAAATTGTAGTTTTTCGTCGTTACGGGGCATCATCTCATGTATTATTTCCCCCTAATCTTTTCTATCTGCGGGTTCATTAGCGCGATTCAGAGGCCTGGTGTCCAGAATCTTTCCTACTGTGTAATTTCGCCTGTAGCCTACTATTATTATTATCATTATTCTTTTTCATTTGTAGAAGCGACTCTCCACATCGGCTAAGGATTGTTTGACCATTGGATTTCACCCGTTTGCCCGTAAATGGGCATCGCTCGTCAATAAACCAAATAAATAACTAACTAAATAAATAAACACCTAAAAATCTCGAAAAAATTAAAAAAATAAAAACAAAGCTTTCTCTGCGAGGAATCATTAAAATTTGTTTATATTTTCTAAATATAATTTTTTAATTTTTTTTATATCAGAGTGCATAGTCGACGACGCGAAGAAACAGCGAATTCGCAATGAGGTCAATTGAAGGGGAGTCCGACGTCCGGTCGTCGAATCAGCCCGCTGCAGCGCGTTGCCCTTGTCGCCGATTGAAGCGCGCAAGCTGCGGGCAGAGACGAAGACTATTCTTCTTTCTCACCGTTGCCCCGATGGCCACTTGCTGCTGCCCGGAGAGGCATTAAACTGTACGACGAATCAAAACGAAACGAGATGCAATGAACGTGCGTGCTCTCAGTTCCACGTATCGCAATTACACTACTATCCGACTCGGGCTCTCTGAGCGGTCGTTCCTCGACAATTGAAGGATGCATGTATCTCTTGCAGAACGTAGAAGGATTCTCGAGATGGGCAGAAGATACGAAGACAGATGCACAGGTGCATCGTGCGACCGGATTGATCGTGCCGGAGGAGTCTTCTCGACTTGGTGAGACAGTCCCGACCACAGCTCTGGGTGGCGCTCGTCTCTCCCGCTCCTCCTCTTCTCTCATCCCTCACCGCGAAACGATCTTCCAATTACAATTATTACGGAATTACAAGGCGGATAATCAATGGCCCGAAGCAACAGGTGGGGTTCAAGTCGGTTGCTCCCTATATCGCCGCATGGATCGCCCGGTTGAAAAAACAAAAAACTGAACGTGCTGGACACGCGAGAAAAATCATACACGTGCATAACGATATCCGCGAGAGAGGAAGAGAACGGCATCGCCAACTCGCGGTAACTCATTCGTTCTTGTCAGTAGTTTCGTCTCTGATGCTTATCGAAAAAATTTTGCACAATTTTCAGTTTCTTCTTTTATTATAGCCACGTTTGTCATTGTCATTGTCATTGTCATTGTCATTGTCATTGTCACTGTCACTGTCACTGTCACTGTCACTGTCACTGTCACTGTCACTGTCACTGTCACTGTCACTGTCACTGTCACTGTCACTGTCACTGTCACTGTCACTGTCACTGTCACTGTCACTGTCACTGTCACTGTCACTGTCACTGTACTGTCACTGTCACTGTCACTGTCGGATTGATTGATTAACGCTTACCTTATTTCTGATATTTCCTCGTAGATGTTCTCCTCGGTGCCGTATCTCGTAACGTAAGTGTGACGCTTAGTTCCGATTTCTGGGCATTGACTCGCCGGAGGCCTTTGAAGAGAAGTCGAGGGATGATGCGGAGGGGTCACTTCGATCGGATATGACGGGTGAAGACGACTCGGGCCTGGCTCGTAATAAGCGTACGAGTAATCCTGAATCGAGCGTTGATTCGAGGGTTGCTGCTGATGCATGGAATGGCTTCCGTTCGTGACATCCATCGCGATTTGAGAAGCAGGAGCGGCGTGAGGCGGTGGATAAGGCGGTGGAGGTGGAAATTCCAGGTTGGCTCGACGAGGCGCCGTCGAGGCAACCCCGGCGATACCCGGACCCCCAGCACCCAGTGACGAAGCCATTTCTCATCCTTCCACCTTCATCCTGTGGCGATCACCGGCTACTTCTTCGGGCCACTCTCTAGCTGCGAATCCGTAACATTGTACGCGCGATGGACGCTGAAAAAAAAATCAAGCAATGCTCACCATCAGTGTTTCCGGAGAGAAGACTAAAGAGAAAGAAGAAGGACCGATAAGCGATAGTCTCTTCCGGTTGAATAACGGAAAACACCTTCTCGTCGCGGGTGAAAGATAGAAGGCGAGGGGCCTCGAGAAATCTCTCGGCACTTTCCGGAAAAAAGTTTTCTTTGACGGAAGAAGAAACGAACTGAGGGTTCCGAAATTTTGTATGCTCTTTATTGTCTGTTTGAGCCGCGACTGGCGTTAACAGTAAAAACAGTAAAGGTTATTGTTTCGTTTTCAGGCTGCTCATTGTAACAAACCGCGGGCGATGAAACACGAAGAAAGAAATTGAAAATTGAATGCACCGCACTGAAAGTTTCTATGCGAAAACTGGTACATTAAATTTAATGTACAATTGTCATGAAAAATTAATATACATTTTCATTCAAAGTAAAGTAAATTATTAAAATTACAGCGCATTATTGAAACATTATAAAATTATTAAAATTATAAAATTATAAGGCCTGAAGGACCCAGATCGATGGCCCTACACCAAGGGGTATAATTAGCATTGAATATAAAATTTAGTATAAGACAACTGTAAATATTAACTTTGACAATAACTCTCTTTTACTACTCAAATCATAAAATTATAACATTATTCCCAATGTTTTTGATACACTGAACATTAATTTTTCATCACAATTGTAAATGAAATTGAATACACCAGTTTTTGCATAAAAACTTCTAGTCCGGTATATCAAGTTTCATCCGAATTTTTTTTTATTACAGTGCAACGAAACACCTTCCGCTCGAGGGTAAAACAACCGGAAGTCGAGAGGTTACGAGAGTGCTCTCGGTGCCTTCCGGAACAGAGTTTTCTTTGACGGAGGAAGAAACGAACGGAGGGTCGAAATGTTCTATGCTCTTTATTGTTTGTTCGAGACGTAACCGACTTTAACAGTAAGCGTTATTCTTTCGTTTTCAGGCTGCTCATTGTGAAGAACCGCGAGCGACTGCTCGGATGCGTTCGGAGGGAGTTCGCCGTTGCGGCAACAGCTCGCAGGATGGAAACACGCTGCATGGAAGAAGAAGAAGAAAACAATCTGGAGCCGTATCGTGAATGAAGCGATAAGAGCCGGCGCGTTGCTGCCCGTTAGCCGTTCGAGACAACGCTTTCTGTGTACGCCGACGGAGCTTAGCGAAATGCGTTTCAAGGACGACGCTCCGCGTCCAATATTTTTCGTGTCTCATTGTTTTCCCTACCCCGAGGCGAGCGAGATAATGGCACCGAGTCTCGCGCAACAATATGGCCTCCGATGAGACGGCGACGCCGATTTCTTCTTATCTCGCGTCTCGGCCACTCTCTTCTTCGCGCGCTCGATTTATTCCCCGGCACGATATCGAGAGAGGGAGGACTCGCAATCGTAACTCTCTTTCTCGGTGAATTACTCGCCATCTTCTCGGCCAGGAGGCAAAAAAATAAATAAATAAAAACTCGAATTGTCTGGGATTGACCGTTAGTTTGAACTTAAGATTGCTCTTGAGATCGAACTTAAGTTGGAAGTTTCGGCCGAACTTCATTGCATTCTTAAGAGCTTAGCTTAAGATCGAACTTAAGATCGAAAAAGTTTGATCTTGAGTTTTAATTTAAGTCTGAAATTCAATTCGATTCGAACTTAAGATCAAACTTACGCACGAAATCGCGTTCAAACTGAGGTTCGATCTTAAGTTCGATCTTAAGATGGATCTTAAGCAAGCGATGAAGTTCATACAAAACTTCGATCTGAAGCTCGATCTCAGGAGCTTAAGTTCAATATCTTAAGTTCAAACTAACGTTTTAAAATTCGACCCTGAGTCGCTTGGTGAAGAACCAAACAGACAAGAATTCAGAAATTAGACCGTTCTGAAAACGCAGCAAATCAAAGAAATAACAGAAATGTTAATGATAGATTCTACACTAGCAACCCAGACAATTTAAAAAAATCTTCGATACCATTCGCCTATGTTTTCATCTCGATACACTCGAGCCACAAATACAATAACAAGGTAATCGTTTGAGGAGTCTCTTAAATGGAAGAAAAAAAACCTAAAATTAATAACCCAAACCTTTGTCGCATGGGAATCGCTAGTTATATATCGCGGACTGCATCTTCGTCACAGGCGCTCGTGAAATCAATCAGTAGTCCGCACCATCGACGCAGAGAAACAAAAAAAAAATATATTCGATACCATTCGGGTTTGTTTTCACGATACACTCGAGCTATAAATACATAACGAGGTAATCGTTTTTCCGTGTCTCTTCGTCGACTATTTGTCAGGAGGGGCAGCGGGAGCCTTTTTTCCACGCTCGATGAATAGAACGGTATTTATAGAATACGAGAAGAAGTTCAAACCGACGGAATCTCGACCCGTTCCATTTATTATCTTCTGAAAATGATAATTTCCTCTTTTTTTCGATTTCTTCTTTTACTTTTCTTCTCTATTACTCCTCACCGTCCGACATCGAGCCAGGGCGCAGCGACGCTGACCAGCGAACTGTGTAAAATTACATAGCCCGAGCCCGGACGATATGCGGGTAGTCGTGCAACAAGAATTCGATGCATCCGGTGGATGTCGGAATATTCTAACGAGGCTCCGCGCAGTTCGCTCGAGGTAAAGGTCGCGCGGACGAGGCGGTAAGAGGAGACGAGGAGCGACGAGGATTATTGAGGCTCGTCGCTCGTTACGCGAAGCATCGACCTCGCCGAGAAGAATCTTTCTCGGACGATGAAGAAAAATAGAAATACAAAAATAATAATAAAGAAAGACGGCAGGAAAAAAAAATAAAAAAATGTTTATTTTCGTGGAGTTCCGAGACACGGCAGCGTCCTCGCAGAGGAAGAAGAAATGCGTTCGTCCCGTTCCGCGATACCGCCCTTCGATAAAAACTCGACACGCCACTCTCGTGACCGGGTAAATAATTCTTCGCTCGGCGTCGGGCAACGCCGAGCCGCGGATACCTCGGATTTATATCAACTCCGCATTTCGTTCCCACAGGCTCGCTTTGACTCGAGACTCCCCCCCCCCCCCCCCCCCCCCGATGCCCGGACAAATCACCGGGACAAAGGATCGAAGGGAGGTGAAATTCTCCTCACTTACCGAGTTTCAATTTTCGTTTGAGTTATTGGCGAAAAAATGATTTAAAAAATTTGTGACTAGAATTTTAAAGACAGAATACAATTCTGGCAAAACTGTTGCTGAGCCGAAAAGACCGCGACTGCGAGGGAGAGAGCGAGTATCCTTTATTCCTGGAAATGTTTAACCGGACAAGAGGATCAAACGGAGACAAAATTATATTCGGCTGCCGAATATCAATTTTTGTTTGAGATTGGCAATATTTTTTTCTCTCGAGAATTAAAACATATGTTAGATTTCCGGTAAACCTGTTGCAGAGCCTCAAAGACCGCGAGTGCGAGGGACAAGTCTTCTTATTCTTGGAAATGTTCCACCGGAGAAAAGAAACAGAGGCAAAATTCTTATCACTTGTCGAATATTAATTTTCTTTTGCGTCGTTGGAACTTTTTTTTTTAATTCTTCTTTGAGAATTAAAACGTACAATACATTTCCGGTAAATCTGTTGCAGAGCCTCAAGCACCGCGAAGGGGGAGGGCGAGTCTCCGTTATTCTCGTAAATGTTCCATCGGACATATCGAGCTGAGGCAAAATTATCTTCGTCTACCGAATATCAACTTTCGTTTGAGTAATTGGCAAGCATTTGACTTATTTGTATTTTTTTAAATTTCTTCCTCGAGAATTAAAACATATAACACATTTCCGGTGAATCCGTTGCAGAGCCTCAAACACCGCGAGGGAGAGGGCGAGTCTCCGTTATTCTTGGAAATGTTCCAAGTGCGACCAGTTGTGAATGCGCGTATGGGCGCCCCGATGAGTGGCGAGCACTGTTGAGGAGGAAGGAAGCTTTCGAGCGGAGGAGTAGCTCATCTCTCGGAAGGGCCTTTCCCTCGGTTGATAGTTTCGAGGCCCGCGAAAGCGAGGAAGAAGAGGAGTGTCTTCTAAAAATAGAGAGTAACGATTCCAACACCCGCCGTAAACCGGCTTATGGGCGTAAAACGAGAAACCAATGCGAGTACCTCGAGGCTAACGAGAGACTTGCGAGTTTTCTTTGGGGGCTTTCCATCTCTCTCTCCGTGTCTCCCCTTCGTTACACTCCGGAATTACCTCCTCTATACGGGGGAGAACCCTTCCGCGCGAGAAGCAACGAAGACTACGGTACTAGACGGGTTCCCAGCGAGAAGGGAGTGTCACGTCCTGTAAATCGCCTAATGACCGACCGAATGATTATCGCAGTGTTTTCTGTGCATTCCTTTTCTTATTTTCTTCTCTCTACGTCTCGAAAAATTATCGTCGGTGTGAAACACCGTGCAGGATGTCCTTAGCTTCGGTCGCGGAGGAAAAAAATATAAGTAGATGTTGGAGAATAACGAAAAGAAGAAATGGAAAAAGTAAAACGCAAGCACGCAACAAAAAAAAAGGCTGTTAATAAATTATTATAATTAGCCATTATCGCAGTGTTTTTCCTGCATTTGCTTTTGTTTTCCTCTCTTTACAGCTCGAAAAATTATTATCGGTGCGGAACACCGTGGAGGATGTCCTTAGCTTCGATCGCGGAAGAAAAAAATAAAGATGAATATTGGGCAATAACGAAAAGAAGAAATGAAAGAACAAAAAGGGCTGTTAATAATTTTTTATGTTCGGGCCTTATGGCAGTGTTTTCTTTGCATTCTTTTTTGATTCCTTCTTTTTACAGCTCGACAAATGATCATCGGTACGGAACACGAAGACGTCCTTAGGGCGTCGATCGAAAAGCAAATAAAAGAACATATTCGCCAATAACGAAAAGAAGAAACGGAAGAAGAAAAACAAGCGCCTAACAACAAAAGGGCTCTTAACAAATTTTTACAGTCAGTCCCCCGAACAAACCGCGAAGCCGAGCGCCGAACCCGAGAAGACCCACACACACACACTCTCGAGTCCCGAGCGAGAGTAACGAACATTCGTGAAGAGCCCGAGCAAAGAGAGGCCTACCTCTTTCTCAGCAGCCACGTACGAAAGTTATGGCCGTTGCCATAAAAAGGATCGGTGTACCGGTTTGGTGCTGTGTGTGCCGACCTCGCGGGGTTAAGCGGCGGCGGTGCTAAGCAACACATATATGTATATCTCGCATACCGGGTTAATCGGTTACATTGCTCTGTGGCCGCCCGAGAGACTTCCAACCGACAATGAGTCGGGGAAAAAAATCGATTTATAAAAAAAAAAAAGAAAGAAGTCTGACTTACCGGGCAACCCGATCGAATCTCCGTCCGACTGGATCCTCGCGCACCGTAAAGCGGTTCGATCGACGAGTCCGAGCGAATGTAATCCAGTGGCTCGGCGATCAAGTGGAAGGGAAAGAAAACAAAAAAAAAAGCCGCACAAGTATTATTCGTCATTCACCGAAGCTCGACACATCCACCACTGGCACTGGCCTATTACGGCCGATTACGGCGATCAACGAAGTAAAGACACAAACACACCGCACGAAAGACACCGATTGAGAGAGGCACGAAAAGAAAATTCACGGCACAAACACGGACCGATCGCGTCGAGGCCGGAGTCGCCCCGGTTGTTATTGTCGCTTCGCCGTGCCCTCGTGACAGACGGTTTTGCGCTCGTCGAAAGTTTCCTCCGCGATGCGGAGGGAAGAAATCCCTCCTCGAGACCGGTCAGCTATACTCGTGCGGACCTGCTCGACCGAGTAAAAAAAAAAATTAAAAAAAAAGGCCGAAGAAGATGAAGGAGGAGTGGACGATAGGAGGAGAGCGAGCGGCTCGCCGAAGCGAGAGCCAGTGACTGGTAAGAAAGAGGAGAGCTGTTCAAACTCGACTGCAACGTCGCCGCATGAATTAATCTCCTTTACAATTCAACAAAAACAATAATCCGTGTCGTTCTTCCCCCGTGAATCGAGGCGACTCTTCCGGGAAGAAGATATCAACCGATAAGTCGATGAAAAAAAAATTGTTTTTCCAGCGTCGTCGAGCGTCCCTTCTGTGTTGCGGCCTCAGACGTTTGTTCCCGAATCCATGGCAACGCGAACCACCCGACGGAACGATTCGCGACGACGTCACTCAGCGCCAGAGAATCCGTCGATCTAGCTCGCTCGGCCGGTAAACGCGAGACTCCTCGCGACGTTCTCCGGTTCCGCGCACACGTTCGGCAAGTTCACGAAACTGTTTTCACACGCGTATTTTACACGTCACGAAAGAATCTGCGCGTACGTAAATATTTGTTTTATTGTAACGATTTCCATCCGTGCTTGTTTCACTACGGTCGTAAATTTTTTGTTTTTTTTTTGTCTCCCCGAACGAACTATTTCGTAAACCGCAAGAGCGTTCTTCGCCGCTGTAACTCTCGTTGTCTCTCGATTGGATTGCAGCAGCGTGCCGTCGAAGAATGCAGCGCGCACGCGGCGCGGTGACCCAGCGTGAAGGCGAAGAAGAGGAGGAAGGAAAGGAGGAAGAAGAAGAAGAAGGTGAACGGCGACGGCGGTGGGGGAGAGAAGAACCAGAGCCGGGCGGCGGCAACGGCAGAGCACAGCGGAGCGGCAACGTGTCCGCCGGCGGTGCCGAGGAGTGTGCTGTGTTTCTCGTCCGAGAGCGCGGCGAGCGGGCAGCGGCGAAGCCGGGCGCTCGAGGAAGGAGAAGTATACATCGAGATTCGAGAAGGAAGAACCGGAGCTCACACCAGGGGGCAGTCACTCACGGGGAATCTATCCGCACGCCCGACCGGACTCACCGGCATGGACTGTTGTGTGTCTCGCTCTCGCCGTACGGTACGCTTCTCGTCGAACCACACGCCGCTGCTAAGAGAGCAGCTAAGAGGGCTCTCCGATTCACTCGGTATCCTCTTACCGTTCGCGGAGCGGCCAGCCGTCAGCTTCTTCTCTGCGCCCACCTCGAGGCGCTCATTATCTTCCTCTCGCTCACGCAACCGCCAATTTCTTATTTTTTTGTTTATTTTTTTGCTTTTTTTTTTGCTTCTGGCTATTGTTTTCCTGAGAGAGGGAGAACGCGAGAGGAACCTTCTGGCGTAACCGGAATCTATCAACACCGTATAATGATGGACCACCGGCGCGAGGATGAGAGCTACCCGCACGCACACACACTCACACCTGGCCTCGGAGACATCGGCGGGATTTTTTTCACACGGGAGTTCGGTTGGCTTTTTTGGGGTGGAGGAAGATTTGAGAAAGATAGGGGGGAGTTTGGGTGATATTTGAGGAGGTCGGAGCGCTTACACTGGTCGAATGAGTGATCGATTTTGAAAGTCGTTTGTAGATACTTTATATCACTCGGTGGGAAAATGACGGTTTTGCGCACGCTTCCGTGAAATGAAGTTTTGTACGATACTCGTGCGAAAAATGTTTTCTTAAGGTAGTCCTTGCGAATAGTGGTCACTTCACATAAGTTTCAAAGAAATGAGAGGGTATTGTAAACACTTCTCGATGGTATAAAAATCTGAATAAAATCAAGTGTATTAAAGATGCTGAAATGATTAATTTTTCATAATAATAAGTTCAAAATGTTATCAATGAATTGATGAATAATAAAATTGTATGAGAAATCTCCCGGAAACATAACTTTTTAAAAAATGAAAATTATTCGTTCATTTTTCTAAATACTTAAGAATTTTTTCAGATTTTTAATTTCACTTGAATTTTGGGACTTTCTACACGTTTTTCACATATAAGAAAAAATCAGTGTATTTAAAAATCTGAAAAAAATCATGCATATTCAGAAAAGTGAACGAAGCACTTTCATTTTAAAAAGTTAGGTTTCCTGGAGATTTGTTGAAAAATTTTATTTTTCATCAATTTTTTAATAACATTTTGGAATTATTATTATGCACCATTAATCTTTCCGGCACCTTTAATATGCTTGATTGTTTCGGATTTTTATACCATTCAGGAATGTTTGCAATTCCTTCTCATTTCTCTGAAACTTATGCGAAGTGAACACTATTCGCAAGGACTACCTAAACTCGTGTGATTGTAGCACTCAGAAAAAGTTTTTTCCCACTAGTATCGTAATGTACTATTTTTGCACCGAGTGAAGAGAAAACGTGTATACGCGACTTTAAAAATGTAGCACTCATTTGACTAGTGTGAAGCGTTGCAACTTCCGTAAAGGGGAATTTTCTTATTTTTTAAACAACATTCTTCTTTTTACAAACTTGAATCTGCAGAGACTCTACACTATACGCAAAAAGTACACGAACTCTCGGTGATTTACGTCCGAAGGAATTTTGACGATGTCCTTTTTGGGTCGAGGGTGGCTTATAATGGAGTGCGGAAGAAAGCAAAGGAAACGGTCCTGGAACGTCGAGACCCCCCGAATGCTTCTCTGCACTACCTGAGGCGAAAACTTTGCCGAGGTAGAAAACGGACGAGCAGCAGCAGCGCCGGAGGGGGCGCGGGTAACAGGCGTCTAATTTTGAGAGCGAGCGCCGGAATTCAAGATTGTTTCGGTAGAGGGCTGGACGCAATTAATTATCTCGGTGTGTTTCGTCTACGCTAGGCGTGGGCGAGAGAGCGCCTTTGAACACGGAGGGCCCGACAGCTGTCGCGTTCCAGGCCGTTCCTCCTCGCCGTCGTTTCCTCTATTTTTATGTATTTTTTTCCCCAACTCTTCTTTTTCGGTTTCTTCATCGTTTGTTTTTTTTTAATTTCAGGTTCTCGCGAGGCGGAGTGTTCCCGGAGGCGCGCGTGGCAGCTGGACGATCACCCCGACAGCCGCGCACATATCTTCTCTCCGTACCGAGAGAAGAGATCATCGTTCAACGGAGTACTCCGGCGACGAAGACTCATTGCTTGTCGTCGATCCTAATCGGCGATAGTCTGGTACTTTCGCTCTGAAGTTTCTCGGTTAAAACGTGGGAAACGATATTGGCTGTATCGGGTAACTATAGCGATGCCGTAACGGGCTTTCCTCATAGTGACCCACAATGTTCTCTGAATCTTGAATATTTACTTATTTATTTATTTATTTATTTATTTAGTAACGCGCTGGGCCCAATTACAAGTTGAGCCCAACATGAGAGAGATCCATCGCTTATAAATCGCACAAAATTTATCCCTAGTACAGAAGAAAAAAAATTGCGATTAATTTTATTGAAGGGTTTTAGTAACGTAAGTTTATTTTTGAAGAGTACCACGGAACTGTCGAAAAGGTTCAAAAAGGAATATATATTACACTTGAATTTTTGTCTAGGCCGATCGGTAGGGAAATCGAAAATACAATAATATTAGCAATCTCGGGCAACTATACAATCTAAAAAAAAAATTGTAACCAGTCACCGGACTGGAAGTTTTTATGCAACATCTGGTACATTAAATTTAATGTACAATTGTGATGAAAAATGAATTTACTTTTCCATTGCTATTAAAGTAAATTATTAAAAATAGAGTATTTGCAATGTTTTTAATCCACTGAACATTAATTTTGCATCACAATTAATAATAACTAATTACCTTAAATAATTAATTCAATATACAATTTTTTGCACAAAAACTTTGAGTCTAGTCCATTAAATTTCATATGATTTTTGTTTTTACAATGTAGAGATGCCGTAAGAGGCTTTCCTCATAGTCCATAATCCATAATGTTCTCTCAATCTCGAATATAAAGTAAACTTGTTATATTTTTGTTCTTGTTTCGAGACCGATCGTCAGGAAAATCGTCCGTGAGAATACGATCTGCAATCATCGGCAGGGGGAACCGCGGAGGAAACACCCGACGAGATTTCTTGGCATCTTACCGACCGTCGCATCGGGGAATGTGCAGTCTGGAGCCGGACGGACCGCAGCTAAACGCTGCAGATTCTCCAGACCCCGCTCTTAAGAGCGAAAGAGAAGCATTTTACTGCATTCATCGTGCGGTCCACACCGTCGAGCATGCAGAGCTCCTTCGCGAAGACGAGCGAGGTGAAGAGACTCTCCACTAGAGCGCTCGTTCGACGTCTCTCGAAGGCGCCGAGTCTCGGAATTTTCCGTATCGGAGACGCGATAAGGTCGATGAAAAAAAAAAAAAAACCATCCACTTCGCCGTCACTCTTGCGGAGATAAAAGAGCCCGCGGAGCTTCGGGGGAAAAAGGTTTCGGATAATACGTTTTGTTGCGTAATTCATAAAATCGTTGTCATCGCATCTTAATTGCGATAATTGCTATCAATAGCTTATTATTTTTCCAGACAGTGGAACGGCCGGACAATACGAACGTGTTTGACCGGACAACAACGCCGGAGTCTGTTTTTTTTTTTTTTTTTACGAATTAACGCACAATAATTGGAGGAATAATGGCTGGCCGGGGTATGAAAAGAATCGAGCTGGATGTGCAGCCTCCGAGGGAACTGTTCGAGCCGCTGAAGATCCCGGCGAGAACGCTCATGGGGCCGGGACCGAGCAATTGTTCTCCCCGGGTACTTCGTGCCCTTGGAAATCAGGTTCTGGGACACCTGCATCCAGAAACTTGTCAGGTAAATGAGCCCTGTTCGTGCCGGGATTGTTTCGAAAATTATTCAACGATATCTTTTTTCGTTTGCCGATTTCTATATCAACAAAAGCGAATTAAATAAATTGCACGAGACCAAAGCTGACAGATCCATTCGTGAGAAATTTTGGTCGGAATGACAGCGAAAAAAAAAATGTATCTCTTCCATAAGCAGTGTTTGGCTTGACCCGAGGCGAAAACTGATATCGTATTCTCGTGTTCGGCACGACGAAATACGGAATGTTGTGTGGTCACGAATATTCTTGGAGACTCTTCGAGTTGACGAAAAAAATAATCATTTACACCGTATTAACATTTATTAATTAGACTTGAGATGATTTTTTCTGTCCACATCAATGTATCGATTGACTGAATTATTTAATCGAATATATTGAGAAGCAAGCGTGTGCCAGTTGACCATAAGCCGTTAACATTTCTTCTTCCAACTAACCTTCTTACAGCTGTGAGCTTTAAAGTCCAAAGTTCATAATGCCGTCGTCACGCGTTCGATCCCGACTCTCATCATCATTTTTTTTTTTTCAACGTTTTTCACCCTTTTTGTAATGTTTATTTGCTCGTTGGAGTGACGCCATAGTGGCGATTAGTCACTTCCGGTTGGAAAAGCAGATTTTCAGACCGGAAGTGATGTATTTCCGGTATGACGTCACCTCCGGTTGAAAAATGAGATTTTCAAACTGGAAGTGTTTGAAAAATTTGTAATAAGCTACAGGTAGTGAGACAATGTTAGCAAGACGTGAGAACAAATAGCTGCGACGCGCAAGCTTTATACGTACTGTAGACTAATGAACGATGTTTGATTGGAGTGGTTCTTGGACTGTCTTAGCGATGTTTTGCACATACCGAATAAAGCGACTCCAAGGAAGGATTATTATTTTCGGTTTTGAGTAATTATAAAGTTGTCTTCACAAACGGTGCTCCAGTGTTACAATTGTTCGGTAGCCAGTCTTCGAAATTATTTATACCAAAACCGATGCACTTATATTTAATTGCAGCTCATGCAGGAAATCAGAGCAGGATTGCAGTACGCTTTTCAAACGCGAAACAGGCTGACCTTGGCGATAAGCGCGTCGGGCCACGGGGGTTTGGAAGCGTGTCTGGGAAACTTGCTGGAGGCCGGAGAGAAGGTTCTCATCGTAATAGGCGGAATTTGGGGCGAACGCGCCGCCGACATGGCCAAACGAATCGGCGCTCAAGTGAGTAGAACTTTCATTCCCATTTTTACATGTAAATGATAAATCACAAATTTTTTTTTAACCCGTTAAAAATTCGCGCATTAAAAGTGATTTTTAAGGGCGTGTGATATAGACTAAGTCGGTAAAAAAACGGTTTCCCTATTTTCTCGGCGCCTATTAATATTTCAGATAGAAGAAAATTAGGTTTTCATGTCTATATAGTTTACGAAAACCTGATTTGTTTTTGCCCAAAATATTAATAGTCGCGAAGAAAATAGGGAAACAGATTTGTTACCGACCGACTCTGTATCACATGCCCTTAACTGGGCGAACAGTAAAAGCCAATTGACACGTGTGAATTCGTTTGATCAACAGGTCGAGCTACTGGTACCAGAACTGGGAGTGGCCTTTACCCTCGAGGAACTCGAGTCAGCGATGAGAAAGCACCGACCCGTCGTTGTGTTCGTGGTTCACGCCGAATCGTCGACCGGACTAAGACAACCACTCGAGGGCGTCGGAGACGTTGTTCACAAGTAACGGATCGACGTGTGCCTCGCCAGCTCGCGCACCTTCCCGCCGATAATCACATCCTATTTTTTTGTTTACAGATACGGAGCATTGCTGATCGTCGACACGGTCGCTTCGCTCGGAGGCGAAGCGTTTTTCGCTGATGCCTGGGGCGTCGATGCGGTCTATACCGGAAGTCAAAAAGTCCTCGGTGCCCCGGCCGGAATAACTCCCATCTCTTTCAGTCCTCGAGCTGAGTACGTGAAGAGAAAGATCATCGCGAATTTGTCAGTCCCGCACTACAGAGACGTTACTGCGTAGTGCGAAAAAAATGCGTCATGGAACGTTCGCAATACATTTCACGGCTAGACGTTTCTCCGCCGTGAGAAAAAATAAATAAATGCGTCATCGGAGGTCCGCAATATAGT
This sequence comes from Stenichneumon culpator, assembly GCA_964017025.1. Taxonomy (NCBI): domain Eukaryota; kingdom Metazoa; phylum Arthropoda; class Insecta; order Hymenoptera; family Ichneumonidae; genus Stenichneumon; species Stenichneumon culpator. The sequence continues at coordinate 13,785,160 of OZ024779.1, read as the reverse complement.
TCCCGGCTGGAAATCGATTGCCGTAAACTAGAATTCTAGACTGGAGGTTTATACCGGAAGTCCTCGGCGACGCGGCAGGAATAATTCCTCTCCCATTCAAGCCTCTGAAGATATCTGCATGAAACTAAATTTCATCAAGTTATAACGGCTGTGCTTTGGATCGCGAACTCTGAGTGAACTTCGCTCGAGGAAATTGAAATGAAATTTCATGTCACGCGTATATCTTCAGGGTCATCTCGAGCCGAGTACGCAAAGAAAAATATCGTTTTTAATTTTTTTTTCCACTCGCACTATACAGAGACGTTTCTTCGTCGTGCAAAAAAAAGTTGAAGATTGAAATTTTCATATCGTTCTTCATAATTTTCCTTTATTCGCAAAGCTTCTTCTATGAGAAAGCATTTTCTGTACTTTTGGCTTCCTCATAGGAAGCTTTCTCTATAGGAAGCTTCGCAAATTAGTAACATGTGAGAAAGCGATAAGAAAATTTCAATTTTAAACTTTTATAAAAAAGTGATATGAACATTTTTATTCTCAACTTTTTTTTTACCAAAATAAAGCTTCCTCTATGAGGAAGCAAAAAGAAGAAGAAAAAATGCGTCACCGAACGTTCGAGATATATTTCCCGGCTAGAGATCCATTGTCGTAAACTAAAATTCATTAGACCGTGAGAGCCGGTGCTCACCGCCGCGGCTCCGTTTCGGAATATCAATGCGTCGTCGTGAGACACGGAGTTTCGAGGGCACGGAGTTTTCCCGACAGACCAAACGTAGTCGACAAAGGACACATGCCCGTCGTGACTCGGTCGGCAGGCATTGCGCGGTTTCGTGAATCACACACGGAGAGAAAACACACCGGCTCGCTCTCGGTCGCGCGAGTTCGCCTTATGAATCTTTCATTCGATCCTTCCGCCGAGTTTCGCGTTTCGTGCCGGCTCGCACGTACGACGATCGGATTACGGCTCGTCCGACCGTCGGGTTTTTCGCGCAAGCCAGATGTCCTGAGAGATTCCGACGGGAACATTTATCGACCGATGAAGAGACCGTGACGCTCGAAATTTATGGTTCGGTTTTTTTTTTGTATTAAAAAATCGGTATCGGTAAGAATTGACCCGATACACCGCCTTCGCCTCACACGACCGCGCGCAACCGGGAACGCACATCGGTGTGCGAGATAAAGAAACGGTTCCACGCTCGTTCCCACGCGGCCTACTCACTGATAAAGCATTTCTTCGACGTCGCTGAATCGGGAGAATCGCTAGAGTGGAACTAACGATCGAGCTCGAGTGTGTACAGGGCGGTCGCCGCGAGTCAATGCAATTATACTTTCACCGGTGATTTCTCTCCCTCGTGACCAAGGCCCTTGCCACGAGAAACTAATATATTATTATTTGAATCGTTAAATTTATTTTAATTTTTTATTCAATTTATTTATTTATTTATTTTATAACGACTCGAGCCCAATTACACGGAATAGATGGAAACCCACCGCCTCAATAGCCGTGTGAGAGACATCCATCGCAATACACAGAATGCACTATGTAATCAAATCGTACATATGAGAGAACTGCTCAACCAAAACAATTTTTATTCTTTAAAATTAAAATCATTTTTATTTGTTTTTTTTTTTATGAATTTTACTTTTTAAATTAAAGTTATCTTTATTTCTTTTTAATTAAAGTTATTATTTATTTTTATTTATTAAATCCATTTAATTTAAAAGATTTTTTATGCTCCAGGAAGAAGATCTTCTCCAGGAAGACGAGAGTGCCCGTGTACTACTGGGACATGACGGTGCTGGCCGATTATTGGAAATGTTTCGGTGACACGACCTATTATCATCACACTATAAGCGCCACGTTGGTTTACGGACTGCGAGAGGCACTGGCCATTCTCGCAGAGGAGGGCCTCGAAGCATCCTGGGCTAGACACTCGGCCGCCAAAGAGAGACTTCATCGGGAACTATCGGCGAGAGGTTTTGAATTTTTCGTGAAAAATCCCGAGCATCGATTGACGACCGTGACCGCGATAAAAATGCCTCCGGGCGCCAGCGGACCGATAATATCGCGAAGAGCGATGGAGAAGTACATTAAGTTGTTACAATGTTAAAATCATAAATTCATGTAATCGTAAGGGTTATTTTTAAAACATCGACAATTTATTTCCCAGATGCGCTGTCGAGATTTCCGGAGGGCTCGGGCCGACAGCCGGCAAGATCCTTCGCGTAGGCCTCATGGGAATAAACGCGAGCCCCGATCACGTGGATCTTGCCTTGAAGGCGCTCGACGAGGGGGTCAAATTTTCCAGGAGTCAAAAGCTGTGAAATTTATATATTTATATTTTTTTAATAAAAAATAAAATAAAAACACATAGTACAAACTACCCACAGATCAACGCAGATTCAATGAATTATCGGTCGAGTCGCATGAAATAATTTTTCCTGTTTTATTCAATGAAAAATACTGAAATCGGCATACAACTTGCATCTAATTTAGAGAATTATCCGCACCTTGTCCAGGGGCTGAATTCTTTTCTTACCTTCTTTCTTTTTTTTTGACAGTGATTTATTACAATAATTATAGTTATCTAGCAAATATCCAACAAATAAGGTACAAGTTGAGAAATTAACTTGGTAATAATAAAAATGAATTGCAATGCAGAGTTATACGGTGTGTAATGTTGTGTGTCAACTATCAACCAATAAACTAACCGGTTAATGGCGATGATACAAATCGATTAATAATATTATTCGCGGTGTTTTTTTTCGTTTTTTCTACTTTTTTTTTTAACGTGATAATAATTATAAATCGGTTTTGGCACAGTACAGAATAGCATCGGTTTCCGCCCAACTTCCCCACGACTAAACGTGTCCATCCTCTCCGATCTCCGCTTTCTTAGACTACAGTCGCAAAAAAAAAAATAGAGTAATAATATACAAAACTTACAGATTATAGTCATTTTCAGTATCAAAAATTTTGACTCGCCATTTATTTCGACGTAGGCCGTCGGTACTTTTCGACAACGACCGATTTCGATGGTCGATGAGATTTCCTCGGAGAAGAGGCTCCGAGTGTCAACGAGGATCGTTTAACAAGGCTACAATTTCATCCAGCAAAATTGAACGCGTTGCTCGTCGCGCATTTTTCGTTCGCTTGCCTCTTAGCGTCTCCGCTCGTCTCTTCGATCGAATCGTCTTTGTCGACGGACCGGAGGTGCGCGCTCGTCGATCATTAGCTTTTTAAATAAAAACAATTGAAAGACTCTCGGATAAAAAAAACACGAGAGGCCCGTCGATCCGCAGTCATTCCTATGCATACTTATGTACAAAATTCGTATAGGATATTAATAATAAACGACGAATAATAATTGCCCGTGGCCTTAGATACTACAAGTAAAGCTCGTGATATAAACGAAGACGTTGACTGTTACAGGCACGTGGTGAGATAATTAAGGCACAATAGCTCTTCCTCGTCTCTTCCGCGACGAACTATAGTCATAATCGTGTGTTTCATTAGCACGTTACATTACGACAATAATATTAATAATAATAATATTAAAAATAGTATTAATAATAATAATAATAATAATAATAATAATAAGAAACAATAGTATAATACATAAGCTACTTTGTTAGCTTGTTTCCGCAACCCTGTCGCACTCCGACAATCCTCAGCATGCGTAAACGGTCAAATTTCATTTAGATACAATAATTATGAATTAATAAAAAATAAGAGACTCGCAGACGGTAACTGGCTACGATCAACGGTCCGTTCGCTGGGGGGTTGGGTGGGTGTGGCGCGTAAACAAGATATGTGTACTGTAATAATGATAAAAAGGTAAATATATCGGTAAGAAACGGAAAAGCCAGCGTCGAAGAGCCGATGAGCTCGTCAGCCGTCCCTTCGGCTGCGCTATCGGTGACGATAGGGCATCGATATGACAATAGTAAATAATTAATATTACAATTACGATTACGATAATAATAATTAAGCGGGATTAATTATTAAACATTAGCAATCGCGTAACGATAACTGATGCCGCCATCGAGGTTCTTCAGTCTTCTTTGGTTGCTGGGTAACTTGGTGAGGGTTGGTGGGTTATGTTCTTTTGCTTTGCATTTTCCTTTCGTGATCAAGGGGGAGGGCTGGGGGGGATTCTCTCGTACCTCTAATATCGAGGATATAAAAAAAAATAATTATAAAAAAAAAGAAAATAAAAAGATTAATAGCTTTATTCAATTCTAATCTCCTCCGAGTTTAAGGGAAAAAAAAATCCTCTCTCGTTTCCGTCGGTCATATTCGTCGGATGGATTGTCCCAAGTACCCAGAGATCGACACGCGCGACTATGCTCTCTGCGATCGGGTCATTCGTGCCAGGACGTCCAGTTTCCGTTCCGCTCTTACAGTTATTTTACACACACACGACACGGACACACACATACACACACGCACGCACGCTGACGATAAATTGATTGATCAATTGGTTAATGAAGGTGGTCCGACGGTGATGCTGGAGACGTGACCGAGCCGATGCAGCTCTCCTACCAGGACAGCGAGGAGGAGAGAGTAATAGTCGACGTCGATTGCGACGGCGCTCTTTAAAGTGTCATGGAAATGGTAAATAGCACCAGCAGCGGCAGAGGGGGCGATCTTTGCTTCCACGAGTGTGTTTCTGGCCCGACTCTCTTTTAGACATCAGGATCGATTCTAGAGGATCGACTTAAACTAGATTGATCGACCCTGGCGGGAACCGCTGGTTCAGAAGCTATATAGTTATCCTGTAGTTAAATCCTCCGGGTGACTTCGCGATCGCGTCGCCGGCTTCCGTGCTGTTTTATCGGCGAACGCGGCACTCAAGCCGGAGATGCGGAGAATTCATTTCCGTTTCTTCTTCAACTCAATTCTCGCGGTGTCACCGAATGCTTCGGCGGATGATGATTGCGATGATGTCTCCGTGCTCTGCGACACTGCGCCGTGCAACAGTCGTCCGGCTCCGCCAATGTCTCGCCGCGCTTCAGCTGATTCGCTATGGAATTGCACAGCGAGCGCGGACACCTCTTTCTGTCGCACCTCACCTCGCCGTTCTGCAAACAAACAATCGTTGATCAAAATTTATCGTAAGATTAAAAGCACCGTAAGATTTAAAAAATCGTGCGATTAAAAAGTCGTACGATTTTCGTACGTAAAATCGGATTTCTTTTAGACAGTAAAAAACAATTTTCTTATCCAAAAAAAAACCTGCAGTCGATGTGTTATCGAAACGATCAAAGGTTTCGTCGTCGATCTGTTCGTCGTCTGATTGACGATCGCGTGATCGTCAGGTCGGAAGCAACTCGTGAGAAACTTTAGCCGTAAGAGAAGCGCAGGAATAAAGTTTTTTTTTTTACCTTGCAACGACATTTGACACACTTCATCTCGCCGTGGGAGTGTACTCTGGGATGCCACTCTTTGCCGTTCTCGTAAGGACCCCCCATTGGATACTTGCATCCACCGGAAGAGAGAATATCCTCGGGAGTTCGTCTCGTCGAGGCGGCCGCCTGATCGCGCGGCAGCATGTCACCTCCGGTCGATGCCGTCGTGACCGGCATCACCGGGCACTGCCTGCAGCAGGCCTTCTTGTCCGGCCTCACGGCGGTCTTCTCGTCGCACTCCAACGTCGGGCACTGCACCCTCGGACACTTGACTTCCAAGCTTACCGGCTGCAAAGATGTACCGACGAATATTAAATCGATTCTTCGTATCTTCGGAGATAAGAATAAAAAATTTATTATGTTTAGAAGAAATAAAATAAAATTAAACACTCACGTCGCAGGTGCAAACTGCACAGGTATCGAATCCGGAAGGCGGCAGATACGGATGCCAGGATGCTCCGGCCAAGTGAAACTGTCCAGCGAGCGTGCAACCTTTCGTCGTATTGGTCGCGTTGCTTTTCATCGTAGTGTTGGTACTGCTGCTGATATTCATCGCGGGAGCTGCAATTATTCGCGGAAACATCTCATTTGGTATTCTATGAGAAAACGGTGCACTCATTTAATTTTCCTACTCGTTATAACTTTTTTTTACCACTATTATTATTATTATTATTATTATTATTATTATTATTATTATTATTATTATTATTATTATTATTATTATTATTATTATTATTATTATAACTAGCTATCCCTGGGTTCTCTAGGTTCCTAGGACCGTAAGTTCGGTTCGGCTTGTTCAACTGGTCTACATTCATTTTGACCGGAAGTGACGTATTTCCGGTATGACGTCTGTGCCGGTCTAAAAAACAGATTTTCGTATCGTGCCGCGTGCATAAAAGGGCTATGCGCTATTACGCAGTGTGCACTGTCTAGATTCTGAAAAAATGGAGTCAAACCAACAAACAATCAACCAAACAGTTTTCCAAAATATATATAAGAAGGGATGAAATCATTTTTTTTTTCACGCACGTGGAAATAATATTATTTACCTTGAAACTTTATTACATAGAAAATTATTATTATAAAAAGAAAATACTAATTATCAGTATGAGGCTTGAACAAGCGTTCCCTACGAGCCAACTTCAAGTAAAAACACAGACACATGAATAAAAAAAAATAAAAATAAAGAATTGTCCACAGTATTACCATGCAGGCTTGTGAATTATCAGCTTACCAGGGCATATGGAGCAGCAGTGTCCAGCCGGTGGATTTATAGGTTTGCCGTTTTGGCAAGTGAGAGCCGGACAGGGTACGGGATCGCACTGCGCCAGTCCCCTGTAGCAGTGGCACATGGTGCACGGATCGGAGCTCGCGGTCCACTGTGTTCCCTCCTCGTAGAATCTCGTCTCGTGAAAGCACGCACCGGTCTCGATCTCCGAGGTCGGTGGATGAAGATTGTAAGCGACCACCGATGCGACGTCGTTGTCGGCGTAGTGCGGCAGGCAGCTGAGCGGCGCCCGAGCCTTGAACGGCGCCTTCAGCAGTCTCCCCGTCTGCTTGTCCGTCACCTCAAGAAAACCGATTCCCGACTCGATGCGGAAAAGTTCCACGGGCGACAATCCCGTCACCGAGCCCTCGAGGATGTTCCCCGTGAATTCCTCGAGGAGTCTTCTCGCGACCGGCGCGCCCTGAACGAGCAGCGGCATCGTCTCGAGATAGAGCCGAAGAGTCCTCGGCTCGGCTGACGAATGTCCGAGACTCGTCAGTCCGGTAACTTCGAGCTCGTAGTGAAGTGCGCAGTCGAGATCGACCGCCGCCCAGATGAGTCCGACCGGAGCGGGATGAACCGCTTCCTGGCTCAACCTGCGCAGCAGCACCGGAGCGCTCGTGTCCTTCGCGTCGGCCACGGGCCTCTGGACGAGCCTTCCGCGCAGCAGCGAGCCGAGATGCGAGGCCGCGACTACCGACAACTCGCCCTTGAAGAGCGGCTCCAGAAGACGAGGTCCAGGTCGCTCCAGCGACCCGTTCGCCAGTCCGCCTACGAGACTCGGCGTCAGATCCTCCAGCTCGGTGCGTCTCTTGCCGCCGTCGTCGACCAGCGTCACCAGGGGACTCTCCTCCTCGAGGCCGATTATGTGAACCCCGTACCTGAGAGCTCCGAACCGATCCAGGAAGGCCCAGGCCAGACCGGAAGCGCTCGATGCCGACTCGGATGACAAGAGAGCCTGGTACATGTCGCAGGTCGCTCTGGGACCGACCCCGCCGTTCAGTCTCAACGCCCGAGGGTCCTTTCTCGAGCTGATGCTCAGCGAGAGTTTTCCTCTCGTCAGCAGCCGCAAATCGGCGCCCGAGAGGGCGCTCCTGACCTCGCCGAAGTTCAACTCGTTTGAGGGCTTTTTTATTACTATGTCCTCCTGAAGGACCACGTAGTCCTTCTCCGTGTGCTCGAGGACGACTGTCACGGCGACGTCCGCCACGTCGTTGGGGAGAAAAACACCGTTGAAGATGAGCGATATGTGGACCGATGGAGCCGAGGCCGACGAGGCTGAAACTATCGCCGTCGCTCCTGCGCCCGACATCAACGACCTGTCGACACCGAGACTCGGTTCAAGCAATGCGGAGAATTGCTCGCTGGAGAGGCCTCGGTATCTGGAGAGTTGGCCTGTGAGGATCGCCGTTGCTTCCCAGACCAGGGCGACGTGGAGACGCTCTTCCCGGAGGAGCTTCCGGTAGTCGCGGGGCACACGCCTCCAAACTCCGCACAGTTTTCCTGTAGCGTTCTGGTAGACTCCACCTATCGGGTCGATCGTTTGCTCCTCGAGGATGCTCCCGGTGTCGTCGACGAACTGCAGGCTTCGCGGACGCGGCGTCGAGCCGCCGAGGTAGAAGGAGTAGTAGAGGTTCTTTCTGTTGAAGGTGAAACGACCCGTCGCTACGAAGTTGTAGGCGTTGTTGTGCACGAGCGAGGGCGTTTGGTCCTCGCGACGGAGAGACTGTGACGTTCTTCCGGTTATTAGGGTTCCGAAATCTGAAGAAGAGAATTTTTTTATGTTTGTTTTCTGGTTTTTTCGTTCGACCCATTGCGATTTTTTTTTTTTTTTTTTTTTTTGTAACACTCACGTTTGAGACTTCGCTCCTCTTCCTCGGACGTCAACTGCGCCGGGAGATCCTGGACGATGTCTGGACCTGCGAACAGAGAGAGGAAATTTACTCGGACCGAACGAGAGACTCCAAAGAGCGGACGGCAAAAAAGATTTCTTAACGTTTAATGAACATTTACTTTCACAACCCTATACAGCAATGTTTTGAAATCGTTTTAGAAATATTTTCAATCTTTGAATTCTTAGGAAATATATTTGTGAAATATAATGGAACTCATGTTTTGAAATATTCTGTCACAATATTCCATCGAAACGTGTATATGCAATTGTTACGGTGAGGGAGGTGTTTCATATGGTTTTAAGGTGAAGTATAACCGCCATGAGTGTGAGAAAGATAGCTGCAATTTCGCAACCCAAAAATCTCCCACACCGTTTATTTCTTGGGGAAATGATGCGAACAGTGAACTGCAGAATTACTGCCCATATTTTACCGTTCTTGTATTTTTCTCTAAAAATTAACCGTCTTGGGGAATTTTGGATTGCAGTATTTTTTACCGACCAAGGAGTTGCACTGCACTTTAAGAGCATGTAAACACTATGGTGAAGTCTCATAGGAAGCGGATATCAACTCGGCATTCGATGAGACTTCCCTTTTGACCTCACATGCGAGAACCCATGAGAAAAGTTGATTACAGTTTTTATTACCGACCGTGGTATTGCACATGCTCTTAACAACACGTTAATGTGAAACACGTTCTCAGCGTGTCTCTCTCGCTCCGCCGAGAGCGCCACTGATGCTATCTCTCTCGCACTCCATAGTGTTTCACATGCTCTTAAGACCATATGAAACAACTCCCTCCCTCCCCGTCCATCCCGGGCTCCGTCCGTATCAAAAACTCTAATCAAGTTTTTTCACAGATACTAGCATCGCCTGTCAAAAGAAAAATGTCATCGAAAGCTGTCATGTAATCCGTCTTTGATGACACTTTTCCTTTGATCATAGATACGAGCGTCTGTTAAAAAAAAAGTTGATTGCAGTTTTTATTATCGACCGCGGTATTTCACCTGTTCATAACGATACGAGTGGATGAGAAACTTTTCTTGATCGTACAAGCATTTTTTTTACGGCCTACAATACAAAATCCTGTAGCCTCAGATCACGCCAAAGAGGCCGCAAGACGTGCATCCGTCCTCGACGCTTAGAGAAGTTCGACCGTCTCTCCCTCCCGGTTGCAAAAACATTAGCATTGATTTAAAAAAAAATCGCCACCGCTCGTCGACAAGAAACTTTTGTCAATTGCACGAGCAGTTTTTTTTATGGTTTACAGGAGGAAATCGTCTATCTTTGGTTCACGCCGAGGAGGCTGCGGTTTTGTGCGAGTCCCGAGGCAATTTAGCGAGCATAGGTGAGCGCGACCCCGACACACAGAGAAGTTCGATAGGCCGTCTTTGCCGGGGCACGGACGCTCCCATGGCCCATAAAGAACGGCTGTTCGACTGGCGCCGTCGACCCGACCGCTACTTCGAATGTTACTTTTACTGCGCTCCCGCCAGAGCCCGACACAGGGGGAAGCCCCGCGTCGCTGCCAGCGTTAACCTATAACGCGAGACCGGTGTGTCCGTGCGCGCCTCCAGAACGTCTCTTCGTCTCGGAAAAGCATCGAGGATATATCCAGTCTGCCGCGCGGAATGCATTACGATATTACCCTCCTCGTTGCTTCGAAAAATAAAATAAAAATTAAACAAAAAAATCTCAACGAAGAAACTCTCTCACCGAAAGGATACACGAGGAATATTATCTATGCATCAGCCAACGAAGATTATTTCCGCGTGTAGTAAAACCGGCTGACTGGCTTCGACGGGACTCGAACGACCGTTAATCAGGATTATAAGGAACGATCTTGCGGGCCCCGATGGAAGAGACGACTGCGATAAACTGCGGTAAGGACAAAAATCTTTCTAACCGTCTCTCTCTTACCCTCTAGACGGCTTGTGCACAGCACGCCTAACCTTAAAACCTCGTCTACTCGATGTCCCGATACTGCGGCGCTAACTGATCGTTCAATGAAATTTCAATGACGCCGGCGCGAGCGTGTGCAGATCCGCGATAGATTCCCAATGGAGATTTTATTCTTTTTTTGAAGGCGAAGAACAAGTTTTCGCAAAGGCGAAATAGACGCCTCGATGCTCTTTGATAAAGGTCGGTAGTCCGAGTGTTTTGACCTTTCGGCTGTGTACCGGCAAATTCTCTAACGCAAATACTCGAGTCGGCACGATGACTTTCCTTCGATTGTTTTAGATGGAAAAAATTGACGAACAATATAAGCGTTTCGATCAAAGTTTCTGGAACATGAATCTAACGATAAAATCGTTTTTTTTTTTTTATGAATATCTAAGGACTCGCTTTCTTTGGAACAATTTCTATTCGGGGAAATATCGGGCGGTTAATGATTAAGTTGATCTGCACTCCTAAGCAGATTTTATTTATTCTGAATTAAAGTATTGGAAATCTAATTTAACACTCGTAATCGTATCTGCAAACATTGTTTGATGAGCAGAAAAAAGTTAAAGAGGGTTTAAGCCTAAATTATTATTTTTTATTTGGCTGCAGGACTTAGGTCGATAGCCAATTGGCAATGAATATACGTGTTCTCACGTCAATGTACGTTAAGTTATGCTATGCTCAAAAAATTGTACCATCTGGCATATTGCCAGTAAATCTACTATTACTGCTACTGTTTACAAATAGTTTTATAAATTTTGGGTAATTATTCGTAATTTCGTTTGTTTCGTTTTGTAATCTCGGCCAGTACGTGATGACTATTCCAAAGTCGTTGAGGCTCTTAAAACGACTACATATTTTTCTTAATCTTCGATACACGGATCATTTTTCCGAAATATGCCCCATAAATGGCATGCATAATAAATTTTACTGATATTTGGCGCTTTCCAGCCTGCCATGAAAATGATTAACGTTAAAATGACGGATTGATTTGATTGGTCCCTTCTGTCAGAAATTAGCATAAACTGACTGAATGAACCAATCAAATTGATCCATCACTATACCTTATCATTTCCACGGTTGGATGGAAAACCTCAATTGCATACGATTCGAGACAGCTATCATGTATTTTTTTCAATCCCATTTTTCACTACAAAGAAACATTCGATCCTCCTTAACCGTCCCCGCATTGGTACCTTATCGGGTAGTTGAGAAATAATTGTTTGCTCGACGGGAAGGACACTGTGGAGTCGTGGCGTTGATTCCGGTGCGCGTGTACGACTCGCTAGTCTCACGGCGCAACCGACGCGCTCGTTACTCCGTGACGCACGATTTATGTATCCGACTTAAAAGATAATTCGGTTTAATAAAACAAATCGATTTCTGAAGCATTGCAGCGGCGTCCGATGATCCCTCTCGGGGGCCAACGAGGCTCCGAGACAAAGGGAACCATAACCGACGCCCGTCGGAGCCTCTCCGGCGCGCGGATAACGCTTTTAACACGGAGAGTTTACGAGTGGGAAGAAAAGAACAAAAACAAATATGGCGACGCGATGTTGACGTGAAATTGATACGACCCGAGCGATCGCATCCCGCTAATTCGATACGAGAGACGGAGGGAAGAGAGAGAGAGTGCGTGCAGCAGAACTAAACGAGTTTCTAACGAGGGGTATGGACATTCCCGGAGATAGACGTCTCCACGGCGACGGCGACGATGTTGACGACGGGTTTTGCATAGCGTTTAATAAAATAAGAGAGTCATCGGGCACAAGCTTCTGCGCTCACGGCGCGCACGCGCAGTTCGATCGAGTGTAAAGTTCCTACAATGTCGTATTAAAGTCGATGCTGGAGACTATTTTCTTTCCTTTCTCACTGGAAATAATTAAATAATTATCCTGGCGATACAACGCGGAAGAATAGAAACAAGATTTGCATAGCGTTTAATAAAATAAGAGAGTCATCGGGCACAAGCCCGGCAGATAATTGTAGTGAGCGCAGAAGCGCTCACGGCGCGCACGCGCAGTTCGATTGACTGCAAATTATTTACAATGTCGTATTAAAGCCAACGCTGAACACGACTTTCCTTCTTTTTTCACACGAAATAATTAAATAATCATCCTGGCGACAACCCGGCCTCTATATTAACCACTCCCGGCTTATTAACAAATGAAACAACGTCGGATAAAAAAAAACAAGATGGACATTGCGGCGCCGAAGATAATTTTATTACGACCAAAAAATGAAGAAAAAAAATGGAAGCAGGATAAGTCTGCTATTGGATGAGAATAACAGTCTTCGCCCCCCCCCCCATTCCATGGAGTCCACCGTAGGCTCGCATCATCGTGGGCAATGGGCGACCGAGCTCGAGCAAGCGCGCACGCGCAGTTCGATCGACTGCAAATTCGCTAGTGTCGTATTAAAGTCAACGCTGTGCGCGGTTTTTCTTTCCTTTTTCACTCGAAATAATTAAATGATTATCCTGGCGACAGTCTGGCCTCCATATTAACCACTCCCGGGTTATTATCAAACGAACCAACCTCGAATTAAAAAAAAAAACAATAACAAGATGGACATTGCCACGCCAGAGATAATTTTATTACGACCACAAAAAATGATGAAAAAAGTTTAAAAAAAGAAATGGGAGCAGGACAAGTCGGCTATTGGATGAGGACAACACTCTTCGGCTGCGGAGCTCCCCCGTAGGCCGGCATCGTCGTGTGCAGTGAGCGACCGAGCTTGAACAAGTGCACACGCGTCCTCGTCTATTCTCATTCCAGTTAGCCTGTGTCGCTCCCCTCGATCATTACGTATGCTAATATTTACATTTAGATTGCGCGGCTCTTAATCGAAGTGACGCCATGCGGTAATATAACCGGCGCCGTGGCGCTAAACCGTCGCGCCCACCCGCTTCAACTGGTCTCCCTCTTCCTACCGCTGTATAATTTTTTTTTTTTTTTTTTTTTTTTTTTCGTTTTTTTCTTTCATTATCTACAAAGTCGCGACATCATTCATACGCTGTATAATACCGACTCGGAGACATTGAATAATCGTCAGGAATATATGCGCCTCTCGATGGACGATCAGAATCGTACGACGATTAAACGGCGCGCACGGGGGTTGGGCAGGCCTGTCGAAGGCAATGATGAAAACATTCTTTTTTTTAGTACGTTGCACATGTTAAAATATATATATATATATATATATATATATATATATATATATATATACATTAGAATTATGGAAAGAAAAAAAAGATTTGGTCTTTGAGGGTTTTTTTCCAGGGCGTGCAACTCTTGTAATGTTTGGCGCTTCGATTTCACTACGATTGAACTTAAAAATATTGATTTTCGACGGAGTTGTGTGTTGACGAAGAGACCGGATCTTCCAGACTGATGTGCAGTAATTTATATGTTTTGTTGATATATCAATAATCGTTTTGTAATAGGTCTCTCATATACGACAATCTGACGACAAACTTGTAGTACATTGAGGAATGGATTTAATTTATGCCGGAGAAAAATTAAATGTATAAAAAAAATAATAACCCAACGTCTTTTTTGTCCAAAATAGTTGGGTGAACAGATCGACTCTCTCAGAAATGATTCATAGTGCATTTTACGCCCTGTTTTCATTATGTGCCAAAAAGTCCACGATTATTATTTTTTAATTCGATGTTTTTTGCTGTTCCTTCAGTAGCTCGATGCCGCTGCAGCGTGTACGATGGAAGGATACTCGACGGAGAACTTAATTTCCAACGTTACTTGGACGAAGCTGAGGGAGAGAGAGAGATCGCCCCTTGTTCGAGTAGTGCAGAGGCTCGTAGAGAGGAACAGACAGCGGACGAGAGAGCGAACAAGGGAAGGAAGAAATTACGGAGAGGCAGAGGCAAGAAGGAGAGAAAGCGAGGAGCACCAGCAGCAGCAGCATAGATCGATTGATTTATTGGCGAGAGACCAACACACAAGACATGGCTCGTGGTCTGCCCGCAGGCCGAACGAGTCTCAGGCGTCTCTTCGCATCTCCGATTCTAAAGTCGGGATCACGAGCGAAGGGAGATCGCCGGAGCTCCGACGAATACGTAACGCGTATTTTGCGGTTTCTAGAATGAAGCCTCGAAGAAGAAAAGAGAGGAAGAAAGAAACGAGGAATAAGAAAAATCGAGCCTTTGGAGATAAAGTTTTAAACCGTCGATAAATGGGTGCATAAATGTGGTAGAATCTCCGATTCTAAGGGTCGAATTTTAAGACGTCAGTTTCATCTTAAGATGACTCTTGAGATCGAATGTAAGATCCAAGTTTGGCCCGGACTTAATCGCGTGCTTAAGATCTATCTCAAGTTCGAACTTAAGTCTGAACTGAAATTCAATTGTAGTTCGAGTTTGAACTAAAGATCTAACTTAAGATTCAACTTAAGATCCAACTGGAGTTTGAAATTAAAATCAAACTTAAGATCGAACTTCAGCATGACACCACGTTCGAACTTGATAGATAGAAAGAGATCTTAAGCATGCAACGAAGTTTGGGCAAACTTCGATCTTAAGTTTGATCTCAAGAGCGATTGTAAATTCAAGGTAACGTCTTAAAATTCGACTCTAAAGTCGGGATCTCGAGCGAGGGGAGAGTGAGACTGCCGGAGCTCCGACGAATACGTAACGTGTATTTTGCGGTTTCCAGAATGGAGCTTCGATGAAGAAAAGAGAAGAAGAATGAAGGGAGTTACAAGAAAAATCGAGTCTTTGGAGATGAGTCCGAATGGCCCAAAGGCGTCGATAAATGGGTGCAATATAAATATACAAAAAAAAAGATTTAAAAAACCCAGAACGAAGGTAAAAGAGGCGGTAAGAAACGCGGCTTGTTAACTGGTGCGTTCTAAAGAATTACGCGCTGCTCTGTCGCGCGCGTTAAATGGAGCAGTAAAGTACCGCCGGTGAGGAAACTACAATAATTATGCTAATGAAATAAATACTGGCAGCTCCCATAATAATTACGACGATGAATAATGCATTTCGCGGTGGTCTCACGTCGTCGTCTCCCCGTCCCGACGGCGTCGGCGCGCGGTGCCGAGGGGGGGAAAAATCGCGAGCGCGAAACGCCGATTCGAGCTCAAATAACTAATCCCGAGAAGTCCGTGTCCTCCTCACGCGACGAAGAAGAGGAAGAAATTCATCGGGCACCGCGGATGACCGGAGTAAAAAAAAATGAAAAAAATAACCAAAAAGAAGAAAAACAAAAGAGGGAGAGTGAGAGGGTTGGCTCGGGTACAGAATACCCGAGTTGTAAAGCGACACGAATTTATCGGGGTACCTCGGGTAACTCGCGAGAGCTCCAACCACCAACGGCAGTATATCTCCTTTTTGGCGACTGACTCCTCTCGACGTCGTTTGTGCCTTTGCTTCTCGAACAAAAACCCGTTTTCCTAGTTATCGTATCCACGGAGAGAGAAAGAGAGAGAAAGAGCGAGAAAGAGAGAGAAGAGTGAAAAAGAGAGAGAACGAGCGAGAAAAAGAGAGAAAGAGATTGATTGATATTTATTAGCTCTCTCAGCTATTTGTTGTACCTAATTACATGTAAATTACATGTTCATCTTACGTCTATATTACACTTATTTAATTTGGCTTGCAATAAATGCTTTTAACATACTCTTGTACTGAACTAATTTTTCACAGACTTTAACCTCTGTTGGCAATCCGTTATGTGTTATACAAAGAGATTGATTGATTGATTGATTGAAAATTGTTTATTAATGCCTTAGTTGCACTATGAGGCAAATTGAGGTAATGTAGAGAAATGTAACTTAACTAAAATACGGCTGAGAAAAAAAGCAATTCTTAGCGTAACACAACTGAGTAGAGCAAAAAGAAATAGTTAACGAAGACGGTAGTAATTAGGTAACAAAATATAGAATATGGATAACTTTAAGAAGCAAGGTTCAACTCGTGACTTAATATGAAGTAAAGTAAAAATAAAATAAAGTTGAATTAACACAAAATGCTGTAGGAGTGAAACAAAATAATATCACAGAATATAAAATAGAGCAAAATACAATAAGGTGAAATAAGATAAAATAAAATCGAATCAGGTAGAATAAGAGAAAGAGAGACAGAGAGAAAAAGAGAGAGAAAGAGAGAAAAAGACAGAGAATGAGAAAAAGAGAGAGAAAGAGATAAAGAGAGATGGAGAAAGAGAGGTTTGCGACGGTAAGGAGAGCGAGAGAAAGACCGCGGCAGGCGCCGCGCGGCTCGCCCGCGAGGGGTTCGAGAACACACGCCAATAAGGCAAGGATGTGTCGGCGGTCTAAATTTAGAACGACCACCTCTAGAGCACGCGTTATCCAGCCTGCGAAAAGAGCTTCGCGCGGTATCGGGCATCATCGCCATTCATAACTATAACTCTCGTAACTCAATTATGTGCGCGCGCGTTGTTTTTTTCTCCGTCTTCTCCCACCCGCTCGGGCCTAATCAACCGGGTGCATTCTTTTATTTTAAAGCGTGACGAGGCCCCGGTCGTGGCGCGTCGCCGTACCGTAAACAGTGTCTGTGTTACGACGAGCCGGACTCGTGACCGGCGTCGCGCATTTTCCCTTCGACGATTTTACTCGGGGCTGAATTGAACGACAAGGTCAACAGACAGTTGGAACGAGTGTCGAGGCACCAATTACACGATTGCCGGTAAGAGAGGGAGAAAGTGGCTTTTATTTCGCAGCCTAGAGCGGAGCGCCGTAAAAGCACCGTTCTGGAAAAACCTGAAAGAACATAAACTTGGAATTAAGTTAACTGATTTCATTCCAACTGGGACTGAAGAAAATTGATATTAAAACACTAATAAAGTGTAAACTGGACGAAGGAATAAATCGGAAATCAAGCGGAAAGAAAAGAAACGAAAGTACCTTCAGGTAACATAAATTTCCCACGTAACAATTCTCCGTAATATAACGATAATTAAAAAAGAAAGAAACGAAGCTCTAAACTCAAACTGGAATAGCCGGGCTGGAGGACTTGGGTCAATGGCCCGTTGGCCTCCCTCGAAATATTGTGGAAAAAAAACGATCTCTACACGTTGCAATCAAGGTCAATAAATCACTAATAAAAATAAAATAAAATAAAATAAAATAAAATAAAATAAAAGGTGAGAGAAATGCTTGCGTCACGGGCGTGAACTTCGCCGCTGCGTCTCTCCGCCTGTTCGTCTCTATTACCGTTTTACGAATTTTTGAATAAACACGCTCGGGCAATTTCCGGCTCGTGCTATCGATTAAGCGGAGCGATTGTAAATACGATTATCCGAAGATGATGATCATAGTCCGAGTAGAGATTAATTGGACGCACGCGCATGCAGACGCGCGCACACACACGCACGAAGAGATATACAGCCCGAGAGAAGACAAATTCTCAAGGAGAAGAGACGGGCCGCAATGGTCTCAGAAGCCGAGAGAGAGGGAGAGAGAGGAGAGATGTGGAGGGCGACGTGGATCGCTGATAAATGATTTATTTATGCAGGCCGCACTTGACTCTCGTTAATAAACGCCGGAGTACCGATTTATCGTTTCGCGCCCCAGCGAGTTTCGCAACTCGCGAGACCGACGATCGTTCCCGATCGACGACGGCGGTGAACATTTTTTCAGATTGAATCGATAGGACTCGAGATTTACTGTACGGGGGCAGTAGGCTTCGTCGTTGGAAATGTTATGAACATAAATAAATTGAAGAGAAAAAGAAGAAAATTAAAAAAAAAAAAGAAAATCGGCAGTTTCAATCATCTTTCGAACACATTTGTCAGACCATCTCGAAGGGTCGAAGAACTCGAGTGACGAAGAACAATACGGCGATAACAAAAGTTGAAAATTGAAATTTTCATATTGCTTTCTCATAAAAGTTGAAAATTTTTATTTTCTATCGTTTTCTCATAGAAGTTGAAAATTGAAATTTTGATGTCGTTTTCTCATAAACGTTGAAAATTGAAATTTTCATATCGTTAACTCATGAAAGTTGAAGCAAAAAAAGCTGATTGGAAACAAGATTTACTATACGGGGGCAGTTTTACTATACGAGATTTGCTATAGGGTAGGCCTCGTCGTTGGAAATTTTATGAAAATTAATAAGTTGAAGGAAAAAAAAATCGTCAATTTCGATCATCTTTCGAATAGATTTAAAAGAGCACCTCGAAGGGTGAAAGACCCCGAGTGAAAAAGAACAATCCGAGGATAAAAAAACAGTCCGGTGGTATAACAGAGGGGCATTACCGTCCATCGATAACGTAAAAAAAGAATTAAAGAAAAAAAATACATACTAAAATCACCGGGACATGATTTGCAGCATCTTCCAGGCAGAAGCACGGGTTCCTCGCAACTGAGTTTCGGACATTCGTTCTTGATGTTTCGACACTGTACCCTCGCGACGATTCTCCGTTTCTTCTGAACCTGCAACGAAAAGAGAGAAAAAAAAATCATACGACTATAAGCACGTGAGTTCTCACTAAAAAAAAAAGAAATAAAAAAGGACGAGTTGTGACGATCGAGCCGCGCGATAAGCCGGCAATATAAACGCGAGAGGAGAACGCGTGTCACAGGGCCAACAGAGAGCCGTGTGGGCTGTGTGTGTGTGTGTATTGCACGCCCGTCGTAAAAAAAGATATATATAGATATATATAATATACAAATATATGTATGTATATATAAATATATATATATAAATAAAAAATAAAACATATATACATATATATCGGTCCCGGAGTCAGTGGTAAAAATAAGAGGCGGAGGCTCGTCACGCGATGACGGGACGCCCGGCAAAAGTACATCTCGTGACATCCCGAGAGTAACGTCATCGACGTATATGAATGATGCCCGAACCTAGCGGCACGAGCCCGTCCAACAGAATTCGTCGTTTAGCAATCGCGCAGAGGGGCTCGACTCTTTCTGGCTTCCTAATCGCCATATATATATATATATATATATGTGGCATTCCCTACAATTTGGACCTGGGTCTAACCCTTCACATATTGGATTGGGCCCGCGATTTTTCATATGACTACTTATATGACTTTTCATATGAACTAACTCTCAAAAGCACTCAGATTTTTTATTACATTAAAGAAAATTCTTTATAATTATTTATGATAAAAAAATGACCTTATTGATCGCGACAATTTAAAGATCTGAAGAAATTCTAAAAAAAATCTTGTGTCGTGTATGAACAATTTTAATATTTGAGCCGGTGAGCCAGCGTCACCTTCCACCTTGTACTAGACCATATTGGCTTTGTGGAAAAATACGCATGCGCTATGAAAAATACGCATGCGATACGAAAAAGAGCCTTTCTGCGCACACTTCACAGGAACGGAGACCGGGATTTTACGTGCATGCGTTAGGAAAATACATATTGTAACGAATATGTAGCTGACTATTCGATGAGGCACAAAATATTAGTTAGGTTTGACAAGAGACGAACGAACGGACGATCGATACAAGATCGATCGTCGTGTAGAACAGTCTTGATCGACCTTCCAGAGTAAACAGACGTTTGACCGTTCGTGTTCGAGATATTTGGCTGCGATTGTACATAACAACATCCGCCCTAAAACCTGATACGCGCGTTATTCATTCGCTCGGTCGTAACAATATATACATATATACTCGGACGGATAGAATAGATATGTGACGAGAATCAAGTGACATGATAAAGTAGCGAGGAGGAATCCTGTCGAAAGAATGGGACGGGAAGAGAGGGATCGGGATATACATTTACATAGAGAGGGATCGGGATATACATCTACGTAGAGAAGAGCGCGAGCATGAGAGTCGCATGATTCACTCAAAGTGTATCCTTTCTCCGTCTCTCTCGTTTCTTCTCACCGCAAGCTTGGCCGTACCTATCAATAGCTCCTCATACACGGTACGCGACTATCATTCCACCGGGGTCTAATAATACGTTTGCGCGAGCGTACCGAACCGACCGCGACACCGCGGATGAGACCTCTCTCCGCCCGAGAGGAGTGCGAGCCTTTCCGCTACTGCATCTGCAGCCACCCCGGCTCGGAGTCTGCGAGGAAGACACCTCGAGACGATTCCCCGACGCGGCACCGTCGATTCCTCCCCTCTTTCATAAATCCGTCACTGTCATTTAAATAATATTACAAAATTATGCTTATTGTAATATTAAAAAGGAAATATTTCTAAAAATTCATCGAATCTATGTAGGGAAGAGCGGGGCAAAATGGGACCATTGAGAAAAATGGGACAGTAGCAATACGCAATTTTCAAAATAAAAAATTATGGGACGATGGGGCAAAACGGGGCAAACGATATGGATCTATCGATTGGGGCCGAATGGGGTTTCCGGAAATTATTGGAATATTGCGTTTTGCCCCACTGTCCCATCTTGCTCCGCTTTCCCCTACTTTTATAGATAGGTATATATAGGTAGGGAGAGCGGGGCAAAATGAGACAAAACGCAGGGCGAAACGCAATTTTCCAATAATTTTTGGATGTCCCATTTTGCCCCACCGATACATCCGAATTTTCTACCCCGTTTTGTCCCACGGTCCCATTTCGCACCCCTTAAACAGATAGGTCTCACTGTCTATTTAGTAGTCAGATCTGGTCAAATACCCTAAGTACTCGAATTACGTATTTGTGGCAAGTACTTCAAGTACCGAGGACTGGGTAGTTTTTGAGTACTGTCGTATTGAGTACTGGCAGAACTTAATAGCCCAAGTTCTAAGTACTTGAAACTGACTCAGTACTTGAGACTTCAATACGTAATTCCAGTACTTGATGTATGTGCCTGGCTCTGGTAATACTACACACGGTATATAATAATAAATACTTATCGGAAGATATAATAGTAATTATATTTTCGGTCCAGTGTTTCGCTCTATCGCCGATATCCAATAATTTTCCCATGGCCTTACCTTCCAATCATCATAATTTCAACCCTCCCCTTCCCCCGCTCCGTGTTACCATCAAAAATAAATAAACAAAAAAAAAAAAAAAGTGAGCGAAAGTGCGCCGGACCGCATAATCTTATCGACATGCCGTCGGTAATTAGATCCACGTTGCGGACACTCGATGGTCGACCGAGCGGTAGAGTAGGTAGTACGTACTACGTGGTGACCGGCTCTCGCTCGGCGCCGCTCGAGACACGACGAACCCGGGGAGAGTGGGTGTCGTGGGAATGGACGGACACCGGAAGAGTCCCCTCTGGATCTCTCTCCCGATACACGCGACCGAACAGTAATATATACACATATATATGTATAACGAGTTTGTGAAGCGCGTGGGAGATGAGAAGACGAGTGCGCGCAACGTGAAACTATGATGATGATGATCGTCCAAGTCGATTTCTTCACGGATATTATTCCGACGCCTTATTTGGCCGAGCCCTAGCCGCGGTACAGTCATCAATGACGAGATCCGAGGGAACGCTCGAGGAACGGACGGACAGTGCGCAGTTATGCGTATCCCCTCTCGGCGGAACAACAACGCGCTCCATATAGAATTTTTATTGTCCCGATATTGCCACCTGCGACTCGGCCGACCGCATGGCATAAACGCCGGTGGATGCAGAGAAAGAGACGTTACGGAATTCGCGGAACGCTCGTGCGGTAGCGGGTAGGCACAACGGTAGGCCGGCAGACTCCCCCGTCGCGCCGCGCAAGGTACAACCCGACGGCGTGCCGCGTCGTACGGAATGCAAATCGCGATCATATTACGCGATCGGTTAAGAATTCCTAGCCACGCCGGGGAGGCGGAGATCTCGTGTGAGAAACTCGAGAGACCGGAAAATCTTTTGCGGACCGTTGGAACTCGCTCGGCGCGCGAACATACGATTTAACTGTGTCGCGAGCGGTATCGCCCATTTCCTCCTTCGCCAGGTCGAAGAAACGATTCGCGAGGCGTATGTAGAAAAATAAATAAATACATTGGGATCTGTTATATATGTGTTGGGCTGTTTGATTTTGAACTTTCGATATAAATTGGAGTATATTTCTAAGGATATGTGCACACATCGAGAATATTATATGGACATTCTATATTTCTTTACATATTCAGATAACGATATATTTTCTTGTTAATAAAAAAATCAATAGATAAAAAATAGATTTTAGTATAAAAATGTATTAAAGTAGGTTGTTGTGGCTCACATGCTTCACGTCCTCGCTACGAATTATGAAATTTGGAAACCGGACATTTAGACTTCCGGAGATTTATCACAAATGCGTCACTTCCGGTTTGGCAATCTAATTTTTCGACCCGAAATTACGTCATGCAGAAAATACGTCACTTCTGGTTTGATAATCTCATTTTTTAACCGGAAGTGACGTCATAGCGGAAATACGACACTTCGGTCGAACAGTGAGTTTTCTGGACCGGAAGTGACGTATTTCAGGGTGAAAAATGAGTTTTCTTTGCACACGACGACAGTGCACAGCATTGTTCTGTACCTTATTATCACGCACGTCTCACCGAAACGCCCAGATTAGTACCGGAATAGTACAAATAGGAGAATACAAACAAATCCACAACTTTCTAAAATATATAATAGAATTGCATATATGTTATTTCCACGAAGGCTTCTCTCGCGTTTTCGTTAAAAATTGCGGCTTGTCCGAGGGGAGGGGAGGCGGATAGTGGGGCAGAACGGTCCAGCCTAATTACGATGAGAATTTTTTTTCTATGCCCCGCGAAAAAGTCTGCTATGTTAAAACGGTCCGTTTTGCCCCGGTGTGCCATTTCGTCCTCGCTGCTGTTTGTTTGCGGTTCCACTCGATCAACAGCTGCCATGACGAGGCCTCGATACGACGATTCGACACTCAGGTGAAGATGACGAAGACGAAGATGAAGGAGATCCAATTAAGAGCCAACTATCCAAGGAAATAGTTACGGACAGTTAGAATCCAATGTATATCGAGCGTCCACCTTATCCCGTGTATGATACTCCTCGTTTTCTACTCTACTCTCGGCTCGTGTGTGGCTCGAGCTATATAGAGGGATTAGAAAGCACGCCGAGTCACCGGCGGGTCTCTTTGACCGGATCGAGAGATTTATCCGAGTGCTTTGGCGCTGCCTACCTACAACGTCGTCTCGGCCGCTCTCGCGGAGATTCAGCTCTACCTTGAGCCATGAACAGAATAGAAAAAAAAAACTCCCCTTTGATCCTCGTCAAATTCTACGAGACTCGTAGCTCAACAGTGGAACGACTTGTTTAGATTCCGTTTGTGATTCATTAGAGATGGTCCGTGGCTTTCGCATCGGTGGAGGTTTGACGCGATGGACGGCCGAGGTGTAGATCGTAGAAGTTACCGGCAGAGTCGGAGGCAGGCATCGTAGAGCGTCGATCGGTAAATCAAACGCGGAAATTCGAGCATCGAACGGGGTAAGCGGAGAGTCGAGGGAGCGTTGCGGTGGGTGCGCGGAAGGACTCGTTCACTCACTCGGAAGATACCCAGGGTTCATTTACCGACTGAGCGAAGAGATTCGGAAGAGTGGGGCAAAATGAACCATTTGTACACATTTTTTGGGAGACGAAGACAGGGCTCGTCCGAAGTGAAGGAACGGGTCCATTTTGCCCCACTTTCGATCGTGGGGGAAGGGAATTGTGACCCACGGGGATAACTTTCCGACTGAGCGAAGAGATTTGGAAAGGTGGGGCAAAACCGACCATTTTTTTTTACAAATGTTTTTGGAGACGGAAAAAGGGTTTATCCGAAGTGAAGCATACGGGTCCATTTTGCCCCACTTTCGATTGCGAGGGAAGGGAATTGTGACCCACGGGGATAACTTTCCGACTGAGCGAAGAGATTTGGAAGAGTGGGGCAAAAGGAACTATTTCTACCACTTTTGGAAGATGAAAAATCGTCTCATCTAAAGTGAAGGAACGGGTCCATTTTGCCCCAGTTTCGATTGTGCGGAGAGAAGGGATCGGTAATGTTCGAAGTAAAGATAGTTTTCTTTTACTCACCGGTATGCACTCGCACTTGATGCAGTACATTATCCCGAAGGGTGGCCCAAGGTCGGCGTACCACGTGGATCCCAATTCTCGGATCTGTTTGCCGAAAGTGCATTCTGTAACAGACGAAAATATAACAGTCAGTGACGAGGGTCGAAAAGACTCGATCTTGAGAACTCATCAAGTTTAAAATCTAGAATTGAACCCAGTGAATATGACGTTGATTTTCTTTAACAGGGGTGGTCCATATTCACCACATTTAGATCCCCGATATCTCAAAAGTCCCTACCATGTTTTTCTTGCCGAGAAAACTTTTCATTAATTTGTCACAAAAATATTAGTATTCTCCCATTGGGGGTCCATCATACCCCACCCTCCCCTAATTTTCGTCGTCTTGGTCGTCATCGTTATCGAGTTCGAACTCTAATGTTGACCCGGTCAATATATCGTTGATTTACCCCAATCGGGGTGGTCCATATTCACCACTTAAAAATCTCAGACATTTTAAAGTTCCCTTCCACGTATTGCTTGCCGAGAAATTTTTTTTTATTATTTATTTTTCACACAAATATTACTATGGTCCCATTGAGGGTCCATTATACCCCATCCTCGCCAAATTTTTTTTTCTACGAACATAGTTACGATACTCCGGAATCCTTCGTCGGAAGAGAGTTTTAAGCCGGGAGGCTAAGAGATGGAGAAGGATTGGTACGCGACGCCTCGGTGCTGTGAACGACGACGACGACGTCTTCGTCGTCGTCGTCGTGTGGTTGAGGCCAAACGAGGCGTCGCGACGCGGCGCGGGGTCGTTGCACCGCTGTCTCTAGCACTTGCAGGCAGCGAACAACCCGCCAGAACGGAACGGCCATCAGAAGCGAGCGAGCGAGCTAGCCAGCCAGCCAGCCAGCTAGAGATGCTCGGCTCTCTTTTCTCCATCTGCTGTCGCGCTCGCTTCTCGCAATGTGCCCTATGGCTACTTATTTCAGCTCGTGGACTTTGCCTCGACGTTTAAGCTCCAAACAGCTGTTGTGATGCCGCCGCTGCCTGCTGCACCGATTAGTCGCAGATTTTAACGATAGTAGATAATGAAATCGTAGCACAAAGAGACACGGACATAGCGAAGCTTTTTTCGTTGGAATTGAGTGTGATCCATTTCGCCATCTTTTTTCATATGATAAGCGAATTTTATTTAATTCTATCGAGATCAGTTGAATCACACCGGATCCTGTTCCAGTTTTGATCTTCCCTTGATCTTCCATTGTTTGTCCATTGATCGTACATTGATCGTCTATTGACCTTCCCTCGATTTTCCCTTAATCTCCCCGTGACCTTCCCTTGATCTTCCATTGATCTCCCCTTGATCTTCCCTCGATCTCCCCTTGATCTTCCCTCGATCTCCCCTTGATCGCCGCTTGATCTTCGGCCATAATGAACATTTTTTAGTTTGCATTAAGTGTGGTGCATAAAGTGTGTTCCATCTTACATTTTTTTTCGCGAGATAGGAGAATTTTATTTAATTCGAACGAAATCAGTTGAAACGCGGCTCGCTATTCCCGTTTTTAGTTGGCCTCAATCTTCCCTCGAACCTCCCCCCTGATCATGCTGTTAAAAAAGTTAATAAATTCTCATTTCCGCTTAGCGCAAATGTGATGTAAAGTTGCACAGCGTGTGTACTTTCGGAGTTCAATTAATCGCCCGGAGTCGACACCGGATCGGTGAAAGCTGCAGGCGCCGTTGCTTTTCCGTACGACTATTAGCACGTAGATAAGTAATGTGGCGCAAAAGAAACCAACGAGCGTGCGATATATTCGCGAAGCCTACGGTCGCGTCTGTAGCTGCACGGTAAGAAACTACGTGGAGATTCGGCCTGCAGCGTCTCGCATAGGCACTATCACCCTCCCCTCCCGCCACACCGACGAGAAAGCTCGCAGTACCAAAAATAAATACGCTTGGCTCTCGCTGCTCTGTGTGTACGAGGCAGCGCCGCGACGTCTCGGCCATCAGCGGTCTTTGCATCCTCCTCGTCCTCGTCGACGTCGGTGCCGGTGACCAGGTGCCTTCTTCTTTCACTCCGAGACACCGATATCGGGAAGAGGATTCCACCCCTTACGCAACCCGACGGACGAGCCGGCTATCGAATTTTGCTTTCGAGGAAACGATTTCCGGTTTATCGAGTGCACTTCCGTTCACACCTTTTTTTGTTCCGATGAAAGCATTTTTTTTCTTAGGTGTTCGATCAAGTTTCACTTCCTCAATTCGTCGAATAACAATAATGACATTTAATTGGTTAAAAATGAAATTGTGTTTCATTTGTATTGTTACTGGGGACTCGAGGTGTTTGGACGATAAATTCCTGCGGAATGCGATTGCTTTAAAACTTTTATTGCAAGAGCTGAAAATTAAGCTTTGGGTTGTTTGGCTCATCGAATTCAATTTTAAGCCTATTCTATGGGATAAATTTTCTAACGGTTAAATTGTAGCTAATGCAATGGAAATTTGTACGAAAAGTGTCCTCGCTTAATTGCGGTCAATCGATGCAATTAATGCGTAATATCGCTTTCATATTTTCGTTATCAATGCAGTTTTAATCCCATTATATTGGCTACATTTTTTAACAGTTCAATTTTAGCTAATGCAACAGAAACTTCCACGAAAACTGACCTCGCTCAATCACGGACAATTAACGCACTTGACGCATAACATTATTTTCCTATCTTCGTTACCAATACCTACACTATGCATTATATTTCCCAGCGCTCCCGTCTCAATTTTACCCTTGGACTTACCGAATGAAAATAAAATAAAAATGTTCATCATTGTTAATTAAAATTAAATTTAAAAAATGTCCATTCCCTACGCAGTTCGATCAGAGAAGCAAACAAACAAAAATAAACAAAAAAATCAAAATCTTTTCAACGACAGTCGGATCCTAAATCGCGGCGATCGCGAGTGTGTATCAGCGAGCCGGCGAGGAGGTGGCAAGCGCCACGGCGAGCGTTGGAGACATCGAAGGTAGACACGTAGGCGTCTCGAATTCGCGTCTCCCGGCGAGCGTCGATCGGACGAGGAGAGAAAGAGACCCCTCCGTGCAGTGCGCGCGGCCTACGGAAGGAAGGTGCAGCTTTCTCATCGCGATGCCCCCAGACGCGCGGACTCACCTCGTCTCATCTTCTTGTTTCTCCGTCCGCGCTCAACCCCACGACATAGACGCTATTACCGCACCTTCATCCGCCCGAGGAGAATCGAACGCGCTCACCTCGCTCCCAGAGGTCAGCTCGCTTCTTCCTGAGATCGATCTCTCAAAAGGTTAAAAAAAAAAGCAAACAAAAAAAATCCAATGACGAATTACCTCCACGCAGACGGTTCGTCCCGAGGCATAATTGGACTCCATCTAAATACAATCGAGCTGTTACGGGGCGAGAGAGAGAGAGCCTTCATTACGAGAGAGCTTCGTCGAATGCTAAAAAGCTCTCGAGTGCCCTCGCGAGAACAGAATTGTCTCGCTTGATTTTTCTTCTCTTCCTCTTGTTTTTTTTTTTTTTTTTTTTTCCTCACTCGCGAAACCCCCGCGACGCTGAATGATCTTACGGCATTTTCGCCGACGACTCTGCGCGCGGGTTTATCTTTAGATACCGTCTAACTTTAGTCGTTCCACGGTCCCTCGCGTCCTCTTTCTCTCGCTTGATATTCCTTCTTTTCTTCTTTCTTTCTTCCCACCCCCCACCCTCGCGCCCCCCGAGACGATGACGTAATTGCCGCGAGGCCTGTAACCTTCGTTCATAATCCCCGCGACTCTTATTCCTCTTCTTCTTCTTCGTCTCTTCAAAGAGTTCCACAAACGCGGTCGCTGGCGGTCACAAGCCAAGTCACTCTTCCCGATACCTTTTTATAGACGAAGGCACAACATTGTGCGCTAAGCTAGACGGTGAGTGGGCGGAGGACGTCGTCTCGCTGGCTCTTCGGCACTTTTCATCACCGACGGTGGTGGCGGAAAGAAGACAACAACAAAAAATGGATCACCGCTCCGGTAACAAACGACGGGAGAGCCATCAGCGGCAAGTGGAGCCGTCGACGACGATGTTCGAGATTAAATTATGGCACGTTAGGTGTACACAAGATAAATCAAGCAAAATAGTCGTAAGTAGTAACGTAGGTGGTGTGTGTGTGTTTGTCGGTGCGTTTGCGTCGCAGACGGATTTTTCCAGACACCGCTGGCGACCTTCCGTCTCGAGGCTGAGGGGCGCCCAAAAATATCACTTCCTATCGGCCGATCGGCGAAGGAGCGAGGAAGATACCGCGAAAAGTGCGGGCACGTGTGCTCGTGAAAAAATAAAGACATTGGGAGGAAAAAATGTAATGAAAGATTTTAGGAAAGTTTCAGGCAGCGTCCGTTTTAATCGGGAATGAGTAAGAACTTCTGGATTCAAAGGCGCGTCACGTGCAACGGGCATCGAGAGCGAGTCTGCATCTTTCCTCTTCATCTTCTTCATGTTCTTCTTCTTGTGGCATCTGCCGTGGCCGAGCAGGACGGCGTGGCGGCAGAGATAGGAGCGATGCAATCGGCTGTCTCTTAGCGCACGCGTGTTTCTCGTCTATATATAGGTTGGCCCTGGGAGAGCAAAAATCACCCCGCAAAAAAATTTGGATCAAGGGGCTATTCACCAACGTCCGAGACAAGTACCTCCCCGCGGGGCTGCTGGGCTGCCGTGTGTCGTCGCCGGGGCTCCCACTTCGCCCACGGCGTCGCCGCAGTTGGACCAGAGATGAAGCTGCTGGACCGAAGTTCTTCATATTCGCTGTTCGTCTTCTTTTTCTTCGTACCTTTCTTAATCCTGACCTTACCGTGTTCCAAGTAATCCCCCCCCTCGCCCCCCCCCCCCACCCCCGGTGGGGCTGCTGAGCCGCGGTGTGTCGTCGCTGGAGCTTCCACTTCCCCCACAGCGTCTCCGCAGTTGGACCAAGGATGAAGCTGCTGGACCTAAGTTCTTCCTCAGATAGTCGCTGTGCGTCTTCTTTTTCTTCGTATCTTTCTTCATCCTGACCTTAACGTGATCCAACTTTGGATTGTAATTTTTCTCGCTTCTCTGTTGTGGATCCCGATTGCTTGTTCAAAAATCATCCTATAGGAAAATCCGAATGAAGGGGCCATTGACCAACGCCCGAGATAAGTAGTCACATGCGGGGCTGCTGAGCTGCCGTGTGTCGTAGCCGGGTTTCCGCATCGCCCACAGAGACTCTTCTGCTAGACCAATGATGCTGCTGCTGGACCAAAGTTGGTGCTGCTGGATCAAAGTTGCTGCTGCCAGACCAAAGTTGGTGCTGCTAGATCAAAGTTGCTGCTGCTGGACCAAAGTTGGTGCTGCTGGATCAAAGTTGCTGCTGCTGGACCAAAGTTGCTGCCGCTGGATCAAAGTTGCTGCTGCTGGACCAAAGTTATTTCTGCTAGATCAAAGTTGCTGCTGCTAGATCAAAGTTGCTGCTGCTAGACCAAAGTTGCTGCTAAATCAAAGTCGCTGCTGCTGCTAGACCAAAGTTGCTGCTGCTGATAGACCAAAGTTGCTGCTGCTAGACCAAAGTTGCTGCTGCTAGATCAAAGATGATGCTGCTGTACCAAAGTTGTTGCTGCTGCTGGACCAAAGTTGCTGCTGCTAGACCAAAGCTGCCCCTTTCGTATCCACTCTTCGTCTTCTTTTTCTTCATGCTTTTCTTCATCTTGTCCTGACCGTATTCCCACTTCCACTTCGCCTACACCGCCTCTTTAGCTGAACGAATGATGGTACTGCTGAGCTAAAGTTGCTGCCTCTGTACCAACGTTGCCACTTCTGAAACAAGTTGTTCCTCCCAGATCCGCTGTTCGTCTTCTTTTTCTTCATGATGTCTCAACCGTATTCCAACTTCCACTTGCAATTTCTCTCGCTCCTCTCTTCTACATCCAGATTCCTTAAAAAATCAGCCTATAAAAAAATATGGATCAAGGGTCCATTCACCAATGGCCAAAACAAGTTCCTCTCTGCGGGGCCGTTGAGCTGCCGTGTGTCTTCGACCGGGCTTCCACTTCGCCCACGGCCTCTCCTCTGCTGGACCAAAGTTGCTGCTGCTGGACCAAAGCTGCTCCCGTCATATTCGCCCTTCGTATTCTTTTTCTCCTTAGGTTTCTTCATCTTGTCCTTACCGTATTCCACTTCCACTTGTGATTTCTCTCGCTCCTCTCTTGTACACATCCCGATTCCTTCTTCCCATCCTCGCCCGTCCCGGAGCGCGTTCGAGCCGAGCAGCAAATACGCACTCATCCATATATAGTAAACCCATGAGGACGGCGTCGCTCACGCACTAGCCCACTCGAGAGAAGGACGGAGCGGGAGGACCGGCGGGGAGGAGGAGGCGAGGAGAAGGACCATTATAGCCAAGACACGTAGCAGAAGGAGAACAGAGAGGTTGGCTTGGTGGCTCATACGAGATGGGGATTAATGGCTTGCACGATGCGGAACGATCGACGTGATCTTCGAGTCACCACCACTAATGCCCCTTCCGCACGACTCACTCGTGCACTACTATCGATCCCACGCCGGATCGTCTATAAAAAATATTTTAGATCCTCGAGAGGCATAATTGAGAGAGATCGGCCGATTGGGCAGGGCGACGGGGCAGAATGTGGGCGAGTGTCGGCCACCTAGGGGAGAATCTCCCGACCTTAATTGTCCCAACGTTTTTGAGCAATGGTCGACACTTTTTTTTTATACTTCACCGAGGCTCGAGTTACCGTTCGAAGAGCTCTGTGCAAGAAGTGATAGGTTTTTTTATTAATCTATTAAAATGTATGTTCTATTTTTTAAAAAGTGCAACCCTCAAAGTGTCGAGGATAATTTATATGCTAAATAGACCAGATCTATAAATCGCTGGAGACTTTTATGGTCGAGATAAAACTATAAAGTTAGACTCAATCGTTCTGTTTTCAGGCGAGTTATACGATGCTTTGAAGGTGATAGGATGATTCTTTGAAGCTAGTCCGATCCTTTAAAGTCGACCTGATTCTTTAAAATCAGCCTCATCAGATTATTTAAAAATCAGTCTGATTATTTAAAAATCATTTCGATTATTTAAAAATCATTCTCATTATTTAAAAGTCATTTCGATTATTTAAAAATCATTCTGATTATTTAAAAAATCACTCTGATTCTTTCAAATCAATCTATTTATTTTTTACTCAGTCTGATTCCTTAAAGCCCGCCAAATTCTTCAAAAATGAACCTCACCCCAGGAGTCCACGAGCTCCGCAGTGGCGAATTTCATGTCTAGCAGTCTCCCAGTCCCGGAATTTTGCCCGCCGGAATGTCCGGTTCACAAGGGCCACCCGGTCTTACCCGCAAATGAGTTCGAATCACAGAAGTTGCGGATCTCCCTTGGCGATCTGTACACAAGTGGAATGATTTTACTGGATGATATAATTAGAGAAGGAATTTCGCGTGACTCTCTCCCTCTTTCTCCAGTCTATCAAAGAGTTTAAGAACTCTCTCTCGAGAGAGACAGGACGATGCCGCGACTCGGGGCGGCTCGGTGTATTACGGGGATCTCTCGTGTCGGTGTTCGCCGCAGCGCTCTCGGTCAGGAGAGGGTAAAACGAGAGACAAACTGCAAACTCGGGAGATACGAGACGATACACTCGTGCCGAGGCATCCTCGCAGATACGAAAGGAAGATAATCGTTGTGCGTCGGGGGGAAACTGGAATAAATATGACACTGCGAGCGAAAGACAGTCGAGTAGACGCTCCCACGCATTTAAACGCGTTAGCGCACATACATGAATGCACTCGCATAAAATACATGCAAAGAAGCGGACTCACGTAGATCGCAATGTGGCTCGCTCGTCGAGCCTCGGTAAACAGAGGGGAACGAGAGTGGGAACGTGTCTGTACGATAATATACTCGCGTAACTCGCGATATCCGGCGTTTATGCACGCGCGCCGCCGTACGAGCTGCGGAAAGATGAGAATGAGAAATATATATATATGTATATGTGTGTGCGTATCGTGTGTGTATATGTGTGTACGTATCGTCGAGCGGAAAGTTGCGACGGAAGAAAACCCTCAGACGACCGGTCGAGAGACGAGCGAATTTCAACGCTCTTCGTGCATTTTATTATAAGCGATATTTTTTTTTTTATTTTTTTTTGTTTTGTACGTTTAGAGAAAAGCGACGGCGCATGCGCAGAGCGGACGGACAGATGCGTCGGTCACGCGCGCCGCAGAAAACCGTAACACGACCGGTCGAGAGTCGAGCGAATTTCAACGCTCTTCGTACATTTTATTATAGGCGATATTTTTTTAAATTTATTTTTGGTATGTTTAGAGAAAAGCGACGGCGCATGCGCAAAGCATGCGAAAACCGTCACACGACCGGTCGAGAGTCGAGCAAATTTTAACGCTCTTCGTACATTTTATTATGGGCGATATTTTTTTTTATTTTATTTTTTTTATGATTTAGAGAAATGCGACGGCGCATGCGCAAAGCGGATGGTCAGCGGCGCGCCGCAGAGACCAAAACTCTGCGAGCGGGTATCTTACTTACCTCGGTGCGAGACGCGGAGACACCGGGAGCGAGATGAGAGGATGCACGAGAGGTAGAATCGCGAGTTCGGTGGTAGGGGCAGTGCAGTGGCCCGTGCCGACCGAAATACGCACGGAACGCGATGGCGTTACCCTGCGCACGCTCGCCGTCCAACCCTCGGATGATTCTTCCACGGGAGAGAGCTTTTTCTTCGAAAAAGCAACGCTCTCCGCTCTGCTCGGCTCATTTCCTGCGACGCTTCTTCGCTTTTAATTTTTTTTATTTTTTATTTTTTTATTTACCCAAGCTCTTCCTCACCTTTCGGTTATTTCTAAACTGCGCGGAAACTTGAGAAAGGAAGACACCGGGGGGATTAACCCTTCAAGTGCTATATACGAGAGATCAATAATGTAGCAATTATCGAGCCTGATTTGAACTCAAACGAAGTAAAAAACACTATGCACAGTAATAAAAAGTTTATGCCTTGCAGAAGAATTTATTGTCGATGAACGTCGACAGTTTTTTGTTTTGTTAATTTTCCGATCGCACCGTACGGGCTCGAAGAATAACGAGAGATCGACGACAGAGATTTGTCGATTTTGTGGAATCGTCAGTTACACACGTTTCCACGAAATTTTAATGACCGTCTCGCGAATTACACTATTTGTAAATTACACTATTTGTAAATTACACTATTTGGAAATTACACTATTTGGAAGTTATACTATTCGTAAACTATAATATTCGTAAATTATACTATTTGTAAGTTACACTATTTGTAAATTACACGACTGGCTCTCGCGATTTCATAAATGCGATGCATTGATATTCGCCGATTTTTGTGTGGTTTTTTTTTTAGAATTTCTTCATATAGAATTCGAAGATAACTTCTTTTTAAATACTGCACATCGGCAGGTATAAAGGCTCGAAGAATAATGAGAGGACGGATGACGATAGAGAATCGTCGATTTTGTGGAATCGTCAATTACACACGTTTCCACGAAATTTTAACGTCGCTCTGGTAAATTACACTAATGCCTCTCGCACTGATTATAATCTCGGTGCAATAATTTACGACAGTGATGTACAACGTTTGTTCCCCCCCGGTCGTCCCGTCGCCGCCGGCGCGGGGAAACCGTCGCGAAATATATTATATCGAATGAAAGAATTACTTGATGCGTGTTTATGCGGACCGTGATACAATAATAAAACGGAATCTCGCTGATGGAGATGAAAGAATGCAAGTTGCAAAGATCGAGACGAGTTAACGAGTCGAGTTATAAGAGTCTGCAAGACATATATATATATATAGATATTTTATACGTGCGCGGTGTTGGTATGTATATAAATATAAATCGGCACGAGAGTCATCGGTACCCGAGCGAGATTCTTCGTAATTTCTCGACGGCTGACCGGGGGGAAGGGCGGAGGAAGGGACGATTGTGTGACTCGAGCGAATCTGAAAACTGTGAACCCCAAGGACTGCTGACTAAATGAGCATCTGGTCGGCTTTAATATACTCGGATAATTGCAGACCATCAACGCGCTCCTCGCACTCACATTTTTCCCGCTAGATTGCCCAACCGCGAAAATGTTACACTTTTGTTTTGTTTTTTAGAACGATTTCCGGTCGGGCTTAAATTCACGTTGACCCTTAAATACCTTTCTGTATCAAAGTATATTTACAATTTAATTTCTTCTTAATGCACTTAAAAAACACTTTTAGACCCAAATATATGAACCGAAACATTAATAAAATTTCGGTAAAAGCACATTCTGCATTAATTCTTAAACGTAATTTACTGCATACTTAAATGCATGACTGTTGGACCAATACAATTTATTTTATTTTATTTCCGGTCGACCGTGCGGTAAAAAAAGGTTTGCACGCTCGACAACCATCTCTCGTTTGTTATCACAAAAACTAATTTGACTATAATCGTAAGATAAATGTTTGTCGAAAATACAAACCATTTTTGTCCGTGTGGAAAAAAAGATTTTTCCTGGAAGAATTCTGATTCTCGCTCGAGGCCAAATCCGCTCGTCCGGTAAACTTCCACGGAGGACGAATCCGTGTATTACATTTCCTTCGATCCTGGACGTGCCGTGTGTCTCTCCGTTCGGCGATAGTGCGTACGGTCGCCCCGCCGATCGGTGTATCGTGCGACACACTCTGGTGTACCGTACCGTTTGTAGTACATAACGTACGCGGAGAGAAACACGCTCATCGCCGTCGAACTGAGCCGGGACTCTCTTGCCTCGTGGAAACGTCGAGCACGCGGATGAATAATGCATCACTTTGGCGGCGACCGGCTTGCGCGCTCTCTCGCGAGCTCGCGCGCGCGCGCGCCCTCGTCCGTCAGATTTTATCGGTCTGACAATCGGCTTCCCAGAAGAGGAAAGGCTGCGAAAAATTCCAGCCAAGGATACGAATCAAGATCGTTCAACCGCTATTTCTCCTTGTCTCCTTCTTTTCCGTCTTCTCCCGATTCTACTTCCCCCCCTCCGAAACCCGTATGTGTGTATATATATATATTTATGTGTGTATTTATATATAGATTATACTTTGCTTTCTCCGATTGTCGTAACGCACGGAGTAAAGCCCTTCTACTACTCCGATTCCATCTTTTTGTTTTTTACTTTCTTAAATTCTATTGTTTTGTTACGTCCGGCTTTAAGAGGGTTTAATGGGAGTATGGATGGCTGGTGCGGAAAAATGCTACTTAGAAACAGTGACGGTGGCAAAAATTGAATGTCTTGAAGAAAAAAAAAAATAGTGGTTATTGGCGTTTATCGATGGGAAATAAAGAACTTTGGCAATACTTCGGGATTTCGAAAATTCGGGATATCGAAAATACCGAAGATGTTCGGGACATCGAAAATTGGTCGAAAACAAAAATGATTTAAAAAGAGCTTGACTTAAGAAGAGTTGGTCCAGAAATATGTGCTACTTTAAATCATGACGGCAGCCTTGCGGAGGTCTTAAAAATTAAAACAAAAACGTAGTGGTTTTTTGCGTGTATCGACAAGAAGTCAATACTTAACGCATCGAAAATTGGTCAGTCTAAAAAATGACTTTAAAAGAGTTTGATGAGAGTATTGTTGGCGAGGAAATATCCTACTAAAAAATAATGATGACGGCCAAAATCGGATGTCTTGAAAATAAATTTAAAAAAGTGGTCGTTTCTGGCGTTTTTTTATAGGGAATCAATTTTCTATCGATTCACTTTCAAATTCGGACTATAAATTTTCGTTAGCCCAAAGTATTGCCTGCGAACTCTCGAAAATTGGTCGATCCCAAAAGTGGCTTCAGAAGCGTTTGATGGGAATCAATATTATCAATATTTCCAGTATTGATAATATTGATGAGTTCCCGGGGTTATTGAAAATTGATGAAATGGCATTAAAGGAGCTTTATCTTACAGAACCAATGTTCGAGGGTACGCGAAGATCGCTCGCGATGCTAGAGTACGCATTTATGCCCGAGGAGATCCGCCGAGTAAAGTTACGGCAATCGGCGACAGGGCCTTCGCACTTCCTAACTCAAGCGACGAATTCCTCGCGAGCCTCTCGGGGGGACACTCCGCAACGCGAGCTAATACGATTCTCGAGAGCGCCACTGTACTCGAAGCATCCATAACGCAAGTTAGAGCTACTTGGAATTCCTCGGGCCGGTATGGATGGGAAAAGTGCCACTCGAGATTCCTCGAAGGACAATTACCATGCCATCCCGGACCCGCCACAGAGCGCGAGTGCAAACGTCGAAGCATCGTCTGTCACGAGGAAAAAGTACTCGTCCGTCCTCATCTACCATTCATAAAAAAAAATCTTAATAAAAAATAAAATTATTAGTACATTATTAAATTATAGAATCCCCGATGGTCAGGGATGATTACGATCGAAAACTTGTCTGCCACGTGGAAAAAGTACTCGTGGCCTCGTGTACGATACATTTACAAAATTAAATAAATAAATAATAAAAATAAAATGTTATTTTATTGAATCAAGAGAAAAAAAAAAACAATTAATAAAACATAAATGAATGAGTTTACAAAAATAAAAAAGGCTGAGTACCCCTCGAGTGGGGAAAAAGCAATCTAGTGCGAGTCCCCGTTGGCCAGGGATGGTAAACGGGTCGGGGACGTTATCGATGAAAAGTCATCGAATGGACCTTGCGACGCGGTTTGCGCTGCGAAATAATTAAAGCGAGTATTTTCGTATGGAACTGGAACAGTACGGGCGGACGATAATCGGGGTCGTGCGTGCACGCGTCGAACGTATCGAAGAAACGCGGCGGCGTCGGCAAAGATGCAAGAAAAAAAAGGAAACAAAAAAAAAACAAGAAAAACAAGAAAAAAAACTAACAGAGCTCTCCTTTCTCTGTCTTCGCCGCTGCTCGAGCTACGGTCGCGGCTAACTTTTCTACTAGAATTTCGTATAATAGCCGTACACAATCTGTAAGCTTTTCTCGTTTCGCGGACCAAGACGCGAGGGGAATGTGAATAAGTCGCTTAAGGAAATGACAACGTTGCTATCTCGGCGTTCCAATCGTCGCCGAGCCCACAATTGGATCCAGCGTCTGGGCGAATACACATCCATATACATATATATATATATATAAATATATATATATATATTTATATATACACATATGTATATACCTATATATATACATACATATATATGTATCTAGATGTATACATGTAGACATATATGTTTGTATATATGTATATGTACATGTATATGTATATATGTGTACAGACGGCGATCTATTTATCTCTTTGTGGCTCGTCGTAACGGCGACAGACACCTATCGTTAAAGTTTCACATGCGTGCTTCTCACCTTCTCTGCGCACTTGTATTTCTTTTTGCACTGGCGGGAGCGTCGGGCGGCGATATTATCATCAACAAGGGCCACATGGAAACAATATCTTTGTGGAGATATGCGTGGAATCAAATTTATTGATCTTCGAAAAATAAAAATTTCCAACGAAAAACCTGAGGCGCTCTTTTGGCAGGATAGAATAAAGGCGAAGAGTTTTTTTTTAACTCTAAATAAAATAAAAACTCTTCGGAAGAATCAGAAAAAAATGGTCACAAATGCAGTGTTGTATATGAAAGTGGTCAAGCGATAATCGACTGATTTTTTCAGTTCTTTTTATTCTCAAAAAAATCTTTAAGTAAAAAACCTTTTTTTTAAATATATGGCAGAAGATTTTAAAAAAAATTCAGATTTTTAGATTGCGGCGATCAATAAGTTCATTTTTTTTTATCATAAATAATTATAAACAATTTTTTTTAATCTAATAAAAAACTGAGTACTATTGAGAGTTAGTTCAGTGGTATGAAAAATCGCGGGCCCAATCCAAGAACTGAAGGGTTAGTCGCAAGTCCAAGTGGTAGGCAATGCATATATGCTATATTTATTTAAAAAAAAAATTTCTCGACGTCAATATAGAATGTTTAGGCGGGCGAAAAATAAGCGCTAGATTAGCGATCGGCGGGAAAAGTTACTCGGCTGCAGGTTCAAAACGACGAATTTTTTCTTTTTTTTTATAACTTCCTTTTGCAAAAAGCAGCGACTCTAAGTATTTTCGAACTCGAAGCACTCAGACGAAATCTCGGGGAAAACCCGGGCTCCGTCGTGTTCCAAAAACTTTTTTTTTTCACGACGTTTACAAGCTCCTCGTAAATCGGCGAGATTTTTTTAGATAGAGGGATACACAATTTTTTATAAATTCAATATAAATTCTTGTTTTTTTTTATATTTATTTTTTTATATATGTCTGTGAAGCGGTGGGAGCCACGCGAAGAGCCATCGCCGACGAAAAATTGTATAATTTACGATAATACACGCGCGCGTGTATGTGTCACCGTTACAATATACGTTTTATTATTATTTTTTTTCTTCCTCACCGCTCGTCGCGCGAAGCGCGCAAAAGCTCGGCTTCCACGAGATTTCTCGCTGAGACGCAGAAACGTTATAGGCTCCTGGTACCGAGCCAAGAATCTCAACGAGCCGTGTGTGGTCCACGGTAAATCCGAGGCGGAGGACTCGACGGAATTATTAAAGATGGCGAACGGAATCCTTCCGCGCAGGCCCAATGCGAAAGGGACTTCCGCACCATCAGCAGGTCATAAAGGCGTAATAATTAATAACGCGTAAAATCATAATTCATAAATCAATTTCATCACTGATTAATCACAATCTATAATTTATGATTAACTAGCGTTTACGTTGGGCCGCGCGCTTCACGCGATCGCATGAGTTTCGTAAATTAACTTTGCTTTTATCTCCACTGCAATAAGAACTCTCTAAGCTTCACCAAAAAGGGAGAGGCATCTTTACCGAAAGCGGGGGCTCAACTGGAGGTGGGGGAGCAAATGAACAAATCTACAGTTTTCCAAAATATATACGAGATAATTCATAAATCGTTAATCATAATTTATAATTCATCAATTATAATTCATAACTCATAAATCATAATTTATAAATTGTAATTAACTAGCGGTTATGTTAGCTCGCGTGATTCGCGCGCTCGCATGGGTTCCGGAAGTTAACTTTGCTCTTACCTCCACTACAATACGAACTCTCTAAGTTTCACAAAAAAAGGGCGCTCAGCTTCACCGAAAGGAGGGTTTAGCTTTTGGGGAGAGGGGGGGGACAAACATCCAAACCAACAGACAAATCTACAGTTCTCCAAAATATATATAAGATAATTAATAAATCATAATTCATCATTTATAATTAATAAATTATAATTCATAACTCATAAATTATCATTTATAAATTATAATTAACTAGCGGTTATGTTGGCGTGATTCGCGCTCTCGCATGGGTTCCGGAAGTTAACTTTGCTTTTACCTCCACTACAATAAGAACTCTCCAAGTTTCACCAAATAGACGGTCAGCTTCACCGAAAGGGTGGCTCAGCTGGGGGGAACAAACATCCAAACCAACAAACAATTCCACAGTTTTCCTAAATATATAAAAGAAACTATAACCATTAACAATTTACAATCGATAAGTTACAATTCATTAATTACGATTCATGAATCATAATTCATAATAAATAAATCACAATTGACAACGCGCATTAACCGTTAAGAGCGCGATTTCGGTTACCTCGAGGGTGTGAAAACTAATCTATCTCGGTCGGCCTTTCCTGTCGCGGAATTCTCGCGTCCTTCGAGGTTTGCTTAGAATGCCGGCTGATACCGCTCGAGAGAGAATCGAGATCGATAACCCCGTCTAGTGCGGGGGCTCCGCGCCGCTGCCTTTGCGTCCGGGTTCGTTTAGCTCTCTTGCAAAGTACGCGGTATCTCCGCGGCCTCAACTTTTCCTCAGACCCCCCCCCCTCCCCTCCCCGTCCGTTATTGAAATCACAGCGCATACCTCCCGCTATATTACGAGTGATAGCGAGTTCCAGCGCGGGCGCTAGAGAGATCTATAGATCGCCCGAGAGTCGAAGAAAAGAGATTGGGGGGGGGGTAGGGAAGAAAAAGAAAAATCGGCAAAGAGGGTTCATCGAGTTTGCAAAGTGGAGAAGAGACGTTCTCGCATTCTTTCGAGGTCGATTACGCCCGATCCGTCGACTCGGCCGCCGCGCTCGAGATCTGCATACAATGTCTCTCTCCCTAGTCGTTCTCCGCCGCAGTCGTCGTTCTCTCGCCGCCTCGCCCGTTCACGTCGCCCCTGCAAACACCCGGCATCCTCCGATCCTTCTGTTCTCATCGCGCCTTCGCGTTACACGAATGCCACGCGTTTTACATCCTCTCTCGTTCACCGCACCCTACTTAATGTCTTTTTTTGTTTTCTTTGAGTTCTTTTTTATACATGTGTTACAATTTATCGCTCTCGAAGCCCGCCGGCCTTTCATCTCTCTGTCCCGGAGAAAAATCGGACGGGGAAAAATAGTTTAGTGAAATCGATTAAATCATTTTTTTATTTATTTTTGAGTCGCTGGTGAGAACAATTTATGGCAAGATCGTAGACGAACTTCGTGTTGAAGTTTTTTTTAAAGTGGATGACACTGTATAGTATAGTTTTTTAAACATATTTTAATAATTATCGTAAATTTTTTCTAGTCGCGCTAGCTGAATAATAATAGTTGCAAAATACTTGGAACACGAAAATCGTCGAGAATCTCACGATTGATTTTCTCGACGAATAAAACATTTCTTCGTTACGGAAATATAGTTTGATAAATTAAAGTAGATTTTTTTTGTAACCAGGACGTAATTGGCTCGAGCCAACGAGTACAATTTTGTTGACAAATCACAACCCGCATTCCGAAGGAATACGACCTTTAGAAAGACCTTGCAAAAAAAAACTCAATCAGCAATTTATGTTTTTCCAAACGTAGATCCTCGTCCAGTCTTGCATGGATCAGCTGATCGACGAATATTTAACGATCAATCTAGCAGCTCGTAAAAACTGGAGAGAGCAACACGTTCCTCAGCGAATTCACCAAAGCAGCTGCTATGCGATAACCATATGTATATACATATCGTACATTGTACGAAAATTTTGTTTGAAAACTTATGAAAGGTATTATGATAAGATTTTTTACATAATAAACTGTTTCTGAAATTTTTGTAAAATTCAGTCAAGAGATTTATAATTTTACTATCTGGTATTTCAATTTTCCAACAAAAAAAAGTACATTAGTCTTCAATTAATGTAAGTAACGTAAGCGAATTTCGCGTTTCAACGCATTAAATTTACAATTTATCTTTACAGTGTATACACATATATAACATGTATATAACATATATATAACTCATCGACTATGCGAACAAATGACAGTCGTATTTTACACTATACAGTGCCACAGTATCGTTGCGTGTACACATAGCATTAAAGTACATACGCGAGAGTCGCCCGGTAAATAAAACAAATATAGTATGCAAATGCATACGACGCATATTCCGGG
Organism: Stenichneumon culpator; assembly: GCA_964017025.1. Lineage (NCBI taxonomy): Eukaryota > Metazoa > Arthropoda > Insecta > Hymenoptera > Ichneumonidae > Stenichneumon > Stenichneumon culpator. Next base: position 13,743,226 of record OZ024779.1, on the reverse strand, counting down.
CCCAACCCAATCCCGCTTCTCCATACGTAATGCGTGGCTTTTCAAACGAATTCAGGACGTTACGTGCCTCTGCGCCACAGTCCGTTGTTCCCTCGGCTCTGCTTGTGCCTCCTCTGGACGGTTTGTTGCGCTCTGCTGTTATGCCCTCCCCCCCCCCTTCCTCCTCCAGCTCAACTGATATACGAATGTTATGCATGTATATCGAGGAACCCCGGTATGTATTACAAGCCTATGCATTACGCAAACGAGAGAGGCGCGTCCCGAGACTTTTGTCAGGGCGGCGTTGTGTACGCCGGCTAACGCGCATGCGCGCGTGCGCGCGCACCATTATATTCGTACCTCTTCGACCACCTCGGGTTTTTCGAACGCTCGGGCCTCGGTCCGACAAACTCTCGGCTAAAATATACGCAAACATACACGTTCAGGCACGTGCACATAAATATATATATATATATATATATATATATATATATATGAACGCGAACAAATTATTCAGATAAAGATCTTTCGATTTCCTGGGGGAACGAGAGGTGAGCGGAGCGTTCGGGTGCGCGCGCAGAGGGCCCAAGTGGAAAAGGTGCGGAATGGTCAGCCAAGGCGAGTACGACACGCACGTGTACAATTCCGCGTGCTGGGGCCGATATCCGGCCAAGTAAAACTTGGCGGTGCTCTGTACATGCATGTGTCTATACACACCTATATATCTATATAGGTACAATATATATATATGTACTATAGATGCAGGGGGGGGGGGGGGGGGGGTGAGCGTGACTCGTCGGAGCGAGACCGTTTACGTTAAAATTTATATCGGTAAATATCGGTGAAGTCGTGCCGGGAATGGAAAATAAATGAGTGTCGCGACGATATTCCACGCGATCGCGGTGTATCGACGGTTTAATGGAATATCGCTCGGAGTTATGTGCGTGCGTACCGCGCACCTCTGGCGTCGCGATAGCTGCACGATACGGCGCAGCATCCGCGAGCCTGGCGCTATGGACGACCCCTTAGAACGAGCCTCGTTTCCGGTGAGGGAAAAAAAAAAATTGATAGCGCGAGAAACTTTTGCAAATTTTAGCAGGAAAATAATGTTAGATGTTAATTTTTTTTTAATAATACTTCGGGAATTTCCGGTCAAAAGACTTTGTCCAGAACGCATGGGATAAAAAATAAAAACAAATTGAAGGATATATTTCGAGAAATATTGTTTGGGAGGGTCAGAGTGGGGCAAAACGGACGATTTTTTTTACAAATTTCTCGTGAACCGGAAAAATAAAAAATAATCTCCTCGAAAACAGGGGTCCGTTTTGCCCGACTCTCTCGTCCCGCCGAACCGTCGATGATCGCGACGAAATTGCGAACGGAGAGCTCGTCAGGGGCGATCGGGTCGACGCCGCCTGACCGAGACCACGAAAAAAAAAAAAAAAAATAATAATAATAAAAACAAAAATAAAAAGCTCGTCGTGTCGGCAGCGAGGCGTGGAGAAGATACCCATCGATTGTTAGGTGCGGCGTGCACGATGGGTAGTGCAGGAGCATCGCCGGAGCGTCTCCGAAGCTGGCCCGACGAGGAAGCCTGAGAGTTGGGAGTTGCCCGTACGAATCCGCTAGCGGTAGGTACAGCCAGCGTCGGCTAAGCGCGAGCGAAGAACCGAGACCGAGAGAGCCACACATCAGCGCGCTGAGGAGAGAATCGTCGCGCGGAGGTGGTGAGTCGTTTTGTGTCTGCTGCCCGGCTAAATATACTCGAACTGCTGCTTCGAAGCTCGCACTGCTCCCTCCCCCCCCCCTCTCTCTCTCCCTCTCTTAGCCGCTCTTTTCGCATGTACCTTTCGAGCGGTTCCTTCCTGAAGAAAAGCTTTCCTTGGAACTCGACTCCATCCCGAAAGCCATAGTTTTTTCTCCGGGAAAGAAAATTTAAAAAAAAAGGAAAAAATAAATAAAGAGGCTTGGAAAATTCTCTCTTAGCCGCTCTTTTCGCCTTCGAGCGGTTTCTTCCTGAAGAAAAGCTTTTCTTCGAACTCGGCTCTATTCCGAAATCCAGTGCTTCTTTTTCTGACACATTTACATCTCTACCACTCGCAAGTCTACCAGAAAACAAAGCTATAAAAAAAGACAGCTCTAACAACTCTATAACATCTCTACCGAAATCTCTACCAGACAGTAAAAAAACTCTACCAGAACCAAGATAAAACTGTACCGGAATGGAAATAAAACTCTACCGGAATGGACATAACACTACAAGAATTACAACACAACTGTACTGGAATACAAGGCTACCGTCTATCTTTGTATACCGGAAGAGTTTTATTTCAACTCCGGTAGAGTTTTATTTTGATTCTGGTAGAGTTTATTCACTTTCTGGTAGAGTTCTAATAAGGTAAAAGGCCCAGTTTATGAAATTTCTACGCAATTCTCTCCCTTTAAGCGTGTAAAATCATAGGGACAAACAAGGAACACCAAGTTTCGCAGCTTGTGATCCCCCGAACGCGCGTTATCCATTGGCTGCATATCAAATGGCGGGAGGAGCCAACAATGCTAGGTAGCCCTGCCACAAACTGGGTCGTCTACCCTACGGTAGAGTTGTGAGTGGTAGAGATGTGAATGTGCCCTTTTTCTTGAGCGAAAAAATAAAAAATGTTATTTTTGTTAAATAAAAGGGTATCGAAAATTCTTTCTAAGGTTTGCACACGAACGGTGCATTCCTGCCTGAAGAAAACATTTCCTTGGATCTCGGTTCCATTCCGAAAACAATTTTTTTGTTTGTTTAATAAAAAGTTTTGGAAAATTCTTCGAGGTATCGAGGTACGCCTAGTGCGGCAATCACTGCGCGAATAAGACGTTTATGTTACGACGTGAGTGTAAGTATCTAATGGCTGCACACGACGCCGGACGTGTTTCACCTACTCCAACGAAGCTGTAACACGCCGTGCCTGCTGCTGACTAAACTTGTTCCGGACACACAAGGGGATCTTTGTCTTTGTGGCTGCGGCCAATTAAGCCTCGATCTCTTACCGAGGATCTACTACGTGTGGAGGCTCTCCTGGTCTCTCTCCATCTCGATCGACCACACGAGAGTGAATAAAGTCCATTTACGCAAATTTTCTTAAGGATTAAGGAGAAGCCGCGCGAGCGTAACTCGGCAAACTTTTATTCCGTGTCGTCGGATCTTAATGCCCAGCCCGCGGCGCAGCTTCGTCTCCGTCGACACTGACCTAGCCGTTTTCAAGGCGTCCGCAAGGGCCGCCGTCGAATTTAATCCCAGAACCGCTACAACGTCACTTTACATATTGTGAAACATTTTTTGAAAAGTTTGTCCGAGTATAATGAAATGAAATAAAATGAAACAAAATGAAAGAAAATGATACAAAATGAAAGAAAGTGAAATAAAACGAGATTGAATAAAATTAAATGAAATAAATATTTCTTCGCACCTCATCGACCCCACACATAGGTCTGGGAGCCCGGGTCGTCGAAACTCGGGGAACACAACCGACGCAGTTGGATATTTTCCGTTCCCAAAGTTTGGGAAGAATGTTGGTGTCAATATCGAATGTCAGAACATCGATATACATCAATATACATCGATACACATCGATATAAATCGATATAGATCGATATACATCTATATATATCGATATACATTGATACACATCGAAATACATCGAAATACATCGATGCACATCGATATTAATCGATTACATCATCAGCATTAAAAACATATATATCAAACACGAAAAAAAGAAAAAGTACTCAAAATCTTTTTCTCGAAACAGCTGGCGTATGCCATAGCCCGCGCGTGACGTTCCCGGCTCGACGAAGCTCGAGAAACTCAACCGCCGCAGTTGTATAGTTCTTCCTTTCCGAATTTTGGGAAGAATGTCGGTACAGGTGGTTGTTCCGGTGCGTTGCGCAGAGTCCGATGTACCCGCCGGGGGTTTCCCCGGCCGTGCTATATATTTCCCCGAAGGAAACGCGATCCGCGACCATTAAAGCGAGCTTGGCAACGGGCAGCGAAAACTGCTCGCAGGAAAGGTGAGGGGAAGGGGGGAAGAGATATACGGGAGAATGCATCGGGCCAGGTAGAGAGAGCGTCAGATCGCAGGCAAAACTATCCGCACGCCGGTAGCGGCGAGCCCCTCCGGCGCGCGAGAGCGTCGTAGATCTAACGGCGAAGAGAGGAAGCTCTGTCTCGTATTATACACCGCTAATTTGCGCGCTTTAAAGACGGCCGGGCCTCTGTCCGTCAGCTGGCTGGACGCGACGACGGTGAGAAACACAAAACACCGCCCGACGGCCAAGGAGAGAGAAACGGCCCGAGGGCGAAGACACGAAAACCCCCGATAAATCTTCGATAGCGCAAGGCGCATGCGCGCGCAGCGAGGCAAACTGTATTCGCTGTTTGCGCGAGTCGCTGTCAAGACTACGCCAGTGACGAATAGCTGTTTTCTCGCGAGGTATTTCATACATCTATAGACGCTTTATCGTCATCGAGATTGCGAGCGTTGGAAAAAAAATAATAATAAAAAAAGAATGAAAAGAGCGTTACGAAGGCGTCGGAGAAAAAAAGGTCAGTGGGTTGGGTCAGTCATCGAGCGCGTCACGCGAGAAGAGTATCTCCGGCGGGCGAGCGGGAAGTGGCAGGAAAACTCGCTAGTCCGAGACTCGCGTTTACTGTACAGCGTCCGTCGCGGGGCTCTCGATGTTTGCTCGATCTTAATGGTAAGCGGCTAACAAGCTGGGAGCCGCGTCAGCGGCCCGCTAGGCAGCCCGAGAGTCCGGAAGATTAACCGGGAGGGGGGAGACAAATAGGATTTAAAGAAAAATAAATAAAGAAAAACGAGCAGGAAAAGAAAGAACCAGTCGCACGAGCTATCGAGCGGGCCTTGTAGCGTGGGCACTTATCGCGCGGGTTAACAGGTGTTCGCGGCCGAAACGAGCGTAGTGTCCCGGCTGAGCCTCAAGGACACTTCCGCTTCCAGGAACATCACCTCCGAGGCGCGACTCGTTGAGAGCTTCGTGTTTTATTGGTAATATAGTTGATAATCTTTGAATATCGTGCGGCAGTGAAAAATATTTGTCGAATATTAGGGAACAATTATATTAATATTGATATATGTTATTGATATTATATCATTTTTTTTTTAGCTGAAGGACCAAGGTCGATGGCTTGTTAGCAGATGTTGTTACCATACATTCATGTCATCACCAAGGACATTTGTAACATACTTGAATGATCGATAACCACTGCAACATCTTGCTAATAAATTACTTGTACTACTACTTGTATCATTTTATATAATATTCAATATATAATAATATAATTATTATATTATTGTTAACCAATATTATCAACATTTGTTAATAATAGATATATATAGAAGTACAGAATTTTGTCCTCAAGGACACTTCCGTTTCCAGGAAGATCGCCTCCGAGGCGCACCTTGTTAAGAGCTTCTTGTTTTATTGGCAACATAGTTGATAATATTTGTATAACGTGCAACGTGCAAAAATTTGGTTAAATATTAATAAACACTGATATTAATATTATTATATATAATTATTGTATAATATTAAATATACATTCATATTATGTTTGTCAATGTTTGTCAATAATCGATAAATGCGAATATATAATGGTGTCCCCTAGGACACTTCCGCTTGCAGGAAGATCACCCCCGACGCTAAACTCGTAAGGAGCTTCCTGTTTTATTAGTTCAGCTGATACTATTTATATAACGTGCAATAGTGCAAAATATTTGTTAAATATTAATAAACACTAATATTAATATTATTATATATAATTATTACATAATATTAAATACACATTCATATTATTGATGTTTGTCAATAATCGATAAATGCAAATATATAATGGTGTCCTTTAGGACACTTCCGCTTGCAGGAAGATCACCCCCGACGCTAAACTCGTAAGGAGCTTCCTGTTTTATTAGCTTAGCTGATACTATGTATATAACGTGCGGCAGTGAAAAATATTTGTTGAATATTAATCAACAATGATATTAACATTAATATATATTAACATAATATAATATTAAATATATATTAATGTAATAATATTATTGTTAATCAATATTATTAATGTCTGTGAATATTCGGTAAATACAAATGCATAATGTGCATCAGCTCGTCCCGCCGACGCGAGAGACCATTCAGTATATCTCCCGCGAATTTGATCTTCGATTAAAAATTAATTTCGTTAATTTTTTTTTTTTTTTTCTCAAGTGTTACAGCACATCTTTTCGACGATCAGTCCCGATAAGTCGGTAAGTGTACGAACACGCACTCGTGAGCGATAGCGAGATCGCGCCGTGATTTGTCCTCGAGTAAACGGGCTCGCGTTATCTGTTATTAACGACGACGCACCCGGTGCGTCTTACAATATTAACCGACTCGTATAAATTTAGCCTCACAGCTATGACGAGCGATTTTTTCCCCCCGAGAGTATCGATTTCTCTCCTCGGCGAGCGACTATTCCTCTTATAAATCGGCGATATCTCCATGTCGAAAAATAACGATGAAAATAATAGTTTGCCCAAGTTCCCGAGCGGATATTTATCCCGGTCCCACTTTTCGTCCTCCTCCTCCCCTTCCCCCTGTTTATTATCGGAATTTCACTCGACACAGCGAAACGAGCCTGCGGCGCGGTGCGCCAACCAACATCATCAACAGCATTAAGAAAATACGAAGCGACGAAAGTTGTACGACTTGCACGATTCCCACTCCTCATTTTAATACATACATATATATATATATGTATATGTATTGTATATATGTATACGTACCATGTACTTATACATTTTATATATATGTATGTATGTATAATGTGTGGCGAAAAAATATTTTTGAATCGCGAAATATTGGATTAACCGCGTGCGTTCAGTTCTTTCGAACCGTACGGGGTCGAGGAGTGGTGGGAGAGGGGGGGGGGAGCTCGCGCCGGCGCGACGACGGGGGTGGGTACGACGACGGACTCGAGATATCGTCGTACGACAATAATATAACGACCGTATCAATAAGGACGCCTATTAATAGTGAAGAGAAGAGGGAACGAGAGAAAAAGCTAGGAGAGAGTGAGAGCGAACTAGATAGAAAATTGCGAAATCGTTCCTCGTGGCACCGTCTCTGGTGACCACCTTATCGCGCCAATCTTTCAGCTCCAACATCTGCAATTAATTAAAATCCTGAGGAGCGCGCGCGCGCGCTCGCTCCTATGTTTTATTTTTATTTTTTATTTTTTTTTATCTCCTCTCTGGGTGCAATTAATCGATTACCGAACAATTATGTCGGCCAAGTGAGATGAGCACAGAGGAGATAAAGCCGACTCGGCAAGGTCCTCTCACTCGCTTGTGTTCTCTTGCTCCTTGTGAAAGTTGCCGGTAAATCCTTCTTTTTCTTTTTCTTTTTTTCTCTACATATCTTTTACACGAGTCGCATGAGACGATAGACTCCCCTCGTAGGAGCCGGAGAAACCTTCGTTTGTCGCAACGAACAATTTTAGTGTTAACTTTTAGTGCATAAACAGTAGATTAAATTTAATCATTTTATTTGAAAACGAAAAAAAAATATAGAAATTATATGTATAATATGAGAATTTCCTTTCGATAAAACAAAATTACATGTTTTCCGCGGATAGACGGTGTAAAAATCAAAGTTTCCTCTATGAGGAAGCAATAGGGTTTCTACATTCTCAAACATTGCCCGCAAACATGCAAAATTGTACCTCGGTAATTTTACAATTTTGTAAATGAAAAAAACCGTTTATTGATTTTTTGCGTTCATTAAACGTACAAATCGTTTTTTCTACCGTATTACGCACTTTGCATAATCGGCTATAAGGAACTCCCCGTTCATTCCAGTTAAGTATACAAAAATGTACTAAACACCGGCGTATCCTCCACGAGTGTCAGAGCAGGAGGGAGGGGGGCAAGGGGGTTCGGTTGGACGAAAAGTGCAAAAAAAAAAAAAAAATGTATAATAAAACAATATAAAAAATTCCCTTCATTCTCAATAATTTTCCTGCCCACAGTTCAAAATTCTACCTCGTTATTTTTACAATTTGTTAATTAAAAATAAAAACGAGTTCATTGACAAAAAAAATTAATGTAAAAAATCTACGAATCATCTTTTACCGTGTTTCCCACTTTGCATAATTGGCTCTAAGGGATTCCCCGTTTACCCCACTTAAGTATACAACAACATGCCCAACATCGGCGTGCCCTCCAGGAGTCGCAATGAAGTGAGGGGGGGGGGGGGGGGGGTCGGTTGGGCGAAAACTGTGGAAAGGTCATTGGAGGTTCCCGAGCACGCCGCACGGCCTGGCCGCCTCGTTGAATCAATCGTGCGTCCGCACGGAGAGTCGTTGCGCGGTGCATAGAGAGGCCATCGCGCGGGCTCTCACTCGCGCACTATCGGCAAGTGCGTTCGTGGCATCTGGGTCACGTCGAGGTGTATAGAGGGCTATAGCTAGAGGCTCGCTCGTCGTCGACGACCGAGAGAGGCTTCCCCTCCCCGCGCGTCCCTACGTAGCGGCGACGTTCGAGTCTCGCACCTCAAGTAGCTTTTATACGTGCAAAGAAAAAAATAAAATAAAAGAAAAAAAAAAACATTAAACGGCGGGAAGGAACAAAGCCGTGCGCCGAGCCTCCTCGCGAGGAGCGTACAGAACGCGCGCGCTGCGTGCCCGCTAGCGCCTCAAGGCTCGCCCGAGCGAAATACTGTCCCTCCTAAGGAATTCGATCGGACGATTCGTCCGTGCGACGGCTGCGGTGGTCTCCGCTACGCTGCGCTCGGATTCGCTCGAGTCGTTCGCCAAGTTCGCTTCCCCCCCCCCCCCTCTCGATTCCGGCGGAAAACGCTCGTACGATCGATTCTCGAAAGGTTTCGCGATTTTTGCGAATTGATCGCGCTCGGAGTGAAGCGAGCCCGCTCGCAGGCTCCTCGCTCGTCGACCATTCCACGTGAACGTTTTTCACGTGCTCGTCCGCGTTGCGTAATGTCCCGGCGAGACGTGAGACACAGAACCGGCGGCTGTGGTCGACGTAGCGCCCGGCGCTTCGCGCAAAGGAAACTTTTTTTTTTCACTGTCGTTCGTTCCAAGAGTCGAACGAACGAGCTTGGTCGATCAACGGAAGTGTCTATCTTTTATTTTTTTATATGTATATATTAATTCCGTTCGTGGCGTTCTCTTAAACTCTTTTCCGCCGACTCGCAGGTCGCACTGCGTCATCGTCGAACAGAGATTTTTGGCACGGCATTTTAAACACCTCGTATAGCCGTTGACGCCCCGACCGGGGAAAATTGACCGGTTACTCAAAAGCCGAGGCGGGTGTCACAACCGTCTGACGGAAAAGGTCGTCGTTGAGGAAAATATCGAACAAAATTTACCTATTTTTTTTAAATCCAAAGTTGGGTGTAAAATAAAAAATAAATATAAAAAAATGTTGAACTCACCGGCGGCTCTGTGCGGTCTTCTCGCCCAATCGTCCTCGATCAGGGGTGCTACCCGTCGCGCTCGCGAGCCCAACGGGAGCGACATTATCGCCAGCAGCACGGGCAACACCGTATCGATGTGAAAATGCATCTTCGATCCTTTTTTTTTCTTTATCGTTTTTGTTCTTTATCAAATCTTATCTCGGCGCTCTCCTCTCTCGAACTTTTCTTCAGCCAACACTCACTTCGCGAGGCGTTAAATATAAATATATATAAATAAATAGATACATGCGATTATATCGCGTATATTTATATATATATAAGTATATATATATAGAAAGATGTATCCGCCGGATATCTGGCACTGGTTTCTAAGTCACCAGTCCTCCGTCTCGATCGCGATAAAAACTCGTTAAGTTTCCTTTATTTATTTTTTCACAATATTTCTTCCGCACTCAAAATAAATTCCTGTTTTTGTTTCGCTTCATTAAAAAAAAAAATTTATATATTACTTTTTTTTATTATTTTTTTTCAACTTCTGTCTCTCGCGCGTGCAGTTTTTCGCGGCTCTAGTTACTTAATATACTTGTAACAAACTCGGCACCGCGCTGCCACTGGTGTGGTCTATTAACCGTTCACTCCACAAAACTCGGCGGACTCGAACTGCAAACTCGGGCCGTCTCTCGAGCCGCGCGACACACTCGGGACAGCGGCACGTACACACCAAGTCCTCCTCACTCGGGTTTGGCTCGGCTGGCAAGCGAGCACACCGCGAGCGCGCCTCTCCTCACTCGACTGCGCTTATAGCCGAGAGAGCCTCGTACGAAACACGTCCTCCTCGTGCGGTAACGTGGGATACGTACGATAACAATTAACGGGCACGGTCATACGACTGCGCCGGGAGTCGTTCGTCCGTGGTCCGCGTGCTTCATCCTCTTCGATAACTAATACCACCGGCGCATCGCTCGCCGTTCTCTATCGGCTACCGACATCGGCGATCTTACGCTCACGCTCTCGCCCCCGCTCGCCTCTCTCGTGCCTTCGACGCGCTTCCCCCCCAAAGAGTTTTCGCTCTTTACTTACGAACGCGATGTGTACGCACGATGAAATTTTTTCGGCGGACCAAAAATTTGCTCGTCAGCGTTTTTATTTCTTTCAACTTTTATTTTCGTCTGTGTTTTTAAAAAAATTTTATACTCTTCTGTTTTTAATCATTTTTCTTCTCGTCTATGTTTAAAAAATGTTGATTCTCGTCAGTGTTTTTATTACGCTTATTCCGTACAGGCGTAAAATTCGTTCAACGAAATTCGTTCGACGAGCCGAAAATTTGCTCGTCGGCCTTCAACAAATTTTTAATACTTGTCCGTGTTCTTATGAATTTTATTCCGTACGAGCGCGAAATTTGTGCGACGAAATTTTTCGACGTGTCGAAAATTTGCTCGTCGGCGTTTTAACGAATTTTTAATTCTCGTCCGTACTTTTAGGACTATTATTTCGTACGAGCGCGAAATTGGTACGACGAAACTTTCGGCGAGACCGAAAATTTGGTATTCTGGCGTTTTTTGTTATTATTATTATTGTTTGTTTCTCTCGATACGTTTTTGTTTTCGTTTTGTTTATTTTTCTCCGTAATCACCGCGCGAGGATGCGGAGAGCCAGCGTGGCTATTGACTAGCTAACTGACTGACTGGTTGACTGACTGACTGACTGAGCGCGGCCGCGGGGCCCTCTCCGTGCTCGACCGTTCTTCGCGTTACTCGGGGCGCTCTCTCTAGTCTCTCGCTAGCCTGGCCGACTGGGTGGGAGGCTGCGCCCGCTCGGTGTGTGCACCGGCGCGCACTTCGGCTCCTATCCGATGTGTCCGATCGTCGGGACCGGGCGCGGGTTTTACACCACTCCGACACAGGCTCCTCCTCGGATCGCACACTGCACGCGCTTCGCGCCGTCCGCGACGCGTGCGCCTCTTCCTTCCGTTCTATCCTTCCCTCTTGTATATATATATATATATATATATATTTTTTTTTTAATCTATACTTTGCAATCTTTTCGCTCCTCGCGAAAAACTTCGGCGTAAATGTTTCGACTTCTTCCTTTCTAATTTAATTTGTTTTCTTCTCCGGATTGTTACGTTGATTACGTTGACGCGCGTGCGCAGTCGAGAGTAAAACACTTTATATTACATATCGATATGTTTTTTGTTTATCTGTACTTTGCAATATTTTCGCTTTCCAATTTTTCGAATTGAAAAATGTTTTCTTTTCTTTTTTCTTCGGATTATTGTTAATTACGTTGACGCGCGTGCGCAGTCGAGAGTAAAACGTTTCAAGTCCGAGCCGGTCGGGTTAAAGTCGGAGGGCTCCGGCGGTGAGTGTCGTTGCTCGTGGAACGATGACAACTGTCGACTGGCCGGTTGACACGGTTGCTTTTATGGATGGGGCAGAGGGGTCCGACCACGTTGCGATGCCGCTCCTCCGGGACTGGTCCCGCGCACACCGCGCACTGCGCGCCTCTTCCTCCCCGCGACGGTTAGTGTGAAACCGCGCGCGCGCGCCTCTCGCACTTCACCGGCGCGACCATCCTTCTCCCCTCTCTCTCTCCCTTTGCCGGTTCGCTCGCCTCGCGCTCGTCTTCTTCCTCCGTCGTTTCGTCCTCCGCTTCTTTCCTCGTATTCTCCTTCCGACTTTGCTTTTGAAGACTCGCCGGGGACTTTCTGTCTCTCTCGCTCCGAGACACTTCGATTCCCCCCCCCCTCCCCCCCTGGCCGACCCGAGCCGCACACTTCGCGACTCTACTTTCGTACCGTCAAGTGCCAGAAGCGCCTTTTTGCTTTTGTAGTTGCAGCAACCCTCTTCGCTCCTGCCGACGATACGCCCCCCCCCCTCCCCCCTCTCCCCACCCATGAGACCCCACGCTTGTTCTAATTAAATCGTAGTGCACTTCTTTTACTCACTTTTCTTTTTCGTTCGGCAAATCTTCGACGGTTTTTTTTTTCGTTTTGCGGACGATCGTCGAATAGTTATAGAGGATAGACTCGTTCTCGCGGAGGGTTTGTCCTGGATTGTTCGACTACTGGAGACACGGTTGCTGCTCACGGGAAGGAGCATAAACTGCTGATGATATATCATTGTTTTTCGTAGTTTTGTTTTTAATTATTATTTGCTTTGGTTATTAGGATTTTTATTATTATTATTGATACTCTTTTTTTTTTCTTCGTATGGTGTATTTCCATCGTCCTGTAGTTCCTGCCATTTCTTTTAGAAGCTCCTCTTGTTCATCGGCAAATTTGCGTCGTTTTTTTTTGTTAAAGGAAAGAAAACTTCATAGTAGGGTAGAATGGGGCAAAACGGGGCATGGGGTAAAACGTCATTTTCCAATAATTTTTGGATGCCTGAATTCGTCCCATCGATACATCAGGCTTTCCTGCCCCGTTTTGCCCCGTTGCCCCATTTTGCCCCGCTCTTCCCTACATTTCGGGAAACAGTTGGAACGCGCAAGTAGCGCCAGGCACACCGAAATTAATGCCTACAATGTTATAATGTTGTATAAAAATAGTGCGAACGACAACAGCGACTATGAACAGCATTCCCCGGTCAACAAAAAAAATTCAAAACAATTTTCCCGCTCCTATCTTGGTACGCGATTCGCGATAACATCGCCGTTACGAATCTTCGTCGATTAATTTCCGGTATCTCCGAGAGTCTGCGCAGTCACCGGCGAGACCGTCTCGTTAGTCGATCGCTCTCTCTCTGTTCCTCTCGCGCAAGAAAAATAAAACGAAATCTTATCGACCGACGAGAGGGAGTACCTGCCGCAGAGATTGCGAGGAGTCACGTTTCACTTGACGTCTTTTTTTTCTTTTTTTTTTCCACCCTATCTCGGTTGATATATACTATAATAGTGTCTTGTGCGCGCTCGCTCAGTTCTCGCCGCTTCTGATCCTCCGTCTTGTCAGATGCGCACGCGAGAGGGGGCGGAGTTTACACTTGGGCGAACTTTGCTTACACTAATTTATAATTAAAAAAATAAACTTATTGATCGGCACAGTCTAAAAATCAAAAAAAAAAAATTCTGACAATTCTTTCCTCACATATAAAATTTTTTAAGATTTCGGCCGAATTGGGTCGGCATCACCTTCTATTTTTTTTCTAATTTCTTTCTATAAAAATTAGAAGGAAGAATTAGTCGATCATGGGTTGACCACTTTTGCATGCAACACTGCATTCTCGGGAATTTTTCGAATTTTCCCTAAGAGGTTTTTTTTTACTTAAAATGAAAATTAAAGACTTAAAATTTCGTTATTTTCTCTGTTTTTATCTCGGTTAATGTATACTATAAAATAGTGCGCTTGCTGAGTTCTCTCCGCTTCTCGTCCTCCGTCCTGTCAGACGCACACACGAGAGGGGGGTGGAGAGGTGAGAGAGGCGCGCACAGTTGTGCAGAGTAAAAAATGAATCGGGCGATTATACGAGACTTTTATGACACGCCTTTACGAGCGAATTCTCGCTTCTTCTTCGCGCAGAGGGCACGAACCGCCTCGGCGCGCATTCGTCGGTCATCTCTCATTTTCGCAGCTCCGGTGTCTGAGCGCGGGGCCCCCACAGAGGTATTTCGTCGACAGTCCCCGAGACACCGTCAGACCAGATAGAGAGCATGCGGCAACTCGTACCGCAAAGAGGTGAGCCGATGAGCGAGATAAAAGCCAAAGGGGCTACGGCCGGAGGGGGGAGGGGGGGCGATATGGCTATACTCCTAAGTAGGGGGCGGGGGAGCGGGGCGAGACGGAACACCGGGGCAAAATGGCGTCACGTTTTCGAGATGAGACTTCTTGATTTTTATGTCCCGGGAAAAAATGGTCCGTTTTGCCCCCCGTGGTTCCGTTTTGTACCGCGCTGCCCCCCTTATATATATACATAATAACACACACGGAACGAATACAATGCAGTGTGAAGAAGCGAGGGACGAGCTGCGAAAGGACGGCGCGTTCCAACGACTATTCACAATCAAGGATGACAAATCTAATAGATTCCTGGGGAGGGGGGGGGGGGGGTGGAGAGGAATGCAGGAGAAATAATTCGAGGTGGTTAAATCGAAAGTATTTCTGTGTGACTGCAAGATATAGTACAATTTTCGTTATTTTTTCTGCTTTATAACAATATTTGTGAACGTTTATTTTTTTAAAGAACTGAATATTATTAATAGGTAAGTATCGACACCTGATTTTTGGGAATTTTCGCCGATTTTTCTCGAAGAGGTTTTTTTTTTTTTTTTTTTTAAACAACAATTAAAATAACAAATTCTTTATTTTCTCTGGTGCGTCCCAAAACTCGCATTTCATAGACATTTTCTGATGGTCGAATTTCAGCTCTTGCAATGGAATGTATTCCATTTTATGGACAAAATTGTTCAATGGTTCAATGAAAATTTGCCACAGACACTAACAGTGAGTGTCTGTGAAAGTTAACGAGACATAGATATGTTTGTTTCACTTGTTATTTACATAACAATCGTTTTTAAATAGCTAACAACAATTATCAAAAAACCTTAAACGTCATGAAATTTCGTTCGCCCTCGGCACCAGACAGTCCCTAAAATTCCAAAAAGTTCACCTGCCGGTATGTCCGCAAATTAAAAAAAAAGTCTAACCCTCGACCCGTATTTTCGCGTTAAATTCCGTCCAGCTTCGTCACTCGACGTGCCGCATCGTTTCGAAGATATACATATACATATATATTTTTCGACTTTCGTCACAGCGAATTATTGCCGGCGTTCGGACGAGTTTGCCGATCCCGATGAAAGGATTTCTTCGGCGACGGCGGCGTCACCCAATACAATTTTTTTTAACTTCCATTCCATTTCTTTTTCTTCAATTTTTATTATTATTTATTTGACACATCAGAGAGACGCCTCGGCTCTCGTCCGAAAAGAATCCCCCCCTCCTTCGAGGAACCCCTTCGCAACCGAGGTGTATAAGGTGTAACTAATCTCGGCACAATCCTCGCCCGCGTCGGCCCGTGAGAGTCCATTCCTTCTTTTCACAACTATTAACCCGACATTCTTTTCTTACCTGTAAACCAAGATGACGAGAGATCTCGCGAGGATCCGCGAATAATCGAGGCGGCGCCAGAGCGACGGAGAGACCCCCGGTCACATCAAGTCCCACAAAAGTCCGAGGACAGAAAGAGTGTGAGCGCATGTTCGACGGTGTGGCCGAACGCGCGTTTGTACGCAAATCGACCGCCGAGAATCACAAGGGCAGTGTTAAAAAAATTGTAAACTTTAAAAATGTACTGCACTGGAAGTTTTTAGGCGAAACTGGTACGTTATATTTAAGATACACTTGTCATGAAAAATGTATGGACTTTCAGGGTGAAATTATAGTCAATTATTGGAATTAAGGTACTTTTATAGTAAAATTAAAGTTAATTATGAAAAGCAAAGTATTTCTAAAGTTTTTAATATACTGTACGTTAATGTTTCATCACAATTGTACATTAAACTTAATGTACCAGTTTATGCATAAAAACTTCCAGTACCAATACATTAAAATTCATACAAATGTTTTTTTTTCACTCTGCGTAACTCATGTACCTTTGGCACGGGACTTGTGCCCCTCCGGTTCCGAGCCGTCCTCACACGAACGCGCGTATTTACGGTGTGTCCGGACGCGCCTGTGTACATAAATCGACCGCCGAGAATCACAAGGACCTAACTTCGATGCCTTCGGCACGAACTTACGCCCCTCTGGTTCCGAACCACAGTTACATGTACGGACGTGTTTGCGGCACGACGAGGACAAAACGTAGCGCGGATTCCAAGAATTCTGGAACGCGCCCGACGTCCCTAAACTGTCCCAGCGTTGGACCAGCGGAGGAGTCATTAATTCGTCGGAGAACGCCCGTTCCAAGCGGACGTAAGCGGACGAGGACTTTTCGTTGTGAAAACTCGCTCGGTTCGCGTCGTTCGGGCCTCTCTTGGAATGAAGAAATAGACAAGAGATTCGAGCGTCGGGTTTTGTACAAAGGGGAGGAGGGGTGGGGGTGAGCGAGGGGGGGGGGGGCGAGAGAAGACAAAACGAAGGAGAGACCGAGAGTGAAGGGTTGGGAGCGAAGCCGCAGCGCGGACCGCACGGCATCACGGAACAAATAGAACGAGAGATCGCGCGACGACGAACGACGACCAGCGGTTTCTCCGTCCTGACTTGGTGGGTAACGTCGGTTGGCCAGGAGAGAAACGTCGGTTTCAGGAAAGTCCTACCGGTAGTCACACCATTAATCTTCCGAGACAACGTCGATTCCGCGAACGGAACTTTGAAGGGAGGCGAGAAACCGGAGTAAAATAGAATGACAACGGGCGCGCAAGTAGACACACGCCGGTGATGAAAATCGCGTCGGTCGAACCGGAGAAAATATATAAGCTATGCCTACGGCTCGGGCGACCGACTGAGAAATCTGTGAGGTGATGATGAAGCAAACTTAAAAAAAAAAACACACACACACACATCTGACTGAGTATTTGAAAAGTTTCGTATTCTGAATTTCAACATCCTGACGAGAATAATTTTGATGAAATTCTGGTCGAATGACTTCCCCAGCTTGATTCACAGCTATTCGTCAAATTCCTCCGTGAATTTTATTTTTATTTCATTTGTGTAGATGAGCAAAGCCCTTTGTAAAGAAACATTGTACGAAAGCAAGTAGGAGTGTTATGTGGACAATTGTCACTGCAGTAGCTTCATCTAGGGCGAGGTGAAAAGTTACGTTAAGGAGGTTGGGGCGCTTCTTACTAGTCAAATGGGAGCTACATTTTTTTTAGACTCGTTTATACAACCTTTTCCGCATCTATAGATTATACTCGATGGTTATTTGTATTACATCGGATATTACCCTCGTTCCGAAAAGAACATCGTAAAAAACCCCTTGGATCCAAATCACCGACATATTAGATAATATTTTCAGTCAAATCCTGACGGTCTTTTCTTTGCCCATCGACGAAATTCCTTCATAAACAAACAGCTAGATCGAATATCTAGACGGTGAATTCGCGGAGCATCTTTCAAGGAAAAGGCTGAGCAATACATAAAAAACGATCAAAAAATTGCAGATTATTCTTTGAAAAAATTGACCGAATATGTATCTTTTCAAAAATTAGCACACAGAAGTAAATATTTTTGCGAATCCACTACGATTAATGTTTTTCTAGGTTAATTACCTTTTCCAGGTTAAAATAACAGAGAAGAGTAAAAAATCTTACATTGAATCTCCGGTGCCGCGTCGAGATGATATTGAACGTGAAAAGAAAACGTTGATGGCGGAGGAAGAGATACGAGAAGAGAGAGAGAGAGAGGCCGAACAACGAAGTCCTCCGGCGGGTCGGAGCTTCGGTATTCTATTCGTTGGGCCACCAACCGAGGGACAGATAATCCGGTAATCGAGTGCGCGAGCACGAATTTATTTAACGTTTCTCGGTTTCGCCTCCACCCCGGTTGCCTTTCTCACATTCAACTTGCCCCGTTCCGGCGACTGCCGGGTCATCTCTCGAAGGTTTACACCTCGTTGTGTCTCCGTGTCCCACGCGACACCTCTTTCACAGCCGAGGCTTTATGCCGACTGCCGGCGATATAATTTACCGATTCCTGCAACCGGGCCCGTATAGAGGCTTGTAATTCATTTGGCACTATCCCGGCAGAGCCCTCTTCAGCACGGGTTCGCTCGGCTTGTGGTGTACGTGACCGTGCGTATTCGCTGAGATATCGCATGCGGAGGACCAAAGTTTAACAATGAAAATTACGTCCCGAAGAATAGTGTCGCGCGAGCCCGGTTAGAGCGCTGCTGCGGCTGGACGGCAGGTCGATCGTTTTACGACTCAGCGCGCGTCGCTCCCTCTAGTCTCTTGGTCACCTGCTCTCGCGCCTAACCTGCAACTCTCGGCCCGAATGCCGAAATAAGGCCGAGTGCGGACGACAGTCAGAAAGACGGAAACCAAACGGAGAGACTGAGTATGCAACGCCAATCGAAAGATTATTGACACGCGATAAATTTTCTTTTTCTTCTTGTCTTTCTTTTCTTTTTCTAACCGGCACATGCGCGCTTATAAAGGCGTCAATGCGCCGATAAACGCCCTCGGATCTGGGACATCTATTTATGCTGCTCTCCGCCAGCGAGCCGAGACTCGATCGAGCGTGTCGGAGTTTTATAAAGCGGAGACGCTCTCTCCAGACCCCCGAAGCTCACGGGCACCGAATACTCGATTGACAAAATTCTTCTGTGTGTCGATGATAATTTCGAGGAATCAGAAGGGGGAGTTGAAAGAGGCGAGGAAGAAAAATAACACCGGAGAGACGAACGAGGCTTGCGGCTTTATTACAAAGCAAACAGGAAGACCCGCGACGCGCTCTTTCTTGAACGGTTGTTTGTTCGGATGATTCTTTAAGGTAAACGCCCCAATAACCGACCGTCTTGGAGAACAGGCGAATTGAAAATTATATTTCTCATGCTAAGATCACGTTTTTGTGTATGTGACTGCGACTTATGGGAAATTTGGATTCTCTACTTTTCGAAAAGCATCCATCATTTAGTGTCATGGGGTATAATTTTTTTGCAAACTTAGAAAACAATGAGGAAAGTCAATGGATTAGTACCCAAGCACCTATGCCAGGTTATGCTCGAGTACCCGACCAAGCATGTATTCATAGGAGATTTAAATAGTCTATTTCTTCACGAATACAAAAAGCTATGAATTATCTTTATTTTATTTATTTGATTTACTTATAAATATGGCCAATCGCCCAATTACAGCCGCAGAAAAATAGTTTCTGCTCCTAGTATAAACATCGCTCGGAAAGGATAACAACGCAAAAATAAGAAATATGAAAGAATCAATTGCGAAGAAACTAACTTATCCGCATTCTTAATCAAATTCACTTTTTCAAACTAAAGAATTGCAAAAAAAATTTCACTAGTTATTATTTGTTTCATGTTCATAATTTCTTCATTTTAGGCAATATTTGCGTCAATGGTTGGGGACCCTACATGATCGAGAACCGGGGCGTTTACCTTATTGTCGTACGGTGGGTGGAAGGCGAGCCAGGAGGATGCTTCGAAGTGGACGAAGGACAGCGGCGTCCGCAGGCGATCGAGTCCGTTGAGAATCAAGATATTACGATTTACGAGAATATCACGTGACTGCGCACGCGCGCGGGCCGTACCGAGTTACGCCTCACTCGAGCGAGCGGACGGCGCGTCTATCGCCTGAAGTTGGCTCTGCAACCGTTTCCCTCGAATCCGCACGCGCGCGCACCGGACCGAAGCTCGCAACAAATCGCCGCGACGCCCTTGCCGGACCAGGCGTTTCGCGCCGATCGCCAGGAAAATTCGCGGCGGATTATCATCGTAGTAAATAACAGTGGCGAAAACCAGAGACAGAATTCGATTGGCGATGCAAGGCGAGGCTCCCCTCCCGACTGTTGATTATCTATGAACGGCCGACCGTTAACCCCGGGCGTCGATCTCGTTTTACGCGAGCGGCGCTAAGCTTTTATCGCCCACGCGGCCCCCGACAGGACAAATAGTAAACCGAGTAGTAAAATGCTCTTGGCGTTTACGTTAAGCAGACACCGATTGAGATATCGTGAGAGACGGAGAAAGAGACTCTTGAGTCGGTATAATTTACTCACTCGCACTCTCATATATATGTTTATAAGAAATAACATTCATATTATGAAGACAAAAAATTATGATAATAATCGGAATGATAATAATAAAAATAAAAAATGTAGTTTTGAAGGAATAGAACCGATTGATCGAATAATTGAGTCTGGGCTTGGTATAGTGGTGTAGTGACTTATTGTAAAATAGGACTAGTATGTTTCTTACTGTATGTGCCCAGTTCTCTGGACACCCATGTAGAAAAACGTGCCGTGAGGCGGATATCGTACCATTGGTACCGCCACCGTCCCGTTTTTTTTCTATTTGTGCACAGTACAGTAATAAATCGAAGAGAAATAATAATGGTATTTTATAGAGATTTTAAAAAATGTAAAGAAAAATATCAAGAGCCTGAAAATAATAATAAGAATGATAATAATAGTAATAGTGGGGGAAAATAAGCACAAGGACAAACTCAACCCTTTACCTGCCAATGTAGCATATTTTTGCTACACTAGCGAAACAGTTGATTCAAGAAAAACATGTTCTACTTCCGTTAAAAAGATATGAAAAAATTTGACGATTATGATTTGAGTAATGCATAAAAAATAAAGTTTTCCTGACCAGACATTTTTTGTCATTTGTCTGAATTAAAAAAAAATTGAAATGCCGTCAGGGAACAATGATTATGTTTTCGCCGGTTAGCGGGTCGGGCTGTCGAAGGGTTAACGCCGGGCCGCAGCCTCCGTAAATCAAGGGGATCTCAAATGCGTACCGAGATATTGTTCGAGAAAATGTTTGGATTGCCCGGTCATGATCCGTGGCGATTCGACCGGCGGGAAATCTGTGTCATGTCGCGTAAACACACTATAATAATACTATAAATACACATCCGCGGGGGGTTGCCCGGAGACGAAAAACGTGTATACGCGGGCGCCGGCGCCGGTCCCGCTTACATTACCGCGTCTCGGAGAAGGCATTATCCATTCCGCACGTCCCAACAGCCTCGGGTATCGGCGTGTCCGCCCTCTGCGCATCGCGCTCTCTCTCTCTCTCTGTATCGCCTGATCGGCCCGTTAACGGGTTACGCGCTTCTCTCCGGCTATAAATATACACATACATATCTATATATATAAGTTTATCCAAAAATATATGTATAAAAAAATAAAAATAACGTACTCTTTAAAGCCAACCGGTGGTGGTTGTCTCGCCGAGTGACGCGCCAAAGAGCTACTAAAACGTAAATGCGCCGATAAAAGAATCAGGAAAGATGAAAAATAAATAAAATAAATAAAGTAAATAAAATATCTATATATTTGCTTTTAAGAATACAATTGATTCTATAGCAAGGGATAGCTTACTTAGCCGGAGCGTATTTGTTAATCATAAACACGCGCATTTAAGATCCGTCGACAACAAAGTAGAAAATTGCATTTACGGAGTTACTATCGCAGCTTAGCACCAAGTCTGACATTTTATGATTTACCGCGCGTGCGCAGGCTAAGTAATGCTTTCTTAGTGGCTCCAGAATTAAACATTTCATTACAAAATTTCCTGCCGTGTCTACTTTATGTGTTTTCACATTGGGCAGCGTTCGTTTCAGTCGAACTTGTAGGTGTTTCTATACGAAATAAATCAAATAAATAAAATTCCAAAATTAGCCTGAAGAACTGCGGTCGATGGCCAATTGACAATATAAAATATAGGTGAACAGAGATAAGTATGTCAGGTATCAAAAACTGTTACTTGTTATGTATTGGCAATAAACTCACTACTACTACTATTATTTAATAAAAATAATGACATTAATAAAATTAATACAATTAGCAAAATTAATAAAATTAATAAAATTTATAAAAAAAATCTTCGTCGGAAAAAGATTGGTACGAGGAAGTCGGCGAGGTGTGTGCCTTGGTGATGAGGAAGGCGAGGCGTGCAATTTCACCGGGGAGTCACGTCGTCGACCGGGTCGCCGGACACATCTCTGGCGATCGAAGAATTATTCAGCCCACGCAGGGGACAAGAGGAGATGCGAGAGAGGGTTTCGCTCGTTCGCCGATCTCCTCGAGGAGATTCGCGTGGGATTCTGGAGGAGGTGCCCGGGATGCGCGGAGGGCTTTTCTCTCTATTCCTTCCTCGGGCCGTGCCCGGGCAGTTGGCACGTTTGTCCGTAGGAGCGTTTCTGGAGGAGGGAGGACGAGGATACACAGAGAAAGAAATGCCGCGGCGCCCGCGAGCTTCGTCGGACCGGTATGCTAAACATCGTAAAGGATTCGCCGACACCTCTCCCTCCGGGCTGCTCCCTCGTCGGGTTATTCTCATCTTCGACGGGCTTCTCGCGGGATAAACGGAACATCGGGAGCGCACGGGCGGAACTTATTCGCCGGGGACGCCGGAGAAGAGAAGAAGGACGGGACGAGGAAGAAGAAAAGAGGAAAGGAAGAAAAAAAAATTGAAGAAAAAAAAAAGATAACGCAGTACAAGAGTTGAAGAAGGAGGTACTTTTGTTTGAACAAGCCTCGTCCGCGCGAAGTCAAGACTAAACGTCGAGGGGGAAGGATGGGAGTGAGGAGGAGAGAAGGAGGAAGCGAGGAAACCGAACGGGCAAAAGTTCTGGCGAGAGAAGCGCCCGCGCACACAGCCATTTATATGTATATGTATATATATACATACACAGAGCCGCCTACGCGAAGTAAAGCGAATTTTATTGCGGCGTAAGTCTCGCCTGGGACGATGGGAATGTTGGCGCCGGTTGCATGCTATACGACTATAGTATAACATACACAGCGTGTATATACGGGTATCGACTGCTGGCGCTGGCGCTGCTGCGTATGGTCTGCGGGCTTCGGATAACCGCCGGAGCAACGTCGAAACACGATATCGCATCATAGTTTCGCCTTTTGTTTTCCCCGGTGCGCCACACACCGCACCGGCGAGAGAGACACTCGAATTCCTTTCGGGACTTCTCTGCCTCTCCCGAGATTATACCGCTTGAGATCGATCCGTGGGACTCGCTAACTGTCTCGACACCCTCATTCTCGAGAAAAAAAGAAAAAAATATTATACCCTGGGCGAAAAAGATTGTATCGCCCGAGAGTCGCTCGCAGGACCGCGACGTCCGGGGAAATGGCGAGGGAGATCCCATCGTGAAATTCCGTCTGGGTTTAACACTAATTTATTTATTCCTCTCCTCGACCCCAGCCCCCTCCTTCGAGGCGATGTCCAAAGGCTGCGAAAGAGCGCGGAGACCGACGCTGAATTTCTTTACAGCCGTTTGCATTTTTTATTTTATTTCATTTCCCTTTTATTTGATTTTTTATTTTATTTTATTTTATCTACCTATATATATCTATTTTTAGGCATCCTACCTATTCAGAGAAATTGGTGGGTTAAAGTCGTACGAATGGTTGTTTCCAAGCGCTGCCCCGACGGGGGAACTATCGGCGGACGGTATTCTAGCCGGCTCGCTAAATCGACGGCCTCAATATTCATGGCTCCGTTGAGCGCGGTGAATGGAACGGAATTTACCGATCACTCTCGGAGTTGACCGCATCCGGCGGACTGCAGCGGCAGCATCCGGCTCAGAGGGCAAATCTTTCCCCCCGTCCGACAGCCGGGTCCAAGTTAGCTTTATTATTAATGTCTGAAAGCCTACGGGTTGTGGACCCGTCTAGGCGTCAATTGAAACTGAGCCCTCTCACTTCACGGAGGATTTATCACGCGAGCGAAGAATAATAATAAAGTAAAAAAAAGATCGAGGCAGGAGCGCTTGAAAAGCAGCTCGAGGTACAATGTTAGGCTGCTTCTTTGTCGTAGTTACAGTTAGTCTGCTTCTTTGTCGTAGTGACAATGTTAGTCTGTTTCTTTGTCCGAGTTACAGTTAGTCCGCTTCTTTGTCGAAGCAAAATTAGCCGGCTTCTTTGCCGTCGTTGCAATATTAGCTGGCTTCTTTGGCGTCGTGACAATGTAAGTCCGCTTATTTGTCGTAGTTACAATTTTAGGCCGCTTATTTGTCGTAGTTACAATGTTAGTCCGCTTCTTTGCTGCAGCTACAATATTAGCTGGCTTCTTTTGTCGTCGTGACAATGTAAGTCCGCTTATTTATAGTACTTGCAATGTTAGTCTGCTTATTTTTCGTAGTTACAATGTCAGTCAGCTTATTTATAGTAGTTGCAATGTTACTCCGCTTCTTTGTCGTATGTGGTTTCGAGATCGAGCCGCTTTCCAACGCGCCGCCGTAATTCCGTGGAGGCCCGAAACCCCTCGAGAGTCCCACTCGAGAGAACGACTCGTCGTCCGCGCGGCTTGTATGCAGTCGTTTCTCATATCTTTTCACCAGCAGGCACTTTCGTGTCTCGGGTATCCGAACGCTCGTTGATCGGCACACGCCCACGATACTTCGTTCCCTCGACCGTCCATCTTTCTTTCTTACCGCCCTCCCCCTCCGCCCTACCGAGGAATTTCATCGGAGCGAACGCTACGAGAACAAACATCGAGAAACAATATTTTCCTTGTGTCCATCTGGAGAAATGACGAGCAGGCTTATACCGCCGTGCGATCCATGCCCGAATACTCGGATGCAGAAACCGCGAGAGTGGAGATGCTTAAAAACACGCGTGTGTACGATGGCGAGAAGAGAAACGCCAATTTTCCAAGCCAGACGTTTACGTTACAGGAGGTTCGATGGCGCCGTCGGCGGCGGAGCGGTAATGGAGGGAAGCGCCTCTGAACGCGTGGCAACGCGAAAATCCGAGCGAAATTTCGGCAATCCTCGAGCGAGAGAGAGAGAGAGAGAGAGAGAGAGAGAGAGAGAGAGAAAGAGAGCGAGTCTGGACGTCAGCGTCGGCGATATCCTCGTCGGTTAATAAATCTAAAAATACCGGGGGCCCAGCTCCTTATTTACCCACGGCTATTTATCCTACGGAGAGAAGACGGCTTGGCCGAAACGATCTTACCGGGGTTATATCTTTGCGGAGCCTGCGAACGAGCGCTTCCTGTTCCTTCGCGGGGAGGAGGACGAGCATTGAATACACGAGGCCCGAGCGTGAAAACACTCAGGTCCAACATGTTGATTTTCCGCGAATGATTAACGACGATGCTTTGACCGCTTGGTATTTCACTAAACCATAAAGTTTTTTCTTTCTTTTCTCGTTAAGACGATGTACTTGGGACCGTTGCGGAAAAATGCGAGCCGGTATCGAGTAATACGGGAACATTTTTCCTATTCCCATCGCGAATGCTGAACTGGTCTTCGCGAAATGAGTCTTTAAAAGAAAGACACGTAAATAAAATTCTTGACTGCACTTACTACGGTAGAACTTCGATTATCCGAAACCGTCGGGACCGAGTCTGGTTCGGATAATCGACACATACATTTTTTTATGGGATTGTAACAATAATGAAATAAAAGTGTATATTAAACTTCAAAACATATTTTGCACATTTTCTAATGTCGAAGGCTTATTTCAAGGCATTTTTAATTGATGACGCTAGCCACGTGCTTTTGAGCAGCGAGATCTCGAAGCCGCTTCAGTGTGAACTATGTAAGGATATTCAAAAGATTTGTTATAGAATCTAGGCTCCGATGTGCGCTGTCCGACTCTGTTGGGGTGGGTGAAACTGTTCGGGAAAGCCGGTACGCGAGCGGATTAACGCTGGACGAAGAAAAGTGCGCTTTAACACCTTAGAACCCGGCTCTTGCCGCGACGAGCAACAATGTATAATGTTATGCGCTAACGTCCGGACAAACGAGTCATGGTTCGGATAATCATGGGTTCGGATGATCGAGGTTCTACCGTACTCCGATGTTCTTGATAAGCCGCAATGTCATTTCATATATCGTTAATTTTGTATCGGCATTGGTTTTCTGCAGTTTCCCTATGCCGTTACTCGTAAGACTAAGGCAAATACGATATAGGGGGGAAGTCGCCAAATCGGGGGACTGGCTCGGTGCGTAAAGACAAAAAAAAAATCCGGACTAGTAATTGCGCATCAACCGACCCGGCTCGCTATAGGGCATTCATAAGTAGCTTTAAGAAGCGGGGGAGAATACAGGTAAATACATAATAATAAAAAAATCGCTAAGTTTCGGGAAATAAGTCTGGAGGAAAGACACGTGCATAAAATCCTTGACTGCGCTTACTGCTTTGATGTTCCCGATAAACCGCAATACCATTTCAATGTTCCCGTGATCCACTGCGTACTGCTTGTAGAGGACAGGATAGCCGACACTTTGAACTGCATTTGGATGCTTGCACGAACACAAAGCACACAGCACCGGTGAATCAAATGACGTTACGGATATTTTTTCTAAGTGTCAACGGATCGAATGGCAGACAATTTGATCGCGGAGGATGCGAGAGTTCGGTACAGAGACGTGAGACGCGACCGGCTCGACGATCTACCTTCCATCGCGCGTAATATGTTAACTTTGATAAAGACAAACTTTGCCACAGAACTGACAAAACCACGCCGGTTTGATGATTTCGACGCCATCTTAGACCGGTGTCCGCTCCGTCCATTTTGTAAAACTTTAGATCGACTGTGGCGCTCCAGGTGTCCAAATTTCGAACCTTACGCGATTGACCTACTTCTCTGACCTCTGATTGGACGATATTTTACTCCCACTTTCAAATTTGTATTTTCGTTAACCAATTCCGTGGAGATTGTACGAATCAGCTGCACCTTTCGGCGGACGAAATGCAACGAAAGACGATTTTGAAAAATTATCGACAAAGCCACAAGAGAGAAATCTTCCTCAGCACTGTAGATCGATCGACGGGTGGGAATCATAAAAAAAAAAAAAATCATCCTCTTCTAGAGTCCACTCGGTTCTCCGCCATCCGCCGTACAAATGTTGATAGATTAATTGGAATAAATTCTTTGTTAAATTGTCAAACGCCTGGTTATTGTTCTTATTAAAATCGATATAATTTCTAGTCATTTTAGCCGTACATAACGTGTCGGATAGCACACTGTAGTCGTTAAACTAATAGTCTAAGATGATGTTATTGTTACATACGTTGAGGTCGTGGTTGATGATCGTAAAAAAAGACACAACGAGAGGATATAAAATAATAGGAAAAAAATTAATGATAATCGTTAGTCGCGTTTACAAATAAAAAATAATTAAAAAAAACTCATCGGCGCCGTGGGCCGTTGGTGCACTAGTAATCGCGAGATTATGGTGCGCTCATGCAACAGACCAGGATATATAATAGTCATTCGCTTTTTCAATACGCATCGCATCTCTTAAGCGCGCCGTACAAATTCCTCAAAATAACAACGTAGACAACCCCGTAAAGCACAATTACAGTATATTTCACAAATTGTTAAACATTCATACATAATAATACGAATTAACTTCGCATATGACGGAAAGGCGTGTTTTTTTTTCTTCTTCAATCTCTTCAGCGTTATGGAAAAAAGTCAATGACGAGAGAGGAATATTATTTCAGTAAAAATCCACCACGATCTCGGGTGACATGACGGGGGGAAAAAAAGACTCTTAAATCTTTCTCTTATTGACCACTTTCTCTCTCGAAGATATTGAAACGACTTATCGATAGGGGTTTGTTTTTTTGTTTTTTTTTTGTGAATGTGTCTGTGTCTGTTATTTTATACTTAAACTTGGCTCTGTTGCGTTCACCTTAGTAGTATTATTAGTAGTACCTTGGCAATGCATCTTCGACGAGCCACGACGCGATAGCTTCTCCTTCGCATTGTCACCCGGCTATCTTCCTCCACTCTCGCGTTATCCCTTTTAAACCACTTTCGATTATATTAATGAAAAAAATAATAATAATTCGCGTTCGGTGTATAACAACTATCACGTTTTCGCTGCTCACAATTTTTATTCGGAATGTCGACGTTTTTTATTCATTTTTTTTTCTTTTTTTTTTTACTAAGCCTAACGCGCGCTTAAACCGGCGGTGCAATAAATAAAGATTTGTCTTGAAACAGACGAGAGAAGGATCCGGCGTACGCGCTCGCGTTTTCCGATACTCTCGCGAGACTGCTCAATCTTTAATGAAAGAAAAAAAAAGAAAATAAACAATGACGAGGTGAGAAAAACAAGTAGATGGGAGACCAACGATCGTAACGTGAAACGGCAGGCCCGTCGTTGCACCGTACTCTTAATATACGATATATAAACTGCTATTCTTCTGTCCCCGTCCCCTAGTCGCAGGTCCTTTCAGTTTTCTTTTTTCCGAACAACGAGAAGAGACACAACAAGCGCGCAATAGGTATGTGATTTCGGAGGGTCGAATTTTCATTAGTGTTGTTGAAAAGAAAAGAAAAATTTAATTTAAAAAAAACGGGACGACGTTTTGTAATGTAATGGACAGATCGAAATTTCTTCAATCTACGGGGCACATTTTTTTTTCATCAGCGTATTTATATAATGTAAATGTACAATATGCAGCTACATTATGACAATCGGCATGTCCAACGCAATTACAAATCGTACGACACCGTCTCCGGGGTTGGGGGGGGGGGGGAGGAGTCAGTGTGTATTGTTGTTGTATTCTTTGTTGAAGCGTCGGTACTGGATAGTTTTGGCTAAGTTGCTTCGTTTTTGTTCCTTTTTTTTCTATTCATCAATCCATTTTCTCTCCGAGACTCCCGCTCGCGCTCCGCCTCTGCTCAGAGGTAAACCTTATTTTCGTTCGAATTGTTAATCAATCAATGATGCTTGTTATGTTTTTTTCGGATTTAGGTACTTTAATACAATTACTCTTCAAGTTTATCTTTTTTTTGTTTGTTTATCTGCACTCCATTCTCGTGGTATTCTCTGTGTAAAAAGTGTAACTATAATGCTAATATAATAATAATAATAATAATAATAATAAGTTGCACGAGGCAATAGTCCTGTGTGACCGTCCATCCGTGTGCTAGCGGCCACTCGCGCATTTCGCTATTGGATTTATTTTCTTT
The DNA here is from genome assembly GCA_964017025.1 of Stenichneumon culpator. Lineage (NCBI taxonomy): Eukaryota > Metazoa > Arthropoda > Insecta > Hymenoptera > Ichneumonidae > Stenichneumon > Stenichneumon culpator. Next base: position 13,714,196 of record OZ024779.1, on the reverse strand, counting down.
AATTATTTTTTTTTTTAATCTATTCTCAAAATAATCATCGCCGATCGAACTCCTCCCCTGATCCTCGAAGCCAAACGCAAACTTTTCTAGCACGAGAATGTTTCTTTTTTTTCCTTTCAGAGTTCGGCCTCCGCTAACAAGAGACGACGGTGTCAAAGAACGCGGCGAACGTGAATTGCTCGCTCGTTCGTTCGTAAATGATTTCTTTTTATGTTTAAATGAGCGGGGAGGGCGGCTTGTCTTTTCGAGCCTTCTCGTTTTCTGATTTCTGTTGTTGTTTGTTTCGCAGCTGTCGTGGTTTCTTGTCGTTCAATTTAGCATCCTGTTGTTGTTTATCTTTATTCCTTTCATTTTTTTTTTTTCTGTATCGAGATGTTAATATAGCAACTGAGTGTTGACGGGGCAAACGTCGGATTAGCGATTCGCATTTTTCAACTGGTTTGAGAGCCAATCAAGACCCTCGTAGAGACCGTCGCCGCTCGTGGCACACGTCGCTTGTATGTACCAGTTGCGGTTGCGTAACGAGTGCAGGCCTAATTTATCGGTTATTTCCGCTGCGTTCATAGCGTTTGGCAGATCCTGAAAAACAGAGGGTAAAAAAACGTGTAGTTGCGCTGTTCGCCGGATGGCAAAAATTTTCTAAATGGACCTGAACAAAGTCTCACCTGTTTGTTAGCGAAAATGAGTAGTACCGCGTCTCTGAGCTCGTCCTCCGCCAACATCCGCATTAATTCCTCGCGGGCTTCGCCGATACGTTCCCTGTCGTTACTGTCCACCACAAAAATCAGTCCCTGGAGGAAAGAGAAAAATTTTTATAAAAATTTAACCGAGTTCAGCAAAAAAAAAATGTTTTAACGATCGACGAGACGCGCGATCGATCCGGTCGATACTCACTTGGGTGTTTTGGAAGTAATGTCGCCAGAGAGGTCTGATTTTGTCCTGACCGCCGACATCCCACACCGTAAAACTAATATTCTTATACTCGACCGTCTCTACATTGAAGCCTGGAAAATTTAAATAAAAAAATGTCCAATGTTAGAACATTCTCTCCATTTGTACGCTTTGGTTCACAATTTAAAAAATCGTTTGCGCACCCAACAAATTCTTGTCAAAAAAACAGAAGCGTTTTTGCAGAAAAAAAAAAATCGCAATCTTAACCATATTAATATATAATATATTGAAATAAAATAAAATAAAATAAAAATCGCAAAAACGGTGAGAAAAAAGTACATAAAAATTGTCCCCAAGAAATATTGTGTTGGATGCCCAAAAAATTTTTTTCTGCGAATTACAGAAATGTGTGTGACAAAAAAGGAAAAATTGCTCACCTATAGTGGGAATCGTTGTGACGATTTCGCCTAATTTTAATTTGTACAGAATTGTGGTTTTACCAGCAGCGTCGAGTCCCACCATCAGAATCCTCATCTCCTTTTTGCCAAAGAGGCCTTTGAATAACGTTGCGAACATATTCCCCATGATTAAGCGTTGGTTATGGTACCTGCGAATAAATAATCACAAAAAAATATTAAAACAAAAAAAAAATAGTCAGCAAAAAAAAAAAATCTGCTCAAAAAAAAAAAAGCAAAGGCACTGCGGTTCGGAGCAGAGCGAAAGCTGTTCCGTAGGTTATCGCAGCGATCTGACAGGAGTTTTTGCTCCTCGACGTATGTGTATGAACGGGCTAATTACGATAGCGATAATGATGCGAAAATCGATGACGTGTACGTCGAGTAGGAAAATGAAAAAAAAAAAAAAAAAAAAACTTTTTTTCCTGTCAATTTTTTTCAGAATCGAGTCCGACTATCCCCGAACGAGAGCCACGCGCGCGCGTTTCATTATGCTCAGAGAAAAAACGAGTGTGTCGGTTGTCAGAAACTCGATTAACCTGAGCGCGTTATCGCCGTCGATCGGCGAGCAAGTTAAAACGTGGCGCTCTGCGTCATCCTCGGGATTCACCCGACGGTATGAGATTTACAACGAACGAGCTGGTTAATGAGAGAAAATGAGAAAAAAAAAAAGAATTCCTGGCACGTCCGACGTTGCCCACGCTGCCCCCCGCGCTATCGATTCACAATTTTCGTCGAGCCTCCGGGGCTGATTTTCGTCGCCGTACCCTTTGCAAATGATTCCCCGATGGCTCGGCGACGATTCCCCGATTAGCGCGACGATGCTCGATCGGAACAACTTTCGGGCGTCTTGAAAAACTTGGAGTTGGACGTCGGAGACTCGCGAGGACAGTGCGCGCGGTACCGCGAAGCCACTGCGTACACCCGGTTGTCTGTCACCTTCGACCTACTCCCCCGAAGAATCGTCAAATATTTCTACCTCGAATTTGCCAACGAACGGCCCAAGTGCGCTATAGAGATTCTCCGTTCGACCGAGCCGCCGTACAATTATTGTAGCGTGTTCGTTACTTACGTTTCAGTAAAAGATTATTATTTCCACGAGAAACGATAAAACATAAAACCAACACTCCCGAAAAGGTCCCGTATGTTAAAATGGCGGACGTGGAAAGGATTCATGCTCGATGCCACGTATAGGGCCCTCGGGCGCACTCCATTGGCTGCGTCGGTCACGTGACGTGGTGACAATTCGCTAGGCGTTCGGCGCTCTGCGCATGCGCGACGATGTATTTTCACCCTATAAACGCGGACGTGGGGAAAAATATATGAATGTCTCTCGCTCGGGAAATCGTGTATGCAAGTCAATTCGTTTATTTTATTTTCAATGAATGCGAAATTTTTTAAAAGTCTACAATCTCTGATAGTGTTGCGAGAGATTCTTCACGACTACGCGGCAAATCGAATGAGAATCGGAGAAATTCGATTAAAAAAATGTTTTGAAAGATGATACGGTTGACGTTACGAAAATGCGCGAGAATATATTTTCACTCTATAACGCGGATATAGGGGAAAAAATCGTGTATGCAAATCAATTTATTTTATTTTCATTGATACGACATTTTTTTCGAAGTCTACAATCTCTCATAGTGTTGCGAGCGATTCTTCACACCTACGCGGCAAATCAAATGAAAATCAGAAAAATCTGTTGAAAAAATGTTCAAAAAGATGTTATAGTTGATGTTACAAAAATGTACGGCGAATATCACAGAGAAAAACATGAGAAATCAAACGACGATACGATAAAAATATGTTAGCAAATAAAGTTTTACGCTTAATCAGGCACTGGGCGGGCTTCGTCCTTACGTGTTATCGCTAAAAGTTTGTACAAAAGACTGACTTAGAATCGTTATTTACTCTACGCAATACGAAAGGCACTGTTGTCGACAGTTGATAGCACCGTTTGTCGTCTCAACGCCAGGGCTTACGAACCGCACCAGCGCTGGTGCTCCTTTTGATACCCTGATCTGAAGACAGAATAAATAAATGATAGAAAATAAATTAATTATATTATTATAAATTAATGATGAATTAATCATAAATGAATACATTTTTGATAAAATAATATAGAAACAAATTGTAGGGTAGTTTTATAAAAATAAATTGTTGATAAAGCTACACGTTCGACGAAATACGCGTGTGCGTATATTGGGAAATTAAAAAATAAATAAATAAATAAAGTCGCACTCACTGGCAACACTCGGCGGACGTTTGTCTCTAGGGTTCGAGGCCCAAGTCTGGCACCTGCTCCTCGCCGTGGTAGGCCGGCTACCCACTGGTGTCTGAAAATCTCCCATCCTGCAATAAATTCCCGGCTCGCTATAATTAAGATCGTCAATTCAAAACGATCGTGACTTTTCATGCTTTTATTGTGTGTCTTGTTCCGCGTATAAGATTATCTCGCATGCAGTAACGACAAATTTATTCCGTGTCATACTCCTTGAGTTTCTTTCGCGCGAGTGTTCGCTGTGTAGCGAAAGAATACGAGGAGCGCGCTGAGTTGGGCCTCTCCTGGCGAGCTCTCTTGATCTGACGATCTTGCCTGATTATCTTCATCCTCCTGGCTGGACTTTGGGCGAAGAGCTCGACGATGTTCATCGAAGCCGCGTCGCACTGTTAAATAAGTAAAAGAAACCTCTCATTAATCCATATATTTTGTACGAAGATAAAAGTGAGTTCTTTAGCCGAAGGGCGATCTCACTTGTAACTGGAGCCGCTGATGGAAGTTGAGTTCTGGCAGAGCGAGTGGCGCGTCTACGTGCAACTTGAGCATACAATGAAGAGCTTCCTTGTAAGTCGTCTTGAGTTCCATCACCCTATCGGTTTTCATCAGTCTTCGTATCAAATATCCTCTTGCGTAGGCAGTTATGACGGTAGCGGCTTTTATCTGTAAAAAAAAACCATAAAATGTGTTTTTCTGTAAATTGTAGTTTGAAAAATTAACGGAGAATTTTTGCACTGGGCCGAAAAAAAAGAAAAATTGGTCGACGATAAACTCACGTGGCGTTCCTCGTACACGATATTGTTAATCACCGGCACGTGTCGCGTTCTGCTCTCGAGGGGAAAGAGTTGTCGATTGACGCCAGATTGCCAGCGATCACCGTTCAGCGCGGAGGTAGAATAAAGCCCGATCGGCGGACTCTTGGATTTGGTTATAAAGCTCTGCGCCGAATGGCTATGTTTCATCGGATACGCCGGTGAATTCACCGACGTCTCCCGCGGGTAAATATCGTCCAGCGGGCACTTGCTTTCCACGCCATTCGCAGTCACGTGCGTGCCATTCATTTCGCCCGATCTCGGCGGTGCGGAATTTTTTTCCCGCGGAACCAAGCTTCGCGAGCCGTCCCGTTCGATCGGCGCGCCCCGATTTCCGATCGGAATCTTCTCGGCCAGACGAGGCAGGCAAATTCCCGGAAAGGTTTGCTCGATCTGCGCGAGCAACAAGAGTTGCTGTTTCTCGAACTCCCTCTGCATCATCTGCTGTTCCTTCTGCTGCCGCGTCATGAGCTCGGTCATCTGACGCTCGTGGGTGTTCTGGATCTCCTTGAAGACATCGACGAGCTTCTCCGAAGTAACAGCCGAAAGGAGCTTTCTCGTTGAGCCTCGAAGAGCTCCGCTCTTCGACTTGGTCTCTGCGGTCTCGTCGAAACTCTTCGACATCCTGCAGCCGCCTCTCTGCTTCTGTGGCGTGCGTTTGCAGGAGCGATTGCCGCCGGCGCCGTTGAGACAACCCAGCGAGCCGCCCAATTTGTTCGCCATGTTAAGAATCGAAACGCTGGATGAGGACCTCAAATTCGCCGGCCCGTTCCGCTTCGGCGTGTCTCCGCTCCGACCGTTAATATTGTTCCAGCAAGATTTCGAACTCGCAAGATTGCTCTCCCCGTGCATGATCGATTGTATGCAGTCGGCCGATCGCGCGACTTGGCGCGCGCCCGAAAGGTGTTTCGTGCCGGCCGTCGATTGCGAATTTCCGTTTGGCCTCCGATTTGGCGCGCTCGAGGCGCTGTTTCTTCTCATCCGGTTCGGTACTCCCCTCGACGAATCCGCGACGGAGAAGCTATCCTTTGTCTTCTGCAGCTCCCAGTCGCTCTTCGCCTGACTGATGTTCCACTCCTTGCGCTTGATCGCGCTCCCCGCGGTGGACGTCGGCACGTAACTTGCCGCGCATCTCACCTAGATGTGAAAATAACGGTATTGTAATATTTCGTAAAATTATCGTAAAAATACCGAACTTACTTTTTTTCTCAACGTCTTGTTTTGTGAACGGTGACAAAAGTATCTCGTAATTTACCGTCAAAAGTGGTAAAAATCATCTATCTAGATGTGAAATTAGCGATCACAAAATGTTTCGTAAATTTACTGTCAAAACGTATAAAATCTAGCTATTTAAATATGACGTTACCGGTTGAAAAATTGTAAATTTCATCACCCTTATAGTTGCCACAATACCAATAATACTTTTTTTTTTGCAATATTACAGTCACATGTTTTGAAAATGTCGAGGTAAAATTTTGTACAGAGACCTACTTTTGTTCTTTTTGTTATATAGGCATTTCATAAGACTTTTTTTATTGCTATCTTTACACTTTAGTCAGCGAATATGTTTACTTATTTCTGCGACGTACTTTCTCAATCTGCCATTATCTCGTTTGGCCGATGAGTTTACGGATCGTGCCTGCAATTGGGCCAGGCCCGTAATTACACCAATAAATAAATAAATAAATAAATAAATAAAATTCACCGTGTCTTTGTGATATTTTATATCACGATGAAATCATATGATTTTATTACCAATGTGGTAATTTTCAAAGCCCTCACGTACTGTATTTTTGCGGCAAAAATATGGTAAAAATATTCCCGGTTACATTTACTGCTCGCATCTCTGATCCTCACCTCCTCCCTCATGTGAGCCAGCAGCATCGGACTGGGACTCTCGAGGACGTAGGAACCCTGTCTCACGAGCTTTGGAGTATCGTCCTCGGATTCCGGACTCGCAGACGATTCCCTGCGTTTGTCGTCCGCCTCCTCCGTTTTTCGGCTCTCGGCCGCGTCGCTCGGCACGCGCGACTCCACCGTTATAGGAACTATGTTCAGAGTCTTGGGCACCTCTGGTTTTCTCCTGGGACCTTCTGGACTGTTCTCCAGGGTAGACAGTGTGCCATCCGATTTTGAAGAGCCGTTCATGTACTGATTTATGTCCGTGCTACATGTTATAACTTCCGAGCTCGCAGTTCTGTCCAGGGTCAACGCATCATTTCGGCAATTGACTTCGTCGTCCGAGAGAGACTTCCAGGAGCGCCGAGTAGTTTCTGGACGACTCTCTGGAATAGCGAAGATGCGATTTTCTGAATTGACTTCTTGCTCTTCAGGTGTTTCTTTCTTTTCTGGAACTTCCATCTCAGTCACAGCTTTGACCGTTTTGTGCAGACTCTCGCTGGTGGATTCACAGCTGGAGGATTCTTCCGTGGCCGAGATAGAGTCATGCGCGGCGACCTTGGCGCTCGGTTCGCACTCGGCTTGGCTACGCTCGAGACTCTTCAGTCTCTCCTCGACCGCTATGGCCAGACGCTTGTAATACATCATCTCGATTTTCGTGTCCTCCGTCATCTAAATTAATTTTACGATCGTATTAATTTTTTTAAATGTACGTTTTTTTTATTTTCTTAAATTAACATTTTTCGGTTTTTTAAAATTATTATTATTTTTATTTTCTACTTACCAAAGGGGGAATTATCGGTACGCCACGAATTTTCATGCAACTGACGTACGGGCTCGGTCTTCGCACATCCATTATTGTTTACCCGCTGCCAATGCCGGCGCTGATGCTTCGACGACTCGTCGGTCGCGCTTATCATTCGTCAATCGGTCGCGACAACTTGTACAGAGAGTTGTTCCTTTTATTTCCTCCGTTCGATCGAACATTTGCAACGGTAGAAACAGATTAACAGTAAACAAATATTTCAAATCCCCAAGGCAGGTTATGTGGCTTGTGTTAAAAGTGGAAAAAAATAAAACATTGCAGGTGTTTGAAAACTCGTCGAATCCGCGTGCAGAGGGCGCTGCTTCCTTGGGGCGCGTTTCGAAGTCAGCTACGAAATTGAAGCGTCGCGTTCGAAGAAGCATCGTCATTCGAAGTTGCCGCTGATGAGAACCACTGCTATTATGCAGGTTGAATGGCTTCACAGCAGGCAATGTTCGGACGGTAACCCTGTGAAGTCCATTTAACCTGCATAGTAGCAGTGGTTCCCATCAACGGCAGTCTCGAGCCGCCCCCTTCCCTGTTAATCCGTGTAAAATTGCAAGGGTGTAAAATTCAAGGTCTGTTACAAATTTCACGTGTAAGCTGTCGAAGTTGTTACATTTCGCGATTGTTACAAAATAATGTTGTTAAATTCTGAATGTGTTCATTTAAAATGTGAAAGCTTTTTGGAGTGTTGTAAATTTGCGGTGTACGGTTTGTAAGATGTTAGAAAATCGTTTGTTACAAATTTGTCGTGTAAGCTTAAACGCCATGTGCTATTTCGTGAAGTGTACGATACAGTTGTGTTACGGTGAACCTGTGTATGTTCAAACGGTGTACGTTTGAAGGCGCCTCCTCACGACCTACCGTTACCCTGACTACACCACATAAGGCTAGTAAATAAACGAAATAAACCTATTAAAATACAACGAGTCCCTCTGCAGTCGCCAGAGCGAAACAGCTCTTTCGCGTATGTAAAGGGGTAAAACGGATGCAGTTATGTTATGGCGCAGCAGAAGGAGAAACGGAGTAATTCGTTCTCGCTTCTGATCAACAAAATTCAACTTCTACAAGAATTCTCGACAATCCTCCGTTCCGTTTTTCCGAGGCTGCCCATCCGCGACACTGCCACGATAGCTTTGAAGCCCGAGAAACTACACTAAACGAAGCAAACAGGAGTAACAGAAAAAAAAAGAAGTGAAAGGGAGCGTGCAATCAGTGTTGAGTGATAGTTCGACCGTGAAGAAAAGAAAAGAAAAAAAAGAGATCGACCGTTATCGGACAACGTAATTGATTGTGTGGAAAACGTAAAGAAAAAAAAAAAAATTGTCCAAAATGGTTCAACAGTACCAATCACCGGTCAGAGTGTACAAGCATCCCTTCGCCCTCGTCATGCTGGTAAGTTGACGGTTCCGTGTGTGACGTTAAAAAAAAAAAAAAAAAAAAAAAAAAATTGTCCACACTCGTCGCATAGATATAGATATCGCATTAGATTAGCCTTCGAAAACTCTGTTAACTCTCGTAGGATGTGAATTATTCATTCGAGACCATCAACTTTCTCCTACTTTCATCCGTCGCCTATTATAGCCGTCGTCCATAGTACGCCGACAAAGGTCATAAGCGACCTTGAAGGCTTCAATGTCGCTGGCTGACCATCCATGCTATGCCTGTTCGTAGACTAGAGCCTGAGTCTCTAGAGTCAACGGCTACGGGACATTAAACACAATCGTCGTCATGTAGAAAAATTCTTCGCACTACTTCATACACTTCATTGTCTTCGTTATCGTAGTACAGTATAGTGTGTTCTCGTGATGTAACATAGACAATGAGTCATCATGTTTTTTTTTTTCATTTTTTTTTCTATCATTTTTTTAAATTGTTTTTAATAACTGTCCAGGCGTACGAGAAGAGATTTCCCACATGTCCGCAAATACCTGTATTTGTTGGGTGCGAAGTGACCCTGGATGAGGAGAGCCAGGATGGGGCTATCAGAACCACGGAGAGGAGATGCAAACTCAACGTCGAAGCTCCTTATATTCTCAAAAAGGTAGCTGTTCTATGATCAATTATTTTTTTTTATTGAATATTTCATTTTTAAACATTTTTTTGCGAGCGGAGGTAAGGCAATTTGTATCGAAATTGTAAGCCATAACACACTTGACTATGATCAATCAAGTTTCCATATAGGATCAATACATTCAATTTTATTAATGAAAGGTTTTTTTTTTTTTTTGCTGGCAGGCTGTTTTTATACTCTGAACCATTTCGAGGAATGGAAAACCATTTCTCTAAATTCATCAAAATAAATTTCTGCTCTGAAGGCCGGATTTTGTATTTTTTTAAATATATATTTATATATTTGATAGATATTCATTTAATATATATTTGGATACATACATTTTTGCGTGTCACTACATTATATAGAATCAGATCGATAAGTGGGAACTTAAATTATACAAACAAAATAACAATAATGATAATATCTACTTTTTTTTTATTATTTCTTTACATAATATAAAAAGCCGTTATCCGCTCGCCTACGTCGCATGGTTGATCGCTAATGATAGACTAAAGGAGGTTTGATTGTTTTGCAGATAATAGGCGTCGATTTTGTCTACTTCATTCAGAGAAACGTCCTTGACAGACGCAACAGTATTTTAGAGATTGAAGCTTACAACGAGAGTTTCTCGACTCGAGTGACTGTAATAGAAAAATGTAGATACTTTGTGAGTATTTTTTTAACGTTTTTTTTCAATGATGTTATAACGATATACGAGCGAGAAAAATTATTTTACCAACAATCGCTAAATCGCATTCTCTGTTCGTAGATTCATCCGGAAAATCCCGATTGGACGTGCTTCGAGCAAACCGCCAGTTTGGATATAAAGAACTTCTTTGGATTTGAAAATTCTATGGAAAAATTGTCGATGAAGCAGTACGCTCAGAACATCGCCAAGGTACGAACAGAAAATTTACAACAAATGAACATTGCGAGTGTGTAATTCGAAAATATGATTTTTTTTCAGGGCAAGGAGATAGTCGAATATTTTATAAATCAATTGAAAGAGGAGGGCGTAACTTATGTGGAACCGTGGAAAGACCCGTTGAAGGACCAACAAGAGGAACAGCAGCAGCAGCCCGCCAAAGCCGATAATGGAAATTCGTGAGTATTATTATAACTTAAATAAAGCGTGCAGAGTGATTTGCACATGACATCCTCATGTTTAACGGTTTTGCACACAACTTTCTGTATAATAAATTTCGTTCGACGTTGGCTTCCTCGTAGCGAAAGCTATAATTAAAATAAAATTCATTCACAACAAAAGAATAAAGGAACATTATGCGAAAGCGATATGAAAATTTCAGTTTTCAACTTTTTTTATTGTATCTTTGAGTTCATTATAGAAAAACCATGTGCACATTACGTTGTACCTTTTTTTCGTAACATAAAAAAATATCTATATCTCATAAAATTAAAGCCGTCAAAATTTACATCATAATTTATTATATGAAATCGCAAACTGAAATTTGCGGATGTCGTCGTTTTACGGCAATTTTTATTCTATTCTTTACCGCTGATTACAAAACTATAACTCATTTTACTCTTTACGTGATCTTTGATTCAGAAACTCGTGTCAGGCGTAAAAAACAAATTTTCCAAAAAAATTAAAAAGTTTCAAAATCCCATATCATTTAGACCGTTGGATCAACTTTTTGCCAGCTAAAAGTCATATTTTCCTATGTTCCCGACTATTTTAAGTACTTTCATGCTAAAATCTCGGTTTTTTTTACGAAAACAGTTTCCTCTGGAAGGAAGCAAAAAATAAATAAATGCAACCAGAAAGTCGAATAAGATGTTCGAGCTCCTTAACAAATAGAGTCAATAAAATTTTCGAAACCTTGCAATTAAAAAAGAAATTATTGCAGCGAGACGAAAGATGCCGAAGAGGAAAGACGCACCGAGTGCGAGGAATCGAGTCTAGAGCAAAGCACCGAGGTCAAAGTCATGGGAAGCCCGGAGAGCAAATTGCCGAACAGTAGAGGTAGGGCTAATGGTAACGGATGGTACAAAAGTATATTAAAAAGAAATATATCCCCATTCACCCGAACAAATAAAAAGAATATTAAAAAGAATTAATTTTTTTCAGAGATCCAACTATCCTCGGACTATATCGAGAGATACTTGGGCAAGCTCGACATGATGCAGGAGAGTAAATTGGTCCAGTTGCGTCATAGTATCGAGGAGTTGCGAGGCAGCTCTGTGCCCGGAGACGCGACCCTGTTGCGTTTCCTGCGAGCTCGCGAATTCGTTCTCGACAAAGCTCGCGAGATGCTAACGCAATCGTTGCACTGGCGAAAGAAGCATCAGATCGACAGACTGCTGGAGGAGTACGAAGCTCCGCGGGTCGTCAAAGATTATTTTCCCGGCGGATGGCATCATTGCGACAAAGGTTAATTCCTCGGTTCATCGTCTCGCCCGTCCTCGCTCTATTACGGACGCCGTTCACGTAACCCAATCGGCGCAACTTTCATTGTTCGTCTCTTGCTTGCAGATGGACGCCCGTTGTACATCCTGCGACTCGGACAAATGGACGTCAAGGGATTGTTGAAGTCGATTGGCGAGGATGAATTGTTATTGCTCGTACGTTTTGTGCACTCGACAAAGGAATCTCTGTAGTTTTTATGAAAAAAACAATATACAACGAACGTGTTTTTTCAGTCGTTGCACATCTGCGAGGAAGGATTGCTCCTGATGGAAGAAGCGACTACGGTTACCGGACATCCGGTTTCCCAATGGACGCTGCTCATCGATTTGGAAGGACTGAACATGCGCCATTTGTGGCGACCCGGTATCAAGGTACAAAATTGCATTAAAAAAAAGTTTGTATATAGGGCATTTTCTACCTTTTTTCGGGAAAACTCATCGGAAAAATCTGCATATGCAAACGTATTTTCAAGCTCGCACTAACGATTTTTTTTACAGGCTCTTTTGCGAATAATCGAAATCGTTGAAGCGAACTATCCGGAGACGATGGGAAGAGTTTTGATTATCCGAGCGCCTCGATGCTTCCCGATACTGTGGACTCTGATTAGCACGTTTATACGTAAGCCCCAATTCTGGGAAATCCTACGAGGACAATAATCGATGTGAAGAAAATTATTGGGATTTTTTTTCTTTCAGACGAGAATACGAGAAATAAATTTATATTCTACTGCGGCAGCGACTATCAAGAGGCGAGTGCGGGAGGCCTCACGGATTACATAGATCCGGAATTTATTCCTGACTTTCTCGGCGGACCGTCGGAGGTATTAAGATTTAACGAAAAGACATTTATTTAATTATCGATAGACCGTGGAAGTTTACGCCTAGTGTAATAATATATTTCATTCGGCTACTTAGGAAGGTATGTGCGAACAGTACGTTATGATACCGCAACGCTTTTACCTTCCCGAGCCAACTGAGAGCAGCGTAAGATTTCTTAGAGAGGGAAATAGAATAGAAATCGGAGGATTAAAGGAAAGATCGATGAGTGAAAAAAAACAGGCCTAAACGGGGAAGAGAAGTGTCTCGTTTTATCGGCGTCTCGTTGATGATCTCGCAGACATCCGCATGGCATGAAATTTCATCTTTGGCATTTTACAGCAAGTCTTTGTCAATGCTGGATAAAGAAAAAGAAATTGTTCGCTTGTAGAATTTTATTTTTCCAAGTGAAATTTCCTCGAGCGAAGTTTGTGCGAAAACACAGCCGTTGTGACTATGAAATTTAGTTCCATGCAGATATCTTCAGGGTCGCGTCTCGTCGGCGACACAATTTTTTTTCTCGTTTACAACTCGTATTTGTGGCTCTTTCTCTGCAGTCTCTGAAATGTGCCGTAAAGCAACTAAATGTCTCTTATCTATCACTGTCCGCAAAAATCCTCTCTATATATAAAAGCAAAAAACTTAACGTAGCTTACACGTAGAACTCAGCAGCGCACAGTGCAGCCGCAGGTTTAGTTTAGTAGCCAATCGATGTTCGATGATAGTAAAATATTTCAGGTATATTTTTTTATATTTTATTTTATTTTTAATTCGAACGTTCCTGTCAATGAATGACTATTGATTGTTTCATGCAGACCTGTGTTCTGGAGGGCGGAGTAGTGCCGAAGAGTCTCTACAGGCTCGACCTCGACGGGCCGTCGAGCGAGCACGAGCACAGCTTGTATAATTCGATAAGTCTGAGTCGCGGTCAGATTCATCACGTTGCGATACACACGAATGACCCGGGCGCCGTTCTTACTTGGGACTTCGATGTGATGAGGCACAACGTGATATTCACCGTGCTGCACGAAACCAAGGAGGACGTGGACGAAGTCATCGCCGGTGAGGAGACGATCGAAGTCAATTAAAAATATTCCATTGACAAATTTATCCTAACGAGTCTGTTGATTTGTTTCGCGGAAAGCAGCGGCGAGCCTCGAGCAATCGTCGCCGGGTCTGGAAAATCCGGGAGCCGTGATGCGGGAATGGAAGGACGGCATTGACTGCGTCAAAGTTGAGCCTAGCATCCTGTGTCATGATGGCGAAAGCATTCAGGTATGAAGAATCACCACAAAAAAAAAATCTAAACGACGCAGAGTCGAGACGAACAAACGTACCAAAGATCTTAACGTACACTTTTTTTTTGTTTTTCTTGCAAACAGGGCACTCATATAATTCAAGAGCCAGGAACGTACATTCTGCAGTGGCAGAACGCCGAGGAGGGAGAATTTTTGCCGTCCATAAGTTCGCATAAAGCGCAACTGATGTACTTCTACGAAGTTTTGCCTTCCGTTCATTACAGGTACAAAAAAAAAAAAAAAACCTCTACAAATTTTGTTAGTTAACTCGCTGTAGAATTTTGACTGGACTGTTAGAAGGAAAAATTATTCATTGTTACTAATATCAATGCAATCGGCAGAGGTTCTATGATGAGTTTGCAGTCGGCCGTAAGCGGAAGATCAGTGGCGAGTTCGTCTCTATCCAGATGAGAGGCACACATTGCCAAGAACCGCGACGACGGTGAAGGCGACGAAAACGACGGCGGCGAAGGCAGTGGAAACCTAAGTATCGATACCGGCTGTAATAAATGATCAACGATGGGGAGCGGCAATAACTCTTCACGATGACCGAAGCCTCGCTATCATCGGTGAGTTAATCGACGAGCTTCACGAATCGGCGTCGGGCCTGTTCTTCTCGTCGCATCGAACGACAAACCTACAAACTGTGTCAAAGGCAACCGAAAAAAAAACGACCGCCGAACAATTTATCATATTGACTAATTCATAGATAATCGACAAAGATTTAAAAGAACAAAATATTCATCGTGTTATCTCAGATTTATGCGTGGTCCCACACAGCGATGTTGCGAGTTTGACAAATTATTTTCATACTTGATAATTAAAGAGAAAAAAAAGTAACTAACGAATAGAGTCCCTCCCGGTGAAGAATGTACGACGAATCCCTGCGCTATGCCATTCGAAACCGCTGATGTACACAGTAAAAAAAGTTTGTACTTTTTGCAACAACTTATTGTCGACAATATTTTATTTGTTAATTTTCCGATCGCACCGTCCGGCTAGTTTTAGAAACAAAAGTGCAAAATAATATTTGTTAATGATGCGGGAAATAAAAGTACAGGTTTTCGTATATTAAAAACTGAACGAGTTTGTCACTTATTTAACAAAATTATTTTTACGAAACTTCGTATTCCGATCTAAACAAAATATTTTTTACTGTGTACGATCTCGTAGTTGCGGGGAATAGACCAGACTATTTTTCTCTCCCGTGTACCTTCCGTCTATCGGTGCTCGAATCAATTAACGTGTAAATAAGATTAATTTGAAAAGTAAAATTCTTTTTTTAATTATTGACTCGATTTAAATCATTGTCTCGATATATTGCCGACCGATAGAAGATAAAAGAAAAGAAAAAGAAAAAAGCATTATTATAGATTGTCTAGCCAAAAGTTCGAAGCAGACAACGAATATCACGAACGGCATTAAGAAATATTATATCAGTACTACGATTGTATTTACCGGTTTGTAGAATTATGATTTTTATATATATATATATATATTTTTATCGTTCTCTAATTTAGTTGAGCTAGTTTTATTTTATATGTTATATTTACCGTGGATTATTGCAAGGTCGTCGCGATCGATATTATAGGGTCGCGAGGAGTGTAGAATCTGTGTTAGCAGCCGAAACGGCTAGTATTGTGCCTAGTTACTCCGAAGTTTCATAATCGACGCAGTGTAATATTTCCAAACACATAAATTCGCGAAAAAAAATGATAAATGAAGACTATGTCACGTCGATGGAAATTCTCGGGGAGTTGTTGTGTAGTGATTACACAGATTTCGAGAAAGAAACGAAAAATACAAAATAATAATAATAATAATAATAATAATACATTTGGAAAAACGCGTGTTATTCCGTCGTAGCCGTTAAAAAAAAAAATAAAAAAATAAAAAATCCTAGAAGTTTATCTCTTCGAGTGTAATACGTATATAGTTTAGCTAGTTGCAGTTTCGATGTTTCGAACGAGAGCGAGTAGAATATGACAAAAAAAACGATCATACCATTAATTTCGTTAAATCCAACAGATTCGATCGACCAACTTGATTCTTCGGATCGCGGAGCAAGCCTAATAGATATCGTTAAACTATTATTATTAAAGTTCGAACGTTATTTTTATCCGCGTAGATAAACAAACGTTTGTTCAGTTCAAGGTTTTGTCATTTCTCCTAAACCCGACATAAAACAAAATATCAGTAAAGACTAAAAAAATTTCAATTGGGTGCTATTTTATTTTCCCCTTTTCCTTCCTTTCATCCATTTTTTGTGGTAGTCAATAACAGAAAAATGAAAAAAAAAAAAAAAAAAATCGGGGAAATGTATCTCTTCGAGTATAATACGTATACAGTTTAGCCAGTCGCACAGCCTCGATGTCTCGAGCGAGAGCAAGCAGAGCGTGACAAAAACAATCATACCATTACTTTCGTTAAGTCCAATGGATTCGATCGACCAATTTGATTCTTCGGATCGCGAACCAAGCGTATTTACCGTTAGGTCGTTATACTATATTATTACACTTCGAACGTTATTTTTATCCGCGTAGATGAGCGAAACCTCTAAAACCGATATAAAAAAAAATATCAGTAAAGACCCAAAAAAATTTCAATTGAGTGCTACTTTATTCTCCCCTCATTCCTCCTCCCAACCTCATTTTTCATGGTAGTCAATGATAAAAAAAATTGTCCTTAAACTTATCGAATTGCAGCTGAGTCCTATCTTCTCTTGAATCCGTACTTTTTCCTCTCGTAGAACAGATCCGTTTTCGAGCTTCCGAGATTGACGATCTTTGGACAACCGTCGCGCTGAAAATATTGGTAAATTATCAGTAAATTTAGACAACTGATTGAGGATATTTGGACCAAAGTCGCGGGAGGGAAACGAGATTCAGCTCCGATGAATGAGTTAGTCAGTGCGCGAGTGAAAATTGCAGACCAAGCAAGCGGCTGGACAGAGATAGTCTTTCGTTTATTGAATTTATCATAGAAACTAAACCGTAAAGCTCCTTGAAATTGGACACAATTTGTCCGACAGCGTGCTCTTCGCTCAGTTAGGTTTTTTATTAGAAGTCTAACAGAAATTGACGCCGAAAATCGCAACGTTATGTCATTACCGACCGATGTCCGAATCGTTTACATGGTACCTTATGTTTACACGGTACCTTGTCATGTTGTCCAGTAAAACATCCGTACGAAATTCAAGGATATTCAAGGACATTTCGAGAAAATTTCTAGGTTGCGTTGGGACATTTATAAAAGATGAAAATATGCATATCGCGCGCGAAATACGCAATTAACATTTAGTTTGTGTTGGAATCGGTTCAGAAAAAAAAAACTACTCACTTTGCACGAATCTCCGCAAACCTGAGATTGACATTTTTTTTAGGATGGTCGCTAGTAATATACATTTTGAACGAAGCACGAATTTACGGGGAAATAAAAAATTCAAGAACACTCCAGGACTTTTTCAAGAACAGGGAAAATTCAAGGTCCAGCAAAATTCAAGGATGTTCCAGAACTATTTCCAGGACAGGCAAAATTCAAGGACATTTCCAGGATTTCAAGGACTTCAAGGACTACTGGACACCATGCTTATTTATGTGTGTTATAATACGGTAAAAAAAATTCTTTTCGATTATCCAAATTTTTGATTATCCAAACTAGACCCGGTTGCAACAGGTTTGAATAATCGAGGTTCTACCATACCTTATGTAGCTACATAAACACATTACTAAAAAAAACTGGATAGCCAAAAAATCTGAAAAAAATAGTAACAATTTGACGTGTCTCTGTCTGTAAAGTAGCAAAGTTTTGTGGCGATAACAAAAAAAACACATTTTGACCCAAATATCTTCAAGCGCTCGTAGAATTTAATCGACGACTCTTACGTCTTTCTCCTGTATCGTGCATTCCTTGCAGTAGTAAGCGTCGGACACTCCTGGACCGCCGCAGATAACGCACCGACCTTGGTAAGAGCCGTAGTTACATTCGTCGCATATTCTGACGAGCGTGCAGGGTCGAACGTACGAGTCGCAGATTACGCACTTTCCGTCGCATTTCTCGCACAGACGGCCGATGGCTGAAAGAACAAGCAAAAAAAAAATCAAAAATTGATTGTAAAAAAAGAAACAAACAAAGTTGGAGCGGAGATTCGGAGTAGAAAATTTTTGAATTTCGAGGTTAGCTCGAACTCACCGACGCCGGGTTGTTTGCGACAGAAGATCAGGTCAGGATGATGCTTCGCCATCGTGGACGAACAGATTCACGTTTCGCCGCTCTAAATGGTAACGCGGTTGTCGCGCAAATACACCAAGTTTAATTGATTAATCGCCGATCGCAGCGGTGTAAACGATGTAAATAAACAGGCACGCACAGTCGTCCCGCAAGCTCCGCATGCGCATGCGCGACGACTCGCGCATGCGCATCGTCGCCGCTGCGTCGCAACTCTCTCTTCTCGCCGACACTCCAGCGAAATTTATGACACGACCAAAGACACGACCGTGAGAGAGAATAACCTGAACGTCGTTGCAACGGCACACAAAGTATCATGAAGTATTAACGTTTGTGTGAACGAGTCGTGTTTATCGAGGGCACGAGAAAAACATGTCACGAGCTGTCTGAGCGAAGAGTTTTACCATTATCGAACGGGACAGGTGAGTCAGGCGTGTCAACGTCCTGATCGCCTGAATTTGAAGGTGCAAAAAAACATCGAAAACTCCCCGCCCGAACGAAACGTCAAAAAAGTTCGCACTCGGACCCTCAACATCGATGCTTCGATTGTCGTTCTCTAATGTTTTTTGTTTTGTTTTTTCTTTCGAACATTGCAGAGTGACGACGATCGAATTGTAAAGAAAGAATCGTTGTCATAAAACTTAGGCGACAATGTCGAAGAGCAAGGCGGCTTCGCGGAGGATCGCTGTCGATCTGATGTGCAAGAATGGTTGCGGTTTTTATCGCAACGCGGAATGGGAAGGATACTGCAGCAAGTGCTACAGAGAACATCTGCAGAAGCGCAGGGCGCAGAGGGACAGAACAAGCAAGACTCAGCACTATGAAGGGTAAAGAGCGACTCGCTGTGAAAAATTTTATCCTTCCGTTAAAAGTTGCAAATGATTTTGAAAAAAAGCTTTCACATAATGTTCAAAAGAACATTGTGGGAAAGACATTATTTATTTACAAAGAGTCTTCTGTGAGAAAGCATTCTCTGTATTTTTTTGGCTTCCTCGTAGAGAAATCTTCGCATATA
The DNA here is from genome assembly GCA_964017025.1 of Stenichneumon culpator. Lineage (NCBI taxonomy): Eukaryota > Metazoa > Arthropoda > Insecta > Hymenoptera > Ichneumonidae > Stenichneumon > Stenichneumon culpator. The sequence goes on along the minus strand of OZ024779.1, from coordinate 13,695,214 downwards.
AAGGAACATTATGAGAAAGCGATATGAGAACTTTAATTTTTAACTTTTCTGAGCAAATGATATGAAAATTTTTATTTTCAACTTTTATGTGGAAACAATATGAAAATTTCAATTTTCAACCTTTACAAGGAAATTACATGAAAACTTGTATTTTTGACTTTTATGAGGAAATTGTATGAACATTTTTATTCTCATTTTTTGTGAGGAAGCAATATGAAAATTTTAATTTTCAATTTTTGGGAGGAAGCTATACAAAATAATTTCAATTTTCAACTCTTTTCAACGTCAAAAAAAAACTTTTCAACTTTTATGGAAAACGACTGGCCAAATCGGGTCTAGCGTGAAATATTACACCAGCATCGTGGACGCGATTTTTTTTGTACTTTCGATTTTTACTCAAGAAATCCAAATGATACTTTTTCTAGCTTTTGCCACCCCATCATATCCATCATTTTGTACATTTCTTGCCATAGAACATGATAGGCACCTGGGTTTTTTCACGATCGCGTCGGGAAGCAACGAAATGGAATTTTTTATTAAATTTTAATCAATTTTTTTTTTTAGAGATGTTCCCGCGAAACTCCAATCCGGCAGCTACGGTAGAACGGACGACACGAAACGCCAGCACGAGAAGAAGAACAAATTGTTGAATATATCGTCGTTCTTTAAGCCGGCTATGAAGAGTAATAGTAATTATTGAATTTTTATCCGATAAAGCGGAACTCGAGCATTAAAAGAGAAAGAAGACTAAGTTGACCGAGTGACTTGTTCCAGCTCACGGATACGACGACAATCACGACGTCGACAAGGTGAAGGCCGAGAGTCGCGAGCTCCTGGCCCTCATAGCCAAAACCCCTGCGGAGAAGGACGTGCAGAAGTGCATAAATTCTTTCGTCAACAAGATCTTTCAGAACAAGGATTTCAAGAGAATAGAAGAATTGTCCGAGATAGCACAGAATTTTTATCAGGGTTTCGGAAAGAGGATTGAGAATAGTCCGAATTATGCAGGTATAGATTCTAAAACATTATTGTTATATGAATATTTTACGAGAATCTCTAGAATGTTAGCATTATTATTATTTAAATCACATTAAATAGCCTATTATTTTGTTTTCGTTGTAAAAAGGTTTTTACCATTGAAATAAATCGGAGCTAGTCAGTACTTCGAGTACACAAATACTTTTTGAATATACGTCACTTCCGGTTTTTTTTTAATTTAATTTTTCGACCGGACGTGACCCGTTTCCGGTATGACGTCCCTTCTTTGTGATACTTGTGATACTTTGTACTTGAAGTATTTATTGGTATTTGCCTAATACCAATAAATAAATAAATAATGAAAACTAAACGTTTTTGTCAGGAATATCGCAGGAGGTGAAAGAGCGCCTGTTGGATTACGTCGAGCGGTACGCGATGACCTTGCTGTATACAACACTGTTTTGTCCGCAATTTACGACGGACGAGGACAAGGATTTAGCGATTCAAAATAGGTGAACGAAGAGCCGAGAATCGATCGGATTTATCAGTAAGCGTATCGCTTAAAATTAACTAAATTTGTACGCATTTTTTCTGCAGAATAAGACAGTTGAATTGGGTGAGCGGCAAGCACTTGGAGTGCAGGATACACGAGACTAGTCCGGAAGTTCGCGAATTGGTTTATACATCGATAACGGATCTCTTGAACATGGATTCGGCAAAAGCGCCCCAAGAGAAACTCGCCTGCGTCGTTCACTGTTGCAGAAATATATTTCTGTTGCTCCAACAGTCGGTCGGTTGTCCGGCCTCGGCCGACGAATTTCTTCCGGCTCTCATATTCATCGTACTCAAGGCTAATCCGGCCAGACTCAAGAGCAACATCAACTTCGTCACGAGATTCTGCAACGCGAGCCGACTCATGACCGGCGAGGGTGGTTACTACTTTACGAATCTTGTAAGTCAGGAATTTGAAGAAAAAATCTTCGCCAATTTGTCCAAAAATGTATCTCCAAAAGTACTTCTTCAATTTGAGAAAAAAATCTTTTGATGAAACTTTTTGTCATTACTTGTTCATTGCAGTGCTGCGCGGTGTCTTTTATCGAGAATCTGACCGCGGAGTCTCTGAACATGACTCAGAAAGACTTTGACGCGTACATGTCCGGCGAGCGTGTGCCGGCGAACACTTGGGAATCGGCGCTAACTATATGCGAGGTATGTTATCTCCTTGGAACATGGATTTCGCTTTGGACGAAAATTTAACTGATATTGTTATAGCATTAATTGTTTTTTTTTTGTTTTTCGTTTTCTGTTTCCTCAGAGTCTACACATGATGTGCGAGGAAGTGACTTTGCTCGACGAGTTGAAAGGAAAAAACGAGAACATCGTAAAGGAGGCCCTCGAGCTTAAGAAAGAGATGTTGGACTTTCACGAAAGGATACGAGCCGAGGTTGATGCTCTCATCGTGCGAACGCCTTTGATTATATCCCGTAGCCAGCGACTTCCGACTAATCTGGACTGCGAACTCGATACCGAATCCTATCAACTTCCACCACCGATAATACCGCAGGTGAAATAAAAATTCATTCATTGCCTTATTATTATTATGAGCTTCGTTTACACTAGTTACCAGCGGCTTTTGCGCAAAAAAAAAAGAAAAAAAAATCCTATAAAAAAAATGCTATATGGGTTTAGAATTTTCGAATTCTATTTCCATATACTTCGATTAATAATAGTTAATTAATGTCCGCTACATAAACTATTCCTTACGAGCTATAATGGCTAAAGTTAATCAGTCGGCTTTCTCGTTATGGTTTTATCCAATTCTCATCCAAAGTGCGCTAATACCGCAATTCTAAACATAAAAATACAAATACCATGATTCAATCCTACATAAAAACTTCCCTAATCGCTGTCTTAATAGTCTGCGCTAGCTTACCCTGTAGAAGATTAATTATTTTTTTTTTCTACTCTGCAGATATTCTCGCACATGGCGATTGAAGAATCGGATGGTAGACCAGGTGGGAACAAGCTCTCCGAGACGAAAGCCGTGTCTTCCTCGACGGACGACATCGGCTGCATAACTCCCTCGCCGACCTTCGACTTTCCGCCCTTCAGCGACGATTGTTGCCTCGACGGCAGCCGAGCCGACGACGACACGAGTCTCATAAGTCTGGAAGCTGCGTCGGATTTCCTCGGCAGCAACGAGAGTCAGTTGCAGGAACGAGGCGACGAGAAAGCGATGCCGGAGAGTCTCCTCGACAATTCGCCGCAGAATCAAGCGTCGAATCTTCCCTCGCCGCTCAAGCCCGCAGCTCGTCCTCCGGGACTGTCCACCGAAGACTATCACGGCTTCACGCTTCAGGGTTCCACGATACAAACGATTCCCTGCAGCACTGGCGATCTATCGCGAAATCATCCGTCGGACTTCGAAACCGACAATTATTCTACATACTTTCACAACATATAGTTGTACACCGTAGTATAAAGCTTAACTGTAAGGTCAACAATAGCGAATAAATAATGTTAAACATATTTATTTTTAAACAAATTTATCGTACACTCCGTTTTTTTTTGTTCCAAATATTGCTGGGGGAAAAGTTGTTTTGTTGAGATATACGAAACAGTCACGCGCAGAGACTTGAGATTTTGTCGCCGATTTTGTGACCGGTAATTTTTTTTTGTCAATCGACTATCACGTGACCGTCAATTGACCGACCCAGAAATGACCGACCTGCGATAACAGCGACATTAAAATTAACGAAGTAGCAAATTTGTATTATTTTCTGAATAATCATGTTTTTCGTCGTCAACTTCGTGCTATCGATGATTACTACTTATTTTTAAGTGACCAAAATGTTTCCTCGTTTCTCGGCGCGATAACGGACGAGTTATCGGTGTCAGCGATAATATTACACGTGATTACTTGCGCTATAATTAACGAAGTACCGACAAAGCGATTTCTTCGACTCCGTTTCGGATCATGCGTTTTTTTTTTTTTTTTTTTGAGACAACGATAAAACAGGATATCATTCTCTGCGATGCTGGGATACAGCCCCGCGCTGATCGGAGCTGGACGAGCCTGTCGCTGAAATTCCTTTTTGTCTCGTCGAATAAATACAACAGGTAATGTACCAAAGGAAAATGTCTCATCAATTCCATCAATTTACTTATAATTCACCATGAAAATTTTAGCGGGCCAAAGCATCTTAGCCGTCTAAGACATCTTAGCCTGTTAAGGTAGTCCTTGCGAATAGTGTTCACTTCGCACAAGTTTCAGAGAAAGGAGAGGGCAAAGAGAATTTGAATCACTTCTGAATGGCATAAAAATCTGAAAAAATCAAGCACAGCAAAGACGCTGGAAAGATTAATTTTGCACAATAATAATTCCAAAATATTATTAACAAATTGATGAAAAATACAATTCTTCAACAAATCTTCCGAAACCCTACATTTTTTAAATTAATTAAAATGATTCGTTCACTTTTTTGAATACGTATGCATTTTTTCAGATTTTTAAATTCACGTTGTTTTTTTTTATATGGAAAACATTTGTAGAAAGTCACAAAATTCTAAGTGAAAGTATTCAGAATAATGAACGAATAATTTTCGTAAAAAAAAAGAAGTTAGGTTGACAGAAGATTTGTTGAACAATTTTATTTTGCATTAAGTTGTTAACAACATTTTGGAATTATTATTATGGAAAATTAATCTTTTCAGCATCTTTCATATGGTTGATTTTTTTTTCACATTTTTATACCATCGACAACTGTTTGATATAATATCCATCAGCCGGATGAGATTTTTTACGCGGCCAAGACGGCTCAACTGTATAGCCCTAGTGTCCCGAAGAAGCCCGAGTTTCTTTCTAGCGGCTTCCCAGATGAATCTCTAAAAGTCGACGATTTTATAACATTTTGTACCGCTGCTTATTCAATCCATAATGCACAAAAAAATGTGACTATGCCGAACATAAATAGAATTTTCTATTGTAGATGATATGATTAACGGACACTAATAGGGCCACGGTCAATAATTGGGTCGTTGACCTTATAGCCGCGGGTCGATCCATTCTCCCTGTTCGAAAGGTATCGAACGAACAATCAATCCTCCCTTCCCTACATCGATCATCTTAATCGAGCGATCAAGTATCGATGGAATAAAAAAATGTATTGACCCCGACGTGATTTGAACACGCAACCTTCTGATCTGGAGTCAGACGCGCTACCGTTGCGCCACGGAGTCTCTTGTATTTCGTCCCTTGCGATGCGAGCTGAATACCGTTCCGCGCAGCGACGAAATCGCTTCGTCGCCGCCGTCGCTTCTCCAAATCGCCTCAAGACAGCATCCGCGTCACGCAAACAACAATTTGTCCCGTGAAATCGTGCAAAAACATTTCACCGGCTTCCCAACATATGAAGCATTTTTACCTTCGTTTGTTTCTTAATTTATTTTTTATCGCCGTCATCCGCGAATTTCAAAAGCAAGAGCCAATGGCGATCGATCTTCCCCCACCCCGCGCCGGTCACGCGGTCACGCAGAGACGCGACCGTTTTTAACGTTGCAAATTCGAACGCGCTATCGACAATTGTTTATTTAAGAATGTACACTAAACTCCGATAGTCGTGTGTCTCGGTTCGAGCAGGCTGACGAGTGAGTAATGCACAATCTACTAATCGAATAATGCTTAAAGTAAAAAAAATAAACATTAAACGGATTCGTCGAATCGTCCGTGTAGCCAAAACAATTCGCACACGCATCATCCTGTGGGCGGGAAGCGTTACCGGACGGCTTCGATCCCGCGTCAATTGTCCTTATCGATGAACAATAAACTCCGGATTATCGTGAACGGTACGCAGAGTGTCCTACTTGATCCAAGATACCCGCCCGTTCCGCGCGGCACGAAAGTCTCGTTATTTGCGTCGTCGCAAATGTCATAACCTCAAAAAAGAAAAGCCGACGAAAGATGTTTTCAGCGTCCGGCCCTTCGAAGCTTTACGATGAAGATTTATTGCCCGGATTCCTTCCGGCTCTCTTCTCCTGCATGAGAGCGTCGATTACTCTGTTTCTCGATCGACTCGCGTTTATCCGCGATCTGTGCTCCTCGAACTGGAGTCTCTTGTTCTTGAGTTTCGAACTCATCTCGGCTTCGCGGGCGAGCACGTCGTCGAGCTCGCTCTGCGCTTTCTTGAGGCTCTCGGTCGTAGCTGGTATTTTTGCGTTCAGATAAAACACCTGCTCTTTACGCTGCTTCAGTGTGTCGGACGTCGTTTCGAGAGTTTCCCTGATCTTCGGCAATTTGTCCTTCCCCGTCTTGCGCTTGTCGCGCAAGATTTGGGTCTTCTCCGCAAGTTCCTTGTACTCCTTGATTGTCCTTGCGCTCTTCTTTGGGACTTTTTCCAGTTCGGCAAGCGTAGCCTTTTCTGTTTTCAACGAGACTATGTTCTCCTTTTGGCGCTCGTTCGTCTCTATGAGCGTGGTGTGCAGCGCCTCGGCGTGTTTTCTTATTTCGTTGAACTTTCTCATCGACGAGTCTTTCTCCTTTTGCAACGCGTCCCAACGGCTGCATTTCTCTTTGATTGTATGCCTAGTGTGGGGAGCAATCTATCACACAAGCATACACATACTAGGCACACACTAAAATACCCTCGTTGATTGTTAATGAACTCCCGAGAATCTGAAATGCTTAACACAAAAATCTTGTTATTTATTTATTTAATCAATTTAATCAATTTATTTATTCAATTAATGTCCTTTTATACATATAAATAGTCTTTCGAACCTGATATTAGTATTGATGTTGATAATTTATTAACGGATTGCTCCTTTTACAAGTAGTACATTTTTATTTTTTATCTACCTAGCGTGTAGTCGTATGTATCCACTTTTCGCTTCGGACTATTATTTATTTATTTATTTATTTGTTGGTCAACGGGATAATAAATTATTATATAAAATAAAATTAATAACAATAAATGGAATTGCATTGGTAACAATAAACATAATGTAAATTGAATTCATAATATTATGTAATGGTAATGTAGTGTAATGTAATGGTACATTAGGATACTAGTACAAAAAAACGTTTTCCGAAGAGTGTGAGTTCGCACCATGAGCCAAAGTCGAGTGTCGCAATCACACGAGTTAAGGAAACGCTTATTAGACGAGTATCGTACAACATTTTATTACACAAAGTTCTGAAAATAGATATTCTTTCAGACCTTATATATTATATATATTATATTCTAAAACGTGTATAAATAGTATGTAAAAACTATGTAAAAGGGCCCTGTAAACCAAATAAAAACATAAATATATAATACAATACAATACAAGCATGCAATAGAAATACACATTGGAATCAAAACATCAACTTAAAGATGGATAGATTGAGAAGTTCATGAGTTCAAAAAAAAGGTTCCTCTATGAGGAAGCGAAAAAGGCGAAAGACGTTTTCGGCGTTCGGTGTTCGACTCTGTGATAAAAATTTTTGTTACTTTGCCCGCAGCATGGCTGGTAGAAATGCACGCAACAGCGATGTGTCGGACGACGATATGGAGATGGACGCGGCGGTCGACGCGGGCATCGATTCCGACGAGGAGGGCGGACTTCGTGTCGATGAGGAGATCTACATTCCGCCACCGCCTGCGCGGGCCGATCTCGAGGCCGGCGCGCCGAGGCTCATGATCGACAGGATCGTCAATGAAAATTTCAAAAGTTACGCAGGCAAAGTGAGCATAGGCCCGTTCGACGAATGCTTCTCCGCTATAATAGGACCCAACGGCAGCGGCAAGAGCAACGTCATTGACTCCATGCTCTTTGTATTCGGATACAGATCCAGCAAAATTAGATCGAAAAAAATATCCGCTCTCATTCACAACTCGTCGCAACGTACCGGCATCAGAAGCTGTTGCGTCTCCATACATTTCAGACGTATCATAAATAAGGTACATTTGCCATTCATTATTAATTTTTTATTTTTAATTATGTATTCATGTAATTATGTATTAATTTTTTATTATTTTTTTTGTATTATTAATTATTAATAAATTCATATGATTTTTTTAATGCGAAAATTCACTTGCGATGGAATTGGTTCAATACCGATGAGATGCATTTCACAGTAGTACATTTTTATTTCAATCACAGGCGGACGGAACTTTCGAGACCATTCCAAACAGCGAAGTTGTGATATCCAGAACGGCGTTCAGGGACAACTCTTCATTCTACGAGTTAAACGGGAGGAAAGTGCAATTGAAAGAAATTGCAAAATTGTTGAGATCCGAGGGAATCGATCTGGATCACAATCGTTTCTTGATTCTCCAGGTAGCCAAGATATATATTTACTTAATATAAAAGCACAAGACAAGTCACTCTTATGGGCACATCACATAGCACTCATGGACAGTCTAGGACATTCACAGACACCCACATTTCTTGTGACTGTGAGTGCTGTTGAGTGTATACGAGTGTATGTATGCGGATATCTAATAAGAGCTATTTTCGTTTGTCTAAAGTAATGTTTTTATTTGTTTTTTCAACAGGGTGAAGTCGAGCAGATAGCGATGATGAAGCCCAAAGGCCAAAACGAAAACGACACGGGTATGCTGGAGTTCCTCGAGGACATAATCGGTACGTCTAGGTACAAGGAGCCTCTCGAGAAGCTGTCGCAGAAGGTCGAATTGTTGACCGAGCGGAGAGCTGAGAAACTGAATCGTCTCCGGGTCGTCGAGGCCGAGAAGGACGCCCTTGAGGAGCCGATGCAGGACGCCGTCAGGTACCTGAGGATGGAGAACGCGATAACAAAGTGCCAGCACCAGTTGTATCACTGCAAACGGTGAGTCGCCGCGAATAACTTTGTCGAACTACTTTCGTCGAAATACTTCGGTCGAACTACTTCGGTCGAGATACTTCGCTCGAAATACTTCAGTCGAAATACTTTTTTTTTTTAATGCTTCAGCCGAAATACTTTTTCGAAATACTTTTTCGAGGCATTTTCTATATCGAACTCTTCGTTCACTGTTCAGGTCCGAGACGAGCGCCGAAATAGTCGAGCAGGAGGCCAGGAAGAACGAGCTCGACAAGGATTACGCCGACCTCGTTGCGGAGATGAAGAGGATTCACGAGGAGAAAGACGAAAAGAACCGGGCGTTCAAGGAGAAGTGCAAACGCTGGGACTCGTTGCAAAAGGAGAAAGACTCGTCGACAGCGAAGTTCGATGAAATAAGGAAACGCGACGAGGCGCTGCATGCCGAGCTCGTAGAGACGAACAAGCGCCGAAAGGAGAACATGGCCTTGTTGAAAACGGAAACGGCGACGCTCGCCGAACTGGAAAAAGTCCCTGAGAAGAGCGCGAGGAGCATCGAGGAGTGCGAGGAACTCGCGGAGAAGACTCAAGTCTTGCGCGACAAGGAGGAATCCGCGCTGAAGGAGCTCATGAACGGTCTAAAGGAAAAAACCGAGCCGCTGATGAAGGACCGGAAGGAGCTCGAAACAAAGCTGATAGCGCTGAGAAGGGACGTTGATCAGGCGAAGGCGACCTACGATCTCGCCGAATCCGAGCTCAACATTTACACTTCCGTTGAGCAGACGGAGAACGACAAATTGGCGAAGATCAGGGAAACTTTCGAAACGACGTCCGACACACTCAAGCAGCGCAAGGAGCAGATGCTCTCTCTGAACGCAAAAATACCAGCTACGACCGAGAGCCTCAAAAAAGCGCAGACCGAGCTCAACGACGTGCTGGCCCGCGAAGCGGAGATGAGCTCGAGGCTCAAGAACAAGAGACTCCAGTTCGAGGAGCACAGATCGTCAATGAACGCGAGTCGATCGCGAAACAGAGTAATCGACGCTCTCATGCAGGAGAAGAGAGCCGGAAGGATTCCGGGCCTGTTCGGAAGAATGGGCGATCTCGGCGCCATCGACGCCAAGTACGACGTCGCTATATCGACGGCATGCGGCGCCCTGGATAACGTCGTCGTCGACACTGTCGAGACCGCCGAGCGATGCATCGTCTTCCTTCGTCAGAACGACATCGGCCGCACGAGTTTCGTTCCTCTGGACAAACAAGCACGCTTCTTGCCGCAATGCTCTCAGAGGATCCAAACGCCGGAGAACGTGCCGAGACTTTTCGACCTCGTGAAGGTCCAGGACGAGAGGGTGCTGCCGGCTTTCTACTTCGCTCTGCGCGACACCCTGGTCGCGAACGACCTCGACCAAGCGACGCGCATAGCGTACGGAGCACGGCGGCATCGAGTCGTGACGCTCAAGGGCGAGTTAATCGAGGTCTCGGGAACGATGAGCGGTGGGGGACGGAGCGTTCTTCGAGGGCGGATGGGTCAGAGGGTCGTCGGCAACGAAACGACGGCAGCGGATATAGACAAACTCCAGGCCGAACTGGACAAGGTCTACGAGGAGTGCAATCGCCTAAGGTTGAGGCAGCAGCCGTTGCAGGAGCAGGTTTACACGCTCTCGACGGCGCTGAAGGACATGACGCTCGACCGGGGCAAATTCGAGATCGAGCTCAAAGCATTGACCGTCCAAGAGCCCTCGCTGCGCGCCCAGCTCGATGCCCAGGAGAAAAAAGCCGCGCAGGCTGTTTCGGACCCGAGGAGGGTTAAGCAGCTGACGAAAGCTCTGGAGAAGGCGCGAGACGAACTCGAGCGCATGAAGGAACGCTCTAAGGAGACCGAGGTCGCTGTCGCTCGGCTCAGCCAGGAAATCGAGGAGATGTCGGGCGGTCGGGTGAAGGAGCAGCAGAAAAAAATTAACGCACTCACGAAGAGCATCGACAAGGCTAAAGCCGAGATCGTGCGGCTCAAGGTCGCAGTAAAGACAGCAGAGAGAAACAAGAAGAAGGCCGAGCAAAAGATCGAGACCCTCGAGAACGACGTTAAGTCGTGCGAGCAGCAGATACGCGACAAGCAGGGTCAGAAGGTCGAGTTCGAGAACGAAGCGAAGATCGTACTTGAGAAACTTGCCGAGCTCAACGAGGCGCTCACCGAGAGGGACGAGCTCGCGGCTGGTTTCAAGGAGGAGCTCACCGGACTGACGACTCGCGAGAGCAAAATGAAAGCCCTGAAGATCGATCTCGATCAGAAGATCAGCGAGAGCGAGAAGGCACTCAAGGAGCTCCAAAAAATGATACCCGAGTACACTCGGAGAATCGCTAGTCTGAAGCTCCAGGAGGTGCCGGGGGAGCCGCCAGAGACTCTGAAAGATCTCACCGACGAGGAGGTCGAGGCGCTTAACGGCAAGAACGTCGCCGCACAGCTGCAAAAGGCCAAGCAACGATTGCCAGAGGAGATTCCGAACATGCAGATCATCAAAGATTTTTACGTCAAGGAGGCCGCCTATCTGCGCAGAACGGCCGATCTTCAAGAGATAACGGACGCGAGGAACAAACTCCGGGACATTCACGACACGGCGAGGAGAAGAAGAGCCGACGAGTTTCTCGCAGGTTTCACCGTGATGACGAGCAAGCTAAAGGAGATGTATCAGATGATCACGATGGACGGAGACGCCGAGCTCGAGCTCGTAGACTCGATGGATCCGTTCAGCGAAGGCGTCGTTTTCAGCGTCCGGCCGCCGAAGAAGTCGTGGAAGAACATAAGCAATCTGAGCGGCGGCGAGAAGACTCTCAGCTCGCTGGCTCTCGTATTTGCTCTTCATCACTACAAACCCTCGCCGGTCTATTTCATGGACGAGATCGACGCGGCTCTTGACTTCAAGAATATATCGATAGTCGGTCATTTCATTAAGGAGAGGGCGAAGAATTCGCAATTCATTGTTGTCTCGTTGCGAGAGAATATGTACGAGCTAGCGAATACTCTCGTCGGTATTTACAAGACATACGACGCGACGAAGACCGCCCTGCTGGATCTGCGCGGTTACTTCAAGGAATTCGGACATCCTGTTGTGCAGAGCAGCCAGCAGACGGTGAAAAATCGTTACGGCTCGCAACCTGCGAAAACCATGACGCAGCCACTGCCACGGGAGGTCGAGACGGCCGGTGGATCCGGCCGGGCCGATCACCTGATGGCAGCCACATGTCCGGCCGCTATGGAGGACAGCGCACCTCTCGCACCAACCTCCGCGGCGAACGTCTCTCTAGGGTAAAGACGATCTATTGGCTTTTTTCTCGCAATTTTCGTACCTCTGAGGAGACTGCAGCGCTGCAGACTAGTCAAACGAGTGCTACATTTATTAAGTGGTTTATACGAACTTTTACTTCACAAGGTGTGAAAATGGGTGTTTTACGTACGCGAAGCGACACTCTTCTGAGAATGTTTTATCGCACTAGTGTCGTAATAGTGATTTACGATACTAGTGCGATAAAACTTTCTCTGACGTGAGCGAACTTGCAGCACGATCCGAAGGAGAGTGCCTACCTTGGAAGATACTCTACGAATTCACCATCTAGATATTCGACAGAATTTTCAGTTTAAAAACGACAGTTTGTTTATGAAGGAACAAAAGGCTGTCATTTTTAACCGAAAGAATGAAAGTATCGAATACCTAGATGGTGAATTTGTAGAGCGTCTTTCAAAGAAGATAATGAGCAGTAATACTTCAAAATGGAGAAAATTGTGGACCATTCTTTGAAAAAATCGAACGAGAATGTACCTTTTCGGAAATTAGCACAAACAAATGAATATTTTTGCAATTAACATTTTTCTTGGTTGAGGACATCTGCTGCAATAAAAATAATCATCCACTGCAATCAGTAGATGCGTAAAAGTTTGTATAAACGACTTTAAAAATGCACCCATTTGACTAGTGTGAAACGCTCGAGCTTCCTTTATTTATTTTATCATTCGTTGATTATTAATTTTCATTGTATTCTTCTGTCGATCATCAGGCTCGGCGATCTGAGTCTTCCACCGACACCGAACAAGACTCCGACGAGTCGATACAGCTCCTCGTCCGACGCGGTCGACGGAACGCCGGAAAAGCGAACAACGCGGAAAAGACGCAGACTATAATTTTAATTATGCGATTTAAAAAAACCATTTTTTATACGATAAGACAAATTCAAATACTATGATACTATAAGAGAAACATATAGATTTTTATAAAGCAAGTAGACGAAACAGGCAAATAAAAGAGCCAATGCATTTTTCGATAACAATTGACCGATGGAGTTACTCGGACCGCGCAAGTATGACCCTGAAGATATCTGCACGAGACTAAATTTCATCAAGTTCAAACGGCTGTGTTTTGCATCGCGCGGACTTTGCTCGGGGAAGTTCACTCTGAGGATAAAATTCCACGAGTGAACAATTACTTTTTTCCGAAAACCGTGCATCTATAGAGACTTATATATTACATATTATATATTATATATTATATATTATATATTATATATTATATATTATATATTATATATTATATATTATATATTATATATTATATATTATATATTATATATTATATATTATATATTATATATTATATATTATATGTTATATATTATATATTATATATTATATATTATATATTATATATTATATATTATATGCCAAAGATGAAATTTTATGTCATGCAGATCTTCAGCCATCGCAAAGCTATATGCCCGGACGCCCGCGGGGACGGAGACGATTCGATTTCTCGACGCCTCGCTCGGTCGGCAATTCGGCCTTCCGCGACAGTTTCTAGAGGGGATCCTCTTGTTGATTATGCCCTCGCGGAACTCTTGCATAAACGCGGCATTCTTACTCTCACCTTTGGGCTTCGTCGAGGCAATCCGCTCGTCTACGCCCCGTTGAAAAAATTAATTTAAAAAAATTAAGATTAATAGAAATAAATTTATATATAATCACTTAAAACATACGAAAATGTTCTTGCGACTCGGCTACCTCCTTATCGCGTTCCTCGTTCCGTGCGAGTGATTAGAAACCCGATCGAGCGACGCCGAATTGTACTCCGATACGTCAAGGAAGTTTTTTTTTTTTAATCGCCGATAGTCGGTACGGCGGTGCAGTCTCGGTACGGCGATCGTTTGCGACTGCTCGCGGGGAGTGAAGAGGACCCCGAGCATGCCACGAAAGCTGGTGGGAGGAACGACGATTGCACTTGTATAAATCAGGAGAGTCCGGTATATGATTCTGTAAATAGAAAGAGCAGTGCAAAATGGCCGCGAAGACAACGAGGACTATGGATACCGGCGGCGCCGACGGTGCGCCTGGGACACGGCCGCAAGGTACCGATCAAGCCGAGGGCGCGACGTCCGAATAGAAATTTAATCTGTATTTAATTATTTTTTTTTAGTGTATCGTTGAGCAATGCGATTGATCATCGAGGGCGATAGTGTCGATTTGGAAGTGATTTCGCGATTAATACTTTTTGATTACTAAATTATCTATGATCGTTCGATTAGGATAAAACATTATAAATACACCTTGCGTTTATTGCGCGTACGAGTGTGCAATACTTTGCCGCGCGCGTTGGGTCAAGGTATCTAGCGTGAAAGTGTGTGTTTTAATAGCGTTACCTTAGTCGTCGGACGAACGTGAAAATCCGTGTCGCGAACACCCGGAAGACTTCCGGTTTTAGCGATTTTGTATTCGACGCGTATTTTCATTGTCTTACGGTGTGTAATTTTAGCGCGCTCACAACGAGCGTTTTGCTTTTTACACCGTATGCGTTTACGATGACGAGAAAAAAAATAAGTATCATTTATAGTTTCGTGACTGTTAAAATATTTGCGTGTACGGACGTAAAAATCCGTATTGCGAACACCCGGAAGACTTCCGATTTTAGCGATTTTTCATTCAATGCGTATTGTCATTGCCTTATGGCGTGTAATTTTAGCGCTCTTGCAACGAGCGTTTTATTTTTTACATAACGCTTCATCATTGCGTGGATTTCAATCGACGCGAGTATTTCGCGAGGTAAACAAGCAATCCCGTATGTAAACAAACGAAAGAAAAAATAAGGTAAAAATTGATAATTTCGCTACTGTTAAAATATTTACGAGTACGCAACGTGTAACAGAATCACGCTAGAATAGCATTCCCCGATAAACGATCTTCGGATTTACTATGAATTTATCAGCGAAAACTGATAGCCGATATGTAGCGAACGATGAGATTCAACATCGCTGGCTACCGTGCGGATGAGCGATCGATCGCGATTTATCATCGCTAAAGTCGGTTGAACGCAATCCATCGGCGAGATAGTATTCGTTACGTGGCCGATAGCGAACAGTAGAGTCATCGGCAGGCCATTAAAAATTTACCTCCACAATAACAACCACTCTGCGTCACGACAATATTTTATTTATTTTTTATGTACTTTTTTAAATATCGTATAACACTCGAAATCACGTGACTCTATCGTAGATAATTTATTGCACGGTAGCATCGTAGTACAGATCGATGAGCAATCGAGGTTGATAACAATCGCTTTGCGTTACGACACTATTTTTTTTCTTTTTGCTCCTTTTTGCTCATGAAAAAAAACGAGATTTCAATGAAAGTTCGAAATGTTCAAAGACATCGGAAAATCTTATATATATATATATATTTTTTTTTTTTTAAATATCGTATAACATTATTAATACACGGTAGCATCGTAGTATTGATCAATGAGCGATCGAGGTCGATAGTATCGATATCTCCAATGTGATTTAAAAAACTCGAGAAAATTTATTAAATGTTTATCTCGCGCCACGGGGATTTCCCTCTTATTATTATTGATATGAATTTTCCTCTTCATTTCAGGTCCATGGCAGATGAGATATCTCCAAGTGTTGCTCCTCTTCGTGGGTTTCACGCTGGCCTACGCGATGAGGATCTGCATGAGCGTCGCTATCGTGGCGATGACGACCCCGCCGAAGTCGGAATCGGACTACAAGGTGAAAGGCCGAAGATTTCACTATCATAACTTTGCGCGCAACATCGGAAGAAGAAGAAAAAAAAACAATTTCATCTCGACGAGTAATCTCGAGCGTAACTTTCCACCGATACATTCCTTTTGTTCGTCGGGCGTTCCGCAATCGATAACGATAATTCATGGACATAAACACGTCGTTCGAGCATCGATCATTCGACAGGAAACGGGTTATTCAATTAACTCCGGGTGCTCGAGATTATATCTTGGATTTAATGAGACCATTGCCACCGCGAATAATCGCGTCGTTCGGACTCGTTTCCTCGATGATTACTGATTTGTCACCGTTATTTTATTTATTCTGATTTTTTTTATTCTTTTTAGAGTTACGACTGGGACACCACCGATACGGGATTCATCCTGAGCTCTTTCTTCTGGGGCTACACGATTACCCAGATTCCCGCCGGTGCGTTGGCGAGGAGCTGGAGCGCCCACAAACTGCTGACGATCGGTGTTTTTCTATGTGCGATATTGAGTCTCCTGACGCGGTTTGCCGCCGATCTCGGAGGATGGGGACTGGTGTGTGCCTGCAGAGTGGGCATGGGTCTATGTCAGGGCTGCGTCCTACCTTGCATTCACACTCTTCTGTCCAAATGGGCACCACCCTCGGAAAGGGCCAGACTCGGTGAATTTTCGATCTATCGGCCGATCAAGCCGGTACTCGCATGCATATGCTTCGTGTATGCTTCGTGTATGCTTCGTGTATGATTTTGTATGATTTTGTATGATTTTGTATGATTTTGTATGATTTTGTATGATTTTGTATGATTTTGTATGATTTTGTATGATTTTGTATGATTTTGTATGATTTTGTATGATTTTGTATGATTTTGTATGATTTTGTATGATTTTGTATGATTTTGTATGATTTTGTATGATTTTGTATGATTTTGTATGATTTTCAAAATTAATTTTTATTACTTTTATGATTTTTAGCTTGTGCGATAACTCGATATTGTTTTCTGCTGTGTCCAGGAAGCATCGCTTATTCCGGGGCTCAGTTCGGCGCGGTTGTAGCGGACGTGATATCCGGAGCTCTGGCAGCCTCGACAGCCGGATGGCCGAGCATCTTCTACTTCTTCGCGGGAGTGTCGATCCTTTGGACGATCGTGTTCTACCTCTTGGGCGCCGATTCCCCGAGCACGAGCTCTGACATCAGCGAGGAGGAGAAACTCTACGTAGAGTCGAGCCTCAACACCGGACAGGACGAGAAAGCTGATCTCAAGGTCCGTTCAGATCTTTATATAGATCGCCCGGACGTAGTCGTCCGAGGGCTACGAATTCCTGCGGAGGAGAAAAATATCTTCTGGATTTTCCATTCTTCGGGATTACAATTTTTTTCTCTTCGTGATTGTCGTTTTACTTCGCTCTCAATCACGGCGCCGCGAGAGCCTTTCGCTTTTCATACGCGCGTAGGAATTCTCTACTGCGACGCGAATTCCTTCAACCGGCATTAAAATTGCAAATCGCTAAACTTCTCTGTCTCACAATATCCTCGTCACGTACGTTGGTTTCGAGTCGTCGATACACTCCTAGAGTGCAACGAAAAAGCGATAAAAATGACGTACGATTTACTCCCCGGTCGATTCAGATTCGCTATCGTTTCTACGTGTTTTTGACATTTTCGTTATCACTGAAACGCGCAGTTTGCGCCGACGGGGAGCGAGGAAAGAAGTAATCGCGTCGATGGGTGCAATAACATCGCCCGTAACGAGTTTCAACGACTTTTTTTTTCGAACCTTCTAATCACACTTCTCTAACAACGTCGCTGTCACCCGTTTCTCAGCGTCCGATCTCGAGGACTCTAACTTTCATAGCGACTGAAAGGACTGTTTTATATTTTTAAAAATTGTTTTTATTCAACGTCGCACCAACTGCTATGGTTATTAGCGGATGGACCTACGATTTTTGGGAGTTACTCAGTATCAGAGCTGGCGAAAATACTAAAAAAATTGAAAATACATAATCCGAAATACTATATGTATTTTATTTAAATACAAAATACTTAATGTACTCAAAGTACATAGATAAGCACTCAGTTTGAGTACTTCCTAAAATACGTCGTAAACGTCAAAGAAATTTCAATATCATTTTTTCTAATTAAATTTCACCTTTAACATATTTTTTCATACTTGACATTAATTTTTTTTCACATTCGACATTTGTCATTATTTTTAACTCACACTTTTTTTTAGTTGATATACGATATTTTTGAACATCTAACAGTTTTCCATTTTTGCCATTCAATACGTTGTTTGTATTACAAATTTAAGATTTTTCTTGCATTTGAATTTTGAAACTTACTTTGCGCATTTGACATTTGGTATTCGGAATCCGAAATTTTCTGTTTTTTTTTAATCTTTATCTAATGTTTTGTATTTGACTTTGTATTTTCAACTACGCATGAAAATTTTGCATTATTCAAGAATGTACATCAGAATTTGATACTCCTTTCACATCCGTAATTTGGCATTTTGCATAGAAATTTTGCAGCAATTTAACATCAACAATTTTTATTCCTTTCTGTTAGCATCTTCCAAGTGTTTTGGCTCCGGATAATGGCACGTGCATTCTTAAAATTCAAATGTGGATACGGTCGTAAAAATATTTTGTATTTTATACTTAATTGGCCCAAAAAGTACTTTAAATACCAGAGAAGTATTTGAGTATTTAAAATATCTAAAATATACCATGTATTTAAAATACTGCCCAGCTCTGCTCAGTACCAGTAAACGTTAACTGTACTTTTGGGTGCGCAAAGACTCATCGATACGCGACTCCGCGAGTCTCTTGCACCGGTGCATATACACATGTTTTGTTTCAAGTTTGCACAGTATTTAAACTTCGGGGGCTTATCGGCGGTATTGCAGAATCGACTTGCGTACGATCGGTAACCTTGGCCGTCGCTATGTAGGGTTCCCCTAAGCCGCATTGTAATAATATATTCGAAGATAAGTACGGCTTAGCGGTCGCCGGATCTGAGGTGTTCCGCGGATTCGTCGCGTGCAAGTAGCCTCGTACGATTGTTGTTCACTATCCAGCAACAAGAAAATTGCGCAACCACCGAGCCGTACTATCGACCGTAGAATCTTTACGAGGCCTATCGGTCCTCTGGATCTTGAACCATCCAAGAATCTCAGGGTCATCCTCGCAGCATAGATAAACATTTTTTATGCTCTTTTTGCTCTCGCAGGCGACGAAAGTGCGATAACAAATAATCATTAAATTCCGCAGACAGTTGTGATTCCGTTTAATTGAGATAATCGTTCGATTTTGCAGGAGGCGAAGACACCGTGGAAGGAAATTTTCACCTCCATGCCCGTTTGGGCGCTCGTCGTCGCACATTGCGGACAAAATTGGGGATTCTGGATGATCATCACCGAAATTTCTATATACATGAGCCACGTTCTCAAATTCGAACTGGCCGAGGTGAGAAGAGAATCCGCCGAGGTCAAAAGACCACGGAGATTAATTGATCGCATTAGTCACGACCCGACGAACTAGGAAAAAGATTGGATGCTCTTTCCGTCGCGTGACGCGCCAGACACGCAATGACACGGCTGTGTCGTCGTACCACGTATGCCCGCCGGGCGTCGTGCACACGTCGCATTTTTTTTTCATTAAATATTTACGAAGGCGATAAATCAACAACAAATAGCAAAATCACAAGAATCGATATCGCTACATTGTCTCTCGGCAGATACATCTGTTGTTCGTTCTCGCCGAACGAGTTCTCGAGAGCCTAGATTACTTCCAATTAAAACTTCTCTAGTGTCCCGCTAGAAGATAACATATATGCATATATATTTTTTTCATTTTTTGCTTCCTCATTGAGGAAGCTTTGGTTTCATGTTAATTCTAATTTTCTTTCATTCTTATTTTTTTTTTTTTATTCTTTTTTCCATTTTTTTTTTTTTTTTTTTTTTCATTGCGTAATTTAATAATGCGATTTTAATTGGATGTGTGTTTGTTTTTTTCTAGAATGGCTTCAAGGCCGCGCTGCCGTATCTGACGATGCTCCTGCTGGTCTTTCCCGTGAGCTGGCTGTCCGACTACGCCCTGAGGAAGGGAGTGCGAGTTATCGTGCTTCGAAAGATCGCCAACTCGCTCTCGCAGTATGGTCCCGCTCTGGCCCTGGTCGGTCTGTGTTTCGTCCCGAGTGGCAACACCACCCTGCCGGTCGTTATACTCGTGATCGCGGTCGGTACCAACGTCGGTTCTCTGTGCGGATTCCAGATAAATCACATCGATCTGAGTCCCAACTACGCGGGCATTCTCATGTCCATCACGAACTGCTTCGCGTCGATCGTCGCTATAATAACGCCGATCATAACCGGAGCGATCGTCACGGATCAGGTGAGATCGGCGAGAATACTTTTTTTAAATTATTTTTATTATATACTTGCAGTTATGTTGACTCGCGCGCTCGCATGGGGCGCATGGTTCATAGCATGTGGAAAACCGTTCCATATGGAATGGAATTCAGATTTCCGAAATCTGATTCCTATGCTATAAAACCGAAACTGTAGAATCTAGAATAGAATTTCGAAACTTCGAAATCCATTCTACACGCTATGAAAACTGGCGAGGGGGCGTCAGCTTCTCCGAAAAGGGCCTCAGTAGGGCCGGGAGGGAGAGCCAAACATTCAAAAATAACAAACAAATCCAAAATTTTGGAAAATATATGTAAGAAGATATATATGCGACCTTTTTTACAATGTACGAAAGTACATTGTACAAAAGTATGAAACATCCAGGTGTTTCGTACTTTTCGTCAAGTCACGATGGTATCGTCGCGTATAGTATAAATAGTATAATAGTATAAATAATCACTTCACCGCCGAAGTCACAAATCTTTCATCGGCTCGACCCCTCTCTTCCTGCACTGAGAGAAAGATCTAGTAAAAATTACTATATCGCTTGAGAGATATTACCATAGCACATAGTAGTGGGGCGTTAGGGCATCACCTATGGTAGGAAGTACCGGATTTATAAGAATTTTTCCTAGATATTCTGGTAAAAATTCTTGGAAATCTGAGACTTTCTCCCATAGGTGGTGCGCTGACGCCGTAGTATTTGCTATGGTAATTCTTCTTCGATGATCGGTCATTTTTACTAGGTGCTTCTCTCAGTGTGCGGTCGACCCGTTAATAAATTACACAAACAAGTTCTTGTGGCGTCGTAATAATCAATCGTTTTTTTTTTTTTTTTTTTTTTTGCAGTCGGACCTCTCCCAGTGGCACACAGTTTTCTACCTATCGGCTGGAATTTACTTCGTTGCTAACACGATATTTCTCGTCTTCGCCTCGGCCGATCGCCAATGGTGGGACGATCCTAAGGGCTTGGAGAACCGACGAAATCTCCGGGTCGACGGGCAGCTCGTCCCCGTCGTCGCGGTCATACCCTCTTACATAGTGCAGCAAGATTCTAAATAACGATCTCTCTACTTCAAAAATCATTCCGATTTTTTTAAAATTTAATTTCATTGCAGCTGTAAATACTAGTTTAGAATAAAACGTTGTGGTAAGATATAAAAAAAAAAATTCTCAATCGAATCTTGTAAATAACACACGGCGAGGGCGAGACGAGGAAAATCGGTTGTGCGAGAGAGTCGAACAAGAAAATCGTCGAGCATATACCGAACGTTTTTAAGTCATTCCATTTTTTTTATTAACGCTGTGAATACTAGTTGGGAATAAAACGTTGTGGCAAGATAAAAAAAAAATCTATCAGCCGAATCTTGTAAATCGCTCACGGTGAGTGCGAGGCGAGGAAAAATCGGATGTGCGAGATTCGAACGAGAAAATTCGAGTGCCGGACGGGAGATTATCGTCGTCCTCGGCGTCGGAGTTTCAAAGATTGCCGATCATTATCTTCGGCAAGTGTTCAATAGATAATGTGAACTTGCGAGAGGAGAGAAGCTCGCTGGAGGGAGGGATAAGGTAGCCTACTTGAGTAAATAAATCTCTCTCTCGACGCACCTCCCGCGACGACGTTCTGTCTGCGCGCTCGAAGCGTTAATACCCGAGGCCGGAAAGAGGAATACGAAGAGTAGCCGTCTCGTCACAGAGGAGTCCGAGTGTCGCTCGCACGTCCGCCGAACCTTCCGCGAACGTTTGACCGACGAGTCGCGGTCGTCCTCGGCGTCGTGGTTGCGAAGTGCCGCGTAGAGGGGATCGACGTTTCGTTTTCGGTAAGGTAGGCCATAAAACCTCGCCGTGCCGATAGATCGGTCGTAGTCGATCCGCGAATCTTCGACTCAAAACAATACACTTGGACTCACGTTGCAGCGACAGAGGGAGAGTGCGCTTACCCGGAGGTTCTCCTTCGCGCGGGAAGTCATCGAGGCTCAGCAATAACCGAGGATCAAAGTTCGGATATCAAAAATGACTCAGGGATCAAGAAGGAAGAAGATCTCCGTGGCGGAGATGATGAAGCACCCGCTTCATAAACCGAAAGGTATTGAAAAAAAATCAATTTTTTTTTTCGACTGAACGATATTGTCGAACTATCGGTTATTGGTTTCATAATTTTTTTTTTTTTTTATTTGTTCGAACAAGCTCACAAGGCGGATCGCGATAAATGTTGGATGATAATGAGGGAGAAACGATAAGAGAAGAGATATTAAGCCTATCGATGCATCGATAAGATTATTCGCGAGAAATCAATGTAGATCGGAGATCGCGATGTCCTAAATGTTACAATCGTGCTCGTGAAGATAAGGCTATATCGCGTGACTGAAATCAGAAAAACATTTTTCTTGTTTTTATCGAAAAGCATGTAAAATCGTCTTTCTGAAATTATCGAGTCACACGATATTTCTTCTGTTGAAATCGAACGTGTGGATGGATCAATGTGGAAGTTTAAACCGATCGTCGATCATTTACAGATGGGAGAGAAACTCGTTCGTCGAATACGAATATCCGACAACGAGATGGATTATAATGCTGTCTGGTTATCGACGGCTGAGGAGGATTATGCGTCGGTTTTTTTTCTTTTATTTTCAATCCACGAGAATGTAAAATAGTCTCTCGATTTTTTAACTCACGCAATATTTCTTTTTTTTTATCAAACCTGCGGCAAGAAAAAACTTGTACGTGGGAAATTGAAAAAAGCGATGCATAATCTTTAGATTATTCGTCGCTTTTTTATTCACGAGAATGTAAAATTCGTCTTTCTGGATTTTTTAAGTCATACACGATTGTTGTTTTTTTCGTCATCGCACCCGAGGCAAAATCAATGTGGAAGCTTAATCCTCCAACAACCGCTGCGCTTTTACTCGACTCTCGATAATTTGCAGATGGGAGAGAAACTCGTTCCTCGGATACGAATATCGGACAACGAGATGGATTATAATGCCGTCCGGTTATCGACAGCTGAAGATTATATGCATCGTTTTTTTTTGTTTTTTTTTTCCAGAATATCTCCATACATATCTTCGTTGGGCAGGGACATCGGTGGGAAAACTTCATCACCGGCAATGCAATTAACGATTATTAGTAGATTCGACGGTAGCGATAATTACACCGTCTGAGGCTCGAATCGCAATTAATTTAACCATTCCACGATTCTCCGTGTGTCTCCCGAGAGAGAGGGAGAGAGAGAGAGAGCTCGGTCTCTGACTTGCGCACCGGGTACGACCTAGAAAAATCACCCGGGGATCGCGCGTTCGCAGTTGCCGCATTCCATCGCGGAGTTTCCGCGGAATGCGAGCCGGCGAGAGGAAATAAGACTGGAGGGAGACAGAGAGATGTGTGGAAAAAAAACAGCAACCGTGCAGACACCCGGAGAACCTCGTTTGCAGAGACTTATCGAGCACTCGACATTCCATCGCACGACGGCGCTCGATTTTTTTTTTCTCACATTAATTTGCATATCTCTCTGTACTTTGTCGATTCCGTCTGCAATGAGAAACTACGAATTTGCTAGTTCGATGCAGGGAAATCAATCGTTTTTAATTTATAATAAAAATAATTAATTAATTTTTTCTTTTTTTTTATAGCGACGATCGGATGCCGGCACGTGCAGACGCTGTTGATGACCCTCGGTTTCTTCTGCTGCTACGCCGTGAGAGTCGCACTCTCGATATCGCTCGTGGCCATGGTCAACGCTAAATCGGCCAATCCTGACTTCGAGGTACGATTTTTCGTACCGTTTTCGAAGCTATGTTTTCGAGAATTTTTTTTTTTTGAGATTTTAATGGCAGCGTACTAGAAATGGTCGAAAACGGCGAGAGATGTGATTTTTAGCTGGCCTCCGGATTGATGTGTTTATGTGTGACAGACTTGCATCGTTTATAACGAATGTAACTCGGAAACGGCTTAAAATTTGGTACACTAGTAGAGTGGTCACGTCTCTTCCTTCGGTGTATTTTTCATGATTTTACGCGATTTCGACATTTTTTATAAATGGCTATGGTAGCTCTAATTGGCGCAAATGTTGAGCTATCGCTCCAAAACTGCACACGAATATATTTTGATCAAAGACCTTTGGGATTGAATTTGGCCAAAATCTACCGAAGAGATCAGATTTTCATAGAATTTCGGCTTTTTAAAAAAATTCCTAAAATCGGTCTAATTCGAGTAAACATGGAGGTATCGAGTTTGAATTTGGCACGGGAATGGACTAACACTGTTCAATCTTTCGGGTTAAATTTGGCAAAAATTAATAGAACCGTTTAAATTTTATGAGATTTTGAAAATGTTCTATTTTTTTTTGTAATTTATTTTTTACCCCTGACACGAGTTTCTGAATCAAATATCACGTAAAGAGTAAAGCGATTGATAGTTTTGTAATCAGCGGTGATTAATACATTAAAGATTGTCTTAAAATTACGAAATCCGCAAATTTGAGTTTGCGATTTTTTTTTTTCGACAAACGAATTTTTTTCTTGTTTACCTTAACGCTGGAAAATGTTCTTCAGGAATTCGACTGGGACGACAACACCCAGAGTTTGATTCTGAGCTCGTTCTTCTGGGGCTACGTAGTAACTCATATCCCCGGAGGTATGGTCGCCCAACGATGGGGCGTACACAGGCTCTACATGTACGCCATGGGCATCTGCGGATTATCGACGATTGCTATACCCATAGCAGCTCACTACGGAGGCTGGGAAATTGTTTGCGTGTGCAGAGTCATATCCGGCGCCTGCCAGGGTATCGTTCCACCTGTTCTTCACACACTTTTGTCAAAGTGGGCGCCAACCGAGGAACGAGGACGACTGGGTTAGTAATCACCGAAGAGATACTAAAGAAAAATATCCCAAACAGAGAAACGATGCGGCTATTTATTTTTATCGTAAAAAGTGTCCTAAAAAAATTGCAATAAGTAACTTTTGCAAAGAAAAAAAGTAACTTCTTAAAAAAAAAGGTAACTTTCAGAAGAAAGTAACTTTTTCAGAAAAAAAACGTTTTCAGAGTGCAAAAACAGAAACTAATTTACTGTGCTGATCTCTGTCACCAGGATGCGAATAAGCGTAAACAAAACTATTTACGATCCTGAATAATGAATGTATGAGCTCTTGAGAATTTGATGATCGCTCGATCACCGAGAGTTGGATCCGGTACGAGCAAGAAAAAAAACATAACAATTCTATCCGTCTCGTTCTCGAGCTCCTGGTCTTTCCGACTGTCCCAAGTTTACCACGTTTTTGCTCTACGTGCGTTTAGGGACCTTCACCTATACCGGCGGATGGATCGGAAACGTGATCGCCTTATTAAGCTGCGGACTTATCGCCGGTTCTCCGCTGGGATGGCCGGGTTGTTTCTATATCTGGGGCAGTCTGACCATCGGCTGGTCCGTGGCTTGGTTTTTCCTGGGCAAGGAATCCCCGGCGGATCATCCGAGCATACCCATAGATGAGAAACAGTACATCGAGGTCAGTCTCGGAGTCACGGAAACGTCCGAGGTGAGAGAGAGAGAACAAATTGTTTTTTATTTTTAAAAATCTTTAACTAATTGCCAGTATCGCGAATCGTCTTAACAAGTCTCGCCGATCGAATCTATAAGAATCGAAACAGAAATAGCCATTATCTCGCGGCCTCGCGAATCACAATCTGCTGAATAATGTTTGCCTATGGAATTTTTGGTTTCGTTATCTTCGCAAATTAATTAATGAATCTATTTGTTACGCAGACGCTCTCGACTCCTTGGCGGGCGATCTTCGTTTCCGTGCCTGTGTGGGCTCTGCTCGTTGCTCAGTGCACACAGGCCTGGGGCTTCTGGATGCTCCTCACTAAGACCCCAACCTACATGAACCAGGTCATGGGCTTCGACATCAAAGACGTAATTATTGAACCCGTTTGTTAAGTACCCTTCAGGCGGACGCCAATTAGAAATTCCCCGGATATCCCCCGGGACTCGCTCGAGTTCGGGGCGAGTGCGAGCGAGCCGCGTCCGATCGTCATTGCCATCGTTTCGCCCTGACTCGCTGAGCGACCGCGTCCTCCGACGTGTGTTCAAGATGAAATTAATATTCTACGCGCTGCGCTATATGACACGATGTGTATGCGACGCGAATGCACGATTGCCGATCCGATGGCCCCCCCGGCCGTTTTCGGCTAGGTCGTCTGAGCCGATGACGGTCACGGTCACGCAGCGAAGGACGAGATCCACGTGCGATTGGCACGTACTGCGTGATTGCTCGTTGCAGGACACTGTTTTTTTTCATCGTGTAATAGCGAGGTGGTGGAGCCTTGATAAAAAAGTATATACCTCTCGCGGACATTACTTTCGCACACGTCCATCCTCAGTCGGAGGCACGAGCTTGCGTTTCTACGAACGATCCTTAAACCGGGTTAAAAAAAAGAATATATCTGTAATAACTGCCTACGTGGACAGTCGTTCGGTGCATACTTTTTAGTACTAGGTGTACAGTCGGTCTCCACCCGCACGGTTTTCTCTTTAAAAATCTTTTAAAATCTTCAATTTTCGTTGTTTTTTTTTGCCAAATAGTAACGAGGTTTTAAATAGGCACGAGCACGCGTTTCTTCGAGCGATTCTTAAACCGGATTAAAAAAAATATATATATATATATATATCTATACTGCCTGCATGAACAGTCTTTTGGTGCACACTTTTCATGTAGACTTGGGAGGTGTACGGTTGGTCTCCACCCGCACATTTTCTCTTCAAAAATCTTGATTTTTTTTTTTTCAAATACTAAATTTCCTCTATATATTCGCTTGAATCTTCGTCGACGAATGCTACAAAGACAATTAATGGAACGCAAATATTTTGTTACCTCACTATGGGAAGCTTGTTTTAACTTTTTTTTACGTTTCAAATTTTAACACTTTAATAAAACAATTTCAGAACGGCATGTTCTCGTCTCTTCCGTACCTGACGGCCTGGATCTTCAGTTTCCCCTCGAGCTACGTGTCAGATCTTCTGATCAGGAAGAACATACTAACGGTCGCGATGTCGAGGAAGCTGTGCAACACTCTCGGCGGGACTCTGCCCGCGTTGGCGCTGATCGGTCTCGCATTTGTCAGCAAGGAGCAACCGCTTGTCGCGGTCGGTCTCCTCACCGTTTCCGTCGCCACGAATGTACTCGTGTTCTGCGGTCACCAAGTTAATCACATGGACCTAAGTCCGAACTACGCGGGTACACTTATGGGTATCACGAACGCGGCGGCGAATGTCTGCAGCATAATAGCGCCTTTGATCGCCTCGGCTATCGTCAAAGATGTGGTCGGTAAAATTTTTGATCGATGGATCGATCCAATATCAATATTTCTTCGAGTAATCGTGACTCACTTTTTTTTTTCTTTCGACAGACCGACGCGACTCAGTGGAGAAATGTTTTCATCCTTTCGGCGATAATCTACATCATCGGCGTGGTGTCCTTCGCGCTCTTCAGCTCGGTCACGGTACAGCCGTGGAACGAATCAACCGTACCCGGACCCCCCGACGAGCCCCTGACGATATTCAAGATACCCGAGGTCCCGTCGACGCCCGAGGCCACAGAGGAGAAGAAAGAATCAAAGGACGTTATCAGCTGAGACGATAGCGAGATTTAATCGCGACGCAACATGATTACGAAAAGAAAAGAAAAAATCTCGCGCCATCGAGGGGCCCTCATCCGGTACCTATACTCTTCACGTTCTCAACGAAAAAAGAAAAACAATATAAACAAAAAACCCACTTTAGTTTTAATTAGTATTTAATATTTATTGATAATGTGACAAAGTGCCAAAAAAAGGAGTTTTGTGATTCATCTAGTGTTGTTTGTTTTTTTCGTCTACAACTCGTTGGATTGACGAGGCACTGTACGTTTTTTTTATTACTCCAGGTGTCAAGATCAGTTCTTGGAGAACCACGAGGTTCTAAGTATTATTATAGTGCCGAAAGTTACTGTGAAGAGAGTCACATGCATAATGTTCTTCAGTTCTGAGAGATTGCCCACCTCAGACATCCCAAATGTGTGGCTCCGTTGTCTTCAAAAAACAAAGCTTCCTCTATGAGGAAGCAAAAATTATGAAGTTTTTTTTGGATCATAGAGAATGCAACAGTGAAGAAGGTATCGTTCAACCCGCAGTTCATTGAATTAATCAGTCTCTGTACATTTTTTATCACTCCAGGTATCAAGATTTGTTCCTTTCGTCTCGTTTGCCGTCCTCGGAAATCGCAGAGTGCGTCAAGGCTAAGGATTATTATAGTGCAAAAAATGACTGTGAAGAGAGTTATGTGCGTAATGTGCTCCAGGTCTGCGAGATTTCCCACCAGAACAGGCCAAACGTATGGCTCTGTTTTCTGCAAACAATCATGGAGGTTTTTTTTGTTGAATAATAATAAGTAATACAATAGTGAAATAGATATTGTTTATCTCGTGGTTCATTGAATACCAGTTTCTGTAAATTTTTTATTTCTATAGGTATCAAGATCAGTCTTTTTTCTCTCTTTTGTCACCCTTGGAGAACCACAAAGTTCTTAGTATTATTATAGTGCCAAAAATTAATGTGAAGAGAGTTATGTGCGTAATGCGCTCCAGGTCTGAGAGATTGCCGACCGGGACAGCCCAAACGTATGGCTCTGTTTTCTGCAAACAATCATGAACATTTTTTGTTTAATAAGGAATACAACGCTGATAAAGATATGCTTTACATATTTTGTCTAGCCTACAGTTTATTAAATTACCGTTTTGTAAGGAATCTGCCTCCATTTGAGGCTGAGATCGACGCACGGCGAGCAAAGATCGATTTTTGAAACAGGGTGCTCTTTGATTCTTTCTTTGCAGCCCAACAGCAGCACCGGCTCAGGCAGCTTTACCTTTACGAATTCGTCGTTCCAGCGAGGCAGCTGGTAACGCTGGTGAACGGGCAGATTTAGAACATTGTCAGACTCTTTCAGAGGTGCGCATACAGTGACGTTCTGGCGTTTCGCGTCCTCCGCAAAGAGCTCCACGTCTATCTCGCCCTCGGAGCACGCTGTAGTCTGAAATCGATTGGAGATAGTTCGGTCGAAATATTCGCGATTTTATGAAAATCGCGCGCCTCACCTCGCCGAGTCTCTGTCGATCGGCCAACTCGTCTATGTTCACGTATAATGTCGGGTTAGGCGAGAGATGAATCGCCAGATAGCAGTTATCACTGAAGAATTTTCCCGTGTCTACGCGATAACGGATTGTCCTAAATCCATAAAAAAATAAATTAAAAATATTTGCATAATTCACAAATACTTAGCGATTAACTGTGATTAAATGTGTTTTTGGATGATTAACCTGTGAAATCCATCGCCGTCGACTTCGTAGTCGAGCGAAGCGTCGATCCCGGTTGCTGCTGGCAGACAATTAAACAGGCATGCAATGAGAACAATGTTCGATAACTCTCGGCACTTGTCACTCGAGTTTTTCATTTTTGTTTACTTTTGACCAGTTGACTAATTAATATAAGCCTTTTTTTTTTAGCCCAGTGTTGGCTCGTCCCCTAGCGGAGACCTGTGCCACTCTTCATAATAATAATAATAATATAACCCTTGTTCTTGACAAGATCGTAACATGGTTGAAAAATTGCCGCAGAACGGCGCGCGAAGCTGTAGAAGTTCAGGGGGCCGGGATCCTAAAGTCCTACTAGCGACGCCAGTATCTCTAACTCTAACTTTAACTTTCAGCATTGGTCAGTATATCTATATATATATGACTTTAGCGTGACTAACTTCGCTGGTAGGACTTCAGGATCCCGGCCCAGGTGATCGAGAAGCGATCGGTGTTGATACAGGGCCTTATTTATAGTTTTTTAATTGTTGTAATAAAACGATTGACCACCAAAAGTTTTAATTAGACTACGAATCACCACCAAACGACCACCAAACGATTGGTATATGTTAAATTTAAAAAAATTAAAGTTGCATGGCTAACTTTGTACAGCTCAAACAATTTTCTTGTCCTCATAAAAGCCGGTCAATTGTCGGTAAATTTTTGGTTAACTGACGCTAACAAAAAATGACCGTCACGGCGCATCTCTGCGTCGGTAATCTCGACCAATCGGGAGGTTTTCTCGAGCCTTTTCGAACACGTCGGCGACGGTGCGTAGCAAATTTTGTTATGTAGTAGCGGCTTTCCAGTCGGAATTCAGAATGATTGATAATCACTTGTCCGGTCCTACGATTGGTCGGTTCTGTCAGATTAGGATAGTATCCGACGGAATGAACCAGTAGTAGGATCGGAATAAGTGATGGGATCATTTTGACGAGTGACTGGAAAGCGCCTAGATTGGTGAACCGTTTCGCGAGAGGGGCTTGGGAGGGGGGAGAGAGGGAGAGAGTCAGCAACCCCTCCTGTGAGTAGGTGAACGAGGCGTTTTTATATTGCTCGAGTAAGAGCAACAATATTGTCGGTTGTGTTTGGGGCTAACCGCGAGGCTCGAAAGGAGCGTAAGTGTCAAGTAGGCGTGTGACGAGCGAGAGGAACGAGAGTAACCGTGAAGCGATCGGTGGAGATAAAGGAATCCGTTCGGACTTCCATGTGACGAGATCGCCGACCAGCTCGAGAAATGGCAGCGGTCTTCGACATTGAGCTGCACGACGTGGACACCATCAACACGGAAGACTCCGATGACGATGTTATTGAAATCGGGGAGGTAAAGTATTTTCTTTTTTTTTGTACAAAATAATTGAAAGGCAATAATGGGCGGAATCCGCGCGACTCCGTGCGGCTACTTTTTTTATTTTATTTTTTTCGTTTCGCAACGGACGCCAACAATCGATCTCGGCGTAATTTCCGCGAACGTTGGATCGTCAAAACATCGAGACGGCACGGCGTGACAATGTCCTTTCTGTATATCGTTTCAGGGCGAATACGACACGAACCCGAACGTCAATGAAATAATCGAGTGAGTAAATTTTAATATCGTTTCGGAAATGCGCGTGTGAAAATCACGTGCGTCGAATTAATGACTAATGCATTAGCTAATGAATGAACAAAGGCAAAGGAATACAATGACAAAAGGCCCCTTTGCGTCAGAGTAGTCAGCTTTTTATTATCCATGAGAGAGAGAGAGAAAGAGAGAGAGAAAGAGAGAGAGAGAGAGAGAGAGAGAGAGAGAGAGAGAGAGAGAGAGAGAGAGAGAGAGAGAGAGAGAGAGGAATGAAGTTTGAATGGAAAGTATTTTCGTTTCCTTCGAAGAGCGGACGGCGTCGAGGCTGTTCCCATTTCGGAGCAGAATGTCAACAGAGGAAGGGAGAGGGCCGGCCCGCAGGACTTTGAGCTCTGCAAAGTCATAGGCAAAGGAGGCTACGGAAAGGTCTTCCAGGTACGCAAAGTCACCGGCAACGACAGCGGAACTATATTCGCCATGAAGGTAAGACGATCCTTGAAAACTGGGTCAGACATTTTTGTCCTAAAAAAAAATGTTTTTTTAAATATTGAAAGATTACTGTTAGAAGTACTCGATTTAATCTATTCACGAAAAATTTATGGATATATCATGATTATATAATTATTATTAGATAGATAGATGGATAATTTTTATTGGGTACTGGGGTAAATTCCATAAGTACCATGCAATACAAAGAGCAGCAGTGTTAAGCAGATATTTCCTTATAATCAAGACACGGGTGGAACGGTGAGTCGTAATTTAGAGTATACGCTGTCCGATAGGTTTTTACAAGCAGGACAATAAGTAAATATAATGATCGTAGAAACAAAATTAATTGATCAAAAAAGCTTTAATTCTATAGTTTATTGAGGTGTATTCAGGTGGTAGAAGTATCAATTGAATCTATTGACGAGAAATTCGTGGCCCAGTTATGGAAAAACAAAAAAAAAAGGACCTCTATTCGACGATTATCTATGTCGGGGATGACTTTGAGCCAAAAAAACTAATAGAAAAACAACAATAAAAATACAATGTACTCCAAACCGTTTTGGAGCTCGCGAATACGCGCGTGTGCCACTAGTTTATTGTAAAACGTGAGATCTCGTTATGCTTTGATAGATAGATGGATAGATAATTTTGATAGGTTACTGGGATAAATCTCGTCAGTCTTGAGTAGATATTTCCTTAAGGTGAAGTAAAAGTCACGTGACTGAGCCAGGAGTGTGAGAAAAACAGCGGCATTGGTCTTACGGTGGAGCGAGAGAAAGTGGTAGAAAACGTGTTTCACTTAACCTTAAGCAAGATCATAATAAGTATTAAAAAAAAATCGTGAATATTGAAAATTCGGAAAACAACTTTTTGAAGAGTAACGTTCGCGATATTATATTTGTGTAGAATAATATTTTTATCGTCAATGAGGTGTATATAGTGTGGTATTGTTATTCGAAATTTATATTTAAAATCTCAGGTTTGACAAGGTCGCGGAGCTCCCTGCGCAGTCACGCTCGGTGCGAGGCTCCAGTTCGTGAAGGCCTTATAGGTTGATAGATAGATAATTTTTATTGGGTGCTGGGATAAATCCCCTGAGTACCATGCATTACCAAAAGCACCAGTGTTAAGTAGATATTTCGTTATAAGTGAGGCACGGGTAGTACAGAGGGTCGTAAATTAGAGTATTTGCCGTGTGATAAATTTTTACAAGCAGGATAATAATCAGTAAAGAAAAAGATTGTAGAAAGAAAATTTATTTTCAAGAAAGCTTTAATTGTATCGTTTGTTCAGGTGTATTGAGGTGGTAGAAGCACTCGGGTCAATCTGTTCTGAATTTTTTTACAGTGTATGTCTGCCTCACATACACTCTAAAAAAAATCGTATGGAATTCGTACGGAGGCATGACTTGAGCCAAAAAAATCGGTAGAAAAAAAAATACATTGTACTCCAAAACGTTTCGGAGCTAAGTTTATTGTAAAAAAAAAAGTGAGATCTCATCGATGCCTTAATCGTATCGTTTATTCAGGTGTTGCGAAAGGCGTCCATAATAAGAAATCAAAAAGACACCGCTCATACCAAAGCCGAGAGAAACATCTTGGAAGCTGTAAAGGTGAGTGAGCAATTATCACGTGCTGCTCGTTCGATGTTATTTCGAATTATTCCGAGCGTTAAAATTTATTCCGCAGCATCCATTCATCGTGGATCTCATGTACGCCTTCCAAACCGGCGGCAAATTGTACCTGATTCTGGAGTACATGTGCGGCGGGGAGCTCTTCCGTCATTTGAACGACGAAGGTATCTTTCTGGAGGAGACTGCTTGGTAAGAAACAAAAATAACAATCTACCTATCGAGTTTCCTTAAAGAGGAATGATATTAAAGGAACAAGAAAAAATTGACGATGCTTGTCAATTTTTTAATCTATTAATCGTCGAAGTAAAAAAAAAAAATTTGAAAACTAAAAATTCCACTCTGCACTTGATTATAATATATTTACATGTCATAATAATACATCATAACTTTATGTGAAATAATTGAAATATAATTAAGTATAATAACAATGTCATCAATGTGGGTAACAGATTATTTAATTGAAAAAAAAGAAAAATGTGTATGCCAAAAATGTTACATGAAATAAATGTTTTGCAGCTTCTACTTGTCGGAGATAATTCTGGCGCTCCAGCATCTTCATCTGCAGGGAATAATCTACAGAGACCTCAAGCCCGAGAATATCCTGTTGGACGCCGACGGCCACATCAAGCTCACGGACTTCGGGCTGTGCAAGGAGCACATACAGGAAGGATCCGTGACTCACACCTTCTGCGGAACCATCGAATACATGTAAGGATATCGAAAAAAATGACCGCGCGAATTGCGCGCACTAGGAGTAGAATCCGCCCTTAACGTTCTTATTCTTTTCCTCCAAGGGCTCCGGAAATTTTGACGAGAAGCGGCCATGGCAAAGCCGTCGATTGGTGGAGTCTCGGAACTCTCATGTACGACATGCTCACGGGCTCCGTAAGTACGATTATTCGCCGATGAAAAAAGGCGTCACGTCGATAAATCGACCGTATCGAGTAATCTCAATGACCCGTCCGTCCCGCAAACAGCCACCGTTCACTTCCAACAATCGGAGAAGGACCATCGAGAAGATTCTCATGTGCAAACTCAATCTTCCCGCCTACCTGACTCCGGACGCGCGCGACTTGATCCGCAAGTTGCTCAAGGTTCGTAGAGCTCGCATTGAAAATAATTCGTCGGTTAATAAAATAAAATAAAATAAAATAAAATAAAATTGACGCCCGACCCGCAGAGACAAGTGGCTCAGAGACTGGGCTCCGCTCCCTCGGACGCCGAGCAGATAAAAAGTCATCTGTTCTTCAAGCACATCAACTGGCAGGACGTTATTTCCCGTAAGCTCGAGCCGCCGTTCAAGCCGACGCTCACCAGTGAGGACGACGTTTCTCAGTTCGACAAGAAGTTCACAACCTCCGCTCCCGTCGACTCGCCGCCCGAGTATACCCTCAGCGAATCGGCGAACCTTGTTTTTCAGGTACGATATTGTGGATTATCGTCGACCGGTTCGTCGATGGGATTTCTGCCGAAAGTGTATTGTTATTTTTTTATTTATTTTTTTTGCTGCAGGGATTTACATATGTCGCACCGAGCGTTCTCGAAGACTTGTACGGTGCGCCTCACGTCGTGCACGCGACGAGTCCTCGCCGGGGTCACATGCGAAGCTTTTCACCACGCGGAACCCACCACCTGCATCACCATCATCACTCTAGGTAAGCGAGAGACAATCGTGACCCTCAAGATTAGGGTGATTTGTAAAATGAACATTTTTCAATTCTCTCGGAGCCACCCCACATTATCGTGAGGTATAAAATAATAGTAATTTACGATACTAGTGCGATAAAACTTTTTCTGACGAGTGTGACTTTGCAGTACGAGCCGTGAGCGAGTGTCGTAATCAAATGAATTCAGAACAAGTTTTTCGCACGAGTATCGTAACAAATTTTACTTCACGAGTTGTGAAAATGGGAGTTTTGTACACTCGAAGTGTGCGGAAAACTGACATTTTCGCACCGAGTGTAATAAAGGAACCATGTGCAACGGGTCCTCCAGATTAATGCATTTTTAGAGGTCGCTAACGGCTATTTAAAAAAATAAAAAAACTTCTAAATTGCAAGAAAAAATGAAAAATTTCAAATTTCTTCGCAGCGACCTCGTTTTAAATAACCGGTAGCGACCTCTAAAAATGCATCAATTTCCCTTTGCACAACATATTTTTATTTCATAACTCACGATAATATGGAGTGACCGTCAGTCTTCAAAAAGTTTCAAAGTAAAAACCACCCTACTGAAGGTATCTGCGTGACATTAAATTTCATCCTCGGCAAGTTTCTATCAATGCACGACTTCGGAACAAGAAAAAAAGATTGTTCACTCGTAGAATTTTATTTCCTTAGTGAGCTTCCTCCGAGCGAAGATTGTGCGATGCAAAATACGATCGTCATAAGTTGATGAAATATATTCTCATGCAGATATCTTCAGGGTCATAGATAATCCTCTCGATGCGTCAATCGAGTTAAAGACAATGTGTTCTTATCGTGCGTTCCACAGGCACAACGGCGTGGGACACAACAGCATAGAGGACGCGGAGATGATAGAGATAGTCTAATTCATCATTTTTGCCTCTCTTGCCTGACACGTGGCTTCGAGGTGCACATTTCCGACCTAGCTGCCGGGCATCCGGATATCACTGGCGCTTTCGTCATTAATCGGAGGACCGACGAACGCGGCAATCGACGGATGCCCGGCGAGCTACGTTTAGCTAATTTTTTTTAAATCGATTTAATTAAACCGAATGATTATGTTGAACAATCGTGTGGGCAAAGAAGAGCCCGTGGTGGGCCCGAAGCGATTACGCTGAGCACAGAGATCGTTCGAATCGTCAAAGGCCTAAGAAAAAAAAAAAAAAAAAATGAGAAACGAGATCTCTGGTCGCGGCCGATCGCGACCGCTGCACACACGAGCGGCAGAACGGGAGACACCGCCCTCGCCGAAACCTCGGCTTTATTTAGAAATGGCTAGATAATTTATGATACACACACTAACTACTTACCATCTTACCTTACCTACGTACCACCTATTACTACCTACGACTATTAAGGTGTAAAACTTAACTTAAGGTGACGCGCATATCGGGCAAACTTGGTAATACACAGCGTTTTATTTATCACAAAAAAAAACCATCCGATTACAACCGTTCGTCATTTGTATGATATGTATATATACACACCAACAGAATGTGGAAC
The DNA here is from genome assembly GCA_964017025.1 of Stenichneumon culpator. Lineage (NCBI taxonomy): Eukaryota > Metazoa > Arthropoda > Insecta > Hymenoptera > Ichneumonidae > Stenichneumon > Stenichneumon culpator. The sequence continues at coordinate 13,658,726 of OZ024779.1, read as the reverse complement.
AGACCCGTGACAAAAAAAGACGCATACCCAGCAGCAAGACACCAGAACGAGTGTTCGTTTTATAAAAGAAATAATTCCAAAACTCGAGAGCTAAAGACAATGATTTTTTGGGGGATGGGAAGAAATAGCCAGACGCCCGCGATACAAGTACGAGAGTGACGATTGACCACTCACTCCAATCCAAATAACTGCCCAAGTGTTCAAACCATCGTCGTATTAGCTTTCGGCTAAATACATCTTTTACATGCGAAAACTAAAAAAAAAACTTTTCTCCGTGCTTAACGACTACTACATTATAAATTATATACTACGCGTTTAAGGATTCATATACATATATATATTACTTGTATTAATATTTGTGGCACGAATAATCCTCTCGATCGAGGATAATAGTGCCTAAATCGGACACGATAATTTTCATTCGTTGAATATTCAAACACACAAAAAGAAAACACACCGGACTCGTACATCCTGTACTTGATTCAATGATATTTTTTAAGTCGAGCAGCGCTTGCCAGTTTCTATCCTCGATTTATCGAAACTTTCCGATTATATTATTCGATGACCGACGAATCGAATTTATAAACATTATATGTATATATATATATGAACTAAAAAGAATAAGAAAATGAAGAAAAAAAAGCAAAAAAAAATACGTCGGGTATACGTCGAGTTTTACGAGCGTAGTGTCATCGTGTAATTAGGGCGGTATATAGGTTTAGCGGGTAGAAGCGACGAGAGTTAGCCAAGATTAGTTTCGATGCGTAGTTTGTTAGTCCGAGTGTGTGCGCGTGCGTGTACGTGTGTGCGTGTGAAAAACTAACGAAAGACTAGACTATTATTCGGGTGTCCCAGGTGAAAACGCTCACGCCTATCTTTTCTATCGACATTTTTATTTTTTATTTTCTTTCCCCTCTTATCATGTAATTTCTTTCCAATATTGGTACATATATCCCTTGGTGTGTATATTGCTGCGGTGTTTTGGACAAAAAAAACAAAAAGCATGGTTTCGGAAGGGTGAATAATAGTGCGATGCAAAAAATAAAAATAAAAAAAATGTGTAGAATCATTAAGGTGCAATTATTGTATTACGACGTTTTCATATGATTCAGCAATAAGGCATTCAACTTTAAAAGTGTCGTGCCTAAGTGTATTCGTGTGTATGAGCGAGTGTGTGCGCGTGCGTGTAATCGAGTGTGTGTGTGAAGGCGTACCGTGTACTAAATAACATTCGGTTCCAATGGTTCTGGTACTGCAAAGATTCACTGCCAAGAATGATAATCAGCAAACTTGAATATGCTACGAAGCAAAAAAAAAAAATAATGATGAAAATAAAACGCGAATTTACTTTCCGCATTATTGGAGACATCGACGGAGAGACGATTAAGGGGATCTGTCTCAGAGCGTGTAACTGCGCGACAAGACACAAACGTGGCTTAATGCTTCCAATTAGATGATAGAATTTTTTCTACGACTGACTTGTTAAAAGAAAAGAAAAAACGGAATCACGCTGTTTCGCAGAAAGAAATGAAAAAAAAGCGTGAGATCATTGGCACTGAAGCGCGCTAGCAAACCAGTTGGAGTGAACTTGATGTTAAAGATTTTTTCTTGTAAAATTCGTATATTCTCTATTCGAGTTGCGATTCGACTAATTACATATTATAGTGGACGAGTTGTACGAGAGCCTCGTAAACCACTCTATCACCCTAAATTTAACCGACTGATGATGAAAAAAAAGAAGAAAAATGTACCGAACGATCAACACTTCTAGTTTATCTCATAGTTACCAGTCAATCGTATCCGACGATACTATTTGTATCTATTTTTTTTCGTTATTAAGAGAAATTTTTTTCTCGTCGACAAATCCTAAGTTAAACTCGCAACGGTGTAACCTTTATTACTATTTTCCCTTCGCCCCCTCGAGTACCCGAACTTTGACCGTATTTATTTGATAATACCTTGCGATGTAAGTAGAGTACAGAAATATTTTAAATAAAATATATCCATATCGCGATGTAACGAGGACAGCGTTGAATAAAAGCCTTCTCCCGAGCAATAATTGTATTGTAATCATTTATACATCTCTAAGAAATCTCACGTGTAACAGGAACAAGAAAACTCGATCGATTTATATTTAAATTCTCGTTACCGGATGTCAAAACTACGTGAGTCAAGATGCATTTTTTTTTGTTTTGTTTCGGAGCCTTTGCAGCGACCTTTTATCTGGATACATTGATGCTGCGAGGATCGGATAATGAAAAAATTGTTGAAAGAACAATCAGTTCGTTGATCGAACCTTGAGCATGAAAAAACTATTCCAAGATTTTCCGAAACGAATCGTTCGCTCGCTGCAGTCCCCGGGTTTGATGAATGGACATCTTCGAACCCCCCCCCCCCCCCCTTTAAGCGGGTGTGAGGAAAGAAAAAAAAGGCTTTCACCGTACTTAACCCTCCAGTAGTCGCGAGATCTTACCACGCGAGACAGGTGTGCTGATAGTCGGTGCGCGCAGCCGAAAGCTCCGTAGCAAAACAGTGCGACGAATCTATCTCAAAAACTCGAACACCCACTACTCCCCTGACCGAGTTACCCATTATTGTGAAACAAGTCTTGTTTTGTCATTCGAATCTTGCGGCTAACGTGCAAACCCCTCCGATTGAGATACATCTATATATACACATTTTTTCTTATTCGTCGTGTTAAATGTGATTGTCCCGATCATCGTGACAATGGCTGGTATATTCGACATCGAACTCCACGACGGCGACAACGTCGACCAGGACGAGTCCGACGACGACATCATCGAGGTTGCTGAGGTAACTCTTTGACGGTCCTTTAGACGTGTGAACTGACAGTGATACATATACGTACGTTTGAAATTTTATCGCTCGTTATCGCGTCCTCCTTGTCGCGCCACGAGGTGTACTCGACGCTCGTCGCAATCCCGAGTCAAGGTTACTTAAATCACGCTCTATATCATTTTTCCTTTTGCTTTTCAGAGCGAATACGACACCGCACCGAACGTCAACGATCTGGTCGAGTAAGCTCAAATGTTGTTTACTATTTATGCACGATCGTTTTTTAAGAGGATCAACGAATCTTCAAAATAATAACATTTGATGTTTCCCCCCTTTTTCTCCCGGGGGGGGGGGGGGGGGGGGGGAGTTAAAAAATATGGTAGAAAAATTGGAGTTTCTTTTTTTGTTACGCAGATCGGAGAATGTGGAGAGAGTACAGCTGTCCGAGCAGAATGTCAACCCGGGACAGGAAAAAGTGGGACCGCAGGACTTCGAGTTATGCAAGATTTTGGGCGAGGGGGGTTACGGAAAAGTTTTTCAAGTTAGGAAAGTCTCCGGCAAGGACAAGGGGAGCATCTTTGCCATGAAGGTTTGCAAATAAGATTTTTTTCTCTTCGAAGCGTGTCCGATAAAAATTTTTGGAAAAATTTATATATGTGATAAATTATTATTATTTTTTTTTTTTGTAAAAAACTGGTGTACTAAATTAAATATGTTGTACTAATACAACACTTTTTCACAGCATAACAGGAAATTCTATCCTCCGGTGGACGTCGATTTACAGTCTCAATTTCTGTGCAGGTCTTGTGCAAGGCTTCTATAATCAGCAATCAGAAAGACACGGCCCACACCAAAGCGGAGAGAAACATATTGGAAGCCGTGAAGCATCCATTCATTGTCAATCTTATATACGCATTTCAAACGGGCGGAAAATTGTACTTGATACTGGAATACTTGTGCGGAGGGGAGCTGTTCACTTACTTGGACAGGGAGGGCATTTTTCTGGAGGACACGGCCTGGTAAAGATTGATCAAATTATATTAAAAAAAAAAAAAAAAAAAAAAAATCGATTCAAATAATCTCTGGTCTCTAATCCACTTTGCTGCTACAGCTTTTATCTGTCCGAGATAATTCTGGCTCTGCAGCATCTCCACAAGCAGGGCATTATATACAGAGACCTCAAGCCTGAGAATATTCTGCTGGATCGCGAGGGTCACGTTAAGCTCACGGACTTTGGCCTCTGCAAGGAGCACATACAGGAAGGCACTGTAACACACACTTTTTGCGGTACCATCGAATACATGTGAGCGAATAATAATAATAATAATAATAATAATAATAATAATAATTCGATAATTTATTAGTTTGATGGATTTCTCCTTTACAATCGGCACATAATAAATCGGAAATATTAGAGTTCCTGAATAACGAATTATAAAAGTGAAGGATACTTAAGCTTACCACGCATGAATTTATTTTGCACAGGCTATATAATAATAATAGTAATAGTAATAATAATAATGAATAATTTTCAGGGCCCCGGAAATATTGACGAGAAGCGGTCACGGCAAGGCGGTGGATTGGTGGAGTCTCGGTGCTCTGATGTACGACATGCTCACCGGCATGGTGAGTTGAAATTTTGTTCCCGGTCAGTGTCACACTCGGAGCGAGCAGGGAGCAGTATCGATACGATGATATTTACAGCCGCCGTTCACCGCGGACGACAGAAAGAAAACCATCGAGAAGATCCTTAAGGGTAAACTGGCTCTGCCCCAGTACGTCACGCCGGACGCCAGAGATCTCATAAGAAAACTGTTGAAGGTCCGTTTACTGGTTTAACCTTGCTCGATCGGATCAGCCGTGTCGATCGAAAAAATAATCGTTTGTGTTTTTCTGGCGCAGAGGCAAGTCGCACAACGATTAGGGTCGGGTCCCGAGGACGCCGAACAGATAATCAATCACAATTTCTTCAAGCACATCAATTGGCAAGACGTCATCTCGAGGAAGCTCGACCCGCCCTTTAAACCTTCGCTCGTAAGTAGATTTACAAAATTTTGCAATTATTTTTTTCTCTTCGGTAACGAAACAATATCTTTGTCTCTTCGATATTGCAGAAAAGCGCCGATGACACTTCGCAATTCGACGAGCAATTCACGGCCACTGTGCCGGTCGACTCGCCGGTCGAGAGCACTCTAAGCGAGTCGGCTAATATGATATTCCAGGTAGAAAAAAAAGCTTCAAGTCGACCGCGCGGCTGTATTCGATGTACTGATCTAAAGTGTGCATACGTTTGAAGGGTTTCACGTACGTGGCACCGAGCGTCCTGGAGGGATTGTACAGTCAGCCTAAGGCAGTAAATTCGAGAAGTCCCCGACGCGGAATCCTGGGCAGCAGTCACAGCTCGAGTCGTCACGGTTTTTCACCGAGAAATCTTGACTTTGCCAGTCGCAATCAACCGCCGCTGTTTCACCAGCATCACCATCACCCACATCAGCAGGCACAGCAGCAGCACAGGTGGGACGACGAATCACCTTATCTGAAGAACTGAAATTAATGAAAGACTTTCCATGATTTTTTTTTTCTTAATTCCCACGCCGTTTTCTTAATCCCTACGCCGACACAGCCGACGATTCCAACTGAGTCTTGATGTTAGCACTCGATATTTCGATTTCCTTGAATCATGAAACGTTTGTCGACAGGTTCCATCTGCTTGGCCACAACAGCATGGAGGACACGGAGATGATGGACGTCGGGCAGTTGGCCGGTCATTTATAGTCTAATCGTCGTGCGAGCGAGACGTTGCGGGGAGTCGCCGGGTTCGCATCGTCATCACAGAGTCCCTCTCCATTATAGTAAGGTTTCTCACGATCTCGCGACGGTTTACGCATCAAGAATAAAATTTTTACGTCTTTCGTTCGAAGCACGCAACCGAAGGCTCTCATCGATTATGAAAGCGATAAAAAAAAAAAATTGATGGACGGGGATGGTCGCGGGTAGAGCGATGAGCGAGAGACGGCGAGCGAGCGCACCACTGCCGAGCAACGATTAGATTACAAGTCCGGCGGCTACGATCTAGCTAATTAATTCACTCTAAATTTAAGCTAAAGCGTGAGAAAAAAATATATATAGTAACGTCATTATCGAATGAAGACGTGGGTCGATGGTAGGGACGGTTCGAGGATCTCTCTCCTCTCCCTCGAAGCCTGCCGCGACCGCACTAGCCGAACTCGTTTATTATCGTGTTACAATAGTGGGTTAAAAAAATGATACAAAACAGATACGTGGAGACAGACAAAATTGTATATTCTTTCGTCGATTCTTTTGTTTTTATTTTTTTCTTCTCTGTAAATAACAATTGCTGTGAGGGGGAGCTTTCGCGCTACTAAAGAAAAAATATATATATCGAATATTGTGCATTTACTTTGACGAATCTTCGTCATTGGAATTCATGTATTCGAACGTGGGTAATACAAATGGTTTCACAGCTACCCATTTGCGCGCCGCATTAATCCCGTGTATATCGAATCTTATGGAATTGAGACGCGTGTCTCTTCACTGAGATGCACGTGGTTCCGTAGTCGTTGTTAAAGGTCAGCCAAAGTGATTAATATTCAGACACACAGACAAACCATGCAGATTTCAAAAATGCCCAAGTGTTCACCGCAACCATAGACGGCTAGTATTACCTTTTACATAGACACATTATAGATATATATATACATATATATATATATTATAAATAACAATATACACTATAGTTAAGATTGTAACGTTTATGGTTGAATATCCTATTTGTTGAATCGATGAAACAAAAGTTTAAAAAATAAGGATCGTCGGAATGATCTTCACTCCCCGTTTCGTTTATCACAATTATAAATTATTATCGCATGCTTACAAAAAAAAAAAACTGCGAACTATCCGTAAACTATTTAATGATGTTCGGCTGAAATCGCGCAACCAACAAATCTATTAGAATTCGTATTCTCGAAACGTCGTTGTTTTCTCTGTATCCTCTATCCCCTCGCATGGATCACGCCGATATAGTTTCGTCGCGTACAATTATTGCCTCTTTTTTGTTTCTTTTTTTTTTTTACGTTTTTTAAAATCAATTATTGTTGATGTAAATACGCATATATTATATTTGCTCATCCGTCAAGTATTCGAATAAAGAGAGAAATATTACTCGAGAAACGAAACAAGGTTTATAAAAGTTTAATGATAAATGTTTATTGGTGCGAGGCGCTCCGGCGTGGCGGCGCAGCGAATTTTTTTCTATTTACAGATAGAGATGGGCTCCGACTTTGTGACCAGTCATTTTTTTTGTCAATTGACAGGTCCGGAAATGACCGCACTGCGACAACAGCGACATTAACTCTAAAGACCTCTTCGGTCCCAACTTCACAATTAACAAAGTACCAACTTCGTTCATAAGAAAAAGATACTTTCGTATTCATTTTATAATATTGTTTCATTGATGAATTATTTGATAAAAAATGAAAATACGAATGACTACGAAGTCGACGAGGGAGAATCGTTCGAAATCAACCTAGAATGCTAAAAAGTTGACGAAATTTGTGACCAAAAAAAGATTACTGTCAAATCCCAACTACATAGATATGACCATATTTGTGACCCCGAAAAAAATGAAGGCCATGATTACAATAAACATTTTCTGGAGTCAACAAAAGACCGTAAATTGACGTTAATTTTTTGGTCAATTGAGGCTTACAAAAAAATCACTGTCACAGCACATCTCTATTTACAGAACAACGAGAGGGCGACAAGCGTGCAACGCGCGGTTGGATTTACGAGTCCCTGCTCCTCTTCGCGCACCGCCGGCGATGCCTCTCGCAATCGGATTCCTCGGATCTTCGTTTTCTCGAGTCTCTGCCGTTGTCAGTCTTTCCACGACGATTCTCTTTCTCGTCTCTGTGTCTGCCGTTCTCCCTGTAGCGATCGTCGCGAACGTCTTCCCTTCTGCAGCCCCTTGACTCCTCCCTCTTCCTTCGATCCCTCGATTTTTCGCCCTTGTCCGAATCCTCGTCGGATCTTCGATTCTTTCGCTTCTTTCTGGATCTCCTCTTCTTCCTATCCTCGCCCGAGCTCGAACTCTCAGAATCGCTGCCACTGCTCTCGTTGCTCACCGAGGCTTCGCGCCTCTTCGTTTTATTTCTCTTGACCTTCTTCTCTTTTTTCTCTAGTCTCTGGAGCTTCCTGCAATTTTTAGATATATTTTTTTTAGTTATCCCGCGAATCGAAGCTTTCAATCGATAACGAGGGTTTATCGATTTGTCGATCGAACACTCACTTGAGCAGTTTTTTCTTCTCTTTTTTCGAAAGAGACTTGAAGAACGTCACTTCCGGTTGCTCGTCGTCGTCGTCGTCGCCGGAAACCATGAGATCCTCGTGCTCGGGCACCCGCAAGTGTTGCTGGGCGCTGAGCGCCGATCTTACAAAAAATAAAGAAAAAAACAATAGGTTAATGCTTGGTTACTTCGAGTTTCATTTATCGATCGGGTATATTGAAAAAAAGTACTTTTTGAGCGCCAAACCGTCGTCCCTCATCTGTTGTACCAAAGTCAGAGCATCCGGCGCTTCCTGTGTTTGTGTATTACCGCTGGCCATAACGACGCTCATCGCTTGACTGTACAGAGGACATTCCTTGTCTGAAAAAAGAGTGTCAAGATATATTTAAAAATTCTTCCTCCCCTAAAAAATTTGCTGAGTACCGCCTAGATATTCAATTGTATTTACTGTTAAAAAATTACAGCCTTCTGATAAAATCCATCCGTCTATGATAAAATCCATGGTTATCCATTGATAAACTTCCTTCACAAATGCAATGCGATATATTTTTATCGCATTTCGAGACTTTCGAGATTTCGATAAAATATCTCGTTACTCACCTAAACGTGATCTAAATTCACGTTTAGATGGTGAATTCGTAGAGCATCTTTCAAGGAAAAGAACAAGCCATAATACATAAAAATGGAGCCAAAAATTGCGGATCATTCTTTGAAAAAACTTGACGAATATGCGCCTTTTTGAAAATTAGCACAAACCAGTTAATATTTTTGCAAATCCATTGCAATTAATGTTTTTCTATGTTAAGCACATCTGCCGTAATACAAATAACCATCCACTATAATCAACAGAAGCCCAAACGTTTGTACAAATGATTTAAAAAATGTAACACTCATTTGACTGGTTTGAAGCGCTTCTTTAGGCGAGCAGACTTGTGACAGATCGAGATTGAAATATTTACAAATCATTGTCCTAAAAGCCATTCGTTGTAAATGCACGCAGTGGCTCTTGTCTGATTATGAGATTAAGCTATTTTCAATGACGGACCAATGAATTCGTACCCGTATTTATGTGACCCCACTTGTGGCACTTGATGCAGCGCACGTTTCTCACTTGGATACCAAACGGCTGATCGCGTATCTCACTGTCGCCCTTGCAGTAGCTCTCGCGCGGCGCATTGTACTTTCTCTGCCACTCGAATTTGTACTCCGGCTCGTTGTCCTCCTTCTCTCTCTCCTTCTTGGCGCCGGGTGGAGGCTCGTACATAAAATTCACGCTGAGCTTGTCCTTGCTCTCCTTGCTCAGCAGAGCCCTGCAATTAATTCGTCGCTAATTATTTACAATTTTTTTTTTTTTTATTTCGTCCGCCAATACGAAACGGTTAAACAGACCGAACGGGAATCGGCCAGACGAAAATCGAACTTAACCTACGAAGCTCACTTGTTATTGTGAAGATCTTGCTCCTTCTCGTACTGAACTCTCAACTCCTCCTGCTTTTTCTTGTACGCGTCGGCTTGCTGCTCGGCCATCCATACCTGAAGAACAGCGAATCATCGAAACGTCACATTGAAGTTGGAAGAAAAAGGAAAAAAAATAATAATCATTGATCGTGCGAGCGAGACTGCCCGTGTGCCAACGACAGTGTTCAAACTCACTCGTTTCAAGTTGTCCCTCGATGCCGGATGAAAGAACTTCTTGCACATGTAATTATTGAATCCCTTACCCATCGTTCAACAATACGTTCGACCGTCGTCGCCGACCGATTTAATAATTTGCAAGATTTTTTTTGTCAATTTTTTTTTTTCCACGTCCCCGCGCCTCGGAGTGACGCCTAAAAGTAAACGCCATTTATTTTTCGACACACGCACGTACATGACGCACACTGTTACACCTTTCGCTTGCACACTCTTCCAACGGCCGAGAGTCGTTTCCGGTTTTTTTTTAACTATAGATATCGTTTTTTTGAACTCTTCGAGCGTCGTCGATCGCTTCTGAAAAATGAAATTAATTGATATAATAATAATTCGTAAAAGTTTTGCATGAGGTTGAAGCCAATTAGATAAGAGATTTTTAATATTTTTTACATCACATTCGATCGTCGTCTAGATACGAACATTACTATCGAGGTACGATAAATTTACTCTTTTTCGATAGTGTACTGTATTTTAAGTAAAGCAGTTTGCTGGACGAGATAGATTTTTTTTAATATTCTCGATCGTTCAAGGTCGGTAGAAATTATCGTAAGCTTGTGTTTATCTATATTCGAGGTTAAGCATTGTTATCATACATATTTATGTATTTTTTCCACGCCTTCGCGACGCGGAGTGGCGTCCAAAAGTAGACACCGCTTACAGCCGAGAGTCGTTTCCGCGCTTTTTTGTTACTATAGATATAAGTTTTTTTTAAACTCTTCGAGCATCGTCGATCGCTTCGGAAAAATGAAATTATTAATAACAATAATTCGTCAAAGTTTTGCCTGAGAATAAAGCCGATTAGATGTAAGATTTTCAAATGTTTTTGAAATTACGTTCAGTCCTCGTCTGTTAAGACACAAACATTACTTTAGTTTAAAATAAAGTAAGATCGCTATGAGTCTGTTGGACGCTATAGAATTTTTTTTACATTCTTGATTGTTCGATTTCAGTAGAAGATATCGTAACTTTGTATTTATGTGTATTCGAGGTTAAGCATTGTTGTCCTAGGTCTTTAAAGAAATGGATTTATTCGTAGAAAGAAAATGTCCGCACGTAAGGAGCCAGCTGATTGGGAGGACAACGGTCAAGGTCGCATCGTGACCGATTCCGTGCACGAGAGACTTCGCCAGCCCAGCGTCTATTGTCCCTCGTGCCGGGAAAACATTCCCGCCAGCGATACGGAGATCGAGAAGCATTTCACCGCGTCTCATGTATCGGAGACGAAATGCCTCTACTGCCAGGGCAGAGTCTTCAATTATCTGTCGTTCCATATCGACGAGGACGGAAATAAAATACCGAAGGACGAAACTTACCACAGATGCCGATTAGCTAAATGAGATTCTATCAATAGAGAAGGAAGCACCGTGGGACGTAAACATTTTTTACGTCTAACACAAGGACAAAGCCTCAAGGCTTTGAAGGCCATTGAGACTCAGTGATGGAGATTGATGGAGATTTGCGAGAAAAATATGAATTTTATTGGTCTCCAAGGGACGCGAGTGAAAATTCGACGCATTACCAGACCAGAAATATCTCTACGATAAATGTTATTTTTTCTGTTTTTTCACATTAATCTGAACGATGGTTCCCTTATTTTCTTAAATATAATAAAATATTTTTGTATAGAAATCCAGCTTCAGTTCGGATGTTTGTACATATTTTTTGTTGTTGTTTTTAGTCGCATATAGAAGAGCAAAGCTACAACGGCGAGTATATATATTTTTTCGTAACTAACGAGTTGTCAACGCGATCCGATAATCACCGCTGAAAGATTCGTCTTCGATTATCTGTCGTTCCACATCGACGAGGACAGAAATAAAATTCCGAAGGAGGATACACCAGAGTTTGCCGATTAGCTAAACGACATTCTATTCGTACACGACGAAAAACCGTGGGACTTGAAAAGTTTTTGAAGGTCATTGACACTTGATGGAGATTTGCGAGAAAAATATGAATTTTATTGGTATCCAAGGGACGCGAGTGAAAATTCGACGCATTACCAGACTAGAAATATCTATACGATAAATGTTATTTTTTCTTTTTTTTCACATTAATCTGGACGACGGCTCCCTTATTTCCTTAAATATAATAAAATATATTTGTATACAAATCCAGCCTCCGTTCGGATATTTGTACATATTTTGTTGTTGTTGTTTTTAGTTGTATATAGGAGAGCAAAGAATACAACGTCGAGATATATAATATATATAATATATATATATACGTAATATATATATATATATATATTTTGGTAACTGACCAGTTGTTAATGCGATCCGAAAATCGCCGTTGAAAAATTCGTTAATAACAAAGCTTTGGCTATCCATGAAGATACATAAAAACAATTGTACAAGCTACGGTTTGACTAGCAAAAGTTTCTCAGTCGTGTTTCGTCAGCAAAAATTATCAGTTATCAGTCGGGCGCGTGGGCTGGGTCGGTGAAGGGGGTGGGGTAGATAAGCGGTGTTGTACCGTTAATTACTCTGTCAAAACCGACCTTGTGTTATATAACTACAGCAATACTGAATTCTAGGGCGTGCATCGTTATCGCGACTATTACGATCCTAGTTAAATGTGCAATCGAGAGAGACTGATAACAATTTAAAAGTTTCATGATAAATGGCAGTAGCTCGAAGTGTCGATGGTATTATTTACTGAAAACGCTTCGCAACGTTCAGTCCACTCGCAGTAGCCTCATTACCGCTCTTGTTGTTGTTTTTTTGTCTATATTCACACCGCTTTGCGCAACGGCGAAACGGAGTATTTTCACTCGAAAACCCTGTTCTTCAGGAAACTCTTCAATTTCGTAGGATAATCGGTCATAACGCCGGTCGCGCCGAGATCGAAGGCTTTCTCGAATTCCTCGTCCTTGTTCAGCACCCAGAGATAAATCTGCAATTCGAAAGCGCCGGTTTACGTCGAAGACACGCCTATCGCTCAGTACCAGTAATTTTTTTACGATTGTAAGCATCAAGTACAAGTACTTTTTGAGTACACGCTCCCAATTCGGTACTCGTTGATAGCATGATATCCTGTTTCTGTTAATATATTATTATCTGTCAACATTTTTCGATAAGTATTATTTTAACGTGTATTTATTTTTTATCTTTTTTTTTAATTCCATAAAAAAACGAGAAGGGACCCTTTTCGTTTTTTTTATGGATCTTGTTTATTTAAATGAAAAAGTAAAAGATCAATTAAAAACAGCCTCAAGACAACGAATTACAAACTCTTCAATCAACGATTTTTTATAAATAGAAATCCATGTGCAAATTACCTTGCACCCTTTTTTTAAGTGTAGATAACGCTTAACGCTACGAACCTCATTAAGATTAAGAAAAATACTTGGAAAACATGAAAAACTTGAAGTATCAAGTACTTGTGACACTTTTTACTTGAAGTATTTTTTGGTACTTTGCCCAGCTTCGCTCGGTTCTCGCGGACAGGCAAAAATACTCACGTGAATGCCCCGCGCTCGAAGGTGATTAAACAAACACGGCCTCATGAGTAAGACGTTTATCGTCCGGCAAAGAAGTTTTTCCAACGGCAGAAACGACGGTATCGGTCCGCCTTTCCGTCTGAACAATCAGAGGTCACGCATCATACTGGGTTTCCTTTGTTATCGCAGCATATAATTTACGCGCGTTAATTAACATGCATGTCTCATTATCTGGCCAATGTAAAGGAGTCACCTCAGGTAAATGGATGGTAAAAATATCTCTAGGTGTGACTCCTTCAGTGGTACGAAGGGCAGCAATCCCGTGTACAATAAGAATATCAAAAGTGTTACGCGCTGCATGGAGAACAGTAGATTAACGTTCGGATTCTGAAAAGGAAAAATTGAACGTCACGATTACGAAAATTGCGAAAATTTCTTCTGAGGGATTTCGATCGCCTGGGAAATCGCCGACTCACCGCTTTGTAACATTTTTTCGTAATCTCGTCGCTGAAATTACCCCACACCGTATACTCCTCCCTGTTGAACTCTTTTATTAGATCCGATACTTTTGCAATGAGTCGATCATTGTTGATCTTTATGTCTATGTTGATGGGAATCTTCGGAAACGCTTCGAACACCTCTCGCAGTAGAGCGAACTTTCTCTCTTCCTCTCGCTCCGAACCCACGTATTCCACATCTGGGGACGGTAAAGATTATTATTATTATTATTATTATTATTATTATTATTATTATTATTATTTACGGGACACGCCCTTTTACAAAGAAAATGCAGATATAAAAAGAAAATTATGAGTGCATTCAGTACAGTGCATATCAGATTAGCGAAAATAGAAGAGAAATTTAATAAAAGATTTAATAGTTATTCAGTATGATTATGATTATTATTATGAATTAATTAATTTATTAATTTCAACGTGAAAAAACCCATTTTCAAAAAAGAAACAACTAAATTATAGAGTATTATATTTGATGTAAATAGTGTAATTAGCACTCTACAATTAACATTCTAAAGAGATTATTAAGTGTTTATCCGTCCTTTCACGCAAAAGATTTGTAATTTGAATATCCGGTATTTTAGTTAACAAAAAAATTAAATTGATTATTTAATAAATATAAGGGATGTAAGCAAATTTCAAGTGCCAGTATATTAAATTCACCATTTTTTTACAGTGTGCAGTGCGCATAGCATATCATAGCTTATCCTGGTACGAACAGTGCATAGACAAACACATATGCGTGATACGTACGATACAAACAAACCGTCACCAGTGTTTACATTATCATTATTAAAATTATCCAGAAGAAAAGTCCAACGCTTATAAAATCTGCATCGGATAGTAACCGATTGTCACGCGAGCCTATGCACTACCAGTCTGTTCTTAAATCAATTGACTGTCTCAGAAAAAATCTATGATTGCCAGCGCAAAGATAAAAAAAAATGATGAACTTGCAAACGATGACTGAATACAACTCAGTTTACACCGCAAAGTACCTGGATCAAAATCTATGGGCAGCCTCGGTTTAAGAAGAGGCAAGTCTTTGTAGTCGACCTCCGATATATTTTTGTCCATTCCGGTGCTCCGTAGCAGATTCTGATCGTGCGAAACTACCACCTCGCCGTCCCTGGTCAGCTGGCAATCCAACTCCAGCATTTCCGTACCTATCGCGACGGCCCTGAAGCAATCACAGTTCGCACAAAAAAATGTTCCCTCTCAGAGCCAAAAAAGCTACACGGATTCGTTTCACCTTTTGAAGGCATGCATCGTATTCTCGTAGCTCTCGCCGGCGCCTGAAAAAAATAAAAGTAAAAATAAAACAATATTAACTTCGGTTTCGAGGGAGGGCGAAAAGTCGCGCGTAGGCAAAATCGCACGGTTCGGGCGCGCCGAAAACTTACCGCCTCTGTGACTAATGTGGTGACACGTGAATTTTACTTTTTTCTTTTTGTGTATGAGCATCGGATACTTGAAGAGAATGACGGAGGTGAGGACGTAGCCGCCGATAAGGGTGAAAAACAGCATGACGAGCAGAGCGTACGGGCGAAATGTTATATTCGTGAATCGAACGAGAAGCCACAATAAGCAACGAGCGCGTCAACGTTTTGAGTGACAAGTCCGGCGAGACGAACGGTTCTGGGCTTTCCGGGAGACGACGCTCGACGGGGTCCGAGAAAACGCGCGGTTGATCGCGGTTTGACAGGTGCATGTGACCGTGTGTCGGATGTGTTTTTGTGCGGGCGGAGGAGGGGAGAGTAGGAGTGAGGGAACAGCTGTGAATAGGCCCCGCCTTCTCCTACGGAAATCGAAAGTTTCCTTCGGCACGACCGCCGATCCGCCCGCCGAATAAATAGCGGATTTCGCACTGGGAGGTCGAAAAAGGATGGCCTCTGTTGAACTCTCGTCGCGAGAGAATTTATGAAATTTGTCGTTCGAAAGTTTGGATGATGTTTTTTAAATCGAAATCCAAAGCTTATTGCGGCACGACGGCCGATTCGCCGGACGAATAAATAGCGGATTTCGATCGGAGAGGTCGAACAAGTGTGGCTTCCGTCAAACATATGCTCGTTTCCGGGAGAAAATTTTATGACATTTATCTTTCGGACTTTGGATGATTTTTGGTATTTTTAAATTTTTATTGTGTGACGATAAATATTATTGTCGGTTGGATTAAGTTTGATTGTCATCGGATGAGGTACTTGAGGGGATGGATTAGCGTCCGAGAGTTTTCGATTGAGAAATCGTGAAAGGGTTGCTGATCACAAGAGTGGGTCGGGGATGCGCGTGGACACTGCGCATGGCGCTTGGACCGTCGGCCGTTGCCTGGCAGTGTGTTTTGCTATGTTGGACGCCAGTTGACAACAATGTCGAAGCTCCGTGTTTTTTTCATTCGCGGCTTATGATAATACTTAGTTTTTGTGTGCAAAAAGTGTTCCCACATGTGCCTTTAGTATCCCGAAAATGTTGGAAATGAAGTCCTGGTATTTCGTAAGGTAAATCGTTCCAAAATCCTTCATGAAAAATGTGACGCCCGCCACTGGCCGGTTTGTCAGTCACGATCGAGTTTTATTCGTTATTTTCAGCGTATTTGTCGATGCCCTCGCTGCTGATCGATGCTGGAGATTCATCGATTCTTACATTCTTACAATAAGATGAAAAGTTTTTTGCTGTCGGAACAGTATTACATTTAAGGTTTTCAATAGTAAAATCGGGAAGCACTTGTCGGATTGGGGAGGGAACAGATCTTTTTTCAGTTATATATTTATCAGTGCGACGGAGATGCGCAGACGTTTCTGCGCATGGCGTGAGGCCCGGTGCAGCGCGGTGGCCGTTCTGCACGGCAGTGCTTCGCCATCTTGGACGCCGGTAGGCAACAATGTCGAAGCTCCGGGTATTTTCATTCGCGATTTATGGTATAACCTTGTTTTTACGTGATAAAAGTGTTTCCACATGTTCCTGTAGCCTACCGGAAACGCTGGAAGTGAAATCCAGGTCTGCCGTAAGGTAAATCATTCCAAAATCCTCTATGAAAAAATTGACGCCAGCGAAACACATCGCGAAGCCGGGTCGTAAGTCTCGAAAGATGTTCATTCCTCATTTTCAGCGTATTTATCGACGCACTCCCCAGAATTTGATCGTTTCCCGCGTTTCGATCATAACATTGAATGTTTTGTTGTCGTCGGAGTAGTACATTGAAGGCTGTCAGTCCTAATATCGAAAAGCCGATTGGGAAGGGAGGAGATATTTGTTCAGTTATATATCTCGTCTTTCCGTAATGGCTTTAGGCCACTAAAGAAGTGCCAGAGTTATATATTTATCAGTGCGAGAATAATGCGCAGACGTTTTTGCGCATGGCGTGAGGCCCAGTGGTCGTTCTGCATGGCAGTGCTTCGCCATCTTGGACGCCGGTGAACAACAATGTCGAAGCTAGCTCCGTGTATTTTCGTTCGCGACTTATGGTATAACCTTTTTTTTACGTGAAAAAAGTGTTACCACATGTTCCTGTGGCCTACCGGAAATGCTGGAAGTGAAATCCAGGTCTACCGTAAGGTAAATCATTCCAAAATCCTTAATGTAAAAAGAGACGCCAGCGCACGCCGCGTTGTCAGTCTCGAACGATGTTAATTCGTCAATTTCAGAGTATTTATCGATGTCCTCGCAGGAATTTCATCGATCCCTGTATTCCTATGATACGATGCAACGTTTTCTTATTCGTTGCCGAGCCATGTTATGTGGAAAACTCTTCGGAGTATTGTGTGGAAACCGAAGCAAATCTTCGGCAATGAATTCAAGAAACAGCTGACGATTGCTGGATGTAAAATGGAGGGGAGAGAATTTTCCGCGCATATTTTTATATACGCCGAAAACGGCTATATTTTGAACGAATTATGTTTTTCATCGCGTCGCTTTTTTTTTCAGTATCAATATATTTCTCAGACATAATCAACTTGTGCACTGTACATTTGTGCATCTCGCTATCATTGCTATTTTTTTTTGTGTTTACAACATGTATGAACAATTTACAATTATTATTATTTCGCAACTATTTTTTTTTCAAGAGCTTTGCTACGGAACAGGCGTTTGGATTTCTTTTTTGTTTCTGCAACATTTTCTGCCAAGTGGTTTTTTTACAGCACAACTTCAAGTGAATGAATATTGTTGCTATGAGAGCCAACATGATGAGTTCCGCGCAAGTAAATTGACGACAAAAATGCACAAAGCCAACAGATTGAGAGCTGTACAAGGATCTTAAGGATAATTCCTTACCTACAGGTAAATATTTATTATTATTTTTTTATCCATTAAGTCGGGGTCAAGCTCCCGCCCGCGTGGATTTTGTACTTTCTCAGTTCTTTCTATCGTCTAAATATATCTCGTGTTTTCCCGTGCGGACACGCGGTCGAAGGTGACGAATAAATTCGTCTCACGCGCAGAACGACACTTCGTCGGCGTTGCTGATTATTCGAAGAAATTCGGGTTTTATTATGGTGCCAGGAGCGAACAGGGTCTCGTCGTTCTCGTCCTTGATCACGGCCTCGTAACGATCCTTCTCCATCAGCCAATAGGTGTTCATCTTACCTTTCCCCTTAAAAAATAAACAAATAAAAAAAAGGAAATCGAGAAAATTCATGGTAAGGCCTAATGCAATTGTTTTCCGCGTCGCGCGAGGACACGAAAGATTAACCACCGCTTCTCATTCAACCTTGACTTCCATGCTGCCTCTCTGCTCGATCTTGTAGCCGCCCTCCTCGTCCAGGCCGTCTTTGGTACTCTGCGAAATATGGATCTTCATCGCTGCAACGACATATTGTATTTGATATTATTTGTCTCTCAAAAAAAAATTAATACAAAAAGAATATAATAAATGTTCAAAAATAAAATAATAAATATTAAGAAGTAATATAATAAATATTGACCGTCAGCAGTGAATGCGCGGTTGGCGCAAGGCTCGGGTGGCCTCCCAAGTCAAGCAAGACCGTTTGCGGTCAGTGCTTGGATGGGTGACCGCTCAGCCGTGCGCTAGCTGGCGCATCGACCGTTGAGCGGGAAGCGCTTTCTTCTGAAACTTTGGTGTTTCTGCACATTACTCAACTGCAAAAATACCGGAGGATCAGTAGAACATGGCCGTCCGTCAAGTCGGCTACGGACGCACTGGAAGTTAGGTAGCTTAGCTGAGTGCGGGTAGGGAGCGCTATGTGGGAATCGGGATGGGGTTCCGTAAAAACCTAGAAGGTTTTTACCTTCTAGGTAAGATACGGTGGAAGAATGGAACGTATATAAAGAAATAAATGTAATAAATTAAAAAAATAAAAATAATAAATTTTTTTTTAATATAATAAAATGAAAAAAAATATATAATAAATAGTTACAAATAATATAGTAATAAAAATAAAAGAGTGCACCTTCCCCGGTAGATTCCATTCGACTCGCCGTGTTTATCGTGTCCCCGAAGAGGCAGTATCGGGGCATCGTAGTCCCGACGACCCCAGCGACGCACGGTCCGGTATTCACTCCTATTCGAATTTGCAACTTCTCTTCGATTCTGTGAGGTATCACGTAAGCTCGTATGCCGGCTAGCAAGTCTAGAGACATCGTTGCTATTTCTCCAACGTGTCGATTACCTAATTATAAATATATAACTTTTCTTAAAGCAACTTAATAATTAAATAATTTTCGATCATATACATTCATTTGCAAGAACGTATAAACTATGTAAAAACTTAAAAAAAAAAAAAAAATTGTTTTTTAATGAACGTCTCTGGATCAACGAATGTAAATAATTGAATTGGTCACGAATGACTCGATAGGATGATTCGAAGAAAAAAAAATCTACTCACCGTTTCTCTGAGGCAATCCGCTGACGACCATATAAGAGTCACCAATAGTCTCAACCTTGTAAACATCGTACTTCCGTATTCGCGAGTCGAAAAGCCTGTACAGCGAGTTCAGCATGTTGACGACTTCCATCGGTGTGCTGTTGGCGCTGATTTTCGTAAAGCCCACTATATCGCTGAAGTATATCGTTACGGAATCAAAGTTCTCGGCCGGCACTTGTCGCTGTTGTTTCAATTGTTGCACGACGGTTGGCGGTAACATTTGACAAAGCAGATGATCGCTCTTTCCTTTCTCGCGTCTGAATTCGAATCGGGTGCAAATCAGAATGATCGTTATCGATGTTTCGCAAGAAATAACATGGATATTGATAATGATATTGATCAGAGCTGGACAAATACCCTAAGTACTTGAAGTAAGTATTAAAGTATCAAGTACTTCAAGTACTTAGTGTATTTGCCCAGCTCTGATATAGATATAGATATAGATATAGATATAGATATAGATATAGATATAGATATAGATATAGATATAGATACAGATACAGATACTGATACTGATATTGATATTGATATTGATATTGATATTGATATTGATATTGATATTGATATTGATATTGATATTGATATTGATATTGATATTGATATTGATATTGATATTGATATTGATATTGATATTGATATTGATATTGATATTGATATTGATATTGATATTGATATTGATATTGATATTGATATTGATATTGATATTGTACCTGAGGTTTTTTGTGCTCTCGACGAGTGTGTCGGCAAAACGCTGAATCGTCAGGGTTGCGTTTCGCACGAGTAGAATAATTATGGGCGATATAATAAGTACGAGCGACAGAATAGATATGAGGATAACTTGCTGCCTCGAGGCTGATATCATTTCCCTGTAAAGTTGTTGCCTGCGCGGGGTTGAGATGGCCAATATTTTACGGACGAGAAACTTAATTTTCTCGCGTATAAAAATTACATTTCTTTTTTTTTTATTAGGTGAAAAATGTATACTTTCGAAGAAACAATACGAAGGATAAAAAATGATCCAATCATTTTTAGGAACAATACAAAGGCACGAAGAAACTTACCCTATACTAGTGCGAATCTCGTCCTGACTCCGCCTCAATTTACCGAGAAAATTACCCATCGATGAATAATAAGTCTGGACCTGACAATCGTCCGGATCGCTCGGAGTGCTCTCGTAGATTTCACGACCTCTGTTTGTAAAAAAAAAAAAATAAAAAAAAATAATAATAATAAATAAATAAACGAAAAAAAAATTTCCGTAAATATCGTTGATACAAGATAGCACGATTATTTTACCGTACCTGTTAACGACACTTCGCGAGAGTTCCAACAGAGATTTCGGTGTCAGATTCGGTGAAAAGTGTTGAACAGATAAAAGATACTCCCGGGCGAGGGTGTCGTGTTCCACAAAGAACAGCAAACCGTCGATCGGTAGGTCACGGCTGCTGAAAATTTGCACACCGAAAACTACCGAGATCGTAACGTGCTCGATTGCCCTCAGAATGTATTTGTAGGCGATCATCAGTCTATAGCGTGAAAAGTAAAAAAAAAACCTTTGAATTATTACAACGATAAATCGCGAGAGTCCAATCAGTTGGTTTATCGGGATACAAGAGAAACCACTCTACTCTAGGGACACAGATTGGAGGGAATCACACGGGATAGAGCGGACTGCGCGAAAAACTATCAGATTTATAATTCACACGGCATCGCACAATATTTTTCTTGTCGATTCAACGTTAAAAAAAAAAAAAAAAAAAAATCCTCGACGTATTTTACTGGTTTTTTAACCAAAAAACATGTACAGTAATAAACGTACGCGGGAAAGAAATGTGGACGTTTTTGTAATCGACAAAAGTGTCGAATCAGATTTATAATTCCCTCCCACGGCATCGCACAATATGTTTTTTGTCGGTTTAATGTAAAAAAGATATTCCTCAACATATTTTTAATTATATTATTGTCTAAAAAAAACATACAATAGTAAACGTCTGCGAGAAAAATAATGTGGTCGAGAAAAGTTTGTCGAATCAGATTTATAATTATTTCATTATTTGCAATTATGATTGTTCTAATGCAAAGTCATGTTACAGATGGCGAAAGATGGAAAAAGTTGGAATGATGGAAAGCTCACCTCCACACGTCGCTGGTGAGCGTGCCGCCGATTCTCCTCGAAATCTCCCGCAGAAGATCGTCGTTGATGCCGACGTACCAGCCGGTAACTCTCTCGGCCGCCTCGTTTCTCGATTCGTTCGCTGAGTTTCTGCAAATACGATTTAACCCGAAGTCGCAAACGGTGAATATTTCTCGCGGATGTATCTCGCATGGATCGATACGAAAATAGCGCGTTGTCGAGCTCGGATGAAAAAAAGGTATGCAACGAGTTTTTCGCGTGCGTAACGACTTCCGTAATCGGTCACGAAACTGGGTTCTCAGGATTCACGACGCCCCGATGACTCTGCCGATGAATTCGAGCGGGAAATTTATTCGTAGCCTTCGTAACGTTTTTTAAAAATTATTTTACTATCGCACTCCGACAATTTTGGGCCTCGTCTCGTATCAATTTTCGTCGTTATTGCTCGACCCTAAAATCTACCGATCGCTCGGCGAGCTCCTAGAAAATTTGACCGAGCTATCAGCTACGCCTTCACCGATACGAGAAGCTCGTCCGAATCCCGCGAAACTATAATTGGCTATTGTCGTCGATTGATTTGCAACCATATTGGCAGTCATTTTTTGAAAGCGTCACGTGAGGAAAAAATGAATGAAGAAAAATGGGGCTTATCGATGTGGAATCGTTTGGTGGTCAAGAATAATATAATTAAAACGTTCGGCGGTTACTCGTTTGGCTAAAATGGTAAAAAAAAAAAACTAAGTGCGCCTTAGGGTGGGGTTTCATTAGTGCATACTACGCTGGTGACCATTGACCAAAGTGGAGTACTACGCACTAATGAACACCCCACCCTAAGGCGCGCTTAGTTTATTTCACTTAGCCCTTATAAATTTCTTAGACAAACGAGTGATCACCAAACGTTTTAATTTATTTTTTAAATTATTGTAATTAAACAATTGGTCACCAAATGTTTTACATAGGCTACCATTAGTTTAATCACCAAACGACAACCTATCGAATGGTATAAATTGCAAATTTAAAAATTACAGTTTCATGACTAATTTTATAGAGCTGGAAATTGGGGTTTGTGAAGATTACGACGCGTGACAGTCAATTGACCAAAAAAAAAAATGAAAAAAATCTCTACTGTCATATTCAGTGAGGAGCTTAGTTTGCCGCACGCGTTCTCAATAGAATCTGTCGCCGTCAAGAGAACCCCGATAAAACCTCCCTCGCAGTTCCTGTATAAATTAACCGGGTAGTGACTAAATTTTACTCACAAAATAAAAATAAAAAATAAAAGTTGACTTTGAAATTTCCACAGGCCGAACAATCGCAGCCTCGACTCTCGATTCTCGGCACATATATTAATATGCAAAC
The DNA here is from genome assembly GCA_964017025.1 of Stenichneumon culpator. Taxonomy (NCBI): domain Eukaryota; kingdom Metazoa; phylum Arthropoda; class Insecta; order Hymenoptera; family Ichneumonidae; genus Stenichneumon; species Stenichneumon culpator. Next base: position 13,635,606 of record OZ024779.1, on the reverse strand, counting down.
TCGATCTTGTTTACAGCCGCTCTCTACCAGTTAACGGATGGACGGTGCACAAGAGCCCGGCTGGAAGTTTTATCGGACACCGCTGGAATGAAGATACCAAAGAATTCACGAAGGATACTCGTGCTCGATCGATAACGCGTGTTCCCGTGAAACTCATCAAAATTAGTTTGCTTAATATTTGGATGATTTTTTTTGCGCCACGTCCGAAGCTCGTGAATATTTCGTACAAAGGAACTTACGCACTCTGGACGATGTCCTTCCTCACGTCGCTGAAAATGATTGATCATTCAACATCACAGAAACAATTCATTCGTGAATACGACTTTATTTTTTGCATATAGGGTAAGTCGGGATGACATGGCTATGATTTTTTAAACAATGATAGTTGGAGGTTTAACGTCTAAAAAACCTTTAAATGTTGGTCGTAACCAACTCTAGAATCATCGAACTGAAGTAATTCACTCAGAACTTTCGATATTTTCGATGCATTTATATTGTATCCACATACACTACAAACTGTGCAAGTGGCAACGCCATTCGCTTCTTACGTTCAAAGATATTGCTATTAAATGCCACCCGTAATATCGTCAAATATAACAATATCTAATTAGTTAATCATATATTATATATTATATATTATAAATGAGATATTGTTATGTTAAAAGATATTACGGGCGATCATAACACCCTGACTTACGCTATTTTATTGCCGAGGAATATTGTGCTCACCTGAAATTGGCTAATTTCATGTGCAACGCATCGATAAAATCATCGTTGCACATTGTCCAATCGGTCTCGCCCAACACAGTGTCCGTTTGAGCGAAAGTTTCGTTCAGATTTGTCCTGGAGACGACAATACAATAATACCAGAGATAAAAACTCCTACGGGAAAACGAAGGAGAAACGGGATATTTCGTCGTGTACGTGGGATATCGCGTTACCTGTTGTTGCCTGGTGAGAAAATGAAGAGAGCAGTCTTGGCACGTTCCTCTTGAAAAGCCACGAGCAATCGTCCGAGCTCCACAGTCGCGTCGATCTAAAATTTTCAATCATTGGACATTTTTCTTTCGTGCAAAAGAATTTTCTTCGACACATTTTTCCATCCGCCGAGCTACCATTCGTTAGGATGCATACTGTTAAACTTGTTCGACTGTTAAATGTTATCCAACTCACAGAACTTTTTCAACGATCCAATCTTTATGATAACGACTTAAATCTCGACGCGCGGAGTTCGAGCTTTGCTCTATCTCGACGCGCGGCCTCGCACCCACTTACTCGCGACTCCCGTTTGCTTCTTAGTTTTTATCGCCCAGCGCACATCCACGAAGGACCGCTGCCAACCCTATTTCGTTTTCGTTTGCCAATTTTCATCCACCCGAAAGATCCTTCGCTCACTTATGTTTAAAGCCAACAACACTGAGAAAAAAAAATAGTATTTTCTGCCAAAGCTTGGCAGTATTTTAAATATATGATATATTTTAGGTATTTTAAATACTCAAATATTTCTCTGGTATTTAAAGTACTTTTTGGGCGAATTACATATAAAATACAAAATATTTTTACACCCACCTCCACATACAATAATTATTTTGTATTATTTTCTACATATTTTCTAATATCTTGCCCAACTCTGTTTCCTACTATAATAGTTTTCAGGAGAAACGTCTATATAGATAATTTCGGATAGTATGCATACAATTATGGTTGAAACCCTGATTTTTTTGTCATTACCGTAACTATAAAATGTAGACGTTCTCCTTGGGAACTATTTTTACGGTAAAAAGTCGGTATTGTTGCTCAGGGAGTTGTGTTTTTTTTATTCCGCGATGTTTCTTTCGAGAACGTCGTACGCATGTGGGATAAAGGTGGTGAATATGTTGATCCGGCTTAACGCGGAAAAGGCCGAGGAGAAAAGGTGGTCCATATTCACCACTTTTATTTCCTGTTGTTGACGCTTCTGCCTGCCCTTCTTGTTAATTCATGACGGCGGATTTGTCCTATCGGATTTTGCTTTGTAGTTTCCCGGTGCCACCTCGGCCTTCCCTGCTCCGACGAGCTTTTAGCGTGGGCGTTCTGTCCAGAAACCGCCTTTTACCGTAGTCTCTTTGGGCGTTAAAATTAATTTTTCGATACGTTTTTTAAAACCCCGCTTTGTCCCGTATCGGCAAGTTTTTTGGTGGTATTTGTAATTTAGTCGCAGAGAATAATTCTGCGAGGTTGTCGAGCGGATGTCGTTCTTGCAGTTGCGGAAGCTATTTCGATCGCACACTAATTGGCAATTTCGTTTCAGTTGCGGAGAAACGAAAAGCCGAAGATTACTAGTCCGACAAAGTGCGATCGATCGCGAGGGTGTAGCGGGACAAACGTTTCAGGAGGTTCGAGCGTTTCACACTAGTCAAATGAGGGCTACATTTTTAGAGTCGTTTTTATAAACATTTGGCAATCTATCGATTATAGTGGATGGTTATATGGATGTCCTTAACCCAGAAAAACATTAAATCCACTGGATTTGAAAAAATATTAACGGGGTTGTGTTCATTTTCGGAAGGGTACATATTCGTTCAATGTTTTCAAAGAATAATCCGCAGTTTTTCTCAATTTTGACGTAGTACGGATCATTCTCTTCCTCGAAAGATGCTCTACGAATTCACCACCGAGGTAGCCGATAGTATTTTTCGTTAAAAAATTATAGCTATTTGTTTAGGAAGCAATTTCGATGATGGATAGGCAAACAGCTGTAATTTTTTATTGGAAAATACTATCGAATATCTTGGCGGTGAATTCGTAGAGTATCTTTCGAGGAAGAGAATGAGCCGTTACACATCAAAATCGAGGAAAAATCGCGGATTATTCTTTGAAAAAACTGAACGAATCGAATATGTTCACTTTCGCAAATTAGCACAAACCGTTTAATATTTTTGCAAATCCATTGCAAATAATGTTTCTCTAGGTTAAAGACATCTGCTGTAACACAAATAACCATCCACTACAATGAATAGACCCATAAGCGTAATCAATAGATGTTAAGAGGCCCAACATCCTTGAGTAAAACATCCTTGAGTAAAACATTCTTGACTAAAACATCCTTGAGTAAAAGCGTTCTCAAGCGGATATTCGTTAGTCGAAGCGGGACAGAAGAAGGGAGCCTACCTGTTGCTTTGTGTCCTGGAGATATTGAAGGGCGAACGACGCCGATGCCATGCTGTGGCAACTTTGCGCTATGAGCGCCACAATAGGTATGAAGGGTAGAAGTATCATTTGTATGAGATAAATCCGGCGACCTTTTTTCGAGCCTGGATTTATCGGCAGACATCGAACTTGCCCGGCGAGCTGAATAAAAAAAAATCACATGGCATCACCGGTGTTAATTAATTAAAAATAATTTTCATTATTTTTTTTAACTATGTATTAATATTTCCAGGATGGACTGAACGTACCTCATTAACGACGTCTTCGTTATTGACGATTGCGGCACTGGAAGATCGTCTGGACGATGGCTTTCCACCGACACGATAATTCATCCTCGCAATCGGCGGTCTTCGCAACGACGCCTCTGACGTTGCAATAATTTACAACAACGTTATATTATTTATTAGTAATTTTCCATAGCGAGTATGTTAATGTGAGCCCTTTATTGGATTTTTAAAAATTATCGAGCGGCTTAATTGGTGTCCTTTGTCGGTACGGGTCGTTAAGCGCCAGCGGTCTTGTAAGCTCGCGAGAATTTACCGTACCTCACGGCAGGGTCGCGCTTTAATATTTTTTACATTTTTCAAGGACGACAAACTTCGCGTTTTTTTTCTGTCGAAACTTCGCGAAAATTGTTTTTTCGGTGCGTATTTACATCGTGCATCAATTCGAGGCATTTCCACGGTATAATCGACTCCACGAGAACACGTATTACGCTGATGCATGCACCGCTAGCATTCCCATACCTTAAAGGATATGAACGCGGAAGTAGCGCGAAATACGATAAACCGTACTCGACTTAGCGGAGAGTTAACGTTACGCGACGCTATCTTGCTCTCCGTAACGCGCACGCCGATGATAAACTTTGCTATAAATTTGAGAATATTTTTTTCACCCCCGCGAAATTTATTGGAGATCAATGAATTCTCATAGTGAATCTGATGGGCAATGAAAAAATAATTTTTTTAAATGGCGAAATACCATTTTTAATGTGCGAGCGAACAGGCGAAAGAATTCGGCAAATTAAAGTGATCGTGTTTCGATAAACGAGCTTAGGTCACAAGTTTTGTTTGTACCTCGTGCGGTTAGGGACGAATGTGCCGGTTTCCAGTCCGGATAACGGAGTACTGAATTCCCGCGCTGATTTACACGATCGTCGTGTGGTTGAAATTTTTTTATTCCCCGCTAGAGAAATCCCCGCCTCGTCGCACATAACCCGGGTAACCAGCGTGGCGCCCGCGCAAAACTCACCCCGTCAGCTGCGAATCGCGAGATTCCCGCCTCTCGTATACTCCAAGGTCACGCAACGATTTCGTGTGCGCGTTGCAGATCGCTGGTCCAATGCCAAACGGCCTTATGAACTTGACTTGCGCGCGATTCATGAGACCTTCTCCCTTCGGGCCATCGATACAGAGATACACACAATTAGTCTCGTGTTCCATCCGCGTTCCTATCGTACAATTTTCTTTTTGTATTCTCCCGCGTACTGTTACGTTCGAATGCTTTCGACTGCACGACATTCGACTCGCAATTTTTATAATATGTTTCTCTAAGAAATATCTATACCGTTACAATCAGAGCTGGGTAAAGTACCAAAAAATGCTTCAAAGAACAAAGTACCACAAGTACTTCGTGTATGAAGCACTTTTTGTACTTGAATTATTTGGCAAGTAGGTTTTCGGAGCGTTTAGCGTTATCTAGGCTATCAAAATAAAGTTGCAAAGAAATTTGCACGTGGCTTCCTCAATGTAAAAAGTCGCTAACGGAAATTTTCGGAATTCGTCGTTTGAGTCTATTTTTTAATATATTCACTTTTTGTCTGAAAAAAAATCTATAAGAAATATCGTTAAAAATTTCATTAAGAAAGAGAACGAAAGAGGTCGTTTTGTCTTTTCGTTCCTTCTCGTTTTTTTATTGAATTTTTTAAACTAAAGTAACAAAAATGAATTCTCGTTAAAATGATGCTTATTGAAAAGTTTAGACAGATCATATATTAATAAATCGATATATATTAAGAAATAATCATCATATATTGATAAATAGAGATTTCCATGCTACAATCGAGTATCTGTAATTCAGGCGTGTACCCAAAAAGTACTTGTACTCGGTACTAAACTACTTGCGTACGTTAAATACGTACTTGAAGTACCAAACAAGTACCCAGTACTTCAAGTACTGCCCAGCTCTGGTTACAGCTCTGGTTACGACCGACAAATCGATTCGTACGTGCACCCTAATTAATTCTCGCCTACGTGTATCGCTGTTGCATATGACAACAGCGTTCGGGGAGCTTGTGCTTGTGTGTCTTGTCGTCCTTTCCAGCTGGAAGCGTCTGGGTTGAAACAACGCGCCGCTTCGTCCGAGGGCAAACGTAAATTGATAAGCGGATATGCTTTGCACGAGGATTATTAATAAATAATCCTCGTGCAAAGTGTATCCGTTTATCAATTGCTTTCGTGTCGTTTATCGGGTAAAGTGGATCAACTCAATTATAAATTGTCAATCGTATGTAATATTTGTTGTTTTGCAGATGGGATTAAAATTGGAGACCGAAGCGGGATGACGAAGCTTGGAACGAGATTCGGACTGACGAGGCTCGGAAGAAGATGTCGGCGAGGAGTGAAATTTATAGACGAGACTCGACGATATCGCACGGACAGTCGCGAAAAACCACAGGGATAAATTTCAAGGACGGCCTGGATTATTTTTAAAAATCAATTACTCTTCGTGACTGCAATTATCGGGAGGGGCTGCTGTGCTTCGCCCCCGTGCAACAATGCGCTGGGAAACCATCGGGGACGGCATTATTGCTTTCGCTTCCGGTTTCAACCTGGTCAGCGTAGAATTGCGAATAATACGACTGAAATTTACACTCTATGCATTCGTCCAGCCACGCGTGTTTTGTATGGGAAAAATATAATTTTTTTTCGGCGTACAATACTTCGGTGGAAAACCGATACAGTACTCGCAGCCGTGCTGATTTGAGGAAATTGAAAATAAACGAACCATTGATATTCCGCAATCATACGTTGTCCCCGTGGACGGATAATCGAAGCACTGCATTCAGCAATGTCGTACGCGGTAGCAAAATATTTATACACTATTCAAACGCTTCTTGACCAAAGCCAAAAATTTAACGATTTTTGCAACGTTGATTTTACACTTGTGTCGTGTTAAAAATAGAAGTTTTCAGAACATTTTTTTCATCCAGTTTAATCTCGTCTCGTCATCTCGTCAAATGAGTGCTACATTTTTATAACTGTTCGTCCAAAATGGGTGCATTTATTGACGGTAAGGGGGCTGACTTGTATTATTGCATGTGTCCTCAATCAAGATAATTATTCATCACGATGCTCTTGCAAGAACTACAACTGGTAAATGCTAATTTTCATGATCTAACGTTTTCAGTGAATTTTCAAAATTGTTTATCGATTGGGAATGGAGGATTTTTTTAGAATAAACTCTGAATAAAAATTAATATCATTTTATATACGTCTCTAGATTCACTACACATACATATTATTTTTTCGTGATTATCGGCATGAAAATATTACAGATTGGCCGCGCCAGAAAAGTCGTTTAAAATCGAGCGAGATACAGATTACAGTGGTACGATATATTCTATATATAACACAGCGATATCATTCGATCGCGATAAATGTTATATTTTATTCCATTCCTGTTTTCGTCATTATCGATCCGCACGATCGAAAGCTCGTGTTTATAGCGTCTCTCCTCTCGCGTTCGTGAAAAAATGAAAAAGCTCGCCATTTGTTGTTTTGCGTGTATATTAAAAAAATCATGACTAGTAACGACATTATCGGTAGGAGTAAACAAAATTCTAAACTAAGGTACACAGTCGAGTGAGATTCGTACTTATAACAAACTCATCTCGTCCACGAAGGCCCACCATTTTTTTTCTCGTCAGTCAAACAATTTTTATTTTTTTTTATCATCCAACACAGTATTTCCAACAAATAGAATTTCAAAAATGATCAAGAAAGAGAAATGTTCGGACCTTGGACGAAAAATGTTGTTTAATTGTACGAATCTTTTTTTTCTTCGTGTACGAGTATTCGATAAACATCAGGTAACAGGAAACGGAAGAGTTTGCGATTGTGAAATTGAATAAGGTCCATCGAAAGTTTGTAGTTTCACGGTGGTTAGCACTTTCGAGCATTTTGTCAATATTTTCACATGAGAAACCGATTGCGTTGTTCATTAAACAGCGGAGGAACTTTTTATTTTTTAAATAAAAATTCTTTTCCTTGTCGAATAGCTGAATTATCCGATGTAGCGTCGATGATAATGGCCGTTGGGAACAGTGGCCGAAAAGTTAACTGGAGCCCCTCGCGAATAGGCCTTTCTCCGTGACGCGTATCCGTGGCTTTTCTCCAAGCATCATTTTTCACCCTTCGTCTCTGCTGTTTCCTCGTGACTGTGGAAAATTCGTTCCAAACAATTCCTCTAACAACAATTCGTTTGAAACAGTTTGTCTAAAATGATAAGTTTTAAACAGTACGTCTGAAACAATTTGTTTCGAACAATTCGTCTGACAACAATTCGGCTAAAAACGATTCATCTAAAACTGGATGGACATTCCTCTCTAGAGTAGAAAAACTATGAATATGTTCCGCTATAGTTGAAAAACTATGAATATTTTCTGCTATAGTTGAAAAACTATGAATAATTTCCGTTATAGCCGAAAAACTATGAATATCTTTCGCTACAGTTGAAAAACTATAAATGTTTCCCGCGGTTGCTGAATAACTCTCGAAATACATTGATTTGCAAAAGACAAAAAGTATAAAAAATTTGAACAATTGGGTAAACCCTAATGTCAAAAAGAACAATTGTTGGGACGGATCCTTACCAGACAAATCCTTATTAGTCGAATCGTATCAGACATTTTTTTTGTTAATAAAATATTTTAGACAAAGTGTTTCAGACGAATATTAATCAGATAACTTGTTTTAGACTAATTTTCCGTAAATCGTTTCCTCGTCTCTCCGCAACCCTTTTTTTTGGTCCCTCATCGTCCATAGTTTCCTAAACAATCCCGCCGTTCAGTCTTTGGTCCTTCGAAGATTAATCAACGTTTCTCATAATCTTCCCTAATTTTTTGTTTAGATCGAGGTTGAGTCTTCGCTGTCGGAGTCGCCATCTCCGTAGCTTCTGCTCGAGTCCTGTTCCGGCCAGTGCATCTCAACGCTCACCTCGTATTTGTTCTCCTCGGCGTTGTTCGACGGTTTTATGCTCACGTAAGTGTTCTTAGCCGTTTGATTTTTCGTCTCTGAGTCGATACCCGTTGTTTTCAGGACCCTCGGTTTGGGCACCTTCGGCTGAAGATACTGCATCTCTCTCGTCGCCGAGGCCTTCTTCGGCGAAGTTTTCTTCCCACCGCTCCTCTCCGGGCTGGTCTGCTTCGGTTTGTCGACGGAGTTGGCTCTGAGATTGTTCTTCTGATTGGCCCTCGTTACGTCGCTCCTGTCGGTCTTGCGAACGACCTTGGGACTCTCGTTCTCCAGACACTTCTTCATCCACTTGGGCGGTTCGCTCGAGTAGACGTGGGTCTTCTTCATGTACTTCGGACTGCTCAGAATCATCGGCACTTCGGTCTCGATGACGGTCGTTATGACCTGCTCGTTCTCGTCGAAGTTGCTCTCGAGGTACTTCTTCTTCGGCACGGCTACGCTCAATTTCCCGATGACCTCGGTCGGCTCGTCCTTCTCGTAGGTGTACGAATAATGACGCTGTATATGTTTAGGTCCCTCCTTCTTCGTCTCGCTGGCCTCGATGCTCCCCTTCTCGGCCTCCATCTTCATGAGCTTCTCGATGGCCTCGTCGATGGAAGCACGAGCGGATTTCCTGTCGCCCTGGCCGAGGACGATCTCCTGCGTCTTAGCCTGCGCCAAAAGACTCTGCCGAAGATTGCCGCTTATGCTGTGCCGCTGCTTCATAGGCGAGTCGAGCAATCGCCTCAGGCTCGAGTTCCTTATCTCCGGAACAGACATTCTCTCTCGGGTGACCTGGGGCGGAGGCGGCGTGGTTTTCAATATCGGAGCAAGAAATTGTCGATCCTGCGAGGGAAAGATCGGCGTAGCGCTCGTGACGAGAACGCTCTCGAGACCCTCGGTCGGCAGCTTGCCTTTGAGTCCCGAGATCTCGTCGATCTTGGCCTGATGTTCGGATATCGGTGAGCTGGCGATCGGCAGCAGTCGTCTCGTGCCCCGACCCTCGGGATTCAACTGGCTGTCGAGGCTGAACCTCTGCTTCGGCGTGCCGGCCATCAGCCGGAGGTCGTTCTGGGTCTCGAGCTCGGGTATCGAGAATCTGTCACGATTGAACTTCACGACTGATGAGGTGAAGTCCTTGGAGCTCCTGTGCCTCGAGGCGCCGAAGTCCAGCTGCGAGAGACGGTCGCGCTGCGTTATCTTCACCGGCGAGGGACCGAAGCGCTTGAACTTCATCGGCGACTGGAGAGACATGGGATTTTCGCGCCAGGTGCTGAGACAAGGCTGGGAGAGTCTCTGCTGCACTCTGCCAGGATAATAGTCGCCGGTTACGAGAGTCGGCTGGGAGAGTCTCTCGCGCTTGCCGGTCACAGGATCGACACGGAGCATTCGTCGGACGTCCGGCTGGGAGAGACGCGGCACCTCGCGGTAACCGGCGAGGGAATGAACGTTGGGAGTGGAGAGTCTCTCCTCTTCGATCTGGAGATTTATGCTGTTGTCGCCGGAGGCTCGGAGGCTCGAGTAGGACAAGCGCGAGCCTCTCATCGTGCCAACGAAATTTATTCCAGTGAAACTCGAGGCCAGGGTCGGCTGGGACATTCTTATTCGACGATCGGGCGAGACGCTGTGGCGGTGATGCTCGCTGTAGGGAATCATCAGAGTCGGCAGGTTCGGCTGGGAGTAACGACTGCGCTGACTCGCTGGCGAGTAGCTCGGCGGGCAGGGCGTTGTTGACAATGTTCCCTCGTAAGTCGTCGCTGAGTCCTGGGACTCTATGCTGGACTGCGACTGTGGCTGGACCTTTACCGGGGCTATGTGGAGGTTCGGCTGTGAGAGACGAGTCTTCCTGCCTGTCGAGGGTCTTCTCAGGTGGTCGATGAGGTTCGGTTGGGACAAACGGATGCATGGATTGGGACGTAGGGGGCCCTGACGATTTAGGTACCACAGATCCCTGCGGGAGTACGGCTCGCATCAGAGGGTACCCTCCTCGCGCAGACGACGCATGAACACGGGTCTGACGTCCTCGAAGAAGGTGGGCAGGTCGAGCTCCGCTGCCCGGGCTATACCGCCGTCCTTGCACTCGAGCCAGTAGGTGTCCATTAGGCCCTTGCCCTTAACATACAAATTGCGGAGGTTCAAATTATAGACGAATTTGGTGGGTCGGTAAATTAATTTTTTGTGATGAGGTAGTTACTCGGTCGGTGACATAGACTGTAATTCGAAGTTCTTCGAAGCTGGATTTACCAGAAGGATAAATTCGGATTACAGTTTTTGTTACCGACGTTCGATGATCGTCGAGAAATTATCGCGCATGGAGAAAATTTTTTGGGTGGGCAAATTAATTTTTTGTGATAAGGTAGTTACTCGGCCGGTGACGCAAACTGTAATCCAAATTTCTTCGACGCTGGGTTTACCCGACGGATAAATTCTGGCAAAGAAATTCGGATTACAGTTTTCATTACCGACCGAGTAGGTTAAGGAGGGTGTCGATGTTACCTTAACGTCTACGAGTCCGCGATGCTCGATCCTAAAACCACCGACTGCGTCCAGGGCCTTCTTCATCTCGAGACTTATGTGAATACGCAGAGCTGAAATTAATAGTTGCTCGTTACTTATATTTTTATAGTTCGAGTGAGTTTAATGAAAATAATTATCGATACCTTCACCGGTCGATTCCATTCGACTAGCCGTGTTGACGGTGTCGCCGAACAGGCAGTAGCGTGGCATTTTGCTTCCGACAATTCCAGCGACCACGGGACCCGTGTGAGCCCCACTTCGAATCTGAAGACGCTCACCGGGTCGTTTCGGTACTTGGAACACCGATGAAGCGGCCAGCAAGTCGAGCGCCATCGTCGCTATTTCCGAAACGTGTTTGTCGCCTGTTTGATTCGATGGAGAAACAAATTTGTATCGTACGAACATTGGTAAAACACAGTCGAATTGACGAACGCACGAACGATTGGTAAGTTCATGCAAGTTAGAGCAGCATACACCGAAAAGAAAACATCACTTTCAATCTTGCATGAAATTAGAAGAATTAAAAATAGAGTTCAAAGAACGATATATTTTATTCGGCAAGTGAATCAATTGCAATTATTCTTGAGTAATTGATATTTTTTTCTTTTTTCCAGTGCATATAGACATCGGGACTTTATAGACCCGAGAGATACATATATATTGGCAGAGATAGAGAGAAACACGGCAGACACACCGAGGGTACTCCAAGACATGCAGGACACATGGATCGTGTACTCTCGTGGGGCTCGTACTTTTACCATTTCTAACTGGGAGACCGGACGCCACCATGTACGAGTCGCCGATGGTCTCGACCTTGTAAACGTCGTAGCACTCGATGCGCGCGTCGAACAGCTTGTATATCGAGTTCAGGAAAGTTACAACCTGCAATAGTGGTTTGAGTTACTCGTCGAAATCCGAATCGAATACGAAGTCATATAGTTCGATGAATTATTGATGAGCCGATATAGATCGATCACCTCGAGCGGTGTGTTCTCGGCCGCGATTTCCGTGAAGCCCACGATGTCGCTGAAATATACCGTTACCGCCTCGTAATACTCCGCGGGTACCTGCAAAGTTCGAAGTATTTTTCAAATTAGTACTTTTCCATCAAACTGTTTCATCTGTTCAGAGAATCACCTGTTGAGTCTGCTTCAATTGCTGCGCGACGCTCGGCGGCAACATCTGAAAGAGAAGCGTGTCGCTCTTCCTCTTCTCCCGCTTAAGCTCCCGAGCTTTTTGGGCCAAGTTTGCCGCATACATCTGCGAATTAATTTTGTTTTTTCGTAAACTTTCTTTTTTTATTTATTTATTGATTTTTTACCCTTTATAAGTCACACCTCTATCCAGTCCCCATATAGCACGGGCAAAGAAATATTTTCCACATGTTTTTAAAACACTTCACAAATATTTTTTAATATTGATAAAATATTTGCAACATTAAAAAAAAAAAAAAAAACGTATTCCGCGTCCGTTAGTTTCGATGCGGTTTCGGGCGGTTTGACTTACAAAGGGTTGATCTCGCAACCGGATATGTATAAAAATTAGTTAGTGTGATAGGCCGGTTGACCCACCTGAATCGTCGCGACCGCGTTTCGAACTAAAATTATTATAATCGGCGACACGACGAGAACGAGGACCACTATGGCTATTCCGGCGACTTCCTTGTTGCTGGCGTCCTGCAGGGTGGAGTTAACGTAGTCCCTGTGTGGAATGAAAATAGGAAGAAAAAAATCTTTAGAAAAAGTCCATGTCTTATGTACGAACGAAGGATTGATTTTGAAATTCTTGGACACGGGATGGACAGAACGGAGATCGAGAAAGAGAATATAAGGTTCGAGATGTCTGAAATTCCACAAGCTGTACGTTTTCATACGGCGTCGCGTACCTATATACATACCTTATCATGTGACGCAATTCGCGCTGAAGCTTTCGAAGTTCGTCCACGTACGTGGCCATCGAATCGAAGTAGGCGATGGCGTCGTCGACGCTCGGCTCACGCTTCAGATTCTGAAGAATTTCATCTCGCCTACGGAAGAGGAAGAACAACGCGCATTACAATCCGCACATGGAGAACAACACCTCTTTTATTAAAACTAGCTGCCGCGGCGCGCTCGCGCAAGGGAGAACGGGGCAAAACGGAACCCTGAAGCATGTCGTACATTTTAAATTAGATTTTTTTTCTCTACAGCTCATGAAAACTTGGTAGCAATGGAGCGTTTTAACCCGGACCTTCATGCAGGAAATTTAGCTTCCGAGGAAAAAGAAATCGTACATCGTCTTTGTGGTTACCTCAATTTCAATCTTCTATATTCACTCATGGTTTTCGTTAAGTGGTCATTTAAATGTACGCCCCGAAAGCTCGTCGTACATTTGAAATCACATTTAATTTTTGTCTACGTCCCATGAAAAATTGGTGCAATGGTCCGTTTTACCCCGGGCCTTCGGGCAGTGCAGGAAATTTAGCTTCCGGGAAGAAAAAAATCATAGATGGTTTGTTTGATTACCTCGATTTTATTCTTCCATATTCGGGCATGGTTCTCGTCAAGTGGGCGTAGAAGTTCTTCAAGGTCGGTACATAGGTGAGAGAGCCGTTGAGTAGATCCCGTCCGAGTGCCTCGTGCCGTACGTAACTAACGTAATTGTCACCCATGAGGATACCGCGTCCAAAGTAATTGATACCGTAAACGGACGCGATACCAAGGCTCTCGATGCTGCGCAGCAGATTCTTGAACGCTATTAAGTACCTGGAAACGAAACCGGAAGTACTTCTATCAGCGGCGCGTCGAACATTTTCTTTTAAATGGCTTCAACGCGATGCGAAACAGATTCTCAGCATCGACTCTCATTCTACATTCCTCGCATTCGATAAATTTTCACACGCTACTTGATCCAACCGAACAAACCTCCACACACCGCTGTTGTCCGTTTCCTTTATCTGATTCGTCAGATGATCGAGCATAGCCGCGTTAACGCTCGTGTACCAAGTCAGCACTTCCGAAATGCTGCTCTCCTCCGAACTTATCTTCTGCCTGAAAAAAAAGAAAAAAAAATGCGTTACACAATCGAGGTCTATCAATAATTCGATGAACCAATAATTAAAAAGATTGATTTTCGCCCAGGTGATGGGGGGAATGCTCGATTCATCGGTCCGGTTGAAAACGGTTCGCCGGGACTCGCTCGGGTGATCGTCGGTCAAAGCCCTCCCCTGCTTCATTTTCATCACATAACGTTCTTCTCTTTTTTTTCTGTTCCAGCAACAACGTTCGTACCAATAACGGAGCCGGTCGGAGCTGAGCTCGTTGGAAGCTTTTTTCACACTCCTGTTGCGGAAGAGCGGGGCAAAATGGAGCAGTGGGGCAAAACGGGACAGAGGGGCAAAACGCGATTTGTCAATAATTTTTGCATGGGATAGTAGGACAAAATGGAACAGAAATTTCGGATGTATATTGCTTTTTGCCCACTGTTCCATTTTTCCCCACCCGTTTGGTTCCATTGTCCCATTTGCTCCTCCCATTTTTTCCTACCCGTTTTTCCCCACTATCCCATTTTTGTCCCACTGTCACCTTTTGCCCTAGCCGTTTTGACCCACTATCCCATTTTTGCCCCACTGTCCCACTTTGCCCTACTCGTTTTTCCCCACTATCCCATTTTTGCCCCACCGTCTCATTTTGCGCTATCCGTTTTGCCCCGCTGTCCCATTTTGCCCCGCTCGTTCCTGTACACCGAGGAAAAATTGTTGGGGTTGCATGGAAATCAACGGGGGAGAACGGAAGATGATATCGAAACTCGTTCGGTAATGCAAGCACGTGTGATGGGATTCTCGTACTAAACAGAGAGGATCGAACGACACTAAAATTACGGGAGGAGCGCCTGTACAATCTGTTCTCTATAAATATGGCTATATGGACAAGCTGGTACTCTTCTGGGCGAGCTAGATGCTCCACATGGGCGGTGACGCGATCATCCGTGAGGGCCTCGCGTCCATCGACTACCAGACGTGAAGCGTACCTGGACTACACACGATATAGAGAACCGCGAATACACCGGCCGCCCGACACGTCTTGTATCGAGTGTGTGTGTGTGTATATGCATCCTGCCCCAGCTTTCCTCGACCTGACAGCTCACCAAGTTGCTGACAACCTCCCGTTCGGAATACCCGCCACCTCACAGCTTCTTTGAGCGAATTTATTACGCCGTAGTGAGTGCCTGGTATATCCGCGTGAATGCGATATAACCGGACGATCCGCAATCGATAGAGGTGAGCACGTCACGCCGTGACGTAAAGCACGGAACACGCCTTTCGCGAAAAATTGTTACGATGTATCGTCAATTCGGACTAATCGATGACGCTTTTCCTCCGCGCGCGGTCCAAAAATCAAGTAGGGATTTTTTTTTATTTGAAAAAAATGCCGGCTCTATTTATAAATCGAGGGTCGTATTTTCATTGGACTACCGAACCGAATTTTACGTCACGCCGTGACGTAAAGTAGCGAAGACGCCTTTGACGAAAAATTGACGATGTACACTATTGAAAAAAAGTTGTACATTTAACGTACCGGATTAGAATTTTGTGTGCAAAACCTGGTACGTTCAATTTAATGGACAATCGTCATGAAAAAGTAATTAACTTTTAGAGTTAAATTTAAGTAAATTATCAAAAGTAAGGCATTACTAAAGATATACGTTCATTTTTCATCACAGTTGTGCATGAGATTTAATATACCAGTTTATGCATAAAAACTTCTAGTCCTATTACATTAAGTTTCACACGATTTTTTTTACTCCTCCATTTTATTGCGTATTATTCGGTATTTAAAATTGTTGGAAATTTCTGAACCGGTAAATTCTGTTGTATAGACGTTGTCAGTTATAGATTAAATCTTCGCGAACCGCGAAAGTTCTCGCTCTTGAAGTCTTGTCGCTTCGCTTCCTTGTAATCTCATTTGGCTGGCTGAGAGGAACACGGGCGTACAGTTTCGCTAAGTTCTGCGAGGCTTTAACCCTCCATTGTCAGGTACTCTCCCACTCGATAGCCTTGCGAATATCCAACTTTCACCCTTGTCGATTGTTTCGTCTAGTTTCCATCCCGAGACTACAGCAGACCATGTACGAAAGTACGCCGCTGGTTAACAGCTCGTTTGCAATAATTGTTTGAAAATAACAATTTTTTAATTAAAGGAAAATGTTTATCGCGAACTAACCATACGTACTCACGACCCGTTTTATTTGCCACCATTCGCACGCTTTATTATCCGTTTTTAACAGCTCGGTTGCAAAAACTGTTTGATAATATCAATTTTATTCTTTTTATTTTTATTTTTTATCGCGAACCAACCATACGTACACACGACCCGTTTTACTTTCTACCGTTCGCACGCTTTATTACCCGTCTTTATTCCATTTCTATAATTTGAACGTGCTGATCGCGTCCTCGATGCATACGGGGTCCTGCCCTACCGGCCAGGGTATTAACGCCGCGTATACCAGTGGTTGTGCATTCCACCTGGCAAATATTTGTACTCGATCGTCGGGATCCGTAGTTTGTCACAGGAACTAGAGGAATATTTCCGAAGACAAACAAGGGACGAGTCGTCGCCTATATGCGTGTTGCGAATATAAAAAAAAAATTGTTGAAATTACTTTTCGTAACAGTACTGGTTAGTATTTACGCGACGGAAAGTAACTTCGATTAACTTTAACGAGGTAAAAAAATTCGACTAACTTAAACGTAGTAAAAAATCCTATAAGCGATTTGTTTGGCTGTCAAAAAAATAAAAAAATTAGTTGATCGCTGAACAATTAATTTTTTTTGGCCCAAGCAATTAATCGGTTCGGCTTGTGTTCGTCATTTTTTGAAAATTACAGAAATTAAATTGTGAAGGTAGTCACGAAGACATTACGAGAATGGCTGGAAGAGCGTGCATTGTTGTGCAACAGATATAACGCAACTTGCATCCGGGGCAGGGAATCGACCGAATCGCATTTTCCTTCGTTCCCCGAGGGTACGCGCGCGCTTCGCTGCTCGCTAAGTAGATATTCACGTGTATGCTCAGACGCTGAGGATCTCGACAGGCTCGAAGGATAGCTATCCGCGGTGTGTCGAGCAACTGGGACACCCGGCCGGTCCTTCAATGTATCTAGCCACGGAAGCCCTTGTTATTTAATATTAGAATGACAACCCTGTATATATTCACAGAGTGAACATCCGGCGAATCCCCGAAGGGCTCGGAGGACGTGGGTCGAACATCAGCATTATACAGAAATAACGGTACAATTATTGTTATTATTTTTATTCACAATACTTAAAAATCAACGACAATTCTATTTAATTTAACTTTATCGATACAGTGGTAATAAAACGTGTAAATTTAATGTAGCTGACTGGAATTTTTAATGTCAAAAGTGGTATATTAAATTTAATGTAGAATTGTGATGAAAAATTAATGCTCAGTGTATTGAAAACGCCTTATTTAATATTTCCAAATAAGGTATTATTTGAAAATACCTTATTTTTAATAATTTACTTTAATTTTACTGTACAAGAACTATAAAATACTTTTAT
The DNA here is from genome assembly GCA_964017025.1 of Stenichneumon culpator. NCBI lineage: Eukaryota > Metazoa > Arthropoda > Insecta > Hymenoptera > Ichneumonidae > Stenichneumon > Stenichneumon culpator. The sequence goes on along the minus strand of OZ024779.1, from coordinate 13,618,104 downwards.
TTTTCATCGTAATTGTACATTATATTTAATGTATCAGTTTTTGCATAAAAATTTAGTGTACAATTGTGATAGAAAATTAATATGCTATTACCAGTGAAATTACAGTAAATTATTGAAATTCAAGTACTTTTATAGTAAAAATAAAGTAAAGTATTTCTATGGTTTTTAATATATTGCACATTCATTTTTCATCACAATTGTACATGAAATTTAACATATCAGTTTATGCATAAAAGTCCTGGTACGAGTACATTAAATTTCGTGCGAATTTTTCGAAAATATAAAATTTTAATTAACCGTTCGAAAAATATTTCGACTATTTCCACGAATGGAACTGGAGTCAGTATAATTATTCGAGAAATGTACGCGCGAGGAATATAATGGGTATTCCTTTGTAAATGGATATCGCTTTGTCAGAATGATCACCGAATCGTGATTGGCATTATATCTTGAATCCCAATCGAAATACAGTACAATTAGTTTTATTTATTTTTTTCCCAGCGCTTAAAAATTTACCACAATTCTATTCAATTTAACTTCATCGATAAATACAATTTTAATTAATCGTCCGAAAAAAAGGTTCGACTATTTCCTCAAACGGAACTGGATTTAGTGTAATTATTCGACACATATATGGGCGAGGAATACAATGACCATTCCTTTGTATACGGATATCGTTTTGCCAGAACGACTAGCGATATCAATTCTCAAATTTCTTCGGCGATAGTCGCCGCGTATTGTGTAAATTAATTCCCGCCGGTCCGAGATCGTTTCGGCTGTCGATTATTTTATGACATCAGAAACTATAGTAGTTTTGTATGGAAATTAAAGAAAAAAAAATATGATGCAATAATTTCGTCTCATGGGAATCGCGACTGTAACTGTTTGCCAGGACGTAGCTTAGCGCTAGGAACTTTCTCGCTATTTTTCCATTGATCGATATTCCAAGAACGTTCCAGGAACGAGGACAAAGACGGCTAAGCGTCTAGACCGGGGTGCAATAATCGTCACCGTAACGATGAATAAAACGCGTCTCGAATTGTTTTCTCCGTAACAGCGCCAGGGAGAGAGATCGACAATAGAAATTTTGATCGGGTTACAAAGTCGGCAACCGATCCTACCTTTAAGAGAAAAAAATGTGTAACGTTGGCTGGTACCGACTCAACCGCGCGACTCGTGACCCCATAATATTTTTCTGGTACGATTTTCTCGTACAATCAGTGAGATTTAAACAGATTTAAACAGAAATTTTAGGATTTCTTAGAATATTTGTTATTTCTAAAATACCAGTAACGACAACAATTTACGATTAAATAAAAAATAAAAAACAGTTTACTTTTGATATTATTCTCGATGATGATAGAATTTTTTTAAATATTAAATTAGTGTGAAGTTTGATGCCCAAGCGAAGCGAGGGCAGAAATTCACACGAGGTGAAAATGCACTTCCTCCCGTGTCGCAAACGATATTTTTTTTTCCGACTTCGTTAAATTAACCCCATTTATTACGTCGCAAAATCGTGATATTCGCCAATGACCATTACTTCCCGGGGAGCTTTGAAAGGGAGTAATGAGCCCTGTTACTCCCTAGGGTGTAATGAAATTGTACTACGCATGGGCACCGGTTAATAATGATCATCGGTCAATAATAGGCTATTTTCCGCCCGTATTGCACGCAAGGAATGTGGCTATTTTAGCAAAGTCGGGAAAAAACACATTTCAGGGATCGAGCGCTCTACTTTTTTAGCTAACCGTTTAAACCGGGCTGCAATAATCGTCAACGCAGCGATTAATAAAAATGGAGTCTCGAATTGTTGTCTCCGTTGCAAAGCCGGATGTAGAGATTGACAATAGAAATTTTGATCGCATTACAAGCTACGCAATCGATTGCAAGTTAAACTCGTGACGTCATAATATTTTTTTGGCGCGACATTGTCGTACAATTGGTGGAACATAATTGCGAAAAATTCGTAGAGAAATTGTAGAAATTATATAATATTTTTCTCGGGGGATATCGTCGTAAAATAAGTGGGACATAATTGCGAAAAATTCATAGAGTACCTTAGAATTTCGTAGAATATTTGTTGTTACCAAAAAAAAAAAATTCCCGGCACTAAAGCAATATTATTTTTGGTGTTTACCATTTACAAATCATTCTCGAGCTCGTGCAGGATCGGGTCGAATAAAAAAAATAAAAAATAAAAATTAGATGAGAAAAACATATTTCAAGGATCGCGTGTTCTACTTTTTTGTTCAAGCAAAGTATCGGGTTAATTTTTGGTGTTTTTCAATTCATAAATCATTCTCGAGCTCGTGCAGAATCGGGTCGAATAAAAAAAAAAAATAATAAAAAAAATTAGATGAGAAAAACATATTTCAAGGATCGTGTATTCTACTTTTTAGTTCAAGCAAAGCATCGGGGTAGCGTGTATCCGATAACGAATTCCCCCCTGGTTTGTGGCGGTGCTGATACGGTTTGATAGCGTATCCATCGACATTCCGTCTCTCCAGCTGACTGGAAACCAATGAATAAAATTGACTACCTCCCTCCGCGTCGAGATGCAATTTTCCGATAATTTGACTCCTTTGCCTCGTCCCCGATACGCCTGTGGGGCTTAATCGCTAGGTCGATGAAATTCGTTACTAAGATCACGAGATCATTACCTGAAGTCGTCGAGACGAGCCTGAAAGGCTTCCTTGTTAACGACGTCGTAAGTTTGCGTCTTGAATTCGTCCTTGGGCACCGACGCCAGTGGCCACGTTGTCATGTTCCGCAGTGTCTGATCCGTTACAGCGTAACGCTGCGTCAAATTGGACCTTTAAAGATAAATTCGCTATAATTTTTATCCCTTTCGAGACACGAGACGATTTAAAAAAAATATTTTTGTCTTGGTCGTTGCGTTACTTCGCAAGAAAATAATATTTTTTGTTTTGATTGCAGTGACGCCGAACCACCAGGATGTTGGCAACCTGTTTATCAAGGCGCAATGGAGACACGGTAAATATTGTAGAACTTAAACGGACGAGAATAGTTTTTTTATCTCAATTTTTTTTAATGGAGTAAAAAAATCAAAGTGATCGATGGGATTGAAGAAATCTGATGGTAAATTTTTTGTTTACAGATTGGAACCGGTCGAAGTTCATCGAGGATAAATGAACCGATCTTTCATCCCGCAGGAATTATCACGTTAACGGATGCTGTGCACCTAGTCAAGAATATTTCCCAGTTTCAACGAATATATTCAGCGTGGATAAATTCTTTACAATGTTATCTCTACCCAATTTTTGTCTTCGTCCCTACGTTAGTTTGCAAAAAAATGTATATTTGTTTTAATTTAATTGCAGTGAAGCCGCAACGCCAGGATGTGGACAACATATATATCAAGTCGCTACGAAGATGCGGTGTATATTGTACAAGTTACACGGTCCAAAACAATTGATTTTTTAGAAGACAATTTTTTGTTTCAGCGAGTAAAAAAAGTAATCGTTGAGATTGAAGCAGTATCTAATAGTAGATTTTTTGTTTGCAGATTGGAACCGGTCGAAGTTCATCGAGGATAATCGCGCCGGCGTTTCATCCCGCAGGAATTAGTCACGTAAACGGATGCTGTGTATCTCCGGCACGTAGTCACGGATATTGCGCAGTTACAACGGATATATTCAGCTTGGCCTTCGACTCGCAGATCCCGTGCGCGGGAGCGCGCGCTCGCGCCTCCGCTAAGAAACGCAATTTAGTTCAATTGAAACTATCAAGTAAATACCTCAAGGTGTTACCGTTCGTGTAGATGAAGAAAGCGACCTCGGATCTCTCAAGCTGCATCCTCTCGACGACTTTGCCAAGATCCGTCGCGAGAGTCACCTGCGGAACAATTTATTGCGGTCAATAAGTTACAATCCTTAAATTCGTTCGATTCGAATTCTCATCGCGCGTCTCCGAGACGTCTGGCACGCAGGCACGAGAGCCACTTCTCGTCCACGCGAAGTGGCAAATCGAGCTTAATTGTGAGCCAAGAGAAGCCGCGAACGCGATAGCCCAAGTGCCCCGGCAACTACCAGAGCCATCCACAAACGCTCTTGACGGCACTAGAATTACCGAGTGCCTGAGTGCCCGGCCCTTCGATATATCGACTGCGTGAGAAGCGGCGGGGCGTATCCGGAACCATTTAAGGAAGAGTGGACGAATGCCGGTCATCCAAGGGAGAACCTTAATGTCTCAGCTGCAAAGTGAAGTTTTAACAAAAAATCATCCAATTTCTTGATAAAAATATTATAGTACGTCGACCAGCAAAAATACTAGCGATTCAAGCTATAAAGTGATCGGCAATGAATTATTATTTACGATTAAGAAAGATACGTTTTTAAACTGAAATCGATGGACCTTAAAATCAAGCTGGCAGCTTCTATTCAACAGGCGATATTCGCCCATTCTCCCTTAAAAACGTAAATCTATGTAAGATACTCTCTTATGCCTCTCACAATTCTTTTTTCGTCCGGTCGATCGTAAGATAAGAATGTTGCTTTCGTTTTGTATTAATCGGAAAATTTTCGTACGCGGAAGGTCGTATCCAGAGCCATTTAAGGGAGAACATTACATTCTCAGCTGTAAAGTGCAGTTTCAAGGAAAAATCGTCAAAACTGTTGATAAAAATATTTTGTTGCGTTCATCAGCAGATGTACTTGGCGATTCAAGCTGTAAAGCTATCGCCAATGAATTACTATTAACCATTAAGACAAATACGTTTTTGAATTAAATGGACCTTAAAATCAGACAGGCATTCTTCATGCAGCGGACGATATTCGCCTATCCTCCCTTAAAACGTAAAACTTATTTATCACGGAATTTATTTTCCTTCTAGTCGAACCTAAACTTAAACCTTCATTTCCGTTTTCTATCAATTTGAGCATTTTTCGTACGCGCGCTCTTCTCTTGGTTTCCCATCGACGAAACGTGAAATCCGACGAAACTGTGTCAGAGAACATGTGGTAAATAGTGTAAAGTCGATGACGACCGAACCCAGTTTTCCGCTAGTCGGTCGTAGAGCAGTGAGTGGTCTCCGCCGCCCACTGAATACACCGTGCACTCTCCCTCGACGCGTTTTCCCCTTGGCCAGGAAAACTTTCCGTCCTGACGAGATCGCTTCGTCGCCCGGCGGGGTGGCTAACATATCGCCACTGCCGGCATCGTCTACGCAGACTGTGTCGAATAAAATAGGAAAAAAACGGAAGAAAAGAAGATAGGCAAAAAAAGGGGAAAGAATCGATTCGAACGAACTCGTGGATTATGTACGAGTTAATCGAACAAATGGACTATCGCTATCGGTTTCCCTGTTGGCATTGTCATTAGCTCGATTGATTTCGCGCTTACGCGGCCAATTGTAAATTCTTTTTACCTGAGTCTCAATGTCCGAGACCTCCTGACGATAGATCAGTATATCGTGAAGGGTGTTGGCCGTCTGGACGATGAGAGCGAGAATCGGTATGAAGGGTAGAACGAGCATCTGCAGAAGCTGAATCCTTCGGCCCCGTCGATGAGCTGGATCGGTCGCTCGAGCCCAGCACGATTTTTGTCTGCTGGATTTCGTCCCCGAAACGTCGTCCGAGGAGAGACTCCTCACGGAGCTCACTTCGGCCACGCAAGATCCATTGCGTGGCGACATGCTGCAACAATACGATCGAACTTACAATTTGGATTGTTGAGAGAAAACACGTTGCTCGACTTATTCGAGCGATTTTTGTTTTCCGCTTGATATCTTTTTTGTCTTTTGTATACGAGTCAGTTGTTTATGTCCCTCGTATGAGAGCTGTCGGTCCTCGCTTAATAATACTCGGATCTTAGTCTTTTGAAGTGGCTCCTTATTATAAAACACAACATGGATTGCGTGGACGGTGGCCGGGGGACGAACGGACGGCACATTTACATCTCCACCACTCAGAACTCTACCAAAATCGACAGCTCTAACAATTCTACCACATAACAACTCTAACAGAAAACATTTCTACCATATCACAACTCTACCGTATCAGAACTCTACCAAAATCGCTACCAGAAAGTTAAAAAAACTCTACCAGAATCAAAATAAAACTCTACCGGAATTGAAATAAAATTCTACCGGAATACAAGGTTACATCTAGCCTTGTATTCCGGTAGAGTTTTATTTCCATTCCAGTAGAGTTTTCTTTTAATTCTGGTAGAGATTTTGGTAGAGTTCCGATACGGTAGAGTTGTTTGGGGAGAGATGTTTTCTGGTAGAGTTGTGAGTGGTAGAGATGCAAATGTGCCGAACGGACTATGATATCGTCCGGCTTTGATTAGGGTATGTCTATTACATCGCCGAAGAGTATTCCTGTGTACGTGTCATGTGAACATGCGCTGTTAAAAAAATGGTAAATTTAATGTATCGGACTGGAAGTTTTTATGCAAAAACGGGTAGATTAAATTTAATGTACAATTGTCATGAAAAATGAATTGACGTTTAGAGCCAAATTACAGTAAATTAGTGGAATTGAAGTACTTGTACAGCAAATGGGCATATCAGGCATAATTGGGTATCGTTCAAATCGGAGTGAAGGAATTTATTTGAATGTAACTTTAAAAAAATGTTAATTTGTTTTTGCTCACTTCGGCCACGTAACATCCACTGCGTGGCCACGATACGATCAAGCTAACAATGTGGGTTGCATAGACGGTGGCCAAGGGTCGAACAGATAATGGCATAGTCCGGCTTTGATTAGCGAATGTCTATTACATCGACGAAGACAATGTACGCAGCTTGGTCATCCTGTACACGTATTATGTGAACATGGATGGAGTTGGCGTCACAGACGTTTCGGTCGTACAATCAATTATCGATTTTCTTGGTAGCTTCATGTGCAGGAGATAGTGGGGCAAAATGGGCTACCGAAAAATTTAACGAAATTTATTAATTTTTTTTTAGACAACCGAGAAATCAAGTAAAACGGGAAGACTGAACATAATACGCCTACCGGGTTTGATTGGGTACCTTTCGAACCGGGGTGGAGGAATTTGTTTCAATGTGAATTAAAGAAATTGTTGATTATTTTTTCTTTTTTGCCCACTTTGGCCACGCAAAATCCATCGAGATACTGCAACAATACGATCGAACTTCCAATTTGAACGGACCATGATATCGTCCGGCTTCGATTACCGAATATCCATTACATCGACGAAGACGATATACCCAGTCTGGTAATTCTGTAAACGTATTATGTGAACATGGTGTGGGCGTTATAGAGGTTTCGGTCGCATAATCAATTATCGATTTTCTTGATAAGTTCGTGTTTAGGAGAAACCGGGGCAAAACGGGGTACCGAAAAATATTACGAAATATTTTTTTTTAGACACCGGAGACATCGATTAAAACGGGAAGGCTGGGCATAACACCCATACCGGGCATAATGGGATACCTTTCGAATCTGGATGATATTTGTTTGAATATAAATTTTATAAAAATGTTGATTTTTTTATTTTTATTTTATTTCAAAGAAATTTCGAACCGTCGAATAAATCGTTTGCTGCAGTGCTGCAATAACGCGAAAGGATAACGCCTCATTAATTATTATTGACTCGACGTTTCTACGTCTTTTATTTTGGCGTTGACGACAGATCGAATTTTTCAATGTGAAGGCGATTCCTTTGACGTACTCCGTGTGATTTCCTTCACATTCAGTCCTGCGAATGAGAATAGGATCGAAATCAAAAGAGAGTACGGCCATTGATCGAGAATACCGACTATATATGTATATTCGGTAACGTTAGGAAAAATGGAGTCTGACTCCTCGCCGCTTGAATAGCCCGTTGATTCGAGCCTCGAGTCCGAGATTACTGGCCCGGCGATATACGTCACTCCGCAACGTCGGTGATATTCTTAGAAACAGAAAGGCCTCGTGTATCTACGATGACGGATTTTCCGGAGTGAAAGAAGTCCTTTGAGATGGACTTTATATTTTTAGGTGAAAAAAAGAAGACAGATTACCAGGCGAGATATAAAACCTTCGATGGACTTTTATTGACCGACCAACTTTTCATTAACCCTACAGAAATCCACAATAATTGCACATGATTTTTCTGTACTTAACTCAAAAAATGTAACTAAAAAAGAGTTTAATGAAAATTGTATTTTAATTATAGCTTCCTCTATGAGGAAGTTAAAATGGAATAACGGAATTTATCATATAAATTGGAATAAAATGGAATAATAATTTATCATATAAAATGGAATAACGGAATTATGCAAATCACTTTGCGCGCTTTATTAATTATTTATCGACTATTTATTGATTATTGATCGACTATTTGTTGATTATTGATCAACTATTTGTTGATTATTTATCGACTATTTGTTGATTATTATTGCCTATTTATTCATTATGTATTTATTCTGATTGCAGGTCTGCAGCGAAAGGGACGATTGATCGCAGGTGTATTCGCGCGTATGTCTTGTTCACCGGGGGAGAAGGATGACGCGAAGGAAGTAATAAACAGACGTGTACGTAGCAGAGACTTCTGGATGAGACGGTTGAGCCGGGAAGGATGCTGAGAGCTCGGAGTCTCGGTTGTCAGACTGCTCATCGACATTGCGTTTGACGTGAAGGCTTCCATTATCCTGCAGCAGAACCGGCACAGAACGTTACCAGGTTTGATACTTGTAGGACATTGTCGCAGCAGCACAGTAGACGTATATATTCCCGGAGGTAATCGACGACGAAGCGACGACAAAGTGAGCTCACAGCCACGACCCATTGAATAGACGGCTCTCCCGATCTCGTACTCCGGTTACCAGAAAGCAATAAGCCACAGTCAGTCGTCGGACGTTCTCCGAGCGATTAAACTAGCCGGTTTCAGCCACAACGGTGGCGAAACGCCGCATGAAACAGGAAGGAGTGGAAACAGCGTGTTTCAAGGGACGGAAAAGAAAAATTGAAAATAATTGCAATTTTCCTAACTAAGACAAAACGCGAGAGGAGATTGCGTGGTTTCGCAGATTCGGGTGTTTTTTTTTCTCATTGTCAGTTGGAGAATTTGTCAGAATTTTTTACAAAATAATAATGGCAATTTTCCACACATCCTGAATGAAAAAACGCGACAGATGACTGCGCGGATGCGTAGCTCGGTTTTTTTTCCGGGGGGAGAATTTGTCTGAATTTTTAATATTGATAGCCCCGTCAACTGTGAAGTAATTTAAAAAAGGTCTCTGGTGGGGCGGCTCGTAGCAGGTAGAAAATAAGCCTGTATGAAACGCGAGAGGAGACTGCGCAAATTCGCAGAATTGAGTTTTTTTTTCGTTTGAGCATTCTTCAGCATTTTTCATTTCAGAAACGAAAAAATGCAAATTTTCTGCACAAATCGAGTTACGAAACGCGACAAGTGACTGCGAATATTCTTAGATTGGTTTTTGGGTTTTTTTTTTTTTAAGAGAATTTATTAGAATTTTTCATTTTAATGGCTCCGTTAACTTTGAAGTGATTAAAAAGAGCTCTCTGGGGAGGGAGGGAGGGCTCGTGACAGGTAGAAAATCGAAGGTTGTACACATAGGATGCTCGTTCGCTCGCTCTCTTCTGCGATACATGAACGACCAATATTTACACGCTGGCCCCGCGGCTCGCTGTACCCGTCGACAACGTTAGAGAGAACTCGCGTGTGCGAACGGCGAGGGCCTCGGGTTTCATTAGCACGAGCCCATCTTGCTTGGCTCATGAAGTATATCATTGGTCGTGAGAAAAAAAAGAAGATGAAATAAAAGTTTCATGGAAACTCATTTCTAACGAACCTGGTCGGTAATCATTTTCTACCTTGACTATCCATCTCATTTCGCACGCGGGAATTATCCTTTAAAGTACATTTTTTTTCTTAACAAATTGTAATTTTGACTACCGTCAAGCATTTTTTTTTTTATTAAAAGGGCGGAAGACGCTAATGGGTCGAAAAACGACCCAGTTTGCTTCAAAACCGCCGTCATAAACACTGCAAATAAAAAAATAAAAACAAACAATAGGATATACAGAACAGTAATTTGCGACACAAGTGCGGTAAAGCGAACTTTATACTCACTCGACAGTCCGCGTATGATGTTCTCTACACCGCACTAGTGTTGCATAATATTTTTTTGCAGCGCTGTACAGGTACACCTACTGCGCATGCGCCATACTTTACGCACGCTGAAGCGTACGTAAAGTAACGGTCCGACAACGGCCCGATGTGCGCATGCGCGGGGTAATTAAAGTACACCTGGTTGGAAAGCGTCACTTTCGCCACTCTCGGCAGGCACGAAAAGTAGCACTTATTACACGGAGAAAAATGGTTTAGCTGACTTTAGTTTTGCTGACAATGACCGCGTTCCCGCAGCAAAACGATTACTAAAAGCAGCAAAAAAAATTACTACGTAGAAGCAATTGGTTCTGCAATCACGACAAAACTTTCTTGTTACTGCGGCGATTTAGTTTGCTATGAGAACAAGCGACGCTTGTCGTAATTTGACGGGCGAGTAATGACTAGTAATAGGCGAGTTACAGATACGTACATACATTTATTTGGAGATTAACTCACTGCGTTTGTATTTTATCATTCTATTGTATTGAAAAATTGAGCCAAATTTTAACCCAATTAAAAGAGGAACCTGACAATATTACGTGATTATTTAAGAGACTAATACACTGGCAATCTTATTTATTTATCTTGTTTTCAACTAATAGTGAGAAATCTTATCTGTGTGTCAAATTGTAAAGCACTGCCCAATGCAGCGTGAGCATCCAGGCTGAAGGACTTCGGTCAATGGCCTATTGGCCCACCATATGGCATTATTGTATGAGAGGTCAATAATAGTACATTACACCACGACTTAGAAAAAGTGTTTCGCACGAGGGATGTACGAAATTTTTCATCACAAGGTGCGAAAATAGCGGTTTTACGCACGCGAAGCGGGCGGAAAAGTGGCCATTTCCACCCGCTTCACCGCCGATGAAAAATTTCGTACATCCGTCGTACGAAACAATTTTTCGCCCTCGTGGAGTAATGTACTATTCACAACTACTATATTACAAGCTGGTTTTGTTATCCCGACACTAACAATCTAAATTTCTTACGGTAACTAAAATCTTGTTGTACCAATAATTTTTTTTTCTCCGTGTATGCACGAGCTCCAAAAAAAAAGTTGAAAAAAATTCGCCCAAGTTCAATCTTCAAGAAAATGTTAAAAATAATGCACAGCGCTCGCAGCGGGCGCTTGCTCGTTCGCCGTATTTCCATCGGCTGAGGAACTTTGTCACGGTTATTAATAAAAATACAATTTCCCGTCCGTCGATGAACAATTTTTGCGACGACACCAACTTGTCGCTTCCACCGCTCGGCCGAGCGAACGATCGAAATAACGTAATGGCAACAATATCGGCTGCCAGAGGCGGGCGGGAGCAACGACGACGACGTCGTCGTCGTCGGGCCGCTCCAATTAATTGTGCCCCGGGTGCACTCGAGCATCGGGGTATGCACAGGGCGGTAGCCCTTGAGCTACCACCAAGCGATGCCCTAACCGTGGCTGATGCTCTCGATCATTAGATTACATATCGAGGGGGTGGTGGTTTATTACCGTGTTATACCGTCGCCAGCGAGGAGACGACTATCGCGTGTATCGGTATCTCAATAACAACGTCGAACGTCAGCCTCGTCGGTAACACGACGCCCGAGTCTTGCCCACGACATTCAATGTCGAAAAGTATTTTCCACATCTTGTGTACGCACTTTCAAATTTTTTTTGGCAAAATTGACAAAATAAAAAATGTAACATTTCTACACGTTAACACGTACATCGAGTTTCATTCATCGGTTTATGCATACAAACTTCGTATAACTTGTATACATTTTCATAGAACAGCTTTTTTTAATAGTGTTTGTCCGAGGACACATAAAATATTCATGTAACTCGTGCATGGAAAGTGCTGATTTTCGCGCCCGCTGAGAGTGGCGTAAGTGGCACTTTACAGCCGAGTATACCATTAATGCTCGGCGCATGCGCACATCGGGCCGATGTTACTTTACGCACGCTTCTCGTACTTTACGCACGCTTCTCGTACTTTACGCACGCTTCTCGTACTTAACGCACGCTTCTCGTACTTTACGCACGCTTCTCGTACTTAACGCACGCTTCTCGTACTTTACGCACGCTTCTCGTACTTTACACACGCTTCTCGTACTTTACGCACGCTTCTCGTACTTTACGCACGCTTCTCGTACTTTACGCACGCTTCTCGTACTTTACGCACGCTTCTCGTACTTAACGAACGCTTCTCGTACTTTAAGCACGCTTCTTATACCCAGGACGCCCGTGCGAAGATACCAGCGGCCTGGGTATCTGTTCGAGCGCTTCGGAAGGCCGGCGAGGGCGCCGGCGCGTGACTTCAGAAGACCGGCTCTCGATATCGATTGTGAGGTGCCGTTTTTCCGAACGGAGTCCTTCAGTGGGTCTTTCGTGGTCTGGGGCGCACGGTATTTTTAATACAAGAACTGTTTTTTTTTTAATTTAAAAAGAAATGGTTATATTAAATAAGAAAAAAAGTGGACATTCGTGGATAAGAAATGTTTGTTAAATGCAAAACAGAAAAACAACTTTGCATAGTCCAGTTTCGCACAGTCGAGCGTTTTCATCTCGACGTTGAGGTCGCGTTCGGTTTCCACCTTAATTCACTGGGGAGGCTCCCGGGCGTAGCCGAAATCGAAATAACCCTCGTCCTCGGGGCTGGAGGCTCCGGTACACACTATAGGGGTATTCATTCGGGGAGGGCGCAGCCGGAATCGGCTTAGTGAAGGGTAAATCTTCATTATCGGAGCGTGCCGAGGGACGACAGGAGTTTATGTGTGCCAGGGGTGCAGGCGTTAACACGGTGGAGGCGACAAATAATAACGACGAGAGGTGACAACCTATACAACGGTTCAGGGTGCGCTAATTCATACACAATTATGGTAATGACAAAAACACATAGTTCGCGTTATATATAGATACATACATTAAAAAAAAATCAATAAAAAAAATTATGTTTGTATAAATATATACAAACATGATATATATATATATATATATAACATCATGGAGGAGACAAATAATAACGACGAGAGGGGCCAATCCATACATCGGTTCAGGGTGCGCAAATTCATACCCACTTATTGTGATCACAAATATATACAGGTATAGACATCAGACTTAACCTAATGACAAAAAAACGTCCGCTTTATATACAGACATATAAATAAAATAAATAAATAAATAAATGAACAAAAACAATAATGTTTGTATAAATAGATATATATACTCACTCGTCGTGTATGGTGAGCATGCCGTGAGCCGTGGGCCAGGCGATGCTGCCTCGCGGCCTCACCTCGGTTTCGCAATTCGGATCTCGTCGCCTGAATGCTCTCCTGGCACGCAGACGAAACTATCAGCCGCGGAGCAGCCGTATTATCTCATAAAGATCCCAACGACGGGGAGATGAGAGGCGCTCGTCGTTCCTCAGTCGTCCATTCAGTCTCGACACAAAGGTACGCACTCGGGATAGGGGGGTACCATAAAATCATCTCAATGCGCAATTACTACGAACACCCATGTACACATCGGGTTACACAGGGCAGGGGGGGAAGATAATATATCGGACCATATAGCGCCTTAAGTAAGGCATACAAAGTACCCAACAGCAGATTCCTCAGCGATTGCTGGTCACACTTCAGCATCCGCTTTAGAAAAACAAAACAATTTCATAATCAATTTACGTGCACAAATATAGAGACGGCGTTAAAAGAATTTGTTGTATGTAAGGTAGACCTTGCATCATATCTGATGCCGTCTAAGTTTGAGAGCGGAATACGAGAGAATTACAAACACTTCCCAATCGGATAAAAATCTTAAACAAATCAAAGTAAACAAATAAAACAAATTTGGTTAATATCGCAATTTTCAAACGATACATGAAATTCTGAAAAAATTCTAGAGTCTACCCTTATAAGTGTCTCGAAAATCAATTGGCAATTTTGTGAAATAATAAATAAAAAGAAAAAAACACAAAAAAATTATAGAAATTTTGAGATTCGGGAAATTCAATATCGACGATACAGCAATGAGAAAACATTATATCCGATCTCTAAAGGACCTTCGCGTCTCCATCTCCCTTCTTCGACTTCCCGCTGCGTGCAGGAGAGCGGCTGACTGCAAAAAACTTTCTCAGATTCGTTATTCCACGCGCGGTCGATGAGATTCCCGAGACGATCGCCGACAGTCGCTCATTTTTCCTCGGAACTCTATAACTCGCCGCGTTGCGTCACCGTCCGGTAACTCTATAATGGGAGTACCTGTGCGACTGCACGCGCGAGCTTTTATCGCCAACAGAACTTTGCGTGTCTCTCGTCTCGACTTAGCGTACAAGAATTATATATATTTTTTAAAATTAATTAATTAATAAAAATCCCGATAACCGTTGTTGAATTACAACACTACAGCTCGGTAATTCTCTAAAATGGGACTAACTAAGCGACTGCACTCACGAGCTTTTATCGCCAACAGAAAGTCGCGTATTTTTTGTCTCATCTTAACGTACAACAATTAATTTTTATTAATGAATTTATTGATTATTATTATTATTATTAAATAAAAATCCCGCTAACAGTTTGGGAATTACAACTCCACAGCTCGGTAACTCTCTATAATGGGAGCACGCATGCGACTGCACTCGCAAGCTTTCATCGCAACCAGAATTTCGCGTATTTTTCGTCGCACCTTCACGTACAAGAATTCATTTTTATTTATTATTGTTATTATTATTTAACAAAAAATCCGATAACAGTTTGCGAATTACATCGCCACAGCTTGGTAACGCTCTATAACGGGAACACGTATGCGACTGCACGCGCGAGCTTTTAGCGTCAACAGAATTTCACGTATTTTTCGTCTCATGTTAACGTACAAGAAAAATATTTTTTTATTTTTTATTTTTTATTTTATAAAAATCCCGATAACGGTGGCCGAGTTACATGGCCTCAGCCCGGTATTTCTCGATAATGGGAATACCTATTCGACTGCACGCGCGAGCTTTTATCGCCAGCAGAATTTCCCGTCTTTTTTTTCTCATCTTAGCGTACAAGAATAAAAATGTTTTTTCAAATTTAATTTATTGTTTAATAAAAATACCGATAACGGGTGCCGAGTTACAACGTCAAAGCCAGCTCGCTCGTTTTTCCTGCGCAATCCGCTACACCCACTCGAGCTTTTTACATTTTTTCCATTAATTATGAAGGACGCTACATCGCTACATTATGTTGCACAATATTACACAATAGATTTTATATTTAAACTATATTTCGAACTGCGCGAAAGAAAAACAAATCCTGGAGTAATAATTGAAGTAGTTGTGTGGAACGGGAAAGAAATTTTCATAAATTTAATACTCGATAAAAAAATCCGATAACGTTTGCCGAGTTTGCCACATCCCGTTTTTTTGTTTTTACACCCGGTCGAGCATTTAACATTTTTCTATGAGTCATGTACGGCGTTACGTCGCTACATTACATTACACAATAGATTTTATATCTACCGCGCGAAAGAAAAAAAATCCTCGAGTATAATTGAAGTAGTTAAGGTGGAAGAGAAAAAAAAAGAGGTCGAGAGGGAACCCCGAGCGGAGGGTCGGGCAACAAGTAGTTGGCTGAGAGCACTCGGTTTATCGCTCGGAGGGTTGAACACCCACCCTTTTATCTCGCCGAGTTGTATATTAATGAAGCCCCAACCACTGCGGTTTCAACCCTCATCTCGAGTTTCACCATTTAAAACAAGTTTAACAATCTCTATGATTTTAGATAATTGTCGACGTCCGATTGGACCCTCCAATATCATATTTCGGCCAACAAAACGGTGCGTGGCGAGTTGGATGCACTTTTTCCCGTTCGTTACGATACTTTTTATTAAATTTTTTTTGAATTATTATTATTATTATTATTATTATTATTATTATTATTATTATTATTATTTCGAAGCCACCAACATACATAACTTTGCTCCGGGCTGCAATTTATCGTTTCAATATTCACGAAGCAAAAAAAAACTGATTATTCCATCAAGGAATAAAAAAAAAATAACGCAATTTTCTCATCGAGAGAATCCGTCGAGTACCGGAGCGCAGTCACGGTGACGCGTAAATTATACACTTGCCACGGGTGTACCGTCCTGGGGCATGTTTGTTAGCTAAGTGCAAAGTTCAAAGTTCCGAGCAAATGACCAAGTTATTATAAGCGAAGAGTCAAAACGCACGTGTCCGACCCACGCACATCTCGCCGTCCTCCGTATAGCCGCTTCCACGGTTCAATGAACCTCAAAACGAGTCGTTTTTTTTTCGCTTGTGCGTGCATGAAAAATTTATCCTCGATATAATCAAGAAAAAACAACAACAAGTTTCTTCCAATATTTCACCGTAGTTCCGACATATTATCTTGGAAAGAGTTAAAAAAAAACAATTATGTACGACACCGAGAAAGAAAGGGAATTTTCGCTCCCAGGGAAGAATGTTATGTAATTCGAGTGAGAAGAAAAATGGAAGAAAAAAAATATAATAAAAATGGAGCAGTCACGTAACATCGATAGAGAAAAAAAGGACCTTACACGTTTCGTGTGTGTCAAACGGAGCTTGGCGGTGAAACTTATCAGTGAGTTCTCCGCGAAGAGTTTTCTCTCGATCGTCGGCGAAAAAAGGTGAGATATCTAGCGACAATTTTTCGTTGCCTTTGTCGAAAAATCAGCGACGAATTCGAGACGAGTCAGCGAGTGAAGGAAGAAAAAAAAACAAATCGACGATGAAGAAGCACGAAGTGTGACTGCGGCACTTGGCGTCGGAGACGAGAGAGCTAACAGGTGTTCACCCGAGGAGCGCGCGACCGTGTACTGAACTCGGTGAAGAGTCGACGATAGCGGCGTTCGCGAAGCCAGCCGAGCCGGAGTACGAGGGAGGAAGGCAGAACAGAGGGGCTTTTCTCGCCACCGCGCATCGACCATCGCGATCATCACCGACACAACAGATATGCCTCGGCGGATGGACGAGTAAACAACAGGTCGAGGTTCGTGCACAGGCTCTTCGACATCGATATGCCGATATCCGGAATTTGCCCGCCCGTCCAACCGAGTTTGGCCTGGTTTGATTTCCCATCGGAGTAATCCATCGAGGTCGATATCGCAAAGTTGCATCCCCTGCAATCGAAAGTATCGAGACTTTAACAGTAAGAGTTCAAGCTGATATAAAAAAATAAGGCATCATCGTAAAACAATAACAATCACAGAAAAAGGTCCAGATGGATGGTCATGCACATCTTCGACCTCGATAGACGAGAGCCGGAATTTGCTCTCCCATCCGACCGAGTTTGGCCTGGTTATTTCCCACTGGAGTAATCCATTGAGGTCGATATCGCAAAAGTGCATCCCCTACAATCGAAAGTATCGAAACAGTGAAACTCCAAGCGGATAAAAAGAAAATAAGGCATGAAGATAGTAAAACAATGATAATCAACAGAAAAGGGTGCAGGCCGCTGCACATGCACAAGCTCATTGGCATCGATGGACGATAGCCGGAATTCACCCTGCCATTCAACCGAGTTTGTCCTGGTTGTTTCCCATCGGAGTCGATATCGCACAGCTACATCCCCTACGATCGAGAGTATCGAAACAGCAACTGTAACAAATCAAGCTGCTAGAAAGAGGAAACAGGCCATGAAGGTTGTAAAACAATGATAATACACGGAAAAAGAAATCGACAAAACTGAACGAAGAGATGTTATTTTAATGAACTTTCGGAGAGCTCTGATTGCCGAGTACCCGCGGTGGGTCTGGGTCGATGCTTGTACACGTGCTCTTCGGCATCGATGGATGACACCCGGAATTCACCCTCCCATTGTCGACGCGCCAGTTGAAAGTTTGGCGTGGATGGTTCCGATCGGAGTAATCCATCAACGTCGATATCGGAAAGCTGCATCCACTACAATCGAAAGTATCGAAACAGTAACAGTAAGAGTTCAAGCGGATTAAAAAAAAATAGGTCATCAAGGTCGTAAAACAATGATAGTACGCGGAAACATAAACTGACAATGCTTTTCCATACAAAGCTGCAGGCGTTACACCCATGAGAATGAGAACCAAAGAACTTACAAAAAGATTCGCTACCATGCAAATAGAAAATACCAAACCGCTATATACAATCCGCTCAAAACATAATACGCAAAGTTAAACACTCATCACATGCAATATATCAGAAGCTCGAAATAATGAACAACGAAGAAGTTACCTGAATAACCATATTTTAACTACCCATTCGCCTGACGTACAAAGTGTTGGTGAATTGTGTAAAACCCGTGGCTGAAGGAATTCGGTCAATAGCCAATTGCCGATACGTGACTTCACTACAATTTATGTTATGTCATGCTAAGTACCAAAAAATTGTTTCATCTGTCATATTGTCAACTTCCACTACTACTACGAATCCAACAAAACACAAGGAAGAGATCTTACTTGAATCCATCGAGGTCGATGTCGCAAAACTGCCTCCCAATCGAAATTTCCAAAACAGTAACAGTTCAAGCGAATAAAAAAATTAACAAAATATGGGCGAATAAAAAAAAAAAAAAAAACGATGGGAGGGTGAATTCCGGGTGTCATCCATCGATGTCGAAGAGCGTCTGTACGAGCATCGAACCAGACCCACCGCGGGTAGTCGTCAATCAGAGTTCTCCGAAAGTTCATTAAAACAACATCTCTTCCTTGTGTTTAGTCGATTTCTTTTTCCGCGTATTACCTTTGTTTTACAACCTTCATGCCCTGTTTCTTCTTTCTAGCAACTTGATTTGTTACAGTTACTGTGTCGATACTCTCCATTGTAGGGGATACAGCTGTGCGTTACTTGAATCCATCGACAAAACACAAGGAAGCTATGTAATTTCGATCCATCAACGTCGATATCGCAAATCTGCACCCCCTACAATCGAAGTGTCGAACCAGTAACAGTTCAAGCGGTAAAAAAATAATACGGCGTCAAGGTCATCAAACAATGACAATGCACATAAAAAGAATTCTGTGAAACACAACGAAGGGATGTTGTTTAAATGCAACTTTGGTGGAGCTTAATTGTCAGCTGCTGTAGCGGGTTCAACTCGCACATAAAGTTGCAACCGCGAGGCTCCGGTTTAAACTTCCGGGAACATGAACCATCCATTTAGCTGAATGTCGAAAGGGTCGTTTGCATCATTTTGTTCGTTATTTTTTTTTCTATCTCCACGCCAACGGAAGTTGGGACTTTGTATTGTTTCGAAGCTACGCACCGACCGCGATGCCCGAAGCAGAGAACCCTTCTTCTCCGGACGTTGGGCGGGCAACGAAACTGATGGCCGTAATGGATTCTGTTCAGAGGGTTTTACTTTTCCCGTCTGCACAGCTATTATTGCTACAGGCGTTGTACGCACCACCGACCACTCCTCCCTTCCGGTATATTCGTCGACGGGCATTTGCGTCACAGGCTACGCGAACCTTCCGAGGCTCTTTTTTCCAGATTTTTTTTTTTTCGCGTACTCTGGCCAACTGCTTTGTATCGAGATTCCCTTGCGTCATAAAGAATTTATTAGAGAGCACGTCCCACAGGTGCAGCGCCGCAATGGCCAATAGCACAGAGATATTTAGTTTCCTCTACGTCAAAGCATTTTAAATTGCTGGCAACGGAGTGAAAATTCAGTCAAGAAAGTACCTTCTAAAACCCAACGTTTTTAATCATTTCGGTCACGTAAAAAAGAAAGTTTTCAACAAAATCGTTCCGTTTTCTTTTCAATGTTATTTTTTCTCTACGTAAAAGCACTTTAAATCGTTAGAAACGGATTGAAGAATTCAACCATGAAAGTACTTTGAAAACCTAACGTTTTTAATAATTTCGGTCACGCAGGAAAAACAAGATTTAAACCAAATCGTTCTATCTTTTTGTAATTTTATTTGTTCCTCCCTCAAGTTGTTTCTAATCATTAGCAACTGATGAAAAAAAAAAATTCCGTCCAGAAAGTGCTTTCCAAAAACCAACGTTTTACAGCAATTTCTTCCACCTAAGAAGAAAAGATTAAAACAAAATCATTCCCTGTTTTTTAAATGTTATTTTATTTGTACCATACATTATTCCATTCCCACGAGAGGGAAAATGGATTTTATTGGGAACGCTCTCCAATCCGGAAATCCTTTATTGTTCGCCGATTGAAAAATTATCCATTTTATCGGTAGTATCGAGAAAGTGTCGTTATTTCATTCGGTTGAATTTTTGTCGGTCAGCCTCGGATAGCGCTGCGGGTATCGCAGCCAGAATCCAGAACGCGTGGAAAAGCTCTCCGTGTACACAAACCACGCTCCAACATCCCTATGGGTAAATCTGGTTTCACGATAAAAATGAAAAATAAAAAAATCCCCGAGGGATGGTTCGTTCTTTTCGAGAGTTTGTTCCGTTCCCGAGGGTGCGCCCAGTGCGAGCTCGTGCAAACAGAAAGTAGCCCTCGGGGCTCCCGGGCTCGGCAAGGCTTGAGTCATGCATTCCGCAGACTTAACCCTCGTCCTGGTCTTATTATTAGATTGTCCGAAAAGCCTGAATAATCGATAGCCACAAAAAAAAGATAATAATCGTACTATATTAGTCGACGGTTCTGGCCGTACCCGTTTGTTCATCAAAGCCGAGCTTCTTGGACGGAACGATCGAACGGTCGACGCGGAAGCTCCAGAAATATCCCGATCAATTTAATCTATAAAAATCTCTATACTTTCCGTGCGCACGAAAATACTTTTTTTTCATCAAATATACCCCGAAAACACACATTTCATGCACGAAAATTGATAACTTTCCGAGCCAGCGAGTGATCAGGAAGATACCGTGAAGATACCTGCGAGAGAATAAATTCATGAAATTTGCTTAATTTACTCATAAATACAGTGCTTAATTTATTTAATTTTATGAATTGGTGAATTTATTATATATTTTATTGACGACGATGGTGTTATTGCGGTTGAGGTATAGCACAAACTTTGCGCGGGGAAGTTTGCTTAGAGAATAAAATTCTACAAGGGAACAATTTAAAAAAAATTAAAACAGTGCGTTGGCAGAGACGTGCTGACGATGAAATTTGATGTCATGCAGATGTCTTCGGGGTCATATTAGGAAAAGTTCAGGAAAGAAAAAAAATACAACGAGGCTTTCAATTCTTAACAATACATTGTCATTATTCGTGAGTTCGTTGTCGTATACAACAGTTTTAGGTACAGCCTTACTGCGGTACGCCTAATTACCCGCCGTTTAAGGTATCTCGATGGCGAATAAAATAGCTCTATGATATGTGTGTGGGTTTTTTTGATCATTAACTCGCGGGGCAATCGTGCGCGGAGATAAATAAATCGTTAAGAAAATTAACTATGTTTTTTTTTAACAAGCCAACCGCCTAGTCGCTGAGCTCTAGAATGAATTCGGCGAGAGACCGCCTGGCTCCAAAAGTCTTATCGTCATCGTCCCACGCGAAAAAAATATATATGTGGCATATATCGGAAAATATATATCTGCAAAATTTGAAATTTATCTTGACCGAGATTTTATTATATCTCCGATATAGTCATTAGATATTTCCGCAAATATATGACGATTTGCATGCTCGATATATGAATAATGTAGAAACGTCGAAATTTAATATATTTCGAATATATTCCTTTTTCCATACATTTCTTTTTCCGCGGATTTTATCTCATCATCGCAATACATTCGTTCATTTAATATTTCACTTCCAAAAGTCTTATTGTCTTATCTCACGCGAAAAAAAATATATGCGGCATATATCCAAAAATTTATCTGTGATATATGAAAATAATTTTCGCCGAAAATTTTGTATATTTCCAATATATTTTGTTATGTATTTCGAATATATGCCTTTTTCCATATATTTTATTTTCACGGGTTTATCTCATCGTCGCGACATATTCGATCGTTTAATGTTTAACTTCCAATAACGTTACTCAACAATACCAACAACAAAAATGAAAAACAAAAATTGGAATGCTCGTAATCGGAGGAATGATGATAGCTGCCTAGAATAATAATCTCTCGCGATCTCTCGGAGACTCGATAATCTCAAATCTGTTGTTTCGCTGGTAGATAATTGACCGGTGGCTGTATCAGACTGTTCAGTTCGTGCAGCGGTTCCTTCACGACATCCTCGTCGAGGCTGTGAAGGGGCTCGGTGCAATATTCCTGTCCGCAGTGCTTGCATGACTCGAAGTGTGGCCTTATCGAATTTTTCAGTTTCTGCAATGCGATTTACATATTTGTATACATGTTTTTAATTTATTTTTTAGAAAATTCAAATTCGTGTCCAGTGTTGAAATTTCGCGATAATAATATATATTAAGCTTTACCTCGGCGAGGCTCGTGCCTTCGGATCTTATGATTACGTATATAGCGAAAGCCGGAATGCACATAAGCGACAGCGAAGCGATTCCCCATCCGATAGCCTCAGCCCACCACGGATACTCGTAAGCTCCATTGTGATAGGTCGGTGGCTCGTAGTCGATTAGACTGAACACCCAGACGGCCTGAAAAATGATTAAAAAATTCATTTTATAAAAAAAACTAATTTGATTTCATTTGATTTCATTTGATTTCATTTGATTTCATTTGATTTCATTTGATTTCATTTGATTTCATTTGATTTCATTTGATTTCATTTGATTTCATTTGATTTCATTTGATTTCATTTGATTTCATTTGATTTCATTTGATTTCATTTGATTTCATTTGATTTCATTTGATTTCATTTGATTTCATTTGATTTCATTTGATTTCATTTGATTTCATTTGATTTCATTTGATTTCATTTGATTTCATTTGATTTCATTTGATTTCATTTGATTTCATTTGATTTCATTTGATTTCATTTGATTTCATTTTTTTTAAAACTAAAAATTTACCATTATCAAGAGGGGAGCGGCGATAAGCCAGCAGAAACGAAAGTACATGGAGGGCACTCGTCCGGTCATCTCTTTGACGTTGCTGCAGAGTCTGGGAACTCCGTAGAACCACGATATCGCGATGACTTCGAAAAACGCTAGAAACATTATGGATATGGAGGCGGCGTAGTGGTCGATCAGTTGAAAGAAGAATATACCACCCTGAAAAAAACGTCATTAGACCAAATGTATCTGACAATCGATTTTATTTTCATCTCGCAAGATCGATTTACCTGCGTCACGTTGGGCAGTCCGAAGAGGAAGGAAACGGTGCATATCAGTAGCACGAGCATCTCGTGACAGAGCAGATGATTCTTCACCCAATTTGGAAATCCGTCTTGTATAGACGTGACGACCACTTCGACGATTGCGAACTGCAATAAGATTGAGACTTCAAGATATTCCTTGCCGAAACGAAAAATTTAACCGGTTTATGGAAACATGGGACGAGACACCGGAGTGACTCAGGCATTGAATTTTCTATGAAATTTCGTACCTACCTCACTGGAATAATGATAGGCCAGCAGGTGATAAAAAAAAAAACAAAAAAAAAACCGGTTATATCAGTAAAGTCATTAATATTAATGAGCGTCAGATAAATTCGTTGAGTTTATAATCCAAATACATAAATATACTGATGATAATTACGACAGTCTCGACATTACTAATTAAGGAGATAGCGGGGCAAAACGGACTACTTGAATTACTTTTGGGGTTAAAGATAGGGATGTACAGGAACGGCACTTGAACTGAATTGAATTGAATATTGATATTCAATTCTAAATTCAAAGTGAATATTCGAAAATTTGAATAAAACGAATATTCATGAAGAATTCATGAATAATCGGGATGCATCGATAGGGCAAAACGGGGCTATATCGATGGGGCAAAACTGGGCAAAAAAATCGGGATGCATTGGTGTTGCAAAATGGGATCTCCTCAAGTCGTGGGAGACAGACCTGCCTGTCTGGCTGTCTGACTCCCCATTCTCCCCAATGGATACATTCTGATTTTTCCGTCCCTTCGTCGCAGAGAAAGCCGAAATATTAGAATGGAGTAGTTTCTATTTTTTGTTTATTTTTTTTTTTAACATAATGAATCGATGTTCAATAACGGACCGTAAATGTGGTGTATTTAATGTAAATATGAGATAGAATTTGTACTGTAAGATATTAAAATTTCTTCGCGATCGGAGTAGCATTGAGTAGTGCATAACTATTCTCTACGAATACATACAGTGGCTGTCAACGTAGTTATCACCAGTGAGACAATATGAGATTACTGTCAAAGCAATCTCAAATTTTATTCGTGTGTCGGACTCGCAATGAAAGTTTTTCGTAGAGCTCTGATCGAATTGAATGCCGAAGATAAAACAATTCGCTTTGTGACAGAAATTTCGTACTTATATCGCAGTGACGTGAGTTCATTATGATTGAACCTTTCATTGAACCCAATGTGGACTGACAGTGGAAACTGCAAATTTCATGCCGCTATGGACAGAAGCGAAATTGTTTTCTCAGATGTTCGAGCTCCGGTCTCGCACGGTCTACCGCCCCATTTATTATTCCTTTGAGCCCCTTTGAACCTCGTCCGCCATCCGTTCACACATCGATGCAATTATCGCGACGATTACCTCACAAACGGAATTCTGTATGAATGTCCCCGAAGGCTCGAAGGTTCTGTTCACTCGCAGTTTCGTTGTGTGAACAGAATCGTACCTACAGTATCATCGAACAGTCTCTGCAGGTGTTGCTCGCAACACCTGCAGTAATGGACTTCTTCCGAAATCGCTATCACAGAATCAATCGGACCCTCCTGACCTTGATAGGCCTGTGGCCTTATCAATCTCCGAGGTGGCAACGACTCCAACAGATTTTTTATCAATTAAATATTTGTTCTGTAATGATCGTTCAGGTATTCTCTCCCTTACTATTATAATTTTTTGTCACTGCAGTACGCAATTAATTTTTGTCATATCAGGGAATAAAAATGTTTGAGGCGAGGGGCGACGTGGACATCGTGGTTGAGTGCTTTACACCTATGGTTGTACAAGCGGCAGCTTGCGTTAAGTCGATAAATTGCATTATCAATCGTCATAAGGTGAGCACCAATAATTCCTCAATAGAATTCAAATGTCGGTAGAATTCGATGATATTGAACGTTTAATGTCCAGATGAAAGACCTTCTCGATCGTATGAAAAAAGATTGGTCTTCACTGACGAACGAGCAGGAAATCAAGATTCTCGAAAGATACGCCGAGGATGGAAAAAAATTGTGTTTTACCTATGCAAGTGTGTGCTTTCTTCATGTAGCCATCGAATTGTTGTGATTACTATTTTTATATTGTTATCGTTATTGAAATCGTTTACATAGTTTTCTTGTTCGGATCATTGGTGATATATCTTCTGATTCCCGTCACGCCACAATTGCTCGACATTATTTCACCTCTGAACGAGAGCCGTCAGCGAGGATTTCTGTATCAGACGGAATACTACGTCGATGCCGAGAGTCACTACTATGCGATTTTGTTGCACACTTACAGCGGCACTGTAATGACGATCTGTACGGTCGTAGCTACCGACACGATGTTCGTCGCTTATATTCAACATATCTGTGGCAAATTCGCGATCCTAAGGTGAGACTTGCAATCGTGAAATTCTACTTTGATAATCGACGAATAATTGTGTACGTTATCGTAAAAATTTCAGTTATAGATTGGAACGGATAGCGGTAAATGTCAGTTTGAAATTCGACGCGAAACCGGCGATCGAGAATGACGTGAAATATCAGGAATTTATGGAATGCATAAAAATGCATCAGGATGCCATTGAGTACATATCGTCAGTAATAATCTTTTTAAGCTTTTGTTTTTATTCAATGACGCATCCTTGCTCTGTCGATAAAGGTTCGCTGTAATCATCGAAGCTTCTTACACGCAATTGTTTCTGTTTCAATTGGGATTTTCCGTCTTGCTAATCAGCGTGTCGCTGCTTCAGGTATTTACACAAAAATGGTTTAATCAATAAATAATTACAAATTTATTTGTCGTCCGCGCAGCTTCTAACAAAGTTCGGACAATACGGGGAGATGTATCGGCTCATTCAGTTCATAAGCGCTCAAATGTTTCATCTATTTTTTATGAGCTGGCCGGGACAAAAATTCATCAATCAAACCGTCAATTTTAGCGATTCCATGTAAGACTTGAAAATATCGACGGAACAGAAAAAAAATAATATTTTACGAAGAATTTCTATAGTTACGCCGCTGGTTGGTATACTTTATCATTGCGGACTAGAAGTTTGCTGAAAATTTTTATGCTGAGCGGAGCGTGGCCGCCGAAGATTACCGCGTGCAAGCAATACGACGTGTCAATGGAAAATTTTGCCCGAGTACGGTTCTTGTTCATTTCGACGAGAATTTGTTTGAGTTTACAGCAACGAACTTGCCTGACAATATTTATTCACAGGTCGTGCAAACCTCCATTTCCTACTTTACCGTATTTGCGTCACTGCGATAAATTATCGGTGTGGTTGGTCAGTGACGAAACCGAAAGAGTAGTCTGCAACGGTAACGGAGGACATCACACTGCCGCTCACAGATCCAAGCCCCTTTGTCGCACGTATACGTGTAACTGCGAGGAGGACGTATGCGGCAGAAATTTATTTTAATGTAAATATTTGCTACACTGTTAATTAAATTTTGACGATTGTTGTTTGACTTTAGTACTTTCTTGGTCCATCACGTCGGGGATAAAATTTGACTTGCTTGTCACTCTGATGAGTTGAAGCGACGAGTCACGGGAGGCCTGAGTAGATTAAAAAAAAAACCACTGTCTTGGACGCACAAAGTACCCTTATGAACAGCAGAATACTGACTACGTTCGTAGACGGTTCCAACTCACTGCGAAGTCAGCGTGAGTGAGGCTCGAACATATCGATTCATCCCCTCTAGAAAAATATTTCACCCTCCACAGAGCCTTCTTCTTAGGCGAAATACAGTTCGCATGCAATGCGAAACACTTGAAGCAAAAAAATTTTAAATGTTGAAACGTAATTTTTTTGTGGAGATATTCTTATCAATTCAATGTTCGAAAAGTTGCATCAAGGCATTTAATGTACAGTTTACAGTACTTCTGGATTTTTTTTTTTATAATTTTAATGTCCGTTTCTTTTACCATTCACTAACATAACATATCCGATCTAAGTGAAGGAAGTCCAAGTGGCACAGGGGTGAGACGATTGAATGTTATATATCTCAAAAGATCTACTTGAGCCGGGGATTTTAACCGGGGACTACATCTCTTATTATTTGTCACTCAAACTTTGTGGAAACGTTTACCAGGGATAGTTTATCCCAGCTAAACGTTTCCACAAAGTTTTTCCCCAATATCGCTTAATGCAACCGGATCCAGCAGCATGCTGTTCTCCTCCGTGATCCAAATTTCTCTGGATCATCGTATCTGCCGTGCTTATAGCACATGACCCGAAGGTTATCCCTACGGTGCGTCGAGGTATAATCTGTGTATAGACCGCAAGGAAAACAGAGTCCAGCACAACGAACTCTCTTCGATGGAAACTCTCTGTAACGCAAACTACGCTCCGGTCATCGAAGCCTGAATTCACAGAAGACTCTCGTCCCGGCCGAATTAATTTTGCCCCATTTTGCCCCATCGACACATCCCTATTGTTTCGTTCCGTTTGCTTCACCGATCCATCGCGTTTTTATTTACCCGTTTTGCCCCACCCATGCATTCCGATTTTTTGCCCCGTTTCGCCCCACCGATACAATCCCCGATTTTTTGCCCCGTTTTGCCCTAACGATGGATCCCGGTTTTTATTCAAGATTTTGTTTAATTATTCAAGAATTATTCAAGATTTTGATTATTCGCACATCCGTAGTTAAAGGCCAAATACTTTTGAGGTTAAAAGTCAAATACATTAAATTCATCTCAAATACAGAAGGCCGGTCCGTTTTGCCTCGCTCTGTCCTATATTTACTTTTCGACGAGTGCATAACATCGTAAATAAAATATTTTACTACACACCTGGCTGTTGAGCGAGAGGCAGACCAACATGAAGAAGAACAGGACGGCCCACAGTTGGGAGGCGGGCATCTTCGCTAAAGCCTGCGGGTACACGACGAACACGAGGCCGGGCCCTTGAATACAAATGACGAAGAGATTACGTGTAAAAAGTTGGACGGTCTGGCCGCGATGACTCGCATAGCTAATTATTTATCTGCGGGTCGTCTTATTACGCTTCCTTCAATCATCTCTCAATTGGATCAAAAAATTGCAAAAATAGGAGATATTTTTAAACATTGAAAACATTGTTTTATTAAATTCAAAAAATTGAATCTTTTTATTAACATTTTTTCAAATTGAACAAAAATAAGAAATTTACATACCGTCGCTGAGTACTGCCTCGACCGACATATTCTGCTCCAGCGCAATGTTGCCTATAGTAGCGAACGCGAAAATACCGACGAGGAGGCTACTAAATGCGTTAATTAGCGACACGGCCACGGTGTCTATGAGAATGTTGTTGTGAAATTTGTTGTAACTCGCGAAGCATATCATCGAGCCGAACGCTATACCCACGGAATTAAAGATTTGCGCTGCAGCGTTAACCCAAACCTGCAATCATACGAATCGTCATTATCGCAATTAAAAATAATAATAATAATAATACTAACAGAATCGGCAGAACAAGATAGAGATTAATTTTGGATGACGGTACCTTAGCGTCGCCTAGGAGTTCCCACCGAGGCCGGAAGAAGTATTGCAGGCCCTTGTCAGCACCTTCGAGGGTGAGTGACCGAGTGAGAAAGACGACAATTAGAAGGAATGGGAGTGTGGCCGTGAGGTACCTGACTTGTGCCGATGACTTGATCGATTTCCATATAGAAAAGTAAACCATTACCCAAGCGGTTATCAGGCAAGCGAAAATTTCCCACCTCAGTATTCCAGGCTCCTCGATGCCCGAGCTCATCTGGAGCACTTTGTTGCTAAAGTACACGAAACACATACGCGATTTTTTTTACCTTTACCATTTTTTTTCAACCCTTTGCATTCAAGCTCCGTCGGAGATGGGCATTTTATCATCTCAAAGTTATCACTGTCGTATTTTCTCAAACATTTAATATTGTAATTAGTAATATATATTATATTATAATTATATTATAACTAGCGGTTATGTGGTCCGCCCGCTCGCAGTATCTCTGTGAGTATCAGGGAGTGTCTGTGAGTATCTGTGAATATTTGTGAATATCCGTGAGTATTGTGAGTATCTGTGAGTATCTGTAAGTAGGGTAAACCAGCCAATGAATGGATAGGACCATTGAATGGACACTTTCCATAAGAGCACGTGTATAAAAAACGTTTATTCACTGGCTTTTTTGTGTGCTTAACTGTCTATTCATTGGCCAGTTTACCCTATCTGTGCGAGTGCCCAATCGACGCGAACTTTATTATTATGTAGATATGACATAATATAATATATTATGAAATTTGTATTTAACTATGTCGCGTATATAAATAAACTCCAATAAAAATATAAGTAATCGTATAATAATTATTTTTATTTTTGTCCGATAAAATGCCCATCGCCGATCGCGACTCGTTGATTAAAACAATTGAGTGGAAAGTTACTCGAAAAATTCTTCAGACGGTGTCCTCGAGTTGTTGGGTCTGGTTCTGTTGTCTATGGAGCCGAACGACGGTAGCCAGCATGCCGGTGTGTTCCAAGAGTTGTCGCAGTCCGACCACGGCTGCTCGGACTTGAAAGCCGTGAAGAAATAATATATAGCATAGGCTATTATCACATTGTGATAGGTCGACATGAGAAACGATATGATGACGGACGAGAGGCCTGCTCCTGAAAATATAAAACAGCGCACGGCGAGACACGGTTCGGTTAGTCATCGGCCAATAAATTAATATCTCTTTCAACGAGTGTTTACACTAATGGTACCTTTGAACAGGGGACATATCTGGCCGAGAGCCCCTATCGGCCCGCGGCGCGTGAATTGCCCAATCGCCAGTTCCATGTAGAGCAGCGGGACTCCGCATACTATGAGTATTAGAAAGTAAGGTACCAGAAAGACTCCTAAAAAAAAAAAAAAAAACATTAATGATTGTCGACACGAAACGATGCAGAACAATTATTTATCTTGTCGTTGCGCGCGGACGATTAATTACAGGTCTGCGACAATACTTGCAGAAGCTGAGCAAACTTTGGTCAGCCGTGGTCTCTTTAACTATTTTTAACTACGAACGCGCACTCGATATAAAATACGCGTAATACGCTTTTGAAAATTTTAGAAAAATCGATTTACAGTTCGAAGTTTTTATGTGGAGGGGAGAGCGGAGCAAAACGGGCCCGTGTGTTAAATTTGATATACAGAAGTGAGATAAGATTAACTGTTCGTTACATCGAAAGACTTCTTGATATTCAAAAGACTCGATTCAATATACTGAACATTAAATTCCCACTCACAATGATACATGAATAATTAACCCATTTTTTGGATAAAAACTTCACATGCTGTGCATACATTTTTATACAAATATTTTTTCATTTTCGTGCATATTCGTATACGCAAAATATATATATATATATATACACCGAATGTTAATTTCGCGAATAAATATACCGAACATTAATTTCTCACTCATATTTGTACATCAATAATTAATCCATTTTTTCATGGATAAAAACTTCACATAGTATGTATCCATTTTTTTCGTGCAAAAAAGAAAAATATATATCATAACAATTTTTCGAACTAACGTTCGTGCGGATTACATAACCGATCGAGCGCCGATCTTTGCCAATTATCATAGTAGGTATCGTGCACAACGAATCCGGAGTCACGTATCGAGTCGACTTATACAACTTTTTTTTCTTTTTTTCCAATTTTATTACATGCATGCAATGAGTATGTAATTTTAATCCTATGCATGTATACAATGTAAGTGTATGTGTGTATCGCATGTACGTAGCTCGCCGCGACTTTGCGCTATTCCGAGTTGCGGGAGAGCCACGCACACTGCCAAGGCCAACTTTACGCAAGCACGCGTTCGCGCCTCAGTGTCCCGGGGATTTATGGGCATAGGTAATGCGATGCAGGTAGTATGTGATTTTGGTATATAGCACAGGCTCTCCGTTACGGCAACGTTGTGGACGCTATAACACAACTATATAACCACGGGAACGTGTAACGAACGATTGTAATTCAAGCCACCCACTCGCGTCAGCGCTATGTGTGTCTATGATACGACCTGTAAATTATCATTTCATTTTCCGCTCGCTTTAACGACAGTGACGACAAGCTGCCTTGCCCTTTTTTTATCCCGACGGTAATCCGATCCTCGAAAGAAAACTAAAAAAAATGAAAATTAAGAAACCTCGGATTATAAAAAATATTATAATATAATTATAATGTGTATATAATTTTTTTTTAACGCTTAAGCTTATTTTTATTTTACGATTGGAAACTGAAATTAGCATTTCATTTTCTGCTCGCTTTAACGACAGTGACGACAAGCTGCATTACCCTTTTTTATCCCGACCATAATTCGATCGTTAAAATAAAAATGAAAAAATAAAAATAAAAAACCTGAATAGAAAAAAATTATAATATAATTATAATGTATGTACTTTTTTCAACTCCGCGGTTTATTTTTGTTTTTTGTTTTACGATTGGAAACTCAAATTGGGTCGTAAGGAAGGCGAAGCTTAGCCGGAAGGAATTTGTATACTCGGTAGCGGTTGTTTTTGTTCGTGTTCTATTTTCGTTAACAAAAAAAAAAAACGTTTCGCTAGTGCAACACATTAAGACCGCAAGAGACGGTGCTGAGTATAATACGGGAGCGAGATTCTCAGTCGGACGCTCTCTCACACGTCCGGTGACGTAGCTGACGAACGCTTATTGCGCTGACACCGATAAGGCTCTACGAGGTGTTTATTCTTCGCATCATTGCAGCGGTTCGTGTATTCTCTTCGCTGTGTCGGAGGACACACGAGATACGTCACCACATGAATGAAGAGATGTAATAAAGGAGGATGTTGGTATGGTCGTTGCGAGGTAGAACCGAGTTACTCAATCTTAGCGATTCTGGAACGCGCAGCGAAATAAACTCTCCAGGAGGACGAATATTAAAATGCATCTTTAGTTTTACTGGTCCACACTTCCGGTTGGGCATCTTGGTCGATAAATGGAATTGCTACAGATTGAATCAATGGCATATAATGGATGGGCATGCTCACGGATTTTTGAGTCGAACCGACGCGAAATAGACTCGCACCCATAAAAATAATTTATTTGGTTTAAATAAATATTTTTCATAAAAATTTTAAGTCAAATTTAATGCACCAGTTTTTGCCTAAAAACTTCCAGTCCGATACATTAAATTCACAATCTTTATTGACAGTGCATCGAGATAATGCGGACTCGGTTCGTAACATAAACTGTAATCAACTTTTTTTTAATTCTACCCTCGATATATTGACCTAAATGAAAAATGACCCGAAAATTGCAGTCATCGTTACCTACCGAGTCGAGCAAGTCCGGTTCCGGTTTAAACCCTAAAAAAGCTTCGAACGGATTGCTATCTGCTATCTGACTTTGGAAGGAATAACAAAAAAATAAAGATAGAAAGGAAGAAATGACAAACAAGCCGGCGGCTCTGAACGTCGGACATTTCCGAGATACATCTTGGCATCCTCTCCCGCATTATCTGCAAACAACGCGCTCGTTCTAATCGGAACAAGGGCACGCGACCGAGGTTTTTTTTCTCTTTCCTTTTGCGACGAGAGCCAAAGCGATTTCGCGCGTTTCAGAGGCGTGAGCGTGAACTCGCGAGGCAAGTAGGTGTTCTCGAGTTACGGATAATTTTCAAAGTCTGAAAGCGCGCGAGTCAGATTATGGGCAACGTTAGTGGTGGGGGGGGGGGGGAAGGGGGATCGCCAGAGAGCACCAGAACGGACGTGGCGCAACACTAGGAACTTGATACATGACCTTGTCGAGATACTACCGACTGCTATTATAACGCAGTACCTACGGATCTGGTACAACGTAGCTACATTAGCTCGGCTCGTAACGTAATGTCTCTCCCTCTCCGCTGATACGCCAATTACGGGAGCGGAAATAATCGGCGCTTCGGTAGTTTCTATACTTCACGAGAGCCAGATAGAGGCTCTCGTTGAGCTCGGGATTCATCGAATCATTATCCGGCTGAGAGGATCCTCGAGCTCGTTGAGTTTATGACTGTGCAGAGAAAAATTAAAAAATGGAACGGTAAAAGCCTAATAGAATTTGGTATAAATCCAAAAATCTGTGTTGGTAAAAAATTACCGTTGAGTCCAGTGAAGGCTTAGTTTTTCAAAAATGGGTCAGTATGAAAACTTTTGACAATTGGTAAAATGGGTAACAAAGAGGGTCACAGCAGATGAAAAATTGGTCAAACTGGGTAAAAATAGATGGAAATCGATCAAACTGCGTCAATCTGAATCAAAACAGTTCAAACTGGATCCAACTGGACCCAACTGGACCAAAATAGATCACATTAGATCAATCTGGGTCAAAATAGATCAGAATGGGTACAAATGAGTATAAAAACGAGGATTAGCCAACGAGGCTCCAGGCGGCCATAGAAAAATGTTCGCCAAAATCGATTCGAGATCTCTGTCGAAATATATAAGCGTCTAGTTCGTAAAGCAATATCTCCTTTCACTCGCGTCTCGTGTACGGTGACTCGTCAACAAGCCTCGTGCAATAAAGAGCCTGCGTGCAGCTGACTCTCGTCTCACACACGCACGAGATTTTTCGAGATTAACGACCTTGGTGTTATCCAGCCAGCTGACTCATACAGCGTGATTTCCTTCGGCACTGATTTTAATTTAATACCGGGAGGCAGAAATGGGGATCGAAATCGTCACGATTCTCCAACGATGCGCGGCCCCTCTATTGCGTCGTTCGCCGGTCCAATTTTGTCTAATATCACGGTGATCTTATCGATCATTTATTTCGTTATTAACCGTGCAGATGAGAATTTATTGATAATCCGATCAAGCCCGATCGACCCTATCAACGTGCTGCAGAGTTGATTCAATTGAGTTAACGCACTAGCTTTCCCCCGCTATGCTGTCAAGGCCTTTCAAGCCGGCAACTTTATACTTCACCCATTTTATAAATATCACCGATTGTTATAATATGAGAGTAATAATAATTATTATGATTACTATAAAATGTATAAATACATTTCGATCCCGTTTGATTTATTTTGATATATTTTGACCCAGTTCGATCGATTTCCATCTGTTTTCACCGTCTTTGATCTAATGTTTCCCATTTTATCAAGTTGTATTCGATTATTATAGTATTACAGTAATAATAATTATTATTATTATTACTATAAAATATATAAATATTACCGATAAAAAATAATTAACCTCGTCGGTTAATTGCGTTATCAAAGGGTTAAAAAAAAAAAAATTATTGTCTGGCCAAAGATCGCGTCGTTCGATAGGGCAGGGACTCATCGGCGTTTGCGGCTATCGAGTAGCGAGAGGGGAATTCAGTTCGCCGACGATAATAAAGCCGCGCGGGTGTTATACGAGACGGAGATGAAGTGGCTGATAAGATTATAGATTATGAAATTGTCGAGGTGATTTAAACGCGATTCGTCACCTGTTCGCCGAGGTCGACACGTTTTGAGCAGCGACGTCTCGTCACCGGGCGGCGAAGCGGGTGAAACGCAACGCAGCACACTGTGAATTAACAGGGTAACCAGCTGTGTTTCTCTCTCGCTGTGCTTCTCCGTTTATCAGCGCGCCGTTTAACGCTGCTAAAGAGTCACATCCACCGACCTTGGCTCCTGCGCCCACAATCTCTGCCCGCGCCGGTCCTAATACCGAGGTGAAACGGTCCACGGACCTCGGACGATCAGCGAAACGCACTTGTTCGATTCTAATGTGCTGGCGATTTTTTTATACCCGTCCTCGAGCACTCCCGACCGTGAAACTCTAAACCCGACGCAACCTCGGGAGGACCTTTACGCTAATTCTATCCCTTCCGGAGTTCGAGGCTTCAACCGTGAAGTTCATGAGTCGAAGGTTTTTTTTACCCTTTACATGCCTAATTAACGTATTTGCGTTTTTTTTTGTGAAAAAAAATTCAGATTTTAATGAAAACGTGTTCAGAAAGTTCCGAAACATTGAAAAATCTGCTTTGTATGTTTGTATGTATGTTTATATGTATGTTTGTATGTATGTTTGTATGTATGTTTGTATGTATGTTTATATGTATGTTTGTATGTATGTTTGTATGTATGTTTGTATGTATGTTTGTATGTATGTTTGTATGTATGTTTGTATGTATGTTTGTATGTATGTTTGTATGTATGTTTGTATGTATGTTTGTTTGTATGTTTGTATGTATGTTTGTTTGTATGTTTGTACGAATGTTTGTATGCATGTTTGTATGTATGTTTATATGTATGTTTGTATGCATGTTTGTATGTATGTTTGTGTGAAAATAAAAATGTTCATATTGCTTTCTCATCATGATCCTTTATTCGCGACGCTTCCTCTATGAGGAAACCTAAAATACAAAAACGCTTTCTTGATTGAGACTCGATTTTTGAGACTCACCTCCGCCGCTTTTGTAGCATAGGTACGGAAACCTCCAGACATTACCGAGTCCCACGGAGTAGCCGATGCAGGCGAGGACGAATTGTACCTTGTTCGCCCAGTGTGGCCTCTTCGGTTGACGATAGTCGCTCGGATCGTCAGCGTCGCCGTCGTCGAAACTCGTGCACGTCGACAAATCGTCGTCCATTGGACTGCAATATTAAAAAAAAAAAAAACTTTTGAATCAAGATCATTTTCAATTAACCTTAATAAAAATTAATTGTAATTTTTGAACAATAACTTTTGAATAATAATTGAATCATAATTTTTCAATTATAATTTTTGAATCATCATTTTTAAATCATATTTTTTAAATTATAATTTTGAATTTTATAATTATAATCTTTGAATCATCATTTTTTTTGTTAATATCAGAGTTGCTCTCTCCTCGTTCTTACGTGCCGAGCTATCTTTCACGACGCGGGCCAAGGCCTCTCGCGGATCTCTCGTCCGACTTTGACGAAGATAATTGGGACGGTACACTGGCCTACTAACTCGTGTAGTCACAGCAGGAAACCTCGAACGGGTGTCGAATAATTGTTTCTCAACATCGAACGATCGTTTAGCAGACGATAAGACAATCGTCGAAAAGACAATTATGCCCGAAGGTCAAGAGCGTTTATTCGAGAGATGAACAACAACGGCGCGTTTACCGGCCCATCCTTTAACCGGCTCAGTTGGCTCGATTTCGATGAAGTAAAAACGCCGTCGGGTGAGTCAATGGAGTTTATAGATTCGCTCAATAACTGCACGTGAGTCACGCCGTGTCCCACGATCATACATTTATTTATTGCCGATACGAAGTGGGGAAAATGACTCGATATAGCGAACGAGACTCGCACTCACATCGGGAAGAATATTTGCACATTCAACAAACGTTTCTCGTTCACCAACGTTCACCATTTTTGCTCTTGTTATTTTGATAATTTTTGTTGTCGATTTTATCATTTTTGTGTTAAATTGTATCATTTTTGTTGTCGATTTAATAATTTTTGTCGTCGACTTTATGATTTTTGTTGCGCATTTTATAATATTTGTCGTTGATTTTATAATTTCTGTTGCTTGTTTCCAGATTTTTGTTGTTCCCGATTTATATTTTTTCTTATTAATTTTACAATTGTTGATGTCGTTAATACTATAATTTTTTTATCGTCGTCGTTAATTAAAAAATGTTGTAAAAATATCAAGAAAATAAAAATTGTGAACCGTTGCGAACGAGAAATTGTTTGCTAAACGCGCAAACCTTTTTTACTGGGTGGATCCCGAGCTGAACATTGTACGGGAGGCAGCGACAGTTTCAGCCTACCTATACCGCTCCGGTGGGGACGATTATCCACTTACATCTCCGGTACAATGCGTTGCAATTGCAGACCCTGGATGACGAGTCCACGACGCTGGCCGAGTCGTTTGGACGTACACTGCATTTTCTTACGTGCACGTGTACGGATAGTGAAGAAACGGCGAGCGGTCGGAGAGCTCGCCCGTTCTCAATTGCAAACCTCGTGAAAATTGTTGCCGGAACGTTTAACGGAAACGTTTACACCTACTTCGTCACTCTTTGCAGCTTCACTCTTCGAGTCAACGCCAGATATACATATCTATATGTTATCCGCGGTGAAAAAAGTTAATTTTTTTTTTGTACATCTAATACTATGTGAAATACCGTGGTTTGGAATAAAAAATGCAATCAATTTTTTCCCCAATTTTTTCTTCGCCGATATCCATGAAAAAAGTTGATTACAGTTTTCGATTCCGGCTAGGTTCGGGCGTTTCACTTAGTCTCGCAAAAAAAGTCTTGTTCCACGAACCTACAGGATTTTTTATTCCGAGCAGCAAATTATAGTTGTATCTTCGTGGACAAGAAACTTTTGTTAAATGTACAAATGTCCTTCACCGTGTATAATTACTTAATTACTTTTCAAAATCGGTTTCCATTCGCGACTATATTCAATTATTTTTGTTGTCTTCGAAGAGACAAAAAAAATGAAACGAAGGCTTCAGCCAGAGCTGTGACAATTGACTTTTGTGCTCGAGACTCCTCGCCCGTCTGAGGGAAACTGATGCTTTGGAGGTGTATCGGGCGCCTGTTATGCGCATGAAAAATTAACAAGATTTCACGGACTTTGGTATAGTTGTTTTCTCTTCGCACCGCGGCCTCTTCGCGTCGCAAACAAATATCTCCTCTAGAATGGACTGTAACGATATCACGTCTATTTTTGCGCAGCAGTCTCCTTATCGATACTTGTACATGCATTTTTTTCATCAAATTTCCCATAAAGTTTTTCGACAAGTCTTACATAAAGTTTTTCGTCAAGTCTTCCATAAAGTTTTTCCTCCAGTTTTTCGTTAAGGTCTTCATCAAGTTTTTCATAAAAATTTTCATCAAGTTTCATAAAGCTCGACACTCGACCTGGTCCGTCCCAGAGAAACTGATGAATTCGAGGAGTTCCGGGCGCCGTTTATGCGCATGAAAAATTAACAAGATTTCAGGGACTTTGGTATAGTTGTTTTCTCTTCGCACCGCGGTTTCTTGGCGCCATAAACAAATATCCCCTCTAAAATAGTCTGTAACGATATCGTATCTATTTTCGCGCGGCAGTCTTGTTACCGATACTTGTAAATACATTTTTTTTTTCATAAAGTTCAACCGTGCGTGACCCGCGGCTGCGTGTTGCCTCGATAGCGTTTCTATTAAGATCATGATTCATCGGATTAATTATTTAACGGAATGTCAGGCGCGCACCTCGGTCACGGGTAGATTGTTATGGCTGCGGTTTGAAACCAGTGTACAGCGTGCGTGTGTTGTTTTATCGGTCGGCATATGTAGCGCGTTTCAATGTTGCCGATCTTGTGTGCACGCGAGGGCTCGCCGTCGCATAGTGAAAGTGATCGCTGCGGTTACGCGGTATATTATAGATATAATTAATAGCATAAGTAGGCTCGTGCTCTATGAATAGTTCGCCTCTCGTTGGTGCCGTTTATCCAGGTCAGTCCGGGTCTCGAGAGCCGTCGAGTTTAGAGTCAACTTTAGTCAACGTTTGCATTCGAGTCGGGAGAAAAACAAATAAGTCCTCGCGTTTGCCGATGATTCGGAATTTGGCAAACCTCGAAGTTCCAGGAGTTAAAAAATGCTACGACTGATCGCGCGGTCCGATATGCTCCTGGCGATTATTTCGGATGGGCCAACCAATTGATTTGTTCGGGCCGATAAAATTAATTTGACGAGAGGATAAAATTAATTTGTCGAGGCGGTAAAATTAATTTGGCGAGAGGATAAAATTAATTTGTCGAGGCGATAAAATTAATTCGTCGAGCTGATGACATTATATTTCCCGCGACCACCCAATTGATTCTCGGCCAATTAGGGATGCATCACACATACATTCCTATCCAAAAGTTTAATTCGACAAAATTTCAGTGCATCGCGATATGCCGAAAACCTTAAAAATGAATCAGCTGTGTTAATGATGTCGAGACCTTTTATTTTGCATAATAATGAAGCCAAAAAATTATCAACACATTATTTAAAAAATTAATTGATTGCAAAAAAAAAATCAGAAAACCTTTTACTTTCTCATATTAAATGAATTTTTTTTTCCGGAAATTTTAAAAATCGATGTAGAGGCACGAAGCAATTTGTTAATAACTTTATAACGTTACTTTATGCAAAATCAATGTTCTTTGCACCTTTAATGCAGTTGATTTCTTTAGATTTTTATATCATCAGAAAGTGTGCAAACTCTCACTGAATCTCACTGTAAGGTTGACTTCTCGACCCAGCAAGATAAACCCCCTTGACTCTACTCACCCAATCGCTCCACCTTCACCAACCAGCTACTTTTCTCCCCATAACAACAAGCGATAAAAAAACCCATATGTAACCCTTCAAAGCCGGGAAACTTTTTGTCCATCACAAACGACCAGACCTTCTTTTCACCGCCAAAAAACGATACCGATCTTCGTAACAAATTTGGTTCCCCCCATCAAGAAAACGATAAAAAATCCATAATTAACCCATCAAAGCACGGGGAACTTTTTGTCCATCACAAACGACCGGGCCTTCTTTTCTCCACCAAAAAACGATACCGCTCCTCGTAACAAACTTTCTTCCACCTTATTAAGAAAACAGCACTTCAAGCTACCCCTCTCAATTTACACAGATTTTTTTAGCACATCAACTCGTCATTCGATTCCTTCGAAGGCTGCCTCTCGGTAAATTCTAGGTCCTCACCAAAAACGGCTCCCTCACCTGAAGGGCTAATTCATAATACCTCTACAATACATCAGTGCACTCACGTCGGCGGATGTACCATGTTGAGTAGTTCCGACGGTGATGTCGGAACCCTGCGTATGGTGAGTTTCCTTCCATCGGACGATCCCATGCCGATCGACGCGAGGGACCTTATCGACACCGAGTCCGGGAACGGTCGGGTCGACTGGCTCTGAGCATCGTTGAAGACGATCGATGCCCAGCTGGTCGCCGATCGGTTGTTGTGCTGATGGTCCTCCGTGGCGTTGGACTTGAGGGAACGCATGCTCGGATAGCGGTGCTGGCGCGGTACCGCCCCGGCGGTCCCGCCGTACAGTTCCACACCCCTGGTTATCCTTCCGGACGCCGAAGTGCCGTGAACCGAGTTTTCCCGGTACAGGCGCGCTTCCGGTTCCAGGCCGGCGAGTCTCTGCTGCTGACGCGACGACGCCGAACCGGGCGCCTTCTCGTGAACGCTGTCGGTGCTGCTGTTGCCGCTGCTCGATCTCTTCACACCGTTTGCTCCGACGGCGCACGGTGAAGTCGTCGTTGCCGCTGATGCTCCGACGCTGACCGCGCACGAAGGCGTTATCACTATCTTCCGGCTACCGGAACTCAGCAGGCGACCGCGCTCCCGCTCGGTCTCGCTGGGGGTATCCGAGTCCGCGGGATCCTGACCGTGATGCTGATTGTAATAAGTATGGAGATTACCGTTGTCACGTGACGAGACGACTCTTATCACGTCTGGCTCGGTGTCGTCGGAACCGTCCTCCTCCGGCATCGTGCTCATCTTTCGGACGCTCGAGGGCTTCCCCATCGTGCCGAGCCTGCCGCTGTTGCCGACGTGCTGGCCCTTCAGCAGCGCCGATTTGTTAGCCTCGACGGCACTCTTCGCGGATCCGTTGTTCGAGGACTCCATATCTTGGGTTCAGAACCACTGGGGAAATAAAATTTTGTTGCGTTAATGAGGGTGATATAACTAGTGGGCGATGCGGTGAGCCGCAATATCTTTTTAGTTTGTCGGTGCGGAAATGGCCACTTTTCCACCCGCTTCGCGTGCGTAAAACCGCAATTTTCGCACCTTGTGATGAAAAATTTCGTACATCCCTTGTGCGAAACACTTTTTCTAAATCGTGTGATTACAGCACTCGTCTTCGGTTCGTGCTACAAAGTCATGTTTTGTGCTATCCCTCTATGCTTCTCTAGTCCTACAGTCTACAGTCTAGTCAAACAGTCGATTGGTGCTCCAAA
This sequence comes from Stenichneumon culpator, assembly GCA_964017025.1. Classification (NCBI taxonomy): domain Eukaryota; kingdom Metazoa; phylum Arthropoda; class Insecta; order Hymenoptera; family Ichneumonidae; genus Stenichneumon; species Stenichneumon culpator. The sequence continues at coordinate 13,576,877 of OZ024779.1, read as the reverse complement.
CCGACTCTGATTCCAACCTTCTGGAGGTAGCTTTTCGTTTGATATCTCTAAACCAACAGTAATATCAACCATTGTGTGTTGGATCGAAAGTTTGTTTACAGTTGGACTTTCCCAACCCAATTTCCGACTTTATCGGTCGAGAGTACCGATAGCTCTCAGGATTGGAAATCGGGTTGTTTCAGGAAAATTCAACCCTAAACCAACTTCGTATCCAACACGGTTGGTATTACGGTTGGTTTTTTAATATCGCCGAAAAATCAACCTCTTGAAGGTTGGAATGAGAGTTCGTTCGGTGGACCAATCAACCGGGTGTTTCAAGTCGGTCAGAGCGCGAGGACATTATTACGATGGTCATGTCACCCGCTGAGTCCGGGTGATATGGCCGATCGCAAATATTTATTTATAGACCTGCGATTAAATCACGCATCGAAAATATCGAAAGTTCTGAGTGAATTACTTCAGTTCGATGTTTCTAGAGTTGGTTGCGATCAAAATTTAAAAGCTTTTCAACGTCAAGCCTCCAATTTTCATTGTTTGAACAAAGCATGACCATTTTTTGTAGGGCGGGTTTGATGTGGGGGATTTGGAAGGAGAGGTCTGAGATTGGGGAATTTAGAGGCGGTGTGGAAGGAACTCGGTCACGAGATGGAAAACGTGACGGTCTGATTATGTAGGTCGGATTCGAGTACTACACACCTGTGGTGTTTGTGGCTGACTAACGCGGTGCGACGGCCGGTAAGCCACGTGAGAATAGACTTTCGTGTGGAGAAGAAATCGCGGAGGAACTCGGGAGGAATGTAGAGTATTTAAAAATATTGATATGTTTTTATTTTGTTTTTACGAAGATTGATTCGCTTTTTTGGTTTCGTTTTTATCGAGCGTTTTGTGTAGTTTGGTTGGTCGAATGTTAAAATAAAAAAGTTTGTACATTTAACATATCTCATGTACGATAGGCCACAATATTTTGTTTGTTTGTTAATATTACAATTTTATTGGTTTTTCATTTTGTAATATTTGTTCTCATTAATTTAACATTTTTTGTTAGTAATAATTTTTGTTGACAAGCGATCAATTACGGTCCTTCGCGAACAAGAAATCTTTATTGAATAACTTTTTTTTACCGTACACGTTTATATTTCCGTTACGCAATATTCGCGGAAGAATAATAAAAAAAAATTAACATTCGAGAACGATGAGCATTTTGTATATTTACCAATCATTTAACAAACATTTAACAAATATTTCTCAGACCTCACAATCTGCAATTTTTTTCTCGTTAAAAGATACAATTATATTGATTTTTAATTTTGTAATATTTGTTCTCGTGTATTTAACATTTTTTGTTAGCTATAAATCGTTTTTGTTGACAAGCAAAAAATTACGGTTCTTCGCGAACAAGAAATCTCTATTCCATCACTTTTTTTACCGTTTACCTTTGTATTGCCGTTACGTACTATACGCGGAAGAATAATAAAAAAAAATCAACATTCGAGAACGATAGGCAAACAAGCAGGTAGTGGGTTCGCCGAAGAGTTGATAAATCAACGTGTCTCCGGTAACTGCCTGATACGTAAGAAACTCGGATAGAAGAGCATGACGCATAGCGGACACGGTATTAAAAAAAAGTCGGAACTCTACTGGTTCTGAACCGTAACACGTTTAGCAACAAGAACAGGCTTCGAGGCGAAAGCGCCTTTACGATTGGCGCCAAATCTTCGCATCGCGCAGCGCGAGGTGCGCTTATCAAAACGGCGATACGGCGCAAATCCCGCGACGATGAGACCATTGATTGAAACTTTCCTTGCTCGCGAGTATGAAAAAAAAATAATGCTAAAAAAAAATTATCGATTTAGCTCCGATAAGTCGGGAGTCGGAGTGCAGAAAACGGAGCAAACGGAGAAAACAGAACGGAGCGAAGAAAAATTAATAATCGAATGCAAAAAAAGAAGAAGATATCATCGGAATTTCGCTGACACGCTGCGAGAGGAGTCGCAATGATTTTTTTGTTCCCACACCCGGGAGATTATCTCGACTCGGCGAAACCGGATCGCGCACACGAACCGGTCAACGAGAACATTTTTTTATTCAATTGAAGCCGCAAGCCGGTAGGGCAATCCAGGTTGATATCGCGGCGCGACTAAAAAAAATGTTTCTGCATAAAAAAAAAAATCCTCGTCCGCGAATTTTCGCAGTTGTTATTTTCTCGTCAATCTTCCAACTTTTCGTTTAAATTTAAGAAAGTAAAAAAGAAACAACTAAAAAGTCGTTAAATCATCTACAAAATATTGTGACCATTTATGAAGAACGACAACATTTTTTTTATCCAATTTTTTTTGTTTCCCAATTTAAAAAAAATCATTTCTTGTTCGCAAATCTTCACAATAATTTTTTCCTCCTCAATCTTTACATTTTCCATTTAATAAAAAAATAGATAAAAAATAAACCAAAAATGGTGAAATTATCTACAAAATATTGCGGCCAATTTATGAACTCCAAAAAACCTATTAAATCTAAAATTAAATGTACGCTGACATAAAAAAAAAATCCAAGATACAAGTAAACTCGTGTGTTCCCGACGCGCTGGAATCTCATTGTACCTGTCAGATATCGTCGTTCCTCCTGTAGGCCGCTGCTGTGTTTCGCATCGGAATTGCTGCGGTACTGAAATGCATCGGTCTTTCTCCGGAAGGCACGAAGCTCGGTTTTAATCAACGCGCGGTGCACGCCTAGCTTGGCAAACACACAAGCCCACATACACAAGTCCACAAACACACGACTGTTCCACCGGGGACGGAGATGGAAAGAGAGAGAGAGAGTGAGTTGCAGAGAGAATTTGATAAACGCGTGTGCGAGCGATCCGCAGTAGTCAAGTACCGAGAGTCTCCTTCTCGCTCAGACCTGGCTGTGCATAGCCATTAAATATATACATATATACATATATATATATATATATTACAGTGGAGTGTGCGTGTTGTCTGACCACACTCGGCACAGTAGAAACGTCCGGCCTCGATGCTACACCGTGTGAAATCTCGGTAAGCTATATCGAACCTCTCCGGAGACGTTCTCCAACTGAAAGCGATTTTTTGTAACGACATTATAATTTTTTTTTAAAGAAACAATTTAATCAAAATAAATAAATAAATAACAGCAGACTCGGCACAGTAGAACCGTCCGGCCTCGATGCTACACCGTGTGAAATTACGGTAAGCTATGTCGAACTTCTTCGGAGACGTTCTCCAGCTGAAAGCGATTTTTTGTAATGACATTATCATTTTTTTTAAGAAACAATTTAATATAAATAAATAAATAACAGCAGACTCGGCACAGTAGAAACGTCCGGCCTCGATGCCACAGCGTGTGGAATCTCGATAAGCTATATCGAACTTCTCCGGAGACGTTCTCCAGCTAAAAGCGCTTTTTTGTAATCCCATTATAAAAGAAAAAAAAATTGTTAACAATTCAATTTGGAAAATAAATCAACCAGCCTCGACACAGTAGAAAAGTCCGGCCTCAAAATCTCGGTAGGCTATATTAAACTTCTCCGGAGACGTTCTCCAGCTCAAATCCCTTTTTTGTAATCACAATAAAATTTGTATTAAAAATTATTTCATAAAAAAAAAATTATAAAAAATAAATAAAAGCCGGTACGATTGTTGCGCGCACAGACACAGTGTCACTCCGGTTGGATACACGTGGGCTCCCGGTCTTCACGGCTCCAGCATTGCGGCGGAGAGGACGCGAGGCTCGAGGAATTTCGATCTTCGCCGAGAGACTGCACGGTCCCGAGATGGGCAGAACGTATGATGCGAGATCGGTGGTAGGGAGTAAAAAAAATAAAATAAAATAAAAATACAATTCGAATCTTGACACAATTTTTTTGGTGATTTTATACAATTAAAAACAAAAATTTGTAGTGGTCGAATGGGAGAATAAATGCGAGTGCGACCAACCGGGCGATCCGCCGACGACCGACTAACCGAGGAGTTTTGCCACGCGGCGCGACATTAGCCCAGCAAGCGTGTTTGTACCGTCGACTGTGGGCGCTCGAGATAATGGAGCAGCAGCAGCAGCAGCAGCGGCTGAGGCCGCGGAGGCGTCGTTCCGTCGGTTCTCTCGGCACTCCGTTAGCGATCCGCGTGGAGCCGGGATAGCGAAACGCGCGGACGGCAGAACTGACTTCTGCGATCGGTATCGAGGCGACCAGCAATTTTTAGTCGATTTTTTTTTTTTTTTATTAAAAAAAAATTGTTATCAATTAATTTTATTAATCGAGAGGCATGGGCCTTGACCTGCAATTTGAAGAGACATGAAAAAAGCATCGAGAGCTCTTGAAAGATTATTTTGGTTTTATTTAAAAAATTTTAAACTACCGTTCGACGGTAGTCTGATCGGTACGGAATGGCTCTCCTTCCCGCGAGAAGAGAACGCCCGGCGATCGGTACTCGAGATTCCGTCATATACGGCGGTCGGTAATGAAAACTGTAATTAATTTTTTCAACGATGCGGACAATTTACTTTCGAAAGTAAATTCTTACACGAAGCCGCATTGATGACCAGTTCGTGTGAGAAATTACTTTTAATTAAAAATTATGAACACTAGTGAAATGAATTCATTACAGTTTCCGTTTCCGACCGAGCGCGGGTCGAGTAGGAAAAAAGTGCCTTCGCATCGCCTTACTAGGTAGAACCGTCAACGCTGTTTCCTCACCCAACGGAGCGGCGGAATTTTCACTCCACTGCTATTCAAATTTATCACTACCGCGGTCGGTAATAAAAAGTGTAATTCATTTTTTTAACGACGCCGACAATTTACTTTCGAAAGTAAATTCTTACACGAAGCTGCATCGATGTTCGGTTCGTGGGAGAATTTGCTTTCGACGGGAAGTTGTTGGCAGCCGTGGAAAAAATTAATTACAGTTTCCGTTACCGACCGAGCGTCGGCCAATCAGAGAGGAAGCGATTTCGCATCGCCTCTTAGCTGGTAAAACCGCCGGAGCGAAATCTTGACTGCACTGCCGTTTCACATTCGGATTTCTCACTACGTCCTCCTCGCCTCCTGCGCCCGACCAGCACAGTCTTTCTCCACTCCTGCGCAGTAAAATATATGAATGTACGAACCTGTCCTTTTATTTGCCGTGACATTGACAATTTTAGTTTGTACTTTTGTTTGTACAACTAGAAAAGTAACAAATAAAAAATTGTGAACCTTTGTGGACAATAAGTTGTTATAAAAAGTACAAATTTTTTAAAAACTTTTTTAACTACAAAAATGTATTGCCCACAAACCTCCACAATTTGTAATTCGTTAATTTTCCGGCTCTAGTTTCACGAACAAAAGTACAAACAAATATTGTCAATCACACGAGAAAAGAAAGGATAGGATTCTATACTCAAATCCGAACAAACGACTTTGTCACTTAAAAAAATAATTACGAAACTTCCTGTTCCGATTTTACAAAGTTATTATTTACTGTCTGACCGGCGAACGTACGCGTAGCGCTCGCTCGGTCCGTCCGAATTTCCCGATCTGATCCGCACGCGCCTTCTCCACTTCCCGCCCGGTTCGAGCGCCTCCTGTCTTTACCACTGCCGCATCACCTTTTTTCCAGAAGCCTCGAGCGCCTCGCCTGCACCTTCCTCAAGATTCTCACAGAGTGCGCCACCTGCTTCGTCCCCGCCAGTCTCACAAAACTATTCGCCTGCTAGCAAACCTGCACAGCGAAGAGAGTCGCGCAACTCTCCGCCAGGGGACGAACCAACACTATTAAAAAAAAAAAGCACCTACACATCCGCATCTTACCCGGTTCAATCGTGCGTCCGTTTGCGGACACCTTTACACTCGACAAACCGTATAAACGCTTTACAAGGCTAACTCGCAACACGAAGATCAGTATTCTGTTTTGTTGCCATTCAGAGACTCCGGATGTTTGAATAGAGATTCCTTCGCTGTGACGAAACTACGGACGGACGGATTCGCTTGGTTAAGATTCGTTTTGGCCGCAAGCAGCGCTAAAAATCTTTCGTCTAAGCGGATAATTCGAGCCTCGAAGACCGAAACCAATTTGACTTTGTTACATTAAAAAGATCGCGAGGAAGGTCTTTGTTCTGTGAGAGCCTTGAAGCCTCGAAGGAGATTCTTTGGATAAATAATAATAATAATAATGGCGATAGATTGAATGGTTAGATCTTAAATAGGCGAGACCCGCGCCGTCCGTAGAAGTAGAAGGGCCGGGGAAGGACCTTTCTCGCGCGCATAAACGCTCGCTCACTACGGCTCCGCTCTTGTGAATTAACCTTGTATCGGCGATACCGGTTCTCACGCCGTCGGCGAGCGTCGACAACGGCCGTTCATACTTTTTTTTTTTATTGAGCTACTGCGCAGGTAACGAATGAATCGACTGTTTGGTTATCCGAATGATTATCTTCGTTTTGTTTTTTTTTTTTGCAGACATTTTATTTCCGATTTGGCGAATGTTTTAAAGACGGAAAACGAGAAAATTGATTTCAAAATTGCAGATAAAGATGCAGAGGCTGTCTGCATCTGATAGTTTGTTGCTCAATTAGTAACACTTAAGGATGCATCACACATAAATTCCCAATCAACAGTTTAATGCCAACAAGTGTTAGTGTCAAGACCTTTCATTTTGCTAAGCGTTTTCTTGAAAAATTGTTTTCTTAAAAAAAATTTTTTTTTATTTTTTCGTTAATGAAACATTTTAATCGTTTTAATTCGATATCTCGATTTTTTTTTTTTCGAAATCCATTCTATATGCTAACAAAACCAAACTCGAAAATGTTAGCGTATAGAATTATGCAAAATTATCTTTCTTGGTATCTTTAATACAGTTAATTTTTTTTCAAATTTTTAAACCAACCGGAAGTGTTCAAATTCTCAGTGAATCTCACTGTATGCGTAGTTTTATATTATCACTATCTATACTATTTCTAATCACTGTACTGATATTAATCTGAAGATCTGTTTATGTTTATGTTCAATTTATTGACGAGGTATTTTACACGGTAAGTATGCAATTGAGTGAATGGGAGCGATGCAATGAGTGCAGTATGGAGATATAGTTCATAGATAAATGGTAGAGAAATTACAATGATTCCACCGTACAAGACCGGACCGATGTAATACATTTAAATAATACAGATGTGTCCACTTCAATAAAATTGTATTGCCTGGTCCTTCGGCGATTTAGGGCGGGACTCAACAAACTCGATCTATCTATCTATCTCACGTGGGATAGAATTTTTATTCCATTTGCACCGAACGAACGACTTCCCCGACTCCGGATGGTCGTCATTAAAAACGTTTTAGGAGGTCCGATTAGCGTTTATTAGGTCCCACGCGCATTCCTCGATCCGTTCAACAGGTACTCGCGAACCCGCACACAAACAAACCGTGAACCACGATGAACACACTCGAGCCAAGTTTAACGAGATGTGTGTAAGCAAGAGGAGAAGAAAAAATAAAAAATCATTGAACGCAATCAGCCTCGCGAGGCGCGTGTAGTTATTCATGATTTAGGTATGACGAAAGGGTGTACGAGGTAAACGGGTCAACGTCCTACGTAATATTTGACACGTCGGCGAGTTACGACCGTCGTGTATGTGTCTGTCCTACTATCAGCACACTCGTCTTGAATAATGTGGTACGAAAAAACTCGTCCCGGCGCGGGTCGTCGCAAGGAGCCCATCGGTCGAGGACGATTGCCGCCTGCGAGGACCAATTTCAAAGATTTACGTAACAGTAACGTCATTAAGGATGGTGTCCTTCAACGGGACGTTATCGTTCACCGAGAACATCCCCGAGGCCGCCTGGCAACTCGCCGCTTATCGATCATTTATAAACAATATAGATTAGATTGATATCGATTACGTATAGATTATATAGATCAGATTAATATCGATTACGTATAGATTGTATAGATCAGATTAATATCGATCACGTATAGATTATATAGACCAGAATGATATCGATTACATATAGATTATATAGACCAGATTGATATCGATTACGTATAGATTATATAGATCAGATTAATATCGATCACGTATAGATTATATAGATTAGCTTGATATCGACTATGTGCAGATTATATACATCAGATTGACATCGATTAGGTAGTTGCTTGCCGGTTATATCACTGAGGAAAAGTAAACGTCGGTTTAACCCTTCATAAGTCACACTTCTTCCGGGTTCCGGGCGTTATGACTTATAAAGGGTTAAAGAAAGGGCGGTGAAGTTGGTTCAAAGGCGTTGCTCGTTCGGCAGAACATGAATGTTTGTTTGAATCGACACATCATTATTCGACCGAAGCGAAAAATCGTTAAAAAATGCTTCATTTGCACCAACCAAAGAACAGATTCGAACGCATGTCACCGCAACTTTTGGTTAATGGTACCGCTCATCTTTTTCTCGGTGTAGGTTAATCGCTTGCCTCTCGCGCCCGCACCTTCGTCCAATCGGCGCGACAATCAGAACCGCACGCAGCGGACATGCTCGACGTTATTAAGCGTGTATTTATGCGCGGGTTTATAATTTATTTTTTTTCGCAGTGTGGCCAAGTGCGAAACTCGCGATGACGTGGAATCCGGCGATCGAGGAGACGCGTAGGATGCACCGACCCGGAGAGAAAGTTTAAGGGGGTGTGCGAAAGTATAACGGATCGTCGTCGGATTCCTGTGACGATCGAGCCGATCCTCTCCCGATCGGCCCGCGGCGCGGCGTGAATCAGGATAGAGGAGAGTCCGATGTCTCGACGGACGGAGAGGCGGTACCTTTTGTCGCGAACTTGTTCAAACAGCTTGTGGCACCCGACGACGAAGAGTCTTCAGCCAGAGAGAGAGACTCCCGGCCGTAGTGTCTTCGCGCTCTCGGAGAAGTGAAAGTAACAGCGCACACGCTCCGGAGACCGCTCGATGGCGTAATCAAAGGTCGACTCATCTCTCGGCGGGGAAGAAAGATGCTGCATGCCTCTTCAGCTTGTAAAACTGTCCTCGATCAACCGTCTCGAATCGTCGCGGAAAACGCCGATCGATCAAACGACCAGGGGGAATTTATTGTCCCGGCGAAACCGTGAGTCACGGAGTTCTTGAATTGTCTCATGAGAAATTAGAGCGATTGAATTTTCGTTCGGATGCGATGTTTGTCGGTAATAAAAAAAATAAAAAATAATCGTTGAAAGGCATACGATAAAAAGGATATTGGGAAGTTTATTAAAAGCATCGGAATTTTAGGCGCGAGAATATGTTTGATGTAAGAAAATATTATCTTATATTAATCTTATATCAATGTTATATGAAAAATATTAAAATGTTATATTTAATATTGAGGCAGATTCGATTGAAGACAAGCGAAGACAACTTCCGTTACTCGGTTATGTTTCTATGCACCCTGTTTATTAATAAAAGTGACGGTTGTTATATTGACGGGTTAGAAGCGAGTGGACGTGTTCGGTCCGAGCTGCGAAATAAATATATTTTTTTGAATTAATAATTGCTCTACTATATCGATTTAATTTAATAATTTAATAATTAATTTAATATGACATCAAAATATCATGATTAATATGATATTATTAAAGTATCATTTTTAATAGATAAAAAATATATTTTCGCATATACTTATTTCCATTTAGGGAACAATGACCCAAAAATGGTAATATCATAGATCATAGGGCATTAAACGGGTTTCGAGCTTCCTTCTTTATGAAGTTGTCATTCCCCGGTTTTACGCTCTTTCCAATATGACGTTAATTGGCCGACCCTTTACAATCTCACGATATGTTTATGGCACCGCGAGTCGTCTGTCGGTAAAATTTTATTATTATCCTGCATCTCCCTTGCGCGACGAGATCGGTAGGTAGGGCACCTGGCGATTAATATTTAATAGCAGATACTCGATCGATCAGCTGGATCACAAAAAAAATCATGCATAATCTCGCGGTTCCATTAGAGAGAAACTTTCCTGGCCCGGCGTAGCAGCGAGACTTTTTTATCTTTCGATTCACGAGTTCTCTGCCGCTCGCTTATCGATAATCCTGCGGAGCTCCGCTGCTACACTCGATCGACGTTACGAAATGACTCGGTCGAACCGCACAGGACTAGAAAGAGGACTCGCCAATTCGATCGTTTCGCTGGCGCCTCGACTCGTAGCTTTTATTTTTTACCACCTTATATATCACTCGAGCCGTACCGATAAGCAAAAAATTAACAAAGTGTTTTCCTTTTTGATTTCAGGTGAGTGCCTTTACATCGCGGGATTATCGGAGGGTGAGCGATGTCATACATATGAGGATTCCATACCAAGTTTACCTGAGTCTGACCCTTCTCATCTTGGATTTGAAAAAAATCTGACAAAATTTTAAAAAATGCAGTGCTGCATCTAAAAATTGTCAAGCGTTAAACCATAATCGACAGACTTTTTTTACATTTTTATTCACTGTTGGCTCAAGTCTTAAAATTTTTTGTATATGACATAAGATTCTTCAGATTTTAGGTTGTGGCGATCACATATAATAAATTCCTTTTTTTAATTATAAATAATTTTAAACAATCTGACATTTAAAAAATATATATATTTGAGTGCTTTTGAGAGTTAGTTCGATCATATAAAAAATGACGTGCCAAGTCCAAGATGTGAAGGGTATATTCCATACATACTATGCTTTCGCTTTTCGGGTGAGCGATGACTTTTATTTATTTTTAATTTAATTTATTTATTTCATGATAAACGGGCAATACCCAATTACAAGTGATTAATCTTTTATTCGTACGATATTTTACGCTTCAATTTAACGGAGATTTGCTGCAAAGGGTTGAGAAAAGAGCAAACGACAAATTAACTAATCAATTATTAGACATCAGTTCATTAATGATTAACAGCAATATAACATAGTAAATATAATATATAATATTATACATAATTAGACATAATTAGATAACATAATTAATGATGAAATTGAAGATTCAAATATTCTGATCCTGGCTCCACATTTTATTGATTGAATTAAATTGATTAACAATTAACAAATGAATCGTTAGATATCTCTGCGATATTCCAATGGGGCTCGCGGGCAAGGCGACGAAACCGCCGTTAATGCCATATTCTTATTGTGAGAATATTATGTGGATGTTGCAAAATCTTCTTGTTAATCGTATTGCGAGATGTCTGTTTCTCGGTTGCCCAGACGTTGTTGAAGAAAACGGGCAAAAATTATTTGTCAGTGACGTGCAGAGAGAGAGACGAATCCCCGAGGCGCGTTCGGAGACGATCCTGACCGCGGCGACGTACCGAAACGCGATTCCTTAAAATATTCCATCAACCTCGAGAGCCCCGAATTACAAGTCCCGAGATGATGTGCAATAAATGTTCTCATCTCCAAGGACTCGCGTGGGACGCCGCCGGAACGGCACCTCGACGTTTCGTGTTTGATTTAAATTAGATAAATGATAAAACGGAGATTAGAAAGGCCGATGTCTGCACGATTACCCAATTTTTATTTATTTATTTTTATTTTTCTTAAACACATCGGTAACACGAGGAAGGACGGCGAGAATTGGGTCCTTCGTTTGCATCAATGATTTATCGTAACACGATATTCCACCGAAAAATGTAGCCCTTCACGCACGCGGAACTGATACTCTTTTTTATTTACATACATTCTTGGCATTCCTCGACAAGCTAATTTTATTTTTAATAGCGGTATCAGAAATTTATCGACAATGCTATACCAGTTTTTTTTTTACATCTGTTATCTTAGACGAAATTTAATGCCTAGAGATAATCATATATATTGACAAAGGACCATCGAGCAGAGTCTTTCAGGCCAATTTTCGTTTGTTATTAAAAATAAATAATAAAATAAATAAATAAATAAATAATAAAAAATAAATAATTTTTTAATAAATAAAAAATGGCGATTCAATGAAAATCGCGATATTTACTGAATCTTTTTTTTATTTACATACATTCTTTGCATTCCTCGATAAGCTAATTTTATTTTTAGTAGCGGTATCAGAAATTTATTAACAATGCTATGCCATGTTTTATTTACATCTATTATCTTAAACTAAATTTTATACCTAAGTACAATAATATACATTGACAAAGGGCCATTGACCTGAGTCCTTCAAGACAATTTTATTTTTATTTTATTTCAATATTTTACTGATACAATAAAAATCGCGATATTTATTGATCAGCTAAGCGTTCATGAGTGATATATCGTCAAATGGCAGGGCTTATGGTAATCTGCATGAGCACAGACGACTGGTATCTTTTTTTCAAATTTATATTCTTGATTAATATTTGCACCCAACCAGTATAATGATGCAGACGCATAAACTTCTGCCCGCAGGCTTAATTCAGTCTGCATAAAAAAATAAAAAATACACGTGGAACTGATTATTTTCTATTTATATACAGTCTTGGCATTGCTGGACAATCTGATTTTATTTTTACGTTATTTTCAAAAAATGTGTTGATTCAACAAAAATCGCTATATTTATTGTGCAGATAAGTTTTCACGAGTAATGTATCGTGTAATGGTAGGACTTATGCTAATCTGCACGAGCACAGAGCAAACCGTCAAATCCTTTCACCAGACTGGTTGCTTTTTTTTTCAAAATTCTATTCTTGATTAATGTTCGCACCGTCTAGTTTAATGACGCAGACGCATAAACTAATGCATTCAGGCTTCATCCAGTATGGGTAAAAAAATAAAGAATCCGCGCGAAACTGATTCCTTTTAACATAAATTTTTGACATTACTCTAAAAACTAATTTGATTTTTAAATTATTTTTAAAAAATTCGTTGATTCAATAAAAATCGCTATATTTATGGTTCAGCTAAGTTTTCACGAGTAATATATCATGGATTGGTAGGGTTTATGATAACCTGCACGAGCGCAGAGCAAACCGCCAAATCCTTTCACCCGACTGGTAGTTCTTTTTTTTCAAATTTCTATTCTTGATTAATGTTTGCAGCCGACTAGTATAATGACGCAGATGCATAAGCTAATGCACTCCTACTTAATTCAGTCTGAGTAAAAAAATAAAAAATAAAAAATAAAAATAAAATAACCATTGAACCGACGTGTACAAGGAACGGCACTGTTTACTGTTGTACTTGTAATATCATGTAAGCTGGTATGAGCACTGGGCCAAGGCCCCGCTACTATATAATCTCTATGCACAGAGTTCAATTCCCACGAAGCTAATATCGTGCCTGCTGCACCGAAATGGGCGTGCCTGTTTCGCACGTTTATATTTATCGTTATCTCTTACGATAATCTTACGATACCGAAGTGTCAATACCTTCGATTGCTCGTACGAGATCGTAACTAATTGAAACATCGACGGAATCCGGTAAAACTGATCGATCGGGATTATAAAAAAACTATAAAAAAACAGTTAAGAATCCTGCTGACCCCCCGCGGGATAACCGGCATCGACGCGGCGATATTAAAGTCTTAAATAAGAAAATCGTACTCGAAGTGAACAAAAATGCGTCGAAATTCTTTGGCAATTTTTCGAAACAGCAAGAAAAAAATTGCTCTCTTGTCCAATAAATATTCTTAACGATACAATTTATCGAAATAAAATCGTAAACTGAATGTATCGGTTCGAGCGACATTCGATTAAAAATCTTCGATTTCGTTTCACTAAATCGCATCTCCGTACAAAGTATAAAATCATAACGTAAATTTCGAATAAAAAAAATTCTCAATTTTAACACATTTCATTTCAAGAATTCTCAATAATAAAAAAAAAAAAAAACAATTTCAACACATTTTATTCCAACAATTCTCAACAACGAAATAAATCGCTTCGGACGTATAAAAAATAAAAAAGATTCCCATCCGCCGCGATCCCTAAATTATTGCCGATCTCTCGAGGCGTCTCGTCCGGTTCTATTAAAACGTCGACAAATGAGCGTTTTATCGATGTAATACATGTCAAAGGTTGACGGCTCAGGCGGGTGACCGACCGGAGTCCTCGGAGTGATCGAGCCTCGTGTTCCGACCACCTCGGGGTAATCACTCGACGGTTGCGTAATTGTCAAAGTACACGTAACATCGTGGAATCGGCAGAAGCGCCGACGCCGGTTTTCATGGCTTCGACCAGTTAGAACCGATGTGCGTTCGATGTATTTCGTGTATGGGCGTCAAAAACCGTATTAAAGGTTTCGCGGAGGCCCGGCAAGGAGAACAGGGTTGCGAGAAATCCATTTCAGAGGGAGAGGACGCACGCCGAAATAACACTTTCCCGGGTTATATAAAACCGCCTAGACACACCGCACGGTGTAGACGAAGGTATAAAGGTCGGCTCTGCCCCCAACAGACGAAGAGTTGCTCGCGAACTTCACTCCGGCAACCATCGAAGTGATCTCTATATGTGACTCTCTGTCTTTTTACTCCTCGCTGGAACGACCGGGCACGAACCGCGGCTCGCACGCATCGACGCAGAGCCTCTCTCGGCAAACCGCTTTCTCGCCAACCCGTGGAACCACGTGCAACCGACGACGCATCAGAGGCAAATTATCAGCAATGCGTGTCCTCGTGAGTATCGGCACCGTCGGCATCGACCTCCTCTCACTGTCCCGGTCCCCGGCACGGCCGCCATTCCCGCTCGACCGGATTCGATCTTAACCGAGGAGGATTCTATTTGAGTTAATAATAAATAAATTGAAATAACGACAGTCGAGACATCAGAGGCAAATTATCAGCGATGCGTGTCCTCGCCCAGACAAGTAATATATTTGGTTTAAGTAAAATAGGTATTTAATCTGAATAAATTTTTTGTTTAAATCAAATAAATATTTTACTAAAACCAAATAAATGTTTCTTTGGTGGGGCCCGACAAATAGATTATTTTTCTGGGTGCTCGTGAGTATCAGCACCGTCGGCATCGACCTCCTCTCACTGTCCCGGTCCCCGGCACGGCCGCCATTCCCGCTCGACCGGATTCGATCTTAACCGAGGAGGATTCTATTTGAGTTAATAATAAATAAATTGAAATAACGACAGTCGAGGCATCAGAGGCAAATTATCAGCTATGCGGGTCCTTACCCTGAAAAGTAATTTATTTGTCGGGCACCCGCAAATAAATATTTATTTGGTTTAAGTAAAATATGTATTTGATTTAAGTAAAATATGTATTTGATTTAAGTAAAA
The DNA here is from genome assembly GCA_964017025.1 of Stenichneumon culpator. Taxonomy (NCBI): domain Eukaryota; kingdom Metazoa; phylum Arthropoda; class Insecta; order Hymenoptera; family Ichneumonidae; genus Stenichneumon; species Stenichneumon culpator. Next base: position 13,561,688 of record OZ024779.1, on the reverse strand, counting down.
TATTTATTTGATTTAAATAAATTGGTATTTAATCTAAATAAATATTTATTCGCGGGTGCCCGACAAGTAAATTATTTTTCTGGGTGCTTGTGAGTATCGGCATTGTCGGCGTCGATCTCCTCTCACTGTCCCGGTCCCCGGCACGGCCGTCATTCCCGATCGATCGGATTCGATCTTAACCGAAGAAGATTCTATTTGAGTCCATAATAAATAAATTGCAATAACGACAATTAATGTTTGTACCTTGGGTTCCGGCGCGCTCTGCGGGATAAATCGACGGGCAACTGCTCCATTAACGTCATACCGGACGCGGCGAATTCCAATTAATTTTGGGCGTAAAAAAGCAAAAATCGCGAAAATAAAGAGGAGCTCGTCTTCGGGATGTTGTCATCGCGAGTTTCACTTTCGCAACCCACTTTTATTTATTTTCTCTCTCATCGGGCCGCGCAGCGATTTCGAAATATATATTCAATATCGGCGCTGCACTGCTGATTTTTTTTTTTTATGTCTTCTCGGGAAGGAAGGAAAAAATGTGTTATTTGCAAAATAAAATAAAAAGTAAAAAGATGAAATTAAAAAAAAAATAAGAGAGAGAAGAAGCCGTGGAAGGCATCGTTACGCACACACAGTCGGGACGAATGTGGGACATGAGGAATCCTTTCACCGGGTGCGTGCGCGAGATAATACTCGATCGTATTAATATAATCGATTGCATTTATCAGAGATGATCGGTGCCTGACGCGTGGAGTTACGCGACGATGCGCGCTTCTTAGTCCCGAGTGCAGACTCGCTTACAAGTTGGCCCATAAAATTGTGACTCTTTTTCTCGTCGTTGTGACCTTTTCCGGGGAAAGGGGCCTGATACACGGCTCAAATTCGACTCGTATGCAGACATTTTATAGGTTCAACAAACCTCTTCTGCTCGTATGTCTGTCGGTTGTTAAACGTTGCGGAATGACCGATACGCGGAGAAGAGACGATTTGTCTTGTTGGGTCAAGAAAAAAATTACCGGTTTGACAAACATTTCATTTGTTGGCCCGACGAAATAATTGATTCGGTTCTATAAATTAATTTATGGGCCCTACGCATTAATTAATGGAACCTACAAATTAATTTACGGAGCGCACACATTAATTTATGCGCCCTGCAAATTAATCTATCGACACTACAAATTAATTCATCGGCACTACGAATCAATCCATCGGTACTACAAATTAATCCATCAGCCCTACAAATTAATCCATCTGCCCTACACACTAATGCATCGGCCCTGCAAATGAATCCATCGGCCCTACCAAATAATCCATCGAGCCTACAAATTAATTCATCCACCCTACAAATCAATCCATCGGCCCTACAAATTAATCGCTTCTGAAGAAACGAATGCGTCGGCGCAATTAATAATATTTTTTGGCCCAACTAAATAACTCGCCTACCACCTATGAGCCGCGCAGTTGGTCAGAGCCGCTCATTATTTTTCTCCTCGCATTCATTATTATTATTATTATTTTGCTATGTCTCCCGTTCGATTCGCTGGATGCAGCATAACTCTCGCTCCCGCGTCGATTCCCCCTCCCTCGTACCCGACCATTCATTATTCATGCTGAATTCTTGAATCGAGCTAATGGGAGAATTCCCCGCGGTTATCGCCGCCTCTTTCAGTTGGTATTATCGGCTCTCCTAGGAGCGGCCTGCGGCCAGCAATACTTCCAGGAACCCGAGAAGATCATCAGCGAGTCCCACGCGGTCGGTGACAATCCCGGAAGTTACGCGTTCACTTACGAGACCGAGGGTGGAATTCTTCAGAGGGAGCAGGGATCGCGAAAATACGCTGGAACGCCGGACGAGACGCAGCTGATTCAAGGCTCGGTTCAGTACAACGCACCGGACGGCACGCCGATATCGCTAAGCTGGACCGCCGACGAATTCGGCGCTCAAGTTTCCGGCACTCACATTCCGACACCTCCGCCTATTCCGCCGGCGATCCAGAGAGCCCTCGACTGGATAGCCAAACAACCGTCGACAACCGAAGAACCGGAGAGACCCGAGCCACCGAGGAAACAGCAACAACAACAGAGCGACTTCACGAATCAGAACAACATCGTCAAGAATCAACAGCCACAGTTTCTTGGTATAGCGAGAAATTCTAATAAACGGAACTGAAGATTGCACGAAGAGAAGACACAAGCCATCGAAGCCAATTATTGAATTCTATTTAGGTCTTAAGAACCATCCCTCTTGTAGATCCGAAATATACGTTTCCACTTGTTTTTTTTTAAACATCAAGCGTGTTTTGTAACCCGAGAGTGAGGAGGAGAGTGGACGTGGAGCTGTTCATTTGCTAGGGAGAATTAATTTATAGTCACTTGTTTTTTGGGACTTGCGCGAGACAGGAAATATCGTCTATTGAAGACGCAACAGCGGCAATTTGGTACAGCGAGGCATTCTGACAGACGGAACTGAAGATTGCACGGAGAGGACCAAGCAGTCATCGAAGCCAATAATTGAATTCTATTTGGGCTTTAAGAACCATCCTATTGTAGATCCGAAATATACGTTTCCACTTGTTTTATTTTTTATACACCCAGTGTGTTTTGTAACCCGAGAGTGAGGAGAGTCGAGGAGGAGCTCTTCATTTGCTAGGTAGAATGAATTTATAGTCTCTTGTTTTTTGGGACTTGCGCGAAACAGGATATTGTCTATTGAAGAATCAACAGCTACAATTTGGTATAGCGAGAAATTCTAACGAGGGAACTACGGAACGACGGAATATTACACGAAGAGAACGAGCAACCATCGAAACCAATAACTGACTTCTATTTAGGTTTTAAGGTGATGTGATAAAACTTAAATGTGGACCAACTGCCTCGCGCTCAGTCGGTAACAATAACTGTACTGAATGCCGTTTTGAGAGCACAGGCCGCCGAGGAAAATGAAAATTGTCTCTCCCTGCTTTTGCCGATTCCACAGGGAAAGACAATTTTCTTTTCCTCGGTGGATTGCGGTCTCAAAATGGCGCGCAATACAGTTTTTGTTACCTACGGCGGTATTTCACATCATCTTAAGACCATACGAAACGCCTCCCTCCCCGTCCATCCCGGGCTCAGTCGGTAACAAAAACCGTAATCAACTTTTCTCATCGATTCTCGTGTCTACGGTCAAAAGAAAAGTCACATCGAATGCGGATATCACGTCAGCATCCGCTGAGACTTTTCTTTTGACTCTGAAAATCCGTCCGGTTTAGAAAAGTTAATTGCAGTTTTTATTACCGACCGTGCTATTTCACATGCACTGAGAAAAAATGACATAGTAAAAGCAACAGGACTGACTTTTTATCATAAAAAAATAGTTCCCATGGGGAACGTCTATATTTTGTAGTTACGTCTATGACAAAAAATCATGGTTGCAACCACAATTATTGTTTGACCGATTGAATATGCACTATCAGGAACTATCTATGTAGACGTTCCCCCTGGGAACTACTCGATATAGTGGAAAATACTATCCTTTTTCTCAGTAAGCTCTCAAGAACGATCCCAAGAGGGACCCAAAATATACGCACAAGAGTAGATCCAAAATATACGTTTCTACTTTTCTTCTTATACACCAAGCATGTTTTATAACCGGAGAGTTAGGACGAAGGTCGACGAGGCGAGATAGCATGAATTAGTAGTCTCTTGTTTTTTTTTTTTGGGATTTTCCCGAAATACGATATTGTTGGCTATGGAATCATCGCCTGTGCCTCCGAAGGCCGGAATGTTCGAATTATTATTATGCGTAATCGTTAGATCGATCGAGTTGAATTCCAAAGGCACCGGTCGATTTTAATGAGGAATCCGGAGTCGGGGAGACTCCGAGTCAATGAGGAATAACGCAACGGATTGGATGAGAGTGCAAATAATTTATGGCCGTTCCTCGGGCTATCTTGAGTTAACGTATTCGGTCGCTACCGGGAATAATAAAAATTTGTCTGGCTAGTAAAATATTTGCAGATTTCGATAGTCGCGTCACTGATGGGGCGAGATTTGGAACTGAAATCTCACCGAGGTCGGCATTTTTATTTCCCTGTTCGGTTCTTCGGAACAACCGAGATTACCGAGTTGCTTTAGCTACGCGGAAAACATTAGCTTTACCAGTTACAACTATAGCCCTAACAAAAACAAACTTTCAATATTGATTTTTTTTTTTCATTTTATCATGGATTGCATATTTACATTAGCGAATTTCTTTTTGCCATTGGAGGTTGATCAGGTTTTCCAATAATCTAATCTAATAGTTCTGACTGGTGTATCAGAATGCAACTATAATATGGCACAACATAGTGCTATAACGTTCTGTATGTCCATCAGATTCGAATATGCATGTATTCGGAAGGTGGTCGGTTCTTTGCGTTTTTTCATTGCGATATTCGAATATCTATCCGAAACCACGATTGAACGCGAGTTCAAAAAATAGATTTCTTAATTTTTCCCATGTGAAAAAATGATTTAAAATGGATCGAAATAATCGCAAGTATTACCTTCGACTTATTCGTTGATTAGCTGTCGCAGGAAGGCTCAAGAGTTGGTGGCTGTTTGCGAGAAATTTTCACATTTCATCCGTCAGATTTACTTATTTTTCAGATTTTTTTAATTTATTTTTTGCTTATCAGATTTATTTACTTTTTTTTCAACGATTCACGCGCTTCGAAGTCCACGAACAAGGAACCGATCGATTCGCTCAAAAATCAAATCCACAACACTATCCTTCAAATATGCATATAATAGGATGGTGGTCGTTTCTACCTGTTTTTCCTTGCCATATTCAAACTTTTGCCCTGAACTACAATCGGACAAGACGTGCTAAGATTTTCCGATCGAAGATTCACACGAATTAGCTCCTAAGTTAGAGCGAAAAACAATTTCTTAATTTTTCCTATCTAAAAAAAAATGACCCAAAAATTATCGAAACAATCGCAAGTATTATCTTTGATTTATTCCTTCGCTGATTGGCTGTCGCAGGAAGGCCAACAAATTCACGAGGAGTTTTTCTCATTTCCATATTTCATCTTTGAAATTTGCCGATTTTTTTTTTTTTTTCGATGACTCACGCATTGCCAAATCCGCAAACAACGAACCGATAACTTCACTCAACAGTAAAACCCACAATATTTATCCTTATTAGTCGGGTGTTAAAAAAAAAAAACCGCCCCGGAAGTCCGGCGCGAGCCGAGAGCGCCTCTTAACGCTCGGCAGCTAACAAACCGGATCGTCCAAATTTGTATAGCTTTCGTTTCACGGAGAGTTCGTACTACTTATCCAAACGCCGTTTCTTTCTCCTGACCTGTATCTATCGCACCGAAATAGAAAACAAATTCGTTGGTAAAAACAAAAAAGAAAAATGAATACTGCTAGCTCTACTTATAAAACTCCATCGTAACTGGCAGCCAATGTTTCTCGGCAACAGCACGACTGAGCAATCATTTATTTACATGAATTTTGTACGTCGCTTTACATAGTTCCATACATAAACATACAGCACAGTAAATAATACACGTTTCATTAAACAAGGAACTTGCGGAGAACAAAAAAGAAAGAAAATCAAAAGAAAATCGAATTCAAAGTGTTAGCAAAACGATTCCATTTAAGCACTTGTCTCGACGTCCTCAACATTCCCCGGAAGATCATAATTAATTATTGACCTCAGAAAAACGTATCTCGAGACGCGATGTACTCAAAAGTCTTATTGTTCAATTTTAACTGAATTTTTTTCATAAATCTCCCGCTTCGCTTCTGCACTCTCTCTATTCATTTTTCTATTATTATTATTATTATTATTATTAATTTCTTTAAAAATTTTTTAATTTTTTGTTTTTTTCATTATTAAAAAATGTTCGTCGTTGACTCGATTATGTGACAGATTTATTGTTTGGGCGCGTCGATGTCGTTCTCCTCGGGGTGAGCCGCGATGTACTCGAGGGCGCGAAGGATCTCCTCTGGGATTGGCGGCGGGGTTGGCAGATGAGCTCCCTGGGGCTGGAATCCGTTCTCGTCGGCGACGTAGGTCAGCGAGATGGGATTGCCGTCGCTGTCGGTGTAGCTGAAGCTTCCCTGGGCCACCATTGCCTCGCCCTCGCCGCCGACGTTCTTAAGCGCTCCCTGCTCCTGGGCCTGGATGCCGTTTCCGGTCTCGTAGCTCCACGAGTAAGAGCCGTCGGGATTCGGACCGTCCTGGCTCTGTCTCAGGATCGGGATCGGCTCGGCGTTGTCGAGCGGCGCCGCGAGAGCCACTGCCGCGAGGGCTGAGATAACTACTGCCTGTTAAGATCGAGAAAAATAAAATAAACATTAATTAGTCTGCAAAATATTTGTCTCGTGGGCGCGATACAAAAAGGAGGCACATCGAAGCAATATTTGTCGGGCACAAATGACCAAGATTTCCATTCTAAGTAATTAAACCAAATACTTTTAAGAAATATTTCTCGTCCAGAAATTACCATAATATTTTTGTTTTCAACAGAAACGCGTTTTCGGTTAAAGAAACTTAAAAAATGAACGATACAAATTGTGGGTTTTACTGGATAGGAAATGTTTGTTAAATGTACGAGGCTTTTTGCAATGAGTGTTTGTACGATGACTTAAATTAAAAAGAAAAATCAAAATTTACTCAAATTTAAATCTAACTTAATTTGAGTTAAATTAAAAAAAAAACAAAAACGGGATTGAAAAAAGAAAATTATTGGTCGGCTCGTAAATAATACGAACTCTCCGACATATGTCGTGGATCAACGTCACAGCAGAGAGACGATTCTTTGACCGATAATCTTGCTCGTCTATGTCATACTCTCGGTGAAAGCTAAAGTATTATGCCGCGCAGCCGCGGGCGTTTGAAGCGTTACCAACTCGAGCGCGTACACTTTTAGCACTATTAGAAATTTTGGAAACCGAAAAAAATTTGTATATAAATAGCAAGATAATTTTTTTTGGTAAAACATATTTTATCTATATAATATATCATGCCAATAAATAGTGAACCATAAATGTTAACAGTTAAAAAAATAAAATAAAATAAAAAACGCTAAGTTTACAACACTGCCGATAATCTGTACATCAGCTGATTGCAGCCACTTTCTACCTCGTCTCCGTCATCGATTTTGCAACTTTCATTTCTTCCATTGTAAAATCAAAACAGGCATATGCTAACGAATCCCGTTTATTTCCAACGCATACGCGATCTCGCGTAATTGCGCAAGCGCCTCTGGTCGCAGAAGATGCTGCGAAGAACCGCACTGGTCGTGTTCGCGACGTAACTCTCCGTTCTTTGCAATCATTTTCCCAACGAAAACAATTTAACGATTCGTCACTGATTCTACATGTGGAAAATTTGTTCTAACAAATTTTCAACCACCAAAGTTAATGGACAATTTTTCCTGAGAGTGACGATTCGACAGACCGATTGGGAAAGCGACAATTACTCACCAATTTGAACATTGTTGATATTTTTGGTTTGTTTTTTTTCTTTTATGTGTGTGTTTAGCTTCACTGCGCACTGACTTGTGAAGAACCGTGTAAAGTCTTCCGCTTTATATATCCTCGCCGCTAAAGATTCACGTATCTTCTCCGGTAAGGTAATACGTACCTTATTTGAAGTCCCCCCCCACTCTCCTTAGTTATGCTATTCTGTGAATCTTCTTGGTGTGGTCCGGTCGAGAACAGTGCCTCCTCTCCACCCTCGGGGCTCGATCCTACCACCGCCTCGCGGGTCCCCGAAGTCGGGCCAGCGGCATTGACCAGCCGGACACCGGCCGGACACCGGCCGGTTGGAAACTCGCAGGAGCGTCGTTACCTCGGGGTACCTCAAACTTGAATCGGTACCGTTGGACATCAAAGGTCGCGGTAGCTCTCCTCCGTATCGCGGGATCGCCAGGAGCAGAAACGTGTCCAGCACGAAAACCACCCGTCGCGCAACTTTCGTTGTTCTCGGATACGATTTCTATCCGTCAAGAGCCACGGAAAAAAAAAAAATGATCGAAGGCGACCCGGTTGCGATCCGATCTTGGGTCGCTCGATTGTTCCGCGGTTCAAACTTTCTCGAGGGAGAGATATCGATTAGACGAATCGGTTCGTCGAGATTCAATGAGATAATCGGACACAGGATTGTCGAATCAACCGAATGTGCAGTTAACGTGGCGAGGGATTCGTTTGTTCGATCGAGAGAAAGATTTAGTAAGCGCCATGGGACGAGTGTCGTCAAGAGAGGTTCAAAGGACGAATCAGTTGAGCCTACGACATCTTCGTTTAATCAACTTTTTCGAGGTTCAACCGCTTCCTGATCAACTATTTTTTGTTGTTGGATTTAGAGGTTTCTTTGCTACAATGTATAATTTATTTGTTGGATCAACATTTTTTTTGCGATTCTTTTGTTGACTGAACTACTTTTCCGGTGGACCAACTGCTGTTTTTTTTTGTTGAATCAATAGCTTGTTTTATATTGGTGTTTTATTTTTTGATGGAACATGCCCTTTTACAAGATAAGTGTCCAATCTAGTGAAAGACTGGAAGCGTTACAATAAAAACAATAGAGAGTGTTCAATAATAAGTACATGGAGAAATAATAAGATTACAGAAAGTTCAATCCTGCACATGTCATCCATTCGATACAAATAATAGAATTAATATTAAAGCCGTAAAGGTTAAATATTTATTGTCTACAATGTCGCATAACCCATGTCCGCATGCCGATTTGATTTATGGAGCCTAAGAAGAAGGCCTATCATTTTTTGTTGAATCAACTATATTTTCATTGAATCAACTATATTTTCATTAAATCAACTATATCTTCGTTGAATCAACTACATTTTCGTTGAATCACCAACTTTTTCATTGAATGAACCGTGTCTTCGTGTAATCGAATTTATCGTCTTTATCCTTGTGTAACTTTTCATTACACGGCGATAGAGACGGTGGTCCGTATTGACACCGACGATCTCGTGTCCTGCGACTCTTCCTCTGACCCGTCACCCACGGCGAAGAACTTTCGCCTCGCGTACACATGCTTTCAGTATCGTTTGATTCCATAATGTTCTCGGAGTACGAGGCGAAGTACCTTAGGCCTTACGGCACATGTAACGACATTGTCTAATACTCTATATGGCGCGACGACCACGCAGAAGATGACGACTGCTCGATTATTTCGTGAACAGTGACGAATCTTAATTATACACAGAACAAGAATACCGCGGTAAGCGATCGTCTACGTTTTCCTCTCTATGACAGCAATCTATTCGGCGGAATGACCCGGGGCTATGTCGAATAATGACGCAACCAAAAAAAAAAAACGTTACGAATGTGCAATAATATTGGACTCCCCGAAGGACATGAATAAACTCGTCGCCATACGAGCGCGCGCACCTTCCCGCCAGGATGACACGAACGTGGCTCTTACCGAGAAATCAGCATCGGTGAATCCGTTTCGTTGTTGATTTAATCGTTATTCAAATCGAACATTAACGCTCGTTCAAAGTCGAGAGAAAAAAAAAAGTTAAATTAATTCCAAAGCGAAGAAAAGAAGTAACGCAGAAGCTATGCAAAAGTGGGTATTTCTCAGGATTGTATTTCGGTCAGCTGACCTCACATTGCGGTCCCCAACCGCGCTGTAGTGGCTTTTATCATCGTTATCGAATTTTGTACGATGCTTCGCATAGATCCGTATACAAAAACGTACTGTATAGTAATGCATGCGTCATGAAACTAGGAAATTGCGGAGAACAAAAAAGAAACTAAGTTAAAATTGAATTTGAAGTGTTAGCAAAACGAAGATCATCATTGATTCTTGATATCTGAAAAACGTATCTCGGGACGCGATGTACCCAAGAGTCTTATTTTTTTTATTTAAACTGGATTTTTTAAATAAAACTTCCGCTACTTTTCTACGTTCTCTGTATTCATTTTTCTATAAAAATAATTATAATCATTATTACCGTCTGAAAGATTTTTTTTCATGATATTAAATTTTCGTCGTTAACCCGATTATTTTTTATTTTTTTATTTATTTAAAAACCCTTTTTACAGTAGACATACATTGGTGAGTGAGTGTGGTATTTTCATTTTTAATGGTCCTCCCAGTGATACAATTCCAAAACGTGGTTTCGGGTTTTAATAATTAAATCACAGATAACGATCCATTCTTTAGACACCTCGATGTCGTTCTCTTCGGGATAAATTTCGCAGCGAAGAAAAAAAACACAGATTATTACTTCCGTAAATAATACACGTTTCATGAAACAAGGAAATTGCGGAGAAAGAAAAAGAAAGAAAATGAATTGAAATTCAATTTAAAGTTTTATTAACGCGATGCGAATTAAGCACTTCGCTCTGTTGCACACAGCGAACATTCCCCCGAAGATAATCATTAATTCTTGACGTAACGTAATCGTGTCTCGAGACGCCATGTACCCAAGAATCCTATTTTTTATTCAAACTGAATCTTTACACTCTGTACGTTCATTTTTCTATATTACTAATAATAATAATAATAATTATCGTTTTAAGTAATTTTTTATTTTTTCATGGTTCAAAATTTTCGTCGTCAATTTTATTATATCATAGATACGATCCATTCTTTGGGCGCCTCGACCTCTTTCTCCGGGATAAATTCCGAAGCGAAAAAAAACACACACACAGAAGCAATGCAAAAGTCGGTATTTCTCACGATTGTATTTCGGTCAGCTGATCTCACATTGCGGTCTCTAGCAGGCGGCGCGGCCGCGCTGCAGTGGGTTTCACGTGCGTCCTGGATATCCACCGGGCTCGATATATGTATCCAGCATGGCGAAGGATCCTCCGACTGTTTAGCATATCCGCGTCGAATCGCAGGAAAAAAAAAAGAAGAAAAAAAATCCGTGTGCCGATTAAGCGCAAGCGATAGACGTAACCGGGCGTTACGTTTTGGTGTGTACGAAGATGTTGCCGAGAGTTTTGTTCTCCGACGCGCCCGTGCAAAATTTCGACGGTGGGAAACGCCGCGGCGCGTTGCGCCCGGGCGGACGAAAAATATTGGGCTAACGAAAAAGGACTTTCGTTATTTCGATATCGGTGGCGCATCTTTTTTAATACCCGGGCAGAGAGGCGGCTGCTCGGTACCGCGGGCATCGTAACCGCATTTACGACGGCTCCTTACGGTCCCCCGGGGATGATGTACGCTCGGTGGACCTCCGTTAATTACGCGTCTTGCGTGCACCATCGAGACGCGCCTCATTTATTTTTTCCTTCTTTTTCTCTCATCGGACCGAGTCTCGTTGGACATCCGAGGCGTTTCGGGAAAAATTTTCACGAAGCCTATCTCGCTTCGGTAATCCACCGACCGGAGGTCTACATACGCACACAGCCACTGGCATTATTATCTTGTTTTTTTTTTCTTCCATTTTTCCCCCTCCGAAATTCATGAATGCGCAATACCCAGAAAAATCCGTAACGCGTGTCCCGTTTTTTTTTTTTTTTTTTTTTTTTTTCCTGTACGTTTTTACTTTTTTCCTCTTCACTCTCTCTTACTCTCTTCGGATCGTCTTCTCGGTACTCGCGGAGGTCACTCGGCCGCTAACCCAAATACTATGCGCGGTTAAAGGAGCCAAGATTTTTTTTGTTTCTTTTACTTTCACGCGCCGTGCTCGCATGGCAGATCTCCTCGCTCACCCACCGCCTCTTCTCCGGCCCAACGAGAGATATTCATTACATAACACTGTAGGTACTGTTTGTGGCCATCGAAGCAACATTTTTGCGCACACTCCCGTTTTCAAATCCAAAATACAAAGCGAACGACCCAATCCAATATACCGCAAATAATGATAATTATAATTATAATTGCAATTATAATGGACATCTAATTATTTCTTAACGCACACTTATTTCCTCGAACATTTAGTGCGATGGATTTTTTCCGTGTAACCTGTGATTTTATCCGCGTAATCAGCGACCAATCTCCCGTCCCTTCGACCATTTTAACCAGATGACCGAAGATAGCGTTCTTGAACGCAAATTAATTTCTACCATGTCCGAACAATGTGCGGCAACTACGGATGAAACATACGTTCCGCAACATGACGATTATACCGGGACCGAAAGATTACGCATTTACCTGGTAAAGATTTCGTTCCTACGCGGACAATACACTCTCGCTTGTCGGTGTGTGGGAACTACATCTGCGTTACTCAATAATTCGTCGTCTGATTGGCCCCTGCGGTGGACGACGAGCGACGATTATTTCCGTGACGATCAAAGGCCTCGGGGAGGATCGTATTTAAGTCCATTATCGACGTACGAAACCGGAGTCACCGCTTTTTATCAAGCGAATCACCGACGAGACGGTGAGATGGAATCCTCAAAGCTGCAAGCGAGAGCGGGGCAAAACGGACCACCGATTACCAATCCTTAAATAAAATCAAGTCGAAACAAATAATTCTCAATTCTTACATTTTTATCAATTTTTCGAGTAACGGGGAAAAAAATTGGGGTCCATATTGCCCCGAGGTTCCATTTTGCCTCCCTCCCGAGTCCAATCTCCATTACAAATGCTGAAATCGATACGAGAGGGAAATCAATATTTCTATGGATCGCCATTTTTTTCTCGCACGCTCGTCTTCTATTGTGCTCAATATGGTTAGGGACGTTTTTTTCCGTTTCAATGCACACTCAATGGACATCCATTACCCAATGAGAATTTCGAACGTTCAAGCGCGCGAGGATGGACGTTGAATTACGCGCGTCCTGGTGATTAGGACGATTACACGACAGCTTTGTGAATCGAGCCGGCTGGACCAACCGTCGTGCAAGCAGATAGCTTCAGCGGCTCTCTATTCATCCACCTTTCTATTGCGTTATAAGTTACAAGTTTTAACGAGCGGACGGTTTGACTAATTACGGGATAATCGGTGATCGCGGTCCGAGCTGGATATCTAGACGATTGAACATTTTTTATTTATTACGTATTTGAACTTTTGAACGCGTTTTTCTCGAAAATGCATTTTTCTAACTGGCGTCCATGATTACTCAAAAACGACACGACGAATTTCGTCCAAATTTTTGCGGTAGATTCAGTACATGTGTAGTTTTCGTGAGAACTAGGATAATTAAAAAATATAGGGCCTTCTTTTCATGACAAAATAATCACCGAAGATCATGAAATTTGCAAATTCAATTTTTTTAAACATGTAAAATATTCAATTTTCAATATTTTCAAATAATCCTAGTTCCAGAGAATCGCTTAAGGTGAAGTGAAACACACTCTGTCGCCCTTTCTCGCTCCACCGTAATACCAATGCTGCTATCTCTTTCACGGATCTCCTGGATCCGTCACGTGACTTTCACTTCACCTTAATCGCACTGGAAGATATTTTGCTGAGATCAATAACATGGTGTTGACATTGAGATTCGTCCGCAACAAGTCTCCTCGACGCCAAACGTCGTTCAGTCGTTCGATAATAATTTTGCATAATCTACCTTATTTATCGCCGTGACGATAGTCGTGATAATAATAATGATAATATTTTTTTTGTTATTTTTTTTTCCTATTTCTTCAAAATATTCATTCGATAAACATGGCAATTAGAGAGTCGCTCGCTATCCATCACCGGGACGGCGAGTAAGACGCGCGACTTTGAGAATGATTGATACCGCGAATCTCCTTCACCCTAAAAAAAAAACATAAATTCTTCGAGAATTTATGTTTGAGAGTAAGGAAGGGCGAACGATAAAATCGGTATTCGGTATTCGCATTGCGTTGGCCTGTCTCAAGGATTTCACCGTGCAGATTTGTCACAGACCCGACGAGACGCCGCCGAATTCGTCGTTCTCGTAATCGCATAAAGTTGCGTGGAGTTGAGCGACAAAAGGATGGAAAGAGAAATAAAAAAAAAATCAAAGCTCGGGTCAATGATAGCGCGTGGAGTGGGCGAGGACGACCAGACGTGGTCTCTCCCACATGACTGCTTCTATTTTTGTCTAAAAAAATATAATAAAAAAAGCTACCAAGTAAGAGATCGTTAGCCTCAGATACCCATCCTCCGCCGCATAGTTACCATGGTAATGAATATGAATGAGGATTTTTTTTTTTTGTCCGCTTAATTTTTGCCAATTGACGGAGGCAGATGTGGGATCCGAAATTTATGGACGATCTTAGATCGCCGATGAGCAAAAAAAAATTGCGCGTTTGATCACAAATCATCGAACGATAAATAATCATATTATAGTCATATTTAATTATGATATAATGTAACATTATCATTATTATTATTATTATTATTATTATTATTATTATTATGAAAATTATTAGTGATAATAACAGCAGTAATCATAAATAATCATTAATATTATATATAGGAATAATAACAGAGGATATTATATAAGCGAAATGATAAGTACGACAGAACCCGATAATGCGATGGTCACACTGATGAACTCTCACGATCACAAAATTTTAGAAAGACTGCATAACTTTGTTAGCCGGAGCTTAATGTTAAGAGCTTTCGCCCTCAACATATAAACCTTGTAAAACGACGTTGTAAACATCTGAAATAGTGCTACCTCCCTTGCTATAGGAGTAACTCTGTACACCTTATAAGCAATAAACTATACATCCATATATATAGGAATAATTAGAATACATATAATAATTGAAATATGAGTAGGTTATGGTAATAAATTGCAAATAGGCGAGAAAAAGAGGCAACGCTAGTCTGGTGTTACTCGTTAAATAATTAAATCTTATAATGTCATAAAATTAGATGTCACGCAAATCATGCATTTAACAACCGTTAATTTTGACTATTTGAATATATAATTTTCCGGAGGTTCTATTACACTCATCTTAGCTCAGTACTCATTATTATTTTATTATCTATATTTCTGTGCTCTTAATTAGAATTTAATGCAAACAGGGTCTAAAAGGACAAATCCGTCAAATAAATTAATTTAATTGCATAGTATTATTCGTATAAAATGTGTTGTGCTTCGCGAACAAGAGATATGAGGTAAGTAAATTTTCTAATCTGAAAATATGTTGAAAAGTTGATAATTTTTTCTTTTTTTTTCAATTCGAATAATAAAAGTGCTCCGATTTACTTAAGTAACATCCAAAGGCTCGCAGCGTCGAATTGTCGGAGCGGTCGATTGACGCAGCAGCATTGAACGAGTCTCTCGACGAAATACACGGAATTTCGTAAGTATTATTTCATGCGTGAAGTGGCATGGTGTCAGAGACGACTCCGGCTAGTTGTTAATTTGACGATGTGTACGGCCGTTCCTCGAACAAGAAAACGACGCTGGTCCCGAAGAACACGAGAGGGAGAACCTGGAGTGCTAGGTTTTACCACCACGTCGCGCAAGGTTTTGGCTTCGATATAAAAGCCCCGATCGCCCTCATCGAGGCAGACGAGAACCGAAGAACAAGACAAGTGTCCAACATGAGCATCATGGTGAGTGCTTCGTCGTCACGAATTAGAGAAATTTTTAAAACCAACATAAAAAAAAAAGAAAAAAAATTAAAGAAGTGATTACCGAATATTGTGTAAAACAGTTCGACTGTTACTCGACAGCTGTTGAAGTGCCGAATATCGAGTAGCAGTTGAAAAAAAAAAAAGAAATCATCTTCAACGCGCATTCTTTTAAAACACCGCCTGTAATTGTTTCTCGTTACGATACATTCCGTATTATAAATATAATAATCGTTACGTACGTTCTTGACGATTGAAATAAAAATAAAGCTGCGCACGAGGTAAAGTTACGCAATAACAATCTCCGTCACACTCTCGGTAATAACGCACAATCCGCCGGGTCAATGCGGATGAGAGGCAGCGATGGGCTCCTCCGATCGAAATGTCAGTGAAACCTCATTGAACGCCGATCGAACACCGGTCGCGAAAAAAATCCGAGAAAGAAAAAAAAATTAATAAACCAGATCCAAAATTCCAATAATTGCTATGGTGAAAATTTGGAAATTTCGATATAAATCGACCTGCCAGATCGTACCGACAGTCCTGCGTCCAGCTCGTTCATCTCCCCGGTCGAAAGCTCATCGTTGCATAACCGCGATGTTCGAATGGTTTCTTAAGTAATCCTTGCTGTATCTCGGGAATCGTGAAACAGCAGGTGGCGAGCCAACGAGGTGGCATAACTCGCCTCGGGTCTTTTTTTTTTGTTTAAACAGCTAGGAAGAGCTTATTTACCTCCGTGGTTTATCGCAGATTCTTGATCGGTAATGAAAAAAAAAAAAATCTTTAAATTAATTTTCAGAGAGTAACTTTCCTGGCGGCCCTGGCGGTGTTCGCGGTTTCCGCCGCGCCGGCCGGAAACGAGCCGATCGCCATCATCAACCAGAGTCTCGACGGTCCCAATCCGGACGGCTCGTACTCGTGGAGTTACGAGACCGCGAACGGCATCCAAGCCCAGGAACAGGGATCTCTCGTTGCATCGAAGGAATCCGCGGAAGGTGCCATTTCCGCTCAGGGAAGCTACAGCTACACCGCAGACGACGGCACACCGATTCAACTCTCTTACGTCGCCAACGAGGACGGTTTCCAGCCACAGGGAGCTCATCTTCCGGTCGCACCGGAAATTCCACCGGCGATCCTGAGGGCCCTCGAATGGATCGCGGCTCATCCCGAGGAGGACAAACTCAGAAAGTGAAGACTCCCTTGGAAATTAATATATAATACTAAGATATTTGACTTAGGTAATTTTCATTCTGTGCACCATTAAAAAAAACAACAAATTTAGCGTAAAGATCAGACAATCGTTTATTCATTTCGATAACGAGCGAAGCTATATCCATTGTAACGTTACATGTTAAATAGTGCGTACGATTATAAAAAAAAGGATGTGTACATTTTAGGATGACGTAAAACGTTTATATTAAACGACTATGTTCAGCATTAAGTTGTTGCGATATTATTGCTACGGACCGTCCTATTATGTATAACATTTTCCGGTCGCATCGGAAATTCCACCGGCGATCCTGAGGGCCCTCGAATGGATCGCGGCTCATCCCGAGGAGGACAAAGTCAGAAAGTGAAGACTCCCTTGGAAATTAATATAATACTAAGATATTTGACTTGGGTAATTTTCATTTTGTGCACCATTAAAAAAAACAAACAAATTTAGCGTAAAAGTCAGACAATCGTTTATTCATTTTGATAACGAGTGACACTATATCCATTGTAACGTTACATGTCAAATAGTGCGTCCCACTATGTATATATAAGTAACATCTTCCGGTCGCACCGGAAATTCGAATGGATCGCAGCTCATCCTGAGTAGGATCAACTCCGAACGTGAAAACACCCTTGGAAAAAAGATAATATTAAGATATTTGAATTCGGTAATTTCCTTTTTGTGGCCGATGAAAAAAAAAACCAACACATTTAAGGTAACAGTCAGACAATCGTTTATTCATTTCGGTAACGAGCGAAGCTATATACATTGTAACGTTACATGTTCAATCGTGTGTACGACTATAAAAAAAATATTTGTGCATTTTAGGATAACGAAAAACATTCATATTAGACGACTATATTCAGCATTAAGTTGTTGCGATATTATTGCGACAGACCGTTCCATTATTATTACGATAGACCGCTCAAAAGATGGCTAGCGCGAAAAGATTCTCCCGAAACGCGCGAATACAAGAGTTACAATAATATGCAAATTATGTTTTCGACGCCGTATTAGAATAATTCAATTCGTCGTCATAGTCGGGTCCTTGAATCGAATGTATTCAGAATACATTTTTGTATTTTCAGCTATGTGTGTAAAGTCCCGACGAGATCGAGGGGTTAATCGCGGTTTATGTTTTTTTTATTATCTTTATTGCGTCAGACTTGATATTTTACAACGTTAAGAGTATCATTAAAATTTATCGGCGAATTTGTCTCGGGATGTCGCAGCGAAGCGGGATAATATAGTTTCAAAATTGTTGCGCACACCGGCGGGTTTTGGTCTCGAGGAAGCCGTTTAGGCCGAATCGACACTGAAAGTGAATGCATCCAATTAACGGTCAGATGACATGGTAATTGGTTACAATAAATGGCATGATAAATTGAACCAGTCAGATAGAAGAATGTATCGATATTTATCGAACTGCCGATAACTGTGCGATAACTGTTTTACCGACACCCCAAGAGAATGCGTCCAATTAATGGTCAGACGGCACATTAATTGGTCACAATAAATGGCACGATAAATTGAACCGGTTAGGTACCAAAATGGTCCGATATTTCTTAAACTGCCGATAACTATGCGATAACTGCTTTACCGACAGCGAAAAAGAATGCGTCCAATTAATGGTCAGATTGCACAGTAATTAGTCACAATAAATGGCACGATAAATTGAACCGGTTGGGTACAAAAATGTACCGATATTTATCGAACTGCCAATAACAGTGCGATAACTGTTTTACCGACACCGAAAGTGAATACATCCAATCAACGGTCAAGTGACACAGTAATTAATTACAATAAATGGCACGATAAATTGCATCGGTTAGGTACAAAAATGGTCCTACATTTCTTGAACGCCCGATAAATGTGCGATAACTGCTTTACCGATACTGTGAAGACTATGCCAGGTCTTCTTAGACTCGTAGAATTGGGTCTCGGGCTAGACGTCCGTGTCGTGACGAGGAAGACTCGATGGCTCGTTCGAGGAAAAGGCAATCGGCAAAAAGATCGGTAAAAAAGGGTCCACTTTCACCTCCCCGTTTCGAATAGGCAAGTGAGCAAGGAAGAAAGAGGAGCATCGACGAGATGAGGTCTCGAAGACCCGGGATGATACTCGAACGATCAATAATTAGATACCCTACGGTCCAGATCCGGGCGCTTGAGTAATACCAATTCGCGATCGACAAATGCAAAAAAGAAAATCGATCGATTCCTACTACGAGTTTTCGATCGTCTTCGCGCTCTATAATTCAACCCGTACCGTATGACGCTTTAATTTTCAACAACTCGTGCGAATAATAAAAGCTTATACGCTCCAGTTCTCTTCTCGGGTGTTTCTGACCGCTGCACACGTAATCCTTACGAGCAGACATTACGCCCGGTGCAATCCTCGTAATCGTTGTTTCCATAACGAAAAACATTACACATGCCAATGTTAACTAATCATACACGGTAAAATGAGTTTCCCAATCTGTTAATGTCAATCCTGTTTCTCGTTGATTTATAATTTTTTTGGTAAAACAATACATATTAATTATCTTAAAATTATTTGTTAAAATAAAGTAAAGTAGTTTTTTCTGTTTTGAATTACTTAAAAATAATACAAAATTAAGAGGAAATGAAAAAAAATTTGCTACATTTTTGTAATCGTTGCGAGCACACATTATGACCGGTGCAATCCTCGTAATCGTCGTTTCACATAACGAAAAACATTACACGTGGCAATGTTAACTAATCATACACGGTAAAAAGATTTTGAACGTAACCCAATCTTGTTTCTCGTTGATTTTACAATTTTATTTTAGTAAAAAAAATACGTTTTTATTACCGAAAAATAATAATAATATTAATACAATATTAACAAGACATACAAAATTGTGGAACTTCTGATGCAAAAAATGTTTGCTAAACTGTTGTACTATATATGGCTACCCTATGCGGGTATATTTCGTATTAAATATCACGCACAGCAATATGATTGGACAAATGCTGTCTTAAAAAAAAACATTTATTTACATTTAAAAAAAAATGCAAACTGGTTATTTTTCGTCAATGACGTTCATGACTGTGTCGGATCGGCAAAATTCCGGCCTATTCTCGTAAAAAAAGGTAACGTCCACGAAAACGCGGCACTTCCGTGTCTGGGGACCGCGCACGAACGGGATCAACCGTTCCCTCGGCGAACACGTGTTTTCGGTTCAACAAACTCGACCGGGCGCCTCCGGCATGACAACGTCCGCGGGCAGACGGTGAGAATGCGCGGACGCATGGCGGGTTGCGCGCTTCCAGGGGCCGGCTCGTCTCGTCCGCGAGAACGCAGCGACCCCAAGCGTTAACGGCTCGGCACCTGCATCTTCATAACTAGAATTCAGGATCCAGCAGGCGGCGGACTCGACGGGACTTGGCAATAAATCCTAGTGAATTACACAGCAGCGCTGCTGGCCTGCCGCGAGTATCTGCTCGACGAAAATGCCATCGCGCACAAGTGCATTCCCGGAATCGTCGGGATCGTATTATCATGGAAATAGCCCGACGGTGCACTTTGATTTCGATTAATTAGCGTGCAAAGTGTACTCGGAAGAACGGGTTTTGGTTGGAATAAAAAAATGTGTTTTTTTAATTTTCTTCCAATCTGTTTAAATAGTAGCAGTGGATTTATTGACAATATGCCAGCTAGGACAATTTTTCGTACATAACCTGTCTTGGGAATATATATATATGTTGCCAATTGGCCGTTGACCTAAGTACTTTAGTCAGTTGTTTAAATATTTTTCTATAATGAATGTAAATTTTTATATACATGGATATGTGCAATTTTTCATAATTTCAATGTATACTTGATATTTGTATGTATTATTTTGTACCGTGTTTGAGGAGACGTGTCACAGAGCGCTCAATAAATATTTCCTTCTCACTCTCTCTCTCTCTCTCTCTCTCTCTCTCTCTCTCTCTAAATAAATAATTAAAGTCAATTTTGAAAAATAATAAGTATTACCATTATGGAATTTATTTAATATTATTGACTGCTAATTAATTTATTATATTTTGTTATAATAATTTAGATATCAACTTTTTTCAACTAGGTACAGTCTATTGAATTTTTCGGTATACCGGGAGACGACCATTTGTAGGAATAGTACATTACGATACTAGTGCGAAAAAACTTTTTCTCGCAAGTGCGACTTTTTCGCACGAGCTTAAGGCGAGTGTTGCAATCAAACGAGTTGAGAAACCATTTTTCGCACGAGTATCGTACAAAATTTTATTTCACAAGGTGTGAAAATGTGATTTTCACGCACGTGTCCGCAAAACCGCAATTTTCCCACCGAGTGACATAAATTCATTCGATTATATCGAATCGTTGGCGCGGGTGCATTATCGTGACAAAAACAAAGTGAGCAGGTAGTCGAAGTAACGAGAGTGAAGCAAAATGAAAGTAAGAGTGATTTCGGCATGAGAGTCCCGCCGCGTGTCTCACCCGCCTCCGGGCACCGAGAGGAAATATCGCGGCGGGCATCAACCAAGTTACCAGCGCGTCACGTCGGATGCGCGGCGCTCTTACGATCGACTCTTATATGTCAAGGTCGTCATCTGCCGCATCTTCTTATTTACGTACTTAAAGGCTTACTTATTTATACCCACCGGAGATGGTAACATGACCGGCGTCGCCGTCGAAGATCCCAACACGCGCTTCTCCAGCACAACTATAAACATTTTCATATTATTATTCTCCCTCGATAATCGATCCTCTTTATGACTCCCGCGGCTGTTTTTACGAGCAAATTGCGCGTTTCTCCAAGATTGCGCGTTTCACGACCGTCGAATTTTTAGCGTTGAGAAATTTTTTGATCGTTTCTGACGCCGCCTCCCCCCTCCTCCCCTTTCTTGATCCATCCTCTTATTTTACGACCGAATGACCCGCGACCGAGCAAATGCCGCAAGGTTTATTTTTCGTTGACTCGGAGCTAATGGATCGCGTGCAAAATCTCGCGTGAGGCTATTTTGGGGAGTCCCGGATAATTATTCGTCCGAGCGATTTGTATCGTTCGTACGATCGAAGGCTTCTCCGGTCGCATGAATGATCGTCATTACTAAAACCCTGAAATTCGACACGCTCATGTGGATCGAACTGTCGTGACGACCTTCGCCTCGCGAGCCGTCTTCGGCATTCCGTGCTGTTGCGGACTGAGGGAGAACTACTATACCGACTGTCGGTGCTGTATTGGAAAAAAATCTTCAGAAAAAATGTGTTTCATCACTCGGTGCGGAAATTGACACTTTTCCGCCCGCTTCGCGTGCGTGAAACCGCCATTATCGCACCTTGTGATTAAAAATTTCGTACATCACTCGTGCGAGACACTTTTTTGAACGAGTGTGATTACAGCACTCGCCTTCGGCTCGTGCTGCAAACTCACATGAGTTAGAAAAACTTTTTCGCCCTCGTACAGTAATGTACTATTTTTTTTATTTCGAGATAATTATAACTGGGAATGCTGAAAAAGTGAGGATGTACTATTGGTCCATTTTGAGACTTCACGGTTAACTGAAACTATTCAAAAAAGTGGGGGAAAAAGATTGCCACTTTTTTTTATAAAAAGACAAACAAAAATCATGTTTATATTCTTTTTAAATTTTGCTCACCCAAAGCACGTCTCGAGATAACTTTTTTATTTTTTAAATCCGAGATAATTATAACTGGGTCTGCTGGACAAGTAAGGACGTCGTATCGTTCCATTTTCATAATCCAGATTGTTTAAATGAAACTTTCAAAAAAAGTGGGTGGGAAGATAAAAAAAATGTATATAAAAGTTTTAAAAGGTAATATTTATATTCTTTCGAGATTCTGCTCATTCAAAGCACGTCTCGAGATGACCTAAAAATTTCGTACGCGTAACTCGGTTTTGACCTAAAAAATGAAATAAATAACATGTAACAAGGTCGAAGCTGAATGGGTCGACGCACAAAGCGATTAATACGTCGGGTTGCCATGATTGATTTATAATCGCGCGATCGATCTACCGAATGACGATCCAGCGCTTAATTAGATTTGGCGAAGCTGCGCCTGCGCCTTAGCCGGATGTGATCCCGACTGATCGGACGGCCGAAGGAATATTTATTTTCCGATTCTCTACGTTTCCACTGCGCAATAAGATCGAAGGATTCGATATTTACAATGCTAATAAAGACAAATAGCGTAACGTGGCGGTGCTAAGTGATTTTAACGATACCGATCAAGTACCGGCTCGATCTATTCCGACAACTCTTCTCGCACGGGTCGAATCTTCATCCGAAAGTTTATCCTTCAAACTGCGCAGGAAAAAAAAAAAGAAAAAAAAAACAAAGATGAAGATTAACCTTGGACGAAAAAATACTCTATCGCGAAGGGTCATGTACCCTATAATCTTCACATATATAATCTTCGAGTTTCCGCCCATAGTAAATGGCGTTCCTTCCATTCGGCTAAAAATAGAACCTCCGATTTTTTTTCAAATTTTTTTGCCACGTTTCTTAACCTTTCGAACGGTTTCTAAATCATCGATCGAAAAAAAAATCGATGTTCGAGAGAAATCGACAATGGCCGTTTCGTATATGTTCG
Organism: Stenichneumon culpator; assembly: GCA_964017025.1. Lineage (NCBI taxonomy): Eukaryota > Metazoa > Arthropoda > Insecta > Hymenoptera > Ichneumonidae > Stenichneumon > Stenichneumon culpator. The sequence continues at coordinate 13,538,407 of OZ024779.1, read as the reverse complement.
TCGAGTTAGTTCTTGAAATTCTGCGACGAGATTTATTTTTGCTATTTTTGGATTTTATTTAGACTTCTTTCATCGTCCTTTTTTTCTTGTCTTTTTTTATGGTATAAGTGAATATGTTTGCTTATTTGTGCGACGTACTCTCTCGATATGCTATTGACCGTTTGCCGATACGTTTACCTATCGCACCTGTAATTGGGCCTAGCCCAAGAATAAAATAAATAAAATAAATAAAATAAATAAAATAAATAAAATAAATAAAATAAATAAAATAAATAAAATAAATAAAATAAATAAAATAAAATCGTTAGAAATGCCCCGGGCATTTAATACTATTATTTTTCAATTATTAATTTTCAAACCTTCCCGGTGAATTTTTTTTAAACAAAATGTTTTTTTGTTACACACGAACATCGTCGGTGCACAGCGCATTTGCAAATTGCTTCTAACATATCGATGACGTTCTCCGCCGAGAGTGATTGCGTATAGAAAAACACGGATGGCGACTATCCGTCGCAATGCCGTCCGAACGGTAGATTTAATTATTCCCGTACAATTCAATTAACATTTATCTAATCAGCATGCCCATCAGAGCCACACATTTGCAGACCAAGCTTCCGAACCATTACCCCCTCCCGGCCAGTCTTAAGGGTATGCGAAACAGCCTCCCACATGCCCGACCCTTACTCGGTCGGTAATAAAAACTGTAATGTCCTTATTTTCTAGGCTGCTGAAACTTTATCGTCTAATACCATTCTACAGTGGGGTCCAATTTCCTTTGAAATATAAAGTTTCAACGGCCACAATAAAAAAGGTTTGTACTTTTAACAAACTTTTTTTTGTCCAACAACGCCCAAAATTATTTCCTTGTAAATTTTACAAAAAAAAAAATGTATATTTATATTTATATGGGCCGCGACACTTCGCCCCAAAATCCAAGGGCGCCAATTTATCCCTCAAACAAATCACGACCACGCTGTAAAAAAAATGTCTGTGAAATGTTATGTATGGATGCTGCAAATCTTTCTGCATAAACCGGTACATTTAATTTCATGTAGCATAACGATGAAAAATTAATGTACGATATATTTAAAACTGTACAAATACCTTGCTCGTAGTAGTTTACCTTCATTTCACCTAAAGTTTATACTTGGATTTCAAAAATTTACTTTAATTGCACTCAAAAAGTACATTAATTTCCGACTAAATTGCCCATTGAATTTAACGTACAAGTCTTGGCATAAAAAAGTCCAGTCAGGTAAATCGGACCTGCAATATTTTTCACCAGTGGCGCAGACCAAGCCCACCCATCGGAAAATCGTAGATGCGATTTCCCCGCAACAGATGCATCATCGGTACCGTTAAGAGGGTATTCCACATCCCCCCGCACCGCCCGATCCGGCTCGTTAAGAGTCGATTAAAAGAAATTATGACAATCGAGTACCCAACCGTTTAAGTGCCCGAGGGTGGGAGAGTGCGGGGGGGTTGGCGGGAGAGACACGATGACATTTAGCGTCGCCGCATCTGTGACACGGCGGATCCCCCCCGGGAAGGTAACTCTTGCACCGGTGATGTACAGTGTGTTGTATTTTCATAGATATGTCTTCACGATTCCTCCCCCTCGTCCTCCGGCCGCCTGATTCACCGAGGCGACGACGACCAGGCGACACACGAGCACACACGCGAAAATTCCCACAGATGGAAATACGGTAGTAACGTTTGCAGAGGCAGAACGGCGTGTGTGTGCGTGTGTGTGCGGATCGCTGTAAGATCTATGTACCCTTGGCTGAGAGCGGCGTCTCTCTGAGGCTCAGCCCGGAGGTCTCGAACCGTGGACGGGGAGTGTGCGGCGCTGTCCTCCTCGTCGCGTGTGCACGTACACGCTCCGCCGATAAAAGTGCGACGGTATTGAACACGTGCGAGAGAAACCGTACGAGACCGGCGATACTCGTTGTGTACTTTGCAACTATGTACGTGTGTCGCGTTCCCATGCATGAAACCTCCCCGGTCTCTCCCCCGGCGTCTGCAAGCGGCTCTTCGTCGTCCCTCTTCCACTCGTCTCTTCTCTTTATTCTTTTGCTACTTCAAACACTTGGTCGCTATCTGTTCTACGGCTGGAAACCGATCAAACGCCCGCGAACCGGGGGTTGTCGGTGTGTGTGCGCGCGTTCGCCGGTTGCAGGCGCCTCGAGGGGTATATATATCCCGGCTCCTCCGGGGCTTGATAAACACTCGACCATCAGAGATTAACGCCGCAGCATGTACACACCATTGGTAAGCTCTTACGAGGATACGCGGTTTTACGAGGAAAAAAAAAACGAATTTTTGTTACAAAAAAAATTTTAGTCGAAAGTATAACGTTTATTGTGGAGGCGGGTTTGATTTTTTTTGTGGAAGCGATCGGCTGAGGGTTGGTACGGCGAGTGCGCGCGCAGCTTTCGCGGGGGTTTAGATTTAGCGAGGATGCGAGGATTTTGGGAAGAAAATAAATAGTTATAAATAATATGAAAAACAATTTCACTGTCGGGTCGGATTTGACTTTTCGTGGAAAGGGTCGGCCAGGGGTTGGAACGGCGAGTGCGCGCGCAGCTTTCGCGGGTCAAATCATGTAGCGCGGATGCGAGGATTTTGCGAAGAAAAAAAATAATTGGAAATAAAATGGAGAACAATTTTATTGTCGGGTTGGATTTGACTTTTGGCGGAAGCGATCGGCCAGGGGTTGGGACGGCGAGTGCGCGCGCAGCTTTCGCGGGGGATAACATGTAACGCGTCTACGCGGGGACTCCGTGACTTCGCGATCGAGGCCGCTGTTGCATGCGGATTTGGCCGTCTTGGTCGGCAATTTTCTTTTTTAAGGGATATTTTCTGTGAATGTGAATTCATTTTGTAACGGGGATATCGACAGAGGGGAAGATCGTGCGCCGAAGCGTCGACCGCGGTAAATTGGATCGGGGGCAAAAAGGGACGGTAATAAAAATGTTTGTACACTTGACGAACATTTCTAATTATAAAAAAAATTGTTTCTCATATTGCATTTATTTTTATTTCCATTTTTTTTTTTTTTTTTTTTGCGCAAATACATTGCGAGATTAAAGAGAAAAAAATGGTTGATTTGTGTGAGCAAAAATCAACCAAACAAATGTGCAATCAAGAAGTTAAAAAAAAAATGTTTAATTCTGGGTCGTATTTACCGTTTTACCGTGCGATCCGCAAAATCGCAAGGGTTCGAAGTTCGAGGGGTCGAAAATCGTGTTTAAGTGGCGAAAGCGCGACCCGAGAGATAAGCGATCTACCGAATTCAGCGTCCTTTTGCCTACAATCGCGTTTGAGTTCGAGCAATTTTGGGGCGATAAATCGTCAATGGTGTCGATAACTTTCCCGACGTGTATTGCACAATAAACCGGCTCCTCTGTACTCGAGTCCGCGGTGCACAATACGCGCCGCGGTGTACGCATTGCGAAACACCGCGGAGCTGTGTAGTGACCCGCGAAACGGGGGGGTAGACTCGATTGTCTATCCGTGAAAGTAAACGGTAATTCGATAATTTAACGACGAAAACGACATTAGGGAGGCGCGGGCTAATCGAAAAAAGTGAAAGGGCGAACATAAATGAATATAAATAGTAAACACAAAAAAAAAAAAAAAAAAAAATTTTTTTTTTTAAACCTCGACATGTGACGATAATATGCTCATTCCTACGCCGAGTTATTAAAAAGCCATTTGTCGTATGCGCGAGTCTAACGGGTTTTTTTTTATGGGACTCCTAACACAGTATTGCATACGCTAGAGAGTTTCGATGTATTAATAGTCGCGGTCACAACTCACCTCAGGCCATCGAATAGTCATTGAAGATTTTTTTATAAACTTTTTTGCAATACCTAACAACAACAAAAAAAAAACCGCCAACAGATAGCAGTGATCGCGCTGGCAGCGTACGCGGCGGCTGCGCCAGCGGAGGAGCCGATCCCGATCGTCAACCAGAGTCAGGACGGTCCGAATCCTGATGGCTCTTACAAGTGGTCCTACGAGTCCGGAAACGGCATAAAGGCCGAGGAGGAGGGTTCGGTGGCGAACGCCGGTGCGGAGAACGAGGCGATGCAGGCGAAGGGCGCTTACTCTTACAAGGGCGACGACGGCAAGGAGATATCTTTGACTTACACCGCCAACGAGGACGGTTTCCAACCGGTCGGCGATCATCTGCCGACACCACCGGAAATTCCTCCCCTGATCCAGAAGGCTCTCGAATGGGCCGCCGCGCATCCGTCCAAGGAGGATCAGGCTGCGTAAACGACGAACTAGCCAAAACCACCGAATTGTCCACTCACCGAACCGATCCGATCTCACCGCGACCACCTGATCAACGACCATGGAAATTCTATCGCGATTGCGGAAAAGAAGATGGAACATGTTTTACTCTGGCAAAGATGCGAATCGACATACACCGGAACATCAGCTCAGGATCCGTCGACGTGTTCTCATAGGGACAGAGGGAAGGACCTCTGCGCGCCGCCACCCCCCTCCCCCTTTTAATTAATATAATATAATATAATATTATATATTACTTAATTACCGCACAACTCTACTCCACCAATGATTATTCTCCGTACTCTGGTTCAAATTGTTGTACATATTTATTATTTTATTGTTACACAACTACCCGATCTATACTCGTACGAATGTCGCATAAAAGAGGGCTCGTTAGCCTTGATACGACGACGTATTTGTGAATAAACGTTGCATACCAAGAATGTTATTGTATACTTTCTTTCGATCGTACGTCGGTGGTCGATGTTTCCAGTGTTCAGTCGGATTGTCTTATATGTTCGGTGTCGTTAACGAGATCTCGAAATGGTAACCAGGTGGTTCATTGAAGGTGAGTCACGAACTCATAAACTATCGAAGAAACAAGAGCGCTTCCTTGACTCATGATTTATGAATGACCCAAGAAAGCGCTCTTGTTTCAGAATCCTCATGACCATGGCAGTGAAGATCATTAATCTGAGGATATGCTTAAAATTGCCGCAGATGTCGTGTCCGTCGGCAAGATTTCTCTCAATGAAGCTCAAACTTTGTTTGCGCAACTTGATGTTAATTATGCAATTCGCACCATTCGCAACTCTTATAGGGTTACGTCCGGTGACATTGTACTGTTTTTGACACTTTGGCCGTTCACGCGAGTTGAAGGTTGCTACTCAACCTAGCATTGTAGCTGAAGTTCATAATACTGGAATTCCCGAGTATAACATCTACGAAAATGGGATAACGATCGTATTAAGGAGGTTGGAGCGGTTCACACTAGTCAAATGAGTGCTACATTTTTAAAATCGTTTACACAAACTTTTACGCATGTACTGATAATCGCGGATGGTTGTTTGTATAACAGTAGATGTCCTTAACCTAAAAAAACATTAATTGCAATATATTTACAAAAAATATTAACTGGTTTTTGCTAATTTTCGGAAAGATACATATTCGTTTAGTTTTTTTTTTCAAAGAACCCGAACTTTACTACTTAGACATTTGATAGTATTTTCCGTTTAAAAACGAGACCCTTTTGATTATCCATCGACGAAATTCCTTCATAAACAAACAGCAGTCGTTTTTACACGGAAAATACTAACGAATATCTAGGTGGTGAATTCGTTTTGCATCTTTTATTGTGTGATGTCACTTCCGGCTTTTTTCCGGCTTGAAATTTTCAAACCGGAAGTTTCAAAAATACAGCTTTTTTATTTTCTTTGGAACGTATCTCGAATGCAGACAGTAAAGAAGAGACATCAATTAAGCTTACTTTACCTGGTGCAAAGTTGGTCATACACCGTCAACCAATCCACGACACAAATAATACGGAAACAATACAAATATCACACCTTCGATTGAAAATGCATCGAATGCATCGAGGAGGATTCTATGGAGTATAAGTATTCTGTGGAGTCACTGTAAAAAAATAGTCTCTTTAAGTACTTGGCATCGTGACGCTGCCTCGTCTCTCGATGAAAATGGTACAACGCTCGTTTCAAAGCATGATCTTCAGTCATAAAGACGAGCGATATCTGACCCGTGTGCCTTGCATACTTGCTGAATTATGAAGATTTCAAAAGAGTCCATTGATAACGATCTTCCCCTATCTTCCCCTATCGATACAGGAACAAGTCGCCTTCAATGGACTTCCTCGAGTCGTTACATCTGCCCGAGTACAACACCTACAAAAGTGGGAAAACGCTCGTTTCAAAGCATGACCTTCAGTCATAAAGACGCGTGATGTCTGACCCGTGTGCCTTGCACACTTGCTGAATTATGAAGATTCCAAAAGAGTCCATTGATAACGATCTTCCCCTATCTTCCCCTATCGATACAGGGACAAGTCGCCTTCAATGGACTTCCTCGAGTCGTTACATCTGCCCGCGTACAACACCTACAAAAGTGGGAAAACGCTCGTTTCAAAGCGTGACTTTCAGTCATAAAGACGAGTGATGTCTGACCCGTGTGCCTTGCACACTTGCTGAATTGTCAAGATTCCAAAAGAGTCCATTGATAACGATCTCTGCCTATTATCCCCTATCGATACAGGGACAAGTCGCCTTCAATGGACTTCCTCGAGTCGTTACATCTGCCCGAGTACAACACCTACGGAAGTGGGACAACGCTCGTTTCAAAGCATGATCTATAGTCATAAAGACGAGCGGTATCTGACCCGTGTGCCTTGCACACTTGCTGAATTATCAAGATTCCAAAAGAGTCCATTGATAACGATCTCCGCCTATTATCCCCTATCGATACAGGGACAAGTCGCCTTCAATGGACTTCCTCGAGTCGTTACATCTGCCCGCGTACAACACCTACAAAAGTGGGAAAACGCTCGTTTCAAAGCATGATCTATAGTCATAAAGACGAGCGGTGTCTGACCCTGTGCCTTGCATACTTGCTGAATTATCAATATTCCAAAAGAATCCATTGACGACGACCTTCACCTATCTTCAATGCTCAAGATTGAACGGGAACGGGACGGGGACACAGATTGAACTAGACCGTGATTTCTGCGAGCAATGTTCATAATATTTTATTCGTCTTCGATGAAACGTAGAGATTCCTACGACTTTTACAAAACTCGAGCCTCCGGTTTTTCAGGATGTGCGGCGATCCAGTCGAGCGCTCGCTGAATGGCGGCCGGAATTTCTTGGGGCGGTGGTGGAGTCGGTAGATGAGCGCCTTCGAAGATCGCGCCGTTCTCGTCGGCGTTCCATCCTAGAGATATCTTCTCGCCACCTGGTGCAGTCCAAGATGCCGAACCCTGCACGGACTCGGCCTCGTCCTTCTGTCCCGCGTTCTTCAGTACTCCTCTTTCCTCGAACTTTATCCCGTTAGCGCTCTCCCAACTGTTCGAGAAACTTCCGTCCGGACTGATGTCGGATGATTGAGCCACTATGGCGATGGGATCACTCAGAGTCGCAGCCATTCCACCGACCGCCATGCAAAATACCGCTATCGATTGGATCAACATTTTTGATTTTTTTTTTTCCAAATTACCTAAAAACAAAACCAACAATTCACGTATAGATTTACAGTTATTCGTCACGAGATGCAATGCTTTACATCGACACTATTTTTTTTTTTCTTTCAATTTTACACCAATCACGCTATTATCTATCGCGAACAGTTTTTTCGTTTTTTTTTGTTTATATGGGCTTTTTTTCCGAATTATTCGATACTCTTCCTACCTTCGAGGCTCGGCTGATTTCTATACTCTACAACCGACTGATGATCCCAAGTGAGATGCAACGGGCTTATATACACGGGAAAACTGGCCGTGTAAACACGTAGATGTTGCATTTCAAATGTCATCGAATGCATGGGAACTCTCGATACTGGTTCATGGTACTAATACGTTTGACCATCGGGTTAAAACGCCGGCGAACGAGCACCTCCCGCTGCATACCTTTACCTGCAACTCTCACCATCATGATATTTAATTTATGTATGGAGCTATATATTACACATTCAAGGAGGATCGTATCACGACACGGAGATGTGATATCTAACAAGGGCAACCTCTCACCGCTTTCGACATCTTTTGTCCCTTTCGGACATTGGGTGGCAATTTTTTGCCAAAAATTTTACTCTTCGTGAAATGATCTGCCCGATACGGATTAAAAATCGAGGATCAAACCCACGAGTGAGTATAATTTGTAGAATTTATTGCGGTCATCGATCCAAAAAAAGACCCACTTCCTCGTAAAATTGGCACGAAATTACCAACACATTTTTCTATCCGCAAATCATTTTTTTGCGAGACTATAAATCTAAAGACGGGGATATTTTAATGTATTCTGGCAACCTCTCACCGCTTTCGATATCTCGTGTCCCGCTCGGATATTGGGTGGCAATTTTTTGCTAAAAAATTCGACTCTTCGTGGAATCATCTGGCTGATCCGGATTAAGAATCGAGGCTCGAAGCCATGAGTGAGCATAATTCGTAGAAATTATTGAGGTCATCGACCCAAAAATGACCCGCTTCCTCGTAAAATTGGCACAAAATTACCAACACATTTTTCTATCTGCAAAAAAATTTTTTTGCGACACTGTAAATCTATAGACGAGTGACATTTTAATGTATTCTAACAACCTCTCACCGCTTTCGATATATCTTGTCCCTCACCTATATTGAGTGACAATTTTTTGCCAAAAAATTAACTCTTCGTGAAATGACCCGACTGTACCGGATCACGAACCTAGGATCAAACCCATGAGCGAGCATAGTTCGAAGAAATTATTGAGGTAGTTTAAATGACTTTGGGTAATTTACCCAAAGATAACCCATTTTCTCCCAAAATTGCCAAAATTGCCAATTTTTCTATCCGCAAAAACATTTTTTTGCGACACTAAGATAAACCTGAAGACGAGTTATAGTGTGATGTGTTCCGCAATAACCTGAATTCCTAACGTCTCAACATTTATCATCACTTGACATTAGTGAAACTTGTCTCGTCGTCATTAAGAGTTACATAACCGAGGAGACGCGACATTTCCCATCTTGGCTGAGGTGGCAACGCCTTTTCGTGTTAGAAAAATAAAACTGGTGAAAAGTGAAATGTGAATGGTCAATGGACTGGACAATCTCTGGGAGTCGCTATCAGCGTGAAGAGCCATTCGCGCCGCGAAAAGATCTGACGAAATTTAACGGGTTGGGAAATTAGGTTCGCACAAAAAAAAAAAAAATCTTGGATCAGTGTTCATAAATATTTTTCTTTTCAAAACGAACAATGTTTGGTTCTCGTTCCATAAATGGGCCGGGACCAGTTCTTGTGACGAGCACTTTGGTGTGTAGGATTTTTTTGTCGTTGATCGATATTGTTGCTTGGTTGGACATGAGCGGGATTGTTCTTAGTGTTTTTTGGGCTCAACCGCGATGAGCCGCGATCAATTCGAGCGCCGTGGCGATCGCCTGTCAGACTTCCGATCCAACCGGAAGTTCGGCACCCCCGGGACGGTTTTCGTTCTTGTGCAAGTGCCATTCGCGTCGCGAGATAGTTATTTGTACGGCAAGGGCGCAGAAAGTGCCGCTCGATCAGGAATCCCCTTTCTAGGCCTATGCCATTCACATAATTGTTCGTAACAAATTCACGAAAGTAACGCGTTTCGTTTTTGAGAAGTGTGCGCAGAAATGCACTTTTTCGCACTAGTGCGAGAAAAAATACCATACTGCGTTTGTACCCATGCGGAGTATTTTTCTCGCACGCGATGCGAGAAAGTGCCTTTCTGCGCTCCCTTCACTGAAACGGAAAGCGGAACTTCAAGTGCATGCGTTAAGAAATAGTACATTTTGATACTAGTGCGAAAAAGTGTTTTCTAACAACTTTGAATTTGCAGAACGAGCCAAGGGCAAGTGTTGCAACCACACAAGTTAAGAAAACTTTTTCGCACGAGTATCCTACAAAGTTTGATGTCACGCGGCGTGAAATCGGGGATTTTCGCGATGCGTGCGCAAAACCGTCATTTTTTCCACTACGCGATATAAAGATCTTACAAAATCTAACGGGCTGGGAAGGAAGGTCAGAACAAAATAAATCTTGTATAAGTGTCTATAAAAATGTTCTATTTCAAACTAACAATATTCGGTCCTCGTTCCATAGATGGACCGGGACCATTTTTTTTTGTGACGAGCACTTTGGTTTGCAGGGTTCGTTTTGTCGTTGATCGGTATCGTTGCTTGGTCGGACACGAGCGGGGTTGTTCTTAGTTTTGCTTGGGCTCGACGTAGGGATGAGCCGCGATGAATTCGAGCGCCCTGACGATCGCTGGTGGGATTGCCGGTGCGACCGGAAGATGGGCGCCCTCTGGACGGTAACCGTTAGCGTCGGCGACCCAACTGAGCTGAATCGGTGCGCCGTCGGCGGACGGGTAGCTGACGGATCCCTGGGAGCTGACCGCACCCTGACCGTGCTCCTCGAAGGCGATTCCGTTTCCGGTCTCGTACTTGGTGTGGTAACTGCCGTCCGGGCTGATGTCCTGCTCCTGGCTGACGATCGGCACGGGCTCGTTCGGCAGAAGTCCAGCCGCGGCCACGGCCACAAGGGCGAAGAGTACGATAGCGATTTTGCTCATGTTGAGTCGAGAATGTTTCTGAGGAAGAAACGAGTGGTTACTGATGATGAGCTCCGTGGCGATCGTTAGTTTTATACCCGACCGCGGGTTCGTCACCCCACGGCGAAATTCGGCATAACGAAATTTTTCGGCTAAATGTCAGCGGATGCCTCGCGACGACACCTGCCGTGGCTCTCCCCACTTTCCCGATGGTTTTACCGATTTGGCCGGTATCGGGCTCACGGCTGCCGCGTTGGGCGTTTCAAAAGTTGACTTGGCCGCTTTCGGCGATTGTGTAAAGGTCATTTTGTTTTTTTTTTTTTTTTTTTTTACTTTGGATTTTTCACATGGGTTAGCCGGTCCGGCGGTCGCTACGGGGATCGACGGGTTAGCGAGCGAGATCAAGCGTAATCGTGCCATTGCGATGATCTTGGGACATGCAACTTTTCATCTCGCTGACGTCCGATCGATTTTTGATCGATGCAGCTCTCGAGTCTGTCCGTCGAAAGGTCAACCTCCTTTTTGTTCATGAATGACGTATCGATAAATCATTTGTCAATGAACGAACGAATTTCTATCTACATAGCACCATCGATTTTTTCTAAGTTTTTTTACAACAGCGAGATCTGCTTTTTTGTTTTGGCGGTGTTTTTTCGTTTAATTAATCATCTAAATAATCGTTTAATTAATCGTTTAATTAATTGTTTAATGAATCGTTCAATGAATCGTTTAATGAATCGTATAATGAATCGTTTCATTAATCGTCTCAATAATTTCTACGAATTATGCTCACTCATGGGTTTGATCCTCGATTCTTAATCCGGATCAGCCAGATGATTCCACGAAGAGTCGAATTTTTAGCAAAAAATTGCCACCCAATATCCGAACAGGACATGAGATATCGAAAGCGGTGAGAGGTTTAATTGATCGTTTCATTAATCGTTACATTAATCGCTTCATTAATCGGTTCATCAATCGTGCCATTGATGGTTTCATTAATCGTTTCTTCAATCGTTTCATTACTGAATTCAGTAACTGTTCAATTAATTGTTTAATAAATTGATTTTCAATGCAAACAGACTATGCAAACATCCAATCGTTTCTTCCCTACCGATTGGCATGGGATCAGCTAATTAGCTACACGTGCAGGTGGCGTGTTGCCGGACGCTAAATCTTGAATCCCATGGTCACGGGCTCGAGTTGTTATGGACAGCCGGGACGTTCATAGTATCAAAGTCGGATGAGCAGTTGACAAACGTACGATCTTTCTAACCCTGAGATCGTTGCGCAAACGCCGTGAGAGCACCGTCAAATCTTCTCGCCTCCGGGCACACCGAACAAGGTGCCTTCGAGTTTCGAACCATCGCGTGATCGTCTTGCGTTTGGATTCGCTCAAGGACACACCTACGTCGGTATTAAAAATTCATTAAACCGAGGCTCACTTCTTTTATTTGTCTACTATAATAGCCGGTTGATATTCGGTCGACTATTCCACTGCATTTACAGATTTCGGCGATAACGATCTAGCTGGTTTTTTAAAGGATCGCGCAGTAACGTTGACACGAATTTCGGTTTATCCTGTTATATACGTCTATAATAAAACTATCGCGTCCAATTTCCTAATTTAAGCTGTGCCGAAAACTTTTTTCGTACGATTTTTTAAAATCTGTTCTGTTTGCGATATTTTGCCAAAAACCGCCACAATGTGAGAGACGACTTATTCTGTAATAAAAATTTCCGCCAATACAAATCATTGGCGATACATGGTTTTATCGCTCTTAATATCGCTCGGCTAACAACACCAGTTTCAGAAAATTTCTCTTACTCTTAAAAAGTAGAATCACCTTTCGACAATTCTACAACGCAAAACGGTACCGGATGAAAGGCGATATAAAATAATGTTTGTCTTCATAAATACGAGACTGTCCACTTTACAACCAAGTTATCGAGTTTTTCCCTGAGATGGTCGGTAAATCCTCCAGTTTCATTAACGTCCCAAAAAAAAAAAAATCAGCGTTCTTTAGCCTGATATATCGATAAATCTAAAGGTCGAATTATCGGCAAGGAATCGGTGCGGAGGGTAGACAAAAATTCACAGTGTGTACGGTGTAATGATTATATTTATTCGGATATAGACGGATCGACAATGAAATCGACGATAATGTGGATGGGCAAAATTGCTGATGTCCATTAATTGACTTTGGTATAAAGAGTCGCTCGTGATTGGTTGCCAGTGGTCTTCATCGAGGTTCGAAGGTTGCGACGCTGGATGACTTAGTTCTTGGGTTCAACGTAGGGATGAGCGGCGATGTAGGCGAGAGCCCTCTGGATGGCTTCTGGGATTTCCGGTGCGACCGGAAGATGAGCGCCCTGGGGCTGGAAGCCGTTCTCGTCGGCGGTCCACGTAAGCTGGATGGGAGTTCCGTCCGGAGCAGTGTAGGTGACCGATCCTTGGCTGACGGAACCAACTTCGTCTCCGACCTGCTTGAGAGATCCCTGCTCCTGGTAGGCGATGCCGTTTCCGGTCTCGAACTTGGTGTGGAAGCTGCCGTCCGGGCTGATGTCCTGTTCCTGGCTGAGGATCGGGACTGGCTCTTCCTGTACCGGGCCAGCTGCGGCGAGAGCCACGAGGGCGAAGAGAACTACTGCGAGTTTGCTCATGTTGAATGGTTTCTGTAGATCGAACGATTGACTACTGATAATACCTACCGTGCGAACCGGCCTTTTTATACCTGGCGGAGTGACCAAAAAATTTTTTTGGTATATGTAACCCGGAATACACGGATACGGGAGATTCGACTTTCTCAAGCAAATGGAGATTAGGCGGAGAGGAGTGGCAGAGGTCCTCACGGCTCTCACAAACCGGTAATCCGATGAAGACACTCGGAGTAGAAATTGTAGACGGTCCGATCTAAGAAAGATCACGAAACGACGAAGGGTCTTCCTATCGATACACCCGAAGCGGCAAAGTGCTGCGTCGCGAGGCTGAAAAAATCCTTCCAGGGATTGCCGGGCGATCGCTTAGGTTTGGGCAAAAGTGCCGTTGGATTCGTATCCGGGGCGAAGAAATAGATCGGGACTTTTTTGGGACCCTTCCATCCTGAGCTAAATGAAAAAGTAAAAATGACAAAAGTGTTGAAGTAAAGATGGCAAACACGTTAAGGTGCACAAGCAATCTATGATCCATATTGAAAGCAACTCGTCTCGTCGGCGCCCGCTGTAGAGCGAGCACACTGCATATCGACGACGTATCGACGCCTTTGTTTATGGCAGGGACATGGAAGACCCTTTGTGAGCCTCATTCGAAGGACCCACCAATCTCAAGTGCTAAGGAATCAGGTCTTGTATATATGTATAAAGCACCTAGTTCATAAGTTTTTTCTAGTTTAAAAATACCGGCCTCCTATAGATGTATAGAGGTTTTTTCTTTGGGCAAACCCATTGTTTTTCCCCGTGTTCAGTCGCCTGCCGGAACGCACCGAGTTGAAACACCATGACATTTTTCCCATAATTCGCTGTCTTTTTTTTTAGTTTCCTTCTTCGATCGTACGGCATTATCCTGCAGCAAATAGCACTGGCTGCAAGTCTCATAATTTCCTGAGCGAGCGCCATGTGACACCCTTATTGTTTGGTCTTTTCATTGTTTGTCATTTCTACCATGTAACTTATACTTCCTTATAAGTTCAAAGAAATAACCATTATTAAAAAAAAAAAAACTAAGGGGTGAGGCACCTTGCGTCGCCGAGCTAGCGAGGCATTCTACGACGAGTCTCCAGAGTCTCTATACTCTAACTTGTATCCGGATATATAATTTACCAGTCAATATACGACGTTACACTCACTACGTTTATGGTTACTTACAATACTCTTTTCGTTTATAACAAATTTTGACAAACTTTGAGGCCGCAGAGTCGAATTTTAAAAAATCGCACAATTTTAGTTGTTGAACAATTAATTAATTTATTTATTTATTTATGTATTTATATATAAACGGGCTACGCCCAATTGCAAGGCGAGAGGAAAAGGCATCAACAAGGTACAATGAAGCTGAAAGTCGTACATAACAGGAATAAAGAACAGCAAAAAATAAAAATCATAAATCTGAGAGAAATCGCCGCAAGATCGTTGAAGAGATTGGGACGAGCGAAGTAGCGAAGATTAGCAAGAGAACTAGCCAGAAGGTCATAGTCAGAAAAGTTCAAGAAGCATATTTCTTAAACGAAATAGGGAACCACTAAACGGAGGTGCCGCACCATAGCGATTACCTAATCCAATGGACCGTCCGGAATTTTGATCCCTTTCACGGCTATTAATAATAAGAAATCAGCTTATAGCACGTTGCCGTAGCCGTTGTTGGATTTTTGCGACCAACATGCTGCAATCTCGTGCTAGAAACTATTGTTGCAATATTGCTGGCAAGTAAACAGCAAAGCTTGCTGTCAAGCAATTGCCCTTGTTCGCCTGTCCTATACGGTTGGCTATCCGGGTAAGAATACGAGGGAGCCAAAAATGTGCTCGAAAGTCGAAACGAAATCGGGAATCACTGAACAGAGGTGCCGCACCATAGCGATTACCCAATCCAATGGACCATCCGAAATTTTGATCCCTTTCACGGCTATTAATAATAAGAAATCAGCTTATAGCACCCGTTGTTGGATTTTTGCGACCAACATGCTGCAATCTCGTGCTAGAAAATATTGTTGCAATATTGCTGGCAAGTAAACAGCAAAACTTGCTGTCAACTGTCCTTGTTCGCCCGCCCTATACGGTTGACTATCCGGGTACGAATACGAGGGAGCCAAAAATGTGCTCGAAATTCGAAGCCAAAAATGGCCCGGCGCTCCGAGGGTTGAGTACCGGAGCAGTGTACGATCGGATAGGTTGGAGTATCGCATTTCGCTCTGATTGGGAGCTCCGTGACCCGACCTGATCCCTGCTCCATCGACCTGATGTCCTATCTACGGCGCTGCACCTCTGCTCCACTCGCATCGGGGCATCGATACTTTCTCTCTCGTATAAACGGCGTGCGCTTTTCAGGACGAAATACCGGGAGCTCTACAAACGTGCCTACTCGTAAATGTCGCCGCACTTACGAATCCAGAGATTGCGCCACTGCATATACTAATCTCCGCCGCACAGTTGTGATGCATTACTTCATTGCACGGCAGCTCGGTGCACATAAGTGTGCATGCGAGATAAACGTTTGAACTACCGTGATGATGCCTCGATTCGACATTTTGCAATTATTAACGAACCCAACCGAACATATATAAATATATATAGATATATCCATATATGTACAAAGTAAAACCAATGGGAGGGTTTCGGCGTAATTCTTCAATTATATACAAAAACCACAAGGCGAACCCAACCGAACATACATAAATATATATAGATATATCCATGTACAAAGTAAAACCAATGGGAGGATTTCGGCGTAATTTCAAATTCCAAATATGTCAAAAGTCAAATCAACAGCAGTTTTTTCGGCGTAATTCTTTATTTACATACAAAAATCACAAGGCGAGTGATGCACCTGTACAGACACAAACGAACGTTTTATATAAAAATGTATATTTCGAGTGCGTGTACTATCGTCATGTATACTATAGCTCGCACTCGTAGGTACGACCGTATGGAATTTCCCGATAGTTGCAGCCAAAAACTGTTCTCTCGGTATCGTCTTTTTGCTTTTCTTTTTCTTCTACATCCCTCGTATTTTTTTTTTCTTTTTTGCTTTCATTTTATAACAAGAATATAAAGATTGCTCACAATACTTATGTTATATTAATAATGCATAGTTATTGTATGCCGGTAGGGTTTTTTTTTCATTTTGTTTCGTGATTCGTAAACGTGTATTCTCTATATTAATATACCACATACTATTCGTATTTTTAGCTTTATTGAGAAGAGGCGAGAGATCCGGGTGGGGATCATCTCGGGTCGGTTTTGTCCATAGCAGGCCGGCTTCTTTAGGTCAGTTCACGATTCGAATTGTTTTCTTTCATTTTTTTTTTGTTTTTTTTTTCATTCAATCTGCATCGATCAACCTGCGATTGTTTTGAAAGAAATGATAGAGTTGAATATATATTTGCGGTTTTTTTTTTTTTTAGAAATTGGATTGGCGAATATAATTTTATTTTAACCTCTGGGCGGGGGTCGTTGACCTCCCTGGCCACCATCGTCTTCCTCGGGATGAGCCGCGTTCCATTCGAGCGCCCTTTGGATTTCTGGAGGTATTGGCGGCGCAGTCGGAATGTGAGCGCCCTGAGCTTGGAAACCGTTCTCGTCGGCGGTCCACGTTAGCTGAATGTTAGTTCCATCTGGCGCCGTATGAGAACTCTGGCCCTGAGAGACCACAACTGGCTCGCCGTCCACTGGTTTAGGCTGTCCTGACTCCTGGTGACTGATTCCATTGCTCGTCTCGAAACTGCGCAAAGAATCATAACGCGTTCATTAAAAAAAATGTTAAAAAAACGCTATTTGCCAACCGCGGCGCTAGTGTCGCTCCGTGTCTGAGAAGCCGCCGAGTGGAACTCGCGGACAATTATAACGTATCAACACTCACTTGTTTACGTAATTGCCGTCGAAATTAACTTCGAGCTGTTGGGACGTAATAACAGCATCCTTTTCAGAACCACCGCCACCTCGCTGAGGCGCTGCAAGGGAGCCAGTCGCACAGAGTGCGACCGCCACTAACACCTGCGAAAGTAAACCACGTTAAGTTCTCTTCGACCTCCCCCTCAATCTCACAGTCGAATTAGCCCTTTGATGCCCAATGAACAATTTCTCTTTATTCGGTTTTGAAAATCACACCTATAAAATGAACTCTCTCTATCCAGCTTCCAGAGCGCGCAATTCCCAAACACCGCTCTACATCGGCATGACAACTCGGCAATCGTGTCACTCACATCCTGGCGTATCGATTTCACTACAAACAAGCCCAAAAATATTCATCCCGAGCCAAGCAATGACTCGATGAAACCGAAGGTACGAAAAAAAGAAACCTGAGATTTTTTAGCTACAGAATTCGCTCTTCTCCCGAAAGACTCGAACGATGAATAATAAATCTCTCCCGGCGAGCACTGTTTCTCATATGTAAACGCGTGGCTTCTTAGTTGATGTATTAGCTCGCTGTGTGGTCTGCCGACACTGTGCGAATGGATAAATGAGCGTCGCGCAACGACCAAACATGGATTTTACAACACCGGCTTACAATGTAGCGCCGTGTCGTTGGAGGATCTTGCTGAGAATCTCACGAGTACGATCGATGAGCGAATAATCCGCGAATCTTCGTCGCGCACCGGAGGAGAAGCTATTTGGAAGAGTCGTGAAAGTCGTCGTCGTTTGCCCGAAGGCGTCTCGGACTATGTGGAGTGCATGCCCGATACAAAAGGGCACTTGAATAAGATGATAATGCTCCCGGCTGCTAGGCAATACGCGATTTGCCAGCCAACGTTATTACGTCAGTTGGAAATGACGTTATGAAATTCGTAGAAGTAATGACTGTAAAACAAGCGTCAACTGCGAGGTGGCTGAGTATGTGTTTCATATATTTTCTTCCTTTTTTTTTACTCGCAGAAAATTTCAATTATAGCGTCGAATGGTCGTTCGTTCGGAGTTTCGCGTTCGATAAATGAATTCACACGTTTGCATAGCGATTACGAGACCGAGCGCTATCAATAACAGCGAGAAAAAGACCTCAAGAGTATCTTAGCTTCCGACGCGTATCCTTCGCGGATTAATATGATTTATGGATGATTTATCGATCGTTCGCTGTCTCTTAGCCCGTCAGCGCCTCCCTCGCGATTAAACGATATATATATATATATATATATATATATATATATATATATATATATATATATATATATATATATATAAAACAACGTTTACGGAAGATTACAAAGTACGTGAAAAAATTATTTATAAACGTCGCTAGGCGAGTAATTACGTATTGTGATCCTCCCCGTCTCTATCTCGGCGAGCGAAACGTAATTATGCCACTCTGCGTTGTTGCACGGCGGATCTGGGTAATGAGGGACTCCTCGGTTATGAAATATGGAACGATAGAGGAGCCAGTGCCGTGTATTCGCTTGTGGATAAGGTCACAGTTAGAAACTATAGCGAAATATGCTCGGAAACGTCGCCCCGGTGAGTCTCCTTTGAAGATTTCAAAAAAATGTTGAGACATGACTAAAAATTTTGCCGATAAAATTTGTCACGAATGACACAAAATCTTTCGGCTTCTCGAAACTAGGTTTTACCTCAAAAATTTCGAGAACCACAATCGCTGGGGTGAATTTTGATAAATTAAAGAAGAAATGTACGAAAATATAAATGTGATAAGGATTCGTCGCTCCGATTGGAAAAATGTTCACCTCTGAGCAAATCTTTTTCACCGCGACATAAAGATCCAGTAAGGAAAATTAATTATGGAAAAAATTATTTAAAAAATAACCAAAAAAATCGAAATGAATAAGGGTGAATTTTGAAAAATCAACGGTGAAATTACGAAATAAGAACTGTGATAAGGATTCATCGCTTCGATCGAGAAAATGTTCACTTCTGGATTCAATCGTCTTCACCGCGACATAACGATCCGGTGTGGAAAATGATAACGAAAAAAAAAAAAATGCAAAAAAATGAAAAATAAATAATCAGCGCGACTAATCGATGGTATCGATAATCGTAATCGCGTTCACTCGCAGTCCCCCCAAACGCAAGAGCTTACCTTAAAAGTATACATAATTTCACACGTGACACCCAGGAGGAGAACTTGAGATGCAGATGGGTTGGTACTTGTGCCTCTTCTTCAGAGGCGAGGCTCTTTATATACACCGGCCGTAGGAACGTGGTGCAGTGAAAGGGGTCATCCCTGCCCTCCTCACAATGCACTTCATCTGACCAGTGCATCTTCGGAAAAATCCGTCGTAACCGTCATCCTCTCGCTGGTAAATCGGGCCCGTTAAGTTCCGTATCTGTGTGCGAAATTAAAAAAATTCGAGGTACCCCAAAATCGACCTTCCGGCCGTCTCGTTTTTGGTCCCGACCGCGGAACCGGAAGTGCATCTTCGCCCCCTCTCCTGTACGTTGATCCCCACCACCGATTCCCGCATCCAGTGGAGGACGACGTCATTCCTCCGCATGATTGCACCATTGTTCGATCCGCCGAAGGTGCATAGCTAAAAAAATATCTCAAGTCCACGGTGCTTACTCAACCGGAAATACAACTTTTCAATATCAAACTTGACGTTTCGATTATGATTGTGGAGAAAAATAATAGATATAAAAAAATTTCATGTACGGGAGGCGGTGGCAAGTTTCATCGGGAAGGGCGACTGCAATGTCTAGGTCGACTCTGGTACTGTGTACTCTCGGGTTATTGCGTAAGTCGCGATAATTATAGTAACGGCGATTCTCGCACGTTGTAATTATGATTTATAATAGCATCTGCCAGTTTTACCGTAAGAAAGTGTCGTTGTTGGTTTGAAAAACAAGTCTCTGAAATCAATTAAACGCTTTTCTGCAAATAGTCATATTCATTCATAATCTCACATTTCGTTGCGATTATATTGAAGTAGCAAAAAATGTTCATAAAATCATAGCGGCACAGAATAATTCTACACAAAAGATCGAATAAAAAATATTTCTTTTGGCGGTAATAAGAAAAAATCCGGAACCAACAAAGCGGGCCCTTTTCGTACGGGCTGCAACATATGTCGAAACACGATTGTATTAATTGACTCAAGTCAATCATTAATTGACAATTTCCATTGATTTCAAATTGTCATATTTTGTTTCACCAAATTATTATTATTATTATTATTCTAAACATCGCTCACTACTTTAGTAAAAAAAATGTTCCCGGGTTGAAAGTATCAATTGCCAACGTCATAAAAAAAAATCTCGGACGATCGAGTGCGCCACAATTTCGTGGTTTCTTTTATTACCCCACCGGTGCTCCGTTCTCTTCATCCAATGCATACTAAAGACCTTCGTTGTGAAATTATATGCATTATTAGCGGGGAAAAACCGTGATGAATCCGCCTGGGGTACGTTCGACTTCGGCTAATAATATTACATCTAATTTGCATACCAATAGCAATGCAATATTTGCATTCCAATAGCAATTTGTTGAAACAAAATTGTATTAACCGATTCAAGCATAATTCCCTTGATTCTAAATTTCAACATTTTTTTTCACCAAATTATTATATATTTTTTAACACCCCTCGACTTTAGTACATTTATTCGGTTAATAATATTACAATATTATTAATATTGCATTCCAACGGAATGCAACATTTGTCGAATCAAAATTATATTAACTGACTTAACCATATTTCCCATGATAAAAATTTGTCAAATTTCCTTTCATCAAATTACTATTATTATTATTATTATTATTATTACATTGCCGAACCTCAGTAATTGTTTTCCCGAGTTGAAAAAATCAATTTCCATGATCAAAAACGAATCGAGTGTGCCACAATTTCATGGTTCCTTTTTACACCACCGCCCCGTTCTCCATTCATCCAATGCACGCCAAAGACCTTCCTTGCGAAATAATGCATTATAAGCTAAAAAAAAAAACTGTGATGAGTCCGTCTGGTTTACGTTCGACTTGGCTTAATAATATTATATCTAATTTGCATTCCTATGGCTATGCATCAGAAACTTTCGAGCTGGTTCGGTTTGGCGTAGAGCGAGAAGGAGACGACGCGGAGGCCTGCGTCGCGCTGCTCTCCCGCTCGCCGTGCATGAGGACACCGCGGGTGGCTGGGTGAGCTCAGGACAGAGAAAAGATCCCTGACGAGTCGAATCGGTACATCGTCGCTCGAGAGAGTCTCGGAGCGACGACGGGCAGATGAGCACATGCACCGTAGCCTGAAACGGGGAGAGACGCAAAAGTAGCTCTCCGGGCTGCAGAAGCGGCGCGCATTGCCCGAGCAGAGAGAGAGAGAGACGAGTTTCGCGGAGATCTCGTCTCACGAAGCCAACTATGTTTCATCGCTCGGTCGAGCGCGAGAGCATCCTCTCGACGGCTGTCGTGTCATAATGTGCGTCCTTTGGAACTCGCCTTTTCGCGTTGCATAATCATATTTAATAACTGTACGAGGAGTCAAGCGCGCTCTTATGAGGCGGCTACGTCGGAGCCTCGAACACGAGCCCCGATCCGGTGTGCAGCGTGTCCGCACGTTTGTAAAACGTCGGACCACCGATTGTCCCCGACTTTGCACGCAGTGCAATATCGACGGCCTCCGCGCTCGTCGGATAAATTCCCCGATCGAGCGAGCCGCAGCCTTGCGGCGTGTCGCATTTCACCGGATCACACGAGACGTCCAAGAGGCTTTCGAAAGATCCGGCACGAGCGCGCGACTGTTTAGCGATATGAGGAAGATGCGGGGGGGGGGGGGGGGGATGTAAAAATTAAAAATAAAATAAAATGGCACGACAAGGCTGCGGGTCGGCATGGACATGTAAAGTATGCGACCATGAAAAACCCGGAAGAAACGCACGGGATGTAATTTTTTTTTTATTCCGCGGCGTTTAGATCGTGCATGACCGAGTCATCGTGGCGAGCGTATTTGTGCTCGAAGCCTTCGTAAATCATCGGATCGATAGTCACTACCTCTCTTTGATAATACACGTGCGGCGGGCAGCGCAACGATATTTATTTTTTATTTTCAATTTTTTTTTTTTTCTTACTTTTCCACGGCGATTTGCCTGCTGTGCAATATGAGCAGCGGCCGGCAACATCGAGGCGGTCAATCGGGCATGATTTCATCGCGGTGCATACGCGAGAAGGTACGGCCGAGGATGGGGAAAAATAAAAAAAAAATAAAAATGTAATGCCACGAGTAGTTATCGAGTAATTACAGATGAGCCGGGGATCTCCGCGGAGGCAGCGGTTGCTCGTACAACACGAGCGCGACAGGCAGATATACGTAGAATTTATGTTTGGTGCATTACATAGGCCGACCATCGGGTCGCAGCTGGCGGATTGCATCGCATTTGATATATCCAGTTATGCCACTTTTAGATAAGAAAGTAATTACGTAAGTGCGAACGGAGACGATCCATTTGGCCTGCCGGTCAAATTATCGTCGATGTGGGGCGTTTAAGTTTGAACGACAGATTCGGAAAATCGCCTGGGATTTTATGCCTTTTTATTATTATTATTATTATTATTATTATTATTATTATTATTATTATTATTATTATTATTATTATTATTATTATTATTATTATTATTATTATTATTATTATTATTATTATTATTATTATTATTATTATTATTATTATTATTATTATTATTATTATTATTATTATTATTATTGCACTGGAAATTTTACAAAGAAAATGTACATATAAAGAAGAAAGTATGATTGCGCTTTGTACAGTTTATTCGAGATAACGGAAAATAAAAGATCGCACAGGTGATATTATTTATTTATATATTTATTTTCAACTGACAATAATAAATTGTAACCGTTAATCAAATTGGGAATGACCGGGCTGAAGGACTTCGGTCAATGGTCTATTGGCCCACCTTAAGACATTGTAATGAGTACAAAAAAGAAAGAAAAAAATAGGAAAAAATAGACCTCGTATTGTAAAGGAGGTCAATATTTCTTTTACTACTACTACTATATTAACGAATATACTTTTTGCATATGGTTAAAATGGTGAATATGGTCCGATAGTTACGATTGATTCATGTGCCAATCCAGATTGTCCATATTCGCAATTTTTACCCCACATAAGTGATTTCCATGGGGATCATGCTACAGTGAAAAAATAATCTTCAAAAAAAGTTCATAATTGCATTACATTAATGTCGATTTCTTGTTCAATTATCCGCCGAGCAGTTAGAAAGAATTCGCTTTACGAGTCACTTAAACGCTTGACAGACAGTCCCATTAGTCATCTTCCCCATCGAAACCACTCAATCCCAACTGGTGCGTGGAACGCAGCCGGTGTGCACTCGCAATTAGATAACGCCGTTAAACCGCCGTGACTCGAGACGAAAGACGTGTTTGGCCGTAAGGCGCGAGCGAAGCCGCTCTCGGCACGCGTTTCGTTCCCCCGAGGAAGCAGCACTTTCCTTCTTCGCGCCCCAGCGATATCCACCTGCGCCCACGGACGACCGAGTGTGCACAGTGGCTGCGTAACAGTGCATCGAGATGCGAATCGCTAATCCTGTAACGGATGCGCGAATCCGCAATGAATCTTCATCCCCGTTGAGCTTATCGCCGTATCCAAACGGACGATAATCGTCCGTGATCTCGTGCAGAGTTAATTTGGCGAAACCTAACCTCAACCGGCTGAAGTCACGGCTAGAAGGGCCTAATCAGCTTGGCGGCGCGCATGCGCAGTTTCGTCGTTCCTATCGCACGGAGTTTTCTCACGGGCACGGATCGTAACGTTGTTTCGTCATTGCCGGGTCTTCGAAGATCGGCGCACGATGCGCTATTGTTGGCGAAAAAAAGAACCGGCGAGGGAGCGCAGGAAAGAAAATAGTGACGATGCGGGGAAAGAAAAAAAAAAAGAGGATTTCGTCGGTGCGCCCGTAAATGGAGGCCAACGGGTTCATCGAGCAGAAAATCCCCAGCCCCGTTGTCGTATTATCTTCGGCGCTCTTCATGGGAGAATTCTGCCCGCGCCCCCTGAGCCAAGAAAAGACACACATTAGATTGGCACTGAGGAGGGCGGTGAAAGGTGAAGCGTCGTCGGAGTCTTCTGGGTAGACCGGGGGAATCCACACCGAGAGGACAACATTCAACAAATGTCACTGTCCTCCCATATAGGAGGTGGCCCATTGTCTCTACTGGGCTTTTTAATGTAGGTGCTCCATTGATTTCTGCGAAGATCTGGGAACAAGACCGGCGGCAGAGCCAGAGCCACCTACTGGGTGATCGATGAACTTTGAAAAGGGATTGATGAAAATTGAAAAAAAAGAAAATGCGGGTCAATAAAGGAGCTTTTTTCATCGGAGAGAGACAAGTTTATGAATCGACGAGACAGTCTTGTAAACTGTGGGAAACATTCGTCGAGAGGGACAGAAAAGAACGTGTTTTATTTTTGTCCGTAAAAAGAAATCGTATAAAGATCGCCCGTTTTGAGATAACGAATTTCAAGAGTTGCACTTTTGCTTCGATACTTATTAATTTTTCTAAAATGGACCTCTACATTTTTTATATTTGAACGGATTAAAATAAATAAAAACATTACGTTTTTTTTTCTTGTCCGACATAATTTTTCCTGTCCGAAATAATCATTATTTCGGACGCTACCAATAATGCGTTGAACTCATCGATTGCACGGCTAGTCTTTCTGGGTAATATTTACTCGGAACTAGGCTTCACTGAACAACCTCTTAGCGTCTTCCAGAATCGGGCACGAGAAATGACATCAACAGATGAACAGTAAGCGCAAATTGAAGAATATCTTAGCTGAGTCAAAAGGCGATTGTAGTACAAGCAAAATGTTTTGGTCATTATCTATCAGTTTCTTATCGTTTCTTTTTTATTTACATACAAATATAAGTCAGTTATACGACACATTTATACATTCATATTTTGATGATTGGTCAAGAAGCAATCCGCCAGTAAATAAATAATTAAATAATTATTCCTCGAACAAAGTCAAGAGACGCGATCGCATCTCGACCCCAAGTACTTAAAAAAAAAAAAATTTAAGCAAACAATTTCCATGGGTTTACGTATAGTAAACACGATCGCGTTTCTTGCGTAACTGGAGTACATTCACCCGATATAAAGAGGCCGAGAGCCGTTATATATGAGGCCATTCCGCCGGTAGTCCACTCTCGCCTGCACTGTTACTAAACGATCCTCCAGCGGGCAAAGGACGTCTACGACTCGTCTGGAAGTGTGCCTAGCCCTGACCTTGAGACACTTCGCTTTCATGCTCGGCGAGAATCGCACGAGTTTTAATCGTTCCGTCCGCTCGGACGTACAATCGTTCATCCTCGAACTTGTCCCAGATATAAATCCTCATCGGCGCTCGCTCAATAATTTCATCGCCTCCGGAAGGCCGATTCAATCGCAGATTGAATCGGCCTTCTCGATCGCGTAGCGATTGCGCGACGTATTATTATGATAAAAACAATTTTTACGCACCGATGATCTGATCGACGCAGAATGTGCGTGCGGAATTACAGAATTTCCGCAGTGATTCATCAAGATTTTCCGTCCAAGAGGAGAAATTCGATTGCGCAAAATGGGCGTAAATAACTGAGAGATAATGGCGCGCTTGCAGAAGGCGTAAGAATTTGTGTTAGGGTGTCGAGAGAGATACAAACTCCCCACTTGTCGAATCCGTCGAAGCGGACGCGTCGGGTTGACAATATCTTATTGTCCCAATAATAATTAATTGCCGTTCATTATACTATCGGCATATATTATTTGTGTACCGCACGAACGGTGAAGGAGGCAGCGCCGAGTCGTTGAAAAATCCCTTTGTCCCTAGGCAAACACATCGCGTCGTTAATATTATAAAAATAAAACTCCTCGCTCCTTTGACCTATAGCCGCGGAGCGATGTCTGCGGAGATGCTGGCTCTTGCTGCACCTCTATCGGCAAAGGCAGCGAGATTCAATCGGTACTGTGAATCGAGAATCCGTGTTCGGCGAACACACGCTTGCTACGACGGGAGCCGCGCTTCAGGTAGCGGCAAACAAACGGGGATTCTTCGCCGGGACGAAGGCGCGACGAAAATATTGTCGACCAAGGTCTGAAAGGAGGACGAGGTGGCGTGGATGAGCCTGGCGCCTCTTCCATGTACCACGCGATCTTGGGAGAGCTGTTCTCATCGTCGACTAGGGTGAAATTATTTATCTGAGAAATCGTCGGAAAAATTTCAGTTTAAGACGTTTTGAGAAATGTTAAGATATTTTCTTTCTGAACTTGAGTCTTGAAAATTCTGAATGACTGTTCTTCAGACACTATCGGATTCTCCATCAAAATTCGGCTCTTGTCAAACTGCAAATCGCAAAATATTTAAATTCCGAGAAAATGTTGATTTTCTCAAAAAATCAAAAAGATCTGATATTATATATTTGATACAGCATGCGCTGTTTCGATGCAGGATGAAATTCGAAAATTGTTTAAATCGTTGCGGCGTCCTGCGCCGGATAAACTGTGAAGAAGCAACATTATCCGTCGAGGGACAGAACTAGTGTGATGGAAAGGAAGCGAGAGCCCGAATAGACAAGATCGTCGAGTGACTCGCTCGCATATACCGCGGGTAGATCATCCGCATTGATTCTATCGTTAAAGACCACGGCTGTACAATCTCCCTATGCCTCGTCATGCCGCTATGAAAGGTCGTGTCGCTGTGCAAAACTCATTGAGCATACTGTAATACTACTACTGCAGTGTAACGATGGAATTTTCATTAGACGCTCGTCGTGATCGATTGGTTTCACTTTATAGTCGCTCGTTTCATCGCTCCAGTCGGTACAACGAATCGACGACTTGCACCGTGGTCCATCTTCATTCCGTGCATCGTGCATTCGGATCTCACTGTCCCGAGAATTTTTTTTATTATTATTTTTTATCTGCACACATCAAACGATCATCAAGGTCGGATTGCGAAATCTCGGCACTCGCCGAGGCGTGGGTGCAGTGCGGATTCCACAGAGCACTTCACGGATTTGTCGCGTACCATAAACTTTCGAGATCTAGCACCAAAAAATATATACTTTCTTGGCATCAGGCGCGATATTTATAGATATACATTGATTAGCATTAATTTTAATATTTGAATTAAATTATTCAAAGATCTTTCATAATTGTCAAATTCTTTTTATTTATTGCGACGACGGTCGCTGCCCACTTTCCGATTAGAAGGCTACCCACGGACCTTTTGCCAGACGAGTTTGTGTCTAATGAATTTTTGAATTTTTTTTGTCCTCGCGGAATCGAACGATCCACGCGATCGGCGGTCACGCCGAGTATTTTTTTTTCTTCCTCCCATCTTCTTTTTTTTTAATTAAAAAATTCATACGAGAAGCCCCGAGGCACAATTTGCAAATTAATAGGCGACGGTCTTATCTAACTCGTTACTCATTCTCCTGCCAGCGAGGTTACTACGTTATGAATCGCTTCATCGGTCACGCCATACGACGTTGCGATGGGATCTCTTATTATCTTGGTTGTAATTTTTTTTTTTTTTACAACATTCACTTCACGAAAATGTCGCATTTGCGTGAAAATCCTAACGACGAACAGACATTGATCTTCGTCGTCGGGACAGCTTGGAATTTTACCGAGGACGAGAGCCAGATAAATGACATTAACGAAAATGAGAAGAAAAAAAACATGTTTAAATGTAGTGGAAAAAAATAACGTTAAACCGCTGTTTGAGGTGAAAAGCGACGGTGTAAAGATGGGGCAACCTTTCGCCTTGTAGTTATGTAAGGCCTCGGGCTGAGTGACCTTTAGTTCGTTCACGGCATGCGGCATTTACGTATATACCCCCAGCCGATTACGATGTATCAGTCCTGTTCTGTTCGAAGATGATCCTTCGCCTCTATCGTTGTATTAGACCGTAGCGTGAAGATCAAAGTACATCCGTGCCAAAGAGGACCGAACCAATTGTCTACCTATTTCGTGATATTTCCAAGAACGGTTAAACCCCTCGCCCATTAGCGTGGGTGTTACCGTCGAATCCAAAAGTCGTAAGATTTTTGCTTTTCCTATCCTGCCGAGACTAGAGCAATAACCAAACGATAGATAAATCTTTATAAAAAAACATTGATTTATATATTTCGACTGTGATAATCTGATAATACTTCCAGAGATTTTAATTTTTTCACCCACTCAATGAATCTTCAACTGTCTATAAGCGAGCAGCTGCGAGCGCAGCTTCTCCTTCTGAAGCTTCGCGTTCTTTAGCATCATCGAGAATTGCTTTATCGTTTTACAAAGTTCAACTTTTTCCCGCTCCAATTTGAGGATCCCTCTGATGTCATCGGCCTGATCGGAGTCGAAATCGTCGTTCACTAGAGTACGATCGTCCAACAGCGGATCGTCCTCCGTTTCCTCGACCATCTCGCATTTCAGGTCCATGTCTATCGAAGAGTTCGATATCCGCTCGTCGATGTCGTCCGGCTCCGTCTCATCGAGTGGCTCGTTTTTTACCGTCACACTCGCGAAGCTCGGGGCCTCCAGATCGTCGTCAGCCGGATCCGGTGCAAAGACATCCTCGAAGGGATACTTGATCTTCAGATCTTCTCGACGATCGGACTTCTCGTCCGGTAGATCAATCAGGCCGGGCGCCGCCTCATCGGGAACGTCCTCGTCGAGACCCTCGAAAATCCTTATCAAATCGTCGCACGTCAGATTCTTGTCTTGCAGCTCCGTGCCCGTTATATTTTTACTGTCGAGATAGAAAGGCTTGGGCAAGGCGCTCCGGAGAAGACGCTGACGGGTCGAGTTGAAGAAACTCTCGTCGGTGAAGTGCTCGCCGCACAGACCCGCTCGTCTTATCGTTGCCGAGGACCAATAGAGCATCCTCGGGTTACCTGGGTAAAAAAAAACAAGGAACTTAAATGTACATAAAATCGAAGGCGATCCAAATGCGAAAGGGGCTTCGAGTAGCCGACACCCACCAGCATTCTTGATCCACGTGTTTAATCGCGGATCGGTGAACTGGGGAAATCTGAAGAGACGCGCACCAGTCGTGTATCTTCCGTTTTTACAGTTCAGATAAGCGCAACGGTCGAAAACCCTCTCGTCCTTCGTTCTGTAATACTCTTTCACGAGCTCCGTCGTCGACGGGTGTCTGCAAAAGTTAATTGCATTTTTATCCTTATGTTCCAATGTAAAAAAAAACACACCTGCGTGCCTGATAATTACACAGCGATACGTACTTTTTGCTGATATAATCTGGAATCGTAATCATCACTGGCTCACCCTTCTCGGTGTGAATGTTTTTGCCTCTGGCGATCGATTTCGTTATCTCGACTCTGCGATAAATCAAATATTATTTCTTAACTCGATGCAGTAGATGGGTGAAAAAATGAATAAAGCGTACTTGCGTTGCGCGTCAACGTCGTGACTGTATCTCGACGTGGTCGTCAGTTCTTTTTTCTGTACATTTCTCGTCACATTGATGAGATACCTCTCCAATCGGTAAGGCATATTTTCGCCGGATTTCTCGTCCTGGCAGGGTTCCTCCGAGCCCTCGTCGATCACCTGCATTTCCGAGATTGCTTTTTCGGATGCCTGGGCGTCTCCTGGATTTGTCTGGCTCGTCGAGGTCGACGCTGCCGCCTCGAGCCTCGCCGCTTCGGAATTGTTCACGTAAATTTTGTGAAAATGCGGACGAGGCTTCTCCCCGCTCGGCGTTGACTGACGATTTGCTGGGCAGGTCTCGGGATTCTTGCACCTCTCCAATATCACTGTTCTGTTGGAATCGCAAATTTGCTCCTCAATCTTAATCATCTTGACTTTCCGAAGCGTTTTCACTGCTTCGGCTATGTGAGTCTGCACCGGCATCGGGTTTTCAGCAGATGAAGAGGGATCGTCCGGATCCAAGCTCTCCTGCAAGGCTGAAAAATCCCTCTGCAATTCCTCGGCGTCAACGAGCCTTCGGCTTCGAGTACGTTTGCGGGGCAAAGATTTTATATGCTCCAACAGAGTTGAACTCGCCGTTGTCTGCACTTCTGTAGCGCTGTAAGGCTTCGGCACTGCGTAACGCCTCAAACTCTGACGAGTCTCATTGGTGAATGATTCTCTGCCGAAGTGATCCGCACAGATACCCGCTCTCCTTACCGTCGCGCTGGACCATGTTCGTAGACGAACGTTTCCTGTGTAACATTTTTTATGTTAGTTCGAACATGACTGACTGCACGACTTGGTTGACGAACGAATATTGGTGTACAAACCAGCATATCTTATCCAAAGATTGTGCCGGGGGTCATTGTACGCAGGAAATCTGAATAGCTTATGACCCGTGGAATTTTTGCCGTTGTAGCAATTCAGATAGGCACATCGATCGTATATCTTGTCAAGTGGCCGTTCGCTTGCCATAGTCATCCGTTTACAGATATACGGGAATCTGCAAATAATAAATTATTTATTTATTTATTTATTAGGTTTACAAGGCCGAACGTTTTTACATAGATGTGTATGCGTTAGAATATAATATAGATCTCAAAGAATAATAATTTGTATAATAGCAGTTCATAATACTTGAATATATTACTCGCACCGTAAGATAATTTACCAGCAGAATCGATACATTTGTGTTTGTACGAGCAAAATTCAGAAAATATATGAACAATTCGATAATACAAGAGTATGAAAGTACACACAGAAGTACGAAACATCAGTAGTAGCGCCCAGGAGAAATAAAATATGATCAAAGCACAAGAGTTGATACTGTGGAACAGTGTCATATATTCGTTAATGGCAGACGTAATTACAGATAAAAATTAACGTATATATTGCGTATAAACGAATATTAGTAAACACAAATGAAAGCTGTCTTCAAGAGCTCGACGACGGACGAAAAGTCTAAAAACGTTACGTTAAAAAAAAACAAACAAATTATTAATACCTACAGAAAACAAAACATTTAACGCTTCACAGATACGATGCAGCATTTTATAATTACCAATTGTCACGATTAAACGATAACAGCGAGTGAATTTAACCTCTCGTCTCGTAGCAGTAACGATACACGGAAATGACAAAACAAAATTAGCGCTATCTACAGGGAAAATGAATAAGTGACACGTGCACGTGTTACCCGTCGAGTATTGTCAACAAGTGGTTTTCAATATATTATTATTATTATTGATATTTACAAAACG
The DNA here is from genome assembly GCA_964017025.1 of Stenichneumon culpator. Lineage (NCBI taxonomy): Eukaryota > Metazoa > Arthropoda > Insecta > Hymenoptera > Ichneumonidae > Stenichneumon > Stenichneumon culpator. Next base: position 13,506,981 of record OZ024779.1, on the reverse strand, counting down.
GAAGTATACACTTATATAATCTGCTTCAAAAAAAAATGTATCTCTGATCTGAGCTAAAGATACAAGAATCAAGTCTGTTTTTATCCAGTGTGATTTGTTCAGCAACAAAGATGCTCTAGACTGGACCGGCTAATATATCCACAATGATACCTTGTTCGCTATATATTTATATCGTTATGGATCTTTTTTTTCTCAATTGCAGTATCGTATCGGTCGATTACATTAATCGCTGGCAAAGAGCTTGTTCAGATGGGTCGTCAGCAGGTACAGCGGCATGCCCATCACCGTGTAATGATCGCCTTCTATTCTCTCTATCAGGCACCCTCCGAAGCCTTGAATGCCGTATCCTCCAGCTTTGTCGCTTGAATAGAAAACAGAACCAATAATACAATTTCGACTCAGAGAAGTGGCCAATGATTCGGTTCGATATTCAAAACTAACAGAGGTTCTTTGGTACGGACGTAGGCCTCAATTTGCTCCCTCGATATGTCGCCGAACTTGACGTTCGTGCTCTCGTAGAACTTGATCTCGACTTTCGGAGTCTTGAGGCACACTCCGGTGTACACTATGTGAGTCTTGTTAGCTAGGCTGAAGAGAATCTCATTTAATTTACAGTCTTTTTGCCAATATGACACAAAACATATCAAGCAGCAATTTGTATTTACCGAGTGAGCATGCTACAAGCATCCGCCTCGTCCGTAGGCTTCCCATAAATTTTGTCACCCATCGTCACTAACGTATCTGCTCCTATTATCAGCGTCGGAGGTGTTTCATCATTCTTCAAACGTTCGTAGACTTCCTGAACCTTGTAGTACGCCAGATCTTGCACGTACTCTCCGTGACTGTTGTATTTTTCTCTGTCCAGATTTTCGTCGTACGTTGACGGTACGCACTCGGCATTGATACCCTTGACATTGAAAGAAACAAAATTATTAGCTCGATTATCCAATTGATTATTATCACCGTGTATTTGTTTACCAAGTTTTTAATAATCTCGTGACGCCTCGGCGATCCACTGGCCAGTATAACACGACCTTTCAGAAGAGCCTGAAAAGTTGGTTCCAACATGTTGTTTTTGTTAAGATAAATATACCGTAACTGTTTCAATGAAATTGACAACTATCACCGCGACATGTAGTGTGTTCGTGTAATAAAAAATGTGCACGTGTCGGTGCAACGTGCGCGCGGCAATCGCGGATTACCGATGTGCTTTGCGAAATCACCACGGTCGCGTAGTTCGTTGTCGGGCGAAAGCCGCCACGCGCAAAAAAAAATTAACGACGTTATCATCTCCTCGATTGCTAAGGCAGGGTAACCAAGTTGAAATTATCACCGTTTCTCCGTGCAAGACTTTTGCGTGTCCCGATTTCCTCGTCACTTTTTGCTTCTGCGGCTTATGTCACGCTATCGCAGCGAGTCGCGAGAGCTCTGTCAGTCCTAAAGTTAGTTTAACGTTATCCGCTCGGGGAGAGGAAGAAACTGCGCTGAGTTCGATAAATTGTAATTCGGCTGATCGATAAGAGACGGTCTCTCTTTCAAGCATGGAAGACGTTTTGGACGAAATCGTATCTTCGGAAGATTTAAAGGTAATGGCAAATTTTTACAATTTTTTTTTATTTTTCGTTTTTAAATTGCGGACTATTTGACTTCTCACGTCTTTGACAAATGATGCGTGTGTGATGACTGACGGATATATTCGCTATAGGTTAATCTTTCCAGTACGAATGAGTCACAATTCATTGCTGCAATACCTCCTAAACTTGCTGTAGAAACGTTCAATCATCGATAGCTCTCGTTCCGTCAATTGCATAGAGCAGTTGCGTGGAATACGAGATCGTAAACTTTTCTTGTTTCTGATATTCTCTGTCTTTCGTTACAGAAATTTGAATGTGCCTACAACGAGGAACTGCGAACGAGGCAGCACGTATCGCAAAAAGTGCAGTTCGAATATGCCTGGTGTCTGGTGAGAAGTAAATACACAGCGGATATACAAAAGGGTATAATCCTACTGGAGGATCTTTTCAACAATCACGGAGACAGCGAGAAGCGGGATTGCCTCTATTACTTAGCCATCGGAAATGCAAGGATAAAAGTTAGTGCACAGCGTTTCATGCGAAAGACTGCAAAATTTTTACTTCACACAATGCGAAAATGACAAGCCTAACGCACGCTAAGGATAGGAAAAACCCTACTTTCATACTTTCTGTAGTAAAATTTGGTACTTTAGTCTTACAAAAAACTTAAATCGGGTGATTGCAACACTGGACTTTGACTGACACTGGAAACCTCCACTCAGAAAAAGTTTTATTGCACGAGTGTTGTAAATGACTATTATTTGGTGCAAAAATGGCACTTTTATGCACGATTTGTGTGCTTAAAAACCCTATTTTTACACTGTATGAAGTAAAATTTGGTAATATACACGTGCGAACAAGTTTTTCTTAACTTGTGTGATTGCAATACTTCCCTTCCGCTTGTGCTGCAAGCTCACACTTGTCAGAAAATTTTTTATCACGCTAGTATTGTAAATGACTATTTTGCGCCTTCAAGACTATGAGAATAACGTAATTGACTGTTCAATGCGCAGGAGTACACCAAGGGTCTTCACTACGTGAGAGCTTTTCTCCAGGTTGAGCCTGGAAATCAGCAAGTTCAGCATCTTGAGACACTGATAAAAAAGAAAATGGAAAAAGGTGTATAATGATAAGCCATTGTATTTGGATCTTGTAAAAGTTCTTATTGTTTATTTTCGTTTCAGAGGGTCTCGTGGGCATCGCGGTTGCAGGCGGCGTGATAGTAGGACTGGCTGGTATTCTAGGACTGGGCATAGCGATGGCTAGTAAAAAATCTTAGCCTATGGACGAACTTAACTAATGTGACTCTCTGTTAAAAAAAAAAAAAAAGATATGACAAAAAATATGCCTGTACCTGTACCAAATATTGTCGCTGCACGTTGATGCATCGCCTTTTAGAATTGAGACAGTACCAGCCGCATATCAGGCAAAAATCACCTCTTAATATTGATTTGTAATCTTAGGTCTGTTTCGTTCAATTTCGATATCGAGTTGACAAAAACAAAAAAAATGCCACTACAAACGAAAACGTTAGAAATAAAAAAAAAACTGTCCTTCCCTTCCAACAGCGACGTAGCAAACCAAATAATTTATAAGGTATTTACATTTTGGAAACATTCCAAAATATGTAGTTTAAACGATCGTAATGAGAGAGAGCCGCCTGCCAATTTGATGTTTCTACGAATTGTTTGAAGAATTTTCTAAGTTATTTATTTAATTGTCTAAGGTGAACGCGGTTTGTTTTCATTTTCTGTAGTTCAAGCACAGTGTGTAAAAACTCTGTTTAGCCTAGTTTTTTTGTATATAAACATTGCGAAGTTTGCTCTCGTATGTTTCGTTTTTTAATAATATACATACCGTCGAACGAGCAACGGTAACGAAATAAATTTGTTGGGCTTTGAATCGCTGGTCTGCTACCTTGAATCGTCTTACCTACCGTTGCACTCTTGACAAACGGGACTGGGGGTGATCGAATTTTATCTCCCGTACCCTCATAGGGTACAGGACACAGTAGTCCTGTACCCTACAGGACACAGTAGGACACAGTAGTCGGAGCGCGCGATCGTCCTCTCGTAGAGTAGATGACGCGACCTGGCCGTGTCTTCCCAATGACGAATCAATATTGTTCTCTCGTCTAACAACCACTGGCAATTTTTGTTACTTCGTTATGAATACCCTAAAAGATGACCTACTTTCCTCAAAGTAGTATCTTCCCTTATAAAGACTCGCGAAAATGTTCCACCCGGATTTAACATCCCCGTACAATTTACATTGTAAATCCTGGCTCTAGCGTATTTAAATAACGATTATTCGCTAGATTTAGCCGGGTCGTGTCTTCGTCAGTCGTGTATATAGAGAGGTGGGCTTATGATAGTGATGAAACGTGCTTGCCGTGTGACGGTATCGGTAGGAGTGCAGCTGGCCGGATTTACGTGATTCTCAACAGGATGGTCGCGCAGAGAATGCGGGAATATCGCCATGGCCCTCTGCATTATATCAACTCAGCGTACAGATCGGCGTATGCGCCATCCCGTCCTGCCCGCCTGCTCTAAACTCCTATTATCTCTGAGCTAGTATACTGTCGCAACGACTTATGAAATTGATTAGGTTTCCGGGATGGAAAGCCGTTTGGAGGGTTGCGGTAATAGGGAGGTGAGGAGAAGCAGAAGCAGCAGCAGCACACCTCCCGTTCCATAGGGGAAACGCATAGCGGCAGTCACGTTAGTCCCGCGTAATCAGAGTCTGTCATTTAGGCACGTCGAAGGCGTCAACGTGTACGGATTTGGAGGGGGGGCTGTTCGAGGCTTCGGGCTGCCAGGGACAAGTTTGATAGCCGCAACCGTGGCATCGAGAGCATAGTCCTACCGTATGTATATAGATATACGCATATACAGTCTATATACACGTATAGAGAGAACGTGGTGCAGTAAACTCGCTACTGTCCCACGGCGCGTACGAACCTCGGGCGTAAGCCCTCTGTCCGAAACTTCCTTCGGGAGAAAACTCTCGAAACAAGTTGCCTCCTAGCTAGTTCAGGGAGAGTACTCGTCGACGGAAAGTCCCACCGGTCGCCGCGGAGGGGCAGTACTTTTGCTCCGAGGAAGCAAAAGGAAATCGCGTGCTAAGTCACGGTGTAGTCGTCGCGGTGGCTCCTCGCGAAAACGGATCTGCCAATCTGCAACGAAATTGACGCCTTTGCGGCGAGTAGTGACGAAGGAAAGGTAAAACCCGACGACGAGGATTAGACGGAAGATGATATGGAAATAGGCGTGACTATTAGGATAAAAAGGTTGGCTTGAGGGAGGCTCGCGTAAAGCTGTCGGAATTTAATCCAACAGCGGTAGACATGGCCAGCGAGGCAAAGCCGTGCAAGGCATTATACTGTTGCGGGCTGGCGTTCTTTCTCCGCTCACTGGTGCTGCTGCTGCTGCTGCCGCTGCGGGCTGGTATTGCACGAGGTGGAAAAAAAACACGATGCTGGCGAGAGGCAAGGCAAGGAAGCAAATAGCAAACCCAGGCCGCGAGTCCTGCCGAGTGAAATAGGCGAAGCGAAATATATTACTATAGAGAAAGACCGAGTGGCGTGAGGCGAGGTAGTGAAATAAGAAGAGTACAAGCAGAAAAAGCACGTCAGGAGTAGACGCTCGCGTAAGCCAGCAAAGAGGGCCAGAGAGAAACGGCGGAAGGAGGGAGCGAGACGGACAAGGCTTTTCCGTGTGGCGCCTACTGCTTCACTCTCAAAGCTCGCGGGACAAAACTTGTCCGACGTTTCAACTAGCATTTCATCCTCTCCCCCCCCCCTTCTCCTGCCCCCCGTCGGTCTCCACTGCCTCTAACTCTCGTCATCTCAAACAAGATATTCCGACAATGCTGAAACCACAGTGATGCAAATTGCGTCCCTTCGACGAGACGTTGAATAAAGTTAACCCCGCCAGGACGCTTTCCGGCTCAGTCACGGTGCAATGTTCTCCACCAGTCAGCCCGTTCGGCTGTGCTTTCTCACGGGATGACGTTGCATTTTCGTATACACTCGCAATAACCCCGTGATGTCCGAAAAGTTTGCTCGTACCGGGCGACGCTTTTGGACGACGAAAATTCTCTCCGGGCTTTGGCCTTCTGTCGAATTGACTTTGACATCATCCTATTCAAATTGTTCATATTCGGGAACGTATTCATATAACGATTGGGAGAGGAGGTCACGGATATTAACCAGGCATTTGGCATATACCGTACACTCAAAAAAATGTTTATTAATGTATGGATACGCTAAGTTTTCATGCATAAACTGGTGCATTAAATTTCCATGTATCGTTGTCATGAAAAAGTAATGTACAGGGTATTTAAAAATTTAGAAATACTTTACTTTTATAACTTTACCTTAATTTTAGTATAAAAGTACTTCAATTCCAATGATTTGCTTTAATTTCACTGTAAAAGCACTTTAACTTTTCATCACAATTACACATTTAATTAAGTGTACAGGTTTTTTTTTTTTTTTTTTGCAAAAGAACTTCCGGTCTGGTGCATTGAATTTCTAATTTTTGTGAACAGAGTGACGCGTTTAGGTCGTCTCGACTATAGCGTCCGCGATTATAAGCGTAGCATCGTTCTTTGTTGCTGGCAGCAGACTCACACACTGCGTAACTCTCGTTATGCATATTTATTATGTAAAAAGGGCTCTTTCCGTATACTCATATAATAAATAAATAAATGTCCGTGAAGAGCGGCATAATTCATTACGAAAAATTGTTTGTTTTATCACAACTTTTGTTCTTAAGCCTTAGTGTGCATTGGGGGTCTTTCCGTCCCCAAGCACTTTGAGCACATTTTTAGGTGGGGTAAAAAAGGTTTTTTTTGGGGAAATCTCCCGGCGCGAGCTTGAAGTTTGATTCATTCACTGCAAAAAGTGTCTCAACCTTTCTTGACCCCTTTAACCATATTGACCCCGTGTGCGCTTAATGATTCGCTACGGAGGTGTGCAAACTAAGGCTCAATCTGTCTCATTCTCTTTCATGAATATAAATTGTTTGTCTGATCTGAATAAATTTTCTCGAATATCAAATGTGCGATATATTTGAATATCGTGGTTGGAGGAGTGTATCGGGTGTATGTTTCGCCGAGCCGAGTAAGAGCCCAGAGTATCGATCATTCGTTGGCATCGGAGACTCAGGCGGGGACTTGTCTCTCGATAGCCGATTGCCGGAGTACCATCCCTGAGAATGTCTTACCATTATTGTACATCCATGAACTGTGAAGCCACCGCATTCCGCGTCTATAATAGGCGAGTGTTACAGCCCGCCGAGCAGCCGGCGGTAGAACGACGACCTTTCTCCATTCGCGATTCCCATCTTGTTTCCACCCCAACTACTCATACTAGTCTCGGCAACGGAGTAACTGTTATCTCGTCACACAATTGCCGGTTCGCGCCGAACTATGCCCTCGGCGTTCTAGTTCCTGCTGCTTTGGCACATTCTAGTCTACTTACCTCTATAGCGCTGCGATACGCGCTTAGGGATGGAAACACCGTGAAAGATATACACGGTGGTGTGTACAGGGTGATGCAGAACAAATGTCGCGTGTCGTATGCATTCTGCGACCCTGAGCAGGCATTGAGTTGTTACTTCCGGGATTTTTGGTTGCTTCTCATAATTCTTTAATTTTTCAATTTTTCAATTTTTTTTTTTAATAACAAAAAGAAACTTTCAATACGATACCCATGCAGCGTATGAATACGTGTGAATTTTTTCAGATATTTAATTTCACTTTGAATTTTTTTTTATATGGGAAAAACGTGTAGAAAGTCAGAAAAATCAAAGTGAATTTAAATATCTGAAAAAATTCATACGTATTCAGAAAAATAAACGAATAATTTTCATTAAAAAAAGTTATGTTTCCGACAGATTTGTTAAACAATTAAATTTATCATCAATTTGTTAATAACATTTTGGAATTATTATTATGCAAAATTAATCTTTCCGGCATCTTTAATACGCTTGATTTTTTTTCAGATTGTTACACCATCGACAAGTGTTTACAATTCCCTCACAAGTCTCTGAAATTCGTGCGAAATCAAAACCATCCGCAAGGACTACCTTAAGGCCACGAGAAACATGTACCACGTGACGTATGAGTGCGAGAGAGATAGATGCATGTTTAGAATCAATGCAATATAAAACCGGTTGACGTTTCGGATAAAACGGAAGCATCATCGGACGCCGTATTGAATTGTACATGTGCTGATGCTTTGCTTTTTCTCGAAAAGTCTACGGTCTCTGAATCGCATTCATTACAGATTTTGGTTACCGACAGAGTCGTTTCACATTTCCTCAAGACATAGCCCAGCTGACCTTGTGCAGGTACGTTAATGGTATGGTTTCCCTCTTGCATGCAATTGTAAAAATCAAAAGAAAACTTGAATGACCAATACATTTTTGTCGTTACAGAAATTGCTGTCGGGTCATCGACCTTTATTAGTTCACCGCATCCAAGAGCGGGTTCGGTATACATATTTTTTCTGAGCAACTCTGTACAACGGACGAACGATGACGAAAGTAGGATAATCGAGTATCTTGCAGTGAAATAAGGATAAAAACAGCGAAGCAGTTGAACCGTCGGAGTGAGAGAAGCGAGGAGAGGACGGAATAGAAGGAGAGATGAGGAATGAATCGAGGACAACGAGTAAGAGTGGGCGGGTGGAAGGGGGGAAACGGGGGTTGTAGAGGGCAGAGAGGTACGAAGAACGAGGCGAAGTTAATTCGGGTAAATTAGAGCTGCAGATCCTAACCCCGTCTCGTAACCCCCGACGCTCAACTGAAAACTGAATTATTTATCAAATACTTCATTTGCATATATATTAGCGGGTCTCTAGGCGGCCGACGGGGGCGCGGCAACCCTTGGTACCGCGATGGTAGTGGTGAACCACCGGCAGTGTGTACCAGCAGGAGCGAAGGCACGTTGGATATGCACCTAGCTAAACCAGTGCTCTTGCAATCCTGCAATCTCGCGGTCCTTCCCTCCTTCAATTCCCTCAACAGCCGGCAAACACGTCTCGTACAACCAACCCCCTTTTCACGCCCTTCCCTCATTCCATTATCACTCGATAGGGGGCTTTTAATATTCTACGATTCTTTTTTTTATCCTCTCGCCTCGAAGGTGAGAGAAGAATTTCCGAGAGTTTCTCGACTGGAATGACACTTTACTCTAAAAGCTCGACGACAAATATACATTTATCGAATGTATTGAAAAAAATTGCTCACACGATGCATGTTACATAGGGTAAAGGTGGTGAATATGGCCCACTGGAAAGTCTTCGATTGTACTTGGTTTGGATAGGTACCCGAAAATATCCTCTATAAAGACATGGCAATTAATATTAGTAATTGCTATATTATTAACTAATATTATCGATAATAGTTTTAGGATTTTTTTTCAGGTACTTCAAGCGGTGATCCATCTTACTTGATTTCTATGCATATGAACCATAGGGGTTAGGTTATAATTGATCTTACCTGCGAGTGGCTTCAGACATCGAGAATTGAATTAAAGTTTCCTCAGAACTCCAAGTTTCTATGATATCGAAGTAAATTTACCTATTCTAACGAGACATAAGGTTGGTCCATATTACCGAACTGCGTCTGATATATGAAAATCAAGGAAACTGGTCTCTTAGTTTCAAATCTCATCGAGACCAAGATTCGACGCTCAAAACACCTCACTGTTATCAATACAACCGCAATCGAACGAAGTATCAGATCTTTTTTTAAATCAGCATTTGCGTCAACGCGCACTGGTCCGTCTTACCTCAGCGGGCCGTGTTCGCCACTTTTACCCTGTGTACCGTATGTAACTCACCGATGTATATCCACTCGATTCCTTGGAGTTGGTTCTTACGTGAACGGTATTCGACTGAGTTCTCTTTACCGTGAAACGAATCGACGTGTACGTCGTTAAGGAGGTCAATTAGCCCGAACGAATATACCCACCGGCATGACACAGAGACCGGCAGAGAGTGAGCAGCGAGTGGGAGCTTCGAAATTCGATGCAGCTGCTCCGAGCCCAAGTTCTCCCTATTACCTCTACAATCCACCCCTCGCCAGTTGCACAGTACAGTGAGCAGCAATATGCTCCACTCCACACCGTAGGTACCAGGCTACAAGCTCGTTCCAGCATCTTAGGTACACACCGGTACGGTTTACGTACCTTCGAAGATACGACAGACCCGTGCTGCCTTGGATCTACGGTGCGTCGAGCGTTTACGGTGTTCATGCACCCTCATCGAGAGTTAGACCAGAAAGGCTACTTTGCTCTGTCGAATAATGTGTGACAAGGGCTACAAACGAAGCCGCGGAGTCATTAACCCTTCAAGTACTGGAGACTTTGCGCCGAGAGCAGACGACCATGTATTCTTTTAAGCGCAAAAACGATACGGATAATAATAATAATAATAATAATTATTATTATTTTTTGAGCATTCTCCACAGAAATACATTCATCTGATATTTACATGTACACATTTGGTAACATTAGGTATAATTCCTCTTATACGAGCTAGTGGGGCTAATGCTTGAAATACGAGGTATTTCTGTCGCGCTCAATACACATAGAGTGATGGCAAAAGTGTCATAAGCACTTGTCCGCAATGTAAAATTATATGAACAGAAAAATCTATAATATTTAACGTTTCTTTAGCGGATTGAATAGTTTTTTTTTATACACAGCTTGCCCTTGCTGCGTAGGGCTTAAGAACTAATTTAGCCTTTCACTTTGTTCGGATGTTCATATCGAAAGGCATATTGACTAAGAGCAATTCTTTACCATTTATTGATTGAATCGATGAAAAAAATTATGTCTATAGATACGCTTACTAGTGTCAAATTAAATTCCTAATACTTAAATTCGGAATGAATCAAATCTGCATAGGAGTGTCTGACGACTGGGACGTGGCAACGCATTGCTACTCTTATCTATCATCGTTCCTCGTGTCAAATGGCCGCGAATCGCGGACACAGGTTTTACACTCGCCGAATCATTTGCGAATATATAATCATTTTCGAATATATAATTATTTGCGAATATATAATTATTAGCAAATATATACTCTTGGATGCGACAGTTATAAGTATCTGTTATTTTTGCATTTCATTTTGTTATCTTTTTTCGCAAACATTTCATTCTCTCTTGTTTCAGAGTCGGAGAGCGCCGTACGAGATTGCCGGAGCAACGGTTTTTCCAAGAATTACGAGCCGTTATTAAATTATACGTTATTACGTGAGAACTTTTTTGCATCGCAATGGTGCAGAGCGCTGGCTTGCCAAAAGATCCTTTATGCGCCCGAAGCCGTCTGAATCCCCGGTCACACATACACACACTCTTATTTTAAAAAAATGTTACACACTCGCACACTTATACAAACACACGCACACACACCGACTCTATTCTCTCGCAGCAAGCTTCTATTATTTTTCTTGTACGGCTGAACAACCTTTGTGAGACTTACCCCGAGCGCTTACATTGCTCGCTAAAATGTCCTGGCAACGTCTTACGTCGATGAAAACTCCCTCACTCATCCGTCCGGAATGAGTAGCAAAAAAACGAGACACGGATAATGACAAAAAAAAAAACAAAAAAAAGGCCAACACTTTGCCAGATGCAGATTCCTCGAGTAACACGAGCGATTGATTTTTATTAACTTCGGTCCCGAATAATATCGACTACTATTATTGTTTATAACAAAACAATTTGGACCAGCTCACGGCACAGTCGACGTTTGAATATGCAATATTTTCTCCTGAAGACGGAATTATCGTTACGGGAATCGCTCCGACGCTCTTTAATTCTCACCACACTGTGGGGGGAAGGCTGGAACGGCACCTGCCGTTTCCCGACGATCCACTGAATTAAATTATTAAGTATATTCCGTGTGTAGACAGAGATGCAAAAAAAAAAGAACACGAAGAAAAGTGAGAAAAAGTAAAAACAGCGCGGAGAGTTCGAGTTCGCGGTGTAGATGCGAGTTTAATAACCCGCGAAGAGCGAGGCGCGGCCTGCCCTCGTTGCCATCGTTTCAGCGTTATCTGTTTTGTGGCGAGCGGAGTTTCTGGCTCTCCTCTGGAGTCTCGCCTTCCTTTAATGTCTCTTTAATGCACCGCCGTACTTACACTCGTCGTGCCTTACGAGCATCCTCGTAAAGTACGGATCCATCCACTCCCTCGCACATAAAATGTCCGGAGGACAAAGAAAACCACCGTACATAATTGTTTCGGATAACCGAGTGATATTTCATTCTCATATTCATTAATTTTCTCCGGCCGGAGCGAGAGTCAGAGTGACTATAGAGAGCATGAGCGAGGAGATGGGGCAGAGAGAAAGATGGAACCACACGGCGAATGACGGATGATTTAGTGCATTCGGGGCGAATGCAATGCCAAGAGAAAATCGCAGATCTCGGAGTTAGTTAAGATATAACTTGGCTCGGCTGAGGAACTTCGCATCGCTTTCGAGATCGAAATTCTATACCGTGTGCGACGCTACGGCACGCGACATGTAACTACCTCGGAAACGCAAAGTCACGGCGATACACCTATAAATATGTTGTAGAGCAAAACGATCGGGATTTAAGCCAAAGGTTTATCATCTTATTTCGTGTTGGGCGAGAGCAATTCTAAATTTCAAAAAAGTATCCGGTTAGTCGATAGTTCTGTTGCTATCCGGAAGTACATTTTCTTCTGTTTTTTTGTACATGAAATATATGCCTAAGATCGAGCGAGCGGCCATAATGCTAAGAGATCACAATGATATCAAACTACCAGTTCTCTCTTTGCTTCGCATATACTTCTTAGACCCATTATTCGCGTACTAGAATGGGCGAAATTGGAGACGATATCATATCAAAGAAAACCATGGAAACATAATTTATCGAACAGGGTTGCGATCTGTGGAACGCATTACCAGCCGAAATAATCGATCCAGAGACAATCAATCAGTTTAAAAATAGACTCGATAAACACTTGTCTACTTAATGTAAACTACATGATGCAGATACTATAAGTTGTAAACTTTCTTTCTGTAAATAATAATAATAATAATAATAACGTCATAAGATTAATCGTAAGACAAATTCAAAGCGTTACTGTTACTAGTAATAGTAAAAGTGGATTTATTGAGAATGTCGTGCAGTTTATCCAATATCTGGTACATTCCTCTATGAAGTAGTTACAACTTTCAGATAGACTTTGGCAATGGGCCATCGACCAGAGTTCTTCAGCCCTTACTATTACTATATTATTAATTTATTCTACTTTTATACTCATATTTTCTAGTAATGTTATTATCTGATTATTTGATTTCCCAACAACAATCACATCCCATTGTATTTATTCTTATTGGCCCACAGTTCAACTAGCGAATAGTAAAATTACCAATATCAATACATTATTTTGTTTTTCAGATCACGACAGTTGTCGTACACACCGAATGGAAATGCAGCGCTTTACTGAATAAAGAGACACAGTAGCGTCTCGACGCCAAGTACTTAAAAAAAAAACGATTTTTTTTTAAAGCGAAACGTTACCGTGTATTTGTACTCCGATATGCCGGAAATGAAATCTTTCGGTCGATGATACTTGAAAACGAAGAGTCGGCTCGGAAATTCGATTAACAATTACTCCGTTATGTATGAATATTTTTCATACGAAAAAATGCTGAAACTCGTGAAGACCACGTGTAAAACGTGTCTATAATTCAGACCTTGTCAAAAAAAGATCCAACAAAAAAACTGAAAATCGACCTCTTTTTTGGGCGCCAAGCTTACGCATCCCCCTAAGGAACCTGAGAGACGAGAGATAGCTCGATAGCTACTTTCCGCCCGGCCCGAGAACATCGAGCGATCGGGCCAAAGCCCTCTTAAAGCCGCCGCACCCTTGCAGCTTACCCTTTCGACGAGAGACTCTCCCTCGGGTGAAATTGTAACGCGAACTTTCGGCGAACTATCCTCACCTCTGGCTCGGCGCCGAATTTTCCTCTCGGCTTTTCGCCCTCCGACGTTTCGTTCTATCTTCCCCCTATTAAAAAAATATATATACACTGAGAGAAGGATGTAATTAAGAAAACAGGTCATCTAAGAAAAATTACCATAGGTCATAGTGGTACGCAACTAGGGCATCACCTATGGCAGAAAGACCCAGATTTTCCAAGAATTTTTGCCCCGATTATTGACTGCGGCCCAATCACTGATCGTTACAATGAGACAAGAAATAGTATTTCCTACTATAACGAATAGTTCACAGGAGGAACGTCTTTACAGATACTTTCTAATAGTATATATTTAATTGGTAAAACTATTATTATTGCAATCATGATTTTTTGGCACTGTCGCAACTACATAATGTAGACGTTCCCCTTGAGAACTATTTTTAATGGTAAAAAGTCAGTATTGATGCTTCAACTATGAAATTTTTTCTCAGTGCAGTCGTATTATCTACGGTAGAAAATTCATGCGTCATGTGATTGAATAAGGATCGGGACAAAATGTTATAAAATCGTCGACTTTCGGCGTTTTATCTGTGAACCCGCCAGAAACAAGCTCGCGCAGGTCATTTTCTTGTCTGTTGCGTTAAGCGCATATTTTTCTAAAGAAAGTTTCTTTTCTTTATGATAAGCAAATAAAATGATGAATCCAAGTCGTACTGTGTGATTAAGCGACAATTAAAACAGTAGAAAAGAATGAGAAATTACAATTTCGCTAAAAAATACGTAGATCAGAATTAAGAATATAATGACGCCCCGTGCTCCCATTACTGTCCACATATTCCAGTCAACGCGATCAGCACGCTGGTGAGTTATGTTTGGTCACTAATTGGGCATAGATGCAACACGCCATGAGTCAGTGATTAGGCCTTAGATAGGTCATAGTCCACTATATGGCCTATATGACAACATTGTCGGACACTAATTGGCTAATTTACAGCAGTGCGTACATTTCGAGATTATAATTTAAAAATTGTCAAAAATAATAAAATAATACTCGTTTCAGTAAGTTAAGACTCTAAACGTTTCTGCAATACCAATTATGTCAAAACCTCCACTATTTTTAACAATATTCTTTCATTTTCAATGACATGCTTAGCTTATGTGGTAAGTCATTGGGCCGCTCACCCTATCTACGAAAAATTATTATAATTTCAGCACTTCCGGTCATAGGTAGCGATATAGTCATATTTACTAGATCCTTCTTTCAGTCTACATATATATATATATATATATTGTGACGTACCACGTCACAATATATAAAACAAAAAAGAATAAAATGAGTGGATCAAGCATGAAAGCACCGTCGGCTGTTGGGGTTGCAGGACACATCCCAGCCGTATGAATTTAAGCCCCGTCTCTTCCACGCCAGAAGCCGGGATGTACCGTCTATACGGATACCGTGTGTACTTCTATTTCCCGGGATGCTCTCTCCGGTCCTCCGTGGTACCCGAGCAATTAATTTTTCGTCGCGTTTTACTATGACCACCTGGCCCAGAGAGACAGCCGAATAGCGCATCGTATCAGAGCACCGGAGAGATGGCCGCTCGACCGAGGGAACACACGGAACAGAAGCTCCGGCACTCCAGCTCCGGGACATACACGCGATATGTACGTTCGCCACGATCGTATATCTCTCGCGATCTCATCCGCAGCGCAACGACAAGGCACACCGTTGGCCGTATGGAGCGTCGACCGTACGCGCCAAACATTAACCATCAGCTACATACAAATCCTCTCAAACACACGCAGCCGGACGGCCGCGTGATACACGGAGAGAAAGACAGGATGGAGGGCGAAGAATAAATTTTAGTACCCGAGTAACTGCGTGAGGTGTCCTCTCGCTGGACGGGAGAGAGCTTCGCGATTACCCGCACTCGTGTGCGTCCACTCGAATACTCGGTATTCTCGGGACTTGCTGGACATGTGTGGAGAAATCCAAAAAAATCCAGAAAATCTTGGGTCATCCATAAAAATTGCTATGATCCGAACCGTACTGCGTCGGCGTCTTCGACTATTCTTTTGTTAAAAAAAAACAAAGTGAACATATTAGGGGAAAAATCAGTCGATTATGGATTATCGCTGACCACTTTTATATTCAATACTGGGTTTTTAGGACTTAAAGATTTTTCCGAACAGCTTTCTTTTTAAGCTTCGGAAAAATCTGAAGAAATTCATAAAAATGCAGTATCGCATATAAAAATAGTTACGTCATAGCCCAAATAAACTCAGTTTTTTTTCAATTTTTTTTAGATATAACACAAGATTTATCAGAATAGGTTCAGATTTTTAATTTGTGGCGATCAATAAGTTTATTTTATAATAATAAATGATCATAAGCAGTTTGAAAAAAATCTGCTTTTGGGAGTTAGTTCAGTCATGTAAAAAATCGCGGACCCAATCGAAGATGTGAAGGGTCAGACCAGGTCGAAATTGTAGGGAATGCCCCATATATAGTGCACTGAGAAATGTAGGTTGTTCTCTGGCTTCTATAGGCATACGTCGGTTCTACGTTGGGTAGTATTCTGCAGGGTGCGCGGCACCGGAAAATATATATGTCTTTTATGTGGGGTCGGTCAGGCGAGGGTTCTGGGCCGGTCCACCGGCCTCGTCCGCGGCTTCCGTCATTTCGCACATCTCGTAAACTCGTGCCAGCTGTCCGGAGGTCTGTTCGAGGCTGCGACCGGAAAGCCTCGGAATCACAGTTATCGACACCGGCGGTTACCATTTACCGATTCCCAAACCGCCTGTGATATTTTTAAACAAAAATTGGAGACCATATTATTGTCCTTCTTCGTCGATTCCAGTGACCGTAATTGCGTTGCCTAGCGGAACTAGTGCAATCCCGAATATAGTGCGACTGCGACTAAGTCAAAATTTGGCAGTGCATCAGCCCATTTGCAATCTGTCGACGATCACCTCAGTTTCGTTAGGGTCGCTGCCACGACCGGAAACTTTGGAGGATTGGTCATCACCGATGACGTGACGGCTGGTCCAAATTTGAATGATGGAAAAATATGGCGATCGCCGGGATTCGAACCCGAGTTAGGGTCGAATTTCAAGACAATAGTTCGAACTTGTGATCGAACTTGAGATCAAAGTGGATTTCTTGCTTAAATCGAACTTAAGATCAAAATGGATTTCTTGCTTAAATCGAACTTGAGATCAAAGTGGATTTCTTGCTTAAATCGAACTTAAGATCAAACTTAAATTCGAACTTAAGATCGAACTTAAGATAAAAATTAAGATCGAACTTAAGATTAAATTTTAATTCGAACTTAAGAGCAAACCTAAGCGCGAACTCAAGATCAAGCTTCAGATAGATCGTAAGCACGCAATGAAGTTCGGGCCAAACTGCGATCTTAATTTGTATCTCAAGAGCGATCTTAAGTTCAAACTAATGCCTTAAAATTCGACCCTTAGTCGGTCACCAATAAGTAATAGCCCTAACCACAGCGTCATCGTCGCCTTCATCATTTCCATCATTCGAGTTCCCAACGTATATGCAATGCTGGATTTGAATTTTACAATCAACCCCATTAATCTTCGGCCCCCGGAAGTCACAGTAACAAGCACGCTGCGATAGAGGTGATAAAAATACGAATGATCTTTCGGAATTAAAAATACCTTTGATAACCACCGATCCCAAAAGTCCTCGCAGAGCCGCACCTCCGGTACGCAGTTGATGATGTCGGGCGCGCGTTTGGCATATCGATGTAATTGCGGGATTATAACGCTCGGTGAAGCCGCTCACGGAACGAGAGGTACGCACAGGAATTCGCTATCTCTACGTTATACCGGGCGCGTATCAAAACCCAGCTGTGTGGGATTTTTAATTACAAAACTCGTTCCACCCCCTCTGAATTACTCACTGCGGCTTTGCTCCCGCCCCCCCCTTAAACCCGTCTCTTTCTCTGCGCTATCTCTCTGACGAGCACATCGGGGCATCGCGCCCGACACCCCGGCAGTCGCGAAACCGTCAGACGGGAATCCATATTCATCGCGTTGCGACGGCATACTGATTACACTCGTATTCCGGTGTGTACGTCTCTCTCTCCGTCAGTCTGTGACGGGACCGTCTGTGCGCGTGTGGATGAAACCTCCGAAGCCACGAACGACCGGCGAGGATATCACCTCCCGCTTTCTCCTCATCCTCGTCGCATTCGTACTCCGGGAAATTCGCGGAAACTTCGTTTCGATATTATGCTCGCGCCTTCCTTCCAATCCACCTCCCCCCCCCCCCGCCCCGCAGCCGCTGATTCCGTCGTGCTTCTGTCAAGTCGCGCCACACTTCGAATATTGCTGAATTCCGAATAGGCAGCCGCCCCCACCGCGTCAGGACAAACAGGAGGGCCCTCGCGCACCTCCCTGCCGTCAAGCCGATCGTTGTTTTACTTTGACAAACTTCGACAGAATTCGGCAGGAGCCTTCAATCTCCTGCTCCGAGCGCAGACCGGGCTTTGGGGAATTATTCGGGGGAAGGTTTTGCGAAATTCGCTGCCATCGCGCCGAGACGATTTCCAATTGCTCGTACGTCGCTCCTTTCAGCAGCGGCGCATCCCGCGTCTCGCGAATTCTCGTCATATCTCGGTGATGTATTTTACTTTTCTTTCGGCGCAGCGTAGCCAAGAATGTGACTTTTTACGTGTCAAATTGCTGGATAAGAATTTTAAGTGACGGATCGACGTCGAACTATAAGAAGGGGTGAAGGGGGTTAAAGTTTATGGAGAAAAAATATGGCGGAGGTCCCTCCAAGTCTGCGCCGGGGAGGAAATATGGGTATAATACATATATATATTTTTTCATTTATACACATATATGGGGCATTCGGCGTTAAGTCGAACGGTCCAAAACTCTGGCCCTCTTAGATCGAGCTCAAATTTCATGAGGTTGTATTTATGTATTGTGAGTACTTGGCATTTTTTCCAGATTTTTATCGATTCGCGCTTTCGAGCTAGGATATTGGCGTGTTAATTTAAAAAAATTATTTTATTACAGAAACTTCTGGTCGTATAAAAAAATGTTACCTACAAAAAAGATGCTATTTTCGATGAAATATCTTTTTACATTTTTTTTTTCAAATTGTCCAAATATGAGAAACTTTAAAAATAGAAAGAAATTTTTATTTTTAATAGGATTTCAGCAGGTATAACTGTAAATTCTGCAAAAAATTTCACAGAATGTCCTCTTATTCAGGATATATGCATACATCATATACCAAAAAATTGTTAAACGTGTGCGGAAATTGCACGCCATCTGAACCCATTCTAAAATGTATACGTTTTGTTTCACTTCAATAAAAGAACATTCTGTGAAATTGTTAGCAAAATTCACAGTCATACATACTGAAAAATAAAAAAAAATCTGTTTTTTTTTTAAGTTTTGCCTGAACTTACGTGTATAAGTCTAATCTTAAATTCGGACTTAAGTTTGATCTATAGTTCTAACTTAAGTTTGATCTCAAGTTCGAACTTAAGTTAGATTTCAAGGTCAACCTTATGTCTCAAAATTCGAGCCTAAGTGGGTTAGGGTTTGTTGCCGTTCGACTTGACGTGGAAAGCCCCATATATACCTGCGAAATATGTATCCCATGGGCGTTGCGCAGAAAAAGCCAGTAGATCTCCTTCGGCAATGATGACGGATTACGGTCAACGTCGCTGAGGACGGTATAGATAGAAGTCGCGTGACGTAATCGATAAGTCGAAGGTCCTGTCGTATGGGAGGTCGAGGACTCGCAGGATCTACCTCGAGGTCCGCGTGCCTTCCGGTCACTTTGATCGTGTAAACACGAGCTGACGGATTCCTCCAAAGGCCAGAGTACGCGAGCGCTCGCCAATTCCCGTTTGACAAACATCAAATTTGTCGAAGGAGAAATCGAACGACGGGGGTTCTCCGGAATGAACCCCAACAGGACTTTTACCATCCGAGGAAACTTTCTCCTGTCGAGGAATCCTCCGCGATCGCGGCCCGCGAGGAGCAACCGAACGAGAAATAAATGTGGACGTTTACCGTCGTATAAGCTCGCGAGCTTGCCAAATCGGTCGGGTTTTTCGATATAAATTAAAATTCAATCTCGTCGGGTGGAGTCTCAGGGTGAAGGAGAGAGCCGCATACCCTCCGGAATTGTGAAATACGACTTGGCAGAGGATGAGCTAAACAGCGTTATGGGTTGATGCTTCGCGACCCGGCAACCATTTTCATCGGGGTATTTCTGGGACGCATTCCTACCAGTTCTCTTCACGCGTGTGCTTCACTTTGCTTATCGTCGAGGAGGAACCTGCTGTACATTCGGAAGACATTTTGCACTGATATAAAATTAATAAAATTCTCATTAACATTCTGACCAGCAAGATTTTAGTTGGGATTACATAGAAAAAATCATCCTATGTTTTTGTTTGATTTTTCAACTCATATTTATTATTTACCAGGAATCAACACCGGTTTATATGCGATCGTACGAATATATTTCTTTAAATGACTCTTATTTATAGACGTGCTCCAGTTTCTCTGTATAAAGCTTTCTTCTCGACATCCTCTTTAAGTGTAATTAGAACCATATTCATATTTTTTTCCACGCATCCCGGAATGGCAACCTCGTTGAAGATACAATTGAAAAAGTGCCGTGCACAGAAACATATTTTCGTGCGCAGTCATCTAGGAAAAATGTCACTTCCGGTTTAAGAATCTAGGTTTTCGACCGAAAGCGACGTCATCACTCTCGGCTTAAAAATCTCATTTTTGCCCAGAAGAAACGTCATCTAGGGCAAACGTCACTTCCGGCCGAAAAATGACAATTTCAAACCGGAAGTGACGTCTTTCCGAGTGACGCCAATTCCGGTTGGGAACGGATTCTTAAACCCGTGGTGCAATTTTTCTGTACGATGTAACTTCCGGTCGAAGAATGACCGCACTTAAAATATCTTCTAGGGGTCGAAAAACAGCCATAAATAATGGAGCCTAAGATCTTTGGTGGGAAATTGATTATCGGCATGAAAATATACGACGGGTCTCGCTCTATATAAATTCCGATAAAACGATTTATAAGTGGGTTGTATACGGTGATAGTGGTCAAAGTGCTCATAGCTACTCGACACCGTATCAACGTTGTCGCGACGTCGCTCTCGTTCTCCAAACCCCCGCGTCTCGGTGGCATTAATTCCGCGCAGTAACGAGCCCGCACCAGCTCCCTCGTCTCTCTCCCTTCTCCGCATGCAAGGCAAAGGATGAGGTTAGTAGAACGTGCGAGCAGCAAAGCATGGAGGGCAGACGCTCGTCGGCTTGTGCACGGTTGTAGTAGTAGCGGCAGAAGCGGCAGCGTCTACGAGGGTACGAGCCAGTGCAAGCAGAGAGGCAGGCAAAGCAGCCCCCGAGGATAGATAGGGGTGGTACGTGGGTGGCTGCGGCGAGAGGTATAAAGCCGCTGACGCAAAGAGCGAGGGAGACGGTGAAATTCTGGAAGCTGCCTAAGGGTGAGAGGAGACTACGCGGGCTTTGGCTTGGTGCCTTTGCGGACCAGCCATTAATTACTCCGACGCACCACTCTATCTACGCGCGCAAATGCATCCGCGATATCTAACGCTCGCGAGGGAGAAACGACGACGGTGATGACGACGGGCTGCTGTCGGGTGAGGGGGAGGACGAGAGAGGCGCGCACAGCCAAGGCGGGAGCGCGTCGTTCTGTATTGCCTCTTGGCTGATCCCTCTTATCTCTCATCGCGTCATCCTTAATCGCCCTCGACGGCGAGGCGTCGGCGTCAAGCGTCTCTCCACCAAGATCCATGAAAGCCTCTGGATATACCTCCTTATTATGACGGTATACACCTTTAATCGCCTCGAGTTAAGTCTCTTTCTTTTTCACGATGCAAATATCAGGCCGAAGAGTTGCAAGTGGGAAGAGATCTTTGTTGAAATTCTTCGCGAGTTTTTTATTTTTTATTTTTCGCGAAAATTTTTGCGAAAATGCCTGGTTCGAGAAAGATCTTTTCCCAGAGCTGAAAGTACTGAAATATGGATATAGGGAATCGGGAAGTACAATCGTGGGTCGGGATCTTTTTGTGCGAGACGAGCGCCGAGCAAGGGTTAGAGAAGGTGTCTGATTAGTGCGGGGCTTGCACTACTTTACAGCACACCGTGGCCCGAGTGCCCGTGGAAAGCAAGTCGCTGGTGGAGCATATACAATATGCATGAGTTTGCGTATACACCTTTAATCGTTTCGCGTTAACTTTGTTTATTTTTTCACGATGCATATACCAAGCCGAAGACTAAGAAACAAAAAGAGATCTTTGTTCAACTTCTTCGCGAGTTTTTAGAGCCAACTGTGCAAAAATTTCCGCTTCGAGAAATATCTTTCCTGGGTGTTGAAAGTGCTAAAATATGGAAATAAGTAATCGAGAAGTACAATCCTGAGTCCGGATCTTTTTGTGCGAGGCGAGTGCCGAGCGTTAAAGTTGCGCTACTTACAGCACTCCGTGGAAAGCGAGTGGCTGACGGAGTATTTATAATATGCGTGAGTTTGCATATACACCTTTAATCGTTTGGCGTTAACTTTATTTTTTCGCGATGCAAATACTAAGCCGAAGAGTAAGAAGCAGAAAGCGATCTTTGTTCAACTTCTACGCGAGTTTTTAGAGCCAATTGTGCGAAAATGCCCGCTTCGAGAAAAATATTTTCCGAGTGTTGAGAGCACTAAAATGTGAAGATAAGTGATCGAGAAGTACAATCTTTAGTGCGGATCTTTTTGTGCGAGGCGAGCGACGAGCGTTAAAGGGCCACGGGATGTGTATGACTATCCCGAGGGTTGCACTACTTACGGTACTCCGTGAAAAGTGGATGGCTGGTGGAGTATATAAATACGTGAGTTTGCATTTACACCTTTAACCGTTTCGAGTTGACTCTCTTTCTTTTTCATGATGCACATAACAAGCCGGAGAGTAAGAAGCACAAAGAGATCTTTCTGCTTCCTAATGATTCAATATCTTCGCGAGTTTTTACAGCGAATTGTGCAAAAATGTCTGCCTCGGGAAAAATCGAGAATAAGTAATCAAGAAGTACAATCCTGAGTCCGGATCTTTTTGTGCGAGGCGAGCGCCGAGCGTTAAAAACCCACGGAAGGTGTCTGACTATCCCGAGGGTTGCACTACTTACAGCACTCCGTCAAAAGCAAGTGACTGATGGAGTTGCGCGAGTTTGCGTACTCACTTTGAATCGTTTCGAGTTGACTTTCTTTCGTTTTCACAATGCAAATACCAAGCCGAAGAGTAAGAAGCAAAAAGACATTTCTGCTTCTTAACAATTCCACTTCTTCGCGAGTTTTTAAAGCCAATCTTGCGAAAATGCCCGCATCGAGAAAAATATTTTCCGAGTGCTGAAAGCACTAAAATATGGAGATAAGTAATCGAGAAGTACAATCCTGAGATCTTTTTGGGCGAGGCGAGAGCCGAGCGTTAAAGAACCACGGAAGGTGTCTGACTATCCCGAGGGTTGCACTACTTACAGCACTCCGTCAAAAGCAAGTGACTGATGGAGTTGCGTGA
Source organism: Stenichneumon culpator (assembly GCA_964017025.1). Classification (NCBI taxonomy): domain Eukaryota; kingdom Metazoa; phylum Arthropoda; class Insecta; order Hymenoptera; family Ichneumonidae; genus Stenichneumon; species Stenichneumon culpator. The sequence goes on along the minus strand of OZ024779.1, from coordinate 13,483,850 downwards.
GTTTGCGTACTCACCTTGAATCGTTTCGAGTTGACTTTCTTTTCTTTTTACAATGCAAATACCAAGCCGAAGAGTAAAAAGCAAAAAGACATCTTTCTGCTTCTTAACAATTCCACTTCTTCGCGAATTTTTACAGCCAATCGTGCGAAAACGCCTGTTTCGAGAAAAATCTTTTCCGAGTGCTGAAAGCACTAAAATATGGAGATGAGTAATCGAGAAGTACAATCCTGAGATCTTTTTGTGCGAGGCGAGTGCCGAGCGTTAAAGGGCCACGGGAGGTGTCTGACTATCCCGGGGGTTGCACTACTTACAGCACTCTGTCAAAAGCAAGTGACTGATGGAGTATATATAATATGCGTGAGTTTGCGTACTCACTGTGAATCGTTTCGAGTTGACTTTCTTTCCTTTTCACAATGCAAATACCAAGCCGAAGAGCGAGAAGCAAAGAGACATCTTTCTGCTTCTCAACAATTCCACTTCCTCGCGAGTTTTTAAAACCAATCGTGCGAAAACGCCCGCTTCGAGAAAAATCTTTTCCGAGTGCTGAAAGCACTAAAATATGGAGATAAGTAATCGAGAAGTACAATCCTGAGATCTTTTTGTGCGAGGCGAGTGCCGAGCGTTAAAGGGCCACGGGAGGTGTCTGACTATCCCGTGGGTTGCACTACTTACAGCACCCCGCGGCCCGAGTGCCCGTGGAAAGCAAGTGGCTGGTGGAGTATATATAATATGCGTGAGTTTGCGCGGGGAGTACATATAGAATGGGGATCATAACGTCAGGCAGAGGGTCGTCGGGTGGTTTCACGTCATAAAAGAATTATTTTGCAATTCTAATTCAACCGTGAGAGAGAGACGGATAGAGTAAGGGAGAGGAATGGATATAGGGGAGCGAGGGTGCACCGAAATTCGCATAACGATCAAAGTCTGTTGGCGGAGAAGCGCCCCCGAGGGTGTTGTTTCCACGTCGAGCTCTTCCCCATATCTGCTCGACTCACCCTCTCGCCCACTCTCTCTCTCTTTCTCCACTCGTAACAACGACTACGAGAGGCTTTTCCGTATAATACTGTAGGCACGGACAGGCATACTGTATACGCGCGCTGAGAGCCATAGAAACCCCGCTCGTCCACATATTAGTCGTGTATTTTAAATTCTTCCCTCACTCGTTTCGCATTCACACACACGCGAGGACACTCGACTCCACCGATCCGGCTCTCACGCTCTTCCCGTTATAAACTTTTATTTCCGTACATCTCTTTTATAGTTGTAATTTTTTTTTTTCCTCCACTATCTCTAGTCCTGCAATTTCATTTTTATTGCGCCCCTATTCTACCTGTCGCACTATTCTTGCCTATCTTCCGAATCGAAGATTCTTCTCTTCTCCAAAAATCCTCAGCGCTACTGTTGATTTGCAAAAAAAAAATAACGTGTTGGCTGTACTCGGTAATTTATAATTGAACGACAAAAAAGTAAGCATAATTTCACCTCTCAACATATACTATATTATATACTATATTTGCTGCTTTGCTGTTCCCACTTTTGCTATTATTACTAGTACTTTAATTGTTATTACTATTATTGCTATCCTTACTGGTGTTACTCTTGTCTACTGTCTTATTATTATCGAATTTCCATTATTGTATTTTTTTGTCACTACTCTACGCCTGCTTCGCTATCTAATGTATATTTAACTTGTACTTACCATGCTCTGTTCTGCTTGTATCGCACCAATTCTTAGGGGATTTATCCCTGAACCCAATAAAAACCTATCTATGTACCTATATATCTATACTTCTTACCACAGCATCGTTCATCATTCTAAGGGTCGAATTTTAAGACGTGAGTTTGACCCCGAGATCGAACTTGCGATAGAACTTAAGATCGAAGTTTGGCTCAAGCTCCATTCCGTGCTTAAGATCTATCTTAAATTCGAACTTAAGTCTGAACACAAATTCGAGTGTACTTCAACTTAGATATTGAGTTCGAACTCAAGATCAAACTTAAGCACGAAATCAAGTTCGAATTTAAGATCCGACTTAAGCACGAAATCAAGTTCGAACTGCGATTCGATCTTAAGTTCAAATCGCTAAAAAAAAAGAAAATCCCTTTTGGCTCTGCTCAGTAATTTATAATTGAACGACGAAAATGTAACCGTATCTCGCGGCTCAGCTTTCACCTCGGTCGATCACTCGATGAAAATTAAGGAGGGCTCGCTTTGATCCTAATGGGCGATGGTCCTCGTTGGTACCCTCGGGGCCCAAACTCGTCGACACTGGATACATCCCGAACGATGGAGAGAGCTTTCGGTGTCGCCACGGCGTCATCGTATTAGCTATCGAACCGCGTTAAATTTCTCTTCCATTCTCCTCCAATAGCCAATTAAGTACGGTCACTCTATTACCGCTCGATTTTCATCGGAGAACCGACGACGTACCGCCATCCAGTAGCAGGGGGGAGGGGCACAACGCCAAACTCCCTGCCGTATATATAGCCCGGCCCTGGTTCTCCGGGCTGTCGATGGCCTCGGGAGCTAATAGCCGTCGCGCCAGGACGTCGCAGATATTCTCTACCGCCGCCGAGGCGACTAGCCCGGCACGTCACCGGCGCGGAAGCGATCGAGGTGCCTGCTTCATTTTTTTCATTTTTTTTTCTCTCTTTTATAATACTATTTTCCCCCCTTTTTACCCCCTCCCGTCACTTATTAAAGATAAAAAGCTCCCGGCGTAGCAGGTTGAAACGAGAGCTGAACGAGGAATATCGAATATCACTACTGATCTTCCCTCTGCAAAGCTAACTCCCTCGATATTTTTCATCACTTCTTTTTATAAAAAAAAAAAATGTTGAATTTTTTTTTTTCATCCCTTATTCGTATTCTCTTGTGTAATGGTCGATGCCAATTTATCAGCTTCGTCCTCTGCGGCGTTGCTTTCGCGGGAGGGCAAAGTCGATCGAAAGTTAATTAAACCTCCTCTGTGACGATGCTAGTGAAGTTAATGACGGAAGGGGATGAAGAGGGTGTATTCTTGCAGTTTACATGCTTTGGATTCGCCATAAGCGATGGGGAAGCCCGAGGAGCCGAGCTCTCCTCAACTTCTTCTCCGCCGTCTTCGCTTCCACCCTCGCTGGCTGCGGTGAACGACGAAATTCGATACAATCGAGATTAAGTTCATGCCGCGAATACATTATGAATTTATGATACGTTGTCCGCCAGCATGACTACGAAACTTTGCACTAGACCCGTCGTCCCGTGGTAGTGCGACGGTGCGATGTCAGACATACGACCCACTGAGGCTCTGCGGACAGGAGATCTTTCTCATCCCCATCGCTGTCGTACATCCATAATAGGTGGATCTTACCTATCCGGCGAGTGTCAGCTAGTTGGGAAACTCGAGGACGGCTCACCTCGCCGGTACCCGAGGAAGATTTCAGATCGAATATCTATAACGGAGTGGAGCGGGTTTTATTTAGCCAATCGGAGTAACTCGCACAATGGAATGGTTTTTTTCTTTCGTGTAGTTATTAGTATATCGATTAGCTGGAAATGAAACTGAGCGATATAAAAAAAAAAACATTGGCTGGAACGAAACGTTCGATTCGACTTATTTAGATTCGATCGAGTAATACTCACTCGTTTGACGGAGTCATTGACGATAGCGGAGAAACAAGGACATGGACCGAATTTATTTGTATGGAAGGTTGGATATTTCTGGGGAAAAAATGCATTTTAATGGAAGTTTCAAAATTATGGACTGAAAAATGTGTTAATCTTGAAATGTTCCTAACCACCGAGTGTCAGCTAGTTGGGAATCTCGAGGAGGGCTCACCTCGCTGATACCCGAGGAAGATCTCTGATCGAATACCTATAACGGAATGGAGCAGGTTTTATCCAGCCAATCGGAGAAACTTGCACAATGGAATGGCTTTTTTCTTTCGTGCAGTTATTAGTATATCGGGTAGCTGGAAATTAAACGGAGCGATATAAAAAAAAACATTGGCTGGAACGAATCGTTCGATTCGACTTATTTAGATTCGATCGAGTAATACTCACTCGTTTGACGGCGTCATTTAGTAGATCGGGAGACAAGGACATGAACCAAATCTATTTGTATCAAAGGTTGGATATTTCATCCCGAAAAAATGCATCTTAATTAAAATTTTACAAATTACTTAGAATCTGTCAATATTTCAATCTCCCCTTGAATCTAAGTAAATAATTAATAACTAGTGCAGCGTCCTGCCCAGCTCGTCGGCACAGCGGGGCAAAGCGGGACAGTCAGGCCAAAACTCAATTTTCCAATAATTTTTGGATGCCCCATTTTCTCTAAACGGCGCATCCGGATTTTCAAATCCGTTTTGCCCCACATTGGAAACTAGCGTTTTGTCTCATTATCCCATTTTGCCCCGCCGTGCCATTTTGCCCCGCTCTCCCCTAGGTAAGCACAAGAGAAACAAAAGAAGGTGGAAACGGAAACGCATGCCTCGTGACTCTCAGGGGAACAATCAAACCATACAGACCGTGCGAGAATCTCAAAATCAGTCTTATCGGGACTTACCGAGTCGTTCGTCTCGGACATTGGCTTAATCCGTGGAATCCCGTTCGGTATCATCTGCATAGAGCTCCAACCGCGGGACTTCGAGGGGGCAAAGCACATTAAAAGTTGCTTGTGGATTCCATGGAATCGAGAACAGGAGGAGACCGGCGACGAAGGCGAGGGGTGGTTCGAGAACCGGCGGAACGACGAAGGTGTGCGGGAGGAAGCGCGGAGAAGTCTCCGCCGCGACGGGCGAGCGAGGGTGGAGGAGGAGGAGGAGGAACTTCTCGGCTTCCGGTAATCCTTTACTCAACGGTCGCAGCTTTAACGGTTCCACTCTGGCCTTCCTGTTAATTATTCTGGCGGACGTAACCGCGATTCTACCGCGCTGCCCGACCGACACCATCAGCATCACGAGGCGCGGTACCAGCTCGGAACTGAGCGGCCCGGTGGAAGCTCCACGTGTTGGTTGTTATGTTAATCATTCTCCGCGCTTACTATTCCCTGTATATCTCTCTGTTGCCGTGTCCAGGCCACACGTAGCCTCGCGAGTGGGTCAAGCCGGCCGAAACCCGGGGGAAACTCTCCGCGATATAATAGCAGGTCGGCTGGAGGGGGATGATAATAATTCTCTTCTGGCGTTCCCGCGCGCTCCGCGATCCCCGCTTCGCAGTCTGATATTCCATGCTGATCCGCACAGCTCGTTGTCTCGGAATTGTATAATTCTTTTTTACTCTCCTTACCAAAAAAAATAAAAAATAAAAAATAAAAATGTTGCCTTTCGGTCCCGGTCCCAAAGGTCATTATTAACCCCCCTGCCTTCTCCATTACTAGACCCTCGGCGGATTTATCTTCGAAAGAGCATTTCTTCAACCCCCTCCGTGCATGAGAGTCTCTTAGCCTCTTCGTTCATTTCGCTCCGTAGGATTCCGAGTCCTTGTCTCACGGAAAATTCTTACTCATAACGAATATAAGCCAATGTTTTCATCGGAAAAGTTTTACCGGGGAGGGGAGCGAACCGATGCTGACAATCCATCCCCCTTGACGGTGATGTAGCGGCGCGAGTGGAGAGCACAGTAGCTCGCGGGCTCGAGCCTCCTCCTTCACCTACTCCTCTCACCTCCGCTTCTGCACTCTTTTATCGAGAATGCGAGCCACCCCCCGCGTCGATCTCTGGCCGCAGTCGGAGCGAAATGCAATCCACCCCTCTTCGTCGTCCGGGGCCGAGAATGGAGCACCCGCTGCGGAGGGTTGGGGATGCTCTGTGTTCTCGGAGAACTGCGCGCTCGGCGAACTTACAAGTTTTAAAAGGCTTAAAAAGCCGAGCGGGAGAGAGGACTCCGGCGCGGTTCCTGAGTGCCGCGCCACATTGTTATACGATTGATACCGGCCTCGGTTTAATGGCGCGAGTTTCTTCTTGTACAATCCGGGCTCCCCTGCAGCCACTCCTTGCTCCTCTCCTTCTCTTCCGTCATAGCACGATCTTTCATTTTTTCTTTCCTCTTCTGTTTTATGTTTCTTTCTCTTTGTCGAGGCAGGTATTATTGAACCAATTTAGAAAGTCGCATTGTCGTTTGGTAGCGCCATTTTTTTTTTGCCCGTCAGGCCAAGAGGAATTCATGGTAGTGAACGGGGAGATTGATAATGTTCATTCGTAGTGTTCATTTGATAATATTCGTAGGAGGTTGGTAATTAGATGGAGGAGAGCGGGACAAAGTAGGACGGGCGATCGGGATGTATCGATGGGGCAAAATGGGACGTTCTACAAATATTATGAATATTTAGAAAATTGTTGGGAAACTGGGTTTTTAAAAAACGCAAGTTCTCGATCATTTTCGGACGTCCCATTTTCCCTCAGTGGAACTTAGACTTCTTCGCTAGATCAAATTCACGACTTAATCATTTTATTTTATTAAGGACATTAAAACAGTAATTATTTTAGCACATGCATTGCAATTAATGTGTTTCCATTTTAAGGGCATCAGCCCTAATACAAACAACCATCCCCTAAATCAATAGACGCCCAAAAGTTTGTCTAACCGACTTTACGAATGTCGCCCTCATTTGGCTACAGCAAACCGCTCCAACCTCCACAATCCCACACACTCCAGTCTTCGGTATTTCCCGCCCTTAATGCACAACCGAACGATAATGCGACCAGTTCGCTGGCTCCCGCTGCCAAGGTGGCTTTCCGTCCCGTGCAGTTTGGCTCCCGTCGACATCGTCCCGCTGTTTCCGTCTCTCACTTGGGCCCCGAGACGATCCCACTCCTGCCCGGTAACAACCGGGCGAAGTAAAAGTTGTTATTCCATTAGCGGGTAGGAGCCGAAGCGGTAACACAACGGGCTAACTTATAGAGAGCCGTGAGGAGTTGGCTGTTTCCAAGGCATCGCGGACCGGTGAGACACACCGTGAGGAAGACAACCTGGAGTGAGAGCTTCTTGTCGCGGGGTCTCCTCTCGAAGGATTCTCGCCCGGACGTTCCGCGACCGAGTAAACGCCATCCCGTCCCGACGGATCGTATTTCTTCGAAGAACCCGACGGGTTTCCAGCCGCATTATCCGATACAGCTGTATCAGAAAGGACAGCCGAGGGAATGCATTCGAAATGTACCGTCGAGCGGAGAGGCCGCGCTAACTCCGTTGACAGGTAAATTTAGCCGTGATACGGAGTAGTTGGAGCAAGCAGGCCGACGCCGCAGCCCGGTGACATAACGATGAGGAAGAGCCACCGGGAACGATAAGCCTGCCTGGCGGGCGGCGAGATAGAGAGTCGGATAGCGAGAATGGGGGTTTCCGGTTTCCGCGCTCTAAAGCGACAAAGTTGAAATTTAAGCCCAACGAGTCGCGAGAACGGTAATAGAGCCAGGCGGCGGTGGCGAAAGTCGCGCGCTGGCTGAGCGAGAGACCAGAAACTGTCGTCCTAATCGTGAAGAATTGAAATGTGCACTCGGGATGGAGAGAGAGTCACGAGGGGCGAGAACGGAGACGAAAGAGGGCCAAGAACGCGGCCTAAGAGCGGAAGCTCGGAAGGGAAAACTCGAAGGGATGCTCCGAACACAAACCCTGCCTCGAGCTGCTGCGGGGAAGAGTCACGAGCACGGACTGGCACGAACGTGGCTGCGTGGCTCCCGCAGGTGGAACTCCCGTTCCGACATCGTTTGCTCGTAAAGCTCTCTTGTGTATGTGTGTGTGTGTGTGTTTGTAGGGGGCGGGGAGGATAACAGTTGCAGAGTTCACAATTGCCTCCACTATTTGTGAAATAATGGCTCTCCTCGCTTCCCTCTCGTCACATCATCGTGCTTTTATGGCTCCATAATACAACCCCTCCTCGCTACCGGGTGGAACGTCTGTTGTCTAGACGAGCCAGCACCGATAACTTCACGAATGAGCTCGTAAATATTGCTTTACTGTACACGACGAACGTGCGCCACTGTTACAACCGATTGGCTTGTCGACAAACAAGCTTTCTTTGTGAATAAATTATGTTAATTAGGGAAACTGGACTGTCGATCGGATTCGCTTGACGGTTTCAGGTTGTGGCTTATAGTTTGGAAATTCTGATGGTTTTATCTTTTATTTATTTATTTTATTTATTTTTATTTTTTTTTTGCGGGAAAATACGTGGTTTGGTGCGAACAAGCAGCTGGATCAATAATACAGTACACGGTTGGTTAATTTTTTTTTGTTACTTTTGTTTTTATGTAGATTTTTATTCCAGAGCCAGCACCGGTAATTTCACGAATGAGCTCGTAAATATTGCTTTGCTGCACACGACGAACGTGCGCCACTGTTACAACTGATTGGCTTCCGACAAAAAACTTTTTTTTTTTTTATAAATTATGTTAATTAGGGAAATTGGTCTGTCGAACAGATTCGCTCGACGATTTCCGGTTTTGGCTTAAAATTGGGAAAAGCGATGGTTTTTTTCTTGTAGACAAATTAAGTTAATTAAATAAACCGGACCGTCGATCACATTAGCTTGACGATTTCCGGTCGTGGCTGAAAGGTAAGAAATTCTGATGGTTTCATCTTTTTTTAAAATTATTTTTCAGGAAAATTCGAAGTTTGGTCAGGACAGGGAGCCGCAACAATAATACAGTACACGATCGGTTTTTTTTTACTTTTCTTTTTATATAGATTTTTATTGATGATTTCTGAATATCCGCTGATAAAGTTGTTTATGTACAAAATAATGCTGAAATATACCTATAACATTATTATATATTCAGTAACCTATTGTTGTTTTTATTTCTTCCTCTCCTCGCCTATCCGAGAGGCAAAACCTCTCTCGCGAAGCGAACGAATCGAGGGCGCATCGGATCTTGCTTTCCGAAGCTTCGCGATTCGTTCGTTTCGAGTGCCTCGCGCCGTCTTACATAGCCAGTCTTTGCACATTCTTCCAATCATATTTTTTTCCGCCTTCCCGCATTTGCCTCTCAGCCAAAGTACGCGAAGAACGGCTCGCGCTCCTGCAGACTCATTCGTTCCCTTCGCTCTTGTCTTTTTTTTATTTATTCCGCAATTCTTACTATTTACAAGCCGCAGCATCCGAGCGTGGACCCGCTCGCGGTATACATCAGCAGTTTTCTTCTCTCAGTCGTTTACAGTACAGCTCGAAGGTTAATGAAGGAGAATTAATTGAGTTAAGACGGTGAATGAGTTTTTTTTTTTTATTTCCTTTCGCGCTTCTCCATTCCTCTTTTATTCGTTTTCCTCGGATCTCGCACCGGAGAAATATCTATTTACAGTCGGGAGATTCGCGTATCGGCCCTCGAGAACGGATGGCTCTATTATTACCCTCCTAATGGATATCTCCGACGATTCAGCGGCGGCGAAATTTTCATAGAACGACGATAAACAGGACGAAGAAACGAATTACGAAAATTCCTGGCAGTGAATTATTTGGACGTCGGCGCGCTTCGCGGAGGGCCCGGTTTTATCGAAAATAGCGATGTACGCAAGTTACGGTGGCTCTTCGGGGAGAAAATAAGTAAGTGTCAAAGGGTGCATTGGCCGCGTGGTAATTAATTACCCGAGAGTTCCGGCCATTCCGGCCCGAACGAGATCCAAGAATACACCGGGGAGTCCCGCAAAATTTTCGCTGCTCGCGAGATCGCCGAAGGAGAGAGATAAAAAAGGGAAGAGTCCGCGCACCCTCGAGGCTCGACACATAAATACAGTTATAGTACGGAGAGCGGCGCGGAACCGCGGAGTGTTAAACACGTGCGTTCAGTTTCTGTAACGTTTTTTTTTTTTTTTTTTTTTTTTTTCTCAGAGGTGGGCAGAGTCGCGCGAAGAGGAATTTCGCAAGAGAAAAAACGAGAGTGCCCGTATAACATCGCTAGCCTAACGAACGCACTCGAGCGAGATTCTCCCTTATTTTCCTTATCTTTTTATTTTTTATTTTTTATATATTTGTTTTTTTTTATAACCATTCTTCTTAACATTCCCAAAATATTTCGCAGCATCTGCGCCCTCGCTCTCGGCTCTGATACGTTCATACGTTCACACGTACACACACATATATTCTACATACCCAAGTCTTACAATTATCCGCGGCTTTCACACGCATTATTTTTGTTGCTCTATGTGCGGTGACAACTTGTTTCATTTTTTTTCTTTTTAGTAATTTTTTTTTTCTTTTCCGTTCCCTTTAAGTTTTGTTTCGTATTGCTTTCTCATTAAGGCTCGCTGCGCGGTTATGATTTACACGAATTTACAAATGTCCCTTTCATTTTTGTCTTTTTTTTTTTTTTTTTTCGTCGATCTCTCTTCGCAACGGCTCGCTCGTTCGTCTATTAATTTGTTCATTCATCCAGGTCGAGAGACTCGCCAGACTCGCGAGGCGTCGTCGCGTTTCTTGAGGTAGTCCTTGCGAATAGTGTCGACTTCGCATAAGTTTCAGAGAAATTAGAGGAAATTGCAAACACTTCTGGATGGTTTAAAAATCTGAAAAAATCAAGCATATCAAAGATCCTGAAAAGATCAATTTTGCATAATAATAATCCCAAAATGTTGCTAACAAATTGATGAAAAATAAAATTATTCAACAAATCTCGCGGAATCTTAACTTTTTTTTTATGAAAGTGCTTCGTTCACTTTTCTGAATACGTATTAATTTTCTCAGATTTTTAAGTTCACTTTGATGTTTTATTTGTATAGGAAAAAACTCGTAGAAAGTCATAAAATTCAAAGTGAATTTAAAAATCTGAAAGAATTCGTACATATTCAGAAAAATGAACGAATAATTTTTAGCGAATAAAAAGTTAGGTTTCCGGGAGATTTGTTGAACATTTTAATTTTTTCATCAATTTGTTAATAACATTTTCAAATTATCATTATGCAACATTAATCTTTTCGGCATCTTTAATACGCTTGATTTTTTCCAGTTTTTTATATCGTAGAGAAGAGTTTACAATTCTCTCTCATTTCGCTGAAACTTATGCGAAGTGAATACTATTCGGACGACCTTAACGGGCGGCGCGGGGTAGGAACGTGTGTGTGGAGGACAATTAGTCAGTGTGCATAGAGATATACAAGATTACGATTTATCCTATATTTATATTTATATATATATAATATATATCCATACTATATATATAAATTACGCCGTACACGTTGTACGAATGGGGGCGGAGGGGGGGGGGGAATAAGGGACCGATAGAAAAGACGACGAGGTGTTCAAAACCGCTCACAGCTCAACGCGTTATTCGAACGCCTGCGCAACTCAAACTCCCACACTCTTCACTCAGACTCTCTCATCAATCTTTAATTTTGTACAATAATAATTTAAACTTTTAATATTCCAGATCCATCGATCGCGCGCTCACTTTCTCTCATCGCTTGACTAGCATTACGATACGTGTATTGTTTTTTTTTTTGTCATTTACTTTAAGATATTTTGTCGTGATTTTTTATTTTTATTTTTAGTGTTTTTTTAATTTTCCTTTTTTTTTCTCTCTCGCTTATCAACTTAGTCCTCGGCTCTTTACAGCGAGCCGGTTATCGTGTAAAATATACATTTTTCTCATATCTTTCAAAAAAATTGGAGCTTCGCCCTTTTGTTTTTTTTCTTATCTCTCATACGATACAACTCGAGTCGTTACACAGATGCGCGTCTCGCCGTTGTTTCTCTCGCTTCCATACTTTTTATTCAAACTCGTCCTCGCATTTTTCACATACGTTTATATTACATCGGAGTTTATAATAAACGAGTAAACGTTCGTACAAAGTGGATTCCGTGATCGCAGTACGAATTTTTCTCTCGCTCGAGCGAGGCGCTTTTGCGACCGCAACAACCACCTACGAGAGCAATGTGGAGCTCTCTCGCGGCTCCGCTCGTTCGCGTTCCTGCATATTAAGTTTATTTATATGCCTATACGTACCCGTCGAGACGGGGCTTTGCGAGAGCCGGCACTCGGTTCGCGCAGCTAACTAAATTCACCGAGGAACGTACCGTGAGGAACGAGTGAAAGAAAAGCCTCTCGGGAGTCTCGCGGTGTTGCGTAAAAAAAAAAAAGTTTCACATCCAAGAATGCTCGAGGACGGAAGAAAACAAAAACAGTCCACAAATTCCGCCGGCACGCCCCGATAATTCGAATTTCCCCGTAAAAGCTTCGGCTTCGATCCGGCGATGTAACAGTCGAGAGTTAAAATTTTTTTTTTTATGAAGCGAAGAACGAGCGGAAAAGAAGAAAGTTGGGAAAAAAGGGATTCGGAGTTTAGCCTCGCGCCGCGTTCGGGGGGGGGGGGGGGGGGGGCAAATGGATTGCTGGCACGTACCGAGAGCGCGAGAGGATACGATCTACACGTGACTTTTTACCAGGGCGCGGGGCAAAGCTTCGAGGTTTCCTTTTCTCTCGTTCCTCTCTCGGGAAATCCGGAATGCGAGAGGGAGGAGGGCGGAGCCCCCGCTATCGATAATGCCGAAGTATTAATCCTGCCCCGGTCGCTCTGCCGTCTCTCCGCCGCTATCTCGCGAGAGCTTCTCCGCGGCGGAGAAAATGATTTACTGGGTCAACGAGCGCGAACCGTACGTGGCGTTAAATAATTTCGAGCGATTTGCCACTTCTTTTTTTTCAACTTTCGCGAACACTTAGGAGAAGGCTTAATTTAAAGTATCATGGTTTTTTTTTTACATTTTTGTTTCGTTTCAATAAATACAATTAATGCGATTTTTGAACCCGAAATAATTATTTATTTGGGGTCCCGCAAACAAATATTTATTTGGTTTAAATAAATATTTACTTGATTTGGATAAATATTTATTTGGTTCAAGTAAATATTTACTTCATCAAAATAAATATTTGTTTGCGAGTGCTCGTCGAATAAATAATTTTTCTGGGTATTTTCCAGCTTCCCCGCCCGGCATCGCAAAGACTAAGGAGAGCGCTTAATTTAAAGTATGACATTTTTTACATTTTTTTTTTTCGTAATAAATACAAATAATGCAATTTTTTCACTCAGAAAAATAAATTTCTTTGACAGGCGCAAATAAATATTAATTTGCCGATGTTCGTTACATAAATTATTTTCCTGTTCGTTTTTTCAGCTTACCCGTCCCGGCGTCGCGAAAACTAAGGGGTTCGTTTAATTCAAAGTACGCAATTTTTTACATTTTTTTCTCCAAATAAATACAGATAAATAAATCGTATCAGTCGAGGGGTTCTCGTGTCAAAAAAATACGTCCGTGTGGGTACAAAAAAAGAGTCAAACTTGGGGGTTTGTTATCGGAAGTGGCGGAGAAACTTGATTTCCGCCGTATCGGAGTCTCGGTTCGGCTGGCTGGACTGTACGTAGGTGAACGCGGATGCATCGGAGTTGAACGGCGCAGTGCATGCTCTCCTCCTCTCCCTCCCGGGCCGGAGAGAGGAACTCTTGGTTCAAGGTGCAATCACCTCCTCTCCTCCTCTCTGCTCGGTACCTCGACCAGCCATCTTGGCCTCACGGAATTCCAGCGTGTACACTCTGCCCGAGAAGCCGAGAGCTCCGCACGAGCCGCTCCAACTCGGTTTTACATCGACGCGACTGTCGCATATTTTTTTATTCTTTTTTTTTACTAATCCTTTTCTCCCGAAACACATTGAAAGTAACAAATGCGATACATACAAGTTCCCGAGGAAACCTACGCGGTTCCCGAGGCTCGCTCGACGAACGATTATCAACTAGATATTAAACCTTACTCGAGGTTAATCGTAATCGTATAATAATTTTTTTTTCATTTTGTTATTTTTTTTCATTTTTTTTTCTATACACGGATCAGGAATGATTTTTTTTTTCAATTCAATCGTTAGAATCTCGGAGTACACTCATCGTCGGTGTACATTTGTTTTTTTTTTTTAGAACACTGTGTCGCTGAACACGTTGTACGGTCGCGCCAGACGCGTCTCTTCATCCTCGCCTCGCTCAATCTCTCGGCTCTCTGCCTATTTATAACCCGACGATTAAATATATTAATTGATTAATAACTAGTGACCGCCGGCGCGGTCGCGGACGCCGAGCGATCCTCGCTAGACACACCGACTCGTCGCTTAATTTACTTCTTGATTTTTCTTCCTCCTCGTCATCTCCTTTTTTTTATTCGTTTAGAAAATAATTCGACGTTTAGAATATATATATATATATATATTTATATTTATATTATTTATAATATTTATAAGATGGCTGCACTCATCGGCCTCTTATTCTCGATCGCCTCTCCCCACTGATATCCACGATCGGGCGTCGATTGAATTAAATCCCAAAAGTCCAGACTTCGCCCCGTTCGGGAGCGAGTCGTTCGCCACCCGATCGAACGCTTCCCGATCGCCAAATCTCTCGCAGAGATGACTTAGACCGTTTATTTTTTTCATTCCTCCCTCGACTATCGAACTTAACGTTTCGAATACTCTTGACACAGCTTCCGGTTTCGCTTACAATAAAATAATAATAATAACTAATAATAATGATAAAAGAGAGAAAAAAAAAACAACTGAAAGTTCAGTACGAGCTCGTCGAGAGTCTCGTCAGCCGGACCGAGGCCATTCCGCTCCGTCCTCTCAGTCTTCCTTTGATTACCACGTGCGAAACTTCCGAGCTCCGCGCCCTTCGAGATTCCCGATCTCAATACAGCTCCGAAAAAATTCTCAAGCCCCTCTACGCCCTGTAAGTACCAATTCCGCTGGAGTCGTCATCGTGGACCTCGAGCTCGAGGGCGTCACCGCGATGTTTCTCCCGATGGCTCGCCGTGACGATCTCGCGATCGCGCGACAAGCTCCGGTCCCTCGATCTCTCCCTCTCGCCCCTGTAGTGGCGATAGTGATGGACCGCGTGTCCGTTGATCGGCAGCGTGGGATAGGACGACTGGGGGCACGGCGGCGAGTGCCTCGGCGGTGGTGGCGGATGGCTCGGTATCATTCCGTTCTGGTTGCGCGAGTTGTTCTGGTGTCGCTCGGCGTTGCACGAGTCACCGCGGGCCGGGAGGGCCGGCGCCGGCGACTGGCTCTGATGACTCCTGCGGAGCGAGTGGCTGTTCCTGAGGCTCGCCGAGCCGTTGCTCGGGAGTTCGTTGCCGGGTGTCTGCGGGGTCGAGCAGAACAGTCCGGTAGGTCCGGTGCGCTGTTGCGAGCCTACGGACGAGGGATGATTGTTGGCGGCGGGCAGCGTACCCGGACGTCGCATCTGACGCGCGGTCTCGCCGTCTATGTAGGTGAAACCCTCACCGGCAGGTGTGCTACCGCCATGAGGCAGGAACCATACACCGCCGTTGCCGGGGCTCGCCGCCCGAAGTTCTAGCTACAGTTCCGTAACGGGTATCGACTTTATGCCCGTCGCTACCTGCTGTCCGTGCTGGGACTGCAGTTGCTGATGCTGCTGCTGCTGCTGCAGCTGCTGCTCGTGGTGTTGCAACTGCTGCTGATGGTGGTAATGATGCTGGGGCTGGTGATGGTGATGGGGGGCGTGAGCGGCGCGGACAATGTACTCGTCGTCGGAGAAGGTCTTCTGGTACTCGTGCTCCTTCCTGGATATGGCGCGGTTCTTCCACTTGTAGTCCTTGAGGGCGTCCCTGACGCGCTTTCTGCATCTGTAGTAGAGGATGAGGGCGAGACCGGCGAAGAGGGCGACACCGGCGGCGCAGAGCGTGGCGAGTAGAGCCTGTTTTCTGGGATCAGAAAAGGCGCAGCCAAGCTCGTCGGGGGTCATGCCTTTGATGGGTTTTCCGCGAGATTCGGTCGGCTCGGCGCAGATTGGGCTGGAGTTGCGAGGGACCAAAACCTCAGCGAGCCAGAGCAGGGTGCAGTCGCAGACGAGGGGGTTGTTGCTCAGGTCGAGGCGTCTCAGTTCGCTCCATGGGACGAGTGACTCGGAGAAGCTCGTGAAGGCGTTGTCGGGAAGAACCAGATGACGAAGATTCGGCAGACCCGAGAGGGCGCCGTCTTCTATCGTTCCCAGACGCTTGTTGCTCTTTAGGACGAGAGTCTCGAGATTGCCGTTGTCGGAGAATGCTCCGCGCTCGACGGTCGTCAGTAGCTTCGCTCCCGAGACGTCGAGTTTCTTGAGATTGGTGAGACCCTGGAAGGCGCCCGATCTCAGGATCGTGAAGGAATTTACGCCCAGCGTGAGCTCCTCGAGGCGGGTCAGAACGGCGAGTTGCCTGGTGGGGACTTCGCGGAGCTTGTTGCCACCGAGATTCAGCGTTCTCAGCGAATTCAGACCGCGGAACGCTCCCTCGCTGACGTTGTCCAGCGATATGCTCATGAGATTGAGGACGGCGAGACGCTCGAGGCCGTTGAAGGCCTCGTCCGGCAGGGATGAAATGACGTTGAAACTCACGTGCAACTCGGCCAGGGCGTTCAACGGCGAGAGCGCCGGTGACGGTATCGCCATCAATTGATTATCGTCGAGATAGAGGACCCTCAGGGCTCCCAATTTGTGGAAAGCTCCCGGCTCAACCTTCGATATTCGATTCTTGCCGAGATCGAGCTCCTCCAGTTTCGTCAACGACGTGAAAAGATCGCTCTTGAGATCCTCGAGATAATTTCCACGGAGATTCAGTATCGTCAGCGACTTTAGACCGTTGAAGGTGCGCGTCGTCAAATTCGATATCTGATTGTGTTTGAGATCGAGCTCGACCAGTTGCTTCTGGGCCTCGAAACTACCGTCCGGTATCGTTACCAGATGATTGTCCGAGAGATCGACGTTCCTCAGATCACCGTAAAACTGAAAGGCCGCCGCCTCTACGACCCTTATTCGATTCTCCTTCAGGACTATTCGCTGGATGCTTGGATTCAGCGCTATCGGTATCACGTTCAGATTCCCGTGAAAGCAGTTTACGATGAGCGTCTCGTCGTCGCATGTGCATGTCGTCGGGCAGAATCCCGCTCTTCCGACGTTGAATATCGAGGCGGCTACGAGGATGAACATCAATCTCGAAGCACCGGTTAAACTTGGCGATCCTCGTGACGTCTGAAACAGAGAATAAATGTCACGCGTTAAAATACAAAGTTACTTTTTTATGCAGATGATGGGGCAAAATGGGCACACGGGGCAAAATGGGGTACACTGTAAATCGGACGGTAAGAGACCCGTCTATGATTTTTTTTTTACGCAGGCAAAGTAAGAGCACACAGGGGCAAAATGGGCACTGATAAAAAAGTAGAGTTGCATCAACTAAGATTCGGGCAGGGACGTTCAATCAGATATTCAGTTGACTGAACAAAATATTTTAATGACTCAACAATATTTTGGTGAAATCATCCAACAAATTGTTGAACTAACAAATTTTTTCTTAAGCTGTACCAACAAAATATTTAGTTGAACGTCCCTGTCCGAATCTTAGCTGATTCAACCGTATTTTTTTATCAGTGGGCACACGGGGCAAAATGGGCTACACTCTAAATAGCACGGTAAGGAACCCATCAATGATTTTTTTAACGCAGCCAATGCAAGACTACCCTGGGGGCAAAATGGGCACACTGGTCAGAATGGAGCACCTCTCAAATCCTGCCGACTTGAAAAATGTTCATTCTCGCGATGACCACAAGTAACCCCGGTTATGAATATTTCCACGCAACGTTAGACGAGTACTTCCGAGTCTGCGCTTCATCGATCGCCCGCGCGCATCGGATAGAGAGCTTTACTGGGTCAGGAAGGATTTTCCCATTTTTATTCCGCACCGACGCGAATTGTTCGCTCCGACGTTTCGGCGTCGGTGTTCGCCGTGTGACACACCGGTGACACAGAATTCTCGACTCGTCGAGAAATACGAGCGGCCCGCACACACGCCCACGTACGCGGAATCCCGAACCATAGTCGCGCGGCCCACATACAGCAGTTAGATATTTGGAAGCAAAAAAAAAAAACACACACACACATCAGAAAAAAGAAGAGTAATCCTACACTCATGTGTTCCGTACCAGGAGAGTGAGAGGAGCGGGGATATATATGGAAATATGTATCTCGCCTCGGGCTGTGGCAAAATCATTATCACGTGTCAGCTGGGTATTACGCTCGAAAAAAAAGGGGCACGTCATTAGGACAGGATTACATTGAGCCGTGCCGGTTAAATAGAGAACCTTGTGGATATATCGTAATAGCGAACTTCCTCCCTTGGGGCAAGCAAAAGTATATTCCCCGTGAGAGGTTTTGCCCCACCCGCTATCTGATTATGACCCCGTTACTCTACTTTCGCCATTATATGGCGTCATCCGCTCCTACCCCCCCCCCCCCCCCCCCGCCACTGCCCCTTAAAGCACCCCCGGCGTTCGTTCGGCTTCAATGTTCTGCACACGTATGTATTTACGGATTTATCCACCGTGAGTTACTGTACAAGACTGATTCAGCGACAATTTTTAATGAGTTGTCTCGTTTCGCGACATCTTTTTGTCCTCGACACCCCCGCGTGCGCGTTTCGTTCCGGGATTACATCGGATGCGGGCCGTGCAATTCGCATGCTCGGTGTTTCGAAATTAGCGAGAAAGGGAATTGCAGAACGCGGGCTTTTGTGGATATTCGGGGGTGCGCGATGTTTCGTGCATTGCGGAGTTTTCAGAGGAGAGTTGGGATGAGCGATTAATGTTTGTGATGATAAAATAATTTTAACGTTTATTGTGTGTTATTTATCGATGAATAAACGATCATTATTGTCGTTGTGTATATTGTAATACAATAGCTCGGGTTGTTTTTTTATTTTTATATATATATTTTTTTACAGATATATAGTTTTGAACTTGGTATAGTATTTTTGCGGAGTACAAGCTAACCGCGCAGAATTGAAGCCTCCGCCTACCAATATCAATTCTCGATCGTCGGTCAAGTGACATTTTTATAGTCACAGGATTCGGCAGCGCGTAACTTTCCACGATAACCGATAAATTTTCCGCTAACGAAGACAATGCGACAATGCACTCAGAAAAAATAATTTATTTCCCGTACGCCCCACAAGTACATATTTATTAAAATCAAATAAATATATATATTTGTGATTACCCGTCAAATAAATTATTTTTCCGGCTGTAAACCAACAACACCAACAAAACCAACAAAACCAACAACACCAACAAACCAACAACACCCATAAAACACTAAAATAATAACAAATTCAACCCCAAATCAGTAAAGCAGATCCATCACTCGTTTTCTTCCCCACTTTTCCCCAAACCCGCCAAACACCGCCTACGTACAGATTCGCGGTAAATCGAAGCCTCTGATTAATCACTCCGGACGAGAAGCGATTAGACGAGGAATCCGGAGGGAATCCTTGGAATCGCCGGCGGTATGGGAACAGAACGGGGTACGGAGGGTTGGGAGTGGGGGGGGGGGGCAAAATGGGCATCGTGCGTATTCACCGCAAAGCAGACGCAGAGCCGGGTAGACGTTGTGGCCCTGACAAAGACCTTTTGTCTCGAGATTCCCTAGCACAGTGCAGTCGAGAATCCACAGCGGCCTCTCCCAACAGCGGCGGCGGCCGAAGCCGGGGAGCCCTCGGTGTTTCCCGACGCGCGTGAGCGCGTACACGCCCCGATGTTGGGCGATGTTGTATGCAGATAACACAGATACATCATCGCAGACTCCGGCGCTATCGCCCGGGCACTAATCATGAGAGCGTAAGGATAATGTCAACCCCGGCAGCAGTCAAGCACCGAGGGATGTGTGCAGTATTTGCCGCAGCCCGCGCCCTCCGCGGGGCCGCTGCGGCGGCGACTCGGTGCGCGCGGATACGTCAGATTTAACCCGCTGTAATTAGCGATTACAGATTACCCTTTCGTCCATTAGCAGCCCTCGAGCGCGGTCGCCCTCTCGTCTCACCGTGCGTAGCGGGGATTCACACACGCAGGCGTGTATTCATCCCCGGCTCGCATTCTCTACCGCAAACACAAACCCCTTTCCACCCCCCGCGCACGCCCAGCCGGGGCCCCTTCGGTTTTCCCGGCTTCGGGAAACACCTCGATATTACCCGCTTTGACCCGCAATTACCAAAGGTATTGAGACTAATGCGCCGCGGTTGTGAGAAGGAGTTGAGAATTAAAAATTGGAAGTTGTAAAGCGGGTTTATTTATTTATTTATTTATTTGTTTATTTATTTAGTCGTTTATTTATTTATTTATTTATTTATTTATTTATTACGGATAGTATTTTATGGCAAATTTTCCGGGCGTCGTGTATTCATCCCCTGTTCGCGTTCTCTATCACAAACGCAAACTCCTTTCCCTCCTCTTCTTACAATTAAATTTACAATAAATTGTAAATTTAATGTACCGGGTCTCAGAGTTTTCTTACATTACTTACACCAACTGAACATTAATGTACTTTTTTCATAAAATAAAAATACCAGACATTAAAATTACAAATATTCTGCCTTACACAACATTTTCACAAAAAATAAAAATCTAACTCCAAAATTGCAACGCGCGATTCTTTGAATTTCGAAAAAGAGCTCACATAAAAAAAACTCCCAATACCGTTCATTGATTACCAATCAAAATTTTCTTTACAGTCTACTCGATATCGGGCGCTTTCCACTGCAATCGACAAACCGCATTGGCTCTATCGCAGTTATTAAAAGAAACCGAAGAAAAAAAACGCCCAAAAAATCGGCAGAGGTGTCTCACCTCATCGAAAATTTTCCCTGGTGCTTTGGTACCCGAAAAATAGGGAAAGAAAAAAGGAGAAACAAAAAAAAAAAAAAAAAGAGTGAAACGAAATAAAACGAGAGAATGGAATTCGAAGCTCGCCAGACAGAACGATCCCGATTGGACTGTCGCGATCAAATTTGGTCTTAATGGAATCGAATGATTTATCGACCGGTCCCGTAGGTTCCGGAGGGATGCTGCTCTCGCGGGGACATCGGGGGCAGAGGGGAGGGGTGGAGGGGGGGGGGGGGAGGGTGTGGAGCAGAGGGCTCTGACTCCGACTGCCGGTTCGCGGAACGCCCGCCCGCGATAATTGAAGCCATTGTCCCTCTTCATCACTCCCGGTGATGGGCAGTCGATGAAAACCCGTTATTCGAGAGCCGCCGCTACGAAATTCGATAAATCGTGCGATGAGCGGGGAAGAGATCGCGGCGTCGCGTTGTATTCCCACCTCTTTTTTTTTTTTAATCCATTTTTTCCCTTTTTTTTTTTGCTGCTCTTCTTTTAGCTCTTTCACCGCGGAAAACTCGGCGTCTCGAAGAGTCTCCAATCGACTCTGTAATAACGCTCGGAAATTCGATAAATCGACGAGGCAGCTGCGGGTTGTTACGGTAAAGAGAAAAAAAAAAAAAAAAAAAAATGGAAAAAATGAAGAAAAAAAAAAAGATGAAGTAAAACCGAAGATAGCTGAGAACTATAGATAGAAGGAGGCGCCGCACTTGCGCGAGCGCGCCGCGTCCCTCATAATTAGTGACCGCGATGGAGATCGAGAGAGACGTCATTACCGCAGACCGGGGAGGGGGGAGGGGCTCTAATCGCTTGTAATTATCGCGCGCAATTTTCCAGTAATCATCGCTCGGCTCGCGATTGTCGAAGCCCCGTCGGCGCTCGGTGGTTTGATTTCTTTGAGCCGGGGCGCGTAGAGAGACGTCGGAGCGAATTAGCCTCGGTTCTTCGTCGCCGGGAGCGAGAGAGCGCCCCGTTGACGCAACCAATGAGATATTTTTAGTTATCGGATTATGGGGAAGCGACGAAGCCGCGGAGGGAGCGAGCCTCGCGCGAATGTAATTCGATGAAGTGTTGACGATTTCTAAAGACTCGAGGAATAATTCCTGTAACGTCGCTCCGGAGGCCCTATTTTTTTTT
Source organism: Stenichneumon culpator (assembly GCA_964017025.1). Taxonomy (NCBI): domain Eukaryota; kingdom Metazoa; phylum Arthropoda; class Insecta; order Hymenoptera; family Ichneumonidae; genus Stenichneumon; species Stenichneumon culpator. Next base: position 13,462,064 of record OZ024779.1, on the reverse strand, counting down.
TGCTCGTCTTTTTTATTCCAGCGCTGGTTCTCTGATGAGAGATATTGCAATCAGCTTTTCTGGGTTATCAGAAATAAATGAAGCTCGCAATGAAGGACCTGTATTTATCTTCGATCGTTACCTTCGCTAAAAGCCGCGGGAATAAGGCCGGAAATTACTTGATCAACACGTCCGGTGAAAAAATTGGTTTCTTCAATTTTTTTTTCCCGTCTCTCAACTTTGGTCCATTAATACACCCAGGAAACTCATTTATTTAGTGGGTGACTAGCAGATAATTATTTATTTAATTTAAATGGATATTTACTTGATTCAAATAGATGTTTATTTAATACAAATAAATATTTGTTTAATGCACATAAATATTTATTTAAATTGAACATATATTTGGTTGCGTCGCGATCGTAAAGTAAATAATTTTTAGGGTGTAGTTTTGATCCTCACGACGAAAAACCTCGGAAAGGCTTCCGGAGACCCTATTTTTATTTTTTTTGCTCCTCTTCCTATTCCACTGCCCTTTTCCTGATGAGAGAGATGAAAATCAGTTCTTCTGGCTTATCAGAAATAAACGAAGCTCGGAGTGAAGCACGGTATTTATCTTTGATCGTTCCCTTCGAGGATACATAAGGAAATTACTCGATCGACACATCCGGTTAAAAAATGTGTGCTCAAATATTTTCCCGACTCGCCCTGACCCAGTAACAGTTTTGATCGTCGGTACGAAAATTCGAAAATCTCGGACGAAAGCCGTCGGATAAATTCACGTTGGCAGTTTCCGGTAAATCCAATTAAGCGAAACGCATGCCGGGCGTTGCGGCGATGTTGCTGTTGCTTTGACGGGTGAATCACGTCTTGGCAGGTGTCGGTGCATAAAACATTCTAACAAACCCAATTAACCGAGATGTCGGGAGACGAGCCCGTCGGAAAACCCCCCGACGACGGGAGAAGAAGAGAAGCCGAAGCCGGTCGGAAAAACCCGCTTCGCTTTTTCCCCCGACGAACGCCGTGGAAGATCCGCGGAAGCTTTTCTTCCCCTCACCTCGCCCGCCGGTCTCCGGAGATTTCCGCGTCTAGTTCAGAAACGACGAAACCTGGACCCGCGATTACCAGAGAGAGAGAGGGTACGCTCTCTTGGCGCCCCCGGTTACGTGCCGGTGAATAAAACATCCCGCTCGGGGCATAAATTAAAGCGAATTACCCGAAGGATTTCGAGCTCCTCTCGGTAATAATGCGCACCGCCGCCCCCGGCTCACGCGGTTAACGTGTAAGACTCGTTGCACTCGCGCTTACCGAGGAATCCATCCGAGCAATGTGATTGATCAATTACCGCACCTTAAAAAACAGCCCACACATCAGTTTTTCCATCCTCACTGCGTAAGGGTTTTCTTATAATCGACGTAACTTTCAAATAAGCAATTTTTAAAGGTCTCTCATGGTTCAGTCCCGTCAGTCGGAGTCTGGCGTTTCGATTTCACTACAATTGAACCTAAAAATACTCGCTCGTTCGTGAGTTACCGACGAACGAACAGCGCGCTCCGCCGGCCCAAGGGAAAGATAGGTGCGACGACCTGGGGTCAAGTGTCTTCGACCAGTTCAATCGCGGTGGAAAGAGGGTCATTCACCTCTGCGTCGCCGGTACCAATGGGCGCGGTACACAAGGCGAGAGAACTCGTCACGTCAGCGACGATCACTGATAACACGGCTGCTATCCACGAGCGACGGGAACGCGCGTCATGTACGCAGTTCCGAAGGAGTTGGGAAGTTGCGCGGGAGATTGTTTCGATTAGGTCAACTCGAGGAATCCTAGACGGGGGTGGGCAGAAGAGAGAAATATTTCTGGGGTTGCAGGCGATGGTCGTTCTCGGGACGCCCCCGGTTATTATACCAAAGCCGAACGGAAGAACGTAATTTCCGGACGGTTGCAGAGGCTCGAAGCGCGAACGTGAACACGATATAAGACACACCTGTATATGTATGTACATATACACGATACACAGTGTGTATATATAAAGATACCTAGAAAGGCGAATGATCGAGGTGAACTGAATTCACCCAATCGAGAGATTTCCTCGAACTACCGATGGAAAAAATTAAATCCGTCGAGATAACTCACGCAACGAGCCAACCGACCTGGAAACTACTATCCAAGATATACGCGCGTCAGATAGAAATGGAGTAAAAAAAAAAGTGCGATATTCACTCGAACTCCGGAGCTTTGTGTCAATATTTCCGTGTGTTTTTTTTTGCAACGGTAGAATTTCTTATATAGGGGCAGAAAAACCTCACCGGGCCAAACTCGACACTCGTCCCCGCAGTTCCGGCCGCTGCGCGTGTTTTTCTTCACCCGCTTCTTCTTTTTTTTTTTTTCAGCAGACCGTGATCGATTGCGTATCTCCCACACCGCCGGCTTGCGGGAGCCGCCTTTGCCCCGGCCAAAGCTGGTCCACACGCGCACCGACCAAGGTTTACCCTCGTATTTCAACTTTTTCTCTCATCGCTGCCTCGCGCGGGAAGCTCGTTCTCGCGTGAGGGATTCGCGAGCCCGGTAACTTTTCCTTTCGTGAGCGCCGGGGCCAGTTAGGGCGCTGAAGCAGGAGGGAACAAAAAGATACATATATATAGATATATGTACCGCAGTGAAAAAAAAATTCTCATCGTGGGTGAGTACACGAGGTGGCCTATCAGCGGACTCTTCATCATCTCCGTCTTCGTTTCCGTATTCTCTTCGGCTCGTTCCAGGTATCATCCTTGATACCCCCCCCCCCCCCCATAAGGGGACTTATATTACAGGCTGCGGGCCACCCAAGGTGACGAACTTCATGCCCGTATTATTAACCAACTTCGCGTCCCTATTATTAACCAACTTCATGCCGCTATTATTAGCCAACCTCACGTTTCCACTATTGGTGAACTTCATATCCCCATTACTAGTTAACTCCATGTTCCAAGGACTAGCCAGCCTCACTAGCCGACTTCACGTTCCTATGACTAGTTAATTCCAAGCCCCTATTATCAACCAACTTCATGTGTGTGTCGCCGGCCAACTTCACAGCCTTACCATCGGTCAACTTCACAGCCTTACCATCGGCCAACTTCACGTCCTTACCGTTAGTCAACTCCACGCACCTACGATCGGCCAACTTCACGCCCCTACGATACGCCAACTTCACGTCCCTACGATAGGCTAACTTCACGCTTCCACTATTGACCAACTTCACGCCCTACTATTGGTCAACTCCATTGTCTTATCATTAGCCAACATCGTGGTCTTATTATTAGCCAACTTCATGGTCCTCTTATTAGCCAACTTCATGGTCCTCTTATTAGCCAACTTCATGGTCTGATTATTAGCCAACTTCATGGTCCGCTTATTAGCCAACTTCATGGTCCTCTTATTAGCCAACTTCATGGTCTGATTATTAGTCAACTGCATGTTCTTGTTACTATCCAACTTCATGGTCTTATTACTATCTAACTTCAAGTCCCGATTATTAGTCAACTCCACGTCTCTCCGATTCTTGAACACGGCGGCGGCGAAAACTTTTTATATTAGAGACATGTACCGTGGGGAAAAAAAATCCTCATTCAGTCTTCTCCGTCTTCGTTTCCTTATTCTCTTCGGCTCCTGACGCCCGATGCCGGGACGGCGGAGTGGCGTCCCGTGGACCACATTCCGGGTATCACCCTGGAAATAATTTCGGGTCGAATTTTCTTGGGGACAGACGACGCTAAGACACAGCGTCACCGGCTGCGGAGTAGAGAGATCTCGTTACGGGACATAAACTTCCTTCGCTCGCCAGGGGAGCGGAAGACACCGGCGTTATTTCGTCCTACTTCCCTTCAACAGGTACTACTAAACGCTTTGTGTCTCTCAGCGCACCTTGCATAACGTTTCACGATTCTCTTTGCTCTCGGCTCGCTCGTCTATATCTCTCGCTCCCTCTGCGGGAGAACTTTTCGCCCTTAGCCGCGCGACGACCCGCCCGAGACGAGGAAAATTGCTCGATAAATTCTCATCTACCGCGCTATGCCGCTCTGCGGCGTTGGCCGCAATGCATACAGGGCCGATTTACGGAGGGCAGCGCCGGTGTCTCTCTTGGCAAAGTTGAGATCGGAGCAACGAAAAGCCGGAGTGCCGATCTGTATTAAATTTTTCAACAAGCGCTATTGGCTCCGAGTTCGCCGAGGTTATCGGAGCCTTGAAACTGGAGCTGTTGGAAACTTACGACGATGCCACTTGCTCTTCGACCGGGGTTTTCTGGGAGGGGGTGGGGGGCAAGATGAACCCGCCTTGTCAGTTTGGGGTGAGACTTTTTCTCTCAGGCTCTGCGGTGTTGGCCGCAATGCATAAAGGGGGAAGTGTGGAGAGACGACCGCGCTGTCTCTCTCTCTCTTGGCAAAGTTGCGGAATCCGGCCGTCAAGCCGAGCAACGAAAAGCCGGGGTGGCGATGTTTATCAGATATTTTTAACGGCTAAGAGCCATCGAGCCCTCCCGGCTCTGAGTTCGCCATGGTTGTCAGAGCCGTGAAGCTTGCGACGATGCCACTTGCTCTTCGACCGGCGTTTTCTGTGAGGGAGTGCGGGGCAAAATGGTCCCGCCTTGTCCGTTCAGAATGGGCTGTGTGGCAAAATATTTACATGTCCTTTTTGGTCCGTTCTCCACTGTATAGACGGTACAGCGCTGCGGAACTGTGGAAGCGCGTGGTCGTTTGGGCTTTGGGACAAGCTTCCAATAGTGTTTTTCCCGACGATATCTTCTCACGCCTTTTTCCATCTTGTTTCCCTTTTTTTTTTTTTTTTTTTTTTTTTTCTTTGCATGGGAGTCCAGAGAGAACGTTGTCGAAGGTGCAAGCCGAGAGCTGGAAGAACGAGAGGAATCGCTTGCCCAAGAGCCAATTACGAAACTCCTGACGAGATGGCGGTAAAAAAAAAGAGTGGAGACGTATAAAAGGAGGGAAGAAGAAAGGGCGGGGAGTTTGGTGAGGGAGGAAAAAAATCCTCGCAGCAGGATGAAGAAGAAGAGAAAGACCCGCGGCAATTCGGACGGTCGAGTAGCGCCCTCAGTTTCGCGTCGTACCGACGAGAAAAAAAAAAGGAGCGAACGGGGCAAGGAAAGAAATCTCCGTTCCTCGAGAGACACACAGTGGGAGAGTTTCCCGCGCTGGTGCCGGGCGCGGAGCGAGCCCGGAAATTGGAATCTTAAATCGATCCCAATCTTCTTTATTGTCGAGCTCGAGCTCGTCGACGATCGTGAAAAATTTTCAAGCCGCTCACCGGTCGTGCAACCACCCCCAGAGACACCGTTCTATCTCAGATTTTTCGTGCGATCCCACGACGATATTAAGCACACGGGTTTGGGGACGAAATGCGCAAAGCGTTTCGGCCAAAAAGGCGGAGCTGGATGCTTCAAGACAAAACTCGGATTAAACTGCTAATGGACCAGATTCTTTATTCTTTTAGCTCTCAGACGAGTTTCCGTAGCAAATATCGAAGTAGATTAATATTGAATTAATTATTGAGCTGTTACATTTTTTTTTTTTAATTCGTGGAAGCTCTGACTTGCATAAATTTTGAACTGTCGTCCTAAAACTGCATACTAATATAATACTATGACGAAAAACCTTTGGTATCGAAGTTCTCCGAAATGTATCCAAGCGGTTAGATTTAATGGGATTTTGAGTTTTTTTTCTTTATTACTAAAAACTGTCTAATTGGGGTAAACATGGAGGTTTCGAGCTGAAATTTTACAAGCGAATGGACTAACGTTGTACAACCTTTTTTTAAGACTTTCGGATTGGCGAAACAGAATCTGTTTCAGCCGATCGGTCTCAAATTTTTCGAGCAATCCGACCATAATACTAAGTACACCGATTTCTCGATGAACTGTGAAAAGTGTTTAAGCCAAAAAGCCGCAGTTGGATGCTTCAACGCAAGACTCAGTTTAAACCGCCAGTGGACCAAACTCTTTTTTTTTACATCCCCGACGAGTTTCCGTCGCAAATATTGAGCTAGATTAATATTTATTTAATTATTGACCCATAAATATACCTTTTTACTTCGAGACTTTCAGATGACAAAAACTGGCAAAAGCGAGCTCGAAGTACAGTGAATTAAGGGAAACTTGAACGCGCAAAGTGGGGTTGCATAACGCTGCGAACATTTTGGGAAATACCGGGAACAAAAGTCTCTCCGGCAGGTTTCCCTGTTCGCAGACCCCGGAGCGCGCCTCTTTGTCTTTCCCATTTCCGGTATAAATGTGGAAACACGCGACTCGGTCCTTTCTGCCTCTCTTTACTCTTTATACAGAGGAAAACCGCCGTGGGCGCGTCTCACGGGTAAATATAGGCCGTGCGGATTATCGTGTATCGCGAGAACGAGAGCACAGTGGTTGAGAGAGAGAGAGAGAGAGAGAGGAAGAACCCGCTGGTTTTCTCCAGGGTACGCCGGAGGAAAACCTCGACGACGACGTTCCGCGACTTGGCAAGTCAAACACGCGAATAAATTGTGGCAGCCACCCGGCGCCTCTCCCGGCTATTCCCTTCGAACCTCGTATAGTATGCCTTGTACATACACGCAGTTCAGACTCCCGTTCCCCTCCCCGTCATTCCACCCTCGATTCCCGGAGCGCGATTCGGAGACGGGAAACGAGAAATTCGGCTCGTTAGGTCGCCGCTCGAGCAACATTGTCGGTAAAACAAAAGGGGGATTTCCCTGTAAGTTTCACCGCTCTGCCGTTATCTCTATTGGCATTTTGATATGAAACTTTGATCGGTTGAATCGCGCTCGCGGGAACAAGAGACGAGAATATGCCGACCCCGATTCGAGGCAGTCCTCGCGTCATTCTTTACGCCACCTAAGTTCGAGAGAGGAATTACTGAGATCGCAAACACCTCTCGATGGAATAATAATCTGAAAAAAATCGGGCGTACGGGAGGTGCCGAAAAGATTGTTTTTTTGCATAATAATAATCCGAAAATGTTACTAACAAATTACTGAAAAATAAAAATTGCGCAACAAATAATTGTTTTTTGTTACGTCGAACTGTAAATATGACCCTGTGAAAATGTCACATATCGCTAGTGGTGCTGCTCGCGTACATTTTGTCTGGTCGAATTTTCCCTTCGACTTGGCAATTTTTCCGAGATCCTTCTCACAGTGTTCCGTTCTGTTTCCATCCGTGTCTTTCCATCCTCGAAATTCGGCTCGTTACGTCGTCGCCCGAACAATATTGCCCGTAAAACAAGACGGGGATTCCCCTCTAAATTTCACCGCTTTCCCTTCATCGCCAGAATATGCCGACTTCGATTTGAGCCACGCAGGACGGTCATTGCTAATATCGTTCACATATACAGAGAGAACCGCAATGGCTCTGGATTGCAAAGAGGGTGCGCGGAGTCCCCGATTGATTCAATTATGGCCAGACAATTTTTTTTTTCTCTTAATCTTATCATTTTTATTTGCCGATCTCGTTGAATTTACCGGTCTCAATTTAATCTTCAATCTCGTCGTACGTGCTCGTATCCACGCCCACCGCCCGCGAGCGTCTAATCGTACAAGGAAATTACCTTGCGCCGGCGAGAGAACGCTGCGGTCGCTGGTGCGCGTGTACGACGTTATCCTCCGTCTCACTCTCTCGCGGTCTCATTTTCCTCGCGGCTTATGCGGGGTCCGCAGAAAAGCTCCGTCTCGTTTTCGCCGGGCAACGCCAGCCGTCCTCGTCCTCGCCCGGAAACACGCCGGTCCCCACCCTTGACTCTCGGGGCTCTCTCGCGCGGTCTTTCGCTCTCTTCATTACCCATTTCACGCCAAGTACATTTTTATTATAGTTATATCTTTTTATAAAGCCAGATTTTCGTTCTATTACTCGTCGAGATAGCAGGGCGTATAACGTACCCGAAGGCCGTACCAGCCCGTTGGTTATTTCACCGTGAGTACCGCGCGCATTCTCTCGATTCTACCCGAAGTACGGTTTTAAACCCCTTTCTCTCTTGGGTTATTCTCTTTTATCCTTTCTCCTTTGCAAGAGAAACCCCGAAACGAGCTACTTGAAATTTTTCTTAATCTCGTATCTCAGCGAGTCCAATTCAAGGGGAGTTTTTTTTTTTTTTTATGAGAGCGCTCGGCACATTCTACGGTTCCGACTAACGTTCCGGCGTAAGAGGAATCCGGACGACGATAGACTCGTCATAGAGCTGTTATGGGCGTCTACCGAAAGTCCGGCGGCTTGGACTATTGTAGACGCACGAAAATAAATGGGATGTCCGGTACTTGTCTATGTAGACTTCAGTCTATATGTAGATTTCGGTCTATATGTAGATTTCAATCCATACTTAGATTTCGGTCTATATGTAGATTTCGGTCTATATGTAGATTTCGGTCTGTATGTAGATTTCGGTCCATATGTAGATTTCGGTCCATATGTAGATTTCGGCCTATATGTAGATTTCGGTCTATATATAGATTTCAGTCCATGTGTAGATTTCGGTCTATATGAAGATTTCAGTCCATATGTAGACTTCTGGCAATGCGTAGATTTCTGTCAATATGTAACTTTCGGTCTATATGTAGATTTCGGTATATGTAGACCGAATTCTTTACTATGCGGTTTATCATATACGCAAAGTCCATCAGAGTGTAGACTTTGGTCTACACAGACCAAAGCCTACACAGACTCCGGTAAATAACCTTCGCATCTTTCACTGCCACGGACCGACGACTCTAGGCCATACAGGTCGAAGTCTACGTAGACTGAAAACGCGAGTCAATTTCCTGCAGACTTCGATCATGCGCGAGTCTATCATCCGACCAAAATCTCGGAATCCAGTTTCACGTGCCGGTTCCTCCAAATCTGTGAAATCTCAAGCTTCGCTAGCGTTTGATATCGCGAGCGTGCGTCCCATCTTTGTCGACGGTGCAGAGACACCGAGGAGCCTCCGCGCCGATGCACCGGCGAGGCACAGCGCCAGGAGCAGAAGCGACATCACGAGTGCATAATACGCCCGCGAGGGGACGAAGCGCGACGCGAATTTCTCGCGCGCGCAGCGCGCATAGGAGCGTAATGGGTGCATAGTGGTTGGCTGAATGGTGCATTATTAAGTAGTTGAGTGCACGTTAGCCCGGGCGAAGTGCTGTCGGGTTCTATCAGAACTCTGCCGAGCGGAGGAAGCCGCGGAGGTGCGCGCGGGGCTGCCGTTTGCGCGTACCCCGATGTACGCTCGTGAGCAAAGAGCGCTCCTCATCGCAGGCATCAACTCTCTCGTTCCTCCTCGCACCGTCGGAATCTCCGGGTACGCCGGTGTACGTTAACGCTCGGCGCACGACCAACCCTTGCAACAATGAAAATTTCAAAGGCCTCCGCCGCCCGCGCAAGATAATTACGCTCCGGGTAATTGATCGCGTATGCGGAAATCCACTCGCGGGTGGGAACCTTCCTCTTCCCGCTCGCACACTCTGTGTCATCTCCCAGCGCGTTATCCGGCTCCGTCGCGGCGCCCGCCGGCTCTGTGCGCCTCGCGCATATTCTCATATACGCCCCCAACCCCTCCGCCCCATGAGAGCCGCTGGTTGTTGTATCCTCCTCGCTCCCTCCCCGAACACACCGGACGAAAACGCAGCATCCCTCATTATGGAGTTTCAACGCGGTGGAAGCTCTTCCGCCGATACGCCTGACGACGCGCATCGTGACGTCCAACTAAATCGGAATTAACACTCCCATTCCGTTTCCTCTAACAAGTACATGTACATATACATATACATATACATATACATATACATATACATGTACATGTACATGTACATATACATATACATATACATATACATATACATATACATATACATATACATATACATATACATATACATATACATATACATATACATATACATATACATATACATATACATATACATATACATATACATATACATATACATATACATATACATGTGCGGATGCATATAGACACGAACTTACGGCTCGCCACCGGTGTCGACCAGCAGCAGGACGATAAACGTTTCGGAACGATGCTCCGGATAAGTTAGTTACATGCACTCAGTGTGTGCGCCGCGTGTATTATTGTCCCGCGATGGAGGCGGCTGCGGATCCTCTCAGCGTGCATGCATCGCCGGCCGAGAGTTAGTTATAGCGCCGGAGAGTAGGAGGACAACTTTGCGGATATAATAGTCGGAGGGAAATATTACACTGTGTTGTGTGTGTTTCTGATGTGCATTAGATACGTATATGGCCTCGCGGGTATAAGCGCGAACGGGACTATCGCGTGTACGTCACCCTCCCCCACCCCGCACGCTCCTCGCCTCACCCCGTAATAACACACCCCGCGTTGTTGTAGAAAATTTAATTAGCATTCACGCCACCATTAATTTTCCTTTACACGGGAGAGCGGGCGGCAGCTTCGGCGGAGGAGAGGAGAAAACAAGATTGCCGGACGCGCCCAGGTTGCCGGTCGCCGACTGCCGGTCGCCACCGGGACGATCCTCGATTTACCGCACCGGCATGCATGTGTGGATGCAACGAATACGCGGTTTGTCACGCGTGGGGACACCGAAAGTTTCGCGTCTGGCCGATCTCCCTTCCGTACTCTCGTTGTCGCTATCTCCGTAGGTCTCTTTATTGGTTTCCCTGGTGGGAGTGAAAGACGGAACCGGCCGATGCTGCGCCGATAACGGCATTGTGCAACACTCTGACTGGGGTTATCTTCAGGGTGAGATCGTTCTGAAGAAATGGGGGCTTGTCTCTCGGATATTCGTAAAGGACATAAAGACATATTCGTGAAGGACATAAAGACATATTCGTGAAGGACATAAAGGACATAAAGAGCACATAAGTATGGTGCGAGTCAATCTATGGAAATGGCAAAAAGAGCTGATGACGTTACCGGCGATTGGGTCGAGTTTCTTGGGTGGCAAACGGGAAAATCAGGAGTTTGTCTTTTGGACATTCGTAAAGCACATAAATTCGTGAAGACACCGTTCCGTGGATGGAGAGCCGGGACGATGATGCCCGAGCAAATTTTCGTCCATAGTCAAATCATTTCCGGGACTATGTTCACCAAGCTGCACTTAGGTCAAGATTTCCCACTCGGAGAGCTCTTCCGCCCGGGACACGCGTCGTACCTGCAGTTAATAAATACATGGAAAGCGGGGCGCACGGAGGTTGCCTGGAAGTTCGTACGATCTCCCTTAGCCGGGAGAGAAGCGAGAACCGTGCGGATCGACGAAGTGATAAAGTGTCGCGGCACCCGGGCTAACTGCAGAGAAAAGCTCGGGAGAGATAGACGCGCCAGCGAGACATCGTTCTATGGATGGAGTACTGGGACGAGGATGCCGGAGCGAAAGCTCCCGTTTTATACATACATGCACATATATATATATATATATGTATATATATATATATATATACACACACACACATACACACACACACACACACACACACACACACACACACACACACACACACACACACACACACACACACACACGCGCGCGCGAACACAGTATAGGGTCTTGCCTCTCCCGCTCCCCCCGCGGAAAGTTTTGACGAGGTGAAGCGAGCCTGTGAAAGCTCCGTCGTGCCTTCCTCTCTCAGTCTTATGGGAAATTACACGATGAGCTTTCCGGATTACGTAGCCCGGTCCTGGGCTCTTAACCCACACGGGAGGGCAGAAGCGCAGGCAGTGTGCGGGGTGGGAGGAGGGCAAAACCCGAGAGGTCCTCTCGTTCCCGGTCGTCTATTCTATCTCGCAGCTCTTAACGCCGCCACGATTGCGAGCAGCGAGCTCTGCTGCTGCTTACTCGAAAGGATCGGTATATTTCACGTGCGATATATCCGAGACGAGGCAAAAGAGAGGAGGGCGCCCGGAACGGGGAGAGGCGCGGGACGAAAGAGTCCTCGGGCTACCCCGAACGTGGGGCGAACCGGGCGGGGAGATTTAGCGCCGGACCGGATCTCTCGCGACCTTATTCCCGATTCCGAAGACACATACATAGAGCCAGGCGCGCTCGGGGGTAACGAGATTAAATTATAATGCGGGACTCAAAGGAGAAACGGGAAGTTGGGTAGAATTTTTATTTTTGAAATTTTTCGTCTTTGTAATCGTATTCGGTGTGTTAGAGAGATGCGGCTCGCGTTACGATGTAACGCGTTTCAGGTCGGTTGAACGATGCACTTTCCAAAGTATAACTCGCAGGCGGTATTAAACGGGCTTGTGTGTGTGGATGCTCGTGCGCGTTTTCGAGAGGCATCGCGTACTCGAAACTGGCGCGCTGAGTAGTATGGAGATATACGCGGCGGGGAGTTTCGGAGAGACGAAATACCCGTCGGGGAACGGTCAGGACCGGCGGTTGTTGCGTAACACCGACCAATTTACCGGAGTAATAAAGGCCGGGGCTAATCCGAGGAGGGAAGTAGTAACCAACCCTCCGCGGAGTGGCCCGACGGGCTCTCACTCGGCTCTCTCGCAACCGGCCTATTCCACGCTCGGACGAGCGTTCGCCTCACGAGAATCGCTTACGACAACGCCCCGGAAACTCTGTTTCTACGCTTATACGTTGTACGCAATTATACGCCGCTTCCCACCGACATTATAATCCGCTCGTGATAATACTTTCCCGCGGCTACTTCGCTCTGCGCGGCGATGCACGGGGAATTATCCGACTGCGGGGGCGAAGGCAGAGGCGTTCGCAGAGTTATTTTTATTTTTTTTTTTTAGTGGTTTTTTTTTTCGCTGTGGATTTAGGGCAAAATTTGCGGGGTCGATTGTGGAGGTGAGTACAGTAGAGTCCCGATTAAGCCTTTATAATTTATTTACAACTTATAGGGCAACGCGTTGCTACGGTAGCGCCCAAGAGTGGGGATAGAGGTGTGACTTATGAAGGGTTAACCGGGATGCTCGGGACCGAAGAGGCCCCGGATAATCGAAATCCCGGCTAATCCGAACTAGATATGATACAACTTTATTTTGAGTAGTGACAATGAGATTTGGTACAACTTGTACTTAACTGTTAAGTTGTGTGCACTGGAATGCAAAGCTTTGGATATTTTTTAGCATTAATAGTGCGTAAGCTAGTTTTTTTTTTTAAGAACTGTAACTTTGGTTTGCCCTTCGTATAAAAAAAACTCGGAAGAGGCACGGTTAATCCGGCTAATCCGGTTGTACTGTAGACGAAAGTCGAACGGGCCATGTTCAGCACTTTTGTCCTGCGCACAGAACAAGGAATGATTGGATTAATTCAAGGCGTGTTGAAATACGTTCAATCGCCTTGTTTGATCGATAGAACAAAAATGGTTGATTATATCGATATGTTTTGAATCGACTGAGGCGAATAATCGTTCAACAAAATAATTCTCTGGTCGCATCAACCAAATAAGAGCTTCGAACGTATTTCAGCGCGACTTTTGTTTCATCGAAGGATTTCTTCTTTCTCAGTGTAAGGGTTGAAATCTTCCGTACAAAGTTGGGACATAATTTGTTAGGGGAAACAATAAATTTGCCGAGGCATCGGTGATCATAGTGAGGGACGAAAAAACGGCGCTCAACGACATTTACTTTTCACGACCCCAAATCCCATTTTTGCGTGTGTCTGTGAAGACCCTCACATGCCTTTTTTTGAGATAAAAAGCAAACGAGATGATACGATGTTTTTTTTTTATACTGCGCTCTTTTCTGGAAATCGCAACTCAACGGAAACGCTCAAGATCTTGCAGAGATCTCGGAGTCCACCTCGGAAGATCACGTGCACTTTCGCACTTGTCTTCGTGCAGTGTACTTTGTGGCAAATAATTCTCACCACCGTCGCGTTCCCTTACCGTCAAATCGAACGCGCTCTCTCGCTTGTACCGATATTCCCACTTTCTCAGCGATGCCACGCCTAATTCAATGTAATCCCGAGAGCACGACTGGAAACTTCTCTGCAGCAGTAAAGCCGATTCCTCCGGGACGGCGAACCGATCACACGCTTCGTATCAACCCCTCATTGGTTTCTCGTCAAAGATCGAAATTGTCTCCCGCTCGCTCCACCGATCGGTCCTCCGGCTTGTCCCGCTCCCTCCGCACAGGAATATCGCACACGCCTCTATCCAACCCGACTTTAACAAGTACATACGAATGAGACGCTGGAATCCCCGCTTTGATGTTTCAGACTCGAATGGACGTTTGTCGATTACGAGATTAGTTTTCCCCGTTCAGAATCCCTCTATCTCCGCTATTCGGCCGCGGCCGGATTCCTCTCCATCCCTCCCGCCCGCGCACAACGCGCCTTTGGCCCTCTTCGCTCTTTACTCCACAAACCGTACATACCGTTTCGGGCTATCTCTTCTCCGCCTTTCGCATCATCGGGCGATCGCTCTCAAAGTCGCTCCTCGGTCTCTCCACATACAAACATCTATATATATCGTATATGGGAGAGCGGGGCAAAATGGAACAGAGGGGCAAAATGGGCTTTTGGATCGTGGCGTTGGTGGTAAGTGGGGCAAAACGGGCTTGAAAATCCGGACGTGTCGTTGGGACAAAAGTGGGGCATCCAAAATTTATTGGAAAATTGAGTTTCGAAGCGCCGTTCCGTTTTGCCCCACTGCCCCATTCCCCCCGCTCTCCCCTATATATATATATATATATATATATCTGCGCACACCATGTTTTACGTCTCGATTCGTTAAACTCTCTACTCTAGCGAGAACTGTTTCTCCGACTCTCCTGTTATGTACTCCATCCCCACCCCCCTACCCTCTTTATTTCTCATATTTCCATCGAACCACTTGTCCCCCCTCCCCCTCCCTCCCCCCACCCCGCTATAGGACAGTTTCGCGGGTTTTGGTCTATCTACGAGTTCTCGTTTCCCGAGAATTTCGTTTCCGTCCGGGAGCCCCGTCGTACACGGTGAGGCACAGATAGGTGAAATTAAGCTGCCGCCCCCCCCCTCCCCGCCCCCTCCTGGGCGCCCGGAACCGCGGAATACGTGCGGTACACTCCATACCTCGCGAGGCTCGCGCGGTTATCAGGAGATTGCATTTTAGCATAATAGGCGGTGCGCTCTCACGAACTCAGCTCCCGCCTCTATATATGTATATATATATGTGTCTCTCACGCTCTCCGGACTTGTCTGTAGGAGGGCATTGTAGAGCGACGAGAGAGAGACCAGCGTTCCCGCTTTTGAGCGACGTGCGTCGCCCGACGTGATGTGCGAGCCAGGCATTTATCATGCTCGCGTTTTCTACTACTATATAACGCTCACATATATTCCTCTCCTCCCCCCCCCCCCCGCCGCACCCCGTTTCCGTAGCGGTTTTCTCGTCTCTCCATGCTTTACTGGTTTGTGTCCTCTCTTCCTTCCTCGGGTTGTATTTATGCCCTCGTGTCAGAGCTTTCAGCCTCAGCCGGCAAACAACCCCGTTGCCGCTATGCTCTAATGCTACCCAGTGACTACATTGCGCAACCCCTCGGGCTCAATTTTTACCGTATCTTGGCCTGTCTCTCGCAGGCAAGATTGCTCGGTAATGCCGCAGAGCGCGCGCGCGCGCGGCCGAGCGGGCCGGGCTAATGGAGAAATTGTATACATGTGTGTCAAAGATAAACACGTTTTTTGGGGGGTAGGGAAAGAAAAATAATTGTTTCTGCGATATGGTGAAATGTCGAGGACCTCGATTTACGGGGGGGTTCGATGATTTCAGGGGAAAAAATTAAAGGTGGTTTGTTTGGTTCGACGGTAGAGGAGAAATCGTTTCGAGCTTTCCATGGGGTTGATGAAGAATCGTGTAGGTGTGTGTCAAAGATAAAGTGTCTTGGAGAACGTAAAATATGAAAATAATCGATTGGGTCTCTACGATGTATTGAAATGTCAAGGGCTTGGACTTATAAAGAAAGATTCGATAATTTTAGGTAAAAAAAAAAACAATAAACGGTGCTGTATTTACTTCGGAGAGAAAAAATCGTTACGAAAATGGCTTGATCGTTCGTAATCGTCCCGAGTAAGGTAAATAAGGGTATGAAAAATTCCGGGAATTCCAATTTTATTTTTTTTACAAAATATCAAAAATATAATATTGAAAAAAAAAAAATTGGATCCGACAAAAATTCGTTGTATTCGAAGTTGGCAATTATTGACACGATCTGTTTCTGACAAAAATAAAATATCGTTCGTGTTAATATTATCCGCGAAATTTTGCGAGACTCCCTCTAATTTTTAATAATATTATTTGTCTGTGTGCAATCCCGTCGGGCGTACGGGTTGTCCACTCTCTGTCGCGGAGGCCGTGGACGCACCGCCGCACATACACGCCTTCCAGCAACGAAACACTCTCGTGTTTCATCGTTACTCCCGGAGTTTAACCGGGATTAATTTCTTCCCTTTAAAACTAGCCGAGCACTCTCTCGTCTGCCTCACGGCAATGAATACCTGGCAGACTATTAGGTCGCAAAAGCTCTTCCAGTTACAAAAAAGAGAGCACTTGCACTCTCGCTGCAAAGGGAGACGAAAAGTTTTATGGACGAGTGGGGCGGGGAAGCGAGTTGGCTGGATAGACGCAAATGGTTTTAGTATACTTTAGGGCTTCGCTCGAGTCCGGCTGTATATTTTATTTTTATTTTTTTCCGAGCATTTAAACTGCCTGTCAAGCTTCCTCGAATTTCCGCGCATAAATCCGTGCGTGTCTCTAATTAGTTATTTTCAGTTTAGCATTAAAATAAGTCGAGCCTGATAAGCCGGATTATTCTCAATTTTATTTTTCCTTTTAGAGTTTCAGCTAGAAGGGAGTACGTATTTCGAACGCGGAAGGAGGGGGAAATAAAAATAAAGAAGCACGTCCTCTGCGCCCTTGACCATAGGCGAATCGAGCCCCAATGACTGGATGGATAGACGCAAATGGTTTTGGTATACTTTAGGGCTTCGCTCGAGTCCGGCTGTATATTTTATTTTTTATTTTTATTTTTTTCCGAGCATGTAAACTGCCTGTCAAGCTTCCTCGAATTTCCGCGCATAAATCCGTGAGTGTCTCTAATTAGTTATTTTCAGTTTAGCATTAAAATAAGTCGAGCCTGATAAGCCGGATTATTCTCAATTTTATTTTTCCTTTTAGAGTTTCAGCTAGAAGGGAGTACGAATTTCGCGGAAGGAGGGGGAAATAAAAATAAAGAAGCACGTCCTCTGCGCCCTTGACCATAGGCGAATCGAGCCCCAATGACTGGACGGATAGACGCAAATGGTTTTGGTATACTTTAGGGCTTCGCTCGAGTCCGACTGTATATTTTATTTTTTATTTTTATTTTTATTTTTTCCGAGCATTTAAACTGCCTGTCAAGCCTCCTCGAATTTCCGAGGATAAATCCGTGCGTGTCTCTAATTAGTTATTTTCAGTTTAGCATTAAAATACCTCGAGCCCGATAAGCGGAATTATTCTCCGTTTTTTTTTGTGTTTCTTTTAGAGTTTCAGCTAGAAAGGAGTACGAATTTCGAACGCGGAAGGAACGGCAAATAAAAATAAAGAAGCGCGTCGTGTGCAGCCTTGACCATAGGCGAATCGAGTCCCAATGACTGCGTCACTCCCTCGTACGATTCTCCCCGGGTTTTCTCCATTTTTGTTTTGTTCCTCCATTTTCTCCATTCCGGACGAATGATAGATAAAAGTAAAACAAAGCTCGAAAAGCGGCATGGTACGCGCCGGCTGCTGGCAGACGAAGAGAGAAACGCAAAAAAAAAAAAAAAAAAACCAAAAATGGACAAAAAGTATTCTAGCCGATCACATTGGGCTTGGCTCTCGATCCGTTCGAGCTGGACGGACGGTCCGCGACGGGCGAGCGAGTCGAGAAAGCTACAGAGATAGAGAAATAAATTAAAACGAAATTTTTATTTATTTTTTTAAATAGAATAAAAAATATAAATAAAAATAAAATAAAAACGACAGAAAGAAATTATCCGACTGAAATTCGGACGATGCACTTGTGCCCTGTGGCAGCGGCTCGGGCACGAGCTTTCCGAGTGCCAGTCTTTCTGGGGGTGCGTCGCTCGAATGTGTTTTAATGATGCTGAAGTTAAATTATGAGGAGTCGAGGGAACGGTTGTGGCGAGCGCGCACAGAAACCATCCTGCACTCGTATGCATATGCAGCACAGTTTGTATATGTATATGTATATGTATATGTATATGTATATGTATATGTATATGTATATGTATATGTATATGTATATGTATATGTATATGTATATGTATATGTATATGTATATGTATATGTATATGTATATGTATATGTATATGTATATGTATATGTATATGTATATGTATATGTATATGTATATGTATATGTATATGTATATGTATATGTATATGTATATGTATGAGTATGTGTGGCTAGCCGGTCGTAGATCGCACTCGCTCTCTGTACTTCGTAGAGCGTCTCTAAGGGTTGGGGTGGAAGCGACAGAAAGAGTAGAGAGCAAGGGTGAAAACGCGGCGGCGAAAGAGAGGGTTGGGGGCGAGCCGGGCCATTCAACGAAATGGATAATGATGCCGACGAAAGGAAGAGACGAAGCCGGGGTTGCAATGGACTAACTCGGGCGGAGACTAACCAGAGGCACAACTCGCTCGAGTGCTCGGACCAACGGCCAGACTCTTGCTGCATGGCTAGACAGACACAACTTCCGCCCTTCCATTACTGTTGTATCTATTATCTGCATATATATATATATTTTTTTTATTTACTTGATTCCATTTTTCGGTTGCATTATTTAATCCGTCGGCGACGCGGTTCTCCACCTCTTACGCGCCTTACGACTATAGCAAAGATTTTCGTGCGGCCCTTTAAGGGCTTACGCCACAGTAAATGGGTAAAAACGCATGAATACGTCGTATTTTTTTTCTCGGTAAATATACGCTTTATCGATTGAATTTTTATAGGAAAAACATTTAGGAATTTTTTCATTCAATTTCATCGTTAGTATTATTAAAAAAACGTTAGTATTGCTGTTTCAACTATGACATTTTTTCTCAGTGCGTGCGGTGGAGAGCTGATCTATTTTTTATTCCCAAAATAATATAATAGGATAGTATTTCCTAGTACAACGAATAGTTCGCAAGAGAAACGTCTGTACAGATACTTTCTAATAGTATATATTTAATTGGTGAAACTATTGTTATTGCAACCATGATTTTTTGTCATTGTCGTAACTGCAAAATGTAGGCCTTTCCCTTGGGAACTATTTTTTATGGTAAAAAGTCAGTATTGTTGCTTCAACTGTGTAATTTTTTCTCGGTGCGTGCGGTGGAGAGCTAATCTATTTTTTATTCCCAAAAAATTTATTTTTTCGTAACAGGTGATTAACGTTCGTGTGGAAGGGCCGCGTTGCGATTGCGTGATTCTACGCACGTGCGTGAGTTTCAGTTTGCTAATGGATCCCCGCGGAGTAGCGAAACTCCGTCGGGGCTTGGCTCTACTTTGAGCGACGTGTATCTGGCGCGTGCACGCAGCTCCGAACTCCCCGAGCGATAAACCAAATGGAAAGGTGTGTAGATTAATCGGTAGCCCGCGTCTCGACTCCTCGATCCGCCAGACCGAAAGGTTGGCGTGTGCGTGCAAGGGCACAGCGCTGCGTTTCCTGCGTGCCCGCGCTTAGCCCTCGGCTAATCGGTGCGTTAATAAAGATCCGCCCAGTCATCGTCCGACTTCGAGAGATCCGGCCGATACAATTTTAGCCCGTGTACTTCGAACAACTCAATCGAAATTCCATTTGCAGTCCCATTCAGAAAAGGAGCGGACTTTTATTTATTTTTTGCTTTTTTTTATATCCGAGAATATTCGACGATGGAAGGGAGGAAGTTCATCTAGTCATAAAGTCACAAAATCAGGACTAAAAAATATGTAAATCGTTACACTGTGAAAAAAAAAAAAATTTGTATGAAATTCAATGTATTGGATCGTTTTGTTTTTGCAATAACTGGTACATTAAATATTTATGTACGATTGTGATGAAAAATTCATATACTTTTGAAGTCAATTTAAAGCGAATTATTGGAATTAGTGGACTTGTGTAGAAAAATTAATGTAAACTATTTAAAGTAAAGTGTTTCTAAAGTTTTTAATACAGTCCAAATTAATTATTCATCACGATTGGTTCATGAAATTTAAAATGCTATTTTATGCATAAAAACTTTCGGTTCACCATTGAATTTCATGCGAGTTGTTCTTTACAGTCTGAATGCAAAACAATATTGCAAAAGGAGTAATCGATAAGAAATAAATTAAACATAAATAAATGCAGCGAAATAAAAAATAAAAAACGTGAAAATCGATGTTTCATCTCGCGTGCAAAGTGGAGGAACACCCGCGTTCCGGGGACGGCAGAAGAACATTAAATTCAACGCGATATTTTTACAGTCTGCATAGAATATAATGTTGCAAACGGAACGATCGACAAGAAATAAATTGAACATAAATAAATGCAGCGAAATAAAAAATAAAAAACGTGAAAATAGTTTCGCCTAGCGTGCAAAGTCGGGGAACCCTCGCGTTCCGGAGACGGCAGAGGACTTTCCCTTCGCGGGGGTGCGTGATACGTGTACCAAGAGGGAACAGAGAGTTCTCTGTCGCGGGAATGAGAATCGCGAACGGAGAACGGAAAATAAGGCGATAACGCGGGCAGCCGGTCAGGGCACGGCCCTCGATCAATCCGATAAGTCTGATAACGTCGCGACACCATTATCGCGATTGCCCCGACCACGAAAGCCAAACCTCCCGCAACGTATACTATACATACGTGTGTGTACGTATTTACGAAGCTTGGCCGCGTGCGATCGCGTGTCCCCCGGGCGAGCACAAAACCACCATCGCGTTACACTCACTTTGCGTGCCGAGTACCGTGAGTTTTCTTTTCGCGGGTGCGCGTGCACGGAGTACACACAGTGAGATTGTTGTGTGCACACCGGGAGATTTTCATCGTGTCGGGGCTATTATAATTCATATTTTGATTAATGGAATTTTAATTGCCCTTCCCAGCTCCATTTCTGAGGGATTCGAGCTTTTACCGGCCAACCCTCGCGGCCAAGAAAAATATGTCAATTGCTCAATAATGATTGCCTCGCGCGACAAACAAAACTTGTCTGCAAGTACCGCGATTTCGTGTCCGCGAGGTCCGAATTTTTTTTTTATTTTACTAAAAAATTGTATTTATTATTTGTTTTTATTTACAATATATGTACTCGATTTTTATTTTACTAAAGATACGAAAGGAAATTGTTTTTGTCGACTGAGGCGCGGATCTTTTTGTATTTATCGAACGATATTACTTTTGGGAAAAGCAGCTCTTCCATTAGACGAAGTTATCTTTATTTTTATTTTTTTTACCAAAAAAAAAAATTTTTTTTATTTGATCGACTTGTAATTGTTGAAACCTTACCGAATAATCGTATCGAGCTTTCCGTTGTTACAGTTTCGGAGCCAAAGTAACGATATCTTTTTCCGGCAGACTAAAGCGAATTTTTCAATATTCTTTTTTCGGTGTAAATCTTTTTTACACCTCGAAGAGAAAATCCATCCCGAAGAGAGACGTTATTGTCGCGATTTTTCCGTACAATAGCCGGGAAGGGGTGGGAAGCTTTGGGTAATGGCTCCTCGCTATTGGAGAATCGGGTGCAGCCGGCGGACTCGAGGGAGGCTGCGAAGGGAGGACGAGAGGTATACAAGTGGTTCACGGAGCCCTCGAAAAATAAGGCGATAAAGAGAGGCTTAGCCACTCCATCCCTCTCGCCCATCCTCCGGCCTCCTACGATCGGATCAGCCCGATAATGTCGCCGAGCTATTATTTCGATTGCTTACAAGGAGTCTCTCACAGTTAGCCTGTCCCGAGATTTTCAACACATTCGACACTAGCGAGGATCTCCAGCAACTCGTGTAACTCGTGAAGGAATTCATACAAATCAGTCCCAAACTGATGGAAGCTCGATTCTCAAATTCAGAAGCTCATTGACAAATATCTCTTTAATAAAAATGAATCTATTTAATAAAGATAAATATGTTTTTAATTTTTTTAAATATATTTATTTAGTAATGGCAGTCGTAGACATTTATTGGACTTACTTACAATGTGTGTTTTATGCCTTTTTTTCATAATAATGACTCAGGGTCGAATTTTAAGACGTTAGTTTGAACTTAAGGTCAGTCTTGAGAACGAACTTAAAATCGAAGATTGTCCCGAACTTTATTGAGTGCTTAATAACTATCTTAAGTTCGAAGTTGAGTCTGAACTTAAATTTGATCTTAAGTTCGAACGCAAGTTCAAATATAAGAACAAACTCAAGTTCGAACTCCAGTTCTAACTTAAGATCAAGCTCAAGATCAACCTTAAGCACGAAATCAGGTGCGATCTTAAGTTCTAACTTAAGATAGATGTTAAGTACGCAATGAAGTTTGCGCCAAACTTTGATATTAAGTTCAATCTCAAGTTCAGGCTAATGTCTTAATATTCGACCCTTAGAGTGGGCCAACAAGCTATTCACCAAAGTTCTTCAGTCTCATTTATTTTTATACATTTTTTTCTGTGCGGCGAGCCGGCGTGTACGAAAAGGCATCGACCTGCCGTTTGCGCGGGGTCTCGTCACGCACGAAATTTTCGGGACGTCTCGAGACAGGACTGATTCCCGCTGCGTTCCTCCCACGAGGGAAATCGCTGCTGCAAGCCCCGTCCCAGCCCGAAATCGGGAACTTCTCGGTGTTTCTCTCCTCGACAGTTGACTTTCCTACCCGGCAATGCCCTTCCGAACAGACCTATTCCAACTCCGGGCTCCTACCGGCTCCTCCCGTCGCCCGACTATTCCCCGCTGGTCGTTCGGCTCCTTTCAGAACGCAACTTGCACTAATTAAACTTTGAGAGACGCGGAGAGAAGAGAGAGACTGAGGGGCACGGTGGGAAAGGCGGAATATTCGTTGGAGACGGTGGAATCGCCTCGGGCGATCCTACCGCCCTCTCCCCTCCCAACTCCGCTGAATCGCTCTCGCAATAAATTCTTTCATCAGAGTTCTCTGTAGATCAGCTCCCCCTCCTCTTGTCCTCCTCCTCCTCTCCTCCTCCTCTCCTCCTCTCCTCCTCCTCCTCCTCCTCCTCTCCTCCTCCTCCTCTTGTCCTCCTCTCCTCCTCCTACTCTCCTCCTCCTCCTCTCCTCCTCTCCTCCTTCTCCTCTCCTCCTTCTCCTCTCCTCCTTCTCCTCTCCTCGTTCTCCTCTCCTCCTTCTCCTCTCCTCCTCCTTTTACTCTCCTCCTCCTCCTCCTCCTCCTCCTCCTCCTCTCCTCCTCCTCCTCTCATCCTCCTCCTCCTCTCCTCCTCCTCCTCCTCTCCTCCTCCTCCTCTCATCCTCCTCCTCCTCTCCTCCTTCTCCTCTCCTCCTCCTCCTCTCCTCCTCCTCCTCTCCTCCTCCTCCGCCAAGTTTCCTCGGTATAAAAGCCTAGAATCTCTCATTCCACTCGCAATTTTTTATTCATATTGTCTGAATATACATACATACATATATCAACCCTCAAGAAACAGAAGGGCGTATCCGACGGGACTTAAGGATATCCGTACCAAAAGTCGTTTCTATTCGATCTCGATCAAACTTATGTGGTCTACAGAAAAAAATACTCTCTATATCTCGGCATCTTTAAAGATTTTTGACTTTCTAGTTTCTTTGGCACGTGATTTCAAAGTTACGTATATTAACATGGTAAGGATCGGATCTAACCTCATAAAGGATACAATGCAGCGATTTTCTCCGCCAATATCTGTTCGATCGATATAAAAAACTAACCGACCGAAGAGCATACCTTACTACAGACAGTGTCCAAATTTGAGAAAGATTCACCGTCTCCTTTTCAACCGCCGTTAAAAAAAAATGAAGCATCGATCTCTTTCCAGCGCACTTGCTTTGATCACCTTTCTCTCTCGCACAGTGACCACCGCCTTCAGCGGAGCCTCCCCCCCCCCTCGCGTTGCAAACTTAACGTGCAAAACGATGCGACTTGCGCCCTTCTGTTTCTCAGCGTGCGAGGTAATCACTCGACGAAATGAGGAGACAAGTAGTATTGCGGGTATTAATCAAGTTCTCAAGAGCGAGTTCGACGGGGTGATGGGGAACGAGATCGATACAGGCGCCTCTTGGGGGGGGGGGGGGGGGGGACTTCTCTCTTTTTCCTGCCTCGCACAGATTCTTTTGTATAAGGAAAATAAGAGGAGCCTGTCTGCGTCGATGGCCACAGCTCGCTTCTCTCGTCGCTCGTTGTTCCCCCACGTCCGCCACGTCTTTCCGACGCTCGGTTCTCCGTCCAAGAGCCCCAAACCCGCCCCTTCACTCTTTCTACATAAATCATGAGGAAAGTATATATCCCACCGGAGAGCGGCGTACCAGGGTAACAAAGTTTCCCGGCGGGGCCCACAGCGGTATTTCCTTATCTATTTTCGCCGGGGCTTTCCGAGAAAACCACCCCCCCGCCCCCTCCTCTCGACCGCCCCCTTCTCGCTCCATCCTCGCCGCTCTCGCTTTCCTCAACAGCCACCGCTTTCCAACCCTCCCCCTCGAATACTCGTGAACTTGGATTAATCGAAGTTCGTGCGAGAGATTCGTCACGGTTCTCTCTTGCTCCCGCTTTCTCGCCCCACGTCCCCAACCCACCCCCACCCCCACCCCCTCCCCCGCCAACCGTAGCGGTGGAATCCTCCGTCTTCGTAGTTTTGTGGTCGTCTGTTCTTTATCTCCTGTTTCCCTCGACTTCAACTTTTAGTTGCGGATCCGAGCCCCCTTCACTCCTCACTTTGGACCAACCTTGGTCTCCAGACGTCTTTCTGTCGTCGCGACTGACAGACCAATCTATGAAATTTATGATAAATATAACAGTTTCTTCTTTTTCTTTCTCATTTTTTTTTCTTCTTTTTTTTCTTGATATATGTGGATCCGACGAGCGACGATATCCGGTGCATTAGGAGGATAATGTAATTACGCTGACGGAAACGTCGAGCTATTTGGTTGGAAGATCTTCGTTTCCCTCGGCCGATGGCACATGGCCGTATAACTCGCGGCAGACGGACATTCTTCCGGGTCGCGCCGCGATGCCTTGTTCCCGTGGAAGTTCGAGCTACATAAATCATGAAGGGAGCCGGGGGTGGAGAGACATCGAGGAAAGACGGCCGAGGGAGTTTTTCTCCTCGGAGGTCGAATATCACCTCCATCACGGTGGGAGTAGAACAAAAAGTTCTCGCACCGGCCATATAAAAGATTTGTTTGATACTTTGTCGGAAAAAAAAAATAAGGTCGGTAACAAAAACTGTAATCCTTTTTCCTCGAGGGTGTTAACCTACACCTCGGAATCCAAATTATTCGCACCCTCCTGACAGTCAGAACAGTATAGCGGTTTAGCCTGAAGTGCATTGAGCCTAAGTGCATTTAGCCTAAACTGTCGGTACGGTCCTGGATAAGTGAATAACAGTTTTGTCTAAACACCTTCATTTCACCGTCCCGTTTTCAACGGCATAGCGGTAATTCGCCTTTAGCCAAAAAAATGTAAGCTCCAGGATGAATTAATTACAGATTTGGTTACCGACCGGGTGAGTCGCTCATCGCTTTTGACTAGCACACCTTCGTTCACCGCCCCGTTTTGATCTTCCCACCGCAATGAACTAATCACCGATCGGGAAGAGCGACCGTCACTATCGTCATAAAATAATCAGAACCGAGATCTCCCATCGTCGTCGAGGAAACCCTTCAGAGATGCATTATAACGCTATCCAGTTTCTATAGAGTAGTTACTCGCCCGAAGTAATGTGCCCGAGGATATGAACTGTACGAAACTACATGAAATAAAACTATATATCTCATATACGAAATAATACCATATATTTGATATGCGAAATAAAACTATATGAAAGCAAAATAAAGTCGATAACGAAAACTGTAATTGTTTTTCCTCGGAATCCAAATTAAACCTCCCCCTCGGAATCCAAATTATCCACCCCACCCAACAGCCAGAACACTATACCGACAATTCGCGTTTAGCCTAAAACGTCCCACGCTCCTGAATAAGTGGATTGCAGTTTTCGTTACCGACCGAGTAAGTCCCTCATCGCCTTCGCGACACCTTCGTTTCACCGTCCCGCTTCGATCCTATCCACCGCAATAAGCTAATCGCCAATCGAGAAGAGCGACCGTCACTACCGTCATAAAATAATCAGAACCGATCTGCCATAGTCGTCGAGGAAACCCTCCGCGGAGCATTATAACGCTATCTCGCTGCTACAGAGTAGTTACTCGCCCGAAGATATGTGCACAGGGATATGAATGAGAGAGGAACTCTGCCTCGTTCGCGAGAGTTCCCATATTAAACCTAGATATATCATGCACAGAGAGGTGGGGTATGACGCGATGGGGGAGGAGGGAGGAGGGGGGGGGTGGGTTTCGTCCTCCCACCGGGCCACTAACAGCGGAGCGAAGAGGAGAGCCATGAAATACGTTATTATCGCTCCCCCCGCGACTGTGTGTATGGGAAATCGATATGCATGCACATACATATGTGCACACATCCATCCCACCCCCCCGCCGGCCAGGCCGTTCATTCGTACGTTTGCTCGTCGTTCACTTGGTGTATACGCGGTCTATTCGTCAATGCGGACCACTGTGTGCCTCCGCTTGCGCCACTGTTCTCGCTCGCCCGCCCGCGATACAGAATGGAAAAGAGCGGCATTGGCACGGAACATCGGGGGTGACGCATTGCAGCGCATCATGTTTCCCCACTCTCGGTCCGTACAATTTGTTGTCTTTTTTTTGTTTGGTTTTATTTTAAACGTACGGTAAAATTTATCGCCCGTTCGATAAATCAGCGACAGATCGGTGTTTCGGCGACGAACGTATGGGCAGCGCGGACGAGGAATCACGGAGGAATCATCGCTCGGCCCGTCGCGGTATTACACGGCCTTCTTGTTGCTTCGAGACTGCGGTGTCGAACCAAATTCTTCGCTTCGAATAACTCAGCAATTCACTAGTCAACGGTTTACCGTTTGTTTTCTACTAATAATAACTGTTTTCTTATTTAGCGCACAGTGTGAAATATTTTCTTGTTTTTTTTTTTTTTCTTTGTACATAAGCATATAAGATTTACTGACTTCTTAAAATGTAAAAAGGAATTTTCGCGTCTGCTATAATTAAATAAACAAATATACAATGACGCATTGCGGCGCATCATGTTTCTCCACTCTCGGTTCGTACAATTTGTTTTTTTTTCTTTTATTTTTTTTTTGGGTTTTATTTAAAACGTACGGTAAAATTTATCGCCCGTTCGATAAATCGGCGACAGATCGGTATTTCGGCGACGGACGTATGGGCAGCGCGAACGCGGAATCACGGAGGAATCATCGCTCGGCCCCTCGCGGTATTTACACGGCCTTCTTGTTGCTTCGGAACAGAGGCGGGTGTGTCGCTATATCGAGGAAACGCACACACGCGCGCGCATACATCGAGAGAGGGTTTCTCTGTGCGAGGAGAGTAAATAGACGAAACTAGGTCCGCGCACGGACTCGCGTACGTCCCATCGTCGATAACGGGCGAAATCGCTGCGAGCTGGAATTTCCATACGGCGGTCGAACGTAACACGGTGGCAAAAGACGATAGCCGGCGAACGATAAATCGAAGCGGAGACGCGGAGTGTGGGAATGGTGTGCGGCGGGGCAGTCGATGCAAAAATTTACGAACGCTTCGGCCGGTTTCTTTTCGGGACCAAATTCTATAATCTCGCACTGCACCGTGAAAAAGAATTTATTTGATGGGCACCCCGCAAATAAAGATTTATTTAATGCGAATAAAAATGTATTTAACTGAATAAAAAATATGTATTTAAAACAAATAAATATTTATTCGTGAGTCAAGTAAATTATTTTTGTG
Organism: Stenichneumon culpator; assembly: GCA_964017025.1. Lineage (NCBI taxonomy): Eukaryota > Metazoa > Arthropoda > Insecta > Hymenoptera > Ichneumonidae > Stenichneumon > Stenichneumon culpator. The sequence continues at coordinate 13,434,163 of OZ024779.1, read as the reverse complement.
AGTATTGTAATTTGTTATTGTTTCTTTCATTTGGTTTCGAATTATAGATCAGCGTGAATTCTCCTACGCTACACTGTCCCGAAGCGAATCGTACGAGTCGTCGATATTTTGTTGACGAAATTTATAATAAATACGTTTCGTTTATTGACGTTATTTTATCGGACTAGTGAAGCTTTTTATAGTTGTTTTTCGGATTTAATTAACTGATTAATTTCACAAACTCAAACCAGCGACCTTGCAAATGGGGACTGCAATGACGGCGCCTTAACCAACTCGGCTACCCTCAATTTGAGAAACATAATGTCGAATTTGCTTTTAACCTTCGAAAGAAGCATATACACGTCTGCATATACTTTTACAGAGTGCCTTACACATGCATTCCCGGCCGAAAATGAATTTCAGTAAGAGTTTTGAACACTTTGTAATGAGATGAATATCGGAAATCAATCAATCGTATGTAAAATGCTGAGAACATTGATTTTGTATAATAGTAATATAAAAAGAGATGGTAATAATTTCAAAATAAATGTTCAACAAAATATAATATATCATATATTATATATAATTAATATATATTATATATTATATATAATTAATATATATTATATATTATATATTATATATAACACCATCATCGATATCGGTCGAAATCGCTGCGAGAAGGAATTTCCATGCAGCAGTCGAACGTAGCACAGTCTCTCGCGCACGGTGGCAAAAGACGATACCCGGCGAACGATAAATCGAAGCGGAGACGCGGAGTATGGGGATGGAATAGTGTGCGGTGGGGTAGTCGATATAAAAATTTACGAACGTTTCCGCCGGTTCCTTTTCGGGCCCGTATACATGGAAACGAATCCACTACCCGCCACTACGATTTCCTCGCGTGTACCTAAAATAGTACCGCGCAACACGGGGCTGGCTGTTGGGAAGAGAGCGAGGGAGTTCGGAAGTAATCCTGTGCCTCTCGGGCCGATCGCCGAATTCATCCGGCTTCTATGTACAGCGCTATAGCGATACAGAGCCGGGACGCAACCATCCACGAGGAGTTACATAAAAATCAGAGTCTCGCCTCTGCGACTCGCGGGGGGAAAACGGAGAGCGAGTTTGCCGAAAGTGTACGTACCTAGTTCACCGTTACCGATGTCACCGACGTACATAAACATGCATTGGTGTATTTATGTGCGTATATATGTTTTTATGTATATATGTATATATATATGTGTGTATATGAGTATGTCGGGAACCGTAGGTACTCAGCCGAAAATCCTGTCCTCGACGCCGCCACTCCTCCGGTTTTAACTTTAAAGTCGACGTCGAGACGCGCCCAGTTTTCATACTCCGATACACAACCCGGTACAATGTTAGCCGACGCGGGGATACAAACTTTTATAACGAGCCGATGGCGGGCTTCGAGCGAAAATTATTTAAAATTGTGGGTTGAATGGAAAAATAAGTTGTGAATTTTTAAGGCACTAGCGTAAGAATGTGGTTCACAAAACAGGCGATTTTCAACTTTTTTTTTTTAAGGCGGAGATTCGGAGAAGGTCGGGATTTTAACATATAACTATGTGTAATTGGTATTTTTTAAATGAAAAACTATTTTTCATATAAAAAATATTTTTTATTTTTGTTTACATTACGTCTTACGTCTTGAAAAAAAAAAAAAAAAAAAATGATCTACCCCATAGGTTCGACGCTCGCACTGAGAAAAAGGATAGTATTTCCCACAACATCGACTATTTCCTAGGCGTAACGTCTACATAGGTAGTTTCTGATAGTGCATACTCAATTGGCCCAAACAATAATTGTCGTTGCAACCATGATTTTTGTCACAGTCGTAACTACACAACATAGACGTTCTCCATGGGAACTATTTTTTGCGGTAAAAAGTCAGTATCGTTACTTTCACTATGTCATTCCATTCTCAGTGCCTCCGAACCACGGTGAACGGAACGAAAAGCCAGGGGCAAAACGGACCATTTTTTTGTTGCCAATTTTTCTCGCCGAAAAAAAGATCCCTTCTCGAATGCGGTCCATATTGCCCACTCGTCCCGGGATTTCCGAGATTATAATCTCCCGGATTTTGCCACTGGTCCATTTTGCCCCGAGCGGCGGATGACCGCTCCTAGTATATTATTCGGACGCTCGCAGCAGGTTGGCAGTATAAATTGCGACACGCGACGCCCAGCGTCGTTCTCAGGACCACGGAATATCGGGCGGGCCAGCGTGATCCGCGGGCGTCGGAATCAAGCGAGGTATGTGTATGGCGGAACGGACGCGAGCGCGGAAGGAAGCAATCCGAATCGATCATTCGACAATACAACGGCGGAGGGGCGGGCGACGGAGGAGGCCGAAGGTTCGGTGCGGCGAACGCGCGGAGAGTGCATCGATGCTGATGCTCGCCGGGGATTGCATTAATGCATCGAGCGAGAGAGCGAGGCTCCGGCGAGAGAGTTATAGATGGGCGAGCCTCGCGCGCACGTTTCCTCGCCCGCTCGCCGAGCAACCGGAGAGAGAGAGAAAACGGTCCCGCGGAGAATAGCGCGGGAGGAATAACGGAGATTCGATCAATTAGTAGAGCGCGGAGTCACAAGGGGCCGCATAACCATCGATCCCGCTCACTCGCCCGTGTTTACGTGAATTATTATCGAATCTTAAAGGGCATCTACGCTACGATAAAACTTTGATGTCCTTACAGAAAAAAAAAAAAATGGCTAATAAAACTGGTGGGAAAAGTCGGACGTGATGGAAAATTGTTCACATTTGCTAACCGGTAATAATAATGATAATTGTAAAAATAATAAGTGTAATGATAATAATTGTAATAATAATAAGTGTATTAATAATAGTTGTAATAATAATAATAATGATAGTAATAATAGTTGTAATAATAATAATAATGATAGTAATAATTGTTGTTGTGTCGGTAAAAAATTGATCATTTTTTTTTTAAGTAACAAGAGTGGCAAAAATGATGACTGCGTAAAATGTTCACCTTTCGTGGGAAACGATCTTTACTGTAACTTGCGTCATTTTTTTAGCTTCCGAGGGTGTGATTTGTATAGGTATTAGTGCTGTTGATTTGATTATGCCCTAGTTGGACTACGTGTCGATAAGAGTAAATACAATGAGATGTGGTTGTTGCAGGGAAATTCAATAATCGGAAAATAATATTGTCAGAAAATATGAGGATAAAACTAGAATAAACGAATAATATAGTAACAGCAACACTTTCAATTTGTCCTACGATCAATCTTGTGATGCGCCAATAATAGTTACAGGAATCATACATTAATCGAAGAGGGAACCGGTTTGATCATTATGTTTGATGTCGCGATGATCTCTCAGCATTATCGCTGCAATTTGTAACGAGATTCGTAAAATTTTAACTGTACCCTTCGTCGAGGTTATTACGCGGGGAAGGAGGATAGGCAAGCGGGCGTGTTGCACAAGCGACACAAATTGCGGTTGTTCCGTCCAGACGAAAAAAAAGGAAATAAAAAAACAACATGAAACGACGGAAAGAACGAGAGAGGTACTTCATCGATTGGAAAAATGTGGCCAATTGAAACGTCCATTGTCACCTATGTTACTCGGCCCGTTACAAGTGCACTTGTGCCTCCGATGCAGCCGTGGGAAATCCAGCAGGCAGTTGACTCGTCGGGTTCGCGGTCGTCGCTGAACTCACTGCCACCAGGGAGAGAAATCGAACACAATACTCCATGAGGGGAAAAATTTTACCAGGAAAATACACTCATATCTATATCTATATCTATATCTATATCTATATCTATATCTATATCTATATCTATATCTATATCTATATCTATATCTATATCTATATCTATATCTATATCTATATCTATATCTATATCTTTATATATGTATATATATATATATATATATATATATATATATATATATATATATATATATATATATATATATATATGCCATATTACACCAGAGTGGTTGGCTCTGAGAGGCGTACATTACGAATAGCGGCAACGACTGCGGGGTCACGAGGGGTCGTCGTATTATCACGCATGTTGTACGAGACAGTCACGCGGGGGCTATCTGGGCATTATATATAAATCAACACGCTTATATATATATATGGCAAAAGTGGACGCGTGTAATAATCGTGACGATCCCGGAATTATGAGAAAAGCACGTCATGGAGAATAATCTTCCATTACGAAGAGCGGACAGGGATAAAAAGAACTCGTCGGTCACCCTCGTGTAATAAAACGGGCGAAGAACTGGCGTGGGGTGGAAGAATGAAAATAGCCGCTTGACGAATACAATCATCCCTCCGGGGGTTAAACACCTCTTGGCAATCGCCACGCGAGCGACACACGCTCAGATCGATCGGGACGTTTATCGTCCGAACAATCGCATGATAAATTTTTCTCCGATTGTCTTTTTTCTTTTTAATTTCAATTCTTTTTCCAGATCTCGTTCAACGCGAAGTGTACGGCAATAAATTTTGGCTAAAATGCACCAGTGACAAAAGTGGCCAACGTGGACCACACCGAAGTTATTCGGTAATTCAAGTACGTGCTTGAAGTGCACAAGTACTTTTTGAGCACACGCTCGCATTACGGATACTCGATGAGTAGCGTGACGTCCTGTTTTTATTAATATATGATTATACGTTCAACATTTTCAACGAGTATAATTTTAACGAGATTTTTTTTATTTAGTTTAAAAAAATTCCATTAAAAATGGAACGGAAAGAAAAAACGAACACTTTTCTTTTTTTTTATGGATTTTATTTTTTAATGAAAAAAAAGTGAAGAATAGATTAAAAATATAGCGTCAAAACGAAGAATGCCGAAAATTTCATTTAGCGATTTTTTTACAATGAGGAAGCCATGTGTAAATTCCTTTGCACCTTGTTTTTATAGCCTAGAGAACGCTTCGAACCTAATCGCGATAAGTACTTGGAAAAAGTACTTGCGAAATACTTCAAGTACAGAAAGTACTTGTTACTCGAGGTACTTCTGACACTTTGTACTTTGTACTCGAAGTATATTCGAGTATTTTGCCCAGCTCTCTTCCACTCACGGTAAAAACAAGTTCGCAATTTTTGCATCGACACATTCCTCCACAAACCTCCCCAATTTTGTTATTCGTTGATTTTTATCTCTATTTTTACGACCAAAAGTTAAAAAAAAAATCCCAACAACACGGGAAACAAAATGACAGCTTTCTACATTCAAATCCGACCAAACGGCTTTGCCACTTCATCAACAAGAATATTTGTACGAAGATTCGTATTCCGATTGCCGGGATTACTTTTTTACCTCTAAGTATCAATGATTCAAGTATTTTCGGATCGTGGTCCATATTCAGCCCGCATGAGTGTACGCTGCACTCATCCGCGGCAAGAGGAGCTGCGCTTCTTCGACGAAGCTGACGCAGACGTAATAGTTTTTGTCACCGGCTTGTCTTTCCAGGCTCGCCCGAGGAGGGATCGAGCGCTCCTTCCAGCAACATCGCCGGGAGCTCTTCTCGCTTTTTCGCCTCCCTCGGGCTTTCCATCGTACATTTTCCTCTCTTTCTTTTTTCTCTCGCACTAGCCACGACCCTCTCGCAAACACCATTGGTCCTCCCGCCCGCCATCGCCCACCCATCCGAGGCGGTGAAAAAAGGCGATCATGGCAAGCTCCGGGACGCGAAGCCAGAGAAGGCTTTTCCCGTAATTACCCCCGTTCGTAGCGCCTCAACGGGGCGAGTCAACGAGAGACGCCCGAGGTTCTTTCCCGGCACAACAGCCGCGGCCATCCTCGGCGACCTTTTCTATCGTTTTACGGCCGAGCCTCTTCCCGCCGTTCTGCGTTCAAGAAATTATCACCCGTTTAAAATCGAATTACCTTCCCGGGAAAAGTGGCCCGGTTTGCCATTCTGAAACGATTGTCCGCTTGCAAGCTCGATGTTCTTTTTATTTTCCACTCCATCCACCTCTCTCTCGCGTAGCAGCGCGAGAAACGCTTCACCGACGGCGTTATTTATTAACTGAAGTTCGCTTTTTTTCTCCTCGGCATCCTCCGAGAGTGTCTAAGGCGCTATAATCTTAATCTGTAATATATCATCTGTATGTATAATCTCTCTATAATCTATTATCTTTATAAGAATTATTTTATTATCTTCTCTATCGTTTTACAACCAAGCCTCTCCACGCCGTCCTACGTTCGACAAATTATCACCCGTTTAAAATCGAATTACCTTCCCGGGAAAAATTGCCTCGTTTGCTATTCCGAAACGATTGTTCGCTTGCAAGCTCGATGTTCTTTTTATTTTCACTCCATCCCCCTCTCCATACAGCTCTCTCTCTCGCGTAGCAGCGCGACAAATACTTCACCGACGGCGTTGTTTATTAGCTACCGTTCGTTTTTTTTTCTCCTAGGCATCCTTCCGAGAGTGTCTAAGGCGCTATAATCTTAATCCATAATATATCATCTCTCTATACTCTATAATCTATAATCTCTATAAGAATTATTTTATTATCTTTTCTATCGTTTTACAACCAAGCCTCTCCGCGCCGTCCTACGTTCGAGAAATTATCGCCCGTTTAAAATCGAATCGCCTTCCCGGGAAAAGTGGCCCGGTTTGCTATTCTGAAACGATTGTCCGCTTGCAAGCTCGATGTCTTTTTTTTCCACTCCATCCACCTCTCGAGAAACACTCCATCGACGGCCGTTATTTATCGGCAACTCTTCGTTTTTCTCCTCCTCATCCCGCCTCCCGCGCAGTGATTTTCTCCGGCCGTTCGGGGTTGTATAAGTTGCTATAATCTTTATTGGAACTTTGCTATAAGCCCAACGGCAGAGGCTGGCGAATAAACGCCAAGTCGCCTCTAACTGCCGCATCCCGAGTCTTCTTTTTATTTCTATTTTATTTTATACCCCGTGAAATAATCACTCAGTTAAAATCGCATTAACGTCTCTCGCTCCGCACCGTCCGATGGGCGCAAAGTGGTGCGCTCTCGCGAAGCCTCTCGCCAGGGTGAATCATTGTTCGGATGGCTCGGATTCTCCGTCACCGCCGCCCCGTCCGCATCCCTCGCGCTTCGGCTTTGATTCGGGCGATCGAGTACCGACGCGATTCAAATTACAGCGCGAGCGAGTGACAATTAAATGAAAGGGGGGGGGGGGGGGGGGCGACGCCATCACACGAAGTAATGGTATTACGTGTGGGGCGCGAGACGAGAGTGCATTAACGCAACAGTGAACGCATTACTATCCCATATGTACGCAGCGTGTTTCGTCGGCGTGGCTGCCCGCGACCCTTTGCCCCGAGAAGCGATATTGGACATATAAAGGCCAATGAGATAGATCGATTAATTTCGGGAGGGTGCGGAAACCGGCTGTTGGTTCCGAATCGGGTCGGTGGAGATCGCTGGATCGTCGCGGTTTCAGTTTTTTTTTTTTTTTTTTTTTTTTTCGTGTTTCGGCAACAATTTTTAATTAGCGGATTTGCATACAAACCGCTGTGTGAACACCGAAAACGCGGGATTATGAGTGTGCGTAGAGGCTTTTTCGTTCGTTTACCGCACGCTCAATATGTTGCTGATGGTACTTCCCCCCCCCCACCCCCAATCACTCGACTCCCACCCTTCGTTTGGTAATATATTTAACCTTTTTCCGGGTAAAAGCAAAATTTGATTTCTGGTGGAGGCGACAGATCTGTGATGTGCGTCTACCGAAAGTCTACATGTTGGAACTGTTGCGGACGCAAGATGTAGATTTAAAAAATCAGCGTGAAGTTTGATACTCGAGTAGAGAGGCAGGAGGAATCTTGGACGCGCATAATCATCGAGAGTTCTACATCGAACCTTTTGAGGGTAAAAACTAAATTTGATCTACGGTAGATCTGGCGACGACCTAAGCCGTAGATTCCAAATATCAGCGTGAAATTCGATACTCGAGTAGAGTCGCGGGTAGACTCTCGGTAGACGCGCAACCGCGAATCAACCCTAGACCTAATTGTTTATTTTCCACCCTTTATTACACACGAAATTCGTGAACACAGTTGAAAACCGCTTTTCGGACAAAACCGCGAAACTATACGGCGAACGTTTCTCCGATCCGTCGATTATCTCCCACTCAACCCCCCCCTCGCGGACTGCTGTGTGACATTTCCGTTCTCCAATATGGCAGAATACATTCTGCACGATAGGGGAGCGGGCAGCGGCTGTTGCGGTCGGGAATTCTCGTTATACCTTGAAAATTGTATCCGCGCTTTCCCCCCCGGACAGTTTCGAACAAACGAATATTATACCGGGTCAGCTTTTCCCATTATCCCCGGTTCAACCTCCACGGCTTTTAACCCCCCCCCCCCTCTTTGCGAACGAGGCATCTCGATTCCTCCGTTTCGATTCCTCGCTCCAGAGGTAGAAATAAAATTAGAAAAAAAAAAAAAACTACGAACTTTATATCGAAACGTTGAAAACGTCCCCGTCGCTGGTCAGGCTCAGGCCGGTAGACACGATTCAGGCGTTATCGCCGATCCGGGCTTCTGCACGATCTTTCCCCCTCCACCCCCCCCCCCCTCGGCGTTTTATATCGTCGACTATTTATTACGAGGTTGGCTCGGGTGGATGGGGTGATGGTGATACGCGTCCACGCCAGACGCCATAAAGGTTACGGGCTCGCAACCAACCCTTGCGAGATTCTCGTCCGTGCTCCGCCGCCATTTCCCCCCCGTTTCATTTCGTTCCGTCTCGCCCTCCGCCTCCTCCGGCTGCCGCTTCTTTATGTGTGTGCTCTCTCTCTCTCTCTCTCTCCGTCCTCCGTGCGTATATTCCCTCCGTCCCATGCAGCCGTCCCGTATCAGACACGCCAGCGAGCGAGGACCGTAGCTTACACGTACGGAACCGGAGGCGGACGAGCTCGTGGCCGCTGATTCCCAGTTACGAGGCGAGGCGCGCATATAGCGAGGCGGACGGGCAACCCCTTCGGTAGAGCTGTATCGAGAGATGGTGACCCAGCGATGCTACCCGGTGTTGCACGCGTGGAAGGAATCCGGAGCACGTAATACTGCGAGGCCCGGACTGCGCCATCGCCTTTGAGCGGAGAAGGCGGACGAGAACGCTGGAGAAGACGGCAGGATGACGGGTTGGACGGTAAAGAATCATTTCGTAAAATTGGAATACGAAGTTTCGTAAAAGTAATTTTGTCAAGTGAGTGACAAAGTCGGTGGTCCAGGCTCGAGTGTACGAACTTGTCCTTTCATTTCCGGTGTTTTTAGCTATTTTAGTTTGTACTTATGTTTGTAAAGGGTGGAGACGGATAAAATTTTGTTTGAGTTAAATATTTATTTGATTTAAATAAATATTTATTCCATTTAAGTAACTATCTTACTTAATTTCAATGAATATTTGTTTAAACCAAATGAATATTTTACTCAAACCAGATAAACGGTGGTCGTCAAATAAATTTTTCTTCTGGGTGAGCCTTTTCTGCCAAATTAGCCACAGTCTACGGAACTTGGCCAAGCGGCATAAATCCGATAGGAAGAGGAGGAAGAAGAATTAGCCACAGTTCGGAAAAGGTGCATCAGGAAGGTGTTCTCTGACCAGGCCCAGCCTAGTTATCCGATGAGCCGTTGGCGGACAAGTTCGTGGCCGTCAAATACATTTTTTTTCTGGGTGCGATAGCAAGAGCCTTCTCGGCTGAGCCTCTTCTGCCAAATTGGCCACAGTTCGGAAGAGGTGCATCAGGAAGTTGTTCTCTGACCAGGCCCAGCCTAGTTATCCCATGAACCATTGGCGGACAAGCTCGTCGCCGCTGATTCCCAGTTACGTCGCGGCGTCATATAGCGAGGCTGCTCGCGACCCCTCCGTTAGAGCCGCATCGAGAGATAGTATCCTAGGGCTGCAACCCGGTGTTGCACGCGTGGAAGGAATCCGGAGCACGTAATACTGCGAGGCGAGGACTGCGTCATCCCCTTTGACCGTCCGTGTCGGCCGGCAGCGCCGCAGAAGGCGGCAGGATGACGGGTTATGGGAGTCGCCCTGCGCTCCGGAAGGTCCCGAAACTGGCGGAGCTGCTCGGGCGAGGAGTGAGAGAGCTCTCAATTTCGGCGCCGATTGCGGGCGCGTCCTCGGCTGAGCCTGTTCAGCCAAATTGGCCGCAGTTGGAAAAAGATGCAGGGACTTGTTCTCCAACGAGGCAGAGCCGAGTCATCCGCTGGCCGACCCGGATTGCCCCATTTTCGCCAATTTTCGCGGATACCAGAGAACGAAGGGGGAGCCGGAGAGTCGCTCGTTCGGCGCGATATTGCTATAACCGGAGGGTTGGCTTGCACACGGATGACGGTACATAGCTGCATTCTGTGACGAGAGGGCGAAAGGAGGGTGGTTGGTCCTCGGGCCAAAGCGCATCACGCGAATATTCCACGTAAAGGGGGTTTGCGGGGCGCCATCGCTGGCTGCAGTTGAGAGGCACGATGACTTCACCGGCCAGAATCCACGGCAATATAAGGACTCCGGCGCGGAGAGGGGCTCCTCTGGCCGCATTATCATGAACGCCGTCGATACAGATCCGGCAAGTGTGCGCCGGAGCGAAACTATGCGAGCGCCCCGGGCCTCGACAAAGAGGGTTGTTTCCCGACGCAATTGCCGGCGCGAGTTTACAGAGAGCAGCTTTCCTTCGCCGGAAGAGAGAACGAGTTTATTTTCTGTAATGGCGGCGTTGCCTACTTTTTTTTCCGGTAGCGCCGAGCAATGTTTTCCCAGAAGGCATCCAATCAGGGTAAAAATGAATTCCCGAGCCGGCAGATCCGAGAAGTCGGCGATGCTCGCACGAGGGTGGAGGCGTTCGCCAGGCGGTTGCTTCCAGCGTATCGAACGGGCATCGCGCACCATAAGCTTTTATGGCCCCATTAGCGATAAGCCAACTGCCGTACGAGTGGGGAGAACGGAAGCGCGAACGAGCTTCGTTACGAGCTTCCTTCGATTAGTCACATCTGATTATCCCAGATCACTCCGGCTGATCGGAGTCCTTTGCAGTAAGGAGGGAGGCGGCGGGAGAGGCCTTGGGAGCGGAACGCGCAGTTTCGATCCCTCCCAGCCGAGTTGGGCGTTCTCCGATTTTCCCCAAAGTAGAAACTATTCTCGCAGTCATTTATTTCTTTCGCCGCGGCGCGACCCGGGCAGAGGACGCACGGCGAGACGGAGTCTGGGTGGTGTTTCACCACGGCAAGATGAACGTCGAGCAAGAGCTGTAAAGAATAATTGAGGAAGCAGGGAAGATTAGGTGGAGTCCGACGCCGCCTTCGAGTCTCTTCCTTCGACACTGAGAAATCGTTTCCCACACCACGTTGGGGGAAAGAAAACGAGACCTTCGGGGCCAGGAACCAACCCCCTTCTCTTCCTATCCCACCCTTTCGTCCACTGTTTTGCTCACTCCGAACGAGACGTTCTTTCATCCCCCGAGCTCTCCGCGCTTCTCTTTCCCTCGGATGGTGGTCGCTTTTTTTCTTTCGCTCTCTCTCTCTCTCTCTCTCCTCCCTCGTGGAGAGTTCGTCTCGTCGAGCGACGAGAGAACTCCGTACAGACTATCGCCCACGGAGCTGGAAACATTTTCTCGCCCACTCAGAAACAGAAGCAGAAACGGGGTTGTAGCGCGCGCCCGACGGCTCTGCGCGGACGGAGGACGACTCGGAGGGAAGCAGCCCGGACTAATGGCGAACAAGAAGAAGCCGCAGCCCGGTGATTTGTGGGAGTTAATTCGCACACGACAGACCAGAGGCGGTTATCAGTGAAACGACTATTCTCTCGTTGTTCAACTAATGCCTCTCCAGCCTCATCGGTGTTGCGCGTGTAGCTCGAAGCGCCGTGGCGAACGAAGACTCGAATCCGTTTTACGTGGATGGGGGAAAATAACAAGTGGCAGGATATTTGGGTTTTTTTTTTCTTTCTCTGACAACGTTTGTTTGAAATGTTGAACGGCATGGTGAAGTCGTGGGTCCTGATTAGCTGCATCGTTGTCAAAGTCCCGAGTCGAAATACTCGGGGACGTCGCGTCTATTCCGTGAACAACAATGTCGCACAAATGTTGCTGGAAATTCTACGACTGCGAAATGAATTCGCGGTTTTTCGAGGTCTTTAAGGAGGTTCGAGCGCTTCCCCTTAGACAAATGGGTGCTACATTTTTGAAGTCGTTTATACAAAGTTTTACGCATCCATTTATGACATTTATTTATACGAAGGTTTACGCATCTATTTATTATAGTGGATGGTTATGTGTATCGCAGCCGATGTCCTTCACCTAGAATAAAAATAATTTTAATAAATTTGCAAAAATATTACCTAGATTGTGCTAATTTTCGAAAAGTTACATATTCGTTAAGTTTCTTCAAAGAATAATTCGCAATTTTTGCTCGATTTCGATGTGTTAAGGCTGATTGTCTTCCTCGAAAGATGCTCTACGAATCGTCATATTCGATAGAATTTGTCACTCAAGAATGACAGCCTTTTGACATTTATTTAAATCAAATAAATATTTTGCTCATACCAAAAAACCGTGGCCGTCAAATAATTTATTTCTCCGGGTGGTCTCGCCGGTCTCGCCGCAGCTCGATCCTGATCAAAGCCCACGCACAGGCGAATTATTATCAGGGTGGCAGTGAAGGAAAGCTGGTACTATCTCCTTCGACATTGGAGGAAAAATGTTGCCCGCGGGACGGGGCGGACTAGGAGGGGTTGCAGAGAGGATCGCAGGCCGCAGATGTGGGGGTGGAAAAGCCCTCGCGAAGGTGTCGGAATCGATATAAGCCGGGGACCTTCTCGCCCCCTCGCCGGCGGGTCCTTCGGCAAAATCCTCCCCCACCCCTTCCCCAACCCCTAACAGAAACTGGTATCTTCGATTCGGCGCTCCGCCGGGAAGATCGGAACTCGGAGACCAAAGAAAGAATAAGAGATCGAGGGGTTCTTACATTCCACTCGACTTCCCTCGAAAAACAGACACACGGAGAGGCGGAAAGCTCCGAATTACCCCCGGGCAGGGCCGCAGCGCGCCGCGCGGCTCTTCTCGCTTCCAGAAACGCCCACAGGAACGGCCACGTTTATTACATGTTTTTTTTTCGCGCATCTCCCTAGGGCGTACGTATCCGGGCGGCCCTTCGGGACCTTCCTCGTGCAAGGCCGGAGACAGAGTCGGAGGGCATCGGATCGTCCGGCAAACCAACCCCCACCCCCCACCCCCCACCCCCCCCGTGGTGGGATCGCACGAGGGATACCGCGTATAAATCTGGCGGACGGCGGGTCGGTTACTTCGAGATTCTACCTTGTCCGACTATGGGAATAATATTTACAAAAGAAGAGGAAAGAAATATGGGGAAAAGGGGGGGGGTGGAAAAGCGATCGCAGAAATATTTATCCCGGAGGAAACTGGTCTGCTCCCTCGCTGATAAAGCCCGACGGCTCCGGAATAACCGATTTATTTCTGACTTCTCGATATTCCGAAGTCCGGCCTCTGCAATTTTCTTTTTATTTTCATTCTATTTATTTTCTTTAATTTCTTTTCTTTTTTTTTTGGGGGGGGAGGGGTGGGGTTTGGTGGAATAGTTTTTTTTGTTTCACCCGTTACCGGAAAGGCGAACGAAACGTTCGATTTATTCAGACTTCTCGATATCCCGAAGGTCAGCCGCTGCAAATTTTTTTATTTTCATTTTGTTTTATTTTTTTTTTTATTTCTTATTTTTTTGTGGTTTTTTTTTTGTGGAACAGGTTTTCAGTTTCGCTCGTTACCGGAAAGCCGATCGGAATACCCGATTTATTCAGACTTCTCGATATTCCGAAGTCCGGCCTCTGCAATTTTTTTTTCTTTCATTCTATTAATGTTTTTTTTTAAATTTCTCCTTTTATTTCGTGGTCTTTTTGTGGACCAGATTTTTCGTTTCACCCGTTATCGGAAAGGCGACCGGAATACCCGATTCATTCGGGCTTCTCGATATTTCAAAGTCCGGCCTCTGGAATTTTTGTGTTTATTTTTTTTTTCATTTCATTTATTTTTTTATTCCGTTTTTTTATGGTTTTTATTTTTGTGGAGCAGATTTTGTGTTCCACCCGTTACCGGAAAGGCGAGCGAAGGAAGGTCGGTGGGAGCACAGCGGGCGGGTAAAATAGCCCCGTTGCGATATATTATGTGGTCGACGAAACGGCGCATGGCTTTTGTCTCTCAGTTCGAACGTTTGCACGCCACACAAATCCCATTATGCCGGCTCTATTGAAGCTATATAAATAAACAGAAAGTTCATTGAACCCCTCGCGGCGGAGAGGAGGGGGGGGGGGGGCGATTTTCTCGCTCCCCCTCCCCCGGCGAGGGTGGACCGAACGTGGCTGCGCGGGCTATGGCGAAATAATTGCAAACGTACATACAAACCGTTCTCCCATTTTCGCCGAGCCCACTTCGCTTTGACCTGAATTTGTTGCTCTCCCGTATATTTGTATAACACGGCAATGTCATTTGGGAGAGTTTCATCGACCGGGGCCAGCGCAAACACCCTCTCTCACCCCGCTTTTTTCCACCTCACACTTTTTTCTCTATTTATTTTATTCTATTTTTTTTTTTCACATTTTTTTTTGCCCCGCTCTCGTTTCTCTATCATGGCGAAACGAGAGCGCGTACCGTCGCGACCCGTTCGCGACGTGCGCGCGTGCACACCCCCGGCCTTCCCCCAAAGCTCTCGCTGATGCACCGCATAGTCTCCCCCCCCCCAACCCCCCCCCCCCCCCCTCCTCGTTCTCCCAACTACCCATGTTCCAATCAATTATGCGGACGAGCGTTCGTTAGTTTCGGCCAATCCAATTTCGGGGAATCTAAAAATTGTCGCCCAAACGAGAAATACACGGTGTGTCCGGTATTTCGGTACGTGGCCCACCGGGAAAGGACTGTTAATAGAGCGACCGCGAAATAAACGATTTTTCAAACCTGACCGAGTGAGACGGACGGAACGAGCGTTCTGCGAATTGCGAAACATTTTCCATCTACCAATATTCCCGAGGCTCCGCCAATAGCGAGGTACACGAAAGAGACTAAAAAAAAAGAAATCGTACCGGAAATTTTATCAGTTATCGAGTGCGAGATTCGATAGCTGTAATAGCGAACCGAGATTTATACATGAAGTCGCACACACTCGAATTGGATCCAGCTATAGATCCAATCTCGCTGAGTCCCGAAAGGCTTTCACCGGAGAATCGGCCGCCCCAACATTTGCCCGGGGAGGGAACGAAACGGCACGGTGGATTATAAGAACTGATATGCAGCCTGCGCAGTCGATTGGCCCAATATCCGTGTAATAGAAATTTACTCGAGAGCGATCGGCAGTGTGTCTACAGCCGCACTCTCTCCGCAGAGAGAAATGAGCGAAGCTACGGAGGGATCTGACGAGGAAGTGGATATAGTCAGCGCGGATCTTGAAATAGGGTAAAGCAGGTAAAAGCCTCAAGTAGCTACATACATACATACATACATATACATATATATATATATATATATATATATATATATATATATATATATGTGCGTTGAGTTTGAGACTTTCAGTTTCTCGTTCGGTTCCCGATTCAATTCCGTGAGAGCATCGATGAGGGCTTGGCGAGGGTGGGAGAGGAGGAGGAGGGGGGGGGATATCTTCTCTCGACGGAATCTCCACTCCGGAACGAGTGGCCCGCCAAGTTGAGAAATTCCGGACGAACGTCAGCGGAAGTCATCGCCGGATTCTCCTCCACTTTCAGGGTCCTGGTCGAGTCGTCGCGCGGTCCTTCCGCCGTCTGATGCTTAATCGATGGTGGAGAATCGTGGAATTCCGTTGGATCGTCGTGACGCGATGACAGTTTAGGGACGGGAATGGCGGAGAAGGCGGGCGGCGGAGTTGCCGGAAAGGCGGTGATCGGCCGGGAGATCCAATTTCTATAATCCGACGCGAGGCACGCGACGAGGAGAGCCGAAGTGGTTGGATCTGTGACGGGGGCGAAACGAGCCCGAACTCCGGCGAGTTCTTCGGTGTAGACGGCGGGGTTTCCGCGCCCGGAGTTCGGCAGAGAGCGGGAGCGAAGAGAACCGCCATCGGGAGCAGCGGGAGCGGAGTTGTACGTAGTCTCACCCCTCTGATCTTGGGTTCTCGTTTCTCCCTCTCGGTTCCTCGGCTGGTTGCCTGCCGGTACCGAACGAGCCCCGGGTAAATCAATAATTCCGTTTCTTGGAAGTGTGTAGGGCGATGGAAGAAAGGGTGGAGATGGGGAGAGGAACCGCATCCGGGTAACCGTGCGTGTTCGGGAATGGATGTCGGTCGCGTCGGGGGTTTGATCGTGGAGGCCTCTCGTCGCGAGCCGGATTGTTGCTGCACCGCGAATTCTCCGACCAGAATCCTCCTGACGTTTGCGAGGGCTCTCGGGCCACTTGGGGTGTAGTCGGAGCTCTCGGCCGGCGGAAACTCTTGGACCGCGGTTGGGGTTGTCGAAAGGCTGGACTTGTCGGGCGGTCGGTCGACTGTCGCGGAAAGCGCGAGAGGAGAAGTCGGCTTAAAGTATGCAGGGTAGACTCGGGTGGACGTGTGATGAGCGTCTACCGAAGTAAGTAAGTAAGTCCCAGTGAGCGTCTGCCGAAAGTGCGCTCACTGGGACATTGGTAGACGGGTTGGATGGATCGTCTACTTGGGTCTAAGGTCTGTGTAGACCTCGGTCTGTTCACGATGAACTTCGCGATTTACAATCTATGACGATCTACGGGATAATCTGGGTCAATGGTAATCGGGTCGTATGGATTTGATAAAATAACTGGAGACGGAGGATTGTCTACTTGGGTCTACGGTCTATATAGACGCTCAGTCTATTCATAATTGCCTTCACGATCTACAATCTGTCTACAATCTAAGAAATAATCTGGGCAATGGTAAGCGGGTTGCATGGATGTTGTAGAATAACTGGAAACCGGCGATTGTCTACTTGGGTCTACTGTCTATGTAGATCTAGGTCTATTTGTAACAAACTTCAGGATCTACGATCCATGACGATCCATCTACAAAATATCGCGATCTACGATCTATGACGATCCATCTACAAAATATCGCGATCTACGATCTACTCGGGTCTACAGTCCATGTAGATCTCGGTCTATGTGGAATAAACTCCGCGGTCTACAATCTACCACAGGTAGACTTCAGACCAAAGTAGATCAGACTAAAAAAGTGTCAGATCTAACGGTTGCTTTAGTACACTGCGCCGTAGATGTGCATGAAATCTATAATCTATCGCGAGATTCAATGGTAGACCAGATCTTTTTTATCGTTACACGCGACGTGCTGCACCAGTCAGTCGAGACGGTTGGAAATGGAAAAAAAAGAACTACCGAACGAAGCGAACTGGAAGTTAATTAAGTCGATAAAACTCGCATCCAACTCACCGAACGAGGAATATCAAACGTGTGCGAGAGTGTATCCAGGATGAATCTGCATAGGTAATATTTAGCGAGTGATTTTTCCCTGTATCCTCGAGCCCTCGCCATTTCAAGCTGGCAAAACCGATGAAAAACGGGATGGCGGAGGGGGGGAGAAAGGGGGTGAGAGCGAGGAACGATTCAGTTTCCGTTGAGAGTTCCAAGAGTTGAAAGGTGACTGCTGGCGAGATCGTAAACGAGTGAAAGAGAAGAGGGGAAACTGGCGGTGGAACGAGGGAGAAATAAAAATGAAGGAAAAAAAAAGACAAACGACGTGCACAAACAGAGTGTACGGTGGAGAGTCAAACGCGACGACCAGGCCAAACAGTCACTGGAACGTGAACGAAAGAGAGCCGAATATATATACACACACACATATATATATATATATATATGTGTGTGTGTAGACACACTGAGAGGTTGAAACTTGGTTAAAACGTCGATAAAATTGACGATCGTAAAGCTCCGCGCTTTCGAGCATTTCGAACAATTTCTGTCTCTGTCGTTCTGCAGTGTCGGAGGGTTTTCCGGCTTTCGTTTTTCTTCCTCCACCGATCCACAAGAGCACGCACGCGAACACACACTGCGGTACCGGTTGAACGGAGCAACGACGACTGCATCCTTCAGTGTGTTTACCCCTTGCCGCACCCCCGCCCGCCCCCCCGAGTGTTATGCCGAGTTTTCTCTGCTCCTCTACTTCAACGTGCACGAGTTAGTGCAGCGAGCAGGTGGCAAGGTTCGTAGAAAGTGCCCGGAGGTTGAGCCACAAAAATATATACCTCTGCCGCACTCAGTACAGCGCTAAAACGCGGACGAAACTGCGGCTCGAAAGCAGGCCGTTTGAAATTTTTTCTCCTTGGTATGGTTCGCCGCAAAGGAATGCAAAAAAAAAAAAAGAAAAAAAAGAACTTTCATTTTCGCGCAGGGCATATAATAAAGAAAGGTAGTACCGAGTCATCTGGAGGGGGAAGGGGGGGGGGAGTTGGTAAACAAAACCCCGGGTGAAATTTAATACCCGTTGAAGTATTGGACATCTTGCCGAGTCATCCGGATTCTCAGAGAAGCGTCGTGTTCCTTCCGTGCCTCAGACCCTAATTTCATTTTTTTTTGTTTTTTTTTTTTGTTTTTTTTTTTTACGATACTTTTTTGCAACCCTTTTTTCGCACATTTTTCCCACTTTACCGTCTTGGCGAGTATCTCGCTGAGGGACTTTGTTCGTTGTTTCGCTTTTTGCCCTGGTGGGAATGACACACACAGGACCGGTGCTGGCCGACGTTGGCCGCACGCTGGCCGAAGCCGGGCCAGTGCCGGCTCCGCGTCGCTCTCCCTCTAGCCTACGCTCGACTCGTTTCATACATCTCGGTTATTTTTATTTTTTTTTCAGCATAGACCCGAGTCACGGATTGTCCCGCGAACTCCCTGTTTCGCTATGCATACCGGTGCGCAGCTCGCGTTCTCCGGGGCTGAGAGCAGCCTTAAACTCGTGAGCCGTTCCTACACCGCGAGGGCGCCCATTGTCCCTGCTCGCGGACCGTCGAGCGACGAAAACTAAAAGGACGAGGTTGCGATGGTGGTCTCGTGTTTCTTGTATTGTCGCGAAGAGCCCCGGCGAGAGGAAACGAAACGTGGACGCGGAGCCGAGAGAGAGAGAGTTCCGGATTTCTGCGAGAGCTCACCGAGCTGCGTCCAGCGTCGTCGGTGTGCGGCGAACATCCGGCAAGCGAGCGGCGTCTCTCGCCTCCGCGCTTGTTATCCGAGACACGGCCGCGGAAAAGATCTCTCGCGGAGAATAAAGGCGATATGAAAAAAAAATGGCAAAAAAAAAGAAGAGAGAAGAGGAAAAAAATTACCAGCGTGGCACGAGAGACAACGAGCCTCATATAGCGCGAATCCGGAACGAGGCACTTCCGTCTAGTCGCCTCGCAGGCGAACTTCTCCCTGGAAAACTCCGCTCTCTCCGAGACGGTCGCGGATACGCGAGAGGAAAAGAAACTGGAAACTGGACTCGGTGAGCCTCGCCGTCTCGCTCCAGGAAGACTTTTCCGTCATCTTTTAATTCTTTTACGAATCGCGCAGAATTTCGCGAAGCGGGCGGATGAGAGCGGGTGGAGTTGAATTATCCAAAAGTTAGAGGGGGGAAAGCGGGGCAAAATGGGACAGTGGGGCGAAAGGCAATTTTCCAATAACTTTCGGATGGCGAAGGTGGTGGTAAGTGGGGTAAAAATGGGGCTGAGAATCCGGATGTATCGTCGGGACAAAATCGGGCATCCAACAATTATTGGAAAATTGAGTTTTTTCCTCCACTGTGCCGTTTTGCCCGACTGGTCCATTTTGCCCCGTTCTCACCTACGTGGAAGTGGGAACGCATTCCTGGTCCAGTCGGGATGGGGCGGGGCGGGGGGGGGGGGGGGGTGGGGTGGTTTGCTGTACAAGCGGAGGCTTCGCGAGGAACTTTACGACATTGTCGCTAATGCCCCGCGACCTCGTATGTGCGGCTGGCCTGGCGTGGCTACACCGGTCGACGTGAGTTTACACGGGAGGCGATAATCCGCGAGGCTCAACGAGACCAGATCCCAGATTCGTGGCAAGGGGAGGGGGGGGGGGGGAACGACCGTTCGACAAACGCTCTTATCGGTTCGGAGCTCCGGAGATAGGTCAACACTGGAGCGGATAGCACGACCGATCCGACCCTCTCGCGCTACCCATAGAGTAGCGTAGCTTCCGCAGGCTAATTAGCTCGCGGTTTTCGCCAGCCTTCCGCTCCTCGACGAACCGCAAAGCACACGGAGGCGTGCATATACACATTCGTGCGCGCGCTGAGAAAGATATCGCGATCGTCGGAGATAACGCTTGTCTGCCGCGTCACTTTCAATGCTAAGGTGCTCGTATAGAAATAACACGCAAAAGTAACGAAGGCTGGAGTAACACAGGTAGATGTAATAATACGCGAATGTTCCGTCGAAATGTTATTTGTATGTTACTTTGAGTTGTGTTATTTTGAAATGTTATTTTGATAGGTGTTATTTTGAGGTGTGTTATTTTGAGGTGTGTTATTTTGAGGTGTGTTAGATCGATGTATGTTATCTTAAGTAGTACTTGCGGACAGTCTGACCCCACGCGAGTTCAGAGAGAATTGAGAGCGGAATTGCGAACGCTTCTCGATGGAATAAACATCTGAAAAACATCAACCATAAGGAAGGTGCTGGAAAGATTGATTTTGGATAATAATAATTTCAGAATGTTATGAACAAATTAATAATTTTTTTTTATTTACCAACACATGATCCGGCAACCCAACTTTTTTTTTATGAAAATGATTTTTTAATTTTGCAAAATGCGTATGAATTTTTTCAGAATTTCGTATAATTTTTGAAAATTATGTTCTTAGTTAATAAAAAAAACGTAATTTAAATCAAATCACACAAAATTCTGAAAAAATCTATACCTATCCAAAAAGATTAACAAATTATTTATATATGAACAAAAAGTTAAGTTACCGAGGGATTTGTTGAACAATTTTTTTTCATTAATTTGTAATGAACATTTCAGAATTATTATTATGGAAAATCAATCTTTTCAGCGCCTTCCACATGCTTGATTTTTCGCAGATTTTTATCCCATCGCGAAGTGTTCGCAATTCTCCCCCAATTCTCTCCGAACTCACGTGAGGTCGAACTGTCCGCAAGTACCGCCATAATGTATATTGTTCTGATGCATCTTGCTTCGACGCATGTTATTTTGATGCGTGTTATTTTGATGTGTCTTACGTTGATGTGTGTTATTTTTAGGTATGTCATTTTAACGTCTTATTTTTGTGCGATGGTATATTAATGCGTGTCACTTCGACGTTATGTTATTTTTGGCGGGTGGCGTGAGTCGCTCGGTACGAGAGGCAGTCAGTCCGATCATCGTTGTATAAATAGTATTTTTGCCGAGAGCGCGCACACACGACGTGTCTCAAGGAGGACGAGTCACCTGAACGGAATCGGCACGCTCGCGACTCTATCTCGGAGTTCCGGGTAATCGCCGGATAATGCACTCTCGCCAGTGCCGGTGACTCATCATCCCTCTCCGATCTCCACTAAACTCGCCGAAGTGCATCCCCACTCCAGCTCGCAGCAAGCCGTTTGGTGTCGCAAGACGAAGAGTTCACTGCGAGTTCGTTAAGAGCGGAGACGACGAACCTGTATCGGTGGACTTCATCGCCGGTTCGTCGATTCATTCCCCCGCCGGCTCGCTCGTCTCGTATGTCGAACTCAATGCATACACAGCGCGCAACAAACTCCCGCTGGCTGTTATTGAGCAGCGAGGGACAACATAATAGCACGATAAATCATGATTATGCATTATCAGGCGTTCCTCGTAATCGACGTCGTTCACACGTTTATTCAAAGCAAATTCGATAATCGCTGTATAAGACTTTCTTTTTTTTTTTTTTTTTTTTTTTTATATATACAAAGAAGGATCAACGACTCCCGTGACAAATGAGGCGCGAAGGGACGGAGAGAAAAACATGACGAAGCCGCGTGGGTGAGAGCGACCCGGGGACGCGAGGAAGAACAAACACGCGTGTACACACTTCCCAAATCAACGACGTGACAAGAAATAAATAAACACCGTGAGAATTTATTTAATAATAAAAATAGCACAATGATAAAAGGTCACAAACCTTTTATCGTTGTGATATTTTTATTATGAATTTTTAGGTGTACATTCATTGAAAAACTATTGGAATAAATGTATAACTAAGAAAATTGATTAATTCATTTTATTGACAATTATTATTATAAGTTCGTGGTTAACTTGTTTAAAAACTATTTATTCATTATTTATGACCGATTTTATTTTTGCCATTGGACGATCAGAATTTATTAATTTTATTGCCTATTATCATTATACCGTTATTATTACTAATTTTTAGTTCTACATTTATTGAAAAACTATTGCAATGAATCTATAACAAAGAAAATATATTTATTAATTTTATGACTCATTATTATTATAAGTTAGTCGTTAACTTGTTCAAATACGATTTATTCATTATTTATGAACGATTTTATATTTACCGTTGGAGTGAAAACTCGGATTTCGCCAATCAGCCGACGAACTCTGAGTTATTCGTGTCACCGCAGATTACGCGGAGTTTCCGCGGTGCGCCGAGCGGGTTTCCTCGATCGAACGCCACGCGTTCGCTCTCTCGTTCTACAAAACGTTACGTGCCATACGGAGATATACGCCGCGGCGTATCGATAACGAATTCCTGGCGGGGACGCGTTGCGCCACTCGGCGTGTCGCACGGCTCGCCCGATAGCGTACGAACCGCGGCGATGACTCGTCGCGCCTAAGGCTCGGTGGGGGAAAAACACGCGAGCCGCGTGAGGATCGGACCGATCGACGTGAACGGTCGCGACCGTGCGAGTCACTCTCTCCGGTCTTCGCTCCGCCCGAGTCTCTCTCGCACAAGCGCCTCGTCGCCGGCGACGCTAAAAATAGGTCATCAACCTCACGCGAGGCTCCCCCGAGCCGTGAACTCTCCGCCCGGTGCAGTTAAGACTCGGTCATCTGGTTCCCATTCCGCTCACTTCCCGCCGCTAACGCCCTGCACTTCATTCCGACTTCCTCAAACTCTCGTGCCAGGAAACAAGAATAAAAAAAGACCCCTCTCAGCCACCCCCGAGTAACTTTGGGCCGTAAAAAAATTCGGCGCCGTGAATTTTCAACATTTTCCACCGCGAGGTCCTTCCGCTGATTCTATTCGTCACCGGTGCGCCGCGGGAGCGGACAACTCATTACGGCTCACGCAGCCTCCGCACACAACGAGGACCACTCTACATAATGAATGGCCAGGGGCGCGCTTCCCGCTCACCGCTTCGTGACATGGTACGAAATTCAAAGTTTGTTTATAGTCGAAACGAGATCAACATTACGCTGCAGGTGCATCACCGTGGAGTACACAGAGGAGCCAGGTCCGGGTGGCCGTGCGGGCATGCATATCGTCGATGCGCTCGTCAGAGCCGTGGAGTGGGCGCGCCTCGACGAGAAAGGGTTCGCAGTTTGCAGCAACAGCTTCAGCGCCGTTGCCGAATCAAGAGTTCGCAGGCTGTCTCCGTTGCTCCGTGACTGTGTGCCGAGTCCGTTGCACACAGTACGGTGGAGTCCGGCCTCCCGCTTCCTCCCCCGGAGGGTGGCGGAGGGCGCGATCGCAGGAGCGGGATCGTGAGTGGAGGCCCGGAGGGTTTACAATTGCACGGTGCGACCGCCGGCAAACAGAAGCGCTAAACGTATTTCGTCGTAGAGGGCGGAATACACGCTCTCGCTTCTGATGCAACCGGAGGATCCACAACCGGCCGGAGTTCTCTCGGTCCCCGCCGCCGCCTCCGCCTCCGAGCCCCGCTCCATCGCAGCTCCGCAGCCCGACCTACCATCCACTCGATTCTAGGACCGTCTCCCTCCCTCGACGGTTTGCCTAAACCTCGACGAAATTATGTACGCGATACACCCCGGTCGTATCGGGGGCAGCGAGCTTCTGGCTCCCGCACCTCGTCCCCGCCGTCCGTGTGTTCGACTCCACTTGCCACCCCGAACCACCCTCCGGCCTCCCTCCGGCTCCGCCCGCCGCGCGACCTGACTCTCGGCTCGAGCTCTTCTGCTCCACGGCCCGGGGACATCGTTTGCAACCCCGTTTACAGAGACACTACGCTCTCGCGCTACCGATCCAGAGACCCGAACACCAACCCCGTTTCCCCCGGCTCAACTTCTATAATCCGTGTCCGTTGGCTCCGTCTCTGTCGCTGGTCCACTCGGAACTCCGCCACACAACCCCGATATGGTCAGGGCGACGGGCTCGGAGCTTTCGGAAACTTGGGAATCAAGCGCGAGGGAAACCAGCTCGTCCGAGCGTAGAGGCGGAACGGTGTATTCCTAAATTGCTGGTGTAGGCTACCCTGGCCACGGCCTCGTCGTGCAAGGCTTGTCTGAGTCGAGTTCTGATCTGGGAAATCAAGTCTCTTGTGGCTTAGTTTGTACGGTTTATTTTTTATGGGAAAACGTCATTGGCGGGATTTGTAGATGGTTGTGCAGGAAATTCGGGGATTTTAGGAGAATTCCTTCTGGAAAGAGGCTTCGATTCCAACACCGTCTTAGGAGGTCTGGGATTAACTGGGACGCGAACATCCTTCTGGTGCGTCTGTCTGAATGACGATGAATTAAAGAAAAAATGTCCATCCGATACTAAAACTACCGAAGATGTAGCAGCGGTGTATTCTTAAGTTGCCAGCCAGAGCTACTTTGGGCACGGGTCCATCGCTTTACTGAGTCGAGATCCGATTTGGGACATCAAGAACTACTTCTTGCAGCTTACTCTGTATCAATTGCTTCTTTGCTGGCAATGTGAAAGCGTCTTCGGCGGGACTTCCAAACGAAGGTGCAGAACATTCGCAAAGCTATCGTCCTGAAGTTCCGCCCGAAAAGAAGCTTCAAATCCGACCCCGTCTGAGAAGGACCAGAAGTAACTAGGACTTGAAAACGATTGTGTGCGTCTGCCCGAATGACAATAAATGTTCGTTTAAATGTCCATCCTATCCTGAAGCTATCGAAGATGTAGCAGAAGTGTATTCCTAAGTTTCTATCCTCGGCTACTTTGGGCGTATGTCATTGTTCATCGCTTTCCTGAGCCGACATCCAATTTGGGAAATTAAGAACTATCTCTTGAAGCTCACATTGTACAAGTTCTTTCATTTCGTCCAACCTGAAAAAAATCTTCAGCGAGACTCCTAAATGAAAGTGTAGGATTTTCGGAAAAACATCATCTTGAAGTTCTCCCTGAGAAGAAGCCCCGATTCCAAGTCGCCGTCTCAGGAGGACTGGGAATAACTGAAACCCGGAAGTGGACACTCCAAACTCCCTGTAACGAGTCTCTCCAAAGCACAACAAAAATAAATAAATAAAAGTCTATCCGCTCCTAAAGCTACCAAAGATGTTTCCGCGTATAATTTCAGTGAGTGCACGGCCATTTACCGACTGCTTTATTATTTGTTACTTTCGTTCCCGTTTAATGCATTATCGCTTTGCGTTGACAAAGTTTGAGGAGCGAAGTAAGGTCGAGGAGGTTTTGGGACATGCCGGTCGCATTGGCCCCGCGAGGGTGGGCACGCCAGCCAAACTTCAGGTGACAGATGGCCGACAAAGTCGGAATTTCGGAGTGGAATTTGTCAGCTGCTGCTTTGCAGCAAGTACTCTCTCGGGAAGCGTTGCAACGCCGACGGATCCAGCTGTGGTGGCGGCTCCGCATATACGTACGTTTCGATCCTGCTGCTGCTGCAGCAGCAGCAGCAGCAGCAGCACACGTCTTGGTAATTCGAGCTATCGTCATGGTGTACGGTATACGCCACTTAATGGAAAAACGCATACACCGATGTCGTAATTAAGACGGATCAGTTTCTCGTCCTGTCGTACGAAGCACGATTAGTCACGCATATGTGAAACTTAAGAATTTTCACGAATGTCTCCCGACACACTCACGCGTACGTGAAACTCAAGAATCTTCATGTGTGTCTCCCAATCCTCTCACGGTAGTGCTGCTGCGACTTTTCACCGATCAATAAATCGATCGAACTAATTAACTTCGTAATATCCTCTTTGCTATCTTTTTTTAACTCGCAACTGCCCTCCGGGCAAAACGGGGGTAATGCGTTTCACTGCGATGACCTACTTTGGCGTCTTTTTGGAGCGAGAAAACTCCAGTGGTTGTCGAAACGATAAAATGTTAATGAACCAAATTTGGCATATTGATTCTTTATATAAAGATCTATGTTTGTGGCCAAAAAAAAAAAATGTAAGCTAAGGTTTAGGCGCACGTAAATAAACCGTATTCCGATGAACATATCAATTGTTCGCGGTGTCATATCGATTAGCCAATGAGAGACAAGAATCCTTGTTTTTTCATTGGCTGTTGTATTTTTCTCAATACAGGTATAAAAATATTCATATACGCTGTGTTATTGTTAGTTATATGATAAGGGAGAGCGGGGCAAAATGGCACAGGAGGGCAAAACGGGATAATCAGACAAAACGCAATTTTCCAATAACTTTTGGAAGACGGCGATGGTGGTCCGTGAGGCAAAACTGGTTTGAAAATCCGAATGTATCCTTGGGACAGAATGGGGCATCCAAAAACTGTTGGAAAACTGTGTTTTGCCCTCATCGTCCCATTTCGCCCCGCTTCCCCCTACTTACACCGTTCGTCATTATGATTTTTGTTGTTTCAAGTAATTTATGCAGTAGCGCAAAATTGATGGTGTGCTAATACTCTCCCGCCAGAAAAGTCATCCTCGTATCGTGCCCGTTCTCAGAAACCTTTTTTTCCCTTATTTCTTTTCTCTTTAATTTAATTACACAAAATTAAATTTCACTTACCCGCATCGCTGAGGAGTTGTTTCTTCTCCGCCGGGCCTCGAGCACATTGTCCTGGCATCTGCGGTCATTCTGTAACATCAGAGGAAACGATGAATTTAGTGGGGAATAAATTTGTGCTTTCGAGTTAGGTCCGAGGTGGACCGGTTAAGAAAATGAGATGAATAAAAAAAAAACAAAAAAAAAAAAAAAACAAAAAAAATAGAACCTAATAAGCAGGATAGGGGTCCAGCTGCCCGAGGCCAGTTACGGTCAATAACAGTGTACGCTGCATTGTCTCTCTCTCCGGATCATCTGCCATTGTCGGGGCATCTTCCAACCCGCGCTCGGACAACGTCGAGTAGATGGAGCGTGTTAACTTCACGTTCATCTCTGATCCCTCTCTTCGACTCGCCATGGTAACAACCACCGGGGGGGGTGGGGGGGGGGGGGTGAAACAGACCAAGCCAACAGTTTACTTAACTAAACTTCACTCGGCTCGTTTCGAGCTCTCCGTGGTTGCTGGTCGGATCTCCCGGCTGTTTAGAGCCCAGGCGAACCATCGAGCGATTTCCACTTCGCTCTCTCTCTCTCTCTCTCTCTCTCTCACCCGTGAATGTCCCATTCACCCACTCGCTCTCTCTGTAATCTGCAATCGAACTCGTTAATTTGCTCCGGTGGAGTGCCCTGACAAACGAACGCGGTGCGGCTTCTCTTGACGCGCTCCGTGGCCG
The DNA here is from genome assembly GCA_964017025.1 of Stenichneumon culpator. Classification (NCBI taxonomy): domain Eukaryota; kingdom Metazoa; phylum Arthropoda; class Insecta; order Hymenoptera; family Ichneumonidae; genus Stenichneumon; species Stenichneumon culpator. The sequence continues at coordinate 13,406,592 of OZ024779.1, read as the reverse complement.
CACGCGAGTAAACAGACCGACGACGGATAAACAATGAGATTAATTTTATGCGCTCGAGGAGCGAGGTCGCTTCGGAGAAACAAAGGGCCGGACCGCTGATGGACGAAATATCTCCACGCATGGGTCGTCCGATTATTTATATCGGGTTGAGGACACTGTTTCGAGAGGGGCGGGGCAAGATGGACTATTTTTGAGGAATTTTTTTGCGGGACTCGGAACAGAAATTTGACTTAAATGCGTTGGTCCATTTTGCCCCCTGTCTTCTCCTGTCCTCTAGAAACCGATCGGGCGAACCTCGAAGCTCCGCCGGCAGATTCTCTCTTCGATGGATTTTTCTCCTATCTGAAGGCGACAAGCGCTTCGGAGAAGAAAAAAAAAAACCGGCGGGAAACGACGGATAAAGAGTGAGATTAAATTTATCCGCTCGAGGATCGACGTCGCTTCGAAGAAACAACGTTACCGTTGACGGACGAGATACCTCTCACGCACAGACTATCCGATGATTTATATCTGATTAATGAAATTGTTTCGAGAAGCGCGGGGCAAAATGGACTATTTTTTGTGAATTTTTTTGCGGTACTTAAAACAAGAAAGTTTATGTTAAATGATCCATTTTGCCCCCCTGTCCTCTAAAATCGGATTGGGAAAAGCTCGAAGCTTCGCCGGCAGAATCTCTCGTCGATTAACTTTTCCCCTATCCAAACGCGACTCTGCTTCGGTGAAGAAAAAAATAAATAAATGAAAAAAAACAAGCGGAAATGGACGGATAAACGGCGTTGATTAATTTTATCCGCTCGACGATCGACGTCGCTCCGAAGAAACGACATAACATCGACAGACGAAATATCTCCACGCACAGATTACCCGATGATTCATATCGGATCAATGAAACTCTTTCAATAAGAGCGGGGCAAAACGGACCATTTTTCCCGAATTGTTTTGTGGTACTTAAAAAAAAAAAAAGAAACTTTAACTTAAACGACCCATTTTGCCCCCCTCCCCTATAATCTGATCGGGAAAACCTCGAAGCTTCCCCGGCAGAATCTCTCGTCGATTAATTTTCCCCTATCCAAACGCGACTCCGCTTCGGCGAAGAAAAAAAAAAAGAAAAGAATAAAAAAAAAAAAAGAAAAAACAAGCGTATTCTCCGGAGTGATCCAATGCATCGGACGGATCCGACGCGTCCCCGTACGGCCCCGCCGACCGATTCACTTCGGTCGCAAAGGGGCTAAACTCTCGCATCTCGTTCGATAATTTATTAAACTTTCGATAAAACCAGTCACTCGAATCGGCTGCCGAAGAGTAAAAAAAAAAAGAAAAAAAAAAAAGAAAGGAGAGCATTCCCCCCTCCCCTCCTCCCGGAATCCAATAAGAGCAGCTCCGCTTCTATACACCGCCGGCGCACCAGGAAAAGTGGAAATGAATTTCCGCGAACGCTGAAAACGCCCGGAAGTCCCATCGTCGGAGGCTTTATGATGAAATACAAAATTGATATCGACTACGCTCTCTCGGCAGCTTTGCGCTCCCGTCCGGCCCTCCTCTCTCCCCCCCCCCCCCCCCCCTATCGAATGCTCTCCGCAACCCTCGAAAGCTCCGGCTCAACCTGCCGGCCGCCCCCCTCTTTCTTATTCATCCCTTTAATTTTTTTTTATTTTTTCTTCTCTTATTATATTTATACGTTTTTTGCACCTTTATCCGTGCTTCGCTCTTCCCCCTCGGCGCTCCTTCTCGAGACGCTCCTCCAGCTCAGCCCTCGGCTCCTTCTTCTTCCATTAGGAGATCTCACCGAGGCAGTTTCTCCGCCGCATTTTAAAGCATTTCGCGGAAGGACGAGAGAGAGAGAGTAAAAGCTCGTATCTTTCGTCTGGAAGAAAAGATACTCTGCATAAAGACTATCCGATCTTGCTCAGCCTCGCGCTCCACTTCGCTCCTCTTCGTGCCGCTCCGCGCGACCTCCCCGACGGGCCAAAGTAAAACACTCGTGAATCTCTCGGCTGTACAATATTACTCCCCCGCAGCACCGAGATTATTAGGATAAATATAAATGTGCTTGAGAAACGTTGGGGGAGAGAGAGAGAGATAAAAAAAAATAAAGTAATAAGCGAGGGAGATCCGTAATGGTTGTTTACTTGCGGCGGAGACGCATCCTCCGCAGATAAACCCTCCTTTCCGCGCTGCTCGGTTCGGGCTTTGCGCCACGACGGCCTTTACTCGCCCGTTGCTCGCTTTGTGCGCAATTAAATTCACTTCTGCTTCCACTCGGAGCGAAACTGGCGACGCGCGTTGTTCGGCAAGGAAGAGTCACTACTCGGCGTGCAATTAATGTGAGAAGGTTTTTAACGGGTTGTTGAAGAAATTGTAATTAGGAAAGAAGAAATCGCTTTGATGAAGAGAGAATGATTTTTCTTTTTTTTTTTTTTTTTTTTTTTTGTCGGGAGAAAGTCATATGCGAGTAATGAGCGAGTAAAGTCTTTGCGAGCTTGCGACGTTTCAAACTTCAACGCGATGCGACGTAGGCGACGATAAAAAATCGCGGGCATTCTTGGACGGCAATTGCCGTGCTTTGAAAACTGTTGATCGAAAAGAAACTAAGAATACACAGCGGTTTAACGGAATGATCCGATGTGGCGACTTCGGAGTAACTTCATTAGAAAGAAATTAATGAAAAGTGCCCTTCAAAAAAATCTCCGTCCAAGAGCCAAGCATTAAATAAGTGGACTAACAAAGTGTCTTGAATTCAGTTTCATTTAACTTCCCGGTGAAGAGCCCTGCAGCGAGAGCCAGACTTTTCGCGGTGCTTTTGCTTCCTTTCATTGCCCGGTGCAGCAAGAGAATCAAAATGAGAACATTTTTAACAGATGCTTAAAAACCAATAACATAAAATTTGTTTTTTTTTAAATACCCGTACCAATGAGACAATTTTATGTTTGCAAAATCAGCAATGAAAAAAAAAGTTACGGCAATTCTCGGCGGGAAATTGCCGTGCCTCGAACAGTCAATCGAAGCGAAGCCAAAAGCGCATCCCGGATCAGCGCATTAATCCGACAAGGCGACTCAAGAGTTTTTAAAAATCTCTGTCGAAGAGCCAAGCGTTAAAGACGCGGGTTAAGAAACTGTCTTAAATTCAGTTTCATTTAGCTCGCCGGTCAGGAGCGGAGCGGTGAGAACGGGGGTTTTCATAGTGCCTTTGCTTCCTTTCATTGCCGAGTACAGCGAGAGCAGGCGGGAGCTTTTATCGAGAAAGCAACTGCGAGGCTCGCCGTAGGTTCGCTGTAAATACGTGTTTGTACCCGGTCTCGTACATAGCGAGAAGCGGCTACAAGCTCCGTTCATTATGTGCCTCGCGCATACACAGCCTCCGTATATAGAGGCGAGAGACACCCCGCGCATCCAGCGGAGATACATCTATACGGTCCTGTGGGGTACGTGTAGACGATAGCCCGTATCTGTAGAAACCAGAGCGGCGGAGCTCGAAGCGAGAGAAGGCAAAGCTTCGCTACCGACCGTAGGTCAACACTGCCACGGTGTGGAACGGGGCAATTAGTTTCCTCCAAGGATGCGGGCCCGGTGTGGCCCAGCTGCCGCTGGTCCAGCACGACCGAAGAAATCCCGACCGGAGGAGGAGGAGGAGAGGTCGGAAAGATGCTGGATGGAAAGTCCAGGAGCTCCGGGGATGCTGGAAGGCAGAGTCGGGTAGATAAAGGCGGAAGGATAGTCGTTTCTGCGTCCAAAAAGAAGAAACCAAAGAATCCAGGATGATGATGATGATGATGAAGAGGAGAAGGGGAGGTTGGAAAGATGCTGGATGGAGAGTCCAACAGCTCCGGGGATGCTGGAAGGCAGAGTCGGGTAGATAAAGGCGGAAGGATAGTCGTGTCTGCGTCCAAAAAGAAGAAACCAACGAACCCAAGATGATGATGATGATGATGATGAAGAGGAGGAGGAGAGGTCGGAAAGATGCTGGATGGGAAGTCCAGGAGCTCCGGGGATGCTGGAAGGCAGAGTCGGGTAGATAAAGGCGGAAGGATACTCGTTTCTGCGTCTAAAAAGAAGAAACCAAAGAATCCAGGATGATGATGATGATGATGAAGAGGAGAAGGGGAGGTTGGAAAGATGCTGGATGGGAAGTCCAGCAGCTCTGGGGATGCTGGAGGGCAGAGTCGGGTAGATAAAGGCGGAAGGATACTCGTTTCTGCGTCCAAAAAGAAGAAACCAAAGAATCCAGGATGATGATGATTATGAAGAGGAGGAGGGGAGGTTGGAAAGATGCTGGATGGGAAGTCCAGGAGCTCCGGGGATGCTGGAAGGCAGAGTCGGGTAGATAAAGGCGGAAGGATAGTCGTTTCTGCGTCAAAAAAGAAGAAACCAAAGAATCCAGGATGATGATGATTATGAAGAGGAGGAGGGGAGGTTGGAAAGATGCTGGATGGGAAGTCCAGCAGCTCTGGGGATGCTGGAAGGCAGAGTCGGGTAGATAAAGGCGGAAGGATAGTCGTGTCTGCGTCCAAAAAGAAGAAACCAACGAACCCAAGATGATGATGATGATAATGATGAAGAGGAGGAGGAGAGGTTGGAAAGATGCTGGATGGGAAGTCCAGGAGCTCCGGGGATGCTGGAAGGCAGAGTCGGGTAGATAAAGGCGGAAGGATACTCGTTTCTGCGTCCAAAAAGAAGAAACCAACGAATCCAGGATGATGATGATGATGGTGAAGACGAGGAAGAGGAGGATGAGGAGGAGGAGGAGGATTAGAGCTCGGAAAGGTGCTGGATGGGAAGTCCAGCAGTTCCGGAGATGCTGGACGATAGAGCCGGGTAGATAAAGGCGGAAGGATACTTGTTTCTGCATCCAAAAAGAAAAAACCAAAGAACCCAAGATGATAATGATGAAGAAGAGGATGATGAAGGGGGAGGAGGAAGATGAAACAGGGAGGGTAGAAAGTATGTTGCCGGAAGATACGGGAGGAGAGGAGTCGACGGTGGCGAGTTATCGCAGCGAAGATGGTGAGGAGGGTCAAAGGGCGGAAAGCTTGAACTCCGCCGGATGGAAGGAGCCAAAGGTGGAGAAAGCCGAGCGGCGGGACGAGAAGAAAAACCGGGAAACAAAAGTGGTCGTCAAAGGAATTTAGAAAAGAATGACCTATGTAAGCTATTTCTTCCATTTCTCTATTTCTTACGTAAGCTACATATAAGAAATAGAAGAAAATGATTCGGTTGCTCGCGATCCACCTGCGGGATATCGCAGCATCCAACGCCAGCCGGCACGTTAATTTGCCCAAAAGAAATAGTACATTACGATACTAGTGCGAAAAAAAAATTAGTTTATTGAGTGTTAATTTGCAGCGCGAGCCGAAGTCGAGTGTTGCAATCACGCGAGTTCAGAAAACGTTTTTCGCACGAGTACTCTAAAAAGTTTTATTTCACAAGGTGCGGAAATGGGAGTTTTCGAACGCGAAGCGTGCGTAAAACCGCTATTTTTCCCACCGAGTGATATAAAATCATTTTTAAACATCCGAGCGGATCCTTCGGCCGTGTCGATAGCGTGGACAGGTGGAGAGTATCTTGCCGGGCGATAGGAGAGGAGTTCACGGTGGCGAGTTATCGCGGCGAAGATGGTGAGGAGGGTCAAAGGGTGAAAGGCTTGAACTCGGCCGGGTGGAAGTCGCCAGCGAGGAGGTTTCCGCGAGCGAGGAAAGAGAAGCCGGACGACGGGAAGAGAGGGAAAACCGAGGGCCGATTCGGAGGGAGAGCCGGGCATTTACCGGCGCGATGTCGATAAATAAAAAAGTTGGGTAAGGCCGAGGCTATTATGAGCCGTCGGTGCCGCGGATCGGAGGGAGCCGGAGGATGAGAACCGGCAGAAACAAGAGGAAGGCGAGAGCGCTCGCCGGGGGAAGAAAAAGGGACGACTACGTAGCGTGGATGCAGCGGAGAGAATGTAAAAGGCATAAAAGGAAAATATAGAAGTAACCGGTGAATGGTCGGACGGAGAGGAGAACGGAGAAAGATCCTCTCGCGCGGAGGCCGAAACCCACCGGAGGAGAGTCCGCCGAGTTATGATATCGATAACTCGTATGGCGGAGTCTCTCCGGATGCTTCTGAGCCGCTCCACCGACGGCGAGAGACTGCGCGGACTATCATCGGCGAGATGCGATGCGAAGCGTGTTTTCTCTACACTGGAACGGAAGACTCGCTCTAAGCCGTCATCTTATATTTATCACAGAAAAGAGGCCAACAATTTATAAGACTGAAAAAATTCTGAAAAATCTTGTGTCATATACAACACTTTTATCGATTTGAGCCGAAGTGGGCAGCGGTCACGTTCAATTTTTTTTTCTTCTAATTTTGTTCGAAACAACGGTGAACAAAAATTAGAAGAAAAACAATCCGTCGATTAAGGTAAACGAGACAGTTTGTGACACTTTCAGAGCAGCGGTGTGGGTTTTCTATTAATTACGAATGCGAAACATTGTCAGACTGAAAGTGAAGTGTCTCAACGCGTGCTTTAAACCCTTCTGAATGAAATTCACCTATTATGCAAGTCATATTTTTATACGCAACACTGCATTTTTTCGCATTTTTTCCACGTTTCTAAAATGCCTAAAAGGAAAATATAGGGGAGAGCGGGGCAAAATGGCACAGCGGGGCAAAACGGGATAACGAGACAAAAGTCAATTTTCCAATAACTTTTGGACGGTGGCGATGGTGGTAAGTGGGGCAAAACGGGTTTCAAAATCCGGTTGCATCGTTGGGAGAAAATAGAGTATCCAAAAATTATTGGAATATTGAGTTTTGCCCTCAGTGTCCCATTTTGCCCCGCTGTGCCATTTAGCCCCGCTCTCCCCTAGAAGTAACCGATGAATGGCCGGGCGGCGAGAACGAAGGAAGATCCTCTCGCGCGTAGGCCGAAGCCCATCGGAGGAGACTCCGCCGAGTTACGTTATCGATAACTCGTATGGCGGAGTCTCAACGGATGCTCCTGAGCCGCTTCGCCGACTGCGCGGACTATCACGGGCGATGCGATGCGAAGCGTGTTTTCCCTACACGGGAAGACTCGTTCCACGCCGGCATCTTATATTTATTAGAGAAAAGGGGGCCAACTCTCTGGAAAATGCATCCACAGCTGCATCGGACTGCCGCTGCAGGGGGAAAAAAAAATTTGTCAGGTGGCGGGGAATTTTTTTTTGTTCGCTGAAATTTTCTCCTCGCTCGGATCGGGAATTCTCCCGTGGGATTTATCGATTCGTGTTTCTGTCTGGCGCGTTCGGGGCGAGGGTGGAAACGTATTTTTTGGAGTGGGCTGTACACGGTTTTGAAGCCGTGTAGGCACTTGGGGAGGGGGAGGGGGAGGGGGAGGGGGAGGGGGAGGGGGAGGGGGGAGGCGCAGCCTCCGCCATCCGCGTCAGGCTTTGACCCTCGTATATGATAATATGGCAGGTAATTTCCGGTTCGAGTATCGTCGAGGGGTTTGGAGAAATCGAGTGGAGTGCAGCGACGATGGGGCGAGCGATCCAGCAACGAGGACGAGCCACGGGAGTTGGGACGAAACTCCCCCGTTGCCATCACCGTAATCGGAAAAACGCAAACCCTTCGGCTGTGGAGATCCGTTTATAGATTCGGTGCCGGATCGCTGCTCGTGTTCTGCCATTCGCCGAATCCGTTTCCTTGTATTGCCGAGTTTACAAAACGTGTGTGACAATTGCGGCGGACAATCGTCGGGGATAGAACAATAGGAAGAAATTTAAAAATAAAGAAATAACAAAAAGATTTGAATTATATAATTTTAGAAGAGAATGAGAGCTTAGATAAAAAATAGAAAAACATAATTCGGTTGCTGGCGATCCAACTGCGTCGGAGCACGTTAAGTTGAGCAAAACAAATTATAATAATTTTCAGAAGGTCCGACCGACAATGATCGAAAAAAATGACGGTAATCGGGAAAACGTTGACCTTTCGGCTGTGGAGACTCGTTTATAGATCCGTTTCCTTGTCTTCCCATGTTTACAATGACAATCGCCGCGGACACTGGTCGGGGATGAAAGAAATGGAAGAAATTTTTTTTTAAATAAAAATATAATAGATTTTTTTTTTTTTTTTTTTTTTTTTTTTTTTTTTTTTTTTTAATTAAGAGACCTTGCATAAAAAATAGAAGAAAATAATTCAGTTGCTGGTGATCCGCCTGCAAGGACATCGCAGCATCGAGCGGTGTCCAGCGAGAACGTCAAGTTGAGCAGACCAAAAAAAAAAAAAAAACCATTTTTAAACATCCGACTGACAATGATCGGAAAAATGACGGTAATCGGACGAACGTTAACCCTTCGGCTCTGTGCATCCGTTTATAGAATCGAACCGAGTGCAACACCGTGGCAGAAAAGTCCGAGAAAAAAACGAAAAGAAGAATTTTTTTTTTAATATAAAAATTGATTAAAAAAATGTTTCTATAAAGAATGAGAGTTTGCATTAAAAAGTACAAGAAAATAATTTTTTTGCTGGCGACGCACCTGCGGGACATCGCGACGTCTAGCGGGGACCAGCAAGCACGTTAATTTGAGCAAAACAAAAATAATAATAATAGTTTTTAAACGTCCGACTGGATCCTCCGGCCGTATCAATTATCTTCTGGCAAAAAGACACGAATTCCCTCCCGAGTGTTTCCGAGCCCCGGCGGCGTCGAGGCGACTGCGGAGCTCGCGCTCCTCGCGCGGTAAACGCGGTTCTCGACTATCATTCGAGAAAAAAAAAAAAAAAAGTCGGATAACCTCCAGAAAATTTTTCCTAGCGAGTATCATCGTCGTGGGACTCGGAAGAATTCGACTCCTCTTAATTCGAGATAATTCCGGATAATTAGAGACAATTCCCGTCGCGCAGCGATATAACCGCGGGAACAAGAAACCCGGCAATAATCTTTGCCCTCGGCGCGTCCGTTCCTTGTATCTCGCCGTCGATATCGCAGCCTCGTAGAGCGCCGCTGTGCCGGTTGCGCGAAGGGAATCCCAAATGTGATAACGATCGTTCCCTCCACAACGGTTACCTTAATTAACGCGAGAAAGCCAAAGGGACGACGGCTGTGAGGGAGCAGCGAGAGGAACACCGTATACGGTATTTACGCGTTTAGATTCCGATCAAATTGATCGTTCCCCGCGGCTCCCTGAAGAAAGGGACGGAATAAATAAAGAAATAAAGAAATTTAAAAAAATTACACACCCTGAAAAATCATTTATTCGACGGGAAATTTTTTTTTTATTTTGTTGATGTAAATATATTTTTGTTGACTTAGATAAATATTAATTTGATTTAAATAAATATTCATTCAAGTCGTAGACTCCGATCAAATAGATCGTTCCCCGGGGCTCCCTGAAGAAATGGACGGAATAAATAAAGAAATAAAACAATTTAAAAAATTACACACCCAGAAAAATCATTTACTCGACGGCCAAATAAATTTTTGTTTTGTTGATATAGATATGTTCGTTGACATAAATAAATATTTATATGGTATATATCTCTGTTTTTCGTTCAATTTTCCGGTAGAATCGATCCTCTGTCATAGTTCCACACAGAAAAATAATTTATTTCATAAAAATAAATACTCATTTTAATGACTAAAATATTACTTTGCGCCCGTCAAATAAATTATTTTTTGGGTTGATTTTGTCCTAACTTTTTTACCACCTGCCGAGTAGGGGGGGGGGGGGGGGTTAGCGGTGCGGTAAAAAATATGCCAAACTGCCTGGCTCCCTCGCGCAAACTATGACGCATTTGCCGACCAAACTCGCCGAAATATTTAGCGGATTATCGATTATTAACGTTAATTCCATATGTTTATTTTGGTCCCTCTTAAATATGCAAAATGGCGAACGGGCACTTCCCCACCCGTGGCCACGGCCCTTCTGGTGAAGGTACGCGCGGTGCAGCCACGAAGAACAAGGCGCGGCTGCGAGCGGAGTACGCGAGAAGGAGCGAGATAACGCCATAGCTGGGCTTTCGTGGACCGATAAATTATGAGGCCCCGCGGGGCAATTATGCTTCGTGCGCCCTCGACGTCACACACGCACTCCGGTACGATACCATGGAACAGGAAACCGGAGACTGAAATAATTGGTTGGCTTTATCTCCCGCAGGCGGTGAAGATTTAAAGCGATATATACATGTATATGTGCATGCGCGCGCCAGGACGCGAGGGCTAATTATCGTATCTGGTTATGCTCGGCGAGCAACGTCTTCTGGACTCAAACTTCTGTGGATGGAGGTTGCTCCATTCGATCTTAATTCTTGTGCGCGGGTCGATGATATCCATCATTAAACGGACTGTACTGTGGAGTTTGGGCGTAGGGGACGTTATCGGTGCGGGTGGGGCAAAATGGACCACCGTTTGAACTAAGACCCATACCTTTATTGCAGAGTAAAAAATAATTTCGTAAGATCGGAATTTACGCAAGGTGCTTTACTTTTGATAATTTATTTTAATTTGACTATAAAAGTACTTTGAATCCAACAATTCACTTTAATTTCCATGTAATGTAATTTCCATTAATTTTTTATCGCAATTCCACAGAGAATTAAATGTAGCTTTTTTTTGGATAAAAACTTCCAGTCCGGTGCATTGAATTTACAATTCGGTTTAACTGTGCTTTATGTGGGTCATTTTGTACCATTTCGACCTGGGTCTAACCCTTCACATCTTGGATCAGGCCCGCGGTTTTTGATATGACTGAACTAATTCTCAAAACCAATCAGATTTGTCATTAAATTCTTTATGATTATTTATAATTATTTATTATTTAAAAATTAACTTATCGATCGCCACTATTCAAAGATTTGAACAATTTTGTGTCATATATAAAAAAAATGTTAAGCTTTGAGCCGGAGTGGGCTGAAGCGTCACTTTTTATTTTTTAAATATCGCTTTCCGAAACAAAACGCTGAAGAATGTTAGAAGAAAAAACCAATCGATTACGCGTTATCGCTTGACCATTTTATACGCAAAATTCCATTTTCGGAAATTTCTTCAGATTCTTCCGAAGAGTTTTTCATTTTTCAAACTTAAAAAAAAAAAAAAGTAAAAACTCTTCGGAAAAATCGAAAAATCTAAGTGCCCAGGCCGGGCAGATCGGAGCACCTTTCAGAACAATACTCATTCCTCGGTAGCTCTCCGCGAAAGAAATTGCAGACGTGGTCCGTCTTGACCCTCCCATCTCGGCCGGATCCCGCCTGCGCGAGCTCGCCGTCTGAAACGCGTGATGGGCGCGTAGCGTGTAATATCGCCGAGTGGACCCGGCTCCGCGGTCGCTCATACCTATAGGTATGCACCGACACAGCAGCAGATGTAGAGACAAATCGTGGGACAAAAAGGGCTGCACAGCGCGACGCAGGATTTTTTTTTTTTTTGCCAAGCTTCCAACCCGCCCAACAATCTCCTCAGGAATCTTGAAAACGAGTATGATTGCGTACTATATAGGCGTCAGTGTGTGTCCTCCTTCCCCCCCCCTCTCCTCCCCTCATGGGTTTTATGCTCACCGGATATGACGTCGACGGTCACGCACGTCGTTCTCCACCTCTTCTTCATCGCCGCGACCGCTACGGCGCTCGGGTAACTGGCCGTGCTCTCGGCGAATATATATCGTCTTGCGTGCGCGATACGCAGCAGGTTCTTGTGCGTGCGTGTTACCGTTTATGCTATATATACATGTGTATACAGCATATATAGACGTGTGCGGCTGCTATCTTATTTTCTTGCTCGGGTTCTTCTACCGTCCTATCTCGTACGTTGCACGGAACGTTATGTGCCTCGAACAAATTGCGATCCGACGTCGACAAACAGTTGGAAAAAGGGCGTTGTATGGAAAACTGGAGGGGGACGAAACGCCAAGCGGAAAGTTGGAAATTATTATTTCCTTTTTTTTTGGGTTTTGTAACACGTTCGATTGAGCAGGAAGTTGGTTCTCCGTTCCTGGTGCCAATTCTTTCCCAGGCAGCTAGGCGTTTAATTATATTTTGACTGGGTATTATTATTATTATTGTCATTATTATTTTAAGTATTTTAATTATAAGTATTTGTCGATCCGAGGTCGACAAATAGTTGGAAAAGGGGCGATGTGTGAAAAACTGGAAGGGGACGAAACGCCAAGCGGAAAGTTGGAAATTATTATTTCCTTTTTTTTTTTGGGTTTTGTAACACGTTCGATTGAGCAGGAAGTTGGTTCTCCGTCTCTGGTGCCAATTCTTTCCCAGGCAGCTAGGCGTTTAATTATATTTTGACTGGGTAGTATTATTATTATTGTCATTATTATTTCAAGTATTTTAAATATAACTATTTGTCGATCCGAGGTCGACAAATAGTCGGAAAAGGGGCGACGTGTGAAAAACTGGAAGGGGACGAAACGCCAAGCTGAAACTTGGAAATTATTATCTCTTTTTTTTGGGTTGTGTAACACGTTCGATTGAGCAGGAAATTGGTTCTCCGTCCCTGGTGCCAATTCTTTCCCAGGCAGCTGGGCGCATAATTATATTTTGACTGGGTATTATTATTATTATTATTGTCATTATTATTTTAAGTATTTTAATTATAACTATTTGTCGATCCGAGGTCAACATATAGTTGGAAAAGGAGCGATGTGTAAAAAACTGGAAGGGATGAACCAGCCAGCTGATACTTGGAAATGTAGATTTTTTTTTTTTTTTTGGGGTGGTTTGTAACATGTTCGATTGAGCAGGAAGTTGGTTCTTCGTCCCTCGCGCCAATTCTGTCCAAGGCAGCTGGGCGCATAATTATATTTTCCGTACCGAGGGTCCGCGCGCTCGGTGACTTTCATATAATGCGGCGACAGGTGCTTCGCTTGAACGGCACGTGCCGGCTTCGCTCTTGTGTCGAAAGCGAATCGGAAGGAGAATCTTTTGCACTTTGGCGTGTGTCTAAGATACCCGGTTATTTCCTCTTAAAGTCGGTGCGTCAGCTTTTTTGCCGAATTTGACCTTATCCTTGGCCATTAGCGCCGGATGGACAGGGTGATGATTGGTGGACGGGCGGCCCGGTTTTGCGCGAACAAGCGCACGTCGACGAGGGACCAAATCGACACCGATTATTTCGATCGTTGATCGTGGATTTCATTTTTTCACATGGCAGAATTTCCAATAATATTTCCATTTCTTTTTCTTCTTTTTTTTTCGTATCGTCGTGTATCGAAATATATTTTTCATTCGTTATACCTTGTTTTTTTTTCAGATCGTAAAATTTCGAACAATATTTTTCAGTTGCTTTTTCTCTTTCCAGATCGCACAATTTCGAAACATATTTTCCATTTTTTTTTTTTGCTCTCTTCAGATCGTACAAATTCGAACGATCTTTTACATTTTTTTTCTTCTTTCGCATCGCAGATTCTCGGTAATTTTTTTCATTGATCAATTTCTATTATTTTTTTAATATGAGACAAAAGTGTTTCGAGGGCTCGGTAAGTTCGGCGCAGCGGGACATCAAAGGCTCGTGGGTCCAGGTTAGTCACGGACGAGCGAGCGTATTGTCGTCCTGGGACGTGTACGCGAGCTCCCGTCAGTGTTTCTGCAGCGGCACCTCCAGCCCCTCGGCTGCCCCCCCCCTTTTCCCGCCAGGGCCAAATCGCATTAGCGACAATTCGGTAATCGCTCTTTGTCGGTGGATTGACGTCCGCAACGGCGACTGCTCCCATATCACGCATGGAGGAGACCCCACGCGCGTAGTTCCACCGCGTAGCACGCCTGTACGATAGTAGCAGCGGGTGGTGGGTGGGGGCGGGGGGGGGGGGGGGGGGGGGGGTAGCACGCGCCACGACCCTCCGCAGACGATTGGTCCCTAATGTAGGGAAGAGCGGGGCAAAACGGTACAGTGTGGCGACTCTCAATTTTCCAATAATTTTTGGATGCCACATTTTCTCCCATCGATACATCCGGATTTTCAAGCCCGTTTTGTCCCACTTACCACCACCGAGACCATCCAAAACCTATCAGAATATTGCGTTTTGGCACATTATCCCGTTTTGCCCCACTGTCCCATTTTGCCCCGCTCTCCCGAATCTAATTACTTACGTACAACGAATTTTGTGTTATTGATATTAGGTTAATCTGAGCAAAAAAAAATGTAACGTCCGACTGGCAAAAAGTTGGTCGATGTAGGGGAGAGCGGGGCGAAACGGGACAGTGGCGCAAACCCAATTTTCCAATAATTTTTGGATGCCACATTTTCTCCCAACGATACATCCGGATTTTCAAGCCCGTTTTGCCCCACTTACCACCACCGAGACCATCCAAAGGCTATCAGAATATTGCGTTTTGTCCCGTTATCCCGTTTTGCCCCCACTGTCCCATTTTGCCCCGCTCAGAGAAAACCCAGCAGGAGTCATGACGACCCTCCGCTTTTTTCCCAGCCTCCCCAGATCCGCGTCGATCCAGAAACGTCCCTCACCGTTCGCGAGGGTGAACTCCACGCCGCTCCAGCAGGGGCAGCCTGGGAAGAGGAGGGTCGCTGGATAAGACCTTCGACTTTTCCATCGCGTGCCAATAAATTCGTCTCGGGGCTCGGATCGACGGCCCACGGCGCTGGTGGACTCTCGCTCTTCCAGTACCAGCCCTTCTATCCCTTCCGCCGAGTGCCGGCTCCGCTGCACTATTTCACCCCTGCAGTGAGAAGGACGGCGCGGGGCGGGGGTTGAAGAGCTGGGAACCCACCCTCGGTGGATATCGGGTTAGCCGTACCGGAAAAAGGTCACGTGGCGTAATACCCGGTGCAATATCTCGCCCGACACGGAAAGCTCGCTCTGCCCGTATTACGACGCGTCCGCATAACGCCGGCCGAGTGGAAAAAGACTTCGCGTCACCGGTGGAGTGAAGTTTGAAAATTTGTTCCTCAAGACGAAGAAATTGTTCACCGAGGAAGCGTCCACATGGGAAGAAAGCCCGGTGAAATCGAAAATACGTCGTCGGGGTCACCGACGAGGGGAACGATGAGAGAGCCTCGCTACAGAGGGGCCAGTACCGGCGCCGCGCCGGCCGGTCTCCGCCCGACGTCGGCCAGCACCGGTCCCGCGCGACACTCCCAACCAGTGCTCTCAGCTAGTTCGTTCGCTTCCTCATCCGTCATGCAGTCTGAGGACGCGGAGGTGGAGTCGGGGCTCCCCTCGTTGAGAGGTGAGCGAGCGAGGGGATGCTGCGGAGATAGTAGACGACGCGGAAGAGAAGACACGACGACACCGTCGGGGTTGTAGCCGTTCGCCGGGCCCTCCGAGTAAATCTCAGGAGGGAGCAAGATTTAAGATCCCCCCGAGCGTGGCGAGAGATATACCTCGTCGTCGTCGTTTCCCCCTGTACACGGTTACCTAGTTGTCTGGTGGGAAGGCGAGATTCGAGGTTGAGGGATGGAGAGAATGAGCCGGTTGCTGCGGGAAGCTGGAGGAGGAACTGGGGTTGGGGCTGGTGTTGTTGCCGTTGTCGCTCGTTCACTTGGTGAGCCCCGAGTCCGCGGCGCTTCGCGACTGCGGGAGAGGAGATGGAACCGTTATCGGCTTTGACGAAAGCCAGGAAGGCATCAGTGAAGGGGGCGGAGAGAGGAATCCTTGGCTGCTCTAGTCGGGCCTCTGTTATAAGCCACCTCTTCCTGCTTCTCTCTTTCTGGTCGATGGCTTCTTAGCTTTGGTGGCGCCCTCGATGTCGATGCCCGCCGCGGATCCGAGGCCTGGGGCTTTATCCCTGTCGGTGGGATTTACCCATCCAATCCCCGCAGCGATACACGTATATCGACTGCTCAGGCACGGAAAGGCGCGGGCCAGGTCCTCTTACATGAGAGACCTATGTGGGACCGCGCCCGTTTGTTTCCCAGCGGTCGACGTGCGTTCGTATACCGATCGTCTGCGCCAGGCCGATGACGTCTCTTCATTGTACTCTCTCCATTAACGCGGAAACTCTGACGGAGCGGCACGCCGTGACGACCAGTCACGGTTCAACCTCCGCGGTTCAGCTCATGATTGTCAGAATTATTATCACGGCTTCATTATCGGATGTGAAATAAAAATTAAACGATGATATATAAATGCATCGCTCTCCGGGGATGTCGGTCCGCCGCGTTAATGACTTTCGATCGTTCGTTGCTGCTCGGGCGATAAATTTTGCGACACACCTCCGGGTGGGGGGGCGTCTGGCTAACAACTGTAATGGGATGAATTTTGAGCGACGTCCCACCGAGCTCCGGGTCGAAGTTGTTGTCGGACCAAGCTGGCGGCTTCGGAAACTTTCCGGAAGTTCCGGTCACCGAGGGTCCTTCACACCGTCTGCATCACCGCCGCCCAACCGTGCTCCATGCTCTGGTATCTCGGACCAAAATGGTTTATGGCGGCGCGGAACCGACCTACCAGCATGGTCTCTCATCTCCATCGGGCGATATCGGCACGGCGGATAATGTAACGGGGAGGAGGAAAGAGGCACGTCGTTCCGTGCAGCTTCGGATGCGGACCGGAAGCAGATGGAAGGATTGATCGTTGCCTCTGGTTTCGCCACGCGCGACTCCCCTCCCCAGAGTTTCACCGTCGGCGGCCCTTGAGGGGAGAGAGCGAGTGAACGATGCGGGCACAAAAGGGCCCGACTGGGCTCTCGTGTGCCCTAACGTTCTTGCTCTCTCCGGAGCACAATCGTCGCTCGGTGTTCCTCCGTGTGTTGGCTCGACGTACCAACACCCGGACGATCGCGCATTTCCCGTGGAGCCAATGGGTCCATTGTCGTTGCACACGGGGACGCATTATTTGGCACTAATAACCGGTGAACGGGTGCGCCCCATCAAACCAGAGCGGGGACCCCAGGAGCGAGACTCATTGTGAGTTCGTTAGTTAGCGTTTGGACCCAGCAGTTACATTTAACTTTTGCAGGAGCGAAGTCGCCGGCAGGAAAGATCATCGAGATTAGGCTGCGAGGAGGTGAATTGCAACAGGGGCGACGCACTCCATATATCTTCTGTGCACCCGGTCGTTCACGGTAGGCGAACGACCGCCCAGCCGCTAAACCACCCCTCAAACGAGCCCAGCGATAACGATCCTGAATACATTTGCAGCGTCAATTCTCTCGCACGAGCTACCTTATATCTATTTATTCCATCTCATTTTTGTTCTCAGTAGGACTGTTAAAAAGCCCTTTTTCTAATGTTCGCTCGACTCCAAGTGGCCCATTAATATGGATTCAGGGAGAGCCGGGCGGTGAGGAGGGGCGAGGAGGGGACGCATGCGTAATTCTTACGCGGCTGCTGCTGCAGGTTGACACGTCGCGAAGTCACGAGACCCTCGCATGCGATAACGAGGCTTGGCGCTATTTTCTTTTCACTTGCGAATGAAGCCTTCGGCTGGAAGGGACGCCGTTTGCGTGCAATTATCTCAAGTGCTTACAGGGGTATATTCATGTTTCAATGGGTATAAAAGCCTAGAAGTTGAACGCAAATCAAACCGAACCTAAATCGGCACGTTTAAGATAATCAAGATTTTCTGAAATCGACTTCAAACAGACCCTTGTGGGCTGTTTCGAGCTTGATAAGTAAAACAAAACAACCCCTATCCCAGGGTTCCAGGGTGCAAGCTTCAAATTCCACTGCGGGGCGACGAGAAAGTTCGGGAATGACGATCTCTTAGTCAGTTGGATGATCAGCGACCCTGAACGACATACACGAATCAGGCCTTCGAGTGCAATGTTTTGTCCAATCCAACCCTAAATGGGCAAAGTTTAGGAAATCAAGACTTTCCGAAATCGGCTTCAACCAGACCCATGTGTGCTGTTTCAGGTTCGATAAGTACAACCGAGCAACCACTAATCCAGGTTCCCAGGGTGCAGGCTTCGATTTTAACTGCGGGGGAATGAGGAACAACGGGAATGACGATTTCTCAATCAGTCGGACGATCAGTGACCCGAACCGACATACTCGTATCAAGTCTTCAACTGGAATGTTTTGTGAACCAACCTTAAATCGGCAAATTCAAAGAAATCAAGATTTTTCGGAATTGACTTCAACCAGCCTCATGTGAGCTGTTCCAGGTTCAATAAGCAAAACCAACCAACCACTGTCCCAGGGTCCCAAGGTGCTTCGATTTTGCCTGCGGAGCGGCCGAGAAACCAGATTATCGATTCCTCACTTAGTTGGATGATTAACGACCCGAACCGACTTGCACCTCGCGCATGCATGTATCCGCACGGGCCGCGTTGCAAGTCACTCGTCCTCTAACGATGATAAATGCTCGGCAACTGTGCGACTCGGGACTACATGTTTGCCGTTGCAATTTGGCGATAAAAATATGGTGCATCAAGGAAAAGTGGCGTCGGTCGCGGGCCAAGGAGGTTCCACGAAATTGCGGCCCAATTCGCCGATGCCTTCTGGATCGGCCTCTTCTGCCTCGAACGTCATTGATCTCCCGGGGACGAGTCGCCGTGCGGGAGCGGAGGCACTACTCGGTAGCTCGCAACGATGCACACACGCGTTCCAAACGATCACGAGTCTCGAGGGCTCGAAGGCTCTCGCAACCCCGCGAACTTATGGGATACGCCTCGATAGCGAAATGCCGATAAAAAATCGTCTACCCTACGAGACGGCTTGATGGGTCCGTACGGGAGACGAGTGGAGCTCGTTTCGCTCGCTCCATCGTCGGGGCCAACCGACTGGATCTGGAGGAGAAGCGCTGGAGTATAAGTGGAGAATGAAGAGAAAAAAGACAGGAACAAAAAAAAAAGAGAGAGAAGCGAAGACGGCGAGATATAGAGAGATGAATCCAACGGGAAGACCTTGCCAAGTGGAGCTCTCGGTAGCCGGTGTTGGAGATCGATCGATTCGGCGTACAGCGGGCACAACGGAGAAGAGAGGCCAATGGATCAAGAGCGCGTGATGAAAAATTATAGGAGCTCATGGTCCAGCGAGCTCGCTCGGCTTGGGTTTTTATGTAATCGGCGGGTCTTTCGTCAGCGCCGCTGACGCTGCTCGTTTTGAATATTACTCGCCGTTATGAAGAACCTATGGTGTGGAAAATTTTCATAATAATAATAGTAATAATAATAATAATAATAATAATAATAAATGAAAAAGTGAGACTAGTCTCGGAATTGCGATGGTATTAAACGCATTTTGCGCGTGACGAGATTTAATTTTTTTTTTTTTTTTTTTACAAAAAATTCTGTTCTCTCTCGGAAAATCGCATACCCGTCCGGTGAACATAGAAAACGTCCCCGGAGGTATGCGCGATCGATGTGTATAATAATTACGGTGGGTCGTCCCTCCCCCGCTCTGACAGAACCGCGGATAATAAATGAATATGAGATAATAAAACTCTGTCGAATATATGAGATAGGTCGTCGACATAACACGCGCACATACACTCGAACACACGGAGGGGGGGGGGGGGGGGATAAATAGCACCATGTCCGATATTGCGTTCCGAGCGTTCACAGCATAGCTTGTTTATACCCCTCCGAAATGGTATTTGTGGTCCGTTAATTTGACGCGCAAAAGCTGCCTTGCTGAAAAAGTTGTTCGGATGGGAAAAAAAAATTAATTAAAAAAAGTCATGTACCTAATAAAATTCACGGTTGGGGTACTCAAAGGGGGGGGGGGGGGGGTATACAGAGTCACGTATGAATCGCCGCATGAATATGGAACAAATGCCCAATAGTAATAATAACAACAAAAAAAAAAGAACAAAGAATATTTTTAAAGCTTGCGTATTCGACGGAATGAATATTCTCGCGTTGTGGCAAAATAATATCGCAATCGTGCCGGAGGGCAAAGCACCTGGGGGGGGAGGATCATGAATTTTCAATTCATCGCGCATAGGTAAAAAATTAAATAAATATGTATATATATATATATATATATATATATAAAGGCGCTTCCGCCTCTCGTCGTGGAAAAGCTTCAAACTTGGCAGCTGTACGTCGAATAAATATCCTGTAGTAGAGTGATCCGCATCCATAACATCCTCATAAAGTTTATATTTATCCATTTTGAATATTGCCCACTCTCCGTTATGGTCAAAAGCTTTAATGGATTTCGAGTTGCAGTGAGATTGATATGTTACGGGTAAGCGATACGAGTGGCTCTGTTTTAGTATTTAAAAATTTGGGACTTGCGTGTGACTTATTGTTTCACATCTATCTCGGATGTAAGTACGGTGTCTGTTCTCGAATCTTCACACGTACCCATAGACACTCCAAGAGACTTAGAGTCACTCACAGGGACTCACAGAACTTGCAAACACTCGCAAAAACTTACAAGCACTCGCAAAAACTCACAAGCACTCGCAAAAACTTACAAGCACTCGCAAAAACTTACAAGCACTCGCAAAAACTTACAAGCACTCGCAAAAACTTACAAGCACTCGCAAAAACTTACAAGCACTCGCAAAAACTTACAAGCACTCGCAAAAACTTACAAGCACTCGCAAAAACTTACAAGCACTCGCAAAAACTTACAAGCACTCACAGAGACTTTCAGGCACTCACAGAGACTTAGTCACTCACAGGGACTCACAGAACTTGCAAACCCTCACAAAAACTTACAAGCACTCACAAAAACTTTCAAGCATTCACAGAGACTTACAGGCACTCACAGAGATTCGTAGAGTCACTTACAAGCCCTCACATACATTCACAGAGAGACTTACAGGCTCTTATAGAGATTCACAGAGAGACTTACAAGCCGACACAGAGATTCGCAGAGAGGCTTGCAGGCACCCACCGAGACTTACAGGCACTCGCATAGACTCACGGAGGCTTCCAGAGACTCACAGGCACTCACATAGATTCACGGAGACTTCCAGAGACTTACAGGCACTCACACAGATTCACAGAGAAACTTAGAGGCACTTACAGAGACTCGGAGAGTCTCACAGAAACTTAGTGACTTACAAGCGCTCGCAGAGGCACTCAGGCACTCAGGCAGGCTCATTGGTCCTCGCCGCTTCTCTCAGATTCTCCGAGAGAACCACAGAGATTCGCATGGGCACTCAAATCGCCGCGGACAAGACTCACGCGGCGAGACGTGCGCGCGGAGCCGACGTGATTCGCGCCAGCCAAAAAAAGAAGCCCCGCCGGTAGTTGCATAATGCAAAACCGGGGTAATTACTTTGCACCCTCTACAGCGACCGTAGAATGCGGGCAGATACAATTGAGTGAGCGGAACGGTTTTGATGTGCCACCCCCCCCCCCCCCCCCCCCCCCCGGAGACCGAGTCGCACCCCCTCGAGAAGGCAGAAGGAAAGAGGATCTCATCTTGGCAAAGTCTCCAGCGACGAGAGAGGACGACTCTCGAGTATGCCTCGAGTACTCCGCTATTATACCGCCCCCCCAACTGTAGTACCGCGACTACACACACTATACTACACCGCCGGGCGAGAGATACACCAAAGAAGAAGTACCCTCGGTGCAGCGAGCGAAGAAAGCTGCTGCTGCCGGGATCGATCCTGGCACTGCGCTACCCTAGGTAGGAGGCATAGATTATACCGCCTCGCCGGTGCTCGTCTCGTACAATAAAAAAGAAACATTAAAAAGTATAAAAAAAAATATAAGGTCTTAAACGCGACGCTCATTTGATTTTAATGCGTCATTCATGAGCTGGAGAGCCGCGGAGCGCGCTCCGCTCCGCTTCTCCCCGTCTTTCCGCGCTCGAAACGGAGCCTCAACGACGATTACGCAGAATCCCGCGCTCTGTCAGCTCTGTCGGCTTTCCACAAACGGCACATTCGTCATTCCATCGAGCCAAACTTAAAAAAAAAGCGCTCGCCCAGTGCGGAGCACATGAATTCGGAACAAATGCCCGATAGTAGTTCCGCTGATATTCTCGCAGAATGAAAAAATAATAATTAAAACGTAAAGAAAAGAAAATCGCGTCTCAAACGGAACGATTATTTGATTTTAACACCTCATTCATGATCTCGAGCGCGCTCCACTTCGCTTCTCCATCGCGGAACAAATGCCTAATAGTGATTCCGATAGGATTCTCGCACAATAAGATAAACGAAGAGAACGTTAAAGAGTTTTAAATAAATAAAATCCCGTCTTAAACACTGATTTCATTTCCAGTACCTCATTGGTGTGCTCGAGCGTCACGGAGCGCGCTCCGCTTCTCCATCGCACACAGCGCCGCTCCAACGATTACGAAGAAACCCACTGACGCTCTATCCGCCCTAGGCCCTCCACACACGCAACGCACATTCATCCTTCCATCGAACCAAACTAAACGAAAATGCGGAACACACGAATCGGGAGCGCGCTCGCGAGATGGAGAACGCGTCTGGATTCAATATATGGGTGTTTATTGTGCATTCGCTATTCACCGGTTAAATTCAGAGCGCCGGGGAGGGGGCCGTTGAATTGAACGCGAGAAATGTATATCTATTAAATACGAGCCCGTATGTACATCAATATCGGTTACGGGACGTTTGCAGTGCGCTCGAGGCGGGAGCGAAGAGCGCGGTCATTATCCATCGTGACTCTCGGCTGTCGTTCACTTGACACGCGACGCCGGCCACGGCATTTTATTCCCTATCGCATATACACATATTCATATATATATATACATATATATACATATATATACACATATATACATATATACATATATACATATATACATATATACATATATACATATATACACATATATATGTACATATGAGTGCACATGTGTGTTGTCTGCAGGTACTTTGTGCTGGATCGCACTGTACTTTATAGTCGCAGGGCTATGCGCGAACCGCGGCGGAGAGCATAAAACCCCATTGTCGCAGGTACCATTATGGTATTGTGATTATCCGCGAGGTGCTCGTCCCCGTTGTCCTGCAGTCGAAAGGGGACGACGCCCCGTTTTCAATCGAAAGCCGCTCCGGATCGCGCGGGAGAGGCGGCCGAGGCTTGGTTAATGATCAACGATGTATGTCGATGCGCCGTGCGCAATGATCGAACGAACCTCTTTCTCTGCTCTGACCCAATCCGGTCGGATGAGGCGAAAGAGCAACCTGCCGTGCCGGAGCGCGATCAAACGTCACTCATGCGCGGAGGACATGCACGGGACTCGATACATGGAGCTACAGGGAGGTGATCGTGCAGTACCGAAGGACCGGCGAGCCGGCTCCGGTGACCGCATTGACAATGGAGAGGACTCGCTGCCATCTGGCTTTCCTTCCGCGTCGGAAATCGTCAATCGCCCGGAAAGAACAGTCTGCGAGCATCTGCTCTGTTCGAGGATTTTTCTTACTTTTTTTTTTTTTTTTTTTTTTGGGGGGGGGGGGGGGGGGGTTTAAGGCAAGTGACACGCGATCTGCAACCTCGGATTTCAATTGGGGCTGTTTGGTAGCGTGGGAGAATTTACTGAGGGCCTTTGATTTTTATTGAGCGCCTCGGGAATTATTTGAGGGTGGTGATTTTTTTTTTTTTTTTGGTTCTGGTGCGATTTTTTGTATAAAGTATTGAGTCGGGAGTTTGTAAAGCGACAGGTTCAGGGATCTTTTTTTGGCTTTCTGGAGAGTCCCGGAAGATCCTGCGTTTTCAATTTTGTTATGCATGAATTTAAAGATGAATTGCGAATTTAAGGTACAATTGTGATGAGAGATTGATATAGTTTTTCGTTGAGATTGATGTACATTATTAAGATTAAAGTAATTTGTAGAAAGGTTATAGTAAATGATTACAAGAAAAGTATTTCCAATATTTTTAATACACTGGACATTAGCTTTCCATCACAACTGTACCTTAAATTTAAAATTCATCCTTAAATTTATGCACGTAGATGAAATTTAATATACCAGGCTAGGATCTAATCCGATAACGTGAAAGAATTTACTGCGGGTCTTTGACTTTTATTTCGCGCCTCGGGAATGACTTGAGGGTGGAGTGGCATTTTTTTTCTGATGCGGGTTTTCGTATAGAGTATTCAGCCAGGAGTGTATTAAGCGACAGGTTAATGGTTTTTCTTTTTTTGTAATTTTTCTTTTTTTGTGTCGCGGAACATCCTCCGGTTCCAATATTTCGACGCGTTTTCTACTTATGCATAAATTTAAACATGGATTTTTTTTATGTTTCAGACAGGATAACATTACCTTTGGCGCGGTTAATTTTTCCAGGCGCGAGATTAATTAAAAAATTGACCCCAACTTCGATAGCCCGCGTGTGCACGTACCAAACGTAAATACACCCGACTTTTTCATCCGACCGAGCCAATTTCCATGCTAATGAAGTGCTCATATTTTATGCATATTTACGAAAAAAAAAAAAAAAAAAAAAAAAACCAGCGGTAATACGGAGCCTGTTTCGCGAGAACTGCCATAAAAATTGCTCGCGTATCACGCGCCTCCGGCAACCCAAATGCCTGTCCAGAGCGACAATAAACAAAAATCAAAATAAACATAAACAAAAATACATAATAAAAAATAAAAAATAAAAATAAATCATCAAAAATAAAAATAAATAAACCAAAGTAAAATCAAATGTCGAAAACGGAGCCAAGTCGGTTCTCCGTACAGCAAATGTATATAAACGCATAACCGTAGCTTTGCATTTTCGGGAAATTTACGACGCGAACTCAACAATGGCGAACAGTTCTCTCTTCGCGGTGTGCGGTTTTTCGGCGTACGTGTGCGGTTTTATTTTATATTTTAACAGCCGCGTGCTCGGTGTTTGGGACGAAGGGCTGCATCTGCCGTTGGGCGCGAGCGTTTGCCTTCCGGTCTGGTCGGGGGCGAGCGCGATATCTGCACTGAAATACGCGCGCTCCCTCCGAAGCCCAACGCCGTACCAGCGTGCAAACTCCGAGACGTTCCGTCTTTTTTAATATTTCTTTATTTTAATCTAAAAAAATCTGAAAAAATCAAACATATTAAAGGCACTGAAAAGATTAATTTTCCATAATAATAATTCCAAAATGTTATAAACAAATTGATGAAAAATAAAATTGTTCAACAAATCTCTCGGAAACTTATCTCGATTCCTTCTTTTCGAATTTTTAAATTCACTTCACTTGCTTGATAAATTTTATTCTTCATCAATTTGTTAATAACTATTTGGAATTATTATTATGCAAAAGTAATCCTTCAAACATCTTTAATAAGCTTGATTTTTTTTTCAGATTTACATACCATCCAGAAGTGTTTGCCTCTCATTGAAACTTATGCGAAGTGAACACTTTTCGCAAGGACTACCTTGGAGTCGTTCTTCTTTCCCGCGTGCATCCCTCGGCCATGCATTAACGAGTGTATAAAGTACGTTTTAAATGCTCTACGTCATCGGACTTCCGGCCGATAAGTTCCTCGGGAGCGACGGGGCACGCGATCAACGCCCGAACGTAATGGACGACTCGGCGGGAGAACTGCGAGACGGAGAATTAAAAAAAAAAAAAGGGAGAATGAGGAAAGGGCCGCATTAAAGTATCCCCACAGTCTCCGTCGACAGCTGGCAGAGGCAGTTGGGAGAGCGGCGAATGCGCGCTACGAGCCCGGCACGAGCCAAAATATATTGTTAGCGCCGATGGAAAAAAAAAAAAAAAAAAAAAAAAAAAAATGAAAGCTGGACGAGGAGCGCGAGCCGGTAGAGCGGGCAATAAAAGTTTTTCCAAGACACGCGACCTGCGAGAGGTTGACTCGATTGGGGTTCGATTAATCTTGCGGATGGGTGCGGATCGAGCATCGCGTAGACAAATAATCGCCGCCGAGCGGGTAGGAATGAAGTGCGCTGCGCGCAAGCGCGCATCCGGGGGTGAGAATGGGAAGGGCGTAACTTGGCGCGCTTTGGTGCGGTAGTTGCGCCCTTTGGGTTCTCGGTCGTCCCGGCAACAGCTGCAGCTGCAGTTGTTCCACGGAAGAGAGACTATCTGTTCCGATGGGGCGAAAAGAACGGAGGACGGAACGAGGAAATGTATCGTGACCGGGTTGCCCAGGGGAGGATGGTCGAGGGGTTGCATATATATATATATATATATATATATATATATAGTGTTGTTCGTTATAGTTCGGTGTAGTGTTGTTCGGTAATGATTGAATATTAGAGGAGCTATGCGTCATCGATGTCAAAATAAGGTTCGGTCGTTTCGTTGTCGGTTCGCGGGTTTTTGTGTAACTGAGCATCTGGACGGAATAGGTAGCGGGTACAATTTTTGTATCAGGGAGGGGATAAATCGACCCGATGGCCCGTTCGGTCGGGTCGAATATCTGGGTGGTATCTTATGTAATAATGATGATAGAAAATAATTTAAAAAAAGAAAAACGAGATGGAAGCGAATAAAGAATAGTGTTTGGTATTGATATGCTTATTATGCTCTAGTTGAACTGAAGTTATTGTGCTAGTTATTATGAATTTGTGATGAAAAACTAATGTTCAGTGTATTGGAAGATAAACATTGGAAATACTTTATTTTAAACAATTTGCTAAAATTTTCCTACAAAAGTACGTCAATCCACCAATCTATTTCGATATCAATGAGAATATAATAGTTAGCTGTAAAAAAAAAAGTTGTAAATTCAATGCACCGAACGAGAAGTTTTTATGAAAAAAACTGGTACATTCAATTTAATGTACAATTGTTAAAAAAAAACCTCGGAAGACGCACGGTTAATCCGCTTCCGGGATTAACCGTGGGTCTCTGATCGAGGTTCTACTGTAGTCGCTTCGGGGTTTTTTTTTTGTCCAACCGAGCATCTGGAACGGAACAGCAGCGGGCACAATTTTTGCATCGACGGGTGGGCGAAAAACCCTCGATGGCCCGTTCGCTACCTCGGCAGTGCCTTATGTAACAATAATAATAAAAACACACAAAAAAAAACAGATATCGGAGTGCATAAACAATGCTGCTCGAGTTCCATCCGGTATCCAATTAATTACCGGAATTTTTTATTTCCAATATAAACGAGCGTCCGGGGGTGTCGAGGTTGGGTCGCGCGAACAATGCGAGGGCTTGCGGGAATCGCGCTATCCGTCCCATTCGCTCACTCGACAGCCACTCCTGCCGCACAACGACACGAGGAGTGAACGGGTTTTTCCCGTTACAACATTGTCCGTACTGTATATTTTACCAATTATTTTCCATTCTCGGCTCTCCAGAGCTCTTCGCAAAACCCTCCCCCTAACCCCCCCCCCCCCCCCCCCCCGCCCCGCCCCGCCACAGCCGCGGGGCTCGTCGAACGCACATCGTGTGCGTGTCTCCTCACTCCAGCGGGACGAGGCCGGAACGAAAATGGAAAAGTAAGTTCGATCAACCGGACTATTAACCCCGCGAGCGGGAGCGTCGATGCTATCGTTACCGAAAAGCGAGTGCGCGCTGGGGAAAAAAAGGCCAGTGGCGAAACGACTCCGGCAGGCCGGAGCGATACTGCCGGCCGGTCGCACGGGAGGTTGGGCAATTAAATTACCCTGACGCACGGAAGGGACCTGTCGGCGTAAGAAAAATTGAGGCAGTCGGAACGGCCGAGGGAGACGAAAATGAATAAATATATTAAAAAAAAAAATTGGGAGACAAAATTTTGTATCACGTGTTTGATGGGAGTGAACATTGGGAGGGCGATTATCTCGGGCCGAGTAAGATCGCATATAAACTTGGAGTTTGGACGTTTCGAGTTAGTTTTGGAAATTGGTTATTTTTTTTTTTTATTTTGTTAATTGTATTTTTGACGGAGAAAAATTGTTACATTGGCGCGAAAGGAATTTAAAGAAATTCGGTCGAGTCTCGAGAACGATGTTGGGCTTACTAAAATGCCTATAAAAAGTTTGCTGGCTTCTCGTTGATTTTCCACGGTCCTTATGTTTTTTTTTATTAATCTTAATTTCAAGTAACAAAAAAATTGGTAAAATTTCCGCGAAACGAATTTGAGGAGATTCAGTCGAGTTTCACAAACAGTCCTCCCAGGCTTTCTAAAATCGGCTTCAAATAAAAATGTCTCCGTTTCTCGTTGATTTCACAATTCCTCATAATTTTTTAGTAAACCATATTTTGAAAACAATGCAAAAAATCTGTAAAATATTACCGTGAACCGAACTTAAGCAAATTCGCTCGAGACTCACAAACAGTTCCTCTTACGCTCTCTAAAATCACCCGTAAAAAAAATCGTCTACATTCCTCCTTAATTTTCCAAATTCCTTATATTTTTTATCAACCATATTTTCAACTCCAAAAAAAAAAAAAAAAAAAAAAAAAAAAAAAAAAAAAAAAACAAAAAACAAAAAACAAAAAACAAAAAACAAAAAACAAAACAAAACAAAACAAAACAAAACAAAACAAAACAAAACAAAACAAAACAAAACAAAACAAAAAAACAAAATTGTAAAATGACCTCGAAGCGAATTTAAGTGAGTTCAGTCGAGTCTCACGAGCAGTTTCCACCGACGCGTCGAGGAGCAAGAGTGTTTAGTCGATAATAACGCGTCGCTGTCCGTGCCCGATGCGATTATGACGCCCTGAGCCTGGATTCGTCGTCGGCGAAGGAGAGAAGAGAAGCCTGCTGCGCGGGCAATAAAATTAATCTTGCCTCGAAGTCGTAGCTTTTACGACAAGTTTCACGCAGTCACGTGCCGCTCGTTCCACCGCAGTGGGTGCTCCGCTGCGCCTGCACGAAAAGTTATACGGAATTTTGTGAGGGGGCAGGACGGTTGCACACACAGGGGTTGCCACGCAGGAGGGTGCAGAAGCGCTCGAGAGCGAAGCGACACCGTGGCCGGTGACGCCGCTCAGGAACGGCGGCGGCGTTTCGAGAGCTGTGCGATAACACTGCTGTTGGCGTTCTGTGTCGTTGGCAAGACCAGCCAAGCTGCCCTTGGCGCAAGCGAAGCCTCCAAACGAGCCGTCGGACAACTTAAATTAGCAAAGATAATAATCAAGGACTGTCGCGGACAAAGACGAATTTGTCAAATGTAAAACAAACTATTTGACTCACCGTGAAAACAAAAACGAAAAGATGCTTTCGTTATGTTTGCATCTTTATTTATAATTCATAATATAATTTATTACTTCCTATAAATTATCATGTAATTTGTTACTTTATTTCACTCGGTGGGAGAAATGACGGTTTTTGCGCACGCTTCGCGTAAAATTGCCGCAGCTCGTGAAATAAAAATTTGTCCGATACACGCGCGACAAACGTTTTCTGAACTCGTGTCATCACACTCGTCAGAAAACGTTTTTTCGCACTCGTATCGAAATGTACTATTTTATCATTTATAATGTAATTTATTACTTTTTATAATTTATAATATAATTAATTACTTTTTATAATTTACAATACAATTTATTACTTTTTATAATTTACAATATAACTTATTACTTATCGCCCAGGTCAACAAATCATTTAGCGTACATAATTACAGCGCACGATATTTCCGCGCATTGCGAATCAATTGCCTTTGAGGATCGACCGAGCGCACGCCGATAGCGCCGAGAGCTTTTGTCGTCGCACCTCCCAGGACAATTTTGTAGACCACACTTAAAAAAATCTACGTCTCACATTTACAAACATCGACAATTTTTTTCTCGTTAAGTTTTCATTAAAAAATGCATTTTACAAAAATGTCGACGTCATGGCCGTTAAGGCTGTGCAGGAGCAGCCGCGGCGTTTCGAGGGCTTTGGGATATCACTGCTGTTAGTTGTGTATCGTTGGGCCGACCAGCCAGCAGCCCCTGGGATAGGCGAAGCCCCTGAACGCGCGGCCGGATAACTCGAGAGGCCGCTGTGTCCCCCTCGATTCCCAAACCCTAACTTAATCGGCTGATGCCGTTATCCTCGAATCGTACGTACCGTGTGAAACTCGCCAGGGTAAACAATAAATATCGGCCACGAGAAACGAGCACCTGATGGATATTGCCGGGACGATAAATAAGGGATCATAAGTCGTATCCGCGGGAGAAGAGAGGTCGTTGAACCCGGAAGACCACGAATTTTCCGCACCCCTGTCTTCGTCCTCGCCAAACTCGGCTAAAAATTCGAATTTTTTGGCTTCTTTGCGGTGAAATCGATACGACGGGATCCAAGCAACGTTTCTGTCGGGTCGAGACTCCGATTCGGTGGGTAGTTTAGCGACAACGTGCTAAGGAAGCTGAGCATATTTGTCGACGCAAAAATGCGGATCTCCAAGAAGCAAAAACGTCTCTTAGGGTCAAATTTTGAGAGGTTAGTTTGAAGTTGAGATCGCTGTTGAGATCGAAGCTAAGATTGAAGTTTTTCCCGAACTTTGCCGCGTGTTTGAGATCTATCTTAATTTCCAACTTAAGATCAAACCTTATTTTGAACTTGATTTCATGCTTAAGTTTGACCTTAAGTTTGAATTTAAGTTGGAACTCAAATTCGATTGTAATTCGAGTTCGATATTAAGTTTCCAACTTAAGATCGAACCTTATTTTGAACTTGATTTCATGCTTGAGTTTGATCTTAAGTTCGATTTTAAGTCCGAACTCAAATTCGATTGTACTTCAAGTTCGATCTTAAGTTCAAACTTAAGATCGGACTTAAGCATGAAATCAACTTCGAACTCAGCTTCAATCTCACGTCCGAACTTAAGCTAGATCTTAAGCACGCGATGAAGTTCAGGCCAAACTTCGATATTAAGTTCGATCCCAAGAGCGATCTCAAGTTCAAACCCATGTCTTAAAACCGACCCTTAAATAGCCAAAGGCTTTTTTTCACCGTCCACGATCAACGCCCCAAGCAAGCTCCGGTACAAATCCCAACAAAAGCTCTATCCCAAGATTGCCCCGATTAATACCAACACCAAAAAAAAAAAAAAAAAAAAAACGAAGAAAAAAATTGCCCAAGCCGTCCGGGAGTCTAAAAATCTGATCGTTTCCTTCCTTTCCTCAACGGATGAGAAAGTTATTGTCTCGCGACGAACTCGACGTTGCGATAAATCTGGCAATCGCGAAAGTAGAAGCGGTTCGGGGGGTGAAGCGAGAGCGACGAAAGTTGCCACTAAAGGGGTCTCGCGATGTTGCTCGCAAGCTGCGGTGGCTTTGCTCCCGTCAGGAGACTCGTCCGGATACCTTGGAGCGGAGATAGAGCCAAGCCCGTGGCCGCAGCGACCCTCGCCCTTCGGCGACTTCGTTCCCTCGACGACTTCGTCGTTTCCGATCGATCGACATCGCCTCCTCGCCCGTTGCACAAACTCGACCTCCATTCGCGCGATTTCCTCGATAAGACAATAAACTTTGAATTTACGACGATCGCAGCCAGTCAAACCTCCCTCCGCTTCTTCGCGGGTTGTCCCGGCGCGGATCGGAGAGCTGCGGAGGGTAAAACTACGCGTTACGGAGCGCGCTCCGAAGGACAAACGCCCAAAGCGCCTTCGCCGGCAAAGGCCGGAAAACAAGGGACGGCCCAACCTAAGCCTCGGCGAGCAACACGCTCGCATCCAGTCCGGAAGAGCCGAATGGGCGAGGAGAGTGGATAGCGAGAGGGATATTCGTCGAGTGCGGACAATCCGGAGAAACTGATGCTGCGTTAGGGCGGGAATAAAGGCGCACCCGGAGGAGCCGGCCGTGTTGCGAAAAGGGCTTCAAAAGCTCTCTCGGCTTCCCCCGACTGCGGAGAGACGAGACGAGAAGAGAAGAGCCGGGGCTTATCGATCCTTCGACGCCGGTTTATGGTTCACTCCGCGAGTCCCTCCGCTTTCTCGTAACATCGCACACCCTTCGAGTGGAAGCTCAACCTGCAGCGGTGGCGAAGTAGCTCGGATCTCCGACGTACCGGACGAAATAATTGGCTTTCTAGGAACCCATGATTACGGCGGGGAGGGGGGGGGGGGTGGGTGGGGGGGGGGGGGGTTGTATCGTTCGATGGGCGATCGGCTCGCGTTCAGATGTACTTAGGTTGGGTATTTTTTTTTTTTTTTCTACGTAACGTTGGGAAATATATTTGTTTGTATGTGCACTGAACGGGGCTAATTGCGCCGATCGAGAGGGAGCTATCGAGTGACTCGAGTGCACGATAAAGTTGCGGAAGCTCGTTGGGCTCGGGTACTTTTTTTTTTCTTTCTGCGATGATTGATCGTCCGCGATGTGGTATTCCGAGCATCGTTACTGTCGATCAACAAGAGGCATTCGGGAGTTTCATAATCGTGGTGGATAATTTGTCTCTGGTTTATTGTAATTTACTATCGGTATTGCGGTGAATGGGCTTGTTTGAATGAAATTCCTTGGCCGTGTAGGGAGGGTCGTTTTGGATCTATGACGAGTTGTTTTTAACTTGAGCTTTCGTAGTACCAAACTCGAGAGTCGTATTTTTCAAGCACACTGAGAGAAAAAAATTACATAGTTACAGCGACAATACTGACTTTTTACCATGAAAAATAGTTGTGACAGTGACAAAAAATTATGGTTGCAACTATAATTATAGTTTAACCAATTGAATATATTACTATCAGAAACTATCTATATAGTATCTATATAGTATATACCAATAGTTCCTTCTGGGAACTACTGGTATAGTAGAAATTACTATCCTTTTTCAGAGTTCAATTGCGTAGAACACACGGTAAAATACACATCGGCGTTTTCTATCCAGAAACGTCAGCAATTCTTCTCCCGTTAATTTTACCAAAAAAAAAAAAAAAAAACAAATATCCATTTTAGAAAAATGTCTCTCAGTCTGAAAAATCTTTATTCGCGATATTAGCAACAAAATAACCGCGGACCTTTGCCGACAAAAGAGAATGTTTCAAATATAAAAAAAAAAAAAAAAACATTTGACTACATGAAAATAAAGGCGAAAAGATCTTCTCGTTACATTTCTAAGTTACTTATCGCCCAAGTCAACAAATGATAAAGCTTGCCTCTAACTTTCACAATACTTCCCCCGCACTACGAATCAAAAAAACAAAAACATCTTGTCCCTACACTTACAAGTTACATATCGCCCAACCAAACAAACCATAAGCTCGCGCTCAATTTTCCCGCGCCACATTCGCCGTAATTCCCGCAATATTTCCTCCCCATTGCGAATCAATCGCCTTTGACGCGCGAACGTGCCTCGAGAGCTTTTGTCGCGGAGCTCACGGAACGGTCCTCGCATCCACCGTACGTCGGCCCAATTACCCAATGAATATCTCCAGCGAGTCTGCCGAAGCGTCCGATCCGTCCCCGGTTTGATGACTGGCAGAGCGCCGGTCTCGCTGCTGTGCCGCAGCCTTTGGCACAGTTTCCCTCGGCGAAGGCGTCGACCATAAACCGAGAGACACCGGGCTGAGTCGGAGTTTCCCCGTCGAAGCGGCGGCCGGCATAGAAACACACCAGCCAACGGCGATAATCCCCTTGCCTGGCCCGCGAGAGAAACAATGGCAAATCAGGCAGCGATGCTTTCGGAATCGAGTCACTCTCGTCTCGGGTATTGCGGAGGCTGCGTCGACGTAGAGCGCGGCTTGGCGCGGTGGAGATAGAGCGAGAGAGGATTGACGAGCGCGGCTTGGAAACACGCGGGGTGGCGCGCGGCAGATGGATAATAGCGCGACTCCACCCGATTTCCACCCCCTCGAGAACTTCCAATTCGATTTTATACCGTGGAGACGCGGCACAATGTCGCTGCGCTCTTGGTAGGCTTAATCCCTCGGATAGATAATTCATATCTCGATGATCCCGTCACTCGAGCTTCGGGATTATGCCCTTCTCGCTACTCGGAATACCCACCCGTTTCGACGAGGAGCTCACCCGGTCAACGCGAAATTCAAACTTTTTACTTGGTTCACACTCGCAGGTTACGATCGCCAGTCGGAACGACGTTGCTTTACACTTGTTAGTTTGTACTCTTAAACAAGGTAGTCTTTGGTGGCCCGACAACTTGTTTTGTCGAGAAACTTCGAGTTCATATCGCAAAAATATACATCTGTAAGAATGACAAATATCTTTTCTTTTTTTTTGGAAAATGTTTTTTTTTTTTTTTTTTTTTGGGGAGAAAGAGAAAGTTTTGTTTTCGTAAAATTAAGAAATATGTTTTGTGGACAAAGAGGATATTTTCTTTTCGGATAAGAGGGGAACTTTTATTTTTGTAAAATTACAAAAAAAAAAGTGGAAAAATGGAGGTACCTCTATTTTTATCAAGTTAACAAACATTATTTGTTGACAAAAGACGAACTTACATTTTCGTAAAATTGACAACAATTTTTTTGTCGAAAAGAGAGGATCCTTTGACAGATCCTCTCTTTCGACAGATTTTGTCGAAAAGAGACGAGAAGATGAAAAAAATTTCAACTCTTTTAAACGAGGAGCTTTTATTTTTCTAGAATCAAGAAGAAAAATAATTGCGGCCGTTCGTCGCGAGGAAACGTTGGTACGATGTTTCGCCGAGCATCCCCGGCGAAGTGCAGGTCCGCGCCGAGACCCTTTCGTTACCGGGCCAGTGGAGGAAGTTTCCTCGAAAAGCATCGAAGTAAGAGGTAAGTGAAACGGAAAGAAAATAATACCGGCGCAGCAGAACGAGGAGTGAGGCGAGTACTCGAAAGAGTTGCCGGGAGTAGTGAAAATTCGTTGAAGTTAAATGAGTGCAGGGAAGAGTGAACGCGGCCCTCCGAGGAGGGATCGTTTTCATTTGGCTGCCGCTGACGCATCGTGCAAGCCCCCGTTCCGTAAACTGCTCCGGGGCTGAAATTCGGTGACGAAAACCGGGCATTTTACGGGGGGGAGGAATCTTCATTCTCGCTTGGGCTCTCGCCGAAAAACGTTTCCGCGACTTTAATTCACGGCTCCGGAGCAGGTGGAAGAAGGGCCCTGGGTACCTAACCGACTATGAAATTCTCTCGGAGAAATGCCCGGAAAGAGAGGAAGAGAGCGAGAGAGAGAGCGCGGAACCTACAGCCGAAGCCATCGGGCAGGACACGCTGCAACATTGCTCGCCTAAAAGATACTGCCTTTATATAATAGTAGATCTTTCTCGTATAACGGAGTGAAAAAGAGAGACACTGCCCTCCGAGATTTAAGAGACTAGAACTCGCCTCGAGAACAGCCCAGAGAATTATTATTATTATTATTATTATTATTATTATTATTATTATTATTATTATTATTATTATTATTATTATTATTATTATTATTATTATTATTATTATTATTATTATTATTATTATTATTATTATTATTATTATTATTATTATTGCGATAATGATATATAAATTAATATGATAAATAATTACTAATTATTACTAACTGACTATGAAATTCTTTCTTCGTCGAGAGACGCTCTCGGAGAAGTTGCGGGAAAGAGAGGAAGAGAGCGAAAGAGAGAGCGAGCGGAAGCTGCAGCCGAAGCTAATTTTTCGGAAATCAGCAAAAACCAGTTGATATTTTTGCAAATCCACTACAATGTTTTTCTAGGCTAAGGTCATCTACTCTAATGCAAATGACCATCCACTACAATAAACAGATGCGCAAAAGTTTGTACAAACGACTTTAAAAATGTGGCACTCATATGACTAGCGTGAAGCTGTTACACCTCCTTAACGGACTAAAATTCACCTCGAAAACAGTCCGCATACGAATAATAATAATAATGTATAATTTATTACAAATAATGAATAATTATTAAATATGAACAATATAATAATAACGCATTACACAATTCTTCATCGTTATTTTTATAACTATACTATTTTCTACATGCACGAACTGAATAGCGTAAGGTTTCACAACTCTCGCTTCAGTGCTTTGTGAATTACGTAAATTTTCTAGTATTTAACACCGACTAATATATTCCGCTTTGGTACTTGGCGATAAAACTTTAATTCCTCTCTCTCCCTCTCCCTCGCTCTTGTACAAACGACTTTAAAAATGTGGCACTCATATGACTATCCTGAAGCTGTTAAACCTCCTTAACACACTAAAACTCGCCTCGAGAACAGTCCGCACACGAATAACAATAAAACGTATAATTTATTCCAAATAGCGAATAATTATTAAATATGAACAACATAATAATAACGCATTACACTATGCTTCATCGTTATTTTTATTGCTATACCATTTTCTACATGCACGAACTGAATAGCGTAAGGTTTCACAACTCTCGCTTCAGCGCTTTGTGAATTACGTGATTTTCTAGTATTTAACACCGACTAATATATTCCGCTTTGGTACTTGGCGGTAAAACTTTAATCCCTTTCTCTCTCTCTCTCTCTCTCTCTCTCTCTCTCCGGCTCGTTCTCTTTCGCTCGTTGGATATACACAAAAGGCGATAAAGCACGAGGAGGCGAACACAAAAGAGCTCGTGGCGAGAGACAGAAGGATGCGAGAATGAAAATGGCCGGTACGTTTCTCTGCTCTCTGCTGCGCTGTCCTGTGGAGTTAACAGCGTATACGGACAGAGGCTTCGCGCCGGAGTCTCCCTTCCCTGTGTCCGTGTCTGCGCGCGTGTGCGTCCCGTGGAATTTAGTGCGGTAAAAACATTTGACAAATCACTCGTTGAGAAAGAAGAGGCGAGAGAGCTCGTGAACGGAGAGAACTCTCGCGGCCCTTCTTACGTTCGCGAGGACGGCGCAAACCGGAGGAGGCAAAAAAAACGGAGAGAAAAAAAAGCGACCCCCCGGCGGTTTTCCGAGAGGCAGGTGTTCAGAGAGTCTATTAGAAAGAGCCGACGAGACCGAAAGTCCGCGCGTTGGGTTCCTCTCTCGGAATTGAAATACAACAAAAAAAGGGGAAAAGAGAAAATGAAAAAAATTGAGAAACCGGTCCTAAGGAGAATCCTCGGAGGCCGCGCGCATGCGCGAGGCTGCGCCGCACGGCTCGGAACGTTTCCCTCCGGAATCGTGTTTTAAGTTTCTCCTCGTCACGAGGACGGTCGCGTTTGCTGCGTCTGACCCATATAACGGCGAAAGAAGGAGAATTCGAAAAATTGGAAAAACTGTATCGTACGCTTGTTCGATCGAGGGGAATTTTCGCTCGATCGCGTCATCGGAGGTTGTCACTGATTGGCCGATCAAACGAGCACTTTTTCGAAAGGAATTTTGTTTTTATAAAAAAAGGAAGTTTCTGTAAACTAGCGGATTGTTCAATCAACTAAGCATTCTTTTTTTTTTTTATAATTTTTTTTGTTTTAATAAAAAAGCGTCTTTCTGTATATTTCTTCCTCTCTCCGAGTCTGAATTTCATCAAGATATAACCGGCTGTGCTTTGCGTCGACCAAACTTCGCTCGGGGAAGTTCACTCGGAGAATAAAATACACCCAGAAAAATAATTTATTTGATTTAAATGAATATTCATTTCTATTAAATAAGTATTTTTTTTATTAAATAAATACTTATTTAAATCAAATAAATATTTATTTAAATAAAATGAACATTTATTTGAATCAAATAAACATTTGTTTTAATCAAATAAATATTTATTTTCGAGGCGCCCGTCAAATGAATTATTCTGGTTGTACAAGTGTACAATTTTGTATTCCCTTTAAAACAGTGCATCGCCAAAGACTTGCCCAAGGTGAAACTCGACGTCACGCAGACATCTTCATGGCCGAGACCTCCATAGCCCGCCTATTTTCTGAATCCTCGACGGAACAGCCCGACGAATAAAGTACACGAAGGGAAAGATGTTGCGGTTGTATTCCCAAGAGCCGGGGAGACCGTGTCGGTAATGCAGCTCAACATTCTACCGCTCGATCTCCTCTCCCTTCGGCTCTTTTGACGAATCGTCCTGGCTCTCTCTTATTCCCTTCGCTATTTCACTTCCCGGAAAATTCTCTGAAAAATCTTCCGAAACCGCGGAAGAACTCTTCTCCATCTTCGCACAAAAAAAAAAAAAATTCCACCTAAAAAATGAAGGGGAGAGCGGGGCAAAATGGCACACCGGGGCAAAACGGGATAACAAGACAAAAGCCAATTCTCCAGTAACTTTTGGATGGTGGCGATGGCTTTGAAAATCCGGATGTACACTCAGAAAAAAAAATTATTTGACGGCCACCGTTTATTTGTTTTATGTAAGATATTTATTTGATTTAAATAAATATTTATTTAAATGAAGTAAATAGTCTACTTTAGTAAATATATTTGTTTGATTTAAATAAATATTTTTAAATCAAACAAATATATTTACTTAAACCAAATAAACGGTGTCCGTCAAATAAATTATTTTTACTGGGTGATATCGTTGGGACAAAACGGGGCATCTAAAAATTAGTGAAAAATTGGGTTTTGCCCACGCTGTCCAGTTTTGCCGCGCTGTGCCATTTTGCCCCGGTCTCCCCAACAAATTTGTGTGTGCGTGAGGGATTGAGTCGTCGACCTGCGCGTCGAAGGGAGGCGTGTCCGGTGCATCCGTTTCGAGCTGCACGCCGTAAGATCGCCGCGAAGGCGGCTGCGCCCAAAAAATAAGACCGGAAATCGAAATTTCTTTTCCCTCTTCGTTTGCTTTTTTATTTCTTCTCTTCTCTCGTTCCTCATTGTGGCCCGCGGGCTGCTCTCGGTTTACCGGCGCGCCGCTCCATTCGAGAAATTCTTTTCACTCGGGACCCGCTGAAAGATCTGTTGTAGTTTTTTGTATATAGCCTGAATACATAAATACGGCTCGAGAGTGTTTTCTGACGGACCGAACGCGCTCCGTGATTCGAGGCGAAGCCCCGTGCGTCAAACCCTCTTCCACCTGTGCGTCTCTCCGCGCCTGTCTCGAGTTCCTCAGGTGTGCACGCTCTTTCAACGGGCGCGGGCGGCAGAAAAAAAAAACATTAAATTCGCCGAGACAAAGCGACGAAAGCGAGCAAAACGCACCCGAGGAATCTGATCCGAGCGTGGGAAAGCACTCGCGCGAAGACTCGGGAATATTCATTGGGCTTCGTTGTGCGGTCGAGGTTTAATTCATTTCGGGAAAAAAAAATATTCGCGAGGAATTGCCGGGGGAAGCCACAGAGCGCTCTCGGAAATCATCAATTTTTTTTCTAACGAAGCCTAAATTTTAAAGCAACGATCCGCACGGCAGAAAAGAATGTGCGAAAAATTCATTCAGCGTTACACATTTCTCGCGCAAAAATATATTCAGCGTGAAAATTGTACGCTTTTCGTGTACATGAAAATCTATGTTTTTTAAAACATCGTCGGTTGTATCCGTCAAATATATCTAATAATAATAGTAATAATATGAATTATATAAAAAATTTCGTGAATCAATCGATATATGAAGAATATATTTTCGCATGTAATTTTTTCCATGGAGGCAGTTATCGAGCTGGTTCATTACTCTTCCATTTTTACCCCCCCCCCCCCCCCCCCCCCGCCAAAACAAAAAAAAACACAAAAAAAATTAAGAACCGATTCTATTAAAAATGTATTTAAAATAATACATTTGTCCCGCGAAAATATATTCGGCATATATAAATCGTACACTTTTCATGTACACGAAAATATATATTTCCATGTACATGAAAAGTGTACCATAATAATAATCATAATACTAAAAATAATATATTAATCATATAAAAAAAAAAAAATTGTGAAAATTATATTTAATGTACGAAAAATATATTTTCGCATAGAATTGTTTTTCCACAGAGGTAATTATAGATCCAATTGCTTTCTACCCTTCCGTTCATACCCAAAAAAGGCCGACCCTCAGCCACGCTGTTCAACATCCCGTACCAATGTGACCGTCGATGGTTCCTTCGACGTTTTCCTCTCCGTCCGATCGTCGTTCCTCGCAGCACCGAAGCGCGAATTTTCGGTCGGAACACGTTCTCCCTGTATTTAGTCGGGCCGCATCGTATCCCCCGTCGGATTTGTTACGTTCTCGCGGATGGGTTTGGCCGTAATACGAGCTGGCTGTCGATAACGCTCGGCGGCGCTAGGAGGCGAGGAGATCGGCACGAGGGCGTTCGGGGCCGCCTCGCTTTTGCTCCAAATTGATTCTCCCGCGTGGCGTCGGGCGCGACGTCGCGCCGGTGAGGAGCGAACGAGTAAGAACTTCCCTGAGGATTTTCCCCGTTGACGAGGTGTGCTGCGAAGCCGCGAGAGGAGAGCATCGCCTCGTCGGTGCCCTTAATAGTTGGCGTTAAGCCGTAATTCGCCAGCTCGAGAGCGCGGGGCAAGATGGCCCGGACCCAAGCCGGAGCTCGAAGAAACTGGTTGAAAAGAGCTCTGCCAAAATTCCGGATTTCGTACAATTTTCGACCGGGATGGACGGACGGAGGAATTCGGCGTTACGACCACTCGATGCTAAGGGTGGTGATTTGCTGTCCAGAAAATCTTAACTCTTGTGATTGTGATTGTGATTGTGATTGTGATTGTGATTGTGATTGTAATTGTGATTGTGATTGTGATTGTGATTGTAATTGTAATTGTAATTGTAATTGTAATTGTAATTGTAATTGTAATTGTAATTGTAATTGTAATTGTAATTGTAATTGTAATTGTAATTGTAATTGTAATTGTAACGGATGACTGGCGGTTTCTGAGAAGGCAGCTGAGAGGATTCTGCGCTGCGCTTGAAGTTATGGAATCTTGGAAAATGAATATTGGACATTTTAATTTTTATACTGTTGTACGTGTTAATTTTATAGAAAATCGGTCACGAATGTTCGGTACTGTGATTGAGATACTACTTAATATATATGTAAAAAAAGGGTAATGCCCCTTAATCAAACAAATAAATAAGATGCGAACGAGTAAGAACTTCCCGGAGGATTTTCCCCGTTGACGAGGTGTGGCGCGAAGCCGCGAGAGGAGAGCATCGTCGGTGCCCTTAATAGTTGGCGTTAAGCCGTAATTCGCAAGCTCGGGAGCGCGGGGCAAAACGGAACAGAACCAAACACGCTCCCTTCGTACCGGGCAAATTCGAGCGAGAGATAGGGAAGGGTCGAATAACCGAGAAGTCAAGCCGGAAGGAGCTTCAACCTTGCCCAACGCTCTCGTTGCGCGAGAGCTTTCTCCTGTAATGGAAGGATTCGCTTCGGCGTCCGTTGCTCGCGTTTACCTTCGCGGGCCCGCCGCTGGCGAAGCGCCGGCCAACGCGTCCACGGAATTCACCCGGTAACGGCAACGAGACATAAACCGTTGGCGCGTAATTGAAATCCTTGCACGAAATTGAACCGAACAAACCTAGTTTGCTTTTACGAGAGCCGCGGGGTAGCCGGGCCGCGTATATAAGAACGACGCAACTACGGCGCGAGCCTCGGCGCACTGTGTACATAGTTCCAACGGTGTAGTTGTAATCAGGGCATGTACGTCTCTCCCGTACCACGCTACCGTACCGTGTTACACTAACATTGTTATTAATTCCGCTATTTTCCTTTATTATTATTATTTTGTATGACGGATTTTTCCTTTTA
The DNA here is from genome assembly GCA_964017025.1 of Stenichneumon culpator. Classification (NCBI taxonomy): domain Eukaryota; kingdom Metazoa; phylum Arthropoda; class Insecta; order Hymenoptera; family Ichneumonidae; genus Stenichneumon; species Stenichneumon culpator. Next base: position 13,365,358 of record OZ024779.1, on the reverse strand, counting down.
CTACCAGTTTACAATAGAATAGATCCTGATTCGGACCTCAGAATAATACATTTTGCGCATTTCTATAGATCATAAATTAACATAAACTGCAATAAAGTTAACAAACAAAACCCGGATTTTTTTTTGTTATTCGAACAATTGAAATTAATAAAGTTATAGTAATTATCATTATTATTATTATTATCAGAAAAAGTGTCAATGATCGAAGAATAATTGGCTAGCCAAAAAAAAAAGTTGCGTTCTTTACCGAAAGAATACAATTTTGTTATAGCATGGCATAGTTTTTCTAAACTATGCTAACTATACCTACCACTTTTACAATTCCTTGAGACTGCTTAAGGAATTGCAAATAAATAAAAATTATAAGTATAGCTCAAAAAGTAAAACATGTGTTTTTTTCGATATACATATATGTATATATATACAGCACTGGGTCTGTTAATGGAATGGGAAAAAGGAGAGGCGATGAAAACGGGGGGGACGGAGCGAAAAAAAAACGTCTGCGGCACATATTGTTTCGTCATGGGACTGGAGTGGGAGATTGAATGCATAAACTACGATCGAAACAGGTCCGCTTTGGGCTCTCCCGAATAGATATAGCGTGCAAAGAGGGTACCCGTTACGCCTTGTATATATACATATATATAAAACTATATATATATATATATATATATATATATATATATATATATATATATATATAGTTTGCCGCGTTCTAGGGGGTGGTAGTGATGGGCGATAGTGGTAGTGAGGGAAAAAAGGACACACAGACACGCATAGACGTATAGACATATAGACATAGTCTACCAGTCGAGCGACCGCTCCATTGTTGGCCGCGCAGACCCGGACCCTAGGATGCATAAATTACGACGGTCTCGCGGTGGCCGTACTCCATCCCGTCGGCAACCCCCCATAGCACGGGCTAGAGAGACCCCCATAGCAGCCAGTCATCACCCCCGCAACGCTGTGCGAGGGTAAACGGGGCGTGGCGGCGGCGGGCAGGCAGCAGCGGCGAAACCGAGCCAGCCACCGAATGCACGCTGGCAGACGAGGTGATAAACTGCCAAGGAAATTCGCCGAATTCGAATGCTTGCCGCTTCTGCTCGACCCCCTCAGACCCCGTGCATTATTCGCTCGGTGAGTTTCGACAGAAAAAAAAAAAAAAAAAGAAGAAAAAAAAAACAAAAGTACCGACTCGGAGATAGACGTCGAGGACGAGATGGCGGAAGAGGAAGGAAGTAAAGATCGGTAACGGCGCAGACGGCCCGGCATCGCTGCACAAGAGACCGGAAGAGACGGGGAACGCTTGTGCGTCTCATTTACTGCGGAAAAAAAACGGTTTACCTGATGGTCGCTTCCGGCTCGAGGAAACTGGCAGAAGAGAGTTCTCTCGCGGCTCTGCCAAAATTCCGGAGTTTGTACAGTCTTCCATCCGGAGGGACGTATTCGGGGTTACGACTCAATGGTACGGGAGGCGGTTTGCTGTCCGGACAATCTTGAGTCTTGGCGGTTGAATAAAAATAATAATAAGAACGGCAAGTGCGAGTTACTTTACAGTCCGCGTATGATGTTCGCTACACCGCACTAGTATCGCATAATATTTTCTGTAATGGAGAAATGCTACTCTGTGCCTGCTAATTGTGGCGCTGTACAGCCAGCGTGCGTAAAGCACTAGAAGCGTGTGTAAAGCACGAGAAGCGTGCGTAAAGTACGAGAAGCGTGCGTAAAGCACGAGAAGCGTGCGTAAAGTACGAGAAGCGTGCGTAAAGCACGAGAAGCGTGCGTAAAGTACGAGAAGCGTGCGTAAAGTACGAGAAGCGTGCGTAAAGTACGAGTCGCGTGCGTAAAGAACGAGACGCGTGCGTAAAGTACGAGAAGCGTGCGATAAAACTTTTTCAAAATGGCGGTTCCGTGCAAGCGAAGCGTGCGTAAAACTGTCATTTTCGCACCGAGTGTAATAAAGCTTTTCCGGAGGAGAGCAAAACGAATGATTTGTTAACCGAACCTGACCGAAGGACGGACGTGTTCGGAGTTACGACTCAATCGTACGGGTTACAATTTTCCGTGCAGACAATCTGAGTCTTGCGTTCGAAAAAAATAATGATAACAATAACAATAACCATAAAATTGACGCGACTTGGTCGAAGGAGGGCCGACAAGCCGCGGAATCCTTGCGAGAGTGACGCCGCGTGTATTAATGTCCCGGCTAAGGAGAACGGGTGGAGGTGGGGGGGGGGGGGGGGGGGGGGCATTTCGGACGAGAGCAAAACGAATGATTTGTTAGGTCGGCTTAAGCTTCGTTACCGTGGCTGGTTTAGTACGAGCATGGCGGAGTCCCGGCTCGGAAAACGAGAACGAGAGGGAGGAGAGGAGATTTTCGAAGCAGGCAAGCGAGAGCAACGAAGATGAGCTTTAGCAGCGAGGCAAGCGAGGGGGAGACGCTGAAGAGTGTGCGCCGGTCCCGGCGCCGTCTCATCTACTCGGTTGCATCGTCCGGATTACAGCCGGGCTTTAACGCATCGCCCCTCGAGACGCTTAGCGCGGAAAATATAAAACGTGCCGCCACGGAGGAAGAGAGAAAAAGAGAGCAAAAGATTTTTCGGGGAGGAGGACGCTGCGAAGGAGCAAGGCCGGCTAGCCGGAAATGCAAAAGCTTCGTCTCTGTGTGGCTCTCGTTCCGTCCGCTTACTCGGAAAATTCTGTAAGAACAATTTTCACTTACAACCACCGTAGAATTTCTCCGACGGACTTTTACCGGGCCCTTTGAGACGTGGTTTTTTTCAATCCGCAGCAGGATTTTTTATTCTTCATTTTTATCTTCCGTACCGCTTGCACTGATTTGCAGCTCGCTTTCCATCACGCCGGAGGTAGGGTTTTTCTTTTTGTTCGTTCCATTTTCCGGTTGAATCGATCCTCTGTTATTGTTGCGCACAGAAAAATCATTCATTTGGTCCGCACCCGCAAAGAAATATTTATTTCATTTAAATAAAGATTAATTCGATTTAAAATAAAGATTTATTTGATCCAAATGAATATTTATTTGCGGGTCGTCCGTCAAGAGAACAATTTTTTTCGGAGTGTGCGTAAGAACAATTTTCACTTACAGCCTCAGAGTCGGATTTCCCCGACGGACTTTTACCGTTGTCTTTGAGCCGAAGGATTTTTCAATCCGTAGCATGATTTTTTTTCCTTTTTTCCCCGATTTTTATTTTCCGTATCGCGTGCACTGATTCGCAGCTCGTTTTCCATCGCGCCGGAGCGAGGTGAATTTTTTTTTCCGTTCCATTTTCCGGTTGAATCGATCCTCTGTCGTAGTTGGGCGGTAAATCCGGCGGCGATGATATGTTGCTCGGTTACGGGAGTTTGCCGTGAGTACATGCGTCGAAGCCTCGCGGGCCTTGGAACGATGTGCACACACACACCGCTTATACACCGGGCTCGCTCACCGGCGTTTAACGGCAGATGCGCTTTCGTAACTGCACCGTGTAATATATGTATGTCGTACGCGAAACGGTTGTGCGTGTCTCGGATGATGAGCGAAGTGTAAACTGGGTACGCGTGAGATAACGCGAGCGCGCGGAATCCGATCGATGCTCTGCGCCGGAAGACACGAGACTGAGAGGCGGGCAGAGACCAATAACGCTCGGAGCTTTTAGCACGGAAGGAATGGAAAAGCTTTCCTGTCCCTTGGATCTTCGGGGCGGTTTTCCCTGCAGGGAGGCAGACTGCATCGTTTGTGGTTGATGTTGACCGGCGTCTGAATAGATTGTAGACCCGGCGCACTTACATCTCTACCACTCACAACTCTATCAGATAACAAGTGTACCGTATCAGAACTCTACTAAGATCTCCACCAGAATCAAAATAAAACTCTACCGGAGTTGAAATACAGCTTTACAGGAATTGAAATGAAACTCTACAGGAATGCAAGGCTAGACGGTATTCCGTCTTGTATTCCGGTAGAGTTTTATTTCCATTCCGGTAAAGTTTTATTTCAATTCCTGTAGAGTTTTATATTGATTCTGGTAGAGTTGTGAGTGGTAGAGATGTAAATGTGCCGTAGAAACGACTGGGTCTGCAATGATCCCAGTGGACGGAAACTGGGGCCGAAATCAAAACACCGATTTTTTTAGATCGCTGACCGTTTCCAGGGATACTTTGATGTCATAGTTGTGATAGATCTAGCACGAATCTACGGTAGACCTATTTTTCTTTCTACCCCAACCACTATCAAAACACCGATATTTCACACCTCCGAATATTTCCAGCGATACTTTAACGCCCTAATTATAACAGATCTACCACGAGTCTACCATAGACCATTTTTTTTTCTACCCCAACCACTATCAAAACACCGATATTTCTACACCTCCCAACATTTCCAGCGATACTTCGACGCCCTAATTATAACAGATCTACCACGAGTCTACCATAGACCAATTTTTTTTCTACCCCAACCACTATCAAAACACCGATATTTCACACCTCCGAATATTTCCAGCGATACTTCGACGCCCTAATTATAACAGATCTACCATGAGTCTACCATAGACCAATTTTTGTTTCTACCCCAACCACTATCAAAACACCGATATTTCACACCTCCGAATATTTCCAGCGATACTTTAACGCCCTAATTATAACAGATCTACCACGAGTCTACCATAGACCAATTTTTGTTTCTACCCCAACCACTATCAAAACACCGATATTTCACACCTCCGAATATTTCCAGCGATACTTTAACGCCCTAATTATAACAGATCTACCACGAGTCTACCATAGACCAATTTTTGTTTCTACCCCAACCACTATCAAAACACCGATATTTCACACCTCCGAATATTTCCAGCGATACTTCGACGCCCTAATTATAACAGATCTACCATGAGTCTACCATAGACCAATTTTTGTTTCTACCCCAACCACTATCAAAACACCGATATTTCTACACCTCCCAACATTTCCAGCGATACTTCGACGCCCTAATTATAACAGATTCACCACAAGTCTACCGTAGACCGATTTTCTTTTATCCCCTCTCCGATATCAAACTACCAATGTTTTTGCATCCCCGAATATCTCCGAATATCTCCCGCGACACTTCGCCCTCACACCACCGCGACAGATCTCCCTCACCGAGCTCCTCCATACCTTAGCATTTTTACACCCCACAGGAGAGACAGAGAGCGTCACGTACGGGGAAAGTAGCATCTCGTGATCCCCCCCTTAAAGGCTCCCTTAGTATGCATGTATGCGGGAGCATAGAGCAGGAAGTAAACTAGATGCTGCTGTTACGCTTCTCGCCCTCGCTTTCGCGGCGGGCTCTCACGAGCCGGTGCACACCCTCCGGCCGGAGTCCCGCCCGACGGCGAGGGCGCCGAGCAAGAGCACGAGACCGGGCCGCTCCGTGTGCGACGACGAAAGAGACCACGTTTCGGAACGCCCGCTACGTTCCTCGCGTATATAACACCGTGCAAATAAAAATCACGGCTAGACGCCGAGTGTGGCAAACCGAATTTCTCATCCTCCTCCTTCCGCGCGGTTATTATTATTCCCCGTTCTTTTCACCTCCCCGACCCGCTCCGAAGGCTAGGAAGCATCCGCGAGTGTAAAGTGGACGAGGATGAGGAGCAGACGCACACTTCGTGTGTCTTTCGAATTGTCGCCCGTACAATCTTCCACCCACTTCGACTTCATTGCGGCTCTCAACCTGCTCCCCCCCAGTCTTTCACTCTACCAGGATGGGAAGAAGAACCGGAAGAGAACTCGAGAGTCATGAGAATTCACGTGCAATTCGCAGTGCATTCCCGTCCGGGCTACGCGGAAAGAGAGCGAAGATTTTCCAACTGGGAGAAGGACTACGAGGAAGATGATGTATACCTATAGTTTATATGCATATATATATACATATATATATATATATATATATATATATATATATATATATATATGTACATATGTATGTGTATATGTCGCATAAGTGAGGAGAAGCAGGGAGGCACGCGTCTACGGAAAACTCTATATCTTTGTTTCTCAAGTAGTTTGACCATAATACCAGTGCGAAGCGTACAGCCGACTCTCCGACTCGTGGAAAGTTTCTCGGGTAGGGGTAGTTTCCTCACTATATCTTTGTCGGGCTCGTCCCATTGTTCAGGCTCTCTGGTTGAGAGGACACGGAAATTTTGAGCGGGTCGCGGACGGAAAAGACGGAAAGATAGAGTGAAAAGGGTGAGGGTTGGCGGTGCGGGGAGGGGGGGGGGGATAAATGAGAAATTTGTATTGTACACTTACGTGCGAGTAATTCGGAGGAGCGCGCTGAAGGGAGACGGCAAAATTTTCATCCGCGCTGAGTGGAAGGTTTATACGATTCCTCGTGAGTTGCCGAGTAAGTGCCGTTTTAACGTGTTAATTCGAAACACAAGGGGCTGGCAAAGGGATGAGCAGAAAGGGCAGGGGGGGGGGGCGAGAGGGAATCGCGTCGAGCGTTGGCATTGCCAAAGCCCAAGGTAATCGGCTTACCCAGACCATACCCGAGCAACCCCCGCACCGCCGCGCCACTCGGTCACAGATATACGTACGTAAAATTATTGCACGCTGAACGAATTTCACGAGATGCTCGGCGATGCTGCGAATCACGAATCGCGCCGCACGGCAATGGTTGCGAGAATGAAACAAAATTTTAATTTTTAAATAACAAATAAAAGAACAATCTAAAAGTAAGTTTCAGTGGTGAGTTATCGCCTTTCGTAGGATTCCGAACTTTTTTTTATAGACGGAGGGAACGTCCAGTAAAAAAAAAATGGAAACATCGCGCGATGGAAATGTTTAATCAATGTCATTGTTTTTGGAACGATGTACACGAAATTTTCGTTGAAAAATTAACAGAGCTTATTAATTTTAAATCCTCCTTCTCGTCGTCTCAGTTTTACACTATTTTTAATGTTACGAGAAAGGCCGAACTCGCTGATGATTATTAATAGTAATTCAAAAAGACGAATAATAATTACTATTATTATTAAAATTCTCACAAATATCGAGTTGTTTAACCCTTTAAAGCACGGTGTACCACAGACGATACCTCTTTGAATTCATTTAAAAAATGCATCAATAACCAACCAATGTATTTGAAACTTCGTACCTGTAAATAAAAGAAAAATTGATGCTTCAAAGGATTAACGACGTAGCAGTTCTGATTAGGCGAGATTGCAATATTTGCTAGATCCAACTTATCCCCGTGCATTAATACTTTCCCAGTGGCCGAGTTCGGTCAATTTCGACAATTTTTCATCCGCTCCGAAAAATTCATATTTACTTTAACAAAATTTTATTTATTATCCCGCCCGTAGCCGTGACTTGTGTGTACACGACGAATTGAGGCAAACGGTAACGACCCAGCGAGCTCGTTAAACCTGCGGGCAAAGTCCAGACTGCTGGCCCTTTGAATCGCGTTCTACTCAATCTATCCGTCTCTCTCCCTCCCACCCGCACGGCCGGAGGGAGGGGGAGAGGGCGGTCGCCGGCCGCAACCGCTCCCGCTGGTAGAAATTTATTAGAGGAATGAAAAATTAAATGTAAATACAGGATGCGCTCTCGGGGATTCGGAGGGTATATAACAAGCGGCGCATAGCCTGTGACCCGGAGCCTTTGATGTACGAACTCTCCCCCCACCCCCACGCCGCCACTTCGATGAATTACTCCGCGGGAGATGAAAATCTCTTTCGATTTTTATTAACCCGCCTCCCATTAAACGAACAGCCATATCGCGCGTGCAGACCGGCTTTTATTGGCAGTTGATAAAACAGAAGCTTATCAAGTACCGACGGAGTTAAACTCTGTCGGGTTCGACGACCTCGTTTGTTTGTTTTTTTTTTATTATTTTTTTTTTTTTACCAATTCCGAGAGAATCTGAATTTTTAAATGAAAAAGAAATAAAATTCGAAAAGTTTGTGGACAGCTCCTTAGGTAATCAAGAACCGGCCGAGTCAAGTCGTCGGGTTCAAAGACCTCTTTTTTTAACGAATTCTCAGAGAATCAAAAATGAAAATGAATATATATAAATTAATGAAATTGGGAACCTTTCCAGGTGTCTCTTTTGAGTGAAAGGTGTTCGCCGAGCGGACTCGCGGTCGGAGAACGTACGACGTCGGAAACTCCGACAATTTCGTTTGCTCGCACAAGAGGATTTTTTAATTGGTTTTATTGTTTTTTCATTTTTATTTTTATATTTATTTTTTTTTTACCAATTCCCAGGGAATCTAAAATTAAATAAAAATTAAAAACGTTCCTCTCTCCTTAGTAAATTAGTACCTACCGATCCTTTTTTGTTTTTTTTTTTTTTACCAATTCCCAGAAAATCAAAAATTGAAAGTAATAAAATTCGAAGCCATTCCGGGCCTCTCCTTAGAGACTCGGAAGTTTTTCTTCGTGTCTCGCGCAGCCCTTTCTCCTTGGGAGTCTGCGAGAGACGCACTTGCGATTCCGAGCGTGCGTGAAAGGTGTTCGCCGAGCGGATTCGCGGACGGAGAGCGCACGGGGCGTCGGAGACTCGGGGAATTTCGTTTGCTCGGACGAGAGGACTGCCAGAGTCGGGGCTGCGGCGATTGCACCGAGCGCGAGAGAGGGCTCGCCCTTTTGCCCGGGCAGCAAGCAGTGGCAGCGGCAGCCACCCTTCTCGGGGGGGCTCTCGCGGTTCGTTAACCTTGCGGGCTCGGTCGCGACCGAGCCGTCGGGATCGCGCTCTCGCTCGTGCGTATTTCTGTCGGGAAAAGAGGGTAGTCTCGTCCTGCCGCCCGCCGGCTCGCCTCTCTTTGATTTTCCGCGCGTTGTATTCAACCCTCTGCTTTTCGCCCAACCGGCTCGCAGCTTCCGCACTCATCTCGCCCTGGACCGGGGAATACGCGGAACAAAAAAAACAAAATGTAAACAGGAGCCTGTCTGGAAGGATCTCGGAGAGAGCCGAAGGGCTCCGACCTTCCGCCCTGCGCTTGCACTTTGATCCCAAGGCCTTCATGATTTTTCATACCAGCCCGGAAGAAAAAGTCCCGGTTATGCTGCATTCGTTAGTGTGGGTATGTTTTTTTTTTTTTTTTTCTCCTGTATAATAGTCTCGGTTCGTTAAGTCCGGCATTAGAATTTTTCTTTTGAGCTGGAAACCGTCTGACACGTAGTTGGAGGAAAAAGAAACAAATTTTTATTTACTTTTTTTTTTTGTTGCCTTTTTTTGTAGCTTTTGCGAAACGAAATTAGATTTTTGCTGACGCCGGAAGAAGCGAGGAAGTGTCGCATTAGAATTGTTCCTTTGAAGCTTTGACACGTGGTTCGTATGAAATGATGCATTTTTATTTGTACTCTTATTTTTGAAATAAATTAGATTTTTTTATTTTTATCTTAACGAGCAGCGAATTCTTGGTGCAGGTTTTTTATTTTTATTTTGATGCGCAGTGAATTTTCGATGGTGAGTTCTTATTTTAACCGGGAACTGGCCTGCGACACGTGGTTTGCGCAAAATTATAAATTGTTCATTTTTTTTATATATATATTTTTTATATATCTTTTCGTGAATAATTTAGATTTTTTCAAAAGTTCAAACGAGCGACGATTCGTATCGTAGTAAAAATATATTTTTATTTCTTTCGTACCTTTTGGAAAAAGAAATTAGATATTTTCTGAAGTCTTAAACAATCAAGGATGTCGCACTAGAATTATTTCTTTGACCCTTTAACTTGCGGCTCTTATAAAATGATGCATTCTTATACTTAAAAAAATATAAATTAGATTTTTTTTTATGATGTTTTTTTAAATGAATTATCGCTGTAGAATTTTTCTATTAACCGTCAACTACCCTGCGACACGCAGTTCGTATAAGATTATAAGTTGTTCACGAAAAAAAAAATATATACATTTTTGTAAATAAATTACATTCCACAAAAGTCCAAACAAGCGACAATTCGTATGAAATTAACCGGTCGAGCGACGCCGAGAGAATCCCATGGGCCAGTTTGTATTTTGAATTCTTACGGTAAATCCGACCTACGCTCGTCTCGGGCCACTTTCCACGTTACTCTCTCGCCTTGCCCAGGTTAGAATGAAAAATGTAAATTTTCAATCTGTGTTTCTGTTAACCTAACAAGCTTTCTCGCCGCAGCGAGTAAACGGTATGCGCACCGTACCAACGGTGTGTACGATAAATTTTCGCTACCCGGAAGAATGAGCAACGACTTTGATTTCCGGTCTACCCACGCGAGTGTACTTTCCCCACGGCGAACGCGTACGAAAATGTAATAAATTATTTTTATTTCCTTTAATATAAAAAATAAAATAAAACATAAAATTGAAGCACGAGTTCCACGAGAATTTCTCGGCGAGTTCGTGGGAAAATAAAAATGATAAATTATTTTCAGTACGAGTTGAAAATAATCGAGTGGGTAACTGACCTCGTTGTGCTGCAGGAAATGATTTCGGGTCTCGTATTTCGATGATTTCGTGCGCAAAGAAACACTCACCTGAATCTGCGAACAAAAAAACAAAATTATTGTACATCAATCGGAAAAACTACCTGCGAGAAGCAGAGCAAAGTCCCGAAAATAATTCAACTGTAAAAGAAAATTAAGCGCTTTTTATGTGTTAATTTTGTGTGAAAATCATTATTTTTGTGCGCTTCAAGTTTGGGAAATAATGGAAAATCAAAAGCGCTCTGCTAGCCTTCCATGGATCCAGCAGAGCAACGCCAATAATTTTACGTAGTGCTAAAATTGCCGTTGCTCTGCTGGATTAATGGGAAACTAGCAGAACATATTTTTTTTTTAATTATCAATTATAAATTATTATCAAATATTCGAAAACTCTAAGAGCCCAAAAATAATTATTTCCACACAAAAAGCACTTAATTTTGGTGTATAGAAAGATCATTTTTTTTTATAAAAAAAAATAAAAAATAAAATAATAGATAATAAATTTATATTATTAAAAAAAAAAGTTTATACTGCTAAAGTCGCCATCGTTCAGCTGAATTCATGGGGAGCTACTAGAGCACTTTTGATTATCAATTATTCGCCAAACTCAAAGGTCCAAAAACAATCACACAAAATCACACAAAATTACCACACAAAAAGCACTCAATTTTGGTGCATAATAAAAATGATTTTTGGGACATCGCTCTGGCAGCTTCGGAGTTGAGAGAACTATCGGGGCTCCATACGGGCTTCCGTACAGAGATCTCCCATCTAGATGTCTATTCCGCTACGTGACCGAAACAATTTCACTCGAGTTTCTTTCGGAGGGGCTGCCGTGGAGAGAGAATCGAAATCTCCGGACTGCTTTATCTCGCTTCTCAAATCTTATTCGAGGCCGAGGGCAAGGGCTGAGTTCTGACGGTAAACTATTCTCCCTGTTTGCCACGTAGCGCAAGAAACATACGGGCTCTAAATGATTTAACTGGACGGAGAAGTTCGAAGGGTGGCTTTGCCGGGTAGCAAAGAGCGGGCTTTCCGGAGAAGCGGAGGCTGCGGCTCGGCGGATGGACCCTTTGATTTTACGGTAAACATTCGAGCCACGTACAAAAAGCGACTCTCGGCTGTTTCATTCGGTTCGTAGAAAAACAAAATTTACAATTCGAAAAATATACGACCAGCCGTGATTTGAGGGGGGCACGTGGATGAAGGGAGGGTGGGGGGGGGGGGGGGGGGTGGAAAATGCGAACGATTCTCGGACGCGGAGAAAAGGGCGAAATGGCCCGCCCGCCCTTTCCCAACCCAGCGAGCCCCGCTCCATTGACTGGCCACTTCCCTATCCTTACTCTTTCTGATTTTATCTCGGTAAAAGAATCACGTAGCGAGATGCCTCAAAGGGCGGGGAACGGGAAGGAATAGAAGGAGTGCACACGGGGAATAAAAAGAATGGAATTCGAATACGGATCGATGAACCCGCCGAATGCCGTGAGAGAAATGGAGTCTTTGAAATCGAGGATGCTCTCGCGGAGATAAAAATTCGTGTATCAATTGCTGATAACTTTTTATCGTCGAAAGGAAGAAAATTAATTTGAATATTAAAAATTGAACTCTGCGGTTGATTATAATAAACTCACGTATTGTAATAATTGATAATGAATTTATATTATGAATTTGCACTTAAATACAATATCGATGTCAATAATCCAGGTAATTGATTTATTTTTTTTATGAAAAAAAGTGGGGCGAAAATGTTTCATGAATAAAAATACTGGAATTCTTTTACGGATCGATGAACAGGCCGAATGCCGTGAGAAAAATGGAGTCTTCGAAATGGACGATGTTCTCACGACATAAAAATTCCCGTATCAATTGCTAATAATTTTATCGGCGAGCTAACAGAATTTAATTTGAAAACTAAATAATGCATTCTGCACTCTGGAATTATTAATAGGTAATAAATTTACATTATAAATTTACACTTAAATAGAATATTAACGTCGATAATATCGGTGATTGAATATTTGATTATTTTATATATATATAAAAAAGTATGTGCCAAATATGTTACATGAATAAAAAGAATGAAATACGAATACGGGTTGATTTACCCGCCGAATGCATTGACATTGCTCTCGCGGAGACGAAAATTCGTGTATCAATTGCTAATAACTTTTTATCGTCGAAGTAAAATAATTTAATTTGAAAGCCAAAAATTGCACTCTGCACTTCACTACAATGAACTAACACGTTACAATAATAGATAATACATGTGCACTTAAATACAATATCAATATCAATAATATGAGTAATTGATTATTGTTTCATAAAAATAAAATTACTAAATAAATAAATAAATAAAATAATAACAGGTAACAAATTCATACAATAAATCTGCCCTCAAAAAAAAAAAAAAAAAAAAAAAAAAATGCGTAAGCTACAAACTTAACACGAATGTAGTAAAAATGTGCAAAAAAAAAATGAAAAAAGGGCTTCAGAAAAAGGCGATTTAAAGAATGGAAAACAATAAAGTTCGCCGTGCAGTCTAGTACAGTTCGAAGAATGGAAAGATTGTAAGGGCGCTCCGGGGAATCGCATGGGCAGGAAGTAGAGATAGAGATAAAGAGGAAGAAGGAGGGCTCGTAGGAACGGGAGTAAGGGAGGGATCGGCGGGGACAGTAACGTGAAAAGGCAGGATATTATTCCCTCTGGAACTGCGTCGTCACGCGCGTTAACTGCGACGATTTTAAATTGAACCTGCTCGATGGCCCGTTCCCGAGTTCTCTTGCTCGTTTCTCCAATTTTTTTTTTTTTTTTTTTATATGTCTTTTATTTTTTGCTCTATATCGCTGTCGCTTTCGAGCCGGAGCTCGAACCGGAGACCTCGGCGATTCGCTTTTTAAACCGCGCCTGACCTAAATCACGAACCCCGCGCTCTCGCACCCGCCTTTTGACTAACGCGTGCTCGCTTCCCCCCGAGAGACTCCACTGTGCCACGGGGAGCCGGAAAACGAAAGAACGGACGATGCGGCGTCGAGCAAAAGTCGGGGAAAATTTGAACGAGACCGAGCGAGAATAATGGCGGTGAACAAAAAAAAATGAAGAAAAAACATGTTAAAAAAAAAAGCAGCAAAAAAAAAAAGAGTAAAATTGTCGAGACCCGCAACGCGAAATGGCGAGTTGATTTCTCCCTCTTCCGCCCTGATGATATTTGACCTGCACTCGTGAAAATTCTCCGTCCCGACAAGCCTCTTCCCAGTCCGCCAACTTTCCAATGCTCGGCGCTCCTGAATGTTTAATCGGAAACTCTCGTCAAAGTGCTTTTCGGGCAAAAGAAGAAAAATAATGAAAAAAAAAAAAAAAAAAGAAAGGAAGAACGAACAGAATAATAGAAATTAACAATTTCTCCAGTCGCCATTTCATCCCCGCGGCCGTTATAAATTATTACCGAGCGATCTCGACTATCGTTCTCGCAGCGATAATTCAAGGCTGTCGATTGAATTATAATTATTGCATTTGAAACAATACCCGACGAAGAAGCGCCCCCCCTCCCCCCCCCCCCCCGGTGGGGGGAGGGGGTCGTCAGGTGGAGTTACCTTTAACAATATCACAATCCTCATTGCTATTCATTAGCTTCGATCTCATCGGGCTCCCCGAGTAGCTCCTCTAATGAAGAGAACATTAAAGGTTTCCTTTGCGCCGCTCGCCGAGTTCCGTTTTACCCCGTCCGCGCTCCCCGACAAAAGCCAACGGTGTATCGGGTACACAAGCGGAGAATAAGAGCAAAAGACAGAAGACACGAATAAAAAGGAAAAAAAAAAAAAAATAAAAAAAATAGTGAAAGAAGCGAGAGCAAAGGCGCGTGTACGAACCACGTACTCGCCCGGAGGATAGGAGAGCGTTCGTTCGCCGGAGCATTGAAATTCCGAGGATCCCGCGCGCCAAATGGTTACGTAAATGGTTGAGCACTATGGAGGCCCCGGGGCCTCCTGTTCACCGGCGGCGGACATCTATACCTTCTTATTCTTCTACCTATTTCCCTTCCTCCTCGTTCTCCGCTTCTTCCTCTTCTTCTTCCGACATCGGCGCAGCCACGGTCGTTCCTTCGCGGTGTAAAGCGCGAAGCCCCCCGGCAAGCTCCTCTCGCCCACACGATGAGAGAGCGCTGTGTGCGACGTAGAAACGGGGATACCGATAAGGACCCGCTTTTGCGACGCTACCAAACTCCACTCCCGACAGTGAATTTTATACACGCCGAGTTACTCGATAAATAAGGGAGGAAAATCGAGCCGGGGTTTCTTTTCGTGTCTCGCTGGATGTTTACTCATGTCGGGTGAAAAAATAAAAAACACGGCTCGCGCGTACCGACAGAGGCTTCCGTGTATCGGAGACAGCGTCGATTCAACGCGTCACTTCGACACACCCAATTTCGAGACCGGGAATTCGAAAGAGACGTCGAGTCATAGTTCGTCGGATCAAGACGTGTTCAGTCAAGACGCGCTAGTTGAACACAGGCGCTGCAGCCGTGTTGGGTGCTTGTGTTGTTCCCTTTTGCAAATGGCAACATAGTCCTGTGTTGCGCAATCGAGACGTGCCATCCAAAAGGTTCCATGACTCAGTAACGCAACGGGGATTCAGCACGTTTATTCGACACGTTTATTCGACACGTTTATACGACACGTTTATTCGACACGTTTATTCGACACGTTTATTCGACACGTTTATTCGACACGTTTATTCGACACGTTTATTCAACACGTTTATTCGACACGTTTATTCGACACGATTATTCGACACGTTTATTCAACACGTTTATTCAATACGTTTATTCAACACGTTTATTTAACACGTTTATCCAACACGTTTATTCAACACATTTATTCAACACGTCAATTCAGTATTGTTGAGCTGTTGTGTTGTCTTTTCTAAATGTCCACATAGTTCTGTGTTCTTGAGATGTGTTATCCAAAAAATCAATGCATACGCTCAGTGAATTGCGACGAAAAGTTGGAATTTTTCGATCGATAGAGCAAGATATGTTTTTTTGTATAGAAATATTTAACCCTTTGAGGATTGAGGGAGAAAAGTTCTGTTGATCTGGAACATTTACGGCGGTTCTTAACCTGGATCCATGGACCCCCAAGCTTAAGAACCATTGCACTATAGCCTTAATCAATACACTACATCATGTTGAGAAGTCTCTATACATTGTATTGATTATCTGTAGGACTGCAAGTATCGTCGTATTATTGTATTGATAAGTTGATACCGAAACAATAACAATAATACTAATAATCCTAAAACACACAACATTCTCATAAGTCACAGTACTGTCTTTTTTTGTCTACACCATCTCCTGCATCGGCATGACGCCTTCTCAGCGATGTTGCTCGCCCCACGCAGTATCGATTTCACTGCAAAGAAGCCAAAAAAAAAATGTCCATCCTCCGCCAAGTAGTACATTGTAGTAGCTCGACGAAGGTATTTCTGCCGAAAGCGGCTAAAACAGATCTTCAAAAAAAAAAAAAAGAGGTCTTAGGCGACTCGAATCAACCCCGCCCGGTAAGCTTTAATGTCACCTCCAGATTATGCTCCGAGATAGCTCGGTCCTCGTTCATACAACAGTGTACATCGTATTTTATGTAGCCCAGCACGTAAAAGCATTCCCGAAAGCCCGAGGGGGTTGGATCGATGGACGGGGCACATCGGAGGGGCGGGGGAAGAGTGTGGCAAAAGGGGTTGCATAAGAGGCAGAGGTTGGGGTGGTGGCCGAGCGCAGTCCGGAGAAGGTCTCGAAGCTCACACGGGAGCACGAAAAGCTCCTACGGCCTAAGCTCACGTACGTCCCCGTGGCTCGTGCTGCGCGGCACACCTGAATCGATAAAAGCAGGACGACGATCGAGCTCCAAGATTTTTAAAAGCTTTCCCCTCCACCCACCCCCCCCCCTCCACCTCGCCCCGCCGGCAAAATACATACGTATGACGTATAAGGCAAGGAGCGGCGAGCCAGCCAAGTGCAATCCGTATGGAGCGCGCATACACAGAGGTCCGGCAATGGGTTTCTCGGTGGGATGCGCTTTCATGGCTCGTCTTTTACGCCCCGCCCGCATCCGGAGAGAGAGCCTCCTGGCCGAGGTCGGCGAGCTTCGATCGACGGGGCAATAATTCATCTTTCGTATTCATCGACTCTCCGCGGAGAGGAACCCGCCGGAGCAAGAAGGAATATGAAAAGGGATGGGGTTCTTGGTTCGGGGGTGAGGGAGAGAGCGGAGCGCGCCGGGGCTCGTAATTTGCATCGATAGGAAAGCTCGGATTCGGCCCGGAAGTTCCCCGACGTTATCTCGGTGACGCGTTGTAATAATCGGAATGTGAGAAGGGCGGGAGATTTTTTTTTTTTTTTTTTTTTTTTTTCAAGGCAATTTTGAATGGAGACAAAATTGTGTAGCGGGACATTGAAATCTGCATTACCGACCCGGGGAATTACTGATTGGGAATCTTGCGGGCGCTTCTGGTTGGCTCTTTCGGGTCATCGTGCAGTTTGCATTCCTGCACGTAAGCGTCCAGCTGTCACACGTGCGCATGCACGCGAACGAGCTCCGCGTGCTAACTTTTTCGTATCTATAGATATATATATTTTTTTTTTGGTTTAAGTTTTCGTTGACCAATAAATACATTTACTAGGAATAAGTTTTCGTTGATCAATACATGCATTTACTGGGAATAAGTTTTCGTTGATCAATAAATACATTTACTAGGAATAAGTTTTCGTCGACCAATAATATACATTTACTAGGAATTAGGATTGCCAATGAATGCGTTTACTAGGAATTAGTTTTCGTTGACAGTTTTGACGATTTTAGGCACTGCAGCAAGCCGAGTCGGTCGGAGGGAATGAGAAAGCTGTGGTGTTTGTGCTGAGCGACTGCGAATCTATGTTTGTACCTTCTCTGATAACTGTAATAAGAGGGTTAAAGCGTGTGTATCGGATAAACTAAACGTTATGATAATCACCACTATTATTGGCTGAGAGTCTCGGGCCGGGGGCAAGCAGCACCTGCCGCTGAATTTCATCCCGACGAAAAGACGGGGGAAGAAAAAAAAAATGTGAAAAGTATAAACGAAGCTGCAGGAAGAAAATGACAGGGGTAAAAAAAAAATGGGAATAAGGCTCGAGGGCGGGCGAGGCACGAGACGCGCCTTTCGTGCCGACGCGGCGTGGCTCTCGCTCTAACTGCTCGAGTGCTTTGCATCGAGCCTCGCCGTCGTCGTAGCTTCGCCTCCCATCAAACTTGCGCCAGCCCTGACATTAGAGCCGCACGTACGGGAGAGCGAGGGAGGGGAGAAATAATAACGCGGAGCGCGAGCTTCATCGCCGCGAGACCCGCGGATTATGAACGATTTTTTTTTTTTATTAAAAAAAGCATTTGTTGCAAATATGGGTATGCTTGTGGCGGCAGAAATTGTTAACCTTTCGACGGACAGCGGATAGAACGTTAAGTTGTATTTATGGAAAAATAAAATAATAAACATGACGAAGAATAAAATGATCATTAAAGTGTCTTGTATAGCTATTTTATGCGCTTCTACGATTAGTTCTTTCCAGAGATCTTTAAAAGGCCAATTTAGTTCCATTCCAACTACATCCGGCACCAGGATTCGTCCGAATCTCACCCGGAAATGGAATGACATTTTGTTCTCCACTTACATTCTTTTATTAATCGTATCGCTGCTTCATTCAAATGACCTTTGAGACTTAAAATAATTCCATTATCACACACACTCTACAATTGACCCAAATTTAATCCAAAAGTAAAATAAAATTGTCTTCCCCAGTCGCAACGTGTTTCAATGATTTAATTTTTTCGATGCATCTGCAAAGGGTTAACAACTTCTATTCTAAATGTATTCCCCAACAAGATCGACCCAAATTCCATCCACGAAAATATAATGAAATTTTTCTTCTCCAGTTACTTTATTCTCCGGTATTTCAACAGTCACAAGCTTTTCGTACCAACGACCTCTGAAGGGTTAATCACCTCCATTCTGAGTATCATTTCGCAATAAGATTGAACCACATTTTTTTCTCGATCTCGGTTCGCGCATGCCGGAGGAGCAAGAACCGGCGTGTTACGTGCGCTAGGAAGCGAGGGAGAAACACGGAGTGGCCTCGTTTCGAGTCACTCTCCGTGACTCCGAGGCGTGTAGGTACATCTTTCCCAGCTTTTTACACGTACATAAATACACAAACACAAAGACATACATCCACCATGCGAATAACAGTTCCAGGTTCTCTAGCGACAGAGCCGCTCTGCTTTATCGCTACTGGAGAGTCGCGGAGCGGCAGCTCCTACGCGCCTCGTCGTCGTCATGTCGCCCGCCCTTTGTCTTCTGTCACGAATAAGTGGAACAGCCTCCAGCTCCCTTCTCGTCTCCCCAACCCCCTCTACGGTTCAACCGCGCTTTCTCCGTCTCTTACTTCTCACTTTTTCACGTCTCCGACTCTAAGTACGAATATCTATCCGGAGCCACCTTCTCTCCGCGCTAACTCGATTCGCACCTTAGCTACACACACACACACGCGCGGAAAATTGGGAACAAAATACACTGATGCATCGCATCCGGAAACTCGGTGTAGTTAACAATAAAAGTAGAAACAGAGAAAGAAAAATAAGAACAGTGGAATAAAAATACATATAGTGGAATGAAGATAAGAATAGTGGAATAAAAATACGAATAGTGGAATAGAGATAAGAATAGTGGAATAAAAATATGAATAGGGGAATAAAAATAAGAATAGTGGGAGAAAGATATGAAGAGTGGAATAAAAATAGGAATAGCGGAATAAAAGTAGGAATGGTAGAAGAAAAATAAGAATGGTGTAAGAAAAATATGAATAGTGGAATAGAAATTTAAAAAATGGACGAAAAATAAGAATTCTGTAATCAAAATAAAAATCGTGGAATGAAAAATTAAAACGCATACAGGGGCAATGTTTCGTGCCAGTTTCTCAACAGTCGGAGAGAGCGACGCGAGAGCGCCTCTCTCCGCGGTACTCGTAAAGTTTTCGACTCTCCCTCACTCTCGCAGTACCATTTCCCGGAGTCGAAAAGTTTCGCAATCAAAAAAATTGGAGCGAAAATAGTGCCCCACTCGAGGCCTCTCTCTCTTTTTTTCCGCGAGACCTTTCAGCCCTCCTGCCTCGCCGAGAACTCCATACAAATCGTTTCGCTCCGTTTACAAGCGCCGTTTTACTAACTTTTCTTTTCGCCGAGGATTGTTTAACCGTGAATCGTTGAGTTGGGCGGGAGCTTGCGCTCGTTTCTCGTTCTACTAGGCTAAATTTACCTTACAATGCGACTCGCGAATTTTACCCCTGAATTACCGTAATTATTATTTTCGTCCGGCAAAGGCCTCTCTAAACGCCCTCACAAAAAAAATAAATAAAAAAAATAAATAAAAATTAAAATTAAAATTAAAAAGAAAAAAATTATACTAAAAAAACGAAAAACCCGTGTGACGGAAAATCTCGAAATATCGAGCAGTCCCGTTTGTCCGCCTTCTCTCGCATGCCGACCGACCGATCGTTGATGCTTCCTGTAAGTAGGTGGGTGATAAATTTCGAATTCATTCTCCGAATAAGGGTGAAAGGGGAGGGGGAAATAAATATGGGACGAGAGACGAAGTCGCGCCTGCGGAGTGTTCGCGGGCTTCTCGACGGAGAGAAACGGAGAGGAAACGTCATTCCCGGACGATCAGTGCGATCGGGCGATTAATGCCTCTTCGTGTCGCGAGCTCTTCGCCGGAGGTAGCGGGAGAGCAACGCCAGCGACGGCACACAGTACGTGGCAAAGTCGAGTCGTCAATTTCCTGAATTTTCTCCCGAGGCACGTACCACTTCGATTTTCAAATCGATAGAACGTCGAACGTACCGAGGAAGAGGGCGAGAAGGGTGGAGAGGTGGGGGAAAAACGAATGCGATGCTGCGGCCGGATATATCGGTCTCTGGCGTGTGCAGGAGGGGGGGTGGAGGGGGGGGGGGGGTTGTACGGTGCAGAGAGAAAATGGGAAATCCCGCCGGAAAGACTGAGTGGAGGAAGAGGATAAGACGATGAAGAAGGCAAAGCCAGGGAGAGAAAGAGACCCGAAGCCAGTCTCGGAGAGATATCTACCTAGAAAGGAGAGCGGACCGAAAACTGGACGGGCAAAGCCCGGGATGCTAACTCCACTCTGTCCTGCTGCTGGTAGTTTTGTATGAGAAAGCTCTTCTCGTTACTGCACCCAAAAAAATAATTTATTTGACGGCCACTGTTCATTTGGTTTAAGTAAAATATTTACTTCGTTTAAATAAATATTTATTCCATTTGAATAAATATTTATTCCATTTAAATAAATATTTATTCCATTTGAATAAATATTTATTCCATTTGAATAAATATTTATTCCATTTAAATAAATATTTATTTAAATGAAACAAATATTTTTCTAAGTATTTTAATATTTTTGTAAATTTATTGAAATCAAATAAATGTTTTCGTGAATATTAAGGGTAACTGCCTTTATAGAGGTTAATCCCAAAGACCAGAAGGCTTCGAAGAAGTTGGGGGTTGCATATCTGAAGAGCCCATGAAAAGCTTATAATTCCGAGACCAAAAAAGTGCTTCCAAGTGTCATACGAAAAAACTTGGCGCTGGCTTCCCTACTTTTGAATTTCGATTTTCTTCGCGGAAAAATGTTTCTTCGCGGAACTCGAAAGCCCATAAAAAGCCGATCATCTCGAGATCTTGAAAACAAAACTGGACGTAGTGTAAGCGCCAACTTAATAGACCTCTCGTATTCGGTGGACGGGTTTTACTTCGACGGACTGTTGTTGTTACGGTGTTCGGCGAAACGGCGCGGAGCCTCGACGATCTTGTTACTTGACTCCCGGCGTATCGATTTCACTACCGACAAGCCAAAAAATATTATTTTTTCAGGAATTTGAGAAATTTACTAGCGGTCGAATACAGGCGGATAGAAAAATATATTTTTCGAGGCTTCCATTCACGCCTGGCAATAACGATATCGTTACGTCGATATTTTAGCATCGAATGCAACCTTCTCTCGCGGATACAAAAAAATCTCGTCAACAACGCAACAGTTCCAGCGCGATAAATAAAAGAGAAATAGTCCGACCGAAGTTGTATCGCTCCCCCCCCCCCCCCCTCCCCGCCGCCACCGCCGCCAAGTTTGACACGCAATTTGTTCGACAATCAATCTTCTCACTTTGTTCTCATTCCATCCCCGTTCATCGCGAATCCTCAGTCGCCCGTTCCCGCGCTTTGTTTCTCGCCTTCTTCGCTCGATTCTCCAACGTAACGATGAAAACTTGTGGAAAGTTGTAAATGCGCTCGTTCTCGCGTAACGTCGTTCGATAAAAAAAAACAAAAAAAACAAAATAGATATTATTGATGATCGCGAGCGTTATTTCCTCCCGCGATGAAATCGTATAAATCCTGAATCGCCTCTCTCCACTGACCCACGCTCGTCAATAGGTATTTTTCCCGATAATGGAAAAACATTGCGGATAAATAGGAATTTGCGATCGTCGAGGGCGAAACAACGAAAATTGTTCGCATCCGCTCTCGGGGAAAATAAATTAGTTCGGTTATCATCGAAACGATCGTTTTATGTATATGTTTGAAAAAAAAAAAGAAACCGACATAAACAAAAAATCGTGTGAAAGAAAAATACAGATCATCCGTCCAATATTTCCATCGACGTTTCAGTCCCTCTCCCTCGCAAAGTTTGTTCCGGTTAAATTGTGCGATGAGCGAGAAACAAATTTTAACCAATGTACCGATTTTAGATGGATGAAAAAAAAAAAGTATAAAAGACGAGGACAACATTTGCAACGGATTTGATGTATGAAAAGGGGAGGGGGCAATGGTGGATGAAACGAACAGGTAGGGGATATTCAATTTCATTATTTATTTGGCTGTGAAAAATTGACGATGAAAAAGGTGCGAATTCGTGGAGTTCCGAATGTGTGTGCATGCAACAGAGCGGGAAGAGTGAAAAAAAAAAATCGAGCAAGCGTAGCAGAAGTCGTAGAGCCCTTTCGACTACTACTACGAGTACTGCCGTTAAAAGTGTGTTTTCGTTATGTACGTTCGATGCTCGAACCGCCGAGCGAGATATAGAAGGGTTTTTTTCCTCTCCACCCATCGCATGTAGGACAAACACAAACGGCTCTGCGTGCAGCGGCAATCAAATTTTTACGGTATGATATAAAATTTTTTTTTCGATTGTACTGGGTTGCCCGACAGCGCTTTTGGTACACGCAGTTTGTAACACATAACGTGTAAAACACTTCCCCATATACAGTCGGCTTTCACGAATATCGACGTGTCAGCAAAACCGCGAATTCCCCCCCCCCCCCCATGGTATAATAACTCCGAGCTTCGAATGATCGAACAATATGACTGAAATTTATTGAAATTAATCCTAGAAAATCCGTTATAATATTTTTTTCGTGGTGAAATCGAAACGCCGGTTTCTAAGCAATACGTGCGTTGAGATGACCCAACGATGCAGTGAATATGACAAAAGTTACACGCCTCAAAGACAGAACTTGAGTTGACTTAAGTTAAAAAATCAGGATTCTCTTGAAAGACGCTCCCATGTGTGTGTTATATGCAAAAGAAAAAATGTTGGTTGCTGCAATAGCATAAGTTCAATCCTATTTAACTTTCAAACATTCAACCACTGATCTCTATATCCCAGGTGTATCTGTATCCCCACGTGAGATATGTCATTAACAGTGTATTTAGCAAGACCGCAACTGTGTATCGTCGGACAAACCCGTCGAGAGTTTGCAGCCGGAGAACACACACATAGATGCACTGTTGAGAGTCACAACTCTCTCGACTCGCGTGTTGCAGAACAAATAATTATTATCCCCGGTATACCGATAATGCAAACATTATAGCGGCTCGGAGCAGAAACGTTGCGTCACAGAAGCGCCCTCGATAATAGACACCGGGGTTGCGTGAGCTTCATTTCGCTGCACCCGAATGCCTTCGTCATGTTTGCCGTATTTCGCGGGAACGAATGCAACCCAGATCGTTTCAGCGAACCAACCTCGTTGCCGAGTATGACGTACTCGGAATATTCACTGCGAAATAATCTCGACTGCTGTGAGAACACCCTCGGGGCGCACGGAAGCGAGTGTTGCCGCTTCATTAGTGCCTCGGTCACTTCGTAAGTCTCGTCTAATTTGGCTAATCGCACTTATCCCGACCTCGTTACAATGCAAACCGTCAACTCTGCACTGGTAGACGAATAATCTTTTTTTTTTTTTATTTTGAATGCAATTGCACGCACAACATTTAATTAATATCGCGCGCCGTCCTGAAACCACACCTTGGCATTTATATTGCAAAAATGGAATTCCTCCTGCAACTATACATCCTAGGACCTAGTGACTTTTTTTGTACATTCGCATCACCTTAAAGGACAAGCAGTCGTGGGGAATATGCGATCAAATTTTTCAATACCAAGATAGAAAATAAAACACGTTTTCGTGCCTAAAATCGTTGGAAGCTCCGCGCAAACACATTCGGGTATATCAATGAAGTCTTTTCTGGTCTAGAACTGGCAAATTACAGCAAGTGGTGAGGTATGCTTTTTCAACTTACAGATGGTAAGACGCTTAATTGGAGAATAGACATTAGAATTGAATAGCTCTCCCATTTTTTTTTTTGCCCGTAATGAAAAGTTGCAGTGAAGAGGCTGACGAGGTTCGTGCTCGGATTCTTTGCAAGGGTGGGCGAATGAGCTTTCGGTTAAGGGGGCAGCGATTGCCGCTGGAGGGAACAAGTAGGTATTGTGATCCGCGAGTCTAGCAGAAGCACTCCGACTAGGACCGAGTGAACACACCCTGTGAATAACCCCGGCGCCACTATTACCCCACCGCTCAGACATTTCACTGAGCAGCGGCGGGAGCACAATAAGGTCCGAGGCACTCGAAGCTCGTTAATAATGGCCTCTGAAAGCGGGTGGGTGTGAGAAAGACAGAGAGACCCCGATCCGGTAAGGGAGGCGCGACGTGTGTGCATGCTCATCGATCGGAAACACACGGACGAACAATAAACGGGAATGCATATTACAGGCTCGTTGTCGAGATCGCGAGCTTCCGGCCGCCGGCTACACACGTAATTGCGACACATATAGCCAACACGCGTTTGCCCGATACGGACTCAGTATATACATTCTACTACGCTGTAATGAAGAACAATCGCGCGGAAGAATCGCAAAATCGTACCTCCCATTTTAAATCCAATCATGAAAACAAATTGTTTTCCTATCTGAAAAAAAATAAAAAGTAAACAATTTATGACAAGAAATATCTCGAAATAGCCGGGAACATAGACACAAATGTTTCTCTCACGATATTAAATTCAAAGTCCAAAGTCTCTTTTCTCTCGAAATAAAGAAAATTCTCGATGAAACTATGTTCGAAAAAATTCATCTTTAATGCAAATTTTTCTGTCGCATTAAAATTGAGAAGTATATTTTCGGACATCCTATCCATCAGTGTACTTAAGTTCACGAGTTCCACTTCTCTCCGCTTTTGTCTAGCAAAAAATTACCACAAAAAAAAAAAATTCTCCCCATCCAGACAAAACGCGTTAGGCCACGTATTTTTCGCGTAAATATTGATAAGACGCCCCGTGCCTTCTTTTCATCAGAACTCCGCCGGACTTCTCTAGTTTAAAAAGAAAAAAGGGTAAACCAGTAGTCCGAAGTTGAGTAACATTGTCTCATCCGCTATAGCCAATTCGAACCGCAGAGCGAGCGAAACCACCACGTCGGCGGCACAGATAGCAGTTCCATGTATCGCCACTTCATTGGCAAGGCTAAAGCATACCGGGCTGCTATCGCCCTACAGTGAAAACGTGGTATAGTCCTCCGCACTTGCGGTTGAAGTGCGCGGATCCAAGTGTAAAGACAAAGAGGAACCGGATAGCTTAGCAAGAGAAACAGCGAATGTGAGAGGAGAAGAAAAAAAAAAAAAAACCTCCCACAAAGAACCTTACAAGCGAACGTCCACGTAATGTCCACATCGGGGGGGGGGTTTCTCCGCAGCGGGGCCGTCCGGCATAGCGCACCGAGGGTGCAATGCGTACGTGGACTTTTCCGCTTTGGTATCGAACAATCGGCGAAGTCACGGCCGAAGCCTGGGGGTGGGGGGTTGGTTCGCCAGCAGTACCGATCGCTGCAAAAATCCCTCTGATGTTTCCTTTTTCCTCCTCCACGGTCGCAGTCTGCTTGGGTTGCCATTCGCCGCGAAAACCTCCGACACTATACTTATAACTGTACAAGACGCGGAACAGTTTTTCCGCCATGTATCGTCAGCCCCGACCCGGGTCTTGTGTATATATATATATGTATATAGTGTATATAGATATATATATATATATACATGTGTGTCCACCGACTGTCCGTTCGGTTCTCTTCACCTCGTCTGGCCATTAGAGGCTGTTACAGTGTTTCCTCGTACTTTCATTTCTCTCCGGTTTCCTCACGTATTTCCCATACCTTTTCTTCGTTAGTTTCGTCGGTCAACTGTATCCTTATCTGGTCCCTCCGGCCGTCCGGTCGAGCGTGGACGTGGCGTCGAAAAAGATAAAAGGAAGCACAACGTAGGAAGCGCCCGAGTCCGCTACGGGTGGAAATCAATATCGGAGATTCCTTTCGGCGAAAAACGGGTTATTACTCCTCGCCCAATAAGCGCTGCGTCGCACGTCGCCCGCTGCTGATTTTCTCCGCTGCACCGGGCCAGCGCCGGTGCCCGAGCTGGCCCGGTTAGAGAACGGACGGTGCAGATTGTACACGGATATAACACGAGCCAACGCTCGGAAGACTACGTCCTTCCGACAAAAGTATCGTCCGGGGAACGGCGAGACAATTCGTCGGCGATAATAACGGCGGAGCCCGAGGCCGCGCGCGACCGGTGCAACTGACCCATTCTTTATCCACCTCGGTCTCTCACTCCCCGAGCAAAAAACCTCCTACGAGCGTCTACGGACATAGCGAGCTTGTAATACCTTACACGACCAGCGAGGAGGAAGACTCTCTATCCAATCTTCTCTACTCGCGGCATCTCAGGGGGGCCTCACCTTCGACCCCCGTTTTCCAACGTGAAGAATCGTCCGACGTCGACCGCAAACTACCGTCTTTTTGTTCGATTACAGTTTTTATTTTATTTTATTTTATTTTATTTTATTTTATTTTATTTTATTTTATTTTATTTTATTTTATTTTATTTTATTTTATTTTATTTTATTTTATTTTATTTACCTGTTAAATAAATGTATTTGTTTATTTGAATTGTTAACTTTTTTGAGTTAGGGTTTTAGCTTTTTTTGTTTAAACTTTTTTATTTAATTTTTTGTTGCTTGTTTACCTTTAATACTTTGCAGGAGCTACGAGGAGGAAAATTCAGTACCCAATCTTCTTTCCTCGCGGCAGCTCACCTTCGACCCCATTTTTCCCTCGTGAAGAATCGTTCTACATAGCGGGGCAAACTATTTTCTTTTCGTTCGATTAAATTTTTGTTTTTTTGGAAAAACAATAATCGAGGCTCCTGTGCGAAAACGATGGCGTGGGCATTTACTCATTCAATAAGTGTATTTATTTATTTTTATTTTGAAATTTTTTTCCCGACAATGATCTCTTTTTTTAAATTCATTATTATTATTTTTTTATTTTTCGCTTATTTGGGAAAACCGGACGGTGTGTTGTAACAGCAAGCGGGGCAACGATGGGCCATCGAGACGATGCATTACGAGAATTAACGACCACTCGCGCCAGTGATAGCGACCTGTTGGGATACGAGCCGTTAAATGGCCGTGTTGTATGTATACATATATATATACATATATGTCTTTTTTTACGAGATAAAAGAGCCACGGGTTTCTGGTGTGCAGCAGCGGATAAAGCCGGTCTCGAAGAGCTCCGCTGAATTACGGTTGAGCCATCGTTTTAATAATTTGTCGGATTAATCCACCTGCGCAAACGCCACATTCAATTAATCTCTATCGTTAAAGCCGTACCGGTGGGCTCAACCTTCGCGGTGGACGACGCGGCTCTCTTCCCGCCTCGGGCATCTCGCACTCCATCGCGCTGATAAACGATTCAAAGCTGCGAGTCTATCAACCAGTTTCCAACTTTCCAAAACAATCCATTAAAACAAGAAAAAAAATTTAAGACATAAAAAAGTTAAAAATCCCAATATTTTTATAAAATAAGAAAAATAATAAAACTAACATCTCAGCACCTAAACTGTTTCGTGCGGAATGATCATATAGCTAACCAAAGGCTCTTCATTAAAAAAAAAAATTGAGACGAAAAAAATATATATAAAAATTCCAATATTTTGCCAAAAAAACAACAACATCTCAACACCTAAACTGTTTCGTGCGGAATTATCATATAGATAACCAAAGGCTCTTCGTTAAAAAAAAAAATTGAGACAAAAAAAAATATATAAAAATTCCAATATTTTGCCAAAAAAAAAGAACAACACCTCAACACCTAAACTGTTTCGTGCGGAATGATCACATAGATAACCTAAGGTATTTCGTTCGAAATTGTAAGGAGGGGGGGGGGGGGGGGGGGGGATACCACGAGGAAATGTTTATTTTCGTGCAAGCTCCGCAATATAGGGGGAAGGGGGGGGGGGGAAAGGCGTTTCCGACTGTTGCAAACTCTCATCCCCCGCCGCGGCGAAACTAGCTCCGCCGGCGTGTGTATAGAGAGAAGAGTTGTACGAGTCCCGCGGGTACTGGAGAACGAGGCAGCGAGAGATAGAGAGATACAGAGATATAAAGAAGGAGGATTTCTCCGAGGAAGGAGAGAGACTCCGAGGCGGAGGATAGTACGGACTTTCCGAACCGGATACGAATAACTTTCCGCGTCGTTTTCCACCGGAAAAACGTTTTACGATCAAAGCAGCGGTACACCCCGCAGTTCGACCGGGTCGAAAGGGGGAGGGGTTAAGAAATAGAGTGTACGTATCGCGAAGCGGCCGACTCAAACGGTCGAAATGATACCGGTCTCTTTCCTCGAACCTGACCGAGTCCGACACAAACACTTCGCCTCGAACAAAAAACGTTAACGTCGTGACGAATGCTTTATTCTTTGTAAACTTACAACAACAAAATATCGATGCTAAATATTTATATTACTTAATAGTAGTAGTGAGAGTGCATTTGTTGGCAACAGCGCAGTTTCACACACCGACTATGTACATATAATCTATATAATGCTATGTTATGCTTTTCCTTATTTCTATAAGTTCTTTCGCATTCAGGCGTTTTTTTTTTCTATTTTTGTATTGCTTCTTGATACTTTATTTTCCTCCTTAGTTTTATTTCTTGGGTTATAGTTTTAGTTTTAGTTTCTTTTAAGCCTCTTTTGATGTGTCGTTGCTGTATTCGTTTCCTTTACGGTGCTCTTAGGGGATTTCGATCTCAGAGCACGGAATATTCACTTCTATCTATCTGTAATATTTACACCACACATTGTCAATGGGCCATTCACCCGAATCCTTCAGTCCGCATTTATTATTTAATATTATTTAATATTCCATATTATTCAATATTTGACATTATTTAATATTTCATAGTATTGAATATATAATATTATTAATTAAATGGGCACTTAATTTCTGGAACCAAAAGTTGCCTCGCCAATTTGTTGCAACCGACGATCGATGAGACGGACTCCGGGGAACGAGATGCGTATCTCTCGCAGGAGAAATCATCGATGCATCGAGCGCGTTACCTCTGGGCAATTTTAACGGTAAAACGCGTGCGCGTTACTCTTGGCTCGAGCTTTAGCTCCCGACGGTTGAATTTGCGAGGAGCGATTGAGGCGGACAAGAAGCCAGGTGAGGTTTTGCACGTGGGTAAGTCAGCTCACTGTATTATCATCATCATATATATATATATACAAATATGATGTGCATATAAGCGTGTATGTGCATGAACTGCATATTGCACCGAGAGCTCGGGAAGCAGCGCGATAGTTGCTCCACGAAAGGGACGAAGAGATGAAAGAAAAAAATAAGAAACGAAAACAAAAAAGTAAGCGAGTGGTTATACCGGTCTATCGCGTCGTCGCCGACGACGGCGACGAAGTCTGCGTAGTTCGACGCGTAGGCAGTCTCCGGCGAGATCTCTCGAGTCGCCGCTGCGGTGGCGGCTTCTTATATTTATCGGTCCCACGGATCGCGAGCGAGAGTCTGGAGAGGCGCGCGCGCGAGACCGTAAAAGTATTATACCATGGACCATAATATCCGTAAGCGAAGAGCGCATAACCGAGCAAGAGAACCTTTCCTCAGAATCGTTACTCTCCCGACCGAAATTTTTTCAACGAGTTTCGAGGAAATTATTCGAAAATCGTAGAAGTCTCGATGACGAGTTTGGTGAATTTAAAAAAATTGTGATCGGCGGAGGGAAAAAAATTGGAAAAATATGTAAATATGTATATTCTTTCCAGAAGAAATATATATTTACAATTTTTTTTTCTTCAAATTTATTGTCTTGAGCTAGGAAAATAAAAAAATTATTTAATTCTTTTTTTTTTTTTTTATTAATACACATATCGTTTCGATATTGATGTGTATGTATATTTTGCAAAGAATAATGTAAAAAATTATCTTGCGAACTGTATCGAAGTAATGAGCAATGCACTTGGAACTATGTAACTAATGAAGATAAGTGGAGATCCGTATGAATATGTATCAAAACACTCTCCGTCTCGAGAGACACAAAATATTCCATGCTCGCGGAATGTACTGGAGGCTAACCAATGAATAAACCTCCCGCTTGGTGAATCGTTACTTGGTGAATTTCGAGGAAATTATTTGCAAATCGTAGGCGACTCGGTATCGAGTTTTCCGAGTTCTTTAAATTGAAGTAGGTCGAGAGAAAAAATTGAAAAAATATGTATATATACATTTTTTTTCTTCAATTTCTCGTCTCGACCGATTTGAATAAAGTTATTAATACACATTTTATTAATATACATACAGTTTTGATATTATACATATACACGATATATAAAGAAAAAAAAATTGAGAAAATGTATTTAGCCAGCTATGCTGAACTATTGAGCAATGCGCTTGAAACTAAGTATCTAATGAAGATAAGTGGAGATCGGTATAAATATGTATCAGAACACTCTCCGTCTCGAGACTGCGAATATTCTATGCACGCGGAATATACTGGAGGCTAACCGACGAATAAAACTCCGAGCGTGGTGACTTCATAATTTGCCTTTCAACCTTGTACGTACAATTTTTTTTTTCGCTTCTTTTTTTCCCTCGGTTTCTCTGTATTCTCGAGAAGGAATACATTATATGTGCGCAGGTGTCGGAGCGTACATGGGCGAAGGCTACTGTTACGTGACATTTTCGTACGTCACTCAAGCGTTTCCCAGAAACTCGTACGCATGTGTGTTCACGTGCCGAGAGCGGAGTGTTTATAAAGCGTCTAACGCAGTCGCGCCCGATCTTTTGTGCGTGATCGTAAAAAAAAAAACGATTTTCTTTCTTTGGCCGGGCGCTTTGTGACCGATGTCGAACTCGTCGGGTATCGGCATTTACCGCACGTCGACCTCAAAGGCGTTCATTGAAGGGAACACTTTTTTTTATCGCATATCTACGCGTTATCTACGCCATTGTGCGACCATTTCGATAATCTACTTTGTAAGACCGGTCCGACAAATCTTTCTACACTTTGAATCTATTTGTTCGATATTAATATACCGACCGAAGATAATGTTGACAATGGCAGTAGATTGTTTTACAAGGCTGTTTGCATTCCTATCCCAATATAAAATTTCAATAGAAAATATAACGGCAATATAAAAAGTAGCAATCAATAATTTATGACTAAAAGCACACATCGTTACAAATTTATCTTATTCAATCGAAAAAGTCTCCTGCAGTTTCAGTTTGAATAGCCCAGAAAAGTTTATATTTTTATTATAAATGTATTATTATTATTTTTTTTACGATGATAGGAATCGACCAAGATGGAGTCGACGAAGAACATTACTTAAATACCGGTATTTGAATATCACCACCATCCTCTTTCCTCATTACACAATTTCATTTCTCCGCCCAACTCCTTCTCAGTCCTTTCTCTACATTCCCCTCCCCTCTCTTTTATTTTTCATTTAATTTATCAATTTATCAACATTCGTCAATTTTTCATTTTTTTACAGATGTATTTATTTTTCATTTTATTTAAGGTTGATTTATTTTTTTTAGCGAAATGTAAAACGTCGCGATGTCCCACTTGACCGATGAACTGCGCGTATTTTACTCGCCGTTTTAGGACCGGTACGGGCAATGTGGTATCAATTCGTAAAACTGGTATGTACGAGAGGATATTTTTTTTTTGCTCGTCCGATCCTATGCACCGATCGTTCGGATAATTTTTCGCTACGCCAGATCTCCCGGTGTCCCGTATACTCGTCGCTGTTCCCGGGATGACCGTTGGAGAGAGGGGGGGGGGGATACAGAGAGGTCGTGTCGCCCTCGCCGCCGGTTCGTTCGTTCCGTGTTTGTATATACGCGCCGGACGCAGAACAACTCTCGTTACGGATTTCGCAACACAGCGTTTCGATAACCTCGTGCATAGTGAGCGAGAAGGCAAAACGAAAACATTTCCGCTTTTTTTTTTTTTAACGCGTCGAGAGAGCTTGACTTTTATTGTGCTTTCCTGTTATTGCACGAATCGCATGTCGTTTCGGATGAGGTTACATATATATTTTATTTTATTTTATTTTTTTCAAACTAGCTTAAAAAAAAATTAATGCCGGATAAAATAATAATCTCGTGCGAAAATCGTCTCCGAATATGGGTCGCTGCAAAATATATCGCCTCCCGCGGATCTAACGAAGAATAACAAAAAAAAAGTATTATGACGCAAAAGTACATAACAGCCGGGTAGATTCGATCGCGCTTCGATGCATTTGAATCGTCTCAATATAATATTTTTAAATATCTATGCTGGATAAAATAATAATCGTGTGCGAAAATCACCTCCGAATATTCGTCCGAAAAATATGTTGCCAAATATAATACATCGCGTGGATTTAAGAATGAATTAAACAAAAAAAAACCTATTTTGACGCAACGATGACAGCCGGGACAGATTCGACCGTGTTTCGATCCATTCGATCCATTTGATTCGTTTGAATGTGCTTAAAAAAAAAAAAAAATTAATGCTGGATGAAATAATAATCGCGTGCAGAAGTCCGAACATGCGTCATAGAAAAATCTATTGTCTCCCGTTGATCTAACGACGAAGGAAAAAAAAATATATATATATATATATATATATATATATATATTCTTATGTATATATATGTACACGCAACGATAAAAGCCGGGATAGGCTCGATCGTGTTTCGCTGCATTTGAATCGTCTCAACGTCCAATTTGCTCGCCACGCGAGCCAATAAATTAAATGATATTCACAATCAAGGCCGAGAAGTTATCGCTTCGTTAATTCATTATTGATGACGAATTGAGCTCGACGAGACGGCACGAACGCCCACTCGTCTATATACCCGACGCCGATGTGCAAGCTCTTCCCTCCGTGTCTCTTCGCCGAGGGACAATGTCACGCGACTGTCTTTTTTTCAATCCATTATTTACTCACGCGACATCGTGTAGATCGAGTGTATAAACAGAAAAAAAAAAAGAATCGTACATGAATACGGCGGAACCTCGACGATACGATTTGAAAGAATCAAACAAGAATATATTTTTAACGAGAACTTAGCGCTTGAACAGATCAATGCTGGAAAACGCCAGAGGCGATCGTTTTCGCTGACGCTAAGTTTAACTCGACTCAATCGTTTTCGATAGCTCAACAACGGATTAAACGACGTTCGATATTTAATGCTACAGACGATAAAAGAAAAATCGACTCAAACCGACTTCAAAGTATCACAGACCAATTTATTTTTGAAGAAAAACAGTGTGCAACGAATCTGACGTTGGAAGTCGCGAGAGGCGACTTTGAAGGCGCGCGAGCACGCTTCGGTACGCTCGGGCACGCTCGGCTACGCTCGGACGCTCTTCGACTCAACGGTCGTTTTCTCTAATGCTAAAACGCGAGACGCGACGGAAAACGCTCGACGATCTTTTCGTTGACTCAAGAACGAATCAAACAACGGACGATAATGAAAGATCGACTCAAACCGATTTTAAAGAATCACCCACCAATTTATTTTTTAAAGAAGACAGAGCAGTCAAACGCGCGCGAGAACACTCCGGCGCGCTCGGCCACGCTCGGGCGCTCTTCGGGTCAACGGTCGTTTTCGCTAACACTAAGACGCGAGACGATTGTTTTCCTTAACTCAACGACGAACTAAATTCGATAGCTAAAACTGTGGACGATGTTAGTCGATCGACTGGTCTATTTATATTAAACTCACGATTTAATATATATACATATATATATTTAAATTTTGTAGTACTTAAAGTTATAGTTTCGTTTAATCACGTCTTAGTTCTAAGTTGTAGGTCGGAAACTGCACTGTTCTCACACGAGCATGTACTCTCTCATTATGTAAAAAGGAATTTTCATCCCGTTCATACAAACAAATAAATAAATAATTTGTGACGAATTATCGAATGTACTCACCAGGGTAGAATTAACGATTCTCGTTACTCTCGTATCCTTCATTGTGCAACTGGCCGTCGTCAGTCTGCTCGGGTCATCCATGATCGCAATCATCGTCGCAGGTTATTCCGTTTACCGTGACAGCGAGTCAGGGAAGTCGCAGAGAAGTAAAAAAAAAACACAAAGCAAAAACAAAACGTAAAAACAACGTTGCGAATATTATTCCGTTCGAGAGCGTGTCGGATCGCAGAGCGCTGGAAAAACTAAACAAACGGACAAACCTTCGCCGGATCCACTGAGCGAAACCGATATACTATCGGGATGTATCACTGGCAATAATAATAATAATCACAAAGAACGAATCACAGGCGTCGACGATGTCTCGGTCACGTGATTCCCGGCAGCCGTCCCGCCGAGCCGTTTATGCAGAGCCGAGTGAATTTAATCTCTCGAGAATCGCATCGAACCCCATCGCGACAGTCGTCGACACTTTTCCAGCCTCGCCGAGTCCTCTACCAGCTACTCGTCTCCCTCTTCATCTCGAGTCGTTTATTTCTCGACGACGCAAGCGGGAACAATTCGCTCGCCGGTCATCGACGTACGTGTCCGGCGATGATCGATCTAGTGCTTTCCAAAACCTCGAGTACGTCGCGTTTAATGAACAAGGCTCGATTAACGAAGCTTGCGGATTCCGTTTCGTCTCGTTCGCATAAATACCTCGATGATTATCTCTATTTTCTCACACGATCAATTTTTTTCCCGGGCGATTTTAATCAAAGCGTCTTATTTTTTTTTTTTTTTACGCGACGAATGTTTTTAAGGCAACTGTCTCACACGCCCCGCTCCTCCATTTTGATTCCGAAGCTGTAACGGTTTTTTGTTTGTTTTTTTTGTGTTTTAATTTATTTATTTTTTTTTATTTTTTTTTCAAACTTTTCGTTCACTTTGGTCGTACGCGTCTAGCACTGGCGAAGCCTCGGAGCGATTTATGTCGCCACACTCGGATAATATTTCGTGATATATATATATATGTATATATATATTTTTTTGGTCGATCAGAGAAAAAAACACAAAGTTGCGCGCGAGTTTATCGTGATCTCTTCGAGATATACGAGGCAAGTGTCAACGAGCCCGAACAACGTGTGTGAGTTTTTTTAACGTTTTTTTTTTCTATCGACAGAGACACGCGCGCTCCTCGCTCGACCGCCGAACGCTCACTGACGACGAGATTCAGTGCGCGACCCTCGGCGATCGGTGTGCGCCCACTCCGTGGTACGCCGAAACTCCGCAAAGACTCTCTCCCCACCCCGCGGGCTCCTACGACGCGGGCCGACTCAGCTCGTCGAGCCACTCACTCGTCCATGGATCGCCGAGCGGAGCGTATCGGCAGCGCTCTTCCGCACACGGCGGAAACTTCTGATCCAATGAAATATTGACAACAGAAGCGCTAATCGTATTTTCAACGATCCTTGCATACCGTTTTTATTTTCTACGCGTTGCACGGTAATAAAATGGGCTTTAATTTATGTGAATATATATATATTTTTTAAAATAAAAAACGTCGAACGGTAGACTAATTTTTCTCCTCGGATTGTATGCGAATAACGTTATACCGAAACCACGATTTTTATCATATATAATGAATGTAGTACAAATGGAATACGGACAAGAGCGTTAATCGTATTTTCAACGATCCTTGCATATGTTAACCTCTCATTATTAATCCTGCTTTTTTTCATGTGGTAGCGAAATAAAATGGGGTTTAATTTGTGTAAAAATAAAAATGTCCAATGATAGACAAATTTTTCTCCATCGAGTTTATGCCAATCATATTATACGGATGCCACAATTCTTAATATGTATGTGAATATTTTTACGTACAAAATTAATACATATGAGACAACAGCTGTGAAAATGTATAGTATTGTCAATAAATTTCTTTTGCCACTAATGAAATAAAATTTTTACATAAAATATAAACATATAAAAATAAATTTATATTTTTAAAATATTTCTATACACATCGATTATCGTTTGCGGCGACAAATAGAAATAAAAAAAAAAGCTGAAAATTGAAATTTTCATATCGCTTCCTCATAAAAGTTGAAAGTTGAACGTTGAAAGTTGTAAGTTGAAATTTTTATATCACTTTCTCATAATGGCCCTTTATTCGCAAAGCTCCTTCTATGAGAAAGCATTTACTATATTTTTGGCTTCCTCATAGAGGAAGCTTTGCGAATAAAGGGCCATTATGAGAAAGTGATATAAAAATTTCAACTTACAACTTTCAACGTTCAACTTTCAACTTTTATGAGGAAGCGATATGAAAATTTCAATTTTCAGCTTTTTCAATATCAACGTCGTATTTAAATTTTAAGCAAAACTGATGGCCGACTCAGGTTAAAAACCAACCTTACGCTTTTGGTCAAAACGGCTGTCGAATCTGTACTCGAGCCGAAAAATACATAGAGTATCATAGAGTATTCATCGGGAAGCAAAGAAATTGCTGTTTGAAAATACCCAAAATCACTCGTTTTTCCAATTTTGGCTATAAAAATGCCCTATAAACTTTTTCGTTAGCCGTCACTCCGGGATTGTATTATAAGTATTTTTTCACGCTGATCGCGAATCTGACACTTTTTTATTCGTAGATTAACATTTAATACGGAAAAATCCGTCTTGAAAAAAAAAAAAAAATTTCATGAAATTCAAAAAATTCAAAATGACATAAAATTTAAACGGCTCGATCGATTTTCTTGAAATTTTAATGGGATCATCGGGTGATCATATTCCATCTGTGTACGCGTTTTTAGCCCGATAGCTAAAAAATTGCGAGCGCTACGGTGCGCACAGACTTTTTCGAAGAAATTAAAAATGGCGTACAAAAAAAACAACTGAACATTTTTGGATGAAATTTGGCAGAAACATTGACTATTAACCACACAAGCTGTGTGCAAAATTTCAGCCTGATCGGTGCAGGCGTTCCCGAGATATAGCCATTTGAATTTTTCGCGTCTGATTCACACACACACACACACACACACACACACACACACACATACATCCGGACATTTTTTCTAAATGTGATTTTTCGATGTTTTGGAACATTCTGAACACGTTTTCATTAAAATCTCGAAAAATTTTTTTTTCACCATCACAAAGCTTCCTCTACGAGGAAGCAAAATAACCAAAACCAATTTCGCCTTCGGCGCTTTACATACATTTATTATTTTATTTTATTTGACTCACATCTATTACACATAAACATAAATAAATAATTTCAACGCGACACGTAGTCCGCGTGACTAGTTGCACGTTTTCCCTCTCGAACAATTTTTTTTTTTTTTATTAAATATTAAAAATAAATAATAATAATAAAATAAGAAAACAATTGCGAAACAGCAGGATGACGCGAGATGCTCGTAGAACTAATCATCCGGCGTCCGAAGGTCGCCGCGAGGATGAAAGTCTACGCGGTCGAGCGGAAAATAGTTTAAACATTACTAATATCGAGATGAAAGGAGCGCGTCGGAGATTCCGCTCTCTCAAACGGTATACACATACAGCCTCGAGTTATTCGGAAACTCGTTGCAAGGTCGTCACATGCAATTCCCCATACAAACAATCCTATAAAGTAACCGCGTAGATACGGGGCGGATGAAAAAGGGGGCCACGTCGGAGAATATTGTAAATAATGTCAAAATTTTTATGAAAATTCAATGGAAAGTAATAGATATATATTAATTAATTTTTATGAAATATCGACATTAAAGGGAGCATAGCTGTCAAACGGGTGTCTCAACGACCCGAAAAAAATATGAGGTCACTCCACACACTTGATACTATATTCTGGAATTTTTTGAGAAAAATCAAACATGATGTATTGACTGAAAAAAATTATTTTATTCTATCTTTCACAGAAACGGAGCTTTATTGCATTCAAACAAAATCTACGAAAAGTTATTTTCAAAGGTTCATTTGAAACTCCAACCTTTATATCTGAATCATTTTTTCGATACATAGGTTTTTTTAAACCTATGTATCTTAAAAATCTAATAGTTTTTAAGATACATAGGTTTTAAAAAAAGTTCAATTTTTCGAAGTCTAAAAAAAAACAGCATCAGAAAATTCTGAAAAAAATGCAAAAGCCCCTTCAAGCAATCATGAATTGTTGTGAAATTACAATTTTTTTTGGTCCACTTTTTGACGGTTCGAAACCGTACGGAATACCTCGCACACAGTCCCGAGTTATTCGGAAACTCGTTGCAAGGTCGTCACGTGCAATTCCCCATACAAGCAATCCTACAAAGTAGCGGCGTAGATGGCGGGAATGGAAGAAGTGCGGGGGAGTTCTCGGAGGAAAATAGGAATGAGAGTCGAGGATCGATTCGCCGGTTTCGCGGTATTCTTCTCGACGTTTCAAGCGTGTAAGGCTGCAACCTGCGCCGAGGTGCTCGGGAATGCGGAAGATACGTCGCGATGATAGAAAGTGTCTCCGGGTTGCCTCGCCGGAGAAGAAAACCCCGCGCAACCGAGGCCTTCCAGCCTCCTCGGCCGCCCCCGCGAGAGTGAGGCAAGTGGAAAACTTTTGAGAGGGCGCGCGCTTCTTCTCTTCTGCGAATCGAGCCGAGGGTTTTTGCAAACTTTTCTGTACCTCGTCCTTGTTCCTCCGCTTCTCTCATTCCCGACCGCCGTTTCTTAGACACTTTATCCGATGCCCGCGAGAAACCGCAGAAAAAAAAGAAGAAAAAAAAGAGAAGTATCAGATTTCCAGATAGGTTTTTGCTCTCCCGCGACTCTCGGGGCTCTCGGCGCTATCGCGTATCCTCCTTCGACGCTTCGCCGGTAAATTCCGACGCTCGAGCGGCCGAAAGTTGGCCCGACGACGGGATCAATCGGGATCTCGCGCGGTCGGACGTGCGGTAAATTTATTCGATCCGGATCGGTCTTCCTTATTAAGCCACCGAGACGACGAGCCAAGACACAATCGTTCCGGGCGAATTGATTTAGTTTCAACGAATGTTTATTTAGTTGAATAAAATAAATTATATAAATTAATACATAAAAAATATTAACGAATAAAATAAATAAATTGATAAAATAATGTGAATACATGTAATAAATACATTTTTTGAAAATGTTAAATAAAATTAATTAATTGATTAAAAAACATTAGATAGATGGAGTAAATCAATTGACAGACTGGGAATCCGTCGAGGAATTCAAGAGCAGGCTCAACCCTGTATATGTTCACATGAAATTGCATTGATGAGTTAATGAGATGCAGATATTATAAGTGTTACAATTCCTTTCTCTAAAGTTTAATAATAACAATAATAAAATAATTATTCCTAAAAAATATTCATAAACATGATAATTAATTTTAAAAAATGAAATGAATTTATTTACGTAGAACCCCGTCGGGTATGAATAGTGTGTACAGTCCGAAGTCTACCAAGACTGTGTAGACTTGAGTAGACGAGCGCCAGGCAGTTACTTTCTCGATCCGCGGATTCGATAGATCGTCATCGAGTTGATGGTAGAGCGGATTTGCTTTTCGCACAGTAGAGTCTCATCGATTCTTCGTGTGTACAAGAGTGAATTCGCGATTGCGCAATTCGTTCCGTGTTTCACAACGTACGATAAGTGGAACAACCCGAGGAAGTATCTATTCTCGTTCCGACTGCGGATAGCAGTAATAGCCGGAGTTATAGCAGCGGCTAATAAATCCAATGCAGAAGAGAAGAGGATCGCTTCTATTTTTTCCCTTTTTTATTCTCCATTTTTTTTTTAGTCTCAGAAACCGTGAGTTGGAAACTACCGTCGCTTTCCCGACCGGTGCGCCGAGGAGTCGGCGAACGCGAATTATTCCCCCGATCCAGTTTTGGGCAACGAAATACACGTGCAGTTACACGCACACAGTGCGGGAGGGGCAAAAAAAAAAGAAGCTAGCAAAGCAACGATATATCCAGCGAGCCGGTTGCCGCAGAAACGGGCACGAGAGGGTGGGTTCAATATTTCACCGGAGAGAAAAGAGACCCGCCGACTCTCCCAGGGCGGAGAGAGAGCAGCCCCGAGATCGCGAAAGCCACGGAGAAAATCGCGGGAGGGAATTCGCGGATGGGCTTCTTTAAAAGTCGGAGCTGCCGGCAAACTCGGCCAGAAACCTCTCGTTCTTCACGTATTACACGGAATTTATTTTTCTCTTTATTTTCATCCCCAACGACCCCCTCGCCCACCTCCCTTCTCTATTTTTGAGTACAGACTCGTGCGAATAATCGCCCCCGGTGCCATAAACACAATGATAAATCTATCCGCGACTCTCGCGACTCTCGACAGTTTTATCCCGCGGCTTCGCGGCTTCCTCGACTTTGCAACGTAATAAGATTTACCGTAATAGCCCGATTCAATCTAGTTTCGTCCCGGCACGTGGATGGGGAAAGGAGGGATTCGCGAGGTAAGAAAATTGCCCCGCTCGGCTATTATTCTCTCTTCGCACTTGCTCTTTTCGCAGTGTACACACAGTCCGGTCCGGCGAGGGAGGAAGAGGGTGGTGGAGTGTTTTGCGACGATCCCGAACTTTCGTCCCTCTCACGGGCCGGCAAAGGTATTCGCGCTCGGGAGATTCGAGAGATAATCCGAGTTGGTCCACGGAGAGAACGCCGAGGTGGATCCACCGGCAAGTCCGCCCTTTTACCGTATATAGACCATGGATAATATTAGTTCAACCCGTGTGGCCCGAGCGTATAATCCTCGGATCGCCACTGGAACTGCGCTCCGCACAACCCCTTTCCTTTCCACGGCAATGCAGTCCCAGAAGAAGAAGCTCGGTTATCACCCGGTGCTGAGTTTCTGGTCCGGACCCAGCTCGGTCCTCTCCGACGGTGCTCTGTACTGCGCGTTTTTCCTGGCCGCACGAGGTATCAAATAATAGCGCTAAATCTCGGTGGACGGGAGTAAAGAGCTCGGTTAATCGAGGATTAATTCCCGAGAGTGACGATGTGTGGAAAAATGTTGTTTATTATTTGAGGGGTGGAACATTTTTTGTGGGGGTTTTGTTTTATTTTCTTACATGTTGGTAAGGGTTGAATAGGAAACTTTGACTCAGATTTTTAAATCTAAAAAAATTCATGCGTATTCAGAAAAATGAACGAATCATTTTCATAAAAAACCATAAGCTTTCCGGGAGATTTATTGAACAATTTTATTTTTCATGAATTTGTCAATAACATTTTGGAATTATTATCATGCAAAATTAATCTTTTCAGCATCTTTAATATGCTCGATTTTTCCAGATTTTTATACCATAGAGAAGTGTTTGCAATTCCCTCTCATTTCTCTGAAACTTACGCGAAGTGGACACTATTTCCCTTAATATCAATTTTCAATGAATTTCCTATGAAATCTCCGAAGCTGTTTCAACCGTTTACATTCAACAGAAAAAGTGGTCGGATCATCCGGAATTACCCTACATCCTTTGACATCCGAACTAGTTGATATTAAGACAGTAGAACGGACAAAGCTCTCGATCGCTCCCAGCTCCATCCACCACGGTAGAAGAGAGAACGTTTGATCGTAGATCGCAAAATGATCGGATGACAAGAAGACTACGTTGATTAGCCTTTGAAATTCGAGCTTGCGTCGGGAGGCAGCGTCTGAGGCACAAATAAATAGAGTGCATACCATCGCACACAAACACTTATATATACATGTATATATAAAGCACGAGACTTGCTTCCCCGTACAAGCACTCGGTTTCAGCTGGGAAATCTCCGTTCAACCAAAGCCCCTTCCTATTCCGCAGAGAAAATTCGCCTTATCCTTCCCCCCCCCCCCTCCCCGCTGTTCGTAATTTATCGGTAATTTTTTTCAACACTCAGTCGCCCGTGGACCACCGAGATAAAAAAAAAGAAATCGCCCAGGCTCGCGGGAGAATGCCAGTGCGATCGGGAGAAGGAGCGAGCGCGGACGGGCGAAGAAAAAGGTTACGGAAGGAATCGAAGAAAGACGTAGATGAGAAAACGTAGAAGTTTTCGTGGGCTTTGGCGCTGTAGCCTTTTCCGTGGGTCAAGGTACGACCGGGAGGAAACCGGTATATATATATATATATATGTATATATTGGAATCGGGGGACGAAGAAAAAAACCAAGAGGACGAAAGGTGTATGGACATTGAGGAGAAAGTGAGAGAGGAGACGGTCGAATATCGTGCTGGAGAGGCGAAGTCGAAGAGGGACGGGAGACCCGGAGGCTGGGTGAACACCGTTAGAGGATCAAAGGCTTTGGTTATCGACTCTTTTCTTTATGGGTACGAGCCGACATTATCGCTGATTGCTTCGGTATCGTAAGAAGACGTGAGACGACGAGGAGCCAGCAACCGGTCGGAGAGGGCAAGAAGAAGAGGAGCCGGTGCATCGAGGAACACGCGAGATAGATCCGATCGGGCCGATGCTCTCCTTTGCTCTCCCTCCGCGTGTCCCTCGGAGATCTCTTACATCGCCTTTACCTATCTCTCTTGTAAAATCAGTCGGTAATGCCTCCACGATCTGACGCTATATCCTGCCTGTAACGATAGCCGGCATGTATATATATATATATATATATATATATATATATATATATATATATGTATGCACATGCACTTGTGCGTCTTGCATATCCCGTACTTCATTGACGTTATCCTCTCTTCTACTTGCATTTCATTTTTCTTTTGTATTCGGCGATTGACGAAAGAAAGTCCGAGATTTGAATTTTATTTATTTAGATTACTTTTATCGGTACGAAAAATGATCGTGAAAAAAATTCTACGTGTAACGCGATTGCCGTGACGGCATTAAAAAAAATTGCAGCAAAAGCTTCGTTGTTCGAGTAATGGAAGATATTAAAAAAATAATATTTTACAAAACAAATGGAATGGTTGCTACAATTTTTTTGTGCAAGAAGCTGGCAATTTTGTTTATGGGATCGGAACATCCTTACGGACGATCCCACGGATTCTTCGAAACGACTTTCTTTTTACCGGTAATAAACATATGAAATAAGTTTAAAAAACCTGAAATCTTCGAAATCGCCGCTCGGCATGTTTCTTTTTTTTTAGCCAGAACTACCGTACAATTTGTGTTATTTCGACGACGAGAAATCAGGAGAAGAGAACCGGATGTTGCGGTCGAGTGTCCCTTCGGGGACTTCTCCTCTTCAGCCGGCAGAACTCGAAGCGCAGGTGTTGCCGATTTGCACCGGCAAACTCCGAGTTCGGCCTTCGCTATACAAAAATTTCTTGTTGCGTCGGGAAAATATACAATGCGAAACATTAACGCACCTCTAACACCCGTCACGAGTTACACGGAACGGACCTTTAACGCGTTTCAAAGTACATTCCAATGCATTTCGAAGGATGTTCCTCGTTTATTCTCCCGCCGAGTCAACGATTCGTTCGGCCAACCGTTGACGAACGAGCCTTCGAGTAGCTCTCTTATTTTTTTTTTTCTTCCTCAAACCTTTCCGTCGTATAACAGGGCGGTGAGACCGAGAGGAAAACGGCGTTGACTATGCGCTGCGGAAGAAGCGGCACGGGCAGGTACCTCCGACTCGGTATACATAGTGCAAAACGTACGGCTTACCGTGCGGAGTCGAAGTCGCCGTCGGCACAGTTTAGTGCCGTGTGGACGCGGCAACTTGTAGCTCGTAAAATCGAATAAAGGCGAGCTGGTTTGCGCGCCTCGAGCTCACCCCGACGGGCAAGATAGAGAGACGGAGAATGAGAGAGAGTGCCGGAGTAAAGTTCTGCTCCCTCGCCCGAACACGCCATCGAATACCCTTGATAAGAAAAAAAAATGCACACCGAAATATTAGAGCGAAAAACGGATAAAAAAAAATTAATTCCGTTTAATTGATCATTTCCCGAATAGTAAATATCAAACCATTATGGGCACGACCATTATGGGTAAACCCATGGTCCATCCTTAATTTTTATTGCGCATCCGTAAAAGATTTTAATTGAGCAATGAAAAAACCGGAATGTGAAAAATGTTGAATTGTTGAAAAATAAAAATAAAATACATCCAAGTCTGCATGAGATATTGGAAAAATGTGTAGGATCGTTTCAATATTAAATTCGATATGATGTCAAATATAAACAAAATTTCCTCCATGAGGAAGCATAATTGCTGGAATTCACATTATTTTTTGCTTCTAGCGCGCAGAATTGATTTTTTAATCGAATCTTAAGAATTAATCGTCACCAACGATCAATAATTAATCATTCAATTAATCTCTCCTTCATTATTTTCTTAATATTTTCTTTCCGTTTAAAAAATGGTCCCTCCTCAATTTTTATTGCGCATGCCTAGTAAAAGATTTTAATTGAG
This sequence comes from Stenichneumon culpator, assembly GCA_964017025.1. Lineage (NCBI taxonomy): Eukaryota > Metazoa > Arthropoda > Insecta > Hymenoptera > Ichneumonidae > Stenichneumon > Stenichneumon culpator. Next base: position 13,320,854 of record OZ024779.1, on the reverse strand, counting down.
CGCCCCGAACGCGAGTCTCCCTGCCGATGGGAATACGAGTCGGAGTCGTACTACTCCGCGCGAGTAGATACGAGGCGAGATAAGGCGCGAGGAGGCCGCCCTTCCCCCGTCCGTCGAATTAGACTCGAGTTAATTAGACGCGAGAGGCCGGAGGAGTCGGAGGAAAAAGATAGCCGCGGCGTGGTCGAGGAAGAAGGAACCTGCGAAGGCAGGTGCCTCGACGCCGAAGATACCGGCGCCGGTACGAGAGGGAGAAGATGCTTTCGTCTGCACGTGGACGGAATTTTAGACGAGCGGCCCTCGCTCTCCCCCTCCTCCTCCTTCCACATTTTACTCGGTTTCCCCACTCTCTCTGTGGCGCGCGTCTAATAAACTACAATTTTCAAAGCCACGCCGCGAACGATGCTCCGAGCGTGTATACCTGCCTCCGGAGGCTGCAGCCCCTCGTGCGCTACCCCTCGTCAAAACTTCGCCCGACGCAGAAACATCGACCTTAAGGTCATTGAAAATTGCGAGTAAAATTTGTCGGAAAAAATTGAAAAAATATATATGTATATATCGAAAAGTGTAGGGGATTTATTTATTAAAAAAAAAAAACAAAATGAAAACTGAGACTAACCTGTTTTAATTTTATATATAGGACTATATTTTGTATTTTATATGTAGGAGTATATGTATGAGTGCTCCCGACACAGAAACATCGACCTTAAGGTAATTGAAAATTGCGAGAAAAATTTGTCGGAAAAAATTGAAAAAAAAAAATTGTATCGAAGGTCGTGCTACCGGCAGAAGCCTGGCTCGAACCATTGGGCGAAAACTGTAGTGGATTTATTTATTTAAAAAAATGGAAACCGGCAGTGCCGGAGTTTTAATCAATGGATCGTCGGTAGACGAGCTCGCAATCGCGTTCGTTAGCGGAGAGACAATACCTCACTGCTAACCAGTTTTTATTTTATATATATAGGACTATATTTTGAGTTTTATATATAGGACTATATACAGGACTGTTTCCGACACAGAAACATCGACTATTAAGGTCATTGAAAATTGCGAGTAAAATTTGTCGGAAAAAATTGAAAAAAAAAAAAATTGTATCGAAGGTTGTGTTACCGATAGAAGCCCGGCTCGAACCATTGGACGAAAAATGTAGCAGATTTCTATTTATTAAAAAAGAAATGGAAGCCGGTAGTGCTGGAGTTTTAATCAATGGATCTCCGCTAGAAGAGCTCGCGATCGCGTTCGTTAGCGGAGAGACAATTCCTCACTGCTAACCAGTTATTTTTTATTTTATTTTATTTTTTCTTTCCATTTCATTTGAACTGCGTTTCGGTGAGGCTTTGAGCACGGTTCTCTCTATATCTCGTAGTTCTATTTCGGAGTGCTTGGAGTCGAGCGCGCATCCCTTTCGCGATTTCGCTGGTCGGTGTGTTTTCGCCACGGGAGGCAGTCGCCGCGAGGGAGTTCCGGCAAACTCGCCCGCTTTGTGAACCGAGAGACGCGGGGTGGAGGTTCTTTGACCGAAGTCGATAACTCGATAACTCGGTCTATCGGTGTGTAGTGCGGGAACGCGGAATATCTGGACGGGACGAGGGTCATTTCGACGAGGAAACTATTGAAAACGGCTCGATTGAACGTATAACCGGAAACTTGATCCTCATCGATTGTACGAAGTTGATACTCTCCGTGGCACGAGGCTATGCGGGAGTAGCAACAAAAATCTGTGTCTACCATAGACTTGCGGTAGATCGATTCCGCGCGTCTAACTAAAGTTCGCCAACTGAGAGGCACTCACTGCGAGTGTTTCAGACAAATTTTCGTTGCGTGAGCTAAAATTCAACCCTTAGAAAATTTTGCCTATGGAATGAAATCAATTCCATTTCATGAGCTAAAATTCAATCATTAAAAAATGTAGCCTATAGAATGGAATAAATTACACTTAATGAAGTAAAATTGAACCCTCAAATAATGTAGCCCATACAATGGAATGGAACACCATTCTGTTATTTAGAAATTATTTAGAATTATTCAGAAAAAAAACCATTCGAAAATTCTCCCTATAGAATGAAATAAAATTTCGAAATCTCTATCGCGCCTTTACAACAGTCCCAAAACATCGTCGCGAGAATTCGTCTAAACATTCATCTCCTCGGCGCAGTCTCTCGACTGTCTGGCGAGGTATTTTTTCAGGACGCCAAAAAAATTCGCGTTTCGATCGCAGGGTGTATTGTGTATATATTCGGCGTTGATCCTGTAAGCTTTTCGGCTCGGAGTCTCTCCTGACGTTAAAAGTCAAAAGATCACGTCTCGCCGGGGTCTCGGTTCGCCGTGCGAATCGGTGCACCGAGCCGTCCGGAAGGACCGGAGATCCGCGAGCGTTCCTTCTAGCGGGTTTTCTCTCAATACACCGGCGAAAGCCTTCCACGTTGATGTATTTCCCCCCCGCTGGCACTGTTTCCATCTTGGTTGGTTTATTTTCTCAGCCAGAGGATGCCGCCGATGGCGAAGCCGGAGCAGGCGGAGTCCTGGCCAGAACCCGAACGTCGTCTACCGCTGTACGACTCCGTGACTACACCGCACGGATCGACTTTTATTTCCTTCGGCAATCGCACCCCCGCTCTCGCGAACGCTTTCGCGTCTCGCCTCTTTCCGACTTTGCTGCTTTTTCTTTCATCGCCTCCATCCTCCCCTCCCTCCCCACTCTTCCCCTCACCGTCGTGCATATCCTCACCTTTTTCCCTCAAAACGTAAAAAAGTCAATTCAAATAATGGTGTTTTTTTTTCAATTTTTAAGGCGATCTCAAACAAGCTGGGTCGGTAACAAAGTCTTTAATCAATTTTGTCAAGGGTCAATTTTTGTAATTAATTTTGTTGACAGAGCGCATATTATCAGCGACCCTGGACAGGAGTCCTGCCCAGAACCCGAACGTCTACTGCTGTACGACTCCGCGACTACACCGCACGAATCGACTTTAATTTCCTTCGACAATCGCACCCCCGCGCTCCGGCTCGACTTCGCGAACGCTTTCGCGTCTCGCCTCTTTCCGACTTTGCTGCTTTTGCTTTCATCGGCTCCACCCCCCCCCCCCCCTCTTCCTCCTCACTTTCTTCGGGCACGGTCTGCAACCTACAGACCGTCGCACTGGTGTTACCTGCTGTAAGGTACATAACGTCTGTAACTCCTCCCTCTAACGCGATACTTTTCGACGGCTCGCTGGTACCCTTTGTAGCGAAATTTGATTTTTAGCCCCCCCCCCCCCTTCGCATGCCGCTTCTGGCGGAAACAAATATTTATCCAAGATTCACAAACAGGATTATGGGATTCCGGACGGTCGGTGCCTGTGCACACTACGGGAGAGTGACCGCTGAATTCTATTCGCTTTTCGTCTTGAGGCACGAAGTCAAGTTGCGCTTGCGGCTCGAAGAGTCTTTGAGTGATTCATAAATTTTTACGAGCGATTTCAATTTTTTTTTAATGTTCTAGATGTTATGTTTTATTTTAAGGCGGAAATTGTTTTTATTTTTTATTTTTGGGGAATCGTTAATTTGCCGTTTGACTTAGAAAAAAATGTCGAATTTGGTTACGGCGCGAACAAATTTATGGAAATATGTGGTGGGGATGATTTTGTGGGATTCTCGAGTTGACGCTAAAAATCGCGTTGTGACTTCACCGCGTTTCGTATTGCTTCGGTAATGGCGCGAAATTTTTTATTTTTTTCATTCGGATGGTCGTTTACTTTGGATTTGTTTTCTGGTGAAGATGATAGACACGTTGGTTTTTACGGGGTTCCATTTGGAAACAGCGATATCGCTGTTTTTAAGTATCGAAAATCGAAAAATGCGTAAAATGAGTCTAGTAAGACATTTTTGTGACTCGTCGTTTCGGAGTTATTTCCGGTGTACTTTTTCCCGATAATCAAGAATTCACGGCGTGTTTAACTCCTGGATCAATATCGCACGTGAGAATCCGCTACGGAAGCGAAAAACATAAACAATTTTGGCGATTGAACCATTCAAGAAATCCTCCGAAGCGCGCCGATGCAGTTTCCGTATAAAATCGTAAAAAACGGCATTGAAAAGATCGAAAGTTGGATTTATCCATTAAAATTTATCGCTCCAAAATATTAACTCTTCGGGTCAAAACAGTTCAACCTCGAGGTCTCGCAAGTCCACACTATTAAGGACTCTCTATTTGCACTGGTAATTTTTCGATAATCACGAATTCACGGCCTGTTTTACTCCTGGATCGATACATCACGTGAAAATCCGCCTCAGAAGCGACAAAAAAACATATACATTCTTTGGCCATTACACCATTCAATAAATGCTCCGAAGCATGCCGATGCAGTTTCCGTAAAGTCGTAACAAATGGCATTGAAAGGATCGAAACTCGGATTTATCCATCGGGATTTATTGCTCCAAAACATTAATTCTTCGGATCGAAGAACTTTACCTCGAGCTCTTGCAAGTCCCGACTATTAAGAACTCCTCTCTATTTACACTGAATTTCTAAAGACACCGTTTACAGAAGCAGCGAGAAAACTTTGTTCGCAGCGCACTTGAGCGAGCACCGTGTTTTCTACAACACACAAACACACACACACATACACACACAACTCACCCTTGTCCACCGGTAACCTCGTGATTCCAATTCAGTGATCGTCGATGCCATGACCATAGAGTGAACGTGAATAAAAATTCTTCGCCCGTCGTTTTATAGAACCGTAGGTTATAAGCGACCGGCTTACAGTCTCGTAACTCGTACCGTCACACCTGGGCTCTGGGCAAACACCAGGAATCAAAGTCGCGTTTCTGTACAGGCGTTCTCATGCACACATGGACCGATTTCGTATGACGGCGTTTTCATCGATTTTGTTTCTAGTTTACAAAGGCGCGGGAGAGCGGGGCGAAATGAACCAGTGCCCTACATTCGAGATAAATCGTGGAAAAAAATACATAATAACTGGTCCGTTTTGCCCCCTTCTCACCTACTCGAAGCTGGGTAGTTTTTCCGGATATATATTTTTGTATATTCTAGACATATCTGAGACACGTTTCTTTTTTTCGTAATATATCAAAGCATCGATTTTATTCGACTGCATTTTCATCGGCAAATTCAGAAAAATCGCACGGTCTACTGTAAAATGTATGTAAATGTATGTAATAGCTGTGTATGTGCAGCAAATTGCTGCACATACACAGCTAATGTCTAAAAAACGTTGAAAAATCAAATCTCGCTGCGTCGGTTTGTCCATCGCGGAGATAAGAGTTGAAAAAGGAAATTATATAATTAGTCCGTATTGCCCCGCTCTCACGTACTAAAAGCTGGCCTCAATTTTTCCGGATATATTTTTTAAAATATTCTAGACATATCTCAGAAACGTTTGTTTGTTTGTTTTTTTTTTAAATTAATATATCGAAGCATCAATTTTATTCGACTGTACATTTCATCAAAAAATGCAAAAAAAAATATCGTATGATCGACAGTAAAAAGTTATTTCACAGCTCGACCAAAGGCGCCTTTCGCACTTATCAAATTGCCGAATATACACAGCTCCAAGAACGTTGAAAAGTCAAATCTCGCCTCGTTGGTTTATCGATGCGGAAACCGAGGGATCCAAAGAAAAAAAAAGGAAAAAAAAAGAATTGAAATCTCTTACAATACGCGCGATATAAAGCTGGAGTTTCCTTACGAGCATCAGGAGTACAAAGGAGCGCGTATGAGGTGCTCGGGGGAGAAGAATGCCGCGGAGGCGTGTGTGCGTGAACAATAAACGCAGGGACGAACGAGGATGGAGACCGGAGGGTTTTTGCAGGACGACGTTGTATAGCTCGCCCGGGCCGTTTCCTCCTCCTCCTGTCTCCGGCGCGCGTTTTCAAGAATACGGAGACGACGGGGACGTCGCGATTCTCCACAATTTTGGTTATTTTTGGGCCGAGTGCATAGAAAGGGACTTTACCAAGAGGGTTCCCTCGTAGTGTAAAGAAGGCTGCTGCACTGTGCGGGAGCGAAAGGCCGGCTGGTTGTAAGGAAAACGCTCCAAACTCCGCACAAGCGCGCACACACTGGCCGTCTCTTCATCCCTCTCGGTCACCCTCGCGCACCCTAGCGCTCTCCTCCCTTTCATTATTTCCCGTCTCTCGGCGAAAGCATATCGGTCCGTAAGTTCCAGGGGACGGCGAGGAGAAGGGGCCGCTCGCACGAGGCGTGAGTGCACTCGCGCGCGTCACCATCACTTTGCAACGGAGGTGAGTCTCGAACCCTGGTGCAACGCCAGGTGCTGGACCGCCGTGGTCTCGCCCGTTCATCCCAGGCCGGGCGTCATCATCATCAACGCTGGTCTTCAAGCTGGTGCCTGTGGCCCTTTTGCCTTACACTGCAAGCCAGTGTAGAAACTGGATGCATAGTACAGTGCCGAGACTATGCCGACTGATGGCGGAGGAAGCATACCTGCTTTCAGCGGTTTCATGCATTTTTCAAGCCACTCGGCATCTTTCCTAGACGACAATTATACCGCGGTCGCGGCTCTGCGATCGTGGGGTAAGGTAAAAATAAATAAAGAATTTTGGCTCCTGGGAAGAACGGAGTCTCAGATCGATTAATCTTTGACTCTGGCTTGAACGTTTTTATTCATTATTTTGTGTGTTATTTAGGGAAACTTCTCTAAATCGTGTAAAAGCCTTCGTGCGACCTATTGGAAATTATTTGGTGGTTGGGTGTCTGGAGAACAAAATTTAGAAAAAATTTCACATTTTTTAGATCGATTTTGGAAATTCGATTAGAAATTATTTCTAAGAACTACCATAATCATATACGAGATCGATAGATTTAAGCGTTCGCTAAATTGTGCATTGTTTTAACAGCTCGACACCTCTTTACCTCAAAACGTAAAAAAAAACTTATTTCAAATACTCATTTTTTTCAATTTTTTACTCGATATGAAGCAAGCTCAATCAGTAAGAACAAATGTAGCCAATTTTGTCAAGTGTCTTAAAAATTGTTGACAAAGCGCGTTTCATCAGCAACCCCATCGTACAATTCAGCCTGAGCATACAATTTCATTATCCCCAGAACAGTTGCGCGATTCTCGAACGAGTGGATTTGGGCAAACCAGTAATTTTTTGCCCCCGGCAAATACGGCGCATCGGATATGAAGGGCATTGATACACCGATGATTAATTCGCGGTCTAGACGGTGAGACTAATCAAGGTATCGCGCGTGCATCGGTATGCTCGGGCCCCGATCATTATGCCGGGTCGCTACAACGCCAGGGGTGAGCATATGCGCGGCTCTGGCTGAGTTTCGCACCGGAGGGGAGGATTTGTAACGATTCGCGAAACCCATCGTAAATAGAAACATGGGAGCACAAAGCATCCTGAGGGAAGAGGATGGATGTCCGTCGGAGGGCTATGAAAGCGGATGGAGGGTCGGCGATCGCTGGAACAGTGGCTGCTGATGTTTCTGCTCCATGTAGAATCGGGCGTTCGTTAGGCGGATACATACTAAATATTAAACCCCCCGGATCGGCGCGCGCGCACGGACACGGACTCGGACGTGCACGCGTACACGCAGAAACGCCCCCACACGGGAGTGGTTCGGTGTATGATACTAATTGCATACGTACGGGTGTATATGCGGCGTTTGGTTAAGCGAGGTTCGATGCGTGTAATGATCCGCCTGAAATCAATCGGCCGAGAGTCCCGCGCACAGAAGACGCGGTAGACCGGTTAAATCAATCGTGATACACGAGAGCTTCGAGGTTGCTCTCTCGCTCTCGGGTAGAAAGGGGTGGATTTTCGTTGGGGCGGCGGATAGCCGGACCGTCAGGGATGCGACTGGCCGCCAACTCTTGCGGGGTGACAATAAGCGCGTATTCATCACCGATGCGTTTGGCCGCGGTGGTCCGCGCACCGGCTATCGGTAACGGTGCATATTCGATATCGATCTTTCGTTAATCAAATTTTGGCAATTAGCGTAGAATTGGACCGTCCGGTCGTAATAAGCGGTGGCGATAGGCGTTGTTCAAGTTGAGATATCTCGGAAGCGGCGATGTTTCGAGATACCGACCGGACTCGGTCGGTAACGAAAACTGTAATCCTTTTTTCGGGCATCTTGGACGCTTTGGGACGAATTCGGATTATCGGGGGCTTCGTCCGACGGTCCGACTGACGCTGAGAGTTTGATTTCCGAGGAAAAAGTTTGGCGGTCCCGAATTAAACGGGATTAGAGTTTTCGTTACCGACCGAGCCTATCGCCCGATCCGTTGGGGAGTTGGGATTCGAGCAGTGTTTTCCCTGTTTGATCGATAAGGCTGAAATCAGATAGGGAGAAAAAAGAACGATATCCCGAGAAGATTGGAGCACTTCGCACTTCGAAGGTATCCTTCTAGGTGGAGAGGATGGTGGAGAGTTTCCGCGTCGGTTTCTGAAAACGTGAGGGTTCCATTCGACGATCTATATTAGAGCCATTCGAGTTTGGCGAAAGCGAGAGGCGGCTCTCTTTCTCTCATTCTCTCTCTCTCTCTCTCTCTCTCTCTTTCTTGGCGAGGGGGGGCACTTGCGAGAGAAGCTAGCAGAGAGGCCACTCGACCTCGTATCCACGAAACGGGGCGCACACGTTAGACCATAAAACTCACGTTTCCTCGTAAGTCAAGCCAGGAGGAGAAGTGGAAGAAGCAGGAATAGAAGTCAGGCGCTCTCTCTGGGCCCTGCTGTAGCTTCGTGCTGGTAGTACCCTCATATATATAAGACATACATATAAGACATATATATATATATCTTATATATATAACCTCATATATAGTCAGGCCAGTAGAGCAAAGCTCGAGCGTTTTCTCTGCTTGCTGTCCGCCTACTAATTTCCGACCGTCCAGAACCCACTAAATCCTCTAATTGCTCCTAGCGCAATACCTCGCTTCCGAAGAAAGCCGGAGAGTGCAGTTACTACATTTCATTTACTGCTCCTGTACACCGAATCTCTTCATATCCCTCTCTCTCACTCTCGCAACCCTTCTCGAGCCTCGCGGGAAGTGAGTACGCTCACGAAGCGGCTACGCGAGACCGAGTAATCTGACCGTTCGAAACGAGATAGATACATGTAGGTGTGGTATGTGAGAGTGTATGTATTTATATATATATATCCTTAGCTCTCCCGGTGGATAGCGAGGGGGCAGTGTTTGCCAGAACTGGTTGATAAGTTACCTCTCACCGAACTTTCTTTCAAGTACCCGCGCGCTCTAAATAGTAATGCGCGAAAGCCAAGCTCGATGGAGCGGTCGTCAAAGAGAAATTTCTTCGAATTTACTGAGTTACCAAAAAAAAGTGGATGTAGGGAAGGACTAATAATTACTCAATAATTAATAATAACGAAGCTGGATAATAATCTTCATAGTTTTATGCCAATATCCCCATTTTTTCCCGATAGATTCATTCGTTTTTTCATCCCCGGCGTTCTAAATAGCAATGAGCGAAAGCCGAGCCCTGTGGACCAGTCGTTGAAGAGAAATTTCCTCGAATTTACTGATATATGAGGAAAGTTTTTCCCTCTTAGTTTTATGCCAAGAGTCCCCATTTTACCTCGACCGATTCTTTTTTTTCGGTATTCCATTCTGCCCCGTATTTGCAGCGCACAGCGTCCCCATCTTGCCCCGGTCTTCCCTGCACGGGCACGCGTTGCACTTCGAAAGTGCAACGGTCGAAGTGTAGGAGGCACGAGAAAAGTACAGTAGAATCGTTATCTAATGAGACAAGTAGAAAATTAGTGCCGGCACTTCGTGGCTCTGAATGGACCGCATGGCCTTTCATGTATCTCCGGAGCTCGAGGTGAGATAATGCACAGCATGCCTCTTCGCGCTCAATAAAAGCGCGTGAGAACGAGGTCCCGCTGGTTTTTCGAGACGGAGACCTTTTTCTGTCTCGGGCACATGGAAACTCCGGTGTGTATGGGTACAGCATAGACTTACACAGAAAAACTATCTCGAGAAGTGTGACGAGGCGTAACAATGGACAGACGGTTTTTCTCGCCGCCTGTTTCTCTCCTCCATTATAGTGCGAAGCCGTGCCGGTGCCAGTGGCGAGTTTCTTTTCATCCTCGTTCATCCGCGCAGACTCCTCTACCAGAAACCCACCCCTCGCCATCCTCCGACTGACCCCCGGGGTCTTTACACTCCGGGGAAAAAATTTCGGCTCACGCCAGAAAACGACCGGCCACTCGGTGGCTCTTTAATTCCTAGTTTGGCCGCGGTGGCGACACGGAAAAGTGCACCCCTGGGATTCTTCGCAAATGGGAAGCGTATCAATGACGAACAAACCCGTGAAAATACCTCGGAGAAAAGTTCGCCCGGCAGGCCCAAAGATCGTTCCCTCCGAAGATGCTGCATGCACTCATCCGGAGTCATCCGGACCAACGCATCCCTCCGTTTCGGGACCATCACCAGAAGACGATTCACCACCCCTCTCACCTCCCGCCGTTTGGTGCTCTCCCGGTGCATAAATCAGTTTAACCAATTTCCAGAGAAACGCCATTTCTTTCCCAGTTCTTCGCACCTACAACACCTACAACTCGGCCCGCGCTCCAGTCGCCTCCAGTTCTCCTCTAGTCTGGACCAAGCTTCTGACCATCCCTCTTCGCGACCATTACACGCGATCGGTGGAGGGATGGCGATATCATACACCCCCCCCCCCACCGCACGATTTTCCCCCCAACGCGAAAGCACCGTTAGTGATTTCGGATGAGCTAGTTTCACCGGGAGTTATCGCATCCACTGTAGCCTTCCCGTCTCCCTCACATTTATATCTATATCAGGCTCGAAATCTACAGACATCCCCCCCCGAAACGGCGGTGGAACACAGTAAATTATTCTCGATGAGCGTATAAAAGGGGTTGGCAAAGCACCATCCGACCTCCTACACATTTCCGTAACATTTCTCTCACTCGAAGCAGCAGCAGCGGCGGCAGAATTTCACGTATACAGATATGCACCTGGTGCGGTTTACGGACACAGACACGTAAAACGCACACACACACAGCAGAGTGCGGTCGGACTCGCGTGCGCCACCCGTCGAGTTCTACCCAGTGCCAAGCTAGTTTTGCCCGCTTCGGGTTCTTACTTGTGTTAGGTTTATACGTATAATACCGCGATATATTTTCACGCTTTCAGTTTCAACGCCGAGCGACCGGAGGAGAACTTGTTCGCTCGTTCTCGCATCGTTGACTGTTCGAAAGTGATCGTTGACAAATCTTCACGCACCAACAAGCGGGCGCGCGACCGCGAGAGAGGACCGCGATGATTTTCATCTCGGCGCGCCAAGCCGGCGCGGAGGTTTTGGGCTCCGATCGACGGGCAACACGATCGTCCGGCGAGGGAGATCTGCGGATCGATTTACGCATTACACTCTCGTTTGTTGTACCAACGGAAATCTATCTCCTTCCCTCGCGCGGGCACACGGGTATCGGAGGTAAAAGCGAAAGCTGAATAACACGGAGGGTGAGAGAGCTTTTTTTTTTCCTATTCGAGGAGTAGAACCGCACAATCGTTAATCCCGATCGGACCGCCGGATCCGCTCGGACGAAGCGTCCTGCGGTATTGGGGGAGAAAACTACGTATACGTGCGAAGGAAAAAAAATAATTGTACGATGCTTTTTTCACTCTTTTTTTTTGTCACATCGTTTCGTCAAAGTCTCCGCGAAGGCTGTTTCGCGACCGACGAAATTCTCCGACTACAGAGGACTTTGCAAGTTTTGTCGGGTATTTTATTTTGTTTTTTTTTTTTTTTATACGGACATTTTTCACTGTCGCGTAAATGCCGCGAGTATCGATTCCGGGCTGATCCGCTTGGATTAAAAAAAGTATAAATATATATGTTTCAAGAAAATAACGAAAAAGAGAAGAAAGAAAGGAAATGTTTACTCTCTCTCCGAAACACGATTGAAAACGCATCCAGCCCTGGGGCGGTGAATTCTGTTGGGCTCCGGGTAACGTGATTCCTGTCTTTGATCCCCTCAGCGCGTTGCACGCTCCGTGCCCTCGATGGACCGCACACTCTCGCGGATACAAAGCCATCGGCGGCCGATACATAGATTCCTATCGATCCACGTCAAGCGCAACATTGCGCCGATGCACGCACGCACGGCTAGGGCAAGATCGATCGAGGAGTAAAAAAAAAATTTTATCTGTTACAGAAATCGAATAACATCGTCGGGGTTTGAAAACGGCTTGTAGAGTGGACACCAAAAATATATATTTTCTACGCGCGTTACCGAAAAATATAACTGAGTGTCTGGAGCAAGCGGTGAAACCCTCGTTTCGCTATTCCCGTAGCGGGTTTCTCGTTTAACCAACACTTTAAAATATATTCTCCTATTCGAAGGGGGTGTCGTGGACGGAGGGCGCGCGCGACCTCAGCCAGCTTCACCAGCACCAGAACCAGCCACGCCTCTCATAAAAATAATGCATCGTGGCAGATGTCTCCGCAAACGGTCTCAAATGGCCCACGCGCCCGTTCCGAAGCGCCGCTATTATACGATTCTTCCTTTCTCGAACTCTCCACAGACACATTTATATTCCTCGCAAGGGATCCCTTCTTCTCTCTCTGTGAGCATACCTTTGCCTCTGTGTTTTCTACTAGCAGGTTTTTTTTTTTGGCTCGCGTGCTCGCGTCAGCTCCCTGCGTGAGTTTCTGTCTGACTCTCTGTCTGAGGCTCTGTTTTACTCGCAGTTTGATACTCTGGCGGAGAATTCTCTGCAAGGGATCCCTTCTTCTCTCTCTGAGCATACCTTTGCCTCTTTGCATTTTTTACTAGCAGGTTTTTTTGGCTCGCGTGCTCGCCTCAGCTCCCTGCGTAAATTTCTGTCTGAGTCTCTGTCTGCGCGGCTGTTTCACTCCCTGCTCGAGTCGCTGTCTGATACTCTGTTTGAATCGCTGTCTGATACTCCGTTTGAATCGCTCTCTGATACTTTGTTTGAGTCGGTGTCTGATACTCCGTTTGAATCGCTGTCTGATATTTTGATTGGGTCGCAGTCTGATACTCGGTTTGAGTCGCTGTCTGTTACTCTGTTTGAATCGCTGTCTGATACTCTGTTTGAGTCGCCGTCTGATACTCTGGCTGATACTCTGGCTGATACTCTGGCTGATACTCTGGCTGATACTCTGGCTGATACTCTGGCCTATCTCCCCGTCAATCGAGCGCGAACAAAAATTTTTATTCGAGGCTTCGTTAGCCCGATGTTAAAGATGCAAAAGAGGTTCTTACTCCGTGAGGTTCTACTCTCATTCTACCTTTTCCCTATCTTCCGGCAGGCTGCACCTTAATGGCTCGCTCCGATGCCCAGCGATAAAGAATTTTTTCATCCGATGAAAAATCAGTCGCGCGCGCTTCTCTTCCCTGTAAAGTAATCAGGTTATTTCGTTTGGTGCTCGTGCCTTCGACGTAATCTTCACAAAGGGCAATTTCCATCGGAGATTAAAAAAAAAAAAAAAAAAAAAAAAAAATGAAAAAAAGAAAAATGAAAGAGTAGCGGCAGACAGAGAGCATCCCCGACGTCTGATTCGCAGTTTGAGCGAAGTTGCTCTTCTTACTCCTTTCGTCATCCCCCACCCCCTCCCAATACCCTAGCCGGGATGGTTCGTCGCTTCACGTTTTACGTCTCGACGACTCGTATAATTATGGAGAATTCAATCGTCTCTCCTTCTGCTTCGGAATCCTCTTGACGTCGCCAGCGCCGAGCCCTCTTTCCATCCTTTTACACTTCTCTGAGTTCATCTATACAAACTAAATGCTCTCCCACGCGCATCTCACCGAGAGGATCCGAGAGCCCAGTTTCTCAAACGCGAAACAGCTGCAGTGGAACGAAATAAAAGTCCACTTACTTACGACACCTCCTTTACGAGAAGAGAGCGCCAGCAGCAGCAGGAGCAGCAGCAGCATCCAACGTCGGTATAACTACATCGTTTCACCCTCCCGCATTCTCCCCCGGCCGTGTTCTTCGTCATAGCCGCAGCTTTTCTTCACGCCCTTGCCCAGCGAAAATCACCTTTTGTGAGGGGGGAAAAACCTCCACCGTTCGTCTAGTGGAAGCGCTTCCTCTGCCTTCGTCTTCCACCTTCCATCTTACCTCTTCCTGTCGCGAACGTAAATTCCGCGAGATTCCTCTCCGGGTGGCATCTTACCGCCGACGGCGCAAAGTAGGTGCGAATATGGACCTTTTTTGTCGTCGAGATTCCGCCGACACACGCATAAACGTCGAATGAATTTCGAAGATTAAAGGGATTGAAACAGTTCCACCATTTTTCAGACCGCGTCGCAAGAAATGTTTGCATTTTTTTATTGCAAGTCGATGAACTGTTCATTATAAATTTGGCAACAAAAGTAAATTACCATTGGTTCGTGTCAACATTCTCTCATTCGTACGCTCAGGACCGTCCGACACATTTTTTTTCTTTCTAAAAAAAAAACCGAAAAACACACACTTTGCTATATTGTTTTGTATAGCAGCAGCTCGATGTTGCAGGTGGAAGAAGCGTTATTCCTCGGATTTCGAAAATGAAACTTATCAGAACAGGTCCCCCCGTTTTTCAGACCACATCTCAAGAAATGTTTGAATTTTTCTTATTACAAGTCGATGAACTTTTCATTATACATTTGGCAAAGAAAAAAAATCTCCAATTTCGAGTTAACACACTCTCATCCGTACGCTCCAGACTGTCCAACATATTTTCCTCCTTTAAAAAAAAACATACTTTGTTTTCCCGATTAGCATTGAAATTTTCGTATCGCTTTCTCATAATGTCCCTTTATTCGCGAAGCTTCCTCTATGAGGAAGCCAAAAAGACAGATAATGTTTCCTCATAGACGACGATTCGCGAATAAAGCGACATTATAAGAGAGCGATGTGAAAATTTCAATTTCCAACTTTTATGCGAAAGCGATATGAAAATTTCAATTTCCAGCTTTTATGCGAAAGCGATATGAAAATTTCAATTTCCAGCTTTTATGTGAAGGCGATATGAAAATTTCAATTTTCAACTTTTTTATATTTCAAGTCGATAAACATTTGATTATAAATTTGGCAAAGAAAAGGAAATTACCATAAATTCCGTGTCAACACCCTCTCATCCGTACGCTCCAGACCGTCCGACACATTTTCCTCCTTCCTAAAAAAAAAAAAAAAAAGGTTTGCTCTCGCGTATAGCAGCAGCCAAATGCTGCAGGTGGAAGAAGCGGTATTTCTCGTGCGCGGACTCGTCGTCGTTCTCGCAAAAAAATTGCCGGAGGCTTGGGGACGAGCTTCCGAGCGCGCGGGCAACGAGGCAAGAAGAGAGGAAGCGACGGCGGTAAGGATAAGCGTTCGGATGGTGAGCATCGCGCGAGGTGAGAGCACCGGGCGTGATGGAAAACCCCCTCGCGGAATTTAGAGCCGCGAAGGGGGCAGAAAAAGAGAATTGGAACGCGCGGATGAGAAGACGACGGATAAGAGGGAAGAAGAGAGCGAGGAAGGATCGATCCGGGGTGGAAGAGCATCCCGACCTGGTGCATTCTCTCCTCCTGTGTTTACGGCTGACTTTATCGGGATGAGAATCTCGTCGGGGGACGAAGACGGAGGGCGCCGAGAGATGGAGAGATACGCGGTAGCAACATCGAGAGGGAAAGCCGACCGGGGCGGCGGAGCGGGAGGCGGCCCAGCAGGATAATCGAAGAGCTTTTGATTCATTCACGGTATTAGTCATCCGGTTTATTCGGCTTATCTGATATCTATTCAGAGAGAGGAGATCCTTTCCGCCCCTCGCGGGGAAGCCCGAGAGTGAGTTTCTCTGACTTCTCGAGCCGAATCCGTGAAATTAGTAAAAGCTCCCCGTCCAGGACGCTGGAGAGGTAATTCTACCGTGAAATTCGCGATTCCAGAGATGGCTTAATCGACGATTAAAACTGAACATTCGCATTAAAATCATATCACACGTAAGCTCGCTCGTCGGATTCGCTTATTTCGTTTACGTACGGAAAAATAATTTATTTGACGGGCAAATAAATATTTATTTGGTTTAAGTAAATATTTTTATTGATTTAAATAAATATTTATTTACATTAAATAAATATTTATTTAAACCAATAAAATATTTATTTGCCCGTCAAATAAATTATTTTTCTGAGTGTACTTTGTACGGATATCTAATTTAGAAAAAATATGTAATTAATTTTTTTTAAAGGGAGAAATATCGAAAATTGTAAGGAAAGTTTCGATTTGGAAGGGGTTGGCGATACCAGCCGGCCCGTTCGAAAATCGGGCATCGAATGGCTCAGTGCGCGCTTTTCCGTTAAATCCCTTATTCCTCTCGTTTCACCGCTTTCGCGCCGAGATCCTCAAACCCCCGATTTCACCGGTTAATTGTTGGTTAAAAAGAAAGTTCCAACTCGCCGTGGGGCGCGCTGAAAAGCTCGGCCGGGAACAACGCCCCGGATCGCAACCCTTTCCCTCTCGTTACCCGCTTTTTTGCTTAGCGCTCCGAGTGTCGGTTCTCTTCGCTGGCTAAACTTTCGCAACGATTCTCGCCGCCCTTTTATTACCACTTTTTTTTTAATACTCTGTTTCTCTAACAGCAAAAAGTCATTACAACCGCGTACAAAATGTTCTTCTTTTAATTTTAAATTTATTAGATGAATGCCGGAAGAGCCTGGACCGAGAGCATAGTTCCGAACTCTCATTTAATTTTTTAAAATACTCTGTTGCTTTAACAGTAAAAAGTCATTATAACCGCTAGAAACATTTTTTAAAAATGTACATTTTTAAAAAATGAACGCAGGAACAGTCTGGGCCGAAAGCATGGTTCCGAAGTCTCGTAATTTTATTTTTTTTACATACTGTGTTGTTTTAACAGTAAAAAAGTAAAAAGTCATTGTAACCGTTTAAAAATTATTTTTTCATTAACATTTTTTTTTAATGAATGCGGGAAACGTCTGGACCAAGAACATTGTTCCGAAATCTCGTCATTTTGTATACTTTGTTTCTTTATCAGTGACGAGTCATTAAACGCGTGCAAATTTGTTATTAAATTAAAATAAAAAATAAAAATGAATGCCGAAGGCGTCTGGGCTTGAGAGCATGATTCCGAAGTCACCTCATTTTATTTCTTGCTCGGGCACCTACGATCTCCCGATTTATAGTACATAAATATTATAAATCCGTGGGGGGACGAGAGCGATGAGACGCGCGGAGCCGATATTATGCAGGATTCTTGTAGAACGATTTGAGAAAAATTTACGTATCCGCAAATAGTCTATAATATATCGAAATACGTCGTCGAGAGCCCGAAGGCATTTCTCTTGCGTTCGTTCTCTGTCGCCTACTTCAGCCACCCCCGACCGGGGCCAAAAGTATTTACTATCGATTCTCGAAGAGCCCGCGACCTCCTCACTCGACATCGCGACTGTCTCCTCCCACTCCCTCCCACTGTCTCTTTCATGTATATACCATGATATTACATGCATCGCACATACATGTACGCATACATACATGCATGAAGATGGTATATGCGACGTCCGTAGCTTCTTGAAAATTTTCTTTCAAATTTCATGCCAATCGGATCAGGAACCGTAGCCGAGCGTCGGGGGATTCGCCTCGTCGCGAATTTTGTCTCTCGGCCGCGTCCTCGAAAGAGCTTTCAAAATTTCGTCTCGCTAGACACATTTTTTTGA
Source organism: Stenichneumon culpator (assembly GCA_964017025.1). Taxonomy (NCBI): domain Eukaryota; kingdom Metazoa; phylum Arthropoda; class Insecta; order Hymenoptera; family Ichneumonidae; genus Stenichneumon; species Stenichneumon culpator. The sequence goes on along the minus strand of OZ024779.1, from coordinate 13,303,168 downwards.
AATTACATTTTTACGCCGTAAAAAAAATACAATAATCATATTTTTAAAATATTTTTAAAAAATGTTCTAAGTGGAACGCGACACTCATACGTATCTCCGCACGATCAGATCCGCATCGGCGAACGCGAAATAATCGAAACAGCTTGAAATTATTTTTAAAAAGTCACTCGCGTTTAATCCCGTAGCGTGAAAATTTCAGCCGTCTTGGGATTCGTTTCGTTTCGAAAGAGCGTAAGTCGCGAATTTGAACTTTAGTCCTGATATAAGTTGGTCCTCGTCTCCGCCAAATTTAAATATAATGCTGTGTCTAAGGTTATTAGGATTAAGTGTCAATATTTTGTATTTTTATTTGATTTATTTTTAGTTTATATGATTGCATCTTTTTCAATATTAGAAATTATGTGAAATTATGTGAAATTTTGGCTAATTTCTATGCATACATGATATATGCATCCATTATTTTCTACTGCGCGCTCAATTTTCCAGGTCGCTCGACAAATGTTTCTCTCTTTCTCTCCTCGAAGGAGCCTTCAAAATGTCGTCGCGGTAGACACATTTTATTGAATGTACATTTTTCCACCATAAAAAAAAAAATATATATTCTACGTAGAGCGTATCATTCATACTCGTCCCCTCGCGATCGCTTCAGCGTCGCGCGACTATCGAGACAACGGTACATAATAATACATTTTTTTCGCTCGCGTTTAATGCCGAGGCATGAAAATTCATCGGGCCGCCCGTTAAATCGGTTCTGAGTGACGTTAATAAATATTCCGTAGCACGTAGTAAACATCGCGTTGGTTGAAATATAAAATAATAATAATAACGGCGCGAGAGAGCTTTGTACGACATGTGCGTTTCCGCATAACGAGATTAGAAGGCGGAGAGGGACGGATGGAGAGGTAGAAAAAAAAAAAAAAAAAAACCCCTCGCGCGTGGTAACGAGGAAGGCATTAGCGATAATCCGATAACCAGTTCTCTCGCTCTACCTCCCTGGCTGCCGGCATAGTCCATACTTTCATCTGGGAAAAGCACTCTGGCTCGAGCGGGCCGCGCATCAATTCACTGGTAAAGCTCGTGCGTGCCTCCGCGGGCTTTCGAGGCTCTCTCGCATCCCTCGCTGCAAACAGCCGGGCGTTATGTGTTCCATTAACCGCGAGGCTAGCGCGCACCGGCGGCGGTGAGCGTTGACTGGCCTCTAATAAATATTTCGGACGGCGGTGGACAGGAGCTGGGCCGCGGAAACAGCCGCGAGTAAACCGCGAACGTGCGCGCCCGCGGGCTCTCGCCGTACCCTTCCTCGCCGCCGATACCGTCGCGGAGCTCGCGTGACCAGCGACGCTCGTGCGGTTCGCACGCGTTTCGAGTACCGCGCCGCGGCGTGGACAATCACCGCTCGACCGCACGTCTTTACCAGCCACGCCGAAAAGCCACTTATTTTCGCCATATATCCGAACTCTGAATAGCTTATGAAAAAATTAGATTTTACAAAGCGCAAGTGAAGTTTTCGGCTGTGACGTCACTTCGACGGTTTCGACTAATGGCGTTTCATTAACCGCACGTCTTCGCCAGCCACGCCGAAAAGCCACTTATTTTCTTCATCCGACCTCTATATCGGTTATGGAAAAATTAGATTTTCAAAGGCGCAAGTGATGTTTTCGGCTGTGACGTCACTTCGACGGTTTCGACTAATGGCGTTTCATTAACCGGACGTCTTCGCCAGCCACGCCGAAAAGCCACTTATTTTCTTCATATATCCAACCTCCAAATAGGTTATGGAAAAATTAGATTTTTGGAATAGAGTAGCAGCAGCGATATCGACTTTTGAGAATTGTCAAAACTATTCGTATTCATTAACGAACTGTTGGACGCGACTAGAATTATGCAATGCCGCAGTAGCAACGGCGGCAGCCGCGGGGGTGCAAAGTTTACAGCTGATGACGTTTGATTCACATCATTTTCAAAATAGTGTCAATTTTTGACCATCGTGAAGTGTTTCTCCATTACTTATCAATTTTCCTATCCGTGATCTCGGATACACCCAGAAAACAATTTATTTGACACGCGCCCCCCAAATAAATATTTATTTGTTTTGCATAAATATTTATTTACTTCAAATTTAGTATTAGTATTTAAATCAAACAAATATTTATTTGCGTGTCGCCCGTCAAATAATTTATTTCTCTGGATGTATGACTGTCACGCGAACGTAAACCTAATCCAACGGAGAAAAAAAAAAGAAAATGTCCGCTCGTCAGAAAATCAGAATAGAACCGTATAATAGCTGCATAGAGAAACGGCGGCGATATCGACTATTGAAAATTGTCAAAACCATTCGTATTTATTAACGAACTGTTGGACGCGACTAGAGTTATGCACGGCCGCAGTGGCAGCCGCGGGGGTGCGCACTCCACCCCTTCGCCACACCTCGAACCCCCCCCAATAGCGGGGGCTTTGTTCATTCTAGCGAAAATTTTTATCCGATATATCGCGAAAGGTATGAACGGCTGTGGCTTCCGTGAATCGGCCACCAAGTTGACCCACTTTTCGTACAGCACATAGCAGCAGCAGCGGCGGTCCAGCAGCGGAGTCTCTCTCCCTCTCCCTATATCTCTCCCCTACCCTTCATGAATATTCGATTGAATATTATTGTTTAATGAATGCGCGCGCGCTCTCTGGTTATGCAGCAGTCGCCTGTTCAACACTGCACTGGCCCGGTGTGTGCAATTCTGGTCGATCGTTTCGCGTACACGACGACAGTTCCGAAACGGTACCGAACCCAGACTCACCGCAGACGTGACTCAATCCACGATTAACGAGAAAAAACGTCTCTTTCTCTCCCTCTATTTGCACGAGCAGTTTTCCGCACATGAATGCCACCGGCTTGGCGACACCGAAAGTCCTCGACTTGAGCGACTATTTTCAGTTTTTCCAGATCGGTAACGAAGCCACTCGACGCTTTCCGTTATTCCTCGACATTATTAACTCTCAATCACCGCGTCTCGATTCCACGACGAATATGAAAAGAAATGGAAATTTTATTTTCTTTATACCGTTTTTTCTTTGGCCGGCTTTTCTGAATGGTAAAAGTGGTGAATGTGGTTCGGTCTGTGTGTCATTGATTTACGGGCTAATTGGGGTGGTCTATATTAACCACTTATGCTCTATATTGTTTCCTAGTTTTTTTTTTAAATAATAATTGCATGCACAATTATTTCTCCGCATTCTATACTCTTGTTTTCACGGATCATCCATGTTCGTTTTCTGTTTTCAAAATAGAATAAAACGGACACATTCCTTTCATATCCTGTATTTTAATTTTCTCATCGCTTAGTACCTTGGAACAGATAACGTTGTCATTTGATTTCTCCCTATTCCGTATTTAAACGCCCCGTTTATTATTTTTTTAACACCCAGCGAAGAGTCGTGCACCGAAAGAACTCCCAGTAAAGCTCCGAATAGTTGGTCGAACAAAAAAGACAAAAGCCATTGCAGTCACGCGAGCGAGTCAGGATATGTTCCGTAATAATATGTATTGCGTTACGTGCCCCCGAGTCGTTGTACATACAATTCCGGGTGTTTCGGGGGGGGGGGGGGGGGTGGAGAGGGGAGGAGGAGGAGGTCGCATCGTGTATCACACGCGAGAAGGTATACACGAGCGAGGACTGAAAACCCAGAAGAGTCGGAAGAATAGAGGAGGAACAAGAAATAAGAAGAGTCGGAAGAAGGTTTTGCCGTGCAGGGTCGGTGTGGGAGGGATTCGGTGACACGATTGTGCGCGCGAGTTCCACGGTGGATTCGTGGCACGGATCCAGGAAACGACTTATGGACATTGTAGAACGAGGCAGAAGTAAGAGAAGAACCGGGCGAGGAGAGCGGAGGCGAGAGGCATTCATTCGGTGGCGGATACTTTTGTTAGGGTCCAGAAGGACGCCCGCGCGCGCGCGCACACACACACACAGATAGAGGGACCTGCCCGGATAGTGGAGCTTCCAAATTAAAATCCTTCTGGCGAAGGTTCAGCTACTCTTTTTCTATCCTATCCTCCTCCTCCGCACTGTGTTCGCGTCGCTTTTGTATGTCCCTTGGCTGTCTATTCCTTCGCCGCGGAAATTGCAATGTTCCCCGTGAAAGATTGTCTTCCGGGCATCGAATGTAACAGTGCTGGGATCGTTGGCTCGTCAGCGTATCAAGTCAGTCCGCGTCATTATCCGTCCTCCTCAGCGCTCCGCCAGACCAAGTTCCCCGCATTCTCTCGTTTCGCCCTCGTATAATTGTATACATCTTTCAATTCCGCGTTAGTAACGTCGACGCAAATTAAGACGGCTCTCGTAGCGGCGGTCGTCGTCGACGAGGAGTAATCCGACGCACGGACAGACATCCAGAGACAGACATCCGAGACTCCCGAGCCGGGAGCCTGGCGACGGAGCCGCGTCGGAGTGATCGTTGTCTACGAGACTCTCGGCGCGGAGTCATTTGTATTCATAAGCAGGACCGGGCGGCCTAATGCTCGCATCCGACAACTGTTAATATCAGGCTGCGCGTAGCTAGACGCAGGAAGGGGCGTTAGGTGGATGACGGGGGGGCCGCGGTGGGGAAGCCGAAAACTCTCGGAGTTGCATGCGGAGGCTTCGTTGGGAGTGCGGCGGCACGCCTCGGAGAGGAGAGACGAGGCAGAAGGGAGTGGAACGGGTTAACCGCGCGGCTTAACTCGGTGCGTTCTCTGCCGGGCGCCTCCAACTTCCGGCCAAGGTTCCCTCTCCGTCCTCTCCTCATGGGCCTTCTGTCTTCGTACCCCTTCCAGCGGTTCCCACCGTGCGACACTTTGTACACATTTCTGTCCCTCTTTCTTTGGGTTTCTCTCCGCGGCGTCGTAGTTTACCTCGCAGCACCGGTGAACCGCCCCGCGGAAGCTCCATCCAGCTTTGCTCCAGAGGACCCACGAACGGCTACACCGTTCTCGCCGAGAGAACTCCGCAACGGCGCCGAGGCGGTAGCTCCACCAGCTCCCAGCGTACTCTCCGTGTATTAATTTACGCGACTAAGAACTCCCCCCACCCGTCCTACCGCCGTGTCTTTTCTCCAGTTTCGCGGGTGTGTACACGCGGCGCCTTTATTCTCCCGCGAGGCAACCGTGCGCGCGATCGCACCTAATTAAGATACACCGGGGCCGAGAGCTTCTCCATGCAAGAAGCGAGGAAGCATTAGTACACCGGGGTGACGGTGGAGTCGGGACGCGGAGGGTCGTGTGAAAGCTTCGTTGCACGCGAGAGGCCCGGACCAAGGTTTCCGCCGGATGCCGTGAGAATCATGAGTGCTTTTGCGGCGTTCCCTGTTAGCAGCAAACCAGCCCCGCCTTCCCCCCCGGGACGCACTCTTCTAGCGAGGTGGTTCTACCTAATGTCGTAGGTAATCTTATATGCGCGCGTAAGCTACGTTCCAGAGACGGGGGAATTGGGATTCTTGTCGCGAGTTCGCGATCGTACGGGGAATGGGATCGGAGAGGAGCTGAATACAAAGCCGATTGCAGTTTTGGTCCGCGGATGATCGGGAGGTTTGTGATTGCTGAGGTGGGAGAAATGGATGTTGTCTAGTGGTGTTTCCGGATATTTCGAAGAGCGTTAGAACTGATTACAGTGGAATTCCTCGCTTACATTCGCTCAGATGGGCTAGGTCTGGCCGGTGGTTAAGACCCCAGCACTGGCACGAGGAGGCGCCAGGCTCAGGAATGTAGTCGGTCTCGCGCCAGTGCTGGGCTGTAACGGGCAATCAGACCAAAACCAACCTGGGTAGGTAGGTTGCGAAGTTATGGGGATAATCTGAGTGTTTCGATTGGACTTGGCAAAGAGGAGGACTGGTTGACGAATATGATGTCACATGTAACCTTTGCATAGGTTACATGGGATCCTGCGTCAAGTAAAATCTCAGGTAGGACTGACCGATATGACGTTCTTATCGATAAGGAAGAGGAGAAGAACATCCCAGATGGGGCTTGGTCTGGTTGACGGTTGTTGTCCCAGCACTGACACCGTACTTTGACGGTCCTGCGCCAGCGCTGAGATGTAAACGATGCCATATGTAACCTTCGCACAGGTTACATGGCATCCTGCGTCAAGTAACATCTCAGATGGGATTGGCCAGCATGGTTTCCGCCAGAGACCAGCTTGGATGGAGGTCAATCGAGGCAGAAGAGAAGAACATCTCGGATGAGGGTTGGTCTGGGTTGCAGTTGTTGCACCCCAGCACTGGCACGGTACTGGCCAGTTCTGCGCCATCACTTGGATGTAACCGCCAGAATAACTTCACCTGGGACGCGATAGATTATGTGTGAATGAATGCTGAATGGAAGCCAATTAAATGGAAACATGAGGTCGAATCTCTCTTTCGCGTTATCACGACCAAATGTTCGCCGGAAACCAGCATTACCAGTCCAATCCGACTATCCATAGGTGTACCCAATCGTGCAATAACGCATCTGCGCATCTCTCGGGGGGCGGGGGGGGGGGGGGGGGGGCGGATGGAAAGATCGAACCTCGGGCGAAACTTACGCACGGCTCATTTCACTCGATCGTTTCGCCGAATCACTGTCCCCTCGTTTGCACCGGACCTCGATAAAAGGTGACAACTCTCGGTGCTCGGTCTTCGTTCACCTTCGCCGTTCTTCCACGACGTTGCCGGCGAAAAATAGCCCGAACCAACCGGAGAGTCAAGTGATTTATCATCCCTCCTTCTACGCTTTACCTACCTAACACCTCCCCGCCCCGTCTCCGGACAATACCTTCCTCCGATGAGCGCGGAGTCGCGGGCTTTGGATTTCACTTCGAAACCCACCCCGGCGCAATTCTCCGCCTCGTCCCCCGTTTCGAGCCGGATAAATCCTCGCCGTCGACTCGCGGCCATCAACCTCACCGCCTATGAGCCTCACGGAAAAGCTACATTGAAACACTCCCTTGCGGTAATAAAAAAAAAAAAAAAAAAAAAAAAAAAAAACTAAAAAATAAATCCTCACGCTCGCGATTTTAATTTAATAAATGAACATCACCGGCAGCCAGACACGCTCCGGGCGCATCAGTCAACGCCTCTCTCCGCGACATTCGCGGGTTTATAAAAATGTCCCTTGTTGTAACGAGGGGTGAGGGGCGCAGGAGGGGGTGGCTGGAACGCCCTTTTGACAAAGGACTATCGGTTATGCGCTTCGTATTATCGTTGCCTATAAGCCTTTGTAATCGGAATATTCGTTGATCCTCGTCCTCACATATTTTTCCATCCCTGCCCCTTCACCCCCTACCCGCCCCCCGGTCTCTTCGTCGTTCAAAATATGCGGTAGGAAATTATATGTTAAGCTCGGGACGGGGAGAATTTTGAGCTCACGGCCTTAAGGGATATCCGTCGGGTTTGCACCCCCCCCCCCCCCTCCAAATAAGAAAAGGGACACGAGCAAGGGCCCGCTATCTCCTACCGCGTGTTGATAGCCCTCGCGCCGGGGCGTCGCCCCGCCAGCTCCGACGCAGCGGGAAAAATAGAAGCGCGATATCTCCTTCGCTTCGGGACATTAAAGTCGCATCAGTACCGCAGGACGAGGCATGGCCGCAGCGTCGTTTCGCCAGACCCACCGAGCCGGAGGCGAGGGAAAGAAGCTCTCACCCGCCGCGGATAGGAACGCCCCGGTGTCACCGATTTCTCTCCGCGAAACTTTGGCGCGACGGGTTCGCGATGGAATAAAAAAAAATGAAATTAAAAAAAAAAAAACGCTGGAAGAAAGAACGATGAGAAGAGAGTTTCCTTTTGTTTTCCCCACCGATATAATGAGTGGTATTGGAGAAATGCGACCGTCGCAGCGAGGGGGCTCGGGGGGAGAGTGCAGCCGTTATGCGGTCGCAAAAAACTTTTCCGACTCGTCACGTTGCAGTGAATAAAGGCGGTAAGGGGGCTGGGGGGGGGGAGAGGGAGGGGGCGAAGTGGATGGGCTGTTTTACCATCGGCGACCCTCGAGTACGTTTCGAACTTGGGAAATCCGAGCGACTCTACTCCAGAGAAGCAACTCTCGAGAGCCTACGCGGAGAAGAACCGAAGAGTCCTTCGTCCCGGGGGCGGAGGGGGCGGGGGGGGGGGGTTTGCAGGCGGATGCTGGGAGTCGACGGGCGAAAAGAAGAGCCCGATGGAGGAGGGATTGAGAGGGAGGCTGCTCTCGCGGGCGCCCAACTTCTCTATCGTCGCGGTGTGTTGATACTGGGGTCCGTAATTACGCTTCGGAAATTACTTTTTCTCGGCCGTTCCATGATTGCACATTCGAAAAGAGTTTGCCGTTGGACACAAGAGACGAGAGGTGAACGCGATGGCGGATGGTGCGAGCGGGGGGGGGACGGGATTGAGCGAGCAGAACGGAAAACTTCAATGGACGAGAGAATGTCGAACGGGGGGGGGGGGTTGGGACGAGGGGGAGGGAGAGCTGCTTTGATGGCCCTCTCCGGAGGCCCCGCTGGACCAGAGGACACCCATCATCTCTCGTTTCTCGTATCGGCGCGAAATGAATTCAGACCGATCAGAGAGAGCTCTCCATTGTCCCCCTAATAGTCCTCTCTCGCGATATAGTCGCTCGCCCCCTTCCCACCACGCTGCCCCCCTCTGCGCCCCTCCTCTGGGTGGCGGAATCGATGGGGAAATTCACCTGGGATTTAAGGAAATTTCGTTCCCGAGCGAAAGAGAGATGGCTCGAGCGCGAGGAGCGTCGAGTAATTTCACTATCTCGCCCGTCCCTTTCGCGAGATGAGGGGGCGGGGGGGGGCGGGGGGGGCGGGGGGGCTGAGAGGGAAGAGAATCGCGTGTACTCGAGAAAAAAGCATTGTTTGGATGGTACAATTTACGGCGGGATGTCGTCAAACTTTTTCGTCATTTTTAGTTTGCAAACACAATTTTCGTTATTTTATTCCCGCACATGGAAATAAGGCAACTTCGAGGGAAGTATTTTTATGAAATATCGTTGGGAATGCAAATTCATTTTTCTTTTTTTTTTGTTGCTATATCAGGGCTGCGTCTCTGTCGCGGTGCCGAGGGCAGAAGGCTTCTCTACGAAATAGCTCGATTCTGCTAATGTTTGCTCGAAAAAAATCCAACGTGTTCACAACGTAACCGTAACATGTGATTTTGATTTTTTTTTTGTTTTTTATACCGGAAAGAATTCCCGGTATTTGAATCGTTGAAATCTCGAACTGTCACGCTCAGTTTGTAAAACGCCAGGAATATTTTCCACCATTAAAAACTTGCCGTGAGTCGTGAATCCGAGAATCAAAAGAGGTTGTAAATGAGGGAAAAAATTTTCCAGTACGTAGAAACGAAGATGGTTCACGAAAGAAAGGAATAAAAGTGCAGGAGAAAAATCGGGACGAAGAGTCTGCGGTGAGGTTGCGGTATATCCAGCCGGGAAACATAAGGGCGTAACTTACTCTTATTAAAAAAAAAACAATATGTTCACAAGGTACCCACAACATGTGTCCAATGACCCCCATTAAATTTGTAGAGAATCTATCGATCCCGTTAAATATTGGGTCAATTTTGATTTTTTTTTTATTCAAAGAAAAATTCCTAGTTTCCTAATCGTTAAAATATCGAAGGCTCGCCCTTAGTTAGTAAAACGGCAGGAAAATTCTCCGCCATTAAAAAATTCCCCTGCATCGCGAATCCGAGGATCGAAAGAGGTTGTAAATCAGGGAAAAAAATTGTCCAGTACCTAGAAACAGAGATGGCTCTCGAAAAGGAGCAATAAAAGTGGAGGAGAAAGATCGGAACTTAGAGTCGGTGCTCGGGCCGTGTGTTTGGCCGGGGGACCAGAAGGGCTTGACTCCCGCGTCGAGGCCGGCGAGTTGGGTCCTTCCGGTTCTCAGGGCTCGACGTATATACTTCCGTACAAGCGTCCACGTCCGAGCAGTATATATCCGAGGAGCCGTGCTCCTACGAGACTCGGAAAGAGAAGGGTATATATTCCCGTGAATAGTTGAATGGGAATCACGAGAGTAGGCGGCTTCATCCCTTTTATCCCGTGGACGATGAGACTCTCCGCTGGCTCTCCTCGAAGAATAATCGAATGAAAGAAAATAAAGGAGTAACGAAACAGGAGACGAGAGACTGAGAAGTTGGAAAGAAATGAGTGCCCAGGCAGTGGACCCGCTAATGAACGGGGATAGGCGAGAGAGCAGGAACGAAGAGAAATAAAATTAAAAAAAAAAAAAAAATATATGAGAAGATGCTCCTAATGCGTCTACCTAGGGAGAAAGAAAAGTTTCCACCACCCCTCCGCTTTCTTCCCTTCAATTCTCGCACTTTAGAGGCCACGCGCCCCCGTCGCTGAGGTCCCGTCGAGGAAATGAAGTTGCTTTGATAGAAATATCATAATTCAATATAATCCCCCCGGTGCCGTTCTTAGAAATTGAGGCAGACGAAGAGAGCAGGAGGGACGAGTGAAGATTCACTGTCGGCGGGATGAAGTAGAGGCAGGCGGAAGATGGGAGGAAGGACGGGGAGGAGGAACGCGAGCGGTGGCGGAGTAACGCGTGTAAGAATCCAAGTCAGCTCGCGGGAAACCCCTCGAACTTCCTTTATCCACTCGCCCTTCAATTACCGAACCGATTTTATGATATAATTGGCGCCTCTCCCCTCATCACCCCGTTTTATTATTATTATTTTTTTTTTTAGCGCCTCGAAGAAATTTACAGGAGAGGTTCGCGCCCTCATCGGGAGGCAAACCGAAAGTGTCGCAGAAGGCGCTTCGACGCCGAGGAAAACATGATTTTTGCCCACTCTTCAGGGTTCGGAATTTTTTGCGTTAATCGTAACGACATCGAAGAGGGATGAGATGGAATTTAGGCACACTGAAAAAAAAAATTTCTTGCGGGCTGCCAAAGAAAAAAATCTTATTTTAATTCTACTTTCAATATCTTACAAGTCTATGTGATATTGAAACAACGACGGCAAAACTGCCAAAGTGACATGTTATCGGTTCAATCCCATATGCGATCGTAAGAATTGAAAGTAGAAGTGAAATAAGATTTTTTTTCTTTGGCAGCCCGCAAGCAAATTTTTTATAAATCAATTTTTATCCACATTTCAACACTTTAAACAATTTTTTAAAATCACTTTTTATTATTATTTTTTTAAATGAGGCCGTCAAAGACTAAAGAATCTGTTGAAGTATATCGGTAAAAATTTTCACAAAAATCCATGAACCCATTTATGACACATCAGGAACACCGATCTTGAAAATCACGATTTGAGAAAAACGCATTCAAAGTTCGACCGCGCTGCTTCTCGATCGCTCCGCGCAGCTTCTCGCGCGCTCCGCCACTTTCCACATAACGGTCGTCCAAATTTAGTAGTTCGTTGAATTTCGACATAAAAATTGAACACAATATTCTTGACGCTATAAACTATTATAAAAAAAAAAAATCGAAATTTTACTATGGTGTAAGCTAAACTCCGCACGCAAACTCCGCACGTGGCGTTTGCGTCCCGATCTCTGTTACCGGTCGATTCGGGACGTGTCTGACTATAACAGCCGCGACCCCTCGACGGAGCGTTATCGCCACTCTTTTGCCTTCCGCGGTTTTTCGATTCTCTCACCAGTGTTAAGACTCTTTTTGCGCCGTCGTCAACAACGTCACCCTCTGGTCCGGTCCCTCCGTTGTGCATTGTTTGATAATCGGCAGAGAGACGCGGAGAGAGGTGGGAAAATGACACGGTCCGCAGAGAGTGATTGCCGATGAGGCGGAGATACAGGCTAGGTTATCGGGGCAATCGATGCCGATGCCGCGAGCTGGCTGAATCTATTCATAGATAAGCGAAACCATCCTCCCCGACGCCACCGGAACGAGGTGGAGATATCGTGGCTTCCATCGGATGGGAAACCTTGTCCGTTTCCTCGACGAGGAGTATCGCCGAACCGCACTCTCATAATCGGTGAAAAGCTTTCCAACCACAGTCGAAGCATTGCTTTCTACACTATACTCCGAGCGAGCACACCGTCCACATTGCGTATGGGGAAAAGCGCGGCAAGATGAACGCCCGGGGCAAAACGGACCTCCGCGGGACTTTGTTTTTTTCGGCTAAGAGTCCCTAACAGTGGTTCGTTTTACCCCGCTCTTCACGTATAGACTCTTCCGCCTGCATACCTCACCCTCATTCGTCCAGAATCGAAGGTGGAAAATACACTCTCCTCCCCCCCCCCCCCAAGGCTCTCTCTGCTCTCCGAATTCCAAAAACGTTTATTGCTTACGCGGGACTTTTTGTCTTTTTCTCTAAAATTGTACCATTTTGCCCCTTCCTCCCCGTAAAGACTCCTCCGCTTGCATACCTCCTCCTCATTCGTCCAGAATACAGGTGGAAAATGCACTCTCTTCCCCCCCCCCACCCCTCCCCAAGGCTCTCTCTGCTCTCCGAATTCCAAAAGCCTTCATCACCTCCGCAGGACTTTTTTTGTTTTTCCCTAAAAGCGGTCCATTTTTCCCCGCTCTTCCTCGTACAGACTCCTCCGCTTGCATACCTCGTCCTCATTCGTCCAGAATCGAGGTGGAAAATGCACTGGCCACCCCCCCCTAAGGCTCTCTCTGCTCTCCGAATTCCAAAAGCGTTTATCGCGAGTCTTCATCCCTCCGCTCCGGTAAGCGCGATGGACCGATCGCCGGTAAATGCAGCGCGCTGCAGCCGCGCGGCTTGAAATTCAGATATATAACCGGGGAAGGAGGAGAACGAGGACGAGAAGAAGGCGCGGGGAAGCGAGAGGCGGAGGGAGAAAGCCTCTCGCGCGCGCGGTCCAGTTAGCGAGGCAAATAGCGCGAGGGGCTTTTGTACTCCGACACCCATTGTGTACTTTGTATTACAGGCCAACGCGGATTTATGTGCATACGCAAGCACACCTCCCCCCCCTCTCCTCGCCTCCGCTCATATATATAATAGTATAAATATGTATAGAATACCTATATCTATGCAGGGGGCGGGAGGGGGAGCGGGGTTTGTAGCATAACACGTAACTACAGAATATTTACATTGAAGCACGGTTGCACGGTGCATCCCTCGTCGCTGCGCTTCGCGCACTCCGATGAACATTTCTGTCGAGACTTCGACAGTGGGCTGGTGAAGGAGGGGGGGACGCGTTATACAAATAACGCGTATGCAAACCGGTTGCAAAATTGTGGCATTCGACGTGTTCTAGACGGCTAATATTATTACGTGTATTAATAATGTGTGTGATAAATAATAATTTGGTATTATGCAGCGTTGGGGAAAGAAAGGGTGATCGATGTGGAAGGTGAAATAATCGCGGGATTTTTGCCCGCCGCGGATATGTTTGCGACGGACAAAGAGACCGACTAAATTAACAGTCGAGCAACGATTTTGCACTGCATGGTGCTTTTAGTGGATGAGAGAAATTTTTTTTTTGGGGTTCTTTTCATAGCGGATGGCGGTCGATCGGCGAGATAGATTGGGCTTTTTTTTTTTTACGTGAAATTTAAAAAATGTATGGTGATAAAAAAGGAAGGTTTGTGTAGCGGAGAAAAGACATTTTTTTCAAATATTTCTTTTCCGTTTATAGATGAAAGGAAGTCCTTGGATCAATTTTCGAGAGCTATCATTTTTCTCTAAACTCGTTCGCGGTCCATCTTTATGTTCCTCTCTCACTATAAAAAAAAAGCTCTGTGAGCCAATATTCCTGTATAAAAATACCGTGAAATAGAACTGTGCAAATTACGTAATGCCTATACGACGATGTAACAGAGTGGACAGTCTTGTCACCTTTTATCACTTTCCTACAAAATTAAAAAATTTAAATTTACCTTGAATTTAAATCGAAAGTAAAAATTGAATTTACAGTTAATAATTGAAGAAAACTGTTTTACCGATGACGGTCAAGGTTTAAATTTTTTAGCCTATTTGCGCCAAATGTTTGCGAGAAATATCTCGTCCTTTCTACATACGGGTCTCTCCCTCCAGAGGGAAATACCGTGAGCACGTGAGAGCCCCGAACCCGAACGTTTACGCCACAGCACGTAGAGGCTGAGGAGGAGGAGGTGGAGGAGGGGAGGGGAAGGCAAGAAGGGGTCCTGAGGAATGAGGATGCTGCGGAACGTCGGACGGTGAGTGAGTGCTGAAGACCCTCTGGGGTGGACCTCCCATGTGCGCCCCGACCGGACCGTACGAGCCATACGAGTGAAAGACGTGTTTTCCATCGCGCGCCGTCTCCCGGACCGAGTGCCTGCGAGGTTTCCCAGCGATGGGTCCGCCGGCTCGAGAACCTTCGAGATATCGCTTTTCTATTTTCCTCTCCTCGCTGCAGCCTCTCCAAACCCCTTCCTCGATTCATATTAAAAAACGAAGTAGAAATAAAAGTAAAAAAATAATAAAAAAATAAAAATAAAAAAAGACTGCCCCGATGGAGGTAAAGCGTATGTGCCCGTGTGTCTGTGTACAGGAAAACGCGATGGAGAGCGTAGCGGATGAGATGTTCGAAAGGGGGAGATGGGGGGAGTGAGAGAAAAATTGTGGACAGGCGATATCGAAATTTCTGCCCGGATCTAGGATGGAATATCGGCTAACGCTCGACGACCTGCCTTCGATTCCTCCAGCTGCGGTTGGTATGTACGTGATATATTGCATATAGATACACACGGTACGTATTATATGTGATACGCAAGGTACATAGGATGCAGGAGGAATCTATTGCCCGCGATGTAATATGAGAACGTCCGAACGGATAATAAGAAGAAAATCTCACCTCGTACACAGCTGTTCATGAATGCCAGGATTTCCTTGCGTCTTGGTGGGTGTCTTGGTGGATGTCTTGGTGGATGTCTTGGTGGATGTCTTGGTGGATGTCTTGGTGGATGTCTTGGTGGATGTCTTGGTGGATGTCTTGGTGGATGTCTTGGTGGATGTCTTGGTGGATGTCTTGGTGGATGTCTTGGTGGATGTCTTGGTGGATGTCTTGGTGGATGTCTTGGTGGATGTCTTGGTGGATGTCTTGGTGGATGTCTTGGTGGATGTCTTGGTGGATGTCTTGGTGGATGTCTTCAAAAAACATCAGAAAAACCAGGCATTTATGAACACCGATAAATCTCTACCTATCTCTACACCAATAAAAAAAATAGTACCTATCGCTGCACCAACAAAAACAATATTTCAGTGACATGAATGTGATTAACTTTGCTTGTAGTACAATTTAAAACATTTTTCAAGACCCTGAAGAAGCCCACTTTGGCGTATAACTACGCTGTGTCGCTATCTGTCCAGCTATCTTTTTTTAACTTGGCGTTGCGACACTACCATCTCTCTTGATGTGCCCCCCGGGTATTTTCTAATTCGATATTCGAAAACGGTCATAGTGGGGATGATGAGATAACTTCCGGTGTACTGTTGGTTTCAGTGAAATCCAAAGTGGTTTGGGTTTCATTGCTATATTGAAAAAAAAAATATTAGTTGCATGAAACAACTTGTCTCCACTAAAGGCCTTTGAGTAACGAGCGGGGCAAAACGGTCTCTTTGTTTACTTTACTAATATTTTTCACTCCCAAAAAACATAGTTAAACAAAGGTCCATTTTGCCCCCCAGGTCTTCCCTAATTCGATATTCCAAATCGGTCATAGTAGATACGACGGGGTAACTTCCGGCGTATTGTCGGCCATTGTCTGAATGATTGCTTTATGAATGTCAGCCCCGGGGCCATTGCCGGCTGGTTCGGAGTGCTCTGGCATTGAGCCGAGGTGAGACTCTTCAGGGTTTCGTGGTGTGCGCTCTCTACTCCCTCCGGCGTGTCGAGGACCAGGACCATCCTCACCCTAGCAACCATATCGCCCAGCCCTCCGGCAGGCATTTCCTCTCGCCGCCCTTCCTTGCTCCCCCGAGTCGCGTCAATTGTTTCGTCTGCAGTTTACCTTCCGAATTAATTAACGCCCCAGCAACATCCGCGACAACGCTCCGTCCTCGTATCGTCTCTATGAATTGCCCGCGAGATAAAACAAAAAGAAAAAAAAAACGCAATTATATTTACTTGTCTTACTTAGCAGACCGTGCGCTCGGCGATACACGCCAGCAGTCACCCCTCGTGTTTCTCCATTCGTTATTTCACCCTTCCCTCCCGCCCTCGTGTCGTCGCGAGTTGTTCAAGAGATTTTCATCCTCGGCAGACACTGCATTGTCCCCGGCGATGAATGCCGCCGCGATGCGAGCCAAACTCACGCTCTCCGAGCGAACAAAAATCATTTTTGTTTCAACCCCCGCCCCCTCAGGGCTCCGACTTACTCCCGGGAGGAACATCAGACCGCGAACATACTCCACGGGCATTTCATATTTCCCTCCATCAAGGCTATCGAATTAATTGACTAATAACAAAAAAAAACCCGCATGTATGCACAGCATTAAATTTTTTTTAATCATCCCTCCCGCCGCCACCCCCAGTGCCGCGTTAGAGTGTCGCCAGGATTGATCACGCTCCGACGAGCGCGCGGAGCCGCGATGCGTTAGACACAAAGCCAGTTTCTCCGCCCCGGCCTCGCGAAGACTAAAGCACGGAAGGAAGGCATTAAAAAAAAATAATAACAATAATAAAAAAAAATGAAAAGCACGTTGCAAGAGCGCGGGTCGGGTGGAAGAAGACTCAAAGCGTTGGAGAACGCGCCAGCCGAAAAGTCCTCTCGGTAATTATACAAGGCAGGCGAAAAGTTTTTATTGCTCCCCTTAAGCCCCTTCCTGGCGATGGTAGTTCTCGTTGCCGCCTACACACCCTTCTCCTTCCACCCCGAGCACACGCACACATATACGCACATATACACACATATACACACATATACACTCATACACACACACACACACACACACACACACACACACACACACACACACACACACACACACACACACACACACACACACACACACACATATATATAAACACATATACACATATATATACAGATATATACAAACACCCGCGGAGTGTACTTTCTCTCTAGCGATGCTAAACACCCCTCCGCGAGCGTTCCCTCGCAACCCCTCCCCCTCGGTACACGGGAGAGCACCGTGGGGGTTAGGAGCCCCTAATTAAATTAAGCAATTTCAGACTACTCTCCTTCTCTCTCGGTTCCTCGGTTCTTTTATCTCGCTCAGCGGCGTACGCTCGTTCAGTGTAATGCTCTGTGTACATTCCTACTTTAACACTTACACGGGGATCGGGTATAGAGAGAGGGCGAGTCGGAACGGAGGCGCACCAGACTCGTAATAGTCACGTTCCTGCCGAGCCGCACGGCTATACATATAAATAATAATAATAATATTGTAATATATACAGTCGGGTCTAATAAAGATATTACGAGGAAAAAGGGCGAAGTCGGGTGGAAGGGGGATGAAGAATGGCGCGACTGAAAATTCAAAGATCTAAAACCTATGTCATTCGTTAAGAAATGTCATGAAACGTGGACGTTTCACGGTTCCGGGTCGAGCAGAAAAAAATTTCGGGAATGAAAAAATTCGACCACCTTGTCGCTAGTTGGGGTCTGAAAATTCGAAAATCTAAAACCGATGTCATTCGTCTAGAAATATCATGAAACCTGGGCAGTCAATAGTGCCGAGTCGATCCGAATTTTTTTTCGACTATGAAAAAATTCGGCTTCCTCGTCAGCCGGGGCGGAGGCGCGCCAGACTCGTAATAGTCACCTTCCCGTCGGGCCGCATGGATATACATATAAATATACATATAAATAATAATAACAATAATATAATATATACAGTCGGGGCTAATAAAGACATTACGAGGAAAAAGGGCGGAGTCGGTTGGAAGGGGGATGAAGAATGGCGCGACGGGTTCATGAACGTTAATATCCATATCCGCCGGCTGCTGACGAGCTCGGTGTATCGCCTCACTCTCCGGCTCGCTTCCCATCTCGCTCGTTCTCTTAATCAACAAGACATCAATTCAAATCAAGCGGGGCGGGGGGGAGGGCTGGCGGGGTTGACTGTTAGAGTACAGTATATTATTTGACCCATTATTCACGCGTGGCTCTCGCAGGCAGCTGGCGCCTCAAACAGGTCTCTTTATCTCGGCGGCGCGCACTGGCCGTCCTCCAGCATCCCCGCGGTGCATATCGAGCCCGGGTGGGAGATAAGGCGAGAAATTTTTCCGGGACCGCCCGGGAGATATATTCGAGGCGAGAAGAAAGTGGGGAGAGACTCGGCGATAGCGAGAGGATAGCCGCTGGATATAGATACAGAGAACGGGAGGAGAGCGTTTAAAATCTATGAATAATAAGCGACGCAAGAGGCTCGAGAGTCGACTTGCCCGCTCCTCCGCCGAGATCGCCCGCAAAGGTAGATCACGGGAAAAAAAAAATGTAAGAAAAAATAAAAACTCTGGACAGATTCAATTTACGTGTAAATTTTGTAACCATCTGCGTTAATATGGTTTGCTGATTTTTTTATATATATAAAAAAATGAGGAAGCGTTGTGCAAAGCACTTTCTTTTAACTTCATTTCGGTTGGAAATTATTAATAATACAAGGTTCTGTGGCCAATCCATTTAGGAGAGCGAGCCGACAATTAAAGCGGGATTTTTTCAGAGAGTCTAACGAGTGGATTACAGATTTAGTTACCGACCGAGTTTGTCTCACTTCGTCTGAAGGTAGTACCGTTGCGGGATGTGCTTTGGCGGGAGTTCGCTAAAACCTGTTGGACACATTGTTCAACATGTTGCCCAAAAATCTGTGTAATTTGAATAAAATTTACCGTCCCTGAGTCGAGATATTCATACTCGAAGGGTCGACCATCAATCTCGATCTTCTTTCCACTACGAACACGCACATAAGACACTTAATCCGTTCTGTTGCCTAAATGGGATTGCAGAATTGAAAAAAAACCAAGATTCTTCAGAAAAACCCAACACGAATATAACAAAAAAAATTAATATTTCGTTGCCTACTTTTTGAGGTATCGTCGGTCAAAGAGCGCATGCGCGTTACGCGAATCCGTCACACACAACCTCCCCCACCGCCGCATCGTGACGGTACTACCTCAACACTTCGTTATCGGAGGTACTTGTTTACGGTCACGATTCTTCGTCCACCTCCTCCCTCCACGGTTCGCCACGACTCCACGGATTCACGGTGCACGTGATCGTGCAGAGTTGCCCAAGCCCAACCGGTCCGTAGTAGTCCGCGACAGTAACAGAATCAGCGAGATGTGTATGGAGCGAAAAGCTAAACGAGATTAAAGAATAAAAAAAAGAAACAAACCAGATCGCTTAAGGGAAACCCAACGCGAATGTGCAAAAAAAATGTAGATTTTTTTATCGTCTTCTTTTTGAGATATCGTCGGCCAAAGAGGTGTTGCCGTCGCGCATGCGCGTTGCGCGAATCCGTCACACACAACCTCCCCCACCGCCGCATCGTGACGGTACTACCTTAACACTTCGTTATCGGAGGTACTTGTTTACGGTCACGATTCTTCGTCCGCCTCCACCCTCTTCTGCTCGCCCTAACTCCCCGGATTCGCGGTGCACGTGATCGTGCAGAGTTGCCGAAGCCCAACCGGTCCGTAGTAGTCCGAGGCACTAACAGAAGCATCGACGTGTACGTGGAATCAGATCGCTTCAGGGAAACCCAACGCGAATTTGTAAAAAAAATGTAGATTTTTTTATCGTCTTCTTTTTGAGATATCGTCGGCCAAAGAGGTGTTGCCGTCGCGCATGCGCGTTACGCGAATCCGTCACACACAACCTCCCCCACCGCCGCATCGTGACGGTACTACCTTAACACTTCGTTATCGGAGGTACTTGTTTACGGTCACGATTCTTCGTCCGCCTCCCCCCTCTTCTGCTCGCCACGACTCCACGGATTCACGGTGCACGTGATCGTACAGAGTTGCCCAAGCCCAACCGGTCCGTAGTAGTCCGAGGCACTAACAGAAGCATCGACGTGTACGTGGAATCAGATCGCTTCAGGGAAACCCAACGCGAATTTGTAAAAAAAATGTAGATTTTTTTTATCGTCTTCTTTTTGAGATATCGTCGGCCAAAGAGGTGTTGCCGTCGCGCATGCGCGTTACGCGAATCCGTCACACACAACCTCCCCCACCGCCGCATCGTGACGCTACTACCTCACCACTTCGTTATCGGAGGTACTTGTTTACGGTCACGATTCTTCGTCCGCCTCCCCCCTCTTCTGCTCGCCCTAACTCCCCGGATTCGCGGTGTATGTGAACGTACAGAGTTGCCCAAGCCCAACCGGTCCGTAGTAGTCCGAGGCACTAACAGAAGCAGCGAGGTGTACGTGGAGCAAGGCTCCGGTAGCGAGCGCAGTGATCAAACGTTACGACTCACTGCGGACGCTGAATTGCTTGCGGTTCTCTCGCTTATGTATCGTATATGTGTGTGTGCGTGTGTATGTGAGTGTATATGTGGGTGTCTATGTGTGTGTAGAATGCCATTGGAGCCTGCGAAGCCCCCGCCGTAGGGGCTTCATTTTACCCTCACTTTACTCCTCTCCTGCATAGCTTTGCTATACGTGTATCATTCGCACACGCTTGCTCCCTTAGCTACCGGCGTACAAAGTTATACGCGTACGTGTGGCTCCCGCGAAACGTGGAGGTAGGCACAGAGAGCCGAGCATCGGGTAGCACATACAGCTCCCCACGATAACGAGAGAGGGTGAGAATGCACGCTTGGTACTCGACCGGCGATCCGAGAGATAGGAGTAGAACGCGCGCCGTCGAAACGTTCGACGGTCGAATCTTTTACCCAGTTATTTTTATTTACTTTTTTTTTTTGACGTACAAGAATTGCAAGATGTTTAATATCGTGTGTTTAATGTTGTTAAAAAAACCTCATCAGAAAGAATCTTGAAATATTGGAATCGTAGGCAACTTCGAGGCGGAATCTCGAAGCTGTTCGCCAGAAATCTCGATCCCACTGGAAAGAAAAGGAAAATACTTGCTCGTCAATACAAATTTTCGGAATATCGTGCGAAGAGCGCGAAATGGAGGTTCCAAAAACTCTTGAAAAAACCGATAATCCCAAAATCATCCAAATTTCATCGTATCTCGTCAACGCCGAGAGGCGAAAAAATTTTTGTGTCTCATCGCGACGAGAAACCGAGGGTGCGTTTGCGAATGAGCGATATCTCGATGGCCCAGTCTCGTCGTCTGTTTCTCCCAATCGTAATCGTGTTATTCCCGGAGCGACGTTGACAAGTGTCTTGGGGCGTGGAGTCTCGCGTGACGGGAGGGTACCGCGAGAATCGATGGAGAAAGAAGGTTCGCTGCAGGAGTCAGGCTTTGAAGGTCCGGAAGATAAGGAGGAGGAGGCGCAAGGCGTAGGTCGTAGAGTTGTGGATCGCTATGGAGACTGCGATGGGGATGAACGCGCGTAAATGATGTCGCCCTAGGAATTCCTTCGTGCCGTACGAGCGTTCGAGATCTCCAGCCCCGTCGCTCCCCGGTGCACACACCGTGCGGCAGAGGCAGCAGCAGTACCGGCAGCCAGTGACGACCCCGCTCAGGGTGAGGTGCATATCCACCTTCAAATGAGAGTTCTCAAGACCAATCTTGGCCTAAGTGGACTTATGGTAATCCGGCGGTGCGGTGCACCCCGGGTCGAGGCTCTGCGGACCCCCGCACAGCATCCACCCTCCGAGCTCTCATCTCCAACCCCCTCCATCACCTACTATCTCTTACTGTGTCGTTCATCCTCCGGCTAAGGCCGCGCGCGCCTCCTCCTCCTTCTCCTTCTCCTCCTTCACGTCGTCTCTCGTCCCTGCACGCTCTTCTATGGTTTATTCAACCCTCCATCAGCCGGGTCTTCGTCCCTTAGGATTTAAGCCCATCGGTGTGGTACACACATCCCCCCTACACCTCCTCCTCCTCCTCCTCCTCCTCCTCCGCCAAGCTCGGGCTCCCGTTTATTCTCTCCTCCATCCTTTGCCCGACTCTCACCTCTCACCCAGCCATCGGTATCTCCCACTTGCTCCAGCATCAACTCTGCTCTCCACTCCGGCCTAAGAAACGGAGGAGGAGGGCTCCCCCGCAGAGACTCGAGTAAGCGAGAACGCCGGGCCAGCGTCGCACACCGGAGGATTCCGGTACAACGGCTCCAGGAATAAAGAAAGCTGCGGGAAGGGTGGCATGAGGAAGGGAGAGAATAAAGAAGAGAAGAAGCTAAAGGACCGTAGGGTGTGCGTATCTTCGAGTCTATCCTATGTACACAAGCGTGTATATGTGTATCTTAAATATATATATATATATATATATACATATATACTATATCGTATACACTTACGCCCACTCTCCGTTTTTCAAGCCCTCGCTCAGGGCCGCCCGTGTGTGCGTGCGTACTTGTCTGCACATACTAGCTATACTACTTACGTACGTGAGTCGGTTATAAACGATCAGCTCGAAGCTTCCTTCTCCTCTCATCGCCCTCGCCCTTTTCCACCCTTCCGGTTTCTTCGCTGCACGGCAGACGCAAACCCTGCTGCCGCTACGGTGCGAGACGGAGACGAAGTTCGCCGATCCACCGGCGGGAGCGCACACGACGAACAAGTGTGGATAAGGGATTCCTACGGTATTTTATAGTCCCTTTACTGTCAACCGGACACCGTACCCTCTTACGTTTACTTCCGCTCTCCAGGTCGCTACTCTTTCCTCCTACGCGGTTTATACATCACGAGTGTATACCGTTCTTCCCCGGATGACGGGTCCTTAACGCTCGATAAAAATTCCAGTTTCTGGCCAACGGCTATAGGGCTTACGGTTACGGGGGTGGGCGGGGGGGGGGGGGGGGTGGTTGAATGGTCGTGGAAGTTCGTACTCCGACCGGTTTCCAGGGCAGTTGAGCTGCCGGGCTGTGTCCGCGACGGCTACCGGGGCATTCTGTGGCTAACGGAGGGAAAGGGTTGTCGTCGTGGTCATGCTGCTGGCTCGTACGCTCGATCAGCCCTTGCGGTATGCCTCTCCCTTTATCACTACTGCCTCCGGTGTAACCAACGACGACGAAAACTCGCTGCCGTACACCTCCGGCCGACAATCAAAGGTTACATTCGAGCTTGAGACCTGTTAGAACTTCCAAAATACGGGTTAGATATGTGAAAATGTGGGTGTATTTATCTTGTTAATTGGACACTCTGGAACAACCAATGTGCTATTGGGAATCGGTCGGGGATCGAGCGCGGACTGCTGTTTTGCAGTCGTTGGGTGTCCAACGATACGAGAAAGTTGCCAGTCCTCGAGCGGGAATAAATCTACGGCTGGCACACATAAGAATGCTGAACAGGGATGAAGGAGGAAGCTCGAGGGAGAAGGATCGATTCCTCTTTCTCGCCGAGCCCGGGCTGTGGACATCACCGTATATCATTTTTGAACTCGCGAGAGAGGCAGGGCCGGAGCGCACTGACCAGCGAGATGAAAACCGTACGGAGTAGAACGGCGGCGCGACGACGGAAGAGAGTTCTCGCAAACCTCACACACAACACCCTCGGCTCCATACCTCTCCCGATGCACGGACGTACGGAGAGCAACAAACGTGTACGAAACTTTTACCTACATCCACGCGTCCGGGAAAGCGATATTTCACGTACGCTTTTGCCACTACCACCTTCCATACATCCTGTTGGTAGTCCCTCGAGGACCGACGAGCTTTTCAAGACTTCAAACGCACGAGAGCCGGTTTTCATTTTTTTTTGCTTTCAAAAAAACTACCCCCGTACGAGTCCAACGGTTCTCCGGAGAACGAGAACGGGACGAGGTCTGAAACGCGAGAACATGTCGAACGGTGACGCGATTCTTTTTATTTTTTTTCTGGGTCTCAACTTAATCGGGGTAAATCTCGTCAGCGTCGCGACGTCACGGAACCGTCGACGTGTTAATTCCGTCGTTAACCGGTATGGGTACGGAGCAGGGGTATGAAACAGCCCGCGGGCCATTCATATGCATTGCGGGAGCTTTTCGTCAAAAACTGTCGGACATACCAAACAACATTACCGGCAAACTACTGTGCGCAAACTGAGGCTGACGCATTTTCTCTGATGCTGAAAGCCGGGCGAGGTAAAAACAGGCCGGGGCAGGGCGTTGGAGGGGAAACGGCAACAACCACCCTCCGGCATATTTTCATCAATTTTTCTACCGCATTTCGACGCGTTACCGCCCCCTCTTATGACGCCAGCGTTAACAACGGTGACTCTAATGGACGTAAATTTTTCATCCGACGTCTCTCTCTTTCTCTTCTCTCCACGGAAACTGAAATTTCAACGCTCCGACGAGTCGAGCCAGCTCCTGCGTCGCTGATGATAACGTCATCAACCGCGGCATCAGTTCTCAACGTGCGGACAAATGAGCGGTGGAGGGAAAGCAAAGAGAAAAAAAAACGGCACGTCACGACAGTGCACCGTCAGAGATTTCGGGGGTAAAAGCGTAACCTGGCTCGGCTGATAAGGAAGCTGATCTGCTTTTTGTTTCCTCCGTTCGGCAGTGAAACCGCACTCGTCTCTTTTGGCTAAGAAGCTTTTTTTAGCTCTTTTTTACGAGTAGAAAAAAAATTAAAGGCTGCGTTCATTTTTTGAACAGGTGGGACGCCGATAGGACGAGAAGTTGGTGTTCTTGTGCGCACGGATCGTTCGAGTGGGTGTGCGCGGGGCTTATCGTGAAAAATGTAGCGAGGATAGTCTCTAATCTATAATGCATAACCGGTACAGAAGGGAAGGAGGCCGCTCGGGAGAAGGAGCCAGGTAGTCCGCGAGCTGCCTTTGGGTAAACGATAAGCTCGGCTACACACGATGTTACAACTCTTACACCGATACACGGAGCTTGCGCGGATGAAAGAACTGGCGCACGAGGCGGTTTAGCTTTGACGTTAACCGATCTCCTCTGCCGTAGATGACATTTACTAGCGTTACATCGGGGCCTGACAAGGCCTCGACCAGGCCTCATCGGGACCTTATCCGGGGCCGGCTTTGCGCTGAAAAATATTACCAGGGCGACTTCTCCTCGTACTGTTCTAGCTGACTTTATTTATTTATTTATCTATTTATTTATTTATTCATTTTCATAATAAACGGACAAATTGCAATTACAAGTGATTATAATCAGAGCGATAAGTATACGATGTAAAATTAGAATAAACGTAATAAATATGCATTTTTACTAAACACTCGACTCCATGACAAAAAACGTTAATTTTCCAGACATCGTTGATAAACAAATATTGTTAATCATACGGATGTTCGCATTAAATTTTCTACCGCGTTGTAAAAAAAAAACCAACACTTCAAGGTACATCTCTCAATTTTTAGATTTTTTTTGAGCACATTAACTTGTCATGCGGATCGTTCGAAAGTTGCACCTTGGAAAACTCTAGCTCCTCGTTGAACAAGCATCCGGTGCGTGAAGGCTCAATAAATTTTTTTCTGATATTCCACAATTTTTCTCCAGCGATAGTGAACCCACTTCCCTGTCGGGAAGCCTGGAAGTTCGCGATATCTATTCCAGATGTCGCCGATTATACCTCTCGGTCGAATCGAATTTAGATCGGGTGAAACGCCGAGCCGCCAGTAGGCTGTGTGAGACTTTATGTAATTCGCATGAGTCCCTAATTTAATTTCCGAGAATTTATTCTAATTACAGTGACAGGGATATTCCGGGTCTCGTGTCTTTCTCGCCCGGTCCTCGTCGTCGCGGGTCCGTCCGTGAAATCGTATTCTCGGCGGAATAATTACTTAAGGGTTGCGTTCCGTTCCTGCGACTCTCGGGAGTCGCTAGCGTGCGAGTCCCCCCCTCCCCCTCCCCCAGCAACCCCTTCGCCCGGACACGTACAACCCTTTCTTTCGCGCATATCACCCCAGGGGATTCTCTTTCACCGTTTACATTCTCCTCCCTTTTTCCTCGTCCTGCCTCGTTTCTGACATTCAAATTCGGCTTTTTACCATACGACGAATACCTCCAGCCGGGAGTGAGTCGGGAGTACAATTCGGAAGATCGGGTTGCACTGCGGCGCTCTTTGGCTCCGGTGAAGACTCCGGAGACGAGACAAGAAAACTAATTACACGGAAGAGAGGGTGGAATCAGTTTCGGTGTCTCCGGGAGCTCCTGAGAAAGGGACTCGGCACCGGGTATGGTTCGCTGGGTAAAGTTCGCTAAGATTCCTTCAGTCTCGCAAAGGAGGTCGAGGAAACCCTTCGAATACCTCCCCCATCGGCCGTATGGTTTTACTTACCGTTCTCCGTTTCGCTATCTGTATCGCGCTCAACCCTCGACGACCCGACGCGTCCCCGCGTATTCGCGTCCCCTCATCGACCGGATTCCCCTACAGAGATTCCCGTAAGAAGATACTTCTCGATGGGACTCGATGGTCCGGTCTCTGGAGAACGAAGATCTGATATCTCTGGCCGATTGTCCTTAAATTCGGGCCATCCGATACCGGGTAATTCCCGAGTTACTGAGGCTATTAGGCATATAGATGAAACATTTTTTAGTACTTTGTTGGATGTTTTTTTTTTTTTTTTTTTTACCGGCTGCTCGAGAATCGAAGGAAACCGAGAGTGGGACGGGCGAAAAGCCTATCGTCCGAGAAATGGATCCTTGATAGTTCCGATTCCAATCGACTACCAATTTTCTCAATACAAGTTCGAGCAGTCAAGGGGCGGGCGGAGGGTTGCGCGCAGACGGTAAAGGGAACGATCAGTATGCGAGACGAGAAGCCCGGGCGATCCATCAGTGGCCCCGTCGAGACATTAAGAACCCCCTGGCAGACCGGCCCTCTTCTTCAACCGTCCCATCCACCCCCGCGCGCCGCGGCAGCGCTCTCGCTAACCGGCAATTTCCATCCGACGTGTAATTGGACGTGCGCGATATCGCATTACATTACGAGAAGCTTGAGTCATCGCGTCGTGCTACACCCGACGGTTTATGTCTGAAATATAGCATGCTCTAACGGTTACGTGTACCCTGAATCGGAAACGGCCCGAGGTGTGCTTGTCGTCGGGTTTTTCGCAAAGTTGTTGCTTCTTTTTTTTATCGATGGGACATCGGCAGCGGTCACACTGGAATTAAGCCTTTCAGGGAGGCACATCGATTTCAGACAAAAAAAAATGGTGTTTAATTTTTTTTTTGGATTTGGGGAGATTGGGGGAAAATGGGATAATGGGGCAAATCGGGACAGTGGCGTAAAACGCAATTTTCCAATAACTTTTGGACGCTCCATTTTGTCCCAACGGTACTTTCGGATTTTCAACCCGGTTTTGTTCCACTTGCGATCACCGCCGCCATCGAAAAGTTATTGGAAAATTGTGTTTTGCCTTATTATCGTAACGGGCAGAAGAGATATATCGTCACCGAGGTAAAATTTTTGCGGCGAATATATCGAGAAGAAAAATGGCAATTTTCCGGCAGGCTATTTTCCCACCTGGTCGTTAAATGGGTCGAGAAAAATAAGTCGAGTATCTTCTCAGTGATGATGACCCTCCGGTAATGTCTCGTATTTCAAAAAAGTTCCGTATCCGTGGAAAGTCTTTTCCTTCGAGATTTTTCTCCCACCGGCTGTAAGGGGATAAAATTTCAATTTACATGCCTCTTTTTCCGAGCCTCTTTCCCGCCCGGTCTCTCACCTGCTGCGTTGCCTCCCGAGTGAGCGAGACGGGTAAGAAATGTTCTGCCAAGAGACTGTACGGTCCCCCATATTCTCTTCTCTGGGCCACTATCGCGAACACTCTCTTTTTTTGCGCGCCAATAGCGCGCGCAGAGCACTCTTCAATACAGCCAGAGGCGGAGGGATATTTCGACGTAGCTGAAAAGCCAGACTCCAAATTGCATCATGTGCTGCGCCCTGGATATATCGTGGTACGCGATACCACTATATATAATCGGGTCGCTTATACTGCATACATATGTATGGGGCATTCCCTACCATTTCGAGCTGGGTCTAGCCTTCCACATCTCCCCTCCACATCTTGGATTGGGCCCGCAGTTTTTTATATGACTGAACTAACTCTCAAAACCACTCAAATTTTTTATTCGGTTTTTAAAAATTGTTCACCATTATTTATGATTAAAGGAAGGAACTTATAGATCGGCACAATTAAGAAATCTAAAATAATCTGAAAAATCTTGTGTCATGTGTAAAAAATTTTAAGATTGGAATCGGAGTGAGCCGGTGTTACCTTCTATTTTTTTTATAATTTTTTCCGAATAAAAAAAAAAACAGTGAAAAGAATTAGAAGAAAAAATCAGTTTATTATGGATTATCACTTGGCCATTCTCATATGGAATACTGCATGTTCTGATATGACCGTAGAAAAGTCTCGGGTGACATTTTCGCATGTCCTATTGTCGAGTGGCACGGAACTGATTCGAATGGATAGGCTGCCGGCTCACGGGTGCGGGAGACCGTGTGCCAGATGACTGCGAGAGGCTTCCATCTCGTCGCGTTTGCGGCTTTCGAGCTTTCCACCCCGAATCCATATCGCCGGGCATTTTTTTCACCGGGCTTTGTATCCCTTTGGACAAAAATCCTTCAAATAGGGATTTTTCAAATAGGGAAAGAAAAAAAACACTGAAAGTAGCATCCAACCGGGATGCGAGGATGTCGAGGGTGACCGATCGGCCCTGACCGAAATCACTAGCCGATGTGATCCTCGTCTCAAGAACACTAAAAAAAGCCATCTGATGCAGGAGGATCCTCGAGCGCCAAGTGTCACTGGATGCATATGACCATCCACTTTCGCAAGATCGGTAAGAGGGTTCTTTTTTTTAGTTCGCCAAAATAACTGGTAGGTCACTTGGATGCTCGGACCCTGGAGCTGCATCAAGTTCCGATTCGGTGTCGAACAAACGAGGACAGTAACGTACTAATCGTCGATCTAGTGGACCGACTCGCCGGAAGTATACAGAAGAGCCATAGCTTCGGTGAACTTGCTGGGCGTCGCAATCAAGTAGAAATTGGAACGGCAATTGCTCTCCGGTCGGTGGATACAGGCATAGAGGGAGATTCCGAAGATTCTGCTGGTCCGTTGCCGGGTTAGGTACAACGTTGCAGCGACTATTGACCCAGAGCGCACGTTAACCAGCGGGGCGAAGGGCGGGAAGCGCGAGGGATTGGCGGTAACCAGGACAGAGAGTCGATGCGCCTGGAGGGCGTGAGAGAGAGGCGATTCCCTCACGTCGCTCTCGTGGTCTTACATCGTCATTAAGCTTCGAACGCGGACAAGAACTGCATGGACGCGCGGTCACCGCATCCTGGAATAATAGTTCCGACGGGGTTGCGCAGACAGCTGGATCGGAGCCTGGAAGGAGCAAGAGAGACGTACGTTTACTCCTGTGCGGGCGGGAATCGTTACTGCGGCTTTTAAACGGGTAACGTACGTGAATCGTCCTTGCGAGAATTCCCGGCAGGTCACCCCAAGTACCCGGGGTTGAGTATATACGCTTCCTCGTCCTACCTTCTGTGACAAACGTTCCGGACTTAACGTTTTCCGATTCTCCAGCTAGGATCACGTGGAGCTTTGAGTCTTGTCGCGGTTGTTGGATAATCCCGGCCTGTAGTGGCGAAGAAGTATTGGTATCGCGAGCAGGATGTCTCGTTGGAATCTGGATCCGCTGACAAGCCAGAAGACCTCACTTACATTGAGACAAGGAACGATTTGTTTCCAGCATGATATTCGATGCCAAAAACACGCCCCGAAACTGACCGAAATAGCGTGGTTTTCGGCGTTTCGCTAAATGGATGGTACTCATCATGCCAAAATACAAGGGAGCTTGTGCTCGACGGATAGTCGAGTTATTCCAGAAGCGTATCCAAACCATGGAGGATAGATACCGAGGGTCCGGGACCTCGTCGATACGACCGCGAGCGCTAAGCTCACGCAATAAGCCGATCCACTACAAGTCAAGCTGCTAACGCTACTGCAACATGTTAACCGGCAACAGAGCAGACCATAGGATCGGAGGGATTGCTGCGAGGATGGAACGCCACAGAAGCTGCGGTGTTTCGACCTCCAGAGCTTGCAAGAGGGCGAATCCTGCTCTATAGTGAACGCCGTGAGACAAACGCGCCGGGTCTCCGTCGCCAACACAGTGGCACCTGCGAGGCGACGTTCCTCGAGGGTCTTACATCAACATTTGCTTGCTCCGTACGTCAACGAGCGAGCCAAGGGTCCGACGAGCCTGTTCATCATCGGGTGACCCTTTAGCTTCCTCGCTGCTGTTTTCGTCGTATATCCCACTCCGCTTTGCAACTAGCAACGTTAGGATAATCCTCTTCCTCTGTGTACATGCGTACCTCGATTTTGCGCGTACCAGATACCTGCTCCATCGCTGATGAGCGTTGCGTTGGAGAAACCCTGTGGATCGCAATCTCTGCTCTGCCAACTATCCAACAACCGTCTTCTCAACTACCCACGACCAGTGGCGACGTGACATCAGAGCTTGCCAAAGACCGGGGTGTGAGGTACTTGAGAGAGATTCTCCTGAATTACTAACGCATGTTGCCCATTGCGTTATAAATGTTTCTCGTTGGCTGCATATCTAATGGTAGGGGACGCCGACTATGCTGTAGGTACCCCTGTTACAAACTGGGACAGTGTCACAAACTGGGCCGTTTACCTTACTGTGGCCAGGGTAGATTGCCGGACAGTATGCAGGATTTTTCTAATGTGGAACCTTCTGCTCCTGATGAGGTGTATTCCCAGTTTTGCCGCCTTGGGCGCAATGGTCAAAGCTTACCTGCAGTGTGTCCTAAATCACAATGTGCTCCACTATCCCTTATTCAATAGTTCAAACGTACCTGGTTTTCCTGGATATCTCGCTCGATGACTTAAGGGGATCGAGCAAGATGTCCCGAAAAACTAGGCGCCAATGACGGGCAGTCGGCAATGCCCTCTATCAATACCTGCGCGGTCCTTATAGAGTTGCTGTAGGGAAATGGATCAGGTATTAATGAAAATTACCGCAACAAGTGAGTATATTAAAAACGATTTCGTTCGGAATACTTTTGTCTGGTTTTTCCAGTATAGATGCTTTTCACATGGAAAAATTGGAACTCCAACAGCCCGTCATTCCCGTGCCTCGTGAGCCTCTGGCATACGGTTTTCCGTGCACCGGGGACCTCGCAGTGTGCGGAGCATATGCGGTATCGGGTGTGCAGTACGAGAAACTGAAGCATCGCCAGCGCGAATCCCAGAACCATCATCGACGTTACACCCAGTGCCACTGTCTGTCTATCTATATCTCGGCTCCCGTGATTATCGACTATTTGCAGATTCCATGAATATGCGATACCCCGAGGTTCGAACATGCAGCGATTGGACGGAGGTAGAGGAGGGTCCGGAGCGGTTCGGCGGCGGCATCAACCGGCATCAGAACGCAATGTTCGCGCTCGCGAGTTCGGTGCACTCACTGTACACCGCTCTCTCGCCGATCTGCTCTACTGGCCGGCGCTCTCTCACAAAGTGGATGACATTCCGGTAGCTCTAAAGCCGCATTAACGCCCGGTCGAGTAGGTCCTATATCTAGTTTCCTCGCACCGCTTTCTCCCCCCTCCTTGTATAATAGTAGTAACCGGAGTGCGAGTGCGTGAATGTGTGCGTCCGTGCACGTTGGGTATTCAACCCTTGGAGGCTCACCTACACTTCGAGTGCGCTCCAATGACTTACGCGTTCCCGTGCGGCATTACGAATTCGGTTTGAAGCTATAGGCACACATCTAGACCGGGGCCCGGCTATCGTACGCCACAGTATTCGTGAAACACCAATTTCTACCCAACCTCCATTCCGGATTTCATCAAGCCACTCCGTTTTTTCGTTTTTCGTTCTTTTTTTTTCCCACGCGATATACATTCTCCGTCTATCCTTCGCTATCGACGCTTTTACCTTCCAACTATTTTATACCTTTCTTTTTGTTATTCTTTTTTTTTCATTTCTTTTTTTCATCGTGTCCACGAGAGAACGAAAAATCACTGCAGAGACGAGGGAATTATTCGGTGAATAGATTGAACGTGTGTCGAAGGTTCCAGGGAAACGGATCCCTGCCGACCGGGCGCCCTGAATTGATCGCTCGTTTCCGGGATTGATTGGTTAATTATTGGGAGTATCACGAATTCGGTTTGAAGGTGGGTATGTAATGAACGGAGGTTTTTAGTGGGATATGCGAATATGCAGTGACTCCACGTGACTTAGTTAGCTTGCTTCCTGATTATTTTCGGGAACATGGAAAATTCGAGATTTTTAGGTGGAATGCTTTGTCCCCGCGGAGAGTCGGTTTCGCTATTGATCCTTCGGCGCTAGTTTTTGGGATTAAATTCTCGCGATTTATGATATTTTCGCACTATGGCTGGGATTGTCGTGAGAATTATCACGAGTGTTGATTCGCCGAAGACATATTCGGGGGAGATGCGATTTCTTCGGCGCAACGTTGTCTCATCGCGGATGACGGAGTGATCGTCGCCTAGTTGGTTTCGCTCATTCGCCTAATGGTTCGTTGGCGCTGGTTTTTGGGATTTACTTCTCGCGATTTATGGTTTTTTCGCCCTGACGCTGGAATTATTGTGAGAATTATTATGGGCGTTGATTCGGCGAAGACATATTCGGGGGAGATGCGATTTCTTCGGCGCAATGCTTTGTCGCCGCGAATGATGAGGTCATCGTCTAGTCGGTTTCGCTGATTCGGCTATTGGTTTATCGGCGCTGGTTTTAGGGATTAAATTCTCGCGAATGATCATTTTTTCGCACTATCGCTGGAATTATCGTGAGAATTATCATGGGCGAATTCGCCGAAGATGCATTCGGCGTGGATGGGGTTTCTGGCGGAGCATCGGTGATTACCCGAGCCGCACGGCGGATAGCGTTCATGCACGGAAGATGCCACGTCATTATCGCCTATTCGCGAAACTCCATGAATATTCGATATCCCATTGGCGCACGGTGAGGCCGATGCGAGATAGGCATCGGTGCACAAAGTGCTCTTGATGGTGGGGCGAATTGGGGATACGGTCGGGATCGAACGAACCGTGGCAAAATCGGCAGCAGCCCGTGAAGGACCGGAGGTGGATGAGTAGTCGAGGCGGGCGAAATTTCTATGGGGATATTGTTCAGATCTGTCAATTTTATTGGCAAAACTACGCACACAGTAAAAAATAATGTCGTAAAATCGGAATGCGAAATTTCGTTAAAAAATATTGTCAAATAACTGACAAACTCGTTTGTCACTTATTTAAATATACGAACCTGTCCTTTTATTTCCTGTGTCATTGGGAATTTTAGTTCTGACTTTTGTTTATAAAAGAAGAAAATTACAAAATAAAAATTTGTGGATAATAAGTTTTTGTAAAAAGTACAAACTTTTTTTACTGTGCAGATCCAATTCGGATATCGATTCAAAGGTCTTGCATTAAAATAGATCGGTGTTTCGATGAATCGAGCACTTTTTTTGGCAGCCAACATTTTTCAACCTAACCGGTCCAGAATTGAAATCGAGAAAATTGGCAACAGAAAAGTATCTCAGAATTGTTCCAAACCGACTGTACTCGAAGGATCAACAAAAACTCTTTAAACTACCCTAAAAGTTTGAACTCCCTGATGGGGCGGAAACAAATTATTACAAAAATTCACCCCTCTGCGGCAGCCGGAAGCAGCCAGCGGGGTAACCCACTAAAAAAAATGCCCCTCATCTCGCGAACGATTAATAATTTACCGTTCGTTTCGCATTCGAATCTTTCGGTATTTCGGGAGCGTGTATATCGTGTGTCTTAATCTATTTTTCATCACCCCCTGTACAAATTCTCTCGGACTTATCGCGAACGGGCCCCCTCGTATATATCCACCGCCCTCGATTATAGTAACCGCGCCGTACGACGAAGCTCCGACAACGACAAAACAGGATCCACTAAATTCCAACAATATTCTCTCGAGAGAGATAAGGGCCATTTCCAATGTAACCTGACGAGGTTAACGAAGAAGCTCTCGGGAAAAATAAAAGAATGAAATGTTCGAGTGGAGGAAGCCGGAGGGAAAAAGAGAAATGAAGAGTTCGGCAGGGTTCGCGGCCGGAGGGAGGTTGGTTGCTTGTCGGTTCGGAAGATACAGCGGTGCGCGAAAGTGTACGAGGCTATAGAGAGAAGACAGAGGGGTTTTTTCCGTATGCGCGGACCAGCCCTTGTGTCTGGTTATAAGGTACGCTGAGAGGAAACTACGGAGGAAAGGGAACTCGCGTACGTCCTCGCGTTCCCTCGGGAGACCGGGAGGAGAGAGACGTTGGGCATGCGGTCCTGAGCCATCCTGAACCACTCTTCTTCCTGCGGCTCTCTTCCACCCTCCTTTGCCCGGATGGCGCAAAGGATTGCATGCACAACCGACACGGCCTTCTTCCCCCACTGGCACGCATAGAGGACAAAAGCGGGGCAAGATGGACCGCTTTTATCAATTTTTTACCACGGGAAACAAAACCTGAGAAGGGCCCATCGTGCCCATTTCGCCCCATCGAGCCGCTTTGCCCCTTGCGCAAGCAAAGATCGAGACACTCGGGTGAGGACTTTGTGAAATAGAGAGGAAAAAATGTATTCAAGTTTTTCGAAAGAGTGCAGGTGAAAGTAGATGGAAAGCAGTGGAAGAAGAAGGCAAATTTACATATATATCGATTGGTAAGAAACAAATGGGCGTACGGGACACTATTTAACATGTAAATCGTTGTGGTTTAAGGACTTTTGTTTCTTAGCGGTCGTTTTTAAAGGATTTTTTACCATAGGATATAAAACCAGTCGAAAACTGCATCGTGCCCATTTTGCCCCACGGTGCCGTTTTCCCCTTGTGCACGCAAAGATCGAGACACTCGCGGGACGTGAAATAGAGAGGGGAAAAATGTACTCGGGGTTTCCGAAAAAGTGCAGGCGAACAAGGAGATAAAAAGCAGTGGAAGAAGGCATACATATATGTATTTATCATAAACATATATATTTTTTTAAATATATATATATCGACTGGTAAGAAACAAAAGGGCGTATAGGACACTGTTTAACATGTAAAACGTTTTGGTTTTGGCCCTTCTGTTTCTTAGCAGTCAATATATTTCTTCGTACCACGGCTTTCTGATATTCTCTGTTTTTATCCTCGTTCGTGCGTGAGGAAACGATACGGTGGGGAGAAGATGCGTGAGCCGGATCAAGTGGATATATCGCCGTGAAACCACACGCCATTGGTGGCTGCTATTTTTTTTTTTTTTTCTGTATTGAGGGAAACGAACGAGTCGCAGGAACTCCTGAGGGGATAACGGGCGGGAAGACACACACGAGCACGGACAGACTGCCGCGAGCTTTTCCGTTTGCAGACGGAGCTGAGAGACAGACGAACTCCCTTCTCGGGTGGATATCGTTGTCTCGGAAAAGGGACGATGGTATAGTGTTCTCGCACGCTTTCACCCTTCTGGATCTCGTTACGACTAATATGCCGTTCGAGCATACACGATACGTGAGTCTACTGTGAGAGCAAAACAGTTTTGTGCTCACCGTTCCGGCCTAAACGACGCAGTTTCTCGACCACTGGATGATCCGGGAGAAACCGGGAAAAAACGGACCAGCTAAGCAACAAAAGACCGTCCGAATCAATCGTTCAGTAACGGAAAACAAAAAATCATAATAAATATTTTCGACACCTGCGAGAGATTGGAGTTTGGGGCAAAAGGGAATACCTCTCAAGGCCGACCGGCAGCGATCCAGGTCCGAGGGACCCATTTTACCCCAATATCTCGGTTTTCCAGTTAATCTTTCGAACAATACTGGGCAAAGTCCAAAAAAATACTTCAAGTCCAAAGTACAAAGTATCACAAGTACTTGAAGTATCAAGTACTTTTTCTACTTGAAGTATTTCTTAAGTACTTTTCGCAATTAGGTTTATAGCGTTAAGCGTTATCTAGGCTATAAAAAATGGCTTATCGTAAAAAAGTCGTTTTAAGGTTATTTTAAATATATTTTTCATTTTTTTTTTCGATTAAAAAAACCCGTAACAAAATTTCATAAATAAAAAGGAAAAAGGGATTCCTTCTCGTTTTTTTAATGTAATTAAAAAAAAATACATTTAATAAAATACATTCTCGTTAAAATTATATTTATTGAAAAGTTTAGGCAGATAACCGTATATTAATAGAAAAAGGATATCATGCCACTCATCGAGTATCTGTAATGAGAGCGTGTATTCAAAAGGCACTTGTACTTGGTACTTGAAATCGTCAAAAAGGACTGGAAGTACTGAAAAGTATTTGAAGTACCAAACAAAAGTACCTGGGAGTTTATTCTCGAGTCACTCGTTTGCGGAACGTATAGGGGAGAAACTGGGCAGAAAATCCTGATGTATCGATGGGGCAAAATGGGTCGTCCAAATTTTTATTGGAAAATTGCGTTTTCCCCACTGTCCCGTTTTGCCCCGCTGTCCCGTTTTGAGCCGCTCTCCCTTACGTTCTATCGTCGTATGCGTATAAACACACGAATGAATCCAGCCACAGAACGCATACGTTTTGCGAACGAGTGCCTCGAGAGCAACTCGCCCGGTCTCGCGTCTCCCACGTGATAAAACCTACAGTCGGATCGGAGCCGGCGGAGTTGCCTCCTGGAGGGAAGAGATGAAGAAATTTCTCTCGAGATTTTATAATACGCAAGAAAAGAATCTCTCGGATCGCCCAATTCTTTTTTTTCTATTCCATCATCCTGCAGGGATGAGAGTCGATGCGAGCGAATGCGCGCGCGCGCGCCTCGGCGACGAGAATCTCGGAAAGCCGTTCGAGTTATGGAATGAGAGGAAGAAGAATAGCGGGCCGGGCCCTACAGCGAGCGAAAACTGGCGAGAGCCGAGAGGATGAGGACGAGGAGGAAGATAGCCCAGAGGTCTCGGCGTCTGGGAGGATCGAGGAAATGAACTTTGAGGTAAGGTACACAGCGGGAAGATAGGTAAAAACGAAAAGAAGCTAGGCTCCAGAGATCTGACGCAACGTCAAAAAGCGATAGAAAGGCTCGGCTGATTCGACGAGGGGAGTTGAAAGGATTCGATATGAAAACTCTCTCTTCGCGCTGCCTTCCCGATCCGGGAATATTCGCGGAGGGTTTCGCTCTATCCGCTCCCCTCCCGACCTTCCCGCACTCTCTCACTCGCGGATCACTCGCGGTATAATATATACTATGTATGGATGTATGGACGTACGTATCTCTCCGAGGGACGCCTCGGGGATTCCGAACTATCGCCGGGCGAGAGGAGAGAGCTCATCATTCTCGACATCTGTAAATACTAAGATTTTCATACGAGCCCATATCTTGCACGGTACATTGACAACGACGAGAGATTTACCCCTCCGACGGATACCGAATTCGTCGAAGAAATTTTTTTTTTTTGCTTTTGCATTGCCTCTGCGGAGAAAAGTTATTAGCAGTGCCAACCCAACTGCGCAATTAAATGCCCTCGAGGCGATTTATTTTATCAAGCCGGCAAATTAGTTGTAATAATAAGAACAATAATAATTATTATTGTTATTATGATTAGAAATATTGAGTTGCCCCAAACATCTACGCTGCGAAAGTAAATTGTAAGTTTAATGCACTAGAACTTGAAATTCGCATACATTACATATATTAATTGAAAATTGATGGACTCCTTTCGTGAAATAAAAATACCAGACATTAAATTTACAAATCTCTTGGCGGTAATTTTCAAACAATGTTCATGAAAAGGAAAATAATGACTACAAAGTTGCAACGCAAACGTGTTTGAAATTTAAGAAACAGTTTATGTGAAAAATCTTCCAGTACCGTTCATTAATTTTCAAACAAAATCTTTTTACAGTGTATTTATTAATATGAATAATAATAACCATTATTTAGTTGTCCCGAATACCTATTTATCAACAATAATAATAACAATAATGATTATCATTATCGTTAATAAAAACCAGTTATGTCGACCAACTAATCATTTTTTTTTCCGAGTACAATCACCGGAAGTCATATGTAATTCGGATTATAGAGTTCGGGGGTAAAAAGCCTCGCAGTGGGGGGTGTAAAGGCAGGAATCTCAAAGAGCCGTCTACTGTGCGTGATTGCTGCAGTTTCGTTAGTTCACTCCGTGCCACTGTGCTCTTACAGAAGCGGATTCCTAGCGAATCACCTTTTCCTCATAAACCCTGCATTCCTCTGTTTACCGAAGCGGGATTACGGCGCTACGGCTCTGCGGGGACAGAGGGGGGTGGATGCAAGAACGAAACGAGAGTAATTATAGCCTCGGTGTTTCTCGTACCTATACGTAATAGTTTTGAGCTGTGAGCTCCCGGAGAGCAGTCGGTCTGGGGTAAGACGTCGACTGCAGACTCGGGAAGACGGAAGATATAGAATGGAATGAGAATGCCCGACACCTCGACAAAGGTGATGATGGGCGAACGCTGCAACGCGCATCCCGCATCCTCGTCGCGCTCCATCTTCCGAAGTTGCCACCCTGTACTCATCGTGTACCCCTTCCTCCCCCCCCGCTCTCGTCCCCGTGCATAATAGTAGAAACGCGATGGAGTCTCTAATTACGAGCAAATTGCAATTTAATGCCGCCTCTATCTTCCGAAGCTAGTCGAGCTTTCGTATCCCGGCGAGGAAGATGCGAGGGAAAGATGCTGCGAGGTTTCTTGTCTCGCTATTAGCCATCCATTATCCAACTCTCATCTTTCACTTGACGAAAGACAAATACCGTAGTTCGAGTGTAAAAGGAACATGCGGGCGATTGTAGTCGCGGACGGCTCGGCATCGCGGCCCCCGGGCGCGCGGC
Source organism: Stenichneumon culpator (assembly GCA_964017025.1). Lineage (NCBI taxonomy): Eukaryota > Metazoa > Arthropoda > Insecta > Hymenoptera > Ichneumonidae > Stenichneumon > Stenichneumon culpator. The sequence continues at coordinate 13,264,378 of OZ024779.1, read as the reverse complement.
GGCGGGGCGATTCCTTGGGGAAAGGCCCGTTTCAGGCAGCGCAATGCCACTGATTCGTGGGACTTTTTTTATAATAATTTTTTTATTTTTTATATGGATTTGCTAGATTTTTTTACGAAGCAGCGAGCCCGAAAGATTTGTGGGTAGTTGTGTAGATTTTATTTTCTTATTTTATAGTATGAAAAGATCGTTGGGGAAAGGCTGATTTCATGAAACGCAATGCCACTGATTCGCAGAAGGGCATTTTTTTTAATAACCATTTTTATTTTTTTATATTTGATTTGCTAGATTTTTTTTTCCGTACCAGCGCGCCCGAACGATTCGTAGGCACTTATATAAATTTTATTTTATTATATTTATAGTATAAAAGGATCGCGCTTTCAATTGCGGAAAGACAAATACTGTAGTTCCGAGTTTAAAAGGAACATGCGGGCGATTATAGTCGCGGCCGGGCGGCTCGGTATCGCGGTTCCCCAGAGAGCGGCGCACCGCGGCGGGGTGATTCGTTGCGGAAACGCTGATTTCACGCAGCGCAGTGACGCCGATCTGTAGGAGGGCGTTTAAAAAAAATTACAACAATGTTTATTTTTTAATTAATTTGCTAGATTTATTTCCGTACCAACCGCGCTCGAACCATTCACAGGTATTTATATCAATTATATTTTATAGTATAAAAGGATCGCACATTCAGGAAACATTTACTTTCCGCTAAACATTCCTAATTTTATTTTCTCTTTGATTTTACAATTTCTTTTGAATTTGTCCATTGTTTATCGAGTATTCAGTAATTTATATCTATCAAGTATCATCTAGTATTAAAAAAAAAAATACTAAAGTCGACGCCAAGAAAAATAGTAAAATTACCAAGAATATAATACAAAAATTGTCGACGTTCGTGCGAAAGAAATGATTGGTTAAATGTACGAACCTTTTTTGTCGAACGGTCTGCGAGAAGGTTGCCGAATAAAAAAATTCAGAGAAGTATCAAGGAGGAGAGTCGAGCACAAGAGGCCGTAATCAGAAACCGCCTCGGGGCCGAGTGCGCGTGAATACAATGTGACCTGTAATCCCCCGCAAGCCTCGAAGAACTCTTGTGGCTTATTCTTCCGAGTGGTAAACATATATATATATATAAAAAAAAAAAATTAGATGAGAATGTGTGCTTTTGCCGAGTCTCCCTAGGTCGAGTCACTCGAGACGCACCCTCGTTGCGTATCCTTTTCGTTCAGCCTCCATCCCGATCCGCCGAAATTTATCCGTCCCTCTTCGTTCGACTTCCGTTGGCGCGACGGGGTCGATGCCCGCGACCCTCGTTAGCCCGGCATCTTTACGTATCACCCTCATGAAAAAAAAAGTCTGGAAAATCTCCCGGTTTTCCGAGACGCGTTATAATCGAAGACACGTTGTCCCTCTCATCGAGTTTGATCGATCGTTTCACCCTCGAGCTTTTTTCTTATTTATTTTTTCTTCGTCGTGTCATCCGGTTTCCCGACACATATTTCACCGGAAATCTTCGGGCAACTCTCCGCCACGCGGTTAGGTTATCGTCTGCATTATATTCGGTAAACTTGGCTGTCTAGACACGAACGACGGAAGAGGGATGGAGTGATACGCGGGTTGTATCCCCGATACGATGAGACACTTTGAGACGTTACGGGGATTATACACTTCCGATAAATCTGATAGCCCGCGATGATCGAACGTTTGCCTCCGACAGCTACGGAATGAAGGATTCACCCGAGATTTGATATGTGATTCGCAGGGTGCCTTGGGAAGACGGAGTGTATCGTATGCGAATTAATGGACAATTATTGGCCCGAGTACACGGAGATAAGGATCTAGGGAACAATACCGTATCGCCCGATAAAAATTATTATAATAAGATACGAAGAATTAATCAGGTGCTCAGCGATATTTATTTGGCTACGCCAGTAAATTCGTTATTATTCTTATTATTGATAGCGGTTTGTTTGCTCGCGCGCGAGCAGCATCTGTGTGAGTATCGGTGAATATCTGTGAGAATCCGTGTGAGTATCCGTGAGTGTCTGTAAGTATCGGTGCGAGTCTCCAATCGACATTAACTATATTATTAATTTTATTATTATTATCGTTATTATTATCAATAATAATAGAGAAAACAAATGATTTTTTAATCTAAAATATACATATATATGAAAAATGTCCTCAATAGTAATTTTTCACCGGATTCTCCTCACCGTGAGTAAAATTCCCGGAGCTTCGATAAGTCCGTGTCACCTCGGAGACAAGAGAGAGGGCATATCTTCGAGGACCGGCGGAAGCTCGAGGACGCGGGATCGCAAGAGGCACAGTGGCTCAGTGAGCGTCTAAGCCTCTTGTATCTTTGGCTCTGTCGCTTCCTCATTTCGTCCTCTTGTTCTTAGAATTCTTCCTCTTCATCTTCTTGCGCGAGCTCTCGTTCGATCGTTCCCGCAATAAAACTCGGTTGAGTACCGCGCCGGCGGACGCCAAGACGGACGGTGGATCGGTGCTGATTAGAAAGATTCTCTCTCTCTCTGTCGCGGGTCGCAGCGGCGAGGCAGGAAAGGGGGTAGAGAGGAGAAGAACGAGAGATTCGTGCCGGCATCGTCTAAGCCTTTCGGGCTCGCTCATCCACGAGGATATCGCGAGCTTCCTCACTTTTCTCCCGGTCCTCGGTAGCAGACCGGCGAACACGATGCCTCCGCTGCTGCTCCAGCTCCGGCTGCATCGATCCTCGTCCAGCATCGCTTCCCTCCTGCCTTGCCGAGCGCATCGCTCTTCGGCCCGAGCGCACACGGTTTTACCCGCTCGAATGCATCACGTCCTCCTAATCCATAACATCGCGCTTTAATTCCTCTCTCTCCGTCTCTCTGCCCGCTCGAAAGAGAGAGCCGGCGACGGAGAGATAAAGACGGGGAGTCCAAGCAACAGCAAGGATCCCGCATCTGGGCTGCCACCGGGAATCCTTCCCATTCCTCAGACGCTTAGAGGTTTTCCCGTAAAAAGCAACGACCGGATCTAGAATTCTCGCTCAGCTTCCTCCCACCGCCAGCTCGATCCGCTCCTTTTGCGGCGACCGCAAAATTACTCAAGGCAACCCCTCGCACTCCCCTCCGCGCGCCTGACGAGTAGCTTTGCCGAGGGACGCAGCTAGAAACTTGCCAATTTACAATCCTTAGAAGCCAATGCATATTCTTCCGGAAATACATTTTTTTTTATACAAAAAAAAATTCGGCTTTTTTTTTTTTCTGATATGCGAGTCTCTTTGCTTTCGCTCTTTCCTTTGGTTTTCGCTCGGACTTTTGTATTTCCGGGAATAGCAGCTTTGGCTGACGAGTAGCTTTGGCGAACGACGCAGCTCGAAACTGGCCAACTTACAATCTTCAGAAGCCAATGTATATTCTTCCGCGAATACATTTTTTTTAATACAAAAAAAAAAGTTGGAACATTTTTTTATGCTGAATTCTGATACGGAAGTTTCTTGAATGTTCGGTGTTCGCTCGGACTTTTGTATTTCATCATCAGCGCTCATAAAAATCGACGAAAAAAAAAGAGCGGACGAACGATCGAAGAAAGAGCTCTGTGTATACACGATCGATTGGTAAACTGGACGAAAGGAAGCTTTCTCTCGCTTCCTCTCCCGCTGCTCGGAGTATTTCATTTCAATCGTGGCGGCGAATGGGCCGTATTCCTCTCGTATTTCTATTCATCGATACCGTATCGTGCGATGAAAAAAAATATATATATATATATACATACAAATATATATATATACATATATATATAATATTTTCAATATACACAACGCATCGGCGGATAGTAACTCGAGCCCGCTGCTCGGTTATGGAGAATTGTATTTTTGCGATATTGAAAATTTACCCTCTCGCTTTCTCACCCCCGGTGGGATTTTTTTTTAAGCTTTCGGCGCGGAGAGAATCGAGAGGAAGGCCATCAAATCGACGGTGGCATATCGGCATGCGCGTCACAGCCAAGCTTCTCTCCTATCCACGCGCTCGCGAGAGAGAGTGATACTTCCGGTGAAACGATAATTTACTTCCGATTCTATCCACGTGCAAGCATCCTTTCCCGTCTCGCCCATTCTCGCTATATTCTCCTTTGATGTTCTCCAGCTCAATCCTCTTCGCTCTCCGACCCATTTCCCCCTTCCTCGTCCTCCTCGCAGTCAGGTCCATCATCTCGCGTCGTATCCCACTCGTCGTATTCCAGAACCGCGCGCAATTCTCGCTATCACGTACGAATCTCTCGGATCACGTTCGCAATAACCCATCAATTATTTTATTAGCCGGGTGCGCGAAATCGCTCCGACGAATCTCTGGTGACACGTCAAGGTAACACCATGCAAGAATAACACCCGACGAAATAACGCGTTGCAAAAAACGTAACACGTAAAAATAAAGTGTTACAAAAAATGACACACGTGAAAATTTAACTTAAAAGAAAAATAACATACTCCAAAATAACACGCGACAGGGGTAACACGAAAATGTTATTTTGGTCGATAGCCCACCTGCCATTAAATCGAAAACAATTTTTCAAATCTATTTACATTTCATAGTACCGTGTGTAGCATGTAATTGTGGCATGCGTTATTTTAACGTGTTATTTTGGGCTTCTTATTATAACATGTCGTTTCGGCTTGTGTTATTTCAATCCGTTATTTTTGTCTCTCTTATTGTAACGTGTTATTTTTACCTTTCTTATTGTAACATGTTATTTTGTTCTGTGTTATTGTAAAATGTTATTTTAGCCAGTGTTATTGTAACATGTTATTTTGGCATGTGCTACTTTAACGTGTTATTTTGGCCTGTCTTAGTGTAACATGTCATATTTGCCTGTGTTATTTAAACACGTGCATCAATACCGTCTTTCGCTGCGCAACAGAGCCAACGTTAATCGGCAAGCCAATCCCGGGGACACCGGAAAGGCAGAAGACCGTGAGATTCTCTTCAATTTCCCTCTCTCTCTCACTCCCTCCCTCGCGCGTCTCCTCGTGGGATTTTGGCGGTCGCGAACGTCGCTTGCCTATATCGTACCAACCGAGCACCATGACAATCCCGGCAATTGCTCAGGGCTCTGCCGAGCATAGGACATATATCGACCGCTGAGAATCGCAACCGCCCAACTCCACCGTTAAACTATACACGAGTTGCGCCCTTGTGACTCTCAACCGTCGGTGTGGACCAGTTTCCGGCCAAGTCCGGCGGCAGTCAAGCCTCGGAAAAGATACAGGACGCGGGCGCCGCGGAGAAGAGAGATCCCCGCTCTGCTTCACGAATTTCCGTAATCGGAGCATGAGAGGACGAGAAGGAAGATCCATCGAAGAGCCAGGCGAGCCCGGAAAGAGCACCGCGACACACCCAACCATCCCACCCACATACACACACACACACACACACGTGTCCACTCACACTGTTCAAATATACTTAATCCCGCACGGATTTGCCAGTTCGGTTAATTGAACGTGAGCTAAATTGCAATGTCTTTCAATTTAATTCATTACACCCGAGGAGGGAAGGACCGCAGATCTCTTCTCTTCGTTATAATCGAGGAATAATCGAGGCGCTCGCCTCGGGCCAAAAATGCATAAAACCCGGAGAGGCCACAGCGTGCCGTCCACGTGTGCGCCTTGTGTGTGTGTTTAATTCCTCCGACGTTAGAGAGAATTTTTCGTAATAAAGCAAAGATAGCAAGATTTAATAATGCAAAACCGGTTGATATATCGCTATGGGGCGGAGGGGCGGAGGGGGGGGGGGGGGGTGCAATTTTTACGGTCGCTCACTCTCGCTCTTCCGAACGTGCGATCTTTCTATGATTTTTTTTAATACTTTTTTTTTTTGCGATATTACGAACGTTACCGCCGCAGCGAGGCGCTTATCTCAAGTGCCGTTGGTCACGAAGCCTGCCCGTAGATTTTTTTTTTTTAATTCTCTCGCGTTCGCTCGAGAGCCGCGAGAGGAAAATGCGGGGCGTTCGGCGAGTGGGGAACGGTTGATTTATTCCTCGGGTATAATTCCTCTTCTCCGCACAGTTTCGAGCGCGAGTTTTACGCCACCGAAATCTCGGCACCGCTACCGCGTCTCGGCTCTCGCTCTCTTTATCTTTCGTACGAGCGCAGATTCTTCTCCTCGACCGGAGCGATACAGACTCTCGCTCTTACACTGAGAGATCCTCTTCGGAGAGTATTCGCGGTTGCGATCTTCCTATATCCTCTCGTATTCCGCCGCTATCCCCGGAGAGCTCTAAGCTGAGGAACCTCCATCCGGCTCGTCGAATAATCAACAACTTTCGCCGGGTGCTTAATGTATTCATTGAATACGGCTAATAGGAAGGCTTTTGCGATTGCAAAGAAGTTGCCCCATGGCCATCCGCGCTCCTTCTGTCTCAGGAAAAAAATTAACTTTTTTTGTTCGTTGGTTTTTCTTTATTTCAGCGATATTATTGTAGGGACAAGAACGGTGGGGGACATTTTTTGTCCATCGTAACTTCGACGAAGACTCATTCGGTCATCGTTTTCTCGTCGATCCGGGGAAGGCGGAGCACATTTTGCAATTTCTTTTATTTTCGAGCGGAATGCTCTGTTTCGGCTGAGAGGAGGCGAAATAACACGGTTGGTAATAAAAACTGTAATTGGCTTTTTTTTAGGTGCCGACCATCTACGACCAGAATCTGATATCGATGCGAAGATGAATTGATACCTTGTTCGTGTGGGAAATGGCCAGAATCGGATTCTGACTTGAAGATGGGTTTGGATCTGCTTCGTGTGAGAATATGTTTTTCATCATAGACGGTCCGGGACGGTTGAGAAAATAAATGCCAGCTTTTATTACCGATAATTCGGTAATCGAGCTCAGTAAGTCATAAAAAATGTAATTATTTTTATATAAAAATATTTATTAATATATTTTTTTAGTAAAAACTGTACTTAATTACACTGTTAATTACCGACCGTGCTCGATTATCGGTAATCTTGTTGAAGAACTCATAAATGGCAGCCTTTACTACCGATAAATGTAACTATTTTTTAAATAAAGAATGCAATCTTTCTTGACAAATAAAAACTGCAATTATTATTTTTTTATAAAAATATTTTACTACTGTCATCTTTAGTAAAAACGGTAGTTAATTGGAGTTTCAATTACCGACTGAGCCCGATTACCGACCCCTCGCTAATCCCGTTGAGGAGTGCAAAATGGCACTTTGAATCCAGCAGAACATTGCGCGAAACTGCGATCGGAACGCGGGCGTTAACGGCGGAGACAGTCGCGCCGTTTATTGCCACTGGTAACTGTACGAAGCGAATGTAGCATGAAACGATTGTTCCAACGCGAACGGGTCGCAGCGACTTCGTCGGGGAAACGGCCCAACAATCCTCGTAACTCCCGCCTCGATGCGATCGGTTATTTCATTTTTACGCCACTCACCCACAACGATCCATCTCGCTGTCGCTGGACCGCTGGAGAACGGAAGTGCCCTCCGATACAACCAATTACGTTGACCATTCGATCCCAAAAAAATTTCCGCAAAAATCCCTTTGATTTTTCCCGCGCTGATAAATTTTTGGATAATTGAGTGTCGCCTCGACCGGGCCGAGCAGCGAAAATAAATTGCGCGGTACAAACGGAATACAATGGGCATTAATGTGTTGTATTTTAATCCCCCCCCCCCACCCCATGAGCGAGAGGATTTAACGCACGTGTCCCCTCCGGTGTTTCCAACACCAACGCGCGATACCGGTATTTTATTTTTTAATCTCTCTCGCTTTTTTTTTAGTTAATCCGAGAAGCGTATTTAAATGCGAGGCGAGTACAAAAGACAAAAATAACGAGAGGATATGGGACATTGTAGAACGGAGTTTTCGGCAGGAGGGATTACACGGGAATTTTAACACACTCGTGAGCAACCGGACAGCACTGAGTGATGCTCGTTCGCACTTTAGCTATCGCTGGATGCGCCCCTCGCCTACCCTTTCGGTGTTTAAAATTTTTCCTTCAGCTTCTCTTTTTTTTATTATTCATGACGCAGCAGACGTGCCTAGTCGAATTCTCGTCGCTGGTGCGAGGCTTCGGGTTTATGTGTTTTCCTCGCTGCTTTGGTATGGAAGAGCGGGGCAAAATGGCACCGTTGGGGCAAAACGGGCTGTTTTTGGCCGTCTTTTCTAGCGAAAGAAAAAATAGAAAAGTTGGAAATCGAATGCATGAGACCGGTCCGTTTTGCCCCGTTGATTCGATAGGCATTTTTCACGCGAAATTAAAAATAGCAAAGTACAAACTCGCGTGAATAACTCCGGTCCGTTTCGCCCCGCTGTTTCATTAGGCATTTTTCGGGAGAAATAAAAAATAGGAAAGTACCAACTCATGTGAATGACTCCGGTCCGTTTTGCCCCGCTCTTTCCTGGAGAGAGTAGAGAGAGGCTCGAACAGAACCGGAGGCACACGCAGTTTACCCGGGCGATGGGAGCCGAGGGAAACACGACAAGTTACTCCATGAGCCCCGTGTCGGCAGTGGCCCATTCGTTTGCGTGTTTGCAATTCTCTCCTTTACCTCCGTCTCTGTCGCTATCCATCTGTCTCTCTATATCTATTTATCTACGACCCGCATGTAGCCGCTACTACTTTTTCCTCCCTTCTCTACAGGGAATATATATATATATATATATATATATATATATATATATATGTATGTATGTTTATTCCGGTTGAATTTATTGGCTATTAAAATACTGTTCGCTCGTAAAATAGTACAGTGCACTCTCTGCAGCCTACCGAAGAATCGAAACAAATTTGACTGTTTTACAAGGCATACCGGCGATACAACGAGAGGTCACAAGCGACCCATTGCTTCATAAGCGATCTTTTTTTTACTCCCACGTATCTATCTACTGTTTCAAAACTGTTTAATTTTTTACAGACATAAAAATTTTTTTTTTACAAATTTGGCTGTTCTACAAGGACTCCCGAAAATTAATGGGAGGTAACAGATTTCCTCTCCTAACAACCGATTGCCTCATAAGCGATTTTTCTTTTCCTATGTATTATTGCCTAACTATTTCGTACAATTCAAACTATTTGTACGGTCATGTTTTTACAGTGCAGTTCAATCAAAAAATTCGAAATAAAAATTCGCCTGTTCTATAACGCCTTCCTATAATCAATGAAAGGCAACATAGATATTCTCTTAATGACCCATAGTCTCATTTTTTTTTCTACATATTATTCCTCGACTATTCAATATAATTCAAACTATTTTTACCGTGAAGTTTGTAACCTAACAATCAATCCTCAAAAAAATTCGGCTGTTCTAAATGACAGCCGGATTTCTCTACAGTGCCTCCCTATAATGAACGAGAGACAGCAAATATCTTCTCCTAACGACCCATCACCTCATAAGTGATCTTTCATTTTTTTTCCCCCTATATATCCATTCCTTCGAAACTATTTAATATATTTCGCAGACTACTTCGACATTCGAGTCCGCAGCAGCTTTTGCGGCAGCGAACTCTCGTGGACCGTTCGCTACTCCGGGAATAAATCTCGCGCCGACCGACCGCGCGTCGATTTCTTTCCCGAGTCGTCGGGGCAAAATCGCCGAAGGAAGAATAAATTCTCATTTCGTTCTCGCAGTTGGCTGTTTCTCCATTACTTTCCATCCACTCCCTCCTCTCCCAGCCTCCACAGCGAGGGCGGTTTTTCCAACAGGCTGATAGGTATAAGGAGCACCGGAGGCTTTCGATCGGAGGAAAGTGGAAGGCAGAGCCAGTCCTCGTTTTTAAGACTTCGACGACTCTCGCTCGTTCTCAAGTTTGTGAATGAATCTTAAACTGCAGGACTGGGCGAACGTCTGACGGGCCGTTCAACGTTCCTTTTCCAGTGACTTTGCTGGCTTCAACGACGGAGAATTTTTCGTCTCGGAAAAGAAAGAGTGAGAGAGATATTTCGGAAGCTCACCCGGCCGGAAGTCACGCTCGCCCCGGGCGTTATTCGGCCGGAAGTAATCGCGTCCGAAGCAGACCTCGGTGTGTGGCATAATTGTGATAAGTCCAGCCATGCGAGGATTTAAAAATCTCGGTGCCCCGACTGCGGCGTTAAAACTGCAGTTTCTCCCCAAGAAATGGCCGCGCGCCGTCAAGAACGCGGAAGTAGAACAGGTGAATTAACACCCCCGAGTTGTTTCACTACGATTGCACGAAAAATTTATCGTTCTCAGGCAAAGATAGAAAAATGCAAATTAGCCGAGAAATTTTGGAATTTGACCGCAGATGCATGGAGGCTAAATGAGGCAGTGCATTTTGGGCTATTTTGGGCGCGGTAAAGAATGACAAATTTTCTGCTGTAACCGACGTAAAATGGGACACTCAATTGCGGACACAGCAAAAAAAAAAAAAAAAAAACCGAAAATTCTGCTGTACCGACGTAAAATGGGACACCACATTTTGCCCCATTTTGAGCACAGAAAAAGAATAACGAAACTTCTGCTGTATCGACATTCCTGCTCACGTGCATCGATGGGGTGTTTTCGGGACCAAACTAAGTCGATTTATCGCACTGACTCGCAACAATTATTATCTATGCAATTAATCGATTAATTAAACCGCTATTTGTCTCCTTATCGAATCGGCGTGATCTTCGTGCGAAGATCGTAACTCTCGTTCCACCTTCGGCGAATCTATATAGTGGGTTGGGAGCGCGCTGTAGGGGGCGGCTGTGAGTACGAGTTTGCTTCTATTCATCTCCTTGTTCTCCGGTATCTTCGGCTTTGCAATTCTAACGGTCGTTAAAGTTAACGATCTGAATTGAGAGTGGAAAGGAAAACAGTCGCTGGCGTTGCGAAACGAGACAATCCAGTATGGAGGAAAGCGCGGACGGAGAGGCGAGGGGCAACGAAGCTTTTGTCTAACCTCCCCCAGATGCATTTCATTAGGGCGCAAGAGTCGTACTTTTCTCGTAAAAAGAAACATCAATTTGTGACAACGAGTCGTTAAACGCGTAGCAGCGGTATTCTTCAGCGACTCTTCTTTACCGACTGGCAGGTGAAGATTCCCTTGCCGTTAATCCACGAGATTGTCACACCCTGAAGAAATAAAAAAAGCACACACACGCAGAGGCGAATCCGCGAGTGTGCGGTGAGAGCGAAATTAAAGCCGGAAGTCTCGCTCAAAGAACGGGGCGCAGAAATAAAAAAGGGAAGTTCATCCTCTCATTCCTCACTCGGAGCGTCAATCGCGCTCCGTTCGCGACTTAGCCGAGTCGTAGGATTTCCGTGTCAATTCGCGGCGCGCCTCGAGGGTGCGATTCAGTTGATGGACGGAAAGAAGAAATAAAAAGGGAAGAGTAAAAAAAACAGTCGTGCGAACACAGTTATTTTTCACTTGTGAAAGCGACGCATTAATCCTAGTTTGGGGCTCTCGACGGAGCGGGGGGAGGATAGAGGATTTCCATGTTGACTCGCTAGGGCTCGCGATACGTGTTTTTCTCACACGGTGTGCGTTACAACTGCAGCTACAGAGTGCACCATATTCCGAAAGGCGGAACTAAAACGACACCAAAAATACGGATATAGCAAAAAAAACGAGAGAAACAAAAAAACAAGAAAACACAAAAAGCTTCGAGGCAGGTGCAGCGAAATACGTAAATTTATCGTTCGTCCGTTAGCGTCACGGCGTGTCTATCCGTTGGTGGAACACCGAGGGATTGACAATGCACTGGAATTCGTCGATGCGGGGATAAAGAGGATTTTCGTTGTTAATTCGGCACTGCTTGTCCGGACTCTCCAGACTCAGGTGGAGTTTCGATCGAGGCTCGAATGTTGCTGGGAACGATGGAGGTGGCGCAAACGAGAGGGACGTTACTGTCGATACTTATTCCTAGGTATTTTGCGTGGGGTAGAGCTGGTGTTTCAACATTATACAGGCTGATTTTAGGCGATTGAGGGGTGATTTTGTGGTTGGAGATAAGTAGCGGTGATTTCTTGACATAAGATGGCTGTATTCTGTTATTGGTCGACAGATAGATTTGTACATTTTTGCTAAGTGTTTTATGTATATAACGCATTGCTTGAATGTGATTTTCCTGAAGACCCTCATTGAGGCTCATTGTATGATTTCGTTTTTACATTATTGTAAGCGGTGGTTAAAATTTAGTTTATGGTCGATACTTATTCCTAGGTATTTTGCGTGGGTAGAGCTGGTATTTCAACATTGTACAGGCTGATTTTAGGCAAGTGAGGGGTGATCTTGTGGTTGAAGATGAGTGGCTGTGATTTCTTGAGATAGGATGGTCAGTTATTGGTCGACAGATAGATTTGTACATTTTTGCTAAGTGTTTCATGTATGTAACGCATTGCTTGAATGTGATTTTCCTGAAGACCCTCATTGAGGCTCATTGTATGATTTCGTTTTTAAATTATTGTAAGCGGTGGTTGAAATTTAGTTTATGGTCGATACTTATTCCTAGGTATTTTGCGTAGGGTAGAGCTGGTATCTCAACATTGACATTGCATCGTAATTCGTCGATGCGGGGATGAAGAAGGTATTCGTTGTTAATTCGACGGTACGCGCCCGGACTTTCCAGACCCAGCTGGAGTTTCGGTCGGATTTTGCCGGGAACGATGGAGGTGGCGCAGACGAGAGGGACGTTACGTCCGCGCACGTCTTCCGTCTGAATTTATGCATCGCGTCGGCGAGGGCGAGAGACAAAGAGCCGGGGAGGAGAAGCATATTGCAAATGTATTCGCAATCCACAAGCATCGGAATAGCCTCTAAATCTAAACCACCCTGGCAGGCTAATAGTCTCGGCAACACTTTCCACCCACCCGCAACCGGGCAAAGCTGAGTTTATCCAAGATGGCCGGCGCCAGTATATCATGCCTTTCAGAGCCCCGAGAACCGCTGGGTAACAAGTTACACCCCCAGCCCACGCCATACTCAGGCGCACATACTACAACTGTTTACTCTGTAACAAACATCCCTCGCGTCCCGAGCTAACGATTATGATCATTATCCCCCGTTTTAATGCGAGGAAAAGAACAAAACGCTAAGAAAATTGAGCACCCAACACGTTTTCCTAATGAAATATAAATTAATTTAACGATGTAGGTGGCACGTCGACTAATTATGTGGATCGTTATGTGTCCATAAAATAGGGTTTTTAAGGGTATTCGTACATCTGTTATTTTTATCATGGTTGTTAGTAATTTATTTATGTAAACCGACAGTCATTTTTAAGATATGGGTCCGAAACGGTTTTGAACATTTTATCATATTTTTTTGTTTGTTGGTTTGGATGTTTGTCTCCCCCCTCCGTTCGGTGAAGTTGACTTCCCTTTTTGGCGTAGCTCAGAGAGTTTTTATTGTAGTGGAGATAAAAGCAAAATTAAGTTAAGAAATCCATGCGAGCGCACAAGTCAACATAATCGCTAGTATAATATAATAATATAGTACATTATAGTATAAAACAATTGTTCCATTGCTGGTGCTGCAAAAAAAAAAAATATGATTTAACGAAAAATTCATTATTGTTTTTGTAAACTCATTGTAAAAGTTCCTGGGACAAAAGAAAATGGTTAATTCAGGGAGAGTGCGTGACGGAGCAAATTAAAGGGTCTAAGTAATCGAGGAATTGCTCATCTATAAATATTTTTATTTCTATGATCCTTTTTTTTTAAATTGAATCCTTTGCCGGATTTCGAGCTAGTCATGATTGATAGTGATGCGTATCCCTGCAATAATTTTCCGATACAGGAGGTGATCGAAGAAGGGATACTAAAAAAAAATTGGATGCAAACGCGATGAAAAAAATTCACCCCCCGTGATGTAACGGATGACTGTCGGTCCGTCTGTGCCGCCTCGAAGACTTGACAAATGTTTCGAATCCCCGACATCTGCGCTTTTACGAGCCTCCGGGCGTTTTTGGCTCGGTGCGAGTTTTCATCAAAATCTCATATTCACTGTACGGTGCAGTCGTCGAGAAGAGGACTCCGGCAGCGCGCGAGTCACTCATTGTGGTCGGTGCCGAAGTTTTCATTGTTATTTTCGACTCGACCCGACAAGTTGCTCGTCGCTGATCGTTCGTCCGTGAAAAATCTTTCTCGCCACAACTTTGTCCACGATTTCTTTGACTTTTCTCGCGTCTCGCGGGACGAGCAGTGCGGACGGACTTCTCTCGAATCTGCGAATCAAACCGAGCGTAAAATTTCAATTGTCATCCATTTCTGCTCACTGGTACGACTTCTATATCCACTATAGATGCATTATGTACTATAAAGCCACGAATTCCCGACGACAATAAAAGTTCACACGTGTCAAGTGGCCGTATATGTTTTGTGGGAAAAAATATATTCGCTTCCTGGAAAAATAAAAAAAATTTGTTATTTTTTAGTTGTATAAATTCATTCAGTTATAATTCTAGCACCCCTCGATAGATTTTTATATATTGTTTTATTTTTTTTTTGTTTTTATCTCGTCGGGTCAATTGGACAAATAAATGAGTCACAGCACTCGCGGCTGGATGCACTCGGCTGTGGCTAAGTGAGAAACTGCAATTGAAACTATTCGATCGGCTTGGCCGCGCACCGCTGGCGGAATAGATTCTACCAAAATAATTTGGTACCCGTGGAAAAGCGGAAACGGGTAAAGCGATGGTGAGAGCGAGGATGAGAGGGGGAGAGAGAGAAGCGGCGCGTGTGTATTCCTGTTCCTGACAGGAAACCGGATGAATAGAGGCGCGACGACGAGCTTGATTAACCGGCCGAGAATCTCGAGGCAGGTGTTTATCCGCAACAGAGTCCCAACCAGCCGGGTGAATTTATCGCGAATTCGATATAGCTGTCACCCGACGAAAACTGGATACGAATACCGTAAATTCGCCTCAGCGCTTTACGTAACTGACGGGAACTTCGGATATTCCCTTAATTATTATTATTTTTTTCTGATTATAATAGTTATAATAGTTATCTATTATAACTATATAATGATTATATTATATATTAGATTATATATTATAACTAGTATAATGATTATAATAGTTATCTTTATAAATATGGATTTATAAAAAAAATTTGCGTAGTAGTAGTAGTGAATTTATTGCCAACACATAAAATGTAACAGTTTTTGATACATACAAAACTTAAATCACATATACACTGCCAATTGGCCATCGACCGAGGTCCTTCAGTCGTTGTTCTGCTTTTTTTATTATTGTTTTATTAATTATTGACACTTACGGTTGAATTTTAGGACGTTAGTTTGAACATAAGATCGATCTTAAGTTTGAACTCAAATTCCAGTGTAGTTCCAGTTCGATCTTTAGTGCGAACTGAAGTTCAATCTTAAAATCAAGCTAAACCATGAAATAAAGTTCGAGCTGAGGTTCGATGTTCAGTTCGGACCTAAGAGAGATTTTAAGAATGCAGTTAAATTCGGGCCATGTGCAAATTACTTTGCACCTTTTTTCGTAACATAAAAAATTGTCTACATCTCATAAAATCAAAACCGTCAAAATTTATTGCAAAATTTATTGTAGGAAATCGTAAACTGAAATTAGCAGATTTCGTCGTGTTGAGGTAATTTTTCATATATTATTCATCGCTGATTGCAAGACTGTAACTCGTTTTATTCGCAGCGTGATATTTGATTCAGAAACTCGTATCACGATTATAACATTTATTTTACTCCCAACATTTTCCATATTAATCCCAAAAATACGATTTTTTGTGAATAAAATCGAGACTTTCAATGGCTAACTGTACCTTCGGCCCAAAAAGGCCAGCGGATTCGTGTTCAGCGGGAAAAAATACGTCGAAATGTGTGGCAGACCCTTAAAAAAAAAAATTCGTCAAAAAATTGCAAGGCTAAATAATTTTGTAGGTTGCTTTGGTGGTAAATTAGGGCTGTATCATCGGCGTATTGAAGTATATATTGGCTAAGATCTACGGATTCTCGATTGGCTAACGTACTATTGTACATGTCGTAGCAGTAGACATTATATAATAATGGGAGAGTGGTGAACTTCGAGGCACCCCTTGTTCCGGTGTGAATATCTCTGAGTTTGTATTTACCGTTCTAACAATTATTCAGCGCCAAACATATGATTTTACGAGAAATATAATTCTACTTTTTGTGTACCTGAAAATATAAAATTACTTTTCCCAGTGTGCAAATTCTTTACTGCTCTTTAGAGATCGTCAACCTCTCAGTCCTAATTTTTTCTTCTTTATTATTTATTCCTTCTCTTGCCGAAAAATGTGAAAAAAGTCCGTTTCGTCTGCGAAACTGCAAGCAGCGATAAGAAACAATACGCCAGTGTAACAGGAAGTTTCCGACGGACAAAGAATTCTTCCGGTCTCCCGTGGGACGCGCCCGCTCTCCGTGCACCATTCCCCGGCAACAATAATAAGGCCTCATGCTCCGAGGGATTGATGTGTACCCGGCAAATTATGAAAATTGCTACGAGGGAGGGACGAGCGAGGGGGAGGGCGAAGGTAGTGGAGAGGCCATTAGCTATTTCGATTGTCTTATTCAAACGAAGCATATCAGCCGGATGGGGGCGGGGAGAGTTAGAAGCGAGGAGAGAAAAGATCGCGGGGTTGGTTTTGCAAGGTTGCTCGTCGGCGGCGGGGGATGGAATCACCCCGCCCCGTCCGGAGTTGTGTTTTCCGTGCAACAATGTCGAAACCGGGTGGCTCCGTGCAGCCTCACGGGTGATCCCGTCGTGAGGGAAACGAGGGAAGAGCCGGGAGCCACGCATGCACGGCCGGGAAGGATGGAAACTCGCACACGTCGGCGAGGGATGATTGCCACGGTGCCCGGGGGATCCGCCGGGGTCGTTGAAAATTTAACCGCGTAATCAGCACGCCGCTGCCGCGTTTTAATTTGCATCGGCCAATATTTATGCTGAGCCTCGCCCGTCTCAGTCGCTCGGGCCCGAAGTCACCCTCCCATCTCTTCCTTCTGGCAAAATTAAAAAAAAAAAAAAAAAAACAACATAAAAGAAAATTCCTATGTACGAGCGAGAGCTGATGTAGATTGACCGAACTATCCTTCGACTGGCCGAGTTCGAAACGAGATAACTCAGTGCAAACCAACCGAGATAAACTTTCGGAGAGCCGAGCTTTGATTTCAACCCTCTTGCACAATTTCGTGGATTTCAACCCCCTCCACCTCTCCTCCCGTTCCCGGCCCGACGAACCTTAATTCTGCTCGTTTGCCCTCCAAACTTTACCTCCCTATGTATATTCGCGGCAAACTATGAAGATATGCCTCTCGGAGTCAATGTTTAAATTATTACGAAGATTTAATCGACTTGGCCGTATATTCGGGACTGCTGATTTCGGCTCTGTTCCCGGATGGATGCTTGGTATTAAAAATAAAATTCAAGAAGAATCACCCTTCGAAGGGACGTAACGAAAGAATTCGAGGTTTTCCGGTCGAGCGGCTTCGTGAGGAAATAAAGGAGAGTTTCTCGAGTCGGCTTCCTGGGATCAAAAAATTCGGCGACGCACGTGTTCGCCATCGCAAGAGAGGACTGTGAGAGCCGTCGAGGTAGCGTTAGAATTTCGGGTCTTGTATACAGATCGTATAGTATTTATATATATCGTTGTACACCGTAAGAGGCACGTGTGCCCCGCGCTGTGAAGAATTGACGAGGGTTGTGAAATGTGTATGGGATATCCGTGCTGCTTTCTTTTTTTTTTTTTTTATTCTTCAGCGCCGCTGTGTGTTCAGCGCAAACCGAAGGATCGAACGGTACCAGCGATCTCGCCCCTTCGGACCAACGCTCCGACGAATCTTGCCCTGTTTTCCTTGTTTGTTATTCATTATATTAATACGCCGATGGAAATGGGGAGAACGGCGTTGAATCGCTTGACGGTAACTCGACGGGACGGTGAAATTGAGCGTGCGATTTGTTGAAATTTATATGAATCCTGAGGCGAGGGGGGGGGGGGGGGGGGTAGGTTGAGAAGTGACGCGGGAAAAATCGTTGATGCAGCAACGTCGTTCGGAGAATTACATCTCGCAAATATTAAAATTGGAAATAATATTAATTATCGCATGTTACATGAAATTTAGAAAATTTATTTTGCTCCAGAAATTAAATTTATAATTTTGTATAAATAAGTACACCGGTAATTTACTATACATTATCCTAGTTCGAGAGCACTTTCAACATTCTTGAGCACAATTTTAGTTTTGGATTTATATGTAATACTTCATACAAAAAATGTGTATGTGTATTAAAAAAAAAACATGTACATTACATTTTCTTCAACGCAACAAATGTGAATGTCGAAAATATAGGCCACCCACATATATAATATATAATATAGAATATAGAGCCCATATATATAGAACATATATATATTGATGCGACGCAGGCCCCAAAAATGTTGTATGTCGTATCGCATGCATTTCCGCATACATGCTTCGTTTCCGTGTTGGCTATACATCAAATTGTCGTATCAATTATTATCCCACCCACGCGCTCGTTATCAAAATCCTCCCCGCAGCAAAGAGCGCCGGATGTGCGTTAATTATAAATATAATTGGGGTTCGTAGAGAAGCGATCCGAACTCCAGCGCAACGAGTTTCGGCGAAAAGTTATCTCACTCCTGCGCATCGTACAGCCTTCCGTGTGTGCACTCGAAGGCGCGAGACGTGGGTTTGAGTTGCCCCCTTCTTCCCTTCATGGTGCACGTACGCCAGAAACGAGAATATAATTCCTCGAATCGCTTTGTCGAATTCACCCATGGGTAGAACGTTCAAAGCCGCAGGAAGCGGTGGAAACCGGCAGCGGCTGGAAGCGCCCTCTGCAGTGAGCGTCGGTGAAGTTTCGTTCGGCGCGGGCGCGCACGCGCGCCGGCCCCTCCGCACTCGGCGCGAGGGCAGTAATTTTCAAGTTTGGACATTTATCGCGATAGGGTTGCGACCGGGAGCTGTAATATAGAAACGAGAGGGAGACGGTGACGAGAGAAAGAGGAAGCAAATGGCGAGCGCCCTCTCACATGCACGCGTATCTCCCTCAGGCACCTGTTTCGTCCGACGCTCCGTCCGGCGTCGGGAGCCTCGAAAACTGGGGGAAACCCCGCGAGTTTCATCCCTCATAACTATTCGAGTGGTGTGGAACGTTAAACTGCAATCACGAAAATTAATACGCGAGCGAGTACTTTCGGTCTCTTCTCGCGGAAAGGGGCGGAATGGGTGGGGGCGGTCCGGGGGGGGGGGGGGGGTTTGACGTAACCCGGGTAGGTTGGACAAACGGGGTCGGATTCAGTAGCACAAAGGTATCTGCAATTAATTAACTGCAAAAAGCCAGCGGTACATTCTGGTCCACTGTGGAGCGGTGCGCACACAAATCCGGTGCAATGTTGGACGGGGTTGGCCCGGTCGCGTGTAACGAGGCCGTACAAGTGTCCGGGGCACTCGACCGTGGGCGGGTGCAACAAATTTATATTTATTCGATAACTCGATTGACACGGTTGTGAAAGCGGCGGCCCGGTGTCCGAGTGGCGGAATTCGCTGGGCCCGCGAAAGCGGCTTCCGGAGGAGTCCGCGGAAATGCCGCTCGAGGTTTACCGCGAAAATATAACACGGCAATGACATTATGGAGTACGTACGTGCGCGATGCCGGCCTCTCTCCGCCGAATGCCCCGTTAAACGCGAAGCCGCAAACGATTTCTGGCCGAACCGAGCGTAAATAGCTTCTCTATCAGCGCGCACACGACCCCCCTCTGTGTTTCTCTGTATGACGCACGGCTGGAGCGACACTACTCTGTTCGATACAGTAAAAAAAAGAAATTGGGCTACGGTAGACGTCGCGGTTGATCTGTTAGGTCTACGCAGCTGTTCGAGCTTTGGCCGATACTTTTTCGTTAATTAATTCATTTTTATAATTAATTCGTACTCATTGATTGATATTTATTCATTCATAATTCATTCATTTATTCATTAATTGATAGAAGTGAGGAAACAGTAATGGAAATTTCTGTCGGAAACAATTAAGCACGTGTGGAACGGCGTGACTGTTCGATAACTTTAAAAAAAGCTACCACAAAGTCTACGGTAGACTTTATGGTAGATCTGTTAGGTGTACGCAACTACGCGAGCTTCGTCCGATGCTTTTCCATTAATGAATTCGTTTTCATTAATTTATCATCAATTCATGTTCAGTAATTCATCATTAATTCATTTTTATAAATTAATAGAAGTTATGAAACAGTAATGTAAATTTGTGTCAGAAACAATTAAGCACGGGTGGAACGGCGTGACTCTGTTCGATAACGTAAAAAAAAAAAATTGGTCCACGGTAGACTTCTTGGTAGATCTGTTAGGTCGCAGCTATTCGAGCTACGCCCGATGCTTTTTTATTAAACAGGTTTTATTAATAGAAGTTACGAAACAGTAAAGTTAATTCTGTGTCAAAAACAATTAAGTAATTACAGCTGTGTCGCGTGAACCCGAAAGATAAAATAAACAGAGCTATGCGCCGTGCGGTTATAATCGCGTGCACGAGCATACAGTCCATTCCTAACAATCTACATTCCGGAGTGTACCGAAATGCCGCAGGGTGGAGAAGGCGAAGGAGGTTGAGAAGCGACTACAAAGGGTTGACTTGCGCAACGGGCTGCAAAGTGCCGGAAGATTCCACGGCAGGTTGAGCTTCGTGATATTCAACGGTCTACTCGTTGCCCGAGGGTGGGGTTTATCAACGCCGGCAACTTTCGGGTCACGCAATGCGTCGCTTCCCAATTATAGAATTAAAATTCATTTCACATTCCAGACTCTCACCCCCATTCGTAACTCCATTTTTCCACCGATTACGTAGTTCAATAATGAAATTTCTGGTTTTTGGTCACGAAGCGCCCAAGAACAAGAGAACGGGGCAAAACGGACCGTTTTCGCAAATTTTTAAAGCAGGACCCCAAAAGAAAAGAATAGAAAGGGTTCGCTTGCACAACAGGCTGCAAAGTGCCGGAAGATTCGACTGCAGGTTCAGCTTCGTGATATTCGACGGTCTCCTCGTTCCCTGGGAGGGTTTGTCAACGCCAGTAAATTTCGGGTCACGCAATGCGTCGCTTACCACTTATAGAATTAAAATTCATTTCACATTTCAGATGCTCACCCTCGTCGGTAATTCCATTTTTCCATCGATTACGCAATTAAACCAAGATGATCCTGAAAATATCTGCATGACATCAAATTTTAATTTGGTCTCTGTCAATATACACTGCTTCAGGAAGACAACAAAATTGTTTACCAGCAGAGTTTTATTCTCAAACTGCACTTCCCAAAGCAAAGTTTGTGCGACGCAAAATAGCTAAAGCTTGATGAAATTTACTCTCATAAGTAATCATTTCTGGCTTTTAGTCACGAAGCTCGCAATAACAAGAGAGCGAGGCAAAACGGACCGTTTTTGCCAATTTTCAAAGCGCCACACCAAAAAGAAAAGACTAGAAAGGGTTGACTTGCACAACAGACTGGAAAATGTCGGAAGATGCCGCGGCAGATTGAGCTTCGTGATATTCGACAGTCTCGTCGTTCCCTGGGAGGGTTTGTCAACGCCAGGAAGGTTTCGGGTCACGCAATGCGTCGCTTCCCAATTATATAATTAAAATTAATTCCACATTCCAAATCCTCACCCCTCCATTCATAAATCTATTTTTCCACCGATTAAGCAATTACATCATGAAATATCTAGTTTTTGGTCACGAATCCTCCAAGAACAGGAGAACGGGGCAGAACGAACTGTTTTTACCAATGTGCAAAGCAGGACACGAAAGAAGAGTCCCGTCTCAAACGAAAAACCATTTTGCCCCAACATCCCCTACTGGCATCCCCGAATGAGTATTCCTGTAACTTATTAATTTCAATGCAGCGCTCCCATCGTGCCGTCTCAAAGGATTCTCCTCCTCCGCGTCCCCGAATTTGCTGGCATCCGAGCCAGAAACACGCAGACTAGTAGTTTGCGTCTCGGAATGATTATTGTCGGATCACAATGGTGCGGTTGGAAGGGGTTCGAGCGCGAAATTGGGTTAATAGGTAAATAAACGGTAACCAAGAAGCCGGCCGTTTTCGGTGGAGCCAATAAGGTTCTCAAGTCCCGGGTTGCTGTGCTGTTCCGGCACTTGGCATTTCGCGTTGAATGAAGATTATAGGGTTGCGAAGCCGAGGCGAGGGTGGACACGCTCGGGTCTCGCAGTCAACCCCCTGCTTCCTCTATATCATCGTTTTCCCTCCGCGTCCGGGTGAGGGGTGGGGGAGGAGAGAATGTTACAGCCCTGAAGCACATAGGGGACCCACCAGGGAAGCGCCAGCCGCAGGAGGAGGAGATAGAGGAGACGGAGGATGTGGGGGACCGGCAAGAGGACTAGAACTGTACCAGCGTAACAGAGAACAGGGGTAGGGGTGGTGGGTATGACGTTGGAAATGTAAATAGGTTTGTGGGCTAAGTGCGCGGCCATTCCGTATTCATGGCTTAATACCGAGTTTCGGTCCATTAAACTGGCTTTACATAGCGCGAAGCTTTGTTCATCATCCAACCGACCCGGTTGGTTTGATACCCGCTGGGTGTTGTGTCGCGCGATCCCAGCGGCAGGGTGAAGAACCTATCGCATCCCGAGTGAACATCCCTCATCATCTGCGAGGAAGAACCGAGCCCGGTTCGCCGGGGTACATCGGGGTTCTAGACAAACATCTTGGATAGCACGATTGGGTCGGATGATCGGAGACTTGTTTTTTTTTAGATCCTTGCCATCTTTGAAGGGTGTCTTTTCTTTTAGTGTTTTTTTGTTTTTCATTCTTGATTGGGATGAGCGGAAATTGTGTTGGGGAGAAAGGGATGAGCAGGGGAGTGTGTTAAAGAGTGGTGAGGCTGCTTCCGCTCTGCCTCTCAGGGCAATCGGCTCGGGGCGAAATTAATCTCCATTAATTATTCGGTCATTGGATGCGGACTCTGGTTACTCGAATTTCGATAGGGGGTGAAGAGCAGCGACCGAGGAGAATGAGAGGGTGGAGCGAGCGCTGCACGAATCGTCCAGCCAGAGGATCCGGCTTGGAGTCGTCCGAATTTTCCGGAATTTGCTTTTGGAGGGGCGGAGGAGCCGATGGGGTGCGGAAGTTAATCGTTCGGGAGATAACCCGCGACTCGACCAGACCGCCGGGAAATGGTTCAAGTGCAGATCAACGAGGCATTCGCACCTCCGCGAAACGCTGCGCTGTCGGAGGTGCCGGCGAATGACTGGTGAGAATTTCTCGGGGTCGCTTCTTTGTCAACAATGATGAGATGCAAGAGATTGCATCTTCGAACCTTGGTTGACGAAGATTCGCAATCTCGCGACGAACCTTCGCCAGCGTCACCGTAAGATCAGGTGGCCCTGGCGAGCGATTTTCAGCAGGAAGTCGGGCACGGAGTTCTGCGAGGCTCTTCGGTTGAGATTTGGGAACAACTCCGTTTTATGGAAAAATATAAATAAATGAAAGTCAGAGGCTAAGTGTTATCTCATAAAAGATGGTTTTTCATCACGAAAGGTTGTTTTTCGTCATCAATGGGGTTGTTTGTCGTCATCAATGGGGTTGTTTGTCGTCATCAATGTTTCTTCTTCGTCATCAATGGTTGTTGTTCGACATCAATGGTTGTTTTTCTTTATAAAAGGGTTTTTTCGCATGAAGGGCTGTTTTTCTTGACAAAAGGCGGATTTTTAATAGTAACTTCGTGTTGCTGGTGCAAAAAAGCGGATTTTCGCCGAGTGTCGTGAAGTCGGCCTCACGAGTCGGAAGGGAGCGCTTTCCGTGATAAGAGTTCGAGGCGAGTGGTGCAAACTTCCCAACCGCTGTCGGGAGTTCGAGTTTTCGTACAAGTATCACATACTACTTTCTACAACAAATGCACAGAAACCCCCGCTTTCGATGCCGGCAGCGCGGCGAAAACGCAACATGAATATAAAAAAAAAGTGTGGGAGGAAGTTAGAAGCGTGATTTGCGCATGCGCGTTATAAATCTTGCACGTCTTACCGCAAAGCGCCACTTTCGCGACAAAAAGGGGGATGTTTTTGTGGTCCTGTTACATAAAAATATATTATCATAACCCAAATTCCAAGCGAATCTCCGTCATGCACATTGTCCGCTGCTGTCCGCATCGTATTCAAAACTCATAGCTGAGTTTCTAAAATCACTGGTCACGGTGAGAAATGATACGACGACGTAGAGAGAGCGTCTCCATGCGCGAGTGTGTGAGTTTTCATCGGTCGTAGAAGCTTCTTCGGCCGTCGAGGAGATTCTCCGATTCGTTGGAAAACGTTCCTTTGTCGGATTCTCCGGTCCCCGTTGAAACGTTCCTTTGTCACCTCTTCTTCTGCAGGGTAAACATGACCCAGTTGTACTATCCTCCGGCTCAATCCTCTCGTCCTCCCTGTCCTCACCGCGGTCCTCGGCACGTCGTTCCACGACGACACTACACTGTACTCTCGCATATCGAATAAACATATTCCGTAAGAGAACCGGAGTGGAATAGCGCTGGCGAAACGCTGGGATTCTCAGTCTGCGCACACAGCCAACCCGTCACAGGGACGGTATCATTTTTATCCGGCCAAAGTTTCCCGGCGATACAATTCTCGGGGACATCCTAAGTGAGAGGAAGAGTGAAAAAGAACTCGAGTGGGGAGACCCGGAGAGGAAAAGAGAAAACGGCAACCGATACCTTCGGGGTAGACAATCCCGCACGAGTGTACATAATATCCCGCGCTATCATCCGCATACCCGAGGTGGATGCGGTTAAACGGGGAAATCGAAATCCGACGTTAAGCACCCAGGCTGAAATTGAAATACAACGAAACTGCGCGGAAAAAAATTGAATAATTTTTTTATGTAGATGAATAAAATGTCGTGCATTCCAGCACGACATCTAAAATGAAATTATTTATCGAAATCATAAATATTTAACAAAAGACAAAAATTAAGAATATATATATTTTTTTAAACCACCATACCAGTATCTCAAGAACGGTACAACGAGCTATTAAATGAAAAATGCACGATTTAATTATTCCATCCATATACGTGCCATACATGAGGATACTTGCCTCACGACACAAACAAACCACACTATTCTATTCTTCATATATTTTTTCATTTTTTCTTGTCGATCTCGTAATTAAAAAAAAAATAAAAAATTAGTGAATTCGTGGACGGAACGTACAATATCGTTCGGGCGCACCGAAACCGATGGAAAAGCCGCGCGGTATTTATTATTCAGATTGTAAAAGTGTACGAGACTACACGCGTTGTAAAACGTGCCCCTTTCACGGGGTGCAGAGCGGCGTACTTTGTTCAATGATTCAATCTAGGAGCATAAACAAGCCGGGCCCGACGCTGCCTCGGAGCCTACAAACTACTATCCGTTTAGCCCGGCTTCGTACATGCACATATAGGCACGCGTGCATGGACTTGACGTGAAAACAGTTGCGGTGTATTCGCGTGTACGTGCACGCGGGACACGCGTGTTTAATGCCGCTTTAGGGCGGCCTTGTCGAAACGAGGTCGGCTGTGTATGTACGAGGAGGAAGTACACAGGTAGTACACAACCTCCCAACGAATGAGAGCACCCCGTTGGATTAATAACCCTCGGCTCCGGCGAGTTATCGATGAATAAAAACAAAACGTATAACAGCCAACCCGGCCCATACACTCGGCCTAGTTGGTGGATGTATTTTGCTTTGGTTCCGCGGCGAACCGACCGTCAACGCTATAATCGAGGCGATGAAAGGTACACTCGCTCTTCCATGGTTTCGTGGTTTTTTTTTTTTTTTTTTTTTTTTTTTTCTGGTAAAGGCGGTGATGGATCCACTCGATATTCAGCGAGAGAGAGGACGAAAGAGAAAGGCTCATTTCTATGAGCCTCGGAAACATTGAAAATTCAAACTAACCGTGTTCCGATCCCACGGACGAGTCAACCCTTTTACCAAACGTCAACTTCAATTTTGTGTGTTGAGAAAAGAAATTTTTAAAAAATATTAAAAATGGAGACCTGTTATCGTTCGCGTGCGACTCGCCAGGCGGACTGTTTCAATTTTACGGTTAAACTGCGTTCGGCGAGGGAATTATTATTTAGAGGGAGTGATTCGGTGGATTGTTCTGGCCGGGGTTTAAACACAGTAAACAATGATTTCGTAAAAACGGGATACGAAGTTTCGTAAAAATAATTTTGTTAAATGAGTGACAAACTCGTTTGTTCAGGTTTAAATATACAAACCTGTCCTTTTATTTCCCGTGACATCAACAACGTTTGTTTGTACTTTTGTTTCCAAAACTAGAACCGGATGGTGGGATCGGAAAATTAACAATTAAAAAATTGTTTGCGTTTGTAGACAATAAGTTGTTGTAGACAGTAAGTTGTCGTAAAAAGTACAAACTTTTTTTTACTGTGTAGCCGGAAGTTTGAAAGTGTGAGAAAATCATACCCGTCGTTCCGATTTTTTTTTCTTCGTTTTTTTGCGATTTTTGGTATTAATTAATTGATAATGCTCGCATTAATTTTTCACGGATTATTAGTTCGGGGAGCGATTTGGTGGATTGTTTTGACCGGACTTTATAGCCGGAAGTTTGGAGATTTGAGAAAATCATCCCCGTCGTTTCGATTTTTTTTTCTCTATTCCTTTTTTTTTTGCTGCGATGCCCGATCGCATTCATAAGTTCCACGGCTGCTTCCGATCGACTGAATAATTGCACTTTATTCGCTGCAGCAAAAAGTTCCTCAATATATTATTTTTTTCTGTTTTTTTCACGAATCAATGGAGAGGAAGCAATTATGATAAAAAAAAAATGGGGGAAAAAAAGAAAAATGAAGAAAAAAAAAATTTCCAACTCTGGTCAATAGTGAAATATTCCTTTCGGTCTCCGATGCCAGTCGCCTCCCTCCGAGGGATTTTTCTGGTCTCTTTCAAGCTCCGGAATTGAATGTACGATGAGAGAAAACGCACGAGCCGAGCCGAGGTACACGGACCAATAAATTTCATTTGAAATTTTCATCCCGGTCTCTCCTCGGCAGCGGGAGAAGCGCGCGAGAGTGAGAGAGCTCCAGATGGCCGGACGGATAACCCTGCCGCGCGCCATCGGGACGAGGCCGAGGACGACTCTCGTTATCGTCCGGGAAAACGAATCGCCCTGGGCGCGGTTTTCGGACGAGTATAACTATAGCATTGCTGCCGAGCGCGTATATAGATAACCGCAACTCGGACGAATTTGCCGGAAGAGCGAAGATTAAAGGTGTCTACGTGTACCGCGACCGAAACGAAAAGGGCCCTCCGCTCGAACGAGCGACCTCCGGGGAATCCCCTAAGAAAATCTTCTATAGTTTTTTTTACCCCTACCAACGTCCATTACGGAATTAAATTTGTGAATGAAAAAAAAAAAAAAAAAATGATAAAAAATAGGGAATTCTTGGAAGTCTTCGACCGATAGACTGCACATATTTAAGTTTGTTTCCGATTACAATCGCGAGGATTGAAGGCGCGAACGAAACGAAAAAGATCCTGCTGGTCCGGTCGAATAAGCGACCTCCGGGGAATCCCCTAAGAAAGTCTCCTATACTTCTTTTAACCCCTACTAAAATCCGTTACGGTATTAAATTTTTTTTAATTAACAAAATGAAAAAATTGAGAACTAAGAAACCTAATTCGATAAACGCACGTGCCTTGGTCCAGTAAACCGCAGATATTATTAATTAATCGTATCAATCGTCGTACCAAAGCGGTTTCCGATTATAATCGCTTTCACGGCGACATGTGCTTTGCAATAATAGAAATATCGATCTCCGCGTATGCATCCTATGCACAGCGGGTGCATTGCCGCTTGAGTGAAACTGCATACCTCCTCTCTCGCTCCATATCGTTCCTGTCGATAGCACCGATGTGCGGCTATGCTAGTCAAATTTACGACGGTTATTGCATCGGGACAAACCACTAGTAGCCGCTCTGATTCTATACTGTATGAGTATTGTTGGGACGTTATTGCCATTGCTACCGGTTGTAAAAAATGATTAACGGCGAAAAATTAGACACGGATCTTGGAGATCGGGAGAAGGAAATTTCAACTTCCGTAGCCTTATTTAAAAAACGAAATTTTGAATAGATTATAATTTAATACATTTTTAGTAAAGTATAATTTTATTGACGTTTAAATAAATTGGCTGACGGACTGCGGTCGATGACCAATTGGCAAGATACAATGTACGTTAAGTGAGATGAGTTTATTAGGTATCAAAAACTGTGACATGTTATGTATTGTCAATGAATTCACTACGAAATTATAATGTAATAGAATGTATAATATATTATGAAATAATAATGTATAATTCAAAATTTAAAAAACAAATTACGGTTTAAGCATTTTTAAACAATCATACTTTATTTACATTTTTAATATATTACACTTAAATTAAAATTTAGTAAATTTTTTGTTTTGTTAATTCGACGTGCGTTTTTCAATCTGCTGGGACTTCCGGTCCGACGTGCCATTCTCGAATCTCGCAGGAGACTCGAGGGATTACGGTGAGGTCCGATCAAATCTAAGCACCGACAACACCACTTGGTTGCCTTGGGTGATCTCTTTTTCTCATTGGGGGTGCTCGGTGTAATCGCGCGGACCACCCAGGTCGTGAAAGCGCGACCGGCGGGAGATAAAAAAAAAATGTTATGCTCGTCGTATAAAAACTCGCGACACCGCGTTTCGCTCGCATTCTCTGTAACGTACTTCCCGCTCCGCTTCGAATTCGAACATACTTCGAACCTTCCCGAGTGTATCCCGACCAGCGCAATATTTTTAAATTAATGAAAAATGTTTTTAAAAAAATTTCAAAAAATATGGTGTCCATATAAAAAAAATCTGTCGAATTTGGTCGTCTCATTTCGAGCCAATGACTATAAAAGTAAAAAATAAAAAAAAGCAACAACTAATCGAAGTTTTGACGTCGAAGGGTCAGTTCCGCGTCGCTGTTGTGCAGATGCACGACGATCCAATATTAATGCCGGTCGTAAAAGAAAAGTTGGCTCCTCGGAGTTGTTACACGGGCTGCTGCGGGAAAGGCTCGCCGAGAATATACCCAGGGCTTTCCGCTGTAACACGTACCTGTACGCACGTAACTCACTGCGGTTAATGGCTTCACAGCTACGCCCACCCCACTCCTCCCCCCCTCTACGACTTAGTATTACACATTTACCCACATACCAGTCTTGCGCTACACACGCCCGAGAGGAGGTTCAGTACAGTGTGACTACCGTATAGCAAACCTCGTGGCGCATGTGTTACTAAAACTTGTGGTCTGGTTTAACCTGCCCGTATCACATGCAGGTACCCGTATATGCCATTCATATGTTTGTTTAACTACGGGAGAGAGCCTCTCGGACCCAAGCAATAAACCAACTATTAATTATTTATGCGTGAACGGAATGAACCGTCCTTTTTTCTGTCTCTTCAAACATTACCGACGCACATATGTTCCGGAAATTAAACCTGACATTTTTCAACGTGCCGCGATTTTTTCCCGGAAAATTACGTTTTATGTTAGAACTTATTATACTAACAAAGAAGGAACTAGTAAATATAACTGTATCGCTAGAGAGATATTGACAGCACATAGTAGTACGAAACTAGGGCACGACCTATGACAGGAAGTACCGGATTTATTAAAAAATTTCGTACACATTGTGGTAAAAATTGTTGGAAAATCAGGGTTTTTCTGCCGTAGGTCGTGCCCTATTGCGTGCTGCCATCAGCTATGGTAATTTTTCTCATATGACTCTCAGTTTTTACTTTATCCTTCTCTAAGTGTATGATTATCCCGATTATCGTGACCATTATTATTATTTTAAAAAATGATTTTTATCTAAATGTTTTTCGTGATCCATAATTTGCAGCACTAATTTGTTTTTGTCACCTGGTGTATCTACTCGTTACCTGTACGGTATATTAGGTGATTCAGTGTCTCAGAACGCACCTAAATAGAAGGATTCTGTTCCAATCTGTTCTATATATCGTTACAGATAAAGCTTGTCTTCTCGCCGAGGATAAGAGACCGAACGGTGCCGCCATCCGGTGACATCCGAGATCCGACAGCGAATGAAACCCGATTGCGAGAAAGACGCTTTGAGATGCAACCGCGGGAGCCGGAGCTTCGCCAGTCGGTTTATTGAAAGCTCTCCCCCCTCGCAAACCCCGGCTGGGAATCTCGAAGAAATATCCCGAGACGGTTCTCGGTGTCTCGAGCCGCGAATGAGACAGTTCCTGGTACCTTCTGGCAACGACGCGATTCCTCGGAATACCCATCTAGCGAGCAGATACAACGAAGACCCGTTTTTGCCACCGCCGCGAAGACGAAATCGAGAATGGAAATGTCTAGCGAAAAATCGACAGAACTGTCGCACGTGTGACAGTGGAGTTTCGAGCTTCGAACTGAGACACGAGAGAATATGGAAATTAAGTTGAGAAGGTAAAGAAAAAAAAATAGATAACTAGCTCTGGGAGGGACGTCGAGGGTTCCCCGGCTGAGGGAGCTTCTTAAAAGGCCGGAAGATCGTGGAAATTAGCGCGGGGAGCGATGAGGGGTTGAAGGCGAGAGTATGTGACTCAAATAAAAAAATTGCTACTCGCCGGTCGAGGGCACGGTGCAACCAACGGCGGCTCGTTCGAAGGGCTTAGAAAGGCTATTGTACCGCACCGAACCGCGAGTGTTTTGCGAAATTGGTCGTCAACTTGGCACTGAATCTTTTGCAGCAAGGGTGGTAGGAAACAATTTAAACGCAATCTCTGTGGAGAGGTGGAATCAAGGGCGAGTCCGATGTCGCGAGGGAGGTGTGAAAATATGATCGTCGAATACGATGTAAAGAACAATTTTTTTTTTTAAGGAAAAGTATAATGAGGAAATTAAAAAATACAATTCACATAAAAATATAGTTCATAAAATTAAAACCCGATAAGGTATCTGCGATTTTATTTTATCATGCAAGGTCAAACATTTGTGGTTCATCGTCAATCGAAGCTGCGAGGGTCCTTTTTCTCCGATGATGGATCGACAGAAAAAAATTAAGTAATAGTAAATAAAAACATTATTCGTCATAAAATAAAATCCAGATAAGATATCTACGATTTTATTTTATAATACAATGCGGAAAATGTGTGTTTCCGCAGAGACAAGGAGCCGAAGTTGCGATGGTGTGTTTGTCCCGAGGATGGATGGAGAAAAATAAAGCGAAAGTAAATGAAAATATCGTCATAAAACAAAATTCGGATAACATATCTACGATTTTATTTTATAACACAAGGTAGGTGGTTTTGCAGCGAGAGAAACATCTGAAGTTGCGAGGGTGATTTTTCCCGATGATGAATCGAGGAAAAAAAAGTGTACTCGACGAGCACGGCCCATTATCGTGCCGATCGGACGTTCCTCGATCCTCACGGCAGTGACGTCACACCACAGAGCCTTCTACTTCCTTTTATAAGTAAATGGCTTTCAACCGTACATATCTTATCTGGATTTTGTTTTATGACGAATAATGTTTTTATCGACTTTTGTAAGACCTGTCGAAATATACATTTCCGAATTGAATGCTGCCACAAGTTATCACTGAAGGGCGATAACGCGTCGTAGCATTCAATAAAAATATATATATACGGAAGAGCGGGGCAAAATGGCACAGTGGGGCGAAACTCAGTTTTCCAAGAATTTTTGGATGCCCCATTTTGTCCCAACGATACATCCGGATTTTCAACACCGTTTTGCCCCACTTACCATCACCGCCACCATCCGAAAGTTATTGGAAAATTGCGTTTTCTCCCATTATCCCGTTTTGCCCCGCTCTCCCCTATAATTTCGACAGGTCTTACAAAAGTCAATAAAAACATTATGCGCCATAAACCAAAGTCCAGATAAGATACCTACGATTTTATTTTATAATACAAGGTACAACATTTGTGGTTCTGCAGACAGAGAGAGAGAGAGAGAGAGAGAGAGAGAGAGAGAGAGAGAGAGAGAGAGAGAGAGAGAGAGAGAGAGAGAGAGAGAAGCTCTCCAGCACCTGAAGTTGCGAGGCTATTTTTTAGTTTTCTCTCGAGGGTGAATTGAGCTCCGCGTATCCGTGGAGCTTCTTTGTCTCCGGGCTCGCGGTTTGGTGGACCGTGCTTTTTTCCGTAGGAAAAACTGCGCCGAAGAGAAGAGAAGATAGAAGAGAAGAGAGAGGGAGCGAATTTTACACCGAGTTAAAGTGCAACCATTAAGATTTCACCACCTCAACAGCCTTTTTTCCTATCTGCCGGTGTCGGCCGTCGGGCGGACGAGGAGAGCCTCGGCATAGCCTGCGAGCGTTCTACCTTTTATTCGCTCCTAAAGACCGCAACGCCCCGCGGGGGTTGTGCGAGAGCGGAGAGAGAGGAGAAAACTTACAGCATCCCTCGTGCGAGGGGCGGCGGAGTGCGGCGAGGGAGAGAAAGAGAGGGCTCTGTGCAGAAGCGAATACAGAGGCGCTACGTGCACGATTCTCTCGCCTTTTATATTCCTCACTTATTTTCTCCGGTACAGCATATACACTGCATAGTCAAGGAGCATCGCATCAGAACCCGGAGCGGAGCTCTGCCTGGGCGAGGAACTTCAACGAGCTTTGTAAAAAAAAAAAAAAAAAAAAAAAAAAACGCCATAAAGCAGAGTAGTTGAGTGTGGAGCGTAAGCGAGAAGGCTCGTTTTTTAATTTTTTTATATATTTTTTTCTGCTATCCATCGACTAAAATTTACAGGCTCTCTGATGACGATACTCCATCACCGAGGGAAGAAAAAAAAATTAATGTCTGAAAGGATGAGTACGATGGCCGATGGAGTAGATGCTTCTATATTCATCCGCCGGATGCAGCGCGGTGAAAGGGTTGACGCTGTATTAACTCCGGGCCCCGGAATATCCGCGTCCTGCGATCAAAGGTGCTTCCGAGCTTCGTTAATCCCCATCGCGAAATATAATATTAGGATGGCTTGGACAGCTCGGACATTCCGCATGTGTGTTGCCTTCCGCATTGTATCCCGCCCCGGAGCGATGGCTTTTAGCCGGCAGATCATTATTCCAACCCCCTCCCCCCCCCCCCTGCTCGCTCCATATGTGGAGTTAATTTTTCAAACACTTTCGGAGAGGCTCGACTAGATCCATCGGCCGCTGTCGCTTTGTTCCCTTTATTTTTATCGTACTCTTCCTTTTATCATTTTTCACCTTTTTTTTCTTTTTTTTTTGCCTCGTTTATTCGATTCTTCTAGCGAGCATCGGTACCTTTTACACAGTACCATATCTACCAATTGAGCAAAATAATCGTCCCTCAATTTTTTCTTTTTTTTCACATTTTTTAACATTTTTTAATTTAATTTTTTTTATTTCAATTTTATTTTAAATTCTAATATTAATTTTTTTTCCAATATATTTGCCTTCTTCGATTTTTATCTGTCCACGTGCGCGACGGTCGTTTCAAGGCCCACGCGAGAGGCAGCTTCGTCGGGCCGTGACTGAAAGCTCTGTGACACGGTTTTAATGCGGGAGCTCGCGAATGGATGGACGATCAAAACCAGTTAGCCTCGTTCGTTCTCCGATGATATTACTCAATGGTTAAAATAGTATTATTAATATAAACAACAGCTTCCCGGCTATTCATACATCGTTTTTATTTTTGTTTTCATTTTTTTTTCTTTTTCTATCGTTCGCAGAATAAAAACTCTTTGATCGGTTTCCTCTCGGTCACTGAAACGCATATATACAGGTACGTACGCTCCGTTTATTGGAAAACAGTTCCTTTGAATATTTTTCATCTTTTATTTTTATTTTTCATTTTTTTCTGTTTTTTTTTTTTTTTTTTTTTTTTTTAAGACTATTGATAAAATCTGCGGATACCTTTGATCGTCCGGAAAATTTATATTCACGGGGCTTCGTTCATTAAGCTCTGCTTTTACGGATCATCGCAATCGACGTGTGACGTAGATAAATTAATCGAGGGGGACATTAATCGATTTTTGCCAAAAGAAAGGGTATTTTATTTTTATTTACCAGTAACAAAACGCCGGTTCGACATTCCTCAACATTACGGTTCATAAAGTTGTTCTGATAATGCAAAAAAATCACCAGATAAGAGTGAACAAAAATTTAACAGATGTTTCAATTTTCGATTCTATCTTTACTTTTATTTTTTTCAAATGACCTACTTTTGAAAAATGGCGTTTCGCCGACTGCCGATTTTGACTCACGCACCACCATCGCCACCATCCCAAAGTTGCGAGAGAATTGGCTTTTTTTCTCATTATCCCGTTTTGCCCCGGTGTGCCATTTTGCCCCGCTCTCCCCAACTCATAAATACCCACGGATATACTCACAAATACTCGCAGATATTCGCAGATAATGCGAGCGCGCGAGCCAACATAACCGCCAGTATAGTATATTAATATATATATGACATGTATAAAATATATCGTATGTAGTATTTATCAGTTGCCAAAATCCTGACTGCTATCTATCTATCGCCGGTAATCTCCGAACGGTGTTGAAAGTGTTGTATGCGCTGGAGGAGAGAAGGGTTGGTGGTCGCGGTCCCGCATCCAAGTCCCGCGGTCACTTCGGCCCCGCTCATTCTCACCCTCCCTTCGGTCCGTAGGGCGGCCCTCGTTCACTCCATGGACCAACGCGACCGACCGCTTCTCTGATTTACAATGTCGAGCTATTATGCCGGGAAATGAAGCGAGACCCTCTCCGTAATTGTGGTTCTAGACTAAATAATTATCGTCCGATTTTCCAACGGGGAGCCCGCCCGAACGCTTGTTCGTTCCCGGTCCCCAACCAGACCCCCGCCCCTGTCCCGCCTCTCGACAGCAATCGGGGTTTCACGATTTTCCAACTAATTTCACCGGCGAGCGCGCCGGGCCTCTGTGTAACGAGACGAAAGAGCGTGCCCGATATCGTATGGGGTCCAGGTAACTCCGGGGACCGATAGAATCGGTTAATTAACTTGGAATCAAGTTTCCTGAACGGCAACCGATAAACTCCACATCTCCAGAAAGGAGACATTTTAAATTAATTAATTATTTATTGTGTTTTTATCATTTAAAAAAATGTATTAATTAATTATTTATCATTTTTTATTTACTAATTATTAATTATATTAATTAATTCATTTTTTTGTTTATAAACAATTTTTTATACATTATTTTTGAGAGTCGTTTGCGGTGGTTTGTCCGGACAAGCCTCGGCGGAGAGCCCTCGAGGGGAGGAAAGGGTTCTCGGATGTACTACTCGCCGAAAAAGTAAAAAAAAAAAAAACTACTTTTCTCTTTTTTTTCGTTGGTGGGAGAACAAAACGAGAGGCACGAGAGACCTTTCGAGGTCTCTTGAAGTTCCATAGTGTTGAAGCACTGTGGACTGCGGAGACTATTCGGCGGTACCCGGAGGAGAGAAAGGAACCGGCCAGACTTGGTTTTTGCGGTCGAGAGAGTACCGAGGAGGCGACGAAAAAGAAATTTGACGCCGAATTCCAAACACTAGCTTGCCAGCTCGCTGCCCTTTCGTTTTTTTTTCTCTTTCAACTATACCGAAGTTTTGCGGTCCGGCGAGCCAGGCAGACGGATCCGTAAAGCTGAGGATCAATGCTTAGAGTCGGCGGATCTTGGGAATGTTCAACGATGCGCAATATTGCAACGAGCATCAATTTTCGCGTAATAAAAATATATGCAACAATGGCAAATCACTACTTAATTTTATTTAACTTAATTACCAAGAAATCTCGCCTTCGTCGGAATTCCAAGATTTTTTTCAACACGAAACTGAACTTTTTTCAATAGATAGAGGACATTAGGAACCACCATTTAATTTTATTTATCATAATTACCAAACCGTTTTTTTAATTTTAATACCCAACTATTTCTATTTATTTATTCTCCTCTGCGGCTGAAAATTCGTCCTGAATAGCGAGCAGGTAGCCGATCAAAATGGCGAGCCTCCTTCGGAATTCCAAGATTTTTCTCAACATAATTTTTTTTTTTTTTTTAGATAGAGGACAGAAGCTTGCCAGCATTTTATTTTTTTATGACACAAAATACCGTGCGTGAAGCGGTTGCAGGGGTAAGATCACGTTTCGAGTGGCGAGACGGTGTCAGCTCGCACGTGTGATCGTCGAGAGCGTAATGGATAAGAGTCTCCGGTTTCCCTTACAAGGCTCACGAGCGATAAATTCATACCGCGTTGGGTTCGCTTCTGTTCGGAGTGCAGAGCCTGGAAGGCTGGCGCGTCTGCTGTTGGGTTGCAGGTCGCCCACAACCGTGAAACGGTGAGCGAGAATTAACGACAGCTGACACTCATTATCGGGCATGTTCGGGCGGTTCTCGGTGACGATCTGAGCAAGGGTGTAAAAAGCCCCGGGCAAAGTTTACAGATAAGGTTCGAGAACCGGAAAACGTTTTCCAGAGGCGCCATTTAAAAAATGGTTTT
Source organism: Stenichneumon culpator (assembly GCA_964017025.1). Taxonomy (NCBI): domain Eukaryota; kingdom Metazoa; phylum Arthropoda; class Insecta; order Hymenoptera; family Ichneumonidae; genus Stenichneumon; species Stenichneumon culpator. The sequence goes on along the minus strand of OZ024779.1, from coordinate 13,227,883 downwards.
TATTCACTTTTCCGGCGCCTCTACACCTCCGGCGAGAGACAGGGAGGACAGCTCGTGTTTCAAATTAGCGTTCACCCAAGGGAAAAACTCCAAAGCTCTCCGCGCAGGAAGCTATACTGAGAGAACGAGCTTGGAAAAACTACCAAGTCGTATGGTAAATTTCGATCAGGCAACATAGTAGACCAGCGCTACCAATGCAGATATGTAAAATTTTCACATGGGCCGTAGCAATTTTTACCCAACCTGTATGGTATTTTTTTCAGAAAGCGGATTGGCAATATTTTGGGTCCCCGGAGAAGAATTTCGTGGTTGCAACTAAGAATTCCGTGGATGAAACTAAGAATTCCGTGCATAAAATCTAAGAATTTCGTCGATTATTTTTTCAACCCCAATTTCGACCAATGAGAGCGCGGTATTTGACATCACGTGGTACAACTAGGTCTAAATTATATCGATAATTTTTCGAAAATTTTCCGGCTAGGTTGCTAGGCGATAAACATTAATTTTTCTGTCACTTGTAACCTATGCGAATGATTAAACGTCAAATTGCCATTCACGAGCATGGACATGAGTGAGCGAAGAAAGCGATTTGGTGATGAATCTCTAGAGAGCATCTCTAAAAAAATCAAACAGAATGTCCCGGCTAATACAGAGAAGAGCAAGAAGTCGATTTGGGCCCAATTTACTGGATTTTGTACAGAGAAAAAATATGTGCTGGATGCAACAACCTCAGATGAAACCCCAAATATAAAAATATTCTAGAAATTCGAAATAAAACCTTGTCAGGAAAATGTTAAATACCACAATCTCATTGGTCGAAATTGAGGTTGAAAAAATAATCAGCCGAATACCCCTCAAGCTTAAAAATTAATCGGGTATTTCCCTCTTGTTTCCCTGCGTAGCATCGATCGAGATAAGTTTTGCTCAAAAATCCCTCGCGCTGCGCGCTCGGGATTTTTTTAAGCAAAACTTATCTCGCTCGTTGCTACGCAACGAAACAATCGGGAAATACCCGATAATTTTTAAGCTCTCGGGGTATTAGAACCGATAAATTTTTTTTTTTTTTTGCATCTCCATACGGAAAAAAAATTATACATAAAAAAGAAGGCGGCTTGGCAAAATGTTGGCATAGCTGGCTAAAAATTTCGTGGATTAAATCTGAAAATTCCGTGGATTAATTCTGAGAATTTCGTGGTTTCAAACCGAGAATTGCGTCAATCAAATTTTTTTAGGTATCTGTACATAAAAAGAAAGATTAATCGCCGCAATATGCCGGTGTAACCTACCGACCTAAAACAAACGATTCGCGATCGCGACGCTGCCAATAACAATTTTCTAGTAAGAAGAATTTATATTCTAGCAAAAAAAAAAAAAAAAAAACGGGACCTTTGGGTAATATCTGCGACAACGAAAACTACCATATTTTTTAGCAGAATGTGTTAAGTGTAACACGAATTTTTGCCAGGATGTCGCTGTAGTCCTCATATACATAAAAGTTCTGTCGGTTTTCGCCATAATAATTTCTATCAGATCCTTCTCTCAATGTACGGAAGCAAGAATTTATTTAAAATACTCATCATTTAAATTATACTACTCGTATTTGTATACTATATTATATAAATATAATACATCAATTATTATATTATTATTTATTAACAATAATAATATTATTATAATAATATCAAATTATTATTATTATCGAGATGGAGTCAAGGATTTTTGCGAACGCTGGACCAGCGGACCAGGTAATCTCTCGTCAAACAGTAGACTTTCTGACTGAGGGAGATAAATCGGACGATTTATTTTTTTCGGACTAATTGGCGGTTTCCTGCTCTGCGAAAAAAATGTGAAGATACCGAGAGAATTTTTTTTCTCTTTTAAATAATAAAACAAAATTCCTGCGGTCAAATTCTATGAAGAGATCTTATATACCAAGTCCCGAAACTCAAGAAACGAAATTTAGATTTTTTTGACAAATCGATCACATAAACATATCTACTCTATGGGCCGCAACGAATTGTTTAAGACCCGACAAATATTTCCCTAGTGCACATATATATATATATATACATAAGTAATAATAAATTGCCGGAAAGACTCTCGCCAAAGGAATTCGTTCAGAGGGAGGGGGTGGGGGGGGGGGGGGAATGAGCGGAAAGAGCCTTACAGAAAGAGCCCTAAGCGATTGAGCATTCCGGGTCGAGTCGCTGATTTCCCGGAATCACGACCGGGTGATAAAGCGCAGTCTGCTCGGCTGTTACACCCGGCTGGAGCGAGAAACGTTGCGAAATTAGCTGAAGATAAAAAGCAGCCGGGCGGAGATGAGAGAAATAAAATATGAAAAAAAGAAGAAGATAAAAGCGTAAGAATTTTCGAGCGGCGAATCGATGATGATTGCGAATTTTTTTGGCAGGATCCTCCTGACGTGACGTGTTCGCTGAAGACCACACGGGAGATTAGAAAAATAAAAATAAAAACGGGGACGAGAAGAATGAAAAATAAGAAAGAATGGCGAGACTCGATCGAGAGCGATCAGCCGAAGAGCCCGATGACTGTGCGAGAGAGGTTCGAGAAACCGGCTGTGACTCATCATCGCTCAGCCAGGTAAAGATGCCAGGCCGACAAAATTCTGACAGTCCGGGGATAAACAGAGGCCTCGACGGGATTCCCGGTAGTCATGAAAATTCCGTCGAATATGCGCTGGATTCGACGCAAAACGAATACCTTCGAAATTAGTGTTATTACCAAAAAATTTGCCGCTATTCAAAAATCAAGAAATACAAAATTTTCTATCGATATATCCTCATTAAAATGTTGTTTTCGAACAAAAAAAAAACCAAATAAAAAAATAACTCTGTACTGAAAATGTATTCTACGCGTCCGAGAAGGTTTGCACATTTAATTATTTATCTTCTTCTTAACTCTATTATTTATTTTCTTATCGATTAAGAAATAATTGTTATTCTCCCTTATATTTACAATTTTTTTGTAGTTTAAAGTACGTTTAATTGCCAAAAAGGTTATTATTATCATTATTATTATTTATTGATAATGACACTCTAGCGCGGGGTTCCTTGAGAGTGAACTCCAGATCAGATGAGATCATAATAAAGAGCAACGCCAGAAGCACAAGCGTTAACATTTATATACATCACATTTAATATATTTAACATTCGACCGGAACTACCGGGATAAAATAGAATTATAAATTATGTTTATTGTACTATAAATATATTTAATTCATTCATTCATTTATCTGAATATATCGAACATGCCCTTTTTAACATAAAACATTTAAAAAATTACTAACATTACTTAATTCCTAAATAAGTAAATTAGTTTAAAAAATGTATTATAAAATAAAGATGAAAGAATATCGCGCACGTGGCCCAGACACGTTTGTCGAATCCTGCACGATTTAGGACAAATTTCTAACCGAATGATACGTTAAGCAGTGGTCTCAGTCGGTAATGTTATGTGAGGCTAGCACCGAGATTTATCGTACCTCGGGAACTAATTAAGTGGCTTTACTTTCGAGATCGATCTACCCCAGAGAAATTCCCTCGCGCGTTCGCCCTCCATCCCCGTGCCTTTAATGACCCGTTCCAATTTCGTCCTCGACGGAGCCACCGTTGCAACTGCATCTCCCCGGATGCAGCGATACGAAAATTTATGTATAAAAATTATCGAGTAAGGGATCTTGCCCCGTGAGATAGAAATCGAAATATCCTGTCCTCGAGCGCGGATCATCCCGTTAGTTTTCTTATCCGGTAAAGAGACTCATAAAGGGAGATTGCCGTTCGTGACGCACCGACAAAATCGACGATACGTTTTGGTTAAAAAAAATATTGAATAAATAAATGATCAAAAAATGTTAACAATAAGTAAAAATAAAAATAATTCAAAAAGTCACGAGTGACAATTTTGAATAAGACGATAGCTATTATGATAAATAAAGGAAGATCGTTGTTCGTGACGAAGCGACAAAATCGACGACGCGTTTCTGACAAAACAACAAAAATGTAAATAATAAGTAAAAATAATAATAATTTTTTAAGTGTCACGAGAGACAATTTTGAATACGACACTAGCAATTATGATAAATAAAGCAAGACTGTTGTTCGTGACGAAGCGACAAAATCGACGATGCGTTTTCCGTAAAAAATCAAAAATTTAAGTAATAAATAAAAATAAAAATGATAAAAAAATGTCACCAGAGACAATTTTGAATAGGACGATAGCTATTATGATAAATAAAGGTAGATTCGGGTGGATCCGGATAAATCGGTCGTATAAATCGGCGGGAGTGTGCACACACGTGACATTTCGATCTCTCGTTTTCAAACCGGCAATATCGTATATAATAACGAAACCTGTGCAGCAGCGAATCGCGCTCGCGTACTCCTGCAGACTGTCCATCCGTTGCAGCGTATCTGCGTTATAGAGAGTTTCGGAGCGTCGGAAATTCTGGTAGAGATATCCATTAATTTAGTGTCAGCTTGCGCTCTCTCGCCGGTCCGCGCGACTCGCGGGCTCTCCCGCTCGCTCTCGCCAGGGCGCATCGAGTAATGCATTATTCAAAACATTTATCTGTACTTGGAACATTCACGAAATTGATTAATGCCGACCGCACGGTTACCTATCCCTCCGCTCACTGTTATTACAGTGGACGTATACAATTATAACGTCCAATGATTTTTGACAGAGGGTGAAACGATAAATCGTATACACGGACCGATGTACATCTATCCGTACGGCGAATAAAATTACGATTTCAATTTGAATAAACGTTACACACGGTAATGTCGATTATGGATTTGAAAAAATGTTAATTGCGTAATGTTTATTGAACGAATTTGCTACACGGAAATAAGCACCGACAAAAAAATTATCCGTCTTCGTTACAATGTGTACATCGTTACTAATTTATTCTTGCGATAGCGAAAATATTTGCTTCTACGGCAACATTTTTGCTACTGCGGCAAGATGTTTTTTATGCAACAACACTAATGTAATGTAGCATATAATTGTATATTATATTATATAAATAATATATAATATAATGTAATATAAAATTTTTTAATACAACAAAATCTTTACTGCCACGGTAAAATATTTGCTGCTGAAGCAAAATATTCGCCGCTACACCGAACATATTTGTTGCTACATCAAGTAATTAATTAGCTGCTACCTAAAATTTCAAGATTTTCCAGGCTCTCCCTGCCTTTAACCCCAAATTCCCGGTGTAAAAAACAACTATCCAGAGTAAAAACAAAAACCCATCAAACATAAAAACGAGCAAAGTAACCCGGGACAAAAACTTTGGCGCACGATCTCCGGGTGACCGAGCGGCTCGATGTGACTTCCAAAAAGAACAACAAAAAAACGATCCAAAATAACAGAAAAAAAAGAATCCGGGTAATGGGTTTTAGATTTTTTTTCCCCGGGAATCCCAATATAGCGTAGGAAAAGCGACGGAAGCAAAAGTGGGGTGGTGGCACTCGGGAGAGAGAGACAGAGAGAGACACAAGTAGGGTAGGAAGCACGGTGCGCGAGAACGCTGGGTTGGCCTCTTCGCGCGCGCGCCAAGAAATTCCTCGCCCCGAGACCATTAATTACAACGCGCGAAGGGGATGAAACTGGTCTCGTTCTCACTTCCTCCCTTCCCGGTCCGGGGGTTTTGCTGTTGGTCGTGAGCCCGCCGGTTTTCCTCCTCGGCTTCCGCCGCAGCGCATACGGCCAAGTCTCCCGTGTATGCCTTGGACTCGCGCGCCCGACTCGCATCCCCGTAGGGCCCCAAAGTGAAAAGCAATTTTAATAACGCCGCGGAGAAGCCGACTTGCGCGGTCTCTCGCAAAAAAAAAAAAAAAAAAAAAAAAAAAAAAAAAAAAAACTCATCCAACGTTTATCCTCGGAAGCAAGCGCGGAGCCATCAAAAGGCTTACCGGGCGCAGCTCCGGCGAGCGGGACGACCGAGTCGTGACGGAGATTCGAATCAACGCGTTTTACCTCTAGCCTCGAAGGTAAGAAAGAAAAGAAGGAATCGCGCCTCGGCATAGCGGGCGATACACGACACCGAGACGAGAGAACCGTAGAGAAGCTCTCGCCGGCTCGCGAGCCAATTATCCGATAGTGGAATGCAAACAAAACCGTTTAGATAAATGACCGGCGATAAAACGCGAGAGGCAGAGGAGCGGAGCGAACGGTGATACAACTCCACCGCAATTCCGACGGTAGGACGAAAATACCGTCGTAGTGTCGGAACGCAAAATCGAAAATCACTCTTCACCGCTAACGCCCCGAGTACGGGGATTCCCCGCGATCCGACGAATTGATTTTTCCCCATGAAAATATTAATCACGCGATTCGCGAGCGAATTTAATAAACGATGTAACACCCCCCGCCCCCTCCCCCTTTCGCAGTCATTCGGCTCGTCACAATGAGGCGATTTAATGAAATTTAATGGAATAAATTTAATCAATACCTTTTCCTTCGTCGATTTAATCGTCGTTTCGAAGTATGATGAACCGAGGTGAGAGGGGTGAGGTGGGGAGGGGGGGGGGTGGTTTCGAACGAGTTTGAAATGTAATTCGGGTAAACAATGCGACTCGAAGCGCTATATCCAGATCCGAATCCTGTGAGCGTAACATTAATTGTTTAAATACGATAACGATACGATCGATTAATCCGGCGAGCGGCGGGAAAACCGGCGCGGGGATTCCCCGAGTAACGAGGTCGTAAAAATTATAGCGCTTGTTCTCGCGGCTAACGAATGCGAGCCAATAAAACTCGATTGTATACTATGGCCTTCCCCCTTCCATTTTGGTCCCTAAAAGTGCGAAAGCGCATGGCCGGCAGCGGGGCTGGAGCGCAAACACGTATTAGTCGTGTGGGCGTTTGGGGGGTTGGGAGTTTGGATCGGGTCATTATTGAAATTACATAGCCTTTAGCCGGAACGGGGGCGAAAACGTTGAATTATGGGTTCTCAATTATTCGTCATCAAAGCGACGGATCGCTTAACGAGCGAGAAATTAATATTCGACCGGTAAATATTGCAATATCATTGAGATAAATCGGCGCATGTCTCGTGCGTGTTTGCTCTGATTAAAAATCAAATTTACACTGGTCCAGCGACACCCCTGCGGGCCTCCCATTGTTTCGCGGATAAGCTGATGGACCCGCAGATTGCGCGCTCGCGACGATTCGTACCGACGTTGAGGCAAATAAATTTCCATTAAGGCTCGGCGAGTATTAAATATTTATATTAAAAATGTAAATCCGGAGATCCTTTTTGTTTGACGTTGGAGAAAATTCCGACGGATCCTGACTGATGACGGCGTAGAATTAATTTATTAATTTCTACGCCGATAAAAAAAAAATATTGATCATTCCATTAGAAAATATTTAGCCGGCATGCTTTGCCATTCGTCACATTTTTTTCGATTATTTCTTTCCATAATTTCTTTCCAACATTTCTTTCCATCATTTCTTTTCATTATTTATTTGCATTATTTTTTTTCTCGAAAATGAAAGAATATATTTTCCATCTCTGTACGGTCATAGAGTAGTAATATGATCGATTAGATCTGCGAATTTCCGTCGACGGTCCTAAAACATTGTCTCCCCCTCCATCCTGAAGCTTATCTGCCACCCTTTAACATGCGATATCACTGCTTTATTATCGTTGATGTTCCACGGGTAGAATCCGAGTAAAGTGTCTCGAACCCCGAGACTCGATTTCCTTCACTCCTTCGGCTCCTCTCTTGGCCCGATTCCGTCACTATTCCTCCGCGTCTCTTTCGCCACCGCCCCCCGAAACGCCACCATCTTCGCCCCTTTACTGCGCTGGAGCTCCGCTTGGAGCTTCAATTACACGAAAATTGCCAGTTACGTTAACTATGTAAGCGGACCGAGGAAGGCGGTAGGAACTGAGAGAGAGAGTAAAACGAAAGATCTCAGAGTAGTTTCACTCCTATATCCAAACCGGAACTCTATACCGCTTATGCTTCCGTTGCTTCTGGCTTCCAAGAGTCAAGAGGTACGCAAGCGAGCTTATCGCTTCGGCCTCTCTCTTACCCTTCCATGGGCTATAATCCCAAGGGCTCAATTCGAGAGCTTTCCGTTTAAGACACCATTGCGATCGCGTATCGTAAACCGATCTCCGTATAAGCGTCGCGATCGGGCGAGCGATTTTTGAATTTGCGCGGGAAACGAAAGAGGAATCGCGAAGATTTGATAACAACTTTATGGAAATTATGAACTAAATATTTTCAGGGTAAAAAATATTATGTATTCGTCTGTCTAAATTTTAGAAATCTTTTTTTATTATAATATTAAAAGGTCGAACTTTTTTTTTCGGTCGAAGCGGTGCTATAGTAGTCAATGTTGGCATTTTTATTTCGGTCCTGGCAGATCCTCCAATTATCAATTTCCTGCATGGCACGAGCGACCGGGCGTGCGAACCACGTGTAATGGCCACGTACGGAGGGCCCGGCGTTGGATATTCGCCTCTGTTCAAACCAAGATTTGCGAATCCACGATACAGCCCCGGTTAACCGAATAATCGAGAAGCTTATCGTTCCATCTCGAATATAAGCAACATTTTCAAATCAATAATTAAAACAAACAAAAAAATTATTTGAGCAAATAAAATTAAAAAATTTAATGGACCAAATAAAAATTAAAAAATGTAATTGACCAAATAAAAATTAAAAAATTTAATGGACCAAATAAAAATTAAAAAATTTAATGGACCAAATAAAAATTAAAAAATTTAATGGACCGAATAAAAATTAAAAAATGTAATTGACCAAATAAAAATTAAAAAATGTAATTGACCGAATAGATATTAAAAAATAAAAATGCTCGTATCATGCTAGTTTCCCAGGAGCAGAGACCGCTGATATCGAGTCGTTCCTTCCAGCTATCAATTTCCCGCATGGCTCGAGCGACCGGGCGTGCGAGCCACGTGTAATGGCCACGTACGGAGTGCCCGGCGTTGGATATTCGCCTCTGTTCAAACCAAGTTTCGCGAATCCACAGTACAGTCCCGGTTACCCGAGTAATGGAGAAGCTTATCGTTCCATCTCGAATATAAGCTTCCTATTACCATTGTACACAAGCGCGTTTGCCCTGTACCGCGACTCTGCCCCTCGCATCCTCATGCACCGCAGCTCGAGATCCACTTGCCAAGGAACCGAGAGGAAGCCTCTTCCGATAAGGGAGCCGAGAACGAACGAGCCCGATTGCGATTGCCAACGCAGCCTCGCCAACTTAATCCTCTCCATCGGTTATTATATTTCATTATTCCGTAATAATTACCTACCCCACCCCCCCCCCCCCCCCCCGATTAATGCAACGAGCACTTCGTGCCGGTAATTTCGCGTCTCACTCCTTCCCCGGCACGGAAACAAACAATATTGATATCCCGTCTAAGCGGGCTCGAGGACGTTGCCGGTAATGCAGAGCGCGGCCGGTAAGAGCCTCGAGGATAAGTAAAATTGTTGCTCTCACCGGCTCTGGCGAGCGCCGATTATCATTACCCCTCGCGAGCATTAATTATTCGAACCAAGGAGGGGGGGAACAGCGAGCGTTTAAGTTTCCGAAGCGCCGACCGAGCGGGAACTGGAGGGAAAACGGAAATTTCTCCTTCTCGCTCTTTATCCCACTCGCCGGTGCTTTGATTACACGGAAATTGGCGTTTATGGAAACAACTAGAGGCTCCTCGGGCTGCAGACGGGAGTAGATATTCAGAATTTCAACCAACCCTCCCCCTTCTCACCCGCACCACTCACCTTGGCCCCTCGTACAGTTTCACTCAATCCACGCTAAGTGCAACGAGACCGGAGCGCAGTTGCAGTTGCTCGCCGGCCGCGAGCTTATCATTCCGGAAAACTAACTCCCCCCTCCCATTCTTGGTCTCTATGCATACCGACTATCGCAACGATTGGACCTGCACGTATGTAATTGCAATTGCGAGGCATTATAGACTCGCATCGTGGATAATTATTGTTATAAGCGTTGATAACCACGTGGCCGGAAGACTCGGTTCCGTTGTACGGTAAATCCGGTGGAGGCGGATTCGCAACATGTATACACATGAGTTTCAATGGATGGAGAAAAAAATCTGGCAGCAATCTGGCAGTAAGTGCTATCGCGCTATTGCACTTTTCTCAAACTCTTTAACGATCAGAGAGGAGAAGGGAATAATAATCATAATAATAATAATTTAATAGTAGTAAAAGAGATTTCTTGCCGAAGTTAATATTTACAGGTGTCTTTTTATACTAAATTTTATACCTAATGCTTATTTTACACCTTGGCATCGACCTGGGTCTTTCAGCCCTAATAATTTATTTTTCTCGCAATTATAAAATCTGAACTTAGTGAGCATTTTATGTTTCATTCAGTGAAGATTTTTCATGAGGAAAAAAAAAATGTTCGCTGAATGGAACATAATAATGGCTCCACCGGCGGAAACAATGTATATTATGGAAATTAAATTATGTATTTACATAAGGGTGTGCTTCACGTTTGTTAAATAAAACTCGTCTATCAGATCGGGGACACAATTGTTACCATTGGAAAATGATGTCTGGTTTAAAAAATGATACATATGTAAATTTATATATCTATGTAAAACCGCATTGCCCGTTGATTAAATAAATACATAGATAAATAAACATATAAAATTGTTACTAAAAATGTCTGAAAATAAAAATTTAGTGAGAGGCAATATTTTCTCGCTGAGCGTTGAAAGGGTTAACATGATAAATAAGGGTACGTTCAGAAACGACTTGAAAACTTGACTGTTCTTCGACGATTTTTCTCCGAACTCTCCTGCTCTCTCTCTCTCTCTCTCTCTCTCCCTCTTTTTCTGTACACACTCGTTTCGGGTTTCTTTTTACCCCTTATTTCTTTATTTCTATCGTAGAGTTTCGAGTCCCCGTTTCCCGTTTCGCGAGAGAACCGGCTGTTCGCGAATCGAAAAGTTACTTCAAACCTCGCGCTTAGTTACAACCGGGATGAAAAAGAGTCCCGGACCAAGATCTCGGCTGGGGGAGCTGCTCGAACACCTGCGACGCTGTACCGACTAACGTTCTTTCGGCACAAGCTCGTCGTTCCTCCGGACTAACGACAACAAATCGCCGCAATTTATTATCCCCGGCTGGTCCAGCAATGGTGTGAAGAATAGTAAAAAAAAAAAAAAGATCCAAAGTATGTAATATCCCCACTGCTCTTATCTCATATTTTTTGCTCCCACTAAACTCAATCCAATTTCAACCGTACATTGTATATCGAAATCACACCCTCAAACCTCAAACAAGAAAAATATACGCCGGAGAAATCGAAAGTCAAGAAAGATAAATAAAGATTGTCGAATTCTCAGTTTTTCTCTCCAACTCAATTCGATTTAATTTTAATCGCGCATCGCATATTGACATAACACCGTAAAAATCCTAAGCAAGAAAAATATACACCGGAGAATTTAAAAGTCAAGAAAAAAAACAAAAAAATGATAAAACTCACCGATTTTCGCTCTCACTAAATTCAATCGAATTTTAATTGTGGATCGCACCTCAACATCGCACCGTAAAGGCGCTGAACAAAAAAATATACCCCGCAAAATTTCAAAGTCAAGGAAATAAAAATGCCCAAAGTTCATAGAACTTTGATCGAGTTTCTACCGCGGATCGCGTATCGAAATCGCACCCTGAAAGCCCTCGACAAGAAAAAATATATCCACCGGAGGAATCCAAAGTCGAGAGAAAAAAAGACCAAAAAAAAAAAAAAACAACAAACTATCGCCCGACAGCAGTAGCACGCGCCAACCGAGTGCCGAAAAGTGCATCGGCACGGGATGCAGCTGATGCACATTGAGCTAGCCGGGGAAGCCGGCACATATGGCAGATACGGGCTTCGCTCGAGAGGAAACTTGGCAGTCGTCTATAGTCATAGTCGGACGGGGGGGCGGCGGGGTGGGGTGGAGGGGGGAGGCTACTGTGCACCCTATGCCGGGTACAGATGCACGTAAGAACAAGAAGAAGAAGAAGAAAAAGTATCCATGAGCCGTCGAAGTATCGGCAATATGCTGCGCACAACCAATCCACCCCAACTCCCTCCCCTCCATTTTTTATTTTTATTTTTTTATTTTTTTTTATCGAAATATACGTTTTCATCTCACTCTTCGTTCGGCTCCTTCGCTTGTTCGTTATTTGTTTCGCCAGCTAGGAGGGGGAACAAGCTACGAAGCTGCCGTTCTACGACAGATGCCACGCGCCTCTCTCTGCAGTCAACCCCACCCCCCCCCCCCCCCCCCGGCACTCCAGCTCGTCTCCTCGTCTCGCTCGAGACGCGCTCTGCTCCGCCTGTAATCGCATGTAAATTTATCGAGCAGCAGTCTCGCCAGCCAGGCCGAAAACCAGGCAGACGACAATGTTAAACCGCCGACGATTCTCGAGCACCGCTGAGCATTCCGACACTCTGTTATCCGTGATAAACCTTTACCCCCCCCCCCCCCCCCCGCCCACGACTCCCTTTCCCGCTCTTTGCGAAGATTTGGTTAAATTTCCACGAGCATTTATCATCGGACCGACAAAATGTTTCGGGATAATGGAACGAAAAAGAGAGAAGTAAACATTTTTCGGATGCTCGGTCGGAGCAATCGACGTCGTTGACAAATTCATCGAGGTCCAAGAGAGGGTTTTTTTTTTTGGCGTCCTTTCCTCCGTTGCGACTCTCCCTCTTCGCGAAGATTCGGTTAAATTTCCCCGCGAGCATTTATTTATTTATTTATTTATTTATTTATTTATTCAGTTTTATGGGCATACCTATTTGCAGGATGACAAAAATTTTCATCCAAAATAGACTGTGGCACACATCAATATCATACACTGAGAGAAGGATCCAGTAAAAACTACTGAACATCTAAGAAAAATTACTATAGCACATAGTAGTAGGGAATTTGAACGCCACCTATGGCGGAAACTCTCAGATTTTCCAACAATTTTTACCATAGCATCTAAGAAAAATTCTTGTAAATCCGGTACTTCCTACCATAGGTGGTGACCCAGTGCCTTACTACTATGTGCTATGGTAATATTTCTCAAACGATATAGTCATTCCTACTCGATCCTTCTCTTAGTGTTCATATGCATATAAAATCACGTGGATCAAAAAAATAAATCAAAAATATTTATAGCCATTCGTAGTCCGCATTTCTAAACCCGTATTTGCAAATTTACCATTGGACCGAGAAAATTTTACGAGAGACAATGGAACAGAGAGAAAGGGAGAAAAAGTAAACATCTTCGAGTGCTCAGTCGGTACAATCGACGTCGTTGACAAATTCATCGAGGCGCGACGGAGAGTTTTTTCTTTTTTTTTTTTTCTTCAGGGTGTCCTTTCGCCGATGAAATTTTTAACGAGCGTCGCGCAAAGGCAGTTAGCGGTGTACTCGAACAGAGGAGCGTAGAGAAAAAAAAAACGTAAAAGAAAACCTTGAGGCGGACGGTTTTTCGCAGTCGGTAAAATTGCCACGGTAAAAGAAGCATTTTTTAACAGTCAATTAGCAAGCTCGCCAGTCTCTTTGCTGCTGTAACCGTCCATTCTTTCTCCTTTCGTGTATTACGTATTCTTTCATCGCCGAGGAGACTCACCGGCTCCCGCTGTCCCTTTTCGTCTCGTTCCGGGCACACTTTGCTTTGCGCGTCGCGACACACTCGCCCGAGCAACCCTCCGGATGTACCGTCCTGCGCGAGGAGGCGCAGACATAAAGGATACCTCCTCGAGGGATGAGACTAAACGAGACGAGTAAATAAAGGAATAACGAGATAACCGAACTGAGAATGCTTTGTCCGGGGAAAGCTCTCATTATCATCCTCGTTTGTCTATCCCAAATATACGAAAAAATATAATTGCAATTAACGCTCCATCTATCAATTCATGTATACTTATATATATTTTCATAGAATATATATATATGTCTAGTAAATGTATTTATTAACAATATTTAAACATCATAAGGATATTAATTAGGGTGGTCCTTAGATTGAACATTTTTGAATTTTCTGCACCCAGAAAAAAAATGTATTTGACGGCCACCGTTTATTCTACTTAAACCAAATAAACGGCAACTAAAAACCTTAGATGTTTATGCGAGGTTAAATAAAATGCTTATAAACAAAATAAAAAAAAACAATATCTTTCCCAATGAAATATTCGGTTCTTTTTCCGCGGCGGATTTTCAGCTTCTACAACATTTTGTAACTATTAGCTATAATTGTCGAAAAGTTTGTTATTTTAACCGGCGGTAGCGACCGATAAAATTGTATTCATTTCGGAGATGCTACACACGTCACATCTTTATTTTATACCTCACGATAATACGGGATCTCCCCAGAAAATTCGAAAATGTTCAATTTAAGAACCACCCCGATGTTGATACATTTAAAAGAACATTATATATATGTATTGCCAATTTTCCATCGACCTAAGTTCTTCAGCCAATTTTGTTATAAAATAAAAATTAACGCTCCATGCATATACATATATATATATATATTTATAATTTTTTTTTTTCATTATTAATATTTTATAATTTTTCATTCATAATTAACCGTGTATTATCTCGAGAGCTGCTATCCTTGGCGGAGCGGCGAGAATACGGTTGATTAATTCGGCAAGGGAAGGTACAGGGAGTTAGATAGACAGAGAATTATTATATACATAGCGAGAGGGTACCCATTAACCATATGGTATATTCCCCCGTTTCTCTCCGACATTTGCGACAGCGTTCCCGGATGGTCGTATCGGACGGGGCTATGCCCGGAGGCGGAAAAGGTCGTGAGAGCAATTAATCCCGGTCTCCGTACGTTTAGATATGCATAGATATATTTATATACTATAGGTGTATGTACATATATATAAGTGTATATACAGTGTAACGAGCACTGATGGCCTCTATATGTGCGCAGACCCGGGAGCGTATCTTTCCTCAGTATCTCCTGCGTTTCGTGCCATTCTCCACTTGGAAGTTTGAGGCTCCTCTCAGCCGGCTAGACGACCCTCGCGCGACTCCTGAGCGCGAAACAGAGAAGAGCAATAAATCAGATTTCGAGAACGCGACGGGGTACGATAATAACGGTATTCGCAAAAAACCTGTTCAAGTTTCGGCTGCAGTTAAAAAAATAGCCCCATGGAAATGGAATATGCGCAAAAAATATATTACACTCGATATATTATACTCCAAATGTATGTGAATTATAAACATTTTTGTTTTTGCGAAAATATATTCGATAAATACATTTTTCGATTTATGGAGTATGTACTTTTTTTTCTTCACAGAGATGGAAACTCGATCGTATCGTCTTTAGACATCTTTTGTTTCACTCAAATCCTTATCGTCCGATTATTTATTTCTTTACCCGAACGATAACTGACGCCGTCCGGTAAAAACAAAAACTACCTTCTTTTTAAAAAGTTCAAAAATTACAATAACATAATAGTAAAAAAGTTTCATAAAGAAATCACCAATAATTCACGACAAACTTTTTTATATTCTGTGTACATCTACAATTACCTAACATTGAAATGCAAGCCAGCGGACTAATTTACCTCAAGAAATGGTATCGCAACGTGTTATTACAATTTCGTTTTTTTTTTTTTTTTTTCCTGTAGTCCGGAAATCGTTCTATGATTATCATATTTTTCCTATAGACCCAAGAATTGTTTCAATTAAAAGGCTAATGGTCTGCGATTACAGAGTCAAAGTGGTATATAGCCCAGACGGGTTATGCGCGATAGTGGCATTCCCGGGGACTGAAATCACGTTCTCTCACTCGAATGGGGTAAATGGGTAGGTATGTATAATATTCGTGGATAGGACGATTTCCCAAGGGGGACGGTTTCAGAATACCGGTGCTCGACGGTATAACCGCAGTCGCGCCGTGAACGAGTCCATTTCTGTGTCCATTTTCGAGTCCCTCCGCAACCCTCCCTCGTGCCTCTGGACCGTGGAAAGGGAGGAGGACAGACAGCCGAACGAGCCAGAGAAAACATCGGCGAGGGGCGGAGAGTATTAACGCTTCGAAGGCCGCCCCGTGGAAAAATAAAGTGGGAAAGCGGCACGTCGTTATCGTATGAGTTTCTTTCCCAACAAACCCCCTCACCCACCCCCGGTCGAATTTGCGTATGGGCGCGATTTATATGCCAACGAGAACCTCGCTCCCCGTCGCTCGGATAACATAAACCGTAATACGAGAAACTCGGGGAAAAAGGAAATCCCTCCGAACAGCGTCCATTAAGGACATCCGATTCTACCTTCAGATTTCATCGTGCTGGAAATTTGTGAAGCGAATTTTTAATTTTAACAACTTCTGACAATGCATGTTATTTTTTTCTGTCAAGTCAGTTCGTCTCTTTCAGCGGGAAACGAATGTGGAGAGCCATACAAAAAATTTATCATTGTAAGTAATCGCATTCATAAGGATGTTCGTGGGTTCCCATATTCGCTGGGCATGTTCGCTGATGTATCTGGTGAGTAGGCAAAAAATATAAAAACGCTTCGTTCGCAGAAATCGGGAATATGTGTGATTCGTTGGCTAAAAAAGCTGTTTTTTTTTTTTTTTTTTGTAACGACATGGCTGGAGGCTGTGGAAAGAATATTCACTTCTTGTCTCAAATTATGGTGACAAAAGTCTTGTAAAAAAAGGCCTTGCGAACTCATAACTAAGCGCAGTTTTTAATTTTGGCGGCTTCAAAATGTCTAATTAGACATATTACTACATATGTAGTATGTCAAGTGTATAAAAGTAAACGCAACTGATTTTTATTAAGATTAAGGCGTCGACAGAAATCTATTTTTAAATATAATTTTATACAGAAGAATTTTCCGATCGAGACGAAATTTTTTAATTTCGCCGCTTCCGATACTACGTTACGTTCATCGACTCGGTCGTTCTTTTCACTCGTACTTTTCGACAGATATCCATTTAAAAAAAAAATCGAAGAAAATAGTTTACCGATCGAGACGAACGGGCTTGAATTCGCGAATGTTTGGGACTAAAAAAAATAAAAAATAAAAATAAAAAAGTACATATATATATAGTCCTGCTTAGAGAACGTGCTTTACCCGGTGCAGTTTTCGCCATGGGTTTTGCACGTACGAGCCGTTGCAGAGTTGCACGGAGACCGGGTCGGGGAGACGACGACAGGGTAGATCGTCGGGACTGGGTGAATGGAGGAGTCCAGAATTTATTTGTGCATCGGTCACTCGGCCAACAATGCTCCTCGGTGCTGGTTGCTGCTGCGTGCAGACCGGCCTCGAGATAGAGGGAGAGAGAAACGATTTTCCACGCTCGTTTCCATCGCGAGATAGCGGTCTTCACCCCCCTGCCTTGCCAGTGCCGCTGCTGCTGCTGCTGCAATTCCTCTTCCTCTTTCTTTGCTTATACCTGACCCACTTCCTTCCGCTGCAAGCAGCCTCCTTCTCCGCGCACGACTTACGACCGCACCACTCACACAAACGTCCGCCTATCTCACCCAAACCCCACGCGCTATTCTACTAACGGGCATCCTTCGAATTTCATTCCGTAATGATTAAATTCTTCGGTAGCGACGGAGGGGGGGGGGGGAGGATCTACCTTCGGTGAGAGGAGTCCCTCTATGTGCCTGGTCGGATAACTGCATTCTGACGCAGCTCCGGGTTCGCCCGGAAGTGAGCGCTGAAAAAGGCCTCAGTACGTAGATCCGACTTGGTGTGACCATGATTTTTTTTTTACTCTGATTTCGCCCATTCTCTACTATAATCTATACTATATTTCGTATTCTATGTTCTGTACTACGTTCATTGGTGTTATGTATCGGCGGTATCGGTGTAAATAAAACGTGTTCCACGGCGGAGTCATGAGATTTCATTTAATTTAATTCATTCGACGGATTTCTCCTTTACGATCAGAATATAATGTATAATAAATCCTAAATATAAGAGCTCCGGAGGGACGAGTTGTAAAAGTTGAAACTGTTAAAAATCCTCAAGTGTACGATTTATAAAAATTGTATGTACCTCAGGTTACTTAAGTTTACTTGTTTGTACTCATTAACTTATACTTGCTTTCATTTATTTATTTATTCAGTTAAATATTATTTTATTGAGATCTGTAAAAGAGAGTATGCAAATAAAGTCCGATCGATGGCAGAGTCGTAAGATCTGCAAAAAAAATCTATACAAAATTAATAAAACATTATTTATTATTTAATAATAAAAATTAGTAAATAAAAAAAAATCGGTAAAAAGTATAGTGTAAACGAGATCTCTTCTGCGGTAGACTCGCGATGGATCTACGACGAGTCTACCGTGGATCCGTTATATATAACTGTATATGTATCTGATCTAATATATATATATTATATATATACGCACACATAGTGTAAAAAAAAATATATATTTTCCTGGGTCACATCATGCCCTGAGTAACTAGCTCGAGAGAATTTGTTTGCCAATTATCGTTAATTATATGCGGTCAAACCGACACTCGCGAATTAACGGCGGTTCACCGCTGTCAAAAAGCCACAGAATCAAAACAGGACAAAACAAAAAAAAAAAAGAAAATTATTTCAATAGGTCGAAAATGTTGATTCGCAATTGCGCGACACCAAACTGTAACCGGAAGCGTGTAAATGCGAATAAGCGTGGCCCATGAGGGACGTCGAGTGGGGGCGGGGGGGGGGGGAGGGGTGGTCCGTGTTGATTCGCGTAATAATCGGAGGGAACTGCTTTTACCGCAATTTCACCCCTTTCGCTTCGTCCGGAGGTTCGCGCGATGTGGCAGCACCCAATGTTCGGGGGGGGGGGGGGGGGGTGAGAGAGGGGGGTGGGGCACGGATGCTAATTTCAAACGAGGGTTAAACTGTACACTCACGTTGGATGGAGATAGCTTTTATAACAGGGCGAATTGCGGCCGGCCTATTATTCCACCTCGAGGTTATTAATCGACGGGCGCGGCGGGGGGGGGAGGAAGGGGAGGGGTTAGGCGGGAGAGAATAGAGGCGGAAGGTATATAGGTCGAATCCACGAAGCGCCGGTACACGGCAGCTGTGCAGCCCGTTGCAGTTAGCTGCAGTTCGATTGACCGTGACTCGATTATCTCTCGCGAGACTAAACTCAAACGATTCTCACCGATCGCGCATTGAGCACTAACCGCGAAATTGTAGCGGCCCAAAATTTGAATCGAAAATGACGAGCGAACGATGCACGGAGATTAATGGATCGACGGAATTGGGGAGAGCAACATCCGGACGCGGGAGCGTTTGGGTTATTAAAATATGAAAGGAACACTTGGAAAACCTTCCGGACTTTTCTTATTTTTATTTTTATTTTTATTTTTTACAATAATTAATAAATCGTTATTACCGTGAAAATACCGTGACATAAAATAGTATGGGAAAAAATGAATACCAGAAAGACATTAAAAATGAGTACAGTCGTCTCTCCGTAATATCGCGCATTCGGGGTTCCGGATGCGATACATTAGAGAGCGTGCGAAATTATGGAATGCCCACACTTCTATTCTAATAGTGTGATCTTTACAAAGAGACGACCGTAAGGGACGCAGGCGCAAAGCCGCCCTTGTTGTCTCGCCAGCAGAGCGACCCCGTACAGTGGGGGAAGCATTCCTCTCATGGCGAGACAACTTAGAGAGAGAATTGAGGGAAAACGCGATATCATAGAGCGCGATATTACGGAGAGTCCACTGTAAATACAAAAAACGAAAATACCCCAAAACAACTCTGGAATTCCTCCGGAAAGAGTCAAGTTTCGCGGATCTTGGTCAATAATGTGACGACGGAATATCCTTACAATATTTTTTGCCAAAAGTATCGAATCCGTAAAAAAAAAATAATAATACCAGAAACAAATTAAAAAGAACTAATTACAAAGAACGAAAATACCCCAAAACGACTCCGATGATGATGCAGGCTGAGCCCAAAATGGTCAACATTGGCCATCGCAAAAAAAAGCGGATCCATCGTGAATGAAATTCCTCCGGAAAGTGTCAAGGATCGTGCTCGGGTTACCGTCACAGTTACGTGTCGAACGGGATAATTCCAAACTTCCGACTGCCCGTGCATCCATAAGCGTGTGTGATATACGTGCGAGTTACGCGATCGAGAATTCACGACGGAATGTGCGATCGTCACCTAGGGGAATCGGGGCAGCCTGTTGTTCTCGATAATCGCGTCGAGCTAAGGAGGAAGGAGGAGGACGAGAATTGAATATCGAGGATTCCCGAGTAGCACGGAGTGAGCCACATATCGAGGCCAAGGCGGGAGCCGGAGCCCAGCATCAGCATCTCAGTCTGTTGTCTATCGGCTTGTGTGCAGTTACGTGAATGGCGTTTGCCCATGGCTATGAGACAGTGCAATCTCCTTGGTTGCAGAGCTGATGCTATATACCATATATATACATACATACATATATATATAGATATATATTGTATATATATTGTATATATATATATATATATATATACATATACCGATATAGAGATTGAGGCACTCCGATGGTCCCGGGACAAGATCCGCGTAGAGGAGCCGCCGGTACAGCTAATAGACATCAGGGGGTTGGGCTGCTGGGCTGATCGCGAGCGCCGTGAGGGATGCAGCTTGTACCTATCCCTGTATATTCTACTATCTGACTATCGTTTACCTCATGAATCAAGCACGCGATAATGAACATGATCGATTGGGAGAGGTTTACTCGCGTTTCGATTAAATATTGCCTCAAGGGCTGATTAATCCGAGATCTATGCTGTTTCCCGCCATCGGTAAAGAATTTAAAATATAGTAACTTCCGATGCGCTGTGAACTGAGTTACACGAGTCGCACGAGTACCAACGTAGCACGAATCTAAGGCGAGTGCTCCTTCTGGCGCTGTATAGCCAGCGTGCGTAAAGTACGAGAAGGGTGCGTAAAGTACGAGAGGCGAGCGTAAAGTAGGAGAAGCGTGCGTAAAGTACGGGGAACGTGCGTGAAGTTCAACCGGCCCGATGTCTGCATGGACCCGATACTTATAGTACACTTGGCCGTAAAGCACTACTTACGCCACTCTCGGCAGACACGAAAAGTAGCACTTTTCATGCATGAGTTACATAATAATACATTACGATACTAGTGCGAAAAGTTTTTTCTGTCGTGTTTGAGTTTTGCAGCACGAGCAAAAGACGAGTGTTCACAAGACTATCGTAGAAGATTTTATTTGACAGGGTGTGAAATGAAGATTATGTGTTATTCGCTCACCATAGCGCACTTCCACAGCGTCCCCGTTCGATTATAATCCGCATTTTGATGTCGTCTTCTCCTTTGGACCTCCTTTACGATACACGCACACCATCTGGAAATGAAAGGAAAAAGAAAAGTGTTTGATTATTGAAGCTCGAATCGCTCGCGGGTTTGCGCAAGCTGAGACCCGAGCCCCGTGCAGACTCGAATCCCGGACGACGTATGTCTCGCGCCGGAATCATAAAGAATTCAGTACACAGAGGAGGAAGCAATTCCGGGATCGTCTCTCGAACGATATTGCTTCAACGTCCCCGGCACTTCGACGGGACGATGGACGGTGTGGTCGAGGATTTAAAAATACAAAGTTGGTCCGAAACCCCCGTGAATCTGGAAGAGTGACCTTTTCCACCTGTTTCTTTTTTAGGACGTACCAATTCCAGGATTTTTTAAAAATGTATCAGACCGACAAACAAAACTCCATAAATCCATTAAAACTATGAGATTTTTGCTGTCGATCGAGCCTGAAATAATCGTCAAAAATCATAATGCAACTGGCGAAAAATGTTTTCACCGACTATATGAACCAATGTATGAAACTTCCTCGAAGATATTGCAAGAGAATGACATGAAATGCTGCCGGCGTTTCTCTCGTGAGCTTGGCTGGAAAGGTGAAGTGTACTTACTATGACATACATATTATGACAAGAAAACAAGCATGCAACAAATCGATGAAAATCGTTCCGCAACTCACGCAAAAATATCTTCACCGACTACATGCATGAGCCTTCCTCGAAGGCATTGCAAGGGAATGACATAAAAACTGCCGCCGTTTCTCTCGTGAGCCTGGCTCGAAAGATAAAGGCTCGAAAGGTGTGCTTACAATGACATACATATTATGACATAAAACCAAACATGAAACAATCGATGAAAATCGTTCCGCAACTTGCGCGAAAATATCTTCACCGACTACATGCATGAACCTTCCCCGAAGATATTGCAAGAGAATGACATAAAGACTGACGGGGTTTGTCTCGTGAGCCTGACCGGGCGTGCGCGAGGGTAAAGAGTACATATTATGTATATTTGAGTAGTTGTGAAAGCCTTCGCTTCGGCGAGGGCTCCTCGAGAGGCAGTACACCGGTAGTTGTACGTGGGGGGAAGGGAAGAAGGGAAAAAGCGGAGAGCGAGCCTCTCCTGTACTCTGTACTGTGAAGCATGCGAAAGGAGCGACAGAGTGTAGGGAAACTCCGGGCTCGTCGTCTCCCGTGTCTTATGCCGGAGAGCGAGTACCTCTGACTATTCAGTAATACAGCAAAGTGGCCACCCCGCCCCCTCCCCCCCGCCCCCCGCCCACCCAGCGTTATACACCGGGCTCTCCCGGTCTCTCGCCCCGTATGTACCCCGCCGGTACTCATGGGACTCGCCCGCTTCCGTTTCTCTACTAGCTTACTACTTATCGTCGTGTGCAACTACGCGGGGGCACATTTTCAACGAAGCTAAAACGTCCCCGTCGTCGTGGCTCTGCTCGGCCCTTTTATCCTGTATTTCGCATTCTCGCACGACGATGACTGCAGCACTGAAAACTATTATTCCCTCCATCTCGAGCACGGTCTTATACAGAGGTCTGGGCACTTCTGTACCGTCCCCGTGTTGTCAGTTGTGACGAAAATGAAGCCAATAATGGCGGTCGATTCAGGCCGAATTACGATTATTGATTAATGGGACGATTATAAAAGAAATACAGTTTGTTGCATTAATAGCAAAGCGTCTTATCGGACAACTCACAAACAACTGAAGTACAAAAACTTATAATCAAATAAGAATATTCAAATGTCTTTCTCAACAATTATTAATCTGCCGGCGTATGCGCAATACGTTGAAACTCGGAGTGTCGCGTAATAATCGGATGCGTTGAAATATTACTATCGAGCAGCGGAAGGCGTAGATGGCGCTGCGATCGGCGCTCCGGGGGCTACACGAGTCATTGCACGGATCGCTCGCTCCCACCGCATTCATCTTCAATTCGCTGTATCTCGAAAACTCATAGGTAAAAAATGTCCAATTTTTTTTGCAAGCTTCGTGCTACCTTTCTCCAAGATTGTCTCGATTTTTGGGCTATTCTTGAATCTCGTTTGAACGGTGGAAAATAAAACGTGACGTTCGCGCGTGACTGTCGCAGGAGTTGCATAAAACTCTCGGCAACTTATAGTGTAAATATCCACGCTCGGTTACGGTAAATTTAAGTGAAATTAGACTGATGTTTGGATAACGTGTACCAGAACATGTGAACCAAGTTTTGACGGATTCTCGAAGAAACTCGTTCGGTGACGGTGATATTTTAAAAACCGGGACGAGCTAGCGCGGGCTGGAGAATGGCGAGAGACACGACAAAGTACAATACCTTTCTAATATTTTAGCAATTCAGGGACTCGGAGAGGGAGACAAAATGGCTGTTGGCCGTTTCTGCGTGCAAGCGGAAGAACGACGAGTACACGTTTACCCTCGAGCGGTAAAAGCACCGTGGTTGTGTGCAATAAGAATTCGACTCGGGGGCCGCAACTCTCACTGAAAAGAGACACACACACATGGAGTTAAAAATATATAAAAGACACGAAAGATTCGCGAGGTACAGAGAGAAAGAGAGAAGTAACATTTTCTCCAAGTATCGTTCTACGGGAATAACTCTCCAAAGACCCCGGAGGGTTGATTCTGTGAGAGGCAAGAGAATGGAAGCAAGAAACAGATATAATAGCGAAGAAAAGTAAAAAAAAACAAAAAAAAACAAAAAGAAAAAATGAGCCGGAGACGGTTGAAAAGGAGAACGGTGAAAAGTGTACCTACGAATACCAATTATTTTTTATCGTACCTTGTCCCCCCCGGTAGTTTTTGTAGATGCAAAGTTTTTTCTAAGACATATATATATATATATGTATATGTATATTTTTTGCATGAAAAATAAGAGTTGTATTCGCCAGTGGTGGTGATTCTGTTCGGCTAATCAGCCGAGGGACTCCCGTAATCGAGCAACCCTTCTTTTTTTTTTTGCCATTGCGCCCTCCACGGTTGTCGAACGATAACGCGATCCTGCAGCTCGAACGAGCATCGAGAGATGTGGGGAGGGGGGGAGATAGAAAATAATCGGATCCGTCGATGCGTCACTGGTGCAGTGGAAAAGCGAATGACGGAGAACCGGGAGAGAAGGGAGAGGGAACCTCGAACCGGCGAATCATTATTCGTCATTCGACCGAGACAATTAGATTTGGCTGTCGAATCACTCCTGGGGATATTCGGGCACCAAAAACGTCGAATAATACACGGTGCCCCGAGAGCGTATTGCAGACATAGAACAGTTGGCAACATAATTCCCCTCTCTCCGATTCTACGAACGGAGAACCTGGACGAGATATTATAAATCGATTTGCAATCGCCGAGGATCGTCGATGCCGGTACGTTGGAAACACGATTTCTTACTCGTCCTCTCGATTACCCCTTTTTTTCGAGCGGATCCTTTCCATCCGCTCGATTTTACGAGCAAACAGATACGTTCGCTGCCGATCGACAAAACCGTGTTTATAAATCATGCGCACCGTTAGAAACCATAGCACAATTATATACAAAAATATAAAGCTTGATTATGAATCTCTAAGTTCTATAATAATAATAATAGCAATAATCTATTGCCATTGCACCCAGAGAAAAGATTTCTTTATAACAAATAAAATTTATTTCTCACACACGATATTCCGTAAATCATTTTCACAGCTGACGGAAACACACTGTGCGCTATTGCCCAGTCGGTGAATCAGCAACTTCCGTAATTAAAATCTAGCATCTATTTGATCGGAAGAAGCGCTTGTTTAAATTTTTAATTTTGAATATCGTGATTAGGCGATATTTAAAGAAGTTATTGTTTTTGCGTATACAGCTGTAGATGAATAAAATTATTTAGTTGAATGAAATAACTCTCATAGCTGCACATAAATAAAAATATGTTTCGCACAAATATAAAAAAACATTTATTTGAAAAAACAGAATTCTAATGCATTAATTTATTTAAATGTAATAAACGATTTCTCTGGGTGAGTGCTATTGATATTGTGCCATTGATATTGTTATTGTCACTTTAACTATGAACATTGTTGTCAGTCCAGCGGCTTTATTTAGCCAACTATCCTACACACACACACATATCCATATGCATATATGTACGTGTCTATCTTACTCCGGCCTCGCTTCGATCGGTAGTTTATCTTGTTATCCTCGTGGCACATCAAAGAGTAGCAACACAGAACCCCCAGCAAACTCTGTCGATCCTGTCCTGTCCACGCAACCCAAACCACCCCAAGCTTTCTGGATTCTATACGTATGAAGCTCCATTCGACCACCCCGGGCTCCCCCGCCTCCCGCATCTCAAATCCGATTAAGGCGGATAATAATGAATATGAGAATGCCCAGGCCGGCCGGCGCTCGCAACCGTTCACTCTCCCGTACAGCGTTATAGTCCTCGGCGAACGTTCCACAGCGATGCAACACGGTGGAAGGCGACAGGGACGAAGAGACGAAATTTTCTAAAATGATATTTCGACGTTGACGCTGGAAAGGGATCGTAACCGCACTGCCCGTGACCGGCTCACCATAGCGGCTCTAACGGGATTACCGCGTATCTATCGTACAACCCGGAGCAAACTGCGAGGGAATTTGTAACCGAGAGGTAGAGCAATAATATGACGGGGATAATAACACGTATACGTACCAAGCTTACGCATAATTTTTTTTTTTTTTTTTTTTTAATCGAAGAATGAACGGAAAACAATTGCTGATGAAAAAGGATACATTGGTATCTCGACTGTGCTCGTTGATTATGAAAATCCCACTTGAGATTGATACAACAACGGAAGCACGGTTCGAAACGACAAGTTGACGTTTCGATGTCGTATGGAATTGTGAGAACTCGAAGTAAATTCGAAAAAAAAATATAGTTCCTCAAAACAACGTGAAAAAAATTGCATTCGTCGAAATAATGGATTGCAAAACTTACGCGAGAGTTACATCAAAAACCAATTTTTTATGTAACCAATATTTTAGACTAAATGTTTGATGCATTCATATTGCATCCACGCGCTAAATAAAATCTATCAAGTATTATAAAATCCAATTATAAAATCCATCAAGAATCGAGTATTTCGATCCGTTTGTTTTATGTATCTATGTTATTTACGTTTTGTTTATCACTTCCTGGATCATCGACATTTTTTTGTAAGTGTAATTTCTACTACGTACGGCATATACGAATGTATTTTCTCCGGTCGTTGGGAAGTAAGGAGTGAACTTTTTTTTTTATGCGCTCCCTGGATGAAGTTGAGATAGACCGGAGCTCGGTGCAACTCACCGCCCGCCCCGTGCGGGAGAGAACGAGAGAAGCCAGGGAAGGGATTTTCAACCCGTTGGCTAGACGGTGTAGAGAGAAGGGGGGAGCGGAGAGGGATCTAATATCTTTTAATTACAGCACCGGCTTAAGAGTTCGAAAGCTCGAATCACGCGCACGGGGCCAGCTAACCAGGGAACCTCGGGACGACCCCATAGCCGACCTTCTCCGGCTCTCCCCACATATATATGCTTCTTGGCTTGAATCGGAACAACTGTATACCCGACCAGGACCAGCACCACTGGTAAAACCAGTTGGTAAAACGGGGCAAGACTGCGAATTTTATCGTCCGTTAAATTTCGATTTCTCGCCCGGGAAACACGCCGGTGTTGGAGCAAACTGGAAATGCAGTTTCACTTAGATGCGGTGGGTAATTTTAATTGTTACGCGGCGATTAAACGATCCGACGAAATTGTAATTGACGAAAATAATATCGTTTTCTTTTTTTTTTTTTCATTAATCTTCCGAGGTGGTTTTTCCAATCAAATACTGAGCTAGGAGCAAGATAAACGGAAGATTCATGGCTTGCCGGAAAGTACATCGAATTTAATATCTAAACGACGAGAGATTTTTTTTTCTAAGTCAAGCGCGACATTTATAAACGCCAGAATATTTTGTTCTTACCGACACGACTAAACTTTACTTGGAATTTTCGACAGAATTACTAGGCAAGAACTTCTCAGACCGGTGCCAAATTTACTTGTGTCACTGCCAAAGTAAACGTTGTCTCATTGATAATAATTTCCTACGGGTCGACTTTCTTTACGAGTCCGATTTTCACGCGCAACAGTCCCCAAGACTGCTAATAGTTCGAACAAAAAGTATCCCAAAAGTATCCCAAAAGTATCCCAAAAGTATCCCAAAAGTATCCCAAAAGTATCCCATAATCAACAAAAGCTTAATTTGCTTTCGTCCAAGGTATAAAAAAAATCTCGAATAAACTAGGTAAGCCGATTAGTTACAGAGCGAGTACGATGCAGATCAAGAGAGTGTTTTCGCCCGGCCCCAAACCGAGCGGCTGACGGCTAGCTCCAAACAATGCGTCCCGAGCTTCGCCTCGCCGTTTACATCGAAACTGAATATGTATGACCAGAAGCATTTAATATCGTGCGGTCTAGCGTCTTGGAAACTCGTGTACGGTACTTTCCGTCCCGCCTCCGCCGGGGGACTCGGACCGGTGCTCTGAGCTCGTTGCGGCCGAAACGAGGGAAGCTCGCCGAGAGCGTGGCGATGATCCGGATATCAACAACCGGGACAGCGACGCTATTGGCCAGCCAGCAACAACCGGTGGGATGTCCCGTCGGCGTCGGCGGTCGCCCCGGACCAGCGGGAAGAACGATGGGTTGGAAGCTTCCACGGAAACCGCTTCTGGACGAGAAGCTCGCCGAGCTTGATGGCGCTCCGGGAGTGGTACGAAGACGCGGCTCAAGAACGCGTTAGACTCGCGCTGTATCTCGTTGGAAGGCTCTCTCGGTCTCGCTCGGAACGCGTTTGTTTCACCTCGAAAGCGCTCCTGGAGCCAGCCCGGCCCGGCCGTCCGTAGGAAGGACGCCGCTCCCAGGATCCTCTCTCGCCGGAACATCGAGGGGTCAGAGCACCCTCACGATGTTGCCTCTTAACGAGTTAAGTTCTCCTATTCATGGATGTTGGTACAGTGTGTACACCCGGGCGGAGAGGCCACCATCGGGTAAACGGAAGCGCTTCTGCACCGTTGCAACCCCGCTCAGCCTCGCCGACCTCAGCCTCCGCCCGGGAAGACTCTTCGAGAATTGTTTAAGCGGCGTTGCATTTATAAACGCCGCGCACAATCGTCGCTGGATATCCGAACAAGAGAGCTTATATTATTTTCATCGATAAGCAGGATTCATGGATTGTAAATGTCGGCTGTATGCACTTGTGACTTTTAGTGGAACCCTTGGTCACATGAATTTTGCATGCAAAACTGGGATTCTTGTCAGTTTGGCGCAGACAATTTTTTTTGGGTTTTTTTTTTTCTTTTTTTTTTTGAGACACTAACGATTTTTTTAAACTTTGCAATTACAAGAGAAAACGACGCGGACGAGAGACTCGAAAATCGCGTGCTTCACCTGCTACGCTGTGCATCTTCTACCGTTCACTTTGCAAATATATAAATTCTCATTCTTTCACTTTGTTCTTTTTTTTTTTATACTTTCCAAATTTCGCATCTCTCGCGTGCTTCACCTGTCTTTTTCTCGCGTGCACGCCCGAACACACCTATTATCTCGTCAACTGCAGCCCGCAGCGTCGCTCGCGAATCTCTCCTCGAACTGTACGAAATTTCATATATCTATACATACATATGTATTATCTATGTGTAATATACTGTATAACTGTGATAAATGACCACTGTGTTACCGCAATGATGAAGGGTCACGTAGCGTAATGAAATTTTCATTATATTGGTCGGAGCCGTCGAGACGACGGATTACCGCATCACGAGAGGTAACCCCTTCCCGATGGGGAACGGGAGAGTGGAAGAACGGGCTTAAAAAAAAGAACGAAGTGGCCAACCGCGAATCAATAACGAAAATATATCGTTTCTACTTTATTTTCTTATTTTTTACTTTTTTATGAAGAGAGATAATTATAATTACGCAAGGAAGAAACTATTACAACAATGAGCATCAAAAGATTATACTCTCGCATAGAGTTTAATTAAATTAAAAAAAAAGTCAATACATTTATAAAAATTAAGAAAATTTTGGGCGACGTTGAAGAACGAGCTTTTAAAAAATAATGAACTGGGTAACCGCGAATCAATAACGAAAATTTATCGTTCCTACTTTATTTTTTTATTTTTTATGAAGAGAGAGATAATTATAATTACGCGAGGGAGGAACTACTACAACAATGAGCGTCGAAAGATTATACTCTCTCGTAGAATTTAATTAAACTAAAAAAAATAAATACCTTTATAGAAATGTAAAATATTTCGGGCGCGTGGAAGAACGGGCTTTAACAAAAAATGAACAGGCTAACCGCGATTCAACAACGAAATTACATCGTTCCTACCTTATTTTTTTACTTTTTTTTACGAAGGGAGATAATTATAATAACGCGAGGGAGGAACTATTACAACAGTGAGAATCAAAACATACTCCCTCGTATAATTAAATTAAATAATAAAAATTAATACATCAAAAAAAGAAAAAAAAATCCACGGGCTTTTCGCAATGTTCGCCGAGACGGAAAGCCAGGATAGTGAGAGAGAGGCTTGTGCGCGCTGACCCGTGTAATTCGTACAACAGCGGAGTGCGCTCACGACCGCAAATGTTTTTTGACGCTCGCGAGAATTTCTGCACGAGGTGAAAAAAAAGGTAAACGATCGTTCCCGGCTCTCACCTGCGCAATTGGCACGGGCGGTGAACGGGAAGCTGCGGGATAATGTTTGGCGTGGTGAACTGCGAGTAAAAATCGCGCGAGACACGAGTTAAAAATAAGATATAAAAAAAAAGTCGAGTACGTATACAATCGCGAGGAAGAACGCAGTCCTTGCGAGCGAAGAAGTGCAGAGAAGGAGCGGAAGCGGCGGAGCAGAGTTAAGAATCCCCTGGGGAAGTGGCTGAGGCGTTTATTGCACTCGTACTCGTCGTTCTCGTCGTCGTACGTTTCCACTGCGAGGTAAACCTTCCGGTTTGTTGATTCTCTTCGGCCACCACCCACTCGAGTCTCCTATCTTCGCGCGACTTTCGAAACCGACTCACGAACGAAGCGGCGATCAGAAAACACTAAATGTACGAAAAATGATCGCTTCGGGGAATCGTCTCAAATGTTTTCCTTTTTTATCGCCATTTCACGATTTATCATCAAAACTGATCGAGTCGGATGTAATAAAAAAAAAAATTTAGGCCTTCGAAACCGACTTTCGAGCGAAGCGGCGATCAGAAAACACTAAATGTACGAAAAACTATCGCGCAGGGGAACCGTATTAAATGTTTTCTTTTTATCTCGATTCCACGATTTACCATCAAAACTGATCTAGTGGGATGTAATTTAAAAATAACACTTAGAGGATGTTCGGTCGCGATTAAACCGTCGCGTAACGAATCGTATTTGCCACGTCGATAAAAGAAACTTTTAAAAATAATTTCTTATATTTCGACGTTTAACAAATTTCCAAAAAATCGACTAACAACTCATCCCAAAAAAGTTTTACAAACGTCATAACATCAGACATTTTTTCTATCATAATTTTGGTCTAAAAATTGTTAAAATACATATCTCAAAAATTATATAAAAATGCTTTTACAAAAATGTTTTTACAAAAATGTTCAATTTTATTTCTCAACGTCAAGAAAGTTTCGGAGACTCGAGGGTTCGAGTATAGAAGACTCTGTAGCGCCGATTTCGAAAATGCATCATTCCACCGTAGTCGTCGGAGAAGCCACCGGAAGTAGAAACTCCCCGCCGTATACCGAGGGTCCCTCGCCGGTACGACCTTTCAACGATCCGTTACCACTGTGTACGATGGTGGATGGTAATACGTTTTTCCATATTTCACAAAAATTTGATAAATTTATGTATGTACAGTCGCCGGTACACTCGTGACAGTGGGATGTAATGGACGAGCAACACGAATATCCATCTACCTCTCGTTCCCTAGCCGCACAGCGCGCCTGTAGATTTTCACGAGGGCGAGATGGAGAATGGAGCATTGCCGGTAACACGCTATATATACATATATTTATGGAATATAGATAACGCGAAAGGGAGTGAATATCGGTGCGTGAGAATTCACATTTCGTCGGTTTACTCACCTATCTCAACTTGCAAGCTACGTATAGAGATAGTCACACATACTATACAATAGACACTGCATATTATATATATATATATATGTATATATATAATATATCGGTGCGTGAGAATTCGCATTTCGCCGGTTTGCTCACATAGCTCAACTTGCAAGGTATGTATAGAGAGATAGTCACACTTACTATAAAATGTGTACTGCATATATACGTACCAATAACTATGTAGTATATATATGGGTCATTTTAAGTCAAATCAGCAGCATATCCCTGAATCCCGTCATTTTATAAATTTTTTTTTAGTTTGATGTTGTTACCAACCCATTCGAGTCTCGTGATTTTTTTTCAGATTTTTTTACACCACCAGTGAAATCTTTTAACTGAAAAATCAATTACGAGAACGCCGTTGTTCCGGAATTGATTTTTTGAAGTTTCAAAAATTTCACCGGTGATGTCAAAAAATCTGAAAAAAATCCCGAGACTCGTATGGGTCGGTAACAACGTACTAAGAAATGAACGAAAACGAATGAGTGAGGGACATGGCCTGCCGATTTGACGTGAAAGGCCTCATACATATATATATGCAAGGTATGTATAGACAGATAGTCACACATAGTCACACATACTATGAAATACAAACTGCATGTATGTATACACATACGTAAGTACGATATATATATACATATATATATATATATATATATATATATATATATATATATATAGTGGTGTGTGAGAATCCACATTTCGTCGGTTTACTCACATATCTAAGCTTGCAAGGTACGAATAAAGAGATAGTCACACATACTATAAAATATGTATTGTATATGTACGTATATATAGGTAGGTACGATATATATATATATATATACATGCGGATAGTTTGTCGCCGGCATGTGACGCGGGCTACGGGAACCCGCTCACTTCGTTGGTTTCCTGACAAACGTCAGGCACAGCTCGACCTCCTGTCCGACGGATATGCCTAGCCGTTTGCTGACTTTTCGTTCTCCGTCGACGATACCGGGATAGCTGGGGTAGGGTGGGTCCGCGCGCTCCCGCACCCTTCCTACCGTGTTTCCAATCCCTCGTGGGCTCTAACACGGCCGTACGGCGGCTCGGCTAGTATGGCTCGGCTCGCATGCTTGGTTATTGAAAAAAAAAGAATAATAATAAAAGAGGAAAAAAAACAGCACTGCCGCGATTTTTCTGGTCGGATAACTCACCGTGGGTGCAATAAAAACGACCTAACCGGCCGGAAAAACGTCAGTTTCCTTCCGAGAGTTAGGCTCGGGAAGAGTCACGATCAATGTTTAGATTGCTTTGTTTAGCATTCCGGCCTTAATTGAAAGCGATAACAATGCGGCAACGAACTCCTTTTGACTGTTACCCTCCGACTATAATTGGTATTGTTTCTCTTTTCCTAAAAAAAATAAAAATAAATAAAAGAGCTTTGTTTTAATTTTTATCATAAAAGGGTAAAAACATTTTCTATTACTCTTTTATTATGAAAATTTGGCTTTGTTTTTATTTTCATCATAAAATATTAAAATGAAAGGGTTTTTTAAACTTTTATTAAAAAAAAGAATAAAAGGGCTTCATTTCCATTTTTATCACAAAAGACTACAAACAAAGGGCTTTTATAATTTTATTTTTATCTTTTTTTTTATAGAATTAAAAAAAAATGTTCGAAACGAGAACAATATTCGAAACGTATATACATATATATATATATATATATATATATATATATATATATATATATATTTCGAGGAAGCACTTTTGTTTGTTTCTGGCGTTATTATCTTGAAGAGTAAATGAAACGAGTGTGGAACGGACGGGCGACAATATTGCTCGGATAAAAGTGAATTTTTGTCAGAGATGTATAGCCCGTCCCGTGGCGAGAGGGTGTAACAGTGTTTTTCGGACGCTGGCTTGTCGCTTTTATCGCTCCCGTCATCAACAATCCGGCCCCGCACGCACGTATCTCTCCTCTTTCAAAATCACGTCATTGAGAAACGACGTGGAATCTGTTAGTAAATGGGGTTTTTTCCCTTCTCATCCCGTTTATAATACACAACGACTGTCCCCTCTCGAGGATTTCCCCGTGGCCCGTGTCCGCTCTGGCTGCAACGTGAAAAATATCAGTAACACAAATCTACCGACGATTTCTCAACTCCGGCCCGGGCCAACTTCTACCACGCTCGAAGGTCCCATTGACCGCATCATCAGCCTAACAGAAGACACATTTATCTCCCTCGATTATTTACCGAGGAAAAAATGTCTCTTGTATTCTTATTTTTATCTACGTGTAATATGGAGTATCAGCGTCGAGATTCTTTGAGACGATTTTAAGCAGACTCAGTCGGTAACGAAAACTGTAATTCATTTTTTTTTTTCCAAGAATCTCGACCATTTTTGAACAAATTCGACTTCTCGGAGTTTTCGTTCATCAGAGAATCAATGTCTCTTCTATTATTGCTTTTATCTACATGTAATATGTAGCATTGGCGTCGAGATTCGTCGAGACGATTTTAAACAGACTCAGTCGGTAACGAAAACTGTAATTAATTATTTTTTTTCTTCCAATTTTTTCCAAGTATCTCGACCATTTATGAACAAACTCGACTTCTCAGACTCTTCGTTCATCACCGAAAAAAAAAAAATAATGAAATGAATTACAGTTTTCTTTACCGACCGAGCCGACGGGGCGGTAACGCTAAAACCTCTCGTTCTTTGCCCGCAAAGAACCTCAGCGAAGAACCGCCGATTAATCTCTCGCAACGAATTTATGGACAAAGGATTTGCTAGGAGCCTCCGCGCTCGGAGGCGCGCTTCGCTCCCTCTCATTTAATCCAGAATCTCGCGCTATTTTGTCACTGACTTTTGTTGGTCAATCTTCGAGAAAAAAAAATTATTACGTCCCAAATGTCTCTCTTCTCTTCCCCGAACGATCCCACGCCCTATTTGGCTCGTGTTTTCCCTCCCGCTGGAAATTAATAAAGAGCTTGGATACTTAGCGGCGTTATTATTTCATTTTTTCTTTTTTTCTGCAAAAGAGAAAAGTCGGGATGGCTCGAGAAGCCGAGAGAAAAATAAGTTGGTGGCTCTCGTCGCGGCCCCACTGGATCCTCGCTCAGAGGCGGAGGTCGTTTCCCCACTTTTTATTATACAACACAGCGAGACCCAAATTATTACATCCTTCCACCGCCCACAGCTCCGAGCTGTTTTGTTATCTCGTATTTTCGCGTTTTACACGCGAGAAGCCCTCTCGATGAGGCACACACTCGTTTCTCTTTTTTTTTTTCTTTTCCCTTTTTTTCGCAGCGGCAGCAGGAAGGGCAGTCGGGAAAAGTGAGGCAGAAAAAGACCGAAGGGAAAACACGATGTTCGCTATGTTTCGCCCGCGAATATGCTCGCGATAAATTTGCCCTCAGCTGAAATCGTTTATTTAGCTGAAACTGAATTACCGATCGTTGCATCAGCTCTATATTACTTTCTCGCACGCTGCGAATTCGAGCGAATGCAAAAATTCTGCGACCCTTCGTGCTACCCCCCTCCCTCCTATTTTGTATAAAACACCGTCGTAATTAGATAAATCACATCAGTCGCTCGGCGAATATCTTTTCTCTCCTATCACCTTCTTTTTTTTCCCTCGCTACTTCGTCTTTATTCCGCTTCGTCGTCGTTTATTTTCCGTCAATATCTCTCGGGTGGCCCATCAGGCCCTGTGTATACATATACCTACATATGTATGTGCGTTCATATATGTGTGTGCATCGTTTATGTTGCGAGAGTTCTGCCAAGGTGTAGCCGCGGGTAAATCGATGTCGACGTCGCCTCGAGGAATTTTTATGAGATAGGCGAAATAGAAAATCGGCTTCGGCTCTTCTGTACGTAACTAGATTCTCCATGGTATTTTTATCGAGTAGAAAAGAGTTTGAGGAAACAGCGCGTACGAGACTTCTTGATATTTTTTTTTCTTTTTTTTTTTTTTTTTTTTTACTAGCCTTCCTTTTTCTTCGCGTCCGCATCGATATTCAAAACTGTGCTCTCATGCCCAAAGTCGGAGGGAAAAGATCTGGCTCGTCTACTCGCACGGCCGAGTCGTGACGAAAAGTTGTCGCTTTTACAACCCCCTACCCCCAGTTAGTCGCTATCGAAACTCTGGCAACCCTCCTTCGGCGTACCGAGAACGTACATCGGAATTTTCGATGTTTGATCTGCGAGTGTACTCTGGAGAGAAATTTCATCCAAACGGCAGAGTTACAGTTTGCCTAGTTTACGTGAGAAATTGGCAGCGAGAACGGGGTTGAAACATCTTACAAGTGAAACGAATCGTTCATATCAGATGAACTACTGACCCTTCGACGCTCGGAGGAAAGAACCATTT
Organism: Stenichneumon culpator; assembly: GCA_964017025.1. Taxonomy (NCBI): domain Eukaryota; kingdom Metazoa; phylum Arthropoda; class Insecta; order Hymenoptera; family Ichneumonidae; genus Stenichneumon; species Stenichneumon culpator. The sequence goes on along the minus strand of OZ024779.1, from coordinate 13,192,017 downwards.
TTCTATATTTATATATATATTTTTTATCATATAAAAATATATTATTTTAATACCATATTGAAAGTTCCATAAGAAAACTCGTTTATCGATTTTTGGCTTCCTCACGGAGGAAGCTGTGGCCAAGATTGTAATCAATGAGGAAGCCATGAGCAAATCACTTTGCACCTTTTTCAAAATTCATTTTACTTATTTTTTTACTGCTCCACCGTTAGTATCTCCGATGTATGGTCTTTGACAACTGATTTTTGCGGCTGTTGTGAAGTGTGAATAAAAAAAAATTCAAAACCGTACAAAATGTTATAAGAATCGATCCTGGCCGAATCCAATGGGAAATATGGCTCCGTAATAGTTTCTTCATGTCGAACTTTTTAGTGAAATATCTTTTAAAAATTATAACAGCTAGAGTGCAAAAAGATATTTTCCGAAAAATAAAAAAAGTCACAAAACGCAGACCCTTCGACCGGTTTTTATCAAATTATTGCGTTAATTGTAACAAACAGAGGCACCCAATTGCTCTATCTGCGTGCCGGATTTCAACCCGATTGACAAAGTCTTTCTTAAGTTATACACGGTTGAATTGCACAAGCCTGACACACACACATCCATTGAGATACATTTTTCTAAATGTCATTTATCGACGTTTCGGGCCATTTTGAGCATGTTTACATGAAAATCCCGAAAAAAAAAAGAAATTCACTAAAACGAAGCTTCCTCTATGAGAAAGCAAAAAAAAATCTTCCTCTGACATGTGATTTTCAAAATGTTTCGAATGAATGTATTTATTTATTTCGGCACCGAATTGAAAAAGAGCCTTTGTTCCCTCAGTGACAAGTCGGAGGGTTAATTAGAACTATATTGCCGTTCGGAACATCGAACTCTCGCCAGTATATTCCCAACCGGACCGACATCGTGCGCGCCTACGGACCTTCCCGTCGAGAGAACGCGTGCTGCGGTGCTCTTTCCGTCCAGCCAGCCAGCGGGTCAGCGGAGTCAGAGAAAACAAGGCACGATTTTCCGGGACTGCCGATGTGCTGCTAGCCGATTGTATACGCGAAATCCACCCCTTTCCGTGCTACTCCAGTATGTGCAATGCGAACGAGAGTCGAGCCATCCCGCCGCACCGCGCCCTTTCGTACCACGATAAATCTCCGAGTCTAAACGTAAAAGCCGGCAATAAATAGCGGCTGAATCGATAGCGTTGTGTGTATGTGTGTATGCGCCGGGAGGGAAAAAGAGACCCCGGAGGGAGGTCAAAAGAGCCGAGAGAAATCGAGGAAAGCCCTGAGAGCGGGCGAGAGGGACAGATCGAAGGGGGTGGTTTTTCGCGAGCCGCTCGTTGGTACAGCCGAGAGTCGGCCTGTATACTTAAACGGGTCGACCGATGCTGCTACATTCCCTCGCCCCTCTCCACCTCTCCTACCGGAAGTAATAAGGGTTCTGTGGTTTTCAATCCGGTTTTAGTTTTTTAGCCTTTTTTCACCCATTCATCGCTCTCTGTGTTTTCCACCTTTTTTTTAGCCTCCTCTTCGTACACAGTCGCGCATCGAAATAATCAGTAGAATTGCAGGGAAGAAAGGAGGATAAAAAAGCGTTAAAGTCCCTCGGCGTTTAAAGTAGGGCATCGCGCGTTCAATCACGCGAATGTCCCCGTGAGCATCGTCAGAAACGGATGGGCACGAAAAAGGGAAAAGAGGAAAAGCAGTGAGAACCGATAAAGCGAGGCGAACGAAGCAAAAAAAAAAAATCGGCTTGCGATCAAGAAGATGGAGTTCTCCGACCGCCTCGATGACGAAAATGTGCGAGACAAATTTTTTTTATTATATCGAAATAAATGAAAAAGCGTGTCGGGCCTCAGTGACGAAAATCGGAGAGCTCGAACAACCGGAGTCTAGGATGTTTCAAAGACGAGAACGGATGCGTGAAACTCCGATATCGGTAGCGGGGCTTTAAAGGCCGGTGAAGTTAATACTGGGGGGGTTTTTGGTGCGAGGTGCCGGGCGCGAATCGGGGTTGGTCGATGGTCAAGCTAGCATGAAATACGAGGATCTCGCCGAGCGAACGGGTTGAGAAGGGTCGACGGGTGTGGGAAGGATAAGGGAGACGAGAGAGACGAGGGAGGATGGGGGGAGAGAGATTATTGGCGTGATACGAGGGGTTGCCGAGCCACATGATTACCAATCGCTTCCGATCAGCTCGATCGTCTTGCCCACCCGCGTTCTCCACCCCTCGAGCATCGACTGGAGCAGGCTAGCGTTCGCCCGACCAGCCACTCGAACTCTCTGCCTCCCATCCTCAAGAGCTCGATAGCCAACGCTCCGGAACTTCCTCGAATATAAAACTTCCCCGTCGTCGACGTCGTCGTCGGCGACGTTCTTCTCGTCCCTCTTCTTCATCGACCCCTCGATATTTCCTCTTCGCCGTTCGCCAACGATATCCAGCGGACAAACAAAACGGCCGGACAATTTTTCCACGCGACGAGAGCGTATCGCGACCGGCCGATAATTGTACTGGTTATTCATGGATCGTTATTCGTGGATCATGGAAAACACACAGACGAAAATTCGTGAAATACTTCTGACACCAACGTAACGAACGAGCGAAATAAAAAAAAGGGACAGGGATTGTAAAATAAAAAGAACTAGAGGCGGAATGTTTATTAGCACGAATAGGAAATCGTAATCGTTATGTAACCGTCGATAGATATATTCGTGTTAAAGTTCCGAAAGAGACTGTCGGTAAAATCTACGATCGCTGCGAAGTCGATCTTCATTTCGCCCATCAAATCTCTTGCTTTTAGAGCGGCTCGTCATGCCGCTCAAAGATCGATAAATCGTCCAACCTATCGGGCGTAGGATATTCGTTACACTATACATTTTTTCGGCAAACGACCCTCGATATTTCCTCTTCGTCGTCGTCGTCCGCCGGCGATATCCTGCGGACAAACAAAACGGCCGGACAATTTTTCCACGCGACGAGAGTGTGTCGCGACCGGCCGATAATTTTACTCGTTATTATTCGTGGATCGTGGAAAACACACAGACGAAAATTCGTGAAATACTTCTGACACCAATGTAACGAACGAGCGAAATAAAAAAAAGGGACAGGGATTGTAAGATAAAAAGAACGAGAGGCGGAATGTTTATTAGCTCGAATAGGAAATCGTAATCGTTATGTAACCGTCGATAGATATGTTCGTGTTAAAGTTCCGAAAGAGACTGTCGGTAAAATCTACGATCGCTGCGAAGTCGATCTTCCGTTCGTCCATCAAATCTCTTGCCGTTAGAGCGGCTCGTCATGCCGCTCAACGATCGATAAATCGTCCATCCTACCGGATATTCGTTACATAGGATATTCGTTACACTATACATTTTTTTCGGCAAACGACCCTCGATATTTCCCCTTCGCCGTCGCCGTTCGCCAGCGATATCCTGCAGACAAACAAAACGCTCAGACAATTTTTCCATGCGACGAGACTCTGTCTCAACCGCCCGATAATTTCACTCGTTACTACTCGCGAATAATACTATACATTTTTCGGCAAACGACCGCCAATATTTCCTCTTCGCCGTCGCCATTCGTCAACGGTATCCCGCGGACAAACAAAACGGCCAGACAATTTTTCCAAGCGACGATACTCTATCTCAACCGCCCGATAATATTGCTCCTTATTATCATATATTTTTCGGCAAACAACCTGGAGAAGGAGTCTTCCGGCGAATTCATGAGAATCGGATCTGGATCGTGGGTCGAATGGGCTGTGCGATAATTCACGGTTGAAGGTGTTGCTGCTGGGACTGCCGTTGGTTCGCCCGGTGGTTCGCCGTCACCGTCCCGTTTTCCGTCTCTCGGTCTCCCTCTCTCTCTCTCGTCTCTCTTCTGGCCAGGGGTCAGAGAGCACGGGACGCTCCGCCGGCGTGTGGAAATTATTGGGTGACGGCAATCGGAGTAATTGCCGGCACGATCGATCCCTCGTACCTCCTTACCCTATCCGCTTTCTCACCCTTCTATTATACCATCTCTGTATCTACATCCATCCGCCACTCTCTATGTGTCTGTCCATCTATCTGTCTATCCGTCCGGAGTTGGGCTACACACTCTCGGCGACCCCTGCCTCGAAACCGTCCGGGCCGGCAACACCGGCAGCGAGATACCCGACGTGGCGCTGCGCGTCCCCGTGATGGAATGGTTTCTCAGTCCCGCCGAGACCTTTACATCCGTACGATGATTAGATTGATAGTGTACCTGGGCGCCGGGGAACCGACGGAGCCTGCATCCGCATCCTCGGCGACTCCGACATTCTGGAACATAAATACGGACAATCGTTAGCAAACCCGTTGAGCACAGTTGTCTATCGGATCCGATCAGTCGAATCGAATTTTATAGTGAGCGATAACGATGACTGATTTTGTAAAATGTAGGATCGGCATTGGGAGGAAAATACGGTGGCGTTATGGGGTCAAATGTGTTGCATCCGTACGATGATTAGATTGATAGTGTACCTGGGCAGCGGGGAACCGACGGAGCCTGCATCCGCATCCTCGGCGACTCCGACATTCTGGAACATGAATACGGACAATCGTTAGCAAACCCGTTGAGCACAGTCGTCTGTCGGATCCGATCAGTCGAATCGAATTTTATAGTGAGCGATAACGATGACTGATTTTGTAAAATGTAGGATCGGCATTGGGAGGCTAATACGGTGGCGTTATAGGGTCAAATGTGTTACATCCGTATCCTCGGCGATTCCGACATTCTGGAACATGAATACGGACAATCGTTAGCAAACCCGTTGAGCACAGTTGTCTATCGGATCCGATCAGTCGAATAAAATTTTATAGTGAGCGATAACGATAACTGATTTTTTTTTTTAATGTAGGGTCGGCATTGGGAGGAAAATACGGTGGCGTTATGGGGTCACATGTGGCGTGGGAAAATTATTATAAATTAAAGATTGAGACTGATATGGAATAAAATTTGGGTCCGATTGAGATAGGGCAAAAATGATTATTCGGATTCCAACCACTTTTACCCTATAAACGTCGTTTAATTTAACAAGCTTATCGCAGCGAATTGCATGTCGGTGAGGATCTTTTTTTCGGTTTCGAATAAATATTTTACAATTGTCTGTCGCATTCGATCAGGCGAATAAAATTTTATAGTGAGTGATAACTGATTAAGAAAATTGTTGAGGCGAAATTGGAGGAAGAAATGCGGCACTGTTGCGAGCAAAGTGGAGTAACTCAAAATTGTTACAGATTATAAATTAAGTCCGATATGGAATGAAATTTGGGTTGGATTGACATAGGGGAAAAATTGTGGTCCGTATTCCCACCTCTTTTACCCACATACACGGCGTTGAATTTAACGAGCTTATCGCAGCGAATCTTTCGCTGTCGAATAAACATTGATCATCCCTCGACTCTATCGGTGATTTCACCCAGAATTTTTTTAAACTCCATGCAAACTCGATAAAAATTACAAATCCAGGTCAACGAGAAGTTTCGTACGAGGATGAGGGATACTCGTGAGAATTAAAATCGCGAAAACAGAGATAATTCGCTTTGCTCTTGATGGAATCGTCGACGCTAAGTCGCGAGGGTATTAAGTTTTTTGCCGTCGTTATAATATCTCGAGGGGGATGCAACTCGTTTCCCGAACGCCCTATTCCCTGAACGTCCGTCCATTGTAACTCGGCGCCCGTGGATTAAAATAAAACAAAAAAAAATTAATAAAAAGGGAAATAAAAATTAACCGGGTACAGAAATATCCCGCTAGTGGAGCGTTGAAAACGGACACTTGAGAGACGAGATTCTCGGCCGGTCCCTCGACACTCGTTCGAGGGGTATAACGAAGCCGTCGGAACATTATTATTCGCATGCACAATACGTACAAAAGATAATATATTTTCGAATAAATAAATATATGTGAATATATATATATATATATATATATATATATATATATATATGCGCCAGCGGATGCACATGCAAATTCGCCTTGTCCCTGGCTCAAGTTTCGAGGCATTATTTTTCCAGAGTTCCAGAGAAATTTTTTCTACCGTAAAATTATTCGTGACCCAGTTTGGGCGATATTCTTGTAATATATATTCCCGGTGGAGAGTACAAGCCCCAAGTGGGAATCGAATCGGGATTGCGCGGATCGCGTACAGGACGAACTTGTTTCGTGTCGGCAACGCCGGCAGTGTGAGAACCGCCCGTTCGGTACAACGACGTGCTGAAGTTGCGAATTTGTCTCGTTACGCTTCGCTCGTACTGAGACAGCGTTGGCTTTCTCCTTTATATCTCGAGTAGTTGCTGAACACGCTTGAGGCGAGTATTAGGAAAGGCCGAAATGACGCGCGGAGGAAGAGCTTCAGGTGATGCCACGCCCTGGCGAGGCGGTCAGCAACGGTACGGTGGAGTGTAAGCTGGAAATCGAGCTCCCGACAAAGCCGCTCCGCGAGTATATGTCGAGTTAATCCCAGCAGCTCCGTATCCGTGTCCCGGGTCAAGTGCCGCGATTCGGCCAGGTGCGAAACCCAAAATTGACGGTTACTCCGCGAGATGAGTTGAAAATTTAATCAACCGACGCGGATATGCTCCGCCGTTCGAGGAACCAACAGCGTTAAACTCGCTGGGTTGGATAATTTTTTTTATAACGCTCGTGCATTTTCGTTGACTACATTTTTCCCAATTAACGAGAACAAACGAGTCAAACAAAATCTATAGAGCTCGAAGTTACTTCAACGAACCGGACGATAAATTGTAGCTACAAAAGAAAGAGCACCTCTTCTGAGGGTTGAATTTTAAGACGTTAGTTTGAACTTGAGATCGAAGTTTAACGCTGTTTCGGCCTTGAATCTACATCTGGATCCCAAATGCCGTTAAGCTTTGATGACATTATACTGTCATGAATAGCTGATCGGGCAAAATCATTTCTTGCATCCGTTTGTATGGAATGATTGCTAATTGTTCTCCTTAAGGACATGATCAATGGTTGTGAAGATGGCTGGAAAACGATCCGCGGTAGGTGATAAGATTTTTTTACATATCTTATCGAGTCTTTTTCGTTTGAACTTAAGACCGATCTTAAGTTCGAATTTACGATCGATTTTAAGTTCAGACTTAAGTTCGAACTGAGGTTCGAACTTAAGATAGATCTTTAAAAATTGGAACATTACAACTTAAAACATTACAAATTATCGCGAAAACCAACATGGCCGCTGAAATGCCAATAGCATCTGTTCTGTAGGATATAAAAAAATTCTACATCTCGCATACGTCAAAAGAGAGTGCATGCCGATTCTTTGAAGTAGAAACTGAAAAATTATCTGGTTCCGTCGGTAAAACAGGTAAAGCCGTTTCAGAAAGGAAAAAAAACAGCTCCAGCATCCGCTTAAGCATCCGAGCGTAAGATCAAACTTAAGCACGCAATGAAGTTCGGCCCAAACTTCGATCTTAAGTTCAAACTAAAGTCTTAAAATTCGACCCGAATACAGAATTGTTTTCACTAAAAAAAGTACCGTTGCTGCATGAAGGAGCACAGCCTTTAGGAGTATTAATTTTTTTTCATGATAACAAATAATAATGATAAAAAATTCTCGTTGCCATAGGTGGTTTCCTGGCACTGCGTTTTTTCGTATTCAACGTCCAAGATTTTTCGCCTCTCGCGGACATGAAGAAACCGTACGGGAGAGCCAAGATAAATATTGAAAGGCCAGAATAAGTGGCCTAGCGCCGAGTATCCGTTCGTTCTCTCCCCGAGTCGTAACGTCGCATCGTCCAAGTTTTGTCCAATGTATATAAAACGCGAAATTCTAAGTTTAATTATCTTCGGAAACTTTGATTATAAGCATCACTGTCAGCGCCTCAAAAAGTTTCCCGCTCTCGCTCGCTCGCCCGACGGATGTCGCGAAGGGACGGACCGAGAGAGGGTCCGGCCGGGACGGAGAAGAGCGTCCTCGAAACTTCGCAGTGCAGAACTGCAAGCGAGAGGCAAAAGTGGCAGCGAGAGTCGCAGTTTTCCTTATTGCCTGGTTAACTGACGACGCGCCTTGTTCCCCGGTATAAAACACCGTCCCTCACCCGTCTTTCAATCTCGAAGAATGCCAGCAACATTTTCCTCCCCAACCCCCCCCCCCTTCCTTCTTTCACCCAGCAACAGTATTTCCCGAGCGTGATCAAGTGGATAGAGAATGGAGCGATGCAGCCGACGCAGGCTGTTCCTCCGCTCGCGCAGCGAAATCCGTCGTGCCTTTTTCCCCGAACATTGAGAAAACTCCGCGGCATTGACGGGACACTTTTCCTTCCCGATTCCTGTCGCGCTCCGATGAACATCCCTCTTGTTCATTCGGCATCGCTGCTCGCCCGATGTGCATGCGCTTATCCTCTGCCCCCGAGCGCAGGCCCTTAAAAAAAGGAAAAACAACGATAGAAAAAAAATACGAAAAAAGAATAAGAGTACATTTTTTAAATACAAAAATAAATGGGAACTCCGAAAACGTTATCTTTGTCTATTCCTTTCACGCTCCGAGAAATATCGTCGTTGTTATTTCGCGATCGCTGCTCCGCCGATGTGCATGCGTTGTCCTCTCCGCGCGTACGCCAGTTCTGAAAAAGGAGAAAACCAACGACAGCAAAAAAATGCCACAAAACAATGAGAAAAGAGAATTGGTGTTTTTGACAACTCAGCTATGAGGCGATTGCACGGCCATGAGTTGACGTCGATAATGTTGCTCACTTCATATCCGACATGTCCGATCATGCACAGCGTTGCGCGAGCGATTCCAATTCGCCGAAAACAAATGTGATTCGCGAGTGCAGAAGTGATTTTTCGGCTATGCGGTTGGGAAACTCAGTACGAAATATTAGTGCAAACAAACACAAAGAGTAGAGCGACACATTTTTACTGAACATTTTCATCGCTGAGACGATCCGTTTCAGTTTGTTATTAACAAATGCCATAGTAACGTTGGTAATAATCATGCGTGGGGTCGATCGTAACAGTCGATCCGGGTCAATTGTACAAGCAATAATTAATTTTTTTCAATAGCGACACCAATACCAATACATTTTATATTTTATTCTTACATTCCAAGCAATCAGCGAACGACGCTCTTGTAATTTATAGCCAACCGATTGTAGACTAACATTTATAGCTATGCTTACTGTATCGGTGTACGGAACACGTAAACAGAAAATATTTTGTTGACAAACGTTCATAAATAACCTGAGCAATAATAAATTTTCATTTTTCTGTGCTGATGCACTTCGTTCTATTTTTTAATCGCGGTCGGTGAACGATTTCGTGGATGCCGGGCAACGTTACAAACGACCCCACTACCCGTTACAATTGACCTCACCGCGGCCCAAATTCTCACCCGATTTCGTCTGCCTCTAAAGGGACGGTGTTCGCAAATCCGTGCTATTGCCAGCTTGAAATTTTGAAACTAAATACCTAAGACTGTGTTAACGATACGCCATTGGATGTCCAAGCGTTAGATTCTCGGGTTTCTCGGTAAAAAAAAATTAAAAAGGATTTTTGTTACTTTTGTCCCCGGTCTCCCCTTAAAAAAAAAAAAAAAAAAAAAAATGGAGACGCGGAGTTTTCGGGAGCGCGCGAACGCGGTCGCGGGTAGCGTCACGGACTTTTCATGGGAGGACCCTGCTAGATCCTTTGCGTTGCCTCCCCCTACCTACGCCACGTTCTCGGTGACATATTCATGAGAGGAACAGGAGCAAGAACGCGACGGAGCTTCTTTCTGCGGCGTTACTGGAGCAAATTTTAGGGGGGGCGTTCTTGGAGGAAACTTCATGTTTTATGCATTCGCACGAGGGAGGGGGTGAGAGGGGTGGAGAGGGGGGGGGGGAGAGAGAGATACGGAACTTTTGTTGCCTATTGCCCTCGCACACGCGGGAGGTTTCCTCCCGTTTGTTACTCCAGTATGCAAGGTGTGTATGCCGTGTCCCTGTCGTACCACGTTTTTCGCAGCGCGCACAATGCACGGAACACTGTGCACCTTGCCCGGCTCGGTAATGCAAACACCGTCGAGTCTCTCGCCGCACCGGCGCGGGGCTCAACCCCTTCGAGCGTGCAGACACCGCCTGCGCGCTCCGAACCTCTCTCTGTTCATCGCGTAAGCGGCAAAAAAAAAAAATGAAGTGCAGGAACGGGAGTCAGAGGGAATAGCTGGGCTTGGTTATCCGGTACGCTAAACCGACGACACGTGTCTTTTATTACGTTCACCGTTCGTGTATATGTGCGCGGAACGTTGCGGGGAGAGGAGAAAGGGTGCAGAAATGTTGAAGGAGGAAATACATGCGTGTATGGTAAAGGTACGAATGCTCGGACGCTTAAGAGCATCCCCAGATTCCGGCAGTTGTCAATTGGTGGAGAACAAATTTTTTTGTGAAAATAAATGAAACGAATGTTAAGCTGATAGTTTCTAGTTTTCAATACATATCGATGAATTAGAAAAAGATATTTTTATTTTTAGTTACGAAGAAAAATAACAAGGAAGGCCAAATGTACCAGTTTTCGGACGGGGAAATTAGCGGGGTGATGTTTGCAGGAGAAATGCATTTTTTTTTTTTTTTTTGGATGAGCAACGAATCGAGAAGTTATATTTGAGGACGAGTTTATCAGATAAACGTGCAAACGGGGAGAGGGGAAAGTTCGGTCGAGGAGCAATAATATCAATATTTGCGCGTTAACACGTCCCGCATTTCCCGTGATTCCCTTTTCGACCCGTTTTACTCGTCCCTCGGGCGGGATAGCTGCTCAAACAACGAGGCTACTGCGCGCTCGCCCTCGGCGAAGTTTCGGCGACGGAAAATAAGCTCTCTTGTCCCACTGGCGGTAAATTCATATGCTATTTATTTTCTATTTTTGTTTTTTTTGTTTCTTTTATTTTCAAGTCAAATAGATTCGAGGCCACTTTGTCCAGAACGCATCGACGAATTAGTTGGAAGTTCAATACAAAATCACAAGTTTTATAAGACAAACAGATAATGAAAGACAAACAGGCGAATTTTTCCTCGAACCGAAGTCCCGTCGAAAAGTTTCTGCCTTTCTGAGACGCAGCAGACAGAAAGAATGTGAAGGGGTCCAATTTTTTGTTCCTTTTTTTTTGTGGAAGTCAATTATACGCGCGGCTAATTTTCGGAACGGATCGACGAACTAATTCAAAATTTACTACAAAAACGTTATAGTTGTGAAAGACAAACGAGCGAGTTTCTCCGCCAGCCGAAGTCTTGTCTCAAAGTTTTTGCCTTTTTCGGACGGAGCAGACAAAATGTGACCCGGTGCCATTTTTTTCCCCCAGTCCGTGGAAGTCAAAGACACTCGAGGGCGATTTTTTCCGGAACGGATCGACGAACTAATTCGAAATTTAATACAAAAACTTTTTAGATGTGAAAGACAATGAGGCGAATTTCTCCACGAACTGAAGTCCCGCCGAAAAATATTTGCCTTTCTCAGACGGAGCAGACACACAAAATGTGAACAGGTGCAATTGTTTTTTTGTTTTTTGTTCTATAATTTAAATACACTCGAGGCCAATTTTTTCGGGACTGTTTGACGAAGTGATTTACCATTCGACACAAAATCCAAAGTTTTATAAGTTTCCATGAGATGTTCACCTGAAATTACACACGGGCACACTAAATCGTAATTATATACGTTCACACAAAATTTAAAATAATTAAAAATAATTCATAGGAATTTACAAGAACTTATAGCAAAATAAAAATGTATTCAGTTAACGGGATGCAGTTTTTATAAGTACTGCACTTCCCTTCTGCAAAGTTTAATAACAATAATAATAACAATAAAGACAAACAGGCGAATTTCCCCGCGAGTCGAACTCCCGTCTCAAAGTTTTTGCCTTTCTCGGACTGAAAACAGGCACGCAGAATCTGACCCAATGCAATAAAAAAATTACTGTTTTTTTTTTTTTTTCAACATGGAAGTCAAATATACCAGTTGCAGTTTTTCTGGCGATCGCAAGCGCTTTACTCGACGTAATTAGCATAAAGTATGTCGAGGAGAAAAAGGCAAAAGAAAAAGAATGTCGGTTCGAACAGGGGTGGGGAAGGGGGGCGTTGCCATTCCGGGTTGTGTCGAGAGAGCGATGGACGGAAGAGAGTAAGTAGTTCGGAGGTAGAAAACAGGGTGTAGAGAAGCGGAGATGGGACAGCGAAGCGCGTTCACCACGTGGCTCGTTGCCAATCGGAGCAAAGTGGCCCCCGTGCGACATTCGACAACCGGTACACACTCCCTCGCTCAGCACCGCGACAGCATTTATTTCACGAGCTGCTTTTCTCCCCTGTACTCTTTTCCCTTTCGAATCCCCTCGTCCGTCCGTCCTCTCGTTCGTTCCCCGTCCCTGGAGCTAGCGCGAACTCCACGACCACGCTAATTGATCGTGAAACGTTTTAATCACCCCACCGCCGTGGTCGAGCACCGGCAGCGTGTGGAGCACCTATCCTCTCGTTCTCTCCTCTTTCTCACGTATTCCGGAGCATGTCAACGTTCTCCGAAACTGCTGGCAGTCGTACAACAGTAGGCCAGCAGCATTCCGGGGCGTGTGTAGCCCGCGCACAAAAATTCATTATCTCGGTCAGCTTTTGTCCCGGAGAATCGTTGGGAAGAATTTTCAACGACGAGCCAACCCACCCGATCGTTTGGGATATTTTCTGTTCTCTGTGAAAAAAAGGTCGAGGAAAAAATTCATTAAGAAAATTGTTGGAATTTCGAGGGTTCTGTTTTGGTCTGTTTTAGCTCGAAATTATTTCTTTTGTTTTTGATTATTGAAAATACTGACAACGCTGTGTGGACTCATGAGGAAGTGATTATCTTGGTCAGCTTTTGTCCCGGAGAATCGTTGGGAAGATCTTTCAACGACGAGCCAACCCACCCGACCGTTTGGGACATTTTCTGTTTTCTGTGAAAAAAAAATGGAGGAAAAAATTCATTAAGAAAATTGTTGGAATTTCGAGGGTTCTGTTTTGGTCTATTTTAACTCGAAATGATTTTTTTCTTGTGTTTGGTTGTTGAAAATACTGACAACGCTGTGTGGACTCACAAAGAATTCATTACCTTGGTCAGCTTTTGTCCCGGAGAATCGTTGGGAAGAATTTTCAACGACGAGCCAACCCACTCAATCGTTTGGGACATTTTCTGTTCTCTGTGAAAAAAAAATTGAGGAAAATATTTATTAAGAAAATTGTTGGAATTTCGAGGGTTCTGTTTTTGTCTATTTTAACTCGAAATGATTTTTTTTTGTTTTTGGTTATTGAAAATACTGACAACGCTGTGTGGACTCACAAAGAATTCATTATCTTGGTCAGCTTTCATTCCCGAGAATCGTTGGCAAAAATTATCAACGACGAGCCCTCCACCCGGTCGTTTGGGACATTTTCTGTTCTCTCTGAAAAAAAAAATTGAGGAAAATATTCATTAAGAAAAATTCGAACCGAAATTTTTTTTACATTACTGAAGATACTTCCTAATCGCTATTTTTTTTTTCAAATTTATTTACTGCAGATGTGGTTTCCCGAATCGGTCACTTGTTGTACGAGTTCTTTGACTCTCGACTTATGACCCGGGATTGATTTCGCTGACGCGTTAAGGTATTAAATACAGTTGCGGGGCGGGAGGTTGGGTTGGGGTGTACCGGAGCGTGGATAAGCCACAAAAGGTAGTATCGCCGGTGTACTCGTCGGAGGGGTTCGAGAGCGCGTCGTTGCGCGATAAAATTTATCGGAATTATAGAGCGGCATAGCAGCGAGGGGGAAGGAATTACAACGATTTTGTAAGCACGCTTTGCGTACCTCGGGCACCGATCGCCAATTTCGGCTCTATTTACGCTCGGCCCAAAACGAGAGATAGAAACGAGAGAGGAACGGGAGACACGTAACGTAAATTAAATCCTCGCTATCGAAACTGGAAGCGTCGCTGGGAATGATAATTCCGCGTGTGTTATACACTGAACGGGCATAGGACGTGTATACATATACGTGTGTGCGTGGACGTTGAACACGCATCGAAAATTTATGCGCATTATTCTCGCGCGTCCCGGCTGGCCCCGATCTGCATTATATAGTCGATCGCCCGAGCATTGTGTAATTGCGAATATTCAAAGATAATTTTACAAATCAAACCGCAAGTCGTTCGTGGATTTTTTTATAAAACGCGATTCGATTACAATCGGGAATTTCGATAATTCTAAAATCGAGACGGACGGCCGGATCGACGGATGTACTCGCTGACTCGCTGACTCGCTGACTTGGAAAACAGGAATAGAAAAAACGCTTTTTTGATTCTAGGGTAATCTGATTTTTCCTATTACAATTTCTCTCCTTGGACACTTGAATGTGTGATGAGAATTAAAAAAAAGAAAATTATGCTGCGGAACGGCGCACCTGTAGATACGATCCGTCATCTGCGCCCATGTACGATTATTCATAAAATTCTTGCTCGAAGAATACATCCACGGAGGGCGGGGGGAGATTCGAGGGCTGCTGAGAGCGAGAGAAGGAATGAAGAAAGCAAAAAAAATAAAAGAAAAAAAATATATATTGCTAGGAAAAAGGTGAAAATGTATGCGCATGTGAAATTCGTACGGTCGCGAGTACAGTGGAACGAGAGGCGGGAGCCTTCGCGATCTGCCGCTAGCGCCGGCTTCCAAACGGTCCTCATCTCGAATACCGCGCCAATACACACATATCAGACAATGGTAAACGAGAGTACACACGCATGGTCCGCTCAACGCTCGATTCTCCCCCGGGAGCCTATCTGACATTCAGATTTTTTTTTTCTGCGCAAGTTAGATGAATAAAGAACGCGCTCGGCGACCGCGCGATAAAAAACGGAGCGTACAACGACGAACGTACGATTTACGATAACTTCCCGGTCGAACTACGAATTTTTATAATAAATTCCGCGGATGTGTTCGTGAAACAAGCGATAAATTTTGCGAGTATACAGAGCGGAACTATTGTAAGCGATGAATAATAATACATAGACGTGCCAGTGGCAAAGAGTTCCCGGAAATTTGTTTAAGAATGTAAAGTGGGTCATGCGGCGAACAGCAGTCAAAGGGTGTACGTAGAGCGTGAGCCGAGAAAGCCACGGAGATTAAGGGAAACCTTAGGATAGGCCAAGTTGGATCCAACTTTGGCTTTCGAATGGAACTTCCCCGAGTCTGTCTCTCGCGGAGATATATACATATATTTTCTCTTAAGAGAAATCGACCTAGAGTGTGCCGGGGGATAGTTTAACGAGATGCCTGAATTCTCTCTCTCTCCCGGCTGTGAGTTTCAGCCCTGTTCGCGGAGGCACTCGAGCCTCGCATCCTTCGTTACCCGTTAAAATCTTAAGACACCCCCTAACCCTCCTTCAGCAGGGTAAAATCAAAGATACCGAAACTTGTTCATGATCTCCTAGCCAACACACTGGGATAGACTGGAAATAAAATTCAAGGACTATTTAAAGACACCTCCGGGAGGCAATAGTCAATCAACGTTACCCGGGGAAAGTACGTGGTAAAAGATATTTTTCTATTTCAATTATTGGAACAACATTTTCAATTAATGAAACAATATTTTTAACTATTTAAAAAACTAGCAATTATGTTAGATCACGCGCTGGTGTCGATCGCATGTTGCATAGCATATGGAAATTCATTACATATGCTATTCCGTAATTCCGAAATTATAGAATACGGAATGAAATTCCAAAATTGGCGAACTCCGTTCCATATGCGATGAAATTCGAATTTTCAAGAGAGGGTAGCTTTACCGAAAGGTGGGTGGGGGGAATCAGATTCACAGAAGGGGGGCTCAGCTTAGATAAATGCTGGCCATGGATCGAAGTCCTTCAACCAAATATCTAAAAAAAGGAAACAAAAACAACTAAAAACTTTTTGAACCCCAGCAACACTGGGCTACTTTTCAAAGGCTCGAAGAATTTAACGGCCCAAAAGGCACCTTGTCTGCCTTACAGCTATAAAATTCGGAGCACGGATTAGAATTGGGTGTGTTCGATTAATGATTAACGCCCGATTTGTTCCGGTGGCCGGGAAAACTGGGGCTGGGCTCGGTAGGTAGACAAACATTTTAATTGACGCGTAACGAGTGGGTCAGTTAACGCAGAGGATGTTCGACGTGTACCCCGGGGGGAGGATTGGGGTGAGGGGGGAGAAGTGCATAACGCGTTGGCGGTCTGTTCTGGGCGTGCATAAGCGACAAATTCTCGTTTAGTTTGAACAGAGGATGGGTACACGGAGGCGCAGCCAACCAGCAGCAGCAGCAACGCGAGCAACAACAACGGCAACGGCAACTCCCGCGTACACGCTATATTATAGTATATAGTATTAATACTATATCCACGCTGCGCTTACAGTAAAATTCACAGCTATTTGCTAACCCGGCTCCGTTTACACGCGCGCCCCGCCACGCCGGTTTAATCCGGCGGTACACGCCATAATTATCGGGATAATATAAAACGGTACGAAGAACAAGCTGCAAGCGAAACGGCCTCGAGGCCGCTCCTTGTTCGTGCGACGCTGTTTATTTTTTACAAACATCCGTTCCCGCGAATTAATACGAATATAATTCAAGAGTTATTCATCGCGCTGCTAGTCTCGACAACGACCTAAATCGCGAATACAGCGAATTTTTTTTCTTCCTTCGGTGTTCTTTTCTTTTTTTTTTAAGTTTCGTGTAGTTCATGAAATTCAAGTTTCGCGCAGTCTTTCCGATGAGCCTGTTAAGATATAAAATAAACTACGATTCATTCATTGTAACTCATTTTATATTTACTCGACTTAGTTTATAATCCTCAAACGTAACGGAGCGAAATCGCGGAAACAGCAAATCTTTTTTACGCCCTCTTTTTTAACCGAAAAATTTCGTGTAGCAAACATTTTTTTTTAAGTGCCGGGATTGTTACTGACGACGGATAATAGAAAACTGTAGGAAGAACAAGCTGCACATCATCGCTTGTTTTCGCATCGCTGTTCATTTTTTACATACATCCAGCCTCGTGATTAATCCGAACATAATTCAAACATTATTCATCGCCGCCATTAATCTCGATAACGACCGAAATCGCGAATACAGCACATTTATTTTTCCCGTCCGTATTTAACCTATATTTGGTGTAAATAATTTTTTTTTTTCTTTTTTTTTTACGCCGCGCTGCTCTCATCGAGCCGGTGGATTCGCGATGCGGAGCTGGTTACTGACGGTGGATAATATAAAACTGTACGAAGAGCAAGCTGCAACCGAAGTGGCGTCGAGGCCGCTCCTTGTTTGTGCATCGCTGTTCATTTTTTACAAACATCCATCACCGCGATTAATACGAATATCATTGAAATATTATTCATAGCGCTATTAATCTCGATAAATTTTATCGATCCGCCCACTTATCTATTTTTGTTATAATTTATTTGAACCCGCCCTACCAGATTATTATCCTTCGCTTATCGCTTATCTGTGCTGCCTATTCCGTATCTATTAAGATTGTCCTTGCGGATCAGTCAGGTCAATCGAGTACCGAAATTTCACACATGGTTTGAATACATTTTAAAGAGATAATTAGTGCAAATTAAGGTGGACCTACATGCAAAAGGTATTTCCAGTAGAAAAACATATACAACAATGAATTCACATAAAAAAAAAAAACTCAGTTTACCCCAATAAATCCACGGGCATACTTTTGCGCAGTTTTTGTGCCGCACGTTCTACATTGACGATTAATCAAGAGTTGTTCTGCCCGTGCCGCATCGGTCCTCAGAGGAGAAATCCCCGGACTCATTAAATTCTATCTATCCACCTATCCAATTACCTAAATCGTGAACGCAGCACATTTCGACCAATGTATTTACTGCGACAAGTGTTTTCTTTCAACCCGCGTTGCTCTCATCGAGTCGGACCCGCGACGCCGGCGTTGTTACTGACGACGAGAGCGACGGAGCTCGACAGCCCGTCGAGAAACAACCTCCGCGTTGTTTTATCATTCCCTTTTCGGTACGACACCGTTCCGGAGATACAAGCAAAGTTGCCTCTCGGTCTCGTCACACCACGCCTGCTCGGCTCTCCCTCCATGCGAGAAATATCCGTCCTCGTGTGCATCTTGCGAACATCCGAGGATCCTTCGTCTGCCGGGGCGGAAGGGCGGGGGGTGGGGGTGGGGGTGGGGGGATGGTGCTATGCACACGAGCACGGAGTTAAAGCCCTCGTTCCGCCTCCAGTCGTAGTGTCTACCATGTATTATAGAGAATACCGTCCACGGTACGGAGAGACTGAAGTGGAGCTGAATTTAACAACAGCGGATAGTTAAAAGGGGCCTCGAAGCGGGCCTTCGCTGCAAGGCGGAGTGGAAAGGGTTGTCGCGTCAAAGAGTCATACAGGCCAGCCCCGAAGCCCCTCTCAGACCCTTGATAGGGTTAAATTTACGGATACACGTATTTACCGAGCTAATCAAAATGTGTCTGGAAAGTTTGAGTGTCGTGGTGTAGGGTGCAGGGGGTGGCCCGTAGCGGGGCTAATGTCGGTACGAGCGCCGGGCCGCCCCGACGATGGCTCTTTGACGGTGTGATAATGAGGCAGGGTGATGATTCGTTCGGTCCGTCCTGCTTCTTCGTCCTGAATTATCCGCGCGTCCTTGTTAAGTTCCGCCGCTCCGGAGGGAACGGGCCTCGAACCCCGTTCGCCGCGCCTCGGCCCTCGTCGTCGTTTGCGACGAATAACCGAGGGAGGGCTTCGGGCGCACCGGCCAGGATGGGAATAACCGAGAGAGGAAGCGACGGGGGTTCCTGCCGCGTGTCGGAGGTGCCAGATATCTAGGTAGCGGCCGGCGACCCTGCGGTCGGTGGTTCGATCCCACTCCCCTTGGATTCAACCCCTATCGCTCCCGTTCCCGTGCAACCACCCCTCGACACCACACTACATCGATCCGCATTCCATACTTTCTCATCCCTCCCATTTAACCACCGTCGGCTCGTACCTCCGTTGCTCGGCGAAGCCCGCAGGCCTCTCGACCGGCCCAGCCTCTCGCGTCTTCCTCTTACTCTTGTCGCCGATCAGGCTGTCGCACCCGCGGGCGACCCTTGCCCGTCTATCCTCAGAATCCTGGCGAGAGGCCTCGGGTGGCTCGAGATATTTGCCTTTAAGGAATCCTTCCGATCGACCGTGGATCTGCGTGTATCTTCTTCGTCGGCCGACTGTTCGTCTCTCTCGGTTCTGTTCCACTTCCGGTCGGGCTTCCGGCGCACCTCGACGCGGAGACATCACCCCTGGCCGCAAGGCCACGAGAGATATTATTGGTGTGGAGACGAGGGGAATTAACAGTTTGTGATGGATCGCTGCTAAGCGGTTTCGTTTTTGGACGCGATAGATTTTTCGTTTTTATCGGGCGAAAAGTTTACTGACCGGCGACCGAGTGATCGGTTAGTCAATACGTGTGTTTAGGCACTTTTCGGGTTATTTATTTTTTCGGTCGACAAATTTGTTCGTTTTGGGGCAGAAATTAATTGGCTCGTATATTTATGACTTTGTCAGCTGATTTGATTTCTTTGAGCGAAGGAATTAATGTTGTGGGGGTATTCGATGGGTCACTTCCGCTTCTCAGTGGTTGATCGTCCGTTTTTCCGGGTGTTATCGGCAAAAACATTTCGATCTTACAATCTCTCTACCGACGGGGAATTATTCGAATGAACGTCGAGATGAAATTTAGAAACGTGACGGATTGGTTGCTAAACGGCTACTTTTTTGGACCAATAGATTAATTTTTTTTTACCCAAAAATTGATCGACCGGTAACTGACTGATAGGTTGGTTGATAGATATTTATGTGCTTTTGAACTAATCGATTGTTTGGTTCGTGAAATTTATTCGTTCCGGCAAAAAAATGTATTGGCTGATGCGTTTACACATTTATCAACCAGTTAACTTTTTTGCCCTAACCGAATTAATCGTGCGGAGCGTGTTCGATAGTTCACCTAATTTTTTTTTTTTTTTCTTCGCGACCGATCGTCCATTTTCCCGGTATTACCAGCACGAACCTTTCGATCGTACAATCCCGCTACCGACCGGGGAATTATTCGAATGACCGTCGATATGAAATTCAGAAAAGTTAATCTCGCATAGGGATGTCTCGAGATTCTTATATGCGCGAGCTTATCGGAACTGTCGACTCTCCTCATCCGATCTCGTTTTCATTATTATGTACCCGTGATATATAACCCGTTGTCAATGGCTCGAGCAATATTGTAGCCGAGTATGGAAAGTATATAGACGAGCCTCTTATTCTTCTTCTTCTGCTTCTTTTTCTTCTTCTTCCTCCACTCGTTTCCAATATCGCCAAGCTTCCGATAACCGTATATGCATCGAGTCATATAAAACTTTTCAAAAAGTAACACGGTGACCTGAATTCCCACGAACTTTGTACACCATTCAAGGATTCCATGTACACCCACTCCAGAGACATATGTATGGGGCATTCCACGTCAAGACCAACGGCCCAAAACCCTAAGCCTCTTAGATCAAGCTGAAAGTTTGTTATTCATGTATGTAATCATACGTATATATCATATATACGTATGATATATGTTGAAACGGTTTGATATTCCGGGGCAGCGGAATATCAAACTCACGATTTATTATTATTATTATTATTATTATTGTTTATTGTAGCTAGGGTGTTAAACCCTGTAAGTACAAAAATGTTAACATTCTTGCAATAGATATAATTATATTGTTTCCCCAACTCGAAGCTTCGAATTGAGTAGTAAGAAGAGCAATCTTCCTTTCACAAGTTCCACCGAGCCCTTTAAATCGTCTTCTTTCGAGTGGAAGGTATTGAATTCGATACTGGACCAGCTGGATAAGGCGTGGAGGACGAGATTTCACAACATATGCGCTCGCTTGAAGGAGGCTGCTGGATTGCTGACCCATCTATAACGCACTGGTGCATAAGTTAGACGCTAACCCATATAACGGAAGGGAACTAGAAAAGTCAGAGGAGTTTTTCGGTCTTGCAATTCGGGTACTGGTAGGTTGACCCGGAGGTCCTGACCGAATTTTCTCCTCTAACTGTGATCTTATTGTGCTCAGAACCACGTGTGCCGAGGCATCCGTACTTACGCAATCTACAAAATAATTTTACAACGAGACGCCATTCTGCGGTTACCTTGAGGAGATCGTGGTCAATTCTTGTGAGGATAGGAACGGACTCTGAGGATAGGATAGGTAGAGCCTTTATAGTGGCCGGGGACCACTTCGCTTGCGAGAAACGCCCCGCAGCTCGCCATCTCGCGGCCAAACGCGAAACTGCCTGTGGCAAGGGCGTCCCAACAATGTATTACAATGTATATACCATGTAAAAAAAATTGTTATACGCTTGTTGAAATTGAACGCACTCCCAACCCATTTTGAAACCTACACATGACTTTGCACAGCAATAAAAGAACATTCTGTAAAATTTTAATAAAAATGTACAGTCATACTTGCTGAAAAAAGACAAATTTTCTGTTTGTAAGTTTCTCGTATTTGAAAAAGGTTGAAAAAATTTAGGAAGATCATCGGATATAGCATACTGTTTGTAAACGGCATTTTTTTGTACGACCAAAAGTTCCAGAGACATATTAATTTCTATTATTAACACGCCTATCTACCAACTTGAAAACGAGCGCCGATAAAAATCTTTAAAAATTCCAGTTACTGACACTATATAATACTACAACATTGCGAACTTTCAGCTTGCTCTTACGAACATTACGAACTTCCAGCTAAGAGCGTCAGGGTTTTGGGCCATGCGACTTAACGTGAAGTGCCCCATATACATATATATATATATATGGGGCTGTGTGTTTGTGTGTTTACAGTATAAACTACACTTCTCTCATCTCATATCGACGAAACTTTATGACCATAGTCCTCGCCACCGCTTCGACGTTACTCAATGCCCTCGGAGCTTCGTTCTCCTTCCCCCCCCCCCCCCCGGCTCACGCGCGAATAAAATTGCAAAATAAAACTGAATATAAAACCGTTGAAACATACGGTAGGTGCGTCGTCTCTGGCTCCTTTCTATCTCGATACTTTAGCACGCCCCGGAACCGATCAAACTTTATTGTCCCGCCATTTCGAGGAGCACTTTATCGCGCACGCTCGTCTCGACGTTGTTGTCATATAATTTTTTTCTTCTTTTTACTATTTCTCTCTTTCCCCGCCGTAGCTCGCGAGTGACTTGTAGTACGTGCTATCTTCTGTCTGAGAACGTGAAAACGGTTATACGACACGCTGATGTGTATCGTGTCGCAGCCTCGTCGACTCGAACGATCGGCAAATTACCGAGAGCAACGGACCGTCGAGTAAACGCCTCGCAGTCTCTCTCCGCAGAGCATCGCGTACATAAGAATCGCGACGGAGGAAAACTGTTGATAAATCGTTCCCGCTCCGCGGAATAATTCTTATCGGCTCCTCGATAATATATATCGGTTCTCCGGTGTTCGATTCGAAGAAAACGGATGGCGCACGGCAAATTGGCGTTGCTCGTTCGTCCATTCAATCGTGACGATTAAAGTGACGGACAAAGGATGGCACGAAACTTTGCAGGCTCCCCTCCGCGCTCCGACTCGTTGCGATACAGATTGCTTCTGCATTGGCGGACCGAGAAGTGATCCACGATGAGCCCCGTTTTCTCTGATCCGGTTGGGACGAGATGAAGACGAAAAAAAAAGAATCATCTTCTACCCGGAGCACTCTCGATAATCTTCTTTCGGGAGCGAGAGAGGAGCGAGCGGCTAGAAATTTATCCGAATCCTCTCGAGCGAAGACGAAGGCTGCTGCAGTTCATGCTTAATCCGACACCAGACACACGGGAACGCTCGCCGGTCGATGTGGAGAACTGAAACGCAACGGGAAACTCTGTGAGACACGTATGGGGCGTTCCACGTCACACGGAGAAAAATAGTTCCGTTTTTTGTAACAAAATGTAAATCGTTAATAATTTATTGTTGTGGTAGCAAAAATATTTTGTTGCTACGGCAAAATATTTGTTGCCACAGCAAAATATTTGCCGCCACAGCAAAATATTTTGTTGTCGCTATGTTAACCAGGTAAATCAGTTATGGCAACAAAATTCTTGTTGTATACCAACAATTTTTTTTTCTCCGTGCAAGTCGGACGGCCCGAAAGCCCGACGTAGACGACGTTTTTTTTTTTGTAAGACCAAAACTATCAGAGATGTTAGGACATTACAATACTAGTGCGAAAAAAACTTTTTCTGACGAGTGTGACTTGGGAACGGGCCGAAGGCGAGTGTTGCAATCACACGAGTTAAGAAAAAGTTTTTCGCACGAGTACCGTACAAAACTTGCGAAGCAAAACTGCTATTTTCCCACCGAGTGATATAAAATAATGTTATTACACTCGGTGCGAAAATGCACAAAACCCCCATTTTCACAACTCGTGAAGTAAAATGTGGTACGATACTCGTGCGAAAAACTTTTTTCGAACTCGTGTGATTGCAACACTCGCCTTCGGCGCGTTCCGAAGTCACAGTCGTCAGAAAAAGTTTTATCGCACTAGTATCGTAAATTACTATTAAATATTAACACGCCTATGTGCTAACTTCAAAACGTGAGCCGGCAAAAATCTGAAGAAAAAAAATTCCACTTACACTACATAATCCCACAACATCACGAGCTTTCAGCTTGATCTGAGAGGGTCAGGGTTTTGAGCCGTTCGACTTGACGTAGAATGGCCCATGCGCATGTTTATCGATATGGGTTGGTACGTGAGTCTACTGTAGATTCGACGGAGGAAAAAGCCAAATTTGTCAAGACGTCATTTTTGTTTCAATCAACGCTCGGGAGAGTCCTTGCTCGAATATCCGGAAGGGGTGTGGTAGAAAGAAGTGTAGGAAGTGAAAGAAGTCGAGGCAGCGAGGAGGACTGCTCTCCCTCCCTCGTGGAAGATACGTAAGACGGAAAATTGTCAGTGCCAGAGAGACGAAGGGAGAGCCCCGGGAGTCGGGAAGAGCCAGCGAGATCACGCTCGCCGGACATCGAGATCCTACGTGAGAGTACTTGCGAATCGCGTTGTAAACGCGAATGGCAGTGAACAGCGGAGGCAGAAGAAGCAGCGGCATCAGCCGGAAACGAGAGAGCGGAAAGCACTGACTCCCCGGAGGAGCTTCCCGGCGAAAAATATTCGGCCCGGAGATACAGCGGCGGCCACGTACCGAGCGACGCAATGTTATCTCGCAACATTGCGGAGCTACCAATAATCCGTCCGCATCGTCCGGATCGCCGTCGGTGGAGTTTATTAAGTGTCCGATGATTGATTCATATCGCGAGTCGATCACTCTCGCGCCGAACCCTCTCTGGCTCCGGTACTCGTTTCTCGTCATCGAACAAATTATTTTCTCGATCCCACGAAATTTTCAATTCTTTTCCAAGCCCGGTTCGAGCTTGACTTCAAAGTTGAGATTGTAAATTCGAGACTGGGCCCGATAATGCATTTTTTTAAGCACGTTTTTTGCAAAAATGATTGAATAATTTTTGTAGATTTGTGTGAATTTTTATAAAACGGTTATGGATGTTTGTCAATTTTTGTAACATGATTGCAGATTTTTGTTATTTTTTGTAAAATGATTGTAGATTTTTGTTACTTCTCGTAAAATGATTGTAGATTTTTGTTCATTTTCATAAAATAATTTCATAAGACGGGATAAGCCGTACCGCGAAAATTTTCATAGTTCCATTCTACCGTGTTAATTATGCATACTACAGCTGGCATCCACGTCTTACTAGACTCGGAAATGAGCATGCGGGGGCGCTGTCATTTTTCGACACTTCGCTCTAAATTTTTTGAAAAAAGTTAAATATCTTATATCCTTCTAGCTAAGTCAAATTTTTATTATTTTTTCTCATCGGTTTGTTCTAAGTCATGTGAGCAACCTCCGCAGTATCCGCTTTATTTATTGAGTATCCTCTCATGGCACGGAATATTATTATAAGATGAGTATAAGACTCTTCCATGTACCAGCACAATTGTCTGGCCGATATTTATACATCGACCTGTAAAAGGGTTTACCCGTTAGTAAAATAAATGAACAAATAAATAAATAAATAAATAAAATGATTGTAGACTTTTGTTAATTTGTAAAATTTTGTAATATGTATATGGAACGAAATTTTAAGGCACGTGTGTTCTGGTAGCGAAAGGGATGAGCCGTGTCGAATGATTTAATAAAAGACGGAACGAGATTGAAAACGAACGATCTTTAACGAATGAGTTATTCGTTCGAGCCATCGACCGATGATGATGTTCCGATTTGCGCGAGTGCATGTATCCTGTAACTCGACCATTCATCAGTGCACCGCAAGCTCATACACTCCTATTAGTATTACTGCCGCTGTGAGGGTATAATAACGCAGAGAGCGTGTGCAATCGACGATAGGTAATTAGAACCGCGATGCGGACGTGATTGAGCATTAATCGATATTGCTCTGGGCGCTCTCTCGCCCCCCTGTCCCGCTCTTTCTCTCGTCTCTCTACTTCCCCGCAGGCCCGCGGGGTCTCCCAGTCAAATCAGACTTATGCCACGCGTCCCTCCAAACTCGTGGTGTTCCACTCCAATTTGCACTCACTGTACCTCGACGAATTCACTCCGTGTGAACCTGATAAACAAGAAAATAATAAAATGAAAATATTTTTGAACATACATTCGAATTATTAAGTATGTTTCAGACGTACAATCCCAGCCAAAAGTGAGATTCAGTGAGAATTTGAATACTTCAGAATGGCATAAAGATCCGACAAAAATCAACTGTATCAGAAGTGTCATCGACATCAATAACGCCAAAAAGTTATTAACAAATATCTTCATTAAATATCTTCATTCGTACATTTTTGGATCTTCCGTTTTTGAAATTTTTTTAAGGTCACGAGTACAGAACCGTCGGCGCAATCACCACGAAACTGTTTGTGTATACTGCAGAATTGTAATATGGAAACATATTCAAAATTTGTGCTACTGCATCGATTCTTCAAATCTTCGAGAAAAAAAAACATTTTGAATTGTAAGAAAAATAAAAAAAAAATACATATGAATTCAAAAAAATCAAAGAATTCGTTTAAAATAAGACAATAAACGGTCCTTTTTTTTAACAATCAATTTTTTCTAATAATTTGTTAATAACTTTTGGGCATTATTATTATTATGCAAAATCAAAAGTCTTGTTATCATTAATACGACTGATTGTTTCAGATTTTTGGCGTGATAATTATAAAACTTTTATCAAAATAAACTGTTGATTGTGAATGTATGTGTGATACATCGTTAAATCGTGGAAAAAAAAAATAGTACGATTCTTAAAATGTTCGACGGTTCCTGGCAAGCGACGGAATAAACAAACAAGTGCACCGTTTCGGTGCCCACTCGATGCTCAGACCGTGTACACATCGGCGTTGTCATGCGAAGCTCCTCGATAACTCGATACGGAAAGGGCTCTCACTTACCGACATCTCTCGAAGATCCTCCGGCGATGGTGTGTGTCTCCGGCAGCTTTCGGCGCTCACTCCTCTTCCCGCTGACCTGGAACACACAGCGATATCTTGGTTATCCACTTGAGCGAGTGTTATCGATGGCTCCCGCTGACAAAACACAATTCCGATAATCAAGTGTCGAAACAACGAAACTTTCACGAACGAACATACTCGGCCAGTGGAATGACGAATTACCAGCGGGTAAAAATTTTACGTCGCAACAAACAATCGATTCTTATAACTGCTTATGTTTCATTGCACGAATTTGATAAGAGATATTTTTTTTTTACATAAAATGTTTTCCGTTCTGCTGACCCTTGAAAACTGTAAAAAAACTTTTTTTTGTCAAGAATGCTGGGTTGGAGGCAGTAAAGAAAAGTCCATGAAACTTCTAATTCGGCCGTACAATGCAACACCCAGGGAAAAAAGTTACAGTTTTTATTACCGATCGAAGTATCGCCCGTGCTCTCAACCCCTTGTAGCACAGCAGTATATTTCTATTTATTAATTTATCAATTTATTTTACGGGATACACCTTTTTACTTACATACAATAAAAACATTTATCAGTAAATAGCGGAAGTGTCTTTAATAATTAGAATAATATCACCGGATCGCATCTTAATGTAAAATTAGATAAAATTTATTTCATCATTTCATTGAAACATTCTTACTCAACACATCGATTATTTCATCTATTACTACTAAAATACTGTATCGTTTGAACGGCTCAATAAAACTTTACCAAATTTTTACGACATCCTTAGAGGGTTGATATATCTAATTGATTATTTTTTCAACCCCAATTTCGACCAATGAGAGCGCGGTATTTGACATCACGTGGTACAACTAGGTCTAAATTATATCGATAATTTTTCGAAAATTTTCCGGCTAGGTTGCTAGGCGATAAACATTAATTTTTCTGTCACTTGTAACCTATGCGAATGATTAAACGTCAAATTGCCATTCACGAGCATGGACATGAGTGGGCGAAGAAAGCGATTTGGTGATGAATCTCTAGAGAGCATCTCTAAAAAAATCAAACAGAATGTCCCGGCTAATACAGAGAAGAGCAAGAAGTCGATTTGGGACAAATTTACTGGATTTTGTACAGAGAAAAAATATGTGCTGGATGCAACAACCTCAGATGAAACCCTAAATATAAAAATATTCTAGAAATTCGAAATAAAACCTTGTCAGGAAAATGTTAAATACCACAATCTCATTGGTCGAAATTGAGGTTGAAAAAATAATCAGCCGAATACCCCTCAAGCTTAAAAATTAATCGGGTATTTCCCTCTTGTTTCCCTGCGTAGCATCGATCGAGATAAGTTTTGCTCAAAAATCCCTCGCGCTGCGCGCTCGGGATTTTTTTAAGCAAAACTTATCTCGCTCGTTGCTACGCAACGAAACAATCGGGAAATACCCGATAATTTTTAAGCTCTCGGGGTATTAGAACCGAGAATTTTTTTTATATCTCATCTAAACTTTTTTTTTCCAAGATGCTGGGTTGCACGGTAGAAAAAAAAGTCTCCTCGAAATTCGACACACTGATCGCGCGCGATCAGACTTTTCGTTTGACCCTGCAATGCAGCATCCTGTGACCAAAAAAAGTTGATTACAGTTTTCATTACCGACCGAGGTAATTGCACGTGCTCTTAAATCCTTAAAAATGATCATCGAATTAAATCCACCGATCTCCGATCTTAAATCGTGATGTCTCGAGGAAAGTGGAAAATTGTGGAGTTCAACCTCGGCGCAGCATCGCCGGATATCCAAATTACAAGTGTATGCACACCGAGCCGCCATCCGGCTCTGACTAATCCCGCGGAGTAACGGAGCAGCGAGACGGTAAAAGATCTCGCGGCGAGAATCCACTAAAGAAACCCTGCTCCAGAAACGAAGAGCACAACTTTTGAATCTCTCCGTTGCAATCAACCCACATCTATATATTGTATATATATATATATATACATATATACAATATGTATCTCCGCCCCTCCATCCTCCAACGCACGATGCGCTCGTTTGAAGAACGACGATGGGAAAATCCGCGAAGAAAGAAAATAACAGTTAAGGAAAAACAAAACAAAACAAAAACGAAGACGGATTAAAAAAAAACACAGAAAAATAAAAAGTACGCGAGTCGAGTAAAAATTTCAATTACTCGACGCAACGTCTTCCGGTCGTTGTCGGAGCTTCTTCGACCGCCCCCTCCGCCCGGTCCCGCCCCTCTGCCCCCCATATTGTACACACAGCTTCTGCATCGTTCGCGCACGGTCGAAAAGGAAATCTGCTTTCGTATTTTCCACGATGCTGCGTACCTAGTTTTCTCTCTTGCTATTTGCTCTAACCGAGAGAAGCCGAGAGTCCATGAATCACTCGGCACGTCCGAGAAGTTTACTCTGGGATGGTTGCGAGTTCGCAAGAGGGGGGGGGGGGGGGAGAGAGAGGGGGTGCAAGGAGTCGTCTCTCGCCAAAGGGATGATGCGGGTAGGGCGGGGGAGGGTCTGGCGAGGCGACGGTGGCGTGAGAGCGGAGCTTGAAAAATGAAAGAGCACCGGGCCGACAAGGAGAAAATGAACGGTCTTCTTAATTATAAAAAGTACGAGCTTCAAGAAGAAGAGAAGCTGCCGGACGACAGGCAGCATCGTCAAAAGCTTGTGGAAAAGTGAGAAAGGAAGTTAAAAGGATGGAGAGAAAACGAGTCAGTTCTATGCCCTCCCTCCGCTACACCCCCCTCGTACCGGTGTATAGTGTATTATGAAAGGTGTGTGCGCTCTATTAAGGTCCCGGGTGTGCCTGCCAAGCCGTCCCCTTTTCTCCTCCAGGCACCTCACCGGAACCCATAGAATAGCAACACAAACACACACCGACAGACACGAACACACAAACACACGAACACATGAACACACGAACACATGAACACACGAACATACGAACATACGAACATACGAACACGCGAACACACGAACACACGAACACACGAACACGCGAACACACGAACACACGAACACGCGAACACGCGAACACGCGAACACGCGAACACACGAACACACGAACACACGAACACACGAACACACGAACACACGAACACACGAACACACGAACACACGAACACACGAACACACGAACACACGAACACACGAACACACGAACACACGAACACACGAACACACGAACACACGAACACACGAACACACGAACACACGAACACACGAACACACGAACACACGAACACACGAACACACGAACACACGCGAACACACGCGACACACACCGACACACACGAACACACGCGAACACACGCGGCACACGCGCACGCACACGAACACACGCGGACACACGCGACACACACCGACACACACCGACACACACCAACACACACCAACACACACCAACACACACCAACACACGCCAACACACGCCAACACACGCCAACACACGCCAACACACGCCAACACACGCCAACACACGCCAATACACACCAACACAGCATGTACGCGCTCGCGCATACACTGATACACACACGCACACATACATACACTGCCGAGGCATAGTCATGGGCGAGCCATGGGAGTGGTCGAGATACAGTGAGCGGGAAAGTTTCGCGCGAGCAGTAGCAGCAGCAGGCACTCTGCGAGTTGCCCCCTCGGCGAAGCTCCCCCAGCTGCGAAATTGGTGGCTCAACGGTCAACTTTTCAAAGTCTCGAAGCTCCGACGCTCCAACGTTTCTCCCCCCCCCCCCCCCCCCGCGTTGCCCGGCGCGTATCTTAGTTAAATAGTTGGGATGAAACCGAGTAAATTCCGGAGCGAGAATATTACGATACTCTCTATCGGTTTATCTCCAGCTCTCGTCACAGGTTCATTTTCTTCGCACCGAGATAAGCAAGACTGCGCCTCGACTATGTGGCAGACGATCGGTTTATGGCAACAGCTGCTCTGCGTATCGGCGGGACGAGGACGAGAGTGGTAGTACATCACATACTTAATAGATATTTATTTGAATTAAATATAATATCAATATTACATTTTATTGAAATGAATATGTATTATTATTGTTAATAATACAAATTTATTTGGAGTCAATATAATGTCAATGTTCACTCTTGTTTTCTTCTAATAATAATATTATAGAGACTTGCGATACTAGTGCGAGAAAGCGGACTTTAGACGAGGGTTGGGAAGTTGGCTGTCGGATCGAGCAACGGAATGACACGAGGCGAAGCCGAGTGTTGCATGCAGCGCGAGAGGGGGCGAGTTGGACCTACTTCGCAACCGCCGTTGGGAGTCCGCTTTTTCATACAAGTATCGCATAATGCTTTTTGCAACTAATGCAGGAGAAACACCACTTTTCGTGCCTGTAAGGCGTAGCTACAGTAGGAATGCACCGGAGTTTCTTGCACTCGTATGAGAAGTAAAATTAGCATGCGAGAAGTAAAAGTAACATACGAGAAAAACGATTAGCGTGCGAGAAGTAAAATTAGCGTACGGAAAATAAAATTAGCTTAGGAGAAGTAAAATCCTTGCTATAAAGCGTCACTTTTACAGGCACGAAAAGTGGCACTTCTCACGCACGCGTTGCAAAAACATACGTTATTGATGTTATCATTATAAATTTTCATTCATTTTAAGATATGAAACAATTTTAAAAAATCGTTTCGCAGTACATTTTTAAAAATGAAGTTCCAATGACGTTATTTCCTTGTGCGAGCAAAGAGTCGAATATCTCGGACCTATTTCCTGATTAGCATTCCACGCTTTACTCTCGATTCTCGGTCCAGACGAGAAGTATCAACACAGAGATACGTATTTTTTTCTCTTTCTATATATTTCACTCTTTCATCTCTCATCGGAGATATGGGAGTTGCGGCGAAGCCGAGCACTCGGCCCAGCAGCGCGTGGAAAGGGTGTAGATATTGCTGTGCACAACGCGATGTTTCGCAGACGGCAGAGTTCCGGAAACCAGGGAAGATATAGAAGAAGAAGTGGCCTGCGCGTGCTTCTCTAAAAACCACTCTTCGAGATTTGCATCGTATATTTACTCCATTGTGAGCGGAGCCTTCCCGTTAAAGACGCCTGTACGTCTGCCCGACGAGAAGCCAACGGCGGCAACAGGAAAAATAAGAGAACCGCTCATTGGAAAGAGCCAAGTTGGCGAGAGAGATAACCGGGAGACGAAACGGAGAAGAAACGTCTGTAGGGGGATGAGCCTTGTTACCACCCTCGAGTCCGCAGCGTTTTCTCCACTGCTGTTCCGCATCTCCTCTCTCTCCTTTCTCTTCCTTTCCTCCGCTTCTTCCACTTCTTCTTCGTCTTCGCTTCACTTCCAACTCCACAGAGCCTAAAGAGAGAAGCTGTCGGTTAACGGGCAACGAGCCAAAGCTCGTCTGTATCGTGTACAATCGCCGGCTCAACGTGGAAATACACGGGGACGAGCATCGAAGACGTACTAATTGAGATTTAATTCGTACCGAGCATCAACGACTCTTCTGTACTCCAGGTAAAGTCTATGTGTGTCTGTGTATATATATATATATACCGAGAAAGATTGCAAGTGGCAGAGAGGTACATGGGGGGAAGGGAGTCGAGAGCCGAGCAAGGAAAGATGAAGAGACGATCCATCGATAGCCATCGAAGCGATATGAATAATTCTCTGCCAAAGGCGAAACGTCGGAGCAGCCACTATAATTTTTTTTTTTTTTTTTTTGCGAAGCAAGAAACATCCAAGAACCGATCGCCACTCTACTTGGTTGCGTTGGAGAGGCTCGCCAGAAAGATCCCTGGTATCGCGTTATTAAATTAATCCAAGGAATTTCGACGGTGACTGTCGAAGAAATTAATTGTTGGAAGGAGAGGGATGATGAAAATAAAAAAAGATCTGTTAGTGCAGTTCCTTTTAATACTGCAATAAGAAGGAAGTAAGTAAATTCGACTGGGTAGAGGCAACGGGTTTGGTTAACTGTGCAGGGTGAAAAAGATTTTTACGTGAAAACGTCAATTTTTTTTTCTTTTCATTTGTTTATTTGTTTTTTTGTAAAATGAACGAGTTGAAATCTCGTAAATTTTGCACATTTGTAAAATCAGACGAGAGGAAAGTTTATGGAGGTTTGCGGACAACAAATTTTGTCTAAATTGGGCCAAAGACGGCTGAAACCGATCTACTGTACAAGTTTAGAAGATAGTTTTTTTAGATAGGATGTTTTCCTTCTCCTTCGAACACGTAGTTTTTTTTATAATCAAATTAAAATCTCGTAAATTTTGCAAATTTGTAAAATTACACGAGACGAAAGATTTGCGGACAACAAATGTAGAGTTTAGTTGAAATTGGGCCGACAGATGGCCGAATCCGGTCTACTCTAAAAGTCTAGAAAATATTTTTTTTTTATACGATATTTTCCTTCTCCTTCGAACAAGTAATTTTTTTCGCTCGTTTTTCTTTTGTCGATGAATTCTCTCGGGGTGAAAAGCCTTTCATAGCGGTTTTGTTTTCGATGTTACAGGGAGTTTGCTCTCGAATCCCCTGTGTAATCGACAGTGCGTTACAGCATCAGTTTGTCGCCGGAGTCCGAACAAACCGAGGGTAATGAAGATCGAGAGAGATGGACGGAGTGAGAGAGCCCGTTCAGAGTTCACGGAACGATTAAATATGCATGCGGCGAAATTATCCTAAGCAAACTGTCCGAGCATCCGGGAGTCTACGCCTCGTTAAGGCGGTTTGATCCGGGGTCAACGGGGCGAAACTTCGCGCTCGCCGTTCTCCCCGTAATTCAAAACCAACCGGAAGCGCTTGAATACCGGAGATTCCCACACTTCAATCATTCCTGATTCCCCACTCGTTGGCATACTTCGGATTCCCGTTTGAGTTACGAGTTAAGAGCCCAAAAAAAAAGAAGTGAACGAATAAGAAATCTCCTCGAGTTTGGCGTGTAAAACTTTTATGCAAATTTTCCTCCCGTGCAGGGCGGATATATCGACATTCTCAAATTCGGCAAAAAATAAATCAATAAATAATAATAATTATGGAACAAATGGGTGTTTAGTTTCCCCCTACGATATAGCTATGATGCAGATTCTATAAGTTTGTAACTTACTCTCTGTACATCAGTAATAATAATAATAATAAAATTCCAATTCGTCGCGAACTCATTACGTGTTTAGATCCAAAAAAATAAAAGAATAAAAGAATAAACCCCCTCGAGATTAGCGTGTAAAATTTGTATGTAAAATTTCCTCCCGCGCAGACCGGGTTATATTGATAGTCTCGAATTCAGCAAAAAAAAATATATATATATATAATTAATAAAACTGATCGACCAAATGCTAATTACTCGCGAACTCGTTACGAGCTATAAGCCAAAAATAAATAAAAGACGATCACCCGAGTTTGGGGTGTAAAACTTTTGAGCAAAGTCTCATCCCGTCCAGACCTGCTATTGCGTCTCGAATTCGGCAGAATAGTAAAAAACAATAATTATCGAACAAATCCAATTACACTTGGACTCAATTCCAAGGACGAGAAGGTTAACGGCAGCATCGTTCATGGATACGATTGTGTCTCTTGGCAGGTCGGTTAGTTGGGACACCTGAATTTTCCTCCCAATTAAAACGACGAAAGAGGAGTGCGGAGTGTGCTGCGGAGAGGCTCGTCCTCACGGTCGTTCGGGTAAGTCGGAGGACGAGGTGGATATTCAAATGAGAAACTAAGAGAAGGAAGGCTACGAGGCGTGTGCGATGTTGTGCCGGTGGCACAGTCGCCGAAGCACCAAAGCACCAAAGCAGCCCGAATTTCTCTCCGTCTCCCGTATTGTTTGCCCTCGTTGTCTATTTTGCACCGAGTCCCTCTCCGTCCCTCCGAGCTAGGCAACGCGGCACCCGATGAATTATTCAACTCGTAGTGTTGAATAAATACAGAGACCAAATATCTCGACTCTTGTTACGCTATTTCCAATCTTTCCGCTACGCACGTTTTCCCTTTATGATTTGAAATTCAAC
This sequence comes from Stenichneumon culpator, assembly GCA_964017025.1. Classification (NCBI taxonomy): domain Eukaryota; kingdom Metazoa; phylum Arthropoda; class Insecta; order Hymenoptera; family Ichneumonidae; genus Stenichneumon; species Stenichneumon culpator. Next base: position 13,157,466 of record OZ024779.1, on the reverse strand, counting down.
GATCTGGACGAAAGTCACCGTCACGGGGAAAAATCCAATTGCGAATAATTGCGGAAGCGGAATTTTAATGGCGGTTTTAGTAGAGGTGAGAGCGATGAATATGGCCGAGTCCGTTTATCATTGACTTAGCCACAGGAAAATTTCGATTTTTTTTTTATCGTTTCGTTTGAAGAATCGTTCTGTTAAATCGGGTCGAAAAAATTTCTGCGTCGCCAAATATCGTCGAATCTACCGGAATAATTGCCGTGGCTCGGTCTCCGTCGAAACAATTGGGAAAGAATCCTCGAAACATATCGCCCGTCATAGCATTCTAGCGGCAGAAAATTTTTAAATAAAATACAATAAAAGCACGGCACAACGTGCAAATATCTCTCGACACCCGCAAAGCTATTCCCAATCTTTCCGCTACGCACACCTCCCCTTTATGATTCGAAATTCACCGATCCACGAAAGTCACCATCACAAAAAAAAAAAAACCCGCTTGTGAATAATTGCTCAAGCAGAATTTTAACGTGAAATTCAATTACCGAAATAAACGCAGGGAAGAGTAAAAAGGCTTTTCTCGTTTTCGAGTCGAAAGAATCTCTGACACGAAATATCGTCGAATGTACCGGAAATGCACCCTGGAACCAATCGAGAAAAATCCTCGAAAAATGTCGCCGGCAACAAAATTCCCGCGACCGAAAAATTCAATAAAAAAAAATAATAATAATAAAAAAAAATGAAAAAAAAATACAAAATGACAGGCGCAACGTGCGAAAGATCCGCGAAGCGAAAGACATACACTGATAGTGATACCGTACGATAGAGGGACTCGGTTCGCGAGGACACTTTTACGGTAGAGCGAGTCGCGCCGGTACGGTTTTTCCCGCCAGAGAGTGACGAAAAATGCGAGTAACAACGAGCGTACCCGAGACCGGTAAGGAAGCGAGAGAAACAGAAGCTCCGGGCTGGAAAACACGTCTGCAAATCATCGTCCCCGGCCTTTTCCCCGTTCCCACCGAGAGGAAGGAGCGGGCGAACGAAGACGGCTGCGAGTCTCCCGTACGCGCTCTTCCGTCAAATAACTGTTTGAGAAAACTCGCCTCCGTGCTTTCCGACCGGCTCGTGCTATCCGAACGGACTCCGCTTTTCTCCCTTTGTCGGCTCTCCGCTCTATATATTCCGCTCTTTCCTTTTTTCTCCCCGTTTTTTTTTCCAGTCGTACCACCGACGACCGGCTAGACGGATGTGCGCTCCGAGAGAGGCGGGCGATCCGCGCCGGCGAAAAGCGCGAGGAAGCGTACCGAACGCTTGGGGAAATCGGGCGAATAGCGCGCGGGACAGGAGGAGACCGAAGCGAGAGTGCAAGGGTGGAAGAAGGTGGTGCATGCTCTCGAACGGAATGGAATGGAAAGGGCTCTCTCCGATGCTCTCCGAGGCAGCGTCGGAGCTAGTGAGCGAGGAGTCTTAAGGTAGTCCTTGCGAATAGTGTTCACTTCGTATAAGTTTCAGAGAAATTATAGGGAATTCTAAACACTTCTCGATGATATAAAAATCTGAAAAAATACAGCATATTAAAGGTACTGAAAAGACTCATTTTGCATAATAATGATTCCAAAAGTGTTATTAAAAAATTGATGAAAAATAAAATTGTTCAACAAATCTCCAGGAAACCTAAATTTTTTTTAAAGAAAGTGCTTCGTTCACTTTTCTGAATATGCATGAATTTTTTCAGATTCTTAAATTCACTTTGCATTTTGTGACGTTCTACAAGTTTTTCCCATATAAAAAAAATAACTCAGAGTGAATTTACAAATCTAAAAATTCATGCGTATTCACAAAAGTGAACGAAGGACTTTCAGTCCAAAAGAAAGTTAGGTTTCCGGAAGATTTGTTGCGCAATTTACTTTTTCATCGATTTGTTAATAACTTTTTGGAATAATTATTATGAAAAATCAATCGTTTCAGCACATGCTTAATTTTCTTCAAATTTTTATTCCATCTAGAAGTGTTTGCAATTCCCTCTCATTTCTCTGAAATTTATGCGAAGTGAACACTATTCGCAAGGACTACCTTAACCTTTCGGAGCTACGAAGAGGTTTCCCTCCGTCCGCTTCCTCCTCGCCGGGACTCTCCTCGTCCCACGGACGAAGCGTTCCCCAACTCGATATAAGTTATGAAGTGGCACGCCGACGTGCCGGAATTGGGTGTACCTCCGTCTAGACGCTTTCGGGATCGCCCCCGCTTCCAGTAGTCGCACGGCCGTTCCGTGCAGTGTCGTGTATCAGCGGGGCGACGCACAGCGCCGCTGTACACTCTTCGGGCTGGCACGGCGTCCGTGGAAACGTCGGGACCCAAATACGGGAACACCGCCGGCTGCTGCTTTCCACTTGTCGTCACCCCTCTGCTTGTACTTCCGACGGATTTCCACCGAGAAGATCTCCTGGAAAACAAGATTTTTGCATTTTGTGAAAAAGGAGAGTACCGGAAGCTGCGAGGAAAAGTTTCGCAGCCAGGCGACTCGTAATCGTCGACTCGAAGACGAAATACTAAAGCGTAGACTATCTTGTATCGCATCGCAGACGCCCGCAACTAATTTTATTTTTTCTTTTTTTATGCGGTTCGATCTAAAATTTATAGGGGTGAAAACAGGAAACGGAAATCCCTGGACTTTTTTGGGGAATGAGTTTCTTTTTTTGTTACTGAGGTTGAGCTTGGTTCTTGAGACATTTTTTCGACGTCAAAGTGTACTTCAATTTTTCGATCGGTTAGGTTTTCGATTAAATTTTTTATTCTTGACTAATTTCATTACTTTTTTTCTATGCGGTTCGATTTAAGATTCATGAGACTGAAAACAGAGAATAAAAGTTCCTGGACTTTTATCGGGAACGAAATGATTATTTTTTTATTACTGAGTTTGAGCCTGGTTATTGGCTGTGCGAATAACTCGTTTACGAAGTATCGAATTCGTGAGAATTTTTTTTCGCCCTAAAAGTACTTCGGTTTTCCGACCATTTATTTCGATCAATTAGGTTTTCGATCACATTTTTTTTCATTTCACGGACGAAGGAATCAAACTTCCCGATTCTTTTCCCGAGAATTTTTTTTCAATATCCCCTTGCAGAATCTCCCAAGTTTTGCGCGACCACCGCGCAAAATCGAATGCTCAACGGAAATCGGATACGTCACTAAGACTGAAACGGACAGCTTCAAAGTAAACGTTGCTTCGCGGAAAAACTCTTTCGAGAGTTCGCAGCAATTACCGCGACGAGTAAAACGAAGCGCGGAAGTTCGGTATTGAAAACGGAGCTCCGTGAATATCGGAATATCTGAAGTTTCGTATAACGGTAAAAATACGGAAAAAATTGAATAAAAATAAAAAAATAATGTCAACTTCAACGTTACTTGATATTTATTTAGCGAACTCGTTAGTTCGTATCACGCAACCCTGCGGATAGTTTTCGCTCGCGGCCACATCCTTCGCGCTCCCTCCGATCCGCCGAAACTCCCGGCAGAGCTCGCGGCGCGCCTGGCGAGTGTGTATTTTTGTAATCTCCAGGGGAATCCGCGAGTGCATAAACAGCACGCGTCAGTCCGTGTCCGTCAGCATGAATATTTCATGCATCGGTGTTGCTCGTCTCTCTTCCGTTCCGTGCCGAACGCACTTGGACGATGGATCGCGAACGTGAGCCTCCTCTTCTTCGTTGCTTTTGGTCGAGCGCGCTCTCGTTCGGTTCGACTCCGCATGCTCGTTCTTCGGGACCGCGACCGACTTGCGGCCAGCGGTTTTCGACATCGCGAATCCCCTCGCGTCTGTGTTTCCGCATGCAGGCTTCGTAGAATCGGCCTCCCCGGAGCTCCCGCACGGACATTCGTTGCTCGCCGTTTGCAGGTCCTCCATTCACGTCGTCAACGAACTACTGCAGGTCAATCAAACGAACTACTGCAGAATCAGCCTCCGACTGATCGCTGTCGTGGTACCGCAGTCTTGCCACGTCGATGTCGCACATGTTCTGATAATTCGATCGGTGAAACGTTTGCCGATGCGAACCTGCAATTGTTCGATATGTGTATAATATTTTCGTACAGTATGCGGACAAAAAATTCCAGGTCTCTTCAAGGACCCTTCAAACTCTCTTCGAGGACTCCCTCAGGATTTTCAAGGACTCCCTCAGGATTTTTAAGGACTCATCAAGGACTCTTCAAGGACTTCTCCACGATTTTCCAGGACTCGTCATGGACTCTTCAAGGACTTTTCAACGACTTCCTCAGGATTTTCCAGGACTCGTCAAGGACTCTTCAAGGATTTCCTTAGGATTTTCAAGAACTCCTCGAGGACACTCCAAAGACCTTCCGAGGACTTCCTCAGGATTTTCAGGGATGAAATGAAATCAAGTAAGCGATGAACGTAAAAAAGATACGAACACGTCAAGATCGATTTTAGAACTCTTCAAGGGCGGGGGAATTCAACGAGGTTTTAGCAAACCGGACACCGATTTTCGCTCGCTCTCGCTGTTGCTCGCTGTTCACCGGACCTAAAAGAAAAAAAAGCCAGTCTGGCTTTTTAGACAAAAAAAATGGTAAAAAAAGCCAGATTTAGCTTCTTTGACAAAAACAAGTAAAACAAAATCTCACCTGATGTGCGTTTATCAAGGATGAATAACACACGTAATACGGAACTTATACAATCAAAACTGCATTCAAAAAAAAAAAAAAACGTTTCTCGTTCCCCGATTTCCGTTGAATTATTCCGATGGCAAAAAAAGAAGAAATTGGAGCGGTTGACGTGTGCGGGTGTGGTCAAACTCGGAGGGCGCCGACCGATCGAAGCGGGTTTCTCGACAGGGTTAGCGCGTCCATCGGTCAGCGGGGAAAGGCAAACATTGACTGTTTATGGGTTTTCGCTCGGTCGGGGCTGAAGCTGCTGGTCGACGCGGGTTGCACGCATTGTTTCACGGGGTGTCAGAGCCAGCGCGGAGGACAGCCACTCTCCGCATTTCGCACGAGAGTCGGCGGTTTAAAATCGTGTTTATACGTACTCGAAACAGTCGTGGGTAGGCATGATGTATATATATGTGTATATATATGTAGGGGCTGGTTGAGCGTACAGGATGTGTACGTACGCGCAGAGTGTACGATCTGTCCTCGCGTTGGCACAGAATTACGGTGCTGATACGTAACCGCAGCGGACGAGCGGGCGCGTGCTGCAACAGTCACGCTCGCGGTCCATCGCGGTTTTCACATTGCGTGACACACACGGCCGGTCCGCCCGCACAGCGAAATGAAATTCGAACGAGTCCCCGGTCGCGTCCAATCCTAAACTCTCTCTTCGGCACAGAGGGAAGGCAGCGAAAATTCGCGGCGACTAATTTGCACGGTAAACTCTCGGTTTTCCGGGAGGGAGCTATTTTTTCTAAAAATATTGACGGTGCGCCGACGAGGCCTCGAGGCATGAGCAACACGGTCCGGATCGGTGATCGGGATCGATGTTGCAACTTCGATCGGGGAAAGAGGAGAGATTGCCGGGGAGGCGCGGGAATCGAGCAGCTGCTATCGAACTTCTGGACAAAGGAGAAGTTTGATGGAAATCGTTCGTAGGACAATAGTTGCGGCGGTGTTGGAGGATTTTTGTATCGTTGGGAAAACTTGTGATACGGAAATGTGTTTTTTTTTTCGCTAAAATGTAATAATTATTAATAATTATTTTTTATATTCTACTTTTCACCCGCATATTATGTTGATCTTGTATCGAGATGCTCTCGCACTGTAGTTCTTTACTCTGCAATAATAAGACTCAATGATTTTATGAGATTTCATAACTAAATTGTGAGCTTTGTAACGCTTCGATGATTTTCAATAACTATAACGTGTATTGCGAATGAAGAAAATGATGAACGTTTGAAAAACTCAGTGTCATCGTACGTTTGTGAAATGATCGATGAACGATTGTTCTCATTTTACAGGAAAGTTGGAATATATATATTCAATACCCGCAATGCCTTTTGATGTTGGAAGGCAAAGCCTCCGCAGACGACTTTGTCAATTTTGGTCTCTCGCTTCGATGATCTTCCATCACGCTGAGCACTGAAAATTGAAGAAAAACTTATAGAGTGTTCGCGGTTGCGATTTACGACGATCAATTAATAAATGTAATTATCATGCTCGAGAAACCTTCACACTCGATGGGACGACGCGAAGCCGCAACGGCTCGGCTTTTTTGCCGCATAGCGTAGGGTAATATTTATGGTCCAAACGATTAAATAATTCACTGATTACCCGATTGATTAAATAAGCGACCGATATGCTTCTTTTTACCGGCAACATTTCTGCATCAAACGCAAGCGGGCACGTCAAACGCGACCAAACACGTTAAACGCGACCGAACGAACAATACGCGATGCACTCGCTTGATTTGTTTACTCGATTTGTTTATCGCACACTTTAGCGTTAAATACCGAACGTTAGCGTTAAATACCGTAGCGTTCCGACTACCGAATAATCTACTGAACGCCGGATAGACAATCAAACCTTTTTACTGACATTTTTAGAAATTTCAATTTTTAGGGGTCCCGAATCACTTTTACAAATGAAAAAAATTCTTTGAGTCACTGTATAAAGTTAGGTACATGAGCACAACTTGGTTTTTTGCATTTTCCAGCGAAACGCGGGACCACCAAACGTTTTAATTATGTTATTCGTGACCACCAAACGATTCCGCGTCGATTGGGCTCTAATCGAATCGATTTAGAAAAAAAATAATTATTTGGCTAACTTTGGTCGTTATTTGGTTTTTTTATTATTGTGATTAAACGATTGACCCCCAAAAGTTTCAATTAGACTACCAATCACCACCAAACGACCACCAAACGATAGGTATAAGGTGAATTTTTCAAAATTAAAGTTGCATGGCTAACATTGTACAGCTCTTTATGGAGCTGTTTTCATAGTGCGGTCATTTCGGGTACCCGACGGGCATCCGAATGTACAAGATGATTTCAGTACAATCTCACTAAAACGGAATGTAAAGCGGACAATATGTAAAAACATGATGCGATTTAAGTCGTAAAAGATCCGAAACAAAATTTATTCAACACAAACAACACGGAAAATAATAATATCTTTTTGCAAAAATTATTTTTTTTCTTTGAGTATTTTTACTATTGTGATTTACAGATCACCGATTAGACTGATTTTAGAACATTAACAACCGCAAACGCTAATATTTGGAGCGAAGAAATTATTTTCATCAAATCAGATTTTATACATTCTCTCCACAACGCACGGGTAAGTTGACTAACCAACCAGGGATCGCTGTTTGAAAATGACAAGCCGTCATTGGTTGGTTAACTTACCCGTGCGTCGTGGAGAGAAAGTATAAAATCAGGTTCGATGAGAATAATGTTTCTTGAAAGGCTAGCGACCGAGGGCACCGAAGGAACAATTATTCTTTGTAACGTTAGGGATCGCTGGTACGTGAGTTCGTATTATTGTAGTAAAGAAAAAAAATCTTCCGAAAAAAAAAATATTTTTGTCTTCCGAGTACTAATTCTTAATTGCATTTGTTTTTGATCATTTCTGTCGAGAATACGATAGGTCTTTAATCGTTTTGCCTGCTATATTCGCAATGTGTTTTAGACTAGTGTGTGCACAATCTATTGTCAGTTGATACTGAAATAATCTTGTACATTCGGATGCCCGTCGGCGACCCGTCATTTCCGGACGGTCAATTCACGGTCAGGTGACGAGAGTCAATTGACAAAAAAAAAAACGTGACCGGTCATAAAGTCTGCCGCCCACCTCTAGTTTTAATAGACGCACTTCAGATGACACAGTGGCAGCAGCGAACAACAGCGAACTTCGTTATCCGCCGCTGTACACAGACTGTACACGATTAAAGAGAGTCGTTCGTTTGCATGCAAAAATTAATTATAAACTCCAGACGATAACTCGTCGCTATCACGCGTTTATCGGAGTGTCTTTCAATCCACGATTCGTACTGTCGCACAAGCGTCCAACGTTCCGCCCAATTTTTCATTGCGCTGCAGTGTTTCGCGTGCTCCGAATCCCGTCGCTTTTTCTACATGGATTTGCGGAGAGTTTAGGTTAAGTTTCGTAGCCGTGCAGAGATGGCGGAAAAGGCGATACTGAAGGTAGGATTGAATTTATATTTTTTTCATTGCCGCGTAACGTCCGGCTAAAAATTAGCGAAGCTCCTTCGGTCCATAAAAAAATTTCGAATCGCAGCAAATCGCCGAGCAAAAGCTCAAGGCGTTCTCCATCGGCACAATGGGCAAGCGGCCTCACAGCAAAAAGGAGCTCGAGGAACAGCGCAAGAAGGAACAGGAACAGGCCGCCGCTCAGGTCAGTTTACCGACGATTTTCTCACCGATCGGTTTTTACATGAATTTTTTGGTCAATAAAAAATAATCAACAATTCATCGTTGGGTTTCACAGGCTTTCGAGGAATTCGTCGCCACCTTCCAGGAAACCCCTAACAAGACCACCAGCAAAGTTTGGGTCAAAGCGGGAACTTACGATGCTGGCAAGAGACGTGAGTAATTTTTTTTTTTTTTCCTACGCACAAAAATGGAGGTAATTTTTTACACTTTTTTTTCCTGACCCATTTCACAGAGGAAGATACGAGAGAAAAGGGCAAGCTCTACAAGCCGCAGTCCAAGATATCGGAATTGGTGGACAGCAGATCGTCGGCGGAGCAGGCGCAGGAGTACGCAAAACTTCTCGGCTCCAATGACCGAAAGCTAGACAGGCTGGGCAAGAAGAAGAAGGAGGGTGAGAAGAAGAAGAGCAACTTGGAGATGTTCAAGGAGGAGCTGAAAATGATACAGGAGGAGCGGGAGGAGAGACACAAGTACAAAGGCGTAGTGAAGACCGTTATATCCACTCAGTCAGAGGATCCCATGCTGGCCGCAATGAAATCCGTCGAGGGTGAGTTCGATGGAAATTAATTTTCTTTTTACTGAAATTTCTTTTGATCGGATTGAATACGAGTAACTGTACACGGTGATTGGAATTGGCACCAGGTTTTAATCCCTCGCACCCAGATCCACGAAAGGTAAACCTGCGATCCTGCATCGACGATCCTCGACTCCTAGCCCTGATGTATGAGGGTAATTTTCCTATCCTATTTATGTATTTTTCTATTTATTTATTTATTGATTATGTCGCATTGCATTTATTCATATTATAATTTCTATTATAATTTTATAATATTAATATTTACATTAACAGACAGACAATTTCATACATGCATATAATCTTATACAACATTGGCTTCAGCCGTAAATCGCAATTGTCGTAGAACACACAAATGAGTAAACATAAAAATGATGTCTTTTACACTCTTTTTGAACTCACCGTCGTTAAATCTTCGTAATTTTTTTTTGTAGTAGAAGTTCGATTTTGAAAAAAAAAAAACATGTCTAGACCATAATGTGATCATCGAATTTTCGGGATTACAATACTTTCTCTCCTTGCATACCTCGCATGTATTGAGAAAGTAAATGTTACAAGTTGAAATATTCTTGTAAACGAGTAAAAGAGGTAATTTCGTGTTCGATCTACTTTTTGAGATTCGCCGAGCCTTTACCGTTCGATCGTGTTATTCACAGACGGTTCCTTTGACAACGGCGATCCCAACACGACGAACCTTTATCTAGGAAATTTGAATCCAAAGGCAAGTCTCCCGAAATTCGACTAATCTCGGAATTCATTGTACTCATTCGCTAACGCGGAAGTTCGCTGACTTAAAAAAATTAACACTTTCATCAATTCCACAGATTACGGAGCAGCAATTGATGGAAATTTTCGGAAAGTACGGACCACTGGCTAGTATAAAGATAATGTGGCCACGTAGCGACGAGGAGAAAGCTAGACAGAGAAATTGCGGTTTCGTTGCGTTCATGAGCAGAAAGGACGGCGAACGCGCTTTGAAGAATTTGAACGGTGAGATATATTGGTGTTTGTTTTTATTTATTTTTTTACACGTACAATTGAATGATTTTTTTTTACTTTTTTTTAATATAAAATAGGACGCGATATAATGCAGTACGAAATGAAATTGGGATGGGGAAAGAGTGTTCCGATACCTCCATATCCGATTTACATACCTCCGGCCTTGATGGAGATAACGCAACCGCCGCCACCCTCGGGGCTTCCGTTCAACGCTCAACCGCACCGCCGCGACAGACACAAGGTATACACAATAAAAGCAACAACCGAAAATGAGAACAGAGACAAAGGAAAGAAAGCGAAAGAATCAGCAACAGAGTCCAGGCGCGTTATTAATAAAATGCTCAATCACGTCTCTAATCGAATTTCGTTTTATTATTACTTAACATTGAAACCCTCGCACGATGAGTTTAACACGTGACATAAAAATAATAGTTTATTGTTGTTTTTTTTCACGATACGAGCTAATTTACTCCTGAGAATAAAACAATTATTCGTTAACGGGCTCGGTGCTCCATTTTTTTCTCCAATTAATTGCTTTCTTATTTGCTATTTTTATTTTGCTGACATCATTTTTGAAAATACATTATCCGCTGTGTTTGTCATCGGGATAAAGTCAAAGGGCCGTGTCCATTGTAAGCGTAGCTTATCCGATGCTAATAAAAATGCTCGTGGGGCTGAACGTGCAATTTTTCTTTTACATTCAAACTCCGATCATTTTTTCATTTAGCTGCAACTAATTATTATTATTTGGAGCTGATTGAAAAATAATTTGATATCGTTTATACATCAATTTCCATTCGTTCGCGATCTTCCATGCTTCAACGGTGACTCACAGACTGTGCCGATATCCAAAACGCGAAGCATTCTCTTTTCGGAATAATTTTCGCTCGAGCACCCGAGCCCGTTAATTAAATTTCGTCGAAAATCCGTTCTATCGTTTAAGTTGACAAAATAGTGTTAGAGAGAAAGAGCGGGAGAGCGAGATCTTTCGGCGCGTACCGCGCTAAGTTATCATTGCGTTCCTCGATGATATCTTGTTCGCAAGACGCCACGGACCTCGATACGCATGTCTTGTTCGCGCACAGTGCCGATAGTTATTACAATGGAAAAGAAACACACCATTTTTCTTCGTAACATTAACAATCTCATGAACATTATTGAAAAAAAAAACAATTGCGTATAATCAATTTCACATTGAACCGTATAACCACGTTTTTGAAACATAATCTCAGATACCACGTATCCGCAACCTCCAGAGCGCGGACCCCCAGGAAAAGGAAAACTTTGAAAAGGTAAAGTTATTCTCTTCTGTTAGAAAAACAAACAAACAAAAAAAATTACAAAAAGACTGAAGGATTAGGAACAATATTGAATACATTTGCGCAACTGGGACTATGTAGATTGTGACGATGAAAAAAAAAAGAAAAAAAAGACTGGTCTTTAGTGCAAGACCCGCTGTAAAATACGCCAAGCGATGAACGCTTCGCGCGCTTTTTGGTAAGTGTAACGAAATGATAAATCTAAAAAAAAAAATAGAAAAATCCCTGAACGTCAAGAGTGAAGCAACGGTGAAAAAGCACAGCGGGTCAAAAAAAGAACACTTATAATAAAACAAGGCAAAAAAAACAACCTCCCGTAACTCCCCGAATGATCGTCAAATGACAAATCTAATCCACGTTTAAAAATTGTGTTGTAATGACTTGTTGGCGTCCGTTCTATCACCATGGGCGCATTTTGGCATGTGGGGGCACTTGGCACAAACATACTGTGATGATGTGGGACTTCACAGATTTTGCAGAACGCAGTTGTCAAAGTGGTTATTCCAACGGAAAGGTATTTGTTGATTTTTTAGTTAAAATAAAACTGAAAAAAAATAATAAAAAAAAACAAAAAGATTCTCTGTAAGTATGCAATGCTGTTAAAAAAAAGAAAGAGAGTGAAAAAAGAAAAGAGCATATGTAGAGCAAAAGAGAACATTTTCTGTAAACAAAAAAAAATGAGAATAAGAAAGAAAGCAGTATCGCATCCCAACCGCGTCGACCTTCTACCGATGCTGCCTTCCGTTGTCCAGTAAAGCAACGCATCGAACGTACACGAACGATCAAGCCTTTAATGATATTGTGCGTTATAGGAACTTAGTCATGTTGATACATAGAATGGTGGAATTTGTCATCCGTGAAGGCCCGATGTTCGAGGCGATGATAATGAACCGAGAGCTCAACAACCCGATGTTTAGGCAAGTATTTTCTCCATGAAAAATAATGTTTGTTATTAAAAAATACCGATTTTTAATGAAAAACAAAATAAAAAATGACGTTTCACTTTTTTGTTGCAGATTTTTATTCGAAAATTACTCACCGGCGCACACCTATTATCGGTGGAAATTGTATTCAATACTCCAAGGAGATGTGCAGAAGGAATGGCACGTGGATGAGTTTAGGATGTTCAAAGGTGGAAGCGTTTGGAGACCACCGCCCGTTAATCCCTGGACTCAGGGAATGCCAGACGAATTGATCGAGATGGAGGAGCGACAAGAGCCCAGAAGGGGCAGTTTGTCGAATAGGTAAATGATAAATGAAGTTTTCAAAGTATATGGAAACCCGAAGAACGGGATTATTTTTCTTCTTCTTAAAGTTTTAAATTTACTAATTAATTTCACATTCTATAGTCAGAGAGACAGACTGGAAGACTTGCTGCGTAACATATCGCCGGAGCGCATAAGAGTTGCCGAGGCCATGGTATTTTGTATCGAGCACGCCGAAGCGGCGGAGGAGATATGCGACTGCATCGGCGAATCTTTAGCGATACTCCAAACACCGGCGAACAAAAAAATCGCCAGATTGTACCTCATATCCGATATACTTCACAATTGCGGTGTCAAAGTTACTAACGCCACGATATACAGAAAAGCGTTAGTATTAAAAAAATAATAATTTCTAAACAAAAAACGAACAAATCACATGTGAATTTTTATTCAATTTACAGATTCGAATGTCGACTGCTCGAGATATTCAACGAAGTTCATCTTGCGTATAAGCAGTTCGACAGCAGACTAAAAGCGGAGGGCTTCAAAGTTCGTGTTATGAGGATGTTTCGAGCTTGGGAAGACTGGGCTGTTTATCCCAGGGACTTTTTGGTCCGATTGCAAAACACCTTTCTCGGCTTGGTTATGGTCGGTTGAGCTATTTTATTTTTTTACCACCGAAAGATAGTTAAAGGGGCTGACGGATGGTATTGAACGTTTAGGCCGATGAACCTGAGCCAGAGAACGACGAGGACATCGACGGTGCGCCCTTGTCGGATGCAGACGGAGACGGTGGCGAGGATCTCGATGGTGTGCCGCTGGATGGTGCGGCACTTCTCAAAGGCGCTATGAAACTGGGCCTCACACCTCAACCCCCTACCAGCTACGACGACATCGACGGGGTACCGAGTAAGATATCCATATTTTCAATAGTTGATTAATTTTTATTTAATTAATTATATTAATTTTTTAATTAATTTAATATTAATACAATGAATTTAATATAATTATAATTATTTGTCAGAAACCAAATTATCGATTTCGATACAAAGCATCGTTGCATTCGATGAGCGCTTGTCTGGCTGCTCGAAACGCACGAATCTTACGTATCCTCGCGAATTTCACTCCCATATGCTATGGAAGCCGAAATTTCGAGAATATAGCATATGGGAGTGATTTAGGATTTTCAAATTTCACTTCAGGGAGTGACATGGAACGAAGCATTTTTGTAATATAATTATATACTTTTATTATTTTTATTCTAATATAATTTTCAATTAATTTATAATTAATCTAATTAATCAATGAATTATTTTGTATGTCAGAACAAAAAAAAACTGTTCAAAGATCAGAGGCTTTTTAGCAATTGAAAATAACTCATGCGTAATATCATTTATTTTTGTATCGCAGTGGACGAGGACATAGACGGTGTTCCGATGGACGACGACGACCGAACGAATTCGCGGTGCAAGGACGAGGACAAGAAGCCCGCTATGCCGGCGGGTTTCGTGCCATCGCGATGGGAAACTGTCGATCCCGATCAGGTCGAGGCTCAAGCGATGACGACGAGCAAGTGGGAAGAGCTAGGTCAAAACGAGGATTCTAATTCGCAAGACGCCAGCATGGATTCCACGGGTAGAGATTACAACGAGGAGAGGCGCAACAGATTGCGGGAGATCGAGGTGAAGACTATGCAGTACCAGGACGAGCTCGAGAGCGGCCGAAGGAGTCTGAAAACTGGAATGACGATACAAGGACAGGTCGAGCACTACAGAAAGAAACTCATCAGAAAAGTAAGAAGTACTACGTAAAGGAAATCGAAAGGGTGCATATGGATATATTTCCTATCGCCCGAAATACTGAATTTCAAATAATTTCTAATAACATCTAATAATTTCTGATAATCTTTTCGATACTAATAACTACGAAATCGTTCGATAAAAAAAATATGTACCCCGATCTAATTCTGATTTTTTTTTTTTTTTTTTTTTTTACTTTTTTTATTCAGTTTGCTTTACAGAGCGACAGAGACATGAAGGTGGAAGATCGAGACGAGGAACGGCGGAGGGAAAAGAAGCGCAGCGTCACGCCAGAGTCGCCGGGAAGTCACTACCGCGACAGACGGCGGTCGTCCCCAGCCTCGCCGGCCAAGAGTGCGAGCAGATACAGGTTCGTTCGATAATTCAATGTTACAATTCAAAAAAGTGAAAAGTAGCAATTGCTTTATATCTTGTGGCTAATTTTTTTCGAGACATCAATCGTCTCAGGTTCACATTGCCTTAAAAGCACCACCCGGAAAATCATAGACAATTAATTATTATTATCGTTACTGTATTTTTTTCCCACCGGCAGATCACGCAGCAGATCGCCACGAAGCAAGCGCCGTTCGAGATCGCCGCACAAGAAGCGCGCACCGGTGACGCCGTCGCCGCCCCGAATCCGTCGTACCCCATCGCCGGTTTTTTCTTCATCGTCGAAATTGTCGCGAAGATCGTCGCCCGGCAGTGATCGCGCCGATCGCAAGAGGCGAGCGCGTTCGCCCTCTTTATCACCGCCACCGCCCCCGCGTAGTTCCGGCAAGCACAGGGCGAGCAGTCCACCGTCGCCTACACCGCGAAAACACAGACACAAGCACAAGTACTGAATCGTTCGAGTTTTCAATTCCCAAATTTTTCTCTTCTTTTTTTTTTGTTTTTGTTTCTCTTTTCTTTTCTCTTTTCTACAGCCTCTTGCCTACGGGACACGCTCGTGTGCGATTGTCGCGTCACTCACACGATCGTGTTTTTGTGATACGTCTTCGTCGAATCAAGTCGAGAGATTGCCAGGGCAATTTAAATGAAAACAAATTTTCATCTTTATCACGCGACTAAGAATTCCCTTAGTTGCTTCTGGCTGTCGGTCGACTATTGGCTCTTGCATACATCACCGTTCGCATACAGATAATTGTATATAGCTCCAAAGTACACATAAGCGAACAACACTCTCACAAGTTACGTATAAATAAACGCATTGATTTAAAAAAATGAACATTTTAGACAGTTTTTTTAAACTGTTTCATAGCGTGTCAAAATAATTTAAGAATCAGTAATTGGTTATTGTAAAAGAAGTAACAAATAAATACGAGGTATAAATTCACATATCGACATATCGTTCATTGAGGCCGAGACTTCATAGTTCGCGAATCTTGTATACACTTTTTTAAGTTTGTTTGATTGTCCCAATTTTCAAGAATCCCGGGGATTCCCTTACGAGCCCGTCAGGCCTCGATTATTCTAATTCCCCGTAGGGATCACCCTTCCAGGCCCTCATAACTATTTCCCTATATTAAAACTATATTATTCCGGTAGCACTCTATCTTTCAAGGCCACACCAATGTAAAAGAAAAAAGTATTGCCGTGCGATTATGACTGCCTCTGTAGATACACGTGTGCCTCGAAAAATAAAACTACTCTCGTATGTTTATAGCTAGTTTTATTGTAACAAAGTTATTATCTTGACGATAATTTAATAGCGTAACAGTGATTTTTTTTCACTCAACTTTCCATTAAAATAAAACTCTTGTGTACATAGATAAAAAAGTTACCGTGACAAATATCCTTTGGAATCACGAGCGCGATTCTCCCTGTTTATTTATCGTCTATTCGTTCATCATACATAACATCGCGTGACTATGGGCTCGACGCGGTAACAAAACGCTCGTACAATTGTTGTTCGTGTCTTCAACTATACAAATTGTTGCAAAAAAAAAAAAAAAAAAAATAGTTTAATCTTCTAAAAACTCGATGAGCAAAGCGTGACTCGATTGTCCCTCGCCACGTGAATTCAGTTATCGAGTTCCTGCCGACATAAGAAAAAAAAATTAATTACAATTTGTTTACAAATGAATTAAAATTTGTTTGCAAATTAATTAAAATGTATTTTCTCTTGTTTTGTTTAATTAAAGTTTAGAAGATTATAAATTATGATGACGCTACCTCGGGCTGCCAACTGTTGATCTCTTCGTGAATCGATATTTCATCCATACTCGAATCATTCACGTGCTCGTGAACCCTTTTGC
Source organism: Stenichneumon culpator (assembly GCA_964017025.1). Classification (NCBI taxonomy): domain Eukaryota; kingdom Metazoa; phylum Arthropoda; class Insecta; order Hymenoptera; family Ichneumonidae; genus Stenichneumon; species Stenichneumon culpator. The sequence goes on along the minus strand of OZ024779.1, from coordinate 13,140,931 downwards.
CCCCGGCGCTCCCGCTGGCGCCTTGTCTTCCTTTCGGTGCAGACGCTTCCTTCCCCCTTGCCTCTTGACGCTGCTCGCTCGCAGACTCGGAATGCCCCCCTTTCGGAGCCTTGACACCTGCTTAATAACAACAAGAAGAAAAGTAACAATCAACAACTTCTGCCTGAAAGTTTATCGCAAATTTACTAAAAAAAAAAATGCTGGCTCATTTTTCGAGCATCGATAGAACAATTTTTGGGTAGTTTCGAAAATTTATCAAGATCCTCCGTGCTCATTTTTTTTTTTCTTTGAACCCTGTACACCGGTATTCGAACTGCGAAAAAGTGCTTCTTGATTTTTTTTTTTCGATTATTATAATTTTTTTGGTCTTAATAAGAAACACAAATAAGGTTTAATTCTAAATATACGTTTACGATCTATCGACTATTTACGTTTCCATCCTTGCATCTCTTCGTCATCTTCCTCGGCCTCTTCTTCATCGTCTTCTTCTTCCTCGTCGTAATCCTCGTCCTCCTCATCCTCTTCTTCGCTCTCTGTCGGGGTTGGCAATTTTCCGTACTTCGCTTCTAATTTCGCTACCAGCTCGCTGTCGTCAACGTCCTCAGCCTCCTCTTCCTCTTCCTCTTCGTCCTCTTCGGTGGCTTCCTCTTCGTCTTCTTCTTCTTCATCTTCTTCTTCGTCTTCCTCCTCGGGCTCGGTGGCGGACAATCGTTCGCTTTCGGAGGTTTGCATCTCCTCGACTTCTTCCTCTTTTTGTTGCAATACTTTCTTCCCTGAAGCGTATATCGTTTTAATTTTAAACAAGTTAAACGAAGAAGTACGTTTTTTTGCAGCTCACTTTTACACTCGTCAAACAAAAATTATTTCTTCCCGGAATCACGCGAAGCTCATATCGGTTTAAACAATTTAAAAGAACAAGTCGTGCGTTTTTTTGCCGTAGTTCCAGACTCGACAAACAAAAACTATAATCGATTTTTCTTAGGGAAGAGATAACTTTGTACTCTGTAAAAATAGATCTCTCGCAAGAAGGGAAGAAACAATTATTCCAAAATTTCGCACCTTCCGGAATGCTTTTATCCTGGAACGAGGTATTCCTCAACTGCAAATTTTCTATCTTCCCCAATGTCTTCTTGACGCTCATCGCCTCGGGACTATCGACCTCCAAGCCTTTGTACTTGACTCGCAATTCTTCGTAACTCTCGGTGACTTTTTCCTCCGGCACTGTCTGTTCGCTGGCCGAGGTTATCAGGTCCTTCGGATTTATTGGTGGAATTATTGTGTTTCGACGGGACAAGTCGAGCACTTCGTCGCTGTAAGAACCGGCGAGTTCGGCTTCGACTAAAAAACATTTTAAAAAAAGAAGATAATTCAGATTCAACGAGAATTCGTCTAAAAATTTGATACTTTACGTTCGGCAGAATATTTTGTTTTACTTACCTTTCGATTTTTTTTTTCAGCCAGAATTCAACAAATCACTATCGGTTAGTCAACGACGGTCACATTACAACATGCTACGAATATTATTCACTCAAGCGCACGGAAAACACATTAAAAAATATTAAAGAAAAAAAATAATAAAGATTCGATATGCACGGTAAAAATAAATTGTAAAATTAAGACGAACGAAAGATTGTGGATTTTCGTGAATAGATGCGTTTGTTAAATTTACATTTTTTTTTACTGTGTACACAGATAAGAGAAAAATATTACAGCTGTTAAACAACGGCCAAGGAGGAGCACATAAGATCCTGGCTACGATAATAAATCAATAAAAAAAAAAAATTTCAATTACGACAGCTCATATAACGTGCGCTAGAGAGAAGAATATAAATAGATAAAACTGTTGTGATTTACCATTGTTCCATCGTCTAACGAGTACAAAATGTGCTGCGACGATTAGCGCAACCCCGACGCCGAACTTCACTGCCACTGCAACCCACCACATTCTTTATTTTTTTAAACTTCGATCACGCATTGATTATGTTGGATTTTATATGGTAGACGCAGAATTGTTTCATTTTTTTTGTTCGTCGATTAAGAGCATGGAGGATCATTGATAATGTGGATTGTACGAGTGAGATTATTGTCTAAGGACGTTATCAATTTCATTTTTCACGGTGAAACTTACCGCTCGTCGATTCCTCCTCGGGCTCCTCTTCTTCGTCCGGCTCAATCTCCAACTCGTTCACAACCTCCTCGAGCTCGCCATCCTCGATCTTCAGAAACAGTAAAAAATTTCCTATTAATTTTTCAATTCTTCAATTATTCAATTCGTCAATTATCCAATTCTTCACTTATCCAATTCTTCAATTTTTAAAATTTTACTGTTCGATATTACTTTCCCATTTTTCAATTCAACTTTCTTTCCATATTCATTAAACGTAAAAAATAACGAATATCATTTGCTTACCTCCTCGAGTGGCTCGGCGCTGTCGTCGTCTATTTCGCCGGGTACGCCGAAGTACTCCCGAGACACATCGTCATCCTCGCGCTCCTTCGAAGCTCTCACACCCTCGATACTGTAGTCGAGATCATTGTCCGACACATTATTGGCTTCCTCCTCGTCATCTTCGTCCTCACCTGCCGCGCCATCTTCGACGTCGTGCTCTTCCCCCTCCTCGCTCCCGTTATCTACTTCCTCCAGGGTACCGAAGTCCTCGGGATCATCCTCAAAATCCTCCTGCTCGTCGAAGCCTTCGTCGCTCTTGTCAAATTTTTCATCGTCCACCTCGTCTTCCCCATCGTCCTCCTGTGCCTCCCTACTTTCTTCGTAAGCTTCGCAATTCAATGAAGAAAACAAAATTATTCTCATGCGTTTAATAAATAAGAAGAATTATCAACTTTTTTTCCATGTCAATTGAAATTACCATTCTGTCTGGAAATGTTGTCTTCTTCCACAGATTCCTGCTGGTCATCTTCCTCTTCGTTCTCATCAGCTTCACTGCCATCAGCTTCTTCCTCTTCCTCTTCTTCATTTTCTTCCTCGCCTTCTTCCTCCGAGCCTATACCTTCGTCCTCTTCCTTATCGACTTCAGCGCTGTCTTTATCCGCTAAGTCTTCTTCAGTCTCTTCTTCTTCTTCTTCTTCTTCTTCCTCGTCATCATCGTGGTCCCCGTGCTCGTCATCCTCCTCCTCCTCCGTTTCACCCTCCCCGTGCTCGTCCGTTTCCTCGCTGGCGTTTTCCTCCCCGTGAGGCTCATCGTCGTGCTGCGGAAGTACGTCGTCCACCCAGCCGTCGAAGATCACTGCCCACCGTGACGAGGCCACCGGTGTGTCGACTTTAACCGGACAGTAGAATTATTAATATTATTTTATTTTTATTTTATTTATTTTTTTTATTTAAAAAAATTGATATCTTGTTTTGCTAATTGAAATCGTAAGTTCGTTTTGTAGATTTCGAATACCTTCGCACTCACCATCGCTAATTCCCCTGTTCTCGAAGATAATGACCCCGACGAGTCCAACGAGTACAGTGAGAAGAGCGAAGAAGATTATTCTGGCGCACCAGTGGCCACCCGTGCCGCCCTCCTTGTGCACGTGTATAGTGACGTTGTCGGTCGAGTGCTCCGACGACGGATTGACGAGAGTCGGCGGCGGGGTTCCCGCATCTTCGTCATCTGATTCGGGGGCGGAAAGACAACAACAGAAATTAAGACTAATGACGAGAAATTTAATACAAAAAACCCGACGGGTAACCCATGTGGAAAAATCGGCGCTGATCAAGCATTGAGCAAATAAAAAGCAAATCATTTAAGAAGAAAATAAAGAAGTCACATAGATAAAGAAATTCTGGAAGTACGACTATTACTTCCCACTCGAACGGTTGGCGAAATTAAATAATCAAATATATATGTATATTCTTTATTTCTTCCATTTTTACAGTTATTCCAGTTTTAGTCGTACTTCTTTAAAAAAAATAAAAAATTTTTAAAATGTTTAAAGAAAGTATCAAAAAATTACAGCATGAAGTAATCGCATACCAAAGCTTGCACCGCGTATCCTTTGGATATGGTAATCCCCGTCGGCTAAAAATTTCATACAAATAATACTGAGATAAATGCTTTTGGAGTGGGTCATACCGTTTAAATCTATTTTCGTATCCCAATGTTAGTCTGGCTAAGTTTACGAAGGCTCACTATTTCTTACTTAGATAGCCATTGCCAGATACTCAGTATTTCGTGCAGTCCAATTTTACCTGGATTTCGTGGATAACGCCGTGTTCGAGATACGAAACGAACCGTAAAGTTTACGAAACTCTTTGCACCGTTTATAACATATATGTATCTTCGAATTTATTCGCTTCCTCGGACCAATAAGAACAACTCTGCCACGTACAATTCTAATAATACGAAATCATTTTGGCTCACACTCATCTTTTTCTAACCATAATAACAACAATAATAATAATAATAATAATAATAATAATAATAAAGACAACAAAAGAATAAAAGTTTGGGCAAGAGCGTGAATAAGTGACTTTTATTGAAGCTATCCTCAGAGCGAAGACATGAGCTATTTCTTCGTTCCCGCGACAAGAGTTAACCGCACGCGTATCTTTTTATAGAAAAATAAATATAGAATAATAATCGTGAATGCGCAGAGGCATTTTTCCGTCAACCTCGGAGAGACAATGGCAATGTTGTTTCTTCGATTTATGACAATGAGAAAAAAATTAACAAGTTGCGCTACGCTCTTCTTCGATGTCTGACTATCTATAAAAAAAAATAAAAAAAATAGAAGACGACAAATGGCGCGTATAGAGTATGCCTAAAAATATCTTACCGCGTAGGGACTTGAGTTACGAAATTTCGTTAATCGAACGACGGAACGGCGATACACGTATATGTCTCTCACCTTTTTTGCGTCTTTTATCCTTTCGCTTTCTGGGCTGAACATCCCCGGACATTATTTATACAGTGTTGTTGTTTTTTTTTTATTTTTACTATTTATTATTTTTTATTTTTTATTGAAAATTTATCTTCACTAACGCGAGAAGCACCCGCGAGCTTAATTCGGTAACTACTGAGGGCTCTTGAAGAAGAAACGGTGGAAGAAAGATTTCGAGCTTGCTGGGTGGGAGAGAACGAGTCTCCGTGCCAGGGCCAAGGCAGCGAGGATCGAGATGAATCTTCAACGTCGCGCCCTGGTCGTTTCGAGCCTCGATGCAACCTCTGTACCGAGAATAAAGAAGAAACTGAGAGACGACGATCGAGTCGAAATCTTCGCCTCAAGGAAGTTCGTCGTTCGTCGCCGTCGGAGCCACCCCGGCTTGAAATTGTATATCCGTAATAAAAAGAAAATTAACAAAAAATAGATAAATTCGTTAACCCTTTCGATCGCTGTTACCTCGTTAAACTGCTGTATCTTTAAAACGGCCCGACGAATCTTCGCCAATTTTTTATGACATCGTCACTGGGCCAGTACACGTGTCTCAGAATTTTTTCAAATTTTTTCCAACATTTTTTCCCAAGGTAATATTTTTTTATAACTTTGATTAAAAAAGCACCATTTTTTTTTTTTAGATTCTCGCAATAATTGTTTTTTTTTTACCTTTCGGATCGACTTGACTACCTCGGAGCAGCGTTCAAGAGACGATAGAAAATATTCACCGACAATTCGCCAATTTCGTCCAACTAAAAATAATTTTATTATGAAATACGCAATACAATCGAAATGAGAGAAAAAAAATGAAAAAAATAAAATAAAATAAAAAATGATAATTTGTATACGGAAGACTCGACTGTTTGTTATTATTTCCTCATTATGTACATTCGTATTGGGCGAGGTACCGGCAGACGGATTTTTGCATTCACATCGTCGACACGAGAATCGTCGCGATAAGCTGCATTCTGCTAAATAATTATAATATATAATATATATACTATATGTGTGTGTTTGCGTGAGTGTATTTTTTTTTGTCCGTGTATATATATTAAAATAATCGACGCTCTCGTTTTTATTTATTTAAGGCACGATCTATGCTAAGGATCTTTACTACAAGATAACAATAGTTACTTGGTGAACACAACAAAAAAGGATATACAAAATCATTATTAAATTATTAATACAATATATATTTAATATAAATAATACCGTTCATAAGTAGAATTACCATCATCATCATCGTCAAAATATTTATAGTACAAGCACATAACGTTGTATTTGTATGCGCTCTTCTTCCTGACGAAAAAAAATCGTGTTAATGAGTGTATACATCGACCGTAGTTGGAATTCGTGAAAATCCAGCGCACTGTACTTAAATCTTTTTTTACGAGCCGATAATCAACTTTTCACTTTAACATTTGCAATTTTTTTTTCTTCCCGTTCATCTGTCTGCTCCAAAGCCACGAAGCTTCAGTGCTCTGTTTCCTTAAAACCCTTGTGCCAATATTACTCGCCAGAGTTGAGAAAAAAACATTTCCGCGCCACTCGTAAACGAGCATTGTACAAATGTTGATTTTATACTTTATATAAAAACGCAAGATAGTCTTACATCCGATTGCATATTAATGATCGATCATGCCTCGACGAGAAAAAACAATAATGCCACGCGAAAACGTTTCTTGGACCACAAAATGTTGTTGTTGAACTTTCGAGCTACGTTCGTTTATTTTTCTTTTCCTACGATTTTATATCAGACACGAAGGTTTTTTTATTCTTTTTTTTTTAAGTGATTAGATATGTTTTAAGTTTTATTCGAGCGACTGTAAAACAGTCGTCGCGTCAGCTCAGGCGTTTGGATTAGTCGTCTCGCAACTACGTGTACACTTTGATTTGGCTACAAAGATCTATCGTAATTACGCGTGTAGTTAACTAAATTCTTAAATCTAAAAAGTTGAAGGTTCAGCGAGAAAAAACGAAGAAAAAAAACGAACAAACGTAATTTCTTTTTAGTTCTAATAGTCTACAACATGGAAATAGAGAATTCTGTACACTGTACAATATTTAGAGGAAAGCTTAAAATTTTCTTTTATCTATTCAATAATCAATAACATTTCTCTCTCCCTTTATTTCTATCTCTCTCTCGGTCTCTCTCTCTTTCTTTCTCGCTATATCAATCGTAATCACTCAACTGTACAGAGCTCATAAAAACGGTTGGTGTTCATTTTATATTCATCGTTAACGCAATTATAATTCGCTACTAGAATGGAGGGATTGTCTATATTATAACTTTAATATGGCATATCGAGAATGGAAATTCGACGACTTCCATTCGAACTCTGTGTTTCAGTTTAATATCGAATCTCGAACGTCAAAGTGTAACGTGCGAGGCATTCCGCGTCGAACGCGCCGCTCAGTCGGTCCATCGTGCCATTTTTAAAATTTTTCACCGTTAAAAATTGGGCAAAGTTTGTAATTTGAAACTATAGAAAAAATGTACTCGCATAATTTTCCAGTCAGCGCCGATGGAAATCTGCCAAGGAACGAGCGACACTGTCGACACGGAGTTCCTCCTATGTGCGTGCAGATAGTACATATAATAGTAATCCATATATACGTGTATATTATGCCATTGATTAAATCGTCAGAGTTACGAAATTCTAAGATCGACAGAAGACGGATATTTGCGCTGATTGTTGATTGTTTTTTTGTTTTTTTTTTTTAATTTTATTACTATGCAGTATCGCACGCATTGCGGCCGTATGGAAAGCGCTCTTGCACTCGTATAAATGCGATGCAGTATTTAAAAAAAAAGTAATTAGTTTTTAGGCCTACAACTAATTCAGTTCAATGTGTAATTAGATCATTTGCGATTTTATCAGTTTTTTTTTATCCCTTTAGGTTTCTGCATCGCGCATTTCATCCGTTTGAGAGATCACTGTTCTGTTATAGACGTCGAGACGAAAAAAAAACAATGTTGAGAAACTTGTTCGCCTGTATTTTGTGCCACGTCTCGTTGAATTATTGTTATTTTTTTTGTTTTCTTTTTTAGTTTATGTATCGGTGGAAACACGGTTCCAGTTGAACGATGAAGTCTTATTCGGAAATGAGCGAAATCTAACTTTTTTTTTTAAGACAAAGTTAGAATCCGCCCGTTTCCGGTCGTATTCGAGGAAAAAATGTTAGGATTTTTTTCGTTTGTCGCTGTAGATTTGTTTTCAGACCGTCACTTGTTTCGCACTTCGAGACAACGAGAAAATAAAAAAATCTCGAATCTGTACGATAACTAAAATAAAAAAATAACAATTCGTAACATTTTTTCCTCGACGATATAACATTGTTTTCCTTTCTCATTCGTTAGTTAAATATGTGCTACAATGACGTCGAGGTGTGTCAGTTTTTTTTACTTCAGTTAAACGCGTATGACAATTGAAAACGATAGTCTATCGGCTACATCACTACAATATACGATTTTTTTTCTTTCCTTTTTTCAATAAAATTGAGATTACTTTTTCTTTCTTTACAGCGTTTCCAGTGTTTAACACTGTTCAGGTGTCATGTATGCACACGCGCACGTGCGCGAGGTTCTCGCGTGTGCATGTCTAAAAACAAATCCCGAAAAAAAAAATGTTTTTTTTGTACGAATAAATAAATAAATAGTAGAGATTTCAGTTGTGACGCAATGTTAAAAAGTTTTTGGGGTGAAGGGCAGGGAGGGCGGTGCCGAGGAGAAAATGGACGAGAATGAGGGGGGGGGGGGGGGTATGGGGACACACTACGAATTATCGCACGTAGTATTATTATTGCCTAAGCTTATAGCGGGATTGGACCCATTCATAAAATTTACAATCGCCGTGTCTGAGCGTGCTGCAGTGAAGTCAAAATGTTTTTATAGCCATGCTTCGTGTATTTTTTCTTGCAAAAAAAAAAAATTCATGAATCTTTGTACACGTGTCATCTATTTTTTACGCACGTTCGATGCGATCTTTCTAGTGTCAAATTTTTTTTCGCAAACTAACGCAAAACAGAAGAAAAATACAACGACTGTATATTTTTTTTGCAATAAAAAATAAAAATTCGCTAGACGCGCGACGGGAGGCAACGAAGAAAAAACATTGTATTAAATAATAAGCTAGGCGATTGATACATCAATGATTGCCACGACCGCTCATAGAACTCGAGGATATGTCGGACGCGTCGTCCCTTATCCGCCTCGTGAGTGTGCCCTCGTCCAACTTCCTCGTGTTATCGTAATTGCTCAATTTTCTAGAAAGCGTACCGGACAGGCTTATGCCCTCTGTCGTCAACAGACTCTGCCCCGTTGGGTCGACCAATCTTCGATGATTGTCAAAGTTTTCGTTACCGTTTCTCTCGTGCCTCTCAGATCTCATTAACGTGCTGTTCAGGCTGTTATCGAACTTTCGCAAATCGTTCTGTATACTTCGTATCGTGTCGGTGCTGTTCTCGTGCCGGCGCAGCGTATTGTTGTCGTTCTCGTACCTGCGATTTATCGAGTCCGAGTCTAAACACTTTCTGAACTGTTCGTCGTACCGGCGATCCTCTATCCTACGGGTGAGACCCTCGTAACAGTGCTCCGTTTGATTGAGACCGTCGGTCTCGTAGGCGCGCTTCGATAGCTGACTGTCGAAACCCGCTCGCGCCGCTAAGTGGAGATAGTTGTCGTCACCGATCGGAGCTTGCCTGTTAAATGTACGAGTAAAATATATTTAGTTGCGTGTTTTCATAGCTTTCGTTTTAGCATCACTGCTGCGGCATGTTTTATTTTTTTGTATTTTTGGTATTTTTTTGGTAGTTACGTATTCTATTCTATTTTTGGTGTTGTTGTTATCCTCTCTTTGCATATTATCTTGCTAATTGTTACTTTTCTTCTCATATTCTTTTCACATTTTTATTTGTTATTATTTCGGTTCCCATCCAGTTTTGCGCAACCGGCTATGCTTATGTTCTGATTTTGTATCTTGTAAACATTTGACAAGTGAACAATTTTTTTTCCCCAGCCACGAAATTGTATGTCATGCAGATATCATCGGGGCCATGATCTTATGCGGCCTCGGCCCCAGATCACGCAATAAACGAATCTATCTATTGTTCCGACGTTAAAAAGTTGACACCGTATATTCTATTTTTTATTTTTTTTATTTATTTTTTCGAGCATGCACCAATTAAAAATGTAGCTAAAAATTGTTAGCGATATCAATCAATGATACAACAGAGAGACACTCACTTGCTTCCGTATTTGGTGTCACGGGCCAGTCTCCTAAAGTACGCTCTGTGCTCGTGCTGAAGCGCGAAAGCCGCGTCCCTGAGGGCGGTCAAAGTCTTGAAACACGAAGGAACGTCTTCGATGGGCGAGCCGCCACCCGGCAGAACGCACATCTCGCTAGCACCGTACACAGCCTGACACTCGCACGCGCTCATCAGCGTCTCCAGTCTCGGCATGTTCGTGAATATCAGCGAGTGGATCCGCTGCAGATCACGATCCGGATCTAGAACCATTCGCAGACCCGCCTCGATGCCCGGCGACACTTCGCTGCATCCGGGAGCCACTTCGGACACCGTTCGACAACTGAAAGTAAAATATCGAATAATTTATTTTTTACCAAAACAAAGGTTCCTCCGTGAGGAAGCAAAGATGTAAAGTTTTTCATCATATAATAAAAATCGAAGGCTGTACACGAGCAAATCTTATCTCGATAGCTCGTGACATTTGTGACATGGAAATTAATAATAAAGAAGAGAATCGTTTATTTACCAGAGCCAGTGTCCATTAATATAGGCACTCGGATGATACCTCTCCAATCTATTACTGTTAGTGTGGCAGATCTTCGTCAGAATATCTATCCACTCTTTCTCCTCGACGCAATTGCCAGCCTGTACGTACAAGGCCCTCTGAGGCTGCACGATTTGAAACATATTTTTCATCTTGAATGAATCCTCATGCAGTCTCTCCACAGCCAATATCTCCTCCAAAGATATTCTACACAAGGGTTCCTTTCCTGAAAGCACATCGATTGTTATTAATGTTAACTAACGGATAGTTATAACGCGGGCGCTTCGCACCCTCGCTATGGGCTACGGAATTTAGGAACCGGAAATTTATACTTCCGAAGTTTTACCATCAATGCGTCCCTTCCCGCTTGAAAATCTCATTTCTCGACCGGAAGTGACGGATTTCCGGTATGACGGCAATTACGGTTAACAAAAATGAGTTTTTCAAACAGAAAGTTACGTATTTTCGGATACGCCTTGGATTCTTGAAAATTGGCAGGAACACGCAAACAACTTTCCAAATTATGTATAGGGTTCAAGCCTTTCACCGTTGCCCCCCAGCGGGTTAAAAAACGCAGATGTTTATAAAAAGAAAAAATATATATTAAAAATGTTTTGGGGACTGACCTTTCGTCTTGGAGTAGGTCAGATCTTGCGTAGTCAGTCTGAAGTATCTTTGCTTGAAGTTTTTTCGTCCGAAACGTTTTCGGCCCTGAGCTCTCTTGATCATGACTCTGCAAAGAGAAGGGAAAAAAATGATCAGTGAATTCCAACGATTGTGACATAATATTATGACATCCCGCTGATTGTTTACTGTACAAACCTCTTGCCACAATCGGCAGTGGAGTGCACAAAAAGAAAGTATATTCTATTAGAGGAAAGCGCGGTTAGTACGTTCGACGATTAATTCGAAATACGCTAATATTCCTTTCGCGGCAAAAAATTAACTTACCCCTCTTTCAATACTACTGGTTGCTCCTGCAGAATCGTCGGTCGCTGCCGATTTATCCCACTACTGCTGCTCGTCGATATCAGCTCCAAAAACTGCTTCACCGCTTGGATGTGCTTCTCTGTATAAAATTCCCTGAAAAATGGTACATTGAAATTTTAAAAAATTTCTTTAAAATGTTTCCGAGCCACGATATCGACTAAAAAAAAAAGTTAAAAAATCGAATACTTGTATTTCGAATGATTACCTGTACACGCACTCCATGTATTCCTCCTTGCACACGCTACCGGCCCCACCCCGGCAGCTGACCAAATTCCCAAGGCTCTGGATTGTCTTCGAAATGAGCGTTAATGTCCTATTAGTTTGAGTATCCTGTAAAACACAATCGAAGCATTAATCGAGGCCTTTCGGACTACGTAGAAAGCTCGAAACAACTTTTAAATTGTTGTACAAAAAATGTTTAAAAAATAATCAAATACAATAAAAAATCCCTTACAATTTGTTCATTCGTGATGTCGAAGAGTCTCGGTCCAAGAATCGCCGGTGCGAAGAACCGCAGAAATATGAAGCCACTTATGACCGAGTAGCGCACTTCTTTGTTCTTCGGAAAGTGTGTCGCGGCTAGTTCGCGCAGACACCAGAACATCTCGCACATCAGCGGTGGACATCGCACGCCGGAAGTCGTTATTGCCGTGAAAACCCTTTCGACGTATTCCTGCGCGTGTATGGGTGAGAAAAGAAAAAAATGAGATCGGGCCCATTGTTAGACGAAAGAAGCGTGCGAAACTCGGCCGAGCCTCTTACGCCGCTCGCGTCAAGGAACAGGAGGTCGGTTCCGCATCAAGATGCACGAAACCGCTCACCTTAAGATTGGCCAAGTTCGCTTGTATCGTGTTGGAATCCTTGACACGGGTCGGATCGATCTCGCAGGGTTTCCGCTCGAGAAACACTTGCTCCATCGCCGGCCTTAACGTACTATGCAAATAATGCAGCCCCGCTAGACGCATACCCTCGTCCATCATCTTGCTCACTAACGTGTTGCCCCGAAATATCGTCGTTGGATCACTGAAACAATAATAATTTTTTTTAGACGTCGATTCAACGCTTCGGGACAGTCTTCATAGTTACAAGGTAATTTCGACATAGCGTCGGAAAGAAATGTAGCAAGAATAATAAAATATAAAAATTCAGCACTCTGTAATTTACCATGAGAATTTGAGAAAATTGTATGAAATTACACGAAAAATACAAAAGAATGAGACCTTGGAGTGTGTGAGAAGAGGGCAAATAAAGACTAAACTAAATTATTAAAATTAAAGTATTAAAATAAAAATATAAAAATTAAAGGACTAAGGACCTCGGTCAGTGGCCCATTAGTCTGGAGAAAAAAAATCACACCAGTATAGACGCAATACAACCGAACAATGTATTACTGAGACTAATAAAGCGCATTTACTATTCCTACTACTAAAAATTAAAATATTAAAAATAATTGAGTTTACAGAGAAACGGAAACAGCGATACTAACGTCAATTTTGAGATTTCGTGACTAGCCAAAGCCCCCATGACAGAGACGAGTTGCCCGTGATGAACGAGTACCCGCACCAACGGTTGCGCGGCTTCCATTTTGCTCGAAACAATTTCCCCGAGTATGTAAACGGCCGATGACGTTATGGGCTGTATGCTGACGCTCTGGAGGAGCAATTTCCTCAATCTGTCGTACATCTCCGATGGAAACACGTGATCCGCCGTGTAGTGGATTTTCAGACGAAGCGAGCCAAGTCCGGGCAGCGTGCCGGGCGGCGTCGAGTTGCTCGTTATTTTGCTCGGACGGTGTTTCGCTGCCCGCGGTTGCAGAAAGTACCAGGCTGTCGTGGCGCTCGTCGGCTGCTTCTGGAGACCGCGGAGGGTCACGCGGACCTCGCCGAGGAACGCCGGCTGCTCGCCCATCCCCGGCGACGCGTGCCACAGACCGACGACCACCTCGCCAACTTCGCCGTCGATCGAATAGTGCGATACGTCCTTCTCCTTCGACTCGGTTAATTCAGGCTGCGAAGAACGAACGAAAAATCAATGAAAAACAATTACCGATATTTCAACTAAAAAAATCGATTAAAAAAAAAAATTGCTCTATCTCATTATCAGTTTTACTGCGTCTTTTATTTAAATTTGAGCATGCGATGTTGGTTCACCTCGAAAACGAATGTCTCGTTGAAATACGGCGACACAGTTTTCTTCTTGACTTTAGTGCGTTTTGATATTTGTTTGCCATTGCTGTACAGTACCGTCACTGTAGCGAATGGATCACAGCCGCCGTTTTTAATTGTCAGTTCGCTACACTCGATAATTCTGGAATGATAAAAAAAAATTTACGTGAGATATCGGCGAGTTGAATGTTTATTTTTTTTTCGTATTTAAATTAGCGTCGAATTCGACATACCGGACGGTGAGTTTGGGCTGAGCGTGGCCTACTTGCGGCAGCAGGGCGAGCTCCAGGTGAGCTTTGCCCTGAACCTCGGAGTCCGCGTCGACCGGCCTCAGAGGAAACCAGTGCTCCTTGTTGTGATAGGTCGCCAGGTCCTCTCTCTTTATCGCCACCTTTCCCAGAATCTTGTCCTGCTTCAAGTGTCTATCCCTGTCGTAAACGTAGATTCCCAGGTAGCGAAACTTTCGCGGTACCTCGAATTGAAACTCCTCGCCGAAGAACGGACTGCAAACAGAGAGACAATGAATACGACGAAAGAGCCAGTAAATTTAATGTCACATTGCCATATATCTTTCCAAACGAAGGAAAGATATATTGGAAGATGGTCGATTGCAATTTTTTTTAGAGTAGAAGATGCTTTGCGACTGAAGGAACATTGAGTAAAAGAACTGCGAATAAAGGAGGAAGCCACATGAAAATTTCATTTTTCACGTTTTATGAGCAAGAGATATGAAAATTTATATATTCTTGTTGTTGTAATTCTCGATCAGACGTATTAAAAATAGAGTAAAAAGAATACCAAAGCTGACGATCCCCTCAACTATAGTGAAATATAACTGAACGGGCGATTACAAAGGTGTGTTTGTGAGTAAAAAAAATACAATAATTTTCTTTTTTTTTTTGCTCACTTGAGGGTCCTTTCCATGGTGGTGGTACGAAATATTTCCTCCTGGTCGAGGGATAAGGCACAGTAAACGTCTCTCGTTCCTGGGGATCCATGGCCTCGACTCAAAAGATTTTTAGCCTCGCCTGGAAAACAAAGAGACAACAAAAAATTAATGATAAAATTACAAAAATAAATGAAACGTAAAAGACAAACTCGTTATCGTTCGAGCGGCCTAGGTGCAATCTATTCCTCGTGCAAATATCACTCGAGGAATTACAAAAGGAGACGTTTTCTTATCGTCGCAATTATCTTTCCAGCGTCGAGTGGCAATTTTTTTTTTCACCTCCAAGTACTCGAACCGGTAGGATAACCGATATTTACATTGATTAAGAAGCCGTAATAGCTGAATGAAAAGGCGAGCGAGCGATGCGCGTGCAACATTGAGTCATGGTTCATCGATAATTATTTCGCATCCACGGGAAGCACCACCTTCGCGAATGAAATTACAATAATGCATAACCGTGACTAACCGGGCGATGCGCGAAGTAATCGCGCGACCATAAAACTTATTTCACACTTTCTTTTTTTCTACTTTTTTTTTTTTGCATAATCTGCGTCGATGTAATGCGGCAATAATTCTCCAACGATGTATGGGATTGAACGTCGTTTATCATCGCGGAGAAATTTACAACCATTAATTTTACGGAAGATATTATTTAAGTCGTTTTTTTGTCGCCCACAAAATTTGCTGTTTGTGTAACACAGGGGAATAAAATCGACGACGAAATCCGGTTAAAATTTCGAAGTTCGATCGTGCAGCTTAAGAGCCCAACACCGCGGTCCAAACTCGAGTTTGGAACAAAATTGGAACTCGAGATCAAATAAGATTCCCATTTTTTATTTTTTTTTGTTTACAATTTTTATCCTGCACCCGTTGTTGCAATAAAATACAAAAAAATCGTTTGCACGATTGAAATATCGTCGTTGCCGTAGTCAGACGAGGGTAATAAAAAAGAAATTGTTTCTGCTAGATGGTGCGTTTCCGCTCCATTATTCTCCAACGAAAAATCGTCATTACTATGGTCGGACGAGGGGAAAAAAATGGTTCCTGTTTAGATCGTCTTTTTTCCGCTACATTATTGTTTCAACGAAAGATGGTCATCAAAAGATTAAAAAGAAAAGAAAAAATTTGTTTCTCTTATTGTTTTAACGAAAAATCGTCAATGATATAGTCGCACGTAGCTTAACAAAATAAAAATAAATTGTTCCCGTTCAGATCGTCATCGACATAGTCAAAAGTGGATTAAAAAAAAAAGAAAAAATAAATCATAAAAAAATTGTTCCTGTTCAGATCGTCTTTTTTTTCCGCTCCATTATTGTTTCGTCGGGGGAGCATGGAGAGCTCGAGCGAAGAAAATATGGGCGGGGGTGGATAGAGGCGGACGTACAAAACGCAGGATGTACTTATGCCGGTCGTACTCTAATGACTTTCTCAGCGCTTCCTTTATATTTTATATTCCACGAAATCAACGTTGCATAAACCTGGCGTTTACGGGTCGCTATCCGTCGTCGTTGCAGTAGCATTTCGTCCGGTATAAACTGTGCAGCGTTGCGGTATATACATTTTCGGGACATACCGGTCATTAGCGTGGCATGCATCGGTACGTATGCACATCTTCTATATATATACATATATATGCATATAAATATAATATATGTATATGTGCATACGAAAAATAAGGATGGAGCGTCATAGCGAGAAACGTAACGTCCAGTGAAGGAAGAGCCTATAACCCCTCCCCCATCCCCCTCCCCCCCTCCCCTCCCCCTCCCCACGGACCCGTGCTACTTGGGAATGCACACAACGTTGATAATGCTATTCGTTCCATATATCCGACAATTGAAAACGTTTAAACCGCGACTCTCTCACTAGCCGTAAATAGTACGTGTGTGTGTGTATGCTTGCTCCTGCAATACGTGCGAGTATGCTACATCGAATCCACCCATTGCATTGTAAAAGTGAATAAATTTAATTCACGAACTTGAAAGCATAATTTACATTAATTGGACATTAATGTGCGATTTTTTCGTAAAATTAAAGTACCAGATATTAAAATTACAAATCTTTTGACTTAGATTTTACTATCTTTCATTAATTTTTAAACTAGATTTTTTTTTACGGTGTATTCGTCCGTGAAACAATTATAATAGGAATTATTATTATTTCTTTTTGCACAGCAAACTTTGAGCGTACGGAGTGGGTTGTGTTCCGTTTACGGTACTTTTCGCAAACGAGATGGGATATTGTGACTCGTAATTAAAATAAGACAACGCTATTTTATATAATAAAAAATAATGCTATCCGTTCCGTATATTCGACAATTGAAAACGTTTAAATCGCGACTCTCTCAGTCACCCGTGAATAGTACGTGTGTGTATGCTCGCTCCTGAAAGACGTGCTGGTATGCTACATCGAATCCACCCATTATTCGGCGGTGGAAACAAAAAGGAAAAAACATTTTTTGCATAGCAAACGTTGGGCCTCTGGAGCCGCGTGTGTTCCGTTTACTGTACATTTGGCAAACGAGATGCAATACATTTACTCGTACGTGAAATAAGAATTTAAATTTTTTGGCATTTTTAAGGGCAATCTCGACACTCGGTCGGTAATAGTGAAAGTTAGTCCTACATTTATATGCAATTTTTATTTCTTTTGTATAATAAAAATAATGCTATTCGTTCCGTATATCCGACAATTGAAAACTTTTAAGCCACTCTCTCAGTACACGTAAATAGTGTGTGCATGCTCGCTACATCGAATCCACCCATTCTTCGTCGATGGGGAAAAGAACACATTTGTTACACAGCAAACTTTGAGCGTTTGGAGCGGAGTGTGTTCCATTTACTATATATATTTATATATATACGTATTTATACTATTAATATGAATATTCGTAAGTGAAGTAAGAAGAAAAATTCTTTTATTTTCAAATTCTTCTCATTTATTTTTTATTTTATCGAATGTCTAAGTGCAATCTCGATGCTCGGTCGGTAACGGTAGAGACCAGTGCAAAATTGATGTGCAAGTTTTTTCTCCGTACATTTCGTACATCCAACTCCGTGTACAAGAGTCGGTGATCGTTAATCGTTAAATGCAAAACATTAAGTAATCGCTAAGAGCCAGCAGTCGCTCGACGCATCCTCCATGAATGAACGATAGTAAAATCGATGTAGTATAGATCGTCCCTTGTTTTTTTGCGTTACACACACACATACGCACGGACACACGCATACACTTGCCACGCACGTACATGACGAACGTGACCGCCCATTCACGAAACATCGACGTACGATTACGTGTGTGCGTGACACTTGCGCCATAGACTTCCCCAACGAAAATTCCATTCTCGTGTCCAATCCGATATGATTACATTTTTTTTTTACACAAGCTTCTTATCGGTCTCCTTCGATACCCGATTTCCGGTCGGACTACAAAAATATCCTCGAGACTCCGCTTGGGACGAGAAAAAAAAAAATCAAAAAAATATTATCAACAAAAAAATCTACAAACGTCGCCGAATCTCGCAGAGTGCAGCAGCAAGCGGCAGCCAGTAAAGCAACGACGACGCGTGGGAGTCTCGCGAGCCACACACATACACGCGCACACGCAAACACAAACGCTCGAGAGACTCTAAGAATCAAGAATTTAACGCTTAACGCCGAGAGTTCCTCGCGACCACACGGAGCTCCGCTCTGCTGCTCCCCCGCTATTTCACGTCGAAAAACAAAAAAAAAAAATAAACTAAACGAACGTCTCTGTGCACGGGCGAATGTTTCTCCGCGAATATACGCGTGCGTTGGTTTCTCTCATCTCCCGAGCATCGCGAACAACCTCAAAACCTCCGAGAGCCGTGGATGGAATCGACGTCAAAGAAAAAGAGACGTAAAAAAAAAACAAAACAAAAAAGTCCCTAAAAAAATCACAGCTCGGACACGAGGCTCGAGGTTGCAAAAATGTTGACAAGTTCGTTTAGAAAAAAAATGTATTTTTTCCTCGAGGAAAAAAAAAATACGAGAGTAAGACGGAGACGGGGAGAGAGGTCTCTGTCGACGCGAAGGCAGAAAACGTCGAGAGAAAAAAGAAGAATCGAAGCACTGCCGAGGGTACGAAATGAGGAGGACGATTTTAAACGAATGCGTGCGAATTCGCCAAATTATTTATCGACGAGCCGTACGACGACGCTCCGTCGGTGGAAATATCCCGGATTTTTTTTTCGTTTTTTTTTTCTCTCTCCTTTTTTTCACCCATCACCGTGAGCACTATTCGTAACACACATCACACTCGCACGTACACCCACGGGCCGCGGAACGATACGATAAATTTGTCGAACGTTCACAAAACTCTCGCTGGCTCGATTGTTATCCGTGATATTTTTTAAGGCTGCGGGAAACGATGTTTGTGCGTTTGTAAACCGTACCGATTTTGATCTTTAGTCTCTCTTCAACGCGGACTAGGCGCGTCTCCTCGGCCATGTTACCTCCATGACACTACTGAGTGACTACACGAACGGAACGGCCAAGCGGTTCGTTCATTCTGTGAATGGGTTTCTCGACCAGGGCCGTACGCGGTGGGAGTACTCGAGGCACCGCTTTCGAACACGACGACGACGACGACGACGAGGATTCTTCGTACCTCGCACAGAGAGTACGAGGCTTTCGGAACTGAGGATTTTTCTTCTGCTGCGGTGGTGGGGGGGAGGAATCGTGCTGATGATGGAATATGCGATGAGAGGCGAGAGACTGTGCGGCGAACGGAGAAAGCGTAAGTGCATTAAAAAAGCCTGCGTGCATATTTTTATGTTTTACGATTGTTGGCTCGGGCAGAGAAAAAAAAATCTTCGGCCGAGGCATTAAAAATGACCGGTTAAATGTGCGCAAGGTATATTTAACGGAATACATGAAATACAGTATTGTAACGAAAATGACCGAAAATTTGCAAAGATGGCGTATAATTTTTTATTCCGTTTATAAATTGACGTGATTTTTTTTGTTCAATTGTTATTTATAGTATTATTATTGAGTTACTCTTGCTAACTCGTATCTACGAACGATGTTTAACGTTGTGCAATTGATGGGTTAGGAAAAAAATCTTCAGCCGAGGCATTAAAAATTCATATTTAAAAATACACACAGTATATTTAACCGAATACACGAAATACGATATTGCAACGAAAATGACCGCAAATTTGCACAGATCTTTTTAGGTCGTACAATTATTGGTTTATGAAGAAAAAATCTTCAACCGCAACATTAAATATCACCAGTTAAAATATACGCCAAGCTTGAAATACATGAAATACAATATTGCAACAAAAATGACCGCAAAGATCTGCAAAGTTGGCGTACAATTTTTTATTCCATCGACCGATTTAGGTTACATTTTTTTTCGTTCAATCATTATTAATTGTATTATTAAGTTACTCGTCTCTAACTCGTGTCTACGAACGATGTTTCTTTTTATTTAATGTACTGTTGCACGTTTCCACGGAACGCGCGGATTTCGAAATTGCGAGCCGCGAGAACGTCTCGTACGGCGTTCCACTTAATCTTATTGTTGCGGGAAATACTAGTGGCGGATAGTAAGTAGTAGCAGAGAATGAAAAAAGAGATGTGTACTACGGATGATAATTGTACTTCCGGGCTTGCAGCATTTTTCTTGAGAATTGGCTTCTGTATACTGAGTTTCACAATACCAGAAATAAAACGTAAGGAGCATACTGAAAAAATAATGTACCTATTTATATATATACAACATATAGTTTGCGATGATAATCGTCTTCGAGACGTCGAGGAGGACGCGATTGACGGCCGCGCGTGATCGCCCCGCGCGGCGCGGAGGACGATTGATAAGTCGATTAGATAACGCCAATGTCATCAATGAAACGCTATTTTATCAATAAAAAAAAATATATATATATAAAATATATATATATATATATATATATATATATATATTCTCGCTCTATTTCGTCTGACCATTCGTCGATAATTATCATTACCTAATATTTTAATAAATCGAAAATCTTATTTAACATGGAATAAAATTAAATAACAACTTTAAGTATTGTGCGTTGGGAGAAAAAAATGTTGGGACTGAGACAAAAAAATTGAAAGGGGGAGGATTTGCTCGCGGAAGAATAAAAAAATTTCCCAATTTACGTAAGATTGCCTCTAACGATATAGCACAGTGTATAATAATAATGTATATGTTTTTCCCAGAATGGTACGAGCGGGGGGCATATATAGAATAATCGAGGGAACTCGTAAGTGCGCGGCGCACGTCTCCGCTTCCTGAATACCAAACTGAGAACTGTTGCTCGCTTCTTATACACGGTACAAAGGCTCGGGGACTACTACACGTTTTAAAGAGCCCCAATGAAGTAACGTAGTGGCCTAACGCCGGAAGAACGTATAATCCCAGCTTTGATACGTAACTCGTTCGACTTCTATTAACGCGACCCATTCGATTATCAATTTTCGTTTTCCATATATTTATGGAGCAAAATTACACTAAAAAAAATTCAACTGGAATAAAAATGTATTTTTATTCCAGTTTTTTTATACAACAAATAATTAACTGAGGATAATTAATGGAAAAGCGTGATTGCACCGTGTTGGAGAATAATAAAATTTATTCTATAATCACAACAATACCACGATCGAGTAGTCGTTAAGAGAGCGCAGTAGGCGCGGTTTCCTGCATATTTCAAAAATTGAGAGGTCAAGTACGAGAATTGCAATTAAAAAAATCAAGTGCAACAAAAAGAAAAAGTATTCAATTTTATTTTAATACAACAAATAATTAATAGAAAACCGCGATTGCACGTTCTTCGGAAATGAAGAAAATGTATTCCATAATCACAATAATATAACGATCGAGTAGTCGTTAAGAGAGCGCGGTAGGCGCTGTGTCCTGCATATTTCAAAAATTGAGAGGACAAGTACGAGAATTGCAATAAAAAAAATCGAGTGCAACAAAAAGAAAAAGTATTCAATTTTATTTTAATACAACAAATAATTAATAGAAAACCGCGATTGCACGTTCTTCGGAAATGAAGAAAATGTATTCCATAATCACAATAATATAACGATCGAGTAGTCGTTAAGAGAGCGCGGTAGGCGCTGTGTCCTGCATATTTCAAAAATTGAGAGGACAAGTACGAGAATTGCAATAAAAAAAATCGAGTGCAACAAAAAGAAAAAGTATTCAATTTTATTTTAATACAACAAATAATTAATAGAAAACCGCGATTGCACGTTCTTCGGAAATGAAGAAAATGTATTCCATAATCACAATAATATAACGATCGAGTAGTCGTTAAGAGAGCGCGGTAGGCGCTGTTTCCTGCATATTTCAAAAATTGAGAGGTCAAGTACGAGAATCGCAATTAAAAAAATCAAGTGGAATAGAAAGAAAAAGTATTCCATTTTTTTATACAACAAATAATTAATAGAAAACCGCGATTGCACCTTCTTCGTAAATGAAGAAAATGTATTCCATAATCACAATAACACAACGTACGGGTAGGGGAGAGCGGGGCAAAACGGGACAGCGGGGCAAAACGCAATTTTCCAAGAATTTTTAGATGGCACTGTGGGCAAAACTGGGCAGAAAATCCAGATGTATCGTTGGGGCAAAATGGTCGTCCAAATTTTTATTGGAAAATTGCGTTTTCCCCACTGTCCCGTTTTGCCCCGCTAGTCTTTAAGAGATCGCGGTAGGCGCTGTTTCCTGCATATTTCGAAAATTGAGAGTACAAGTACGAGGCGACCGCTCCCCCGTGGTAAAGTTTACGATACGATGTTTCACCGTGTACGGGGAAAGCGCGCGAGAGAGGCCGAGGGGGCCGTCCTAACGATCGTCGTCATTACCGTCGCGAACAATCCTAATTAATCAGGCCACAGCGGCCGGCGCAAGGAGTGCGAGCAGAATCCAAATAACAGACGCCGCGCGATAACCGAGCGAAAAATATAAAAGAAAATTATATCGAGGCGCAGCCCGATGGCTCGCGGCTAGTTCTCTCGCCGGCTTTTCAACTTTTAATACAATGAAACTTATGAATAATAAATCGAACGAGCGCTAGAATTATTATCGCTGCACACGCGATCCTCCGCGTCAGACGCGCGCATGCGCGTACCGAAGAACTCCTCGAGTCCTCCCGCGAACAATGCTTATATTAATGCGAGTAAAGTAGTTTTGTATTTTTTTAATCGAAAGATCTACGCGAGAAGCGAGAGGAGCGGCCTCGTTCCCCGTCGACTTTCGACGCAGCGGCTTAATTTCTATGCCGGAAATCCGAACGGACGCGACTCCCGAGACTGGGAATTCCGACGATTGTATTTGCGTGCCGAGAGACGGAAGAATTGCTCGCGGAACGATATTGGGACTTGCAGTCTCAACGAATCTACTTTTCGCTCGGTGCACATTTTTTTTTTTTTTTTTTTTTTGCGAAAGATCGTTCGAGTCGAAAAATGCGTTCGTCCATTCTACGAAAGATAATTAACAGCGGGCAAGAAAAATGCCAAAGGGTTGACAGGTGTCCATCGATACCCACCGGTCCTTCCGACGAAACGCTACCTCCGTTCCCCCAGCCTCGAGGAGCGGAGAGTATACTGATTGTCTTCGTGAAAAAAAATAGCCTTCGAAAACCTCCCCGAAGTCTCGAAAGGGTCTCGGGCCGAAAGTTCGAGGACAGGTACAAGGATTATCCACCTGCTTCGGGTGACCGGGAATCAAGTCGAGAGGCTCCGGCCGAGTGTCATCTCCATTCCCTGTGGCCAAGAGACTACAATTAAACACTGCTAAATTCTGTACAATTTTCGATTTATTTTTCAATTCGTAACTTTCAATTTTCAATTCTCAACTTTCAATTTGCAATTCTCAACTTTCAATTTGCCATTCTCAACTTTCAATTTTCCATTCTCAACTTTCAATTTTCAATTCTCAGCTTTCCACTTTCGATTCTCTACTTTCAAGTTTCAACTCCCGACTCTCAATTTCCAATTCTAAACGTTCAATTTTCAATGCTCAACTTTCAGTGTTCAATTGTCAATTAGCTTGCGCGTGCAGAAGAAAAAAATGCCTGAACGACAAATGGCCAAATTACAGTGAACCGTCTACAGTCAAATATTCGTATATAGCCATCGATTATCGATTTTTATATAGTGCCAGCAATTTTTTCAATTCGGAAATCAAAGATTGAAAATATAGATTTTTTCTGAATAAAAAATTCATAATGGATTTGCATTTTGTTGGGAAAAATGAGTGACGGAAGTTTTTCCGAATGCGGGCCCGCGAAGGCCGTGGCCACGTCCCTGGACGCTCGCGCTATACCCAGTGTCCGGTTTGGTCAGAATTCTCGGATGGCACCGGGGCACGAGACGAGCGCCGCACGAACGATCGTAGTAATGTCGGCGATACGTACAACACAACACGGTTAAACCGAGCTCTATTCCCCTACTACGCTGACCGCCGCTCGCCTATTCCCTTCTTATCTCCGTGCGTCGAGTCCGTCTGCTCTTGTTACCGCTCCTCGTGCCTCGCATCTCACTCTCGATGCTTCTCTCGTTCTATATCTATTCTCCGGCTCTCCTGTACCAACGGTGTGTTAGTTAACTCCGCTCGAGTGTAAGTTGCGAACCACTTCCTGATGGCGCAATGGCCCGCTTCCTCTCCTCTCCTCCTCCTCCTTCCTCAGCCTCCTCCGCTCCTATCGGTGTCCGTATCATCGACGATACGTGTTCCTGCAATCAACGAAAAATTATTTTCAATTACATTTTTATTTATTTATTTTTTTACATTAAATTTCCTCTCTATCCTTCTCCGCTCCTATCGCTGTGCGTAGCATCGCCGACAGGAGTTCCTGCAATAAATGAAAAATGATTTTCAATTATATTTTTATTTTTCATCAAATTTCATCTCCTCTGCCTTTCGCAGCCTCATCCGCTCCTATCGGTGTACGTATCATCGACGATAAGTGTCCCTTCAATAAACGAAAAATTATTTTCCAATTACATTTTGATTTTTCGATTAAAGGTGGCATACAATTTAAAAGAAAATAATGTTCAATGAAAATTCAGCGATGAGTTACCGTACGATGTATCATTATTGTTAAATTCGCAAGGCGCTTTTCACTCATAAAATGAATCGATTATTGGGTATATCTTTGTACAATTTTGCTATAATTTTTTGTTTATATATTTCTTTTTATGTATTTAAAAACATTTTAACAGCCATTGGAATCCGTGCCGAAATGTAATGGTTTTTCATCACTTCCGGTTTGCCGACTAAACCCATTATTTTCGAAAGATGCTAATCTCGATGAAAATTCGATAAAAAAAAAATAACACTTATTGTTGTTTAATTCAATTAAATTTTTATTTTATTTTTTTAGTACCTTGATAAAATATGGGTCATTCGTTGTTCTCTGTGTTATGAAATGGATGATAGAAATTTCTTCCTCTCGCACCTCGGTCTTAATATTCGATAATTGGAATTCCCCCCCCCCCCTCACCCCTTCGACTTTCATCGCCTGTTCGATGTCCGCACGTCCATCGGAGCCGGGAAGACCGCGGGCACCTTCAGCCGGCATAAGCCCACGGGGGCCCCGCGGTAATAAACCGTGGTAAACCGCACATGGCGTGCGTCGGAGGCATCGGGAACGGAAAGGAACAGCGGGAGAAAAGAAACGTAGGCCGGCGAAGCCGCGAATCCAGTGAAAGAGACTCTCCCATTGTCGGGTGGAACGGAAGAGGCATCTCTCGCAATATTATCGAGAAAAGAGAAGTATAAAGAAAATTCCAACGTATTTCACCCGATCAGCCACATAATTTTATTATTATTATTATTATTACGATGAAAACGCTGTCTCAAAGTCGAACAAATAACTCCGTAATGTTATTATGTTGATCATTTTTTCTAAATTTAATTTGATTAGCCATAAAGGCTTTGAACATATAAATTAACGTCGAATAAAAAATTTCTCAATAATAAGTTAAAATACTAATAATAATAATAGAATATAGAATAGAATAGTGTTGTTTCATTCGTGCCCTGTACATACAACGGTGACTAACAAACAAAATGCCGCAATATAAAATCGAACAAAGTAAATAGCAATCGTAAACTTAAAATCAAACTATATTACAACCAAAAGAAATTATACTGAAGTAACAAAAGGAAAAGTATAAGCAAATATAAAAGAATATAAGGGTATGAAAATAATAACAATAACTATAATGAATAAAAAGAAAATAAAAATTTAAATCATGTTAAAAGATCGCGAACGACGATACGAATAAAGTGTCTTCACGACGAAGTTGCGAAGAGGCTCGAAGTACGAGTACACGCCCAGCGAAGAAGCGGTGTGGCGTTTGCGTAACGAGAATAAAGACCGGCAGATGCAAAAGTTGCGGCCAACACGTGGCGGTCTTATCTCTTTTTGTAAGTTGTACCGGGTGTGCGATAGGGAGAATCTCACGCTCCGGGAGATAAATTGTATTCTTTCGCCTTTGTCGGGTGAGACATTATTACCGTTCGAACTGTTCGAGGCGATACATTTTTTGTTCGAAAAATTAAAAATTGAATGAAAAAAAAAATAGTAACGATAATAAGAAAATTTTTAACGTTCGAGTTCAATATGCTTTCATTGTTACAAACGGAAATGACGATTCCCGGTAAATCCTTGTCGGAGGCTTAATTTACTTGGCGGTAAATGAGTTAAATGCTCTCCTCTCCTCCGGAGGAGAAACCTTCACAGTGGTTGGATGTCTCATCCGGCGGGCGGCGAAGAACAAGCAGAAAAGAGCGTGGAATGACCACTTTCCGCTCGCCGGCTCATTCTCTCGTCACAGCGTATTCACTTCGTAGTATTATATTCGGTATGTACTATGTACTGTACGGCGTCCGCGCGTAGTACGTGTCGTCGACGTCGTCGTCATCGGGACGGAATTCCGGGATGATATTTCCGCATAATGTTTAAATCGTGGGATTCATCGGTCTCGGCGGATCTAACGAACTATTCACCGGTTAACGACAATCGGATTGCAGTAACGAATGTTGACTCACTTGTAAATTTAGAGACTTCTCTAATGGGTTCAGCTACGAGATAACGAATCTAGGATTCGCTTAACAAAAATCACTCGTTTTATTTAAAAAATCCAATTACTTAAGGCAATCAGGGTGTAGCACATTGGAAAATATTAAATCGAGATAAGCTCTAAATACATTTGAGGCGTGCCGCACACGTTACTTTGCCCACTTTCCTACGATCCTTAATTCCCACGCTTCTGTCACTGGCTGCATTCGGCATACCTTCCGGAGATAAATTGAACATATTCTGTTTGAAAATCTTCATTTTTAAACGAATGTGACGTCATTCGGGAAAACGTCACTTCCGGTTTAAAAATCTCGGTCTTTTACCGAAAGTGACGTTTTCCCATATGACGTCATTTCCGATCGAAAGCTGTGACTCTCAAACCGGAAGTGAAGGTTTCCCGTATGACGTCACTTCCGGTTATGAAACGATATTTTTAAACCGGGAGTGACGTTTTCTCGCGTCACGTCACTTCCGGTCGGAAATTGAAATTTTCAAACCGGAAGTGACGTTTTCTCTACAACCGATCTATTAATTTGCCTTTTTATACAAAGTCGCGATTATTTTAATCCTAAATAAAAGTTTAAAGAAAAACATTTATAACCCGCAGCATCTCCGCTCTCGGTTCTGTCTATTCTCCTTTCGCACAAACTCGGCTATCAGAAATGTTCCGACCTACGGTAGATTGCGTCGTATCGACCGATCGTGGCCGTCGGCGTCGTCAACGACCGCGTACGAGCCTACGAGCAACGTGTCTCTATACAGTGAGAAAATAATCGCATACAGTCGCAACGCGAAGCAGCAGCGGCTGTAATACGCCCGCGAGTGAGAGAGAGAGAGAGAGAGAGAGAGTGCGCGTTATGTGCTAGCTGTGCTCGGGCCATGTTGCCGTCAATCTCACGAACGTGTGAATGGAACGGGGCGGCTAGAGAGCCGCGGTAGCGGCCAAAGGGGAAAAAAATATGAATGAAGCCGTGGTAGTGACAGTCTCTCCCTCCCCGCCGCGCTGTCTCTCTCTCCTCCGCATAGGCGAAGTTAAGACATTGCTACATACACCTCGAAACATACGGCAGCTCTTTGTCGCTCACGCTTGCATTTACATCGTGCAAAGGGAAGTGAACCGAGCGAGAGAAGTAAATAGTAACTAAAGTCACGCTAGAGCGGGAGCGCGCATGCGCGGATGCGAGGGCGCGCATGCGCCAACGTAGTAAAACCGCACGTAGAGCGGCGACACAACGAGGCAGCAGCACGTGCATACGTTTCCGTGCCATTCAGCGTGAATTGTAACGTAACCTATGTACTCTACTACTAGCTGACGGTGACGAGGGATTGGCTTAATGGGCGTTAGCCGAGCGAATGCGCTCTTCTATAGATGTATGTACAAGAGTTGAATGTATGTGTGTGTGTGTATGTGTGGAATATGTGCAAACGCGAAGGAACGAAAGAGCTGGTTCTTCGATCTAGGCGGACCGAGTGAAGTTGTCGATTCTTTGATGTGATCGTCAAACTGTGTGTCTCGTTCAACTCGTGGATGGAACTTGATGGAACGAAGCACGCGGGGATCAGAGATCGGATAAATTGCAATTGTCAACGGTGTCAATGAGATTAGATTTCCTTTAGGCGATGTTCGACGAGCCTTTCGACCGAACACCGCACAACGGGCTCGAGCCTCCGTGGGCGACACCTATCGACACAGTGTCCTAAATAAAATTAACAAACATCTGGAATAACCTCTCGAAACCCTCGAAGCAATTAACCGCCTACAATATTCGACGATGATAATATATATACATAAAAAAAAATCGCCCACTTCGAAGTCTCGAACGCAGTTTCTTCGTACGCAGACCTCATTGCCTACGGGAAACTCATATGCATATTTCGTTCGTGTAAGACCGTGTCTCTGCCTCCGTCAGAGACAAGTATTTCGTACGACCGAGAAACCGAGGAAGCATTCACCCACGCGAACGCATAATACGCGTGTATAAATCCACGGCTGAGAAACAAAAGCGCGTATCTTACACGACTTTGCGCGTCGAACCGCATAAGTTAGGCCGTTCCGTTACTGGGCAGGTAGGAAACATATATGTATTCACGTGGGAACAAACAATGTATAAATACATGCGTACATGGATAGATAGATCCGACGCGGCGACGTACGAGCACCCACGAACCGAAGACGAGCCACGGTGAAATATCGCTGGAATGGCAATTATATGTATGCTACTTCCGTTTCGATAATCGTACGGCCAGGTAAACAAAAAAATTGGCTTCGATGGACGAAATGACTTCCGGTGGAGTACCAAAATTTCCGCTGGGTTTGTCGCTCGCAGCCGAATATACATCGTACATAGTGCAATGTATATTTTTTTAAACACTATACATACCCAGATAGAAAAACGTGCTGTGAAGCGGGCATCGTACGATTGGTACCCCTACTGTTTTTTTCTCTATCTGGGTAGAAACTAAAAAAATGAAATATACAAATATTAAATTATTTTACTATCATTTAATACAATTAATATTAAATATAAATATATTATTAATATATATGTTCAGTATGTACATATATGCATGTATATGTGTATATGTATATATATATATAATGATGCGCGTGAAT
The DNA here is from genome assembly GCA_964017025.1 of Stenichneumon culpator. NCBI lineage: Eukaryota > Metazoa > Arthropoda > Insecta > Hymenoptera > Ichneumonidae > Stenichneumon > Stenichneumon culpator. The sequence continues at coordinate 13,111,447 of OZ024779.1, read as the reverse complement.
GGATATTTGTATAGCTACGTTCGGCGTGCTTTTAAATTTAGAAAATATAAGCGTGGCATCTCGTCTGTGAAAATATAACCGAGCGAGACGGAGACCGGAACTTCGGTAGGGAAAAAAATAAAAGTGTAGTCGGTGCACATCAGCAGCGGTATTAGTAGTCTTCTAGCCGATGGGTTATACGGGCGTGAAAAGCGAAAGGGGAAAGAAAAGAGCTGGCGCTCGAAGCTAAATCGGAGATGCGAGAAGGTACGGCTTAGAGAGAGTCTTCTTTCATCTGGGGGGAGGAAACAGCTGGTTGCAGCTCGAAAGTTACGGTTCACCACGAATACAATTTTTGACGTAGGTTTAAGTTTAAACCCAAGTCCGCTTTGAGTTTGAACTTATACCATTATCATGTCGACCACAAGTGTGTCAAATTTTAAGCACTTTGAACTACAATCTTCACGCATAATATATCTTCATGCCCATTTTTGATGGATTTAGGAAACCAAAGCTGTCTCGGGAAGGAAGCAAATCTCATATGTCGAACGTGACGGAAGTGAATTTTCCGGGGTGTTACTGAGCTAGTGTCAAATAATCATAATGAGAGCGTCATCGATCGTACTTCCCCCCCCCCCCCCCCCGCCTCTGCTCGAGAGGCCAAATGACTGAGGCATGTTCGCATGGGATGCATGCACGCATGGATGGATTCGTCAGGAAGCAGGGGAACACTGTGACATTGGAAAAACGGTAGGAATAGAGTAGCCGGTGTGTATTCTACTGTGCGCTATTGGCTATGTGTTGTATGGACCGCAGACGACAGGATAGGAAGCGGAGAGCCAGAACCACGCGCGGCACACCAGTCGGGGGAGGAAGCCCATCCGCCCGGAGGGGCTTTCACAAAACCCCCATTCAAACCCGTCCGTATAAATGAATGACGGAGAAAGCGGGAACGCCGTGAATATTATAAAGCGGACTATCAAAATTATTCAATTATAATTAACTTCCGTCGATATTTAAATTTTATTATTAAATCTCTGTCAAGTGTGCATAAAAACAATCGCTCGGTCAAACGCAACTTACTTTTAGGCGCGTGCGATATAATTTAAGGCGAACTCATTTATGCCAAAAGTCATTTTCGCCAATGGCGTAACTAGGCTGCAGAAAAACTATGAGTGAGTTTCAATATTAGCGGCAAGAGCTCGCTGCCGCTTCCGGTATTTAAATATCAGTTTTCAACCGGAAGTAACGTCATACCACAAATACGTCACTTCCGGTTTGAAAGTCTCAGTCTTTAACAGGAAGTGACATCATACCGGAAATACGTCACTTCCGGTTTGCAAATCTAATTTTTCGACCGGAAGTGACGTCATACCGGAAATACGTCACTTCCGGTTTGTAAATCTATTTCTTCGACCGGAAGTGACAGACTTCCGGTTGAAAAATAGATTTTTCAACCCGAGAGTAACGCATTTCTATATTGTACGAATCTTTCAGCGATAAAAAAAAAATTGAAACACTTTTTTTTTAATCCGACGAACGTATTGCATTATCTTTGTTACATCCTGTATCCCGATTGTATCTCCATCCCGAGGGGACGGTTCACAAAATTTTCCCACGCGCAGCATGTTCCTCGGAAATAATTCTTTATTAATTATATCTAATTCTCCGGAATAAATTTTTCGACGGAAACAGAACCCTCCCCCTCCCGAGGCATAAACGGTTTAATACGAGAGTTTTCCCCCGATACGGGATCACCTGAGGAGTCGCAACAAGCGAAATTACAAAACCGGAGAAACTGTGAGACTTCGAACGGTATCAAACAGGCGTCGTTGGCGGGAAAACGAGACCCCGAGGCTTTTAGACAAAGAGATAATTGTGCGTGCGCGTCTTCTGCGCACGCGGCGTTGCGCATGTGCTGCTCGAACATCTGAGAATTGCGTAAGTAGGACAGAATCCTCGCGCGGCACCGTATATTGTTTTCCGCGAGGAGGAGACCAGACTGGCAAGAGCCGGGCTACGGCGAACTCCGCGTTGAAAACGTACGGTCGCCGGTGCGTCTTCGCTAATTAGCCACTCTCGCGGGATTTCTAATTGCCTCTTGCCAGGTGTAGTACAGCCGAGTGTACTACACACCGGCTTTCGGTCCCTCCGCCGGAGAGACGAAATTGACAATGACCAATTAAAATTCTAGCGGCAAAGGGTGTAGCGGTTCCGAGCGTAAAGACGTGCGTAAGCCATGCAACGTTTTCGTAGTAAAGAATAGTACATAAATTGCCCGAAGTGTACCGCACTGGTTCCCAGGACTCGCTCGAGCAACGTGGATCTACTTGTGCCGCGAAGAATGGAAGCATTGATCGCGTAACTACAAGAAAATTCGTGACGATGTTTGAACTAATTGCTGCGATTGAAGATCGAAAGGAAAAGAAACTGCTCGTAGATAAACTAACCAGTAATAACTGGATCGTTTTATTATTTTTTTAGAAAGACTTTTTAGTGTCCTTCGAAGAATTAATTGTATTGGAGACAATCAAATTGATAGCGAAGTACGAAAATCACGAAAAACGGGCTTCCGCCTAAGCCTACTTTTTTTATAAGCTTTGTGAGGTTTTCAACGACACTTCTCTATTTCATTGTCTTTGTTACCTCTATTTCATTGTCTTGCGAAGATAATAATTACCAGTAAGATCGGAAAATCCTAGATTAAGGATAATTGATTTAGTTTCTTGACATTGAGATGTAAACTGTTCGATTCGACGGTTCACCCTTGTCAAGTGTTCGTTCGAAACATATCTCATAAAAGTCATAATTCATGAGCCATAAAGTACGCCTTACCTTGTGAATATCGAACGCGAAGAACACAGAGTAACGGCGACTAAGCTTCCATTGTTTTGATCTTTAATAACTCATAGAAAGAGAATTTTTTTGTTAATAAAAAACAGTCAACCATTGTAAAAAAAAATGATATAAAATTCAATGTACTGGTATTGGAAGTTTTTATGCACAAACTGGTATATTATATTTTATGTACCATTGTAGTGAAAAATTAAAGTGCAGTATATTTAAAACTTTACAAATACTCTACTTTCGATAGTTTACTCTAACTTTACTATAAAAATACTTTAATCCAATAATTTACTTTAATTTCGCTGCAGAAGTAAAGTAATTTTTCATCACAATTGTCCATTACATTTTATGTGCCAGTTTTTGCAAATAAAACTTAGATTTCGGGTGCATTGAATTTACAATGTTTTTTTCACAGCGTGTCGCTGACATCTCGGAAAGCGGAAGTGCTGCGCGATCCTCGACAAATTCGAAGCTCGGATGAAAAAAAAGATCAGACCCGTATCTCCATCTGCCGGAATTCGGACGCACCCTCTCCAACCCTCGACAAGCATGGCCGCGATCCCCGACGTTGTATATCGTTCGACAATAATACTCGCGACGTTTCGCCCGCGTCTGAGAAAAATGTGAACCATTAAATAGTTTGCCAAAGTGAAAAGTTCGTGAAATAACCAATCGTCAAGCCACGACGAGTCGACAGTCTCGATTGCAAGTTCGCGTGGAGAAAAAAAAAAAAAAAGATCGTGTCGCCGAAACACTCCGAGGATTGTTTGTTTTCCTGCGCGAGGACGAATCGCACGAATATCTCCAGAGGCACACCGAAGTAAAGAGGTGAATATTTTTGTTGAAATAAAATTTTACACGAGCCCACCCGCGATTACTCGACGATCCGCGAAGTTACGTAAATTTTCTGCTTTACGCAACAATCATCATATTTTTAACGATATACCCCGTGGCAAAAAGTAAAAAAAAATGGTCGTCACGGGAGTCCGCACGAATTCGTCGAGGATGGTCGCAGCGATGCCGAAGATAAGTAGGATATTTCGTCGTACGTGAGAGCTCAGCTGCACCGATGTTCGACGTGTTTTGAGAGGCGCCGCGCTTGCCACGACCTCACCAGCTCGTGGCGCATAGACGAACTACGTTTCGCGAGCTACGATAACAAACAATAATGCAGAGAGCTCGGATGTGAGTGGCGCAGGTCCCCGAAGCTGGGACGAGCCAACTAGGCTAAAAAGAAAAGGACACAAAATGCAGAGAACACTTACCCTCGAGCGGGACATGTCCGTCTCGCATGTGCCGGAGTCTTTCTGCCTGGTGTGCGAGACGGTTCTCGACCCGTCCTCGAGCACGAACATCTTCTACTCTTCGCTGCCGAGGTACGGCGAGTTGCTCGCGAGTTTCGTTCTCAGGGTTTTGCGCCCGGTCGCTTCGGACCTCCGCAGCTCTTACATATGCTCGCGATGCCACGATCTCTTCCAGATGCTTGAGCAGGCGCAGTGGACGGTCTCGAGCGTAAAGTCCGAGATCCTAAAGGTCTATCATTCCAGAGTTACCGACGGAGCTGTGACCGAGCGGAAATCCGCCCTGCCCGTCTCGCACTTATTGCCGGACGACAACATATTCGTCGACGTTCGTTCGGTCGGAAAGAACATCGTCGACGACGGAAACTTCGTCGATATTCAGGGGCTGAGGAGTCTGAACGTCGCGCGAAACGAATTCGATAGTTTGAGCTTGGTGATCGATAATCTGAACGAGGCGAGCTGCGGTGCCGACGGCAAGAGGGAGATCGAAGCTTCCATGAGCCTCGAGGGGCAGCACAACGGTTACAAGCTCGCCGATCTCAAGGTCGAAGCGCACACGGAAAAGACAACGGAAACGGGGGACGAGGGAATAATAAAAAATTGCCGCAGCGAGGCGCCGGTGCTCGTGGTCGATGTGTCGAGCGGATCGACGAAGAATTCGGCGCCCGAGGAGCGCGAAGATGCCAGCGATATAATTAGCCAAATTTCCAACGAATTGCAGAAAAATTCGGCGCCCGAGCAGCGTGGAAACGATACGATCGACGATATCTCGAGCTCGATCGCCCAAAATTTTGATCTCCCGAACGACGAGCGGTCTCTGTACACGCTGCAGTGCAGCCTGTGCGGCCGTTTGTTCCGCTCGGCGACGGAGCTGCAGTCGCACTCGCTCAGGCACGGAGGATCGCTTCCGTACAAGTGTCGCGAGTGCGACGAGAGATTCGCCGACGTTTCGGCGGCGACCAATCACTCTTCGGAGGCTCACGAGTCGGTGAAAAATTGCGTGCTCCTCTCGACCGAGCCGGCCGACAATGAGATCGTTGATTTTTCGAAGGAGGACTGGATCGTGCCGGAGGATTTTGGGAAAAACGCTCTCGAAGATTCGACCGGAAGAGCGGACGGCGACGATGCCGGAGGCGACAAGAGGACCGAGCGAGCCTCGTGGAAGTCCGGCAGGATCTCGAAGTACAGTCAGAAACCGCTGAAATATCCGTGCGCGACCTGCGGAAAAAAATGGCGGACCTCGGCGGAGTTGAAGACTCACGTAAAGTCGCACTCGAATCTTCGGCCGTACATGTGCGAGAAATGCGGACAGGCCTACAAGCACAAACACGCGCTCGAGATACACGTGGGAATGCACAACGGCATTAGCCCGTATCAGTGCAGCGTCTGCAACAAGTGCTTCACGCAGAAGGGCGCCCTCATGAGACATCTGCCCATGCACACCGGCGAAACACCTTATCAGTGCGAACTCTGCGGCAAACGATTCGTTCATCACACGTCCTACAACATGCACGCCCTCTCGCATACCGGGAAGAAATCTTATCAGTGCCATGTAAGTTACCGTACGGTAATCACGATTTTTCTTCTCTTTTATCATAAAGTCTTAATCTTAAAACCGGAAATAGTCTTTCGCGGCAAAATACGGAATTACGAGAAATATAAATTTTTCTATTTTAAGGTGATGTTGTATAACCTTCCTGCCACCTACCGCGCGCTCGATTGGTAACAAAAACTGTACCCCGTGCCGTTTTGAGATCACAGACCGCCGAGGAAAACGAAAATTGTCTTTCCCTGCGACAGTCGATTCCTTAGGGGAAGACAATTTTCTTTTTTCTCGGCGGTCTGCGGTTTAAAACGGCATGCAGTACAGTTTTTGTTACTGGCTGCGGTATTTCACATCACCTTCAAATAAAAATTTGACTTGTATGCAATAGAATAATACAAGTTTTTCTATTATAATAAAAAATACAAATTTTTATATGTCAATCACGAAATCATATCAGTGCTATGTAAATGATCGTACGGTTATCACGATTCTTTTATTTATTTTTTTTAACATAAATCTTAACCGGAAATAGTTTTTCGTGGCAAATTCCAAAAATACGAAAAATATAAATTTCTTATTTGAGCATAAATGTACAAGTTTTTTATATTTTTATAGAAAGTACAAATTTGTCTATTTGAAACTGAGTTCGAGTTCGAGATTTAAACGCAAACTAGCAAAATTAAAAAAAGAAAAGTTGTTCCCAGAACGTTATTCCACGGTACTCCGAGTAAGACGCAAGCGGGCGTAACGCGCATGCGCGTAAGATGTAGAAGACGCGCGTAATTATCGACACAAAAGTTCCGAAAGCGTATTAGGTATAAACCAGGGTGTACCATTAACAATTTCCTCTTGCCCGACAGGTGTGCGACTTGTCCCTATTGTCAACGTCTCACTTAAAACGGCACATGCGAGTTCACACGGGTGAAAAACCATACAGTTGCGCGCTGTGCGGTAAGAGCTTCGCGGAAAGATACAATTTGTTTGCCCATCAGAAGATTCACGATCCCGTTGAGATAATGGCGAAAGCGGCTAAGAAGATGACTTACAAGTAAGTGGCGCCCTCAGTCGGGCACAACGGTCATTCGAAACACTACGAGAAACTTATAATTTTAACGATATATTTTTATGTTCGATAGGTGCGAGCTGTGCGACGAATTTTTCGATAAAAAGCAAAAGCTCGAGGATCACACGAAGGAGTATCATAATCATAGTCATAATCACTGCAGCTCGAGCAACGATCCGACGAACGGAAGTAAATGGATCGGTCACACGGTCGAGGTGGAAACGCCGACGAGAAGGAACGACGTTATTATGGAACAATCGTGGCAGGATCTCGACTACTCAAAGTTACAAAATGTGGGCCTCAAAGCCGCACAAAACGACAATCAATTGTCACAATTGTCGCACGAATCTATAGCGATTCTTATGTCGCATACTAACAACAACAAGGGAATGACCGTTGTTGCACAAACGACCGGTACGACCGTTAATACGGAAATCGATCGAACACAAATCTGACAAATGCACTGATAATTTTTAAGCTAATTTATCTGGGGTTATAGATATATATGTAGGTTTAAGCGTATACGTACGCTATGTACAATTAATTTTTTGATCACATGTTCCATCGCGAGGTCAATTTTTTGCGATGAAAACTGGAGTGCAATTTTGTACTTCAGTTAAGGATATTTGGGCCGAAGTCGCGAGAGGGGAACGACGAGCTGCGCTGAACGCGTTAGACAGTGTGCGATCGAGAAACGCAGACGAAGCAAGCGACTAGACCGAGATTGAGTGTTTTGTTTATTGAACCAGCAAAAAATATATTATAATATTGCAACTTCTGATAGACGGGGCATATAAATGCAATATGTATTTAAAAATCGACATTTATTCTCGTGAAAGATCAAAAAACGCGTTCGCTCAAGTAAGGAGTCGTGGTCGCATCTCGCCAACTGTTTTACGGACGGTAAAACAATCTCTAAAAATTTATCTCAGAAATTAAACCGTAAATATCCTTGAAATTTGCAGAATTTGTTTGATAGCACGTTCCGCTGTGGTACGTTTTTTTTACCATATGTAACTTTGTACGCGCATTACTAAAAAAAACTGCATGACAACAAAATCTGAAGAAATTTCAAATGATTCAGCGTGTCTTTGCCTGCAAAATAGCAGTTTTATACAACCGAAACGCGTTTTGGCCGAAATATCCTTAAAATCCGAAGATCGAAATTCAAGATGGAACTCACGACTGAAAATTCGGGCCTCGCACTCGAAAAATAATACGAAAGTTCCTCGAATCGATGTATGTGCACATATAGCATGTGCATCGTTTTACATCGATGTTAACGATATTTTCTGCACACGGTATCGGTGTGTTCTCGTCGAAACTAGAAATAACGTTGGAGACAAGTTCATTTTTTTTCCTTTTTTTTATGTATCTTCTCTACCTTTATCGACGAGAAGTTACGTTATTTTCCTATCGAACGAACACTTCTTTGTACAATGGACTGTTCTTCATATAATATATATTATATATATATTTATATACATATATATTTATATAAATATATATTGTTTAATAAAAATTTATGAATTCGTATTTGCCGCGTTGAAGATTATTTTTCTGGAGCCGAACATTCCGCGTGAGATCGCTTCTTCAGCTCCTTCTCTATCTCGTTTAATAAGTCTCTTTGCTGCTGCACCGTTTGACTTGGCATCGGATCCTTCCACGACGTCGTGCCGTACGTTCTCAGCAGTGTTTTCTTCTGAATCTTTGCGGTCGACATGCTCCTTACAAAACCATTGGTACGTTAATACGCTTTTTTCAATCAAATTTTAACGTAAATATTTTTAAAGAAAAAATATTAAATGGGAACTCACTCTCGGAGTTCTTCGACGATTAACCGAACTTTGTCCGGTATGACTGAACGGTGCAGGTAATCGATTTCCGGCAGACGAGTCGGTTTGCGAAACGGTTGATTCAGGTGAAGCTCGTAGATGAAATCGAGCAGAGAATTTGAAGCTTTTTCAAAGTCGTCTGTGAATATCTGCGAATACAAACGCGTGCATAATTGCGTTACACGCTAACTATAATTTGTAACTTTGATTATTGTTTTTGGTTTTATTTCTTACCACCAGAGAATAAAATCCTGGCTTCGTCTGATGTTGTTCGATGTACATGTTCCTTGACTTCAAGATCGTGTCGATGTACGTATTCTTTAAATATTCCACATCTATTACTCGTTTCTGAGGCTGCAAATAACATTAACATAGTGGTGATTTTTGTGTTTATACAGGGGGAAAAAACTACTGGCAAAAATACTACTTCGCCAGGTGGAAGAAAAAATTCGACAAATTGTAATTTAACGGGACGGAAGATATTCACGTACGAATTTCTCCAAGGATTGCCCGCTGGACAGCGAATCGGTAAACTCTTCGTCGTCGATAACTCCGCTGCCCCTCAGTTTCAGAACGCTGTGTCTGAACAACACCCTCGCTCTCTTGCGTTTCCTCTTCGACTCCTCGTCATCGACGATTATGTTCGCATGCTCGTCCATTATCACCTGACCAATATTCAGATGGATTGAATAAAAAAATTTAATAACAAAAATCGTAAAACAAAATAACTCTTTAGACTCTTAAAAAAAAAACTCTAAATTATTAAAAAAAAAATAAGTCTCGTTATAAAAAAGAAGAAAAATCGGAGTTGCATAGCCAACCCTCAGATCCGAAGGCTTAGGATTCTCTTCCACGATTTCTCTGATGCCATCGGAAACTCCCCCGAAATTTTCAGTTCGAAACGTAATATGCTTTCTCTCCTCCATTTCCAATTGGCTTCTTCTCTTCGTGGCTTTTGGCAAAAAAGTTCGACTCTCCATTATTATATCCGTGGTTGTCGCACCTGTGCCCTGGGGTCTCAGGTACATGCTGTACGCCGGCAGTTCCAGACTGTCGATGACCTGTTGAAGTGAAAATAATGAGGCTGTTGTCAATTTTCAAAAAAATTGTTAGGACAAGCAAAAAAAACTGTATTCAAGTCGGCACTAAATTGAGCACCTCGTTGACGAGTTCCGAGATGAAGGCTATTCTACTGTGCGAGGACTCCGGACTCTCCGCCACAGTTTTCTTGCCAATCTTCACGGCCAAGAGATTTTCTATACTGTCCTTTATCCACGTGAAAATATGAAACTTTTCTTCTATCCATTTTCTGTGAACTTCTTCGTCTTTGGTCAGCACCAGAACCAGCTTGACGTTCGGATAGCGATTTCTCATCTGCATCGTCGCGCTGAGATCCATCTGCGTTATGCCGATTTTGTTGTCGTTTCTCAGCGCTGCGATCTCGCTCGTGTCTGACATTGATTGTCAACGATTATTCGGTGATAACAGGTGGAATTTTTTTGCACACTTTCAAGAACACTTCACGAGGACGGTAAAAATAAAAATGAAAAAAAAACGTGAAAAACGACATTTTCACAAAGGTTCGTCATCCAAACTACTTTCGTGTAAAAATCTTCTATGAAAAATCATTTTCCATGATTATTTGGCCTCCTCGTGGAGGAAGTTTTGTCGGTAAATTCAAGCAGAAAGCAAACAGATCGTTGTTCGAAAATACAAAAATTCACTAACGAAATCCATAACTGTTGCCGAGAAGTTCCTCGATCGACAGGAACTCTCCTCGCCTCGCCATATCGTTGAATTCATCCCTCTTGACGGAATAATAAGCCTTGCCCTCGTCCTCGTCGTCGTCGACGTCCCGAGTTGTGTGACTGCGGCAATAGCTCACCTATAAAAATTTTCGTTATCAATCATTTATTATAATCAATAAACAAAAAAAATGGTAAATTGAATGCATCGCACTAGAAGTTTTTATGCGCAAACTGGTACATTAAATTTAATGTACAATTGTGCTGAAAAATTAATATACTTTTACATTGAAATTGAAGTAAATTATTAAAAATAAAGTATTCCCAATGTTTTTAATAAACCGAACATTAATTTTTCATCACGATTGTACATGAAATTCAATGCACCAGTTCTTACATAAAAACTTCCAGTCCGTTGCATACGAATTTTTTTGACAGTAATAATCTTAATCGTTTTTTGTAAAATACATTTCGATTACCCTGTTTTTTAATTTTTCAGCAATTCGGAGACCCAGAGCGACTTTCTTGACGGCGGACGGACCGCTGAGGATCACCAAGGGTGGACTCGACTGATCGTACGGAGCTACACTCGCGTCGATCTTCGGAGAATTTAATTGCTCCAAAAGCACCAGTTTGGATATGGTTCTCGCGGCGAGAAGCTCAACCGGCGGTGCAAAGACCGTAGCTGCCGAAACCTGAAGAAGATACAAATTAATAATTAATTTTATATTTTTAAACCGGGAAGAAGAGGCTGCGACGCGATTTTTTTTTCATTCATATTAAACCCCGATTGTACCTTTTCGGCCACGGTGACTTCTCCGCCGTCGACAAACTTAACACTCGGCATCGAGAATATAAGAACGTCTCTGTAATTCGGCCACTTTGTGCAAGGATTGCCGCGCAGATCGACCTCGTAAACGAGACTCCTCAGATTCGATACTTCGAGCAGATCGGCGATCTTGTTGTATTTCAGATCTATGAGCCGCAATCCGTAAGCTCCCTGTATAATCAATATTATTATTATATTACGAATCATTTATTTTCGAAAATATATAGACGGCGTTAAATTGAATACAATTTTCTTCTATCTTAACTCGAAAAAATTCAAGAGTACTGAGTCTGTTGTGACCCATTATAAGCGTGCGAAGATTCGGCAGGGTGTTTATACCCGACTCGGGATCTGCGGATCTAAACGACGTTATATAATTGTACTCCAAGTTGAGCTCCTGAATGTTGTACAGGTTATCGAGGTTCGAGACCGACTCTATCAGGTTGTATGACAGATTCAGGTTCCTCAGATATCTGGGAACGATAATCGAAGTATTACATTGTTTGGTGTTATACACATTTGATTTATTCTATTTAATTACGCGATGCATGCCGTTTGGAGCGAATTAATTAAATACTCAATTAAAAAAGAGACACTTAAAGGGAAGCGACGAACCTGAGATTCTGTAAACCGCATATAGTTTCTATAGCATTGTGGGACAGATCGAGTCTGACGATGCTCCAAAATTCACTAAGATCGGTCATCACTGTTATATCGTTATGGGACAGATTTACATAGGTCAGGTACCAGGGAGGAGCGAATCTCAAAACGTCCTTCAGCTTGTTGTGAGAAGCGTTAAGAAACACGAGATAAGGAATTTCCCCGAGTGGTTGCAGGTCGATCAAAAAATTGTGCGACAAGTCCAGATACTGAAGATAACGATGATGCCGAAGGACGGATAGGTCCGTAAGTTTCTGCAAAAAGGAGACATAAAAAAAGGGTTTTGTAGTTATTATTATTATTATTATTATTAAAAATAAATAATTTACTTCGAGTTAATTTACCAACTTGCTGAGATCGCATTTACTCAAGACGTATCTTCCGTTTTCAGGCGACGGTGTCAGGAAAGACGAGCAGGCTCCGATCATACGATCGGACAAAACTCCGCAGTACTCCGAATGATCCAGAACGAGCTCGTCGCGGTTTCGGACTTTGATAACGGGTGCATTGCTGTCCTCCCAGAGGCGCAAATGAAGCCCGTAGCCACCCCATTTGCTGCGAATTATTCGTTGCCACTTCTCCTCGTCGGAACTGTATGCTCCCCAACCGTGGGATTCCATCGACGATGAGAAAGACTTTGAGGTTTTTAATTTTTTTTTAATTTTGTAAATCCATTACGGAAAGTACACGAGCACCCGAACAGTGTCGTGTTTTGATAGCGACCTAATAATAGTCCGTCGAGTTTGATAAATGATAACAAAATGAAGATGATAATAACACAAACATAGGGCTTATAGTGTTTTATCAAATTCAATTATTTCCTATCGATTTTCATTTCTTTATTTATGTATTATAATTTTCTTATTTCTATATCAATTTATTTAATTATTCATTTCTTTATTTATTCATTAATGGGAAGAACCCTTTTTCAAAAACTTCTATTATTATATTTTTTAGGTGGAAACATCGACGGACGTTGTTGCATCGAGGCCAAAAAAACAATGTCCACGTGGGAATAAAGAACGTCAATTTTTACGAGAGTGGAAGAGCCGGAAGTGGACGAGCACGAATCTTCCGGACTGCTCATTGCTTCTTGTCTGACGAAATCGATTTCTTCCGGATCCCAACTCATCTTGTCGTGGGATATTCTCTCCGAGGAATCTACCTTGTACAAGCGGGATTTTTTATCCCGGACTTGGTGCATTTTTTCTCTCGATTGAGGAACACCGAACTCGTGGTCCATCGTGACTTTCGGGACGGAAGGAACTCGGGCTTCACGCTTAATTGAAAAGTATGATGTGGAAGAACAAAATATTAATGAAATCTATTTTATTGATGAAATTGCATACTTCGTAAACTTAATTGATTAGATCATACAAATTTTTGCTATCGGGTGTATCGTCTCGCGATAATTCACAACTTCTTTTTCTTGACATTTTTTAATCCGTTGCTTGCTTCATACCGTTTCACAAATAATAAAAGACATTAGACGGACGATCTTCGCGACTTCGAGAGTGAAACCGTACGCTCCTTCATTCATCCGCTTCTGTCGCTGGTTACATTCGAGATGAATTCCAAATACATTTGAGACGTATCACATAGTTCTTTTACCCAATTTCCTGAGTTCCTCATTCACGCGTTTTCGTCACACTCATTCACGCGTTTCGACACACTGCATTCGAAATACGTTGCAGAGAAAAAATAAAAAATGTTCTCTTAAATTAAAAACGCCACTTGCGGTTTGAAAATTTCATTACTTAGGTACAGACACAGGCAAGTGGCTAAAAGAACTTGTTCTCGCGCTCACGAAGAGTTCGCGTATTTCTTCAGGGCTTCGCCGCTCAAACGGTAGAGATGCCAGTCTTCTGCGGCGGTCAAATCAATGGCTCCTTTACGCTTGTACATCCTCTGAGCCGGATTCCAATCCAGAACGGAAAAATCCAGTCTGGCACATTTCTCCTCTGCAGCTTTCTTTAGAAAGAAAAAAATAATCCTTATAATTCTCGTCCGGTGAATTAAATTATGATTCGCGAATAGAATAGAAGAAAAATTAACGAGTAAAGAAGAAACGTGTTACATTCATTCTCTTCTTTTTTCCAGATTACAAAAATTAAGAGATTAATTCTCAAGAATGAAAAATTGAAAAAAAAAAGATTGAGATTCTTTATAAAAAATTGAATCAAGAACCGTGTTTTGAACATACTCTGGCAACTGTATCGAACATTTTGCTTCCAAGGCCCCTATTCCGATACTCGGGAGTGACGTAAAAGTCGTCGAGAAACATAGATTTGCCCTCCCACGAGCAATAGGTATAATAATAAATTGCGTGCGCTATAATTTTTCCATCGCTCTCTGCGACGATGGCTTTGAAGAGTGGCGGATTCGTGTCAAAACCATCTCTCTCCAAAACTGTAAAATAAATAAATAAATAGATAAAGAACATGTTTACAAACATATCCTCAAAATCTAGGAAAAGCTTAATTTAAGACCGATCGACTCCCGCGAAAACCGATAGCAATTGTCTCTCACCTTCGTAACTGATTTTTGGTCCGTCGGGCATTTTTTCGAAATTGGCCAGTTCTTGAACGTATTTGCCGATCTGTTTGCAATCTTCTCTTCGGGCCTCGCGAATTTCCATTTTCGGACGCGATCGTCGAAAAACTAAGAAAAAAAGAATAAATAAAAACGAAGTAAAAAGACTCGACGATCCGCAAATATAAACGGCAACGACAACGACTACGACGACGCTTGCAATGCCTTTAAGGATTTATCGCGGTGGACTTTGATTCTACGCGGAACATTCTCTTTCACAGATATCTCATTGAAACTCGTAACGCACGCTGATAAACGTATGTTTTTTATTGGTTGGTAAAAGGATTTGCAGCGAAGATATTGAAACGCATGATCGCGGTTTCAATATCAGCCGCAAGTTACTATCAGCTTCGAGGCTATAATTAATTTACTGTTTAAATTCACAATGTTTTCCGAGCCTCGGGTAGCTCAAAGCTTTCGAATGGCTTCAGAGGAAGCTAAAAGAGGTTCCCCGAGCTCTCGCACCCAATATCAAGACTCAATAATAATAATTTAAGTGACACATCCAGCAAGCCCGCAATTCGATCGCAGATCGAATTACATTATATTAATAAACTAACAATTTAATTCTATACTGAAAAATTAAATGTTTTGCCGAGTTTATCTCCGAATCTAAAACGCGAGAGCTATTAATTATCAAGCGTCGTGTATCACTATTATAGGTACATAGGTTTTTTCGTTAAACAGGTGAAATTCTCTTTTTCTCGTTCACGAAGTTTTCGCATATTTCTTCAAATTATTAACGTTCAAAGCGATGCCAGCAATATTTAACGGTCGAATCGATGGCTTCTTTACGCTTGTACATCTGAGCTGGATTCCAATTCGGAACGCAAAATTTCAGTCTGGCATATTTCTCCTCTGCAGCTTTTCTCTGAAGGATTTAAAAAAAATAGCAATTAGAATTTGTATGTAATCGCTTGGGCGAATATCTTTTTGAATAGAATAGAAGTAACATTAATTAAGAAATAAAAAAATAGTAATTACAATTTCTCAAATAGAGTAGAAGGAACATTAATAATTCGGCGAACTTCCCGCGAAACTTCGCTTTTACAACACGTTTCCTATTGGTTGGCAAAACCAATAGGATTCGCGTCTCGATATTATGCGCAAGTTCGTGCATAATTATACTTTAATTGTCCGTTTACATTCGAAACGTTTGTCCAGCCTCGAACTGCTCAAAGCATTCGCTCGCTTTTCCCCTAAAAAGCTAAAAGGGGCACGGCGAACTCTCGCAGCTAATATGAAGAAAAAAAAAACAATTCACCCTACAAATAAGGATACTTCTATCGACGGAATCGAAACTTGTAAGATTTAAAATGTAATAAAAGCTTGTCTCACCCGAGATTTTCAATTCGTCTGCTGCCCGATCGCTGTGTCCTGATTAACGGTAATAGCTGCATTTCGGTCCATTAGAAAATCACTGTGCCAAGCGAGTGGCGAATGAATATGATTAGGCTCCCGTATGGCGGTAGGCGGACGTCGGCCCGGCACTGCAAAGGCGAGCGCATCCAAGCGCATCTGTCAAAATAAAACACGCTCGACAAAACCTCGTCGGAGGCGTCGAGGCGCAAAAGCAAAAGTTACGCGCTTCGAAACTGTAAAGAAGAATTAAGTAAAAAGACAACAGTTTGACGGTCAAGAAAATATGAAGATTCTTCTCCTTATCGCTAGCGTCCTGCGTAAGTGTGAACTCAGCTTTATTTTGTTTAAATAATGTTTTCTCAAATTTTAAGGAGGAAAGAAATCGCGGCGAGGGTTAGTTGCATCATCGCGCTGCGCGATGACCACGATGCACGATGTCTTCGATAGTTTATAAAAACTATTTTGACTGAAAAAATTAAATCGCAATTGTCCGTTGATCTACATAATTTTAACGAAGAAAATTCAGCAGAATTCTTGTCTACTCTTTGAGTTTGATCGTCCCTCGAAACAAAACAAAGAAACTTTGTCGTTTGTTAAATTTCGCCACGACGCGCGCCGCCTACTTTGTTCGTTCGTCGAACCAAGATTCTATACCTATACGTTCACGAAAAAAATCTTAAGCAAAAAATGAAAAACGCTTGATTTTTTTAGCTCGAAAAAATGTCATTAAATATCGACCGACAAGGGATGACCTTGAGAGCCTTGGGAAATTGGGTGTAAAATTTGTATACGTACCGTGCAAGGCACGAGCGATACCCAAAAAGTTATTTGATGCTCAATACTTTATACTTTACACATGATATTATGTTACATCATATAAGCTATATTACATTTTTCATAAAAGCATTCTCTCTCATAAATAATAAATAAATAAATTCATTAATTAATTTTCTTTTCTTTGTCAGTGGCTGCGCATTTTGGGGAGGCGGGTTTTGGCCTGCGAAACGGAGGCTACAAGGGAAGCGCTCAGTCGCAGAGCCAGAAGTCGTCTTACCTGGGAGGCTCAAATGGCAACTACGCAGGAAACGCGAAACGTCCGGCGACTGAGAATTCGTTGCGCACTGGAAAGACGGAAACGAAAACTAGTAGAGGCTTGGGCATTTCTGCTTGGGGAATAATTGGAATTATAATCGGAGCGGTCTTGCTGACTACCATTGGATATTATGCCTTTGTGCTGTACCCTTACATGTGCAAGAAAGAGAGAAGCTACGATATGATAGAGCTTACTGACGTCGTATGATCTCGAGAGCCTCTAAGCTCGGAGATCTCAAGAATGGTCCATATTCGCACCTCATCTTCACAATCTTGGAGTATCCATATTTAGCATCAGAGTCGTGCAAGAACGAAATATGAATACATGCCTAAAACTACACAAGACTGCCAATGCACAGAACTTCTTTAGATGAGCCAAGAAATTACCGAGTTGCACTGTTTTTATGAAACACAGGGTGGAGATGTAGACCTAAGATTTTGTTTGCATGCAAAAACTATTTTGAAAGTATACCAATAGGATAATCATGTTTTTATGAATGATTTTGTAACTTTTTTGTCGCTTTTGCAAACGTTTGTCATGTAAATTTTTGTGAAGATTGCGTTTTGAAAATGTGGCCCGTCAATTTTTTTTTCTTTCTCGAAGCTCGTAGATCTCAAGAACGGTCCGTATTCGTACCTCCGGGTCAAATCGGAGGCTCGGTATTTAGCATCAAATTCGTGTGGAGCCCGAATATGAAGACGGGTCTAAAATTATACAAGACTGTCAACGCGTGAAACTATTTAGACGAGCGAAGAAATGACCGAGTCGCACTGTTTTAATGAAGCACAAGGCGAAGATAAAGGTCTGAGATTTGTTTGCCATGGAAAAAATATATTTAAGATATACCGATAGGGTAATTATGTTTTTATAAATAATGTTGTAACTTTTTTGTAGCGTTTGAAAATTGCCTTTTGAAAAATGTTTGTGACGTGAATTAACTTTTTTTTGAGCAATGCACTTTATGCATTGCTCAAAGTTACGGAATGAATGACCGTGCGCGCCTCGAAGTTCGGAGATCGCAAGAACGGTCTGTATTCGTACCTCTTCTCCAAACTTGCGGTCTCCGTATTTAGCATCAGACTCATGCAAAAACAGAATATGAATACGGGCCTAAAATTACACAAGACTGCAACACTCGGATCGAATCTTTAAACGACCCAAGAAACGACCGAGTCGGACTGTTTTTATGAAGCACAGTGCGAAAATAGAAATCTGCGATTTTTTTGCCATCGAAAAAATGTATTCAATATAAACCGCTAGAGTAATCATGATTTGATAGATAATTTTTTTTTGTAGCGTTCGAAAATGTTTGTCCGTCAATTTATTTGTTGTAAGTCTTAGGTAATCAAAGTTTAAGGCACTTTATGCAATGCTCAAAGCCACGGAATCGCCGTTGTTCTATTGATAGAGTAGATAATTTTTTTCTATAATAAGCGTTTAAGAGAATGAGAAGAAAATTATTTTTCTTAGACACGTAATGCAATATTCATTTTACGAATCGGTTCAGTTGTCAACTGCGCAACGAATTCAATCATTGTGCCTCCAAGTTAAGCACCGAATTTACGATAATTAGCTTTCATAAACTTTATGTCAAACTTATATATATATATATATGTCATCGATCATTTTTTATTGTGAAATTTATTCAATAAAATGACAAAATTATAATTACAATTGTTTAACAATTAATAAGTAAGATGGCTGTGCTATTGTTCTCTTTTTTTTTTTTCTAAATGTGAAATGACACATCCGTCATCAATGCTTCATCCATAGGCTTTTAATACACTTTTTGCGCTCGGTGGAAGACGCTGTTAGGTTTGATTACAATGTATGCTTTTTTTATGATAGAAAAAAAAAACGAGAGTAACGGCGAGAGAAGTTGCCGATCACGAATGATATGTTGTAAATTCTTTTTTATGTATAAAATCATTGACACTCGTACACGTCGGTCCCAGCAGAATATCAAACTACACCGGAAACTGTCTCTCGGAAAAAAAAACAGAATTTCATTCAAATCAAACATAAATCTTATATCGATAAACGGATACAAGCATCGTGATCAAATCTCAATGTTACTTCCCTATGCGATTACGAAATGAATTACGAAAATCAGCGATAGAAAAATGTTTGAAAAAAAAAAAGAAAAAGAAAATACGATCGTTGCCAGGCCATTGTGGAAACCAGAGTCAAGCGATAATTGGAACAGTCTTCCGAGAAGAAATAAAAAAGCCTGTCTGAATAAAGTTTGACTCTGGCTAGAAGCCCGCTTGCGGCCCGTCCTTTTTTCCCATCGTTCTCGCAAAACTGGAATGCAGAGTACGTAAATGCGAATGGAAACCCAAATAAAGAGAAGGGTCGATCGACTCTCGGAGCCGTTTCTTTTTTAACTTCGAGTTGTTGCTGTTTTTTTTTTACTGGAAGCGTCGTGTGTCTTAACTTCTTCACGCTCAAGGATATATTTTTCAGGATCTCCGAAGTACGCAGACACACACGTGGACAGTCTCTAAGAATTAAAGTTGGGCGTTTGCAGCTTAGTCTAAAAATCTAGAGCTCGTCCTTCTCGTCGAGATCGACGTCGCTGAGATCGATGTCCTCCTCCTGCGGCGGTTCGGCGTCTTTACCGTCCCACGCTATCGTCTCATAGATCTTGGGCAGCTCGGCGCCCTTGAGCGGCGCCGTGCCGCCTCGGCCGTAGCTCAGATCTCGCAAAAATTCGTTGATCCCGTCGTGCGAGAAGCTTCCCTTGAGGAGTGAATATTTCATTTTTTTGATATTGACGACCGCCAGCGCCGGATAGCCAAAGCCGCCGATCTCAAGAGCCTCCTCGATGTTCGGCTGCGCTCCGGCTTCGGCCCAGACCCATCCCCACATCTTCTTCTTGTACTTGTCGGCCAGAGACTTTAGAGTATTGAGATATCCGTTTCTGCAGTCCGACTGGCAGTCGAGAATGTGCGGCAGGACCGACACGACGCACAGTGGCTTGTCCTCGCAGGAATCCCTCAGCGATTTGTCGCTCACGATCTGAACGACTTCCGGCGCCGGAATATTTTCCGCCAGCTTGTCCATCGCCCAGTTGACGATGTCGCTCGTCGTCCGGCCGCCGTCGTACTCGCCCATCGAGTCCGAGTCTTTCTTGCCCGGCGCGAAGTACTTTATCGTCGGATAGCCGCGAATCTCGTAGAGACTCGCCTTCGCCGTGTGAGCCGTCGCGTCGAGCGCGCCGAGCTTCACTTTTCCTTTAAGCTCGGTCGCCGCCGCCGCCCATATCGGAGCCAGATTCTTGCAGTGACCGCACCACGGAGCGTAGAACTCCACGAGCCACATGTCCTCCGAACCCAGAACGAGCTTGTCGAAATTCTCGTCGGTCAGCTCGATGACGTCCTTCTTGTCGCCGGTGTCGGAATCCGAACTCGAGCCGCCCCGCTTCGCGGACAGCAGACTGCGAATCTTTCGCGTCGCGGCGCTCGTCGCCGCCTCGACTATCGCCTCGGCCGTTCGCGCGCCGTTGTAGTCCTCGGGCTTCGACTTGTTCGCACCGAATATCTTTATCGTCGGGAAACCGCGGACTCCGAAACGGGAACCCAGCGAACTGTGCTCGTCGGCGTTGACCGCACCGACTTTCACGACACCCTGGAATTGACAATTTTTTTTATTTATTATTAACACTGCACCGTTCATTGATAATCGATTTAAAACTAACATTTTCGCATCAGTTTTTGGATCATTTTTTGGTAAAAAAATGTATATAGATGGTTTTGTTTCATAAGAGCGTAAAGGCTGTGTATAAGCGCAGCTTATTGGCATTGAAACATCGATATGATTTTTAAAAAATTGAGTCTCAAAAACTTTCAGTGATTTAAAAAAAAATTGTCCCATTCTTTAAACAATGGGTATAAGCATAGCTGTATGGGTATAACAGGCTGTGTATAAGCATAGCTTATATGCCCTTCCAACACTGGAATATTTAAAAAATCATAACCGATATCATAATAAAAAAAAATGGTATCAACAACTTTCGGTAATTTTCATTCCCTGTCTTTAAATAACGAGCATGTTAGAACATAGCGTAGATTTGCGTTTATGGCTCATTCTTGCAAACGGAGCACGAGCAATATAAAAAAAAACTTGTATCAAATTTTTATCAAAGTGTAAATGAAAGTCTCAATTATATCAATTCGCTAAGAAAGGAGTGTTAAAAAAATGATTTACAAACCTTGAGGACAGACGCGACTATGTCATAGTCGGCGGTCAGCTGCTTGCAGTGTCCGCACCACGGTGCGTAAAACTCTACCACCCATACTTCGTTGCTGTCGATAACCAATTTATCGAAGTTCTTCGGCGTCAATTCTACGACGTCGGATTTGGCCGAGTACATGCAATTAACGCCGGCGACGAGCGCGAGCAAACCTAGAAAAACAAACATAAAAAAATCATCGTCTCGTAAAACACTCGACCTTTCCTTGTCATCGAACTAAAGAACAAAAAATAAAAATCTCGACAATTTTACAATGCTTCATTCGAAAAAAAAAACAGTCCGCTAATTTCGGATAATTCTTGTACGGAAAGACAACAAGTGCGAAATTGCTTTCTCCCAAATTAGCCGGCATCGGCGTGGACGGAAGGAAACATAAATTTGTATGCACTAACTTACCGAGAAACGCCTTCATGATTATTTGTCTCTTGTACGGCGGATCGCGCGATGAATTTCACTGAACCATCAGTTAGTGAAGCACCGTTTCAACTGACGATGTGTTCGAATAAATTTCTCCAAATATAAGACCGACTGCGTACGGTGCTCTTCTCTCTCGCGAATATCACAGCGACACGAAGTCAGGCCAAGTGTCGCCGAGTGAGTTTTTCGTGTTACCACGCTATTGGTCCACGATTATAAATGGCCGGCTCGTCGCGGGCGGTGGGTAAACCGACTCCTCTCTGTTACAATCCCACGAGCGAAGAGTCTCGTCGACACCCACGCACTGTGTTGAGCCTCGTGAGTTTATCACTTTGTATGGTGTTTTCGTACGACGAACAGTTTTACACAAGCGAATGACCGTTTCACGCGCTTTTCACTTGTGGCTCCTCCCGATTGGTCAGCGCCGCATCCGGCTTTCGAAACTTTTCGATAAGAAAATTAAGATTCGATAAGAATAGATTCGTCGCTGGAAATATTCAAAATTAGTGTCTCATAAATCGCCAGAGGATGCAGCAGGTATGGAAGAGACAATAAACAAAATAACAATCACAAACGATACATTTTTCCATAAAAAAGAAACGTCAGATTAAAAAATCTCCCCTATCGACAGCGTCGATAAAGAAGATCTGTTGGCGCAGCGACGAAATTCTCGATAATCCGCTCGACGAATTAGTCTGGTTCTATCTAAGGACAAGTGAAATATCGCGGTCGGTAATGAAAACTGTAATGAACTTTTTTCAAGGGTGGTAATTTTTTTTTTAGGAAAAAGCAAATTCGAGCTAGATGCGCGCAGTAATTTCGCATCCGGCTCGAATCCATTCTTTTCTAAAAAAAATTAGCACCATTGAATAAAGTTAATTTGAAAATTGCAACTATCCCTTTCATTCCCCTTAATATCAGCCCGTTATAGAGATCGTGCATTTCTTACGGCAGAGTATGGGTAGAGTGATTGTAGTTTTCTTAAG
This sequence comes from Stenichneumon culpator, assembly GCA_964017025.1. Taxonomy (NCBI): domain Eukaryota; kingdom Metazoa; phylum Arthropoda; class Insecta; order Hymenoptera; family Ichneumonidae; genus Stenichneumon; species Stenichneumon culpator. Next base: position 13,088,937 of record OZ024779.1, on the reverse strand, counting down.
TATTAATAAGAGTATTTTATGTAATGCAAACTATGCAAAATCTATAATGATAAGAAAGGCTACCTAAGTCTTAGCAATAGGTCTTTACCTACACAAATAAATATTATTAGTATTATTATTATTAAAAAAAGACAACAAACGCAATAAAATATTTTACATTTTTAAAAAACCTTTCTTATCGGAACCGTCGATAAAGAAGATCTCGATACGGCCAGGAGACGCCAGATGGCGCAGCGTCGAGGTTCTCGATAATCCGCTCGATGAATTATCAAGCATATCTAGACTCGACTTTGTTTGCGCTAGTTCGCGATGTGTCAAATTACCGCGGTATCCGCGAATTTCAGTGACACCGCGAGTCTTTAGCAGCGAGAACGTCCATCGTTCCGTCCGGCTGCTACAATTCTCGTGGGACCCCTCCTAATTATCGATTTTTCAAATGAGTCACCACTGACCGATTTTCCGTAAGACTCTCACGCTCAATCGACAACAACGAAAAAAAACATTATCGAAGCGAAAGAAATAAAGTTTCGACAGCTGTCCCACAGAACTTCGAATCTCGGACGTTCTATTTATTTAGTTTTTCCCTTTCCACCCTTCCGCTTCTCAGTTTCATAAGAGGATTGCGCGTAACGATCCATCATGCGTGACGAGACTCGCGAAGCTAAATATTTCAAATACAAGAGACAATGAGCCACGAAGCTACGAGACCGTGATTTTCATTGGCCCGCGATCGAGCTGCACAATTGATAACGTTTGAAACTATAGAAAAACGGGGTGAGTAATCGTGTGGGTGTGTGCATGTGTTATGTTTCGCGTAACCATAGAAACAATAGCACTTCCGGAAAATTATGTATTTTTAATTAACTTTCGTGACGATGGAAGTTCGTCCGCGCGACGTCGATGTTGACCGTTCGGAAAACTAGACGAGAAACAGATCGTGAAAAAAAAAATATATTAATAACGAAAAATAAATATGAGCGTTCCTGTTTTGCAGAGTTCGGCGAGTGCCGATTTATCGGAATCGAGCGACGGCGAGAATCTGGAGGACAGCGGCTTGTTGGGCAACACGAATTCAAGCGAGCCAAAGTCGTCGATCATGGCTGAAAATTGGAGGGTCCTCAAGCTTCTCTTGCAGAAAAATGCGATTGTACGATGGAAACATTGGAAACTCTTGCTCTTCGTGGAGGTGACAATACCGCTGCTGCTTTTCCTCCTCGGCCAGACCGTCAGGATGCTGTCTGGCGCGGCTCCTGCTATGATCGACCACAACACTTATCACAACATCGACCACGACATGCCCGTTCCTCACAGCGCATTCCAGCTGAGATACACACCAAAGAACGAACTCACCGATCGGATCATGGAGAAGACCAGAAAGTGCATGGACATCCTGGCTAAGCGTAAATAAACTTTGGAATGTGAAAAAATTGAATTGCACAATTTTTTCTTTCTTTCGTTTTCATAGTAATGTAACATTTTTTAAATATTTATATTTCGTATAGATAAGAGTCGAATGTACTATATAGATTTTTATTTTGGGAATATTTTTATTGGAATTTTTAACGATCATTTTTGTTGATAATATTTATTCAAATAATGAGAGGATAATTTTGAACTTCAATTTTCAATTCTAATCACAATGAAGTATTTTTGATCCACCAAAGGATGGGTATTTGTCTTAAACATGGAAAAACTGAAAAAATGAAATTTGTATTGGTGCTTCTTTGAGCCCAATATTTCGTTCTGCACAGTTCAGTTTTGAGAGTATTAAGAGTCTGCTGAACAGTGTACAGCTGTAGAGAGATATCGTTTGTGCAGAGTAATTTTCTTTTTTCTGCAATTTTTTACTTTGATTTGGTCAAGAATCTATGATATATGGACAATTTATGGATACTTCCTTTAATATAATTAACCCATTAACGAATGTAAATTAATGATCGGTAGTGAACATTTTTAATGAACAATGCCAAAAACGTTGGTTTCGATCCTTAAAAGCACTTTACCCTGATTTTCGCTCTTCTGGCAATTTTCCAATTTTCCAACCTTGAAAGGCTTTCAACAGAATTGGGTCATCCAAAGATGCGACAATAAAATCAATGTTTTTTGGAAGGATAAACACATCGTCCTTCGAGAGTGCATTTGTACAGAAAGCCCATTTTTTTGTTTTTCTCGCGTTTCCATAGCTTACAGAATTTTTTTATTTCTGGCGTTTTCAGAGCTGATAGGATCGACGAGCGAGGATCTCATGATGGCCGAGATAACGCGCGAGGAGGCAACGAATCCTGGCACGGAATTTCTGGGCATAGTTTTCAATGATTTCGAGAGCGGCAATTTGCCGAAAAAATTCAAGTACAAGGTTCGCTTGGGCAGATTGCCCGAGGAATTGTTTCAGCTCGAGGAGAACGGTGACCGCGCCACGACAACATTTTGGTACACTCCGCTGACGGCCACGCAGAAGTGTCTGGACAGAGCGTACATCACGGAAGCCCATCCTTCTTCGTCTTCCATTAATATAACGGTAAATTGAACTGATTTCTGATCACCGATTAACTCGAATTATTTTGCCAATGATACTATTTTATTTAATATTAATTTTTTTTTTAGATGACTACACAACAAATGCCCTATCCGCCGTACCACTACATCGACAAGGCGACACTGATTGCCGGACAAGCTTTCGCCGAACTCGCCAGACTCGCGTTTCTCGTTGTTCTGTGCGTCGAAGTTACCTTTCCGACTAACGAAAAGTACATCGGTATCAATGTGAGTATCGAATGTCGAGCGGAGAATAGTGAGATTAGTATCGGGCTTACTAAATCATCGAAGGAGAAACATTGTAACGTACTAACTTTTATGGGAAATAAAAAAAAATATATTAAATGTAAACTTTTTCAGATTCTGATGTCGGTGAACGGTGTGAAGAATATCCAGAACTTATTCAGCTGGCTGATCAGCGGTGTACTGTTCAGCATATGCTATCTAGCACCGATCGTTATAATGCTCAAATATTTTCTTCCACCAACCCTATTGCCGTATTTGATATACGGCAACAGTTTCATTGTGTGGCTCGTGTTGACCATTCACGCATGTCACGTTATAGCGTTCGGTATGCACATTACAGCGTACCTGTGGAAACGTGAGTCGAATAATCGATATCGTCGACGTCCGATAACTGCGCACTTGCGAACCAACGTGCGATGATGCACTCTTCGTAAAATGCACGTATGTTTTTTTCTTTTGCAGCCTCTCACGGCGTCTTCGCCTCTTTCATGGTAACGGTGCTCATGGATATTGTAAGCAAATTCGCAACCGGAACGAAGACTGCCAGATTCCTTATTTACCTCGGTATCATCAGTCCGAACTTTTTGCTGAAACGGATCTTCGAGGAAATTAATGCCTACGAGGCTCGACGTGAGTTTGTCGAAACCCTGGACCCTTCACGCACGGAATCCTCGCTGAGCGACGATGTCGATTCAAGACGATTCGGACGGAATCCTCGCTCAGAGAGTACTCCCATTATGCGGTATAAAATTCGCTGTATCTCAAAAAATGTTGATATTCAGAATCCGGAAAAATTAAGAAAAATACTCTGAAGAGTAATGCTCACGATATTATATTTGTGTAAGATAATAATTTATCGTCAATATATAGTATACTATTATCATTCAAAATTTACATTTATCTTTATAAATGTTGTATTTATAAATTCGAAATTTATGTTTTTCATTCGAAGTTTATATTTACATCTGAGGTCGCGGAGTCTCCGGCTTGCCCGTACAGCCGGACCGTACGTGAATGGTTAATTTTATTGGCTTCGACTGTCGAATATTGAAAACTAAGCAAAGATTATTTATTTTTTAGTCATCGGCATTGGTTGGAGCAATATATTCTCGCCCGGAGATGCAATGGCTCCCAGCGAAAGTTCCTGGGGAGTCTTGGTCCTCTTTTCACTCTTGGGAATCATAATACACTTTACACTCGCGGTCTACGTGTACGCGGTGCGACCCGGAAAATACGGAGTCGCCCAGAATCCGCTCTTTTTTCTTCAGGTTCGTTGGAGTTCGACATATCAATGTTGGAAAAATGACAATGTTCAAAAAAACATTTCTCGATCTGACGTCGATCGCAACTTGATTCGATTTAACGTTGCTTCCAGAAGAAGAACAAAGTATTTCACGATGTCGACGCAATGCACTTGGACTACAACAGGGGAGATCAGAAGGAGTTCGAAAGAGTTCCCGAGGGAACGTTGACACCGGGAATACAAATTCGGGATTTGAAGAAGGCCTACATGACGGACTGGTTCCGTAGGACGACTGTTCAAGCTCTGAAAGGCATAAACGTTGATTTTTACAAAGGACAAATAACTGCCGTGCTCGGTCACAATGGAGCCGGTAAAACTACGATGATGTCCATTCTCTCGGGTCTCACGAGCTCGACGGAGGGAATGGTGTTCATAAACGGAAAAAACGTTCAGTACGAGCTCGCAGCGGTGCAAAGAAATTTGGGCCTCTGTCCGCAGGAGAATATGGTCTTTCCCGATCTCAATGTCTTCGAGCAGGTCATGTTCTTTGGCATGGTACGTCCTTTCATCAATGATTCTCTTCGCAAGCTTCAGTGATCGATATTTCGATTTTCTCGATTTGCGATCGATTTTCGATAGCGAAGCTTCGGTGATTTATCAAATTTATCGAATAAAATTTTCCATTTTTAGCTGAAAGCGAAAGACAAGACGAGGGCAGATTTGACGGAGGAAGTCGAGATACTGTTGGAGAAGGTGAATTTGACCGATAAGAAGAATTCACTGGCAAAGCAATTGTCCGGTGGACAAAAGCGAAGAATGTGTCTGGCGATGGCGGTGATTGGTGACGCGAGCGTTTTGATCCTCGACGAGCCAACGTCTGGCATGGACGCCGAGAGCAAGCGGGAGGTCTGGGATATTATATTGAAGCTTCGCGGTGACACGACCATTCTGATCAGCACCCACGACATGGAGGAGGCCGATATTCTCGGCGACAGAATTGCTATCATTCATTCGGGCAGGATGCGAAGTTACGGGACATCGATGTTCCTGAAGAAAATTTACGGCGACGGACAAGTCGAGGTGACACTGTCGACCGAGGCTTCGTGCGATCCGCGACGGATCGTCGACGAGATCGGTCTGAGCGCGGAGCTTTTGAGCATGGATGATGGAAAAGCTGTTCTCGCTATACCGCTCGCTGACAATTTACCCGAAGCTCTCGACACTCTGGAGAAACGGAAAAAAGACTTCGGTGTCACGGGTCTCAGTGTCTCGATCATCACCCTGGAACAAGTTTTTCTCCGGTGAGAGACAGAAAAAGAAAAAATAGTACTTTATTTCAATCGGTGCGAAATTGGCAGTTTTACACCTTGTGAAGTAAAATTTGGTACGATACTCGTGCGCATAACTTTTTCTGAATTTCTGCGATTGCAACACTCGCCTTCGTGCTGCAAACTCACACTCGTCAGAAAAAGTTTTCTCGCACTAGTATCGTAATGTACTATTATTTCACAGACTTGGAAAATAGGAGATTTACGCAGACGAAGCGTGCGTAAAACTGCCATTTTCGCACTGAGTAAAGGAAATTGGGACTTTTTGCGCATGCTTTACAAAAAATCAAATTACACTAGTACGACAATTTGAAAACCTGGAGTGCTCAATTCTCTGATTCTTTTCGCAGAGTAACGAAGGAACACGGCGACCAAACGGATTCGGCAAACGATGCAGCCAAATCGTTCCACAAGCTCATAGGTTTTCCTTACTTCCAGCAAACCGTTCTCGCCTTTCTCATAAAGAAATTCACCTTCACTCGCAAGAATCCCTGGACTTTCTCCATCAGTATGTTACTGCCGTTAATCTCCGCAATCCTGATGGTCCTCGATCACAGCGGCACGTCCAAGACTCGGAAATCTTCTCTGTCGCTCGACGCCTACTCGCATACTCGATCTCTGGCCTACGCCGAACGAAAGATTTACGGCGAAAAGTATATCACGAGCGCCAAAGGATTCGGTGGGACAGCGACGTACATAGGCTCGAATTACAGCATGACCGATGGTACAGGTTAAAATAATACAAATCTTAAGTCGGGTACTCGACGAGCAATACTGATGATATTTGTATCCACTTGCAGCTTTGATAGCAGCGGCGCTCGACGATTTGAGCGCCTATCGCAATAAGTTCGTCGTATCCGGTGAATTCAACATGACGGATGAAATTATAATGGCAAATGGTTTTTACTCGGGAACGGCGCTCCTCAGTGTTCCAGCGACTGTAAACATGCTATCGAATACCATAGTAAAAGTTCTGACCGGCGACGACGATTATTCGATATCGGTATCCGCCGAAGAGATTCCTCAATCATTCGCATCGTCTCAACGACACAGCTCCGATAGTTTCGGTCTGACTCTCGCCCTGGTGGTTTTTCTCGGACCGGCTGTCGGTCTGTACATTACTCAACCGCTGCAAGAAAATTTGTGCGGAGTCAAGCAGCTTCAAGCCATGACCGGAGCATCGAACTTCGCCTACTGGGCATGCACCTATCTCTTCGACCTTTTTCAATACACGGTCTCGATCGTGTTGCTCATCAGCGCGTACGTCATCGCCGATGCGTGCTACGGGACACAATATTATCACGGCAAAGAGATCAGTAAGTTAATAGTTAGCTATTTAAAAAAGGAGATGTAGAGGAAAAAACACATTTTCTATAAGATTACTTTTCGTCTTTACAGTGATCTTCTTCCTCATTCTGTTCTTTTTCGGAGCAAGCGCTTTGCCGCTCGTCTACATATTCACCTTCTGGAAGAAGTCCATGAATGCGAGCGTCAATCTCCTGAGCATAGCGCCTCTGATTTTGAGTAAGTACTTTGCAGCTAAATTACAGTCATCGAGCAGCAAATCTGATGCATTTGGCGAATCCCACTGTCCGCTTTTGAAATTCAATTTCAATATATCATTAAGGGTAGAGACGCCTTTTTTCGGACATTTTCAGGTGTGATGTCAGACATTTTTTTAAAAGAACATTTTTGTGTTTATTGCAATGAAACTGAGTGATATCTATTGATATTATTTCATAATGCAGACATTTTTTTGTTACAAGTTTGAATCCTTAAGACGGTGCAAGCTGCGCTGTAGGACTGCTACTTTACGATATTTCAAATTTAAAAGTTGTTCGTAGTCCGGTCGATAGCGAGATGTGCTCTTAATAGGCCCTTCGCATTGGTTGCTGATATATTGCGGTTCTAAGTTGCGAAAAATAATCCTACGACACAGTTTGCACACCACCGTAAGGATTCAATATTGTGTGATAAAAAAATGCCTGCATTATAAAATAATATCAATAGAAATATTCACTCTGTTTCATAGCAATAAACACAAACATTTTCTTTAAAAAAATTCTGATTAAAAATGTTCATTGTCGTTTCCAGGTTTCATTGACTTTCTATTGTTCGGCCTGAAAGCTACCGTGGATAGCAAAATATACGATGCATTCCGCGAGGTTCAGAGCAGAATATTTTTACTCTTTCCTTACATGAGTTTCATCTACGGTCACGTGTCCTTTTTCGACATTGTGCTCCAAAACGCAAGATGCCGAAGTATGCCGAATAGACTCATCGAAGTCACTTGTACCACCGATCCCGATGCTCTTTGTTGCGGTACGACATAAAATTCAAATTATTAATAGACATAGACATCGTTTTTTTTAATACAAAATCGACAAAGTTAATAATTTTCTCTTCTTCGGCCCAGAAATGAAATGCTGGAACGGTACGTGCAAGGAACCCGCTCACTACTTCGTGCCGAACGACATGTTCACGAGTCTACCGAACAGTCTAATATGGATGACGTGTTCTACGTTGCTCTTCTTCGTCATAATATTCGTGCTGGAGCAGAAGCTATTGTTCAAAGTGTGGGCACGCATACACCGTACACCGTTTAAGGGCAGCGCCGCGACGATGGACGAAATGGTCAAGAAAGAGGCTCACGTAGTGACGACGGAAGTTGCAAAAATGTTGATGAACAGTAAGCGCAAAAGTCTTTCAAGAAAACGGTGTTATTTTATTACCCGCTGATTTGTTTTGCTCTCAATAATTACAACTATTTCAATGAAACTCCCGGAATTTTCAGAAAAAAATTCGCTGCACATGAGAAGCGAAAATATATTTTTCGTTCACGAGTTGAGCAAGCGTTACGGAAAGCTCGAGGTGGTGAAGGGAATAAGCTTCCGTGTGAAGCAGGGCGAGTGTTTCGGCCTTCTGGGAGTGAACGGAGCAGGAAAAAGTACAACGTTCAGAATGCTCACCGGCGAAGAGATACCACACAGTGGATCGATGTACTTGAAACAGTACAGCCTCGGAACGGACCGAACGAACGTAAGGATAGATCATCGATGCTTTCCACTATTGAGTATTCCACTGTTAATCAGCGATAAAAAAATATCGAGTGAAAATTCTAGCCTGACCATTTTGGAAGGATCTGAAAAAAATCATACTCAAAAAAAAATTATTATATTCTAAAAAAATTTACATATACATGTGTTTTCTTTTTGTATATATATAAATATTTTACAGTAAAAACGGTTAAATGATTATTTATTTTCGTTTACTTTACAGTATCTCGCTGAAATGGGCTATTGTCCGCAACAGGACGCGATCATGGAGACCCTCAACTCTTGGGACCATCTTTACCTGTTCGCGCGGCTTCGCGGTATACCCGGGCCTGAAGTGGAGTCGGCCGTCAAAAAATGGATTCACAAATTGAGTATGAAAAGTCACGATAAACAATATGTGTTCGACTAAAATTTTCTGGAGAAAGATAAATTGTGAATTTTTCTTTATGTGTCGCAGATCTTACAGTGTGCGCATCTCAGCCGAGTGGAACCTACAGTGGCGGTAACAAGCGTCGTTTGAACATAGCAATGGCCCTGATAGGAAATCCGTCGCTGGTTCTCATGGACGAACCTACGACCGGCGTGGATCCGGCTGCGAGAAGGTCGCTCTGGAACACGTTGAAAGCGTGCCAGGAAGGCGGTCAGTCCATCATCCTGACATCGCACAGGTGAATTTTCTGACAAGAATTCTGGAGTAAAAAAATGTTCTCGTTATCCTAATTCCGTTGTCGCTCGATATCTCGCAGTATGGAGGAGTGCGAAGCGCTCTGTAACCGGCTCGTGATAATGGTAAAAGGCCAACTGGTCTGCGTCGGGGCTAGTCAAGAATTAAAGCAACGCTTCGGCGCTGGTTACAATATTCACGTGAAGCTTAATCCAGGATGCCAACTGACCGATGTCGAGAAGATAAAGAGACGAATCGACTCTACTCTGGTCTGCAAGCTCACCGACGAGAACAGGGTGTGTAGTCCATGTCCCGCAGCATTTGTTTTTTTATGATTATTATTACTACTAGCGATTATATTGTTAGCAGAAGATTATGACAAATGCTGCAGTAAAACAATCCAATGAAATTGCATTCGCTCGGTTACTAAAATCGCGATCGCGATCGCTGGATAACATATTTTTAAGGAACCGAATCTTACTTCCGATTCAAATATCAAACTCCACTCCTGTGTGCTATATGAGATTTACGATTTTTTAAATTCCACTCCCATACGCTATGAACGTCGAAATCTTCAGAATACAGCATGTGGGAGTGATTTATGATTTTCAGGTTTTACTCCCGTGTTATCTATCTATCTATTTTATATCCAAATCAAAATTTCAAATGCCAATCAGAATATTTTAGCCTTTCCTGGAACGTGAATGATACGCAGATTATTTAACAGGGTCAAGAACTGTCGAGGTGACATTTTGACAGGTGATAGATTGTAAAACAATAGACTCCCGAAATCGAGCGTTCGTTAGGAACCCATCCGTTAGGATGGAATCCGAAATCGAGTGGCCATTGGGAACCCATGGATGACCTCCCAACTTTATTATATATAATTATAATTATAATTATGATTTTATGTTAAATTTGCGGCATTTTGTCTTTTTTTAGGGGTTCATCGGCTTCCACGTGACAGATCCCGAGGCAACCTGGACCATAATGTACACAATGATGAACGAATTGAAGGCCGATTACGATTGCATCGAAGATTTCGCAGTATTATCATCGACGCTCGAGCAGTTGTTTATACAATTCGCTCGAGCACCCGGTGACGCCGACGAGACGGATCTGGCAAACGGCGCAACGAAAAGACGATGGTGGCATAAAAAAACTCAAGCATCCGCCGTTTAAGCTAATTCCCACCGAAAAGTACGTGTTTTTTTTTGTTTTCGTTGAGTTACAGCTTTAAATGTATTTTTCTCCTCGTACTAATTAGTTAGACCAGTTATCGGTGTTTGAGAGCCGTATGCAAACAATGCTATAGAACCAAATATGTATTAGTAGTATACAAAGTGGAGTTTCTCCATTACTAAAATGTAATCGACGATTGACTCGTCATTATTTTATGTCTAAGCCGCTAAGCCGCGGAATGCTCACATGCAATTACGTTGTAAATTGTATTATATGTATACATATGTAAAAAGTTGTATACTTATATGTACGGACAATTACGTACTTCTACGAACACTCGCGTTCACTGCAGGCTGAATCTCACAGGCAGCTGGAGTATGCCTGTGAAAAATGTACTGAAAAAATATGAGAAGCGAGAATCTTTGGCTATATGTAACGATATGTAAGAATACATGACAAAAAAGTGTCCCAAAATTCTAGCAGAAAACTGTACCATCGAATGCAGGATTCAGATCTGAGTATGTGCTGCAGATTCATTTTCTTAAGTGAGTAGTTTTCGAGATGCGAGCCGATCAAGTTTTGGGCGAATGAGAACGCTCGAGTGACCGTGCGCGCCATCCGTCGAGTGATTCTCATTGGCTGAAAATTTTTACTGTTCGAACGAGGAAACTGTGCGCTGTACAAAGTTTTTTATAAAGGGCAAGTTTATTTAGTTTTCTACGCATAAATTTATACAAATATATATATTTATATTATATTAAAATTATATAAGATCCTAAACTTTAGTTTGCATTAACTTTTATTTTCATCAATTTTGGGACACTGTGTTTATATAATACTGTATAGATCGGGTTCGATGAGTGTATAGAAAACGAATTAGAAGCAGAAATAAGCGATAATCAAAATATTCAAAATTTGACGTAAAATGCGAAAATTAGATTCTGCCAATATTTCCGATTGCGACCAATGCGTTTCGTGCCTACGCTGCGACAACTTGAAGCGCCTTAATGCAGAATCTCAATGCAGAATCTCATAAATATATATATATATATATTTTTTACTAAGTTGTATTGTTACACTGTGATACCGTCGCCTAACAGTGTCGAGCAGACGGCGCAAGAAACTATAAATTTTACTCCGAACGCGAGAATTTCTTTTTCTTTTTTTTTTTGCACATGTTTGTTTAAAGTGAAAATTGCCACAAAAGTACTTTTTTCTTAGATTTGGCGTTGGGGAGACCAAGAGGTTTTGAGGATGGCGACGAAGAGTCGTAGCGAACTTTGCGAAAGTAACGATTAAGTACGCGCCACGCAACTTTGATGCCTAATCCACTGTGTTTCTATACACGTATGGGTTTATAGTCACAAAAACAATTTGAGACTTAATATATTTTTATTATCTTCATATTATATATATAAATATAATATATATTATTACTGTGGGGCGTTTAAATTTATATATGTTTGGCAAGCTTTGTAAAGCCAACGTTGGTGATGTATACGGAAATATATATATAAAAAATATATATACATAAAAATAAATCAGTAATTTGTCGATGACTTCCAAAAAAAAAAAAAATAACAAGAATTAAAGGCTCAATGCCGCGTTCAGTTGAATTTTACAGCGTTTCTAAGCGTTTTTAAACTCCGTCATTGTTTTTACGTGGCACATTTCCCAACTTGCATTGTACTTGCTACTTGTGCTACTTGTGAGTCGCACTGCGATCCACTTGGCCACAAGTGGATCGCACTGCGATCCACTTGGCCACAACTCACCCCCATCTCCAAGGGCCTGAAGAGAGTGGCACAGGTCTCCGCCAGGGGACGAGCCAACACTGGGTTGAAAACAACAACAACAAAACACTGAGCGCCCGGTGCGCGACTCACAATCGGCTTGGGTTCGATTCCGGGTCGAGCCATCTGTAGAATTTTTTCTCTAGACGTCTTTTGTTGTTGATCAACGAAAAAATTGACAAACAATCGAGTCCTCTTCTTCATCTAATTAATTACTTTCGACTGATTAATTTCGTTCATTAGCCTAGAAGACTTCGCCATCTGTGAGCGCGTTTCTGCCTCACTAAGTAACGGGCTTTACAGCCTCAACAAACATAAGGCCATGTCAAAGATGTACCACGTGACATATGAGTGCGAGAGAGATAGATGCATTTTTCGAATCAATGCCAATTGATTCAAATTTTAACTTATCGATCGCCCATCTCTGTAGCCGAATTATTATTAAACTTACTAGAATGCCTCGAATGTTAGAAGAACCTGTAGAGCGATCTCAACACCGTGGTCTACCGCTACTCGCATAGGATAAGTCTTGTCGGGTTACCTTCTATCATTCCCAAACTACGAGGTAGAGAAACTCATTTGGCGTCTTCGTCGGTAACACCTGCTCTCTCAAGGATAGTACATGGGAAAGGCTTCCGGCTTCCCTCCGAAAGCTACCCGGACTCTGCTGGGATAGGGGGGTTGCAAAACATTGCGTCTGATTGCGTAGTTCCCGGCTTCGTTGCCTTGTGCCGCGCCCGGCGGAACGCCAGAGTAGCGACGCCGTAGTGGGGCTGTGTGCAACGCCACCGAACGGGTATTTAAGGCCGTGAGCGGAAGTAGAATTTCCGTGTTTTTCGACGGTGACGCCGAGAAGGTGATTTTGCAGTGTTTGACACTTGGAGGAGAGCTAGCGTACGGTATAGAGTGACGGAAGAGTGGAAAGAGCGTATGCGAAGAAAATTGAAATTATTGGGAAAATATTCTGTGTAGGATATCGAGTAAGTACCCTAATTTGTTAACAATCTTTCTGCGCGTATTTTGAGACGAGAATCCCCCCCCCCCCCCCCCCACCGCAGACCTCAAGTTGTACGAGATATTGTCAGAAAAAAGACAACGTGGCATCGATCACGTGCGTAGTAGCGTCCCGGCTTTCGTGTGTTTTGAGACGATCCCTATAAGATTGTATCGATCCCTCGTGGTGTCACGGCAGGATTCTCGCAATAATAATCCCTATATTGTAAGAAGCTGCAAGATGTCAATGATGTGGTCTGAATTTTAATATCGATATCGGGTACAATTGTAATGAATCTAGTTTTCGAAGATTGTGTATGTACTGTCAACTGTTTTGTAGGGTGTAACATTTTCTGAAACTCAGATACGTAAAACGAGAGTGCAGGCCGATTGTCTGAAATTCTTCGAATATTCCAAAATCGTCACAAAGTCTATCACACAAAAGAAATTCATGCACAGTGTTTTCTATCTTTACATGTCGCGTTCCGTGCTGGAATGATTTTCTTTTTCTTGCCCGATGCACCCGGATAGAAAAATGACTGCACGGCAACGGAACCGTGACGGTACCAATGGTACGATACCCATTTGACGACACGTTTTTCCATCTGGGCATGAATATACTCGCGATATGGCACGTTCGGGCTCGTCAGCAGTCCGATTAATTATCAAGGTATCGAAATACACAAGTTGAATTACGTTACCTTTTGTGAAGGCTTCTTGACATTGTGCTGACCGCTGTTCGTTGCGACACGGCTCGTTGCTATGACACTTTCCAAAACTCGTGACTGAGGGCGCGAGAGAGCATGAGAATGTCTCGTCTCGGCTTTTCTCATCGAGGCACTATTTCTGCTAAATTTTCTAAAAACCACATTTGTAGCATATTGACATTTATAAATTGGAACTAAGAAATCGCCTGATTTCGGCGGTAAACAAAGGTAAGCAAGGAGTTGAAAACGCGTCCAGCGTCAAGGATGTAAACCGATTCTACGAAATCGCCTCGACCATCGGTAAAACAGGTAGGTCCGCAGCCCCTTAGGAGCATGTGCAACACCGTGGTCGGTAATAAAAACTGTAATCAACTTTTCTCACGGATTCTGGCCTTCACGATCAAAAGAAAAGGTTTCATTGAAAGCCGAGATGATATCCGCTGGGGATGAGACTTTTCTTTTGACCGTACTCGCAAGAACTCGGGAAAAAATTTGAATACAGTTTTTGATACCGACCGACCCCGAGACGGACGGGGAGGGAGGTGTTTCATATGGTCTTAATTTCACTCGTTCGTTTACCATCGGTCAAGAAATATAATGTAAGCGACGGATGATTGTCGCTACTAAATATTGCTTACATTTATTTGTTTTGTAGTCGCGAGCCTCGATCTTATGTTTGGGCTAGATAAACGACATAGATTTCCAAGAAAACAAATTTGGCTTAAAGCGATAGCGGGTTTCACAGAATCACACGTGTTTCTTTCCGTTTCCAGGAAGAGATAAACGATAAGCGAGTAGGTAACGATCGAATTTGGTGACACGATTTTAAATCAATACTATCGACTTGTCAACATGGGTGAAACATGGAGAATCTTCAAGCTTCTCATGTACAAGAACATGCTCGTGCGAAGAAAACATTGGAAGGTCATGCTCTTCGTGGAAGTGATGATACCGCTGATGCTTATCCTGTTCGGTCAGAGTGTGAGAACGGCGCAAACCCAAGCTCCAACTCGGGTCGATAACAATACTTATCATCCAATCATTCCAATGCAACCGGCACCTTGGGCATTCGAGCTAAGATATGCGCCCAAAAATAATCTTACCGATCGGATAATGGACAGAGCTGGACTATGCATGAGGATAAACGACAACCGTAATTAAATTCTTTTATCGAACTTCTGGAAAAATATATTCCCTGCTTATGGCGCACATGAGATAAGCCTGGAATCGTGGAAAAAAATGTTGACCCCTACTGAAAAAAATTCTACAAATAACCAAAGGGGAATTATATTATGAATTATAATATTTATAATTCCATTTATAAAAAATGTAATTATATTATTTGTTATTTGTCTCGTAGATGAAATGATGAAGGGGGAAGAAGAGGAATTTCCATTGCATTTTTTTCTAAACACAAATTATTTCTTTCTTAAAATTGTACTGCTTGTACATTATTAATATGTTATCTATTTCTACTCATATAATGATTCGTGCATGTGAATTCAATTAACGGATTATATATGAATTATATATAATTAATTTTGTCCTGGGTAAATCAATGGTATTTTTTTAAACATTAAAAGTGCATTTATTTTTATTTCCATTTTTCACTTTTGCAGAGATGATAGGGTCAGAAAGCGAACGAATCATGGTCAACGAAATAATGTCCAAGCAGGAATTACATCCCTTCTTGCAAATTTTCGGGATCGTTTTCGAAAATATCGATAGCGACAGTTTGCCAAAAACATTCAGATACAAATTTCGGATGCCAAACGAGTTGCCCGAGAAGTTGTATCAGAACGTAGAGAACGGGAACGCGGCAACGTTGAAATTCGTTGGCTCTCCCCTCACTCTGATGCAAATGTGTCTGGACAAAGCCTACATCGAAGAGGCAACTAGCTCGCCCACTATCAACATGACGGTAAATAAAAATAATTCGACGTCCGAGCAACTACATCGTTTTGGTGGTGATAATAATAACAATACATTTTTTGTCAGGTGACCACTCAGCAAATGCCCTATCCGCCGTTCATCTACGCGAATTCGCGGACGATTGAGGGAAGACTATTGATCAGTCAACTCGCCCGCATTATGTTTTTACTTATCTTGTACGTCGAAGTTAGCTTTGTGCTTAACGAAAAAGATATGGGTATTAACGTGAGTATCGACGATTTATGCAAGTGGCGATATATAATTTGCTCGGCTAGTCTCGAAGCTGTTAATCATGGAACGAAAAAAACAACAAATCGAGATGTATGTTTTAAGGCGGATGTTTAAAAAAAATATGTATTTTAATTTTTCAGATCCTGATGTCGGTGAACGGTGTGAAGGACGTTCAGAACTTACTCAGCTGGCTGATAAGCGGTGTGATGTTCAGCGTCGTTTATCTGGCACCGATCGTCATAATGCTCAAATACTTTCCTCCGCAAATTCTATTGCCGTACTTGATATACAGCAATGGTTTTATAATATGGATCGCGTTTACGATTAACGTTTGTCACATTATGGCCTTGGCCATGCACACGACAGCGTATCAGTGGAGACGTAAGTTGAATACAGTCGGTTGCTCCGATTCGACACGTGACAAACAAACAACCGTCGATGCACACTTTACAAATCTCGTGTATTTTTTTTGTAGTCATTACCCCAATTTTCTTCACTTACATAATAATCACGCTCATGGACTTTATAAAAAGCCTTGCAACCACCGCGAACTACACCAGAGTTCCTATTTATCTCAGTATCCTCAGTCCAAACATTATGCTGGATCGGATGTTTGATGAAATCAATTTTTACGAGAATCAATGTAAGTTAATTAAATCTGAGCTTAATTCGTTCGTTTCAAGTGTAAAAAAAAATTATTATATTTCGATGAGAACGATTTTCACTTTTCAGTGATCGGCGTTAATTGGAACAATTTATTTATGCCCGGAGATGCAATGGCTCCACAAGAAACTTCTTTGGGAGCTTTGATCTTTTTTTCAATCTTGGGAATCTTAATACACTTTTTACTCGCGGTCTACCTGTACGCGGTGCGACCCGGAAAGTACGGCGTCGCGCAGCATCCTCTTTACTTCCTTCAGGTTTGTTACGCAATTTTTTGTATTCCATAAAATTAGCCGATGAAAAATTACCAACGAATTAATTAGGATAGACGACAATCCCGCCTGTAATTAATTTATAATTATTTATCCGGTAATATACTTTTTCCTTTATTTAGTAAAAAAAATTCAATGGGAACGCATGTCTGAATACGCTTTGACGTTAATTCCAGAGACGCAACAAAGTTCTTTGTGACGGTGGCGTTACTCTCCCGGACTATAACACAGAAGATCGGAAGGAATTCGAGAGAGTTCCCGAGGGAACTTTAACACCAGGAATACAAATTCGCGATTTGACGAAAACCTACATAACGGACATTTTCCGGCAAACGGCGGTCAAAGCTCTGAGAGGCATCGACGTCGACTTTTACAAAGGACAAATAACAGCTCTGCTAGGTCACGATGGAGCCGGCAAAAGTACAATGACATCCGTGCTCTCCGGTCTCACTGGTTCGACGGAAGGGATAGTCCTTATCGACGGAAAAGACGCTCAGCATGACCTCGGATCGGTGCAACGAAATTTGGGATTTTGTCCGCAGGAGAACATAGTCTTTGCGGATCTCAGTGTCTTCGAACAGGTCATGTTTTTCGGCATGGTACGTCGTTTTTATGAATGAATTTCATGGAAGATGTCGGCATCGTGCAACCTCTCCGAGATCGCAAGACTTCGGTGATCGATAAAATTTAACAGATAAAAATGTCCACTTTCAGCTGAAAGCGGGAGACAAGAAGACGAAAGACGATTTAACGAAGGAAGTCGAGACACTCTTGGAGAAGATGAATTTGACTGAAAAGAAGAATTCACTGCCGAATCAATTGTCCGGCGGACAAAAGCGAAGGATGTGTTTGGCGATGGCGGTGATCGGTGAACCGAGCGTTTTGATCCTCGACGAGCCAACGTCCGGCATGGACGCCGAGAGCAAGCGGGAGATCCGGGATATAATATTGAAGCTACGCGGTGACGCGACTATTCTGATCAGCACCCACGACATGGAGGAGGCCGATATCCTCGGCGACAGAATTGCCATTATTCATTCGGGAAAGTTGCGATGTTACGGAACCTCAATGTTCCTGAAGAAACTCTACAGCGACGGGCAAGTCGAGTTGACACTGTCGACCGAACCGTCGTGCGAGTCGCAAAGGATCGTCGACGAGATTGGCCTGAGCGCACAGCTGTTGAGCGTCGACGACAGGAAAGTCGTTCTCGCCATACCGTTCGCCGACAATTTGCCGGAAGCACTTGACACGTTGGAAAAACGAAAAAGCGAACTCGGTATCACCGGTCTCAGTGTATCGCTCATCACTCTGGAACAAGTTTTCCTTAGGTAAAAAAAATCAAAATCAAACTGGTACGAAAAATTTGAAAAACATCGTGTGCTAAAATCACCGATTCTTTCCTCAGGGTAATGAGGGAGCACGGGGACGAAACGAATTTGTCGAACGAAGCAGCCAAATCCTTTGACAAACTCACAGGTTTCAGGTACTTCGTGCAAACCTTTGTCGCCTTCTTCACAAAGAAACTCACCCTCGCTCGCAAGAACTCCCGGTCCGTCATCATGGATATCTTAATACCGTCCATATCGGTTATACTGATTTTTCGCGAAAACATCGGCTCGTCAAATATTCGTAGTTCCTGTCTGACCCTCGACGCTTACCCGGATACTCGATCTATAGCTTATGCCGAGCAGAACATCTACGGCGAAAAGTACGTGACGAGCGCCAAAGGTTTCGGTGGAACAGCGACGTATATAGGGCCGAACAACAATAATCTGATCGATGGTACGGATTCAAATTCGAAATTCAATAAACTTTTTAAATAAAATAAATAAATAACTTAATAAATTATTATATTTCTTTTGCAGCTTTGCTAGCATCGGCGGTCGGAGATTTGAATGCTTATCGCACAAAGTTCATCGTATCCGGCGAATTCAACATAACGAATGGAAATATCGTGGCGAATGGTTTATACTCGGGAACGGCGCTTCTCGGTGTTCCAGCGACCATTAACATGCTCACGAATACCATAGTAAAAGTTCTGACCGGCGACGACGAATATTCGATATCTGTATGGGCCGAAGAACTTCCCCGATCGTATAGATCGTCCGACAAACCGGCCATCAGCAGTGTCACCCTGTCTCTCGGTCTGATATTATTTCTCGGGCCTGCTTTGGTTAAGTACGTGAGTCAACCGCTGTATGAAAACTTGTCCGGACTTAAGCAGCTTCAAACTATGACCGGCGCCTCGAAGTTGGCCTACTGGGGATGCACTTATCTTTTCGATCTTCTTCAATACACGGTTACAATCATATTGCTCATCGCTGCGTTCGTCTTCGCCGATGTGCGCTACGGGACGCAATATTATCACGGAACTGAAATTTGTAAGTTAATATTTATCCAATTTAAAAGAAAGATGAACGGGGAAAAACACCGATTTTCTGTAATATTACTGTTTCGTCGTTGCAGTGACCTGCTTTCTGCTGCTGTTCGTTTTCGGAGCAAGCGTTTTGCCTCTCGTCTACACATTCAGCTTTTGGGAGAAGACGAACGATAAATATTTACTGCTCAATATGGCGCCCCTCGTTTGGAGTAAGTATCTTTCAGCAAAATCATCGTCGTTGAATTTATTTATTTTTCTGTAATTTATAAACAATATTTCATCGATGCATTTCCAGATTTTTTTTATTCACCGGAATTATTCGTGACCTTGCGGGTTTTGTAGACGCTTCGAATTCATTGTGACCCAACATTTTTCTTACTGTCTGCAGATTTCAGTCACTTTCTGTCGCTCGGCTCGGTCCGTCCTGTGAACGAAGAAGCCAATGATTTATTCTACCTCATTCGGAGCAGGATATTTTTGCTGCTTCCTCATACGAGCTTCATTTACGGTCACAGCGGCTTCTTGGAAACGGTGCGGATAAATTCGCGCTGCCGAAGAATGTCGAATAGATTCATCGAAGCCATTTGTTCCAGCAATTTAGAGGGGTTGGATCAATGCTGCTGTAAGAAATAATATAATATCGTGACTGTTTTTACCAACAGTCCTTTGTCATCTCTCATGTATAGATTTTATTATTCTTTCATCGCAGATATGAATTGCTGGAACGGCGTGTGCGACAACCCTGTTTCCTACTTCGTGCACAACGATACGTCCACGGTTCTGTCGGACTGTCTGATGTTGATGGCGGGTTCTACGGTACTTTTCTTCGGCATAATATACGTTTTGGAAAAAAAAATTCCGGCTAAGCTGTACGCACGTTTCCATCGCACACCGTTGAACAGGGGCACTGAAACGCCGGACGAATTGGTCGAGGAAGAGGCTCACAAAGTGACGGAGGAACTTGACAAAATGCTGTTGGACAGTGAGTGCGAAGCTATTAAAAAAAATCAATGTTCCCTCGAAGGATTATTATCGATACTATTTATTTTTCTACAAATTATAATTATTTACATAAAACACCTTATGATTTTAGAAAACGATCCCGAGCACGCGAGAAATAAAAATATATTTTTCGTTCGGGATTTGAGCAAGAGTTACGGAAGTTTGAATGCCGTGAAGGGAATAAGTTTCCGTGTGAAGCAAGGCGAGTGCTTCGGTCTTCTGGGTGTTAACGGTGCAGGCAAAAGTACGACATTTAGAGTGCTGACCGGCGAAGAGCTACCGAACAGTGGAATGATGTATTTGAATGAGTGCAGTCTCGACGAGGAACGACAGAAAGTAATAATAAGAAGATTCATTAATACTTTCCACGATCGTCTATACCAATTTAGGCCAAATTATTGTGCTTAAGTTCGAAATATTCGAACGGAAAAACTTTCAAATTTTAACTTAGCGATCGCTCATCTCTGTAGATCGAATTATTATTAACATTACTAGCAGCCTTCGAAATACGTCACTTCCGGTGAAAAAATAACGTTATCAAACTGGAACTGACATATTTCTGGTAAAAAAAATAAAATTTTCAAACCGGAAGTTACGTATTTCCAAGGGCGTTGTCAAGGACACTCAAAGACGCTCAACGACTCTCGCTGACTTTCGAAATATGGGTGGACGTGAGAGTCGACTAGTGTTCATGAGTGTTATGTGAGGTGTCCGTGAAAGTGTCTGGTGGTCTTGAACTTTTTCATAAAATAGATGATTGTTATTTATCGACGTTATTTTCTACAGTATCTCACAGAAATAGGCTACTGTCCGCAAGAGAACGCGCTACTGGATTCCCTCAACTCTTGGGACCACCTTAACTTGTTCGCTAGGCTTCGCGGAATACCCAAAGCGGAAGTGAAGGCGACCGTAGAAAAATGGATTAATAAATTAAGTAAGAATCGTAAAGATAAATAATGTGTGTTTGGCCTCAAAATGTTGAAGAAAGATAGATAATCAAGTGTTTTTGTATCACAGATCTTACCGCATGCGCATCTGAGCCGAGTGGAACCTACAGCAGTGGTAACAAGCGCCGTTTGAGCATCGCCATGGCATTGATAGGAAATCCGTTGCTGGTTCTCATGGACGAACCTACCACCGGCATGGATCCGGCAGCGAGAAGATCGCTCTGGAAGACATTAAAAAGGTGCCAGGAAGGCGGTCAATCGATAATACTGACGTCTCAGAGGTAAATTTTCTCACAATGATTGCGTAGAAAAAAATGGTCTCCTCGTGGATACTAATTACGTTATCGCTCGTTATCTTGCAGCATGGAGGAGTGCGAAGCGCTGTGCAACCGACTCGTGATAATGAGAGAGGGTCAGCTGGTCTGCGTCGGTACTCGTCAAGAATTGAAGCAACGCTTCGGCATTGGTTACAATATTCACGGGAAGCTCAATCCCGGATGTCAAAGGACCGACGTCGAGAAAATAAAGAATCGAATGGGCGCTACTCTGGTCTGCAAGCTCACCGAAGAGAACAAGGTGTGTATTCGCTGTTCCACAGAATCGATCTATCATTATTTTAAGTTGTATTTGTGACCTTTTTTCCTCTTTTTTTAGGTCTTCATGTGCTTCCACGTGACAGATCGTCAAGCGACGTGGACAAAGATGTACACATTGATGAATGAATTGAAGGCCGATTGCGATTGTATCGAGGACTTCGCAGTATTATCATCGACACTCGAGCAGTTGTTCATACAATTCGCCCGAGCACCTGGTGACGCCAACGAGACGGACCTGGCGGAAAGTGCCCCAGCACTTCAAGACACCGAAGAAGAATCGAAAAAAGATCTTTGAGCAATTTGAAGCACCGAAGAAGAGGGCGAAAACATTGAAAAACTGCCAGAAAATGTCACCTGTTTGAAACTGAAAGGTGCAATGCTTTTATCGTTTTTGCAACCATGGAAACACTGAAAAAGCATCGATACAAATGATTGCAAAAAAAAATGTTTTTCCAGGGTAATTAGTAGGGCTGTACAGATAGGCCGGTCTAGCCGGCTAAAATATCTTATCCGACTAATGCATTTTATAGATTGGCCGGCTAATCCGTTTTAGCCGGCCAAGCTATATCAGCCGGCTACACTCATACAGTCTTGGAATTTTTTGCCGAATTGGTATTTTTCTTCTAATGTTACCTCCAACGTATTCCGAAGTATTTTCGCCTGCTGAACATGAATCCGCCGGCCTTTTTTATCCGGCTAACGCGGATTTGCCGGACAAACTATAAAATCCATTAGCCGGATAAGATATTTTAGCCGACTAGGCCTCCCTATCCGTACAGCCCTACCGTGCATGTCGCACGTGTGGAGCCGACAGCGCGAGATACCATAAATTTTACTCCGAGGGCGAAATATTTAATTTTTTAAATAATTTTTGTTTAAGACAAACAAAAGTACTGTTTTCTTGTCTTGGCGTTGAGGAGACCAAGAGATTTTGAGGATGGCGTCAGGGAGCCTTAGCGAACTTTGCGATAGTAACGATTAAGTACTCGCCACGCAACTTAAATGCCTAATCCACTGTATTTCCATACACTGAGGGTTTATAGTCACGCAAACAATTTGAAACTCAATATATTTTTATAATCATTATATTATATATAAATAAATATATGTTATTACTGTAAAGCGTTTAAATTTAAATGTGTTTGACAGCATTGTAAAGCCAACGCTGATGATGTATACAGAAATATATATAAAAAAAATATTTTTACATAAAAATAAATTTGTGCTTTATAGACGACTTCTAAAAAAAATTATAGTCCATGCAGACTTCAGTTGCATTAAAAAAAACGCGTTTGTCTCTTCGTATTCCATGTATACAGTTTTGAAACAGTTCTGTATCGCTCAATACCGCGAGTCGTCAAGTATGTACTAACATAACTCTGAGTTTTCTCAAACCGTGCGAGAACCCTCCCTCGCTTCTTGCTGTATGATAGGTTTCTGTTTTATCTCTCAGACTGCATTGCTTCAGCTTCGGCGACCCGACATCTATGACATACACCTATGAACATTTTTATCAGTGAAGGTTGTGCCACGAGCCTCCACCAGGCGACTACCGATTCATCAGGGGTAGATATAGAACTTAGCGAATTTTTAAAAAAGTACTATCGAGTCTCTCCGCGTATCAGTTCTTCATCGACGCCAGCAGAGATACCATCTATCTTCGAAATATCCACAAACCTAAATATAATTTTTTTTTATAGTAATTTTTTAAAACTACTTTTAATAGTCAATCATTAATAACGATTATAATTATACTAATTAATAAATCTATTAATTATTATAATACAATAATAATAATAATTAAGACCATCAGGAAACAGACATTTTTTAAAACTTCTGGTAACATTTTTTTATAATCACTATCATAATATTTTCATTTTTAAGTCTCGCTAAACTCAGAGAGACTTAAAAATGCAACTTTCATAAAAAATTATTAAGTTTACTTTGAATCTTATCACGCAATAAAATCATCTATTTTTCACAGACTCACATGGAAGCTCAAAAAATTCAACGAATATCTCAAATTTGTTACGCCCAACAATATCCGCTACGCGAAATGCTTCAAGCACAGGACATCAATGAGTTACATCAATAAAATCGGGGAACGTGATCTTCGGTAAGGATTGTTATACATTGGAGATGCGATTTGGAAAGTTCGCCGAGAACTGGTGAGTAATCGAGTTGATGCACTGCCGGAAATAAGTGTTATTAATTAGCGTGCCCTGTGGCACTCCCGTCTCGAGGGACGTTCGTTAATAATATTTGTTTGTTTTGTCGTCGGAAGTCTCGAGCTTATCTGTTTAGGCCAGATAGACGATAGATTTGCGGGCATTTTTTTATTTTTTTAATGCATTCGTTGTTTTACAGAACCACACGCGTCGCTTCTTTATCTCGAGGAAGAGATAAACGATAAGTGGGTGGATAACGATCGAATTCAATGACACACCTTTAATCCAATCCTATCGACTCGTTATCATGGGTGAAACGTGGAGGATCTTCAAGCTGCTCATGTACAAGAACATGATAGTGCGAAGGAAACACTGGAAGCTGATGATCTTCGTGGAAGTGATGATACCGCTGATTCTTATGCTACTCGGTCAGATTGTGAGAACGTTGCTGACCGACGGCTCAACTCTGATAGATCACAATACTTATCATGAAATCGAACCGATCGAGCCGTCAGCTTGGGGACTCCATCTGAGCTACGCACCAACAAATGACATCACCGATCGGATAATGAACAGGACCGGACGATGCATGATGATACCAGACGGACGTAATCAAATTCTTTTATCGAGCTTGTGGAACGTTTTTTCCCCTCTTACGGCGGACGCGAGATAAGCCAGAATCTTGGAAAATCGTTGAGTCCTATCGCCGAAAATTCTACAAATAACCAAAGTCGAATTATCGTTTGCGATATTTATCTCGCGGATGGAAAAATTAAGAAACGAGATTAAATTTTCATAGCTTTATTTGTGAGCACATTTTTTTTCAAATTCTATTGCTTGTACATTATTAATATATAGTTCAATTTCTA
This sequence comes from Stenichneumon culpator, assembly GCA_964017025.1. NCBI lineage: Eukaryota > Metazoa > Arthropoda > Insecta > Hymenoptera > Ichneumonidae > Stenichneumon > Stenichneumon culpator. The sequence goes on along the minus strand of OZ024779.1, from coordinate 13,064,130 downwards.
ATCATATAATGATTCGTGCCCGTGGATTTAATTAATGGATTATATACGAATTATATATAATTATTTTGTCCCGGATAAATCAATGGTATTTAAAAAAATATTGATTTTCACATACCGTCGAAGAAATTCGTACTTGTACTGAAAGTGCATTGATCTTCATCTTTCACCTTTGCGGAAGTGATATTTTTTTTCGTTTTGCAGTGCTGATAGGGTCGGATAACGAAAATCTCATGGTAACCGAAATGACGACCGCGCAAGAGGAAAGCCCTTACATGGACTTTCTCGGGATAGTTTTTGAAAATTTTGATAGCGGTAGTTTGCCAAAAAAATTCCGATACAAAGTTCGGACGTCGACAAGGTTGCCCGACGAATTGTATCAGAAGGAGGAGAACGGTAATCGGTCAACGTATGCTTTCTTTGACGCTCGCTTCACTCTCATGCAAATGTGTCTGGACAAAACCTACATCGAAGAAGCAACTTCCTCGTCCACCATGAACATAACGGTAAATTTAACTTATTTTATGTCAACTAAATTGTTTTGCTGGTGATAATAATTATTATTGATTTTTTGTCAGATAACCACCCAACAAATGCCATACCCATCGTATGTCGCCGTCGACTCGCAGACGATTATGGGAGGACAATTTATCAGCGAACTCGCCAGACTCGCGTTTCTCGTTGTCATGTGCGTCGAGGTCAAGTTTCCAGTCAACGAAAAGTATATAGGTATTAACGTGAGTACTGACGATTTATATAAGTGGCAATATATAATTTAAAAGAATAAAAATAATTAATTTAAAGAATAAAATACTAATTTAAAAAAATTAAAGAAGCTGTGAATCTTCGAAGGGAAAAAACCATTGTGATGTATTTTCTTTATGTGGAATGTATTTTTTTTTATGTATTTATTTTTTTTCAGATTCTGATGTCGGTGAACGGTGTGAAGAACGTTCAGAACTTACTCAGCTGGCTGATAAGCGGTGTGATGTTCAGCGTCGTTTATCTGGCACCGATCGTTATAATGTTCAGATACTTTCTTCCGCCAATTCTATTGCCGTACTTGATATACAGCAACGGTTTCATAGTATGGATCGCGTTTACGATTCACGTTTGTCACATTATAGCCTTTGCCATGCACACGACAGCGTATCTGTGGAAACGTGAGTTGAACACAGTTGGTCGTTCCGATCCGTTAAATTTACACGGCATAGGCGGATGGGCGTCCACACACACTTTACAAATTTCGTGTATTTTTTTTTACAGCCGTTCGCGCAACCTTCGTTGCTTTCACGATAATGACGCTGATGGACATTATAAGCAAGTTTCTAACCGACGCGAAGTACGCCAGACTTCTTATTTATCTCGGTATCCTCAGTCCAAACTTTATGATGAATCGAATCTTCTATGAAATTAATTTTTACGAGAATCATCGTAAGTTAATCGAATCTGAGCTTCATTCGTTCGCTTCCACTTTTTCATTTATTTTATTGTATTCAAATGTGAACGATTTTTATTTTTCAGAGATCGGCGTCGATTGGAACAATTTATTTACGCCCGGAGATGCAATGGGTCCAGGAGAAAGTTCCTTGGGAGCTGTGATCGTCTTGTCAATGTTGGGAATCTTAATACACTTTTTACTAGCGATCTACGTGTATGCGGTGCGGCCTGGAAAATACGGCGTCGCGCAGCATCCCCTTTTCTTCCTTCAGGTTTGTTACGCATTCCGAGCCACGTTCAACTTTTTGTATTCCATAAAATAATCCGATGAAACCTTACCAGCGTATTAATTACGATAGACTACGATTTTGCCTGTAATTAATTTATGATTATTTATTGGTTAATATATATTTTCTTTAAAAAAAAAATTACCACTTCGAACGCATGTCTTAATACGCTTTGACATTACTTCCAGAAGCGCGACAAAGTTCTTCGCGATGGTGACCTGACGGTCTCGGACTATAATGGAGAAGATCGGAAGGAGTTCGAGAGAGTTCCCGATGGAACTTTGACACCGGGAATACAAATTCGCGGGTTGACGAAAACCTACATGATGGATTTGTTTCGTCGGACCGCGGTTCAAGCTCTGAGAGGCATCGACGTCGATTTTTACAAAGGACAAATAACAGCTCTACTCGGTCACAACGGAGCCGGCAAAACTACAATGATATCCGTTCTCTCCGGTCTGACGAGCGCGACGGAAGGAATGGTCTTCATCGACGGAAAAAATGTTCAGCATGACCTCGAATCGGTACAACGATATTTGGGACTTTGTCCGCAGGAGAACATGGTCTTTCCGGATCTCACCGTCTTCGAGCAGGTCATGTTTTTTGGCATGGTACGTCGCTTTTATTAATGATTTTCTTAAAAGTTATAATCATATGATATAATTATATAATTATAGGTATAAGACTACCTTAAGGGCTACCTTAAGGTGGGAGTAGCATTGGGGCTGGCATCACTTTGCGGAGAAAGAGCTCACGCAACTCGATAACTTAGCTCCGATAACTAAATATTTCTCTTCGAAATACTCGCCGACAATGCTTTTTTCATGATACCTACAGAATCGTTAAAGTCAAAATGTTGGTGCTTTTTTTAATGCATCTAATCGACAAAGTCAACTAATTTGCAATGAGGGAGTCCACGCTTTGTACGCGGCGACCCCATCGTAGAATCACTCGTCAGTCCCTCGATTTTTAAAGAATTATTATTTAATCGAAATGTCCGGCAACCGACTCTCTACTTTTCTAGAAATTGCACCGTGCACAATAACTGTAACATGTAAACAATTCAGATGCTAATCTAATGGCGATGGCAACGATATACCCTCCTTAAGAGAGTCTGGATAAGCCCCTCTTATCGCGGGCCTTCCGTGATCGATAAAATAAGTCAGATAGAAATGTCCATTTTCAGCTGAAAGCGGGAGACAAGACGAAGGACGAATTGACGGAGGACGTCGGGATCCTCTTGGAGAAGGTGAATTTGACGGACAAGAAGAATTCACTGGCGGCGAAGTTGTCCGGCGGGCAAAAGCGAAGGATGTGTCTGGCGATGGCGGTGATCGGTGAGGCGAGAGTTTTGATCCTCGACGAGCCAACGTCCGGCCTGGACGCCGAGAGCAAGCGGGAGGTCTGGGATATAATATTGAAGCTACGCGGTGAGACGACCATTCTGATCAGCACCCACGACATGGAGGAGGCCGATATCCTCGGCGACAGAATTGCAATTATTCATTCGGGAAAGATGCGGTGTTACGGAACGTCGATGTTCCTGAAGAAACTCTACAGCGACGGACAAGTCGAGGTGACGCTGTCCACCGAACTGTCCTGCGAGCCGCAAAGGATCATCGACGAGATTGCTCTGAGCGCGCAGCTGTTGAACGTCGAAGACGGAAAAGTCGTTCTCGGCATACCTTTTGCCGACAATTTGCCCGATGCCCTCGACACTCTGGAGAAACGAAAGAGCGAACTCGGTATCACCGGTCTCAGTGTATCGCTCATCACTCTCGAACAAGTTTTCCTCAGGTGAGAGAGCGACGAAGAAAAAAGGTACAAAGTAATTTGCACAGACGCCACCTAAAAGTCGTATTACTCGACGTTTTGGACTATTTTAAGTAGTCTTTCATTAAAATCTCGGAATTCTGTTTTTTACGCAAACGTTTTCCGTTTTTTTACGCTTCCTCTGCGTGGAAGCAAAAAAATTATCTAAATCAAACCGGTATGAAGAAGGGGAATATTATCGAATAATAAAAAAATCACCGATTCTTTCCTCAGGGTAACGAGGGAGCACGGCGACGGATCGACTTCGTCGAACGAAGCAGCCTGGTCGTTCGACAAACTCACGGGTTTCCCGTACTTTCTGCAAACCGTTGTCGCCTTCTTCAGAAAGAAATTTATCTACACTCGGAAGAATCCCTGGACCTTTATCATCTGTATGTTATGGCCGTCCATATCGGTTATTCTGCTGGTCCTCGGCCACACCGATGAGTCAAATATTCGCAGTTCCTCTCTGACCCTGGACGCTTACACGGATACTCGATCCATAGCTTACGCCGAGGAGAAAATCTACGGCGAAAAGTACGTGACGAGCGCCGAAGCTTTCGGTGGGACAGCGACGTACATAGGACCGAACAACAACCTGACCGAAGGTACAGATTCATACGGATAAAAGTATGAAGTTCCAATTTAGTAACACTAACAAAATTTACATATTTTTGCAGCCTTGCTAGCATCGGCGGTCGCCGATTTGAATGCTTATCGCACAAAGTTCATCGTAGCGGGCGAATTCAATATTACGGATGGAAATATCGTGGCAAATGGTCTTTACTCAGGGACGGCGCTTCTCAGTGTTCCAGCGACCGTGAACATGGTCACAAATACGATACTAAAGGTTCTCACCGGCAAGGACGAATATTCGATATCCATACGGGCCGAAGAACTTCCCCAATCGTATGCATCGTTCTCAACGCCAGCCACCGACAGTTTCGTGGTGACTCTCGCTCTGATAGTTTTTCTCGGGACCACTGTAGCTCAGTACGTGACTCAACCGCTGCAAGAAAATTTATCCGGAGTCAAGCAGCTTCAAGCTATGACCGGAGCCTCAAGCTTGGCCTACTGGGGATGCACCTATCTCTTCGATCTTCTTCAATACACGATTTCGATCGTCCTGCTCGTCGCAGCGTTCGTCATCGCTGACGCGAGCTACGGAACGCAATATTATCACGGAACCGAAATCAGTAAGTTAATTATCTAACTAAAAGCAAAAATGCATTAAAAAATACACATATTTCCTGTACGACTACTTTTTCATTGTTACAGTGATCTTCTTTCTGATGCTGTTCCTTTTCGGGGCAAGCGTTTTGCCTCTCGTCTACATATTCAGCTTCTGGAAGAAGTCGACGAGCACGAGTACCACTCTGCTCAATATAACGCCCCTCGTTTTAAGTGAGTATCTTCCTGTTTTGTTGACGGAAAGACGCGATTTCGTAGAATCAATTTTATATCGTTAAGGGAAGACGGGACTCGTTTTTAACTGCTTACTTACATTCTTTACCGCCGGAACTGGGCTATTTCTTAGTTTTAATTTAGAATTGTTAATTTGCAACGCATACACTTCAAATCGTGTTGCACAATAATATTGATATATATGCTTCGGCGTGCAGTCGAAGGTGATGTGGTGTAACCCCGCGCCCAGTTGGTAACAAAAACTGTACGGAATGCCGTGTTAAAACCGTAGACCACCGAAGAAAATTGTCTTTCCCTGTGTCTGCCGATTCCCCAAGGTAAGACAATTTTCTTTTTCCTCTACAGAGTACGGTCTCAAAACGACAATCAGTACAGTTTTCGTTACCGGCGGATATATTTCACATCACCTTAACTATTTTTTCTTTTTGATTCTACAATTTATAAACAATATTTCATCACCGCGTTTCCTAGTTTCTTTTTTATTCGTCGGCATTAATCGTATCCATGCGAATTTTGTGTACGCTTCAAATTCGATGCAACCCGAAATTTGTCTTACTGTTCGCAGCCTTCGTCGACTTCCTGTTTTACGGCCTGGTTACCGCTGTCAACAAAAAAGCGTACGATGTATTCCGTGATATTCAGAGCAGAATATTTTTGTTGTTTCCTTACACGAGCCTCGTTTACGGTCACGTTTCCTTCTTCGAGACGGTGGTGAAAAATTCGCGCTGTCGAAGAATGCCGAACCGATTAATCGAAATCACTTGTTCCGACTATCTAGGCTCGTTGAGTCCATGCTGCGGTAAGAAATAATATAATATCGCAATTGTTGATATACCTTTTTCATCTCTCATATACATATTTTTTATACAACACCGACGGAGTCAATATATATATATTTTTTTTTCATCGCAGATATGAAATGCTGGGACGGCGTGTGCAAAAACCCCGCTCCCTACTTCGTGCCCAATAAAATGTTCACGAGTTTACCGGACAGTCTAATGTGGATGGCGGGTTCAACGGTACTCTTCTTCATCATAATATCTGTGTTGGAGAAAAAAATGTTGGTCAAGCTGTGTGCACGTTGGCATTGTGCACCGTTGAACAGTAAAGTTGAGATGCGTCGCACAGTTGAGATGCGTCACACATTGAACAGTAGAGCTGAAACGACGGACGAATTAGTCGCGCAAGAGGCTTTCAAGGTGACGGTGGAAATTGGCAAAATGCTGTTGAACAGTAAGTGCGAAGCTCTTTAAAAAAAAAAAATCAATGCTCGCTCAAAGGATTATTATCGATACAATTTACTTTTCTACAAAATGTAATATTCACATAAAACACCTGATGTTTTTAGAAACCAATCCCGAAGGCCCGAGAAATGAAAATATATTTTTCGCTTGGGAATTAAACAAGAGTTACGGAAGTTTGAATGCCGTGAAGGGAATAAGTTTCCGGGTGAAGCAGGGCGAATGCTTCGGTCTTCTGGGTGTTAACGGAGCTGGCAAAAGCACGACATTTAGAATGTTGACCGGCGAAGAGTTACCGAACAGTGGACTGATGTATTTGAATGAGCACAGTCTCGACATGGAACGAAAGAAAGTAAGCATCAATAGATTCTTTAATATTTTCCACGATCGACGATTTTAGAAAAAACTATCGTCTTGTAGTTCGAAATTTTCGAACGGAAAAACTTCCAAATTTTAAGTTACCGATCGCTCATCTCTGGAAATCGAATTATTCTTCGATTTTAGCGATAGCGAGGGCGCTACGCTTAACGACGCAGCTCTCAAAATATGGGTGGGTGTGAGGGTCGTTGAGTGTCCATGAGTGTTATGTGAGGTGTCCATGAGAGTGTCTAGTGATCTTGTACTTTATTATAAACTTAGATTATTCTTATTTATTGACGTTTTATTTTACAGTATCTCGCAGAAATGGGCTACTGTCCGCAGCAGGACGCGATACTAGAATCCCTCAACTCATGGGATCATCTTTACTTGTTCGCGAGGCTCCGCGGTATACCCAATCCGGAAGTGAAGCCAACCGTTGAGAAATGGATTAATAAATTGAGTAAGAATAGTCGAGACAAATAAAGTCCGTGCAGGCTTAAAATTGTTTGCGAAAGATAGATTGTCAAATGTTTTTGTGTCTCAGATCTTACGGCTTGCGCATCTCAGCCGAGTGGAACCTACAGCGGTGGTAACAAGCGTCGTTTGAACATCGCGATGGCACTGATCGGAAATCCGTTGCTGGTTCTCATGGACGAACCTACCACCGGCGTGGATCCGGCTGCGAGAAGATCGCTCTGGAACACATTGAAAATGTGCCAGAAAGGCGGTCAATCGGTAATCCTAACGTCTCACAGGTAAATTTTCTCACAAGGATTATGTAGAAAAAAAATGTTTCCTTGTGGATACTAATCGCGTTATCGCTCGTTATTTTACAGCATGGAGGAGTGCGAAGCGCTGTGCACCCGACTCGTGATAATGATAAAGGGCCAACTGGTCTGCGTGGGTGCTAGTCAAGAATTGAAGCAACGCTTCGGCGCTGGGTACAATATTCACGTGAAGCTCAATCCCGGATGTAAAAGGACCGACGTCGAGAAGATAAAGAATAGAATCGACACTACTCTGGTCTGCAAGCTCACCGACGAGAACAAGGTGTGTATTCGCCGTTCCGAAAAATTTATTTATTATTATTTTATGTTATATTTGTGACGATTTTTTTTTTCCTATTTTTTTAGGGCTTCATCGGCTTCCACGTGACGGATCGTCAGGCGACGTGGACAAAGATGTACACAATGATGAACGAATTAAAGGCCGATTACGATTGTATCGAAGACTTCGCAGTATTCTCATCGACGCTCGAGCAGTTGTTTATACAATTCGCTCGAGCTAGAGGTGACACCGATGACACAGGACCTGCAAACGGTGCGAGGAGACGATGGTGGCATAAAAAACCTCAAGGTTCGCCCGCTTAGTCCAATTCCCACCGAATAGTAATTTTTTCCTTCTTTTTCCTCCATTGACTCCATGGAAAAACCACTTTAGAGACTCCGCGATGTCAATCTTTCATTTTTCAAAGATTCACACGACCGATACCATTTGTGCCTATGCCGGTATTTCAATTAAAAGTTTCAATAATACCAATACTTGTATTTTTTTACCAAGTTGTATTTTCAGTCCATAAATCTTACTCTGAACGCTACCTTTTTATCACATTTTTATTAAAAACAAAACTCCGTACAAGAGTTTTTTGCATTGTGACGAAGTTTTGAAGACGGTGGAGAAGAGTCTTGGCGAATTTTTCGTACGCAATAATCGAACACTCGTCTCCTAACTTTGATGCCCAATCTGCAGTGCATTTACATACGTATGGGTTTGCAATCACACAACAAATTGAGGCTTAATGATTTTAATTATCTTCGTATTATTTCATACTGTACTATATGTTTTTACTATGAAGCGATTAATTTATGATATGTTCGGCAGCTTTGTAAAGCGAGCGTTGTTGACGTCTACGCAAATATATATGAAAGAAAGAAATATACATATATATATACATAAAAAAATCTGTGATTTATTGTAGATTTAATGTAGAAGTCCTACAACAACGAAAATGTAAAGAGGCAATGCAGGGTTGTGTTGCATAAAAAAAATGCGTTTTCCATTTTCATTTTTTCTGTCTTTTCTTGTATAAATAAAAAGTTCTGTATCGCACAATACCGCGTGTCGTTATGTACATAATAGGTCTGCCGTAACGCGGTTATTTTACTGTGTGAAGTAATACATATTATAAACTTTATGGAATATTGTTTATGAATACAGGGAGGATCTAATGCATGAGGTGTCAATGGCTGTCTTCATCATCGTATCTTTTTTTTTAACTGCGCGTTGGCTAGTACTTGTATCCACCGTTCGAACTAGTCTGGTACGAGTTTGGACCTTGATAAGACGAGCCACCTCCGCCACCACCTCCGTGACCTCCTCGTCCTCCACCGCCTGAAAGGAATAAAGTAAAGGATAATTATTGTAATGTTTCTGATTCTTCGACTTTTTTTCACGTCCGGCAAACAAGGATGCGCGAGCATTGATTGGCTTCAATGTTCACTATTCCCTTAATGCCTTAACATTTTGGTAATATTATCATTTTATTTTTTTCATTATCGTGGAGTTTAAGAAAATTATCTATCTTACAGCTTCCGAAGCCCCCCTGTCCGGAAAACAAGGACGCGTTAACATTGATTGGCTTCAATATTCACTGTCCTCTTAATGCTTTACTATTTTGGTAATATTCTTTTAAAAAATTATTATCAATGGATTAAAAAAACAAATTGTCTATCTCACCGCCTCCGAAACCCCCCTGTCCACCGCCTCCGAAACCACCCTGTCCACCGCCCTGTCCACCTCCGTGACCGCCTCGTCCACCGCCTGAAAGGAAGAAAGTTAAGGAGACTTATTGTAATATTTTTAATTCTTCAATTTTTTCTTTTTTTTAATCCAAGACCGGAAAACAAGGCCTCGTGAGCATTGAGTGGCTTCAATATTCACTATCCCTTTAATGCTATAGCATTTTCGTAATGTTATTATTATTTCCTTTTAGTTATCAGTGAATTTAAAAAATGGTCTATCTCACCGCCTCCGAAACCACCCTGTCCACCGCCCTGTCCACCCCCTTGTCCACCTCCGTATCCTGAACCGCCGCCTCTGCCGCCGCCGCTTCCGCCGCCGCCGCCGTCTTGATTCTCTCCGCGCGCTTCAGCGGCAAGGGAGAGTTCGACGCCTCTCTGAATCTCCGGAGGTATTGGCGGCGGTGTCGGCAAATGAGCGCCTTCGGGATGAAAACCATCGGCGTCCGCGGTGTACGTGACCGTGTACTGCACACCGTCGGGTCCCGTGTACGAGTACGAGCCTCTCACCGACTCGTTGTCACCTGCGTAATATAATTCTCATTTGTTTCGGCACCGTAAGGCTTAAAATTAAAAATCGAAACAAGCAAATTTCAATGTCACTCGTCATCGTACAGCAATTTTTTCTTAACTCTTCGAACAATGGTGTTGCAATATCGAGTCAATAAAAAAAGGACTAAAATGAACTTCAAATTGAAAGCTGTCCTTTGAACTAAAGCCTTAACTGAGATTCGATTTTAACGTCGACCAGAAATTTCAATGCCTCTACAGTATTATTATCATTATTATTATTTTTAACATCATTTGTATGGTCCGAATAATATTGTTTATGAGTGAAGAAACACACGAAATACGGGAAGGCAATTGTGCAGTCCTCACCTTGCCCTTGGCCAGATTCTTGGGCAGTGATACCATTTCCGGTTTCGTAGCTGAACTGATAATTGCCCTCGCCATTGTTCTCGTTGGAGAACGAGACAATGGGTATCTGCGGGCCACCGGGGCCTCCTCCTTGGCCTCCACCTCCGCCTCCGCCGTGTCCGCCTCCTCCACCGCCCCCTGTGTGCACACAAAATAATACCCGATGAAACTTTATCTCACGATCCCTACGGCGAAGAGAGTACAGTTTTATCGGTGAAACTCACCGCCTCCGAAGCCACCCGGACCCCCGGGACCTCCGGGTCTTCCTGGTCCACCCCCGCCGCCTCCGAACCCTCCGGGACCTCCGGGACCTCCTGGTCTTCCACCTCCGGGCCTAGGTCCTGGGATGAGACCCCCTCCTCCAGCACCTCCGGCACCTCCGGGCGGAAGATAAGTGTTGTCGAGTCTCGCCGCGTAGCAAGTACCCATCACCGCCAGCAACGTCACCGCATATCGCTGAAAAACCCAGAAAAGAACATTTTTTTATAAAAAATTTTTACAACCCACTTTAGTTTCCTTTTTTTTGTTTTATCCGCGTAATTTCCATCACAAATTAGAGTTGGGATTGAGAGGAGATTAGAATGTTGAATTTTAAAGTCATTGAACTTTAGGGATCTACAATACTATTGAGTTTAATATCAATTTCAATAGTGGATCGAATGTGAATTTCAATATTGGATCGAATATGAATTTCAATATTGGATCGAAAATGAATTTCAATATCGAATCTAATATAAATTTCAATATTGGATCTAATGCAAACTTCAAGATAAAATGAAAATTTCATCGAGATTTGCAGACGTTCTGACCGAAAGCAGAACTTTCGTTTTTCATCCGCACACTTCCGGTACGCAAAGTCTCAAAAAAAATGCAAATTTGTTATAAACCGACCACGTCTTACCCTCCCGCGCAACAAGGCGATTAACTTTTTTTTAAATTCACTCGTAACTCCAAAACCCCGCACAGCTCTACAGCGCCGATCGAACCGGAAGTACCCAAAAAGTTACGTTACAAAAAAATATATATATATATAAATATATAAATTTCTCTAAAAACAATAAAGAGTCCTACCGCTCTCATCTCGTCGCCACGTATCTTCTAAAGAAGAAATAAAAAAAATTCTCAGCCCTCAACCCTTTCCTCTCCGTCGCTCTATCCACCGTGAACTCTTTCCGCTTTATTCCCGGTGCGGTTAACACACCTCTCCAGGTAATTGTGAATCTATCGCGAAGGACCGCGATCTTATATAGCTGCTCGGGCAACGTATCGTCTTCCTCCCACCCTCGCATTCGCGGCACGTGCTCTCGTTGTATTCCCTCGGCTTTTATGCTGTACCCAGCTGTGTACGCGAGCCCGGAGCCTCGTGTGAGTACGTCGCAAAGTGGGGATTAAACAAAAATAAAAATAAAAATAAAGGACAAGAAAAAATAAATAAAAAAAATATATTAAAAAATATATATATATAGCCGAGAAGAGAAAGAGCTCCGGTAAGAAGCGTGTATAGATGGTAGCGAAGAAGAGATGCTGCGGATGAGGGAAGATGCCTCGTCGCGGGCATCGCGGGGGATCGCCGGTTGCGTAATCTAGGCAGGTGATACAGATCGGCGGGCAAAAGTCGGCGAAGCATCTCTGTGAAGGTCGGCCAATCGGGTCACATGAAAGTGAACCGAGCTGTAGTAGCAAGCGTTTTAAACGCGATCCGTTAGCGAGCCAGTGTGTCTTCTTCGCTCATTGCTATTCCGAGACTTTGGCGCCTCGGTAGACTGTTCCAGCGGTTCCCGAGATGATCTATGGATCATCGTTTGTGGAACTTGGCGCAGTTAAACGCTCCGGTGCCTTAATTGCTGGCTAAAGGGGGGGTTGCGGGGATAATGGTCGGCTGGCTCGCGTGCATAACGCATCTTCGCAGCCGCGCATGTGGATCTTAATTGCGCAACGAGTCCAGGTCAGATGGAGACGTCGATCGGAGCCACGCATGTTGGATCATCGTTTAGGTGTATGATTTACGAGGAGCTCTAGCCGAAACCCAACAGAGAAAGGCGAACGACCGGCGGGGAGACTCATCGATGAAAGCGCATTGTTCAGGCCGGATCTCAAAGGTCCCTGGTGCATGCGAGTCTTTCTGCAATTAAAAAAATAATAATTAATGATGCAGGTGCATTGATCAATTTTTTAATTTTTTTTTAAAGAAATTATTTTTTAATGAGCAGCCTTGAATTATTCCTGACCACTGATGATACCATTTGTCTTTGAAAATATACAAATTCTACATCCTATTAATTTTTTTTTCTAATTGGAAGCTTATATTTTTAAAATTTCCTGTCTCAATTACATGTTCAATTAGCCGCGATTTGATGTAAATCGACAAACGTCTTCCCGATCCAATTCGCCTCGAGGCAACAAAGTTGAGCAATTCGGTGGGAGGTCGATGCTCAAAGAGTATCGGGCTTGTCCGTTCCATAGAACGTTGTGAATTAAATCGAAGGAGGTCATAATCGTCACGGCGTCTTTTCGGCGTGCCCGGATGTGGGGCCGGATAAAAAAATCGTCGGACTCGATCGTGATGAGGCGAAGGAGCGAGTGGAACCGACAATAGGATGCAACGAGCCTTGCACTGGCCCCGCACCGGCGCGGGCACAGGTCCTACCGGGACGCGCAGTGCGCTCAGTGCTTTCTAAACGCTTCGAACAGAACGCTTTTGTTTCTCCAGAATGAAGTACGGGAGATGAATAATTCACCGAGGAACAAGAAGAAGCACAAGGAGCAGGCCGAAGAAGATTAAGAGGCCCGGCCCTTTCGGAAAAATCGCGCACTCCTCCGCCGTCCGACTTATCCGCGCATTCATCTACGTCCCGCTTGCGGTGCTCGTGTTATGCCAGAGGTGAAATAATATACCTATGAAATAACGACGTCGAGACACGCCGAACGCGTCGGCTCGAGTGTGCGCCCGCCACGACGAATTCTCCGCGCACACGGAGGAAGCATCGTACCGGAGAACTCGACCCCCGGCCGCGAGAAAAATCCCACAGCGATCCGCTCTATGCGGCAACCCGGCCCGAAAGTGACGATACATCGCTCATTCCTTTTTCGATCTCTCGTAATTGCACCTTTTTTTATATTTATTTTTGCCGACAGACTATGTAAGAGCGCTATGTAAGACTGATCGCATGCAAATGAAATTTGCATGTTGCTCACTCATTAATTGTTCATATCTCGCAAAGCCTACGATTATTTTTGGCTCACTAGTCGAGGAATTCGTATGAAAGATGAGAAATATTTCGGCCGCAAACAAAAAACAATTTTGCTGTAAGCGAAGAGTTTGGTGCGAGATCAAAGAGTACAGAATTATTAATTGCTACTGCAACATTCTTGGCTTACTAGCTGAGGAGTTTCGAAATATGAGAAATATCGAACTGTGCTTTGGTTGCAATTAAAAAAATGTTGCCGCAAATTAATTCTGTTTTTTTTTTACCGCCAATAAAACTCTCTTAAACCGCGAATGAAATTCGGCGCTCCCGTCTGAGAAATAATTACCTCGATGAAAAAGAACCTTCATCGATGCACCAATTAAGGAGTACGGAATTATTAATTGCCACGGCGACAGTGCGATCGAATTGTGATTGTTCCGATCGAAAACGATACTTCGACGTGAAACGTTAATGAAGTCGAAGAAGGAATGGAGCGGATCGCTCAATTTTGTCGTGCTGTGTCGGGTGAGTAAGTACCCTTAACCGAGCATTACCGATCTGGTATTCGACTGAACGATGGACGAGAGCTCGTCCTCGCGCTCGCGATTAATCGGGTATGGTGCAAGCTTCCATAACTCGTTCAGAGGGCAGATCCTCGGCGATAAGGTGATACCGTGTAATACCAATGTGATCTCGGTGCCGGTGAGTATTACGTAAAATCGTCTATCGGGATCCCCTTTCGAAAGTACAGCGTTCACCTGAAATCAGAGAGGCTCACGTTAGGCCCGGTTACGTGATTATCGGCGAACAGATGCGCCCTTCTGACTCCGTACACGAGATACATATTATTCCCGAGACAGAGTTCGAAGGAGCATGCAGTTAACACCGGTACTGCGATATAATGTTACAACTGTAGCGTTACCGATTGTACGTGTAACTCCATTCCGCACGGAATTCCGAGGGGGGAAGCATAGAAACGAGGATTTTATGCTCCAATCGATGATGTCTAATAAAACAAATTTACGCTCGCCATACACGATCGTGAGCGCGTGTCTTCACTGTCGAACGGTGGAGAACTCAGTTTCGAGTGTGTGTTAACGCCTCGTGTCCTCGTCGACACCGGGATCTCAGAGTGATCGCTGACTGTGTTTCTTCGGTGAGCTATCCGCGTGCAATCGTGGGAAAGCGGAATCGCGCGAACTCCAAGGAGAATCTAGGCTGGTGCGCGGTCTCCTCTAATCGGAACGAGAGCCACATTATTCTGCCGAAACTTTAATCGACCGAAAATCACGTGTCCGAACGCAATTCTTCCGAATCGTGAAACTTCCACAACTTTATTTTTCCGAATTGTCAATTTTAAAGGAACGTTACTCTTTGGACATAGTAATTGGCCAAATGTTATTCCCCTGAATCGTCATTTAACTGAACATTATTTTTTTCCTAATAACAATTTCACCAAACTTCATTTCAATTGTCACTTCTGAAGAGTAACGTTCGCTAAAATGAAAATTCGGATAAATTAAGTTTTGGAAATTTGACAATTCGAAAAAATAAAGTTTCGGCAAAGTAATGTGACTCGGAAAAGATAAATGAAAAAATGATCGAAGTCTCAAAAAAGTTTATGGAAACCAGGTTTGCATTGCTACAAATTCGATCCACAAAAAACTTCATAATCGGCCTCGATCAACGTCGCCGCGGCTTCGACAATCTCTAGCGGAGAGAAAATCTCTCGGACTTCGACATCCTTAACATCGAAAAATAAGAAAATATCCAAGGGTGACCGCTGTTTTACACGAGCGCGAATCATTGCGCGAATTCCGTTATGAGACATCTCCCGAGGTATTCGGGTTGCGTCAACCCAATCCGTGGCACTCCAATGCGCTCGCTAATCCTCCGAGATCGTCGGTACTGGATCGTCCTCCGATGTGTTGCGTCAAAGCCCGAGCATCGCAGGAACGCGCGACTGATCGCCTCGGGAGAGTGACCGCAACATTTTTTTTTCGCTGCTCTTCAGATTGCATATCTTTTCTTCTTTCTTCTTTTTTTTCTTCTTATTTGGATTTTTAAAAAATCCCTTTCCCAGACTCGAGTGGACAGTGGAGTATTGCGGATGGTCGAGGCTTCTTTCGAAAGACACGTCCGGGGGGGCAGCGCCGGTGCTCACTATATATTCCGTAAGCCACGCGGGGTGCTTCGATAACGAAGATGCCGCTGTTCGCTTGTCCGCCTGTCGGCGAGAGTGAAATCAATAAATCCCCTACCATCGAGCAAGAAAATCTCGAAGCGCCTCGAACCATCTCGCACACTGATTGTGCGTGCGCGCGTGTACGCGTGCGAGAGTCGCGCAACGACGAGCGAAATGCTTCCGCAATTGCGTTTGTGCATCGCGCAGGGATGTAGAGAGTGCATTCCCGCTTCTCGATCACTTCGCTCGCGCCGCTTGGCCCTATTCTGTAACCAGCGTAATGCACGTACATACATATATAGATATGTATATAAACGTACTGTACGCATGCAAACGTTCGAGAGATCGTCGGGAAGAGCACACGCAACGCTTTACTCGTCGTTAGTACCATCTCGAAACTCGACGATATTTTTTTTTTCTTCTTCTTCTTCTTCTACGCCTCTAAATAATTATATTGCGAGCTCATCGTGCAGGCGCGTATTTTCAGACCGGTCGAACGTTTACTGAAACAATAAAAAACGAAGTTGCACAATTTTAACTCGGTAATTGGGTATGTACCACACGTTGTAAAACTTTTGATTTTACGAGTGATCGGCAAATTCTTTCAGTTCTTTTGCCATTCAAATTCACGACGATAATTTTTTTATTGCTATTCAAGGTGCTATTTAATTGCTATTATACATTTTTTTTCAATTGCTATAAGATTCTTTTTTTAATTGTCATACTTTTTTTTAAATTGCTATGATAAGATTTTTCTTCTAGTTTTTTACCATTCAAATTCAAAGTAATTTTTTTCATTTACATTTAATTTCTATAAGATTTTTTTAAATCGCTATTTCCACCAAGGTGGCAGGCGGGTCATTGAAGGTTTCATAAATGAAACTGGGACTCTCGGACTCACTCCAGATGAGATCGCGAGTCGTGAATATTTCGCGGGCGCGGCACGCGAAGCGTGTCGCGCAACCCGGACAGCTACCGAGCTCCGATTCTCCATCTACGACGACGTCCTCGTCGCCCACGCGAGTCCCTTTCCCCTCGGGATTGACCCCTGCGCTGAATTCGAGTTCTCCTCGTCAACGAGGCACGTCTCGAGCGTCGGTGAACGTTGCTCGCCTACAGCGGGCTCAGCTCCCGGACTCTGTGAAAGAAAAAAAATAAAAAGAAAGAGTGAATCTCAAAAAAGAGTTGAAAGATATATAGTGCACTACTGTGTGTAATGCGCGGTGCGGCAAAAGCCGGCAAAAGTTAGAGATTGCATAATGGAAAATGGGTGCATCTCTCGAGAGCAGCGCTCGAGGCTGAGCTCCGAAGCCGCGCGGAGGTGGGCGAGAGACGAAGCTATGGAACGTTACAGCTGTTGAAACAGCGAGAACAGTGTCCTCCAATTCACTTGTCCTGACCTTTATAACACAGTCGAGATACAGTTTTAACCGCGCCGGGGTCTACACAGTATTACACGCCGCATGTTTATACCTCGCTATTGCGGTTGTCTTCAGCACGGTCTTTCAACGCGGGACGAACACGGGATCGTTCCAACAGTATTATAAGGATTATTGATGTATATGTATATATATTTATTCGAGCCGGCGAGAACGAGATCCGCGGATTCTCAGGAGGCCTCTGGACGAGATCCAATTTAATCGGAGCGTTGCAACCGGTGCGAGAGCGTGCGCAGCGGTTCGCCTTGGATATTCGCACGATATAAGGGAAGATCGCACTAAGAAGAGAGCCGAGCTCGGACGGCCTACGCTTCTTCTACGCTCGAAATTCTTTTCTTCTTTTTTTTTTTTATTGCTTTTCTTTCTTCGAGAAAGAAGAGGATGTCGTAACGCTGGATTCTTGTTACATATCTCGAGAGTACAAGAACGACCCTGAGAGGAGGACTTCATGGTTTGATCGTCATTACCGTTCGAATCGATTCGCGAACAAGGAAACGGCGGCGAGGTCTCGGATAATTCGCTCGCGGATCCGGTTGCGGGCGTCGTTAACGGTACGCCGAGAGTGGATGAGACACCGGTGATTTGCGACTGGTGTACGGAGAAAGATCGTAATAACGATTTTTCATGCAAGAGTCGATGCGAATGTTCGAACATTGTGTTCGTTGTTTAACCCTCCCAGGGTTGAATTTATAGTCGTGGAGACAAAATTGATTTCGGGTTCGTGAACTCAAGTTCGAGCTTCGTGATTCGGCGACTAAAAAGAAAAACCAAACAAAACTGACAATATTCACGAATGATAGAGCGTGTAATGTGTAAATTGATATGACGATTTTTATTCTTATAATAAATCTTATATATACAAATATATCTACCATAAAAATAAACGACGATGCGCAACTTCCGGAACTCTGCGGTGCTCACATTTCGTCCATCATCTCATCCATTTCGTCAGCGTTTAGTAATTCCTCGATATTTACCGGATCCATCCTGCTCGAGGCTCTCTTGGCCGTGGGGGTGCCAGCGTTTCTCGTGGCTGTCAGCGTGCCGATGTTTCTCGGAGCCGTCGGTGTGCCAACATTTCTCGATGGTGTACCGCCGACGTTTCGCGACGGTGTCGTCGGCATCGTTTCGGTTTTTGCTCTCCCGGATTGCGGGATCTTTTCACCGTTGTTGCTCTGAGAATTTTGTCCGCCTCCCATGGATTTCGTTATTATCTCACGGCTCTGAGAGAAATACGCGTTCGGGTGAGCGAAAGGCCGATCCGGAAGAGACTTGTGCGTCACCTCGAAACACTTTGTGCACGCCAGGACGTAGTGGCCCTCCTTCGCCAGCTCCACTGCCTCGCTCACACCTGAAATATTTTCGCAAGACAAATTAATTTATGACGAACGGTGGTTAAAATATATATATATTTTTTTGTGCTTCCTCATAGAATATAGAATATAGGATAGAATAGCTTGTCTGAAGGAAATTTAAAAAGTGTCGAAATTGTAATGAAAACTTTTTCAGAATGTTCCAACACATCGGAAAATCATACTTAGGAAAAATGTCTGAATGTCGTCGTGTGTGTGTGTGCGCGAGTCTCAGACACGGAAAATTGAAAGTCTTATAACTTGAGACCGGCTTGAGCTATCGAGCTGAAATTTTTAAGGTAGGTAGAGCGAGGTCAATTCTCAATGTTCGATTAAATTTTTAGCAAAATGCTTTCAGTCATAACAATTTTACGCCGTTTTGAACTTTGTTTAAAAAAAAGTCTGTGCCCACGCTAGCTCTTACAATTTTTAAGCTATCGGGTTTAAACGTTGATTCAATTTGACGAGAATCGATCGAACAGTTTAAATTTCACGGAATTCTCAATTTTTTAAATTTTTCCATAAAAGATTGGTTTTGTTTCAGTCGCGAGTTTCGGTATAAAATATTGAGTTACGAGTATAACAAATTGTAGATTTCTGATCAGTGAAAAAAAATACATCAGACGTGGTGCCGACATGACGAATGACTGCAATTTTTATAGCGATACTTTGTTGTGAATACTGCAAAAAATTCGTGATTTTTTGTTTTTGCAAACGCGATTATTTTCTTTTACCGACAAAGCTTCCTCTATGAGACACGTAAGTAGATTAGATGAGAAAGCTTTGTAAAAATCTCGATTTTCACACTTTTTTTTCGATCGAACAATAACGTTTCGTTCGTTTCACTAACCGGAAGCGGGCAATCCGTAACTCGTGAGTGTTTTCTTGAGAGCGTCGTTGCTCATATGCTTGAAGGGGCATCCGTGATTGTCCCCGGGCCCGAGACCGCCCACGATGATCTTGTTGCATCCATAAGGCGTGTAATTTACCCTCTTGCCCTCCTTTCCGTAGTAATGCCTTATGTCGTACGAGTATTTCTTCTCGAACATCTCTAAGTCGATTTTCTTCGTGAACTCCGTTCGCCAGAAGCGCATCGCGTCCTCGAGAGTAACGCCGATTCCCTTTATGAACAATCCGTACTGCATACGTCCTCCGTTCTTCAGATGATGATCGTTTTTGAGATTCTCGTGAAGCGATCTCATACATGGCGGGTAAGAGATCTTCGACAGCTCGTCCAGACTCTCGATCGGCACCGCCTCCGTCGACCAAACTACCTTCGTCATTCCCGAGAATACGTTCGGTAGATTTTTCAAATACGAACTCAGCCGGTCATCGTCCTCGAGCGTCTTGAAATTTCCTGCCATCGTCTGCGAATTCGAAATATTTTTTTAATGATTTTATAGAAAATCTTTCTTAACAAAAAAAATATTAGAATCGAATAAAAAGAAGGAACAAATGAAGTATAGTTCATGATAACTCCAGTCTACTCAAAACAACAATAGGTCAAGTCTAGTCTTATGTTACTCGATAAAATTATCGCCATGTCTACAGTAACGCAGACGTTAATTCTGTGTAAAAATTTAAATGACGCAAAACTTACGTGACTTATCGTATTTCCTCTAACGTCACGCTGATATTTTAATAAACCCCCTCGTTAAGTGGAATCTGCGTTACTTTCCCATTTTTACAAACGTAACGCTACCGCGCCTAGGAATCTACACTTATCATACCAGACTACAGCTCTATTCACCGTCGGTATATTTATACCGACGGTGAAATTAGCTGCAATCTGGTATAATATCTATATAATAATTGGTATATTATTAATATTATATCATTGGCCCTTTCTGTTAATTATTCGGTAACGAAACTTGAGCACGCAATAGACAATTTTCATTTTGAGTATCGAATTCTCGAACGTTAGAGCTCGTTTGAAGTTTTTAGAAAAAACCAAGCGTTTTATAGCGTTTCTAAGCGTTCCTAGTTGCAGTAGCGTTACTTTTGTAAAAATAGGAAAGTAACGCAAATTCCGCTTGACGAGGAGGTTTATTAAAATATCAGCGTGATGTTACAGAAAATACGATGTCACGTGAGCTTTGCGTTACTTGAATTTTCATGCAAAAGTAACGTCAGCATCACTGTAGACACGGCGTAAAATTATTAAAGCGTATGTTGTCATAACATAACATGTTACACAAACCGTGCATATCCTAGCTGTTAATTTCGATTGCCCGAATTTTTTTTAATCCGGCATTTTTGTTCACTTCCCCCGGATAAAATAAAATGTAATATGTATAAAAATGACAAAATGTATTATTCTGAGCTCTAAATCCGAATTTATTGTAAACTGGTAGTAAAAGAAGAAATACGTCAGACGAATAAATTTAAATAATAATGGAATAACGTATAAATCGTACGCACCTCGAGTTCTTTGCCGAGGTAGGTCTTGAATTCGGACACGAAAAACGAGACCAGCTCTGACTGAGGTATGTAAGCCATTCCCTTGTGAACATAGACCTTTCGTCCTTTGATCAAATCAAACACTTTTTGGAAAGGCACTTTGTAAAAGTCCACGTTGTCTACAGATGAAATTTTTGCCGTCGATGCGTGAAGGTATTCCCTGAGGTCGTCCTTCTCCTCCTGTGAAATCTGCAATGAAAAATGTTCATGAGAAAAAGAATTGCCAAAGAAAAAAATCAATCTATCGCTATACTTACGGGCGAGTAGTCGAAATTGTTGAGACTGAGCAGCACCAGAATACCCTCCTTGTTCAACGATGTGAACCTCAGCTTGAGATACTCCGTTTCCATATTGACGAACCATCTCCGCAACTCTTGGTTCTGACTGTAGGAGAGCCGGAGTATGTAATGCGATATGTGGTCTCTTCTCCTTGCCTGCAGCTCGACTTCGGTGTGCGATGCACATCCCAGACCGTTGAGCAATTTGGCAGCGTAATTGAAGCCGTCCTTTCTCAGAGAATTCAACAGGGCCACTTTCCTTTCCTCCGCACTCTTTAGATCGGTTCTCTGATTTGTAGATTCTATCAATTGCAGCACTGTAAAAAGATTTTTTATTTTTTTTTCAAATTAAAAAATTAAAAAATTATAGTACAATTTATTTATCTAGATGCAGATTTTTATAACTTGTAAACTTATATTCTGTAAATTGAAATAATAATAATATTTCTGTGACTTGATTGTTATTTTTTTTCAGCTACAATTTAGTCGATAATTGCGTAAATTACCTGCCACATTGTTTAGATATATGCACTTATGGCATGCATATTTGAAAACCACATTATTTGACAGCCATCGATTAATTTTGGATCGGTTACTTAAGTTTTCCAAACGGTCGAGATTATTTCAATTCCCGAATTGACAATTGACAATTGTTATCGAATGAAAACTCCCGAATTTTTGTAAACAGTGTGCACCTTAAAAAACGGTTGCGACGGTTATTTCGATGTTGAAAGAACAGAAACACGCGAAATTGTCAGTGGCGATCGAACGGCTTGTTCTAAAATAAAATAAAAATATTGATCGTACCTTGTCGTCTTTCCAAGCCCAATTCCTGAAATTCCTTCAACGTCGCCTCGCCGACCGGCGGAACTTTGTAAAACTGCACGTCGTGAGGGTACAGTTCGCGAAGACCGCTGTCCTCCTGTTTCACCTTGTAGCGCCTACGCTGCGTGTACTCCATTATTTATTTTGTTCGCCCGAAAATAATCTTGTGCTCGCGCGCTCCAACAAAGTTGGGCGAAAAGTTTTCTTGAAAGATAGATATAAATTTCCGTCTCAATCGACTCGTCGATCAACGACGATCCTCCATTTTTTTTTATTTCACTCGTTATTGTGTACAAGCGTGTGTCTCGTGCTACTTGTTGCGCGCCGGTTTCCCGCCAAAAGGCGTTGGACACCGTTCGGGAAAGCTGCCGTACTCGCCATACGCGGCGCCACCTCTCGCGCGCGCTATCTGCGCCATCCCGCGGCAATTCGTCGAACTAACAAACATCGAATTAAACCTCTTTTCAAAGCGTGTATCACGCATTTTCGGTATCAGCGCCGACGAATCGGCGAGAAGCGTTTCGTCCGGGAGACCGTTAGCCGCGTGCTTTTATCCGACACAACAAAGAAAAGTTTTCGCCGGCCCGAAGGGCGAGCGGAGCGTTCATTGCTGATCGTTGTGGCGATCGCGGTGAGCGCGAGAGCGAACGGTTGGAAAACGGAAAGAAAAAAACTTTGACAAAGAGTTTTTACGGGAGAGATCTCGAGCGAGTTTCGAGCGTGCTGTTGGTTCGGTCGCGGATAGAGAGTAAAGTATTTTTTTTTTATATTCTTTTTCGACGCCGAGAAGATGGCACAGAATTCGGAAACTAATGGGGAAGATTCGGAGAGCAACAACGTGGTCCTGTTTCGCACTGCTGTGACGAACTGTTTCAAGAGCGTCGCCGAGTCTGTGAGGTAATTATTTTATTGTTTGCTTTATTTGCGCCGCCTTTGTCGATAGATCTTTGTAATCGTTACATTTTGACGGACTACGTTGTATTCCGCATTGCGACTTCGACGGCGAGAGATTAATCGATTACGGCTTTGTCCTCGCGTCTGTTCTTTCTGGAGGCCAAGTCGAATGTCGAGTTTGACGTACGAAACCTCGTCCAAACTTTTCTTTGTTATTTCGTTCTTTCGTCGCAATGATCGTCGATACTGATATGTTTTCGATTGCACGGCCGATAATTGTCGATTATTGTTTGCTTGTTTGTCACCTTTGTCGATAGATCTTTATAATGTAATTTGGCATGGCCCGTTTATCACGTATGAAATAAATAATTGTTACACTGTAAAAATAAATTGTAAATCTAATGTACCGGAACTTGAAATGTGCTTACATCACTTACATTAATTGAACGTTAATGCACTTTTTTTTTGTAAAAGTAAAATACCAAATATAAAATTTACAAATATGTTGCTTGAAATTTACAACATTTTTATATTAAAAGTAAAAATTTTACTATAAAATTTCAGTAACACTTTATGAAAAAAGCTTCCAATATCGTTCTATAAGTTTCAATTTCTTTTTTGCAGCATACATTTTAATGGCTTACATTGTATTCCACACTGCGACTTCGACGACGAGAGGTTTAATCGATCGCGGCTTTGTTCTTGCGAGTTTTCTTTCTAGAGGCAAAGAGTTTGACGTCCGAAGTCACGTCCAAACTTTTCTTGGCTGATTTGTGCTTTACTCGCAACGATCGTCGATATTAATGTGTTTACGAGTCTTCGAGCGATGATCGCGCAGCCCGGAAAGCGGGACGTTTCGCAATAATAATTTTGACCTTGTTTATTTTTTTGTTTTCGTCGGGATTATCGTCAATGGTCTACGATCGAAAGTTCGGAGAATGGAAAGTTTCGGTCGAGGAACAGTGATAGAACTTTATTCGTCCCCATGACTTTGCGCCCATCGTCCACCACGTTGATGCTTAGATTGTATCACTGTAGCACAATACAGTTAAAACACACAGTACACAGTAAACAGTTAAAATTAGCTCAATTTTTCGAAAAAAAAAAAAAAAAAAAATTACTGGCAATAAAAATGATGGCATCCTCTCTTCCACTTATAAATGATGACACGTCAATTTTATCGCGGTACAGTAAATAAAACGTTTAGAAGAAAAAGTAGAAACTCTGTAGGGAAGCGGAGGCCAGGTAGTTGGAAGCAAATGAGAGTAATCCTGTCCTCTGTAACAGCTTCATTAACTGTGCGTCGTCATTTCTGCGTACTGTACATTAAAATTATTGCGCAGTGGGCGAAATACGAGACATTTTATCGTCGAAGCCTTTCCCCGACATATTTGCATTATAAGCGGTGTAATAATAATTTTTTTTTTTTTAATTACCCGCAACAAAATATCGTGGATTGTGGAAGTGTGGAAAAATTGACCCATCTTCGAATTCATTAAATCGTAACACATAGTAACGATTTTTTTATTGCCTCAAAGTACGCAAAAACGACGAATTAAACTGTGAAGCTTAATTCGTCAAAAAATTAGCGAACTTTCTCCGGTAGCGGAGAAAGTTCGCTAATTTTATTATTTTTTTCGAGTATAGCATTTGCACAATTATTATCCAATTTGTGTTCCGACCGGTTATTAAAATTCATTCGGTCTCAAAGATAGTGGAATCTATCGACCCGTTTTCGAATTCATTAAATTGCAACCTATAGTAACGATGTTATTTTTAAAGCACCCAAAAACGATGAATTAAACTCGACCGGAGAAAGTTTGCTAATTTTTTTTTTCCGTGTATAGCACTTGCATAATTATTATCCAATCTTCCCTCCGACCGGTTACTAAAATTAATTCGACCTGCCCAAAGAACGTCGTCGAATCTATCGCCCCATCTTCGAATTCATTAAATCGTAACACATAGTAACGACATTGTTGCCCTAAGGTCCGCAATCTCGACCGGAGAAAGTTCGCTAATTTTTTTTTTTTGCGTATATACTTAGCGCTTGCATAATTATTATACAATCTTTGTTCCGAGCGGTTATTAAAATTAATTCAATCTGTCCCAAAGGTCGTCGAATCTATCGGCCCATCTTTCCCCGCCCCGTCGGAAGCCGCCTGATGGGGAAGTGGGAACTACTTGTATGTCCGTTATAACTTGACTCTTTCATTATTATTCACTAGTTCGGGCCGCCTAGCGAAGATTCGATCGGTAGGTCGGTGAAACGGTACGGCGACCGGGCTCGCGCGGGGACCAAAGACCAAACGATGGTGTCACTCGATGTCATTGGCCTCCGCGGCTTGCATACTAATGTGTCTTTCTCTCACTTCCCTCAACTAAATCCCTCTCTCGTTCAACGTTCGGGGCAGTATAGTTTTCTCCGGGCGTGATCTATCACGTGGCCGGTCAAATGTCCGGTGTACTGCGCGGGCGCGCATGCGCACTCCTTCCCAACATCTCCCTTGTTTGTCCTTCTCTTCCTCGACTATCGGTCTCGACCTCGGTCCCGATCCTAATATCTACTCGGAATCTCATCGTCCGGTCTCTTCCAACACCGCTTTTTTTTCAAACTTCCTCACCGTGACCGACGTCCCGAACGGTTCATTCCCTCGTGAATCACCCAATCTCGACCCACTGCCTCGCACGTTCCATCTCGTTTCTAACGACGCTGTTACGGCCTTGATTTATCAACTTTTCCTTGTTATTCTCCTCCCAATCAACACTTACCGTTCGTTGGTTTTTTTTTACGGTTTCGAAATAGAAATCACTTTGTTTTATTTTTTTTTTTTTTTATTGCTCGCTCATTTATTATTCTTTCGATTTTTGAGATTCGAAAGCTGTATTTTTATTTAATTTTTTATTATCGGCCCTCGAAGTCGTTATTCTTTGCTATTCTTGTTCGCTCGAGACTGCATCGCCACGAAACGATCCTAGCTGAAAAAAATAATAAAATTTTCGACAATTGTAATCGTAAGAAATAATTTCTCCCCGAGAATAATATAGTTTGCGGAAAAAAAGTCGAAACGGCGATATTTTTATCTCCGACTATTTTCGCATCGTTCGGACCCGCGGTCGTTCCCTATATTATTTTTTTTCCGTACGAAAAAAAAATGTAGCCCGTCCGTTCGAGATCGGCCACGCGGGTTTCTCGCCGGTCCCTTCTTCCGCACGGTTAAGCTTTCGACCCATTGTCCTTGACGCTCGTGTGTACCGTCGGCTCCCGGGGCTAGAGAGCCCTGTTGCTGTTCGCTCGCCCCGCTCGGTACGACGAAAACAGAGAAACCCTCGGCTCTTCGTGTCGTGGCCCACGGGAGGAGAGCAGAGAGAGATCCTTTGAATTCTTTTCAAGACAAAGGGGCAACCGCTTCGGGCCCCGGCTTGTGTGCGCGCGCCGATGCGCGCGTGTGTGTGCGAACTCCCTTGCTCCTCGATTCTCTGCCCGCGCTGCCGTTCCCGCTGCTGCCCTACGCAGTCTTCTTTCGTGGGCTGCACAGATCATTC
This sequence comes from Stenichneumon culpator, assembly GCA_964017025.1. Classification (NCBI taxonomy): domain Eukaryota; kingdom Metazoa; phylum Arthropoda; class Insecta; order Hymenoptera; family Ichneumonidae; genus Stenichneumon; species Stenichneumon culpator. The sequence continues at coordinate 13,037,685 of OZ024779.1, read as the reverse complement.
GCGAAGTTCGCGCTCGCGTACGCACGCCGGCTTCCTCTCGAATCTCAAAATTCAGTCCCGTTTAAGAAATAAATAAATAAATAAAATTATTTTAAAAAATTGCTATTATACTGTTATTTTTTTGTGACGATTTTGCTTGCACGCGCACGAGAAGTTTAGGCCGTAAGATTTTAATTACGACCGGCGTTTCCGCAGCTGCCCTACGCAGTCTTCTTTTGTGGGCTGCACAGATCATTCGCGAAGTTCGCGCTCGCGTACGCACGTCGGCTTTCTCTCGAATCTCAAAATTCAGTCCCGTTTGAGAAAAAGAAAATTAAAAAAAAATGTCCGAGTTGATATTGTTATTATTTTGTGACGATTTTGCTCGCACGCGCACGGGAAGTTGACGCCGGTAGGTTTTCATTACGGCCGGCAAGTGGAGGGGGAGGCGAAGAAGGAAGTGCCATTCGTCTTCTTCTGCTTGTTCCGCCCGTAGAGAGTGAAGATCCTCCGAGCGGCGATGATGCTGCTGGCGCTGCTGCTGTGTAACGTGCGCACCCCGCTTTTCCTACCGACGAACGGGTTCTCGCGAAAATCCGTTACAACGCGCGACTCTCGCCGGAAATCGAATATCCGCGCGGGTTAATAAAAACAGGTAATACATTATTATCGTCGCAGTTAAAGTGTGCCGGTCGCTGTTCGTGAAAAATGTCTTTGGTGATTTTTATTTTTTATATTAATGGCAACATTTTTTACAAGTCTTGCGCACATTGTATTCGATCCTATTGTACCTGTTGCCGATCTTTCCAAAAATCGGAACTCAATAGATTTCAACTTTATTTGAGAAAAATGGAAAAATCTTTTTCCAAAAACTCTTTCAGAGTTTTTGTCACTATGTGCTAAGTTTTTTTATATCATTTTCAAAACTCTCTTTGCTGATCCGGTTTTTGGAAAACAGGTTAAAAATGTTAATAAATTAATTTTATATTTCTAAATGAAGATCGAAAAGTTGAACCTTGGAAAAATGAGAAATAGAATTAAAAATTTCGTTCTGGACGTTTTCTAGAGGCGAGAAAATGAAGAAAAGTTACGGTTTCAGTCTTTCCCACCATGTGCTCAATTTTTTTTTTTTTTTTTTTTTTTTTTTATCTTAAAAAGTCGTTTTGTTTCGATTTTCAAATTTCAAAATGGGTTAAGTAATAAAAAAAACTTTAATTCATAAATCTTATATTTCAAAATGAAATGGAAAAAAGTTGATGTTGAATGTAAGTAAGAATGTTTTGCTGAAAAGTGGAATTAATTTGTGTTCTCAGGAACGCCAAGAGGCACGAGGGAGAACGGGGTCTTGTAACATATTAGTCGCGTAAGCGAGTCAGTAAGTGAACGCTCTCCCTCCGAGGAATTTCTTCGTATAAATTAACGTCTCCGCTGATGTAACGCCGTTTAACTCCTTCTGTGTACTTATATACATCGCTTTTGTCTCCGGAGGACTGCAAGCTCCATGAAAAAAATACGATTTTTTTTCGCACAGGAAAACGGAAGCATCGATTTATTGGTAAAAAAAAAATCGATACAATCGATAAACATTACAGTGTTCTCGGCCGGGCCTGGACGAATGCAACTTTGCGTATTTTATCGATCAAATTGCACCTGTCCCGGCCTGATCGCGTACACTGCGTTCGTCAACTGAGAACAAGTCTGCAAAGTATTCTCAAAGAAAAATAAAAAAAGTAAAAAAAAAAAAAAATTCCGAATGGCAAGAAAAGAATCGGCTTAAAAAAAAAGCTGATAATACAGTCGAGACCTCGAGGAATTCTTGAGGGCAAATAATAATCGTAAAAACGTCCGACGAAACTCGTCAAAAGCGAGAGGAATAATAATAATATAATACAGCACAAAAAATAAAGAAAATAATAAAAAGGAAAAGGGAAGAATAAAAAGAAGAGAGGACACGAAAGCAAGGAGGAGAAATGAAAAGGTACGGGGCGACGGGAAGCTGCCGAGCGGAGAGAAACTGGCAGTGAGCTCTTTGTTTGCATTTAGGGACAAAGAAAAATTCGATACCGGGCGATAGTATTACGGCGACGCACGCACACGCGCGAGGGTAAAAGCGTCCCGCGTTCTCGTCTCTCTTTCTCCGAGCCTATTCATCTTCGACCGCATAAAACGGTCCGATGTGTGTGTGCAGGACGGAAGAGTGGGAACGCAACGCGTGTACTCCTCCCCCCCTCCTGTTTTCATCGGCGCAAAATATTTACGCGCTTTCGATCGTGTGCGCTAAACTACACAGAAACTCTCTGCAGAATTTGGAATAATTTTGAATTTGTTTTGAATATAAAAAAGGCGTAGCTACAGGCTTATCTCGAACAGCCGATGCGACGACGAAAAATGTAAAATCCGTTAAAAGGCCGCGAAGGATTTTATCTCGTATGTAATCTTCATCTATCAATGTGTTGTTTTTTTTCGGACGCTTTCTCGTAGCGGGACTTTGAAATTGGGGCCATCTTATCACCTCGAACATGTTCGAATCGATTTGCGATGATAGAGTTTAGTTGATATTATATATATTTATATTATGTAATTTACAAAAGAATATATTTATGTAGCGTACCGAATAATTCTCCAGCGAAGTATTATTCTTTGTCGCGTTACTTCAACTTCGCCGTCGCACTTTGCGTATCGTTGGTCCAGTGCTGACTTACTCTTCTGGATAAAACGTCTCCCGGCGCTGTATAAGATTACAAAATATAATCAACCTGCCCGACATCCGGTAATCCGCGCGCATAAGCGCACGCAGCTTCCTTTTCTGAGTACTCTATAATTAATACGATGACTAATACGTTACTAATGCCGTTGCGCGTCGGCGCCCTTTTTTTTCCAGCGAAGAAGAGTTCGCCAATACAATGACGACGCTGAAATCGAATCCGTCGCTCGCTGGAAAACTTCACAAGGCAATGGTGAAGGAGCTTTACGACGGTATGTGCGCCGACTTGGACGACGTGCTCGCCGAGGGCAGCCTCTCGAGCGGTCTCGCCAAAGTTGCCAAACTTGTACGGGAAGCGTCGAATCGACCGGACCAAATTGCCTGGTAAGATCTTAATAGGTATCTTTTTTTTCTATGACCGAAACTGTACCGAAATTGAACTAAGCACGCACAGTCGACGAGTTACCGCGAAACGGTCGGGGACTCGTAATTTGCCTTAGACACATTAAATGGTTAACGCCTCGAGTCCGAAATAGCGTCTCACGGTAGCAGAGAATTTAAACTCTTCACAAAAAAAAAAGAAAGGAAAATTTATAATTATAAAAAAATATAAGCATTTACGATACATCTTTATGGTTGCAGGCGACCACCGGGAGACGTGAGTGAGCATTTGCGAAGCCTGGACGCGGCGATTATCAGGGACGAGAGCGAAAAGCTGGAGCAGGAAGTGTTGAAGATGGAAGCGGAAAACGAGCGACTGATGAAGGAAGTTACCGACCGAAGATCGAGGATTCGGCTGATCGAGGAGAAGGTGAACAGGGCGTCGAGAGTGTGCGCCGGGGCTATTCCGCGAGCCGAAAAAACTATAAAGCAGCTTCGGGGCATGGTGAAATCGTTGGATGACCTGGACGGGCCCGGAGGTGAGGAGGTAATGAAGTCTCGTCCATTCGAGTAAAATCTTTTCGCTGGACCAGCGCGTCGAAACTGGGACGGAGCTGAGCGTTGGAACTGGGGCGATGGGGAAAATAGATCGAATCGAACGAAGCAAAGACGAAACGCGAGGTAACGCATCAAGAAAAATTTAAGAATTTACCAGGATCACTAATGAATGTAAATGATGTATTAACTTAAATTACACGTTTTTCAGAAATTCATGCAGTGCAATAAGGATCAGGATTTTTGTGCCGATAGAGATATATATTTATTTAAAAATTACATAATATTGAGACTATTTACTACGCAACGCGTCGAAATAAATCTCAATTAAATGAAAGGAGGAAAAAATCTTTCGTGATCGAAACCTTTTCGCACTTCGTTCTAATTTCTCGAGGCCGAGAGTTCGGTGAGTTTTGCCGCTAATTCTTGCCTGCGGCGAAGCAAGTCGCTGTGCTCGCGCTCCATGCGCTCGTAAAAAGCGGCATTCTCCTTCTGCAAGATTACTAAATTAATTAAAAAAAGGCTTGATTAAATCGGGTTGCAATTTGGAAAAAAAAAATATATATATCACGAACGTTTTTGAAATTTATGAGCGCTGTCGTGTCTTCGATTTCCGTTACGAGAACCGCGACACGCTGTTGCACGGTGTTTATTTCAGCGACGATGCCGTCCCGCGACTCGATCACCTCCTGAATAATTCCTCGCAGCTGTTGCGCCCGTTCTGCTTCGTTTCCCTCACTTTCGTCCGCCTGCCGAAGTTCCTCCAAAAAAGCCCTTCGAGCTTCTTCGATTCCAGCGATGCGTGGACGAGCGTTCTCCTCGAAGACCCTCAACTCTGCCTCGAAATCTGCGAGCTCGTCGCAATCGGCACGCAAACGTCCAACCACCGTGGCCATCGACTCTTGTCGACGAAGATTCTTGATTATCACCGATCTGCATTCCTCGACCTCGCGTTCGATGTCTCCCATGGCGTAAGAGATCTCCAGTAACTTCGACGCCACCGTCACAGCGTCATCTCGGGATACTCCTAAATGTTTTCAGCATTATCGAAGAAAAATAAACGTAAATAAAAATAGCAATAATTTATTCCATTTTTTCCCAACTTAGAGATTAAAAAAAACAAGTGTCATATTTTCGTTTTACTATGCTCTTTGTGATTAGTGTGTATTTTATTTTATATTATATTACTTTGTATTGGCTTATTTATATTTACTTTTTTACGTCGGGATGAGAATATTTGCGCACAAATTATTACCTCTCGATCTGCATTTCGTTATTAATTTCTTGATCATCTCGTCGAATCGCGATTGATCCATTGTGAAGAATCGACCGAAACGGGAAACACTTGTACGGAGACTTTTCGCCGGTTGCTGAAAGAATCGGCAGCGACAAATTAACGTGACGATCTTTCAACGGGTGAGACACGTTTTCCCTAATTTTCCTCTGACGGTAGATGTCGCGATGAATATAGCAGACGACAAAATTGTTTAATAACAAATAAAATAAAATTGCAAATATCACGCTGACGACTTTTGTTTTTACACGCGCTTCAACGCAATCACACTAGCATTATTATTGAAAGAGTATCACTTTGTAATACAGATAAGTAAAACTCTATAAAACATCGTTGGAATATTAATAAAGATAAAAACAAAACATCTATACAACGATCGTGCAACGTTCCGAGAATTAAATCTCGAGACTCAGAAAAATGGGAATATTTCGTCCCTGATCGATTTTCTAGCTTCTCTCCAAATCGTCGAGGCTTTGAGCTCGTTGAGTTTCCCGATCAACTCGCGAGCGCGTCGAAGCAGCGCCATCTCCTTTTTATTCACGCAGTCGTGAAAAGCGGAATTCTCGATCTGCGGGACAAACAAAAACATTTTTTTTTATAACAATAATAATAAGCAAACCAAAAATTGCACATTTCTGCGAGTCAGATAGAATTGTATGTTATGGGAATAACTTGACTAACGTTTTCGAACTTCACACCGGCAGCCATGTCTTCCAGTCGCGTCATGACAAACGCGACCCCCTGATCGACGCTTGTAATATCAGCGACGATGTCGTCCCTCGTGTCGACGATTTCGCTGATAATTTCGCGCAGTCGACGCGTGTACTCGGCATCGATGACCCGATTATCCTCGTAATCGTGGATCTCGTTCAAGCGAGCGTCTTGAATTTCGTTGAAGAAAGAGGCGAGCCTGTCGCAGCCCGCAAGCAGGCGTCCTGTCATGGCCGCCATCGACTCGTGACGCTGGAGATCCTCGATTATCGCCGAGTTTAGAGCCTCGAGCTCGTGCTCCACGTCCCTCATAGCGTAAGTAATATCGAAGAGTTTCGACGCTACTATTATGATCCTCTCTCTGGACGGGTTGTTTTCATTGTCGGCTTTGAAGTGCAGGGGAAAATTCATAAAAACAAACAATGACCCGTGAATTTTTCCACTCGACGTGGCACAAAAAAATTTCTACCGCTGAACGGTTTTGGCTCACGTAAGGGTAACAATTTTTTTTTTTACTCGTTACATATCAATTTTTCGATCAACTCGTCGAATGGCGACTTATTCATCGCTTCGGGTAAGCCAACCACAATTTTTTTTTCTCTTATTCGCGAATGAAAAAATGTTACGTGTAAATCGCCTTTGAGCCTACACAACAGCGTCGTCGATTTGTCGGGCAACTCGCCGACCAGCGACGTATTCATCGTTTCGAGTAAACAAGCACCATTTTTGAGAATTTTTGTTATACTCGCGGATAACGAAAATGTTAAGTTAAAATTACCTTTGAGCCTGCACAACAACTTCGTCAATTTTTCTAACAGCTTGTCGAACGGTGGTTTATTCATCGTTTCGATTAACCCAACCCGAACAAGGTTTCTACAGTATGTATGATGTATTCGCAACGGACTTTGTGCAACGCTGAACAGCGTCAAATCGATAGCGATCCAGGTAGGTTTGTTTTTCTCGTAGCACTGATCGAGAGACGTAACTGCGAATAACGGACTACGACGAAATAGTCGAGGCGAGGGAAAAACAATAGGTATACGTCGATAGTGAGGTTTCCACCTTCCAGCTGTGTTTACAGCGGAAGGATTTAGGGCCGAGTTTAAGGCAGCGAAACCGACGTACCGATTCACACACAGACAATGTTAGGTGCGATTAGAAAAACAAAGAAACACATTTGATACGATCAACGTTACCACTTTATTTCGTGGAGCATTGTTTCTGGATATCAGTTCTATCAATTTTCATGTTCCATCGTACTTTTAATCGCCATCAAATTGTTGCGTATTTTTAGGCGGGATCAGAAAAACACAGAAACGAATTCGTTACGATCAACGTTACAATTACACTTCATGAAGCATTTTTGCAGTTACAAATATAAAACTTTACACATAACCTAAATCACATAGTAATAAAATAGTCCACTTTGCTTTTTTTGGGAATCATATCTATCAATTTTCATCTTTCATCGTATTTTTAATCGCTATCAAACTGTTGCGTATATCGATGGCCACTCGCCGCTGTTGGGCGATGTCCGCTGCCAGCGCAAAGAGAGCCTCCCTCATGTTTTCTTGACTGATCTGCAACACGTACATTCAATATCCTGTACATCGGTTAACGTCGATCCACGTTGAAAAAAAAATGTCCGGCATATTTTTGATTACATAAAAATCGGACAGATAAAAACATTCTTGATTAAAAAAAAAAAATAATAACAATAATAAACTAACTCTGTCCGATTGCAATTTCGTCTTGAGCTTGGCCTGCGCTATCATGTTCGACATTATATCGTTGGTAACCCAGTCGAGTCGGTCCCGAAATACTTTAGCCTCGCTGGTGCTTATCACAAACCCATCGTATGGGTCGTTCGACTTCTTGCGATTTTTATCGAGCCCCCGGCGCTCCATCTCAACGAGATTGCGGCGATAATTTTCAGCCCGGTGTAAACTCTTCAACCACTTGTGCCGGTAAGAGAACAATCGAAGCATCTCTCCGTCAAGAATATTGCGCTGCCTCATCATAACAACAATCAAACTTCTGCAATTGTCGAAATCCTCGTTCAATTTTCTCATCGCAGCGTCGATCTCCGTTAGTTTCGATTCTAAGGTCGCCGCGTTCCGATGCAATCCTGTTTATCAATGTTTCTCGTCTTTATTTCGTCTAGGTTTTTCTTTTTTAATTGGCACTCAAAAAATATGTAAGTCGGATAACCTTTTGGTAGAATTTGATCGGCCAACGCGTCGAACCGATGTTGCTCGTCCGGCGATGATTTATCCATCGTTCGACAACGAATTAATACACTGGTGTCGAGGAGAGATCGACGATCAACAGGTGTGGTATGAACACGTTGAATCGCGTTCAAAACAAACATGGTCGCTCGTCGCCGACGCGAGGGCATCGTCCCTCGCAAAGCTACCTCTGTGAAACTGTGCTTACACCGAATTGGCTAATTCTAGGATAAAACAGATTTGAGGATGAATAGACGGACTTACCGATCAGTGGAAAGAAGATCGAAATTTTTTCTATTATTTCCTAAAATAAGAAATACACTTTTGAAAGTAAAATCCAATTGTTTATTACTATCGCAGGTAAGAATAGCAATTAGAACACTAGCCGTGGAACGAGGATTTTTTATCGGCAAATAATCGTGACAGTTTTTATTTGACACGATATTCCTGATATAAAATTACATCTGTGACACTGCCGTTTATGCACGGCATATAGTAACAAAAAGTAACATTCGTTGAACATTTTTTTATATGCTTATAAAATATATATTGTCAATCTCGATATGTATTTTAAAAAAATCTTTCGTCGATGTCAATTTTTATTTCGCCTTCTTCGTCCGGCTCGAAGCAGTCGATCGCGTTGCGCGATTACATTTCGCTGAGAATTCATGATGAGCCCGAGCTTCTCGAGTAAGCGTGAATGGTACGTCTCCAGCTTCACCTGCAATGCCAAACGAGACAAATAAATTCCAGCCATCCTTATGTCGACATATATTCGTTGATTATTTATCTCGAAATTTTGTGAACATCGTCTTATCAAAGACACATACCGAGAGGTAAATTCGAGACGAATATTTTTTTCTACATCCCGCCCCAAGGAAGCTAAAAAAAATATCAGCCCCATTTTGCGAAAAATTCACCAACTTTTTCAATCTCCGATTGCAGCCAGGCATTACCGCAAAGCGATCTCGCCCATATCGCCTGCTGTATCAACGCTTCCATGTGTCTTCGCGTATCATGGAGTATGAAGTAACCTGAGGGATATTTCTGGAAGGTGAACTAGTGAAGAAGATTTCTATAAGACACTAAAGACTATTTATTGTAGTTATAAATGACACAGATATTTCTTTGTTCTCGGTCTGTACTCGACTGGCTTAACCGAAACCGTTACGACTGTGTAGAGCTACAATGCGCCGCCGTGGCGCTCTCTACTCGGTCGCTATACGAATATGTAACATATCTCCCCCTTTAAGATGTTATGAAATCTTTCAAATGAGTTGGAGTGTGTCGCTGTCTCGATGATCTCCTTGGAGCCGCAGGTGCTGCAACTTCAGGCCTTGGACTGTCGGCTTGCTGGCACTCCTCATAGGCTGGACTGATAACCGGATGTCTCCCTTCATTTCTCGTCCCGACGTCCTCTTCGACTTGAGCTCCTGTTCCCTCTCGTTCGTCATTACCACTAGGTCTGGAAATGATTTCTGGGTTTTCAGGCTGACTACCACGATTCACAGCCTCGTTCCTCGGCAACCTTTCCAGAGCATCTTTGACCGCTGGCGTTTCCGTTACGGCTTGTTGGTTTTCCTGTCTTTTCCTGATTTGGTCGACATGCCTACGCGCTATTTCTCCCGCTGCCGTTTCCGTAACATACGATACGGGTCCTGTAACTTCAATCACCTTCGCGGGCAACCACTTAGGACCATGTGTGTAATTCCGAACGTATACGTCATCTCCCACGTTAAATGCTCTCGGAGTGCCCTCTGAATCTGGTGGAGGTTGTTTCGCTACCAGGTTGTCCGGGTGTAATTTGTCCATCGCGGTACGTAATCGTCTGCCCATGAGGATTTCTGCTGGGGTTTTGTGCGTTACCGCATGCGGGGTTGTATGCTGTCGGAATAGGAATCTAGCCAGCCGCAGCGTTATGTCACCTTCCAGTTTCATAAGCACTGCCTTTGTGTGTTGTACCATTCTCTCTGCTTGGCCGTTGCTAGCCGGATGGTATGGAGCCGATGTACTATACGAGATCCCGTTCGCTTTAAAAAAACTTCTGATTTCTTCGGAAATGAATGCTGTGCCATTGTCCGTGATGATCTTGTCCGGGATTCCATGCGTTGCGAAAAGGCTCCTGAGGCATCTTATCACTTCTCCTGAGGCCATGCTCGAGGTGATTTGTACGTCCAGCCATTTGGAGGTTGTATCTACCGTGATCAGAAACGTTTTTCCCTTGAAGGGCCCCGCAAAATCGAGATGTAACGTTGACCACGGATTGCTAGGTTTTCCCATATTCCTCGGAGGGTTGCTTGGTGGGTCATTGCGATGCATTTGGCATTGGTTACAGCCCCGTACAGCATTCTCAATTGCTGCATCCATCTTTGGCCACCATACATAACTTCGTGCGTACGCCTTCATTGCCGTCATCCCCAGGTGGCTTGCGTGAAGCATTTTAAGCACTGCCGGCCTGATTGCTTGAGGAATGACCACTCTGTTCCCCCATAGAACGCAGTCTTTGTGAAACGATAGTTCGTTTCTTCGCTGCAGGTACGGACTGTAGTTTTCATCCTTTGGCAGGTCTTTAGGCCACCCGTGTAGAATCCATCTTGAGACCAACGACAACACGGGGTCCTTTTTTGTGTTGTTGCTCACTACTTGGGCTTGAATCAATGGCTCTTCGGTTGCCTCCAAGAGCAAAACATCTCCTGGTGAACATGGTTCGTCCACCGTTGACTTCAAGGGAAGCCGGCTTAAACAGTCTGCATTTGCGTGGAACTTTCCTTGTCTGTATTCGAGGTCATACTCGTAGCCCGATAGGAGCAAGCACCAACGCAGAAGCCTTGGTGATATCATTGTTGGTATCTGTTTGTTGGGTTGCAAAATTCCGAGGAGAGGCTGGTGATCTGTGATGATTGTGACGAACCTTCCTGCCAAGTATTGATGAAAATGCTTAACACCGAATACGATGGACAACGCTTCTTTATCTAATTGAGCATAATTCCGTTCGCTCTTGCCCATAGTCCGAGATGTGTATGCGATTGGTTTTTCGGATCCATCGGGAAACCTATGCGCTAACACGGCCCCTACTCCGTATGATGAGGCATCACATGAAAGGATGAGCGGTATGTCTGGCATGTAGTGAGTCAGAACGGTATCCGCTTGCAACAGTTCTTTCATTTTTCCGAAAGCTCGGCGATGAACTTCCGTCCACTTCCAACGCGCGTTTTTCTCGAGCAATCTAAATAATGGTTCAGCTTCCGTTGCCTTATCTTGTAGGAACCTGTTATAGAAGTTGATCATGCCCAAAAAGGATTGTAGCTCGGCTTTGCACTGGGGCTCTGGGGCTGCTTTTATTGCTTTGACCTTATCCTCCTTCGGGGACACTCCCTGGGCGTTAATTTTGTAACCCATGAAATCTATTTCAGAGGCCGCCAACACACATTTTGCCTTCCTGACGGTTAGACCGTACTCTTTCAAACGGTGCAAAACGCTCCGCAACCTTTCAGAATGCTCTTCACTCGTGCTGCCCGAGATACATATGTCGTCCTGGAAGGCGATGACTCCATCAAGGCCTCTTATGACGTCTTCCATCGTCCGTTGAAAGGCCCCAGCAGCTGCTTTTACTCCAAAGGCTAACCTACAAACCTTGAACAGCCCTCTGTGTGTGTTGACTGTTAAAATCTTAGCCGACTCGTCGTCCACCGTCAGTTGTTGGTAACCTTGTTTAAGGTCTAGCTTCGAGAATACTTGTCCGCCCGACGTGGCCGCCAGTATTTCTTGGATCGTTGGTAACGGGTACGTATCGCTTTCTATGGCTGGATTGACTGTGCTGCGATAATCTCCACACAACCTTATGGATCCATCGCCTTTTCGAACTGCTACTACCGGTGTTGCCCACTCGGAGTGCTGAATGGGTTGGTATACTCCTTGCTGGACCAACTGCTCAATCGCCTTTTCGACGTCGTTTCTGATTGCAAACGGAACTTTTCTTGCCTTCAGAAACTTGGGCTTTGCGTTCGGTTTGAGTTGAATCACGATCTCTGGGCCTTTATATTGCCCAAGCTCGTCCGCGAACACCTCCTGGAACTCGTGCGGCACGTCCTTTGTTGCTTCCGAAGTGACTCTATGAACACCGGTTACGCTTATGCCCAGCTTCCCGAACCAGTTCCTACCAATTAGGCTGCCACCATTTCCGCCTACTATAAGCAAAGGTAAATGCGCAATTTTATTTTTGTGTAGTACCTTAACTGTAGCCTCACCCAGAACATGTACAACCTTTTTGCAGTACGACACTAAGTTGACAGTTGACGGCCGTAGCTTCTGCCTAGGTTTTCGGATTCCGTCCCACGATCGTTCCGAGATTAAGGCGAAAGCCGCACCCGAATCCACTTCCATTGAAATTGGTGTGTCGTTCAGCATGACTCGGGCGGTGATACGCTGGGTAGCACTGTAACCACCTTCGATCGCATACAAGCTATAAGCTTCTTCTTCTTGGTCATCGTCGACGGTGTTGCATTGCTTCTGTTTTTCCTCTCTCTTCTTCTTGAAACACGCTTTCGCAATGTGCCCCGTCTTTTTGCAGAAATCACAATCAACATCCTTGAACTTGCAGTTGTCCGGCGAATGTTTTCCTGTGCAACGAAAGCACAGTTTTTTCTTGTCAGAATGCTCCTTCGGGACACTTCCCTTGTTTTGGACTGCGAGAACTTCATTGCTTGTTGCAAGACGTACGTCCAGGACGTTTTTCTGTGCCGCTTCGGCAGCTGTTGCCAACTCGAATGCCCTGTTCAGGGTAAGATTTGGTTCTGCGAATAACCTTTTCTGTAGGGATTCATCCTGCACGCCACATACAATCTGATCTCGCAGCATTTTATCCAGTTCCGTAAAGTTACAATGTTGACTGAGTTTCCTTAGCGTCGCTACAAAATCAGCTACCGACTCGTCCTTTTTTTGTACCCTCTTGTGAAAATTGTACCTTTGTACAATCTCATTGGGAGTCGGGTTGTAATGGCTGCCCAGTTTTTCCAAAATTTCCGCTAGCGTCAAATCTTTGGGTGCTGCGGGTGTCGCGAGCGAGCGGATTACTTCGTACGTCGTGTCCCCTACCATCGTTAAGAAAATAGCTCGTTTCGTGTTATCATTATCGATGTCATTCGCTTCGAAGAAAAACTCGAGCCTTTCTTGATAGCTCTCCCAGGATGTAGAAGCCTTGTATGGTTCCAAGCATCCTATGAAAGGTCCTCGGGCCACATTTACACCGTCTGTCGCCATCCTGTGTTCCGGGTGTCGTTTTGAGGTTACTAGTTGAACTTCATGAACCTCACAACGCGTCGCCGGTCCTTTTGATCCTCGTCGCCAAATGAAGTAACCTGAGGGATATTTCTGGAAGGTGAACTAGTGAAGAAGATTTCTATAAGACACTAAAGACTATTTATTGTAGTTATAAATGACACAGATATTTCTTTGTTCTCGGTCTGTACTCGACTGGCTTAACCGAAACCGTTACGACTGTGTAGAGCTACAATGCGCCGCCGTGGCGCTCTCTACTCGGTCGCTATACGAATATGTAACAGAGTACTAGAATCAAACTTCGACAGATCGCGCGTCGTTCATCGCTCTGCATAGTGCGATACATGATCGCCGCCCTCCTCAACACGAAGGTCCACATTTTGCGATATCTCTTCAACTCATCGATCCTGCGCGACGATCTCTCCATGTCCAGAATCATGTCGCGTCTCGTCTCCTCCAAGTATTTGCAATGCGTGACATTTTCGACGATACTTTTTTTGCACTCGTCGAATTGCTTCCCGAGCTTCCTTGCGGTGCGTTCGATCTTCGTGATTTTCGACGCCATGGATTCGTCGCGCTGTGGATCTGCATTGAGTTTAGGTCAGTAAATCTCGTGTGTCTGAATACGATTACGGCGCGTCGCGAATTAATTACCTTCGGTTGCAGATTCCCCCTCGAACGTCTCCTTCTCCTCGTCGAAACGTATTCTTTTCATTGCATCACGTGGGATGCTAAACAGCTGATGAAACACGGCCCAAAGTCACATCGAGAGCCAATCAAAAAAAACATGGCCGCTACCGGTTCGAGCGCGTTCGACACCGCAGGAGCCTCCGTGAAAAATCGACGGTCAGTGTATCGTTGGCGCTGGCGTCGTCCGCACTCGCCGGCCAACCTGCGACCAAGTTTTACGGCCGGCACGGTTCTCTTAGCGGCCAGATCGAGCGCCCTCTATTTTTGCGGGTCTTGGCCTGATTCCGAAGACCATTTTTTCGTCCGCCCGGCGCAACGGTTTTTACACAGTTCGGGCAAAACGATAAAAGGGAACCGATCACTTGTGCACTGTGAGTAGGTTTTTTTTTATTTTTGTTATATATTATTATATCATTAGCTTATTCGTACTGCACAATACGAAGTATAAAAAAGATGGGTGTGGTTAAATTTCATGCGAATCTTCGTTCTCGATTGCTCTTCTCGCCGACCGCAGTTTTGACCTCTTGGCGAGCACCTCTTGATACGTTCGCTCGTTAATCACCAACTTCTCGCACAGTTTTCGATGCATGGTTTCGTTCGTGTTCTAGAAGAAACAAAAATTGCATAGAAAAAAAGAACACGAACTTAATCCTAGAATTAGAGTCTGAGACTAAACCCTCGGAAATTCTGGTGTCGATCGCGTAAAAAAACATAAATAAGATTTGTAGAATGATTTCGAACTAACTATTAGCACATTCAGACGCGCTTCGAACCGAACGCACTGCGTGTGACTCAATTCAACGCCGCGTTCAGTTTTTCCCAAGTCCTCTTGTATCTCGGCCAAATTTTCGATCGTCTCTTGAAGTTGCTGCTCGCGTTCCCCGTCCAAATTCGGATCTCGCAGTTGCATCGAAACTTGGTCGCGTTTCTCGTCGATCTTCTTACGGGCGTTCTCCGCGTACTGACGATAAGTCAACGTGGTCTCGAGTGTCTCTATGAGCGAGTGCACCCTGCTTATGAGAACCTCGCGGCTTATCAGGGTATCGACGATGAGCATTTCGCACGCCTCGAACTCTACGTCGAGCAGTCTCAAGGTGGCGTCGAGCTTCGAGAGTTGAGCGTCCAGCACTTTCAGTTTGGTCGCTCGAGATCCCGCTGTTGTCGCAAGTACACATCGTTCGTTGTTATTATCGTGCGCGGTGTTTATTCGGAAGATAAATAGTCGGGTTTTTGGGTTTGTCGTTACCTTCGGATTTTTGTTGCTTCTTCGACGAATCGACTCGGGGCTTGGACGACGGTTTATCGACCTTTCTCGACGGCGATCTATCCATGACAATCGACGAGCCGCGACCACGCTGCAGAGCGATCAAAACAAGTGTGGCCCTTCGCACGACCCGGCGCGATTTTCGGCCCATGAAGTTGGCCCCACTCCGCTGCGCTGCCGTCGCTCTACGCGGCGGAAGCGAAACGCGACTACTTTCGGGTTTCGTAAAATTTACAAATTTAATCTCGAGTGTTAATTATAGTTTGACATTGAGCAATCGTGAGAAGCAGGTAAGATTTATCCAAGTTTTTTTTAATTTACTTTTCGGTCTCTCGCTTAAGGTGATGTGAAACAATATCCCTCTCGCTCGTTCCGCACCCAGTCGGTAATACAAACTGTCCCAAGTAGCAAAAAGACATCTGGTACGAAAAAGTTATCCGAATGGGTTACATAAATCCGCCCGAATGATAGCTATAAGCTATCCTATGTCTAAAAGTTAACTTTTACAAAGTCTTATAAAGTTACAGAATTTTATGCAGTCTAACGGAAATAGTATTCCACTCTTGAAATTCGGCAATTCCGTCCCTTAAGCTATAATTATGGAATTTCGGTTTTTATAATGCATCGAATGGATTTCGAAATTCCGTAATTCCATTTCATGTGCTATAATTTTTTAATTACGGTTTTCATAGCATATGAACTCTTGAAGGCTAAAGTTTCAGCACCCTTGAGAAAAATAGCATTACAGTTTTTATTATCGATCGCGGCATTTCACTTGCCCTTGGGCGACATATGAACAATAGACGACGCTCAACTTTTGCGACTGTGTTATAGATGAAATCGATTGTAACTTTGTTTTAAATGAATAGATAACATCTTGTTTTATCAATAATAATAAAAATTTATTTCATTACAATCTTTCAAACACTTGCTTCAGTGAAGCTTACATACATAAGTAACATGCGATAGTTTTCTTGGTTTCTTTGTTATTAAATTATTAAATATATAAATCTTTTCTCGTAGACCGTTCTCTAGAAACGGCCCGTGCATTCTCGCGTTCCATTCTTCGTTTTCGTAATCTCGTAGAGTTTCGCGGTTTCGCATCGACGACAGCGCATTATAGATACGAGCTTCTCGCACAGACGTACGTGAAGGGATTCGTGCTCCACCTGCAACACGATAGAAAAGAACGAACTTCACTGATTAAATTTTCTAAAACGCGCGGACATAAACGAAAATAACCCTTTTTTTAATCCGAGATTTAGTATAGACCAAAAATACTTTATCGATTCATCCACTTTTCTCGTTTTTAATTTCCATAATCGTTCGCTAAATCGGTAAAACAACGAAAAGCTAACTTTGCGACCAACAATGCTTTATCAATCCATTCTCTCATGCCTAACCCTATTTTTGTTTTTCATTTTTATAACCGTTCGCTAAATCGGGAAAAAACAAGAGACTAACTTTGCGACTCATCAGGTACCTCTCGAGCTGAACGACCGTCGTCGTGAGCAGCCTCACGCGTCGTTCCAACTCGATCCCCTCCTCCATCGTCTCCTCGACAATTTCGTCGAGCCTATCCCACTCGTCGGCGATCTGCTCGATCGCAAAATCGATAATGACGTTCCCATCTTCTTCGTCGTCGTCGTCGTCGTCGTCGTCCTCATCGTCGTCGAGCAGTTCCGCCTCGAATCTGGCCAGTCTCTCGCGCGCGCAGCCAAGATTGTGCCGCCATTTTTTGAACCTCGACTGCATGGTCTCCCTCAGCGTGACCAACTGGCGAATCTCCCTCTCCAACGCGTCGCGAAACGACAAATTCTTCGTTATAAATTTTCTGCAGGTCTCGAACTCTCGCGACAATTCTCTCGTCCTCTCCTCGATTCTCTTCCGCTTCGTTCCGATGTCGTTTCCGCGCGAACCTGTGTGTTTTTCGTGCGTGCGCGCGTTTTTATTCGTCAAATTTTTCGACCCTTTATTTCCATTATTATTATCATTGTCAGCAAAAATAAGAAAATATGTATAAAAAAATGTAAACATTCGTTTATAAAAATTACCTCGTGATCTCGCGCGTTTTCCGTGCGCGCGTCCCGTATCTTTCCATTTCGTTGCATTCATTTTTTTTGTACGACGGTAAACGACGAAATAAATAACTCGAGGCAAAAGCCGAGAATTGACAGCTCAGAGTCTGCGATATACACGTTGAAACGACGATCAAAACAAACATGGCGTCCCGGCACGCCGACGAAGCGCTTCCCTCGCTCGCCGCCGATTGGTCGACGCGAGCCAATGAGAGAGGTTCGTGAGGCGCTCCGAGCTTCGCGACACGGCCGCTAGATGTGAGCAGCGTTTGCGTTCGGTAGTTCGCCGCTGGTAGCGCGGCTGCAACGCACTCGCGCTTCGCCATTGTGCACCGTGTGATTCCTGCCGAAAGTTGTCGTGTTTTGTGTGAGAGTGAGAATTGATCCGGTATATTCACGGTTGTGCCCTCGAAGCTGCCCCAAGAACCAAAAGGTTAGTGCAAAATATCCGCGAAAGATAATCATTTCCCTTCCATCTTCGATTATAAAAAAAAAAAAAAACTATTTTCTCAGAGCTCTCGAATATACGCGAAAATTCGATTATTTCGTTGAGTGAAAAAGAAACGGGAGAGAGAGAAAAAAGCCGCGTGTCGGGGCAAGTAAGCAGGCACGGCACGAAGCCGTGAAATCGAAACGTCGACGCTTTTGGGGGTTAGTTTTCCCCGCTCGCTTTCTCTCGCTCGCTTTTTGCCTCTGCACGTCTCTGTCTATCGCGCGTCGCCGACGGAGCGTCTCTCTGGGTTGCGCGCGTGGTTGCGCCGCTCTACACCGAGCAATATTCCTCGCATCGACGTCTTTTTTTTCTTCTTCCCCTCGATGTTTTCTCGTTCGATTTTACTTGCGAAAATTTATCTGTTGCGCCGCATTCGTTATCTGGCGTGCGGCAGGGGGGAAGGGGTGAAAGAGCGATAAAATTCCGGTGCAAGACGAGCGTGTTCGAGGCAGATGCGAGAGACATGAAGGAAACCGGCTTGGCTGCGAGGTTAGGGAAGCCGAGAGCGAAAAAAAAGAACTAGCTGCTGCCCTCATGGTGGACGAAGATTAGTTCGATTTCCGAAGTTTTTTTTTTGCATCCTCGAACGGCGAAAATATTTTCGGAGACATTTTTGGATCGGTCTGTACGGACGAGAGTTTAGTGGGCTTTTCGTTTGGGAGGCGTTCGGGGCATTTTGGATTTACGCTCGGTCGTGAATGAGACGTCGGAGAATCGATCGTCCTGCGCGTAGGTAACGCCGTGAGAACGAGAGCGAGAGCGCCGACGAGCATTATACACGCGCCAGGGGAGGGGGTAGACGTACGAATTGACCGATTCCAGAAACCGTCCACTTCCATTATGAAGACAGTTACGCAGCGCTTTCTTATCTCGGTGCGAGACCGGAGATAAGGATGCTTTGTTTAGTCACGTTTTTTTTTTCTAGTTCGTCGAAGGTCGGTAAAGTAACCGAGCTTCAATTCGGACCGAAATTTTTAAGGGCGTTTGACTTATATTCGATTTATCGATTTTTTTTTACGCTCAAGAGTCTAAGTCGTGAGCATGATTTTCTACTAAATGCGAGGTTTAAGGATAACATTTTTTTTTATCGGATTGAAAGGCGAAATTAAGTTTCAAGCTGAGTCCGAACACGCGTTTCCGCAATGATGATTTACGACGCTTTGTCTTGGCCGGCGGCCATCGTTTGAATATCTACAAAATCGTCTTTAATTCTGCCAACTTGGGCTGTGATTTCGAAATGTATTTCTGTTTCTTTTTCTTGTAGTTTTATTTTCGAAACAAATAATTCTTGCAGTGATTCGATAGACGAAATGGTAAGAAACTCGAACGCTTCGACTTGCGCTCGCGACTCGTCGAGAATCTCACATTTATACAATTATATCGGTTATATTCTTTCGTCGTTCTATATTTAAATTTTCTCGACGGTGAACGTTCGCGCGTGTCTTCGCCGTCGCGCTCGAGCTATAACCGGGCGATTAATCAACGGTGGACCTTGCCGATGTAAGATCTCGTTGTATCACGAACGGGAACTTCTATTCCCTATATAATTCTGCCAATTAGTGCATTCGCCAGATGAAGCCGTTTCTACGCGAAACTCGGAACGATCCGATAGTTAATGTCCGCCGCTAACAGCACTCGCGCGCACGGAATGCTAATTTTTTTTTTTTATATATACATTTTTTTAAATCGTAATTATTATGCGTCGGATATAAAAATCAAAATAATTATCTTTCTCCTCGGTATTTTATATTCTGCAACGTAATTTTTATTAATTATTATTTTTATTATTTGAATTAAAAAAGGTATGTGGAACATTTTTAGCTCAATCTCTCTCGCGTACGCAAACTCCTTTGCGGAAAGTTTACGCTCCCGAAAAGACTATCGATCGGCATTCCATTCTTCCCCGCTTTCGAAATTAAAACACCGACGACCTGTCCGTCCGAACAATAAAGCTGTCTTACCCACCGGGGCAACGAAACTCGGGAAATAGAATCCCAGAACTAATAAACCTTGCCCGTACCCCAGCAGCTTGCCCAGCGCCAACGTACCCAGTAAAATCCCGATGGCCCGTTCTTCCACGAAACCTTCCGCCCCTCCCCCTGTCCCTTCGGAGTGCCCGCTGCAGTCAAGTACAAAGAAAAGGAAAGATAAAAGTACAGCAAAGGAAAAACGTTTCTCGAGTAGCTTCACGAATTTTCGCCCAAAGTGAACGATGCTTGGTGAATGGCGAGAAAACGTCGAACAATGTTATTTTTACAAGTTTATTTATTGTCTTGATTTTTTTGGTGGACCGTCCGTTTGTAAAATTATTCTATTCTTCTCATAAATTAACTATTTTTCGGTCGTTATTATTATTTACTTCGGGAATTTTAGCCTGAAGTGGACGATGCCTGGTGAATGGTGAGAAATCATCGAACACCATTTTTTTTCACCACTTTCTCCCGTCGTTTCTTTTCTGTCTTGATCTTTAACGTTCGGTCGAACTTCTACTTGTGTAATAATTTTATTCTATTCGTAAATCAACAATTTTTCAGGTTTTTTTTTTAAAGGTTTTAATTTGATTTGTCGCTCATTTTTTCCCCCCTTTCTGCTCTGTCCATCTTTTTTCCGCTGCTCGGAGGGGTGGGGAGATTTCCCATGTCGTAGTCGCCGTCGCCACTGCGTCGTCCGTTTACGTGGCACAACAAAGCGTTACCACGACGACTCTGGCTCCGTGGTACTCGCTTCGCGTTGCCATCACAAAACTTCGAACTTGTTCGATATATATATATAGATACATATATTATATTATATATTGGAGTTTGCACAAACATGCTCTATCCGAGTGTCTCGTTCGAACACTCGGGGAACTCCCTAAAAGTTGGTCTAAATATAGGCTCGATACTTCCGAAAGACAATCACGCAAAAATACGCAAAATGATTGTCGGTCGATCGGTGAAAATCTCGTCGTTGTTTTTTCATTTGTAATTTTTCAAAAATAAGTCATAACCTTCCCGTGTGATGATTAATCGGGGAAATAAATAAGCCGAGTTGAAGTAGCGGCGCATTATCTGGAGCACGTGGCACGAGTCCTTTTTTTCTCTTTTTTTTAAGTTCTCGGCTTCCTCAAACCTGTTGAGCCTCCGTCTTATCTCTTAGTGCTATTTTTTTCCCTCGCTCTCTCTGCCTCGGTCGCTATTAACTAAACATTACCAGTCTCGTGATACGAGCTGCACTGGTTTTCCCAGCTTTGCATAATATGTTGGTCGATGTACACAGCACAGTGTTGTGCTAGGAAATTGACTAATGATAATGGAAGGAGAAAAAAGAATTAGAAGAAGATAAATTTATAGTCTGTTTACTTCCTAATAGCTCTAGTGGAATTGTTTCGATCGATAGGAGAAAACAGGTCGTACATCCATCTTTCGCTCTTTAGATACACAGGTTCGGTAATGTTTTTTTTGTGTTTTTCTTTTATCTTGGGACCTTTTTGAGTTTTTTTTTTAACAGCATCTAAAGGTACACATCGGTAGATTTAGTCTTTCATATTAATACATTTATGAAATATACAACGTCTCGGCTTTTTACAAACTTCGCCTATCTTCTCGCAAATTCTCACTTTCCTTCCATCACAATGGTCTTTCATATATTAAATAACTTAAATTTACTCGTATCTTTAAAAATCTCCCCCACCGTTCGAATCTTCCGGAAAGCCCGAAGTACTTCCCGCTCTTCAGCTACAACATTTTGATTATTTTTTTCTTTCTTAATCGTCGGATTGTACACTTTTAACAGTCTCTAAAGGTACACGTACATAGATTCGGTCTTTCGTGTATTGACCAGCTTAAATTTAATTCTACCATTAAAAATCTTTTCCATCGTTCCGATCGTGACGGAAAGCACGAAGTACTTTCCGTTATCCCGTCCCGAAGATGAATTTCACATCGACGGAAAAGTCGATGGTTATCAGTCAATTTCTTTTTTCCATGCCATTTCCCTCGCTTTTACCGACTCTCGTCCGACGGAAATCTGTCGGGTTCCGACGGTATAAAAAAAGTCTGAAAAAAGGCGTTGAATCCTCCCAGTAAAAATTTAAAAAACCGTGAATATCGCGTAGTGGCGTATAAAGAGGGCAAAAAAAAACAAAAAAATGAAAAAAGCAACAACAAAAAAAAAGCGTTGCTGTAAAAGTCGAACTCCCTGAACGAGCTATGGCGATACAGAGGAGTTTACGGTCGTACCTATAAATATATAGCGGTCGAAGAGAGGATGAGAATGAGGATAATGGCGAGCGAGGACAAATTGTTGCTACCGGTGGATGTCAACCTGGCTCGGCTCAGAGGTGGCCATCGTAACGAGGCTAACTCTACAACAGTGTGAGAAACCCGGTGAATAGGAATGGGACGGGGGGGGGGGGCTGACTGGGGGAGGTAAACCAGCAGAGAAATTGGCGCGGTGCGAACACCGACACAGGACAAATATTATTCGGTCTCTGGTTTGCTCTGTCCGTGTCACGGACAGCCAGGAGCGGTCAGGTCAGGAAGTGCCCTCGCGCTACTCCGGCTACTGTTGTTATAGTGGCTCTTAAACGCACCAGGAAAGAACTATTTACCCATCGGATTGTTCCAAAACACCCACTTGCTAACGAAAATTCTTCACCAGGGAGCCATTAAACGTTTGGCTTTGGATCGTTTTTTTTCTTTAGTTTCGTTTGTCATTACTAATTTTTACTATGTGCAATTAACACGAGACACGATGGAATGGTCATTACATATTCAGCCGTTCGAGACATTGGTTCGTTATTTTTTATTTTCAATCTTACTCTTCGATATTAAAACTTTATTCCTCGAAGTAAAATTTGTTTCTTTTTTTTTTGCATAATTGAAAATCTTTTTTTTAACGCTTCAATGAAATATTATGGAACTGTTATGGAATATTCAGTAGCCGAGACATTGGGTTATCATCTTTTACGTTCAATTTTTTTCTACGATATTACAACCTTCTTTTCCCCGAGGTAACATCTGTTTTTCCTTGTAATAAAAAAACTGTTTCTCGCACATGCAACCGTCAGGGGGTTGAATAAAATGAGATTGTACTTTCGAAAACGGCGATTGGTGATTTACCGAGAAACGCTCGCAAGGTCGGGAGCTCGGATTGCAAAAGTAAGAATTGCGACAGTGGCGTTCCTTCACTCCCCGATCTCGTTTTCCTTCTTTGTATAAGCGTATGTCTTAATTGAAAGGAAAGTCTCATTCTTTAGTTCGTTCGAAAAACAATGTTATTTTTTTTCTGTTTCTTTTACTTCATTTTGTTTGGTCAAACAGTCGCTTAAGGAAAATTGAAGGCTACAGACTTTACGAATCACGAAATTTCGGTAGTTTCTTTTTTTTTTTTTTGTCAAATCCGTTCGATTCATTTAAACGAACGAATTTCGGTAGTTCGGAAGGGTGCGCGCATGTAAGTCGCGTTTGGTTCGCCACAAGGCACTCGACCCGTAGTCCTTGGCTCGTTCGCACGGACACACACGCGCGCACTTGAAACTTTTATACGCAGGCCTGCAGCATCATGGAATGCAGTCGTCGAGTCGAGAGAGTAGTGTGTACCGACCGTTCTCGGCTGACGGTGATGCGGATTCCTTGCTCCATGCACGTAACTCCTTTGCCCTACGCGGCTGTGTATGCGATATTGTCGATGCAGCCACTCGAGGCAGAGTTGCGCCTGTCCGTCGGTTGTTAACTATAATACATTAATAGCGAAAAGTTAGATATATTTTCTTCGTGGAAAGTATCCCACCGTCGTGCAGGGCTGCATTCCAGCAATATTTATATCTCGAGGCTCGAGCCAAATATCGCTGATCATTAGAAATAGATTATTGGAGGCCGGAAAATATATTCCGAGGACTGCAAACGTGTTCAAGCGCAGAATAAAGATTGTACTGGAGCTTAATCTCAGGATTGCACTTCAGTTTGATGTTAAATCTGCATTTTCGTTTGACCTGAAGTTTCAATTGAGGTTGAGCCTCAAATTTGAACTTGTCTTTGACCTCAAGTTGGAAATTGGGTTTGGCCTCAAGTTGAAACTTGGCTTTGACCTCAATGTTGAACGTGGGTTTGACTTCAATCTTGAACTTGGGTTTGGCCTCAAGTTGGAACTTGGGTTTGACCTCAACGTTGAACGTAGGTTTCACCCAAGTTTGAACGTGGGTTGGACCTCACGTTTGAACCTGGGTTTGACCTCAAGTTTGAACTTGGGTTTGACCTCAATTTTGAAGCTGGATTTGACCTCAAATTTTAACTTGGGGTTGACTTCAAATTTGAATTTGCGTTTGACCTGAAATTTGAATTTGGGGGCTTTGCCTGAAATTTGCATTTGGGTTTGACCTGAAATTTGAATTTGGGTTTGACCTCAAGGATCATCGTAAAATTCTGACTTGAGAACGTTAATAAATGTCCATTTCGTAGTGAGGCAGACAAAAGAATACGCAAGTAAAGTTTGGCCTCGTGAATCCCGCGAGAGGAGTTACGAAGTACAGCCGGAGTAGTAGCGGCAGGCCAGCAGTAGCAGCCACGGGTATCGTAGTTTATTACTACTAGTGCTAGTATAGAAGAGACGAACTCAACTATTCCGGGCTAATCTCGCTCCCGGTGTAATAAAGATTCTCGAGATAGCTCGTAATATTGCGGCGAGTTGGTTGCAATGTGCCAGTGCGGTTGCCCGTGGTAACGAGATGAGGCACGAAGCAGATTCGCAGTTGGGAGAAACGTGGTCAATCCGTACTGCCACTGATGTCGTGCTTCGAGCCTCACGTCCACACGACCGCACAGTACAGATGCATTTTCTTTTTTTTTTCTTTTTTCTAATTTTTTTACCGTGTCGCCTGCGGCCTACCGAGAACTCCCACTCTCCCAAGCCCACGCCGTCGACAATGATAAGACTCCGTCCAGCCACTCGTTCGTATAATTTCTCGGCTATTCGGGCTTAAAAAAAAAAAAAATATCGCAGTCAGCTCTGAAATGTTTATCTATTGACAAAATTTGATTGTTTGGTTTGCGTTCACAAAACTGTCCGAATAACTTTAAAAATATATAAAATAATTAAAATAATAAATAAAAATAAAAATACAATATCGTATTGAATGTATTGTTCGTGAGTTTTTACTTCACAATAGACAGTCTTTATTTTTGTAGGGACGGAGCGTACGGTCGTAAGTAAACACTTAACTTTGACCTTGATTACGTACGCAGATTTGAACATTATCGCGAAACGAAGTTTCAGCTTGATTACGAATTTGCGACTTTCCATAATTCAGATTCGATTTCACAACCTCGAACAGTTATTATTCGACCGAGTTAGTAGGAGAAAAAATGCTCTCCATAAATGTCCCCAGCCTCCGTTTGTCGCGGGTTCGACTCACACATTTCCGATGCAAGACACTCGACACGCGCGCTCATTCATTCGCTTTCAATGGAGCCAATCCAATCGGAGCCTCGTTCAATCGACGAGGTCGGAAGCTCTCGATGTTTCGATACAAACTCACGAACCCTCCGCCCTCCACTGATGCTCGAGCCGGTTGCCAATCATCTGTATCTGGGATGACAAACATAAACACAATTATTTAATAAAAAGACTCTCGAATCTCGTTCGAAGCTCCCGCGCCTCCCTGTCCGATTCCGAATGGTTATAATTATTATATAAATTATTATGGCTATCTAAATTATATATGTATTTAATAATAGCGATTATGTTGGCTCGCGCGCTCGTATGGATTTCGTAAATTAAGTTTGCCTTTATCCCCACTTCTATAAGAACTCTGACTTGTTGATACCTAACTTGATCTTAAGTTCGAACTGAAGTTTCATCTTAAACTTATTGAAGGAACCGTCGAAATTTGAAATTCTCCGTTTTATCCGCTTTTTCGACTATTCTACAATTTTTATTAACATTGGTTTTAAACTTTTGACTTTGACAACTTCTGGGCTATGTAGTGGAGACTTCAAGAAGTAACCCAGAATTTTCTTCAGATTTTTTGAAAGCCTAGAAAACTTAAGTGCGCGATGAAATTCGAGCTAAATTCTGATCTTAATTTCGATCTCGAGTTCAAACTAATGTCTTAAAACTCGACCCTAAGCTACCGTAATTACCATTGTAATACCACACTTCCACTCAGTACGTACATTGTCTGTAAGAGCTTTGCCCGTACACAAATTAAAAAAAATAAAAAAATAAAAATATTCATTACACATATTACATTAATTATTACACGGCTGCTCGAGCCGATTGTTATCAGTATCTATGATGACAAACATAAACACAATCAATGAATAGAACACTCTCGAATCTCGTCCGAAGCTCCCGCGCGTTTCTCTGCGATTCCGAGTTGTTATCATTATTATATAAATAATATATTTATATATATTAGATATATGATTTATATGTAAATGATTACACGTCCGCTCGAGCCGGTCGCGAATCATTCGTATCTACGATGACAAACAGAAGCACAATTATTTAATAAAAGACCATCGAATCTCGTCCGAGAGCTTCCGCGCCTCCCTCTGCGATTTCGAGTTGTTATAATTATTGTATAAATTATTACGGCTATCGGTAGTGCTCTAGCGTGAGCGCGTGCTGGCATGCACCGAGAGCCTCGATAAATCGATGAACCGAACGAGCCGTTGAGCAAGCCCCGAGGTCGCTGGGCTCCGTCTCTATCAGTCCGTTCTACGAGCACCTATATCGTGTCTATGTGTGTGTAATACGCACATCCAGCCGGCATAAAGAGTCCTCTCACCGACGGCTCTGTGGGAATACCTCTGCTCTACGATATTGCCGCGGATTAATGCCGATATATAATTTTTTTTTTATATATGTATATACGTATATATGGGTGTACGGATATCGGTACGTTTGCGATTATCGCGGATCGACGCCACAGCGAGGCGACGGCCAGTCAGCTTTGTTTACGTAATCTCGTACCGTCCACAGCCTGTCCGGCAATAGTGCGCGGAGCCCGAGGCCGGTACCTGCCTCGACGGGCTCCAAGTTTGACGCTAGTTACTGCAACCCTGTAACATGGCGGCCTATAAATAAAAATATAAATGCCGTTGAAATGTTTTCCGAACGAATTTGCAAGTCTCGAGCGGGAGCTGGAGTTCTAACCAGAGTCCGAACCCGTATACGTGTGTGTAACCTTGGGGGCTACATTTAAGGTCGTGCTTAACTTTGAGCGGTTGTGTTTAAGGGGAAGTGAAATTCACGTGACGGGGCGATGAGTGTGAGAGAGATAGTTGCAATTTTCAAATTAACTTTATTCAACGGTTTTAATGTTTTTGAGAAAAAAATGTATTCGGGCCGGATGCGAAATTACCGTGCGCATGCGGCTCGAATTTGCTTTTTCCTCAAAAAAATATGAGCAGCCTTTGAGAAAAGTTCATTACAGTTTTCATTATCGACGGCGATATGTCACTTCCCCTTAAGTTCTAGCTTGAATGGAGACTTTGAAGGCGACTTCTTACTTGGAATTTGACTTGGGCGCTGAACCTTAGGTTTAAACTTCAGTTCACGCGCGAGTTGAAACTTCTGTTTTAAATTTAAGTTCAAATTTCAGTTGTACTTAAGTTCATTCTCGAAATCCAACTTAAGTTCAAGCTTGGGTTTAGTCAGTTCGAAGTTGAGTACGAAATCAAGTTCAAACATAAGCTCTTAATTTAAGTTCATACTCATGATAAGACTTAAGTTTTCAACTTAAGTTCATGCTCAAGCTCGAACTTAAGTTCAAATACAATTTCATGCAAAAATTCTAACTTGAGGTGTTGCGCAAGTGCAGATGTCTGAAACTCAATTTATCGCGCGGTGATAAACTTAAGTCCGACCTCCCGAAAACGAATCCTGCAATCCTCGGAATAATAACAATAATAATAATAATAAATCTTACTCAAGAACTACAGAGCCGGATCGGAATGCAAATCGTTTGATGTTCCTCGCTTTGAAACTTTAAAAGCGGCGGACATGTGAAAAAAATAAAATTGCATCACAAGTCTTTCATCCATCTCCGTGTCCATCGTACGGCTCATCACGTGCGAAACGCTCATAGCATGATATTCCTATTGTAGCTAGCGGCGCAACCTTCGGTATTAAATTCCTCAGGATCTCGAGAGAGGCCGAGCTCTCTATCCCACGCCGGGAGTTTGTGAAAAAATGTTTGCCTCTCGTTGTTACGTCGACGCACCGGCCCGGAGAGGTGCACGAGCAAGGTGCAAAATCTCCGTGGCAATAAATCACCTTCGAGCACTTCTCCTTCCCCCTCCAAGAGCAACGCTGCCGGGTCAGTATGCGTGTAGATGCATTTGTGTGAATTTATCATCGCCCCCGAGCAAACATCGAATTTGTCTTGATAATGTGTAAACCGTCTGGAAGAAAGGAATATCTCGAGTGGCGTGAGAAAAATCTTGATTAGAGGAGAAGCTCCGGCGAATCCTCGGAGAAACGATTAATCACGTTCCCGGTCTACTACGGTTGAATAAAACACTCGATCATGAAGCTTCGATAAAATTTGTCCGACTCCACCCTCCTTAGGTTTTTTTTTTCATGTCGATGGGATTCAATTGAGCGTGAGACTGAGATTGAAAGGGTTTGAATATCGAAAGATAATTACCAAGTGAGAAACCAAGTTCGAACTTGAGTTCATGCTTGGGTTGAGATAGTTCAAAGTTGGGCACAAAATTAAGATCAAAATTAAGCGTAAACTCAAGTTCATGCTAGAGTTCAAACTTAAGTATTAAACTCAAGTCAGGCATGATTCAATTGAGCTTGAGACTGAGATTGAAAGGGTTTGTATAGCGAAAGATTGAAAGATATTTTATTATTTAATTTCTTTATTATTATACTTGGGAAAAAAAATTGGGGTAAAAAAATTTTTTAAACATCTTTTCATTACCGAAGTGGAAGGCGACGAATCATGCGTAATGTATTTTATTCTAATAACATCTCCATAAGGGCATGTGAAATTTCGTGACCGATGACAAATCTACCTTCTTATGCCATCGAAAACTCAATTTTTTGCCTCTTCAAATTCTTTCAAGTTTCGGAAAAAAATTGGAAAAGCGATTTTTTTTACTACTTTCGTATCACCGTAATTTTCACATCGAGTTATTTAGCATCCGTGCGAGTAACCGAATACGGTAGATCGAGAACGTGAACAACGTAGGTGCTCCCCCCCCCCCCCCCCCCCTATTTCGTAATATTCTCGTCGCTCAATACGGCCTCTCGCAACGCCGTTAATGCAAAACGCATCGCGAGGGCTCGCGAGAAATTAACGGTTCGGCAGAGACGTTAGAAAGAAAATACTCGAACGCGGCCTCGAACTCGACCTTGCTGTCGCCAGCCTGTGTTAAATCCCCTTAACGGCATAAGGAATTTCGTGATCCATGACAAACTGTCTACTTTCCCACACCTTCGAAAACCCAATTTTTCTCTCGTCCCAATTTTCTAAAGTTTCGTAGAAAATTGGAAAAGTAATTTTTTACCGACCGAGCGCACATCGCGCAATTTTCACGTCCCCTTAAGGGCATTTGAAAGAATGCGAACAACGTGGGTTTTTCGCATCCTCATTCATATATTTATTCATTACTTTATTGGTATATTGAAGGGCTAGGCTCGATTACAGGCGCGATAGGTGAACGCATCGGCTAAACGCACAATAGCATATTGAGAGAGCGAGCCATAGAAATGAGTAAATATATTTATGAACAAAGTGAAAGAACGACAACAAAAGAAGTCTCGTAAAATGCCAAATAACGAAAATTCGTCTTGTTACGAAATGTTAAATGCGATGAGTAAAATGAATGTAAATAAGACTCGGGTAAATAATTATGCCGCCTCGACGCAGCTTCCCATCACTCGCGGAACTCCATGTTGAACTTAATCGTCCAGCGAGTAATGTTCTCGTTATCGCGCAACACCGCCTTCTCTTGTCCTCTCGCAAACACCGTCGATGCAAAACGTACAGCGAGGACTCGCGAAAAATTAACGGTTCGCCAGAGACGTTAGAGAGAAAACACTCGGACGCGGCCTCGAACTCGACATTGGACGCGACCTTGCCACCGGCACATCCTTTCCCGGGGTGCTTCTCTCTCGGTTCTCATCCTCCGAGCTCGCTCTCTCACAAAACTCAACGATACTCGCGCAGCTCACGTCAATAATAATAATTCTCCGTCCCAGTCTCGTTCGTTCTTTTTTATTTTTATCGTAGATAGAAATCTCTCGTTCGCTTTCACTCGCAATCTTTCGTCAAATTCAGCAAACTTCCGACGATCGAGCCAGGCCAAGTTCTCGTCCGGAGGCAAATTTTTATCGACGATGAATCCATGTAGGTTCGAGAATTTTTTTTTTTTTTTTACTATATTGAATCTTCCCTCCGGTAGATGCGATAGAACATCCATATTGATTTCACTTTTCCCGCGAGTTTGTGGACTTGGCCGAGAGCTCCCGACGTCTCGAGAGGAATCTCATTTCAATACCGGCAGCACAGCCGGTCCCGAGAAAGTCCGATGGTCTTCTTTACGTTTCTCTCCTTCCCTCCGCCAGCGAAGCACATCTTTCCGGGAGTTCTTTGATCTCCGCGACTTTATACACTTATACCGGCGACTGTTTATCGATTACGCAAAACCCTCTCGGAGAACTCGGCGTGATAGGAATAATGGAAAAGGATCGAAAGCGGGATAAGCGTTCGAGGTGAATTAGCTGGTAATAGACTGGGCGAGATTATAGATCGCTGGAGCGTTTAACGCGTGAGATTCCTGGCGGCTGTTATCGAAGCGTTCGTTATGCGGGGCACACGAGATCTCGTCGGACAAATATCGTTCTACGCTTAACGGAAGTTGGCAATGATCTGTTGAGAGGAAGATTAATAAATAAATAGAAATTCAATTGTGTCGAAATAACGTTTGACGAATTTTCTATAAAGTGCGTTCCTATCAGTCAAATATTTTCCGAACTTTTCGGAACAAATTCAGAAAGATCTGGTCTTAAAAAAAAAATAGCGGTTTTACCGTTAAAGGATTAAGTGGGAACTAAAAAATGATTTTCACTCATCTTACAGGCAACTGCCTAAAGAAGAACCAACAAAATGTATTTTCCACAAAACCCATGTAATCCTTTTTGCGAAAAGCTTCGTAAATAAACTTTCTTTTTCTCATTCATTTCTCCCTTTTATTCTCTCTCTAAAGGAATTCTAAAGGAATTTCTCTCTAAAGGAACAATACCGGGCATTACAGGAATAAGACAGTGAAAACGGCAAAAGGACATCGAGGACGTTAAACTAAGACAGTAAAAATGAAGAAAAAAAAGTGAAAAATATATTTAAAAAATAAAACAAAAAATAGCTTTTGTACCATCAAAGCCTTAAGTAGGATCTAATAAATGATTTTCACCAATCGCTTCGGCAAATGCCTAAACAAAACCCCAACAAAATATATTTTTCACAAAAACCATGTTAGCCCCTTCGCGAAACGCTTCGTAAAAAATCGCCCCTTTTACTCTTTTCTTTCTCGTCCCCTCTAAAGGAAGAATAACGGGCATTACAGGAATAAGACAGTGAAAACGGCGAAAAGGACATCGGGGAGGTGAAATGAACAAAGTGGGCGATGTAACCGAAGTATAGGCTTAGCAGGTCTCTGAAAGCCAGAGGAGGGGGGAGGGGGTCTTCTGGAGCGAACGGAACGTACATATAAGACGGAGATCCGCGAGCCTGAATTATTGAGGATGGCGTGCAGCTCGCGGCGAGCGGTTCGTCGCGTACGCCACCGAGCGCCGCCGGGGGAGGTGCACTGCGAAACTCGCCCCCCTCGTGCTTCTCCAACTGCTGCTGGCGCTGTTTCCGCACGAGAGTTCCAACCCAACCTATACCTATAATACCGCGACAGGTCGCCTCACTGTCTGCTCGACGCTGGCCCGTCTCCGCTCGCCCGGCGTCCGGCACCCTCTTCTCCGCGAACTGTTACTCCCACTCGCCGACCCCCTGCCGCAACTTCGCTCCGCACAACTTATGCCTCGTGTTACGTATGATTCTTTTTCTTTTTTTCTACCCCCGGCTTTATCGCGGACTCGAAAACTTTTTGCCAGCTGGAAATTACAATTCTCGTACGAAACGAATTTTGAAAAATCTGAAAAAATAATTATACCGACTTTTCATTTTATTTCATAGTAGTTTAAAAAAATATGTATATATAAAAAAAAAAATGTTATTGGGATTAGATAAACTGTCCGACAGCAATGGCCGGCGCATCATTATTATGCAAGCCGAGATATAAATGACAAAAGTTTAAAAAATAATCATATTTAAGAAATTAATGTCTCAGAGTTTTCTTGAAAAAGATACTAGTATTAAAAAAAGTCTCGCTTCCGTACAACTTATGCCTGGTGTTACGTATGATTCTTTTGTTATTCTGCCTGCAGCTTTATCGTGGGCTCGAAAACTTTTTGCTAGCTGGAAATAACAATTCCCGTACGAAACGAACATTGAAAAATTTGAAACTAGATTTATATCGACTTTTCATTTTATTTCATAGCGGTTTAAAAATATATATATATATATATATTTTTTTTCATTTTTTTTTTTGCTTTGATGAGTTGATGAAATGTCCGACGGCAAGGCCCGCGCATCATTATTATGCAAGCAGAGATATAAATGACAAACGCAAAAAAAAATTTAATTAAGAAATTAATATCTCAGAATTTACTTCAAAAAGATACTGGTATTAAAAAGAGCCTCACTGCGTGCTCGACGTTGACCCGTCCCCATTCGCCCGGCGTCCGGCGCTCTAATCTCCGCGAACTGCTTCTCCCACTGCCGCAACTTCGCTTCTACACAACTTATGCCCTGTGCATCGTATGCGTACACGAGAACTTTTTGCCAAACTGTAAATTGCCATTTTCGTACGAAATATGTTGAAAAATTTGAATAACGAAATATCACGTTTTCATTTTTTTTTCTTTTCATAGCAATTATTATTTTTTAATTCTCCAGTGAAACAAAAGGTCCGATAACAATGGCCGCCACATCATCATTATGGATGTCGAGATATAAATGACAAAAGTAAAAAAAAAAGAAAGTCAAATAACAAATAAATATCCCAGAACTCACCCCAAAAAGATACTGACATTAAAAAGTATCTAAAAAAATTGCGACGTTATGGTGGTATTTTTAATACCATTATTATTATTATTATTATTATTATTATTATTATTATTATTATGAAGAACATTATTTTTTTAATGAAACGAAAGGAGAACCTGAACAGTTCTATCTTTAATTTTTGTTACGGTGAACAAGCCGCGTTCACGGTAATTAATTATCAACTACATCCGAGAGATTGTATTTACCAAATATATGGAAGTATTTATTATGAGTTTATAACAGTGCTCTACTTGAAACCTAAAAAAAAAAATACAACTCGCTAACTGCACTTCAAGTCCTTGGAGTGTTTCTCTCAGACATTTGCCCATTAAGAAAACTTTGTTTCCTGCTGTACGAAATTCTTGCTGTCGACCCGTCGTGACCTCGGCGCTTCTCTCTCCGGACGTCGCGTAGCTGGAAGAGCCGAGGCAGTAACGGAGCGGTAGGAAGCAGGAAGTGGGGAAAGAAACCGAGCGTGAACGAGCTTCATCGGGGTTTCCGATGTAACGTTACGTTCGCGGCTTTACCGAGCAGAAGAGCGAGCGTACCCAGAGGGCAGCTTGTATTAGGCGATTCCGGGTCATCTCACGATTATCACTACTAATTGAGACACTCGTTAAACGCGCGAAGTACGCCCGACGAAGCTTCGGGCTGCGTCGTATAGACGACCTCATTAAAATTTTCCCTCGTCTCGCCCTGTCCTAATATACTTTCCTTGTAATGTTTCTCGTGCTTCTGATAGTGCGCGCTCGCCGTGACTCGTCCCAATCGTTGTTAACACTTCAGCGCATTGCTGAGTCGGGGGATGATAAAATATGTTTTAAAAATGTGTCGGTAGAATTTTGTAAATTGAATCGTTTTTAATGACGAGGACGAAAAAGTTGATCGGACTTTTTTTCAAATTTCCGTTTTAAATAATCTATACTTATATTGTTTGAAGTCATTTCAATCGCTATTAACACCTCGGCGCATTGGCGCCGAGTGTGAATTTTTTTTTAAATGTGTACAAATTTGTTAATTGAGACTTTTTAATAATGATAATGAAAACGTTCATCGGACGTTTTTTCGAATCTCAATTTTTAAATGTCGATCTTCATTGCTTAACATATTTCATCGATAAATATGACGTATATTGTATTATTCATAATTTTAATTCATAGGTTTTGTTATTTCGTTTAAGTACTCATTTTCATATTCGAATATCGAAATGAGTAATTAAACGCGACACAAAAAATGGATTATTATTTTTTTATTTTAATATTTTTTAAAATTATTATTTATCATAAATAATCCAAAACCCGTTCGAAATGATCGATCGTTCCGACCGGTTTTGCGATGTTCGGAATTGCACACGCACGAGACGAAAACGCAGACGCGTGTCCGCGTTTCCTCGCGGCTCGCTCCAAAACGGGCGTTCACCCAGACGTCGGACCGTGACTCTTTTGTCTGTCGGGCTACGTGTCGCGAATACCCGATTAGCCCGGAGAAATTTCATGATGCACCGCTGATCGCGAAAGTAGTCTTTCATTCTCCATCTGTCTAAAAAAAAAAATAAAAAAATAAACAATTGAAATATATGGTAAAGAAATTTTGATTTATTTCACGTACGTTCTCCCATAAGTCTCCGTCAAAGCCTGGTTTGCGCCACGCTCCAATTTATCGCCTTTGTGAATTGAAAAGACATAACTTAAATCAAGTGTACCCATTTGTTAAATTATCTCAATAAAATTTGAAAAAATAGTTTTCCAAAAAATAAAAAAAAATAAACATTTATCGGTACAAATTTCCTTTTTTCCCTCGCTTGAACCAAAGCTCCGACGTGCAAGCTTTGCAGTGCAAAGAAGCCGTTCGCGAGATCGATATAATATGACGATTAAAGCCGTTTCGCTTTTTCATGCCTTTTGCTTCGTCATCGAAGTCGTGATTATTGTGTAATTTTAATAAAATTTCAAAAAACAAAAAGAAAGAAAATTTAACTCTATGAATTTTCTTTTTTGTTTTTTCCTTCGAAGCAAAGCTCTAACATGCCGGCAAAGAAGACAAGCAGTCCGGTCATGAGGTCGATACAATATGACGATTAGAGCCTTTTTTTTAATGCTACATAACACCCGATACGTGTCCTTCGTCATTGCCGTTTCCCGGACCATCGCGTAGCATCAACATGCGGCGTTGAATATTGAAAAATAAATGAATTCGTCATCGAGGTCGTGATTGTTGTACTGCGCCGTGTTATAACCGTGCAACTTTCGCATCGGGGCTCGGTACGTGTATCGTCCTCTATTACGCCTCTACCAAGGCCCTTCGCGAACTCTCGTCTCGTTGTAATTTTAAAAACTTGCTCGTGTCGAGCCTCGGACGACGATTGTGCGCCGCAAAGTGCACAACACACGCGTTCCTTTCCCATGTGCAATTTCTGACGACGAGTTCTCTCTTCTCTGACCCCGCGATACTTATACGGTATATATGTATACACCGTATATATATAAAAATATATGTACGTGTATATACGTTATAACGCGCACTGTATGGCGGTCGTACGAGCCACGTAATATCTAGTCTTTCGGCTCGTTCAGCTTGACGCCACAGTCGGGGTTATACACCACCTTAATACACCGGTGGTTATCCTTATTCTTCGTTCCTCGCTTGATCGCTCGAGCCATTAGTCTATAACGGGCCTATGCTAGAATTCGTGCGGGTAGAATCGATTTGACGAAGTGGCGATATTTTTTTTGTTCCCCTATGTCGAGGAATAAAAAAGCAGTCGTTCGCTGCAACTTTCTTCTTTTCGTTTATAGCGCTGCGGAGAGAAAAATGTTTTTCATCATTTTTGCATTGTTTTTGTTGAATTATTTTTTAGATTAAGACTTTACTCTAAGATACTAATTGAATGTACGATACTAGAATGTATTGTTCCCTCACTTTTTGAAGGACCGGATGTTATCTTATGAGAAATATCCTGCGGTCCGAGTCACCCGTCGTTCGGCAGCCTCTCCATCCCTATCGACATAAGTGCATGTATAACAGCTTTACACGTATACGTTGGAAGGAAAGACAGCGGATCGGATTTAAATACAATCATTTTTATAATATAATATTTTCATTTATTTATTTTTCAAATCAATACTTTACTCTATGATATTAATTGAGATACTGAAATATTTTGTTCCCTACGCGAAAATGTTTTTTTTTTTTAACTCCATACGTTATCGTACCGGATGAGAAATTGCCTGCAGTCCGAGTCACTAGTCGTCCCGGAGCCTCTCCATCCCTATCGACATAACTGCATGTATAACAGCTTTACACGTATAGTTTGGAGGGAAAGACAGCGGATCAGATTTACATACAATAATTTTTATAATATAATATTTTCATTAATTTTTTTTTTATCAATACTTCACTCGATGATATTAATTGAGATACTAAAATATTTTGTTCCCTACGCGAAAATGATTTTTTTTTTAAATTCCATACGTTATCGTATCGGATGAGAAATTGCCTGCAGTCCGAGTCACTAGTCGTCCCGGAGCCTCTCCATCCCTATCGACATAAGTGCATGTATAACAGCTTTACACGTATACTTTGGAGGGAAAGACAGCGAAGAGGGCGGACGGCAACAGATGGGGGGTTCGTACCGCGGAGGTGACCACCCTCCAGGTAAAGCCTCCACCGGGTGGGTTGGATTTAGTGGGTGGCTATCAAATATGCTCGGACAGATGCGTCGTCCCCACAGTAGTTTGCGATTCTTCCCTTCGCTATGTTTTCCCGGCCATCCACTTGTATATATACATATATATTTGTTTCCTACCACCGCAACGCAGTATTGGTACCCGTCGCGCAAGTCGCACCACCGGCCACTTTTCCTTTTTCTTTCTTCAACCGCCGAGAAATACGTACCACCCCTACTGCAACGCACTGCTGGACTAACTGGAGGAGGGAACTTTTTTTTTCAGTCTCTTGGCCGCTCATTTTTTTCTTTCTTCAATTCTATAGTCTTATATCTCCGTCTTCTCCTTTTTACATATGTATATGTATATGTATATGTATATGTATATGTATATGTATATGTATATGTATATGTATATGTATATGTATATGTATATGTATATGTATATGTATATGTATATGTATATGTATATGTATATGTATATGTATATGTATATGTATATGTATCTTCCCTTTAATTTCTTTTTCGTCTCTTGGACCTAGCGTGGTCGCCACGTAATTACAGAGAGCTAAGAACTCTGGCCGTGTAGCTCGAAGCTATACGCTTGGTGCATTTTTTTCTTCTTTTTGGTGAGCACGAAGTTTTCTGTCGGCAGAAACGTCGACATGTCGCGACGTTTCTGCCGACGGCTATAATTTTTAATTTTTTTTTCCTGCGCTCTATCTTGCTCGCATTCAATTTTTTCACATGAACTTTCCCTCAGCGGGCTTTTTTGCTCGAGAATTCTAAGACAATGGAGAATTCGCAGGAATTTTGCTTCTGGATGGTGGATTTTTTTAATTTAATTTTTTTTTATTATTATGATGCGGACGAGGCAACTTAGAAGAGGCTGGAGGGCATCGGTTGTTCAATATCGGAACAAACGGAAAAATCCATCCGACATCCTCTTGCCGAGTTTCGAGCTACGTACGTGTGTGCGCACGTGTGTTATTTTGTGTATATTACGTGCGGGAACGATCGCTTCTGTTTACAAGCTTCCGTTTAGATATTGCGCTACGGTACACGTCTATATATTCCCCGATGCGAAATCGACTTTGCGTTACTGTTTGCATAATGTACAAAAAAAATTGATATTAAATTCGCAGAGCTTCCGACAATGTTGCTTATTTGGTCACTTTAAATTTTAGTTTAGACGTAAGTTCAAAATTAAATTTAACCTTCAGTTCAAACTTAAGTTTAACCTTGAGTTTAACCTTACATAGTAAAAAAAATGTGTACTATTAACAAACCTTTTTTGCCCACAAACGTCGACAATTATTTTGTTGTTAATATTGCAAAAATTATTCGTAAAATTGACAGACATTTTTGTAAAATGGACAAGACTTTTTTGTAAAATTAACAAGAAAAGAATTGTGGACGTTTGCTGACAAGAAACGTTCGTATCATTTTTACTGTGTAAGCTCGAACTTCAGTGTGAACTTAGGTTTAAACTAAGGTCAAACTTTGGTATGCTCTTAAATTCAAACTTGAGTTTAAATTTCTATTCAAACATAATTCCAACTTAGGTTTATAATTTGGTGTAAACTTGATTTCAAACCTAGGCTTAAACTTTTAAGTTCGAACTGAAGTATAATTTTGGATTCGTTTCTTTCCTCGTGATAACATGGATCATATTATCTTCTGGCCCGTTCAATTATTTTCGACGATACTTCCTATCAGATTTCCCGCGATTCGTAAGTTCCTTTCGCGATACTTCTCTCCTCGTTCGTAGTCATATGAGATAACAGCCAGTATAGGTAGGATTTAAATGTCCATATATGTATGTGTGAATACACGCGGTTGAAGCGAACGTCGAAGTAGAGAAGTTCGTAGGAACTCTCGCGATGCCGCCGGCCGTACGCCGATTAATTATGCAGCTGGAGTGTCGATCGATGCATGGCCGAACGTGTCCGCGTAAAATATTGATACCGCGCGATTCCCCGCTGTCCCCCCAACCCCCGACACTCTTTCTTCTATCTCACCGACCCCCACCTCGCCCGGTTTGCAATAGGTATACGAAGCCCTTTATCGACCCCCCTGTACAGTTAACTCACTCCACAATACTCGGAAATACGTCGTTGAAAATTATATTAAATTTTATAGAGCAAATTTAATATATTATCCCATTGGAATAATAGTATGTGAATGCCAAAATATTTCCCTTTTTTTGGTGCAGTATGAAAGCCTGTTCGTATTTATAGATATCTCGCTTCGATTCCAAGAGTACATTGAATTATCTAAAATTTTTGAGGCAATTAATATCAAGCCAAGTATAATTAATTACTCGCGAACTCGAATTACGTGTAATGTAACAACCTGAAATTCCTCCAAAATTTTCAAAAAGATAAGTTTTATTTTAATACAAAGTAAAGCGCACTGAAGAACCTACCACCTATATTTGATCATGTTTTTTTTACTTGTTCATTCCATCCCAAGAATGGTTGATCCTTAAGTTTTTTGTTTCTTTTTTTCGAGGAGCAATAAAGTTCTACAGTATTTTCAAATCCACCACTACGGATGGTGACTTTTTTTTAAATCCCGATACATTTCGTTTCGTAGCTTCGAAATGTCCCTTCATTCGCAAGATGTACCTGTTGTGACGACGAGTCTGGCGATGAGCGCGCGCTTGAAAAGATGCGAGCGGCCGGAAGTTCCGTGGTTGATCGCCCGCCTTCCTACACATGTATATATATATATATATATATATAGACGCAAAGAATTAAATATATATATATATATATATATATATATATATATATATATATATATATATAAATTTAATTCTCGGCGTCTCGGAACTAGAAAAGTCGATAACCGATATCGGGAATCTCGTTGAGGGCGACTATTTCCGTGTTACCGTCGGATTCGGGGAACAAGAGCAGCGGCAAAAAAGCTCGTGGAAAGGAGGAGGGGAGGAGAGGTCGCGAGAAGTCGCTCGGCTGGGCGATCGATCCTGCAAAATCGAACCGGGCCACCCACACTATCTTTATTTCTCGTTCTTTTATTCTCTAAACTTAGTATCTTGCCTTCCTCCTCTCCCGCGCCTATGTGTATGTCTTAAGCCACTGGCTCGCGTTCCTCAAATCCTGCGGCCGAGCGGTAACTGGAAATACATCGACCCTCTGACGCAATATCGCCTGGTCGCGATATTTCGTCTAGGCCTGTGCAGAAACGACTCGGCTAAAATAATGATAATAATAATAATGCAATTTTTTAACTTGATTCAATTTAATTATTTTTTAAATGGTTTTGTTACTCTTCATTAATGAAATTGTACAACACAGTCGAAGCGTCGATACGCCTTGATACGTAAGGCTTCAGAATTTTTTTTCTAGATTTCTGTTTTGTAGTAATGATAATGATCATTATAATGGATTTTTTTTACTTGATTCATTTAAATCATTTTTCAAATGATTTCATTACCAGTACTATTACATTAAAAAATTTGTACGACACACTAGAAGCGTCGATACCTCTTTATACGTGGCTTCAGAATTTTTTAATTCTTTTTCGATTTTTTGTTGCGACATTTTTTTTGTAATAATAATCATAATTCAATTTTTTTACTCGATTCAGTTTACTTATTTTTAAAAATGGCTCCATTACCAATCATTGATAAATCTGTACGACACAATCGAACGGTCGATGCGTCCTGATACGCAAGGCTTCAGAATTCTTAAAAAAAAATAATGTTTTTGACTTTTTTTTTACCGAGCTACCAGCGACGGTCGAGATAAAAAAAATCCTGTTTACGGTCAGACGAGGCTACGAAGGCCTGAAATCAAGACTTCAAGAGATTTTAGATCTCTCTATCCGACAAGCTAAAAAAATTAAATAAACTCACGAAAAACGATCCATCCTCATTATCTGTTCATCTCCCAGAACCGTCGCGAGGAATTAACACGTCATTAGATACACCCGGTGTCCCCTCGCACGCGTGCGGCCGTAAAAAAAAGAGGAACAGAAAACGAGAAAAAAGAAGGGGTTAAAAGATAAAGAGGGAGATCGGTTTAAGGAGAGGGGGTTAAGGGGGTGGTTTGCGGCGATACAGAAGGCTGGGAGGGTTGTAACTCACCTATAGAGTGGTGATACAAATAATCGTCGAGTCAAGTGAGTTGGTAGTGGTTGGTCGAGGCCAACGTACAGCGCACCTCAAACACCACATAAAAATAAATATACATACACACATATATATATCGAATGCTCAGAAACAGAAGGACTTATATTTAAATTACCTTGTATTTTAAAAAATGGACTTACGCCCTTCCGTCTCCGAGCAGTAGTTAATATGTATGCATCCATACAAAGATACGTACGTCGACTGCTCAGAAACAGAAGGGCGTAAATGTTATATTTAAAAAACAGGACTTACGCCTTTCTGTTTCTGAGCAGTCGATATATCTTCCTACACATATATATGTGGAGTGAAGTACGAAAGACTTATAGCGAAAGGGGGGGAAAGTGGTATTGCTATAGTGCACAAAAGTAGAATAATATCGACCACTTGGATATTGTTGATGCGAACGGTAACCAAGGGTGACAAGACTAGCCGTGACCAATGGCGAGCCTCGCGGTGTCCGTAGGCCGTCCAATCGGGGCTCATAGAGCTGCCGGTTTTTTGATTGGGCGATCATCGGGGATAAGAGACGAGTTCGAGGCCACTTGCAACCACAAACGTTCGCGCGGCACGGCGCGAAGTGGAGAACCGGAGAGATATAATACGCCGTACAAGTTATTTCCCTCCGAAGTCAAAAAATATTTTGTATTTTTTTTCTACAAGTCCGTCGGTCGTAGGACTCGAGTTTGGAGTTCAGACACTTCGCACACTCGTCGTCGTCCGGGTCGACCTTCGGCCAGGCGCTCTCTGTCTTCTCGGCTGAAGTACACAACATCGGCGGACGATTTAACTTTTTTTTTTCTCGACTTTATTTTCTGTTTCGAACTGTGCGCGATTTTATTTTACTTTTTTTGCCGCACGAAGAGGCTTCTACGAATTTTGTACGAGGGACACGAGGGATCGACATCGTTTTATTCGTAAGATTCGATTTGAAGTCTTTTAACACCTTGTATGTTGATTTTTGCACTTTTGGAATGAGGATTTTTTTTTTTTTTTTTTTTTTTGAGGTTTTGAGGATTTTTAACTCAATTCTAACGTAATCGTGAGGTTCGTGTAAAGGAGTGAATTTACTGCACCTTCGGAGAGTCGATTCTGAAAATAAAAAGTTGGTTTGGAAACAAATTTGAAAAATTTTCTCCGTCAATCGTCTCGAACTTCTGAGAATGCGATAAATCTTTTTTACGCATGCTAAGTTGCTTGATGCTGATTTTTTGTTGAAAATTTTATCGAATTTTTGCCTTGGATTCTCAAAAATGTTTCTCGGATCCTGCGAAGAGCAGCAGCAACGGTAAAGGAAAGTTCGTGCGCTCAGCGAAAAAATTTCGCGAAGATCGACAATCTTTTTTTTCTCGTTAACTCTTCAGCGTTTTATCAGTAAAAAACAGAAAAAAAGTTTTTTGCCTGAAAAAAAAAAAAAATACATCGACTACCTTCGTGGAAAAATAAATGTTTGGTAAACGTAACAAACCAGCCTTTTCAACTGTGCAAATTTACACAACCCTCGATTCACAATAAATTTACACGAAACGTTAAATTTTTCTTTATCTTCTTTCAATAAATTTTATTTCCTCACTTTTCATAAAGTCAATGTAAGTTTTGATCGATATGAAAAAAAATATATTACAAAAAAAAAAAATATATTCTGTTTATGGCTTCGTCGTCGAGTCAGTAAATCCCGCGGCTTGCGTGATTATGCGAGGGTTGACACGCGTCGTTTGCAGCGAAATAGTTACGAAGCTTCGTTGCGAAAGCGCGCGCGAACCACCGAGGGCGTTTAGTTCCGTCCGGTCGTTAACGGGTCGTTAGATTTTTTTTCTTCCACAGCTCTTCCAATGCGTTCTTCGAGCCTCGACTATGAGCCATAACCGAGCGTGTAAGCTCCCGTGTACGTTTTTTTTTTTACTGTTCTCCGTTTCACCGCGGTGTTAGTGGAACAGGTAAACGCCGAGAGTCCCTTGACGCGTTCCCCCGTCCGCGCGTTTCGTTCCGCGAGCCCGAGCTCTCTCGCCCGTGCAGCGCCCGAAAAGCCTCGACGTTTAAACGGGTAATTTATTCTTTGGTTACCGAGAAAACAGCGCCGGACGGCGTTACGCGCTAAACAACGAAACGGTACATCATTGTGCAAAGAAACGGCCGCACGACAGTCAGATATTCTAATCCACGGAATTCTCTTCCGAGGGATAACGGTTTGTCTTCGGTATGGATTTTATGACTGGAAATTCATGAAAAAAAAAAAAAATCGTGCGTAAAAGTAGGCGCTTTAGGATTTACTTTAAATGCGAATATACCGCGGATTGTTGAAGCGATGCATCTTCAAAACGGTTCGAAGAAATATTTCAAGTTTTATTTCATGCTCGGAAGGCCAAGATAATTTTTTCGAAAAAAAATTAAAAGAATGAAACGGTACATCATTGCGCAAAGGAACGGCGGCTCGACAGCCAGATATTGTAATCCACGGGATTTCCTTCCGAAGGATAACGGTTTATCTTCGGTATGGATTTTATGGCGTGGGAATTCATAAAAAATAAGTAAATAAAAATTGTGCGCAATT
Organism: Stenichneumon culpator; assembly: GCA_964017025.1. Taxonomy (NCBI): domain Eukaryota; kingdom Metazoa; phylum Arthropoda; class Insecta; order Hymenoptera; family Ichneumonidae; genus Stenichneumon; species Stenichneumon culpator. Next base: position 12,994,506 of record OZ024779.1, on the reverse strand, counting down.
GTCGACTCTTTGGGATTTAGTTCAAATGCGAATGTACCGTGGATTGTTGAAACGATGTATCTTCAAAAGTGTTCGAATAAATATTGTTAAAGTTTTATAAGTTTAGACGCTTGGAAAATCGAGACGATTAAAAAAAAAGTGAACATTTTTTTCCAACTGATCTATTTATTTTTTCATATTAGTAATATCTTGACTTTTTTTGCTCAACTGTTTGAAGTACAATAGTCGTCTCCGCTGTCTCATCGAAAACGGTTGGACGACAGATTTAAAAAAATGTATTTCATGCTCGGTCATTTTTACAAATCGAATAAAAATCACTCGAAAAATTGTTATCTCTCCGGAGTACTTTTGTCGCGTTTCTCGGGTTGAAATTAAATTTTTTTCCACTCCTTACCGATAAAACTTAGAATACAGACCTTCCAGAATTCTTTTTATTTTTATTATATTTATTTGACTTGAACTTACAATTGCAATTTAAATATCGTAATATTTTCGGATCGTGTTACGCATTTATTTTTCCGATATTTTTTTTCGCCAGCGACGACATTGCAACCGTAGCTAGATTCTTTGCTCACCGTCCTCCGCTATCTTTTATATTTTTTCTTTTTATAAGAAAGAATATCTAATTCCACGGGAAGAGCTTTTCGCGAGATTCTCATTCGCTAGTAAGGCGACACAGGCAATCCGAACTCCCCGGTCGTCGAGGTTGGTTCGCGGAGGGGGTTCGATGCTGCAAAGTGGATTACATCGTATTCCGAGGTTTAACGTTTCTTTCTCCACCTTCCCTCCCCCTCTCGGCGCCCTCCGGTAAAGCGCATATTTTACACCGGATTTTCAAGTCGTCAGCTCTCTCGTTCCTTCCTGACTGCTTGATCCATGTCCACCCCTTCGCAAAACACTTTGCAAACAAAACTCGTTACCGCCCAGATTCGAACGTAAACATTAAATCCGCCACGCCATCTTCGCTCGTCAAACTCAATTTTTATTTGACAAATGAAATAGAATAAAAATAATAAGTTAGAAAAAAATTGATTGGGAAAAGAATGATTTAGAAAAATAATGATTTAGGAACATAATGATTTAGAAAAATAATGATTTAGGAACATAATGATTTAGGAAAAGAACGATTTAGGAAACAAATGATTTAGAAAAAAAAACTTCATAGCTTGTTTCATTTGTTGTTTCCAGATCGACGAAATCTGTCTGCTTCGCTTTAGTCGGAAGCCGAGCCCCACCCCGCGCGTCCTCGACGTCCCCCGAAGCTGTGCTTTAGCCGCGAGCGGCGGTAAGTGGATTTGCATAAATTTTACTTCCGGCCAAGTGTACACAGTGTGACTCGGCGGTACTTAGTGCGGTAAGCTATACCCGGTGGATGGGTGGTTAGGTCAGTCGTGAAAAAGTCGTAAAGAATTGGAAAAGAAATATAAGAGTTGAGGAAAAAAAGGTACCTCGACTGCCAGAGGCGAGTGCGAGAGGTTCGTCAGCTCGAGCCAGCGACTTTAGCGATAACGCCTCCCCCGCTTCGGGAAGCGCGCACTGAGAAAAGAGGTTATTCGACGTTAAAAAAAAAATCTTTTCTTGAATATGGCAAAATAAATACTCGGTTATCGTTGCGAAATTTTTGTCAGGTCAAATCATTTTTGTTAACGACTTAATGGTTTGCCTGTCTTATTTTTTGGGCCAATGAAATTTTATTTGGCTAGACAAATATTTATGAACGATAAATATGTATTTCACCACGTAGAGCGAAAATGTTTTTTTTTATTAAATAAACTCTTTTCTGCGTCGCGTAGCGATTTTTGGGTCCGTTGCAAATGCACGCAAACACTGTTTTGCGCGCATAAGTTTTTAGTGCTGCGTTGTTCCGGGACGAGGCGCAGTACGCTCCGTGGTCGTGGACTTTGCGCCAGGGCCAAGTCGTCCGTCCGGGAAGCTCTCAGAACTTTCGGTCTTGCCGTACGGAGGGATTCCAAAACTCTTCGATGCATTTATTTTATTTTTTATTTTTTACTTTAATGATTATTCTATATTGGGATTCTTCAAGAATGGACGTTGATTAATTCTTAGATTAGAATTGCGATGTTTCATTAAGGAAGACGGAGTTAATGAGAATTATTAAATCGCAGCGACATAGAAAAAGGAAAATGCGATGAAATTTTCTTATGTTAATACGATGCATTAGAAAATCACGTGGAATTAAGAAAAACACATACGAGATCGTAGAATCCGTGCAGTGTATCTGCGCTTTGTTAACGTAGCCGTGCAGTTTAGTCAGTGGCGTAGAAAGAAAAACAATTAAAAAATGAAACAATGTTTCCCGCGTTGGCGCATTAGCGGAGGCGCGGCAAAGAACACAGCGTTGGGTTTTGAGCCTCGAACGCATCGCCGCACCAGAAGGAGTTCCGCGGAGCGTGACTGCGGATTCGCGCCTCGCATCCGTGAAATCAGGGTCTCTTTTCTGCTTTCAACATTTCTTTTTTTTTTCTTCGAAGAGAAAATGATGAAAATTACAATGGCGACGGGGGAAGCTTCGCACCTCGCGGGGCGCCACGAACACCACGACCGAGAGCAAAAAACGAAAAAGGGACGGAATTTATGTTGCGCACGTGAAAGGCGCGTGTTCCAAATTTCGGGCGAAATCTGACTCGGTTAAATTTTTTTTTAACAAAGTTGGCCGTTTTTTTTATTTTAATATACAAAAATTAATTTATTCGAGTAATCGAATAACCGAACGAAAAATGAAACTGTCGTAAAAAATATCTTCCGAAAAAGAAAATTATTATCATATAATAAAAATCGTACGAATATTATTTACAAAAATCAATAAACCTGAGCCATCAATCTTTATTATAACTGTTACTACCATTTTTAAAAAAAGCAACTAAATACTATTCCATAGAGTTTCATATTCATTAACATAATTTAATTTTCAAAAAATAATCCCAAAATGTTCGTTCTAAATTTAAAAAAAAGAAATGTTAAAGTCCCCTTGAGCCCTATCCAAGTTGAATTGATTACAAATTCTCATGCGGTCTCTCTGCCTGGTCGGGGGTGGAAGACCTCCTCCTAAGGGGTCGCAAACTGGGACGCTTACCTTACGACCAAAATACTTCGCCACCCGGCACGAGTCGCCATGTAAAAGCGCAAGCTTTTACATCAATATATATATATATATATATATATATATATATATATATATATATATGCCTGTTCGGGTTTATAGTCGTTTATGTAAATAAACGACTAAACTCACGGATCCCTATATATACATATATATACACACACCTATACAAATTTTCCACAAACACACCCATATATGTATACATGTAGGAACACCTACCCATCGGGTTTACAAACTAGTTCTGGGGTTGCTGCTGTTGCTGTTGGTCGAGGAGAGAAAAACGCGAGAGAGGGTCGAGCGCATGCGCAATGGACGCTCAACCACCACCGGGAGAGTTTCGTGGAGAAAATCGGGGGGTGAATTCCGCGAAGCGGTTCAGTATCCACCCGGCCATCAGCTGATCGATATACTCGTCGTCGGCACGCCAGGCGTACCCGCCGCGTCGCGTCACGCACGTCACGCATCGCCACCGAGCGATACGTCGTCATTCTCTAGCTCCTGCTTTTTTCACTCTTTCCTCTCTCTTTCTTTCCTTCCATCGACATTTTTTTCTCTACTTTTTCCATCCCCACACTCTCGCAAGCCCCGAACCGATGGGGCCGTAGTCGCGATTGCGTGACCGCGGGTGTTCTCGTTTTCTATTTTTTTTTCATCCTTTTTTTACCTATTTCTCGAGCCACTCGGAAACCATAGTCCAGCTCCTCGACGTCGTCCCACCGGTAATTAGTGTCGTCGGTGCGCGCTCGCCTTTTTCGACCAAGTGTCCTTAATTTTTGTTTTATAACTCAGAAATTATTATTTTTATTTCGTTACAATTTAAGACAAAACGTAAGATTTTATTGCAATAAATTTTGGACATTTGCCTCTTTCGGCTATATGAGTGTGACATATATTTTCGCGTAGAGACCATTTTTTTTTATTCGAAAAAAAAAAGATATTGAACATTTTTATTTCATGCTGAACTTGGTTTGAAATTTTTTTCGTATTGTCAAAGACCTTTGCCTCTCGAATGAACAAGTCATTCGCATGAATTAAAAAAACATTATAAACAATTTATTAAAGTAATAAAAAAACATTGTAAAGGTCGATTTAAAAAAATATTATAGTAAATCGTGATTTAATATTAAATTGGACCGCACCGCTGATAGGGTCGGTGGTGGCGGAGCTTGCGAACCCCAGAGACACCGTCGCGACGCTCTTCCGTCTCACCCGTCGAGTGGACACGTCCGCGACACGAGGGCCGAGAGAAGGAGAGAACGAACCAGGTATGTTCCTCTTCGAGACTCCCTCGCGAACGTCTCGAGGCAACCCAGTTTTCTTCCTCTTCCCCAATTTCGCCTTTTCTTTGGTTTCTATACTCCATCGTGCACTCGACGTACCCCTCTCGAGACTTTTCTTACTATCTCTTCTTATTCGAGAGCGAGTGCCCTGATTGCTCGTGCTTCAAGAAAAATTGCTTCTGTCGCGGAGAGATTTTCAGTGTATTTATTTTACACCGATAAATCACGGTAAAAGATTTTCTACCGACAACTGTTCCTTCCTGGGCGTCTAAAGTACACAGTATTTTTTGCATACGATTTTGAAAAAAAAACTGGTATAATTTTTCCTCTAATCAATACTTTTTTTAACGGTGCAATTATATGGATTTTTACTATGAATTTGTAGTTGCAGTTCTAACCGAGAAATGTGTCTAATTTCACGAATTTTATCAACACTTCATTTAACAAAGTCTTTAACTTTAATTTGAGTTTAAATTCCACCATCAACTCAACTTTGAAACATAAAACATAATAATTACTATCGAAACAGACCATAATCGTCGTTAAATTTTTTTGGGTGGAATAAAATGCGATGAGAAAGTAACGAGAATACGATTTTCATCAAAATGCATGTTCTCATCATCGTATAATATCGCACGTCCGAAGTTTTTGAGCGAAGTTTAAAAATGATTTTCGTCGACGAGATAGAAAACGTGCGACGTAAGAAAATTCCGAGTATCGGTTACACGTAGGTCGGAATCGGGTTTCCCCTCGTGCATAATATCCCGAGGCCGTGAGCTTGGAACGATGTTGTGCCGACAATCCGTTGTACCTCCGCTCTTGTTTTCTCCCTTTGTCGAGTTCTCTCGTGTACGTGCGTCACCGCAGTGCGGTAGTCGAGTCACGCATTGTGTCCACTATTCTCGAGCCCTTCTCTTCTTCCTATTCCTCGATTAACGTCGTCGTCGTCTTCGTTTCGCTTCAACCTTCCCCCCCTCCTCCGACCCCCTGCCGACTGTCGCCTGTAGTGCTGACCGAACGTAATACTCGGGAGAATCGATGCGCGAGAGATACGAAACTCCGGTGGGATACAATGCATCAGACTGATAACCCTTGGAACATTAATATTCCCTGAATCGCGTCCAATATGCAGGCAGCTCGTATAGGCAAATGGACCGTTGGGAAATCGAATAAATTTTGAAAAAATAAAATAAAAGCAGACCCACTCCGTGTTTTGGTCCATCCGGATGGAAGAAAATAGTGAAATAGGAATAGTAAATAAATAGTAAAATAGTAATGGTGAACAATGGCAAGAGTAATAAAAAAAATTGTAGAATAGTAAATCGTTTCATTTTTTATTTTTGTTAGGAATATTCTTGAGGAATTACATGTATTGAAAGAAATTACAAAACGTCGAGTAGGTTTTATAATATCTGGTGTGTGAAGTTGCGACTGCGCAAGTCGAGGTCGCGATCCAGAATGCTCGTCGATCGCCCGATCGATAAGGACGAACCCCTCCGGGTCGCATCGGCGCGCCGTTGTGTAGGACAGGGACAAGCCCTCGACTCGATCAGCAACCTTTGTCAGCCTCTCGGGCGACTATCGCGGCGTTTGTGTATTTGGCGAGTAGAGTGTGTTAAATCTCGGCTCTTAAGTTACGTCGGGTTTATTTTTACTTTATCGTTTTTAAGGCAGCGATAGTGGAAGATCCGAAAATTTCGTAAATATATTATCGAAGAATGATTGAAATCTTGATAAACCAATTCTGCAGAGTTATCAACAATAAAGCAAAAAAAGAAAAAAAAACAACCAATAGTTCAATTATTATCGAACAAAAATAAAAATTCGTTTATCGAAAAGATTTTAAATGAAAATAAAAAAAATCTCGAATTTCCTAACGCAAATTCGCAAAGAAACAGCGCGTCAACGACACCCATTTTAGTTGCTGAACTCTCAGTCAAAAAACATTTATTCCTTAATTGAAAACCCGTATAGAAAATACGAAACAAAAAAAGAAATGCACATCAACCGCTTACATACTTCCGACGCAACTTCCGATCTTTCCGAAGGCTTATACTTCTCAACCCAGAATATTTATTCCATAATTAAAAATCCGTTTAGAACGTACAAAAAAAAAACACATCAACCGCTTAAATACTTCCGACGCGACTTCCGATGTCCCCGAACGCTTCCCCGAGCCGCCCATCCACCATTCTCTGACCGAGGCTCGCGTACGCATTTGCCCGAGGCATTAAGAACTGAAAACACACGAGCGAGTCCGTTCTCGCATCCAGCGAGCCCCAACGGCAGCGTTCACGCTCCTGCCTCGTTTCTTTCTCCGTCTCTCGGTCTCCCGCTCTCCCGAGTGTATACATTTTCCCCCTCCACTCGTTCTCGCGCCGCTGCTCGGACGGTGCCAGGAGACGTCGGCCAGCGAAGGTGGCCGAAGTGAGTCGACGGTGCCGTGCAGGGGGGGGGGGGGGGGGACAGCACGGCATGAGGCAAAAGCAGTCGTAGAAGGAGGAAGAACTCGCGGTCGTTCTCGCTGGATGAAGCTCGTCGAGGTTCCCTCGCAAAACTTACAACTTCTCCGTCTTCCCTCGCGTCCGACTTGGAACGCAGCCCCGCTGTGTGCCGCTCTCTCGAAGCGACGCCTCACCTCACTGTGTGCTCTGTTCCTTCGAATCGCTCCGAGCCACTCTCAAGTTCACGCAGTTCCACGACCACCACCGTGCGACACACAGGTGCTGATTCAATATTCCCCGACGCGCTCCTCCGCGGCCCGTTGAAGTGGCATCGATCAGACTTGACTCTATCCCTACTCTTGAAAGTTTAGTATTTTTTTTTTTTTTTTTTTTCGAGCACGTTTTTTTTTTTGAGACGTCAAGTGACAAGTGATCGAAGTTCCCAACCGTGACAGTGAAACGTTCTTTCGACTGGATTATTTTTTGCTTCTGGCAGGCAGACGAGAAAGAAACATAGTTACAGTCATTATCTTTCTGCAATATTCGAATCTGCTCGATCGGGGACGGAAATTTACATAATTCTTTCGAGACGTTATTTTTATTTGAAAAAATTTGACGGAAAATAGATAAATAAAATTTACTATTGGCAAGACTTTTTGAATCGCATCTTACGAAAAAAAAATATACCTTCGTCGAAGATACGGGGAAGATAACAGGGGAACGGTGCTTGGGCCGAGGAATAAAGATTTGATTTTTTCTTGCGATAGATTTTTTGCACGAAATACTCGACGCCACGCTCTGGTGTACACGTACAATTGCGCCGGATGCGCAGTGACCTACCGCACGTACAACTGTAGTACGGATGCACATACGGGCACACAAACGCGCGCACACGTACGCTCAGTCATCGTTCCGTCGGTGTTTGGCTCGCGCGTTCTCGTTTCCTCGGTTACAGCTTCGCCTCTCCCTCTCTCGTCGCACGCTTCGGTCTTCCCTGTCGCGACTCTCGGTCGCTCAGCGTCTCGCCAAAAGTTGAGCGTGGGTGCGAAGCGTTTCGTACACCTGTCAGGCTTATATTATATATTGTACCGTAATATAGTAGTAAATTATGCGTCCCTCGGTGTGAGAGACGAGTGCAACGATAATGGGGCTTTAATGAGCAGTTAATATCCGACGTTGTTACAGAGACGACAAAATATAGTTCAATTTTCAATGTTGTCATGCATGGAATTTCTTTATCACCGCGAGTCTCGTAGATAACGAGTTGGGTGGTCGACTCGTTGCATAATTGAACGTGTCTCAAAATTTGATTTAGGGGGTGACTGCAGGGATTTTTTGTTTAACTTATCCAGTGCTTGATTTCGATCGAAAATTTGAGCTTGAGTTCGGCGTTAATGAAAAACTTAAGTTTAAAGCTAAGAACAAAGTTAAGTTTTCAGTTACGGCCATACTTATGTTTAAAGTTCGTCATACTTAAGTTTAAAGTCACAGCAAAACTTAAGTTCAAGTCAAACTTAAGTTTGGGTCGTACTTAAGTGTAAAGTTAAAACCACACCTAGGTTTCAAGTTCGGATCAAACTTGTTTGTCAGTTACGGTCAAACTTAAGTCTAAACTTACAGTCAAACTTAAGTGTATAGCTACGGTCAAACTTAAGTTCAAAGTTAATTTTAGTTGGGATAGAAGTTTGAAGCCATGTTCGTGCTCCGGACTATAAATTCGGTCGCGATAATAACAATAATCCGAGTATAATACAGAATGCACTTCGGGCTCGTATAGTTTTAGGCTCCAGAGCTACCGGTACACTTTTAAGCTCACGAGACGCCCGGCGTCGGGACGCTTTCGTTTTCGTTCAATTGCAATGATTTATCGTTTCAATTTCACCGGGGCCATAGTAGTCACTCTCTCTCTCTCTCCCATACTCTTCTCCGAGAGTGCGCCGACTCTATTCTCAGAGCTGTAGCGACGAGCCAGCTGTGCATCGATCATTGCTCTCTCATATCCGTTCCGTATTACAGAATACTACAGGCACAAACTTCAAAATGTCTGCGTGCCGAGCCGCACTCGCTTGCGTCTCGCATTTACCTGACTCCGAGCTTTGTTTTTCAATTTATACCTCGTACGCAATTTTCGACTCGGAACTTAATATTTCGCTCCCTAATCGACCTTGGAACGATATTTCGCTAAGATTAAGGAAAATGAATGAAAAAATATATATAATGTATTGCGGTTTAAAAAAAATTTTATCTGCCCATTCCATGCATAAATTACGAGTATTAAATTAACTCACGTTTTTCTTTTTTTTCTGTCCAGGACGTACAGCGAGTCCATCCCGGTGGTTAGAGAAACGCGAGCACCATTACTGGTAAGTGTCTCGTCGTTGTTGTTGTTGTTGCGTTGCCTTCCGAGCAATCGAGAGCTCCCCGTAGCGCTCGCTCAGCTACGATTTATGCCAAATAAGCCGACGAGGCATCGGGTTTAACGCTCGTCTCGCACACTCCGGAATGCGAGGGTTTTCACTTCCGACCAATTTCCTACTTCGATGAAAAAAAAGAAGTGAAGAGCCGCGAGTTTTAAATTTATCTGCGATCGTGAGCTATTGGATATATATATATATATATATATATATATTTAGTTTTATTTTTATTTTTTGAGAAAAGTTATCGTTCGATTCGTACGAGCGATAATCGTGACGGTCGTGGAAGCACGCGATTGGAATTGGCTATGAGAAGCACGTGGCGAAATATATATATATATATCTATACGTTTGATATTGACGGGCGAAAATGTAGTTTTTCCAGTTTTTCGCGTCGGGTCGACCTCGGCCGATAAATAAATATAAATAAATGAATAAGTCCATCGAGAAGGAACACGTTTTTGCTCGGTTATTACGTGATATCTTCGCCGTAATATGTATATGTACATATATATTTTTTTTATATGGCTCAGACGTTACTATCTCCCGGCTCTTTCACATAATAGCGAGCTATAGTTATACCGCTATGCAAGCCGTGGCCCTATGGGAGTTCGGCGCGCACATTTAGCGTTGCTTTCAATGAAAATAAAGCATCGATTTATAAAGTGGTGCGTGATTAGGTGCATTACCGGGAAATTGTTATTGAGAGCCTCTTTGAAAGCCTGTTGCTAGGCGTGCAATCTTTTTCATGCGATCGATCGTCCAACAGCGAGACCCGCCGCGATGTTCAGCTTTATACCTGTTTATTCCTCGAATTCCCGTATATTTTAAATGCTCGATAAAAAAGTATCAAAAGTATCAAATTTTTGTCGAATTTTCATTATCGGTTTTTTAATGAAAAACAAATATTCTTCTGCATGTTTTTTCCCAAAGATGTTGCATTCTTTAAATGCCTCGAAGCACTAATTATCTAGAACGAAAGTCATATTTGAATTCTCGATAAATTTATTTATTTAACATTTAATTTATGACTGAAGGACTTCGGCTGATGGCTAATTGGCAATATACAATATATGTGACAAGACTTGAGTTTGTTATGTATCGAAGACTGTTACATGTCATGTACACATATAAAAAATACAATCGAATCAACTAAAACTGAATATTTATTCGAACGTTCTTGCGCGAGTCTTTACTTTATTCAATCGTATTTTTGTTATTAGTGTATTGTCAATAAATTCACAACCACTAACCCTTCATTTATCAATTTTAAACACTTGTAAAAAAAAAAATAACCTGAAACGAAAAGGCTTGTGTTTAAAAAAACTTGGAAATTATTAATTTTTATATAAAGTAAATTTTTGAAAAAAGATGGCGTGCATTCAATGTTGTTTTCGCAACGCAACAAAGAGTCAATGGGGAGATGACCGAACGATAGAATCGCGCAGCGGAATCGAGCCAAGAAGGCTACGAGGACGAAGAAGCGACGTAGTAAGCGCCCGCGCGGGTCTTGTACGCGCTCTGTGCAAACTATAGTAAAAGTTACAACGTACAGTAGTGGCGGTAGGGAGCGTCCGAGATTGTCTGGAGAGTGAGAGAAAGAGGCGAAGGGAAAAAGTGAGAGTGCCCCGTGAGTTAGAGCCAGCGAGAGGGCAAGCGAGCTAGCGAGGGCGGAACAGGGTGGAGTGGTTTGACTGGTGCAATAGGACGTTACTCCCAGAGCTCTCCTTCCATCCCGAGCTTCTTCTTTCCGTCCGCGGAATCGAATTGCAGCCAAGTTGCGCCCGTAAGTGGGAGCTTACCTACGATTCTCCCATGCATCGCTGTAAAATTTGAAAAAATTAGCGAAACACGCACAAACCATTCCTGCAATTCCATTCAAATTGAATTTTTAAAAACTCTATCTTAACCACAAACTTAACCATCTTATTAATCACCATCTTTTCCACAATTCAGAAAAAATGTTTTCTCTCGTTATTAAGTTTTTGTATTCCTAATATTTATTTGTTGGGAATATATTTATGTATAAGTTACTAGCGGGTTTGTCGCTAGTAATTTCATAATTGATGCATTTTGCAACTTAAAGATGCTGACGATAACGTCAGTTAATGGTGCTAAATATTTTGTACAGTAAATTATAACGCAGCATTAATTTTCCCCAATTCCGCTCACCAGCAACTAAAATCCTGATCATCGATCGCTAATCAACAATCGTTAGTTATGTACCAAATTTAAATTTTGTTATAGATCCGGATGCTCTTATCGAAGCACACGCTGTTGATTACTCGTAGACTGGCGATTATTGGGACATCGATCTTAAGTCATTTATTTTTTAATGAAGCCCATTCACACTCAGTCTATTATTGATTGTGAACGGCAGGTATGGCGCAGAGCAGTCATTCATAGATAATAGTCATTGGCGCTCAGTAGCCAGATAATGAAAACAATTCGATAATCCATATGCACGCATATATGCATTCGATTCCAGCAGTCATTAGCGCCGAGCAACTGGTTAAAAAAATTAAAGTCTACGGAATTAAAAACCTAAATATTAAAGACTTAAGATATTTAAATAACATTTAACTAATGTAAATAATTTTAAACATCGAAGCTTGCAGAGCCGTTAAAGTAACACTTTTTGAAGTTAAAGTCTACGTTGTATCTTTCATAAAGCTTTTTTTGGAAAAGCTTTTGCACGACAAAATCTTGAATTTTTCATTCTCGTTTCTTTTCGAAACGAAAATTAGCTCGAACCTCCTGTAAACGAATCTCACACACGCAAGATTTTAGTTGCAACATGAATGGATATTCTGAACGACAATTTTTGGCACTTTCGCAATTTTCATAGTGTATCGCGTATTTAACAGCGTATTATTGTTCTCCTTCGCATACGTTAGATTCTCCGGGTGTTATGTAGTGGCAATCAGTTGTTGGGCCGGTGGATTTTGTAAGGATGAAGAGAAATATGACAGCGGCAGGGCGTTGAGTGTGTCGAATGAATGAAACGCGTCTTCACGTCTCGAGCAGGCTCGTGCCAAAGAGATTTTTCTCCCACTCATCCGCGCTCGTCTCATCGCCCGTCTGTTCTGTTTGTCTTCTTCTCATCTTCCGGCTATCGCCGAGTGGTTTCTATTCCGAGAACTCGTCGCCGAGCGGAAGAGAGACCGGGGTTGGGGGAAATCCGCGTAGCTCCCGTCTTTTATACAAAATCCGCATGAATTGTTAATTAATTTGTTCATTGTCGTGCTCGCGAAGGGTCGTATCATTGTCGTTATCCTGACGAACAATTTACGCGGGTCGCGAATAATGCATAACTAACCCTTCTCAGGGCTTTCGGCGAATGGTTCCACAATGGTTTCAGACGTACAATAAGATATTATCGTGCTTACGTAAGTTTACAGGAAATGTTAGTCAATTCGTAGCTTCGAATTGTCATGAGTTATTTTAAGTTTGAATTTGAATTAATTTTTAAATTGGGCTAAGTTGGAACTCACGTTAATTTTGAAGCCAACTCAAATACGAACATAAGTTTTTTTTTTAATTAAACTGGTCAATTGATTGCGATAGATTTTGAATTCGACTCAAATATCGGAATCGCCTTAATTTTGGATTTTAAAATTTGACAAAAAATGCGATTTAAGCACGAATTCAAGTGCGAACTGGATTTCTCGCTTGAGTCGAATTTTGGTCTTCGGATTCCGGGGCTCCTAAAAAGTTCATGGTCGGAGGAATCGGCGAGTATGATGAGAGAATAATGGTGCAAATGTTGGCGCGGTGGTGGTGTTGCCGTTGGACGATCAATACCCGTGACTCCATTCGAGTGCTCAGCACCCAATCCTATAACGTTTCGCGGCATTCTCCATACCGGAGCAACACCACCGATATACTCTCCTCCTCCGTCTGTTTCCTAAGAGTCTTGGTTATCGGGCACCTAGAGCAGCCCATCTCGACTTCCGACTCTTCTCGTCCGAATCCGTTCCTAGCACCTCTCTTTGCCACCCGATGCTGAAACTCTTCCGTTGCGGGTGCGCTCCCACAAAAACCACCTCTTGGTCGTCCCAAATAGTTTGTGGCTTTCCGACAATCGTTTCCTTTTCCACAAAACCCGGTATTACATTCCCGTCGCGGTCTTTAACTTCTTTTAGTCCGCCGTAAAATCGACTTGCAGCAACGTGTGGAATGGGCGTTTAGCTATACGATGGAGTGCGATCGGTGTATCCTTTGGTTCTTCGACCTCCGATCAAGTTTTCGCTTTGGGCAGTGAGAACTTTTTTTTGGGAGGAATTCCAATCCTCAGTGAAAAAGACCTGTACAAAGTACAAGTTTGAACTGAAGATCAAACTTGAGGATGCGAAACAGTTCAAGATGAACACCAAATTTGAGGATGAGAAACAGTTCAAAATTGAGATCGAACTTGATTACGAAATCCGGATCGAGCTGAAGATCACACCTAAGTGGTGTGCGAGTCAAATTGAAGATCACACCTAAACCTAAAATCCAGCTTGAACTGAAGGTCAATCTTGAGGATGAGAAACAGTACAAAATGAAGATCGAAGTGACTACAAAATCCAAATAAAACTGAAGATCAAACCTAAGTATACATTTCCAGCTGGACATCAAACCTAAGTATACAGTTCCAGCTGGACATCAAACCTAAGTATACAAGTTCGACTGAAGATCAAACCTAAGCCTGAAATACAGCTCGAACTGAAGATCAAACCAAATATAGTTCGCAATGCAGCTGAAACTTAAGCACTAAACACAATTCGAGCTCCACTTTAATGTTATGTCCCTAGTTGGAAAGGCATAGTCGGAAAGTGCCGACAGAGACCTTAGGAAAGACGTAGCGTTGCCATTCCGGTGGCCAATAGTCCGTGAAGCACGAAGGGGGCTGCTAGGTGTTGGGATAAAGACGGAGAGGTATAAATGGGAAAAAAGATAAAATAAAAAATAGATCGAGGAGTAGAGAATCGCGGCGAGGAAAGAGAGTGCGAGAAGCAAAGGGTTCGTGCAGGTCGAGACGAAAAACCATGAAACTCCGAGCCGTCGAGTTCTCGTCCCTCTTTCGTTTAACTCCCCCCGCGAGTTCCCGCGAGCGGTCCAGAATTTATGGAGCTTGTAAAACGGCTATGGGTAATGGTTATGGTCTTCGCGGGCTCCTTCCGCAGAGGGTCTTGTCCCGTCGCTGACGGACACGGTGCTCGGTGTCGTACCGTCGTCGCGCAACTCCCTTAAGAATTCACGGGTTTTCCTCGGAAACACGTTCCTCCAGCCGAACACGGCACCGTGTCTTGCGGCGCTCCGGCCTCGACAATAAAATTACGAATTCTCGAGTACCGAAATTCCGTGACGTTAATTTATCAACGGAGCATCGTGTAAAATCCGAGCACTGAATTTTTCATCAATCAATTCGGGCGAATTAATTTATGGAAATTATGGACCCAACGAGGGTCTCGTTCGGTGACTTGCATATTTTTTTTACATTCATTTTTTAAATGCACGTAGATTAATCGATTTACTTATTTATTGACGAGACGAGAGATTTACAGTTCGGATAACGACACAAATATGAAGCAAAGTATAACCATATAGCATGTGAGAACATAATAACATCGTGATATATATAATTTATTTTTTCCTTCTTATTCATCACCATTTCAAAAATTTCAGAAGAAAAAAAGGATTCTTTTTTTTTCTTCGTGATAACATTTTTTTAAATAATTAATACGATAGTGCCTAAACTCTAGTCGACCACGAGCTTACCTTGAATAAATTCGAGTCATAAATGGGGCTAAAACCGAGCACGGAAACTGAAGATCCCAAACAGTTCATCAACGTTCTGTATCGATTTCGTATAGCGGTCTCCTATTCTCGCCCCTATCTGGCAGCGCAACCCTATTACTCAGTACTCGTTTACCCGGAGCAGAGGGGAGCGATCGCAATCTCTGTTCGCTGATGGGAATTTCGATGGATCGTCGTCGCACATGAAGGATCGATACAGCTAGTTGTAAAGCTAGACCGCCGCTGAATGTCCCGATACCGATCGTTCGGTCTGTTTCGTGTTTTGATATATAAATATATCTATACGCATATACATATATGTATATATATATATATATATATATATATATAGACTAAGCACCGACGGTTGTTGCTCTCCCGGCTTGCTTGATTCACGATCCCACCGCGACTTGTCGCCCTTAATTGCTATACCGCATATATAGCGTTTGTGCTGGTTTCTGGTGTTCGAAATACTATACAGAGAGTGTCCAACATCGAGCCACCTATCTTTCCTTCTCATCCCCTTTCGACCGCAAATGTACGAGATTCCACGGAATACATATTAAATTACGTACTGTATGGAACTAAATTTCTATCTCACGCATCGCCTCTGAAACTGGATTAACATAGACACACAAGGCTTATACCATCGCGTGTACGAGTAAATTTCCGGGTATTGAAATTCGCCGGGAGATACCAACGCCGAGTCGATCAAACATTTCATCTCTCGTAACGAGCGGATTTCGTAACGCGTGGCCAGTTCGACGAACGAAAGGGTATTACACGATATCGGAAATTGTAGCTCGATTTGTAACGGTAATATTGCTCGATGACCGAATTATTACCGGACGATCCTTCGAAATCAAAATGTAATCGAGAAAATTACAAAAAAAAAAAAAATCTGAGGTACATGTAAAAATGTATAACAAAATTTTCGTAATAAAAAAATGTGGAATCATATTCCTCTCTTTAAACTGACCAAACATTCCCTTTGCCGAAACTCGGTAGAGTGCACGGTTCTCCCTCCACCCAGCGCCGAAGCGCTCGGCCAATGGGAGCGCTCGAAAAGCGGCTCAAACGTAACTCGCCCGTATCTCGCGAACCGTGCGCCGCAGAGAAATTGTTTCGGGACAACATTTGCTCGGCAACGAGCGCCGAACGCGATGCCGCAATGTTTTTCCTCGAATCTTCCGACACCCTGCCTCCGGAAGCTAAAACATAATTATACCCGGCATAAAGTATTTTTTAATCGAAAATTCTCTCGTCGTACACGTACGTACGATGTACGAAGCTCCGGCCCGGCTACACGTCAGCCACTAACGGGTCATTATCAACTGTATAGCAGGCGCAAAATGTTATCAGCCTTCCTATTCTTCGTGTGCGTTGATGCACGTGTCTCGTGTATGGCGAAAACACAGGTACAAATGGGAGCACATACACACATATATATGTGTATACCTATATGCATATATATGTACACACCATTATCGTGCATTCTCTCGCCGGCAGACTGAACGGACTTTGTGGCGCCGCACGCCACGCGCTTTCAACTCCAGACTCACCGGCGAGTCTTTTTCCACCCCTTTGCCTTCTGCCCTTGCAGCGGCAAGCCACTGTCACCCCTCCGTCCCCTACCAACGACACTCCCGCCGTAGCCTGCACTCTATCATTTTCGTTTATATTCTATCTCGACGTTCGCGAGGCAAAAATTGCAAAAAGCTCATGCACACGCGTTTTTACTGTATACATAATAACGTAGAAAACATTAGAGCGATTCACCCCCCCACGGGTCGCACGTATGCCCGGCTTGTATATCTCGGACGTATCCATTCCCGCGTACACGAGACAGCAACAGTCTCGAAGCTCGGGTCGCGTTAACCAACAACCCCCTCACCACTGAACGGGGGGGGGGGGGAGAGGGGGAACCTCGATAGTCGCGTCACGCTAGTCCCTCGGTCACGCGGATCACTTTTCTTTTTTTTTTGTTTCTCTCCTTCTTTTTTTACTGGCGACAGTAAACGCGTTACTTTACAATGTACTTTACTGCGGCTTTCAAAATTTTTAGTACCCTTCGGTTGCCCACAAATAATCGAGGATCGAATCGTTAAATGCCTTTTTTCGTTCTCAGTTTTGTCTTTTTTTAAAAGTAGGCGGTAGGCGAGGGCGTAATAATAGGTTTGAATTACGAACTTTAGGTCTTGAAAACAATGGTTTTTGTTTTGTGAGAAAATATTGTCTTCAACTCGACAAAGAGAAAGATCTTGGGAAAATAGTTATCGCACTTTTGGGTTGCAGAATTTCAGTCGAAACTTATTGGTGCGGAGGACATTTTTTAAACCAGGAAAATTTAGCTTCCCAGCACGAGGATTAAAATTTCTTGACGAAATATATTTTTTGATTTCATTGGTTAATGCAAAATTACCGTTAAATTTTTGCCGCATTTGTCAATGATATTGTGATATTGTGCAACAGAGGTTTATCGATTGACCGCTTCATTTAAATCTAAATTAATTTTCGCCGATGTAATAAAAAAAATTAACATAAAATACCTAATAATTTTTATTTTTTTAAATTGAAAATCGTTACGTGCCCAAAACATCCCAATGACTGTCAAGTTTTGTCGCATTTGAAAACGATTTTGTGATTTTAAAGACAGATTTATACGCTATCATGTTCCGCCCCATTGGAATCCAAAAGATTTTTCGGCGGTGTGATTTTTCGATTAAAAAAGCGTTCAGCGATCGTTACACGGAAAGCCTACACCGTCCCCGCCCGGTGCAGGGAAAGTCCCTTTAATTACTGCAGCCTCCGACCGTCGCGCAAATTGCAATTAACGTTCGAAACAGCGGTCAAGCTCGGCGCCCTCTCCGCTTCCCGCTCGTACCGTATTTTCGTCTCCGCGCTGTTACCTTCCCGTCGCGAACACTGCGCGAAAATGAACGAACGAAAGTTTGGTCTCGTTCAATTCTTTTTTTTTGTTTTCACGAATTTACGCATTCCGTCTCGGGCAGACGACCGTCGCTCTTCCGCTCGCAGTTAAAACACGCCCGCAGCACAGAAAGAAGCGCGCAGAAATAGAGAGAAAAAAAAATTAAAAATGTTACCGGCGAACGCGGAGGCAACAAATTATTAACGTCGCGTGCGCCCGCGATATCGTGGCTGCCGGCTCGATAAATCGATAGCGACCTTCCGGTCGGTGCTTCGCGTGTTTTTCTACCGTTCCTCCCCTCCCCCCTCTTCGCCACTTGCCTTTTGCTACTCGCTCTTTTTTTCCGCTTCACCTCTGTTAGTCTTTTCGCTCCGGTTCGTTTATATAAAATCAGTCGAAACTAACGTTACGATGTTTACAGCTCATCGCTACTCTGAACCTTGCATATCGTAACTTCGTATCTCTCGAACCATCGGAATCGTTTCCTGACGACGATACTTCGTTTTGTTGCTGCGACCTTCGGAGAAATTTTGACTCGATTTATTATTTGCAGTCACCGTAATTGAAATGTTTTCCGTTTCGTCTTTTTTTTTTTTTTCTTTGCTTCCCTGATTGGAAGGCAATTAAATCTCTGATTAAGCAGACTCGGGGAACTTCCGGGTCCGAGATCTTTTTTTTTTTATCGAGGATTAAAGAATCTGATAATATGTTAATATTGAACGATCGGAAAGTTATAAGGATATGCTTTTCTTTTCAAGAGTGGGCGAAATATTGGAAAACTTTAAACTGCCTGGATGAAAAAGACCTCCGCCTTTTCTTTTCTGGTTAATGTTGTTATCATGACTCAATACATGTGCGTGCCAATTTACGATACGAGCCTTCGGCTCTCACGACGTAGTCTAACATTATTGAGAAATGTCCTTTTTCCATTTTTTTTCGCAGACACATAAGTATGGTAATTTTGTCTCTCTAGAGTTACGCTCCTGCTGGCGACACGCGATTACCATACTTATCCGGTAATTTTTTTTAACGCGATGGTAATTTTTTTTTGTGCGCTGATACGATGACGACAGTGGATCGTTTAAGGGAGTCGGTTAACTTTTTATGGCGTAATAAACTGACCTGAACGCTAGATGATTCACTTATAAGTTAAATAATCGAAGCGCGAAGAATATCAAAATTTAATTTGAACCCTTCGAGGGTAATTTACACTAGCGCTAAAACCGCTCGACGAAAGCTTACAAACATTTACGACACACCTTCAGCCTCGATAAACCTTTTTTACCATTTTTTTTTTCAAATTTTTTCCACTCCCCCTTTTTTCTATATTTCTTCAGAAGCCAAAAATGAATCTTATCGATTTCAACGCATCGACGAAACGTTACAAGAATTTTACCTCACAGCCTCAGCCTCGATAACCTTTTGTATAATTTTTTTCAAATTTTTTCCACTTTTTTTCTATATTTCTTCAGAGGCCAAGAATTGATCCTATCAATTTCAACGGCGATCGATTAAGCCCATTCGTCGTTATACAATCTATACGACAATGTCTTCTTAATGCCTCCACCTCCAATCTTGTTCCAGATTTGTGGCTTCAAGGCACTCGAGATTCTTCAAATTGCTCTTCGAATAACTCGATGAAAAAAAAAAAATCTCATTGTCGCTTCGCTCCTTTTATTTTCGAGAGAATGCGATCGGGCGGAACTTTGTTTTTTTTCCTGTCTTTTGAGAATTCACTACAGTCGAATACTCGTCGGTTTGCCCTGCGAATCGCGTCACGCCCCCCCCCCCCCTTCCGCTCGCTCGCTCCAGAAAACGTCAATTAAAACTAATTGTTCGGCTTAATTTCTTTTTTAATTTTCTTCCCTCGCCGTCCTCTCCCATCCTCGTCGCGGGGAACAGACGCTTCGCTGCCGAGCGAACGACCCAGTTTTGCAACAATTTGCCAGCTTGTACACTCGCGTGTATACGTAAAACGGACTATTATATATATTGCATATATAGGTATATATAAAACGGTACTAGATATTTGTTTACATAATCAACGCCGGAGTGCCCGAGCCGAAATGTTATTATCTCGTGTTGTAATTAAAACTTGAGTTTTGCAAATTCCAGCTTTTATCCGAACAAAGTTCATTTTTTATTATTATTTATTAATTTTTTTTATACATGACATATGCAGTCGCGGTGATACAATAACTCTTCGCGTGAATGGATTTTTCCGGCCGTTAGTCGATAAATAAAATACATTTCAATTATGAATATTTGTCTGCAGCGATGTTTCTGAAAACATTTTATTTACTTTTGAAGCACGATATAGAGTCACGTTGATGCAATAACTTTTCGCTTGAAACGATTTTTCCGGCCGTCGGTCCATAAAACAAATATATTTCAATTATCAATGTTTATCTGCTGTGACATTTTTCATTTTGTAATACGCAAACTGTGAGTGGATATCAGAAAATTATTTTTATTAGTAACAATTGTAATGATTCAGTTGAAAATTGAAGTAAATTAGAGTTTTTGTCAATTTTTTATGTACCCCCTTTTTGAATCCCTGAATTTTTTACCCCCCACCCATTCCGTGCCCAGTTGATGTCAAAAACTATAATCAACTTTATTCACGGATGCTTGCATCCACGTTCAAAAGAAACGCGTCACCGAAAGCTGACATGTAATTCGTCTTCGATGAGACTTTTCTCTCGAGCTTCAATACCACCATCCGTAAAAAAAAATTCATTATAGGTTTTGTTACCGACCGTGACAAAAAATTGATTATAGTTTGTATCACCGACCGTGGTGTTTCACCTTCTCTTAACTGATATGCAAATCGAGTGGATATCGGTCAATTGGCCTCGAACGGCGAATCAATTAATCAACCTGTCGATTCGTCGTGCGAATTATTCGATAATTCAGGCTACGTAATTCGACACTTCAGTTTCCATTGATACGAAAAGCTGGAATCTATAATTGTGTTCCACGCTTCGATTGTTGCTCGATTCGCGCCAATTGGTATTTCTGTGAACATGAAAAACAGCGTATTTTTACATATTTAAATATTTATTTTTAATTCTGCACATATATGTTCACCTATGTCTATACATATATAGACGTGTGCACAGTGAAGTGCAATCGGTAGTAATTGCCTGGTGTACAAAAAAAAAAAGTAAAGTAAAAGGGAAGTAAAAAAGTAGGATAGAGAAATTGGCCTCGACCGGCGAAATAATTGATCAATCTGTCAATTCGTCGAAAAGGAAATTGATTCCGCGCTCGGTTCGTGCTATTTGGTATTTCTGTGTATATGAAAAACCGTGTCCAGTTTTTAAAAAATCGAAATTGTTTTCTCAATAAAAAAAAAGCTTCCTCTATGAGAAAGCAATATTTTGTTTTATTCTCCCTATATGTATGTGCATCTATGTGTACACATATATATACACGTGTGCACCGTGGAGTGCGATTGGTAATAATTAAATGGGTAGCAAAAAAAGTGAATTAAAACGAAAGTTAAAAAAGTAGGAAATCGGACAATTGGCATCGACCGGCGAATTAATTAATTAATCTGTCGATCCGCCGTGCGAATTATTCGATAATTCAGGCTTTGTAATTCGACACTTCAGTTTCCATTTATACGAAAAGCTGGAATCTCCGTTTGTGTTCCACGCTCCATTGCCGCTCGATTCGCGCCATTTGGTATTCCTGTGTACATGAAAGACAGTCTACTGTATTTTTACATTTTTTTTTCTGCTTATATATGTGCATCATTGTGTATACATATATATATATATATATATACGTGTGTACAGAGGAGTGCGATTGGTAGTAATTGCCTGGGGAGCAAAAAAAAGTAGTAGAACAAACGTTTACCACGCGACTGCAGGTCCGATGATCCTGGCTTGTACACAGCATCCGGCGATAGAGCGCAGTAACGATACGGGCGAGAGTTGTACCGAGCGAAAAAACGAACGAACTGGTGCGCGCT
The DNA here is from genome assembly GCA_964017025.1 of Stenichneumon culpator. Taxonomy (NCBI): domain Eukaryota; kingdom Metazoa; phylum Arthropoda; class Insecta; order Hymenoptera; family Ichneumonidae; genus Stenichneumon; species Stenichneumon culpator. The sequence goes on along the minus strand of OZ024779.1, from coordinate 12,972,558 downwards.
CGGCCAATTACCTTTGATCGCTCGCGGACCTACCTCCCATTAGCCTCGCATAACTCTGCCCCCGGTGTTCAAGATCCTCCCATTGATGTCGTATGATGAAACGTGAACGAAGAAAAGAAATTGAAAATTAATAATAACAATAACTGAACAACAGTTACGAATATTGGGAATTGTTTTAAAAAAATATTAATTGGAGTTTTATTTTTCTTTGGTTTCAGAAATAATGAAGAGAGAGGCTGACGCCGGCGCCATGGCAGGCTGCGGGGGGCCCACGAGTCCCCACAAACGCTACCGTCAAGGCGATGATGAACTTCGACTTCTCATCCCGAGCAAGGTATGTGTAACGGTTATTCAACTTCATTTTTTTTTATTATTATTTTTTTAAAATACATTGATGGATCGAAGTATACATAAAAATAGCAGAGCGAAAGAGTTGGATATTGCTTCCCATACGAGAAAAGAAAAAAACTATATCGTTCTTCAATTTTCATTTAAAGTTTCTTTTTATTAACCCTGCGTGTGTCCTCTGGGTCTTTGAAGGAACAGTCGGAATTTGAAACTCTCCGTCTTTTCCGCTTTTTCGACTATCCTTCAATTTTTCTTAACAACGGTTTTAAACTTTTGACTTTGGCAACTTCTAGGCCATGGAGTAGACACTTCAAGAAGTAATCCAGAGGTTTTAATTGATATACTATTAATTTAATCTCTAAAAGTATTTAAAAAAATATAGTGTACACACGCAGGGTTAATTATTACATAGATACACTAGTATATACATAATATAGATATATTACAGAAATCCACATGAATACCTCTGCTGGGACCGGGTTAAAAAAAAAACACAATATACGATATATTTTTACAATAATGTTTTATACTTATTTATAAAATCTTTATATTTTTATACAAAAATTACAAAATCATGTTGTCTATTATATTATCGCACAGAGATTATCGAATCTATCTATCTATCGTATTCATTTTCGCATCGGTTCATGGACAAGTCAATTTCAACATTTTCCAAGCCGGCAGAAAACTCCTTCAAGGAATTCCAACGTCATCGACTCCGAGCCATCTTAATTTTCCTCCTCGTATTTTTTCCCCCGTCTCATCTTTGCCTCGAGAGCAATAACTAAGAGTGGACTCGACAGCGAGCAGCCGCCTTCGTAGAAGAGGGCAGGGGGGAGGGGAGGGGAGTGTATTTGGTGCTCGACCTGTAATACGAGTAAATTGTCCTCAGCGCTGGTACGATGTTGCTGCGCAGCGTGGTACGTCGCGCTTTCACAATATTCCTGGAAAACCGTTGTCCGGTCGTCGACAACGTTCTTGCCCTCCGCTGTTCGTCCCCTTAAAACTTTAACCGCGGTACGTTTTCTTTTCTCAGGTCGCCGCTTGCCCAGCGCTGTCGCCGACGCAGTTCGTGAAAACCCGACGTCTTCCGCGACGACGATTCGCCGCCGTAGTCGAATAGATGTATATGTGTATATGGGGCGTTCCACGTCAAATCACCAGCCCATGTTCCTCACCTGCGTCAATTTTGTTCATTTCTTTTAGTATGTTGTTGTTACTGACCCGTAAGTGTTTCAGGATTTTTTTTATTCAAATTTTTGTTACACAATGAGCGAAATTTTGAATCCTCGAAACACCAGTTCCAAAAACGCTTTTTTTTATCTGAAAAAATTCACACCGATTCCTATGATTTAAAGTATGATTTTTAAGTATCGACCCGATTATGGGATCTCCATATTTACTAATTAATTTGTATGTTTTTTTAAATATCAATTGTAATCGAGCATTCTGGTATTTTTTGTAAAATTCAGAAAAATTGAAATCCATTGATATTTGAGAAAGTCATTGATGATCGATTAAAAATAATAAGCTCACGAAAAAATAGTAAATATTGAGATCCCATTATCGCATGGTGCTCAAAAATCATATCTTAATTCATTGAATCAGTGTGAATTTTTTCAGATTTTTAAAAAAGACTTTTTCCCAATTGCTTTTCCAAAGATTGAAAAATTGAACAGGTGGTAAAATAAAAACTGAAAAAAAAATTCTGAGGAACTTGTCGGTCGGTAACAACATCGTGCTTAAAAAAAAAAAGATTAACAAAAATCGCCGGACATGGACTGTTGATTCGACGTGGAACGCCCCATATATATATCCACTGCGCTGCCAGCAAAACGCGCCGCTGTAGCGGTCGCCGTGGCTGTTTTGCCGGGTTTTGTGCTGTTCGCTCCCGGAGACTCTCGCACCTATTACCGTTGCGATATCGACGCGGACGCGTCACGGATCCTTTGCCGTCCGTTACTACTTCCGGTCATTGTCAATGAACGAAGGAAACCGAACGAGCGAACGCCTTTCACGGCGGGAACCTCTTTTATCGCCTGTTTCTTCGGCGCGAGAGAGCATTTTTCCCCTCGCCGACTCTCTCACGTACGGACGCTTATCCCACTTTCATTTTCTTTCCTCATCCATTGAGGAAAAGCTTTATCTACCGGTACGATTTCCACGTGCAAATGGAATACTCGACGGGTAAGTTAGGAAACTGCACGGCCGAGTTTCTTCACTCTCGGCGTTTCGTTTCCCTTTCGCAGAATCCGCTGTGCAGCGGAGATCGTATCTTCCGCGCCCGGCTATCTTGATTTCTCACGCGTTCACCTCGAAGAGTTCGCTCTCAGCTGTTTTCTTCGTTCATTCATTTTCTTTGACGAAGAAAAAATCACTCGCTCGTTCGTCGAGGCCGCGCTCTCTCGCTCAACTGCGCCACGATGGTTGATTACTATTTAGCCGTGAGATTAATTTTTGCTTTTCGATAAATGGACTTTGAACATTATTTTCTTTTTATTGCAATAAAAAAATTGTATCAAAATTTAAAGAAACTTTGAGTAATTAAAGAGTGTAGAAATTTGAGCGTCAAATAAATGCCAGACTCGACGTTGAACTAAAAATGCTATCTCAAGATTTGACCGGAGATTGAACTCGACCCTGTAAGTTCGTCGCCGCATTGCATCAGAGATTTATTCGCTGCGGCATTTTTTATTTTCTTATTTTTCTTGCTGTCTTTTTTCGGTCATTCATTGAGGCGATGCATTGTCCACCTACCCACGGTGTGCGATTACCATCCAGACCTAAAATTCAATTACTCTTTGTTCTTCAATAAATTAACATTAAACATTATAATTATATTTTTTCAATTTTATTAGATTAAAAAAATGTTATCAAAATCCATCGAAAATTTTAATAATTAAAGTGTCCATATTTGAGCCACAAATAAATGCTAGACTCGACATTAAACTAAACTTGCTATCTCGAAATTAGACCGGAGATTGAACTCGCCCTCGTAAGTTCCTCGCCTCATTGCATCGGAGATTTATTCGTCGCGCGTATTTAAATTTTTTTGAAAATTATTTTTATGTTTTCGTCTCAAGTAATTAAGAGTCTCGGGCTTCGAGTCTCCCGCTATGATAATATCACCCACGAGTATCTCGAAAGAAAAAATATGAGAGTGTAATGAGATTTTCTTCTTACTCTACGAGGAAAACCGTAGAGAATTCCTCGACGACGACAATGCCTCGGTTGTGTGTGTGCGCATGCGCGTGCGGTTCTCAAGTGTACGTCGGCGCCTCTCATCCTTTTATTTCCTCGTCTTTCTTCTTACACTTCTCTTCTCTTTTCCCGGCGATGAATCGCGTGTGCCCGGGAACAATAGTGGCCTCGTTATAGCCATGCCATAATGTTCCATATACTCCGCGGCGAGTCATGATAGTCGTTAAGCCGGCGAACGTACGAGGAGAGGAACACGCCCGAGCGTTGCGCGGCTACCGAGAGCCTCTCTTAGTTCCAATTATTCTAATTACGTTTTTTTTTTCTCTCGTTATCCTTCAACGGCCCACCGCCGCTTCCTCGTCTCCCTTGTTCTCTCAATCCTCGTGCATACCCGATACTTATTTCTCGTTTCTGTTTCGTCGGTATTCACGAATGCGCGATGAGTACGAGTGAACGAACGACTCAATTCACAGTTATAAATTCCGTCGAGAAGTGCAATAATGCAATACTGGGGGGGGGGGGGGGGGGGACGACTTGACAGACAACCGCGCAATTGTTCGTGTCAATCATCGAAGCACAGTGTTGCATACACGTTGCATACACGGAAAGATTTTTGTAGTTAACATTTTGTTTTTACTTAGGCACGAAATGAAGTTCAAACTCAATACAAAATCAATGTCAAACTTAAGTATAAACTTAATTACAACCTTAAGTACAAAATCAATTTCAAAATTAAGTGCAAAATCAATGTCAAACTTAAGTACAAAATCAATTTCAAACCTAAGTTCAAAATAAAGTACGAACCTAAGCTTAAAATCAAGTTAAACCCAAGCACAAAATAAAGTCAAAACCTAAGCACAAAATAAAGTTCAACTCTCGTACCGCGTCTTTCCTTCCTGTGTTGTAAATCGTGAAACAAAGAAAAAAAAAATCTCGCCTCGTCTCTCGCGTCGGTCAATCGTTCGGAGAATTGCTCAGCGTGCCGTCTCATCGGCGATGAATAAGCTCCGGCGATTACTCGACACCTGCTCGGCCATGATTCACGCAAAGATCGGCCTTCCGATATCGCGCTTTGCATCCTCACTCGTATTTATCGAATTGTTTTCGTCCAGGTTCGCGACGAGTCCCTCGTTCGCCGAGCCGCGATAGGAACGTCGCGGAGAGCCTCGCCTAAACCACTTGTTAATTCAAGCGAGAGGCCTTTTGCAACGTAACGGGGCCGCCTCGTCGCCGCTCCCGTCGTTGTTATGCTCAGCTAAGGCGCAGTGGACGTTCCGACGTTTTCCTTCGTCTCTGACACACAGCGCAACGCCTGAGCCTTCGCCGATTGCGTGTACTCGGTAGATATATTATATATTTTATATATATATATATATATATATATATATATATATACATATATATTTACCGCGTGCAGCAATGACGAAGAATGCCGGAGGAACAGGCACGGGCCGAGCAGAGGCGATCGCGACGGCATCGTCGCTCATGCGGCCTTGAATCTGGTCGGGAAAGGTAAATAGACCAGGTGCATTCGCGCGACGAGATACAAGGAAAAAAATAAAAGACTCGGGATTTGTTGCCTTACTCTGTTGCGAGATCTTGTCCTACGAGAATTACGCGATCGGCAATTTATACACGCAATTCATGGATCGTGTACACACGTTAGAATTATCGAGAATATCGCATTCTATGAATGCACCTTTCTAGCGGTGGCAGAGCTTTTTTTTACATCTTGGCTGCATAAGTTGTGGAGAGGGCTTTTAGTGCACAATCGGCGGTGTCGAGCGAATTTTTTTTATTTATTTTTTTACTGATGTTATACGATAAAAATAGCGTGTAGATTTATAGATTTAATTACACACGTTAGGGTTATCGGGAATATCGCATTCGATCAATGCAGCTTTCTAGCGGTGGTAGATTTTTTTTTTTAATCTTAGTTGCATAAGTTGGGGAGATGTGGAGGGCTTTTACTAAGGCTGTACAGGTAGGCCTAGTCGACTAAAATATCTTATCCGGCTAATGGATTTTATAGTTTGGCCGGCTAAACTATTTTAGCCGGCTAAGCTAATACAGTCTTAGAATTTTTTGACAAATTTTTATTTTTATTTTTATAATGTTACCTGCAACGTATTTCGAAGAATTTTCGCCCGCTGAACATGAATCCGCCGGCCTTTTTGGCGTAAAGTACATTGCGACATTGAGGGGCTCGATTTTGTGCACGATTTTATGCACTTGGCCGGCTAAAATAGCTTGACCGGCTAAAATGGCTTAGCCGGCTAAAAATAGTTTAGCCGGCCAAACTATAAAATCCATTAGCCGGACAAGATATTTTAGCTGGCTGCGCCGGCCTATCTGTACAGTCCTAGCTTTTAGTGCACGATCGACGGTGTCGAGCGAATTTTCTTACGTATTTTTTTCACTTATATTACGCCATAAAATAGTGTGCGCATTTTAAGAAAGATTTCTAACCCAGAAACTTCCACAATTTATTTTTCCCCACAACCTCACAATTTTTTGTTAAAACATTTTTCACTACAAAAAATTGTTCGATTTGTAAAAAAAAAAAAAAAAAAAAGAAAATTATGAAAGTTTGTAGACGAAAAATGTTTCTCGACACCGCGGATATTATTTTTTTTTGTGCAGAATAAAAAAAAAATGAAAGAACAATCCCGGGATCGAAACCGCGTCGAGTTTTGAGTTCGAACGCGAGCTCGAAATTAATATCGTTCCGTGGAGTGTGCGATCTCGCTGTGCCGCGTGAGAGAGCGTTATCCACTCAGCCTCCCGGTTTCCGCGTGGATGCGTACTTGTGTGCTTTGAAATTATATTCAATTTTTATTTCAATTTTTTATTAAACGTTCGTGAGGCCGAGCGGGATGATATATCAAAAGCGCCGTTTAATCCTCGGTGAGGGTACGAGCGAAGTCGCGTAATTATACCGGATTCATTCAGCAATTATATGCTCGTCGTGTTTTATCCGGCTTCTATGGACGTGTCCGTCCGGGCTTCAACCGGACGGCTCGCGGGCTCATGAGAACGAGGAAAACGCGTCCGGTGCACTCGAGTAGGTTAAAAAATTTTCAAAGCCCGCAGAGGGTTACACAAAGATAACTCGAGCCATTGAGTTCGTCGCCTTAAATGCCTTTTCCGAAGAAAAATTCGCGCATTCATGGCGTTTCGTCTTGAGAGCCGTTGGAAAAAAAAAAAAAAACAATTTACGTAGTTGCAGAATAGGCGAAGGTGTCGCGCAATTGCGGGGTATTAATTCAAGCCACCCCGGTTTATTTCACCGCAATCCCAGCTGCGGCAGTTCCTAAACGAGAAATCCCACAAGAGAGCTCGGGCTCTTTTAGGCAACGGATTTTTTTTACTCCTTTTAAATCCCATTGGGTTTTCAGCGAGATTTTTTGCGAAAGACGTCGAGCCGAAGAAAAAGAGTGAAGGAGAGATTTAAAAAAAATGCCGGTGTTCAGTCAGCGTTGCATTCCTGAGTGTCCCGTAATGCAGGACGTGCACGAGAACCTAAACGGCACGACGAAGCGGTATTATGTCACTGGGCGCCTCCCGAGCGACCAATGAGGCGAGAGAAACACGTCCGGTTAAGGGAATGAAAGAGTTGGATAGTCGGCACAGTAATTTGCACGACTGCAGTACCGTAGGCTGACACGACGCTGGCATCCGACGAGACGCCATGGTATCGTCTGATGAATACTTTTTTCGCTGATTCAAAAAAAAGAAAAAAAGATTTTTAAGACTGGTCACGAAGTCCGAAGCAGCAAAGAAATGACGTCCGCATGGGACGGTTTCTTGAGCATTAACTTGGGTTTAAACGTAGAATCAATTTTGTTCGTAAACTGATGTTCGAACAGTAAATTGGAAAATCATGTTCTATCTTGAATTTAAAGCTAAGTAAGTAGTAAAGTAAAATCTAAAGTTAAGTTCAAACTTTAATGTACAGTTAAGATCAATCTTAAATTTACAGTTAAGTGCAAACTTAAGTTTATAGTCAACTCCAAACTTAATTTTACAGAAAAGTTCAAAATTTAGTTTAAAGTGAAGTGCAAAATGCAGTTTAAAGTTAATATCAATCTTAAGTTTAAAGTTAAGTTTGAACTTAAGTTTAAAGTCAATATCACAGTAAAATCCAAAATCAAGTTCAATCTCAAGTTCAACGTATCGAATTTAATTGAAAAAAATAGATTCCTCGTGGAAAAATGTTTCAGCGGTGACATAAACGTTCAAGCGAACGAGCGGAGTCTGACGTAAGGGCCTTGGCTCGTCGTTCATTATATGAACAGTAAATTCTATTGTATGAGCTCACGCTCGTCTCGCTCGTACAGAAAATTGTTCCGTACGGTCATCCGTCAGCGGATCATATTCGTCTCAGCGGCGAGAGAATCTCGAGAGAAACGTGCTCGATTAGCTCACCTCGATTAGTTCACGATACCGCACCTAACAGGTCGTCGCGATACCATCGGATGTGTTGCCTCGCGTTGAGATCAATCGCACCTTCACCTTTCGGAGATTGGATTATTTAAATTTATAATTGCATTCCGTCGGAGCTTAAATTTCATCCGACGACGAATTTTATTTTATTTTTGCCCATTTCTATTAGGCAATTAAATTACCGAGATCTGTACATTAGGACCTCGATTTTTGAGCCCTCGCTTTCCGTCACAGTCCCCACCACGGAGCGAATATCGATCGGCGCAGAAAACTATAGGCCATGCTCGACAGTCAGTATGGGCGGGGCATGTTTACATGCTCAGCCTCGATTTTTGTAGGTGCGATGCGGAGCCGGTCTCGCCGCTGTGAATGACGTCGAGCTCCTCACCAGACAAATTCACTTATTCATACACTTATTCATACACTTATTTGAATGCCCTTTCCAGAGCCAGCCCCAACGACGTTAATAATAATAATATTTGCCAGCCCCAACGACGTTAATAATAATAATATTTGCCCAAATCGAGGTGGAAGGAAGGATCGGTGAATTAATACCTCGATTTTTTTTGTCTGTTGCAGGTCGCCGGTTCGATAATCGGCAAAGGCGGCCAAAACATCACGAAGCTCCGTAGTCAGGTGAGCTTCCGACGAGTCGGCGATTACACTTTAAAAAATAAATGTAAAACTCTTCGCGACAATCGATATCACGTTGAATAACTTTTATTTATTTTTATTTTTTTTATTTTTCTCTATACATCTCTCAGCCTCTTCCATCGCCTGTCTCCTCTCGTACTTTACTCAGTTTTTTGCCCACTTGAAAAGTTGTTTTACATGTTTTTTCTTTTATTCTCACAAAACAGACTTGTCTTGATTTTTATGATTTTATCGAAACTCCGAGATACCGTTCGAATAGTTTGATCTATAAATTGAAAAAAAAAAAAATACCTCTACAGTTAACAGACAATAATGGAGTCGCGGCTCTTCGGCCACGGGCCCCAAAAAAACGACTTAAAAATACTTGAACAAAAATACAATAAAAAAAAAAAAGAAAAAATGGAAGAGGATTGAAAAAAAAGATGACAATTATTAAAATCTCTGACACACACGAAACACACGCATGAACCTACGAAAATAAAAAGTGACTCGATGACATTAGCAAGAATGAAGTATATCTCGCAATTCGTCAGTAGTAATTCGGGGCTAGCGAAACTCGAACGCCGCTCCGAGGATGTGTTGGGTGTGAAGAGAAAAAAAAAAAAAACAAATTTCGGCGAGTTCGCTGCGGCGGATTTGCGGTCGAGATTGATTCACGTTATTTCTTAAGAGTTCTAAGATAAAGTAATGATAAATATTGGTTAAAAGAAAAAAGGAATTTAAAGCGTGGTTGTCTAACTTGGTTGATGGTTTGTGCCCTGGCCCTGCCCCGACCCCGGCGTTGCCCCCCTGGCCTGTGCCCTGGTGTGTCTTGCCCCGCCGGCGATTATCCTGGTCGTTTCGCCCTGCCGTAACCGCCCTGCCATGCCGTGTGTGCGACCCGATAACATGGAATCTGATCGACGGACCCCGAACTTGACGACCGAATCGAACCTCTTCGTCAACGCAAATGCGGATTGTCTGGACCTGTCTCTGTGTGTGCCCGCCGTGATTCAACCCAATACCAACAATCTACAACAATCGACCAACCAATCACCAATGAACAACCAACCAACAACCACGGCCCGACAGTACAAAGCCTCAATCATTGTACCCGATTGCCCCGGACCCGAACGGTAAATGCCAACACCAAATACTTAATGTTCTTAATTCTCTCTCTCTCTCTATCTCTCTATCTCTCAACTATTTTTCTTCTTACTCTCTTTTATTCACCTATTTGTCTCTAATTATCAATATCGATAGTGCAGGATTATACTTCCTTGTTCCATTAATAATGTCACTAAATTCTTAATCACTATATATGGTTGTTTGGAGATCATTCACGTCAATATTTCACTTGTCGTCACTCATATTTTTTTATCTGTTTATGATTTACGCTGTCCTTCCGTCTCTCTCTTTCTCTGTCGCTGTCTCTCTTTTTTTTCTTACACTCGGAAAAGATGTACACGAATTGTTTTCGATTTCTTAGAATTTTTTGGAGGTTGTAAATATCGGGGAGATGCGCGCACAGCTTTTTAATTTTTGGGGTTAGAGCAGGCCAATCAGATCGACGGAAAAAGTGGCTTCGCGATTTCGATACTTTCCATTTAATTTCGAGTTCCAGATTTTTTTCTTGGTTGAGTTTGGGTTTAGTGCATTAAATTAGCGAGTCGAATACGACTCAGCCGGACCGAGATAAGAGATTCTTGCCTTCAAATCCATTCAGTCCTGTCGCATTTATCTCCGGATATTTTTATTTTTCTTACCTTCGAATGCAAATCGAAACTCGGAAGAAACTTCGGATTTTTTGCCACGAGTAATTAGTCGCGGATCTGTTTTACGTTTTAACGCGAAATACACTTTCATCGCGAATTTCTCTTCCCTGTTGCATAATTCGCTCGAGTTGAAATCGGAAAAAATATTTTCTTCTCCAAGTTTCAAGGTAGCTTTAACGTAAAAAAAAAATTTTATTCGGTTCTTTTTCCCTTCTTCTACGGCGTTCTCCGTATCTCGCTCCCACACTCTTTATCACTCATTTGTTATCAGGTTTTTATTTTTTATTTTTTTTTCTTATATTTGAAAAAAAAATTTCGTTATTCTCTCTGCTATCTCAAAACCCGTCCGGAACTCAGCCGGGACAGTCCCGCAGGACTAGGTGAAATGAGAAGAGGAAGAAAAAAATAATCGAGACAGAAGGGACTCTGATTTATTTTGAATATTTTTATTATTATTGTTATTATTATTATTATTATTATTATTATTATTATTATTATTATTATTATTATACAACACACGTCACGTCCGCCCTGCTATGATATGTCGAAATATATTCCACCGTGTCCTGATGCGTGCCCACGTGATGCCCGATAAGGATTCCACTCACACTCGATGCTCACACGATCCTAAGCCACGTTTGCATTGCCAACCGTGCTATTATGGATTGTTGAATTTTCAGAAAAATTTTATTTCAGGCCCCAACGAATTTCACTGCAAATATGAAAAAAAAGATTTTTGACTACTTTTTTCAGCCTGCGAGAGCAGCCAGAGCAGCCCGTTCTACGCCATCGTTATCAGAGTTTAACTTAATTTTCATTAAATTATATTTAAAAAAAAAGAATTTCATTGCTTAAGAAAAAAAGCGCTTTCGATCGAAAACATCTTTTCGAATTATAATATCCAACCTTCGCGATTCAAAAACATTTTTTTTTACATATCGTTGACTTCGCATAATTTATATAAATCATAATAATAATGAATCATTTTAAGAAATTAAAAAATAATGAATTTTCCTTTGAAAATATTTTTTCGTATTATAATATTTAGTCTTTGAGGTGGAAAAACGATTTTTTAATCGTTGATTTACCTTCGGATAACTATATATAAATAATAATAATAATAAATGATAAAAAAGGCATCGATGGAAGTACCGAGAGTGGAAATAGCGTCAGTTCGCCTTATCCAAACTGGAGCGGAGGATCCCCCAATGAAAAGGGAGAGCCCGGAGAAAACAACCCCGTCCATCGTTACGAATGCCCCTGCCGCAGCCCCCCCCCCCCCCACGATTCCCCAAAGATCCGCAGTGCCGAGCAGAGCAGCGGAGCACAACACAGCCACGTGATATGCTCTTCCCCGGTCTCGGCTGTGCACCCTCCCTGCCCCGAAAGGCGCAACCCCGTCAGATTTCCCGTGAGAGAACGAGAATCGCTCCGCGAATCTCTTCTTATCCTATCTTCATCTCGTTCGCTTCATCTCCAGTTATACTTTCTCTCTTCGTTTGTAATTTTTGTTTTATTTATTTTTTTTATTTATCTCGATATTTTTTAGCGAAAATATTTCAACCCTTTCGAACGAAATTTGAAGACATATTCGAAAAATGTAAATGTAACCTTCCGTTAATTGCAAATGTTGACCCCTTATTCAAAGGTCCTTTTCTTTTAGATTTTGGGAATATTTTTGTTTTTTTAATTTTCAAATTGCATTCCAAGCCATAAAATTCTCTCCGGCAATTTTCGGTTTCGTAGATCAGATCAATTTTTATATTCTTTTCGACCCATAAAAAAAAATAATTTCGACGATCGAATATTAATTTTATAATATATATATTTTTTTCGAGCTGACAGGAAATTTGTTTGGGGATGTAAATTGAAATAGCCGTGGGCCTTGCAAACTTTGCCGGAGTTTGCGGAGGGATAGAAGCGTCGACGGACTCGTGTAGTTCGACCCCGTGAGGCGGGGCGGCGGATCGTCCCGGCACTGCACGAATTAACGTTTAGTCCGCATTAGCCGGCGAAGGGGTCGCGAGAGAAAGGGGTGAACCGAGTGGAAGACAGAGGGGGGGGGGGAAGAGAGAGAGGGGGGGAAAGCGCGATGAGAAGCTCGATTAATCCTCGTAAAGCAGAAACTCTAATTCATCGTGTCGTCTACGGTACACAAGTCACACAGGGACGCTCTATCTGTCGTTGGGATTAATCAATGTGTGTTTAACACGGATTTAACACCGTCTACCAGTTTAATCTCTAATACGATAATTTACGATATAAACTCTGATTGTTGTAGCCAAGGTTGATGTTAACCCTTTCGCACCTAACGAGGAGCGTATCTATGGAGTAAAGTCGAAAGGATTTAAGAAAAAAAGAAACCAACTTTGCTTTGATTTAGGCATTTTTTTTGTTACAATTATTTTACCGTCTCAGCTGAGTTTTGTTTGGTAAATATTTTTTCCCGATTATTTTTAAACATTCAGATTTAAAACTTAAGTGGAATTGTTTGTTTGAAGAAAAAAGTCAACGTTCAAGAAATTGGTCGAATTCTCATACATCCGATATCTGATGATATACATTCTCAAATTATTTTCGAACCTTCAAAACCCCTTTCCCTCGCGAGCCTTCGCTGCGAGCCCCGACTATCTATATAAATAAAAAATAGCTCAGAAAAGCACTCAACAAAAACGTAAAAAAAAAAAAAAAACACCACATACACACAGAGTGGAAAAGAGTTGAGGATCGTGTGTATCGTTCTCCCGAGCTCGGGCGAAAGAAATGGAAGAACGTAAAAAGATAGAGATAGGGCTGATTTGTGTCTGCCATCGTTTAAAAACTTCGCGTTTGTCTTCCCCCTCCGTTCCATCCTGTTCGCTACCCCCCCTCCTCGACCTCCAGCCTCGAACTTTTTCCAGTTTTTGAGGCAATATTTTTCATCCCCTTCTCCTTCTTCTATTCGACCATCACGACGAGCACTCGCTGCAGCCGAAACCCTGTGTGGTATTCGCTGTAGGGTACGAACAGTCTGTGGGGCGGGAAGGGGGGGGGGGTTGGTTTACGTGGTGTAACGTATACGAAAGTAAAAAAAAAAGAGGCGGGTATGAGTAACGACACCGAGTTTGTCGAGTGTTCGTTTCTCTTTCTCACCTTTTCCCAATCTCTATCTATCTTTTTTGCCTGTGTGTGTGTTTGTGTTTTTTTTTCTCCTCGTCGCTTCTTCATTTCGCTCCGACACTTGGAAAGCCTTTCCGCGTCGGGCTGAGGCGAAAGAAAGAGATTAATAAAAATAGAAAAATAGAAGAGAAATAAAAAGCAAAGTCCCGTACATGTCTCGAATGGACGATAAAGCCGAGGTCGTTGTACATTGTTTTGTGTAAAAAAAAATATATATATATATATATTTATATTTAATCTCCTCTGTAAATAATTCTATGGGTGGAAAGAAAATTCGAGGTGCATTTTATTAATCTAAATTGTACGCAGATCCGACAATGAAAAAAATTTGTTGGAGCTGAGAACGGCATAACAGTGCGAATCAGGAAAATATTCGATGAAAAAATAAAACAAATTGTCTTGAAGGATTAAATTTTTTTTTTCAATGATTATAATTTTTTTTTGCGAGGTAAAATAACGCTGTGGGTTTTTCTGTTTTTAGGGTGCTGACGATAAGCTCGGACTTGGACACCGTGCTTCAGGTGGTTCACAAAGTCGTGCCCAATCTCGAGGAGGTAAGTCGGAGGATTTTCGAGGAACGGGGAATAAATTTGTTTGTCGTTAAAAAGCAATAAATTTCTATAATTCACTAAGGAGTCTGACTCGTCTTTTCAGAATGGATCGAAGCACGGAAACGACGAGATCGACGTGCGCATGCTGGTTCATCAGAGCCAAGCCGGCTGCATCATCGGCAAGGGTGGTCTCAAGATCAAGGAACTCCGTGAGGTAAGTTGCGGCAGAAATGTCTTTCTTTTTATTTTTATTTTTTTATTTTGTTCCGTAATTCATAGCGTCCTGGGCTAACTTTCATCGACCTTCGTCGTTTATACTCGGCCCGACTTTGCGTCATTCTACTTCCGCGGCGCGGCTTTCGCTCGGAGTCGACACACTCTGGCGTCGAGCCAGAAGTGTATGTTTTTCTTCGGGATTATTTACTCGCGCCGGAAAACGGACCGCCGGGTGAACTTTGCGACGATAAAACAACCTGTTTTACGCGAGACTGATATTAGAAATTCAAATATCGCTAATTACAAAAAAAAGAAAAAAAATACTTAACAAGCTGGTGCACTCTTCTTCGGGCCTTCGACACAAGTTTCTTTTGTCTCACTATTTTTTTTTTTACCTAAAATTTAACAAGGTACTTTAATTTCGTGAATTTACTTATTCAAGTCGACGAGTAATTTTTTTTCTGGAAGAGGGCAAAGAATTAAAATGCTTTGAGGTAATTCCTATGAGCGAGAGAAGCCATGAAAGTTCTACGGTATTTTTTTTAAGACATTATTTGTGACGATGTCGGTAACGAAAACTGTAATCCGTTGTTGTTCGGGGGATTACTTTTGTGTTTCAGGCGTGCTTACGATCTCAGTCACGACTGTTGTCTTCGATGTACTCGTCATGTGCCATGTAAAAGGAGCAATCCATTGACACAAATTAAATTTTTTTTTTTAATTACAGTTTTCATTACCGACCGAATATGGAGAGCATCGCTTCGAAAGTGGAAAACGTTTGAGAATATTTTGCGGAATGTTTTTCGTGAGCGAGAGAAGCCATTGCAGGTCTAGGTATTTTTTCAAACATCATTTCTGACGATGTCGGTAACGAAAACTGCAATTCATTCTTATTCGAGGATATCAACGGGTTAAAGTTTTCCTTACCGACCGAGCATGAATCGCATCGCTCCGAACATGGAAAACGTTCGCAAATATTTCTGCGAGTCATTCCCTTCAACGAGGCAAGCCATTAAAGTTCAAGATATTTTTTAGGCATCATTTCTGACGATGTCGGTAACGAAAACTGTAATTCATTCTTACTCGAGGATGTCAACGGATTGCAGTTTTCGTTACCGATCGTCGTCTCGAAGATGGGAAAACGTGGGAGAAACATTAACGAATGTTTTTTTTTTCGAAAGCGATTGCGAGACGAAACTTTGTCATCCTCGAGCGAGTTCGGTTATGAAGTAAACGATCTCTGGACGCGGACGCTGCAGGTTTCTCGAGTAAATAATGTCGGTAACTCGCAACAATATCGCGTACGAATTTTACCCCGTTTCCCCGGGCTTCGCGCGCACATACGTATCCAATTTGTAAAGTTAGGACGAACGTAATCGAAATTCACGAGACCGAGACAGCAACGCGGTGCGGAGGTTTGCCGGGCTCGAGGCAGAAACTAATTCCCAATAAGGTTTCGAGAAATCCGTGCGGAAACGGTATTACACAAAATCGCGTTCCTCCGCCTGAGAAAATGAGAAAAGATAGAGGTGAGAGTGCGAGATCGGAAGAGAACTACCGATAGAGATAGAAAGGTAAAAAAAAAAAACAAAAAATAAAAATAAAAGAAAAAGGAGAAACTGATAGAATTCCGATGCGGGCCTTCTCTTATTGCGTAAGCGGCGAGCTTGCACCTAGCCCGGGAAAGAGTGAGGATGTTAAAGCCAACTGGAGCGAAGCCACGAAATTCCGTTACCGCGAGAAGCCGTCGAAGTTGAAAGTTTCACCGTGCTTCGGGTCTGAGATACAGACACTCGATACGCGTATATACAGAGATAGATTCATGTTAAGGAAAACGTGGTCTTTGCCGTAGAGAATCGAGGGATGAATACTACTTTTCCTCTTCCTTTTTACTCTCTTGCTTTGCCGCTCCGACTACAATATGCATTCATGCGCTACGTATTGGTTTCCCGTAGGAAAAATTTGACATTTTCCGACTTAAAAAAAAAAAGCAATACCACTGAAACGATAAAAACGCTGATTAAAAATATTCACCCAATCCGCCGTGAAAGCGAGCGCGTCTGCCTTCCCTCTCGATCCAATATGTCAATAATTCGTTAACTCGCTCACAGCTAAAAAAAAAAGTATCTTCCCTCGTACACTGGCGAGTCAAGTCAACCAAAGCAAAATTCGTTTCGTCGTGCTCGGCGGAGCATCCGAGAAATGCGGCTAAAAAAAAGAAGAAAACAAAAAACCTAGAAACACAGCAATGTCGTGCGGTGAATCAATAAATTCGAGCAGCCTTAGCGAGCGACTAAGCCACGGAGAGAAACCCCCAAGAATATGCGAATAAGGCGAATAGGATTGAGCGAACGGGGGGGTTTGATAGGCGAGCTCGGGAATCGAAATAAAGCGATTCGGCGACGTCGCTGAGTGGCGGTGCCACGTCTTCCCCGGAGCCTCGTTCCTGCCGAATCCTTGCGTCGCACCCAGTGACTCCTCTCCGTTTCCTCGAGGGATCGTTTTCTATCGCCGTGCGCTACTCTTTCTCCGATGTCTCCTCTTTCCCCTGTTTATATTACATCGGTTTTGCGGCTCTCCGGGGCGGAGGCCGAGGCGCTGATACAACAGTACAGTTGAATCGAATAAATATTTAGTTGGTCGAACAAAATATTTTATTGACTCAAAAAAATTTTGGTGAAATCACCCAACAAATTGCTGAATCAACCAATTTTTTTTTGCTCTTCCAACAAAATATTTTATAGACTCAAAAATATTTTGGTGAAATCACCCAACAAATTGCTGAACCAAGCAATTTTTTTTTGCTCTTCCAACAAAATGCTTGGTTCAATGTCCCTGCCGGAATCTTAGTTGATTCAAGTGTATTTTTATATCGGTGTGGAACGGGCTTGCTCGCGAGCGATAAGTGCGGATGCCTGCGGAGCGCAGCGGCTCGAAATTCCTCGGAAACTTGACGAGAGTCTGCAATGTTAATAATGGCACACAGTGATCCCGCGTTCGGGTAACAAATTCAGAGGGGTTGTACGTCGGAATTTTGAGCCGTTGACGATGCGCCATAGCCGAGAAGCGGAAGGGCGTATGTCCGATAAATTGAAATGTGAAGCGGCTGGGAGTCGAGCCCTTCCGGTTCGGTGCACAGCTGGGGAGCCGCCGGTTGTGGTGGCTCTATTGTGAATTTGGTACGTAACTCATCGTGTAGGAGCGATGCAACAAGGAGCCTCCGATTCGGTCCGGTGAAGTTGGCTCAAGTTTTCGAATTGATGGAGAAATTGGTGGGTCGGGGTGGCGGCAGAGAGAGAGCTGTGGAGTGTATTATGCATCGGGGAGAGTCGTAGCGGGAAGGTCGGTAATAAGAGGAATCTGAAACGCGTGGTAAATTCCACGATCTTGACAATAATGCGGGAGGACCGCCGGGTAGGAGGAATTGTCAGGATGATGCTAGGATTATTTGCGCGGTATATGCAGATCTAGAAATTCTCGATCGATCTCTTGGTAGATGACCTTAAACTCAAATTCAATATTAACTTTAAACTCAAATTCAATATTTACTTTGAACTCGAATTCAGTACTTACTTTAAACTCAAATTCAATATTCACTATAAACTCAAATTCAATATTCACTATAAACTCAAATTCAATATTTACTCTAAAGTCAAATTCAGTATTTACTTTACATTCAAATTCAATATTTACTTTACACTCAAATTTAATATTTACTCTAAACTCAAATTCAATATTTACTTTAAACTCAAATTCAATATTGACCTTAAACTTAAGTTCAATTTTGACCTTACTCTTAAGGTTAATTTGGACCTTAACGTGAGTTCAGTTAGAACTTGGACTCGAGTACGAAATTGGCGTTGCACTTAAGGGCGAGAAAGGCCAATCGTCGAGCTAAAAGAGTGCAGGCTCTCTCTCGCTCCGGACGTGTCCTCGTTCCGGCGTTCGTCGGAGTTCAAGATCCTCGAAAACTCATTCCCGGGCGCCGCCTTGTCGTCGGCACCATCGGCTTAAGCTCGTCCCGGCATTGTTTCACTCCTACAGTCCCGTACCTAATTACATTCTCGTATATAGCTCAGTTCGAACAATCCACTCGAAGCGCACTGTATCCAGGCGAAGCGAATCGACGCCTAACCACCTCAAACTTCGAGCTCCAGTTTCTTCGCTCACCACGCGTTTCTCGACGAATATCCTCCGGATTCGCGTTCCATCGCCGTTCGGTTCATCCGCTCAAATTCAGACGCCAGACGAGGAACGATTCGTAGACGATCGCTTAGTTTGTCGAATAACTGTCGCGCAGTTATATCGATTAATCGGTTCGTCGAATATCTCATTACCATGAAGTTCAATCGGAGCTCCTAAATGAGGGATCAAAGCCACGGGAAACCGCTGTCGCGCGGGAAATATACGACGATTGCGAATCTTCCAGTGTAGGTTTGCACTTGAGTTTGGGTACTTGATCACGAAATTAAGTTCAAATTTAAGCACGAAATCACGTTCTAATTTACACAAAATCGAGTACAAACTTAAGCAAGAAATATAGTGCGAACTTAAGCAAGTAATCAAGATGAAAGTTAAACACGAAATCACGCTGAAACTTAACCAAGAAATCACGTTCAAATTTAAGCAAGAAATAAAGTTCAACATTAAGCGAGAAATAAATTTCGAACTTGAGCAAGAAATAAAGTTCAATCTTAAGCAAGAAGAAAGTTCAACCTTAAGCAAGAAATAAATTTCGAACTTGAGCAAACTTGAGAAATAAAGTTCAACCTTAAGCAAGAAATAAATTTCGAACTTGAGCAAGAAATAAAGTTCAATCTTAAGCAAGAAATAAATTTCAAACTTGAGCAAGAAATAAAGTCCAATCTTAAGCAAGAAACAAAGTTCAATCTCAAGCAAGAAATAAAGTTCAACCGTAAGCAAGAAATCAAGTTCAGACTTGAACGCAAATAAATTCGGAACCGAAACTCTGGTGCAGCGACACGGATAAGGCGGTTCGCTCGCTTGGGATCGAACATCACATCTCAGTATAGAGAAACGCATTTGTTGTCACCGTGTTAACAGATGCACTGCTCCAGCCAAGAGGCTCCCACCCTATATCAGGTAACTCCCCTTTCCTTCCTTCCCTCTTCAGCGACGCATTCTCTTTTGCTCTTTACTCGCTCCTTCGGCTTTTCCTTTTACGTTCCATCGCCGCATAAGCGACGCGGCGAAACGATGAGAAAAACATAAAAATGAAATATTCAAGAGTCCGAGAGATGTGAGCGTGGGCGGGATTCGCGGAAAGATTTCCCGGCGCGGTGCCCGGCGAGGATCGAGACGGAGACGCGCGAAGATCTTTCTTTGGTGACGAAGAGTGCGCGACGGAGGACGCGTTAGTATAATCCGGCGAGGAAGACGGCGCTTTCTCCTCTTCCTCCGATCCGTCCCGGCTCTCTTCCACCTCCTCGTTCTCGCTTCGACCGGATATTCCTCCGTGTCTCTTCGCCCCTTCGCACTCCTCCGCAGGACACTCGCCCGCATCTTCCCGAGGAATCGTCAGACTCCTCGAGGAACGAAGCCGCTCCGCCGGTACTTTTCCTCGAGCTCTTGAACTCTCGAGGCATCCCTTAATGGTACCCGGGTATAAAGTCTCTCTCGCGATTCCCTCGCCTCGACGACGGGGGAGTCGCGAGCGATACGGACGGGAGTGTCGTTACTCGAGAGAATACCAGACTCGAAATTGGAATCTCCGCTCGCCATTTATCGGCCTAGATTCCTTCGGGCTTCTACGCTGCCCGCTCGACGAACCAACAAGCCCTCCCATTGCCATCGGTCGGGTTGCTGTTGTAGGCAAATTTCTTATTTTTTCTTATTTTTTTTTGAATTAATTTTTTTTTAATTTCAACTGTGGTTGCAGTCGTTTTTAATTTCCGCGTGACTAGAGTCGTGTTTAGTTTGCGCCTGGGACTGGTGGGGTGATGAGAGAATTCTCGGGACTCGGGGAGATTAAACAGTATTCTATTTTATTCTTTAAGGAAAAGTGCATTTTTTTACTTGTTTTTTTTTTGTTTTTGTTTTTGTTGTTGTTTTTTTTTTTTTTAATAGTCGAGTCGCGGAGGTTGAGTTGTGTATTTTTTTTAGGGGCGAATTTTCAAGAATTACTTCGATCTCATGTTCAATTTTTTTCGATCAGATCCGAATGCAAATTTAGGCTCGAATCTGTGACTTAACTGTTCTCCACTTTCATCTGCTACGCGAAATCGACTATACTTATTTTGATGAAAAATTTACATACTACAAGTTTCATAACCGCAATTATAAATAAAAAAAAAATTTTAAATAAAAAAATATATAAAATAAATAAAAATATATATAAAAGAATAATAATAGCAAGTTTACACTTTACGATTATCCGTTCGACGAGAGCAAGTTGCTTTTATGAATGGACTCGATACCGGAAGTCCGCGAGTTACACGTGACGTTTCAATGCCTTAGTTCGCAACGCAAACCTGGGCCGGATGGACAGACGTGTTCTTAGTTTGCCGTTAAAATAAAAAGGGGCAAAAAAAATGCACCGACATATGCCGTCGATCCTTATGGCTTTCTCTACCGCACTTCATATGCATACGCCGATTATTACGCGTACACGCAACCCGAAATTAGCTCACGGCCAATTTTTTTTTTTTTATTTTCTTTCATTTTTATCCGTATCGCTGCAGTATTCTCGAACCGGAAACTCGAATATATTATCAACTTCCAGGTGAATCGAGAAAACGCACGAAATTCAATAGGCGCGCTGTTAAACATCCTGTCGAGCCGCGTGTCGTCCGCACGACCTCCAACGTTCGTTTTTCACCGACAATCATATTTTCACCACCTTCCACTCCAAAACCACCAATTACACGCAACCCTTTCGTCCGCCCGCTGCCGTGCAATTAAAACGCTAAAACGTTGTGGAATATTTTTGCCAACTGCTTCTTTTTGTTCCTCGCATTTCTTTTCCCGTATTTTCCTTAGGACTGTACAGATAGGCCGGCCTATTCGGCTAAAATATCTTATCCGACTAATGGATTTTATAGTTTGGCCGGCTAAGCCGTCTTAGCCGGATTAACTATTTTAGCCGGCTAATCCGTTTTAGCCGGCTAAGCTAATACAGTCTTGGAATTTTTTGACGATTTTTTTTTTTTCTTAATGTTACTTGCATCGTATTCCCTAATTTTTCTCGTCCATATTGACTCAAGTGGCAATTACGGTCGTATTACCCACAATTATTTTAATTGTAGCGCACACGCACTTTTAGTGTCTCGCGAAAAACTAAAACATTACACTTTTTGACTCCAGTGCTCTTCGCGCGGAAATCAAAAAATTTATCGGTCAACTATCACCGAAATTTTGTAGATTTTACAATTCAACTAACAAGTTTTTATACTTTCATTTCATTCCACCATAAATCTAAATTTTCGCATCGACACTTTCACAGCCGTTGCTTTTAAAATATAAATTCCTTTTATTTTCATAATTCGAGTCGTCAAGCTTTTCCAAGCTCGATCGGTAACTTTCCGTCGAAAATGCCAGCCTCGCCACATCCAAGCAATTCGTTAAACATTTTTTCTCAATATTTTACTCGATCCAGATCGGCACTTTGCAAAAAAAAAAAAAAAAAAAAAAAACGAAACAAGTGCATCGCGTAATCAAATTAGTTTTGAAAGAGCCGTGACTCAGCGGCCTGCCGTCCGTGCGATACTGCACGTAAACTACCCGTTCGTGTCACGAAATAGAAACGCGAGCTGCAAATTTGCAAAAAAAAAAAAAAAAAGAAAATGAAAAAAAAAAGAAAGTATAAAACAACACAGCGAGTAAAAAAATATATAAAAAGGAAGAAAAAAAAAACAACACGCATACATCCATCGAGGGATGCACGGGACGGGCTGGAAAAACAAGCCGACGCGCCCATTATATTTCAATTAGCGCGAGTGGAGTTTCGTAAGCGCCACGAAACCTCGCCGGACACGAATTTGCAACCTATACGTTCTCTCCTCGTCGCTCGTTCACGCTTCCCGGAGCAAATAGAAACGAGCACACGCATAGCTTGTGCACACCTTCGTGGCGCACATCGAAACGGGCTTTACACGACCGAAGCTGGTTCGCCCGCCGAGGAGAAGAGTGGAAGAGAAGCGCACAGTGTTTGTTTCGCGGAGTTCGCCGGAGCGCCGGTTTATTCGCCGGCGCCCTTCGAAAATCCGGCTCCGTTGAAGTTGAGGAAGGGAAGCCGTTCGGACCGGAGGGTTTCGATGGGACGGATGGGATAAACGGAGGAAAGATATGGAAGAGCCTGAGAGGAAGAGAGAGTCGCTGGACGAAACCGATGGACGGCAAAGGGAGACCAAAACTTCGCCTTCCGGTCGCCCGTGAAATCGGGTTTGGGAGATGTGTGCGTATAAGCGGAGCCCCGGGTCGTCTCTTCGGCTACTCGTCGAAATTTCCCACAGTCTTTATTTCCATTAAAATTTTTTTTTTTTTTTTTTTTTTTTTTTTTAAGTGACAACATTTTTTTCGGGGGGAGAGGAAGAGAGCGTTTTTGAACGTCGGGACTCGATAGTGGGAGGGGGTAAAATGGTCGGAGGTGAAAAAAAATTCAATGGCGAAAATTGAAAAAAATTCGATAACAAATATTTTTGAGATTTTTTGAAATCGCTTCCGGGTAAAACCTGGGTCATGCTTGAGAGACCTCGAAACGGTTCAATTTTGAGAAGTAAAACGGCATAGAATTTTTTTTTTTTTGAAAGCCCGTTCGAATGGAAATTTCAATGTCGATTGGAGAAATATTTCTCGAGGCTACGGATCGGTGCACTTCGCTTTGATGGCTCGATGAATCGAGTACATTTTTTTACCGTTCAGTATTTTTACAAAATATTAATTTTTGTTTTTTTTTTTTTTTTTTTGAGAAATTCAATTTCGTTCTCCCGTCCGGCACGCAGCATGAGTGAATCCAATTTAGGAAGATCACGGAAAAATTGTTGCGCCGACCGCAAAACTCGGGAAGCGAACCATTCCGTTAAAGAAACCAAAGTTAATAGTCGCAAAATTTTTTCTTTTCCTTACTTCCCAATCTCCACTACCGTGTTCAGTATTTTGGCTGAGACGAAAAAAATTACCGTCAATATGTTTTTATTTTTTTGCAATTTATTTCGCTCTATGGTTGTTGGCAAAAAAAAAGGTAACGGATTTTCAACTAAGTGACACGATTCACCCTCCTCTGTCTCGCGATCGTGGCTCGACGGGGGGGCGGTTCGAAGGGGTTTTTTTTCTCTGTATTTTGGTGCGGTTCAGTATTTTCGCCCTCTTCCTCCTTCGCGAGCCGCCCTTTTCGTGGCAGAAGAGGGTGGAGTCGTGCGTACGCGAGCGCGTACACACGCAACCCCCGCGTATGGCGGTTCGCCTGTGTGGAGCGAAAGCGCAACGCTCTCCCGGTACGACAGCAACAAAAGCGAGCATGTCGCGTGCTCGTAATTATCCCGCGCGGCTCCAACCATCCAGCGCCGCGGCCACTTTCCACGGAATTAATTTCGAGCTTCGGCGAAAGTAGCGCGGAACCTCCGCGCCATAGTATTTTCCACCGAACAGCCAACGAGAACACGGTGAGGGTGACTGAGTCAACCCCCCTCGAATTTTCGGATCGACGAGCGCGCCTCAGGTTCTACCCGCAAAATCGTCGCTCGAAGATTATTTCGTTCAGCCCTAAATTTGATGTTGGGTACAAATTTTCATTTAGCCCTAAATCTGAATTTGGGTCCCTATTTTTATTTAGTTCTAAATTTGAATTTAGGTTCCCATTCTCTACTTAGCCCCAAATTTGAATTTAGGTTTCAATTTTTATTTGGCTCTAAATTTGAATTTAGGTTTCAATTTTTATTTGGCTCTAAATTTGAATTTAAGTTGCAATTTTTAATTAGCTCTGCATTTGAATTTCGGTATTAAATTCTTATGTGCACTCAATTTGAGTTTGCCTTTAAATTTTTATGGACCTTCACATTCGAATTAAATGTCGAGGTCGGACCTCGCGATATAAAACATTGTTGTTTTCTTTATTTTTCGATTCGCTTGGCTTTAGGTGGGAAACGAATCGTCCGAGCTGACTATCACTCTTTTATATCTCAATGAAGTGGCCGTGACGGTGTGCACGCGAACGAGGGTACCCGAGAGGGGGTGGCGGCTGGGATGGTGCGCGGTGCACTCCGTGCAGCCGCGGTGCATCGTATAGAGCATCTAGCCGTCTAAGTCGAGTTAGCCTCCCCGAACAGGTCGTGAGAACGCGGATCAATATCGACAGCCATTGCTAAACACCCCGCGGGCGCTCGCCTCTCTGCACCGCACGTATACACGCATACGTGCCTTTTTCCGCGCTCTTGCATTCGGAATATACATCGCATTGCGATACGATGAGCTTGTAAACTATTCGTTGCCGTAAAAAAAAAAAAAAAAAAAAATTGTTACGTGGAAAAATATTTATTAAAATGCTTTTTTTCGTTAAAAAAGGAATCTATGTTTTTTTTATGATATTCAATTTTTTACCAAGCCACTGGTCAATTTTTTTTATTTTATCTTCTGAAATATTACTAAATATTTGAAAAAAATTTATAACGTACTTCAACGTGTCTGTGACGAGCCAATAGTAAAAAAAATGCATCGGCAACGGTCAATGTCCGGTTGAGAATTTCGGAGCGAAAATGGAACTGGCTCGGAAGGGAAAACCCTTGGGATGTCCGGCCGCGGCTCGCGCACGATTAAATAAAAACGATCGACCAGTCTGCTAGAAGCTCGAATGATTTTTTTTTTCGGGAAGATGAATTTCGAACGTTAAACTACGATTTGCTTCGGCGTA
Source organism: Stenichneumon culpator (assembly GCA_964017025.1). Lineage (NCBI taxonomy): Eukaryota > Metazoa > Arthropoda > Insecta > Hymenoptera > Ichneumonidae > Stenichneumon > Stenichneumon culpator. The sequence continues at coordinate 12,947,365 of OZ024779.1, read as the reverse complement.
GGAACGCTAAAGCCCTCGAAGAGCCCTCGGACTGTGGATCTTCGATTATTCACCGGATGAAGAAAACGATCGATGATAGGATGGCCCTCAGAAGCTCTTCGAAGCTTGTCCGAGCTCCCATCCGCCCAGAGCAATCCCGCACTCATCTCCGACCTAAAAAAAAGCTCGGAGATGAGTGCGATTTAGAAAGAAAAAAATATTTCGAAAATTACATTTTTTTTAGAAAAGCACACCACAAACAGCTATTCAAAACCTATTTCTGACTTCTCTCTGCCCGACTAAAAAATCAAATAAAATCAAATCGAATTACCTGAACAAAAATAAAATAAAATTTATTAAAATTTATCAAAAGTGGCTGAAGGAGTTAGGTCGATGGCAATACATATATTCTCACGACAATCTACGCTATGTCGTGTTATGTACCAAGAATTGTTCGATCAGGCATATTGTCAGTAAATCCACTTCTGCTACTTTAATGAAATTCAATAAAATTTAATAAAAGTAGTAGTAGTAAAAGTGCATTTATTAACCATTTCTTGTAGTTTATACAATTTCTGGTACATCTCTCTATGTAGTTACAGCGTTCACTTAGACATTGCCGATTGGCCATCGACCGCTGTCCTTCAGCCAATTTAATAAAATTTAATAAAATTTAATAAAATTTAATAAAATTTAATAAAATGTAATAAAATTTAATAAAATTTAATAAAATTTAATAAAATTTAATAAAATTTAACAAAATTTAATAAAATTTAATAAAATTTAATAAAATTTAATAAAGGGGAAGTGCATAGACATGGATGACAAAACTGGTATTTTTGGACAATGATCGTACAAGCGTGTGCAAGAGTTGTCGTGAGCCGCGAGGGAGGCGACGGAGTTTCCTTCAGCGACATGTGTTGCTATGGGGGTTCGTCGCTGCTGCCGTTGCCGCTGCTGGTTGTTCGTCCGGGCAGGCACGCAACCCGAACAGGTGCTGTGCGCCAGGTAACGGACGCTACGGGACAGCTGCCACGCCAGGTGTAGCCGAGGAAGGAGGAGCGCGCGTTTGCACACTTTCGACTCGATGTGGGGCTCCGTCTCTCCGGAAAGAGAGTTCCAGTCAATTTTGTTATTTTTTCGATCTTTCTTTATCTTCTCAAGAATTTTTTGGAACATTAGAAAAAAAGAAAAATTCGCATTTTATTTTATTGTTTAAACACATTTATTTTTAAAAACATCCTCAAACGGGAAACAATTAACAAATAAAAAATTAACAAACAAAAGAATTCTTTGAGATATTGGAGAAGAAGTTAGATCGCCATTTTATTGTATGGTTTGAATACATTTATTTTAATAAAATTCTTGGCGCTAAATAAATAACAGATAAAAAAGTAAGAGCGAAAAATAAAGTCCCGCTGGTCCGTTGTTCGGAACGGAGCGAAAACAACCGGAGAGCAGCCTGCGAGAGAGAACTTTGTCGAAAGTTTATCGTGGGAAAATCCGACGGTTGAAAAATCCTCGGTCGCACGAGGGCGGAGTCGTTCGACGGCTGCGGTCCTTCCGACCGTGTGGTTTTAGTTTAATTAACAAAAAAAAAAGAGAAAGAAAATGCCAGGAAGGAAGGAAGGATGCGAAGGGAAATCGGGTAGAGGCAGCAGTTTCCAGCTCGACGACGGAAGTTCAGTGGGGTGAATTTTCCGCATTAGCTTGACCTAGGGTTTCCGACAAAAAAAATATCTGTAAAAATCAAGGACAGGTCAGACCCTTTTTTTCTCGCGATTTATTCACCGCTCGAAAATTTAACTTTCGGCCCTTGAGATTTTCAGTGGTTCGTCCAAAGGGCGCTGTGACGGATGGAGAAACATAAGAACGTACTTCGAATAAATCAAAACTTTATTAACGATCATTATGAATTATTTTTTCAGTTAGGTTTTTTATGTAAAATAAAGATTCGAAGTTAAGTTAAAGTCGAACTCGGATTAAAATTCGAACACAAATTGAGATGAAATTTGTGTTTAAACTCGAATCCGAGATAAGATTCGATTCCATGTCCAGAGCACTAAAACCCAAGATCAAAATTACATCTAAGAATCCTGAAAAAAAATATAACAAACTCAATAACGAAAAAAAATGAACGTCAAGAAAGCATTTTTCACTTGCTAAATTTTCAATTTTTCGACTCGACATCAATTTTTTTTTCCCCATCGGTCAGTTCAGAAATAAGTGTGTATGAATTTCCGACACGCACCGGAAGCGATCGAGGCGCGGGAACGGCGCCGAGGAGTGGTGGGCCCTCTCCCGCGCGCCTTTTCACCCCCACGAAGGATCCCACGGGGTTGAAACAGCCAGATAGAAGATAGACTCCTGCCTCAGTTTACAATCGACAGTCCGAGCGAGCGGTTCGCCTCACGAATTTTCGCCGCTCTTATTTCTCGTCCCGTTCGGCCCGTCTCCCACTCCGCCGCCGGAGACCACCGGAAGGAACGAGGAGACGTGGAGGGAGACAAAAAAAAAGAGGAAACGAGTCCAAAGCGCGCTTCAGTTTCGTGCCGGAGGGTTGAGGGAGCACGCGAAGCGAGGAAGGGTAGACCGGCTCGAGAGTCAGTTGACATCGGACGCCACTCGCGAACGGTTCATCGAACAAACGCGCTCTCCTCCATTTAAATACATTCAAGGAGATTAACATTTTTTTTAAATAAAAATAATTCTTTTTTCAAATGAAAATAATTTTTTTTTAAATTGATTTTATAATTCAACGAAGTTTCGATATACGAAATTGAACGATTAGAGATAGATTGAATTACATTAAAATTAAGATTTAGGAACGGTTTGTTAAATTCTTGTGGTTCACTTCGTCGACGATTATTTATTTTTTACATATTTATTTTTTTTCAATTTTTTTTCCTCGAGCCTCGGAAGATGTTTTTGAAGTTTTATTCAACAATCCGTGACGATGAAAGCAAAGCGAGTGAAATTGGAGACTATCGGTGGTGCTGCTGCTGGTGGTGCATCACGCAGACTCGGAAGCCTACTCGAGCTGCCCGCACCACCTTATTCTTCTTCGGCTTGCAGGGGTGAGTCTTCGGGATAATTGATATCAGCTTTCCCTTATCTTTTTCGAGGGTTCCGACTATAGAGTTTCGCCGAGTCGTAAGGTTCTCCTTTGTTTTATCGTACCTCGTCTGGCTTATCGTGAGTTTTATTTTTTACGTGGAAAAAAACATATTTATATATAATACGATATAATACAAAAAAAAAAATATATATATATATATATATGAATTATTCGATCAGCGAGTCGATTTAGAGTTTCGGGATGAAACGTTACAGAAATCAATGTCATTTTTTACATTCATAGAAGTTTCTATCGGTTGCAATAAATAGATAAATGTTGAGGTGAAAATATAATCTTTGACGAGAAAAAAAAAATATAATACTTTATAGATCAAATTAATAATACTTACGATAAAAATTCAATCAAAACTTATTTATTATGTAAAAAAATCCAATAACCATCGCCTTACAGTCAATTTTCCATTAAAGAAGAGTAATATTTAAATTTTGACATTCTCCAATAATTTTAGATCGAAAAAAAATTGTATCCACAGAACTAGATATAATTTTTGTTATCGATAAAAATTCGTAGAACTTGGTTTTTTTAAGCCACCGCGCTCTCGTCGATACGTCACAGTTGCAATGAAGAATTAACGCCCTGCACCTAACTTTCCATCGAAGAAGAACCATATTTCAATTCTGATACTCTCCAACAATTTTATCCACAGAACTACTCCTCATTTTTTATTAATAAAAAAATTCGTACAACTTGTTTATTGAATTTTAGTTCGAAGAAAATTCAATCCACATAATTATTGCCAATTTTTTTTTTATTAATAAAGAATTCGTACAACTCATATTTTTTTCGAAGTTCCCCCCTTGCTCTCCTCGATGCGTTTCCCAGAACCCTTATTATTCCCTCCCCTCGCGTGCCCCCTCCTGTTTAGACTCTGTTTATTAAAAAGCTTTTAGCGATATTAGCTTCTGAGAGGAGCAGAGAGTTGGCGACACCGAAGCGCCTCGCGATGCTTCCCTCGCTCCTCCCGGCGTAAAAGTTTCGCCCCGTAATACGGCTCCGCTCTTATATAGCCTTTACACGGACGAGGAATTATCGCCAGGGTTAAACTTTACCGTCTTGCCGAGTCGCTCACCCTGCAACTCAGTTCTCCTCGAGAGTCCGGATTATCCGAGTGCACTTTCGTTTCGGCCGCCCCGCGCCAGACATTCTTTCGATAACGTCGGTTACATCACGCTCCGTCGATACTCCGACGACTTCCTGCGAGACTGACTGTTAAAATTACTAACGGGGAAGGACGAGCAACGAAACGCATCTCGTCGAAACTTTTTTATACCCAACTACCGAACAACTTTTTTCCCATCGTGCCCTCGTGAATATTTTCTCGGACTTGTTATTCCTTCCTCTTCAACTTCAATATCGATCATCGGAGAAGAAGTGAAAAAAAAAACGAGGTCGGTGATTTTAATTGGAAGGGGCTTAATTAGCGATATCGAGGACTCTTCGACGGAGCGAAGTTATCTTCGTTATCTCGTGATTTATTCTCGTTCAATTGCCGACTCACCGGGATATTACTTGTAAATTGTCTTTTGTACCGTAATTTTAGACGTTTCGTCGTTTCGATTAGCCGTCGGGTTTGTATATATTGAGCAAAAAAAACAGAACAAAAAAGTGCAATTAAGAATAGAGAGCTTTTTTTCCAATCTCTCGTCTACGATGAAAGAACTCGGCGATAAATGTTTAAGGCGCATTAACAAGCTCCTCGGGACTTCGCCGGGTCCTCCGATTCGCCGCGCTCTCCTCCGTCTCTCCCCCTTTCCCTTCTCTCACTTTTATCGGCTTATTTTTTTTTTTTTTCTTAATCCCGCGAAGCAACATTTTCGAGAGAGAAGCCGGAAAACCGGACACAAAGGGCTTCCTCGAGTCCTCTCGGCGACGGTGTATAAATCCTATTAAAAAAATAAATAAATAACATTTAAAAAAAATTGTATCCTTTTGAAGATTCAACGGCCCTTGTTATCGTCCGATGTTGTTCTCGGTTGAAATTGTCGAGAGAGATTTTTCACTCTCGAAGGTTACGAAACATTGGTACAAAAACAGACCCATATGTTTTCACGCAAAAAGTGGTAAAAAATGTTTTTTTTTAATATAATAAATTTTAAAAATCGTACAGGGTAACGTCGAAATTTTTTGGGGTCTCTTTCGTCTGTCGGGTCGAGCGTTGGGGGTTTACATTGTTATTCCATAGCTTTGTAGTCTCCCGGCCTGGGGTTAATTACACGGACGTAATTAATTTAATCATTTAGCTCGGTTAAGCTAAACAACCGGCGAACGTGTATAAATCCTATTAAAAATAAATTTTAAAAAAGTTGACAATTGACATTCCCACATCGCTTCCTCATAAAAGTTTGAAATTGAAATTGTCATATCGCTTTCTCATAATAATGTTCCTTTATTCGCAAAGCTTCTACTGTGAGGAAGCATTGTCCGTATTTTAGGCTTCCTCATAGAGGAAGCTTCGCGAATAAAGGAACATTATGGGAAAGCGATACGAAATTTTCAATTTACATCCTTTATTATCGTTCGACGTTGCTCTTGGTTGAAATTTCCGAGAAAGATTTTCTCTCCCGAAGCTCACAAAACATTTCTACAAAAACAAATCCATGGATTTTCAGAAAAAAGTGCAAAATTTTTTTTTTCATCACTCGGTGCGGAAATGGCCACTTTTCCGCCCGCTTCGCGTGCGTAAAACCGCCATTTTCGCACGTTGTGATGAAAAATTTCGTACACCCCTCGTGCGAAACACTTTTTCTAACTCGTGTGATTACAGCACTCGTCTTCAGCTCGTGCTGCAAAATCAGTTAGAAAAATGTTTTTCGCCCTCGTGGCGTAATCTATTTTTAAATAAAATAAAACTAAGAAAATAAAAAATCAGACCGGCTAACGCTAAAATCGTTTGGTGTCTCTATCGGTTCTCGGGCTCGAGAGCTACGCGGGCGTTACATCGTTATTCCATAGCTTTGTACTCTCCCGGCTTGGGGTTAATTAAACGGCCGTGATTAATTTAATCATTTAGCTCGGTTAAGCTAAACAACTCCCCGGCAAACAAGTCGCCCGAGAGTTTGCACTCCCGCGATATCCCCCCAAATGTTCCCTCTCGCCTGGCTCTCCGCATCCCAAATCCGCGACGGAGGGGGGGGGGGGAGCTTCGAAGCGAGGCTTTGGAATATTCCGGCGGACACGTGTTGCCTCGGGAGACCACATATCCTTCCTGTCAAACGCGCCATCTGCTGTATCGCCCCCCCCCCCCCCCCCTCTTCCCTGAAACCCCGTTCGACAGCCCCAACTAACTTGCTTCGCTCTCCGCTGTACCCACTTCCGGTTACCGTCCCTTTTGAAAACGCGAGATCAATCGGTACGCGCAACCGAATTCTATCCTCCGTTTGGACTGTTCGTATTCAATGCTCCACGAAAGTTTGTCAAAGTGACCGGATATATACGACAAATTTCTGTTTAACGAAAATCAAAATTCCCCAGCGGGACGAGCCGGGTGGAACGGAAACGTATGCAGAGAATCATTTTTTTAAATCATTTTATTATCTTCTTTATTAAAGTGGATTTTTAAAGTGGATTTCGTATTTTTCTATTGAGGAATAAGAAGACAAGAAAACAAGAGTAATGGCGATGTAATTTGGGTACGAGGAACAAACGTTAAAATCTTGGGTCACGTTAAGAAAATTGTCGCCCTCGGTTGTAACGATAATGAGTAACTCCAGCGGGGAAGTGGATTATTGCGTTTCCGTGGATGATTCACAAACGTCGGAGATCCACGTGTATAGTCGAGTACAGCATTGAAGCGTTATTCGCGTTTCCAGTCACCCCCTCGAACGTCTCGCGCGTCAGTCACGTTGTTAAATTCTTGCGCTCTACTTGCTTCCCTGAAATCGTCCTTCCTCTCTTCCCGACTCACATAGAAATACACACACTCGTATCGCGCCACTCACTCGCGTCCAATTAGTAATTAGCGAGATATTCCTTGCCGCTGCGAACTACCCGTGCTATATTCTCCCGGATAACGCCATTTTCCTCTCAACGCGACGAGAGAAAGTCGATGGGTACGGAAGGAAAAACAATTAAAAATAAAAAAAAATTTTAAGCGAAAATTTACGAGCTGGGAGAATACAAGGAACGAAAGAGCTGAAGTAGTACTTGTTTAAATGGTCGAGGCCTTCGGGAACAGGAAATCAAATTTCCGTTAATTATATCGACATGTAGTCGGGAGATAATCAATTAAATCACACAGCGTTAATATACTGAAAATCCATTATAAAGCAAAAACAAAGTTCAATCGTTCAATGTTTTGCACTGCATCTCGTCTCAAAACTATACGTTCTCGTACGGTCGTTTTTTTTTACTCACGAGTGTACACGATCTTGTATGTGTAGTAACCTGAAATTGGGACTGACAATCGTCGGATTGTATTCAGCGTCCGAAACCGAAAAAATTGTTCCTTTGGCAGAATCAATTACGATCGATAGTTCTCGAGCTACGGGCAGTTGAAATTTCCGCCAATGAGACGGACCCGGCAGACGGCGCCACGGTAGCTCGAGCGTCCCCATTGGCTGGAAACTGTATCCACTCGTAAATCGACAACTGTGCGACTTAACTAAAAAATTCCAAAGACAAAATCTGTACAGTTCGAACGGTGAATACCAATGCCTGAAAAAAAAAAACGAAAAAAGAAGACATTCATTAAAAAAAGAAATTAAAGGTTTTATTAATCAATACCATTATGCTTAGAATTGATGCTTAGAAAAATTACATCTATTAACTCTATGGACGAATTGCGACTCGAAATTAAAAATTAAAGCTTATATAAAAAAAAAAGAAACCAAAAATATAATAATTCATAACACAAGTAAAAAGGATTTTTGTATTTGTCATTAAACGTGTATAGAGAAAAATGTATGCTTTTGAATCTACGGACCAGTAGCTGGTAAGGTTTTATCGCTTCCCGCGAGCGAAACCTACTGAATTTTCGCAAATTTATTCATGAGGGAGAAAAGAAGTAGGTAGAGGGCGAATCTGCAAACGGGAGTTGACGCGCACAGTTGAGCGGGGAAAGCACGTAGCCACGGTACCCCCGGTTTCCTTCGAGCTCGTCACAGCACCGGCTGCGACAGCTTCTCTTTTTGTTCGTTTTTTTTTTTTTTTGCTTCCTCTAGCAATTCTCGTCTCAGCGGGACCAGCGCCAACGTTGTAATCGTAGTCGACGAGGCTCCGCGCATTCTGTTTCACGTAATTGCGAACTGTTCGTCAAAATCACACTGGCAGCTTCAAGTCGCTTATTAATTCGAGGAATTTATTATTCATACGTCTCGACTCGTTACGCGTGCATACGAATACGAATGTACGATGCTGGTACAAAAAAAAAACAAAACCAAAAAAAATAATTAAAAATCGTCTTTATTTTTGTTTCATAAATTATACGGAACCGAAAAAAGTTTCACTTTTTTCATCTTTTATTATTATTATTACTTATTTATTTATTTTTTAATTATTTTTTTTCCCTAATGCGATTAGAGTTTGTGGATAGTTATTGAAAGTACAATACTGCCAGGAGAATAGCGATTATTCCGCCGACGAGCAAAAACGCAGGCACACCCGGTCCCTTCGCGTATTTTTCATTCGGATTGTTTTGGCCGGCTATCCAACCCTTCCGCACTTTGGTGTTGGTCCGTTCGGCGGCGACGATCTCGCCGATGAGGTACTTGTCCATTATCTCGAAAGCGTCCTGGGAATGTCCGACGTCGTCGAAATCCTCGGAGGCGTCTTTGTTTGCGTGATCGAGAAGCACCTCCTCGCCGCCCGGGTGCTCGTTCAGGAAAGGCGTGATGTCGTAAACTTTGTCGTGAATTATAAACCTCGTGGCCTTTTTGTCGCCATTCAGAATTTCATCACGGGTGAACTGCTTGAGAGTCATTTTTCAAAATAAAATAAAAATCTTTTTTCTTCAAACTTCGTGCCGTGGAATTCTTCTTCACTTTATACGAACCTGAAAAGAAAAGAGGGTTATAATGAATTGACGCAGCGACATGTAAAATCCATGATCTCGCACTAATGAATTTTCTGAAGTCATCTCGTTATCGGAGAGAAATCGAGCAGAAGGCACTTATCGGTTGATTTTTTTTTTATTACATCGTTCCCTACTATCATCACTTCTGGTGCCAGAGCTACTGATAAGAACGTCGACAACCGATTTATTTTTATTGTTCAAGAGGGAAATGACTTCTTGAGATTAAGTTCCATCGATTGCTACTCTAGGACCAATTTCGTCGATTTTGTCTTCTTAAGCGGCTCAACGAAAAATTGCGGAATTTTTATGACTTCTTCATAAGCCTAATTCGACTGCTTCCGAATCTTTTCAAAATTGCTTACCCCCTTTCCGAACCAACAATATTTTTTTTCTTTTACTTATAAATGACTTATAAATTGTTTTACATTAAAATCATAACGAAAAGAAGTAATTTGCTATATATAATGATAAATAATAATAAATAATAATAAATAATAATAATAGTTGAAACGATTGACTATGCAAAAGCCCATCCGTAAAATTCCTCGTTACTTTCGGTCTTACGTGTTTTCTTTTATCTGTAGTCAGAGGCAAACATATACTTTTAGTTTTCTTATGTCAGACAGACCGAAGAAGAATTAGTTAGATGCGCCATTGCTTTTGTTCATATCGATCTCTTTGTTATATTTTTCGTAGCGACTTATTCCAGTAAATATTATGTCGAACGATCATCGTAATCCTCAGTGAAACCCGATCATTAATAATAATAATGAAAAGTAATAAAAAATAATAATTCGCCTAAGAATCTCGTCAACAGCGTGTTTGTCATCGACAAGACACAACTGTTATTACGCCGCCCGACTACGAGCGGCTTCGATGTTTTTCATCGCAGATACGAGCGCGAGAATCATTGCCGTGTGTTGGTAACGCGTGTATCGGCGCCGAGCAACAGCGCGGCTCTCCGATCGTTCGTGACGAGGCAGAATCGAGGCTGTGACCGTGTCGCGCACGAGTTCCAGGCGCCATTGTCACTCATTCCGCAGCCTACGACGTCACGTCTCTAATTCACCCACCGGAACGATCACCGACAAATAAAAAAAAAAATATATATATATATATATATATAAAACACTAGTTACAAAAGATATCTGCGTTGTCGAGCGATGACCCAACATTTCGTTGGCCTGTCGAGTCGCGAGGTCGAATTCCATACAATTTTGTCGAGTGGAAAAAAAAATACAAAATATTCGTAATGGAATCGAATTTAGGTCTCTTTTGTATCGTCGATGAATTTCAATTCTGATCACGCGCAGTTTTCGCCTCTTCCAGTAAAATCCCGGCCATCGCGCGCACTCTCGGAACTGGGTGTTACGTGACCGTGTCACGTGGTCGAAACAAACAACTTTGTTTTTCTACACGTGTGCTGCATTGCAGTTGTTTTTTTTCCATCAAAATCGTTAATATTTTTCGCGAATTTTGCCGTGAAAATTTCGTCTCGTTATACATAGAGGGATTTATTGTCGTAGCTTGGCGAATATTTGTTGATCTTTGGCGACGAATTGCTTTCGAGAGATTTTACGAACTTTAATGTAACGGTGACGCGCGCATGTAAAATCGAATATTCCGTCGTTTATCCCCTCCCCGTTCTCCACGACCTTTATTCAACCTCGACGCACAAATCACACGAGCCTACTCACCGTCAGAGCAAAACACTTTGCGATGATATCCTTTTTCGGCTTTTTTTTTAGATTGTTATTGCGAGTTTAGAAAAAAATATCCCGGTTAGGAGCGTCTGCGCAGCACGCGGCTCGACGACTGCCACGCAAACCAGTCGTTGGGTATATTTATCCTGCTCGAATCTCTCCTCGGCCATGCCCCACCGACGCCGCTCGACCACTCACCGGTTTCTAGCAGTGCCCGAACTACGCCGACTCCTCGTCCTTCTCGACGCTCAGGAAGCCCGAGAAGGAATCACGCGTCGATTCGGGCTTCGAACGGAAACGTTTCCGATCGAACAATTTTATGAATTAGTTATACCATGTTGTAATCACATTTATCGCGATACGTCCGTGTGTAACCCAGGCAAGTACGTAAGTTTGAACTTGGATTCCGGCTTAAACTTAAGTTCGAACTTGAATTCTTGCTGAAACTTAAGAATTCTTGTTTGAACTGAAGCTTGAACTTGAATTTTTGCTCGGATTCAAATTTGAATTTGAATTCTTGGTGAGGCTTCAGTTTGAACTTGAATTTTTGCTCATACTTAAGTCTGAGCATAAATTCAATATGCTCAGACTTAAGTTTGTTGAATCTTCGCTTGAACTCACGTTTCATCTTAAATACTTGCTTAAATTTTATTTTGAACTGCAACGCTTGCTTAAATTTAAGGTTGCTTAAACTTGAATTTCACTATGACTTTTTGCCATCATAATGCGTTATCTTGTTGTTTGTACGTTGTGTAACTTATCTGAAGACGAGTATATCAATTATGGAGTGCACTTTGTCATCTGCCACGTGGATCTATATATCCGTGCAGGGGACATATGTGGGACACGTGCCTTGATATGCCGAGTATATTCATCGACGTGATTACAATTGTAGATCGTACTTTAGTCACAACACGTCGCGACCATGAAATTAACCACGTTCGTTTTTCGTTTCTTCTATGCGCCACATTTTTTTTTTGTTTCCTTGAACGCCCTTTTTTTTCCCTGTGTAATAACATTTTCCGCCGCTTCTCATAGTGGTGTCTTGCAATTTTGTATCGGCGAGCCTACTCTTGTGGGTCATTTTTTTTTTTCTCTTTCCTCTGTCTTGCACTTTGAGACCGGGCGGAGAATCTCCGCTGATTATGAAATCTCCCGGGAGAATATTGCAGTCTCACGTTTTACGGAGAAACGAACGCGAGGTCGATCCGCGAGCGGGCGCGGCTTTGCTCGACATCGGAGGATGGCTTTATTCCTTCCAGTATTGCAACGCACCGCTCTCGAACGATGAATAAAAAAAATAAAAAAAAATAAATAAATAAAGCTAAAAATACGTAAAATTTGTTTTTTTCAATAATAAAAATCAATTTTTTTCTTCTGCATCTGCAATGTGTGTGTGTCGAGCGAAGTGAGACACGATTATCTTCGCCCCAGTCTCGCGTATCTGGAGGAACCGCGAGAGGGGCTTCGATAATGTCGAAGCTCCTCAGCGCCGCGTCACGGTCGATCTTTTACCCCGGATTATGTTCTCTCGGATTCGGAGGCGTTGAATATTCCCCCCCCTCCCCGGTCATCGACGCCGTTTTCCACGTGTTCGCGACTTATATAATTCCGCCGAAGCGAGCTGCAGCCAGCGATAGGAAATGGAACGCAGCAATCCTTTCCGCAGCTTCCGCTATTCCGGAGTTTTCACTTTCACCTTCCGGTATCGAAAAAAGGAAACAAAAATCGATTCCGGCATAATGAAAAAAATTTTTAAATCGAGAAAAGAATAAAAAATGATGTTTTAAAAAATGTTCAACATTTTTTTTATACGTGTGAAAGAAGTATTCTTTACTTTGTCGGTATGGCCGAACGCGAGGCAGGGAATTGACGAATGATAGCGACAAACCGAGACAGGTCTTTTGCTACGTTGAACCGGAGTGGGCAGAATTTGCAGTGTCACCGTGACGCGTCCGTCGAGCGCGCACAGAGATGCGCCGGGTTCTTCGCTTTGGCCTATCTGCCTCGTCTGTCTTCGCGCACTGCGACGCCCGCGACAGCCCCGGGACAAGTATTAAGTATGCGGAATGTAGGCGGCGTAGAACGGCGGAAGCGCGATAGGATTCAACAGTGACGCTCAACGGTCCTTGAATGCTGGCTTTGATGAACCGATAAACATTCAATTTACTATATAGAAATAAAAATAAAAAATAAATGTTAAATGAAGATTATTGACCGTTCAATTCCGAAGACATTCAGAACGAGCACGACATTCTTGGCGTCGGAAGTATCGCGGAAGCGAACGGTCGCGCGGAGGGCGAACGGAACGACGTGTTGACGCACGGCGGGGACGGCATTAGCGAAGAGCTTGCGACTTCCTGTCTAAGCGAAATCATTAATGCAGGAAACATCGCGACGCTATTTTCCTGTTGGAATTTTTTTTTTTTTACAAACGTTTGATTTTTGTCAAGAAATATAGTGATTATTATTATTATTTTTTACAAAAGTGCACTTTTCAATAAAAGTGTACTTTTTCGACAAAAATTCAATTCTTCAACAGAAATTCAATTCCCCAACAAAAATGTAATGTTTGACGAAAAGAAATGCAATTCACAATCTTAGTTGGAACTTTTTTATTGTAACTTACACCACGGTAAGGAGAGTGGAATGGTCAATAGTAGAAAAAGTAGCTCAATATCGCTGCATAAATAACAACAGCGGTACCGATAATGAACGGTAGGTGAGGCGACATTTTTTGTTTCGGTCCCTCGTCGTAAACCCAGTCGTCGTCGTCGACGCTGGGTTCCCTCTTGGCCGTCGAGGAGGGACTCGCGTCGCCGGACGGGTCGCCCGTGACCTCGCCGATCTTATGGGTTTCGCACAGTTGAACGGCTTCGTCGGTGTGACCGACCTCGTCGAAACAAACCGTGCCGTCTTTGCCGGCCAGATTGAGCAACACTTCCTCACCGCCCGGATGCTGCTGCAGAAAATCCGTCAGATTGTACACGCCGCCGTGGATCATCATCCAAAGATCCTTCGGCTTGTCGTGCTTCGACACCTCTGCCGGCGTGTAAAGCTGCACCATCTCTGTGAAAATCCCGTACAGATCAGTCATTAAATCGCTACGATCGTCCAGCAAATTTTTCGCTACAAACTCAGTTCAATTATTTTTTCGCTACAAACTCAGTTCAATTATTTTTTCGCTACAAACTCAGTTCAATTACGTTTTCGCTACAAACTTAGTTCAATTATTTTTTCGCTACAAACTCAGTTGAATTATTTTTTCGCTACAAACTCGGTTCAATTATATTTTCTTGCATGACAAGTTATTTTGTGATTTTTACATGGTGGGTTTTTTAAAACTCTATTTCAATGCTTCAGGTATTCAGCTTTTAATTCATTATCCAGATAACAGAAGGGATTTAAAATTAGTGTGGGAAGTATTTTTTTATTATTTTTTTTTATTCGTAATTACAAGGAATTATAGTGTAGGGATCGAATTTATCGACACCGAGTTGAAACCTGAGATCAGATTTGCGCGCAAACTAGAGTTCGAACTTTGAAGATAACATTTAGGTTTTAATTATGAAATAATATTTTCAGTTTGAATTTGAATTTGTATTGCTTCGAGGCGTCGTCCGGCGTGAAAAGCTGCGCCGTCTCTGTGAAAATCGGACACCGATCAGTCATTAAATCGCTACGATCGACCAAAAAAATGTTCGCTACAAACTCAGTTCAATTATATTTATCGCATCACAAGTTGATTTGTTATTTTTATGCAACCGATTCGACTTGAAACTTTATCTTGCTAATGAACGCAAGTTTGAATCGCGCTCCATCATCGGAATAAAGTTTCAAATTCTAATTCAAACATTTACCATTTTACTATCAAAGAACATTTTTTTAATTATACACAATCTTTAGATTAAATTAAATTTCAACTCGAGTATAAAAAGCTTAAGATAGAACGAGCCCCAAACTCGAGCTAGATTTTATCATCGAAATCGGATTAAAACTTCATCCCGATTCTTGGCAATTCGATAAAAATTTTCAACCCGAAGTGAGACCACGAAATCTACTCAGAATCGGAGCTCAAATTTTAGTTTTAGCAATGAAAAAATAAAATAAAATAAAATACATAAATAAATAAATAAATAAATAAAACAACCACGACGACCAGTCGGCTCGAATACACTTTATGATCACGCGATTCTAAAACGACGACACTTTCGAAGAAAAACAAAAAGAACTCATTATTCCCGACGTTTCACTCGCGTGTCGGTTCATCGATACGGACACGATATTGCGATACACTTTGCCTTCGAGGAACGTCGGAGTTCGAACGAGTGTGCGGTAACTTATTTTCCATGATTCGCTTTTATCGTCTTTACATACTGTACATATGTGTGCGTACCTTCGGTTGTGTGGAGTTTCTGCACGTCGAGTATTCCCGGCAATGTTCGTCCTCGCGCTTCCTCGGTTTTGCCTCGATGAAAAATTCACTGGCTCGGATATCATCAACGGCACTCTTATCGAGCGGTTATATTTGTGATTTTTTTCTTCAAACTCTGCAATATTTCCCCTCTCTTCGATGTATTCCCGTTTTCACACTTTTTATATCGACGAGATGTATAAATATATATGTATATATATTATGTATATATATATATATATATATATATTTTTTTTTTTTAAACCTATTTTTTGTTCGCTTTTCGTCGCGATTCCGCTGAACGATCGAGTGTGACTGAGTCTTCGGTTTCCATTCGAGAACTCGATCGTTTCGATCGAAGTATATTTAAGTCCCATTTGTATCCGTGGGAGAGACACGCGATTTTAATGGATTCATCGCAACCGCACGCCGCGACCTTTGCACATCGTAACTTACCGGAGAGCCTCGATATGCGATGCATTAGCATTGAATGGACGGACTTACATGACTTCCGCATTATATTCGATTTTCCTTTTGACAAGTGTCGCCTGGTCGACCGTACATTCGTCCGACACGTATCTATTCATAAATTCATGTTTTCCTAAAAAAATGTTGTGTCTCTAGCGCCGGAAAGTTTGAATTGGTAAAAGAGCGGGGTAAGGAATCAAAACTGGGATTCAATTTATTAATTAAATTGATTCAATTATTTAATCAATTCTTGATTCAATTATGGAATCAATTCTTCACTCAATTGGGCAATCAATTCGTTTCAATTATTGAATTTGCGCATGAGCTTCTTCGATCAGATTTCGTTGGGTTCGAACATTTTTCGATAGTCGTGACAAAGTTGAAAAAGTACTGAGAAGGGTTACGTCGAGTATGTAAAAATTTGACGAAAACAGCTTGGAGTTTCCGCACGATCAGATTCGTGAATTTAGGACTTGCACCTCTGGCGCTATAGTGTTAATTGTGTCTATCCCCAAAACGCCAATTTAATCCCCCGATAACCCGTGTGTCACGCGCGATATCAACAGTGAAAGTGAAGATCGGTAAGACCATAGACACCGCACTCTCGGCACCTCATTCTAGGCATTGCGTTGAAAACGGGTCCTTTAATTAACGCAGATCAAAGCGACCGCACCAGCTGTGGGGCTTGCGGTCCGACCTTGTACGTTCGCACTTAATCCCTCTGTTCGTTCATTTCCCCGAACGGCGCGTCTCTATATGAATCGCTGCACCGTGCGTTGGACGGATAAGAAGGAGTGATAAACTCCATTTCAATTTCAATGCTTCAGCTATTCACCTTTTATTTCGTAATCCAGACAACAGGCATTAAAAACCTTTGTGGGAATTTCCTTTTTTTTCATAATTACAATCAATTATAGTGTAGGATCGAATATTGACCCGGAATTGAAAGCTTATATCAGATTTGGGCGCGAACTGAAGTTCGAACTTAAGATAATATTTAAGTTCGAAATATGGATAAATATGTTTTATTTGAATTTAAATTTCCTTCAGACTCGAGTTCCGACTTCTTTTTATTTTCTTCATAATCAACACGAATTACAGGGTAGGGTTCGAACTTATCGATCCCGAGTTGAAACCTGATATCAATTTCGGCGCAAACTGAAGTTCGAACTCACAATAATATTTAAGTTCGAATTGTGAAATAATTTTTTTTTTTAATTTGAATTTCCGTTTCGATTGGAGTTTCATCTTAAGATCGATTTTCCAACTATAAACTCGATCTGCATTAAATTTACAATTTAAAAAAATTGTAAATTTAATGCACCGGACCGGAATTTTTTGTGCAAAAATGTGTACATCAAATTTAGTGTAAAAGTAAAGTATTTCTAGTTTTTCAAATCTACCGTACATTAAAAGTTTCATACGAATTGTTTTAATAGTTTTTTTACACTAAAATAAAGAATAGAAAATTATAATACTATTTTTTATTTTTAAGTTCCATGTGCGCTTCATGGCGAACCTGTCGGGTTTCACTTCGACGACCGATCTCTATAAATTCCTAATAACAAATTTTTTTAATGATGAAAAAAAGTCCACTCCGTTTTCACTACGACGATTGTTTTATTCGCATTTGCTTTCCATCCAGACACATTGCCTGAAAAACATCTACAACCATTTGCCATAAGTAATAAGTGTAAATCCACTGCATTTAGGGCGTCGGTTTGAAAATTCCCATCACCGATAACATTAAATCCGACGCAGTATATATATATATTTTTTTATATTTGTTACATTTTCCACCGTATAACCTATCACTCCCTACCCGCACTCAACTAAGCTACCTAACTTCCAGTGCGTCCGTAGCCGACTTAGCTACACTGTACCGCATTTGCCGATTACACGGGGAAACTACGGAAAACCCGTGCCGATACAGACGGCCCTATTCGACTGAGCCACTGGTATTTTTGCACTTGAGCAAAGTGCAGAAACACCAAAGTCTCAGAAGAAAGCGCCTCCCGTTCAACGGTCGATGCGCCAGCTAGTGCACGGCTAAGCGGTCACCCATCCAAGTACTGACCGCGAACGAATCAGCTTGACTTGGGGGACCACCAGAGCCGTGCGCCAACCGCGCATCCACCGCTGTCGGTAAATCCGACGCAGTATTTTCCTGGTCGAACAAAGATTAAGGAGAACTGCGAATGATCGGTCGCTGATTATCGTCCCACGGAACGAGTCCGACAACGCGACCGTCGAGTGGCTGCGTCGGTCTGTAGTTGCGATCGCCGCACGTAAGATTGACGGCTCGGAACTGTTCGAGCTGAAAAAAAAAAAAACAAAAAAAATTATTGTCGACGATAGTGCTGAGTCTGAATCTAAGCGAGCTTTTACCGACCTGGGCCTCTGCCATGTAAGCGAGTGTTGTGGGAATAATCCAGATCATGGCCTCCCGGCAATTCGGCGCCGTTATTGAGCCCGGATAGGTCCAGTAATCGTCATTCTCGTAAAAATCGAAATCGGTAAGGGGAAAAGGTTTGATCGCAATTTCCGAGCCAGGCTGCCTTACCTCGCTCAGATAGTCACCGAATTTTTCACACGCCGGGTTCTCTTTAGTGGTCAGCTGAAACGTTTCAATATCGTTAAGGATCGTCATAGGAAGTTAGAAAAAAATTTAATCTTTTTAATTTCCTTAGATGGATAAAATTTTGTTTATTTGAATAATTTTCAATAATTTTCGCTCTAAAAAGACTCGTTATAAATTCCATCTATGGATGGAATTTATAACGAGTCTTTTTAACGGACACCGCAAAGTCTTTCGTTCGCGCTCGATACATTTTTGATTGATATTATCGGGAATTGAAAACAAAAGATAAAATACAAACTTGCAAAATTTCTTGTGATATATGTGTCAATTATTATAATTATTATTATTTTTCTTCTAAATTTCGAAAATCCCACACTTACATTGAAAAGACGAGCCACGGTGACAAAACCGTCCGGGTGCTTGTATGCAATCGCCTCGGTCCTGTACTCTCTCTTAATGTGCACCATATGCATCTCGAGAGGATAGCTGTGGCCTCTGACAGTGTGCTCGGAGCCTACGAAGTCGTTCGGGCCCCAATGAAAATGCAATTGCAAAAAGTCGTAGCGGTCGGTGAGCATTCCACCCTCCAAATAAGGAGTTTCACCATCGGCGTAGTACGCATGGATCTGAACTACAATGCAGATACAAATCCAAACAACATTATTATTAATATTATTAATAATATCACTAGGGGAGAGCGGGGCAAAATGGGACAGTGGAGCAAAACGGGATAATGGGACAAAACGCAATTTTCAAATAATTTTTTTATGACTCAACACCGTTTTGCCCAACTGTTCCATTTTGCCCCGCTCTCCCCTACCAATAGTATTATTAATATTATTATTAATATTATTACTAATATCATTATCAACTACCGGTTATAACTCGCATGGATTCGTAAATTAACTTTTCTTTTATCTCCTCTACAGTAAGAACTCTCTAGGCTTCACCTAAACACTGAGAGAAGGATCTAGTAAAAATTACCAATCATCTAAGAAAAATTACCATAGGACATAGTAGTACGGCGCCAGGGCGCCACCTATGGCAGAAAGTCCCAGAATTTCCAAGAATTTTTACCATAATATCTAAGAAAAATTCTTATAAATCCGGTACTTCCTACCATAGGTGTCGCCCTAACGCTCTACTACTATATGTTATGGTAATATCTCTCAAGTGATATAGTAGTTTTTACTAGATCCTTCTCTCAGTGAAGGGGGGCTCAGCTGAGCAGGGGGGAACAAACATCAGAACGAACGAATTTTCGCAGTTTTCCAAAATATATACGAGATTATTAAAAACTTATTATTATCATTGAAAAAGTGATCTACCTTCGTCGCCGGTGTTGCGCATCGTCATATCGGTGGGAGTGGCGCCATAGCCGCGGAACATAAGATTCGGTATTGGAAAGGTAATGAGCCGAGTTACGTTTGCCTCGATATCGATCGGTGATTGCCGGTGTCCCCCGCACTGCGGCCATCTACTGGCCCATGCATACGCATCGGTGTAATTCCACGTTTTGCAATATTCATTAATAACCTCTTGGGCGTTGACGTGACGCATGTGCAGCGCCAGCATGCAAAATACAGCAACGAGCGAACCGAACTTGGTGGCGAACATCCTGAGGTACTGACTCGCTACCGGGCTTTGACGGTCTTTAAATACCGCAGAAAAAAGGCTGGGAATGCTTTTTACATCAAAAACCAAAGCGTTAGACATTGTCGAAATAAACTATTAAGATTTATTTGCCACACTTCCAATTATGTGCATAAGAACTGAAGGTCATTCCCGGAGATTAATTGTCGTTGGGGTGATAACGGCTGTCTTCGGAATCATTCATCCAACCCCATCGTCGCGAACGGCACACTTTTTAATTTCAGGTGTTTTGTATTTAAACTTCTCTAAACGTTTTTTTTAATTCAAATTAAATGTTCGCAAGTCCAAAAAGAATGGGCACCGTTTTTAAAGGTTACTATGTCGATCTGAAATTAATTTCATGAATTTTTCGCGCGAAGAAAACACTTCAAACGATTTTTTTTATTTTATATTTGTTAATGACAATTCATTTTCTTTATTGTTTTGCACGTTGTGAAACTTTGGTGGACATTTTTCCGTACTCGTTGCATTCTCACTATCTATTCATCTTTCTATCTTCTAACTCGAGTCATTCTTTTTTATATTATATTTTTTTAAATTTCGTATCGCTGGTGACATATTGTTTTGCTCAACTATATAAGTGAAAAATTAAGTATTCCCTGATAGGTTTCCTGATAGGCCCGCGACAGGTGTGACCCCGGTCTGTTCAAAGAACGAACAACCATAAAAATAGTACAAATGATTTTCAAATAAATCGGCTGCCTTCCGGGCGAAAAGTCGATATCGCTGAGAGTTACGGTTGTAACTTTGCATGTACTTTTGTATGTAAAACACGATTATTTGCATTGTAAAGACATTGCGTCAAAGTCATTGCAATTGAGATAGTCAAGTTTGTATTCGTCTAAATAACTAGAAAAACATTTCTTTGTAAGGAATTTAAGAAGTTTTGTCGATGTTTGTAAAAAAAAAAAATTAAACAGTTACTTAGGCGATATTTAACACGGCACCGTTGATTCCCGAGGAAAATATAACAATCCTTTTTCAGTCCTCCATTTGCGGGGGTAAATTACCATGACGTGACAGTTATAGAAGTGAAATCCACTTGTTTCTCAAAGTTTCACGATAATTTCGTAGAAAGTCGCAATTTTCTTCAGTTCTTCGATTTATTTAAAAAGAATATCAAAGATTATCAAAAAAACGAGGAACTCGCCACAGACACTGCTTCTCTGCAACACTTCCACAGCTTCTTCCACAGCTGTGGAAGAAGCTCTGCAGCTTCTTCCACAGTCAATCTTTTCCGTCACTACCATTGACACTTGTTTCAGTGCCCATTCCCGTCGTTTTAAAGTAGTTTACCGAAGCCTTTCCCATCAATTTTTCCCAATACTTTCCAAAAAAAAACAGGAGCTCGCCACAACACTGCTTATTTTCAATTGTTATTTATTGATTGCTTTTCAATTATTATTATTTTCAGTTATTATTCGATATTGTTTTTTTATCCAATGAAATCAAAACAAAAAAAAATTAGCGTCCCGAAAAAAAGCAGCGCTTTCTTTTTCCGTTTCCGTAAAATGGCGAAAATTCATTGTTGTACCGTACGAATAATATTCTGCGACCGTTGAGCGGTTGAACGGGCCTGAAGTTCCGGGTGTCGCCGTCGTTCAACTGAACGGATCTGAATTCTCTTAGCTGCGAAGAGTAATGAAAAAAAAATAATAAAATAAATCTTACCGATTCTCGACGAAATAATGAAAGGAAAGAATGACAATCGAATTCTACCGACCACGTCTTCGGTCACCCAGAGCCTCCATGTCGGTATAATCCAAGTGACGACTTCGGTGCACGGCGGAGTCGTCAACGAGCCTCGATACAATAAATAATTGTCGTTGAAGTTGAACTGAAAATCGCTGAGTGGAAACGGGTCGATCTCCCGCTCGGTGCCTGGCTCGGTTACGAGCCTGATCGAATCCACAAACGAATCGAAACCGGTTCTTCGATTTCCGTTCACCTGAAACATTTATCGTTAATTTTTTTTTTTATAAAAATTAAAAATTAATAATAAAAATGAGATATAAAGTTTTCAATTATTACCCAAAAAAGACGTGCGATCACGGCAATGCCGTCCTGAAACTCGAGCGCTCTCTCGAACGAGCCGTAACGCCGTTTATAGTGCACCAAATGCATCTCGAGGGGGAAAGTTCTTCCGTTGAAAGTGTGCTCGGCTCCCTCGTCCGGAAAAGGCTCACCGTCGCCCCAATGAAAATGAAGCTGTTCGAATACGTATTGACCGCGTAGTCCACCGCCGGTGATGTAAGGCCTTTGCTGCCAGACTCCGGTGATCTCGACTGTAGCAGGAAAAAAAAGAAAAAAAAATATATCGATCGATAGATCATTATTATTTCTCTTATTGTTAGAAAGATTTTCTGAAGAGGTTCGAGTCATCTAAAAATCGTGTAAATGAAATTAGAGTGCAATGAGTAATTATTATTATTACTGTTACTGTTATCGTTGCCGTTAATAATTGCACTGCAATTATTGTTTCATTGCTAAAAATCTTTTTCCTAAGTGTGTGTGTTTTTTTCTTGAATATTTTTAATCGATCACAATTGAGCAATTTTTTGTTTCCACGATTTTTAGTCGGTTGCGATTGAATGTCGAGAACATCGAAATTACTTGTGTGGCCATTATTCATGATGGTCATGTCCTCCGGTATATTCTCGTAGCCCACGTATCGCAGATTCGAGAACATCGGAGTCGTGTCGGCATTACTTGGGACGGTTTGCGAAAAATCAATGTTCACGGGCGATTGTCTTCTGCCTCCGCAGTTCGGATAGTTTATTCTCCACGCTTCCACGTCGCTGTAGTTCCACGGTGGGTTTCCGGTGCCTTCGGCGCTGTCCATCATTGTCTGTCGTTCGATTCCGGTGTCGATCATCGAGGTCATTTTTTTGGTTCGGAATACAATTCCACCGATCGTCGGTAGGACAAACCCGCACAGGTAGATCGTCGAGAGGACGAAATCTTTGACGTACATCGTTGACCTGTTCGGGTTTACTCAAGACCCTAGTTTACCCTTGACCCCGAAATAAAGGAAATTGAACGAAAACGAAATTAATAATTTTTATTAAAAAAAAACTGGTATATCAAATTTCATGAACAATTGTGATGAAAAATTAATGTTCGGTGCATTAAACAAATGTTGACTATTTTATTTTTAACAATTTACTTTAATTTCAATGAAAGAGTATATTCACTCTTCTTCATAATTGTACATTAAATTTAATGTACCAGTTTTGCAACAAAAAAAACTTTCGATCCGGCGCGTTAAATTTACGGTTTTTTTTGCAGTGTTTGAGATCTAATTATTGGATCCATACCGAGGATCACTTTCGCCGTATTATATTTTTGTTCAATACAACAATTTTTGGTTTTTTTTTTTTTTGCAATACAATAATCCAATACAGTACCGTCTTTCCCTCTATGATGAAACAAGTCGGCTGTTGGGCCAACGGTTACGCGACTCCAATTATTAATATGGTAATTAATAATTGCTCCTATCACACAAACTAACGATAAACTGAGGAAAGTCCCGCGATCCACCCGTGGAAATTACATGCCCGAACAGAGCCACTTTTCGTTTCGTATCGCCTCGACGTCCTTGCGACACCGAAGAACCACAAACGAACCAAATTGCACGGAAAGTAAATTTTTTTTTAATATCAACTACCAGCAGCTTCGAAAGCCAAAGTGAGGGCTCGTTGATGTCGTTGACGTTACTGAACGGTGGGTGGGATGAAAATAATGAAAAAGAAAAAGCGGCCGGTTGAGACGGCAATTTGCGTCCCCGGGAAATTATGCGAATTACATTTAAATACTTGTATTCGAAGCGTTTAGAAAAACTGACGGCATATCATTTAAAATAATTGTCTTCATTTTTTTTTCTTCTTTGATTGCAGAAAACTGGAGCGAGAATCAAGATCTACTCGAACTGCTGTCCCCACAGCACCGACCGCGTCATCAGCATCTGCGGCAAATCGGGGACCTGCTTGGAGTGCATCAGGGAACTTGTCGCCACTATAAAAACGGTGAGGCTACAAAAGAGAAAAAATAAATAAATAAAGAAATTACCGAACATTTTTAGATTAATGTCTAAGTAGATATGTCAAAAGAAAATGTCCGTGGGCGACAAAGGCTTAGCCTCAATAGTCACAGTAATTGGATCAATTTAACGTAGAAAACAATAAAAATAAATTATGATAATTGTCACCGCTGAAACGGTTAGACAACAGAAAAAAATACCCAGCATTTTGAGATAAAAATTTAAGAAGATATTTTTAAAAATCTCTTTTATCAATACGGTAAATATGGGCCACCGGGCGTTAAAGGGTCCTCGATATTCATAGTAATTGGTTCCATTTAACGTAGAAAAAAAAGGATAATGGAGAAAGTAATTGTCCGAGGGATCGTTTTATCGAATTAATGTTTTTCATTGTGTATCTCTGTTTTTCGCAGTCGCCGCTGAAGGGTGTAAACAACCCTTACGATCCGCACAATTACGATGATTACTATGCCGAGGAATACGGCGGTTACGGCAGCGGCGAGGGTCAGGGCAAGCCGGGAGGTTTCGGCGGACCGGGTGGACGTGGGAGTGGCGGCAATGCCGGGGGTGGAGGAGGCGGAATGCCACCTCGTCGAGACAATCGGGGTGGAGGACCTCCCGACATGAACAGAGCATTCCCACCGCCGCCGAGGGGTGGACCGAGGGGCGGCGGTGGCATGTCCGGACCGCCGGATCGCGGCTACGGCGGCAACGCTCGAGGTGGAAACGGGGGAGGCGGCGGTGGCAACTACGACGGCCAGAGAGGCGGAGGTTACACCGGAAACCGAGGGGGACCACCGCCTTACGGGGGCGGAAATTACAACGGTGGGTAGATTATTTTTCACCTTAACCCAAACGTGAATACCCTCAGGACGGATATTGTTTTCCCGCTGATAGGCACAATTTTGCGAGTTTTTTTTTTTAAGAATAAAAAACAATATTTCATCTCGAAATACACGAAGGCAATTTCTGGCGAATTATCGCTGCCGTGCCCCGACGATGGTCCGATAACAATTTTAGGGCACACCAAATCTTCGATCTTAATTTTAAAAAAGCGCACAAGAAAATTATTAAATTAAATCGTCGCGCTTACTTCGTCAGATCTTTACTCGGTGCGAAAAAAAACATGCAACTGTGCACACCTTTTTTTTTTGGGAATTCTGAGTTTTACTCAAGAAATCTATATGATACTTCTTTATCTAACATTTTCAACGCCGACGTATCCATAATCTTGTGTATTTATTGCCGTGGAACATTGCAGGCGCATTCTCGAGTTATGGGGATTTGTATTTCTCGCGTCTGAGTCACACATACATCCGGACATTTTTGTAAATGTGATTTTTCGATGTTTTCGAATATTCCGAAGACGTTTTCATTAAAATCTCGAAGTTTTTTTTTACCGTAACAAAGCTGCCTCTACGAGGACGCAAAATGTACCAAATTTTTGGTTACGAGTAACCCTTTGAAGTACGATAGAAGAGGTATCACAGGTGGTACGTCTTTGAATTCAGGAAAAATGCATTCACACCTAACTGATGTATTTTAAAAATCACACTAGTAAAAAGAAAAGTGCTTCATATGGTTAAAACTTATAATGCTCAAGAACATTTATACTTACCTTGACATTTTTCAGATAATGGATGGGGGATGCAAGGCAACGCTCCCAACGGTCTCGGAGGCGGTGGGAATTCAGGAATGGGTGGTCCACCCCTCGGCGGCAACAATCAGGGAAACCAGGGCAACATGGGCGGCGGTAACAAGACCAGCACTCAAGTGACCATTCCCAAAGAGGTACACCTTCGAACATCCTTTCAATGGACTAGCAAAAAAAAGGAAAACACCTTTATTTCAATTAATTGACCCTCTGGAACTTATTTCAGTACGCCGGGGCAATAATCGGCAAGGGTGGCGCGAGAATTCGAAAGATTCGATCGGACAGCGGCGCCGGAATAACAATAGACGAGCCGCTTCCAGGTAGCAACGATCGTATAATAACGATCACCGGAATACCGAATCAAATACAGATGGCCCAGTACCTGCTGCAACAAAGGTAATTGTGCGTTTCACGTTTTACTACAAAACATCAATAAAACGTGCACTTGTCAAATAGTTCTCATCAATAATTGTCGTAACTTAATTCATAAAATGTTCATTGTAAAAAAAAAAAGAAAAAATGTCTCAACTGTGAAATAACAACAATTACATCTAACAACTCGCCACAACGCATCGTCCATCGTCACGACCATTGTTCTGGGAACTAACGCCACTTTGCGCTTCGATCGAAACGAAACAAAAGAACCGCTCGTCGACGGTGGAGGGAAAAAATACTTCGTGAGAAGAGAGAAGCAAGCGAAACACCCCTTGAACCGCACCGGGCGCGTGCGATGACAAAATAATTAAACGGAAAATAACGAAGCAAAGTACATGAGAGAAAAAAAATACTCGAGCCCCGTTGTATGGAAGACTAGTGATTTTGTTGTTCTACTTTAGATGTAACAAGGAATCACTAATCATCCTACAAAGGTGCTTATTTTCGTCGATCGTCCTGTGAACTCCGCACCTGCTTTTGGATACTAACACATCACCGTCATCATCCTTACTGCCGCCGATGCTGATACCGCTGCTGCTCGAGTTACGCTTGTGACACGTGTGCGACGTTTCTTCGAGAATATTGTCGATTTTTTATGCCTTTCTTGTATCAATGTTATTGTAAAATGGACAATAATTTATCTGTCAGGGAGAATTTATTTTAACAGTATTTGTGTAAAGTTTCTCATGTATTGACTCATCGCGCACGGCGGACCGCTTTTCTTCCTTTCATATATAACGTTTTTCTAATCAAATTCTTCTTTCTGTTCTCGAAGAAACTACAGTTTTAAAGTTCCGCCAATCGTTTCTACGTTGCGAACTGCAAAAATCTAACTCGGCCACCGTACGCGAAGGGTTGAAAGATTGAATCTAACAGCGCAAATAGTAAATGTTATCTGAGGTTTTACACTAGTGATACGTTTTTTTTAACGGGGCAGTCCTATTAACCCTTTGTAGCAAACATTTTTTTATACGAGTATGAAGTTTCAAATACATCGGTTAGTTATCAGTTCTTGAATTCAAAGATGTGTCTCAACTGCGATAAACCGTGCTCCAAAGGGTTAATCTGGCGAAAAGATGGCAATTTTTTGGATTCTTTTTTTAAAAGAAAGTTGTGGGATGATTTTTTTCAAACTCGCAGGCTTTATTTATTATTACATTTGTACAAACTCATGAATTTTTTCATTGACAAAAATGTATTATTTTTCGACTTGTCGGCGGAACCGTATGCCGCGGCTGACGAGTTGCGTCGATATGGTGGGCACGATAACTCCTCGGAAATTTGTTTTAAAAGAAAAAATATATATGTTATAGATAACACTCCAGGGGATGCACCCGTTAACCTGCCCCTTACTTGCCCCCTTAATGATGAAGCAAAGTAATTGGTGAAATATAGCTATATAAACAAGTGTAATCATTAATTTTTTTTCGCAATTATCCTGTTGCAGTGTACAAGACCACGCGGACCACTACTAGTGCGCGAGCAGCGAGTAACGGGAACACACAAGCCGCGGGGAGCCAAAGATGCGTTTGTAACTTTTTTTTATTTTTTTTTAAAGGATATTTCATGAAACGACGAGCTACAAGAAAAGAAAAGCACACAAAAAAAGAATCTAGCGTGAAAAAAGAAAGCTGGGAAAAGAGGAAATCCGTGTACAAGACATATTCATACATATCCATACATGAAATATGGTTTTGCGTCATCGTGTATGTATTGTATGTGCATGTAGAGGCGCGCGAAAAAAAAAAAAAACTACAAAGAAAAAGGTTCGATGGAGAATACGAAGAAAAGAGCTGCGGCCCGGCGTGCGTGGCCTTTGACGAGGAAACATATTTTTTCAGACGACTTTCCACTAGAGCAGTCAGAAAAAAAAATGGAAAAAAAGAAAAACCTTTGTAGAATACATGGCTTTATATATAACATATATATATATATATTATATATTTGTAGATCCGCCACAAACTCGTCTGTCATCGTATGGAACTTTTTCTATTCCGCTTATATATTTTATCTTGTATCGCGCAGCATCACACATACACATGCGCTCGACGACGTTGTAAGAAAAAGAAGCTAACGGTTTCAAAATGGCAATTTTTTTTTTCTAAGATCTATTTTGTGTTCAAACCACTTACAAGTAATTTTTTTTTAGACACTTTTTTTTCACTGTAAATACGCGGAATTCGATTTTCCATGCGGATAAAAAAAAAACAAACAAACAAACAAAAATAAGGAAGTCCCTCGTAATCATGGTGTTACTGGCCTAAAAGCGTTTCTTTCCCGCCCGATTCGATTGGCTCTCGACATTTCGCAATCGTCGTTATCATGTCGCGATTGCGATTCGAGCTTTGCCCCCCATCCCGTCTGCCCCTCAAATACTTTCAAGCCATTTTGAAACTGGAACGAAAAATATAAAAAATAAATCCACTGCTCGCTCTATCGCGGCAGAGCTGTACATAAGAAAACCAACATAACTTAAAAAAAAGAAAAAAAATGTAAGCAAAGAAAAAAAAAGTACCACATCGCCCACCTCCCAACAGCCCCGATTATATAGATTATACTAACGGAATTCCCTAATCGCAGTAAACGCTTAAGCATTCGTTTTTAAGGATAAATATTAATAATGATTAAAGAAGTAAACGTTAAGATAAAAAAAATAAATAAAAGAATAATTAAAAAAAAGCAACAAACAAACACACAATGTTAATCGAAGAGGACGCGCCTCCGCTCTGTACGTCGCCGAGAAACACAACTACGACTAATGTATCTTGTATTTACGTGTACTTTGTATCGCGTTTTCGGATGTTGACCCGAATTTTAATTAAGTATACCACGAGAAGATACTCCCCTCTTTCCCGACCTACACTGTTGTTTTCCCGCCCTCGAATCCCGAGCTTTTACATCTTGTCCCTCCCCGAAGCCTCCGCAACCCTTGACCACGATTATTCGCTCTATTTATAATCCTCAGGACTCTAACAAAGGGCATTTGTATATCGTTGTCTAAGTTTGACCTGTGTGTCGTCGGAATAGGAAAAAAAAAACCGAAAAGCTTATATTTTCTGTTTTTTTTAATTCATGATTTTTTTTTTGTAGATCTAAAAGTGTTAGTGTTTACTCTCGGTCGTAACTCGATGGCTTATCAATCAAAAATCACAAATAAATAAATTGACGAAGCAAAAAATTAACGGACAGAATAAATAAGATGAAAAGAATGTAGAATATATTATATATATACAAACGCATATATATATTATATATTCAGGCGCATCGTCCGAGATATCGCGACACGTATGCATTTCATTAATTTTTTTAACTCGTAAATATAATGAATGATAAAATAATAAACATAACACATAAAACGAAATACCGATAAAAGCGGAAATAGCTGAGAAAAAAAAATAAAATATATATATGAAGTCGAGGGTGTAAATGTTATAACTTTTGTGAGAGGAAGATCGAGATTCGATTATATGCGTGCCTGTGACGATGTAAGAGAGTGAGAGAGTGCGAGAGCGAGTTTACGGTAAGGGCGACTCGAAGGGGTTGCGCGAGGTGTTGAGAGAGGAATTATGCGAGGGAATGAAAAACAAAAATGCGTGAGAACAATTAGAAAAAAAGAAACAAAGCAATTAATAAAATAAAATAGAGAGCATAAATAGAAGAGAAAAATGGTGGGACAAACAGATGCAGAATCGCCCGTAAACACGATACGTGTACTATAAGGATTATACAGTTTACAATTATTTGTAATAATGGATACTTCTTATTTGTCAAATAAAAGTTAGTACAAACGAATTTGTTAATTCTGTTTTCCGCCTCAAGATTAAGATTAAGAAGGGAAGAAATCTTGGAGTTTTTATTATCGTCATTCACTAAAATTTGCATCAAGTTCAACTCTGATTCTGAAAATTAAGGGTGCATTACACATATACTTCCAACCTAAAGTTTAATTCGAATAAAATATCAATCCAACGCGATATGTAAAAAATGGGCCATATTAATTGTGTCAAGACCTTTGATTTTGCAGAATAATAATACCAAAAAGTTATTAACAAATTATAAAAAAGATCAATAGTTTTACAAGAAATCAGAAAACCTGTTATTATTTCATTGTAAATGAATTCCTCCATTTTTGGGATTTACATGAATTTTTTAGGATTTCCTTACATTTCAAAATGTTTTTTTCCGAAAATTTGTAAATTCGATGTAGAGGGGCGAATTTTGGATATGTTTCCATACGACGATTTCACGGTGCACACAAAAAGTTTCGAGGTGATTGCACCAACAGTTCCGTAGTTATGTCCTCAAAAAAATTCCAAATCGGAAATTAAAAAATGTAAAAAGAATCTGAAAAAATGAATGTGTCTTCTAGAAAATCCATGAATTCATTTGAAAAAAGAAAAAAAAGGCCTCCTCATTATTTGTGAACAATTTCTTTCTTAGCACTTTGTTAATAACTTTTTGACATTATTATTATGTAAAATCAATGTTCTTGACACCTCCGATAGAGTTGATTTTTTCGGATTTTTGAATCGCCAATATGCGAATGCCATTTATTTAAAGTTATTTTTTAATTTCGCATTATATTTACAGCTATTGAGTTTTTACCGTGGGTTTTACCCGGGAACTCTGCGGAATTCTCGGGGTCACGAAGGAGTGGATTCTCATGGCTGTTTGCTTGACAGTGCTCGAGCTCATGTCTATAGAGATTGGGTTTTTACGCTGAGACTCTCCGGACCTCTCGTAGTAACGAGACACGGATGGTTACTGCAGTTTGTAGACAGTGCTCGAGCTACACGGTCGAGGAACGCGAAACATCTAAAATTGTTACACAAAATATACATATTCGTGCGTTTCGCTATTTACGAAAACTTTTGGTGTTTCATTGTCAGGAACTCTAAACGGAATTTTACTTCTCCGAGCGAACTGCTTCAGCGAACTTGTCGCAAGTACTCGTGCAAGATTAGAAGAGTGAAGTACACATATGTCTTCGTTCCCGACGCTATATAACGAACAGTGGACATCGAAGGCTTTCGATGTTTGCGAATAGTGACTCGTAATTTGGTGAATAGTCTTTTGAGTTCTTACAAAACGTTAAATAGCTTGAGTATGACGTGATTTTTTTTCATTCAAAAAATATACAATCTCGCGTTAAACAACCCAGATAGAAAAATGACGGCACGGCGACGGAACGGTGGCGGTACCAATGGTACGATACCCGCTTCACGGCACGTTTTTCAATCTGGGAACGTGTTTAAGATTGTTGCAATCTTTCTCTGCTGAATACACATCGAGTTTGACAAAGTAAATCTGGTTTTTTTCCAAAAAAATTCCCAATTATGAATTCCGAAAATTTTGATGTTGAATAGTTTCAATATTTGATTTTCATCGCTGTGCTTAATCTCTCTGTACGCCGGTGATAGGTAAATCAAGTATTATTTAAAAGAGGTTGACGCAGTTGTGATTTTTTCGTCACGACGATCGTAGCGAAATCTTTTGTTTGCTTGGTAAATCATCTAAAGTCGTGTGAGTGCCGCTGAGCAGTTCTTAAATTAAATCATTAAAAATATAATAAACGTTTGCTTCACGATATTTTCTACTCCAAGAAATTACCGTTGTAATCTAGTACGTAAAATTTTACTACTTTGTAGTAAAATAAAAAAATGAATGTCTTCAAGAAGTGTCAAATTCTTAATTGGAGGATAACGGATTCGTTATCTTCGAATTGCGACGAACAGTTGCTCGCCGCATTAATTGACGCGGAGAAGACACGACATGAAATACATATTTTCCCCTCCATCAGCTTCTGACTTAGCGGAACGTCACAAGGGGTCAAAAGTATATCAATAAACAGTGCAGGACTCGCTAGAATCTTGGAAGAGGATTGATTAAATAAGACACGCTCTTCTATTCATCGGACACATCTACCGTGACTCGTCAACGAGCGTGGTCATTGCTACGAGTTATATTCAACCATGGTCAATATGAGTCTGCGTAAGTAATGCTCTACTTTGTTATCGACGCGACGAAATAAAAACAAAGCTTTATATTTTACGAAATTGCCTATTTTTTCTTCGACGCTACCGTCGAATTCCCCGTAAAGCGACATTTGTTGTCTGAACATCGTTCAAGAAAGGTTGCTCGCCGTGTGGAGAGAAATCGAGCGATCGTGCCAAAGAATTTTCAACATGCCGCATCTCAAAAAGTGGCAAAAGAGAAATTATTCGGGCCGGACACCGTTCTCGCGTGTGTATCGCAGGCCTACCGTTTCAATTCAGCTATACAGAGATAAAAAAAAATCGCAAACTTAACGTCCGATCTTCACTGTAATTATTGCATTTATGATTTTAGTATTTTTAATCGGTGCCGTCGTATGGCAAGCGACCGTTTCGAATGCCGACATCCCACTCGACAGAGTCATCAACAGTGTCAACACTTTCTCAAACAACGTAGTCAAAGTGATTAATCTTCGTAACAACAATTACAATGCAAAATATTCATTTAAATTAAATAAATTTTATTAATTTTTAATTTTTAATATTATTAATCGTTTACCGCAGGTCATCGCCGAAAATGTTCCCGGCAATCTCGTTTGCTCACCGGTCAGTGCCGATATTGTTTTATCAATGGCTACTTTCGGCGCACGTGGACATACCGAGAAAGTACTGCGATCAGCACTCGCCTTAAACGATAACAGTTCGATGACATTGAACGGCTATCAGAGTCTCCACGACACATTAACCGTGAGTCTGCGCATAAAGTTTCAACCCTACGACTAATTCTTTTTTAACTTCAAACGCATCACTGGGGTTCGAATGCACCCCATGCTTTCCTTGATCATAAAATCGGTCCTATGCTGATAAACAGACTTTCTCATACATGGTTTTCTTCGTTTTTTCATAAGGAAGAGAATGGTGTACGAGAAATCCGGTTTCATTTGGATTCAGTTAATTAAACCCCCATTCGAAAATTGAAGACCCGAAAAAATCAGCAAAAAGCTCATTTTTTCGCGTTCACGTGGGGTGCGTTCGGACCACGTGGGGTGGATTTGGATTGAATTATGTCACGTTGAGGCGGATTTTTTTGTACGATGGTTTTACTGAAAAGCAGCCCGGGCTGGGTCAATACTAGGCCCGGGCTGTGTCAATACTCAGCGATATATATTTTTTCGTCAAATTTTGACAAAGCACGATCCGTAATACTTGCCCCATCGTAATGAGGAAAAGTAATTTTGCTTATGAAATTTGCTTCAAAAACTCACCGATGAATTAAGATTTTTTACCATTATTTTTTTTATTTACACATTTTAGCAATCTGTTAAAAATAATAATAATAATTGCGATACGATGAAACGAACTGTTGTACCGACCGAGGAGCTCGGAAATTAGGAGAATATAACTTGTCCATTAATTGACCATCACTTTGTTCAAAACATTTTTTTATTCAGCAAGACATTCTTTAATGCAGCGAACATTTTGCTCAAATTTTATCGCGCCTTTGCTGGAGAAAAAATTGACAAGCATTCGCGAGCATTATTTTCCTTAGTTATCATTTTTTAAATTTTAACATCACGTTTTTGATTTCAGAATTCCACGAGTTTCGAGCTTCTTATGGCAAATAAAATGTATCTCGCTAAAAATTTCAAGCCGAACGCCGACTTCAGGGAGGTGGTCGAGACTGGCTTCCGGTCACAAGTGGAGACCGTTGATTTTGGCAATGCGCCCGAGGCCAGTGAAATCATCAACCATTGGGTGGAAGTACAGACAAACAATCACATCGAGGACCTCGTTAATGAGGGTAAGAAAAATCAAATCGTGCTGTTGAAACTATGACTATTTTTTTGAAAGAAAATTCAAGATCGAACTCTGAAAATTTAATTTAATTATTATTTTTTTTTATTGACGCAGACGATTTCGACAACTGCACCGCGCTCGTACTCGTTAACGCTATCTACTTCAAGGCTAATTGGGAAGTACAATTTAGTGAGTATCTTACTAAACCACGTCCCTTCCATGTTAACGGAGTAAACCCCAAGAACGTGACGACCATGTGGAACTTTGGCGTATACAGACTCGGCGAGCTGCCCGACGTTAAGGCCAAGTTCGTTGAACTTCCATATAAGGTACTGACATTTTTAAACCCCACCTACGAAGCATGGCGTTTTTCATTTTTTTTTTATTATCAGAATGACAAAAATAAAATATTTTGGTCAATTACATTATTAATAAAGATAATATTTATTGCAAATATAATTATTAATTTAAGTAACAATTTAATTAAAATTATTACAGTATTGTCCGATTGAAATTGGAAAAATTATGCAAACGGTTATGGCACATATAACACATATAAGAACGATGAGAACATTTTATTACATCTGCGTATATTCGCATTGTACTTAAGTATAGGTATAGGTTTAAGGCAAACGCTGGAGTAATAAACAGGCAGTGGGTGTAAAAAAAAGCCTAACGTAATCGACTTTTTCTTATTGCAGCGCGGTAATTCCAGCGATGACGTGAGCATGTTTATTATCCTTCCGGACAAGATCAACGGGATTGGCGAGCTGGTAAAGAACCTTGAGAAAGTCACCGTACAGAGACTTTTACGCGGAACGAGACGTAGCGTCAGAGTTTACCTGCCCAAATTCAAGATCGAGAGCACAATCGATCTCGAAGTACCGCTCACCAAAGTGAGTTTCAACTAATTATTTTTTTTTTATTGTACATGTTTTTATTCAACTTTCCTTTTATAACAATTATTAATTGATCAGTAGTTCCATTATATATTTTTTAAATTTGCGTTGTGACTAAAGGTTTTTTTTTTGTCAAGAATGGTCGATGAATTGAAGTAAAAATTTGCAGTTGCGACAGTAAATTAACGAATTTGATTATTAATTATACACAGTTGGGACTTGGCGAAATATTCGGCGACAACGCAAACTTCACTGGTATCGTTCCCAATCCTCCACTGAAGGTCTACAAGAACGTGCAGAAGGCTTTCATCGAGGTGAACGAGAAGGGTACCGAAGCCAGCGTCGCCACAGGTGAGTACTTTGTTATTAAACGACAAATATATATAAATCTGTTTTCCGTGTGATGAAAAAAAAAATTACGTCAAGTTTCGATGGCATTGAAAAAAACAACAACAAAAAATCCGTCCGACACGGGAAGAACTCGTAGTGTTGGCTCAAGAATGAAATTTGTAGGGTGGCTTTTTATTGTTAATTATTCTCTTAACTTTATTCATCACTTCTTTTTTTTGTTGCTAATTGTTTGTAACAATGATTCAACTTTTTTTTTGCAGAAATGCAATTCATATTAAGAACGTGGACCGAAGACGTTGCATATAACCCGATCGATTTCAAGGCGGATCATCCTTTCGTTGCCGTGATCGCAACCAAGCGTGGACTACCTCTCTTCAGTGCCGTCGTTGTGGACCCGATTTACTAGTCACTTAATCAGCATACTTTATATTATCTAAGATTATACTGCCATAAAAGAAAATAGATTGACTACAAACTAACAACTTCGTCTTGTAATTCATCGTTGTTTACGAGAAGGGTTAATGCCAATCCTACGAAACCCTACGTAATGGAATTCTACGAAACACAGGTGTTTTCCTATGAAACCACTGGGATTTCGTGGCCAGTTTGGCGTTTTCAGGTTTGCGTTCAAGTTCGGCGCGGAAAACAAAATAACATAATTTTTTTTTCTTGCGGAAGAAGCTTTCCGAGAATAAACAAAAATCATGAACAAGCAGTTTGCGACCAAATTTTTTTAAGTTTTTATTTTTTTATTTCCTAGAATATCTACAGCGATTGGGTTTTTTCTGAGAAAACTGGTATTACCGAAACTCTCGTGGTCACGAGGGGATGGATTGTTAGAGTAGTTTGCACGACAGCGCTCGAGCTACACGATCGAGCGATACGTAACATCTAAGATTGTCGCACGAAATATACATATTCGCGCGTTTCGCGAAATATACATATTCGCGTATCTATTTTCTACAACTTTTCGTGTTCCATTGTCAGAAACTGTAAACGGGAAGTTACTCCCTAGGCGAACTTCTTCAGCGAACTTGCTGCAAGTACAAGTGCAAGATTAGAAGAACACAGTACACTTATTTCTTCGTTCCCGAGGGTGCATAACCAACAGTAGACAGAGACATCAAGGGCTTCCGATATTTGCGAATAGCGACTCGGAATTTGTTAAAAGAATTTTTGACACCTTAAAAAAATAAAATAACTTACAATACAATAACACGATTTTTTTCATTGAATAAATGTACAATCTCGCCTTGACCAACTTTCTATTGCAACCTTTCTCTGCTAAATACACATCGAGTTTGACAAAGTAAATTTGGCTTTTTTGGAAATAAGTGACCAATTATTAATTTCAAAAATTTGATCTAAGATAGTTTCAATATTTGATTTTCATCGCTATGCTACTATCATCTTTCTCTACGCGCGATAGGAAAATCAAATATCATTAGAGAAAGGTTGACACAGTTGTCATTCTTTCATCGCGCCGATAGCAGCGAAATTTTTTGATTGCTCCGTAAATCATCTAAAATTGTGCGAGTTTCACTGAGCAATTAAAACATTAAATTATTAAAAAATAAGAAACGTTTGCTTTATGAACTTTTCTACTCCAACAAATTATCGTGCTAACGTAGTACGTAACATTTCATTATTTCGTAATCAAATTTAAAAAAAAATGAATATCTTCCCCCCGAAAGTCAAATAAAAAAAAAGAACAAATTAGCCAATATAACGCATATGTTCGGTTATTTGCTTTTGAGCGCGTTAATTCGAAGATAACGAACCGCTCGTCTCATGAATTGGCGCAGCTAAGCCACGATATGAAATAAATATTTTCCGCTGCAGCAGCTCCTGATTTAACGGAACGTGACAAACGCCTCAAAAGTATATCGATAAAAGTGTACATACCTTACACGACTCGCTAGAAACTTGGAAGGGGAACGATTAAATAAGACTCGCTCTTCGATTCATCGGGCACATCTACCGCGATTCTTCAACGAGCGTGGCCATTACGAGTTATCTTCAACCGTGATCAAGATGCGTCTGCGTAAGTAATGTTCTACTTTGTTATCGACGCAACGAAATATAAAAAAAGATTTAGGTCTTTCGATATTGTTTATTTCTTCTTCGACACTACCATCGAATTTCACGCCATGTTGACCGTCATAAAAAGCTTCAACCTTGCGATAGCACTTAAGTAGAAAATTGTTCGAACACACTTTCCAACGGAATTGAAGGTCAAATATAATTTAATGCTCGAGAGCGCGTGCATTATCGCAGTCGGTAACAAAACTATAATAAACTTTTTTCATGGATTTTGGCACGCAAGATAAAACGAAGAGTCTTATCCGAAGCGGATACCACGTCAGCTATCGAAGAGGCGTTTCTATTGAACGCACTTGCCGGCGTCCGTGAAAAAAGTTCATTGCAGTTTTCGACGTGATAAAAAAGAAGATTTAGTTTTTCAAAAATTTCGCGCCATCTTGACTTTCATAAATAGCTTCAACCTTGAGATCGCAAGTAGTCTTCGCACACACTTTCGAACGGATGTGAAGGTCGAACATGGTTTAGTGCTCTCGAGCACGTGCATTATCGCGGTTGGTAACAAAAACTCTAAAAAACTTTTTTCATGGATTTCGGCATGCAAGATAAAACGAAGAGTCTTATCGAAAGAGGATGCCACGTCAGTCTTCGAAGAGGCTTTTTTACCGCACGTGCCGGTGTCTGTGAGAAAAATTGATTGCAGTTTTCGATGCGGACCGACTGCGGAGTTGAACCACCGTCTTAAGGACATGTGAAACGACTCAGTCGTTAACCAAAATCTGTAATAAATGCGATTTAGAAATCGTAGACTTTTCGGGATAAAGCAAAGCATTAGCGGATGTACAATTTAATGCCGCGTCCGATGATGCTTCCGTTTTATCTGAAACGTCAACCGACTTTAAATGGCATTGATTCGAAAAATGCATCTATCTGCCTTGCACTCATATCTCACGTGGTACATCTTTCACATGGCTTCAAGACCGATCCGATAGTGATCGAAAAAAAAATTTCGGTAAATTCGAATGTTCAGTTCGTCGCCATAAAATCGTTCGATTCGGCACCAATCTCTGTTGGCATCGAAGAATTGAAGAATAAAAAAAAAAAGACCGGTCCCAAAAGCGATGGCAGCCACGCTGCTGGGCTAAGCGACGTTTCTTGTCTCAATATCGTTCGAGAAAGGTTGCTCGCCGTGTGGAGAGAAATCGAGCGATCGTGCCAAAGAAATTACAACATTCCGCGTCTCAAAGTTGCAACAGAGAAATTATCCGGGCCCGGCGCGACCGCACTCTTTTCCAACCGGCAGTGCCATTTAAACTGTTGTCGTATGTGTATCGCGGTTCTGCCGTCGCGGTTCAGCTAAAAAATCGCAGTATTAACGCGTCCGACTGTAATTATCGCATTTATGATTTTAGTATTTTTGATCGGTGTCGTCGTATGGCAAGCGACCGGTTCGAACGCCGTCATCCCCCTCAACAGAATCATCAACAGTGTCAACACTTTTTCGAACAACGTAGTCAAGGTAATCAATCTTCTTACAAAAATTACGATGCAAAATATTAATGTATTTAACTATATTTTATTAACCTTTAGTTTTATTACTTTTTAACTTTATTAATTTTTAATTTTATTAATTTTTAATTTTTAATATTATCAATCGTTCACCGTAGGCGATCGCGGAAGATGTACCCGGCAATCTCATTTGCTCACCGGTCAGTGCCGATATGGTTTTATCAATGGCTACTTTCGGAGCACGTGGACATACTGAGAAAGTACTGCGGTCGGCACTCGCCCTAAACCATGACGACTCGTTGACGCTGAACGGCTATCAGAGTCTCCACGACACATTAGCCGTGAGTCTGCGCATACAGTTTCAAATATTTACTCGTGAGCCTATTGTAAATAATACTTCTTCACTTACGCTTCGCCGCGTCCAAAAGTCATGAAAGTGGTAAAGTTAAGAAAAAAAAAATGTATAGGGTACAAGTCGGGGTGATATGAATTTTT
Organism: Stenichneumon culpator; assembly: GCA_964017025.1. Classification (NCBI taxonomy): domain Eukaryota; kingdom Metazoa; phylum Arthropoda; class Insecta; order Hymenoptera; family Ichneumonidae; genus Stenichneumon; species Stenichneumon culpator. Next base: position 12,908,206 of record OZ024779.1, on the reverse strand, counting down.
TAAACAATACACATTGGGACTTTAACGTTAAAAAAAACCTTGAAATTTTGGTATTAACCAACTCTAGAAACATCGAACTCAAGTAATTCACGCAGAACTTTTGATATTTTCGATGCGTGATTTAATTACAGCTCTATAAATGAATATTTGCGCTTGGCAATATCACCCGGACTAGGGTGACGGTAGGCCTAGAGAAGCATGGAGGGATCGCACAGAACACGTCTTAGTATATTTTATTATGTTGTCTACATGAAATACAGAAAGACAATAATTGTCTTCGTCAAATTTTTTAGATGTAAAACTAAAAAGAAAACGGTTTTACTGACCATATCACCCGGAATTTGGGAGGGATATGGACACGTGGCATATCGTACTAAACCTTGCACATACGATCTTATCATTTTCGGTGCAATCATACTGTATCCAGATATTATGCTAAAAACTGTGCAAACGGCAGCGCCATTCGTTTGTTACTTTAAAAGATATCACGGGCCATAACCCCGTGACTTACCCTACAGCTTTTCAAACAGAAAGTGTCATTGATGCAGGTGAATCTGCATTGATTAATGTCACGTCGACGCGGAATTTTTTTTTACAACGGTTCTGCTGAAAGGCAGCCCCGGCTGTGTCAATACTCAGCGATGTATATTTTTTCGTTAAATTTTTACAAAGCATGATCCGTAATGTTTGCCGAATAGTAATGAGGAAAAGGTGATTTTGCTCTTCAAATATGCTCCAAGTACTCACCGATGAATGAAGATTTTTTTATCATTATGTTTTTTATTTCTACATATTATAGCTATAATGTATGCAAACTTTATTTACACGCATTACAAGTTATGGCATTATATATTGTTGGCAATGATAAAGTAATTTCAGTACGATGATGCAAACTGTTGTACTGACCGAGGAAAATATAATTGACCATTACATTTTTTAATTCAAGAAGACATTTTTATTAATGTAGCCATCATTTTTTTCAAATTTAATTGCTCCTTTGCGGGAAAAAAAGAAATTGACAAGTATTCGCGAGCATTATTTTCCTTAGGTATAATTCTTTATTTATTTTAAAAGCATCACGCCTTTGTTTTCAGAATGCCAAGGGCTTCGAGCTTCATATGGCAAATAAAATGTATCTCGCTAAAGGTTTCGAACCGATGGACGAATTCAGAGATGCGGCCGAGACTGGCTTCCGGTCGTTACCGGAGAACATTAATTTTGAGAATCCCTCCGAGGCCACTAAAATCATCAACCATTGGACCGAAGTACAGACAAACAATCACATAAAGGATCTCGTTAATGAGGGTAAGAAAAATCAAATCGTGCAGTCGAGACTATGACTATTTATTTGAAAAATAATTCAAAACCGAACCTTGAACATTGGATTTTTTTTTTAAATCGGCGCAGCCGATTTCAACAGCGACACCGCACTCGTACTCGTTAATGCTATCTACTTCAAGGCCAGTTGGGAATTACAGTTTGAGGAATATTATACTAAACCACGTCCCTTCCATGTTAACGGAGAAATCCTCAAGAACGTGACGACCATGTGGAACTTTGGCATATACAGACTCGGCGAGTTACCCGATGTTAAGGCCAAATTCGTCGAAATTCAATACACGGTACTGCCATTTTTAATGGTGTTTTTCATTTTTTTTTTCGAATTGTCAAAATGACAAAAGTACAATATTTCAATCAATTACATCATTACATCATGAATGAAAATAATATTAATTGCAAAATTTTAATTAATATTATTACAGTATTGCCCGATTACAATCGGAAAAATTATGTAAACAGTTATGCGACATACATGTCGCATAAGTGTCGCATAAGTATTTGAGTAATTTTTCCGATTATATAAGATATATAAAAACGTTGAGAAAATCTTATTGAAACTGTGTCCATGGCACTGTACAATAGTTACAGCTTTAAAGAAGAGGCTGTAGCAATAAACAAGCAGTGTAAAAAAAAGCCTAACGCTGACGATTTCTTATTGCAGAGCATGAGGTCCATCGATGACGTAAGCATGTTTATCATCCTTCCGGACGAGATCAACGGGATTGGCGAGCTGGTAAAGAACCTTGAGAAAGTCACCGTACAGAGACTTTTACGCGGAACGAGGCGTACCGTCAGAGTTTACCTGCCCAAATTCAAAATCGAGAGCACAATCGATCTCCAAGGACCGCTCACCAAAGTGAGTTTCAACTGATTTATTTTTTTTATTACACATTTTTTTATTCCTCTTGTATTTTATGAAAATTATTAATTGAACAGTAGTTCCATTTTACCTTTGTAATTTCCGGTGAGACCAAAGATTTTTTATTTTTATTTAATTTTTTCAAGAAGGGTCTGATGTGATGATGTGCGTCAGGTGTGGTCGAGGTGGTTTTGGTGTAAACGCCTATGAATGAATGAAGTCCGAATAAGTGCCATAAATTTTATTGAAATGAGACGTTAGCGAAGGAGAGTGCACGTCATAACGATTCGGGGCTCTGAGATCAACTCATGCAAGGGCCTGATGAAAGCAAGGCCTTCGTCTATTGCTGCGCGCGCGACACAGTATTCTTACGCGTGATAAGACGGCCGCTGCCCGCGCGTGGCGAGTGCAGCGGCTGGACCGCTACCGTGAGAGCGTTAGCGTTCGCACGGAAGGTGCTGATGGTACAAAGATTGGCGTGCGTCTTGATAAAATATCTTAAGGTGATGGGGCATACCGCCGTCGGTAACAAAAACTGTACTGGATGGCGTTTTGAGACCACAATCCGCCGAGGAAAAAGAAAATTATCTTTCCTTAGGGAATCGGCAGGGAAAGACAATTTTCTTTTTCCTCGGCGATCTGCGGCCTCAAAACGGAATGCAGTACAGTTTTTGCCTACAAACTGGGCGCGAGGTAGGTGGCCGGGAGGGTGTTACACGCTACCTTAACTTGAGTTTCCTGCGCTAAGGTGCTAACTCAAAATATGGGACCGTCACAGGTCGATGAGCTGAACTAAAACTTTGCCAGTTGCGAGAGTAAATTAACGAATTTCAATGTTCATTATACGCAGCTGGGACTTGGCGAAATATTCACCGTCAGCGCGAACTTCACCGGTATCGCTGCCTTTCCTCCACTGAAGGTCAGCAAGATCGTGCAGAAGGCTTTCATCGAGGTGAACGAAAAGGGCACCGCAGCCACCGCTGCCACGAGTGAGTACTTTGTTAATTAATTACAAATATATGTAATTTTGTTATCCGTATTATAAAAAAAAAAACTACGTCAATTTTAGATGGCATTGATAAAAACAAAAGAGCCTTCCGACACGCGAAAGAACTCGTGTTGTTGGGGCTGCAGATTGAAATTTGTAGGGTCGCTTTTTACAGTTAATTAATATTTTCGTCACTTCATCGATAACTTTTCTTTTTGTTGCTAATTGCTTCTAACAACAATTCAATTTTTTTTTTCAGAATCGCAATTCATGGCGAGATCGTGGAACGAAGACGTTGAATATGACCCCATCGATTTCAACGCGGATCATCCTTTCGTTGCTGTGATCGCGACCAAGCGTGGATTACCACTCTTCAGTTCCGTCGTTGTGGAACCGATTTACTAGTCACATAACCAGCATACTTTATATTATCTAATATAATACCGCTGCGGAAGAAAATATATTGACGGCAGACTATTTACCTTGTCTTGCAATTCATTGTTAACTTTAATCGGCTCCGCATATTGAATATCTTAGTTTTCGACCAGAAGGGATGACATATCAATGACATGGAGAATCAATGTTCTTGGCAACTTCGATGGGCTTGATTTTTGTCAGAATTTTATACCATTAGGACGTGTTCAAATTCGCATCGAATCTTACTTTTAGCTGCGAACGTACGTGTAAAGCATCCTCAATGCCAATCTTACGAAATCCTACATAATCTTACTTAATCTTACGAAATACAGGTGTTTTTCTGTAAAATCACACGTATTTCATGGGCAGAGTGGCGTTTTCAGGTTTTCGCTTAGGTTTGTCTTAGGCTTGTCCTTAAAAAAAAAAATTATTTTCGCCTCGTGAAAATAGTTTTTGCGAGAATAGTAGTTATTACGGAACTCTCGTGGTCACGAGGGAATGGATTATTATTGCAGTTTACACGACAACTACTCTATCAGCCGATACGAAACATCAGAAATTGCCGCACGAAATATACATATTCGTTTCGCTATTTTCTAAAACTTTTCGTGTTCCATTGTCAGGAACTCTACTGACCGGGAACTTACGTCCCTGAGCGAACGTCTTCAGCGCACTTGTTACAAGTACAGTATATATATGTTTTTCGTTTCCGAGGTATATTTCGATATTTGCGAATACTGACTGAAAATTTGATAAATATATTACATTAAGCCCTTAAAAAATAACATAACTTGCTATATTAGATGATTTTTTCACTAAAATAATATACAATCTCGCCTTAAACAATTTTCTGCTGCAATCTGTCTATGCTAACGGCACGACGGGTTTGAAAATCCACATCTTTTTTTTTATAAATTCGAACTGTCAATTTAAAAAATTTGATGTAAAATAGTCTCAATATTTGATTTCCATCGCTATGCTTAACGCATAGGCTTGAAGAAACGTTTGACAAATCAAAGGTTGCATATTTTCCACTCCATAGACTTTTTCCACTTCAACAAATTATCGTTCTAATTAGCACGTCAAATTTTACCACTTTTAATGAATTGACAAAAAGATGAATTTCTCCCCATACGAAGTGTCAAATTAATTTTTTTTAAATCGCCAACATAACGAAGGTGTAGGGTTATTGGTTTTGCGAGCGACAATGCGAAGATAATGTACCGCTTGTCTTGTCAATTAAGGTAGGGAAGACGCTATATGGAATAATTATTTTCCCCTCCAGTAATTTCTGATTTAACGCAACGTGACAAGCGTCTCAAAAAATAGAGGGGAGCAATTGAATAAGAGTCACTCTTCGATTCATCGGGCACATCTACCGCGATTCTTCAACGAGCGTGGCCATTACGACGTGTTATATTCAACCGTGATCGAGATGCGTCTGCGTAAGTAATGTTCTACTTTGTTATCGATGCGACGAAATTTCAAAAAAAGATTTAGATCTTTCGAAATTGCTTATTTTTGCTTCGACACTATCGTCGAATTACACGCCATCTTGAACTTCGTAAATAGCTTCAACCTTGAGATCGCACTTAAGTAGAAAATTGTTCAAACACACTTTCCAACGGAATTGAAGGTCTAGCATAATTTAATGCTCGAGAGCACGTGCATTATCGCGGTCGATAAAAAAAAACTGTAATAAACTTTTTTTATGGATTTTGGCATGCAAGATAAAACGAAGAGTCTTTTCGAAAGCGGATACCACGTCAGCTCTCGACAAGGCTTTTTCGAGTGAAAAAAGTTTATTGCAGTTCTCGATACTGACCGAGTCCGGGGTTGCAGCACACAATCGTACGTCCGTTCTGATAATGATAAAAAATAAATTTGGTAGACTGGAATGTTAGCTTTATCGTGATAGAATCGTTGGATTCGGCACCAATCTCTGTTGGTATCGACGAATTGAAAAAAAAGACTGGTCCAAGACGTTTCTTGTGTCAATATCGTTCGAGAATCGTGTGATATCGAGCGATCGTGCCAGGGAAATTGCAACATTCCGAGTCTTAAAGTGAAAAGGGAGAAATTATCCGGAACCGGCAGGGCCGAACTCGTTTCCGATCGGCAGTGCCATTTAAGCTACGGAAAAAAAAATCGCCGCCTCAACGCCCGATCTTGACTGTAATCATTGCATTTATGATTTTAGTATTTTTAATCGGTGTCGTCGTATGGCAAGCGACCGGTTCAAACGCCATTACCAGCCTCGACAGAGTCATCAACAGTGTCAACGCTTTTTCAAACAACGTAATCAAAGTAATGAATCGTCATTAAAATAATGACAATGCAAATTATGAATTCATTAATTTTCGTAGTAGTAGTAAATGTATTCATTGGCAATATTTTACATGGAACGGATGCTGATACATTAAAAATATTATTTATATTATAAATTATATATTACGTATTCCTATTGCTATTGCCATTGCAAACGGGCCGTCGACCCAAGTTCTTTAGCCCTCTTAATTTTTAATTTGTGATATTATTAATCGTTCACCGTAGGCGATTGCCGAAGATGCATCCGGCAATCTCGTTTGCTCAGCGATCAGTGCCGATATTGTTTTGTCAATGGCTGCTTTCGGCGCACGTGGACATACCGAGAAAATACTGCGATCGGCACTCGCCCTAAAAGATGACGACTCGTTGACGCTGAACGGCTATCAAAGTCTCCACGACACATTATCCGTGAGTCCCCGCATGAAGTTTGAAATGTTTGTTCGTGAGCCGAGTGCAAATAAATGAGATCAAACGTCGTGGAACTGGCAAAGTAAAAAAAAATCTAATACAGCTTTTCAAAAAGAAAGTGTCATCGAGGCAGGTGGATCTGGATTGAGTAATGTCACGTTTAAACGGAACTTCTTTTTACGATGGTTCTGTTGAAAGGCTTTGTCGATGCTCGGCAATGTATATTTTTTTGTAAAATTTTTTTACAAAGTATGATCCGTATTAATTGTCCGATCGTAGTGAAAAAAAAGATACTTGACTTTTCAAATATGCTCCAGGAACTCACCAATGGATAAAGATTTTTTATTGTTTTTTTATTTGAACATCTGATGAAAGCAATAATAATAATAATTTTGGTAAGATGGAAAGAACTGTTGTGCCGACCGAGGAGTTCGGGAAAAACTCGAGAAAACACGAAAGTTAGGAAGATAAGCATTTGGAGATTAATTGACCATTACTTTCTTTTTGTACTTTCTCATTTTTTTATTCAAGAAACCATGCTTCAATATAGATCCATGTTCATCGATACAATTTTCATTTTAACAAACGGTGAGAAATTTTTGTTCAAATTGTATTGCTCCTTTGCTGAGAAAAAAATATGGCAAGCATTCGCCAGCATTATTTTTCTTAGGTATCAATTATTTTAATTTTAACAGCATGACGTCCTTGTTTTTAGAACGCCACGGACTTCGAGCTTCGCATGGCAAACAAAATGTATCTCGCTAAAGGTTTCGAGCCGAAAGCCGATTTCAGAAGCGTCGTCGAGACTGGCTTCCGGTCGCTACCGGAGAACATTGATTTTCACAATCCGTCCGAGGCCGCTAAAATCGTCAACCATTGGACCGAAGTGCAGACAAACAATCACATAAAGGATCTCGTTAAAGCGGGTAAGTAAAATCAAATCGTGCTTTTGAGACTATGACTATTTTTTCGAACAAAAATATTCAAAACCGAACTTTGACAATATCATTCTTTTTTTTTATCGACTCAGACGATTTCACCAGCGCCACCGCACTCGTACTCGTTAACGCTATCTACTTCAAGGCCAGTTGGGAATCACAATTTACTGAGTCTGACACTAAACCACGTCCCTTCCATGTTAACGGAGAAATCCTCAAGGACGTGACGACCATGTACAAACTTGGCAGGTCATACAAATTCGGGGAGCTACCCGATGTTAAGGCCAAATACGTCGAACTTGCATACGAGGTACTGACGTTTCTTTAACCCTTGCCGTCCCCTATGAAGCATGGCGATTTTAATTTTTTTGTTCTAATTATTAAATTGATAAAAATAAAATATTTCAGTCGATTACATCATTAATAAAACTAACATTAATTGCAAACATTATTATTAATTTAAGCAATAATTTAATTAAAATTATTACAGTATTGCCCGATAAAAAACGGAAACATTATGCAAACAGTTGTGTGACACGTAAGACATAAATGAACGTTGATAAAATGTTATTGAATCTGCGTCGATTGCACTACTTGAACATTTGAAGTGGAAGCTGGAGCAATAAACAAGCAGTGGCACTATTAAAAAAAAAGCCTATGTAATCAACGTTTTCTTATAGTGGAGCGAGGAAACCATCGATGAGGTGAGCATGTTTATCATCCTTCCGGACGAGATCAATGGGATTGGCGAGCTAGTAAAGAACCTTGAGAAAGTCACCGTACAGAGACTTGTGCGCGGCGCGAGACGTCCCATCGAAGTCTACCTGCCCAAATTCAAGATCGAGAGCACAATCGATCTCGAAGTGCCGCTCACCAAAGTGAGTTTCAACTGATTTTCTTTTATTATACATTTTTCTATTCGTCTTTTATTTTATGACAATTACTAATTGAATAGTAGTAATTTGCGGTGAGACAAAAGGTTTTGTATATTTTTTTTTTAACAATCGTCGATGAACTGAACTAAAAATGTCCAGTCGCGAGGGTAAATTGATGAATTTTATTGTTCATTATACGCAGCTGGGACTCGGCGAAATATTTACCGAGAGCGCAGACTTTACCGGTATCGTTGCCTCTCCTCCACTGAAGGTCAGCAAGATCGTGCAGAAGGCTTTTATTGAGGTAAACGAGAAGGGTACCGAAGCCAGCGCTGCCACGAGTGAGTACTTTGTTATTAAACGACAAATATATATAACTTTGCTTTCCGTACGGTGAACAAAAATACGTCAATTTTTGATGGCATTGATAAAAACAATAACAAAAGATCTGTCCGACATGCGAATGAAGTCGTGGTGTTGGGACTCAAGAATGAAACTTGTAGGGCGGCTTTTTATAGTTAATTAATATTTTCGTTACTTCATCTATCACTTTCCTTTTGGTTGGTAATTATTTGTAAAAACAATTCAACGTGTTTTCCAGCAATCGAATTCGGGGACAGATGGGCGAACGACGACAAGCCGATCAAATTCATCGTGGATCATCCTTTCGTTGCCGTGGTCGCCACCAAGAGTGGACTACCTCTCTTCAGTTCCGTCGTTGTGGAACCGATTTACTAGTCACATAATCGGCACACATTATACTATCTAATATAATAACACCACGAAAGAAAATATATTGACCACAAACTACTTACTTTGTCGCGTTATCTTTAATGATTTTATCTTCAATCATTTCCGTTATCTGTAATCATTTCCGCATATCGTTATCTTTCGAAATCATCGGTATCTAGACAGATAGATAGATAGATCCGATTATTGCCTGCTCTGAGTCCTGCGCACGCAACAAATTATCGTTCTGACGAAAACAAACAATAAAATAATGCCTTTCTCCCGATACGGAGTATCAGATTTATAAAAAAAAACATCGTCAGCATAACGCAAGTTTTGGGTTATTTGCTTTGCACGCATCAATTCGAAGATAATGGAACGCAGGGAAGACACGATATGAAATAAATGTCTTCCGCTCCATAGTTTCTGATTTATCGGGAGGTGACAAATGCGTCGCAAGGAGAGGGGACCAATTAAATAAGAGTCGTTCTCCGATTCATTGGGCACAACTACCGCGATTCTTCAACGAGCGTGGTCATTACAACGAATTATCTTCAACCGTGATGGAGTTGCGTCTGCGTAAGTAATGTTCTACTTTGTTATCGACGCGACGAAATTAAAAAAAAAAAAAAATGTTTAGATCTTTTGAAATTGCTTAATTCTTTCTCAACACCACCGGCGAATTTCATGCCATTTTGACCTCCGTAAATAGCGTTATAAATAGCTTATTAGTCGAAACACAATCTCGAACGACATTGAAGGCGGAACACGATTAAGTGCTCGAGAATAATAAACTTTTTTCATGGATTTCGGCATGCAAGATAAAATCTTATTATCTAATAAAGTCTTATCGAAAGCGGATACCACGTCAGCTCTTGAAAAGGTTTTTTTTTTATCGAGCGATCGTACCAAAGAAATGCAACATGCCGCGTCTCAAAGTTGCAACGGAGCAATTATCCGGGCCCGGTACGGCCGAACTCTTTTCCAACCGGCAGTTCCATTCCAGCTGCGGAGAAAAAAAAATCGTCACCTTAATGCCCGATCTTGACTGTCATCATTGCATTTATGATTTTAGTACTTTTAATCGGTGTCGCCGTATGGCAAGCGGCCAGTTCGAAGGCCCTCACCACCCTCGACAGAGTCGTCAACAGTGTCAACACTTTTTCAAACAACGTAGTCAAAGTAATTAATCGTCATAAAAAATGACAATGTACAATATTAATTTATTAATTTTAGTAGCAGTAGTAAATGTATTTGTTGGCAATGTTTTACATGGAATGGATGGTGATACATTTAAAAGATTATTCACATTATATATTATATATTATACATTCCTGTTGCTATTGCCATGGCAAACGGGCCATCGACCTAAGTCCTACAGCCCTCTTGATTTTTAATTTTATTAATTCTTAATTTGTGATATTATTAACCGTTTACCGTAGGTAATTGCCGAAGATGTACCCGGCAATCTCGTTTGCTCAGGGATCGGTGCCGATATTGGTTTATCAATGGCTACTTTCGGCGCACGTGGACATACCGGGAAATTACTGCGATCGGCACTTGCCCTAAACTATGACGACTCGTTGACGCTGCACGGCTATCAGAGTCTCCACGACACATTAGCCGTGAGTCTGCGCACAAAGTTTCAAATGTTTGCTCATAAGCCGAGTGCAAATAACATATCTTCACTCACGCTTCGGCGAGTCCAAATGTCGTGAAACTGGCAAAGTAAAAAAAAAAATTAATACAGCTTTTCGGGTAGAAAGTGTCATTAATACAGGTGGATCTGGATTGAGTAATGTCAGGTCGACTCGCAATTTTTTTTTTTACCATGCTTCTGTTGGAAGGTATCGCGGGCTGTGTCAATACTCGGCGACGTATATTTTTTCGTCAATTTTTTTACAAAGCATGATCCGCATTATTTGTCTGATCGTAATGAGAAAAAGTTGCTCTTACTTTTCGAATATGCTCCAGGAATTCACCGACGAAGAAAGATCTTTTTATTATTATTTTTTTTATTTACACATTATAGCTACCTGTTAAAAATAATAATAACAATTTTGGTACGATGAAGGAAACTGTTGGACCGATCGCGGAAAACTCGGGAAAACGCGGAAATTAGGAAAATATAGCTTGTCGATAAATTGACCATTGCTTTCTTGTTATACATTTTTTATTGAAGAAAGTTCATTCGTTAATGTAGATCCATGCTCACCGTTTCGGAAAACGGTACCGACATTTTTTCAAATTTTATCGCTCCTTTGCCGAGAAAAAAAAATCTCAAATTGCAAGCATTCGCTAGCATTATTTTCCTTAGGTATTTTTTAAAAAATGTTAACAGCCTTATCCTTGTTTTCAGAATGCGAAGGGCTTCGAACTTGGTATGGCAAATAAAATGTATCTCGCTAAAGGTTTTGAGCCGAAAGCCGATTTTAGAGATGCGATCGAGACTGGCTTTCGGTCGCTACCGGAGAGCATTGATTTTAGCAATTCGTCCGAGGCCGCTAGAATCATCAACCATCAGACCGAAGTACAGACGAACAATCACATCGAGAACCTCGTTACAGGGAGTCAGAAAAATAAAATCGTGCTCTTGAGACTACGAATATTAGTTTGAAAAAGAAAAATTCAAAACCGAACTTGTAATTTTTTTTTCTTCGCAGACGATTTCAACAGCGCCACAGAACTCGTACTTGTTAACGCTATCTACTTCAAGGCCAATTGGGAATCACAATTTCCTGGGTCTCATACTAAATCACGTCCTTTCCATGTTAACGGAAAAATCCTCAGGAACGTGACGACCATGTGGAACTTTGGTATATACAGACTTGGCGAGCTGCCCGATGTTAAGGCCAAATTCCTCGAAATTGAATTCAAGGTACAGACATTTTTAACCCTTACCGTCCCCTGTGACGCATGGCGTTTTTCATTTTTTTTTCTAATTGTTAAAATGACGGAAATATAATATTTCAGTCAATTACATGATTAATAAAAATAATAGTAATTGCTAATATAATTATTAATTCAAGTAATAACTTAATCGAAATTATTACAGTATTGCCCGATTAAAACCGGAAAAATTATCCGAACTGTTGCGCGATATGTAAGACATACAACAACGTTGAGAAAACCTTATTGAATCTGCGTTTATCGCACTGTACGATGGTTACGAGTTTAAAGAATAGGCTGGGGCAACAAACAAGCAGTGACTGTAAAAAAAGGCTAACGTAGACGTTTTCTTATTGCAGCGTGAGAAATCCATCGATGACGTAAGCTTCATCATCATCCTTCCGGACGAGATCAACGGTATTGGCAAGCTGGTAAAGAACCTTGAGAAAGCGTCCCTGCAGAGACTTTTCCGCGGAACGAGACGTACCGTCAGAGTTTACCTGCCCAAATTCAAGATCGAGAGCACAATTGATCTCCAAGTACCGCTCACCAAAGTGAGTTTCAATTGACTTATCTTTTTTATTATTAATTTTTGTATTCCTCTTTTATTTTATGAAAATTATTAATTGATCAATAGTTTCATTTTACCTTTTTAATTTGCGTTGAGACCAAGGATTTTTTATTTTTATTAATTTCTTTCAAGAAGGCTCGATGAACTGAACAAAAAATGTTCATCCGCGAGAGTAAATTAACGAATTTTAATGTTCATTATGCGCAGCTGGGACTTGGCGAAATGTTCACCGACCGTGCAGATTTCACCGGTATCGTTGGCTTTCCTCCACTGAAGATGAGCAAAATCGTGCAGAAGGCTTTCATCGAGGTGAACGAGAAGGGCACCGAAGCCACCGCCGCCACGAGTGAGTACTTTGTGATTAAACGCCGAGAATGCTTTGTTATTCTCGGCGGAACTGGACGTAGCTCCGGTGCCGTGGGGCGAATCCGAGGGCGACTGTATCGGCATAGGTTTTCTGCAGTTTCCCTATGCCTTTAGTTGCAAGACTAAGGCGAATGCGATACAGGGGGGAAGTCGGCTGCAGCCGCCAAAATGTGGGGACTGGCTCGGTGCGTAAGGACAAAAAAGAAAAATGGACATAAAAATAAAATGAGGACTTAGTACTTACGCATCAAGCGAGCCGAGCCGCTATAAGGCAATAGCTTTGAGAAGCGGGGGAACATAACGGAAAAAAATTATATATATATATATATTCTTCCTCGTGGAGGAAACGATGTTTGTATTCCGTGTTGTGAAAAAAAAAATTACGCCCGAGGTAAATCGGGCATACATCTGTCCGACACGCGAGTGAACTCGTAGTGTTGGGGCTCAAGAATTCAATTTGTAGGGTGGCATTTTATAGTTAATGAATATTTTCGTCGCTTTATTGATCACTTTCTTTACGTTGCTAATTGTTTGTAACAATAATTCAACGTTTTTTTCAGAATTGCAATTGATGGCTCGATCGTGGAACTCCGACGTTAAATATGACCCCATCGATTTCAAGGCGGATCATCCTTTCGTTGCCGTGATCGCGACTAAACGTGGGCTGCCTCTCTTCAGTACCATCGTTATGGACCCGATTTACTAGTCACATAATCAGCATACTTTATATTATATAATATAATACCGGCGCAGAAGAAAATATATTTACCACAAAGTTCTCACTGCGTCTTGCAATTTATCGTCATCTTACATCGTTTCCGCATATTGAATATCTCAGTTTACAACCGGTTGTGATGTCATAGATGAAAACTTCAATTCCAGTTTTACAACGTCATTTTTCAATGGAGACTCACGTCATAACGGAAAACGTCACTTCCTCTTTGTAAATCTCATTTGTCGTCTGGAATTGAATGAATGAGTAAATAAATAAATAAATTTATATATTAATTTATTGTACGATAGGACCAGCGGTTTTCTAAGCATACTGAGAGAAGGATATAGTAAAAACTGCCGGTCATCTAAGAAAAATTATCATAGCTCATGGTAGTATGCAACTAAAGCGCCACTTGTGGCAGAAAGTTCTAGATTTTCCAAAAGTATTTAGCATAATATTTATGAAAAAATTCTTATAAATCCGGTACTTCCAGTCAGAGGTGACGCCCATAGTGCTCTACTACCATGCGCCACGGTCTTATTTACTTTTTGGCCTAAAGAATAATGCTACATTAAGGGGCTCGATTTATGCACGAAAAATTGTATTTTTGGGATTTAAATGGAAAATATTGGGTTAGGAGTAAAATAATTGTTATATTCGTGATCAGCGGGAAAAAATACATCGAATATAGTCTTGAAACAAAAAAAAATCGGATAAACGACGATTTTTCAATGTTTGAGCCACTTTTGGAAAAACGTCGATTTTCGTGACTTTCAAACGTCGATATCTCGACTCCCAATCGAGGTAGGGAAAATCCGAGGTATCCATCGTGTTTTAAGGAAAAAAATACACAATATAGGGCGTTGTCTGAAGTTTTAGAATCGTTTTATCGTGTCGTTTGAGGACGTTGAAAAACGCAAAAAATGGACTCAAAAGCCATTCCATTTTCCATTTTTGGACCTTTCAATTTTTGGACGAACATTTTTTTTCTTTTTGTTTAATTAACTGCCACGTATTCCGACGTATTTTTGCGATTGTGAAGCTGACGATTGTGAAGCTACAAACGTCACTCAGCTTCGCCTCGTACCGCTGTAGCTTCGCAATCTTCGTTGAAAGACCGCTTTTCCGTACTAGTATCGCAGGGTACTATTTTTGAACCCGAAGTGACATCACACCGGACATTTTTCACTTGCGGTCGACATACGAAAGGCTTTATTTTTTTTAGATCGGACAGCGTCAGCGCGCCCCGCCCTCCCAAGAATAATGTCAGCCTGCGTCATTGTGAAACTAGCCTACCCGTTTCATCGGAGCTCTCTACGGTATGGATAATGACGGCGGACGATAGATAGATAGATATTGTCGGTTATTCGTGTTCTGGGGCAAGCCCGCTAAAGTCACCGGGCTGCAAAAGATACAACGACGAGTACAAAGCAACGCGCAGCAGACATAAAATACGCAGCAGATAACTAAATATAATATTAACTGAAAATAACGATTGCATCACTCATAGCGCTCTAGGTGTAACTACCGAGAAATGAGCGTTATAGGCAGCAAAAGGGTGGGGAATGATAGACGGAAAAACGCCACCCAAATGATAAAACGTGCCCCAGTTTTCCTCGTTGCATCGCACATCGCGCAATGCAACTTTTCGCGGTGCACTGTTGAAGCTCCCTTTTGCTTCTCTCACCGAACCAATACAGCCAAAAACTGTCTTCCTGATAGACGAAAAAAAAACACTTGGTACGATAAAAATAAAGTCAAAATAAAAAAATATATATATAAAACCCTTTTGGCTTTGACGCGGTGATTATCGTATTATCGCGAAGCGACTCCTGACTCTCGATACCTAATATCACCGCGACGATAGTGTCAACGGTGCAGGAGTGAGACGCCAGTGAGCCTCGCGGAGGACACTATGGTCGAGTCTCGTCGCCTCGGACCTTGCGCGGGACGCGCGAAAATTGTCTCCTCGATGATAAAATTGACGATCTCAACGTTGGCTCTCTGCTCTACCGCCGCGGCGGAATATTCCGAACGCAGAATCGGAAAGTGTTGTCCCTACGGCCAGGTGTTATCAGTTTCCAAAGAGTACACATGCGACGCCGTCGAAGACGAAGACAAACGAGTGATCTACCAATTCAATTATAACGAGAGTGAATCGGGTTTCCTGTGTCCGGAGAGCCAGCAGGCATTAATCACGGCTATGGAGAACGTCGTCGATCAGCCTATGCGGGTGAAAAGTGCCTGCATAGATATTCTGTACGAAGAGTTCAGTCGAATCGGTATTCACATGATATTTCTGTGCGTACAGAGCTATTCGGACATCCACGCCGTCGTGACTCGACGCGTTCCACTGCCGAAGCTAACAGATTTCCGAATGTGTTGCGACACCGGTCTGACATTCGACGTTCTGACGAGAGCCTGCATACCAGAAAAGGTGTTGCTGGAGTGGCAGCGAGAACGTCGGATCTACGCGGGGTTCTCCGATGCGCAGATATCATCCACTCTGCTGTGCAGTTCGAACGACACCGGCGTAGCTGTGACCGGAAGTCTTGCCGCAAGGAATCTTCTGACGGTACGAATTTGTTGCAGCGTCGACAAAGTATACAGCGTCGATAGACGAGACTGCGTGCCCAAAGAGGGTCATTGGAACGTACCGAAGAATTTTCCCTTTCTCGATCGGAAATTCGACTTCGTCACCGTCGTCAGGGGCGTTCCGCCGTGCAGATACGCCATTCTCGATTACGTTGTCGACTTCACGAGAGATCTGCGCGTAAGGGACGACGGAAGATTGGAGGTGAGAAAGACGTTTTGTTGCAATGGCGAAAATTGGTATTTAAAAGGTAATCGAGTACGACGTAGGTCCGGCGAGGGTCGATCGACGACGCAACGCTTCGGGTTCGCAGCGAAGAGTCCGATCGGCACGGGAATGCGAGCATTTTTTTTTACCTGACGCGAAATTAGGAATTAAGACGGGGATTTATAGACGGAATCCACGATGACTCTGTGCAGAGAAAAAAGCATAAAAATTGGTGGGATGGCAAGAGTTTTGATGCCTTAATTAATTGTCATTAATGATTCACATTTTGTTACAGTGACATAACCATTTTTCTTCGTATGTCTTGCGTTGTCGATATCGTTTACACGAGTATAGATATCATTTTGTAATCTAAGGTCCAATATGGAATAAAAAATTTGGATAAAATTTGTGTAATATCGAGGTTCTTTTCGCAATTTTTTTAGGTGACTTTGTCTACGAAAAATGGTCAAGAGACAATAATCGTGAATGAGAACAACACGTGTCTCGATCGCGGCGACTCGACGGTGTCGAATCTCGTCGTCTTTCGGGCCTGCAGTGATTCGAGATTCTGCAAGGAGCACCCGTGCGTGAGGAAATGCTGCCCGGATGATCAGACCTCGGAGTGGACCGTCTGCAACGAAGTTCCAACGGATGCCCCGCCTGGCCACTTTCACGACGTTTTACTCAATGAGTCAATCGCACGGGGATTGGCCAGGCATGAGGACGCTCTTGATAATTCTGGTAACTGACCGGCATTTGAAAAAAAAAAAATAACAAATTATTCGTCGTCTATCCTCATTCGACGAGCTTTTTCCAGGCGGAGGATAAATTTAGTTAATTCGTGCTGAATTTTAAATTTCCTTAATTAAAGATTACGGTTTGCTGATTGGAATACCGTGCCGATTGGTCGCCGAAGAGCACAGCAGTTGGCACATTTCACCAAACGGCTATGTTTACTTATCGAACGGCAAAGTCTTCGAGCACGATCATTACTGTCTGGAAATGTTATACCATGACGAAACGGCCATGAGTTATATCTATCTAGGGGAATGCGAGGAGCCTTGGGAGGAGTACATGTTCAGAATGTAAAAAATCGATTTTTTTTCTAATTTGTCGGACGAAACGTTCTATAACGGTGGTGGAATTGTCTGACCACTTGTCCTTACAGATATCTTATACACGGAATCTTCGAAGCGGCCAGCTGTGCTTTTCTTATTATCCCACTGCTCGTATACATTTGCCTTCCTGTTCTTCGTAACCTTCATGGAAAAATTCTCATATGTCACATGGCCAGTCTTGTCGTCGGTTACGCCTGCTTTGCCACAATTACACTCGCCCCGATACCCTCCGAGATTTGTCCATCTCTCGGTAAGTACGACGAAGATGTTCATGTCCACAATCGACCCCTTCCCTTATTTTTTTCTACGCAATATCAATGCACAATCAATTCGACATAATCGATCGGAAGAGATTTCATATATATAAGGAAGATACTTAAATACGTGTCGGTATTTCGAAGGATGCAAAGTTTCCTTGCATTTCAGGATACGCGACTTTTTTCTCGTGGATTTCAGCCTTCTCGTGGCTGAATGTATTGTGCTTCGACATGTGGTGGACTTTAAGGTAAGCCCCGAGTTCTCTCGCTCTCTCTCTTTCTCTCCCCTTCTCTCTCTATATTGAAGATTTTCTAAGCTTTGGTTACGAGGATGCTCCTAGAGAGTGATTTGTAATTTCATTCCCTCGGTCTTTCGTACATTCTACTTAGCGACACTTGAAGAAAAAAAAATGTTAATTTTTGAGTTATTTATTAACAACCCTAGTAACTCGCAGCAGGTTCTTGTGGACCGACGGTTTACGTGCATTTTCACACGGTTATTAATAGAAAAATTGTATTACAATTGCTATCATTCTTTAAGCTTATAAGCTTATTTCTGTTATTATTATAATTCTATAAGCTTATTCCTGTTGGGCCGAAGTTAGACATTTCTATATCAAGACGATTGAGCGTAGAGATAAGCGTTTCGGTTTTTTTCAAAGATAGGCAGTAATCAACAATGTGGTTCGGCGGATCGTGCGTGACGTCCTGAGACACTAAAGATAGATGCGACGATCTAGGGTTTGAATATGATCGTCACACCTATTTTTCACGTAAATTAATAAATGTACGTAATAAAATGTCACTAGGTCATTGCTGTTTATCTTTGCGATTCGTCGTGTATGATATTAGTATGATACTTGTGACTGTAAGTTACTTGTGTAATTATGATACTTATAATAATTGTGATAAGGTTTGCCTGAGGGGACAACTCTGACGGGAGTGATACATAGATAGGACCGGCGCTGGCCGACGCTGTACCAACACTGGCCCACCGTGGCCTTCCCACTAGGGAACGTTCAATGGTCATCTATTTTTTTAATTTTATAATTACAATTGTTCTTTATGTTCTCAGTGGAAAGGTCAGTCCAGCTACTTCGGAAGGTCAAGGTGATGCGTACGATAAGAGATTCCTTCTGTACTCTCTGTACGCGTGGGGTTACACATTTTTGGCATCGTTAATCTGTATTGCAGTCGACACCGAAGAATTAGTACCTCGCGATCTGCGTCCGAATGTCGGTATCGATAGCTGTTGGTTCAGTAGTGAGTGTATTCAATTTTATAAATCCATTTTTGTATTCCACAGAAAAATGAAAAAAAAAAAATTGCTGATGTACAAATAATGTCTTGGGTCACACAGTCTGTAATTTTTATTCGATAACACTTAGACCAATGAGAAAGAGTAAGAGTAAGAGTCAAATAATCGTTCTAAACATAATTGATTTATATTACTTCTTCAATTAAATAATTTATCACAAAATGCCCGAGCCAAGAATTCGTCGAGATACAATTCCATTTGAACAGAGAATAGTTGCGATGCTTGGCTAGGGAATATGTATAAAAAAAAGATCGTTTGGTTTTTCTGATCCTTCTGAGCGACCAAAACAACGAAACAACGAAACGATCGGTTTGCAATATAATGACATAAATTTTCTTTTTTACAGAATATAAGACCGATAATAATGGTAAGCTACTTTACGGAGAAATCATTTTCTTCATTATACCAGTTTCTCTTCAGCTCGTCGCGAATACGATATTTTTCACGTTGACTGCGAGACATTGCAGTCGAGTCAAGGCCCAGATAACGAAGATGACTGACTCACCGACGGACCCGAGAAGACAACGTTTTCATGCGGCTCGAAAGGAGTAAGCTTGAGGCTTTACCGATATGTTTTTTTTTCTCCTTTTTTTTACTGCCTCACGACAAACTGTCACGTTAAATTGTTCATTATATTTTTCAGGCTCATAATAAGCCTAAAATTGTTCATGGTGATGGGACTCACTTTCATGTTTCTACTGATATTTGTCGCTTCACTCTACTACGACTCTAGACTGACCTGGTATCTCGGATTTATGTTCGCACAGGACGTCATCAATTTTCTGCATAGTCTCACGATCTTTTTTCTGTTCGTTATTAACGGCAGAGTCTATAACGCCCTGCTGAACCGAATCGGGCGAGGAAGTACAAATGACATCGGACCGGCTGATGGTAAGGAAGAAAATTAAATACTCTACCGATCAAATTTCACATTGAGCACAACGGGATGCACACAACGAACACCGCTCTCATCGCACCTTCTCGTGAAAGTGATGCGGTAAACCAATAACTTCAACGGACGCCGTTACAAACCCGCGTCTACCTGTGGAAAAATGAACAAATTTCATTTTTCCTCAGGTACGTCTTTCTTTCCGTCAATCCTCCGGGTAAAAACTATTTTCATTTACCCCACTTAGGGTAAACCGGCAAATGAATGGACAGTTCAGCAGACGAAAAAGCCAATGAATAGACGCTTTTTATGCACGTGCTCTTATAGAAAGTGTTCATTCATTAGCCCTGTCCATTCATTGACTGGTTTAGCTTATTTGTTATCTCGAAACGGTTTTAATTATACGTTTCGTTGCAGAGACAAAAAAAATCGTCACTCAAAAACACCCTGCACCGTAAAAAAATACACGCACAGTAATCTCGGACATACAGATATAGTCGTAGTTCGTACGTCCTATCTCCGGAGCTACGTCCTCCTCCGTTTTTCTTTCACCTACGAGACTTCAGTCTCGGGAATCGAACCCGCGACACTTTCCAGTCTTTCGGTTTCTCATACCGAGGCGCTGGACCTTTCCTCTGGACTTACTATTATAGTGGGTTCCGAACCATTTTTTCGTCGAAAAAAACACCACAGAAAATTCTGGGTGCTTGCCAGGAATCGAATCCGGGCCTTCTGCGGGTGAGACGCAGTAGGCCGCGTCGATCCCCTCGGCCACGCTCACCCTCTATATATATATTGCGAATAACAAGGAAGAGAAAAAATAGTGAAATAAAAATAAATGTAAAATAGAGTGTAAAATCTATTTAGCGATAATTTTTTTTTTTCTTTAGATGCAGAAGCGCTTCGCGCTCGTCGCGAAGTACCGTCTCTCCTTCCCATCACTACTTCAGGCTAGTGAGACCTGAGGCAGCCAACATTGGAGATTATCTAATGGCAGGTACATTGAGACGTTCGATGAGAGACAGTAGCTTCGGATCTGCACTTTGAGCTTGTTACCTTCATGTACCGGTTTTTAGATTGTGCTTACATTAAGATTAACAAAAGGAAACATAGAAACATACAGATACACAGTGGATTCGAGTACCCTGACAAAAATTTCGGAGCGTTACATCAGTCTCTGACAAAGCCCTTTCAGTGTTTAATCAGGTTCCCGATGTAACGCGCGAAAATTTCCGCTGAAGTTACGGAAAATTGAGTCAGGTTCGTCAGGTCAGTATTTTCTATACAGTACCGGATCTGACGGCATCGTTATATTATTAAGGCATACCGATATTGGAGATTTGAGTACTTAGTTGAATACGATCTAGTCAATTTGTAGGAAACCATATAACTCGCTTATCAAAATCTATTTTTTAAGTACTTGGCGTCGAGACGCTAGTGCATTTCTTTATAGTAATTCTACCGCTGTACGTGCGTGTAGTAGTCGTAGTTATGTATAAGAAATAAACAACTTGTACTAAAAGACATTTGATAATAAAGAATAACAAAAATAAAGAACTTAGGAAATCGAATAGAATTCAATACAAATATAGCAATACCATCAATACTACTAGCTAGGGTGTACCAGGGCAGACAGACTACCTATCAAGCAGTAACTGGCTAAGCAGGTAGGCTAGGTAGGCTGTTGTTTAACTTACTATTGATAGTGGTTTGGTTCTCTAAAAAAAAAACTCTGTAATGTCACTTCGGGTTTGAAAAAGACGTCACTTCCGGCCGAAAAATAAAATATTCAAACTTCTCAGCGGGATTTTCTCGTTGAAAACCAACCCTAAAAGATTTTTTGTTCAGTAAGTATACATCTGTTATTACCAGGCATTACTGTGAAGATCCCTTTTTATTACATTTTTTTTGTACCGGATACTTTTTATTTGTCAAATAAAAGTTAGTACAAATGAATTTTTTAATTTTGTTTTTAACCCCTTAAGATTATGAAGAAATCTTGGAATTTTTATTATCGTAGTTCAGTAACATTTCCATTAAGGTGAACCCTGTCGCTCCCACTATCAGGAACTCTATCCGGAAAATTATTTCCCCGACCGAACTTCTTTAACGAACTTGTCGCAAGTACTCGTGCAAAATTAGAAGAGTACATATTCCTTCGTTCCCGAGGGTATAAAACCAACATTGGCTAGGTACATCGAAGGCTTTCGATATTTGCGAGTACTGACTCGGAATGTGGTCAATATTTTTTTGGACCTTAAAAAAATACAACATCTTATTATATATATATATATATAACACGATTTTTTTTCACTAAAAATTATACAATTACGCCTTAAACAATTTTCTGCTAAAATATTTCTCTGCTAAATGCCCGTTGAGACCAAGTAAATATTGTTTTTTTTCGCAAATAAATTCCGAGCTATGAATTTCGAAAATTTGATTTACAACTGGTCTCAGTATTTAATTTTCGTCCCTATGCGTATGTATTTAACGCTCTACGTTTACTCAGTGGCGATAGGACAATCAAATATCATCAGATAAAAATTGACACGTGTCTTATTTTCCGTCACGCCGTTCGTAGCGAAATTTTTCGTTTGCTCTGTAAATTATCGAAAATTGCGCGAGTCCGAAAATTCTCTTTGTAACGTCGGACGTAACATGTTACCACCTAGTGATCAATTAAAAAAAAAATTAATATCTTCCTCACGATACGAAGTGTCAAATGTAATTTAAAAAAATGTTTCAAATTATAACACAAGTGTGGGGTTATTTGCTTTGCGCGCGAAAATTCGAAGATAAGAAACCGCACGTGGCACGAATCTTCGCAGGGAAGACACGATATAAATTAAATATTTTTCGCTCCAGCAGCCTCTTATTTTACGGCACGTGACAAACGCCTTAAACGTATAACGACTCGCTAGAAACTTGAGAGGGGACGGGTTAAATAAAACTCGCTCTTTCGGGTACTCGGGCACATCTGTTGCGATTCTTCAACGAACGTGGGCATTACGACGAGCTGTCTTCAACCATGATCGAGATGCGTCTGCGTAAGTAATCTTTTACATTGTTATCGACGTGACGAAAAAAAACGTTGCCTTTCGAAATTGCATATTTTTAAGTTCACGTCTCTCTCTACTATCATCTCAACAGAGTTATATTAAAGTTATTTTTTCCGTTACTGTTAATCGTGCGTTTCATTTCTCTGCACATAATATCCTCCGACTATCCGAAATGCTTCATCACTATCACACAATTTATCGCACAATTTATGATTTTAGTATTCTTAATCGGTGTCGTCGTGTGGCAAGCGACCGGTTCGAACGCCGTCATCCCCCTCAACAGAGTCATCAACGGTGTCAACGCTTTTTCGAACAACATAGTCAAAGTAATTAATCGTCATCAAAAAATGACAATGCAAAATATCTATTTATTTTTATACATTTTAGTCGTAGTGGTACTAAAAGAGATTTATTGCCAAAGATAGTATTTATACACTTATCTTCTTATATTAATATTATATCTAATGATGATTTTACACCTTGGCAAAGGGCCGTCGACCTGGGTCCTTCAGCCCATCAATTTTATTAATTTTTCATTTTGTTTTTCATTGACCTTAGACCATTGCCGAAGATGTATCCGGCAATTTCGTTTGCTCACCGGTCAATGCCGGTATGGTTTTGGCAATGGCTACTTTCGGCGCACGTGGAAACACCGAGAAAGTACTGCGATCGGCACTCGCCCTAACCGATGACAACGCGGTGACGATGCACGGCTACCAGTCTCTTCACGACATATTAACCGTGAGTCTGTGCCTAAAGTTTCAAACATTCATTCGTAAGCCGAGTGTAAATAAAACATTATCACTTAGGCTTCGGCGAGTCCAAAAGTCATGGAATTGGCAAAGTTAAAAAATAAATAAAAATAGTACAGCTTTTCAGACGAAAAGGGTCATTGATATAGATAGGTCTGGATCGAATAATGTTACGTTGTCGAGGAAATTTTTTGGGATGGTTCTGCCGAAAGGCAGTCTGGTCTATGTCAATACTCGGCGATGGATTCTTTTTTTTCGAATTTTTATAAAGCATTATCCGCAATATTTGTCCGATCTTAACGAGGAAATGTTGATTTTGCTTTTCAAATATGCCCCAAGGACTCATCGATGAATGAATATTATATTATGGACATTTTTTTTTATTTACACATTAAAGCTATCTGTTGAAAATAATAATAATTTCGGTACGATAAAGGAAACTGTTCTACCGACCTAGGAGCTCGGAAAAACACGGAAATTATGGAAACATAACTTGTCGATAAATTCACCATTACTTTTTTTAATACATTTTTTAATTCAAGAATACACTCTTTAATGTGGATCCCTGTTCATCAATTAATTTTTATTTTGGAAGATGGTGCCAACATTTTTTTTCAAATTTTACCGTTCCTTTGATGAGGAAAAAAATTGGCAAGCATTCACCACCATTATTTTCCTTAGGTATCGTTTCTTTTCTTAAAGCATCACATTCTTGTTTTCAGGATTCCAGAGGTTTCGAACTTCATCTGGCAAATACAATCTTTCTCCCTAAAGGTATACAGCCGACCAACGCTTTCAGAGAGGCGGTCGAGTCTGCCTTCCGGTCGCGACCGGATAAAGTTGATTTTTCCCGTCCGGCTGACGCGAGTAAAATTATCAACTTTTGGATGGCAGCGCAGACAGAAAATCACAGCCAGGACATCGTTAAAGAGAGTGAGAAAACCAAAACGTGCTTTTGACACTATGACTATTTTGTCGGAAAAAAGTCTAAATCGGACTTTAAAAATTTACTTATTTATTTATTTTTAAATATTTTTTTTTGCATCGACGCAGCCGATTTCTCCAGCGCCACCTCAATCGTACTGGTTAATGATATCTCCTTCAAGACCAATTGGGATGAAGAATTTAATAAGTATCATACTAAACCACGCGCTTTCCATGTTAACGGAAAAGACGTCAAGAACGTGACAACTATGTGGAACTATAGCATATACAAATACGGCGTGCTACCCGAAGTTAAGGCCAGATTCCTCGAACTTTCATACAAGGTACAGAGATTTTTAACCCTTTCCGTTCTCTATGAAGCTTGGAGTACTTTGTTTTTTGGTCGTATTGTAAAAATGACAAAAAATGAAATATATCAGTCAATTACATCATTAATAAAAATAATATTAATTGCAAAATTTGAATTTAAATCATTAGGGTATTGTCCGAGTAAAATTCGAAAAATTATGCAAACAGGTATGCGACATACGAGACATACAATAACGTTGAGAAAAAATTATTGAATCTGCGTCTATCGTACTGTACTATAGTAACAGGTTCAATGAAGAGGCTGGAGCAATAAACAAGCAATGCCTTAAAAAAAAAAGCCTAACGTAATTTACATTTTCTTAATGCAGGACGAGAATTCCATCGATGACGCAAGCATGATTATCATCCTTCCGGACGAGATCGACGGGATTAGCGAGCTGGTAAAGAACCTTGAGAAAGTCAGTGTACCGAAACTTTTGAGCGGAACGAGCCATGCCGTTAAACTTTACCTGCCCAAATTCAAGATCGAGAGCACAATCGATCTCCAAGTACCGCTCACCAAAGTGAGTCTCAAATAATTATTTCTTGTATTTTACATTTTTTTTCATTCAACTTTTCTTTTATGACAATTATTAATTAATTAACAGTTCCATTTCGTATTTTTATTTGCGCTGAGGCCAAAGATTTTTGTATTTTTATTGGTTTATTATTTCTTCACGAAAGGTCGATGAAGTGAAGAAAAAATTTGCAGTTGCGAGAGTAAATTAACAAATTTTAATGTTCTTTATACGTAGCTGGGACTTGGCGAAATATTCACTGATGGCGCAGACTTCACCGGTATCGTTGCCTCTCCTCCAATGAAGGTCAGCAAGATCGTTCAGAAGGCTGTCATCGAGGTAAACGAGAAGGGTACCAAAGACACCTCTGACCCATGTGAGTACTGTTGTTAAACGACAAATACATATAATTTTGTTATCTGTACGGTGACAAAAATTACAGCGTCGATTTTCGATATCGTTGATTAAAAAAAATTCATTTGACGCGAAAGAACTCGTGGTGTTAGCTCAAAGATGAAATTTGTAGGGTGGCTTTTTATTATAGTTAATTAATATTTTCGTCACTTTATTCATCACTTTTCCTTTTGTCGCTAATTGTTTGTAACGACAATTCAAATTTTTTTTTAGGGATGCGATCGATCTATAGAATGTGGGACGAAGACAAAGATAAAGTCCCCGTCGATTTCAATGTGGATCATCCTTTCGTTGCCGTGATCGCAACCAAGCGTGGAGTACCTGTCCTCAGTTCCGTCGTTATGGAACCGATTTACTAGTCACATAATCAGCATACTTTATATTATCTAATATAACACGGCCATGAAATAAAATATGTTGATCGCAAACTGCTTGCATCAGGAATAAAACAACACTATTTGCGTCTATTCTACGCAACTTTATCTCACAGTTCGTTGTTATTTTTCTCTTCCGCATATTGCATATCTCAGTTTTCAACCGGAAGTGACATCACATCGAAAATATTTCACTTCCGGTCGATATACGAAAGGTCATGAGGTTTTGTCTTTTTAGATCGGACAGCGTCAGCGCGCCTCGCCCTCCCAAGATTAATTCGAGTCAAGCTCTCTTTTGTTGTTAGATCTTTTTTGTTCACTCGGAAAATTCGATCGATATCTACAGAAAAACATTTACCAATGGTTCGAACATTTCATTTCTCCATCTCATTCGCTAAATCATTGGTTTTTGCGTTGCACCATCTCCGTTGGCAATCACATTCTGCTGTAACGATTTGTCAATACGCCGGACGAGAACTCTCTACGCCTAAGTATACGTTGAGTATTCTCGCGAGCACATCATACGCGAGGAAACAAACAGTGGAACTGTGACGATTCGTCGTGCAGGCACGAAAACACCTGAACTGACAAAATGACACGAAATTGAATGGTTCACTGTCAAAAAACATTTTATTTTTTTGTACTGTTCGTGAATTTATGATCAATTCGTGTGAATTTTTGTTCGGAAAAAAGCAAGTCACGGAAAGCCTCCGAAAGGCTGAAGTACAAAATGCTTATTGTTTGTGTGATTGAGGCTTGTACCGCGTTAACTGAAATAGTGTGTCCGGTTAAAAATCGATGCCCTCGTTGGGCGCAAAGCGCTGGATCTTCGCTGGTTGCTTGCAATTCGTCAGTTTGTTCTTCGTCGGGCCGTCACGTACGCCGTTAACAAGGTCCTTGAGATGTGCGAGAAATTGCGGGCTCAGCAAGCAATACAGTACGAAGCTTGCGGAGCTCGATATAGCGTTCAGTACGGTTGCGCAGATCCGAAATCTGTTTGGTGCATTGAAATATATATATTTTTTAATCATAACTTTTACCCATGCCGATCGAGAATTCTCAGATCTACCATTTCACTTAGCATCGGAAATTTAAACCTTCAATGGGTCCAAGTTTACACCATGAAATTTCACAAAACCATTTAACTCTTCAAGTACCGCAGACTTTTTGCCGATCACAAACGATCGTACATTATTTTAAGCACACAAACTATGCGCATGTTCGTATTAAATGTTCGTCTGCTTTATCAAAAAAAGAACACTTCACGGTACGTCTGTGAATTTTTACAGATTTTTTTAAGCACTTTAACTCGTTATTCGAATCGTTCGAATAACGAGTTAGTCGAACGGTCGTGGTTCAACGAGTTAGTCGAACGGTCGTGGTTCAACGAGTTAGTCGAACGGTCGTGGTTCAACGAGTCGTCCTCGTTGAACCATGAAAGGTACGTGGAGGGTTAACGGTCGTATCGAAAGGTCTGTCATGATTTTCTGTTGCGAGATTCAAAACCGAAAAGCAGAGAATTTTCAATGGAATAACTGTGCAAATTGTATTCTTACCTCTCCAAAAAGGCCTCGTCGACTTTGGTCGGATCACCGGCGTACAGTAGGGAAACTGCGCTCCTTCTCGACGCCAAGTGAGTCGGGACTTCACCGACGAGAAATACGAAGACTATTCCCACAAGAGTGACCGTCAGCCTTGCTTGCTCCTTCATAATTTAAAGAGAAAAAAATATGCAATTTTGCCATTTTATAATATTTGAAATATTCAGCAGCTTTCAGGGATTTTTGTTAATCTTTGAAAAAAATTGACAAAATCTGAATTATTATTTTTTTTAACAACAAAGTTCCAACAAATAGACCAAGAAACGTCTATTGGATTTACTCACTCTCGCGCATTTACCCGCGCTCGAGTTATGCTCCATAAAGATTCGTCTCTTCCGGATCACTTTTCCCACTGAGAAAATCATAATTCCATTGCCGATGAGCAGAAAAATCGCAGGAACCAAACCAAACACTAACAACTGCAACCAGTTCTGCAGATCGTACCACCTGAAGAGCCATCAATGAACGAATCAGAAGAAACTCGTATGGAGCTTGGACAATCGTCGGTACAAAAAAATGGCCCATCTTGAAAAATGTATAAATCGACATCTTTTCATTATTATTTTTGACAATGGCACTTGTATTTATGTTTGTTACCTGTGGTCCACTTTTGGCCACCATGCCCCGATCAATGAAAGTCTAAATATACAATCGACCTCTAGAAATATCGGATGAAAATTTTGGTAGATTTATATTGCATAGATGAAACTAACAACATGAGATAATAGGTAAGAAGATATAACAATAAAAAAGGGACATAGAAATTCCCATCTCATTCTTTTCAAGTAATTATAAAGAATGGGATTTTATTGAAATGTTTGCGCTTTCGTACCACGAATTGAAGAATTCCGTGGTGTCGATGAAACCCTCGTCGTTGTAGTCGTAAATGAAACAGTAAGGGATGTTGCACACGATGGCGATCGGTAGGCTGGACCACATGAGTTTTCTCGCTATTCGATCGTCACAGAATTTAGGTGGTGTACATCTCAGTGGTCTGCAAAAAAAAAAAAAAAAAATAATAGAAATAAGGGGATGAAATGCACTGAGAGGATATCGGAAAAAAATACCAAGTCATATTGTAAATTTCGACTAGGCAACATGATAAACCAGCGCCACCACTAGCGATATGTGAAATTTTCCCAGGGACCTTAGCAATTTTCACCCAAGCCATACGGTAATTTTTTCCAGAAGGCAGTTTGACAAAATTTTGCCTGTCTGGCTAAAAATTATTTATATGCATATATAACTATCTATCCATCTATCAAATATCTATGAACTCAATATCAAATCTAAGACGTTTGCAAATAATATTTTAGTTAGTCAACGTACACCTAAAGGAGAACATTTGTGTGAAGAATAAATAAATACAATTCGAAAAATTCTGAATCTTGGTCTTTAAGATCAAACCATCTGGAGACCGAAAATTTTATTGTATTTCGCACACGGCAACATCATCTGTAAAAGAAGGACCTGCAAGGAATTGGAAATCGAAATCAGGGAAGACACCCTGGTCTGATTTCCAACTCTACCACCCACGCTTGGGGTAGAAAGCGGTCACTAAGGTGTGTCCGGTTACACCAGAATGTCGCTCTACTTCCCGTATGTTTGGCAGTTCTGTCGGTTTTTACCAGATTCATAGTAATTTCCATCAGATTCTTCTCTGAGTGCACAAGGGATGCACTTTTCGTTCTCTCGATCGATAATCGCGTTCTTAGTAAGCCGGCGTAGTAAAGAGCCTTCCCTCGGGCAAGGATTATATAACTCTGCCGTAATCACTTCCGGTCGATCGATCATCCACGCTCGTTCGAACATTAACCGTTTGCGTAACGAGCGCACGCCTCTCTCCCATTCTATCTTCGTACGGCAAAGCCCGCTCTCACCCCCCTTGCCGCTTTAGACTCCGCCCATGCAACTTCTGACCGTAAGATTCAACTTTTTGGTTTAATTATAAACTTAGCGCCTGAGGGAAGCACGACGCTGGAAGGCCAAGGCTTTGCGGCACGCTGAGTTCTCTTTGGTGAAGAAAAAAGAAAAAATTAATCGAGAAAATAATGCCCTCGGGTTGAAGCCGATTCTTGAAACGTATTAAATTTTTACCGTTTGAAAAATTGCATTTACACTAAAGCAGTCGTGAGCTTTTATTTTCCGCAAGCTCTGAAGAATACTTATCCTCATCTCGCACCGGAAATCGACGATCGACAAAAGACCACCGAATTTTGGGCATTGGTTTGATAACGCTCTCTACAGAAAATTATATCGACGAAGATAAATTTGGATAAATTAATAATTTATTAGAATGTTAAATAATTATTATAATAATAATTTTTTTTTATGTTAATTTTGCATAAATACCACTTGAACGAACTCGCAGTCAAGCGTGGAGGTTGCCATCGACATTATGAATTATTACGAATTATGATAGGACGATTGCGTTTTACTCACCCGGAAACGAGGACAAGTCGATCGAGGGTAACGCAAACCGTTGCCAGTACAGCGACGTTCGACGAGACCGAGCCAACGGGCAAATAAACGAAAGTGTCGAACTCTAGCCAACCAGTTTTACCCCAAAAAATTCCCTTCGAGAGTCCCGAGAACAGCAGCAGGACGCAGGTTATCAGATCCGCACCTGCGAGCACTTGGGGGAAAGCGGGGTCGAATAGGGTGTAAAAAAAGTCAATTCGAGCCAAGCCGTCGGGGTAGTCAATAAAATTACGCTTTCTATGTACAGGATTGTAAAAATTTCCGTAGATACGAACATTTGCATTAAATATATACATATACCGATCCCGATAATATTAACATACAAAGTCGAATGGGATGCAAAAAAAAAGTCAATTCGAGCCAAGCCGTCAAGGTAGCCAATAAAATTACGCTTTCTATGCACAGAATTATAAAAATTCTCGGCGATGCGAACATTTGCATTAAATATATAGATATAGCTATCCCGATAATATTAACGTACAGGCTACTAGAAATGGTCCGAACGAAAATGATACTGAATAAAAGAAAATTTGGGTGAGGGGATAAAAATAGATTAATTAAAAGAAAAATTGAAATTTTCATGATCCGCACTACCCGAACTTTCACATTATTCAATTATTTGCCCGTCAAGAGCTCACTCGGGAAAATTTCATGGCGAACAATGGAACGCAGTTCCAACAAAGCAGGGCAGAATCGAGAATTTTTCTTTTATTCACCACTCTCTAGCGAGTGTGAAAGCAGGAAGATGAAAAGGGGTTGAAAAAGCCCACCTGCCAGATACGTGTACGTCGATGCCCTGAGGCTCTTTCTGCCCAGGACAGCGAGTACGATAACGTTCCCGACGATACCCAGTGCGGAAATCGTTGGTGTCACGACGCTGTACAAAAAAATACCCCAAGAACTCGGTTCGCATTTCCACACGTTAGTTTCACGAAGGTTCGTCATTTTAGGTTCAACCGAATGATTTCTCTCATCGCAATTCGTAAAGTCCATTTCAGTCGGTGAAATTGCTATTTTACGGAAAAAATGCTTTCCTCCGAAATTCCGATATTCCAAATGTTTGCTGTTCACTTTAACGCTTTCATCCTCTTGTCGAGCGAACTTTAATTTATTTTTTTTTTTCAATTTTATTGTTGGTTTTTTTTTTAACGCTACGTGATTGGCCGACGAGAGAGTTCAAACTGTGCCATTGTAACGAGGGTCGGAAAAGGCGAGTGCGCGGTTTCGTATTATTCGGGTTAACGAGTCGCCGGCGAATCGTGCGATCTGTACAAAAAAAAATTTCGAGCGAGAATTTTTCGTGCCCTCCGCGGATAGGCCACTGATAAAAGGCAAATACGAGGCCGCTGGTCGATAACTCGGTGAATCGAAAGCAATCGCTTTCCTCTGTCTCTATCGCCGTTACGCGTGCTCCGTGCGATAACAGCCGAAGGTCTCATTATCGGGAGGAGCGCGGAATTGTTACCGATATCAAAAATCCCGATAATCGAGATAACCGCGATAAAAGATAGAGTGCGTTCTGATAAAAAAATACTGCGTAAAAAATGCAAAACGGACTCGACTTTTTTGAGGCCGGAGTTAACTTCAAAATCAACCTTGCACAAAGTTCGATCTTGCGTCTTAAATTAATTTCGTACTTACGTTCGGTCCCGAGGTTAGATTTTTCGTTCAACTTGATTCCGAACGAATGTTCCATCGTGAAGACAAACTTTATTTTGTCCTTAAGTCCAACCCTGAGGTTACACTTTAAGTTGAACTTTAGTCGTACTTAAGTTCGACCCTGAGTCTAAACTTGAGGTTGGGCCTGATTTCGTACTTAAGTTCAATCCTGAGGTTTAACTTGAGGTTCAACTTGATTGCGTACTTAAGTTCGATCCTGAGGTTTAACTTGAGCTTGAACTTGATTGTGTACTTAAGTTCAATCGTGAGGTCGAACTAGATTTTGTATTTAAATTCGAGCCTGAGTTCAGACTTGAGGTTGAACTTGATTTCGTACTTAATTTCGATCGTCAGGTCAAACTTAGGGTTGTTGATTGTGACAATTTTTTTGTTTATACTAAAAACATATCATCTGTGAAGAAGTAAAATAAAGAGTCGCCCTTGCGTACGGCATAGAAGGGTTCATCAGTTTCGCATAGCACGACTATCCACTCGCATTTCAGTTGACTAGTCGGTTAGAGCAAAAACAGGACAAAAGATAGATTGCAACAGCAACGAGATGCACGAGCGAGCGAGGATGCTGAACGAGTGATGGTGCACTGCCTCGCCGCAGGTATCGACCACAGCGGTCTGACCATACCGAGATTCCACTACTGCGAGGGGAGAGCTCTCGTACAGCCCGCGGGTATTTTCCGTCGCCTCTCGCTCACTTCACTCCTTCCCTCTGCCGCGAAAACGAACGCCGAGCAACTCTTCACAACCGGTACTCAGCGAAAAATTTTTACTGCACAGTATTTCAGTTTCACTCGACACAACGGGAAACTCTCGGACTCGGAGTGTTTCGAGAGTCTCGCGTAACACATCTGTAGTCTCGCACTTCGTACAACAGATGCCAAAATCGATCGAAGTCTATATTATGTGTATTATCGTAAGGAGGAAAAATTTTATCTTAGCTATGTCGAATGTATATTAAGAATAAAACAATTTTTTTTAAATAAAGCTATTGTAAGTAGTTTTTGTTTAACTACTGAAAATCGCATGTAGCATCGTAATTGTTATACACAAAACGTGCCAGTATTGCAGTATAAAACTGAGTATAAAATAGTCGACTGTGAAAAAACTATATTGATTGTTGCTTGAAAAATGAATGTTATTTTTTTAGTTCAGTAGTTATTTGTATGGCAAGAACCCCTTCTCTACGCCCATGCCATTCACATCATTTTTCCTAACAAATTCACGAAAATTACGCTTTTCGTTTCTGGGAAGTGTGCGTAGAAAGGCACTTTTACGCACCAGTGCGGGAAAAAAGAGCGTATTGCGTTTGTACGCATGCGCAATACTTTGTCCCGAGCGCGATGCGAAAAAGTGCCTTTCTGTGCACACTTCATAAGAACGGAAAGCCTGATTTTACGTGCATCTGTTAGGAAAAAGTCATTTTTCTCGCCGTTAAAATCAAATGAATATTGGTGAAAAAAACGTAGTGTTGGAAAGTACCAAAAATTGAACGTTTTTAGTACAATGTCACGATTTTAATCTGCACGTGGGACTCTGTAGGAATTAATCTCTGGAATGGCTGCGAGGTACTTTGTGAAACAAAAACGAGCATGCAGTTATCAACGATGCTTTATCCTGATGGATTAAGCATCGTTGATAAATGCACTTTATACACCACCACCAATCAATCCCGAACATTGGACAGCCCCGTTATCAGGAAGGCTAACGTTTGTTTCTTCCTATCTTTCAATGTCGTTCTCGCGATCCCGAAGCCAAATGGCCATTGACGTCGAGTTCTCATCCACGAGAGCGAGGAACGAACGCACACCAGCCAACAGAAATAAAGCCACTGCGTGGAATACGAAAAACGTACGTACGAGTCTGTCTGTCTGCGTGTCTATGTCACATTGCCGAGTGCGTCGGTTACATCGCGACAAAAAGAAAAATAACTGAGGAAAATAAACGATGGGCGCGCCATTCGCAAACAAATAAATATTTTATTCGCCGATACCTTTACGAGACATTCGCGTGGGATTTTTTACCCGTGATATTTCAAAATGCATCGACCGAATGGAAATAATGCCGTTCGCAGAAGAAGTTATTCTCCACCATATAATTTTTAATACAGACATTTCCGTTGGAGTGGATAATTTTGGAACGTTCGTTAAATAAACAGAGTCTGGTGAATAGCAAACGATTGAAACAAATTTTGTTATAATTTTTTTTTTATACCCGCTTTAAGTATATCTTATGACATACTTTTATATGTTTTATTCTCGTGAAAGTCCAAGTCGATAATTAAACGAAAGGGTGCAAATTGGCATTACTGTACATTCATTTATTTAGCGCAGGGTAAACATTCCTTTGCTCGATATTCTTTTAATAAAAAAAACTCTGATGTAGAATAATCTTTTAAAGGGATTGCGAAGTGAATATTCTATAATAAGGCTCAAGCTTTGTGTTCGTTGCCCTCGGAAATGTTATTCCGTTATTTTTATTACAAACATTTTTTTTTTATCGAAGCTTCGCCTAAGCGTGAATAGCACGCTTCGATCGACGATTCTAAATTACGCGGCTCGGCCTCGTCGCACACGTTCGCTGGCGTCGTTTAGCTCGGGCTCAGCCTTGGCTATTTTGCAAACACGATTTTCATTACACACTCTATCAGCTCGCTGAATATCGTTTCCGAGAAACCCGCGTAG
Organism: Stenichneumon culpator; assembly: GCA_964017025.1. Lineage (NCBI taxonomy): Eukaryota > Metazoa > Arthropoda > Insecta > Hymenoptera > Ichneumonidae > Stenichneumon > Stenichneumon culpator. Next base: position 12,873,550 of record OZ024779.1, on the reverse strand, counting down.
GGATTTTTTTCCCTAAAAAAAGAGCGTGTTTGTAACGCGGTTCGAGGCGGAGGATGCGAGGTTTGCCTATGTGCGAGCGCAAAATTAGTTTTTCGTAAAACCGTTTCGTCGCCCACTCGCGGTCTATTGAACTCTAATCGGCTCCGTTGAGGTCAGTGATTCTGCTGATTCGACTGCGAAGTTCGTTACCCGACCGTGCAGTTCGCCGTCCTTCGCCCACTTTATCGCTGCTCGAGTCATGCGCTTTGATTGAAAGAAGAAAATAAATAAAAATCGATTTTCCAATCAGTATCGTTTTATTAACGCTTTATAATTCACACGTCTAACCCCCCCCCCCCCCTTAGGCACTCTGCGCCGAGAAAAATAATTTATTTGACGGACGCCCCGCAAATAAAAATTTATTTGGTTAAAAATATTATTTATTTAATAAAAGTACATATTTCTCTCATTTAATACATCTTTATTTAAACCAAATGAATATTTATTTTCGAATGCCCGTCATATAAATTATTTTTCTCATATTTGCAATTTAAACTCATTTCTCCGAAACTTACGCGGAATGAACACTATTCGCAAAGACTACCTTAAGAGGATTGGAGACCCAGAGCGACCAGAAAATAAAATTTACATCATTTTGTTTTGTTTTAATTTACTTCAATTTTTCAATTTTTCGCTGTTAACCTGCTATATATTTTTCATGAACGTTTCACCCTTCACCTTTTGGTACATGTCTTTGGTCTCACAAATATTTTTTTTTCCGTCGAAAAATATGAATAATTGACGGACGCGAACACCTCCACAAGCGAGAGGAGTAGAGTTTTGTGTTAGGTATAAACGTACTCAAGCTTCTGCCCCTTCCGTTTCATTGAACCTTTCGAAGATCATAGCATCGAAGAATGAACACGTGCGCGACCCTCGCGCATGAAATATCAAATAAAATATCGGAAAAAAGGAGGTTCCCGACGGTGAAATCTCGTTCCGTGTTCGATCAGCCGAGGAGAGCCTCGAGATCGCGGGGTTGGATTTTTTTTTTAGTAAAAAAATCGGTGCATGATAAATCACGCGCGCGTTGCGGAGGGCAAAGGATTTCTTGGCAGAGCTCTCGAGGTCTCGGGGAGGAGCGGGCAAAGTCTGCTCGGCTTTTGATCCGATATCGAGAGGTACGTCGACGACCCACATACACGCAGAGATGGTCGACGACCTCGGCGAGACAGCAACTATCTATGTGTGGTGCTCTTTCGACGATAGATGCTCTATATGCATGTTTTCATTCACTCGTTTCCGTTGCTGGCGGCATTTGAGATACATTCCAGAAAAAAAAAAAATGAAAAATGTTCTCTGTAACGTGACTTCCGATTTCGAAATCTCGGTGTGCAACCGGAAGTGGCGCCATACGAAAAACCTACCAGTTTCATAATCTCAGCTTTCGACCGGAAGTAACGCCAAACGGAAAAACGTTACTTCCGGTCGAAAAATGACATTTCGAAACTGGAAGGAACGTTTTCCCGTATGAGGCAACTTCGGGTCAAAAGCTGAGATTTTGAAAGCGGAAGTGACGGTTTTCCGTCCGACATCACTACCGGTTGCAAACTGAGATTTTGTCGACGAAAGTAACGCTTTCTCGTATGTCGTCACTTTCGATCGAAAACTGAAATTTTGAAGATAGAAGTGACATTTTTCCGTGTGTCGTCCACTTGCGCTCGGAAACTGAGATTTTGAAATCAGAAGTGACCTTTTGAAACCGGAAGTGACAGTTTTCCGTACGACGTCACTCCCGGTCGAAAACTGAGATTTTGATGACGAAAGTAACGCTTTTCCATCGTCACTTTCCGATGTGACGTTTTTCCGTACGATGTTACTGCTGGCCGAAAACTGAGACTCTGAAACCGAAAATGTAATCGATACGATGGGGTGTGAACGATATGTTTGCCAAAGTGCCATGCCGGTTTTTGCGGATAGAGCAATTGCAGGCTCCGGACGCTAAAATTGCTCCGGGTTCGTCAGACCGCGATCTGAATGTCCTGGCGAAGGTTTTCCAGGATTGAGCGTCGATAAACTAGTATTTATCTTGTCGTCGAGTTCTTGACGATGAAATTAATCAAATGAACGTATGGTTCGTTGCGCTAATGATGTTTCACCTCGCTAAGAGTAAGAACTCGTCGACGGCTTTGTCCTTTCTTTGCACGAGGCCCCAAAGTCGCGGCTCGTTGTTCTAAAAATAGTCGCGATGTCATTGTTCTCACGTGAGACAGACCTACCTGACTCAGAAGGGCCGCCGATCCCACAAGAATAGCGGGGGAAAAACTCATCCCGGGCTCATTGCACTCGGCGAGCTCTTTCATCCGTTTCTCATTCTTCTCAACTATCTGTTTTTTATTCCTCATCCATACACGCCCACTTTTTTCTATTCGTGTGGTTTCCGTTTATGCTCGAGCGGATCACACGCAGCCGGGACGAACCCCTACAGTAATCGACCACCGTGACTAGACGTGAAGGCGATGAATGGCAGACTTGGCTCGCTTGCCGTCCAATCCGATTCGATGGGCTTACTCGGCAAATTTTGTAATTTCATCTTCGAATTTTTAAGCCCCGACTGAAAAATGATATGTCTTATGTTCAATACTTGGACTTGAAGTTATCAGACCTTCCATTCGTCCATGAGTCTCTCTGCCTGATATCTTAACTTGGGTTCGCACAAGAAAAGTGTTCTTCCTTGTGTTCAAAGAAAGGGATTTAAAGCATTTTATTAGTAGGTGCGGTTCCGGAAAGGTATCAGAAATCTTTTCAATATCTTGGTAAACATTTTTTTTTCCCGACTACGCTAAAAAAGCTATTTCTTGGCGAGCGGGAGGTAAAGTGATTTAGCGGGAGGAAAAGTTTCACATTATCTCATTGCTTATTATAGTTTTCGACATTTATTTTATTTTTGTTATGTTCCTCCATCATTATTTTATGTAATTCTCGGGCCAGAATCAGTTTCGCGTAGTCATTCGAACCGGTGAATTGAGTGGCCGGGGAGAATTTGGCAGGGACCGTTTATTGTATCGGGCATTTTTCTTTGATTTCTTTTTTATTGTAATAAATCGAGTCTCGTTTTGTTCATTTATTTTTGTGCAATAATTTGAACCCCACACACCCTTCTTCCTTGCCCAACTGCAGCTGCCGGAGCTAATACCGAGTACTCTACTTTTGTTTACCACTGACAGGGCCGATTTCGATAATCAGCTGGCGCCCTTAAAAATAATTACTACCGGTCGACGAGTGCCTCCTGTGTGGACGGACGAAATTGTGGTCACTCTACATGATAATAAAATTCATGTCGATTAGATATTTATACCAATACTCACAGATATTTAAAGATACTCACACAGACACTCCACGGATGCTGCGAGCGCGCGAGCCAACATAACCGCTACTATACATATATATTTAACTTATAGTTCGTGTAATGAATCTCTTTAATGCCGCTACCTCGCTTTTTCTGGACGTTCCCAGTCCTTCCAGGATTTCATACCATCGTCCAGACGCCTCGACAATGTCATTTCTCGTAATCAAAAAGTACGATTCCTCTCTCGGCTATTTCCAAGGCTCCGCTCAGTGGTCATTCGTTTCAGGTTTATTCGCTGGACCGCGAGAAATTGTGCTCACTCTGCGCAATCCTCGTACCGATTTTTGCTTCTTTTAGAATTCTTGTAATGTATACAATTCTTGTCTCTCTATAATATAAAAAGATCTCGCCGCCGCCACGGCAGTAGCCGCAGCAGTGTTCAAGAATCGAGAAGAACCACGGTATTCCACCGGAATCACGGTATTCGATCGGAACCAGCGTATTCCAGCGGAACCACGGTATTCCACCGGAACGACGCTATTCCACCGGAACCACGGTATTCCAACGGAACCGCGGTATTCCAACGGAACCGCGGTATTCGACCGCAACCACGGTATTCCCCCGGAAACACGGTATTCCCCCGGAACTACGGTATTCCCCCGGAACCACGGTATTCCCCCGGAAACACGGTATTCCCCCGGAAACACGGTATTCCCCCGGAAACACGGTATTCCACCCCAACCACGATATTCCACCGAAACCATCCACCTGCAATTTTCTCAATCCCTTTGACCTTGGTGAAAAACGGCTGGTGCATTCACAAAGCGTGAAACGGACGTTTGTGAGCCAAAACGCACGTAGGACGGCGGATACCCGTGCCGTTCTTCTGTTCGCCGAAGCCGAGGCTCGAGCATTATCATTATCCTCGTCGATCCAGCCGATTCTGCCGGATAGAGCTTTCACGGCATGAGTCACGCTTGCGCAACCCTCTGACTTGCCGGCTGGCTCTTGCCTCTACCTCCGCGGCCGGAGAAGTGAGCGAAATGGAAAGTGAAAGGGGGAGAGAGGATAGAGAAGCCAACCCACCACCCGAACGATATAACATGCTTCAGCTTTCCTCGTAACGTCTGGCATCACGCAACCCGACTTTACTGGGAAAATTATTTTCCGTAACTGTCGGAAAGAAAAAAAACGGTCAACCAATAAAAATGAAATTATAATAAAATTATCAATAATAGTAAGGATAATAATAATAACAATAATAATAATAGCGAGATTTTTTTTATTATTTCTGTAAATCTGGTTATTTGAGCTATTCTTATGGGGGTGAGTGGCAGCGTTCGAGATGTTACATCGTTTCACTCGACGAATTGCAAATGTGACGATTGTTCATCGTTGGCTTGAGTTATCCTCTTCGAGAGTTTCTATTCAAGAGACCAACGAACAAAGCTTCGAAGCTGCGGTTGATTTATAGAATTTTTGGTATACTTACTATCTAGGATTTTCCATACACTTACTGTATAGAATTTTTCGTATACTTACTATATATAGTACATATAATAATAAGGTATTAACACCCGAGTCGCGTTTCCCGGTCGTCCCTACGGTTTCGGCAATAACGTTCGCGAAGGACCCTCAAATGATTTACATTAGTACGTGAATCAACTGACACCCGATCCCTCGGCTTCTCACCCATTCTCGGGAGGGAAAGAAAGAATTAAGGTCTTAGTCGGGCCTTAGTCGAAAGGGGAAGAAAGAATTGAGATTAATGTGGCGTCTGATCGATACTGACTTTTTTCACTTCGGGCGTTGATTCTTTACGGTTGCGAATTGGCGCGTGATTTAAAAACAAATTTGGATCTAACGTTATCGAAACTTGTCGTTCTTTTTATTTTTCTATTATAGTTGATGACATTTCGATTCTAACGAAGAAAAATTGACAAAATATGCGTATACGGTCCTCCATATCAAATAGGACAATGCATTTATTGACGAAGCCAAAAACTGCTTGTATATATTTTTATTCAAAACGAATTAAAAAATTGTTAATCAAATAACACGTAACACCTGCTAGATCGCATTCTATAACTTCAAACCGTCCGTATAGTACCGACAGTATGTACTCGAAGCCTAAAGCTAGTTCGAGGCGTGTAATCTTCAATATTTGATCCACTCTGATGACTCTAAAATCGTTTAACGGAACTTGAAGATATGTACACTGATAAAAAGTACCGTTGAATCAACTAAAAATTGGGGCGGGGACGTTCAAATAAATATTTTATTGTTACAGCTAAAATATTGGTTAGTTCAACCATTTTTTGGACGATTTCACCAAAATATTTTCGAGCCACTAAACAATTTTGTCTGACCAACTAGATATTTATTAGAACGCCCCTGCCTGAATCTTTATGGTTTTTAGTTGAGCTCACTGAAGACACAGACGATGTGCCGAGCATGGTCGAGGATGAAACTATATCAAGGTATCGAAAAAAAACTGTTAATGTTTTTTTTCAACGATTAATATATGAAGTACAACGCAAATTTATGTGAGGATGAGAATTCAATGTATTCGGAAAAAAAAGGCAATGAAAAAATAGTTAACGGCAGAAAAAGAACGAAAAAGTACAAGCCAACGGAAAAAATGCCAAATGCGACTTTATTTTTTCTTCCTTTTCTTTGTGTTTTTTTTTCTTTTTTGAAGCTCATGGAACTGGTTCCGTGCGTTTTGGTGTGTTTCGGTGTTTTTGTGCATTCCCGGTCTGACCGCTCGCAATCTCTTTGCAACTGTTCTACTCCGAATGCGAAGACATACTTCTCCGCTGGTACTTAAGACTTGGTAATTGGCCGTCCCGTGCACCTTCGGGAATAGCGGAGATCCCGGTTCGATCTTCATTTATCCCCTCTCCCTTCATCAAGAGCCTGGGTAATTGTTCGGGACACACCTGGCGTCTGCTCTTAATGGGCGCGAGACCTTCGGGTCGAGCGTAAGAGGAGGGCTTCGTGCCTGATTCTTTTACATTAACTGTTCGGGACACCGCGAGCGTTAATCAAGTGGCAATGCCATTTTCCCCCAGTCGTCCGTCGTGCCACATTAGAGATACATTTTCCCCGTACCAGCCTCAGTCGAATAGCATCGTTCGAACACAGCTAGGGCTGGCGATAAATCTCCGGACCGTGAGGAAATAAATTAGACGAATCAAATGTTGAGAGTGAAACGCGATCACCCAAAAGATATGTAAATCTATAAATTTATTTTCCAATTTTGTTTAAAGACGATTTTTCGTTGTATTTCTTTGCCTTAACCGTCAACAAAAAAAAATATCACCGCGGTCAAAAAAGATGGAAAAAAATTCAAAAATTCTCAATGATCCCTACCGATCCTCCGAAGATGCCGCAAAAATTTCGCAGCGTTTCGTAGAGCAGTTGGTGAGACACGGCGCTCCAACGAAACATCGCGGAGCCTCCTTCCGTGTCCCAAAGAGTCAACGACCTTTCACCCCTCCCAGTATCGACCTAGATCCCTTATCGGTGCATTAGACGCGTGACAACTGCTCGTAACACCCCCCTCCGCATTTCAAGATCTCAACAAAACTTCCGACGGCCTGTAAGGAAATAACCCGATGGAATCGGTTGAATCGAAAATTCAAAAACTTCAAACCTTCTGTAGAAAATCCAATCTACGCTGAAACTTTCCATTCGAGAAATTTCACCGAAGCTAATTTGAGACTCTGACATTTTTCGCACACACTTAACGGGCGCGCCTTTCACTTCTCATTCAACCCTTTCGATTCACCCTTCAATTAGCCATAACTTCGTCAAACGGTATAATTCGTCAAAAGTGACGTCATACAGGAAAACATCACTTTCTGCATCAAAATCTGAGTTTTTGACCGAAAGTGACGTTTTCCCGTATGAGGTCACTTCATGTCGAAACCAGTGATTTTGAAATCGGAAGTGAAGTTTTCCCGTATCCCGTTACTTCTGCTCGGAAACTGAGATGTTGAAAGCGAAAATGACATAGATACGATGGGGTGTGATAAAGTAATACCTATGCCAAAGTGCCATGTCGATTTGGCGAATAGTATATCAGTGCAAGTTGAAATTGATTCCGATCCACCAGATTTCGATCTGTCCAGATGAAGGTGTTCCACGATGAAGACGTCGATATACTAGTATTATTTATTTTGTCGTTGAGTTCTTGACGAAAAATTAATAAAATTAATGTATCGTAAATTGTTGTAAAAATAGTCGCGATGTCATTGTTCTCACGTGAGAGAAACTCACCTGCCTCAAAAGAGGCACTGTTCCCACAAGAATAGCGGGGAAAACTCATCCCGGGCTCAACGCACTCGGCGAGCTCTTCCATCCGTTTCCTTTCCGTCTCAATTATCTTTGTTTATTCGTGTGGTTTCCGTTTATGCTCGAACATACCAACACACATGTGGGACGAACCCCTACAGTAATCGGCCACGTATGCAGGCGTAAAATCCATGAATGCCAGACTTGACTCTCTTGCCGCCCAATGCGGTTCAATGGACAAGTGATCTTCCTTATGTTCAGAGAGAGGTTTGTTTTTTAAAATGTTAGTAGTAGGTGCGGTTCCAGCACAGTGTCCGAAATGTCTTGGAGATCTTGGTAAAATATTTTTTACTCATCGCATGTACTGCGCACGAATAGCAAACGTATAACTCATTGTCTCAGCCAAGCGTAAAAACAGTGCTTTCTTCGAGGTATAAAAATATGAGCGAAACCATATCGTCATATAAAAACGACTTTTATCTCTCACTAACGTTTATTCCAATACCTGCAATTTCTTACTGAATTGCAAATTATTGCTAATGTGTCTTTTATTTCCGACTAAGATGAGTCGTTCAATGCTGTATCATTACCCCGATAATGGCTGGCACTTCTGATAATCAAATATGCAAATTGTCCAGCACTATATTATTGTCGCCGCTAGCTTGCACGCGACATGACTATAGGTGCCAAAATGACGAAACGCTTGAGCCTCATTATTTGTTAGAACTCAGGAAGACAGTCGTCGGTTACCGAAAAAGGTGACACGCTCGCCACATACGTCTTTTCACTTGGTGTAGAAATATAGACAGACGTCATGGTAAAAAACATACGAACGACGTCCAATCAAAACGATAGCTCTTCAGAACCTACGAATATATTTGACGAGCGATACTACACTTTAAATAAACGGATGCTCTGTGCTGTCGGCCTGTGGCCCTACCAATCCCTTCCAGAAAGAGTCAGAGGGTTTTCGGTTATATTGTTCTTTAGCGTTACCGTTGGGGTACCTCAGGTAGATTTTATCATGCAGATTTCGAAATCTCTGGAACACAGTATTTGACTGATTAAATTTGGTCCTCAACGCCCATCGCGTACAGATAAGAGCGATGATAAATGCATGGGGCCGATTCAATTCTTTCGTCGAGTGTTTTTCACCTCTGGTAGCGAATTTAGCGTGCGACGTCAAGCTAATCAATTGCATATATCATGCTCAGGAGGTAAGTAGATAAAAAAAAATATTGTGCAATATCTTAAGGTTATTTGAAATACCACCATCGGTAACAAACACTGTAATGGATACCGTTATAAAATCGGAGACAACTGAGGAAACAGAATAGTTATTTGTATAGCAAGGGTGTAGAAAGGGAGTTCTTGACGAGTGTGAAAATGCCGCACGTGCCGAAGGAGAGTGCGTCATTCACACGAGTCAGAACTCCTTTTTCTACTCCCATGCCATTCACATAATTTTTCCTAACAAATTCACGAAAATCACGCTTCTCTGGAAGAAAGTGCCTTTATGCGCACACTCCACAGGAACGAAAAGCGGGATTTTACGTGCATGCGTTAGGAAAAAATGTTTTTGTAACACGTGCACGAAAAGTCCCGCTTTTCGTGTCTGTAAAGTGTGGTGAAAGTGGCGCTTTCTAGCAGAGGATTCGCGAAAACTGTTGCAGATACTATTTTATACGCTAGTTACTTTTTTGCACACTTTTTTCACACTCTAGCTACTTTTGCGCACACCTTTTTTCACACTCTAGCTACTTTTGCGCACACTTTTTTAACAATCTAGTTACTTTCACGCACACTTATCTGGCACTCTAGCTATTTTTCCGCACGCAATTTGCAGGCACGAAAAGCGGGAGTTTTTGTGCACTTATCACAAAAAGTAGTTACGATACTTGTACGAAAAAGCGGTTTCCAGACATCGGTTGGAAAGTAGGCAGCACTCGCCTCCTCTCGAGCTACAAACGTCACTCGGCTTCGCCTCGTGCCGTTGTAGCTCTCGATCCGAATCGTGCAGCAACCTTCGTCGAAAAACCGCTTTTCCGTACTAGTATCGTAAAGTACTATTTTCCCTGGGGTATTGCAGGGAGAGACAATTTTCTTTTTCCTTGACGGTCTGCGGTCTCAGAATGGCATTCGTTACAATATTCGTCACCGACTGGCCACGGGCTAGGTGGGTGGGAAGATATACCACATCCAATTAATGAAAATTTAATAACTGAAATTCAACCTCTTCAAGATAAGAAACCTTCTGGACATCACGCAGAAAGACTGGGACCGCGTGCGACACTTGCCGCAGGTGTATATCCTTAAGAAATGCGGAGAGAAGGGAAGACGCTTTACAATAATGTATTTGAGTTAGTTGAACGATCTATTGACTTGTTATGCGCAAGTATAAAAATTTGATGGCAATTTATAAATTACCCATCTCGTTGCAGCGATAGTCTACGTAACTGTATCTGGTTGGATAGCGATGCCATTGGTGCCGAAAATAATGGATGTCATGATACCGTTGAACCATTCGCGCGCAAGATTCGATATTTTTCCGACGGACTACATGGTCGATCCAGATGAGTACTTCTATCCAATTCTCATTCACTGTGCCGCGGGCACCATTGTGGCCCTTCTGACCATCGTGGCCGTTGACACGTTCTACATGTCGCTTTCACAACATGTCTGCGCAATGTTTGAAATATTGAGGTGATGCTATCGTTATTTATTATGACATTAACAAATATTGGTGCTGCGCGAAGTAAGTGCTAAATGTTCACGTCTGGAAATGGCTTAATTGCAAGAGGTGACAAAGATAAAACGCAGTGTGAGGACGTTGATTTTTGTAAAGTGGGTATCCCAAACATCCGGCGAATGAAATTGGGCATATCTAGACACGGGTACCTCGGCTCAATGTAGGGATCTGGATAAGAAGGGGTTATGGGGCACAATGGGCTGTTTCCTAAAAGATTTGCCACCGCTTAGGAAACAGCTATCTTGATGAGGCTTAGAGGTACCCAATTCTGCACCAGCCCCATCCATTGCTGTAATAGTCCAAACAGTAGCCTATTGTGTACAGTCTGTTCGTTGATATGCAACGGAGATAGAATTTTTTAATTTGATTATTCAATTTTAGCTGTCTTTTTCAACAGATACAATCTGGAAACTATACTGCAAGAGGACCCGGCCAATGTAATCCTCAGGCCGAATTGCCACGAAGATATATATTATCATGAAATTGTGTCTTGTATCAAGAAACACAAACTCCTCGTACAGTAAGAAATGGAACCTTCCGCGAGGCTCTAATTTACTGAGAGATAAATAGACATAGAGATAGAATACATCTAAGTTACATTTTACTTTATCATCGCTGACAACTCGATTGTTAAGACGACTCTGTATATTTTTCCTCGACGAAGGTACATAAAAAGCATGGAGTCCTCGTGCGAGTGGTGTCTCTTTATAATAGTGGGATTCAATATGTTGGGCCTGAGCTTCACGGGTTATCAGGTAGGCGATCGTCCAGCTCTCCGTAAAATTTGTCTTTCGTGTAACTCTGACAAGCTTGATGCAGACTGTCGCAAAGGACACTCCGACGCAAGACGTTTTTAAATTCGGAATGTTCACCATCTCCCAAGTGGTTCATCTTTTCTGCAACTCCTTGCCCGGTCATTGGATCATGAATTCCAGTTCTTATTTTCCTGACGCTACGTAAGTATAATATCGTGGAAGATGTTTGCTCGAAAAGTAATACCTGATTTGATACATCAACAGATACAGCTGTAAATGGTACATGATGTCACTCAGATCAAGAAAATTGCTCGTTACCCTCCTAAGAGCGAGTATAGAGCCGTGCAAAATAACAGCCGGAAAGATATACGTCATGTCGATTGAAAACTTTTGCAGCGTGAGTTGTTCTATGTTCGCTGGCTTTTGTATTCTAGTGAACAATCCTGTTTTATCTGAAGGGGTGTTTACATTTGTTCAAGGTTTTACAAACGTCCATGTCCTATCTGACCGTCCTCAATACGGCGCAGTGATAATGTATCTGATGAACACAATGAACCCTCATTATCGATACGAATCCAACAACCTTCTCCGAAAAATATCGATGGTAGTAATGCAGCTGAATTAAAAATTCAGCTGCTTTAAACTATACATGTTACACCTTTTTTGTTACATTTTTCTACAGTCAGTCGTGCAATCATTACAGTTTACAATTATTACAGTTTCTAAAAACCATCATACTTCATGTGCATAAATACTTGATTTCTCCACTCGTATGCTAAAACTATCGCAGGACTCGACTATGGTTTGAAACTATGGTTTGAAGGGATTTAGGCGCGGCAATGCTCCGCGGAGCGTTGGTGCAAATTATCTTGCGGTTTCGAGTCAGTTACTGAACTGACTGCTCGGGCCCGGTGCTCCAGCTTTTATAGTCAACGGCAGACGTTTCTTTTTTTTTTTTGGTCTGATGCTTCGAACATTGCAAGATCAACCGCGGCAATAAGCCCCGATTACTTCTATCGAAACGGCCAATCACTGGGTATGTGTCCAACAACTGTATCGGTTCGTTTACCTTCTTAAGGATTATTCGCATCGGAGTTGTTGCGAAAAAAAAAAAACTGGAAGGGTCAGACTGCAGTCTGTCGATGAGAGTCGAGCCGCTTGCAGGGATTAAAAGGTGATTAGGGCCGCTCCGGGTCGTCGTCGTCGACGGGTCTCAGAATAAAAAGTCGCTAACGACGAAACAACAGGTCGTTCGACGGTGAGATCGTCGAGGTCGACCAATTCGAAGACAAAGAATTTATAAAATCCCAGATTAGGCATCATTTTTTTTTTTTTTTTTTTTCAACAAACTCGTCAAACCAAAAATCTATGATAAAAAAATAATGAAAACATTTGAAAAACGAAACGCGTATTTCCTCGTACAGAATAACGATAGATTGGAAAAGAACGTAATTTCTTGGTAAATGATGTATTTACAAATATATTTTTTAATTTATCTGGTAACTTAAAATTATGTGGAGCGAACAAACGCCCGAGTACACGTTGCTACCACGCGTTTTCAGTAGTACTTCAAAGCGATACATGCGTAGGGGTAAATCGTACACACGTTTCATTGTTCCCGATAGTAATTAACGAGGTAAACGAGCAGTGGGACGTATTTGGAGGAAGGTTCATGCACGGGTGCAACATTGTTGCGCATGCAACGATGTGGAATAAAATTCGAAACGCAGCCGGGTGGTTCGGCTATGATGAAAATTGTTTGTTATATTCGGTACGGCAAAGCTGCATTAGTGTACAATCCGTCTCACATGCTTCCGAACCTCGGCAAACTATTGTCTATAAATTTTCGGAGTGAATTTCACCCAACATTTTATTACGCCGCGTCGTCGGTGAAATTTCGTTTGAAAAATTAGCTAAAGATAAAAAGGTATCACTTGGATTTCTTGAGTAAAAATCGAAAGTGCAAAAAAAAATTCGGGAGCGCGTACTCCCATGTATTCTTTAGCGCCAAGCGCGGATCCGACAAAGTGAAACGTGACAATGGAGTATTTTTTTACGCACTGAACCTGAATCGGCCAGCCGTTTTGCATAAAAGTCGAACAAGACGTTGACGTTGAAAAACGTTGAAAATTTACATTTTCATATCGCTTTCTCATAATGTTTTTTTTTTATTCGCGAAGCTTCCTTTATGAGGAAGCCAAAAATACAGACAATGCTTTCTCATAGAATAAGCTTCGCGAATAAAAGAGCATCATAAGGAAGCGATATAATAATTTCAATTTTCTTGAAATTATTATTATTTCTTCAAGAACTTGATCTATTGTTATGTTAAGAAAAAAATTAAATAAAAATGGAAAACGTTTGAAGTTTCTATTATTTATCAATTCGTAAATTTATTTATGTATTCATTGCTACTTCTTTTTTATTTATTTATTTTTTCGTGATTATTCTTTGATATAAAATTTTTGTCGATACGCATGTATGTGTGGAAAAATAAAAGTTAAATAGAGCAATGATAACAACAGCATACTACGCACATATCGGATGATGCACGAGCGTAGAGACGGGAAACTCTTGATTTCGATGAATTCGGTGGACACTCGTGAAGCAACTATGAAATATTGGGCGCCGGGACACTAATCGATAGTTGTTTGTGGCTTCGCAGAAAGCTTCGCTTGCCATCTGACTGCATCTGCTTGTGCACCTCCGCCAAGTGTAATAACACTGCTTTCTTCTAGGTATAAGAATATGAGCTAAAAGATATTTTCATTCGCAAACAAGTTGCGTGTCGACAATAATTATCTTACTACCTATAATTTCTTACTGAATGTTAATGTGTCCTGTACTTCTGATTAAGGTGTGTCGTTCAATGCTGTACTATTACCCCGACAATGGTTGGCATTTCGGATAATCAAATATGCAAATTATCCATTATTATAGAAATGACTGTACGTATAAAAATTACGAAATATTGAACCTCATTATTTTTTATAGCACAGGAGGTAAGTAAATATTCGGTTACCCTAGAAGGTGACACGCTTGATCCATACGTTATTCCAGCATCGCATGGTGTAGAAATACAGCGCGTGGTCATGGAAACAAGCACACGAACGACCTCTAAACAAATCGATGGCTTCTCAAAATCAGAGTACATCATACACACGTTTCATTTTTTTTTTTTTTGGTATTAATTAGCGAGGTAAGGTTTCCGGGGCTCGGAATAGTTATTTGTATGGCAAGGGCATAGAAAGGGAGTTTTCGACGAGTGTGTAAATGCCGCACGAGCCGAAGGCGAGTTTATTTACACGAGTCAGAACTCCCTTTTCTACTCCCATGCCGTTCACATAATTTTTCCTAACAAATTCACGAAAATCACGCCTTTCGTTCTCGTGAAGTGTGCGAAGAAAGGCACTTTTCCGCACTAGTGCTGGAAGAAAACATCATATTGGGTATGTACGCATGCGCAGTATTTTTCCCGCACGCGATGCGAAAAAGTGCCTTTCTGCGCACACTTCACAGGAATGGAAAGCGGGATTTTACTTGCATGCGTTAGGAAAAAGTTTGTGTACGGAATACCGAACAATTTTATTGAGAATTTGTTTGTAGCATTTATAATAATCAAGAACTTGATCGATTGCTATGTTAAAAAAAAGTTATGAACATCTAGACCTTCTACTGTTTATCAATTCGCAAATTCATTGAACTATACATTAGCGGAATACTTTCGTTTTAGTGACAGATTGCTGCAACACTTAGTTTTTTATTGATTTATTTTTCCACGATTGTTCTCTGATTTGAAATATCTTTTGTTGATACGCACGTATGTTTGGAAACATAAGAGTTGAATTGAACAACGATAACGACGGCATATTGCGCCCATATTGGAGGATGGAAGTGCGTGGAGACGGGAAATGATTGAATTCGGTGAGTTTGTTGGACACTCGTGAAGCGGTGACGACGTATTGCCCACCGGGACACTAATCGATCTGTGTTTGTGGCTTCGCGGAAAGCTTCGATTGTCATCCAGCGATGACAATTGAAGGGGATGAAAACGATTGATTGATTGTAATTCAAGTGGTGATCGGTGACGAGGTTAGGCGAGACCGTTAATTCGAGAGTCGTTGACTACGCGACAGCTCGCGGTCTCCGTACACATTGGTTTAATCACTTTGCCGGGCGATCAGTTGTTACGCTCCGCATTCGATCAGACACACGATCACCTTTTTCCACAACTTTTTTTCACAACGTTCTTCGTACAGCTGTCCGTTCCTTATCCAACTCATGAATTCACTTTCATCTCTTACGAAGCAAGTTGGGTCATAAAAAAAAATTAAATAACAAAATCCGCAGACATAAAAAAAAAAGTAATAATAAAAATGTGCATTATAAAAATTTGTCAACAATTGATGAAACCAGTTCAAGAGAGGATGCTTTGACAAGATTACTTCAACTCCAACAACCGCATTTAATAAACACTACATATACCCTGACCCTTCGATTTATGCTGGTTTCAACTTTTCTTAAGCGCCTTCTCTTCTATCCTCTTAAAATTACTCCCATTAAGGCCAAGAGGACTTGCGAGCCCGATACGGATATTCACCTCTAAGACACGTACAGCCGCATTCCCGGTCACTTACCACGCGAAACGATGTGGCTTCAGCCCATCCGTTTCTCAGCACTCGGTTTGCATAGATATCTCCGCACTATCCCTAAACTAACACCACTAAAATCACAAGAGCCTATTTACCGACCCGAGAGCATCGAAGTTACGCCCTTCCTCTGCCACTCCACCGGGAATGTATCCTATAGGGCAACAAATATTCCAAAACCGCGTAATGACGTTACGCGATCAGAACACCCGCGAGCATCGGTCCAGTGCATCCACGTGAAACAGCGCGATAATCGAATTACATTAAGGTGCCACGCTGGGCTCATCGATCGAGTAAATTATATCAGTTTTGGGAGATGGCGGCGGATCGGGCAGGGGGGCGGGGGGTGGTGTGTTAATGGCAACGTCGTTCCTCCGCAAATTGGATGTGGTGTTGCTGGTACGACACAGCGCGATTGCAACATTGTACTGCCTCTCGCTATACACCGAATCGACCTTTTCTCGCAGTCGGGGCAAGTCGAAGAGGGGGGGGGGGGGGGGTGGCTTCGTGAGGGTGTTCGGGAAATATAATGGAAAAGTACGATGTGACGAAAGTGATAATAGCCTCTAACTCGTTAAAACCTCGCTCACCGCACGATACCGGCGCCTATCAACGTTGTAAGTAACAACGAGTTATAAAACATAATGTCACACCGTAAGGTGGGTAATATGGGGGATGACGTTGTTTTTCTTCTCTCGCGGCGGGTCAGAGTTCCGGCATCGGGGGTGATAAAGGCTCAAAACTTCGATGAAAAATACAATCCGAGCTTATCGGGCACTCCCTCTCTTTCTCTTTCTTTTAGGGTTATTAACTATTTTTCTCGTTACAGTTTTATCGCGAGCTTGATGGAGTTTGAAAAGTCCTTTTTGTCAACGGTCGATAAGACGGATTATTCTGTTATTATTCTTCCGAGGGCTCGGGAAAGGTGAAACGGAGCCAAAAAGTCGATCTTCGTTACCTCAGATGTGCCGACACGAAATTACTTTTGATCCTCGGATATCAAGGTCGAAAGTATCTTCTAAAAATTCGCTCGCCGAAATGTATATGGATAATCGAAAGGAATTAAAATGATGAATAAATAAAACGAATTTTTGGGTTTCCACTCGTCGACGCTCTTTCTGTATCATCGAATCCTATGTCGACGATTCGCACCATCAGACAAAATAAAAAAGGGGATTCAGACGACTTAGACGAAATTGCTAGACGAGAGTGCAAAAGGAAAACCCGAAGCGAGATATCTTTAGCGCTACGGATATCCCCGGGGCTCCGACGACCCGTCCCGATAAAGATTTTATCGTCCGACGTCCCGAAGGGCAAACAGCTTTTGTTCACTTTTTTTTTTTCTTTTTTCTTTTCGGTGACTTTTTTTTTAACCGCACGATTTAGCGAGACCCGGTGCGTTGAAAAAGAAAACAACAAAAAAAACAAAACATTTTGTCAATAAAAATTTCCATCGAAACGTCTCGACGCACGAGAGGTTTTTTTTCTTCGGATCGTTCGACCCTCGAAGTGAATTGTTCTGTCGAGCGATTATATCTCGCTTCGCGTCTCAGGGATAGCTTTTTTTACGTTTGATCCAAACTATAAAGATCAATTAATATTGTACCGGTTATCTGGCGCTCGTCGAGAGACTTGCGTTTAATATAGACGACTGCGGATCATTTTAGATCCGGCGGAGTATCCGTTTGCTTTTTCCCTAGCATCCTCAAAAGCCAATCTGCAGACACCCGCGATTTTGCACGACCATCTCTCTATAATATGAAAAGATTTCGCCGCCATCGCTGTCGCTGCCGCCGTCTCAAGAATTGAGGGGGGTGTCCAAGGGGGCTTAAAAGACTTGGAATAATAAGGGCTTAAGTCCATAAAGGGGTGCGGCGCGCGATGCCCGAGCCCCGAGTCCCCCTAATATATATATTTAACTTATAGTTCGTCTAATGTATCCCCTTAATGCCGCCCTCTCGATTTTTCTGGTCGTTCCGAGTCCTTCCGGGATTTCACACTATCGTGCAGACGCCCCGACCAGGTCATTTCTCGTAATCATAAAGTATGATTCCTCTCTCGGTTATTCCCAGAGCTCGGCTCGGTGGTCATTCGTGCCGCACTTATTCGCTTCGCGACGAGAAACTCGTGCCGATTTTTCCGTCTTTTAGAATTCTTGTAATGCAATTTATAAAATAGAGGGCGAGAAAAAGAGAGATTTATTTGGCGCCCTGGGACACGACCGCTCAAGCGCTGAACGTAAATTTATTTCACATAATGCTCAAGTTTTACCGTAATAACAAATACAAAAATTAATAACAATATGATATACTCAAGTTTGATATTTGATATTTGATATTTATTGACGGATTACTCCTTTTACAGTTTTTATCAAAATAGAACATGTCAATATATATGACTTAGTTTGGTATCACATGTGTTACCGTCTGGCTTCAAAACAAATACAAAATTAAATAATAATACTAGTTAGAAAAGAACAGGCTAGGCAGTAAATTATTTTGGATGAAATTAGTTACAGAGGAGATAAAAATATTCACAGATATTTAGAAGAACATGGGATCATAGGAGCTTCTCCTTCAGTGGACTGGCTACTCGTCCTTTAGTATGGTTCTCTTGGCTATCGTCACAAAGGCGTTGAAAGTTAAAGAATAAAATAAAATAAATCTTTGAGTAAAAAATCACGGGTGAGAACATACGCAGTTGTAAAAATCGCGGGGTGTTGCATGCAGTAACAATAAATAAATAAATAAAATATACATTATTATACTATAATATATAACATTACATATTTATTGTATAATGAATATTGCTATAATATCTGATGTGCTCCATTAACAAAATTTCGCCAATTGTGCTAATAACCATGCCAATACTAAAAAAAAAATATCGCACCCCCTCAACTCATCAACTCGTTTTCTCAGGACTTCCCGGCAAGATATTTTCCAAAGTGTTTGCACACGCAGCCTTTTCCTTCCATCTTTGGGCCGTGGATAAATATTCCACCGCAACCACGGAGTTTCAATTTTTCGCTATCAAACCGCAATTTTTCCAATCCGTTCGACCTTGGTAAAAACAGACTGCGCAGTCACAAAGCGTAGAACGGACGTTCGTGAGCCAGAACGCACGTGGGACGGCGAATACCCGCGCAGTTCCTCTGTTCGCCGAAGCCGAGGCTCGAGTATCATCATTGTCCTCGTCGAACCAGCCGATTCAGCCGGATGGAGCTTTCACGGTATGAGTCACGCGTGCGCAACCCGCTGGCTCAGCGGCTGGCTCTAGCCTGTACCTCCGCGGCCGGAGAAGCGAGCGAGACGGAAAGTGAAAGGGCGAGGGAGGATAGAGAAGCTAAATCACCACCCGAACGGTACAACATGCCTCAGTTTTCCTCGGGGCGTCAGGCATCGCGCAACCCAACTTTTCCCGGAGTATCTCCGAGAGCTCCCTTTCGCCCAGCTCGCAAACAACAGCGGGAACAATTTTCTCCCCAAAATCGTCGAAAAAAAAAAAAAAATAGTCAATCGATGAAAATGAAGTTATAATAAAATCATCAATAACAATAACAATAATAATAAAGATAATAATAATTAAGATAAAAATAATTAATAATAATAATTATTATTAAAAATAATAATAAAACATCGGAGCTTGGTAAATGTGAGTTTTTTTTTTTATTTCCGTAAATCTGGTAATTTGAGCTTGTTTTGTGGGGCTGAGTGGTAGCGTTCGAGATGTTACATCGTTTCACTCGGCGAATTGCAAATGTGACGATTGTTCATTGGTGGCTTGAGTGCCCTCGTCGAGAAGTTCTATTCAAGAGACCAACGAACAAAGCGTCGAAGCTGGGGTTGATTTATAGTACAGGATTTTCCGTATAATTTACTATATATAGTACATATAACAAGCTCGAGAGAGGAGGAAAGTAACAGGAGTTGTGCGAGAGAAGTGGGAACCACTCTCGAGTCTTGATATAGTATTAACACCGGAGCCGCGTTTCCCGGTCGTCCCTCCGTTTCGAGAATAGGTTTCTCGGAGGACCCTCAAATGATTCACATTAGTGCGCGAATCAACTGACACCCCACCCCTCGGCTTTCTCATCCATTCTCGGGCGTCTTAGCCGGGAGGGAAGGAAAGAATTGAGATTAATGTCGCGTCTGATCGATACTGACTTTTTTCACTTCGGGCGTCAATTCTTTGCCGTTGCGAATTGGTGCGCGAATTAAAAACAGATTTGGTTTTAACGCTATCGAAACTCGTTATTTATTTTTCTCATCATAGTCGGTGATATTTTGATTCTTCCGATGAAAAATACAAAAAAAAGAACATGCGTATCCGGTACTCCATATCAAATGGGGCATTCCATTTTTCGGCGCAGCCAAAAAGTCTATAAATATAGATATATATTTTATTTCTTTCTTATTAAAAAAATCCGAATCAAATAACACATAATGTCTGCTAGATTGAATATTTTTATTCTACCGAAAAGAAATTTGAAAAACATGCGTATCCGGTCTTCCGTATCAAATGGGACAATCTATTTATCGGCGAGGCCAAAAAGTGTTTATATATATTTTTATTGAAAACCGATTAAAAAATTCTGAATCAAGCAACACGTAACACCTGCTAGATCGAATTCTGTAACTTCAAACCGTATAGGACCGACACTATCTACTCGATACCTAACACTAGCAGAAAATAAAAATAAAATCCTGCCGAATTCTTCGGCAGACGTAAACACGTCGTGAAGCATTTATCGAAATTCGTGTTGTTGATTTGTCACAGTTTCCGTACGTTAATCACAGTGAGCTCGATTTATCCGCACACGCACTGAAGCTGGTGATGTGACTAACAAACATGATAGAACCAAAGTGTTCATTGATCCGTGAGTGATTATCGAAGCACGGTCGTTCGAGGCGGGTAATCTTCAATATTTGATCCACTCCGATAGCTCCTAGATCGTTTAAAGGAGCTTGAAGATATATATATATATATGTATAGATCGTAGAAAGTGTCAACGTGGTTGCGTCTCATTTCGGGCGGGAGAGACTTTTCCGAAGGAGCAAAGAAACTTTTTGGGACAAGCCGGTCGAAGAGGAACTCGTTTGCCGGTTGGAAGCTCCGGAAAAAGTCAAAGAAGCGGTAAACAAAATAAAATAAATATCAAAGAACTCTCGCAAGCTCGGCTCACAAATGCTCATGAGAGATCCGGCGAGATTCTCGTGGATCTGGGAAATCGGCGCCGATGGCAACTTCAACGGCGACGAGGTATCACCGGAATGATACAAACCCGTCGACGACCACCGAGCAAAAGACTCATCGTCATTTTCATCGACGCCAGGAAGCACTCAAAGCCTCGACCAGCACCTGCCCGCCCAGCAACTTTCCCGACAAGTTTCAAGACTTTTTCACAGCCCTCACCGAAGACACCGACGATCTGCCGAGCATGCTCGAGGATAAACTTATACCAAGGTATCGAAAAATATAAAATTGAATGTTTCTTTTTTAACGTGTATCATTCGAAATGCAAAGTAAATTTATGCGAGGATGAGAATTAAAGTCCGAATTTTCGAAAGCCCGCTTAAAGTCGGATCTATCAATCCTTTCAGGAGTAGTCGAGATCCCCGTTCAATCCTTATTTATCGCTTCTCCCTTGATCAAGAGCCCGGGTAATTGGTCGGGACATGCCGCGGGCGTTAATCAAGTTCCAATTCCTTGGTGCCATTTTCCCTCACCCGTATGCCACATTAGAGATACGGTTTTCCTAGGCCAGCCTCGATCGAGCTGAAGCGTTCGAGCACTGCTGGGGCTGGAGATAAATCTCCAGACGGGGAGGGAGTAAACCAGGCGAATTAAATATCGAGAGTGAAACGCGATCACTCAAATGATATATTAATTTATGAATGTATTTTCCAATTTTGTTTGAAGACGATTTTTCGATATGCCTCTTTGCCTTAGTCGACGACAAAAAGATATTAACACGGTCAAAAACAGTTGGACAACATTTTAAAAAATTCTCAACGATACCTATCGAGCCTTCAAAGATACGACAAAAATTTCGCAGAGTTTCGTCATCACTCAAAAGATATATAAATTTATAAATGTATTTACCAATTTAATTTGAAGACGATTTTTCGTTGTGTCTCTTGCTTTAACCGTCGACAAAAAAAAATGTTACCGCTGTCAAAACAAAGTTGGGCAACATTTCAAAAAATTCTCAACGATACCTATCGACCCTCCAAAGATACCGCAAAAGTTTCGTAGATAGATAGATAGATAGACAGATGGGTTATTGAGTCCTGGAACCAATCCCCTAAGGACCAAGCGATACATATGGCGAGGCGAAGAAAGTTTTGAGTACAGAATAGTTAAATGTCTAATTTACGTAGCGCATTTAGGAATATTATATACACAGAAAAATCAGAGCAAATACAGAGCCGAACCAGAGCGGATACAGAGCGAAAACAGAGCAGGTACAAAGCAAAATCAAAGCAAAAGCAGGCCAGAACCAAATTTTAAAAAATGAATCAAAAATCAAAATCAGGGTCAGAAATCAAAATCACCAGCGGTGGTCCGGATTGGCAGGGAGGTTGACAATAGCTCAAGCGGAGGCAGGTTGTTAGACCATTGCCCACCCAGCTCCTCCACTACATCCTGATCAAGGCATACAGGATGCTGCGGTAGAAGGTGAAGGTGCGGGGAAGGGTCAATGGCGGTTGCCCGCACCAGCAACCGCTTGAACAAGCATAGGCACACGAGCAGGTGCGTCGCTTGAGCAAACCCCGGTGGACGATGATCGGCGATGATCACGGGTAGCCCATTGCGCGTGACAATCCGAAGACCGGGCTCATTATCGTAGGGTTTCATTATCACTCAAAGGACATATAAATTTATAAATGTATTTTCCAATTTTGTTCAAAGACGATTCTTCGTTGTGCTTCTCTGCCTTAAGCTCAGATAAAAAAAATGATTAGCGCTGTCAAAAAAATTTGGAAAAATGTCAAAAAATTCTCAATGGTACCAATCGACGCTCCAAAGACACTAGCTACATTTCGCAGCGTTTCGTAGAGCAGTCGGTGAGACACGGCGCTCCGACGAAACATCGCGCAGCCTCCTTCCGTGCCCCAAAGAGTCAACGACCTTTCGCCCTCCCAATATCGACCTAAATCCCTTACCGGTACATTAAACGCGTGACAACTTCTCGTAACGTCCCCCCCCCCCCCCCCACACACGTGCAAGATCTCTCCAAGATTTCCGATGCTCCGCGCGGAAATAACCCGATGGAATCGGCCAAATCAAAGATTCAGAAACCTCGAACCCCTTCTCTACAGAATTCAATCTACACTGAAACTCCTCGTTCAAGAAATTTCGCCGAAGCCAATTTGAGACTCCGGCGCTTCACGAGCGCGCCTTTCACGTCTCATTAAACCTTTTCGATTCCCAATTCAATGAGCCACAAGTCCGTCAATCGTTTTCGCTTTTCATCGCCCTTCCTTCGACTTCGTTTTCCGTCTAAATTCGAACGTACGCAGATACGTTTCTACTTTCGCAACTGCATATTGGTCGGAGCGACGATTTGCTCCGACCAATTAGGTCAATGGCCAATTGGGAATATATATATGTGCTCACGACAAACCACGCTATGGCATGCTATGTGCCAAAAATTTTTCCAACTGGCATATTGTCAATAAATCTAGTACTATTTCTACTATCGAAATTGCAGTTTTTGTCCTGTACGGTTTCGCAAAACCGAGCTGCCGCTTAAATCACTTTCCGTCCCTTAAACCGCTTTGCCAACCCCACTGGCTCATGATCTCCAATATTCGTTCGGACTGTCGCAATTCTCCCTCGCTGGCGGAGGTCCCTTGAACCCTATTTGAATCTCTCCGCGCATGCGCGGAGAATGTGTAGGTTAGCGCAGCCTCTTTATTAATTTATTAATTGATTAATTTATCAATTTCATAATTTATTAATTTATTAATTTATTAATCGGCTAAACGGACAACAGCAGATTGAGAGAATACGTCGCGCAAATAATCAAATATATTCGCTGAACAAAGTGAAAAAATTAATAATGGTGTAATAATAAAAAAATATATAATGAACATTTTTTAGTCCAGAAAATAGAACCAAACATTTTATATAGATTTTACGATGGAAGCGGTAATGACATATATATATTTTTCATAATCGTAGTGACCTGAACGGTAAGATTCGATTTATCTAAATCGTAGTCCGCGCAAGTGCTGAGTTAAAGTTGGTGGGGGGAGGTGAGAAGGGATCGAAGTCAAAGCGATGCCTAAATCCGTACGATAAAGAATCATTAATTACTGGTATTCGATTCTCAAAGGACGAAGGGGACGAGGGGAGACAGAAAGCTAATCAATGGAGGTGGTTCGGTTCGTGCGACAACCACGAGCCGTTTCGAGCCGCGGTGAAACCAACTTTCTAGGGACCGTAATTATTCAGCCTCATCTCCGTCGCGGGAAGCGTATTAAGCGATTTTCCTAATGAAAGTTCTGGACAAAGATCGAAGAGAAAAAAATCGCATTCTTCGCGTCGATAATAAACGTGATTATCTGTTGAGAATTAAAGAGGAAACGATAAATATAAAAGTTGCGCACACAATTCGTGATTCGAAAAATCTTCATGCGTATGCATTGCATATTGACAGTGATGGATTTATACCGATGTTTTTCCGATCGTTACAGGAAGCACGAGTCTCCGAACAACGACGCGAAGAATAGAAGATGGGCTAAGAGAACTTTTCAACGGCGTAGCAGCGAAATCGAGGTTCGATTGAACAGGACATCGTACGCTGGACAGCAACACAGTCAAAGTTCACTCGAGGGACCAAAGTCCCCGAATCCCTCGAGAAGACGGAGCTCCAGCATTGCCGTCGCAAGGCCTACTCCCGATTTGCACAGGTATTATTGTACACCTATATAAATCCATCAAACATAAATTGGAGCCATCAAGGTCGAGTCTCTTCGCCCATTCAAGGGTACAACCGAACAATCGAACAACCGAACAATCGAACAACCGAACAACCGAACAACCGAACAACCGAACAACCGAACAACCGAACAACCGAACAACCGAACAACCGAACAACCGAACAACCGAACAACCGAACAACCGAACAACCGAACAACCGAACAACCGAACAACCAATTTTTTCACATGAAATTCAGCTCGTCCAAAAGATTATTAATTTTAAAATTCCGCGATCGAGAAACCACTTTTTCGAGATAATTGATACCCAGTCGAATTTGCGGAATCAATAACTCACGGACGAAAATCCTGCCGGGGTAATGTAACTGCCAGATATCCGACGTATCCTGCAGCACGAGTTTCGCTGAATCGGAGCATCGGTTAACTCGTACATTGTTCCCCTATACTATACGCGGAAGGAGAAGCCACCCTGGCGATGAGTTCCCCCCTCGGATGAACCGACCGTACGGTCTTCAAACCACTGATAATATCCCGAGCCAAATTGAGTGGCAACCACCACTACTGCGCCTCTGTCTTACACTGTCTCCGCAATCGCAGTTGTTGCACCAGTAGTGGTAATACAAGATTCCCGTTTCCCTTAATTACGAATTCTCTCGGCGCTACCGCTTACCGAACTTTCGCCTCTGTCCCGGTCTTTCCCTCGCTTAGTATGCCACGTCGTCGGCTCTCTATACCATCCGGCAAACTTCTCCGAAGCGGAGAACGGATCTTCGTCGCACGAACACGTCCGAGGCTGTCGAACTGTGTACCGGACGAGAGGATGGCACGAAAGAGAAAAGAGCGAGGGAAGAATCGATTGATTGCTCGATAAACAGGTGGTCCGAACTTTGCCGCAACTTCATTTTGCCGATTACCACTATTAACGAGGCCGGACGGGGCGGGGCTCCGAAAATAGATTGAGCCGGACGAGGGAAGTGGTAAAAGTCTCGGATGGATCAGACTGGACAAAAGTGCTTTTTGCTTCTCGGGCCGGTGGCATTCGCCTTGAAAACACGGTGAGATCGTGACAGTTTTCCAACATTCGATGCAGGGTCAGGGAAGCTCGCTACTCTGCAATCACCTATATTTCTCTAGAGAATGAATTGCAGTCGCCGGCGCAGCTTCGAGTCCCGCGGAAAAACCTATCGACTGCCGCTAGAGGCGCCGAATTATTTATCCGACGGGATAATGTCGATATATATCATATTTCATTTAACGTAATTAATTATTTAATTATATGTTGAAATTTTCGTAAATTTATAATTCACAGTTGATAATGATAATTGATTGTTTTATCAAATTGATAGTTGATAATTTAAAAAATTATTAATTAAATATGAAACCAATATGAACATTTTAAATCTTCAACTTTTTATTTCTCAACGCCATGTGAAACACATTCTCGTGGTACGGTCACGTGACTGTCGCCTGCGCTCTCAAGGGTCGATCGCGTGATCCGATTTACCCCGCATTAGACGCTCTGTACACGCAAGACTGAACTCGGTGGAGGAAGCGGATTGGAAATCTCCATGCTTGTCTTGTCCCTCGACTTCCACTCTCTCCCGTCCGCCTTAATGACCGCATTACAGATTTCCCCGTGGAGCAGGCACTTTGCGAGGCTTTGCGAGAAAAGTTGTGCATTACGACGACGTACGAGTCGGGCGGCGATCCCAACTTTGCGGTCGTTAGCTAGTTTTGTCTGGCTACGAGGGATATCCGGTAAAGTACATCGTTGGAGAGATCTTGAGAGTTAAGATACGAACGACACGAAACTTTACTCGCCGATTTATTTCCATCTCGCGAGGGAAAGCCAAGAGAAAGAGACAGAGTTTGTAACCAACTTTGCACCATAGTTAGCCATTGCTCTCCGCGCGTAATGTTCACCATTGGAACTTTAATTTTTGTTAAATCAATTTATTTCTTTAATAAAATTAAATTTAAAAAATGTCAAACCTTTGCAAAGGCGACTTTAATAAAATGACGAAAAGTGTGAGATGAAAAGCGAAAAATTTGTATGCGTGTTTAATAAAAATTGCAAAAGTGGGATAAATGATAAACGTCAAACCATTGGCAACGAGACTTTAATAAAATGACGAAAAGTGCGAGATAAAAAACAAAAAATTTGTATAATTGTTTAATGAAAATTGCAAACGTGGGATTAATTAAAATTGCAGGTTTCTACAGACCGAGGCAGGTCCCTGGGGACATTTGTCGCCATCGCCGAGAAGCCCCACGAGAACCAGCGCCCTTAATCCTGGGGGCGCGTCCTCGACCTCTCACCTTAGTCCTGGTGCGAGTCCCTGCGGTCCCAGCCCGACCAGTCCGGCTGGACCGGCTTCCGGTTCTCGCACTCAGGTCCCAAAGCAGTACAGGGGCAGAACCAGCAGCATGCCAGCCGTACCAAGACACCGAGTGAGTACACGTTGCCAAATTATCACATCCCAGCTTTATTCGAACTCGAACGTGAAATCCATCAGGTAGCAGCTTTTGAGAATTATTAAATTTCTACGAAATTCTCGAGAGTGTCCACACTTGTGTACGAGAATACTTTCGAATTACTTAAAACCGTTTAATTAAAATATGTTAAAGTAAAAAAAAAATTTCCATTTTTGAAGGATGTTTTTGGGAAAAAGGGGTCAAATGAAATTCCACATTAAAAAAATGCACGACTCCGAAACTGTTGCTCATGGAACAAAAGTTCCAACACGATTTTTTCTCTGAAGAGATCAAGGGTAGACGAATAAAATAATTGCGTCCCAAATTGAGAATTTTTTTTCGAACGAGCGTAACTTTTTTATAAATTTGTAAAAGTTAAAGTTTGAAAAAAGTTAACATAGTGAATTTAGGCGTGACGACATAACGATGAGGATTTTCGGAACAATGATAGAAAACTTTTCTTTCGCGATCCAAAATTGGACCTCCGAAAGCACCGAATACACGGCTTTCGTGTCTGAGCTGGTGGAATAAGTTTGTTGAATAAATTGGCGGTCGCGCCGGGTATCAAATCACCACTGGCAGCGTTCGCCATCGGTTTTCGCATTAAAACTTTGGCGAGCGTCGGTGCCAGTGGATGAGCAAACAGGAGAGCTTGTCACCCGCAAACACGGACGCTGTAGGCATTCTCCTGGTGACGACGCGTCCGAAGTAAAATTCGGTCATGGAAATGCGAAACGTGTTTACCCGTCGTCGAATTAAATAGTAAAGTTCCGGGAACGTTGTTTATCTTTGGTCGGCTACGGATAACAGAGGGGTCCGGCGCAGGAAGGAGGCGGGCGATAATCCTCGTTCCGACTGGGTTGTGCCGGGAGTCTGTTATCATTGGTACCGAAACAGCCGGAGCTCATTAATTCCGACTGGAATCTGGCACAGTCGAGAATCAGCGCAAAAGGCTTATCCGCCTCACCGCCATAGCGATGCTTTGAAATCGGATTTTTTTATATAGCGAGTGTCGCAGTGCTGATTGAAGAGTCTTGACTGAAAGCCCAAGTGTTCGATAATGAGCCACTGGAAAAAAGTGTGAAAAGTTGTGATTAATTGGCAAAAGTACTTGAGAACCAAATACCAAATCCTGGCGATGGGAATATTAGAAATTCAATTCAAACTCAATTTTCAATTCCATTTGAAATTTTAACTCCATTTATTACCCAATATCAGAATTGATTTAATTTCATTTAATACCAAGCTCCAAGCACGAATCGGTAGAAATCCGTTAAATCATTTGAATTCCCACGAAAATTCTCCGATCCCGCTTCTATCGGGAGCTTCTTCCGCGACCCGTAATAGTGGAAAATAAGAAGAAAAAATGAAGTAAAAGATTTCCAATTCCAATGTAATCCCGGCAGTTTATTCTCTCGCTTTAACGAAGCGCATAATCGGAGGGTGGAGGGTAAAGCTCTCTATCGTACCGGAAAGGAATTCGTCTTTACATCGAATCCGCCAGAATGAGAGCCATTCGTTCGTTTATTCATCCGGAATCAATTTAGTTCTGTGAGCTCGTTCGGGCGTGTTCCGCTTGCTACTTTTCGTTACTTTGCCCTCGTCGTAGTTCTTACAGTGCTGCTTCCGGTATATATTTTATTTAGATACGTGTAATTCTGACCGAGTTGGTGGGTTGCATAATGAAAATATCGAATAAATTCAACTATTGAATATTCCTTCTCTTCCCGACATTTATATCTTATATATTATACAAGCAGATACTTGTGGCTCGGGAGCTTCGCGCCAACACTGTGGACTATGGAATTTGGAAACTGGGAATTTCGATTTCCGTTGGTTTATCGAAAACACATGATTTCCGGTTTAAAAATCTCATTTTTCTACCGGAGGTGACGTATTTCCTGCGTGACGTCACTTTCGGTTGAAAAATGAGGTTTTTGTACGCGATGATAGTGCACAACTCTGTCGCATTGTTGTACAGAACTCACCGAACAGAATACACAATGCACAGAATGGTATGATAGGGGAATTGTTATCAGCACCTGGGATGGCGACCCCTTGGGGCAACGCCTCAATTCTTGAACATTGAGTTAAAAAAAAAACATACGAACAACTTTCCAAAATGTGTAAGATTATTATATGACAAACATATCGCAATGACAATCCGCTTGGAATGTGGCGAAAGAAAACGGTGAAAGAAAAATGAAGGGGAAAGAATACTAGGGTTGCACGATGAACGTGAGTCAGCAAAGTGCGAGAAAAAAAGAGTCTTCTCACCGCACTGTTTGCTCCTCGCTCTCCGCTCTTATCGAATTTATCACTTAATGAGGAAACCCGAAAATACGCAATGTGAACCGAACTTTGCACATATATATAATTATATACGATGACGCTTTACAGGTCGCTCGCTGGAAAAATGCAAGGCATGAGACGAGGGGAGGACACGATTTTTAGAGGAAGATTTGAGAAATCGAATCTCGTTTGTGATATTCGATGCAGCATAGGGTCCAGTTATGGTATTCGGAGATTTATAGCGTCGCGATAGAGACGACGGAGAGCATTTCTCGAGAGAAAAATCGCCGAGGCGAATAAACGTGATAGCATCTGAGATATTGCCGGTGAGGACGCATAGCTAGAGTGAATTGGAATAAAAGGATCGGGAGATTCATCGACGCAAATGGCCTCGCAGGAATATCGAAGCAGAGCGGCATGGAGAAATGTTGAAGAATTTGTGAAACTCTTCAAATATTTGCCGTACATTTTTTTTTCCAAGATTTTAAATATTGGAATTTAATCTGAGCTCCGTCGAAGAAAATTTCGCAAAAATCGCCACACAATCTAAACTCTAAAAAAAATTCTATGATTGGACTCTGATCTATATTCCGTTTTACCTTCAATAAAATAAAGTCAGTAAAGTAATATTGAATCACACCGGAAATAAAGAACCTTGACTGACATTTAAAAAAAATCGTATTATCGATTTATTTACGACGCTTCCGAATTGGCATAATCGTGCGAAAATTTGTATCGAATATGATCGAACGATATCGCGAGGCCGATAAAATTGCACACGTGCTGCCGCGCAATAAAAATCGAGACGCAAGAATCGCCGACAGAGCATTTCGATGAAAATACATCAGAAAGCGATCGAGCAGTATCAGAACAGATTGCAAGTCTATGCCAGAGACCGCCTCGAAGATAGGACACTGAAATAAACGAGAGGAGACCGTTTCGTCGTTTGCTGGATGATATACGAATCGGGCAGAGAGAAAAATGAAAAATCGACGTTCCTCCACCGACCATCGAGCCATTGCTGCTTGCCGAGAGGACTCAACGGAGAAAAATCTGCTGCCGTTATATGAATGAGAATAATATGAAAAAAGTGTTAGCCAATGAAAAAAAAAGTTACCCAATGTAAGATATGCTCGAAAAAATTCAAGCTCTCTTGTTCCGTTGGTTTTTTTTCCCTCGTTAATTTCTTTGCTTCTTACATTTCGCTATCTTCCCGCCTCAGGACGTTCCGGAGAGATACAAAGTCGCAGTTTTATTCTTTCCGTTTTTTTTTTACTTTATTTTCTTCCTTCACGCAACGGGGCGTCGTTTCCGGTAGGGTGCTTCCGGCTGCCCAAAGGTGCAGGCGAAGAGACACAATTATACGCGAGAAGTCAGCACTACGAACTCCGTGTCGAGAATAACCAGAGAATAACGGAGTGACAGTGAGTCGTAGATTATTACATTTATTATAAAGTAGAGAAGGCTGGAGTAAAGCCGGCGAACGAGAGCGCCACCCAGCCGAAGGGTATGTTTGCTCTTAGCCAACGCTACTTAGGCGAAAGCAAATATTATTTTTGCATTAAAAAAAAAGAAAGAAAATTCTGCTAAAAATTCTTGGAATAGGAGGTACCTCGTCGTTCGGAGAAGTGTACATAAAACGAATAGCTTTTTCCACCGAACGTTGGAATATGGTCGGCGTGGGACTACAAACCGTTCGAGGTAATTTCGTTTACCATCCCACGAGAGGAGCCTCGAGCAGCGAGAAAAATGCGAATTCGCGAGACGTCAATCCGACGTACGCTTTTGAGGGTCGAGGAACCCGAAAATCGTAGTTTTCACGGTGAATCGATGGAGAGAGGGAAAAAAACAACTATCGCGATGTCAGGTTCCCTACGCAAACTTGACGATATTTTCCGGACGGCATAGAGGTGAATCCTCTATGGGTTTCGAATATTATTTCCGATTATAAGTTTTTTTTTAGAATTTCCATATTCTTCAGTTTTTTGTTTTTGTTCATATTTTTTTATAGTGTCTACTTTTTGCAAATATTTGCAACAGAGAGATTTTTCCGAGCTTCGGGAAACGAAATGAAACAACCAAAAGCATGCCGCTAAAATCTCCGATAAACACATTGCCGTAAATTTGTTTCGTCCCCTTGTCCAGAGTTCTTTGACCTCCTTCTATACCAGGTAAATTGTATTAGCCTCCTGGCGTCGACAGGGGCGTAAAGTGTCTCTTAGTGTTAAAAGCAGTAAAACGCGAAATTGTGAGTAAGCAGCAGGTAAAGAGTCTCGGAAAGAATGAACGAAAAGCGCTGACGGAAAGTAATGACAACGTTAAATGTAATTGTTCGTCGTTTCACGTGAAAACAGACAAAACAAATATTACCATCGTGTCGTAATTAGGCCCGTCGAGTCGTAAAAAAATACAAATAAAAACAACATGACTTTCAGTCTGACAGAGTAACTCGTTAAAAATTAAAAAAAAAAATAACAATGTAATAATTTATCGCAATGATCTTCAGAACAGGCATTGAAAAAGACGTTTTTTAGATACATTGAAACGATCGAATCATTTGGCATTCTTTCGACGAAATTCGGTGCTTTCGTCCCCCTTGCGAAAACGGCAATGATGAAACATCGTGCAGACACGAAGTCCGGAGGCAATGAATGATATAGAAGACGAAATTGTATCCCCCTCATCGTCCTCGTCGTCGCATTGACGAAGTCCACATAGGAGATGTCGACCGGGCGGAAACAACTAATGAGGGTTTTTCTTTTCTTTTCTTTTTTTTTGCCTCTTTCTGAGAGATAAAAAGAGCCCGTGAGAGACCCCGCGAGGGACACAGCGATAGAAAATAGGGTAGAAAAGCGAGGGTGGAAAACTGCCGACCTGACGAACTTATTACTTCAGTGGAATCAGACCCTCTCCAGTTCGCAGTTGCCGAGGGCTTTTCTTTCCCTTATCCAGATCTTCCTCGCGCGTAGTGTTTTTCTACACATTTATCCGGAGCTACGGAATTTTGCTTCTGAGATTTTTTTTCTGCCCTTTTTTTTGTTTTTCTCTCGGCAATATGCTCATCCTGTCCGCTAAATAAACTCGTCTCGTCTTATCTTTCGATCGATAGATTAGAAAAAAAATAACAATGTCAAAATAAAAGATAGAACAACCAGTTTATCGGGATCATCTCAAGAGGCGTCGATGTCGATGCCGAGGCCGACTTTGTGATCGCCGCGGGACAAATTCGCCAGATCCAGATTGAAGGACAGTGTGAGAGTCACGTAATCGAGAATTTTTTGCTCTATGCTCGTGCCCATCTGACGATCCTTGTTCAACTTCAGACGCAGCAACGTCTTGTCGTCGAGCCTCATCCGAGTGCCGATTCCAACCGTCCACTCCTGACGATCGCCGCGCCTGGCTATTATCCCGTTTATCGCTGTGTCCCAATTTGGATTCACTGGAAAAAAATGGACGAGATGATTGAGATCGTTAAAGAAAAAATACTTTTTTGTATGTCTTTGCTTCGGGGGTTACTTAATTCTTTAACTTAAAGAAAAATTCGGGGATGACTTAATTTGTTACCTTAAAACTAAAAAATTTTTCGGGGCTGACTTAATAATTTGGCTTAAAAAAAAGTTTCTTCGTGGATGACTCAATTGTAAATTTAAGATGGTGTGAGAAATAAATGTCCCACGCAAGAAGGCTCTTTTACCTTTGTAAAAAAGTGAGACACCGCACTCGTGCGGTATCGAAGTCCCTCGCAGATGTATCCCGACACTCTCGTAACTGTACGAGAGGCCGACGTCGTTCATAGTCATCGATTTCATTTCCGTGTCGTAGCCCGCTTGATAGCCGAACAGCAAATCTTTGAAGCCGAAAACGGCAGCGCCGACTAACCGGAAGTTCGTGTCCAGGGCGTTGGCTGCATTCAACGAAACAAATCAGTAAACTCGAAAATTATATTCAATATCCACTGGTAAAAAATTTCACAATTTTGTGTGTCAATTTTGCAGAAAATTTTTAACAATGAATTTTTAATATTTCGATTATAAATAATGAGGGGAAGTTTGAGGTACTGACAGACCGAGCAGCCTACATTGACGAGATCGTTTTTGAATTTGGCGGCGACCTTCGCGCCGGAAACCGAGGCCGAGGGATTGTGGCTGAAGCCAGTTGTCAGGGTCAATCCATCTGTCGGTTTATCGTCCACGCTGTACTCGAGCGTTATCGTACCATCGCTCGACCATTTTTTCTTTATGCTACCGAAGTCCTTGAGCCGAAGCTTCGTCTCGGCGCTACCGTCCACCTGTGAACGTAATTTATTGCCGGTGATTTTTCAAATAAAAGGGGAAGGGACGAGAGGGCCTATGAAAATGGGGAATGAAGACATTCGACGATTTATGATCAATTTCATAATCGCTTAAATGTGAAGCAGTTGCCAGATATATGCAGAAAATGTCGGAAACATCACGTACACACATAAAGTACACACAAACCCTTCCGCAGATGTCATAAAAAATTGGCAAAGTTTCATTGCGCCGTCTAAAAGTTAAAAGTACTTTGAGTTCGAACAAAAAAAAATTCCACGACATACGTGCCGGAAAAAATTACGTGCACACGTATAAGTTTTCGAAGAACGATGTCCTAAAGCTTTATGGTCAATTAATATTAATAATAATAATATAGTAAACACAAATCCCCCAGAAGATATGATAAAAATTTAGGAATATTTCATTGCGCCTTTTAAATGTTAAATGTACATCGAATTCGGCCTTTCCCGTCCGACCCGGGTTCGGTCTTCGGTTTGTAGCGGTAAAAAAAAATCGCCAAATCTCAATCTGACCTAACTAAGATTCGACCTTCGAATGGCAACTAAAAATTATTAATCACTCATTGCTATTATGATTTATCCATATATATATATAGACTAAACAAAATACCAATTAAAAAATCGTCCCACGATTTTTCAAAATAGCAATTCTCCGCGACGTACACTATTTACTCCCCGAACGATATCTCGCATTTACGTCCCACCCAAGAATCGTAAGAGAGGCAATATATATATATTTTTTTTTTTTAAGAAAAAGGTATAATGACAGAAAATAACGAAACTTCCTCTAGTGGAAAAATCTCGAAAGAGTCGTTGAATGGGACAGAGTGTGCTGTCGCAGAGAAGCTCCGGGAGGTTTGACCGAGAAGGTTCGCTCGCTAGAGAGTACTTGAAGCGGGCTCGAGGGACGAACCGGACCTTTCCAGCGGTACACACTGGACCGGCACCGTACGGCCTTTAGTGTTTATACAATATACATATACATGCGAGCCCCCGCGAACAGCAATTAAGTTCCGTCGAGGGTTGGAGCCAGGGAGTTGAAGTTTACCTGGGCGGCGTCGCAGTTGAGGGTGTAATTGCTACCTATCTGCACGTTTTTATCAGACTTGCTGCTGACCGATATCTTGACGACTCCCTTGCCGTAGTGATAACCCGATCTGAAGATTTCCCACGCACTTTTGCCAATATCCGGAAAGCCCGGCACCGGCATCGGAAGCGCTGGAATTAAAGGCGACGGCGGCAATGATTTTTTCAATCCTCTTCGATGGACGGATCCTTTTTTTTCTTCCGCGCTGTCGAGCAGACCGAAATCCAACGGCAATGCCACGAAGGCAAAAGAGTCTGAAAAAAAAACCAAAAACAAGAGAATGACGTCTTGAGACATATCGAAGCGAGGGTGTCGCGTAAGTGACGTGGGCAAAGATTTCCAATAAAAATTTAACGAACGCTTTTTTGAGAAAACATTTTTTATATCTTCCATCTTCAGGCATTTTGAAGTTCTTTCGATTAAATAAGTTTTGTATTTGACGTGTATTTGATATTATGATTAGATGTTTGATTTTAATTTTTGTTTCGGTGACTAAAATTATGAGAAAATGAGAAACGTTTCGATTCACTTTCCGTATTTATTTCTGGCGTTAAAAAATATACTTGAAAAATAACAAATAAATGTTCGCGAATTTTTTTAAACTCGGAGATTTTACTTGAAAAATGTTATTATCGGTAGGGCTGTACAGATAGGCCGACCCAGGCGGCTAAAATATCTTATCCGGCTAATGGATTTTATAGTTTGGCCGGCTAAGCCGTTTTAGCCGGCCAAGTGCATAAAATCGAGCCGCTTTATGTCGCATTGTACTGGAATCTAATTAAATCCGTCCTGCGTGTATGGGCAGTTTCCGTTCGTCTACAATCGTAACGTAATGCAATTTTGTGGGTTGGATGAGCACAACGGAGGGTTTCGAGAGGGTTGGGAGTGGACAGGCTTGATATATGTGAAACCGTCAGTCATCGCGGGTCGAGCAGTGAGTACCCGTTGGGATTCGCAACGACCTCAATCCCCTACACTTGTGAGTCTGCTGAAATTCTCGCACGAGAAACTCTCTCGATAGTCCGATGAATTTTCGATAATTAAAGGTATCAATAGACCGGACGCATCTATTGATATACGAACATACGATGTTTCCTTCGAGTGCATTTAAGTTCACAATTTCACCGCTTTCGCGAATTCAATTTTCGATTCAATTTTCAATTGAATTTTCAATTCAATTTTCAATTCAACTTTCAATTCAAATTTCAATTCAATTATTTATAGTATATAATTATCTGCCTAGTATAAATGAAGATAAATATCAAGATCGGATAGGCGATCTTTCACGCAAAGTAACATTTAAAAGCGCTTTGTTTTTCTTTTTTTCTACAGCCTATGCTCGGAGAAACTAAGCGAAGTGGAATGCCCGGGGGTGGCGACGACGTCGGTGAGATCGAGGACGGTGTGGAATACTACAGGCTCCGTTCGTTCTCGATAACGGCGAACGGCGTTTTCAACCTCGGTGACTCGCTCAAGAGCCGTCGGAGTCGTAGCATAAACAGCGTAACGTCATCCGGTACCAGCTGCAGCAGCACCACCAGAGACGCCAGACTGCTAAGGTGATACTCCGTTTTCCGTATTATTACAAGTACTCGTAGTGTACAGCGCAAAATACGACGATGGTTGCGAAGCGATGCTCTGGGAACTGGGACACCGGCCGTGTTAACTGCGAAACATTTTACAGAAAGGGCAAAGGCGTCTCAGAAAACTTGTCGAAACTCTCGCTCAAGCATTCGTTCCAGCAACCGGAGATTTTACTAGTGCAAAAGAAAAGTGCAAAAAAAGTTTTACTCAAGTACAGTGAACTCCCTCTAACTCAACGCTCTTTCGTAGGCCATTTCCCCGCACTTCTCTCTCAACGCAAAGCCCAAGAGTAGGCGTTACTCCAACTTTATTTTTTTCATAATTCCCTTTTTTAAGGCTTTGGAATTCCCCCTTTTTAAGGCGAATTGAAACACGTTCTCCGTCGCTCTCTCTCACTTCACAGCAAGACGCAGCAATGACGTTATCTCTTTCACTCTCCTGGCTCCGTCACGTGACTTTCGCTTCATCTTAAGGATTTAGCTTTCTGCGAGTCATCTAGTCACTATTCTCATCAATTTTTTCCAATTGCTCGCTTGTAAGGTTCGCGGCTGTAGCTGCTGTTGATCCCCACACAGTTGAACCCTGTTTGTCCGGGGTAATGTTGGGAGAGGGTGCGTCGGATAAGTGAAATCTCGGATAAGACGGATAACAGGACTACTCCGCACGCGGGCATTGCTGCAGAAAACCTGCGCCGATAAACAGCAGATCATTCCAACTGAGTCTTTAGGTTCGCACTTGATACTTCGACTATGAACACCAAACCTTAGAATTCGACCTCCGGCTCAACGGTTCCAATGCGCTAGTTAGTGCACGGCTATGCGGTCACCCATCCAAATAATGACCGCGAACGATTCAGAAATAACATACCAGTTTTTGCCTAAAAACTTCCAGTTCGCTACATTAAATTTCATACGAGTTTTTCTTTTTTATTAGGCACTTTCTAGTAGCACGGAAATCCAATCCCGTGAGCCTTGAGTTAGAGGGAATTGACTGCGAGGTTAACTCTCAGTTTAAGTTACTGTCCTCTTTCGGGCGGACCGAAAATTTCAATATTTCGATTGTACAAATTTCCCTTGAATTACTTTATTCCCCGAAAGCTCTCGGATTTTTTGCTTCCGTTTGACACTTCGCAGGCGTTGCTGAAGAAGCGTTAAATCCGCCGTTCGAATCCCGTCGGTTCGGTGTCCATCGAAAAGCCAGCAGACTTCCGGAAAACCACTTGAACAGATCAAAGCCTTCGTGTTCCGATAACAGAGTGGCGGAGGCTTTAGCGAGATTCACGCTTCGGCATTTATCTCTTTCATCCTCCCCCCCCCCCCCTGACCAACCCCTTAATCAATCACCATTACATCTCGCCCTCTTTTTTCTTCCTTTTATTTCTTTTTTTTCTTCTTTTCATTTGACGCCGACGCGGAGGCCGCGATTTTTCAACCACCGTCGAACTCATCTCGAAGATAGCCGGGAAAGAGACTCGAAGACCTTCTTTTCTCGACTAATTCAAGCGAGTGCACTCTTTTGTTAAACCCTTGTAAGGAAGATATATCTGTATCTTCCGGTGATTTCTTCGCAGCGACGGGCGCGTCGCGAAGGGCCAATTTTTTCGAGTGCCCTGTGAGCCATGGAATAAAAACCAGCCCACATCGTCTCCCATAAACCTGACGCATAAAATCCCATCGAGGCTCCATCCATAATAATAATTCGTCGCAGTTACGAAATTCTCTCGGTCACTTTCTCTGCCGCTGCTCCGAAAATCACTGAAAGAAAAATAGACATAAATAAAAAAAGTCGTGAGTCACTTAAAAAAAAATCCATTATTGTTTACCTCAGTGCACTCTTTTGTAAAACCTTTGTAAGGAAGAAATATCTGAATCTTCCGGTGATTTCTTCGCAGCGACGGGCGCGTCGCGAAGGACCAATCTTTCCGAGTGTCCTGTGAGCCCTGGAATAAAAACCAGCCCACATCGTCCCCCATAAACCTAACGCATAAAATCCCATCGAGGCTCCATACGATTCTCCCTGACATAATAATAATAATTCGTCACGGTCACGAAATTCTCTCGGCCACTTTCTCTGCAGCTGCTCCGAAAATCACAGAAAGAAAAATAGACATAAAAAAAGGTCGTGCGTCACTTTTAAAAAATATACTATTGTTTATCTCAATCTGCGATCTTCGAGTAAATGAAAAATGGTAAGAAACAAAAGTACCGGAGAAATTCGTTACTCACTTCCGAAGACCCGTCGCTTCATTCTGATCCGCGTACAACTCGAGCTCTATCGCCGGCACGCAATTTTTTCTTCACGTCTCATTTTTCCACCACTTCAAAAAGATAGTTTGAAGAAAAGAAAAAAAAAACGAAATAATATTTCGTTGTTTTTATCTCAGCCCGCATGAAAATGGGTGTTTTATCGCGAGATTTTTTTTACCTTCTTCTCGAGTGCTTTAAAAACCGCAAAAAAAATAATAAATAAAACTGAAGAAATCCCCTCGCCACTCTCAAACAGGTCCGTAATTTCATTCCGCTCAGCGTACAACCGTGGCTTTACCGTCGACACGCAATAAACCGCCCCACTTTATTCCGACTACTCCAAAAAAAAAAGAAAAAAAAAGAAAAACAACTCTCCATCCGTCACTTTCAAAGTTCTATTTTTGTTTCTTCTCGGCTTATAAAAATGGGGCTTCCTTTTTCCCTCAGACACAATGTTCCGTCTCTGGCCTCTGACGTCTCAATGTTTTTTGTCTTTAACTAAGCGGCTATTTGTTTTTCCTCCCCGCGTGATGTTAAAAGTTGCGGAGAGAAAAATTCCACCCCTTTGGCTGGCGGCAGAGAACAGGCAAAGGACACCAAATTGGGGGGTGGGCGGAGGGACTTTGCGCCGTACAAGAAGATG
Source organism: Stenichneumon culpator (assembly GCA_964017025.1). Lineage (NCBI taxonomy): Eukaryota > Metazoa > Arthropoda > Insecta > Hymenoptera > Ichneumonidae > Stenichneumon > Stenichneumon culpator. The sequence continues at coordinate 12,834,182 of OZ024779.1, read as the reverse complement.
ACGCGCGCGTGTTCTCTCTGTGTCTCGTTGGTACACAGCGAGCATGCACACAGCGCGTCTTGTAGTTTACACGACGATGACGGGAATGACGACGAACGCGTTTAATTTCACACGTCGCTAAACGGCCCGGGTCTTCTCAGGCTCCGCCGATGCTGGGCGGCCTGTGGACCACGCAGCATCCACTCCGTACCCACGCAACCCCGTTGCGTTACTCACGCTCGGATCGACCGGCCCGAATAACCTCTGACACTTCATTCGCTCGAGGTTTCCCGTTTCGTACGAGCTTAGGAGTTTTTCATTTAAAAATGTGATAAGAGCATCGGCGTGTTTTTCAAGCCTTTCGGAACCGAGCGGGAAAGCTTCGAGAGCGGTGGCTTTAAAAATATATGGCTGGAAATTTTGAGACACGAAAGCTTCGGATAGTAATTGTGGCTGAATTGTGAAGATAAATTAAATAATTCTATAATTAATTTAATTATTGATCATTTCAATTTTAGATGTGTGGATAAGATATTGCCAGTTCTTAATCTACATTTTCGGGGCGAGAAAATAAAAGCTCTCGAAGTGAATCAAAAAAATATCAAACAAAGATTTAATTCTTTTACAAAGATTTAAATAACTACTAGAGTTTTCTCTATGAGAAAGCTAAAATGACTTGAAGGGTTACTTTACTGCGCTCGATTAAAACTTTCTGTAAACATGTACCACATAGCGTAATACATAGCGAGCCATCGGGAGGAAGAAAAAAAAGGATCTTGAAGCTCTACCTCTCTCGTTCGCCCTCGCTACTTTTTCACTTCGCTTCCGCAAAAAAAAACCTGAAATAAAAAAGCAAAACAAAAACATTAAATGAAGATTCAAGAAAATCTCGACTAATTTTTTACTGTAGTGTAGTTTCCTCTGTGAAAAAGCAAAGATCGCTTAAAGGGTTGCTTTACTGCCCTAGATTAATACTTTCCGTAAACATGTACCGTATAGCGCAATTCATAGCGAGCCAACGAAGGAAAGATAATAAAAAAGGATCGTTTAAGCTCAGCCTTTTCTTCGCCCTCGCTACTTTTTCTGTTCGCCTCCGTACAATGTCTTTACTATAGCTTATTCCTTCTTTCTTTCTTCTATGTACCCTCGACCGTGTCTGGATGGACGTTGGCCACACATACACGCTGGCTGCACGTGTGCACGCGCTCGAGCAGTTCGGCCTCTCAGCACTCGTGCATCGGCGGCGACGAGGAGGGCGGCGCGGGCAGCACTGACGGAAAAGTGGCCACTTACAAGGTCGGCATGCTCGGTGCATCGGGGGTTGGAAAAACCGCTCTCACGGCTCAATTCACCACCAGCGAGTACATCTGCGCTTACGACGCCTCCCTCGGTGAGTTCTTGTTAAACTCCAGTATACAAGAAATAAGCCTGCCTTCGTGAGACGAAGAAAGTGGACTAAAGCCATTCACTCTCCTTTCTTATATCCAACAAACCCTCTTTTATTTTTTCAATTTAGCTTTATTTTTTTCAATTTGGTTTTATTTTTTCAATTTAGTTTTACTTTTTCAATTTAGTTTTATTTTTATTAAAAAATTACCCTCTTAAAATGATTAAGGGGGGGTGCTTTACATTGAGGGTAGAGCGGGGCAAAATGGGACAGCGGGGCAAAACGGGACACGGGGCAAAACTTCATTTTCCAATAACTTTTGGATGTCCGAATTCGCTCCATCGATACAACGGGTTTTTCTGCCACTTTGTCTGATCCAAAAATGATTGGAAAATTTAGTTTTGACCAACTGCCCCATTTTGCCCCGTTGGCCCATTTTGCCACGCTCTTCCCAACATGATCATGGGGAGGGGGTGCTTTACACGACCTCAAAAAAGCGTTTTGTCAGGAATTTTTTTAGGAGGGAAAGAAACAAGTGAGCCCTGTGAATTTAGAGGTATGTTTTGATGTATATTTGAACTGTATAAAAAAGTTGTTTTAACACAAAAAAAAATAACTATGCAGTAATTTTTTGTTGTGTGTTAATAAATCTTATTCGTACAGTTCAAATATACATTAAAAGACACCTCTAAATTCATTGAGCACACTTCGTTTTTCCCTCCTAAAAAATTCCTGACAAAACGCCTTTCTTAGACCTTGTAAAGCAGGAGACCCCCTTAATTAATATATTTGTTCGTTTGTTAAAAATTTTAATAACTTCATCAGAATTTTTATTGACTAATTTAAAATTCTTAACAGGCCACCATTTTGCGCTCTCGAAAAAGATAAGAAAATCTAACACCGTACGACGTGCACGCCGAGTCAGTTGTGTAATTGTTTTCCGGTCTCGAGGGAACGACATTCGCATATATTTCGCAAAGGCCCAACGTAAAATCAAATACGTTTGACACGTGTATTACAGAGATATGTACAGAACCCCAGCTCGTCGCCATGCTGCGAAATAGCGTTAGCAGCCTTTATGGCGGCACACAAAAGGATCAAGGATGCACAATACAGCGGAATATCCGATACCATTCTCCGCGTTATTCCATACACTCCGAAGCCCACTGTACAATATTCTATGCGAATCGTAGTATGCGCCGCTGCGGTTCGAAGGATTCATACTGTTTTTCATTACTCAAATGCATTTTTGAAACAATGGGAACAAGACTATATATCTTTCTATAAATCCATCATCATTATTATTATTATCATTATTATTACCATTATTCATGATGTCCAGATCTTTGAAGTCTTGGAACTGTTCTTTTGAATTTTTTATCTCCCAGCAAATTTAAGCTTTTTTCAAAATGTATATTACTGGCAAGCGTCCTAAAAAAACGTGTATCTCAGTTTCATTCCGGCATAATGAGTATTTTTTTCTGAACCGATTCCAACAAAAACGAAAACGCTTATCGACCTAAATGTTATTTCGTACATCGCGAGCGATATGCATATTTTTTTAGTTCTTATAAATGTCCCAACCCAACCTGGAAATCTCCTGGATATTGTCCCTTAATGTCTTTCAATTTCGTACGAACTTTTTACTGAATACTATGTATTCTCATCGTCATTATCATTATTTTAATTACTATCGTACCCTACAAATTTGTCTGCCCAATTGCACCCACAAGTAGATTGGATAATAAACCCTTTCAATAGAAATGGTTTTCGGTTAGTTTTTGACGGAACGAAAGAAATTTATTTTAAACGACAAAAGGGATATTTCTTTTTATTACAGGAACATAGTGTAGGGACCGAATGCAGAGTACTTCGCGTTCTCCGAAGGATACCGGCCTCGGGAACGATATTCACATATGCCTCGTAAAGGCCCTGGCTGAAATTGAACGGGGTTTAAGCACGTGTATCGCGTAGAGGCGAAGCTAGAGTTTTCCTCTCGGTCTTCAGCTTAGTAGGAAACAGCGTTAGCCTTTTGTACCGGCAAACAAGAGGATCAGGTATGCAGAATCCTGTGGAGGATGCCCATACCAATATCCGGGTTATTCCGTGCCATGGAAAGCACAACGTTACTGCCATACGCGCCTCTTTGTGTTCCTGCGAGATTCGACCCTCGGGACTGGCAAGAGGAGATTCTCTTCTCAGCTTACGACCTTAGATTTAACCTCCCGGCGTTTCGCTGCAACCTCACGCACTCGGCCCGATACCTCAGGCACTAGCGTCAATTCATGGGTGATTTTGTCCCGGTGGTTGTACCAGTCTGAAAATTTTAATGCAAACACTGGTATATTAATATTCATGCACGATCGTGATGGAAAATGAATGTTCAGTGTATTAATAAGAAAAGGAAATACTTTATCCTTTAATCATTTACTTTAAATTTACTATAAAAGTACTTCAATTTCAATAATTTACTTTTATCACTCTAAAGGTCCATCAATTTTTCATGATAATTGTACATTAAATTTACAATTCTTTTTTACAGTGTAATGGGTTCCTTCAAGTTCCTTCAGCCCGTATCTTTGTATTTGATTAACAGTGGCTCATAAATATTAAGAAAATCGTTGTTCGTGGAAGAGACGATACATTCGATTAATATAGTATGCTATTGACTTAAGGTAGCGGGTTCGTCGCGCTGTTTCGTTTCATTCAAATGAATTATTTTTTACTAAATTGCGTTGGAAATTTATGTTTGGGGACCTTCTTTGTTGTGAGCTTTGAGCTTTCTGAATAACGGAATGATTATTTTATTTTAGTTTAATTTGATTATTTAATTATTTTTATGAAGTATCTCTCGGGGAATTTTAGCTTGGCGAAGATAAGGTCGCGGTTCAAAGATTTTCCACATTTAGCGAAAACTAAATTACAGATTTTCGACTGGGCGAAAGTCCGACCAGTTGTGCGACCATGAATATCGTTAAAATGTTGTTATCGGACGAATAATCGGGAAGCAAGTTGCGTATCGTTTTAATTGGCGAGTTATGTAAATAGGTGAGCGCGCAATCTTCGTTCGGCCCGTCGCCGGTCGGCGAGTCAAGCTCGCCGGTAAATGCGAGGCGTTCGGGTCTCGCCCTCGCTTATATTGTAATTAGAGTGTAATCAGCAAACCAAGTTCTGTCGAGGGCAGTCACCGTGTAACGACCCTTCGCTATCCAGTTTCCACAAGATTTAGTGCAGCTTCTGCGAAACTCCACTGGTAAAGTACAGGCAGGGACGTTCCAATAAATGTTTTGTTGATTTTACAGCTATATTTTTGAGACATTAAAATATTTTTGAGGCATTCGAATATTTTTGAGGCATTCAAATGTTTTTGAGGCACCAAAATATTTTTGAGGCATTAATATATTTTTGCGGCACCAAAATGATTTTGAGGCATTAAAATATTTTTGAGGCACCAAAATGATTTTGAGGCACCAAAATGATTTTGAGGCATTAAAATATTGTTTTCAACCAACCCAAATCTTTAGTCGATTCAACCGTCTTTTTATCAGTGTATGCTAAACCGATTGTGTGTCCTTCGCGCTCGGCGATATCGCTAAATCGTCTGTCCCGACCCTGGGAACGACCTTGACCCTGCTAACGCGTTCGCTGCAGCCTCGCCGCCTTCGTCCGGCGACGAACCAACTTCCGCCTCCTCCCTCCACTTATCGGTCGTCGATAACGTCGCACGCGAAATCAAACGCACGAGAGTAATTTCCCGTCGAACGTGCGCGGTAGAACCCCGCACGTTGGAGATCGGCGAGGAAAACAGAGGGAAAGGAGCGTTTACAACGATGATCGATAATGCAATGCAACCGAACCCCCAGGCGTTCCGGAGGCTTTGAGACTCGATACTTCGACAGCCTTTCGATATCCGTTTACCAGAACCGCGGAGGTGGTTTACATTTTTTTTTTTTTAACTCTTTCTACGCAGTAGAATTAAAGCGCCTGAAGGAAAGCGAGTATTTTGTATTGTGGAAGTAATTAATTATTGGTTATGGATTTTACGAAGATTTTTTGGAGGAAAAAGAAATAGGCAGTATCGAGAGTATAAAATTCAAGACTGAGCGAGTAGTTAGGAAAATGATCAAAATCCGGGGCAAAAGGGACGATTTTTTTTTGTCAATTTTATGACGTAATACGAAAAAAGGTGTCATCTCTGAAGGAGGTCGGTTTTGGCCCGCGGCAACTCTACTGTCGATTGATACGGGAGTTACTTTGTAAATTATTCTGTGCGCAGATGACGAGTACGGACAGAAGAGTGTCTCGGTGATGATCGACGGTCAGGAAACCGAATTGGAGGTCATCGATCACCCGTCCTCGGAAATGTCGGTAAGTCTGGGCGATGAGAACTTTTTATTCGTTTATGTTATTTAGCGATTAGTAAACGTAATAGCGGTAAAGCCATACGCCAACATTCCGCAGACTGATTCGAAAAAAAGAGACTGTCGCGAAAATAAACAGTACGTTTAACACATGCACTTAACAGTAAGTTAAGGGCATGTGAAAAAACTGCAATGCTATTTTTTCACGGTTGGCGAAACTTTAGCGTTCAACGGACATAGGAGCCCTCTGTAGAATTGATAGACTCACTGTTATTCCATGTCCGTTAGATAATAAAGTTTCCGCACCTCAGAAAAAATTGCATCACAGTTTTTATTGCCGACCGTGGTATTTCACTTACTTTTAAGGTGTACTGTAAATACTGTACTGCTGAAACTGTACTGCATGCCGTTTTGAGACCGCAGTCCGTTTTATCCGCAAATTGTCCTTCCTTGGAAAAAGCAAATTGTCCTTCCTTGGAGAATCAGCAGACGCAGGGAAAGACAATTTTCTTTTTTCTCGGCGATTTGAGGTCTCAAAACGGCATTCATTACAGTTTTTGTTACCAGCTGAGCATGGGGTAAGTGGGTGGGAGGGTGTTCACCTTAACGCTATGTGAAAGACTCTCGTGCTTTTTCTTTGACTCCCCTGCAAACGCCAGTAATGGTATCTCTATAGAGATACCATTATTAGCGATATATCGCTCTCGTAACGTGGTCACGTGACTCTTCGCCTACTGTTGATGGTGCACGGCATCGTATTCGAAAAAGTGAGGTTATACGAAATAATGTTACGAAAAAAGGTTTCAACAGAAAAAGATAATGCCTCTTCAATGCAGAAAGAATGTTTTGGTAAAGTTATGTAACGTCACTAAAAAACGTAAACTATTTCATACGTTGATATTCGAATACTTATACTTTCGTTAAGATTACCTCAGCGAGATATCGTCGATGTTGACAAAACAAGCTGCCTCGATTTCACGACGTATCCGGCTAGTCAATTGTAGACCAAACACGGTCCACTCTAATCCAACAAAGGCTGCAAAACCCCAAGGCATTGTATGCGCTCCGACGGTAAAGCCGCGAAACTCGGTAGTGAAGTAAATTCGATGAAAATGTCGAAATCGTACGGAGCAATCGGAGTCGTAGATTTGATTTCCCTAAAGGCATCCGACACTATTGCAGTCGCAGAAGACAGGCTAAAGTGGTCGCTTTCAATTTCCGGTTCGATGATATCGACGCCCGTTAAACGTGAAAGTCAATGACGCCCGATAAAAATACTTCCGGGATTCCCGGGGGCAACTACTACCGGCTCGTCGACCGTCCCGGCGACGAACACAGACACGAGAAATAATAGAATCAATTCGAAACTCTCACGACGAGAGTTTTCGAATCGTGTAGACGCGACTGCAGCGCGCCGCGCGGTCGTTCGGCGAAGCTTAAATCGCACGCTGCTCACTGTATTCCCCTTCGTACACTTCACTTCACTATCGGCTTTCGTTCAACCCTTCCCCGCTGCCCCGCCTTCCCGCTATTCACCTCTCGTGAATAAATCCTCTCCAATGACTTTTTATGCACCTCGCTTTACGTTCCGCTGGTGACGGGTTTAAAGCAATTTAACCAAATAAATTAAAATCAAACTTCAAGTACTGCCACCGAACGGATTCTGAAATCTGAAAAGTTATTTTAGGTCTCTTTTTTTATGGACTTCTGTAAGGCGGTAATTAAAAACTTATACACTGGGTAAACATCAAGCTGTCAGGTTGAATCGATGCTCATTTATAAGGCAAAAAAGATAAAAAGGTATTCAGAATACAATTAGAGGCTGTGAGTATATTAATTTGTGAGGTTGAGTATATTAAAAGATTGTACAGTCATAACCAGCGTTAGAGCGATACGAAACTGCCCTCCGAACCTGGCTCAGTCGGTAACAAAAACTGTAATCAATTCGTTCTTTTTTATGTGTACTAGTCCTGTCTGAGGGAATCCAATTTATCAGCTTCTGCTCAACTATTGGACAAAGTCGATGACAAATAGCGTTTGACTCGCAATGTTGAAAAACCTTGAGAAAAAAAATTAGTACATCACATTATTTCAAAAAAAGCTTCCTCTATGAGGAAGCAAAATCGGCAAACAATAGCAGTTTTAAGATATGAGTAGAAAAGAACAATTACAATAAAAAAATAAATTGAAATAAATCTAAATTAAGCAATAAAGAAAAAGAGGGTCATCAACTTTCATAACTCGTTACTTTGGAACTCTAATATTCAGGATTTATTATATATTATATTCCGATTGTAAAGGAGAAATCCGTCAAAATTAATTTTATTAAGTTAAATTACACGGTTTGAAATTACATGTTTTTGTTATCGACTGAGTCTGCATGATTTATAAATAGGCTTGTGTCGTTCATACGATAAGATGATAAATGATTTGGCTACTGTTTTTCGTCGCGTTTGGAATAAGAAAAAAAAATCTTTTTAAGGTATATTTGACATAATTCTGAATTGATATTTTAAATAATGTAAAAATTGGTCAAGTATAGTACGATTAATACGAATCGGATAAGCTTTAGTGTAGGCACTTTACGCTTTTTGTTTCTCGTTCGTCGTGGCATCTGAATTATTCATGGAGGTCGAGAGCTTTTGCTCGACGTACAATCCTGACGTATACGTTGTGGTCTACTCTGTGGTGGATCGTCGCAGCTTGAAAATGGCCGAGGAGACACTCCTCTATCTGTGGAAAAGCGATTACATGGCCAGCCGGGGTGTCATTCTTGTCGGCAACAAGGTTGATCTCGAGAGAAAACGCGAGGTTCCAACAATGGGTGAGTTGACCTATTTTCATTAAATTTGTTACCTGAAAAAAAAATGAAAAAATTATTATCATTATCTTTTTTCAATTAAAAATAAATAAATAAATTTATCATTTTTTTTTTTGCTCTCCGACGAGCCCTTATCGTTATAATTGTGCTTGTTTCGAAAAACAGTTGGCCGAAGATTGGCAAACAGTTGCGGCTGCAAATTCATCGAAACTTCGTCGGGTCTGGCCCATCACGTAGACGAGCTGTTGGTCGGTGTGTTAGCTCAAATAAAATTGAATCCCCAGAGGGATCGGGACCAAGCGACAAGACGACGACGAAGGAAGCATCGTAGAAGAATCCTCAAACACTTGCTTGGCTTCAAGAGGAAAACCAAGAGTTGCGAAAATCTCTTCGTACTTTAAACACTGCGAGACGCAGGGACATGGACGTGAAGTGTGCTGGGACACACTGCACTCCCTCCCGAGATGTTGAGCATTTTTTTACCCTAACATTGTTATAATTTTTTTAAATCTCAACGTTTCAATTTTTTTGTTAAAACTCAACAGTGTTTTGATTTTTTATTTTTATTTTTCTATATGGTTCAAAATTATTCGGAATCGCTGCGTTTCCATCCATGTAAAATCGATACGATTCGCGATGTTAGAAATTGTGATTATTTGATTTTTTTTTTCGACTTGTCGGATGTATAGAAAAAATGTTGAAAAGGATCAACGGGATTGAGGCAAAAATTCCGCACTGCCTTTTCTCCCGTGTACGAATTAAATATACATATTATATACTTTCGAATCGGATCGACCGATTCGACGGGACCCAGTCGAAGATCGATGACAAAATCGTCATGATTTTTTTGCCCACATGTCGATTAAGTTGATCACTGTGTCGACGAATAATCTGTAAGAATGTTACAATATTTAATTGCGAGAGTCGCGAGATCGAAAATGCGTGAGTTTGTGCGAGTGGAGATCAAGTTGTATTGCACTACCCTTGGGACCCATGTGAAAACAGTATTTCTTAAGGGGGTGGGTTTGCCTCGAAAAACAAATCGATATTCTGCAAGCGAAAAATTAAAACAATTTTTATAAATATCATTTCTCTTTTATTATTGTTGCGTATCGGTGGTAAAAATTTCACTGCAAAATTTAGAATTGCCCAAAAAAAAAAAATTTCGAAGCATATTTTCGGTTCTGTACGATAAAGATTTAGGATTTTATAACGGAAAACGTATTTTGCAAAAACCTTAAACATATCATAGATTTTGATGATTTATCAATTATTTTTCAAACCAATGAATCACTTTTGATTTCCCTAAAAAAAAAAAAACAATAATAATAATTGTAATATTAATTTTTCGCTGCCAAAATTTATAAGGACCCAGAGTAGTGCCCCCTTAATTCGTAAATTAATTTCGCCGGGTGCGCACATATGGAAAAATACCATTCTGCGTTTCCATTCTTCTTAGATCCTAATGCCACATGTAAATAAGTCGTATATAATATAAATACAGAACACCCGAGATACGCGAAAAACCAATTGTCGTAATTTCAATATATTGCTCTAAAATTTTTTCCTCCGAGTAGTCGTAGCTCAATTGTACGTTTTTACGAAAACAAAAAGATACGCGAGACACGAGAGGTGAGATAGTGAAAAGAAACAAAAAAACGGAAGAAAAAATGCCGTCGAAGTTTGGGACGACTGAAATGTGAAGAAAATAAATAAATAACGATGATAAAAAATTGAATTGTCGAAGGCTGCTCCGGTTGCTACTTTTTTTTTTGTCGTTTTGTTATTCGTCGACTTTGTTGTATAAATTCTTCGTGATCGTTGAGAACGAGACCAGATACCTCAATCTGCTCGGCTTTTCCTCTCATTAGCCATCGTCTTCGAATTTTTTTTTATATATTTGGCACTCTCGGCCGGCGATTGGAGCTCGGTGGCAGAAACGGGAAAGCTCCTCTGTGTCCCTTTGCGCCCGGTCTGACGGCGTCATCGTTTCCGAAGAGGCTTTTTGTCTACCCACCACTTGACCTAGCCGCTCTCCCTCTCGGTCTCTCGTTCGTCGCGATATCTACGATCCGCAGCTTCTCGCCCTTTCGTCTCTTCCTCGTCCTTCCAGCCACTCCTGGACAAGCCCCTTTCGACGTCCACCGCTGATGGGCACGGCACGATGGACCCTAATGAGAGTTCCCTAAACTGCACACTCCAAAAGTTTGGAACATTTTGGCTTTGAACGGAGAAACCACTGAACGTTGTGCGGTCCAACAGAAATTCCTACTATACATACATGAATATACAAGGTTCGGAAAGCTTCGAGCTCCAGAGGATTCAATTTACCAAGAACAAAGGTCCTTATAATCTTATCATTTTTATTACCATTTTAATGAAGGACGCATTAAATCGGTACTTCGTGGTTTTAATTAATTAGTCAGGCGATTTCAATTTTCAGTCAAGAAACTATAGCTGAAAAATTAATGTCGTTGGTGTGATTTTTTTTAAATTTATGAATTAAAGATCGATGAGAAATTACAAATTTTCCATCGAATTTCGATAATTTTTTGTTCAGTTAATGAAAACTATTAATATTAATAATATTAATCGATTAATAAAAAATGATTATGTTTTTGATGATAAATGTATCAATTCAAAGCCGACAAGGGATGAGTTTTCTGGTGGTGTTTTTATTAACGGCACGATAGCTCGTACGAAATTTACTCACGGAATAAAAAAGTAAGCACGAAAAATACTCCGAGTGTTCGACGAAATATAATCCTTTACGCTGCACGCATCCAAGTAGGAGGGTGGATCGCTTTCACGTCGGGCATGCAACAATTATCCCGGGCTTCATCCGCAGTATGGACCTGTGAAAAATATTATATACAAATCAAAAAATGATATTGTAATGAAATTCCGTCGAAAAAGCTAGAATATTTTATGCTGAACATTTTTCACACGCACTTGGGTAACAGGGCAAGGGATGACGGGGTGGACAGCACTTGGGTGGTGGAGGAGGCGGTGGCTGTTTTTTGTGCATCATGGGATGCGGCAGGAGACAGGGGCAGCAGGGACCGGGCGATATGGGAGCGCTGCAAGGTGGTGGAGGCCGACAGGGCGGTCGTCGCGGTGGAATTATGCAAGGCACCTCTTGAATCCTCGGGGGCAACATCACCGAGCAAGAAGGTGGAGGCGGCACGTGGGGACACTTACTAAAAATTATTTCGGATGCCATCAGGAATTTTTTTTGTCAACCCTTCACGTACGGAAGCGATGCGCCGAGCGTGACTACGCAGACTCCGCGACCCGAGATTTAAATATAAATTTTGAACAAAAATAGCACATTATACATTAACGATAAAAAGCTAAAAATTGAAATTTTCATATCGCTTCCTCATAAAAGTTGAAAGTTGAAAGTTGCCATTTTTATATCACTTTCTCATAATGGCCCTTATTCGCAAAGCTCCTTCTATGAAAAAACATTTACTATACTCTTGGCTTCCTCATAGAGGAAGCACACACACACACATACATCGATTCATCCATACATTTTTTCTAAATGTGATTTTCGACGTTTTGGAACATTCTGAACACCTTTTCATCAAAATCTCGAAAAAAAAATTTTCACCAAAAAAGCTTCCTTGACGAGGAAGCAAAAATATTGTGATGTTACGTAATTTTGTTTTAACGCAATGAAAGAACTGTGAATTAATACGTGATGCCCGGCTACCAAAGAGCCAATGAATATTAATTTTGTTGACATTACAGGCAATCAATAGCGCCGATTAAATATTTCATCTCCTCCATCTCGTTCCAGCATTGCTTGCCGGGTTTGCGACTGGCACTGTTGCACATCGTGAATAATTATGGAGCGGGAATGAGATATTCCTGTTTATATAGGACGACGACGTTGCGATGCAATAACGTTGGTTTGGCTCCGGCCACCGAAATACCCCCCGACGCAAATTGCGTTATCCCTGTGAAATTTCGTTGTCGACCACGAGTGCGCGCGAGCTTGTACACGTAGAAGGCTAATCCTGTTGGCTCAACGGCAAATTTTGTGTAAATTGTCTGGTCCAAAACGTTTACGGAGAGATATTGCGTGTAATAACTCCCTCGTACACACAAACGATAGCGGTGAAGTTAACAGCGCTCGCAGACACACAATGATGTTGGCCTTGAATCTGGAAAATCGATAATTAATTCGGATTAGAAAACAATTGAACGAGAGAGAGAGAGACAAACGTAGAAATTTGTACCCAGCGAATTACTGACATGGCGATGCAGTTAATTTGTATAATATGTAAATATATTAAATATTAATATATAGATTTATTTGTATAATATTAATAAAACCCATTACCATGACAATATCCGGTTCGACGAGCTCGTATAAAAAACTGATGCTCCGAATCGCCGGAGCTCTTCCAAAAAAGTTACGACCAGCCTTCCTACACCCGGCAGGTATGACCGCTTTTCGCGTAGCCTTTTTGCAGTGAAATTCGAGCAGGCACCGCAAATGAAATAAATGAGAAAATAACAAAAAAAAAATCGTAGATGTAAAATAAATAAAGTTTGCAAGCAGAATAGTTAATTTTTTTTAGGACCTACGACAGTGTTCTTCTGGGCGCCGACATTCAAATGGGGCCTCGTGTTAGCCGGGATCGGCGACGTAAATCGTCCGCCGGAAACTATATCCATCGGTCAAACTGCGAGCCTCATGTGCACCGGAGCAGTCTGGTCGAGGTCGGGTGTACTGCCGAATAACAGAAGGACTCGATCCGTATCTCTCGATTGGAGTTGCGAGATTTCACCATTGGACCGCCGATATCTATTTGCGTATTTTTCGTTCAGGTATTCGATGGTGATTATACCGAAAAACTGGAACCTCTTCAGCGTCAACGCCTTCGTTTTCCTGACATCCGGTTACAATTTCGTGAGAGCCGCCATCAATCGATCGTCTCAAGAGGAATAACAGATTTTTATAATAATTCGACCATAAAAACGTTAAAGTGGACGTATTTGCAGTATTGAATAGGAATGTTTATAAAAAAGATGGTTTTTATTTAATACGTAGATCTACTTCACAGTTACACTGACGATTCGTATATCGTCGTAAGGCTTGTCGGTCTTAGGATTCGTCTTCACTTGGCTTATGTTCTGTACCACTTCCATACCTTTGACGACTCTCCCGAATACCGTGTGTTTGTTGTCCAACCAAGGCTGTAAATAAGAAAGTGTTCTATTAAATGTAGGTCCCTTAAAAAAAAGACTGCTGACAATTACCCGGCTAGCAAGAGAGCTGGGCAAAGCACCGAAAAATTCTTCAAGTACAAAGCATCAGAAGTACGCAAAGTATCAAGTACTTTTTGCAATTAGCTACATAGCGTTAAGCGTTATCTAGGCTAAAAGAAGGTGCACAGTAATTTGCATACGGCTTTCTCATTCTAAAAAAATTCCAACTGAAACTATCGTAATTTGTCATATTGTGACAATTCTTTAAATTTGTTCTTTACTTTTCTTATTTAAAAAATGCATACAAATTTATATTTAGGAAATGGAAAGAGTCCCTTCTAGCTTTCTAAATGCAATTTTCTTTTAAATAAATAAAAATATAAAATCTCGTTAAAATTATACAAATTGAAAAGTTTAGACAGATAATCATATATCAATACAAACAGGATGTTATGCTACTCATCGAGTATCCGTAATACGACCGCGTACTCAAAAAGTACTTGTACTCGGTACTTGAAATCGTGAAAAAGTATCTAAAGTGCTAAAAAGTGCTTGTGTTCTTCAAGTACGTACTTGAACTATAAACTAAGTACCCGGTATTTCAAGTACTGCTCAGCTCTGACTAGTATTAATTACCGTAGGCGTTAAAGTGATGAAGAATTGACTTCCGTTCGTGTTGGGGCCGGCGTTGGCCATGCTTATGGTGTAGGGTCTGTCGTGTTTGAGATGCGGTCGAAATTCATCCTCGAATTCACCGCCCCATATGCTCTCGCCGCCGGTTCCCGTGCCGGTCGGATCGCCGGTCTGTATCATGAAACCCTTGATGACCCGATGAAAGATGTGACTGTTGTAGTAACCGTCCTTAGCGTGCACGCAAAAATTCTCGACGGTTCTCGGAACGTCTTTGCCGAAAAGCGAAACGTGAATGTCGCCGAGGGCGGTGTGCAATATCGCTGTGTCAAAGATCTTTTGCATGTTCGTCGCCTCCGTCGACGATATTATGTCCTCCTTGGATGGCTTCTCGTTGAAAACGTCGCGGTCGCACTCCGTGCTCTTCGTGTCCTCGGGCTCGCGTCTCGTGAACATGTAGAAACGATTTTTCTTGTGAGCCGTGCAGAATAACGTCGGATCCGGCTTGTTAAGCTCCATCGTCGGGTTTTCCGAAGCCTCCATCTCGACGGTCACTGCCGCGGCCTTTTTTGCTTTTCCCTGGAATTTTAGATATTGGAAGAGCAAAATGATTATGCGATACCGGAGACTCGTATAATTTATATAAGTTGCGAGGAATGGTCAGTAAAATTGAAGATTGAGAAATACCTGAAATAAAGCAAGCTGCATCGGTCGAAAATTTTCGGGCTTTCCCATAATACGGATGCAACGATTCGTGTACAAATTCACGAGTTTCATCCCGAGCATCGTACTGTAGATTATGAAGTAGCCGGATTCGTCGAACAGGATGTTGCCGAGATTCGTCTCCGCTTTGTCGAGCTCTCTTTCCACGGCCATTCTGAAGAATGTCATTTTTTAAATAAAAATTGAAAAGGGCGGATCGAGTTTCTCTATACGGGCATAAAATACGCTCATCTCGTTGCGCTCGGTAATGTCGCGCAAACAAATTCACAACGCACCTTCGTCCGAACTCCATGTTCGGCAGCTGTTGCGTCATCTGCTGGAGCTCCGTGAATCTCTGCAGCGTCTCGTCAAAAACTCTGTACAATTTGCCGGTGAGAAAATTGAACACGCGAACTTTTCGATCACCGCTGAGGGAGGCGAATCTTTTACCGTCCGGCGACACAGCCAGTCCACACGGGTACGTCTTGTTTTTCGCGAACTCGAACAGATCAGTGTCGAGCTTTGATTCGAATGGTACGCACTTTGGAAATTTGTACTCCGTTTTTGGTCCCGTCCAGTATTCCAAGATTCCCGCTTTGTCCACGGAAATGCAAGTCTCGAACTTCGGATTGTACTGAAAGACGATCGAATGTTAACGTATTTTTGTTCATAACATTTTTATCGATCAAGCTAATCGACAAGTAATTCGTTCATTTTTTTATCGCCGAACTCACCTTCATCACAACTACCGGCTTTCTGTGAAGTTTCTCGAACACGTGCAAAGGACGCTCGGTTCCTTGACCGTCGTACACAGAAATTTTCGGCGTATCCTGGTCGGAAATCGCCACGGCGGAGATCGCATCGCCGGGCGAATAAACCCACTCGACGACGAGAGGCACGAAGTCGAGTTTCATCATGTTAATCATATCTGCAACGAGTTGACAGTCCGGTAAATTAAATCCCACCAAAACAAATTAATTAAATATTTATTATAATTTATGTTTATAGATATCGATTTTTCAATATGTACATATTATGGAGAATAATACAGAAATAACTCAAGTAAATCGAAATACTTACCAAAATTAATAACGTCAAAAACTTTCATAGTTTTGTCGAGACTGACGGTGGCGGCGTAACGACCGTCGCAACTCGCCGCCATCGAGTGCACAGCCATCAGATGAGCTCTGAAGTGTTTCACAAACTCTATGAGCTCCTCCTGCTTCTTCCAGAACTTTACGTGACCGTCGCAGCTGGCTGTTATCACGAAGTTTGTTCTGCAATTTAGTCAATCTTGATTTTGTTTTTTTTTTTTTTTTACAAAAACACAATTTTTCATGGGAAATAAAAAATGCTTGATAATCCCAATTAGATACTAACTTTGTTACCACTATGTGAGTTATGACGTCTCTGTGCATGTATGATTTCTCGTAGCACTCGCAGACTGGTAAATTGTCGATGTAGGCTTGCTCGTACTCCAAAACTGCAAAATGACAGCGAAACATACAATACATTAGTTTACACATCTATGGGATTATCAATTTATCGACAATGATCAATGACGGACGTCCCTAGACCTTGAAAATCTACCCATAGTCATTAACTTACCGTTAGAACTCTGTTAGTTTCATTAGAACACTGCAAACGTGAAATGGCACAGCCAAGAATGAAGCAAAAGTAAATGAAAATTTTGATGAACCAAAAAAAAAATTAAAACGTTCCAGTAATCGATTAAGATGTTGATTGTAAAATTTTTCGTTGTGCACATCGTCGATGGTAAACAAAAGATCGACGCGTAGTTGGACAGCGCGAAATGCCCGCGAAAATGCGAAATCGCAACGAAACTTTGCGACATTGATGATCGATGAAATGTGATAATTTTTATCGACGAAATTTGTCTAACTGGATACATCGAAAACGGTAAACCGTAGAAGATAAACATTGCGGAGTGATCGATTGAGGTTAGGAGGAGTACCTTTCTGTTTCTTGGCGGGTGTAGCCTCGGAGGGTAGCGGACCGACCCATTCCTCATCGCTCTCGTTATCCTCCTTGGATCTTTTCTTGTCCGACATAACAATTTGTTTTAAATATTTACAATCGAGCGATAAAATAACGTCGTAACGAAGATAGGTTAGGAAACAAATCTAAAACACGATAGCCAATCTGTCGAAAACTGCCTTACCGGCTGAGTTCGAGCGCGTACGGTGTCAGCGAATACAGAGATTCGAATGTAGACATTATAGAATGTCTATATTCGTTGACGGTGTGGAGAACGTTTATTGATCACCCAAGTACGATCAAAACAATTAAACTTACGATAAACTTATGCACGATATTCGACAAAATTGCTCCGTCAATTTGTCGAATTAACGAACAAAAAGTATCGAAAAATCTTTGCAAAGTGATCGATTGATATCAGGACAAGTGCCTTTTTGTTTCTGTGCGAGCGCAGCCTCGAAGGGTAACTGAACGACCCTTTCCTCGTCGCTCACGTTAGCCTTACCGATTGAGTTCGAACGCGTGCGGTTTCAGTGAATATAGATGTCTATATTCGTCGACGGTGTAGTGAACGTTTCTCGACGAAGAGAGTGACACAGGTCGGTTTCTTGATCAACGAAGTACGCCAAGTACGATCAAAACAAAGATTTTAACCTGAAACAAATTTATCCGCGGTGTTATACAAAAATGCTCCGTCAATTAACGAAAAAAAAGTAATCGGGCAATCGTATTATAGAGAACAATTGAAGTACGGTTGACTTTGGTGATGAAAACGTGACGAATTCTTTGCGTTATAAAAAACCTAACCTGTCCAACGAGCAAAGTAAGGTCAAAATAGTTAAATGTATAATTCTTCCTGAACGAGTGAAAAAACGAAGATAAGAAAAATATTTTTGAAAAATGGGTAAACACGAAGTCGGAACCCCGAAATACATAGCCAATAAGATAAAGGCGAAGGGTTTGCAAAAATTACGATGGTACTGTCAGATGTGCGAGAAACAATGTCGGGACGAAAACGGCTTCAAGTGTCACACGATGTCGGAATCGCATCATCGACAGTTGCTGCTCTTCGCCGACAATCAGCACAAGTACATGGACGAATTCTCCCGCGAATTCTCTCACGGTTATCTGAACCTTCTTAAGAGACAGTTCGGCACGCGCCGCACGCCAGCCAACAGAGTCTATCAGGAATACATAGCGGACAGGGGTCACGTACACATGAACGCCACGATCTGGCTCAGTCTAACTGCTTTCATAAAATGGCTCGGACGCACTGGAAAGTGCATCGTCGACGAAACGGAAAAAGGTTTGCAGCGTTTGGATAAATATCATTATAAAAAAATAAGGAAAACATTTTTTTTTTAAACACCTAAGTTCGAACGTTACATAGTTTTTTACTGTCATCAAAATATGACAAAACTAAAAAATATGAAAGAGAAGAGTCATTACTTATGTCAAAATGTTTATTGTAAAATTGTTTTTAACCAATGCAATCGATATTTTTTTCAAATACCTGTGCATTAATATACTTATTGTTGTATGTGTATCTAATTTTCTTAATCGTTGATTTCCTGATATTTCAAATCTATGTCCAGAATTGAAAATAGTTATGTGCTTCAAAATTTTCGCCGGGCCATCAAACTAAAGGATAATTCAATGCTGATCGTCTTCTTTTGTCAATGATTATTCGCAGTAATTTTATTGCTCTCATTGCAGGATGGTTCGTTACGTACATAGACAGGGACCCGGAGACCCTCGCTGCCTTGGAGAAGAAGGCAAAGAAGCAAAAGATGGACAAGGACGACGCGGAGCGTATGATGGACTTCATAGAGAAGCAGGTGGAGAAGGGTCGTCAAGAAATCCCCGAGCAGCAGGAGGAATTTAAAGTTCCGCTGGTCCGACCCGAGGACGACGCGCCTCTGGTGATCGAGCTGAAACTCAAGCCGAAGCCGGCGCCGGTCCTCGCCACCGGATTCGTCAAACCATCAACGAACGTTTTGCTCGCGAAAGTAAAAACCGAGCCGATGTCGGAGAGCGAGTACGGCGAAGTCGAAAGTCCGATAACATTCAGCTCGCAGGACAGAATAAAACGCGAGAAGTCCGAGAGTCGAAGCAAGCGTGGTCACGACGACGAGGCGTCGTCGTCGAAGAGAAGAAAAAATAGTTCGCGACACTCGAGCGAGGAGGATGAGGGAGCCTCGGTAAAGGAAGGCTGGCTTCGCGAGGGTCTCATGGTCAAGGTAATGACCAAAAGCCTCGGTGATAAATATTACAAAGCCAAAGGGGTGGTCCAGAGTCCCGTGCTCGAGTCCGGCTTCGTCGGAAAGGTCAGGCTCAAATCCCCCGAGGACGTCGAGGGTCACGTTATAAAATTCGACCAGGAACACTTGGAGACCGTCATTCCGGCAATAGGCAAGGAGATTCTCGTGGTGCAGGGAAAATACGCCGGCTCGCGGGCACTCATAAACAAAGTTAGGATAGAGGAGTTCAGTGTCGACGTTGAGCTTGTAAAGAGCGAAAAGATCGTCAAGAGATTGCCGTACGAGTCCGTTTGCAAGTTCGTGGGAAAAGATTGAAATTTCGGCGAAAAAAAACATTTGTCCTTCGACGATATCTCTCCGCGTTACGGGAGGCATTCACGTGCACTCACAAGCATTCGCGAATATTGTACAGTTTCATTTATGTAATCGAGGATAATAATAACAATGGCTAAAGTTTACCCTCAAGATTCGAAGCTTTAATTTCGGTATTCTGGTGTAACTTGCTCTTTGTTCCCGTTTGGGATGTCGCTCGTGTCGGGGGCGAACATTCTATCGTTAGCGAGTTCGTGGGGAAAATATTGAAATTTCGGCGAGAAATAAATACAAACATTTGTCCTTCAACGATATCTCTCCGCCTTATAGGAGGCATTCACGACGAACGGGGGTGACTGATTTACGAATATTGTACAGTTTAATTTATGTAATCGACGATAATAATAATAACAATGGCTAAAGTCACCTCCCAGATTCGAAGCTTTAATTTTGGTATTTCGGTAGATCTTGATCATCGTTCTCGTTGGGGATGTCGCTCGTGCCGGCGACGAACATTCTATCGTAATCCGCGTTAGTTTTGAATCCATGCTCGAACAACATGAGCGTATCACTGCCGGATCCATATTTGTACTCGATGTTTTTCCACATCCGGAGGACGTACTTCTTCGAGACTCTGTTCAGAGTTCCGGCTTGAAACTCTAGACTGCTAATGGCCATCGGCAAATAACCGACTCTTATGGCTCTGTACGTTTTCGTATCCGGATTGTAATACATTCGCAGAGCGTAACGGACGCTTATGTGTCGCGTCATCAGGAGTGTGAAGAAAAATACCGTGTACATTATCATGAATTGGGTATAACTTTGCAATCCTATTACAGATTCGGACAGCGGCACGGGAAAATACACGACGTCGGATTTAAACATGACGATGGCGATATTTGTCACACCCAGGAGCATCAGTATTGTTGAGGCGCTGTAAGCCAAGTGGATATAATAGTCCATTCCACCTCTGTATATGAGACTGAATCCTTCGGGTACCATGTCGAGTTCTCTCAGCTTTGTCTCCATTTTATCGCTCGTTCGGTTCATGTAGGATCGCGCGGGGATTCGGTAACGCGACATTACCGACGATGTTTTTGAACATCGCCCGGTTCCGAGGATTAAGCAGGATCGAATCTTCGGCAGGACGAGCCGAAACCTCAGTAACTGGCTCATCATGGTGAGATAGATGGATTCTGTAACGGAATTAATTTTTTTTTTATGATGTATATGATTCGCATAAAAAGTTTCTTGCCGCGATAGATTCGCGTCGAATTTTAGAATCCATCACATGTACATTTCCAGCCAAAAATGAGATTCAGTGAGGATTTGAACACTTTCCAATGGTATAAAAATCTGAAAACTCATCAAGTGTATTAAAGGTACCAAGAACATTCATTTTGCATAATAATAATGTCAAAAAGTTATTAACGAGAATTACTAAAAAAATGGTTCAACGAATAATCAGTAAATCTTTTTTTTCTCCTTTCAAATGAATTCGTTGATTTTCTAGAAGACTTTTTTATTTTAAAAAATTTATTTTATAAATCATTTGTTGTCAACCTTTTAGCATTATTAGTATGTAAAATCAAAGGTCTACACATCATTAATACGGCTGATTTTTGGCATAACGCAAAATACTGAAATTTCGGTCGAATAAAACTTTTGGTTGGCAATTTATGTGGGATACATCTTTAAGGATTCTTTGCATTTGTTTTTATCATTAACAATAAATTCGAAACACTTGCGTGTTTCGAGGATTCAAATTTCGAGCCACACACACTCAAACGCACGCTCGCATACAGACTCAAGCTCATCCAGACCTTCCTTTCTCTAAGAAGATTAAGCCGAACAACCAAGAGTAAACCAGAAATTCGCATTATCGTCCTAAAGATCGCAGATCGTCGGAGGGAATAAAAAAACCACCATACCGCTTCGCTGCGAGGGAAGTACTAAGTTTTCATAATACTTTGAATCATAACCACGCACGATTTTAGTGTGCAAGAAAAAGGCGAAAGCACACGAACCTTCCGTGACGAGACCTCGGCCAGTACTGAGCGCCGATTAGTCGAGGCGAGCCTTCCGTGCACTACAGAAGAAGACGAGCTTCCCCGAACGCCCGCCAGAGGCGCTCGCGGCCAATTCCCGACCGGACGATTTGCCGCTACGGAGAAAATCTCCGTCGATCCTTAGTACTCGCTTTCGATGGTTGAGTTCGCTGCGAGTTTCGCATTTGAGGCGTAAATGAAGTTTGCCGATCGGTGTCCGCGATAGCTGGGTCTTGTAAGTCGCGGAACTGCCAGTTGATGCCAGTGCCAACTGCATGTATCTTATGATCAACGAGGAGGAGAGAGACGAGAGCGACCGCTAGACTTTTGCGTGCTGCGTGCGTGTGTGTGTGCGTGTGTGTGTATGTGTGTATGTGCGCGTGTGTGTGTGCCGTACGTCGCAGGGGCTTCGTCTATCGAAAGAAAAAAATTCGTCTGTTGGGCGAAGCCCGCGGTATCAACAAACACTCGTTTATTCTTTGTCAGTGAAGTGTCAACGGCTCGTTTTTAAATAGTCGCGCACGAACGATTCGGCGAGTACGGAGCTTCGGAGGAAATATAAATTGACCCTGAGGACATCGGGGCACGGGTCATGGGGGACGCAGCGATGGGCGCCGTGGCGTCCGGCGCCAGTCAGCGTGTCGTCAAAGAAGGATGGCTACAAAAACGCGGTATTTAACGAATTTATCCGTCCCGACGACCAATCGCCCCGACGAACTTTGGGACGTTGAGGAAAAAAAATCTTTCCTACGGCCCGGGCGCGTTGGCTGGGAGAAAAATATCATACACACAGAGCCGTGGCAAACAACGTCGGCATTATCTGCTCCAAAAAAATTAAACATTGCTGTCGTGTTTTTAACTAAATGAAAAAATAAAGAAATATATAAATAAATGCCTTTCCGGAGAAAACAAAAATTCGCCTATAAATTGTCGTTCAATTTTTGAAGGACGATCAAGGCTCGTGTCGGAAAACTATACTCCAAAACCAGAGCTCGGATAACTTTTGGGGAATTTTTTTTTTGTGCTGAATGGAATTTGTGCGTAAGAAGATTTTTAAGTCGAGACGATGAATTAAGAAATATCTACTTAGAGGGTGGTGAGGGGAAGACATTTTTACATGTGTCTCGCAAGCTTTGCATCGAATGAGTCTGAAGCATCGTTAGGTTTTTTTTTTTTTCATTGGTCGCACGATGGGCAAAGAATCAACTAGAGGAGAATCACTCGGCAGGCATGAAAATTGAAGCTATGAAGGAAAATATGGAAATTCGTTACTCATGAAAAAAAAAAAAATTTGCTCCATGGAAATTTCAAGGAAAAAGGAAAAAAATGTTGTGGCGAATTATTTTTTTATTTCATGGAGTGACGGACGATTGTATTCTTCACTGGGTTTTTTTTTAACTCACAGACATCGTTAAATCATCGCGAAATTGTTTCACGAAGAATCACGTTTCACTCGCGTCGTCCGACTATTTCAAATTTCCGTTGTAAACAAGTATGACGTCATGCTATAACGTCGTATTCGTCAATCTTATGGATCAACTTTCAGCGACTTCAGCTGAGTACATTTTTCGTTCGTGGAATAGATCGCGATATCGCACGCACGATCGAATTTATAAAAATAGAACAAAAAAATCGGCATTAATTAATCAGTTATTTTCACTAATTAATTAAGTGATTGAGAATCAGTTAATCATGATCCGATCGATGTATGATCATTCCAATTTTAGCTTCGAAAATTATTTCGTCTCAAATTTCAAGCTATCTATATTTCCATTGAATTATATACAAAATTTGTTGAGTCGAAAATCAATACTGGACGGAAATGAGAACATTTTTTTAAATTCCATATTACATTCTTCGATTAATTTAAATTGTAATAAAAACAACAAATCTTTGTCAGTGTTTTCGAATTTAACGCTCGTCTTCCAATGTTTTTCGGTACCTGACGACGTCATAAGGGGGATTCAGTGAGACGTCGTCATCTCAATCCGCGTATTAGTATTAGCCTGAGAGTGAAGAATTTTCTTCGTTTGAATAATCATGTTTATGTATTTATTTATTTATTGCATGAATTTTTTTCCCGCAGGTGAGCACATCAAAAATTGGAGATCCCGATATTTCGTCCTGCGGGACGACGGAACGTTAGTCGGATTCAAAGCGAAGCCGGATCAACAAATGGCAGCGGCAGCTCAGCCTCTCAACAATTTCACCGTTCGAGGGTGTCAAATAATGTCCGTCGACAGACCCAAGCCCTTCACGTTCGTTATCAGGGGCCTGCAATGGACGACCGTCATAGAAAGAACGTTTCACGTTGAAACGGATCAGGAACGCGAAGATTGGGTAGCCGCGATCAGGTTGAAAACACGATTTCATTTATATATATATATATATATATATATATATATATATATATATATTTTTTTTTCTTACAAAAACATGTCCGAGAAAATAATATCTTCAAAATTGAAGAAAAAGCTTCCTCCATGAGGAAGCAAAAGGAAATCGAAAATTTCATGTTCAGACTGAAAAGACGATCGGCCTTCGTCGCGCTCAGCCGAATCGTGATTCAGCTGAGCGCGAATCACGAATAGAATCGTGATTGTATCTATATATATATTTTTTCCTTATGGAAAAAAATGCCCCAATAGTATCTTCAAACTTGGAGGAAAAAAAAGGAAAAAGAAAATTTCAAGTTGCGATAAATTCGATGTATTTGCCGCTTCCAGATATGTAGCAGACAGATTAGCAAGCGAGGAACAACACCAGCAGCATCAGCCGCAGATGCAAATGTCCTCGTCGCCGGAGGACATGGACATGGAATCGGCAAGCGGCGGACGTTCGGATTCGTGCAGCTCACTCGGTGTCGTGTCCGGCGACATAGACGGCGATGGCAGCATCGACGAGTTATCGGCGAAATTCAGTGTACAAGGAACGTCAAACAGCAAAAGCACCGGCAAGAAGAAAGTCGTACGTACAAAAACGAAAAAACACACA
The DNA here is from genome assembly GCA_964017025.1 of Stenichneumon culpator. Classification (NCBI taxonomy): domain Eukaryota; kingdom Metazoa; phylum Arthropoda; class Insecta; order Hymenoptera; family Ichneumonidae; genus Stenichneumon; species Stenichneumon culpator. The sequence continues at coordinate 12,809,466 of OZ024779.1, read as the reverse complement.
CATTGAGTTTAGGAAAACGAATGTGAAATCTTGTTGTTTTTATTAATTTTTTTATGTAATGAAATTTCCTTGCAGACCCTGGAGAACTTTGAATTCTTGAAAGTTCTTGGCAAAGGAACGTTCGGTAAAGTAATATTGTGCAGAGAAAAAGCTACGGGACATCTGTACGCTATTAAGATACTACGGAAGGAAGTTATTATACGAAAGGACGAGGTAGCTCACACACTTACGGAAAATCGTGTTCTCAGAACGACGAATCATCCCTTTCTAATCGTAAGTTCATTTTCACGCTTTATTAAGTTTCACGTTATGTTGATCGCGCAGATTGTTCGAACAACATGGTACGTATGTCCCAAGTTGTTCGAACAAGTAAATTACGAAGCTAGATGATTTACTACCGATACTCTTTGAGTTGAAAATCGTCGAGAAATGCACTTTAAATTCCAAAGCGTTTCGCAGTCTGGTTTTCGAGATACGACGAGTGAAATGAAAAATTCTTACGTTTGCCTCGGCAGGCTCAGGATCTCGGACTCACTCTTTCACTGCCTGGCCCGCACCACGCTGTCGAGTTTAGCTAACGTCCTTATAGAGATATGCCGTGACGGTAATTTTTTGGAAGCGTCAATTGCCCAAAAAAATTACCGTTTTTTTATTCCAGAAAATGTTTGTTGCGCCATAGCCGTCATTTTTGCTTGGGGTCACAAATATGGTCAAAACAGTGAAAAACATCTATCCGATTGGGATTTGACCGTCATTTTTTTGTCACAATTTTGGTCAACTTTTTAGCATTTTTCTCCCTCCTTGACTTCGTAATCAATCTTATTTTCATTTTTAAAAATATTAATTCATCAATGAAATAATATTATAAAATGAGTAAAAAATTATTTCTATTCTGGTTAACAAGATTGGTACTTCTTTTATTTGGAGTTGCGACCGTTGCGATTTTTAGAGTCAATGCGGCTGTTGTCACAGTGCTGTCATTTCCGGACCGGTCGATTGACGGTCACGTGACAGTCAATTGATAAAAAAAATGACCGATCACAAAGTCGACGCCCATCTCTACGTCCTTGAATTTTTACACCCTTCTTACATCGTACATCCTTAACGATATAAGGACGTACCGTTGCGTTTTCTGAAGCTTAAAAGTAAAAATAAAAAATATGTATTTGTAAGTTACAATTAAACTGGGATTTTCAATTTTCAGTCCCTGAAGTACAGTTTCCAAACAGCGGATCGTCTGTGTTTCGTGATGGAGTACGTGAACGGCGGTGAATTGTTTTTTCACCTGAGTCGCTCCAGGGTCTTCGGCGAGGACAGAACGAGATTTTACGGTGCCGAAATAATATCGGCGCTGGGTTATCTGCACTCACAGGGAATAATTTATCGGGATTTGAAACTCGAGAATCTGCTTCTCGACAAGGAGGGTCACATAAAAATCGCGGACTTTGGGCTTTGCAAGGAGGACATAACTTACGGTGAGTCGAGCCAAGCTGCGCAGGCGAAAAAATGAGTAATGTGTTTGTGCGTTCATGCACACTGGTGACGCACGCGATCAAGTAATTCTACACGCTTCGACGCAGTTACTCTTTTATAAATGTATATTATTCTTGTACTATTTCCGCGAATAAATAGGAAGAACAACGAAGACGTTTTGCGGCACACCGGAGTACCTGGCGCCGGAGGTGCTCGAGGACAACGATTACGGACGCGCCGTGGACTGGTGGGGCGTCGGTGTTGTTATGTACGAAATGATGTGCGGTCGTCTTCCCTTCTACAATCGCGATCACGAGAAACTTTTCACTCTCATACTGCTGGAGGAGGTCAAGTTTCCCAAAGCTATATCGAACGAGGCAAAAGACATGCTCGGAGGCAAGTATCGTTAGGGATTGAAAGAAAAATGTTATTAAGGGCTTACGCCACAGTAAATTTTGTCTCGGTAAGTATACGCTTTACCGATTACATTTTTTTAGTGGTGAAAGGAGAATATATTGAAGAACTTGAAATTTTATGAGAAACGACAAATTTTAATTGTTTCTTAACAAACGTTATATAACGCAGTGTTTCACGAGGGGAAAAAATGATAAAATAGCGGTCATTTGAAAAAAGTAGATTTTTACGCATTTTTCAATACTGAATCATTGCTGCAAATTATATTTTTTTAAATATGAGACAGTCAAAGACTGAAGAATCAGTTAAAGTATACCAGTACAAATTTTCATAAAACTCCCTCGAGCCATTTTTAAGATATCAGAGACACCGATGTTGAAAATCACTTTTTAAGAAAAACGCGTTCAAAGTTCGGCCGCTCCACAGCTCGAGCTTTCCCCAGAACGGTCTCTACCTTTCGTAATTTGTTGAATTTCGACATCAAAATTTAACACAATATTCGTGACACTATAAACTATTAGAAAAAAAAATGTGGCATAAGCCCTTAAATGGCTAAATTGTCTGAAACATGTGGAATCCAAAAATAATACAAAGGAACGATTTAACGAAAGGAAAATTTCTCTTTATCCAGGGCTTTTGATAAAGGATCCGAGCAGAAGATTAGGCGGTGGTCCGAACGACGCTAAGGACATAATGAATCACGCCTTCTTCTCGTCGATCGATTGGTCGGACCTCGTTCAAAAGAAGATACCACCGCCCTTCAAGCCACAGGTAACGTCGGACACCGACACGCGTTACTTCGACAGTGAATTTACGGGCGAGAGCGTCGAGCTCACGCCACCGGATCAGGGTGTGCTCGGCAGCGGCGGCGGTTTGAATTCCATCGCCGAGGAGCAAGAGCACTTTCCCCAATTTTCCTACCAGGAGAGTCACTCGGCGGCAACATCTTCCATCGTATCCATCAATCACTGACACTCGCGTGCCTCACCCACGCCGTACAGCGATACTGGCGCTTGTTGTCCGAATGAATCGTGCCAATACTGGCCGGATACAGAAGCGAAGAGAGCGACGAGATTTCGTCCAAGCAGGCGTTATCGTTCGCTCACGTCGGAAAATCGAATTTTCGGTGAAACGTGGAATAATATCTATCTCGGCCTCCGTTACGCTTGTCTGGTGCATGTTTAGATATTTTAACACATATCTCGAAGTGGTCTCTATCGTAAACATCAAAAAAATGAAAGATAAAAGGGAATCTACGAAATGAAAAATGAAATGAGAAAAGAAATGAAAAATGGAATAAAAATTAAAACGAAAAATGAAATTTTCGAGCAGCGAAATTCTGAAAATTTCTCTTGCTCTGTGGAAAAATAAAAAAAAGCTCGTTGGATTGTCGACGCCGAATAATTATTCTGTATAAAGGAACGAGAGAAGAGGATGCAGCGACATCGCGTTTGTTTTGTTGTGAAAACTGAGATAATTGAAAGAGGGTTGAAAAAAAAAACGATAAGGCAAAAAGCGTCATCACTATTATCCTTAATAATGCCTAGTAATAAATGATTCTTATTACCGATGTAACACGGCGTGCAGGGTGGTATAGTTGAAATGAAAAAAAAAACATAATAATGTGGGTGTCATGGGAAATCTTTTTCAAAGGGGAGGATGATTGATGATGTGTGATCGGCCGGATCTCTCGGAGATCCATCTCGTGACGACGATCACCGTGCACTGAGTAAAGGAGTAACGAACGGAAACAAACCATTATACCGATAAGAAATTATATATATATTATTATTATTATACGCTATAATAATTATATTATTATACATATATTTATATTTTAACAATTAAACGATTATATGGTAATCTTTTTTCCTGGCAATAATTTCTCCCGGAATTTCGTCAAATTTTTCTTCGTTCCTGTGAGACACTTTCGTTCATTAAAAAGTTTTAAAAAGTGGTCGAAGAAAGTCGAGTGTCAATGCGAACTTGTTTTTAGAATTTTGTTCGTTAATTCTCTTTATTTCTTTCGATCATCATGCTTGAAACATTATTCTCACGGATAATTACAACATAACAATAAAAGGATTTTTATAATAATTAGCGAAGGTTGAGCGGGTGCGTCGCGCCGAGGCGATAGTTTGTTGCTCGCAGCTTTAGCTCATCGTGTACTTCGGCAGCGGCTTGTCCTTCACAAGCCACAGCTGGTCGAGGACCGCGCCCTCCTTGTCGTCGGAAACTTGCTCCATATACAGATGCGTCTTGTTGAAAGCCTTCATTCTCGTGTATCCGTAGTCGGAGCTGCGGAAAGCCGACCATTTCGGACGGTCGGGAATGAACTTCTCGCGACCCTCCTTGCATCCCGCCGAGCCGGTCACCACGTGGACCGGGGCACCGTAGTTTCTGTACGGTTGATCGTAACTACCGTTGTAAACCTTGGAATAAATAAAAGCAATCAGATCTTCACTCACTGAGAACCCGACTTGAAAAAAAAAAAAAAACACAAAAAATCGTATTTTTGGGTTTTAAATGGAAAATATTGGGTTGGAGGTAAAATAATTGTTATATTCGTGATCAGCGGGAAAAAATACATCGAATATAGCTGTGAAACAATAAAAATCGAAGGAACAACGTTTTTTCAATGTTTGAGCCACTTTTGGAAAAACGTCGATTTTCGTGATTTTCGAACGGCGATATCTCGGCTCCCAATGGAGGTAGGGAAAATCCGAGGTGCCCATCGTGTTCTACGGGAAAAAATACACAACATAGGGCCTTGTCCGAAGTTTTAGAATCGTTTTATCGTGCCGTGTGAGGACGTTGAAAATCGCACAAAAATGGACTCGAAAGGGGTAACGTTGCAAATTTTTGAAGAATTTTTTTTTATTTTTTTTTAAATTAATCCGCTGGCCTTTTTGGACTAAAGTCCGATGTGACATTAAGGGGTTCGATTTTATGCACGATTTTATGCACTTGGCCGGTTGAAACGGATTAGCTGGTTAAACTATAAAATCCATTAACCGGATAAGATACTTTGTACTTGGTACTTTGCCCAGCTCTGAAAAGATTAATCTCCGCCTACCTTGAAATTATACATCGGCCACATGCGCTCGTAGCTGTGCTCATGAGCCCACAATTCGAGATCGACCCGATGTTTATAGAACAGATCTTCGAGGGCGAACCAGTTGAGAAAAGGCAATCCCACTCTTACGAGAGATTCGTGATTCGTACAGTCATCGGCGTTCTTGTTGCTGCAGTACATCGGCCGATGACCGAACGTGACTATCCACGGCCGCTTCGCACTGGACAGATTCATTCATTTTAGTAAAAAAAAAAATTTTAATCGCGTACAATAAAAAACAACTATAAATTTGTTAATACAATTTTTAAGAGACATTGACAATTAACCACACACGCTGTGTGTGAAATTTCAGCTTGATCGGTCGAGGCTTTCTCAAGTCATACCGGTTTGAATTTTTCGCATAAAGCTTTGTTTCGAAAAAAAAAATCAAGATTTTAATTAAATCGTGTTCAGAATGTTTTGAAACGTCGAAAAATCACATTTCGACATAATTTATTCGCGAAGCTTCCTCTATGACGAAGCCAAAAATACAGAAGATGCTTTCTCACAGAAGAAGCTTTACGAATAAAGGAACATTATGAGGAAGTGATACGACAATTGCAATTTTCAACTTTTATAAGGATGCGATATAAAAATTTCAATTATCATCTTTTTCTAAATATTATTTCTCGACGCTTTGGAACGTTTCGAACACGTTTTCGTTAAAATCTCGAAAAATAAAATTGTCACCAAAACAAAACTTCCTCTATGAGCAAAATAAACTGACGATGACGAGGTTTGCGTTTTGGTAATTTGTGCAGCGAAATCAACCCACCGGACTTCCGGTTTATTCGCCTCTTCCAAATCTTTCTCGAGCCACTCGTACTGCTTGACGAGCTGCTTTATGCCGTAGTTCATGAAGTAATACGCTTCGGTCTCGATCGCAATGAAATGCACCGGTCCCATGTTGAAGCTATACCACAAACCTTCCGAGTTTCCTGGCATCGAGAATCGTGCTCTGCAAAAAAAAAACACCGAAAGGTAAACAAAATATTAAATCGATTGAAAAAAAAAGAATAAAAATGGTTGCATGCAACTGATCCGGTAGAGAATAGATTATTCGATAGCTTGGCGATCGCACCTGTAATTACTGAAATTGTATGCTTCCTCGTGATTGCCGGGAACCGTCATGTACGGCAGATAAGCGGCGACGCCCTCGATCTGCTTCATGAACTGATCACCTACACGCGCGTTGTCGCTATCCATGTCGTAAGCAAAATCGCCGACGTGAATAGCCGCGTCGTAGAGACCGCGCTGAGTCTCCTCCTGAAGTCTCGCGAGACTCTGAGCATTCTCGTTGCCCATGTCGCCGAAGATTACAACCTGGGGCGCCCAATTCGGCGAATCGTCCGGCGGAGTCACCACGTAGAAAACATCCGACCAGCCGAACTTGCTGCCGCAGTGGTAAGCTGAATGAAATTTAAAGAACTAATTAATAAATAAGAAAATAAATCATTATTTTTGCCGATAAGTATAAATAGAAATGCTTGTGTTCCAATATAAAAAGTTATATCGGACAAAAAAGAAAATTAAATAAAAAGAAACTGCATTAAAGCTATTTTCCGATTCTCATGAAAAGAGATGTGGAAATTCCTTGCAGTTGATCAAGAAATGCAGTAGCGTCTCGATGCCAAATACATAAAGAAACAAATGTTTGTAAGCGACACGTAACCGGGTAGATATTTATATGCTCCTGAAACTTGCTCTGACTTACTGTATTTGCTTCCAGGCGTGAGATCTTTAAGCAGGACTCTGTGAATGTACTGCTTCCGTTTTTCATTTCCACCATCAACGAATAGCGAACTCTTGCCTCTGGCGGTAAGAATGAATCCGCCTATTCCGTACTCTACGATGGAGTCCTTGGTATCGTTTTTGGTGGTCCATGTGACGACGATGTCTCGAATGTTTTCTATTTCAAACATAAATTTTATACGGCACAAATCGTAGCAATGATCAATTTAATTTAAGCAATTTTTTTTTTATCTTTGTACCTCCATAGGCGAGATGAACGGCTTCAGGCTGGTATTTGACGACTCCTAGGGCAGTCCCCAGGAAGCCGAGCAGCAACAGAAGAACCGTCGACGTCATTATCCTACTTCCAAAGACTGCAAAAATCGTACAATTAAAAATACATTAAAAAAAAATACAAAAAAACAACTCTTTTAAAAATAAAAAATCTCGCGATTAAAAGAAATGAATTAATGAATAATTTGCGTTATTATCGGCCCCACTTTCCCAAACGGTGAACGATTGTAATGTACAATATTGTATCAAATAACGAAAAAATAATTGAATAATTTAATTGAATTACGTTTGAACGAATAATCGGTGGATTTAATGAAGATTTTTGAAGGTGAATAATGAATAGCAACGAGCGCAATAATCGTTAGGAAAAATGTGAATATGTAATTAGATTACAGCCGAAGGGCAGAACGATGACAAAGCGTATCGACGCGACCGAAACGATGAGATAAACAAAGCGCGAGCGACTCGGAAGAACAATGAAAACGAAACATTCGATGATGATTGTTGTCGCGACGCGTGTTGTCTGCAAATGCGCTTGAAAACTGGTGAATTCTTTTTTTGATAAAAAAAAAAAATTAAATGTACTTACCGGATAGACAAATTGTAGAAGTCCGATGCGACGGATGAGTTTTCGACTGCATTGACACGAAGCAAATACACGACTGCACAACTGTAGTGCGATGAGATCACTGATGGCGTCTCGCAGTGCAGTAAAACGTCACCGAGATACCGAGCAGCTGACAGGTTGACAACAGTTGATAAGCGACTCGATCGAGCGAGGATGCGCTTTTGGCGTTGCACTCGCAAGAGTTACACGCACAGCTGATAGAGTGGCCATGCGCCATCTTATCCGTCGCTGCGGTAGCTAGGCAACGAGAATACACCTCGTTCCAGCTATTCGCTGACTAATTTCCTTTTTTTTTCTTTTCTTTTAAGACAAAAACATAAGCATAGGGATTTGGTCCAAAAACAGGTCGGTTTAAAATTGTTTTTTTAGGGCCGGTATTAGAAGGACAAAACCGGGTTTTTACACGCAAATAGTATAAGATGATGTTATACAAGGTTTACAACGATTACAACTTTTTCTATCTAAAGAACAGATTAGCTGAAAAAAAATGTTCATGTATTTGGTAAAAACAAATAAATGAGGATTTCTTAAAATAGTTTGTACAAACATTTTTACAGTCGTTTATGGAAACTTTTACGCATCTATTGATTATAGTGAATGGTTATTTGTATTACAGCAGATGTCCTTAACCCAGAAAAACATTAATTGCAATGGATTTACGAAAATATTAACTGGTTTGTTCTAATTTTCTGAAAGGTACATATTCGTTCAGTTTTATCGAAGAATAATCCGTAATTCTGCTCGCTTTCGAGCAAGTACAAAACGAATGGAATTTTTGTGTCGATAAATGACGTGCGCTTTGTCCGATGAAATATTTTCTATTTTAATAAAGAGGAATCGAGGGTGAAGGAAAACAGTACAAAATTGTGAAACTCTTTGGTCTTCATTTAAAAAATGTCTTTCTATGCGGAATTGCATCGCCTCGTTGCAGCTTGTCATTGATGGACAGCTGTTTGTTAATTATTGGTGTGATCAAAATAGATCGTAAACGAGGGATTGAATAACCATAGTCTAGACTCCCTTGAAATAGAATCGCCCTGAATTAGCAACGAACCGTTATCATTTTTATAATACTGCGGCTCGAAAATACCTCGAATGTTATTCCGTTCTAACGAGCACGCGTATTATTACTATAAACGACGTTACCGTGCGGTAATCGGTCTCGCGGCTAATCCGGGATCGAGTACGCGTTATGTTTCACGTAACACCCTTTCGCAGCGACGATCGCGTACATTTTAAATTCAGTAAAATAGAGCATGAAATGATATTCGCGATAGAAATGATAAATTCGCGGTTCGATTAAAAGACACGAGAGAGTCGCTTATTTTCCGGTGCTCAAATTTTCTTTGACACGGTCGGATATTAAGTAGAGAAAAAAGGGGTATTATCATTCTCTTTTCTGCGTACATCCAGACGACAGAAGGCGAAGGAGTGTCGTTCTCGCACAAGCCTGCGGCCACAATTAGTGGGAGATTGCGCGTCACCGCTATGCAACAAGTCTCTCCAGTTCTTTCTCCTGAGAATCTCCGCAAATTGGAACATTTTGCGTGTCTGCGACGTTACGTAAATTTCGCTTTGCACTCGAGATATTCGGCCGGAGTGCATTCCCGAGGCTCCGTATGTCGGCGCGGAGAATCCATAGCAACTCCGAACTCGCAAGTGATACATTAAATTACAGTTTAAATTATAATAATATAAATATATTGAAATACGAAAATATGAAAATATTGGTTCGAATACTGTTTATTATCAGAAATAAAATTATCTATATTCGAGCACCCTTGAGCCTCGTTCAACTCCATACACTCTTTCCGATTCGCCGTCACGGACTGTCCGAAAGCATCTCCAATAGTACAAACTTAATTAACAAGTATATCTCCCGTTCCACTTCTCCCACGCTCCCACGACAAAGCCCCTTTGCGAAAACAATGAGACCCTTGGACAAAGCCTTCATTCTCCATCCCACCTCGTGACATTGATTCAACAATTTCATCGAACTTTTGTACAGGAAATGAGCCTCACGAAGCCGGCAGTTCTGATTTCCTTTAGACTCTCCCGCTCCAATTCCGTCCATCCTCCCTTATATACCCCATACTCACATTTGCACAATAATAATTATTATTTATTTATTTATTTATTAATCAACGGGCGATGCCCTTTTACACATTTAAATAGTCTATAAAATTTGAAACATTCGATAATATACATGTGATTGTGATCAACACATTAAAATGTAAGTGATGAGTGATAATATGAGTAATAATAATAATAATAATAATAATAATAATAATAATAATAATAATAATAATAATAATAATAATAATAATAATAATAATAATAATAATAATAATAATAATAATAATAATAATAATAATAATAATAATAATAATAATAATAATAATAATAATAATAATAATAATAATAATAACGATAATAATAATGACAACAATGCGGAGAGCATGGAAGTACACAGCTCGAGAAGCTCGAGGTCGTCAAAGTCCCGTCAGCAATTATGTGTGTCGCGAGCACAAGTGAAGAGGAAAGAAAAAAAACAACAACACAGCCTACTGCGCGAGAGAAAGAGAAAAAGTGATCGGGGAGAAAAGCGAAGAAAAGGTGAATAAGAGGCGAGGAACGTGGGGAGAGAATAGGTGGAGAAAAATAGACAATCGAGGCCGCGAGAGGGTCGAGCGCGAAGCATGACCATGAGGGAAAGATGGAGAGAATAAAAAAAAAAGAAATAGGAGCGAGCATCGGAGGGATGTGAAAGGCTTTCGCTGAACAACGATTGTAGGAAGGAGAAGTGCGAGCGAGCGGAGAAGAGTAGATTGTACGGGAGTGTAAAGTGCGAGATCAATATAGAGGATCGAGTCTCTCTGGAACTGGCCACTTCCCTGCCTAGCTCTGGATAGACGCCTCTCGTCGTCCTGTTGCCTTCGGTAGTACTGATATTACTATATATATATAGTGTATAACTATGTATATATATATACATATCGAGTAGTACTGGAGATGCTTAATATTCTAGCCCGATTACCCAACCCCTCGGTGAGCCGTTGAGTGTGCAATATCGTTGTCGATGCGACAGCTAGGCCGAGACAACCCTCGGACCAAACACCGTTGGGACATCGTCTAAATTCGCTTTCTAAACTCTCGCGAGAGAAAACTTAATTTCGTCGGCAATTTCTCCACAGCTCGGAGCGGTTTGTGTCTACCGTCGGGAATCGAGTGCCTGTTATGATTCCGTTACCGGCAGAAATAATAAACTGATGGCGGAAATAATGAAGATCAGCGACAATTTTTTTTACTCATAGACGATCATCGTAGATAGTGTGAAGGATTGTTAAAAAAACAAATGGTTGGGATGTGTGCACAGCGAGATGCCGAGCAAATTTTGTCTTTGAAGAATTTCTTAAGAGTCCGCAGTTTTCGAGCTATCGGCGATTGAAGTTTTCGGCCAATGGGGCGGACGGAGCGACCGTGGCGCCGCCTGGCGGAGCGCCGTCATTGGACGGAAACTTTGGAAGCTCGTAACTCGGGAACTACGCATCGTAGATCGTTTTGACAAAGGGAAAATTTATTCGAATTTCAATGGCGAATCCAATTCCATAGGTTTTTCAATTGAAATTTCTTTTTTTTTCTACTTTTACATCATCGTGCGTATGTACATGTTTTTTTGACGCTCCATAGTTCAGATAGAGCGCGAAAAGTTTCCTGTCACCAGTTATCCCAAAGCTATCTATTAAAGATCTTCGATCGAAGCTTCACTTTCCACCCGAGACGAGCTTTTCCCTCAAGTGGCCTCCACTTGCCCGCCCTGTCCCCGAGCGGCTCGACGAACCATCACGAAATTTGCAAGTCATCCTCGTCTAGTCGCTGCCTCACACCCTCGATTTTTCCAAACCCCGCCCCTCCCCCGGCCCTCGCCAATAAATTATTTTCCACCCCTACGACCTCTTCCGCGCAATAAAGCCCCATTCACCGAGACCTCCGACCCGGAGTGCATCCCCAATGGTACATTCCACATTCCAAGTTCATCGACCCAACACCCCCCCTACCCCCCCCCTGCCCCTCCAATAGCCGTCGGTATCCTCCTCGAAAAATTTTCCCTCGAGATTCCGGTATTCCTTTCTCGGAATAGCCCCACCGACATTCGCCCGCCGACCATCCGTGAAAACAAACCGGAAGCTCGCGCCCTTTCCGATGGCCGGACAGGGAGACTGCCGAGGGATGCTTTCTGACCGTCTCTATCTCGGCACAGGCCAGTCTATGCGCAGGAGTACAAAAGCCGGGAAATGGATCCTTGCCCGAGACTCACCCTGCGGGACGTACTTCCTCCCCCAGGACCACCCCCACCCCCTTCTTTCGATTCAACAATTCTTCGGTTTTTCTTTCCACCCCCTCCCCACTCCCCCCCAACGGGAACCCGTCCCTCCGTCCCGGAGCCTCGGCTTTCTCGCGCCAGGGGTTGTTTTCTCGCTCCCCCGGCTCGGGGATTCTACAACGAGGAGAGCTCGGGGCGCGGAAGGTGGAAGCTCGGGGCGAGGGGTTGCTCTCTCCCGTTGAGGACGACCGCGAGAGGGGCGGGGGGAGGGGAGGGGGGGGGGTGAATAAAACGGAGGGTGCGCGGGCGCACGCGTTTCCCCGACGACGAGGACGAACTGCGAAGAGGGGGCGAAGGGGGGGGGGGAAGAGGGACGAGGAACGTGAAAGCCACTAGTCAGTCGGTCGTTCGAGCCAACTCCGATCTCGCCGGTGGGGTTGCGCTCGTGCCTTCTTAACCTTCGTCATCCCCCTCGGACAATAAATAAAAGTAGAAAATTAATTTAAAAAAAATTAAAAATCGAGAAGTCTCTGGGAAGAAGCCTGGAGCGAAAGGGAGGAAAAAACAACACCCTCGCGCGAGCCAGAGAGTCCTCCGATGGCCGTCGCGAAAACGTGACAGTGTTGTTCGTCGAGTCACCGGAGCGAGGGGGTTGAAAAAAAAATTGACAAAAAAAAATATATATATATATAGATATACATATATATCTATATATAGATATAAAAATAGGTTGATAAAGGTCGAGGGACAGGTGGGTGGTTTTTGAACGAGTTACGCACCAGGCTGTCGCGCGGACGGAGGGAATCGCCTAAGGGCGCTTGAATAGGCCCGAGGATGATGCTCAATCCGTCCTCGTCGTCCTCTGGTCGTTCAACGAGGTCGCCGAACCACCGTGCCGAGGAATCGCCGAAGCGGTGCCAGAGTCCGGCGTCCGGGCCGATACCGAGGGTAGCGTTGACCGTCGGTGCCTGCGCTTGCGGCGGCGAGGCTTTCCGTCAAGGAGGCCGCAAATTCGCGCTTGCGATTAATCCAGCGAGGAGCGCGGAGCGCACGAGCGCGTCGGGGCTCTCCCGTCGATCGAGGGTGTCGTCGGGCTCGCCGTATCCGGAACGATCGACGAGACGGAGGATCGAGTACAACGACTTCTTCACCAGCGAAAGAGATTGCCGGCGATCGCACTGCGACGAGCCGAGGGAACGCAGGTGGCCGTCGAGAATCGCTCGGCTACGTCGAGGGGCGAACTCGGCGATTCGAAGCGCTGATCAATAAGATGAGTCGCGGTTAACGCTGCGAGCGATCCCGAGGAGAAGGAACGAGCTCGGGTAAAGAAGAAAAAAAAATTAATCAATTTGAAAAAAATACGGCTTTAAAAAAAAATTATCATTAGGGAGGAATCTCGGAAGCTGGGAAATTTGGGCTCGGTTCGCGGGAGTTTTGGAGCAATGAGCCAGCCCGATGTAAATGAACGTCGAGAAGTAAAGTAAAAAATTAGATAATGAGTAACGAATGAATGAATGAAAAAAAAGGAATTTTACGCAAGGCGGAGCGGAATTGTACGGAGGGAGGAACAATGAAGGAGAGATGTGCCAAATGATAATACAGCAGTGTAGCACGTAATATCCTTCCGGGGTGTACCACCCAGCCGACGACGGGGGAGGGACAAATTATTACGTAAAATCACAGAGCGAGATAGATACGACGGAGACGAGAGGCAGTGTCGGTTCTGGTGCTCGAAATTGTGTGAGTGCGTCGTGCGCGCCGATGCTTCTGGATGTTGTAGGCAGGAGAGAACCGAGGAAGGTGGGTGGAACGCGCGCGCAATCACATCGCAATCTCCCATGGTCTCTACTATGGACCGTCGACGTTTTACTTGTGTCGCGGCGAAAACCGTCGTGTGTGCGTGGATGACTGTGTTGTGACTGTGTTAAAAGAAAAAAAAATTTTGTGCAAAAATTGAAAAATTGAATATTTGGAGAATTTCGAAAATTGAAATTGAGGATTGAGTAATTGAAAAATAATTATTTGATAAAGAAACAGAAAATTTGGTGTTCATGTGCGCGATTTTTGGGGGAGCGAGCCGGGTCGAGGGACGAACCGGGGGAGAACACTGCGAAAGGGGGTGAAAGACAGTTACGCATTTTTAAATCGCGCTCAGAAACGGGGCTTGCTGTTGTGCCGTCGGCGGGGATAAAAAATTTGAGGCTCGCCGAGGGAAGGAAAACGTCGAGGCGGGAAAGAGTTGACTGTCGATAGAGCGGGGTTTTTTTTTTTTTTTTCAATTTTTTCTCGTTCTGCAAGACTCGGAAGAGCGATAATCTGCGACAATGGTCGACTTGGGAGGATACATCATCATTTTGATGAACGACAATGGCAAGATCAAACTGTACGGTAAGTCACGGTGTTTACTTTTTTTAAATTAAAGTTTACGGAATTTTGGATAAACTGATTTTTGTCTTTCTTTAAATGATCCTTTTCGAAAAAGTATCGATGAAAGTATTGAAATTGAAAGAATTGAAATTAAAGAATGGAAATTGAAAGTATGGAAATTGCAAGAAACTGAAATTGACTCTTTTTACGAGCTCGAAGGTTAAAAAGAAGGGTTGTGTATTTAACACTTCTTGCCCACAAAAGCTCACGATAATTTATTTTTCAACCAATCGTATTTTTAACTGAAAAATCTTAAAATGAACGTGAAAAATAATTCTTTTTTTTGGACTTTCGTGGACAACAAGTGTTTTTTAAATATGTGGATCGACCTCGAGTAATGAAATTGTAATGACATTTTACTATGTCACCGAATTTTCCACCACTCGAAATCGTACGACGTATCGAGAGATGAAAATTCATAATTATCTGAATTTGAACTAATAAAAAAAGTAATAATAATTCGTACCTGAGTTTAATGCCCGAGAATTCGTGGTAATTGGAATACACTTAATTGGAATGGTGCACAGGCTCGTCGGCGGACAACGCGGACAATCCGGAGGTCGGGGACGAGATTCTCGAGGTCAACGGTCGTACGCTGGAGAACGCGACCGACGTCGAAGTCAGCCATTACATACACCAGGTGAATGTCTATGCCACGAGAATGCCTCGTATAGTTCGCCAGCGAGATAAATCGAGAATCATACAGCGAGGAAATGATCCAGAGTGCCAGAATAAACGCCATAAAAACCATTAACTTATGAAGAAAAATAAATAACATCATTGCTTCAACCCCAGACAAATGAATTCAAAGTGTTTTTTTTTTTAAAGATAACGTCACCAAAAAATCATCCAGTCGAAGATAATAATAGTTGCAAAGCCACAAAAAAAAAATTGAGTTTAACCGGACTCTTTATTTTCGACTTTCAGTGCATCAAGTCGGGAACGATAAGTCTCCAGGTGACCCGCAGAACGGGAAACAAAATGAGTGAGTTGAAGTTGCTTTTCTCAATACCACGACGACGATGTAGATTTTTGTAGTCAATTTTTTTTACTGACATTGGAGAGACGACAACCTATTTATTATTTATTTACCACATATTATTTATTCGCAATCGACTTATGATTTACTTATTCTCAATTATTAATGCTCTACGTTATTTTGGCTGAAAAATTGCGTTTCCCGATACTTCGATTATACTTAAAATTTACAAAGTGTCGAATTCCAAGTCCTGGAAAAGATATATTTAAAAATCATACTTTATTCGAATAATGGCGCATTTACATCTCTACCACTCACGACTCTACCAGAAAACATCTCTACCATATTACAATTCTACCGTATTAGAACTCCACCGGAATTGAAATAAAATTCTACCGGAATGTATTCCGGTAGAGAGTCGTTGCAATTACGATAGAGTTTTATTTTGATTCTGGTAGTTTTTTAAGACTTTCTGTTAGAGATTTTGGTAGAGTTCTAATACGGTAGAGTCGTAATATGGTAGAGATGTTTTCTGTTAGAGTTGCTATCTGGTACAGTTGTGAGTGGTAGAGATGTAAATGAGCCGGAATAATAATAAATGATAAATAATTATGTTTATTTTAATCCTGCCCTATTTTAAAAATAATGCACGTTAAAAATTGATTATACCGTGAGCAATAAAGAGTCGGAGAGACGCGCGATGGTGAAGACCGCTTCGGGGACCCTTTTCGAATATCCGATATAAATTCGAGCTGGCGAAGCGTGTTTTATTGGAACGCGTGAGCGAACATCGGCGGTCGGCCTCTCGTTCCATCTTACTCTCGTTTAACCGAACACAACAACAACACAGTAGGTAGATCCGACCGTGGACCGGCGTTTGCGGCTGCACGGCGATCCTTACCCTCCGGCCACGCTCTCTCCCCGCTAGTCCGGCCAGTGGAAACGGCTAGTGTGGGTCAGACCGCGCTCGAAAGGCCATCCAAGACGATACACGAACGACCGCGAATCCTCTGTCGATCCTCGATGTAACTCCTCGTCGCTCGATCGCCATTAACGATTCATAGTTTCGTCAATCGACGCCGGCTATTTCCAGCTGTTCGCGGGAGTCAATTTAATTTAATGGAACACCGTTCGGTGCTCGGCCGATCGACGGGTTTAGAACGAGGTCAGCCGGGGCCAGGCCGCAGCTCGTGGAAGTCGACCATTAAAATTTCGCCTCAACGAAAGGGTACTAAAAATTTGAAGCGCCGTAGTACGCCGGCGATAACACGGTGATGAAAGTGTCGAGCTCACTTTCTTCGGCAAAATAACTGGAAAAGGATTGGGCAAAAAAAAAAATAGTGGAAAAAATGGAAAATAAAAAGGGTCTTATTTTCTGAATGGCTCGATAAAATTTTATGGAATTTTTATGGTATTGTCGGAGAGTCGATAGTACCGTCCGTGATTTTTTTTTTCAAATTTGTTTTACCCGTCCTTTTCATGTAGTATGTGACTTTTTCCTTAGATTTTTTCATTGTCTGGAGCCTCCAAATCGACCACTTTTTTTTCAAAAAATCAAGACTCTTTCGAATAAAAAAATATGTAGAAAAAAATTCAAATCGACGCTTGAAACCTCGGGCGAATGCTATCTATCGGTCGGCGAGAAAGATGGAAACAAATGAGAAATATGAAAAGTACTTTATTTTCTAAATGGCTCGATAAAAGTTTACTGAAATTTTATGGCATTTTCGGCGGGTCGATACTTCCGTCTGTAATTTTTTTTCGATTTTATTTTTTAACCTTCCCTCCCACACAGTACAAGAATATTTTTTCAATGTCCGGAGCCTCCAAATCAACAATATTTTTTCTCAAAAAATCAACATTCATTCCAAAACAAAAAAAAAAAAAATTGCCAAAAAAATAGAAACCGACGTTCGAACCCTCGGGCGATGCCACGTGTGTGCCGGAGTGAAAGATGATCCGATACTGGCCGTCCAGGTGAGAAGGTCTCGAAAGACTCGGTATCGCGAGAGTTCCTCGCGCGGTGGGGTCCGTAATCCCCGCCGTCCTCTTTCGTGTCGCCTATACAGTGTTCCTCTGGCCAGGTGGGAGTGAAAGCCAGCCAGCCACGAGAACACGAAGCCGAGCCGAGGCGACGGCAGCAAAACAGCGACCGAGGCAAAATCCAAGCCGGACGACTAGCACGAGCGACGAGCGACGAACTCTATAACCAACTCCGTTCACCGTAGCCAGTCGCCGGGACTTATCCCGGGGCGTACAGTTATGCGGTATGAGCGTTCACGAAGACGCGGCCCGCTCGTCGCTCGTCCGATTTACTCCAGCTGGATATTCGAACGGATAGTCATACCCGACGGACACAATTGCATTTAACGCGAATCCGGTAGTTTTAGCGTTACCCCCACTCACGTCCCCTCCCCCACCCCCTTACCTAACATACGGCTCCAGGAAATGCAACGAAGTGCAACGTTCGGTGCATAAAACTCGCAGTTCAACCTGGCTGGTGCTTGTGTTCGGTGTTGTTTTTATCGTGAAATTTTTATTAATTTTTTCTGTCGGAGATTCGAAGTGTGATAGTGTGTTATCGAGTTATTGGTTCAAAGGTGCGTCAAGGATTTTTTTTGGAGCACACGGACGGATTTTCGGTTGGAAAACAAAAAATTGAGGTGGGCATATATATTTTTCTTTATTTTTAGGATGAAAAGATTGAACGGTTAATTTAGTTAGCTGGATGTGTGCTAGTAGCGTGAGAGGATTGTGGTGTGCTTGGAAGGTAGGGAGATCGCGGCGTGAATCATCGCTTCGGCGATACGTAAGTCGCTTATTGCGAGGCGTTGAAAAGTTACGATGGTGTCGGGTGCGAGACGTTTCTTCGATGTTGAAATTCATTTTTTTGGGACGGATCGGAGGTTGGGGAAAAAATTGAAAAAATTGTCGAATGGAAGTGTTAACCGATCGAGGACGTGATAAAAATTTGGCAACGATTCGTCGAACCGTTTAAAAGATACCGCACTTTGAACATGAACTACGCATTTCCTACAGTCCATCAAGCTGCTGAATTCCATGTAAGGATGTAAATAAATAACGATTCGAACCGCGAATTCGATTCTTCAAATTAAGAATCAGCAATCGAGTAAACTTTGAAAAAAAATTCATTCGTCACTCAATCGATGAGGTTAATAAAATAGATCACATTTTTTGACGTTTTAGACTATTTTAAGTACTCGGCAACTACAATCTCATATTTTTTTATTTTACCAAGACATACCTTTCTGTATAACGAACCAAAATGGTAAAAAAGTAATTCGCTATTAAATGTAATTAAGTGTAAATCCGTACTAACAGTTTATGTTTAACTCATCTAATTAATAGCGTATTTCTATACATTATCCAAATCATGGCATTGTGTTAGAAAAAAAAACATGTGATATCTTGTATCTCTATATGTGCATCGAACGCGCAAACGTAAAGAATGATAAGACTGTCCTCATTACCTGAAATATAAATGTATTCAAATTTATAATATGTTTTTTCAATTATATTTTATTGGAAGTCATAACATTTTTGTAAAGCGTTAACAAAAGGACAATCTTTCTTACCTGACCGAAAGATCTCGCACACAAGGTTCCATATTTCCCGGCTTTTAGCTGGCAAGGTATGTGACAAAGCATCATCATCAATTGTACGGATTTCTGAGCCTCCGGCGCTAAGTTGTACCATTGACTCTTGGGTCTACGCGGTAAAAGACTTTTTTATGAGGCCACTCCACCGATCTGCGACTATATACTCACACACATGTGTAAATACTAATACTGTGATCCATAAGAATTTGGGAAATGTTGCAGTCTACGTAAAAATGAAATAAGGTACCGGCTGCAATGAGTGTGGACCTTACGATTGTTTCGGGGTCGTTTTTTGCCAGTACAATCTAAAATTACACGCGTTTTAGTTGTGAATTTGAAAGATTATTCATCATTTATCGAGCCTTTTACCTGAAGTCCTATTGAGTTAATCAGAAGCATACCAAACCCAGTGACAAGAAAGATATTCCATGTAAAAATTGCGTCGATGCGATTGGCGAATCTGACGATGGAGGATTTATTAATAATATTGAATAGTTTCAGTAAATACATTCTCGAAACTATTTTACTTGATAGCATCATTATGTCTGTCAATATATGAAGGAAAATCGACCATGACCAGTGCATATGGTATTCCGCCTGATTTTACTGACATGTTACTGCCGATTCCTTGGAACTTGCGCCTGGAGGTTTCAATACGTTATCACATTGATTAGTACAATTAATTAACGATCATTGACCCACCCCAATGCCTCAAAAACACCAGAGACGTGTTGTACGTAAATGATTATCATAACTTCAGTGGCCACCATGATTATTATACCCGAACACGAGCATACGTAAATATACATAATGATGTACCAATAATATTTCTGGGCGTCAAAATAATAAAAGTCGACAGGATATTGAAATTTTCGGGGTGCTGTACCGTTTTTTAACAAAACGTCGATGATTGTTGGTATTAACGGCTGGGTTACATAAGAGATGACTGCAACATTCATCCAAGCTGTATACAATGTCGATGAATCTATTAAACTTTTATCAACTTCTGAACTACCAGGTACCATACTCGATCAACCTGTATACGCAATTGTCATCTTTCGTCCCTGCTCAGCGTATTCGTGAAGAATGTTAACTTCTCGATCTTGAGCCCACACTTGCCAATCCGTACGAATACTATCCAGCAACATTACTGTCTGTACGTATCGAATATATATATCATTAACAGATATCCATTAATCGGCTTACTCTCGTCTCGATTATTATCGAGTTTCAATTCATGAAAGTATAGCTGACCGTCTGCACGTTGCACACCCAACTAATCCCTTTTATAGCGCAAATAATTTCGAAAACGAAAATGATAACGCATTCAAAAATTATTCTTGCGTCGTCACGATATTTCACAACAGCTAGTATCTGAGCTACGACGTGAGTGGCCAGGCCAACAAGTAAAATAGCAGAAAGGGTGACTCTGACACAGGTGCTCTGATATGGCCAATATCCAAGGAGCATCATCAAAGTTTTATTTAATCTATAGTAACGATGTTGAAAGAAGTCCATCGCAACTCGAAGTTCTATCGACAACGACGCTAGAGCTACTGCTGCTGTTCCCGAAGCAACACAATACACTCGCTGGCTTGCTTTTTCATACGTTAAATTTTTATTTCCTTGAGATAAATTTTTATTGAATTATATCAATCAAAGTTATCAAAGTATAGCGTCTCGATGGACGTTTAAATTTCCTCACGCCAAAGATGAGTGAAAGTGGTACGAAAGGGTATAGACTTGGCAATCTATAGACTCTCTGCCCTCCGTACGCATCATTACGTATTCAACTCCCCAAGTTTTCCGAAAAACTATTATTCCAATGAGACATCATGTTTACGTTGATAGTTGCTAGAAAATAATTCTTTTATCACAGTCAGTTGATAGTTGCTAGAAAATAATTCTTTTATCACAGTCAATTGAAATTTTTTTTTTCAACCGTGGCTTAAAATGGAAGCATCAGGAGACTTGAAAGGGGAATTATTTTCTACGGTGTAAAACCGCAATTGTACTTGAGTGGCCACCAACGAAGAAGCAGGGTTTTCCGATGTGGGGAGAGCGGTAGCACTATGAGAGGGTTGATAATCAATATCTTTTCCGTCCGTGATGTTGAACTGTGTGCACTATTTTTTTCTCTTCAGAATGGCTACATTATAGTCTTTTCTACAAGTTTATCAAAGAAGAGGTATGTGGTACAAGGAAAGTATACGGCCTACTGAATGAGTATGAACTGCACATCAGTGCAACCGTGTACTGGGTCGTGTAGTGATGCTTTCGTGAATTCTCGTAAGATGGGTCGAGATACGGCTTGACAAGGCCCATCTTACGGGCGAACCCATGAAGCTTTTAATGGTCGAAATGTATTGCAAAATTGAATGTAAAAATTCCTGAAGTCGAATCTTTGTAACGCGCAATTTCAAAAACACTTATAACGTGTCCTTCCCTGTTGATTATGAATCTGTAACTAATTTTACTGCTAACGCGGTATTTAATGCAGAAATTCGTGACGGACATAAAATAAATAAATGAATAAATAAATGTTTAATTGAAAATCTTAAACATTTCCTCTTACAAAAGACATGACTCTCGACGGATCGAGATAATTATATTAAAATAATCGAAATCGTGAAGTCAATTTCCGAAGCCAATCCTCCGTATCGTATGTAAGATATGCGCACGTAACGTAAAAGCGCGCAAAAATTTAAAATAGCTGACTCCAACTTTTCGCAAATTATAGAGATTGTAGAGGCCCAGAATCAATCACATACACATACACACATCCGAAAGCCAGGTAAAAATCACGTTTCTCGGCGTTTTCGACTATTTCAAGTACTCTGCCACTAACATTTCGATTTTTTTTCGTTTTACGAGGTCACAGCTCTCAGTATAAGGAAGCACAATGGTGAAAAATTAATTCGCTGTTAATGTAATTCAGTGTAAAACTGTACTATCAGTTTATATTTGATCATGTTGACTTATGTAAGTAACGGAGTATTTCTATTCATCGTCCAAGGCGTACCATTTCGTTAGAAAAATAATAAAAATCACTTCAAAGGAAGTCTGGGAATATAAACTCGGATATGATTCATATTCCACTACAATTTGACTTTTATATATAATTACACTGAACATTCGGATTATCACACTATGAATATAAATACTACCTGTCCAGAAAATTCTTTACTATTATTTCGATAAGAAATAAAAAATAATAATAATAAGTAAGGTTAAGTGCGTAAAAATAAAGATGGTTTAAAAAAAATTAATAACGTGTTCGGTAATAATTATTGAACCGAATATTAATTCAAACACTCATCATGCATGAAACACAGATAACGTAAATGAAAACAATAAAAAAAATAAACACGTCATAGTAGGAATGCTCGAGAGATCGCGCATTGAGCCACTGTGAAATTAGCTACGATACACGGTGAAAAGGCAAAAGATGGCGGCATATCTCGCTGAAGTTTCCATGTGGACAAACATGTTCTTTTCCGAAAAGTCTTGATATCTGTGAAATCGCATCGAATCGTAACAAATCCTGAAAAAGACATAGGTAATGATTCAAAGAAACTGCTTGCCAAATTTTTTCAAGAGATTTTTTGTCGATTCGGATAACAGTGGATACCAAGGAAACGCGCAAGGTCCCGTAATCCCCGTGAAACGCATAACTCCCATCTTTTTGCCCTAGCGGGCAGTCAGGAGTTGAAAAATAAAATCTCATCTTTTGTATCCCTATTCATGCATCGAACGCACAAACGTAAAGTATGATATGACTGTCCTCATTACCTGAAATATAAATGTATTTCAAATGTATTCAAATTTATAATATGTATTTCAATTATATTTTCTTGGAAGTCATAACATTTTTGTAAAGCGTTAACAAAAAGACGATCTTTCTTACTTGACCGAAAGATCTCATACACAAGGTTCCATATTTCCCGGCTTTTAGCTGGCAAGGTATGTGACAAAGCATCATCATCAATTGTACGCTTTTCTGAGCATCCGGCGCCAAGTTGTACCATTGACTTTTGTGTCTACGCGGTAGAAAACTTTTTTATGAGGCCACGCCACCGATCTGCGACTATTTACTCACACACATGAATGTACACTAATACTGTGATCCATAAGAATTTGGGAAATGTTGCAGTCTACGTAAAAATGAAATAACGTGGCCGCTGCAATGAATGTGGACCTTACGGTTGCTTCGGGATCGTTTTTTGCCAGTAGAATCTAAAATTATACGCGATTTAGTTGTGAATTTGAAAGATTATTCATCATTTGTCGAGCCTTTTACCTGAAGTCCTATTGAGTTAATCAGAACCATGCCAAACCCGGTGACAAGAAAGATATTCCATGTATAAATTGCGTCGATGAGATTGGCGAATCTGACGATGGAGGATTTATTAACAATATTGAATAGTTTCAGTAAATGCATTCTCTAAACTATTTTACTTGATAGCATCATTATGTCTGTCAATATATGATGGAAAATCGACCATGACCAGTGCATATGGGGTTCCTCCTGGTTTTACTAACATGTCATTCCCGATTCGTTGGAATTTGTGCCTGAAGGTTTCAATACTTTATCACACTGATTAATACAATCAATTAAAGATCATTTACCCACCCCAATGCCGCAAAAACACCAGAGACGTGTTGTACGTAAATGATTATCATAACTTCAGTGGCCACCATGATTATTATACCCGAACACGAGAGTACGTAAAGATACATAATAATATACCAATAATATTTCTGGGCGTCAAAATAATAAAAGTCGACAGGATATTGAAATTTTCGGGGTGCCGTACCGTTTTTTAACAAAACGTCGATGATTGTTGGTATTATCGGCTGGGTTATATAAGAGATGACGGCAACATTCATCCAAGCTGTATACAATGTCGATAAATCTATTAAACTTTTATCAACTTCTGAATTACCCCGTACCATACTCGATCAACCTGTATACGCAATTGTCATCTTTCGTCCCTGCTCAGCATATTCGTGAAGAATGACAACTTCTCGATCTTGAGCCCACATTTGCCAATCCAGACGAATACGATCCAGCAACATTACTGCCTGTACGTATCGAATATATGTATATATATATATATATATATATATATATATACATATACATATAATTAATAGATATTCATTAACCGGCTCACTCTCGTCTCGATTATTATCGTGTTTCAATTTATGAAAGTATAGCTGACCGTTTGCACGTTGCGCATCCAACTAATCCCTTTTATAGCGCAAATAATTTCGAAAACGAAAGTTATAACGCATTCAAAAATTATTCTTGGGTCGTCACGATATTTCACAACAGCTAGTATCTGAGCTACGACGTGAGTGGCCACGCCAAAATGTAAAATAGCAGAGACGGTGGCTCTCACGCAGGTGCTCTGATAAGGCCAATATCCAAGGAGCATCATCAAAGTTTTATTTAATCTATAGTAACGATGTTGAAAGAAGTCCATCGCAACTCGAAGTTCTATCGACACCGACGCTAGAGCTAATGCTGCTGTTCTCGAAGCAACACATTACACTCGCTGGCTTGCTTTTTCATACGTACAATTTTTATTTTCTTGAGATGAATTTTTATTGAATTATATCAATCAAAGTTATCAAAGTATAGCGGCTCGTTGGACGTTTAAATTGGCCCACGCCAATGATGAGTGAAAGTGGTACGAGAGTGGTATAGACTTGAGAGTCTATAGACTCTCTGCCCTCCGTACGCATCATTACGTATTCAACTTCCCAAGCTTTCCGAAAAACTCTTATTCCAATGAGACATCACATTTACGTTGATAGTTGCTAGAAAATAATTCTTCTATCACAGTCAATTGAAATATAATTTTTTTTTCAACCGTAGCTTAAAATAGAAGCGTTGGAAGACTTGAAAGAGGAATTATTTTCTACGGTGTAAAACCGCAGTTGTACTTGAGTAACTACCAACGGAGAAGTAGGGTTCTCGGATGTGGGGAAAGCGGTAGCACTATGAGAGGGTTGATAATCAATATTTGTTTTGTCCGTGATGTTAAATTGTGTACACTATTTCTTTCTCTTAAAAATGACTACATTATAGTTTTTCTACAAGTTTATCAAAGACGAGGTATGTGGTACAAGGAAAGTATACGGCCCACTGAGTGAGTATGAACTGCTACTCAGTGCAACTGTGTACTGGGTCGTGTAGTGAATCTTTCGTGAATTCTCGTAAGATGGGTCAAGATACGGGTTGACAAGGCCTATCTTACGGGCGTAACCACGAAGCTTTTAATGGTACAAATTTATCGCAAAATTGAATGTAAAAAATCCTGACGTCAAATTTTTGTAACGCGTAGTTTCAAAGGCACTTCTAATGTGTACTTCCCTGTTGATTATGAATCTGTAACCAAATTTACTGCTAACACGGTATTTAATACAAAAATTCGTGACGGACATAAAATGAATAAATAAATAAATAAGTGTATAATTCAAAATCTTAAACATTTCCTCTTACAAAAGACATGACTCTCGACGGATCGAGATAATTATATTAAAATAATCAAAATCGTGAAGCTAATTTTCGAAGCCAATCGTTCGTTTCGTAGGTAAGATAGGCGCACGTAATGTAAAAGCGCGCACAAATTAAAAATTGCTGACTCCAACTTTTCGCAAATTATAGAGAATTTAGAGGCCCAGAATCAATCACATACACACACACACATTCGAACGCCAGGCGAAAATCACGTTTCTCAGCGTTTTCGACTATTTCAAGTACTCTGCCCCTAACATCTCGATTTTTTTTGTTTTACGAGGACACAGCTCTCAGTATAAGGAAGCATAATGGTGAAAAATTAATTCGCTGTTAATGTAATTAAGTGTAAAATTGTACTATCGATTTATATTTGATCATGATGACTTATGTAATTAACGGAGTATTTCTATTCATCGTCCAAGTCGTACCATTTCGTTAGGAACATACAATTTCATGTTTGGTATCCCTGTTTATCCATGAACGCACAAAAGTTAAGTAGGACAGGGCTGTACCAGCTGCATAAAATATTTTTTAAAAACTGATTAATTGCATTTCGATGATACACTAGGACCGTGACTTCATTCACAGCGGCGGGACCAGCTCCGCATCACACCTACAAAAATCAGGGCTGCGCATGCCCCGCCCATACTAACTGTCAAGCATGGCCCACAGCTTTCTGCGCCGATCGATATTTGCTCCGTGGTGGGGACTTTGATGGAAACCGAGGGCAAAAGAATCGAGGTTCTAGTGTACTTTATAGGATGTCATAGCATTGTTGTAAAGAGTTGTTAATAGAAAGATCGTTCTTACCTGACCGAAAGGATCACATACACAAGGTTACATATTTTCCGGCTGTTTCGCTGGCAAGGTACGCGATAAAGCATCATCATCAATTATAGGGGTTTCTGAGCCACAGGCGTCAAGTTATACCATTGACTTTTGTGTCTGCGCGGTAGAAGACTTTTTTATGAGGCCACGACACTGATCTTCGACTATTAACTCATGATGTTAAGCTATGTCAATCGCTGGGGTTAATAAAATAAATCACATTTCTGGACGTTTTAGACTATTTTAAGTACTCGGCAACTGAAATCTTATATTTTTTTTTGTTTTACGAAGACATACCTTTCTGTTTAACGTACCAAAATGGTAAAAAAAAGTAATTGGCTATTAAGTGTAATTACACTTAATAGCCAATTACAGATAATTATCTGTAAATCTGTTTTAACAGTTTACGTTTGACTCATCTAATTAACAGCGTATTTCTATTCATTATCCAAGTCGTGCCTATTTGTTAGAAAAAAAAAAAAACATGTGATGTCTTGTATCGCTATGTGTGCATCGAACGCACAAACGTAAAGTATGATATGACTGTCCTCATTACCTGAAATATAAATGTATTTCAAATGTATTCAAACTTATAATATGTATTTCAATAATATTGGAAGTCATAACATTTTTGTAAAGTTTTAACAAAAGCACGATCTTTCTTACTTGACCGAAAGATCTCACACACAAGGTTCCATATTTCCCGGCTTTTAGCTGGCAAGGTATGTGACAAAGCATCATCATCAATTGTACGGGTTTCTGAGCCTCCGGCGCCAAGTTGTACCATTGACTCTTGTGTCTACGCGGTAGAAGACTTTTTTATGAGGCCACTCCACCGATCTGCGACTATTTACTCACACACATGAGTGAATACTAATACTGTGATCCATAAGAATTTGGGAAATGTTGCAGTCTACGTAAAAATGAAATAAGGTACCCGCTGCAATGAGTGTGGACCTTGCGGTTGCTTCGGGATCGTTTTTTGCCAGTAGAATCTAAAATGAAAGGCGTTTTAGTTGTGAATTTGAAAGATTATTCATCATTTATCGAGCCTTTTACCTGGAGTCCTATTGAGTTAATTAGAACCATACCAAATCCGGTGACAAGAAAGATATTCCATGTATAAATTGCGTCAATGAGGTTGGCGAATCTGACAATGGAGCATTTATTAATAATATTGAATAGTTTCAGTAAACATTCATTCTCTAGACTATTTTACTTGATAGCATCATTATGTCTGTCAATATATGAAGGAAAATCGACCATGACCAGTGCATATGGGATTCCTCCTGATTTTACTGACATGTTATTCCCGATTTGTTGGAATTTGCGTCTGAAGGTATTAATTCAGACTTTACTACGCTGATTATTACAATCAATTAACGATCATTGACCCACCCTAATGCAGCAAAAATACCACATACGTATTGCACGTAAATGATTATCATAACTTCAGTGGCCACCGTGATTATTATACCCGAACACGAGCATACGTAAATATACATAATAATGTACCAATAATATTTCTGAGCGTCAAAATAATAAAAGTCGACAGGATATTGAAATTTTCGGGGTGCCGTACCGTTTTTTAATAAAACGTCGATGATTGTTGGTATTATTGGCTGGGTTAAATAAGAGATGACAGCAACACTTATCCCAGCTGTATACAATGTCGATATATCTATTAAACTTTTATTAACTTCTGAACTACACCTTACCATACTCTATCAACCTGTATACGCAATTGTCATCTTTCGTCCCTGCTCAGCGTATTTGTGAAGAATGTTAACTTCTCGATCTTGAGCCAACACTTGCCAATCCATACGAATACGATTCAGCAACATTACCGTCTGTACGTATCGAACATATATATATATATATATATATATATATATATATATATATGTATATGTATATATGTATATATATATAGATATACATATATCATTAATAGATATTTATTAATCGGCTCACTCTCGCCTCGATTATTATCGAATTTTTATTTATGAAAGTATAGCTGACCGTCTGCACGTTGCACACCCAACTAATCCCTTTTATAGCGCAAATAATTTCGAAAACGAAAGTTATAACGCATTCAAAAATTATTCTTGGGTCGTCACGATATTTCACAACAGATCGTATCTGAGCTAAGACTTGAGTGGCCAAGCCAAAAAATAAAACAGCAGAGAGGGTGACTCTGACACAGGTGCTCTGATATGGCCAATATCCAAGGAGCATCATCAAAGTTTTATTTAGTCTATAGTAACGATGTTGAAAGAAGTCCATCGCGACTCGAAGTTCTATCGACGACGACGCTAGAGCTAATGCTGCTGTTCCCGAAGCAATACACTCGTTGGCTTGCTTTTTCATACGTTCAATTTTTATTTTCTTGAGATAAATTTTTATTAAATTATATCAATCAAAGGTATCAAAGTATAGCGTCTCGATGGACGTTTAAATTGCCTCACGCCAAAGATGAGTGAAAGTAGTACGAGAGGGTATAGACTTGAGAGTCTATAGACTCTCTGCCCTCCATACGCATCATTACGTATTCAACTTCCCAAGCTTTGCGGAAAACTATTATTACAATAAGGCATCACGTTTACGTTGATTGTTGCTAGAAAATAATTCTTTTATCACAGTCAATTGAACTATAATTCTTTTTTCAACCGTAGCTTAAAATGGAAGCATTGGGAGACGAAAGGGGAATTATTTTCTATGGTGTAAAACCGCAGTTGTACTTGAGTGGTCACCAACGGAGAAGCAGGGATCTTCGATGTGGGGAAAGCGGTAGCGCCATAAGAGGGTTGGTAATCAATATCTGTTCCATCCGTGTTGTTAAACTGTGTACACTATTTTTTTCTCTTCAGAATGGCTACATTATAGTCTTTTCTACAAGTTTATCAAAGAAGATATATGTGGTACAAGGAAAGTATCCGGCCCACTGAGTGAATATCAACTGCACATCAGTGCAACCATGTACTGGGTCGTGTAGTGATGCTTTCGTGAATTCTTGTAAGATGGGTTAAGATACGGGTTGACAAGGCCCATCTTACGGGCGAACCCACGAAGCTTTTAATGGTCGAAATGTATTGCAAAATTAAATGTAAAAATTCCTGAAGTCAATTTTTTGTAACGCGTAATTTCAAAGACACTTATAATGTGTCCTTCCCTTTTGATTATGAATCTGTAACTTATTTTACTGCTAACGCGGTATTTAACGCAGAAATTCGTGACGGACATAAAATAAATAAATAAATAAATGTTGAATTCAAAATCTAAAAAGTGTTCTCTTACAAAAGACATGACTCTCTACGGATCGAGATAATTATATTAAAATAATTGAAACCGTGAAGCCAGTTTTCGAAGTCAATCCTTCGTTTCGTAGGTAAGATAGGCACACGTAACGTAAAAGCGCGCACAAATTAAAAATAGTTGACTCCAATTTTTCGCAAATTATAGAGATTTTAAAGGCCCAGAATCAATCACATACATATACACACATCCGAACGACAGCTAAAAATCACGTGTTTCAACGTTTTTGACTATTTCAAGTACTCTGCCACTAACATCTCGATTTTTTTTGTTTTTCGAGGACACAGCTCTCAGTTTGAGGAAGCACAATGGTGAAAACTTAATTCGCTTTTAATGTAATTAAGTGTAAAACTGTACTATCAAGTTTATATTTGATCATGTTGACTCATGTAATTAACGGAGTATTTCTATTCATCGTCCAAGTCGTTCCATGTCGTTAGAAAAATAAAATTTCATGTTTTGTATCCCTATTTATGCATTGAACGCACAAAAGTAAAGTAGGATAGGGCTGCCCTTGCTGCCTAAAATATAAAAAATAACCGATTAATTGCATTTCGATGATACACTACGACCGCGACTTCATTCACAGCGGCCGCACCGGCTCTGCATCACACCTTCAAAAATCGAGGCTGCGCATGCCCCGCCCATACTAACTGTCGAGCATGGCCCATAGCTTTCTGCGCCGGTCGATATTTGCTCCGTGGTGGGGACTGTGACGGTAACTGAGTGCTCAAAAATCGAGGTCCTAGTGTACTTTATAGGAAGTCATAGCATTGTTGTATAGCGTTATCAATAGAAAGATCGTTCTTACCTGACCGAAAGATCTCATACACAAGGTTACATATTTCCCGGCTGTTAGTTGGCAAGGTACGCGACAAAGCATCATCATCAATTGTAGGGGTTTCTGAGCCTCTGGCGCCAAGTTATACCATTGACTTTTGTGTCTGCGCGGTAGAAGACTTTTTTATGAGGCCGCGCCACCGATCTTCGACTATTTACTCACACATATGAGTGAATACTGATACTGCGATCCATAAGATTTTCAGAAATGCTGCATTGTACGTATAAATGCAATATCGTGCCCACTGTAATGCCTATGTATCGTACGGTTGCTTCGGGTTCGCTTTTTGTAAGAAGAATCTGAAATATCAGGCAGTTTAGCTGTGAATTCGGAAGATTATTCATGATTCCTCGAGGCTTTTACCTGAAGTGCGACTAAGTTAAGCAGAATCATGCCAAAGCCTGTGACACAAAGGATATTCCACGTGTAAGTTGCATCGATGAGATTGGCAAATCTGACAATGGAGGATTTATTAATAATGTTGGATAGTTTTACTAAATACATTCACCAAAGTATTTTACTTGATCGCATCATTATGTCTGTCAATACACGAAGGAAGATCGACCATTTCCAGTGCATATGGGATTCCTCCTGATTTTACTGATATGTTATTATTCCCGATTCGTTGGAATTTGCGCCTGAAGGTTTCAGTTCAGACTTTATTATGCTAATTATTATGATCATTAACGATCATTGACCTACCCCAATGCCGCAAAAATACCACAGACGTGTTGCACGTAAACTATTAACATAACTTCACTGGCTACCATGATTATCATACCCGTAGATAAGGATATGTAATTATGCATAACAATGTACCAATAATAATTCTGTGCGTCGAAATAATAAAAGTCGACGGGAGTCGGAAATTTTCGGGGTGCAGTACCGTTTTTCAGCAAAACGTCAATGATTGTCGGCATTATCGGCTGAGTTGCATAAACAACGATGGCAGCATTTATCCCAGCTATATAGAATGTCGATAAATATGTAAAACTTTTGTCGACTTCTGCACTACCCGTTACCGTACTCGATTAACCTGTATACACTATTGTCAACTTTCTTCCGTGCTCAGCGTATTCGTGAAGAATGTTAACTTCTCGATCCCGAGCCCACACTTGCCAATCTTCACGAATACGATTCAGCAACTTTAGTGTCTGTATGTATCAAACAGATTTTTATCATTAATAGAGATTGATTAATGGACTCATCTCGATTATTATAGTATTTCAATTTACTAAAATATAACTAACCTTCTGCACGTTCCACACCAAACTAATCCCTTTCGTAGCGCAAATTGCTTCGAAAAGGAATGTTATAACGCATTCAAAAATGATTTTCGGGTCGTCACGATATTTCACAAGAGCTAGCATTTGAGGTATGACTTGAGTGGCGAGGCCAAAAAGTAAAATAACCGAGAGGGTAGCTCTAATACAGGTGCTCTGATACGGCCAATATCCAACGAGCGTCATCAAAGTTTTATTTAATCGATAGTAACGATGTTGAAACAAGTCCATTGTTACTCGAAGTTCTATCGACGATGACGTTACTGCGACTGCTGCTGTTCCCGATGCAACAGAATACGCTCGCTTACTTTTTCATGCAATTCAATTTTTCTTTTCTCGGGATGAATTTTTATTGAATTATATCAATCAAAATTATCAAAGTATGGCGGATGGATGGACGTTTAAATTACGTACGCCCAAGATGAGTGAAAGTGATGCGAGACGGTATAGACTTTAGAGTCTATAGACTCTGTGCCCTCCGTACGCATCATTACGCATTCGACTTCCCGTTGCAAGCCTTACGAAAAATCATAATAAAATTGAGGCGTTAAGTTTACGTTGATATCTGCTAGAAAAGCTTTCTAATATCACAGTCAACTGAAATATTTTTTCACCCTTAGCTTGAAATGGTAGAGTTGGAGACTCGGAAGGGGAATTATTATCTACGGTGTAAAACTGCATTTGTACTTGAGTGACCACCAACGGAGGAGGAAGATCCTCCGTTGGTGGGGAGAGCGGTAGAACCATCAGAAGGGTTGATAATCGATATCTGTTCCGGCCATGATGTTGAACTGTGTACATAATTTTGTTCTCTTCAGAATGGCTGCATTATACTCTTTTTACGAGTTTATCAAAGAAGAGGTCAGTGGTACAAAGAAAATACACGGCCCATTGAGTGGGCATGAACTGTAACATGAACTGTGCATATGAGTGTAACCGTGTACTGAGTCTCGACAGGAACCCGTCGGCTCCCGTCAAGAAATGGGTTGACTGGGGTCCATCTTACGAACGAAACTATGCATTCATAGTAACGCAATGCCTGGCCCTGCCCAAAAGAGGACAATTCGCATGAGTTCTCGTAAGAAGGTCTTCCGGCAAGGTAACAGTTTATCCTTTTCTGATACTTCAACTCAAATATAAACGAAGCCTGCAAATTGCATTCGCAATTTGGCTTCTTCATTATATTCTTTTACTCATAAATCCTCTTCTATGAGAAAACATCTTCCGCAATTTTTGGCTTCCTCATATTAATTGTTCATTTTAAGACAAATATATTAACGAATTTCACGAAAGCAAAGCTTCATTCATGAGGAACATGAGCTGAATAACATTCCACTTGGACCAAATCTCAGCCCGAAATTTTTTAAATTGCGAGAATTGGCACATGAAAAGAAAATCCAAAATTAAATATGTCCTGAATTTTTAACCTCCTGACGGATTCACAACAAATTTAATACAAAACATTAAATATTGCAACAATGACTCTCCACCTGTGGATCAAATTTCAATTAAGTCCAATTTGGCCGCTTCTCGAGGTCCGTCTATCTGCTCGGTGGAAAGATAAAAGACTCTTTCCGTTTTGATACCTGCGAATGAAATCGTTGCTGCTATAAACACAACAGAGAGGGAACGCGGCGGCAAACTTTCTGCCAGACAATGATCAATGAATTCTTCCTACCCTACATTTTCTCGCATTCGAGCTTCTAATATTTTCAGTCATTTCACCATAAAGCAGAAGCTATCCCAAGCGACACCCTCAAGGTGCGTCAATTTTTATGGTTAACCAAATTTTTCCTGCTCTCTTCATGTTGATGTTGAAATTAATCTTTTTCTGATGTCCACTAGGACCTCGATTTTTGCGCCCTCGATTTCCTTAACAGTCCCCACCAGGGAGCGAATATCGATCGGCGCAGCAAGCTATGGTCCATGCTCGATAGTTAGTATGGGGTGGAGCATGCGCAACCTCAATTTTGTTAAGTGTGATGCGGAACCGGTTCCGCTGCTGTGAAAGAAATCGAGGTCGCAGTGTATTGGAGATTGAAAAATAAACGATCGAATGGAAGTGTCATCCAGCCGAACCTTTTAAAAGATTCGGCGCTATGAACAAGAACTACGTATATCCTACCGTTCAAAGTGCCAAATTCTATATATAAGGGCTTAAACAAATGACAATGTGAATCGCGAAGTCGATTTCTGAAATTACGAATCAGTAATTGAGTAGACGTTAAAAAAAATTCTTTCGTCGCCGAATCGAGCATACCGAAAGTATTAATAAAATAAAATAAAAACACAGACATAGAATGCTAGCTACAAATCACATTTCTCGATGTTTTAAACTATTTTCAATACTCTGCCTCTAAAATCTTCATTTCTTTTTGTTTTACGAAGACATGCTTCCTATACAAGGAAGCATAATGGTAAAAAAGTAATTTGCTGTTAATTGTAATTAAGTGTAAAACTGTACTAACAGTTTATGTTTGATCATGTTGAGTCATATAATTAACATTTCTTTCGTATTTCTGTTCATTGACCGAGTAGTGCCATTTTGTAAACAAAAAAAATAACATGTAATGTCTTGTATCTCTATATCTGCATCGAACGCACAAACGTGAAGTATGACATAGATGTTTTCATAAACTGAAATATAAAAATAAACCATTGTATTTCGATGATGTTTTATTGGAAGTCATCGAATTTTTGTGAAGCATTAACAAACGAAGAATCGATCTTACCTGACTAAAAAAAGTCCTAGACAAGGTTACATATTTCCCAGCTGTTAGCTGACACGGTACGCGACAAAGCATCATCATTGATTGTAAGGATTTCTGAGCCTCAGACGCCAAGTTGTACCATCGGCTTTTGTGTCTGCGTGATAGAAGATTTTTTTATGAGGCCAAGCCTCCGATCCTCGATTATTTACTCACATATATACGTGAATACTATTACTGTGATCCATCACAACTTCAGAAATGTTGCACACTACGAATATATGTAATATCGCACCCAATGTAATGCCTATGGATCTTATGGTTGCTTCGGGGTCAGTTTTTGTCAGAAGAATCTGAAATTACACGCAGTTTAGCTGTGACTTCGAAAAATTATTCATCGTTCGTCGAGCTTTTTACCTGAAGTCCTACTACGTTAAGCAGAATTATACCAAACCCGAAGACAAAAAAGATATTCCATGTGTAAGTTGCGTCGATGAGTTTGGCGAAACTGACAATGTAGGATTTATTAATAATATTGAATAGTTTGACTAAATACATTCTCCAAACAATTGTACCCAATGGCATTATTGTGTCTGTCAATACACGAAGCAAGATCGTCCATGTCCAGTGCATATGGGGTTCCTCCTGATTTTACTGATATGCTGATATTCCCGATTCGTTGGAATTTGCGCCTGAAGGTTTCAGTTCATACTTTATCACGCTGATTAAAACAATCAATTAACGATCATTAACCTACCCCAATGCCGCAAAAATACCAGAGACGTGTTGTACGTAAGTGACTAACATAACTTCAGTGGCCACAACGATTATCATACCCGTACATAAGCATACGTAAATATGCACAATAATGTACCAATAATATTTCTGTGCGTCAAAATAATAAAAGTCGACGGGAGAAGGGAATTTTCGGAGTGCGGTACCGTTTTTCAGCAAAAGGTCGATGATTGATGGCATTATCGGCTGGGTTGCATAAACGATGATGGAACCATTTATCACAGCTGTATACAATGTGGATAAATCTATAAAACTTTTGTCAAATTCTGAACAACCCGTTACCGCACACGATTAACCTGTATACACTATTGTCAACTTTCTTCCGTAGTCAGCGTATTCATGAAGAATGTTAACTTCTTGATCCCGAGCCCACACTTGCCAATCTGAACGAATACGATTCAGCAACTTTAGTGTCTGTACATATCGAACAGATCTTTATCAGTAATAGATATCGAGTAATGGACTTGTCTTGATTATTATAATATTTCAATTTACGAAAATATAACTAACCTTCTGCACGTTCCACACCAAACTAATCCCTTTCGTAGCGCAAATTGCTTCGAAAAGGAATGTTATAACACATTCAAAAATGATTTTCGTGTCGTCACGATATTTCACAAGCGCTAGCATCTGAGGTATGACTTGAGTGATCAGGCCAAAAAGTAAAATAACAGAAAGGGTGGCTCTAATACAGGTGCTTTGATACGGCCAATATCCAACGAGCGTCATCAAAGTTTTATTTAATCTATAGTAACGATGTTCAAACAAGTCCATTGTTACTCGAAGTTCTATCGACGATGACGTTACTGCGACTGCTGCTGTTCCCGATGCAACAGAATACGCTCGCTTACTTTTTCATGCAATTCAATTTTTCTTTTCTCGGGATGAATTTTTATTGAATTATATCAATCAAAGTTATCAAAGTATGGCGGGTGGATGGACGTTTAAATTACGTACGTCCAAGATGAGTGAAAGTGATGCGAGACGGTATAGACTTTAGAGTCTATAGACTCTGTGCCCTCCGTACGCATCATTACGCATTCGACTTCCCGTTGCAAGCCTTACGAAAAATCATAATAAAATTGAGGCGTTAAGTTTACGTTGATATCTGCTAGAAAAGCTTTCTAATATCACAGTCAACTGAAATATTTTTTCACCCTTAGCTTGAAATGGCAGAGTTGGAGACTCGGAAGGGGAATTATTATCTACGGTGTAAAACTGCATTTGTACTTGAGTGACCACCAACGGAGGAGGAAGATCCTCCGTTGGTGGGGAGAGCGGTAGAACCATCAGAAGGGTTGATAATCGATATCTGTTCCGTCCATGATGTTGAACTGTGTACATAATTTTGTTCTCTTCAGAATGGCTGCATTATACTCTTTTTACGAGTTTATCAAAGAAGAGGTCAGTGGTACAAAGAAAATACACGGCCCATTGAGTGGGCATGAACTGTAACATGAACTGTGCATATGAGTGTAACCGTGTACTGAGTCTCGACAGGAACCCGTCGGCTCCCGTCAAGAAATGGGTTGACTGGGGTCCATCTGACGAACGAAACTATGCATTCATAGTAACGCAATGCCTGGCCCTGCCCAAAAGAGGACAATTCGCATGAGTTCTCGTAAGAAGGTCTTCCGGCAAGATAACAGTTTATCCTTTTCTGATACTTCAACTCAAATATAAACGAAGCCTGCAAATTGCATTCGTAATTTGGCTTCTTCATTATATTCTTTTACTCATAAATCCTCTTCTATGAGAAAACATCTTCCGCAATTTTTGGCTTCCTCATATTAATTGTTCATTTTAAGACAAATATATTAACGAATTTCACGAAAGCAAAGCTTCATTCATGAGGAACATGAGCTGAATAACATTCCACTTGGACCAAGGCTCAGCCCGAAATTTTTTAAAGTTGAAAAAAATTGAACAAGAACTACGTATATCCTACCGTTCAAAGTGCCAAATTCTATATATAAGGGCTTAAACAAATGACAATGTGAATTGCGAAGTCGATTTCTGAAATTACGAATCAGTAATTGAGTAGACGTTAAAAAAATTCTTTCGTCGCCGAATCGAGCATACTGAAAGTATTAATAAAATAAAATAAAAACACAGACATAGAATGCTAGCTACAAATCACATTTCTCGATGTTTTAAACTATTTTCAATACTCTGCCTCTAAAATCTTCATTTCTTTTTGTTTTACGAAGACATGCTTCCTATACAAGGAAGCATAATGGTAAAAAAGTAATTTGCTGTTAATTGTAATTAAGTGTAAAACTGTACTAACAGTTTATGTTTGATCATGTTGAGTCATATAATTAACATTTCTTTCGTATTTCTGTTCATTGTCCGAGTAGTGCCATTTTGTAAAAACAAAAAAATAACATGTAATGTCTTGTATCTCTATATCTGCATCGAACGCACAAACGTAAAGTATGACATAGATGTTTTCATAAACTGAAATATAAAAATAAACCATTGTATTTCGATGATGTTTTATTGGAAGTCATAGAATTTTTGTGAAGCATTAATAAACGAAGAATCGATCTTACCTGACTAAAAAAAGTCCTAGACAAGGTTACATATTTCCCAGCTGTTAGCTGACACGGTACGCGACAAAGCATCATCATTGATTGTAAGGATTTCTGAGCCTCAGACGCCAAGTTGTACCATCGGCTTTTGTGTCTGCGTGATAGAAGATTTTTTATGAGGCCAAGCCTCCGATCCTCGATTATTTACTCACATATATACGTGAATACTATTACTGTGATCCATCAGAACTTCAGAAATGTTGCACACTACGAATATATGTAATATCGCACCCAATGTAATGCCTATGGATCTTATGGTTGCTTCGGGGTCGGTTTTTGTCAGAAGAATCTGAAATTACACGCAGTTTAGCTGTGACTTCGAAAAATGATTCATCGTTCGTCGAGCTTTTTACCTGAAGTCCTACTACGTTAAGCAGAATTATACCAAACCCGAAGACAAAAAATATATTCCATGTGTAAGTTGCGTCGATGAGTTTGGCGAAACTGACAATGTAGGATTTATTAATAATATTGAATAGTTTGACAAAATACATTCTCCAAACAATTGTACCCAATGGCATTATTGTGTCTGTCAATACACGAAGCAAGATCGACCATGTCCAGTGCATATGGGGTTCCTCCTGATTTTACTGATATGCTGATATTCCCGATTCGTTGGAATTTGCGCCTGAAGGTTTCAGTTCATACTTTATCACGCTGATTAAAACAATCAATTAACGATCATTAACCTACCCCAATGCCGCAAAAATACCAGAGACGTGTTGTACGTAAGTGACTAACATTACTTCAGTGGCCACCATGATTATCATACCCGTAGATAAGGATATGTAATTATGCATAACAATGTACCAATAATAATTCTGCGCGTCGAAATAATAAAAGTCGACGGGAGTCGGAAATTTTCGGGGTGCGGTACCGTTTTTCAGCAAAACGTCAATGATTGTCGGCATTATCGGCTGAGTTGCATAAACAATGATGGCAGCATTTATCCCAGCTATATAGAATGTCGATAAATATATCAAACTTTTGTCAACTTCTGCACTACATGTTACCGTACTCGATTAACCTGTATACGCAATTGTGAACTTCCTTCCCTGCTCAGCGTATTCGTGAAGAATGTTAACTTCTCGATCGCGAGCCCACACTTGCCAATCTGTACGAATACGATTCAGCAACCTTAGTGTCTGTACGCATCGAATAGATATTTATCAGTCATAGACATCGATTAATGGACTCGTCTCGATTATTATAGTATTTCAATTTACGAATATATAACTAACCTTCTGCACGTTCCACACCAAACTAATTCCTTTCGTAGCGCAAGTTGCCTCAAAAACGAATGTTATAACGCATTCAAAAATGATTCGCGTGTCGTCACGATATTTCACAAAAGCTAGCATCTGAGGTATGACTTGAGTGGCGAGGCTAAAAAGTAAAATAACAGAGAGGGTGGCTCTAATACAGGTGCTCTGATACGGCCAATATCCAGCTAGCATCATCAAAGTCTTATTTAATCTATAGTAACGATGTTGAAACAAGTCCATTGCTACTCGAAGTTCTATCGACGATGACGTTGGTGCGACTGCTGGTGTTCCCGAAGCAACAAAACACACTCGCGTGCTGTTTCATGCAATTCAATTTTTCTTTTCTCGGGATGAATTTTTATTGAATTATATCAATCAGAGTCATCGAAGTATAACGGCTCGACGGACGTTTAAATTGCGTACACCCAAGATGACCGAAAGTGCTACGAGAGGGTATAGACTTTAGAGTCTATAGACTCTCTGCCCTCCGCATGCGTCATTACGTATTCAACTTCCCGCTGCGAGCCTTACAAACAATCATAATAACACTGAGACATTAAGTTCATGTTGATATTTGCTAGAAAAGCGTTTTTCTATCACAGTCAATTGAAATATAATTTTTTTCACCCTTAGCTTGAAATGGAAGTGTTGGAGACTTGGAAGGGGAATTATTCTCTACGGTGTAAAACCGCAGTTGTACATGAGTGGCCACCAACGGAGAAGCAGGGTTCTCCGATGTGGGGAGAGCGGTAGCCCTATGAGAGGGTTAATAATCGATATCTGTTCCGTCCATGATGTTAAACTGTGTACATAATTTTTTTTTCTCTTCAGAATGGCCGCATTATAGTCTTTTTACAAGTTTATCAAAGAAGAGGTCAGTGGGACAACGAAAATACACGGCCCATTGAGTGAACATGAATTGCATATGAGTGTAACCGTGTACTGAGTCGTGACAAGAACTCGTCGGCTCCCGTCAAGAAACGGGTTGACTAGGGGCCATCTTACGAGCAAAACTACGAGTTCATAGTAACTCAATGCCTGGCAGACCGCCCAAAAGAGGACGATTCGCATGAGTTCTCGTGAGAAGGTCTTCCGGCAAGGTAACAGTTTATCCTTTTCCGATACGTCAATTCAAATATAAATGAAGCCTGCAAATTGCATTTGCAATTTGGCTTCTTCATTATATTCTTTTACTCATAAATCCTCTTCTATGAGAAAACATCTTCCGCAATTTTTGGCTTCCTCATATTAATTGTTCATTTTAAGACAAATATATTAACGAATTTCACGAAAGCAAAGCTTCATTCATGAGGAACATGAGCTGAATAACATTCCACTTGGACCAAATCTCAGCCCGAAATTTTTTAAATTGCGAGAATTGGCACATGAAAAAAAATTCCAAAATTAAATATGGTCTGAATTTTTAACCTCCGACGGATTCACAACAAATTTAATACAAAACATTAAATATTGCAACAATGACTCTCCACCTGTGGATCAAATTTCAATTAAGTCCAATTTGGCCGCTTCTCGAGGTCCGTCTATCTGCTCGGTGGAAAGATAAAAAACTCTTTCCGTTTTGATACCTGCGAATGAAATTGTTGCTGCTATAAACACAACAGAGAGGGAACGCGGCCGCAAACTTTCTGCCAGACAATGATCAATGAATTCTTCCTACCCTACATTTTCTCGCATTCGAGCTTCTAATTTTTTTAGTAATTTCACCTAAAGCAGAAGCTATCCCGAACGACAGCCTCAAGATGCGTCAATTTTTATCGTTAACCAAATTTTTCCTGCTCTCCTCATGACTTCGATGTTGAAATTATTTTTTTTCTGATGTCCACTAGGACCTCGATTTCCTTAACAGTCCCCACCAGGGAGCGAATGTCGATCAGCATATCAAGCTATGGTCTATGCTCGACAGTTAGTATGGGGTGGGGCATGCGCAACCTCGATTTTGTTAAGTGTGATGCGGAACCGGTTCCGCCGCTGTGAACGAAATCGAGGTCGTAGTGTATTGGAGATTGGGAAATAAAAAAAAAATGATCGAATGGAAGTGTCAGTCTGCCGAACCTTGTAAAAGACACGGCGCTATGAACAAGAGCAAAGTATATCCAACAACTCAAGGTGCTAAATTCTATATATAAGGGTTTTAACAAATGACAATGTGAATCGCGAATTCGATTTCTCAAATTACGAATC
Source organism: Stenichneumon culpator (assembly GCA_964017025.1). Lineage (NCBI taxonomy): Eukaryota > Metazoa > Arthropoda > Insecta > Hymenoptera > Ichneumonidae > Stenichneumon > Stenichneumon culpator. Next base: position 12,768,101 of record OZ024779.1, on the reverse strand, counting down.
AGTAATTGAGTAAACGTGAAAAAAAATTCTTCGCCGCCGAATCGAGGATACCGAAAGTATTAATCAAATAAAATTAAAACACACATGCAAAATGCTAGCTACACATTTCTCGACGTTTTAGACTATTTTCAATACTCTACCTCTAAAATCTTAATATCTTTTTGTTTTACGAAGACATGCTTCCTGTACACGGAAGCATAATGGTAAAAAAGTTATTTGCTGTTGATTGTGATTAAGTGTAAAACTGAACTAACAGTTTATGTTTGATCATGTTGAGTCATATAATTAACATTTATTTCGTATTTCTGTTCATTGTCCGAGTAGTACCATTTTGTTAGAAAAATAACATGTAATGTCTTGTATCTCTATGTCTGCATCGAACGCACAAACGTAAAGTATGACATAGATGTCCTCATAAACTGAAATATAAAAATAACCCATTGTATTTCGATGATGGTTTATTGGAAGTCATAGAATTTTTGTGAAGCATTCATAAACGAAGAATCGATCTTACCTGACTAAAAAATGTCCTAGACAACGTTACATAGTTCCCAGCTGTTAGCTGACACGGTACGCGACAAAGCATCATCATTGATTGTAAAGATTTCTGAGCCTCAGACGCCAAGTTGTACCATCGACTTTTGTGTCTGTGTGATAGAAGATTTTTTTATGAGGCCAAGCCACCGATCCTCGATTATTTACTCACATATATACGTGAATACTATTACTGTGATCCATCAGAACTTCAGAAATGTTGCACACCACGAATATATGTAATATCGCAGCCAATGTAATGCCTATGGACCTTACGGTTGCTTCGGGGTCGGTTTTTGTCAGAAGAATCTGAAATTACACGCAGTTTAGCTGTGAATTCGAAAAATTATTCATCATTCGTCGAGCTTTTTACCTGAAGTCCTGATACGTTAAGCAGAACTACACCAAACCCGAAGACAAAAAAGATATTCCATGTGTAAGTTGCGTCAATGAGTTTGGCGAAACTGACAATGTAGGATTTATTAATAATATTGAATAGTTTTACTAAATACATTCTCCAAACAATTTTACTCAATAGCATTATTGTGTTTGTCAATACACGAAGCAAGATCGACTACGTCCAGTGCATATGCGGTTCCTCCTGATTTTACTGATATGCTAATATTCCCGATTCGTTGGAATTTGCGCCTGAAGATTTCAGTTCATACTTTATCACGCTGATAAAAACGATCAATTAACGATCATTAACCTACCCCAATGCCGCAAAAATACCAGAGACGTGTTGTATGTAAGTGACTAACATAACTTCAGTGGCCACCATGATTATCATACCCGTAGATAAGGATACGTAATTATGCATAACAATGTACCAATAATAATTCTGCGCGTCGAAATAATAAAAGTCGACGGGAGTCGGAAATTTTCGGGGTGCGGTACCGTTTTTCAGCAAAACGTCAATGATTGTCGGCATTATCGGCTGAGTTGCATAAACGACGATGGCAGCATTTATCCCAGCTATATATAATGTCGATAAATATATAACACTTTTGTCGATTTCTGCACTACCCGTTACCGTACTCGATTAACCTGTATACACTATTGTGATCCTCCTTCCCTGCTCAGCGTATTCGTGAAGAATGTTAACTTCTCGATCGCGAGCCCACACTTGCCAATCTGTACGAATACGATTCAGCAACTTTAGTGTCTGTACGTATCGAATAGATATTTATCAGTAACAGACATCGATTAATGGACTCGTCTCGATTATTATAGTATTTCAATTTACGAAAATATAACTAACCTTCTGCACGTTCCACACCAAACTAATCCCTTTCGTAGCGCAAGTTCCTTCGAAAACGAATGTTATAACGCATTCAAAAATGATTCCCGTGTCGTCACGATATTTCACAAAAGCTAGCATCTGAGGTATGACTTGAGTGGCGAGGCTAAAAAGTAAAATAACAGAGAGGGTGGCTCTAATACATGTACTCTGGTACGGCCAATATCCAGTGAGCGTCATCAAAGTTTTATTTAATCTATAGTAACGATGTTGAAATAAGTCCATTGCTACTCGAAGTTCTATCGATGACGTTGGTGCGACTGCTGGTGTTTCCGAAGCAACATACCACACTCGCTTGCTTTTTCATGCAATTCAATTTTTATTGAATTATATCAATCAAAGTTACCAAAGTATGGCGGCCCGACGGACGTTTAAATTGCGTACATCCAAATGTCCGAAAGTGATATGAGAGGGTATAGACTTTGCATGCGGGGCTAGAGAGTCTATACACTCTCTGCCCCCGCATGCATCATTACGTATTCAACTTCCCGCTGCGAGCCGTACAAAGAATCGTAATAACATTGAGACATTAAGTTCGCGTTGATATTTGCTAAAAAAGCGTTCTTCTATCACAGTCAATTGAAATTTTTTTTTTCACCCTCAGCTTGGAATGGAAGAGTTAGAGACTTGGAAGGAGAATTATTCTCTACGGTGTAAAACTGCAGTAGCACTTGAGTGACCACCAACGGAGGAGCAGGGTCCTCCGATGTGGGGAGAGCAGTAGAACTATGAGAGGGTTGATAATCGATATCTGTGCCGTCCGTGATGTTAAACTGTGTACATTATTTTTTTCCCTTCAGAATGGCTGCATTATTGTCTTTTCTACAAGTTTATCACAGAAGAGGTATGCGGTACAACGAACGTACACGGCCCACTGAGTGAGAATGAACTGTGCACATAATGCAACCGATACAAGTTGATGACCAATCAAGATACAAGTTGATGGCCAATCTTACGAGCGAAATCACGAGCTGATAGTAACTCAAAGCCTGGCAGACCATTCAAAAGAGGACAGTTTGCGTAAGTTCTCGTAAGAAAGGCTTCCGGGATTATAACATTTGTTGCTGTTCTGATACTTCAACTTAAATTTAAACGAAGCCTGCAATTGCTTCTACACATTGGCTTCTAAATTATGTTCTTTTACTTTTAAATCCTCTTCTACGAGGAAGAATCTTTCGCAAATTTAGGCTTACTCGTAGAGGAAGCTTTGTTTTGTGATTATTTTTTGGATTTAAGCCAAATATGTTTACGAATTTGACGAAAGCACAGTTTCACCCATGAAGAATATGAGTTTAATAACAGTTCATTTGTAGACTAAATTTCGGCCCGATATTTTTTTAATTACGAGAGTCGGAGCATGAACAAACATTTCCAAAAAATCACAATGCTATACATTTTTAACCCATTGACATATTTACGCCAAATTCAATACCAAACATTAAATATTGCAACAATGACTCTCCACCTGTGGATCAAATTTCAATTATCTCCAATTCGGTCTCTTCACGAGGTTCCTCTACTTGCTCGTTGGAAAAACAAAAGACCCTTTCGTTTTGATACCTGCGAATGAAATCGTTGCTGCTATAAACACAACAGCGAGGGAACGCGGCGGTCAATTTTCTGCCAGACAATGATCAATGAATTCTTCCTACCCTACATTTTCTCGCATTCGAGCTTCTAATATTTTCAGTCATTTCACCATAAAGCAGAAACTATGCCAAGCGACAGCCTCAAGATGCATGAATTTTTATCGTTAACTAAATTTGTCCTGCTCTGTTCATTACTTCGATGTTGAAATTAATTTTTGTTTCTGATGTACACTAGGACCTCGATTTTTGCGCCCTCGATTTCCTTAACAGTCCCCACCACGGAGCGAATATCGATCGGCGCAGCAAGCTATGGGCCATGCTCGACAGTTAGTATGGGTGGGGCATGCGCAACCTCGATTTTGTTAAGTCTGATGCGGAACCGATTTCACCACTGTGAACGAAATCGAGGTCGTAGTGTATTGGAGATTGGAATTTTTTTTTTTATGATCGAATGGATGTGTCAGCTCGCCGAACCTTTTAAAAGATCGACCGCTGTGAACAAGAACTACGTATATGGTACCGTTCACCAAGGTGCTAAATTCTATATATAAGGGCTTAAACAAATGACAATGTGAACCGCGAATTCGATTCCTCAAATTACGAATCAGTAATTGACTAAAAGATAAAAAAAACTTCTTTCGTCGCTGAATCGAGGGCACGAAAGTACTAATCAAATAAAATAAAAACATAGACACAGAATGCTAGGTAAAAATCATATTTCTCGATGTTGTAAGCTATTTTCAATACTCTGCCTCTAAAGTGTTCATTTCTTTTTATTTTGTGAAGACATGCTTCCTGTACAAGGAAGCATAATGGTAAAAAAGTAATTTGCTGTTAATTGTAATTAAGTGTAAAACTGTACTAACAGTTTATATTTGATGATGTTGCGTCATGTGACTAACATTTCTTTCGTATTTCTGTTCATTGTCCGAGTCGTAGAAATTTGTTAGAAAAATAACATGTAATGTCTTGTATCTCTATGTCTGCATTGATCGCACAAACGTGAAGTATGACATAGCTGTTCTCATAAACTGAAATATAAAAATAACCCATTGTATTTTGATGATGTGGAGAATTGGAAGTCATCGAATTTTTGTGAAGCATTAATAAACGAAGAATAGATCTTACCTGACCAGCAAATCTCATTGACAAGGTTACATAGTTTCCAGCTGTTAGCTGACACGGTACGCGACAAAGCATCATCATTGATTGTAAGGATTTCTGAGCCTTAGACGCCAAGTTGTACCATCGGCTTTTGTGTCTGCGTGATAGAAGATTTTTTTATGAGGCCAAGCCTCCGATCCTCGATTATTTACTCACATATATACGTGAATACTATCACTGTGATCAATCAGAACTTCAGAAATGTTGCACACTACGAATAAATGTAATATCGCACCCAATGTAATGCCTATGGATCTTATGGTTTCTTCGGGGTCGGTTTTTGTCAGAAGAATCTGAAATTACACGCAGTTTAGCTGTGACTTCGAAAAATTATTCATCGTTCGTCGAGCTTTTTACCTGAAGTCCTACTACGTTAAGCAGAATTATACCAAACCCGAAGACAAAAAAGATATTCCATGTGTAAGTTGCGTCGATGAGTTTGGCGAAACTGACAATGCAGGATTTATTAATAATATTGAATAGTTTTACTAAATACATTCTCCAAACAATTGTACCCAATGGCATTATTGTGTCTGTCAATACACGAAGCAAGATCGACCATGTCCAGTGCATATGGGGTTCCTCCTGATTTTACTGATATGCTGATATTCCCGATTCGTTGCAATTTGCGCCTGAAGGTTTCAGTTCATACTTTATCACGCTGATTAAAACAATAAATTAACGATCATTAACCTACCCCAATGCTGCAAAAATACCAGAGACGTGTTGTACATAAGTGACTAACATAACTTCAGTGGCCACCATGATTATCATACCCGTAGATAAGGATACGTAATTATGCATAACAATGTACCAATAATAATTCTGCGCGTCGAAATAATAAAAGTCGACGGGAGTCGGAAATTTTCGGGGTGCGGTACCGTTTTTCAGCAAAACGTCAATGATTGTCGGCATTATCGGCTGAGTTGCATAAACAATGATGGCAGCATTTATCCCAGCTATATAGAATATCGATAAATATATCAAACTTTTGTCAACTTCTGCACTACATGTTACCGTACTCGATTAACCTGTATACGCAATTGTGAACTTCCTTCCCTGCTCAGCGTATTCGTGAAGAATGTTAACTTCTCGATCGCGAGCCCACACTTGCCAATCAGTACGAATACGATTCAGCAACGTTAGTGTCTGTACGTATCAGTAATAGACATCGATTAATGGACCCGCGTCGATTATAATAGTATTTCAATTTACGAAAATATAACTAACCTTCTGCACGTTCCAGACCAAACTAATCCCTTTCGTAGCGCAAATTGCTTCGAAAAGGAATGTTATAACGCATTCAAAAATAATTTTCTGGTCATCACGATATTTTACAAGAGGAACGATCTGAGGTACGACTTGACTGGCGAGGCCAAAAAGTAAAATAACAGAAAGGGTAACTCTGGTACTGTAGCTCTGATACGGCCAATATCCAACGAGCGTCATCAAAGTTTTATTTAATCTATAGTAACGATGTTGAAAGAAGTCCATTGCTACTCGAAGTTCTATCGATGACGTTGGTGCGACTGCTGGTGTTCCCGAAGCAACATACCACACTCGCTTGCTTTTTCATGCAATTCAATTTTTATTGAATTATATCAATCAAAGTTATCAAAGTATGGCGGCCCGACGGACGTTTAAATTGCGTACATCCAAATGTCCGAAAGTGATATGAGAGGGTATAGACTTTGCATGCGGGGCTAGAGAGTCTATACACTCCCTGCCCCCGCATGCATCATTACGTATTGAACTTCCCGTTGCGAGCCGTACAAAGAATCGTAATAACATTGAGACATTAAGTTCGCGTTGATATTTGCTAAAAAAGCGTTCTTCTATCACAGTCAATTGAAAAATATTTTTTTTCACCCTCAGCTTGGAATGGAAGAGTTAGAGACTTGGGAGGGGAATTATTCTCTACGGTGTAAAACTGCAGTAGCACTTGAGTGACCACCAACGGAGGAGCAGGGTCCTCCGATGTGGGGAGAGCAGTAGAACTATGAGAGGGTTGATAATCGATATCTGTGCCGTCCGTGATGTTAAACTGTGTACATTATTTTTTTCCCTTCAGAATGGCTGCATTATTGTCTTTTCTACAAGTTTATCACAGAAGAGGTATGCGGTACAACGAACGTACACGGCCCACTGAATGAGCAGGAACTGTGCACATCAGTGCAGCCGTGTACTGGGTCCTGCAGGGATGCTTTCGTGAATTCTCGTAAGATGGGCCCTCGTCAAGATACACGTTGATGAGGGCCAATCTCACGAGCGAAACCACTACCTCATAGTAACTCAAAGCTTGGCAGACCATCAAAAGAGGACAGTTCGCATGAGTTCTCGTGAGAAGGGCTTCCGAGATTGTAACATTTTTTGCTATTCTGATACTTCAACTCAAATTTAAACGAAGCCTGCAAATTGCTTCTGAATATTGGCTTCCTAATTATATTCTTTTACTTTTAAATCCTCTTCCACGACGAAGAATCGTCCGCAAATTTAGGCTTCCTCGTAGAGGAAGATTTGTTTTGTGATTACTTTTTGGTTTTAAGCCAAATATGCCAAACATGACTTTAATAACAGTTCATTTGTAGACTAAATTTCGGCCCGATATTTTTTTAATTACGAGCGTTAGAGCATGAACAAACATTTCCAAAAATCCACAATGCCATACATTTTTAACCCATTGACACATTCACGCCAAATTCAATACGAAACATTAAATATTCAAAGGAAAAATTGGCAGAAAAAATCGAATGAATGTGTCAACCCGCCGAGGATATCATAAAAATTTAGCAACGATTCGTTACATCTTTTTAAAAATACGGCACTTTGAACACGAACTACGCATATCCCACGGTCCATGAAGCTACTCAATACTATATAAAGATCTAAATAAAAGACAATTCGAACCGCAAATTCGATTTCTCAAATTACGAATCACCAATCGAGTAAACGTAAAATAAAATTCTTTCGCTCTTGAATCGATGGGACCAAAAGTATTAATAAAATAACATAAAATTTGGGAAGTAATTTGTACATAGGTTCCTAATTTTTTAACGTTTTTACCGTTTTACACACACACACTCGAACTTCGAAAATAAATCACATTTCTTGTAGTTTTAAACTATTTTAAGCAGTTTGCCATTAAAATCTTCATTTTTTTTGTAAATTTACGAAGACATAGCCTTCAGTATATGGAAGCTGAATTCTACAAAAGAAATTTGCTGTTAAATGTAAATATGTAAAACTGTAGTAACAGTTTATGTTTGATCATGTTGACTTATGTAATTAACTTTTCTTTCGTATTTCTTTACATTGTCCAAGTCGTGGCATTTTGTTAGAAAAATAACATGTAATATCTTGTACCTCTATGTGTGCATCGAACGCACAAACGTAAAGTATGACATGGCTGTCCTTATTGCCTGAAAATAACCCATTGTATATCAATTCTGTTTTATTGGAAGTCAATTTTATTGGATTTTTATGAAGCGTTAATAAAAGAAGAATCGATTTTACCTGACCAGAAAATCTCATAGACAAAGTTACATAGTTCGCGACTTTTAGCTGACACGGTACGCGGCAAAGCATCATCATCAATTGTAGGGGTTTTTGAGCCTCAGAAGTCAGGTTGTACCATTGACTTTTCTGTCTGCGCGATAGAGGATTTTTTTATGAGGCCAAGCCACCGATCCTCGACTATCTACTCACATATATAAGTGAATACTATTACTGTGATCCATCAGAAGTTCGGAAATGTTGCACACTACGTATAAATGCAATATCACACCCAATGCAATGCCTATGGATCTTAAGGTTGCTTCGGGTTCGCTTTTTGTCAGGAGAATCTGAAATTACACGCAATTTTGCTGTCGATTCGAAGGATTATTCATCATTGGTCGAGCTTTTTACCTGAAATCCAACTACGTTAAGCAGAATTACACCAAACACGACGACAAAAAAGATATTCCATGTGTAAGTTGCATCAATGAGTTTGGCGAATCTAACAATGGAGGATTTATTATTAATGTTGGATAGGTTTACTAAGGATATTCACCAAAGTATTTTACTTGATAGCATCATTGTGTCTGTCAATACACGAAGGAAGATCGACCATGACTAGTGCGTATGGGCTTCCTCCAGATTTTACTGATATTTTGTTATTCCCGATTCGTTGGAATTTGCGTCTAAAGGTTTCAGTACAGACTTTATTAAGCTAATTATTAGGATCAATTAAAGATCATTGACCTACCCCAATGCCGCAAAAACACCACAGACGTGTTGTACGTAAATGACTAACATAACTTCAGTGGCCACAACGATTATCATACCCGTACATAAGCATACGTAAATATGCACAATAATGTACCAATAATATTTCTGTGCGTCAAAATAATAAAAGTCGACGGGAGAAGGGAATTTTCGGAGTGCGGTACCGTTTTTCAGCAAAAGGTCGATGATTGATGGCATTATCGGCTGGGTTGCATAAACGATGATAGAACCATTTATCACAGCTGTATACAATGTGGATAAATCTATAAAACTTTTGTCAAATTCTGAACAACCCGTTACCGCACACGATTAACCTGTATACACTATTGTCAACTTTCTTCCGTAGTCAGCGTATTCATGAAGAATGTTAACTTCTTGATCCCGAGCCCACACTTGCCAATCTGAACGAATACGATTCAGCAACTTTAGTGTCTGTACATATCGAACAGATCTTTATCAGTAATAGATATCGAGTAATGGACTTGTCTCGATTATTATAATATTTCAATTTACGAAAATATAACTAACCTTCTGCACGTTCCACACCAAACTAATCCCTTTCGTAGCGCAAATTGCTTCGAAAAGGAATGTTATAACACATTCAAAAATGATTCTCGTGTCGTCACGATATTTCACAAGAGCTAGCATCTGAGGTATGACTTGAGTGATCAGGCCAAAAAGTAAAATAACAGAAAGGGTGGCTCTAATACAGGTGCTTTGATACGGCCAATATCCAACGAGAGTCATCAAAGTTTTATTTAATCTATAGTAACGATGTTCAAACAAGTCCATTGCTACTCGATGTTCTATCGACGATGACGTTAGTGCGACTGCTGGCGTTCGCGAAGCAACATAACACACTCGCTTGTTGTTTTCATGTAATTCAATTTTTCTTTTCTCGGGTTGAATATTTATTGAATTATATCAATCAAAGTTATCAAAGTATGGCGGCTTGACGGACGTTTAAATTGCGTACATCCAAGATGACCGAAAGTGATAAGAGAGGGTATAGACTTTAGAGTTTATAGACTCGCTGCCCTCCGCACGCATCATTATGTATTCAACTTCCCGCTGCGAGCCTTACAAAGAATCATAATAACACTGAGACATTAAGTTCCCGTTGATAGTTGGTATAAAATCGTTCCTCTATCACAGTCAATTGAAATATAATTTTTTTCACCCTTAGCTTGAAATGGAAGAGTTGAGAGATCTGGCAGGGGAATTATTCTGTACCCTGTAAAACCGCAGTTGTACTTAAGTGACCACCAACGGAGGAGCAGGGTCCTCCGATGTGGGAAGGGCGGTAGAACTATCAGAAGGGTTGAGAATCGATATCTGTTCCGTCCGTGATGTTAAACTGTGTACATAATTTTTTCCACTTCATAATGGCTGCATGATAGTCATTTTACAAGTTCATCAGAGAAGAGCTCAGTGAATCGGAAACCACGAGCTCATAGTAACTTAAAGCCTGGCAGATCAGTCAATAGAGGACAGTTCGCACGAGTTCTCGTAAGAAGGGTTTCCAGCAGGGTAACATTTTTCGTTTTTCCGATACTTCAACTGAAATGTAAAAGAAGCCTGCAAATTACATTAGCACATTGGCTTCCTCATAGAGGAAATAAAAAAACAAAAAAACTTGCCAAATGGATGCCAGAGAATTTCGTTGGCAGATATCACATTAAAAACAAATATCCTTTTCTCGCGACCGTTTCCTCGAACGATCAAACATGGCTTTACCTCCTCCTTCACTCCTGTCCATTCCACACACCGGAAAACACGCAGTTATGCAGAAGGAAGAGAGGTCTACTCCATCGCGTGGATGGGACCGAGAAGTGCTTAGCATCGCGGAAAGGGGAAATACTAAAAACCACAATAAGGATAATAATTGAATACTAAGAATAATAACAATCATAATATCTAGAGGAGAGTTTGAGAAAGCAAAAAAATAAAAATTTCATAAAAATTAAAAAATGAGAAAAGATTGGAGAGCAAAGGGATAAACCGTGCACAATCGTTAAAAGGGGAAAGTGAACGAAGGCGTTCGCTGACGTCCGAGATAATTTCTCACTTTACTCGACGCCCGTTACACGGTGTGTGTGTGTATGCTTGTGTGTCTCCGGCTCTGCTCTGCATTCGTGTGCAAGTTTGCGCGACATTGCCCGATACACGGGAAGCGACACGACTTGCACAAGAGTCATGAAAGCGAACGAGGAATGCACCGATCTAAACCCTTCCCCGGGGAGAGCGGACAACACAACGCTACTCTATCTACACACTCCGTCTTCGTCTCCGTTAGTTCTTTATACTCGAAAATCTCTCGCTGTTCTTTTCCTCGATCGTGTTGCGCTCGTTTGAAGTTTGAACAGCTGTTGGCTTGTACCATTTTTTTTCCAAGCTGTTTTTCTCGACACCTCTCGGCTGGCAGAAACACACGCACCGTGGGTGAGGTGTTTTTAGGCTTTTTTTTCCTCCTTACGCATATATCGCAAAGGTGGCCAGCCACCGCGAATGTCGATTACGGAGAGCGACAAACGGTTGCACATGAAGATACTTTTTTAATCCATAGATATGTTAATACAATTATAAAAACACGGCAAGAAATAAATAAAAAAATGAAATTCAACAAATACAAACTTTCTCGGAGACTTGCACAAACCAGTTGAAATCTTTGCAAATTCATCGCGATTAATATTTTTTCCAGGTTAAGGACGTATGATGCAATACCAATCCAACTTTGCATAAACGTTAAAGAAAATTAAGCATACGCTCGAATGGACAGTGAGAATGGTTTGCACATTTAACAAACATTTATCGTCCGCAAAGCTGCAGAATTTTCTTCTCGTCAACATTACAATTTTTTATTGTTCAAAATGAAAAAAAAACTTATAAAATTAACAGGGAAGAAAAATTGTTGGCGCTCATGGACGATAAATCTTTTTCGAATATACCTTTTTTTCACCGTTTACCGGTGAGAAATGAGCTCGAACTTCCTCAACAACAACTCGCTAAATTGCTGAAAATTTGTTTAATCTGTTCAGTCGTTGTTAATTTTTTTTTCGTCCACATTGCCTTGACCAGTGTTTTAATCCTTTTTCCGACCGGTTCTGGGAAAAGTGTCAGAGCGTTATCGCCCGGCGTATCGCGTACGCGCCGTGATTGCCACGACTCCGTACACCTCACCGACCGCGATTCGAGACGACACTTCGTGTCTTTTTTTTCTCGGCGATTCTCTCGTCGTATACATATATGTATACACGTGTACAAGTATATAGTACGTACGTACGGCAAACGTCGTGGCCTGGCCACGCAGCGATAGCTTTGTCTCTCTCGGCGTATCTTTTTCTCTTTCTCTTTCTTTCACTGTGTACAGTTAGGAAACTGGTTTGGCCTCGTGGCGGCGGCAGCGGTCGCGTTGTCGTCTTCGTCTTCCAGCAGCGGCCACTTTATTCCTGCAAACTCACGCGCCAGCCAGAGAGCTACCGGTTGCCGCTTGCGGATCTTCCGCCCCGAGATCCCGTCAATCTTTTGCCGTGGCTCCTCGTCTCTTCCTCATCCTGCTCCACTCTCGGAACGTACTCGCTAACCTCTTTGAATTATAGAGCATTGATATCCTTTCGCTCTTCATTTTTTTGTAAATATATATTTTTCTTAAGGGAGACTCGCATTCGGTTTTGAAGTTCGGCTCGACCTAAAGCTCCAAGCTGTGTTCACAATTCGGTTTAATGCCAAGGTAAAACTTAAGTTGCAACCTCGGTTCGAACTTAAGGTCCAACTTCGGTTCGAACTTAAGTTCCAACTTGGCCTTGAACGTAAGTTCCAACTTGGGCTTGAACTTAAGTTCCAACTTGGGTTCGAACTTAGGCTCAAACTTTAATTTAAGTACACATATAAGTTCGAAGTGAGGTCGATATCGTGATCGAAATTTGGTTCGAATTCGAGCTTACCTTTGTGGTACTTTGAACTTTTAGTTTTGTGGGTGAGTTTGAAGTCAAGATTTAATCTCGAATTTACTGTTACTGTTTTCGCAATTATTTAATTTTGTCCAAAAAAAAAAGCGAACAGTCCAGCGACAGCGGATCGGTAATGTGTTTTCTGCCCGCAGTTTTGAGGTAATTTGTCCCAGAACTAGAAACGAAAAGCTATCCGACTCTTTGGCTCTTTGCAACGTATCGGTTAACCGCGACGTCCAACCGCGGTTGGCAGCGGCAGAGATTCCCCGATGTGTTCCACTTCGGATCGAGAACTCCGCGCTTTGCGCCGTTCCCATTCCATCACAAAATCGCCCTTTCCGCGCCCCCCCCTTACCCCCTTAGTCCCGCGTTAATTAACTTACGTTTTCGATTAGCCCGATGCGCGAACGCGAGAAATTCAATTAACGGGGGACTCGCGATTTCTACTCTAATATTAAACCATGCGAACCGCGCGAAAGCGAAACAGAGGACGGCCGCCAGGCCAGATCGAATCTTGTCCCGAATTCGGCCCGATCGAAAAAGACCGTCAGCGTATGAACTCGAGCATAATAATCATTATTTTTGGTATTATTATTATTATTATTATTATTATTATTATTATTATTATTATTATTATTATTATTATTATTATTATTATTATTATTATTATTATTATTATTATTATTATTATTATTATTATTATTATTATTATTATTATTATTATTATTATTATTATTATTATTATTATTATTATTATTATTATTATTATTATTATTATTATTATTATTATTATTATTATTGTTGTTGTTGTTGTTGTTGTTGTTGTTGTTTTAGTCACGCGATACAGTGTTGTCGGGCAATCGGTGAATTGCAGATTCGTTCTCAGCCTATGTGCATGAGGAGCGATAGTGGCCCGCACGTTTCTGTTCTCGGTTCTCGTTTAACTTTCGAAAGTGGAATAACAAACATATAACCAGGCGTCGGAAGTCTCGCAACTAAAAGATCTTACGACGAATCAAGGAGAATCGTTGCGGCGCGGAATGGCGTACCAAGTAGAACGAAATGGGGGCTCAAAGATGCGTTAGTTTTTAAGTTAAAAAAATAAATAAATAATTGTAAGCGAGCAAGACGACGGCGAGACATTATTCGATAAATTTTGAAAGGTGCGTTGAACTTTCGTCGTCGGAACGAGCGGCGCTCTTCTTTCTTCGGTGCCCGAGTGTGTCTTTCTCCATCGCGTGCCGCGCCGAACGCGCGACCGAGCGAGAACGAGCTTTCGTTATTTTTTTCCATCGTCTCTCGGCGGTCGCGGCTCGTCCGAGGCGTCGCCCGCGCCGGCTCAACCGAAGTGAGTTCCAAATATAAACCCCTAGTTGCGCCCGCGCTCCACGTCCTGTGCCGCAAGCCGTCGCTATCTCCCGACGTATAATACGCACGCTGAGTTTTCTGTGTCCGATCCACTTTACTCCACGGCGCTTCAGCCCCTCTATCGTTCTCGGTTTTCTAGTCGCTCGCTATCTTTCGTTACACGTGCGCGCTCGGCCAAACGATCGCGGTACAATAATCGCGTTTCGCACGTCTCTCGCGGCGCACGTGTACGATTTTCTATATAAAAAAAAAATATATATATATAAATATTCTATATTTCGACTGAATTCATTTTTATATATTTTTTTATATATACATGTATTTATTTTTTTTGCGTGAAGAAATTAAACATTACCGCTCGAGTTTTATTTTCTCTCATACGCTGATTGTTTTTAAAGAATTTCGTGCGAAACGTGTTTCGCGCGTTTCTCACGGTGCTCCTGTAGGTTTTTATATACGTAATAAATAAAAAATAAATAAATAAGATTCTATATTCCGACTGAATTAACTTATATTTTTTTATATACATATATATATTTTTTTTACGCGACGAAACTAAAGGTTTCCGCTCGAGTTTTATTTTTTGTTATACGTTGATTAGTCAAAGGATCGTTTTTTTTAATGACGCGAAAAAATGGTGAAAAAAAAATTCCGGAAGCTTCGCGAAGGCGTCGAGAGTGCGGGGGAGGTGGGAGGCTGCCGAGACCGCTGTCGACCGGAAGCCGGGAGCTAACTGATTTTTTTCGTAAAATAACTCGATGCAGCTGCGCGAAGAGCGGACGCTCGTCGACCCCGGACGATCCGCGATCGGTGGCCGACGCTTTTGCGAAAAGTTCTATGGCCAGCGGCGACCCGGACGCGGGATCGCCGGTGGCGTTGATATCGTCGAGTAGCGGGGTGGGGGAGGGCGACGGACAACCGGGGACCCTCGAAAATGACGTCGCCGGACACTTTGATCTATCCAGCATCAAATTCATCGACGACGAGGACCCGTCAATCGATGGTACTTCGTTTGATTTTTTTTTATTCATTTTTTCTACACATCCGAGGACTGACGGGAAACGAATTTCTCTTTCACAGAACCGCTGCAGGATCGGAGAGTTGATTTATTTTTATTTTCGAACGAAAAATTCGCGGGCTGTAATTATTATCCACTTTGTAGGCATCGGTGATCCACTTTGTAGGCATCGTTGAAAAAAAATGGCTAGAGGGAAGATGCTCCACAATTATTATTATTGTTCTCATTTTTATTATTGTTAGTAATGTTATTATTATCATTATTATTACTTTATTATTGTTGTTGTTGTTATTATTATGGTTAATTTTTTTTAATTCCATAAACATTATTTAATACAGATCTATCTGCATTAATAAGACTTTCCCTTTAAGAGAAGGCTAAATGTCCTCTCTCTCTCGAAGCCACACGCTCCCTATGGTGCCATCTTTTTCGCACTCGAGTGGCCGCCGTGCCTGTTTAGCCTGCTCTTAAGGGGAACTTAAACACCGACACTCTCACCTCGAGCACGTTGCTTTCCCCGTTGCGCGACCCCCTCTTGTTTTCGACCGCAGCGAAGAAGCAGAAATATCATTATCGCCTTGGAGCAACGTGAAACACACTCGGTCGGTAACGAAAACTGTAATCAATTTTTTTTTTGTCAAGGTTTCTCGAAACACTCGCGTCTTCTTCAAGTGACCGATTTGGTTTTCCTCGGAAATAATTATGAACCGTGAAAAAAAAATCGATTACAGTTTTCGTTACCGACATTGTGAAAAATATTGCAGAAATTTTTTTGAATTATCTTCAGCGACGTAAAACTAAAACCTTTATAGTTATGTTCGTTTTTTTTGTAACTCATCCCTTTGTTAAAAACTATGTCACACACGTTTGTCGTGTGGCGTAACTCTTTAGAAAAAAGAAACCGATGATTGACGTCCAGGATATTGCGAAGCGCATGCAAAAACACTCGCAGCATCGACCCATACAGTAATAAATTCATCGCTAGTCCAAGGATGAATCTCTAACGATTCTCTCGCGTCGTTCTCGTCTATTTGTCCCGGTAATCTCAGCGGCGAGTTCTCCCTCCCCGGTCCAATGTCTCAATCCATCTTTCTCCGAGAATAATACCGCTGGATATTAGAATTTAAAAAATGGGAACCGAACGTGATTCAAGCACCCCCGACCGTCCCTCGAATTCGTTATTACAAAACGGAAATAAAGGTCGAGTAAATTCCCCCCCCCCCCCCATTGATAGCTGAAAACTTTCTCGTTCCAATTTTACTAATGACTGTCTGTCCTGTTGGCAGAAGAATTGGACGGGCCGAACGCCGACCGGATAAGGGACGCCTGGGTCATAGCTCTGGAGAGGTAAGAAAAAAATCAACTTTTTTTTATCCCCGATAAACTCTCACGATAAGCCAAACTTATTTCATTCAGCGAATCGTTTGAAGATTAATCGGAAAGATTGCGACCGCGATAAGCGGAATACTGTAAATTTTAATTAAGGCTTCGAGTGTTTATAAAAACGAATTTTTATAGAAAATCATTTTATAGAAATCTACGACTATAAAAATTGATTATTTGAAAATTTTTCCAACTAGATTGAAATGAAGTTAACATCATCATTACTTTTTTAAAAATTCCAAAAACCACGGATTGTGAAATTCTACAAAATTGTTATTTTTTAATAATTAATCGGGTTGTTCAGGCAAATGCGAACGTGATTTCATTTCATCATTTATCGTCGATCCAGTACTTGTAGCTCGGTTAAGTGCAATATCGGAAATCCATTTGCAACTTTTGAATACCGACAGGACTCGAAACTTTTGTAGGCTCGATGAGCCGATCCAAGATTGATATTGCATAAAACCAGGATTTAACCGCTTTGCAAAACTAACTGATTTATCGTATGATTCAGAGGGGCGAGGGAGCGTCTCCAGAGGTTACCGGCCCTGAGGAAGATCCAGCCGAGGGACATACAGGCGATATTGCATCAGCAGGTGAGAATAAACGACGAGCATTCGTCTTGTTTACCCTATGCGTCAAATGCACTTAACTGTACCAACCCCAGGTTTCGTAATCGTCGAGGTAAATTCTTCAGATTCTTGGGCGGGGTCTCCGATAAATCCTTTCCCTAAATTTTCTTACAATCATAGCGGTATGTTTATGCGCATTTTTTTGTCATCTTCTGCAAGGTTGATCGCCAGTAACTTTATACTTAAGTTTCAACCAAGTGCCATCGCAAACTGTGCTTAAGTTTGGGCTTAAAACTATCGCAAAATTCGTCGAATCCGATCGTAGACTTTGCTCAAGTCCGAACTTAAATCTAGCCCTAGTATGATCTTAAGTTTATACTTAAGTTCAATTCAAACCCACTTCTAAACTCGGCATTTTCATCGTTTGCAAGATTTATCGTAAGTTTACACTCAAGGCTGATCGCCACTAACTTTGTGCTTAAGTTTCGGACCAACTCTAAACTCAATTCGATCGCAAAACTTTCCTTATCTTTGCATTTGCATCCAAACCTAACTCGACCGCCAAACCTTGCCGAAGTAAGAACTTAAATCTAACTCCAATTTGATCCAGAGTCTATACTTACGTTCAAACCCAATTCCAAACTCGCCTCAACCCAACTACACAAAAAAACTCGAGAAATTCTTTGTTCCATTTTCCACCGCCAATAATTTTCACAAAAAACCTTTCATCCATTCATCAATCAAGTCCCCCAACCCCCTCCCCCCCAAAGCTTTTTTGTATATCAGCTGATACGAAGTTGAAACTATTATCCATTGACTCATCGCTTCCTCTCACATCGGTCCGTCCTCCTCCCGCGAGCCCGCTACAGAACGTATTTCAATACCCGTCTCTCGGTTAGGCGAAATACCGTGCGCATATCGGTGGTCGATGCTCGTGAAACTGGGAATGCAAAGTGAACGAGCGAACAGAATATCTCCTAGCGCCGAGCACACTCAGCCACTCCGGAGGTTCGATTATGTCCGTACGACCTTGGCTCGCGCTGCGTACGCTTACCAGTGTTCGGTTACGTGCCGATTTGTTGTAGCTCTCGCTCTCCCTGTGTGTATCCGCCCGTCCGTCCGTCTCTGTGCGCACGAGTGTTGGAAAAATGAATGCCCGGGTGTTATTTATCCTCCTCGCCCGTTCGTACCTTCGCCCGTTGCTTGTTGCTGCAGTCAGTGGTTCTGTTACGTTCCAATGCTATCCGGTCTCACTCACTCGGCTACCCGAGGCGGAAAGAGACCTCCGGACCCCCCTCCCTTGCCCACTCGACCCCCCCCCCCCCCCCCCGCCCGCCACACCGTCCACGCTCCGCTCGTTATGCAACGGCGAAACGAATCACTCCGACGATTAATACACTCGGCTACTGTGCTTTTTAAAACTGAAAACCGCAACGAGATGGCTAACTAGTACCTGACCGTACGGATACCCAATGGCAGGCGATGCTCGTCGTTCCGGTTGTTCGCCGCCGGAAATCATCCAGCGAGACGAAGAATATCGCTAGGATAATACTGCGAAACTTTAATAATCGTTTGGCGAAGTAATTTTACTTGTTTATTTTTTTTCCTTCTGTTTCTTCTTTTACGTAAGTCGAAAAGTTTCGCAGTTTTCCCGGCTGGATGGTGGGGTATGCGCGGATGGTCGTTGACGCTTTGTTTTTCTTTTTGCTCTCTCGACGCAGATAACGGAGGGTTCGGCCTCGACGAGCACCGGAGAGACGCCCAAGAAGGACGGAACCAATAGTCACATAACGGTCACCCTTGCGGAAAGGTATTTATTTATCTTAATTTTACTTGTTATGGGGTTTCGGAGAATTTTTGTTGTCGATCTGTTTGGAGTTTTGTGGACGGCGTTACAATTCTCCGGCGATCGACGACCCTCCGATGACACTGGTCGATAAATGTCCTTCGCCGGAGAAATGTATTCTCACTGAGTCGCGATTTTATAGTGCTGTATATCGTAAAAATGTTAATGCGCCCAAAATCTCAAATTTCGAATGCAACTAAATCAACAATTTACGATAAATACATTTTTTTAAACGAATAAATTAAAAAATGAATGAATTTAAGAAATTAATTACTTTTAAAAAATAGGGAGGCGGCGAATCGAAACGTACCGGCGAAACTAAGCAACGGAACCGTACCCAAGGGTGTCGCGACAGAGGAGGACGAGTCGAAGGATCGTAAGGACGCGTTGGAGAAACAGCGTAGCTGTCCCGAAGAGGCGTATTTACTGGTGAGTGGACCAATTCTCTGCCGGCGTGCTTCGAAAGGCTCTGCAGCGCTGGAAGTGTTGGGCAGCTCTCCCTCAAGTGTCTCGTAAATTCTACGATCGCGTTAACGTCCCTGTTTTTACGACTTTTCCTTGTGCGTTTCCTCACTAATTTTTTTTTCTTTATTCATTTTTATTTCTTTTTAAATTTCCGGGACTTTCCCAGCAACCTGTGCCCGGAGGCAGACCCAGCGAACGGCGCGCCAGCAGCCCTTTCCAAAATGGACGGACGGAAGTTCTGATCGGGGAACCCGAGGGTGGTCCAAGGTCACCGAGAGGCTCGACCTCGTCCGCTGCCAACGATGCCAACCTCCTGATACCACCCGGAGATCCCGACTATCCCGAATCCATTTACAAGTAAGTTAATTGTTTGACGGGCTTGACGATCTTGAAGAACTTGAAGGGTTTTTAGGATTTTTAGGATTTTTAGGATTTTTAGGATTTTTAGGATTTTTAGGATTTTTAGGATTTTTAGGATTTTTAGGATTCATAGGATTTTTAGGATTTTTAGGATTTTAGGATTTTTATATGAAAAATGTATTAAAATATTCAATTTTTTTCTTTTTTTTTACAAGGACATGTTTGAAGGGTTTTTAGGATAGGGAAGAGCGGGGCAAAATGGCACAGCGTGGCAAAACGGGATAATGAGACAAAACACAGTTTTCCAATGACTTTTGGGTGGTGGCGATGGTGATCCGTGGGGCAAAACGGAGTTCAAAATGCCCTCACTGTCCCGATTTGCCCCACTGTCCCATTTTACGCCGGTTTTCTCGTAGGATAGCAAGTTGTTTTTTTTAAAGATTTTTTTTTATTTGAAAGATATTGGCGTTCTCGCATAGTAATTGCCTCGACGCTCTCTTCCTTAGCGACTCTAGATTTATAGCGCGGCCGCGTGCGTGCTCGAGAGTATCAACTAAACCCGCTAGGTGCCGCGTCATGGGGATACGTTGCGAGTCGAGTTTAATTGTTTTTTACCCGATGAACTGGATTTATACCTACAAGGACAGTTTGAACTTTAAAACTGGGAAGGGGGCAAAACGGACTGTTTTTATCAATACTTTTTTCCGGAGGCAAAAACGTTTCTCTATAAACAACACTGGCCCGATTTGCCCCGCTCCCCCGTCGAACGGCAGAATTGTATAACAAGAGAGGGAGGCGAGACTGAAACCCTCGATCAATCCCAACCTGCTCCAAAATGCAGATTCTACAACGTGCGTTACGCAATTAATAATGCAGCTGGCGTTATTGAATTAATTATCGGATCGATAATTAAAGGGTCAACAGTATCGGATTAATTGCTAATCAAACGAGTCCGTCTCTCTATCGGGGGAGCTTTAAATGTACATCGACGTACTCTACCGATTGCACAACCCGCCTGAAAAAAGTACATGCGAAAAATGTATTAAAAAAAAAATATATTAATAATAATTAAAAAGCAAATTTTCCGCCCGAAATGTTCATTTTATCTGATCGGATATATCCACATATATATATAATAATATATGCATTATATTTCTTTTTAATTTCGTTAAAAGTGTATTTAATATACGAACAAATATATTATATATTCGCATATACTTTTTACTTCTTCTACGGGCGAGATGACTTCCGGCAGTTTTAATGTCTCATGAACGTTTCGCGAAGGCTGTGGCTGTAGCTCTAGGTTTTTCCGAAGGCTTGGCCCGTTGCCACGCTTCTGCCCGAGCCTTAATCCAGGCGCTCAACGAGAGAGAGATCGGGAGACGTGACAGAGTTAACCACCAGCCCATCCTTTACCGACCTCGTACGCTTAACATAACATTATTCACAGATTATACTAGCTCTCATGTGGGCGCAGCGATGTCCTAGCCGTTGAGATGAGAAACATTCCATTCCAATTATTCGCGCCCACACGACCAAATTCATTGATTTCAATAATGTTGTTAAAAAAAATATATATTTTAATTTTAAAAAGTCAAAATCAATTTTTTTTAACTCATCTGATTATTTTCGAAAAAGTGCTCGCGCTGGCTTAACGCCCTTGCGCGAGACGGGAAAAAGGATTAAATACCTTAACGGACCTACGTAAATGAAAAAAAAAAAATTATCGACGACGCTTTATCATAGTTATTTTTACGTCGATACGCCCGTGAAGCGCTCATCAACGTCGGTTCAGAAATAGAACGAGCCTAGGTCGTTTTTATATAAAAGGCTCGTGGGACAGCAATTGCGGTTGCCGGAGTCTCGTCTCTCGTGTCCTCGTGAGTAGGTACGATAGCAGCCTACTTTACAAGTTGCAATGAAGGGTGAAACCAACCCTTCGTCCTCCTTCCTCCTCTCGAGGCTAATTGACGAGCCTCGGGCCGTTCTCCAGTTTCTCGATAACCCTCGTAACCCTCGATCCACATTCGAGAGCGAACAGAGCGAACGGTTTTTCAGGTGAAAACGTGCATGCAATATGCTCGTCGGCTCCAAAGTACTAAAGGACTTAGCAAATTACCTCAAATATTTATATACCGTAAGGCATGGTACGACCTTCCGAATACCGAGTAATTACCGCGTAAATTATCTAATTTTTTTTTAAGTACATTTCTTTGTCTGTTATTTTTTATCAACCAATTTTGTGTTCGCAAATGCATTAAATATTGCGCATCTTCGGTTTTTTAACTTTGCAAACTCATGCCCCATTAGCTTCGTTGATAAGGGATGATTTTTTAATGGTCATTTATTTAAGCATGTAGTTGTTAATCGTCGAGTTCACCGTTAAGTTCATCATTGAGTTCATTATTAACTTTATCATTAACTTCATGATTTAGATTGAATTATCAAAAATATTTAGTGATATCTTTTTCAAACATCAAAAACTCATGAGATACTCGGACTCGGTCGGTAATAAAAGCTTGGTCGGTAATCGATTTTTTACTCTGCTAAGCTCGACCGTTCGATTCGATAACGATCAATCGACATCGGGATTGGATAGTATCGACCTTTCGCATATTCACACGGGAATCGATGAGCCGTCCGAGACCGGGACACACGATCTGCGATCGACGCCCTCGTAATTGACACCCTACTGGCATTCGTCCATTCCTCACCTGTACTCAAATAATAATAATAATAATGTCGGGCCTTGGTAAGAATTCGTTTCCGAAGCCGCTATGCGAGAAGGGATACGAAGAGTGAGAAATTGTCAGGCGAGTCGCGAGAGCGTGCATGGCCACGGCCGTGGCTCCACCCGTAGTCGTGAGAGTTCTTCTCATGGAGCCAGAAACAATTCTACAGCCACAATGATATCGCGACGCGCATTCATTATCTCACGCTACGAGTAATTGTAATCCCTTGAAATTCCACTCTTAGGTCTATACCGATGACAACTTGATAACGAATAATTTTACGGGCACTCTATATTTATAGCGAACATTTTTATTAAGTTTTTAATTGGGTTTCATATTTTGTCTTCGGGATTTAATATTTGGGGAAAAAAAAATCTAGTCACAATGATATCGAAATCCATTCTTAGGTGTGCACCGATGTCAAATCGATACCTAATAAATAATTTTAGGACCGCACTATAATTATAGAAAACGTTTTGGCGATTTTATCAAACTTTTAATTGGGTTTAATCTTTTGTCTTCCGGATTTAATATGCGGCAAAAAAAATTCTGCAGTCACAATAATAGCGCCTCGCGTATTAATTATCTTACGCCACGAGTAATTGGAATTCCTCGAAATTCCATACTTAGGTGTATAACGATGACAACTCGATACCGACTAATTTTACTGTCACGCTATAATTACATTAAAAAATGTAACGATTTTTATTAAGTTTTTAATACTATTTTATCTCTCGTCTTCCGGATTTAATATCCAGAAAAAGAAAAATGCATTGATTATTTATTAATCGCACAATCAATTGACGTTTCAACCAACTCGAGTCCGGGTCTCCGTGACAATCTCTCCTCGATCATCTATGCAGTATACAGAACTCCCAAAAATAAGAGTACGACGAAAAATGTCCTCGATAAATCCCGAACGTTTCCGAAGTTTACCAGCCAGCCTTCGAGAAGGTGAAGTCTCGCCTTCCGAAAACTTCACACAGCGTCTCTGCATTACCGAGCAACAGTGTAGTACCGAACGTGGTATAAACTACTACCGAAGCAGGATACTTAAAACGTGCCCTGTGTGCTATTAACTGATCGACTGATTGCGCGCCGTGGGCATTGTTGTTGTCCTCCCGGCGTTCCAACGGTTAGCCTGGGTTAGTTACGGAGCTCGATATCGTCTGGCCTCGCTACGTACGTTACGACGATATATAAACCGCACGGTGGCCCCACTTACCGCTCTATGTACTATATATCTACATATGTGGATACTATACATGCATATATGTGTACACTATACATGTATATATGTGTATGCTATATATGTACATATGTGTGTATATGTGTATGCTATATATGTACATATGTGTGTGCATGGGTATGTTATGTGTGAATGTATGTATATGTGGGATTGTGAGGTTGTGCCCCGATCGCCAGTGAAATCCACGATTCCGGACTCGTCTGAGAAAATAATCCTCGAAGCTCTTCGCTCGCCTCGACGGACGCCTGTGCCAGGGACCCTCTCCCCGTGACATACGAAACGAGAAAGGTCTCTGCTGCGCACGAGACGCCACACCGGTTGAATACAAAACAAACCTACACACGCCCCCTTGCGTACGCGTACCCCTACGCGACTTTTTTTTTCTCATGGCCACTTCCGGTTCCGCTCACTCGGAATCCAAGGAATTTAACATCGATTCGAGCCGATTCTGCATTTTTATACCTTGGGCTATATTTATATTTTCTGCTCGTTTTGCAAGATCTTTAAATCTTTAATGGGGCGCAATTGTTTGGAACGTTGCTCGAGCGAATTCGGGACGTTGATAATTATTTTCTTAATCTCGTCTGTGAGAAGCTTTGCTGATAAGGGACAATTTAAAAATCGGTTTAAAATTTACAAATTGTCAGCCACATAATTTTCAATTATTGTACTTACTATATATCGACGTGATGTTCTTCTGTCGAATAAAGATTCTCCAAATAATATTTCGCAATCTCCGATATCATAAAATTAATTTATCAACACTTAAATTGTATCCCACGATTACTTGCAAAATAAATGTTTGCCAACACGTCTCGTTATTCGGTCGTATTTCTTTTGTCGCTGAATGGCCTCGAAACGTCCATGAACGATACTTCAAATATGTTTCCAATAATAAAAAAAAATCTCTTGTTTTCGAATTCTCAGAGCGATAGTTTGAGCGTGACCGAACGACGGACTCCGCGAGTGCTTTTGCAAATTCTCTCGCGGGAAATGGAGCATCTCGGTGCATAAAACTGGTCGGTAAGGAGAGTGTGGATGCGTATTAAGACGCGCCTCGCGGCCTCTTCGGTGAGCGGGCTATCGTTCTAGCGTGAAAGAAAACCAGCGCGTATCGAAGCGACGAGACGCGAGCATTCTTTCTCGGTTCCCCTTTGATGACCTCCGAGTGTACACAGATATGCGAACAGTGTGAGTCCGAGTCGCCTGCGCCGATGCCAGGTGAATCGACGATTCATTGTTATTCATTGCTAAATTGGTCCTCTCGGATCTTCGTTGCTTTTCGTCCGCCTGACGACGCTTGTACCGGTGCGCTGGTCGCCCTCCACCTCGTGGTTTATCGCTTCCTCGTATCGTGAATACGCCGGGACGATTAAACAGGCACCCACGGTCAATACAGCTAACAATCGCGTTATATCGTCTCGGTATTCATCGTGATTACAGCGAGGGACCTCTCGCCGCTGAGAGACGATCGAGGCGAATTCTATGCTATTGTTACCGCCGAGAATCCTGACGATGTCTCCTCCCCGCCGTGCGAAACTGCTTATACCATTGTCAAGGTTACGATGTCGGCTCGCGAGGGGAAAGGGAAACGTGGAAAAATAATGGCGGGAAATGCTGATGGTTCGGATCTGAGGTTCATAGTTTCCGGCATCGGTGCGTATAGAATCAAGTTTGAACTTGAGCAGAGGTCAAGTTTGAACTTGAGCATGGAGTAAAGTTTGAATTTGAGCAGAGGTCAAGTTTGAACTTGAGCATGGAGTAAAGTTTGAATTTCAGCAGAGGTCAAGTTTGAACTTGAACATGGGGCAAAGTTTAAACTTGAGCATGGAGTAAAATTTGAACTTGAGCAAGGAGTCAAGTTTGAACTTGAGCAAGGAGTAAAGTTTGAACTTGAGCTTGGAGTAAAGTTTTTACTTAAGCATGAAGTCAAGTTTAAACTTAAGTACGAAATCAAGTTTGAACATAAGCACGAAATCATTTTCGATATTACATGCAAATTTGTTTTATTATTATTATTATTATTATTATTCTGTTTTGTAAATGCTTATCCCTATTCGTAACTCACTTTCCGCCCCTGGAGCAATTACGAGGAACGATCTCACGCTTTTCCCCGCATTTTCTTCGTTCTGGCATTCCCCTCAAGGGTTCGCCGCTTCAGGAGACGAGAGTGCGAACAAAACGCCTCACGCACTTGCAACGCGAGTGGTACCCAGCTCCGTGCAGGATTCTACAATTGAGAATGAAAAAAAAAAAAATGTTGTGGAAAAAATAGAGTGGGGTACCATCTCGGATGTAGGCCAAGATCGCGAGAGACTATTATTTTCCTCGTTGCTGCACGTCCGCGAATCCCACCGTTGTGCACGTATACACGCAATCCAGTGTGCTCGCCCGGTCGTTAAAGTTTTCCGCGAGAATGATATGTACAGCCGACGAGCCTTGTCGGGCGCGAATAATACAAATTTTGCACCACTCGCGCCTTTTTTATGCTTCTATTCTCATTTCCATGAGTTTTCGAAAACATAAAAAAAAAAACAAATATCACATCACTGTATCTATATTTATAGCGCACCGGATTGATAAGAAATAATAGTAAATCCATGATTTTTATTTGTTTTGTCACATCGCCGAAAGAAATACTTTCCAATGACGTCAATAATATCCGATCCGATGTTGAAGTTCTCCGCGAAAATGATATGCACAGCTTTCTTGGGCACGAAAATAAAAATTTTACACCACTCGCGCCTTTTTTACGCTCAGATTCTCATTTCCATGACTTTTCAAAAACTTAAAAAAAAACTTTATCTAACATCACTATATCTATATCTATAACGTACCGGAGTTATAAGAAATAATCGTAAATCCATGATTTTTATTTGTTTTGTCGTATCGCGGAAAGAAATGCTTTCCAATGGGGTCAACAACATCCGATCGGATGTTAAAAGTCGTACAGTGTTTGTGCACGTACGGAGAGAGAGTAACGCGTTCCAGATATCTCGGCAGCAGCACGGGTGGCTTTGTAACACGATAACGCGTTTACGGTAGCTCCGAGAGCTCGGTACAAGTCACCTGGCGGCTGGCTTTTGACGTTACATAAAAGTCGTAATCGATCGGATGGGAGGCGTCGGATTGCAGATGGAATCATTGTAAACTTAGGAGAGCCACCTCGGTGTCGCTCGGCCTGTTTGCGGTGCGATAAAATGTTGAGAAAATCCGAAATCAATGGAACGTATCTATAATACGATCGACCGTCGAGGGAACGATGGGAAGACTCGAGCGACACCGGAAGGTGTTACGTTGCATCGGTCGGAAAATCAAAACGCTTTCGAAACGACGTTTATGACCTGGAGATAAAAGAACTCTCGGCGTGAAGCGAGGCAAAAATACAGAGAATGTTTTTTAGTTCGCCATAATAATAATAACAAAAATTACGTAAGGAATATTGCTTATTTAAAAAAAATAATCTATGCCTTTAATTTGAGATTTTTTTCTAAAGTGAACTTGCTACTATAATTGTATAGAAAAAAAAATTGTTGCAGCAGAAAATTACACTCTGTTTTTCGACAAAATTCCTAATTTATTTCAATGAATTTCTGCGCGTGATTCTTTTTTATAGTCAAGTTATGTGCAAGGATTTTTAAAAATTATCCATAATTTACTTCTTTTATACAAATGATACACTTTTTTTTCAATTCTGAAAATTCTCGTCTGCATAAATGCAGTAATTCGATAATCGATTCTCTCGTGTATTGTGAGAGGGAAAAGTCGCTGGTGGAAAAAACCCAGAATGGCTTGGTTGGTTTGCGCTCCGGTGCATCCGGAATTTATACCTGGCTTTTTCAAGTTTTTCCTCTGTACCTGCCGACTAGGCGAAGCATTGAATGTCCGCTGCCCTTTTTTTTTATCTTCCATATAATAGTGTGGAGTTGTCGGACTGGTCGGTCGGCGTGGCTGACTTTGTGTGTGTGCAGAGCGTTCTGGGAAATTCGAGGGGTGTAAACAGTGCGAGCCTTCTGTATGCTGAATGGGGAGAGCCCGAGTAGACACCGGAGAGACTACGCGACGAGGGTTCCGAGCTTCCTTTTCGATGGTAGTGTTAGTAGTTTGTACGTGCCACGCGGGATTCCCCCTTCGGTTTACACCTGCCTTCTCCGCACGACCGGGCTGTCCTCCGCAAACTACAAGGTGCCCTGAGCGCACCTGACGACCGGAAGGATGACGAAACCTCCGGATGGCTCTGAATGTAACGTTTTCGGCAGGGAACTCCTCGATTCTCCTGCCGGTTCACTCATTTGCATCGCGCTTATGGACGAATCTGGACACTTCCGGCATTCGTTTTAAGCCACTCTTGGCACTTGGCGAAACTCAGTTAATTGGGCGAGGGAACACTTAAAAGGATTTTTTTTTTTTGCGTAAAAGAATTTTGTTTTGTAATACATATAATATAATATATGCAATTATATTGGATATAGTATATGTAGTATATTGTATATTATGTATGAAATTATAGCATAAGGAATAGAATTTCGCAATTTCGACATTCTCACCTTCGCCAGGGGGGGGGGCAAATATCGACTCCAACAAATAACCAAATCCACAGTTTTCCAAAATACATCCAAGAAGATATTATATATATATATATATATATATATATATATATATATATATATATGAGATAATTCCTATGCGTCGTGACCCATGAAAAGAGAACGTCTTCCACATTGCCCGACTAATAACAAAAAGGGTTGAGCATGATCTCTTCGTTCTCCGACTTCGACATCTCCGTTATCTGTACCTGTTTTTTTTCGTCATTTTTTTTTTACGATCGTTGTACCCTTTATTTGATCGGTCTCTCCCGAGGACAAGGCTTCGCAAACACACACGTACAGTTTCCGTCTGTCGTTTCCAACAACCTGCCAGATAATCGTGTTTAACGTCTCTCCCCCCTCGCCCCGGTGCAGGTTGTTCGAGCGTCGTTCTGCTCGGCTATTACGCGACGCCACCACCGTTACTCTGGCCATCTAACTCCTCCCCCCTGCCCCTCTTTCCTGGTTTCTTTTTTTCCCTCGCACCCTTCCTCTCCTCGAAGTCCATTCGTTACGTGACTCATCGAACGGGGGTTGCTACTATCGGTCGGGTTAATCGGGCGGGCGCACGTGCGAGAAACACCCGTCGCACGCCTCCGGTGCGTGCACCAGAAATCGAGTTTACGCACCGAGCTGCAAAGTCAGACACGCCGAGTGCACTCGTTGACTCAACACGATACCGCGGGCCACGATGGCGATAAAATTCGAAAGATAAATTATGACGATAATATGAATTAATCTAAAAAGAAAAAATCAGTATTCAGAAAAATAAAATAAAATTGAAAAACAGCCAAATATCGAAGGGTGATTTTTTGTCGATTTACTCGTATTCGTAAAAGTGGACTACGAATATATTTCTGTTTATGAGCTATTTTAGGGCCATGTCCAGTGCATTTTTTCCCGCGGCTCGCAAAGACTCCAATTATTTTATTGCCGAGTCAATGTTCGGCGAGGAAAGTCACGTTCAACATTTTTCAAATAAAATGAAAAATATTCATTCTTACACAGTGTGTAATTTTTTTTTCATTAGAAAAGAAAACATTTCGCTTCATAATTGTACGACGTTCGGCAGGTGTGATGTGCGGTAACATAAATATGACGGTAATATTAACGAGCCCAAAAAAAAAATCAGTATTTTGAAAAATATAAATAAAAAAAGACACTCCGAAATATCGAAAGGTGATATGGTGTCGATTTATGCGTATTCATAAAAATCAGCTACGAATATATACATATTTTTTTATTTACCCTTTCAGGGTGATGCCCAATGTAGTTTCTCCCACTGCCAGCGAATCCGCCACTTATCTTACTCCCGGCTCAGTATCCGACGCGAAACCTCCCCTCTGAAACTTAAAAAGTAAAATAAAAAATAACCACTCTTATATAACATTTTTTTAATTATATAATTTTCATACAAAAAATTATATATCTATATAATATCTATCTATTTTCTATCTATCTATCTATACATATAATTATATACAAATATAGTAAGATAGATATATAATTTCTTTAATTAATTCATAGATATATAATAAAAAAATTATTGTATTAAAAAAAAAACCAAATCATTTTGGACCATAATGGTACCACGGTCGGTAACTGGCGCATCGACCCGACAGTGAATCTCGATAGGAATCCTTTCGGCGCTTTAGCCTCGAATTCCGCGAATTTCACGAATACAGCAAATAATCTCGGAGGTGCAGGAAACCGTAGTCGCTTGTGCAAACTCCCGGGGTGTCTGCGTTTCCGACTTTGTACTGTGGCACATATCCAGGTCCGTCGTGTGAGTAGAGGCGCGATGCACACATGACTATATCTACACCCATATACAATATCCGAAACAAGTTACATGGCGAGTATATGGCAGGGGGGGGGGGGGGAGGTGGAAAAGATAAGCTTTCGATATCAGGTGCCTGGTCTTTCTGTGCGATAAGAGACATTCCAGGTCTCCAGTTCTCATGCCCCAGGCGGCTCGGTACCGACTCGTGCCTCGCCACATTTTTCACCTCTCGGTCGCGTTTTTCACAGACGCGGGGCGGCGCAAAACCAACCCCCGAGGGCCGGCCACGTCAAGGGCTCTTCCGCCAACTCTTTGCATACATATTTATGTATACATATATTTTTTATATATATTTTTTATCTTACTTTATATCGCACAGTGTTCAGATCTCTATCCGAACGGGAATTATTTATTTTATGGACGATGCGACGAGGATTTTTATCGAGAGACCCTGCGGGCGTTGCACCCCTCGGTGCTGGACTAGCCTCATTCACCGCTGTCTTCCGAAATCAAGGTAGAATAACAATAAATCATCAATCGAAGCGTTACTCGACTGGGATAAAAAATTTGCAATTTTTTTGAAAACTTTGATTTTTTACAGTTTCTTAAAAATTTTATTATCAATGCGAATTC
The DNA here is from genome assembly GCA_964017025.1 of Stenichneumon culpator. Lineage (NCBI taxonomy): Eukaryota > Metazoa > Arthropoda > Insecta > Hymenoptera > Ichneumonidae > Stenichneumon > Stenichneumon culpator. Next base: position 12,737,303 of record OZ024779.1, on the reverse strand, counting down.
ATTTTTGAACATCTGGGGGAGAAGAACCATCGACCTAGCTGGGGTTGTAGTTTATTTGATTTCACGGAAAAAGTAAATAAAATTTTCGTCACTTTTTAAGGGAATTACATATGTCAAAAAATAAAATGAAAGTCAACTGGACATAAATGAGAAATAAAAATAATAATCATTATACATTCAATTATAGATTCAAAAATTAAATTAAAATCAATTATAATGTCAAAAATAATGTGAAAGGTAATCACCAATGAAAAAAAAAATTTGTAGAATTTTTCTTCGCATCGTTGCCGACGGAGTATATTAAAGGCTGCTGTGATGCAATGTTCATAACGACATGCAGCGTCCCATCGTGCGAAAAGTAGCTCCCGGCAATAAAGTTTAGTGGGCAGCGAATCTCGTCGTGTCATTCGAGCTACATACGCACGTATAATCGTAGAGATAAGAGCTCAAAACGAAGCAGGCCGAGCGACTATGTTCGCGTCAACGATCGTATAATTTCACTACCGCAGAGCTCCGCGCGTGAGTCACGAGCTTGTTTCGATATCTGAGTCTGGATACAACTCAGAGGCGTTAAAATAAATAAAATAAAATAAATAAATACATTGATTGCAGTCGTTCAAGTATGCGTAATAAAAACGACAATAAATTTGCAATTCGACGCTCCGTACAATTTTACTGATGAGTGGAGAGAAAAAAAAAATTCTTTCTCTGAGGAATTACGAAACCGGCCGTGGGAATGAGAAACGAGCGAATACATTATTTATGCAATGGCTCGATAATGAAGTTAAATTAAGCGATATTTAAAAAAAATTCTTTCGGGTATTTCTACGCATTTATCGAGGTTAATCGTCTACCATTGTGTCTGCAATTTTTTTAAAATGACTACTTTTCGGTCATTGAACCTTTCGATCTAATATTTAATATTAAAAAATTAATATTCGATTTAATATTTTCCATTCCAACCATCACTAATTACCCTCCTTACCCTAATTACCCATTCCATAAAAAAAAAAAATTCTCAACTCCTTAATTGCAAACCCCGATAAGCCACCACCTAAAATTCGAGGCCCGCAGAAAGTGCAAATAACAAACAAGCCAGTATATTATTTATGCAGTGGCTCGATAATAAGGTTAAATTAGGCGATATTAAAAAAAAAAAATTAGCGTACTTCTATGCATCCATCGAAGTTAATCGTCTACGATAAAAAACTGTGTCTGCAATTTTTGAAAAATTAGCACTTTTTGGTCATCGAAACTTTCGATCTCATATTTAATATTAAAAAATTAATATTCGATTTAATATTTAACATTCTATTTTATATTTTCCATTCCGACCATCACTAATTACCCTCCTCACCCTAATTACCCATTCCATAAAAAAAAAAAAAAATTCTCAACTCCTTAATTGCAAACCCCGATAAGTCGCCACCTAAAATTCGAGGCTCGCAGGAAGTGAAAATAACAAAGAGGCAGCGAGGGTCCGAGTGTCTTCGCATCTTGAAAATGTCTGCCGGTTCCCTGCGGGGTGGACCGGGTCTGGATTCTGCGGCGGGGAGAACCAGTCTTTTGTCCCCGGGGTAATTTTTTTTTTTATTTTTTTATCTCCGCTTTTCCCGCACTCGAAAAAAAGGGCCTCGGCTCGAGAGCATTGGGAATACTGCACGTTTGCTGTACGTATGCCGACGCAAAAAAAGAAGCTGCTCCTCCACGAGGTGGGTAAAAAAGGACGAGAAAGAACAAACCAGAATAAGATGAGTAGGCGAGAGGAAGCGAAAAAAAAAAACTAGTACGACGAAAAGAAGAAGAAGATCCTTCACAGAGGCGAACGGGACATCCGAGCGGAGATCTTTGGGACAGCGACGGGAGTGAGAGACTATCGGCTTATCGGGTTCTCTAACACTCAAGAGAGTCTGAGAGATCTCTCTAGTTCTCCGGAAAGTGAAAGAGAGACATCTACGGGTGGGAATCAAAGGGGCGCAAGTGCTGCGTTAAAGCACGAGAAATGCGCCCTTTTGATTCTTAGGTGACGATATATATATATATATATATATATATATATATATATATACACACATATATAGGTACAGAAAGAGTCAATCTACGTCTGTCTGTCCATCCGTCCGTGGGGAATCGGAGATCGGTACGAGGACTAAAGGCGAGAGTGAAAAAGCGGAGAGACAAAGAGTTGAAGAGAGGATAGACAAAAGAGGAGTGTGTGCCGAGCGTCTCCGCTGGAGCGGCGGGCCGTGCCTCATAAATCCTAATGACACGCGAGAGACTTTGAGGAGAGAATACAAAGGGCTCGAAGAAACCGGGTGGGGAACTCGTGGATGGAAAATGCATGGGGAATTAGGGTCGAAATTTTCTTAATAGACTTGAGGGAAGAAAATAAAATTGATGAAGCATTTATTTGGGGAATTTGTCGAAACGGTTGAGGATATTAAGTGGGGGTTGTCCTGTTCGCCCGAAAGCTTAAGTTAGTTTGCGAGTTGCTTTTTTATTCACAGTTACGAAGAAGCCGATAGATTCGCCAGTTTTCTCAATATACTGTTGACAAGCGACAACGCGGTCCAAACATGTTTTCAAATCGTCACACTTCGCAGTATCGATTAGCCAAAAAAAAAAGTTTATCAAGTCCCACGAATTTTCTCTTTCAGGTGAGATATAGTGCACTTAATAGCAAATTATAGTAAATTTAATCAGCATGCAAATAATAACCAATTTCTATGTGCTATATATAGTGTTATATATAGTGTTATATATAGTGTTATATATAGTGTTATATATAGTGTTATATATAGTGCTATATACGCGTGTTACATGTAGTGCGGTACACAGTGCAATAAATGGTGATGTATATACATAGTGCTATATTTATGTGTAATACGAATGTAAAAACGAGAAAAGAAAACGAGATCGAACGATTTCGCGAGAATTGGGTTTTACTGGGAACTACCGGTGGGAAGGGACGTTCCTGCCGGTCCAACGTCTTCCGCTCGTTTTTCCCCCATCCTTCTTTCTTTCCATTTCATCTCGCTTCAGTGAGGTCCATTGTCCTCTTTTCTCTCATTCTTCCACGAAGTCGTATTGGAAGGGGGAGGGGGGGGGCGCTCCACAGGGTGAAGTCTGGCATTCGTAAGCGCCTGGCACTCTGGGCATCGCGTAGTCTAAGTACCTGCAGGGCCGTGATGGTTTGCAGGACTAAAAGGGACCTCTCCGACTGCCTCAGGCCTCGACCTGCCAATAATATCTGTCCCCCTCTGCTTTTCTATTATTACTTTTTTCTTCCTTTTCCTCTCGTCCCTTTCATCTTTTCTCCAGTGCCGAAAGTAACTAATTTCGGTCGGTGACACGTGACACCGTTCAACGATCGCCGAAACACGGTTTCTCTTTGTCGATTTTTAGGGGCTTTCTTGGAACGTGAACACTCCTCCCGGCCTCACAGGAAGATTTTACTTTCCATTAGGGAATAACGTCGCTATTCGATTCACTCTATGAATAATAATTAGCGTGCAATTTTAATGGTAGCCTCAATTCGAAAACTTAAGTCCGCACTTGAACTCATACTTAAGTTTAAACTTGAATTCGTACTTAAGGTTATACTTGAATTCTTACTTGAGTTTAAACTTGAATTCGTACTTATGTTTAAACATGAATTCGTACTTAAGATTGAACTTGAATTCGTACTTAAGAAATTTTTTTTGGTTTTTTAAAAATGAACTGCCACGTATTTCGACGTATTTTTTCGCGCTGAACACGAATCCGCTGGCCTTTTGGGCCTATAGTACAGTGAGCCACTGAAAATCTCGATTTTATGCACGAAAAATCGTATTTTTGGGATTAAAATGGAACATATTGGGTTGGGAGTTAAATAATTGTTATATTCGTGATCAGCGGAAAAAAATACGTGGAATATCGCCTTGAAACAAAAAAAGTCCATTGAACAACGATGTTTCACTGTTCGAGCAACTTTTGGAAAAACGTCGATTTTCGTGATTTTGTAGAGCACGATGCAGAGCCACCTGTGCGTCAATCGCGACGCTACGTTAATGCACTTTCGCAAACTGTAATATTCAGTTTTCTTAATTGCCCGTAAGTTCTCAATCGAAATTCGACTACACACCGAAGCTTTTATGTCAATATCATAGTCATTAATTTTTTTATTCAAGTCCAAACTGGAATCCGTAATTAATATTTGACTAAGTGTAATTATGTGGGATTTATTGCGATTATTGAACTATTTCATCCGACCGCAGTGTTAACCACTACGATCCATTAATCCAGCATCGCAAAGACTGTTATATCAGTAGCAAACGGCCAAGCCGCACGCATCTGCGGTCCAACTCTACCCACGTATCTCCGTATCACCCGAGCCTGGAGACTCGGTCTAGCCCCCTAGCGTGGGAGTAATGCGTCTGCGGCTAGGCGAGCCCAGTTAAACACGAGGTGAAACGAGAGTACTCGAAATTCCATCGACTACGCTCGCAAGCTGAGCACATGAGTCACACAGACACGTAACACGTCCAGCGAACGCGAAGGATCAAACTTTTCTCCTCGTCTCCCCGCCGGCCCTCGTCATTATCGTCATCTTCTCGTTTTCCCATTAAAATAATCGTCGACTTTTTCCTCCGGGAAGAAACTCCATCCTCGCGAGTCAATCGACGCGCTTATTTTTTTCTTTGTCTCACGGGTCCATGGAGTGAAATGAATTTTCCGCGATCTCCGAAATCTCCGGAGATGAGTAGACGAGAGAAGAACCACCAACGTTGCAGACTTTTGTGGACAAATAAAATGATTGAGCCGAGATTTCGAGATTTAAAAAAAAATGGAACGATTTTTATGATATATTGTAAGAAATAATTTTTTTGAGAACTTCAAGATTTATTTTTAAAAATAAGTTTTAAAGAGTTGAGTTTTAAGATTTATTTTAATAAACTTTTTGTTTTAAGCTTCGATTTCAATTTTTTAAATAAAATAAAACATGGTTTCGCGGTGATGAAACTCGATAAAACGAAAGTAGAAGTAAAGCCAAGAATATAACAGCTGCTATTGAACCCCGTTCAATATTTCATTGTCGATACCACATTTTTTATACTACCGTGCTTTTACGATATCTGAAGTTCCATTAAATCTATATATCCTCGAAATATTAATTAAAAATAGATTGCCGGCCAGCCTGAAAATGACAAAAGTGTTCGCCAAAAATTCAAAAAGTCATTTTTGTCAAAAAATCGTAAGGGTACCCCCTTACGATTTTTCCACCTTCAAAATGGCGAAATTTTTTTTTTCGAGATATCGAATTTCTGCCACCGGCATTCGCTTCAGAAGACCCATTTTCATGGAGAATACGTAAAACCAGGACCTTTTTCGAAATTTAAAAAATTGACCATTTTTAGGGTAGGAAATCCTATGTTAAATTTTGCGAAACGGCACTTTTTTTCAAAAAATTTCGAGATATCGAATTAAAACCTCCGCCATTGGTTTCAAGTCGCATATTTCCCAACCGATTTCATTGACAAAAAAATTCTAAAAAATTTTTTTTTCAAAAAGTCATTTTTGTCAAAAAATCGTAAGGGTACCCCCGTATGATTTTTCCACCTTCAAAATGGCGAAATTTTTTTTTTCGAGATATCGAATTTCTGCCACCGGCATTCGCTTCAGAAGACCCAATTTCATGGAGAATACGTAAAACCAGGACCTTTTTCGAAATTTTAAAAATTGACCATTTTCAGGGTAGGAAATCCTATGTTAAATTTTGCGAAACGGCACTTTTTTTCAAAAAATTTCGAGATATCGAATTAAAACCTCCGCCATTGGTTTCAAGTCGCATATTTCCCAACCGATTTCACTAACGGAAAAATTCTATTAATTAATATACATCTCGCAAAAAACAAAAAGAAAACATATTCGTCGTATATGTATAGTCCGGTTTATTCGAGCTTGTTCGTCATCATCGCGGATCGAAAACTCGTCATCCGCCGCGGGGGATGACTCTCCGCATTTGGCGTATGGCAGCAGAAACTAACGAGACAACAGATCCACCATTCTTCTATTTTTTCATTTCACTTTTTAATTTTTATTTTTTTCCCCCATCATTCTTCACGTGTATCGCTGCCGCCGGAATAATATATATATATATATATATATATATATATATATATATATATATATTCGTGTGATAAAATAGCAAACATGCCGATTCACTCCCTCTCGTGCGCTCCGCGCTTTAGATCCATCTCAGTCTCGTCTCTGTATCCCCTTCTCACCTTCGTGAGAAAGACCATGATGTACGCGGTAGAACGTTTCCTCTATCGCGTTCCGAGCTCCGGCGAAACCGGATCCCCAGCTGATTCATTCGCGCGTATTCTAGTTCGCTCGTTCTATCGCTCAAAAAAATACCGAAGCTCATTAAAATAACATCGATATTTGACCCATTAGGATTTTTTTTACATTATAATTTTTACTACTGTGGAAATTTGATAACAAGCTTTAAGCTTGAATAATCATTATTATTATTATTATTATTATTATTATTATTATTATTATTATTCCCATCAAAACACCCAATTAAAATATTCTCAAATAGTAATAATAATAACAATTATTATTATTATTATTATTATTATTATTATTATTATTATTATTATTATTATTATTATTATTATTATTATTATTATTATTATTATTATTATTATTATTATTATAAGAAATATGAATTGAATTACGAAACACACGTTGACGTAGGCAACTAAGGCGCTGCTTTTCGATACAGTAGCACATCGTAATACACGAAGGTCGCAGAGCGAAACTCGTTTCGTTAATCAATAAATCGCGTACTTCACGTGCCAAAAATAAACGAACTTCATGCACGAGATATTTGAATAAGGAGAAAGGAGTGTAAAGTATATCGTGATTAAAGTCTACAACTGCATGCGCGAGCGGCGAGTCATATATCGCCGTGGAGACTTTTCGCTTTTTAATTAAAGAAAAAACAAAATCAACGGCAATCAACGACTTGTGCATCAAATACGAAGCCCGGTGTGGGATCTGGAAAGTAGCTCAATTGGCTAACGAAGTTGTGAGCCACTTTAGAGCACAAGGGTACTCGAATGAAACACACTTCATTGAACAACGAAGCACGCATTTCATCTTCGAGCAGACGTAATAAAACGAAAGTTTTATCCCACGTCGTCGAAACGATTTTCGCATCGGCTGCGTGAGTTTTCAACGAGCGCGAAAAAGATTCGCTCCATTCGAATGTCATAGATTTTTATTGACGATAAAAAAGTCAATGACTTACTTTGATCTATATTACCGATAAAAAAATCTACGATTCACTTCGAAAATCATAGATCCATTATGGCAATAAAAAATCCGTGATTCACTTCGAACATCGTAGATTTATATTGCCACTAAGAAATCCAGGATTTACTTAAACAATCATAGATCTTTATCGTAGATCTTTTTATTGCCAATAAAAATCCGTGATTTACTTCGAACATCGTAGATCCATATTGCCATTAAAAAAATCCACGATTCACTTCAGACATCATAGATCCATATTGCCAATATAAAATCTACTATCCAATTCAAACATCATAGATCCATATTGCCAATAAAAAATCCACGATTCACTTCAAAAATCATAGATCCATATTGCCAATATAAAATCCACGATTCACTTCAAAGATCATACATCCATATAGCCAATAAAAAATCCACGATCCACTTTGACAGATCCACATCTGCAAAAAAAAACCCACGATTTACTTCCCAAATTCTATATCCATATTCCCACCGAAAAATGGATGACCCCGACAAAATAAAAAAAAATCAACGAATATCAACGAAATCAACACAAGTTCGATCGAACGCAAAGAAAAAACTTTGCTCTCCGAGAGATTCTCCTCTCTCCGGCTCGGAGATTTCAACGAGTGTAAAACTCGCCGTGGCGACATCGAGACACCCTGTAGACGGCGTCGACCGCGGGATCGTCGGGCGCGCGGCGTCGAGAGAGAGTCCCGGGGGCAGAGAGTAAAAGAGGCAAAGAAATACGAACATCTTGTCTATATATATATATATATATATATATATATATAAAATACGTATATACACAATGCCACGGTAAAATATACCGGGCTCTCGCCGGATCCGGTGGTGTGGAGGCTCTCCGTGGCTAAGCTCCGACGTAGCATGCCGTCCGTGCGGAGGACGTCGTTCCTACACTCGGCCGCCGTGCGCTCTCCGAGTTCCCTCCCGGCTTTTGCCTCGGCAGTCCGGTTGCCTCCGCGCGACCGTTTGCGGGGCCCCACCGTTCGCCTCTCCCTCTCGACGCTCGTACACACACCGGCCCGATGCTAAGGCAACAGACCGACCGAGCCGCTCGGGGAACGCCGGGGACGCGACGGGCGTACCGGGGGCCACACGGCACCGACGACCGCGAAGCCAACAAACTCCCAGTAACCAACCGAAAGCCGTCCGAGCAACAGAGCCACGGTCTCGAGAACTATTTACCGAAAAAAAAGAAAATCACTAAAATAGGACTTTCAGTTTTCAACGAGATAAAAAAATTAAAAATCATATATATATATATATATATAAATATACCCGACAATAAGAGACTAATCTTCGGATATTGAAATAACAATTTTTTTTTCCTAAATTTAAATACAACTTTTTTTTCAATATTGTAATTTCGGAATTTTTTAAATGGAATTTTGAGAGACGATATATATTAAAAATATTGTGCCCAAGAGGGTTTTCTTCGAGTGCGTCGCAGTGTCGATCAGAGTGCAAAAATTTATTATTTTCAAAAATATTTTCGAAATTTTTAATGAAATTTTGAGAGGCGATAAATTTTTCAAATAAACATCGTGCCGGAAGGGTTTTATTCGTCGAGTGCGTCGCAGTGCGTCAGTGGGCTGGTGAGCGATGGTGACGGAAGCGCGGGTTCGCCTTCCCGAGTGGGAGTAACAAAAGGCCCTGTGGAATTCGCGAGGGTGCGGGTATTCGTATCTGCGCGGATAGTTCGGACCGAAGAGGATCGAGGAAAAAATCGCGGAGATCGAGTCGAGAGAGAGATCGGCGGTGGTCGACGGTGTCGGGAACAACGCGTGTCCGCGTTAACCGCGTTTATCCGGCTTTCCCGAAAGGCCCGTACGCACAGGCGCAATTAAGGCGGTTAACGGAGTCGGGAATACCTGTCTGCGGACGCAGCCACCGACGATGTGGCTTAAAGCCGCGGCTGAAAAACCGGTACGAGAGTTTCTCGCCGTGTGTAAACCGCGATACCGTACTTACACGCCGATAAAGACCGCGGAGAACAGTGGACACGAGGATGCCGAGGGAAGAGGAACGTCGAAGAATTAAAAAAAGAAATAATAATAAATAAAGAGAAAAAAAAGGGAGACGATAGGAAGAAGAGAACTGAGAAAAGATCACGTACACTCATTCCGGATCTTTGGACGTGTAGGCCGAGAGTTTTGGTCCGTGAATATACGTATATACACCTGCGTGTGTCTTCGTTGTTGTGTCTTACGGCCGCGTGTGTGTGTGTGTGTGTGTTTTTGTGAGTGTGTGCGAGAGGGACGAGCAGCTCTCGGGCGTTCGTTCGAGCGAGCGATCGAGCAACTGCAGCAGCGACGAAGGAGGTGCACGCGAGGCTCGCGTATCGCGGGTGAGCACCTGTGTGTAGCCACTGCTGCACCAGTCGGAGCTTCCCTCCGCTCTGCGAACCACACTCGGACGCTTACTCATCGAGTCGTACCCTCGCCGGAGAGCCGTAGCTACGCTCGGGGCTTTTGGAATACGTTTTTGTCGTCGATTTTACGTGCGGGAACGGTTTTTTGGTGCGCTCGGAGTGGTCTGGAGTTGTTTTGGGCGGTCCGAAACGGTTCTGATCGGTTCGAAGTAGTTTTGAGCGTTTGGAAGCAGATTTGATAGTTCGGAAACAGTTTTGATAGTTTGAAAGTAGTTTGGATCGGTTCCAAGCAGTTTGAAGAAATTTGAATAGTTTCGAAGCATTTTTTTGATACTTGTGAACCAGTTTTGCTGGTCCCGAAGGAGTGTGGAGCAGTTTGAACAACGCCGAAGCACCTCGGACCATCTGGGACAGTCTCGTAGCAGTTCAAGCCAGTTTGGACACATTTTCAACCATCTCGGAGCAGTTTGGACCATCAGGGATATTTTTTAAAGGATTTTCGAGGAAGATTGGAATGTTTCGGATCGAGATCGAGCGAAATCGATAGATCGAGACTGGTTCGGGTCGAATATTTCGTTCGCCGAAGGGATCGACTCGGGAACGAAAGACGAAGCGAAGAAACGCACGGGAGAGGAAAATAATAATAAAATTTAATAAAAAATGAGTAAGGTGAATCTCGCGCTGTCGCGAGGAGAGGGCGATTGAGATTCACGACTCGTGCCCCTGTCCCACCAGAGAGCCGCCGTCGCCGCATAAACCGGGTGCGCCCATGAGAGACGCACACCGGTGTCCGGAATAATATTGTATTTACGATTATTCTTATAATCGAGAGACAGGCCACGCCATGAGGATTCTTAAAACGCTGCACTGGTACGTTTTCGAAGCCTTACATAACTTTATCTCTATGACTTAATTTTTTTTTAATATCTTTGTTATATTCTTTAATCACTGTTAAACCCTTTAACTATCGGTGGAATACACATTTCCACTTTCAGCTCAATTCCAAACAATTTCATTGACGTAACATTTTATCCATGTAAACATTAGTAAAAAAATCTATTTCCACCGATCGATAAATGGCAATTTGAGGCTGAATTAAGATTCAAACATTGTCACTATAATGTTCGACTATCGTTCGAACTAAGAGAAAAATCCGAAAATAGTTTGAACTCGAAAAAAAAATTAATAAAAAATCATCTTTATTATATTCTTAATCCGTGTTAAACCCTTTAACGATCGGTGGAACAAAGATTTTCACTTTCACCTGAATATCAAACTATTTCATCGATGTAAATTTTATCCAAACAAGATTTGCTTACAAATCTATTTCCACCGATCGATAAATGGCCATTTTCACGTTGAACTAACATTCGACCATTGAGGCTATAATTATTCGACTATCATTCGAGCTAAAAAAAATCCAAGAACAGTTTAAACAAGAAACCAACAAAATTTCACAAAAAATTACCGTCCGGCAATCAACATTTTTTGAATAATATTTTTAATAAAATAATATCTTTCCGATAACTATCGTCCCGCGATAGACGATACTTTTCCACCGTAACGAAACGCCCACGAAAACAACGATAAAGCCGACGGCAGTCTCGCCCGATCGTCGGGTCGAGGAAAAGTTTTATTCAAAACGTTTCTCTCTTTTATATACGTCGCGTTAGTTGTCGCGTGACTGGAATTCTCATCGATCCTCCCCGGGGCACGGCGCCGTGCCGTGAGATACCGAAAAGTTTTTCAAACGATTTTGCACGCTCTGTATCGAATGTGTACACCGCGCGGAGAGTTTCGATGGCAGAAATGCACGTGGGACGGTGCCGGACGAATAGTTTTTCCTGGAAGCGGGTTTCGCCTTGGGTGCAGGTACAAGGCGGACGGCTATAAGACGGTTGGATATTTAGGGACGCTCGGACTAGCCGGAACTACATACCTCGCTCGCCGGAGGCCAGTGACGACAAATCGAACGCCTAAATTACCCTCGACTATTTACCCTCCCGCACCCCCCCCCCCAATCGACGAAAGTTATTTTCTGGGCGTCGGAAGGACACTCGAATTCGTATAGAAATGACCGCTGACGTCAGTATTATATTTACGCGCCCGCGAGCCCTCGTCTGGCATTAAGGTGAAGTGAAGAACGTTCTCTGTCGCTCTCTCACTCCACCGTGGGACCAATGGCGCTACCTCTGTCACACTTCTGGCTTCGGCACGTGACTTTCACTTCACCTTAAGGGAATACGTCGCACAGCGACTTTTCTACAATTTGGAACTTAAAATCACAAGTTTGATAAAGCAATGATTTCTAATCATTTTTTTTATTTTCCATGTTGATCCTGAGATACATAAGCTTAAAGTTGCGTCAATTAGTGCTGCGTGAAAAGTAACAGTATTTTTTTATTTTTAACATGTATTTCGAGTCTACTTTATTAGAACTTTTTTTTCTAAAATAACATTACAACATTATTATGGACGCATTAAAAAAAATCGGACTGCGCCCATAGATTTTCGAAGATATTACGAGTTGACGGTGCTTCGAACTTGTATATGCATAGATTATTATTATTATTATTATTATTATGATTGGGGCTGGCTCTGGAAGTCGATTCAACGTAAACGAATATATATCTGGGCCTTAACCACTGCTAGCAACATCCCCCCCATTAAGAAACAGCGATCAATGACGTATTCCCTTAAAACGTGTGTGATTATTGATTTTTTTTATATTGATTGTCGATTATTCCAGCGAATTTATCGCGGCTGCGACGACGGTGAGACGCGCGTCGACGAAGCCTCGAGGCCTCAGGAGACGAAACGCGATTAGGTCTGTCAACCATTCGACTGTCGCATTTCGGGGAAAATTTTTTTTGTTTGCGTACCGAAAAAAATAAAATCCATCGTAGAATCGAATGAAGGAAAATTGAGTACGGGAATAGCGAAAAAATGCATCTTCTGCCTCGGGACTATAATTATTATTACATATACACAGGCGAGAAAAAAATAATTTGATGACGAAATAATTGTTTTCGACGAACAACTTCTTATTTTCTTTCAAGGTCAATTTAATGTTCGACCTTGAAGAATAAGCGTCCGGGAGGTTATTTTTTAATCCGTAGCTCGGAGGGGGTTAAATACGTGCTTGAAAAAAAATTATTCGAGGCCACCATATCGTGCTGTTTCTCATTCGTGCACCGATGACTGCGCTTTTGCCACGAAACGCGTTCACGTGCTAGTATAATCAGCGTGAAACTCAATTAGACACACTTTCCAGTCACTGAATACCGCTACATGTGCTCAACGACTGTGTGTATATCGCTTTAAACAACTCGACGCTTTTCCTCGATTCGTCACAGTAAATCGCTTCGTCGTTCATTGACCGATATTACTAATTTTAAAACCCGAGTGCGACAGTCGTTCGTTCCGATAACGATCTAAGGTATTATTACGAACTGTTTAGCGAGAATCCAATGTAGCCACGGTAGATTGTGCGCTCGATTGCTGTAACTGTTTCGAGACCTTAATAGATATTTAATTACCGAGCCAAGTATTTGTGTTCCAAATAAATGCAGCTTCACCGTAGGACATGCGAGTCGAATTGTCATGATAGGATAAAATTTCATAAACAAAGTCATTCTCTTTAAAAAAAATAAATCAACAAAAACAGAAGAACAATGTCGGCACTCAACAGGTGCAGGTCGCGGTGAACAAAATGGTAGTGTAGTAAAATCCGAGAGTCCTCCGGGGATCGCGGACGGAAGCTTGAAAATAAATAATTCTTTATAATAATTCTTTTCTCACCATAGCTGGACGGTATTTAAAAGCGAAAAAAAATACTTAAAAAAATTCAAACAATACAAACGAAAGTAGATCATGCAAGGTGTAATACGGAAAAAAGTGAGTGACGTAATCCGTGAAACCAGAGTTAATTATTCGCCAAAATCATGAATTTCTTTCGGTATAAAAGATAACAATAATAATTCCATAACCGGAAACATTAAAAACTGGGACACTCGGCTCGTAGATCAGTAGTAGTCAAGTGAAGGCCTCGGCAGTGTGTCAGTAGATAAAAAAAAAGGCAATTTCCGGAAACCCGGAGACAAACTGGTTCCCGAGGGCTCGTTCGATGAAAGGAAGCTCCCCCGTTTTGTTCATTCAATACCGGTCTTCGTCTGCGCGTTTCCTCTGGAGGCAAAAATAGAAAAAAAAATTAAAAAAGAAGAATCCGTTGAAGGGGTTTGTCGAAATGTCTTAGACAGCGAAGAATGAGGGGGTTTGTCTCAGCGGGACATCGTCCAACCACCATAAAGAGGTACGGTGTACATTTTCGAGCGGAGCTTTTGGTGGAACGAACCAAGGGGCCTGAAAAGTAAGCCGTACGAGGGTAGGACGGTTGTTGCTGGTTGTTATTATCATCGTCGAGAATATGTACCAGGAGGCGGTTGGCGTATACGTTACCGCGTTGGTATTTCCTACTGGTCTTTGTTCATCGAACGCTTGCTTTCTGGCAGTCCCCATTGTCTCTTTATGTCGTTCTTTCCGCACGGTATAAGGTATTCTATGCCAGGCTATCCTGTAGGCTCGAACATATGGATGTGCTCGCGAATGTACGTTCACGAAGCGTCTCGCATGCACTCGGGTGCGAGCATGCCTCGCTCGGTTGCTGGCGAACGCGACATATATACGCCTTATGACACTCACGTACGCATCAATGAACCCGAGTGACTCAACGACTTAGTCCTGAGGTGTGCGTTATCCTTTAGAGTGAACGGACTATTTACACAGACCGTTTCCTTCCTGTCTACGATGTGTCTACTATTCGCGGGCACGCAAGTGCCGAATTTTTTATTCGAAAGCCGGTCTCGGCTTCGAGCTTGGACTTAAGTTTCCAACTTAAGTTTGGAACATAATTTAGTTTAAAATTCAACTTAAGTTCGAACTTGGGTTTGAAATCTGACTTAAGTTCGACTTGGGTTTGAAATTTGACTTAAGTTCAGAGTTGGGTTTGACATCTGACTTAAGTTCAGGCTTGGGTTTGAAATCTGAGTTACGTTCGAACTTGGGTGTAAAATCTAACTTAACTTCAAACTGACAATTAGTTGAATATAAAATGTGATTATGTCGTCAAAAAAATGTTTGTCCCAAAGCGGTTAATGAATCTAAGAGGATTGTGCTGTCGAGAGAATGTTAGATCCAGGAAACTGAGAAGCTTATCGCACTTCCCATATTAAGCTATATACTACATATATATACAGCTGTGAGAGATAGTACAGTTGTCAGAGATCCCAGGTCCCTAAGAAACTAAGAACTCGTCGTGCGGACTTTCATGCTCGCGTAATCATGAGAGACGAGAGGGAAGGCAGAGTAGTCTTCTTTTAATTAGCGCCAGAATCTCCGGATCTTTCGTACCCGTAGATGTAACTAGATTATTTGTAACACTTTTCAGTATTACGTAATTAGATAGCCGCATACCTTTCCGCGTGAAAATGTCAGATAAGCAATTGAGTCTTGAAAATTTGGGCGTTAATGCAGCTATACTCGTCGCAGCTAATTTAGCTTCGACGCGGAAAAAGCTAATGCAACAAATGTTGTAAAACGATTCGCGGAACACATTCCGGACGTAAAAGCGAGTAAACTTTTCCTTTGGCGAAACTTCGTACACTGTACAGTTCACTAGTTAGACGAAGTCAAAGTCGCAGCCAATAGGATCGCTCGATTCTCGGCTCTTACTTAACACTCTGTATCTCCAAAACTATGGACTTCGGAAAATTTGTCCAAAGACAAAATCTGCTCAGCTTTGAACCCCGAATAAGTTGCCGCAATTTTCAGACCCAATAATGCGATAAATTTGTTTCCCAACCCCCGTTTTGAGGACAGTAATGCTAGCGGTCTACAATAGTCGCTACCAAAAAAGTATCTACTATATTAAAGTAATCTAAAACCCGTAGTTAGTAATGAAAAATCCAACGGAGCTAAACTAATAAGTTGTTTTCTGCTTTAAAAAAATTGCAGGTCCCGAAGGCGCAGCGCAAGTGGCGTGGCGGACATTCACCTGCAGCAATCGGCGCTGCAGGAGAACAATAACGGCGGCTCGCGCGACATCGTCAAGGGTGTCGTTGACACACGAGATTCTCGTGTCGAGGTGACGGAAATTGTTGGGCCCGATGAGATGTGGGCGCCGGGGTCCTCCCCGGGTCATACCCGGGAGCTCCCCGTCGACGTGCCCGACACCCTCCTCCAACAAGCGTACGCCAACAAGCAGGTAATGTCGTTGATGTTGAATCGTAGCGAAACAACGTCCTCGTCCGCATCAGCGTATCGTCAAAGATCGAAAGATCAAAATGATCGTAACCCTAGCGAACACGATAATCCCGATAATAATCATCAGCTACGTCATAAAAATAACACAATATCCCTGAACGTAAAGACAAACGTGATAACCGGTATCGATAACATCCATTACACGGACAATAGCGCCGATCGTTTGGACAGCCCGATCGAGAGTTCCGAAACCTTAGATAACGAACCTACTAAAGCCCCACCTAGGATTATTGAAATTTCCGTTCTGAACTCCAACAACGAGGAAGATCGCGAAATGTCATCGCCATTACCGCGAAAGATCGACGATAATCTGGACAGCGACGACATCGCGAGAAAGATACCTCTGAACAAGATCAATCCATTCGACATAACCGATGACGAGGAGGACCCCGAGAGTCCGACTCCCCAGGTTCCCACCGATCTGTCGGCCTCCGCCATTTTGACACAGAAAGAGTCTAGCGTCGACGCCGACGAGGATTATCCGTTCGCCAAAGAGGATTACCCGACTATGCTGAAGACATGCAGCGACGATTCGGCGAGTCCGAGAAGTTCATCCGGCCGATCTGACAGCACCGCCCCGATGGACAGTAGCTTGATCCTGGCCGGCAAGGAGTCTCCTCTCTACGACGCCAGGAGGATCGATCTTGGATCGCCGTGCAGACCTCTGGTACCGGAAATAAAGATCGCGCCTATCTTCGGACGCGGCAGAGAAACAACCTCATTCGACAATCCTGCTTACGGTCTCTCCGCCGATCTTCACGATCTTCATCAGGGTCTTCTGATGAGGTCCGACGAAGTCACCGATCTCACCCGGCTCATCGACGAGCAGCAGCAGCAGAGTCTCGTCAATGGGAGGAAAACCGGTAGATCCAACGACAAAACACCGATCTCACCGCCTTTGTGGTCGTCCAAGGATCACCTCATCCATCAGCATCATCACATCCGGAATGGACCGATCGCGCAGCAGGAAATCACCAAGATCAAGAAGAAAGCCTCGTCCAAGCGTCAGAGCGAAGTCGACAGGATCAAGTCCAGGTCGTCGAGGGATTCCGATCTGGAGATCGACTCGGAGGGCCTCATCGGAGCCGGATCGACCGACGATCTGCTCACCGCCGATCTTAGAAACTTGACGATAACGCGGAGCAAGAAGAAGAAACAGCAACACACATCAAGCGGTTATTCGACCCTGAGGAGCGACGCCTCGATCGGGGATTTTACCGATCAGGGAACCGATAGATCATTCCTCGTTGTAGGCAGTCGGTCGTATAGGGAGGTCGCCGTCGATTGTCCAGCGGACTTCGTACCGGTGACAAAGTCCCATCCGGTCTATCCCCCGCCCAACAGAGTCGACAGCACGCTAGATCGTTGCTCGACTCTGCAGAGCTTGAAATTTAACGATCAGAAAGGTACGATGAAAGAACCGATAACTATCAATGATCTCGGGGATCAGAGGAAGAACGATCAAGTGGATCATCACGGTTCTGAGGATGTTGTTAACGAGGTTGTTAGCGGGTTAGGAAGAAATCAGGAGAGCCGACAAGAGAAGGTAAGATCGAGGGTTAAGTGTCGCGTTCTACGTTACCGATCGGGCCTGAAAAATTCTATCGGTCGAAAAATGAGTATCACTAACGCTTGCGAAATAAATAACGCTTGTAACGCTTCGTCAGCACGAATTAATGGTAACAATTGCTTGAACGCTTTAACCAAAAATCACGCTTTTAATTTATCTACGGCACACGTCGAGAAGGGATCTGTAGATAGAAAAAAAATCATTCCACCGGAAAAACCACCGGTCTCGAGGAAAAAAAATCAAAAGGTCAAAACCCGACAGCGAGCTCAGAAGGACTACGTCGACGACCGAATACCACGTGCCAGGTCCAGTCTGGATCTCATGCAACGCGAGACCAACGAGAACTCGCGGAATTCGCTGCGCGAACTCGTCGGCCTGAGAGACTCGACACCCGTTATAGTTTACTATTCATCGAGAGAGGAAAAAACTTGGTTGTTCGATGATTTTTCACGCGGTATCGAGGAGGCCAACGAGGACGATGAGAGAATCAACGATACAGCCAAATTGGAAAACGCGAGAAATTCGATTCTGGAAAATTTTCATAAGGACGATATCGCGATCGACGATTCAATACGCAAAAAATCGATCGCCAGTTCGCGATCGAGTTCGGTGAAAAAAATCGGTACTAAATTCAAGAGCGAGGGTTGCTTGTTCCGGGATTTCGATAGCGAAAAATTTGTTCTCGAGTCGAGAATTTGGTTCTCGGAGCCTTGTGTCGATTCCGGAAGACCGGGTTTAGAGGGAGGAGAGTGGAAGCAGACGACGGGACCGGAAGTCCTCAAAGAGATCAGACAGGACAGTGAAACTTCGGCACAGGTAAAAATAAAAAAAAAAACGAAACTAGATTGGAATGAAAAAATCGTGAAAAGACACGATGGGAAGACTAATTTTGCAAGCGATTTTATGCATCCGGTATTTTCTTCTCCATAAAAAAAAAAAAAAAAAAAAAAATCTTAGTGAAACTTCGGCACAGGTAAAAATTAAACAAAAAATAGAAAAAGATTGGAATGAAAAATCGTGGAAGGACACGATGGGAAGAGTAACTTTGCAACCGATTTTATGCATCTGGTATTTTCTTCGCTCTTAAAAAAAGAAATCCAATTTTTTAAAAATTCTTAAGCACAACGAGATTTACTTAAACTCGTGTAAACGACGTTGTATCGGTGACCTTTCGCATGAGTAGCGAAACCGGGAAGGCTCGAGTGCCCACTCGAGCCACGTCGAAGGTATAGAGGGAGGTGGTGGGTAGGTTTAATTGGCAGAGCATGGAATCGTTAATTCGACGGGGAAAGCTCGCCGCTTAGTCGAAACATTGAGTGCCGCAGCAATTTTTATTGAAAGAGGAATATTCAGTAGCTATGGGGAAACGTCCTTGACAAGATCCTTCAGTGAAGATCCTTTCATCTCATAAAATCATTTCTTCAGACTTGTGTGTTTGTGTGTGTGAGCGAGAATTTCTATCTGTTTTTTTTTCTTCTTTTGTTTCCTATTTTCTACTCTACTTCCGTTTGCGAGACCAGTTCCGTAAGTTCTGGACAGTTGGAAGAGGAAACGGAGATTTCCAGTACGACTTTCACCAGGACATTGCAATGATAATTGCTAATGTTATGTTTGACACACCTAATCGTTATATCGACCTGCAAATCGAAAGTGTTTTGATTACGGATTATTAAAATTACGAGGAAAAATTATTTTCTTATTTCAATATCTCGAGGTATTTTCTCTCGTGAAATTACAGATCGGTCGTCAATGCTTGTGAGTCAGGAATAACAAAAAAAAATTTAATGTTTTTGAAACTCTATCTTCGATCTGCCTAAATATTCGAGGCTTAAGCCTTCGACGCGTTTTAGTGTATTTTAACTTTTCAAAGTCACCAAGTTGTTATAAAATCCTCGGATAGTTTTCATTTTTTCATTTGTTTTCCAACCTCTGTTTCGAAGGTTTGGAAAAAAAAGGTTTGTCCAATGTAATTCATATTGTAACGAAAAGTTGAGATGAAAACGGTGTAAAAAAATATTGCTCAGTAAAATGTCACGATGTGAGACACGAGTTCTGGAATAATAAAATTAGTCTCGTTTTAATTCGTCTGAGATTAAAGAGCGCGTCGGCGGCCCCTCCGTCAGGGAAGGAGGCTCCGCATTTGACCTTTGTGTGTTGAACGAGGCTCGCCCCGTTCCTCTCGCACAGGTGTGCGCGGACGGACTAATGCGAACGGCACGAATCCAATTTGTCTTTTTAGCCTGGTCTCAACGGTGTCAAGCCGGCGATACCGCCGAGAGATCAAAAGCGAGCACCCGCCCGGCCCCCGAAGGACAACCTCAGGCTCTCGACGAGAAACAACAATATCGAACAGACCGATAATGCCAACACGCCCGAGCCCACTCAACAGCAGCTGCACTCCATCAGGAAGTACCAGGTGAGCGGCAAATTCAACTCTTCCAATATTCATCGGCAAAACTCAAATAAAATATATACAGGATCATATTCCCACTCGAAAAACGATCAAACTTTTCCTCAGAAATTTTTTGATTGGTCGCACGGTTGCCGAGTTATCGGCGAAGAAAGATCCGGACCAATGGGATCGCTCCGGAGACCCGCGCGCCACCTGGCGGGCGCCGCGGATTGGCCGAACTACAATCGCTCGTAACTCGAAAAGTACGCGTCGGAGAAAGAAGTGCCTGAGGAAAAGTTTGCTCAGTTTTGAATCCAGAATACGATCCAGCTATTTTTATTTGAATTTTACATAAGTTTGATATGCCATTTGTCATTTTTTATCTTGAGATAATTGACGTGCAATTATGTGATTATTTTTTAATACTTCCTCTATAACGGTTATTGTACGTGTCGTTCGCAAAGTTCGACGTTCACCGGAACTCGGGAATTGTCGACGAGCAAGTTTACGCGTGCGAGGAGAATGTTCGTCAGGATTGCCGATCGCTTCGCGATTTCCGGCAATCCGAGCTGCCGGTTGACCGGAGTGGTGTGTGCGGGCGCAGTTACGTTACGATCTTTCGTATACGTACGCGGCGGATCGGAGTACGTGCAGTACAATAACGTTGTACGTGTTACGCGCATACGGAAGGGCGATGGGGCCGAGGGGAAACGGAAAACGGGAAGCGCTCGGCTAACCGTGTCGGATCTTACTTCCGCGTGACACAATGCACGACCGGTGACGATGTACACACACACCGATCATTCGTCGATCGAGCCGACAATCGACGCTCTCTATTATTATTCCGTCGTATTTCAGTCGAGCTGTGTACGCAGTTGCGAAATTACGAATCATCCCGACAATACCCATTGTGGGAGTTTAAACTCGAAGCACGAAAGTTACCGAATTTCCAACTCACGGATTACGGTTGCTGTCCCACATGAACATTTTATCAAGTTTTTTAAACGCATTAAATACGTGGAATATATTAAATGTATGAAATTTATGAATTATATGAAAGATATAAAATACATGAAATATATGAGATATATGAGATATAAGAAATATTTGGGATATATGGAATATTTGGCACAGGGGAGAGAGGGGTTAAATGGGGCAGTGGGGTAAAACGGGACAATAGGCCAAAATGCTATTTTCCAAAAAATTTTGGACGCCCCATTTTACCCCATCGATACATCTGGATTTTCTGCCCCATTTTGTCCCACTGTACCATTCAAAAGTTATTGGAAAATTGCGTTTTGCCCCGCTGTCCCATTTTGCCCCGCTCTTCCCAGTATGAAATATTTGGGATATATGAGATATACGCGATATATGATATATGCACCGAGAGAAAAATCGGGGATGGAACGACGACACATGAGAGTTTGACCCAAACAAATATGGTTGGCTCAATGACGATTTAGGTGTCTTAACCACCGAGAGGTTGAGTTAACAAAATAAGGTTGGCTCAGCCTCTCGCTGAGGTTAAATAAGGCGGAACTCATGGTGAACTTGAATCAAAAGATCACATCGAGGCTGAGCCAACCTCTGTGAGATTGATCGATTCAAATTGAGGTCGACTCAACCTCAACGAGGTCGATTGGTTCAAATTCACCATCAGTTTCATCGTATTTATACTCACCGAGAGGTTGAGTCAAGCTTGTGTCGTTAACTCAACCTCTCGGTGGTTGAGCCACCTAAATCGTCATTGAGCCAACCATATTCGGTTGACTCAAGCGCTCATGTATGTTCGCTTCATCCCCGCTTATATTAAGATACATGAGACACATCATTAAATTACTGAAAATTTCATATTTCAACTTGTTAACTACTATCCGTAAAATTTGGAGTAAAGCCGACTTCTTGTAGTAAAGCATTTTTGTATTAAAGCACTTTGTAGTAAAGCAGACTTCTTGTAAAGCAGACTTCCACTATCCGTAAAATTTGGAGCAAAGCAGATTTCTGAAGCTCCGTAGAGTGTCGAGAAGGTGCGTGAAAAAAAATCTATGTAAGTTTATTTTTTGGAAAAAGAAAAACGAAGCACTCGGTCTGGTTCTTTGGAGATATAGAGTAGAAGAGGGCCCTCGAGATTGAGGCTTGGAATTTGTGGAACGCCGCAGGACAGTCTCACATCGGTTGGATACAAAGATTACGTGAGAGACTCCTCGAGAGTCAAGAAACGTAGAGTTGAGGGTGCCTTTTATCCGTGAGAGCTTAACGAGGGTGACTCATAAGGATCTTATACACGTTCTATAGCGAGCCCTGTGACTGGCGGTGTACGATAATGTGCAGTCTCACACGATCCCGAGGCGCCGAGAGAATCGACCCGTTATGGGATATAATCGCTTCTCTGTATTGTGAAACGGAGACGAGCCGATGCTGCCGATGCTTCAACTCGAGGGTGTGGAGAAATTTTCCTTAAGCCACCCTCGAGCCGTTACGTTCCGAACACGCAACACGATACTTTCAACTAATACCGAACTTGACGCCTGCACGCGCACAGTCAAGAACGGAGAATCCCCATACAAGAAAAAGTTGAGCCTTTTTTTTAAATTCTTTCGATCCGATTTTAATTATTTCTATATCAAAGTTTTACAAAGATTAATGTTGAATTTTTTTTTTGACTCAATAATTGGCAAAGAATTTAATACTTTTTTTTATTCATTGAATCTTTGATATTAAATCTTTCGCTCCGAAAATTTATTCTTCGATCAACTTTCAGATAAAAATCTTGCCCCAAAAATACAATGAAAAGGATTAATTTTTCCAAAATTTAGTTTTGATTTTTTTACTCAAATAATTGGCAAAGAATTGAAATACGTTTTCGCAATTAAATACATTAAGTTTGTCATTTTAACGCTTCCGCTCCGAAAATTAATTCCTCGACCAACTTTCAGATAAAAATCTTATGCCGGAAATAAATGGAAAGGATACATTTTCGATTTTTTTTATGTCTAAGAGTTGTAATTGAAAATTAAGTTTATTCCGGGGGAAAAAAAAAAATGAAAATTGCCATCGGCCCGTGAATTATTGGCAACCGGTCAATGGCCGGTACATCGACTTCACCGAAGTGCTATATCTATGCGAAAGCCTACAAGCACCAGGTGTACGTAGGCCCGAAGAATCGGGGCTTCCCGCGACTATTTACCCTTGGCTCTTCGACGCTTTCTATACAGTCCGCATAATATAAGTACAGTATATACATATATTTATCGTCTATATCATATCTGATGAGTTTTATATCGTTGCATAATCGACCCACCATTTTTAAAAAAATTTGTTTTTATTTCGCACTTGCAATCGTGTCACGTGCCGATGTACCTGCGTGATACGATTGCATACAAGGGTGTAGAGAAACAGCGCGAAGGGGTGAGAGACTAGCGTTATTTAAATCCAATATCGAGATTTGTGTTATCCGGTAGCAAATGGGCGTCGATCGAGTTTCCACCACAACACGCAGACGAGCGTTAGTCACAGCTGGCCGTCTGGCGTTTTTGCCTTTTTATTTATTCCACTTATTTTTAGATGAATCGACCAGCGAAATATGCATTAATTACCGTAGCGAAACGATTATTCAACGTTTACACAGATTTTGACTGCAACCAAAAAAAAATTATTTACAAAAAAAAATGTTTAACTAATTTGTAAATTAATTTTTTTTGATAAACAGGAGCAACTGCGAAAGCGAAAGGAAGAGGACGAGCGGCAGGAGTACATCAATCGCTCGTTGCGGGGCTCGAAAAAGCTTCAAGCACTCGAGAGCCATGCGACGACCTTATCCGGTCAGGAAAATCTCGCATACGCTCAGGACGAGGTGACAACCGCGGCCGCTCGTTCGCCTCACGGTACACCGGGACAAACGACGCCGAGGGAAGTCGAGGAGCCCCCGAAAGTACTCAGTAAGCTCGGACATTAATCTTCGACGCTAATAAAAATTCATAATAAAACAAATAATGTATTCACCTAACTTAAGATATTTATTATAATTTTTTTTTAATGTCGATCAACGCGGTAATTGAAGATGCGATGTTAAAAGATAAATCGATTCAATTACAGTAGGTGCAATTTACAACGGGACAACGCTGTAATTGAAAATCCGATGTTAAAAGATGAATCGATTTAATTAAAGCAGGTTGCAATTTAAAACGGGTCTGTTGATTTTTAGCTTACGGCGAGGTCGTCGCAAGCCTGGAGAGGCTGCAGCTACAGTTGCGCAATCTTTCCGGCGCCCTGGGCATCTCAGGACCCAGCATCGAGGCCGAGCTCGAGGCGGTTAGAACGCTTTTGGTCCAAAGGAGGTTCGCAACCGCCTTGGCCACTCACCAAGCACTCAAGACGCGTCTGAGAACCGGAAAAGTTCTCAAATATCACGACGACGATGCATCGAATCTCGCGAGAGACGTGAGTAAACTTTTGTGCATACAATACTCCCCTAGAACAGCACAGATCTTTTCTTTGCATCTCTTCTATAAAACCAAACACTGTACGAGAGACCTGACGTCGCCATCGTTGAGATACTTTGCCGGAAAGCAATATTTTTTTAGTTTATTTTTAGTAAAATCGAAACAATGCGATGTAACGATTTGATTGCGAACTACTTACCAAGATAGTTTGATGATTTTTACCCCAAAACTTTGTTTTGGGGTAAATTTCCAACTCGAATTGAGTTGGAACCGCTTTTCCTTAGTTCTGATTGGCTGTAGTTCTCGATTCGATAAATATCGATTCTCGAACTCATCGGGTGTAAAAAAGCCCGCGCTATTCAAACACTACAACGTCAAGTAGTCATTGCATCTAACGCTGTTATTACATCACTAACTTCAAACTAGCAAATAGTCAGGAAGTTTTCACATAATTCGTAATTGGCTTCGGAAAATTCTACCCGTGTCCTGTCACGATATACCTATAACGCAGCATCACTAATTTCAAAGCTACGAGGCAATTTGGCATCCGAGTACAGGGTAAAAGAACTTTTATTAAATCATTTGATATTCCTCGGCACGTTCATTACTCGATATACCGTCCATTTTCGAACTACTTAACAAGATATTTTGATGATTTTTATCCTAAAACATTAATTTGAATCAGTTTATGGATCATCGAAAGTAAATCTGGCACGGCGAAGAGGTAGATTGAGTTGGAACCTCTTTTCCGTAGTTCTGATTGGCTGTAGTTCTTGATTCGATATATATCGATTCTCAAACTCATCTGCTTTAAGAAGCGCGCACTATTCAAACACTGTAGCGTCAAGTAGTCACGTAACAGCTAATAGATCGCGTGCCCGGTGCTGTTATTACATCAAACTTCAAACTAACAAGTAGTCAGGAAGTTTTGACATGCTTCGTAATTTCTCTCGTAAAATTCTGCCCGTGGTCCGTTATGACATAGCTGTAAAGCGGCATCCCTAATTTCGGAGCTAAGAGGCAATTTGCCCCTTGAGTACCAGTTAAGAAAAACTTTCATTAAATAAAGTGATATTCCCTGGCACGTTTATTACGCGAGAGGCTGTCGCCTATTTTCGAGCGAAATATCGGAATATCAATACACGTAATTACTTCGTTAAATTGAGGTAAAATTATTCGTTATTGTACAAACAGAGGCTTCATCGAGTTGTAAAAACGAACGTGTACAAATCATTGAACATTTGTTGGCATCGTATT
This sequence comes from Stenichneumon culpator, assembly GCA_964017025.1. NCBI lineage: Eukaryota > Metazoa > Arthropoda > Insecta > Hymenoptera > Ichneumonidae > Stenichneumon > Stenichneumon culpator. The sequence goes on along the minus strand of OZ024779.1, from coordinate 12,711,621 downwards.
ATAGTGAGAAAACGAATCTACATTGAAAAATGTTCACTTAATACATATATTTTTAATTACCAATTTATAAATGGATGACTGCTGCACATTTTCGAGATAAATATCGGAATATCAGTACAGTTAATTACGTCGTCACATTGAGATAAAATTATTCGTTATTGTGCAAACAGGCTTTATCGCGTTGTCAAAAGAAACGAGTACGTATCATAAAAAATTTGTTGCGATCGCTTTATAGCGAGAAAAAAGATATTAACGGAAACGAATCCAGATTTAAAAATCAGTACTCAATATATATATTTTTTAATTACCAATTTATAAATGTCTAGCTCACTTTATTGTAAATTCCACAGCATTTATTTTTGCACGATTTTTTCCATAGTAGAATGCGAAAAATCCATCATTAATATTGTTTACTCTGTTAAATACGTTGTACATTAAAAAGCCAAAAATTAATATATTTTTTTTCTTTTTCCATTTAGTGCGTCGAAGTCCTGGAGGAATGGCAATCGACGAGTGCCGGGTCCGGCGAGACGAGAGCGATGGTCGAGGAGTTAACGGGCCTTCTCTCGAGTTACGAGATCGAAGGACTTTTGTTGGCTCACGACTCGATAATTTCCTACGTCGACGGTTTCCAAAGAAAGCAGAGTCCATCGTCTTCCACGCCGAGTAGATCGCCGAGTCCCTCGTCGAGTCTCCGAGGCACGAGAAATACCGACAATATAAAGATCATAAGGATCGAAAAAACGAACGAACCCCTCGGTGCGACGGTCAGAAACGAGGGTGATGCAGTTATAATTGGCCGCGTCGTACGTGGCGGTGCTGCCGACAAATCGGGCCTGTTTCACGAAGGCGACGAAGTACTCGAGGTCAACGGTGTAGAAATGAGAGGAAAAAGCGTAAACGAAGTTTGCGATATTCTTGCCGGTATGCAGGGAGGTCTGACATTCCTTGTACTACCGGCCTCCAATAATCAGAGAAACAACCTGACCAACACCAGGCGAGAAGAAAGCACTCAGGTAAACATCACCAACCGGAGTACAAACTTTGTTAAGCTTCAATTTAAGTGTAAACTTGAATCTTGAGTTTTTGAACTCAAATCTGAGTTTTGAACTCAAATCTGAACTTAAGCCTAAACTTAAATCTGAACTTAAGCCTAAACTTAAATCTGAACTTAAGTGTAAACTCAAATCTGCAGATAAGTTTAAAATCAAATCTGAACTTAAGTTTTGAATCTGAACTTAAGTTTAAACTCAAATCTGCACTTAAGTTTAAACTTAAATTTGAATTTAAGCTTAAACCTAACTTTAAAGTAAGTTTAAACTTGAGTCTACCATAAATGGCTTGAAAACAAAAAAATGATTTGACGCAAAAAAAAGATGCAAATCTTGAAGACACTGATTGGACGTTACATTTTGATTTTTGTCAACAGATTCAACACGTCCGAGCTCACTTCGACTACGATCCGGAGGAGGATCCTTATATCCCTTGCCGGGAGCTCGGAGTGAGTTTCCAGAAGGGCGACGTGCTTCACGTTATATCGCAGGAAGATTCAAACTGGTGGCAAGCTTACAGAGAAGGCGAGGAGGATCACACGCTCGCTGGCCTTATTCCAAGCAGAGCTTTCCAGCACCAGTGAGCATCTCATTGTTATTATTGTATAGAAAATCCAGTGGGTGGATTTATAACTCGATCCATCATGCCGTGGGCGTTAACAACCTTTTCTCCAACGTTAAACCGTTTTATTCACTCTGTTTCGCAGGCGTGAATCCATGAAACAGACATTCGCCGGCGGCAAATCGACGATACGCGGCTCCAAGAAGTCGAGCACTCTGTTGTGCACGAGGAAAAATCCAAAGAAGAAGAAAAAACGCAGCAAGTTTGGTCCGAACTTCAACGACGAAGGTTATCCGCTGTACGCCACGACGACGATAGACGGTACGTAAATCTTTGCGCAAAAAAAAAGTAAATAAATTTGCGGCGACCTGGCGAATCCATTCTCATGCTGTGCCAAAAATGGTTCATATATTTTCAAGATGTAACTCTGAGTCTCAAGAATATCGTCGAATTGAATACAGATTTTTTTAATTATGTGGTTAAGTCGGAAATGAATATTCATGACCGAAAAACATAAATCTAAGTACACAAAATGTACATTTTTTAATGCACTTTTCAATGCATTTTATCGAAAGTTTTCCGAAGGCTGCAGGAGAGCTAATTTCTGACAATACGAAGATATCAATTTTAGATAGAATGGAGAATTGATAGATAATTAACTAACATTAATTTTGCAGACTACGACAGCGAAGAGGTGCTGACGTACGAGGAAGTAGCGCTGTACTATCCACGGGCGAATCACAAGAGGCCGATTGTTCTGATTGGACCGCCCAATATCGGAAGGCACGAGCTCAGACAACGACTCATGCAGGACAGCGAACGTTTCGCTGCAGCGATTCCTCGTGAGTTTTATTTTCTGTCGACTTTCGCTTCAGTCGCAACAGATTCAACGTTAAGTTTAAATTTTACTTCAAACCGAAGTTCAAACTTTACCTTAAACTTCAATTCGAACTTAAGTTTAAAGTTCAGTTCAATCTTAGGATTAAACTTAAGTTCAAACACTCTCCAAACGTAATTATTTATATTACTTTATCCAGACACGAGTAGGCCGAGAAAAGGTTCAGAGGTCGACGGCCAGGACTATCACTTCATATCCCGTTCGCAGTTCGAGTCCGACATACTCTGCAGAAAATTCGTCGAGCACGGTGAATACGAGAAGGCGTATTACGGAACCTCGGTCGAGGCGATACGTTCGGTCGTCAATTCCGGCAAGATATGCGTGCTGAATTTGCATCCGCAGAGTTTGAAAATTTTGCGAAGCTCCGACTTGAAGCCGTACGTAGTGTTCGTGGCGCCGCCGAGCCTGGAGAAGCTCCGACAGAAGAGGATAAAGAACAACGAGAGCTACAAGGAGGAGGAGCTCAAAGACATAATCGAGAAGGCGCGCGAGATGGAGGACAAGTACGGTCATCTGTTCGACATGATAATACTGAACAACGACACGGATCGCGCGTACAATCAGCTTCTCACGGAGATCAATTCGCTCGAGAGGGAGCCACAGTGGGTGCCGGCTTCTTGGGTTCAGTGACGCGTACATTCCGGTACTCCTCTCTCGAGCGAGACTGAGAACGAGCTGGAGTTCGAACCGGAACGATGCGACAGAGACGAACATTTTTTAAGCGACGATTACGAAGACGACGATGGCCAGTATATTCGTGTGCCACGGTGAGGACTCGAGAATTGAATTTATCGATTTTATACGCGAAAAAAAAATACTAAGACTCTCGACGAAGCGATAAACGAGTGTAAACATTACACTCGTTAAACGCGAGGCGAACTTCTTTACATTAGAAAAAAAAATAATAATACGTATGCAAAAAAAAATAAATAAAAAGTGAAATGTTTATCGACGTTTTATCGCCCTAGGCAGTCCCGTGAGTGTTTTAGAGGAAAAAAAAAAAAAATTGAGAAAAATTACATAGATAAAACCGAGCGAAATAAAATATGTGGAAAAAGATATGTCTCCTCCATCAGGGTAGAATGGGTCTGTGCCGGAAATTGTAAAATCTAATTTTCTAATTGGCACAAAAAATTATATCATTTTGTTTTTTTTTTGTTACTTTAGAAAATTATTTTTAAAAATGTTTCTGATTATTTTTGGGCGTCGATAACTCGCGAGTCAGCAGCGTCGCTGGACGAAGTTATCGGCAGTTTTTATTTTTCGCGAGGTATTTGGATTTTTCGGCAAGGTTGACGATCTTTTTTTTGTCACTCGCGAGGTGTCTTCCTAGATATAAAGTTTTCCTAGATAGAATCTCAAAAATAAATGTACAGGTTTAAAAATGTTTTTCAATAAAGTTCATTTACAGTAAATCTCGAGCTCACGATTATACAAATTCAAGTCTCAACAGTAATATTTCCTTGATGATTTTTTTCTCACGTCAATGTCGTTGCCATTAATGCCATGCAATTCGCGAACGCAATCGTGTGCGAGTATTTTTGCTCGTGATAAAGAAAGAAAAGAAAGTCGAATAAGAACAAAAAAAAATTTAAGGACTTTTCAACCGTCTTCTCTTCTCGAAAATAATTTTTTCAGCCAAATACTAAATGTAATAACGTTACGTTTTTTGCATCGTCGCGTCGCCGCTCTGTTTTCGTTTATTTTTAATGTTTTTTCTTCTCTCACTATCGAACTACGAGAATCGATAACAAGCGGCACGAACTTTTCGTACAAGAATTTCGTCTACTCGAACTCCTCGCTAACAGCGAATCGTCGTTATCTCAGAAAATACTTTTTTGATAACTCGCGTAGAGAGGAAGGAGATGAATTTTAATAAAAGGAGTAAATCAAACTGTATAGATGTATACGTCGATAGAAAAAGAAAGTGGGAGAAAATTAGAGGCGGGAGAAATTTTAATTGTATCCCGAATGAAGCGAAAGAAAAAAATCTTCGAGGATAAGCGCTACTGCCACAAAAAAAAATTCTTACCTTGTCCGCAGAATTATTGTGTGTATAGTCCCGGAGAAAATTCTCGCCGCGTAGCTAAAAAATAAAAAAAAATATCTCAAATCTTCGTATCGCACACATCGTGATATATTTAAAAAAACACATTCGTCTTCGATGCTGCGTGCGATGCGAAAAAAAACTGAGATTCCGAGTTACGCGGCTACTATAATGAAAAATATATTGTGCCAACTCTATCGGAGAGGTATGTGTGTGAGAGTCGGGGATCGGTGCCAAGTGGACGAGTGCCAAAAAAAAAAAAAAAAAAAAAAAAAAAATGATCCGTAAAACATAAAAAACGAGAGCGATTCTCGTGAATGAGATTAAAAAAAAATAAATGGCCTTCCAATTGGCAAACCGTGTGTAGAAATTCGTCGTTACTAATTGTGTAAATATTTGTGCAATTGTATAGAGAAAAAAAAGTGCGCGGGATAACGATAAGTGAAAGACGGACGGAGATGTTGAAGAGGAGCGAATGAAAAAAATTGGAAAAGAAAAAAAAATGGAGAGTTAGACGATGATGGAATTGCGGAGAGAAAGAGTGTTATTACATATTATTATCAGAATAATGACCCTCCAACCGCATCTGCTACTACTGTTATTAATTATTATTATTATTAATTATTATTGATTATTATTATTGATTATTATTGTTGTACCTAAAACTTACCTAGAGTGCCGTTTCCGCCGGGTGAAGAAGTCCATCTCCGCGGTCGGGATACACAAGAACGATAACATCACTCACAAACACATTTCACACACACGCGTGCACACACGGAACTCTTAATCTACGGATAAATTATTGATTAAAAAAAACTGTCCTTTTTCTCGGCAGGATCCGCCCGAGATACACGACTGTATCGACCGCGATTTAACACTTTTTGATGATTTCGTTTTTATATTTTTTAAAATTAACAAAAGTATACGTCAGATCCGTAGTTTTTTCAATTATATTGTCCTTTCACACGAATGTTTTAAATTGCTTCGATATTTGTCATTTGTGTTCTGGGAGAAGGGGAGACGAGTACCCTTTTTTTATTTTTGCAAAATCCGACGAAAATTTCCAGTCACAACTCTCAACTGAAGTTTGATCGTAAAATAAAAATAAAAATTGAATGACCGAAGAAAATTGAAAAACAAAAAAAAATCCAAAAGTTCATTTTCGGCTCGGCTGCTTGAGTTTTGAAAACTTCGATTAAATAAATATTCATATTTCTGTTATCTCAAAAACGGTGTTATCTCGGTTCGATATTCATTCGATACACCATCTCGAACTATCACTAAACAGTACCGTGTGTGTGGGCGACAGACGAATGTGTACATTGATGCTGTAGGATCGAAATTGTTTTTCGAAAGAGTGTATAATATAAAAAAAAAAAATTAATTGTAACTTGTGTACGAATTCGATGGGAGATACGTGATTTATATGAATGTATAGAAAACAAAATTATGTATATACACATGTGTATACACACACGCACAGTAGGTATATTCAGGTGCGAAAGTTGAACGCGAAGAAAGGATTTTTAGAAAATCGGTGTACTTTATGTATTTTGACTAGGATTCTGTCCTTGAAAAAAAAAAGAAAATCGTGTTTCGGATATGTCATAAATAACTCGACCTGAACTTTCAATCGTAAGTTCAAACTTAAGGTTAAACCTGAGTTGAAACTGAAGATTAAAGTTGAGTTCAAACTTAAGATTGGACTTCAGTTAAAACTTAAAATTAAACGTGAGTTCAAATTCAAGTTCAATCTTAATTTCGCGCTCCAAAGTTTGATTTTACGATTGCAAATCCGAGCCTGAATAAAAATGATTCGTATCGTATCGAAATCGAATTTTTGTGTGCATCGCAAACGGATTGAGATTGGGTAATATAATTAGCAATAACGCGCGAACTTCGTACAATACATAGTAATAAGCGCATGGGGTAATGATAACTCAAAAACAAAACAAAAAATCTCGAAAGATCGGAAGAAGAAAATAAGATCCACGCAAACTGTGTGCGTGTGTGTGTGTGGGTGTGTCTTTGTCATCTTTCGCGTACGTTGTGTACTAACTAATTATAACTGCGTCTTCGCAAACTAAATGATACGAGAAAAAAAAAATAAGACGATGACGATTTGATTATTATGACGATGATGAAAAGAAAAATACGAAGAAGAATCCAAGTGGACATTCTACTCGCCCGAACGGCAGCTATAATTATACAGAGTAATATTGTACTTAATCGGAGTCGGTCCAGCGTACGAAGCCAACGTCCTGGGGTTGAATCGATCCACATACGTGTTGTAACGGAAAGAAAACAAAAAAGATGATATAATGACTTCCCGAAATCATCTTCTCGTCTTCGTCTACACTGCGGAACTTTTATTCGAATTCTCTCATTCAACCCCAAGACGAGACACCGTTTTTACTCTAAACCGTGCCAAAGTTTCGCCGCGCCTCCTCCACAGTCTGTTACATATTCCGTTGAATAAAGGTTACTATTATAAACATGCCGAGAGTCATTTCTATTTCCGATATATTTCACTATCGTTCGGATCGTATACACCGATGCCTTCACTTTTCGATATCGTCGAACGTATGAAAAAAAAATTTGTATCTAAGAATACGTGACTTTGTTTGATTGCAAATAATGGACGAAAAGCCGTTACAAACAATGATGGCGGCGTGCGGCGAGGAGCGACCCACATGAGACCTCCCCGGTAGCACAAGAAAAATAATTATCAAAAAATGATCTCAATCGATTCCGTATGTCCGTCTGGGCGGCATTCGAAAGTTACCACCCATCCAAAAGCTACCTTATAGTTACCATCCGGACGGACATAGCTAACCCATTTACATCAATTTTTCATACCTTTGGTACCTGCCCGAGTATCAATTTTTCAGATGTTACGAAAAAGTTGGCCCTTCAGTTGACTTATGATCGCCAAAATATTATCCGTAAGTTATCGCATGTCCCAAGGTCGACTGTCCGACGTGCGATGGCTTGCGGACAACATTTTGGCGGTCATAAGTCAACCAACAGACAATTTTTTCGTAACTTCTGAAAAACTGTTACTTGAGTGGGCCTCCGCGACTCACGTCGCCATTATTGTCTATACCGGTTTTTTAAAACATTGTTTACAATCCACTAGACAAGGCTGAACGTTTTTAACCCTTTTGTTCTCTCCGTATCGAACTTATCGACGAACTAAGATGGGCCCACGGTAATACCGACATTTCCCACTTTCCCATTGACGATTCATTTATCTTCAATGAAATAAACGAGTTATTTTGTTTAGTTTTTCGAAGCCGTTGGGCCGGAGAAAAATATTTACGTACTGCATTACATTGATCGGATAGCCGTTCGGCTGCGACGAAGATCCACTGTTGGCGACGAAAGAAACGCGTATACAACTCTACTTAAAACGCTAATTCCTTTACTATAAGAATCGTTCGTTATTGTCAATGTTTATCAGTACTACCGGCTAAAGAGCAGAACAAACTTGACCGGTTTGCCGGGCATCCGTGACGGTACTGAAGAGATTCGGTGTACCGGACGTAGAAGCATTCGATACCACCTGCGCCCTCTTGTTGCTGCCTCCGCAGCTCAGCATTAACGTGGAGTCTGTAGCTCTGGCCTGAAAGCCTATTCAAATAACTCGATGTAATAAAAGAAAAAAATCAATCTATCTTTACGATATCCGATAAAAAATAAGCTAGCGCAATTAGTCGCGGGTAAGTGCGTATTTTTCTTCTCTTAACACATCCATACGTTATGCCGGGGATTCGTGACGGTACCGAAGAGATTCGGTGTACCGGACGATGAAGCGTTCGATACCACCTGCGCCCTCTCGTGGCCGCCTCGGCAGTTCCGCGCTAACATGGAGTCTAGCCTGAAAGCCCATCGAAATAACTCGATGTAGTAACAGAAATAAAAATCAATCTATCTTCACGATATCCGATAAAAATAAGCTAACGTAATTAATCCCAGGCAAGTAAGCAATTTTTTTTCTATACATCAGATTTCATTCCGTAATCTGTCAATAACTGCGAGTGAAAAAAGTCGCCCTTTATTAGAGATAATATCGCTCGAATTTCGCACAATAAATGCAATACATATTTCAATAATACACTGTTCTGATTGAATATTTTTATTTATTTATTTTTTAATTCTTTTTTGTCTTTCACCAATTTTCAGTCGACATCGCGATGGCATTGCGCGGTTTGTCTACGAAGATCGCAGCGAGAGGAATCTGCACATCTTCGCTGCGGAGTGAAATTTACAAACAAACAAAGCTGAGAGTCGTCGACAACAGCGAGATTGGCAAGCAGGCTATGCTGGAGGGAAAACCGCCTAAATGTATACATATTTACAACAAGAAAGGGGTTGGATTCATCGGTAAGGAATATTGAGTGTAGCTCAATTCATAACAATAAGATGCGGAATGTGGAATTTTGGTAGAACATTTTTAGTAGAAAGAGGCTGACTTTTTTTTTTTTAACGCGATTTTTGAGACTCTCAAACGGAAATGTTATTAATAGAGGCATTCTTAATTTTATAGGCGACAGAGTACTCGTCGCTATAAAAGGTCAGATGAAAAAGGGCATTCTAGTCGGCTTGAAGCAGAATCAGGATCCCAAAGTACCAAAGTTCGATAGCAACAACCTTGTTCTCATAGACGACAACGGCACACCTTTGGGCACTAGGATTCACGTTCCCATACCTCACATACTGAGAACTATACTGAAGGAGAAGACGCACTCGAAGGGTGCCGATTATACAAAACTTATTGCTATCGCTACAACGTTTGTATAAATGATCTTGTAGATGATATTGGCAATAGATGGAAATTTTATTAAGTTAATGATTGTTTTATCTTTCATTCGAAAAGTTCAACCCTTCAAAGCTGTTGGATTAAAAAATTGTTAGGCCATTTTCAGTCTTCAAAAACAGAAAAAAACGCTAATTTTGCATATGCATGAAAAAATGTTGATGTCATTTTAACACTTAAAAGAATGTCTACTAAAAGAAAAGAAAATAACGATTGATTGTGTATGGATATGGATAGCTCCGTTGACGCTCTCATTTCATCAGAGTATTATGTTTGCATAGTTTCCCTGGAGTGGAATTTGCAAAATTAATCAGATTTTTTTTATGAGTCAATGCTTAAGGTTTTCGTAAAATTAAAGATTTTCGAGAGTTTTACAACCGAACTCTGCTTAAGATAACGAGACACCGGGCTTCAAAAGGATAGAACAGATAAAGCGATTGGACATTAATGTTTTATTAGTAAACAATCTTTTTTTTTGTTTGTTCATCTTCCACGCAACTTAAACATAAATACACAGGGAGCACGTTTTATGCGACCGTACAATGTATCGTTTTCAATCGTCGTGTAATTTCTTCATTCCCGAAGTACACACCGGTATGTGACTGCGTCCGACATTATGTATATATATAATATATATATTATATAAAACGACGAGATAAGGGATGAAAAATGTTCGAGAGGTAAGTAATAATCGGGGGGGCTTGGGACGGGTTTCGATATATTAAAAATAAAAAATAAAAAAAACTTATGAACGAAAAATAAAAACACGAAATATTGCCTCTGCATACGCATTCTATTTCAAAAATTCAGTTATTAAAAATGAAAACACACACCTTCGAATACTCCGTAATTCTTCAATTACTTTGTAGCTTTTTTTATTTATTATTTCTTCAACTTCTTCATCGTCCTCCTTCGTCGTCTCCTCGTTCTTATCTCTTAACTTCATCGTCCTCCTCCTCCTCCTCCTCCTCCTCCTCTTCTTATTCATCGTCTCCTTCCAAGTACCAATAGATTAGTTTTTTAATATAAGTCGAGTCTCGACCGAGAGTGCGGCGGTCGAATTGGTTAATTACACTGCAACAGTCGTATTCTTTACAACATTCGTACGTAAAAGTCTTGTAGCATAGACAAAAGCGCTGGTGCCCTAATCGCACGCGTTCAGAGCCTATGGTACCCTCTCGATGGATTTCATGAATCTCTCATCTTTTCATTATTTTTTTTCTACCGTTTTCTGCATTTTTTTCCTTTACTTTCTTTTCGCGCACAAATCGCGCGAAAGAGGAAGTAATGTTTTTCTTTTTCTTTTCTAAGGAACATGTGAGTCTTTTTGATGAAACTATTGCGACTTCCGGTATACCATTTTTTAATCGGCTCAGCTCATTCGATACAAAATAGAAAGATTCCCTAGGGGAAATCTTTATGCTAAAACGTTATTTTTTTCTCGCTTCGTTTAAATATCCATGGGGCGAACACCAAAGGCTTTCGATAAACAAATAGTTTCTTTTTGTTGCTTTCTTATTTGATCCTCGAAATCTCGGATGATGTCTACAACGCTATCATTGAAAACAAAAAAAAACACTCCACGTATGTATATGAGATCGGATGATTTTTTTAGTCTTTAAGTCCCGGAGTTTTAAGTGTATAAAATCGTTTAAGGGACTCCCGCAACTACTGCTCAATTACCTTGGTAATAAAACACGAAAAATGAGTGTTAAAAAAAAAAACACGCTTCCGATTCGATCAACTCAGGCACGCCTGGCTGGTTGAGAAAAATTAATACACTTTGTCGCTGCTGGTAAAACCACGTGTTCTCGGAATATATCATCCCTACCGAGGGATCTTTTTGTTTTTTTCCCCCAATTACTTATCCGTAAAATTGACTCGATGAATATTTATAAAAATTGTATCGAAGCGGTGCAATTTCACTGATAATTAATCGGGGAAACACAATTGGCGCTATATCCGGAGTGATTCCGAATCATCCGCGCACGCGGTTTTTTTCCTTCTTTCTTTCATTTCTCAGACGAGCGGATTAGTCCCGAAGAGATATTCGGAAAATTTAGAAATCAAAGAACCAACCCTTGCCGTTTCGATCTTTACATCATGTTTTAAATCTCACTTCTTGTCCGACCGACGATGAGCAAATAATATATTTTTATTGCAAAGTTGCAGAACGTTAAAAATTGCTTAACATCGTAATTCGATTAGATCACAAGATTCTCTTTTTTCGAAAATTTTTCCACATTTTTACAAAAGAAAAAAAGGCAGTTGCGAAAGGTAGCTCTCGAGGTGTGAATTCGTTCGATAATTCGTTGTGAACTTCGACGATTACAATCGCCCACAGGCCTTTTTAAGCGCAAATGTGGCTAAAATTTTCGGAAAAATTTAAGGACTTATAAAAAATCTATAGCTCCGTATGAAAATTGTCGATATAAATTTTGCAACGTTCGCGCAACTTTGCAGAAACTAAGATTATTCTCAATCTTTATCATCAGTAGAGAAAATATAGCTTTTACAAACAAAACGTAGAGTCCGGAACACGCTCGGTCGGCAGGCGAACGCAAATGAGTGGATAATCCGCTCGCCTAGTCTACTCGTCATCATCTTTGTTTTTAGACCGTTCAAGTCATTTATTTATATCAATAACGCCGTAAATACATCGTGAATGCTGCATTATGCCTAGAATAACTATTATCATTATTGGACAAGCCGGTGGTCTACCACCGGCTCTCTCGCCTGTTAACTTTACGTTTTACTTCTATTTCATTTTTCCTCTTCCTCCTTTCATTTTGTTTTTCTTCCTTTTCTTTTCAACCGTTTTTAGACAAAAAATTCGCAGTACAAATTTGTACTATTTCTTCTTCGATTATCTCAAAAAATAGTACTAAGTAGTCTTGTCAGTCAACTCGACGGGGGAACTCTATGCTCTCTTCTTCTTTGTTTTCTTTTTAAGTCTTAGCGATGACGATTTTTCAGCAGAGCGAAAAATCGGCTTCAGATTTGAAAAAAAAATAATAAAGATTAATTATAATTTGAAGTTTCGATAGCACAATAATTAAACACAAGGATTTCCTCTATTGTATTTTGTATATATAATTCGCCCATGATGTACAGATTAAAGAATCGTTGGAATTAGTCACCAGCAACGACCAGAGTATACCTAGCTTTTGTACAGTACAAAATACAGCTCCTGCACACATGCATGTGTACATATATGTATATACACATGTGCACACATATATACATATATCTAGTAACGATGTTATTTACTCAAAGTGTGAGGATGCGTTTTTTTTCCTGCTCTACCAAAAATCAAAATTTCACTCAAAATTTACAACATTGCGTTCCAGAACAAAAGAACGCTCATCGCCGTTGCGAAAAATGAGCCCACGCCATTTCGTATATTTTATGAAAACAAGAAATATATATATATATATATTTTGCTATGTGTTAGAAAGGTTTCCTTTGTTGTCAAAGTCAATAATAAAATGTTCAACTTCAATTCGGTAATTTAATATTTAAAAAAATTGTTTTACACACATCGCCACACGTTAGGCAAATATCGACGTTACTAAATCCTCCTTGTATGCATTCAGGGCCGACATGCTCACACACTTTACTTTTTTCTTTCTTTTTCAATTTTTTCTTTCATTTTTTTTCATCTTTCCGCAAGTTCTTCCGATTAACTTCATTATCAACTCTCGAGTCAGCTAGGGGATTTTTTTCATCTTCCTTTTCCTATTACTTTTCTTCCATTTTTTCCTTTTCTTTTTTCTTTAAGAGTTAAGTTTTCGCGAGAGGGTAGCGTTATTACCCCAAGATACAAGATGCGTGGATGTTTCTCGGTCGTTTGGTTCTCTTGAAAAACTCACACAAATATCTATAATTCCTAAAAACGTCTCTCACGTTTTTCTTCAACTTTTATTTTTTTGTTTCGTTTCTTTTTTTACTTAAGAAAACCTATAGTCTGTCCTTCGTTTCAGTCTTCTTTTCCTAAAAAAGCAAGGAAAAAACTCAAATTTGTCTTCGAACTATGAGAAGAAAAAATAATAATAGTGTCGTGAAAAAAATTAATACAGTTTTCACACATCACGGCCGAGCGAAGTTACTCTGGTTACTACTACTGCTGTCGTCGCGTTGATTCTACAGATTCATCTTACGTTTTTTTCGCAAAGAAAAAAAAACTTTTTTTGTCTCAATTTCGCTTTGTTTTTTTCTTGCCATTTTATTTAGTAACTCTTTACTGTCCACGAAGAATCCATACATCTTGCATCGCAATAAAAACTATGCGATTACGAGATAGGCGCTGAAGGGGGAATCGACAAGGGTTCGAGTTGGGCCATAGACAGCGAGTGTGTGAGAGAGATAGAGAAAGAGAGAGATATAGAGAAAGGTTTTTTTTCGGTCGTCTACGCTCTATAGAGTTCAAATCGAATGCTTTTTTCTTCTTCATTTATAATAATTATTACATCGTATCAAGTTTTTTTGTCCATTATGTTATTTTTTTCCTTCATTTGTCTCCATTTAAGTTTCTGTTTTGTGTAATGTAAATTCTCGCAACGGAGAATTGCGTTTTACCATTTCCTCCTTTCCTGTTGTGTTTCTTTTTTTTCTTCCCTTTCTGTTTTCTTTCGTAAGAGTAACAGCAATAAAAACTTAAAGACATCATCATCAATCAATCATCATCATCATCGTGTGTTGTAAGAAAAAACCCTTGCGACGAGAACAACGGCGGGATGGCGGAGGGGGGTTTGCGGTTCGGGTTTTTCGCGAAGAAAAATTGGATGGCGAAAAGCAAAAAAAAAATTGTGATTTAGAGGAGATAAAGGTATTTTTTTGGGTGAGGATGTTGGTTGGGAGGGGATACCATCCAGTACTCGGGGGGAGGGGGAGGGAGTTGCTATGGAGAGATATGGGATTTTCGAACGACTATGGCGAAAACACGCGTTTCAACCGGCGCTGAATTATAAACACGCCGTGTGAAAAAACGAGAGAGAGACATACGTTCGCACATCCCTACCTAGCTACAAAAATCCCCGGTATTGGGCGCGAGCACGCGATTACGGTTAACGGGCTTATTTATGGATTTTTTTTGCGTTTTTCTTTTTTTTTTTGCTTATGTTTGTTTCGTTTTTATTTTCTTTCTTTCTTTCTTTTTTTCTTCGTTATATCGTTAAGCGAGCACGCCACGGTTTCCGGTTGTGTGTGGGGTTCGTCCTCATCTCGCGTCTACTTCCTGTCCTCCTGGTCCTGGCAGTCACGGCTTATGTGACCAGTCTTGCCACACACGTAGCAAATCTTTCCACCTGCCTCCGTACAGTTGCGCGCAATGTGACCCGTCTTATTACAGTTGTAACAGCTTTGCAATGCGTAACGTCCCGAATCGTTGCTACTCTCCGGGCAGCTACGAGCGATGTGACCAGTTTTGTTGCAGTTGTAACAGCTCATCTCGGGTCCCTGGTTGTCACGTACGAACAGTTGGACAAAAAAATAAATAAACAATTTTTTCTTCCTTGGAAATATATATATTTTTTTTTACTTAAAATGGAGTCGTAACCTTTTTTTTTAATAGTATTGGAGGAAACGCGAAAAGAAAAAGAATCTAATAATCGAAAGGTCGAATCTTTTCTCGTAGTGGAGTCGAACCATTTTTTTTTTTTTTTTACTTAAAATTCAGTAGGAACATTTTTCATTTATAGTATTGGAAGAATTGCGAAAGAAAAGAAAATAGAATCTCATAATCGAAACATCTCATCTTTTCTCATAGTGGACTCGGACCATTTATTTTTTTTATTCGTGACGAAGCTTCGGCGAAGAGGATGCAAAGCGAGGCCACTTCCGAGCATCGGTCACAGCGAATTTCGAAAAAATAATCTTTCGAACAACTTTCGTAAAGTCCCAATTAAATTATTTCTTGGTAAACATTCCGGCGATATTTTGCTCGATATGGAATGCACGGACAGAACGACTTAATTCGTCGTGAATTAAGAAAAACGTGGCTTCACTCGACAGACAAGAAAAACACGATTTATAGTTCTTCCATAGTTTGCAAACAAGTGAACATTTTTCGTAATTTTTGAATTTAAAAAAATTCTTACCTGTTGACAGTCTTTTGCGATGTGTCCAACACCGTTGCAGCGGTAGCAGAGGTCCTGATCCTCCTTGCATTCGCGAGCGAAGTGACCGTACTGGTTGCACTTGAAGCACTTTTCGCGGCCTCTGGTGAATCCACCGTCCCGATCTCCGCGACCTCCGCGATCTCCTCTAGCTCCGCCGGGTCCGCCGCCCTGGGGACATTCCCTCGCGAAGTGGCCCATTCGGCTGCATTTATAGCACGCGCTCGAACTCATGTTTTATAGATCTGAAAAATACCGACGAGAAAAATACTTTTTTACATTAAAACTGCTCGACAAAAATTCGCAACCACCAAATTTTCTTCTCGTTTCTTCGATCGTCATAGAAACTCCGTTTTGATAAATCTCTCCGATCGAGTTCTCCATATGTGGGCGAAAAAAAAATCGTAATTACGCCACAGATGATAAATAAGTTGTGCGAATATTCGAGGCAACATCAGAGCAGGCGATTAATAGATGTTTTTCTTTTACCACTCGAATAATTTTTTTATCGTGAAAAAATAAGACAATTTTTGAATTTGGTGATCGTGCAGAGTGAATTATTGAACTTTAATTATAGAGCTGAATTATTAAACTCTAATTATATACAAATCATTGATTTTTACTGAAAATTCTCAGAATTTGCAAATCACTCTTCCCGTCGAAGGCATTTAATTCATTTCGTCTTTGGAACAAACTTTTCGGACCGGAGTTACCACGAGGCTAAACTTTGAACTCAAACGGAATCAAGTTCCGCACGTTAGAAGTTCTACGTTAAAAAGAAAAGAAACCTCGGAACGGATCCTGTAATAAAAAAAAAACATTAATCAAGACATAAAAAAAAAAGAAAAAAAAACCTATCGGATCAAAAACCACGCGAAGCCTGTTGTACGTCGTGTCGCGTATTCCGCGTTGGGCAGACGGAGAAAGTGAGAGAGATCGACAGCCAGCCGCGCCGCGTGAGTTCGAGGGAGAGACAGAGAGAGGGACGGAGAAAGGAAGGAGCGCTATAGTGCAGCGCACAAGTCCGTACGTTCGTCGTTGATAGGCGAATCTCGTTGCATTTTTACGTGACATTTAGCGGAGTACCGCACTCTCGAAATATATCGCGACGAGGGAGTATGCGTGTATGTTCGCACAGAGATAGATATAGACTTGCCCCCTCCCCTTTCCACGAGGCTAGAAATGCACGGAAACGAGGATATCCTCAGCCGGGAGTCGGCAAATGGACTCCAATCCCGAGGATATATTCCTCGCTCGCTCCTTCGACACGATGCAACGCGCGACGTCGTGAGCGAATATGCATGCGTGTGTGTGTGTGTGTGTACGCGTGTACGTATGTGTGCACTTGGCTCTGCCCAAACCGCGAGCACGTCGAATTGGACGGAGACGCAACCGTCGGCGATTCTTGCACGAGCACTTTGATGGAAAATAAAAAAAAAGAATGAAATAAAAAAGAATTGGAAAAAAAATGAAATCTACATTTTTTTTTTACAGTAAAAATCTCGCTCGTCGAGAAAATGGCATCGCGCCTCGGGAGATCGCGCTCCGTACGAAGGTGGTACACGTGTTTTTCACAGAGAGCGTCTCCATACTGCGCCATAGTTTCGTCCCTCACTCTGTCGCTCCCCTCGTTGCCGAGCCTCCTGCCCGGCCGGCATACGGAACCGCGCTACGGAATTCCGCAACGAGGTTCCATCACGCGTCCTCGATGGTCGCGACAAACAAAAAAAAACTCAGATAAAAGACGAACAAAAAAAAAAGATTGGATCGGGAAAAAAAAAACTCCGATGAAAAATCCCGACAAACCGGTGACGCATTTTTTTTCCTTCTCATTTACTTCGTCCTTTTTTCCTCGTATGTATGTCGCGAGGCAACGTGGCGTGGCGATGTTTCAATCCGGGTAAATGGTTACAGCGGGGACATGTATCTGGCCGCGGAGGCAAAAGCACGTCGGGTAGCGAGGCGGTTTGCACACGCACGTACGCCACAAGGCCCGCGGTGGCCTGGGCTCTCTCTCTCTCGCTGCAAAGATGGCATCCGAGAGTGACGCCGTTACTGCGCTTTTTCTTTTTTTTTACTGTTTTTTTTTTTTTTTTTTTTTTTTTTTTTTTTTTGTCGTCTATCTTTGCTGAACTCGGTCTTGGGGTACGCGAGAGAAAAAAATCACGCGGGCATAGCCGACCGGCTCGGACGCTCTCGTCAAAATGGTGGAAATTATATCGCTCGTCGTACAAAACGATGTTGGGTTAACGCTCACTCGTGACGTCGGTGAGGCACGATACGAAGATCCCGGCCTACGGTTTGGTTTTTTTTTTTTCTTTTTTCCTTTTCTCCTCTTTTCCTCTCAAGCGAGTTTCACAGATATAATGGATAACTTGCGATGATAAAACGCGACGTCGACCACGTGTGGAGCACCGCGTAGAGAACTAACCGAGGCGATGCGACGAGAGACGAACGATAAAGGGAATATACACCGCGCGGCGACGTAGCTCTCCACCGACACGCGATCATTCGCTCACCGCGGCGACTCCGCGCTTCTACGGCCACGATCTTTTTTTTTCTCTTTTCGTTCTTTTTTTTATTTTCTTCTTTTTGGTTTTTTTTTTTTTTAATTTCCGCACGACTATATCAATGGACAAAGATATATTCCAGGCTTGTATTCGCTTTAGGGTTACTCACCTTAGGTTTATCGTCTGAGTGTTAATACGATACGTGATGTACGGATCTCTCCCCTTCACGGTTCTTCGGTCGACACGACTTGAGGCAATGGGGCCGCGGGAAACAGTGTTTTCCTCAGAGAAACTCTCGAACCGATGCTTGACCGGACGGCTGCGGCGACCATCGACTACGGGGAGGCGAAGAACGGCCAATCGCTGATCACGGTGCCCGCCAAACCTCACCGTACGGCTGCAACAATGAACGCCACCTTACCCCTGAGGAAACATACGATCAATTCGATGCATAATTCGTTAATTTTTTATCTCAAAAAACGTATGGAAATTTATAAAATTTGTCGGCGTGTAGGTCGATAAATGAAATATTAATTTTGAGCTTGCCTCGAGGATTTTTTGAGTGTCGGAAAGGTTTTTTTTTAGATCGAAAATAATTGTTGTAATGACTGGGTTGCGCGCTCATTGGCCGGCGAGTTTCGCGGCTGCGTTTGAGTTACCGGCGTGACCTATTACGTCGTTCCTCTGGATAAAGCTACCAAGTTGCCAGAGCCTCGTGTTTTAGATTTAAAGGCGAATGCGCAACGGTGAGAGATCTGGCAACGCTGAACGCTCAGAAGTCACGTTGTCACGTGGCGACCTTACGGGAGATTAATTTCATTGGGATTTTATGATTTTCGGTTTAATTGAATCGATGGGGCGTTGCAAAAATTGAAAAATCTTCTATAATATAGTTCTTTCACTGTTTTCGGAGAATTTGGTCGGCGTGCGGGCACGCGTTCAACATGGCGGAACGGACGCGTCCGTCGTTGAGTTTTTTGTCAGTGAAAACGGAATTGCAGCGGCGGGGGGATTGATCGACGAGGCGCGCTGGAACGCTGGAAGCATAAACGGCAGCACCAGTCGATGCAACTTCGACGAGGTTCCGGTTGTTGGAACCAGAGGGTGTCGCGTAGGTCTCGAAGAAGCGCTCAGATCGAACCAAAGGAATTTCCAGTTCTAATAAAAATATGGAATTAAAAAAAAAAAACAACTCTTTTGCAACTATGTTTAATCGCTCTGAAATGTAATAGAAAATCAATGTTGTCTGCGAGCTGTGTCGCTTTCGAAAAACTTTTGCTCCAATCAATACTGGAGTAAAATTTCTTTTTTTCGGGGAAGAAAAAGTTTCTTAAAAAAAAAATGCCCATCAAATTAAAGGAATTTTCAGTTTTATTAAGTTATGGATAAAAAAAACTCTTCTGCAACAATGTTTAAATCAGCTCCGAAATTCAATCGAAAATGAGTTCTCTGCAAACTACAAGACTTATAGAGATAACAAAAAATATACATCGAATAACAAAGTCGTTAAATTAAACTTTTGCTCCAAACAATACCGGACTAAAATATCTCGGAGAAGAAAAACATTTTCCCCGAAAGAAAACGAAAGTCGACGCGAGCGTCCTCGTGGTAATCATCGCCAGTGTCTCTCAACTTCTCAGTTTCGCCTGTGTATTCATTTCTTTGCATTGCGTCCCGAAGGTTCCACCAAATGTGACGTTCGATCGGACCAAAACAAACAACAATTACGTCGTGACAGTCGGCGTCGAGGAAGCAGCGTTCAACGATTGCCTAAACAATGGTTTTTTCCCGTTACGTCACGGTGCTGCGAAACGCCGGCAAGCTTTTGCGGCCGAGCGTCGTCGAGACGAGGGTTAAGCCCGAAAGAAACTTCGCGAAAACAACGTCGATCCGTGCCTACAATGAGCCGGCCAAAGCTCGAACCGATCTTTCCTCGAGTACGGAAAAACTCGACGGATCTTCGGTCATCTTCAAGAACGACGTAAATACCGATGGCGAGCAAAAAATGTTACAATTCTCGAGTAAATCCGCGACGGCCTTCGCGTCGTCCGCGGTCGAGGAGCGCAGCGCCACGGACAGGTTCGGAGTCAAATTTTTCATCTCCGACGATGCCGAGGCGATGCTGGAGGACTACGCGCCCGAGCCGGCGAAGCGTGCTCTGGACACCTGCGACGAGGATCTCTCACACGTGACGCCCAATCACAGGCCAAGCTTCAATTTTGCAGCTTACGCGGACAAATCGCCGGTCATTCAGGAACTCGCGAAATTGGGTGTCGAACTGTACAAACTCGAGGGCAACCAGGGAAAGATGCAATTTTTGTTGCAGCAAAATTTTGAAGACATGAAACCTTACATAAGATTTTTGCACGATTGCGGCGTTCCGGCAGAGAGCATAGGCGCGTTTATAACAAAAAATCCATTCATCTTCGGTCAGGATATGGACGATCTGCACACCAGAATCAGATACCTCAGAGCTCATAATTTTGACGTCGACATGATCGCGAGGATCGTCAGTCACAATCCCTTCTGGCTCATGTTTAGCACCAGGAAGATCGACACGAGACTCGGGTACTTTCAGCAGGAGTTTGCCTTGAACGGCTCCAACGTCAGATATCTCGCGACCAAACAGCCCAGACTGATAACTTACAAAGAGAAACACGTTAGGGAGAATACTTTCGCCGTAAGGGAGGAAATGGGATTCAACAGGGACGAGACCAAAGTGCTTCTACTCGCGCAACCTAAATTATTTATGAGATGTAAGGCATCTTTTTTGTCGGTCAAGGATTTTTTTTTTCAAGATTTTATTTTACTACTTGTTGGAAAAGATACTCCCAAAAGTTATCCTCTGTCGAGGCTTTGATAGGAAAATTAATGAGAATCTATTGTTCATAACTGCTTATAGAGTTTTGAGTAACTTCTCCAGTCGCTCTGTTTCTGTCTAATAATTAAATTCATTATTTAGAAAGCAGCGACTTCGTGACACAATGAAGAAATGCTTTGCACGATTTAACGATTTAATGAATTAAAAAATTTAACATTTTCTTTAGATGTCAGTAACTACTCAAGTCGCTCTGTTTGCTTTTAATATTTACATTCATGATTTAGAATGCAGAGACTTTGAGACGCGAAGCAAGAATGATTCGCATAATTTTTTTTTTTTCTATTACATTTACTTTTTCTAATGAGAAATTTTATTCCATTAACCCTTTCATGAAAAAAATTAAGAACCAAAAATTACGATTTAGTCCTTATTTCATTATTTACAAAACTGTACTTTTTTTATTGCTATTATCTTTCTATTATCATCCGATTAAAAATCGTAATTAATAAGAAAGCAAGTTCGATTTCCTTGTAATATCTGAACTGTTCACCTTCCGAACTGTTGCAAGATTAAGATAATAATCAATGACTATTTGTGTTACTAAATTTCTGCTTTTTTTTTTTAGCGAGGAGACATATAGTCGAGGTGTTCGATTATGTGCACAACACGATGAAGCTGTCGCACGATATCATATGCCGCCAGCCCAGAGTGCTGAACTGCCGATTGTCGAGGCTTCAGACACGCCACAAGTACCTGGAAACACTGGGGAGGAACCAGTACGATCCGACGAAGCCTTTGTACGTATCGCCGGAAGCAATAGTCAGCGGCACCGACGCGGAATTCTGTCTAAACGTCGCCAAAACATCGATCGAAACTTACAACTTGTTTCAGAAAACTCTCTAAAGAAATAAAAAAAAAAAAACCAGAAAGGCGTCGAAAGTATACAACTGAATAATTTTTCTTTGATTGTTTTCGATAAAACAAGATATATATATTATATTATGTTTCATTATCAATGGTCTGCATTTTTCTTGATGCTGTTATAATAATACACACGTCGCTGTGACATGGTCAAAAATATATTTTGACATCGTGAATGATTCTTAAAGTGTAAACAATTTTTTTTTCTTTCGTTTCTTTTTTGGTCACAGCGTATTCTTCGGTTTCGTTGAGATAAAAAATACTCGCGGTTCGCAACGAACCTATGTTATGCTCGGCGAGTAAAAATGCATTATGTATTTAAAATAGAAACTCGGCGAGGAAGATCGGAACTATTTGACGCACCCGACTTTGCGTAGAATTAATTAACAGAATTATCAGAATTAACAGAAGGCTCGGAATTACTTTTTTTTTTTCCGGCTCGATGACCTTACAAGGCCGCACAGAGTAATACCTTGACGAAGACAAGGCTGCAAAAACATCTCCGGCCTTTTAGGGTCAAAGTCAAACCTTCCGATATGTGCCAAGAGACACATTAATTCCTCGCAGAGTGACGGAGATAAAAAGCACAATGTAAAATTACAAAATGCCTCGAACAAGCTCGATCTGACCGACGCTAAAATCGTGAAATAATTTTTCGCGATTTAATCCTTTAAAAGTCACACCGCCCTAAACCGTACCGAAACGGGACTAACGGAGGCGGAGTCGGGACCACGCATTGGTATGGTAGCGCCTAAGAGTGAGGATAGAGGCGTGACTTATAAAGGATCAAAACTCGTAAGACTATCAGATGACGGAGAAAAGGATTTCGAATACACGCGCGAGTTATTAACTGGAAAAGACGTGGCGACGATTGACTGGAAGTGAAGAGTTTTTAACCCTTCGACGGTCGCTAGGAAGACATCGATCTCACGCTTGATGGACAAGTAAAAATCGTTTTATCAAATATGTAAAAAAAAAAAAAAACAAAAATCGCCTTCGAGAGCTAATAAATTAGAGAATCAATGAAAAACTTATCTTTCTAGTGACCATCGAAGGGTTAAAAGGATATTCTATATAGTTATCGATCTTTTAGTTCCCGAGTGAACGTTTGGATAAATGAAAACTTACAGAACTCTATGTAGGTCGAAAAACATTTTTTTTTCGTAGCTCGCGGGACTCAGAATCCTAGCTAAATTTTCCTAATTCGTGTTTTTTCTGTATCACTCGTACGGAGTGATAGAGAATAGCGTCGATTATACCGGCGACCGTAAAAACACCGCCTATAATGGCGCAAACGTTCGTAGCGAAGTGACCGAAGGACTTTGTTTTTTCGGTGTATTTTACCATCAAGGGACTTAGCTCGTAGCTGAAGAATACACCGGGCACTCCGGACTCTCCGGTGAGGACCGATACTTTTCGTGAGTGTCTCGTAACGGAGAATTGATTCGTGTGCCACTGCCAGCCATCCGCACGGACGTAAGTCGTTGGAACGATTTTGATGTAATGATGGAACATCATCGCACCTGAAACGTGATAAAAAAAAATTATCGCAACTTTGCCAGTGAAAATCTGTTCATTTGATGAGCGAAATTTTTCGAGTCAAAACTGTCTCCAAACAATTGTAAATTATAATGTAGTAAAAATATAATGTAGAAAATCTGTTAATTTGATGAGAGAAATGTTTCGAGATAAAACTGTCCCGAAGCAATTGTGATTATAATGTAGAACGCGTAAGAAAAAAAGAAAATAAAGTTTTCCACGTGTCGCGATCGATAACGGAAGAGTTTTGAAACATCCCGCGCAGTGTTTGCCATGCGCAGTGACCGCTTCCCGTAGCAGTCGTCTTTTCTATCAGAGAACATCCAATATGGCGGCTCTCCGATATATCGCGAGAGGACGTGCGTAAAACAAGCCTCCACCAGGGCTCGGTTAAACAATTTCGATCTGTAGTTACAAAAAACCACACAGTAAGTAAAATACTCGTCCAAGAGATGATCGCGAGATCGCAAAAAAATCAGCCTATCGTCAGACTCAAATGTCGCGAAAAAATCATCGCGCCTAACGGTTTATAACCGTTTCGGTGCGAGTCTCGCGTATTCTGCCGAGTGGCGTTCGTCGGCATCCTTGACCTACGTCTTGGAGCAGAAAAAAAAAACTATAACTCAATTCGACTTTCCTACAGAGCGAATTAATGTTTGCAGGTTAAAAATGCCCGTACCAGGCGGAGCTTATCAGATGGGCCAGCCGTCCTGCTTCGACAGGATGAAAATGGGATTCGGACTCGGATTCTGCATAGGAATGGCATCAGGCGCACTTTTCGGGGGATTTTCGGCCCTGAGGTATTCGCACAAATCGACGAACTTACAGTCTTAGAGATTATCGAAGAAAACCCTTGCTGCTTTCTATTGAGCAATCGAGAATACCCTCGTTGATCAATCAACTGTAAAACTTGGGGTTTTATTTGGGTTGTTTTCTAACAATCTATCCCAACTTGACCTGATGATTGGTCTACCAAACGGACTGTCATTCCCACCAGAAGTAAAATTTCGGGTTGTCTTTGGGTTGTTTTCTAACAAACTACCCCAACTCAACCAGTCGATTAGTGTGCGAAACAGACTCTTATGCCAACCTTCTGCAGGTTTATTTTTGGTTGACAATTCAAAATCAACTGTAATACCGGCCGTTATATGTGCTGAACAGAAAATTGGCTTGTAGTTGGACTTTCCCAAAACAACCCAATTTCTGGCTCTATGTTCAGAGCACCTATAGATCTTGGCTCAGGCTTGGAGATCCGGTTGTTTTAGGAAAACCCAAGCGTAATATCAACTGTTATATCTGTTGACTTACTATTGGACTTTTCCAAAACAGTCTAACTTCCAACTTTATGCCAACAGCACCAATAGGTCTTGGCTTGGAGTCGGAAATTGGGTTGTTTTAGGAAAATCAACCATAAAACAACCCCTACTTGGGGCACATAACAGTGTTAGTGTTAAGGTTGGCATGTTAATATCGCTGAAAAATCAACCTCTTGGAGGTTGGAGTCAGAGTTGGTTCAGTGCATCAATTGGCCAGTTGGGTTTCAGGTTGGTCAAAACACGAGGGTAGTCATCGAGAAGCGTTTGGGCCAGGTGCAGGTCGTTTGACCAACATATCATTTGACCGACACACATTCTGATTTAATCAGCCTTTTTTTCCATATACCCGCTGCCTTTTTTTTTTTAAGTACTTGTCGGTGAATTATTTGTCGATCAAATAGTGTGGGTTAAATGATTTATCCGTCAAATCAAAACAATGTTGTCCAAAGGCGGTATTCAAGTACTCTGATGCACGAATTTTGATGTTTGTCCACTAGGTATGGCTTGAGGGGGCGGGAACTGATAAACAATGTTGGTAAGACTATGCTACAGGGCGGAGGAACCTTTGGGACTTTCATGGCCATCGGTACGGGCATAAGATGCTAGTACTCTGAGGAAGCTGTATATATACGCGTACAGATAAATTTACCGCATTGTCGACGTTATTAGACTGAGGCGTTGTTCCGCATACCGTATTGTGAAAATTCATAATAAAAAAATAAATGATAATTGTTGTAAGGAAATCGGCGATGGGCTTTGTAAGGATGTTACGTACCCTCCTCGGCGATCAGTGTGGTATTGTCCATGGGATTTGTTTTCCCTGGTATGTGACGACCGAAACTCAGGTGACGAATTTTGTGGGTGAGATTGAACTGGGTGGAAGAGTAGGGCTGAACGTCGTGCACTGCAGAAAAAAAACATCGTAAGTCGCGATTGCAGTATCGATTCATTTCCGATTATCTCCAACGAGTTTTTTCTTTTAGCAACAACGATGATACAAGAGTTATTGTTAGTTTTCTGTTACATTGCATGAAGTATACTTTAAGGTGATGCGAAACTTCGTCACGGCGATCCCGCGCTCGGTCGGTAACAAAAACTAATACCTTTCTTTTTTTTACATGGTTGCTAAAGTCTTCTGAAGAGCCTTTAAAACAAAAATCTGTAACAGTTTCTCTTATCGACTGAGTCTGTTCCACATCGCCTTAGGGTAGCTCCGATTTTTTTTCTGATTCTTTTCTTCACAACATTTTGTTAATGTTCGAACTATGATTATTAATTTTTTGCTGATTAAATTATGTTTTTTTATATTTTTATTACCGTGCATATGATTAATCGAAAAGCTTTCGCCAGGTGAGATATGAAAACTTCCTCCGACCCTGTTGACTTCCATGTATCCGTAGATCTGGCAACCCTCGTCGAAGCCACGCTTAACTTTTTCTATCGACTCGTCGTTTTGGCACTGGTCTATCGATGTCGGATCCGGTAAGGCCCACTTCTTTATTCTGTAAGCTTTTCTCACCTCCTCGCAGGTGTTGCAACAACTGAAAGCATAACAATTTATAATTGAGAAAAAATCTGATCAGTTTAGAAAAATATTTATTTCGGGATTAATCCAAACTCACGTTATATTCATTTCTTCGTTTTCGGCTCCGTAACAAGAGCCGCAGATCGCAACTGTAGTGTTATCATTCTGTAAATTAAAATTTGAAAGTTTCTTGCAGTAAGGCAATAAATTTTTAAAACAAAAACTACTTTTTATAGAAGCTTTGAATATCTTTTGAAGCATTTATTCATCTACTAATGGAAATTCTGTGCTTTCGTATATTTCCTTCAATAATTGCACTAAAAAAAGGCAATTCTGCTCTAATGGCTGCAAAATATAGAGAATTAGTTTTACCAGCTTGGAAAAATATTCCATACTTTAATCTTTCTTAAATGAGAATTACATAATATCTGATACTTTCTGAATTAACGATTACACCGAAGAAAAAATTGTCTCATACAATATTAAATTGAAACAATTATCAGTCCAGCTTCCAAAACCTTCCAGAAACTAATCTGGGGAAAGTTTATTGTTTCACCGAGTTGTCTCATGACATATACCTTATTTGTTTTTGCTGCGGTTTTGCTTTCCATTATATCAGTTTTTTTTGGATCCTCAATGGGTTTACCGCTGAGATCCAAGCGTCTTTTAAATATATTGTGCTCTATCTGTAGATGCTGTTCGCCCGTTGTGTCCATAGCGTCCAGTGACAAAACTGCACAAAACAACTAACTTAGAAAAAAATCAAATAAAAATTCATGATCTCGCTAACACAACAAACAATCTGGGCACTTACGATCGCAAGATATCATGGGCACAATAATATCCAAATTTATCTTTAACTTAGATCCTCTTGAAGTATCGACAAACAATTCTTCATTTATGCCCGGAGTCATATAATCCCTGAGCTCTGAGATGAACAGCAACACCATTATAATCGAGCTTATGATTGTCACTGAAAAATTAAATACAAGTTTCAAAATCTCACGAAAAAAAAAAAATCTATCTACAGATCGGTGAAAATTTAGGTTAAAAATTCGTCGCTGCCACGAAAACGAAAATAAGGTGTTAAAGTAGTTAATTCTTTTCAGGCTCCTCGAATTTCATTGATGTTTGGAACGATTTATAAGATCACAAGGAAAAGCCGGATGGACAAAAAAGCTGGAGATAATTGTTTTATTTTTGTTTTTTTATTATTATAAACATTACCGATAGCACCGCTGAAAGTTTTGACGCGAAAATCCTCCAAGGTCTTCGGATAAGCGTCCGCCTGTCGTAACACTTCGACGATATTCATTTTTTTGCTAGGTATACAATATATTAATGTGTTTTGGGATTTTGACAGTGCGAAAATTCATCAAGAATTGTTCCTCGGAGGTGTACCAATTTGTCGTCCTGCGACTGACATTACGCGGGCGCATGCGCAAAGGAGCGAACAGCGATGCTGGCAGGCGGCAGCTCGTGATTGGTTGGGACTTTCATGCACCTGACGGCTGTGGAGGTGTGCGATCAGGTATTGGTTAAACGTAGTGTCCTAGTTTCTGACCGCGTCGGTTTTTCTGTTTACGTTTACGTTTAGAACACTTTCGATTTTTTTTTTATCTTCGATCTATCCGAATTGTGAATTTCTGTACCTCGTACAGTTTTCACGGTGTCGCAGCTTCAAATGGAAAATCTTAGGTACGTAGACACTTCCATTATAATAATCAGGCAACGGACATTTTCAAATTTTTTTGGAGTCGCTCGATTCCAACTTCGTTTGCAACGATCCAACGATCATTGCAACTTGATGTTTGTGTTAACTTTCCACAAATGTCCTAGTATCCTGGTACTCAATATCTGAATTGTCAATTTATTATCATTTATTTGAATGCAATCATTCTTTTTTTGGTATACATTCACTATCGACATCGTGCTTGCCTCGGTGTCACCATTTTGTTACAATCCTGCAACTATCGACAAACTTTTACAGAATACCATTTTTACGCGGTAAATGTTTTTGTATGGCGAAGGCATGTCTTTATGTACATCTCGATCCTCGTTGCACGTAGTTGAAAAGTGGTCACTCACTGGGACACTTGGCTCGTGTGTGCGTTAACGGTCATCGCAATACCGCGTGAGCGGTTTGCGTACGTTTCCGCTGATACCGTTAGTTTTTTGAAACATCGTAGTAAAATGTACACGCAGAACGCGCTCCTTAAAAAAGTAAACTTGTATCGACTGGTCACAAATTACTTATTTTTCGTAGAAAACAAAACAAACTCGGACGAATATCGTTCTTAAGGAATACTCAATAATACTGGTGGAAATCCAATTAAGACTTTAATGCACACTTCCTCTCGTTTATTTAAGGCACTCCGTGCCAGGAATACTTTGGGTGCCCGGAAATATATATAAACTCTTATTTATCATATTAATACAGAAGTACAAATTATTTTTATAAACTACTGCGACAAACTAGTGTGAGACACGTCGTGGCCTTTATATATATATAGATGTATACAAATTACATTGCATGCTTTTTTAAAATCAGATCCATCGAAATCAATCGTATTTCATTTACATACGATATATATATATTATATGCACGCGTTCGCTTAGAAATAAATGGACGGCGGTAAAATGCTTGCGCTCTTACGATCTAGAATCCGTTAGCTGCTCTCTTACGATTTTTTAAATGCTTTTAAAAATTCGATACATTTTTTTTAAGTAAAAATACGAAAAAAGGAAAAAGCCTTTTGAGTTTCGTATTTAATTTTTTGAATACTTCTATGAGATTTTTTTAGAATCTGTATTTAACATACGCTTGGAGCTACCACTCAATCCAATCATAGAAATTTATCGAGATGAGATGCAAAATTCGATGTATTTACAGTCAACAAAAAAATGTTACTTTTTTTTTCTTCGCCGAATCTATGAGTTTTCGTGACAAAGCTTAGCAGTGAGAGCTGCGAACGAATTCATTAGAAATTAATAAATAAAAAACTAAAGTTACGTGGTTCGGTGTTGTACTTTTAGCTACAGCGCGTTGTTGAAAAACAAAAAAACGCGCGACACGCGTCTTCGTTACGAAGCTCGCAAATTATTTTTCTTTACATTAATTATTATAATAAAATTTCTTCCATTCGGTAACGTGCGAACACAGTTTTCCTGCTTTCATGTGTAAGCGGAGGTGAGCAAAGTCGTATATGTTTCACTCACATAAAAACGATGAGATTCAAGAAAAATAAAAAGTTTTAGTTTAATTGAAAATTGAGATTGTTTTATGCATAAAAGTGGATTTTTTTCTGATACAGTTTTGGATAACCGCGTATAATAAACGCGTATAATAAAAAATGAAAGAAACGCGATAGAATCGTGAATCGGGTGTCGCTGGGCTGGCTCCGGTGGCCATGATTTTTTTTTTATAAAAAAAAATGTTTTTTTCCTCGTTAAGACTTTTTTTTATCAATAAATCCAATTGACTGGAACCCATTGATGTTCGATCGCCAGAGCGTCGAGAGCAGCCACGACTTGCCTGAATGTCTCGTCAAAATCTTCGTTAACGATAACCATGTCGATGTATTTCTCGTAAGCTCTCTGCAGTGCGGCGGACTCTTCTAGGGTCGACTTCAAATCGTCCTCCTGTGTGCGACGCAGAAAAAAAAATACAAGAAAAATTAATTTTTACGGGTTTGAAAGTTGTTCGGGGTCGAAAGCATATATCGTGCGATTTAAGCGTACTTTTATGATATATTACGGGAGTGTCTACGCGGATAGGACGAAAATACCCTTACGAAAAAAAGACAATTACTCGCTGACTTCTTTTCTTTTTTTGTAAGGGCAATTTTTAATAAACGTGCAAATACGAACCTCGTACAACGACGCTAGGGACTCCAGTGTCCTGGCTCTTCTCGAACTGTACCTGATGGAGCTCTGTCGGTCAAACTAGCGAAAGCCAACATCAAACACGTATACGATTAAAAAACAAGCATTCGATTTACTGCTAAATTTTAGATTTAAAGTTCATTTCGACGCTACTGTTCGAGCGGGCTTTTTCATTTGCGAATGGCAATGTAGACGGGGAAATGGTACGTTCTAGGGGCAGCCGTATCAGGAAATATCTAATTTTCTAGTAAAATATTATATTTAATACGAGAAGACAATAACGATCTCCGGATTGTCCAAAAATTGGTAAAGGCATGCACGAATACATTCTAGAGGTAAAACTGAGCGAAATTCTTCTTCACAAATTTTTCGTACAGTGAACCGTAAAAAAATTGCTAAAGAGAAAAGTTACTCAATTTTGTGTCAGAAATACGTCCGGACTGTCCATCGTCCCAATTTTGGGACAGCCGCGAGGGTCGAAGCAGTCGAAAGTTTTTTCCATCAGCGAGCCAATAACGTGGCATGCACGAGTGAAAACGTTGAAAAGATAAAATCTGATCGTAGTAAAAAAAGAAAAAAATTATCGGGCATACATGAGGGATGAACGGAGCAAAATCTCAACTACGTAGCAATTCTTATAAAAATTGAGTCGTAAAAATGTAATTAAATTAAATCGGTACCGTTAAATTTCTGCTGCTGGCGCCGGTTGTCCTTCCGAGGTCGTACAGTGTCTTCAACTGTTCCATACCCGGTGCAGCGATGAATATAACGTAGGGCATGAATTCCGTGCTGTTGTGAAGAATCTTCAGCGCCGCCGGACTGCAGTCGAGAACGCACATTTTTCCAGCCCTTATTAGCTCCCGCACGGAATCGAGCCTCGTGCCGTACAGATGACCACCGTGCTCACCGTGCTCGAGATAACGATGCTCCCTGATGTCCGTTTCCATGGAGTCGCGATCGGTGAACCAGTAACTCTTGCCGTCCTCCTCCAGCACTCTCGGTGGACGCGATGTGACTGCGATGTTAGGAAAGTCCAATATAAATTCAACGAAGTAAATGGTAGAAAAATAATTGAAGTGAAGTAATATTACAATAAAATTTGGGCCAAATTAAGTGCAAACGTAAGCACGAATTTCGGTACCAACTTAAGCACGAAATCTGGGCCCCTAAAGTACAGTGAGTCATGGAAAATCTCGTTTTTATGCACGAAAAATCGTGTTTTTGGGATGGAAATGGAAAATATTGGGTTGGGAGTAAAATTAGCGTTATATTCGTGATCAGCGGGAAAAAATATATCGAATATAGCTTTGAACCAAAAAAAATCGAATGAACAACGATTTTTCCATTTTTGAGCCACTTTTGGAAAAACGTCGATTTTCGTGATTTTCAAAGGTCGATATCTCGGCTCCCAATGGAGCTACAGAAAATCCGGGGTGCCCATCGTGTTCTACGCAAAAAAAATACACAAGATAGGGCCTCGTCCGAAGTTTTAGAAAAGTTTTATCGTGCCGTTTCAGGACCCCTAAAAACACGAAAAATGGACTCTAAAGGGGTAGCCTTGCAATTTTTGATGAATTATTTTTTGTTGGTATGAAAAGTTTTTTTTCGTTTATAAAAATAACTCCGATGTATTCCGACGTATTTTTGTGTGCTGAATATGAATCTGCTGGCCTTTTTGTGCGTTACTGTAGTGGAATATTCGCAGCTTCGATTTTATGCACTGAAAACTATTCGCTCTAATGTGAAATCGCATTTTGGGGATTAAAATCTAAAATATTGGGTTTTGAGCAAAATTAATGTCACATTCGTGATCAAGTTCACCCATGGAGGTCCCCCTGGGGGTTCCTTTGATTTTTTTTTCTCCCCAATCAGCACCAATAGTCTGGCATTAATTAAAGATGAAACGAAAATCTCGAAAAAAATCCACTTACACGGAACGATAGTCCCGAATTTCTCGGCATCGCTGTTGATCAAGCGATTCTTCAGAGTCCTCCTCCCGACGCCTCTCGGCCCGACTAGCGCCAGAGTCTTGCGCCTGAACGGTGGCATTCTGGCGACCTCTTCGTACAGCAAAAGCTCCGCACTGTCGAATTCGCCGTTAGACTTTGACTCGTACATCTTTCTCTTCTTCTTCTTCGATATTCTCGTTCCGCAAATGCTGATCTTGTGGACGAAGTCAGCCTCCGGCGGTACGAAAGCCTTCCTGCGCTCCTCGAGCTCCAGAGACGGCACGAGGCCCGGCGGTCCGAGCCCTTCGCCCTCGACCCTTCGCGCCTGCCACCAATTCGGATCCGCCTGGTCGGTGATTTGGAGCACGTCTCCTTTCTGGAACGGCAGACCGATCTCTCGGCAGGGCAGCAAAGTGTCCTCCGAGGGATCGTAGTCGAAAATTGCTCGCATGTAACACTGAAAAAAAAAGGAAAAATTCAAAATGGATGAGGAAGAAAAGATTGTGATAGTGAAGTTTTACGGTGTGGAAACAAGAGTGGCGCGTTTTTCTATATGTTTTTTTTAGTTCATAGGGCATTCTGAGAACTTGTAATTGGGTTTTGTTTGTATGGTTTTATAATAAGCATAAATAAAAATAATAATTACCGTGGACTTAAGATGTCTGCTACCGTCGCTCGAGATGCCAGGAGCAACTTTGAGCGACAGATTTTCATTGGCAGCTTGAATGGCGTGCTGAAGTTCGTCGGGGGTGTGAACGGGTTTGCCATTGACCTCCATTATGACCTCGCCGGAACGAAGGAGACCCTGGCGGGCCGCTGTGCTCCCTCCGAGGATCCTGGCGATTATCAAGTTTCCGGAGTCGTCCACCTGGACCGTCAGACCCTGCAATTCGAGAGGCAAACGAATAAACATCACGGAAGACTTCAATGTATGTTTTTTCTCAATCGTCTACGAGTCCATTCGCTGAATATTTTTTTTCGATGGAAGTTTTTTGGAGATCGGTAGGAAGATATTTTTTGAGGGACAATGGGAAGATAGTTTTTAGAGATCAATGATAAGATATATTTTTCTCATTGATCTTCAAAAAATGTATCTACTCATTATTTGTATAATAATGAGAAGATATTTTCTTTTTGGAGATCAATGAAAACATATATTTTTTTGGAGTTCCATAAGAAGGTATCTTTTTTTGGAGATCAGTGAGAAGATATATTTTTTCTGGAGATCAATGAGAAGATGTTTTTTTTGGAGATGAATGGTGGGATTTTTTTGGAGATAGACGTGCAAGGCCATGTGGTGAGAACGCGGGGCGTGAATAAACGCGCTCGAGAAATTAGGAAGTGGCGAAGAAGAAGAAGTGGAGGGGAAGAGATCGAATAATAAACCTAAGCGTCGGTAGCTTATTTACGGACTACAGTGGCATTTCCGTCTTCCTCTTGGTTCGCACCTCGCGGAGAATAAAACGCGCTTATTCGGGAAGGCGCGTTTATCCATTCTCTCTTTACGGTGTGGGAACAAGAGTGGCGCGTTTTATCAATGTGATCTGTAGTCGATTCGCGGAAGAAACGACTTTTTATCCGGAGGATAATAAATATAGAGGTCGGTGTGATATTGTTTATGGCTCCTCTTCGTCGAAGCTTATTTATGCGACGTGAATGGATAGCGCGTGGAGGGTTTCGTCAATGTCCGACCAGTACATTGATTAAACGTTTATTTTTTCGATTTCCTCTTTGTTATTCACATTGAACGGAAATCGCGAAACCTGACTCGATTTTTATACTTGATAAAAAAATGTTTTACAGTTTTTGTTACCGACCGAGTAACCGTTCGGACAAAAGTCGTACAATAATCAAAAGCGTCTTAAAACTTTGTTTATGCTCGCGAATAAAAAAAGCAAAAGGTTTTACAGTTTTCGTTACCGACCGAGTAACTAGTTCGAATCAAAGTCTTACAATAATCAAGTGTCTTAAAATTTTTATTATATTCGAGAAAAAAAAAAAAGAAAAATTGTTTGCAGTTTTTATTACCGACCAAGTAACTGCCCGAACCAACGTCTTACAATAATCACAAGTGTCTTAAAACTTTGCTCACGTTCGAAAAAAAAATTATTAATAAATATACCAGTGGTTCGTCGGGCTGTCTTCTGAGTCCGACCATCCTCACAGCTTCCTGTCTGTCGTCGCTCGGCATAGTGGAGGGAATTGGATTCTGCAATTCCTGCGGCAGAGTTCGGCGCTCCGCTATCACGTCGTGCGTTTCCAAAAGTGCCTTCAGATGCGAACTCTTCAACAGGCCCACCAACTCTCTCGCGGAGTCGTTTCTCGAGGTTTGATAACCGTGACAGACCTCGTCGACTATGTCGCAGATCGCCAGGCACACCGGCTCGACGGACTCCGGAGGAACCTCCAATCGCTCCTGGAGCTGGAATTTAAAAAATAAAAATTCAAATTAATTTTTATTTCTTCAATCTTTTCATCCGAGCTTAAAATTTTCGTGAACCGCGCGGAGAAAATTTTTCCCGATCGTCGAGCCCCACTATGGGAAAGTCCGAACGGTCTATCCGAGTCGTTAGGGACAAATCACCACTTCTGCAACTCGTAGGAATTCGTGACGTAGAATCCGATTCAGCTACGTCCGCAGACAAGTGGCGCAGTGTTCGAACTACTGCGTCACATTTCTTAAAATAAGCCGTACAACTATTGACAGAATGTCACATAAGTCCCTTTTCAATTCAATGTTTACATTAATATTATCAATTAAATCTCCTCAAAAGGAAAATACTTTTTTATCAGAAAAACCATATAAATAACTATCTCAAAATGCGTTGTAATAAATATTATAAAATAACAATAATATTAAATATTATTAATTTTAATATCATATTATATTGTCCTCATATTAGAGTCATATTAGAGGAAAAAGGTAACTTTTTAAAATTGTCAATTATCCGCTCGAGTGGACAATAAGCTGGAGCGAATGATGACTAAGACGAGACGGGAAGATCGATGAAGTATCTTACGTCAGCGACAGAGTCTCCGTGCGCTCGGCTCCGAGCTCCGTTCGTTATTATTTTCCTCTACAAAGAATTTCTCAACCTGGCTAAAATTGGTTAAACGCCATGAATTCCTCGAGCTTCGCGTTGGAGCAGAGCACGAAAGTACGCCCGACTCGCCGCGAAGCCCGGGTGGAGTGAGACTGTTTACACGAAAAGAAGTTAACGTGAAGCGTTTCTCACTCGCGCCCTCGGGCCTTCCTCGCATCGCGACTTAATGGAATACACAAATTTGCCGACGCGCCGTCGATGCACCGACGGTAAATCAAAATCGCTATAAAGCGGCCCCGCGAAACCGCGCAAGATTTATTCGCACAACCGCTGGCGAACCGCGATGACGCGGCTCAAAATATTTCAAAGGAGAAACGTCGCAATTATATTTAGAAGATACAAGCAAATTTTTTTTTAATCATGTTTCGTTAATCCAGAACACACAATTCAGTAATGATTAAAAATTCAATGCTAGTCGATTAATTGTTTATTACAATATTTGTAATTTAATATCTTTTACACAATTCTTTCATGGTGGATTTAGACAATACGAAGTTTTTTTCCCACGTTTCGTTAATACGGAAACACAATTCAGAAATGATTTAAAACTCAATGCTTTTTTCTAGTCGATGAATTATTTATTGTAATGTTCGGCAATGGCATAATATTTTTTATACAATTCTTTCACGATCGATTCAGACGAGACAAGATTTTTTTCCACGTTTCGTTAATTCGGAAATACAGTTCAGTAATAATTCAAAATTCATTGCTTTTCTCTAGTAGATTAATTGTTTATTATAATATTTCTGATATCATAATATTGTTTATCGTATTCTTTCACTAAAGATTTTAAAAAACCGCGTTACGAAATAATCTCTGACGACCGCTATTCTTCGATTAATATTCCATTTAAAAAATGCACTAAAAAAAAAATAACTTAAAAGTTCGTCACAAAATAAATAAAAAATCCCGTCCGCGTAGCGATTAGAATCCCTTCAAAACCTTCGGCGGAAAATTTCACCAGTTTCACCTCGTCGGCGGTGGTTCGCTTTCGGCCATTATGGAACACTCGCGAGGCCACGAATCGGGTCACACGGATAGCATGAAGAACAATTTAAATAACGAATTCAATGAATATAACAAAATTAAAAAAAAAAAAATATCTTGTAAGGCAAGAATTTCACTTTCGAGTATGGAGAACGATTCGTGGTACCGTATGTTCTCCAGAGGGGGGAGAACCACCGCGCCCACCTGGTACCCCATCAAACCACGTTTTTTCTCGCCTTTCGGAACTCGGATTGAAAATTTAAAAAATACCTCGAAGAACTTTGGACTTATGAAAAAAAAAAAATACAATAAGAATTATGAAGTACCAAGTAAACTTTGTTTCGGACCAGGAGTGTCGTGTCTCGCGTTCTTCGCTTCGTTGACGGGCTTCTCGATGCCGTAGGTAGCGTCAGAAAACTGCCGCGCCTAACCACTTCCCCTTCGCTCTCGGTCGCGCGAGGCTAGTCTCGCGTACACGCGCGGCCCCCGTTCACTCGGTTATAGTGAAACAGGTGGGGGTCTCCCTGTCTTCTTCGCGACTGTTATATTTTTCTCTCCGTGATCACCCGGTATATAGTATGCACGGCTACAGGAAAGACGCAGCAGACGGGCTACGTTATGCTGATCCAGGGACGTCTCTACGGTTTCGTCTCCTCCGGGAGATACCTTGGGATAACATTCTGCAAGATCACGCAGGAAGGCCCCAATTTTAAACGAGGTCGGGTCAACCCTGAGTCCAATTTGAATTTTTAACAAGTGCGACCTCACGTTTTTAATCCATACCCGACCTCAATTTTAGCTTAAAGATTACCTCAATTTGACCTCAAATATGAACTCAACGTTCTACCCAAAACCGACCTCAAGTACAATTTGAATTTTGACTTCAAGTTTTTATTGAATTTTGACCACAAGTTTGAATTGAATTTTGACCTCAAGTTTGAATTGAATTTTGACCTCAAGTTTGTATTGAATTGTGACTTTAAGCTTGAATTGAATTTTGACCTCAAGTTTTTATTGAAATTTGATCTCAAGTTTTTATTGAAATTTGATCTCAAGTTTGAATTCAAATTTGTCCTCGAGTTTGAACTCAAAGCCGACCTCAAGTTCGAACTCAAAACCAACCTGAGATTTGAATTAAATTCCGACCTCAATTTCAAATTTCGAATTCGACCCTTCAAAGTTTCTACCCGATGTCCAGCGGGACCCCCGTTTATAACTCAGGTACGTCCGATAGACCGACTAACATGCGGAACCGTAAAACCGGAAAACCGGTACCGGTGGTACCGGTAACCCAAGAACTCTGACCACTGTGTATACAATCCCTACGGCCACGACAATCGCAGTCCGTATCGCGAGTTCTCAGTCCGTACTACCGGAATATCATGACAGTATCTCCTCGCGCCACGGGTTAGTATATACACGTAGTTTATACTACACGAGCAACGTGTTACACTCGCGTTACTTCCTCTCGTTTCACTCGCAATCATTCGAATGTCTCCTCCGTACGCCTCCCACTGCCGCGTCCGTGCGTGTGCGCGGTTACGCATGCGGGGGCGTTCGGCGGAGGCCTGAAATTACAAGTTCGCTGACTCGCACACTTTTCCACGCTGTGCAGTGATACTCGTTTGTGTGGAAAAAAAATGTACAAGCTTTGACGGGCAGACGGGCGTGGGCGAGGTTTTGCACGTAAATTTTCATTGAGCACGCGAGCAGAGA
The DNA here is from genome assembly GCA_964017025.1 of Stenichneumon culpator. Classification (NCBI taxonomy): domain Eukaryota; kingdom Metazoa; phylum Arthropoda; class Insecta; order Hymenoptera; family Ichneumonidae; genus Stenichneumon; species Stenichneumon culpator. Next base: position 12,673,854 of record OZ024779.1, on the reverse strand, counting down.
CACATGTGTCTGGGTGTGCGCATGTGTGCGACGTCGTGAAACGAGCGGGATCAGAGGGAGAGCGGAGAGTCGAGATCCTCTGACCTATCGGCCATTAGCGAGTTCGTAAGGTCGGTCCGAGGGAATTTAAGACCGCGACTGGTACCAGTCATGATTCATCTTATTCTTCTTTTTCTTTCTCCTTCGTATTCTTTTTTCTGCTCACTCGGTTATAGTCATGACCTGGCATACTGCAGCTGTACACAGGCTGAAAGCACACTCGGCCCGAGCAGTTAGCCCAGATTCTTTGGTGCCGGAGCCTACTTAATTTCGGTTATCGAGGTCGCTTCTATTATTAATTTGTTTTTCGATATTTTGGCGAGCGAGGTGAATTATGGAAGCGGAGCGTTCTCACTAAAGCTTCGGAGCTCCACGTAGAGAATTCGAACTTAGGGTCGATTTTTTAAGACGTTAGTTTAAACTTAAGATCGCTCTTGAGATCAAAATTTGGGCGAACTTCAGTGCGTGCTTTAGTTTGATATTGAGTTCGGGCTCAAGTTTGATCTCAAGGTCAAACTAATGTCTTAAATTCGACCCTTAGTGGTGTATTCAATTTAATAAATGTAACAATAACAATAATTATTATAATAATTTGTAATCATTATTGTATATTAATACAATAATAACTATTATTCAAATTTTTCTGGCCTTTTTGCGAATGGTATCTATGAATTGAATGTTCGGGGCTGAATAGGGATTTTGTTTTTGGTGCTTCGAGAATTACAGAGTTCAGGAAGGAGGCGAGCTCGAAGTCGGGCCGTTCGTTCTTCAATTTCTACGGCGATCTTAATCACGGGCATTGTACACATAATTTCTATTCTCACAGCGATAATTCTTAATTGCTGCAGCGATTTCTTCGCGGCTTTTGTCTCATTAACTGTGGCGGCGATACGCGAGCTCGACTCGACGGTGAATGGCACGTCGACGTGATACGAGGGGATCCGAACGAGGTCACGCAGGCTATTAGGGTATTAGATAATAAAGAGTTCGCTGCATTGTTGCCCATAGTTCTCCGAGCAAAAGGACGGTGGTTACGAGGGAATTTTAAACAGTACTAATTTCATTCAATGCCGTTAATAAATTTCCATAAAAATTAATTCCTGCATCATCAAAAATTACTTATTACATTATCAAAAAATACTTATAGCATTATCCAAAATGGACCTCGTGATTATATTTTCACAAATATAATCAAAATTTGCCGGGCGTTAAATTTTTTTTTTAATACCTAAATTTTGAAAAATGTTACCAACTTTTTTTTATCAATTTTAACTGACGCCTCGTTGACACTTCAACAGCCAAGTCTGTATAACGTATATATGAAAAATATACACTTTAAAAAATTCTGTTTTTCAATGTTTAGATAAAAAAAGTATCATGAAATTCAACAATGTTTTTTTTTAGAATACGTTACCGTTCATAAAATTTTAGCGTATCGGATACGCGATCCTGGCAGTTGAAGGCTCCGGGCAATCTTCGAGTCAGTGACAGCCCGAGATTAGCGCGGTAAGGAAACAGATAAGCCACAAATAAATAGAGTCGGTGCTCGACGATCAATTGTGTGGACAAGTAAAACCGGAAATGCCACCGGTTTGTCGCCTAACGACTTTCCACGCCTTCGCAGAGGAGAAAGGAAGAAACTGAGAAAAGATGTAAAAAAGAAAAAAAAGCATACAAAAAAGGACCTGCTGGTCACACGCTGTGAATATCCGATATCCCTCTTCCCGTTTTCTCGGATCGCTGTCTGGTTTCTTTACCGTTAAAAAAAAAAAAAAATCTTCCTCTCCCTCGAATTCTCTCATTGGCTTCGTCTACCTGTTTTCGTGAGTTACCTGCGTCTCGCGACGCCGTGGAATGTTGCGGGCTTGGCGGCAGGTGAAGAGGGGACCGAAGTCAAGAGTGAAGCGAGGAGTGGGAGCGAAAGGAGTAGAAGGCCCGGAACGCGTAAACTCCATGACTGCGACCGTTCGCACACACGTGGAACGGACAACCACGTGTGTGAGGCAACGTTCACGAGACTTATACCCGGTGTCTCAAAAAAAAAAAAAAAAAAAAAAATACATAACTGGTCATTGAGCAATACCGTACTCACGATTATCTCACAGCTTGCCTACAACTCTAAACGTCATTATTGCGTACGATTGATAATAGCGGAAATATTTTTATTCTTTTTTTGTTATGACGAGGCACGATCTACAAGGATATGGGAGGAATCGCCCAATTGGGTATATTACTAGGAATGTAAAAAAAAAATTCGAAGGGCTTTTTGTTTTATGAAAATTAGAAATGTTCGTTTTAATGATAACTTATTGATAGTTGCGGAAACAGGTTTAATTTTTTTTGTTACATTATGACGAGGCAAAATCCACGAGGATACGGGAGGAATTACTCAATTAGTTATTACTTCAAATGCAAAAAAAAAATATTTCGTAGGACTTTTGGTTTTATAAAAATTCGAAATTTTTATGCTCATTTTATTGATAACTTGTTGACTTTGGCGATTTCTTGATTTTGTTCTTCGACGTGGAGGAGAACCGGGCAAAACGGACTATTTTAGAAAGAAAGTAGTTATCGACTATCGGTAACTATTTTTTCTTAACGCATGCGTGTAAAATCCCGGTTTCCGTTTCTGTGAAGTGTGAGCAGAAAGCCACTTTTTCGCATCGCGTGCGGGAAAAATACTGCGCATGCGTACAAACCCAAGATGGTTTTTTTTTCAGCACTAGTGCGTAAAAGTGCCTTTCTACGCACACTTCATGGGAACGAAAAGCGTGATTTTCGTGAATTTGTTAGGAAAAATTATGTGAATGGCATGGGAGTAGAAAAGGGAGTTCTGTCTCGTGTGAATGTCGCACTCGCCTTCGGGCCGTGCGACATTTTCACACTCGTCAAGAACTCCCTTTCGACGCCCTTGCCATACACATAACTATTTTTGTCATTTACAAAAACAGCCAGTTTCTACTTAGCATCCCTTACTAATATTTCTGTACATTCACAGCTAACAGACCGAAGCGATATTTCATCATTCATCTATCTACGCTTTTTCGGTTCAATAATTTTCATTAAAAATGCCAAAATTGACTCCCAAAAAATAAAACCCAATTGTTTATTTGAAGCCAATAAAAAAATGCGCCCTTACATCCAACCCCCACAAATCCCCACATTCATTTGCCAAAGAAACCTTCCATTTTACACTCTCAAAATAACATCAAAAAAATCAACCAAACATAATACATAAAAAAAACCACACCAACATTAAACTCGAAAAAAAACCTTCTATAAAAATACATATTGTTTCCGAGCCCCTGCGGTTTACGCTGCAAGTACCGTAGGCCGGGTTATCGATTATTCGGGGAACCCCCGTAGCGTGTAAAGCACTTTTATCCGTTCCATCTCCGCGCGTACTGTCTAACGTAAAATAATAGTAAAAAAAAAAATAATAAATACGATAATAATTTACGTACCTTGACGAGCGAATTGACGACCGGGCTGTCGAGCAGTCCTTTGAGAAAAAGAAGATCGGTGTCGTCGGCGGCGACTTTCCCGAGTTCCTCGATATTGTCCCTCACGTGCATGAAGGCCGCTGGAACATTCACGGTGCACTTCTCCATAACTGTGAGTCTATACGAGTACGCTAGTTCTATCGGTCTCTCTCGCCGTACAACCCCCTGTTCATGCATCGTATTGTGTGCGCGCGCGCGCGCGCTCGTTGGGGGGTTCGCAGAGCCACGCGGAGGGGAGGTGGCGAGATGACGAAGGAAAAGCTGCGAAGGGGGATGCGAAACGTTGTGCCGCTGTGGGCAACCCCTCTCCCCGGGTGTGGCCCGTAACCGGCCGAACCGATCAATATCCCCAGCTACAGGTGGCAGAAAGTTTGCTCTCTCTCTCTGCAACCCTCATACAGCAAAGCTCCCGTCGGAAACCGTGCGCACAGCAAATCTCCCCCCCCCCCGCCCCACCTCCACCCCTTGAAATCGACTGTGTGCGGGAGGGTGATTAAAAAAAAATTAAGCTTTGGAAGGTTCGATATTCGAAACTTTGCGATAATTCGTTTCTGGGAGTGACGAGCATTACTTTTATTCATTCGGTTTAATTATTTTTATCGATTAGGACAGGAAGAGACAAATTAATACATTGAGCTTTGGAAACTACGATATCGGAGCCTCTGCAGTAATCTTCGGTTTCTGGGAGGGCCAGTGTTGAGCAACACTTTTATTTATTTATTTATTTTTATTTATTTAGTTTATTTATTTTTAGCAATTGAATAGAATCATTTAATTTTGGGAATTGTTTATCGATCTTGCTGCACAGGATTTTATTCGTGACTCGGTCAATTTTGTTATTAATTTCTGGGAGCGTGTCTGTAATATGATTATTTTTAACTCTCCTTTGTGTTAGGTTTTTTTAATCTGTTTATTTTTATTTTTTTTTCAATTGGAATTTAACAATCATTTCTAGTTTCTTTAGAGAATAAGACGATATTCCGGCCCACACGATTTCAACGTGGTTGCATCGATAAAATTATTTTTGAGATATTTTCTTATTTTTTATTTAAAAAAATGGACCCAAAATTCGGTCAATTTTTTTTATCCATCTCTCTCGTGAATATAACTTGTACCTATTATTTTCCATAATGGTAAATTTGGTGCATAAACCTCCGGATCGAAACAAACGCAGAGGGTGAATTTTCCTTTGGCCTTCCAGTAACAGAAAAGGGTTAACAGACGCAAGGAAGTAAAAACGAGAAAACGAGGCGCGAGAAGCCGGTGTCACGGGGCTGTGTGATAGAGCTCGAAAGCTCAAGGCTCTCGACGTGCCAAGACGTTAATTGTGCTCGCTGTCACGTTGTAATTAAGACTGGGCCGTTGTTGCAGCATCGTTAGTGCGATTGCAGTGACATTTGCGCCTTACGAACATTTGCTCCAGTTATCTTACCATGAAATACTGTTGAGAGCAGAATATTATAATTTTTATAATTTATGGGGCGGGGGAGAGTCCAGCTCAAAATAATTAAATTTTTATTTTGGGTTTTTTTTACCTTTGGATATTCGAGATATTTAAATTTTCTTATTTTTTGTTCATTCGTCCAACCATGCTATTTTTTTTTTTTTGCGGATCAATCACTTCGATTGGTTATTCGATATCCCGTGTTTCGCAAGCCTCTTGTCTCTCCAATGTGCGGATCGTTTGGCTCTATCGAATGTCTGATTCAATTGCGAGGACATTGCGTCGAGCGTGTAACGTTCTATGGGGTCGCGTGTCCAGTCTCGTTGAGACACATAAAACCTCTCGATTACATTTTCGATCTACTTTTTTTTCTCGAAAAAAAAAATATATACATTTTTTCAAATTATTTTTGACGATAAATTGAATAGATAGAAATGACAAAGAAAATGTTTCGCTCCATCGTTCAAAGGATTCCAGTACTTAAACAAGAAACTCCTTTTAATAAAAAGATGGCAAGTTTCAAACACGTAAAATCTTAAGAAAAATAAATATTCTTAAATCGATAGGATAGGGTAGGAAAAAAAATGGTAAAAAATTCTGTAAGCGAGTTGTTGACACTCTGAAGAGGTAATAAAATTTGAATAGATTTTTCTCGAGCTATTGAAAAGGCGCGGCGCTTTAAGGAGATAACGCAGCCAAATCAGTTCGCACCAAAGGGTAAAAATAATTTCTTTTTTTTTCTTCCTTCTCTTTACCATTCTCAACGTGATGAATCTTCGCGCCGTTAACGGCATCCATACTCGCTAGTAGCCGACGATCCTCCGGCTTTTCCTTCCTCCCGAAGAAAACCATGTTCATTTGAGCGGTAATAATTATTTACAAAAAAAAAAAAAAAAAAATTGAAAAAAAAAATTACACTTATTTTTTTCTTCACTTTTTACGAACAATCTGATTCATCCTGCAGGATGATTTTTTTCACACAACGCGCACCCTGGTCGACGCGAAGGCACTCGATGCTTCAATGGTATTTTTTTCTTGTATCCGACATTCCGCAGAATAAAACTATAAAATCGAATGAAAAATAAATGATAATGAAAACAAGATAAAAATAGGAGTTTCTCGTGTTTTTACGATGTCGAGACAGTCTCGTCGCGGTTGATCGCGAGAGGCGAGAGTGACGCGAAGCGAGCGCGCTCGGGACCGAATGAAAGGCGGCTTCTTACACCTGCGGACCTGGCAGCAGTCTTTCGAGGGCCCCAGGAACGGGGCCCGAGACGGGGAATCAGCGAGGGGCTCGCACGTTTCTACTGGCTCGAACCGTAGCGCGACATTCGGTCGACTCGAGACACTCCCCGCTCAGTTCCCCGTCACTTGACGATATTAACGATATTTTAATTCGCAAATCGTATTAAAAAAATAAATAAATAAATTTGTTTAAAAATCCACATTTTTATTACTGAGAGACTCGATTTTATTTTTATAAATTTGAGAACGTTTTTTTCCTTAAGATTGTTTTTTTTTTGTAAAATAACTAATTCGATGGTCGAAATTTTCTTTTAACGAATGAATTATCGAGATTTTCATCCGTTCCTTAATAATATTAACGAGATTTTTATTTTCAAATCGTGTTTAGAAAGCACCAATGAAAAAAAGCACAAATAAAAAAAATTAAATTATTCGGACTCGATTTTATGATTGTAATTTTGAGGACTTTATTTTTTTTTAGATTTTTAAAAATAAAATAATGAATTTTTTGGGGGATTTTTCTTATGAATGAATTATCGGGAGGAGAGAATGAGGAGACACTTGCGAGCCTTCCCCGACAGCCGGTTAAGAACTGTTCGAATTTCTGGTCGCTTCTTCGTTTCCGACGGGGAAACGGATGAACGAAGATATACACAGAGAGACACGCGGAGGATTTCTCGGGCGCACCAGCGAGAATTACCAGCTGGTATGTTTTAGGCTCTCGTGGGGAAGCTGATTATGGTGGGGATGAGACGAAACACAGGGATACAGACTGTGCTGCTCCGTTTCGTCGGCTGTCGGGGATTCCTTAGTCTAGGAGAGAGAGCGAGAGAGAAATTGCCGTTCGTGAGTTTTTCGGCAAAAAATAGATTTTTTTTTATTAGGAGTTAAACGTCCGAGAGACTACGAATCTCGGTTAAAAATGAAATTTTAAGGTCGTCGAGTCAAAATCTTCGAAGAAAAGACAATAAAACTTACCCGCGGTGCGGAGAACGCGAAACCTAATTTTGGCGATCGCGCAAGGATGTTTTTATTTTTATAAATAAAATGAACGAATTGTTTGGTTAAAAAATTATTTGAAAAGAGGTATGAAGTTTGGAGAATGTGGCACGATCCAATGCTAAAATGAATTTTAAAGAAATTGCGGAAAATATATTAAAAAAAAGGAAACCTCACCTGAGGCAGACCCCAATTCGACTCCTTCCTTGTTACCGCCCTTTCGCCTCCCGGCGAACGCACTCGAAGCTGCGAATCCACAGCTGTTAATCGCCATTCTTCATTGATGCACACTGGCCGTTTTGTAATTGCTGTGAATTTTCAATAAATTATATTGAATAAAAAAATGACCATTTCTCTTTTTGAAATTGGGAAAATCGCGATCGAAACGATTTTTCAATTTCTCTTCATTTTCACTAAATTAGTTTTTTGAATTAAACAAAAAATTATCATTACAAATCTTTAGGAAATCTGGAAAATCGCGAGCGAGTTTAAATTTTGGACATCCCGGATGTAACACTCAGGCTCTTTTTTTAATTTATAATTCATTCAAACGGGAATGATTTTTCAAACGCTGATTGACATGGAACTTGTCCGTCTCTTCTGGCACGTGTCTATAGAAATCAACGCGTGTCTCGATAACGAGAAATAAATACACACGAACGGAACCGTAAACGCGTGCTACGAGACTACTCGGAGTCATCGAGCGATGAGTTGCAAAGCCACACATCGCTCTCGAAGCCCTCGTCGAAAGCTTTTTCGACCACCGCTCTTAAAGCTCGAAGTTTGCTTCGCGACGAAGAAGCACTCGCCCTCGTCATCGACGATAAAGCCTTCGATTCCTCGACGACTATCTTTCCTCCCTGATCTCATCACGTGTCATGGTTTAAAAAAAGGCTGCTTTGTCGATTTTTTAAGGCAAACAAGCACGTATAAATGGCGATAATTTATTGCGCAATTATTTGAAGAAGAAAGTTTTATTATTGTCGTTGAGACTAAGTGAAGTAATTCTGTAAATCTGTAAATCTGCTGATTGCAGAGTGAAAATCTTCGAGTAATTAAAATTTGAACAACTGTTTGTTGTATTATTTCAAGACAAAGTTTTATATATATAAGATAAAACTACATAAAAATAATAATGTATAATTTAAGTTGGTTTCTGAATAACCGGACGATAAAGACTTTGATTCCTCGACGACTACCTTCCCTCCCCGATCTCACCAAGTGTCACGTGTTAAAAGAACTTGCTTTCTTGATTTTTTTAAGCCGGATGGATACAAAAAAAAATCGTCAAATTATTTAAAGAAAAAAGTGCTATTATTATCGTGACACTCCGTGAAATGATACTTATTGAATGCAGAGCGAGAAAAAAAATTTACTGATTATCTAAATAAAATTTTGAATTCATAAAAATAATTATTAAATTTTCACTTAATTTTTGAGTAATCACAATATGAACAATTCTTGATCCTATTTTATCAAGACAAAGTTGTATATAATATAAACCTAGATAAAAGAGCAATGTAAAATTTGTGTTTACCTCAGAATAATCGGACGATAATATTGGGATAATTTAATTTACTTATTATTCTATCAAATAAAAATTGTCTATCATTCGATTAATAATTTTTTCTGTCAAAAATAAATGTATCATCGAATCGAGCAACACCTTTTTTAATAACACTTTAACTTTGAGAGGTTCAAAAAAATTTAGAAAATCTTGGCAATCCTTTTACTCAACACTCGCGTTTTCAACTTGGTATTTCTTTCAGAGACGTACAGCGCGAGGTTACAGTTTTCCGGGAGGGTCCGTCACACGTCGCCTCGTCACTTCCGACGACAAGAGCTTTCGGGAATCTACGATGGAGTAACAATGCTCGGATAAAAAAAATAAAATAGGAAGGTTGTGAGTAAGACACGAAAGAAGAGCTTTTCCGTTGATCCCGCGTTGGCATAGTACCAAGAACGTGACGTTACTATGCAGCCACGGGTCTTGCACTATTCATAGATCGAGCGTGACGTTGAGCTATACTATGCACTAAAACACCGCCGCTATAGTTTCACGCAATATATATATATGTCAAGAGACGATGGGCAGTCGTTATTGAAAATTCGATTTTACCGAAAAAAAAAATACGCAATTTTAATAACATTCACTATAATTTTTTTAACCGTTCATTTAATTTATAATAATTTATATAATTTAATCTTTATGCGTACCAAGCTCGATCGATTCTACAGGAGCTTTCGCGAGGCTCGAGGCTCGCCTGTTATTTTTTTTATATTTCTTGTTTTACTTCAGCGGTGCACATTTTTTACAATTTTTTTTTTTTCCTCATCGACGGTCATTTTGAAGAGGGGATAAACGTCGGATTTTTTTTTATTAAATAGTTTCCTGAGAAAAATTGAGGTGAATGTTTTTGTGGATAAAAATTACATTGTTCCGAGGACACGAACGAGTGTACTACTGGTACCAGTAGGCCCGAGTTCGACTACTCTCGATCGATTCACGGCGGTGTTCGCCTCCTCGAAACACCCCTGAAGGCTTCGCTTCCGTTCTGTAAACATCGACGAGTCGGGGTTGTAAGTCGAACGACAAATTTTCTGTCCAATCTTGGATTCTTTTAATTCATTTTCCGCCGAACTTTTAGTTCCGAATTGTATTGTCTTTTTCAAATTATTCGAACAATATATGCGTTCACAATAGATATTTTCCTTCGTCCTACGTGAAAGGACACTTCGAGGTTGCTCAATGAATTTTTTCAGAATTTTTCAATCATTTTTTGTTGATAAACAAATAGCCCGAATTTTTTGAACTGACGAACGTCGAACGAAATCGCTAGGTAAAGGGTTAGTAAATTGGGATAAAATAATTTTTTAATTACTTATGGCAATTGTTGATAAAAGGATTCTCCATTCCTTCGTGAAAGGGTTAATTCATAGAGTCGGATCGTTTCTTCATTGAGACTGATTCGACGGGGTTGAATTTAAGGAAAAAAAATTCAACGAGGTCGGTAAACGACTATCGCTATCTATAAGAGGATGTGTGAACGAAATAAAGCTGGAAGTTAAAAACGCGTGGGGATAGTTATCGACGGGCTTTGTACCTGAAGAAAACCGAGATTTCTTCCTTTCCGTGCTGCTTTCGAACGAGGGAACACTTACCGATCGTCGGTAAGGAAGGTTCCCTCGTAACTCCGGTTGCCATCTCGAAGGGGCTCAATAATCCCGTAATACACAATTAAGTATGCAATTTAAGGAGGTTCAATGATCGTAATACGTAACTTAAACGTCGCAGTATTTTTTTCGTATTTTTTCCAAAAAAATTCAATATGAAATTATATTAGATTAGAAATTATGCATGGAGATATGAGGTTCAATTTAAAAATATTTTGCAACCGAAGAAATTGCTTTATCTCGAAAGTAATTTTTTCAATTCAAATAGATTTTTCTTATATGCAGAGCCCCGTTTTCAGTAATTTTAGCATCACAATATTTATTTCCATTATCGCGAGAAGAATTTAATTTTCCCTTAGGTACACTTGGAGAGACGATTCTTATCAACCTCGACAAAAATATTGTCGCATTGCTTTAATACAAAAAAAAAAAAGTGATAAGCTGCTTTTTCTTATCTGCGAACGATTACGTGGATATCTTATCGTCAATCTCCTAACAGCTATGTACGACAACTGGTGCTGACATAAAAAAAATGCATTTGATTGGAATCTCGGACTCGCGATATTGTGACTCTCAATCTATCAGAAAATAAGAGACTAAATGCTGTGGCGCTTGTTTGAGGACATTTTTAAAAATCGATAACGCGAATCTTTATCTAGCAGCCGGAATGAGATCGAGAGATCAACAAACTCGCGAAGCGTTACGCAACCGCGTAAATAAAGATTCGACGCCCCCTCGAACGCGATTACAACTGGTGAGAGCTCAATTGCGCGATAGGATTTTTCTGGACGATAAATTTGACGAGAAAAATGAACCCTTTCGAATTGCATGAACTTAATCAATTATCGTAATCTCGAATTGCTTTTCATAATTATATTAAAGATCGAAATTAAGCTACGAAAAAAAAGTTCAAATTTAACGTTAAACACTACCGTAATTCCGATAATCACACCTATCGTATAAACTCATTTCACTTAACATAATTTTTGATAAACCATTTCTGATTTTGTAAATTATATAAATCTTACTGAATTTATAGATGATATAAACCTTACTAACTTGATAAAACTTAAAGGTGCTTAATACGTAAAATTTTAATTAAAAAAATTAAATTCGAGAAATTTGTCATAAAAAAAAATTTCCATGGTAAAAATAAAATTGCATCTCCTTAAAGTGTTAATTAGCATAGTGTTTAGAATGCAAAACATGCAGAAAACATTCGCTCTGCGTTGCCGCTGTTGCTCCGATGACGATCGGGGCCGCTCTCGCGCTACGTACGTGGGAGTGGAGATTTAATCTAAATTCAAGTACACGTTTGCCACGTGAGGCCAGCGGAACGAGCGAGTGAGATGGGACAGCAGTTGGATCAAAGTTGCTGGAGGAAGGAAGTATCATCGACCCTCTGCGGCGATCGTGGTACGTATTTAGCTGCAGAATGACAAATATGACCGCGAAAGGATTGGTTGATTGGGCTCCAACAAACGCACACAAGACTCTCTCGTCACATCTCGCCTCGGTACGATAATGAATTCAACGTACTTGGATCACTGATCTTAAGGTCGAATCGCAGTGCAGCAAGCGCTTTTTAAATTAGCGCATAAAATCGATGTAAAAACGTACTCGATCGGTAACGAAAACTGCAATCCTTTTTTTAAGGTTCACTGTAAAAAAAAAAATAAAAATTGTAGATTCAATGTACAACTGTGATGAAAAATGACTGTACTTTTATAGTAACATTAAAGTAAATTATTGAAAATAAAGTATTTCGAATGTTTTTAATACACTGAAAATTAATTTTTCATCGCGACTGTATGCCGAATTTAATATAGCAGTTTTTGCATAAAAACTTCTATTCCGGTACATTAACATTACATTTTATACAAATATTTTTTACAGTGTTCGTCGCCACTTCTGGCTAGACGCAAATTATCAGCGTTCTCATCTAACACTCGAGCAGACACTAATAATTCAGTTTTCCTAAAAAAAAAAAAAAATTCGACACCCCGGAATAAAAATGTTTACAGTTTTGGTTACCGACTGAGCTCGGATCGGGCGGAGGAATTTTTTTTTATGACTCAAGTTTAACGATCCGATTTAATTACTATTATTATTTTTCATAATTATGCATAGCGACCGAGAATCGCGCGCGCCTTGGACGAAGCCGAAGGCAAAGAGTCTCAGCCTCAGCCTCGGGTTTAACGTTCGTGACTCGCTGTGCGGAAGTGGTGTAAAAAAGTGTTATGTCCCCGCCGTCAAAACGTAAACACGAGATTAATCTTTAAAAAAAAATTCCTTCTCGAAAAGATTGTGACACGTTTGAGTGCCGTGCGACGCAAAAAAATGAAATAAAAAGATTTTTTAAAAATAAATAAATATATAAAAAAATATATATCGATTAAAAATATATATTCGAGATTACAGAAACATCGATGATTTGCCACATTTCTGAGGGTAAAATATTTCCTTCGCTACCTCCTCTCACTTTCGCCACCTCCCGAACGTGCAAACTCGACGTGCACTGTAAACTCTCGACTGCAACGAGAAATAGCGAAGAATCGAATCCGAGAATAAGTCGAATTACCAATCTCCGGGTATTATCTCGTTCGCTCGCGTCTACTCTCACTTTCCATTCCTATCCTACACAACTCGGGGATTGCCCGCGTTCCCAATTCCCTCCGTCACATCTTGCACCTTACATACTTTTTTTTTATTATTTTTTTTGATGTCTTTGTTTTCACAAGGCTAACAGGTGTTTCGTGGCGGGTTTATCGGCGAGAAACTTGGTCGCGAAACACATCAGAGGATAAATCGCGCATAATTATTCATCGTTTATCGCGCACGATCGAGCATGTGCTTCGTGATTTAGTGTCGATGATGCTCAACGACCGCGTGACGCGTCGTAACTTTCCGGGACTTCACCGGAATTCCCGGACTTCGAGACGCCCGCCTTGCTCTCCTGCCGGGCCAATGCGTCGTCATACGAGAAAATATTTTTTGACAAGAAAAAACAAAATTTTGAAGACAAAAATTTGATGAGAAAAATTTAATTGATGCTGAATTTTAATGCAAATGCGTTGGAAATGTTGTGGTTATTTGAGTCCTGTAACGCTCAATTAATAAAAAATACACTAATGTCATTTTGACGCGGGATATTTTTGGATTCTATTCACAAAATATTTAATAACAAATTTTTTATTTATTTTAGTTAAAAAAAAAAAAATCATGAGTATAGCAATTGTAATTTGTCACAGACAACATGTAACGTGTACTTCGGAGCTTAAATCTGCCTAGAAAATTTATCAGTTTTTTGTACCGAATTCCGCACTTAACCGCACTGATTTGTTTTCAACATTTTTTTTAATATCTAAATCTTCCCACCAGCTGGCAAATAGATACGGCGCGGCTCCCCAGGGGAGATCGAGCCGAGTTTCCTGGTGGTAGTTCGTGCATTCTCGTTCATCGCGTTAGTGTATTGGCTCGCTTAAACGAGTATAATAGCGCCGACATTTCATACACGCATGCATAACTCCACGCTAAAATTGCCCGAACGAATATGTATGGAGCTCGTACACACTATACGATCAAGAATGATTACTGTGCTGGTACCCGCAGATTCACAACCGAGCCGCGGTCCATCGCAGCCTCGCAGCTCTCTCGACGCTCCGGCTTCGCCGCTACATCGATCTATAGATCGCTAAAAAAAATTACGAATAAAAACAATCATTCTTTTGATTTTTTTTTTTTTTTTTTTACAAAAATTAATTTTTTCCTCGCTTCCGGCAACGCGAAGTGTGTTTCAACGATTTGTTTCTTTCGTTACGAAAGGACGCCGAGTGCCGTGAGGAGCGGTTCGGGCGTAAAGCCGATCCCCACCTTCGGGTTCCGAGCGAAGCCCGCGAGTTCGACAAGTCTTATCGACGATCGTGACAAATTCCGCTCGCCTCGCGTCGCTACAGAAACGATGATACGGGACTGAAGAGTCGACGATGCCAGATCCGACCGGCACGTGGTGATACACAGTGGATCTAAATTATTTCATTATCTGAATAGTTTTTTTTTTTTTTTTTTTTTTTTTTTTTCAATCTCTTCCGCGTCTCGCGGAGCGGAGTGCTTTAATTCATCGTCGGACGGTCGAGGCAGTGACATCGTCGCTCGCGCGTTTGGATTAAAGGGAAGCTACGATGGGGCGAAATATCGTGAGTTCGATGTTCGAGAGGGTGCAATTTTTTTTTTTTCGTTGGATCAAATTTTGATTTTTTTTTTGTTGTTTCCTAGAATTTGTGCATATCTTTGATGATAATGATGCAGAGCGTCGGAAGCTACGCTCGGAGTTTGGAGAACGACAGTCGGGACGACGATTCGCCGGGCTTCCTGGCCGACAGCGGACTTCCGGTTCCCTTCAACCTCGAGGAGATTTACACGGGTGGCTTCTACGCGATGCCGTTCAACGGCTCGTGGATATCCTCGAACGAGATAATTTACGATGGCCTGATGGGCGCCGGTATCGTCAAATTCAACGTCGAGACCCGGCAAATTACCACCGTGCTCAGAGCCGATGCATTGGTGAGTAAAAAAAATAATTAATTAAAAATAAAAACAAATTTCAATTTCATTTTATCGAGCCGGTATCGTCAAATTAATGACTGAAATCAATTAATTCATTAAATCAACGGGCGATATTTCCATATATAAATAGTCCTTCAAACACAATACACAGATAGATAGATATAGCGATACAATAGAAATTTATAATAAATTTGACGCATCCCTCTGAAAATTGCCATTGTTGAAAACAATAACAAGAATAATTGAATATAATTAAAATTTTATGTATAAATCATCGAGAGAAACAAAAAATTGTCTCCAAAAAATTAAGATTTTTCCGTCGTAAAAGCCAAACTTTTAAGTGACAATTTTTGTTTCTCTTTTCGACACTCAATGTATAGTTTCTTGGATCGAAGCATGGGAATTAATGACTTGCTTTAACTTGAATCCATCCCCCTTAAGAGCTTCGACAGATCCATCAAAACTTTGCCTATTCGAGAGTATTGAAAAATCCTCCTTCGCTTTCACGAGCCTCTGGCAGGGCTTTCGAAAAGTTTATTTGTACCCGGGTCTTTCGAGACCTATTGCCTCATGACCTCCGTCGTAGGCATCGCCGCGGTCACTCGGTGTACGGTCTATACCCACGTAACTCTCGCGTTACGAATAGTTCAACCTTGCGGGAATATTCAGCGTTCTCGAAATGCCCAAGTTCGGCTCTCCCGACCGCGGTCGCAGAAGTTTCTCGGCCTGCTCTCGTTGTCGAGAGGATCTTCTTATTTCCACAGTCAAGGCCTAGACCTCTTATCATACAGGACCTCGGCCGTACCCACTATCCTGTGAGAAGCCCACGTAGAGAGCGAAGTTTTAATCTCAATTCCAGCATCGCTGCCGATCATTGGCAAACAGATTGCGCGGGAACAGTTCGAGGAAACTTTCGCATACATCGCCCTCTATAAAAACCGACGAAACGGCGTATGTCCATTTTTTTCTGGGTCTATTGAAGAACAAAGTTCATCATATTGGATCCGTGAAAAATTGATTTCCAGAGATTTTTTTTCCACTTGTTTTCACTTGCTTGTTTCCAGAGATTCTGTTTTTTTTTTTTACAATTTAGTTTTGGGAGGGAATTAGGGGGATCGTAATGCGCACACTGAGAAAAAAGATAGTATTTTTTACTATACCAATAGTTTCGAGGGGGAACGTCTATATAGATAGTTTCTGATAGTATATATTCAATTGGTTACATTATAATTATAGTTGCAACCATGATTTTTTGTCACTGTCGTGACTGTAAAATGTAAACGTTCCGCCTGGGAAGTATTGTTTGAGGTAAAAAGTCAGTATTGTTGCTTTTACTATATCATTTTTTCTCAGTGCATGCGTCATAACTTCACAGTCGAGGTCTAAATCTCTTGCCACATTGGCAAGAGATTAACAATGTGGCAAGAGATGTATCGACTACGATGCGAGAATCCTATATAGATCGGAGTGTGTATCTCAATTCTAGCAACGCTACCGATCATTGGCGAACGGATTGCACGGGTGAAGTTCGAGGAAACTTTCGCATACATCGCTCTCTATAAAAACCGAGCAAACGTCCAATGGCAATTTTTATTGGGTCTATTGAAGACCAAAGTTCATCACATTGGATCCGTCAAAAATTGCTTGTTTCCCGCCGAGGCTCGATCTTTTTTTATTCACGATAAATTAGTTTTACGAGGGATTTTAATCGTACCCCATCGTATTGCGCATGCGCGATAGATCCACAATCGTCATATTGCGGTGCTGAGCCGCGAAGTGCTTCAACGAATGTCTCACTAAATTTGTGGCAAACCATTTTGTCCCACGTCCTCGTGCATCGCCCCAAATCAAACGGCGGCGGATCTGTGTGCGCGTATGTGTAACGCCATTCGTTTATTCCAAAGCGCCGTCTCATTCGGCAAACCGATCGCGTGCGACACTCTGTCGTTCGTTCGACAGCGGCGCGTCGTTACGAAAACTTACGACACATTGGCGCGTCGAGACTCTTGGCACCATCCGCCTTCGTTCGACGATGACCCAATCCTTATATTTTCCAACGTTCAACCGCGATCTCCGTCAAACTTTATATCTCCGCCGATCGAGGCCGATTGATCGAATGAGAAATGCCAGCGACGGAAATAATCGGCGTCAGACTTTTTTGTACTCGCCTCAAATTAATGGGTGGAGAATTCATGATTTTTGTTTTCATTGAAGATCAAATACGATCTGTGTTATTCGTACGCACTGTCAAATTTTTGTATACTTTTCGAATTTTCCGAACTTTTTCGTACTCGCCTTAAATAAATGGGTGGAGAATTAATGATTTGTTTTTTTTTTCATTGCAGATCAAATACGGTCCGAGTTATTCGTACGCATTGTCCGCCGATCACAGCCAACTACTTATCGGATACGCTCCGCAGACGGTGAGTGATTCATAAAAAAAAGATAAACCGGTTAAACTAATTAAACGATTTTACAGAAATTTAGACATTCGGAGTTCCGAAAATACGACGTTTACGATCTCAAGAACAAGTGAGTGGCTATTTTATAATTTTTTTTATAAATAAAGAATTATTTAATCGCTTCAAGATGGCGAAATTTTGATACTTTTCTCAATTGTCAATTACCAAACAGCTCGTCGGAGAAGATCGCCGATGGTAAGCACATACTCCTGGCCCTCTGGTCGCCGGTTGGCAACTCGTTGATTTACGAGATCAACAACGACCTCTACTACCGTCAGGTGACCGGAAACGGCAGCGCCGTCATCAGAAGATTGACTACCGACGGCGTCGTCGGAGTGATATACAACGGCTTGCCCGATTGGGTTTACGAAGGTGCGAAGTTGCCCCTCAAGAAATTACAAATTTTTCTGTACAAAAATCCTATCAATGGTTATTTTAATTAATTATAATTAATCAATATATTTAATTGCATTTAAAAAGAAAATTGTTATTATTATAATGAATATCAATTATTTTGACTTTATTGATTCAGAGGAGGTAATCGGGACCGGAAGTCGAGTCTGGTTCTCCCCGGACGGAAAGCATCTGGCGTTCGCCAGCTTCAACGACACCGAGGTTCAGGATGCCTCTTACTTCTATTACGGTGAACCCGGTAACATGGAGTATCAGTATCCCATGGAAGTCAAAATCAAGTATCCGAAGGTGAGTCGATCAATAATAATGTATAAAACTGACGCCTTTCCGAGAGCTAAAAAAGTATTTTTTTTTTTACTTTTACTTATCTGTCTTGTCAAGGGTCGAATTTTAAGACATTAGTCTGAACTTGAGATCGAACTTAATACCAAATTTTGCCGCGGAGTTCTCTGCCTACTTAAGATCGAACTTTAGTTTGGACCTGATTTCGTTCTTAAGTTTGATCTTAAGTTTGAACTTGAGTTTGATCTTAAGTATGAACTTGCGTTCGAACTTAAGATGAAATTTAAGTTCAGACTTAAGTTAGAACTTAAAATAGGCACGTAATGAAGTTCGGGCCAATCTTCGGTCATAAATTCGATCTCAAGAGCGACCTTAAGTTCAAAATAACTTTTTAAAATTCGACCCGAAGGGGTTTTAAAATTGATAGAGCCGCTCGTCAAATTCATATTTTACATTATCGGTTCTTCGCTTTAAATAAATTATTCGTTCGGCTGATAAATATTCACTTTTTGATGCATTACAATTTCATTTTTTGTCACAAATGGCGATTGAAACACTTGATTAGAATACTTAATTTTTCGGGCCGTTTATCGTTCCCTGAGTGACAACGCAATGAGGTAAAATTCGTTCGAGTCGAACGTTCTCCGAACGAGACGGTTATCCGCTATCCGGTATTGCCAGCCCAGTTAAAGTTGCCTCAATACCGGTGCTTTTTTGGGGGTCGAAGACAAAGTAAAAGATCCCTCGTGCAGAACGGCACGTTCGAGTTAGGGAAAGTTGTTTTTGTTGCATTGCAAACAGTCATACATTATATACGGACTCTGTCGGTAAGGAAGGATGGAAAAGCTATCGAGCAACTGATGCAGTTCACCATTTAAACCAACTCATTCCCACCTCATCGACGGGAGGAAAAGATAAATAGAAAGAGGCTCCGCAGTGATGAGGCAATCATTCCACTCGGCTGTCAATTAACTGATAGTTGGCAAACTCTGGCGAAGGCGATAACTACCAATCGGTAAACCGCGACGACTATCGGAAAAGTTACATGTCGTATATATAGAACATTTATATTACATACGTTTTTATATACATCCTTGCAGTTCTTGCTGTTTTCAGACGAATTTATCTTGCACGATCTAAAATTTCACCATTAAACAATTCGATTTCTAAAAGGACATTAAAATTCCATTCGACCATCTAAATAAACGAATCCCTAATTATAAGCTCTTAAAATGAAAATAAATATTGCAAGTCACTAATCGTGACTTCCAGTAGGAACCGAGTTGCTAATTTTTTATTCACTTTCATTCACATTATTCACTGCACATCTTTGCAGTTTTCTTCATTTTCTCACGAATTTCCATTGCATGATCTAAAATCTCTCCATAAAAAAAATGCAGTCCTCACACCGTCATCGAAATTCCATTCGACCAGCTAAACGACACAATTCTTAATGTCCAACTCTTAAAGTGGAAATAAACATTTGGAACTCACCAATCGTGACTTCCAGTGGGAACCGCGTCGCTCATTTCGTATTCGCTATTACCCGATAAATTTGCCCGATCGTCTACGAACAGGTAGTATCGAATGTTTACACTGGAATCCGAGTCTGGCAATCGAGTTTACCGACCGGGGTAAGAACGATTGGTCGTGTAAGATAGAGACTCGCGGTTCGTCTGACGTCCCTGTGTGCATGCGAACCGGAAGCCCACGAGGCGAGCTCGCCGTCTCGCTGTACACCAAAGTAATGCCACTTTACGTAAGCGCGTATGTTTGCGTCTTGCTCTGTCTGCGTTAGTCGCGAATGGAAGCGCTGTACTCTAACCAGTACAACCAGCCTCACTCCGTCTGATCGATAGCCGGCTTTATCGGCGAGCTACGAGGGTGTCCTCGCAGCTCGTGTGTACGAGAACGAGATACTGCATACCCCGTGGAACAGTCGTACAGTATACAGGAAATCTTTTGTCGCCATCCCCACCACTCCCTCCTCGGCATCCCCTGAACGATACAACACTCCGACCCTCATCGGTAGAAGTGAGGCTGTTTTGTGCAAAGATCTTGTGTACGCGAAACTCGAACCGATACTCCTCCGGTCTAGGGCTGTACAGCTAGGCCGGCCTGGCCGGCTAAAACATCTTATCCGGCTAATGGATCCGGCTAATGGCCGGCTAAGCCGTCTTAGCCGGCTACACCATTTTAGCTGGCTAATCCGTTTGAGGCGGCCAAGCTATATTAGACGGCTAAGCTAATATAGTCTTGGAACTTTTTGACGAATTTTTATTTATTTTTTCTAATGTTACCTGAAAGTATTCCGACGTATTTTTGCGCGCTGAATACGAATCCGCCGGCCTTTTTGGCCTAAAGTACAATGCTACATTAAGGGGCTCGATTTTATGCACGCAATTATGCACGATTTCATGCGCTTGGCCGGCTAAAACGGATGAGCCGGAAAAGATAGTTGAGTCAGCTAAGACGGCTTAGCCGGCTCAGGTGAGGATTTTAACAGGCTATAGGATTAACAGCTTAGGATTTTTAGAAAAATGGAACTTTGAGATAATTTTTTTTTTTCGTCTGAAATTTAGTGGAAGAGAATTTGGGGTTGAATGGCAGCGGCGACTCGAAGCAGGGTAAAATTGCCGTGCAGCTAACGTCCGGTAGTCTAATAGAAGCAGGGGATTGGTGGACGTTCGGGCGAGCATTTTAACGGGCTATAAAGGTCCTGGCAGGGAGAGGCGGTTGGCTAGGATGCATCCCCTTGCCGCTGTACTGTTTCCGGTGGCCTGGATGAAAGGGTTATCTCGAGTGGTCGCGTTAAACGGAACTTTATCTCACTGTCGGGTCGTTTTCCCTCGGTTTACGCGGACTCGTCCTACCTGTGCCCTTTATCTACGAATGTACTTTCCATTCGAGTTTCGAAGAAATAGGCCGGATGAGGAAAATTGCGAAGAGATGGCGAGATTTAAACAAACGTTACGATAATTATATCACGCGAATTTCGCTGAAAAAGGGTATTCGTTTGAGAATTCGTAGTACAATTATTTAAAATGATAGAACTTTACACAGGAAACAAAAAATATCGACCCAAAAAAGAAATGACTGACGAAGAGGCGCGTAAAACCGCTCAGGATTGATCATAATTAAAAAATAAAATGTTCATACCAAAATCTTGTTTCTATGGAAAATTTGCATTTTTTAAAATTCAGGTCGGCACGAAGAATCCTCAGGTGTCGCTTAACCTCGTAAACCTGTCGGACGCAAACTCGAAGCTCGTTTCTCTCAAAGCGCCCATCGACGTGGTAACCCGGTAAGTACAAAATCATCTGAAAAAAAAAGTTAGAATTGTAATTGGAGTTGTAATTTTATTTGGCGTCATAACGTCTTTACACAAAAATTACAAGTGTTGTATCGAAAACACGAGGCATGCGATATTTGAACATATACATAATACATAATACAATCATTTTTCGAGAAAAAATCAAATTAAATCTTTATATTTTGGAAAATTGTGAATTTTACAAAATAAGTCCCCGTTTCATAGAAGCTTACACCCCTCAGTTTGCATAGCATATAGGATGCATTTCGAAATTGCATTCTGTATGCTATAATTTCAGAATTTCGGTTTTTATAGCACATGGAATGGCTTCCGAAATTCCATTCCATATGCAATGGATTTCCACATGTTCTAAACCACACAATCCAAACAACCACGCAAGCCAACATAACCGCCAGTATAGAAGTATAAATTAAGAAAAGCCAACGAACAAATCGACCCTTCAACTTAGTAAGGGCTGCTCTTCAACTATTCCTACTCGTATCTCAGAACCGTCACGTTCACCCGCGTCTTATGCGCCTCGAACGATACCCCGGTAAAATTCAACATTCCGTATTGATTTCCGAGCCTACCATAATAACAACAATTATCATTTAACAATCTGAGGATATTTATATTTAATAATTTAATTTTCCCACAGTGATCACATACTCTACACCGTAAATTGGTTGACGAACGACTCCGTCGCCGCGATATGGACGAACCGTGTCCAGAACGTTGCCGAGCTCGTCTCCTACTCCAAAAATGGAAAGTCAACTTACCTGCTGAAGTTGGAGGAGAAGAAGGGCTGGCTCGAGATACCGAAGCCGGAGCTTCACGGTGAAAAATTGTTGCTCCTCAAGTATCAGGAGACGAACACGATGGACGGTCGGTACAAACACGTGACGAGTTACGATCTGGTAAACGGGAGCGCTCTGACGAACGAGAAGGATCTCAGTCCGTTGGTCTCGGCCGTGCACTCGCTTCTCGGACTCGACCCGGCGACCGAAAAAATTTATTATCTGGCCACGGCACCGGGCGAGCCGTCCCAGAGAAATTTGTATTCCACGCCTGCGGACGGAAGGGAGAGGCCGACCTGCGTCTCGTGCAGCCTCCTAACGCCGGAAGGTAATTTTCTCATGGCGCCGCTCGAAATTCCGGCCTGCCGTTTGCACGTCGCCGGCCTTACACCTCCATTCGGCTTCCTCGACGACCGCCTCGCGCGCGCTTCCGCTCCTCGCTGGCTTCTCCCGCTACCCCTTAATCTTCCCAGTCGTGTCCCACTTGAAAATAAAGCAAGCCCCCGTCTCGCTGACTATCCCGTTTCTTCCTCTCCCCGCGCACGAACGAATACAAAATTCGTACGTGCAGGAAAAAAAAAAAAAAAAATGAGGGAAGAAAAAGGAACGAGGAAGTTCCTTCCATTATGTTTCCGAGCCTTCGATACACTGTAAAAAATAATTCCGTGAAACCGGAATACGAAGGTTCGTAAAAATGATTTTGTTAAACAAGTGACAGACTCGTTTGGTAAACTTTGAATATTACAAACGTGTCCTTTCATTTCTCGCGTAATTGGCAATTTTAGTTTGTACTTTTGTTCGTAAATATAGACCGGACGGTTCGATTTGAAAATTGACAAGTACAAAATTGTGGACGTTTGCGGACAATAAGTTGTTGTAAACAGTACAACATTATTTTAATGTCTTACAAAATTTGTACGCGGCGGAAATGTTTTATTTTCTTTCCCGAATGGCGGTTGAGACAGCTAATTGGAATTCTTAACTTCAACGACCGCTTACCGTTCCATGAGTGACAACGGAATGTGGCAAAATGGTGTTACGAAGTAACCCCTCGTGCAGAACGCCATGTCCGAGTCAGAGAACGAATACAAAATTCGTACGTGCCGAAAAAATAAAAAAAAACGTGAACGAAGAAAAAGAAGCGACGAAGTTTAATGCCTTCGGCGGAACTTCCGACCCTTCAAAGCGTGCTTCTGCATCCGTGCGCATATTCCTCGCGAAGTCAAAAGAGAATGTCAAGAATTTTATTTTCACCAATTTTTGTATTAACTTTTTTCAGTAAAAAATGTTAAAATCGACGAGAAAAAGATCGTAGATCGCTAAATGCGTGCAACTTCATTATTTCTTTATTGAATATTGATTATTGTGATTTTTTTAAATATTAATTTACAAATGTAATCGACCAGGTAACAACTGCACGTACGCGGACGCCAAGTTCTCGAAGGACTTCTCGAACTACGTCCTGACGTGCTCGGGACCGGACCCGACAACGGTGGAGATCTACAACAGGGAGCACAAGAGAATCTACAGCTGGCAGACGAACGAATACCTGAGACGCAGGTTGAAAAGTCGTTTGCAGCTCACACACAAGATCGTAAACGTTCGGGTCAACGGTTACGTGATCAGAGCGAGGATGGCTCTGCCGCCCGGTTTCAACGAGAGCCTGAGCTATCCGATGATCGTGCAGGTGTAAGTTAAATTAAATGACTAATTAAAAAGAAGAAATATTAATTAAATTCCCACGGTATATCCAGCTCGTTCTCGCATCGAGCTCGCACGAGCGGAATATGTAATCGCGTCAAATATTAATTTGCCCGAACAACCTACCGAACCCCCTTAAAACCCCCCCCTCTTCTCCACGTGCGGCGATCGAATTAATTTGGACGCGCGAGGTGCGCGAAATATCGCATTATTAAAATTGTTTCAGGTAATAACGTAATAACCCTCACTTTTTATGTTATAAATCTTTTAAAAAAAGTATAATCGACGATTCTCGTTATCGGTTTATTTTCAGTTACGCCGGTCCGAACACAGCTGCGATAAGGGACACCTCGTCTTTCAGCTACCATTCGTATTTCACGACGAATCGTAGCGTCATTTGGACCGAGATCGACGGCAGAGGAAGCGCGTACAGAGGTAGCGAGATGCTCTTCGAGATATACCGAGCTCTGGGGACCGTCGAGATAGAGGACCAAATAGCGGTGACGAAGTGAGTTATACGATGCTGGTTTTGGAACAGCCAACCCTTCTACAGTGTACGCGGTAAAAAGTATTTGCACGTTTAACAAACTTTCTTGTCCAGAAACGTCAACGATACTTTTCTTGTTGCAACAAATTTTCCAACTAATGTTTGTCAAATTAATAAGCGTTTTTGTAAAATGGATAAGATATTTGTAAAATGGACAAGTTTTTTGTAAAATGGACAAGATATTTGTAAAATGGACAAGTTTTTTGTAAAATGGACAAGATATTTGTAAAATGAATAAGATATTTGTAAAATGGACAAGTTTTTTGTAAAATGGACAAGATATTTGTAAAATGGACAAGATTTTTATAAATAATAACAACATTTTTGTAAAATGAACGAAAATCGAATTATGGACGTTTGCGGACAAGAAAGGTTGGTACCGATTTTACCGTGTACACGCATGGAGGCTTCATACAACTGGCCGACCGCACATGCACCTCTACTACTCGTGCACTGCCTATGGCGCCACGTTAATCGTGACTCTTAACATCGTCGTTTCAGAAAACTACAGGAAACCTATTCTTGGATCGACTCGAACAGAACTGGCATATGGGGCTGGAGTTACGGTGGTTTCGCCACCGCTATGGTACTCGCCACAGATCACGAGAAAATCTTTAAATGCGGCATTTCCGTTGCACCCGTGTCGTCCTGGATCTATTACGGTACGAAAAATTTGACGAATTTCCCGGGCGATTTTAACGAGTATTAATTAATTTGCTATTCATTTTAATTCTACCATGCACACATTTCCAACAAAAATTTTGATCCTCTGTGCATTTCGCGTACTGCCCAATAGGAAAAACGTCTGAAAAAACAATTTTTCCACAACTCTCGTATTTCAAAGGGTTGATTAATTTAACAGATTCGATTTAAATCCGGTGAGAATTCCGGGTACTTCCCAACAGGATTAACGCTTGAAAAAAAAAAATCTACAATTCTTGTATTTCAAAGGGTTGATTAATTTAACAGATTCGATTTAAATCCGGTGAGAATTCCGGGTACTTCCCAACAGGATTAACGCTTGAAAAAAAAAAAAAATCTACAATTCTTGTATTTCAAAGGGTTGATTAATTTAACAGATTCGATTTACATCCGGTGAGAATTTCGTGTATTTCCCAATAGGATAAACGCCCGAAAAAAAATTCCTTTTCTCCACAATTCTGATATTTCAACGGGCTGATTGATTTAACAGATTCGATTTATACCGAGAGATTCATGGGGCTGCCGACCCCGGAGGACAACGAGGCGGGTTACAATCGCAGCGACGTAACACGATTAGTCGAGGGTATACGTGGCAAAAAGTACATGCTGATTCACGGGACGGGCGACGACAACGTGCACTATCAGCAATCGATGGCACTCGGCAGGAGTTTGGCCGTCGCCGACATACAGTTCGAGCAGATAAGCTATCCGGACGAGGCTCACGGTCTCGTCGGTGTCACTCCTCATCTGGCCCACACCCTCGATCACTTTTGGGGCGAGTGTCTCCGTCTTTCTTACGCGAGGCAACCCGCGGGGTCCGTCTAGAAAAAAAAAAACTTATAGAACATTTTTATCGTCCTCCGATCTTGCGTGTACATAAAACAAAACAAAAAAAAAAAACCAATGAGTAACTAAATATTTTCTATACATACGAAATTTAAAAAATGTTATTTTTATCTTTAATTTATCCTTAAATGAATATATAAAAAAAGAAATAAAAAACTTATGGAACATTTTTATCGTCCTTTGATCTTGTATTGTATATAAAAAAACAACCTATGAGAAGGTTAATTTTTTTTTTTTAATGAAAATGTTAGTTTTCAATCAAATAAAAAATGGAGTTTGTTAATCAAACTTAGAGTTTTAGTTTAATCTTTACGTTATCATTAAATTAATATAAAGAAATGAACAATTACAACTCGGAAAGCTTCGAATTCGTGTGCTTGATCCGATCTTATCGCTCGACGAGATTCGAGCATTGTGTCGGTGAGGCAAGTATAAATGCAATCGAGGCCGAATCGAGCGAACAAAGTAGCGAAGCGAGGCTCGTTTCGCTAGGAAGAGGTACAAGCCGAAGAGTTCTCGCGGGGTGAGAATTGGGCTAAGGTCTTAGCTTCCGTGGCGAGGAGATATATATCCGGCGAAGTTGGAGGGGTTGGTTGGGGGCTCGAAGAGGATGAGGAAGAAGAGGCAGTTTCTATGTACAGCAAAGAGAACTCGATAGGTACTACGTTACTACGGCCGGGCTCGCGGGAGGAGCGCGGGGAAACGATGCTTTAATAGCCTGATGCACACACATAGCCAAGGTCTTCTTGGCACGCGAGTCTTTACTGCGGAAGCGACGCCGGTAGATTTACCGTTGAGATTATTATAGCCCGCTGCCATGGTTGCTTTCGAGGAGTCGATCCGCGGCCCTCCACTTCCGACCGACACCGGCTTTCCTATTACTGTACCGATAGTACGTTCTCGGTGTACATCCATTTCGATACCGAGTCGTTCTTCGTCCCCGAGTAACTGCCCGATTAACGAGACCCAATGATAACTCGACTCTTCTGCACGGTTGACGCAGAAGTTCAGCCGCGAAAGAGAGCGCTCTGGAGTGGTTTTTGTGAACATAAAAAAAAAAAAAATTATCAAATTTACAAGCATGTGGTGATTTTGAATTCAACTTTGGCGCATTTTGAATTCAACTTTGGAGCATGGGGAATTTAACTTTGGTGCATTTTGCATTCAATTTTGGCGCATTTTCAATTTATCTTTGGCGCATCTTAAACTTAACTTTGGCGCATTTTGAATTTAACTTTGGCACATTTTAAATTAACTTTAGGGCATTTGAATGTAACTTTAGCGCAACGTTAACCGACCCTTTTGTCGATCGGAGTGCAGGACCAATGAAAATAAATAAAAATTTATATTATTGAAAAATTTGAAGCTGCATACGAATTTGGCATTATTATTAAATAGGGTTGTTATGGCCCGCTGCCATGGTTGCTTTCGAGGAGTCGATCCGCGGCCCTCCACTTCCTTATATTACTGTACAGATCGTGCTTTCTCGTTGTACATCCATTTCGATACCGCGTCGTCGTTCTTCGTCCCCGAGTAACTTCCCGATTAACGAGACCCAATGAGAACTCGATTCTCTCGCACGGTTGAAGTAGAAGTTCGACCTCGAGGGAGCGCTGCTCTGGCGCAATTTTCACGAATCAAAAAACTATAATAATTAAATTTACAAACGTATCTTAATCTTCAATTAAACTTTAGCGCAAATCCAATCAACAATTTTGTCGATCAGGGTAAAAAAAAATAAAGAAAAATTGAAATTATTAAAAAATAAAAAATAAAAATCCTACATCTGTGACTGAATACAAACATAACAGTATTTTGTTTCAATGTTCAAATAACAAGTTCTTATCCTTATCCGCTGAACACAATTCTTTGCCAGCAAAGTTTTCGTAGTGTCGTGAAACGAAGAACCCTCGAACGTTCGGATAACGTGAGAATCAGCGGTTAAACGCGATTACCGAAGGGAATATCGGGATGAGTACATATATATATGTATATATATATATAATAGAACGAGAAACGTCATTCCCGTGATATTTCGCTGCTACGGAATCAGCCTAGCGTAAACCGAGTGACGTAGATGGAGGAGCAGGGGAGGGTGAGGGCAATCCTACGATGACGTATGTTCCGGTATGGCAGGATGTACCGTTGGAAACGTATATCGCGTGACTAAAAGCAGAAGGGCGTATGTCGTGTGCTTATACGAAGCACATACGCCCTTACGATTTTAGTCACGCCATATAAGTGTAATCCTGTGTTCCCGCGGCTCTTATAGTACTCGTACGCTCACGTTGCCCCGGTACCGATGCACCGGGGCACCGAGAGGTACCGAGAGGCCGAATGCAATTACGCTGGAAAATGACGCGTCGTGCGTCGCGTGCCTCCGAGATATCAGTCTCGCTCCTCCCGGGAGAGCCGCAAAAGTATTCGCCTCGCTTTTCTTCCGCACCGTCTTCAATCCACTCTGTGCGTTTCTCCACTCCGCAAGACTACTGGTAAATTGTAAGACAACAATTTGTTGAAAAAATAAAATAAAAGTCTTCAAAACAATCGAGAAAAAAAATTAATATTTCGTCAAGGAACTTTGGAAACTTTGTTTTCGTCACCTCGCCTTTCTTCTGCACTGTCTTTCATCCCCTCTGTACGTTTATCCGCTCCGAAAACCCACCGTCGATGTACTATAATAACAATACAATTAAAACGTATGATTATTTAATCATAATTATGAAAAATACAATTTTACTCAGATTTTCAGTCCCAATATTCAGTCGCGTTTGCACAATTTTATTTTTTTTTCACGCGCTCTCTCCTAGATTTCAGATATAATATATTTTTTAATGTTAACATTTTTTTGCCTGAATGTAGAGTCGTCGGTACGCAAAGTCTCTTCTTCGTCGGTTCGTCGCTTCGTCGGATGGAGGGACGTTCTCGTCACGGAAATATAATGTTCTCTCGTTAGTCCGGCGAGAGGGTGAGTCAGCATGAAAAATGAAAATCTGTCTCGGCATCGGATGCCTCGTTTTCGTTGCTTTGGCTCGTAATGGGGCAAACTCGGTGGGAAACAGACAGTCAACATCGCCGGGGGCAGCGTCGGTTTCGAGCGCTCGAGGCCCAGCGGGGCCTCCGCCAGGAAGAGCTTGACAAAAGGACGCGGAGTCTATTTCCCCGCTCGGCCACGAGGTTGGCTCGCGTTTTAGTCCATTGTCACGATCCAGCTACCGGTGGCGGTGGCCACCGTCGACAATGCTCGTCCTCCGGCTCTTCCCTCTCCTCGTCCTCGCCGCTCTTCGATCCCTTCGTGCCACGTCCTCCGCCGAGGGCACCTGCTCTCGACACCCGACACACCGTTCGACCATTATCGAGGTTGCGAGGTCCGAGCCAACCCTCGGAATATGAGATCGAGATCCTGACGCTGTCTTCGGGAGCCCATTAACCACCAGACAGAAATAAGCGTCGGGAAATTGTGCTAATTAGTTCTTTACTTTCTGTTGAATTTTTTTTTTTTTTTGATGAATGAAAATTGTCCGCAAAAAATCGTAAAAAATTCGGCAAGGTTTTCAGAGAGATAACGACGAAGATATTCTGAAGGTATAAATATTTTTTTTTTTGCCAGGACCTTGGAACACTAATTATATTTTTTCACACACCGTTCGACCATTGTCGAGGTTGCGAAGTCCGAGCCAACCCTCGGAATATGAGATCGAGATCCTGACGCTGTCTTCGGGAGCCCATTAACCACCAGACAGAAATAAGCGTCGGGAAATTGTGCTAATTAGTTCTTTACTTTCTGTTGAATTTTTTTTTTTGATGAATGAAAATTGTCCGCAAAAAATCGTAAAAAATTCGGCAAGGTTTTCAGAGAGATAACGACGAAGATATTCTGAAGGTATAAATATTTTTTTTTTTGCCAGGACCTTGGAAGACTAATTATATTTTTTCACACACCGTTCGACCATTATCGAGGTTGCGAGATCCGAGCCAACCCTTGGAATATGAGATCGAGATCCTGACGCTGTCTTCGGGAGCCCATTAACCACCAGACAGAAATAAGCGTCGGGAAATTGTGCTAATTAGTTCTTTACTTTCTGTTGAATTTTTTTTTTTTTTGATGAATGAAAATTGTCCGCAAAAAATCGTAAAAAATTCGGCAAGGTTTTCAGAGAGATAACGACGAAGATATTCTGAAGGTATAAATATTTTTTTTTTTGCCAGGACCTTGGAAGACTAATTATATTTTTTCACACACCGTTCGACCATTGTCGAGGTTGCGAAGTCCGAGCCAACCCTCGGAATATGAGATCGAGATCCTGACGCTGTCTTCGGGAGCCCATTAACCACCAGACAGAAATAAGCGTCGGGAAATTGTGCTAATTAGTTCTTTACTTTCTGTTGAATTTTTTTTTTGATGAATGAAAATTGTCCGCAAAAAATCGTAAAAAATTCGGCAAGGTTTTCAGAGAGATAACGACGAAGATATTCTGAAGGTATAAATATTTTTTTTTTTGCCAGGACCTTGGAAGACTAATTATATTTTTTCACACACCGTTCGACCATTGTCGAGGTTGCGAAGTCCGAGCCAACCCTCGGAATATGAGATCGAGATCCTGACGCTGTCTTCGGGAGCCCATTAACCACCAGACAGAAATAAGCGTCGGAAAATTGTGCAAATTAGTTGCATTTTTTTTCTTTACTTTCTGTTGAATTTTTTTTTGATGAATGAAAATTGTCCGCAAAAAATCGTAAAAAATTCGGCAAGGTTTTCAGAGAGATAACGACGAAGATATTCTGAAGGTATAAATATTTTTTTTTTTGCCAGGACCTTGGAAGACTAATTATATTTTTTCACACACCGTTCGACCATTATCGAGGTTGCGAGATCCGAGCCAACCCTTGGAATATGAGATCGAGATCCTGACGCTGTCTTCGGGAGCTCATTAACCACCGGACAGAAATAAGCGTCGGAAAATTGTGCAAATTAGTTGAATTTTTTTCTTTACTTTCTGTTGAATTTTTTTTTTTTTATGAATGAAAATTGTCAAAACAAAGTAGCAAAAACTTTAGCAAGGTTTTCAAAAAGATGCCGACGAAATAAAAAAATGGCTTTCTTTGCCAGGTGTAAAGTGCTTGCAAGACCACACATATTTTTCCGTCCACCGTTTTTATGGAGGCGTAATTTTGCCGAAAATAGATATTTCTTAGCGTGTTTATAGTGAAATCGATACGACAGAACGTGAGTAACACGTTCGATGGAGTGCCATCCCGATTCAACAAACAGTTTACCGATCGCAGGCACGAGAAGGTAAATCGTGATTCGGCGAGCAGCCGAATTTTCCGGTAAATGCGCCGTTTCACAAAACAGCTCATTCGATGCGTGAATAGTAAGCGGGTGGAAGCGAATTCAGTGCGCGTGTCGAATTGGGGAGGAACCCAAAAAAAAAAAAAAAAAATCGAACATACGTTGTTAAAAGAACGAAAGAGCAAGGGGAATGGAGTGACCGAACGAGCGGGTAACTGCGGCTCGGCGCGGATTGTTCAGAGGACGAGAAAAAAAAGAGAGATAAAAAAAGCAAACTCATGACAGGATTTTGGGGAGGGGTGCAGGAGGTGAGAGGCAGAAATTGGGGTAAAATTTTCGATGGCTTCCATTGTATCGACAATTCGTGCACGGCTTATCGACTTTCTACGTCACCAGCCAAATCTCGCGGAATTGCTCTCTCTTAAATTTTTTTAAAAACTTCGCGATCAAACATCAGAG
The DNA here is from genome assembly GCA_964017025.1 of Stenichneumon culpator. Classification (NCBI taxonomy): domain Eukaryota; kingdom Metazoa; phylum Arthropoda; class Insecta; order Hymenoptera; family Ichneumonidae; genus Stenichneumon; species Stenichneumon culpator. The sequence continues at coordinate 12,642,068 of OZ024779.1, read as the reverse complement.
TTTTATTCTATAAAATAATTGGCAACTGGCGACTATATAAAAAAAAAAAAAATTCATCCGTATGTGGAATTTGAGGTCATTGATGGTACAATTGTTTGGTCCATTCGAAGGATAAAAAAAATGGAAAGAAATCTCCCGTCATTTTATATCTTGATTTATAAAATGATAACTCAAGATCTATTTGATAAAACTCGGTTTTTTTTATGTTCCTTCCATTCTTGTCGTTTTCCATCGAACGATACGATTCCCCGAAGACAATTGCTGATTTTCAGTACGATTTCGTCCCATCCGACCCATCCGCTCCTTCTGCCCTTTGACTCTCTCCGCAGCCCTCCGCGTCCGCCCAACAACGGGCCGTAACTACTGCAACCTACCTAGGCACGTAATACGTAATTTATGCGCATAATGCGACCGTAATAACGCGGCTTTCGCGACATCGTCATACCCCCCAGTCCCCTTCTTCCCCAGGAAGAAAGCGCCCGGCCAGAAATGTGGATGAAATACGCTATAAGTACCAAAGCAGCGCGGCTGCTCCACTCCGGCTCTTACCACTGCGACCCTGCATCATTCAGTTTTGTATGCGCGGAACACAGTCAGCAAACTCCTATTGTCTTATGCACATCTTCCACTCACTATTTGCAAGATCTCGTCTCGCATTTCCGCGGACGGAGAGAGATATTTTTTAAGGAAAGACTGCGATAAAATCCTCGAAGTAGAACATCCACGAGGAGATCAGACGGGGAAAAAAACAATAAAAAAAATAAAATACATACAAAATAAAAAGGTACGGATTTTTCAGATTTTCGTATGTAGAATGGAAAAGAGAGAACACGGTGGAGTGAGTTTACGAATCCCGCTAGATATAATACGCATATATGCATAAGGTACAGGCAGGCTCTGCCGCGCAACGGGCCCTACACGTACACGTACCATAGAGACATCGGGTATGCCGTGATAGGTACATAGGTAGAGCCGCGAGAACCCGAGGTACTTTGCAACTGCGGGAACAGCTCGGGATCGGAACGGCTCTCGTGTTTGCGGAGTGGTGGTTTCTGTCGGGTACGAGGTGCCAGTGCCTCGCTACCGGGGCAACCCGTTCCCACTGTGGATTCCGCCACGGGCGCTATTAATCGAGCCAATGCAAATTCAACGGCAACCCCGGAGGAACTCCCGCCACCGGTAGAACCTACTCCTCGTCGCGGCCTGTCTTCGCTCGTGTTGTGAAACGACGAGTTCGCCTCGTACGAGTACGTGTTCATTGGGTTTACGGCACCGACTACATTGCGGTTTTTGGGGATGTGTGTTATGAGAATACCGCTGTATTTCGGTCGGCACTGAGATAGGTATTTTCGATGAGAAAACAGAGGGAATGGGGAATGCGCTAGAACGTAGGTTGTTCGTACCTTATTCGTCGGTTAAATCAATTTGAATATGAGAAAAATGTGGTTGACAACGAGAATCAGTAAGAAAATCCGTCCGTCCGTCCGTCTGTCCGTCTGTCCGTCGGTCCGTCTCATTAAAATGCAAATGGCAAAAATTTCGATTCAAGTGTCCAGAAAGTTCCGTCGACCGATTCCCACTGACGCTAGAACCGATTTTCTTTCCTCAGAAGGTTTCGAGCCCCATTGCTCGTCTCTCTCCCTGATTCTCTTACTCTCTCTCTCCCTCTCTCTCTCTCCCTCGTCTCGATGATCGATCGTCTTCCCTGACTGCTTCTTTGCTTTTGCTTTTCCTTCTGGCTTTTGCTTCTTGCCTCTCGGTTCCTCGATTCTCGGCGCTCGTGGGAGAAAACCTCCCGGCCGGGCTCTGGTCTCATCGAGAGGAGCACCTTTCGCCTCATCCTTCCTCGAACCTTTGCCAAGAATCTATTCATCCATTTGGTACGTGACGCGACGCCACCCGGGCATACCCCTTCCGTCCCTCGCTATATATGTATAACCGCTCATATCCCTTTTCCTTCCTTCAACCGCCTATCCCAACCCCCGACCTCCCGCCCACCCTCTCACTCGATGGACTTGGATAATAATTTATGCCGAGCGCACCCAATACCCGGCCGAAGCATCGACGGTACGTGAAATTATTTTCCGATCGTCGGAACTGAACACCTCGTAAATTTCTTTCCGCGGGACGAAATCGCCGATTTTTTTTTTTTTTTTTTTTTTTTTTTTTCGTTCTCGTCAAAGCGGTTTTTGAGGTGGACGATACATCGCAGTCTCTCTTTGCGGTAAGCACGGGGAGTGATAACGATTTTCGATACAATTGTATCTTCGGTGATTCTATCGCTAGTCCATTGCGGTTAAATTTGAATTTGAAGTTGATGCAGTGCTTAAATTTGAACCTCGGTAAGAGAACTTATATTCGAAGTTAAACACGAGATGGACTTTGAATTTAAGTCCGTAATTTGTAAAAAATAAAGTTCGAACTTAAGTACAAAATGAAGTTTGGACTGAAGTACAAACGGAGTTTGAATTTGGGTACAAAAATAATGTCCGGACTTTAATAAATTTAAGTTCGTTCCGACGACTATGTATTCGGTGCTCGGGTGTTGGGTCAACGTTAGGGACCGCAACATACGTCAAGAGCCGGTTCAACAGCTCTGTCAACGCGAGCCATTACGCAGGTATAATATATACGCGGTTAGGGAGGAGACGGGAATTGAATTAACATCATTAGTGGATAGCTAACGCGAAGCCGCGATTATTTCAGTGCTCGATGCAGCCGGCTCACGAGCCGTGGGACTTAATAGGATTAGGCCCGAGCCCTGACCGCGACAATGGCCGCAGGTGCTTTCGAGCGGATTTCACGAGAACGCCTGTATGTATACAGACATACATAACACACATACACATAAACACAACCGGATATTAGTTGAACTTGAGTAATTCGAACGATCTACGCAATGCGTCATTGTTTGCGATCAAAATACACAAATATCCGTTGTATGATTTTCAGGACACCAAAGGCTCCGTGCTCAGTAAATTATGGCTGTGGATTTTCGCACCGGCATCCGGAAGCTTTAAGAGGAAAGTTTCACTTTTTCGGATCTTTTAATAATTTGGATTTTATTTAATTTTTATTTTTGCTATTCGGTTTATTTCAATGAAACTGATTTTGCGACAAAAAATCACACGTCGTGTTAAAACATTAATAAAAATGTTATGTTTATCAATGTTTTAACGTGACGAGGGATTTTTTTTGTCGCCGCATATCGATATACATCACATATTGATAAATATCGCGATAGGTTTTTTTTTGTCTGCGTAACATTTTTGAAAATGACAGCAGACAATTTTCACGCTAGATTGAGAATTCCAAAAATGGAAATAATTTTCAACGACGAAGATTTGTTAGTATTGCGTGATAGCGTGACACGCGATACCCCGTATCTTGGTACGTGACCGGTATAGTTGCGCACGTATGAGGAGCACATAAACAATATGTTCTTGGCGAGAGGAGTGTACAAGTAGATACAGCCCTTGTGCACCAGCTGCCAAGTCTGCTGTTTCAGCACCTGTTTCACCAGTGGATCGCGCGATAAAACCCTCGAGGAAAGAATTTCTCCTCCATCGATACCTTCGCTGCATAAACACAGGGCAATTCCGCCACATACGGCCATATTTTTTAAACCCCAAAACCGAAAGTAATAAGCAATATAAATATATTAATGATTCATATTATTAATCATTAATATTGCTGATCATTAATATTGTTGATCATTAATATTATTGATCATTAATATTGTTGATAATTAATATTATTAATTATTTCCTTTTTTTGAGTACGAAGATACAACGATTAGCCATATCACCTCGATCGACCGTGCGGCTGCCGCTTCAGAGAGGAGTAATAAATCACCGGTGATTAGTCGAAACTTTCGACAAATCGGATTGGCGTTGATATCGTCGCAGCGTTAATTGATTATCCTCGAAGTTTCAGCCTCCTTTCAGCAGTCACGTACCTCCGCGGAGTTATGCGCGCAGTTGTGAACGGTGTTAAATTCACAAATCGATAGACGAATAAATTTCCGCACTCCTGTGCAGACATTCCCCGGCTTTAACTGACCTTTCGCCGAGGTCTATGGGCTTCCAGGTGATTCTCATTACAATTCCACGAGGGTCTACCGACGACGCGATAAATCATTTTCACTGCACAGAAATAACTTTGCCTCAGCGTCTTACGTGACTACCGTAATGGCTGCTGTTGTAAACCAGGTACAGTTATAAACTAGAGCCGGGCAGTATCGTAATCTGACCTGTGCCGCGGGGGAATGTGTACGCGGAGCGTTGGACACGAGTGGAAAATAAATTAAGAAGAAAAATACGAAACGACAAAAAAGAAAAAAAAAAAGAAGTTGAAGAATGAACAACAACAGTGCTTTTTGTCATGCAGGAAATGCACGGCGCTGTCTCACTGTTTGTGTCGGTCGGCTTAACCGATTCGCCGTGATCACGCGATAGGATGTACACATCGGGGGGAGAATAGGAACACAAATGTCGTTCGGTCGTAAATCATTTGTCAAACGTGCACTTTCCAGCGTTGATAAATTAACTGCAACGAATTATTAGGGGCGAGAGCGTGTAATCCGTGGAAAAGAAGAATCTGACCCCGCGAGGGGTCAAATGTTTCTGGGGATATGGAAAATTGATTATCTGCTCGGATTTGTGGGATTTATGGAATACGAGTCGAGGCGTTTTTTTTTTAATTAGCGAACAGGTGTTCAGGTTGGAATAAAATGCTTGGACTTAATTTAATATGTTTCCTACATTTTGTTTGTGTGATTTTCATGTAAAGGTGTTTAGGACGTTCTAAAACATGCAAAAATGAAACAAACAGTTTCCCAAGATCAAGGAACAATAACGAAATAACAATACCGTCGAACACGTTGCGTATTCGACGGGTGTCCCAAAAATCAATATTTACCGAAATTCAAATGATTATTTATTTATTTCAAGCAAATATTTATTTGTTAAAAATGAATATTTGCTTACGTAAAATAAATATTTGCTTACGTAAAATTAATATTTGCTTACGCAAAATGAATATTCGTTTATGTAAAATTAATATTTATTTGTGGGATCGCCCGTAAAAAAAAAATGTTCCATCCGCGATCGGCCCGCCCGGAAAAAAAGCCTCAGCGCGAGCTTCGAAGTCGTCCTAACGAGAAACTGTGGTTGCCGGCTTGGGCCGATAACAACAACGAAGGGATGTAATTTTGTCGAGGGATGAAATCGGAAAATAGTGGGAGGGAGGACCCGAGAGACAAGCCCGTCGTCCTTGACCCGGTGGGGTTTGGGTTTGCGGCGTGGGTGATTGAGAAAAACGTGGAAAGGTGGTGCAGGGAGTCAAGGGCGAGCGTGCAGCCGCATGGCCTCCGTGCGTTTGCGCTCCCGTGTGTGTGTCGAGAGAAAACGAAAGAGCCGCGCGCTGTACAAACGCGACTTGCGAAAAGTCGGTCCGCTCGTACCGCAGTGATATTATTATTTTCTCGTGGGATCGATATAGAAACCCGGTGCGCGAAGGTGTAGGGGCGAGCGGAGCAAAACGGGACAGTGGGGCAAAACGGGACGGATAATCAGGATGCATCGATGAGACAAAACGGGGCATCCCAAAATGATTAGAAAATTAATTTATTAATATTTATTAAAATTTACAAAATTATTAGAACGTCCCATTTTGCCCCATCGATGCATTCTGATTGTCGGTCGCGTCTTGCCCCACTGTTCCATTTTGCCCCATCGATGCATCCCGATTGCTGGTCCCGTTTTGCCCCACTGTCCCATTTCGCCCCATCGATGCATCCCAATTGCCGGTCCCGTTTTGCCCCATCGATGTATCCCGATTGCCGGTCGCGTTTTGCCCCACTGTCCCGTTTTGCCCCATCGATGTATCCCGATTGCCGGTCGCGTTTTGCCCCACTGTCCCGTTTTGCCCCATCGATGTATCCCGATTGCCGGTCGCGTTTTGCCCCACTGTCCCGTTTTGCCCCGCTCTTCCCTACAGTACCGACAAGAGGGAGTCATTCGGTGCGGTTTCGAAAAGTGATCGCTCTGCAACCTCGGCTCCGAAGCGATAAGGATCCAAGTACTACCGTTAACGCTCCTAGCGCGCCCTCTCCGGATAATAGACGGCTTTCTCTCTTTCCCTTTCGTCGAGGTGATGTGTGGAGGAAGGCGCGTGTTAACGGATATCTACTTTGCATAGATCGCGACCGTGAACCTTTCGACGTGTTTCCGGCCGGAGCTCTACGTGTATGGGTGTTCGCAACGGCACACGGCACTCGCGACACTGCTTTTTAGAGCGTGAACGATAGCACAATCTTCGCGAGTCCGGGCGTAGAAGTTGTGGCGAGAGAAAAAAAAAAATCAAAGGATATCTGACCTTTGTGGAAAAATATTTAAATACATCGGACGCTAGGTTGGGCAATCGTGGCATTGGATCTCGAGACGTGTTTCGAGCTCCGCTTAAGAAATGAAAGGGAGGTGTTCAGACTTTTTTTTTTATAAAGTTGGAACGACCGGATCTTGACGCGGGATAGTAAAAATAAATATTGGGTGGGTGAAGATATAAAACAATATTTGTAAAATATTTTTTGGCTAATTGGGAGCGTGGAATTGTCGTTATGGTTTGTTGTAATTGGGCCTACGATTTTTGTTATCGCTAGTCCTGGCGTAGAATTTGTGGTGAGAGAAAAAAAATAATCAAACGCTATCTAACCTTTGTGGAAAAATATTTAAATAGATCGGACGTAAGGGTGGGCAATCGTTGCATTGGATCTTGGGACGTGTTTCGAGCGCCGCTTAAGAATTGGAAGGGACGGAGGTGTTGAAACTTTTTTTTTAATGAATTGGGAACGATCGTATCTGACCTGTGCCAGAGGGCAATTTGATTCGTCATGGGATAGTAGAAATAAAAATTGGGAGGACGAAGATATATAATAATACTTGTGAAATAATTGTTGTATTTCTTATTTATGATAATTATTTTTTAATTCTTTCGGTTAAAGATATTTTTTTGATAATTGGTAGTGTCGAATTGTCGTTATGTTTTGTTATCGATAAGTCTTTGATTTGATTTGATTTGATTTTATTTGATTTTATTTTTTTGTGTCTCAAATTTAATCGGTTAAAATGATTCGAGAGAGTCGTGCGCAAGTAGTGTAACCCTGTACTTGTCGGACGCGGCAACGCCGCGATAAACCGAAGCTGTAACATCCCGGAAGCACCGCTTCTATTTCGAATCGCTCGCCGGCCTGTGCGAGACACGGCGATCGACGCAGTTTTGCGGATCCGAGCGACAGGTCGACAATCAATTTTCGTCGCTGTCACTTTTCGAGCTGATGAAGCTGTCCGCTTCCACCCTAACGAATGTTTACCCGGGAATGTAGTTTCCCGCACATTTTCACGTGATAAAACACAATTTAACAAAAAGTAAAAAAAAAAAAAATTAGATGAAAATATTTCATTATCAAAATAACACTATATAACTTTTATTCGGTTAAAGCATTGTAGTTATAAATGTTTGTAATAAGATTCCAGTTTCCACACATTTTCACATGAAGTACAATTGAACGAAAAGAGAAAACAAAGGGCGGAAGGACTCCGGTCGATAGCCCGTTGACAATACAAATCTAAATGTGTAATTGTATTAATGTGTATAAACTGTGACGGTCGTTAATGTATCGTATGTATTGTCAATAAAGACACTTACTACTACTACAGAAAATTAAAAAAAAAAACTTAAAAAAATTGATAATAATTTTTCCTGAACAAAATAAGAGTACATAATTTTTTTCGGTTAAAGCATTTTAGAATCTAAAATGCTTTAATCGAAAAATCCATTAGCCGGATAAGATATTTTGGCCGGCTACGATGGCTTATCTGTACAGTCCTATCTTAGATCCAAGTATTATGAAGAATTTACGGCAGATCCGACTCTCAGGTCTCGTTCTGTACCTCAAGAAATCGCGACCCGACCGTAAAGATAATTTCAGATGTTCAGAAAAGGTCTCACATTTTCTGCCTATTTTCACGCGATGAAGCACAATTTATCAAAGTAAAAAAAAAAAAAAAAAAAATTAGATGAAAATATTTCCGAACAAAACAACACTATACACTCTTTTTGCGTTCAAAGTATTACGGAACCAGGTACTATGAAGAATTTACGACAGTTTGGACTCTCGGAACTCCTTCGGAAACCTCAACAAACCGCGTTTCCCGCGCGCCGCCCATAAAGATAGCTTCAGATGTTCGTAATAGGACGCAGCGTGTGACAGAAACTTCCTCCAGTAGATAAGTCCGGTAACCGAGCAGACGCTCGTACCTCTTCTCCATCTGTTCCGCTCGGTTTCGAAGACTCAGCTCCCTCCCGATCTCATACGGTGCTCCCTCACCGCGACACCTGTACCCGCCTCGACTCTGCGCACTCCGAAGACCAAAGAAAAAAAAAAAAAAAAAAAAAAAAAAACCCTAAAAGTAGAAAAAGCGCGTCCGTCGTAAACGACACCTGTACCGCTGATCGGACCTCTCCTGCAAGGTTCACCCTCTCGCCCTCCGCGGCTCTACCTCTCCTTCAATTCCACCTGAACACCAAGGGAACGAAACCATCCCCGAGCGCAAAATTCTTTTCCCTCACCTTGCATTTCTCCAATATTTTTTTTCTCTCACCCCTCATTTTTGATTTTATTTTTTATTCCAGAATTCCACATAGACAGGGCAGAGCGGCAGGAGCAGCAGTCACGTCGATCCCCTCGGAGGTTACTTTTCCCTCTCGCAATTCGTCTCCCCTCCCCGCCCTCCCGGTCCACTCGCACAGCTTCTCAGCGGCGTCTCTCGTCTCCGCGTCTTTCTCGGCGCTCCTCGCTGGGAGTCCCGAGCCAGTTTCTCTCGGTACGGGTGTACCGGCTTCATTGCTCCAGGTCCGTATCGAAAATGCTCCGCCGCCCGGCTAGTTTGAGCGTTTATTTCGCGAGGGCGCGCACCCCCGTGAGTCACAGGACTGAATTTTGCGATGCACGGGGTGGGGTGAGGGGAGGGGGAAGGACGAGGGGTGCGTCTGGCAGGGGAGGGGAGCGACTCGCCTCCGAGCGGAGGGGGTCGAATCCGAGACAAAGATGGTGAATCGGAGTGTGCAGTCGCCCGAAGAAAGACCGAAGGTGCGGAGGGGGTTGAAATAAATACGCGTATTTCGGCGGGGGATGAGGGGGAGAAAAGTGGAAAAATTTGAGGGGAGGAAGTCGGAGGGGGGGGGGGGGAAGGAGACGGAGCCGAGGGTGGAGGCGGAGGCGACGGGGGATGAAAAGAGAGAAGGGCAGTTGGAAGCGGCGGGGAGGAGATCCGAGGGTGGGAGAGCACCAGGAGGCCGAGGCTGCGGCGTAGCCTCAGTGCCGGCGCAGTGGCCGGGCCATCCGGTGTCCTGTGCCCAGGTCTCCTCGTATAACTGAGTTTTTTCCATTCTCTTCCCCCTCACCCACCCCCCACCCTCGAAACAGAAAATAAATAAATAAATAAATAAATTTGAAAAAAAAAAAATCGAAGAAAAAATATAATTAATAATAATCATCGTTCTCCCCCTCCCCCATTTCTTCTAGTGTTTGAACACGGGTTCCCGCGCGCCATCTACTCTCGTCCGCACTGTCTATCTAGGTGACAAAAGTAATTAAATTACAAATATAAAAAAAAAAAAACTAATATTATATCGAAAGGATTGGAAAAAGAGAAAAATGTTTAAAAATGCTCGAGGCAAGACTGAGGGTGAAATAATTGATAAGAGGTGTCTCTGAGGGCCGAGGGAAGTGGGAGAGGGCATGTAGGTACGACGGTCCAGGAAAACAGAAGGTGATCGTTTCTCGGAGCGGCAGACTTCACGACTGCGGCTTTTTTTGACGCCGCTTTTGTGCTGTGTGATTTAAAAAATTTGTCACGATTTTTTATCTTTTGTTTTTTGCTACGTCCGAGAATCGTGTGGTTTTAATATACTTCGGATGTTTAAAAAAAAAATGTTTCATCGTGGTGAAAAGAAGTTGAGAGGGTTGTTTTGACGCTGGTTAAGCTCGAGGTCGAGTACAAGAGCTTGCGAAAAAAAAAAGAAATTGCGAAACGTTAATTAGTGCGTGAGTTAAGAGTTGAAAAAATAAATAACGCCGCAGGAGAGAAGAGGGAAGGAAAAAAAACGAGAGGAACGAGGGATATACTTACGGTGCGGCACGCGAGGCACGCAGCAGCTAGCGATAGCGGGACAGGAGTGGAGAGGAGGGAGCCATGCCGCCCGGGCGAGCTTGCTGTGCTGCCTCGAGTCCCCCAGGATCATCGCGCGAACCTCGATTCCTACTCGCCGTTCGCCAAGGCAAACCCTAAATCGTCGCCTCCGCTCAAGGTAAGGAACGACAGCCTCGGCGACTCCTCGAACGCCGAGAGGCTTGCACGTGCAATCCTCACATTACAGGTGTTTATATCGAATCCGAAGTCCGCGGGTCGTTGACCCTTGGGGCTGGCCGGCACAAAATTTACGGCCCTCACGCCGCGGCTCTGTCACAGCCCACAAATGTAATTTTTAATTTTTTTTTTATTTTCGTTTTTTTGAGACAAAAATATTTGGATGGGTTTATGTTTTCAAAATCCTAATTCTGTCCGCCTCGAAGGTCATCAACCCAAGGAATTCGAAGGTCACAGCAAGGAATTACCAACTGAAGTTAAATTTGTTCGAATTTTTGAGCTACAAATAAAATAGTCGTCTTTTAATATCGGTGTTTTTTTTTATTCGCATTGATATATTTCGTCAATTAATTTTACCGTTTGACGATTTTTTAGATTAAAAAAATGGAATAATTCATTAATAATAATAATGATTTTATAGATAAAACCAGTAAAATAAAATAATAATACAAAATATTATTCATACATTATGATAAGGATAGAAAAATTGATGTTTTCTCAGTGGCCTCTAAAGGGTAGATTTAAAAAAAATCCAGATTATTGGGAAAAATTCCGACAAGATTGCAAGAATAGAACATTTAAAAAAGTTGAGGTTGAGTGTAAGTAGTGTAGGGCATTGAGAGTGAAAAAGCTACTTCGGGGAAGTCTGGGTAAAAATCTGAGAATCCCGAGTGTCCCGCGGATCGGCGTGCGGGGTAAACTTAAGGGCGACGGGGGTGACCTTCTCGGAATTTTATATATTCGGTCAGAGGTGTGCAGGAGCCTCGGGTATCACGTAAAACGAGTTGCGAGGAGGTGAGCGCGAGAAAAGCGTGCGAGGACGCGGTCGTTATCGAGAACATTTCGCGAGAGGTCATACCCGAGGGACAAAACACGCCCTTGGCAACTGGCCTTCTCCACGTTACCGCGTACCCATTCAAACCTATTCCTCAAGCTCTTCTCTTTTTTTTCCTCTATATTTCATCCTCGGAACGTAAGCCGGTGTCCATTAAATTTAATTTGCGATCAAAGAGCAAAAGTGAAAAAAAAATCAAGAATTACACCCTTAAGATAAAGCTTTATCGAGCTGAGCCAGGAAAAATTAGACTTTCTTCGAAAGTTTAGCTTGCAGGTTCGCCGACGGAGAACACGCCTTGCTAATAATTTCTGTCACGCGATATTCCGAGGTGATTTCGCGACGCTATATAAATTCTGATATAAATTAACACGTACTCGGAGGAATAATCGAATTAATTATGAACGGATAAGGAAAAAGTTTTCTGATTATTTGCCGAATAATTTTTTTTTTTTGTATGCTTAGTTTGCATAGTGCGGGGTATTTTCCTATCTTTTCGTCTTTCGTTCGAGGCGCTTCACAGCTACGCTTTTTCAACTAACACTCCCTTTATAAACGTGTTAATATTATATTTAATTATTTTTATTCACTAACCAACTCTACTTTTGTAAATTTTTTTTTTTTTTTATCATAGTTTAACCTTTGTTAATTTGTTAATATTGCGTCTAGTTATTTTCATTGCGTGAATCTTTTTACTGCGCTTTTCATTTTCTACAAAACGGGAATTGTGAAGAAAAAAAAAATTTTGACAGAGAATGGTTCAGAGAATCGTCGAAGAAGTTGAAAAAGTCGATCGGATAACTGCGCTAAAGAGTAAAACTTTTTATGCGCTCTCCAAAGACCGCACAGTGTCGTCGAGAAATGCATCGCGACGGACCGAGAGGAGTGAAAGGAAAAAGTATAACAAGAGGCAGGACTACATCTCGATCTATCGGTCCATTAATCCTCCCTCCAAGTTTTACCTTTATAATTAGTTAATATGATATTTAGTTTTTTTCATTCTGTAATTCTTTTTACTGCCCTTTTCATTTTCTATAAAATGGGAATTGCGACAAAGAATAGACAGAGAATGGTTCAGAGAATCGTCGAAGAAGTTGAAAAAGTCGATTGGACAACTGCGCTAAGGAGTAAAACTTTTTATGCGCTGTCCAAAGACGGCACAGTGTCGTTGACAAATGCATCGCGGCGGATCGGCAGGAATGAAAGGAAAAAGTATAACAAGATGCACAAGTACATCTCGATCTATCGGTCCATTTATCTGCCCCTTCGAGTTTTACCTTTCTTAATTTGTTAAAATTATATCTAGTTATTTTCATTCTGTAATGCTTTTCACCGCGCTTTTCATTTTCTATAAAACGGCAATCGCGAAATAAAATCGACAGAGAATCGTCGAAAAAGTTGAAAAAGTCGATCGGAGACCTGCGCTAAGGAGTAAAACTTTTTATGCGCTGTCCAAAGACCGCACAGTGTCGTTGAGAAATTCATCGCGACGGATGAGCAGGAATGAAAGGAAAAAGTATAACAAGATGCACAAGTACATTTCGATCTATCGGTCCATTTATCTGCCCCTTCGAGTTTTACCTTTCTTAATTTGTTACAATGATATCTAGTTATTTTCATTCTGTAATGCTTTTCACCGCGCTTTTCATTTTCTATAAAACGGCAATCGCGAAATAAAATCGACAGAGAATCGTCGAAGAAGTTGAAAAAGTCGATTGGACAACTGCGCTAAGGAGTAAAACTTTTTATGCGCTGTCCAAAGACGGCACAGTGTCGTCGAGAAATTCATCGCGACGGATGAGCAGGAATGAAAGGAAAAAGTATAACAAGATGCACAAGTACATTTCGATCTATCGGTCCATTTATCTCCCCCTTCGAGTTTTACCTTTCTTAATTTGTTAAAATTATATCTAGTTATTTTCATTCTGTAATGCTTTTCACCGCGCTTTTCATTTTCCATAAAACGTGAATCGCGAAATAAAATCGACAGAGAATCGTCGAAAAAGTTGAAAAAGTCGATCGGAGACCTGCGCTAAAGAGTAAAACTGTTTATGCGCTATCCAAAGACCGCACGGTGTCGTCGAGAAGTGCATCGCGACGGATCGGGAGGAATGAAAGGAAAAAGTATAACAAGATGCTGGAGTACATCTCGATCTATCGGTCCATTTATCTCCCCCCTCGGAGTTCGTTTCTTCCCAACCTTGTTCGACGTGTAACAGCGCTTCCCGGCATTGAGTGCGTGCCATTTAGCGAGCGAAGAAGGCGCCGGGATGCACACAACGTACCGTCGAAGTCTGCCGCCGGGCGATAACGAACTTGCAACTTGTTTTCGGCCTCGACGAGGCGGGGGGGAAAGAGAACGGGAAGACGAGGAGAAAACGAGAAACGATGCTGCCGGTGATGTTCGTCGCCACTTTGAGATTTGCTGCCGCTGGCTTCGGCTCCTCCGGCTCCCGATGCATTGTCACATCTTCGCTCGCTCGTCTCTTCCTTCCTGCAGAGGCCTTTTGTATCTCGAACTTTCTCCCGAGCTATCGGCGTTATCATTACTTCGTCTCCGGTAGATAACAAGTTTGAAGTGTCGCCCGAGTCTCTTCGCAGCGAATGCGGGCGACGACGAGAGGAGGAAGAGAAGAGAAGCGATAGAGAGCGAGAAGCGAAGCCGCTATTGCCGGGAGTCCATGGAATGCCGAAGCGCGAGTCCACTCGAGTAGAGAGCTTGCGGACGATTATTGTTTGTTTGGATTCTTTCATTATTTTTATCGAAGCGTCGGCAGATAATTTAAGCTCGAAAGTCGAAGTTCCCGGGGATCGATACTTTTACTAGAGTTTCTCGTGACGTTTCGCAGCTCGCAATTGACTTACTTAATTTCAAGTGGACTATATCGCGCACGTTTTGCTGAGTGCTGAGATTCGTTTGCGCTGGAATGCTCAGCGCGCGCTCCTTAATTCACACGTTTTTGTCACAGACTGCATTCGAGATACATTCGAGAGAAAAGTTATGAATATTCTCTGGAGCGTCACTTCCGGTTTGAAAATCTGGCTTGTTGACCCGGAGTGACGTCATTCAGGAAAACGTCACTACCGGTTAGAAAATCTCGGTTTTTTAACGGAACTGACTTCATACTAGAAATACGTCGAATCCGGTTTGAAAATCTCGTTTTCTGCCCGGAAGTGACGTTTTCCCGAATGACGTCACTTCCGGTCTAAGACCAAGATTTTTTTATCGAGCAGTGAACGTCACTTCCCGCATGATGTCTGAAAGGGTTAATTTCAATTTTCGAATAATACGATAGATTTTGAAATTCCTCCCGGCCGTTTTAGTTTTACTCCCCAATTTCACTTTTCTTCAATTTAACCTTCGATTCCCTTCCCTTTCGACTTTTCTATTATTATTATTATTATTATTGCGATTCAATGAAGATAAGGTACGATCCTAGCGCGACTCTGGTAATACATGTACTCGAGTATGTTCTCAAGTTCATAGTTCACCGACAATTTCAATTACTTCCTTCCTCTCCTTCTCCTATATTTCCCCTCTATCTATACACACACACACACACACACACACACACACACACACACACACACACACATATATATATATATACATATATATATATATACATATATATATATATATATATATATTTCTCTCATCCTTTCCCTGGCTCCTCCCGTCCTTCGATTACTCTTTCGTACGCGAGACACGATTCTCACCGGTGTAACCGGTATGTGTGTTCGTTTTCCACCTGGCAACGAGGAAGAGCAAGAGCGAGGAACTTGAATTGGATTTGGAATGAGAAATCCTCGAGTTCGCTCGCGACACTGAGGCCATCAGTACACGGTTTCGTTCCTCCCTTCCCTGCGCAAACGCCCTTCCCTGCCCACTTTCTTTTTTCTTCCCCACTCGCGCCGATCTCTTCGCCGTGTCTCTTCCTCTTCATACACATCGAAAGCTCGCGCTTACCTTGTGGACGAAAGAGCTTACTACAAAGAACCGTCCGACTCCTCTCGCTCCTAAAAGCTCAGTTTCCGATTCTCCTCGTCCCGAATTTCTAAATCTGCATGACATTTACCTGGAAGAAAAGTACCTCGCCCAGTCGAGAGAAATAAATGTAAAGCTTGCACGAACGAACGAAACGGCTGAGTTCTCTCCTCTTCGATTATCCTTCCAAGTTCGGACTGGAGCAGCGATTTTATCTCCAGGATAAAACGTACGTGGAATTTCGGGCCGTACGGTAGAGCAACGTGGTCTCTTTTCTCGAGCATCGTTCAGAGTTCGATCACCCTCGGACTGCGTGTAGAAAAAAAAATGGAAATTGGTGAATGAAAAAAAAAAAAAAAATGTTAACCAGGTTTTTTCTAATTTGCGAGGAGTGAATGGATACAACATCCGGCAGGGCTTGTGTGGGGATTGCAGAGCAGACTGTGCAGCGAATGGGGTTGAAGAGAAAAAAAAAGACTGCCAGACCGGGAAGGGCTATAGATGCTTATCGTATAGAAAAGTATGGTACAGAGTGTGAGTTTAAAAGCTCGTCTGCGGTTTCTTTCGAACCCATCTCACTGTAATCCCGGAACGGTCCGTTCGTCAGGGCTTATCCGACGTATTGGGAAGATCTCGAGGTCTCGAGACTAATATTCGAACTGATTTTCCTTTTTTTTTTTTCATCGTATTTCTGTTCACGTTCATTCGTGGCTTTCGATGGAGTGACATTCGTGTCTGAGGTTCGTACACTGAAAAAAAATTCGCTTGCGCGCTGCCAAAGAATATTCTTTAAATTTGAATTCTTACAATTCCATATGATATTGGAAGAGCGACGGCAAGACTATGAAGGTGACATGTTATCCCTTCGATCTCGTATGGAATGGTAAGAATCGAAAGTCGAATTGAAACAACAATTTTTTCCTTTGGCAGCGCACAAGCTAATTTTACTTGAGTCATTGACATTTTTTTCAGCCTACAGATGAGTCCTAGACTAGGCATTGAGAACGTTGGGTTCGGTGAAAAAATGATGAATTTTTAGTTTTTGATTCATCTCTTCATTCATTCAGCATGAGTATAAAAAAATTAATATACTTTCTGCACTTAAGAAAGAGAAATAACAAAAAAAAATCCATAATTTTAAACTTCTGACGTTTTCGAATAGCCTTTTTTTTGTTATACACATATACGTACAATTGTATATGGAAATTTCGAACACAAGCAAAAGAAATTTATTGTCAGCAAAGTGGCACTAGCGAAGGCAGGGTTGAAAATGCGCGATCTTTCAGGACCAACTTCTTAATTTTACCGAAGGCGAACTTCAAAAGAAGCTCCGCGAAGTCTCCGTCTCCGGGAAGTAAAAATTTACGATAAGAGACCCACTGCGCTGAACTCTGCACATGTTCCACATTTGACGATCATCGGATCCGACTATAAATATCCGAGTCTCCGCGAGGAAAAATCCGTGCAACTTGGTATATCTCGAGAGGCCATGCCGAGCCAAAAAAGATATCACCCGGGAGTCCGCGCGTCGCCATTTCGTCTCGTGATTTTACGAGCGTGCGTGGCGAAATGCAGTGCACAATAGAAAACCGGAGAGAGCCGCGAGAGGTCTCGTCTCAGTCGGCTGGAGAGATTCTTTGTAGCGGCGGCCAGGAAGGCGCAACGAAACTGCTGCGCTGCACGAGCAGCAGTAGTGTCCGTAGACGTATGGTCGGACGCGCGAGACCGAGACGGCCGGCGCGTACGTGGGAACGGAAGAGGAGGAACGGAAAAATGCGATGAAGGAGAGTGTCGGGAAAATACATAGAAGGCGACCAAGAAGTTCGTCGGTTCCGATGTTACCGAGAGACTCCTAAAGCTTCTTGGTCTCTCATACGCTGCCGCTGTTTCTATTGCCGCTGCTCCTGCGGCTGCTGGTGCAAAGGATCGATATCCTTGTCATAAGCTGGCACGAGCTTCGGGACAGCACGTGTCGGCCATTCCCGGTCTCGCTCCCTCGCTCGCGGCTCTCCTCGGCCGCAAGCTCGGCCACGAGCACACCAACGATTATAGATTCGCGAAATAAGTAATTTCGACGGAACGGAGAGGGGCAGAGAACGATGCACACTGTCTCGTTCACTTTCCATTGCATTAATTACCGCCCTGGTAATTGTTGTTATTATCGCTATATTTAACCCTTTAACCCGGTGGTAGTAGGTCATGTGCTCGGGTTAATCGGACACTTCTTTCGTTGGGAGATTCTTCGTATAGGGGTGAGGGCGAGAGCTGGAACAGGTAGGTTTAAGTTCACGCCTTATACTGCTTTATGAAGAATCCGCTTGGATTTCATTATATATCATTCCGCTTGTAGCTCATTATATATTAATCTAGATTTAAGTTTACATTGCTCTGTATTGCTTGTTGCTTGCTCTGGTCCTTAGGGGATTTATCCCAGGGCCCAAATAAATATCTAACTATGTATCTATATTTATCTGTCTGCGCTATAAAGACACATCTTGGATCTTCTGGCGATTTGTATTACATTTTTTTTAGTTCTCTCTCCGAATAAAATTGCTGAGGACGGCATTGGTAAAATGATTTCGAGTGCACCAGTGACGCAGATGTGGGGAGGCGAAGAAGATGAGAGAAGGAAGTAATCGTTGAAAAATTTATAATCCTTGGACTAAATGAATCGTCGTTGCGTGGTTAGACTTTTTCTGGGAAGCAAGAGGGATGTAAAGCTGGAGAGTTGGTCCGGGAGATAGCCGAGGGATTAATGGCGTTCGGCCGTTTGTCAGACCAGCAGGAAAGCTCCATACGCGAGTGCTGGACGTTCGTCCACTCCCGTCTGCACACGACCGCGGCTGGATGGAACACACCTCATCCTACTAGTGGCCATGCTGCCGATGCCGCTGCAGCCTCCTCTCCTCCCTGGTACATACATCCTATATTCCTGGCTGCGCCGTCGTCCGGGCGCGGATGCAATTTAATCTCTCGACAAATGAACGCTGCCGGTAGCCTCGAATCACGGTGCGTGTAATAAATTTGTTGTTTACCGTCGAACCGTCACTGCACTGACAGAATCTCTACGCGATAAAAAAAGGCGCAGGACGAGATGAAAGAATCCGCGGGCTTCATCACGAAGAACAAGCATCACGTAGAACAATGAAGAACTGCCTTGATTACATTTAAGAGCAACGTAATTGAACGAAGAGATAAATTGGTCATTCATTTTTACGACCTTGTTGCAATGATATATTAGTATTTATGCACCGAGAATCGGTACAAAAAAAGGTTGAATCATATTCAGTATTTCAAACCGAATAAACTTTTCCTTTACCAAAAATCCGTACAGTGCATGGTTTTTTAGCTACAGGAAGCTGAAGATTTCCGCCAATGAGGCGATCGATAGGCGACGCGCTCGGCAGGTGGCGCGCGCAGTCGCCCGAGTTTCTTTGGCTGAAAGCTTTGTAAGCTTGTATCTCGAAAACTATGCACATTAGAAGATTTTTTCCTTAGAGAGTTCTTGATCACTTTTGAATGCTGAATACAATACTGCACTTTTATGACAATTTTGGCCCTAGTAGTCTCATCATAGATATTGGCACATTCGGAGTGTAATATAGGTTATCCGATAGAATCTTACTAAGAAAATCTTCCAATTTGACTTCACAAATGACCTTAAAATCGAAGCGTGTCATGGTGTTATTTGCAATGAGTCCGTGGGGTCGAATAAAAAAGATAGAGGGGGCGAGATTGAGCTCTCGAGGTCGTCTTATCGATTCCCAAGTTTGCGATTTCTATCGTTAGCCGTGCGGAGAGAGAGAGAAAAAAAATATATCGATGAAACATTAAAGGAATGACGATGGCTGAGGGTTGAAGGACGTTGCGGGACAGACAGAGGCCTTGAGGATTATTTCGTTTGGGATCTGGGGGTGGCCGATAAGGGTCGCTTGAGTGAGGGGGTCGACGCAGTGTCAAGAGACGGAGTGAGATCAAGGATCGCGGGAGGGAGGATGCACACACCGGAGCCGTAAGTCGAGTGCCCCGGGGGTGGTATCGGCTACCAATTGGCCGGATGTATCTAATATCGCGCCCAGGTAGTTCCCGCGGGAATACATAAGTGGCCAGGATACACGAGACCACCAAGCCACCAGGAACCAAGATCTCGATTACCGACCTGCATCTTTGATTCAGTTTCACATTACGCTGTTACATACTTGATTCCGGTCTCCGATAAATGGATTCATAGGAGAGACCAAGGTAATCACTTCCTTGATCCAAATTAAATGTCCATATAATTTATACACAGATTTGCCACACTTTGCCATAGAGAAACGATATAGAAATGGTTTTTCACGTCATCAGAACACCGTTACGAACAATCGATCGTGATTGTTTACCCAACTTCTTATAACCGAGGAAAAAAATAAAACAAGTTTTGGTTTGTCTAACATCGATAGATTCTCCCTCAAGATTTCACGGAGTAAGGGCGACTCGCCACAGGTGAACAGCCTCATCAGCTAAAAAAAAGCGTGAGACTTCAATGAGTGTTCACAACCGATCAAACTTTTGCTCTAGCAAAACTCCGTACGAGGCCTAGTTTCGTACTTTGAACCGACAAAGTTTTCGACCAATGAGAGGCCCCGAAAAGCAACAAAATCTTTAGATCCTCGTAACGCGGAAACTATCAGCTGTAATGGAATTTAATCGCGGCCAAGGTACTCAGTCTGGAGCCGTGAACATTATGTGATCCATTATTACGGCAAATTTTGTGGCACCGCCGAAATAACCTGCGATATGAAAACTAAAACTATTTATTGCTCCAGCGATATGTTCCTTGGATCTAAGCTCAAAACACCAACTTCCAACAATCTCGTTTGCAAAAACTTTTCTCCATTTTTCTTTAAAATTCATCGGCTTCTCATGCAGAATATAAGTATTACACCACCGTCACTTCGAAGAATTCATGAATCTTGTATTAGAGGAAAAGTATTCGTAAGATGCGAGAAGCGAGCGGAGGAACTTTTGTTTCCATTACCTTCGGCGTAAAACTTCCGTTCGCGGGGCTCAAAGCGAGTGAACTATGTGGCGAGGGGGCTGCAAGGTAAAAGGGGAAGCCGAGAAAGAGGTGCGAGTGACGGATGAGAAGAGTGGGCGAGAAGAATAAGGGCTCGGTTAGAGACGGAAGTGGAAACAGTAGCAGAAGCTTAAGGGGTATGGAAGAGATGAAAGAGGTCGTTTAACGAGCGAGAAAAAAAGGTGGTACCCAACGATTTGGACCAGGGCTGAGGGGCGAGGTAAGGGGGAGGTGAGTTAGTGTGAGCAAGGTTGCGTGTGGTGCTGTGAGAGAAATAGAAAAGCGTTAAAGGGAAAGGAATGGAAAAAAGGAGTCGTGCGAGGCAAAAAGTGAGAGAATGAGAGAGCTCTGCCCGGGATCCGGTCAAACCCTCTTGCTCGCTTCCCCGCTCGCAACCCCTCGTGGAACTTCGAGAGATACTCGACCAAGGGGACTGAAAGGACTAAAAGCCGACGGGAACAGCATCGAGACTTCTGGCGGTGATGCACTTCGCTTTTCCATTCGCGGTGCCGATGCGACCTTTTCAAGAGCCGGTTCAAATGCCGAGGAAGGTGCGCATTGGTGACTCGCGCTCTCCTACGGCAAAGTAGACTATGCAATAAACTCTTCGAATCGAATATTCACGTTGGCTTGCATACGAAATAATAATGTCGAAAGATCAAACTGAAAGAAAAGATGCATTCATTTTCGTCGTGTATGATTATTCTTTTAATGCCGTAACTAATTAACAGTCGCTCGCGCATTCTGTTTCCGATTCGTTGCTGCGCGGTAGATGCAATTATTAAACGGGATTCCGGGAGCGAGCCTTTGCTAGAGTTCGCAATTTATCACGATTCTCTCTCGGCCTCTCGTTCGCGAGAGAAATTTCAATCCTCTCCACGGCGTTCCACGGCGTTCCACTACGAAATTCATGGGATACCTCGAATTTCATCGACGGTTCGCGGGGTCGTGTTTATTTTTTTAATCGCGGGTCGTCTCATTACCTCCTTCGCGTCATTGTCATTAGACGAGAAGAATTCTCGAGGGGGGTTTCGATCGTCGTTTATAACTGGCGCCATCTCTTCTCGATCGACTCCTCTCGCTCCCCTCATTTCGCGAAATCACTCGCAGAGAACAGTGGCGCTTATACTCTCACAGTCGCATTTTAATGGTGATTCGCGCACTCTGGACAGGAGCCGTTGATGCGCGGCTGGCGCTGTTCCCAATCGGGGATTCCCCGACTAGGCTGCGCCCGGGGGATTCGTAATTGAGCAACGATAGCCTCGTTTTTTTAATCCTCTTCTATTTTTATTTTTTCTTTCTTTCGAGATAGATTCCACTTTACTCTTGCCATCCTACTATTCTACTAGGATTATCCGACGAACACTGCTGTCCGATCGTCATCCACTCCACTCGATCGTCGGCTCTATGAAAAATAGATTATTGAATCGACGCCATCGCCGTGCGCTTCGCTCACTCCCCCGATACGAAACGAATCCGATTAATGCGATCAAATAGAATAATAACTCGAGGAGACGAGGGGGATTTGACGATTGCAAGGATTCTTCGGACCGTCGGGATACTTGTGAATCTGCCGACGTGAGAATATCTTCGCGGAGGGGCAAATTTACTATCGGATTATACGATCTTTTGTCTCATCAGCGGGATGAGGTTCGTCAGCGGAGGTTGAAAACTTGTCTTCGAGCAGAGATGGTTTCACGCCAACATTTGAATCTTGAGTTCACGCTGAAATTTGAATCTTCATTTCACCCTGAAATTTGAATTTTCATTTCCATCCTGAAATTTGAATCTTCATTTCCACGCTGAGATTTGAATCTTGACTTTCGCTCTGAAATTTTTATCTTCATTTCATGCAGAATCTGTTTCTTTATTTTATGCTGACATTTGAATTTTCGCAGCCTCCATGAGGACAACTATTTGTCAATCGTCTGTAAAATTGAGGTTGCTTACTCGTTAAACTTAGTACGTAACTCGATATACCGAAACTTAAGTGGTTACTTTGTAGTTTCCGTGAATATCCGAAGCAGCGAGTTAAGCTGATTCATGGTGGGAGCGATAAATAGATAGATGTCTGAGTAAAGAGCAACGCAGCGGGAAATCGTTGAGAGAGATAATTTCCTCTCGAATGGTATACCCGTTTGCAAAGTTCACGAAGACGAGACGGGAATCGACGAGCTGGGTGCTCGGAGTGGCGAACGTAAGGGTAGAGATGGAGGTGACGGTAAAGGCTTAGGCAGCATAGGGGGAAGTGGTAGAGGAGGGGGGGGGGGGGGGTGCTGGATGAGACGAGAACAGGAGTGGGTTCCGGTTCCGTGTACGTTACGTAAGTGCTCTAACGAAGACAGGGCAGCCGTTAATGAGTGCGCGCACGAGCGAGGCAAACTCTGAAACGGCTCTGGAAGGGGTGGCTTCTCCTATTCGTATTTTCAAGCTTAATTGGTATTTGTGCTCCGTCATCGTGCTCCGGGCGGGCAAAATGGAAGAAGGTAGGAAAGATAGAGAGATGAGAATGAAAGAATTGAAGGCGCGTTGGCTGAGAGGGCTTGAATCGTAGAAACTGTAACATTCTAGTTCACCCTCGTTCTATTTCGATGCATTTTTCAGTCCTTTTTTCACGCCTCTTCAAGACAACTGATCGCGAAGTCACACGGGGCACTCCCGCATGACGTCACTTTCGCTTCGAGAATCTCGTCACTTCCGCTCGAAAAATGAGGTTTTCAAACAGGATGTGACGTTTTCCCTATGACGTCGGTTCCGGTTGAAAACTGCGATTTTCAAACCGGAAGTGTAATTTTCTTGCATGACGTCACCTCCCGTTTTGCCGTTTCACCAAAGGTGACTTAGATCAATGAAAGGTTACTTAGGTCAATGTTCGGGACAGGAACCTACCAGTTTTTCGCGCCAAGTTTACGACCGCCTTTAGATGTAAGCATCCCAATAGAAAAGTCATTCGAGCGCTTGTTTATTAAAATTACATAAAAAATTTTCTGAGAATTTCCGTCGTGCCTGTGAAGCTCGGCCGGATTATACATAGGATTTGTGCATTAGCGGGACGTATGCGGCTGTTGGGGATAGCCGCAGCGTCTCTCCGGCCCGCGGAACCTCAAATCCCATTTTGCGTTTTCACCGTACGCTCTTCACTCTCCTCTCCTTCGTTCTCTACCCTTTCGACTATAGATATATTTACCACGGAGGAGAGAAGGCTTTCTCCGCAATCCTCGCCAAACTCACCCCAAGACGTTGAAAGCCTGGAGGCGGCATTGGACCGCCGTGGAGGATACCAGCGGGAGGCTGTTCGCTGTCACAACCCCCTGTTGTTCCTCGGCCAGTAGGACGACTATGACTCCCGTTCCACTTTCTCAGAATCACCGTAGGAGTTGGGAGAACTAATTTGTTTAATCGGCTCACTCGTCCCTCCACTCTGGACTACTTCAGTGGCTTTTGAATAATTCGTTGGTGCCCGGCGTTGGACCAATCTCTTGCAGCTCCGGATTTCGCTTCCTCCGAACAAACCCCCCCCCCCCCCCCCCCCCTATCCAACTGCCATCCTAAGCGACTTTGGCACTCATGATCCGTGAAATAAAGTTAATTAAACCATCGCTATTTCTCCAAAATAATTGTCAACGGAACTGTGAACGGAGGCTCAACTTTGGTCATCTTCCGCGGTGGGAATTAAGAAAGCAGTCCGGAAGCCTCATTTGCCGCTCGTTGTTCATCATTTTTGATAAATCATTTAAGAAACCATGAGCGATTTGTTCACTCGCCGCCTTTCTTTTTCGTACAGAACTGATCGGGCTTAAGCAATTGTTTGCTGGACATTGGCGTTTCCAGTGTAACGTAAAACTGTTGTGGAAAAGTTCATTTCCTGCTTGCTCCGGCTGTTCTTGTCGTTTCACGGCACCGTCGTGGCTCGAATAATAATGGAATTGGGGTGGACCAGCTTAGCTCTATCCGGTTCGATGCTACCATCAGCCACTGTTCGCCTACAGCGAATGCTTAGAGCAAAGCGTACGTGGCAATGGGACAAGATTAGCTGGAGAACGCGGTTCGGTCACGTCGATGAGGTCGACGATAAGGTGAAAGAGAGAAAGCGACGGATAGAGATAGATCGGGAATTCTGGAGAGCCGCGAGACAGACAGTGGGAACATTTCGCTCGACCCTCGAGAGCTTTAAATTAATTTGTCTCTTCAGCTATAGAGAGTTCGAATTCTCGCTGTCTCGCTACTAGACGGCCACTCGGGAATGTCCTTGTCGTCGCCTCTCAACCTCAACTACTGTAAATTCAAGGCTCTCGCCACGTTCGATATTCATGAATTCGTAAACAATCATAATCCATACTGTTTTACTATATATATATATATATATATATATATATATATATATATCTCATTCCACTGGCGAGAGATCACTGGAGGAGAGGGATAGGGGCAAAAGGGACCCGCCCATTTAAAACGAGGCTTCTCTTCGCCCCCCGCGAAAAATTGGTAAAAACAATCTGATTCCAACGCAAGATGACGCGAAGCTTGCTCGGTCGGTAACAAAAACTGTAGTTCATTACATTCAGAGACTGTAGATATTTCGGAAAATTCTTTTCAGTTTTTCTTACCGATTGAGCACAGAATGGGGTTGCCATCCACTTTTAGGCATTATTGGCATTGCCGTCTATAGAATTCTTTATCTGCACACACCGTCCTATATCCGAGAACTGTTTCCTAGGCCTGATGGCACTCTGCGTAGACCTTCCGGAGTACAAGCGTCCACTTTTCACATTCCAGCTAATCGCACAACTACCTACAGGAAATCCTTTCGTCTTATGGCAATCTATCTAGTGCAGACGCTCCGAGAGATAGAAAAATCAGCTCCACTCAACACTTTCAAAACTCGCCTTTTCGACCACTTATTTCATACTCAAGTTCTGTTGAACCGGCACAATGATAAAAGTGCATATTGTACTATCTTTTAGCACTTTTTTCAACCAACACATCCCTCTTAAACCTTTTATCTACTTACTAGCAAATGTAACATAAGATTATAAGAAAGTGTTACTATTATAATATTAATATTTTATTCTACCTTTACACATGTATCTTATTATATTCTCACTATATTTACTCATATTAATCCATAGTTCAACTAGGACATAAAAAATATACCAATGCTATTAACTCGTCGTGGAACGACGCACCAGTATTCTTGCAAGATATCTTTTTGTAGGGGAGAGCGGGGCAAAACGGGGCAGTGGGGCAAAACGGGACAACAGGCCAAAACGCAAGTTTCTGATAAAAATTTGGACGCCCCATTTTGCCCCATCGATGCATCTGGATTTTCTACCCCGTTTTGCCCCACAGTACCATCCAAAAATTATTCGAAAATTGCGATTCGCCCCACTGTCCCGTTTTGCCCCGCCGTCCCATTTTGCCCCGCTCTTCCCGACATATTGTTCGTAGGCATACATGTTTGCAAGGAACGAATTGAACAGTTGGTGGTTGGACTATTGACTACCACCGGATGCAGGACCACGATGGCTGTTCTCGCAAAATAGCCGCGCAGACTTTCGTCTAGCGATAGGAATTTATAGGACCTTTTTTGTAGAGCATAACATTCTCTCCAAAAAAGGTCCTACGGTTCATAAACCCCAAGCTCCGGTTCCCGAATGAATTCAATCGTAAAGGGGATTGCATATGCATGAAGAACTACGCATACATGGCTTGTCATCCAAAACAACGGGACTATCGATACACCGAAACTGAAACACCAAAATCGATGCATCATCCCTCTCTAATATTTACAAACACGAAAATGGGTATCCCGATCGATTGGCGGCTTCCAAAGAGCTTACGGTTATACGATTTCCACCATCCCTCGCGGAATTTTATACAGCGCATAAAAGCTGCCTCCCAAAAATATCTCGTTACACAGAGAATGATGAAAATGGCAACAAAAAAAACCGAATAAAAAAAATAAAATTCCCGCGTGACAAAGCTGGAGAAAGACTATTTCGCTGAAACGGGGATACAGCGAAGCGCACGAAAGGGGGTTGGCGCGATGAGAGCCGCCTTTGGCGAAAGAAGCCAAACAAACGAGCGAGCGAAATATATGTGAGAGATCAGTTTCGCTCCGGAGCTGAGTAGGTTGGTGGTTGATGGTTGAAAAAAAAAAGAATTCTCGCGTGTTTCCGGCCGTTTCGGAGCCTACATTCCCTCGGGGGGGTTTTCACGGGAGATAAGGCACGGAGTCGTTAATTTAGCGGGAACGAGGATGGTCCGGACATCGACCGTACAAAATTGCGACCCTTTCCATTAATTTGATCCAAACATTAATTTCTTTTTTCAGTTTTCTTCTTTTATCGATTATTCTCGTCTCGCCACCGATTGAAACGAATATCCTTAAAATTATAAATTTCCACTATTCATAATAAATAAATTACTCTCTCGTCGCTGCCATAAATTGACGAGCCCTTACGTAATAAAGCATCCCCCGCAGATCCTTGGCTTCTTCGGGGAGATTTTAACAGCAGTCGATAAAACAGAACTCGCTATGATGAAGCGGATTCAAAATTTTTTTTTTTTTTTTAATAAGTACGAAAACCGAGTAAAAATGCAATACGTAAGAAGTATAGACGAGTGGAGAGTGGTTGTTTACATGCGGCAGTTATGAGAGCCGAATATACGCGCCGTGCCCGATTCGTCGTCCAAACGGCAAAAAGTTTTTCCCCTCCGAAGTGCTCGGGGCCTCGGTGTATGTTCGTGTATTGTCGTGTGTGTGTATGTACATGCGCCCGTAAGTTCTCCGCTCCGGTGAAACATAGGTTTGGCCGGATGACGCGGTAAATATGAAAGTTCGAGATGACTGGCCTGCCTTCGAGCGCTGGGGCTGCTTCTCGGACGCATTCTTCCGCCCCACGATCAGGAGCCTACGGGTAGAAAAATCACGAGGGTAAAAATTGGAATCCGAGAGGAACGAAACTGCGAAGATGCGAGGATAAGCTTTATTCTACTTTTACGGCCTTTTCACTGTAACCGTCGGTGCTTTTTTTTAACCAATTTGCTCCATTCGAACAAGCCGGGTATTGAATTTTGGGCTGTTGCACACACGATGCATCCAATCCCTTAAAAAAAACGTTTGTGCTTTCAAAATCTTTCTTATCCAAAAACGACTTCAGTCGACAATAAAAAACAAAGCTTTCTCTATGAGGGAAGCAAAATTACATTTTTTACTTTATTTATTTTGCGACAAAAAGTCTGGCACAGAAAAAATGATATCAGAGTGACCGTAGTCACTTTGTACTATAAAATATAATTCCCCTGAGGGAAAATTTATAGTTGGGAGGATGATCATAAATCGTAATAGCAAATGTAATTATAGTTTAAGCAATTAAATATCTCCCAACAGAAACTACATGTATAGAAGCTCCCTTACACTGTTTAAAGAATGTAAATTTAATGTATAATTGTGATGAAAAATTAATATACTTTTACAGTGAAGATAAAGTAAATGATTGGAATCAAAGTACTATTATAGTAAAATTAAAATGATTAAAAGCAAAGTATTTCTAAAGAATTTAATAATACCCTGTACATTAATTTCCCATTAAATTTCATAAGAATTTTTTTTTCCAGTCTAGGGCATCATTCCTTACACTATAAATAACTATGTTTTCTCGGTGCATCTCAAACGAACTACAGTTTCATTTTGCCCCCAAGTCGTTCCATGTCGTCCCACCCGCCTCTGAATCAGAACTAGCGGGATATTGGATAGTACAACGGTGCGACGTAACCACGCGTATACAGTACGGAATGCATTAACCCTACTCCGAGTGAAACCCGGAATCGGCCACAATGAGACGAACGGATGGAACCGTCGCGAGATAGTTTCTGGGTTTCCACACGGAAACGTTAAATGCTTTGGAACCGAATCACTCGCATTTCTGAATAGTGTGTATGCCGGTGAGTACCGAGCGGAGTTCCCGACCCTCCGCTTTGGAGAACACAGCCGAAGACGGGATGGATAGAGGGAGAGACTGGATGCCGAAGTGGATGCTGAGAGAGCGGGAAGAGAGTCCCAAGGGCTGAATGTACCATTCGCACAATGACACCGCCGCCACTTTAATCCACCCACGGGAACCCTTTCCAGAAAATTACACGCTCTGTCGCTCGGACTAAATTGCGAATACATTGCAACGGGGCGCCCCGGTGTTTCGGAGTACTGAGGGACCGCTCAGGCGTTTCAGCGCGTTTCGTGCGTTCCAGTTGACACTATCTGCGACGGCTTTCGAGAAACAGAAATCCTCTGGGAAGTTCCGTGTAGTTAACAGGCAGCAGGCAGACGAAACGAAAGACGACGACGAAGCTGCGACGAAGTTTAAAAGAAGTGTCAGGACAACAGTAAAAATAGCCCGAAGATGCCGGACTGGTTGAGGTAAAAGATGGCTTGCAAAATTGGATCGGTCATGAAGGTAGGACAGGATGGTGGGGACATTTTTTGGACGGGAGAGCGGGGCAAAAGGGAGCTCCTTTTGAGATGGGATATTCGTCTGATGTTCCGCGAGAAATTGACAAAAATGGTCCATTTTGCCCCCTGCCCCGAGGTAAAGAAAGTCTAAAAAAAAGGCTTATTATTTTTAGGATGATTGGAATTTGCATCGAAAATCTGTCCACCCACGAGCTTCATATTGGGTTATCTTTATTAAATTTCAGTGAATAAAAAAAACAAAAAAATAAAAAATAAAAAATAGCATAATAGTCGGAGTCCGCTGTTGGCTGAGCTGCAAGATAGATAGAGAGCGATAGGATGTTATACCGATGGAAACGGGTCGCGCGAACGACGAAGAATGCTCCGATAATTAATTTATGAAACGATAAACGTTCCTCTTCCGCGAGCGGGTACGCTAGGCGAGAGCGATAACGCGTAGGCTGCTATCATTGGGGAGTGGGTGGTTGTTCAGCCCGTGGGATCGGTTGCCGACGATGAAACGAGGCGAGGTATTCCGAGGGGAACGAAGCGAGACAGAAGTTTCTACACCCGCTAGGGAGGAGAGAGAGGCATAGCCGTAAGCGTGATCGATTAAGCTCTATTTCCCGGAAGCTCTGTCAGAGGAGCTATAGTTAAGGGGGATGAGCGGAAAGCGAACGCGAACGCGCCCCAGCGGCAAACCGGTCCAGCACACAAGAGGCGTGTTCGCTAAACGCGAACGGCAATATCGAAAGCCGCTAAGCTTCGACTGATATCGTCAGCCCTCGTCATCCGATCTGCGCGGATTCGGGCGACAGAATAAAAAAAAAAAAAAAAAGCGTTAGTGGAATTAAAAAAAAAGAAAATTAAATTTGGGGTCCCACTGTCGGATGTAGAGGTATAGGAGTTGCATCCTTTATCTATGCCTCGGTGATCGGCGCATTCTATGTAATGCAGTCTCAAGATTCACGACCTACGGGTCATGTCTTAGTGTCATAACTTATACGCGTTTCTAGCGTTGGACCATCGATATTTGAGTCGTGTTACATGTTCATGCTTTAGAGATAAATTCTAGAGAAAAATTGAAATGTTTCCCTGTGACGGCATTTCCGGTCAGAACATCTAATTAATAATACGAAAGTGACGTCACGCAGAAAGATTAAAAAATGTTCTGGTCTGAAAATCTAATATTTCGACCGAGAGTGACGTCACATTGAAGTGACGTCTTAGGGAAAAACGTCACGTCCGCTTTGAAAATCTCATTCTTCACCCGGAAGTGACGTCATACCGAAAATACATGACTTCCGGTCGAAAAATGAGATTTTCGTACCGAATGTGACGAATTTCCGGTATGAAGTGACTTTCAGTAGAAACGTGAGATTTTCAAACCAGAAGTCCCGAAGTCCCTTTCAGTCGAAAAATGAGATTTTCAAACCGGAAGTGACGGTGTGATGTCACTAGTTACTATTACTACTAGGGTAAGGGGCGAGGCGCCCGACGGCCAGTTGTAATTACCGTTAATCTTGCTAACTTTTAATTTCGGCGGCAGTTCGAATTGGAAGGGAAAAAAAATGTGAAAAAGGGGTAGAAAAAGCCAAGTTTCATTATCATTCTAGATTGCCCAAACAAAAGGTATATTCGTTCAGCGAGAAACAGAGACGCGGGGGAACGAGTGCGATACAAGGCACCGAGAAAATGAAGCTCGGGAGCGTCCAATCAACGTCTCTGGTATCGCACAGAGGTCGACTACTACAACCAACGATTGTCCGTGTCGTAGCTCGAATTTTTTTATTTCGCATTTCGATTGTACAATTGGAATTTCCAACACGGATTTATCGAACACTCGTGTCCCCCCTCTTCGCCGAACTCGACCCAGCAAAACTTCGCTTCTCTCCGTTTCCCTATCTCCCGCATCGGCGTCCGCTAATTGGAAGGATTCGCGTCCATGAAATTTGTTTTCACACCGACTCGTTATCACGCGACTAAGCCTCTGCAAATAAAATAGTACTTCGCGATACTACGCATGACCAGTATTTTTCTCAGAGGGCTTACTAAGAAGCGCTATTTTCGCCATGCGTCACACGCACGAAAAGGGAGACCTTTTGTGCATGTGTGACAAAAATCACATGTGTTAAAGAAAAAAAAGTCAAAACCCCAGAAAATCTGACCGCTTGGATAGATTTCGGACAAATTCAATACCAAAGGTCTTCGATCAAAATATTATATTCGTGTGCAGTTATATGATGATAGCTCGAAATATACACAAGTTGAATACCACAAATATATTTTTTTTTAATTCAAAATCCCGTAGAATCTTCAATTTGGGTTCAATCTTCGTAAAAATTGCACTGAATGAACAAACGTGAACACTCTACTAGTGTACCAAATTTCCACTGGCTATCTCAAACCGCTTCGGCTTGACAGCCCGAGTTATGTTTTAAACGATGCAAGTCCATCACACACACATACACACATGACGGCAAAAATCACATTTCCCGACGTTTCAGACTATTTTAAGTACTCCGACACTAAAATCTCGGAAAATTTTTTTTCCTTCTACGAGGAAAAAAAAATTGAATTTCTCCGAAAAAATATTGTGTTCGATTGTGGGAATTTTTTAAAATGATCAGAAGACACTTTTAGAATTTTTTATGCTAATGCAGAAATGTTGCCGCAATTCAGCGACGTCGGGTGCGGGGCTTTCCCGCATCAGTAGGGCACATCGGTTGCGGCGGCGCCAGTGATAACGTCAGTATGCGAGCAAACCGAGCGGGTTTCCAGGCCCACGAAACCCGTCTTTTGCATGCCCCGAGCAACGACGAGGAACGAGGGAGTTCCTTATGCGCGCACCAGACGTAAGCCAGCGACTGTATCGACGGGTCGTGAGACGTACCGAGGGGCTTCAAAGAGCCTCGGGAATGTACATTCAATAATATATGCAGAAATATATATATATATATATATATATATATATATATATATATATATATATATATATATATATAGATCCTGACGTACTAAATTTCCAATATTCAATGAAATTCTACCACGGTATAAAATACAATGAAAAATTGTTCAATCAAGATTTATTCATAACAATAATACAGCATGCGGAGGGATAAAAAAAAGAATGAATCCAGAAATGGATGAATTTATGTCGCGGGATAAGAGGTAAAAGAAAGTCCCGTGGGATTTACCGTGCGGCAGTTGAGGCAGTTGAGAAGCAAAAGAACGTCGAAACGAGCTTGGGTGCACCAGATAATACCGAACTGCCGCATTGACGACGAGGGTTGGAGGAACGATATGGGGTTGAAGAGTAGCGTTTCAAACGAGGCATCACGCGGATCGAGGATCAGAGGGAATGTGTAAATGGAGTCTATCGTGTGAGGAGGCTGAATAGGAGCTTTAGCGAATCGTCAAAGAGAATAGCGGTTAAATATTTTCATCCATTAGCATTGATTGAGTAAATGAAATTGTGAAAGAACGCATTGATCAGTATCTGCTGCTTGGATTGGATTTCAATAGAGGATTTTGTACGCGGATCGACACCGATAAATAGTCATGTTGATGGAAAGGCGACGAGTATCTGAACGGGGAAATCACGAAACTTCTAATGGGTTTCTGTAGCCTTCGGTAGAATTTTGGTTTCAATAAAAGAAAAATGATACGATCATATTCACGGTCCAATACTGAACAAACTTTCCCTTTGCGACATTTTTCTACGATGCATAGTTTTCGAGATACAAGCCTATAAAGGTTTCAAGGCCAACGCCGCATCGGGCGATTGTGCGCGCCACCTACCAAGCGCCCGATTGGCTGAAAAGTTTAACCGCTCATAAGTAGAGAACTACGCCTCTGAGAAAGTTTTCGCAAAGGAAAAGTTTTTTCAGTTTTTGACGGTTAATACGATCATGGCTAGTTCGGCCCGATTCTGCGTGTACATCACTAATGGGGTCGAAAAAATGAATCAAACAATATTTCACTTGTCTCTTCGGAGAAGGAAACTAAATACTGGTGAAACGTTAAAGGGCGTACCTGGTTTCTTACTAATGGGGTAGAAACGCGACTCTACTCGTGTTTTTTTTTTCTCGCAAAGTGCATCCATAATTGATGGAGTTGAATCTCCGTTACACGAGGTGACACTCTGTCGTATGCACTCTGACGAATGGCAGAATGTACTGCAGCATCCATATTACCCGCTGAGGCTTCCCTGTGGAACAGATGCGCGACAGTGGGCTCTCTCGTTGAGTTATTCGGTCGGTGGTCGAGGACCGGCGAACAAAAAAAAAAAAGAAAAGCCTCACCAACCATCCCAAGAGAGGGATGAAAATAATACTGTAAAGCGTGAAAGTTGAGTATGCATGGAGTCGAAACGAAAATAGAATAAATGCATCTGATGCAGCTGCGCATCAGCAGAGTCGCACTGTTGAACTGTGACAAAACGAAATTGTGCATTGTTATACACAGGTGCGCTCACCAAGTTCCCCATTCTCGTACATCCCATTATTCATCGTATGTGTGTGTATATCGTTCATTCTCTCTGCTGAATCGAATTTCGTCGGCCGTTACTGAAGCGTCATTAGGAATATATAAACAAAATGTAATACTATTCAGCGTCGCGCGACACGCAAATTTTTCACCGTTCATGGATATTTATCGGACGATAACCGCGAATCTGCGTGGGATTAGCGGCACGTGCATCTCGTCAAATAGACCATTGATGTCGGGTCCAATTAATTAAGTTACAATAAAAAGCACGTGTCGTCAATTTGTAAATTTAAACGATTTTTTTGGAAGAGATTTTATCTTTTTTGCAGGGCATGTATTTTCAGTGTATAACACGAATTCAAGTACGAACTTAAACACAAGCGCAATTTCAAACTTTAATATAAATTCCAGTTCATACTCATGTATGAATTTAAGTTCAATCTTAAGTATCAATTCTAGTTCAAAATTTAAGTACGATTTCACTGAATTTCATTAAAAATATTTGGATAAACAGACATTTTGAGAGCACGGAAAAATGTGTATGTTCCGCCAGAAGCGAAAGGGTTAACAAAAATGGCATCGCTTGACGTAACTTATATTACGAGCTTAGCAGCCCGGCGTTTTTCGCAAGACACGCTCGGCGGTCGAGGATCGAAGAGTAATGGGTCGATACGAACCTGATGTGAGTCGTTTTTCGAAGATTCGAACTTGCTGAGAATCGAGGCTTTTCGTCTTTCCTCCGCATCGCTGTTTTTCCACCGCCCATCGGGCCGCCGTCTCCGTTATCCCACTTTTCCCTGCAACCGCCTCGACGGATAGGAGAGCTTCACTCATTTCTCACCCGCTCGCCTCCCCGCGCCAAAACTCCGGCACGCTCTTCCGCCTCTCTCTTTCGCGATACTAACCTGGGAAATTGAGATAGGAAAACGCTTTTGCTCGTCGGTTTACGGGACCTTCTGGTTACTACCAATATCCTCCTCGAGCTCTCGCGTCCTTTTATTCGGCTTCTGGCGCGATATACCATGGGATATCACGAGGATACAGATTCCAATCCCGAGGCCACCGCAGCTGCAACATCGTACAATGTTTCATCGGATCTTGCGGCTTTTTCTTCGTCGTCATTGCGCTTTCTTTAGCACGCTTTACGATACACCACATTCACGTGTTTACAGCACAGTCCAGAAGGAAAAATTGCACCACTCGCGTGGTGTCGACCGAACGGCAGTCTATCATGCGCACTGGAATTGTGCAAAAAGCTGCAAGTTCGGTTGAAGATTTTTCTTAAGTAACAGCTGATTAATTTTGGGTCTTCGTGCTCGGAGTACGTGAGAACTGCTTTGAAGGTAGCAGACATTATTATGCGTCTTCTTTTTCTTCTTCGTCGGTCTCGTTTTATGCCGCTAGGCCAAGCTTCGGAGCAGACAATCTATTTAGAGTACAGCATGAAGTATCGTACAGTGGCAGCTCGATTTCCCCCACTCTTCGCTCCTCGATTCTCGGGAGGCGTGGCTTACGCTTGACGGGGATGCCAGTGCGGCACCGTCGTATGCGCGCGCGCGACAGATTGCGCTACCGCGCACTCCCACTCCTCCCGCGGGTAGACATAGTGGGGGCGCGCGTCTAGAGGAAGGGAGAACAAGCGGGCGGATGGCAACCGAGGCTCCACTGTATGTGTTGGCCGACGCGAGATTTTTTCCCAGTGGCTAGACTGGATTCAACTACCGTGGATCCAGTCAAAGTGTAGCAGAAGAAGACGAAGAAGGCTCCACTGTACCCTGTCTGATTGCCGACGAACGCTACTTCACACATTTTGCTATACTATTGCTCTGCGAAACTCGAAGTACATATTCCGCTCGTAACGCCCGCGCCTGCGGTCATTAAACACGGTAAACTGCGTCCCTCTCCCGCCAGGTCTCCGCTCTCCATCGCTCACCCCCGACATACCGGAGATCGTAAACAACGAGCTGCAAACGGCATAAACTGGTAACTCGAGGAGAACTCGTAGCAGCAACGGCAGCATGACTGGCCAATTGTTTAGATGCGAACTGTGCGAAGCCACAACTGCACTCGTAAACCGTCACTTGATGTCGGTCCTCGACTATTTCCCCCTCAACTCCTTCGCTCGCAGCTTCTATCGCTGACTCCAACGACTCCATCTGACACCGGTGTCTCGCTGATCATTGAAACCAACCAATTTCGAAAATTAATAAAAATAGCTGTAGATTAAATTTGAACATTGCTCAGTCATTATTTTTTTCCATCGCTCGCTGAGCTTTCTTCTTTCAGAAAATATATGTTGATTAATTTTTTATGTCAGTTTTGGCCTACAGTAGAGGCTGACATTGGTAATTTGTGAAAGAATATATATTTTTATTCCAATACATTTCAACAGAGGATTATGTGTTGTTGTTTTGTTTTTTTAGATAGTGATACTGAATTAACTTACCCGCACTGTTGCACGCCATTTTCCTTTCCGTTCGGATCCGGGTGAAAATCGAATCGGTTGATGGTGTGTTTGTATCGAGAACAGCGCATCGGGGTGGAAAGAGGAGAAGTGCCCGAAGGTTTGATCTGAGCCAATAAACTCGCTACTAGCAAGTCCTTCCCGACTTTTTTCCCTTACTTCTCGCTTCCTTTCCTCGCGCTCTCCCGAAGGGTGGCTTTTCTTGCCTTTCACCGCCTGATACGTCCAGAAAACGATAAAAAGTCGGTACCAAGGGTGAAAATAGAAGAATCGAGAGCAGGCAATACTGAGCATAGCCAGTTAAAATGTTGTTCCTCCAACTTGGTTGTATTTCTTTCCGAAACTATCCGGCAAGATAAAATACTTCTTTATTTTCGATCGGAAAACCTTGTAACTCCTTTTTAATCGGGTTACGCGAAATGAAACTATTTTTGCAAGGATAGAAGTCGACTTTCAAAGACCCGCGAAACTCATTTTCTCGTACGATTAACAACAATACAGATACTGCTTTGTCAGTGGATAAGAAAAAGTTTAATTACGTCAGGACCTGAAAATATAAAGTTTTGCCAGTAGGACAATCGAATAGAGCGAAATACGCGCATCGCCTTCGGAGCGTTGAGCTAAAAATCTAACACAATTATAGACTTTCTCCGAGGGTTGATCAGCGCGATATAAATTGCCAGCGGTATAGCCGATGCGGATGTTTACCCAGTACCACCCCCTGTTATCTATTCATGGATCCATCAAGGCTCTCCGAACCGCTATCAATGGAATCAAAGCGATTACACTTTCTGATCGCGCGATCGGCGGCCCTCGGTTTTTAGGGCTCTCGAGGGCGAGGATTGCAGGATTCGTCTCCGTCGCGATCCGCCCTTGTGCCTCGCGGCTTTAAAAAAAAACAAACGAAGTTGGGGTAAAACGCGGGAGAGAGGAACCAGAGATAGAAACGAAATTTACACGCGGAGGAAGTGGGGGTGGAGAGGGCTGTTGGAGTTGCAGAGAAAGGGAGTGAGGGATGGAAAAAGAGAAAGGTAGGTAGAGGATAACGCGGGCTTTCAGTTGAAGGGTCGCCGAGCCAGAACGGGGCATCGACTTCCGGCCGATTCGCATTTGGCCGATGGAGTGTACGCGAAGGGTGGACCAATTGAATATTCTACGAGGGTCGAGTGAACCGATTCGTCGGATTGGCCGGCTCTTTCCTCTCTGTCGGAATCTGTCCGCTTGTCTTGCCCTTACGGGTAATATATATATATATATATATATATATATATATATATATATATATATATATATATATATATATATATATATATATATATATATATATATATATACATGAATTCCGCATAGGTACATACATACACAGTTCGTAATCTGCATATCGAGATTTCCGTCACGAGCTATGAGGCCGTGGCTTTGGAGATCGTGACAATTTTTCATCATTGATGAACGTGAAAACCTGACGCTTGTACAGAAAAAAACGTCACTGCCGGTTAAAAAAAAATTAGATTTTACAATCCGGAAGTGACGTTTTCCGAAGCTCCGCGAAGTTCGAAGAGAAGCTCGTTATTGCTGGTACCGTCGGTAAAACAGCTGCCGAAGAGGTCGAGTCCTAAATGGTCGCTGATGTCTTGCGGAGCCCGGGGAATCCCCTCGAAAACAAAACTTCTTCCGAGCATTTCCACGTTCCTCGAGGATGAGAATTGCGTATCCCGGAGGATCTTTATGCCGGACGCGGTCGAAGTGTTCCCAAGATGGTACTTGCCTCGGAATGTCCCCGCATTGAGGGAGGAGGCTGCGATGAGAGGGGCAGAGGAAAGAGGCGATATACGCTTACGCCGGAGTGGAAATACCGCGGGAAAAGGCTCGCTGGAACAGAGAGGAGGACACTGCGGAGGGCGAAAAAGAGGGGGGCGGGAGGAATTGAGAGGTGGAGGATGCGTAGACCGGCGGTACCGCGCTTCTATCGATCCTCAAAGCCCGCGGCACGCATCTCGTTCGCGAGGGGCTTTGAGAGCTGTACACCTCATCCTTCGCCGAGCCGGGATACAGCGCAGGCAGAGATGTTCGTTTCAGCTCAAAGTTTGCCGGTAACATGGCTGCCATTTTCCGCGAGCTTCGAACTAAAAAAAAAAAAAAAAATCTCCCTCCAGGCACCGTTCCCTTCGTTTCTTAGATAATTTACGAAGCCCCGAGGCCGGACAAAGTTCCCTCGTCGCGCTGGATTTGCAGAGGGAAAGGAGATAATCAGGAGACTAAGGCCAATTCGGATTTGAAAATTTCGTAAATTCGTCACGGACAAGTCGACGAGAGGCGAAAGCCCTTCGCGGAGGAATAAGAATTAAATCCACACGAAACCAAGGACTGAACACATCGAGACTTCTTTGAGTTTCGACTATAATTGGTGGCGCATTAAGGTTACGCTCTCCCAACAAGCTAAATCGACACTAACCGGTTCGAGGTGGTTCGGGCTTGTCGCTATCGATTTTCGAACGCGAGGGAACGCATTTCGCCCGAAGGGGTCAAAGTTATAAACCACCCTAGCGCACCCTCCCCCAACTAGCGTTACGAAATCTTGCACCGTGGGTCGTTTCCACCTATAAACTGCTGATAAATCGGTGGACGAGGAAAACTTCGCGGACAAAAGATATGGAGGGGGAGGGGGGGGGGGAGGTCGAAGAACATCTTCATTGCCTCTAATAATAGCTTCGAAGCATCTACCTCTAGGGATAATAAACTCTTCATAGATAATTTATGAAGAACCTCCGAGTTCCTCTACATCCAAAATTCTCCATCTTCTTCACTCCGCACTTTTGCTAGCTACTCGCTCCCGAATAACCTCGTTCTTTGGCGTCTTACGGAATATTCAATCGAAACGAAATGATCCGAGCTGAACTTTCCCGTCGGGTTATTAACATTTTATGCCGGAGGTACAAAAGTTTCCCGCTGGACTCAATCTTACTCTCATCGTTTCGCATTTATATTGGAACAAGCAGCTGCTCGTGCATGATAGGTGTTCGCTTTGCTACCTCCGCCATTCTTCCGTAAATCGAAAAGCGGAGGAAGGGGTAAGATCGGGACTGCATAGTTTCCTTAAAGAAAAAATCGGATCTTGTTGATAGACTGAACAAGATCCGAAGAGGCTGGGAGAATATTCAGATAGAGGAATGTCCCGGAACAGCGTCAAAGATTAACGAAGCCTTGAGAGAGACGAGTGCACGATCTCGAGCCAAAAGAATCAAGGGATTGAGGAAAACTGCGCCCGGAGATGCTTTCGAGGGGTCGAATAGATTTGCGGAAGTAACCGCGTTAGCCACGCTCCCGAGGACTCTTCATTAATTAACAATGATTAACAGACAGGGGTCCGGCAATCCTGCTGATGATTCCGGGAGAAAGTCTGAGGGTTGACTCGGTTCTTAATTAACCGAAGCCCGGGAGGTCACGGGTATGCGATGCAAAATAGAGACGCGGGACGGTAGAACGACACGGTGAATTCCTTCATTCATTCGTTTCAGTCGTTGGCTACGTTCAGGGCAAATTCCAAGTACTTTTGAAACATAACACATACGCTCTTTTGCCGTAACTTCCGGTATAAAAAACCAAGATTTTCAAACCTGATGTGACGTTGCAGATAAATTATTTTATTTTTCTCTCGAATGTAGATCGAATGCAGCCCGTGACGGAAACGTGTCAATTAAGGAATACAGGAAATTCGGTAAAAGAAGGCGTGTGATACGTCTTGAATGTGTTTGGAATTCATCTCGAATGTAATCAACGACAGAAACGGATGATGTAAGGAACACAAGGACAATCTTGAGACGTAATTTTAGCTACGATTCTCTCTCGACCCGCGAAGCGGTGAACCAGAATCATCATCGAAAGTGATACGCGCATTTTTCTTAAGGCACTAACGCGTGCGTGAATAAAGAGGCGAGGAGTCACGAAGGCCTAGGAGCGGAGCGCACACCTGTTATGCCGGAGGTTGCGCGATTTCCGTGTACCGAAGTGGCCCTGACCTACGAGGATGATAAGGAGAGAGGGTAGCGCTAGCTCTAGCTGGGGGATGACTGCGAGACCAGGAGGGGACGAGAGAGAGCCCCGGATCTCCATGGCAACCCGACAACCCTCACCTGTGCAAGGTAAAAGCGACAGGGGTGGATCCAGTTGGAACGCGCGACCTTCTACCCCGGCAGACCGGCCTTCTCTCCTTCGTGCATCGATCCTTCGAAAGCCGGAAGTGCGTGTGCCTCATTCGCGTGAATGGAAACCCGGTGGCCATTCAGTCGAAAGAGTCGGGGAGAGACTCCTCGGGCGATAGAGGCACGAGAGATCAAGAATGTTTTCATGATCTCCATCCATTTGGAAAGTGCATTAAATTCCTCCGCAGTTCTTCATACATGTGTATTGACGCATCGCTGTGTCAATGCCAACGAAGCGGTTAATTCTTCAAAATTTTGGCAAAACAAACCGTGGAACCTTATTCCGCGTCGAAAACCGAGCAAACTTTCCCTTTGGCAAAACTTCGTACGGTGTACAGTTACCGAGCTACTGAGCGTTAAAGTCCTTAGCCAATCAGATCGCTCGAAAATCGGCTCAAACGTAAATTGCGCCTATCTCGGACACCGCGCACTTTAGAAAAATGTGCCCAAGAGATTTTCTGCTCGGTTTGGAACGCTGAACAAGATCCAACAATTTTTTTCCGTGAATTCCGAACGATGTACCTACAGCGAAGCGGCAAAGTCAGGATTGTTGCGTTGACACAAAGAGCTAGGTGACTTTCCAACTTCTGTACAGGAATTGATAAATCCTCGTCTATCCGTATCACTTTGCTTGCGATTCGCTTGAAAAGTACATTCCCTTCACGCCCGAGTATTTCTCTGTCGACCTTATAAGATCATACTGCTCAACCAGCCTCGCGACAAGTGGCCGGGCATAAGTTTTCACAAAAGTTAAATGGAGCCCGAGACGCTGAGATGTTCTTTCACGGTAGCTGGCTTGCTGGTTCCACCCTTCGGGTCCCTCTTTCTTCTGGTGTTGCGAGTAAAGGGGCGACGGGTATTCTCGCAAGCTCTGAAGCAGCTGAGCCTTGAGGGTTGACACACACACACACATACACATAAGCAAACAAAATACAACCACTCCGGTCCACACCCACGATACTCGCATACGGAAACTCGTGTACAGAGAGCCTCTGCTTCTGTCGCAGCGCACACACACCCACGCGCGAGACAGGGAAATGAATACGACAGTAATTTCATACCTCGATGCAACAAGTGTGAACCCGCTCGCAGTAGGTAGAGCCCACACAGAGCCCCGTAGTCCCAAGAGCTTGCGAGGGATAACCGAGTGAAACACGTAGATAGGCGATACGTTGGTTCTCGTTTGTTTCGCCAAGGACACCAGTCGCTCGAGTACATACCAATTGTTCCATGATAATAATAATCATGTATTTAAAAAAAAAAAAAAATGACAGTGATGAAGCCGCTCGATGGCGGTGTTGGTACGGCGAACGAGTTGAATAGCCGAGTGGATAATCTCCAGTGCACTCCCACACCGTCGCCAATGTATCAGCGATAGTTCCATTGTTTTTACCAGTCTAGCGGGACTTTTGTACATTTGTATAGAAGATAGTCCACTTGTGAATGTAAATGTTTGTATTTTTTTATAGTTGAACTCCTCAAGTTTGAACTTCATTTCAACATTGACTCAAGTTTGGACTTCATTTCGACATTGGCTCAAGTTTGAACTTCATTTCAACATCCGCTCAAGTTTGAATTTCATTTCAACGTTGGCTCGAGGTTGAAGTTCATTTCAATATTGGCCCAAGTTTGAACTTTATTTCACCATTGACTCAAGTTTCAACTTCACTTCAACATTGACTCGAGGTTGAAGTTCATTTCAATATTGGCTTAAGTTTGAACTTTATCTTAACAGCAACTCAAGTTTGAACCTCGTCTCCACTTTTTTTCAACAATAGCGCGAGTTTGAACTTCATTTCAACGGTAGTACAAGTGTGAGCTTCATTAGCGCATAAGCTCTAGTTTGGACTTCCCATCGAACAATAGCGGAAGTGTTAACTGCCCAAGTTGGAGTTCGAGCCTCGCTTCGAACTCCCGAGAGGTTACCGTATGGCTGAGAGTAGGGCAGAAGCTCGGAATTGGGGTAGGACCGGATCGTGACGTAACGAAAGCTCTCGATCCACTCTGGAGACCGGCCTCGAGCGACTTTTTCCCCAACGGTCCGGTTTCGCTGCGCTGGACACACCTGTCGTTGCTCGTCTCCTCGCGAGATGTGTGACGCAAGCCGTACGGTAGAGAATGAGAGGGCGAAGAGGCCATCGGAAGATTCTTCGCTACTCCTCAACACATCCACCAGCTTCCAACACAGCTCTGCCACTTCTCGACCGCGCTCCGGCCGTTTCGGAGCTTTCGCGAGTGTCTTCTCGCGGTCTCTCGCGCTTGTCGCGGTTGTCGTGGTTTTATAAGCTGCGCGGACTTCTATTTCGGTTAGCGGCGAAGCAAACTCGTCCGGCGTCGCATCGACTAGATTCTTATTCGTGAAAATTTGCCACACCGTGGACACACATCGACGGGGCAACGCACTCGCGGAAACACACATGAATGCGTATATTCGTATATAGAAATATGACTGTGCGGCTCGCGGTGTCTTGGAAGGCGCAACGGGACAACTCCGGGGGTTGGTACGAGGGGAGGCGAGACAAATTCTTCTCTCATCTATGTTTATTCAGTTGCGAGGTAGGACTCATCGTTCGCGCGACGCGCTCACTCCCACCGTTCGGGTCAACCGTTAAACAAGTTTTTTTTTTTTTTAATACCATACACTGTAAAAATAAATTGTAAATTTAATGGACTGCAACTTAGATTTGCTTGCATTACTTACATTAATTGAACATTAATGTACATTTTCGTAGAATTAAAACACCAGATATTAAAATTAGAAATTGTTCACCTGAAATTTGAAAAAAAATTTAATTAAAAGATACAAATATTGCTGCAAAATTGCAACGCACATGTGTCTGAAATTTCAGAAACAGTTTATGTAAAAAAAAAGCTTCCGATACCGTTCATTAATTTTCAACCAACATTTTTCGACTGTGCAATTATCCACGACCGATACTTGTTAATCGAAGTGTCCGCACAGCC
Organism: Stenichneumon culpator; assembly: GCA_964017025.1. NCBI lineage: Eukaryota > Metazoa > Arthropoda > Insecta > Hymenoptera > Ichneumonidae > Stenichneumon > Stenichneumon culpator. The sequence goes on along the minus strand of OZ024779.1, from coordinate 12,599,189 downwards.
GGCCAGCGACACCGTAAAGACACGTCGATGTGAGTGAATTTTCATTTTACTTCATTCGCCCAGTAAATAGTTTTTTTTTTTTTTTTTACAACTCAAATAAATAAAATTCTGTTAAAAACCTCAGTGACTCAGAACAAATTGTATTCGTGGAAAGGATCCTCCGTCAATACGTTTCCATTCCCCGCTGGAAAACAACGGCGAGCTTCGTTCCAAAGCTTTTCGCAATACCAACAGCCGTCACCGATCTTTATTTTATCGCTGCCTTTCCCCCCGTAAAGGTAGCGAATAAAAATAATAATAAAATCGACTCGCGAAACAGCATAATACATTTACCAGGATTACAACGCGGATAGTTGCGTTACACTCGACGTAACGCGAAGTTTAGTGGTTCTAGTTTACGGTCGTTGGGTACGGCTTCGAATAGTATTCGAAGGTGCAATGAACCCCTCCGTTGTTACACCCGCTACTGGATTTCCCATCGATCCCGCGATTCCCCACTCTCCTCTCCTCTCTGTCCGCAGGCGTTCGCTCCGCGGGGTACGACTGTTCTCTCCACCGTTGAGTTTTATCGTCGGTGATAAGGTTCCTCGTAACGTTTTTCTATACGAGGACTCGTCGCGTTCTTCTCCTCGTTCGCCATTATGCTCAGTACATATACTGCTAAGAGAGCGTTCGAGCGTGCTGCGGATGCTGCGCGAGAGCGAGCGACCACCGGAAGTGATACCCCTTACCAGCCCGCTCGTTTACCGTACGAATGAATACATTCGAAGCTCCGCCGAGTGTTTTTCGTAATCCCGTAAGAGGCGAATCTCCTGATTACCGTTGGCTACGTGCCGCCGTCCCATTCTGTGTTCTCGCGCCAGATGCGGCGAGCCAGCGCTGGGCCGGGGCGCGAGGGACTCCGGGCCGGCGCTGGTTTTTTTTAATCTACTTTCTCGGGCAATGGTCGGTTCGCCTGTGAACTCACGGGAGCGCTCTCCTTTCAGCGGGTATTACAATGCACCCTGGAGCCTATTCTTGCGACGTTATCGGGGCGGGTCGGGGTCACGTGGACAACAGCACGCGCGAGAGAAACGCGTCTGACCCGGCACTGTTGGTATCCACTGGCAGCGGATTTATGAAGCTTTTCTTTCTTGGGCTGTTAAATTACAGCTTTGTCGAAGGGATTTTTGTATGGATAATTATCATGGCTTTATCAACGCTGTAAGGCACAGAGGTTTAGAATGGTGGCCGGTTGAAGAATATCGGGGTAGTGAAAGGGTTAATACAACGGTGAGTTGAATCGGTGCTTGGAGGGAGTGTGTTAGGCTGAAGCTAAAAAATGGGCAAAGGGTTGATGAGACACAGATAAAAAGGTAAAAATACAGATAAAGGGTGAATGAGAGACATAGGTAAAAAGTTTTGAAAAGTTGGCAAAGGGTTAATGAGACACGCGTAAGAAGGCTATAAAAATAGGCAAAAGGTTAATGGGACGGGTCAAAGAACATCTGGGTAGTGAAAGGGTTAATACAACGGAGGGTTGAATCAGTGCTTGCCGCTGGCATGTTTGGCTAAAGGTAAAAAATCGGTAAAGGGTAAAAAAAAACAGGCGAAAAGTTAATGAGAGTTTCAAAAAGTTTTAAAAAATAAAGAAAGGGTTAATGAGACAAGCGTAAGGTTAAAAAAAATAGGCGAAAGGTTAATCAGACAGGTCAAAGATTATTTTGGTAGTGAAAGGGTTAATACAACGGTGAGTTGAATCAGTGCTTGCCGGGAACATGTTAGGTTAAAGGTGAAAAAATTGGCAGAGGGTTAATGAGACAGGTAAAAAGGTTTATAAAAAAATAGGTAAAGGGTTAATGAGACAGGTAAAAAGGTTTATAAAAAAAATAAGTAAAGGGTTAATGAGACAGGTAAGAGGGTTAAAAATAAGCAAAGGGTTAATGATACGTAGGGTCGGAACGGCGTTTGCCGCAAGCGAAGGGTCAACGTAACCCCTTTCGTCGGTTCATGATTACGTCTTCTACTTCGATATTATTACGAAGTTTCGGAACCGTGAAAAGTTCGTCGAACTCCGCTGTGAGGTGAGCGGTGGGCGGGGCGTTCGGATTCTTTAGAATTCCTCCACGCGCGCTTCATCTCGCCCTTGGCGAAAGGAACTTCCTCCCGCGACAACGCGACAAATATTTTTATGACACCCTGACCCACTTGGAGTCGCGGTCAGCCAAGCGGTGTCCGCCGTCTCGAGCCACGTGTCTCCGCATCGCCGCGACGATGTGAATGAGATTAATGGTATTCTTTGACACGGAGAGAGGCTTTTATTATCAAAAACAATCCATTAATATCGCGCGACGGGAGGAAGCGATATTTTATTTGCGACAGAAGATTACACGATACATCCTCTCAGGACTCTCCGGCGATGAAAATATTCCGGGACGCAGTGAGTTTCAGTGGAATTTCGAAATTTTGTTTCGAATTCAAAAATAATTCGAATAAATTTATGGAATTTATAGATCCATCATTCCTCCTTCATTTTTTTTTTACTTCAGATGATTTTTTTTTTATTCGGCTTTCATATTTCGAACATTATTCGCGAGGGATGTGCAATCGGCTAGAGGACTCCAGAGCGCACCCAGACACACCCTTATTCGCGTTCTCCGATCGCGAAGTCGTCGCGCCCTCGAAGTTTCGACCAGGAAAAGTTTACCTCGGGATCTTCCCATATGCGTCCCCGTGTTCCGAATCCGTATCCTTCCGTATTTTCTGTTGCCCCTCGGAATTGGCCCGCGAGAGTGACTGAGGTGGAAGCACAGAAGGCGGATGGGAAGTTCGACACGACCCGCGGAGTCGAACTGCGGAGAACTTCCCTCTCGCGAAGCATGGACCGATCTCGATTTATTGCTGCTTCCAGCGACAGGGAATATCGCTGCATTGCGCATCGGAGACGAAACAGAAAAAAGGGCTTCGAAAAGCACACGGAGATGGAGAGATGGAACAAGGGTCGGTGGGACGGAGAAAGCGGAGAGAAAAACGACTGCGAGTAAAGGGAAGATAGTGCCCCGTGGCTCTCCGGTAATCGACCACTCGAGCACGAATATCGGAGGATGCTTTGAACAGCGGAGGTACCGCTCAAATCTTGAAAGATGCTGCGGACCGGGAGAGTGAGGGCCACTGCGGTAAACAAATAGCGCAAAGATTCTCGTACATGATGTGAAAAATTTCGATATTCCGTATCAGAATTCATTTTTATTTTATTATTGTTATCATCACATTTATATTATTATTACGATATTCATATTGTTATTATTTGCGTAAAATATGTCGATTGGGCACTCACTGATAATCGCAGATACGCACGGATACTCACAGATACTCGCGGATACTTACAGATACTTACACTCACTCACAGATACGCACGGATACTCACGGATACTTACACTCACTCACAGATACGCACGGATACTCACGGATACTCACAAATTCTCACAAATACTCACAGATACGCACGGATACTCACGGATACTCACGGATACTCACAAATTCTCACAAATACTCACAGATACGCACGGATACTCACGGATACTCACAAATTCTCACAAATACTCACAAATACTCACAAATTCTCACAAATACTCACAAATACTCACAAATACTCACGGATAGTCAAGGACAGTCATGGATACTCACGAATACTCACGTATACTCACGGATACTCACGGACACTCACGGATACTTACGGATACTCACGGATACGCACGGATACTCTCGGATACTCTCGGGTACTCATGGATATTCGTGGATACTCACGGATACTCTCGGGTACTCATGGATATTCGTGGATACTCACGGATACTCATAGTGCGAGAACGCGGGCCGACATAATCGCTAGTAGTAATAATAATAATAAATGGAATAAGGCTGTGCCCCAGTCACTCTTCGTCAACCTCGAGGTACTTCCTCGTCGGCGAGAATTTGACGAGCCGAGAGAGTTTTCTCCGGGTGCTAAGCCTCCCGCAACGGATATTATACCCGATGGGAAAATCGACTTATCCTGAGGACTCTGCGGTCCGTGGTAATGAAGTGCCACATCGGTGACGGAAGACGAACGACGCACGGGGGATAATACCGAGCATCATGCCATATAGGTACGTCGTCTAGTGGAAAAGCCCTCTCGTTCACTTGCTCGTTGTAGGCCACCTCGGGTGATTAATTGCACCGATTCGCGAACGAAGCGCTGACTGCGAAAGCCGACGGGGAATATTCTTCGGGCGCTTACGCCGGGCTCTCTCTCTCCAATCAGCCTCATTTTCCTCCTTCCGGCAAGTCAAACGATGCGCGGAAAATTAATAACCGACCGATCGATGGAGAATATATCATGTACGATGTATATCTGTGTGCACGTGTGTGCAGAGGGGGCAAAACGGACTGTTTTTACCAACTTTGCAGGAGGGTAAAAAATGTCTCATCCAGAGTGGAGAACACCGGTTCGTTTTGCCCCAGCTATTCCTGTATGCGCGGCGTTGGGAAAAATTGCCAGCGGTTCGTCAGCACTCGTAAATTAGATTCTTGGATCCATGTCAAAATCGCACTGTGCGTCACGGTAAAATTTTAAACTGACGTTTGCCGTTCGTATTTTTTTTTAATTTTATTTTTCGATCCACGAAATGTCTGGGAATGCATTGCACTTTTTATCTCGAGATAAAAATAAAAATTTGGGTTATATGGGAGGTAAAATAAATTATATGTTAGGAGACATGAGGAGGGTTAATTTGCACGTACTGCAATGAATAGTAAAAAAAAGAAAAAAAAAAACTGACGAACAGTTCTGTGAAGAAGCGAGGAGAATTTGTAGTAAAGGAGAAATGTTAGACTGAGAAATCGTGTCATCCGCTAAGAAAGTGTCCTCGCAGACGACGCTCCAATTTCAAGAAACGCCGGAAAAGTTCCAGCTCGACGCGATCCCTCCAGAAGCATGTGTAATAAAAAAATTTATGGACGTGAGGTATTGCGCACGTACAGCAGTAATTTTTTTTTTTTTTTTTAAGTACATTCAAGCTTTTATCGCGAGTCGCTGTATTTCAGTCAATTTCCTTTTCTGTACTTTTTTTTCTTATTTTTTTCCTTTTTAATCATTCCTCTACAAAGTTTATTGACCTTTCGTTAGAATATAGTGCACGCGATGAGAATACGGTTCCCCTTCCTATCTCGCCGACTCGTTATGCAGCCGCGTCTCGTTACGAAAACATTCACGCGGATAGCTTCCCCGTCGGCATGAATACCGAATTCGATCCTGAAAGCGAAAAAACTTCTTTTTTTCTTTTAATATCAAACTTTTTTTTATACCATCTGTAACGGAAACTCCGTCTGTCTGTGTACGCTCGCGATATGATAGATCGATAAATTCACCGGGGATGGAGAAAGAGTATAAGAATTTCTGCCAATAAACTTGCAAGCTTCTGTAACACGAGACTATAGAAATAAATGGCTTTCTCACCGCTGGAGGTTTGTTATGTACTCCGACAAAAAATATTGAAAAATAGCGCTCGCAGGCTTGGAGAAAAAAAAAAATTGATCCTCTTAATTTTCAGGGAGAGAATAGAAATTGATAAAAAAAAGATTGTACGGTAAAAGTGGTGAATAACGGTTCGGCCGACATACAATTAAGGTAGTCCTTTTATACCATCCAGAAGTGTTCGCAATTCCCTCTAATTTCTCTATAACTTATGCGAAATGGACACCACTCGTAAGGATTACCTTAATTAGTCTGCCGATCGAGCAGGACCGTATTCAATTTTTTCGTGAAACGAATCATAAAAATCAACCGTAGAAATTTTTAGGCAAAAAAAATCCGCAAAAATGAAGGTCTCAGCAAAAAATAAATAAAAGAAGTATCGAGTGGTGCGCGGCGTCAGCCGAGCGTGCCACAGATAGTCGAAAGTTAAATTAGTCGGTGGCTAATAGAAAGGGAGATCGCTTATAAAATTGGCCAGGTCGCGGTGAGGCGACGAGGCAGCTCTTTTTTTCCTATGCGGTGAGTCCGTGTGACGACGAGACGTGCTGAAATATATGCTCTGCAATCCTGCTCTGAAGAGGAAAAAGCCATTTGTATATTTTTTTTTATTTCCTACTTTTTTTTTTGGGAAAGTCACTTCGATTTGTATTTTCAATGGAGTGGTGTTTGTGTCGAAACGTATTTTCGGTAATTTGTAGGGAAAAAAATCATTTCTATACCGACGAGTCTCATAGAAGTTGTCTCACAGCTTCTGCACTGTTCGGATCTCTTACTCGCAGACACCAACGCAGATCTATTGTTAACTCTTGCCTCATACGCTTTTGCTCCGGCGAGGAGAAAGCCATTCTCATTTTTTTTATTTTCTACATATATATATATATATATATATATATATATATATATATATATATATATATATAAATTAATTTGCTCCGAGTTGTATTTTGCCAGGAGTGATATTTGTGTCGAATTGCATTTTCGGTAATTTATAGAGGAAAAAACACGCATACATTTTTATACAGTGCGCGGCGTCAGCCGAGCGTGCCTCAAATAGTCGAAAGTTAAATTAGTCGGTGGCTAATAGAAAGGGAGATCGCTTATAAAATTGGTCAGGTCGCCGCGACGCGACGAGGCAACTCTTTTTTTTCCTACGCGGTGAGTCCGTGTGACGACGGGGCGTGCTGGAATATATCCTCTGCAATCCTGGTACCGCGAACTTTTTCGTGACCCTCCCCCCCCCCCCCCTCCTCCGCATACTTTTTCTCAGTGCCTCCCTTCCCCTCCACTTTTCTGGTTCTTTTTTCTCCTCCTTTCTCTCGCTTTGTTCCGGGCGAAGAGGGCAGAAACGGGAGGGAGAGTCGAGGAACGTCGACGAGTTACGAGCGACAGGTCTACGAGCCTCGGCCGACGAAGCGTGCTATGCCCGGCAGCCTCCTTCCCGCCGCTCCCGAACTGCAGGCAAAGGGGGTGAAAGCGAGAAAGGGTGTACCGTAGAAATAGCCAACGAGGACCGGGCACCAAAGTACCGGCAACAGCGAGAGCGTGGAAGGAAATAATTATTTTCCCAGAGCCTTTAATTGACGACCCGAATACTTCTCTCCGGTTCAGAGAATTCCCAGAATTTTATTCAAGCCCGTCGTCCATAGGACCACTTTTAAACTCTCTTGCATTTTTTTTACTTTTTTTTTTTTTTTTTTTTTCAAGTCACATATATTTAAGGACAAAACGGGTAGACCGGTTTTAGTGATTTTTAGCTCGCCGCACTTTCAATGTTAACATTTTCCCAATATAATAATAATAATAATGACAGACCATAGCACTGTGCACTATTGTCGTGTGCAAAAATTGTACATTACTCCACGAGGGCGAAATAGGTTTTTCTAACGAGTGTGAGTTTGGAACTGAAGGCGAACGCTGTAATCACACGAGTGGTTGCGAAAATGGCGGTTTTACGCACGTGAAGCGGGCGGAAAAGTGGCCGTTTCCGCACCGAGTGATGAAAACTCATTTTTCGACCGGAAGTGAGGTCATACCGGAATCACGTCACTTTCAGTAAACTTCCGGAATTCTAAATTTCAATGCTACAAATTCCATAGTCATTACACACATTAGTATTATTTCAATAATATATTATAAATTTAATAAAAAATATAATAGTAATTATTATAATTATTGAACCCATTTGGGAGCTTAATGTTTAGATAGTTTCAAATTTCTGCGCAATTCGCAGCTAAAAATTGGTGTATCGATTGGTTATCGATTAATCGGAAGACCGGCCGTGCAGTAACGGTTTCAAATCGTGTATATAAATATTTGTTTCGTCTCTGCGGAGGCGCACGTTTCAGCGATATAACGTTATTGGCTCCCGAGCTAGATCAAACGTTTCTCGGGGATATTTTTCCTCGCATTTTCATGTCCACGAGAGCTTTTTTCAATATAATGTGTAACCATGGAAAGGACAGATGAACTATACGCGTCCTACCGCACGGGAGCGCCGTTGTGCGGAGAGGTAAATGGTGGAGCTGCGACTCGCGAGGTTTGTGCATTCGCGCGATTGTACTTTATTTGTTTGGGTATACAAGCAGGGCAGAAGTATCGTACAAAACATAAGCATAGTATATACGCGCCACGCTCGATATGTGGATGCTTGAAACGTTCGCGACGACATTTTCTCATTTTTTTTTTTTTTTTTTTTTTTGTGCATTTCTTTGTGTCTCGTTTTCGCTTTCTCTTTCCAGCCACCGACATTCTATCTCGCCGGTGTATAGCGTTTCCTGCTGAATTGTCCTTTTTTTCAACGAAACTCCTATAACGCCTCGGTCTATTAAACTCTCGCTCCAACGCCTGTGAGCGTCCTGGGAGAGGAGTCTCGTAAAAGTTGTCTCGTCTCTTCTTCGCTCTTCGAACCTCTTATTCGTAGACACCCCTTTCTTCACCAACGGCACGCGCAGACCGATTGTAAACTCACGCTACATACGCTTTTGCTCCGGAGAGGAAAAAGTCATTCGTATCTTTTTTTTTTATTTCCTACTTTTTTTTTTGGGAAAGTCACTTCGATTTGTATTTTCAATGGAGTGGTGTTTGTGTCGAAACGCATTTTCGGTAATTTACAGGGAAAAAAATCATTTCTATACCGACGAGTCTCGTAGAAGTTGTCTCGCCGCTTCTGCACTGTTCGGATCTCTTATTCGCAGACACCAACGCAGTTCGATTGTTAACTCATGCCTCATTCGCTTTTGCTCCGGCGAGGAGAAAGCCATTCTTATCTTTTTTATTTTCTACATATATGTATATATATATATATATTTTTTTTTTTGGAAATTCGCTCCGAGTTGTATTTTGCCAGGGGTGATATTTGGGTCGAAGCGCATTTTTCAGTAATTTATAGGGGAAAAAACAGAAATCATTTTTATAGCGATGCATTAGTTTCGATGAATTTCACTTTAGATATCTTATGATTTTTATCTGCCTCGTTCCCTCTAATGGTGGACTTGTCGTAAATCAAAAACTCCCTCGTTCCATCGCTCGCTCAAAAATATCGCGGGACTTAGTGCCGATAAAAAAAAAATGTATAAAGAGCCGAGTCATCCCGATGAATAACTCGAACCAAAAAATGAATAACGATTCGGCGACCGTTGAAATCTGGTCGTGCTCGTTTCGTTTCGTTACGCGAACGAATCTGTCGCGCTCCATTGCCGAGGAAACTGGCAGGTGCCCCGTTGGCTGACCGGCCAATTTTATAAACGATTCTCCTCTTCCACAATCATCCACTCTGGCTTCTCCGAGCACCGCACATCTGTACACTCCAAAAACAAGCGCGTCGCTCCGACACGCTTTACACGTGTTAAATCGTCCAGTGTACTGTTTACACAATTTTTATTGCTCGTTGATTTCCGACAAAACGCTCCACGTCTGTTGTCACAAGAGTGATGAGGAAGCAATGCGCGAAATAAAATTGGCACATTGTTTCCTCATCGGTGTAAAAACGAATGCTCATTGCTTTCCTATTGTTCAAAGTTGTCCACAAAGCATTGCGCGGCAGTGTACTGATTAGTTTGTGGCTTCCTCGTTGAGGAAGCTTTGGGGATGATGGATAAAAATGCGCAAACGACCTGATACTCCGTTTGCAGCCTAGCATAAAAAACAAAACACTAAGTTGACAACATGGATGAGGAAGCAATGTGCAAATTGAAATTTGCGCATTTGTACAAACGAATGCTCATTGCTTTCCCACTTTTCAAGATTGTCCGCAAAGCATTGGGTGGCGAAGTGTGCTGATTAGTTTGTGGCTTCCGCATGGAGGAAGCTTTGAGGATGATGGATAAAAATGAGCAAACGACCTGATATTTCGTTTGCAGCCTAGCATAAATAACAACATTGTGGCAACAATTTCAATTGGCAGATTGCTTCCTCATTAGCGAAGCGCTACCATTCAGGGCGTATCCATCCACTGACCCATCCAAGCAAACTTATATACCCATCTGCATAGTCATATTAACGCAGAGGAAAAATATTTGGGCATTTGTGATTCGGCGTCAGGACTGGTCCGGCACTCGTCAAGCTGTCGCAAAAGTGCCAAAAGTTTCCGGCCATAGAGTATTCCTCGTGTTTAGGCCAGGAGTTCACTTCCAATTCCGGAACGACGCGAACCACGGGCTGGATAGTGTTTCCACGGACAACCGAAAGCTCTGTCGTCGTCGGTCTCATCCCCGACGTCAGTGACGAAGGACGGTGTATGGATCTAGAGGCGTCTTGGCAACGAGCCATGCGACGACTTTTTCCACCCCGTCGGCCCCTCGGGTTGTCTATATTCCCGTATTTCGTACATAGCCGGTCCGCCTGGCTGATAGCCGTACAGTATGTATACAGAGTATTGGAGAACCGCGAGCCACCAAAGCTCCGTTGCAAAACTCATCCCTGCCTGCATCCCTCGGTCCGGCGTTCGTTCGGTTCGAAGCACAACGTAAACATCCCGAGGGTCGTGGGAGAGCAAGTGGGAGGGGCGAATTTTTCTTCCTCCTCCTTTCTCATTCCTCTTTTACTTCTTTCTCTATAATCCTCCGAACGGGAAAGACTGTGGAGCTTGGAGAGCACGAGTTACGGAGGAGGATTTTCGCGAACTTATCGCATGATTCACCCCCCTCCGCGACGAATCTTCCCTTGAATGTCTTGTGTAGGTTCGATATGTATTGGAAGAGGCGCGGTTTAGTGATTGGCCTCGGGGAATTCAGACCCTTCGCGCACTTTGCTGCGGTTTGGGGAATTCCAAGTCTGGCTCTTCAATGGAGACCTTATTTTCGGTCCTAAAAGACCTATCAAGAAAGCCGCCAAGGACCGAATTATTAGTTGCAAGTTCGACCTGGATCTTGCGACCGAACTGGATTGAGGGCGCAACCCTGGCAGACTGTTGTTGGTCCACTGTCTTCATCGTGGCGCTGCTTTACCGGGAACGAATGTTTTTGGGCTTGTTTGTAGTGAAATCGATATGACAGGAGGTAAACATCATGTCTTTTGGGATGGCATGCTGGTGTAGTAAATAGTGCAAGGACTACAGGCTCTCGAATCGACGGTGGTCCGCAAGATCCCTTCTTCAAGTTGAATGTATGTTACCTTCGCATTGGATTTTCCGAGTGCCAATCACTGTGTCGCCCATCGAACCAAAAATAACTTAGGAGCCCGCTGGGGCACTGATACCATCCAACGGTCCATGGAAGAGCAAAGAATGCAGAGAAATCTTGTAAATCACAAGATTCCTCGAGGCTCTCAGCGAAAGATATGGCTGTTGGGTGTTCGAGAAACCGTGAAACTCGACTGAATATTCACAATCTCTCGTGGAATGTTCTTGAAATATTTTTCTGTTCTCTTCTCGACGGTTTCCTCCGTCCGGCACTATAGGAGGAGGAAACAAAGGTGGGTATTTGCGTTGCGCGGTCATGACGCAGATATTAAGAATAGTTGGAAGGGAAGTATGCAGCGAATCCTTGTAGATTCTCTTTCGTAGCGTTCCCGAGACGGTTTTGTCGGGAACACGCTGGGTGCCGGATTTCCAGGTTTCGCCGTTTGTCCTCTAGGAAGACATCTCGGCAATTCCAGGATTAAACGGTTTCCTGAGGGCCGCCGCTAATCGAGGGAAATGGAAGCTTCTCAGTGTCCGCGGCAAGTGGTTTCGAGGTGGTCATCGTGCTGGTGGGAGAGCGTGGAGCTTTCGTGGTCGCAAACACGAAATCCCACGAATTTCCCCGGTAGAGCTGAAAGAAGTGGTTCATCATCTATATGAGCAAACACGAGTTTATTGTGGCTCTGAATCCTTGAGAATGCGGGCGGAGAAAAGTAGACACCCCGGGAGCGGGGAATTGTCCGGGAGATATGGACTCGTCCGAAGGATTAAAAGCTTTGAAGTCGGCGGAACGTAAAAAGAAGAAAGCGAACAGCTGCGCTAATTTGCTGGAAACACCAGAGGCTGGAGCGTCTTCCTCATCACAGTGGCAAGCCCGAACAAGTTGACCGTCTACATTTTGACGCGTCGCCATGGTAAGCATTGAGTACACAAGAATCAACTTCAGTCGCAGTCCACATGCAGAGAGGAGCAAGATGATAGGATGGAGCCCAATGAATTTGACGCTATGAGGAGTCGGGGTAGAATTCGTTGGGATCAATCTTCATACCTTATTGCTCTTGTCCCAATCCCACTGGGCCTTCAGTGGGGATCTAATCTGGTCGCAGAATCACTCTGGAAGGTCTTGCTGCCTAATACAGTACGAGGCTTTCGATAAAACACAAAGAAACCATCGCTTTGAACGAAAAAACTGACCCAGAGGGAGAAAGGAGACTTCCTCCCTAAACCGGCTGATTGTACAAATTACGAATTGGAAGTTGCATGCCGCGCTAATTTGCTGGAAGCACCAGAGGCTGGAATGTGTTTCTCAGCACAGTCGTTGGCCACAAGTTGACTGTCTACATTTTGACGCGTTGCTATGGCAAGCATTAGGTCTTCAATAATCAACTTCGATCGCAGTCCACATGCAGACAAGAGCAAGATGATAGGATGAAGCCGACCCGATGAGGATTCAGCATAGAATTCGTGGAGTCTAATCTTCCTTTATGCTCTTCTCCCAATCCCACGGGGGCTTTAATTGAAATCTAATCTGATCACAGTATCTCTGGATTGTGGAAGGTCTTGCTGCCTAATACCGTAAGAGGACTCCAATAAACCGCGAAAAAACCAATGCTTTGGGCGAAAGAAGTAACCCAGAGGCAAGCAGACTTCCTTCCTAAATCCAGCGATTGTACAAACCACGAATTCTAAGCTTTATGCTGCAGTCAAGCAATTGGAACTCGGTCTGTCGCAGCCAAATTGTGGAATCTTGTACCGCACACCAGCCGAGCCAGCAAAACCGTCTTTTAGGCAGTTACCCAAGTCCCGCATAGTGTCCAAACTCTGGCCCATTCCCCAACAAACTAAGGCATTTCTTGCCCTATCAACTCAGACACCCACCCTGGCCACGGAAGAGTCACGCAAAGATTTGCACAGAGCATACCGGGACAAAGAGACTCGAAAAAAATTAACCCGAATTCAGAGCCGACGAAAAGGAGCCGCTGCAATCCCGCTGAGTAACGACCGTCCGAGGCGGCGATGGGAGGGGGGTTGGGTTAAATTTAACCAACACCAGCGGAGGAGAAGTGAGAAATAAAGATGAAAGGGAAAAAAGAGGCGGGAAATGAAGGCATGACGTCGGTAGTCAGAGGAGAAAATTAAAGAGAATGGAAGATGGAACATGCTAGCTGCGGAAGCAGGTTGTACGACGGTAGCGGCGGGTTTGTTTAGGGACTAAACAAACAGGGGGCCGGTGTGTACCGTGGAAGCTTTGCAGGAACATACATCCGAGGTGGAAGCTCGCTGCCCTCGCTGTATTCAGGATTCTACTGTGTATAGTCCTATTATGGTCCAGGGATTCGTCCTGCGAAATATGCTGTGTTGGTTCTGTGTAGCGGTTCCGTCGTGCAGCAGCCGAAACGTTTCATATCGGAGCGACGCCAAACGTGTTTTGGTATGACCTCCCTCCGTCCCTGTCCTTTGAAGGGATGGAAAATCGTGGATGGCCGGCGCTGGGAGGAACACGCAGGCAAGAACGACCGTACGAGTCGGCAAAGGGCGCAGTTAACCGGGCATGGAGATTGCACGAATCGTATTGCAGCTAACGGCCGGCAGAGCCGGTAAAGCTGAATTAGAGAGAACCGCCGCGACTATTATGTGTCATCCGGTTTATACATACCACCAATACGTACGTGCCGTTACCGTCGGTACGGAATAGATTGAACAACGGGGATTATTAGAGCTCCCGTGGGAGCCTCGGGAACCGGGTTATGGATTTTCGTGTGATGCAGTAAACCTACGCTTGAGAGCAAATGTAAACGATTATCGGAATGGAGACATCGGTGATTAGCAGAGCGAATGAATTCGAGAATTCCCAGGGAAAGGCATCGGAGGGATGTCGGGCGTGGGAGATTATGGGGGCCTGGCGAGATAATTCGGTGACAATTGGACCATTGATAATGCGATCGGTAAAATGTTTGGAAAAATCGGGGCTTGTCGTAATGATGCAGAAAAAATGTTTGATGAACAAGCATTTCGTCGAGAATTTTCATGAAATTACACAGAACGAAGCCTCGAGCAGCAAAAAATATGCAATCGGTTGGAAAAACCAACATCATTTATTACCGATTCTGTCGACAGGACGGTCCAGTTAATTCTGTTGCTCAGTGCCTCGAGCGCCTGGAGGCTGGAATAAATATTAAAAAATATAAAAAAACAGAAGAAAAAGATCTGCTCAATCATCGACTACACGCGTTATAATTGTCCAGACATAACAAATAGCGAGGATAATTCAGGCTCCCGTTCTCTCCCGTCCGCACTGCGGGAGAGTTAACCATAGATTCAACTCGGATGAGCTTATTAGACAGAAAATTTGTGGAATTCCCTGAATTAATCGGTTCATCTCCATTTTACTGCTTCCCTCGATTGCCCATCGGCTCCTCCCACATCGACGCCCTCTTTATTAACTCTTCTCCGTCTTTCTCCCCCTCAAACGACAATTAACATTTGAAACACTCAATTTTCGACTAATTTTACTCGTCATACAATTAATTGCCCAGCATTCCGAGGATAATCCCGGCTGCGACGACAAAGGCTATTATAAACGTGCGTATCGCGTTGTAATTAATAGCGCTCTGACCCCCTCTCCTTTTCGACGGCTGCGGAGCAATAATAACACAATCCTCCATTTCTTCATCCCTCACCCCCGGACAAAATTTTCGCCACTATCCTCAGCGCGAAATAAACCGTTGTACCGTACAGTATAACTTAAATTATTATCCCCACTGAGTATTATAATTTCTCCGTGAGAGATTTTCCTCCGGCTAGCTGCTGCCGGCTTCGCCGTTTTCATCCCCCTGGGAAACGGTCCAAGGCAGAGAGGCTCCCGGTGTAAAAACAAAGCGAGCCTGAGATAGATATATACGTGCAAAAAAACAAAACAAAAAGTACGTGGGATGGAAGCGGAACGAGACTGTTTTACGAGAAAGAGAGAATGAGGAAGGGATTAAAAAAAAAAAAAGATAAAGAAGAATAAGCATAAAGAGAAGTAGAGTGGTGTGCGGGGTAAGTGATGGGGTGGGTGAGAGAATTTTCACTAGGTCCGATTCCCCTTGCACCGAGTCTACCCCCTTTCCCTCTCAGTCCCTCCTGACGAGGATCCTCCGCACGCCCCGCATTTCCGGCTTAAGTTCAACGGGCTAATGCGCCGTAATAGCCCAGCGCACAGCCGAGAGAATCCCGTAGTAGGCAAAGAGGGAGGACGTTGGGACGGTGGTACCAGCCACCGACCGTGTATGTGTCCTGTGGGCAGGAAACTCCGGCTACACGACGGACAGCGCACGGTGAAGCGGATCGGCTTAATAGATTTTTTTTTTTTTTTTTTTTTTTTTTTTTCGAGTGAGGGGACGTTGCTCGGTAGAAAAAAATAATCTGCAGCCGCTCAGCGATCGGTGAAGAGATCGTGGCGAATTCCAATTTCGGTACTTCGGAACGGAAATTTGATTCTCGCATCGATGTCCTTAGCCGTAGATACGAATTAATTTTATTTTATTCACAATTTTTTACATTGTTATTTCTATTATTTTCGATTTTTCTTGTTACGACATTTCGGTTGTCAGCCGTCGTTGTACCTTTTTCGGGCACGGCGTCCTTAGGAGGCTTTCCTCAGGACACAAATAAAGTAACACTATTCTATTCTGCATTTTTTAAATAAATCTCAGGATAATTTATCATTTTTGTTTTAACGATGACGATCGCATTGACAAGATCCGTTAGCCGCGTATAAAAAAATAGAATCGAAAAGAATGTGTTATAAGTGTAAAAAAATGTCTGAAAATGTATACACCGTCTACGAAGATTTATGCACGAACCGATAGATTAAATTCAATGCCCCTTCATAACAGCTTTAAAATTTAGTGCGCTGATTTTGCATAAATTTTCACCAGTCTATTTTTAGTTCTTTATAAGGTATCTTTTTTTATTAACCTACTTGGCCTGTGAGGGCTTCGATGCAAGTCGGTCAGCTTCACCGTATCGTCGCTGAATCCCACATTAACACGGAATATATAGACTAAAAGTGGCCCGGTGGTCCCGCTGCGTCATTTCCTTTTTCCCCGCAGGCTCTCCGGAGGAGAATAGGTAGTTTAGTAGACAAAGCGTCGCGAGCTCCAAACTTTCCGTCCTTCCCCGCCGCGTCCGGAAAAATACCCAAACCCTCGCCAAAATCCCGCCGCAGCGAAAACACCAACCACCCCTAAAAGAGTGCCCAAAAAAAAAAAACCTCCCCCCAGCAAAACACGCAGACCGAACAATGAAAAAAAAATATAACAATAAGTAGATAAAGCGTGAGGGAAATGGAAAAAAGATTCAACCGTGCGAGCCGTCGAGCCGCGAAAGCAAAAAAACGAGCCCCTTCACTCGAAACGAAGGCGATAAGAGGTGGAAATTACGGGAACAAAGCTATATAGCACACAGATGGAAGTGTTTCTCTCCGGGTTCGACTTTTGCCCCAGCGGGAAAGAACAGAATCGCATCAAGCGTTCCGCTCTTCCAACCCTTTCGTTCCCTTCTATTTATTTCCCTTTAATTTTTTTCTCTTCCGCCCCTCTTTTTTATCTCCTCCACTCGTTAAGACGCCAGAGGACGAGAGGAATGCACAACCCGTACACATGTATATGCATGTCTACATGGCTGAACACATGTATACACGGACGGGGCAAGCCTCGCCTCGCGGCGAAGTGACGCCATCCACCGTGGGGTGCAAATTACCCTTTAATCTTCCGGTCGATCGATCGAGTGGGCGAAAGTTTCGTCGCTTCCTCGCGGCAACGTCAGGCCAACCCGTCTCCCGTTTCTCTCGCTTTTCCGCTTTTGGTGCTCAAACCTCAACCCTCCCTAAAGCTCGACTCTCCGCTCGCCTCACTCGCGTACTCTTCCTCCCCGCGACTGTGGCATCTCTGCCGCTTTTGTGCACCTCCCGCAGAAGCCCCGTCACTGATCTCTTTCTTCTCATTGTTTCGCCGCCGCCGCGAGAGCCCGGCAAGAAAATGTCGCGGATGCGGAAAAAAAGGGTGCGAGGAGGGGGCAATTATTTCGCGGCGAGGCGGCGAGAGAAGCGCGGTTCATTTCGAGCCATTGGACTGCGGAGAAAAGAGCCCTCCGATCCGCATGATATCTTTCACGGCAGAGAAAACTCGCCGCACCGGAATTTTTAATTCACCCTCACTCTAGATTGTCGGGACGAAAATTAGGAAAAAAAATCACGGAGCGATTTTTTTTGTTTTTTTTTTTTTTCTCGAGGGCAAACATATATTTTATACGGGAGGATTGTGCGCCATTGCGCCGAAGTTTATTACGGAATCGGCACGAAATCGTGATTTCTTGCACGCGAATTTATTCACGTTTGACGATCGGTTTGGCCGGATTTGCATAGATAGTACGTACACACGACACCCCTGCGTGTCATATTGCGTTTTATTCGTCCGTGAAAAAGTCCCGGTGGCAGGTTTTTGTGAATATACACGATATCGTTTCGAACGATCTACGTTTATGGCGGGATCGTTTTTTTTTTTTTTTTTTTTTTTTTTGGCCGCGGCATTATGTGCTTTGCCGTTGCGGAGTCGACTGACAGCTTCGGGGATGCGAGAGTGTGGTGTATGTGGAGTGGTTTAATGTTTCGGCAACATATTTATGTGGGATCGTTTTCGGGGCACCTAGACGAGGAAACATTGTCTCGGGATTTTTTTTCTAGGGTGCACGGTTCTCGAGATAATGAGGTTACACGTTTCGCCCGGTTTTCGAGCGATCTGATTGGCCGGGAGCTTCGAGGGGTCAGAACGTCGTAAATCTTCAGCGGTTTTTCGAGCAATTTTTTTCCAATTTTATTCCCATGTAGACCAAGTCCTTGAGAACACTTTGAGGACAATCTGAAGACTGCAATCTTTAATAGTGACGGAAATATAAATTTATTCTTGTACGGCGCAAAAGAGAAAATATTTGATTGCTCGGATTACAAGGAAAATCGGTTTTGTGTTTGTTTCCAATAAAATTGGTTATAAAAATTGCCTCACATATCTTGTACAGTGCCAATGTGCGTGTGCAGTTTTGTCGATGCCTTTGCACATATTGACTTGGCAATGCATCACCTGTTTTGATCCACGAACTCACGGTGTAGCATTTCCCGCCCTCATTCACGTCCACGGTTGATAATCGATTGCATCGAGTTCTATGCAAAGAAGCTTCCCTCACGTAAGTGTATGTACATAACATCAATATAGAAGTCACGCGAGAGAGCCCGAGTAAGTTGGGACAGACTGAAAAGTATGAATATATCATTCCGTCGGCACGAAGTTTCGGACTTCGGCTGCAGCAGGAAATAGTATCACTGAGGTTAACGCGAAAGAGCGTTATATACTTATCTGCATATAGGGCATTGCATGTCAACGGTGTCACCTTATTTCATCCTTTGTCCATAAATATATACATTTTTCGTAGCGATTTGAAGTATTCAGGGATTCTTTAAAAATTATGTGTAAAAGCCGAAAATATAAAATTGGATCTATAAAAAAAAAACCGTTCTCTGTGAAAAATATAAAGATACAAATTTTAGTATTTTATGAATTTTTCTATGAAACAGAAATTTTCCAAAACCTCCGTCTCTGCTGCAGATTCAAAGAGATCGAATCAGATCAAATTAACAAAAACCTATTTTTTCGAAATACATTCGCGAGAACTTGTTTTGGTATTAAAAAACTAATGTTCGTCCGTTGCTGAGCGGCGTATCTGTTCTGCTTTCCTCCCAGAAGCATAAAAAATATTATATCTGCCCTCCATGAAGAATTTTTCGTCACGAAGTAAAGGAGACCCCGGAGGCTAAAAACCGTCCGTGTTCTCGCCGGATTACCCGCAGAAATAAAAAAATTGGAAATACGAAATTAAGTTGAAAAACTGTACGTTAACCCTTTATAAGTCACACCTCCATGCTCACTCTTAGGCGCGTTGGTCCCGTTTTGGTACGTTTTCGAGCGACGTGACTTGTAGGGTTAAGTGAATATGAAAAGGTCCCTATGGTAGAGATGTACACTGTTAAAAGAGATGAGAAATTGAATGTTCCGGACTGGAAGTTTTTATGCAAAAACTGCTACATTAAATTTAATGTAAAATTGTCATGAAAAATTAATGAACTTTTAGAGTGAAATTGAGGTAAATTATCAAAAGTAAAGTATTTCCAAAGTTTTTAATAGACCGAAGGTTAATTTTTCATCACGATTGTACATCAAATTCAATATATATTTATTTCTTATGCTTCAAGTATCTTTACATTAAATTGCATACGATTTTTTTTTTACAGTGCATGCATACATCGGTCCCGCACTATAGATGCATTCATACAATATTCAATATGAATGTAATACACAGCTACCACCGTATTGTACATAACTACGGCATTCACATAAATATTTGAGAGGAGAGTCTTGCAGGTCGAACGAGGGATGCCAATATCGTTTTATTCGAGATGTTTATCCGTCGGGCCGGGGTGGCTAATATTGGATGGGAGATACCGCCGAGAGAAAGCTGCGCAGGCAAATATTCGATATTTGCGACTATCGATACATACAGAGACGAGAAGACTCTCCGTGAGAAGATACGTAAGATTCTTAGGTAGAATCTTGGGACCCTTGGTGAGAATTGCCACCGTTTCAATGAAATCGTTTCTCCTTCGTTCCTCTTCATTGGGCGCGAAGAACGGATAAGAAGGAGGCGACAAGGGCGAACGGGAAGGGTGAGAATCGGGAAAGTAAGCCCGATCATACGCACGGAAAACAGTCGAGAGGGCGAACAGAGTGGAAGCTCTTCCCGGCTTGCGTTAGTTTATCGATTTCCAAGACACCCGGAGCAGCAGCAAGCAGCATCATCCCCAGCATCCCGTTTCGTCCCGACGTTCGCCCGAGCAGAGAGACGCTCTGTCTGACGCCTCGCGCCTTCGAGGAACCCTGAAAGTGCCCGAGAATACTCACTTTCCCGTGGCCCGCGAGAGTCTCACCGGAGGATCATGAAATTCCAGACATCCTCGCTAGTCTCCGTTTGCGCCCGTGTGCAGCATTCCGGTACTCATCCGCCACGGGGGCCCCGCGTCCTTCCCTCGTGTACACTTTGGACCGTGAATTCCTGGACCAGCGTCCGACGGAGGGGAAAACAAGAAACACGGGGAGAGAAGTTTGAGAATTCCATTTTAGAGAATACACCAGTTACATTTAAAACCCGTCACGCAAATTTTTAAGTTGGAAAGTTTTGTCGAAGAAACGTTGGTCCAATGATGGTATACGAGAAGCCCCTCTCGCCGCACTCGCGGCACGAATATTTTATTTGAGCATTATGTTTAACAAAAGCTCGATGAATAATTGCCATGCTGACCAATCATTATTATTATTATTATTATTATTATTATTATTATTATTATTATTATTATTATTATTATTATTATTATTATTATTCCACTCCATATGGTGCAATAATGAATTATAGGATGGAATTATATTAATTCCAGGCATGTGTCTAGGAGAAAAGATTCAATATTTGCCGATCGGTGACCTATCTATTTGCCAATCGCAATCCTTACTACTGCCCATCGATCTCGAATTGCACGAAAACACACCTGCGGAAATGATAGCATACTAGCAGTACTCGCGATGGACTATGATAAAAGTCCAAACTGACCATTGAAATTTCCAATGATGTACCGGAAATACGTCACTTCCGGTTTGAAAATATCATTTTTCGAGCGAGAGTGACGTCAAATCGAAAAGGGTCACGGCCCGGTTTGAAAATTCCATTTTTTGACCGGAGAGTGAGGAATTTCCCGATAAAAAAATGAGATTTTCCAACTGGAAGTGACGTATTTCCGGTCAACGAATGACTTTTTTTCTAGCACAACCCACCGGGAATTCTTGATTGTGCACAACTCACCGGGACACATAGAATAATACAAGAATAGTACGATACGGGAATCGTTAACAGGGGCTGGAAGGGCGTCCCTTAGGTGACAAATAATAACCCCACCCCAGCGTGCGTAACGAACATACAAACAAGTTCACAACTTTCTCAAATACATAACAGATATAATGGAATTTTGTATGCTGAGAATCAAATGTCCAAATCAAATAAAATGCGAATCAAATGTTGAAATGTTCGCATTTGAAGTCTCGTCACTCGGCCGAAGGACAATCTCGAAAAAGGTCGAGAGGATTTAGCCATACTTAGCCGAGAGGGCTGGTTCACGTTTTTTCGCAAGATTCCTCGAAGGATATCTCGGGCTGCGATCCGCAAAGATCATTTTCGCACGTGCCGCAGCGCGCCCCCTTCCGGTTGCGCGCGACCCCCTTCGTTTTCCCCACTCAAGCTTATCAGCCCTTTTTCTTGCCCTCGTCCAGGCGAGCTCGCGAGTCCGACATTCCCCCGGGGACTAATTCAGTTAGGCGAGCTTCGCACCGTTGACTGGGACTGATGAATGGAGCGTCTTGTCGGTACGACGCCGGTTGTTCAACCTGCATGTTGCTTCCTTCCATCGCCCTGCGCCTTTTTCACCCCCAGCTGTCGCTCCGCTATCGCCTCGAAACTCCTCACTCCAGCGTCACCTCCATCGCCAACTCGCTCCCTTCTTTTACCCTTTCACGGGAGCAGCGAGCGTTCGCCTCTTTCCGTTCCACCCTCTTCCGCCCCCCTCGCACCCCTCTTCAACCCCCTTCCTGACAAGCCCTGCAACATTTCCAACCCTTGCGCTCGATGCCGGCTGCCGCGCTGCGTCTGAATTTATATCCTGATTTCTCTCGATGCGGGAGTTCGCCACCCGCTTTTTCAACCCCTTCACCCTCCACCCCTTACCAGCCCCCCCCCCGTCCGTCTGCCGCACCGCTGACGTAACGGCCCGCTGACGTCACACTCACCGAACGCACGAGAGGCCAATGCGCTCGCAACGCGGCTTCCTGTAGATATAGGACAGAGCGGAATGTTTCCACTCTAGGCTCATTCTCAAACTCGCGCGAAAGTTGAAATTCTTTTTGGGTGAAATTCGTGCCTCGGGCATTTGCGGCTCGCTTACCTCACGCGGGTGGCTCGAACGGCTCGGGGGACTTGACTGGTTCATATTTTTTTATATATCAAATACACTTATTCGTCAGCGATGAAACATTTTTGATGCGCAGTTGTCGAACTCGAACTTCCAAGAAGTCGCCATGGCCGATTAATAAATAATAAATAATAATTGTTATTAATATTATTGTTGAAATTCTTTTGGGGTGAAATTCGTGCCTCGGGCATTTGCTCGCTCGCCTATCTTTCGCGGGTGGCTCGAACGGCTCGGGGGATTTGACTGGTTCATATTTTTTTATATATCAAATACACTTGTTCGTCAGCGATGAAACATTTTTGATGCGCAGTTGTCGAACTCGAACTTCCAAGAAGTCGCCATGGCCGATTAATAAATAATAAATAATAATTGTTATTAATATTGTTGTTGAAATTCTTTTGGGGTGAAATTCGTGCCTCGGGCATTTGCTCGCTCGCCTATCTTTCGCGGGTGGCTCGAACGGCTCGGGGGATTTGACTGGTTCATATTTTTTTATATATCAAATACACTTGTTCGTCAGCGATGAAACATTTTTGATGCGCAGTTGTCGAACTCGAACTTCCGAGAAATCGCCATGGCCGATTAATAAATGATGATTTATTATTATTATTATATATTTCTTTTGAACCGTCCAAAGACGCTCGGTGAGCTTTTAATCACGTTTTCCGTCGATGATGGAACAAAGAATGAACTACGAGGTTATAACCCGGGTTTCGCGTTTCTTGCCCTCTTCTTTGGCCATTCCCGATCGAGTATCCCGCAGGTAAGAGACAAAAGAGCGGACGGACTTTCCCGGTGGGAACGACAAGAGCAGAACCCGACGGCATCGCCGGGTTTTCTTCCGCTACCTCCCAATTACCGACTATTCGAGAAGCGAAGACAAGAAATATCTGGCTCTTTTTTTTTCTTCGTCTCCTTACCTAACAGTTCGAGCTTTTTCGCTCGCCAATCCCCCCCGGATGTCCTATACTTCGCGCTCTTTTCTTTCTCGATTCGGGGTCATGAAGTTTGCATGTATATATATACATACATACATATATACTATATACTATATATATGCATTTTTTTTTCTTGGCTGGAGAATGGAATCTACGACGACGGGCTTTAAATTGCGAATGGTTATTGCCCGTGGAGTTCGATATCAAAATTTATTCCTTTTGTGCGTATATATGTATATATGTATATATACGTACGTCGATGATGTAATCTAAAAGCGATAATCCCACTGGTGCCTCGTTATCGGAGTTGGCACACTCGACAAATTTGCAGGGTTCGAGTAAATGAATATACCAGTGAACGGCTACGAATTTACAAACTGTTAGCACGAACTGTTAGATACAATTATTACGTTTTCTCGATAATAGCAACGCTTTCGGTAATCGAAGAACGCGGGCGGCGCAATCCCTCAAGCGGGCAAAGCTCATTATCGCTCGGATGTTTAATCGGCGGTTCCATCGAGTAAAAAAATATTTATATATTTAACAAGTAAAAAAAAAAAATCTTTTTCCATAAAAATAGTTGACATAAGATTTTTTTTACTAGTCATATTTCATATTTAAAAATGTTTGTATAATTAAAGCGGGACAGATTGTGGATGTTTCTATAGGGGAATTTTTTTCTTTATGTGCAAACTTTTTTTACCGCGTAAGAACGGACTTTGATGGCTCTGTCGGTAAAAGCGCTCGAAGGCAACGGCGATCAACGGCGCGGGAACGTTTAATCATCGAATAAAAGTTTCGCACGCGAAACGTTCGTAAACCATCGTGATAAATGTTTTTTTTTTTTACGGTCGTGAGTCGTGTTTGAACTGCGCGGCCTTCCCCGCCCTTCTCCCACGAGTACATATAAACACATAAAACAGGCATCGGGATTTGATCGCTGATCGTAAAAGTGGTGAAATAATGTGGACACTCGTCGAGCTTGATCCAATCGCGACAAACGCCACGTTAGGAAAAAAAACGTAAACAGGACTTCTATCAAGCTATAGATCGTAACCCCTCATCCGCCCGATGCTAGAATTCTCCGTGGATAAAACAGGTATCTACTATCGGAGTTTCGTTTTTTTAAATAGGTCCACGGAATTACTATTGAAAATAAAATTGCCCGATCCCGAGGGAGACGAAAACAAACTCCGTGTAGCTTTAATATTAGAGCCGGACAAAACTTGAAGTACCGAGTACTTGTTTGGTACTTTAAGTACCTCTTAGTACTTGAAGAACTTTTTACTACTTAAAGTACTTTTTGGGTATCTTGAGTATTTTTTAGTCGTTCAAGTACTTTTATAGTACACACTCCCATTACGAATACTCGATGAGTAACATGACATCCCGTTTCTAGTAATGTATGACTATTTGTCTAACCTTTTCAATAAGTATAATTTTAACGATAATTTTTTTTTTACTCCATGAAGTATGAGACCCCTTTTCGTTTCTTTAATGAAATTTTCTACAACATTTTTTATGAATTGCTTTTAAAGAAACAAGAAGTCACGAATTGATTAAAAATAGACTGATAACGACGAATTACACAAACTTCACTCAGCGATGTTTTACAATAAGAAAGCCATGCGCAAATTTGCGCGTTTCCCAAGCGTTTCCCAAGCTCCAAGTTAGCCGGAAATCCGGACAGCGAGGGGAATCGGCACAGCTCGATTCTCCGCGAAGCTCGAAACCCGCCGTCGTGCAAATATTACACAAGAGCGCTCAAACTGCCCTCCCCCCAGTAAACTTGGCGTGAATCCTGCGAGAGGCGTTACGTCGCAGCTGATTCCGCAGGACGGACCTAAACTCCTTGTATACGAGGCGGCGGCACATCGCGCCGTGTGCACACACGTGAACGGGGACGCGTAGTTAAATGCATCCTATAACGACTATAAAACGAGCTGACTATATAATACCGTGTAAGATCGTTTGCCGGTAATGGCCCTCTCTCGCGGTCCTTTATGAATATATTTTGCCTGCAAACGCGAGGAAGCATCCCGACTCCCACTTTCCCCCGTTCCTCGCCGCCGTATAAGAAGAAGGCCGAGGCTACGAAGTTACTGCCTTTTTCCCTCGGTTATCCCGGAATCCCCTACCGGTTTATATAGTGTAGTCATCCCGTGGGAAACGTAGTTGGCTCGCGCGGTACAGAAGCATCTTCTCGACCATCCTTAACCACTCGCTTGTATATTTTTCCCACCAGCCAGTCGCGGTAACGAGTTAAAACGACAGGAGCCAAAAAAAGCTCGGATTTTTCTCGCCTCAAGCACTTTCGTTGCGGACCAAAAAAAAAAAAAAAAATGAAAATATTAGCGGCAAAAGTTTTCGCGATATAATGAAAGACCTGGGAGACGTTGTTCATAATAATATCGTTATCGAGAAAAGATTAGAGCGCTAAAGCCCCGTTCAATGCCCCGTTGCGAACCGCACGGGGCGTTTACGATAAACGAGGGATGAACGTGACTCGATAAACGATCTTTGCTTTCATCGGATTATCCAGTCGATCTCATCGTCTCTCCTCCGCTCCGGTAACCTCCCGCGATGTTTTTAATGAGTTAAACTGCCCGAAGACGTAATGGAATTGACGTTCTAATACGGTTTTTGTTTAATCATTGACACGGACTTTAAAATGAAGATACGTAACGCTAATGGATTAGGAACTTTTACTTATAGAGCCTACATCTTATATACGATTCGTAAATTGTCACGGCACCTCCTCAGACATCTGGTCCAGAGTCTGGCGTATCGATTTTGCTACAAAGAAGCCAAAAAATATTGATTATCCTCAGAGTAACACCCCGACGAAGTTGGGGGTGCGAACATCGAAAATACAAGAAATTATAAAAATAAAAATTAATGACGAATTAATAAAAAAATATATTTTGGATGATTTCAGGTGAGGAACTGGGGATTGGTGGGTCGAGGCTCGGCCCCAGGAGTGGCCCAGGGCTTACCCTGGGGACCTGGAAGCTGCCCTCGGGAACGTAACGAGAAACGATAAGGCGGCTCAGGCGCGCCGTTGGCTGCGTGAAGCTGGGGCAGTGGCGGGCCTCGGCAGCGGAGCAGCAGAAATAGGAACAACAGCAGGAGGCGAGCGATATGAACGCCAGCGTCAACGTCGAGAGGAACTCCTGGCGGCTACCTCCCGACGAGACCGTCCAGGTCGCCGATCCCCGATCGAAGTCTGCTCAGGTAAAAGAGGTAATCGATTCAGGCCAGCACTACATATTGGTGTCGTTCATCAGTGTATGCCTGTCTCGTCGTTTGTCACGTATACTAACAACTATTGTATATTTACAACTAACAATGTAAAATTGTTATAAATATTATCGTGTGTGTGCTGTCTTGTATCGTGTATTTTTTAGTGGATTGTTATAATTTAAATTAACCCTTATAGCAGCGGTTCTTAACCTGGGTCGATGGAACCCCAAAATAGACGGAGAACCCCCTGTGAAGCCCCAAGATTAAGAACCACTGCCTTATAAGCACAACGTCCGACTTTGAATTCAATCTATGAAATATCAAGTATTATCTCAAAATGAAGTTTCAAATACACTCAAAATTGAGATCATTGGTCAATTTTTTTTTAACACGATCCTCAGATTGACTAATCTTGGAACTTAAAATTATACAAAAGAGTACATTAATAATTTTTAAAAGCATACAACCCACAGACACTCTATTTTTCAAGGTAGTGTCATTTATATTTAATTGTTACTTTCTACATAGTTAACAGAAGAAAACTCACACAATGATGTTGGGTAGAAGTAAAATATGATTGAAAATGTTCTTTGATCTAGAACCGAGATTTAAAAAATGACGAATTTACTAAAAGAGTTTTGGATTTTTTAATTTCTTGCTCGGAGAACTTTTATTACGGGGAAATTGCGATCCGGAAGTGAGGAGTGCAGGAAAGGGTGAGTTCCGTGCCGATCGTGTAAATCCAGAGATTCGACGGTGCAAATCTTTTTACGAGGGAGCGAGTAACGATCGCGGATCGGAATACATTGAAAGTCGGGAAAAGCGCGGACAGTTAATTCAGCGATTTACCGTTACCCTTTCGTCTTCGTCTTTGCCCAGCCCCGAGAACTATTCCTTATCCCGTTACGAAGACTCGTCGGACACGGCGCACCTTTTTCGGAAGTCGACGGAGAGGAGTCCGGCGATGCCGTGCACTTTACGACTCCACTGTGCTCTTCACTCGCGAGAGTAGAGTCCCGGGACGCTCGTTAAATCCCGGTTACCGGGGAAATGAATGTCACGTGGATTCCGATTCCTCCGGGTGCAACAGCAGGACGGCTGGTATGCGCCAGGAAAGGATGGAAAATTCTTCGAACAGGAAACTCCGATCCTTTGCAATACCTTTCCGGTGAAGACTTTCGCGTTTTTTTTTTTTTGTAAAGGAGGTTTTGTTTTCGTGAATTCTTATTTTCCGATTTTCAGGCAAAGTTGATTACAACGAAGCCAAAAAAAAAACGAAGCTCTGCAAATAAAAGTTAATTGCGAGAAAGGATTTTTTATTTTTATTTATCAATTTAGGGATTTTTTGTATGGTTTTTTTTGTGCAAGTATTGTGTACAGTTTGAGCATGCGGGTGTGTTTTCCTAGTGGAGCCAAAATGCGAGAGCACGGACCCTTGAATGAAACGAGACGTGGTCCGGCCTCGACGTAATTAAGATGTTTTTTAACGATGACCTGTGAATTTCAGGTCATCCATGCTTGATTGACTCGTCGCGCTGCTTACTTTGCTCGACGTACCATATTCGCAACGGTGACATATTTGCGCAAAATATCGCCGATATTACTTTTTTTTTAATCCGGAAAAAAAGAATCATCAGTGAATGCATTCGGAACAGTTCATCGAGTATTATTCCACCACAAAGTGTTCCCATCCACCCAGCCGTGAAAATTGTAAAAGTACAATTTCAGAACAGTGATTTTTCATCGCAAACAAAATTGCCAAACGGTTAAGAAAAAAAGAAACTACTCGTTTAACCGCCCGGTCGCTTTGGAATTAAATAAAAAAAAAATAAAAATAACAAAATGAATTTCCAAATTCGCAAACGGTAAACAGATTATTTAATTAGAGCAAAAACAAAAAAATCTTGAACGACCAACTTTTATCTGCGCGCATGTAAATGTAACTTTAGCATAACCAAATATTAGCTCGTTGAATTCTGACGATGTTATGCCGGATAGAGTGGGAAGAGGGGGGGGGGGGGGGGGGTCAGTGGTACGATGCGGAATGCGACGTGTGTGGAATGGGGGAGGAGGTAGGCGAGGGTGTGTGTGGATGAGGTTTCGGAGCGGGCTAATGCAGCGGCTCTATGAATGCAAAGTGCGAACACGAGTAGTGTGCGGGAGTTTCCCTCGCACCGTCGTTCGCCGTGCCTTAACCGTGCCGCCGGCTCCGCCGCCGCTCGTTGGGCCAAATATTTATGGTAATTAATTCCCCATTATTCAGTCTCCCGAGAGATAGCGGAGTCAAGTTTTAATTATGCACGTGGGATAGGAGCGCGGTAAAACGGGTGGGAACTACTGACAACCCCGAGCGGTTGACTCCTCCGACATATATTCGCCAATTTCGGCGTCGAGCGGAAGGGTTGTCGGTCCCGATTCGGAGCATAAATATTTTCCCCCTTTCGCCACCCCCCCCCCCCCCCTCCACCCTCCCCGCCCGGTCGCCGCGGAGCGTTCCGCCGACTTTGTAAACATCCGTACATGCCACGTGAGTTATAACATAGGATACATAACGGACAACGAGGAGGAGAGACAAACATTCGAGATATCGGCAAACAGAGAGATTACATCGAGTGTATTATCGGCGCGGGGAACTGTATAGATATAGACGGTGACTTTTCGTCGCCGAGAATAGTCGGGGATACAAAGGGGCAGTAGATAAATCAGGGAGACAATAGACCCGGAGACAAAAGACGAAAGGTCGGCCGATGCGGCAACTGGAGGTGCGACTCGGGTGGGGGAGGGAAAATGGCATTTTGGTATCGCGAGGTACATCGCGAACGGGAGAGATCGAGAGACAAATATTTTTTGGGAGAAGGGTGGGGATCAGTTTTTTGCGTATATCTTGGTTGGGAGCGGTTTTTTGGTGAAAATGGCCCAATGCGAAATTGTAGGGGAGGAAATTTTCTACCAAAAAGGTCCTTAGGCGTTTGGGAGTTTGGAGGGCCGTTTTGAAATTGGAGCTCCGAGAAGTCGAATGCGCGATAAAAGTGGCCTGAGAAACTGTGAGACGAGATTTTTCATTTTTTTGCATATATCTCATTTCGGAGTGGTTCCTGAGTGAAAATGGTATGAATAGAAATTAAAGAGGATAAAATTTTCTACAAAAAAGGTCCTCAGGCATTTGACAGTTCAGGGAGTAGTTTCGAAGTTAGAGCACCGAGAGTTCGGGCAACGATACGTCGTCTCCTGCAATAAAGAACATAAAGTACGCGAATAACTGTGCGACAAGATTTATGAACTCTGTGCCAGGATCGTGCTATCAATTCAGAGATAGTCGAATAAAAAGTGACAAATTCTGTCCACGTGCGAGAGTCAATGAAATGGAAAGAGAAGAGAATAAAAAAAAATATAAAAATAAAAAATTCGATGCTACGCTATATTGAACCCTTACAGTGATGTATTTAATAGGACCCACAGTGCAGTGCCGTATGATCGATGACGATGTGAGGTCTGGTGTGCGAACTCGAAACGAGGGACAATCATGGAAGCCACGAGCCGTGAAAATTCCCATCCGATCTCAATGATTCCGCTCGGCCGAGCATCCGGTCGAGCATCGCTTGCACTCCGCACTGGCTGCGCTGCTGCTACTGCAGCGTACGCTCTACTCCGCGAAGCGAAGATTGTCAAACATTGCGTGACAGCGGTGTAGACCAGGTGAAAGATGGTGCAGACCGAACGGCACCGCAGTTATTGGCCATACAATAAATTAGCTCTGAGGCTTTCCACGTCACTCCGACGATCCCACTTTCACATCTCCCGGGTAAAAAAAATTCATGAACGAATTAATTTACTCATAAATAATGCAACACAAAATCAATCGATCGACATTGTAACATCGATAATCGATTATGTCCATCTGTCGATAATGTATGATCGACTATTAAATATATCGATGTATGTATGTTCGATAATCGAATATATCGATGTATGCATGATCGATTACCGAATATATCGATGTATGCATGATCGATTACCAAATGTATCGATGTGTTCATGATCGATTATTGAATATATCGATGTACGTATGATCGATTATCGAATACATCGATGCATTGACGTCGATAATCAATAATTGAATACAACGGTAAACGAAGCACGAAAGTTAGAAGTGCCTCAATAGAAAAAGTGATCGCAAGTTCCTCAACGTGCCAATAGCCGCGCGGTTCGCCGTGCAGAGTAAACGAGGGTGAAAAACGAGAGCGCGGAATTGCCGCTAATTGGCCTACCACTTCGGTATCGTTAGCTGGAAGCCATATCGAGAGGCCAGAAAATTAGAGCGATAAGAGACCGAGAGTGGAAGAGAAAGAAGTCAAAGAGCAAAAAAAAGTAACCGCGAGCTGGGGGTCGAGTTTCCGGCTGGTTGGAGGGTGCGCGAGTTCGGCGACAGACGGACGGACGGACGTAGCTTTCGAAACCTCGGCGCACCGGTGAAACCTCTCGTGACGCCATTTTCCACGCAACACTGAGCAAAGCCGTAACGACTGGAAGTCGAAAGTGCGCCGATCTGCGCTTGTGACCGGCAACCACATCCGGTCCTTCAGCAAAACCCGGCACACCCCCCCCCCCCTTTTCCATTACAGGAACTCACGGTCGCGTAGCTCAATCTCGTAAACGTCATATCTCTCGTGTATGCGCCGGGAATCGGCCGGGTCGATATTACTAGGGTTGTCGCCCGCGGCTGCTTGATTACCTCATACTGGACGATGGGACAGTACGATGGTCGCCGACAGTTGGTCCCAGAGACACCGCTGTGGCAGATACACGGAGAGATGTATTTATCGCCATTGGGAGGGGGAAGATGGACTTTCTTGAAGTTTGCGACATTTCCCTGGAGATCGATGTAACGGGGGATTTCTCATACATAGCTGACGCCCAAAGCTCGACATGGGGTTAAGAAGCCTCTCCCAAAGTCCGAGTGATATAGAAAAAAAAAAATGTGAGTGCTGGAGCGCGAACCGATGTCTTTGAAGAAACTAAAAATGGCGTGCAAAAAATGAGCTGAATATTTTCGGATGAAATTTTGCAGGAACATTGACTATTAACCGCAGATACTGTGTGTGAAATTTCGCGTTTGGTTTGAATTTTTCGCGTCTGATTCACACACACACATCCGGACATTTTTTGTAAATGTGTTTTTCGACGTTTTGGAAGATTCTGTACATGTTTTCATTCACAAAAATCTCTGTTTTTTTTACCAGAACAACGATTCCACTATGAGAAAGCAAAAATTATTTAAATTTTTTTGTTAAGTTTCTTTTACCTCGGGCCATCCCTTAAGGGGTGTGAAAGTTTCGTGAGTGTGACTTGAAGTACTTGGGCCCACGGAGGGGTAAGAGAAGGTTCGGAACGTCCTAAGAGCATGGGAATTACCACGGTCGGTAACAGAATCTGCAATAATTTTTTAAACCATCCCTGCCATTTATGTCTGAAACAAATTCTTCGCTTTGAGGGTAATAAAAAGTAGTAATTCAGAAGTTTCCGAAATGCCGTAATTCAGGGTCAATATTACTAGGGTTGTCGTCCGCGGCTGCTTGATTATCGCATACCGAACGATAATACGATGGTCGCCGACCATTGGACCTCGAGAAACCGGTGTGGGAGGTAGCCGGAGAAATGTATTATTGCCATTGGGGGGAAGATGGATTTTCTTGAAGTTTGCGACATTTCCCGGGAGGTCGATGTAACGGGAGATTTCTCATACAAAAGCTGACGCCCAAAGCTGAACATGGGCTTAAGGAAGCTGTCCTAGAGTGCGAGATACATAAAGAAAAAAAATTTGACTTGACATTTTTTTTTAGTTTCTTTTTAGCTCGAGCCATCCCTTAACGGGTGTGAAACGTTTGTGGGTGTGATGGTGAGTTGAAGTAATTGGGCCCACGAAGAAGTGAGAGAAGCTTCAGAACGTCCCGAGAGCATGGCAATTACCTCGGTCGGTAACGGAATCAGTAATCACATTTTTAATCACCCCGACCATTTATGTTCAGAAAAAAAACACCCAACACAAACGAAACAAATAATAAAACACCCTAATTCAGAAGTTCAAGATTCTAACCCGATAGCGGGAGTGATTAAACGACTTGCCAGTGGTGTACACCTTGGTAATTAATTAACTACTTAGGCCAGAAATTTATTCGACTTGCGCCACAGAAAAAAATGTCCCCATCAATCATAAATTATTACGAAGTAGAAACGGCGTTTTTAGTGCAGACAATACCTGAAAAAAAATAATTATCACACATAGTCTCTCGTAATATTATTCTGACTCTTGTTAACATTCACGCCACACCCCTCGGAGAGTACCGCGAGTTTGATGCGCTTCTAAAAAAGAAAAAAAGTAATAAAATGAAGAGTGCATCTACTCGAGCACGCGTACACTCGCCGAATACATTACACGAGGCTCGTAGTGCGTTACGTGGCGCCCCGCGAGAGAGCTGACAAAGATGAAAGTGAGAAACTCGGGAATTACTGAAACAACGTGGATCGGTACGTGTCGGAGGTAGTTCCGTGCCGAACGTCAAGTGCTTAGCACGCGCCGTGGAAAGCCATGAGGAAGAGAGGAGCGAGCGTAGAACACCGCAAACAACGTTGGAAGGTGGAATAACTTGATTATCGGTCCCGGTGCCAGTTTCTCGGCTCGGTGCTTTGCCAGCGTTGGGATTCCAAGGGTTCCTAGAGGCGACCTACCCCGGACGGACGGACGGACGAGTGCGAGTGTGTGCGAGCGCACGGGGGCGTAGCCTCTCGGACCGTGTCAGGGCTCGTCGACAGCGAAGGGTAAAGTCAGCCAGGCAACACGTGCCGTTTGCCGCGAGGGATCGCACCCGCGTATGCCGTACGTGCAAATTGACTATGTAAGTTGCTACCGCGCTTTACATCGCGGAAATAGTCGTAGCTTCTTGCCTCGATGGTTAATGAAGCGGAGTTAAAGATAACTCGATAAAAGTCGATAGTCGCACACGGTTCACATTCGCGCGTACGAGAAAAAAAAAATAATATTACTCATAAACGATAACCAAAATTGATCGTCGCTACACTGATAAGGCTATCTATCGCAAATTATCATCGACAATTAGTCGATAATATTATATAATAATTACAATTATTACGGAATCGTATCGCTTACATAAGAAAAATATTATTATTATAATATCATAACTTATTATTGGTAATTATAAAAAAATAATTTGTTATATTTACAATAGTTATAATGGAATAACATAAATACGTTATTCCATTATTATTATTATTGTAAATGTAGCAAATAATTATTTTTATTTTATTAAGATGATAAATAATTTCTTTTATCAATCCACGAAATTAACAACAACTTCGCAAAAACGTCCGTCGAAAGACGAAGCAGAAAAAAAAACATAAAAAATTGAATTCCCCGATTGGCAGCGAAGCGCGACTCGCGGGCGTCGTTACCTGTGTCGTACCGGTGTTTTACTGTACTCCGCCGTCTACAGTTAGGCATTTCAACTGTACAGCGATTTCCACTAGGCAACGTGGTCCGCGCGCGCCCCTTTGACTTCCGGCTGCCCCGTTTCGACGCCGCCGAGCGGTCTGTCGTAACAGTCACGTCGCACGAGGCTGGAGGGTTAGATGGAGCGACGCACACAGCCGCGAAGCCGCACACATATCGATAGCAAGATATAGTCGGAGGAGAGAGAAGAGATCGGAAACGGGGATGGAACACAGTGTTGCCGGAGCGAGACGGACGGCTGGTAATAGCGACGGGGGTGAGGAGGAGAGGGGGGAGGGAAGGGTGGTTTCTGGGAAGCCACCCACGAGCCCCGCTGGGAGTCGAACGGCTCTCGGCCACCCGCCACCCCCCGGCGGGCAACGCGTTGCTAGCCATACGTACGTACCACGTCGTGTCCCAGCAGCACGACCAGAAACGACGGGGGAGGTGAGTGTGAGGACCAGAAACACAACCACGCTTAGTCCGGCATTGTCTCGCCGTGAGTTCGTATCGACGATTTCTATACTCCCTCGTATTTTACCTTCTGGCTCGCCGGGAGGGGTAAGAGTATCACGCGCGAGAGATATACGAAACGTGTCCGTGTTTGTCCGCCGTGTCAACCGCGTGTGCGTATTCGATGCGCGGGTGAGAGAGGGTGTCTGGCGAATCTCGGTGGATTTGTCATGACGCGATGCTCACGGCTTCGCGAGTATCTGGTGAGTGAGTACTTGTATTCCGAGCGAGAATGCATTTTTTTTTTCATCGTGAAAACATATATGTATGTGCGTGAAATTCTCGGGCCACCCCTTCGTGACCAGAGTATCAAAGGCATGGTTCTGAGACTCTTCTATAGAGGACCGAGTTGGCTCCAATTTATAGAATTTTGAACTGTGGATGTTTTCCAGCTGCTTTGAATAGGTGTGTCTGATAGAATGGTTTACTCATACATTGTTTGTAGGTTTGTTTTTCTTTTCTGTGTGAAGGTTTGTGTTCGATTGTGTGTGCGAATCTCGGTGGATTTGTCTTGAGGCAATGCTCACGGCTTCGCAAGTATCTGGTGAGTAATTGCTGGTATTCGGAGCCAGAATGAATGTTTGTTTTTATCGTGAGAATATATATGTATGTGCGTGAAAATCTCGGGCCACCCCTTCGTGACCAGAGTATCGAAGGCATGGTTCTTCGACTCTTCTATAGAGAACTGAGTTGGCTCCAATTTATATAATTGTGAATGTTTTCTAGCAGTTTTGGATAGGTGTGTCTTATACAATTGTTTACTCATATATTGTTTGTAGGTTTGTTTTTCTTTTTTGTGTGTAGGTTTGTGTTGGATTGCGTGTTCGTATTCGATGCGTGGGTGAGGCGGATGTCTGGCGAATCTCGGTGGATTTGTCTTGACTCTATGCTCGTAGCTTCGCGAATATCCGGTGAGTGAGTTCGGGTATGCGGAGCGGGGATGGGTTTTTTTTACATATAAATATATATATATGTATGTGTGGTATATGCGTTTTCCATTTCTTTGACGGCGGACAAAATTTCTTGAGTCACCCCTTCGTGACCAGAATATCGAAAGCACGGCTCCGAGACTCTTCTACAGAGGACGGAGTTGGCTCCAATGTAAATAATTTTCAATCGTGGATGTTGTCCAGATCCTTTGAATAGATGTGTCTGATAGATCGCGGGTGAGAGGGCGTCTGGAGAATCTCTGTGGAATTGTCATGACTCGATGCTCATGACTTCCTGGTATTCTGAGCTAGGATGGATTATTATTATTATTATTATTATTATTGTTATTATTATTTATTGTATTGTTTATATGTATATAAATGTATATACATGAGGTATATCGGTTTGCCACTCCTGTAACGACGGACACAAATACTCGAGCCGCCCCTACGTGCCCAGAGTATCGAAGTCATGGCTCTGAGACGTGACTGAATGTTGGGTCGAATTTATAGAATTTTGAATGGTGAATATTTTCTAGCTCTTTTGAATAGGTATGTCTAATAAAATGGTATATTATTCATATATTGTTTGTAGGTTTTTTTAAATTTGTGGTGGTTTGTGTTGAAGTGAGTTACTGGAGAATCTTGGATTTTGATCGCATGAGGGTGGGACCAAATTTAAAAAATTTAATTTAATTAAATTTTTTATAGTATCAAATTTTGTATCTGGCCGAACAGCAACGTTTGTGCGGGAATGAACGTTCGCAAAATGTGAGCTTTTCGCTCAGCTATTCAGGCAGCTTCGTGTGCAAATTTGCATTAAAAAAACTACTAACGTCAGTTTTTTCGGTGAATAAAATGGCTCGAATAACGAAAGGGTTAACGAACTCCGTTCCAAAAAGTTTCTTCGTTAAAGAGAAAGGTCGTCGGAGGGGCTTCCCCGTGCGGCAAAACAATGGATTCTAAATGGTGTTTCAACGTCACTGTGTCGCGACAGTGAAAACGTATCGATTATATCACGAGGTCGAGTCGCCGCGACCGAAACCTCACCGAGCTCGCCTCCACACCGCCCGCGAGCTCTCGACGCTCCGACAGCTTTAATAAATTGCAGTGAAACACCAATTTTCTCGCCGGTTTTCGCTATACTGCACTCAATTCAAATTGTGTCGATAAAACATTCGCGGTGAAATGAAGCGCGTGACGTTTCGCATTTCGCATCTTTATTTTTCCTTTCATCTCTTAACCGCTTTGATTCCCAAACTCTCCCACACGATCTGACCGGTAACCGGCCGTATCGAGAGACGTGCCGTGACGGCCATTTTTTGTAAGCGTCAATTGACCAAAAAATGACCGTCAATTTACCGTCTTTTTTATTCCAGAAAATGTTTGTTGTGCCATGACTGTCATTTTTGTTTGAGTCACAAATATGGTCAAAACGACGAAAAGTGTCGTTCTAGTTGTCACTTGAAGGTCGTTTTTTTGTCACAAATTTGGTTAATTTTTTAGCGCGCCAGATTTCAAATTTTTTTCCCTGGTTGATTTTATATCCATATTTTCATTTTTTAATTCATGAACAAAACAATATTATAAAATGAATAGACATTTTTTTCGGATTAACGCGATTGGTATTTTGTTAATTTTGAAGTTAGAAGCCGTGGAGGTTTTTAGAGTTAATGTCGCTGTTGTCACACTGCGCTTATATCCGAACCGGTCAGTTGACGGTCATTTTTTTAAGCGTGATTTGGCCAAAAAATGTCCGTCTTTTTTATTACAAAAAATGTTTCTTATGCAATGACCGTCATTTTTGTTCCGGGTCACAAATATGATAAAAACACCAAATCCTATCTATCGAGTTGGGATGTGAGCGTCATTTTTTTTGTCACAAATTTGGTCAACTTTCAAATGAATTTTGATTCGGTCTACTTTCAAATGATTTCAAATGAATTCTCCTCTCTCGGCGATTTGGTAACCATTCGTATTGTCATTTTCTTATCAATCAAACCATCAGTAAAACAATATTATAAAATGATTATAAAATATTTTTTCTGATTAACGAGTTTTATTGGTATTTTTATTTGCTTAATTGGTACTTTCTTAATTTTGAAATTGGTACCGCGGTTTTTAGAGTCAATGTCGCTATTGTCACAGAGCGGTCATTTCCGGACCGGTCAATTGACAGTCGATTGACAGAAAAAAAAAAATCAGCGATCACAAAATCGGCGTCCATCTCTAGCCATATCGACTTTTGGTATCTCGCGCGCTGCCCGCGATGAGCAAGTTTAACGACAGATTTCACGGTCGTAGAGGCGAGAGCAGCCTCTCTGTTGGCACAGATGGGCGTGTTGCGATTTTGTAACGTCGAGAAAAAGGAGAGGGAGAGAGCCGACCAGTTCGGATCGACGCAGAACGCTTTGTGTCCCCGTCACGCTAATATTATTCGTGCGTGTATACGAAAACCCGCGGACGTGTACACAGAGACGTCTGGCGGGTCTATCTTTGGTCCGTTCTAGCCCCGAATAGTCGGCTATTGTACGCCCGTCGGCCGAGACGAGTCAGTCGACGCAGCGAAACTGCATTTTCTTCCGACTCCTAAGTCTTGAGTTTCTGTGCGGTATTCTGTGCGACTGATGCAGTGATGACTGGCGAGTGATGCAGTTTCAAACATCCCGGTCGGGACGCGAGTTTGGGTAGATTGATCGGTGGATCTTGATGGATTGATTATTTTGGCTGGCGAGAGAGATCGATTGCACAGGGCGGATCAATGATCGCGAGGGGTGGCGCAACCACGACTGTGGACAGATGCACGAAAATAAAGGACTATCTGGTGAGTCGAAGGACTATTCGAGCGACTTTTTTTTTAGGATTTATTTCTGTACGGAAAATTTCTGGCGAAAAATTCAAGGTGGGCAAGGAGTCAGACATCGAAGAAATTAAATTGAAGATTGCGTAATGAGCAAATGTGGCAATTCTTTTATTTTTTTTGTATGTCTAGTGAAATGACATTGGTTCGGAAAAAATAATCATACCGGCAAAATAATGGAGTTGTCAAGGTGATCGCCTGATTGCATTATTTTTTTTTTTTTTTTAGAAAAAATTATGTTGCTATAAAGATCTCTTTCAATATCTATTGAATCAATTCAATATCTATTGAATTAATTTATGACGAATTTGTGTCCGGTTAAGAATACAAAAATGTTTTCAATTAAATTTGCCGTCGATTTACTGACTGTGACATCGAAGCCGTCTGCCACAATGTCTTGGCCGATCGTCAAGACTGAAGAATTTGTCGACAGGCAACGGCTCGAAGTGAACCATTACCATTGACAAATCACATTCTTTACGATCTTCCACTCCACGCACACAGACGACGGAGACTACACTCGAGAATTTCTACCATCACCGAAACTCCGCTGGAAACTCGAGTTCTGGACGTCGTTTGCAAAACGTTCAAGATAAACTGATGTCCGCCAATTTTCGTACGTTTGTGACGAAAGAGCGCGAGAGTGTAACTAGGGCGACGCCAGAGGGAGGGGGGAGGGTCTGAGAACTACAGAATTCACGAAAGCGTGAATTTGGCGCAAGAAATTTCGTCTGGCTCGCGAGAGGAAACCGAAGATGCATAGGATTAGGATGACGGCAGAAATTCTCGCTCCCCCAGACCGTAGGATGGAATTATTCATAGCGAACAGGACGCTGAGCAGGTATAGGATAGTTCTTGCCTTTGCGAACGCGCGAGAGAAGTATCAGGAGTCGGTAATGCTCGCCGATTACCATCAGCATATCATCGCCGAAGTGCGGTAAATTTGATCGATAGTTCCTTCTCGATTAATCAAAGGGAGCCGTTTTCGATGTCCAAAATCATCGTCCATTGTCCGTGACCCGTTTCACTGAGTGTAATCTATTTTTCGCGGGTAAGAATGTTCGTCCGACGAATACGGAGCCCGCAACTTATCGAGCGGTCACGTTAACGTGAATAGAACTTTCTCACGTGCAGAACTATAAACAAAGTTCCATCCATATAAAAAAAAACTGTCGGGATTGGAGAAAAATGGTGGATTCGTATTCTGGATTCAAAGCTGAGCAACTTTGTCCTTTGGCGAAATTAGATACGATGCATAGTTTTCGAGTTACGAGCATGTTACGTTTGAGCCGCTTTTCCAGCGATCCTATTGGCTGAAGACTTTGCCCGCCGTTTACTACGAAACTACGCACCCTACAAAAATTTGCCAAAGGCAAAGTATGTTCGGTTTGAGACCGCGAATCTAACTCCGCAATTTTTGTGCTCGATTTCCGAAAAAAAAACCTTGTCATAGGTTAAAAAAAATATATAAAAAATATAAAACTGCTCCAAATAATAATAAAAAATGCAATAGCGATTTTTTTTTCATATGTTCCCATGTAGAATTAGATTTGAGCTTCCACTGCCTCTCCGTCTACCCACCGAATCTCCCTTTTTCGAGCAAATAAATTCCCAAATCCCCCAACCAACGTTATTATTGGGAGGCACTGTTGTGCTTCATCCCCAAAAACAATATTCCGCGCCGAGCAATTCGGAGCTTTCCATTTCCGGAACACGTGCCCATGACCCCGTATCCGTCGAGTTAACGCCGAGATTCGAACACGTTCTTAACAGTCCTATCTGGCCCGAACACCCCGCACACCGAGGTTCCACTGGCGCGAATGCGTTTTCCGGCCTCGCGACTGTCGTATTAATAATCCGGCCGGCGGTCCCCACACGACGTGCGGCAGTATGTATTACACGCTCCGAGAGTGTTCCGGTGCGCTCGAGAGTCATCATGTCGGCGGGGGCGCATAACCCGAATGCAATATGCATGTGAAAGCTCGTTGCAGTGGGGTGTCCGACCCCGCTGCACCCTACGCCCACACCGTCCTCCCTTGTCCCCGTGCGAGAGAACAGCCTGGAACAACCCGATGAGAGACGCGCACAATGTCGACGTGCCCCCGTCCGGGTGATATCCGGTCGGTCCCGCTGGACTCCGAAACCCGGGCGTTGCTTTCGGCCTCGCGGTTGATGCAACGCGACATGATTATAACCGCTCGCTGGCTCACGAAAGCTCTCTGGATTATGTGGAAGGACAGGTAGAGGGGGCGGTTGGGCTAAAGGGTGGGGGGGGGGGGTTGATACAGAAAGGGGTTGAAAGGGGGCTCGTGACGTTGAGGTCGTTATGCGTAATTTCTCGTGGAGCTCGCGGGATTTATGCCCGAAAATGGAAGGACCAGCCACGCGCACACATTACGCAAGCCGGTGTGTTGGTCCTTTTCATTACACGAATTTTCGGATCGGATATCGGGGGATATATCGTTATTAATGTGTGTACGGTAGATAGGATGATTGGAGGCAACGCGACGATTGGATAATTCGTTATATCCTCGGGTAATTGATCGATCCCGATTTTGTTGGGAGGGAGGGAGTTGGAGTGGATCATCCGGGAATGGCGGATTGGGAGGATGCACGGGGAAATGTTTGCTCGAGCGCGTGTTCGATTTATCACCCTCGATTCCCTGTTGGTGATTAAATTTTGGGGCTGAGAGCGCGCGTCTGATTTGGTAATTAGGAAAAAGTGTTGTCATATTGTTATTACATAATTTTTTGAGAAAAGTGTCAATGCGGAAAATGGGACATTTTTTGTGCGGCTGGTTTTGTGTCATTTTATGACTTTTTACACCTTTGGAGGATTTTGGTCATTAAACGGACCGATAAAACGATACCAAATTTAGTCGCCATACTCGAAAGGTCG
This sequence comes from Stenichneumon culpator, assembly GCA_964017025.1. Classification (NCBI taxonomy): domain Eukaryota; kingdom Metazoa; phylum Arthropoda; class Insecta; order Hymenoptera; family Ichneumonidae; genus Stenichneumon; species Stenichneumon culpator. The sequence continues at coordinate 12,558,094 of OZ024779.1, read as the reverse complement.
GCACTTCCGTTTGCGCATTTTTCAAAAAATGTTTCTACATTTTTTTTAAAGTGCCAACTTCAGTTGACGCTCGAGTTGGAACTTCAGTTCAACATCAAGTAGAAATTTCGTTAGTTATCAAATTTAAATTTAAAATTGAACTTGACAATCGAAGGGTGAATCACGAATTCACATTTTAACGACATATTGAAAAAAGAAATAGACAAAAAAGGCAAAAAAAAGAAATAGAGACACGCCTATGTACTTGTCGATTCTGTGCGGTATTTTTCAGCGGAGCTGTATCTCAGGAAAATTAAATGGAACACTCCCGCATATATATCGCGATGGAACGTGAAATTCAGAAATTTGCGAACAAGCTAGGTGGAAAAGTCTCTCTCGAGCGTTCTTCAATAATAAAGCTTTATCGGGAATTCAGACGGCGAACCGATGAGAACGAGTGCGATCGGGAGATTCCGCAAACCTCGAGTGCAGACCGAGCTTCATAGATAATTGATGCTTTTCTTCTCCCTGTATATGGCTAGCTTCGACTTGAAAAAAAAAAGTACATACTTGGCTCCCGATATTTCCGTCTAATTTTCTCGTCGATTTCATGTCGCTCTCGTTGTACATATACGTACATTTATATCGTACATACGTCGATAAAACAGACGCTGGCATGACCCGACGTCAATCGCTTTTCGCGTTAGAAACCTTTCATAACTGTCGGAAACAATCATTGCTCCTCTACCTGTGCACTGCACGGAGGCACGTCGTATAACCGGGGATACCGTCGAGCCAAAACTATTTATGTGTGTCGATAAAAGTTCAGCTGACGCGTGTAAAGAGATAACTATAAAATGTCTACGCTATACGTTTCATCAGGTTTTTTTTTTTTTTACTTTTTCATCACATATGAGATACGAAAGAGAAAAAGAGGAAATTCGTCGAAAACGTCGAAAACGTCCTAGAAGCGTGTCGATATTTATTGTCTAATTATAAAAATTGGAACGGACCATTTTTTTTACCAATTTTGTGGACATTTTTTATTTCTCCATTTTTTTTTTTTTTTTTTTCAGGACTTGACTTACGGCGAGGGTGGTCACAACTGGAGAAGCATTATATTTTCGTTGCTGGTGATCGGTCTCGTTATCGCTGGCATCGTCACCGCCATTTATCTCCTCGGGTGAGTCTTATGTAAACCTGCACGTGACATTTTCTTTAACAAATCGCTCTATAGTCGATGATAATCCTATTAAATAGTTTATTACTTGACTCTTTAACGAGTACGAGGCAGATCCGATAATTGATGAATTTTTATTACTTGAAATTTTTTTCTTAAATTTTTTGCATAATAATTTAAAAGTAACTTTAAATTTCTGTTGCCTTTTAAAAAGAATTTTTTTCTTGATAGAAAAAGTTGTTTATTTTTGTATCTTTGCTATTTTTATTTCTACTTTGGGTAACTTTAATTTTGTCTGAATTTTTTTTTTATTATACGCCTAGCGATTAATATTTGTGTGAAAAAATAATTAAATGAAATTGCGCAGTTACGTCGACGAACTTCTTTACTGGAGCGGTAGACGTCTAACGTTGGACGAGTGCCTTAGCGGTGACCTTTCGCCCCATCGTCTGCCACCGGCTTGGATATCACACGACAAGTTCGTATATCAGGCTGACGACGGCTCTCTCGCTCTACTCGATACTTCGAACAACTCCGTGTCTCTTCTAGTCTCCAATCACACTCTCGTAAGTATTCTGTTTTTCCTTTTTTTTTTTTTACATCAAACTCATCGCGACTCATTTTTTAGGGCAAAAAATAAACATTATTTTTCATAATTAATTTAAATCAATTAAAGACTTCAATATTTTTTAATCCCAGAATTTGAGCCACAAGCTCCCAATAAAGATAATTATTTACAGCTGAAACTTTGTCGATTGCAACTATTATTATTATTATTATTATTATTTCAAATCGAAAATATCTCGCGCACAATTATTTAGATTTAGCGGTAAATCAATTAATTCGGAAAGCAATTACCATCTTCGCTATAACCCGGGAATCCCGAGTCGCTTCCTGCGTCGCCACAAAGAGATAGTGGCTAATACCTCGAGTGCCTCGTGCCGTCGACACAGCTGGTAGATTGAATCGCGTGCGAGTTCGCCACGAGCGAAACGGTGTAACGTCGATAATTGATTGGCCCTTCGTTGCATCCGCGGGGGCTAAACTACCCCTTTGTCAGGAACATCAAGCGGGAATAGACGGTGGATGGTTCGTGCCGGTTATCCAACGGATTTCCGCCATTGTGCTATTCCCCTTTCACAAGTTTAACGTTTTCCGTGCCAATTTGTGTTAACTGGAATGCGTCGTTGCATAAACGAACGTCCCGCCAATACTCCGAATTCGCAATGGTGCGCATGCGCAACAGCTCGGAGTTTAAAACGACACATCAGTCGAACAAATTGTTGGGAAAAAAAAATGGAAAACATTCTCAAGCAGTGTCGTCAACCATCGTAAGATGATGTATACATTTAAAAATAATTCTTCAAGCTGTTTTAAAGATACGGGACTTCATCCATGCAGCTGCGATAAGCTACTGTGCTTCGAATTGCTGATTGGTAAAAACCGAAATCATCTCGCTTTTCCAGATTTTTTAAATAACTGAAACATCGATTTACTCCACTTTTGTTTTGTTTTAAAAAAAAAACTTATTTTTTGTTTCAAAAAAATAAATTATAATGGTCTCGCTTTCCCAGATTTTTGTTTATAACTGAATTATCGATTTACTCCTCTTTTTTTTTTAAGAAAAGGCTTATTTGTTATTGAAAAAAAATGTATATATATAACGTTCCCATGCTTCATCTGCTACGAATTACACCTCCTGAATTGGGTCGAAGCGTTTAGCGGTCTGCCTCTAAAAAATGTTGGCAAATTAAGGGTCGGAACCGAATTTACGGGGGTTCATGACGTAACAAAGCCGCGATCATTAATTGTTAATGGAAGAGAAAAACCACACCGGTAAGCCGACAATGCGTCGCCGGTAACAAGACCGCGAGTCATTTGGGGTCGGTGATAGACGCAGAGCATCGCTCCTGCGGTGCGTCGTCACATCGCCGCAGGAACCAAAATGACATTTCAGCGGCTACAAAACCCCGAGCACCACAGCCGATCGTTTCGAACCTGCGGGGAAAGGGTTTCGGTGACGGGACATCAGTTAACGTACGGCCGAGCGAAATTTTGTAATCACCACTCATACATATAGACACATTTTACCCGGTGAAATTTCGCTGCAAGGCAAATTTCATTATAGTGGGCCATCAATTTTTTCAATAAAAAAACTATCATTATTATACTTTTTAATCCTTAATATTCATTTTAAACTCCCCCGTTATTTCAATGTATATTTTCAAACAACAAAATTAAATATATAAAAAATAAAAATATCTCCGTTACTCGACTCGATCATTTTATCTCATCGCCAATAAAAAAGATTTCTATTATTCGACCGCGTACAGAAATTTTTATCATTAAAAACCTAAAAATCAAAATAAAAATCTCTGTCATGCTACTAAGTTTACTATATTACTCTATCCTTGGTATTAAAAAAAAATCTTCCCTCTCATTTTACCTCATGGTTAATAAAAAAATAAAAAAATCTCTATTATTCTACCGAGTGCGCAAATTTTTATCTGTAAAAATGAGATCTGTCAAAAATAAAAAAATGTTCCATGATTTCGTCTCATCCTCGATATTATCGCGGAATTCGTATAATAGCCTCGTTTCATTATCTCAGAGAGGCCCGAAGGGGGAGCGTTTTATACGGCGAATTCTCGATATATCTAGGGTGGAACAAAAGCCAATATAGTCTTATAGTATAAAAGCCTATACAGTCTTCGGACTCGTAACCTCGAATTCCCGGCGTTCCGGGCTAGTTTGATTCGCGGCAAGGGCGCGGGATCGATGGAGGGGGAAACCGAGAAGATAAAAAGGGGTAGAGAAGCATATGAGGGTAAAACGGTTTGAAAGAGAGCTCGGGGAGGGAGAGAATACGTGGGAGGAAACGTATATGGTACATAGCTGTGTACACGAGGGCCGGGAGAGGTATTGCATTTTACGCTCGATGGCTCGATCTCTCGCGGCTGCTTCGGATGGTCGCGTGTATAAACGGCACCAAAGGGATCCCCGCCGTTATAGCGTACGCGGTACGGAGAGACGGATAGAAAAGAAATGAGAGAAGAAAGAGGACACGCGCGGAGGGTGATTGATCTGCGTACTTGGAGGCCGTCGCCGATCGCGGAGAAACGAAATAAAAAGGTAACTTCGGACGAGACGGGGAAATGGAGGGATCGAAGAGAAATGCGGCGACGGCGGAAAATTCTTTGCGTCTCTTTTCTACGACTCTTTTGTAATCTTTATATCCGGCGCGGAATGAAGATCCTCGAACAAAGTCGATACCAACTTTTGTTTTAACTTTAATCCTTTGAGAATTATTAGTTGTTTTATTTTTTTATATAATTTTAAGGGAATTTGACGGACAAGTCGCGGAATGAAATAATTGTTTATATGAAGTTAGTCTCGAGAAGTTACCTGAAGGGTTGAAAAATGTCGGACGGTATTTAGGGATTTTTGCTGATAAGTTGCTATACTTTTTTAATTACCTTTTCGCGCACCGTTGGTACATGTGTTTGGGCTGACAAATGAATTTCGGCGAAGTTGCACTCATTCGCAAAAATATCGTCTATAAAAATTAATTAATCAAAAAAATTGGGAAATTACGAATTAAAAAACTGCTCAAACTTGAGTTCAAACTCGATTTCGTGCTGTAACTGATAACAGACAAATCGTTCTTGGTTGCCCATAATACGAAAAAAAAAATACACGTTTCATGTCCGCCAGCCATGAAAATAAAAATTCCGAATAAAATCAATTCAGCAATCAAAAAATCCATCGAATGGCTTTTTCCATAAAAAGATATCGACGATTGGTGAACTTACACTCCTTCGTGAAAATATCTATATAAATGAATTAATAAAAAAAATTGGTAAATAACTATAAAAAAAATGTCCGAACTTAAGTTCAAACTCGATGTCGTGCTCTAACTGGCAGCAGACAAATCGTATTTGGTTGCCTACGAAAGGAAAAAACAAAATTGCGCTTTATGCCCCCCCCCCCCCCCGGGGCATGGGAATAAAAATACCCGAGAAAAATCAATTCGGCAAACTTTATCGGCCGATAATATAAAAATCCATAGGATGCACTTTGCGATTCACTTGGGGTGGTTTACGAACACGAACGCATCGGCGCTCTCGCCGCCGTCCTCAAATCGTTCTACATTTGTATTATGTATACGCGAACACGTTCGCCGGGGAGAGGTGGAAACGGTAGGATTTGGAGTAGAAGGTACGGAGTTGGAGTAAGCACGAAGGGGAAGCGGAGAGCGGTACGTTGGACCGCCTGTTTGGTGGACTCGTTCCAAATCCTCATTCCTTTATTCCTGCAAACCCTCGGCGAACGATGGAGAGAGGGAAGAGCTTTTTTCCTCTGTGTCTTTTTCCCTCCGGTTCGATGCTTTCCATTCCGTTCTTTCGAGTCCCATCGGAAGGTACGAGAGAGAATGCAGCCGGACCGGCATCGATCCGCGTGCCGATCTGTTCTGGTTCCGGCGTGGTTCGAAGCTGCCCAGCAAAATACAAGGACCAGAAAGGATGTGCTCGCTCCGGCGGGCGAGTACAAACTCCCGACGTCGAATGGTTCGCGCTTGGTCAGCACGAGAGTGGTATTATTGAGAAAACGTACCTCGACCACGAGAACTCTTTATGTTCAAGGATTTTAGGGATTTAACGGATATTTGTTGTCTGCCGGGGATAAAAAGTAGAAAAATGGTGGGAAGAATTCGGTGTCGCGAAAACGACTGAGTGAAAGGATTTCAATTGAATTCGTTTTTGAGGGGAGGTTGTTCACACGAGCCCGCGATTGGTTCCGTAATCGTACGGCGCATAGTTTCGTAGTTGTTGGGAGTTGAAGCTTTCAGCCAATGAGATCGCTCGAAAATCGACCGAAACTTAACTCCAGCTATCTCGAAAAGTGCGCACCTTAGAAAAATGTTGTAAGGAAAAAGTTTACTCGGTTTCACACCCTGATTGTAATGGTACAATTTTTTCCACAAATTTTCGGACCCTTTGTATAAGCCATACAAAAAACAAATAAAAAAATAAAAATTGTATAGAGAAAAACGGATACATTACGGCATATGTTTTTTTTCATGACGTTAATTCCATTGGAACGAATCCGCGAAAGTGAAGATTTCTTGAAATTTTTATATTTTCAATACGTATTGAATTATTGTAATTAACGAATAGTTATATTTTGTTTTTTTCAGAGGCAGCTTAACGTTCAGGGATACCAGTGCAGTTCCGATTTACGCTACGTTCTATTCAAGCACGATGTCAAGCCGGTAAGCATAAGTGCTAATGGACGTTAGGAGGAGAATCCTGCGTGTAGTTGTGTAGCTTCGGTAAAAACTAGCGTGAAAAACTGCTGTCGCTGTTCGGAGGTTTCGAAAAAAAAAAAATTAAAGTCGGTCCTTTCATGCGCTAACTCAATGGACGCTTCAGCCTTGATTTAATTATGCCCGGGCAACCCGTTCCCGGCTCTAGTCGCGGAGAAGAAAGGGACTTTTTAAAAAGCTACCGCGAAGCGGGCACTGGACAGGAAGGGGATTCCCCGCTCGGACACCCCTCGTTTCTGCGGCCCGCTCGCTTTTCTCGTTCGCTAATGGAACCCTCTGTTTCGCGCTTCTTATTTCCGTATCTCCAGAATAAAAACTCTGCTTTTCATCCGACTCTCGGGCAACTTCACTCTTGAAACAACCGAGGGAACTAAATTATTCGACCGTGAATTTTAATAGACCAGGTGGCGATAATTGGTTCTCGTTAATTTTAACTTTCGAGGTTATTACGTCGTCGACACAAATTGTGATTAACAGATCGGAAACGTATGTTCCATTCCGATATACGTGCCGATCATTAATTTTACGAGTTACAATTAAGAATTCGTTGGACAAGATTTTTCAACGTAATCAACGTCGATTTTGATATTTTGATTCCTCATGGAGGAAACTATTTGGCAAAAAAGAAAAAATGAGATTTTAATGTCAAAGTACTTTCTCATAGAGAAAGCTATGCCCGAGATTTTTATAAATTAGGAAGCCATGTGCAAATTATTTTGCACCTTTTTTGTATATTAATATGGCGTGAATTCGTTAAAAAAGTGTACACGGGTAAAAGTGTGCAACGGGTAAAAGTATAAAAAAACGACATATTTTATTGATAAAATATGTGTTTAATTGTATGCAGGATTCGTTTTACGTTGTACTAATTCTGAATGAATTGAAACTGGGCGAGGGTGTTTGTTGTCAGACCGGGGCGTTGACGTCATACGCGCCTGGTACGCCGGGCTCCTCTACCCCCGGCTACCTCCGGTCAATCGCTCGTAGAGCCCATTCACGAGAGTGGGTCGCGCTCGCGCATTCCCGCACGCTATCGGCTTTGCCTTCCACGTGAACACTGCACGTCGGCGACGTCCACGAGGAATGCATTAATAAAAAAAGAAGAGACTAGGTCGTCTCGTTTGAACGCCAGACGCCGTGATACATAAATGATGCGTATTTCTACGCATTTATATCCTGATAAATACGGTTTCAAAATTTGGACGAAAATAAATTACAGAATCGTATAGAGTGCTCAAAACTGAGTAAACTTTTCCTTTGGCAAAACTCCGTAAGACGCCTAGTTATCGAGACACTGAGCGTTGAAGTTTTCAGCCAATCAGAGCGCTCGAAAAGCGGTCGAAACGTAACATGCTTGTATCTCGAAAACTAGACGCCTCAGAGAAAATTTGCGGGAAGGACTTCTGTTCAGTTTTGAATCTTGAATAAGGCTACACAGTATTCGGTCGAGTTTACAAACATCGTATTCACGGAGAGACAAAAAAAAAAGTAATAAAAGAAAATAATGGAAATGTGATTCCTAAATTTTGGACATTTTCTACTTTCTGTACTTTCTCTCACCCAACCCTTTAAATATTACAATAAAAAAATCCCCGAGATGCGAGAAAAGTTAAAAAATTGTTCAGCCTCCCAAGCTCGGACAAGTAGCGCTAGAAGAGGAAGTACCCTCGAAGCTCCTGTTCACAAGCAGTTTGCATATATTTCGTGCGCCCGAGATTCACTGGTTGCTGGAGTTCCGTGTTCAGCGGTACTTTGTTTTATTTTTAACCCCCCTCTCGCCGCGCGCGCATTTCCCTTTCGCCTCCGTTTTTCAAGTTTGGGGAGGGGCGGGGGGGGGGGAAGGGTGTTCCGAGTTGTTCGTCGCGTGCGAGCTAGGAGGAGCGACGGATACACACGCCCGGACAACCGTCGGGGATGTAACGACATGATCAAGCGTAGTTTAAAGTCGTTTAAGCAACGCGACGTGATTTGAATTTTCTTCGCTCAGAGGCGGCGAAGGTGGATGGCCGAGCGGCGGGATGAAGAGACGCACACGCCTACCTCTTTCGCCTCACTTTTCTCTCCTCTCTGCCCCGCGCCCAGTTTCGTTTCCTTACGGCTAAAAGAAAATTGCCTTAGAGCAGTCACTCTTGACAATTTTTCTTTTTTTTCTTCATTTTATTGTGATAACTTCCTTTTCCTCGAGACCCAAAACGAGCGCAATATAATTTTCCAGCTAATTGCGTCCCGCAACAGCGGCAAACTTGCAGTTAACGATCGCTCCGTTTTCCCGAGTACCGATATAATCTTGGTCCACTTGGGGCACTAAACTCCAAATTACACAGGTTTTCATGCATAAGGCCGTTACTTGACGGTTATTAGATTGCTGGCCGGGCTTTCTTGATCCTAGACTGTTGTCGCATCGATCATCGCAGACTTTAATGTGTTTCAGGTCTTCAGGCACACTTTTACTGCACTCTACACTGTTTACGACGTTACCAACGAGTGAGTATCATATTCATCCTCTATGAATACAAAACCGCAGCTCATTTAGTCGATGGAGTAGACGAACACATTTCTCACAAATCGAGAAAGTGTTAACGAACCTCTGACTCGCAAACGGTCCGTCGGGCGGTATTTTTGCAAGAGACCTTTTTTGTAGAGCATGAAATTCTATACAAAAGAGGTCATATCGATGTACCTCGTAAACCACTCGGATTCCGAGTTAATCCAATGCCGATGATAACTCGAAGCGTGATTGTCTTCTTCAAGTCACCACACACCCCTCCGTCTTCAAGCGTCGCCTCGCGTCCAGCAGACTCGCCTGCAGTATGCAGCCTGGCTGGGAAACACGACGTCCCTCGTCATGATATCAGACAACGATATTTTCTTGAGAATGACGCCATCCTCGACGAAGGACCAGAGGCTCACGGACACCGGTGTCCCCGGTGTGATATACAACGGTGTACCGGACTGGTTGTACCAGGAGGAAGTTCTACCGAGGCCGGAAGCGATATGGCCCAGTCCGGACGGCTCGAAACTGCTTTTCGCCAGTTTCAACGACTCCGGAGTGACGACACTCGAGTTCCCGTGGTTCGGAACGCTGATGGGACAGGACTCCGCGAGCTCGAATCCAATGGGCACCGCGAGGAGAGGATCCTTTCCACCATCGAGATCGATCAGATATCCGACACCGGGCTCACCGAATCCGGAAGTCGATTTATGGATGCTGGACGTCACTAGTGGGGCATCGACGAAGACCAAGAACAGCTCGACCGACGGTACGTCATTCGCCAGAATGAGGCTGAAACCACCGCCCGTCTTCGATGGCCAGTGAGTAGATCAAATTCGACCGAGTGTTTTACTTCTTTCTTATCGGTAGAAGATTAAATAGAAAAAACAGGAAGCCCCAACAATTACAGAAATTGGATTTTTCCCTTCGCAGAGAATTCTATCTGATATCTGCCGGGTGGGTCGGGGAGGACTCGGCACAGATCGCGGTCGTGTGGATGACGAGGTCGCAAAATCTCTCGGTCGTATCTGCCTGTCACGCACCGAGCTGGGAATGCGAGGAAACCCATTCGGAGCGAGCCCCCGAGGGCCAGTGGCTGGACGCTCAGCCACATCCGGTCTTCGCGCCTGACGGTGACAGCTTTCTCCTGCTCGCCGCCGTCCAGGAAGGCGGACAGGAACATTTCACTCACATCAAGCACATCACGCTCACCCAACAGAGGATAGCCGTTTTGTCGCACGGACGATACGAGGCAAGTGTCGCATGAAAATCAAAAATACAAATATTTCGAAATTTTTATATTGCAGTTCAATTCAACGTGAGTTACGGGTGAATCATGATTTTTCAGAGTCGACTCATAATTTATTTTTTTTATTCTGGCGCTCCAGATTTTGGATACGTAAAATATAAAACACTGAAATATTTTATGATGTTTTTTTTCTCCTACGAACGATACGAGGCAAGTGTTGGAAAAAAATCACAATTTCAAAATTTGTATACAAGTGAAATTTAGCGCGATCACTCATGAAACTGACGATTTTGAAAATGGACTAACATTTATTTGAAAAATGTATGGAGCGCCCCATTTTTAATACGTAAAATACTAAATACTGAAATATGCTTTATATCAATCATTTGTTTTTGTTTAGGTCAGCGAGATTCTTGCCTGGGACACAAGCGCTCATCTCGTTTATTATCTCGGCACGAGGGAGCGAAGACCGGGTCAGAGGCATCTGTACGTGGTCCGTGATCCGACGGCCGACGACCCTCGCCGTTTGGAGCCCCTGTGCGTGACCTGCGACCTCGGGGACGTTCTCTGGAGCAGTAGATTTTACTACACGAATTGCACGCACTTCGGTGCATCGGTCAGTCCGCCGAGCAATCACACACCCGTTAATCCAAACAATCCGGGATACTACGTTCTTCACTGCGAGGGTCCTGGTCTTCCACTCGCTGGCGTCCACTCGATGTCCACTCACAAAATGGTCAGAGTGCTGTACGACACGAGGATACAGCGGGCCGACAGATTGTCACAGCTCGCTTTGCCGACGAGAAGAAGCTTCGAGGTGTGTAGATGATTGACACCGACCCGAGCTCAGTCGGTAACGAAAACTGTAGGGGAGACCGGGGCAAAATGGCACAGCGGGGCAAAACTCGATTTTCCAATAATTTTTGGATGCCCCATTTTGTCCCAACGATAAAGCCGGATTTTCAAACCCGTTTTGACCCACGTACCACCATCGCCACATCCTAAAGTTATTGGAGAATAGCGTTTTGTCTCATTATCCCGTTTTGCCCCGGTGTGCCATTTTGCCCCGCTCTCCTGTACACCATTTTTTTTATTTATTTTTATTCAAAGCTGCTGATCCGTTCTGCGGAAAAGCAGATCATTAGCGTCTGCTTGACTGTCGGACGAAGACGCTGATGATACTCTTGAATAAAACAGATTTGCAGTCTTCTTTACCGACCGAATCGGTTTCAAGTATGTTCATGCCTGTACTCGTTGTTCATTTTTTCCAATTTCCTGCACAGGTGCCCCTTCCTCAGGGCTGGAGAGCTCAAGTTCAGCTCCTGTTGCCGCCCTCTTGGCGGGAAGAGCTCCGGGACGCGGCATTTCCGGTTCTCGTCGAGGTCAACGGTCGCCCCGGAAGCGAAGCCGTTACCGACAAGTTCCGAATAGACTGGGGAACGTACATGTCCAGTCACAACGACGTCGTCTACGTCAGGCTCGACGTCCGTGGCGCTCGGGGTCAGGGAAAACGGGCCCTTTTTCGCAGAATCGGAGGTGTCGAAGTTCAAGATCAGTTGACCGTGCTTCGACATCTACTGGACACCCTCAAGTACCTCGACGAATCGCGGGTCGGTGTCTGGGGCTGGGGATACGGCGGTTACGTCACCGCGATGGTTCTCGGCAGTCAGCAAAATGTATTCAAGTGCGGTGTTGCCGTCAATCCCATCGCTGACTGGTTGTACTACAGTAAGACAATTTTTCTAACCTATTTTTCGCGTTCTGCTGCTCAGCCGGTCCCAAAAATCGATTCAAAAACCATTGACCACATTCACCGTCAAAAACTGAACAAATTTGCTCTCTACAAAATCTTCGTCAAGTCCTTAGTTTCCGAGATACACGCAAGTTACGTTTCAACCGACTTTCCGGCCCTCTCATTGGTCGAAAGTTTAATTGCTTGGAACTCCTGAACTATGCGTCGTACGGCAATATGCCAGAGGGGAAGTTTTCTCGGTTTTGCAGCCAGAATACGATGCAACTAATTATTTCCAATTATTATAATTATTAACAATAATGTGGCTCGAATAAATGGTTTCTTTCATACAAATTAGATTCAGCGTTCACGGAACGGGTGCTGGGTGCGCCAGCCGAGAATTACAAGGGTTACGTGGAGGCTGATCTGACTCAACGAGCGAGATTAGTACCGAGTCACAGTCTCTATCTTCTACACGGTCTAGCCGACCTCACAGCGCCTTACACGCACGGCATTGCCTTCGCCAAGGCTCTGTCCGAAGCGGGAGTTATCTTTAGGTACCAGGTCAGTAATTCCTCTTCGTCTTCCTCTCATTCTTCATCTTCAACTCGATAAATTTCTATGTAGCCCTTGAATTTGTTACTTCATCCAATGATCTATGATACGCAGAGCTACGCGGACGAAGATCACGCCTTGACGGGAGTGATCGAGCACGCCTATCGTTCCATGGAGGACTTCCTCGCCGAGTGCCTCACTCTGGACGCCTCCTAGTGCCTCGATACGATTTCTCCCTCGTTATCGATAACGCGTCTATTCACGACATGCTTCTGATAGCGTTCTCGTCCTTCGACACAAATAACACACCAAAACACACACACACACACACACATACACTCTTGCATAATATAACAGCGTAAAGAAATATAAGTCGGACGAGAAATCGAATTTCTTTTGAATAATTATTAAAGAAGAGAAAGGAGTAAAAAAAAAATTCACAGCGCTCACTAACCCCTTTGGTCCTGTACGAGAGTTGGATATCCTAGTCGCGATTTATTATCGGGAATCGAATGCGTGAGAGAGTGTGGGTCGGAGAGTGAAAGTCGGTATATTTGATGAATGAAAAAAATTTCACATATGCAAGCGAAATTAAAAATCGCCCGTTGATACAAATACGAATAAGTCACCGTGAATGAATAGGTAAATAAGTAAAATACAACTTAAAGACGCGGTAAAATGCTCTTCGGAGAGGGAGGGCTTTAGCGTAATTGGTAATTGGTTTTAAAAAAATGTCTACTGCCGTTGCGCTACGGCCTCGGAGGGGTGAGATGAACTCATAATTCGTTTGTACGAGCAATATCGTTATAGCGTTGTATATCTGCCTGCGCGTCGCTGCGATATTATTATTATATCATTCCTATGTCTTGCTGCGAGAAGGTGAGAAAAAAAAATGATTCGAAGAAACCTACGCAATATTAACCCTTTCGCTCTCAGTGAATCTAGAACTGCTTATTCGACTAAAACACCAAAAATATGGAAAAAGTTGTAATAAAAAATTAACCGTTCTAAAGATCTTAAAAGAACATTCAATGCACATAATTTTTGTTATTCATCTTGAAATGAATTAAGATTTTAACGTCACGTAATGAACATCGGAGCAAAAGGGTTCGGCGATGAAAAGGTTGTAAAAAAAAAAGTGTTCTCGCAGCCTGTAAGCCCAATCCCCTTAAAAAGAAAAAAATGAAAATCTTGCCTACTTGTTGTACAGCTTGCTGGCGCCTAGTCGTATCATGTACTATACGTAATTGTTACCACCTACTAGACACTAGAGAGTTGTCCCGACTTTCCACCTGAACGTTTGTACATATTATTATTATTATTATTATTATTCCTATTATTATTATAAATAAATTCGATGCTCTGGATCTCGATCGTCGTATATATAAATAATAGTTTATAGTGTGACAAGCTGTATCGAAGTTTCACACTGGCCACGTTCGCGACGGTACTTCGGTAATGAAAGAAGAATAATAAAAATAACGATAATTAAATAAATAAATTGAAAGATAAAAATAGTATTAAACAAATAATCGCATTTACGCATCGCTTCGATAATCGTCGAAGGGAAACGGCCGGGAAATACTGTCGAGAACGTGGTCACTGAGTCGTGATAGGGGCGACCGAGGGGGATTGATGGGAAGTTGACAAAACGGCGCGATTGACGATGAAGGATGATGATAAAAAAATAAATAAAAAAAAATAACTAAAAAAATGAAGTGACCGCGTCGCGGCGCTGCCTGCAGCCAGCAGCCCTTATATAATGCCGACAATCAAGGCTAGTGCAACTAATCAAACAATAAATAATTAATGACGAGGAGGTGGGGGAAGGAGGTGGAGGGGGTGGACGAGAGAACGACGAAGAAGTCGACGAGGTGTTTTAGACACAATGAGAAAATAATACGTAACTATAAAATTGAGAGGGCGTAATTGCGCGGAGAAAAGTAAATAAATTTTAAAAAATTAAAAAAAGAACATTCACACAAAGAGACACACACACACACAAACATTACGATATATAATTCGCTGTGAATCGTACGTTGGAAAAAAAATCGTTAACAATATAATAATGATACATCTTAGGGTAGTCAAGAGGAAGGGTGAATGAGAAACCGGGGGAGGTGCTATTTCGCCAGAGGGTAATAAGCCTACGGTGTTCAACTCTTATGGTTATGGCATAAGTTGCGGGAACGGGCAAAATTTTGTTTTTCTGATAAGTTTTTAAAAAATGTCAAAAATGCTACAAATTTCATATCTCATTATTGTCTCGAAGACCTTTGGATAAAAATTGAGCGACACTTTTTTGGTCTCGAAAACGATCGGGTAATCCATATCATTTGATATTGTTATTATTATTTCGATCCCCGAATACCATTCTACGATTTTTTTTCTTACGGTTCTCGAACCAAATTTAGTAAGTGTATAAAAATTGCAATTTAATGTTAATTTCAATGAAAAAATTTTGCCGGATTCCGATAAACAGTAGTATTAAGTGAATCTCAGCGGGCTCATCAGCAGCTTTCCACCCCACCCCCGCGCGCGATAGTAAGATTAAAAAAAAGAAAACCTCAAAGGGCGTCCTTCGTGAGACGCGTCGTTGGCTAAAGTTAATCAATGAAATTTAGTTATACGTAACGGGGCATAAGTCACAATCAATTATTAATGATAATAAAAGAAAATAAACAAAAAGAAGAAAACGAGCGCGAGAGAAAGATTGTAGAGAGTGACCGAGCATGGGTGCAAGATTGTAGATAGTTGAGAGACAAAAACACAACAACAAAAAATCGAGAATAAATAAATAAAAATATGAGCGAAAGAGGATTCGAAATGTCCATCGCGCGTCTAAAATCTCGCGGTGGATAATGCGCGTAGGGTTATCCTAATAATAGCTTTTGGTAACGTATTATCGCCGCTAGGCTGCAAAGCACGACCCGATTTTCACGCGATATCGCTCGACCCCCAGAAATCTAGTGGTAATGATTAAAGTAAAAAAAAAATTAAGGAAAAGAACAAAAAAGAATGAAATACTAATAACAATGACGGTGCATCCAGGAAAATCGATCGGGATCACAGCCAGTTGTTACTAAAAAAAAAATATCGATCCATGAAGACCCTCGACGTTAAAATTATTATAAAAATTAGTGTTAAAAATTAATTAAAAAAAACACAAAAGACAAAGATGATGTTTTTGGAATGTTGAATGACGAAATACATTTTACGTGAAGC
Organism: Stenichneumon culpator; assembly: GCA_964017025.1. Classification (NCBI taxonomy): domain Eukaryota; kingdom Metazoa; phylum Arthropoda; class Insecta; order Hymenoptera; family Ichneumonidae; genus Stenichneumon; species Stenichneumon culpator. The sequence continues at coordinate 12,542,357 of OZ024779.1, read as the reverse complement.
GAGGTCTAACATATTGGCGATATTATGGATACGCTGTATTTTCCTCGGAAGTTTCACTCAAGTCAATTAGATTTTTTTCAATCGTGATAGTCAGCGAGATTGATTAATTAAATTCGTAAGTTCGGGGTCTTCCGCTTAGGTGTCGCGCGGGGTGTTGATACGTTTAGATGAGAGAACGAAAGAGCGAGAGCGCGAGAGAGAGAGAGAGCGAGAGAACGAGCGAAAGAATAGTGATAAGGAAAATGCGTCGTTGTTTATTAGAATTGAATGTGCACTTGGGTTGCCGACGATTTCGTGGATCGCACCGCGAGGTATACAGTTATCTTCGAAGAACAAAAAAGTTTGAAAAAAGAAAAACAAAAAAAAAATAAGGTGAAGAAGAAAACGATAACAAGAACAACACCCACGAGATAATCATGTTATTAAGACTCTGCGTTTTTTAATATCAGCGAGGCTCGGCCCGGGCATCGGGCGGACAAAGTGTTTTCAATAAACTGTTACATATTACCTGAAAAAAATTGCCACATCGTTAATTTCATTTAAATCCTTCATCTTGTTTGGTTTGAACCATATGGATTAATTTTCATTCATTTTCATAAAGTTTCTATTATCGACCGCGGTAAGTCGCACGCCATTGATGAGTCAGCGGAGATAAAGGACACTATTTATTTTCATAGCTGTTTTACCGGACACACGAGAGAACGAAATCCTCTTTACCAACGGCTGATAATGCAGGGAAGACAGACAGTTCTCTACAACTCTACTGCCGGCACAATAACTGCAGTTGGTGAGGCTTCATTTTCTCCCCGCATCGCCAGGTGGCCGAATTGAACCTTCAACTACCCCATTTGAAATACCCACAGAGCCAACTGCTCTGAAATCGGCTTCAGCTCCAACTTTTTTTTCTGTATATGTCGGTCGTTAAAAAATTATTTTAGGCATGAAGTTGCACAAGCGGTTAATATTTTAGGTCCTAAGCGTCATGGTAAGAAGACGCATAAGCAAAAGGAAGAAATCGTCACGATTTCCGGATAGGATACATCGAGAGAACCCGTTCAATTCCGGTGTATCAACATCCAAAGACATTGACAAATCTCTTCAGAACCAGCAATACAGGTAAAGAGTTAAATTTTGTAAAATGAAAAAAAAAATTTCTTAATGTTCTCTTCGAAATAAAATATTGTCTGACAATCTGACAATCGATCATCACCGAACTTTATAATATAAAGACCGTACGAGCATCCTTACGCGACCCGATCAAAAACCCTCCGGACTGCTCAATCGTCGATGAACGTCGAAGAGACAGATCGTCCGCGGTTGAAGCGACGACAGTCCGACAGCAGCATCGTATTTCTGGGAACTTATCGTAAAGTCCCTCAGCTCGTGGTTTTGGACGAGAGCAGCGACGGTCGTTGCATCGAATTCGTGGAAAACCCGGAAGGGTTGATGTGCCTCAAAGCCGAGAAGGTGAGTTGAAAAAAAATCTCTGACGCATAATCCTTTCCATTATACAACAATTTACTAAAATTACGACAATTTTTCATCTCGCAAAAAATCTATATATCAAAAAGATTTTATCGTTTTTTTTTGGATTTCAGAATTTCAGATAAAAATTAATAGATTGGGAAGAAATTATTTTTGACAGTGGCAAACAGTTAACAAATTTATTTCGTGTAACAATTTTTATATGATATTAACCATGATTATTAATAAAACTGATAAAACAATTAATCGGTTTTAAGAATGACTTTACATTTGCACAGATGGACTGCCAGAGCAGTGAAGATTAAAAGTCTATACGATTCAAATGTAATTTTCGGTATTGATCTTCAGCTGCAGGTACGCCATCATCCAAGACGAATCGCCACCAATCGCCTCGATCTCCGATTTACCATTTTCCATGATTTTCAGTTCCCTCGAGAGCAAGTCGTCGACGTAGGGACGAGATTGAAGAGTCGCGAGCTTCGAGATATCGGCGTCGGTGAGCGGTACTGTCGGAATCATCAGATCCGCCGGGAGTTCCGATGGACGAAGGCCCAACCAACGAATCGAAGGACAAGCCAGACTTTCCCGCTCACAGGATAAAGCTATCGAGCCATATCTGTTATTAAATAAAAAATATTGCCTTTAAAAATTCCCGAAAAACTTTATCGTTGCTCCTCGATACGGGACTATATTTAATGTATATTTTCACGACTGATCAGGAATCCATCCCTTATTTTATCGATAGATGAATATTTAATATGGAAAATTGCGTCACACACACATATACGTACGGACATTTTTTCGAAATGTGATTTTTCGATATTTTCAACCATTCTGTACACGTCATCATCAAAATCTCGAAAAACATTTTTTTTACCAAAACAAGGGTTCCTCCACGAAGAAGCAAAAATGAATGAAGTTAGCGATCTGGATCTGATGAATCCACTACATTTTTTTTAAATTTATGCAATTTTTTTGAGATCCTGCCAATTTATTTGAAACCTCAAAAAAAATGATATTTTTTAAAAATAAAGATAACGATTTCAACGTCGACTCACTTGTAGGTAAGCATAATTTCTATTCCGTAAGGATCCGCGTCGACGAGAAGGTAGACCGGAAGTTCGACTTTTTCCGCGAGTATCTTCACGAGCATCCTCGTTGTCACGTCCGGAAAGCCCTTTCCGGTTATTAGAATACAACTTAGCCGAAGGAGACAATTTTCATCCAATAATTTCTGAAAGACTGTGTCCTTTTCCACGACAATCACCAGCTTCGCTTTCGTTCGTATCGACGTTACGTTGCAGATGTTTCGAGGTATCAGAACGCCTTCGAGACTGTCAAAATTTATTTCACAGCCGTCCGACAGCCTCAGAGTCATTTCTCCGGCAGCCAATCCTTTCGCCGAGGCTACCAGTCCTGGAAAACAATTTTGTATTAACGCTAAGAATAATAATATTCGCATTGCCTAAACATTCAAAATTGACCGACTGACAAACTTCCAACGGTTCCAATAGTAAAAAAATATGATACCATTTGGATGGATTTTTAATCATGCCATGTTTGTTACACGATAAGAAATATTTGTACTTTTAACAAACTTCGTTTATCCACAAACGTCCACAATTATTTTCTTGTTCATTTTAATTTAATTTAATTTAAAAAAATAATTAGCAAACATTTTGTAAAATCCACATAATTTCTTTTCATAAAATTAACAAGAAAATAATTGTGGACGTTTGTGGACAAGAAAATTTGGTGCCTATTTTTGCTGTGTATTTTGAGAAAACCTTACCCATTTCCCACGGCGCGCATTCAAGCAGATTCGCAAGATTGTTGACGATCCGATCGACTTGGCGTTGCTTGTCGACCAATCTTGAGGCAGCCTCATCGCCCTTGAGCTCGTAGAAGAACGATCTCCGTGTCTCCGTTCTGCCGCTGTCGAGCAATTCGTGAACTTTCGCCATCGTGGTCATCATCAGCGCCAATTTGTTTCTGCTTCGTTCCAATCCGAAATCGATGAGTCTCCGCTGTCCCAAAGTGTCCGTCGGCGATTCTTCGCTCTCGTGGTTGATGCTCTCCGTGTCCATTGATTCGGGCGTTTCGAAAACGCTGCAGGCTTCGAAACCCGCACACGTTGTCGGATTGCTCTCCGTCGAGACTGACTCGGGATTCAGGGATTCCAGTTGCTCCATCAGCGTCTCGATAGTCGACATTTTGTAAGACACACTCGGCAATTGTCCGGCACACAATTGCTCGACAATCCCGAGAACTGTCTTCTCGCATCGATCTATCAGAGATTTTCTGTGAGCGGTTGGGAAAAGAGGTGGAATTATAGAATTGTAAGTACGAGGAACGGAGCGAGTCTGCACTGGGAGGACAATTCAACAAGTCTTTCGGAAGTCCGTCGCCTGTTTGGATAATAAACGTGACTCAAAATTAAGAGAATTTGCAGTGTATCGTGGATTTTAATTTATGTTTGTATGTCGATTTTTGTACACTGTAAAAAATTGTTGATTGACAATTAACGAACTGTATTGGAAGCTTTTTTGCATAAAGTGTTTCTGAAATTTCAAACACATGTGCGTTGCAATTTAACAGTAAAATTCGTATTTTTAATATCTGGTATTGTTACTTAACAAAAAAAAGTACGTTAATGTTCAATTAATGTACGTGATCTAAGCAAATTTTAAGTTCCAGTACATTAAATTTACATTTTATTTTTACAGTGTAATTAAATGAAATTGAACAAAATTAAGTTGAATTAAATTATATTAAATTTCATCAAATTAGGTAATAGCGCAATTAATCGTACATACCTTAATTCAACGTCATTTTTTATGGATATGTCAATAACTTTCTCCGCCACTTGAACTTCCGTTGCACTCGTAGCTTTCTCTTCTACCGTGACACTAGACGATTCTTGGGTAAATTCTGGAGAAAATGTTCTTTCCACCTGTTCCGTATGTATTATTATCCTCTTTAGCAGCACCGAACAGGCCTTAAGACCGAGTCTTTCTAAAATAACCGAGTTTTCTGGAATCGTTAAAAAAAAAATTAAGCATTCAATTCAACGTTTTTCTTTTTAAACATAAAAATTCCTAAATAAATCTCGAATCCCTAATTCTGCGAGTCAAATCTCTTAAACTCAAAACTGTTCCTCTACTAACGAACTATCGCCGAAAAAAAAAAAAATCTAAAAAATTGCTCCTGCAACTTCAAAGAGTTCTTCTTTGTCCGCAAAAACAAAAAATTCCTTTAAAAAAATGTAAAATTCCTATTAATAACAAAAAAACAAGTCAATTCTCCCATCTCGAAGCTGAACTCGACGTAGCGATTTAATTGCAACTTTTTCCATCGACTTTCGTCACTCGACAGCCAAAGGTCGACAGGCGAGTATTCCGATAAAAATCTGCCACCGAATTCAACGATGTCTGCATTCTCACAGCAATAAACATATTAAATTTCCACTTTGGGCGAAAGCCCGTGGTATTGGCCGTGGTTTCCACCGACGTCGATGTGAGAGCGCGAGGGACATTGTTACAGCCCCGTCGGTGTGTGTATAGAGACACACTCGTATCGAGTAGCGAAATCTCGAGAGGCCCCGGGAGAGAGCGAGAGTAGAGGGTGCAAAGTTCGGGGGCCCTCCCGCTGCGCATTTGTGAGCTATCCCATTGAGTCCTCGGCTACTGTGCCCTAAAGACACTTCAGGCCCATTGTCGAGGGGGAAGGGGGCTCGGCTACTCGGCAAAACGTCGATCGCAACGAAATCTCCTGTCCGACATTCTCATCGACCAAAATATGAATTTTTATTCAATTTAATAGTTACGGAATCGACATTTCCATGAACTTTTATCGAGCCCCAAAATACCAGAGACATTTCGCACCCCTATCTTCAGCGCGGCGCTGCTCGGCCAAAAACCAATATTTTTCGGCTTGTTTGTAGTGAAATCGATACGCCAGGATGTGAACCACGCGTACGTCAAGGTACCACGTCGATACACGGAAGAGTGTAGCGATCAGAGGCTCCGGAAGACAAATGTCCGAGCGCCCGATCCAAGCGATCTCCCGACTTAGGTGGAATGAAAATTAATGTCGGCCGCGAACGAGGATATTGTTTCCGATGTTTTGTTTGTTTTTTAACGTGGAGTGAATTCTCGTAATTAAAAAAAATTAATTTGTTGCGCAAAAAAAATGTATAATCGCGTTACACGCGAGTTCGGCCGAATAAATAAATAATGGTCAACACCGAAAGTGCCCTTCGCAATTTTGCATAATTACGCCCGATTGTGTCGTAAATAAATGAAGGATATAAAGGCATCTCGAAAAAGAGGCCCGATGGAATTTATCTCACCGTGGCGCGAAAGTGCGACCCGTGTCCTTTGCATCTGCGCGTTATAAATTTACCGACGTCCGAGGTCCGCGGGTCAGCAATGGGTCAGGGACGTTTTGACGCTCAGGAGAGCGCGCTTGCGGTGCGCTACGAGGACGAACGTCCGAACAATTGATGGCTAACGAGAACACGGGCAACTACGAGAGATTTTTCCACCGTTGTGGCGCGTGCCAAAATATTTTTCCTGCCACGGTGGAACGCGAACGGGAGGGTCGAACATGATTTACCGATGTTTTATAACTGACCATTACGGAAGTTATTTACACCCCGACCACACAATAAATATTCAGCGAATATTGATGATTGTTTATGCCCTCGAGACCGAAGCCAATCGAGCTCTATTGATTATCGTTATAATACATGGTTAAAAAAAATCATTTAACGACATTTCTCGCCCAGAAAGGTCCACGCTTTTTTTTCTTGATGATTTTACTTTTTGTTCAAGTACAAATACGAATCGTTGACGAGAAAAAAAATTGTTGAATCAGCATTAACAAAAATTGTAAACTTCCGTCGTTAAAAAATGTTTCTGTATGGAGATAAAATAAATAAATGTTTCCTTTTCTTTTCACTTCATGTAACATCGGGATAACATCGGGAGCGAAACTATTATTTTTCTTTTTATTTGTTTAAGTTGTACACTTCTTTTTCTGATACTTACATACTTGTAATTGGGCTAAATAAATAAGATTTTTTCATTTTATGAGAAAGCAATATAAAAATGTCAATATTCAACTTTTTCTAATATTATAACCACATCGGAAGCGCAGCTATTATTTTTATTTTAAGTTATATTATTCTCGCCCCGATATTTGCATACTTGTGATTGGACTGTGCCCATTTATTATGAAATAAATAAATAAATAACATACCTTTTTTTTGCCCGAAATCTACCTACTCTGGTCGCCGGTAAAAATCCACGATAATTCTGGGGATTTTTGCAATCTTTTTTTAATATTCTTTTTTTTCACCGAGTACCGAGACAGTCTTTTGGAGCCCTCGGCCGGACCCTCCCGGACATAAAGGGCTTGTTCACGGAAAAATAATGCACCGCTCGTACGAGACTCTCCTCGCTCGCCGATCGCATTAAAGAGACTCCGAGGACCGGTTCTTACAAAGCGCAGGGGATAGTATTACATTGTGCAACAAGTATACATTCGAAAAACACCCTTAAGAACCGCTCGAAGCTTCAAATAGCCCGTATATAAACGTCGTCTGCGAGGAGAGTCCCGAGCGTGTCCTCAAAATATCGGTTGGAAACTCGGCTGCGATATTCACTAACGTTCCATTTTATCGCCGGAGAATTTATAATGTGCGCACTCTATTTCCGAGGCCTCGTCATTGCACGAAAAACGAAACGATGAGAAAGGAATATACAGGAACGAAAGGAGAATAAGGTGTCGATAATCCCTTCGGCTCTTGGTCACCCCTCGAGCCCCAACAATTGCCACTCGTACTTATTCCCCGAGGATATTTCTATGCGTGTACACGTGTTTTTCGTACGGACGAATTTTTCGAGCCACCGAATAAAATTTGTATATAATTTTTTTTTTTTTTTTGCATACTTTGAATCGAAGATTTGGAGAAAGGTCGGTATGAAGATTTGGGCAAAGTCCTGATTTCCTGGATCGATACTCGACACCGCGTCGCGGGGGTGAATTTCTTTTTTTCTGCGTCAATAAAAGATCGGGAAAAATCCTAATCGGGATTACGCGCGTTCGCGACGTTGGATAAATAAAAAATATTTTACGGATGAGCGGATTTTGAGGTGAAAATGTGTCGAGGAAATTTGAGACTTCGGAGAGTCCACGAGATGTTTCATTTGAAAATCGATAATCCGGATGATCGATTTTCGAATGAGGCGTGAAAAAAAAAAATAGAAAAATAAAATAAATCGTATCATTTAAAAATGTTTAAGATTGAGAAAAGTATTGTTGGGACAAACGGTCGCAAGATATTTCGAGATCAACGGGGAACCGGAAGGGAAGAGGCGATCGATCGAATCTCCCCGCCGGATCTCGTCGACTTGGCGACTGGGCCGAGAGAACTACAATGAGGAGATAGCATCGAATTTGCTCAAACCGCAGGAGGTGTTCGACGCAACGGCAAAGTTAATTCAGCGAAATAATGGAAGCAGAAGAAAGACGAAGAAATAAAAAAAAATATTAGTTCAGAAAATCGTTACAGTAACGAGAAGTCTCAAATATAGACGAATCTTTTAAACCTAACTTAGTAAATATTGTTAGTATTTCAAAATATATATAGTTCTCAAATGGTCGTGAAACCATTTTTCGAAATGGTGAAGTTTAAAATTTCCGTTCATTTTTACAATAAAAATTCGAAAAACAAACAAAACTCGTCCGAAAAACTTTTCGATTCAGGCCCAAATTTTGAAAATTCAAATTACAATTTTAATTTCTCTTTCCTCACCTAAAGTTCGATCCGACGAGTGAAAAATTCGACTGTCTCACGATGCATCAGAGAATAATATTTCAAAGATAAAGTATTTCTTCAGCCCCCGTTGAATTATTCACGAAAATTCAAATTATTCACGAAGCATTTATCTTATATAGTTTATAAGCATTTATCCTTTACAGCTTTAACTTTATAATTAAATACGTGAATTTTATTTCATTTTTTCACCATACTCGATATTCTCTTGACTCCGCACAACTTTGCTATTTTGTCGCACAGTCTTCTGGGAAATCATTTTTTTAACGACTCTTCAAACGCAACTCGGTACCTACGGTGGTTTCTCCTCCCAAAAAAAAAAACTCGGGGACTCCCCGTCGCAGCAAGTACCGAGGGAAACACTCTCGAGACGAAAAGTCGGCTCTCGCTTTCGCTCCCGATAATCGTGACGTTGAGGCGCGTTTCATCGAGTGCCCACTCGACAAGCACCGCAGATTTTCTTTTTTTATTGCCCGATGAAACGAGGTTATTGTAGCGACCGCACCGCTTATATGTGCGTATAAATTCGTGTAGGTCGTTGTCGTGCTCACCCGGAGGTCCCGCGATGCTTCGGAATCGGGGATGGCGCTCTTCAGTCTCGTCCCCCGACGAACGGCTTGAGCGAGCTTGGGAACCCGGAATCCCGATCGCTCCCCGCTCCGCCACTCTCGACCGCGAAGACTCGACCAGCGAATCGAACAGATCTGCGCATCTTCTTTCTCTCTTCGCTGTAGAAATAAAAATAAATTACATAGCCAATTAGTTTATTTTATTTTCAAGTAAAAAATAATATTTACGATCCGATAGAACATTTTTGTTGGCAGCGATTCGCAAACGAAAATAAAGAATTCGATTGCAAAAAAAAGAAAAACATCGATTGCAAAAGTAACATTGCTGTTAGTTTCGTTGCAAAAAAAATCTTTGTAAAATCCGGAGAGCGGATTTTTTAAAATAACTTTTAGAGGATTGGAACAGATCACATATTTATGATTGGCAATTGAATCGTTGATCTTCGTTTGTAAATCGGTGCGAGCAAAAAATCTTGAATCGGATTGTCAACGTTATATTTTTTAACTAAAAAATCAAATAAAATAAAAAAAACATAGCAGATAATTGTATTTAATTTTTATGTAAAAAAAAGTGTTGACAATCCGATACAACATTTTTGTTGGCGCCGATTCACAAACAAACGATTCGATTGCAAAAACTACATAAAAACATTAATCGCAAAAAAACATTGCAGTTAGTTTGATCGCAATAAAGAAAATCTTCGTTAAATCCCAGAATCGGATTTTTAAAAATGACTTTTTGAGGATCTTCGAAATTTTCACCTGTCTGAGGTCGTGTATTGTGGGTCTGTGCGCGAAAGATCGTTCGCACAGGTGGGAGAAAAGGTGCGAGGGTGCATCGACCCGATGGCAAGGATCAAAGACGCTTCTGCCTCCTGCGAGCAGCCGGCAAGTGTAGGTCAGTTAGACCAGCCCGACTGGTTCCGTCCCTCGGACCGCCGGACCGCGCAATTTAATAAAAACGAGCAACCTGTTATTTGACCGGTTGCTCGGAGGCGCGCCCTCCTTTTCGACAGTACTTAAACAATAAAAAATCAATCTCCTATGTCCGCCCGGAAGAGCCCTCCATAATATTTAAAGCGATCGGAGCGCACCTCATTACTCAAACGAGCGTCAACTTTTCGCGGCGCTTATTTCAATTATTGATTTAAAAAAATAAACAATAATAATTTTTTTTTAACCGACCACTCGTTTCTTGAGTTCAATACAAATTGAACGTTATACGGAGGGTGGAAGTCGAAAAGTTTATGTGAATAAGTTTTTATAAAAACATTAAAATATCGAGAGATGAAAGTCTGGTTGCGCATAAAGTGGACGAACAAACGTCTTAATATAAGAATCGTTAAGCTGTCTCGTCTCGTTTCGTCTGCGCGACTGGGCGATGATCGTCGTCGGTGCTCAAAGGCAAATTCATAAGTTACAATTATATTCGCATGGACGAAACTTCGAGGCAAGAGCGCGGCACTCTCGGCAAAGCGTCGGCGCTACTCCTGATCGGTTAAACCGGATTACGCTTCGATTGTAAGTCGTTCCAATTATATATCCGTTTCGAAAAAAACAACGCAGACGCCGCACTTGAACCGTAAATGGATATACAGGGCGTAAATGACGATGACGGTGTTGATGTTGTGGAACATTCGCCATGGATCTTCCTGCGATCGTACCTTGTTTGGTGAGATACGAGTTGGTTTCGGCACCCTTTGAGGCTGCAATGCTGAGGGTCCAATGTTGAGATGTTTGATCTTAATTTCGAACTTAAGATCGAACCTCAGTGCGAACTTGATCTCGTGCTTAAGTTTGACCTTAGGTTCGAACGTAAGATCGAATCTCAGTTCGAAGTTAAGATCGACCTCAGTTCGAACTTAAGATCAGACCTCAGGTCAAACTTGATTTCGTGCTTAAGTTTAATCTCAGGTTCGAACTTAAGTTTAAATTCAAATGCGAGTGTTGTTCGCTTTCGGACTCAAATGTCAACTTACGTTCGAACTTAAGCACGAAATCCCGTTCAAACTGAGGTTAAATCTTCCGTTCAAACTGGAATTCAATCTTCAGTCCAAACTGAGGATCAATCTTCAGTTCAAACTGCGGTTCAATCTTCCGTTCAAACTGAGGTTAAATCTCCAGTTCGAACTTATGATCGAATTTGATTTCAGACTTAAGTTAGAGCTTAAGATGAAATCTAAGCACGAAATGAAGCTCGGGCCAAGCTCCGATTTTACGTTCAAACTAACGTCTTAAAAATCATCCTAAAAGATCATGACCAAAAATGACAAAACCATCCATCCAAATTTCGATCAATATAGCGACAGATGTTTTTTCTTTCTTTTTTTTTTCTTTTCAAATAAACAAGCCGATCTCTTGGCTCTCCAGAGAACAACTCAATTACCATCACGGCTCGAGTGTATCAGTAAATCAAGTTCTCCAACTTCGCCAGTTCTTTCGTTTGTTGTTTTTCAACAATCTTCTCAGCCTCATTTCTTGTCCGTCGCGGTTTCTTTCGATCTCATTTATTCTCGTGCTCGCAGCTTGTGGGAAAGTGAATTCAACCGAGTGTCCACAAAGGCTCGTTATCTCGGTCGAACGATCGTCGATGGCGATGATGACGAGGAAAGACCCAAGTAAAGAAATTGAAGGCAAAAAAACAACAACAAAATTAAGGAAAATCTAGAAGATCAAATAAGCGCCGATACTATCATTAAAGTACGCAGTGTACGTAATTCGCGCACCGGGCCTCTTCTCCCGTCTCGGCCGGACGTGTGCACCAATGTAATTACGTTTACCAACGATAAAGAATGTTGGGTAAACCCAGTCTCTTTTCCACATTTTGTCGCGTGACTACAGCGCCCCGCTAGAGCAGCTGCAAGCTGCGAATTTTTCTAGCCCTGCCGCAGCACCGCGCCCGTCTCAACTTATCTTGTTCTCCTGTACAACGGCAACCCCTTCCCTTCGTGCGTTCTTCTCTCGCACTGAAGCTCGGCCGCGGATCTGCCGCTTCTCCGGCAGATGCTAACCGACCAGAGAGAAGGAGATGAAGGAAAACCGATATCCTCGACGCGGGAGATAGCGTCGATAGCTTTCGAGGCGGGGCACTAACGTGCCACGTGCCCGCTTCTTCTAATTTTTCTTGCTTTCATATTACCCGCAGAGAAACGCAGATACTCCTTGAGGTATTTTGTCTTTTTTCTCGATAAAAACTGGGTTTTGAAAGTGAACGGCAATGAAATGGCTCGACACGCACATTGCGCCTCAGTTTTAATTGCAGGAAGAAGACAAATTTTATTTAAAAAATAACCATAATTAGGTTAATTACGTTGATTTCGGATGATCTATTCCTCGACGGGACATTTTTTAGAAAAAGGTGTATGTTGTGTAATTGTCAGTTTTTCCGTCAGCAACGATAGGGTGAGATGACTGATGGGGAAGAGAAGATCGCCGATGTCCTTTGCGCATGATTGGTATCGATTTCGCGATTGGGTTGCCCATCGTTTCCTCCAACCTTCGACGGATTCGACCGGTTGTTCTTATCTCAATTAACCCGAGGCTTCCGCGCAGCCCACGTACACGTGGACACACAAAGTTGTTCGTCCTCGCGAGATAGCAGAGACGGCGATGTCCGCTTAAGCCGAGGTGGGATTAGCGGTGAGCAATGAAGCGCGATCGCGTCCGACTAACGGGGATCATCGGCGCTTCTCGATAAAAGAAATGACCGTTGGACTTTGCGTTAGAAAGGGAGCAAGCCGATAAACTTTGTGGCTAACGAACGAACGATTAACTCACATTCTCTGACAAGGTGCCGTGCCGATGCAGCAAGCGATATAGCAATTACAAGCTTCAGGACTCGAACCCTCAGCTTCATCTGCCGACTCGCGGTCTTCTAAGATCAATCACAAAATACAAGAAATCTCAATAAAATATTGATCCTACAGAAAAAAATCATGGAACTTTCTACACAACAACCGGAATGTGTTAAAGGATAGCACAATGTGGATCCCGCCACAATTGACCCAACAGGAAAAATTGGATTTCAGAAAAACAGTTCTGGCGCCTAAAAACCATGACCAACGGTACAATCCACGGAAATGTCATGCATCACTCTCATCGTGGGCGTTCTCGGCCCCAAAGAATTCCCATGTACTCGCCTCCTGCCTATTTTTCTCGCATTAGACTTCACAAACCACCCACCGAAAATTTGCCCACAATAGTATCCTCGATTTCCGATTGTAAGACCGAAAAGGCTTTAATAACGTTTCGTGTGGTCTCGTGCCTGGTGCTTCACCCGTTGCCTTGCCGTATTGCTGCATTATTGCATTATATTGCGCGAGTATCGGGACGACAATAACGCTCTCTGCATCGAGGAGCTCCCTGAATGACGTGAATCCCGTGAATCTCAATGGGACAGAACGATGGAACGACAATGGATTCGCGATGCTTCGCAGCGATACGTCGTTCCTGCATCGGACTGTAGGAGAGGTCGATGATGAGCTTGCGGAAATCGAACGACAGTCGAAGAGTTTCCCTTTCGCTCGTGCGACGACGGGGAGCAGCGAAAGGGACGAGAGGATGCTCGGTTATGCGGTGAGACTGGTCACCGGTGGATTCCCGCACGAGTGCGGCGCGTGCACCTCGTCCAGGTGATGCGCCTTGCACGCCGTACCGCAGGGGAATCCTTCCCTTCCCCGTCCCCGTGCGCGCATCACCGACGGCAGACTCCGTACACGAGCTGTCCGCTTCTGCATCGGTGTAATCCCGAGAATATGCCCCTCGAGAGACGGCGGGAACATATGTCTACGAACAATATGCTCGCGCCCCCTCAGGACAACGCCAACTTTCCGAAGCAACAAACACGAACGAGGCCGTTTTCTGATGAATCGAAGTTGGGTTTGAAAACAAATTTGTATTTCAATTTGAACTCAAGTTCAGATTCAAGTTTGAACTTACGTTTAGATTCAAGTTTGAACTTACGTTTAGATTCAAGTTTGAACTTACGTTTAGATTCAAGTTTCAACTTACGTTTAGTTGCAAGTTTGAACCTACCTTTAGATTCAAGTTTGAACTTACGGTTAGTTGCAAGTTTGAACCTACCTTTAGATTCAAGTTTGAACTTAAGTTTAGATTAAAATTTGAACTTAAGTCGGCACTCAAGTTTGAAGAAAAAGGTTACCAACGTGTTAAAGCATACGGGCATCTTCTTCAGTTTCTCAGCCGCCGATAGCGTGTTATCGTGTTATGACGACCAAAATAAAATCCTCTCTGCAGAACCGAAATAAATTTGGTCCATGTCCTTGGAACTGAGGCGGTGTTTATGGGATGTATATTGGGTAAGACACTGGTCGTGAACGAGATGGCACTTATTTAAAATGAATTACAAGAGGCTCCGCCTTTTCCCGCCCAGAAGCGATAAATAACCCGCCGATCGAAGAGAGGAGGCCGCTCGCGCGCCTTCACTGATGCTGCTCCTGCTGCCGGGCTGCAACGCTTCTGCTGCAGGTTGCAGGCTGTGTCCTTGACAGCCTCTCGATCGTTATCAACGTCGATCATTTCGTACGAGTATCACGTACTAGTTCGGTATAATGTGCACACTTAAGCGCGGTAGCCAAGAAACGATCTGGTCTGCCGGTACGGAAAGTTGCGAGTGCTTGAGGGCGTGAGCGAGTTATCTCACGGCTTGCCACTTCGAGTAAGATCGGCGATGCATTTTAAAAATTTTACACGTTTTAATCACCCGATAACTATAATCAATCGATCCGACGAATTTCCGTACGGTTCGATCGATAATAGCTCCAAATTAACTCCACCTCTAGATAGAAGACCTAGATTTATTTTTACACAGACATATTTTTCGAATCTTCTTGCAGACGCAAAACTTATTCTCTGATTAATTATTCGAGTCCTGCTGAATCTTTAAGAGAAAAAAAAATGGAAAAACAATTTATTTTCTATTCTATTATTCCATTGTTTCTAAATAATAAATAATAAATAATAAACAAACGCAGCTATGTAATTTCACGTATCTGTTGAACGCGCTTTCGTGATCTTATTAAAGAAATTCGGTCAAACGAGCGTTTCAGTATCGAAATAATCAAGGACCCGCGCAGGGCGTGAGCTCGATCATTAATTGGTTTTCGTCTCGCCTTTAAGAACTTTAAAATTTTTTTTTTTTTTTTACGGGTGTCGTAGTTCGGCGGCGAACGGAAGTAAGACGAGAGCGCGAAGGAGGCTGCGAGGGCAAGGCTGAGACGCAGGAGAATATCAGAAGCCGGATAAGAGCGACGAAGCGAAGAGGGACAGGTATCGACTGGGCAGGGCTCCGGAGCTCGGTCATCGTAAATCAGGCCGTCACGATTTACGAGGAGCGAGGCCTTTCGCGAGCGGGATCGATCGAGATTCGCGAGCTCGCCGGGTGGACGTGATCGAGGATCGCGGTAAACCGGTGTGCGGTCGCTATTGCGCTTCCCTCGACCCATAACGCCTTCTATACAATCGGTCTCTTCTCGGCTCGACGTAGCCCTCGTAAAAACGGGAAAGGGTTACTTTTTTATTTTTATTCATTTTTTTAAAATAAAAAGAACCTGCGGCATTAAATTTAGAAAAAGCGCACACAGATAATTTTTGTTGGATAAAAGACCAAAATAAAATATATTTTTTTTATTTAAATGAAACTATTTTTTTAAGCGTATTTGTACGGAAAATAAAATTATATAAAAAAACAAACAACTAAATCCTGTGATGTGTCATCATATTTAACCGTTCGCCGTTGAAGGATTCATAAACTATTTTTGTGACGTTAAGCAACGTAAAAATAACAAAATAATATTGTTATATAAAAAAAATTGTTATTCGATTGATCATGCGAATAACAAAAATTGTACAAAATTAAACTTTTGCTCAACGAGTGTGGATCCCTGTTATCAGCTATGTGCCGTAAGTGACTCAAATTGTAGGGTCTCAAAACATGCCCGCGAATCCTGGTCGCGATTCTGGTTAAAAAACGAGCCGCTGACGCTATCCGCGACGGTCCCGCGAATCAGGCGAAACTCGATCGAACCGCGTCCAAATCGTCCCGACGAGACTGCGCGTCCATGCAATTATCGTCAATTACGAGGGGCGAATGAAAGAAACGCGAGATAAGAAAGGGTCGGAAACGACACATATATGTTATATATATATTTGTGCTGCCTATAAGAGGAGCGTACGTGATCAGACCGTGAAAGGAAAGTGCGTGAATGCCTCTGCGCGTCGGAAATGGTAAACGCGCGTCGTGCGCTCCGTGCTTATATCGCAAACATCGAGAATCACATCGAACGCTAATGTGTTACAGTGAGAAAAACAAATTGTTTGGATTACCCAAAAGTCGCGGTGAAATACGTTCAAAGCTGTTATATGTTTGGTACAAACAAAGCATTGTTTTGCTAAACGATTATTCGCTTCAATTTATTCATAATTTGTCGATTAAAACAAACATTTTTGATATATCAACAATATTTTGTTGGCACATCAAAAATGTTTGTTTCAAAAATGTTTTGTTTGTACCAAACAAATAACAGGTTTGAACGCATTTCACCGCGACTTTTGGTTAATCCAACCATTTCTTCTTCTCAGTGTAAGAATTGCTAGTTTACGGCGAATGATCGAAGTGGAAGAAAATCAAAGAAAAAAAATTGCGAATAAATAATAAAATATGTTCGGCCCTTTACGACTTCGAGTCTTCGATCATTTTTTTTTTGCTTCTTTTTTTTGTGACGAGAAACGAGTCGCCGCCGAGAAAGCATGACGAAGACGAGCGGAACCTGACGGTGACGACGACGCTGCCTCTTATACTCGCCGACCTCGAGTGTCTCAACGCGAGAGCTATCCGGATGGAGCGAGGATTCTTAAAATAATGATAATTGTACACGCGGGCGAGCACTCGAAGAGCACACACACACACCGCACGACCGAGCCATCGGACTCTGCGAGATCGTCCTCGTGCGCGATCTCGTTCGCCAGAGCCGAAGAAAAAATAAATAAAAAAAGGTTTCTCACCAAAATTTTTGGAAAAATCGATCTATCTTGGCAATTATCTTCGCGGCACTTTCGGCCAGAGCCGAGCCAGCACTGGCCCAGACCTTCCAACCACCCTCGACAATACATGCTTATTCCTACGATCGTCCTCGTGCGCAATCTCGTTCGCCAGAACGGAGAAAAAATAAATAAATTTCTCACCAAAAATGTCGTATATGTACAACATTTTCGGGAAAATCTGGCCCAGACGTTTCAAACGGTCTCAACGAGACATGGTCATTTTTTCCCATCGGTCATTTTTTTTCCGAAACTTGCCTCCAGCGCAGATTTATCGGTATTCCGGCTAGCAGAATAGACGACAGCAAGGTGCGCGCGTCTTCCCGTCCGACTGTGAGAAAATAAAAGTCCTCCGACTGGTCGAACTCTGCGACACGGAGAGGCACAATGGCACTTGTCGCGAAAGTCATTTCGTGTCTCGTTGACTCCATCGAGAGACCCTTCGGAATCCCGGAGACTGCGTCTCGACGTACTCCGTCCCGAAGCTCCAACAGGACGCGACCGAAGGACCAAAGTGATGACCGCGTGATCTCGACATTGGCACCCATCATCCCCCGAAAAATCCCCTCTCCTAAAAAAAAAAAATTCAATGAAACACAAATCCAATAGCTCATCTCTTTTTTATAACCATCAGTTCATTCCTTCCCTCCGAGGCGTTTCCCCCTCCCAAGCGAAATAAGGAAGAAGACGATGAAGAGAAAAAAGAAAAGACATAAAAGGGACTCTTCGTCTGGCCCTCCAGAGTCAAAAATTCGTAAATAAAACGTTTTGTACCCGGTTTGGCAGTGCGGTTGTGCAGGCCCACCTCCCACAGAAAAGGCTACCTGCTCGATCTTCACCTTTCTTGCTTTTTTCTATTTTTTCTTCTTTTTCCTCCTTTCGAGGGTCTTCCGTTTTTCGACTCGTTCCCCTCGCTCGCTTGAGATCTTCATTCAACCCTCGAGGATTTTTTTTTTCCTTTTTTTTTCTCTTGCTCTATGTTTGCGAGAGGGAGAAGGAGGGCGAGGAGGACCACGTGGGGTTGGCCATTGACTAGGTTTGACTCCCGATGGCCCAGAGTTTTTAGTACGGCGCATGGAGCAAGACGACAATGGCCACCGTGAAAGCCGAGGAACTCTTCGTACAGATGTAATCGCCTGGGAATCCGCGAGAATCACTGCGAGGCTTCTCGACCGGATCGATGTATCTTGTTTCCTTTTTTTTTTATATTTATTTCTTCATTCTTAGGGCGATGTCTCGCCGGGATATATTTTTGATTCGAGGCGACGAAGACAGGGAGTCATTCCTGCTCGACGAAGCCGAACGGCGATGCGAGGTGCGCGCACAGGTATGTACGGAAGAAGGCCCATATTAGTGATCCATCACCCGCGCAACAGTAGCTGGTGACTTCTTCGAATGGGATAAAATATCTTCGTGCGCTCGTTCACCGAGACTCGAAACCACATTAATCTGCCCTCCGTGGGATCAGATAAGAAGTATCTGGCAACTTTTTTTTATTTATTTTTTTCGTTGCGATTTCACTTTTTTTAATTGAGATTTTTGTAAGCATTGACAAAATTGTAAGATTTTAGCGAGCAATAACGAGATTGTAAGAATTTAGTGAGCAATATCAAAATTGTACAAAATTTGTAAGCAATAACAAAATAGTAAGAATTTTGTGAGAAATATCAAAATTGTAAGAATTTCTGAGCAGTAAACAAATAGTAAGAATTTTGTAAGCAATAACAAAATAACAAGTGTTTTGTAAGCAATAACAAAATAACAAGTATTTTGTAAGCAATAATGAAGGAATGAGAAATGTTTAACGGAAAGCAAAGAAATCGCTGTAGCTTTTCGTTAAGATGTTCTGTTGCACGCTTTGCGGGGGAGGTCGGAGGGGAGGAAGGGTGCGAACGGCTCGATAGACGCGACGAGATCTATGTCGAACGCTGAGATGGCAGGGACGAAGATTTTGAACGAGTGGCTGAAGTTAAAATGGAGAGGATGGATCGAGCGATGACTGACAGGTCGTCGGTGAGCTCGAAAAAAACGGATGTCTTGGAAGAGGCGACGAGAATTTCTTTTCGACGCCACATTTCATTCTTGGGAATTTTTTTCGGGAAGATTGAGTGGAAAAACGCTTTGCGCAACGATCGATCGATCACTGACCCTTTCGAACCATTCACTCGTACCTTAATTTCTATTTACTTTTTTACTTTTCCCAAAAATTTTATTTCACGTCAGTATCAAACCGTGAAATATCCATCCGAGAATCGAATGATTGATCTCGCCATAGCAATGCAATAAATTCACGACATTATTATTATTATTATTATTATTATTATTATTATTATTATTATTATTATTATTATTATTATTATTATTATTATTATTATTATTATTATTATTATTATTATTATTATTATTATTGTTATTATTATTGTTATTGTTATTGTTATTATTATTGCGATAATTCGAGTTGCCCGAGAGCGGATTTGGGTGCGTACAAAAAAGGAAGAGTGAAACGACAGCGAGGGTGTAATAATGTAATCAATTACCCGGAGCCACTAAAATTGTACCCGATTAAGTATCGAACGTCTGATGCGCGAATAAGAAATCGATGCCGATAAGTTATCGGCAAAAAGCCGAGACTGCATCGAACGAACGCGTCCGGTATTATATGAAGTAAAAGTAATTTATACAATTAGCCTTGTCGCGCGCTCAGCGAGACAACGCTCGTATGGAGAGCGCGCGACATCAATTTTATGGCTTCATCTTTTTATTGTTACATCAATCATTTTGTATTACGACCCCTTGTCTCGCAAGATTCCGTCCATCTTCCATTCTTGTAATTTTATTAACTGATACGTTAAAAAAAAAAGAAAGCATTTGCCCGGGATTGTTTTTTTTTGTAGCCGATAATTTTTTTTTAACACACACTCGATTTCAAAAATATAATTCTTGTCAATTAGTAAGTTGAGCCGGCTTGTTGGTCGAATAATTTATATTATATTGCTGTAAAATTGATAAATATGTCATGGTTGATTTCCGACTCCTTTCTGGCAGCTGCATAAATTTATTAATATTTTTTTGTTCTCTTAATTTCGGAGGCTCGAGGCAAACTCGCAGAAGACGAAGCCGTGGCAAATTAATACATACGAGACCAGGGCCACCGCGGTGATTTTTTTGTTGTTTTTCCTTTCTTACTTCTCCAATCTCAATGTGTCCGTCACCCGCTCTCCCGGCACTTATTCACCTGGCGGCGGTTAATTACAAGCGGCGCATTTACGAGAGAAAATAATTTCCGCCCGGTGGGCAGAGAGCGAGTAGTGAATAGTGCGCGTGGCACTGCACCGCCGTACCGCGCCGGTAATCATCGATTTATATCGTTTTATCGACAATATATCTCGATCGATATCTCAATCGATTCTGACGAATTTCCTTCGACGGAGAGGAAATCTTCTCCGTACGATTGTCTACACACACACACATACATTATATATATATATATATATATATATATATATATATATATATATATATATATATATATATATATATATATATATATATATATTGTATGTATATACATATATATAAATACATATAAATATATATTTTCTGAATTATACTGGGTATCGATAGAAACACCTGCACGAGCGCCCGATCCATCCTTCACCGTACACTCTCGATCGCAAGCAGATGGAAGCGTCTGAATCATAATTGCAAGGACGGACCACTTCACGACCGCTGTACCGCATCACTGACAACTGTATCACGTCTACCGGGTACCAGATGGCTACCGAGTGCGAAAAAATGCCCATCTTGAGGGGAGGCTACGGCGATTTTTGAAATTCCTATGCATACGGAGACCGCGCAAAAAAATTTCGAACACCATCGAGGAAAATGAATTACAGTTTTTCGTTACCGATCGAATCCGCTTCGTGTCGTTCCGCGAGGCGGCATGTCAAATGCTACAATTTTGTCGAAGAAATAACTTCTCTTTGAGTTCAATTTATTTTAATGAAATGCATTCTTCGATAGCCACTTTTTGCGAACCCACGATAAATCGTATAAGCGAACCTTAAAAGCGACTCGCCAAAAAGGCCTAAAAATGGGTTAAGATAAATCATTCATGGTTGTTATTTTTTTTTATTTTCGTGACACCCAAAGCTCGCGTGTTCGTTCGAAATTGAAGGAAATAATTCCTATTCGTGCAGACTACGCAAACAATTTTCGAATCGAGGAAAATTAATTATAATTTTTCGGTACCAGCTTACTCCGTTTCAGAGCGTCCGAAAAATGTCAAAAACTTCGAAATTCGACACTTCGAAAAATTTGTCGAAGAAATAACTTCTGCTCTTTGGCTTGAATTTATTAAAAAAAAAATTCTCCAATAGCCACTTTTTGCGAACTCTTGCTAAATCGCAAAAGCGAACTTTAAACTCACCAAAAATGCTTAAAATGGGTTTAAAAAAACCGTCCATGATTTTAGTTGTTTTTTGTTTGTTTTTTCTTTAAATGTCCGATAATGAAAAATATCCGAGTCGCCCGAAAGCCCGCGTCTCCGTTGGCCACTTAATGAAAGGAATACCACGTGGAGCTCGGGCCGCAGCAGAAGAACCAGGAATAAAGAGGAATGGAAAGAAAGATCTAGGCGACCCGCTGGCTGGACGGCGCGGAATCTCGATCGTGGAATCTCCGTCTCGCAGACTACCGGTCCGGCATGCAAGCGAGCGCCCGGCATAGATGCAATATTTTATCTATGTGTGCAGGCCGCATGTGTGCGACTCCCCGCGGGAATATGGGCGGACAAATTATCATCCCAACGTCACAACACACAGAGCGTGCCCTTTTCTCAAAAATCGAATGAGAATCGGCAGTCGTGGGTCGGAAAGTCGACTTTGCACCGGCCGAGAGACACTTGATTTATCGCAACTTCAACGTAGCGTCCACGTGAGCAGCCCGAAAAAAAAGGGCTTCCCCGTCGGGGAACCCCCCACATGGATGCGCGACACCTTTCACGCTGCACGCTGCCGCACCGAGCGCGTCGCTCCTGCATTGAATTCTTTGGTGGTCGAAGGCTGCTACTAAATGGTCTCCCGGGAATCCGCCGGGCAGGTATCGATGAATTTGAGACTCGAGGAGACGATTCGTTTTTTTTTTTTTTTTTTTTTTTTTTTTTTCTATCTTTATATCCGTCGCTCGCGCATTCACGGATCTCGGTTCGCAGCCTCATCGATAAATAAGAGTGGCTCGGAAAGAAAAATAAAAATGAACGATTCGAAGATTCACACGATCGGGGACGATCGTATGAGTTCAACGGAGTATGGAGTTTTCGACGATTTTTCTTTCGGGTGGGTCCTTTGTAGGGGGATGGAAGTACTCCGTCACTTTGGGGACGAAGTGACGCTTGCCCATTACCACCTGATCATCTCCGCGACACGGGATAGGAGACAGGTTGAGATATCTCGTCGAAAGAGCGACGAAGCCGTTTAGTCCTGGATCGATGGATCTTCCGTGTGGAGAAGACGCAACATTTGATAGATCTTTTTTTTTTAGATTCGTTTTTTTCGATGTGATGTCGATTGTGATTTCGATGTTGTTTCGATTTGTTTTGTTTTGATTTTTTGTTATAATATGATTAGGGGAGAGCGGGCCAAAATGGGACAGTGGGGCTAAACGGGACAGTGGGGGCAAAATTCAATTTTCCAATCATTTTTAGAAGCCCCATTTTGTCCTAACGATACATCCGGATTTTCAACCCCGTTTTGCCCCACTCACCACCACGGCCGCCATCCAAAAGTTATTGGAAAATTGCGTTTTGCCCCATTATCCCATTTTACCCACTGTCCCATTTTGCCCCGCTCTCCCCTACTCCATCAGCAAAAATGTCTGCCAAATCGGCTGGCTTTTTATAGATTTTTTTTTTTCTGTATAGATTTGTTATGTTTTGTTTTTTGTACAATATGATTACTCCATCAGCAAAAATGTCTGGCACATGGGTCGGGGCCAATGACGTAATAACTTACAATTACCCCCCTTTTTTAAAATATTTAATATTTTTTCTTTACAACTGTTTTCTTTTTTTTTTATAATATGATTATTCGATCAGCAAGAATGTTTGCCGCATGGGTCAGGGACAATAACGCGATAATTTACAATTACCCTTTCTTTTCTCCCTTACCTCGCGGCCAATTTTCATGTTCGCCTGTAACGAAGTGCAGCTGCCCCCGGCGTCTCGATAATCCGAGCGTAATGGATCGCGCTGCAATTGTCTTTTTCTCAAAAATACAAAAACCCTCGAGAGGCAAACTAGCCGGTGTTGGCCCCACTTTGCATATACAACAAATTTATTTGTTCACTTTGCCTCGAAGCTGCCCCCGCTCTTCTCACCGCTAAATATCTGCAGCGAGAGATCGGCTCGGCCCGAACAGCTGCAGCATGCCCGCGGATGCACTGCGCATCCGTGCCAGAAATAAAAAAAATAATATATATATATATTTTACAAAATGCGCGCAGACTGCCTCGAAGGTGTCCGAGCGTCGCTTCTCGCACTCAGATGACACGGAACGATACATGTTATTTATATTTCCAAAAAGGGGTTGCGCGATCCTCGAAAGAGGGTGTAGCAGCGATAGACCCATGGGGAGGCGCGTGTTTCGGACCTCCCGCAGTCTCTCCACCGGATAGCGATCGAGACTCACATTGGACATCTTTTTTTTTCCCAAAAAAAAAAAATCATCGATTATTTTCGTCATATTTTTTTCTTCACGTTATTTTCACTCGTTCCCTTCACTCGACATGGTCCACGGGGAAGGCCGCAGAGTGCAATTGCCGCGAACGTTTGTGTCCCAACTCTTTCATTCGTTTACTTTCGTTCATTAGGTCTTTGGGTAAAAAAAAAATGAAAAAAATGAGAATGTTGTATTGTTTTTTTTTTTTTTTTTTTTTTTTTTTTCGATGCAGTCGTTTATGCGTCCCGCATTTATTTAATGTCCGGCGATATTTCTGAATCATCCGGTCTGGATATTGCGCGTAATACGCTCTTTGAAATTCGCCGAGGGACCGGGTTAATAACGCTCGATCCGACACGGTGGCGAGCGCCTCGGTTTAACCCCCCACGCGTTTTATTATCGCGTGATACAACGATGAATTAACGTCGAATTAGTCTCGATAGGATCGCGCCATTTGGCCGGATAGAGGCCTTGCGCCGGAGTCATCCAGGGTGCAATAGGTATCTGTCGGGGATTCGTTCGTTTCGATGCAAATTGGTGTCTGCTCTTCTGACGATCTGATTAATAATTGTTGTAATTATTATCGAAGAGATCCTAGACGGGGATAAATTGATACTTTTTTTTTTGCGGGGGGAAAAATTGGCGAATTTGTCCGAAGGCGATTAGCACGCAAATTAACGATACATCGACCGGGCCATATTCACCACCTTTACCTTACGACTGAACCGGGCTTGGAGGACGTTTCGACCGAGCCCACTTTTCAAACTTCTCATTCGACTGAATAGCATCTACTTAAAAACTGAAATTCAATCGTTAGAAAATTTAGCTCAGAAATTCCATTCCTTAAGTTAAGATTCAACCATAAAAAATTTAGCCCATAGAATAGAACAAATTTCATTCCTCGATCGAAAATTCAATCGTTAGAAAATTTAGCTCATTCAATGGAATAAGAATAAAATCGAGTGGTTGCGAGCGCGCAAACACCGAAAACTCTTAGTATATTATAATCTTGAAAAACAAAAAATATGTTCGTCCATCCGCCAGTCTCTATGTATGATTAATTATCTTTTGAACGCTTCAACGAAACAGTCCAAAATATCTACCCCATTCTCGGAATATTGACGAGTTTGTTCTTTTTTCGTTAATTGTTTTTCTCGTTTTTTTTTTCCGACTCCTTATCAACGAAAGAACATTTTTTTTTTTTCAACTTTCGTAATGTACCTCATGTTTCGAAGACTCAAGACCGAAGCTGCGCTTTTAATTTTTAACAGAAAAAAAGATCGATTAAATTAACACGATATAATTACAGTCGCAGAGATGTTTGGCATCACCGAAGGTTCCCCCTTGTCATTCCCTGCATTCGTCATCGCGTTAATTGTGACACCTTTTCGTTGTAATATCTCGCGGCCGGACTTGAGGCCGGCGCAGACTCCGGGCGATCGAACGCAACGAAGAGGGAAAGCAAACGCGAGGCCAAGCGGTGCCCGGTGGTGGGCGCTCTCCGAGAGACACACACCGGGGGGAAGACACCGCGCGATCGTGGCGGTCGCGTGCCGCGGCCCCCCTCCGAGACGAAGAGGGCCCCGTCAAGGGGAACGATTCGCGGCGGTGCACGCTTCCGCTGACCGTGGCCGGAGACGAATATGCGCGGAATAAAAACACATCGAGCAACGTCCTCGAGAGAATTTCTCGGCATTATTTCGTGATTCCTCGCTCTTCGCTCGTTTCGCGCGGACCGGTATAAATGTGGCGAAAAAATTCGCGCCGCGAGCGGTCGTACTAATTACCGATGAAAATTAATTTTTTGGTTGTAAAAGAGCGAGATTATTATTTTGAAACGATCGTGAATTCGATATGCTCGTGATTTTAATGGTATCGTGACTCTAATATGATCGTGATTTTTATTCGATCGTTTCGTGTTTCACGAAGGCGAACCGGAAGGAATGAAGCTGAGTGATTGGCGTTTCATTGATGGTTGGTTGAGCTCGAAACCCGGTATTCCTTTTAGTGTTTCGGTATTTCGGGATTTAAGTGTGAAGGTATTAAGGTATTCCGGGATTTCGATATTTCAAGGTTAGAAAATAGTTGAAGCCTCTTAAGGGAATGCTGGAGCTGGTTTTCTTTTTTAAACTGCTTTACCTGTTTTACCGACGGAACTTGATAATTTTTCAGTTTCGACTTAGCATTGTTAATATGCTGCGCATATGCGTCACATCGTGCAGGACTATGACATAAAAGCTTCGTTATGCAGACGAAAAAAAAACCATTATTATAGTTTGCAAAAATAGTGCCCCGATTGACGTTTTCCGAAAGTCGCTCAAAAATTGAAAAATCGTTGTTCAATCGACTTTTTTTGTTTCAACGCCATATTCCACGTATGTTTTCCTGCTCATCACGAATATAACAATTATTTCACTCTCAACCCAACATTTTCCATTTTAATCCCAAAAATACGACTTTTCGTGCATAAAATCGAAATTTTCAATGACTCACTGTACTTTAGACGCAAAAAGGCCAGCGGATTCGTGTTCAGCGGGAAAAAATAGGTCGAAATACATGGCAGTTCATTATTTTTAAAAATACATTCTTTTTAGTTGACAAATTTTGCCGTTTTTCGACATGCCAATACCAAAATAGGAGCTCCATCTTACCAGACGCGAAAAATAATGATAATAACAATAATAATAATAACAACAACAACAACAACAACAATAATAATAATAATAATCCCAAAAACCCGGATGTGAAATTTCTCACGAAAGTACTGTATGGCATAATTCCGAACAACAGAGAGCGTCTCGGGAGTAAATAGGTGTGAGTACATAGATAGTAGGTAAGCGGAGTCTCGGAGGGTGGGCGAGAGGAGGAAACGGTGCTTTCGCCTCCCAGAGCTCAATGTTGAAGTTGGCGGATAGGCGGGGTGGAGAATTAGAGATACCCGAGCTCGGGAGGTATAGGAGCCGAAGGCTTATCGGTAGTCGTCGGTGGCGGTGGATGAGCTTCGCCAACGGCGCGATCCCCGGCTCGCTCGCGTACGCCTTGGCTCGTGCCGTTAATGAGCCCGCATCGCGGCCGCGATGCTACGTGTTTCAAATGCACAAACACAATCTTAGCAGCGCCCGAGCGAGCGTACGAACGAACCGAAACAGAACGGGCGCGCGACGGGCGCGCACACACGGACGGACGGACGGACAGACAGACAGTGCGATCGGTACGAAGCGGACAAGGCAAATAGACTACCACACTGGGCCTAGCACCTGTCCCGGTGTCACCGGCTCGGTAGGAACCTCGAGGAACGGACGGTACGCGAAGGATGTGGAGAAAACGACCGCAGCACCGCACTATGCATATGACGTAGGAGACGAAAGAAAAAAAAAATGGTACGAGCGTAAAATCGTCCACGGTCGTCAGAGCGCTCTTCCACGGCTCTTCGGGGCGAAACGAGCACCCATAGAGTCCACATGGAAAAAGAAAGAGTTTGCAGGCGCGTCTGGACGAGGACGACGATCCTAGAGAGGATAATAACGGAATTATTACTCTCGGTGTGGTTTATTGAAAATACGGGCAGCTGCAACTATTTATGACCGTCCCAACGGTCGCCCGACATTGCGTCAATGTATGGTATTATTCTTCCTTCTTTCGCCACGATATTTGTTTTCGTTTTACATAATTTCTTTATGGGCGTCATTGAAAAATCGGCAAAATAGTGTATTTCAATGATATTCGATACGACTGTCGAGACCGCGAGTGTAATTGTCGATAATGACGTAAAGAACCGGTACCGGGGTTGGGCCAACGTCGGCCGATGCTTTGCCAACGCTGGTCCTGTGTCGCACTCGCGATTGGGTACAAATTTATTTTATCGTAATCGGATAATAATATGAATTTGTTATATTGATATTTACATAATCACTGTATGGTATTATCAGTCCCTGTTTTACCATATTTTTGTTTTTAAATAATTACTTTATTCCCGTTATTGAATTATCAATCCTATGGTAAAAATACTGTCCTTTGAATGGTAATCGATACGGCGATAATGACGTAGAGAACCGGTACCGGACTTGGGCCAACGTCGGCCGGTGCTGCGCCAGCGCTGGCCCTCCGTCCCACTCCCGATTGCGTACAAATTTATTTTATTGTAATCTTATAATAACATGAAATTTGTTATATTGTTATTTACATAAACACCATACGATAACATGCCCCGGAGTCGGTGTCGACTTGTCGCACTCGACGATTTCGATAAACGCTCGGAAACAATCATTTTCGCCCTTATCCGGGGAAACACGTTCGGAAAGAGGACATATAATTTGCACGTATTAAGCACGTATAAGTGTAATGGTCGGAGCATTATCGTTAGTCTCGAGACAGAGTGAAAGACAATTTGGATTCGTACAAAAACCAAAACAGACCACGCAGCCGAATATGATGATCAAGGCGGTGGATCGCGTGAACGGGGAATGCCTATAACGAGCATTCGGACGTTTGAGTACATGGGTCGGCCGCCGGGGGGCGCGCCGGACCAATTTCAATGAACGAGAATCGTTTCTTTCACTCATTTGCTCCTGCCTTTTCGCGGAACTTTGTGTAATATTAACATACAAAAGACCATTCGGACGTTTTGCGATTTTTTCATTTTGGCACGCGCACAACACCCTGCAACCCCCCCCCCCCCTCCGTCCGCCCCCCTCGCGGACGCGCTGCCGCAAAACACGGCGCGCTCGCCGGTTGCGGAGAGCTTCGGCCAGCTCTGGATATATCTGCACCCCCCGGGGTAAGCGGATATCCCACAAAGCGCTTTATTGTGTGAAACTCAATACTCACTAAATACGTGGTGAACGCGCTCACCGCTACGGGACACGCGCAGGGATGTATATGTATTTTTTAAATATATATATATGTGTATATATATATATATATATATATAGTTTGCTTTGGGACTGGATTCAGTGTCCCGTTCACGGTGGGACGAACGGTGGGATCTGCGTAGATATATACACAAGTTTGAGGACGCGGAGGTTGGGGGGGTTTCTTGTGTAGATGCATTACTGCAATAACAGGATCTTTGTACACCGGAATCGTATAAAAGAGCATTCATGGGGGGTTTTTTTTTTTTTTCGTCGAGTTTATTATATTAGCTTGGATTAATTTTGTGGTGATTGTTTTTTTCTTCTTTTTTACTGGGGAAATTAGGTTGGAGGCATTTTTTTGGGATGCCTTTTTTCGGACCCATTACTCGCGAGTGCGAGCGATGAAGAAGGGAAAATGGAAGAGATCTTTAATATTGGTGCAAATTTAATTCACGGATTGGCGAATGATTTTTTTTTTAATTTTCATTACTTTGTATTTTACTTAACTTTATAATTTTCATGACACAGAATCATGAAGGTTCTTCGTCCAAGCTAATATTAGTAACCGCTCGTTCATTAAATTTTTTTTTATTTTTCCTTGACAAAAAAGCCGGTGAATTTTGGTAACTATTTGTCTCGTTTCGCAGAAGGTAGAACGAGGTCGCGGCGTGACGCAAAAGAGCCATCGCTCGAGCGAGGAACAGTGGAGAAAGAAAAAAAATCAATTATTCAAATGATCGAACAGTTCGCCGGCGCACGCAAACAGAACCGAAACGACTACAAGCTCGGTGGGTGGATTCGTGGCGGACGTGAGTTGAACCATAATTACCCGTAACGAATATCCGACATCGAACGTCCCAACTGCCAACGCGATTTCGTTGATTTAAATCGATAAAAAAAATAAAACTGAATAAAACGCAAAAAAAAATCAAAAAAAAAATATATATATCCGTCACCAAGTCGAAAGAGAGATGTCGGGTATTCGAGCGACTCGTGTGCCAGCTATTGGAACAACTCGGCGGCGCAGGTGCGCAGACTCGGCAAAAGTGAAACTAAAATAAAAACGAAATAGCAAATAAATAAAAAAAAGGCTAAAAAATAAATAAAACGAACATGAAGAAAAGTAGGCAGTAGAACGCTCGAGAAGTACCGAGAGCGGCTTCATGCAGACTGCGCTCGCATCTGCTTCTGCGGCTAGCACGAAGACCATTGCAGAAGCGTGCAAGCCCCGTGGTTCGCTATTTCTTTTTTTGTCTTCCTCATCGCCGTGTTGCCAAGCGCACGCTCTCGACTATCCGTAAATCGTCGGATTATTCATCGCTCCTCATCGGCTCCCCATTATTAATTATGGAAATTTCGCGAGGCGAGAAAAATTAATGGAGGCATCTGCGCAGGCGCAGTGGCGCGTCGGACTGTGCCTCGGAAAATCGTCGAGCGTCCATAATTAAAATTGAGACTGTCGGATCGTTAAAACCCAAAGGACAGGGCGGAGGAAGAAGAAATAGAAGAAATAAATTTCGCGGCGAAAACCGGAGTGTGAGGTAAAAAAAAAAGATTAAAAAATAAGAATTGACGGCTTAAAGAGCGTTTATGATAATAGCCCGCGAAATTGCCGGCGAAGTGACGACAAAAAAATTATAAAGAGGAAAATTGATTCGATCACGTGTTCGATATCGCCTGGGGATAAACGAGAGCGATCGCCGCTTTAATGGCTA
Source organism: Stenichneumon culpator (assembly GCA_964017025.1). Lineage (NCBI taxonomy): Eukaryota > Metazoa > Arthropoda > Insecta > Hymenoptera > Ichneumonidae > Stenichneumon > Stenichneumon culpator. Next base: position 12,512,120 of record OZ024779.1, on the reverse strand, counting down.
TCCCGTCACGCAAATTATAGTATAAATCATCTCCGGAAGAGTAAATGACGTACTCGTCGAGTACCCGGTTCATCACTCGGGTACTCGGTCAACTCCGCCGTGTACTTTGCGGCCTTGACGCTGAGAACATCGTTTCGGAGAAGAATCTTACAGTGCTCGAGTACATAAACGTTTCTCTCGCGTCGTTAATCAATCTACCTGATGAGCACTTTTTTTTTTCTCGAGTTATCGGGCCTCACGGTCCTGCTCGTACAGTTTAACATTAATCAGACGTGAGTCGCGTAGCTCGTCCCGATCCGTCGTACAACAGTTTAAAGGGCAACCAGTTGCGGTCCAAAGTCAAACCGGGCATTGGTGATTTTCAAGATTTTTTCCTACGAAGCTCTGAACTGAAGTTCCTCGTGAAAAAGCTCTGAAATTTGTATATTTTTAAAAATAAAAGTTTATTAATACAAAAAATGAAACTATATTCCGTTCATCTAAGGTCCAGGAAATGTTCAAGGAGCAAGCAGTTGCGGTGCAAAGTTGAGGTGGTGATTGGTGATTTTCTAAAAGATTTTTTGTTTTCGGTGGAACTCTGAACTGAAATTCCTCGAGAAAAGTTCTAATAAATTTTTTTTTTTTTTCAACTAGAAATCATGAAAAATAAAAAGTAAAACTACATTCTGTTTATCTAAGTTTCAAGTAATGAATTTCGTCCAGGAAAAAGCGTATATGGTTGTGGTACGGCTCCACAGCTTTTTCGATTGCGGTTCGATTAATTTCGGCACGAGCCCCGATGTGGCGAATCGTTTCGACGTCATCAGTTCATTTTCTATCGCGTATGGAACAATCCAACCCCCTGCAACGTCGCCTGCAGTTTCGGGCCTGGACCAAAAATTGAAGATAAAAGTTCGACTATCCATTAAGCGGTACCTCGAACGCGAGAAAAACCTAATCGAATTTATTTGGAGACACGCGTATTAGAAAACATTCTTTCCTACTTCCTACTGAAGTTCGGAACTTAAGTTCCTCATGAAAAGTAAAAAAAAAAGATTTTATTTTCTAAATAAAAATCATTTAAAATGAAAGAATAAAAATATAGTCATACTATTCTAAGGGCTAAAATTATAGTAAGGGCTTTTTAGATTGTGGTTCGATTAATTTCGGCACGAGCCACGGTGTGGCGAATCGTTTCGATGTATCACATATGGAAGAATTCGACCCCCTGCAACGTCGCCTGCAGTTTCGGGCCTGGACCAAAAATTGAAGATAAAAGTTCGACTATCCATTAAGCGGTACCTCGAACGCGAGAGAAACCTAATCGAATTTATTTGGAGACACGCGTATTAGAAAACATTCTTTCCAACTTCCTACTGAAGTTCGGAACTTAAGTTCCTCATGAAAAGTAAAAAAAAAAAAAGATTTTATTTTCTAAATAAAAATCATTTAAAATGAAAGAATAAAAATATAGTCATACTATTCTAAGGGCTAAAATTATAGTAAGGGCTTTTTAGATTGTGGTTCGATTAATTTCGGCACGAGCCACGCTGTGGCGAATCGTTTCGATGTATCACATATGGAAGAATTCGACCCCCTGCGAGCTCGCCTGCAGGTTCGGGCCTGGACAAAAAATTGAAGATAAAAGTTCGACTATCCATTAAGCGGTACCTCGAACGCGAGAAAAACCTAATCGAATTTATTTGGAGACACGCGTATTAGAAAACATTCATTCCAACTTCCTACTGAAGTTCGGAACTTAAGTTCCTCATTAAAAGTAAAAAAAAAAGATTTTATTTTCTAAATAAAAATCATTTAAAATGAAAGAATAAAAATATAGTCATACTATTCTAAGGGCTAAAATTATAGTAAGGGCTTTTTAGATTGTGGTTCGATTAATTTCGGCACGAGCCACGGTGTGGCGAATCGTTTCGATGTATCACATATGGAAGAATTCGACCCCCTGCGAGCTCGCCTGCAGTTTCGGGCCTGGACCAAAAATTGAAGATAAAAGTTCGACTATCCATTAAGCGGTACCTCGAACGCGAGAAAAACCGAATCGAATTTATTTCGAGACATGTGCATCGATACGTCAGTGCCCCGGGGAAGGCAAGTGCAACTGCAGGCACTCCGACGCTATACGGTCCAAGCCTCCGGCGAATGTCTGCACTGACGGGCTCACGAGGGGCTGATACAGACACGATTAACCCCCCGCTCACGCTCGAGAGACCCCGAACCAGTGATGGGGCTGGTTACGCTGGCATTTGCCACGAGGCCAGTCACCTACTGCTTTTACGATACCAAATGATCCCTCGATGACGACGAGGTTGATCGTACCATACGGAGTTAATGGTACCTTACAAAAACGCAGCCCTTTTGTTATTCGCTCTCGCCGAATTAAATTACCATTATCCGTAGAATTATAATATTAATTGCAATCCTAAATTCCCAAAAATTTGTGAAATTTTAATATATATTATACAATGAATTTTCACTTCGAATCTGCAGAGCAAAAAAAATAGTTCTCGGTATAAATCTTTTTTTTAATATGGTTATTAAATAGAAATTTATTATAATGACCGTATTTATTATAATTGTAACTTCTCAAAAATGTGCGTAATTGAATTGTATGTATTTCTGTGAATTTTTGCTTCGACTCGCTTCCACTCGCAGACCTCAAAAAGAATTGTCCTCGGTACAAAGCACTGTTAATATGGTCAATAAATAGAAATTTATTAAATAGTTTTCGATGGAAAAATAGATAATTTTTTTTTTTTTGTCTTTCAATTTTGTATTTTTAAACACGCTTGAAGAGCCGCACGTGTTCTCCATGTCGAACACGGCACGACGATAAATCCTTCTCTCTTTTTCTCCGACTCTCCCTCTCTTTCGTTTTCCGACAAACGACAGATAAAGAGACAATAATGCACGCTGGAAAGTCCGTCGAGATAATCAACCCGTATGTTATAATCGGCGCGTATTTGTTCCAGGCAGCACACATAACTAACACTATCGTCGACTCCCGTGTGCTTCACCTGCTCGCATAAAACCGAGCCAGTACGTGTACACAACTGTGCGATTCGTCGCCACGTAGTAACTAACTAACTATATGTGTAGCGACACGGTAGACGCGTGCCCGCGCCGATATACTCTCGGATATGTATGAGCGTCAACCGTTACGCACTTTATTGTTTCTAGACTATATATTTTTTTTATTCTTTCTTTTTTTCTTTTTTTTTTTTTTGCAGCAGCGTGCAACGAGAAAAAATAAATATTACGGGTGGACGGAGAAAGTGTGTACCGTTATACGCACTATTACACGCTTAGTACTATCATTTCTAGCGGCACTGCAATCATAGTGCAAATTTTTGTTGAATAATTAAAAAATAATATTTGTTTAAAATGCATAAAAAATTATGAATAAAAAAAGTTTTGTCTCACGTATTATCTAGTTTAAACTAATCACGAGTCTCAGCTCGAACTCCAGTTCGACCAACTCTAGTAGCGAACAAAGCAGGAAATTAATTTCGAACTTAAGTTCGAATTACGAAAACCAAAAAGGAGAAACTAAAAAAGAAAAGCAGAAAATCAAATCCAAACTTGAGTTTCAGATTAAAAAAAACAATATTGCTCCAATAAAAGCTTTAAATGATAAATGAATAAATAATGTACAAGTCGTATTGTGATCTCGCAACAAAGTTTATGAAAAAGAGAAATAATGTAAAATAACGAATAACAATGAAGTTTTATATATTATATACAGTTACACACGCCACAAGCTACATCTGCGAAATTTTATCTGAACTCTAAAAATTGAAAAGGGTTCGTCCCGTAAATAAATGAATAAATAAATAAATAAATAAATAAATAAATAAATAAATAAAAAAATGAATAAATAAATAAATAAATAAGCCATCTAGCAGGGTGAAAAATATTTGAAAAGCCGTTTATAGGGCTCGAGCGATTATTTACGAACTTCGCTGTTTCTTTTGCGCGAGGCTCGCCGGCGCATTCCTGCGGCGTCCGAAGAATCCGCCACCAACAACGCATTGTAAACTTTCTCGTGAAAGCTATGGAATCGCGTATTTGCCTATGAAAGGAATCGAAGACACCTGAGGCGCCACACACGGCGCGGGTAACCCAAAACCTCCGAGGTTGCAGGCGGAGCAGACGTACATGGTCGGGGACAAAGACGATCAACCCTCTCGCTCCCGCTACCTTTCCTTCGTAACCCTTTCGAGGGCTCGAGATCATCTTTCTATTGACGAGGAGGAGTACGCCGCCTCGTGTACCTTCCATCGTCGCGCAAAGAGCCCTCCTCCGGCCTGCGGGACGATAATGAAAGACTCGCGACGCCAACAGGTTCGCGCGCTTCGGTTCTGCGTCACCCTTTCTCGAAACTCGCTCACGGCGATTCCTCAACCCTCTCGGACTCTCACAATACTCGTTTCATCAACTACCCATGAATAATGAATAAAATCCCAGTTTATCTACCAAATTAAATGAACTCTTTTTTTCTTCGAATTGCACTTTTGAACACCTGATTTTTTTACTTTGTAAATATTTCTCGGTCTATTGGAAATGATTAAAAAAGTGTACGTGCACACTTTATGCAATAGAGATATCCAAAATTGCGAATTTAGTGCAGCGGACTGGAAGTCTCTGTGGAAAAACTGGTACATTGAATTTAATGTACAATTGTGATGAAAAATTACAGGATTTTTACAGTGAAATTAAAGGAAATTATTGGATTTTAAATACTTTTATAGTAAAGTTAAAGAGAATTTTTGGATTTTAGGTACTTTTATAGTAAAAATAAAGTGAATTATTAAAAGCAAGGTATTTTAAAAACTAATACCAGCATATTAAATTTCATACGATTGCTTTCTTTCAATTTACTCTACCGCAGAGTCAACCTAACACGTAACGAGTAACGTGTAACGGATTACACGATTCGCTTTGCCCCGAAAATGCAAAAGGTCCCTAAAGAAGTTTCACTTAAAAAAAATTGCTTCAGAAACACCTTGCTTCGCGGGCAAAAAAAGAAAACAAGAAAAGTTTGTAATGAATTGGTTCTCACGAGTTACTGTCATTCAACATCGCACAAAACATAATAAAAAAAAAAAGTCAAAAAGCATAATGCGGTTGTAACGAGGATAAAGAATGATTCTGTTGTCGAAGAAGTCACGACGAGGGGGGAGGGTTTCGAGAGGGACGGGGACGGGGGTTCGAAATGCATCGCGATGCGCAGCAGTCCGTGAAGTCGAAACGCGAGTTGTCGGGATGAATCAGAAAATTTCCATACGTAATTGCACCGATTACGGCTTCGCGCAACTGGTGTTACTGATGCGCCCCCCCCCCCCACCCCCTTTGGCCGGCAAAGGGTATTGTTGTCGCCAGGTTGGACCAATGCCGACTGCGGCACCCCCGACCCTCCGATATATGTGCTGGTATTGCCCCGGGAGGGTTCTTGGTCGGCGTATCAACGACGCGCATTCTCGTCGACAGGCACGCACGCACGCGCGAGCGTTTTGCCCCGGGATGATGAAACGGATGCGAGCATCCGAATGTGCCACGCTTATCGCATCCACTCGCTTCTATTTTGTCTTTTAAGGGCATTGTCAGGCTGACTCGGTCGGTATGAAATCGGCTTTGCTATTATCTCCGTGACTATCAATATTTTGGCGTGAAGGAAATTAAGTTTACGTGGGTTATGCACAGATGCATGACACCTAATTTTCTTTTGTCCAAAATATTTATTGTCCGGGAGGAAATGAAGAGACCGATTTGTTACCGACCGAGTCTGTGTCAGATGCCCTTAAGATGATTTTTAGTCAAGATGTTCCACGGCTCACTGGAGCATGACACATTTACCGATACTTGTACTTATGTCTTTTAAGTAGAACAATTCACATCTTCTTTTCGAAGAATCAGAAGATGTTGGGAAATCTACATATCTAGAGCTTAACATCGAAAGGACTCATCGAATGTATCTGAACAAGCCCTTCTGGCGTTAGTATTAATATCCATTACTATACGATGAGTGCAATAGGAACACCTCCTAAATGGTGTGTTGAGCGTTTAGATCGAGCATAAATTACACCGGTATTTACAACAGCTGTGCTGGTTTGGATGTCACGGAGTTAAACTGCGCACAGAATCGAGCAATATGGTCGTAAAATGGTCGAGCTGTAAATCGGATAGCAGCAAAACACATTCGGTAAATAAAATACATGTATATATACGTGTGTGTTTACTATGTAAGCTAAAAGAACCCATACATGCAAATTACATTGGTTACATGCGTAACCAAAGAATCGATTTAAAGAAACGTTCGAACATATCATTTGTACTTCCGCACTTATTTGTCGTATTGACGAATCGCTGAAACATCGTATTAGTTTCGTTCAATTCATTGTAGTATTGTTATGTGCCTTTCTCAAACGGAACCGATTTGAGAATTTAAGTGATGTTAAAACCGCAGAATGGGTCTTTGACATTATCGGGTTATTTTCTCGTTCTTCGTTTCGCTTTTTTGCGTATTACTGTTTTTTTTTTTCTTCGCTCTCAGCCATAAGAACGTCCAAACATATAATAAGCCGTCAGGCATGCGATGGCGCGAGAGTATAGAACGAGGTAACGAGTGTGTCCTCACCCTAATTGCAATATCGTTTCGACTGTTAAAATGGTTGCGTGAGCCGCGTCGGATACCGCCGAGTGTGATCATGTGAAATCTACCCCATCTCGGCTCTGGGCTCGAAACAATTATCCGTACCCTCTCTGAGAGTGCCGAGGGTCTGCTGCGATGTGAATTTTTCTACCTCTCTCTCTCTGGCTCCCCGACGAAGCCCGGGGGAAACGAAGAAACGGTATGAGGAGGAGGATGGGAATGACTCCATTGACCCAGCATGATTCACTCCGCCGCGGGTCGGTGGTATAAAATTCGCCTCGTCTCAATTAATATGTACACGAAAGACCGGCTAACTCAATTTCCGCGTGAACCATACCGGGACAAGAACACAACGTTGTTGTAACAATTAATTAGTGAGTTCAATGTACGGTGACTGTGCATTTTTTTTTTTTTTTTTTTTTAATTGGAAACTATGAAAAAAATTATATTGAAATAATGGAACTGCTCCTACGATTTTTCATATTAGGGCCCGTGGATTTTTTCACACGATCGCATCGCCTTAAAGGACTATCAGTCGTCGGGCATTTGTGAACAAATTCTTTATTACCGAGAAAAAAAATAAAACTCGTTTTGCTGCCTAAAATCGATGGGCCTACTTTCTTGACCTTACTTCGAGATTTATCCACTGGCTGACAATGCCAAGCAAATGAGTCAGAGTCGATAGTGAAGCAGAGAGAGAGAGATGATCCCCCGACATGTCGTAAAGCCTCACAATTCCGCAGCAGGGATGTCTCGTGAACAACGAGACGGCGAGTCCCAATTGAGCGAGTTAAAGGATCACCCCGACCAGAAAGAAAGAGAAAGAAAGGGAGACCTTCACTCGGGTAAAGTGGCAACGCCTTTACTGCTGCTGCTGCCACAACTACTGATTCTTCTCCTTATCCTATATATAAACCCCTCTTTAATTCGTTTATTATCGCTCTTCTTACAAGCGCCGACGGGCTATGAAACGAACAAATTCGAAAAAATAAATATAAAAATTGCTCACAGGCGTAGGAAGTAATCGAGAAAATTTAAACCTATATATATGTAGTTTATTGCAACAGTACCAAAAAAAGCAAAACGCACGGTGCATAAATTAAGCGAAACAAGCATCGTCCGTCACGATCAAATTATATCGAAATAAATTTTGATCTTCTCTGGAATTTACCGTGTGGCTCGGGCAGTGCCATATGCGCGGAGAATCTACCCCCAGTAGACCGTCGGGAATGTAAGTGGCCGGAGGGAAGAGTATAATAACACCGAAACAAAAAATCGAGACACAACGATAGAAACGAGATGGGCAGAGAGCGTGAAGAATTTATTCACCGCGATCGCTAATTTGCCTAACCGCCGTGACGATCGGTCTGCTTCTCGTGCCCTTCTTTACTTTCAAATATATCACCCTGCGCACTTTGTGGTCGCCCTTTCGGGAGAGAGAGTGAGGCGTTCTTACAGGGAAAAAAAGTGGTGCTCGCACACCACTTATTTTCCTTTGTGTTGTCTTTCGCTAAAGATCGAAGGGCTCGGTGTACTCGCAAGAAAAAAAGGAAACAATGACACGTATGGGTTCTCCTTTTTCAGTTTTCTCTAGTGGAGTCCTCGAGACGATCAACAAGGTGGTATAATTATCGGTACGAGCATACGGAGAGTCTTTTAATCATTGAGAAAGAAATGAGCTGCACTGAACAAACTTTGCCATTTAATGCTCTCAACAGCCAGATTTTCAGTAGTAGTAGTAGTAAAAGGGCATTTACTAACAATATCGTGTAGTTTATCCACTAACTGGTAAATTCCTCTATGTAGTAATGACACCATTCAAATAGACATTGTCAATGGTCCACCAACCGGAGTCCTTCAGCCCAGACTTTACACCATATTCGACTGGATTTATTAATGAATGTTTTCCTTAAGGTATCAAACTTATTGCGGTGTTTGGTTGCTTTACAATTGCAATGTCTGGATTGTGTACACGTACAAGTTTTTAAATGTTTTCTGGGCCCCTTTTGTTGAAGCTGTTCGAGGATTGTGAGGATTTTCTGTATACATAAAAAAATGCATACAGTTCCACCAAAGCAGCGAACACAGTCTCCGAATAGCTGTACATAACTCGCTCACAGTTCCTCCCACACTCTCCCGATAAATTGCGTAACGGAGTTTCGGAGTGTACAGTTCATCACTCGGACGGAGTCGCTAAAGCCCCAGGAAGATAAACATCTCGTGGCTTTCGGGTGTATGACTTCCCGAACGGGAACGGAGAAAGGCAGCGGGTGTATAATAGTCCCCGGCTATCCGACACTCGGATAATCTAGGATTCCTTCGTATTAACCCCCGGAGATATGCGGTTGAAGGAGGACTGTGTGGCTCAACGCAACAGATAGAGAGGGATGTGGATGGGAGCAGGATGGATCCTCGTCGGACCGTCCCTTTGTACAGGCCGCGGGCCTTTGTACGCCCCGGGCGAAACAATGCTCGGGCTGCTGAACAGGCACACTCTATACGCCGCTGCTGCTACTCCTACCACATAGAGCCGTGACACAAAATCTCTCGCTCCTGTGGAGTCTGCGGCAGTATAGGCTCACGAAGGGGGCGTGTTTATGACACCGGGCTAGATAAACAGAACTCCTCGTTATACACACTCACTTCCGAGGACACTGATCCTCGATGAATGCGTAATAACTCCCGGCGACCGCCGCATTCTCGATCGAGATTTCTCCGTAGGGCTCTGGATCAAACGGCTTGATGACCATTTTTTTTTTTCTTTATAGAATATCATTCCATGGAACATCCAATGGTTTTCGATGCTAAAGAGTCTCGAAACTGTTCGGCATATGGCGCAAATATTTTAGTTAAAAAATATTTATTTAATTAGATAAATATTTGTAATAGTAGTATGTAGTATTTATTTATTTTACCTCTTGTAAATAGAAAGCTTTAGGTATTAGGAAATAATGAAAAATAACCAAAAACATTTACAGTGCGGCGAATTATTGGAATCTACTGTTTTAAGTTAGAGAAATAAGAAAATATGTGACTATGAACAACTAAGAGATTATGTACAATTCTACTCAGAAACAAAGAAGAGGATTTTATAATTTTTGTAAATGGCTTATTCATTTGCCAAGGGATTCTTTCCCATAATAAATAAATATTTGATAAAATAATGAATGATTGTTTTTCAATAAATAAAGACTATGTTTTAAAAAACCTTTAAATACATGGGTACCGAAATTTGTTTCAGTAAAGTTTGCATTGTTTTTACAATCCAAGCAACGAAATTTTAATGAAGAAAAGGGTTGATTCGATGAAATTTAATTTATCGGAGCTTCCGGATGTTATTTTGAATCGACGTAGGGACGCCAGTAATCGAGAATGGCTGAGATACTTCTCGGAAGGAAATTAGCGCCGGGAAGGCTGGTGGATACACAGGAACCGAAGTGAAGCGAAGAGAAGTGAGCGAGGCGAAAGAGACCGGCGGTGAATCTTCCCACACCAATCAAAGAGGCACCCCTCGCGTGGCCCGGCACAGTATACAGCGCAGTACACAGCGGCAGAGCCGGTATAGCGAAGCGATGGTACCCAATAGTCGCGCAGCGTTGGTGTGTAGTCGGGGAGACTCTCACCCTTCTATCGCCCACTGTGCTCCTCCGCCGTGATCCCCGGGGAGTTATCTGCCCCTACCCGGTCGGATGTGTGTGCGCGCGCGCGCCCAGGGCTAAAGCTAAAAGCCCCTTAATTCCGTTCATTTGTACTCACCACTGGCTATCCGAGATGGATGGCGCGTTATCTCATCGGATACCAATCGCTGGAAAATGAACGGAATAATTACCTCAATTTCTCTAACGAATCTCTCACGGTCATTTCCGGAAATGATTTTTTTTTTTAACACTTTCGAAACTAACTGAAGAGACTTTTAGACGTTCGTGCGAATATCTTTCTTATGAGTAAAAAAGTGTTTAATTTTTTTCTCGGCAACAAAAACTCGCATCAAAAATCTCATGCGCTCGATTGTTCGCAACGGTGTCGCGATACCGTAAAAAAATCCGTGGGCCCGAGTATAGAAAATTATGGCAGGAGATCCATTTTTTATATTATATATTTCAAATACTAGATTTTTTAAATATTGGATTTTTCTAATTTATTATATATTTCGATCATTATATTTTTTAAATGTTTTCTAATTTTCAAAAAAAAAAAAATGATTTCTTTTCCTGCAGTATTTCATGCACGGATCTGGTAATTTTTTCGCACTATCAGAGCAGCGTTATGAAATTGTTTTATTACCAAAAAAAAAGAGGTCACGATATCAATTGTTTCGGAAATAACGTCGAGCGAAAGCTTCTCAATTCGATATCGTAATTCGCCGAGGCCGTCTCGTTCGATTATCCCCGACAACTCTGGCGAAATAATCGTTCGGGGAGGCTGTCCTGGATGCGCGGCAGCGGTGGCCTCCACCTATATTGAACAAGCAAATAAACCGATATTTAAGAAACGTTTTCCCATGGATATACATAAACGATTGTGTACTGGCGCAAGCCGGGTAGCTCGGTAGTGCGCAAAGGGGAGCTCTCTCATCTCCTCGCACCGACAGCAGCATGGGGGTACGGGTGCGCGTTCGCAGCACAGTAACATGCCCCCCGCGGCTAGTGGCAATACGCTACCAGTCGACGACGACGACTGAGGCACTGAGAGCTCCGATCGAATGGAAGAAGGAGTGAACGGGCGGAGCGAATCGAAAGAGAGACGAAGAAGCACCCCATAAACATCGAGCTCGCGCGTTACTCGAGGCCTCGAGTGCCTCGTGTGAATATTTGTATGCACTCGAGTACGCACTTCACAGCCTCGTTACGCTACGAATCACGTTGTTACAATCGCTAACACACATTGGTCTGTGACATCCGGTCGAAAAAAACACTGTGTGTGTGATAAACAATGTCGGGTTATTTTTCCCCTCGCGCTGGCCCAGAGAACTTTTGCACTATTCGGAACTATAAATTGTCGCGAAATGCGTTTCTTACTGAACGGTTTTTTATTGTGAAAGCTGAAAATTAGGACTCGGGTTGTTTAACTCGTTGAATGAAATTTTTGTAACATTCTGTGTTAATTATATATATAAGATCAATTCTAAATTTTCTAATGGTTCCATTTTAGCTCGTGCTAAAGTTCAATTTCCCAGTCACATTCGTGAATAGCTATTTAGTGTGAAAACGGTTCTGGCCCAATTATGGAAACTCTTGTTTTAGCGCGTAAAAATAATAAAACAAACACTTTTTTACAGTAACGAAAAAGGGTTAAAAAAATCTTTAAAAAATTCACAACGTCCGACCGAGGTGTGGATTATTTGATGTTGGAGGAAAAAAAAAATATTGCGAAAATTTATATTAGTTGTTGCATATAAAAGAGGGCAAATCGAAATTGGAGTGCAAACTTGGATTTAAAATTCATATTTTTCCTTTGAAACTAGCGAAATACAATGGGATCGTCTCTAAGGGGTCAAATAGGAGCGAAATGGGGTCCAATTTTCTTAAATACATTGTCATTGGACTGAAGGCCTCAGTTCGATCGCCCTTTGGCAATGTACACAATTCTGTCTATGTATAAAATTTGAGTAAGGTAATGGCTGTAAAAATATATAACTTTGTCAATAAATTTTCTTCTACTACTACTAAATTGTCATTAATTTATTCTGAATTCCGCAATTGGGCAGAAGGTTTCAGCCGGGCTCGGAGGATGACGAACGTAGCGAATAATGTCGTATATTTTAACTGTATATCTGCCGACACGTACGTAAATGCATTTCGAGGGAATGTCATGATGGACACGTGACCGAGAAGCACACCCCAGGTTCGACACGTGGTGCAGTGGAGGCGAGCTGCCAGGTGGTCATCCACGGTCACGCACCGCATCTCGTTAAACGCTGATACCGTGATAAGAGTTTTACAGGAGTGCGAGAGTCGAGGGGCGGCTCGTGCCATGCACCGCCACCCCTCTTTTGTAACATTTAGCGCACGACAAAACGAATGTTCCAAGTTTTTTTTTGTTTTTTTTTTTTTCGTTACGTCATTCTACGGGTCAAATTTATAGTTTTGAACGGCACTCAAGTTCGAAACCAATTTCCAACTTAAGTTCAAATCCAACTTCTAACTTAAGTTTAAACCCAAGTTGTAACTTAAGTTCAACCCCAAGTTGTAACTTAAGTTCAACCCCAAGTTGTACTTAAGTTTAAATCGAATTTGTAACTTAAGTTCAACCCCATGTTGTACTTAAGTTTAAGCCCAAGTTGTAACAAGTTTAAACGCAAGTTCTAACTCAAGTTTAAACACGACTTCTAATTTAATTTCAAACGCAGCTTCGATCTTGATTCTTAATTTCGAACTGAAGACCAAAACGATGAAGTAAACAGTAATTTAAAAAAATTACAATTCGAATATTCGCAGGCAAAACGTAATCATGGGAACCACGAAATTCGAGACTCGATTATTTCGAAGTAGAATTTTCCAAGTGGGGAAAAATCCGTGGGATTTGTCGAGAAAAGGCGAGTATGAGAATGAAAGAATTTTCAACGTCGAATGAATGGATTAATTGTGAGTCGGTATGGCACTCGATGTGGGCGGTTTGACGGGCCAATAAGGCATGACGTGACCGATCAGCTTACGTTCGGTTCCGTCGCTGGTATTGCTTTCCATCTATCTCTCTGTTATACAGCATATTCCGTGCCTATCTTTTCTCTATCTTCTATGCGGAATGTTCACACGAGTCCCGGCCTCGGCGAGCCACAAACACACACTGAAAAAAAGAGTATGTAACGCAGCGTCGAGTGGGCAGAGCCGGCAGACATTAGGGGTGACGTTACATAATAGGGGATGATTGCCGTTTGACGAGCTCCGAGGACTATGTACGCTGGCCACCCTTCTCGTCGCTCCTCGTGCCCCTTTCGACCAAGCTTTTAATTCATCGGGCATCACTGAACTCGTTCAATAGAAAAACGGAAAAGTTTTTCTATTTTTATTATTCAGTTACGTTATTACTATTATTATTTTTTTAAATTTGTACGATAATTTAGTACGAGCAAAATTTTCAGTTTGAAAATTAAGTTTCGGCTTGACCGTGATTAAATTAGATCTCAATTCTAAACTAAATTTTTGGGTCGATATGCAAATCGAAAAATTATATGTGGTCTTCTAGACTTAAGTTTTCAGTTCTTAACGTTCGACGTCAAGATTAATTTCAATTCGGGCCTTACAAGGTATGTCCTCGGATCTCAAACACGCACTCGCAGGCACTCCATCCGAATCTCAAATGAAAATTACTTACCCCAAGAGGCGTGATTCAAATGAGCAAATTCCATAGTCCAAATTTTTCACTTTCACTTTTGATTGTTCTTCTTTATCGATACGTTTAAAAATCAAGGTTTTTCCTCTGACAATATTCGTCTTCCTCACCCTTCGATGTCCACTCGTTCTTCGTCGAGTGCCCTAGAGTACACGCTCGAGATCTGAGAACAGAAGAAGTGAATTTCATTATTACGTTGTTTTCTTGTCTTTTCTTACACGACAATTAAAAAGTATATTTAAATTACCATCGGTTTTTAAAAAGAATTTCTTTTTTTTGCCTCATAGAGGATACTTAGTTTTTATAAATGTGAAAAATTCTGCAAAGTAATTTGCACACAGCTTTCTCATTTATCACAATTTATCGCATATCTTCCTCCACGAGGAAGCCAAAAATCGATCAACGAACTTACTTCCAATTGTATTTCTTATAATTTTAAAATCCTCACAGTATCCAAAAAGTTCCTAAAATTATCGAACTATTTTTAAACTATGCTCCATAAATTTGGGCTCTTTTAAGTTCCTTCTCCAACGACTATCTCTCCCTGGTCCTCATTACCCGCTCACCCGACAAAATTTCTATCTCCGACAAACAATCGCCTCTCATTTTCCCTCCATACGTGAAAAAAAAAAAATCTCATAGGTTTACAAGAACCTCAACACGCCTCGCAACTGCAAAACCGCGTCGACCCGACATATGCCGCTTCGGTCGAATCCTGCACGCCGTATAGAGTTACCAAACGCACATAATATTACCGAGCCGAGTGTACAAGCCCACGCTCCTTCTCGTCATCCATTGAAACATCTCGCTCGTTTTCCGAGCGACAGGATAATGATTCATGGGACAAGAGTTCTCCGGCTCGCTGTCCGATACCCGCTCCTCTTCGACCCCCAACGAGAACTCATCTTCGCATCTCAGTTTTCCCTCTTCGGAACCGTCGAAGCGCGTGCCAAAGCTTTCGATCCCAAAGGCAAAGAACCAAACGGCCCCGAATGAACCCCAGCAGGCGCGAGTCGCGTCGACCTACCGGTCCAGTTTTCCCAAAAACCGATCCGCGGTCGACCACCTTTGAATCGACGATTTTCGGTTAAATCGCACGGATCGTATTTACAAAGCTATCCTCAATGAGCTCAATGAAACGAGGACACGAGGACGCGATGATGTACGAGTCGGGATTCCCCGGAGACAGTCGGTAGTCCTTCAGGATCCTTTTCGGTAAATTCCATTCAGACACATCCACTAGGATTTTGGTCCTAGCGGAGAGAGATTTCCAGACATCATGAGGTGGGACTTTGAAAACGGATTTCCGTTTTTGGTGGACGCCAGGAGAGACCCTTTGTCGATGAGGGAAAGACACGGGGCGCGTGCCCCGATGTTCGAGTGGAGGGAAATCAAGGCAATGTCTGGCGAAATCTCGAGGCTGCGATGCATACTGGACTGGTTAGCTATTGTATATTCATAGGTCAGATTTGACTCTCCCCGGTAGGATTTCGGGGGCGCCGGGGCGAAGTCGAGTGGATGTTTATGGGGTCGCTTATGGCGGAAGGATAAAGTCGTGGGAGTCGCTGAGGGAGGACTGGCGAGCGTGACACAAACGATCGATTATCGATTTTCGAGTGAGGGGAAGTAACAATGTTCCTGACGGTCGCATGATCGATGGGGAGAAGCAACGACGAGTAGTCATTGTTTTATATTTACAAAATGTTGAAAAACAAATTTTTGGATATTTTGTGTGTTTGTACCTTGGAAACGCTTTCTTGGAATTAGTCACTTGGCTACAAAAGCGATACAGATGGACGTAAAATACAAATTCTTGGCCATCGTGCAAACGACACTTTGAGATACCTCCATGAATTTTTTCACATTTTATTTTTACTAACTTTTATTGTTATTCAGAGAGTTTTCAAAATTCGGACTGGCAAACGTTGAGAGTGTGAAGGGTTGACTCCGAAGTGAATCGCAAGATCGAACTCAGGATTTAAACTCACGACGGTCAATCATAGTAAAATCTTAAATGTTTTCCTGGAAGGAGCGATTCGTTTTAATCACGTCACGTTGAATTTGTCGCTCTGACGCGAGGAACTCGTCTCGCGTTTGCTCAAACAAGGATGAATGGAGCGCTCGAAAACTCTTCGGTCCCTACAATGGATAGTAATAATTCTCAACAAATACAATATCCCATATTAGCTCTCGGAAGTTTCAAGATTTAAGTGGATCTTCACGTGAGTTTCCACACGAGAAAAAAAACCCCTCCGTCCATTGTACGCCAATTGAGTCTCGTTTAGGCCGGGGGTTGGACTCCAAATTGATTTAAATTGGCCGAGCAGTGTCAGGCCCTCTCGACTCTGTGAAAGGGAGACGAAAAAAATGCGACGACCCACTCGATAAAAAAAAATGAAAAAAAACACCTTAAGGGGATGTATTTTCTTGAATTCTTATGGCTGTTAGTACCAATATCGTCAGCCTTCATCTTTCCACGATACGGGAGCATTTTACTCTAAGGAATCTGACCTGTCGCGCGGCTGGCCTACGTGCATTTCGACTCTGACTCGAACGGGGTCTCTCGCACCCTATTGAAAAAAAAAGCTCGAAACATTTTTACACAAGAATTTTGTTGGTTACCGGTAGAGCCATTAGGGCACCCGTATGAGCTCAGCTGCGAATCGTCACTCCAGCCGAGTACACGCGAGTATTAGGTATATCATTGTCACCTATCGTACGTGAGATCTTTCGAACGATTTATTGTATTTCTTTTTTTGGAAGTTCAGTCGAGCGTGCACCAACTCCACCGAGCCGAGGGAGGTCTTCGCCGTTGCGCGTAATACCGATAGCCAACTATAATGAAAATAAATAAATTATTTACAGATAATTTTCCGAAGCGATTATTTGTAAGTCAGTTGGATGGAATTCGATTCGATTCAGTTAGGGTCGAATTTTAAGTCGTTAGCCTTCAACTTAAGATCGCTCTTAAGGTCGAAGTTAAGATCGACGTTTGGCCCGAGTGTCATTGCGTGCTTAAGATCTATCTTAAGTTTGAACTTAACATCGGACCTCAGTTCGAACTTGATTTCGTGCTTAAGTGTGATCTTGAATTCAAACTTGTGTTCGAACTTAGTATCGAACTCAAACTACAATCTAATTCGAGTTCAGACGTAAGTTCGAACTTTGATCAAACTTAAGCATGAAGTCAAGTTCAAACTTAAGATAAATCATAAGCACGGAAAGAAATTCAAACTGAGTCTTCAAATTCGACCTTTAAACATTTACATTTTTTATAGCTAATTATTTTTATTGTTAAGAATCGTGAATTAAAAAAAAAAAAATGTGTACCGTAATTTTTTTCTCCGTGCATTTATAATTTCGTAACTCATAATTCATAATTTCATTAAAGAGCTCTGACTTCCGTCGTACGTCCTGTCGGGCACGCGACCGTCCAGTTGTATTTCACTCGCAGTCCGTCTGCTCCGCCGAAAGGGTTGAGCCGATGTAACCGGTAATTCTAACGGCCATTATGCGCTCACAGTCAAATTAAATCGTTTATCTGACCCGCTCGGCGTCGCTCCCTCGACCTTCTCTCGGAAGTTCGCCGCTCGGGGACTCCCCGCAGCGAAGATCCTCCGGGATCGGACCACTGGCACGCGCGAATCGTATAAATTTTGGAATTTTTTTATTTCGCATTAAAAGACCCCCGGCCCTGGTCAAACTGGGCAATGCATATGTCTGATATTATAATGGCCAGAGGACAGTGGCGATTCAATCAAGATTCAGCTGCTTCGACTTTAACTTTCAAGGTGAAATTTAAGTATGAACTTGAATTTTATTCTTAAGTTTGAACTTGCGCTCTAAACGTAAGTTTGGACTTAAAGTTTAAACTTGAGTATGAACTTGAAGCTTAAACTTAAGTACGAACTTGAAGTTTGAACTTAAGTATGCTCTTGAAGTGTAAACTTAAGTATGGACTTAAAGATTAATCTTGAGTTTGAACTTGCAGTCTAAACGTAAGTATGGACTTAAAGCTTAAACTTAAGTATGGACTTAAGTATGAACTTGAGGTTTAAACTTAAGTGTGAGCGCGGTAGTTGATTTACGCTTGAACTTCAATTATGGTCTTGAAAGTTTATCTTTACTTGAACTTTAAGTTCGAGCTCGAGTTCGTACTCACGAGTGTAAATTTAACCCTTGCACGCGAGCAGAGCATCCTTCCGATTTGTAAGTCGCTGACATTACCGTGAAACCCGTAACCTGAGATCGCTCCGGCGTTTCGTATTTTTCCGAGGGGGTTATCAACAAATGTGTTCAAACATATAGGGTGTCGTTCCGACCGGTGGCGAGTTTTGAGGGGCTCGTATTAGTGGGTACATATATCTACCTATATAGGCTTTGGCGCAGTGTGTATACTATTATAGTTAGCCCTAGGCCCTTGTGTCAATAATCCACCCTGTAATCCTTTCAGCCCCGAGCTCTCACTCTCTTCATCCATCCCTTTATATACCCCTCTCGTTGATGCGCTTATAACCGTTGAAAATTGATTCACCAAACGACTCTTTAATTTCGTCGAATCAACACCAGACTTTGACTCGTCCGAGACATTATAATATTTGTTCGCAAAAAAAGTGATATTTCGTCTTAAATATAATTTTTTTCTAGTCTTTAAAATAATTAAAATTAATAGAAAAGAAAAAGGGTTTTTAATTTCTGGCCTAAAAAAACATAACCGTTAAAAATTGATTCACCAAACGAGTCTCTAATTTCGTCGAATCAACAACACACTTTGACTCGTCAGAACCCTAATTTTTTTCGCCAGAAGAAATATTTCACCTTGAATATAATCATTCTTATTCTCCATCATTAAAATATTTAGAATTAATAGAAACAGGGAAAAAGGGTCTTTTAATTAATGGCCTAGAGCCGCAAAAACTCTTTGCCACTAAAGAAAAAAATCAATAAATCGCAAAGATATCGATCAGCGAGTGTCAAAATTGTTCCCAAAGCTTCGTCGCACGATGCACGCTCACGCCTCGCCGTGACCGCGGTGCATCCCCTGTTCGACTCCCTGTCCTCTCCGAGGGGTGCCGTGCTCGAGCACCGGAGTCATATTCGCCTAGCTGATAAACGATAAGATCCCGAGACTATGCTGTCTCGTTGGCGAACGTTTTAATGAATGTGGGAGACCCGGGGGGCGAAAATAGGCGATAAGGGAAACGCACAATGCAGGTACTAGGCGTGTGAACCGAACCGGAAAACTGCCAACGCAATCACTCGATTCGATTTTTTTATATACTAATTTCTTCAATTAATTAATTACAGAAAAGATAGGATTAAAATTTTACTGTGGGATTTTTGGGTCGAGGGCTGTGAGGACTTTGACCGAGGGAAGGGCCAGGGCTCTGTTCTGAATTCCAAGCGAGACCATAAAAAAAAATGCAATCACTCGATTCGATTTTTTTATATACTAATTTCTTCAATTAAATAATTAGAGAAAACATAGGATTAAAATTTTACTGTGGGATTTTTGGGTCGAGGGCTGTGAGGACTCTGACCAAGGGACGGTCCAGGGCTCAGTTCTGAATTCCCAACTAGTCAGTTTTAAAAATGCAATCACTCGGTTCGATTTTTTTTTCTACTAATTTTTGCAATGAATTAATTAGAGAAAAGATGGTATTAAAATTCTCCTATGGAATTTTTGGGCCGAGGACTGTGAGGACTCCGGCTAACGGACGGTCCAGGGTTCTATTCTGAATTCCAAACGAGTCAGTTTTAAAAAGGCAAGCGCCAAAGAGAGACCCAGGGAGGCAAACCGGAAGCAGCCGGCACGAGCCTCTCCCGGCTCTTCTCCTTCGTAACTGTGAACGAAAGTAGATAGAAGGTACGTATAAAATACACAGGCACGATAGAGCTAGAGTATCGGCCGTACCCCTTTCGTCATCTGCCGTGGGCGCGCAGACGCCCTTTCTCCATTTGCGGGTTTGACCCTACGGATCCGGAGGCAGGGGTTGGGCAAAAAAAATCTCGCTGAGAATACCCAGCAAACTATGACAATGATGTCTGTATAAGTTCGCTCGAGAAAGAATGGGGCAAGGATGAAAATAAATATGTACAATGTAAAGATGCCACCGTGTTAGAAAAAACGTGTTGCAACCTTCCGGGTGTGCTACAAAAATTTCATAGTTTTTCACCGCGCCGTTTGAAAGATATGCAACGCGCGCAGGAAGCGGTAGATATTTTTTTACAATTAAATGTAAAAACAACAATATAGTATCTTCGAAACAGAGGGTAGAACAAATTTGAAAAAATTCTCAAAGAGACATGTCAAACCTCCGAGTGTGTGATAAAAATTTCATGATGTTTCATCGAACCGTTTAAAGATTCGGTGCCTTTGAAGTGATCTAAGAGTCGAATTTTAAGACGTTACTTTGAACTTGAAATCGAACTTCAGATCGAAGTTTGGCCCGAACTTTATTGCTTGAGATCTGTCTCAATTGAAGATCGAACCTCAGGTCGAACTTGATTCAGTTTTAAAATTTGATCTTATGTTTGAACTTGAGTTCGAACTACAATCGGATTTGAGTTCAGACTTAAGTTCGAACTTAGGCACGAAATCAAGTTCGAACTTATCTTAAGCACGCAACGAAGTGTGGGCTATACGAAGTATCTTACGCACGCAATGAAGTTTGGGCTATACTTCGATCTTAAGAGCGATCTTAAGTTCAAACTAACGTCTTAAAATACGACCCTAAAGGTAATTTCTCTATTAAAGCCTCGACAAACAGATCGGTGAATGAAAAATTTAAGGTCAAGCCGTGAGAGCAAGGAAGGGTACGACCACGTCGAGAATATAATTTTATCGCTAGCTATGCAACATTAATGGACGAGGAAGAGGCAAGGGAACGCGGGGGCGCGCGAGCACACGTGTCGGACAGGTGAGGGAATATCCGAGCAGCGAACGGCCGTTCGCCGTTCTCGGGCCGCGCGACTCTTCCTACGTGTCGTCGCTTGCGGCTTCGTGGCACGCGACTAGCATTCTATTCGAACGCACGAAGACACTCGGGACAGATGTACGAGGGAACTTAACGCGTTCACCCTTTGACGAGTCTGGAATAAGGAAAGAAAAGAAGAAAGTTAATCTTCTACAGTAATTCGTGCCACAGGCTCCCGAATTCCGGAGGCTGCGTGGAGGAAGAAGAAGGCGAAGTGAAGAAAAAAATTACCGGAGACAAACGAGCGGTGGGAAACAAGAGGCTCGGAGCTTACGTGACCAGCGGCTTCTGATCCGAACAGATAAAATTCGAGAAATATAAGGCCACGCTCCTGCTCTTTTTACCGAGAAAAAAAAACACAACGAAAAAATCTCACAGCTCTCCAAACAGGAGAAACCGATTTATCTGAAACTTATCAAAAATTTCTTATAAACCCGTATGGAAAGTAGCGCGTGTGAAATATTCTTACTTGAGGAAGTTAATTGGGCATTTTTTTAATTGTCCCGAGAAAAATTAACGATTCACCTGCGTGTTCGATTAATTTCATGTTGCGACTTAAAACATAAGTTCGTGAGTTGAGTTAAAAAAATTGTGATGTAAAAAACAAATTGCTAACCGAATATTTTGCCCAAGGTAAAAGTGACGAACACGGTCCGGTTAACGTGTAATTGATTTACGTGTTAATCGGAGTGATCGATATTCGTTACTTTTTCCCTAAATCCGATCGTGCGATGATTCGCGCCTGGGGATGTCAAATAATTGTCTCCGATCGGGAAGCGACGAGGTGTGAGGGGGAACGAGAAAAATCTCAGCGAACGCTCGAGTAAAAACGAATTAAAAAAAAGTTCTCTTCACCCT
This sequence comes from Stenichneumon culpator, assembly GCA_964017025.1. Lineage (NCBI taxonomy): Eukaryota > Metazoa > Arthropoda > Insecta > Hymenoptera > Ichneumonidae > Stenichneumon > Stenichneumon culpator. The sequence goes on along the minus strand of OZ024779.1, from coordinate 12,490,304 downwards.
CTCGATTCTCTTCTTTTTTGTCCCCCACGGCGAGCTTTCGTCGGGTTTTATTGCGCATAAAGTGGGAGCATTTGCGCTGTCGAGAGCGATGACGGCTTTCGCTGGTCACAGCTCGCTTTCTGCACGTCGCACTTCCAGATAGTGTCAGGGACAGGCCGAACACTGCTCTGCACCGGGGAAGCACCGTTTGCATCTCTGCCCGATATTCGCCGAACCTCTGTACCTGTGCGTCGGCTGTTATGCACACGCTCGTACGATATCTGTGCGTTAGGCAGATAGACGGCAGAGGGATCTGGCACGAATGGACGGAGCGCGTTGAAATACGTTGCGGCGCGATGATTGCACCACTGGATACACGGAACGTATAGTTCTGAAATCACAAAATATTAACCATTAATTATCTCACGAACGGTCGTACCTTTAAACAATATGTATCTCATGGATCGATATTAAGGGTCGGATTTTAAGACCTTACTTTGAACTTAAAATCGCTCTTAAGATCCAAGTTGAGCCTGAACTTCATTACGTGCTTAAGATCAATCTTAAGTTCGAACTTAAGTCTGAACGCGAATTCGATAGTAGTTCGAGTTAAATCTTAAGTTCGAGCTCAATTTCGAATTTGAGTCCAGCCTTACGGTCGAACTTAAGATCAAACTTAAGCACGAAATGAAGTTCGAACTGAGATTCAATCGCAAGTTCGAACTTAAGATAGATTTTAAACACGCAATGAAGTTCGCTCTCAAGAGCGATCTTAAGTTCAAGCCAACGTCTTAAAACTCGACCCTAAACGACTTTGCATTCGATGGGATTTTGTTTAGCTGCTAGAAACGAATGAATCGAGTGTATTACAGAGTATAATGGTTTTTGGTTCTTATACCACAAGCTGGAACGCTTACAGCGATTGCAGAACCCAAATTTTCGATTTCGATAGAATGTGACTTTGAAGCGGGTTTATCTAACTGCTTGAAAAACATAAAGTATTTTTGTAGTTAAATTCACTCTCTACAAAGAAAACTATCTTCAGAAATTACCGGGTTTTTTCGGCTCCGGATTAGATGAGCAATTGGCAAAATTAATCTCAATAATCTTATCGAAACTCCAAATAAAAATTTTATATTTGAGATAATTTTAACTTCGAAATTGTTCTACAAATGTAATCGCGAATAAAAAATTCGGTTTTGATAAACACGCCTTGTACAGTACCCGTGCGAGGAATAGATGCACAAGTGCTCGAATGCATGGCTATGTCGCGTATGTGCTTACCATTGCATATGTATATATACACACATATATATATATATATATCTATATATCTATATATCTATAGGCATGTTATATACGATAGGACAATGGGGCCAGTTCCGGACAATAGCCGCGGCAACAATCAAATCAGTGCGCTATCAGCCCACCCCATTATCCCTTTGATCCGCGGCGTGCTCGCTCGCTCGCGTTACTCGCGGGGCGGCAAACACTCCTGATTGCCCACCCTCTGTGTTTAAACAGCCTCGAACTCTCGCTCACTCGGGTACTCTCTCGGCGCTTCGACGGTTATAGGAGAGAAGCTCCCGCCATACACCACCGGATCTCTGTGCTACCCCGTTCAACCCTCGAGAGAACGTCGATCCTCTCAACGCCTCGCCTAGAATCTTTGAACTTCAGTTATATATACTATACTGTCATATAGTTGAGCATTTTTTTTTCTTCGCCAACCAACGTTTTGCGACTCTTATATAAAATATATGTACCAAATAAAAAATGTTTGTCGACCAGCTCAAGGGGTGAAATTAGTCTCAATGGTTGAGACTTGACCGATTTTCGCCCACCCCGTCCTGTCTTTAATTATTAATAATAAACAATTAATATTAAATTTACATTTATATATGCCAATATATGATATCAATCGATAAAATCACCTTTTAAAATTTAGCGACTCTAATATGAAAAAAAAAAAAACAAAATTTAAATTTTTGTGGACCAACTAAAAGGACGATATTAGTCCCAATGGTTTTACTTCGACGTCTTTACCAGTTTTCGCCCACCCTTTCCGACAATTTTTTTTTTTTTTACTTTTTTCAAAGCATCTACCAATTTCCATTTTTGCCTCTACCGTATAAAGTAACGTTTCCAACGATAATTCTATCCCACGAATAAATTTATTTCCGTCTCGTTTTATCCAGGCCTCCTCGGGAGACACCTGCTAGTCACGTGGTAGGAAGTGACGCCGGAGCCGCACAGGGAGAGAGGCAGGAACGCACGTGCCCAGTGCGAGCTGTGGAATCGTCGAATCGCACATGCATGAAGTTTCAAGCGACTTCTTCAATTTTTTTTTTTTTTTTTTCATCCAGCAAACTCGACTAATGTTTCTTTTCCTGGCTTCCCTGTCCTACCGTCCAGGTAATCTTGACTGTCCTTGTGGGAACCGGGACGATTCTCCCGACACACCGAGCGATATCCGCGATGATCCCTCTCCGTGCGTTTTCCTTCCCCAGAGCCGAGCGAACGAACGCTCCGACTAGTTCCACAGATACACGACGTTTTCGCGCTGCAGGATGTGTTCGCGTCGTCGACTGGCTGTGTTCGTACGTTCGATCGAGGCGTAACGGGCCGTTGTCTTGGATGCGGGTACCTGGAGTCGGGGGAGGGACGCGAGCTCCAAACGGAAGGTAGAAAAAGGCTCGGAGAAGGAGTGAGAGTATTGCAATGGGGTGACGGAGAAAAGCCCTTCGAGGCTAGGGCCGACGGAATTAGAGAGAAAGACCGCGAGAGCCACCGGACGGATTGGACATTCTTTCCTCGTGCATACCGTCCGACATACGTTCTCTACTGTTACGTTTGGAATTTTTTTTTCAGTTACCGCTCCATTTTCTGTGCCAAAGGTTCTTTGATTGGGTGAAGTGGAAACCGACTTTAAGATTGAAAAAACAAATATTGCGTTTTTCGGAGCAGGAATTTGAAGCTTCGTATTGAGCCTGGACGACCTAGGGTTAACATGATTCTAAAATTAATCTTATGGATCTCATCCAGGATTAATAAAATTCATTATATAAGCTCGTATGATGATTCTCCGAAAGATCCAGAGATTTATTTTGCAGTTTTTATTAACCCTACAAGCTCCCTCGATCTTCCAGGGTTAATATGATTCATCACGTAAGCTCGTAAGAGGATTTTTATTAACCCTGAAAAACCCAGATATTTATTTTTGAGTTATGTTTAACCCCGGAAGCTCCAGCCTTAATAAAAAGCATCGCATAAGCTCGCTGATTAATAATTACCGCGAATAAATGTAGAATAATAACAAAAAATCTTCAAAAATCAAACGAAATGTCCTGACGCATGTTCAAGGTGTAACGAGCGTAAACAATTTTTCGCCGCGAATTATAGCGTGCGACGTTAATTAATCGTTACAGAAGGGCTCGCAGGATGATTTTTATTAACCCTGGAAGCTTCAGAGTTAATAAAAACCCTCGATCTTCCAGGAGTAATAAAATTCCTCATGTAAGCTCGTACGAAGATTTTTATCAACCGTGAAAGATCCGGAGATGTATTTTTCAGTTTATATCAACCCAGGAAGTTCCAGGGTTAATGAAAATTATCGCCTAAGCTCGCAGATTAATATTTACCGCGAATGAATATAGAATAATCCAAAAACAAATCATCAAAGATCGAACGAATTGTCAAGAGTATTCCGATGGATGGTCGAGGTATGACGAGCGTAAACAATTTTTCACCGCGAATTACAGCGTGCGACGTTAATTAATCGTTACAAAAAGGCCCTGAGGGACGATAAGGGATGACGCGATTGGCGATAAGAGAGACCGAGTAAGGGGGTTTCGGAAGGGGGATGAAGTGTGAGCGGCAGAGCGTTCATTTGCTCGGGCAAACCTATCCGGGGTTGACCGGGATCGATTCGCCGGTCCGATGCACGAGAGCGACGGAGAAACTAACCGAGGGCGACGGAAGAGCGTAGGGGAACGCCGAACGGTGGGGTGGTTTTTCAGGAACGATTAGGCACCCCTTGCCGAAGAGCCCCGGGTAACCGGTGCGACGATTGGACGATCGTGGCCACTCCCGTAGGCGGTCCCAGCGGCTAACAAGGGACCCAAGAGACGAGACGATCCCAACAACGTGGCCTTGCGCCAGGCAACGTCAACTCTCGTTCAGTCCTCGGCTCGACTCCGAGACGCACGCACGCACGCACGCACGAAATTCCACAGAGTTCCGTGGAGCTCGAACTTCGATAACGGGAAATTTTCGTTTTACCTGAAACAAAAAATATATATAAAAAATTAAATTTCATCGAATTGTGAACGGAATTAACGAATAAAGTTTGGTCGAAAATATGAGAAATATTTTCTCGGGACTTTAGACTAAAGTACGAAAGTGATTCGCCGGGGTATTTTTTTGTTTGCATTTTTGCTCGGTTGTTTGTTATTTTTTTTTTTTTAAATATATATTTTGATGGGACGTTAAAGTGTCGATGGATTGTACGAGGTGTTCGCCGATCGTTCGAATGGTGAGGAGGCAGAACTGCGAACTGTAGCTTGTTAGTGCCAAGTGCCGTTTATCGTGCGCACTCGACACGATTGTCTCGCCGGCGGCGACGACGAGAGATATTTTAATCGGGAAGAGGAAGGAAACCAAAGATCGAAGACCGAAGGGGCTCGACCGAGGGCAGGAAGGATCTGTGATTTTGATATCGAACCCGGTGGAACGCTTCTGGCGGAAACGATTTATCAAGGAGCATCGACTATGGTTGTGCTGTGAGTACCGATTCTGGGACATTTATTTTTCATCTTCTGCTTTTTTTTTTCTCATTACTTCGAAATTAAAAAAAGAAAAGGAAAATCCTTTTGAACGATAAAAAAGCAATACAAAAGTTTATTAATCTAATTCATAAATGAGAAAAATAATCGTTTTTCTGCGTTTTTATCGAGAAAGAAAAATCTTTTGCTCTTCGATTTGCTCCGAAACGGAGAAAAATAATCATATAAAAACTTTTTTAAATGAACGTTGAAACGAAATCGATCAGTTTATACTTTTTGGAGCAACGATGACATTTTGGTGCAATACAGCGAGGCAAATCAATTTTTTATCTCCTCTCTTCCGTTCTCGATTTACTCCAGAATGGCGAAAAATAATCCTATAAAAAACTTTTTTTAAATGAACATTTTAAATAACGAAACGATCGAACGAACGAAACGAACGAAATCGATCAATTTAACATTTAAATATCATTTTGGTGCAATTGAGCGAAGTAAATCGATTTCTCTCCTCCCTCTTCCGTGTTCGATTTACTCCGAAATGGAGAAAAACAATCATATAATTTTTTTATGGACATTTTAAATGAACATTGGAACAAAATCGATCGGCTTGATAATTAAATACGTTTTGGAGCAACGATGACATTTTGGTGCAATCGAGCGAAGCAAATCGATTTCTCTCTCCTCTCTTCCGTCGCCGAGCTAATCTAATCAGTGGGCGTTTTGCGGGCTCACCATTGGTGTGTGGGCGTTATCCTCGCATCCCCATTGGTCGGTGCACAGAGGGTATCCTAGAACTCGCGGCTTAACCGAGTGTCTTCGCCGCTCCGATCCCCGGGGTACGCGTAATCGAGGCTCTCCGATTCGCAGAACGTTCACCATACTATTTTGTAGCGACTGTTTGTACGCTCGAACTTGTTGTCGCGATGGAACATCGTAAATTCGCTGACCGTGGAAAAATCTCCATACGAATTCCATACGAAGTTCCAAATTCATTTTTCTTCACGTTTCGCCGATTTCCGAAAAATTGCGAAAAACTCGACGAATCTTTACGAAATTTTAATGACATTTTTAAAGAGTCAATGGCACTTGGAGAATCTTTTCAACATTTTTCGACGTTTTCTTCCAAGTGTTTTTTTTTAGCGTTTTTTTTATGTCTACTGGCCCGTTAAAGTATGCGTATCTTTTAATTGACTCGATAAATCATCACGAAATTTGTACGGCGCTTCGAATGATTTATACAAGTGTTCGAGAATTATTTCAAAATTTTGGTACGCTTCCTTCCATGTGATGATTTTTTGTTGTTTTTTCACATCTCTACTAGCTCGTTAAAGTCCTGTATCTTTTAAGCGGCTCGATAAATCATTGCGTAATTTGTACCGCATCATAACCGGACGGTTAATACCGAGGTAAACGCCCTAATCGTCGGACACCTAACGGGGCAGTCACCGGACATCCATGAGACATCGTGTTCAGTCTCTTGCACGCACCACACTTCTTCCCACGTTTATCTTACAGTTTTTTTTAATAAAAAATAATTAAAAAATTTCCACGCTTTCATCCAAGTGTTTTTGTACTTAAAAAAAAATCTTTTTACCGACTCGTTGAGATGCTGCATCTTTCGAAGGGTTAACTCTGCTATCAGTGAATTTTTTATTGTTCGATTTTATTCAACCATTCTTTCAAATTAATATCTTATTTTTCACTCCTCAAAGATTTAGCATAATTTAATCAGATCGGTCCACAAACTTTAAAGAAATATTTTTCACTATAACAAACTTTATAGTTATTTGATTTATCCGTACCTATTTATTCCTTAATAAATGCATTACGCATTGACATATCGTTAGGCCGAGCTCGAATTAAGAGCCAGTGAAAAATTGGTACCTCGTTTTGTTTTTTTTTTCCTCTCGCATCCCGAACGAATCCGATCCAAAGGGATATGAGAGAGCGCGGAGGGCTCTCTTGCCTCGTCGTTGATCAAGGCGTCGACGGCTCGCGCCTCGACAGATCAAACGAGCCTTTGCCGGGGACGATCCACGCTTTTTTTTATCTCCAATCTCAAAGGTCGCGAGCGAAGGATCGTCGGACCCACACTCGGCCGGCTACATCTCCCTCTATACCCCCCCTTTTTTCCTCCGTCCCGTCTCTCAGACCCTTTTCATTCCTCAGGAATAAAGGATCACAAAAAATATTTTTTGGATTTTTTTTTTCGCGACTTTTTAATTAAATAATATAACATATATAAAGCGCGTATTTTTTCTTTTTTTTAGTCTCGCTAACAGAATAGTGTATCCAGTGGAGTCGCGGCATAATGTATATCGAACGTCCCACGTATCCGCACCTCCGCTACGTCCCGGTCCGCCAAATTTGGCGCTTCGTCGACAAATCGACGAAGAACCGTTCTTCGAGCCGGGCATAATCGAGGAAGAGGAAAATCTCGAGAAACCGGAATTTGTTTTTGTCCCCGATAGATCGACACCGCAGTACCGCGTTTTGCATTTTTTTCGGTCTAACTTTGCTTCTTTCGATTATAACCAAATATCGCGATTTTACAAAAAACAAAAAAAAAAGAAAAAAAAATATATCGATTTAACCCTTTGAAGCACCGCTCCATATCGCTTCTGCGTCATTTAAGCGTATCTTTAAAACTACTCGACGGACCATCGACATTCGGTCATGATCGAGCCGTACCTGAATTCGGGTAATTGGAAAACTAGTTTGTAATTTTGTTTCCAATTTTTTATTACTCGTCCCCTTTTCATAAAAATTAATATCTCGTATCGAGTTGCGAATAAATGTTGGACGCACGCGAAAACCTCCTTCAAATTTAATAAATGACATAAAAAAAATTTCACAGAAAATTAACTTATCGGCCGACCTGAATGTATGGTAAATATTTATTGACCATACATTCGGGTAATCTAAAAACTGTTTTCAATTTTTTGTTATCCGTCCGCTTTTCATAAAAATTAATATCCCGCATCGTGTTGCGAATAAGTGTCGGACGTACGCAAAAGCGTTCTTCAAATTTGACAAATGGCAATAAAAAAAATGTCTCAGGAAACAAACTCATCGGCCAAACCATTTGACTCGTGCAGCTTCCGACGGACAATAAAACTTTGTATTTTTTTATTTTTCACCAATCCTCACAAACGTCTTTAGTATGCATCCAGCTCTAAATTAACTTGTATACCCTCGAGTGCGTTTGTCTCTCTTTCCACGGTAATCTCGGAACGAGATCCGAATATCCTGCGAACGCCCGAGCGACGCGAAGCTCTTTCACTCCTTTTCTCTCGCATGCGCGGTGGAGAATACACTCCGGGCTCTCCTGAGCCCGAGATTTTTTATTTATCTTTTTCCTCTTTTTCTTCTTCTTTTTTTTTTTTTCACCGACCTTTCGAGATATTTAGTGGCCGCTCGGTCGAGATATCGCGCTTAATATCTGAAACGAAACGCTCACAGCTCCTTTGCACATGAATACCGTACATACGCGTATAAATACTTATACTCTGTATATACATCCACATATATTGCACCATAGTTATAGTAAGATTCTCGTCCGAAGTAACGTGTGCAGATGTTGCGTATTCGCTACACAACCGCGCATATAACAACCAATATAAATAAATATATTCGTGGGCAGGCATGTGCGCACATATATATATACACACATATACACATTTTAAATATATATATATATATATTATATATGTATACATTCATATATATTCGATACGTGCTATATCCACAGTACAGCAAAATATATAGGACTAGCGGTTTAGATCGCATGGTTCATAGCGTGTGGAAATCCATTCCATGTGAAACGGAATTTCGGTATATCGAAATCCGTTCTTTATGCTATGAAAACCGAAATTCCGAAACTGGGAATAGTTCAAATATAGTTCAAATTTAGTTCAAATATAATTCAAACATAGTTCACACATATAGAATGGAATTCCGTAATTTCGAAATCCATTCTATATGCTATGAAAAGCGGGGGGCTTGTTGGGGGGGGGGGGAGGAATATCCAAACCAACAACCAAATCCACAATTTCCCAAAATATATGTAAGATAGTTTGACATATCTATATAGTACGGTTTGATATATGGAAATCCACTTACATATTCATATATGTGTATAATATATATACAGACATTCTATATAAATATATGCCTACATAATTGTGTATGTGTGTGTATGTAGATATGTATGTTGTTACTTATAGAGTGAGGGCGCACGCTCTGCTTGGAGCTTTAATTTTCTTCCTTCTCCCTCTTAGCTTTCTCAAGTTGGTTCTTTCATTCTCTGTCCGAGGCTCTCTGCGCCTACAATCTCGCTCCTCCATCGCCGACCGATGTATCATCTTACGCGGTGCTAAAGGCGATGACTTTATCACCGATCCGGGCAATCATTCACCTCGCTGACTCCTCGCCTCGCGTGGCCATCCCTCTGGGCCTCTCGCTCCGTCCGGACTCGCCGTCTCGCTCTGGGGGTCATTCTTCGCCTCTTACGCCTGTTCCTCACGCCTCGTTTAACTTCTTCACAAAAAAATCTCTTTTCGGTGCACTATCTCACAGAGATTTGCCGAAAATACGAGAACACCGGAATTCAACGTTCTCGCCGAAGTAGGGAAAATTATTTGTCGAAACTCGTTTTGGAATTATAAAGATTTTTTTTTTCCTTTCCTTCGATTAAAAATTCATGGGCCATAGTATTTAATTTTTATTCCTTGGTATCGAGTTATGCGGGCTTTTCGTTCTTTTTATTTGCGATTGCGTGACTTCGGAAGGGTAAAAAAAATTGAAAAATCTCAATCACGCGCATCGAGTCTCCTAGTCTATATTACTATATATTAATTTAGGTTTAAGTTTAAGGTGCTGTTTGATGAAGAATCTACTACTATTGTATTATATATTATTCAGGTTCAAGTTTAAATTGCTATTTACTGTTCTATGTTCGCTCTGGTCCTTAGGGGATTTATCCTAGGACCCAATAAACCTTTACCTATCTATCTATCTAGCGTGTCATACAAATTTGATACCAATTCGTAGACGTACACTTCCGTACTGAAAAAAAAAAAAAAAAAATTAAATACGGCTGAAGGACTTAGGTCGATGGCCATTTGATATATACATAAATATATGTTCTCACGACAATCGACGCTATGTCATGCTGTGCACCAAAAACAGTTCCACCTGGTATGTCATCAATAAATCCACTACTACAACAAAACAAAAAAAATGCATAAAATAAAACAACCATTCAAAGGATATCTGCACGGTGAAATATTTCAAAATCGACCATAACAAAAACATTCCGAAAAAGGTTATAAAAAAAAACAAAATAAATAAAAAAGGTATCGCACTCGAATCGAACACCTCCGCGCCCGAGTCCTCGAGTCTCCCGGAATAGCAGCCGAGGGTGCCGTAACGCGCGCGTTTGACGCTGGAGGAAGGGACCAATAAGCGAATAAGCAAATTTCTCGGATGCACGCCTTTTTCACGGAGAACGGTCGGATAACTCCTCGGCCGTGCGTTCCGTGTCTTTCCCGGGCGGTGCACCGGGTCGTCCCACGAGCGTTCGGAGTTCGCGCGTTACACGTCGTTCCCGGAATTTTATCGGTAGACCCGTAAAACCCGGACGTTTACGATCGCTCGCGGGACACCTACTCTCTATCAACCGATGTGCGCGCCTCTTTCGTCGCGTGTACGCGCGGAGGGTCTCTCGCTGTCGCGTAAAACGACTGTGGAGCTCTCGGAGTCACGCACGAGCGAGACCGTTCGGGAATTAAAACGACGAGACGCGAAGGTGTAACGCGGGGAAAATAATGACGGAAATGGACGAGGACTTCATTTCTGAGAGCCGGCGAGCCGGACTGCATAAATTTCGCGAACGGCGAAGGGCAAAGCGGCAGGAGGCGAGAGCGGGGCAAAATGGACCACTTATACTTTACTCTCTCAGTCGGAAATACGGAATGAAAAATTGTGTTTACATTTTTTTATGGGGAATAATTACGGGAAAATTGTGTTTGGATTTTTTTTAGGGGAAAATTATTGCGGAAATGGATGAGGACTTAATTTTGGTTATTTCGGGCATTTCGTGCTTCGACACGAAAAGGTCCAAACCGTTCCAAAAGATTCGTCCTTCACGAGCGGTGAAGGTCAGATCGGTAGGGGAGAGCGGGGCAACGCGGACCATTACTACTTCATCCTCTTAAATAGCAAAACCGTATTAAAAAATTCTGTCTACATTTTCTTACGAAAAAATAATGCGTTAGTGGAATAGGACTTAATTTCTGAGACTCGACGAGACGATCTCCAAAAACTGCAAGATTCCCTTGCCAAAGATTGCAAATCGGTATAGAAGAGCGGGGCAAAACGGACCACTTCTCCTCTCCCCTAAGTCTTAAAATCGGATGAAAAAAAATTCGCCTTGCACAGTTTACGTGAAAAACTACCGTATCAATTATGTTTCTTTCAAACCAATCTCTTCCCAGCGAGAAAATAAAAAGCCCACCAAAATTTGAATCGCCGACTCGGGAGACACGTTGATCGGATTATTTTCGAGGTCAAACAAACGATTCCTCCGTCGACATAAATTCCGCACGAGCAAAATCGTCCGTTCCGAAAACGTCGAGAATGTGCCGGAAATCTCGTCAGAATTGCCGCGGAAAAACCGGATTTTTGGGGCCCAACGGTTCATCGCACAGCGGAGCACTCGAGGGTTCCGACCGAGCCCTTTAACGCCCCGCACCGATCGGGAATTCCAGATCGTTTTCCGGCCGCGCTCGTCCTACCGCAGTGTCGATTCCCGTGGACATTGCCGACGGTTATTGAACGATTTCACTGGCGTTGACTGAAATTCGACAGAGTGAATATAATAAACCCAAAGTAAGACGACGACGACCACGTAGAACTGTGACTACGACCTCGCGAGCAGGTTGCCGCAAGATCGAGTGTATACAGTAAACGGGAACGTGGGCGGTTTGGTGTCGCTATAATTTCATGGTCAATGACTCCCCGGACACGTAATATCGGGACGATCGGCTCGGAGCCTTACGCGCGACTGAAAATCTTATCTAGATATTAAATCGAGACCGCGGAAACTGTGCGACAACAAAATTGGAGATGAAATTTTAAGTATAAACAAAAGAAATCGTTTCTAAATTCAGTCTGCAGGCTGGGTTTTTGTAAACGGGGCAATACTCGTGAACTTTCCTGATGAAGAGAGAAATTTGGAAAATTGGCTTACGCTTAATCGGTGGATCAAATTTGAATTAAGTGTTGTTCAAATATAGTTCAGATATAGATCAAATATAATTCAAATATAATTCAAACATAGCTCAAACATAGCTTATGCATAGTTCCAACATAGTTCAAATATAATTCAAATATAATTAAATCATAGATCAAATATAGTTCAAATATAATTCAAATATAATTCAAACATAGTTCAAACGTTAAAATATAGATGAAAGATAGGCCAAACATAGACGGAATATAGATCAAATATAGATCAATTTTAGACTAAATACAGGTCAAGTATGGATAAAATTTCGATAAAATTTCGATCGAATTTAGAGGGCGAGTTCAAGCGAAAAATTCCAAGCTCGCGTTCATCTTTCGGGGCGATTTGTTGACGAAGCTGTGACCCGTTTTGTTGTTCGATCGGTCGAGCGCTCGAGCATCGCCTCCTTATTTCCTCGAACTTTTTTTTCTCGTTCGGCCGGGTCACGCCGGGAATCCTCGCAGCGTTCGTAGGAATTCCGGGAAGTCACGGGAAGAACACGCGCTTGTCAGGCCACCCACGGGCACCCATAAGTATAATGCCCGAGGTGTGCGCGAGCGAGAGACCGATTCACGCGCTCGCGCGAGGTGTATATTCAGCCGGGGTTATACCAACTGAACCCGGTGCACAACCATAAATCGGGATTTTATCTCCGACTGTCGTCTCCCTTCGCATCCCATTCTACCGCACTACGAACGAACCGTTGCGCAATTCCGAATTAGATCTTTATTTTCGTTTTTTTTTTCTTCCCGATGATCATCGCTCTTTCTCTACACAAGTCTACAAACACTTCCCACCTTGTTAACTACATCAGATACCGATTCGTCTACGAATTACTCAAAGAATTTGTTTCCTTCGCTCAGGACTCTTCATCCAGCACGGCCGGAATCCAATCTAACTTCACGGTGGGAATACAAAATTCATGCTCGAACTTTGAGCGCAAAGTTGAACACGAAATCAAGTTTTTTACATCAAACTCAAGCAAAAAATCTCATCCGAACCTGAGTTGAAACTCTGGCGGAAGGTCAATTTCGAAGTTGAGATGAAACTTAAACGGACGGTCAATTTCGAACTTGAGTTAAAACTTAAACGGACGGTCAATTTCGAACTTGAGTTGAATTCAAACGGAAAATAAATTTCGGCCTTGAGTTAAAACTTACGTGGAAAATAAATCTCGGCCTTGAGTTGAAAACTTAAGCAGAAAATAAATTTCGTGTGCAAATTTGGGCCTGACATGAAAAAATGGGCCTTTATTAATACGTTACCATTGTTATTATCAGACGATAAAAAAGTGACTGTTTATCAAGCGTGCCTATAATCGAGATACGGTTCGGGGGGTCATGAAATACACAAGTTACAAGCTTCCATCCAAGTGCGTGCTTGTAAGCAATCCGGACACTGATAGCCTCGCCCACCAGTGTCGAACACGATTTCTATCCACGCGCAGCTAGTCTCTGTCCCGTCTCAATTAAAGCGTGAATAATAATTTCTTCGATGCATATCAAGCGATAACGTTACTGTCCGGTAGGCGTCTACGGTAATAATAATAATAAACCTCTTGTGCGCTATGCCTGTCCGTCCAATTCTGTCTCACTTTACTTCGCTTAAAAATTTCTTCTCGTTAATCCTATTTTTTTTTATCTACGAAAAATCTTTGAAACACGTGCCGCGATAAAATTTCACGATAAATATCGATGGTTTTTGTTTTTATTTTCGCAGGAGTCGAGTGGGCTCGCCGACGATGTCAGCGACTGTTGCCGGTAATCAGCAACAGCAGCATCCCCATCAGGAGTGGGACATCAACGACTCGAATGTACCGAGGGTGAGTCTATGTTTATGTTTTTATTTTTTATTCATTTTTTCCTAATTTTATATATATTTTTTTTATTGGCCGTGCAGTTAAATGTCGTGTTTCAAAATTTCGGAAAACCCCTTTTGCAAACGGTTTGGCTGCGCGATAACTTTATTACCGGGCTGGCCGATGAATGGAAGCGAATAAAGAGCCGGGCAGTGCCCTCGATCCCCGGGATTGTCCAGATGTTCCCGTAGAAATTTTACCCTCCGAAAATGCTGACCGTCGAACTTTCCCGGATCTTCCGGTGCGAGTCGATTTTGTAATTTCCCCTAACTACGCACTACGAGCGATATTTTTTTCAAATTATCATTTCATTTTTATTATACATATTTCTTTGTATAAAAATTAATGTATCATATCTTTAAAGAATTTTTCTACGTTATTTTCTTGTCCGGTTGTCCGAGCTCTTATTTTTCTAAGTCGAGAATCCGAGTTACGTTGCTAATTTTTTTTTTTAACCGAGGAGAGAAAGAAAAAGAATTTCAACGATAATATTGTGTGTTCGAAGGTCGCCGAGTACGACTCTTGGTCCGAGTGGGCGGATGGACACGTGAGAAAAGTTTACGGTCCGGATTGCGAGGAGGCGAGAAGACACGCTTCCGGTTGGGCTATGAGAAACACCAACAATCACAACGTCAGCATACTGAAAAAATCGTGCCTCGGCGTGCTGGTCTGCTCGCAGGCGTGCGTCCTACCGGGCGGCGGGAGGGTCCACCTGAGACCGGCCATTTGCGACAAGGTATGTACGAAAAAAAAAACAATTAATTACAAAAAAAACCCCACCTCAATATCCCGTAAATTCAATTAAATCTTATTATTTTATTCGGACTCCCTACCTAGCCCACGAACACTTTATGATTCATGTCTCAGGCGAGAAAGAAACAGCAGGGAAAACCCTGTCCGAACCGACAATGCTTCAGCAAAAAAAAAAAGAAAATTTTAGAAACTAAGACAAACCTTCGTCTCAACATCCTGTAAATAGAATTCAATTTTATTAAAATTTTTTTCGTACTCCCCAACTTACTTATTTTCTGACTCGTGTCTCAGGCGAGGAAGGAAGAGAAAACCCTGTGCGAAAAGAAAATGTTCCATCCGAAAAGAAAAGATTTAAAGAAATGCTGATTAAAAACTGAAAATAAACGCCATCTCGATATTCTGTAAATAAAATTCGATTTTACTATTATAATTTTTTTGTACCCGTTCCCTAACCTACGAATACGTTCTAATTTGTGTCTCAGGCGAGAAAGAAACAGCAGGGAAAACCCTGTCCGAACAGACAATGCTCGGGCCGATTGGAGATTCTGTCGTGCCGCGGTCACTGCGGCTATCCCGTAACCCACTTCTGGCGTCACACCGACCACGCCATATTCTTCCAAGCCAAAGGACAACACGATCATCCGCGACCGGAAGCAAAGTCGACGTCGGAGGCGAGAAGGAGCGCCGGAGCTGGAAGACGGGTTCGCGGACTGGCCGTTCTGCTCGCGCGAGACGCGGCCTTGGGATCGAAGGTACACACACATGCGTATAGACCCGTGCACGAACACGCGCATGCACCCGTGCGCGTATCTTTTCGCTGGCGATATAAAATCGATGAATAAACGATTTCGAACTCACCTCGCTTACTGTGAAACTGGAAAGTAGGGGCTTTCTGGCGCTGCGATCGAATGATTTCGTCGCCGAAATCCATCGCGGTCCGTTTCTTCGATTCACCGAATAATACGAATCCTTTATCGTTCCAGCTCATGTCACTGAGGGGATCGAAGCGACCGAGCGCCGAGCCACTCGAGCAGCCAGCTAGAAACACACAACCACCGCCGCTGATATCCGACAAAGGTTCGTATTTAATTGGATTATTTTGTTTGTTTATTTAACGGCGCGAGGCAGGAGCAGCGATGGGAGGGACGCGACTGAGGCTTTGTGTTTACGACGCTTCAGCAGTCAGGGCGCATGCGCGGCCGTTCGTTAGAAAAAAACACTGCACACGGGTGGTGGGCCGCAGCGCAGCCAATTGGAGAGCGAGAATCTCAATTTTGAACGTTTGTAAATTGGCACCAATTGGCACTCGATTTGAGAAGATACGTAAAGGTGTTTGCGGAAGAATATTAGAGTACATTTTACGAGATGCGTAAGTGGTGTTTGTCGGCGACAAACGAATGTAGGATAATCGAGCGCGGATGCGCGTTCGAACAAACGGCCGTCCGAACGTTAGAAAAAAACATCGCACACGGGTGGTTGGTGGGCCGCAGCACAGCCAATTGGATAGCGAGAGTTCTGTTGTCCGTTTGCAAGTCGATAGGAACAATTGCACATTGCTTGAGAAAATATGCAAAGATATTGGCTTGCCGAAATTAGAGTATATTTAACGAGACGCGTAACCCGTGTTTGTCGGAGACAGAAGAATTTACGACAATTAATCGCGAATGCGCGTTAGAACAAGCGGCCATATATGCACCAGGCCGAGTAGTTTCAGCTTTCTCAGTAGAGCCAACCTAAACCGTTACATTGAAAAAAGAATCATAAATCGACGCAATGTTGCATACAGCTTCGAAAAATATTGCTATATACATTTTGTGGGATTCCCGTAATTCTTTATTTACACGAAAAGAAATAAATAATTTTTCCTTTCTCCTTACTCTGTTACAGGATACTCGTGTTCGTGTTCGCCCTTCGAGTGCGTTTGCGGTCTGCAGACCGCTTCGAGCATCTCGCCCTACAATCCCCCGTCGAATCAGCACCAAACCTCGGTTTACCCCCATCAGGCCTCCGCTTCGGAGACTCCCTACTGGCTTCAGGAGACGCTGCACGATGCCCACCACGAGTCCGCCTCGACAACAGGTGGCTACTGTCTGCCTAACCAGCACGTGCCGCAGGAGGCTTCATACCCGGACTTCCCCGCCTTTCCCGGCGATCTCTTCCAGCCCGAGGAGATATTCCAGCTCGACCAGCCTCTCCGCCCCGATTTCCCGATGAACTCCCAGGACATTGCCCGCTCGCCGCCCAGCCTGCTCGATCTCGGCAGCGGCACGATAAAGTACGAGGTGAAGCCCACCCAGGACCAGGCCTACTGGCAGCAGTTTCTCAGCGACGACTCTAGCAGCAGCCATCTCAGCCTCGCGCCCAATCAGGACGAGCGAATTCACTTCCCGGGCTTCGAGGCCGCCAAGAACGATCTAACCTCCTTCGAGGCCGACAGACGGCAGAGCGTCGGCGACAATGTTCATTACGCCAATTATCCCCGCAGCAACGAGCCAAAGATCCCCGGCAAGGATCAAACTTACTGGAGCCCGAATCCTCACGACGAGCGCCTCCACTTTCCGGCCTACGACGTGCCGAAGAGCGGCGACGAGCCCAACGTCCTTAATCAACGGAGATCCATCGACTGTTACGAGCAGGCGACCAACAAACCTAATCACCAAATCAACGCTCAGAGCCCTTACGAGAAGAAGTCTTCGCAGATCATCGACGAGAGCGCGATTCATACTAGTCAGAGCCCGCACCTGGCGGACGTCGTGCGAACCAACGAATACTCGGGCTTCGAGGATTACCATCAGATGATAAACGAACCTGCACTCGCTAAGAGTCCGAGCGCCGAGAGAACCGCCCAGATTCCCGCTGCTCTTCACCATCAGCAGCATAGAATTCTCGAGGAAAGACTGAGCTACGTTAGCCACGAGCAGCATCAGAACACCGCCGCTTTGACAGAGAGATTGTTTCCCGAACAAACTAATAACATCGACGGCAGCATTCATCATCAAACGAGTCCCGAACCGTTCTTCTATCCGAGCAATGAAAGATGCCACTATACGTGCGAAGTCTTGGACACGAGACTTCCGCAGATGCACGTCAATAATAACA
This sequence comes from Stenichneumon culpator, assembly GCA_964017025.1. NCBI lineage: Eukaryota > Metazoa > Arthropoda > Insecta > Hymenoptera > Ichneumonidae > Stenichneumon > Stenichneumon culpator. Next base: position 12,472,543 of record OZ024779.1, on the reverse strand, counting down.
ATAATAATCAGAATCAATGTCACACAGTTAATTACGGTGACGTCGGGGAATTGGAGTTACCGCCGTTCGTCGACTACACACTGGTGGGAATGTTGTGCAGCTCCGGCGAGGATAATCCGACGGGAATCATCCCGAATTGTCCTCAACCCGCCCAAACTTACGTTCCTCATCACTAGATCTTAAAAATAGATTTATTAACGAATAGACATAGATATATATATTATATTATACGTGTATATTGTACGTAGGGGATTAACGATTTTTCTTTTGCGTTCACCTTGTATTTGTATTATAAATAAATCTATAACTAGTTGCGAAGTGTTCGGAGTTGGACCTGCGTTCTCTCTTTTTTTTATCGACGAGACTTGCTTCTTCGTTTTTGGTGGGATTTTGTTTGTTTGTTTTTTGTATTTTTTTTTTTTTAATAAACGTAGCAGAGGTAACAACAGGACGCAATACATATATTTCGTCTGAAAAAGTCACATGGTTTTTATTCGTAGTCTTTATTGATTTTCTCGTTTATTTTTTTTAAAGATATTGTTTGTTGGTTTTCTTGTTTTTGTTTAATTACTCGTTACCAGATACTCTCGCGATCACATTGGTTTGTTTGTCGTTTTTTGTTTTGTTTGTTTTGCTTTTTTTTATATCCATAATATATACATGCACGTGTATTGACATATCGGATGCCGAAAATCACGAGGACAGTCGGAGATACGCCCTTCCGATTTTCGGCCCCGATATATCTGTAATATGAGTATACGTGCATTGCTCATCCTCGATTACAAGCGAAATATTATTAATATATATCGGTTATTTCGATTTCAGCAAACGCAAAGGATTTCATTTTTTTTTTCTGTTCCAACGAGACGCGAGACGCGCAAACATCATCATCACACCATTTCTCACACACGCGACCAATTTTAGCGATATTTATTATTAATTAATAATATATTTACAAATAAAATGAACGAAGCTGCCGCTAAAGCGTGATGAATCGAGGTACTTCAATAAGTTTTACACGGTTTGTATGTGTGTGTGTGTGTGTGTTATATTATTTCATGCGTGAATTTCATTTTTTTTCAGTGCATCTCTTCCAGCTTCGTAATATCATAAGATTCATAAAAGTTTGTGACGTTGGTCGCTGCGAGATCGACTCAGCGATCGCTCCTCGGATTTTTTTTTCATTCATTCGTTCTTTTGAAACTCACTTTTATTTTTCGTTGAACATTTTTTTCATCGACCCTGACTTTTTTAGTGTAGTTTCTATTTTCTTTTCTTCCTTTAAACACTAAACTCGTCGTAATAAAAAGGAGTTTACGATGCCCCTCGGTCAGCAATGAAAAAATATGAGCGATAGCCTCGAATCCTTAACGATATTGAATTACATACCAAATTAACGCTATATCTTTTAAAAATTAATTCGAAAAAACGCTCACAGCATTATTTTACGCGTTTTTTTAATCTTAGCCGAATATTAATATAACATATCTCGTAGCATAATGTATTCTTTATTTATTTATATTTATAGATTATTTTTTGTTGTTTTTGTTTTGTTTCAGAATTTTCATTTTTTTCGTGTTTTATCCTTCACTCGTACAAAATCAACAAATCTACGGTTTTTGTTTTTTTTTTGTTTTTTTTTGTTAACGCTCTAAACATATCCTCGTTTATCTAGGTGAAAAATTAACGCGAATCTTAACTACTTAGGGTTTTTTTTACACTTGATAAATAAATGAGTGTCCAATTTTTTCGCCTTGACTCCGCCGCAATCATTTTAGTGTTATAATTTTTTCATTATTTTTAACTTGTTCAACACTTTTTTTCTCGATCAATCTTTGAGTGTGAAGCGAAGAAGAAAAAATAACACTGCAGGCACGTCTCTTTGATATTCGGATCTAGCGAGCTGAGATTGTGATGCTTCTTTTTTTTTCTACAGCCTTTTTGTTTTCTTCATCTACAGTGAACAATCGAGATCACATCTAGGCGTTCTATCGGAGCTATTCGTCCCCTACGAGGGCGTCGACCATCGATAATCATCAGAAGCCTTTAAAAAACAAAAAACTACACTTTTCCCGAGAATTTTTTTTCGCTTCTGATTCGCTTGGATAACAATAATTTACACGCGAAAAATAATTAGAGGCTCGGAAAGTGTGATGTATATTCGTAAAATAAAAATTATAGCGTCCACAGGACGCAACAGACGGAGATTGATAAAGTTTTGAGAGCGACAGAGAGATTTTTTATGCATATTTCATATGTAATATATTACGTAAGACAGTAATAATAATAGAGTGCTCATCGAGAGTTGAAGATTCTCTGCTTTGCTTTTCGCAAGACTCTTTCAACAGCTCGACGAATTGGACTAAATAGGAACGACCGCTTTGGTCGACGACGATGGCTCACGTCGCGTCGACTGGAGCTTGAGAACGTCGGCGGATCGTGCACGTGCGTTACAAAAGAACAAAATAATCAAATAATAGAATTCGGATACTCGTTATTTTTTTTTGTTTTACGTAAATTCACGAAAATTAAATGAGAGTTAAGAGTAATAATGCACAATTAAGCGCGCACGGACCCCATTTCGAGGAATTTCGAATGAGAGAGAACGATTGATAGATAAAAAAAAGTAATACATGAACTTTGAAAAAACGTTTTCAGATTTTTGTTTATTTTTTCAATTTTTTTTCTTTTCTCAAGGATTTGCTATTTTTATTAACAGAAAAGTTATAGAAAATCAGCGTTCAAATTTGCATATTCGAGTGTTCATTCACTGAATTAACAAACTCGGAGGTAAGTAATATTCTTTCGAGCCTGATTGGCTTTGGAATATTTCGTGTAAGAGATATTTTCACAATACTCCGTTCTGTCATTTGAAATTTCCCTCCTCCCGCCCGTCGTCGACGGGAAAGCAAAGTACGCATCACAATTTTCTATTATTCTCGAAGAATAAATATAGCTTACGGGTGGTATAAGACCGGACTGAACGTTCGCGGTTGGCCGCGAGCGAAAAAACCTCTCTGAATTATCGGAGGATCAAAAAAGTTGTCTTCCATTTCGTATTGAAGAACTAAGCTTTAAACGTTAAAGGTAAATAGTAATTGTACTATTAATAGTAGTAGTTAGTTAGTGTAATAGTTTATATTAGGTGCAAAATTGTTACAAGACTCACTAACGATCACAGCTATTGTACGACAAACTACTGTAGTGCCTATTAAACGCCGCGAAATAATAATTATATCTTCGATAACGTTCATTTGTTGGTTTGTTTGAATTTTTTTCTATTCTCTCTCTCTCTCTCTCCCTTCTTTCGTTACAGTTATAACTATGAATGTAAGAATACTACGTCGTGCATCAAAAAATAATCAAATGAGAACGATGCGAATAATAATAAAGAAAAAAGAAAATCGAAAGATCGAACGAGCAGGAAAGAAATTACAATGGAAATTGATTAAACACAATCGTGGATACACGCGCAGGCGACGTTCAAATATACTTTCGATTGAACTGCTTAAAATAACGCTCCTATGTTTTTTTTGCTTTTTTCTTTTTTTGTTGTATTTTGTATATATTTCAATCTTTTTTCGAACCGCGACGGGAACGAGCACCCTAGTGTTACGAGGGCCGTTGGCGCAATCGTCGTTTCGGTCAATCTCCGCGAAATTGTTTTATCGATCGTACAATGTGCGTAACGGAGCTAAGCCACGAAGTTGACCGCTCAGACTTCGAGTTATCACCGCTACGACAGAGTCGATCGGTTAAATCATTCGCACACGCAATTTTATCGACGACCTCTATTATTATAATTTTTTTTCGTCACGTACGATTCTGCAAAGTACAAGAAAAATCTGTGCGTCTCGTAACTCGGAAAATAAATCAGATTCAATTACTTATTTTCAAATCAATTTTTGTTTGTTTATAAAAATAACGATGGAATTTCTACGCCAGTCATAATCGACATTTTGTAATTATAGTTTTCGTTTTATAATTACTGCGATTTCGAGGACTCGGCACCGATATACTACCGTATAAATCGGTTGGATAGAAATTAAGATCGTTATTTTTAGAATAAACAATCGAATGATAAAAAAACTTTATTATTGTACCGATGGCAAACATAGCGGATAAATTTTACTCACGAAGAAATTCTTCGCTAATTTTTGTGGTTTCTGTCCTTTCTTTTTCAAGATATTTCTTCAATGCGCTTTGAGTGTATGCTTTTTCGTTTTGTTTTTGTTTTTTTTTGTTCTGTGATTGCACAAGACGCTACGGTTTTACAAAATTACTTTGAATAAACGTATATATTCATATATTTATGTATATCGTATATATAATATATATAATATATTGTAATGACCGTACGTACGAAGCATTTTCACGTTTACTAAAACTTACGTTTAAGATACCACACAGTGCGAAAGAGTCGAGCGACAGTGGAGGAGCACATCGGCCAACTCTCCATTTCGCGTCACACGAAACGAAGCCTGCTTTAAAAAAATACGACGAAAAAGGACAAATAAAAAATTATTCGAGAAAACGATTTAATTTTTTTCACGTTTGAAATTTTCATGATAAAAAATTGCGTTCCTTTTCCTCGTCTTTTATTGTTTCATCGTATTGTTTTAGAGCTGGCAAAGTGAACGACCTACTTTACACGAGGTCCGCCCTAAACTCTACTAGAGAGAAATTAAACAATTCGCACACTCCTAAACACGAGCAAATCTAATTTTTCAATTATTTGACAAAACTTGGATTCGATAAGGGATTACCTTTTTTTGTAAGTAATTTTAAAAAGTAGATTTGCTTCATCGTTGCGAACGATGAACAACGACAAGCCATTCGTTCGTAACTCGCGCATCCTGTGCTCATTACTATTTTATACTATACGGGATAAACGAAGAATACATAATAACATATTTTTGTTTTTTTCTTCTTGTTTGTTCTCGTTATAACGCAGTCACAGCTATCCACAGCATTCGGCAATAATTATATGTTTCACTCGTGGCTTTTGCGGCTTCTCACACATTTTTTAAAATTATATTTCTTTTTTTTACCATAACGTTCTTTCTTTCCTCGTCGTTTTTTTCTTCTTTTTTTTGCTTTGTTTTACTTTTTAATTTTTTATTTTAATTTTTTCTGTTTTGTTTAAAGATTACCTATATCACAATAAAACGCCAGCGCATCCTTCCGACTCATTTCATGTCATCAAACTTGCGCGTACCTCTGTTAACATAACCGTCAGTTAATTGTAAAATTTTTAAAATTTTCATACGACAACATCGAGGATGCGTTTCGAGGCTCTGGCAGGTTCTGGCCTTGATCCGAGATTACGGATGGTCGCGGCGACGTACGTCGTCGGAATCGCATTTAACCCTTATATCGTCGGAACGAAACATTTTTCTCTCGCCCAGTCGATCGGTGATCGATCATTGCAGTTATCCGATTTTACTGATCGTCTACCGATCGCCCTTTCTTATTTATTAAAGAGTTTCCAAACACGAAACTTGGTAAATCAAATTTTAGTTTTTCCGCGCCCTGTAACTCTCCGCTCGACATTTCGGGCAACGCGATTCCACGATCACAGCGCTTTATACACCAGTTCGAAGAATCTACGGGGATTCTCGGCACATTCTCATCTTTTTTTAATGAATTTTTAAATTTATTTCGTCGACAGCACAGCGGCGGTTGCGATCAGCGTTCACTCTTCTGGATGAACACTTTCTTCTCTCTTCGGAAACCGAGCGATTACGACACGTAGGCGATCGGCTTGACGCGCACTCTGTAAAACTTGGTTCCCTGCGCCACGTGATAGCGATTCTCCGGCTGCAAAAAAAATGAAGCAAGTCAATAATTATTCTCCGTCATTTACAAGTGCAAGTGTAATAAATCACGTAGATAATAAGACCAAGAAGACGAAGCGTTTATGTTACCAAAATCTGCCATACGATTTTTTTCTACCGTGTAAGGTAAACAGTACAGTTTTCGGCATCGAATGTAATTCATCCAATTTAATAAGTAGATCTCACTGAATTAACTTAAATAATGACTGAATCGCATTCAGAAGATTTCGATGCTTATATTAATACCATTTTTTTCGAACCGACAATACAACGACAATACAAGGGCACATATAATTTCTTGGACAGACGAAAAACGCACCTTTTTCGCATGACAGTACTGTTTGTCGACAACTTCGCCTAGGATGTGTTTGACCTTCGGCGTACCGTCGGGATTGAGCCAGAGTTCCAGTACGTCGAAGCACGCGGGATTCAATATGTACGGAGTTCGGGACTCCTGTATGACGATGTAGTGGCTGCGAACAGTGTCCCAGACGACGAACACCGTGTCGCCGGGATTGCAGGACGTAAAGGTAACACGGAGTTCCTGAACGGCCGGATACGTGCTGTGACTCTTGGCAAGCAAGTCCCGATAGTGCGCGACGACGTCCATGCGAGCGCCGCATTCTGAGCCGCTCGCGTTGTCCTGACTCGATGTGTCCGAGACGATCGCGACCGACGCGTTCATTTCTTTCTCACGAGTGTCGGTGGTTAACGCACTGCCGCTGCTGCACACGCTGCTGGTTTCGCCGGATAGCAGAGCTCCACGTTTCGAACGCTCGCGTACCAACTCGATCTCCAGACGAACTCTGTCGGTCTCGAGAGCTTCGACTTTGGCCTCGATCGACTCTTTGCTCTCGCGGATTGCTCGCAACTCGGCGGTCAGACGCTTGTTGTCGAGCTCCAAGAGCTCGAGCCGCCTGGCGAGACTCTCCGGATCCGTCGTTGCCTCGAGCCTCACTTTCTTCGACTCCGAGACCTCGATCTCGTCCTTACCACGGGACAGGAGACTCATCAGCGCATCCTCGTGACCCGGGACGCTCTGGCTCATCTTCATACGGCCGTCGCTCAATTCCTGACGCAATGCGCCACGCTCGACCTCGAGCTCGTGGACCTGGTTCTCGCGCTGCTTCAACATCATTCGCTCCGATAACATTTTCGTCTTCAGACGCTGCTTCTCCTCCTCCAGCTGTTCGACCTGTGAAATAATAATTTTGGTCATTCTTAAAAATTTCAATCTTCGTTGGATTGGAACGGGTTCAATACTTATAACGATTCGATAAAATTCCATCTTTTCTAACCGGCTTGATGAATCATTGCGAAATTTGTATAACATATTCGGATGGTTGATGATTGATACCGTTTCAATTTCTTTTTCAACTTGGATTATAACATGATTTATATTTAAAAAATGTTTCATATGGTATTTTGATTTCACATATTGGTCATTAAAGTTTGCGACAAGTGTATCCTCTTACCTTCTCGCTAAGTGCTTGTCGACTGGCGAGATCGTCCTCGGTAAGTCGCCTGATCATCTCCTGATACTGTTGACACTCTTCAACGAGAGCGCTCTCCCGCAATCTGTGAGCTTCAGCCTCCTTAACCATCTGTCGTCCCGCCAGACGCAACCTGCAGTCGAGCTTCGCCTCGAACTCCGAGTTCTCCTTCTCGATCGCTTTGCGAATCGCATCGGCATTCTCGATCTTCATTTCCTCCTTCAATTTCGCGATGATCGCTTCATGATTCGCTCGCTCGATGACGTCAACGCGCTGCAAAAAAAAAGAGAACAGTAATGAAATCCGTCGAGTTGTTTTGCCTATCCCAAGACCTAAACTTTACAGAAACGAATGTCGTCAACGTTTTTTTTTTGTATATTTAAAAACAAACTTCAATCTTTTTTTTTTTGTACCTCGATCGTTCTTTTCTCTTTTTCCCGTACCTCGATCTTCTCAAGACTTGAGTCGCTGGGACTTCTCTCCATGGTCGACGTCGCCATCGTGACCATCTTGAATCTCGTCCTTATCGTGTCCAATTCGGACTTGTATTCCATCTGCAATTTGTCCGTGGCTTCCTTGACGGCTCTCTGCTGTTCGTTTCTCGCGTTCGCCAGGCTCTCCTCCAACTCCCGAACGTTCTGCTGGCACTGATTGAGGCTCTCGGTGATGGCCGCGATCTCGGCGCGCCTCGATTCGTTGGATTCCTTCAGGGCGGTTTCCTTGTCGAGCCGAGCTTGCTCCAACGCCTCGTCGAGCTGCCGCTGCAGACGCGTCTGCAAGTTTCTCACCTCCTTGTGCTCGTTCTCGAGCTTCTGTCGCATAGTGTTTATGAGATACTCGCGATCGGCGAGCTCGGTCTCGACGTCCCGCACCGCGCCGTACATGTTGCGAATCTCCTCGTCACGATTCTGCAGGAGCTTCTTCACGTCGGCCATCTCGAGCTCGTGATCGACCGTCAATTCCTGCTCGCGCTCGCGAAGCGCGTCCTCGCACTTGCGCGAGTGAAGCACCAGGGCGTGACGAACACGCTCCGACGCCTCGTTCAGATCGGACTTGTCGACGCTCAGTTTTTCCCGCAGGATCGCCAGCTCCTCGCGAAATCCCGTCATCGCCTCGCTCGTCGCGATCTTCATACTTCGCAGAATACTCCGCAGACGCTCGACCTCGCTCCGCGTGTTGCCGAGATTCTCCTGTAACAGAAATCCGTTCGAGAACGCCGCGATATTTAATTGAATTTTTCGTTTCAGGTTTTTTTTTCGATAGTTCGTGTCGAGGGATTTGAAAAAAATGGGATTCGGTTTAACCCTTTGAAGGCTGCAGCCGGAGCGTGAATGGGCCTTGAGTTACAGAGTGCTCAAGAGATGGTTTGACTTCCTTTTTTTTCAGCATTTTAAAACCGATCGATTTCGGTGAAACGATAAAATTTGATGATCACGTTTAAGTTTTTACGGATAATTGGCAATTCTATTTTTTTTCTATCTACCGATTCAGGATTATTTCTTAATTTCTACCTATTTTTTTCCTGCACTAATCTCCCATCAACGGAAACACCACATTTAGTCAATTAATAAAAATAAATAAAAATTAGTCTTCAAAGGGTTAAGGGATATTTATACATATTCGGATAAACGTCGACGTGCGATATAATAATAATCATCGATATCTACGGTGGATTGTCGTATAATTAACGATGTATAGCCTCTGATTCGCGAAAGCCTCGAAAGCTCCCGCGAGCGTGTAATCGTGTCTATAATGTACGTGTGGTATAATGTGTGTGTATCGTAATAACGAGCTCGAGCCTCGTTCGGGGAATTTCGGGGATACGATAGTATGTATCGATCTATCGATCTAGATAAGTATATATATTTTTATAATTTTTAATATACGGGAAATATTCGAGGAGCGGGATAAAGAGTGCGACGGCGTCAGCTATCCTGGAAGAAAATAATCGAGACACCGTTCGCTCATCTTTTTTTTTTACACAAAGCGAACACGACACCGATATGGAGATGAAAAGAGGATGTGCCAGATAGAATGTCAGAGAGAGTAGCTAGAACAGAATGCGGTGCTCGTTAGCGTTTCGAAGCTTTGCGATGCAACGAGTGACCCTTGGCCTAGAAGCGGCCGCACGGACCAACTACGAGATATCTGCCATTCGTGAACAAAAGCGATGCACAGCGGTAGTCAGCGGCGACGACGGTAGCAGCGGTAGCGGGTATATTCGGCCAAGTTCAGCGATTTACACTCGAGATATACTTGAGAAAAGCTGCCTTTCTAAAGGTTCTACATGGTAAGAGCGGGGGGCGGAGGAGAAAGAGGACAATTGTCACATCGAGATAGCGATGAAAGCGTGAAAGTGCTAACGGGCGAATTATGCGAACAAACATCGAAGATCCTTCGCGGTCATTCACTCGAACGGGCAAGCATCGTGAAGAAAAGTTCGGGTCACGAGCAGTGAGCAAAGAGAGACAGACACGAAGAGACGAGCGACCGAAACTGGCGAACAATCGACATTTTTTTAGGGTGACCGAAAGAGTTCAAGCCGAAGCATTTATACATGTATAAAAAAAGTCGGTTTCTACCGTGAGTCGTGTAATTTGTGATTCGCGCAGAGTCATCGACATTTTTTTTTTACAATGTCGCAGACAAGGAAAGTGGAGTGCGAGAAGCGTCGGTTGACTTCAGTGAGAGACTACGATAAATGCGGGTTGCCAGTTTCAGCGTTGCGACAGAGAAGAACGTAAGGAAAGAAAAACAATATGAAAAGAAAAAAAATTAAACGATAGGTGACAGAGGTAATGGAACGTTTTACCGCTACGACTACGAGTTCAGTTAGCGAGCCTGTAATTCGTCCAAGTACCTGAAGAAGGGAAACGATAGCCTGATGCTGACCGTCGTTCGGATGCTCGCTGAGGCTGCTAGGCAACGACTCGTCCATGTAAAATTCGGTACCCAAGAAATCGTTGTTTCCAGGTTCAACGGAGGGGCTGCTACCGCCGCTACCGTTTGTCTGATGCCGTTGCTGCTGCTGTTGATGCTGTTGTTGCTGATGAAGCTGCTGCTGAAGCTGGCCGTCGCACGCCACGGAACGTGAATGGGAGGCGGGGAGAGGACTCAGGGAACGCGCCTCGTCGCTCGTAGGACTCGAACGACTCGGACGATCGGCAATATCGACGCGATTGTAATTCGTTATACAACTCGCCGAGGCAAAACGATGATGACGGTGATTGTTAATCATTGCGCCGTTAGAATTTTCGCTATTTTCCGCGCACTCGGCGAGCGGACTCAGCGGCGCTGGTCGCTCGCTGGTCGAGGGACTCGGAAAATGAAAGGAACCACCGGGCTCGCTAGACGACGAGGAACGGTTGAAATCGACAACGCGCGAGTTCAGGGAGGATACGTTTGTCGAGGTCGAGGACGAGGGAGACACGCTTCTCGAGCCATCATCACCACCAACCTCCAATTGCTTTTGAAGCTTTTGCTTCGCCTCGTCGTATGAATTCACCTTCGAGTCCGCACCGCCCTGGCCTATCTTCTCGAACTCCTCGGTGTCGGTCTCCGACTCGAAGCCAACTCTGCAATATCAATTTTTTGGAATGTTCAATTTTTTAATATATTTATTGATTTATTATTATTTATTAAAATAAATTCGTCAAGTATGCGAGCTCACCTGTCGCCGACCAATCGATCGCGCCTCTCGTCCTTAGTCGGCATATCAACGGGCATCGAAATGCTGTCCTTCTCCTTCGTACCGTCGTTGCTGCCCTCGGTCAGACTCTTCGAGAGAAAGAACTGCGTTATGCTATTCAAATCCGGCGTGGACATCGAATCCGCTAGGTCCGGCAGCTGATCTTTCAAAGATTCCATGTCGTTGATCGTCAACTACAAAAAAAATACACGAAACGTTTCAAACATCCTATAAAGGGATGCTGGAGCGGTTTTTTTTTCCTTTTTTAACCTGCTTTAACTGTTTTACCGACGGAACTAGACAATTTTTCAGTTTCGACTTAGTATTATTAATATGCTACGCATATGCGTCAAATCATGCAGAACTATGACAAAAAACTTGACATAACTCAATAATCACGTTCTTTCCGATCATTGTTCGTTAATTTTATTCGAAATTCTATTTTTATCTTCAATTCAACTCTCTCATGCTGGAATTAATTTTTCTCCCAAGTTAAATAAGAACTTTTTCCATCCAAGGCAACTACATTTAGTTAAAAATTGTATACAAGAGAAGACGAAAAAAAAAATCACGTCGAGCACACACGTCGAAGCGAACAGTTCAAATGTTTCCTCTTAAACCATTGCCAAGCTAAATCTCACCTTGGGCAATCCGCTGTCGAAGACAGTGGGCGCCTGAGTGGCGAAAGGCGGCGGTGTGTCTTCGAGGCCGGGAAACAGTGTGTTCAAGAAGTGTCCGTCGAATTTGCTCTGAAACTCTCGTCGCCTCGCGATCTCCTCGCTGTGCACGGTGAGCAATTGGCAAGCGAGATTGCTCGCCCATACGAGAAAGGCTTGTGAAAAAGTTCGCCTTCTGACGACTTCGGAGACGGCGCTCATGTACATCTGCGGCGCCAGATGAATCTGCTGCACGACCTCAAGGTGTCTTCTGAGACGCTTCAGACTCTCGTGGTACATTATGAGCTTGCCGTCGACTTCCAGCATTTTATTCTCGACGTACATTATCCATTTCAGACGATGATAAATATTGACGGACAGCTCCTCCTTGGCTTTGGTGCAACGACGTCGGATGTCCCGCAGCTGGCTGTGATTCTCCATCATGACGACGAGCTGGCGTCGATGGGAGGCGCAGAGATCCGGCAGCACGCTAGGATCGCCGAGATTGTTGGCGCGTGTTTGATTCTGCAGAAAGCCCTGGGCGAGTTCGCCTTGCTCCTGGACGAGCCGCTTCGTCTGCGCCATCAGCTGCTCGAGCGCGAAAAGACGCTCGCCCAGACCTTTGATCTCCTTCATCTCCTGCTTGTTCGCCGCGTCGATGGCAGCGTTCACCTCGCTCTTCAGAGCCTCCATCATCCGGCCGTCGAATTGCTCCAGACCGCGGGAACACTGCTCGGCCACTTGCTCCAGACTGCTCTGATTGTCCTTCGCGGAGATCCATTTTAGGAGGCTCAGCACGTCGTCGCTCGAGCACTCGGATACCTGCTGCTGGTCCGACGACGGCTGCTCCTCCGGACTCAGCAGACCCTCCGCGTGAGCTCGAAGCGCCGGCAGTATCGGAATCTTCGAGAGAGTCCCCAGATCGGCGTTGAAGCTGGAGGAAAAAGAAACAACAAAATATTAGAACTAAAAAAATACACTGAATAAAAAATATCGTTGACTCGAGAAAGATTCGCTTGGGGGCTGCCAAAGAAAAGAAAATATTTCAATTCTTACAACTCTATTGACTAAGCTATTTTTAAGCTATTTTTATTTTTATCCACGATTGCTTAAACCACACACACAATCGAGAATGTACAAACGTTTGTAAAAAGAGCATTGCCCGTTTATACCAATAAAATAAAATAAAAAGTCTATATGGGATTGAAACGATAACATGTCACCTCGACAGTTCAATGTCATATGGAATTGTAAGAATTGAAATTAAAAAAATATTTCTTTGGCAGCCCGCAAGCGAATTTTTTGTTTCATTGCGCCATTTGTGGCACGGACTGTGCTCTTTCGGTTCAATATTTTGTATTAAAAAATAGGAAATGGATTTTTTTTTTCGTGATGAAACTTACTTGTTCAGCAGCTGCATGTGCTGCTCACGCTCGGTGAGATACAGTGCGAAGCTTTGTTGGTAAACCTCGGCTCTGGATTGAAACATGTGCGTTATGTCCTCGAGATTCGCCACGACAGCTGCCCAGCCTTGTTGCTGAAGATGTTGATCGTGAACGAGGTGTTCGCAGGTCCGAGTCTGTTCCCTCGCGAGAACGCAGCACTGCTGAGCGAGCTGCGCACGCGCAACCAGGGTAGCGTAGGTCGCGGGCATCGCGAGCGAACCGTTGATCTGATCGACGAGATCGACATCTGAAAAAAAAAAAATTAAATAAAATTAATAAATAAGTAAATAAGCTTTTGAAAATAATGATACAATATTGTCATCAGAACGTTCGATCGCCCGACAAGAAAGTTCTTTAAAAAAGATGTTTGAATGGTATAAAATTGCGAGAGGAAAATTTCCGGTCGCAGCAAAATTTATCGAAAAAAAAAAGACTTTGCTTGCCCCGGAACTTTTTTCGCTACGTGGATTAAACTAAAACGTAAGCGATCGTGGCTCTCGATGAAAATGCAAGGCCGCCGATAAACGCCGTACACGATTCGCTCGACTAGAGCGTTACATCATTCTTTCTCGATCTTATCTTGCGCGTCGCAGTGGCAAAAGAAACGGAACGTCGAACGAGTGGGAGTTGAAAAAGAATGAAACGAAAGAAGGCTAAAAAGAGGTGGCAGATCGCGAGCTGATTAAGTTATCGATATCGATCCTCGACGGCTCGAGTGAGCTCATTATCACGCTCGAGTAACCCCCCCGTAAACTTTCCTTCGATGTCACGAATAGAGTGATGACGTCTTCCGCTTAACACTCGAGTGAAGTTGAAGTGAATAGAGAAAATAAAAAAAAATCTAAGGACACTGCGGTAACGGTCTTAATATACACGGTGACACGTGTATAAGTTTTTTTTTTCTCACATAACAAAAAAATCATAAATACGTATATTATACGTGCAATTTTGTCTCAAACACAAAAAAACGTATACATATGTTTATTATACGTACAATTTTCCCTAAAACACAAAAAAAAAATTATACGTCCAATGAAAATGACACATCCATTTTTTTTTTTTTTTTAATAAAAGTAACATCTATGCAAAACTTTAAAGTCACTGTGCAGTATAGTTACGTGCGGGTGAGGAGAAAATATTATTCGATTGAAACCGAGTCGAGGAAGTCGATGGGAGGGGGAAGGATGATGAACGACAGTGGCTAATAAAGCCGATAATCGAACGAGCACCTGGTCGTCCGTCCGATTAATCAGTCCGATGTTTTGTGAAATAAAAAAAATTATACGTCCAATAAAAATTTATATACATATATAATTTTTATAAAAATAAAAACTATGCATCAATTGAATTTCACTATACAGTATAATTATGTGCAGTTAAGGACAGAATATTATTAGATTGAAACCGAGTCGAGGAAGTCAATGGGAGGAGGAGAAGGGGGAAGAATGATGAACGACAGTGGTTAATAAAGTCGATAATCGAACGAATGACCACCTGGTCGTTCGTCAGATTAATGAACATTTTCCAACATCTACATTTTTTAAAAATAAAACATAAAAACTATGCACAGTTTAAATATGACTATGTAATATAAATAACGCACAGGTAAGGAGAAATAGCGGAACGACCAGGCGGTCGTTCGTCCGATTACTCCGTCAGATTATACGTTTAATAAACATTCTACTATACCGTTTTTTTTTTTTTTTTACAAAAATAAAAACTGTGATAACATTTTTAAATCACTATGCAATATAATTCAGTGCAGGTAGCAAGAAAATATTATTTGATTAAAACCGAGTCGAGGAAGTCAATGGAAGGGGGAGGGGGAAAGGTGATGAGCGATAGTGGCTAATAAAGTCGATAATCGGACGAACGACCGGGTGACCTCCGCGATCCCGTGCACGAGGCGGACTCCGGGTCCGCGATAGGCGTCGCAAGGGGTCAACGGGAATCGGGGCAGATTGAAATTTCGTTGCATCGTTCACGTCGAGCCCTCGAGCTGTGTGTCTAGTCTTGTCGAGCTTATGGTGCTACGTAACGCTAACCGGGGGGGGAGCAAAAAGGGCGAAGGGGGACAAAAGCAGCCTCGATCGATCACCTCGTGACGGACAGCATACACTCGGGCGACCCTCGGCCTCTTCGAGGGACTGTAAAATCGAACACGTTTATCCGTCGTGCGCTTAGGATAATGTCGACGACAAAAAAAGTACACAAGGCAAAGCACTTCCCGGGAACGTACGCAGCACTGTCCCAGTTTCACGTATAGCAGTCTCTTTTTTGTTGTGTTTTTTTTTACAACCAACGATACAACATGCTCCGATACGTTTAGAGGACAGACTCGTAATTGTACACTTCGAACTTTATGCCGATCTTTAATTTAAACTTGAATTCGTATCTAAGTTCGAACTTGATGCACTTGAGTTCGAAACTTGATTTTGTGTTTAAGTTCGAGCATGATGTACATGAGTTCGAAATTTGATGTGCTTAAATTTGAATTTGATGTGCATAGGTATGAACTTGATGTAGTTAAGTTTGAACTTGATGTGCTTGAACTTGATGCACTTAGTTCGAAACTTGATTGCGTCCTTAAGCTCGAAACTTGATTGCGTACTTAAGTTCGAAACTTGATTTCGTACTTGAGTTCAAAACTTGATTTGGTACTGAAGTTCAAAACTTGATTTCGTACTTAAGGAAAAAATTTGACTTCACACTGACTGAGCTTGACTGACTCGAGTTCGAATTTGCAAATCCGTACTTAAAGTTCACGCATGTACGAGATTCTTGACTCTGGCAAATGCTGTGAAACATCGTGCGCGTGTATGTCGGAGTTTCGCGTCGGCAAATGAAACAACGGAGAGGCGAGTTACGGTATCGAGATCGGCAATAAAACAATGTCTCTGTGCGGAGTTCGTTCGATCGTCGAGGGCCGTCGAGAGAATCGAGACTCGCCGCTGACGATGATTGCAATTGCACCGGGAGTGCACACGCTGGGAGACCTCGATCGACGGATCTCAACGCTCCGTTGAATATCGCTCTCGGGATCTCTCACCGGAGCCTTCTCCGCGTATAATAATAACACGCGGCTCGGCGGCCTCCACGCATGCGCCCGCGCCGCGTTAGCTGATAATTCGACGCGAAGCCACGGTTAATATTTTAGAGTGAACTCGGCCCGATAATACCGGGAGCGTCCGAGGGAAAAAAAGAAAGAGAAAAGAGGTCGCAGAGGAGTGGCCCGACGATGAGAAGTCGAGAAGAAGTAACACACGCGCGTTTCTCGTATCGATGGTTTCGAGCCGACGAGATCGACGATGATCTCCTCGCAGGCCACAACGGTCCGGTGTTGCGTCAGTCCCTGCTAGTCAGCTGCTCGCTGCGTATGGCACGACGTGGGCTCGCTCTACCCAGTCAGCTGTGCGTATATAGCAACGCGGCGCTGTACAGGGCGATTCAATAACTGTATTTAAGCTTTTTTATTTATTGTTGCCTTCTTTTAATGCAAAGAATTTTAGCAGGTGGAGGATTTTAACGGCTGGGACATAAAGGAGTGGGACAAATCGGCGACTGGATTATGATGTCTGTAAGTGGGGAAAAAGTTAATGAGCGGGTTGAAATTGGACAGAATTGAAGGGGGACAAAATTGACGAGAGGGTTGAAAAAAATTACAATGGGAATTTTCGAGCGGGACAAAACATCTACGAACGGATTGTAATTTTTTTAATGGGACAAAATTAAGGAGCAGTTTAAGATTCATAACGGGACAAAATCGACGGGGGAATGAAAATAAGAAATTTGATAAACCAGATAAACAAAAAGGTCTGAAAGCCGGATAAAAAATTTAATAAATGGGACAAAGTTAACGAGTATGTGAAAATAAATAACGGGACGAAATTAACGGGCAGGTGAAAATAAATAGCGGGACAAAATTGTCGACCAGGTTAAAGGAAAACAAATGAGAAAAAATTGCCGAATGGCACGAGATTGAAGATCGGATAAAATTGTTTGGTGCAAGCGCATTAACGAGCGAGGTAAAATAAATAATGGGCCGGAATTGACGACTTGGTTGAAAAAAAAACCGAATGGGGCAGAATCGTTGAGTGGGACGAAATGAATAACTGGGACAAAATAAATGAGCGGGACTAAATCAAGCGGGTATTGAATGTTGTGATTTTCCGTCTTACATGCCATGTAAGCAATTTGTCTCGCTTATCGTTATTAAAAGTCCGCAAAGTCCGTCCGGAGAGTGTCATCGTCGAAAAATTGTTCTGGCACGATCGGCCGCGTGTGATATTGCGCAGCGTTGAAACAAACGCCGGGCTGCGACGCAGTGCGCGATGTTAAAACTTATGCTCTGCGCAAAACATGTTTTTCAACAGGATAGGTATCGATAAATAAATGACGGGGAGTAAAACGTGTTTTTGTGAGAATACACGATAGTTTCACGGCAGTGGGTAAATAAAACTTAGCCAAACGTCGTAGAAAAGGCCTCGAACATCGAATTCGTAGTGCGACGTAAACAAACACCGCGCAGTTTTTTTTTTTTTTTTTTTTTTACTAACGCGTAATCAAGTTTCGAGTTAGTTTTAAGGAACTCAGCCCAAATAAATAAATCTTAAAATCCGGGCTAAAAAAAACCATTAAAAAAACATTAAAAAAAAAAAAAATTTTGCTGAGCGCCCAACATTTTTCTGTCCCACGCGCAGAAACTGCGTACAATTTTTGGAGGATTTTTTTTACGCCCCAATCTACGGACTGCGTGAATTAATTATGCAAACCTCCCGGAGCTGCGTTCGGGCCGATAGTGATTTAATCGCCGCTCGGTTGTTGCTCTCGAACACGCGAGCGAGTCTTCCTCTGATTCGCCAAATCGAAAGTACATTACTTGCGGTCCGAGCGAAAAAAAAATTAAACGATCAAAGAATCGCGCGTACGTGCTTTTCTCGGGTCGGAAATAAAACACTCGATGGCTTTGTTTGTCGATGGAAAAATCTCCTCGAGTAATTTTCGTTTTTTTTTGTTCTCTCGTTTATATTTACATGAAATATCTACTGCACTTCTTTCCCGAGCGTCGAGTCTTTTTTCTCGGACGGGCCCAAGTTGGTTTTTATAAATGTACAAAACAATAAGAGAAATAAACAATAAGAAGTTATCTAAGAGTCCCGATAAAAAAATAATAATGATGTATATTTTTACGCGCGAAGTAATGTATTCTGTGAAGCTGGGAGAAGGCGAGTCATTGGCCTCCAACTTTCTCGAGCGCCTACGCGCCAGTAAGAAAAATTGCAAAATTGTATATAAAAAAAATACGCATTATAAAAATTGGTCTTCTAAAAATAAAAATAAAAATATACGAAACGGAGAATCATCGCCGATTCGGGGTTTTGCGTCAGTTTTGAAAAATGATTTTCATGCTTTTTAGTCCACCAATTTTATTTTTAACTCGGGCCTTAAAAATCCGCGTCCAACATTTGTAAATTTAAATGAAGGAAAAATTATCAGAAGAAAAAAAATCGAATAAAAAAATGGGTCTTCCAAAAAGAGAAAAAAAACCCAATATACAAAATAACGAAACAACGATTCGGGGCTCTGCGGCAGTTCAGAAAAATTCTTTTTATGCTTTCTAGTCGACCAATTTTATTTTTCAGTCGGGTCTTAAAAATGCACGCCAAGCGTTGGTAAATCTAAAGAAAAGAAAAAAGATTAAAAGAAAGAAAAAAGAAAAAAAAACTATCTTCCGGATAAAAGCTCTCGACTCCCGGGGGCAAAATATGTAATACATCATTCGCCTACGTTACCGTGAATGTGCATGTGTATATGTATGGAAACTGCACAATGTTTCGCCGGTGTGGGTCGTACGCGTGCATGAACTCTCCGGTAGAATCGAAAAAGATATATAAGCGTGTATACGATCCTGTACGTGTGTGTGGCTTAAAACTCGGAGGCATTTGTATGCTTTCGTGTGGCCAAACACGTGCCGGGCGAAAGAGAGGACGAGAGAAAGAGAGATAGAGAGCAGCATTGTACCAGAAAACGCGAACGACCGCTTTAATTTAAAGCTATCCGACTGCAACTGTGAAGGAGCTTTGCCGATGTTTCCGCACCGATAGTCACAGGCGACGATGCGGCTGGGAGACGAGATCGGCGCGGAAATTAAAGAGCGAAAGTCAAGCCTCAAAAGCACGAGCTGAATGGTTAACAGCAATAATCACAAATTGCATATCAGTGGAAAGTTTCATGATTTTCATTTTTTATTTTGTTCAACGTTTCCTTAAGTTTTATCGTGCTGTGTACTTTGTAAAACCATTTAAATAATGCTACTGCATTTGTATAATTTTCTCATGAGAAAGAAAGTGGCACGGTAAATAAAAATTGTACATTTAATATACCGGACTGGAAGTTTTTATGCATAAGCTGGTACATTAAACTGAATGCACAATTGTGATGAAGAATTAATATACTTTTTCATTGGATTAAAGTAAAATATTAAAATTAAAGTAATTTATTAAAAATAAAGTATTTCCAATGTTTTTAATACACTAACATTAATTTTTCGTCACAATTGCACATGATATTCAATATGCCAGTTTTGCATAAAAACTTCCAGTCCCGTACATTAAATTTCATGCTGATTTTTTTTTACTTGTGTGCTTTTGGATAAAAAGTGTAAACATGATTTGATAAAAAGAAATTTTTGACGATTCCTCTTAAAAAAAAAATCCGTGGGAGAATCGAAAATTGGTCGATCGCAAACATGACTTTAAAAAGATATATGCCGAGATTTATTTTATAATACGAAAAAGATTCGAGGATGCGCGCGCATGATGTAGGTGTCGTTAAAATATATTTACTAAAAAAAAAAAACGATATTGCCTTGGATTTAAAGTCGGAAAAAAATTGAAAAATTCTCGAACATAAATAACAATTCCTTGATTATGCTGTGAGAATAAAAAAAATTCATGGATTCTGAAGGATAATGAAATTGGGAGCGGTAAATCGAGAATCCTCGTGGAATAGTGCAATACCGAGGCTCGATGAGAACGTTGCGATTATTTGTGTCGGCTGACGACATCGGCCAAGTCCGGGAGGTGGAAAAGTGCGACTGTAGCGGCAACCCGGGAGACACCTCGACGAGGCAACGACGACGAGCGGGTTTACGCACCGCGGAAACCTCGGACGGCTCGACTCACTCGCCTCATTGCGATAAGTTATTGCGTATTTATCGCTTAGCCTTTCAGACACGAACTCCGTCTACTTGGACTTGGCGCAATGTGCAATTCGTAGACTTTACGCTCTACGATGTAAAATTATTATTATTGTTATAATTGTTATAATTGTTATAAGTGTCATAATCGTTACATTTGTTATAGTTTATATAGTTGTTACTGATATTATTGTTATTATTATTATTTAATAAAAATTATCAATAACGAGGTCACAAAAACAGTTTCGTCCTTGCAAGATCTTTACAGAGAAACTTCACGGTTAATTAAATGATGCGCTTTATGTTGGCTGTAAAATTCGTTTCGTGTTTTTCGCCTGCAAAAAATACTTGAAATTTTATCCCAGTTCGTCATCCGGCTCTTGAAATATCGCACAATTGCATGTTCCACCGATTCTCTTTGAGCTACAATTTTCGAGTATTTTGGTTCAAATTTATCGTGACGATATTTAAAAATATCCTCTCGTTAGTGAGAGAACAAATTTTCGTGGGGAATAACTTCGGCGATATAGATGCCGATATCGATTTAAAAATCGACGGGACGTTCGCTACTAAAAGCGTATTATGGAAGCAGATAGCAGGGTCTCTGCATCGCTCACCGGAATATGCAATTACGTATGCGATACGCAGCACGGGAATAAATTAATTATTCGCTCGCGGCTAGGAAGAGCTTCGAGCTGCATTATCATGTTCCACTTTACTCTGCATAATCAATGTATACATAGTGAATAAGATATACAAACGCGCGTGTAGACTGCACATTGTGTGAGTTTGTGGAGTTTGGAAAAATTTAAGTTGACAATTACTGGACAGTAGGTCGTTCCCAACAGGCCCAATAACGCGACAATACTCCGATTAGAGTTTACCGAGCGAGTCTGTGAGATCCCAGCAGCCGCGTACCGGGAGAAGACTCCGTACGCAGTAATTAAATTCGCATTGTCGATGCGAGAACTCGACCTCATTCCTCGACAGGCATCTCGGCAGAGTCGACTATTTACTTGGGGAAAAAAAAACTTACCTAATACGAGGTACGGTATGAGAAATAATGCGCAAAGCATTTTTGATAACCCTTTCGTTCTATGACAATAGTATATTTTATAAGACTTTCGATGGAATTATTATTATAGAAAATTATTGTCTGAGATTTATTGCTTTATGAAGAAACAAATTTGTCAAACACTCTTGTGGTTAAAAATATATTTTGTAGACGCTTCCGCTTTAATAAAATAGTAAATTTAATAAACCTTTCGATGGAATAATGGTTATTGGAAATTATAATCGGATCTTTATTGATTTATGAATAAGTAAATATGCTGAACATTCTTGTGGAAAAAAAAGTATTTTTAACTCTTACGCATTATCGGGAAATAAATTTACGGCAGTGTAGGAAAAAATATGATTAAGTGTCATTAACTTTTTTTTCGCTTGCTGGTTGAAAAATCCAGCCATTCCACTTGCATTGAACAGTGCGAGTTATCCGAACGAATTCAGAGCTGATTGAATGACTGCGCGTGCTGAGAGATGCCGATCGCGTTCCGGGTCGATATTTCCTCCCGGTGGAAACCAAAGGCTCTCGTCGTCTCTCGTTCCTCATAATTTCCGTTCTCCTCGTCCTCGTCCGCCTCGAGTCACCGAGACGTCGTCGGATTATCGTACCGAGATAAGCGAATTGGGTCGATAGCCGAGTCTCGCGACACGCGGACTGCGCGTGTCTGGCGACGTTTTTATATATTTTTTTAAATTATTAGGAAAAATATGGAACACAATGTCCGTTTCCCCGAGCGGTATCGAATCGCGCGAGTCCATCGGTTATCCGGAGCGCTGAAAATTGCGATAAAAATCCGACGCGGCGTGGAAACGAGATTATAAAAATAAAATTAAAATTAAACTGTGTCACCTGGAAAAAAATTCCGGAAAAATCCACTTTAAACTTGAGAAAAAAATATTAATTACTGACGCAACAAATTCGTTACTACGCAATGCAATTTTTCTGCGCATTAACAGCCCGAGTGATAATAGTCAAGTACGAGTAAAAAAAAGAATGCCGATGTTTTGGTTTTTTATTTGTAATTAATGTAAAGTAATTTCTTTTTTAATTTACTCTTTTCAAGCTATGACTTCACCTTTTAAAAAATACATATTATGCGTGTAATTTTAGCTTTTCAAATTTAAACAAATAAAAAATATACCTGTAACTTAATGAATATTGTATGGTTTGTTGCGCAAGCGGAAATAGGTCGCAGACCCGAAATGATTTGCCTGCGCAACTTTCTGCGCAACACTAGCCCAAATGCTAATGCACCATTGTGAATAAAAAAGTCTGTTTTTTATTTTTAATTAATGTAAAGTAATTAACTTTTCTAATGTACTTTTTTAAAACTTTGACTTTAGCTTTTAAAACTTAAACAAATAAAAAATTATACCTGTAACTTTATAAATATTGTATGGTTTGTACGCAAGCGGAAATGGGTCGTAGACCCGAAGTGGTTTGTCTGTCTCGGTGCCCGGTAGGCAAATTGACTCAGTGGAACAAACGCATCGTCGTATCGCATCCTTAATTAGCTATAGAAGTCGGCCGAGCGGGAGCGAGAGAGCGTGCGTCGTAAATGAAGAATAGGAAAACCCAGTTGCGACGTGGTTGAGCGATTTATATATACGAATGCGTTACCACGCCAGGTGGTTCGTGCCGCCACCTCTCCCACGACCTCACCGCGCCACTGCAGGTTTATCGTCCGATAGCGGAGACTGCGCGCTCTCTATACCTTTGTTTTCCACCGCTCGCTAACCTCGCAACTCGCTAAAACGACGACGAAGTTTACACTGCATTTGGGACAACGACGGTACACTTAATTGGACCTGTCTTGGAAGACCGCGGAAACGAAGACAAATCGCGACCGATCGATAATTAACGATCGATATCGGGTAAGTCTCTATGAACCCAAAAAAAACGGTAGAATCGCATTCCCGATGAAAAACCGAAGAAACTTTTCCTCTGGCAAAATTTCGTACGACGCACAGTTTTCTAGTTGGAGCGCTTTGAAGTTTCAGCCAATCAGAACGCGCCGAAAGAGGATCTTCTTTACACTCTCGTGTCTCGGAAACTATGGACTCTAGAAAAAAAAATTCTCAAGAAGATTTTTTACAGTTTTGAACCCTGAATACAGGCGTGCAATTTGTTTCATTAATTTTTCAGTGGTACTATATATATTAGATTAAATAAGATGCTCCGTGTGTGGGAAGAAAGTGCTAATACGAATTAACAGATAATTGAGAAACTGTCTCATTAAATTTGTCTGTAAGGAGTTGATTGATTATTCAATGAAATGTCATCGAATAAACCGATAAATTGAATTATTACTTTCCGAACAGCTTTCGGCAGATCGGTCGTAAATTCGTAATTAAATATAAATCTTCAAAGTTCGTAAAGGCAATAAACGTTTGTTTGCAATTATCAAAGTTTGATTTCACGCGAAGTTTATCATTGCCAGGTCAAATTTGTACGGCGCGAAGCGCTGGATAACCGAGCCGTTAATAATGGATACAGCAAAGTGCTTTTAACCGCGTATCCCACATTCAAGACTACACGGAATAAATTATCGAATCCCGAGGTCAAACTAATTCGCAAACCCGAGAGGATTAATTAGCTGTGTTCGACCATTAAACAGCACGAAACGTCGCCGCAAAATTAGCTTTCCACAATAATTCCAAACGTTAATCGGCCTAATTGAAACTGGACATTAATGCTCCAATTCAATTTTATATCAACGAATCGGCCTCGAAACCCATAAAATATCCATCAGCTGTTTCCTCTACCAAAGATCAGCGATGGAAAACCCAATATTTTTCACTGTAAACCGACTATGCTCCAAAAATAAAAAATAAATCTTCTCGAACTTATCGGCAATAAACAATTTGAAATAAATAAAAATCCAACCATCGAGCCAACGTTCTGTTCCCAATTCTTCGTGTATTTAGTATTATCGCCCGATAAGAGAAACGTTCTCGAGGGCACTAGTCCGGGTCAGGAGCCAGCGAGACTCCGGATGCGATTGCAATAAAAAAAAAAAAAAAAATTAAGAAAAAAATGATAATTCCAAAAATAAAAAAATAATAATAATGACAAGCATATCGCATAGGGGCTCGAAGTCTCGTTCTCGATCGAGATAACTCGGCGATCAGCCAAGATCCCCGCAATCATTGCAGCTAATGGCACACACGTATAACGTGTTAGAGTTTCAACTGTCCAGGTCAGGAGCCAGCGAGACTCCAAACGCGATAGCAATATTTTTTTAATTAATGAAAAATAAAAATAATTGGGCTGAAGGACCCAGGTCGACCGCCCTTTGCCATGGTGCTAAATCAGCATTAAGTATAAAAACTAGTATATAAAAAAAAAACTGTATATCGGAACTTTGGCAATAAATCTCTTTTACAACTACTAAAAATAATTCCAAAAATAATAATAATGATAATAACAAGCATATACGTATAGCATACGGGATCGAAGTCTCGTTCTCGATCTAGATAAATCGGCGATCGGCTAAGCTGCGCGCAATCATGGCAGCTAATGACAAACATATATGTATATGCATGTATAACGTATCAGAGTTTAAACTGTTCGTGATCCGATCCACGTGCGTGCAAAGCATCGTCGATATAGGAAAGGGGTTCGCGAAGCTGCGCGGGGGAGATCATCAACGACGAAAGGCTTTACCGACTGCGGTGTTGCGCAACGAGAAGGCGCGCTAGAGCGCGCACGCGGCGAGCGAGCGAGAAACAGTGAACTCGTTGCTCGTCGACGATGGTTCGGCGGTGTTTCTCCGTGTGTCGTGGCCACGCGTTTCGATTACGAGACACACTCGTTCGCAGCTTCATAGCGCGGCGGTGGGACGATGCACGGACTATCGGCAGTGGCTCGTGTGCGCGAGAGGGAAAGAAGTCGAGCCGAAGATAAGATTGTCGTCCGTTTGGCGTCGTACAGTCTGGCAAGTGCTTAGCGGTCGTGCACGCGCGCTCGACTATGGAGCGATCGAGCTGCCGGCCTTTACTCGCTACGCGCATCTATAATCAAACTGCTATAAGCGAAGATGCAATGTTGCATTTTTATGTTTATTTTCTTTCGAGTTATTTCGAGTCTTCGACTTCCGGGCTTGGAGTCGAGGCTTGCGAAGGTCGCACTTAAGTATGTACTGAAGGGCATGTGAAATTCACCGGTCGGTAATAAAAACTGTAGTGCTATTTTTTTTACTAGCGCTGAAACTTTAGCGTTCAAAGAATAATAGGAGCCAATTTTATTTCCGTTAGACAACAAAGTTTAAGCACGCTTAAAAAAAATAGCGTTGCAGTTTTTATTACCGACAGGGTGCAGGATGGGCGTGCGGGAGGCTGTTTCAGGTCATCTTAAGGCGATAGGAAACCTTGGCGCCTGATTCAGGTTTAGTCGGCAACGAAAATGCCATCCATTTGCACAAGTTTCACACGTCCTTAGAGCTTAATATTAAAACTTTAACCTAAGTTTGCAGTTAAGTTTGAACTTAAGTTTAAACTAAAGCTTGAATTTAGGATTAAACTTAAGTTTGAACTTGGGTTTAAACTTAGGTTTAAACTTAAGCTTGAACTTAGGTTTAAGCTTAAGCTTGAATTCAGGTTTAAACTGAGGTTTGAACTTATGTTTCAACTTAAATTTGAACTTAGGTTCAAACTTGTGTTTAGAAGCAACAGCGTTCTAGCACGATAGATTTAATCGTACAAAGACCGCATGCGTCTATCGACACCATGTTTCATCGTAATGACGTTATCGAGTCAGTTTGAACCGACCCAGGGGCTATGTAAGGAACTCGTGCCTACGTTTGCTAGACGGGAATGGACATGCAACTCGTAGAAGATTGAACTTGGGTCGAAGAAAGAAAAGAAAAAAAAACTCACCGGAGCTGTAGTCGGTGTGAGGCGTAGGTGGTATGTGACTCTCGATAGCGGCCTTGCTGAAGAGATAAATGGGATTGGTGTCGGTTCCCGCCGAGTACGAGCATACCCTCGCGTTTGGCTCCAGACTCTCGCCGCCGCTCATCAGCAACACCTGGTGCGCTGCCATAACTCCGCATCTTCTCTCGATCGCTTCTTTCAGCTCCGAGACGCTAATAGAGAAGAATGTAAGAAATATATAAATATCAGTTTTGCAGCAGCCTCTACACTCATCTTTCCTTAACTTTTATAAAAATTCAAACCCGTTTAAAAAATCTGAATTTTTTCACTGCCTAGACAAAGAATGCTGTTCTTTCCGAGCTTAAATAAAATATAACTATACAGAAAAAAATTTGAACCAAACCCTACACTTATTTTTCCTTAACTTTCGTAAAAATTCAAACCCGTTAACAAAATTG
Source organism: Stenichneumon culpator (assembly GCA_964017025.1). Lineage (NCBI taxonomy): Eukaryota > Metazoa > Arthropoda > Insecta > Hymenoptera > Ichneumonidae > Stenichneumon > Stenichneumon culpator. The sequence continues at coordinate 12,445,828 of OZ024779.1, read as the reverse complement.
GATGTTTTTCTGCTACCTGCGCAGAGAACTTTAATAAATATTAAATGAATAAACTTAAATAAAATGTTACGTAAAACGGTACGTTAAATAAAACTATTACGTAAAAAAAATAAAACATGGCACCAGCGAGTCGACCCGTACATATCTATCTTCCTCATCAATCTGCCCTCCACGCTCCATTTATTAACGCCCGTCGCTAAAAGTGTCCGCGGATTAAAACGCGATAGTCTATCGGACGAATATACTTCGAACGGTATGGTGTTGAATTGCCCCGGTGATACGAACCGAACAAACAGACACAGGGATTCTCGGTGAATTAAAAATGTAAACGAAAAAACAAAAAGAATGAAAAGAAACAAATCGCGTGACTATCTGTAGTAGGTAAGTAAAGCGAGCTCTCGAGATCGCGTACACCGTACGACGAAGATAAGTATGAGTAAGTGCAGGCGGTTTAGTGCAGGCCAAGAGAAAGAGATAGTTTAAAGCGAGGGAAAATGAGCTGAGAGCTGAAGATAGTAAAAGAAAATAAAGGAGGTAAACGAAAAAAAAGAAGAAAAAAGGTAAAAAAAAAAGAAAAGAAAGAGAAAGATGTAAAGAGTGGGAACGGTGCCTCTCGCCACTGCGCGCTACGACCCGGTTTTCACGAGGTGTGTACTGCAATACACGTGTATACATAGTGGGTATATGTACACGCGTGTATGTATGTATATCTATATATTTTGTAGACAGAGCCGTACAGAATACAAGAGAATACACAGAGTACACACCCAAGAAACACTGACGATAAATGCCTCGAAGTTGGGAGAACCAAAGCCAGTGGGTAATTGCCGGATAGCGAGTTTCCATATCCAGGCCGTTGGGACGCGATGGGACTCGGGTTATAGATCTCGTTTCGATAATCGTCCTGCAACAACTCTCGGCAGTGTACACAGAGCTGCGCTATCAGCGTTATCCGGATCGTGTATTGCCTTTCCAAACGGCGATACGTGGATTTTATAATTAATAGTTCAAAAGTAAAAACAAAACACAAAAAAAGGAAAAACTAACGGCTATTGGAATGCGATAATTTAATCTGGCTTCACGGCTGTGGCGTAACGCGGCGCAATTAGAATTAAAGTGCCGTTGCAATTTACTGGAAATTGCTACCGTGATTTTTTTTGTCAGTATTATGTGTACGATATTGGTGGTAAAGAATGGACTACGAAAATCATGGGGTCACATTAAGGCTCGAAAACTGAGGAGATTTCTCCTTTGAAGTATTTCACCAAAGCGCACCGTTCTCGAGATACGAGCGGGCGAAGCCGCCAGCCAATGGGACCGCGCGGCCGACCGTGGCGCCATCTGCCGCGCGTTCCTCATTGGCCCAACTTTGACTGACTGTAACTCGGAATCTAGGCACTCTATCGAAATTTGCCAAAGGAAAAGTTTGTTCGACTTTCGATCCTGAACACGACTTCACGATTTTCAACCCATTTCGTCACATCTCATATCCCTCATCACCGAATTTACAAATTCTCAACTAATTCACTATAAAAAAAATTACAATTTCGGTCCAGAGATCGGACGATTTGCTCTTATCAACTCGCGCATAAAATACAAAAATAAAATAACAATAAAAAAATAGATTTCACCGTCGTGCTCGACCACAGACCGCAGGAATCGCTCACGAGCGGAATATTTTACGAGTCGTTGTCGAGCGTACAGGTATTATTGTGTCCGTTGTCCCGCAGTTCGACGTTCCTTCGCGTAAACATTCCGTGTGTCTCTCGACGCTAAATAAAATTACGGAGAAAATAGGCGCGCACACGGCATGCCCGTGGACGAAAGGACGACCCGGATTGTTGCCCGCGACTCGAACTGTGCAGAGCGCCGTTCCCCGTTGGGTATGGCGTTGTAAACTACGTCGCCGCAGCTACACGCCCGTTGGCAAGAAATTACGTTACCTCGTGTGGGGTAATTGCCGTCGGTCGTACTACTCTGCGTGGAGAACACCGAAGACCCGATCCCATATCCAGGCCGTGATACAGCGTGATCGCATGCATCGTCGTTCGTTCCTCTTTTCTCTAGTTTTAGGCCTCGCGCACGGTTTCTCTCGTCTCTCCCAGGAGAGAGACATAATGACCTCTACCGTTAGTCTCGAAAATCGATTGGGACGCTCGACTTGGCACGGGGAGGGCGATAACTACCGGGCAAGTAGCAGATAAGTTCGTGTCGCGTTTTCCGTAATACCGATTTCGTGTTCCCTTCTTATTCTTCTTTGAATTTGATGGACTGCACTGCAAACTTGGCACGAAAGTTTCTTGTCCACAAACTTCTAAAATCACTTTCTTGTCAATTTTGCAAAATAAAAAAATGCGCGTTTTGCAAAAATGTTCGTTCATTTAAGAACAATGTTTATTCATTCAAGAACAATGTGTTTATGTTGATTTTTGGGACTGAATTCCGTACATGATATTTTTTGTCATTACTGGCGCGCCACCTTCCGGGCGGTGTTCATAATTAAACGAATTAATTGGTATCACCAATTAATTGAGTAATCAAATAATTAAATCGCACTAAGACTGGACTGCACATGAAGTTTAATGCACCGGTACTGGAAGTTTTTATGCACAAACTGGTGTATTAAATTTCATGCACAATCGTGATGAAAAATTAATCTACAGTACATAAAGAACTTTAGAAATACTTTAACAATTTAACAATGTACATAAATATTCCTATAAGACACTTACTCTCATTTACTTTAATCTCAATGTAAAAGTGCATTAACTTTTCATCACAATTGTACATTAAATTCAATGAACAACTTTTTGCATAAATTTTTCCGGCCCGTTGCATTAAATTTACAATTCGTTTTGAAAGTGTTATTAAAGTTGAATCCGAACTACTCGGAGATCACAGAAGAGCACGTAGGAAAATCCGTCGATTCTTGGTCGGGAATTCCGAACTCTCTGGTAGCGACGAGATGTGAATACATGTCGGAACACTCCTGCCGCCGTTGGAAAGAGAAACACGCCGGACGGAGGAGCTCCAGGGTGCGACGTTTGGAGGTTCGCTCTATTCTGGGATTTAGGTATACGCGCGAGAACCGACTGGAAAGGAGGATGCATAACAGGAGGAAAATGCTCGCTGGTGCAACGGGTGAGACGAGGCCAGTGTCAATAATCGGAACCGAGATTCGTTGCTTCTTGAACAAAAGCAATAATCGCTTTCGGAACGGGAAGGTGAGAGAGAATGTCGGACGTGTGAAAAATAGAGGTCGAATTTTTTGCTGCTTTTTTGTCCCGAGAACGAGACGCTGGGCGATATGAATAGAATTCTCGTAAAAAAAAAAACGGTTTGCTTTTTTTATTTTCTAACAACTCTCGAAAAATGAAAGTTTAAAAAATATATGTATAAAAACCTCGCTCAAAATCTACCGTGCAGAAGTGAGTTTTTAAATTTCTCGGAGAGTTAAAAAAAATTCATAAGCGCGTGTCCCGAAAATGTACGATGTAAATAGAATTTCTCTAGAAGAAAAAAAAAAATTATATACCCTTTTTCTTTCTTAACGACTCTTGAAAAAATTAAAATAAACTTGTTAAAAACCCTCGCACGATATTTACCGGGCTGAAATGACTTCCTCGAGTTCCCCGAAGAGTTAAAAGAAAGAAATTCATTATCGCAGCTCCGGCTCGGAAATGATTCGGCGCTGCCCGAAAACTCGATTGGTCGATCGGACGAGGCGCTTCCGCGCGGCGAGTCAATTACGATTCGGAACGCTGGGAATCGAAGCGTGGTAGGTCCGGGAGGCCTGCAGTCCCGACCGGCAGCCTCGGCGCGTTCCGAAATCGAATTGCCACGAATCGAGGTAGAGCCAATACAGGGAACGTTGACCGGAAGCGAACGGCGATCGGTGTTTGTGTATTCGTCGCTTCTCTGAGCGGCGACTCCCGGGAAAACTTCGAGGTGCCGCGACACGGGCCAGTGACCGCGCGACGAAGGAGTTTCGGTCGATCAGAAATACCGAGTAAGCAGGAGAACCCGCGCGGAGGTGCAGAGCGTGACATAGATGAAGTACTACGAGCCGAGGGGGTCGAGGCGGGTTGCGTCGCAAACAGCACCAGCGACCACCGCGACGCAGTCGCTACGTCCGTTATTATGATCATTATACGGGATGGAGCTATACGCCGCTCGCCAGCGCGCTCGTTCAGTGGCGGCGCAAGTAAACTTAGCCCTTCGCTTGCGACACGAAAGAGCAGGGAGAGCTGGGGGCAACGGAGGAGTTGCGAGCCACGAGGTACCCCTCTCTTGAGAGAGAGAGAGAGAGAGAGGGGAACAGCTTGGCCGTGCTTGCGCTCGGGGTCAGCCAGCCGCGTTACGAGGACGACGAACAACTTCGCTAATACCATCGAAAGGCTTCGCTCCGGGGTAACGCCGGTTATGTTTACGCAAACGGAGCTTCGAGTTACTAAGGAGTTTTCGCTCGAGTTTCGTAATTAAGAACAATGAAATTAAAAAAATTGTAATCGGGCGAGAACGACGGTAGAAAAAGGCTTGGGCCTTTAACGGATATATCGTATTCACAGACGTTCATCGTTTTTTTAATTTACTATTTTATTATTTTTTATTATTCTTTATGTTACTTTAAATATGAAAAAAAGATTAATTAGTGAGAGCACTTACTTAACGGGCTCGAGGTGGGGGGGAAAGTCGTAAATACGGGGAGTTTTAATAGCTCTCCCTTGGGCACCGGAAAATGATCGGTGCGCACGAGAAACAGCTGCGCTTGTAGTAAACTCGCGAGAGCGTTGGTATTTTTCTAACGTCAATTTACTCGGTACATAACAAAATACTACGATCTTTCCATTATTTTATCACGTACAATTCAGAGAGTCGAGAAAGACCAAAATTACACTCGATTATTAATAGTACAAATGCAAAACTCGTTTAATAAATTCATACCGTTATAAATTTACAAATTAAATTTAGTTATTTTTTTAAAATTAATGTAATTAATGCCAGTTGTCGTAGAAAAATTTAAGTAAGCAACAGTAACCTTCCAACCAGATTTCTCGCATCGCCCAGTCCCGCCCGGTCAAATATTATTTCAGTTCTGTTATTATTTCCGTGCAACCTGTAGCTCTTGCTTGCATTATAACTTGAAAACTCGTCTATGTATAAAATTACGTGCGAGGAATAGTCTCGGTCGCGATGCGTATGACATAATGTTCTAAGAACCGAGCCACGGCGGCAGCACAGTGAGAAGCGCGTAATCGCCGATTCTATATATCAGCGGGACGGAAAGCGCGAGACGTACGCCAGGACACAAGAGCGAAACGGAAAACACGAGCGAATCGTATTCGCGGAGACTCGAGTGGCTCGGAGACTATTGTGTGTTGATTCCGAGAGAGGAGTGGGGGAGGGGGAGGGGGTGGGGGTGGGGGTGAGAGAGAAAAAGAAAATTGTGCGGAACGCCGTTGCGGCGAGTTTTGTCTCGCGTATAGTTATAGTTGACGCACAAGTTGGGAGGATAATTGTCGCCAAGTGCGCTGTCACGACGCGTGGAAATTTTCTTCTTTCCCTTCTAGCCGAGAAGAGACGGAGGCGAGGGGGGAGGGGAAAGAGATACAGAGAGCGCGCGTGGTTTCATCAGAAATAGCGGACACTCCCGGTTTAATGAAACGAGTCGAGAAAATATGGTCAAGGGAGCGAGATGAAATTGTAAAGAGGAGAAATTGATGGGGAACTTTTATAGCCGATAAACGCTCGGAAGATTCTCGGCCACTTGACTTTTTAATGTTCTTTCATACCGATAAGGTCAACCCTTTCGCACCGAAGCTTTTCTTTCCATAAAGGCGACTCAAGTTCAAAGTGAAGTTTAACCTTGACTTCAAATTTAAGTTTAATCTCGAATCCAAATTGACGTTTAAAATTACTTCAAATTTAAATTCAAACTTAATTGTAAACTGAACTTCAAACTTAAGTTTTACGTTACGATGTATTTATGTAAAACCTTAAACGTGTAAGAAAACTGAAAACGTCACTAGGCACGTTTACTTCGCGCATGAATCAGAGGTCTGTCAGTCCAAGAATCGCGCTATTAATCTCTGGGATAAAAGTACCGTGCACAGACGCTAGATCGGCGCTGCCAAGAACGCAAAAGAAACATCCGTGTTGAAGTTATCGAAAGGGAGAGAGAGTGGCTTGAGTGGAGGGGACAAGAAATGCGGTAAGGTGTTATAAACTCGCGGATTTTCGTGGGCGTTGGATGAGAGATAAGTGTGCGAACAGAGAGAAAAATAAGAGACGAAACCGGAGGAACGACAAGAGATAGGGATAGAAGTGCCAATCGCCTCGTCGTCGACAAGCTGATGCAAGGCTTTCCTCGGTAGGAAACATCGGTTACGTACTGTGCTACTCTTCGTCGTCCATCTATATATATATATAAATGTCTGTATATGTATATATATGTGCACTATACTAAGCGCACACACAACGCTAATTATATCTTTTGCATCTAGATGTTATATATCGGCCTACATATTCTGCACTTCAGGTCGGACGTCATTTCACAGGGGGTGTGTAAAGGATTTAAAGGATTGTAAAGTTCACGGTTGTTAAATGGTTAAAAAAAAAACTTGTACTTTTTTTTAGAATTGGATGCGTAAAGTTGCCCGTTTGGGGACAAATTTATGCGGACGTTTTTGCCGGGTAAATATTGGAAATGATTAAATATTGATAAGATAAAAAAAAACCGATAGCTCAAATCGGGATTACGATTGAAATGCAGTACTGTGCAAATATAATTAAAACAAAAAGGGGGAAACTTCGAACTGGTCGTCGAATGAATGGAAGCGTTCATTTATCGCGTGGATGAAAAAATTGTGTCACGAAAAAAAAAGTTTGCAGCGGTATTATTTGTAAATATATGTATAAGTGTACACGCGATTGTCGATTTATTATCATTCGCGGGTTTTTTTTTCTTTTTTTTTGTGTGAGCAGTGAGTAAAATCTCTTCGAGCTCAACGCGGCGTAAAGTTTAAATGCGGCGACTGCGGTGGCTCACTGTGCTTATCTTCGATGCAACGTACTCCAAGTTTTTCATAAAATTTCGAAATTCAGAAAGTTCGATGGTTCATAGAGATACTTAAATGCGTTCAATAGAATAAAAATTTAATACATCATAAAAAATTCCTCTATAATTCCAATGACGAAATTTGGTCCCCATTTTCCATCGAGTAACAAGAAAACATTTTTAAAGCAGTTGGAATGCAGAATCACAGATTTACAAACATTTGTAAAAATATTGGCTATAAAAATGTCTTATCAAATTGTTTTGTTTGTCGTCGTCTCGGAGCAATATCTAACGTATTTTTTCCGACTGATAACGAATTCCCCACTTATTTTACTCGCAGATGAATATTTTATACGAAAATATGCATCTGTAGTGAAGTGTTAATTTGTCATAAATTAAAAACAAAATTCTACTTCTATGAGGAAGAAAAAACAGAACAATTAGCTCTGCTCGGCCGGCTTTTTTGAACATAGGCTACAAAAATGTCTTATCAAATTGTTATTGTTTGTTCCTGATATCAAATGGTTGTTGTTTGTTGGTGATATCAAAGTGGAATTTTGGAGGCTTGGCGTAGACACACCCACACATCCATTCACAAATTTTTTGACATTTTGGAACATTCTGAACATGTTTACATAAAAATCTTGGAAACAACAAATAAAAAATTTTTAACCACGCTTCCTTTATGACGAAGCAAGAAACTGAAAAATTACCTCTGCAGCGCCAGCTTGATATCGAATGTAAGTGTGGCGCCGGTGTCCACGTGGAATATGTACAGCATCTTTGGGCCGGTCGCAAATCTGTGATGCTTTCGAAGATCAGGTCCCAGCAGCCACCCTTATTCTTATGGAATGATACTGGCATCCGCCGTTCCTCTTTCCAAACACGCGTCGCTCCCACCGACTCTCAAATAAATTTTTCTACTACTTCTTCTCCAAGGTTGTTCTTCCAACTTAGCTCTTCAAAAAAAAAAAACTTTTTTTCACAACTTCCTCTTCCCTTGGCGGCTCCTACAGTCAGCTCGATCGGGGCCGTACCCCACGTTTTCCACCGATCGCGAGGACGGCCCCCGTCGAACGAATACTCATTGATCAGCGGATCTTAGTCTCCGACCTTTCGCCTCCAAATTTCGTCGAGCTCTTGCTAAAGAAATTTCGACTCTTCGCAACGGATATCATTCAGATCCCAGTTCACCTCAGCGTTCGCTCGCCGGAGCTTTCTCAAAAGATGTCTGCTCCCCGCAGCTGCGCTCGAATCCTGCGTTGGAAAACTTGCAAAAATTTTCTCTCAAATTTTCTTTCCTGTTTGTCTGAAGAAAATTATCAAAAATGTTCGCTCCCCTCCGACACTCCGCAAAGCTTCTCTGTCTTCGACAAGGTTATTCTTTCCCCAATACAAAAAGGTGAAAGAAAAAACGATGATTTCCTGTTCGCGAAGACAAAGAAAAATAACAAACAGAAGAAAAGCGTCTGTTATTATTTCACGCCAGTCTCTCGACTGCTATTTTTCGTTGTTTGAGTTTTGTCCCAATCCGAGCTCGAGTCGCGGCGCAGATTGGTCGGCGAGAAGATGCGCGCTGCGATTTTCTTTCCCCGACTCGGGCCTCGATCTTCGCCTCGAAGTTTCCAGTCTCTCGTTATTTATTTTTAACACAAAAACAGTGACGACACTGCGCGCAAAGAAAAAAGGAATCTCGAGCCTGCCGGGAGCTCGAGAGACTTGGCGAGACGGTCGCTCTGGTCTAAGTTCCGAGTCACACTTGTTCGGTCACACCGACTCGATTATGCTTCGGATGGACGATCGTTTTTTATTTATTTACAAAAAGAAAAAAGAAAAATCGATTGAATCGATTTCGTTGAATACAAAGGGAGAATATATTTTTTTTTTATTATTTTTTTACCGAGACGCTCGACGCGACGCGACTTGTCAGGCGGACGGCGCAAGCGAGCCTGACGGCTTAGCAGCAGCAGCGGCGCAGTGCACGAGAGTCTCACGTACTCGTCGGATGGCAGGGCGATCAGCTGCTCAGCCAAAACAAAGCACTCGCGCACCGTCCGAGTCTCCGCCGACTGCCTCGTTCGTACGCTCGAAGACGTTCACTCCACTGTCGATGCGTTTAACGCACGTTGGCGTGTACGTGTGTCGTGCAAACGCACTGCTCGATTCTTTGTGCTTTTATCAAACTCGACCGAGAACGCGCGATTTTTGCCTGCGATCTTCTATTGCTCTATCTCTCGTTTTTCTCCGCTCTTACTTTTTTTTAAATCCGGAAGCGAATTTCGCGTAGAGCGGGAGCAGCGATTGCGATAGCCGCGATAATTTATACCCGCGGCCACACCGGAACCCCCTACGAAGGGGCTAGAAACAGCAGCACGGCCGCTGCCTCTCGTCAAACAAAGCTGCGCCAGTAGCGCGAAACGAATGCGCGAGCCACAGAGTCCGAACAAAGAGAGTCTCAGGGGAGCTACGCTGATACCTCGGTTTGCTGCACTCTCTCGTTCACGATATTCCTGCGGGTTTCTTTCTAATCTTTTTTATTATTTTTGTTTTTAGTCTCTTGAGCCCTGGAATCGTCCTGTTTCCCGTCGCGCTGCAAACTAATTCTGGCACGATTTTATCGGGTTTGACGCTCTGTTAGTTTTTTTTTTCTTATCGCAGGATCTCGGGCCTTGTTTCTTATGGCTTTTTGTCTGCGTAGATTTTTTAAATCTTTTTTTGTACAGTTTTGTAATTGCTAAGACTTGTTTTTATTTTGCTTAAGGTTTATTATTTTCGTATAGTTTTATTATGTTGCGACGCGCGTTTTGTTTTGTTTCCGTTTTTTGGCTCTTGTTAACTCTCGCTATTTTGGGTTATTTTTATTTTGTTTGTTTTTTTTTAACGGGAGTGTTACAACTAGCTCGGCCCGGAACCGCTCGACATTTTGCTCTGACGCACAGCGTCGCCAGCTGTTTACTGCGAGTTGAGACTGCCGTGCTCGGAGACCAAGCACGGAGGACAGAACGGTCCGATTCCGGTGAATAGTTGCTGGGCGAGATATTCCTGCGCTCCGGACGGCGCAGTGGGGAGGGCGAGAAAACACAACGGCCATTGCATGCGCGCGGATTATGCGCAGATTGTTTTAAATGCATGTTTATAATGCGTTGGTCATTGAACATCGCATGCATCGTGTCGATCCTCGTTGACCCTACGTGTTTTATGTAGCTGACATTGCGACTGAGGAAACATCGTCGGATCGATACACGGAAAAAAGGTTAGTCGGTCTTTGGTAGGGCCAATTGTCGAAAGCAAAGAAATTAAGCATCGCGCTGAAAATTGCAAACGCAGCGTCCGCTCGCTCGGTGGTACAGCGAGCCGCTGTTATAAGTGGACAATGTGTATAATGTGATCTAGGTCAGCGATAAATCGACCGATGTTGACACGAGACTTTTTCTCATTAAAATCATTGCCGTTCGATCGCACTCGTCGGCTCGTCGGGACAATTAAAATCACTCGCGGGACTTTGTATCTCTCGCGGTAAATTAATGGAAATTGGAAATAAAACGGTAGGATAATTTCATTTATTTTATCTTTGAGAAACATTTTCTACCCGCAGCGTTATTTTTATCCTGCGCCGTTTACACACAATTTATTTCTATCTGGGAACGTTTATCCGCAATGTCCGTTAAAAAAACAATTGGCACGTTTATAACAAAGAAATGTTTAATTTTTTCAACAAAAATAACAACAATACAAAGATTTGAATTCTTCGTGTATGAAAATGAAAAAAAGACTATTTAATTTTTTCTATCATTGAAAAACATTTTCTATTCGGAACGTTATTTTTATTTTACATTATAATTTGAGGACGTTTTTCCCCAATATCAGTTGAAAAAAACAATTTAACCGTTAATAATAAAAAATGTCTAATTTTATGAAATAAAAAAATAATAATAGAAGGATTTCAATTCTTCATGTCTGAAAATGAAAAGAAAACAAAACGGGGTCACATCCATTAATGGATTTCGCCATGCGTGGATGAAAAATGAAGGGAGTAACGCGAGAAAAAAGTGTGTTCCGCGTTTTCATCGTATTTTCGTAGAGTTGCGATGCGGCAGTGCTGCCGCTGATGGCTCTAGTGGCCGTGGCTCGTACCGAACATCGTCGAGCGGCCATTGTTCTCTTCCGTGTGGAGTGTCTTCGACAGCCGCGACTCGGCGCACACAGGACGCGGCGTGTAACGTGCAACGAATAGCGCAAGATATCAAAATAAATAAACTCGAGTCACAGATTTCGCCCGAGACGTCACAGCGGGCGTACTGGTAGGACCTTTCGCGTATCGTTTGTCGCGTCATAACGAATGTAATCCTGTTACAATCGCCGGTCGACTGATGTATAGAAAGTTCGGAACTCTTTAGGTACGTTTTATAGCTGTAGTCAACCACCGCGCTCGTATTTACTGCTCTTATCGATCTTCGTGCGCCCGGTCGTGAAGAAATGCACGCTATTTTCTCGATCCACCTTCGAGATTCAGACAAATTAATCGTTCGCCAAACGACAATAAGCCCGGCTTAGCCAAGGTGCTCTTCGGGTGTCTCTCGTGTAATATCGGATTTAATAAGTCGCAGTCGGCGTTTGGGTACAAAAATATCTCGTGAACTTGGCGAGTCGTTCGCTCGGAACGCGTTCTCTAATATTCGCACGCGTCGTCCCCTTTCGCGACGACTCTTGTGCTTTACCTGAGGTTTGTCGCATATAACGACTTTCATTCCTGAAACAAGACTCATCGCGTCGGCGAGACACGCTCCTGCCCGGGAATGACTATACAGGAAGATTCTCGAACGTGTTTGAACCTGCAGAGCAAATAAGAGATTGAAGAAGAGAGCATCTCCCTTTTCGTTCGTAGCTGCAGGTAGACAGGGAGGGGGAGGGCGACGGGAATATACCTACGACCTCGAGGCCCAAAGATATGACGCAGCGTTGCCACGTTACCAAGGCATTGTTCCTGCGAGAATTAACATAGATATATACATGCATTGTACATGTCCATATACATACAGTCATAGAATTTCATCATTGTCGGAAATCGGTGGAAGCGTCTGGTAATAATAAGTCGTTTATCGATGCGCGATCTCTCAAGTGCAACACGCGATTAGTCATTATTGAGACTGTTGTCAGCGAGGAGACGAGAAGTCGGGGAGGCAATTTGGTAAACTGGTTTTTGTCTGGGAGACTTTGTCGAGGATACGAGGCTCGGGATACACCAGAATATCTGATTCTTTCGGGGGTTAGGACTTGAGGATTTTTTTAAAGGTGAAGTGAAAATTACGTGACGGAGCCAGAAGTGTGAGCGAGATTGCGACATTTGTCTTACGGCGGAGTCAGAGAGAGAGCGACAGAGAATGTGTTTAACTTTACCTTAAGCCGAAGCGAGGCCTCGCCGCACACTGAGGTTTGCTCGATCGGTAATAAAGACTGTAATACATTATTTGTTTTTAAGCTCGCTTCGAAGGATTTAACTTATCGCGAAAAATACATGACGACATTGCAAATTAAACCGATCCACGATAAACGTCAGTTTTTGCCGCAGTTAACACAGTTCGAGGTATTGCACGAAATAAGCACAATTATAATAACAATGGCAATAGTTTTGAGCAGCTCTCGCGATCGGAAGTCGCAACATGCCCGAGCCTATATCCAGGTCCGTCCGTACTGTAGCGTCGAGGTTCGATTTCATTAAAATTCAATGTGCACACTATGAGCACTATCTAACGGTGCGGATGGCATTGTATTCCGATCCTCTCGCGTGCAAGTACGACTCGCAGACTTTCAATTCGCGTGTCGGATACTTTCGACGATAGATCGGGGCGCGTCTACCTTGGGTCACGGCACTTCGATTATCATTGTTAAGTCGATCGTCGGTCGTTTATGTACTAGAGCTTAATAAAACGGGAATAATGCATCGCAATATTCATGCAGACAAAGCAAATTATAAATTCAAGTTGGAACGTAATGTCGTATTGACGAGATACTAACTCAATGCCAAACTTAAGTTTCACCTCAAATCCGACACGAAAATATAATTCGAATGCAGTGCATAAAAAACCCGAAAATAATAATTTCAAAAACTATAACTACTGCACTTATTATTTTTATGTATTAAATAGAACAACAATGATAATAATAAGCGAAATGGATAATAGTTGACAGAGTGGGAGAAATGTATTTGGTTATATGTATTGTTATTCGATCTTAGAGAAAGAGAAAAGAAAATATGTGCAATGTAACAAGGAGAAAACCTTGTAAAAAAACTTGCAACCCTTCGGGCAGTCAATAAAGATACACACATGAATACATATATAACAACAACAACAAAAACAACAACAACAGCAACAACAACAACAATAATAATAATAATAATAATCATAATAATAATAATAATAGAATGAAACCAAAGAGCGAGGGAAAAAATTTGCAGTACTGCGCACTATCAATGACCGGGACGTTTACCCTAGTTACATCTTCCGTGCACCCTAGGATATACGTATAGATAATTGGGGGTGGGAGGGAGGAAGGGAGAGGGCATCGGACACGTGGCAACGTATATGCCGACTCGGGATGAATGCAGTCTCTCGAGTGTGCTATAGACCATTCGTATATACATGTGTATTTTTACTATATAAGTAAGCCGACGGTGAAGCGTGCTGGGCCGGCGCGCCGCTTCCACGAAACCCGGCAGTAGAATGCAACAGAAGTGAGGTGAAACAGCGGCGGAAAACTATACGCAGGGCGAACAGAGGTGGTTCTCCAGGCGTGAAGATCCAAATCACTCGAGCACGCTAGCACGAGCGCATAGTCTGCAATACAGCGCAACGTACTTCGCGAACTTCATAGCCTCCGAGATAATGTAACGATTGCGGATTAGTCATCGATATGTATAGGTGGGCAGAAAACGGGGTTTTTTTAATGACGATATCTACTTTTGCGTCTTGGATCTCAGTGGGATGGTAATTTATTTACAGATATGGAAAAAATATTGTTGGTTATGCGCTATTGCTAGTTTTAACCCTTTACAAGTCACACCTCTATCCCAACTCTGAGGCGCTACCGTAGCAACGCGTCGTCCCCACTCGGCGTCCGTTAATCCCGTTTCGGTACGGTTTCGGGCGGTTCAACTTATAGAGAAGAGTTATTAACCATTTAAGGCGGGAATTATGCGACATTTACATTTATACATTTCTAAATAATTTCTTAAAAGCGAGCTTACAGAGGAAAAATTCTAAATTGTCAAAATTGTCGTTTTGTTTTTAAAAAATTTCGAGCCTTTGTAGTAGTGCCGGTGTCTCGATGAATCTCGTTCATTTTTCATGTACATCGAGGTAGCTCGCAGGTATGAGTCATCCGTCTTTGACGCTGAGTGAATCGAAACAAACGGAACTTTACGAAATGAATATTAATTTCATCGCTATCGGCCCAAAGATTGTGAAAAAAAAAATGACCGTACGTCGCTTTGAAACTTAAGGTTAACGTCTTGGCCTATCTCGGGCGTGCGCAGTAGTTCCGATATGTACGTCGCAGAAGCCACGCGCACGTGGCAAACTGCTGCGTTATATATATGCGTGTAACAAGCCGAGGGAATCGGTTCGGCGCGAAACGGGCGCGTGTCGACCGGATGTTGGCCTCGTCCATCCCCCCTTCATAAATATCCACGATGTACTATAAAGAAGTACTCTTGCATCATAGAACTTCACCCGGTTCAACAGTGTTTTTTTTTTTCGATGAGCAAAGCAAACAGATTCGAGAGCTTCCGATAGGTCGTGTCGGCACGATTTGATTCACCGAATACGTACTATACGTATAAACTTGGTCCTATCTTTCGCTAAGTCAGCTCTACAAATATCCCGCTCGCTCGCCCGCGCTCGTGTCTATATACACGAAGCACATCTCTAGCTACTTAATACGCAGCGATAATAATCCACGTGGCAGAATTTTCATCGTTACAACAGTGTGCGCCATTTTTTATTTACGGCGCAAAAATTGGTATTAGGAGTGAAATATGCTCAAAATTCATGAAATTCATGAATTATATTAACTTTATTCAAACAAATGATGTTCGATTATAATTGGCCATGTAAAAATAGAGGTTCAGTGGGTTTATTTAAGCCCTACGTAATAATTGTATCCAAAAATCGGTTATAAATATGCAAGCGACTATTGGGTCTGCACAGTGAACAAAAAAGATTGACTTGTTTAGTTAATTAAAACTGTATATTTTGCATACGTTATATCTATCTGTTTCCTCGCGGCCCAGCTTTCTCAGAACTCGCCATTTTGTTCGTTAACCCGGCCTACAAATCTTATGTCGTTCCATAATAATCGCGAGTGTCCTTGGTGCTCCACGTGCTACTATTTGGCTGATTATGTGCGCGCGCAACTCTTTATTTACGTCGCTAAAACTCTCCTTCCCTCTTCACATGTTTTTAAATCACGAATTTTCGATCTAATCTCCTATGGTCTTACGATAAGTCGAAATTTCGTCAGGTGCGCGATAAGCTCATGAAATCAAATAAAAATTGCCTTGAACTCTCTCGTAGCAACATTCGAGGAGGAATAAAAAGAAAAGTCTTCCGCTCGACGACGCTCAAGCAGCCTCTGCGCATGCGTGTCAGTCTGACGACACTCGTCGCCCGAATTCGATGACTGCGAGATCTGGCATCGAAAGTGGGACCGAGTTCGTGACAGAGCTGTCCCGAATGAATGAAATCAAAGGTGGAACGAGATTGACACACGTTATTATAACGAGCAACGGGCGCCCGCTCGTGGGTTTCTTTTGCGTCTCGAAAAAAAAAAAAGCGAGAACGAGTTGTGCTCGTGGATCCGAAAGCAAAACATCGAGCAGAAAACTCGTAGGAAAAGGCTAGCTGCGCTCGCGATGCTCGAACGGTACGGGCGAGCGTTTCTACAACGTTTGAAGGTCTCCCAGGCCTCGGCTCTAGCGTGATGCAGGCTTAGTTAACTCTGAGTCGACTAGCGTTACTTTAGCGGGCAAACAGTTATTAGCCACTCGAGGAAAGACTTTACGGATCAAAAAAATGCATTAATTTTTTATCACCATTTAATTATTCTCAGATGCTCTTTAATTACGAAGTCTGAATCTCATTTTACGATCTCGACTGCCCGATGCTAATTAATTACAAAGGAAGCATTTCCCAATGCCAGGATTTATGAGAAGTTCAGTTAAGGTTCTCCGACGACCAAATATCAAAATTCGAACTTATATTAGAACTTAAGCATGAAATCAAGTTCGAGCTTAGGTTTGAACTTAAGCAAGAATTCAAGTTCGAACTTAGGTTTGAACTTAAGCACGAAATCAAGTCCGAGCTTAGGTTTAAACTTGATCACGAAATCAAGTTCGAACTTAGGTTTGAACTTCAGCAAGAAATCAAGTTCGAGCTTAGGTTTGACCATAAGCAAGAAATCAAGTTAGAACTTAGCTTCAAGCTCGAGCGTGAAATCAAAGTTCAAACTTAACCGACTGGCATATGTTTGGTGCACAACTTTTGACAAGAGAGGACTGCCAATGACTGTCGCACGTCCAGCGACGCAACTGATATATAGTGTACAGCTGGAGAGCCGAGCAGTAGCTGACAGACATGCGGGAGTTGCGTGTACAGAACGAGCGAGGTCAGGCTCACGCACGTGTTAGCGAGAGCGTTTGAATCAGCCAACTAACTCACATAGTACTATACTGTAGTGGTTAGTGTCGGATAAAATTTGTAGTGGGAGAGGCCACGCTGCGCTTTGCTGGTTCAGGGATCTTTTCGTCGACGACGTCACGAGAGCCTCGTTCTGCCTATCCCTGACTGATGCCACACCAAGGTTGATTAGTGGCTTCCCGGGTTATCGACTGGTTCTTCTTTTTTTAAAGCTGTATGGATAGCTCTTGCCCGCCCCCACTTTTTTGCTTTCTCGCTTTTCTGATAGATCTGGCAACTTTGTCATTTACATAGACCGGCTTGCCGGCCTATGCTCTACTTGTTTTGGGATCGAAAAACCTTCGGTTCATTGACCATTGTCCGAGTCACAATAAAACGCCTTACGAACAAAAGAAGTTCAACTCCCTCGGCTCCGTTAACCACAAATAGGTCGCAGGAAGAAAGAGAATAATTTGTGTGGTGTCTTTTCTATTTTTGTTTTTTTTTTCCTACAAAAATTGGTGTTAAAAATTACGTTCGAATTAAGAGAGCATTAAAACCGATTCACCCTTTTTTCGTCCCTCAGCAGCCTCCCAATATAACTGTCGATGAGAAAGATTTTTGATTGTCGATAAGTGCTTTCAAATATAATTACCGACAGTCGGTAATGTCGTTAATTACCTTCGGACGTAAAAAAACGAATTGTGGTGAATGCCATGAGAATCTTGTTTTGCTTATTCCTGAGTGATGTCAGATCAAGGTTGATTAGTGGCTTCTCCGGTTATCGACCGGTTCTTTGTTTACCGCTCGCCCCTCCCTTGTTTACTTCCACGCTTTTCAGATAGTTCTGGCAACTTTGCCATTTTGCCGGTTTGCCGAACTATGCTCTACTCGTGTTGGGATCGAATAACCTTCGGTTCATTGAACGTTGTCCGAGTCACGATAAAACGCCTTGCGAACAAAAAAGCTTTACTCCTTCGATTCCGTTAACCACAAATGGGTCGTAGAAAGAAAAATAATAATTCGTACGGCATTTTTTGGCTTCAGTATTTTTTTACGCTAAGACAGAGTTGAAACGGTTTAACCCTTTTTTCATTTGTAGTCTCTCAATATCACTGCTGATGCGATAAATTTTGTATCAGCGTTAAGTGCTTCAAGATACAATTACCGACGATCGATAAATCTCGTTAATTATCTTCGGTCGGAAAAAAACGAATTACAGTAAATTTCATAGAAAAAGAAATCACCTCTGACCTTGATAAATCGTCTTACCAATTGCGAAACCTTTAGAATGATGGAACCCTTTTTCACCACTTCTTTCCGCAATCGCTGTGGAACTCCGAAAGCTTTTAATTATAATTTCCTCCATCGGTTCATCGCATTAATTTATTTTTCACCAAAAAAAATTTAAATAACTCTTCGTTTCGACTCCTCCGTTAATTTTCCCCCGATCGTACAATCCGCTTCGAAGCTGCCTGAAAAGTGCCCGTCACTCGACGCACATTGCCGCTACGACGCTACCGACCACTCTTATTGGTAACGATTATACCGGTTCCGAGAGATAAAACATCGACGGTTAGAGCGGCGACGACGCTGTAACACAGCGTGTCGCCTCGGGTTGCGACGCAGCTGGAAATGATAATCGGGTCTCCGATTCTCCTTAAATTTGTCTCCTCCTATCTTTGTCTTTCAACAACAATTAACTGTAACAACATTTAATTATTTTTTGTTTTTGTTTTTTTTTTCGTTTCTTTTATTGAATCGCTGGTCTTTGCAAATCAACAATTACGCGCTCGCGGGTTCGAGCTTCTTTTCTTTATTATTATTATTTTGTCCAACATTCGTTTCGCCCGCAGTGCAGCGCTCGTAGAAACCCGCGATCACACGTTCGATGCGATAATCGTTCGACAAAATGCGTCTCCCCTTCGCTCGCTCTATAATATTAAATCTCAGCGATATAATTGTCTCCGAGGTTATACACGAGTCTCTCTCTTTCTTTGTTTTATGTATTCATGTGACTGTTTCTGTGTTTGTGTATTTTCTTTTTTTAACGTGAAATATGCGAAATTCAATAATCACGCGCGTGTACAATTACATTGTCTGTGTTATCGACGTGACAATATAGAGCTTCAATGATTTCTTTTTTTAAATATAATAATAATAATAATAATTAATAATGACAATGGTAATGATATACAATAATAACGAGATATACTAATTCGTATTAATTAATATTCAAGAGATAACAATTAAAATATACATACATATAAATCACGAATGTGCTATATATATATATAATATATAATATATATATATATATACATATACGTGTATGATAAAATTCAATCTGATTCATGATATGGTTCTCTCTCACACTCACATTATCTTTCTCTCTCTCTCTCTCTCTCTCTCTTGCTCCCTCTCGCTCGATCGCTCGTGATAAAATGATTAACAATTCAACGATTTTTCGCGTGATTCGTGCAACACTCTTTTTCCATTTTTTATTTTTTTTTCTAGATACTTGTTGCTTCTCGCGAAGTTTGCCCACGAGACATCTCATCATCAATCCAAAGCACAATTGCAGCACAATTATCGTTATTCAGACAAACGCGCCTTCTTCCAAATCCAATTATCAAATTTGTTTATATTTAATACGCAATAAGTAATCGTATATATATATATAACTCAAATATAGATTTTATATATAATATATATATATATATATATTTATATATAATATATACAGTACACGTGTTTATTTTAATCTTTTCGTTTTTCGAGTTTTTTTTTTCGATCACTTTTTCGTGGGCTTTTTTTCAGCGCTCGCATGCCGACGCTCGAGCGTGCTGTCACGTCGGTTCGAGATTCTGACGAACTTGTCGAGACACACACATATGCATTAAAAAAAAACCGTCTTTTGACAAAAACAAAAAAAAAATTATTAATGTACTTGAAAATTCGAAAAATCGATTGGCAAAATACGACAATCTATTTTTATATATCCTTTTCTTCGTTTTTCGAATACAATAAATGTTTTGCGACGTTCTTGCTGCGACTCTGTGACTCTCGTCACGTTCACTATGAGAGATCGATTGTTCGCCAATCGTCATTCCCCCCTCCCCAACCTCCGATAGTACCGAAATAGCTCGCGACGAAAGGTTCTTTTTATAGTGCAGTTCTCCCTTCGGTCACGAAGCTCTGCTCCGAATAAACTACGATCTTAATTTAAAAAACAAGAACAACAATTTTATGCGATTAACTTTGACCTCCGAAGCTCGTAGAGCGAGACGATGCGGAAAGTAGGAACGATAATGCCATACTAATTTATACGTAGTTTCACAACGATTGGCCGATGCGTAGTCGGGAAAAATAATCGAAAGTCAAAGTGCGTCGCGGATTTTTCGCTCGCTCTCTCTCTCTCTCTCTCTCTCTCTCTCTCTCTCTCTCTCTCTCTCTCTCTCTCTCTCGCCAGAAACGCGTGGGGATAATTGAGAGTCTTTCAGTCGTAAAGATAGGTGACGCAATTTTTTAATAATTTTTTTCAACAAAGTTACAAAATTATTTTTTTTTATATCATCATTTCTTGAATTATCATTTCCTAAGGAAAAACTAGATTTCTGAATTATTTTCACCATTCAATTTTCACATTCAAAAATTCAAAAAAATTCGACGTCAGGTTTTTGAGACATTACGACCAAAACGGAAATTCGTAGTTTTTTAAAAAGCTAAATTATTTAATAAAGTGGCAAAATGATCTTCCTTTTATCATCATTTTTTGAATTATCATTTTCTAAAGAAAAATTAAATTTCTAAATAACTTGCACCCTTCAGTTTCCGAGACATTCATTCTGAAAATTCAAAATAATTCGACGTCAGGTTTTTGAGATTTTACGACCAAAACGAAAATTCTAAGTTTTTTTTAACCCGTCTAATTTTCCAGTTTTTGGCCCTATCAATATTCAAAATTCGAACCCACCGAGATCACGAAAAATTGCTTAAAATAATCACCGGAAATCAATTAAAGTTTATTTGTGTGTGCCTCTCCACGTTCTCAGACAATTTATCAATAATTCGTCATCAATCGAATCGTCCTAAGCCCGGCGATGGGTAGTCAGAAAAGAGTTTAACAATTCGTCACACTTTCGTCTTTGTTGTTTTCGTTTTGTTTGTTTCGTCGTTCATTCATGTGCATTTTTTTTAGTATAACTTTATATACTAATATTTAATCGTTATAGACAGCGCGACGTGCAACACGCGGTAGAAAAGTTTCACCTCGGGGTACCCGGATTGGAAGGCATAGAAGGCACGCGGTACCTCGTACACAACATTTAATTTTATGAAGCTGTATATTTAATTTAATAATTATATATAACGATATATAATCTCTTTCATCCCGCACTGACACTCTCTTTTTTTTCTCTCATTACCGTTGCTTCTCTCAAACTCGAAAAAAGCAAAAAAAAAAAAAAATTGAAAAAAAATGTTTCATACGAACTTTTTCTTCGCTCACTTTTATCTTGGCAAAAAATTCTTTAACCGGTCGCCTCTTCGAACCTGGAGATTTGATCTCGTGTCTCTCGATATCTCGACGCCTAATATGATAGCTTGTGGCTCAAATTTTTTTAAACTCTATCCTCGCTTTTTGTTTTAAGATAATTAGCGATAGCCGAGGAATAAATAGTTTATTTTACCTAAGAAATATTTCGATATTTATAAATTCTGGGTCTAATCGATCTATCGTATTTTTTTCTCGTTAGCGACAATTTTGTTATTTTTGTCTACTTTGTCGTTTACAATTTTTTCTTCGAGATTTTTTGTGT
The DNA here is from genome assembly GCA_964017025.1 of Stenichneumon culpator. Classification (NCBI taxonomy): domain Eukaryota; kingdom Metazoa; phylum Arthropoda; class Insecta; order Hymenoptera; family Ichneumonidae; genus Stenichneumon; species Stenichneumon culpator. The sequence continues at coordinate 12,424,277 of OZ024779.1, read as the reverse complement.
GTTTTTTTCTAATTTCACGTTAGACGTTATTATAAATTTTTTCGTGTAGAATTCTCGATCACATTCAGCATGTTGTTTAGATTCGAAAAAACACGTCCTCGATCGAGACACACATCGTCAATAGTTTCCTTTTTCTTTTTTTTTCATTCTCGGAGGTCTCTAGTCTCTCTCGCAGAACTCGCTGGTCTTATTAAAATATTCCGTGTAAAAATAGTAAGTTGCAACGTTCGCAAAGTGTTTTTTTTTTTCATTCACGAACGCCAAGCACAGAGCGAGACAGAAGAAAATTTCATATCGCGCGCGACGCTTAAAAAATTCAATTTTTTGTGTATGTTTTTTTCTCTTTTTGTTTTACTTCGCTACTTAATAATAATCTTGGACTCCGTCACATCTCGCGAATCGGCGGAAAAATCTTTTTTTTAATACACGTCAATTTTTTTTTACGCAATCCTCGCAAATGATTTTTTTTTCCTCTTTCGATAAATCTCGCGACTCGCGCAAATTCTTTGCGCGAAGCGAAACGTGTGTCTGTGTGTATGTGTGTGTGTATTTCACGCGAAAAGTGGAGATCGACATCCCCTTCCACTCTCCCGTCCAAGATAAAAATGTTTCTTCCTCTTCCGCTTCCCCTTTACAAATTTTTTCAATCTATCGGGGATCGGCGATGTGACATTTTTTTTATCAATCGTAATACAAAAACATATTTCTCACCCAATCAGAATTTCGTAACAATATCGTGTACTCTACGCAACTACGATAGATATTACAGAATAAAAAACAATATTTACCAATTTTTTTTCGTACTAAAATTAATTAAAAACAAATAAAAAAATGGGTCTCGCCAATCCCCGACGATCGATATATAGAACATCATGACGATTCAATAAGAAATCAGCATCGATCTCTCGCAGACAATGAATCGTTATTGATTTTCCTCGAGGAAAATATTAATATATCGTAAAAACATCCTTAAATCTTTGAGTTTCTCGGCATCCGCGAGTGGCTCTAAGAGCGATACAAACTTTGTAGTCTTGAATCGTCGAATTTTTATGGATTTTATTTATTTATTTTATTTTTTATTAAAAATTCTTCGTTGGGGCTGACCATCGCCTCGAGATTGCGTTACTTTTAGTGTGCTTTTTTTCTTTATAAATCATGTTTTTTCCGTTCCTCGTTTCCAGAACGAGGAGTGAAAATTTAATTTTTTTTTCGCCGCAAAAGCAACGCTTTTCGTTCCCTTTAGATGGTTTTTTTTTCTTAGTCGATGATAATCGTGCTTCGAGAGTGGGGCAATTTTGCGCGATTGCCTATCGCCTTTCGCCTCTCTCTTCTCGATTCAATTGTTTGTTTCTTCGCTCTTTTGTTTATTTATTTTTATTAATTTTTTTCTTTCTTTCGCCGTCTGTGCAATTAATTTGTCTCAAGTGGGGTCCAACACGCGACGTTTCACCCGACTTCCGGCTGGCTGCTACGTCAACAGCTTGAAGAACATCAGGGCCAGCGATATGTTGATGAAGAGGACAATCATTACGAACTGCTGCCTCGAGAACCAGTCCTGTAACACGGAATCGTAAGGAACGATGAATTTCACAAATTACGGTACAGACATAAATTCATTAACAGATTAAACATAGATTAATTGCAATAAATCGATTTTTTTTTCAATAAATAATAATGTGGTGCAATTCGACGGTTTCGGCTGCGTCCTCGGAGTAGTTCGGCATCTGACGAAATTGCGTTACTTTGTCGTGTTAAATATACATATAGTATATGTATTTAGATGAATATATCTTTTTATTATATCATGTATATATATTTTATGCAAATATATAAGGGCATTCAATATCAAATCAGCGAATAGTCATTTTACAGTTTTTTGCGATTTTTTTTTTATGGTATAAATTGTATTTGGGCCTTCTGGTATTTTTATAAACTTGTGAAAAATTGAAATCCATTAATATTTGAGAAAGTTATGACCAATTAGAAAAAAAAACAATTGACACACGAACGAAACTCAAAACTTGCAAAAAAAAAAAATCGTGAATATTGAGATCCAATTATTGTGTGGCGCTTAAAAATCGTATTTTAAATCACAGAATCAGTGTGCATTTTATCAGATTTTTAAAGACGTTTTCGGAATTGGTTTTCCGAGGATTTAAAAATTTCACTGCTGGTAAAAAAAATGTGAAAAAAATCCCGAGACCTTTATGGGTCGGAAGTAACATACTAAAACATAAACTCGACGTTCGGCCGCTGATTTGAATTGCAATGGCCCATACATTTAACGAATGGCTCGAATTTTTTAGCCATAAACGTTTTCAAAAAAATCTGCCATCCGTTGACGAAAGTGAGCTGCAGATAAAAAAAAATAAATAGAAGTGAAATTGTTAATTTCAAATTCGCAGATTTTTTGTTGTTTTAGTATCGTTTTAGATTGAAGTGTTTGCGGTGCACAATAGAATGCGATTGTGAGAGCGAGAGACAGAGAGAGAGAGAGAGAGATATAGGATTAAAAAAATAATAAAAAAATAGGAATTATTTGAATTCGTATCGAGAACTCACTTTAACCTGAGGACTGACTAGGTAGAGAAGAGGATTGGCCCTGAGCCTCTCGCTCTCGTCGATCTGCCGGCGAACTTCTTCCCTCCGCATGCTGCTCAAAACGCTGACCTCTTCCCTGGACAACGGCGAGGTCGCTCTAAGCTGGATCGGCTGTTGAACGTCCGGCAGTGACTTCTTTCTCTGAAGGGGCATCGCCGCAACCGGCATCGCCTACAGACGGAGATTAGAGAGAGAGAGAATGTGTTTTGTGTGCCTGACTGCCCAACACCATGTGGCTGATTCATTAATTATCTTATATATTATATATACATAAATCTACGTATCTTTTCATTTTTATTTTATTTACGAAATATTTAGATCTGATAGCGATAAAAAGAAATTGAAAAATTTAGAATTTGTTTTAATTCCGACAAAACTTTGACTCGTATTTTTTGCTTTCCATATAATGAAAATTCGTAAGGACAACAAAAAATTACGAATTTTTTTATTTAAACAAGTCATAAGAAAAATTTAGACCTGAAAGCGATAACAAAAAATTGCAAAATTTGGAAGTTTTTTAAATCCCGATAAAACTTTGGGTCATATTGTTTTCTATATCTTCAAAATTCATAAGGAGATAATAAAACTTTACAAATTTTTTGTCTAATTTTTGTACAAAAAATTTAAATCCGATAGCGAAAAGAAAAAAATATATAAACTTAAATTCTTTTTTCTTCAATTCTGATAAAAGTTTGGATTATATGTTTTTTTTTGTATGTGTTCCAAATTCATAACAAAAAAAAATAAAAATTAGCCATTTTTTCTTCCTTTCCGCTATGCTTATGTATACGCAAGGGCAAACGGTTAAGGCATTTTCCTTATCCGCAGCAGCAGCCTCGAGGCCAGAGTCTCTGGCTTTCGCGCTCGGACTTTGGCCCGCGGCCAGAAAGCCGGAACTTCGAAATTTTCGTCGAAAACCTTGCCTTTTATTTATAAAATAATCTTAGAACGGGAGTTAGAGAATATGCGCACAGCCCTATCGATAATGTTAGAGACAGACAGAGGCAAGAAGCGACTCGCGACAAATTGTTATTGACACAGTGTGGCGAAGCTGATTGGCAATCAATTTTTTTTTCTTTCAACTTTTTCGACTCCGAGCACTGCGCGAAAAATTTTCCTGCGCATTAACGATCGTACCTCCACGGGAGGCGCGACGATCCAGGACTCCGAGGCCCTCCTGGCCATCAGCGCGGGGCTGCATAGGAGGGCTTCCTCCTCCTCGTCAGGCTCCGACCAACCAAACATTTTTTCCCTCAAACTTTTTTAACCAGTCCCAAATTTAAAAAATAAATAAATAAAAATAAAAATCTCACTTCCGACACTTTTTATTTGTCGATATATCGCGCATTCGTCTGCTCATATCCGGTAAACAAAATTCGAAAAAAAAAAAAAAAAATGAATTTACGAATTTCGTATTTGAGTCCCCATGAGATAATCTTGAGCGTCCTTGACCACGAGATTGTTCAGGGACGGAGACGGACGGATGTAGCCTTTCCCCCTCTCCGCCGCTCCGCTTTCGCTCCCTTCGACCGAACTTTCGGAGGCCGCCTTCCGCGCACTCAATTTTAGGGTTTGGCGGCTCGATGCGATTTATTTTTTTTGTTTTTTTTTTTATAAAAAAAAAAATCTAAAATTTTTGAACGATTGACGGCGATAGATTGTGATTGTAGTGAGGAGGGAGAGAGGAGAGCCGCGAATTGCGATGGGAACAACGAGCGGCCTCCTGGTGAGGAAGCCAAACCGCGTACTGATCCCTCGGACCTGCCTCTTGTTACCGAAATAGAAACATTTGCCGTTTGCCGCGCGTCTCCGAACCGAAAAAAGTTACGCCCCACTATCGCCCAAGATCATCGGTGGCCGTCGAAATAGACGGTCCGCGCGATCGCGCGATCGCGCGAGCGAGCTTTCGCATGCTATTTATTTGGATTTGCGAGAGCGAGGATGGCCGGGTAAAGTCCGCATAAATCAGCCCGCTTGATCTTGACTATATTATACAATATTATAGTGAAGAAAATTACATATTTTTTTCTGTAGATTTTTGAAATAATTATAATAAAAATCAATGCACTTAAGTCACAATCCCGATACTTTTCATTCTGCTCGAACGATCACTTTTTGCGCGGTCGCGCGAAAGAGTTTCCGCATTTATTTATTTCGATTTGCGAGGGCGAGGATGGCCGCGTAAAGCTCGCATAAATCAGTCCGTTTGATCTTGACTATAGTTATATATTTTTTTTTCAATCCGTTTTTGGAATGATTATAATAATAAAAATCAATCCACTTAAGTCACAATCCCGATACTTTTTATTCTGCTGGGGCAAACACTTTTTGCGCGGTCGTGCCAGCGAGCATTTGTATGTTATTTATTGGGATTTGCGAGAGTGAGGATGGCCGGGTAAGGCTCGGATCGATCTGTCCGTTTGATCTTTGACTATAGTTATTTAAAAAATATTTTTTATCAACACATTTTTGCAATCATTATTTTAAAAAAGTCAATCCACTTAAATCAGAATCTCGGCAGTTCTTATTCTGTCCGGACGGGCACTTTGTCTTCAAGGCGGTCCAATTTTGCCGAAAACCAATATTTTTTGGCTTCTTTGTACCAAAATCGATACGCCAGACTGTACCCGACACATCTGTCGAGGCCTCGCACCGATACGACATCGCGTGCGTGATTCTCAGACTCCGGAAGTCCACCTACAATTAATATACCCAAAATCGCGCTGATTTACGTGCTCAACCCCTAAATCAACGCGATTTACGACGTGCACCATATTTCCCTAATATACCCTATCAAATAAAAAAAAAAGTTTCCAAACTTTAATTTAAAAAATAAAAATCAACAGACGCAGCTGGCTGCAATTCGTCCGGCCGAACTGCAGCCGGACTTCGCGCCTTTTTTTTCCCCACTACAAATTCGATGTCGTGCGCGCTCACCGACCACCGTACAGTGGTAAAGCAGAGCGGTTTCAGCGAGAAACCACGCGGGCTTCTAGCATTCATGCGCGCAGATGCAATTAGGAAGGAAGAGAAGCGAAGGGGAGCGGAGGGGGAGACCGAGAGAAGCCGAAGCTCGAGCCTCGATCGAGTCGAGGTCGCACTAGCTCCGCATCAGCTGCTCGCAAACTCGATCCACCTACGAGTACTTCAAGAGCGGAAAACCGCGATACGCACTCGCCTGGCCGAGTGGCCATCGTCGTGGCGCTTGTTTTCCCTCCCCCTCCCCCCCCTCCCTTCCCCGTCTCCCTTTCCGCCCCCGCAAAACCCTTTCCGTCGCTCGACATCTCCGCCGTTTCGCTATCAGCCGGCCTCCAGATTAGGGGGAGGGGGGGGGGGGGGGCGATGGACCGGAGACGAGAATACATTGGCCCGTTAATGAGCTTCGGAGAACTTTGGGATATACAATAGCGGCGTGAAGTGGTTTACCGGACGATGAAATTTTACCGCTAATGGTCTTTATAACCGATAAATTTTATGCACACCCCCCCCTCCCCTCCCCCCCCCTGTTGTACTCTGGTCCGAGACGAAAATACTCTTCCGCGGAGGAATTTTGTTTTCATTTACGCTCATACCGACAAAGCACAATATCGGGGGCTTTATTCCCGAAATTCTAAAACGGTATTCTCCCATATGGTGTTTATTTATTTTTTGATATTTTTTTATTATCATGTTAGTGGTTAGAAATTTTATTTAATGAACGTGAAGAATAATAGTGGACAATTTTTGATTCATTGGTTTTTTTTTGTTTATTTCAGAATTTTGAAAAATTTTCTATCTCTGGTTTATGGTAATTATCGCCTATCGGGTTTTCAAGCGCGCACGCACCGTACTGTTTTCGACGCATTGCAACAATCTAGCCGAAGCAAAATAGATCGAACGATTGCAAAGATAGACGGAAACAAAAATACACTCGGAGCTCTCGAAATATGCGAACGTCTGTTCTCGAGTGCTCTCGCATCACGGACACAAATCTGTCGACACGAGTACTCATTGTCTCTTTCTTTTGCCTCTATCTCTCGCACATAACGCCACCAACTTTTGGCAGGGGCTCGGAGACGAAAATCGAACGCACCCTTATCTGCGACAAAGTTAATCAGTAGAAACTCATCTGTTTGTTTTCATTTTGTTATAAATTTTCACCTTGCAAAGTTTGCTCAAAAAGATATTGGTGGTTTTTAAATAAAGTGCATATTTGAATAATCCAAATTCAATTTTGAACTCAGAATTTATTTTTGGACTCAACATTTTTATGAAATTTAGATTTTACTTTCCACTTCGTAAATTCGACGAAATTATCGATTAATGACGTTAATTGATACGCACAATGAGAGCAGCCCCGTCTCCATCAATTTTTCGATATATGTAAAAAATAAAACAAGAATAGTACTGATAAGAGAATAGACGAAAAAGTTACATCAATTTTTCTTTTTAGTTTTTTATTTTTCTTTTATTCATTATGTTCCTATGCCCGGCAAAGGGCTCCTGCTGTCCTGGCAGGTTGTGCTTAATTCTCGTCACAGACATTTATTTATTTATTCATTTATATCGTATATAATATATAATATATTGTTTTTGTGTTGTGTTGGCTGTTTTTTTTACTCACACATGCAGACACCTCGATTAATATTTAAATGACTAAAGCGACGTCTTATTAACTTTCACGTGATCGGTAAACACGTTCTTGTGCGAGCGAAAATTATTAGAAAACGAATCGCAGGTCCAAATTTTCAATAACAAATTCGATCTTAAGATTGAATTTACCCATAAAAAATTTGGGTCTCGAATCTGCTGATTTTTATTGTGGTTGTTTTTTCATCATTTCTTTGTCAAACTCTGAGGGAAATAGTATTTTTAATATTCGTTAAATAGATCGTCAATTAATATCGTTTCAATTTGTGCAGACACGTTCATAATTTTACAGCTATTTTTTGGTTGTGATTTTTTTGTTTGTTTTTAATAGAGGTACAATGTTTCACCGTTGCGAAGAAAGACACTTTTTAATATTAAGCTTGGCACTTTACGTCGATCAAGAAACTCGACCCCCTCTTTCGGGCTGTACACATAACGCGGGGATGCAATTCGTGTGATTCGTCAATTGTGGAACGATCGAGGAGTTTCGATGTTTCGTTCGGTATCCCTAGAAATTTCACCCCTTTGTCGGTCCATCCGGACGCTCGCGAATTTAATCACTCAAGTTTGCGCTCGAGAAATCAAGTTCGAATTAAAGTTTATTTTATTAAAACACAAAAAAAAAAACCTCCGGGACGATTCTGTATTAGCGACGCGATTTTTCATTTCTCGGCAATTACATTACATAGTGAGACGGATATTACTTTTTTTTTCGAAGTTAATTCACGAACGTTGAGTTATTAATCGCACGCTATAGCATTTTTTCGTACAGTTAATTTACAACAAGTATGGTATACATGAAATGCATTCCGGTACGAGATCATCGCTATGATAATAACAACAATAGTAATAGTAATAGTACAACGTTATGTATAGTACAGTATAATGTTATTTAAATATAATTATCTAAAGAGTAAAGAGTGTGGCGGTTAGAAGCATGCGTTAGAAAAATAATGTATCTCTGACAAACATGTGGGAAGGCGGTGGTTCTGGGGGTGTGGAGGATACGGAGTTATTTCTTTTTTTTATCACCCATCATATATTTCCCCGAGAGCAATTCTTAATTTTTTTCCGCGTGGTCCCGACCGTAATGAAAATTTGTTTTTGTTTGTCTCAAAAAAAAGCTCCTATTAATGGTGAAAAAAAAAACGCGACACTGTTTGCGCCCAGCCAGCGAAAAATTGTCTCAAAATGATAGTCAATGACAATGAAATATGCGGGTTTTAGGGATTCGCGTGGTTCGAGGTCAGTGATTTTTCGGGTTAAGATGGTCATTCGTAAATTCAATTTTTTTTTAATTCAAAAATGTATTTTTAGTTTCGCAATATCAATTTTTTTTTTCTTCAAATTTGATAGCAATTAAAGATTTTTATAGAAAATCGTATTGGTAGTTCGAACCAATGTCCATCTTGCTCCAAAAGGGTCGGGTACATTCTCGTGGTAGTGGTTCAAATATATGCTCCAGAAAAGTTTTGAATATATAGAGATAAATATTATATCAATGCGATGCAGTATTATGTTATAGAAAAAAATAAAACAAATAAATTGCCAATAAATCTTCCGGTCCCCGCCTCCACACCCGCGCCACAACCTTACCTTCCCGATCACTCTCCGTTATGAATAATATTATAATATTTTATCGATCGCCGGTACGATTCGATCGGACGTTAATTTTCTCTTTTCTCGTTGAACAGTAACTCGAGCACGCGCTCCCGGAGCACGATTCGCTCATGTTTTTTTTTTCTCCTCTTTAGGCATTCTCCCACTTGTATATATAGATATAATATTTATTTGTATTATACAATGTATGTATGGGACGTTCCGTGTCAAACAGTCTTTTGACACAAATTCAAAGTTTTTTCAGTTCAAAAGACCTTGAATGCATATTTATTCACTTGTTTATTTATTTATTTATTTATAAATGTTGCTGCAATCTTGCCAGAGCTTTTGTTATCGCATGTCGAGACTGCAAAAAAAAATGCCAATCGAGTTTTTTTTTTTTATTGTAATTTTTCAATTATTTTCTATAAGTCGTATATACGTGAGCAGAAATGGCGCGAAAATTTAAGCTTATTTCAGGTATCCGCTTGACGCAGAACGCCCTATATTATACATGGTTTAGGTACACGTTTATTTTTTTTCCATTTTCCCTTTACAATTCGCCCTCGGCGAAGTCACTCTCTGGCAAATATTGAATATTAATGTTAAATTAAAAAAACAGTTCAAACGACAACGCCGACGCAGAGAAATAAAAATGTATTATGTTTGGAGGGCACGTTTGTTGCTTGTCTCGCAGTGAAGGAACTGTGCGGTATTATACGATTTATCAGTATATATATATATATAACAATAAATATACTATATGAATATATAGATATATATATATAGTATATGAATAATAGAATAATTTTTTTTCTTTTCTCTTGTGAATTATTGTTCTCCGAGTGTGGTCTGTGAAATTTGTTTTTCTATTATTTTTTTAGACGTTCAATCAAGTATACTATATGTAGTAACGTGTATGTGAAGTCTCAACAATTAATTTTCATCGATACTCAGTTAATCTTTTTTTTAGCAGTACGAGTTTGGAAATTTTTATTTCTCGTTTTTTAAGGTTTAAATAACATCGAACATTACGCGATACGAGCGCGTGCCTTTGAAGCGATGAAATTATTGTCGCCGACGCCGAAAAATTTTCAGTTTTCAACCCTCAATTTTCATTAATTTTTTTATTTTATTTTTTATTTTATCTCTTTCAGAGAGGACTCTCGGACCGGAAGTGAGGCCCGCTATCATGTCTTACGGGATCTACGTGAACTCGCTAGAAAAATAAGTGTGTACGATAGGCACTATATTGCTGGCCCGGTCGAAGATTCCTCGAGGATTTATCTCGTCAGAACGAAAATTTATCCGACTCGAGTCGATTATCATCGGCTCGACAGGCACGCGGCTCGGACTTCGCGACAGAGCTAGAAACAACGACACGTCTACCAGGTACACATCATCTCTACCACCCAAATGGTTCGATTAATCCTTTTTTTTCGTAATTTTTAAGTTTTTTTTTCTTCATTACTTTAGTCAATAGTTTTGGCGATGAATTTTTTTCTTTTTTTTTTTTATCGAGAAGTCACATTTTAATTTTTTCCTCGTGTTAAGATTTTCAGGCAGGATGAATGTCTCAGTCGCTGATTCGTGATGAATTTTCAATTTTTATATATTACATTTTTTTATCGAACCTTTAACTGTCATTGGGAAAACAGCGCGCTTTTTTTGTATAATTAAGTTTCGAGGGCCGAAGAAATTTTTTTTTGTTTCCTCAAAAATGTTGACAATATTCAAAAATATAGTTTGCCGCTCCGCAATCTTCAAAAAGTTCGAAAGCTAATAAAATTTAATTTAAAAAAAATGAACAAATTCGCAGATGGGAGAAAAAGAGCACTTTTTCTGTCAGGGCGAAAAAAAAATTGATCGCAACCATCAGTATAATTGTTTAGTCGCATTGAAGGCAAAAGTTTGTTGTTCAACTGAAGGGGGTTTGAAACTTGTTTCCAGCGACTGGGACATCCAACTAATTTGCCGCGCGCTCGTCGCAGCGCGTGCGGTTCACCGTATACGACATTAAAACTCTGATTAAAACCGTGAGCAAATACTCGGCTCTCTCTTGTGAATTGTCACGCTCGACGCGATTTCAACAGTACGCTAAATGGAATTAATTTATAATTTATCCTTCACAAGCTCGTTTTTGTTTGCCAAAGATCGAACTTACTTTGAATACAATATTCCTCCGGACAATTATACAATAATAATCGTTTCGTTTATACAACAAAGTGGTCGCAATGTCGAATTTTAAATTCGAAATTTTAGAAAAAAAAAACAATAAAAAAAATTGTTTTCAAGCTCGTAAGACAAGTTTAGTTGGACCATATCGCACTCGGGAGTAGTTTTTTAAAAAATGTTATTGTAATCTTTTTTGAAAAATAAAATCGAGTGCACTTATGTCCATGCATCGTCCCCCCGCGGGCTCGTCTTTGTATACTGTGTATATATCAATATAATAATACAATTTTTTCTTTTTTTTCGGGACAAAAAACAATAATTCGCGAACGAAATAATAAGAGTGTCAGATAATCGACGTATATTTAAACTTGTTAAAATGTACTTATACTCATAGGGTAGCGCGGCCCTTTGATGTTGCGGCGAAGCAGGCGGGGACCGTCCGGCTCGTGTCCTGGGTACGCATGCACAGAACACAGCACAAAACACCACACAGTTACAGACAGACAGAGACAAATTTGACAGTGAGATAAAGATAGAGAGAGATCGAGAAAAATTGATAAAACGTGAGGAAAAAAATGTTTAATTATGAACGAAAGAAAAATACGTGAACTGACGGCGTTTAGATTGTATCGCGATCAGACAGGGCCGATGATTTATGAGAGATCGGAAGCAAAGACTTTTAGGCGAGTGTGCCACAGAATTTAAAAAAAAAATCAAATTCTTGACTTAAGGTCAAGAATTTGAAATTCTTGGTTTCAGGAACTACTGAGATACTTGAAAAAAATGAAAAATTTGTAGAACCTTCATCGAAGGCACGGTCTAATTAACATAGATCGATGACTATTGAATAATAACTATTTAATGAAAAAAAAAGAAACATTTCAATTACGACAATTTCGCGTTGGATTCCAAATTTTAAGAGTCGGTACACTCACCTAAAAGCATCAAATTTACACGGGTATTGGCATGGGTAGAAATTTATCAAATCATAATAACAATAATAATAATAATAATAATAATAATAATAATAATAATAATAATAATAATAATAACATTAATAATAATAATACCAATAATAGTAATAATATAATAATAGTGATATAAAATGAAATAAAACTATTAAATTTTGCACAACCTTTATCGAAGACAAGGTCTAATAAACATAGATGGATGAGGATCTAATAACGCCTATTTGATACAAAAAAGAAAATGAATTAATTCCGCGTTGACTACCGAACTGATTGCCGAAGTTATAATCCAATTACGTTAATTAGGGACTTTGAGCTGTATGTAAAGTAGGAAAGTTTTATCGAGCGACGAGGGATGTGATTTATTGCACGGTCGTAGGTCAGCGAAATCGGTCCCAGGGTGGAAGCCGATCGGTGAAAAAAAAAAAAGTTTGCTTCGAGTAACTCGGAGTGTCGGACGATCGGGAGGATTAATGAATTTATTTAACGAGGGTCGGGGAGAGTATGAGAGCGAGTGATCGATGATCAGGAGGTAGAGCAGGAAAGTCAAAGTAATGAATCCAAATGAATTTAATTCGCAAGAAGTTGTGGACTCACCTTGGGAATTCCGATCCCGGCACCGACTCCAGCAGCGACGGAACCCCGGCCGGGCGGTACGTACAGGCTCTCGGTGCGTTTCGGCTGGCCCTGACTCGGGAGGATTTCCTGACCGAGGCCACGATTTTTCAGCAGCGCACCCTCGAACTGGCTCGAAGTCGGCGGTACGTACGTCGGCGTCGCCGCACCGCTGCCGACGACCGAGCCGTTCAGCGGCGTGCCTGACCTAGCTAGACTCGCACCCCTTGCGGATCTTTCGCCGCCACAGAAAAAAAAAATTATGAAAAAGCGTGCTTTTGTATTTTAATCAAGCTTTTGTCAATTTTTTTTATCTTTCGGTCGGTAAAACAGGGATAATTTTTATTGAGGGTTAATTTAGCTCGCCCAAGGTTTGATTCTAAAACTGAAACTCAACTTCGATGAGGAGATCGAACTCTGGCTCGATCCTCCGAATTTCATTCTCCGGCAAAAGATCTTTTACCGCCAGGGAAAAAAAATTGTGAACAAGGGTGGAATTTTTTTTTTTTTTATGAAAATTTTAACCAATTTTTTAATGTCTCGGTGGGTAAAACAGGTTTAAGATTTATCAAGGGTTAATTTATCTCGCTCCAAGGTTCGCTCCGAAGGTGAAACTCATGTTCATGACGATGAGCTCAAACTCGAGCTCGCAACTCCGACGACGAAATGATTTTTTACGAAGTAATCAGTTTTGCTTTTTTACCTGTCGGCGATGTCTTGATTCGGTCCGGCCACACCCTTGTCCACTGACGGCTGTCTCGATCCCATCAATCGATTGTGGACTCGGGCGTATCGATCCACGGAACTGTCTCGACTGGGTGGCCTCTTGTAGTGGTCCAGCCTAAATAAAAAAAAATCACACCCGACCTCAGTAAAAATATTTACAAATTTTTTCATCATATTTCGACCATTCGTTGCTCTTCGGTGTTCAAACAACGATAAAAAAAGCTAAAAAGATAAAAAAGTTTGAGACTTCGATGATTCTTGTACCGACCAAGTTTTCCATGAGTTGATGCCTTTCTAAGACAAACAACGAAAACAAAAATTAAAAAAAAGATCAAACAATTTGAGATTTCGATGATTTTTTTACCGGACAAGTTTGCCGTGAGTTGATGCCTTTCTAGGACAAACGACGCTAAAAAAATCAAAAAGAAAAGCGATCAAACAGTTTGAGATTCCGATGATTTTTGTACCGGACAAGTTTGCCGTGAGTTGATGCCTTCCTAAGGCAGACAGCGATCAAAAAAATCAAAAAGAAAAAAACGATCAAATAATTTGAGATTTCGATGATTTTCGTTCGGCACAAGTTTCCATGAGTTTGACGACTTCCCAAGGGAATCCGTCTCAGGAAATCACAGTGCTCACAGAATTTTTTTGCTTACCTGTCGTTCAGAGACTGATTGACGACTCCACCGCCGACTGGACGATCCTGGGGGTTGAGAATTCGCGAATTCCTTCGTATACTCGTAGAGCTCGGAGGTCTCTGGGCGTCCATCGTCGCTCCGTCGTTTTGGTACTGCGATTGTTGTTGGCCGGGTTGTTGGCCGTAGATGGACTGAGGGTTGTACTGTCCGGGTCCGTACTGGTTCGGTACCACCGGAGCCTGAAACGGTTTTTCATGTTAATTCCTCATGCAGCATAACTAAAATGAATTTCCAATTATACGTTTCGTTGTCCAAATCAATTTTCAAAAATCGTAATTTTGATGTCGGACGACTCGATACGATTACAAGAAAGGACACATACACAGAGAGCAGAGAGATCGTCGACAGAAGTTTGGGTCGAAGCAGCTGTCTCAGCTAATCGACTCTTAACAGTAATGGCGATTCAACGACATGTAAAAAAAAAAGATAATGGAAATATATAAACACGAAACTCGTTCCGTACTACGGGCCAATTTCGGACTCTAATCACTCAGAGAAGGGGGGGTTTGGATGTTAAACGAATTATTTGGAACTATGATGGATGCAAATGTTTCACGGGACAATCTCTAATCAGCATCAACACGAGTCTCGTGCTAGCTTACACCGTAAGGCTGTGTTCCAAATTGATTCATTTGGGCCATTCCCATTGGACTGTACATTGTCGGTGTCAGTGGATACAATATCTAGAATCATAAAGAAACGGAAAGAAAGAACGAGGATGTTCTCCAAGCTGTTGCCGGAATCGTCCGTGATCCGGCAAAGATTTCCTTCATAAGGTAGATCAGGCGAAATGAAAGACCAACGCGACTGACGATGAAAAAGGGCTATGATTCACAAAGACAACGATCGTTGCGAAATGTCGACCACCGATAACAAGAATGATCTGGTCTTTTTTATCACCTGTTGACTCGAGTACGGCTGCTGGAACTGAGTGGGATATCCCTGCGGGCTCGGATTCTGCGGATATCCTGGATAGTGATCGGTCTGTTGATTCCCGACGTTGGGACTTTGAAACTGGGCGTACTGGCCGCCCTGAACGACGAACTGGCTGGGTCCGCCACCGGGTCCGTAAGGTCCTCCGCCACCCCCGACGGCGCTTGCCTCGTAGCCCATCGGATACGCCCCCGCTAAGCTGTTCGGAAATTGATTCTGCAGCGGTATCTGCTGTTGGCTAGGATTCTGCATCTGATTCGGATAGGGACTTTGGCTGTAAGGATTTTGGCTGAGGGCCGTCTGGGGCAGTTGATTCGACAGCTGATTGCTCGACACCGGATTCGTCATTTGATTCTGCATCTGTGTCTGCATTATCGTTGGATTTTGTCCAGTGGGCATCTGGTTCTGGGCTGGCTTCACGCTCGGGCGTCTTATCGACTGGCCGATAGTTTGACCGAGCGACTGTCCAAGACTTCCGGTCCCACCGGTGTCAACGACGTTCGACGACTTCAGCGGGCTCGACGTCGCCGACTGATCGCCGATGCTCGACGGTCCCGAGCCAGGATTGCCGGTTCCGGATTTCTGAAGTATACTCTTGCTCGGCATGGCGTCCTGAGGCGGTGGGACGTACTTCGGTATCTGACGATTCCGTAACCTCTCCAATCCCGGTTGCCGGAAATCTGGCGCGAATTGCCTCGCGGTCTGCTGCGCCAGCTCGGAATTTTCTCTCGCGTGCTCGGCCGATAGATCGGCGGTCTCGGCCCGTTTCCTCGCCATTCCCGCTCTCGATGCGGCTATGTCGGATTTCTGACGGGACATCCTCCTCGCGGTCTCCGACGCGGCGACCGCCGCGTCTATCCTCTCACGAAATTTCGCCGATCTTATGAGAAACAGGTGTTTCTTCTTCTGGGACGTTATCAGTACGTTGTTCTTGTACTTTCCCTCCTCCTTGCTGCCGTCCCGAAAGGTCGTCACACCGTAGCCGTACTTTCGATTGTTGAACCACTCGCCCTCGTAGCGGAGACCGTCGCTGCGCTCCGATATACCGAAACCCGTTCGCTTGTCGTTCTTCCACTCGCCCATGTAGGTCTCGGTCACGGACGCGTCCATCTGCTCGTCCTGGAAAGCGAATTAGGCAGCTTGACTATCGAATCAAATTGGGGTGGGCATTTTTTTTTCTGGGGAGGCTGGGCTGGAATGACTTGGAATCGTGGAATACCTCGATCACGAAGGACGCATTGCTGTCCGTGTGCACGGAAGCCGAGGCCTGACTCTGCGAGCTTTCGGTCGACATCCAGGAAGCGGAGCTTGCATTGCTCCTAATACTGCCGCCGGTTCCACGCTTCTCGAGGTCTCCGGTACTTCTTTGCTTTCGAATCTTAAGGCCCTTTAACGAGAGAAAAGGAAAAAACATGTTTGTACATAGGTCAACCGTGGTCCGCCGGAAAGACTTATTATTGCAACGGTACCGAGAGGATTCCTTTTTTCAACGACTTTTCCGTGAGACTTTTTCGCCTCGCTGGAGGATCATCGCTTCTAGCTTTGAGGACGAAGCCGCCCCGGCTGTCGTCCACCCGACGGTCCCGTTTGTCCGTCGGCTCCGGCGTCGGTGCCGCGGCCGGTGCGCCATCCGTGCTTCTCAGGGACGTCAGGGACGCCCGGATGGCCGCCTGTTTCGGTGGCTTGTAGTGGCTCGCCAAACCGAAGGGTGCACTCGCCCTCACGCCGTAACCGTGACGCATACCTCGAAGCCATTGGCCCTGATATGTCCCTGCAAACAATGTTCTTTTTTCAATTTTCATTTTTCATTATGTTTTCTAAAATTCGAGAAAAAAAATTGCAGGATCGTGTTCGATGCTCAAAGCCGAGAAAACATTTCCTTTACAATAATTCTCTAAAGTGCACAGTTTCCGAGATACGATGGTATCAAGAAGAGCCTCTTTTCCAGCGCTCTCATTGGCTGAAAGCTTTACCTTCGCTAACTCGAAAACCATCTGGCGTACAAAGTTTTACCAAAGGGAAAGTTTGTTCAGTTTTAATCGTACAATGCAGCCTCGCCGTTTGTTTCCTCCCAACTACATCATTTTTTTTTTCGCCTAACGTCTGACACAATCGAGAACCCAGGCTCTCGCGCCTCGCTAAATAGTTATTTATACAATCGTTTCATTTCGGTCTCTCTCCGCCCGAATTATCGCGACACTGACAAAATGCTATTTTCACAGTGGTATCGTTCTACTTTGTATTTAGAGCTGTTATCGATGCGTAGACCAGAGCTCCTGTATCGGCGGTTGTATCGGAATAATTGCACTATTGTTTTTGCCAAAAGGTGGACCGGATTTCGAAACTCACGTTTGACTTATCTCGTAGTCAGCGAGGGCTCGTGGATGAGTCATCGAGGCGATGAGCTGCTGTGCAAACACACAGCGGTAACTCGCGTCATTCAAGGAGCTAACTGAGCGTGCGAGTAAGCGGGGGAGGTCTCGTCAGAAAACTCTCGAGTTTACTCCGCTCCGTATACTTATACACGGCGACGAGGGACGACGACGAGGGCGGGGGAGAAACGAGCTTTACGTTCTTCGCGTGCGTCCTCGTCGACGGTTGTGCGCTCCCGGGAAATCGCGTTGAATCGTCGAATTCCGATCCCCTTAACGTCATCGAACAAATCCGGAGTCGACGGCCACCGCAACCTCGTCGATGTACAGAGTTTCCAAATTCTCGGCGCGCGTCAACGACGCCGTCGCTCGCTCCTGTCTTGACTCAGCAATTTTTTTTCCTTTCCGCTACCGATACCCTCGGGATTATCGGAAGGGGAAAAATGAGACTTAGATAAACCACCGAAAGGAGAAACGATTGGCTGTTGTGTTCCTAATTTTCATGAGTTAGAAAAGGAATTTGATCTTAGGTTTGATCTTAGGTTTGATCTTAGGTTTGATCTTAGGTTTGATCTTAGGTTTGATCTTAGGTTTGATCTTAGGTTTGATCTTAGGTTTGATCTTAGGTTTGATCTTAGGTTTGATCTTAGGTTTGATCTTAGGTTTGATCTTAGGTTTGATCTTAGGTTTGATCTTAGGTTTGATCTTAGGTTTGATCTTAGGTTTGATCTTAGGTTTGATCTTAGGTTTGATCTTAGGTTTGATCTTAGGTTTGATCTTAGGTTTGATCTTAGGTTTGATCTTAGATTTGATCTTAGGTTTGATCTTAGGTTTGATCTTAGGTTTGATCTTAGGTTTGATCTTAGGTTTGATCTTAGGTTTGATCTTAGGTTTGATCTTAGGTTTGATCTTAGGTTTGATCTTAGGTTTGATCTTAGGCTTGATCTTAGGCTTGATCTTGGGATTGATCTTGGGATTGATCTTAGGCTTGATCTTAGGCTTGATCTTGGGCTTGATCTTAAGTTTGATCTTAAGTTTGATCTTATGTTTGATCTTAAGTTTGATGTTAATTCTGAATTACGATATAAGTCAACGTTCAATAATATCGTTCGTATTATTAAACCTTGAATGTAGCTTGACGTGCAAGTAAATATTCTTCGTTAGCATATGGAAACTTTATACGATACACTTACGTAATTTATGAATAAAATGATCGCGAGATATTTTTTTCATTCGTTCCGTAGAGAAATGAAATGCGAGTAAAGATGCGGATAGCCGAGCTGAGATACGGGTCACGTGCGAGAGCAGAGCGTCAGGCACCACCCCTCTGTCCGATACTCCCGTTTCTTCTCTCTTTCTCTTTGCCAACGGTGTCCTCGTCGTCTGCCGCAAGCTTCGCTCGCGTGCTTATCCAGGTCAACTCTCGCAGCCACTATACACCGCCTCTAACGTTTTTCCTACGTATATTTCTACGTTCCATCTCGCTCGCACGCTTTATCGCTCTCCGCTCGAAAGCTCACGACAGAAACAAAAAAATAACACGCTGAGAAAGACAGAAAACCCTTTCTCGCGTACAACGGCGATTCCGTGTATAATAGAGGAGTCAACGCTCGTAGCGTTCCGATTGTACGGGAATGAGAAATTGGGTGTCTGACCGCGTCTGATGAAATCATGCTCCGATGTTCATTTACCGATTTTTTAAATATTTTTTAATCCTTCAACACATCACTGTGAAGCGAATTAGGGGGCAAAGGGGACTATCTTTTATCAATTTTTGTCGGGACCCAAAATGAACCACGGTGTTTCGTTTTGCCCCTTTAAATAATCGTTCCTTCGCTTCCACTTCCTTACTTGTATCTTTTTTTTTTCAATATTGTATCTACTTGGCTCGAACGAGTTAACATTTTTGTGAATGTTTTTTGCCGGAAACGCCTCGAATAGGGCGACGATTAGTCCAAGTGGTTTCCGGAATAACCCGGAGACTCGGATGCGAATGAAAGATAACGAAAACAAAATAAAAATCTGCACCGGTGTTCCGTACAGTGTGTGTGCGAGTTGGCTCGAGAGCCTCCAGCTTTAGCGAGCCAGCAACGGGGCATCTTAGGAAGCCTCGACGTCGAGAGGGTCTGTTGGCTCGAGTCCTGAGCGAAGATAACAACAGCGACGATAAGAGGAAGAGTCCGGGAGTGAGAAAACGCCAAGATCTCGATCTCGAGAGTCGTCGGAGCTCCTCGGTTCGGTCCCACTACTCGTTCTCGCTTTTCTCCCCAATCGCATCACCGGACTCTTTCGTCCTCCCTTGACGACCGCTCGTCATCCCCGCGGATGCAATCACCCGCGAGATCCGGAAGTCCGTTCCCTGGACGCGTTTCCTCCATCTGTATTGTCCGGGGACGACAATGGCCAGGTCGAGACTCGACCCACTGCGAACCAACGTCTAGGCCAATAAGAATTAAGAAAGAAGAAAGAAGCTTTATTCCTTATAACGGAAGTAGGTTCGTATTTTCATTACCTTCGTTCTTTTATTTTCTCCTATATGCTTTTATTTTTTTTTTTTGCTACTTTGGTTACATTTTTTTGGTTGTTATATAGTTTAATTTTAAGTTTATGATTTGTTATTGTCATTGTTTCAATTTTTGGTTGTCAACTGTAGTTGTATTTTTAGACACGGTTTTTTTTTTAGGGGTTGCGCCAGGACACGAATAAAACAAGACTGTTCTATTCTAGGGAAAGGAAGAAGAAAGGAAAGGACGAAGAAAATCCGGCGGTATATTTACTGCTTATAGCGGAACTACTAAAAGAAAGAAGAGAATCGAGGTGTATAATGGACCAGTGCTCTTTGTGAATGAAAATTTAATTTGAATCCTGGCAGCGAAGAACTACCTCGTTAAGCGCGAAGCTCGCGGCCGCGCATTGATAATTCAACGTATGGAGGCCTCGAAGGGTTGAATATAAAAAGAAAAAGAGCTTTGAGAGGAAAGGTACAATTGGGAAGGTCGGAGGTTCGAATAGGTCGAAGGTATTGAGGTTGTGGTGGAGCGACGTGGATTGAACGGAATCATCGATAGGATACATTTTTTAACGTTAAGGGTTGAAGGTATAGTTGAAGAGGCAGTGATAGGGGAATATCTCGTACAGCGTTTTCGACGTTTCGGGATAAAAATAAAAATTGGCGTAAAAAATTTGAAAGAAAAATTTAGCACTTGTTTGACTAGTTCGATTAATTAATTCCTTATAATGGAAGTACGAAAAGAAAGAAGAAAATCGAGCGGTATAATGGGCCAGCACTCTTTGCGAATGAAAATTGAATTTGAATCCTTGAAGCGAGGAGCTACCTCGTTAATTTAACGCATGGAGGCCTCGAAGGGTCGAATATAAAAAGAAAAGGAGCTGTGAGAGGAAACGTATAATTTGAAAGGTCAGAGGTTCGAAGAGGTCGAAGAGGTGTTGAGCTTGAGAGGGAGCGATGAGGATTGAACAGAATCATCGATGGATAAATAAATAAATAAATGTTAAGGGGCTTTTGGACCTTCTTCTTTTAGCGGCCGAAATGGGTGATTTCTTAGTTTTCACTATTTTTACCGGATATCTTACCGGGCTGTATTAATAATATAAACGATTCGGCGTGCATCCGAATTTCGGTCGTAATCTTCCGAGAAATAAAGAAAATGGAACATTACAAATTGTTGCGAAAACCAACATGACCGCTGAAATGTCAGCGTCCGTTCTGTAGGATATAAAAAAATTCTACATCTCGCATACGTCAAAAGAGATTGCATGCCGATTCTTTGAAGTTCTCCGAATATTCCAAAACCGTCGGAAATTTGCTCACACAAAAGACA
This sequence comes from Stenichneumon culpator, assembly GCA_964017025.1. Classification (NCBI taxonomy): domain Eukaryota; kingdom Metazoa; phylum Arthropoda; class Insecta; order Hymenoptera; family Ichneumonidae; genus Stenichneumon; species Stenichneumon culpator. Next base: position 12,403,119 of record OZ024779.1, on the reverse strand, counting down.
ATCATGCGTAGTATATACTGCGTTCGCTTGGTCTATCGACTTGTGATCGGTCGTCAGAGCCGATGACAACAGGACGAGTGTAGTGGATTAAAATGGAAAACAGTGGGTTGGGAGTAAAATAATTGTTATATTCGTGCCAGCGGAAAAAAGGCGTGGAATATAGGCTTGAAACAAAAAAAAAAAGTCAATTGAACAACGATTTTTCACGTTTTTAGCCACCTTTGGAAAACGTCAATCATGACACTATGTCCATGCACTTTCGCAAACTATAATATTCGGTTTTCTTAATTCCTCGTAAGATTTCAATCGAAATTTCCCTGCTTTTATGTCACAGTCCTGCATGATTTGACGCATATGCGTAGCATATTAACAATGCTAAGTCGAAACGGAAAAATTGTCTAGTTCCTTCGTTAAAACAGGTAAAGCAGGTTAAAAAAGGAAAAAAAAATAGCTCCAGCATCCCCTTACGGGTTGAAGGTATAATTGACGAGGTCGGAGCGATATGGGAATACCTCGTAAAGCCCATCGAAGGACATTGGTCCATACACTATAGACCCGTTAGTGGATAAAAATTTATGTAAACATTTTGAAACAAAAAAAATGTGTCTCTTGTTCGATCAGTGCTGAGCGGTCCAACCTCCTTAAACCTAAATCGGAAAGGCGATTAGCCCTTCGAGGGATTTTGGTCCATCCACTATAAGCCCGTTTGTGGATAACAATTGGTGTAAAAAATTTGAAAAAAAATTGAGCACTCATTCGATCAGTACGGAGTGGCCCAACCTCCTTGAAGCTAAACCGGAAGGAGCGATAGAGGAATATCTCATACAGGGGTTTATCCCTCGAACAATTGCAGTCCATCCACTATAGTCCGTTTACGGATAAAAATTAGTGAAAACAAATTTGAAAAAAAAAATGCCGTACTCGTTTTATCAGTGCCGAGCAGCCCAACCTCCTTGAAGCTAAGCCGGAAGCTTCCGGTTTCCGCGCGAGCTCTCCCGTCCTCTTCGGGCCGGCTCTCGGCGGGCTTGGGCGTTAAAACGAACGAGCCGAATGCAGATAGGAGACTGCGATAAGCTAAACGGCAAAGAGTATAATTATGCATGTAGCGGTTGATAGTCCCGACTCGAGTTTTAACAACTCCGATGGCGCCTGAGGTACTTATGTCGATTCTGGGTATACGGCCCTGACTGCCAGCTACACGGTACTCTGGCCGGCTGATGCCGCTGATTCTGGCTGGTCCGACTGAAATAGCCGGCCACGTCTCACGATGCTGCTCGTCGCATGCACTCTTCCCGACGAGCGCGGCCACTATAGCGAAAGGGTGTCGGATACTTGTGTTGGTGAGAATTAGTCGTTTGCGAGAGAGAGGAGTGTATTTCCGTCCGCAGCCTCCACCGGCTGAGAGACCCGTCGCTGCCGACCACCCCACGAGGAGGCTCCGCTCGGTGTACCGGCGGATCGGCTCTTTAACTCGGGGATTTAAAAAAAGGGACCGAAGGGATGAATCAACATTTTTGGGTGACAGAACTGTAATTGGGAAGGTTGGAGGTTCGAGATGAGTTTGTGGGTCGCAGAAGGTCGGAAGTTCGAGGATGATCGAAGATTCGAAGGTTGAAGGTTCGAGGCAGGTTGAGTGATGAGGAACCAAGGTGCGAAGCCATCGAACGATTAAATAAACTCTTCATGTACCGGCGGATTGGCTATTTAACTCGGGGATTAAAAAAAAGGGACCGAAGGGATGAATCAACATTTTTGGGGGACAGAACTCTAATTGGGAAGGTTGGAGGTTCGAGATGAGTTTGTGGGTCGCAGAAGGTCGGAAGTTCGAGGATGATCGAAGATTTGAAGGTTGAAGGTTCGAGGCAGGTTGAGTGATGTGGAACCAAGGTGCGAAGCCATCGAACGAATAAATAAACTCTTCATGTATCGGCGGATCGGCTCTTTAACTCGGGGATTTAAAAAAAGGCACCGAAGGGATGAATCAACATTTTTGGGTGACAGAACTGTAATTGGGAAGGTTGGAGGTTCGAGATGAGTTTGTGGGTCGCGGAAGGTCGGAAGTTCGAGGATGATCGAAGATTCGAAGGTTGAAGGTTCGAGGCAGGTTGAGTGATGAGGAACCAAGGTGCGAAGCCGTCGAACGAATAAATAAATCTCCTCTTCATGTATCGACGGATCGGCTCTTTAACGGGGGGTTTTAAAAAAAGGCACCGAAGGAATGAATCAACATTTTTGGGAGATAGAAGTATACTTCGGAAGATTAGAGGTTCGAGATGAATTTGTGGGTCGCAGGAGATCGGAAGTTCGACGAAGATCGAAGATTAGAAGGTTGAAGAGTTCAAGGCATTTTGAGTAGCGTAACTCCGATAAGGTCAAGTCGCCCGTATCTCGTAGAAGGCTTGATCTTCACTCCACTTCATCTCCACACGACCATTTTTTCCCAATTTTTTCTTAATTAAGAAAAAAATTGGGAAAAAATTGTCGAGTGGAGATGAGTGTCTTGCCAAGGCGTCGTAAAAATTCCGTGATATGTCGTGATAAAATCGAACCTTCTACGAGATACGAGCGACTTGACCTTATCGGAGTTACGCTACTCTTTTTCAAAGGGTTAATTAAACCTCTGTATCTTAAATTTCACCAATTTGACCAAAACATAATCACTATAGAAATAATAAATCCCGTGTAATTCCGACCCGACCTCCTTAAGAGCAGCACTTCCGAGTGACGAAAATTTGCGATTTCCTCGCTCTTTCGGGCTCGGTCCATTCCGAAATATCCGTACAGCGGACTCTCTCGGGGCTCTCGGGTGTGGAAAGATCGTTGTGTAAATACGACTGCAGGGGTGTTGAGTTTGGCTTGGCTCTCTTCGAGTCTCGCTCTATGTGTGTGTAGGAACGGTAAACCGGAATCCGAGGGTTACGCGAGGCTAAATTACGTAACGAGGGTGTACGACCCACTGGGAAGTTGGTTTGAGCTGAATTAAGGCATTACACTGCGCTTTCCTCCGGCTCGCCCTTCCTTGCTCTCTCACCGACTATCGAGCACTGTCCCGAGAATAATGCAGATATGTATGTACAGTCGTTCTCTGGTACTTCGTCGCATTCGCTGGTGCAATTTTATGGCCCGAACTGTTCATTTGCCTTCGGTGAATGTCCTAATTTGCCGTACCTACGGAGACGTCTGGGCAATTTAATATAGAACAAGCGGACGACCATATAACGAAGCAAGAGAGTCGGTCGAGGGGGGGGGGGGGGTGGGGTTGGGTTGGAGTTGAAGATGAAGGGATCCTTTATTGGATTTAATTCCGTCCGAAAAGCGGAGATTTATGAAATTGCTAGGAAATATTAAATTTTTAGAATGGGACTCGAGAACGGGCTGATCGATGTGTTATTGCATTCGATTAATCGCTATCGGCGAAATGAACACAGCTTACAGAGTGATCCATTTTTTTTTGTCGCATTAAAATGATTAAAATGATTTTTTTTTCGGATTTATGTACCGGTGATTCAATGAGGTTGTGGAATGGGGATTTAATTTGGAAGAGTTTGATTTGATTTTTGGAGAAATACGTGTCTGACCACATAGGGAGTGAAACTACTTGCAGCTGGAATCCCAGTTCTGGTTCGCTTTTATGAGCTCTCATTCTTTTATTAAGTGCCGAATTTGTTGGTGCTCGAGTAATTTCGATTCAATTCCAAATTTTTTGGTTGTTCAAGTTCGATTTCAAAATTGAGTTTAATTTCTTTAATTAAGTTCAGTTTTGTAAAAATGAAACCCAAATAGATTTCAGATATACAAATTATAAACACCGAACTTTCGTTCGCTTTATGTGCGCAATAAAGTTTCCATCATTCTTTGCGTTTAAACAAATTTATTTCCCAACTTTCCGCGTGCAAAATTATGATTTTCATAAAAATTTAAATAGCGCGAATAAAGCTCAAAAAAATGTCGGATGTACAAATTATAAACACCGAACTTTCGTTCGCTTTATGTGCGCACTAAAGTGTTCGTAATTTTTTTTTTGTTTCAAAAAATTTATTTCCCAACTTTCCGCGCGTGAAATTATGATTTTCACATTGGAACGACCCTCGGCGAATTAACTCTTGAAAAATCTGCTGTTTCCGTGCCGAGACTCTCAATTAAGAACGCCGCGGGCGTAATCGTATATACCGTGAGAGGAGAATAGCGCGGAAAACAATGGCCGTGAATTAAAGGGTTATCTCCCGAGTCCCGTGGCTCTCTTTTATTACACGTACGAACACTCACCGTCTGTCCATTTTTGCCAGCGAAGGGCGCAGAGCGGGGGACGAGTCGGATGGAACGCGATTGTCTCTGGTCTGACCGTGGAAATTCTCCGCGCTACACGCTCCAGGATTTATCGTCGTTTCAATTTTACGACATATACGTCTGGGCTGAGTTAAAGCAAGAGTGAAACGAACGAGGGAGAGACGAATCGGGTCACCGAGACATAGGTTTGCCCGCACAGCTTTCATCCCTTGATTTTCAACGAAGAACATTTTTTTTCATAAATCTTTGACAAGATTTTTTTGCCTTTTTTTTTAAATACTAAGAAAGGGTTAAAAACAACGGCATTTTGAGAAACGACCGAAGAGGTGACGAATCGGGTAACCGGGACATAGCTCTGCAGAGTTTTCATCCCTTGAAATTTAATGGAGAACACTTTTTTTTCATAAAGCTTTGACAAGATTTTTTTTGTCTTTTTTAAAAATACTACAAAAGGGTTAAACCGAGAGGGCGATGAATCGGGTCACCGGGACATAGCCTGCCCGGCAAAACTTTCATCCCTTGAATTTTTACGGAGACATTTTTTAATAGATATTTAACGCGGTCAAAAAAATGTTATACTACGAAAGGCTTTAAAAAAGAGGTATTTTGGAAAACGAATCGGCCCAGCGGGACATTGGTTTGCCCGGCGGAACGTCCTTCCCTTGAATTTTACCGGAGAACAATTTTTCGATAAACATTTCATGAGATTTTTCTATTATGATTATAATTTTTATTACTAAATAAGGTTAAAAAAAAAAATCGTATTTCGGGGTCGTAAAAAATTAATCGGGGAACGTGCGCTTTTCGCGGATGCGGAGGCGGTCGCTGGACCGTTCGAGAACTCAATTAGACGGCGACGCGCGGCACGGGCCGTAAACTCGAGAGATTGATAGCGGGTCATCGATGCGAGTCGCTTAAATGCCCCTCGGACGCCCAGCCTCGACGGACCATCTCTGCATCTCTCTCTCCCGTTCGGCGGTTCTCGTCCCGCCAACATTGATATTTATAAATAAATGGCCGGGCCACGTGTGCATACACGGGTTAAATGAAATGGCGCCTCCGCGAGGGCGGCCGATCCAATAAATCCAGGCATTCGCCTCGGCGATCCACGACACCGTGCGGTCGTTGGTTCGCGCGGAATTGAACGCACCGTAATTTACGGAGAAAGATTATTCGCCGAAATTCCGTCGCCGCTCGACTGCAATCGATAAATTGCAAATGAAAACAAAAATGCACCCCCAATTTTCGTTATCATATTGGCTAAAAAAAAAATGTCGTTGGAGAAGTTATAGAAATTATATGTTATAGAAAATCCTAATTTTTTATTACCATAGAAATGGAGATCTTTAGCTTCTTTGTTAAGTTACATTTCAATTTTCAACTTAAGGTGTGAATTATGGAGACACGTTATCACCAGTTGACGTTGTTATGCACATGCGGAAAACTCTGTGACGAGGAGGCCGACCGTCGCTGCTCGATTACAATTGTACAATAGATAAAATTACAATTGCAAAATAAAAAAAAATTTCAAAACAATTTTTGTCAGTTATTATCTTTCATTTACATAGAAGTTCCTAATTGTTTACCACAATAAAAGTAAACATTTTTAAGTTTCTTGTTAAAAGTTAAATCGCACTTTTCACGGCACTCAGCAATCAATGACTTGCTACAAAAATGAAAAATTATCGACTTACGTCTAAATAATATAATGTTCTAAACCGTTTATCTTTACCTATCTAAAAAAAAAAACAAAACGAACAAACAACAAATTTTTTTTTTAACTAGACTAACAAATGCTCGTCGAGATTTTGTTGCCGAAGTAAGCGATCCGATCGGTCTTGAAAATAAGTCGCGAGGAGATGAAAGCTTAAGGCGTAAATTATGGAGACGCGTTATCACCGGTTGACGTTGTTATGCACGTGCGGAAAACTCTGTGACGAGGCCGCCGACGACGTTGGACGGTCAATGAATTATCCCCATGGACGAATATCCAAGGGAGTAGGTGTGTTGCTCGAGGACGGCAACAGTGTATATATACGCGTTTGCCATCGCTTCACGGCTCGTCGGGCGAAATTACCAGCGTGCTTGCACGTCGAGCCCGGAGGGATCTTCGAGCGAGAGCTTTACCTCTCGGGTATACCGTGGGAGCCCTCGCGAGCCCGCACACACTGACACGCGGTATATTTGCACGCACACAGCCCGTTAGGTATATCCGTCCCGATGAATTAACAATGAATTACCCTCTCTAACTTACGTCCGAGTGAGCCACCTCATCCCCGTACACTGGAACGACGCAACAGCACGCCACACATGCGATCCCCCATGCCGTGGCGTTAATAAATTATAAATAAATTATCCACCGGCTCGACAAACGTTCGGGACATCCGACGCCCGAGCGATGCGCCCCGCGGAACGCACGCGCGCACGCCCGCTCGCGGATATTTTATACGTAATTTAAAAATGCATTCCGACGCCTCGTGTTTAATGAGTCCGCGGTGTTAAACGAGTCCGAATGAATTTATCAGCGTTAGTCACGTCTGCGCGCGTACGATTTTTTTTTCATTTTTTTTATCTTTAATTTTTTCATTTTTTGCCATGTTTTTCAGCTACTTTGGCATTTTTGAGATTTCGAAGCTGCAGCGGTCATCGAGAGGGACGCGTCTCGTTAAATGTGTGCGAATAAATTTATCAGCGTCGGTCACGTCGGCAACACGTATGCATTTTTTTATATAATTTTTTTTTTATGTTTGGCTATGTTTCCCAGCTACTTTGGCATTTTTGAGCTTTTGACGCTGCAGCTGTTGTCAAGGGGAACGTTTCTCGGAGGTCGACAGATCGGTACGGAATTTATATGACTTGCTCAGAAGATCGGCAACGTCTGTTCGTAACTTTTTGCAATTTAAGAAAAAATTTATGTTTGTTAAAAAAAAAACGAAGTTCCGTATTCTGCCCTGGAAGAGTCAAATCCAATTCCGTCAATTTCTCCTTTTAATTTCTCGGACTTTTCCACTAATTTTTTCTACCTTTGAACACAATTTGGCCAAGTTCAAACATAAGTGAGTCTCTTATAAGTTTCATCATCCCTCCGATTTATTTTTTATTTTTTCATCTCGTAAAAATCTATATAAAAAAAAAGAAAAACCCTCACAAAATAACTCGTTCGGCTCGCCCGACGTCCACGGAATTATCGCGGTCCGCGGATTCAAATTGGTAGGCCAATAAAATACCGCCGAGAGCCCTGATGGAATTATTATCCTCCGCGTCTCGGCGCCCATCCGCATAATTTCTCGGGAACATTAATCAATGAGCAATTAAGCGAACTCGGAACCAAAATTCCCGCTCCCGTAATTTTAACACTCGGCGAAATATTCGCCTTCTTCAACTGCAAACTTTTTGAGAGCTTTCCAAGCTTTTTCCTTCCGAACGCTGCCGTAAGATTCCGGGGGGGGGGGACAGGAATGAGAAATTGCGAGTCGGCATGGGAGAGCGAGGAACGCTCGGCATTTGATATTTATGAGGATTGCGAGCAGGAGGTACTCGTTACTCGAGGCTGTGCACCATGCCGATGCAGAGTGCTGCTTCTGCTGCTGCTGCACCCGAATATATAGACGCCGGTACGAGCTATATATCGCCGTACGTGCATTCGCTCCACCAAATCCCAACGCGGTCACTCGCCCTCCAACGACTTTAACGCACTGCGAACTTACGTCACATTCGTCGTTTTGCAAAAAAAAAAACCCGCTATTCTCTAGTTTTCCGGGTATTTCGTAGCTGCGGGCGTTGTGCCGTATGTAGTTCATGCCGCAGTTGGATACAAAAGGAGACCGGGGCGACTTGACACACTCGATTTTTCGACGAGAAAGAAAATGGGCCAGCGTCGAAATTTTTTTTTACAAGTGGGCGAGCACTATTCATAAAAGTGTGCCAAAGGGCGAACAGACTCGTCACAACATTGTGTAAATGATAATTGTTTGGTAAAATAATGTAAATTAAATCAAATAAAAATTAGAAATATAAAAAAGAAAAATGCGGAAAAGAATGCACCAAATTCTAACGCGGTCACTCGCCCTTCAACCATTTTAACGCACTGCGAACTTACGTCACATTCGTCGTTTTGCAAAAAGAAAACCGCTATTCTGTACTTTTCCGGGTATTTTGTAGCTACGGGCGTTGTACCGTATGTAGTTCATGCCGCAGTTCGATAGAAGAGGAGACCGGGGTGACTTGACACACTTGATTTTTCGACGAGTAACGAAATGGGCCAGCGTCTGGATTTTTTGTACAAGTCGGCAGACACCATTTCTCGAAGTGTGCCAAAAGGCAAAAAGACGCGACACGGGATTGCGCAAATATTAATTCTTTGGTAAAATAATAATAATTGACCGAAAAAAATTAGGAATCCACAAAAAAAAGGAATCGGCAAAAGAATTCGTCAAGCAAAGGATTTTGTTATCTGCAAGTAATTTGTACGATTGGAGTTTGTTATCCTGTGGCATAGTTCGAGCGGCAAAGAAGGCTCGAAAATTAATTAAACCTCGTCGAATTTACGTCCTCTCACCGTCCACAGCAATAAGCCGCAAACATGAAAAAAATATGTCTAATTTAATAGTCGAACAAGTTTAATTTTGCATAATAATTTATGTCACATAAAAACACCAGACGCCTCAAAATAATCAACAATCCACTCCCCCGCAACATTCCCCAAAAACCAGCGATAAAAACTCGAGTTAATTAAAAATAATAAATCCCCGACCATTGTCCTCCGCTCCCCGTTCTCACAAAAAATTCTCCCGCTCATCGGCGCAATCGCTTCGCCACCCGCCGATTCATTTCACCCCAACAACTCCCCCATCGAAAAAAGAAAACAAAAAACCAAAACAAAACAGACAAGAAAGAAAAAATCCAAAGAGTTCAAAAGAAGCAAATCCAAATTCCAAAAGGAGTAAAATTGCTTCGTAAAACTTAGTCCACGCCTTTTACGATAATTGCCGACGACAGGCGACCGTCGGCGGGCCAATCTTTCCGACATATCATTCGCCATGTACGAGTGTTCCTCGGGCTCTAAGTCATCCGGAGCGTCGCCGAGCGAGGCGGGGACGGAGTGCCGCGTAAAAGCGTAGAGATGAGGCCGCGTAGCCGGTGGTGTTTCACGCGGATAAAAATAAAGAGAGGAAAGGGAGCGGATTCGGGAGAGCCGCGGGTACACGGTGATCCATAGAGAGAAGCCGGGCGGTGGGAGACGAGCGAGGAGAGCCGGGATGGAACGGGCGCTGCGAGGAAAACGGCCTCGATACGCCCCTGGCCGGGTCCAAATCGTCTGATCTTCTGCCCGACGTCCCCGACGACGCGTGGACGCGTCTGCCTTCGAATTCGTCTCGTTGCTTCATCACCTTCCGCACTCCGAAAGCATCTCCGACTCTCCCCAACCCCCTTTCACCATTCTTCCTTCTCCCTTCCCCGCAGCCTCGACCTGTCTCCGCTCGTCCGCTGTCCAAGTGTCAACCGCCTGTCCCAACTCTCCGACCGGCTTTACCTAGTCCGCTCTCCTCCGCAGCCTCCGTGTCGGCCGCTGCAACGACGGGGTCAAGGTCGGGCTTGATCCTAGACTTCCGTCTCTCAAAGGCTCGGGAACCAAGCAGAGGCAGCGGAGATGATACTGGGTGGAGCGGCGAGCAGATAGTCCTCCGGGCTCTCAGGATCCTCCGGAGGGAGGGTTTTGGGCGTCACAATGGAGAGAAATTTCGGAGAGAGGATTTGCTTGGTGCAAGCAGGTTTTCCAAATTTTATGGCGGAAATGCACGTTTCTCAGGGGGAAATTTTGGAGAGCCGTTCTATTTAGATTCGGGGAAGCCGACAGGAAAAAAGCTGTTCATCGATCTCGAGCCTCGTAAGGCCGGATGTTAGGCTGTAAAACGTCTGGTAGGGTTTTTAGCTCTCACAGTTCTAGAGTCGGGTATGGATTGGATTGGATAGTTCGGGAACCCTCGAGACTTCTATCTCTGTTTCTATCTCTATCTTAAGGCGGAGAGAGCCGCAGGGCACATAACTAGGATTACCACCATCCGCAGTCCAAATCTTCGTCAGTCCTGTGCGTGATTGCTGGAACGAAGCGTGTCGGTGCAACGAAGCACAAGTGGGATACGACCCGTAAAAGTTGAACGAAATCAAAACATCACATTTGCCTCATTGAGATGACAGTGGGATGGAGCGGTGGCGAGATCGTCGCCCGGGCTCACAGTGGAGAGAAATTGCAGAGACAAGGTTCGCTTGGATCAATCAAGTTTTCCAAATTTTATAGGGGAAAAGGACAGCCGTTTCCCGGGTAGAAATTTTGGAGCGCCACCATCCTGACGCGGTCTGGGGAAGGCTGATAGCAAAAAGGCAGTATGGCAGTTTCAGCGCCTCACCAGGCCTGAACGTAACGCTATGAAATCCCTAATAAGGTTTTTGGCTCTCACAAATCTCGGGTCTGGTATGGATTAGATTTGGTAGTTCAAGAATCCTCAGCACTTCCGTCCACCTCGCGTCCGACCGGTAACAAAACTATAATCAACTTTTTTCCAAGCATCATAGTGGTATGCAAAACAAAGTTGATTACAGATTTTGTTACCGCCCGGTGTATTTCCCATACCGCTAAGCGAACCACCGGAGTCGACGACCGAAGCTAGACATCATTATCTCCTCCGTCAATAAGCAACGTTTAGTTTCGTTCCGTTAACTCAGTCACGCAAACCCTTTGAGATCTCTGTCGGAACTCTGTTGGATTCGCGCTTTCCCTCCCTGCAACCCCGAACCCCCATCGAAGAGCCATCAAAACCAAGATAACACATTTTCAACGTATCCCGAAACACTTGTAACTCGCGAGCGAATTTCCCTTTGATAAATTATTGCCTTACAGTTTGAGTTAGTATGCACTCCATACATCTCTCCGCGATGATGGAAATTGACGTTTACCAGGCGTTTACAGTCGCGTTTACGTCTCCTCGCCGGAGACCATTCACCGTCGCGTGTCTCACTTGTTCATCGCATGTTGCGTTGTACATAAACGAGGTCCCTCGGGTTCGTTGAACCCTCGACGCTCGACGTAAACTCACCGAGGTTGACGGCGAATCTTCGGCTTTTGGATTAACCCGGTTCTCCGAATTCGTCCTGACAGGGTCAACACGCGGATCAGTCGCAAAAAAGTAAGACGGAGCGGATAAGCGCACTTTTAATTTTTCAGGAATCTTCAAAATTGTGGAACACACGCTAATTGTTGAAAGTGTTCATCCGGCAGTTCATCGGACGCTTGTAATTGCATCTTACTCAGAAGAGTTAAGGACCTTTGAGAAAAATTGATTACAGCTTTCCGTGATTGCATTTTCTTGAGTGAAGTCCGAACCACTTTGAGCTCACGGCAAAATCACATTGGCGAATACGTTGGTGCTGGGCCGGTAATCGAATCTGGATCCAGTGGCTGGGATATCCAGGGTCCAATCCAGGGCTATCGTTTCATTGCTCGCCCACGTCGGAGCCTCGTAAAGAAGAGCTCAAGAGCGTCTCTGCAAACCCCTATACGAAGCTGAATGAATACAAACGTTGTATAATAATTTTTCCTTTTACCGGGAAGTTCTTAACATCAGTGAAAAAAAATTGATCACAGTTTTCCTTACGGACCTCGTTACAGAGCCTAAAAATTCATTCCTCATCCTCTCGCATTTTTGAGTCGCTGCTAATGTCATCAAAATTGAAGGAGGTCTTCCGCATTGACTTTAGTGAAATCCAAGCCACTTTGGGCTCACGGCAAAACCACATTGGCGAATACATCGGTGCTCGGCCGGTAATCGAATCTGGACCCAGTGGGTGTGACATCCAGCGTACAATTCACTAGGCTATTGCTTCACTGCTCGCCCACCCCGAATCTTTCTAAAAGAAGAGCTCAAGAGCGTCTCTGCAGGCCAAAGAGAATAAAATGCAATGAAACTTATCATCCGCGGAATGCGCCTCGGTGTGCTCTTTCTCTCGGCCTCCGGCTTGTCTCGACTTCCCGCTAGCTGGAACTTACACTTCAGCTTCGGGGACACGTCGTTCGGCTTTTTCTATATCCATTCCGAGAACCTCCCCAGGCCGAACTGCACTCTCAGATGAGGCGCCGTGCGATGGCTCGCAGATTTTCATAACGCCGACGAGGGAAATTGAAAAGAAGTTGTGACACACAATTCCTCCTGGTTATAAGTTTCCTCGGATTCTTCGAACGAGCCCACGGACGAGCGAGCCCACGCGAGCCACGGAGGCTTGCAATATTGACTCAGGCCTCGGGGCACAAATAATTCGATAGCCGATAGTTCGATTCAGACTAACCGGAAGCGGTTACTTTTGTCGAGACGCAGCGATACATTGAGGAAACTTCTAATCTGCAGGAGACACTGCGTGCAGAGTGATACAAATAATTCCCAAGGATATCGATAATTGTGTAGCGCGATGCCCAGACGGCCAATCACCGGACCAACAAATCGACGGCGATACGCTGTTAAACAATTGTCGGTTCTAATACCCCGAGAGCTTAAAAATTATCGGGTATTTCCCGATTGTTTCGTTGCGTAGCAACGAGCGAGATAAGTTTTGCTTAAAAAAATCCCGAGCGCGCAGCGCGAGGGATTTTTGAGCAAAACTTATCTCGATCGATGCTACGCAGGGAAACAAGAGGGAAATACCCGATTAATTTTTAAGCTTGAGGGGTATTCGGCTGATTATTTTTTCAACCTCAATTTCGACCAATGAGATTGTGGTATTTAACATTTTCCTGACAAGGTTTTATTTCGAATTTCTAGAATATTTTTATATTTAGGGTTTCATCTGAGGTTGTTGCATCCAGCACATATTTTTTCTCTGTACAAAATCCAGTAAATTGGGCCCAAATCGACTTCTTGCTCTTCTCTGTATTAGCCGGGACATTCTGTTTGATTTTTTTAGAGATGCTCTCTAGAGATTCATCACCAAATCGCTTTCTTCGCTCACTCATGTCCATGCTCGTGAATGGCAATTTGACGTTTAATCATTCGCATAGGTTACAAGTGACAGAAAAATTAATGTTTATCGCCTAGCAACCTAGCCGGAAAATTTTCGAAAAATTATCGATATAATTTAGACCTAGTTGTACCACGTGATGTCAAATACCGCGCTCTCATTGGTCGAAATTGGGGTTGAAAAAATAATCAAAAATAAAACATTCGCAATGTTTTTAATACACCGAAAATTCATTATTCATCACAATTTTACATGAAATGTAATATACTAGTTTTTGCATAAGACTTCCAATCCGGTACATTAAATTTCATACTAATTTTTCTTACAGCGTATTCTTCGATTATTCCGTATTTTTCGACATGAAACCTTTTTTTTTCTCTCGTCGTTCGTATTATCGACCTTATCGCAATTTGCCTCGTCAGCAATACAATAGAGTGTCTGGGATGACGATGAAAGGCTTTTTACGATTCGTTAAATTGAAACGCGATCAGTCGACCCCGTTTCGTTGAATTCGCTAATGTCGCATATGAAGAGCTGCGAACTCACCCTGTACGCTGCGCTCGTACGGCGGGGACTCGGCCGACCTTCGGCACCTTTGTTCGACGGGAAAAATTAAACGGGCACTTCTCAACCCCTCCGATCATCAAACCTACAGCGATATCCTTGAATTATTTTCATACATTTTTAGTTAATTGACGGATTTATGTTTCTCGACGTTAATAGTTTTTTTTCATCGTTCGTGTTATCGATCTTACAGCAATTTGCCGAGTCAGCAATACAATGTTGGATTAAAACGCGATCAGTCGACTCCGTTTCCATGAATTCACTAATGTCGCTTATGCAGAGCTGCAAACTCACACAGTACGCTGTGTTCGTACCGCCGGTACGAAAAAAATGAAACGGGCACTTCCCAACCCCTCCGACCAACACACCCACACCAATATCCTTCAATTATTTTCACAATTTTTTGGTTAATTGATGGATTCAAATTGAATTTTTTTTTTCAATAACATGAACGATGAAAAAAAAAATTGATTTTTTTTTTTTCATCATTCATGTTATCCACCTTATCGCAATTTGCCGACTCAGCAATACGATGTTTTGTTGAAACGCGATCAGTCGACCCGGTTTCCGTGGTTTCGCTAATGTCGCTTATGCATGGGTGCGAACTCACCCTGTACGCTGTGTTCGTACGGTCGGAACTTGGCCGACGCTCAGCACCCTCGCCCGACCAAAAAAATGAAACTGGCACTTCCCAACCCCTCCGACGAACACACCCACACCAATATCCTTCAATTATTTTCACAATTTTTTGGTTAATTGATGGATTCAAATTGAATTTTTTTTTTCAATAACATGAACGATGAAAAAAAAAATTGATTTTTTTTTCATCATTCATGTTATCCACCTTATCGCAATTTGCCGAGTCAGCAATACGATGTTTTATTGAAACGCGATCAGTCGACCCGGTTTCCGTGGTTTCGCTAATGTCGCTTATGCATGGGTGCGAGCTCACCCTGTACGCTGTGTTCGTACCGCCGATACTTGGCCGACGCTCTCAGCACCCTCGCTCGACCAAAAAAATGAAACGGGCACTTCCCAACCCCTCCGACCAACGTCGGAAGCTACTGTGCCGAGATACTCTGCCAGGATCGCAGAACCTCGGGAAGAACCCGGGGGATGGTTCTCCGGCCGCGGGAGCCGGATTATTCTTGACGCGAACTCGCACACCGACTCGTGTAAATTCCGGCGAAGAGATACACGAAAGGGAGGTTGTTTTATGAGAGAGCTTCGATGCGCACACAGAGGGACATAAACCGTCCCCTCCGAGCTTGAATACACAGTGTATCCTTAGTCAACGCTGAGACCCCGTTTTTTTTTTTGCCGCATATTTGCCTCTACTTTGTGAAACTCCGGTGGATGAAAGAAGGACGGGAATCCTGAATAAATCTCGTTTGCGAGGCACGAAGTTGAAAGAGCCACCGAATAAATGAAACTCATTCCTTGTTTTTTTGGGAATTCATTTGTTTCGTTGAATACGAAAATTGTTTGGTTGAGGAAAAATGAGAGAGGACGATAAACGAATTTTTAGGCTCGGAAAATTGTAATCAATTTTTTTTCACGAATGTCAACGAGTTCGGTCTAAAAGAAAATTATCATACAAAGCTTGTATATCATGCAAAACTTGTATAAGAATTGACTCATCAATTCAGCTTTGTATAGGAGTTTATTTTTGACCGTGAATGATCGCTTTAGATCGCTACAGTTTAAATTACCGACCGTGGTAATTCGTAAATACTTTCCGTAAACATTGGCTTGAAAGGATTGGCTTGAAAGGAAGCCGCGTGACGTCGGCGACGAGTCTCGATGGGTCTTCATTGGTATTGAGAAAAACGTGATGGAACAAGGCACGAATTTTTAGGCTCGGTAACGAGGTTCGTCGAAAACTGTAATCAATTTTTTTTCTCGGATGTCAACGACTTCGCTCGGTTGAAAAAAAAGGTTGATTACAGTTTAAATTACCGACCGTGGTAATTCGTAAATACTTTCCGCAAACATTGTCGAGTGAAAGAAAGCTGCGTGACGTCGCCCGGCGAGTCTCGATGAGTCTTTATTCCTCGGATAGATACACATCCTAGATATAGCGAATACGAGATCGGGATACGTGGGCGTCAATGCTCCCGGAATCGAGACGGTCGGTTCAACGGTTTGACGTCAATACCGCGGCCTGTTTCTTTTGCTCTCGTTCGCTTTCACGATGTTTGTCTTATTTTGCCCCCCCGTTATTAATAACCACCGAAAACGATTATTAATGAGTAATTTCGCCTTATAAATAGAGTGTTCGGTGGTGAAAATAGAAAGGGGGGGAAACTGGTTCGTCGCCTTTATTATTCTCTTTGCGAGGCCGAGAGGGTCTCGCCTAACGGAATCTCAAAGGGGCATAGAAGATTGGAGCTGTTGCACTATGGCAAAGAGAAGTACGGCAGGCCTTCGAAGCTCCGGGGAACTGCACGTGCGACGTACCCGGGCATCTCTCTAGGTGCGTTCCAGGGACATCCGAAGTGCATCGCGGATCGAAGGTCGCATCGATTCTTGCCGCTATACGAGACCACCCCTAACTCTCCCGAGGATACGCTATAGCAGCCCCGTGCTGTCCCGCTGCTGCACAACACACCACTAAATACTCGTTTTCAATCTCTCATGGAGAGGCTTTTGAGACGTGCGAGATCGATGCCGGACGCGGTCTGGCATTGGATTGTTTTATTTAGTGCGTTGAGACGATTGATTATGCAAAAGCCCATTCGTGAAGTGCAAGTTCCTTTTAGTCTAATATGTTTTTTTAAATTTCTTTCTGGTTAGGGGCTTTGGTTCTTTTAGTTATGTTATGTTCGACAGACCGAAGATGCGTCTGATAAGTAACTGCACTGTAAAAATAAATTGTGAATTTATTGTAGTTGAACTTGGAATTTGCGTACATTAATGTGTTACTTATATTAATTGAACATTATTGTATTTTATGGTTAAATTGAGACGCCAGATATTAAATTGGCACATCTTTTGCCTGAAGTTTACGAACATTTTTATAAGAAATAAAGATTTTAGTAATTTTATGGAAAAAGCATCCAATACCGATCATTAATTGTGAAAAATTCTTTTTACAGTGCACTGTTTTCAGACTGATCTTCTGTTCGTTCTAACTGAGTTGTTGTAATAAATATCATCATTAATAGTCATCGTAATCCGTCGTGAAATCCGATATTGGTTACGGGAAAGAATAGTGCCATCGTCGCTAAAAATATCTTCAGCCTTGCGGGCATGATAAATTGAGCATTACTTGATACTTCCTATTTTTAAAAATATTTTTTAAAGAATATAAGAATGAAAATTGTGCCATCGTGTTCAGGGTTCGAAACTGATCAAATTGTCTCCTGGAATAATTTCTCTGAGATGCATACTTTCCGAGATACGATGAAATACGTTTCGACCGCTTTTCGAGCATTCCCATTGGCTGAAGGGTTTATCCGCCTGTAACCGGAAAACTATGCGTCCCACGATGTTTTGCCAGAGGGAAAATATGTTCAGTTTTTATCGTGGAACACAACACCCCGAGTTACTATGGCGAAATCACAAACTGAAAAATACCGTTATCACAAAAAGGGTTAAAATTGTTCGCAATTTTATGTCGCTCACAAAAATGGTAAGAAACATTGCAAACAAAAAGTCAGTGAAGACCAAACGGACTAGGGCTATACAGATAGGCTGGCCCAGCCGTCTAAAATATCTTATCCGGCTAATGGATTTTATAGCTTAGCCGGCCACGTGCATAAAATCGAGCCCCTTAATGTCGCATTGTACTTTAGTCCAAAAAGGCCAACGGATTCATATTCAGCGGGCGAAAATACTTCGGAGTACGTTGCAGGTAACATTAGAAAAAAAACAAAACAATTCGTCAAAAAATTCCAAGACTGTATGAGCTTACCCGGCTAATATAGCTAGGCCAGCTAAAACGGATTAGCCGGCTAAAATAGTTTAGCCGGCTAATACGGATTAGCCATCCAAACTACAAAATCCATTAGCCGGATAAAATATTTCAGCCGGCTAGGCCGGCCTGTCTGTACGCCCTAAAGCGGACAACCAAATCTCAAAATTTTTATTAAAAAACTTGTTTTCAGATCGGCATCCGAGCGAAAGTCCCTCGAGAAACCGCCACAGCCTAAAATATAATTTTCAGCTATTCGCGCGCATCAGGACTCATATACGTTTCACTCCTGACAGCTTGAAGCTTTTCTAAACATTGGTCAAATAAGCTGCACCAAAAAAAAAAAATTTACTCTCGCATCGACTACTCCCTTTTGGCCAACCCAAATCGTAAACTCCAAGTACACGTGCCGCCCCGCCGATCGAGATTTTTCCATTTGTTTATCTCGAGAACTCTTTCTAGCAGACACGTAGAAATGTGTTAATGCGTACGGTTAAAACAGCTTTCCCCATCTCTTCTATCATCCCACAGCGTTCCGTAGCCGTCCGAGACCTCCTCCGGCTCAGCGTATGCACGATTTATTTGACGTTTGAAGCCCTGCGTGGCGATTCAAAGCAATCGTCCCCCTCCCCCCTTCAACCCCCCTTCAACAGTGCCGGGCCGTGGCGGGGCAAAAAGGCACACGAATGAGCTTCTCGCGCCTTCACGAGACACGATTTATTTACTCTCGTAGCTCGACGTCCCGTGTTCTCTATCTGGGTCGTGGCACCGGAGGCGAGCTGTTCAACCCGAAGCGTATCTCATCGCGGGTTACGAAATTCTTCGGTGTTACTCGCGGCCCGACTCGCGAGGAGACGAGAAGAAAAAAGAGTACCCGGGGACGAAAATGAAGTTGAAAAAAAAAAAGGAAGAAAAGTGAAAGAAAAGAAAAAAGTTTCTCGAGTTCCAGAAACCTTGGTGGCAAGGTTATTACTCAGAGGCCGCAGCCTCCTTTAGTCTCTCGCTTTCTGGCGTTCTGCACCGAGCCAGCGTTTGCGAAACAATCGAACCTACGAATAAATTTCACGTCGCGGATAAGCGCGGGATGCGAAGAAGAAAGAAAATATAACAAAAATAATCCGTCGAATAGCGATCGATCGAGAAAGAGCGGTGAGAGAAAGAGATCGAGTGTGGTCCACGGGCTGCAGAGGCGGGTTACGAAATTCTTCGGCGTTACTCGACGCCCGACTCGCGGGGAGACGAGAAACTGAGAGAAAAAAAAGCACCCGAAGACCAAAATGAAGTTGAAAAAAAGACGAAGAAAAATGAAAGAAAACAACATTTCTCGAGATCCAGAAACCTTGGTGGCAAGGTTGTTGCCCAGAGGCCGCAGCCTCCTTTCGTCTCTTATTTTCTGGCGTTCCTCGGCGAGCTTCAAATCGCACCGAGCGCGGGTTCACAAAACAATCACACCAACGAATAAATTTCACATCGCGGGGAAAGGCGGAATGCCAACAAAAAAATATATATAGCATAACTCATTGAATAGCGATCGATCGAGAGAGCGCGGCGAGAGAAAGAGATCGAGTTTGGTCCCCGGACTGGAGACGATTTTAGATCAATCGAACCAATGAATAAATTGCACTTCGCAGAAAAGCACGGAATACCAAAAAGTATATGTATATATAAAATAACCCATCGAATAGCGATTGATCGAGAAAGCACGGCGAGAGAAAGAGATCGAGTTTGGTCCCCGGACTGGAGACGACTTTAGATCAATCGCACCAACGAATTAATTGCACTTCGTAGAAAAGCACGAAATGCAAAAAAAAAAATGTATATACAAAATAACTCATCGAATAGCGATCGATCGGGAAAGAGCGGTGCGAGAAAGAGACCGAGTTCGGTCCACGGGCTGGAGACGATTTTAGATTGATCGCACCAACGAATAAATTTCACGTCGCAGAAAAGCACGGAATGCCAAAAAAAAAAATATATATATATATAAACCCATCGAATAGCGATCGATCGGAAAAGAGCGATGGAGGAAAGAGATCGAGTTTGGTCCTCGGGCTGGAGACGATTTTACATCGATCGCAGCAGCGAATAAATTTTACGTCGCAGAAAAGCACGGAACATAAAAAAAAGAAAATATAAAATAAAGCATCGAATAGCGATCGATCGGGAAAGCGCGTCGAGTGAAAGAGATCGCGTTTGGTCCACGGGCTGGAGACGACTTTAGATCGATCGCACCAACGGATAAATTTCACGTCGCAGAAAAGCACGGAACACAAAAAAAAAGAAAATATAAAATAACCCATCGAATAGCGATCGATCGAGAAAGCGCGTCGAGAGAAAGAGATCGAGTGTGGTCCGCGGGCTGGAGACGTTTTTAGATCAAGGTCGGGCGAATAAACGCGGCCATCCGAGTACGGAGTGACTGAGTGAATACGAAAAGATTGAAAAATTGAAACTCGTGTATTCGAGACAATATTTGCCTCCGTGCCCGGAATATTTCCATCGGCTCCCCTGCATTCCCAGCGGAGCCTTTGAGAGGGGGGGGGCGAGTGGGGCAAAACGGACGTCCTCTCCATTCTCCGATAAGATTTTTTTCTTGACCCCAAACAAAAAATCGTAAAAATGCCATTTTGCCCCCTTCCCACCCTACTGCAAAGCTCAATATTTTCCCGATGAAATTTCATTCCCACGAATGTCAGTTCACAATATGCAACGCCAAACCCTGCCGAAAGACCTCAAATAAAAAAAAAATAATAAATAACTCGCGAAGTTTGAACGATGGAAAATCAATGTTCTCTCTATCGGGCTATCTCGCCTCTTTCGTGATTGTTTATTAAATTTTTCATCGACCGCTTTGGGCAGGTTGTTATTTTTTTGCGGCAGCCAATGCGTAGTTAGGTTGGAATAATCCGGGGACTCGATCACCCTTGGCAACCAGGCGGGGCGGGAGGGGAGGGTGTTGTTCGGGGGGGGGGGGGGTGGTTTTGATATATCGGATACTACGTTTCTCGTCGCTGTCTGTGCGGTCTCTCGCGAGGAGTAAGATGCGTCCAAGGTCGTACGCGACAGCCTCGACCCGGAGGGTGGGGAAGCTCGAGGTCGGGACGAACCGCGACAGGGGTTGATGGGTTCGCCCCGTCCCGTCTGCGTGTCTCCGTACCTTCCCTTAGCCGCTTGGCTGTTTCCAGCACGAACGTCGAGGATAGCGCGAGGGACGGTCGCGAGATGAGGAAAGACAGTTTCACGTGCCGTAACACGTGTGCGCGTCGTTTATCGAAGGCTTGTCGCGTTTAAGAAAATAATAAAATAAAACAGAAAACTAAAAAAATTCCTAGCGATTTGGAATTTTTTTCTATGTTAAGGGTTTAAAAAAAAAAAAAAAAAAAAAAAACGAGCTCGTAGAAGCCTTTCAACATTGCGCCCGTTATCGGATGTTTCGTCCCAATCTCGAAATCGCGGCGCAAGCTCCACGGTGAACAGTGACTAGGTGAGCGGCAAGCGAACTGGCTGGGTTATATTGCCTGATATTAATACACCAGACTTCTATTGTTCGGCAACATAATGGAACGAGGATGGTACGCGTCTGCGTTGAGTAACAAAATTTTAAGCCGCTCTGCCGTAACCACCGATCGATAATAATTCCCGTGTAATAATTCGTTGTTCCTGTGCCGGGACATGAAGCAGGTTGCGCAATGAAAGTTTCCTCGAGTTTCCATCCCGGCAGTCAACAAAAAATTAGGAAGATAACAAAAAAAAAAAAAAAGAAATCTGCTTAATGTTTCTAGTAAGCAAACCATTGCGCGTGTGACTTATTGATAATTCATTGTCTCGGACACCGAGAAGGTTGCGCAATGAAAGTTTCCTCGGAGATTCCATCCCGGCGGACAAAAAAAAATTAAGATCTCGAAACCAAAATTTAAGGAAATACCTAAAAATGTCCAAGGAATGTTTCGCGAACGAGTAAAACGCACTGAGAAAAAATATAGGATTTACCACTATATGGAATAGTTCCCAGGGCGAACGTCTATATAGATAGTTTCAAACCATAGTTTCCAACCATAGTTTCCAACCATAGTTTCCAACCATAGTTTCCAACCATAGTTTCAAACCGTAGTTCCAAACCATAGTTTCAAACATTAGTTTCAAACAATAATTGTGGTCGCAACCATGATTTTTTGTCATTTTCATAACAATAAAATGTAATTCCCCTTGGGAAGTATTTTCTACGGTAAAAAGTCAGTATTGTTACTTTTACGCGATGCCATACGCATCGCGCGTATGGCAACCTTATCAGTCGCCTGTGCTCCGCCCCCGCGCGGTGTCTCGAGTTCGCTCGCGAAGCGGGCAGCTACCGAGTTGGAGGAGAACGTGACTCCGGGCTGAATCCCAACTCTCAGCGATCGGCCCGAATCGGAGCGTTTAGCGAAGTGCTGCGAGGGACGGATGGAACGGGCGCTTTGCTAAATTCGAAATTGTGACGATCGGCGATGATGAGGTCGATTGGTACTCACCACTGTCGGCGTACGTCTCCGAGCCGTAACCGTCCTGAAGACCGCTCGCCCAAGTGCCTTCGTACCTCGCGGTCGACGTCGTCGATTGTCTCACTCCGTAACGACCCTTGAATCCCTGAGTCCATTCGCCACGGTAGAGCCAACGTCCCCTCGTCTCCATCCCGAGACCGTGACGCTTTCCGTTCTGCCATTGTCCCTCATAAGCCGAACCGCTGGTTGACACACAATACGAGAAATTGGCAGAGTACAGTAGAATCTCACTTAACCAACCTTCGATCAACCGAGCCGCCGCGTTATCCGAGGAGTAGGTTCGGATAAAACGGAAAACTCGGATCGAACGGATAAAGCAGCAATGCCCGCGCGCGGAGTACAGTAGAACCTCGCTTATCCGAAGCATCCAACTCATCCGAGTCCTCCGCGTTAACCGAGGTGCAGGCTCGGATAATACGGAAAACTCGGATAAAAAGGATAAAACCCTATAAACCCACACGCGGAGCAGTCCGCAAGGCAGCTTTGTTGCATACGCTCTTAGGGGCGAATTTTAAGACATTAGTTTTAACTTGAGATCGAACTTAAAATTTGACTCAAGTTCGAACTCAATATCGAACTTGATTTCATCCTTAAGTTTAATCTTAAGTTTGAACTTAAGGTCAAACTTAACTTCCCACTCAAGATCAAACTTAAGACCGAACTTAAGATCAAACTTAAGCATGCAATGAAGTTTGGGCCAAACTTTGATCTTAAGTTCAAACTAATGTCTTATAAAGCGACCCTTAAACTTGTACAAGTTTGATTTACATTGCGAGAAGTTAAGCATAATTAACGAAATTGTAATTGTATAAAAAAAATTAGCTAATAAAGTTAATGTTTATATGAAGTGGTGTTATGTGAAAAAAAATATATAATAGTAGTACAAGTTTGAATTGAGTATGTTATCCGTGTTATCCGAGATTTCACTTATCCGACTTACGCTCTCCCCACATTAGCTCGGATAAACGCAGTTCTACTGTACAGGGAAATTGCAATCGTTTTAGGGTTGGCGATACAATCGGCCCGCCGAGCTGACGAGGGAATAGAACTCTCGAGACACTCGTGCATTTTCTCGTCTCATGGGAGATTCGGCGGGATACATGCGGATGGCGACGTATCTCGGTGGGCCAAAAATTGTATCGCCGTATATTGCACTGAAACACGAGTGGAGATCGGTGGAACGGAAGACTCCCAGGGTTCGTCGATAACATCGCGATACGCCTGGATCAACAGTGTAACCTGTGGCGATCTCTTGAGAAGTGTTTCACCGTTGTTCCAAGAGTCTTTTATATACTCTCTAGCGGTTATGTTGGCGAGCGTGGTCGTATCGATAGCATGAGAAAATCCATTCCATATGAAATGGAATTTTGGAGTTTCAAACTTCATTCCATATATTGAGAAAACCGAAATTACGAAATTACGACACATGGAATGGAATTTCGGAATTTTGAAATTGATTCTGTATACCATGAAAATCGACGGGGGGAAGCATCAGCTTCACGAAAAGGGTGCTCAACTCGGGGAAGGGGGGGGGACTGGAACAAACATCCAAACCAACAAACAAATCCACAATTTTTTAGAATACATATAAGAAGTTATAAGGGATAAGGGAATTTTTTTTATTACCGGAAGCGATTTAAGCTTTTTCATTTTAAAGACTTTTTTTCAAGCGGGCTCTTCAGCGTGACGCTACTTTGTCCAAAGTTAATATATTTTGGCTTGCTTCAAGTTTTACGATTTTTTTTCTTCGGCCTGGCGTACCTTCGAATGAATTTCAAACCGCAAATAAGCTTCCCTGGACAGTTTCTCTTAAAAAAAAATAGTACATTGTGCAACAAGGGTAGAAAGTTGGCGATTGCGACGAGCGTGAGATTTGCTGCCCGAGCGAAGCGAGGGCTGCAATCACACTCGTCGCAATCGCCAATTCGACCCTCGTTACACATCATACTTTTTGTAACGAGTGCATGAATCTGCGGCACTTGGAATGGCAGTCTCGCGCGACGAACCCTACAAAGTGAGGTTTATGTCTCTAGGCACGAAAACGTCGAGAGTAAACTCCCAAGGGACGAAAGTGAACGAAATGCGAACTGCGCATGCGCGACTCCGTCATTTCACCACAGGTTCACGACTTGCATGCAATGGGCCACTTCCGTCTCGCAAGACTGCCATGTAAAGTGCCGCGATTCATGCACGTGTTACGAAAAATAATAAATAAAAAAAATCACAATCCGGACCTCGGCGCGCCGATTCGCCTGGCAAGCCGGGAACGACAGTGCGCTGCCGGAATTGACGAGCCGTCGAGAGGTCTGAGTCGCCCCACGGTCGTAAAACTCGGGACATTCGTACGATTATCTTTCTTTTTTTTTCTCATCGTCGGTATCGAACGACGACAATGAATAAAAATAGTAAACTGGAGCGTCGGTATTAATAATCCCGTAACAGTGACCGCGATCGTCAGCCCGAATGACACGATAAAGATTAAAGGTACGATACCGACTCAGCGAGAGACTCGGGCGCGGCTCGCGACGTTAAAACGAGAATCGTTTCCAGACGGAGTCCGGAGGACAGGCTCGCCGTTTCTCGTTCGCGTGATGAGATAACGTCACTTGGCGTTGTCATCATTGCCGACGTTTTTCCTCCGCCCGCCGAAAGCCCCCGATGTTTTCGTGCCACGAAGACGGAAACCCGGTTACGATTATTGTCAACCTCGCAATTGTCATCCCCTTATAGAACACCACGGTACAAAAAAAACGTCAAACTCCAATAACTATTTTTACGAAAAAAGAAATTAACACAGGTCGCTCGGTAAAGAAATTAACAAGTGCTTCTATGTATGCGTCGAATATGATTTCAAGATAACAAATTCTACATCTTCCTCACAAAAAGAAAGTTCGAACCCCTTAAGCAATTTTTTTTTAACAAAATGTATGTCTCGATAAAAAAATTAACACAGCTCGCCCGATAAAGAAAATTGCAAGTGTTTCTAAACTCTCGGACATGGGAAATTCTTTTCTTAGGATATTGACTCAAGTTCGCTTATGAATTCTATTCCGTCACAAAAAAAAGGAGTTCAAGCCACAAGACTATTTTTTTTAACGATATGTATGCAGCGATAAAAAAAATAAACACAGCTCGCCCGACTATGAAAATTGCAAGTGTTTCTAACTGCTCGCACACGGGAAATTCTCCTCTTCGCATATTGACTCAAGTCCGCTTACAAATTCCATTGCAACGTCAAGAAAAAAAAAGATATATATATAGTCACGAGCGACAGCTGCAGGCTTAAATGTGGGCTCCTGCTGGGTTCTACATGGACCAGGAAAGTGGGGGAGCTTTCGACCTTGACACGTATCCTGGCGCCCGAAAGGGGAAGGGAACGGGCCGTGTTTCTATATATATACACATACACACACACACGCACACACACACACAAACCCCGAGAGAAGAGGAGAGAGTTCTTGTTTCCCGATAGGGGCGCTTGCAATCCTGAAAGTGGGTCACGGAGTGCAAGGACAACGAGTCCGGGTCACTGGGAGCATCCGCGTGGCGGCCAGGCATTGGCCGAAAGCTTCGGGGAATGGGCGGGAGAGGGGGTAAAAGCGGTGAGGAACGGACATCCCTTTGGTCCCGTCGGGCAGCCTCCGTTACCGGGAAGCCTGTCCGAGATCGGCTCGCCGGGCCACCCACGAGGGTAGAAAAGCTCGGAGGAACGAGATTGGAAACGCTCGTTCGCTTCGGAAAGTGAGCGACGAGGCGACGGACACCGCGAACTATTAAAATTTCGAGGTCGAAACGTGCTCGCTCTCTCGGGCTGTTATCCGGAAATTTTTAACGAGCGACGAATCCAGTCGATGACATTTTTTTTTTTATGTCTATCGGCGTTTTTTTTTCTGCACGAGCCCGGGAGACCTCGAGAAAGGGTCGGGGAATGCGATTAAAAACTCTATCGAATTGCGAGGTTGATTCGGATACGAGGTTTCCGATCGGGAGTAATTTTTGCACAATTGCCCGCACTCGATCTCCATTCTGTTTCGCGGGATTTTACTTACTCGAGCGGTTAACAAGAAATTTAACTATTGAGAGGGGAACAAATTAACTAAAATAAGGAGGTACGAATTAAAAGAAATTGAAATGATTAAGGGAAGTACAAATCAACCAAAATAAAAAGTCACAAATGAATGGAGAATGAAACGGATAAGAAAGGTGCAAATTAACTAAAATAAGAAGACACAAATTAAGGCACATTTACATCTCTACCACTCACAACTCTACCGTACTAGACCAACTCTACCAAAATATCTACCAGAAAGTAAAAAAAAACTCTACCAGAATCAAAATGACACTCCACCGGACTTGAAATAAAACCGTACCAGAATTGAAATAAAACTCTACCGGAATGCAAAGCCACCGTCTAGTCTCGTATTCCGCTAGAGTTTTATCTCAAGGCCCGTAGAGTTGTTTTACTTTCTGGCAAAGATTTTCGTAGAGTTGTATTATGGTACAGATATTTTCTGGTGGAGTTGTGTGTGGGAGAGATGTAAACGTGCCCAAATACAAACAAATTGCAACGTATAAGAAGGCGCAAGTTAACCAAAACAAGAAGGTACAGAGCAAAACAAATTGAGTCGATTAAGCTCGGCACAAATTCGCCAAAATAAGAACATAAGAATTAAAGCAAAACGGAATTTAAAACAAAAAAAAAAAAAATGAAATAAAAAAAAAAATTAAAAAATTACTGACTATAGCTCTTACCTCGGCCACGTGTACACACCGGAGACCTCGAAGCCGTAGTGCCAGCTTCCGGAGTAGGCGCCCTGACCCTTGGGCCCGGTGCAGACGCCGTGTCCGTGCGCCTTGCCGTCCTCCCATCCCCCGCAGTAGGTGCCGCCGTCGTCGAAGTCGAATCTGCCCCCGTTGACCTGAGGACGATTACCAGCCGCGTTGGTCGTGCCGGTAGCTCCCGGCTGTCCCGGACTCGTGCCGCTCGACTGGGGCGGCAATTGTGCACCCCCGGCGATCCCGTTCGGCGCACCGGACGAGCTCTGCTGGCCCGTTTGGCCCTGCGGCTGCTGTTGCTGCTGCATTATCCGACGTGAATCGCGGCGATCGTTCGTCCCCTCTGGCTCCGACCGGCAGCGCGACTCTGTCGATCCTTCGGGATTGTTCCCGCTCGTCAGCAGGAGCCCTCCGCTTCTCTTATTCCCACCCGACGTCTGTCCGTCATTATCGTCGTCCCCACGCAGCGGCCGATCGGTTACGGGCTTCGGTCACGGCCCTCCCAGCAAACCCGAGTTC
Organism: Stenichneumon culpator; assembly: GCA_964017025.1. Classification (NCBI taxonomy): domain Eukaryota; kingdom Metazoa; phylum Arthropoda; class Insecta; order Hymenoptera; family Ichneumonidae; genus Stenichneumon; species Stenichneumon culpator. The sequence continues at coordinate 12,375,513 of OZ024779.1, read as the reverse complement.
CTGTGCACGAAATTATTTTTTTTTTTGCTTCTCTTTTTTCGGTTTCTTGAATTCGTTTAAACCCTTTTTTTTTTATATTTTCCCGATTTTTCGCGAGCTCTCGAATCGATCGACGAAACTTCGGATAGCGCGAGTTTGGCAATCGAGTACAGTGAGCGCTCTATACGTGATTGATTAGCGGCTACGCGGACTCAATTTTTTGAATTTTTGTTCACTGCTCTTTTCCCTGGTGACTGCTTGGTCGGTGGATTTTTGGTTAATTGCTCGTTTATGTTATAATGAGTAAATAAATTAATGAAATTCGATTCATCTTTAGCGTAACGTGAACCAAAAAAAGCGATATAGATTAAAGCTTTTTTTGGGTTTTATCCTCGATTTTCTCTAATCGATCGACGAACCTCCGGATAGCGCGAGTTAGGCAAACGAGCACCGTGAGCGCCCGATGGATCATTAATTAAAGGCTCCGCGAATGAAACTTTGTTAATAAAAATTCCAAAAATTTGCGGATGAAAAAACTGTGTATAAAAATCCACAGCTTTATTTCCCTAATTATTGGTCGATGGGTTTTTGGGTAATTGCTCGTTTATACTATAGCAAGTATATAAATCAATAAATAAATCAAAATTATAGCAAATAAATAAATCAATCAATGAAATTAGATTAATTTTAAGCATGACGTGGACTAAAAAAAGGCAGCCTAAATTGTACATGACAATTGGAAAAAAAAGTTTGAATTTGAAGGGTCGAATCAACAGCTTCAGTCTCGTTAAACGCGAGATCAGGAGGGGGGAAATCGCGTAGCATAGTAGAAGAATTCACGCGACGTTTGTCCCGTTTTCTCGCCCGCCGACGTGGCTCGTTCTCGTATAAATCGGCCAGCTACACACTCTCGTTCGTTTTCACCGTTCGCGCCGTTCGGAAATAACCGGCCTTCGCCCTCGTGAAAGATAGAGAGCGAGTGGGACAGGTTTCGAGCCTCGAATAAGAGGAACAAGCGTATCAAGAATTGGAGGTGTCGAGCTGAGGCGATTGAATAAAAAAAAAATTAAAACAATTAAAACTTACAACAACAAAAAAATCCTTTTTTTCTCAGAAAATTATCGATCTGCAGATCGAACTAAAAAAAATAAAAATAAAATTAAGCGATGATGAAATCCGATCGGAGCGAAACAATTATAGAGGCCAAGGCCAACCGTCCCGATTATCGGAGTGCACTGGTCGACGAAAAAAAAAAATCGATCGAACGTTATAAAACATAAAAAAAAACCGGCCACGCGATTCCCGCACGTCCTGCGGGACACGATCTACTTTCGAACTCCCTTAAAAATAGACGTCGTCGACCGCCGCGAGAGAGACGCACGCGAGATTCGGAATCTCGGACCGGGTTCGAGAGCTCGTAACGCTCGCGGACACTTTCTTCTCAACAATATAAATATATACATATATTTTTATTGAAAAAAAAATTTCACACTCAGTTCTCTTCTATTAATTTATTCCTCTTCCTAAAATCGATAAAATTCGATCACTATCGATGTCTTCGCGCGATCGATCGACAGATTCGTCGGAATTCTTCGTCTTCGCGCTTGGAAATTCCCGGGATCCGCGGACACGAGTCACCTTCGACACACCACGTCCATATTTATATTTTAACACTGGTATTCTTTAAAAATAAATTTCATTATTATTTCTTATTTTTATTATAATTTTTCACCAATTATTTATTTCGACATTTTTTTTTTTTTACCAGTAGATCGGTAATAGCACTGTGCACGACGTATTTCGAGGCTGAAAAAACTACTTCGCGTACTACATATACTATATATACATTTATATATAAAACTGTTCCCCGAGATCGGTTGGAGAGGCTTCTCGGGGCGCGTCCGTGCCACGCCGCGGCCCTGACGCGAAAAAGCTCGGGTTTGCGTTTTCGTCTTCGTGGTCGACGACGACGACGACGACGAAGACGACGTCGACGACGACGTCGACGTGAGCCGCACGCGCCCGCCCGAAAACGCGAATCGCGCTCGCGCCCCGCTCGATTCGTGTGGGTGGAGAAACGGTACGTCGATTACGTGCCAGTTGCTCGTAATATATAAATATATATATATATATATATATATGTGTGTGTGTGTGTGTACATGTTAAACATATAGCAACTACATATTTATGTACTCGTATATAGACGAATTTTTATCTTTGTATAATAAACCGGTGCCAAAAGTATAGCAGAAGGTTCGTTAGAGTGAGCGACACAGTAGTTGGCTCTTTTTGCGGAACCATTTGAAAAACAGTGTTACAGCGGTATTATTAAAATTAAGCTATTTCATTTTTACTCTTCAAATTTGACTCTCGAGCCTCGAATTTTCTGTACCGATAGTTTAATTTCGAGGTCGGATCGGTAATCCATATTTATCTAGTCGTCTATGAACGAATTTTTATCTTTGTATAATAAACCGGTGTCAGAAGGATAGTTGAAGCTTCGTTAGAGTGACACAGTAAGTGGTTCTTTTTGTGGAACCATTTGAAAAACAGTGTTGCAGCCGTGTTACGGTTATTTAAAATTTGACTCTCGAGCCTCGAAGTTGCTGCACCAATTTTTATATCGGATCTGATCTAACAATCAGGAAAGTTTGAACTTGAAGGTTAATTTCAGATGCGATTTTAATTGGATCGGAAATTAATCTTGGAAGAAGAGACACATTTTTTTCCGACGTTCTGACTTCGTCCAGGGTGATTGTTTTTTGGCTGCTTTGTAGTGAAATCGACACAACGGAGTGTGAGCAACGTTTGTGTCAAGGTGGAATAGCAATGCGATACATCGTTTACGAACTACGGGATCCGGACGACAAATGTTCCTCCACGAAATTACCTCCAGGTCGAACTTGAGCACGAAGTCGAGTTCGAACTCAAAATTGATCTTGAAACCGGTCTTAAGATCAATCTTGATACTAATCTTGGGATTGATTTTGCAATCGATCTTGAAATTAATCTCCAAATTAATATCGAAAATCGATCTTAAGATTAATTCGTTTTACGCATTACGACTTCGTTATTTTGTATAATAATTTTACAAAAAATGTTAACACTGTTTAGTGGGAAGTATTTAGCGCAAAAACTACCCACGAGCGCTATCCACGAGTTTCTGCGTATTCATCCGTGTCTATGGAGAACTCTGTTCAGGCATTCTCGCCTACCGCTCTCAAACACGCTCGTCAGTATCAGTGAGTTTCCGTTCTCGAACTCGTCCGTACGCATGCAATTGTGTTTACGTCTGACTCCTCGAGCGATTCACGGAGCCCCCCTCCCCACCCCCTTTATTTCCCACCGTAGTGTTCTACTTCGCTCACTAACGAATACGTGCGGAACTTGTCCGCTCGTATGTAAATTTCGCCGGAGCGGTCGCTCCAGATGCGTTCGTGTGCTCCGGCAGTCTCGTGCAGAACAGAGCGGGGCAAAATGGAATACCGGGGCGAAATGGACTATATCAATTTTTTGGGGGATATACCAAAAAGTTGCCACTAAACAAAAACAGCGTGCAACATCAATTTATCTCTATACAAGGATTCTGGTCCACATTGTTTCATCCCCCCCCCCTCCACCTTCCGGGGTCAAAGTTTCTTCAGGAAACTTTAATGTTTTCTACAGCAATTTTTACTGAGTCCCGATTGAGGTGTTTTTTTGCATAGAGAAAGGTCTCATCTCCAATATAGGAGGGGTGGGGCTAAATGGACCAGTAACCATTCTGCCCCACCCTCCTCTCGGGGTCAAAGTCTCGCCAGAAGATTTTAACGTTTTCTGGTCACACTTTTCACTCAGAAGTCCCGCCTGAGGTGTTTTTTCACAAAGAAAGGTCCCATCTTTAGTATAGGACACTGGTCCATTTTGCCCCCCCCCCCCCAGGGTCAAAGTCTCCCCAGCAAACTTTAACAGTTCTACAAACACTGATCTCGAAAGTTCCGCTTGAGGTGTTTTCGCGTGAGGAAAGGCCTAATCTCTCATATGGGACACTGGTTCATTTTGCCCCCCCCCCCCCCCCTCACACACGCACATACATCCAGTGTACGCGCGTTTCGGCCACCGCTCGCTCTTCTGAGTTCCGCGGCCGCCGAGGTTGTGTGCGGTACCGGATAGGCGAAAAGCTATACCGGCCGCGAGAGCTTCACCGGCTCCACCACTAGGAACGACGCCGTTACGCAATGCTTCTATAAGCATCCGTGATCTGCTCGGAATGTGGCCCCGCGTCGGCAGCGGCAACGGTTAGTTAGCTCTCGGGAAGGTACGAGCGATAGAAAGCTCGAAAGAAATCAAATCGATTAATCCCTTTCTTCCCCCCACATTTCGTTCCTACACTCTCTCCTGCGTACTTGCCTACGTACTTGTTGTCCGTCACCGATTCCAACCACCTCCGAAGAGACCAAGATCGACTCGTCGGCATGGCTCTCCCGAGGCGACATTCTCAAACAGCTAATCACGAGTGTCACGTGGAAATTATAGAACCGATGAGGACCAGTGGGAGGATGATCCGGAGCCAACGAAGAAGTATTCGCATACCTGCCTTGGATAGTCAAAGTCACTCGACAGTGATCGAACTTGACAAATGGTTCGATCGGATACGCCTAATTAGTGTTTAATACGAGGAAAAAGAAAAATGTTTTTGTGGACTCGAGAAGACACGCTTTTCTGCAGGGTTTGTATACGGGAGAGCGGGGCAAAACGGGACAGTGGGGCAAAACGAAACAGTGGAACAAAACTCAATTTTCTAATATTTTTTGGATGGCCCATTTTGCCCCACCGTCCCATAAAAAAAAACTATTGGAAAATTGCGTTTTGCCCAACTTTCCTACTTCGACCCGCCCTTCCCTATTCTTAAAAAAAAAAAGAAAAAAGATCTCTAACCTTGGAACAATACACACGTGGGTCTGATATCCGTCAAATTTTAAGGCTCGACATCTGTAGCTTGATTCGGCTTAACTGAACTGACTCGAACCCCTTAAATCATCATCTGCTACTTCACCGCCAATTTTGTTTTCGTTCCGATTCCTTTTCCATTAAAGATGTATTTTTTTTAAAGCAAATAAAAGATACTAAAATAAACGTTTTAACATCTCGACTGCAGTTTTGTCTCAAACAAACTTCGACCGGCGTTGAAAAGTTGTTCCGGAAGTCGGTCGGGGCGAAAGATTTGACCCGGCGAGTACAAAGCCTATGATAATTGATTAACGGGAGCTTCGCTGAGGAGCGAACTTCTCCCTGGCGATGTATACATAATGTATCCACTTTAGCGAAGCAGCGAGACAGCCGACTAATTTCTCATCATTTTCGCCGGAGCAACTTCTTTGCGCCGACCTCCTCCGTCTTCGTGGGAGTCGGCGACCCGCGACGGGACGGGTAAATGTACCGGGAGAGTGGAAAAAAGAAATGAAGAAGTTGCAGAGAAAGCTTGAATAAAGTGTCTATGGGGAGCGCGGGGCAAAACGGACCATCTTTAGAAATTCTTGACGCAACGTAAAAAAAGTCTCCTCTCAAATGGACGACCGTTTTGCCCCACCACCTGCGCCATTCCCGGTCCGCCCCCTCGAGGCCTCCTGCAGGCTAATCGCGACCCGCTTATCCATTAATTACCCCTTTTCCCAGATCGTCAAAGAACAAACCGGCGCAGACCCGCGACCAGGGACTCCCCAAAGCAGAATATAATTGGACCATCACAGAGGCAAAAAGTTGCCGACCAGAGAACAAAGGCCCGAATATTAATATCCTTCACCAATTTTTCAACTTTTGAAGAAATAAAACGACTTCATAGAAATTGATTATTCCTCCCAAAAGAACCAAAATCACCAAAAGACCCTTTTCGCACATCCGCATATTCGAACAATTTTTTTGCTCAATCCTCCGATTTTCCCTTAAGTACATCTGAAACGACCCAGTCGGTAACCAAAACCTGTAAATACAATTCAGAGACCGTAGACTTTTCGGGAAAAAGCAAAGCATTAGCGGATGTACAGTTTAATACCGCGTCCGATGATGCTTCCGTTTCATCCGAAACGTCAACCTATTTTAAATGGCATTGGTTCGAAAAATGCATTTGTCTCTCTCGCACTCATATGTCACGTGGTACATCTTTCACATGGGCTTAAATCCAACGTCCAATGTCCTCCCTTCAATCACCGTTCGACGGGAGCCAGTAGCGCAGTCCAGTTTGGTCAGACGGGGGAGCGGTGAAACCGAGACCGGCAACCGCGCTTCGCTAAGTGGTCGCGTAAAGTGTAGGCTGAAAAACGGTCGGAGGGCAGCAGGCGGTAGGAGAGCAGTGGCTCGACGAGGAGAAGCCGAGGCGTCGTCTCGGTCGTTCCGGTGCTCTAGGCTCTAGGCTCTAGCCGGTCAGCAGCAGAAGCGGCGCGGAGCTGCAGAGGTACCTCTCTAGCTCGCCAGGGCTTCTATTTTTATCATGGGGTAGCGAATTGTTCCACGAGGCGGGCAGCAGCAGCAGCAGCAGCAGCAACAGCAGCAGCAGCAGCAGCAGCAGCAGCGGCAGCAGCAACATACAGCCAGTGAGGTCCGCAGCCGTGCGTTCGTCAATGCGACGACCGGGTTCAAACCATTTATAAATAGTAAGAAGTACGAGAGAGTGAGAGTCGACGGAAAATCGGCGAGGATGCCGGATAAACGATGCTCGCTGCTGCCGACTCACCGCTCTCCCTCCCGCTCCCTGTGCGCGCCCCGCAAGCTCACCGACTGTTTCCGACTGACCAGAAACGAGCACGTCGACGTTACGAGAAACACCCGATCGATCCATCGATCCATCTTTACCGGCGCGCCGCACGGGGGAAATACCCCGGGGCCGCCCGAGAGAACAAAGAACCGCGGCGCTGACCGTGTGTGTGTTGCCCTCGAAGACCACACGCCGGCGAAGAATTCCTAAAATTTTATCAATTTTTCTTATACTCGACCATCCGCGGTACGAAAGGGTACGCCGATATGAAATTCCTTTTTGGAATTCAAAGTGGAACTGTAATTTTTTAAAATCAATTTACTACTTTGCCATTTTGCCATTTTACTCATTTACTCGTTTACTCGTTTAGTCATTTAGTCATTTACTCATTTACACATTTGCGCATTTACTCATTTACAATCTTATCGAATCATGAAGGCAAATAATATTATCTCCTCTCTTTACACAGATGCTGTATATAGTATTTTGAACGGCACTGTCAATGATTTTTTTTAATTATCGAAATTAATTAGCCTCATAAATGTTTTTTTAATTTCCATGTTTTAACTTTTTCCCATTGCGCCAAATTTTTTTTATCCTTTCTAAAACATAAAATTAATAAATTCACATTCCAAAAGCTCAATTAATGAAGAAAAGGTGTAAATGAAAAAATTTCACTACAGACTAAACACGCGAGTGCTACGCAGTCTCGGGACTATGAATACCGGTGCCTTAGTCAATAAAAACCCTGGAATAGCCAACGACTTTGTATCGCCCACGTTGCATCACTTTGCATCGTTTACCCTGCGCTCGAAATTTATCCCTCTCGCTCGCTCGTTCCCTTGGCACATGAATGCATATTCTTCTATGCGCACCTCTCTAACACTCCCACCATCTCTGACCCCCTCTTTCTCATACGCTGTTATACGAGATTCTCGGTCGGGGCGCGTTGAGCGGCGCTAAGTTGAAAATAAAACGCTACCGGGAGAGTATTACACTCGCTGTCTTAGCGAGAAAGATATTAGAACATGAGGGTCGGGAGAGGACGGGGACGAAGATTGTGTGAGACACACATCGGGGATACCGGTACTCGAGTGAAAATAACTCGCGCCTCTCTAACGAGCGCGGGGATCTCCCTCTCGAGTTTTCATTATAAATTCAATTTAACACGAGCGTTTTTATGTGAAAACCTCTTAGCCCCGCCCCTTTTCCCATCCCAACAAAAAAAATGTCCTCAAAAAACTTTACGATCTTACGGCTTACGATTAAGCCGTCAAAACTTTTATGTTTTACTCACTTTACAATGAATTCAGTAAAATGTCCGAAAATAAAAAACGGTCCTATTGGATATTGAGTAAAATGGTCTTTGGACCATTTCAGGGCACTTTGGTTGGGCATCGTGGTTTTTCAAGGCACTTTGGTGCCCTGAAAAACTGTCCTATTGGAAATTGAGTAACATGCTTCAAAGTGTCCTAATAAACGGTTCTATTAGAATTTAAGTAAAATGGTCAAACGTGTCCAGAAAAACGGTTGCATTGGAAATTGAGTAAAATGGCCAAAAGTATTCTGAAAATACGTTCCTATTGAAAAGTGAGTAAAATGGCCAAGACCATTCTGAAAAACGGTCCTATTAGAAATTCGGTAAAATGGCCTAAAGGATTTTGAAAAAACGGTCCTATTGGGAATTTAGTGAAACGGCCAAAAGTGTTTTCAAATGGCGTATTATCGGATATTGACTAAAATGGTCAAAAATGGTCCGGTTGCAAATTTAGTGAAATGGCCATATTGGCCAAAATGGTACACTCTCCATAGTTTTATTCTTTACTATTCCCGAGAATTCGAAAATTTCTTGCAAGAATTTTTCTACACGAAGAGAGCACGAGTCTCAAGACTCTCGGGCTCCAGTTGTCTACATATTGGGGGAGGGATGCTGCTCGGAGTCTCTTGCCCTGGCCCCTCGAGACTCGAGAACTACTGGACCGAAGAGAGCAGCTCGCCGGACTACGCGGTGACACACGCGCGAGGTTCAATGGACTGTCCCGGTTCCACGATCACTGTTCTCTATTCTTTGGCTATCCTCGGCTCCGAATCAGTGTGTGTTTGTGTTCGGAAAAGAGTTTCGAAGCATGGAAAGAAAAAAATAAAAAAAATTCGTCCGGAAAAGTTAAATTCCGAGGGGAATCAACTTTTTCAATTTGCGGCTGACAGAATTCAATTTTCGTTAGATAGTCTTGGATTTTAATTTTATTTTGGAATAAAATAATCATATTTGATGAAGATTTCGGCCGCTGCTCGAACATGAGCTTTTGGAGCAGCAAAATTATAAACCTTGATTCTCAGAAAATAAACGACTATACAAAAAATCGGATGCTAATTTTTAGTGTCAAATTCGAAACGTTAAATTACTAATCTCAAAATAAAAAGGCAAAATTTCTCACAAGATGCTGATGAGACATGTGAGTTCGTTCACTTTTCTTAACCTTTTCAGGCACAGTGCGTAGATACAGTTTCGTCAGCACATCGAATCACGTTCTCGCACGGATGCAACACCTTATTAAAATAAACATTAAAAAATCATCCCGAAACGGACGTCGAAAAAAAATCTTGAAAAAATAAATAAAAATAATTATCTCCATTTTTTCAAGATAAAAAAAAAAACCATTTTGCCAAAACGCTCTATTAATGATCGCCAAATTGGCATAACCTGCTCAGAGAATAAATTTTCTATTAATTTAAAGAACGAATGAATGAATTAAATTAATAACGATACCTCAAAAATCCTTTTTCATTCAACTTTTTTTTTTGTTTTGCCGCCAAAACGTTATTGTACACAATACCAAGCCCGAAAGGGTTAAAGAACGACCATCCTCGTACTCCACGTGATTGCTCCAATTTAGTTTCCACGAGCTCCGTTCTACTTTTTCCTTATCCTCCGATCTCTCAGGCCCCTTTGTACCCCATTAAAATTACGACAGTCATATTGCAACATAAATATGCAATCGGGCTTACACACAACTATACTTTACACGGTGCGGACGCGATCGATCGACGAAATACTCGGACACGTGCATAAGTTTTTCTCGCGCACACACTCACGCGAGCTCCCGCGCCTGTTGGAGCTCTTACTCTATGCACGCAACGCGATCTTACACCGAACGATAACACGAGGAGGCGCGCACGCACTTCCGCGCAATACATCCACCGTTTTATCCTACTTACTAAAATAACGAGCGTGGAAAAAAAAAATTATCGAACCGATCGGGCGATATTTATGATTTTACGATCATTGGTCAATTAAAAAAAAAAATTAATTTTCTATTTTTATCAATCTTTTTTTTTATTAAGATTATTATTGATATCGCATCGTTCGAAGCACTGCGCGTGGACGTGGCGAGGGGTCGAAACTCGAATCGCGATGCACTGTGCCCGTTTCACCTCGATTCACCTGGGAATCACCTCGATATTATTTGCCGGCTCGCGCACGACCCTCGCCGTCGAAGGGCTCCTCGCAATCCCAGTACTGCCACTACGAAGACGAAGAATAACGACGACACAATTACTCGACGAGATGAAACAAATTATTATTTTTTTAACTTCATTTTTTTCCAACTATTAAACGCTTCTTAATTTTTTTCTTTTTCTTCAACTATGTAAGAATCGATGTTTACCCTTCTTTTAATATCCCGACGATCCGAAGCTCCGGCATCGGGATGTTATAGTTATTTTTTATTTATTTATATTTTTTTTTTCGTTATCAAAACAGTAGATTCTCAATCCTCGGTATTTTTTTTTCTCCCGTCCGACTCGCCGTGCTCTCCTGGCCAGTAGTAACAGCCGCAGTAGTAGTGGACGTTCCGCCTCTCGCGGCTCTCTCGTGTGTGTCCCTCACCGGATCGCTGCGGTCCTCTGCCTTTTCGTTTATCGTCGATTAATTTTTTTCTCTCTCCTCCCTACTGTCGAGGTAGCGCTGCTTTTTGCACAGCCCGTTCGCGATGCACGATTTATCTTTCTGTACTATTTATTTTTAGTCAAAGTAAATTTTCAGCTTTTTTTCATTCGTGGATTTTTATTTTATTTTTTTTCGAAACTCTCATTCGGCTTTTTTGGCGAAAATAATTTTGGGTATTTTTTTTTTTATTATTATTTAAATAACGACGTAACTTTTGAGACTTCGCGGAGAGAGAGATTTTTCAGCGGTGGCTGAGAACGGAGAGTATTGTACGGGGTCGTGCGTCAGGGTGGTGGCATGATTGCGACTACCTCGCAGTCTCGGCGCTGCCCTCGCGACGACGTCGACGTCCCGACGCCTCGTCGTTCATCCCGGAACACATGCGCTGTTCGATACCGGCCTCTGGCACGCTTAAGGGGCGCCAGGAACGCCGCGGACGCCGCCAAACGCCGAGAACGGGAAGATCGGGGCGGTCTGATGCGTTACTCGCCGCCACTACTTGCTGCACTACCGGCCAGCCGAGCGAGCTCTCTCGGCCGCTTCTCCTGCGAGGGTACGACAAAGTGCATGGATTCTTTTTTCTTTTTTTTTTTCTTTTTTTTTTAGCGTTGCATTGCGTCTGAGTACTGCGGAGGGAATTAATTTACACCCGTATCGCACGATATTTCTGGAGGAGAAATATCGTGCAATTTTTTTTGCGCAGGTATTTGCATCCCTGCCGAGGAAGTGGAGGGTCGTTTGCGGATTGCGGCTAAAGAGGCTCGGAAGATTAAGAGATCTTGCGAAATAAACGAGGCGGAAGACTCTCGAGGCCTCCTCGCGAGGAACCTTCAAGAATTCTTTTTTTTATGTTTGTTTGCTCAATTTTTTATTTCTTTTATTTTATGAGGAAAAAAGGTTCGCTTAGTTTTGTAATTTTTTTTATTCTATGAGGAAAAAAGGACGTGGCCGAGCTTGTAAAATTCTTGAAATGCTTCCGAAATTCTAATATGATATTTTTTATCATAAAAAAAGAAATTAGTTTGTGATTGATATTAAACAAAGATTGAAATGTGGCGATGTGAGAATTTTCGAAGGGTAAGACAGTTGTTTATTTAAAGGCGAGAATCAATTTATTGTTGGTATAATTCTTTTGTTTATTTGGTTTATCACGGTATTCGATTAATTATAATTGATCGCATAAATTGAATGTCTCGATTACCATCGAGCTTAAGATTGAGTTCATTATCGGCGAGAAGAAGTTTACGGAGCGTTGAATTTTGTACCAACTGTTAGGTCGTTTGCTCGCCTGATAGTCCAACAGTCGAGTTCTTTTTATCTTCGATGATCGTCCGCTGGTAAAGTCGATCCCACATTTCCGTTGAGGACATGTTGCGGTCGGCTATAAAAACAGCATACCCGTTTTTTCAAGGGCGCTAAAACCTTACTTCTAAACTTTAAAGGATGTATCTATTTAAATTATGGAAATATCTCCGAGGGTAAAACAGCTTCTGACCTCCGATTTTCGCTATCGTCAATAATAAAAATCACTTTCCGGGGGGAAAAAAATTACTGCACGAGACGGGACGCAGACAATTTTTTTCGCAGATTATTCGCAGTGCACGACTCTGTCTCGTCGATAAGGATAATCCCCACCTCTTATGATCGCCCGTGAATCAGACAGTCGGAGCCGCAATGTTTTTCGTAATTCATCTCTATAAATCGTTGCAGATAATCCATCCCTAATTTCATCTCGTCGCCGGTATTACGTCGCTTCCGATCAAAAAATGAGATTTCCGAACGGGAAGTGACGTATTTTCGGTATGACGACGATTCCGGTCAAAAAATGAAAACGTCAAACCGGAAGTGACGTGTTTCCGATATGCCGGCACTTCCGCTCGAAGAATGAGATTTTCAAACCGGAAGTGACGTATTTCCGGTATGGCGTCACTTCCGGTCGAAAAATGAAAATGTCAAACCGGAAGTGACGTGTTCCCGATATGCCGTCGGCACTTCCGGTCGAAGAATGTGATTTTCAAACCGGAACCGATGTATTTTCAGTCTGACATTACTTCCGGTTGAAACATTAAATTTTCAAACAGGAAGTGACGTATTTCCGTTGTGACGTCACTTCCGATCGAAAAATTAGATTTTCACACCGCAAATGACGTATTTCCGGTATGACGTCACTGTCGGTTTAGGAGTGACATTTTCAAACAGGAAGTGACATTACCGAGAATATTTTTAATTTTAGCAGAAACGGATGAATTAAGAAACAGACGGTGAACACATCAACGCCAGCGAACCTTAGCGACGTGTGAGGCGCGCGCGATGTAGTCCAGTAATACCAAAAGATGCGTACGATTACAATGTACTATATCTAGGACTCCCACTCGCCGATCTTATAATTGCGTACGATGTTATCGTTCGTTTCACAACTAACGATATTCACGACTATATTATCCTCTCGATTCGTCAAAGTTATCTCCTTAATGTGCATTCGCTCATTATTTTTATCGGATCTCTGAGCTCGATGAAGAAAAACCGTCCGCCAGGATGGGGGAAGAAAAGTTGAGACTTCGGTAAAGAGAAACGATAACCGTGCGTGCTCGTGTGGAACTCGTGTCTGTCAATTTAGAAACGGAGCTCAGTTCTTCTTAGTCACAGCTCGAAACCGATTCGGCGATTCCGTTCCGTTAATTCGTTCGATTGGAAAATTTATTATTTGATTCATTGGATTACAATCTCGTATTTAATTCTTAATTAAAAAATGATCATTCAATCTATTTAATTAAAAAATTATAATTTAATATATTTAATTTAAAAATTATAATTTAATCCATTTGATTTAAAAATTATAATTTAATCCATTTGATTAAAACAAAAATTATTTACGCGTAAGTAATGAAAGTGGTGCATCGAGTAATCGAAGAGATATGCACTGGAGGAGAGAGAAATCGTTCGACTGCCTGCTGAAGCACCGTTCAACTGTAAGTATCCAATTACCTCATCCAGTGTAGATTTACTGTAGACTCGCTCGTGTGCACCGCTGTGCAGAGACGTGCGGGTCGAGGAACATCGAGAGTGAGGCCAGACTCGCGGCCTCACCAGACCCTCGCGAGGGCTTCGGATTGCAACCGGTAATGGAATTATATCGCCGGCGCGATGAATTTTCAACGGGATCGATTTTTCCACTCTGCTCCGCTCGGCGTTTACGTGCAGTAAGGTGTGCGATGTCTCTCGATCAGTGCAGCTCATCTACGTATGTTATTATTTGTCGTTTATTTTCTTTTTTTCTTTGAGGCTTCCTACGTCATTCGGATAACGTGAGGGAAGCGAAAAAAAAGTTGATTTCAGTAATAATCGCACAATAATAATGCGTCATTCTGGTGGACCGGGAAAATATTTTTGTCGCTTGTTTGCGTATGACAAATTTGTTTTTAATTTAATTTTAACTTGCTTTTCGATGCACTTAGAATAGTCCAGAACGTCGATGAATCAATAAAACGTGATTGATAAATCTCTGATAAATATCTGAATCGTCGTAAATAATACATCGTACAATAAATCGTCCCATTGATGACTAATCCGCTCTCCTCGTGAGGAAATGTTGTTAGCCACTTAAATATTACATAAGCTTCGAGTTTACGAGTTAAAAATCCGCTGCGCTGAGTTTGTTCTTATCGTTCGAATGATGCAAGAAATCTGTTAAATCTCTCATATTACCACCCTCAAAAATGAAAAAGAATTAATACAAATTAATAACAATAAATAAAATTACTATTAAACCCGATCTTTTTTTTACAGGCTCGAAGTTACCGAGAGTTCGAAGAGAGTTATCGTCGATAAATCCGAGAGAATGGATCTGCTGAGCCTGAAATTTTTGGCTCTCGAGCTCCGCGAGACATCGAAGGATTCGGACGATGACTCGATGGACGAGGAAATCGGTGACGAGAGAATCGCCGAAATTTTAAAATCGACCGAGACGATTTTGGAAAAATCGTCGACGAACAACAAGAGGAAACGATCCCGTCGAAAAATCGGCTTGGAGTGCGAAAATTTTGGTGGAACTTTGGACAATGATAATTTGCCGGTAATAAGCCTCGACGAATTGGCCTGGCACGACAGCGCCGTTGATTGCTGGGTGGCGATTTACGACTACGTGTACGACTGCACCAAATTCCTCCGGAGTCATCCGGGCGGACAGGACGTTATACTCGAGTACGCTGGAAGAGACGCGACTCTGGCCTTCATCGGCACCGGACACTCGATCGGAGCTCGGAAAATTCTTGAAAAATATCTCATAGGAGAACTGCCCGCTCACGAGAGAATTTTTCGGACAATCGGTGGTGTAAAAATCGTCGAGCAGTGACTCAAGATCGACGATTCCGAGAAGAGTCACTTTTCAGTGGCGAAATACATAAAAAATGTTTACAACATCAACAACGAAATTTCTACGGAAATTTCTAAATTACTGTGGAAATTTCAAAATTTTTATTAAAATTTTAAAATTTCTATGGTAATTAAAAAATTTCAATCGAAGTTTCAAAACTTCTGTGGATGTAAAAAATATTTTAAAAAGAAGCAAAGGGAAGACACTCGTCGGTGACACGGCGATAACCCGCAATTATCATTGTCGAACGCGAATAATTATGGTTATGCACATTGTGGTTCGGAAGGGGCGCAGCTATGCACTGAATTGATCTCTACAGGACGGGCGATAGTCGGAGAGAAAGAAAACAATTCATTTGGCGGAAAAAAATGACGCAGAAAAAAAGTGACGAAAGGAATGTTATATCTTCGCGATAGTTAGCCGGCGAGTGATATTTTTTTTTATGTGTACAAAGTTGCAGGGGATATTTCCATTTGCGTTGCGGCTCGGATAAAAGAAATTCATCGGAGCTCAACGGACAGACACCGTTCGCATCAATTTTACCGTGTTATTAAAATTAAGAACTTGAAATGCAATTTGAAGGTCGTATCTTGTCCGAGGGGAGATACGAAATCGCGACGTCAGTTGCATGTCAGAGCGGTTCAACAGCGGCATATCGCCTATTAGAGTGGCGTGGCTTGAGAGTCGCATTAATCTCACTACCGTTAATACGCGCAATTTCTATGAGAAGAAAAAAATGCTCGCGTTGGCGCAGACCCGAGCGCGGCGAGACTTTCCAATTACCTATACCCAACGTTCATTAAATTCTATCGTCAGCACGTCGTGTAGACTATCGCCTTTCTGCATAATTTCATATATTTATTTCATAGTTAATACTTCTAAGAATCGAGTGAATTTTTATTATTTATTTTATGTACTCGTCACTGAAGCGTTTCTTTTAACTATAATTTTGCGGAGTGGCAAAGTTCCATCACTGCCCGTGTGGTCAGATTTTCGGTTTACATGTTTCATTTTTACTTCCGTTCATTTCGAATCCGATTTTAGTGCGCTAAAAAAAAAAAAATGATGGCGTAAGAAAAATGGTCGATATAAATTATACATACATTTTATCATCTGTTTCGCTGTACACTGTACATTATACTCACAGAATAACCTCTTCTATACTGGAACTTAACAGCGGTATATCGCCTATCAAAGTGGAGTTGCTACTATCGCCAATACGCGCAATCTCTATGAGGAATAAAAACATTTTGGGGTCAGCGTAAAAACATTTCAGCTCGAGACGCTGCAAGACTTTTCAATTATCTATACTCAATGTTCGTCAATTCTGTCATCAGCGCGTCGTGGGGACTATCGCCTGTCCGATATGCAACTTTCACGGCTCCATGTATAGTTGCATAATTTTTATATATTTATTTCGTAGAAAATACTTCTAAGAGTCTAACGAAAATGTATCTAAAAAATTTATTCATTATTGTTTTTTAATGTATTCATCACTAAGGCGTTTATTTTGACTGTAAGTTTGTAGGATGGCAAAGTTCCATTACTGCCTGTGTAAGCCGGTTTTCGGTTGACATCTTTCATTTTTTACTTGTGTTCATTTTGAAGCCGATTGTAACGCTATTAAAAGGAAAAAGAAAATAACTGTCTAAAAAAAATTGTTGATATAAATTATGCGTACATTTTATCATCAGGTTCGCTGTACATGTACACCTCTTCTATAATGGCGCTTTAAGAAACATGTAGAGAGCACTATTAAGACGCAGGAGAAGGCAAATGGGTGTAATCCATCCGTTTCTATTGTCGATTCTGCTATGCGACGCATATTACCTTGCAGTTTTAAGACATATACATAAATTTAATCTGTGCATCGATATTCGTAACGGTAATCTGGTACACGAAGGTGTGAAAGTGCGGTTGTGGCTCACCGATTATCATTATGATATTTGTAGCTTATGGTATTATGACATCGGATATTGATATAGATCGAATTAAACCGCTCATTTATTTCCGTGTTCAACCACAATATTTTGTTTTTATTCCTATCCTCACTGACTTTCCTACGAAAGTCCACGATTGAAATTGACCATGATATGGTAAAAGGATGAATTACAGGCTGAAACAACATTGCCTCTTGGATACGAAAAAAATACCTTTAGTCCTTGAAATAAATTTGAATTTTATTCTCTTAATGTATCTTTACACTATACAGGTTCATAAATCTGCGTCTTTTCAATTTAATTTTTATGTGTGTGTATTTTTATGTTTTTGGTGTGTTTTTCTTTTTCAATGTCTAATCCCTTTTGGAAAATGGCAGTAGTGCTCAAACGTATATAGACCCAAAAAGGTGGCAGTTTATTCAGCTAATTATCAGATATATATTTTAATAAGTAACACTTAACACGTATCGTGTTTTTTGTTCCTTCTGCCAAAACAGGAGAGCAGCTTCCGAGTGCCCACGTTTATGTAATTTTTTTTTTTAATTCACCGTTCATTATTTTCTATCGCCCTACCATCAGTTTCGAAAAAAAACAATGAACTTGTTTATTTCAATAATATTCAATAAGCATTTCTTCTTTACAATAAAGCTCACTTTTCTTAGAAACTTTAATTGCTACGTTTTAATTTATATTTCAGTTAAGACTTTTCTTCAGATTTACCTTTATCATTCTTTTAAACCTGCACCGGTCAAAGTAAGAAGGTTCGACATTTATTATTTTATTTACTCACGGATAGCGTCGAATAATGAGGCACAGTCTTCGAGAGTATTACGATTAAGATTCAGCTAATCAGTTAATGATTTTTCTACGAACATTTTTTTTCGGTGTATTCGATCCACTCCTATAAAGAGTTGATGGGCCACTATATTGCACTTTTCTATCGAAATTATCAAATATTCAATATTTCTATTGTTGTCGGGTCATTCGTGCCGTGATCGGTCGAGGTCCTATGACCACGTTCGCGCGCACATGCGAGCGAAACCCGCGCGGTAAAATGAGCTGAAGATGCACCGTGTGTCCCTTAATTCATCCGTTTCTGTCACTGGTTACATTCTAGATTTCTAGAGAAAAACAAATTTCGCTTTTCGACCGAAAATTATGATTTCCCGTATGATGTAACCTTCTTGACGTAATAACAGAAACATATGAATCACGAAACACAGGAAAGTGGGTAAAAGAACGTGCATGATACGTCTTAAATATATTTCAAATATGATCAAATATATTTGGAATTCATCTCAAATGTAACCGGCGACAGAAACGGATGGATTAAAGAACATACGGTGAGTGTTCCAGCGTCAAGGAACCTCAGCGCAATATAGTCTAGCCATATTTACTTTGTTTTAGGCACTCGGCAGCTTTTTTTTCTTCGTTTTTACCCTCTTTTTTAGAAACACGCGTCTGCTTGATTTTTGGGTCTCTAGGCTATAGCACTATGACGACAAGCACACTGAGACACTGCACCAGTTCGAACCCACGGAATCAACGGCTCACGATTCTTTATATTTTTACAATCTTAAGTCCCCTCTCGCTTTTATATCGGACAAATAATCATTTCTGGCTTCTTTTTTAACTAGTAAAATCTCATTCTTCATTTCCTCTCCTCTATCCTCCGATCACTATGGATAATAATTAACAATTTCAAGAAACTTATCGCTTAAAGTATATCTCTCTTACTTCATATCGCTGTTTTTTTTCGTAAGCGTAAAATTGCGATCCGCCTAAGACCTACATTATCATTGACATATCTAAACAATAATATATATTTATATGTATATGTATAACGTCGCTATATTATTTATATAATTTACATGGCTTAAAAATAAATTTTGTAAGAAACGAAAATTTTAAGAATAAATGTGCAAGTGTGTTTCTGTGTGTGCGATGTATTTTTTTATTAATTTTTTTTACGTACGCGCGACTCATCTCGAAATTCACAATTGAGAATAAGTTATTGTGAAACCCTAGTCACCTTGGGAACTATCGCAGAAACAATAATATAATCCAGAATATTGATCACTGTCAAAAAATTTAATTCGGTTTCACTTTTAATATTAAGTAAGTTCTACAGTGGATCTGTGCGATCATTACAGAATTTCATCACGAATAACTTTCAGACTTCGGAACAGATTTTATATGTTTGCATTTAGTGACAAAAAAATTGTTGACAGTGATAATAATAGAGTGAATATGTTACATTGCATGTGCCGTCTTGGACGATAAGAGATGGTCCCTGATGCGAACTCGATTGATCAGGAGTACTTCGGAAACAAATCAGCCGTTTTTTTCTACCTTTGTTTCCCTCTCGACTAAAGCTACGATTATTAATCAACTAATCGCACGACAGCATCTTTGTTTCCCTTTACGTTTTGCGGACGGACAGTAATTACATTTTGTTTCCTTCGTATTATTTTTTTTACATGGTGTTCCATCTTAGTGTTGATTTGCTTTTTGTCTTACGTGAGTGCTCGGAGTTGTTGTTAATTTAGAGTTAATAATAATTAAGTACAGATTTAATAATTAAGTGTACGATGGTATAAAATAATATCGGTGCTTGGGGAGACTAGTTGAGAATTCAGACTGGATATTGACATTTTAGGAACGTACGATGTTGAATTATTTGGGAGCTCCCAATGAAAGAAACGATGTACAAGATAGATTTGCGATAATGTGGACAATTTTATGATAAACAAGTGCTTAAAAAAAGGGTAAGAAAAGGAGAAAGACAGAGACTCGAAGAGAAGACAAACAGTATATTTTTTACGTATCAAAGAAGTCTCATGAGATCATTTTATTGGTTCGCCGTACCTGAGACGTGAATGTATAATAATAATAATAACAATAAAAAAATTGGAGTATATCATACTAAGAATCTCCACGATTGGCACTGAAATTCAACGATCGCACGAACTGAGATTAACGATAATAAATAATTGTAATAAATATGCATTTTAGATGATAGACGCTGCATTTAGCTGATATGCTCACGGTGTACTATATTGCTCGAATCCTTAATGAAATAATCTAATAACAACGACGGTGGATAAATAAATAAATAGAACAATAAATAAATAACAGATTAATTCGTTTTTTTCTAAGACTAAGCTGTACACAATTTGTCATGACGATAAAGACGATTATTAAAAATTAAAATATATTTGCGATAAACAAAAGGAGAGTGCTACTTACGAACTAATATCGTGAAGCGTGATTTATATAGTTTAGTTTACAATGTGTGAGGTACGTTAGGTTTCGTTTCTTGTTTCTTTTTTTTTTTTTTATAAATCTGTTCTTTGACTAAAAAGAAATTGTTTCGATAGTATTTCTTTTTGTTTGTTTTTACTAAGCATTGAAATCTTGACCAGTAGCAGACTCCCGAATGTACATTAAACTATATGTATATTTATATATATATATATTTTTTTGTATTCTGTCGCCGATCGCTCTACCCTCTCCATTCCGATCTGTCTTAAAACACGTCGCCGCCGACAGCTGAATATATCTAGCGTACGTGAATGATCGGTAAATATCACTTGATCCGATCTCTATACAATCCCTAGTTTTAAGCGAGTTCGAAAATACTGTACAGAAAGTTATCTACTACGCGACGTAATAAGCGTATAATAACCGCTCGCGGTTTTGTTTTTTTTTTTATTTCAAATTTTTTTTATATCCTAGTTACTATTATAAGTATTGTGTATTATCGCGATCTAAAATGAAAATTACAGCATGAGTTTTTTTTTCATGTGCGGTTCAGTTTCTGAAATCAAGTAGATTGTTTTTTCCAGTGGGGAGAAAAATTCTATAATTTACATTTTCACAGTTAAGACTACCGGTTTAAAAATTTTCTTAAAAAAAATTGCCATTCAAATATAATAAGGAAACAATAGTTCTTCCAATAAAATCAATCTTCGAAGATTGACTTTTTTCCGTCAAATATCTAAAAAAATATATTTACAGTCGCTGATTTAAAAAAATGTTTACAGTCACTCGAACTTTTCACTGAGGGAGAAACTGAGCCAACTTGGGTTTCGCGATGTAAAACGTCGAGGTAACGACGCGTCGCTTACGTGCCTATGTATATATGCATGTATGAGTGTGTGTGTTTCTCGAGCGCGTATTATCGATGGAAGTACGATTGAAGTACATTATGTATGGATACAAGTACATAAACGACGAAGTTAGATGCGCGACACCTAAGACTACAGACAGAGAAGAAGACTCTACAGGAGGAAATTGAGGATAGTCGAAAATCCTCTGGCACCTTTTGCAATTCGTGTCGGTCGCGTGTTCATCTCTTCAGAAAACGGAAGAAACCTCGGCTCTTGTCGGGCGGCGGTGCCATCAGCATTGGCACTTGGTTCTTGTGCGTTATGTGAATCTGCAAAACGATTCGATATTTATTGTATAAAATTTGTTATTAACAACCGAAGAAACAATAAAAAGCGGTATAACTTTTATATGAGCCTGAAGGAAAATATTATGCCTAGAATAGCATAATATTTTTCGTGGCGAATGCAGTAGAATTGCTACTCCGTGTCTGCTGATTATGGCGCTGTACAGCAAGGCCTACTGCGCATGAGCCGCACTTTACGCACAGAGAAGCGTGCGTAAAGTAAGATCGGACCGATGTGCACATGCGCCAGGTATTTATAGTACACTTGCCTGTAAACTGCCACTTTCGCCACTCTCGGTAGGCACGAAAAGTTGCACTTTTCATTGCAAGAGTTACATAATAGTACATTACGATACCAGTGGGCAAAAACTTTTTCTGACGAGGGTGAGTTTGGAGCACGAGCCGAAGGCGAGTTAAGATAACATTTTTTTTCACGTTTATCGTACAAAATGTCATTTCCCAAAGTGCGAAAATGGGAGTTACAGACGCACAGCGTGTGTAAAATTGCAATTTTCGCACCGAGTGAAGTAAAGTTAATATGTATGATGTTCAAGCCCGAAAAGAGTTTGAACTTTGCAGAGAAGAGTTATCGTACGTTCTCTCCGAGTTTCTCACCGTGCACGGTCCCTGCATCCACGGTTCGCCGTCGATCTGCATGGGAAACCTTTTGGTGGTGGTGATGGTGACGCTGCTGCACTGAGCCAGTCGCCTTCCGGACTCCCGGAGGCCGGTCTTGACCTGGCCCATGTGCAGACAATTATCCAATCCGATGACCTCGATGAGATTGTCCCCTATATCTGTAGGAGAGAAGTCCCCTGATGCACTCGTCATTAACTAGCTGTTCGTACAATCTCCTTGGAATTCACACGCTCAATTTTGAATTAAAAAAAAAAAATTAACAAATCGACACAAAGTCTAAAAAATCGAGAAAAAAAAGCAATCATAGAATAATTTTTATATCTGTACCGACCTTGAATCGCTGCAGTGAGGTCGACAGAATTGAAGCTGCTCGTGCTCAGCTCCTTGTCCGGCCGCTTCTTTCGTTTGCCGAGACGATGACGCGTGTGATGCTCGCCCCAGAGATTCGAGCCTCCGTGGGTGAAGGGAATGTTCAGCAGGGCAACGCCCTGTAGCGACGGACCGTGCGCCAGGTCCAGAGCAGTGCCGTCGCACTGAGAGACAAAAAAAAATCCCCTCTCTTAAAATTGAATTTTGTCATCTCTTTGGCATCGTTATTGCCTGTTCGGTGTTGTTAGTATGATTGTTTTTTTTGTTTCTTGTGCTCACAATAATCTCAATGTTCTCGTGAAGATTCTTGCAACTCGCGGCGAACTGCTCGGAAGTGGCGAACTCGAAGTACCAAAGCTTGTTTTTCATTCGACTTGTGAATTTTTCCGGATTCTTTTCGCGCTCGAGATGAAACTTGTTGCAGATCGCGGCGTCCACACCGATGGAAAAATAGTTGTTTATTATGTTGTAAGGGATGCTGTCCTGATTGGGCTTTCTTTCTTCCTTCTGGTCTGTTACTTCGATGTGCCATCGGTCCATCATCACCGGAGTCGCCTTCTCAATTTTCTGAAAAGTTAATATATCTCATATATTTTGGAAAACTGTAGAGTTTTTTGTTGGTTTGAATGTTTGTCTCCCCCCTGTGTGTGTCGATATATCGGTTTAAAAGAAAATCTTACTTTGAGAACTTTGTGTATAGCTTCGCCCTCGTAACCACCGCCCCATCGCAAACATCTGGCCAGGTCGTTCCCTGTGCCGAGAGGAATAACACCAATGGCTGGCTGGTGTTCAAACTGAACTCGATCTTTAGAAGAAAAAAAAATTTAGTTTATAAAAATCATCGTCATTATTTATGTTCTATATTAAGGGAATGCTTGGGCTGTTCTTTTTCCTTTGTCAACCTGTTCTACCTGTTTTACCGACGGAATTAGACAATTTGTCAGTTTCGACTTAGCATTGTTAATATGCTACGCATATGCGTTAAATCATGCAGTACTCTGACATAAAAGCTTCGGTGTGCCGTTGAATTTCGATTAAAATCTTACGAGGAATTAAGAAAACCGAATATTATAGTTTGTGAAAGTACATGGACGTAGAGTCACAATTGACGTTTTCCAAAAGTTGCTAAAAAATGGAAAAATCTTTGTTCATTCGACTTTTTTTGTTTCAAGGCTATATTCCACGTATTTTTTCCCGCTGATCACGAATATAACAATTATTTCACGCGAAACCCTATATTTTCCGTTTAATCCACTAC
The DNA here is from genome assembly GCA_964017025.1 of Stenichneumon culpator. Lineage (NCBI taxonomy): Eukaryota > Metazoa > Arthropoda > Insecta > Hymenoptera > Ichneumonidae > Stenichneumon > Stenichneumon culpator. Next base: position 12,351,821 of record OZ024779.1, on the reverse strand, counting down.
ACTCATCCCGTTGTCATCGGCTCTGATCACCGATCACAAGTCGATAGACCAAGTGAACGCAGTATACACTACGCGTGATTATCTTTTGAGTGAGCAAATTTCCGACGGTTTTCGGAGATTCGGGGAACTTCAAAGAATCGGCATGCACTTTCTTTTGACGTATGCGAGATGTAGAATTTTTTAATATCCTACAGAAAGGATGCGGTTGACATTTCAGGGGCCATGTTCGTTTTCGCGACAATTTGTAATGTTCGATTTTCTTTATTTCTCGGAAGATTTCGACCGAAATTCGAGTGCACGCCGAATCGTTTATGTTATTAATGCAGTCCAGTAAGATGTGAACCATAACCGTCGCATAGTAACGACGTATAGTGAAACCTAACAAATCACCTATTTCGGCCAGTAAAACAAGAAGGTCAAGCAGCCCCCTAAGTAGATATAATTCAAGCGCTCTCCATCTACAGTTGAAATTTCTCATTAAAAAATTGTGCAAGCAATTTACTCAAATTGCGGTTATTTTTTCGACTCGACGATTCGTTTAATGAAATGCTTGAATATCTTCCGAGCAAACATGAACTGACCCATGGTCTCGAGGACCCACCCGACCGTGCCGTCGCCGCCGCAGCATATGACTTTGAAGCTCTCCACATCCTTGAACATCTGCAGACCCTGCATTGGTCCGCCCGTCGCCAGATTGTGCACCTGACGCGGATTCAGTATGTACTGAAACTTTCGTAACATCCGTTCGCCCTGTCGTCCACCGGACTTCGGATTTATGAAGACCAGAAGTGGAATCGAGCCGCACAGCGGTGTTATCTGGAAAGACATTGCCGGCTGCTGGTTCGACGAGCTGCCCGAAGTCAGAAAGGCACCCTACCGAATGGAAATTAACGGTAAATAAAAAAAATCGAGATAAAATGGTAGAGTCGAATCTCAGGTTCGTTTTCACGACTACGAATTTTACTCTTTGAAAACCATTTTGTTTTTCTTCGATGCTTACCGAACCGATGGAAGACGTGTCCTGGCCATGCTTGCTACCTCTTTTACTGTCCCTCGACAGTGATCTCTGCCTGTCGAGGACGACCGGACAAATAGCGTTGGGTGGAAGAATGTGTATCGCATTCTCTCCGAGTGTGCACTCGGTTCTAATTTGAGACACGCATCGATTATGCAGCTGCAAAAAACAAGCAAAAGCAATTTTCATTAGATAATATTTTTTTAAATCATCATTTATAAATAAGCTATTGGGAGTCGAATGATAAAAAAACAAGGAAGCAAGTAACTCACCGTCAATTGACACCATCGACAGTGAAGACCGGTGATGCCGTTGTAACTTTTTATAGTTTTTTTGCATTTTGAGCATTTTCCGTGACAATTTCCTTCGACCCAGTGATGAGCCATCGTCTGCGATGTTTTTTTGCTTTTTACGTAAGTCGCTATGCAGGACGCCGGAGCTCGCTGGACGCAGCGCTCGTGCACGGTGTACTTGCAAACTGGACGGAAAAAAAGGTGACCAATGTTATCATTGGGTCGAGATCGGCCATAAAACTGAGATCTTTTTTAAACTATATTTTCTCCAGTCAGCTCATAAATGTGCTTAAAATCCACTATTTGAGGACTCGAATTAATGTTTTAAATAAAATGAACTTTAATTTTTCATCACAATTATACACGAAATTTAGTATACCAATTTTTGCATAAAAACTTCGAGTCTGCTACATTAAATGACTAACCAATTTTTCTTTTACAGTGATACTATATTTTTCCAGTCGACTCATAAATGTGCTTAAAATCGACGATTTGAGAAGTGCAATTAATATTCCTAGCCGAGTTATGTATGACCAATTCGGTAGACCAGCGAAAAATCGATTTTTCAGATTTGAATTTCCATATCTCAGCCCCTTAAAGGAGGGCGAATAGGAGGGAGGATAGGAATGAGATTATGGAGTCTGTAACGGAGATTGAAGCTGCACAGCGTCAAGCGAGACGCGATCACTTACAGACACAGCACAGACCCTTCTTGCCAAGACCGACGAGCATGTTAAGACATAGATTGCAATATGCCGGTTTGCTGAAGTGCTTCAGCCTCCAGAGATGATTTCCGTCCTCCTTGACGTGGGAGTCGAGACCGAGCAGCACCAGCAAAGGGATAGTGGTGAGGCCACCCCTCTTCCACTCCTCGAGGGAGACCGTACCGTCGGCGTCGTAATCGATTTCTATCATCATATCTTTGAGGATCTGCGGAAAAATAAATTTGTCATCAATCGAGACGAATAAATCGGCTGTTTATCCACCGGCTTGGAAGCGGAGAATCAATTTTTATTGAATTAGTACTCAAAACTCTATAACTTATACCCGTTCGTTGCGAATGGTAAATTTATTATAAGGATATCGGGATTTAATTATAATTCATTAATTTCTTAACTAATTTTCATTGGCATGGGCTTTAGAACAATGTTATTTTAAGGGCATCGGTGGATTGACGAAATCAGTACTTTAGTTGTATGGGAAAATATTTGAGAATTATCGGTAAAAGCAATAGTTTATTTTTTAATTTTTGTTCGTATTTGACAATTATCGATAAAAGCAATTTTATTTTCTTTTTCGTGTGCAACGATCATTCGGTCCGAAAAGGGCATCGAGACCAAACTGGGACTCTATCGCGGCGAGATTTTAATTGCAGTTAATCAGCCTCGCGCAAATACGTGCAGTTTATTTTGGCACGAGAATTAAATTGGGACGAAGCGTACGCTCGTCCCGTGAGTACACACCGTTGTGCAGTGCAGCATTCTATAACTACTTGCGTTATGTGTGCGCGTGTATTGTCAACGAGGGCAATTATATTGTAGAGCTTGAACTATTGCCAAGTACAATTCGTTCGCTTCTCGTGTACACTTGAGGATGGAAACAAATTAACTCGCGGCTTCAATTTTGTCATGCGTTACATCCGTTCGATGTGGCCTCGCTTCCGGTGGAAAATTCAGATTTTCATACCGGAAGTCACAATAACCTCACACAGAAAAATGTGCAAATTTTTTGTCAGGTAATTTCCGGTTTTCAAATTGTACAAAAATGAACGGCAAAAGTGGTCACTCATTTTCCACAATCGCGGAGAGTGGAAATACGAATAAAAAGAAAAAAGAACAAAGTCAAGAAGACAAAATTAATTCGAAAAAAAACAGAGTTAGGAAGAAAAAATTTAATTCGAAAAACAATTATTCAACTCACCGGTTTTAATTCCGTAACATCCCAACCGAGATACTCAGCGACGTTCATCATCTGATTAACGATGCAGTCCATTTCCTGCAAAATAACGACCGAATTAGCTCACTGAAAGAGCGCATTAGGTTGATTAAACGTCGTCGGCGGGCTGTGCAGTGTGCGAGAGAGATCCATATAACACAGCGTATAGAGTGATATATATAACCGGGACGTTTGATTTTACTGTCACGGCAATAAAACGCGCTTCTAATTTGTCTCGTAAAGCTTTGACGATACTGTCGCGAATTCTTTTGCTCATATCGCTGAGCTGGCCTCCTGCAGCTATGCTGCGAGATATCTGTCGTATAAAAGAGAAGCTTCTGCGGGGAACGCGCTGACACATTTCGTTCTGCCCCATGAACCCACGCTGACGTTGGTAGGATTCCGCGACGTTTATACCGACTGTTCGAGTAAAAGCAGAATGCTCTTTTGCCTTTTGGTTCCAAACCCCTCGCGTTTCTCTCATTTCTCGTATCTTCCAGCACTACTCGTTTCTCGTATGAACGAGCATCGCGCATTTATTCGTCTCCAGGAAAACGTCACTTCCGGTTTGAAAATCTCAGATTTCGACCCCATGTAACATTTTGAGGGAAAACGTCGCTACCGGTTTGAAAATCTCAATTTTCAAGCGGAATTCAGGTCAAGAGCGAAAACGTCACTTCCGGTTTGAAAATCTCAGTTTTCGACCGGAAGTGACGTCATGAGGGAAAACTTCACTTCCTGTTCGAAAATCTAAATTTTTTACCGGAAGTGACGTCACGAGGAAAAACGTCACTTCCGGTTTGAAAATCTAAATTTTTTACCGGAAGTGACGTCACGAGGAAAAACGTCACTTCCGGTTTTTCTCAGCTTTCGACTGAACGTGACTTTTCGCCCGTAACGTCACTTGAGGGTTGAAAACTGAGATATTCAAAACGGACCTGAAGTTTTCCTCTAAAACGGCACTTCCGGTAAAAAAAAATCAACCGGCCAAAGCCCTCGAGCAATCTGAGGGTTGAAATTAATGTCGACTGAGCGCCGAGTCGCGCAAAAGCTAAATTCGTTTCAAAGCAACTTTGCAGCCTCAACCGCAGTATATACGAGTCCTGTACATGGTGTTTCTCCAACCTAATTACTTTTTAGCGGAAATGAAGTTTTGGTTGAAATGAGTTTAGCGTAAGTGATAACCTATCGTTCTTCCTCCGCTGAGCATTCGATATGTGTGCAGAGCAGATGGTTGGCTCGTACATGAGACGACTTATAGGTGACGGTAGTGAGCTTTAACCCTGGGAACGACAACCAATTATTCATCGGGACGTAAGGGCTAGTGGTCTCGGGGGGGGGGGGGGGGGGGGGGAACAAGACGGGAAAGAATGAGAGGCCAGCAAGAGGTAGATTAAAGGGGTGGAGTAAGAATGCAGCGAGGAACGCCTAGTGTTGGCGCCAACCGGTAGTTACGACGACGGGCAAGCCGGGTTAGTGCGAGAGTTCTTTCGATAGCTTCTATTTTTTTCCTAGCTCGGCCCGCACCCGCGCACGCTTATTCACGGACGCCGGGCGTCGACCGCGAAAACACCAAACCTCCTTGTCCACCCTTGAATATTCATTGCTCAATTTGGCACTTTAATACGCCAGGTGCAAGAGATTAAAATAAGGAAAATAGTGAAACGAAAAAATAAAAAATCGCGACGCTGGGAAGAGAGAGGAGAAAATGCCGGGGAGACGAGAGTGAGGAACGGAAATAAGCAATTTCCAACTACTCATAGTTCCTCTCTGTGGCTGCGCTGCGAATGAAATACAAACAAGATATCGATGATATAGAAATAATATCGGGTGTCGGGCGCGACACCACTAAGGGTCGAATTTTAAGACGTTAGTTTGAACTTAAAATCGCTCTTGTGATTGAACTTGAGATCGAAGCTTGGTCCCAACTTCATTGCGTACTTGAGATCTATCTTAAGTTCCAACTTAAGATCTAACCTCAGTTTGTGCTTGATTTGGCGCTTAAGTTTGATCTCCAGTTCGAACTTAAGTCTGAACTCAACTTCAATCGCAAGTTCGAACTTAAGATCGATCTCAAGTTCAAAATAATTAGAAGCGACATGGAGATATCCAAGAAAATCTTCTTATCCTCTACGTATCGTTTTCCACCCATCTTCACAATCACGGATCATGTCATTGAGGAGAACAAGTGTTCTCCAGCAATCATTTCATAGAAAGGGATTCAGAAATTCTTTTGGCAGATCACCCTGGCAGATTCATGACAGTATAGTATCATCAAACTTAACCCCATTTTGAATCCAGATAGAGATTCAGCATCGAAAGAGCGTTAAAATTCGAACTGGGGTTCAAATTTAAGTTCGAACTTAAGATTGATCTTAAGCACGCAATGAAGTTCTGGCCAAACTTCGATCTTAAGTTCGATCTCAAGAGCGATCTTAAGTTCTCAAAAAAACGTCTTAAAATTAAATCATAAATCTCCTTGTCCTCCGTTGAACACTCACTATCTGAAATTTTAATACGCCGGGTAAGATATTAAAGTGAGAAAAATAGTCGAGCGAAAAAAAAATTGCATCACCGAGAAGAGGGAGGAGAAATTGCCGGGGAGACGAGAGACCGAAGAACGAAACGAAACAATTTTGCTGTACGAACTACTCATCGCTTCTCTCCGCGGCTTCGAATGAAATACAAAACAAGACATCGATGCTATAAAAATAATATCGAAGGAGACGATAAAACACGACGGCTAATAACGTCGAAACGGGAAACGGGATCAGGGACTCGCTCGATTGCCGATTACCGTGCGTACCCAACGATCTCCTGGGCATCGTCGCTGCTGCTCGTTATCGACCGGCGAGTAGTAAAAGTGCATGTGTACACCGACTGCCTCCTCGTTCTCGAGTCTCCCTCACTCTTCTTTTCGCGTTCACCGAAACGCCCGAGCTTATTCTCCCCGGTTTTTTTGCAAAATTTATGTCGTACTCCGTAAATTCTTCGCGAGGCTACATCCACGAAAATTCCGTGACTCGGTATGCACTCGGTGGACTGCAACGCAGAAGGCGCACAGTATATTCCACTTTGTTACGGTCAAAGCGAATCTTTCGCGGTCATAAATATCCCGGGAAAAGTCGGGAAGGCTGACAGTTGGGGTTCTCGCTAGGAGGCAGGAGCGCGCCATCGAGGAAATATAAAATTTGTCTGAATTCTAAAAGTAAACTTACTAGCAGGCGCGAGGGTGATTGAATATATTATTATTATCATCATCATCATCATCATCATCATCATCATCATCATTATTATTATTATTATTATTATTATTGCGAACATGGTGGTGGATGTGACGTTGTATGAGACTCACGTTTGTATCCAGGACTCCGTTGCCGTCCGTGTCGTACAGCCGGAACATGACTGAAATCGCAACGCCACAGACAGGCGATTAGGGAAATATTATTTTATGACGTTACATGCACGGAAAGTACATAGAAATAAAAAAATTGTCAGATATCACTCCGGAAATCGTGGAGTCTTGAAGAGAATTGGAAACTGAGTAACTTTGACCTTTGGCAAAACTTTGTACGGGCCATAGTTTTTGAGAGACAGAGAGTTAAAGTTTCGGCCAATCAGATCGCTCGAAAAGAGGCTCTTACTTGAAACCTTTGTATCAAGGAAACTATGCACTTTGGAGAAAAACTTCAAAGGGAAGTTTTGTTCGGTTTTCAACCGAGAACACGAAACGACAGTTCTATCGGACATTTTTTGGATACCATATACAAAATCATGCGTTTGCATTGATTAGAATGTTAATTTTTTTTTTTTTTTATTTCGTAGATCGTATACTTACATTCCAATTTATCTTCAGGTCTTCCAGCCTCGAGGAGCGACAGGTAACAAACGATATCCTTGAGACTGACTTTGACGGAGTGGACGTCTATGGTGCTCTGCTTTCTCACTAGATGTCTCATTTCTGCAAAGTACAAAATAAATGTATGTTGAAATTTTTTTTTTTTTTTTACGAAAAAACATTACAGTGCCTTCTACGAAGTATCGACCTAAAGAGGGCTAATTGTTTGCTCTCCACATGAAAGGAAAATCAGTGTTTTGTATTTCCTTGCACAACTTCCCCGCGAAGTCTGTGCAGCGCTTTCAACAAGAAAGCAGTGAAACTTTTCAAGAATAACCATCGGAGAAGAGAAAGTTCAAAATTACTCTTCACCGTGCAGACCTGTTGCGTCTGGGAGTGCAAAAGAACTACTTGGAAGAACCGACAAAAAGCTACGCACATACACTACGCTTCACTACAGAATCTTTGGAAAACTATTTTAAAATATTTTGGTTCTTCTCATCAAACTTGAAAAACAAAAAAAAAAATGAAAAATAAGGGATATTTTTGTGAAAAGCGTTGCAGATATACGTTGCCGGGATGAAAAAGAATTGCTGGTCTCTCGCAAGCACGTGGTCTTACGAATATTTTTTCAAGCCTAGCGTAGGTTTTTTTTTTGAAGCGAATGATTTGTCGATCCCCAGAGTCAAAAGAGAAGTGGAAGTGGGTACTAGTGTTGACGCGGAAGATCCAACGGACCCGGTGAACTCGTCGTCTCGAACTCTCTCTCTCACTCTGTGTGTGTCTCGAAGCCGCGCACGCCGTTCTCAAAATAAATTTGCGTAAGCTCTCCCCGATACCTCGGTCCGCTTCCTCCTCTCGTCTGTCTGTCCGTGACTGCCGTTTCGCCGTTCCCCGACAGAGACTCGACGTTATTTTATATACACCGAAGATGTGTGTTTTGTCTCTCTTTCCGCGAAATCGAATGACGCTCCGGCTCGTTCGTGCACGCCCGGTGCGAGTGAAAAATCAAATCAAATATCGTTTTTCATACGCGTCCCCTATTCCACCGAACGCGGTGTATGCCGATATGTAAATAGAAAAATACTCACGGCCCGGAAAACACCGAGGGAAAAAATAAAAATTTCATTACGCAAGCCGAAGCTATGAAAATAAAAATGATTGAATATTACAAAAAAAAAAAAAACCACTCGTCTATTTATTTTTCCGTACCGACGCCGGTACTTTGTTATCGACTGTGCGATCTTTTATGAACTAACTGCATCCACGCAAAACTCTCTGAAAAACAAGACATTATTTTTCATAAATCAAAATATCGGAAGAAATAGGAAAAAAAAAACTATGGAAATAAAAAAGATTGAACATCTCTAAAAAAAAGTATCGTTCGTCTATTTATTTTTCTTAATCCACGCTAGTATTGTCTTATCTACGATGTTAACTTTTATGCACGAACTCCATACACGCAAACTTCTTTGAAAAACAAGATATTATTTTGAATTTAAAAATAAATATATGAACATTTTTTTTATTCTCATTTGGAAACTCTCTATCCCCCGCCGTACAAGTTTGGTAATTAATCATTATTAAAATACAGCCAAAAAACAAATTAGTTGAGATCGTGCTCCAAATAATCCATTTTTTTTTATCCAACAGAACGTATTCCCATTTTATGGTACTGATAACGATCAGTAAAAAAAAAAAGAAAATGTATCCTACACACAAATACTTTTCCGTTAACAAACCTTCCTTCAGTCTCGCACCTGGGACGTCCCGAAGATAGAAGAGATTGCCCTTCACCATTTTGCTCCAACTTTTGGCGATCGCCTCCCAGAAAGCTCCAACAAATATAAACTTCTCACGTCAAAAAAAAAAAAAAAAAAAAACTTCAATCCCCAAAATCAACCGAAGCTACCGCGACGTCTTCGTCGCAGCCCGATCACGCCTACATCAAAACTTCCTCAAGGTACCACAAAAAAAAAACGATGAAACCCAAAATTGGATACTTCTCAATTATCTCGAATTAAAACTCCAGTATAATTTTCAATTTCCTAAAAAAAAAATTTTTTTAACTAAAGAAGAAACTTGCGAATTTCGATTCCCGTCCGGCGTAAACCGTGCAGTAGTTACGAGCCACCGGTACGTAAAGGGTCAGACAGGATAGATCGAGGGTGTATAACGTGGCGTGAGCTATCGAACGATTTAACGTCTCACGTCAGCTTCCGAATAGCGCTGGATCGAAACACTTGTTGCTTCCCGTACGAGTCTCGGCTGACTACTGGCGAGGCGTCGGTGCCGTTGCAATGTTGTTACATGGACTAGAAAGTCTTGCGACTGCGTATATATATATATATATACGATACAAAATTGACTGTATAGACCGATGTAGAGAGAGAGTGTGATCGGTTTAAGCCCGGTTCCTCACTGGGCGCTTAGCCGAGATCAGAGATCAGTATAAACTAAATACGTGTGACGAGTCTTCCACGGTAGAAACAGCCTTTCGGGCGACGTCATTTCATCGCGGTCCCGATGAAATGACGTCGGCTGCGGGAGAGACTCTATTTCAGGTTCGAATGCCTCTGGCGAGAGTCGTGAGCACGTGTGGTCAAGCTTTTGGTCGTCCGTGCTCCGCTCTGTTTCCCTACGGCTTTCGGAAAGGAGAGAAATTAAAGCGGAAGCTTCTGGACGGTCGGATGAAGATGGAGATAAGCCTTATGCAGATGCAGAGGGCTTTACCCTTGCGGAATGCGATGATAGCGGCGGTCAGGATAGAACCGATTTGTCACTAATGGCTCGTCTCCTCGGTACGATACCGTGGAACGGTAAAAGATTTTTCGGGGGAAGGCAGTTTGTGCTGTCGCCAGTGGAGAGCGCCAACGAGTAAGGCGGGAAAAGAGTGTGTTTTGAAAATGAAAAAGTGTCACTGACGAATTAAGGAGATTAGAGCGCTTTAGACTAGTCAAATGGGCGCCAGATTTCTTAGTCTTTTGTACAAAGTTTTATGGATGTATTGAGTATAGTGGGTGATTATTCGTATCGCAACTGATGTACTTCAGCTAGAGAAAGATTTATTGCAATGGATTTGCAAAAATATTAACTGATGTGTGCTAATTTTCCAAGAGGTAGATATTCGTTCAGATTTTTCAAGTCATTATCCGCAATTTTCGCTCGGGTTTGATGCAATTCAATGTAATGTTTGACGACTTCATTCTCTTCCTTGAAAGATGCTCTACAAATTCATCATATAGATATTTGAAAATATTATCCGTTTAAAAATTACAGCTGTTTATAGAAGAATGGTCATGAAGGAATTTCGTCGATGGATAAACAAAAGGTTGTAATTTTTTAAACGGACAATACGATCGAATATCTAGACGGTGACTTCGTAGAGCAACTTCCAAGGATTATTCTTTGAAAAAACTGAACGAATGTGTACCTTTTCGGAAATCAGCACAAATCAGTTAATATTTTTGCAACTCCTTTGCAATTAATGTTTTACCACGTTGAGGACCGTTACTCTAATGAAAATAACAGTTCACCATAATCAATAGATGCGCAAAAGTTTGTATAATCACAAAAAATGTACAACTCATTTGGCTAGTGTGAAGCGCTCCAACCTCCTTAAAATCTACGTCGATCGAACGCTGAGGAGTGAGCGATGAATTTTTGTCTCAAAGTTTGATCTTCGTTTCGCGCTCGAAACCCGCCTGGAAGCTCGACCCTGTTAAGAAGGCTTAAGCGATTGATCAAAAAAACATGCTTAAAGATCTACTACGAAAAAAAAAAAAAAAAAATCTGGACATCCAGACTACTTTAAGGATTTCAAGGACACTTCAATGATTCTTCAAGAACGAGTAAAATTCAAACACCACTTTAGAAAGCAAGCTAACTTCCAGTTGCAAAGTTTCACCTATGCGGACAGTCCGTTGCTTTCGGTATTTGAATAATCCAAGCCCCTAGCTCCGAATCTCCCCATCCGAAAATCCTCCCGAATCTCCGAAAGGTCAACCGACCGGAATCGCCTCGAAGAAATCCGCGTCTTCGCGCGTTTTCCCTCCCTCCGATAATCCGCCTCCGACGATAAACAACCCGTCTATGAATAACCGGAACAGTCCGTCGAATTCCCTGGAGCATCCGAGATAGACGATCCGGAGTTTCGCGTATACACGCGCGTCGTCGCCGACAGCAGAGCGAGAGTTCCTGACGTCTTTTCCCGCCGCGTCTGCCAGCGCCGCGACCCGCGTCTCTTCCCTCGAATCTCACCGAGAATCCAATTCCGTTTGGCCCCGAGGATGAACGTAAACGTCCCGGACGTCCAGACGTAAATATTGTCAGAAGTTCGAACCCGCTCCGAGGCGTATCGGAGTGAAACTCACCGTCCGGGAAAGCCTCGCGGACATTCGCTTTGACCGAATCCGACGAGCCCGTCTGCCGGTCCCCCCAACGACTCAATGCGAGACGACGAATTTCCTTGGTCCAAACTTCCGCGATTAAACTTCCTCGTAGGTTCGCCGAAATTTTCTCCCCGGGGCTGCCAGATGTCGCGATTCCGTAGACTCGCGGCCGAGGACCACCTTGAATTTTCCGCTCGAGGCCGCCATCCTCTGACGTACGCACTAATTACGCTCGCGGCATCCGCGTAGGCCGCGCGAAGACGTTGAGACCCCACCGAATTGTATATCCATCTCGAATGTTCCCTATCCGTCATTCGAAGCGAAAGGTTGAATCTATTTCCGACATGTTTACGGAACTTTGAGACGCCTGCGATGGGAGAGTTGGATTCTACACTATATTTTATGGAAATTTATCTCTTTGTGTATGTCAGCTGTCGAGGAGAATTACTGACTTTGGTTGAGGGGTTGGATATTAAATTGTTTTTTTTTTATTAAAAAGGTTAACTATAACAAAAAGTAATCCTATTGTGGGGGATTCATAATTTATTTTGGGTGTGCAGTTTAAATTTTAAAACAACCAAACTGATTGAGATACGCAAAGTAATTCGTGGAAAAATACTGCGATGGGAGAGTGAGATCCTACCTTCCTTGATTTTACAGAAATTTATATTTTTCTGGATCGCAGTTGTCGAGGAAAAGCACGGATTTTGATTGAGGGGTTGAATATAAAAATTCGTATTTATTAAAAGAAATATTTACCTTAAAAAATATATATCATACTCTGATCCATGAATAATGTCTGTATGCAGATGGATAAGTTTTGGGTGTGCAGTTTAAATTTGAAGACGACCTGGTAAACACTTATCGAATTATTATCCTCACCGAGCATATGCACAAGAAAAAATATTGAATAGAATGCATAAAGGGTATTCATGGAAAAATATGGTCGAAAAATTGTTATGGGCCGTTCGATGTGACCGATACGATACGCCGTCGCTGACGTCGTCGGGATGAAAGAGGTCTCTTCCGTGAGCGATAAAGTAAAGGGAAAGTGCACTCTCGTCACCCTCGACGTCCCCTTCTAATATAGTTGGAGGAGTCTCGGAGTGTCCACGGCTGACTGGATTGTGTTTGCTCGGATAGAATAGAAATGGCGGACCGTATACAGATATATACTATAATACACCTATTCAACCGATCCATTTGAGCCTGTCTGTCACGAAGGACAGAGAACAGGATTCCCTCTACTTTTATTTCTTTTTATTATTTTTTTTCTTTTTCTTTCATACCATGTCATCCCTAGTTTCCGCCACCGAGCCAGCGCCGGTAGTCCGAGGAATGGACCCTTTATGACTGGAGAGTAATAGCATCCGTCAGGTTCAGCTGTCGACTGATGTGTCAGAGATGAACGGGAAGGACGGGGGGAGGGGGCAAGTACTGGTACATCCCTTCCTCGAGAGTTATTTTCCTTTCCATTCAGCAGGCTCATATAAACACTCAATTTTAATCTCATTCCTTCGAGGCTTCTCCCCACATTTATGCTTCGGCATTTTTACGCGAATTATTATTATTGCTTTTATTACTAGCATGTTGTTCTGGCTTGGGCGCTTCGCGGCCATTACGGGCTATTTTATTTAGAAAAACGAAAATTTAGATTTTTGGAGTCTAATCGGGAATGCATCACTTCCGGTTTGAAAATCTGATTCTTCTCGGAACGAAGGTGAAATCATACCGGAAATGCGGTACTTGAAGATCTCATTTTTTGTAAGGGAAGTGACGTTGTACCGTAAATACGTCACGACCGGCTTGAAAATCATATTTTCCTACCGAAAGGAACAGATTTTCGCTATGACGTCACTTCCGGTCGAAATATGAGATTTGAAAACCGAAAGTGACGTATTTCCGGTATGACGTCTATCCAAATCGAATGCCATTCCATACGCTACGAAAACGGACCGGCCCAAATTATCGTCTCTGGTCCCGGAAGTCATGGATTCACCTTAAGACTTTGTTATGCGGAATTATCATTTTGACCGAGTAAAAAGTATGATGTGCAGGTCCAACGCGCAAGAACGTCGAATTACTTTGGGGTGATCGATAGGGCAACATTTTTCGGCGGATACCAAATCGGAGTGAGAAATTCTTTCAGACAGAGTGCAATGACGATAGTGGCTCGTCGTAGATCGTCCGCAAAAAAAGAAAAGAAAAAAGAAAGTTGTTGGCGTATCCGGCCGGTGGGTTTCGGTACATCGGTCGGGGAGATTTTCTATCCGGAGCCTCTCTGTGTCTGTAGATTTTGCACGATTGATGGACTTTCGGAAGAGTGCTGCGTCACTACAGCGTGAAACCGTTGATGGATGATCGTTGCTTTCGAAGGGAGAACGGGGCTAATAAGGCGGCAGTGTGGACGACAGAGCGAGTACGGAGAGACGGATAGAAGGGAATGGATGGCAAAGATGGGTAAGAGTGAAAGTTTCGCTAAAGCTTGTTCCGGAGGGCTCAAACTCCGTCTGGACCGAGCCCGGGAGGCTGCGAGTAGCGAGCGAGACCCTCCCGAGAAAACTTCGGCAAAAGATTAAATACCGAGATTGAAGTGCGCTCTTGATAAAAAAAAAAAAAATAAAAAAAATTACGTAAGAACATTCGAGAGAACGAAGAGGAGTGGAAAGCAAAAATTGCTTTAGCAGGCGATAAGGCAGTTGGAAAAAAAATCCAGGTCTAAAACCTAAAAAAAAAAAAAAAAAGAAAGAAAAGTAAACGTCGGGTGGAAAACTTCGTCGTAACTTTCCGAAATTTCGGAGTAGAAGTTTATAGCCCGTAAAAACTATCCTTCGACTTTCGATGGAGAAAAATGAAAATTTCACTCGCGAATCGTAGAAATTTGTGGGCGACGAATTCCCGAACCGAGGAACCCAAGACGTGCCGATTTCATTTCTGCGGGACGGATAAGAGGATGATTCGAGCGGAAGTTGGAATACGAGGCCGAAAACCGAGAGCGGTAAAGGAGTCCCGAATGAAAGATACGCGAATTGTCGAGTAAGAAAGCGGAAGCTGCTCAAAGGAGAGACGGAGTCTTGAGTGAGAGAGTGGGGATAGGGTAAAGCCCGGAAGCTCGAGTAAATAAGGAAGAAAGGGGAAAAAGCGAAAGAAATAAAGGTCGGGGAGTGAGATAGTGCACTTCCAGTGCGAAGCTCTCACGCTCTGACAGTCCATCTGGCTTAGGAGAGAAGAGGGAGCACGACGATGTTTGCGAGCGTTCGCTCTTTGCTCACTATCCCGTTCCGTCCTCTCCGGGGATCGATTTCCAAGCGTGATGGGCTGGTACTCCCATGCTTTCTCGCGGATATTACTCTCTTATTCTCGTTTTATGTTTCTTACGCTCGGGCCTAGACAGGGGAGTGCGAGGGAGAGAGAGGGAGTTCGTGCTCTACGTCATTTCTTGATCTCCCAACGGATTTTACGATCCTAGCGTGATATACAAGCCTCTTGAGCTAGACGCGGAAGAGACTGAGGGAAACGACGGGATGATACAATTTATGGTCAAAACCTACGGTTTTATCCTTTTTGGACTGAATTCTCAGTTGGACATCACTCTGGACACAAATTTCAACCTCAGTTTGAACTTAAGTTTAAACCCAAGTTTGAAGCTAAGTTTAAACCTAATTTTAAACCTAAGTTTAGACCCAAGAGTGAACTTAAGTTTAAGCCTAAGTGTGAACTTAAGTTTAAACCTGAAATTGAACTCAAGTTGAAACCTGAGATTGAACTTAATTTTGACCTCAAGTGTGGAGCCAATTTCGTCTGAACATTCGAGGCAGGTACCACTTCCGATTTCACTCTGTTTTCCTGTTTTTCGTCTACACTTGGGTTCTTAGCTTAGGGCAAGTTTCCGGTCAACGAAAACGAAAATATCAAGGAAGGGAAATAAACAAATTTTAGGCGCAAAGCTCGAAGCTCCAAGATTCACCTTCCAATTTTCCGTTGTTGACGAGCAACGAGTTGTTGGACTTTCTCGACGAGTTTCGTGACATCTGACTGTGACTCGGACTGCTGTCGGTGCTTTTCTTCTCGAGTACGTCGTGACAGCTGTACGACGTGTGGGCGACAGTCAGCATCGGATGTACGCTGCCTGTGAAAAGCACCACGGGAATATTTGCGGAAGGAACGAGAAGGGCCCGGGAACGAGGGATTTGAAAGGACGAAAAAGGGGAGTTTTTTTTTTTAAGATTAATGAATCGAAGATTCTTCGGGGAAAACGAGAGAGCTCGACCGAGCGACGAAGAGACGCCCGCTCGAGCTCCAGAATCGAAAGTCGATATTGCATTCTCCCGATCATGCGTGCCATTTTCACGGAACTCGGAACTGGCCTATATTCCCGTCTTTTCTTCACTTTTTCATTGCTCCGCGCCCGCTTTCACGGATGCAGCGACGCGACACGCGATAGATCTCCGGACCGATTTACACCCGAACGCTTTCACACAGGCAATTTTTATAGATTTTCTTTTTTATATAAATCGATCATTTTTTTTATTCATCGAGATATTTGTTTCTTAGTTTACGAAGCAAATTTTTAATGGTAAATTCGATCTGGGAGTCAACAGTAGTTTTTTTATTGGACAATTTATTACGACTGAAATTTAAAAAAATGTATTCGATATTTCTTTTTTTTTTGGTACAAATGAAAAAAAAATTGGAAAATTTCTTACCGGTCCTCGACTTGGCCGATGCCTCGCTGTCCGTCCGGGGATGACCGAGGGCTTGAATCTTCTCCGTTAAACCGTGAATCTTGTCGGCCAACGAGGAACCACCGCCGCTGTGGCTCTCCGTCGAGACACCGGGCAGGCCTGTGCTGTTAACGTTACTGCTCGACGTCGTGTGCGAGGTGATTGGGGCGCACGCGGCCGTCGACGAAAGAGCAGCCATTTCCTGCAGAGAAAGCTTTTTCTGTGACATAAATATATGAAAAATAGGAGCGGACTTCTCTTCGGGCTTGGAGGACCTGCGACATGATCGAACAATCTTGTAACAGTATCGTTATTATTAAACTTCTATTAATTGTTCTTTATTTTTATTATTTATGTCGAGGAAAGATGGCCCAAAAAAAAAATAAAAAATAAAAAACGTAAAAAAACATATTTTTTTCATTTTTAAAAATATCTTTCATGCTAGGAAATATTAAAGTTTGTTGTTTAAATAATTTTGTTTTTAAATAAGACTTTTTTACTGGCGCCAATTTTCCGTCGTTAGATTGCAAAGTCGACATTATTTTTTGAGTGAAATTTATTGCGTGTTGGGCCATTTATCCTGAATTGAAAGAGACGGTTAGTTTTTCTACTTTTTGGATTCGTATATATATATATATATGTATATCACACCTTGAAAGCCTTGCCATCGATTCCACGGGTTCCTTTCTTGATGAACGATAGAAAAAGATGGCGGGACAGCTCGTCGGGCGTCTTGACTTCGAGGTACGTGTCCAAGAACTTGCGAAAACCCTCGTAATCGATGTCCTGGAATCAAACGAGCAAAAAATAACCATTAGATGGGTGACCACCGAATCGATAAATGATTAAGCTTTTAACGGTGAGTGGTAAGACATTGGCTCAATTTACTGGCGGGTAAACGTTTATTGAACTTCGAAAAGATTTATTTTAACTTCTTTCCCCATTTTCTCTTAAGTGACATCCCGTTAATTGAAAATGAATAAAAATAGCCACCCATTTGCGAATCAACCATTATTGGTTTTTTCTTTGAATATGTACATACATAAAGAAATATACATATCAAGTAGATACTTAAAAAATTTATATTCATTTTATTAAAGCGTTAGATGGATAACCACCGATTCGATAAACGATTGACCGTTTAACGGTAATTGGTACGATATTCCCCGAATTCACTGAAAGGTAAACGCTCGTTGAACTTCGATAAGATTTATTTTTATATCTTTCCTATTT
Organism: Stenichneumon culpator; assembly: GCA_964017025.1. NCBI lineage: Eukaryota > Metazoa > Arthropoda > Insecta > Hymenoptera > Ichneumonidae > Stenichneumon > Stenichneumon culpator. The sequence goes on along the minus strand of OZ024779.1, from coordinate 12,334,392 downwards.
TTTCTTAAGTGAAATCCAGTTAAATGATAATGAATGAAAATAACTACCCATTTGCGAATCAACCACTATTATATTTATATATTTATACACATTTAAAAAAAATATGTCAAGTAGACATTTTTAAAATCTATATCCATTTTAATACATTTTACTCCATTTCAATAAACATAATTTTAATGATTTTAATAACAACTTTATTTAATCGAAAAAGAAAATCGTACACTTTTTCAACTTTCCGACCGGTTTGACCCGACAAATGGGTGTATTTTTTTATCGAAAGAGAAAGAAAAATGTTCTCCATCCGCATCCCGATTGTTAGATGTGATGGTCGGGTGGCTCGTGCCCGCTCGTCTGTCTAGCGAGAAAATTGCTCGATCTGCTCGTCCGGAGATTTCTACTTGGATGTGCACATCGCGTAGCTGAACCCGATTAAATTAATTGGTGGAGTTGGAATTTCGGGAGGGTTGCATATACACACACACACATCCATATATGCACACTTACACGCGGCGCAACCGCGCGTTAAACCGTCTGTGAAAAATAATTCTCACTCGGGCGATTGGCTCAGTTCCCGGTAAAATAAACTGCTGCGTTCACCCTTAACTCTTTGCTCCGTATATTCCGACACCCCCTTTGCCTTGCGGCAGCGAAGGGGTTGCTCCTTCGCTGCTCCACTCTTTCCTGCATAGGATGCAATTTATTTCCACGCATCAGGTGTTCCCCCTCCCCCCTCCCGCGCCACCGAGAAGGTGATATAAGGTAATATAGGTGGCGCAGAGCGTGGCAGCGAAACTTCAACGACGAGGATTCCACCAGCCGGTTCTCACTTAATCATCTTCATCGGCTCTTCGTTTACCTTATTCGTCGTCGCTGATACATGCTCTGTTATTTTTCATCCGTGTCATCGGCACTTGCTTCCCTGTCGTTGCAAGCCTTTCGTTCCGTTACAGGGATCTTCTGCACGAGAGGATTGAATCTTTGACTAAAAAAAAAAATGTACTATTTTTTTTTTATTTTATGAAAAATAGTGCATAATTTGCGCGAGCACATCTTCAGCCGAAGATTTTTTAGCACCGAGGTATAATATTTTGAAAGGCACATTTACATCTGTACCAGAAAAGAACTCTACCGGAGAATAACTCTGCCAGAAAATATCTATATCATATTACGACTCTACCAAAAACTCTACAAAAATCAAAATAAAACTCTACCGGAATACAAAGCAACCGTCTAACCTTGTATTCCGATAGAGTTTTTTGACTTTCTGCTAGAGTTATTTGGTAGAGTTGTGAGCGGTCGAGATGGAAATGTGGTTTTTGAAAGAGGTTTAGATTTTTTTTTAATACTCGAACAAAGAATTTCAAGATTTTCGGGGAGATAAACGAATTTTCAAAGAAATCATTGCACAAAATTGTACGGCTATTTAATTAATTTCGTGCTTTCCATAGTCCCAATAAATTATCTCATCGGAGACAATAATTTTACAATCCAATTTTTAAAAAATTAAATGTTATCATATTTTTTTGTTATAACATTCTGAAACGATCTTGTAATCCCTCTCCAGACCGAAGTCTCTTTCGTCTAATATTCCCTTCATCGCTCCCTCCCCAGGGTTTCCCCCGATTGATCGATAATTCAATTCACTCAGCTCGCGGATCGTCTACAACGATCTTCGTGTCCCGCTTCTCTGTTCCATCCGGTTTTAATAGGAATTCAAATTCTCCCGATACCGTGTCAAAACGACCAGAAGACTCGCCCATTAAAATTCAATCGAGGACATACATCGGACGAGAAACCGTGAGAAGATCTCACTCCGCTCTCCGAGGAAGAAAGCTCCAGCCTGGAATCTATTTCCATCCCGAGCTTATTCGCGCGCGATGGCAGAGAGAGGAACGAAAGATATAGAGAAACGAGATGAGCGAAGGCTTTTCTTCCCTCCGAAATTCGTCCGTCCCGCTGTGCAGGCGCGGAACTTTTTTGGCCAGAGCGAGGTGGCTCGCGAACATTCCGGAGGGGGGAAGCTCGCGTAATCTCGAGGGTTTTTCCGGCGGGAGCGAAGGCTCGGTGAAACGAAACCGAGGGTCGGAAACTATGGGTGCAGGTAAAATCCGGCGCCACTTAATCTGCATAGATATTAGGTCCATCGTGATTGAAATAGCTGACGGAGTTTCCGATTGGGGAAAAGAAAAATTCATTCTCTTCAAACCCTGAAAGCCCGTGAGAGAAGGCGGGATAACCGATCCGTTGAAGAAAGTAGTGAAAGAAGCAAACAAGGGTACGGAAGTTTGGCGGGAGTTTGGAAGACAAAGAACGGCGTTGAACTGGCGTTTTGGCAGTGGTGAGGCACGAACTGCAGGCAAACAAAGCGTCGAGTAGTCGCGGTGCTGTTTGGTCGGACGCTCGTTTCCAAATCTCTCGGCGATTGAATTTTCACGCTCTCGTTCCGGAAAGGTTGTTGGTGCGAAGGTTGCATGAAAATCTTGGGAGGGGACTTTTTTGTATGATCCGCAATCTAATTTAGCTCTTGGATTTCGGGCTGAACGTTAACCACGAAATGATCTTATCCTTAGCCATAAAATGATCTTCAAGTGTGGTCATGGAATGATTTTCAAGCGTGGCCATGAAATTATCATCAAACTTCGCTATTAAATGATCTTCAAGCGTAGTCATGGAATGATCTTCAAACTTAGCCATTAAATGATCCTCAAACTTAGCGATGAAATGACCTTCAAGCTTAGCCATAAAATTATCATCAAACTTAGCTATGGAATGATTTTCTGGGGTAGCCATGAAAGGATCTTCACACTTAGGTATGCAATGACTATCACCGTTAGCCATGAAATGATCTTCAAACGTTGCCACGGAATGACTCCCACCCTTAGCCATGGAATGATTTCCACGCTTAGTCATGAAATTATCTTCAAACTTGGCCGCGAAATGTGCTTCAAATTTTAGCCATTAAAAGATTGATCTCCATTAGATGGAGTTCGCGCTCAGGCATGAAATGATGCCTATTATTTTCACGGCTGGTTGGAGATGCTAAGGATTGAGCAAGATGATCAAGGAAACTCTGTTACGACTAACACGGTTCAACGAGCAAATTTCTCGCATCCACTGAGCCCCAATTGCCAGTAGATATCTGCCGGCGTTGTTGCATCTGCATCATTGCCAAGGGTCCTTGTTCCGCGCCAGTAATGCTCGAACTCTCGCGAAACTCTGCTAATGAATTAATTAAGTAATCCCGAGCAAGACTCGAGCGGAAGGCCATTATACTCTGTCGATACAGCCGTCGACGCGAAGCTCGAGAGAATCGAACCATCACTCGAACCCGCGTTCCACCGTCTCTTGCGATTTTTATGACGGATTTGCATCGACTCTAAATCCCCTCCGTTTTTCAAATTCTCTCTCGTCCTCGTTCGGACGGAAACTGAGGAAAGTACCAAGCTCCGAGAATTCACGTATCGTTACCGGTTTCTCGCGACGCAATATCGAGACAAGTGTATGACGGAAAAGCCCGAGCGGCTAATTACCGGCTCTCCGTAATTGAATTAGTCATTCAATTATCTCGACCCGCGATTCTTTGGCTTCTTCGATAGAAAATAAAGTCCATATTTGTATGGAGATAATTTTGTATTTCTCGAAGAGAAAAGAAATTAATGTGTACATTTCAGTACGGACGAATTTTGTAAAGCGCAGAAGGGCAGAAAATTCGTGGAGTACGTGAAGAGAACGGGTGGCTTGTTTCTTTCTTTATCTCATCGATCGGGTGCTCACTCGTCTGTCTGCGATCGATGATGTTCCTTCCATGTACTTCGTATTTGATCTACTGTGAGAGACGTACAAGTCCTCCGAGGCTTTCATCCAAATTTGGCAACGTTTCATTGAGCCCTTCAAAGGATACTTAAAAAGGTGGCCTTTGACCGAAGAAGAGTACTCGATACACTCGGAGCCTTTTCAACGGAAAAGCAAAAAAGAAAATTAATACGGGAATGGAAATTGTAAAAAAAAAAAATGAATAAAATTTAACACAAAAATCGAGTTGACCTAAAAATCCTCCGAGGCTTTAGTCGAAATTCGGTAACGTTTCTAGTGACGCTTGACGCTGTCGGGAGCCACTTTGGCCCTCCGAAGTATAAACACAATCTAAATTAGCAACGCAATCTAATAAACGCACTTCCGCTCCTCAAAAGGTTGAATCAGCTAATGAGGAAACGCCATTCACCTTCCAGAGGTTTAACGAGCTGCACATGTAAGCTTGACCTTCCGAGCTCTAATGATGAGCCCCTACACATCTACGTACGGCACTCGACCCTAAACCCGAAAACTTCACCGACTCTAACGACCAATTTCATCGCTGCCGGATCCCGAACCTACCCCCACTCACACTGTCCCTCATTATTGCCTGGTTTTTTCAGTTTTGCTGGATATCTTGCTCGATATCTCAACGGGATCGAAAACATCCGGCAAGTCTTGCTGGATGTGCAGGGGGATTGTGCTTCTGGATATCCTGCTGGATTGTTCTTCTGGATATCCTGCTGGATTGTCCTTCTGGATATCCTGCGGGTTTGTCCTTCTGAATGTCCTGCTGGATGTCTTCGTTGATTGTCCTTCTGGATGTCTTGGTTGATTGTCCTTCTGGATGTCTTGGTTGATTGTCCTTCTGGATGTCTTGGTTGATTGTCCTTCTGGATGTCGTGCTGGATTGTCCTTCTGGATATCCTGCTGGATTGTCCTTCTGGATATCCTGCTGAATTGTCCTTCCGGATATCCTGCTGGTTTGTCCTTCTGAATGTCCTGCTGGATGTCTTGGTCGATTGTCCTTCTGGATGTCGTGCTGGATGTCTTGGTCGATTGTCCTTCTGGATGTCGTGTTGGATGTCTTTCCGAATGTCCTACGGAATTGTCCTTCTGGATGTCGTGCTGGATGTCTTTCCGAATGTCCTACGGAATTGTCTTTCTGGATGTCCTGCTGCATGTCTTGCTCCATATCCTTGATCCCATTAAGACATCGAGCCAGATATTCAATCTCGCTGGGTGTCCTGCTGGATGCCTTGCTCCATATCTTTGATCCCGTTAAGACATCGATCAAGAAATCCCGAAAAAACCAGGCACCAATGACGGTCAGTGTACATATCCCATCCGTACCTCCTTCACCTCCGTATTGAAAAATCACCTTCGACTCCCATCCCGACATCCTCAAAGTCCGCGAAATCAACTTCCAGCCTTTCCACGAAATCGATCTTCATTCCGATACCGAAATCTGGGCCATCCTCCACATAGCCATTCGAAGAGACTCGCGACGGAGGACGACGACGAGAGCTTTCGCATGAATGAGACACGACACGGCCATTAAGCTTCTCTTCCAGAGAAGACACGAACTACATCCACACATCAACACACACACACATGCACAACCTCATACTATATCTCTCTCAGACACCCCCACGCATACCCGGAGAGATAGTCAACACGAGAGGTAGCGGGATGAAAGGAGAGGAGGAAAAGCTCAATAGCCAGAAGGTAGCTAGATGATGGCACATCCGGGGTACAACAACGACGCCGAGAGGACGCCGTTCAATGGCCTCGTCAGGGACTGCCAGTGACGTCAGAGCCTCGGTGCTCTGGGAATGACGTCACCGTGGCTTTCGAGGGGCGGCCGAAGGTGCGGAGAGAACCAGTGAGTATCTCTCTGGGGTTCTCCTACCGGTTGGTGAGGGCGAGGGGAGGGGGAGGGGGCGATATGGGGGGGGGGGGCGGCTTGAATCGGAGCTTTCGCGTCGGCCAGTGAGCGGGCTCACAGCTATCTGGGTATAAGTAGCTCGCTCTGAAAACCGGGTCAGTGCACAGACGAGAGGGGGGGGGGGGGGGGGGTGAAGAGCGAAGAGAGAGGGGTTGCAAAAAAAGAAGCTGATACACTGATAAGGCAAGGAGGAAAACGACGAGACCACGAGACCCACGCGGGCCGTCAATGGCTGCGAAGCGAGAAACTCACCCGCTACGGCGAGAAGTTCTTATACCGTTATCAATGAGAGTACCGAACAATTTTCCACTCGCGAGGCCGGAAACACTCGGAGATTGTTTCCCGTTTATTATGAAAAGTAAACCGGGAAGAAGATTCAGAGTGCATTTGCGTAATTTAATTGGAACCGGGAGACTGGCCACCCAGGCTTGTCGTCCGTGCGACGCTGTAATTGAGTTTGATAAAGCTTTTTTTTTAATACATTTTTTTCGTTTTACTCTACAGGGTGAACTCTCTGTTCTTTGGATCAGGGGTGTATGCACGAGTCAACGAATTCATAGCAATTGTATTTGGGTTTTGATTCGACGAAACTTACTGGTTTCGTTCGTGAACGTGCCGTTTTTTAGTCGAATCAATTTAATGTACATTGATTCAAGGGTCGTTTTTATTATTACATTTTTTCGTTGATCGCTAAAGGGTGAACTGTTACAGTATTTATTCTCTGAATTATGGATGTATGCACGATTTAACAAATTCGAAGCAATTGCATTTGGCTCTTGATTCGACGAAACATACCGGTACGCGACCGGGCCGTTCGGTCGAATGAATTCAATCCAAATTGATTCGACGGCGGTTTTTGTTTTTTATCCAATTTGCAAGCGAATATAAAATGCAAATCTACCGATCGATTTATCACAACAGTGCGACTGCAATTCTTTTATTTTTCGCACCCAGTCATAACCCGAAGTAAACTGTACCGAACCCATTAATACCAATTGTGTCTTCATCAGCAGTAATTGCGACAACATTTCCTTATCAACTCGCCGGTCGACAATGACGCACTCGCGGTACAAAGGGTTGAGGGTCGGGACGAGGGGCTCGTAACGGCATAATGAAAACACAGTGGGTGGAATGAAAATAAACGATGCAACGTTTCAGGGGGGGGAGAGGAGACAAAGAGCTCCGGTCCATTCGGTACGTCCGCGGTGGAGAAAGAGTGGACCGGAACTCGGTCGGGGGTGAGTTTTCTGCTAAATGCAGTCGGAGCGGTGGGGTTGTGACGTGACAGTTGCATGGACCACTGGCAAAATTGCGAATACGCTACGGGCGCGACGCCCGAACAGATATAACGTTATTTGGACATGGAAATGTACTCGCACATGCACGGACAAACTACTCTTCAATGTACGTTCAGTCCTGCGCGTCGATGATCAAAAATAGCAATTGACCTGTTTCCGAGGGGTTCTGTCAATCAAGGAGGAAACGGGAAATAGGGGAGGTCCCCGATCAGCCCCGCAATAAAGGTTCGTCCGTTTAACAATAATTTTCCATAAACGTCCACAATATTTTTATCGCTTGTTATTTTTGCTCATTCATGTTGTCAATGAAACGTATCTTTGGCCGACAAAAAACAAGCCAAATTAAGAAGAGAACCTATTTCAATCCCTTAAGGGTCGAATTTTAAGACGTTAGTTTGAACTTCAGATCGAACTTAAGATGAAACTTTAACGCCTCTTCGGCGTAGAATTTACACCCGCATCCTTAATGCGGTTAACTTTGATGACATTATACGGTCGTGAATAGGTGATTTGGCGAACGAATTTCTTGAATCCGTTTCTACGGAATGATTTCTGGAGAACAATTGTTCTCCTCAATGACATGATCAATGATTGTGACCTTGGGTCGAAAACTATACGTAGAGGGCGATAAGAAGATGTTTTGGATATCTTCTTGTCACTTCTTATTAGTCCGAACTTGCGATAGAATTCGAGTTCAGACAAGTTCGAACATGAGATCAAACTTACGCACGAAATCAACTTCTGACTGGGATTCGATCTTGAATTCGAACTTAAAATAGATCTTGGGCACGCAATGAAGTTCGATTTCAAGACCGATCTTAAGTTCAAACTAACCTCTTAAAATTTGACCCTAAGAGCTTTGACCCTAAGTTACTTTAAAAAAAAACTAGTTGTGATTTATCTCTTGTAGTGTACTCGGGCAAACCCGACTTCACCGTCCCACTCCCTGGAGCGAGGCACAAAGTCTTTCCTTCATTTTTTTTTTCCAACCCATTCTTCGCAAGTGAACGTGCAACATACACTCAGGCATGGAAAGAGTTCCCCGAGCAGTGTCAACAATTTAGGGACCAAGAATAGCTTAATGCTCGTCGATCGTTTGCGGGGTGTTGGCCACGAGGTCGTCGTCGTCGTCGTCTCCGTGGTGAGCATCGATGTGCGAGAAAAGTCACCTGTGTGGGTCTTTCAGCTCGAACGGTCACGCATTGGCTGCGAGAGAGCGTGAAGCTTGCAGCCCTAGAAGGTGTGCGAAGTTGACTTCACTCCGGAGGGAAAGGGGGGGGGGGAGACTGAAAACATTGAAGGACGGAAGATAGAATGGAGGTTGACTTCAATTAAAGCTCTTATGAAGAGGTTCCACACCCTGTTCAAACATAATAAGCCTTCCATCCCGAACCGGTACGGCCTGACTCTTTTTCACCCCCTCGGCTACACCTTCGCTCTGGCTTTCTCTCGCTTGCTTACTCACGCGTTACTTCTATCTGGTTTTTTTTTTTTTTTTAGCTGGCTCGACCTCCTTCGTTGCTCTTGCGGATAAGCATAGAAACTTCCGACCCCTTTGGCGCTATCTGCTCAACGTAGGTACGTTGTGCACCAGTTATTATCTTTTTTAAATTCGTGATCCCGTTGCAAGACTGTACAACGGGTAGTGTGCGTTGGATATTGAGCTGGTTCGATTATCATTGGAGAAATGTGTGGGTGCGTTTTATGTTAGCGCTCGACAGAACCGACGAAAGGTTCTGTGGCTGGTTGGAAATAAAAGTGGGTAAGTCGGGTCACTAAGTTGAAAACTCGTCATAATTTTTGTGCCACAATAAAATGGCACCTGCCATGTGTCATTTTTTAGGGGGACACTTTACCTTGCGATGGTTATGGAGCAACAAAAAAAAACAATAAATAAATCATTTTGGCCGGCGAATCAAATTAATGGAAAGCTGTTTAATAATTCAGCGGGTAAAAATGGTAAAAATGGTACCCAAAATACGTAATTAATTCAAACTTGCAGATTATCGGTATATCGGCAGCCAACGGTCGGAAAGCTTGGCTCATAAGAAAAAAAGCATCGTTGAACATCCCACTTTCCCTCATGAAAATGGTACCTCTTTCGCATCGTCGCGAGGAAAACTGTTTTTACCTTGCAATGGTCATCGAGAAATAAATAAATAAATAAACGTTAACCAACGAATCCAATTAACAGAAAGATTTTTTTTTAATCAGCAGAAAAAGATGGTAAAAATGGTACCCAAAATGCGTAACATCAGTTCCACCATGTAGATTATCGGGATATCGGCAACCAACGTTCAGAAAGCTTAACTCATAAGGAAAATCATTATCCACACACACATGCCACCTTCCCTCACGAAAATGGTAACTCTTCCACCTAGTCGCGGGGTAAACTGTTCGGTACTTTGCTCACGACTTTCCGGAAACCTGCGGCCAACTCTCACTCGGCGGGCTTTGAGCCCGTTCGAAACGTGACGTTTTCACTCTGCCATCTTCCTCGTATAATTAAAACACCGTCTGCCTCTCCCTTTGACCTCTTTGGTATTTCCCCGCAAACACGGCGGTAAGCGAGGCTTGCGGCGCACGGAAGATGAGTTCGCTGAATATCCAACGCGAAAGTTAACGCTGCGACAGGACCGGGCCGCGTTCCGGAAGTGACTCCGGGATGCAGTTTTGGTTCTCACCGCGACGCAACACGCCGGATGGACGCCGGAGCTTTGGTCGTCGAAAACTCGTGGCCAAACGACGGCAGTGGAGCATCGGCTTGTCGCAACAGAACGGAGCAACGGAGCGCGGTTGTGCACGCCCGAGGCTGGAGAGCTCCTGCAAGCGGGAACCAGCCAAGCGGCAAGAATGCATGCATGCGTAAGCGCGAAACTCACGCTCGACCGAGGACAGAACCAGTCGCCGAACCCGACGCGCATCCAGCGTATATTTTTGCTCGCCGCGGGACAGGAAACTCCGCGGGCGATGACGGGACGCACAACTGGCCGTACTACGGCCCGCGTCGGGGACACGTCGTGGAAACTTTCCTCGCACCCGAAAGCTCCCGGCTAATTCGTCAGACTTGCTTCGTACTTGGCGGACTTATTGGTCGGTTGACTTTCTTCTTACGTACCGTCATCGAGGCTCGCACTGCTTTTGCATTTTAGATGGGCTTCTTTTTTTAGAAATGTGAATGAAAAGGTATCTGAGTTTAATTTTTTTTTCTCATCTTTGCGGCGCATGTACCGGGTAGAAAAAATCTTAAACGGTTGACAAATTGTCCCTAAATGCCGACGATTTTGTTCCTGTTAATCGCCCAGCTTTTTTGTCAACTGAATAAAACGAACATGAGTAAAATGGAGAAGAATAAATAATTTTTTGACCTTAATTGGATGACACAATATTTCTTAAATATACAAACTTTAAAATGTTCAATACTAAGGTTTCATAATATTCAACAACTCGTACTATCCAAATAAGGCAAAACATTTAAAAAAAAGGAAAAAAAAATCTTTCAAAAATATAATCCATTTTTTCTCCATGTGCCGCCTCGTCTAGATATTAAATTTTCTTTTCATATTAAATAAAAAAAAAAATATTGAACACAGCTATGAAATAATACAGCAGAATAGAATAGTCTTTTATTCGTCTCCTAAGGACACCGCATTCAAACATACGACGAACAACGAAGCATAAAGGCCCAGCAGAAAGACGAAAGTAACAAATCAAAATTGAACTCAGCGAACTAATAAGCCCGTCCGGATCGTAAGTCGCCAATAAGCACGACATTCGATAATCATCGATATTCCACCCTCGTCGCCTCCCCCGGTTATCTTTCCGCCCCTTTTTTCTTTCTTCCCAGCTATGACGTCATTCTGCGGATGCTCCAGTGGCCGAAAGTGCAGCGACCTCCGTGCCCTCTCGTCCTCGCCCGGAGCGCGAACTCCGTATTATGCTTCGCCAAACTGCTCACGGCGTTGTGACGTCATTCAGCGCCGAGAGTGCCGTTTTCTCGCATTATCGTCGGCCGGTTACCATGGACACGATGACGTCGTTGTTCGGGGGGAGCGCGAGAGGCGGTCGAACTTTCGGTGGGAAACAGGCTCAGCCTGCGAAGGGATGATCGTGCGGAGGGGGAGGGGGGAAGGGAGGGGGGAGGGGGTTTTACAGAGAAACGGGACAATGAAGGCTCGGAGGGGATGACACGAGGATTGCGGTCCATGGAGAACAGATTCTGTAGCGGAAATTCATTGAACAGTCTGCAAATTCGAATCGAGGGAACGAAATTTAAATCCCGGAAGGGAAAAAGCCCCGTTCCGTGTCAGGCGCACTCTAAAGTTTACGGGTTTACGGGTTCTGTGCGACAGTTTGAAATATATATTTATATATATATGTATAGGGTAAGAGGGGTGAATATGGACCGGTCCAACTTTCATATATTTAGGGTGCAAAACGAAATTTTTACCTTATAGCACAGTTTGAAAAATGTATATGAAGGGTAAAAGGGGTGAATATGGTCCGACTTCCATACTTACCGTGTTGATCGAAGTGAGTCGTATATTTACCATAATGACCATTTTTACCTTATGTTTTTTTACTGTATATAAAAAAATAAATTCGTAAGCGAGAGAAAAGTTACTTTCATTTTTTGAGATTTTTTTTTTTTTTTTTGTTACATCGTCGGTAATTGTCGGACACTTTCGATTTTGATTCTGTGGCGAAAATTGATTGAAGAGTTTGCGAATTCGAATCGAGAGAAGGGAATTTAAGTCCCGAAAGATAAGCCCTAATTCCGTGTCCGGTGGACTTTAAAGTTTACGGGTTTTGGGTCTGAGTGTAAGGACTATTATATAAAGTAAAAGGGGTGAATATGGTCCGTTCCAACTTTCACATACACAGCGTGTATTAACCATTTTTACCTTATATGTTCCAGTTTTTATTTTTTTCCGAAGCAAGCCATTGTGCCGTGCAGGGACGAAGGGGGCAAAACGGAACGGTGAGAAACGAAGGCCCTGGTTTCGAAGCTACGGTTTTCTACCATTCGCTATTCAACGAAAAAAGAAATTATAAGCGAGAAAGAAAATTACCCATTTTATTGAGTTTTTTTTTTTTTATTATTCCGTCTGTAATTTTCGGACAATTCTTGCCGTCCCGCCTGACTGTTCAAAGTCTGGGGTACAGCTCCGTTTTTTCGTCTCCTGTTTTTCACACCCCAAACGGCGTAGCGTGAAGTGCGAAGGGAAAAAGGCACGTGGAAAAATGCTAACGAGCAGAGGACAACGGAGGCGGGATTTTGTGGAGGAAATTTCGTGGCACGCGGGTGGTCGACAAGGCGGTGTGGCAAACTTTTGCGAGTGGATGAAGGCAAAGGGAGAAAACGAATAAATGCGCGGACAAGGAAGCGAGCCTGCGTCCCTAGAATGAGCCGAATGAGCCGGAGTCACGGAATTTCGTCGGCGAAAGAGTTTACGAGGCTGCCGGGAAGGATAAAGCCGCTGAAAGAGGAAAAATTATGCATCCGGGCCAGAGACGAAAAATCCTGGTGACCGCTCGAGGGAAAAAAAAAAATCCTAGTAACATAAAAACAGATGTGAAAGAAAAAAAAGAGGACCAAAAAGTAATCTCCGCAGAACGCACGGAGACAAAGCTGCGGAATTATTTTATTGCAAAAAATAAAAAAAGAAAGAAGAAAAAAGCATCTGTTCATAACAGATAAAACCCGAGCCCTGAGAAATAATCCAAACGGGCGAAGTTTTATAGATCTAAAAAGGCAGGAAAAAAAATCCACCGCGATCGGCGAGAGATAAAAGTCCCAAAAAAGAGGGAAAAAAACTTTCAGAGTGAATCCCATGACCTCTTTTCGTGGCACTTGGTGTCGCGAACTGTCGTGTTGAACAAAAATAAAAGAAGAAGGAAAAGACACGAGAACTCATTAGCGACTTCGTTAGCTCGAATTAGGCGAGAAAAACGGGCAAGAGGTGACTGAACTAAAAAAAAAAAAGAATCTATTGCGGATATTCCGGCTAGAGTGGATGAGCCAACGCATAAAAAAAGCCCAGCAAATATGAATTGGCAAATATATATATATATATATATATATATATATATATATATATATATATATATATCTGAAACCGAACAGTGTAGTTATCCGCGCCGCGCGGCGATGCGGAAGCCTCTCGTACCATTACCTGCACACGTTGTACTAAAGTTGAAATAAAAGACATAAAAAAATATATATAAATAAAAAAGTTTGTTCGGCTTTAAATGTATACACCGCATGGAGGGACGAAACGAACGGCCGGCTTAGCCGGCGAATACACGCACACCGCTGGCCGTCGGAATTAAACTTGTCATCCCCAGAGCTCAGCGAGGTCGGTTGCAAGCTACAGTCCAGCTACACATGCGGCAAACTTTCGATGAAATTGACCTCGAATTTACCTCGATAAAAAAATTTTTTTTAATAAAAATAAAAATTTGTAGCAAAAAGTGAACGAGGGGGCTGAGGGGGAGGGGAGGGGGGGGGCGTCGAGGGCTTCACCAAAAAGGAAAAATTCGTAGTATATTATAGCATGTTCTGTGTCGGTGCACACCATCGGGCGCGGCTGTTACCGGATTACGTATTCAGGGTGCGTGCGGCCGAACGCGTGAGTGAGGGGTTGGAGGGATGAAAAAAAGGAAAATATGTAAATTCGCCCTTCGATCCTTCCATCCTTCTCACTCTCTTATTTTTTTTCTCTTTTTCATTCCCGTCTTGTATTCTTTTTTTTTTTTTTTTTATTTCGTCGAGAGCTCGGGTACGAGGATTCAGTTACCGAGTCGCCGCTAGTCGGAGAAGCGTGAATGCAGGCTTGTGTAACTCTCGTCCTGTCAGGAGGAGACAGGAGGCAGAATAGATCTTCCCGGCTTCTTGTTGAATATTAAGAAGCGGTGTCTTAGGTGCGCCGGACGTGAGAAACCTTATTCCTGGTATTGGAATCGAGGTCTGGGTGGGCTTCGTCAGGGCCCGATGTAACGCTTAAAAATCTTCATCAGGAAAGCTCGATGAAGAGTGTTTCCGCCGATGCTGTAGTGAAAATTTTGTAGCGTTACATCGACGCTGATAATGTCCTGACAAGGTCTCGTCAAACCTCGTTAGAACCCGATGTAACTCTTGAAAATGCCTGCCAAGAAACCTCCATGAGCAGTGTTTCCGCCGATGCTCGAGTGGACATACTATAGCGTTACATCCCGGCTGGAAAGGTCCTGACAAGATTTCGTCAGAACCCGATGTAACGCTTGAAAATGCCTACCGGGAAACCTCCATGAGCCGCGTTTCCGCCGATGCCCTAGTAGACATATTATAGCGTTACATCAGGGCTGGTAAGGTCCTGAAAAGGTCTCGTCAGGCCCTCGTTAGGATCCGATGTAACGCTTAAAAATGCCTACCAAGAAACCTCCATGAGCCGCGTTTCCGCCGATGCCCTAGTAGACATATTCTAGCGTTACATCAGGGCTGGTAAGGTCCTGACAAGGTCTGGTCAGGCCCCAATGTAACGCTTGGAAATGTCCAGCAGGAAACGTCCACGAGCCGTGTTTCCGCCGATGCGCTGAAAATTTTATAACGTCACATCCAAGGTTGACAAGACCCTCATCAGACTATGATGTAACGCCGTGTCTACCGTCGTGAAGGTTCTTTTTACCCCCGACGCAACCGAACGTCCCTTGTGTGGCTGATCAGCCCAACCTCGCGCGTCTCTGAACGCGCGTGTGATTTCCTCGCGATATAAGCCTTTGCTAGTCTGCCGCATTAGTTTCTGTACCGATGTGAAATAATGCACCGCGTGCGTGCAGGGTAAAAGCTTCTACAGCGTGGAATTACATTACCGGTGCACGCACGACGGAACGGAAGCGCGTGTTTCCAGTCCTCACATTCGCCTCTGCCGGACGTACGTAACGCGCCCGATGACCTCATTTCATCCCTCTATGGTTTTCCTACCCTCCGGCCCAACCCGCCCTCCTCCCGACTCCTCTCTTTTCTCATATACACATTCGCACACATATCTCCGTACTCTGCCTCTTTGTGTCCGTGCCCGACGGAGCCTCTCGCTAACGCGAATGCTAATACGCCCGAGAGCCCGAGCAATGTCGCTCGCGCTTCAATCCCTCTCGCTATTTCCTGATTAAGCTCCGCCGTTGGAAACTAGCAGCGTTAAAGCTTATATCTGCCATTCCGTACGGGGTTTTCTCCGCGGTGCATCGGCGTCATTCCACGAACAGTGGACGACACGGAACGCGCGCTCGCGCCCCGGCCAATGACGAAAGCGAGCTTGCCACTGCGAGGCCACATGGGCCACGTAAATTCGCGCATGCATGCGCTCCTCGTGCGGCACGCATAACCGGATTAGCATCTGCTAATGGACCGGACTCGGCGCGCGATATTTTTTTTTATGCATAATTCGTGACAGAAGGACGGCGGAAGTGTCATGCATGAGCTCCGTTTCGTATCTTCTTTTTTTGCCCATGTGGCTTTTGGGCGGGTTTTTAGTTTGTGATGTAGTTACCTTGTGATGAAATCGAGGTCGACTGCGGGAGAAGATAGAGCTTTGATCGTGTGGGGTTGAGCAACTAAGGCATTATTGTCATGTGCGTAGGCGACATCCGTTTGCAGCTGCGGGAAAACGATGATATTACCTTGGGGAACAAGACATTTGGATCGACTAGTTAATCAGTTGGACCGTCTAGTTAATTCGTTGGATTGACTAGTTAATCAGTTGGACCGACTAGTTGATCATTTGGACCAACCAGTTAATTAGTTGGACCAACCAGTTAATCAGTTGGACCAGCCAATTAATCAGATAGATCAACCAATTAATCCTGGGAACTAAATGGTTGATGAGAACAATTTCTTGCCCAGACCAGAAATCGGCGGCTACAAGCCTTTTTCTCATGCAGATTGCAAGGGAAAAGGCAACATCCATTTTTGTTATCGCCCCCGCAGTAAGAGTTCAGGCCGCAATCGACATAGACCATACCATACATAAATCCCTTGACAGTTCCACCGAACCCCCTTCTATACGAACCACTCTCGGCCGTCCCGACTTTCCTCCGTCGAAGTCCACTCTCCCAGCCTCCGTGCGACTTGCCATAAACACAAATGCCCGACAATCGCCGGAAATGTGCCTCAGTAGTGACGTCACGTATACAGTCAACCCCAACTCTCCGAAGGGGAGTTCCTCAAATTCTCACTGGCTTTTCTTCACCATATAATTCTCATCATTTTCTACCACAAGTCCTCATCGCTCTTCCTTCCCATTCCTCTGCATCTCGGTTTCCCCGCACGCTCCGCTCAGCTCCCACTTTGGCCGGAGCGCCACGATTCTGGCCGTCCATCCGCGACTCCGCTTCCTCGTCGCCAACCCTAAACCTGTCTCCCTTTTTTTTCGTTTTTCCTTCCAAAGAGCGTGATGTCTTTCGACCTTCGTCGCTAGCGCGGGAAATCCGTGGACGAGGTCGCGCGAGAGCTTGGCCCCCCGACGGAAAGTTTCCGATAGTGACCTACGGGACTAACGCGAGGAGAAGGGCAGTTCTTCGTGATATAGGGCTGGACTACGACGGGGTTAGTTCGCCGTGTGATATAGAGGACAAAAGCCGGAGCCGGCGAGGGATGAAATAAAATGGAGGAGGTGAAACTACCGAGCTTTTAGCCACTTGACAAAGTTTCCTCTGTTCCATTGAGCCCGCGAGAGGCTCGGGTGGAGAGGCTTTGTTCCTCGATTCAAATCTCGCCCAGACGATCCCTCATCCACCCTCTGGTTTTACCTCGACGAGATGGGGAAAGGGGCTACGATGTTCCGGTTATTATGAAAACCGCGGCGAACCCGTCCATAATCCTCGGAATGTACGACTTAATTAATTCGCAAAGGGCGCTATGGGAATGGCACTACAAAGAGGGGCTTAGGAGCGAGGAGGGAAAGGGTTACGAGGCAATTCGTGAATGAGTTCATTTTTTTTTTGGTAGCAGCACTTCGCAGGTGCAAATAAAGGAATTTAGGTGATCAAATTAGGTTCCTTTTATCGAGGGGCAGGGAAATGGGCGTTTAGGTATTAACTGTAAATTTTTTGTACACCGTTTTGGTAATAGCCGGATCCTTTGAAGATCGTGATCTGACTAAGTCTGGAGAAAGGATTAAGCCGTTTTCATCGTCCGAGGGAAAAGTGGCTTTACGGAGAGGATTGCCTGGTACAACTTGGTACGCGCATGTCTTCATTAATGAGCAAAGTGCGACAAGACAGACCGCAAAAAATTAAATTATCGTGACAGAAACAAAGCACGATGATAATGTGATAACGCAGTTCGGAGTAATTACATTATCTTCAGGGTCAGCCTTGTGTGTTTTATGTGACTTAATTAAGGAGCCATGTAATTGCCGCTGAGACAAACAGGCGGTGGCTAAGAGTCCTCTAACAATGAAATCCGGCAAATAAAATTATTAACTCTGTAAAGCGCCACGGGACTATATCTCTAAAATCTCCTCATAGTACAATAGACGATCACGTATTTCCGAACCGCATAAATACAAACGACCGCCTGTTAAAAAAAAAATACGCATTTTACACTGTAAATGTTCTATTTAATTTTTTTTTATATTTATATTTTTTTTTCTTTTCTTTTATATTTATATATTTACGTATATTTGATGTTATTTCCACGAAAAATGTTGTGTACTGCGTATTAAGTGTATTCAAATTCAATTTGCCACTAGTTTTCAGTTCACCACTTGTGAGTTCCATGTAAAGGAGAGTTATTCCCTCAATAAAAATTACAATTACAGTTACAATTACAGAGTGAGTTTCTTTTTCATATACGTATTACTTAAGGGCGTGAAACAACGAACATGACAATCCCCCGGTTATGCAAGTCCGTTCGAGCTCAGGATATCGATACTTTCCCATAGCCAAAGCTATCCTCGCCCGGTGAGCAGATACGGTTGTGCCCACCTATAGACGTCTCATATTTCCGACGTGCTATGATCTAAGTTTAGACGGGGAACGGTTCTACGGACTACACGACAGTTTATCCTGCCACCCCCTGGCGCTGCGGGGATGGTTCTATATACCGTTCCGTCTCCTACATCAAACACGTGTGTGTTATCTGTGTGTGTTTGTGTGTGTTTTTGTGTGGGCTATAAATGTGTCCAGCGATCCTGCACCAGTCACGTATCGTCATTCACTTCGCTCCCTTTCCAGGTCGTTATCTTCGTGTCAAGGGGACCGAGATAGATGACCGTTATAGACATAAAAGACTAAGAGTCAGATGGCGAAAAAAAGTTGATGGCGCATTCGCCGCAAAAACGAGAGAGCAGGAAAAAGAAAAGGGTCGGACGAGGAAAAGGAAGCGTGAGAGGAGAACCGCACGAAAAACGGGGAAAGAATCTCTGTATAGTAAATAAATGTGGCCCGGGGGTTGGCGGAGAGACGAAAATGGGGATGACCTAAAAAAAAATATGACTTCTTTTCTTCGCTGTCCCACTGCGGTTTCTTGGCCTCGGGTTTCTTCACTTTTTGTTGTGGATTTTTTTTCTTCCTTTTACTTATCCTAGACGATACTTCGTCCTTTTATTGGCCGCGTGCCTGGACAACTATTTCTGGCTTTTCTTCTACTGTACTTTGGTCACCGCGGGGCGGCTATGAAGACCCACCGAAAACTCCCGTCATGTAGTGAAGTCGTTACAAGACTTCGTGTCCGTGCAACCTTCGCGAAACGAACAAATTACCGGTGGAACGAAAGTCGAAAGGTTTTTTTTCATTTCTTTTTTTAGGGGAGAAGTTTAAGGAAACATTATTTTCCATGAAATGCTGAAGATATCTGAGCTTTCGACTGAAACTGTCGGAACGGAAAGGAGAAGACAAAAACTTCGTAGGTAGAGATTTTTTTTGTAATACTTTCCATATCCCTCCTTTTTCTTCAGTGTTTATTATCACTCAGCGAATACTGGTAAAAACGTATGCACGTGGCGCAATCTGGTTTGGCTCTCCGTACGCGCGGGGATAATTTAATTAGCGGACGTACCGGGGCGTAAATTGCGGCTACGTTTCATTCCCACAAAACAGACCCTTCGCGAGGTGGGACGCGAGGCGGCAGAGGGAACGGAACGAGTAAAAACATTATTATGCACGTGAGCTTTTTTTTAGATAGCGTCGGTTGAAGTGAGAGAATTACCGGTGAGAAAATTGGTGAAAAATGAGGCTCGAGTAGAGAAGAAAGAATTGTGATAGTGAGAGAAAGAGGGGTTGAAAAGAAAATAAGGAAGGAAAAGCAGCAGCGATGAGATTTTCCGACCTCGGTTTCCTTTCTCTACGATTCCGCCTCTGCCTTCTATTGTGTACATCGACGCTGTATTGTGCGACGATGGTTCGTGTGTGTGTATGTATGTGTGTGTGTGAGCGTTAACGTGTATCCGGTACACGTGCCTAGGCAGTATTTCAAGATCGCCTGGGCCGCACCGGAACGACGGCAGAACACGGCTATGAGAGGCAGCTGTTGAGCCCGACTCCTCTTGCCGCTGATCGAATTACGTCGAGATCTTGATTAAGCCCGCGCTTGATATCCGTTTGGCCTCGATCGCGCTTTCCTGTGTTCAACCGATCCTTATACACTCGATACACGCTTCTGTACGCTTCACTGGAGATTCTACACGAAACACGGATCTTTCCTTTTTGGTTCACTTCTTTCCGCTCTTGATACCAATTGGAAAGAAAAGTTGCGCCCTCGCCGATACTCCTGCCAAGGACGTGATAGCGTGTGCAGAATTTCGAGAAGAAAAATGTGGAGTCACATTCACGGTTGAAAAACGAGCCAGCTTTTCCTTTGAAATTTTTTTCTAAAGTGTCTAGTTTTCCAGTTACGAGCAGTTTAAGATTACGCGCGCATTAGTTCATGGACGCGCTCGACAGACGGCGCGCACGCCGGTGGCGCGCTTCGATCTTCCGGCTGATCTTAATTCGCTTGTAACGGGAAAACGTTGCACTTTGGAGAAATATTTTATCGAGAAAGTTTATCCCGTTTTCAACCACGAATATGATCCTGTTGGTGGGAAAGGCCTTGGCTCGTCGTCGGCAGAGTAGCGGAGCAATATTCCCGCCGACATTACAAATCCTCACACTGATAACGCGCGCGGTGACATAAACCCGGACCGGCCGTAAAATCCCGAACACAGGTTTGAGCTTTCACGAAAATAATAAATCTGAAGTCTACGCCACCGTCCACAATATTGCATGTCGCTGCGAGACGAGCGACTGGCTCTTTAATCGCGTCTCGACGGAATTAAGTGCGCTCGTTAACCGGTTTCGCCGGTCTCCCGGTATTTCCTGAAAGGAGATAAAGAGGGTTGGAATTTACATCTCACCGAGGGGTGCGGGGAGAGCTCGGACGAATAGTGCCATGGAGGGCTAACGCAGGTCTTAGGATCTCGCTTCGGAGCCAACTCAGATCAAACGAAGATCCACTACCGGGGCGGGCTCAAACGCAGATACACAAAATTGAACTCGAAGCAAAAGAACCATCTTCGTAAGGAATGGGGGAAAACGGAGATGACGAGTTAGAGAACGGGAAACGAGGTAAAAAGATGTCGAAGAGGGTATATTCGGATTACGGACCCTCGAAGGCTTCGGTATAACGGAGAACGGCAACCCTGGGGAATGAAAGTGACTGTAACGGGGCTGGGTGAGGTGGAGAAGCAGAACCGGAACAGCACCAATGCAATCTCTTACGGTCGAGTGACGCCTCGGTATCCATTCGCCGTCGCCCATCCAGACTCGGGCAATCTAGCCATGCGCCAGGCAACAACGTGGAACGACGAGGTTGAAAACAACAACGAGCCCTGACGACGTAAGATCCATCGTATTTTCTATCCGTGCCTGCAGCCGTTTAGAACGTCTAGGTTGGTTAGCTGGATGAGAGAATCGTTGAAGTGGTACACAGAGCTCTCCAGCACGAGGTATTCATTGTATTGGAGGGAAGCAAGTTTGCACCGAGCGGAAGTGAAAATTGCTCTGTGTGAGAGGAGTGAACCGGGTAATCTTTCTTCTCTAATCATCATGAAGGGGATCCAGGAAATTGCGAACGCGAACTGATGACAGTCTGGATGGCGCCCGACGTACTGGGACTCTCTTCGTTAGATGTGAATCGTTTGCCACTCCGTCTTCCCGCGAAAGGCATTTCACGCCGCAGCAACTAAATGAGGAAGTGATGTCTCCTCAGATAGTGTCCTCTTGGCAAGAACTTCGTTTTCTTCTTATCCTGAAAGGGCTTCGGGATATACTGATGAGGCTTTCTCTGACATTGTAGTCTGCTAATAGCGGGTCCTCCACATCCAAACCTCTTGTTTCCTGGCCTATCCATTCTAGGACATTAGCAGTTTTTCTCCTAATCAGCATCTTCTTTTCTTTATTTTCACTCAATCCTACGGAAAATTGGATACAGCGGCGTTCCGTCGGTGTTATCGACCCCAGTTAAGACTTTAGTGCCTCTCCGTCTCTTCCTGGAAGTGCCTCTGCGTCTTATCCACTCTCAAGAGCTTACGGCTACCTGCGGACTGGCTCAATCTTGGTGTTACGAGGATTTCTGTCCTTCCATCCGAAGATACGTCTTCCAACTCTCTCCCTGCACCTACTACCGACTCTCCTCAAAGCACGAGGATTTCCTCAAAGCACGGCCCGAATCGCCGATCGAGACCGGAAGGGAGCTTCGGGGAAACGCCAGGACTCCCAGAATGGACCAACGGATGGATAACCAAATGCTTTTTTCCAATTGTCGAATAACTGGGAACGAGTCTGCGAGGAAAGTTGAGAGTCGGGAATTCATAAAATATGCAGATCCATGCCTCGGGACTCTTTCCCCCAAATTGCCGGACCATTTTCCTCTCCAATCCACTCCCTCCCACCCGCCGCCGTATTTCCGTCAAATCCATCGTGCGCGGGGCAGCGGGGCTGAAGAAAGGGAATTCATCGGCCACGATTAAAATTTTATTGCCGACTCTCCCACCGACGAAACTTCGGAGCGATGAAACTTTCATGTCACCTCACCGGTATAACCCGGGATTGTTATCATTGGCGAAAGTCCGAAGCTGGCAGGGGTCCCTGGAATTCCCGGTAGGTGCTGAAATAATTGAGAACTCTGGTGCGATAAATAAAATGGTGGGTCCTGAGGAGGGTGGGACGAACTTTTAGAGTCTTCCTGCTGCATAGCCCGCTTATTAGACTCGGGACGGAGAATCGCATGACGACGAAGCTCCGACCTAGGTTGCCAGGGAGGTGCGGAGAGAAAATCGCGAGCGATGTTGAGTATCTTCCCGTTCGAGAACTAACGGCGGTATAAAGAGGGTAACGATGTGTGCTCGGAAGCCTCGCGCTCTCCCGTCGGAGAACAGCGTCCTCCTGACGTCACGCGAACGCTCTTCGGGCCGCTCGTAAATGTTCCACCTTCTGTCCTCGATCGAATCGGCGGGCTAAGAGCGGATATAAGGGGAAAATAAATTGCGAGGGTGGGTGAGTGTTATCGTCTTATAACGCGTACCGTATAACAAGGAGGACATCCGACGGCGACAAGGCCGGGGCGAAGTCTGGGGGTGGATGCGCTGAGGACGGAAAGTCCTGCTTAGGGCGGAAAGTCCTGCTTAGGGCGCAGAGCCCTTTTCTTGACTCCCTTTTCATACTCGGCACATTTGTTATTGTTATTATTCTTGTTACTACCAAGAAGGGAATAAAGCTCGAAGACGAGACAGCCGCGGGACGAGAAACTTACAAAGATGAAGAGAAAAGAAGATAAGGAAAGGAAGCAATGCCGAACGAGACGAGAGCTTTCGAACTTTCCTCGACGAGAAATAAAGAGAATATAAGGATGCTCCGTTCCCTTCTTTTCTTTTCATCGACACCATCCGCGCAAAGTTGTAACGAGAAAACAAATTCGTTGAGCCGTCGAGTCGAACGAGTGAGGAAATTTCGACGACACTCTACCATTTTTATCCCCCGCGAAGAGAACACCATGTCAACGGCGATGAGCCATGAATGATTAATGACGCTGTAAAGTACACGGAGAAAAATCATCTCTCTCCTCCGAAAAAAATGTGAACGGCTCATAAGTTTTAGTTCCAGCGAAAAAAAAAAGATTATTTCCACAGCAACATTATAGTTTATCATTCCCAGGTTAAAAGCGGATAAATCAGTTACGGTCTCAAAATTCTCCCCGACCCAATAAATCTTCGTTTCTGATGGGTATGAAAATTTCATCGAAAAATCGCGCGAATAAACGGACGGGATTGTTTGCCGTTTTCCGTGAGGTGTGGAGACCGAGTATAATGAGCGCGTGTAAAGTACTCGCGGGATGTAAATTTAGGTAGTGGCCATACGTACCAAACCTGCTTACACATCCGGCCTCATGCATCTCCGAGCTTTCCCCCCGTTCCATTCCGCTCCCGCGCGTTCACGAAGGTTTATAGCGTCGTACGTTGCGACCTGTGTGTATCGCGAGTACAGCCCATGTGCTTCCCCCTCCCCCACCCCCGGGGTAGGTGGGGGGGAGAACACAACGTATTGCGGCATTGCGCAATGGTTTCCCTCGCTCGGAATACCGAAACTGGTCTCTCCCAGGTGCCCTACCATATCCCCTCCCCCCTCCCCGTCCCCCCCCCCCCGCCGCCTCACCCTGAGCGACGAGATGCGATGCGAATCTGCAAATGCAACCGGCACGCAATTTCGGTCCCACTAATAACTGTTTCGCCGGCGCATGAAAATTAATACCGTGCATCTCGATTCGCGCAATTACCAAATTTATATCGCGAGTCTGGTAAAGCTTGGTTTGGTTAAAAATAAAAAAATTCGGGTGGTGAGAGTTGTTGCGGCACAGATGGAAGGAAAAGGAACTGCGCGATAAGCTCATTTTTATCATTTTTTTAACAGAGTGATTGTTTTTGTAAGGTAGTGTACGGGGAATCCCATGGGAGAAGAATGCGCATGCGCACGATGCTTTCTCGCTGCGCAGTTCGGTGGAGCCCGTTCGAGAAATGCTATCGATCGATAATCGACACTTCGAAATGTATTCTCACGACTCTCTTTTGCATATCCAGGGAATTTCATCGCCCGAGTTGACGCACAGTGATTCCTTTCCGTTTCCGGCTGTTCGACCCTTACGGAATGTTCAGTGTGCGCTATGGTAGACGACAAGAAGAAAATGTGATTTTTCGACGTTTTGGAACATTCTGAAGACTTTTTCATTAAAATCCAAATTTTTGTTTTTACCACAAACTGCGCGGGCACTGGGAACTAACAGAGCAAAGTCCCCAAAATGATTTTACTATGAACGCAAAAATGTGCTTTTTAGGTGGTAATAATTTTGTGCAGAAATCATTATTTTTGTGGTCTTCTGGACTTTCGATTTTTAATTATTCGCTAAACGAGAGCACAAAAATGATAAGTTCACACAAAATTAGCACATAGAAAGCACTTAATTTTGGTGTATAGTAAAGTAATTTTGGTTTGCTCTACCAGCTTCACGAAGCTAACCGGGGAGAGCGCCTTCAAGGGTTGCGATCGATCGGCAATCAATATTTCGAGCCGTATTCTCACGACTCCCTTTGCATATCCAGGGAACATCGTCGCCCGAGTTGAAGCGCAGTGATTCCTTTCCATTTCCAACTGTTCCCTTCTCCCGGGCCGTTGAATATGCGCGTCGGAAGACCCGCTGGAGGCTCGCGATCTGTCTCCGTATCTTCGCGGGACAAAGCGGAAGAAAAAAAGAAAACGGGACAGAGACGAGGCTGAGAGACGGAATCATATATTCCAGGAGGGCCGGCGAGGGGGAATTTGCCTGCAGTGGGTGTATTATTCATCGGACCGCAGAGGCCTCTATTTTCGAAGCGCGGAGACTCGCGCCGGAGAGACGAACGAAAATTGAAGGGAAGCACTTGGCGGAAACGCCGGTGAGGAAATCCTTGCCAATCTCTTGCGGTTCGAATGACGAAAGAGGTTGGCGAAACTGGATCGTCGACGATCCCGCGAATTCAACGAGTGTCGATCGCACGGTCGGCTGATTGGAAAAAGAATTCGAGCTTGGAAATTGAAAACCGGAGAAAAAAATAATAATAATAATAGAAGAGAGGAGTATCGGTGGATGATTGGTGTGTATTCGCGGGGAGAGGCGAACCGTCAATTACGAGGCGGCGGACGCGAAGCGTAGTTGTCAATAATAGGAGACACTTTGCCCGGTCCGACACCTGGCTTCTCGCATCGGAGTGTGTAATTTTATTTATCGCCGCGAATCGACGTTTCGGAGTGAATAGAGCCGCTTTTCCAGGGGCAAATTGATTAAACCGGGAAAAACTCTTTTTCAAGTTGGCTAAATGGTTGAATACAAGGCGGTCGATTTTGGTTTTTTTGTCTTTTACTGGAATTCTTTGAAATTGATTTCGTGCTCAAGTACAGACTTGGCGCATTTCTTTTCAACGTGTTTTTTTTTTTTCTATTTCATGTTATAATTTTTATTACAATTATTATAGTGCAGATAAATTTGCAGTTTGGCAAACATTGAGCGATGGTTTTTCTCCGTCAGTAAAAAATATTTTGAGGCTGTTTTATTATTTACTATGAGTCCGAAACGCATCAAAGCCGAATCAGAAGATTTCACATTGTTTCCGTCCGTCCATGAATTTAATAAAATTAAATGGACTTACCCCATCGGGATGGTATTTTTGTACGCTGCCGGAAGTAGTTCCAGCGCCGCAGAACTCCGGGAGGACATCCTCGAGCTTCCTCGTGGAATCTGCGGAATTTCAGGAAACGAAATATTAAATAAAATCGCAATTTGGTACGGGTATTTAAATCGCGTTCATAAATTGCAAGAAAACGGTCTAATTGCAGGAAGCCTCAAGAAAATAAAATTATAACATCCTAGCGGTGACGTCGGCTCGTAGTACGTGGAAATCCATTCCATATGGAATGCAATTTCGGAATTTCAAAATCCATTCCTATAAAAACCGTATATACGAAATTAAATCTAAAGTTTGCATTTAGGGTGGACATACAAATACACAATTTCCCAAAATATATATAAGAATATCGGGTCGGTGAGAAATTTGCACCGTGCGGAAGATGAGTAAACGGAAAGAGAACGAGTAAGTTTTTGGGTGTGGAAAAGCTCGCACCCGAAAGGGCGGCAGATTCGCCAGGTTCGCTATTCCAGGTTGGAAGAAAAAACGATAGAGGGGTCGAGGCTGGGGGAGTTAAGGGTGAAAGAAGAACGGAGAGATATAGGAAAACAGGAGAAGAGGCGGATACGGTACGGTGCTCGTAACCGTAATTCTTCCGTCACCCTAATTTCGTTCGGAGGTGCAATTTTTCCTGCTTTCTTCCGGCCGGAAAAGATCCTCCAGCCACGGTACGGTCTTTTTCTTTCTTGCTACTTTTACGACGGGAAACGATTTCGCTGCCACTTTCCCGACACGGAGCACACGAAGTTAAAGAACGGAAGGATGCACGTGCAAAAAAAGGAAAATAGAGTCTCGGAGGACGGAACAAAACGCGAGGATGCTTTGGGGAAACCGAGACTGGCAATCTGACGATCGTGTGAGTTAATTTGGTTTTTATTTTATTTTTTATTTCCATCCGGAAGAGCCTCGGCACTGATTTTTCAAGGTCAAACTTCAAAGATTTTGATTCTAGTCGATTTAAGGTGAAAACAAAATTCATATATTTTAAATATGATGAGAAAAAAATATGTATATTTTTTGTTTGCTTTCATAATTTTATAATAATATTATAATGTGATATATTAATAATAAATTAAATATTATTATTAATATTATGCATTACATATTATAATATTATCATTTTATGAACTATAATGGTCGCATTTATGGTATATCGTTGAAAATAATTTAATACGCAGGGGAATTCTCCACCGGAAATGTAAAGTAGGTCGTCGGTGATTATCTTTTTTTTATTAATAAATAAAATAATGTGGAGCGCGTATGTTGGGGCGATTAAGATGAAAAAGTTCAAAAACGAGATGGAATATTGTGATGCGATCGTGAGTCCGTGGTTTTGTGTTATAGCTGTTATTTATTGATAGGATCAGCTTTACACCCTCTATACTGCGAGCGCATGGTGCTTGCCCCCGATTTCGGGCGTTTACGTCACGGAGATGCACTTAACGTGCGTACCGGACGATATTTTCGTTCGACGGTCTTCTATTTTCGCGTTCGATTGACGACTCTCGGTGGGACGAGCTAGAGAGAAATATAGAAACGAGGAGGAAAACCGTGAGAACGACAGAATTACAACAACCAAAAATAGATTTGTAAATATTAAATAGAGAAAAATCGATTTTCGAATACGAAAAAAAAAAATCAAATAAAAAGTTACCTCAAAAAAAAAAAAAAAAAAAAAAAAAAAAAAAAAAAAAAAACTATATTTTAGGACTTCCGAATTTACTATTCGAATAAATGAATAAACAAAATCGTAAATAAATAAATTATTTACGAATTAAAAAATAATAATCTAATCCCAATAAAAAAACTCACGATCGAGGAGATTAAACTGAGTAATAGAATAAAAATTTTGTTCGATTACCCGGTAATTCCGGCTTAGGCTTAAAATGAGATTAATCGAGATTGGACGGAAAGTGGATCGAGAGTCCCGAAATTATTAACGACCATCCGTTGGTCGCGAGGCCGGATGGGGAACACGCGTTACTCCGCGTAAGCTAGAGTTTCTCTCGTCGGCACGTTAACGTGCCGTTTTCGACGTGTAACTTCGGGGATAAATCTCGTCAGCGACCAGGCTGCCGGTGCTACACCCGCTCCTCTTGCTCCGCGCCGCCCGTTAACGTAGGCTATTGTAACCGTTAAAATAGAAAAGTAATTGAATCTCGAGTCTCCGTCGGTTACCCCCTCTTCCCCTCCCCCTCCCCCCCCCCCCACCGCCCTCGTATTACACAGGCTCGCGTTAGAAATTGCTTGTTATCCGGAAGCAAAGGGGGCGGAGGAAGCGAGCTAGCTCGTTATATCGGCATCGCACGAGCAGCGCGAGCTCACAAATTGTGCCACGAGGAGGGACGAGGAAAAACGGTAAACATTATTTTATGCGAGGAAAACAGTCGGCAGTCATTGGGTGTATTATTTTCTCTATTTCCTTCACTTCCGGTTCGATAATTCGGTGTTTCGTCGTCGACGGCTTCTGCCCGAGGCTTTAACCTCCCAGTGCCGAGAATATCGACTCATTATTTGAGATTCTGAAGAGCAGAATACATTGTTTTCAAATATTCAAGGCGAAAGGGGAAAAAAAACCGGAAGTGACTTTGGAACAATTTTTTTACCGAGAAACCGTCGATCGTAACAAAAAATGTCTAAGGACGTAAAATACAGATCTTTGAGTGCACTTTTCGATTATATTGTTTTCAAAGTCATTTGAAGAGTGCGTTACTCCATTTCGAACAGAACAACGATACAATATAGCCGTTTCATCGAACTTAATAACCCGTGGTCTTGAAGAAACATTTTTTTCTTTGATAAATTATAAGATAAAAACTGATACGAGCTTCGGAAACTTAAAATCTTTTCGATAAACGTGAAATGCTGCTTGAATTATTAGAATAACGTGTGAGGATCAGCGTGGAAGAAAAATGGACCGCTGTCTGAACGTGACGACTGAAACTCCTGTGGGGAGCAGAAGTTGCCGGTCGAGGTCGGACAAGAGCGAGCAAGTTCGCCGACTGTAAGTCGCCGGAGGCGAGACCGGGAGACTGGAGGAAAGTGCAAGTTGAAGTGACCTCCGGCAGGAGTCAGTTGGGGTCAGATTTCGCCGCGTTAAACTTCCATGGCCCTTTGCCGATCGCCCTCACGCAACTGCTCGCTCGTGCAGTAGTGCACGTACTTACGTGATCAGACTCCGATCTTCCAATGGATTCGTGGCCTGAACGGGAAATAATCTCTGAACTCAAATTCGAGCTCAGGAACTCGGAAGACAGAACGAAGTTGGGAATGAAACTTGTACCGCAAATCTGAGCCATTGTGCAAAGCAGGGACGGAAAAGGTAAAGATGAAGAAGCCGGAACCTGAAAATTGTCTCCCCACTCGGTTAATAATTAAATGTAACAGTCGGAACTAAATGTAAAGTATGCATTTTTTTTTTATAACATTTTTTTTCGAAACACAGAACGAAGTTGGGAATGAAACTTGTACCGCAAATCCGAGCCATTGTGTAAAGCAGGGTCGGCAAAGGTAACGATGAAGAAGCCGGAAACTGAAAATTGTCTCCCCGCTCGGCAAATAATTAAATGTAACGGTACGAATAAAATGTAAAGTATGAAGATTTTTTTTTAATTACATTTTTTTTTTCGGTGCACAGAACGAGTTTGATAATGAAACTTGTGCCGGAAATTCGAGCCATTGTGCAAAACAGGGACGGTAAAGGCAACGATGAAGAAGCCGGAAACTGAAAATTATCTCCCCGCTCGGCAAATAATTAAATATACGGGTAAGAATTAAATGTAAGGTATGAACATTAAAAAATAGCCATTTTTTTAAACTCACAGGCTGCAAAGTCCTGAAGCTGTTGAAATTCGGCCGGCGACAACTTATCCCAGTGAAGGGTCATCATTGACACTCTGTATTATCGGATTCCTCGATGCTGGACACCGCGGATCTCGATCCTCGACGCATTCGTCACCTGAAAAGGTAAAACAAATAAATGTAAGGTTCAATTCTAATCTTCTCAACCCTTTAACGACCAAAGTGCATTATTAAGAAAAAAATTTCGAACATGATTTTATCATAAAATTTTTTTGTACAGGTCTAAAAATTGAAAACATTGATTTTACAAATATTTTTATTACATTGTCGTAGAGCTATTGGAAGATTTCTCACCATTTTATATATAATATAATAATCTTGTGAATATATATAATAATTATGTATTTATTTATTATTGTAATTTTTTAATAGGCGATGAAAAAATTGAATTTGTGTTGATATTAATATTAATGTCCACTGCTTATTTACGAGTGACACAGGTACGCAGGCGATTGCCTGCGCTCCGGTGATCTCCACAAAATCCAATTAGTTCGGAAGCGCATCCGTGCCGAAGTACCGAGAATTCTCGCCCGGAGCGCGGCGATATAAATCTATGAGTTTCATAAATCGAGTTTGGAAGGGGCATGAATAGCAAAAAAAAAAAAAAAAAAAACCGGATATATACCGAAAGGGACCGAGGTAGAGAGGAGCGGGAAAACTGATTGCCGTGCCAACAGCACGTAATTGACGCGCTATTTATATTCATGCGAATCAGATCCGATACGACTCTGTTAATACAACCATTTATGCTGCAGGGAAATGTGTAAACCACGAAGTTGGACATTATACGCCTCATCCATCACGCGGAAAATAATGCACAAAATAATATTATCTGTTTCACAATTACTTATCAAATTCGGTCGAATAATTGACAATGTTGCCTCCCGAATTTACATGTTCGGTTGTTCGACGAACTGTTATGCATATTACGAATTACCGCGAGTACGACTTTCATTTGTTTTATCGATAATAAATGATTGGATCAAAAATCCACCATGATTGATCGTTCGCAGCAGTCCTCCGATCCTGTAAAAAAAATCTCCAGGCACGGATATAAAAAATGGCATGAGCAGTTCTATTTTTCACAATATCATTATTATTAATATTTTCTATTAAAAAAAAATGGAAATCCTCCGACAATTGTTTACGCACGTACTCGCGGATTTTTTCACACGACCACAACACTAGTACGAACGATCAATCGCGAGGGATTCTCCATCAAATTTTTTATCACCGACAAAAAAAAACTTATATTTTTTTTCTCTCAAATCGATGAAACTTGAGTCTGGTCTGATTGGCCGATTTAGTTTCAAACGCCTCTAATAGTTCAGATCTTCACAATATCAACGCGAAATCTTTACCTACACGTTGCTCACTCTCTGTCGTTTCGGTTTCACTACCAACAAGCAAAAAAATACGGCTGCGACAAAATTACATCTCCCCGGATCGATTAACCATCCCCGATCGCGTCGTACGAATATCGTTCCAATTACGCCCGCAGGAAGCTCGATAACAATTTTCCCTGCGGTAGTTATTTGGCATGTAAATTCGTTCGAAAAATCTCTCAATCAGTCTATATGTATTCGAATATATTCGAGAAC
Organism: Stenichneumon culpator; assembly: GCA_964017025.1. Classification (NCBI taxonomy): domain Eukaryota; kingdom Metazoa; phylum Arthropoda; class Insecta; order Hymenoptera; family Ichneumonidae; genus Stenichneumon; species Stenichneumon culpator. The sequence continues at coordinate 12,303,164 of OZ024779.1, read as the reverse complement.
CGTCCGACGCGCCCGGTTCCGCGAGAAACCAGACGTGCGTACCAATAATCCCTTAAACCATACGCCGATAAATGGATGTATGGCGGCAATGCCCAGCATTAAACCGAGCTACCGAGCAACTCTGCCCCTCCGCCGCATCGCGTCACTAAAATCACAAGGGCGTATCTTCTACGCTCATAAAAGGGAGTTGCGCCCTTCTGATTCTCGTCATGCAATATATTGCTCTGAATTACGAAATTCCATGTCTGGTATGACGGGGCTTTATGGAGAATCGTGATTGGAATATAACATCGGACGGACGCTTGAAATTGGTCGCAATTCCACATAAAACGAGCTATAGCATAAGCCATGCTACCTCCCTCTTTAAAACCCATAGTATATTCCGTACTAGCACGTAGTTGTGACTTGCCGTGGAGTATGAAATTTAGAAACCGGAAATTTGGATTTCCAGTGATTGACCATAAATACTTCACTTCTGGTTTTTAAATCTCATTTTTTTGACCGAAAGTGACGTCATACCGGAAACACATCACTTCCGGCTTGAAACACTAATTTTTCGACCGAAAGTGACGTCATGCCCGAAATAAGTAACTTCCAGTTTGAAAGTCTCATTTTTTAACCGGAAGTGACGTATTTCCGATATAACGTCACTTCCGGTCGAAAAATGAGATTTCCAAACAGAAAGTGGCGTATTGCTGGTGGAATAATGAGTTCTTGTTTTGGGCAAAACGATAATGCACAGCGTTATTGTGCGCCGCATTAATATGCGCAACGCACCGAGACACACAGCATAGTGCACAGTATAATAGAGGAATAGTTATCAGGCCTGGAAGCGGGTCCGTAGGGAGACTGAATAATGTGGCCCCCGCCTTAGGGGTGCGACAAATATAAACAAATTCACAACTTTCTAAAATAAATAATAGATTAGCATAGTCGTGCCATTAATGGGCACATGAAGTGTCGGCCAGCTCATCGGATTCTTCCCGCGCTGTACCGGACCATTAATAGGTGTAGGAGCCATTCCACGTCAACGAAAATCGGACTGTCGGACCCAAAAAAAAGTTATTTGCAAAAAAGTTCCCTGTCTGCAGATGCAAATACGATTTTCAAAATTTTTCCTAAAGCTGACGGGGAACGGTCCGTATACTGGTGGATTACCATTAAAAGGCTCAAAGGGAGCCGCCGAGCAATCTCTACATATCTCTCGGACCATTAGCGCATCGATTATTATTCCACCGCATTGGCTCGTTTCGATAAAAGCCTAGGAGTGCACTCAGTAACCCTGCGTATTAATGCCCATCATCCCGCCCATCAAACCCACTTCCCTGGTCCCTTGATGAATCCTTCATTATCGGATCATAGAATTGGTTTACACATTTTTACTATTTTCGTGCGGATCAATCCCGATGGGTCCATTTAGGATTCCTTTTTTATTGGTACAGTTTTTTTGTTGGAACTCTCGCGGTGATGAAGATCAATACAAGGACCAAGCTCGAGGGCTCCTGAAGATTGTATTTTACCTTAGATGGCAAGATAAGAAGTTTGAGCTCTTCATCGATTTTTCGCTCAAGAATCGTTGCTAGAAAAAAATAAATACATAAAATTAAAAAAAATAAAAATATAAGAAAAAAAGTGATTGGTTCAAAAACAGGAAATCGAATCTCACGGTTGACCGCCCGGTCGATCGACCACACCGGTGCGTCTCCGGGTCCGCAAGAGCGGAAATTCGATCGACTCAATCGTCGGCATCGTCGACTGCCCATCCATCCATCGGCTTTTTTTTCTTCCTCATCGGCGGAGATTCTCGATTCCCGTGAAATCTCTCCAGGGTATCGGAAACGCATCTTGCTCACCGAAAGCGGCAGAACTCGGCAAGACTCGCACGAACAACCTCGAACCAGTTTCGACTTCCCGCGGGAGCTTTCCCACGACGAATACCGAGTTGCTCCAGAAAAAAATATTGTCGTTTGTTTCTCCTTCCTGTTTTTTAAATTACAGGTGATTCGTATGCAGATAAATAAAATAAATAAAATGGAGCCGTACGAGATAACTTTTTTGAATTTTTATTATACAAGATTGGCTCCGATCGCGGAGTGCGAAGGTTTCTTTTTTCTTCTTTTTTTTTATTTTTATTTTTTTTTACTTTATTTTTATCGTTGAAGCGATAGCTCGAGCGACTCGGAGTAATCAACCGATCCCCCGGGATTGCCGCCGTACGTGCGCGGTTGGTAGAAACTCAGTCAAACAAGAGAATTCGATAGTGACAATCTCCACGTCGAGTTCAGCCCACGCCCCCCTTTCCTCCTTTCACAATAGTGAAGCCACACATGTGTCCTATGTAATCCAAGCTCACGGAAATGGATACAGAATAGGGGATGGAACGAGAAAGTAGAGTTCCCATGGAAACACGACCGGTCAACGTCGGATCCTCGAATCTCGAACTTTAATCCTCGACTAGTCGACGTCAATTGAATTTCACCTGTTTTTTTATTTTTATTTTGTATTTTTTTTTTTTTTTAGTGTTTAAAACGAAATTGAAAATAGTGGTCTGCGAATTGTCAAATGTAGAAGTCGAGTTTATTTTGTCTCATCGCGTTTTAGCCAAACGTCTCGTGGTCGAGAAGAAGTAACCCGAAGACTTTTAGTTTTCAAATATTTTTTAATTTTTGATACATTTTTTATATCATCTTTTAAAAACAAAGCAATATTAATTGATCAATGAATACTCGTTCGTCTCGACCACGACATTATTATTACCATTGTTACCATTATTACCATTATTACCATTATTACCATTATTACCATTATTACCATTATTACCATTATTACCATTATTACCATTATTACCATTATTACCATTATTACCATTATTACCATTATTACCATTATTACCATTATTACCATTATTACCATTATTACCATTATTACCATTATTCGCAAGCGTGAGAAAGGATACCGAGGAAAAATCTTGGGAGAGTACAGCAGCAGACTTACTTAAGTTAGTTTTCTAAAAAGTGTCTTGACCTATGATGAACTTTTTATACAGCGAGACACGCTGCAAAGTTTCTCACTTCCGGTGAATTATTTTAGTTTTCTCTGGTTTTCCCAACATCACTGGAGCGTTCTTGCCATTTCGAAGAAAAGCGATGTGGAGCTAAAGGGCTGTGATAGGGGGCGCGAAGGGGGAGAGATCAAGGCGAGTGTGGGTAAAGCGCGCGGAACTTGGGTGTCTGTGGTCCTGGCTTTTCGGGTCTGGGTACCGATGAAATCCGGTAACGGATCGGAATCCCCTTAATGTCCCGCGAACTCCGTTCGTTTCTCGCTCCCTTGCGGTAACGGAAGGAGGTGTGGGCGAGACGCATGCAGAGAGGGAGAGAGGGAGGCAGGGATTGAGAAAGAGGAAGATGGAGGAAAGGCGAGGAAGGCTTTCGCAGGCAGAGCCGAAACGCTATAGACGGAGCTTACCCGCGAGAGCTTGTACACAGTAAAAAAAAAATCTTCGAACATTCAAAAAATATTTCCTATCCGCAAGCATCCACAATTTTTATTCTGTTGATTTTTTAACATTTTTTTTGTTAAAACGACGGTTCGTTGAGAGAAAAAAAATGGTAACAATAACGGGAAAATAATTGTGGACTTTTGGGGACGAGGAATGTTTGGTAAATGTGTAAACCTTTTTTTTATTGTGTATTGTAATAGAACCGTGATTGAAATAGATTCAAATATCTATTTGTTTTAGGTAAAGACCTTCTACAAATTTGCTAATTGGATTAGCCTTTAACAAACGATAGATATTTATGATCTTAGTGGTACACACGAAGGGACTACAATAGAGATAAAAGCACATTCATAGAAAGCACGACTAGGACAGACTTCGGTCAATCGGCGAGAACCAACGAACGATCTTTACAGCTGGCAGAGGCAAAGTCGAATATTTTTGATATTGTCAACCGAGGGAAACTCAAGACCAGAAGACAACACGAAGTTCTGGAGAAAAGTATCTCTACGTCATTGAAATAATGGGCATTCAAGGAATAGATGGCAGTACTGATTGCAATACAATCTATAACAATGTAACATTGGATGGACGCTTGGAGTTGGTCGAAGTTGCAGATAGACCGAACTGTATGTACAAACCACACTTCCTCTCTCTGCAAAACCAATAACCCAGATAGCATTTTGCCAACAACCCGCCAGCAAATAGACAGCACATCTCCGCACGGGATGGTGGCAAAATTGCGTCATGTGCGTCCACATTTGCCTGTTTTTTCCAGCACGTTGTCATCAAAGCTTACTGATGCTTCGCGCCGCACGTTTAAGATGTATTTTCTTCAGTCATGGTTATCTTGGGTGAATTAAATAAAAATCTATTATTTATCAAGTTTAAGTGCTTCCATCGATTCTTATAAAAATTCAATATCAAGGTTCGTCACTGCTAGTCCATTCGTGTATCACATTTTAGAAAGCTATGTCAACGCTTAGATGACAAGTTGAAAATCCGAAATCGCGCATTCACCTTTATGTCGTGGTTTTATGAAAAGCATGCATATTTGTACCAAGAAAACAGCAAAGTTCGACGGCAAGCAACTGCACTTGTTTGCCAGCGCTACGGTTGGCTATCCGGGAATATACAAGGTGCTAGCAGGTTGTTGCGACTATGAAATTTTGATTACCAGAACTGTGCCAGAAACACGTTACTTCCGGTTTGAGAATCTAATTTTTTTAAGCGGAAGTGACGTCATACCGGAAGTGCGTGACTTCCGGTTAGTAAATCTAATTTCGCGACCGATAGATTCGGCGATAGATAACCAATCGAGAATAAAACCGAGGGACGGAACGATCGGTTTTCGTTATTAGCGACATCGGTCGTGTCAGTGGCGTTAAATGCGGGGTCGCTCGGCTAGGGTCGGAGGAGGAACACGGGAGCAAGTGTACATAGTCCAGGTATTACATAGATAGGTTTACCGCCCGTAACTAGCTGGCTGTGCCTTCGGTATACCGAGCCGCCGCTCCCCCCCCCAATAAATCCACTTTCTCATGATATATCGCACGGCGCGTAATCCCCTGGGAGTTTGACAGTCTTCCGCCGATCCCGCTCCTCACTGATTTGTTGCCACCGGACGACCTGGACTGCCGGCAAAACTAACGGAGGATCAAGGAAAAATAATGGTGGAAACTATTTTGAGGAAAAAATAAAAAGAAACATTTTAATCAATTTTTGTTTTCGGGAATAAAAAATGGCGCCGGAAAGGTAAGCTCTTCGGCTGCAGGGCCACTCAATTGCATTCCCTTCGTTCGGTCGTTTTTCCGAAGCGTTGTTCATTTTCGCGGTGGAAAAAAAAAAATTGATAAAAATAAAAACAAAGAATCGGAAGCATCGACCATCCAAGAATTGTGGGAAACGAGTCAGGGGGAATCAGATACCATGGAAGAGTAACGGGCGCTCCGGGCTCCTCAGCGAAACCGCGTACGATCGATGCCCGGAGTTCCCGGAGCACTCGGAGGGCAGCCGGGTTTTTCGACCGGCAGATGACAAACGCGACCTGCCCGATGGGATAAAATAATCGAAGCCCCGAGGCACTTTTTTCAGTCAACCTTTATGCATTCCACCCGGAAACAAAAAACAATTGAATTTCGAACTTCGTTTGCCGCGCAAGTTGAAACTTCATTTGTTATATTAATTCAATCTTAATTTATTGTTTAAGTTCAAACTTTATTCATTGTTTGAGCTCTAACTCCATTAATCGTTTAAGCTCGAACTTCGTTCGAAACTGAAATTTGTCTTTCCTTCATTGGATCAGTGAGTTCGTTGTAGTCTTCTTAATTTCCTCCCCATCGGTCAGCGTTCTCTGCCTCATCTCCAAACTCTTCCGGCCAGTTCGTTTTCACCCGTTATAAATAATAGAGAATCAATTGAGCAGCCTTCGCGGCTGTGCGCCATAAGGTAAACGGCCCGGTTTCCGCCACCTTTAGGCCCAGTTTCCGCCACCTTCAATTGTTAAAGGGAACATTTTATTAAAAAATATACGTATCATGAAATTAATCAAGAGTAAACTGCTCTTCAACATGCCGTCAATTTAATTTGTATTTAATGTATACCCTATTTATTATTAGTATAAATTGCGATTAATGGCGGAAACTGGGTCGTCAGCATCGGTCAGCGTTCTCTGCCTCATCTCCAAACTCTTCCGGCCAGTTCGTTTTCACCCATTATAAATAATAGAGAATCAATTGAGCAGCCTTCGCGGCTGTGCCCCATAAGGTAAACGGCCCGGTTTCCGCCACCTTTAGGCCCAGTTTCCGCCACCTTTAATTGTTAAAGGGAACATTTTATTAAAAAATATACGTATCATGAAATTAATCAAGAGTAAACTGCTCTTCAACATGCCGTCAATTTAATTTGTATTTAATGCATACCCTATTTATTATTAGTATAAATTGCGATTAATGGCGGAAACTGGATCGTCAGCATCGGTCAGCGTTCTCTGCCTCATCTCCAAACTCTTCCGGCCAGTTCGTTTTCACCCATTATAAATAATAGAGAATCAATTGAGCAGTCTTCGCGGCTGTGCCCCATAAGGTAAACGGCCCGGTTTCCGCCACCTTTAGGCCCAGTTTCCGCCATCTTCAATTGTTAAAGGGAACATTTTATTAAAAAAATATACGTATCATGAAATTAATCAGGAGTAAACTGCTCTTCAACATGCCGTCAATTTAATTTGTATTTAATGCATACCCTATTTATTATTAGTATAAATTGCGATTAATTGCGGAAACTGGATCGTCAGCATCGGTCAGCGTTCTCTGCCTCATCTCCAAACTCTTCCGGCCAGTTCGTTTTCACCCATTATAAATAATAGAGAATCAATTGAGCAGCCTTCGCGGCTGTGCCCCATAAGGTAAACGGCCCGGTTTCCGCCACCTTTAGGCCCAGTTTCCGCCACCTTTAATTGTTAAAGGGAACATTTTATTAAAAAATATACGTATCATGAAATTAATCAAGAGTAAACTGCTCTTCAACATGCCGTCAATTTAATTTGTATTTAATGCATACCCTATTTATTATTAGTATAAATTGCGATTAATGGCGGAAACTGGGCCGTTTACCTTATTTGTTCGCCGGGTCTCGGAATCACAGGAGGCTTTTGTGTTTTGTGCAAACTCGCCCAACGTCCAGTTATAGAACGCTTGACTGTCGACGGGTACGAAACAATCGAGCGCGGTGCGCAGCGTGAAATCGCCAGTTTCGACTGCCCGAGGCTCCGGTCCAGTGTGCTGGTCCGGAGTTCCAGGTTCGTGGAACTCCGGTCGCTCTTGTGTGCGGGAAAAGCCCCCGAGACCGGAGGTTCTAGATGCAAAGATGTTTGGGAAGAGAAACGGAAAGAAACATAGTTGCGAGGAGAGGCTTAAGGAGATCCGCATGGAAGCTCGGTAGGGTTGGAGTCCAGACTGGTCGTCCGCCTCCTCGAAGGCTCCTCTCTCGCCGGCTGGATGGGCGCTAGAGGGTAGCCAACCGGAGCTGTCAGGTCTGCGGCTTGCTTTCGCCGGGTAGGGAATCAATACGTACTAACCGTGAGGACGGGAAAGACGTTTAGGCGACCGACGACTGTTGCAAGGGTGAGGAGACGAGGAGCTTTCACTAAAAATTGACAAACCTCCGACAACTCGAGGACCTTCTTGTTCCGGGGCAAAATTGAAAATTGATGGCGCCGGAAGTTTCCGGAAGGTAGGACATTGAGGTACAAGGTAAATGATGGTCCATCGAGAGGCTGCTGATGCTGCAAACCCCGGCCGATGCAAGGAAGCGTCTCAGTTGAGAGTGAGACGAGGATTGAGAAGGTAATCGAGAAAAAAATAAACTTTATCTATCTGTCTAGCCAACCGGGGCTGTCAGGTCTGCGGCTTGCTTTCGCCGGGTAGGGAATCAATAAGTACTAACCGTGAGGACGGGAAGGACGTTTAGGCGACCGACGGATGTCGCGCAAGGGTGACGAGACGAGGGGCTTTCACTAAAAATTGACAAACCTCCGACAACTCGAGGACCTTCTTGTTCCGGGGCAAAATAGAAATATTGATGGCGCCGGAAGTTTCCGGAAGGTAGGACATTGAGACACAAGGTAAATGATGGTCCATCGAGAGGCTGTTGATGCTGCAAGCTCCAGCCGATGCAAGGAAGCGTCTCGGTTGAGAGTGAGACGAGGATTTAGAAGGTAATCGAGAAAAAAATAAACTTTATCTATCTGTCTAGCCAAGCAGGGCTGTCAAGTCTGCCGCTTGCATTCGCCGGGTAAGGAATCAATACGTACTAAACGTGAGGAGAGAACACGTTTAGGCCAACCAATGACAACTCGAGGGTGACGAGATGAGGAGCTTCCACAAAAAACTGATAAACCTCCGACACCTCGAGGACTATCTTGTTCCGGGGGAAAATACTAAATTGATAGTACCGAAAGTTTCCGGAAGATGGAACATTGAGGTACAAAGTTGAGCAGATTGAACATTGAGGTACAAAGTTGAGCAGATTGAACATTGAGGTACAAGAATGGCCCATCAGGATGCTGCAAGCTCCAGCTGATGGTCCGAGGAAGCGTCTCGCTTCTAAGTGAGCGGAAGATCAAGAGGATTATCGTAAGAAAAAACAGATTTTATCTATCCTCGCGATAGCTTTTTTCCTTTACCGCTCAGCGTCTTGGGAAAATGATGAGGGAGTGGAAAAAGGAGGAGACAAACTGTTTCGCGGCGGAGGAGACGAGAGCTCGGGCTGGTCCAGCCGCATTCGAAATTCGATATCTCGTACAATAATAAGGACGATAAATTGCCAGAAGCGTCGGCGCGATGCTGGGGCACTTGCGGGTGAAGAGCCGATGTTGGAGAGGCGCGTCTGCAAGAAACGGAGAAGGGACGTAAAGATACAAAAGACGGAATGACGGGGATGGATGCTCGATGGTAAAACATGTTTTCCTGGGTAGGGAAATGAATTTGCCGTTTCCATCTCGTTTACATTTTTAGAGTTCCACCGGCCAGCTTGATCTTGCTGAGTGCAGATATTCAAAGAGGGCAGTTACAGATGGGAAGAATTTCGTCTGATCTCGTCTTCCTATAATTTTTTTATTTTCACTACTAATACCAGTTTCCGTTTACAGAAAACTTGAGGGAGAAATTATTAAAAGAAAACATCCTTTACTTGTGAGGGAAAACTGATATATCGAAAAAATATTGAAGCCCTTGGCACAAAAAAAAATGGATTACAGTTTTCGTTACTGCTTCACATCGCCTTAGGATAAACCCGAAGCCCAAGCTTGATTTCGCTGAGTGCGGATATGCAAAGAGGGCAGTTACGGATGGGAAGAATTTCATCCGATCGCGTCTGCCTATTGTTTTATGGTTTCTTTCTTAATACAAATTCCCACTCACAGGAAACTTGAGGGACAAATTGTTAAAAGACAAAAAAATTATAACTATCAACGGAAGACTTTAATATTTAAAAAAAATGTTAAAGCCTTTGGGGGAAAAAAATGGATTACAATTTTCTTCGCCGACTGAGCCAGTTTCACATCGCTTTAAGATAAACCCCAAGCGCGAACTCGACGTTCTCGAATATTGACGGGTACATAATAATTAATGCCGAACATGGTATCCGGCAAATGCACTCGAGTTCAGTGCTGACCTTACGCTCAAGCCGGACGCTGACTGAGGGCTCTCGAGTCCCCAGGGAGGAAGCTTACGAGAGATGAAAGGAGCCAACAGCTTCTTTCAGTTGTGATAAATAAAAATATTATTCCCTCACTCTGGCGCCGCCGTGGTAGTGTTGGGGAGGGAAGAAAGGGTTTATTCGCGGTGACGATGGAAAAAAGAAGGCTCGAACCGCCCGAGGTCGAGGATTGATAGCGTGAACGACGAGGCCCTCTGCGTCGGTACACCGCGGGAAAATAAGGGTGAGAAAAGTGACGAGGAGGCAAAACCTGCCTAGCCGTCGGACCTCGGCTTCTCGTGCTTTACTTTCTCTTTTTTATTTTTAGTTTTATTTTGACCGCACACTGGGAGCTCCAAAGTAGCGCAGAGCCTCTTTGAAGAGTACTCTCGTTTTTTTTCCCTCCGCCCTGTCGGTGGCGAGAGGTAAGGCTCTTCCTTCGACAGTTTCAAGGCGCGAGCTCCGGCACGGCGAGGCGGGGTGGAGAAAGTGTGCGCAAGCCGAGCGGCAGCGCACCAAAGAGTGCAAAGTAGATAAGTACCTCGACGGCTAGGCGAGCACGAAGTAGAAAAGCCTCGGGAATAGTCAGACCGACGGAGAGACAGCGAAGGGCGGATTTTTCGTTTTTCCTTTCATCGACGGAAAAACGAAGAATTGGCAAATAACGTTTCGCAAAAAAACAATAACAAAACACGAAAATCGCAACTGGCTTCGCGGCAAATGAAAGCTTTGAGAAATAACATTTGTTTTTAAGTCGGAAATAAATAAATAGTGAGACTTCGGGGTGCGAAAAGAAATGGATATTTTTTTTATTGTTTTATTGTTTTCGACAGTGATTGATATTTACTAGTAGAGAAGCCTCGGGAATAGTCAGACCGCCGGAGAGACAGCGAAGGGCGGATTTTTCGTTTTTCCTTTCATCGACGGAAAAACGAAAAATTGACAAATGACGTTTCGCAAAAAAAAAAAAAAAAAAATACCAAAACACGAAAATCGCATCTGGCTTCGCGGCAAATGAAAGCTTTGAGAAATAACGTTTGTTTTTCAGTCGGAAATAAATAGATAGTGAGACTTCGTGGTGCGAAAAGAAATGAATATTTTTTTAATTGTTTTATTATTTTTGGCAGTGATTAATATTTACTGGGTATGTGTTAGGAGAATCCGATCTATGAGGAGCCTCGTGATACTTGGTGCAAGCAAACACACCCACGCGCATAGTGGCGCGTGGTGGCTAAATCAACTAATTCGTGAGGGCAAACACGGTGATCGGCGTCACACAGGACGCACTGCAGCGTTGCGGCGATTGGTTAGTTAGGTGTGCACAATATCTCACGATGCGTGGCTATATATAGGTATATATAGGTATATATAGGTATGAGTATATATGTGTATATATATACATACATGTATATAAAGCACACGTGCGTATTGTTTGTGTCAAGCTCTGCCACGCGCCCGCTTATCTTTGCACACTGGAAGATTAAAAACGGCCTGCCAAACTGGCTGTCAAGTTTTCCCTCAACAAATATCTTCCATCCGAGTCAAGAACCTGCGGATCAGGATGACGATAAATAAATTGCAGACCGTCTACTCGCTTCGCTGAAGGTAAAAGTTTTCGATGCCTATTCGACATTCGTCGGAATCTTCGGTATGCAGAAAGTAAATATTATGTCTGAGATCTCAGTGACGGAATGCTGTGTTATAAAAAAATAATGCATGTTCTCAAAATAAGCTGAAAGACCGAGCGCTTTGTTCTACGTGCCAAACTGAGTAAACTTTTCCTTTGGCAAAAGTTTCTACGATGCGTAGTTTTCCAGTTACGGGCGTTTGAGCCCTCGGCCAATCAGATCGCTGGAAAATCGGCTCGTAATTAAAACCTTCGTATCTCGAGAACGGTGCACTTTAGAAAAATGTCGCCGAGGGAACTTTCGTTCGTTTTTGCACCCTGAATACGACTGCACGATTTCTGGACGCATACAACAATCGATGACACTAGTCTGGAGTGAAAACATTGTATGGCGTTAAGAGCATGTGAAACACGCGTGTCTCTCTCGCTCCGCCGAAATCGCCACTGATGCTTCCCTCTCGCACTCCACAGTGTTTCACATATTCTAAAAAAAAATTTAACTTTTTTTTATAAGGATCCTCCCGTTTCGAAATTCGATGCTTATTATTTCCTCACTATAAGTTCCTTGTAGCATAATCGAAGCTTCGTTACACCGTGGCTCTCTTCCACTTTTCTCGCGGGTGAGACCGTCCCCCTGCTGATCGACAAGTAACACGCGGCGCTGACGTTGTAACCGTTGAGCAACACGCTTAATATCCCGTATACACCGATCGTGCGCGCGACCCGCGATTATTTACACGAGACGTGCGTACACGCGCCTTGATTTATTTACCTTGGTTTTCCCGTGAGCTCGGACGCCATGCCGTCCCCGTGCAGCGAGCGAAGCACCGTTCGCACAGGGTATAAACACGAGACGTAAAAAAAAGTGCCGAGAAAATAATGTAAAAAAAAAAAACATGTTAGAGTCAAAGAAAAGTCGAAAACTCGCATTGTCGGGTCTCGATTTATCGTATCCCTGAGCCCAAGCTGGGGATCACAGACGATCCCGAAGCGTCAGCGGGGAGATACGGTAAAGACATAGCAGACCGAGAGCTCCGGAGATCGATGTATCACGTAGGCTATTCCGTATGGAAAACCGTCTTTCGACGTTCTTCTCAAGAGAGGCGGATGAGAGAGACTTGCGTAAAAAAAGGTTTCTAAAAATAATTCTAAAGCATGTAGTATCTTATCGGTATGCTTGAAGCCCGGAGATCCGTGAAGTTCGAACCTAAGGTTAAACTTAAGTGTACACTTAAGTTAGTACCTCAATTTAACTTAAGTTGGTGCTCAAGTTTGAACTTGAGTTTAAACCTAAATTGGAGCTCAAGTTTAAACGTAAGTTTAAACCTAAATAGGTGCTTAAGTTTAAGCTTAAATTCAAACCTAAATAGGTGCTCAAATTTCAACTTAAATTTACAGCTAAATTGGTGCTCAAGTTTAGACTTCAGTTTAAACCTAAATTAGTACTTAAGTTCGAACTTAAGTTCATTCATTAATTTAAACGTAAATTGGTACTTAAGTTTCCAAAAGGAGGGAATTGGGAAGAAGTGTCTTCCAAAAAAAAATCCACAACACATACTTTATCGCCGTTACGGTCCGAAAACCGGAGCTGGGTGGCCGCGAAACTCACAGACCCGATCGTCCTGTAGTCGAATGGTAATCGATCCGAAGCCCGGAACAGAGAAAGATTAACGCGAAGGCGCCTTGGTGTAAAAATAAACTCCGCTTCCCCCGTAATTAGGAAGCCGATTATAAGCCTCGAATGTAGATACAGATACGCCCGGGCTCTCGGAGGTCGTCGCACGTTCAGCCCGCAAAAGCTCCGCTCGTCAATATCGACAAGCTCGAATCACCCCGAGCTTTAAGTCTCCTCGGCCAACCGCCGAAGCTCCTTCGGCCGTCTCTCAACGGGAGACACGCGAACGATTAACGAGCTCCGGCGCTATAATAAGGCGGGGGAAATAAAGCTCCAATTAAGGACTTCCCCTCGGCGATAAAGACCTGCATAAGAAATTCTCAACTTCACGAGCATCCGAGCATGAAATCGACGACGTGAGGCACAACCCTGAATTTATTTCGACCTCTGGGAGCTTTTCTTACACTTTTTTTTTACGAATAAAGGAAAAGAGTTAATCACAAAGGGCTAAAAATACAAAGATGAAAAGGTCAAGCAAAGCGAGGCAAGAGTCAGCGCCCTACGGACATTTAACATTTTTATTATATATATATATATATATATATATATATATATATATATATATATATATATATATATATATATATATATATATGTATATATATAGGAAAGAGCGGGGCAAAACGGGGCAGTTGGGCAAAACTAAATTTTCCAATCATTTTTGGATCGGGCAAGGTGGCAAAACGGGGCAGAAAAGCCTGAGGTATCGATGGGGCGAATTCGGGCGTCCAAAAATTATTGGAAAATGGCCTTTTTCCCCATGCCCCGTTTTTCACCGCTGCCCCATTTTGCCCCGTTCTACCCTATACATACATATATATATAGTAAATGGGTGAAACACAGCGGGAAATCTGGTTCATTCTGTTGGAAACGTGTAGCAGATGCAGTGGAGTGCACTGAGGCATGTACGAAGAAAAGTGAGGGTGAGGTATGGTCTTCATTGTCTGGGATAATGAAGGTTCGGAGACTAAAACCCCGCCGAGAGGAGCGAGCTATATTAGAGATGCAAGAGAGGCACTGCGGGACTCGGCCGCTTGTTACTGTTGCATGAGGACCAAGAGGAACTTTCGGTAAGACGGCGAAGCGGAAGAAGTTTTATTTGCTCACCGGGGAGAGAGAGAGCGTACCCGGTGGTGAAAAAAACTTCTTGCTCTCGTTTCCGTTCCAGAGGGGCGGAAGCACGAAATAATTGAGTTCTCGTCCCTAACTTTATTCCTCGCGAATTTTTGGATCCTCGGAAAGAACGAGAAACGGAGGAAGTCGAATCACAATTCGACTTCCGGTCTTTTTTTTGGGCGACCTCATCTGGCGTCGTTTTCACTGGGTTGAGGACAATTGAGGTCGGATTTGAATTCTCGTCAAGTTTTTGGCTTTTCGTGTATTCGAAGTATGCGCTCAAGACAAGGATCATTTTTTTTTTGCATTTTAAAAATGGTTGGGTCTTCGTGGGAACGCATAGAGATAAATTGCAAAATTCAGAATAAATCGGGTTGATTAAAATAAAATAAAAAAAATCATCAAAAATAATAGAAGAAAGGTAATAAAATCTCGAGAGTGGAAACAAATGAGGTTGCATTCTCGACGATTTGTCATGCGTTTCTTTCTTTCTTCATACTCTTATTTTTTCCCTGAAATATCGCGCCGACGAGTGCACTCCAGCAAGACGCGAGAGTCGCGATCCGTCTCTATGAATTTGTGACGGGAAGGAAAGGGCATTTTAATAAAAATACAAAACTAATTTTAATTTATCAAAATACAATAAAATAAAAAATAAATGTTTAATTTATTAAAATACAATGGAATGAAAAAAAAAAACGTCAAAAAGAACGAAAGGAAGAAAACAAAATCCCAACAGTGGAACCAAATGTGGTTGCGTTTTCGACGATTTGTCATGCGTCTTCTTCCTCTTTTCATTCGTTTATTTTTTCCCTGAAATATCGCGCAGACGAGTGCACTCCAGCAAGTCGCGAGAGTCGCGATCCGTCTTTATGAATTTGTGATGGGAAGAAAAGGGCATTTTCGCACGGAGAGATGTACAGAGAGCGCGGCGAACGTGACGAATAGCCAACGAGACGGAGGAGAAGTGTTGGCGGAAGAGATGCATATAACAGTGTACAAGCTGTATTATTAGTGGGTAAGAGAAACGTACGGAAAGTCGCGGGCAGAGTCGGAGCCGCCAAGGGTGTGAAAATACGCGGATGCGCGGCGACGATGAGGTAGAAATTGAGAATGAGAAAACGTCAGCGTTGCATTATTCAAAGAGCCTCGCGTACTTTCGCGAGTAATAATAAGCCCGGTCGAGACGAAATTTCGAGTCTCGATGGGTGCGAGCATTAAAGCGCGGCGCGACGATAAAGCAACCAGCGAGGCGTAGCCCAGCAATGATGAACGAGGAGCTATGAGAAAATCCAAAATTATCGCATTCCTGCTACACCGTGCGGTATGCGCGATATCGCGGAAGTTCGCGACTGTCGACGCCGTGCGAAAGCCCCGCGGAGACACGGGCTCCAAATGTCTTGCCAAGTGCACTGCAATAATACCGTTGCACGAGATTAACTCGAGCTATCGCGTGACGCAAAATCGAAACGATCGACTTAAAAAATTTTAATTACTTATTTTTGTAAATTATGTAAAATTATTACATAATTTTTTTTTTTTATTCTTTAACACCTTCAGTATTGTCAAGTGTACTGTAATAATACCGTTGCACGAGATTAACTCGAGCTATCGCGTGACGCATTATCGAAATGATCGACTTTTAAGTTTTTGATTTTTTAGTTACATTTTTAAAAAATTCTTTAACACCTTCACTATTGTCAAGTGTACTGCAATAATACCGTCGCACGAGATTAACTCGAGCTATCGCGTGACGCATTACCGAAACGATGGAATTTTAAGTTTTTAATTTTTTAATTACATTTTTTTTTAAATTTTTATTCTTTAACACCTTCACTGTCAGGCGCCTCTAAAAAGGCAAAAACGTATAGGGAGACCTTTTTCTGACGGTGAAGGGGTTACACAGGTAAATTTAAGCTACGAGAAAATGCAAAATGATCGCATTTGTGCTACACCGTGTGGGATGCGCGATATCGCGAAAGTTCGAACTCCAAGTGTCTTGCCAAGTGTACTGCAATAATACCGTTACACGAAATTAACTCGAGCTATCGCGTGACGCATTATCGAAAGTTCTACTTTTAATTTTTTATTGTTGAATTAAAAAATTAAAATTTGTTTTTTCAAATTCTTCAAACAGGTTGATTTAAGCTATGGAATAATAAAAAAATTATCGCATCCCTGCTACACCGTGCGGTATACGTGATATCGCGAAAATAAGCAGCTGGCAACTCCGTGGGACACCGTGACAGAGATACGAGCTCGAAGTGTCTCTTGCCAAGTGTACTGCAATAATACCTTTACACGAGATTAACTCGAGCTACCGCGCAACCCATTATGAAACTTTTTATTTTTTCTTTATGTTTCTTTTTTTTTTTGTAACATTTTTTTTTAAATAGGTTAATTTAAATTTTCAGAATTCGTGCGGTCGGACATATAGTTACGTATTTTCACTTGTAGACTATTCATTTATAACTTCCAGACGGGGACATTATTTGGTACATTCTCATCGCTATTCAGTTTTCACTCTCTTTTATTTTAAATTAGTTTTAAAATAGACTGACACCGGGGATTTTATTCATTCACAGTAACGCGACGGATCGATGAATTAAAAAATTCGATCGCTCTCGACGAAACTCATATGCGCCAGACGTGGATTAAATTTCACGTATCCTTTTTTTTTATCCCGCTTTTGCTATAATCTTTTTTAATTCATTTTTTTTCAACACACAGTAAAATAGTTCCCAAAAACGTTTCTCGTCCACAAACGTCCAAAATTCGTTTCTTCTTAATTTTACAAAAATTTCTGTTGACATCTTAAACATTTTTTTGTAAAACAAAAAATAATGAAAAAGTTTGTTAAATGTGCGAATTTTTTTTTATTGTGCAGCGCTCGTCCCGCTGATTTTTCCGAACAAATTATCGTCCTCCTCACCGCACTCAATAAAACCCTTAAAATTCGCGATAGAATCTCAACGTCTCTAATTTAAAAAATAAAACAAAAAAAAACAGAAAATCCCACAAGACCGAAGCTTATTGGGCCGTGAGCTTTGCTCGTTCATTCGATAGAATTTAGTCTTTCGCATCGCCGATCCCGGAGTTCGCTCGTGGATTAGCCCGGAGGCGGAAGCGCCAAAGCCCCCGAGCAATGGTACGTTTTCCATGGTCCGGCAGCGGCCCAACCGCCGTACACCGGGCCGGGCCCGGCGGGACGCCGAGATCCACCCGAGCGTGCGCTGAATTCCCATGGAGGTCTCGTTACTCGATCCACGGAATCTCGTTAAAGTAACCCCGAGCATGAAGAGCCGCGGGTGCCAAATTCTACCCGGGAAGCTGGCCTGCATTGGCCTTGCAGCGGCCGACTGCCAAGAGTCTCGCTTTTCCGACTTCCATTTTCTCGCCGACGAACGCGAAATTCGGACTGCAAAATATTGTGTGTACGGCGCGCGATGCGCGCCGGTGCTGGTTCGCGGGCTCGCCGGGGGCGACGAGAGCGGAGTGACGGCAACTGCGTTAGACCTACCGAATTATGTCGTTACACGTTCGATCGCCCGCGCCAAAGCGAGAGGCGCTCACGGCCGCAGCTCCGACCTAGAGAGCTCGGTGTAGTTTTTTCAAAAGTTTTTCTTTTTTCATTGGAAGGGGATGCAAAAACGTGGACGATATACATCGAATTCAGCGAATTACTCTTCAGTGGGTTTTTTTTTTTTTCTATGCTTTCGAAGAGCGATGCGGTAGAGTAAATAGATTAATGGATTTTACGCAAGACATTTTGGGATTGTTTTTTAAGTAAAAAAAAGAGCCTTCTGCAAATTAAATAGAAAAAGGGCCGTCGAAAGAATTAAATGGAAAACGGTCGTCAGAAAGCTCCACAGCCACTTCCGGAAATTGAGTGGAAAAGTCGTGAGTATAATTGGATGTAAATTCTATATATATAAAAAAAATAAATCCTTCCGTAAATTAGTAAAAGGCCTTCCGTAAAATTAAATTACAAAGGCCTTCCGCAAATTAGTTGGAAAAAGCGCGGCCTGGTGATAAAAAATCTCCGGCGTTACTTCCGGAAATTGAAGGAATAAGTTGTGAGTACAATTGAGAGTAAAATCGTCAGTGAAAGCGGCTTCGGTAGTTTTACGGGAACCCGTCTCAGCCCCTAATTATTCTAAGGGCACTCCTCACTTAAAAGTAACCTCCATAGATGTTTTAACATTTAACTAAAAAATTAATATAAAAAAAAAAAAAAAAAAAAAAAATTGCCGACAAACTACTCTTCTCTGGGGAAAAAAAACGCTCCATCGAGACTGGATGCAACTTGTCGAGAGTCCGTAGTCATATATAGATGGCTTAATGCCATAAGGCCATAAAGGCTTTGTACAAGAATAGCCCGTACGCTCCTCCGGCGTTGGACCGTCGGTATAGAGACTCGTCGGAGTATCTCGTTCGGTAGAGTGATCTCGAGTTATGAGAGTGTATAAAGGCGAGAAGAGATGGGAAAGCCTACCGGAGAGTTCGGAGTGCGGCTCGAACCGATCGATCCCCGAAGTGTCGGGCTGCGAGTCTTTCGAAGTGTCGCGACGTAAAAGCTCTCCGGGTTGTTAAAATCCCGCGACGACGAATAGGCTTGGGCTTCGAGCGGGCCGCGAAGATCGCGCAAAGGAAAGCAGTTATCGGCCCGACTACGCAGCTCTGGGACTCTCGGCCGGAGAACAAATTCCGCACTGGAGCGGATCTCGAAACTGGGCTCGTAAACCAACGAGAAGGAAGTTTATCGACGAAAATAAATATAAGTAAATTGTTAATGAATTTTATTTAATTTAATTACAAATAAATTTAATTTAATACAAATAGATTATAGCAATAAATAAAACAGTAACTAAGAAGCCTTTCGTTGCAACAATGGCTCTTTACCCTTTTTATATCAAAAAAATTATTGAAATTAAATAAAAGAATTCTTTTATTGAGTTTATTTAAATTTAAATAAAAAATAAATTTAACTGAATTTAAGCATGATGATTTTCTTATATAATAAAAGAAAGAAAATGTGAGCGTCGGCGCGTTGAATCGACGAATAAATTGGATCGGCTCGGGTTCGAGTCGCTTTATAAGCGAAGAAAGAGAAGAAACTTGGACGGGAAAGTTTAAGGGCGGTTAAGCCGCAGAGGGCTGGTCCTCGATAAATCTCGGGTGTCTTCGCGGTATGTTAAGTTTCGATCGGTAACCCGTACGCGCACTTTCCCAAGACTTTTTATTGATCTATTCAATTTTCCAGTTTCGCGATGAATTATTATTTCTTTTTAGTAAATAAAAAATTAGTTTTTCTAAAATAAAAAAAAGTTGATATCCCGAGTAAGAGATGGGAGAAATGAAATATTAAATATGAATTGAATCGAGTTTAATGCGAGCTCTGTCAGTTCCCACGTGACCCGGCCACGTGCACGATTCAAGTCGAATCCAGAGTTGCGTCATCGTCAGCGGTCTCCACCTTCGTTCGGTTCAATCTCGCGGGCAATCTCCTGGCTAATGTCAGTACAGCCAAAAAAAGAATTTTCTCGATGAGAGGAACCCTTGGAGCCCTGGTTTGACGCAGTTATATAAATTCGCTACGGGCAAACGACGCAGATACACAAAGTTCGTGGAACTCCCACGGATTATTCTCGTAAGGTATCCACGCCAGATTCGATCAAAAAAGAAAAATATGCGACTCAATTGCCACTGTCTAATACACTAAATACACATAAAAAATGTTTTCAGCATTCTTTATTTAAAAAATGTATACACCAGTTAATATACAGAGTAATTAATATAGAACGAATGTTGGGAGTTTGACGACTCTCTGGTTGTGCAAAGAAAAAATTACATAATTAGAGTGACCAGAGTAACTTTCTATTATAAAAAATAATCCGCTGATAGAACGTCTTTATTTTATAGTTATGCTCTGTAAATGGTAATTACTTTTATAGTTCAAATAAGAGACTCCGTTACTGCCTAATATACTAAATAGTCATAAAAAAATGATTATTGCATTTCTTATTTACAAAATGTATTCAAAATGTTAAAAAAAAATCTATACATCAGTTAATATATAGATTAATATATAACGAATGTTGGGAGTTCGAGGGCGCTCTGGTTGTACATTGAGGGAAAATTACGTTGTTAGAGTTACCAGAGTAACTTCCTACTGTAGAATATAATCCCCCGAGGGAAGGTCTATACAATAGAATTTTATTTCCACTGTTCAGCTTTCTCCTTTCACACACCCAACAGCTTCTTCCACGTCAATGCATAAACCTGAATTCTGTGCGCGCAAATTACCAACAAAAGCTATCCGCAGCTTTACCCCATAAACAATACCGTGTCTTTACAGCATTGGCTTTCAGGGAACATCTATATTTTATAGTCAGAAAAATAATCACAAACGATAATAGAAAATATAATTACAGTTTAACCAATTTAAATGCCTTTCAACAGAATCGATATCTACAGCCGTTCGTTTAGAAAATTCCTCCGCACAGTAGAAACAACTATAATTTTTCTCAACCTTCCTCTCTGACGCATAAAGCTCGTCCGGCTCGCGATTTCTGGATCTCGTCACTCCTTTGCTCGCGCACGTCTGGCAGTGCGGTCGTTGAAAAAATACGAAACAGACCCGGTCGTGAAGAAAAAAAAAATGATCAAATTTTTCTGCAAAAAAATGTATGCGTCAAACTTACGTGTCTTTTTTTCTATCCGCTTTACTTCGACCTGCTTTAGTGGAAAAAAAGTCTCCCGATACTCAATGTAATTATTTGACGAAAGACTCGTTCGGTTGCTGTACAACTGACGGCTCCGCTGACGGGTCGAAATGAATGGGGAGATTTATGCATGAAGGAAGCGTTGTTAACGAGATAGACGGGTAATAATCGACGACAGGGAGTTGGCGGCGGCGCCAGATGATTCTCTCTCGGGTAGTACAGGTGGTCACGCGCCCGCGGGCCTCGAGTTTCCGATGTCATTGGCACCCGATGGATCTCTCCAAAGCCAACACAACTCCTTACTGTCCGCGCACTCAGCGCTCCGCAACTATTTGTCATTCTCTCTGAACACATGTATCTTTTCATTCTCGTCCTCCCGTTCCTGTTGAGACACGGAAGAGAAGAATATGGAAGATATTTACTGTGTTCAGTGTGGAGCGAAAACATTTTTTTTGTAGCGACGTAAGAACTTAATGTACTGAAGCGCGACTATACTTTGATGAGCCAAGACATTAATGTGGTGACAGATAAATTTGAAGACCCAACGGATAAATTTGATGAACGAACAGATAAATTCGATGACCCAACCGATAAATTTGATGACCCGACAGATACATTTGATGACCCGACAGATAAATTTGATGACCCGACAGATACATTTGATGACCCGACAGATAAATTTGATGACGCAATAGATAAATTTGATGACCCGACAGATAAATTTGATGACACAACAGATAAATTTTATGAACCAACAGATAAATTTGATGACCCGACAGATAAATTTGATGACGCAATAGATAAATTTGATGACCCAACAGATAAATTTTATGACCCGACAGACAAATTTGATGACCCGACAGATACATTTGATGACCCAACAGACAAATTCGATGACCCAAGAAAATATGTTGATAACCCAAGGAATCAATTCGTTGACCCAATTAAATAAGTCTGATGACCGAACGTATAAATTTGGTGATTCGCGAGAAAAATTTGACGGTTCAAAGAATTGATTTGTTGATCCAAGAAATAAATTCACTGACCTATGAAATAAGTTTGTCGCCCCAAGAAATTAATTTGCAATATAATTATTTTATAATGAAACATGCTTTAAAAAATGATCTCGAAAGCTTCAGCCATGACGCAGATCTTACGGCACTCGCTCCCCGTTTCCCCATAACGCTCGTCGTCACCTCCATTCTCATTAATTGTTAATCCGCGAGGTGGGAAGTGTGCTCGAGGACCGGGTGCTTCCGACGCATTACGCAATCGCCAAGAGTACGTTTCGGTACTCTCGTGAATTTAACTACCCCACTTTTTTTTTCTTCCTCATACACGTAGAGAGCTCTGTGACTGTACGTAACATAGCTTGTGGTATATAAAGAGCTGCCGTACGAGCGCATGAAAATACGGAAAAAGGAGGGTCGAGGCGGAGAGGGAGGTTGGGAAGCGACGCTGAGGGAGAAGGAAAAAAAACAGCGAGCGAGAGAGTCGGTTCTGGTTCTCTCGTTACTCCGGGGCTCGTTCGTCGCTATGGTAACGTAACCTCCGTTGGTTGACCTTGAGAAGGGGATGAGAAACAAAGCGTGGAGATGGAACGACACGAGAAAAGGGACGTGTGGCACGCCCCGTGCTGTACTGACGTGCCCGCGGAATATATATATATAAAGTGTGTGTGTGTGTGTGTGTGTGTGTGTGTGTGTGTGTGTGTGTGTGTGTGTGTGTGTGTGTGTGTGTGTGTGTGTGTGTGTGTGTGTGTGTGTGTGTGTGTGTGTGTGTGTGTGTGTGTGTGTGTGTGTGTGTGTGTGTGTGTGTGTGTGTGTGTGTGTGTGTGTGTGTGTGTGTGTGTGTGTGTGTGTGTGTGTGTGTGTGTGTGTGTGTGTGTGTGTGTGTGTGTGTGTGTGTGTGTGTGCATATATATAATTTTTTTTACTTTTAGTCCATCTACGGCTCACTATCATCTCCCGAGAGAATTGGAGAGGATGGGGTAATTGAAATTATTATCTTCACAAAGGTTCCCTATCGGGCTGAATTTTTCATTGGCATTTTTTCTTAGTATCGTCGTCATGCGAGTTTTAGGTACGAGGAAGATTTTATAATTCGAGTACGTCTAGGCCGTAGGTGGAAGTAAAAAAAAATAGACTTTAAAAATTTATTGGTCTTTGAGAAGATTTCATTTTTATTTTATTTTCGAACCATTTGATGAATTCTATAATTAATGTACTATTGTATAATAATTCTTTTTTTATACACCCAAATGTCGATCTAAAATTGGAAAAGAGTTATGGAATCAAAAAGTGCCGGTTTAAAAGGGGAATCAATTTCTTTGATCGATTACTTGCGTCCGGTTGACTTTAAATTTGGGAAAAAAATGATCATACAATTTCCCAAATACAACAATTCTGCTAACAAACTTGTGTTAGATTTGCACAGAAACACATGAAAGCTCGAACAGCGGCACAGTTTTGCGCGGATCATTGGAGTTTATCAGATTATTCGACAGCGAGGACGGTTGGAGGTGAATGTACAAGTCGAAAGACTTAAGGCCGCGCGAGACAACACGGAATCAACAACCTGTTGGAACGTAGCGCGTAACACAGAATAAAAGAACCCTCAAATGCGAAAGACGTTTGTGTCTTCCTCTCTGCCTCCTCCCTTTCGGCGTTGCAATTGAGACACGGTCGTCACCGTCGAAACACTCCTGCTACGTCGCAGGGAAATTCATTTATTTCAACGAACGGTGGGTGTTCGAGGGAAAAAAAAATACACCGACTCCGTAAAGCTATGCGGGGGAGGAACCTAAACGTCGCTCCAATTTCGAACGGCGGGGTACGTCGCGAACGTTCAAACGTTGTTACGTCGTCTCGATTAGAGGGCTGCTACAGCGACGTACCCTTTTATATCACGTACCTAAAAGCCCGAGTGTTTACCAACTCGTAAGAAGGGCGGAGTTCACGGAGTTAAACCTCGTCCTCGTTTTTCTCAAAAGAACCCGCGGCGCAGTGTTAGGGGCAATTGAAAAAAAAACTTGAGCCCGAATGTTTCCATATAAAAGCACCCTTCACACAAGAAGACGCGAAAATTAATGCAAGCAAAAAAATGGCGGATTCATGATCGTGGTTAAAAAGTGAACAGACTTTTCCTTTGGCAAAACTTCGTGCGATGCATAGTTTACGAGATAATGCTGTGTAGAGCGCTCAGCCAATGGGAACGCTGGAAAATCGGCTCCAAGTTCACTAGCTCGTATCTGGGAAACTGTGCGTCCTAGAAAAAAATTCTAAGGACAATGTTTGCTCGGCTTTGAGCGCCGAATGTGATGCAACCATTTTTGGGGCGACTTTATGAACGGCGGTTATGGAGCAGCGGATTAGTCGGGTCGGAGATGATGAATCTTAATGTTTGGTAGGTTAGAACGTTATTTTCGTTTTGCTGGTGGCTTGTTGCCAGTAATGGTGCGAGTAACAGCATTGAAATTTGACGAAACAAATTTTGGTCTTCTTTGTCATTTGAAACCGAGCTTACCAAAGGCAAATAACCTTTGGAAAGACTTGCCTAGTTAAGAAATTTATGCGTTTCGTTCGGCACGCCTCGTTTTCGTCAGAGTTCAAAAGAAACGTATTTTCTGCCCTCGCCGCGCTATTTGATACACGGCGATAAAGTTCAGGAGCGAAATAAAAGAGCGCTTATACGACGTCGTTTACATGGGAAACGGTGGAACGAGCCGTAGGCGAAAACGGCCAACGAAGCTGACGAGGAAAACCGATCTGGCTATCGGCCAATAGGAAAGTTCTGGCCATTCGGCGTTAGGCTTCTTTTCGCCCCCTCGATGGTATATATATATATATATATATATATATATATATATATATATATATATATATATATATATATATATATATATATATATATATATATATATGTATATATATATATATATATATGTGTGTGTGTGTGTGTGTGTGTGTGTGTGTGTGTGTGTGTGTGTGTGTGTGTGTGTGTGTGTGTGTGTGTGTGTGTGTGTGTGTGTGTGTACACCTTCCTTTGGTGTATTTTTTCGCTTCCGGGGGTGAAAGGTACAAATGTGAATGATCGTAAAATTCGCATTTCGCTCCGGCGCGACAGTACGGGGATCAAATGCAGCGAGGAAAAACCAACATTGCAAGCGTCCAACGCCAAAGGGCCTCCTAAGCCTTGTTCGCGTCGTGAAACTCTTCAACGAACGACTTTATCTCACAGCCTCGGGCATCAAAGCACTCGAGCTTTACTCGGTATTGCGGCGTGGGCGTCGAGAGTACTACACGAATCATAAATTTATACACACTTCGACGCGCGTGTAACGAGTACGAGAATTTCATTGCGATGTTGAGAACGAAAATGATGATCAATAATTTATTTAAAAAACGCAAACGTTTTACGAATTTCACAGCACAGTTCGATTATGTCAAACAAAAATGATAGCAAAATATCCAATTTATTAGCGTAATTTTTTAAATAAAAATTCGTTCGATTTTTCTCAAAAAAAATGTATGATAAAATATACAGGGCGAATGGGAGAACTTTAGTGAAAAGGTCGAGTGGAGAAAACATAATCCGCCGGATTTAGCAAACTCGTCTGTCCATCTATCCGTCCCCCTTTCAATTTCTCCATCCTTCCGTTCGACCAATTTTTCTATCTCCGTCTCTCGTTCGCGTCTTCACCCATTCCCAATATTTGCCTCGCCGTCTTTGTACACGACGAGCTGGCCTACGTCTATCCTGTAAACAAACTTCGGCTCGAGTGGTTTCACTACAGCTGGGCGTGTGTGTGGACCTGACCGTCTGGTCTTGCTTCGCCTTTTTCCCCGTCCGGCTCACTCGGCATGTCGGGCGATCGTCGACGTCCAGATATGAATAAACATGTTTATTAGAGAAAAAAAAGAAAAAGTTTAGGCGAAATCGATACTTGACTTGCCCAAAACGCACATACCGAAAGATCTTTAAAAATTCGAAACTATTCGTTGACACGACCCGATCGCCTTTTTTACCTCGACAATAATAAGATAGTATATTATGCCACAAGGGAGAAAAGTGCGTCTTTTCACCGAGTGTAAAATTTGATGCCCGAACGACGCGAGGGCAGAAATTCACACGAGGTGAAAATGCACTTCCGCCCTTGTGGCATACGATTTTTTTTTCCGACTTCTTTACAATCGTTACAAACCGACTTCAAACAGCGTCTCCTCGCGCACCTCATGTCACTCGAAAGGGGTGAGGGCGAAAACTAGAATAGGTTTAGGTTTACGGCCTTCTACTGCTTTATGAAGAATCCGCTTGCATTATACAGTAATCCGCTTGTGTTTCATTGTATATTAATAATTTTAAGTTTATATTGCTCTGTATTGCTAGTTGTTTGCTCTGGTCCTTAGGGGATTTATCCCAGGGCCCAATAAACATCTATCCATCTATCTACAATAACCACATTTCTTGCGTCGCAAAAAAACGTCATATTCGCCAATAACCATTAACTCCACCGGGAGCAATAGAGCTTCGAGCGGGAGTAATGAGCAAGGAACGTGGTTATTTTAGCGAAGTCGGGAAAAAAGGTTATAAAAATAAATAAATAAATTGAAAGTTATAAACTCCCTGGAGGCGAAATCTGCCGTTAACAAGTGAGAGCTAATTTTTTAAAAATCGTTTTCGACGCTGCAACTTTCAACGACGTTACACATTTCAGTTCATGTACCGTACGGAATACATATTTCTCCACTTTTTAATTAAAATTTACAACTTTCCAATATCCGTACTACATCCGTGCGCGTTCCGTCATTACTACGGCTTTGCTGACGCAACGGTGTTTTAATACAAGAAATAAAAAGGGGGATAAAAAAAAAATCTGGCTACGCGGGGGTGCGTGGTGGAGGAAAAAGAAAGGGTCTTTATATTTCTTTCGGTTAACTCTACACGTTTCCAATATTCGAAGGCATGGACCCGTGTCTCTCGCTCAACGTCGGTCTCTTATTCTTTTTCTCTGCGTTCCTGCCACACCGAACCTTCCGCTCTGAAATCGAGATATAGAGCCGCACGTAACACCCATCCCTCTTCCAGTATATTGTACGATATATACATCATATATATCGATATATATATATATATATATATAATGGGTACGAAAATACTGTAGGAATCGGAGAATGAATGTATAGCGTATTCTCATAGCTTATACGAATAGGCATTCAATCCACGTATCCTCGTGAAGGTTCACCACGTAGGTCGCGGATGATGTTCTATCCTTCATCTACCAACTTATCATTTCTTTATTTTCATATTTTTGTTGTCTGACTGAGCTGGCAACAAATTTCCCAAAATTTGAAAAATTATCGATCTATTGATATTTCTTTTATTTACAAACTATTATTATTATTAGTCAAAAAGTATTATTATTAGTCTTACTAATACCTGGTTCGGTAACTTGTGTCAAATAAGTCTGGTAAAGGAAAAAAAAAAAAAAATTAGCCTAAGATGCATTATAAAGATCAACGTAAGTTTAAGACATTTGAAAAATCTGTAGTATAATTCTGTCCGAGAATAATAATGGAATGTTTTTTTTATAAATCTAATTTCGAGGGAAAAAAATCTGCGAGATTGATATGTATGTTTTGTTGGAAAATTCGTTGTGTATGCGAGGCAATTATTAATTTTTTTTTTTTTTGTTCGCGACGCAATAGTCGTATTTTCCTTTCGGACTGCCGCAACGAATCGCTTTTACGCGTCGAAGCTTCAGCTAGGCATTGTTCTCGGAGCTCTCCCGGGCACTCTGGAAAAATTCAAAGCAGTGCGGCGGGGGCTTTGAAGGGTGAGGAAAAAAGCGTCGAGGTAGCGAAAGCTCTTGTCGGACGGTCGGCGAGGGTCGCGACCGTCGAACGAGAGACGTGTATGTGTACGTGCGCTCGCACTCCGTACAGTTGTGCCGAGAACGCGTTTTTTTCGGCCACTCTACCGGCAAATCGTCTATTTCCTCGACCAGGCTGGATATCTCTTCTTCACTCCCTTTCAATTTCTCGCGCTGTGTTACATAGCAGGACTTATCTGTTTCTCCGGAAACGAAAAACGATGAACTCTTCTCGACTGCTCGACGCTATAAAAATATATGAAAATTTTCATTTTCCATGAATTTTTCTTTTATTTGTTACCCAAATATATTTCTTAATTCGATTAAAATCTGACAGAAAAACTTCCCGTGATGAATCGCCATTCGTCAAGTTTTTCAAAAAAACGTTTAATCAGAATTTAAGACCTCACTTTTAAAAGCAGCCGTTTCGTCTTTTTTTTCTTTCATTCACATATCAAGCAGAAAATCTTAAATCTACGTAAAACTTCATTAGCATATTAAAAAAACGACACTAACAACTTTTCTAATCTCCAAGATCTAACGTAAAAAAATAAGATGTTATCAGACTAAAAGATTTGAATTCCGGGTAAAAACATCTGGTTAAAAGATTTCTTTATTTAATTCTCTATTCTTTATTCCTGAATTCCTAATTTAATTATTTGTGGATCATGTCGAATGGAACGAAAAAAGAAATATATATATATACACACACGCATATACATATATATATATATATTTCTCTCGATAACTTTTCGCCTCTCGGTTACGAAACGTTGGAGGATGTTTATAATACAGTTTTTATCTCCGCCCCGCGTACATCGCCGTCGGCGGTGAGAAACTCGAGAGTCTGGAGAGCGGACAGGCCAACGGCGAGTAACCGCAAAAGCTTGCTATACCACCAGGAACGACGTTAGTCGTCACAGTCGTCGGATCCTCAAGGAGAAATGTGTTAGCCGCACGGAAGTAACGAGGTCCCTTCTTCCCCCCCCCCTCCTCCCTCCCGGATCGTATATCATTTGCTCTGGCGATCCGCACTGAGATAAAAGTTTTAGTTTCCTTACGGTTATTGCAGAGACACACACAGAGGACACACAGCAACCCAGTGACACGCGCTAGAATCTCTGTTTATGCCCCCCCCCCCCCCGCTCCTTGTATACACTCGGCCGTCTCACGACATGGAAACATTATAGGCGAGATTCACGAGCCGCCGACACATGAAACTTGGATATCAGAAAGTTTATATTGTATCGATTAATACCGAGCCGTTGAACACATGTAGAAAGATTCGCAAGCGTTGTCGGTAGGAAAACATAAATAATGAACATATAAAGGCGTTACCAGGTTTGAAAATGAAAGTGTTGTGTCGTTACAATTATTTGCTATTTCGTGGAACCATTTCCGGAGCTAGTAGTTTGGGCTTTTCCCTTGGGCTGGGGTTTGATGGCTCGGTTGCATTTACGTGGTAAATGTTCTTGGTATTTTGGGGTGACAACGCTTTCGTGATTAGGGCATAAGGAACATAATTAAACTTTGATCCGCGTTAACTTGTTTACGAATACGGATAATTTTGTTTCGGTTCAGTTTGTTCTATTTTGTTTTATTTTTGGCGTTTGTTATCCTTTATGAGTGAGGTTTATACTACGAGCAGTAACCATGCTTGTGCGACTTATCGACAACTTTTGTATTGTGCGATGAGTTTACTTCATCGTACCTGTAATTGGGTGATTTCCCTTATTTGTGCGTATAAATAAATGAACACATTATCTGGATGAATTCGCATCGATTCTGCTTTAGGAAGACTGCTTTAAGAAAAAAAAAATGGTTCACTTGTAGAATTTTATTCTCCGCGTGAACTTCCCAGAGGGCGGTTTGAGCGATGCAAAACGCGGCCGTTAAAACTTGATGAAATTTCGTCCCATGCAGGGCCAAAGTATGCTTGGTGGCGTTTCGCTTCATTTTTTTTTTTTTTGTAAGTTCTTGGTGTCGAGACGCTATCGCGTCTCGTGTACATACCAACGGAAACGCGCAAGGTCAAATGATCGCCGTGAAATGCATAACTCCCGTCTTTCGCCCTTTGGACAGTCGGGAGTTAAAAAAATAGAAATGAAGAAAAAAGCGGACCTCCTCGAACGGATCGTACACTGTAAAACATATTATTTAAAAATTAATGAACGGCATCGGAAGCTTTTTCACATAACCTGTTTCTGAAATTTAAAGCGCATGTACGTTGCCATTTTTGCAGGAAAATTTGTATTTTTAATGAATATTTTTGTAAATCTCAGACCAAAGATTTGTAACTCTATTGTCTGGTATTTTTATTTTCCGAAAAAGTACATTAATCTTCTGCAAGTAATGAACCAAATTTCAAGTTCAAGTACATTACATTTACAATTTATTTTTACAGCGTACATCATTTGCTCTGGCGATCCGCACGGAGATAAGAGTTTTAGCTTCCTTGCGATTATTGTAGGGCAGCACACAGAGGACACGCAGTTACCTTCTATGCTGCCCCCCCCCCCCCCCCCCCCGGATGCACGCCACCATCTCACGACGTCGAGACACAATACGCGAAATTCACAAGCCACCGCGACACGTGAAACTTGGATATCGGAAACTTTTTATTGTATCGTATTTAATACCGAGCTGTTTACACACGTCGGAAGATTCACGAGCATTATCGGTACAAGGAAAAAGTAAAGAATAAACGATAAAACCAAAATGCTCGATTTGCGTATTGCTACCGTGATTTTTGTTTTATTATTACTTGCAACTCTCGTCGATTATATTCGACTGTGAGTGAAATGGTTGATTAGACTTTTTTTTACTACATTAAGATTTAGTTATTGCGTAGTCGCTGCTTGCGTTGTTCTTTGAAATGTTGTAAGCCAGTAAAAAGCTATAAGGATCGAAAATATCTGTTTTTTTTAGATCAATTTTTTAAGCGCGAATGAAGATGGAAAATAGAGTTGTTTCGATCAGTGTAGCGTGATTTTTATCGCAGTGCTTATTCGTCGCGGATTCGTAGACAGGAATTCCAAATTTCAACGATTCAAAGGGTTGTAAAAAGTTGTGAACGATTCGGTTTATTGTTTTGTTTTTAGAACGCATCATGTCGGGGCGAGTATTGACTTTTTCGAGAATCGAATTACGGACGTACCGCTATTTGTAGAATTTACATTTAACAGGGCTTTTCGTCCTTTTTTCGAGGGTTTATCTCCGCTGGCATATTGATTTTTTGAACCGGAATGGAAATTAAACGAAAGCTGAATTTCAATCCGCAGTGAAATATTGGAAATTTTTCGGTTCGACGTTCGAGAGTGTGCGGTAGTAGATAAAACCATCAAATGAAAGTCTACACTTTCACCCCTCCGCCGGATACCTATGAGCGACAATGAAATAACGATTCGAAACGATCGACGAAAAAATATCGTTTTTTTCCCGAGGAAATTTAAAAAAATATGAAAATATATTATTAATCCCTGGTTAATAAGTGGAAGCCGAATGTACGCGAATGTCTTTCGCGAATCCTAAATTCCGCGGCCTCAAGATCGCCGGAGATTCGAGTCCAAGCCTGATTTTAGGCGTGAAAATTTTTCCGGCTCAGCCGCTCGATCCAACCGCCACCTCCCAAAACTCTCTGTTCGCTCCATCGAGCTGAATTTCCCGAAGAGCGAACCAAAATATCATTGCTTTCTAGAGAAAAAAAAATTATTATTTAATAATATATATCATTCGTCGCCGGATAAATAATGCAAGCCGAACTTATGGGAATGTTCTCTGCGAATCCCGAATGCCGCAGACTCAAGATCGCCGGCGATTCCTGTCTAAGATCAGAGACGTGAAAATTTTCCCGGCTCAGCCGCTCGCTTCCCTCCCGCTGGACACAGATAGTTCCAACCGCCACCTCCCAAAACGACGCTGTCTGTTCGCTCTATCGAGCCGAATTGACCTAACACCGAACCAAGAGCCTTCCCGCCCGGTGATAAAAAATAAATGACGTAGAAACGACAATTCCGAGCTCACCATTTCTGCGCCATCACAGTCCCCCGCCTCCAGTGACAAAGGATCAAAGCGATCTCCTTTCCGGTGTCGCACACCTCCGCGACGGCTTTGAAAGATAACAAAAACAATGGTGTTTTTTTTCTTGTTCTTTCTATCACCGATGGTACTCGTTAAACCGTCTCGTACATACGAACCGACTAACACGAATATTCGTCTCGAGTTTGTACTTCGTTCGAGTGGTAAACGCGATCCGAACAACGACACGCGAGGACGACGACGCCAACGGAGAACGAAGCGCACACGCGTGAGACGCGGAACCGACTGGCTCGCGACCGTGCCAACGTTCGTGCCGCTCCCCCTCCCCCGCCGCCCCGCGCAGCGCCACCTGCTACTCCCTCCCGCAGCTATCTACGCGCTTGTACCATTGTTTCGAGAGAGATGAAATTTCTTCTGTCACAATCCGCGAGCTTCGAACGTGCAAGGGATACCTGCGTAACTCGAGGGTGCTACGGCAGGCGGTTTACGGGAGCGTGGCAACGGAATGCGACGGCTGTGCGCTCAGCCGCGTCTGACCGATCACTGACAGGCGCGTCTCGCTATCGGGGATACGTTGGCATGTCTCGAAGAATTTTTGGCGGGAAGAAAAAAAAATGGGGCATGACGAGACGGCGAGCTTGACGAATTTGGCTTTAGATACTGATGGGAAATCGGACGCATGTCGGGGATTCAAGAGAATTGTTTGGTGGAACAGAGAAACGAAATTTGTTTAGTTTCGAGCATTCGGCGTAACGAATCTAGGCCGAAGTCCTTGGTACATTGCGAACTGTGTACCGAATCATGACCCTGAATATATCTGTATGATATCAAGTTCCTACTTTGTGCAAGACGCTGCTTCAGGAAGAAAAGAAATGCTCACTCGGAGAATTTCCAAAAAAAAAACAACAAAAATGCTCACTCTAAGTGAACTTCCACGAGCGAAGTTTGTTTGATGCAAAACACAGCCGTTACGATGAAATTTAGTCTCATGCAGATATCTTCCGAATCATACCGAATGAGCGTCTTAAATCTGGAGTTAAAAACTAATAGGAAATGGACGCTGGGGGGGAGGGGGGGGGGGGATTTAAGAGAATTGTCGACGGACCAGAGAAATAAAATTTGTTTAGTCCCGAACATTCAACACAACGAATCCACACCGAGATGCTTTTGTACACCGTGAACTGTGCACCGAATGACTGTGGTGAACACAAATGCGGTGGACGGATGTGGGTTTATATGTGGTGGAATATTTGCTGCAAGCCCTCGCAGCTGCTCGTCGCTTCGGCAAATCGTTCGAAAGCTGACGCTACTCGAAATAAGACACGGGATGGAACCCTGAAAAATCTCGCAAGCTCCCGTAATAAATTTGCCGAGATGATAAAATGGCGAACAGTGTTCTACATTGAATGGGAGGGGAAGGGGAATGGTTATCGACATTAATTCATTTATTTATTTTATTCGTGATTTCATTGATTATTCAATATTTTATCACATTAGAA
Organism: Stenichneumon culpator; assembly: GCA_964017025.1. Taxonomy (NCBI): domain Eukaryota; kingdom Metazoa; phylum Arthropoda; class Insecta; order Hymenoptera; family Ichneumonidae; genus Stenichneumon; species Stenichneumon culpator. The sequence goes on along the minus strand of OZ024779.1, from coordinate 12,269,922 downwards.
ACTTACCGGGTGCTTTGCTTCTTCGAGTTCTGCAATCATGTTGGCAACATTGTATTCACGAATATTTTTTCGTAGCAATATGTCGTCAAACATTTATTAATTCTTAAACTACCCAAATAGAAAAATGACCAATGGTACGATCCCTGTTTGATGACACGTTTTTCTATCTGGGTACTTGTCCGTTTTTTTAAGTTTTTGTTTTTAATTATGCTCATTTCCACACCACCCTGAGGTAGAGCAAATGGCGCGTTATTTTTATAGTGGATCCCCAGTAGGCCTACCACTCTTTAAAAAAACCACGAGTATCGGGCTGAGTTTCATGTATCGGATAATTTCGTCTATCTTTCATCGCTCGCTACTTCGCTGTTTTTGTAACGTTTTTTTTTCTTGTCACGATTGATTGAACGATTATTTCACCCAGTATCGTCGAACGCGAAAGCGACAGCATGCGAGAACTATCTGTCGACGAACACGTGCTTGTTTCGCGGTTAAAAGTACGATCGCGAAGTGTCAAGCGACGAGCGCAAGTCTGGTCTCTGTCGCAGAGCGGCGTCGACTGAATTAAAGATGGCGGCGATCAGCCGGTCGAGTCGGGCCTCCCACCACAGTGACGTCACACGCCGAGCCTCCGTGTCGTGCGCGCGGCCCGCCCATCACCGGCGTACACTCAGCAACCTTATGTCGCGTACGTGTGCAATTAATTATTGAGAATATAGTTATTAATGATTCGTCGTGCGATGAATAATCAAATACCGTGTGTGCGAATATCGAATTAAATCCAACGGTTAAAGCCTCCAGGCTGTTGGAAAATCGCAGCTCTAATAGCCGTGCCTAATCGGTATCTGATTTTCGGTCTCCAAGTCTTCGTGGCGACTCGTTAAAAGTTCACACGACATAACCTTCAAATCTGAACCTCTCAACGTCCATTACACGAACGACTGCAGCGCCGCAACGATAATCTCTTCCGCCAACAAACTCTCAAGCCTGCTTCCGCTGCGTCCTTTGGCCGTAAAGCAACTTTGAACATTCAAAGCACCGTCCACTGCAAGTATAAACAGCATTTACAATCCCCTACCGCCATAGTTTGCTCTTCACGATCGGAGCCACGAAAACGTGACGGTTTATAAAGCCCCGGCTCTCCATTACATAGTTTCACAATATGTTTAAGCTAAAGTACTCGGACGCCGAGAGCTATGTTGAATGCGGCGAAAGTTCCACGAATGCAGCACACGGTACGGAAAATAACTCACTTGACTAATTTCGCAATCATACCGTCGGCCGACGAAGTGGACGACGGATTGAACCTGATGGATACTCGAGACGTATACATCGAAGTTTGTTCAACGAGATTCAGTTAGGCGTGAGAACAGGCAACCTCGGTATGTACTTCGCCGAATGAATCGTGTCCCGTGGGCACTGGAACAGCACAGAGAGTACAACCCACTACAAGGCACCATCGGTTCAACAACGGATCCGAGGATACACATATGGGGCATTCCACGCCAAATTGACCCGGCGAAGAATCTCGTCATTGCTATATTATTGTGATACTATTTGGTGCGTCTCGGGGAGTTGTGCACAATAATGCGATGCACGACAATACTGTGTACTATCATCGTGTGCAATGAACTCATTTTTCGACCGGAAATGTCATCATACCGGGAATCTCGTTATTCTACCGGAAGTGACATCATACCGGAAATACGTCACTTCCGGTTTGAATATCTTTTCTACCGGAAGTGACTTCATACCGGAAATGCGTCACTTCCGGTTTGAATATTTTCTCTACCGGAAGTAACTTTATACCGGAAATACGTCACTTCCGGTTTGAATATCTTTTTCTACCGGAAGTGCCATCATACCGGAAATACGTCACTTTTTGTTTGACCATGTCATTTTTCAACCGGAAGTGGCGTCATATCGGAAATAGATCACTTCCGATTTGACAATCTCCTGTTTCTACCAGGAGTGATGTCATTCCAGATAGAAAAACGTGCCGTCAAACGGTTATCTTACCATTGGTACCGCCACCGTTCCGTCTCCGTGCCGTCATTTTTCTATCTGGGCATACCGGAAATGCATCGCTTCCGATTAGAAAATCTCAGTTTTCTACCGGAAGTGGCGTCACATCGGAAACACTTCCGGTTTAAAAATTGTATTTTTAAAACCAAAAATGACGTATTTCTAGCAAATCTCCGGAAATTTCCCAATTGTAAACTTAATAGTCCATGGCTCGGCCGCGAGCGCCCGAGCCACAACCACCCCCTGGTGTATATTTGTATATAAAAATCTTTAGGGTTCTCGCGATGTCGATTTGGCATCGAACCGCCCATATACTAGTACGTGTTGTCCGCAGACACACGTACACATGTCATCCACACAAACTGACCGAATTTCGCTTAGGGTCGGTTTGAATAATTGAGTAATCGCAAGCACGGTACTTAAGATCCTCCGAGGGTTTCGAGAATCGGAGGGCGGAGAGTGAGAGGGGAGAGTGCCAAAGGCTCACGTGCCGGTACTCGTGCTCCGCGGCAAATTCTAATTAGCGTTTGCTCACTCGGGACCTCTCGTTGCATCGGCATCGTCGATGCTCCTCGAGTTCGCGGGACTAGCGACCTCCGACGGTCCGGCAATATCTGTGCAAACGGTGCATCTGTTCGGAGCTCCGGGCGCGAGTTTGTTTTCATCGACTGGGGAATCCTTGGCGAATATGAGCCCATTCATTCGATGGTGAAACACAGTTATGCGCTACCTAGGATTGGAACATTCGAACCGCACAGTGGATCGCTCAGCAAGCGGCATGCTTAATGCAGAGATCAAAGGATGTGAAACTCTCGCCCAGGGAGCCGAGGTGGAATCACTTGGGCTTTGAACTGCGGTAATAATACATCGGGGGACGGAGCTAGGGTTCCCGATTGTTTATTCTCGCTGACGGGCGAGTCAGCGATGCGGAAAATTATCCGGTTAATTATTGAGAATTGGGGACACATATCGCCGGGATTTGCTATCAGCGGTGGCGCAGTGGTAATGATCGACTGATAGGCGAGGGCGGACTGGTTTGGCGGGAGCTTTGAAAATTTTGTTTGCGATGCAAGTGTTGGAAAGCGAACTTTATACGCACGCTGTGAAGTGACCTGGCATTCCGCGTATAATGGTCGCTACACCACACAAGTATCGCATATTTTTGGTCACGAATGCGGGAGAAACGCTGCTCCGTGTCTACTTTACGCACGCTTAAGGGTGCGTAAAGTGAGATTGGACCGATGTGCGCATGCGCCGGGTATTTATAGTACTCGTGGCTGTAAAGCGCAACTTTCGCCACTCTTGGCAAGAAAATTAGCATTTTTCATGCATAAGTTACGAAAATTACTATTTCGTAACACATACACGTAAAATTCTGCTTTCCGGTCCTGTGAATTGAGCGAAGGCACTTTTTCGCATCGCGTGCGAGAAAAGTACTGCGCATACGTACAAACGCAATACGGTCTTTTTTCTCGCACTAGTGCGAGAAAGTGCCTTCCTGCGCACACTTCCCAAAAACTAAGAGCGTGATTTTCGTGAATTTATTATGAAAAATTAGCCTAAATTGAAAATGGCATGGGCATAGAAAAGGGACCGTCCTGACTCGTGTGGAGTCCTGAATCGTGTGGATGCCGCATTATTCAATAACTCCCTTTCTACGTCCTTACCATACAAATAACTATTTTACCTGGTACTTCGGCGTCGGTTAACAATATTCCACAGGTACGAGATTGAGCGAAACGCTGTGCTACAACTTTACACGATAATCCCATTAAAATTCGACAAGGTGCGATTCACCCGAAACTACCAGCCTTGTCTCTGAGCTGTTTTCGGAACCAACACGAAGCGGTGTAACCCTTAACTCGCGAGCTATCGCGTGCTTCGAACCAGAGCGAATGCAACTTCCCGTTCCCGGCGTGTGTGCGTGCGCACACACACAACACACATTCGAATACAGCTCGAATACTCTGCAGCGCTGAGAGTTCGCGTTGTTCTCGCGTACAACTATATTACACCATATTAACAGGGCTCGGATGAAAGTGGCTATAAACTTGAGCGCGGTACTTAAAAGCCTGCATTAGCGATGTACATACAATGATTAATCCTTCCTAATCCCTCGTGGGTCATACACTATGTATACTGTATACATTACAGAATTTATCGCTGTTTGTATAGATCGCGCGATCAAGATAGTCATGTGAGCCGCATATAGCCGTGTCGCATTGCCGCGAGCAAAAGAATATATACCGTCGTCAATTTTTTTTTTTTTTACCGATGAGAAACTCGCGACTTACCTACGGATCTGCCGTTGAATCGGTTCGAACATACTTCTGTCGTCGAGCGACAAATAAATGTCAAAAAGTCGTACAAATACTTTTTTATTTCGTTAAAATAATAATTGGACAAAAAGATTTTCTTATATTTCGTAAAAAAAAAAAAAAAAAAAAAAATAGACAAGCACATCTTATAATTGTTTCTTATTTTTATGATAAAGTGAGTGACGAGACTTTTTAAATGTGATGGCTCTTTTCGTTTGTCTTTGTTCATTTTTTTTTCTTAGCATTATAAATATTATAACATATAAAATTATCGAGATCGATAAATGCGTCAATATATATACAGATATATATATAATGATCTACCACATTCGATGCGTAAAAATGTCGACACATCGAAGATTTTTCTTTCTCTTATCGCATGTTGTCCGCTCAATGTAAACAATGCGCGGAAAACTTAAACAGATGGAACGATAACGGGATCTGGATATAAATTATAATTCAATCGGGAGCTTTTGTCATATGAGTACTGAGAGATTTAAAAAAAATCGTTGCGGCTCAGTGAGTAATAATCGCGCTTTTTTTTTTTAAGGAAAGTAAATAATAAACTGCTGGAAGATCGATATCTGTTATCGCAACGATCGACATCGATTCAGGAATGAGTGAAGCCTTTTTTGCAATTACTCTTTTTTACGATTTATTTTTCTTGACGATTTTTTTGTTTTTCGTATAAAAATCTGATACTCGAACTTCTAGAGAAAGTAATTAGAAAAATATAATTGCCGCATTCCTGAACATATATTGAGTAAAACGCGTGAATTACGTAAAACGTCACAATAATTATCAACTAAGTAGTATTTAACTGTACAACAACTGAAACAAGAAGAAATATATCTCGAGAGATATTTACTTGTTTCGTTACTCTTCCGTCATTTTCCCGACAGAAGCGATGACTTTTGATTCTCGGTTCCTTTTTTTCTCGATAGACATCGCGCGTCTATCGAGAAAAAAGAAACCGGGAATCAAAATTCATCGCTCCTCTCGGGAAAATAACGGAACAATAACGAAACATGTAAAGATCTCGCGGAATATATTTCTTCTTGTTTCAATTGTACAGTTAAATACTATTTAGTTGGTAATTACAAGGAAGATCGATATCTGTTACTGCAACGATCGCCATCGATATTCAGGAACGAGCGAAGCCTTTTTTGCCATTTTTTCCATCTTGAAGATTTTTTAAAATATAAAATCTGATATTCGAACTTATAGAGAAAGTAATTAGAAAAATATATTTCGCGCGTTCCCGAACATATATTGAGTAAAACGCGTGAATTACGTAAAACGCGTAATCGTCACAATAATTATAAACTAAGTAGTATTTAACTGTACAATTGAAACAAGACGAAATATATTCCGTGTCATTTTTACACGGTTCGTTACTGTTCCATCATTTTCCCGGCAGGAGCAATGACTTTTGACTTTTGATTCCCGATTTCTTTTTTCTCGATAGACGCACAATGTTTTATTTTTTTTTGTTTCTTCACTTTTCGCTTACAGCACCGATCGTCGCCGCGAGCGTCTCGCATTGACCCGTTCGACGCGTTAAATTTCTACGCGTCTCGGAACCGTGCGACTGGTTTCGTTTTCCAGTATTTTTTTTTTCTATTTTCAAGGACCATTCATGACGCGACGACCATTTCGAGATCGATCCGCGCTAACCGTGCATTTGTCTCGCACAAAGTATCGAGCGAGAACCCGAGAGCAAATGGTCCGATGGAGCGCAGGTGACGAACAGTCACAAATATTATTCACAGTTGAGTTCTAATCGACTCTAAACGTTCGCGAAGTTTCCTGTCTACGCCGTAACGTCGGTGAGTTCGCGGACGTGATTTCTCAGAAATCCCATAAATTCCGTGAGAGCTATGGTGAGTGACTTGTCGATGACCGTACGAGGTATCCAGCCCTTGAGATTGGTGTTTAGGATCCAAGTGAAACGACACTTACCGGGCGTGCCTCGATCATCGTCGCCGCTCCTCTCGAGAGCCTCTGTTGCCCAGCATACCAAACCGTTCTCACCCCTGCGGACATAAATTCGCGAGAACAGGATTTAATATTGAAATCGTCGGGTCGTCACGATTTTCAGTAAATTTTTTTTTTTTTTAGTAAAAAAAATTTCAAGATTTTAATGAAAACGTGTAAAATGTTCGAAAACATTTAAAAAACACAGTTACAAACAATGATGTGTGTTTGAAATGTCACACACAGTATGTGTTTTTAGTAGTAAATGTTTTTTCAAAATTTCACCAAAAAATTGCAGTTTTTTTTTGTTTTTTCAAAAATGTCTATGTTTTTTTTTTTCATTAAATTCAAAGCAGAAATTTAATGCAACTGGTGAAGGGTATTTTTTTCGATAAATTTGGATCGCTCACCTAACATAATTTTTTCGACTAGGTATCGACGGACAGTGAACCGATACTCCGCTGCTTATGTGGTAAGGACCGTGGGTTCCACGGTGCCTGAGGGTGATGAAGTCTCTCGGCGTTATTATTCCTCCACCATGAGATTTCGTCGATTGGTAAACGATGTCGGTGTCCTTGTCTATGGTCTGTAATACATATTTTGCGCAATTGAAAAAAAAAATTTGAATTAAACGAAACTTAAAATAAAATTTTTCGTCGAACGATTTCCATTCGTTCACTTATTCATGCTGCTTTGGAAACTGACCTGCATTCTCTTCATTTCCGTAACATGCTTGTTCCACGTTGGTGTCTCCTCGACGTTCTCGTACAGGCAGTCGAGCAATTCGGAAGCTGGTGCGTCGATCACGCCCTGAAATACAAAAAAAATAAACAATAATATAAATAATAATGAAAAAAATTATATTTATTATCTGAGAAATTAAGTTTGCTTATCACGATACATTTTCAGCAGGTCGTACATAAATAAAGAGACATTCTGTAATAAATAACCAAAAAATGAAGAGAACACCAAATAACGAGAAAAAAAATTAAACTTTAACATACCTCGATTTTCATAATTTTTCCATGAGTGCCATTCATGGTTGATATCGTATCACCGGTCGCAGTGGTCTTTATCGTCGTCCATTTGTCCGACGTCAGAAGCTCGTATGAACGATCGATCAGATCGGAAGCTTTAGTTTTATACTCGTCTATCTACAATAAAAAATATTTAATTGGCATTTATCCTGTATAAATACGAAACAAAAAATTCTACCCTGACTCGCCGATACGACAATAATTTTTTCCTTAAATCGCAACCTACTGGAATTTCTTCGTTACAATCGACGTCATCCCTATCCTGAATAATTTCGACGCAGGACCAATCATTATTAACGCGATCTCTCGTGAGTTCAAATGCACCGAACAAGAAACGTAGAATTATCTCCCTATCCTGTCCGAACAGGGCGGTCATCACTGCCGATGGCAACATTTTGCCGGATAAAAAAAAAACTTTGCCGGATAAAAAAAAAACTCACTTTTTCGTGTGTGAAAAATAAAGATCGCGACACTCGAGTGTGACTGAACCCGCTCTCCGACGTTCGACTCTATTTAACAACGGATACGTTACGCGCATAAAAATACCCCCCCCCCCCCCCCCCCCCCGCAATAAAACACTGGAACTCCCACCCGGCTCAATCGATTCAATGGTTCGCCGGGGGTTTTCTTCCGGGGAATCTCGTTCGGCGATCTGGTAAAATTCGATCTTAATCAGTATAACGATATGATCGAATCTGTCGGACGTTGTTGAGAAAGACGCCCGGCGGTTGCATAATTTTTATCGGCTTCATCTTTATCAAGTGCAAGTGTACTGGCTCTCGGTCCTAACGGACGTTCCTGACAGTTTGATCTTGGGGTTAAAGACGAGCTGATAATTGTCGCGAACTACTCACGGATATGTTTCCTTTTTTTTAAGAAGAATCGTTTGCATAGAATTGTTTCCCCAACGTAGGCAAGCCAAACGACACGTTTCCTTTTTTCTTTTCAAGAAGAATCGTTTGTATACAATTTTTTCCACAACGCGGGTAAGCAAAAGTGCGTCTCGATGAAAATTTATATATGGCATTCAGGTAGACGGGAAATTATCTGACCCGTATCTTACTCAGGAGTTTCTTCCGCATACGGAACGATGATTAAGAACTGTGCGGAGGGGGCGTACTTTAATCTTTAGTCACCTCTGACTACCCCGGCCACGTGTATTCGTGTCAGACTCTCAACCGAAGACGCCGAAGCAATGACGCAGATTCTTTGGATCTCACGTTTCTATTTTCGATCATTATTTTTTTCCAAGAAACAAACGTCGGTACCATTTGAGTCGTGAGTTTCGCCATGGCGGGTACGTTGCTCGACCAATTTTCGACGCTACCAGCGCTTATCCCGACTTCGCTGTGCCTGTCGTACTCGTCTTCCGAGTGATCCAGAGAATCCATAGGTGTAAAAAAGTTTCCCGGATTTTCGACTCGACCAATGGGATCGTCCAGTATGTGTCGTATCAACGGTGCTCGCTCTGGATCCATGGCGCTACCTGTAACGTTATTTTGTCGTCATTATTATTAATATTTTTAATTATTTAATTATTATGATTTCTGTATAATTATCAACTTTTTGCACAAGAGTTGAAATCCGGATACCTACCCAATAGCCATTCCCTGGCCGCGGTTTCTTGGGGTATAACCCGAAAATCGAAGAACCACGCTTCCCCCCAGGCCAGTATGAAGGACGTTATTATGAGAAATCCTTGAAACGCAGGCTCACTCGTCTGAGACCACTGAAAAAAACAAACAAAAACAAAACATTGTATTCGTACTAGTTCAAGTGGAAAACTTTCGATGCTGCAATAATGATTTATTAGTCTGTTGATACTCACGTCAAAGAATGACACTTTGGCTATGAGAAAGGCACACGTCAAGGTAGTGGAGATCTTGAAAAAAATTAAAATCCAATATATACATCGCTTCGAATGGGAAATGTTGACTTAAGTTAAAAGTTAACTTCAAATTTGATTTCGTACATAAGTTCAACCTTGATTATTGAAAATTAACTTAAAGATTAACTTCAAGTTTAATTTCAAGCATAAGTTTGGACTTGTTTTTTTTTAAGTTAAGTTAAGAGTTATCGTCAAATTTAGTTTCATGCATAAGTTCGAACTCCATATTTTTTTTCCAGATAGTACTGATTATAAGAATAAAAGTTTTAAAAAATTATTGTTTATGCTTTAAAAAAATGTTTTTCGAACTTACAGCGATGATGAGCCAGTGGTTGAGGTGCAGCAACGCGTAAAAGAGAAGTAGCACCGTGAATCTGCAAGCCGCTGCCATCTGAATAAAAAAATTGTCAGAATGTTTTTTTAACATTTTTTTTATTCATCTTTAACGGAACTTACTACAACGTCGAAAAGTGAGGTCGCCAAGCGATAATGTACGACCTGAACTTCGAAAGCGGTTGTGATGCTTTCTCCGGCTATCTGCAAAACGAATTAAATGCGTAATTGCATTAACAAAAAAAAATAATAATAAATAAATAAATCGTAGGAATACACAATAACGACTTTTGGTATGTCAGTTTTTACCATTGTGCAGATGAGCCAGACCAGAGCCGTGAAGATTAAATCGAAGGTGACCAACAGACAGAAGAATCTTCGGACGTTCGAGATTTTGCCGTTTGATCTTGCACCCGCTATGAGATCCTCGCTCGGCATGTCGTCCGGTGTTCTGTTTACGCTGCTGATGCTACGCTGTATGTAAGAACTCCTCTGGGACTGCAGGGAGGCACTGAGAAGGGATTCGGCCGCAAGGGCCGCCCTTCTCTGACGATGATCTTCCGCCATCATTCTTGCAACTTAAATTTGTCTCTGAAAGTCCGAAATCGAATGGCTCAAATTTGAAATAAAAATTGTAAAAAATAATAAATAAGTACCCGTATTTAAGAAATGGAATTTTTCCTGCGATTAATAAGGCGATAACGAACGATTGACAACCAATTACATAATCCAATTAAATTAGTCAATTTAAAAAAATTGCAATTTCAAAAGTGATTAATTAATTACATATTCAAGCGCTGTGTTGCTGAGCAGATTATTATTGTTATTATTTCCTTTCAATGTGGACATAAGTGGATTTTCATTCAGTAAAATTTATTGACAAAAAATAAATTCTTTTATTCGATAGAATTGATAAGATCCACGACACAACGGAGTGGTTGGCGCTTATTTCTTCGAAAAAAGGATCTGGCGCTCTATTCTTCAATTCAATGATTTCTGGAAGTGCTCTAATATAAAATGCCGATAAGTCACACAAAGAATCAAATTTGTAATTTGACTTTGCAATTAAGGATCGCGTAAAAAGGTGATCCTTCGTTCAGATAGTTGAATACCTTCGAGAGGATGCTCGAGCCTCGATTTTATCGGCATGTCCATTATTATGCAAAAACTTCTTTCACTATTTACCACCCTCTGATTAAATATATGTATATATACATAAAGAAATTTGCATTAAATAATTGAATAATCGATCGAAAATTATATATACAATTGTTTATTACATTGTTGTTAAATTTTTGACATTGTTATTATGGAAAAAAATCAAGGGAGGTAATCGGTAATGATTATCATTAAATCAAATCATGAGTATGATTATTTTATAATTTCTATAAGAAAAATCAATCAGATTTCCAACAACCGGTGATCTAGATAACGTCGGCCCTCCTCGACGAGATGTGTATTTTTTCGCCAGTCTGGGAAGTACCAATACGAAGTGTGAAATCTGATATGAAATATATTCGAGCACCGGATGTCGGCACGACGAAGAGGAGAACCGATAAGAACATTCAGGCCGTTCGGGGTTCCCACAATTTCAAGAATCGAAAAACTTCAGTCGGCCGAAAGCGATTTTTTTTTTAGCAATTATTAAAGTCGAATCGCAGACAAGGATAAAAAAATGTCGAATTATGTGGCGCTTCACATATTTTGGGACTCTTAAAGCTGACCTAAAAAAGAATTAATTTAATTGATTTTTATGATGTAATTTATTATTAACAAGTACGAGTTGCACCGACTCGGTCCCTCTCTCGCGGCGCCAATTGCGCAACGATCTAGAGCGACATTGCATTTAATAATCACGACGATAAAATATACAATGAGGCAACGACTAAGGACTTATACATAGCCTTTGCACGGCATTCGCCCCTTTGTTATCGACATCGATAACAGCTGCATCGTGTTTGCAGCGCAGATGGAAAATTTAACGGACTATCTCGATAAACTCAATAAAAATAAAGATCCGAATATAAAAAAAGACATTATCCGATCAGGGATTCGCTCGCGTTACTGTGATTTATTTTACATCCGAGATTATTATTTCTGATTTCCGGGTACCCGGATTTTGATACGATAAATGAAACTCAAGTTTTTGTCCCTCGAGGGTATTTATTTACTTGTTAGTATAAAGGACAATTCCTTTTTACCAGATTGTTACATAAAAGTATGCTCATAACGCGCATAATGCATACATGCAGAGTAAAAAAAGTTTGTACTTTTGACAACTTATTGTCGACAAACGTCCACAATTTGTTATTTGTTGTTTTTCCGATTACACCATCCAGCTTTAGTTTTATAATCAAAAGTACAAACTAAAATTGTTAATGCCTCAGGAAATAAAAAGACAAGTTTGCACATTCAAATCTGAACAAACGAGTTTGTCACTTAGTTGACAAAATTGTTTTACGAAACTTGGTGTTTCGATCTTACGATTTTTTTTTACTGTGTACGGCAATAGAAGCGATACAAAACAGATAAGGTAGAGCAATAAATATAAACAGTGTGGTTATTGCTATAATTTCGGATGCGAAAGTAGCGCTAATACGTTAAAGTTTTTCTAGTTCATTAGTTTCTAGAGCTCATTTGGCTTTGTCCATTAATCCACACATATTCCCGTATTATACATTTTTGGTTCATTCAATATTTAAAAAAAAGTTGACGGAGCGCAGATTTTTCGGAACGGAATGTAAACACATGTTTATCCGGTTCCCAATTAGTTCGACGATTAGGCTCGAGGGTGATAGACTGATAAATGGAACAACGGTACTGCGCCGGACTCTGATTCACCCGAGCTGTCAGCTGATTGTATTTAATTCTCAATGAGCGCTCAAAGAGCCTTCTAAAGAGCCGTGTCCAGTCCGCGCGTCGCACTCGAGGACAAATGGAAGCGTACGCTCTTTATCTCGCCTGCTCCTCGCTGTAAAATCCGCACCGAGTCACGTGATTCAGCAAACACAGATAGATTGTACGATTAGGCTGTCGGACAACAACGAATGGCGTATGAACGCATAAACACATCGACGCAAACCTTCAGTCACGATCGAGACTCAGCGACCAAACAAATGAAATCTCCCGATTCATAAACATTTAAGTTTTCCAGCATTAAAACCACTATAAGGCATTTCGTTGCTGAAATAAAAACATCCTTCGATCTCTTGGCGACCAAAAAAATGGCTCACGAGAAAACAAAAGAAATCTCCCGATTCGTAAACATTAAGTTTTCCACGAATTTTGAGATTCGGGGAAAAATGGTTTAAAAAACGCAACCATATATTTCATTTTTGAAAAAAAGAACATTTTTTGGTCTCGCGGCGCCGAAAAAAATGGCTATCGGTATTGTCGATAGTCATTTTTTGACGTCCGGTCGAGACATAACCTCAAAAAACGAATCTGGATTATCCGAGAATGTCCCGCAGCAGTTGAGGGATTCGCAAATACGATTGGCTGTTTAAAGCTAAAGCTAATGCGATAACGAACGATTTCGCGAGGTCACGTGTCCGCGGGAGAGTTTCGAGGAACTCCTTTGAGCCGTTCGCATAACTTGATAAGCTATCAATATTCCTAGTATTTTCGGTAGAGTTAATTTCTTACCTCACGACAAGAGAGACCTTTCGTTCGACCGACGCATCAGCGCGGAAATTGGCCGTTCGGTGGCATCGCGAGAATCCTCGTAACCACCAACAATCACAGACTTTGACAATCGCGACACCGATGTTTTATCGAGATTTCGGGCTGGAAAAACTTTTGTTTCCTTCGGGATAAACACGCGAGGTTCGGAACGCGCACAGCACCACTGACACCCACACATAATCCCAGTAGTTCGTTATCTCGACGCTGACAGCGCTTCGACGAATTTTTCTCCAGATTTTTTTCACCATATCTAAAGTAACGCAGACGTTATTATTGCGTAAAAGTTAAAGTGACGCAAAATTCACGTCACTTATCGTATCTCCTCTAACGTCACACTGATATTTTAATAAATCTCCTCGTTAAGCGGAATCTGCGTTACTTTCCTATTTTTAGAAAAGTAACGCTACTGTGCCTAGTAATCGACACTTACCATACCAGACTACAGCTCTATTCACCATCGGTATATTTATACCGACGGTGAACATAGCTGTAATCTGGTATAATATTAATATAATAATTGGTATATCATTAATGTTATACAATTGTTTATTCTTTCTGTTAATTATTCGATAACGAAACTTGGGCACGCAATAGACAATTTACATTTTGAAACGAAGTAATAGGTCACTTCTTTTTTAGTACTTTATTCAATTACTCAACATACTTTCTATACACAATGCGGTAAAAATATACAAAATTACTTTATTCATGTGGCTAAAAAATTCTTTGTATATGTTTCGACCCTTTCGTAAATGTTTTACAAGAGTTCGTTCGCCGAACGAACGTCAATGGTAACTGGAGTTACAAAATGCGTTTTATGTACACTCGCCACATTTCCCCCTTTATCAATTTGTTATTTTTTTTTTTTATATAATTTTTTACATCTATTTTTATACGTATTTAGTCTAATGCAGATGATTGCTCAGTCCTTCAGAACTATCGTGCGAAGAGCGTCCTCCGGATTGATTTCTAAACAGGCTGTGGTCCCGACGTTGAACGGCACGCCGATACCGCCGTCGAGGACCAAACCCGCGTCGTAACACTGCGATTGCACCGTCAAGTTCGTGCAGAAACCTCGCGGCGCTATGCTCTTTGGCAGAGGCCAAATGTCATTGAGAATTATGTCTCGGATTGCGTAACTCATTCTCAGGTCATCTGCAATCATTTTCGTTTTTTTAATCATATGTACACAATAAAAAATGTCTCATATCAACTTCACAACAGAAGAATCTCTATACTCGATTCTATTCGGCATCTCTTTACTTGTTATATGATTATTCCGTTCTATCGAGGTCTGTGGAGATCGCCAAGAATAAAAAAGCGCGCATCTCGAATACCCAACACAGAGCTCTTTTGATTCTCAGTCATCGATATTTGCAATACATTTTTTTTGTCTTGCTGCGACTTACCGGCAGGAAATTGAAGACTATCGTTGAAAGACGCGCAAATTTTGTCGACTTCCTGTTCCGTGTAATTTTTCGTCGGATCAGCGACTCGCAGCAAATCTTTGACCATCTGCCCGGTCAGACTGTTTATCGCTCTGTACCAAGAGCTCGAGCCCGTACCCGTGCTAACGCACAATCCGGAGCTCTTTACTTTGTGAAATTCGGCATCTTTGCCGATCCTGATGTTCAACGAACTCGTACGCGCCGATAGAGATTCACCGATGAAAACCTGCATCGGAAAAGATCGACGAGTAGTCAATTGAAGTTCGTAATAAAGTGGACTCTAAATATCTTGCTCGTTCGCAGTTGACGAATGACATTCGTGAATACTTCAGTTTGTTCGGTGCCAAAACTCACTTCGTTCAAAGCCAACCACGGTAATCTTCGTTCCCTTCGAACATCGGGCGTCGAGGCTAAATCCCCTCTGTCGTCGGCGTGAAAACTGCAAAAATAGATTCTCGTTGAAACAATAATGCAATCTTATTTAGTCTAGAATTATTCTTCTGGAATAGGATCTTAAATCCTTTGCATCAACGATAGGGATAGCGCAGAAATGACTGATTCGTATTTCCAGTATAACATCACTTCTGGTTGAAAAGTAAGATTTAAAAATGGGAAGCGACGTTTTTCTGTATGATGTTACTTCCGGTAAAAAATGATTACCTGTGAATATAACTATTATCCGTAGCAGAATCCTTGTCGGTGTAATAAGGCCTGTATCTCTCCTGTCCTAAGATTCGTCCCTTCTCGTGCATGTGAAAAGGAGGGTTCCATATACCGGTCCCTCTGAGTATAACGCGAATTCTGTTTCTCATGAGATACTCGTACTCTCCTGCTCTCAGCATCTCAAATATCATTGGTACATTTTCGGTATAGCTCGGGGAGAGCATCAGATATCCTTCCGACGTTGTTGGATCGGAATTTATGCCCAGCATGGGTTTGCTGTTGTCGTAAATGAGATTCGCTCCTAGAAGAAAAGTTCCGTCTCCGCCTATCGTCAAGACCATGTCCGCCCAGTCGAAGTCCGCTTGATCTATTCCCAATCTAAAAACGAACCAACAAATAAATAAATAAATAAATAAATAAATATATCCATGTTGCACAATAAAAAAATTGTGTTCAGTAAAAAAAACTGCATGGAAATTAGACAAACCCGTGAAAGAATTGATAAATTAAAAAATGGTATAATTCTAAGCCAAAGTATTGCACAGCGATCTGTATTAACTGTAACACTGAATAATGTTTGTCTGAGGGAACAAAATAAACGTTTTATATTTTGATTATTCATTCGATTAAAATGGCATTTCCACCCATGCAGCATTTTGTATTTTGTCACAATATTTTCAACATTATCGTTTGTCAGTTATTTAAAGAGTTTGGAATTTTTTTTTATAAAAATTAAGAGCAATATTTTTCATATGCCGACCTGTCCGTAAGCTTGTACTCGATGTTCAGGTTTTTCAGCGTCTCGATGGCTTTTGACACCACCGCTTGATTTTTTTGATGACTGTCGAGCATCGCCTGGCAGTCGGAACCCCTCTCAGCGATCATCGTTTTAATTTGTTTCTCGCTGAGTTCAGGCTCTCGAAGCTTTTCGAAATCATATCTGGAAACTTTTGCAAGTACCAAAACCCTCTTTGGCACAAACGTCGATTCATAGCGTGATGAAATTTGGATACCCTTAAAAATTCTGGACGAGGAATATAGAAGTTGCAGCGTTCCTGATAACAAAAAATCATATTAAAGAATTAATAAAGTTTTGAATAAAGAAACGATTTTTTTTCGTTTTCTTATCGAGACAAGAAAATCTAAGAAACAATACTGGTCAACCTGCTCCTTCTTTGCAATCCCTTTGTCACACGTTGTAGCACAATATGGTTCTGCCAAAAGTAATTTTATAGACAGCTTGCATAAACATTGGGCAATAAATTCTAAAAAATTGGAAATTAAAAAAATCGACACTCGGACACTAATCGACACTCGGACACTGTCAATGAACCCAGAAAAAAATCATGAAAAATCTGAAACCCAGATGTGACTTACGAATTATCAATAATTTGTTGATTCTAAAGTTTGTTTTTTCTTTTACAATTCGCACATTGTGTAGCGCAGTTTCACTTTACTGAAAATAATTTTAGAGACAGGTTGCATGAAAATGAGGCTATAAATTCGTTTATGCCTCTGACTTAAAAGATATTCTTTGCATTGCGGCTCAAGACCAGTGATCAAGTGCCAGCTTAAAAGATCTACGAAAACGGACGTCGAGTGATCCATCAGTATAAAATTGCTAATATCGGTACGCGCTGTGACATTTGAACAATGGTCTCGGATTCATTGGATTACCTAACAGTGCAGCAACAACGACAGTCCGAATTTTCGTCGGTCGATGAGAATAGCAATGGAATAACAAAAAAAATATCTCCGAAGATTGTAATATCGTGAACTGTCACGTGTTCGGAAAGTTTTTACAATTTTAACGTTCGCGATATGGAACCGCATAACCTTGAGTCGGATTTTCTGCTTGGATGATTTTATTACTTTACCTTGCGCGTATAGTTTGTTTATTTGTTTCACTTACGAAAAGTTTCTCTTCTAAGACTGTTGAGAACAGTCATGTCGTTGACAATGAGGTTTTTAACACATATATACACTAAACAAAATAATACCGGGCGACAATGACACGGACGCCCGACGACTCGACAATGAACGCCGACGAACAGCGACGAACGGACTGGAGTAGCTCGATCGCGTTTATCTCGCATTCATACCATCACATACTGTACGCGTTAAAGTTTAGTAAAAATTGACATGAAAAAAAAATCATGCTTTTCATAATTTTTTTTTTCGAAAAATGTCCCAAACCTGTGTTTACGTGAATATTTTTTACGCTGCGAGGTCGCTTCCGGTGTGAAAACGGATCTTCAAACCGGACATGGCGTCACAAAGAATTTCAAATCTTTACGCGTCTCTTCGATCAGTTGTTTTGTTGCTTTGTCGAACGCTTCGTCGTTCCGCAACTCGAATTGCGACTACGTGTTTGAACTTCTCTTCGCGAATAAACCACAAATGTGAGCACGGATTAAACTATGCAGATTAAAGCACAGATTTGGCTTGAGAAAGTAAAACGGATTGTTCAATCCCAATACTTACCTTAGACATCCTACGAGGCCAGGGGACTCTTCGCTGTTCTTGATAATTGCATCGTATTTTTTAATATATATATACTATATACATATAGGTATACTGTTGAACAAGGGAAATGAAAAAAAATTCAACCCACCATCCGAGTATTTACATCAATGCCCGTATTTTCTGTTTACACGCATCGCTTACACTTTATATTGATTTATTTGCAGTACATTAATGCTTGACTCGTTTAAATTTTTTTCGCCAATAAACCACAGATGTGACCACGGATTAAACTATACAGATTAAACGACAGATTTATCTCCAGAAAGACGAAAGGATTATTCGATCCCAATACTTACTTTTGACAGCCTTCAAGGTCAGGGTACTCTACGCTGATCCTGGCGATCGCACCTCATTAATTTAAGTGTAATAAAAAAATATGTTCAACGAGGGAAATTAAAAAAATTCAACCCATCATCCGAATATTTACATCAATGTCCGTATTTTCTGTTTACACGCTTCGCTTACACTTTATTGATTCATTTGCAATACATTAATTAAGTCTGTTTAAATAGCATTTTTGGAGACGCGCCTATCGCGAGTCTCCGATTATACTATAGACAATCATTACCACTATATTGAATCTCCACTCCTCTCTATCTCTCTCTCTTCCTCTCTCCCTTTCTCTCGCTCTCTCCCGTATTCTCTGTGTGAGTGTATGTGTGTGTTTGTTTGTTTTCCGTTCAATCAATCATCGACGTTTTAGCATTTATCGATATAATAATTGTTATCATAGTTCCTATTATCGTTATTTATTAATATTATTATTATTATCATTACACTATTTTAATATGTATATATATATTTATATATATATATATATATATATAATGTATCGTAAAACCGACGTTTAAAAACTAAAATTCGTATAAAAAGCGTCGTTATTCGTACTAACAATGTAACTGTACTATTTAAATAATTAAATCTTAAAAAATTATGTTGTTTTCTTGTTTGTTGTTTTGTTTGTCGGATCGTGCTGTGGCGTGTTGTTTTTTCTTTCGTGTACGTGTAGGTTCGAATGATATCTAACACTCCGGCTATGATGTAACGTATATATTGATCGTGGACAAAAGAGAGATGTTTTTTCTACAATTTTCGACGCAACGTACTCCACCGATCGATACGATCATTCGGTCGGCTCGTTTTTTTTTTCTTTTTATGAACAGAAGCCGAAAGGGTACAGTGCGCGATTTTAACCGAACGAATAATTAAAAAATACAACATTTCTTTCATTCTCTCAAACATACGTTATCTACAGTTACAGTGAATACGGTTCGCTGTTTGAAACATCGGCTACAAATTGTCCAATTTTTTTTTATTTTACGTTTTTTTTATCGATTCGGAGTACGCTGCATCAAATATTTCACGGTCTTATTTAATTTCGTTCTGTTTATTTTTCATTATATGAGCACCCTGCAGGCCACAATTTCGTAGACATATAACTTCGACATATTTATTTATTTATTTATTTATCATTCAGTTATATTCAAGTCGTGCAAATACTTTTTTCCTCTTTTGTCTTCTTTCTTTTTCTTTACTTCTTTAAATATCTACGAATGTTTATCGTAATAACTGTTCGTTTACTTACTATTTAATGACCTTAACGTGGTTTATTCCGTAGCTTAGCATATCGTCGTCGTTAATACCGCCAATAATTTACATCGATTACATTTACAAAAACAATTGGGCTTTTTTTTCTTCTTTTTCATTAATAATTCAACGCTCGCAATACTCGGGAACACATTCTCATCCGTACTTGGCGCAAACCCCTCGCTGCCTTGACCGACTTGCAATCTTTTGCGCCAGTTTTTCTTTCACACTATGAACTAAACGAGAAAGAAAAATACGACTGCCAGCCTCTGAGCTCAATCTGTGATCGCCTTTTTCAGCCAGCTCGCGCTATTACGTATTTGGTAAAATTGCAGTCGTTACACGAAAATTAGAAGACAGAACACGCGAACATCGGCAGAATCAATTGCGAGTTGCGTCAGTTATAAAATTATCGAACGTTTAGTTTTTTTTTAAATATACTTTGTCATTTTTTTATGTTAAAAGATTCGTCACCACCGTCGAAGTTGGTTGAAAATTGTGAATTAAAAAATGTGGTACTATCGAAAGTTTCATCCGTCTAGGCATGTTTTTCTTTTTTTTTTCAAATTCAAATTCGATTTTTGCTTTTAATGGAAATTTCGCGGACACAAGGAAGCTTCAACGAAAACTCAAACTATGGCCAGACACTCGACCATTCAAAACCAGTCGACACTGGGAGGATGTCAATGAACACAGAAAAAAAATCATGAATAATCACAAATGCATATACAAGGTACGAATTATCAATAATTTGTTGATTCTACAGATTTTTTTTTTTACGATTCCTAACTTTTTTTTCTTTCAGTCCACACATACGCCCGTGCTAACTACCGATGCATCCACTTACGACGAGAGATTCTCTATACAACGACGTCTATCTGTTTTTTAAAATTATTATTTATTATTTATCATGCGTGTGGACTCCACCTTGGCTTTCATTCTTACCTACCTATAACGATTTCTAATGCCACTTTTCGAGAAGATCGGTTATTTTGTTTGTTCTACTCTCTCGTTCCACTTTTGTGTGTATATATGTATATATATATATATAGAGTTTTTTTTACATATATATTTATATGCTTGATGAACCCGCTCGTCTCTTCGGCCCGCGATCTTCTAATTAATTATCATCTAGTCGGCGTTTAAGTCCTACGTGAGGTCGAAATCGCAAGATCTCCATATTCGATATATACTGTGTGTATACACGTATGCACATGTACATACGATTTATCTATCGTTGTTCTTTCAATCTTGAAATTTTTTGTGTGCATTTTTTTCTGCTTACACGTCTTTGCGATAAATACATCCGGGCGTTTAATTTTTTTCCGATGGTACAATTTAAAATACTGACATGCAGATACAACTTGACGGCTAACGAAGGCTCACTCGTTTCCGCGAAGGAATTTTTATCGGGTATTTTTTTTTCTTTTGTTTTGTTTGTAATCACTTTGACCGTTATAAAAAGCTCCTAAGATTCATCACACGACGCTTCAGCATAGCATTGACGGAGAAGAAAATAATATACGATCAAAGGTAAAATGCTAATTCGGGATATTTTGGAGTGGGATCTTGTTGCAGGCGCAAAACTGCGCAAACTTTCTCTCTGGAATTTATTTTTCAAAACCCGAAGTTTTCGTAACACCGCAGTGCGAAGCTTTGACCAATCAGATCGCTCGAAAACTGACTCAAACGCAACGCGCTCGGTTCTCGAGAACGATGGACACTGGTAAGATTTTCCAAAGGGAAAGTTTATCCATTTTTTGAACATCCAATACGATCGCACCTTTCTTTTTTTTTTATTTTGTTTCCTTCTCGAAGGGGGGGAACTGATTTTCATATATTTTATATATTTTCTTCTCTCGATCATTACTTTGCAAAATATATAATTTTTTTTTTATTATGCCGATAGCGCGTCGTAATTTAAGCCTATATAATACAACTGCGAATTGAATTTCTAAATCGCTTTAGGCAGAAATAACTCGTTTTCTGTAAGTACAACGACCATTCTCTCTTATCGTTTTTTTTATATCGATTGTAATTACGTTACGAATCTTCGTGGTAATTCTCAGCGGAGCATCGTTCCCAAGAATAATATAATATCGACGACCACTAGAACGCGGCCGGTCTCTTGGAAGTTGATTATTTTTTCCGTATTTATTTTATTTGTTTGTTTTAATTATTATTATTATTTTTTTATTCAATCCGTATCACTCACTATTTCTGTGTGGTTATCGGAAGATGTCTAACCTCATTCGATTAGTAGTAGAAATGCGCAAAACTGTTGCAAGTGTTGCGCGATCTCCCCGAACCTCAGCTGTGCGTTGGCGGGGGAGGGGGCGGTGCACCGGTTATCTCGGTCCATCGCATCTCGAAGAAGCTTCGCATACCGTGACCCGCCTTTCCCACTGGACTATCGTCCTCGTTGAATACCTCGCAGTTGATGAACATCTGTCTGACGTCGGTGCAAAATTCGTCGCGCGACTTGTACCTGATGATCAGAGGGAGGCGCATCATGAGTTTTGTTTTTTTTGCCATTCTTTTTTTTGTCATATATTTTTAACACGTTTTCCACGCAACGCGAGATTAAGAAGGTTTCTCGGCAGTACGCTCCAATCGTAATCGGGCTCTCGCTAAAAATCGGGCAACAAATTTCTAGGTCGTACTGAGGGTGAAAAAAAGCAAACATTCCCTTGGGACAATTTTCGTAGCGTCGTTCTCGATACACGCGGGTCAATAAAGAGTAGGTTTTAGAGAGGTCTCGTTGGCTGAGACTTGTAACCGCTTGTATGTATCATTTTTTGTTCTTCCAATTTCGGGATTCTTCGTTAACGGAAACTTTTTTTTTTTTTGTTAATGTTTTTAATTTTCTCAATTTTTTTTAGTCATATTTCAATGTTCGACATTTCTACGTTTTCTTGATACTATTAACGCTGTCTTATTTCATTGAGCAGAAATGTACTGCCTCGGCCGCTCGTTAAACGAGGCTCAAAGTAATTAAAAAAAATCGACTGACTTCTACGCATAAATTTTTTCTACCCCGAACTAAAGGAAAAGAAGTCGATGAAAAGAAATAAAAAAAAATAAGTCCTAATTTAATTGAACTGTGCTACTGGAAAGCCTTCTTAAAACTTGCGTTATTCGTAGGATAAGCGTATATAACACTTACACAGTGTCCTGCAACTTCTTCTTAATCGTACTGAGATCCATTGGTGTTTTAATGATCTTTTTGTATGTCGGAAATTGTTTGGTGTTCACCGGCAACAGAAACGGCCAAGCCTCGTCCTGCTGTTCCAATTGTTCAAGCAGATGCTTGCACGGTGCAAGCTCGCGTTGCTGTTTCTTCGTCAAGTTCCTGTTGTTTCCTCCCCCTCCACCTCCGCCAAAGCTCGCACCGGCGCCTCCCGCACCTCCACCTCCTCCTCCTCCGCAGGCGCTGCCAGTGTTGCTAGCACCTCCGCCGCTTGCTTCCTTCCTCGGCGAAGCCGTCGGTGTTGGCGGTTCCGACGAACTGACATCCTCTACGTGCGTGTTCGATGCCGTTGACGGCGTTGGACTACGACGCAAAACAACAGACATGGCGTTATTTCAATCGATCTCCAATCACGCTAGATTCGTACCGGATTAAGAAGCTTCTCGACGTAGAGTTTTTTTTTGTTTTTCTTTTCTTTCGTTCGCTTAGTCTTTTTTTTTATTTTTGTCATTAAAATCGTTTATCGTCGCTGTAGTTTCGACGAAATTGTTTTTTTTTTGTTCTCACAGTGAGAGAGTTACGTTAAAGAACGGAAACGTACATTTTTTTCGTTTTTTTTTCGACAGAGTTCGAGAGAGAGAGAGAGAGAGAGAGAGAAAGAGAGAGAGAGTTGGAATCATCTCCCAGGCGGAGACGACGCTGAGCGAATGTTCACGCAAAGTTGACGGATTGACGTACAGGGTGTCCCTATCAAACGAGTCTCATAGGTTTTTTTTTCTTTTTTTAAATTAATGCAGAGTGCATCCCCCATCGAAACGTACCATTATCACGAACGCTCGAGGCAACGTTACCGACGGCACTTCTAACGTAGGAGCATACTGCATCTAGCCTCTCGTGGAACACCCTGCATGAAACAGATTGGGCTCTTGAGACAGCAAAGAGGCGTGTGTATATTTTTTTTAACGTTATTTTTTCGTATTCGTTCGACGATTCTATCACACAGGCCGTGGGGGGTATATATATAGTTTTCTTTTATCCTTTAATATTATTCGTAATAATATATATAAAAAAAAAATATCGTCGGTCTTTTATATAATAATCGCACGATCGATGCAGAACTGTATATGCAGACGGTTTCGTTTCGGTTTTAAATCATTTATTCAATTCGGGAATAACTTGCTTATCAATTGCGTTCGATTAAATATTCATTAAATTAAGATTGAGTTTTTTTGTGTTTTTTTTGCGTTTTGTTTTTTTTTTCGTTTTTCGTGTAAGACGTGAGTGTAAGTTGATCGGTGTTGCTGTTGTTGCTGCTGTTTCTTGTTGACACAGTGTTCTACTTGTGTGTGTAGTGTTTTATTGTATGTGTTTGTTTCTTAAGATTCGGTTTTTTTACGTGTTTCGGTTTTTCGTTTGTTTTTTTTTTTCTTATAAAAAACATGGTGAATCTCAACGAGCTGGCACGTTTGTTTGGTTTTAACGTAATCACCTAGCTGGCGGATGATCGGAACTTTCACTGTCTCGGGTTGTCGATCCCCCCCCTTTGGTGTGACTCCGCCGAGTGCTGTTTCTCTTCTTTGGTTGTTTACTGTGGCAGTTCGAACAGTACCATTTCCCTCTTGGCATCTGCAAAATCCCGATTTTTTTTTGTTATTCGTTGTTTCGTGGTACCG
This sequence comes from Stenichneumon culpator, assembly GCA_964017025.1. NCBI lineage: Eukaryota > Metazoa > Arthropoda > Insecta > Hymenoptera > Ichneumonidae > Stenichneumon > Stenichneumon culpator. Next base: position 12,245,576 of record OZ024779.1, on the reverse strand, counting down.
AATTTTTAAAAATGAATTATTTCTCTACAATGTTTATACAATGTTTTTATTTTTTCTCAATGTACCTTCGGCATAACGGGATTGTGGCAGTCGGTGTGATAAGCCCGAGGGCACAGCTCGCACAGGACCAAATTCTTGCCGACCCTCTTTCCGCACACCAAGCAATTTCTCTCGCCGGTAGCTTTGTTCATGCACTCGTGACAATACCTGTGGAAAAAAAATAAAAAAACAGAATTAAATTAGCTTCTCGTTTATTTCAATAGTGAGTTTTTTTTAGTGCGAGGTCTCATTGACATTACTCACCAATCACCATCAGGAATGTTTTCCATTTTTGGACGGAAGCAGTAAGTATGATAGCCGCGGTCACAGCCGTCGCAGAGCAACAATTTGTCCTCGTTGTCACCACTGTGACAAAACTGGCAATTCTGCAACAAGGAAAACTCTCGCTATTTGAAAACAGGAAACCGGTGAGAATGTGGTTTCGTTTTTTTTTGTTTTTTTTTTTATTGTACCGTCAGCGAGAAGTTGTCTCACATTTTCAGTACAACAACGGTTGACCGGACTGCGGTAGTCCCAGCCGAGCCTCAAACATCGATACAGCGTAAGCGTTTTAATCATGCAACGAAGAAACATTTGCAAAAGGTTTTTTTCACCAGCGATTATGAAACAAAAGCAGCTGTACGAAAAATAAGAAAAGCTTGACCAGTTAATCAAGATGTTGCTCCAACGATTTATGCGATTAACAAAATAACTAAAAATGTTGCCAAAAGATGCTTGCTAATTCGATGGAAAATAATTATACAATATGGGACGAGAGTTCATAGCTCATAGGCGATGAAAAAAAAAAAAAAATTTAATGTAAAAAAAGCTCGCGATGAAAGTGAATTTTTATAATAAAAGAAAAAATTGACATCAAGCAAACAATTCAAATGCGTTACTAGACGAATAGAAGGCAAGCGGCTGTTACTTTTACATGCTAATACCGTTACGTTAAACTCTGACCACTTTTTAGCTTTGTATGTTTTCATTTTTTTTAAGACCAAAAAAATGCTTTTTACTGCGCAATCAAAGTGAGTCCCACTTATTACCGAAGTGAAATACTGATCATTGATTTTTTCGTGTAAAGTACGGACTCGAGATATTAGTTGGACGCTTACACGTTCACAGCGATGCAGATAAGATTGGCGACACGCGGGGTTAACGATTAGTAAACAGTTATCGGCGTCTAAATAATGCCGCCCAATGTATATATTTTGTAAATAAAACAACACAATCTATGTTTGTTCGTGAGTGTATGTTTGACAAGGATACGGCGTGTGGAAACGGATTGTTTCCTGACTGAAGTCTTACGAGTTTTTGTTTTTTGTTTTTTTTTTGTGGTGAAGCCTGTTGGATATTCATTCATGTTCAATGATCGTCGAGAATTTTTCCACGAGGAAATATATCGTAGGAAGTATTATGCAAATTTTTCCGGGAATAAAAAAAAATTACGTTATTCTCTCGATTAGATAACGCGGAGGAAAAAATTTGGTGTAAAGGGAATGAGGAATGCATTTTTTTTCGGTTAGTAAGTTAGTGCGAATACCCACAGAGGCCTGAGTAGTAGTCAATAGCTGATTGTACTGAGTGGTAGCTTTGAGTGAGACGCAGCGGTTTCGTAGCTTGACGCAGACCGAGTTTCTAGCTGGTGTTAGACTCACAGCCTTCATGATGCTCTTGTCCCAAGCGATGCTGGCCTCGAGCATGTAAAGTGCCATTGCGAGTTGTGCCGACGTGTGAGCGCGCGCCGTGGCTTCGCGCCAGTTGTTCAACCCTCGCGGTGTCGTCTCCTCTTGGGGCGGTGCTGACTGTCCACCCTCGGATGAAGAGTTCAAACTTGCGTTCGCTGCCGCTGCCTGCTCTGCCTTTAACGCTGCCAGATTTGGATCGCCGGTGCTGAGGGTAAAAAAAACCGAAAAATCAATTAGTAACGTTTCGAATGCCAATCGCTATAACATTTTTGTTAAGTTCAATCCGACGTACGGTAGACGACCGCTAAGTTGCATGCTCGAAAGCCAACCCAATTAGGCACGACCGGATATAAGTTGGATTTCCCACTGCTTGCTAAACTTGGAGCAATAACGATTTGATACGCAGGTGACAAAATAGATAGGCAGGTAGACGGACTCCTAGAAAAGGCTGATCCAACTTACCCGGTCGTGCTTCGTCAGGTTTAGCCGATCAGTAAAACTTACGCGGTCGTCTACTGCTATTAATAGATATTCTTACGCTCAAGTTGGACGAGAGATGGAACTTACCAGATGCCCAGAGGTGGCTTCAGGTATCTCCTCTCGATGGCGGCCTCGAGCGAGAGTAACCTCTGTCTGGCTTGCTCGACGGCGTTCACCTGTTCCATCTCGTTGAGTTTCTCTATCTCCTCGGCCTCTTCGGTTCCCGCCCTCGGAGGCAACTTCCATCCTTTTACCTGCATGCTTGCATTTGCAACTTTGTCCTCGAGAGCTTCGACCTGCTCGAGCAGCTGGGCGTCGACACGAAGAGCTACTTGTTCACTCCAGTCTTCCGGACGATCGGGCCTCGATATCGGAGGGTCACCCTCCTCGCTCGAGGTCGAGCCCAGATCCGTCGCCGAGACGTTGCCCGGATCCACGTGAATCTTTCCCGTTACCGCAAGGAACGATTCCATCGTCGCCCAGGTCGTTCGCTTCAATTCTCTTTCTCGAACTCCACGGGAGTGCAAGTGCTCGAGCAACTCTTGGAACGTATCGACGTCCGTTATCCTCCACCATCCGTAACGCAGATCTGGAAAGAAAATGCAATTAATAATTTTGATCACAAATCCAATGTCTTTTTTTTTGTTTTTTTAATTCGAGCGGAATCTTGGCGAAATGTGAATTTTACCTTTCGGCACAGGTTTAGCCTCTCCAGGCGGTGGCAATCCATGTATTTTCAAGTACTCCAATTGCGCGGCCTCCTCCTGCGTGAGGATTAGAGGAGCCGGACTGTCGCATCTGTCGTAATTCGGACTCGCCGGCGGTGGGAAAATCGGTATTCTCAGTTCCGTCGGCTCGGCTATACCGAAGATCTGCTTCGTGCTCGGTCCAGGAGTGTCGCAGGTCTCACGCGGCAAGATCGAAAACCAGTGAGTCTCTGTGTTATCAGCTGAAATCAAATAATAGCGTCGGCATTAAATTTTCGTACCGTAAAATGAAAAGGAAAATTAAATTAAATTAAAGGTCTTGACACCGTTAATGCGGCAGATTTTTTTTGAATTTTTGGCATATCGCGAAGTATTAAAATTTGTATCGAAGTAAACTTTTGATTGGGAATGTATGTGTGAAGCATCCTTAAGGTTAGCGCTCCAGCGCCAACGAACCTCGGCCCCGCGCGAAGCTTCGGCAATATAGTCCAGTGTTTATGAAACTTCAAGATTGTTTTCTTAACCGTTATTACCGTCGTTCGAATAATGTTACTAACCGGAAATGAAGCTGCCGTTGAGTTCTTTCCCATTGTGCAAATTATTCATATGATTGTATTTATCGCCATTGGGTATCGTCTCGACGATCTTGTCCTCCATCATCTTAACAACGGGCTTCGGAGTGTCGCACTTCTCGCCATCCTCGCCCTCTTTCTTGATCTCTTCGACCTTAACGTCAACTTCCATATTGACAACCTCCGTTTCCTGCTTTATCTCCTCGGAAGTGACGTTGGTCTTGGCGTCGGCCATCGTGTTGCTGTCGTTTTCCATTTTTATCTCGGCCTTCGGACTCTTCGCCTCTTCCTCGCTGACAGAATTCTGCATCGGTTCTTTCTTGCAATTGATTTCCTCCACTTCGGGTTTGGGCTTTTCGTCGACGGGCTTCAGATCTTCCTCTTGCTGCTCGGCCGCGTTGAATTTCTTCTCCTCCTTGACCTCGTTCGGCGCTTCGTTCTCGCGATTCTCCGTGTCAATTTTTTCAACTTCCTCCTCCTTCTTCACCTCCTCGGCGATCTCCTCGATCGGTCTGTCCTTCCACTTCTCGTCGAGATCGGCCTGAAGATCGAGTATCTCCGGCTCGGCGCTCTCCATCGCCTCGACGAATATTCCACCCGAGCACGGCAATTCCCAGTATCGCCTCCAGTAACGATCTTGACCAAAAACGTGCGCCCTCAACGACTTCGACGAACAGTTCAACTTCTGCAACTGCTCCTCCGACTGTTTAAGCAGCTTGTCCAACTTCTTGCCCAGCTCCTCGCCCGACAAATTCTTGTCCTCCTCCTGCACATCAAAGAGATAAATCTTTTTAGAGATTATAATAAGAGTTCAAGGTTCCGAGTAGAAAAATTAAATTAAAAAAGGCCCGAAATGTCGATTACACATTTTTTTTTTATCGTCGAGTATCAACTTACCTCTTCGGGCTGAGTGCCTTCGCTCTCGTTTTCGGACATGTCCTCGACCTCGTCGTGAACTTCGTCGTGAGTATTGGATTCCTCGGGTGTCGGAGTCGTGCCGACGGCAGTGGATGTCGTGTTGCCTTCGCTTCCCTCCTCGCCCTCCTTCTTCTCGATCGTGATCGTATCTCCGGTCTTGTTGATTATCACGCCGACCGCTTCCATCCGTAGTTTTCGGCTGTGTAGTTGCCTCAGTCTGCGATCGAGCGGGGGAAACAAATATTTGAATGGCTCAATCAAGATGACCGCGGGAGTTCTCGATCAATTGATGGTTTAACCCTTCATGTACGGGATTCTCGCCCAGCGAGGATCTCGTACGTGAAGTGTTAACAGTAATTATTATCTACCGACGAAACGTTTCTCCAAATAGGACGAAAAGTAAAAAAAAAGTCCAAACTCACTTTCTGATCTTGGTGTCGAGAACGAACCGTTCCTTCTTCAACTGCGCGACGCTCTCGAGACCGCCCTCGATCTGTCTGATCACAGCCTTGTTTTGCAGAAGCTCGTTGCATAGAAAAGCGAGCATCTGCGCTTTGTGCGTAGGATTGAGAGCGAGGAACGGCTTGTCCCGGAGTCTCTCGGACATTTTCCATGTCTCGTTGTTGTGCAGGTGTTCGTAGAATTGGGCATTCTTTCCGGAACCCGAAGACGGATAGTCGCCGCCGTTCTGATGATGATCGGCAAATCTCTTGTCGCGCTCACGCTCGAGACAAACACCCGTCAGCGCTTTCACCTCGCCGGTCGCGTTGGCGTACAGGTATATGCGCAGAACTTCGCTTATATTCGCGTGCGTTATGTCGGCCTGTCGAAGACTCTGTCCCAGGCCCGTGGTGTGACGAGCGGGCTGCGGTATTCCCGGATCCTCGATAGCGCAGACCAACAAATGGGTCATCACCGAGAGCATCTCTTCCTCGGCTTCCTCGTCGTTCAACAGGGCGAGCTGCAGACTCTTCAAACTTGGCAGTGATTCCATGTCTGCAATTAAAAAGTCATTAATTACTCGTCGCTTTAAAAATTGTTATCGCTGGAAATAATTTTTTTTATATATATTTTCTAAACAACGGAAGATTGTTTTTACGAAGAGTTAAATTAATTTAATTTACCAAAGCCTAGGGTTTCGCCAAAGTTGTGCAGGAACTCGAAGACCATGACGATGTCCGAGAAGGCTTGACCGGAGAGCTTCAGACCTGGTAATCGTTTTATCTTCGGCAGGGCTCTGTGATCTGAAAATTAAAAAATTATTCAAAAAAATTAGTAAAATGACTAAAATTAATATTATATACATTTTTAAATATCGTCCTATTTTTTTTTTTTTATTATTATTCAGATATGAGAGGAGATTATTACCGGTAAGTTCCATATCTTCTACAGGCTTTCTGATCTGTTCGACCAGCTCCAATTCCATTTTTCTTTGCTCGGCGCGTTTTTCCTTGTTAGCGATTCTCTCAGCTCTCGCCTCCAGTCGTTTCTTCTCTCTCTCCTCCATTCTTCGACGATTCTCCAGAGCTCTCACCAGAGCCATGTGCTGTCGCCTTCTCTCACGTTCCTGAATTAACCCACAAGCGAGAATATAGATCGTGTGTGTGTGTACATTTTTTTATCGAAAAAGATTATAAAAAAGCATTGCCGAGGGAAAGTGGAATTGGGAGAAATTTATTTTTTTTGTCCAGAAAATGGTGTCTTCTTCTCTCGTTCCGTTTGTTGAGGATAATTTGATATTATCTGGCACGCGTAAACGAGCACACTCTCGACAAGTCAAGCCTACAACCGCCCCAAACACGCTTTATCAACTACCATTACGAATTATAATAATTGATTAGTATTAATTTATCTATGCTTTTTTTCGCACGCACTCTACCAGAGAGGTACAACACCGTGCATGATACGTTTATTTAAGAAAAAAATGTCTCGACTGAGGCTCAGAAATTAAGAAATTCGAATTGACGAAACGTATTTTATAAATATTTTTTTTCAACTTCAGTGACTTTTGAAGTCGAACGAGTAAAAAGAAAAACGTATTGAACAGGCTTTTCAAAGAGAAAAACGAGTTTTCTATTTTGAAATGCTGATCAGTCCCGTCCGTACCGCTCGATTCTTCTCAAAGCCGGAACTAGCGCCAATCTAACAGCCGCGTAATGGATTTTTTTAAAATCTCGTCGATCGAATGAAAAAAATTATATATATATATCGTTTTTCTCAAGTTATACTTTAGAATTGATAGATTAGATGGAGAGAGGAGTAGAAGCGATAGCGTAAGACATGTAAGTTAGAAGGCCAAGCGACGAGGGCACTAAAAATCGATTCTAACGTCTCACAATCGTTTTTATTGTCCTACTAGTTTTAATTATTTTATTAGCAGGAATTAGTGCGAGTCGTTGTCGAGGGATAACGCTTAGAGATATTGAAAACTAACAACGACATCGAGTTAGTATTGAGTTTGGAGTGTTTTAATTTTTGTTTTAATTTTTTTTTGTGCTAGATTGGGTATGAGACATACCAGCTCGACGGTGTAGAGCATCTCGCGCTGCTTGCTGAGCTCCTGCATGTACATCTGCAGCACAAAACACATCCAGTCCACCAGTGCTCAAACCTCAAACTTTCGTCACGAGCAAACTAATAATCTTTCACTCTTTTTACGTCTTTGCCCCATTTTTTTCTTTTCTCCTTTCGCAGACCTGTTGCTTTTTCGTAGCCATATTGTATAAAAAAATCCTAGTAACAACTATACTCATCCCAACAAATCCTGCGTACTCCAATCGAGTACGAACAAACTTTTACAAAACTTAATACGAATCACAGCACAAAAGTATGAAGCATTACATTATTGACGACACAAACGTGGACAGAAATTTATTGTCGAATAGACGATAATGGAAAGAACCACCTCGATTCACGGTGAAAAATTTGATGCCATTTACAGGTTCACTGCTCTCGGAGACACCGAAAACTTTTATTTTCTCTACATTTTGATTGCGCGATTATTTAAAAAATTAAAAAATATAAATTGTCCCATTATTTAAAAAATTAAAAATAAATGGTCTCATTATTTTTTTAAATGTTCTAATCAAAGTGAATGCTCTACAGTGTGTCTCCGAGTTTTCAAAGAGTACCCGCGACTCGTGCACATTTTTAAAACATTTTAAATGCTCAAACTTGCCACTACATTCGTTATAACAAATATTTGTGCTTATCTCGCCTGAAATTTATTCACGATAATTATGAAAGGATTACTCGAAACATTAAAATATTTATTTATTTTTAACAATAAAGCCTAAGGCAGTGAACCTGTTACCTGACAAAGATAATTCTACATTATTCAAAGCCGTAGTTTCCGATCCAGAGATATAACTCGAACGTACGTAGACAAAATCACGAATTAATAGAAGCAACAGCTATCTACGAACACACTGCAATCTACCTCGAGCGGCGCAGCCGTTAAATCTTTATAATCCGATGCTAAGCTCACCTGTTCCTTAAGCATAACTGCCTGCTGCCTCTTAAGCTCTCGTTCCTGAAAGGAATAAAGAATTTTTTTTAGATTAACAAGAAAAGAAGAACGAAAAACTCCGAGGAAAGACGAACGATAATAAAAAAAATGCTTCGTATTTCGGTTTTTTTACCTGTTGCTTCCGTTGCTGCTCCTCCATCCGGATCTTCTCCACTTCCTCCTGACGTTTTTTCCGGGCCTGCGCATATACCAAACTCACAGTAAATCGTATTCGTTTGATCTATTTTTTTATTAAAAAAAACATATACATCTTTTTTTTGCTACGTTAATTTAGACGATCGTGGTAAAAAAATGATTAAAAGTTAATTTTGTGAGATGGAGAAAGCATGGCAATTATCAACCAAGAGAAAAAAACGTTAAAAACAATTTAACGCATATATATAATTTCTTTTTATAATTGCGATTGAAATAAAAAATTTGGATAGAGCGAGCATCTCGTCAAATTTTTACCTGGTTCATACTTGCCACTAATTTTGTTGAAGCTATTATTCTATTTTTATTTGATTTTTCTTTTTTTTCGTAAATTGTGCTGTGTGCCTGGTAAGCTGAAAGCTCGCGCGGATACGAGAAGTCGAGAGTTTAGATTCGTGCGGTTCGATCGCCAACTCGGAATGAGGCCTAACAAATGTCTTCAAAATTCTATTTCCTTTAGGTTTTTTTTTTTTTTTCGTTCTTCTTACTGTTGCCGATTTTTAAATTTATATTCCTAACCATTCGTGAAGCTTCTTATATCAAGGTAAAGCGACTATTGTTTCACGAGTGAAACCAGAGGCGAAGAAAAATAAAGCTCTACTCTAGGAACTAATCGTTTTGCAGACAAAGTTTTTTAGACAAGTTTTGATATTCCATCGTTTCCTTTTTTTTGAATCGCGAGATAAGACAGTTACGATGAAAAAATGTAAATCATAATTTTCTATCACTGGAACAGAAAAACAGAACGTAAGGATGCTTTTCTACTTTGAGGAAAATTGAACGGTGCAGAGTAGACAAATTGGACACGTAAAATAAAAAAATATAAAATTTACAATTTTCCATTGGAGAACCGACGTGAATTGGAATTGATTGAAACACCTAATGTGACTTCGGCACAAATTAATGAGAGTAGGTTCAAAATATAATTATCAAATTTTCGTTTGGCCAATGGAAAGTTGCAAAAATAATTTTTTACTTTGGGTCCCTTTTTTAATCGGGTCTGCAACGCTCAATCCTCCCGACAAATAAAAACCACGATTTGATGCGATGACATGATTAAAATAATAAATAATATCGATAGCACGTTGTCACGTGAGTTATATTCGGCATGAAAATAACAATAAAAACAGTTTAACGTGACACGCATCTCTGAACGAGTGTCGTACGATTAATCGAGGTACGCACACTCATTTTTTTTCTCTTTATACCAATAATAAAGAAATCTTATAAAAAAATTTCAATTGAATACTTGACCTTGTATAAAAAAAAAGAATTTCATGCATAATACGGAAAATTGTGAAAACTAGCGTTTTCGAGTGAATAGATAAAGATAGATAGGCCAAGCAAAGTATGTAAACAGCTTAGTAGCTCACTTCCCAATATAGTGAAAGAAAGAAAAATGAAAAATCGTGGAATATTAATATCATTAATAAAGAAGAACCAGAAGATGATAAACCCACGCAGTAGAAGAAAAGTACGAATAAGAATTATGTAAATGTAATGAATAGAAGAACATCGTGAGGGAACGTTGGGACAACAAGAAAAAAAATCATAGATACGCACTATAAACACTGTAACACGAAGAAATTTTTGTTTTTCTTTCGAACAATAATAATAATAATAATAATAATAATAATAATAATGATAATAATAATAGTAATAATAAATAATACGAAGATGTTATTTAAATAATGAAGCGAAGAGCGTCCATGCAAGGGCCAAGCAATTATCGGCAAGTATATGCACATATTGTATCGTGAATAATAATCTCGCCTTAAGCATATGATAAATAAGAAAAAATATGATAGATAGATAGTAAAATGTAGCCATCGATCATAGTAGAAGAATTAACATTAATAATTACATTAATTTATTAAACGTATAGAGATTGAGATAGAATAAGATTTATAATTAAACGTCAACGCGAATAGTATAATTAATGTCGATGTAATAATGGAATAAAAAAAAAATAACAGTAGTAGCAGTATAGTATGTAAATGTAAAAATGTTGTATACTTGGCTCTCGTCAAAAAGATACTTCAAAAAACATTTGCATGCTGGATAAAATTCTTATTATGATTATTATTATTATTATTATTTTAGCTAGCTGTTATATATAGTGACAGGAGAAGCTAGGCACAGGATAGTATTGCGGCAGATGGTATTATCGTAACTACCCCTACGAACGTCAGCATTTCTTTTTTTTCATATGTATATTATTATTTTTTTTTCTTTTTGTTTTTTTTTTCGATTGTACCCATCAATCCTTTCTCTATACTTTCTCTCCCTCGTATATTGCCGGTACGACAATTCTGCCTCTCGCAGCAGCCATTTTGTTTTTTTTTTAAGCGAGCTCGAGCTGCACGATATAAAGTATCGACATCCCCATTTCAATTTTTTTTTCTTTTGTTTCTTTTATGTATATATATATAACAATTTTTTTTTATTCTCTTTCGTTCCGACTCGACGGTGTCGGAGAGCTGGTGTTTGTGTGTCGTGTGCGCGTACGTGTGTTTCATCTCTGAGACGAGTCTGGTAGCTTCGGGGTTATCGACTCGAACCACGACCGTCTCGTGCTAGATTTTTTATTTTGTTTTTTATAGAAAAAAAAATATAAAAATAAAAACGAGTGAAAGAAAAAAATATATATATTGAACAATTCATTTGCCTCGCACAGCCAAGCGAATTCTTCGACTAGGTATGTGGTCTAATGCGGGGATAGTCGACGAGAAAAGAGACGGTGTCGGTCTACCTTTCTCGAGGATTTCTCGTCGCAAACTACGTAATTTCTCTACTTCAGCTAGACACATGTGTACGGTGGTACTTTTTTTTGTTCTTTTTTTCGTCAGGATCAGTCGTTCGGGATTGTGAGACTCGGCTCCGTGGGCGAAGGATGCTCGGGCTTTTTTTTCGAGAGATTGGACGAACGGGGTGTCGCGGTCGGTGTTGAGAAGATTAAAGACCAACTATGGCACGGTAAACGATGCTACTCGAATTATTAATTCACGTTCAGATTTACGAATATGTATGCAAAATAAATGAAAATTTCATTCTGATCTGAATATCTTTACCACCATCGCTTGGTGTACACATTTTTCCAACATCATACTCAAAACCTCAGTGTGCAAAAAAGAAAATAGAAAATAAGCTCGAAAACCCTGTAAAAATTCATATAGCATCATCCACAACGCTACAGTCCGTATCTCTTATCAACCCAACACGTCCCTTTCCCTTCGATGTTTAAACCCTTCGGATACAAATTCCACAGTTTATCATTTAAAAAAAAGCCTCAAAAAGCTTCACAAACTCCAGGAGTATGATTCATAATTCCCTGCAGAAAATCTCTTGGACAGGCACTCGAGGGCTGGGTGGTTGGGGTCGGAGGGTGTTTTTTTTTTCGTGGGGTTAACGACATCTTACCTCCAGCATTTCCTGATTTTGCGTTTGGGTCTGGGCCTGCTGGGTGTTGTTGTCCAGTTGTTGTTGTAGTTGTTGTGGTTGTTGTAGTTGTTGTGGTTGTTGTTGTTGTTGTGGTTGTTGCTGTTGTTGTTGTTGTTGTGCTTGATGTACGATCATCGAAAGGCACGCGGTACCGGAAGTGGCACCGAAATTAATTCCAGCCATTTCCGGCGGGGTGACCGAGCACGTGGTGGACGTCGTGGAGAGGGCTCCGACGCCGATCGACGATGAGGTCGGCGATGTCGCCGGTGGCGTCGCCATCGAAGCCGCCGGAAGTGGAGGCGGAAGCGACGGTGGCTGTGCCGGTTGGGCATTTATCGGCATTGATCCGATCCCTGATTTTTTCGTCGGCAAACCATCCGAATCACCGGAATCCACGGTCTGCATCACGTCCCGATTTCTCCATGACTCGGCGATGCTCACACGATTCTTCCAGATCGTCGCTACTGTACTGCTCGCCAGGCCCAGCTCACGGGCCACGTCGCTCTTGCTCTTTCCCCTCTCGATCTCTTGGATTATCTTCATCTTCTGCTTGATCGTGAACGCCAGCCTCTTCCGACCCTGCGTCAGTTTTTGCATCCACGCCGCCAAGGTCAATCCCAATGCATTTTTTTGATCTGTCTATTGTTTCTTTTTTTTTAGGTTCGCGCTTTTCTGGGTTTTGTTTCTTTTGGTTTCTAAGTTCTTTTTTTTGGGCTCTAATCCTCTATCCTACTGGATACTCATGTGCTTGGAGAAATTTGATCGGGGGATGTTTGTCTTTGTGTGTTGCGAGGGTAGTTTTTTTTCGTGCGAAAGATGGCGTTGTAGATTCGAGTGAGTGCGGGTGGTGTGTGAGGGTGGTTTTTCTGTCACAGCTAATTTTTTTTTTTGCGTGGAGGGAGACGACAAGGTTGGGGATGAACTACCGAAATATAAATGCTTCACTGAAATTCCATGACTTTTCTAAGCATTCGAGGGCGTGAGTGACGCGCGGAGGAACCAAAGATGGGCAAACATCGAGTTTAAACAAAAATGATTGGAAAGTAAATTCATGAATTTTGTAGTAAAGTGAATTTGATATCGGCGATAATTCGAACTTTGCTCGTGAATTTTGCAGAAAATCTCGACGATTGTGATATCCCGTATGAAAATAATTGCGGACAGAGCAATTAAATCGTGACGGCTGTCGGTAATTTTAATCGTATGAATGCCCAGCTTTGGTGAGTGGAGCGCTTCGCCTCTGGTGCATTGTAACGCGCAACCCCTCGCAACTTCTGTCGCTGTCGCGTTTGCGGATACAACCCACCGATCGATGAGACGGATACTCGTTATCGAGATTTCAATCCTCGGATTAGAGAACCGACCCCGGTGAATCATCCAGCCCGCTCCTCTCTCTATCCTGCCACTCCCCCCTGTACTCATTCACTATCCAAGCTCGTCGTTTCACGCGGAATTTTTTCCAGTTTTAATCCGTTAACTCGCGAGATTGAAAATTGTGCTGTGAAGGATTAACTCTTTCGGTAAAATTGTAATCTACTGCATTAGAAGCAAAAAGAATCTAAGACTGCTATCTTTCGAAACGGAGCTTTAAAAAAACCACGTCGAAGGGATTTTTTTTCAGCGATACGTCAATCGAGCATGAAAAAAAGTTTCGGTCGAAAATTTGATTTTTCGACCGGAAGTGACGTCATACTAGAAAAATATGCCACTTCCGGTTTAAAAATTTCATTCTTCGACCGGAAGTTATGTTATACCGGAAATACGTCACTTCTGATTTCTGAATCTCATTTTTCAACCGGAAGTGACATCATATCGGAAATTCTTCATTTTCGGTTGAAAAATGAAATTTTCAAACCTGAAGTGACGATACTGGAAATATATTGAATTGTTCTCTGGAATGTATCTCGAATGCAGCCAGTGACAGAAAAGTGTGAATTAAGGAACAGAGTAAAGTGGGTAGAAGAACGTGTGTAATACGTCTCAACTGTATTGCAAACAGCGACGGAAATGGATGAGTTAACAGACGGTGAGCGATCCAGCGCCAACGAATCTAAGTCCACGATAAAAATAGTCACGACTCTTCAGACTTCGAAATCGAACAAAATAAATATTACTCGTCGCGTCGGATTGCTGAGCTTCGCGTCGCGAAAAAAAAGAAAATATTAAGTCGGATAAAACTACGACAAAAGACACGAAGGGCGATAGAGAAACGAGCGAGACAGGTCGGATAGAGAGAAGAGTTATTGATCTGTTGGGCAATTCGAGTTACGAGCTGGTAGACACCGGAGTCGTTGCCTCGCCGTCCTGCTGTTGTCTTCTCTCCCACAACACCCACACACACACACACACAGGCACACGCACACGCACACACACAGACAATTCTCATTTCTCTATATATGTATTTCTATCGAAGCTTCCGGTTCTACTGTCCGCTCGATAGGAAACCAATCAGCCAAATCCGACTCAGCGCGTGTCTCTGCCGAGTACGGATATATATATATATATATATATATATATATATATATATATATATATATATATGTAAAATAATATATACGCTGTAGTGATGTTTGTATATTATATACATCGTCATATGGTAATGTATATAAAGCTGGAGATGCATCGGCACACATTTTCTGTCAAAACGACAGCGTTTGGTTGCTCTCAACGTACAAAGTGTTAAAAAAATATATAAAAATAAAATGTTGGGTTCTTGGAGTTCTTTAGGGCACGGGGGCGTTCTTCGGGGATAAATCAAAATCATGTAAAGAAACAAAAAATCGATGAACAAAAAAAGGAAAAAAAATTTTAAACAAATATTTGAAAAATAAATACGATATCTATACAACTATGAGAGAGAAAGATATAAGAAAGATAGGAGGACATGCTGGGCTCTCCTGTCACTATCGCTAGCGTCTCTGGTCGGCGGGTTCCATCCTCGGAGAAAAATTACCAAAATAATTATTTTTTCTAAACAGTTGGAAAAAAAAAAATGATGGCAGTTTGATCTAAATTTATGAAAAATACTTCTTTTTCGGAAGTTAAGCTTCCAAATGCGATTAGAGTTTTGGTAATTTCTGGTCCTCGGATTGCGTGGCACAAAGGTACAAAAAGACGAGGTTTCTCTTTTTCGGGATGTTAAAGGGTTAAGAAAATGGAAGCGAGGCTTGGGGAGGCAGTGAAGGTGTGCGAGTATAAAAAACAGTCGCTATATAGTATCATATTATACATGACGTCTATCGGTTATAAAAGGAGAATATATATGTATAGTTATGTATACAAATAAACACCCAGTGTCGAAAAATTTGCCCAAAAATGTTGTGACAAACTCGATTCGAAGGTTCAATTCCGATGAAACTTTCTCATTCGCAAAATTTGTATTCGGTTCGTAGTTTTTGAGTTGCGAGCTGCAAACTTTAATCTCAGACACACTCAGAAATAGTAGACTGTAGACTAAAAAAACAAAACAAAAAGTAAACAAAAATTCGCGAAGTCAAAATTTATCCAAATTCGAACTTCGAATACGAGCCAAAATTTTCGTGCGAATTTTTAAACACCACGCGAGTTATGAAAAATATATATATAAATATAATGTATGAATAATATGTATAAATATGTATATAAATACGGCACACACAGAGAGCATGCGACACGCACGGCAGGTGGACAAAATACAAAATGTATATATGTATATATATGTATATATATATAGGTATCCCAAATAGAAAGAGAAGTAGTTCGTTATATATGTGAATGAAACAACGAGAATTGGAGTCAAACCACGTGTGCTTTTTTTTAGTACACACGTGAGGTATAGTTCTTTTTTTTATGTAGAGAAAAGAAATAAGCGATTTTTTTGTTTCGTAACTCACCTCGAGAAGCTGCTGATTTCGGATCTCCCGTTCCCTTCTCACGGCTTCCTGACGCTCCGTTTTTTCTTGTTCTTTTATCAGTCTGCCAAATTTTCACATGCCATTTCATTTGTTATTTACCGAAACTGGATTTTGTTTAATAAAAAAAAAAAAAAAAAATTACCTGGCTTGCTCCTTATGTCTCTGAGCTTCTTCCTTGGCGAGTTTCTTCGCGTAAGCGAGCTTATCCCGCTCGTACTGATTGTTGGCTCTGACGTCTCTGAAGCCACCAGCCGCTCGTAGCTCCTCCAGTCGCCTCGCCACTTCCTGGGACCCCAGTCGTACAAATTCGGCCTCGGCGAAGCCCATCGTAGGTTGGAGAAACTCACCGACCAGCGGTCGCGAGGAGAAGGAAAAATTTGCTGTCGTCAACTCGGCCGGGTTCTGTTGCTCGAGAAACTGTAACGGACGAAAAAAAAAAATTAATCAAGAAGTTCTTTCCAAAATCTAATAGAATTAATCTCCGAAACAAGCAAAAAAAAATGACTCATGAAATTCTTTACAAAATCGAATAGACTTAAACGCCGAAACGGACGAAAATGAATTAATCAAGAAATTCTTTACAAGATCGAATAGAATTCATCTCCGATACAACTCGAGTTTGAACTTCAAATTTGAGCTTACGAAATTAAATGACCGACGCACGACGGAGAATAAAATGATCACGAATTAGAGAATTCTGACCTTCAGTAAGTCGGGACTGCTCCTGAAAGTTTTCCCGCACGGACTGTAGTACGATACATCGCCCTTGATTACGCCGGTCTTTCCAAGGCCCTTGATAACGGTCTCACGCTTCCAGCCCCGTTCCAGTGGCACCTGAAGATCCTTGTCGCTCGGATTGAGCTTTCTTCTCTTGGCGCTCGGTGTGCCCTCGGCATTGTCCTCGTCCGTGTCCGTGACAACGTCCGTGTTGCTGCCGCTCTCGCTCGTCACGTCCATGTTGCTCTCCTCGCCTGACGCCTCCAGCAGCTTGTTCTTCATTTTCTCCTGCAACGAACGCTTTATTGGGGGAGCGTAATTTAGTGCGAAATAATAATGAACGAAACAAAACGAAGCGAAATGAAAGAGTGAAATAAACTTAATGTGAAAACTGAGCCGAGACGTTTCGCTCGAGATCGAGCAGTTTCTTTGCCACATTAGCGTACGGATAATAAACGCTTGACGCACAGATTATTCCATCGATAATGAAGTTTGAGAGGCATAGAGGGGAAAAAACAAAAGCGACGAAAGAAAAAACAATTGACAAAGGTCGAAATCGATAGAAACGGAAGACAAGCAAAAAAAAAAACTTAAGCGTCTCACGGTAAGTAAACCGAACTCATATTATAAATCATTATACAACTATATAATCAATAATATAATATATAAAAATACATTAAAAATGTACATACATTTTTTAATTTTATGTAAGTGTAGAAAAAATAAAATCAATTATATGATTCTCGTATAAAAATATGACATTAGAATTATTTTGTCGTTTTACCTGACTCTTCTCGTCGCCCTGGCCAGTGGCAGAGGCGTGAAGCTGCGCCGCTAGTATGTTCGACCTGAGCAGCGAGACTTGATGCGACAGCGGTACGTTCGGATCGAGCGTAGGCGTAGGTTTTATGCCCAGTGCTCTGCTCTGGGCGAGTAACGACGCCACGGTGTTTTTCTTCGGTTTCGATACACCCCTACCGAGATTCCTCGGTCTGCCGTCCTTGTGGTGAGTCGTCGTACTCTCGCTCTCCTCGCTGCCGCTGCTCGGCCTCTGCGGCGAATCCGCTGCCGCGAAGAGCTGCGCCAGCGACGGGCTCGGCGATGCCGAGACCGGTACCGAATTTTGCGGCACCCTTCTCGGCTTCGGGCCCGGCTTTCTTCGAGCTGAACGAGAGGGATAAACTACTATAAATCATTTGTCGGTAACACCTTCCGATCAAATTCACTTCATCAAAAATCATTTTTTTCAATTGTCTTCGATGCATGAATTCAGGACGTCGGTACTTTCACACGGAGCTCTGTCAATATTGTGACGGATGTAAATCTACAAATTCATACGAAGCCTCAGACTTTCCTTTTCTTAAGTTTCAACTTCAAAGTTTTTTATTTTATTTTCTCAGATAGGACAATCTTTTTGAGCGTATTGTTTCATAATATGAAAAAAATAATCCGAGATCAACCGAGAGCGAACAATAAAAAAAAAAAATTGTGGAAAAGAAAATAAAACATTGCTTTTTTACAAGTTCTGTCGGAGGTCAGTAAGGACTTTCTGAGATTGCTCAGTTGACTGAAGACTTGACCAAAAATTGATGTGAAGCATCGGACTTTCGTTTGTCAAGCTTTAATATACAGCGATCTTTTCGATCGTATTTTTTAATATCGTGAAACCAATAATCCGAGATCAATGCAGAGCGTACAATTAAAAAAATGTTAGGAAAAAAAAAATCATTGCATTCTTACAAGTTCTGTCGGAGGTCAGTAAGGACTGGCTGAGATTGCTCAGTTGACTGAGGGGTTGACTGCCGGGTATCGGTGAATTGCTGCTCGTCGAGGCGGGTTTCAGCGAGAGATTGAGCGGCGCATCGGAGTCGTTGGCGTTGCCGCCGCTCGTGTTGCTCGTCGTGTAGATCGGCGGTGCCGAGAGTACCGAGCCGTTGGTGGAGTGCGCCGGTAATTTTATCACTTCGACGCGATCCACCGGGTCCCTGTAATCGTTCGTCTCGTTCTGGGAGCCCGACGTACGATTGTACTTTCGCGGCTCCATCATGAGCGAGGTTGTCGTCGTGTTCGTCTGATGGGCGCTCATCGCCTGTATCGGCGGCGGATGAACGCTCACGCTCGGCGAATCCAACGATATTGTCTTCTTCCGTCCGCGATTCGTCGTCCCAGGTATCTTCGGCCCGACTATACTCGACGTGTACTTTATTATCTCCGTGTCCGGCGGTAAGCGAACACCACCTAATATACTGCTAGGATCGCTGAAATAAAAAAAAATGTTAAATTTTAATTCCAAGAAAAAAAAGAATAACAATTTAATTCCCAATTTAATAAACGACTAGCTTAACCCGTCTTTTAGCTTAGACTTATAAAAATGTAAAATCCCTGCAGCGGATAGTGTCACGGAAGTAAAACGAGTACTACATATTCTGATTATTTCAATGAAAAAAATTAATAAAATTAAAAAATAGTACGGTGGGCAATAGTTTTCTTTTATTGTAAAAGAAAAAGAATTTCCTACGGACTATTCCGGATTAAAAGGATTGTTTCAAAAGTAATCACCTTCCTTCCTTGGCAGGGCTAGTGCTGCATAGCGGCATGTAAATAATTAACGATCTCAATGAAAAAATTGTTCGTTTTTGTTTTTGTTTTTATATTGTACGAGTTGTAAAAGAAAAGAAATGGATTGTAGGCGTGTTCGTTACCTGACGACGTTCTGTGACTGCGAGGTTGGCGTACTGCTCGCCGAGGTACTGTGATGTGTTGAAGATGTGATGGGCGCCTGGCTAACGGCTAAGCTGCTTGTGTGACTACTCGACGTTCCCGAATTACTACTGCTCGCAGACGTCTTGTGACTCTTGCTTGACTTAGCTGTGGTTGAGACAAGGAATTAGCGAGCATGCCGGAGCCACCTCTCTCGACGAATCTCAGACTCGCGTCGTACACGCACGATAATCTTTCTCGCATGTTGCGTTAAGGAGAATCGACTGATGCAGACAGATCGAAACAACGACACACGAAAAAAAAATTTCAAGCTATCAAGACAAGTTTCAAATAATTCGAATAATAAAGAACGTCGCAAAAAAAAAATTCAATCAAATCACCCAATTACTTCAGAGTGTGATTTGACGGGATAGAAATAAAAAATGACAAACTCGATGTTGCTTTATAGTTAAGAAAAGAAAACAATGGCACTTGTTTTCCGCAAAAAAAAGTCAATTCTCCTTAAAGCGAGTTGGACTCGACGATTTCAAGCAAAAATAAAAAAGGCAACTTTCAGCCGGAAATCGTCAAGACCCCATTAAATGGTAAAAAAAAAATCTTCGTGTGTGTATCACGACCGATTCAATTGTCCGCGAATCGTATGATTGCATCGCTTATAATGAAAAATAATTGACGATTCGATGAGTCGATAAAACTCGTAGACTTACACTTAGTGGACTTGTGGGATGATAGGGACGGTGGGTTAAGTAGCGATGCAGGATAAGGTGGCAAAAGGCTCTCGGCACCGGGTGGAAATCCCGGTAGACCGGTGGCTCCTTGTATCCTCGCCAGATAGTCCTGAGCCGCCAGATGTGAGGCCATTGTCCACCAAGCTGCGCTCGCTGGATTTATACCTGCAAGAAAAATAAATAAAATATTAACATAAAAATTACGAAACTTGATTTATTGGCGATAAAAAAAAGCGATACATCGTCGCTCGATACAAATTGCTGGAAAAGGCTCGAACCGATCGGAACGTAATTTTACACGATGGAGTAATTTACAATAAATTTAAAGGGATCGAACGGGATTGGGTTAAAACAGTAAAACAGTGTCGATTACCGACCGAGCATTTTCGTAATGTACGCAATTACAGTAAAGCGTGTGCGGTCTCTGGTGTTTGAAACAACCGCTCTAGATTTCGCACGTGATCCAATTACCTTTGCCGTATCTGTGTCCCCGCGGCAAGGGTCCGCTGGTTTAAACCAAGTTGCACGTTAAACTCAATTCGGGATGTTCTTGGTTACCGAGATCCCATTAGGATTACACAGAGGTCGAGCGACAGAGGGACAGTGAGTCGAATTTCAACTCCGCTAAATCGGATCGCTCTCGGAGCGTTAATAGCCAAATCATTTAATCAGTAACAGCGACTACTGAATCCTCCAACGACCCCAAAAAACTAACACAATCCGTTTTTTCCCAAAAAAAAAAAAAAAAAAACTATCTTTAAACACTGAATTAAAAAGTTGAAAAATGAAGCTTTAAGTTTTTCATTTATTGTTTGTTTCGAAAATAGTTTTTTCCGCATATACGTCACATCCGGTTTGAAAATCTCATTCTTAGACCGGAAGTGAGATCATACCGGAAATAAATTACTTCCAGTTTGAAAAATCCTTTTTTCAACCGGAAGTGACGTCATACCGGAAATACGTCACTTTCGATCGAAAAATGAGATTTTCAAACCGGAAGTGACGTGTTTCCTGTAAATCTCCGGAAATCTAGAATTTCCGGTTTCTAAATTCCACAGTCCATAGCGAGGGCGCGGAGTGCCCGAGCCACAACAACCTGCTAGCGCATTTATATATATATATATATATAGTGATAATAACCTAGACTCGCAGCTTGGCTTGCGGCCACACTGAGGGTGCCAAGGCTGCCATGGGTGTATGGGGGCGGTGGTGGTGGTGCGGAGGCTGGTGTGTGGCCCCCGAAGCCCGGGGCCGTCCCGCCTCGGCCCAATATCGCGTAGGCTGAGGGTAAGTGATGAGCACCGAGGCCATAACCGCCTGGCATACCGCCGAAGATCGAGGACGCTGCGCTGTCACCCCTTGGCCAGTAAGCTGCAACAGAAACGCGTCCAAAAATATCCATGAGTAATAATCACAATAATCATAGTAATAAAAATAATAACAGGCCTTTCTCCCATTTCACTTTATCATCGGAGTGGGACGTAATATTTTTATTGGAGGGATGAAATATGTGCACGAAAATACTGGCCGCTGGTACGTTGTACTAAAAGCCTACAGTTAATATTTATCGCAGTTAACCATAGGAAAAAAATCAACGATTGGAAATTATCATACGCTCCTCTTATCTTTTTCCTCTCGATGTGTGACATAAATTGTGCATAACGAAGTGGTGATTACACTCGTGAAAAAAAAATGCTGCGCTTTTTCCGTCAAGATTCGTATTGTTTTTCAGTTAAGTCCAAACTAAAGCTTAAAGGTAATTTCAAAATTCGAACTTAAGCACTCGAAAAATAGGCTTTATTTTTTGTCAGGTTTTTTTGGCAAAAGAACGTTTGCAACGAGAGTGAAGGTAGTTAAAGGTAGAGGCGTAAAATTGTATCGTTCAGTTTCGCGAATTTGCCATTATCTTATGTTTATGGAACATTAAAGGGCGGCTATGTCAACAAAGTAACAACATAACGAAAGGGTCATTATACTCGTGAAAAAAGACTGTGGTTTTCCGGTTCGTTTGTTCTTAACTCAAGTCCGAACGCGAGTTTAAAGTTGCTTCCAAAGTTCAAACTTGACCACCCGGAAAAAGATGCTTAAATTTTTCGTCGCACTTTTTTTTCGCAGAAGAATGTTCTCATCTATAGTGAAAATAGTGAAAATTCGAGGGGCAACATTTTATCGGCTGTTTGTGCGAACGAGCCATTATATCATGTTTATGAAACTATAAAACGCGTTGTAATTACCAACAAAGTAACAACATAGCGCATACCGAAAGGGTCATTATACTCGTGGAAAAAAAGACTGCGCGTTTTCGGTCAAGGTTCGTTTGTTTTTAACTTAAGTCCAAGCTCAAGTTTAAAGTTACTTTCAACGTTCGAACTTAACCACACGAAAGAAATGCTTAAATTGTTGTCAAAGTTTTTTTGTCGCAAAAGAATGTTCACATCGATAGTGAAAATTCGAGGCGAAACATTTAATCGGCTCGTTTTGCGAATGAGCCATTATATTATGTTTATGGAACTCCAAAGCGTTTCTGTGTCACTGCGATGTGACAAACTTCATAATTACCAACAAAGTCACAACAGAGTGCGGAAAACAGGTTGTACAACCGAGTGAATAATAACAGTGCGGAGCACAGTTACTCATCGCTCGAGTATCGCTTGTACGAAACGAAGTGAAACTACTACAAGTGCAAACGAGTATTCGCGAGTCATTGGTGCGTTACGATTTAACGGTTGTCGCGGGCGAGCTAGCGCGGTCTCCGCGACGCCGGGAGACCATGAGAACCGGAAGTGCAAGTTAACGAGCACCCGGAAGACCGATGCGAGACGGCCCGAGGCACGTCTCGAGCCGACACCGAACCGATGTACCCAATGTATAAATAACATCCGGTGGATTCAGCTTTCCGGCATGGAATTCAAGCCTCTTAAACTCTTCTTTTCTTCTTTGCGCAATCGATTCGTCTTAAAGGACATTCGAACCGAGCTTTAAAAAATCAACAAAAAAAGAATTTGGTTATATCGACTTTAAAATTGAGTAAAAATTTATTCCGAAAGCTATCTTTGAAAATAGTTTTGGAGGGAAAAATCTTTGACCCGGCGACTGAAAAACACGAAATTTTTATTTTCTTTTTATTTTAATGTAATCTCTAAAAGATATTTATAACTTTGAAACAAAATTGGCACTTTTACTGGGTCAACATTCCGTACAATAATTTTCATACACAACTTATTTCTTCTTCTTTTTTTTGTTTTACAGTGTATGTAACTCCTTATCGTTTGCTCGAATTAGAATGTAGATCGACGAATCAATGATAGTGAAGAGATAAAATACTTTTAAGCACCCGAAATTTTTGCTTTCGCCTCGAAATAAGTCTTAAACTTTTCTTTTCTCGATTGCGCAATCGATTGGTCTTGAAGGATAATCGCGAAGGAGATCACGGCTTATAAAAAAGAAATGAACTAAAGAAAAGTAAAGAACTTCCTTATTGCGCTTTTAAAATGAACCAAAAATTAATTCCGAAAGCTACATCTTCGAAAATAGCTTTGGTGAAAAAATTCCCAGAATTTGATGTCATTTATTTTAACATGATTTCCAAACACATTCAAGTCTTTACAGCAAAATTGGCACTTATACCAGGTCAACATACCGTATACTAAGTTTCACACGGACATTCCTTTTTTTTCACAGTGTACGCAATTCCTTATCGTCCGCTCGAATTAGAATGCAGCTCGACGAGTCCATGATTTATTAAAGAGATTAAATACATTCCGGCTCTTTCTTTTTCATTCGCCTCGAATTAAGTTGACGATCGAAAGATCGATACTGTATGATTATTGATTACACAGACACCATTCCATCGATCTGTTACTATTAAAAAAAAAATAATAATAATATTCGACAAACTCTTTCTCTCTTTCTCGTCGACGGTGTTGTATTATGTCTGCAGAGATTCTATGTATATATAATGTATGTATACATATGTAACGAAGAGGACGAATTGCCGTTTGCTCGATCGGGCGCGTTCACACACGCACATGCAAACACATAGAGCCGTTCTCGCTCACGTCGACGATATATACTTATGTATAATATACCGTTGATTTCCGACGCGGACGCGCGCGCGGCCAGCAGCAGTGGCCTTGGTCAAGGCCGCGTGGCATTGAGAGTTTCCCTCCCCCTCTTCGACATTTAATTTCTACCGGACGTCGAACCTTGAACTTGAATCGACTGTCATATATATGTATATTTATACATATGTATATATATATATATTTTTTTTATTCAAATTTTCTTTTCGACGAAGCGCCAGGAGCAATATCGATGCAAAGTGAAAGAGAGAGGAAATGGAGGAACGATCGATAAACCGATAACGATAGTTTCGATGGAATAATTCAGGGTCGCCGGAGAATATTCGTCGGTAATACAGTTTCACTTTCTTTTTTTTTTTTTTTTTTTACTCTCCGAAAACCGAACCGCTGCGGCGTGCAAGGAGAGAGCCGATGCATTTTTTACCTAATGTATTCCTCCGCCTCCCGAATACATCGGACGGTCCTTGAACTTGGATCGTATTTTTTTGGGATTTTTTTTTATTCGCATTTGGCGCGCTCGCTACGAAATCTTTACCCGCGGAATTGTCGGGATAAAATTAAGGATTTGTCAGATAAACTCATTGCCTCGTTGAATCCTTTCAATAAATAAAATTTAAAAAATCCCAACATTTTTTTCTCTCCAAAACATAACTTCGTCTGTGAGGGAGAAAAATAAACCGAAAGACCTTGAACTTTGTGTGATTTTACTTCCTCTCATTTCCCACGCTCGCCCCTCATTAATTTTTACAACGCATTACTATAAAAAAACGAATTAATTCTCTTTAAAAAGAAATATATATGTTAAAAAACATAATATTTTTTTTCTCAAATCCACGGGGTTGATAGAATAAGGAAGTAATAAATTTATGCGACAACACGAGGGTGAAAGTACATGCGAATGCGGCTGGGCGAGATTGCGCGTGCATGCGATCGCACTAGGGGGAAAGGAAAATGCGAACGAGGGAACTCTCCCTCGGAGTATGCTGAGTGAACAAGCACGCGCAGGGGTTGCAGTTGCGGTCGCTCATGGTTGCGATCCATGCACATATTTCTATTCAACACCTATATATATACATGTATATATACATAAATACGTATCCATATATATAGTAGTTGCGATGAGGGACGGGAGAAGTTGCGTCACGATAGACGAGACGACAAGGAGGGGGGAACTCGATGACGAAGACGGGGACGAGCTGGAAACGGAATCGACGGGTGGAAAGTGCACGGGCGCTCTCCCGCCCTATGCTCACCGTCTAAACTCTTCAGGACACATATGTGTGTATAGATATATGTAGAGACTGGGCAACTAAAGTCGTAAGGGCGTATGTTGGCGCGCATGCATGCGAGATACGCCCTTATGTTTTTGGTCACACGACATATGTGAGTACATGTGTATACATGTGTATATATGTGTATATATGTGTATATATGTTTATATATGTGCATGTATGTGTATATATGTGTATATGTGTATATATGTGGATATATATGTGTATGCATGTGTATGTATGTGTATATATGTGTATATATAGGTAACCTGGAGTAGATAAAGTGTCGAGGGGCGCGAGGCACCCTATAACGATACTTAACCGTTCAGCGGAGAGATCCATCCATTAGAACACTAAATACAAAGGTGGAAGAGACGACTTCAAAGGGGAAAATGGGAAGGAAAAAAAATAGGAGGTGGAGCGTATGTGCACCGTGGAGGGAACTGGGGTCTATGATCGCTCGGCGTGATCGATAACTGGGTCACCGGGTTAATTCGTTAGGGTTTTTTCTTTTCATAATCTTTTTTTTTATTATTTTTTATTTTTTGAGTGAGTATGACGGAGGGTGAAGGAAGTTGGAGAGAAAAAAAGTTTTGAGTGCGGTGGGGTGAAGTTCGCAAGGACTCTCGAGAGGTCGATGAACTTTGAAGGAAACACGAACTTAACCCGAGGAGGAATTAAGATCGGGACATTTTTTTTTTTTCGGGACTAATCTGTTCGTCGACGAGCGTGTAAATTTGGACAAAAAACTTTCTCGCAAAAGTATATGCATTTTTTAAATGAAATACTCCTGGAGGCGGCAGCAAAATTGTTAGTCGATTCCACGATGCGAAAAAAAATTGTTATTTTTTAATAGAATTGTTATTTTTTGAATTTCGTTAAGTAAGAAACAATCATTGAGCCAACATGGAACCAAGGCCGGAATTTATCGCAAACTGCTCGAAATAAATGTCCGGTCTGCGTGAGTGTCAATCGATGTTTTTCTTAATTCAAAATTGTATCTCGTTCTCGAGGTAATTTTTAAGTCGATTTTATGAACATCGTTAAGAAGTATCCTTTGCAATTTGTGAGTAACAAAGAAATCATTGAGCCAATGCTGAACCAAGTCTGCTCAGATGTGGATCGATGATATGTATTAATTTTTTTGTAATTCAAAATTTTATCTCCTTCGAGGTAATTTTTTGAGTGGATTTTATGAAGATCGTCAGGAAGTATCCGTTGGGATTTTCGAGTAAGATAAACACTGCAATGTTGCCTGATCGTGACAAACGAGGGTGCGGATGGAGAATGTCGTTCGGGTCGTCCGGCGAGGGGATGGAAAATGGCCGTATTATTAAATCGATCGGTCTGCTCCGCGGCCCGCGGGAAGCTCGGCTCTCTGCGAGTTACCCGCGGGCGGTGGAGCGCAACGATGAGAGCGGAAGAGTTCCAGGCCAACCCGAGAGAGGGTGAGGGAACCAGGAAAACTCGACGGCAACCTGCATCGGGGAGTTCACGAGAGGGATCGCCCATTTACGAATTCCCATGCCGACTCTTCGGGCAAAATAAAATCATTCGCTTTCGACGGAAAAACCACTCGCCGCAGCGATGTATGCACACGATGTGCAAGCAACGATTTTTAACCCTTTTTCCACGGAGAAAAATCACTAGGCACAGACTCTGATTTTTGTGATTTATGCCACTCATCTCGAAGAGGTAGACAGTAAAAAAAAATTGTACATTTAACAAACTTTTTTGTCCACAAACGTCTACAATAATTTTGTTGTTAATTTTACGAAAAATATTTGTGAAATTAAGACGCTTTTGTAATATGGATAAAATTTTTCGTAAAATTAACAAGAAAATAATGATGGACGTTTGTGGACAAAAAACGCTGGTACTTATTTTACTGTGTAACTGTTCGGAGATGTTTTTAATTATATTTTCTGGACTGCAAACGGAAAATTGAAATAAATTGTGACTGTAAAAACGGTCAAGAGCAACATTTTTATTTTATTTATTTTCGTTTTTTCGAATTGTTACTTGACGTATACTGATCGAGACCAACGATAATCCCGCAGTAAAAAAACGTGGGAATTTGCATGAAAAATAATTTTTCTAAGTGAAAAGGGATAAATATTTTTGCTTTTAGGTTAATTAATCAACCCTTTGGCGCTGGCTGAAAAAAATATGAATTTGTCGCTTCGCAATTGTGAAATCGCCTTACAGAATTTAAAAGGCCGCATATTAAGATAATTGAACGAATTTCGTATAAAAATAAAATGTTTTTGCTGTTAAAATTGATAAGGTGAATTTTTGATGGTTTCTATCCAAAAAGGTTTGAATGGAGTTTGATCGTTGAAGGTTTATAGATCTCGTATGTTTGTCTGCAGAAGACAAAAAATCCACCTGAGTGATGAGGTTCTTTTTTTTTTAGAAACATTAATAAAAATCTAATAAATTCGTTTCGTTCTCGTCGCACCCGAATTTGACCGAGTGCAGCGTGTCTCGACCCCGCGTTGAATACTCATCCTCCTCACTCAACGTGCGACGGTCTATTTTCTTCGGAGGCGTGAGGAAAATAGCATTCGTCGGACGGACCAACGGCGAGTGAGAGACACGTGCGCGAGTTCGGGGAGCAAAAAAAAAAGCGTCCCAAAGCCGAGAATAATATTCCCACTCTCGAGTCTTTATGCTCAATTCTCTACCAAGAACGGCCAACGAAAAAAAACTCTCCGCATTCAATCAAAAATTCAATAAAATGAAACAAACAACAATGTCACGTGACAAAAAAAAACCACTAACCGGAAGTTGAAATAAAAAAATCCATTAACAAAAATCACAAAACCAACACATTTCGAATCTTAATAAAAATCCCACTAACCGGAAGTCGAAACCAATAAACTAAAAGAAATAAAAAACAAAGTCAACAAAAAAAAACCACTAACTGGAAGTTAGAATTTAAATAATTAAAAAATCTGCTCACTTTGAATCTCGATGAAAATCCGAGTAACCGGAAGTTAAAATAAAAAACTCATTCAAACAAAAAACACTTCTTTTCGATTCTTGACGAAAATCTCAGTGACCGAAAGTTAAAACCAAAAAGATAAAATAAAAATAAAAACCGAAGTCATCTTCCTTAAATTTTCATAGGGTCGAGATGAACCAAAGAGCAAATTGAAACGAAGTAAAATATTGTACCTGAAAAAGCCGCGAGTCGACGATTTTCCCGGGCATCGGTTCGCTGGCAAGGTTCAAGGATGTGCGCGAAGAGTTCGGGCACTCTCTCTCGGGAGGGAAAGCGGCAAGACCGAACGGCGAGAAAGGATTACAGCCCGGACGAAGTTGGTGAGCAGCGAGATGGCGAGTTCTCTCGGAGAGATCGGAATGTCGATGGTTCTCTCCGTCGTTCTGTCTCTCCGGGGGAGGAACGTACAGCGAGGCGGCGAGAGGGATAGGATAGAGACGGAAGGAGAATAAGACGAGGCTTGCTCGAGCTTTTCGCTGCTGGCTCCACTCCAAATCGGTTTAATTTGGTTTACACGAGGAAGTGTCGTACGTCTCGCCGAGTGCCGATGGCACTTCTCTCGCGTCGTCCCGTGGAATCACGGAAAGCCGTATATAACGTCGGCTATAGTGGTCCAGTGTATATAGACACGCGGGGGTGTCTAAGCGCTGGTCGCTTTGCTCTCGAAGGGAAAAGCCTCGCCGGAATCAAATTGGATCTCGATTGAAATAATCGGGTCGCAATCTGTTACTCGCAGGTTTTTTTTTTTTGGAAACGAAATCGGTTTTTTCGGATAAATCAAAGCTTTTTTAAATATATATCTTGAATATATACATATATAGTGGGATCGGCTTTTTTGGAAACGAGAACGATTTTTTTCTAATGAATTAATTTTTTTGTAAGGCGGGTTCGAAATGGTGATTATGACGATTATGTATATAGATACGCGGGGGTGTTTAGGCCAATTTGGATCTCGATTGAAATAATCAGGTCGCAATCTGTTATTCGGAGATAAACATTTTTTTTTTTAACGAAAAACATTTTTTTCCAATAAATGCATTTTTTTCACAAAAAATTTATATTTCGAATGTATATATATATGTATAGTAGGGTAGATCGGATGGGGGATAAAATGTTGAGATTCGGAAGGCGGGTTTGAGGTGGCGATTATGATGAAACTTTTTTTGCGGGGTATTATGGATCGTTCCTCATTTCATACCTTTGGCTGTCTCCGCGAGAAGCCTTTGATCATCCGCCTGACAAGGCACGAGCTTAATTACCGGCGATCTTCCGCGGACGAGGGTAAAAAATGAAAATAAAGTGTCGGGGAAAAAAGTTCGTGACGGGTAAAGCGACGAGGCTTGTGTTTTTAATAAAGCGACGTTGTCGGTTTTTCCCTTCCGACAACGGAATAAAAAATGGATTGGGATGTATAGCAATAAATAAATAATATGGAGGAAAAACTGCGTTGTTGGAAATTCGAGGCGAAACCCCCGGCTCCCAAATTAAAAACAGCCCCAAAAAAATGATTTCTGGAATGCCCAAAATGTACTTTTTTTAATTTTTTTTATCCTACCTAACTTTCAGAATCCCACCTGGTAAAAACGATAAAATGACTTTATCTCCGATTATCCCATAATCCCTCAGCATCCGTGTATCATCCCCCATGTATCCCCTTCGGAGCAGCCGCTCAAAAACCCAGCTTGCTCCCAACTCCTCTCAATGCATCACGATTATACTTCCATTCGAGGCGACCCCCCCCCCCCCCCCCCCAAAAAAAAAATTAAAACCAAGCCAAAAAAATGATTTCCAAGTTGTCGAAAATATTAATGTGTGCACAAAAAAAAAAGAAAAATATCTACTAACTTCTAAAATCCCAGTAAAAAAGAAAACGATAACATATCTTAATCTCCGATCCTCCTACAATCCCTCAGCATCCCAACATCATCCCAACGAATCCCCAGCCTCCGAAGCCTCCTTCCAACTCCTGTGAATGCATCATGATTATACTTCCACTCGAGTAATCCCCCCCCCCCCCCCCCCCCAATAAATTAGAAACACCCCTCAGAAAATGATTTCCAAGTTGCCGAAGATATTAATGTTTACACAAAAAAAAGAAAAATATCTACTAAATTCTAAAAACCCAGTAAAAAAGAAAACGATAACATATCGTAATCTCCGATCCTCCTACAATCCCTCAGCATCCCAACATCATCCCCACGAATCCCCAGCCTCCGAAGCGCCCCCCGCAAGAAGCGAGCCTCCTCCCGCCTCCTCACAATGCATCACGATTACACCTCCATTCTCCTCTCCCCTCGTCCCCCAAAATCTGCTCCGTAGCATTGCCATCTCGCGCCTCCCAGAGCTACGTGTTCCGCGCTCGGGCACGACAGTCCTCGTGACGCTCGTCGGACGATCCGCCGAGGGGAGAAACTGCCGCAGCATCCTCCACTCCGTGCTCGGTGGCTTCTCCCCCCGGTCGGCCCTGGTCGGGATGGTTTGAGGTGGCAATCAATAAATATACAGAACCAACCCAGAGAGATAGAGAGAGAGAGCCAGAGCCAGCGCCTCTCGTCGCCTGTGTCCGTCCGTGACTTCTCTCCCATCTCCCCCGCGCTCCTCGCGACCCAGCGTTGACCCGACAGAGCCGGAAGCCCTCAGGAGCGACGAGGAGCGCCCCTCTGAAACATACGCGGAGTTGTAGAAGCGGAAAAGCAAAAGAGACGGTAAAGCGGGTTCCGGGTATACCGCAAATAGGGGCGAGTGGGGGGGGGGGGGAACGCTTCGGAGGGAAAAGAGCAGAGAAAGACGGAAAGCGGCATAGATGGAGCGCGATTGCCTCTGGGAAAGCGAGAAAGACGGGAGAGATGGAGGGACTTGTACAGGGGATGAAGAGCAGGAGCGGCATCGAGTCTCTGTGAAACGCTTCTGTATAGCAAAGCTATCCAGCGTTCTCTCTCGCTCATCTATCTGTTTCTCTGTGTCCATGCATGCAGGTGAGGTCTGTTCATCCACCGTTCTCTCTCGCTCTATCTGTTTCTCTGTGTCCATGGACGTAGGTGAGGTCTGTGCATCCACCGTTCTCTCTCGCTCTATTTGTTTCTCTGTGTCCATCCACGTAGGTGAGGTCTGTGCATCCACCGTTCTCTCTCGCTCTATTTGTGTCTCTGTGTCCATGCAATTAGGTGAGGTCTGTGCATCCACCGTTCTCTCTCGCTCTATTTGTGTCTCTGTGTCCATGCAATTAGGTGAGGTCTGTGCATCCACCGTTCTCTCTCGATCTATCTGTTTCTCTGTCTCCATGCAAGTAGGTGAGGTCTGTGCATCCACCGTTCTCTCTCGATCTATCTGTTTCTCTGTCTCCATGCAAGTAGGTGAGGTCTGTGAATCCACCGTTCTCTCTCGCTCTATCTGTTTCTCTGCGTCCATGCACGTAGGTGAGGTCTGTTCATCCACCGTTCTCTCTTGCTCTATCTGTTTCTCTGTCTCCATGCACGTAAGTGAGGTCTGTTCATCCACCGTTCTCTCTCGCTCTATTTGTGTCTCTGTGTCCATGCAATTAGGTGAGGTCTGTTCATCCACCGTTCTCTCTCGCTCTATTTGTGTCTCTGTGTCCATGCAATTAGGTGAGGTCTGTTCATCCACCGTTCTCTCTCGCTCTATTTGTGTCTCTGTATCCATGCAATTAGGTGAGGTCTGTTCATCCACCGTTCTGTCTCGCTCTATCTGTTTCTCTGTGTCTATGCAAGTAGGTGAGGTCTGTGCATCCACCGTTCTCTCTCGCTCTATTTGTGTCTCTGTATCCATGCAATTAGGTGAGGTCTGTTCATCCACCGTTCTGTCTCGCTCTATCTGTTTCTTTGCGTCCATGCAATTAGGTGAGGTCTGTTCATCCACCGTTCTCTCTCGCTCTATCTGTTTCTCTGTGTCTATGCAAGTAGGTGAGGTCTGTGCATCCACCGTTCTCTCTCGCTCTATCTGTTTCTCTGCGTCTATGCAAGTAGGTGAGGTCTGTTCATCCACCGTTCTCTCTCGCTCTATCTGTTTCTCTGTGTCCATGGACGTAGGTGAGGTCTTTTCATCCACCGTTCTCTCTCGCTCTATCTGTTTCCCTGTGTCCATGCACGTAGGTGAGGTCTTTTCATCCACCGTTCTCTCTCGCTCTATCCGTTTCTCTGTCTCCATGCAAGTAGGTGAGGTTGCGCATCCACGGTTCTCTCTCGCTCGTCTATCTGTTCCTCTGTGTCCCATGCACGTAGGTGACGTCTGTGCATGGTAGCGATGGCTGAAGGCTGGATGATGCGGATATCGTAGCGGCGTCTCGTCGCTGGGCAGGTTCGAGCTGCGGGGCAGCACTCGCACGTTCGTGTACGAGGCTGCGGGCCGGCGGATGTGTTGGTGGATCGCTGGGCTGCGGAGGGGGGGAGAGAAAGAGACGGAATGGAAATAAAACGAGAGCCAACTCTGTCTGTGGCGTGGCGGAGTGAACGGTGGAGAGGCGAAAGGGTTGAAGAGAGAAGAGGCGGAGGAGCGGAGAGCGAGAGAGCCGGATCGAACGAGCGGCAGATGCGGTTTAGGCGAACGCCGAGGAACATTTGGCCAAGTATGAGCGTTGCTATGGACGTTGGTGTCTTTGTGTCTGTCGTTCTTTGGGCTCTACGTGAGTTTAGCGCGAGGCCGAGATGACACGCGTGAGGGTGGGTGAGCAGAGAGCGTGGAAATTGAAATGAGATTGAGGGATGGGAGCATTGGAAAGTACGTGACGGTCGTTGGCGACTTCCGGTTGGGAGAGGATCGATCGAGGGGATGACAATGAGGGGTGATTAATTGCGTGCTTTGGACATGGATTGTAGGGTTGATCTTCAATTTCGAATCAAGTTTGAACTTAATTTTGAATGTAAGTTTGGAATCAAGTTTGGAATTAAATTTGGAATCAAGTTTGAAATCAAGTTGGAAATCAAATTTGAATCCAAGTTTGTACTTAAGTTTGAATTGAATTTTGAACTTAAGTTTAAACCTAAAAATGAACTTAAGATTGAACTTCAAGATTGTAGTTAATTTCTAAGTCTTAATATAGTCTTATACAGTTCGAGTCTTAAATATAGACTCGAACTGGCCACTGAAACGATTTCTCGATGACGTTGGAACATCAGAAGGGAAAGCAATGGCTCGACGGGAAATGGCAAATGAGTGAATTTAAAAGAAATAAAAAAACAAACTATACAGGAAGAGTCAGCGAGTTTCTCCGGGGCCAATGATGACCAGTCGCGTACAGCATCTCGTAACGCGTCATGCCACGGTGAATTAAAGGTCGTATTTACGAGCGAAGCCAGCCAGGCGCATCCTACAATTTATACTATCTTGCATATCCTCACACGGAGCGTTTATAAGCACTATCTTTATCTACGCCAACGCGTGCAGTCTTCCGAGTTAATAAAAACTTAGTTCTCATACAAATCGTGTGCATTATAGACACTGGATGCAATACAGGGTAAACATTGCGAGTACAACGTCCCGTTTTAATGTGGAAAAATCATCCACTAACGGTGATCCGCTGTTCACCACTTTTACCCTCAATTATTTCCCTATTATCAGTTATATATTCTTATCAATTATACCTTATAATTTTTTTTTTCCTTTTTTTTATCAGAATGTAATAAAATTTTACGGTGAGAGGACTTGAAAAAAAAAGTGCACTTACCACCAAACAGGGCGCTTGGATCGAGCAAAGGGTTTGCCTGGTCGGCCTGGAGTTTCTCGGAGGCGGAGGTGGCCCCTGCTCCAGCCGCCGTTGCCGTAGTCTCGCCTCCACCTCCACCTCCGCCCGACGCGGAGTTCTCCTTCTCCATGCCAGTCTCCTGAAAGTATAAGCACGCATTTTTTTAATGGAATACTTAAATTAAACATTAAAAAATGTGTATATACTGTAACGAATATAGAGGTGAGGATGGACCGAGACAGAATATATTACATAGATGAGCGGAATAGCTCGGTATGACAAATGGCAAACGGACAGATTATCGATTGACCAGATGACAACAGTCTTGATCGGACTTCCAGAGAGAACGGACGTTTGACAGTTTGCGCTCGAGATATTTAGTTGCGATTGTACTTAACAATATCCGCCCCAAAACTTAATACTCGCGCTATTTATTCCGCGGAAACGTAACAATGTATATAAATTATCAATTTTTTATTATATATATAGATATTACTTTTTTTTAAACGAAAGGAAAAAGTCAAAGTAATTCGAAAAATGTCCTCGAGGAGGCCAGATGGCCATCTCGATCCCATTTCCCCGCCATTTTATTGCGGGCACGTTCGGCACGTTTAGTTGGCAAGGCTCGTTTACGAGCTCGCGAAGCTGCGAGTTGGGGAGGTGTAAAAATTTCGCAACTCGCCTGTACTGGGACGGTAAAAAGCGACGGGACTCTATCGACGGGTCAGTGGTACAAATAATTTATCTCTTGTACTCGAGCATGTATACATATGTATGTATAATCTTTCACGTGGTTAAGTTTTTTTTTTTGTTTAACATGTATATACGTTTTCGTATGTGCGAGGGTCGAACGAGAGTGTAGCTTCCTCTCCGGCGCTTTAAATAAAGGTCGTCCTCCCCTCCATCGACGCCCCTCCAGAGCTTCAATCAGCTGACTGGCAGCGCACAACTTCCCTCCCGCCCGCCGACTCCGTCGCTCTCCTTCTCCCTTCGACTTTCTCCGTCCGTCTGCTCGCTCTTCGCTTCTCTCGCAGCACACACACAGACGTACGCGTACGGACACAGCTGTTGTATAAATATACATCGTTACAACGTTGGTTGAGGTTGGGCTAGGCCTGGACTAGACGTCTCTCGCGTAGGCGCAGCGATGAGTCTGAAAGCCTTCTCTCCCGCTTTGCATGCTCGCTCGTTGTTATTATTATTGTAGCTGCGCCTCGGCTCGGCCGTTCTGGCGAAGTGTACAATTTTTTGAGCCTCCTTCCACTAATGTGCCCTCCGCTTCGAGCTCGAGTTGCTTCATTGTTTGGGACGAGGCATGTGTGACTGCGAAGATATGATGTTGCTTCAAATTGAAATTTTCTTTCTTTTCTTCATTTATCATTGTTTTTTCGTTGTGAGCATTACACTTTCTCGTTAATCCGCGCAGGGTTTTTTTTCTTTTTTATTTACTTGAAAATTGCAGAGTTTACGATGCGATAAGCTCCGAGGCAATACTGTCTTTCGTTTCTTTTTCTTGTTCTTTTATCGAAGGGAAGATATGAATACTTCGAAAGGATCGACCGCTCGAAATTTCAATCCGAGGGAAGTGAAATGAGCGATTATTTTCTTACTATATTTTTTATATTCGGTACTCTCGAGATTTATCTGAGTTTGAGCTTAGGGCGTTCAAATGTGCATTCGTCGGTAAAAAGTAGTTAACCAACTCGATCTCATCCTCAAACCCTGCTTTGTGACTACCCTCGAACTTGAGCATGAAACTAAAAACGGAATATAACGCTTCAATTTAAGTTTCAACTTAAACCGGAAATTCGTGTGCCAACTCAAGTTCGAACTTAGACTGGAAATTCAAGTTCCAACTTACGTTTCAACGTGAACCGCAAATTCGGCTTCCAACTTAAGTTCGAACTTAGACCGGAAATTCAAGTTGCAGCTTAAACCGGAAATTCGTCTTTCGACATAAGTTCGAACTTAGAAATTCAAGTTCCAACTTAACTCCAGAGCTGATTTCATTCGCGGGACTACGAATTCGGCTCTTACGGTAATAAAACACGGAAGAAACGATTACTCTTCTTTCTTCCATCATACCGGCAGTTCGACCACCCCGTTGTTAATTAATAGTAGCATATTCGAGCCCTCTCCGCTATCCCCGTTCCCAATTCAACTATTTCTCGCCAATGCAGCAGCAGCACAGCGCGAAATCGTCCAGTTCCGCAATATCGGATCCCGTCCGTTTTCCTTCTTTTAGCTTGCCAGAACTCGCTCCGCGTGTTTTCTCTCTTGCTCCGCCGCGCGGAGAGCAGTTTCATGGCTTTCAGCCGGGCCGAGAGCTCTGCCGCCGCTGGAGGTATCCGCCCATCGCTGAATTCGAGGGAATGAGAAAAGACCGAAGCGAGTGAGAGAGACGATAAAATGGAGGGGGTTGACTCCGCTGAAAAGAGAAAAGCAGCGAGAGGGGAAGAAGCGACCGTGGGGAAGAAGGAGAGAAACGGGCCGTGCGGCACACGATGTCGAAAGGAAGAGGAAGAAAAGCTTCGAACGCAAAGGGAGACCGAGATAGGAAATAGAGAAAGACGGATAGACACACCGGTCGGGCGCGCGACCATCGATTTCTTACTCGGCATTATGTTCGACGGCCATGAGCAGACCAGAATCGCGTACATCACATATTACTCGCGATATCCGCAGTATAAGTCTTGAGGATTTTATCTATTTTTTGTTTTTTTTTCACGACACGTTACTTATTTTATTTATTTTTTATTCGTGGAAGATCACCGGATTTGCATGATATTCGCAGAGGGTTAAGTACTTTGGTTCGAGAGTTTTTTTTTATTAAAAAATTTGTAACCATTCTGTCGAAGATAAGATACAGATTTATTTGCTCCGGACAGGCCGTGCGTATGATGCACCAAGGAAAGAAACACTAATAGATTCACTCCGGAGAGTCGTCATCATCCGATCTTCCTCGCTTTGTCATCCTTAAATTATCCTTCCTTTTTTCCTCGTAAAATGACACGACAATTTTTTCGTACCGAAAATTGCTTAAATTGACCTAATATTTCCGACCTATGAGTCGCGGATAAGATAAAGATTTGGGTGTGAAGCACTAAGGAATGAAACTATAATCTATTTTTTCCCGGAAATTTGTCATCGTGTGTCTTCCTCGTTTTTTCATACTTGAATTATGCTTCCTTTTTCCTCGTAATATAAATACTGCAACGTGAAGATTTTTCTCGACCCAACTGCCCAAAATGACCGAATATTTCCAAAACCCTTCTGTCGAAGATAAAATAAAAATTTATTTGGTCCGAAAAGGCCTTACGTATGATCAAGGAATGAAACAATAATAGATTTCCCCGGACAGTCGTCATCGTTCGTTCTCCCTCGTGTTTTACTATGCATACATTATCCTTCCTTTTTTCCTCGTAACATAAATCGATTCAAAGATTTCACTTCCGACATATTCCAGTATAACTATTGGTCGCGTCTCGCTTAAAATTATTATTTTTTAAGTACTTGGCGTCGAGACGCTGCGGTGCGTCTCTTGATATTGCAAAGTGACATGATGAAATTGAAAGTGACGTGACGATTTTCTCAACTACAAAAATACCTGAGGGTCGAATTTTCAGACGTTAGTTCAAACTTAAGTCAAGCATAAGCACAAAATTAAGTTCGATTTTAACTTCGAATTTACGATAAATCTTAAACACGCGATGAAGTTCGGGCCAAACTTCGATCTTAAGAGCGATCTTAAGTTTGATCTCAAAAGCGATCTTAAGTTCGATCCCAAGAGCGATCTGAAACCCAAACCAACGTCTTAAAATTCGATCCTAAATGTACCTAATATTTCCAACCCTCCCTCGAATCGCCAGAGCTACCGCAAACCCCCTCAAAATCCAATTATTCATCGATATACCTATCATGCATGCATTCTGCATTCCGGTTACGTGATTCCGTCGATACCTCCGCTTTTCTTCGAGTGATCCAGTCTCTGCGGCACGAATTATATCTTCTCGCTCCTATTTAAATATACATATATACATCCATATATATATATATATATATATATATATATATATATATATATATATATATATACACGTATATACGTATATACAAATATACATATATATATATATATCTCGAGAGTCGGATTGCCGATGGGGAGAGTGGGAGAGCACCGAGACAAGGAAGGTTGGTACCTGGAAACGGGAACTCTCTGGTAACTCTCGAGGCGAGGAGGTGCGGATCGCCGTTCTTCCAGCTCTCGTTCTCTCCCCATCTCGCTCCTTCTCTCACTGCCGGGAGACAGCATAGCCGCAGCGAGAGAGCGTTGGTCGCGACGTCGGCCAGGACAGGAGAAATAGAGACGGAGGGAGATAGAATTGCTCGGCGGTCGGACGAAGCGCGGCGGTGGCGTGCAGGCGGAAGCGAAGGACGAAGAGGACGAGGGGAGGAGGAGCAGCAATCAATACAGAGCCAGCAGAGCAAAACCATCCCCTGGTTCTCTCCAACCGGCACGAATACGGCCCCTTCTCTCTTTGCTACATATATATATATATATATATATATATATATATATATATATATATATATGTATGTGGACGCAGCAGCAGCAGACGTTAACGGTGTGCCTCCTACGCGAGCTTCGCTATAACGCGAGCGAGGCACGCTCGACGTGTATTCAGTGCCACGGAGACGAAGTTCAACCGAGGCGACCAGAAATGTACGAACGCTGCTGGAGCCGGAGGGAAACACGGATAATAGTACTCGAAACTCGGGAGAATTGTTGTGGGCACTTGATAAAGCCGTCAATTAGACATTTTGACTATGACAACCGATCGGGCAATGTTTCGTGGTCGAATTTTGTTTTTTCTTTTATTTATTTATTTTTTTTTTATTTAGTTTCTCTGAGCCTGCGAGGCTGTAAGGTAATTGAAACTCGGGAAACATTTTCTTTTTTTTTTTGTACGCAATGAATTGGTAGGGCAATAAAATAGTTAATAAGAAAATCGGTAAATCGATAAAATGATAATAATAACACGAATAATTAATGGTTTAAATGAAATGAGAGAAAAAGATTT
The DNA here is from genome assembly GCA_964017025.1 of Stenichneumon culpator. Taxonomy (NCBI): domain Eukaryota; kingdom Metazoa; phylum Arthropoda; class Insecta; order Hymenoptera; family Ichneumonidae; genus Stenichneumon; species Stenichneumon culpator. The sequence goes on along the minus strand of OZ024779.1, from coordinate 12,206,809 downwards.
TTGTTGACGTACTTACAATTAGTTACGTGGCCTTAGCTCATAGTAGATTCCGGCACCACGAAGCCCCATCACACCTGCAACAGAAACAAAAAAAAGTCGTAAGACATTGGATTAAAAGAAAAAAAAAATTCTGTCCGACTGGAGCGGGAGAAAGTCGCGAGGAAAAAAAATGTTCGCACAGGCTCGCGTAATCGCAGCGCGAGAGCTGCCGAGTGCGAGGCGAGAGAATAAACCGCCGTCGTGCCCGAGACGACCTTCGGACGACGATTCGAGCGAAGGAGTGCAGCGTACACCGGATCGCGCGTACGTACCTTAGCGGATATATCTGGGTCGAAACCGCTCGCGCGAGCTCGAGTTTCGTCGTCGAGGATGGAAGAAGAAAAATCAACGTTCCCGTCGCGGGCTCCGCGAGCCGTCCATCGGCGAACTTTGCAATTAACAACGACCGCGACCATTCTCGATAATGTCGCCGGGCTGATTCGTCATTCTCGTTAGCGCGCTCCGGCCCGTGACGTGCATGGGCGACTCCCCTGTCGTCCGTGATGGATAATAGGTTTTACGTGGATAATCTCCCGGGTTCGAATTTTTGGGAGGGGTCGATGGGAATTTTGTTTTTTATTTCTTTTCATAGAAAAAACAGGGCAGTTGTGAAATGACAAAAAGGAAACTGGTAAGTATTTTTATATATGAAGAAATTCCAGTGAAGTTTCGATTTTCTTAAATCCTCGACGAGTAAAATTTTGACATGTCAACATAGATGATAATAAAGAAAATGACGATGGATAGTAAATGCGAGCGTTTTTAGGCTACAAAATTTCCGGCTCTTAACTATTTTTTATTATCATTTGCCGGTAAGATAATAAATGCCGGAAATGGCCCTGTTATTTTTTGCCGCAATCGCAAAATACCGACTGACCGTCTTTTCTGTTTCTATATTTATTTATTAAATATTAAACAATAATAAAAACAATCGAAGGTGGATTATTACGGTCCAGTTCGACCAGCACGTAAATGGATAGTAAATACCATCATTTTTTCACTATACAATTTTCGGCGACCAACTATTTGTACTATCATTTACCGATAAGATAATAAATACTAGATTGGCCGCCTCATTGTTACGGCGACTGATAATCTTTTTTTTTATTAATACAATAATAAGAACAATCGACACGGAAATCAGGGATAAATTGACCGTGCCATATTCACCCATTTACCCTGTGCGAAAACCGGGAACGAACTTTCGTATTCCTCTAATAAAAAATCTACTTAAAATAACGAAATCCGCGATCGAAAAATATCTATCTGTCGCCTTAAAAAAAATTCTATCAAAAATAACGAAATCAGCTATCGGCCCTATCGCTCTAAAACAAGAAAAATTCCAGTTAAAATCACGAAATCAACGATCGACTCGTCCGGACGTACCCAAAGATAAATATCAATTTATCTTTGGGTACGAGGAGGAAGAATCCCTACCTAAAAATCGGCGATCAATTACTTAGCGGCACTGTTATTGACCGGTGCTGCCCCGCTCGATTGGTAAGCCTGGGCGTTTGCCTTACGCTCCAGAGAGCTCCGGCGTCGTTGCTCCGGGTACGTAACTGGCCGGTGTCTGGCCCGCACTGTCGAGTTCGTTCTGTCCCCCCGAGGTACGTAGGCGAGCGTAGGTCTCTCTGGGCAGAGAGCCGTATCACGCCTAGCTCGCACGATTGAAGGAACGTGCACGGAGTTTCCAACGCCGGAAGACTATAGAGTTTTGCAGGCGACGCGTTCGCAGCCGACAGACCGCGTTCAGAGCCGGCGTAACTGTGGCCAGAGTCTGGCCAGTGCCGGCCCGGCTACGCTAGATCGGACGCCGCCGGTGCTGCGGGATTCGCAGCCGAACTGTAATCGTGTAACCGCGCTGCAGGCGCGCGATACATCAGTCGGTGCGCTGTCGTGTGTTTCGAACTGTTTCTACTGCCGTGCCCCCGGAACAGATGCGGTTTAAATCAAAATTCGTAATCGGGGACGTGCGTGTACGTCAATCGGATGGATTAGAGGCACGAGGGGTCGCGGACTATCGATCCGCGGAGAGTTTCACCACCTTTTCGCTTCCGGATATCGAATAGACCAATAAATGATGACTCGAATTTTTGGAGGTTAATTTAATTAAAGGCTCGAACTTCGGCATAAATGGAAGGTGAAGTGGAGATGAAAATTAAGGATTTGTTTATGGTGAATGTTGAGAATTAATTTATGGTGAAAATCGGGCATTTATTTGAGGTTGAAATTGAAGATTCATTTAAGGTAAAAATCAATGATTGATGCGAGAGCAAATTTGAGGATAATTTAAGGCTAAAAATAATGAAAAAATGTAGAAAAGGCCCGAAAATAAGATTGAGTTTAAATTCGAGTTAGAGTATTCCTTAACCGGTTCTTTAACCATCATAACTGGAGCACAGCAACTCAAATCGGTTTAATTCATATAAAAAAGATCTTTTAATATAAATATCCCAAGTTTCCTCCAACTCGAGAGAATCCTATCTCGCGAGCGTCGAAGACGCATCAACCCACGAAGCCGCATAAGAGCCAGACGTGTGAGATAAGAATGAGGAGAGAATGGGCGAACACGTGAGAATGTAATACGCGAGGGTCGAACGCGCCAACGGAGCGATACTTCCCAACATCTACACCCCCCGCCCACTTTTTTCTTAATTTCTTTCTCTCTTTCCATTATTATCTTTTATTTTTTTTCTCAATCGCCGCGCGCGTTCGTCGTTCGACATCATCGACTAACTACCTAGCGCGCGCGAGGATTATTGCGCCGCTTCGGTAAAAGGGGGAGGAAGAAGAAGAAGAATAAGAAGCGAAGGAGAATACGGGTCGAATTTTAAGACGTTAGTTTGAACTTAAGATCGCTCTGAAGATCAAACTTAGGATCGAACTTAAGATCGAATTCGAACTACAATCGAATTTGAGTTCAGACTTAAGTTCGAACTTAAGATCAAAACTACGCACGAAATCAAGTTCGAACTCAGGTTCGATCTTTGATAAGTTTGAACTTAAGATGGATCTTCAGCACGCGATGAACACACTTCAATCTTATGTTCAATATCAAGGGCGATCTTGAGTTCAATCTAACGTCTTAAAATTCGAGCCTAAGAGGCGAAGAAGAAGAAGAAGAAGCGGCGAAGAAGAAGAGCAGCGGTGATGAAGAAGAAGCACCGTGGCGGCTTCTTCGAGCGTCCCAATGGAAACCGGTAATCGCCGCCGTTGCTCGGAGAGATTCGCCGGACGACGAGGAGCGCAAGATCGCGGCTGAGGAGGAGCGGGCGGGAAGGAAGAAACGCGGTGGTGTATAATACGCGATTCGAGATTTGGAGCGCGAGCGCGGCGGAGGAAGACGCGAAGGATCGCGAGATGCGGCGAGCGGTATCGCAAGGTGTGCGGAGAAAAAAGCGGAGCAAGCCGAGGTGGAATCTTCGAGTTCCCGGCAGATATTTTAACCCGGTCGAAACGAGAAATCCTCGCGAGAAGCCGCGGAAGCTACGGGAGTGAGATGAGTTCTCGGTGCCAGAATATTCTTTCACATACTCGGTGAATTTTTAGACGCGATAAAGAAACGTGTAAGCATTGCCGGAGACGATAAGTTGGATTTTATATATTCGCGGAGTCGAACCGGAATTTAATCGGGATTCGCGGCGTTAATTGGTACTTGGTCCCGATATTTAGTACTGGACATTGCGCGGCTCAGTAGTAAAGCGCGTGTTTGTGGGTAGGGAATTTAATAGAGGTATGTGGGATGATATTAGATTTTTTTTTTCGGGAACAACGTTCCTGCGCGATAAGATGGGAAGCTGCGAGGAATTCGGATCGCTTTGGGAATTTTGTAACTTTACTTTGTAATTTTTATATCCGTGGTTTCGGTGGATTGAGTTGTATTGTGGCACACTTCGAGGGGCGTGCTTTATCTGCTGGCAGAAAAAACACGAGAGCTGTGGCTCATAAAATCACTTATATTTCGAACATTTTTTTCCAACAGCCTCCTAATTTTTAAATAAGTACTAAAAAAAATTAATAAAAATAGGTTTTTTTAATTCTTAGAAAAATTAATTGGTACTTGGCCCCGATATTTAATACCCGGCGTTGGCGCAACTGCGCGGGGATTTAATAGAGGTATGTGAGATGATTTTAGATTTGAAGAAAATTTAATATTGGTTTTTTTTAGGGAACAGCGTTCCTGTGTGATAAGATGAACGGGAACCAGCTTGGTATTCGGATTGCATTAGGAATTTTGTAACTTTACATTGTAATTTTTATAACCGTCTTTTTGGTGCGGATTAAGTGATCTGCATTAAATTGTTGTTGCATTAAACATTGTATAATTATATGAACACGTGTTCACATAAAATAATTACATGCTTGCAAAAAAAAAGGAGTGCTCTGGCTAAATATATTACTTATCTGTCCTTTTTAGCAACACTTCCCTGATACAAAAAAAAAGCAAAAGAAAATTAAAAAAAAAATTTCCATAAAAAATAATTTTTTAAATGTCTAAAAATTTGTAATAAAGTATCGAGCAGAGTGTTCAAAGATTGAGAGGTAAAATGACGGGGACACAGTGTAATCCGACCTGCGGGCGAATTGGTGGAGAAAGAACTTTGTTCACCATTGTCGGATACGAGTCTTCGTATATTCCCGCTCGTCCAGCGTTAAAGAATTTCTCCGATCCCAGGCTCTACGACGACGAACCTGAGAGACCTTCGGCACTCAAGACACGCTCGTAGGTGTCTTTCGAACGACTCTTGGAACGCCGGAACGCTCCAATGCCTCGGAATAGTTGCCCATAGCTGACTATACCGACTGCGCGAGGCACCTCACGGCAGTCGTGTGCAGAAAAATAACTATATATATAGCGTGCTGGAAGCCAGAAGGGCGTATCTCGCGCGCTAATAGACGGGAGATACGCCCTTACGATTTTAGTCACGCGATATATATGTACATATATATAGGGATATTTGTTATATATAATGTACCGGTGTAGGTGGTCACGAGGCCGTAACGAGTCGTCAGAGCGAGTCGCCGAGAGTCTTCGGGTAACAAATGAGAACAAAAAAAATGCAAGGAATAGGAAAACAAAGGAGAAGGAGCGAGATGGAAATGAGAATTGTCGCTTCCGCTAGATCGTCATCTCATCTCCCTCATACGTTTTACGGGCGCGGAGCCTTTAATAAAATTTTAACCCTTTCCCACTACGGTGACAACATTTTTTTTCTGCTACGGTGAGGCAACCTTGGACGAGAGCGAATTTAGAGTGTAAAAAAAAATTAAATTTGTTTTCATTTAATTTTTTTTTAAGCGCTCCGAGCCTTTAATAATATTTACAGCTTTCCCGCCGCACTTCGCCGCGAGGGCGAATTTTCTTCGCAATTTCAAAAAGGTCGCAGAAACTAAAGGAACGAAAGAAGTTGAAAGTTTTTTTTTAACAAAGTAACGCTTTATAGTTTATAGCAGAAGCACGCTATCTTCTAAACGGTGTGGTAAAATACTCCGAAATTTTTATGACGATACGAAATTTGTGATGTTTTTGTTATTTTTTTTCTCCAATTATACCGATGGATTTTTTCTTCTTTTTTTACTCTGAAAATTGATCGCATGCAAGCGATACGTTGCCTCGAAGGGTCGATACACAAGGGATCAGCGTGTGTTTACACCCTAGCGTGTTATCTCCTGAACTGTTATCAGTGTGCACGCTAGTCAGTACTAATCATACGCTGGACAGTGTTAAAAAATTCAGGTCAAACGAGCGCGCCTCTCGCCTTCAATCTTTATCCGATACATAGCGAAAAAGCTTGAGACGATTAAAATGTTTTTATTTTTATTTTTATTTTTATCACCAATTAATGATATTTTTCGACCGTGCCAGTGAGAGAGCGACGTAACGCGATAAAGAGGCGATGACTTTCAAAAATCTTATTAAATCAACCGAGTTTTCTGCAGTTGCCGAGTCCGTCAACGAGGGACAGTGGCCGCGCGCCGGGGACGACGGAGCGAGCAATTTTTGCCGGTCGAATCGATCCGAACGCACGCGGAGCCACGCACGCGAGTCGACACGCACGGCCATGCATACGTGTGTATATATATATATATATATATATATATATATATATACATACGTACTGCACTCTCTGACGTACGAGGGAAAGACTGAGGTAAAAATAAAAAGTTATTTTTTTTATGAGACGAAGCGAGGTAGCGACGGAGAAACAAAGATAGAGGAGCGAAGGAGGGGGGAGAGGGATAAAAGGTAAAAGGTAGAACCGAGAAGGCGGTGGCCGCCAACACCGGCCGAACGAGTTTGGTGGAGGGACAGAGCGCAGGAATACACGAGGATATTCGAACGAGACGGGTCTCTTTATATATGTTTTTTTTATCTCTCATGAGTTCCTTATTTCGCGGGACGAGAGAAGAAAGACTCGGGCATCGCGATCTCGCGACTGGAATCGAGCAGCGCACGGGAGAGGCGAGGGCGAGTTGCGAGGACTTCCGTTTCGCGAAGGGACTCAATCACGTCGAGTCGGGTGAGTGGGAAAAATTTGAAAAAAAATAAAAATAAAATAAACACCTATTTTTAATTTTTCAAAGAAATGATTATATTGATGAGGATTAATCGGGCTACTTGAAATGTTGAAAAGAATCGATAAGATCGATTAATAAGTGGCAAAAAAAAACAAGAAATAAATAAACATACATGTATTAAAATTATAAAAAATAAATTACAATAATGAGGATTAATCTTGCTATTTAATGAAATATTAAAAAATCCACAAAATGGATTAATAAAAGTTGCAAAAAAAAATATTTTTGATTCTTCTGTAAAATTTTTGTTCTTTCATTAATCTTCATTCGATGAAAGGTTAATGAGGTCGAATAATCGTAATCGATTCTATATTAAATTCATAGCGGAACGATTTATGATATAGATATAACGGTGAACTAAAGTGCAGTACTTTCTCATTGTGCTTCCTCGCTTTTCTCCTTTCGAGCTCGCGTTTTCCTCCCGTCCCATGGGCTTCGCCCCTCCCCTCCTGCCGGCCTTCCTCCGGAGTTCGGGCACCTCGTAGATGAAAGGAGATCCGAACGAAAGAGCGGATAGAGAGACCGAGGAAATTGCGCGACTGGATTCCCTGGGGGCTGTGCTCGTTCACGAAACTTGGCTCGGCCTCAAAAGAATCGATTTCTCTCATGCTTATATACATATCTAACCCACACTAAACTGCATACAGCATTCTATCTCGGCAAGCTTCCAGGGCGCTCTCGACTTCCTGTTAAATTAGTCACAAATCACAAAGAAATAATAATAATTATTATTATTATGATTTATTTTTATTAATCTATTTAGCCATTCTTGCCTTTTATGACTTTAGAATATAACACATGTTTTACATATGCACTGTACAAGTTTGGTCTTGCCGTATAATAATAATTATTATTATCTGCAATTACGATTAATATGTAAAAAAAAGAAAGGAGAATAAAACGAAATTAATTTCTGGTTGAATAAATTCGCTTTTTTAACATTCTCTCGAAATTGTTATGCAAGACCCATCGAGCTCGAACGAGCGGTTCGGGTTGAATTAAAAATGCCCGAAACGCGAGTTTACGGCAAATGTGCGTCGATACAATTGAATTGATAATCCTATTGTAAAACTGAAGTAAATATAGATTTTTTTTTTTTTTTGTGAAATTGGTTTTGAATAGAGGGTGTAGAGGATTGGAATAAGAGCTTGTACGTACAACGAGTAAAGCTGTATTCGCTGTAGAGCTGAATGCGTATAGTGGCCGGTAGCCTCGCGGAACGATATTACGAGGCCGTTAATGGCGTAGCGCGGTCGTTAATGCCCTGCCGGTATTTTAGCTCCCCCCGTGTCTGCCTCGTTCGGAGGATACGTGCGAAACTCCCGCGGGAATTCGATTCAAAATCCGCACTTCGGAGGAACAGCGACTCAAATGGGAAGTTTATTCGGCGGGAAAATAAAATCAAATCGGATCGGTTTTTATTCAAAAACTTGCTCCGAGCCGTACAAGACGCTTCGGCCGAGATGAATTCGACGATGCCAAAACTTAGCGATCGTTTCGTCTATCGTAAAACTCGAAGAAAAAAATCCATCATTCATTATTTTCGTTTGGTTGAAAGTTGCTTTACATTTTCAGTACAATCCGTAAAAAAAAAAAAAAAAAAAAATTTAGTGCGCCGTTTCCGAATCACCGATAAGGAAATCCCTTTCCACCTTGACCCTTTCCGATCTTTCCTATCGTCCCAGCCTCTCCACCTTGAGCCTTTCCGCGTCCGAAAACCCCCGCACAGCTGTTTTCCCTATCGCCAAATAAATGTTCGCTTCTACATCAATTCCGTCCTTCTCGTCCTCGAAGCCTCCATCCACCACCTCACTCACCCATCGCCCGTAAAAAAAGTCATCAGAAAAATATGATTCCTCGGGCGAAAAAAAAAACCCTCGACAAAAAAAAAGATCTATCATTTCCATCCATCCATTCAAAATTTGATTCCTTCGCCTTAGGGATGTGTGGTCCAAAACTCGTATCTGTTCGATCGCTATAAAACTTTGCTGCATTCTAGGGAAAAACCCCCTGAATCGTTTGCAACTTTGAGCAATTTTAAGGTGCAGTAAAACACGTTCTATGCCCTTCTCTCTCGCTCCACCCTAAGACCAATGCCGCTATCTCTCTCGCACTCCCCGCTCCGTCACGTGACTTTCACTTCACCTTCAAGATGTTTTCAAAGTTTCTTTACATCTGCAGTTTAATTCATAGAAAAAAAATAAATTAATACGTTCTTTCCAAATCGCCGATAAGTAGATCTTCATCTTCCCACCTTAACCTTTTCCGTGTCCGAAAAACCCCGCACGGCTCTTTTCCCCATCGCCAAATTAATTTTCGCTCCCACAGCAAATCCGTCTCCTCTTCATCCTCGAAGTCTCGACGCATCACCTTCGGTCACTCGCTCGTAAAACAATCATCGGACAAATATAATCCCTCGACGTCCCGATGACGTCCGCTCGGGCGTCTCTGCTCGTCGCGTCCACCGTGCCGGCGTGCATCTACGCGCGTCAGTTAATCTATACACCCAGCTTCGAGGAGACTCGTGGAATAGTACCGAGGCTCCGGCCTATCGCCAGGTCAACGGTGATGTCCGAGCCGCGAGGCTCGCCAGCGGCGAGTCCTCCTCGTCGAACACACGACGATCGAGCGGCTCCTCCGGCTCGTTCAGTCCGCGGAATGTCCGTTCGTTCGAGAGATCCCAGCCGCGGCGAGTTCTGCCTCTACCTGCGATGGAAAGAAGAAGAAGAGACTCGAGCGAGAGGAAAGATATAGCGAGAGAACCTCGCCAGGAGACATTCCAGCAAGGTCGCCGTACGTCTCGCTAAGCTCTTCTCCTCTTCCCTTCTCTTCCTTTTATATGCCCTCGCCTCTCCTCCTCGGGCAGGCTTCGTCCACTCTCTTCTTTCTTTCCATCTCATCGCCACACGCTAACGGCCATATATATATATATATATATATATATATATATATATCCACAGATACACATACATGTTCAGATATATATACATATATACGGATACACATGTATGTGCAGCCATTTTATATCTATATATATACAGATGAACATATATGTGCAGATATGTATTTTTATATGCGGTTGCACATGTATATGTGCAGATAATTATATGTATATGCAGATACACATATTTGTGCAGATATTTATACGTATATGGGGATAAATATATGTGTGCAGATATGTATATGCATATGCGGATATATATAAATTCATGTGTGTGTAGGTAGGTGCATAAGTTGCGAGAATGCTCGCTGGCCAGATATCTCTAGCGCTGCGCGGTTCGGCTCGGAAGGCGAGAGAGGAAGAAAACAAAGGTGGACGAGCCGCGGCGAAGGGAGAGGAGGAGGGGAGGCTTTCGATCGTTCCGCGATGCGCGAACCCTGAGAGTTCGGACGCGCAGGATCGCTCTCTTCTCCTCTCTCTCTTTCTCTCTCGGACGGACGAAAAAAGAAATTCTTTCGGAGTCTTTGTCGGAAGGGAACGCGTCGCCGATGCCCTTGCCTCATCGACTGATTTCTCTCTGGCGATCGTGCCGATTAACCGAACTGATTAATCCCCGGAACCGAATTTTCAGATTAATTAAATTATAGAAAGATTCATTAAAATTATAGAAGACACCGGCTCGACTATTGGTCATTATTACCCCGCATCAATTTTCTTCTCCACAGCTTGACCCCCGATCTACGAATCGTCACCACATTTTCCTGATACCTTCGATACTCCAATATTTCCCCCCTCCCCATCCTCTGGAATTTATTAATAAATTCTTCCTACAAAATTTCACCCCGCCTCACCGAAGCATCCATCCCCAATTAACCCTTCCGGAACAACCCCATATAAAAAAAACCCTCCGGATTGTCATTCGATATCCAATATAATCCATCATCGCCGAAAAAAAGCGTCAAAAACAAGAGATATCCCAATCTCGTAATTGCCTCCGTGCACACGAGCTGCGGGCAAAGCGCGTAGGCGTCGAGGCCCGGAGAGCCTCGTGTACGCGATTCTCTCCGCTCCGCCGAGCTATGGAAGCAATATCTCTCTCTTTGCCTCTCCGCTCTCCAGTCTGTAGAACGACAGCCGAGAAAGATAGAGAAAAAGGGAGAATTGAGATGGCGAGCGAGCGGCCGAGGATGGCGCGGGAGAGACAGAAGCAGGGTCTGGGGCCGAGGTGGTGGAGGGGGGGGGGGGGCAGAAAGAGGAGAGAGAAAGAGAGAGTGGCAGGAAGGCGCTCGATATTTCAGGCGGTCGCGGCCATACGCGATAGAACCGCTGCCGACGCTGCCGCGTTGTCCGCTCGGCGGGGGCCGCGGGGGGGGGGGGGGGGGGGGGGAAGGGGCACACGCCCAGGGGTTGTGCGGTGTCGGCGGCGTCGCCAGCGCGAGCGGCCGGCAACGTTACGTTACGAGAAACGTACTCTTTCTATCCTCTGCCGCTTTCTCTCTATCTCTTCTTTGACTGCAATTCTCGCTCGTTTCTCTTTCCTTCGCCCGCACATTTCCCCCGGGTCGCGGCTGGGGGCCGAGTCGTCCCGAATCGTCTAGCTGCACGCTCCCGCTGCAGCGCGAGGCACTTCCGGTTTCGCGCTGCCACAGCGGATGGAGGAGAACGCTGGGACGGGGGAAAAAACCTAATAATTCGACGCGAATGCCTCGGTTATATTTTCCGACTACGCTCATCGTAACGTGTTTCTGGCAGTTTTTATTTATATATTTTATTGATTGGGGGCCGCGGGACTCTTTTTTTCAATTTTTTAAAAAATGTTTGCGGTTTTTCACTCGAGGGAATTTTTGTTATTTTGGAAATAGAAAGAGAGGGTGAAGAAAAATTGTAACGGGCGATTAATTGGTTGAGACAATTTTTTTGTTCTTTATACTTTGATTGGCATTTACGCACATCCGAGGCCGCGGGTTCGAGTCTGCATGCCGGGGCGAAAATGTCGAGAAACTATCGCCAAATGAGATTAAGCGATTGGAGCGAGAGCGCCGGAGGGGGTGGAGGGAGGGGGGATTAAACAATTGCCGGAGATGACGAAGTCCCATTGCGCATTTCGAGGTCCGACAAACACGTGAACTCACGGATTTTCGACTAAGCATACAGGAGTTCCTTGTTACTTGTTAACTCAGTTTCTTGGAAGTTCAAAGATTTGTGATGAAAAGAAAATATTTCGCAAAGATACATGAATATATATATATTTTTTTTTTCAACGCTTATTATTATTATTTATTTATTATGTTATATTCGGAACAATGCTCTTTTTACTAAAATACAGTGCACAAGTGTACGCATTCGTGCACCGAAAAAAAATATCAATGATTCAAGTAAAATTCGCTTGCGGGCTGCCAAAGAAAAAAAACCTCCGCCACATTATTGTCATCAATGACAATATCATTTATATCGAATTTTGGTCCGAAGCCTCTAATCGATCTAGAACTATCTCCGCACGAGTCTGAATCTATTAATACCAGAGCGTTTCTCAATTCCCGCGATCATAGTTTTCTCAAAGTACCGAGAAAGCGGGAGACGTTCATATTACATACAGTATAATAAGTAGTACTACTAGTGAGTTTATTAACAATACATAACATGTAAAAGTTTTTTTTTTATACGTAACAAACTTTTATCTTTTCACCTATATCGCATATTGCCAATTGGCCATCGACCGCAGTCCTTCAGCCACACTATTGTCATTAATAATACCATTTATATCGAATTTTGGTCCGAAGCCTCTAATCGATCTAGAACTGTCTCCGCACGAGTCTGAATCTATTAATACCAGAGCGTCTCTCAATTCCCGCGATCGTAGGGTTCTCAGAGTACTGAGAAAGAGAGCGACGTTCGCATCGTCCATCCCGAAGCCGGCCAGACTGTCCGGGGAGGGCAGCTCGGGAGAGAGAGAGAGAGAGCGTCCGAGAGTTTGTGCTCTCTGCGCTCGCATTCTCGCACGCGTGATAGGTATAATCGTGGCCTGACCGGGCTTCCACGTCGGCGTTCCCCTGCCGCGCACACTCGCCGCTCTTATTCCTCGGGTTTCCTACACGCCACCATTGCATACCATGAGGTCGTTACATGTACACGATTCTCGGTACTGTACAGCGAGGGCACCGCCGCGGCGGTGTTACAGATAGGCTCGTAGGTGTGGGTAGGCCGACTATCGTTTAGTGCCGTACAGCGATAGACGAGCGGAGATACCGGCCGAGCGAGAGAGATTGAAGAAAATAAAAACATTGAGTCTGAGACTATCCGAGCCTGATCCGTTCTGGCGAGGAGGCGAACGGACCCCGAGAGAGGAGAGATCGAGGATAGCGATTGCCGGCGGCAGCGCACCTATTATTAAGAAGGCGTAGACGAGCGATGATGTCATCGCGGGACGTGCCGGGCTGAGCCGTGTGACCACTCGAGAGACGGAGACGGAATTTCTCGATCGAAAGAAATTTACGGGGCCTCCGAGCGCAAAGTTACAATCCCGATCCGAAGCGAGGAGAATGTGTCGTAGGAGTCGTGAAATTGATACAAAAGTTGGGAACAATTTTTTTCTTCGATTCAAATTTGCGCGTATCAAGCTGGATGGTTTAATGACTAGTCGATAAGAGCAAATATGTCTGGGTATAATTTTGATTAATTGTCTGGTTTATGTACACACTCGACTAGCCATGTTTACATCCGGTTCTTACGGAGCGTCGATTTTAACGAGCCAAACCTCATTTTTTAAATTTATTTATTTACTTATTTTGTTATATGAGCTTACCAATGCGAAATTTTGTAAAAAAAAAAAAAAACTAAATATCAAATAAATAAATTTGTTATTTACAGATATGAGCAATTTATGATGGAAAAGAAATGTGTTCTTTGCCCGAGATTGATACCAATTGTTGCAATTTTCTTGTCAGTAAATGGCGCGATTTTTCAAATTTCAATTCGAAGCGTAGACGGAGCAATGCGGAATAGCGGTAAAAATCCGACAACAATATTCGTCTGACGTCGGAGAAATATTGAGAGACACACACAGGACGTCACGGGACGCAGCGGAGGGGATGGAGGAGCAGATATATCGGGGACAGGTGCGGAAAAGGGGGTGGCGTAGGACGGGGATGTGGAATGAGGCAGGAGAGAACAGAACACGGGACAATTCGTTGATACCGTCCGGTAGCTCTCTCTCGAGCTCGGGCCAATAGTATCCATGGCGACAACGATCGCTGAGCCAACGATATATATATATACATATATATATCTATATATACGTCCTTCTTCGACGCTTTATATCCCAGGTCGAATCGGGAGGCACGTAGGAGGAATGAAGGTTCGAGATCTGGTCGTAACTAAGCACAGCAAAGAGATCGGTATCAATTAAGGTAGCTACGGCGTGGCAGACCAGTCAAATTAGTGCTAATTTTTTTTTCAAATGTTTATTCAAAATTGCATGCATTGATTGACGGTAAATGAGATTGATTTGTATTACTGCATGTTTTCTCAACCGAGAGAAACATTAATGACGATGGTCTTGTGAGAACAAGTGGCAATTGCAAATTTCGAGGATTTTATTCCCATAAATAAATTGGTGTTATTTTTAAATGGCAGAAATAGCAAAAAAAAGCCTACTCGGCGAATTCCTAGAGGAACGTTTGAGGAACAAGATTAGCAGTGGTACATTGAAACGGGTTTAAAAATGAGGATTCTTCTTCGAAAATACTCAACGACAATGTATCGTTAAACGAATTCGAACATGACTGGTGCTGTCTTAAAACTATCGTTTGATGCATAAAAAAAAGATTACGAAAAAAAAGAAATCATTTATAATAAAAAAGAATTGGCAAATGGTTTCAGATTTCTAACATATTGTTTTTAGATGTTACAAACTTTTTTTGATGTATCGAACATGTCATAAAAAAAAAAATAAATGACCACGCGGGTTTCACATAGAGCCGGTCCAGCGTTAAAAATGTTTTCCGAAGAGCGAAATCCAGGGACCGACGGAATTGAGATAAAAAAAATACACCGATAACTCGGTTTGTACGGTCTAGATCGTGTGTCCACGGCCTCGCATGCACCGCGCTCGCGTCCAGCCTTGATTGACGCGATCTGGTTTCATACAGAATTTTTTTTTTTTTTTTTTTTTTTTATAGAATTACCGCGAATATCGAAGATACTGTGCAGATTGTATTCAAATAATAATAATGGTGTGTAATAATCGTCTCTTCCTCTCGCGGAGAGGAAAAGACGCCGTCCCTCATCGATTGACCCGGTGACCTACACCATGGACCTCAAACGGGACATCCACATATATATCTTTGATTCCTCGCTGCTAATTTAAAATCTTCGATTATGTCATTTTCTAAGGTAGTCTTTGCGAATAGAAAAATGAACGAATCATTTTCATAAAAAAAATTTAGGTTCCCGGAGATTTGTTGAACAATTTTATTTTTCGTGAATATGTCAATAACATTTTGGAATTATTATTATGCAAAATTAATATTTCCAGCACCTTTGATACGCTTGATTTTTTTCAGATTTTCATACCGTCGAGAAGTGTTTACAATTCCCTCTCATTTCTCAGAAACTTATGCGAAGTGAACGACCTTAAATTTGTCACTTTGCATTTAATTAAAATTTCACTTTCAATTTAATTTAGTTCGCCGTACTCGTGGTTGCACAAGAGATCAACGTATAGAAAGAAATAGATTGAAAAGTAAAATTATAATAAAAAAACAAAAATATAAAAAAGGGCACATGCGCTTGAGCAAGATCGCTGGGATCGTCTCCGTTCCACGTCCGCGTTACAGAACCGCTGCCCTCGCACTCGACGACGCGATGATGCCGGCGTCGTAATTGCGAGAATAATTAGAGGCTCTTGAGTAATCGAGGCTCGGGAGATGCTACAGTCAGCGAGTAGAGCGGAGCACAACGCGCGAAGGAATTTCTATCTCGAGATGGGAGAGAAAGATGAGACTTTCGGGCTCCTTGCATCTTTGATAAATTCGAATCTTCACTCGAAACTGACGCACGGCGAGCCGGAGTTAACAAATAGAAGGTCGATCCGCTCATTGGAGCGGTGTGACAATTTTCGTGAAATTCAGATACGTCGGATAACATTTTTTTTTATGTTAATTTAAATAAAAAAAGCCACAAGTTGAAACTCGACAATGTATTCGAAGGAAGATAAATACTCGAAATGTGGCAATAAACCGTTGGCATTCGGCACGGGCAAATATATCGAAATTTTATATAACATAAATACCGAAAATTTACTCTCTCACCTTTAATTTTTCTAGTTGTGGCCGCAAGTATATTCCGAACACCGGACTATTTTTAGTATCGAAAAAATCGAGCGTAAGAAAGTACAATCAGGCGACTCTTTAATCCCCGAGGACAATACAGTTTCCCACTCAATACGAAGTACACACAATCTTTATTTTTTACAGGGCGACGTCAATGATTACTGTTTTTTCATTTTTTTCTTTAATTAAAAAAGGAAAAAATGTCTGCAAAAATAAAAATAAATTAACAATGGCATGCAATTACTAACCCGTCGAGCAGCTTCGAGCGACAAACTTAATTTGCCGCCTCTTCGCCCCCCTCCCTGGGCCTACTTCGTCAACCAGCGAAGTTAAGAGCATGAGAAACACTATGGAGTGCGAGAGAGATAGCATCAGTGGCGCTCTCGGCGGAGCGAGAGAGACGCGCTGAGAACGTGTTTCACATGCTCTTAAGATCTCGACGCAGCTCGCTACGATATTCCCTCTGTTAATCGAAGTGCGGCGTGCTCTTTGCGTAACTCGCTCGCTCGCACCGGGCCAAGAGAATTCACCTGGCTGACTCGTGTAGTTTCACCTACAAACGGAAACTCCGAGCGCCGGAATACAACAACGTTCATGACTGCTGTTAAAAAAAAAAAACTTTTTCCCGAATTATTTTTGAAAAATAAATTGACAATGGCATGTAATTAATAGCACAATAACCTGTCTTTTAGGTTCGAGCATCAAACTTAATTTCCCTCCTCTCCGGCTCGTCCCTCGGGCCTACTTCGTCGAGCTGCGAAGTCCGCAGTTCGCTGCAAGGTCAACACGGTATCGGGTCTGTTAATCGAAGTGCGGCGTGCCCTTTGCGTAACTCGCTCGCTCGCACCGCACCAAGAGACTTCAAAACACTTCACTGGCTGACTCGTGTAGTTAGCAACTACACGCAGAAACTCCGTGCGCGGGAATACAACATTCATTACTTGTATTTAAAAAAAAAACTTTCTGGATTTTTTTTCTTAAACAATTGCATGCAATTAATAACACAATAATTCGTCCTCCAGACACGAGCACCAATCTTAACCCTGCGAGTGTACACTGGCTCTTTGAAGGAACAGTCGAAATTCGAAACTCTCCGTTTTTTCCACTTTTTCGACTATTCCTCAATTTTTATTAACAGCGTTTTAAAACTTTTAACTTCGGAAACTTCTGACCCGTGTAGTGGAGACTTAAAGAAGTAACCCGGAATTTTTCCAGATTTTTCCAAAGCCCAGAAAACTTTGAAAACCCGACTGTTCCCTAAAAGACCCAGTGTACACACCGTGTCTCTGAAAATATAGTGCGCACACGCCGGTTTAACTTTTCCCCTTCTCGGCCCCGCGTCTTCGTCGAAATACGAAGCCGCGGATCTCAAACGCAGCTCGCTGCAAGCCCGCTACGTTGTCCCCTTTGTTAATCGAAGTGCGGCCTGCCCTTTGCGTAACTCGCTCGCTCGCACCGGGCCAAGAGAGTTCACCTGGCTGACTCGTGCAGTTTCACCTACACGCGGAAAGCCCGCGCGCCGCGATACATTCACAGTTGCCGAGTATAAACGAGAACCCGGAAAGAGAGGAAAAGCCCTCCAGTGTGCTTCTCCTCTATTCACCCCAGTTCACACTCACACATACATATACATAGAAATCTCTCCCATACTTACAGAAGGGCATTAAAGGTATATCTACACTCGCCCATACCTATATCGGTATCCTCGTTGCGCGTTCAAACTGAGATCAATAAAGCACTCCTTTATAGACTTCGCTGCACACGCGGTACAAGCTTGGCCAGCCCTCCTCCAGCGCTCTCTCTCTCTCTCTCCATCCCTCGTTTCTCGTCTCCAATGCGTTGGGTTTGTTTTCCAGCTCCCTCTCACTCACTTCGCCTCCTCTCTCAGCTCCCGCCGGGAGGGGAGAGGGAGGGGCTGGAAATTTCGCCCTCTGCGTTATACACGCGCGAATTCTCTTTCCATCCCGCGTGGGACACAACTGGACACACACGCGCATATACAGCCAGACTCTGTACACTTCCACCTTCCACCGCGCCCCTATCCCTTTGCCGATTCTCTCTATCCAGCCCCTGCGGCAAAAGCAGCACCGGCGTCGCTCAAACCAACCCAATCCTTCTCCTCCCGCTCCTCCCTCCTCCCCCCTCCCTCCAGCGCCGCACGGGTTGTACTCAGTCAGGCAGCGTACACACATCGACTACGAGAATCCCGGCCATAAATAACCGAATGACCCACCGGACGAGTCGAGTGCACTCTCGGCGGAGAGTATCGATGCGCCGAGGACTAACGAGACACCCGCTGCGCCCGGGACCGAGCGGGGTAGGGGCGCTTGTGTATATATACGTATTATATTTTTTTGACACTTTTGGGGGATTCGTTGAATTTCTTGTTTTTTTTTTTTTTTTTTTAGATGGATTAGATTTTGGGGAAAATGTTTGTTGTTGGTGAAAATTAGTCTGATTTTTTTTTTTTTTTTTTTTTTTTTTTACGGGTGATGTTTGATCGAAGGAGACCGAAATTTTATCCCGTCGTAGATCACCGAATGACCCACCGGCCGAGGCGAGTGCAGTTGCCCGGGGCTAAGCGGGTTACGGGATGCTTGTATATTATTATTATTATTTCATTTTAGAGCAAGTAAGTTTATAACTTAATATCGGCATCTAGTAAAAAAATTTGCACATCTTCACTTGAAAATGTGTCAATGTAACATGTTCTTAAACCGATTTATCGTTAACGATTTTTTTTATTTATTATATATAATTTTTTGATCACTTTTGGGGATTTCCATTGAAGTTTTTTTTTGGGAGATGAAATGAGATTTTATAGAAGATGTTTGTGATTTATGAAAATTTTTCTGATTTTTTTAAGCATTCTGATATAGAAAAAAGAACTGGGTGAATTTTCGTCTCATTCGATCGAACTTCGAGTTCGATAGAATGCGATCAAAATTTTATCGACGGTGATGAACAATTTATTTTTTGTATCTCTCGTTCCAGGCCGCGGTTTAGATTACGCGAGAAGAAAATTCACGAAAATGAACCTCTCGCGGACCATCGAGTCCGGGCGTTATTTCGTTTTATTATCGTTGTTATTGCTATCATCATTTTTCATCCACCGCGAACCCGTCGGATCATTCGCCACGCGTTCACGTCAATCGAGCGTCGCTCCAGCGCCAATAAAATCACCTCTTTGATTGTCAATTCTTTTTCCTCTTTTTTTTATCCCACCTACTTTGTATCTCGGCCATCGCGCGCACGGGACGATAAATAGAATGTAAATTCGTCCGTAGTTATTTGTCAGCGTGAAATTTAATTCCGGAGTAAAATTCGTTCGACAAAAGGGGAATTGTCGGGGAAATATAGGAATATATATATATATATATATATATATATATATGTAGAATTACGTTTACGTTTAACAGTTACGATTCACGAGCGAGGCGAACGAGTTTCACGTTTATGTACATTTACACCGAAACACCCACATATACATGTGTGTAGATAAGTGTATGTATTTATGTGTAAAACTTGCATACTCGAGCGTACAAATGTTGAACGTTCCATTACGCACGCGATGGGGTCAACGGGTCGTGCTTGACCTGCTCCCCCTCCACGCCCCTCTTCGATACTTTTTTTTTTCTACGCCCACCGCGTCTTTTTCTTCTCCCGATTCTCCCCCACTTCGCCCATCCTCGCTCGCCCTCTCTCTCATTCTTTCGCCGATAATCGTAGCAGCGATCACTCTGTTATAATTATATCAAGTGCATCGAGCACGTGCAAGTGCATCGGCGCGCGAGAGAAATGGAGGACGAAGCGGAGAGGACGGACCGAACTCTAACGACCCTACCAATTATCGTAACCACACGTGGTTCTCGCACTTTGCGCCATCTCTCGCGTCTATCAATTTCACGTCGTTTCGCTAAAAAAAAATGTTATTATCCATCCATTTTTTTTACTCGAAAATGACACTAAATTCGATCCTGAAACAAATGTCTGGCTATCGTACAAGAGGGTCGTGTGAGACATTGGGTATAGAAAATTGTGAAAAAATTCTGGAGTACGCATTGCCATGTGTAGTCAATGATAGAATAAATATAGTATCAAAAACAGTAGGCTGATAGCTTTTATTAAATTCAAATGTAAGAGAGAAAAAACCCTGGACACGAAAGATCTCAGGCGAGGAAAATGACTAGAATAATAAAAGTGATTAAGTATCGTTGGATCGATTCGGCTCGGAGACGCCGTAAACCCGACAGAAGTAGCGGTTGCATTGCGGCTAGTCGTCACGCAATGGTCGTACGCGGTAAGTCCATATAATGTATGTTATGTCTGGAAGTGGATGTTGCACGCTGCAAGAAGCGTCTAACGGTGAAACCGACGTAATAACAGTGTTGCTGATAGTTTCATTGGCGACAACATTGCGCCAGCCCTGCGAGTGGTGCACTATAATCAATTTCAGTACCACTTTCGTGGGGGCTTCCATTGTCGCCGGCATCTTCCACAGTCTACAACGATGTAATTGTATACCATCGGGGATGGACCTCGGAGATTCATTCACTACACTTGAGGTATACTGGGCGAGGTCATATAAAATTAACATTTTTAAATCATCATAAGTTTGAAAATACGTTTGAACATAAGTTTGAACATGAGGTTGAACATAAGTTTGAACTTATGTTCAGACCTTAGTTCAAACGGAAGATCAATCCTAAGATCAAACCCAAGATCAAACTTAAGTTCAAATATGAGTTCAAACCTAAGTTCAAACCTAAGTTCAGACCTAAGTTCAACCCTAAGTGCAAACCTAAGTTCAAACCTAAGTTCAAACCTAAGTGCAAACCTAAGTGCAAACCTAAGTGCAAACCTAAGATCAAACCTAAGTTCAAACCTAAGTTCAGACCCAAGTTCAGACCTAAGTTCAAACCTAAGTTCAGACCTAAGTTCAAACCTAAGTTCAAACCTAAGTTTAAGCCGAAGTTCAAACTTAAGTACAAACGTTGATATAAAAAATTGAGTAGTTCTTCCTTCGCCGAGTCGTTCGTACTATGGACGGAAAGGGGCGGTTGGTTGTTGGTCGCAGGGTTGGCGCGACTGAGCGTGAAAGAAAGAAAGAAAGAAAGAACGCAAGCAAGGGGGGTTAGTAGCGGGGGCTCGAAGTGTCGTTTATCGAGCGAGAAGCTTCTCTTCTCTCCCTTATCCCCGCGAGCAACAAAACCCGCCTGCTCAGTGTCGCCTCCATGACGCTCATCTTCTCTCGGTTCTCCCTCGGCAAGTCAACGCAAATAAATCGTCCAATGAGTGACGTTTATAACCGAAGTCCCAGTATGACGAGAATCTATTTTTTTCTCCTCTCTCGATTCAGCTCACCCGACACGTGACGATATGACAGGCAGTTCGCAGTTGACACGGAGGGAACTCGAATTAGAGAACTCTAGGATTTTATTGATTTGTCACGGTGACACATACTATAGCGCATCTCGAAAAGGTCATTTTAGGTTTCCCAAACATGTACCCGATTAATAATTAAAAAATAATAATAAAGACAATAAATGAAATTAGATTTTTGTCGGTCCAATCGTCATTCATTTATTGTTTTCAATGTGACCGTCTTCCGAAGACCCTTATTTTTCCAGTTATAAATTCAATGTCGATTTACATATAAAAGAAAAAAATTAATTGATAAGAATAGTTTACCGCGGTGAATCGGTGCCAAGTTAAAATATTCTCGAACGCACGAATTAAGATGTTTTCCTCGTTTCAGAGCGTCCAAGAAACCGTACGGTTTATCGTGGACAGTGTAGAGCGGTGTATCGCGCATAATCAGAGCCGACTGTCGTCGCAAGTCGGGTGAATCATCGTGCGAAACGATAGTGAATCATAACGCCCTTCTCGCGTATTTTCCGACGGGCGAGTTTAGCCACGTAAGTGGAAGCCGAGAGAGGCTCGGCGGCAGAGAATCGAGCGGTTGGCTCGTCGTCGTGCTGTACTGGGCTTCGACAGGTGAGACGTGCGTGGCCGCACGGCCACGCAGCGGTGGGTAGGTACGTACGGAACGAAAGTACAACAGGGTGGGGCTCGAAGCCCCCGAGGAAGAGGCCAGGTAACTCGCTTTCAAATTTTTAATCCCTTGCCTCGAACGCAACCATTGCCGTGCGTTCGACGTCGGCGCCGTTATATGTCTCTCTGCATCTGCATTCTCGGGAGCGAAAGAAAGAACCGTGCACACCACGAGTATATTCGCGTTGAGTTCGAGGGGATTTGTTTTTTTATTTTCTCGTAATGCGAGACGATTTCGCTCGATGCTGCGATCAGGTACAGATATGCGCCTTGTATAGAAATGTTCGCTGCTGTTATATTTTACCGCCGCAACGCAATTTCAGTTCGAGAAGCAGAAATAATCAAATTATCAAAAAACAATATATAATAATAATTATTATTTATTTTTATTTACTTATTGATTTCATGATAAATGGTTGATGCCCAATTCCAAGTGATTAATCGATGATTAAATCGGTGATCAGAGCGAGCAGTAAACGACTTAAAATAAAAATTAGAATTAAACAAAAAATAATATTATATAATAATAATCATAATAATAACTATTATTATTATTATGATTATTATAAGTGTAAAGAAATTTAATCATTGTATGTCTGACAATATATTTGGACATACAAAATATACGTCGCTCGAGTACAATGAGTTAATCTTATCTCGTCCACCGAGAACCGGCTTAGCTATCGGCGTTTAATTTCTACCAGTCCGTCTCGGCCGTTAATGTCCGCTATGAATGCAATCGACGTCCGTAAATGCCGAATCGGCGATGCGATCGTTCGTTCCCGTCAGAGCGTCGCGTGTCGTCGTCCGAGTCCCGGAGGTTCTTCCTGCGCGAGTGGCGAATTGGCTGGCCAGCGTCGAAGTCATCAGCGGCAACGTGGCGGCCGCAATGCTGCATCCTCGTTCGCCGCTCGCTGGTACGTAAAGTTCGCCGCATGTACACGTGTACACGGGTTGCGATACAAGCGCTTGTTCGCGGTTTCTCGCTCGCAACCGCTGGCAACATCCAACGACGGAAGCCCGAGAGAGTTACGCGGAGGCCGGTATACGAAATAGTTGCGATGACTCGTCTCTTATACCGTTCTGAAAACGTAACCGGCAGCCCCGCGCGCGTTGCGCCCAGCGACGATCTCACCGCTGCCGCTCTGTCCTTCCACGGCGAATTTTTGCATCTCTCGCCCGGCCTCCCGTTCGCACTGGCGCGCGCTTTCAGCTCGCGGCCGAGGCACATCCACCGCTTCGGTTAAGCGCTATTCGAGAGCTCGTGCACGCACACATACACACTTTAGCTGGGCGCGCGCGAGGGAGACGAGAGACTCCGGCTGGCTCGTTCCGTGCCGCTTCTGCGGATCGCGCGATAGACGGAGAGCAGAGTACGCGAACGTGGAAGAGCCGAACCTCTTCGGGTGAGACAGAGAGAAGAATGTCCGCGCGATCCGAGTAACTCAGTCGCTTCTCGCGCTGCTTATGCCCGGCGTCGTCGTTCTCTCGTGTCCTCTCTGTTATATAGTTTTTGTTGTTTTTTTTTCGTTTTTTTTTTCCTCGGTCTATCCGCTGTCTCTGTCGTACTTTCCTCGTTCCTTCGGGTAGCCTCTCTTATAATCGTCGGCGACAAGCCTAGCGTAGCCAACGACGCGGGGCATCGCGGGGGCAAACGCACTCGAGCCACGTACGAACTATCGTCGTCGGGCGGACCGTGTGTGCGCGCTTCCCTCCGCCACTTACGTATTCGTGAGCGTGAGCACGAGCCCCGACCGAGGCGAGCTCTCGAACGTTTATTGTCGTATGCGAGAGCCCCGACAAGAGCCTCTGTTACGGTAGTACATATGTGTACAGGATCTTTCAGAAATTATAGGAATTCTTTCAATTGCATATTTGCAGTTAATTGTCGATGTCAATGTTGAGGTTGAACGTTGAGGTTGAATGTTGAGGTTCAATGTTGGGGTTGAATGTTGAGGTTGAATATTTAAGTTGAATGTTGAGATTCAATGTTGAGGTTCAATGTTAAGGTTCAATGTTGAGGTTCAATGTTGACGTTGAATGTTGAGGTTCAATGTTGAGGGTCAATGTTGAGGTTCAATATTGAGATTTAATGTTGAGGTTCAATGTTGAGACTCAATGTCGACGCTCAACGTCGACGCTCAACGTTGACTTTGATGTTTAATTGTGATAATACTTCGTACGTCGACACTGAGCCTCGTCGAACTTGTTGCTCGCAGCCCGTTGTATCGATTTTACCGGCAACTAAAAAATATCTACTTCTGGTCGAGTAATGCCTAGCGATGAGTGCAGGGGCAAAAAATATCTGTAAATCATCGAAACTTTTTTGGTACACTGTACGAATTTCTATGCCGGACACTTGCGCGCAGTTACGAAACTCGGAGACCTGATTTTTTTTCCGACGTCGACGCTAATAGACGACTCGCGAGAATTATGAATCATCCTGTATCACACGAGTACGTATCTTGTACCCGTTCGCCCACTAACTGCGAGTACAAATGTGACCGTAGGATAGTACCACGCACGGGAGAGTCGCGCATAGTCTCAGTGGGTAACGCTTACGCACTCCTCGTACCACCTAGAAAGTCATCTCTCTTCGAGATACGCGACACGACTCTCGGTACGCTCGCGGGCGCCCTCGGTATCTCGTCCGGTCGAGCGCTCTCGCGTGTATTCACATGCCCGACGAACGAACGAGCGAACTTCGTCGGGACTCGGTGGCAAATAGAATAAACGCGGACGGGACTCGAAGATGCCGGAGCTTCGCTGAAACGTCGGCGAGGTTTGCGGCGATGCGACCAGACACGGCCATGTACGAGGCTGCGCCGAGCCGAGTCGGCAATGTGTGTGTGTTTTTATTTCTTTTTCTAATAATTCGGAGACAAATTTTCTGCTATGAAGACGAAAAGTTTCGAGATATTATGATTAGGAAAACAAAGCGAAAAACGAATTTGTACATTTCAAAACTGGTTTAACAAATTATAAGAAAAAAATTACCAACCGAAGCATGCAGAGTCATAAAAATTTGATATGTCGCAGAACCTTTTATCCGAATAGAACGATACGCGTCTCCATATCCATTTTTTTCGCCCCATCAAAGAAAGCACGGTTAAAGGTACATCCATGAATTTTTTCATATTTTTTAAACCGCTTTCCATCATCGTCCGAACCGCTCGAAGTTCGCTAACGCGCGGAGCCCAACATTTTGCTTCGGAAGTCTGAATTACCGATCGGGTTATCGAACGCCCGCTACCGGCAGATTAACCTCCGCGATGATGCGATACCGGTGTACAGTGCCAGATCTCGCTCAGAGCGCGCTCGAGCGCCGGGTCGATTTTCGGGTGGTCGAAAAAAAAAAATGAAGGGTTCCTCGCGAATATCTCCTCGCGTGTCTCGCGAGCGAGGATTCCCCGCCAATGCTCTCCGATGATACGCGCTGGCCTGGCCGTACGACGAGAGCTGCGGGTAGTCGTTAAAAGCGCCGGGATACCTGAAGAACGAGGTTGCCGTCAGCAGAGAAAGAGAGATACAGAAGACGAGTCGAACCAGGCAAAGGGGGAGGGGGAGAGGGGGGGGGGGGGTTCGAAGCAGGGAAGGTGGGAAGGAAAGAAAAAGAAGCGTGTGCTTGTACCCGGTACGGGCAAGGTGAAGGAACGAGTGCATATAGACTCGCCTCGCCTCGCTCACTCTACTTTCCTGTCTCGGTTTCTCGCGCGTACAGCGTAGAGCGCCGATGACGATGGCCGTACATAACTCCGATGGAAGCCGAGCCAACGATCCGCAGACTCGCGCCCGAGCGCTAACCGGCGAGCGGCTGAAATAACGAGCGAGAAAGTAAGAGAAAGACACAAAAGAAAAAAATAATCATGGGGAGAGATTATGAGTTACAGGCAAAGAGACGGACGCTCGCGTACGTGTCTTAATGGACGTCGGGGAGCGCAAAGACTCTCGGACAAAAATTCGATCCTGTCGATCTTAACGTCGAAGATACATACAGAAAAATAATTTATCTGACGGCGAACATTTATATGGTTTAAGTAAAATATTGATATATTATTTAAATAAATATCTACTTAAAGTAAGTAAATAATTACTTAAATGAAATAAATATGTATTTAAATCAAATCAAAATTTTACTTAAACCACATGAACGGTGGCCGTCAAATTAATTACTTTTCTGGGTGATATCTTTTAGGCTTTAAAAAAACACGCACACATTTTTTTATTTTTTTTTTACGTTGCAAGGGACGACTTTTCGCTCGTTTATTCTATGTGTCTTCCTCGGCCGCGCGCTTATGCATAGCTCCGGTATAATTTACTCTCGGGCTCCGACGCCACTTTTACGAGATGTTTCGGCCTCCTCATCTCCCGCTCGCGCGCCTTTCGCTCTCTCTTCCTTGCCGACGAATCTCCATACTGACAACGAAGCCGTTCTAATTATTGCTCGAGTGTCGCGAACCGACTACCGCAACGACGACGACGAAGATTCTCGGGAATTGTACGCGCGTCGGTTGGCTGGAAATA
Organism: Stenichneumon culpator; assembly: GCA_964017025.1. Lineage (NCBI taxonomy): Eukaryota > Metazoa > Arthropoda > Insecta > Hymenoptera > Ichneumonidae > Stenichneumon > Stenichneumon culpator. The sequence goes on along the minus strand of OZ024779.1, from coordinate 12,180,340 downwards.
TCCTGCACAGGTCTCGTTTACGCAAGTAACACTGGCCGACAATTTTTAAGAGGATATAAAATAGTCGGCTAATTTCCGAGAAACGATCGAGCTGATAACTCTCCATCCGTGACGCAATTTTGAGTCATCGAGCACGGCGGATATGACTGGGGGAAAAAGTTTTGTTCTATCAGGGGAATTACGATTCGACCATTTATCGAACCAATTTTGTTACAATATCACACTACATTAAAAATTAATTGTAATATATTGTATCATAATAATATATTATAAAATAATATAATCATCATATTATATTCAACACCCTTGACTAATGGTGCTTAATAATGTATAATTTATTAGATTATTATTATATTGTTATAGTATATTAGTAGAATATAATTTTATTTTCACAGTGAGCCTTTCGCCTTTTGCACACTCAACAGCTCGTCGTTCATTGTCGAACATAAACTCTGTCGGCATCAATTACCAATAACAAGTATCCGCAGTTTTACCGCATAAAACACACTGTATCTTTACAATCTTTGGCTCTCCCTCGCTAACGCTACTCAACATATTAATATTATATTATAATAATCATTGCAGTTTTTTCCAGAACTTATTGAAGGAAAGATTGGTGGACAAGTAACTAGCATCGGTGGAGACAAAAGTGAGGACCAACGGGGACGTCCTTCCATAATATCTACCCTATCGTTCGGTTGTAGTGTATAATCGGTATAATATAATATAATATAATATACTATAATATAATATAATATAACATAATATAATGATTATAATATATTAATATCACATTATAATAATTATTAAAAAAACATTTCCAAAAATTGTTCACATCGGGACAAAAGTGAGGACTGGCGCGTACGTCGTTCGATAGTATCTGCCCTATTGCTCGGCTATAACGTCTCCCCGTAAGGTTTCGAAGTTCCTCTTCCCCTCGCGCCGCGCAGTTACCTCGGCGGAAGGAAACATGCATAAGGCCTGAGAACGAACGAGAAGCGGCCGAAGAAGAAGAGGAGCAGGAGAAAAGGGTTGTACGGACGATGAGGAGGGAGATCGCGTGGAACACGATCGACCTAAGCATCGCGTGGATACCGACCGGACTCGATACACTGCCGTGCCCACTCGTGGCGAACACCACGCGTGGAATATCGATAAGATACGATCTGATACAATGAGAGAGAGAAGGAGATCCCTGCAGCCGATATTGCGGACAGTCACGGATCCCACGTGACTGCGGAGTATGCGAACGGTGTGTCTCCTCTGCGTTAGATATACACACACCACGCGAGCTCTCTTAACCTTGGTTGCTCTTCCTTTACCTCCGCTTAAGGTCACGGAAGTCATCTACGAGCAATTTTTTTTTTCACTGTCTACCGGCAATTCTGAGGCTATTGACATCATTTGTTACTCTGGCGTGGAAAGAAGAATATTTCGGGTGATTATATTTTCATGTCTGTCGTGCTAATAAAAAAATTGAGAATTTATTTATTTGCGGTTTCGATTTTAAAAAATTGTTCAACGATTTCTTGTTTGATTTCCGTTGCACTGATTCTAGAAAAAAAATACATGGATTAATCGCAGTTTTTTTTATTTTTACAAAAAAAATTCTCGAGCATATCGATCGTCGATCAGCATTAATTATCTCCGGAAGATTTCAAGATCGTAGACTTTGCCATAAAAATGATTTATCACCAGGGCTGGGCAAATACACTGAGTACTCGGAGCACGTATCGAAGTATGAAGTACTGGGTCTGTGCACAGTACTTAAAACTTCAGCAATTCACTTCTGCCAGTAATCATGAACTGCCCAGCGCTCAAGTACTTGCTACTTCAACACTTACTTCAAGTACTTAGGATATTTTCCCAGTTCCCTTTATCACCATTAATTCCCAACAATCTTCACGAGTGTATCTTGATCGCCCAAATCGAGACTCTTACCCGAGAAAAAAATCGAAAAAATTGGTCATCGAAATTTCAAGTCCCAATGACTCGACGATTGCTCCCCGAAAAAGCTCGACACCCCTAACTATCCCCCCCTCCTCTCCCTCATCGCTCTCTCCTCCGCTCCTCCCGTCATCTCCCGCGTTTCGCGATCCGTTTCGCCTCTCTCCATTGCCGTTCGGTGCCGGCTGGGAGGTTCTCTCTTCTCTCGGCGTTACCTCGGCTCCGCGGCTCCGAGTATTGAACGAGCCCGAAGCCCCCGACGACCGGAGGAGGAGGAGGAGGAGGAGGAGAGCGACACACACCGGAGCTGCTCTCCCGGAGTGAGACGAAATAGCGCTCCCGGCGCGTCGCCTATACCTATATAGAAGAAAGACCACCGACTGCATTTCTGTCTTTCTCCGTCTCCGACATGGACACATCCAAAGGAGAGTATCCAGCGAAACATGGAGCGAGCGAGGGAGAGCGCTCGGTTTCGGTCCGCGCGGGGAGGAGACGGAAGCGCTCCGAGCCGGGAGAGTGCGGGAGAGCGAGAAAGACGTGGAGCGGTGCCCGTCGCGCGGAGAGTCGGAACGGCAAAAGGAAGGACGGCCGAGAGAAACTCCGGCGAGCGAGTGAGGCATCACCGTTGGAGCGGCCGAGCGAGAAGGAAGAGAAAGACGGGAGGAGGAGGAGAGGAGGAAGATAGGAGCGAACGCTGTGAAGCAGCAGCGGCAGGGTAGTCCGCGCGCCAACGGCATATACATCGGGGCATAGCCAACGGAGCGACGTGTCGGCTATACATTCGCCCCCTCGAGCCCCCCTTCCTGCTTCTGCCGTTTCTGCCTAGCGTCCACGGCGAAACCCGACGGAGGGGGAGGAGGAGAGTATAGAACTGCTAGAGCTGTAGAGCAGTGCTGCTGTACAGCATTGCTAGTACTGCTACGGATATATATGTATATATATGGATGTACGTATTTGTATATATATATATATAAATGTGGATATGTATAGAACGTATTACTGTACGTTCGCTCGCAGCAGCATTGCAGCTCCACGGAGAGCGAGTCTCTCCGGGCCGAGTTCTCTCCACCCGGTTCGTCTTTCTCTCGCTCCCGGTTTGAGGTTCTCCGTGCGATGTGAAATGGTCGACGAGGGTTAAAGCCGAGAGGAAGGGAGACCGAGCCAGAGATGTGGCTCTATAGGAGTTATATTCCGCGGGAGTGAGGGGGAGAGGCGCTCTTCTTCTCGCTGCAGGGATACCTACACCAACGCCCCCGAAACGCGTTTCTGGGCTGAGGAGAAAGAGCCGCGGAGAGCTGCCGTTCGAGCCGAACGGAACGTCACCCAGCTGCCGCATCCCGGCGGAGCTTCGACAGCGGAGAGGGACGGGGAGGGCTAAACGGTGAGGCAAGATGGGACGGCAGATCGAGGAATTTGTTTTTGGAGATTGGCGGAACTGAGATTGGGACGGGACTCGCGAGATTGATGGAGAACGACTGAGAGCCGATAAAATTTGTGGCGGGGCCGCGATGGGTGCGAGCTGATCGGGTTTTTCGAAGATTCTCCTTTTTTATGTGGAAATCGAGGGGCTGGGTGAATTTTTGGGGATTTTTTATCGCGAACCGGAAGTGGGAGCTCGTTAGAGCGAAATACACTAGTTTTGGCGAAAATAAATATTTAGCTTTGAGTTCCAATCGCTCAAGGTCATCGTCTCATTGGCCGATTTGCTGATAAGGGCAGACGGCTGACCTTGAGGTAGCGAGGATTGGATATCGGTAAACTTTGACCCTTTTCTCGGGCACGATGTATCGGGGGATCAAGAATTGTACGCAGCCGTTGATGTTTCGTTGATGTTCTTGAAAAGTTCTTAAAAATTGATCACATTCGATATTAACTTTCTAGTTTCCGATTGATGGAATTTCGAAAAAAGGTAGAAAACATTCTTTATCGATTCACCGAGTTTCCGAGTGGATGAAACTTCGATGGACGACGAAGCAGCGCCTTAATAGATTAATATCCGCGAAAAAAAAAGAAATCCACTTTTCACTATCCATTCGCAAGATTTACCGTCTGATTGGCCGATTCAGTGATGTCTCTCGACCACTTCTCAATCGAAATCAATACCCCGCAGGCTTCTCGAATTTTACCCCTCGGACTTTCCTCTCCCCCGCCCCTCCAAAAGAAAGACCTTCATCCCATCTCCTCTATTTCGTATCTCATCCGCGTAAAAACGCGGCTATTCCGCAGCCTCTTTCTCACTCTCGTTTCCCCCCTCGAGGCATAAGAAAGCGAGCTCGGAACCGAGTCTCCCGGCATCGACTCCGCTCTAGATGAACCGGCATCAAGCACCAGCAGCTTCGAGCGTGGTCGAAGGAAGCCAAAGAGACTGCAGAAAGAGGAAATAAAAAAAAAGAGTGAAAGAGAGAAAGACATATAAAAGCCGGTCATGAGATACGAGATTTTTCCGTCTCGCTCTCACTCCCTTAATCTCCTCCTCTCGCTCCCTCGCCGAGGAGAGCGAGAGGAGGAGAGATCTTTCTCATCGTCTCCTCCTTCTCATTCTCTCGCTCCTTTCCTTTTTTTTCTCTCCTCCTCTCCTCCACTCCACTCCTCACTCCCCTCGGTCGTTGCTGGCTTCTCGCGCGCGCACACGGGTCTTCGCTCGTTCCGTAATCTGTACGGCACGACGGTTCGCGATTGGACCGCGGGGAGTGGAGTGCGGGAGGAGGCAGCAGCAGCAGCGACGGCAAGAGGAGAAGCGCAGCGGGTGAGGTATAGAGAGAAAAGGCAGTAGAAAGAGAGATGAGTACGAAGAGCCTTCCTCTCCCCTCCTCCCCCTCCTCCTCCACCTCCGGAGAGCACACGAACGGCTCTCGTGGAAGTAAAGCGACGAGAGAACGACGAAGGTGGACCGCCGCGGGGAGCGACGGGGAGGGGCGGCGGGGGGCGAGAAAACCGGGGAGTGCGACAGGAGGAGGAGGAGGAGGTGGAGAGCGCGAGGTGGATGTAACGCGAGGAAAGGAGACGGAAGCGACGTTGGTACGTGGGTTCGCGTACGTCCATAGGCAGAAGGCACGGGAACGACGCCCGACGCCGGGAGTGAGCGAACGAACGAACTATCGGGCAAAGAGGGCGCGGGGGAGAGGGGAGGAGGCCGCCTGTTACCGTCGCATTTCAGAGAGGACTTTAGCGCTACGGGTATGGAGAGGCGGACTCTCTATCCGGCTCGGAGGAGCGCTATAACAGCGGCAGAAAACTGAAGGAGATAGGAGGAGGAGGAATGGAAGGTGCGTACGCCGTTCGTGCGCGGAGGCTCTGCATGGCGAGCGCGGCGCGCTCCATCGGGACCCGAGATGGAACTCGCTCGAACTTTGCCGGAAAGATCTTTCTTAATTTTGAAAAGCCTCGATTAGCTAAGATTCAACGGGTTTTGCGGATCGAGGCTGGGAGAGCCAAGGAAGGAGGGGCGCAGGGGAGAGGAGGGGGGAGGATTTGACCTTGAGTGCCGATGTTGAGATTTTACTATCGGTTTCATTCATGAACTCTACTCAGCTGTTTGTACTACCGCTTTACTATAGCCCGCTGCGGCATAGCGTGGCGCTGCTTACTATATTTCGCTATAGTGCGTGGCGGTTGAAGGTTTTACGCTGCGGTATCTCGCGCCGAGTGACTTTTCGTTTTAACCGTTTAGGCTCGTTCGGTCATCGTCACTCCGGGACGATGTATTCGAGTCGGTGAGAAGAAAAATAAAGTATTTAATTTTGAGAGCGATTTTGTGACCGTTTTGTATAGCTGAGCGGAGAGACTGCCGGAGTGAATCCTTGGGGTCGCGCTCGGCGCTCGCCATGCGGGCCTTCGAGTTGCTGGGCAGGCTCGAGATAGAGAGAGAGAGGCCAGGAGAGAAATACGGAGCGCTGGTTAGAGCCGCGGATGTACAAGACTCGAACGTTACGGCGGACGATTGGACGCTCGGGCGAAAGAGAACGAATACGTGAACGAGAACGCGAGAAAGAGCCGCGGTGTATAAGATATACTCGTGCGCGTGTGTTAACTACGTGAGATGCAAGGCTCGAGCGACTCGGGCCGCGGCGCTCTTACTGAACGAGGTGGAAGATGCTGCGGCCAGACTATTTTAGATAATTGTTTGTTATCAATTTTTTTTATATCAATTTTTTTGTTATCAATTTTTGTTACCCCTTCTTGAAACAAAAAAAGTTTTAAAATATTGCCGGCTTGATGATTATTTGAAAAATAAGTTTGAACTAAATGTTAACTTTGGACGATAATTGAATGGAGGATTTTTTTTTTCATTTTTACGTCGAATAATAAATATCGGGTCGAAAAGGTTAAAAAAAGTGAGTAATTTTGTTTCAGTGGAATAACCGATACGCGGAAATGTGTATCGGGCGAAACGGAGGTGAATCGGCAAGGTCGAGGTCGGGAATTCTCGTAACAGGTAGACCGTGCCAGAACGCGAATTAATATTCATCATCTTTTATTAACGCACCTACTGCAATGCCTTTATCGTACCTCTTCCGGTGTAATAACAACAATGATGGCTCGTAAGAAAACAATAGTGTGCTTGAATTTTTTTACGAGTCCTCGTCAATCCGCCCTGCTAGTCGTTGTATCCACGGGATAAGTATGGCTACGACCTTTAAACAAGCACAATTCCAGTCTGTTGTTTTTTTTTTTTTTGCGCGAAATAAATCGTTTCGCTTAACTCTCTCTCGTACCGATTTCCGGTAATACTTTAACTATAAACTCGATCTTACCACTTCTGCACACCACTCTTCAAGTTCGGGCAGCTATTTTTATTATTTTTACCAGAATAATCATTTTCGTACAAGAATAATCATTGTCGTTCGAGAATAACCACTGTCGTACGAGAATAATCATTTTCGCAAGAGAATAATCATTTTCGTACGAGAATGATCATTTTCGTCCTAGAATAATCACTTTCGTATGAAAAGCATTATTCCGTATAAAAAAAATAAAACAAATAAAAACGTCGCTATCAGGCATTATAACCATTGAAATCGAGATCCCTGCCGCCCGATGCCTGAATCATTATGCCCACGCACTCGCGTTCGCAATGGTGTCACGGGCTCTCGCTACAACGTTCCTCTCTATTCCTTCGGTCGTCTCTCGCGTACATTTCCATAGTCTCAGGCTCTCCAGTCTTATAAAGACCGTCTCAAAATCCGTTGAAGAAAAAAAAGAAAAAAAATATATACATATAGTGTCTTATATATATGCGCGTGTGCCAATCCTTCGAAACGTTCGTGAAAACCGTGAACTACGCTACGGTCGTGTATACTATGTATCAAAAGGGGTTGGCATGTGTATCGGTGAGTCTTTACAGCACGCCACAGCGGAGTATCAAATTTCAAGGCGCACTGCCGGTCGCCGAGGGGCGAACGGGCACGGACATTCGAGCGAGAACTTACAAACAGTGTAACGTCGCTCGGTTTCACTCGGAGGCTCGCTTTTCGTTGCTCGGGCTCTGTTCTCGTTCGCCAAGCCTGTTTGAGAATCACTTTGCCTCCGTTGTCGCGGCAGGTAAGCCCCGGCGAATAGCGGGCGTACACGAGTGAACGAGAATTGCATGCGAGTGGTATTTAAAAATTCAGCAGCGGGCAATGCGGCTCACCTAAGCGAAGTATCATCTTTCGGACGCGAGTTAATTTTTTTATGCGACCGGAAAACTCATGGAATTATTGGAACCGCTCCGCACAATGCCAGAGGCTCTCGAGCAAAATTTATGACAGCCGCTAAGAAGAAATATGAAGAAAAAAAAAATTATTATTGTAGAAATTACTTTTTCCGATCGGCGCTCTTCCCGACGGATTTCGACTTTTATATTATCGCCGCTCGTGCCGATACCGTCGGCCGAATGAGAATGAGGCCTTGGCGATTACGTCACTTACTTCCTGGCGTATCGATTTAGGCACAAAGAAGCCAAAAAATATTTATTTTTCGCAGAGTTGGACGGGGACAAAGGCGGAGGCGCAGCGAGGGGAGTCGTTCGGAACTGAGGCCGATTTCTGCCTGCGGACGTGGATGCAGATAAATTCAGGTTGGATTTCACGGCTGGCATAATCCAGCACGGTTATGTAGCAGAGGTACCGGAGAGGGCGAACGATAGTACAAGCGAGTGAGACCGGAAGCTCACCGCGTTCGCATCGATCGGTCGACGGTCCGGGCAAACGCAACGATATAACCCGGCGTCGCGCGTTGAGCCTCCCTTCTCGTTACTCCGTGTCCCTCGCTCTCTCTCTCGCGGTCTCGCTCTTTCTACACAGCCGTGCCCCGTGCAAGAGCCAACCCGAGAATACTCGCTGCCCTCGTACAGTGATACAGCCCTTCCTTCGTCGCTTTGTGCGACTCGTTTGAGCCCACGCGCGCTCAGAGTCGAGCCAGCACGACGTACACAGGTAGGTCGTAACACAAAATTAATATCGGGGTAATGAGGGTCAGCCTCCATTTAAAATATATTCCAGATCCCCGGCGGGGAAATGTTGGAATATAAAAATTAATGAGTTTTTTTTATAATAATAATAATAACGAGAGTGGACTTTGAGCTCGGTCGATGATTTTTGAGAATCTTTTCGAAGATATTCTGCCGCCGGATCCGCGGTCTGCGGTTAACTAATCGGTGAAGTCCAACTTCGAATTAAGAGAATGACATTTTTTTTTAATTATAGAAAATTTAAAAAACGGCGAAGTGGTTAATAATAGGATAATAACGTTAATGGCGATTTTTTGACGATATTACGCCGCCAGATCTACGGTTCGCGGTTAACTAATCGGTAAAATCTAGCTTCGAATTAAAAGAGCGCAAAATTTATTATTTATATATATATAATTTTAAATAAATGTTAAAAATGAAGAAGTGGTAGAAAACGGTATAATAACGTTAAAGGCGATTTTTCGGATCATTGCAGTCGCGTATCGTATGTGTGTTATTCTGTGTATATATATATAGTTAATTGTACGACTCAATGAAAGCGCGCGAGCAAGAGAATCGAGATAAGGTGACCCGCATATCGAGGCTGCTTCGATTCCAACCCCTCAGTGCGCCGCTGTCTCGTATAATAATCAACGGTGTATGCATACCGCGTCTATATCTATACACCGCACTGTGCCTTATCTCGCTTCGTATAAACGAACCTGCGTACGCGTGCTAATCGTGTTGAGGCTCGATTTGCTCGTCCGATCTCGGATTACGAGGTATCTTAATTCATTCGCAACTGATTAGAGATTCATAAAACCTTAATTTAGTCATTAACATTATAACTGTACAGAAAATAAAATCAACAAGTTTCGTTTTATTATCAACAGAAATCAATAACTAATTAGTTGCTCGTATCCATATAAAATGTTGGGACGAGATTTTCATTGAACTGTACTTGTTGATCCAGATTATTTATTTTTTCAGTAGACGAAAAAAATTATCAATAAGAAACGTTCGAAAATAAAAATATGGATATTTTGTTCTTAACTGGGTACATTTTTTTCGCACCAGGAGATAGAATGGCACTGACACAAGTTTCAATATACTCAGTACCAGCCTACCTTTTCCCCGTGCCCCATATATTTTCATTCTCCCGAAAAATGCTCTCCTATTTTTCACCGAAAATAAACACGTACCGAAAAAAAAAGTGTGTTTCAACAGTTACGTTGGCGTCGAGCTCGCGACTCATCCGAGCGCAACGATAATAAAAGCCACGCAGGCAGGCACGATTCATTCGTTCGCACGCCCGGAGCATAGCCGATAAGACACGAATTGTCGAGTGCGGTGAATATACTATATGTGCACACACTCACGCCGTTGAACGGGGTTCGCGGCGCAGCCACACGGTACTGCACACACATACACTGCATTGTGTAGTTTTACACACCTGTGTAACACGCATCCACGGGATTTCGTCGAGCTCGCGATTCACGATAAATCGTTTGTTCGCTCGCCTCTTCCTCTCTCGGTCTCTCTTACGGTCGAGAAATCCCCCCCCCCCCACCCGGTCCGTCCGTCGAGAAAATGAAAATAAGCCGTCAGCTGGTTTCGCTCGAGGCAAACTTCTTCCAAGAATTAAGAGGCGAGGTAAATTTTTTTGTCGAATTCAATTAATGGGTTTGTTGTCAGAGCAAAATGAATAAAAACAGGAACAAAGATTCCTGAGACAGTTGTTTTTTCGAGCGCAACTCGAGAGGCAAAAAATTGCACCTCCGTGGCGGTCAATTTATCGTTTAATCAAATGCTTTTAATTTTTTTTTGAATCTGTTTTGTAAAATATAAATTATGATTTTTCAAATACTTTGGTAGAGAATCGGAAATGATGGAATTGACTGGTTGAGAAAGCTTATGTTCACTGTTTCCTATCCATCATTATTAACGCGTGATATGATTCTCCTTGGCGCGGGGCAAACATCTTCGTGAAGTAAGTAGTGAAGAAATGAATTTGGTCGAATTAAATTAATCGCTTTGCCGTCAAAACAAAAATAAATAAATAAATAAATAACAACAAGAACTAAGATTCTTGACACAGTTGGTTTTTCAATCGTAACTCGAGACGAAACAAATTGAGCATACGTGGAGGTCAAATTTTCGATGCAAATATATATATATATATATATATTTTTAATCTGTCTTGTAAAATATAAATTATGATTTAAAAAAAATACATTAGTAAAGAATCGGAAACGACTGAATTAGCTGGTTCAGAAAGCTTATTTCCACTGTTTCCTATTTATCATTATTAACGCGAGATATGATTCTCCTTGGCGCACATCTCACTGGAAAGGTTTTCCGCTAATTAGTATCCCCGCTTAATGCGATCGTTCGCGACGACGACGACGAGGATGCGCGCTCGGGCCATTAGCATAATGGAGAGTTTTATGCGACAGAGTTCGGAGGCGTGTGTATTGGTACACGCTATCATGAACGACTGTTGCATGTACGTTACCGTGCACACTGTGCGTGCACGTCCCCTCGGCAGTGCCACTCTGCGTGCTCGTAACGAATTCTTTCTATTTATCCGGTCAGCGAGTTGCACGATATTTTACCGATGTTCCCTTGGTTTATTTACTTCGATGTAACTAGAAGGGAAACTACGAACGAAATTAGTCTAGTTTGAGGCTCTTACTCTCTTGGTAACATTTTTACGAACAAAAGTTCTTCAATTTTCTAAGAGATACGTGCATATTTTTAAGTATACATGCCTTTTTTTAAAAGTATTCGTGAATTTTCTTACACAAATTCGCTAATTTTTTTAAGGATATTTGAATTGTTTTTAAGTATACGTAATTTTTTTTCTGGATGGACTAGCTTTTGAACATCGTCGATATCTACGAATTTCGGGAATTTTTGGTTGGTGTACCGACAGAAACAACTAGACAAATTATGAATATTATTTTTTTATATATAATTTTTTTGTCTCTCGATGAATGATTGGTTTTCCACTTCGGGGAATGTTAGGCAACGATCAAACTCACTGCAGTTTGCGCTCGAGGATCAATGGAGAAAACAAAATGCAACCACTTACCGCGATTTCTCGATCCTCCAGCCGGAAGTGGTTAGCAGTTCTCCCGGAATCTCCTTGCCCGTTCTTTTTTTTTCCTTTCCCTCGATACGATGCAACAACGCGTTCCTCCAAAAAACTTCACTCGGTCCGATCACCAATTATACAGATATATATATATATATCCTTCTATATGATATTTAATTCTTCGTTTATCTTCGCAGCGACATTTTTTTTTTAATTCACTGTTTCCAAATCACGATTATAAATTGATGATTATTATAATTATTTATCGTCGTCGAAGTATATTTCCGCACTCGTAGTGAATTATTCCTCTCGGACTTCCCCGACTGGCTCCGCACCTGTTTCATAGAAAAAAAAAAACACAAACACACCGAACTTTAAAATTTTGCAATTTTTTGTCTCAATTATAATTACGAACTATCTTTTTTAAGAATAATATTTTTGTTCCATTCTCTCGTCCAATCTCATCCAAATAACATCGGATATATTATTGAAACTTGTTTCATCGACGATTTTTACAACCCCAAAGAATGTTCCCGTTTCGCCAGCTAAGCGCGAGCTGGTAGGAGAGGCTTGGATTTAAGTGGGCATTCGCGATGCTTTCTGTCTCCGACTGCCGGGAGAGTGCACGATAGGATAGGACATAGCGCAGCGGCAGCAATAAGCGTCGTCGTCGCCGTCGTCGTGGTGCTGCCTGCCGGCGTTGCCACCGCGCTCGTCCGCGTGAATTTATACTCGCTTCTCTTTCTCGCCGTGGGTTTATCCGACCAGTTTCTCTCTCGCTCCCTCTCCCTCGCTCTCTCGCCCCATCTCTCTCTCTCTCTCTCGGGGACTACGCTCGCCCCGTAGGATCGATACGCACGTCGACGATTATTTCGGGAGCACGCCAGAGCACGTACCGCGAGCGAGATGGATGGATAGATGTGGAGACGGAGACCGAAAACTTCTATACAACGACGACGACGGATGGGAGAACGGGGGAACCCTTGCCGTACGTTCGGGGTAATGCGGCTCACGGTACGGGGAGGAAGGGGGACATTGGAATAGTAGCGATGAAATTGTAGTTACGAAGGATGTAAAAGAGGCAACAATATGGCGTAATTATTATTTTTGTATGTACTCTATTAAATTACAAAAAATATTCAATCTCTACGGAGATTTATTTCGATTGAGAAATGTACGCAGAAGATGAAAACTTTTTCTATATGCGAGCATTAGGAGTAACGCAGCTCAAGGTACAGGGATAGGAGGAGGTATGGGAACAGTAGCGATGAAATTATCGTTACGAAGGATGTGAAAGTCATAACAATATGCCGTAATTATTATTTTTGCATGTACTCTATTAAATTAAAAAAAATGTTTAATCTCTTTAGGGATTTATTTCGTTCGAGAAATCTACGAGAAAGATAAAAACTTTTTATATATAAGCTCGTTTTTAATGTATACATAAATACATTATTATTTGATAGAGTGGATAGAAAAATTATAATTACGGCATTTTGTTATCACTTTTAGATTCTTCGTAAAGATAATTTCATCGCTACTGTTCCAATCTCCCCCGCCTCTCCCTGTACCGTGAGCTGCATTACCCCTAAGTTCTACGACCGGCAGTTATTCCGGTCGTAGAACGTCCTTCGAAACGTCGTCTTCAAGTTTATTTACTTATTTACTCTCTTTGGGGATTTATTTCGGTTGAGAGATGTACGAGGACGATGAAACCTCGCGTACGATGCTTTGAATAACTGCCGGTCATGAAAATTAGGGGTAACGCGGTTCACAGTACAAGAGGGGGGGGGGGGGGGAGATTAGAATAGTAGGCATGAAATTATCGTTAAGAAGGATCGAAAAGTGGTAATATATTACCTCCGTAATTATTCTTTGAATCTGCTGTAAAAAAATGTAAATTGTTTTTGTGCATTTATTTCGGTTGAAGAATTTACGAGGTAGGTGAAAACTTGAGTGCGATGTTTGGAAGCACAATCACTGTTGCCCGTGTAAATGAGGGATAAAGCAGCTCACGTTACAGGGAGCGGGGAGGGATCGGAATAATAGCAATGAAATTATTGTTACGAAGGATCTAAAAGTGGTAGCAAAATGCCGTAATTATTATGGTTGAATCTGCTCTATAAAAAGAAATATAAAATCTCTGGGGATTTATTTCGGTTGAGAAATTTACGAGGGAGGTGAAAACTTGAGAGGTATGCTTCGAAGGACAATAACTGCCGGCCGTGGGAATGGAAATAGGGATAAGCTTTGTTTGCACGCGAAATTCGGTCGGTATGGTAGATTTCTGAGGACAATTTAAATAATTCGAAGCTGCGGTGGCCTTGAGAGGGAATATTTTCTACTCGGGAAAAACATATTTTCACACCCCCGTCTTTGTTGTTGGATCGACCCGACACGGAATGAATATTTATTGGCTTGTTTGCAGTGAAATCGATACGCCGGGATGTGAACTACATAACTGCAAACCGCCGAGCCGATACGGTTGATAGTTTGCGAATTAAAGCCTTCAGAATCCAAAAGCTCTTCCTCAACAAAAAAAATGTATTCTATGCTAGAGTAAATGAGCCTGTATCTTTGAACCCACGCGACAAATTATCACAAAATTGGTATAGAGTGTTCCTCTGAACCGTAAAGTGACCGCAGAATTTTAAAAAAAATGTTCTCATCAAATTTCTATGTTTGACCTTCCTTCGTAGAACCACAAAAAAATCCTCGAAGACAATAAATTACTGCCGGAGGAAGTACATGAATTTTTCTGCATCGCTCAGATCGTTCGATTTTCCGACTCGGGCGCTGTTAACCGTAACTATGCGAATTCACAGCAGAGCTCCGAAATCTAAAACTTCTGTTTAAAAAAAACTATATATTATCCAAGATTCAACGAGCTCCGTATCTTAGAAACGACTCGACGAATTATCACAACATATTTATACAATATTCCTCGGACCCGCAAAGTGCCAGAGGAGCTTTTTCATATTTCCCGCTCATCCAACTTCGACTTTCGACCTCCCTTTCTTGCCTCACAAAAAAAAGTCCTCTGAGATAATAAATTACTGCCAGAGGAAGTGTATGAATTTTTCTTCATCGCTCGGATCACCCGATTCTGCGACTCGGGCGCTGTTAACAGTAACTACGTGAGTTCGCTGCGATGCGGAGTGTCGTGCAGCGTGGACGGAGATAGAACGACGGCCGGGCGGGGGGGAGAGGACCGAGGGAAGCCGACAACGCGACGCAAGGAACGACAACGACGCCTCGGCGTTGCCCGGCAGAGGCTTCTCTCCGTCTCGTTTGCGATCTCGCTCGCTCGCTATCGAAACACACGCCGGGCCGGGGAGCCGACCGAGGAGAGAGAGGAGAGGCGCGGAGAGACGCCCCGAGAGCGAAAAGCAACCGAGGCGTGGAGAAGCGAGAGAACGAAGCAGCATCGAGCGTAGTTTTTCGGTGAACTGGCCTCGGCTCTCGCACCGCTGCTGCCCCGCTGCCGTGGCACGCTACAGTCGAGGGATCGATATCTATCGAGGCGAAGCCGCGGCGGCGTTCGCCAGAACGCTCCGTTCCGACTCTCGTGTGGAGGTGCCTCACTCTCGGCCCTGTCCTCGAAACTCCATCGAACGAAACGAGTTTTACGAACTCGACGCGAACGACGAGATACGAAGGGAGAGGCGAGAGCGGCATGAAGGACTGCCCCGTCCTGAATTGCGATCTCGAAAAGAAATCTTCGTATCAACCAGCGGCGCGGACGGTACGTTCGACTTCGCGCCGACGGAAATTCACTCGATTTTCACGCGAAAATCACGTTTCCGGAGGGTTTGTTAGAGTTTTGGAAGTATTGGGGCGTATTCGACCTTTTGAGGGACAACGGTGTGGCTTGATTTTTTCGTTGGGGCGCCGTGTCTTTAAAATTTCCTTACGAACTATTCCGAAATTTTTATGGCTCTTCCGGTCGGTTGACATCGGTGTTTGAAAATGTTTTCAAATTTTTTGTTTTGTATTTATTTCCACGACACACAATGTTATTTTTGTTTGATAAAATCGTGTACGAACGCAGTGTTTGGTAAAAACAAATAGAAACGAATAAAATAAATACGGCGAGTAATTAATTTTTATTTGCCTCACAAATCGTCGTTGTGTACATATTTCCGTGAAACTACGATAATTCGAGTAATTGAATAGCGAACAACGATGATAAATAAATTGCGCTCGGTGACCTCACCATTATCAACGAATTACCAAACTTTTACGATTAATTTGTCTGATTCTTTTTCATTGCATTTCAATGAATAGCTAATACAATAATACAACCGGCAGCAGCATGAATCGGAATTCACAATCGCATTATTTATCATCGATTGCATTAATTATCGAGAGTTATTGTGCTAATTTTTTAAAACAAAATTGCGTCAATAATTAGCGATCAATCAATTGATTGATGTTCCCATCTATTTTTCAAATATTCTACGCACGCCTTCCGCAATTCGAATTTCAAGTCTTTGAAACCGCGTCCATCCGCATCGCGTTAATGACGGAAACGGCTTTAATGCATATATTTTTGATGACCTTAAACCCGGCGTAGAACGAATGCGTTATTTAATTTTCGCAGCGAAGACGGTAATGAATGTTTTATACGAATTACCAATCATTAACCACGTCGTTATATATCCGTCTCTTCCGGCTGACCGGCTGTCGTATACATAGTATTATTTAAACAAGGGAGGAGGGGGAGGGAAAGAAAAACATTTATTTAATCGCTGTCGCTGGTACACTCACGGGCGATTATCAACGGGGCTCGGGAACGAGCTTTGTATCGATCATATCTCTCTCCTCGTCGTTATAACTCGGAGGAGGATTCAACGAACCGTCAGTTTAATCGGTTATATAGTACTACACCGCTACACGTGCCGTCGGGGTTGGCTCGACACGATAGCACACTCGGGCACTCACACAATTCCGACATCATCGAAATATTAATAGCGCACTCCTCTCTCGTGACGTTAATTAGAAAGATCTGTGCAAAACGAAACCTCGCTTCTACTAAATCCTCTGCTAATAATAATAATAATAATCAAAATTGGAACATGAATTTTAAACGTTTTCAGAACGCGAGAAATCTATTTAAAAAATAGATGTATATATACGTTTTAGCGGTACACTTTAATTTGTTTTTATTTTCACTGAAGATGGACTTATCAATAGTGACGAGGATAATTTATCATCGTCAGTACAGCGAATGATATCAATTGAGGATCGCGCAACAACTGAACGTATAATCTTTGTTGATATAATAATACAAATTGAAATATGAATTTTTAACATTTTTAGAATTCGAGAAATCAATTAATAGACAACCATAAATATATGTTTTTTTTTTCATCGGCAGATTGTATCGTTTTTTGTTTTTACTGCAAATGACCGTCGGCGCCCTTTGACGACAATTATCATTACTAACGAGGATAATTTTTCGTCGTCCGCACGGCGAATGATAACAATTGAGGATCGCTCAACAGCTCAAACGTATAATCTTGGAGGTTACTAAAGTAGGGAGCTCTGATCGCAGTGGTTTCCCCGGCCATTCCGACAACCGAGCGAGAGACTGCGGCGAGGCGGGGAGGAGGATGTAAAGCCGCACCAGCCAGAGCGGTGTTGCTGCCGCTGCTGCCTTCCGTCCTTTTCTCTCGCTGCCGCAGCAGGCCCGGTACTCGCTCGCCGTGCCTGCCTACCCGCCCGCCTGCCTGCTGCGCGTCCGCCATGTCTGTCGTCTTCGCGATTAGTCACACCGTAGTGACCCGCGGCATCGTTGCGCACACGAGGAAACCATTGATTTCACAACGCGGATCTTTTATCGACGAATTTTATCATAAAAAAAAGCCACTTCGCCGAGTATGCGTAATAGTCTCGAGGATAAATTTTTAATCTCGAGATAAAACATTGAGACTGAAGTTGGGATCGAATTTTCAAGCGAAATCAATTTTGAATCGCGATTAAATTTTGCCGCTCAAAATGGCGATTAAATTTTAATTGAATCTTAATCGAGGAGGTCGATATTTATAACTTTAGTTTTTAAGTGGAGATGGAAAAGTATTGAGAATTAAATATTGTATTTTATCATATATAAAATGTCACTTTGCCGATCGCTCATAATAGACTCGGGTAGCGATTTTTTAATGTTGAGGTAAAAAATTGAGTACGAAGTTGGGATCGAATTTGAGTGCGAAATCAATTTTGAATCCCGATTAAATTCTGGCGGTAAATAAGGGTCAAAATTGCGTCTAAATTTTTTAGCAATGAATTCAGTCGAATCTTAATCGAGGAGTTAGATATTTATGACTTTAGTTTCTATGTGGAGATGGAAAAGTATTGAGAATTCGGACCCGCCAGGCCGGAAGTACCGTAATCGAGCCCTACGCGAACACAGCCGTTCACTTCGAGCATTTACGACTCTGTGAATTCAGCCGTTGTAAAGGCATCGATGAAAGGCCTTTTAACGACCGGTATTAAATCACTTTTTTTAATACTCCGCAATTATTGACACATCGACCTAGCAAATATCATTGCCGCACAGAACCGTCGCGAACTTTTAAGTATTGAATACAGATTTCTTATTAATCGACGGCTGAGTCGCGATGCGAAAAGTTTTTTCCTTTTTTATTTTGTAAAAGCGAAAGCGAAACCCGTATTTTATGAGAGTTTCGAGGACTTTATCGTCACATATCGCTGGGTCAATTCAATCGCATCAATCATCTCTCCCGTAAAAAAGTGCTTTTATTTTTTTTCAAGGACACGTAATAAAATCGAGATAAATTTCGATATTTTTTTTTTTTAATAGCTTAGACTTGTGTTTTAAGTGTAAACGACTGCAGCAAGTGCATAGCGAGAAGGAAGTGAAAAAGATAAAACAAAACGTTAACGCACTCAGCAACATTATAATATCGGGCTCGTACGAAGCGAGACAGTGACTGTTTCATTCTTTCCTGCCTACTATTCGTCGTGCACGCACTACGCGTTACATGTAAAACACACACACACATACATGTATATATATAATACACAGACAAGCACACATCGTCACGGAATATCGTCCGACAAAGGAACCGTACGGAGCTCCGACTGCGAGGGGGATACCCGGTCATGCACGAACGATGCCGAACGAGCCACGAGCTCTTCTCTCCTTCGAGCTTAGATATATAAATGGAGAAACGGACAGGCGAACGGACGATGTACGTTCCGTGCATTCGTAGCAATTTTAACCGAACGCTAACCTCTCGTTAGAGACGAAAAAAAACGACGACAAAAAATCCATAAATTTTCATTCTTTCACTTTTTAAAAGCAAATCTCTTATGCGAGCGTTGACTTCAAATTTCGCTATTAAATACTCGATAAATCCAACCATATGCGAAAATTTTAAGCGTACGTTTACGAGACGAAAAAAAATCCATACATTTTCATTTCATTTTTTCTTTTTTGATCGAACCTCTCATGCGACCGTTGACCTCAAATTTCGTTATTCAAAACAGGATGAATTCAACCATCTTCGAAACTCAACCATGACTCTCCTTGACGAAAATTATTATTATCTTTTTTTTTAAAGAATAAACGTTCATTCCTTCCTCTTCTTCGATCTTTCGTGCAATCAATTATTATTTGGCTTTGAATTTCGAGCCCCGCGAGTGAAACAAATTGTTTTTGAACGAGGTTCAGACGTTGCGCAATTATTTTCCATCGCAGACAGCGGGCGAAACGTTGGACGAGAACGGCTCATAAGAAGAATCCAACTTCGAGGTTATGCCAGAGAGAGAGACAGCGAGAGAGAGAGAGACGAGATTCAGGTCGTTAACGGTAAACGTCGGACGTTTATGCTCGCGAAATCGTGCACGCGTACGACTCGCACATACTCGCGATTACAATCGGACCGATGCGCGCGCACACACAACAGGCACGAACACGGACCGACGCACGGTTGCATGGAGTCGATAGCGTATTAAAAAAAAAAAAAGTGTGCAGATCACCGAGGCTTATTCTCGGGTATCTCTAAGCACCAACATCTCCACGGTATTAGTCCTAGTAATCATTCGTCGTCGAGACATTCGTCGCGCGAAGTTTTACAAAGCGGCGCGGCGTTTGCCAGACTCGACTCGTCTTACCTAACCGATAAACGACGCACCACTCGGTGTGTTACTCCGTGCCCGCTCGCCTTTATTCACTCCTGCCGCACCGAGCTTCGTCCACCGATGTGCCCGAAAAAAAATCTCATTTTCACTCAACAACGTCGGAGATCGTCCGTCGAGACGAAAAGACAAACATCCGATCTCTCGTAAATTTTCACGCCGAACTCTGATCGTGCATTATCTAAACGGATCTTTTGAAAAAGCAAAAAAATAAGAAGAAATTCCCGACAGAATATTCCTTCGACCCAGCGAAGTTAACAATCGCACGGGAATAAACATTGTCGAGTCCCGGCGTCGACGTTTCAAATTCATAACCTCAAAAAGCGTCGAAATTTGTTTCTATCCATCACAAATTTCTGATGTCAACAATGAATCCGCCTCATTTTTAGTCAATTCGCGTGCTTCTCCGACACTGCACCGGAATATTCTTTTTCTCCCGACGAACGAAATCTCTTCGGTGCGAATAAAAAAAAGGAATAATTTATGATAATAAATACCTTTGCTCGTCGGCCGACTTTTCTCTCGCGTATCGGTGCCCGTCCGCTTCCTCCTTTTCACTCCACAAACTCAAACTCACTCGTATTTCGTGTCCGTAGAGCGGTCGAGCTCTCGGACTGACGGTGCACACACATACACACATACACGTACCACAGAGCAGAGCAGAAACAGCCGAGGGAGATAGACAGAGAGAGAGCAACACTCGGAGAGAGACTACGCCACTCGCGTTCTCTAACACCGTTGGGACGCCGCGCAGGTATAAAGATCAAAGGGGAAGAGAGACGCGCGAGGGGGTTAGAGCGAGGGGGGGAGGGAGGTGGGGTGGTACATCCATATATCCCGGAGAGCCGAAGAAACGAAACGCTCTCTCGGCCGGTGTGGAAGGCGCTCTGAGGCCCCGAGGATTGACCGCGACCGAATATCCTCTCCCGGCACCTTAACGATGCTCACCGTTCCTCTCTGCTATTCGGCGAGGATCGAAGCCTCGACGGCTCACTGGAAAACCGGGCCGATTCACCTTTTCAAAAATTTCAGTTCTCTATCGTCGAAAAAAATAACACCGACAAAGCAAAAAGAAAACAATTTCCGGTCATCCGGAAGACGACGAAAAAACCGCGTCTCACCAATCACCACAAACTTTGTTCGCTTTTTTTCTGCATCGCGGATGACGTTCAACTGTTAAAGACGTTTTATATAGCTATCGGTTTTTTTTGTGTATTCTTTTTTTTTTTTTACGAATATTACATTGTACGAATATTGAACGGCGCGAAATCAACAGTCACTCGATCAGCACGAATAATAATGGTTATTATTATATATGTACACACATACACACACACACGAAATCAGAGATGATGAAAATAAAGATACCCGCGAAGCTTGCACACAGGCGGTAGGAGTCACCGCGCTCGTATTTCACGCGAGAACGAGAAGAGGGACGGAAGAGAAAAGAACAAAAAAAAAACTCAATCACCGACACTGAAGCTTATCCGGGATTTCACAAGCGTCTCGCGTCTTCACTGGTATTGTTGTCACCGTATTGTTTCTATTTAATCTTAATCGCGTGTGTCTTCGTTCGTTATTTTCCTCGTGTTTTGTGTTTTTATTATGTTTTTAAATTTCATTTCCGTTCGTCCTAACAATCGTACTGTTTGTTAAGCGTTCGTTCGCGGAAAGAATTCGCGTACACGTCCGTGCGTCGCGGGCGCCAATGGCGGAATAACCGGTGGCGCCGTGATGAGCGACGGTGGCGCCGCACGCTCGCTACACACTCGTCCGAGCGATCGTCGTTGTGTGCGAGTCGCGTTAGCGGGATGTCGTCGTGTGCGAGTCGCGTTAGCGAGATATCGTCGTGTCTCGCTCGCCCGCCGGGCAGGCTCGAGCGTCGATGTACAGCCGGCGAAGACACCAATACCATCGAGGTGTTGGACGAGTATTCGGCGGTTTGCAATTGTGTGCGCGGTCGGGCTACGCTCGGGTGTACGTAGGAGAACGCGGTAGCGAAGCAGCAACGCGCACCCACCGCGCATACGAACGTGTATAATGGATATTTACACCGACGGACCACCTGGCTCCTACGAAAGCGCTCGCGCAGAGGCTCTAGCTGTGCCGCTGCCGCTGCTTGCTTGCTTCTCTGTCCAACGATGTTCCTCTACCGCTGCTGATGCGAGCCGAACTACCTAACGGGTGTCCGAACGATTTCGCTTTCTCGCCTCGACCTTGCACTGAGAGAAGCGCGAGAGAGAAAGAGGGTGGGAGGAGGGGAGAGGGACTTGTCGGTTATGAGAGTTCGTAGCGCTTCGGTATAGTTCGTATAAACGACCGTGAGGCTAAGTTCGAGTACACAATGTTTTCAGTGAGATGGAAGCTTTTCGCAACAGTATTATAATCGGAAGTGCTCGATGTGTGCTCCGTGCAAGGTGAACGGAGTTCATTGTTCGAGAGCCGGAAATCGTTTACGCAGTTTTGAGGTTAGTCTTTATATTTTTATGTTTTTTATCGAGAATATTGGATGCTTTGTCGTGAGATTTTAAGTTCTTGGGGTTAGTGCTCTTTGGGGATTGATTTTGGCAATGCCTTCGGGCGAGCGTTTGACTTTTGCCAACTTCTAATCGCTGGAATGTCCGGAAAAGGTTTTGGTTTTAAAAAGTCGGTTAAAAAACCACGGAGCTTTTGGAGAGTTTTGTTTCTTCGATGGAGGAGAAAAGAAAATTGATTGCAGACATCCATATCTTTGTTACACCGGGGAAGAGGGCGGGCGGTTTTCGCTCGGCGAGAAGTTTTTTGTGCTTTGCGGGTTAAAATTGAATAAAACAAATTTGTCAGTTTCGTCGACTTAACTCGAACAAGTTTTTAACAGTAAAACCGCTACTTTCGAGCGCGCTCTAGAAAACATATTTTTCTCGAATGAAAAGTATTTCGTTCGGCACCGTACCGTTTATCGCGTGGACGAAATTAACCAGCAACTTACGCCACAAGCCAATCGTCTTGTTTCTGCGTGTGACTGAGCAGCCTCGCTCGCCTCCGCATTTTCCAACTCCCGAGCGCGATCCTGAGAGAACCGGTCGACGGATTTCGCTAACCGCGGTCTCATTTTCTTCGTAACATCGAACCGCATCTTTCGAGCATATATTTTTTTCAAATCCCCACCAATTTGTAGCAGCTGCGACGCTTCGATTAATTTTTTGCTTCGCATTTCGTCCTTAAATTCAGTTAATAGTCGTCGACAACTCCGCCATTATAGGTCGAACAAAAGATTCCCTCACCCAACTCACACGTCCCGTCCTCGCCAACAAAACGAGACCTCGGAGACTCAAACCCGTAACACGGTTCTCTCGCCATCGCCGTCGAAACTTCAAACCCGATAAACTCATTTCCGATCTAATTTCGACAAAAAAAAAATCATTTTAGCCGTTCAAACATCGATTTTTTATCGCATATTTACACACATGAAGCATTCTACGATACCAACGTCCTAAATTTGTCGTTTTACCCCCCCTTTCCCCCTCCCCCCCCCCTCCAAACTCGTATAGCCATTTTATCTCCGCGAGCGAGCATTACCATCGATTCTTCGTCATTTCTTGGTACACGATCGCCAACTGGTACATCGACCTTCCATTATACAAAACACATATATATATATATACAAAGACCCATATTACGCCAGTGGGACTAGCCGAGGGTGGATTTCACTCCCCTGCCTCCCTCTCCTTCTATTTCCCTGTTAATACACGTTCTCGTCAGTACCCACGCTAACCTCGCGTACACAGAGTCGAGAGAGCTATAACAGAGCGGAGAGAGAGTAGTAGCATAAACGCGTCGGGGCACCGGAGATCGATGCCGCCTGCTGCTATAGGATAGAACTCCGCTCCCTCTCCGAGGCAGTGGGTCACTGGACTTTTCCGCTCTCGCACCGCATGAATCGTGTTATAAAAAAAAAACCTTAAAAAAAAAAGAAAAATCATAAATTCAGCCCATAAGCATTATTTCATCGAATTCGTTTCTTTTCTTCTTTTCTTCCTCGTCTTCTCCCATCGGGAGTTCCATCTCTCATATATATCTCCCGTATAGTTTTCTCATCGGCTCGTTGGCCGTGCGCTGAATAAAAACGAGCGGCCTGGCTGTTTCTTTCCTCGACGGAGCGTTCTCGCCGTTCTCGAGAGTGCAACGCGCGCGCATATACACCGCGCTCGTTCGTTCGCTCGATCTCTCGAAGAGAGCCCGAAGCCAGCGGAGCAGCTCGAGGAACGCAACGACGACGATTTACAATGGATGCCGCGTTACCTGCTGCTGCTGCTGCTGCTGCTCGCTGCTGCGTGTGCGCGAGCGGCAAGATGGGAGGGAGCGAGACGGACTCAGTGTCCGCGGATGAGAGATGGA
This sequence comes from Stenichneumon culpator, assembly GCA_964017025.1. Taxonomy (NCBI): domain Eukaryota; kingdom Metazoa; phylum Arthropoda; class Insecta; order Hymenoptera; family Ichneumonidae; genus Stenichneumon; species Stenichneumon culpator. The sequence continues at coordinate 12,156,323 of OZ024779.1, read as the reverse complement.
TAGAGACGGGAGGAGATGTATAACCGAACGAGGAACGAAGGGAGGCAAAGGCGACGCGGTCGCAGTAGGAGAGCGGGCGGGCGAAGCGACCGGCGCGAGGGGGGACGAAACGCGCACGGGAGAAGCGTCGACGATCCCGATGGCGCGAACGGGCGAGAGAGATGTGTATAAATATATATATATATATATATGCATAGTATATATAATACGTACGATAGCGGGGTGTGCAGGGACGAGAGAGATTATAGGAGTGGAACGTTGCAAAGCCGTACCGGGCTTTCGATTCCGTCGATACGAATCATTGCCACATTGAAGCTTTTTCGTGTTTTCTTCGTACTCGTCTTGAGGGAGCTCTCCGGGGGGGGGGGGGGGGGGGGGGGGAATTTTACTTTTTCGACAAATATTTTAGGATCGGGGTATATTAATATTGGTGAGTACGGGTTAATGGGTGGCTGATCGTGATTAAATTTCCGTGGGATTTTTTTTGTCTATACATTTTTTAAGTCTCGAAGAAATGGTTTTTGAAGTCCGGATTTCGGTTGGTTTGGCTGGGCAGAGTCCGAGGCTTCGATTTCACTATAATTGTGTTCACCATCGCACCGATCGATTTTACCTACTCACAGTTCATTTTGGCTGGCGAATTTTTTTTATATAAATATTTTTAATTTATAGAGTATGAAGTAAACATTTTTCAACAACCGAATATCAGTTGTTCCCGTCGGGCGAAGTCCGGAATTTCGATTTCACTACGATTCAATCCAAAAATAAGCATTTTCTCGGAAGTTGTAGAGCAACGAACTTGGCGGTTAGGCGGACTACGTTATATCGCCGCGCCGATCCGATTTTAATGACTCAACGTTCATTTTAGGTGGCGATTTTTTTTATTTTTAGGGCTTAAATTTTTTATTAAATAAACTCGATTCCTCACGTCGGGACAGAATGGACAAAGCCGGATAGCAAAGAGTGTAACCAAGAACGGCGCACCGACGCCATTCATGAAATAATCATAAGTCGTGAATGGCAGCGGTGTACGCTACCTCGACTGTTACAACGAGCGTCGGCTTTTGCACTTTGCTGTACGCTGTACAAGCCAACTCTCCACCTCGAAATACGGTTACAACGGTGTTTCACTACTCTCCGTTATACCTTTTTCGCTTTTACGTTCACTGTGACTATAAACTTCGTTTATTACGATGCAACTATTAAACTCTCTGTGACGAATCAATGACGCAGTGAATTCGGTAAACGGCGAGACTAATAACCGAACGATTAATTATCGAACGCTCCGTCGTCATTGTCCCCGTTCAAATAAATCGATAAAATCACTCTTTTCATCGACAGTTTTTTTATCTTACATTTTTTATATTTTCAAAAAAAAAATTCCTGAACTTCAAAACCGTTAAGGTCCAATCAGTCCTATTGTCATATTTACGAAAAATTGGATTCAATTGATGCATTTTTTTAACGTTTATTATTACTCTCGTGTATTGGAACGATTGTACAAATGGCAAGTCCGTGGCTTCTGCATGCGTGCGTTAGTTGGTTCGTCGGTGCTTCGGGAGCGTCGGCGGAGGTTTCTCATCCGCCGAGGGACGACTCTAACCGGAGTGAAGAGAGGTGAGGAGGAGGAGGAAAAAAAAATGAAAAAAAGAAAACAAGCGACGACGACGAGGAAACAGAGACAGAGGAGTCGCTCGACCGCGTAGCTCGCGAGCGTCGAGCGCGCGCGCAACCGAAGAAAGGCGAAAGAGATAGAGTCGGAGAGGAAAAAAAAATGAAATAACAGAAAAGGGTATACCGTCGGAGGTTTGCCGGAGGCCGCGACGATGGCGTGGAAGATCGGCGGGAGGACAGAGCGACAAGGAAGGAACGAGACATATATCGTAACGTCGTTGTCCGAGAGTGGATACGCGATACAACTAGCTCTCGGTGAGAGAAACTCCATTCTCGTTTCCATAAGCGAAGATTTTTCGTATCCGGAAATTGATTTTATCTCGAGACGAGAACTCTCGGCTTATCGGTACAGTTTGAACAAAAAATTATCAGATCATTGACCAGAAACATGTTTTGCATAGTCCATAATACGTAAAAGAATTTTCCTCGGTTCTGGCCGTTCGTCCAGCTGTCCGTCAGTCCCGAAAACAGAATATCTCTTCGAATGGGACTTCGGATCGCAGCAAAATTCGCCGTGCGTCTTCGACATCGAAAGGATCGTTTGTGTACCGAATTTCGAAATAATTGATCCATTCTTTTCGGTACTTTTAAACGTGAAAACAATTATGAAAAAATGATAAAAAATAATTGTAAAGGAATGGAAAGAAATTGTTAAAAATGCTTTTACGAATATAATAAAAAGTTGTTCGCAAAAATGATAAGCCCTACAACCTAAAAATGGTTACATATGTGGGTGATTTCATAGAGATTTGTTTAAATATCGAGGGACTTTCGAAAAATAAATAAATAGAAAATACCAGTGGATAAAATCGCTAAATCATCGTTAGCGAGTGGTGCGGCCTTTCTCCTTTGACGATTCTCTTCCGACGGAAGGGATTATCGATCAATTAACAAATCTCGTATCGCAATCGATCGAGAGTCGCTTCTCAATTAGGATTTACGTCGTCATTTCCTCTTCCGGTTATCGGAATGCCTACGTCATCAATCCCACTGTCCGGCAATCTATCTCGGCACGAGCCATTGCATTGGCGGATGCAATTCTACTCCGCTTCGAAGAGCCAAGCCGCTGGCTGTTTGCAATCTTGCTAACGCTGAATTACTTTGTGCGATTACGTGCGCAGTCCTCCGGCTATATTATATTCCTCAGAGGCTCCAATGGCGCAACATGCGTAATTGCAACATTGCAGGATAAATTATCGACAAAGTTTTATATAAAAAAAATTATTACAAATTAACATTTATTTCTTCTTTCATCTTAATTGAAATTATCGTGCCAAAAATGTATATATTTTATTGTTATTTATTATACAAATGATATATATATTTATTAAAAATTGTTCATAAAAAATTCATAACTGGCATCTCCCAGATTCGATCTCAAAGTCCCATACAACTCAAGAGGCCGTCCACATTGACCGAAAACGCCGATCGTCCGCTACGACTATAAATTAAACGATTATAAATTAATCTTCATTCACCTTTATTTTCCTCTCTTCGCTGTAAGCCGAACAAAAACGAGCTCGCTCTGCAATATAATACTCCGCTATATTATATTCCATAGAGGCTTCAGCAGTGCGACTTGCGTAATTACAACATCGTAAACTAAATTACCGACAAAGTTAACAAAAAAAAAAAATTACAAATTAGCATTTATTTACTTTTCGGTCCCGATAAAAGTTACCGTCTCAAAAATGTATATATATTAATATCATTTATTATATCAACAATACATATATTTTTCAAACACTTTATCGTAACAATAATTCGCACCTCCCCAATTGAATTCAAAGTGCCAAACAACCCGAGAGTCTCATCATCGACCAAGACCCCGATCGTCCGCTACGACGATAAATTAGACGATTATAAATTAATCTCTATTCTCCGTTTTTTCCGCAAACTCTTCGCCGCGCGCCGAACAAAAACGAGCTCGCGCGTACGATAGCTCGGGGGGGCTCTTCGGGCTGTCGCAGCTCTCCTCTCTCGGGTCCGGGACGCCCGGCCGAGCCATCGCCGCCGAGAGCCCAGCGAGAGACTCGGCGTACAGCGGAGAAGAAGATAGAAAAATAAAGTCCGAACCGTGCGAGCGAGCGAGATAGCCGAACTCGCCGATGTGCTCTCCCCTCGGTCGCCCTTTCTACAGCCGAACGAACGAGAACGACGCGAGAGAGGCCCGCCGGCGTGCGATGCGCGCCGCGTAGCGCGCAACGAGTAAAATTTCACCAGCGTGCGCTGGCGAGAGAAGCCTCTCCTTCCCTCGCGCGCGCGACCGAACCGCTGGGAGCTTGCCGGCTCCCTCGCTCGCCCGTCGCCGCGCCTCGCGCCTCTCTCGGCTCTGGCTCTTCTCGCATCGCCGTATGACCCGACGGAGATCGAACGAGAGAGATAAATTCACGGGACGACGGAGCGCCGAGCGCGCCGGCCGGCGGAGGGGGGAGGGAGGGGGAAGAGAACGATGACGAAGAAAACGAGACTGAAACGAGGGCCGGACGAGGACGAGGGACGGAAGGCGGGAGTCCGAGAGAAGAGAACAGGAAAGGAAACGGCGACGAGCCGGGAAGGCTCGAAACGCCCGGCGGGCTCGATGTAGGCAACTCTATGTGCAACGGCGAGAATGAATATCTAACGATCGTCGCGGACGATTTGGAATTACGAGGAGTGTGATGGTTGATGCGGGGATTACGAGTTTGGCGAATGGGGGGGGGCAAAGGCGAGTCTGATGGATTTGGAAGGTTTGACTCGTAGGCGATAAAGAAAGTATTTCTAGGCTTGAGAAACATTCGGTCACTAAAGTCTGCAATTGTTTTATTGTTAATTATGCAATTTTCTGTTAATAAAAAATACAGTACGTTGTATGTTCGTTACATATTTTTAAGAAATACGGTACCTTAATGAAAAAGTCCGACTGGTTTGATGTAGGAACTCTATGTGCAGCGGCGAGAATGAATATCTAACGATCGTCGCGGACGATTTGGAATTACGAGTTTAGAGGATTTGCTCCGTCTTTGCCCCCCCCCCCCTCCCCCCGGCAAAGATGGGTCTGATGGATTTGTAAAGTTTGACTTGTGGACGGTCAAGAAGAGTAGAGGATGATGAAGAAGAAAATTGTGGACATTCGTGGAGAACATTTTTTTGTTATAAGCTGAAAATGTTTTTACTGTGTTGCAAAAAAAAAACGTCAATAACTGCACTGTAGAAAAGAAAACAAAAAAAGTGTCTGAATAAATCTTGTTCGATTTCCCGGGGATCGAGAGAAAAAAATCAATGACAAAGAGGGATCGTATTTAATTCACGGGTTATTCAATTTCTACAATTTTAATTTTTATCTCTCTAATTGCACGGTGAATTAATTTTCTGTTTATCAATCATCGGGACAGGCTTCTTATCCGCCTATAAAAAAAAATCACGACACTTGCGTGCAATATTATTCTTTACCACGACTCTGCAAAATTGCAGAATCACGTGCATCAATAATCTGTTATACCGCGTAAGGAGTGCACTTTAGAAAAAAAAGGTGCACAAACTTTTACCCCCGCGAAACAATTAATTTGTTTTTAAGTTCATAAAACAGATAAAAGCATTAAAAAAAACTTACTAAATTTCGAAGTCCTAAGTCGCGCAGTTATATATATAGTTCAAGTCCTCTGCTGTATGCACAAAACCCAGTTGTACAATGGGCCAACATTTAAGAGCCACATTTAAACGTACCTCTGATTTCGCCCGAATCCGTGAGTTTTTATATTTTCGTCCGGAGCGCACGAGCGACGTTACGTACTACGGTATCCGTGCCTTTCAAGAGAAGCACTATAGTTTTCTTATTCGCAGCCATACGCTTTGTTGGTCACCGTCATCATCACGCTATGTCATACACACTCGTCCCTCGCACCTGCACCGTTTCCCATCCGAAGTGTGCGTGAGCGAGCGTTTCAAGCGTAAATCTATAACGTTACGTAGGTACAGTACAGAAGCGTAATGTACGCGCGGGCTATAAGTGGCGAATGTGTGGGTAATATACGCACATTAGCGTGCACGCATTGTGTATGTACAGACGTACGTATACGGGAGCGCGAGGCCGGGGACGAGCGATTCGCACGCAAGGCCTCCTTCCTCAAATCCCCCCTCCCCGCCCCTCGCGTTCTCCGCGTACTCTCCCGTAACCAGCTCGAGAATCGAAGATGTCCGTGCTGAATATCACGCGAGATGGAAACCCGTGCGCTCTGCCCGCCAATGGCCACGACACGACGCTCTCCGGCTGCACGACATCGTCGGGGATTCGACGGGACGAATATGTGCAAAGTAGATCGTTAAAAGTTATTAGCCTTGCGTGCCCGGCTCTGAGAAACTTTACGAGACGAAGAGCCGAAAATAATAAGAGAAGCGGGCCGGTCGACCTACGTCGAGAGATTACATTTTTATTTCAAATAATATGCACGACAGAAAAGGGTTTGTGGATCTTACGAATATTTCTCGTCCGGAAAGGCCTACAATTTTCTTTCTTTTCTTTTAAATGTAGGCATTTTTTGGGTAAAAATAATGATTCGTTGACGACGGAATAAAACTGCAAAAATTACTGTAATATAAGAAATCGTTACACTTTGAAATCTTTTCACCGGGTGAATTTAGGGTGCTATTTCGAATTGAGCCGTGAAACAAGAAGCCCCAATTATCAAATGTTATTTCTTCAAAATCGCATTTCTCGACGTTTTAGAATATCTTAAGTACTCTGACATTGAAATCTCGATTTTCTTCGAATATTAAGCCCCAGTTTTTATCTAATTTTATTACAATAGTAAAGTAACTTTGACTCCATCTCGACGCTAATACATCGTGAGAAATTACGTTTTTTCTAGTGCCATTTCAATTTAATGAATTTAAGTAGTTCTTCTATTCAAAGTAGCAATAAAAAAAAAGATGAAAATCGATCGCAATGAATAAGTTATTGCATCTATCGTGGATCCCTCGAATGTTTTACGAGTAAATATTTCACGTGGACGTTAGACGCGACGCCGATGAAAATTGTATTTTTACGTACTCAAACGAGATCCGCCCGTGAGCACGTCGGCTAGTGGGAACGTGCGGTTCTCTTTCTCGTTCGGGCTCGAGATTAAGGGGGAAAGGGACTCTATCGATCGTCGTACAGTACACACTCGAATGCTATACGCCTCTCCGAAGCTTGATTCGTCCGTGCACTAACACATCGACGTGTATGTCGGACGATCGGGACACAAGTTTATATATTCGTACGTAAAAAAACTACATAGTTATATGCATCAACGGGAAGGCAGGGGGTGGACTCGTCGATGGATCCTCATCGTACAATGTACTGCTGGTAAACACCCGTTATTTCGAGTTTACTTCTCTCCCTCGACGCATTCTATCGACCTTTTATATCTCTCATTACGGACAAATAATGCCTCGCAAATAATTTCACTCGATTCCAATAGTATTTTCGATAAAACGTTTTACAGAGTGAAAATAATTGAATAACGGTAGAGCGGACGTTGAAAAAAGTTTTTTTTTTAATCGTCGGATTGATCGGCCAACGTTCGTATAAATATTGTGAGAAAAAAGTTACCTGAAGCAAAAACCAATGACACGCTATTATCGTTGTTGGGATACTTTTTATCACATTTTTCCCCGACGGGCGTTATTGTGCTCGGGAAATTTGTCGTTTGGGAGCGCTTGTGGCGACCTCTGACGGACGCCGTCGATTGCGGAGCGCTCCAGAGACCTCTAGCGGGAGCAGGTGGTACTAAAGTGTTCTGGAGATAGTGTGGTCGACGGTCGGTGATTTAACGACCGGGGGTAGCTGTTAGGTAGGGCCATTGGTTCGGCAGATGGAACCACTGTGCAGATTGGAAAATTGGCACTTTCCTGTTCATTTTGTAAAGCTTAAAAAAATTAATATAAATTGAGTATCGATAAAAATTTCCGTTACTGGAACGACACGCTGGATGACTCGATATTTTGGACGCCCTAGGAATAGATAATTTTGGGGCGGATAAGCGGACATTTTTTATTCGTTACATTGAAGTAAAAATGTTTTTACTAATTTTTTCGCACAATTCGGAAAAATTTAACAAATGTGCCGAGAGATAATTAAAATATGTTCGTTTTTATTGTAAAACATAATTACACGAATGAATTGCTACTAGACATTGCCTTATTAGAATAGAAAGAATAGATATATATTAATGTCAGGTAATTGGATAATTTCTAAGTACAATGTTTGTGACTCAGTCACGATATGGACCGTGTCAATACTACATAAAATCCCGGTCGTCAAAAGATTTTCGAACATTCAATAAGCGTCTCGGCTAATTTTTTTCCTGTTCTTTTTTTTTCTGTTATTGTTTCGTCAATTTTGGGTACAGATTTATGGTAGCTTCAGCTTTGCCGAACCTCAGCCACGCAACGACAGGGAAATTCTGAGCCATCCATCTATTAAATCTGACAACCCAGTTGAATCCGGCTCTCACGAAATATCCAATTATGGGAATTCCTAGAAAGGAAACAAAAACATTTTTAAAAATAATTGGTGCTTCTCAATTCTTTTTCAAAGTAAACAAAACAAGATAAAAAACAAGAAAAAATTAAAAAGAACAGGTAGACCAAAAATATGCAAAAAAAACATTAATATTGAACCTTCCACTGTGTCATAAAAATCGAGTAACTATTCATCGAGCAGTTTCAAATATATAAATATACAACTTACTGAAAAGAAAGAATATGAAATTGTAATAGAGCATGTTCAGCCAGCTGTAGGTTCCCAACCGTTTGCCATCTGTGGATACATTCGATTATAAAAAATTGCGAAAAAAGTATTTGAAAAATTGCAAAAAAAAAAGTAAAAAAAAATTGCAAAAAAGTAAACGTACACTCGACACCGGACAATTTATACCAGAAGTACATGAAAGCGTCGTTGTTGAGAGTGAAGTCTATGGTCCACAATCCGTCGAGTAGCACCGAGGCCATATGATCGAAGTTCGCCGGATTGTCCTTCATGTGTTTCGCGAATATCTCGTCCATGAGTCTCCTGCACAGCGCAGTCGTTTCCCCTTCGTTTTTCCGACAGATGTTTATTTTATCGGAAATTCCCAAACAGTAGCCGACCACGCGCCAAAAATGATTCAACCCCTCGCGCGCTTCGGGCTCGTTCGTCAGAGCCAATTTCTGCGGTTCCAACAGCGCGTACCCCAAAAATCCGAACTGCGTTAGTGCCATGTCTCGGTGCGTTATCGCACCGTTTCCGGATTTGTTAGATCTTCGGCTGCTCGTTGAATGCTTCCACCTAATCGTATTTATTGATCTCCACCAACTGGAAATCGAAAAATTTATATAAAATTGAAGAAAACGTAAAAATTACACTGTTAAAAAAATTTGTAAATCGAATGACCCGAACTGGAAGTTCGTATGCAAAAACTGCCATATTAAATTTGATGTAGAGTTTTTATGAAAAATTAGTGGACTCTTACAGTAAAATTAAAGTAAATATTAAAGGTAATTCTAAAGTTTTTAATATACTGTACGTTATTTTTTTATCACAATTGTACCTGAACTTTAATATACCACTTTATGCATAAAAACTTCCAGTATCAGTACATTAAATTTCATATGAATTTTTTTACAGTGTATGTCAATCACAGCCTTCAAAGACGATTGAATGCAATGTCCCGATTACAATTGTGAGCTTAAAGTCGTACTTGGAGTCCTTGGATTTTATGTCGCTGGTGTACAGAGTATTGATGTGAAGCACAGTTTCGAAGTATCTCTTGAACGCCGTACAAGTTGTGCCACTTTGCTTCGTGTAGACCAACACCTGCGTTACGTTAAAACGTTTTCATCGAAACGAAAAAAAAAACCTCAATCGTTATTTTAAGCTTAACCTTAACAGCATGTGAAACCCTTTCCCCCCATCCGTTCAGTGCCCAGTTCGTATCAAAAACTGGAATCACCTTTTTTCACGAATGTTAGATCTGCGGTCAAATGAAAAGTGTCATCGAGAGCTGACATGTAATCCGTATCCGATGACACTTTTATTTTGACCTTAGATAACACCATCCGTGAAAAAAGTTGATTATAGTTTTTATTACCGACCGTGGTATTTCACCTGCTCGTAAGGGGACATTAAAAAGTTACATATGGATAATATATTATTTTTTTCAATTAATCGAGATACATTGAAAATTGAATCGGGGAATCGGTGGTATAATTAAATATAGATCCGCCTCGTACCTTCAGGATGGTGGGGATGACGATAACGGCCAATACGCCGATCAGTGCACTGATAGCCATCGACAGCATGTTTCTTTGATAATAATTTTGTCCTCTGTTCAATGAAAAAAAAGAATGATTTATTATCTATTTCACGGGTAGATAATCACGACGTAATGTTAATTTTATCATTAATATACGCAAGATATTAATATTTTACACGCCTCCGTTATTGGTCGCTATGAACTTACGCTTCGAACAATTTTTCGTCGTACCATTCCGGTAAATCCTTAAGCTCGATTTCGGATGGTTCAGGATCCACGACGCCTTTGTCTTTGAGCAGAGCTTCAAAATGCTCGTCCACCGATGCCGTCTGAGCTGTAAAATATATATATAATATATATATATAATCATTATATATATATATATATTAGTATTATCAATTATGGATTTATCATCTGTATGAAATAATCCCGACCAACAATTACGGATTTTTATTTTTTATTTTTAATAACTCACCATCGTTGATGTGTTTCTGTCTACTCCTCAATATGGAAGCGGACAACTCTGTAACGATATTCGCGATTATTATAAAAATGTCGATAGACTATGTTTCTCTATTTGAAACAGTAAAAAAAATTGTATCCAACACATTATTATATAATTATTATGTCATTATTATATCATTATCATATACTAACGGTTATCTTGGGTCGCGCGCTTGCATCGATCGCATGATTCATAACATGTGGAAATGCATTTCGTAGGGAATGGATCTTCGCAATTTTTAATTCCTCTTCATATGCTATGAAAACGATCTTTCGAAATTACAGCGCATAAAATGGAATTTCGGAATTCCGAAATCTACGTGCTATGACAAACATCCAAACCATCAACACGATTTTCTCATTTTGGAAAATCGTGTTGATAGTTTGGATGTTTGCCAGCTGAACCCCCCTTTCACAGAGGCTGACCCCCCCCCTCCGCCGATTGTCATAGCACGTAGATTTCTTAATTCCTAAATTCTATTCTATATGCTGTAATTTCGAAAGTTCGTTTTTCATACAATATGGAGCGGAATTCGAAATCCCGAAATTCCATTCCCTACGGAATGGATTTCCACATGCTATACCGTCACGGTCTCTTTGGATGCGGACTTTTGCAATAGCGACTTCCGTACAGAGGAATAATTGGCTTCAGTGAATTTCCGCTAGTTAAGTCTCATTGCATTGCATTTTCGAGCTGATCGACTGATCCAACAGCAAATAAAAAAAAAAATTGTTTAACAGTAAAAAGTAACGAGTACACCTTTACTGACACACGAGAACCGATTTTCATGACCCTGACGGAAATTAACTTCCGCTTCGCTTTTGCGTGCACGCGACTATAAAACCAATCCGTCGTTTCGAATAGCCGTTTTGGATTCTTAAGCACCTATATGGATCGGTCGATTATTTAATCAAATTAAATTGACCCCCGACTCTGGAACGTCACACCTACATTTGCACCTCTTCATCACCACACATGACTCCGGTGGTGGCTTCATCGTTTCGCTATTTCAGCAAAATATTACAGAAATTTAACACTGTCAAATCCGACCAAAAATCTCCAAACTAAAAATTTAAAAATCGTCAAAATGAAAAGTCTAGATTGTCTTGAAACGTCTCACCAGACCCTTTTGTGGCGTTTCAGAGTGAATTATTAATTTTATATGCGATCGACATGAGCTACTTACGACCGATATTAGTCCGCGATATATTTGCCATAATTAGTATAAACGACAATAAAAAAATATACTGACTGAAGAACTTTTCGGTTTAAAGAGGTATCGCGAGGAAAAAAACAGAGCGTTTCAGGAGCGCCGCATGTTACCGGCTCGGCGTTAAAATCGCGACTGAGCCCTTTCCGCTTTGTTCCATACAAATAGAATTTCAGCGAGCCAGTCGGTGTTCCGATGGTCGTCGGTCAAGCTTCGCATTTCTCGTTCCAACGGAACGCAGTGGAAGCTGTTACACGATGTACCGCTATGTATTTTAGATCCTAGTAGCGAACCTAGGTAGTGGTTTCTGCAGTAGCATCCTCGTTGGCGCGATAAATATGTGTTTCGGTTTAAGGTGAAGTGAAAGTCGGGTGGCGGAGCCAGGAGTGTGAGAGAGATAGCGTTGGTCTCACGGTGGAGCGAGAGAGAGAGAGCGACAGAGAACGTCTTTCACTTCGGATTATAAAAATACATCTCGCTCGTTGGTGACCAGTGCAGGGCCGGTCCAAGTAAAGCTTGTTGTTAAATCGGTTATAAAAAAAAAAATCTTAACAATATTTATTAACCATACAACTTTTGAAGACCATTTTCGAAATATGTAAAAATTATTAAAAATACACCTTTCGAAGATTATCTTTGAAAAATCTAAAAAAAATACTAAAAATAAGTTTCGAAAAGTCCTTTTAAAAAATCTAAAAAGTTATTGAAAATTCAACTTTTGAAGACAATTTCTGGGACCCGAAAATTTTTTGACTGTACCAGATCGCAATTTAGTATTTCATGAATTTTTTCTTTATTTACTTATTTTATCGATTCTTATCTCTCTCTGTGTTTTATCACTTTATCGTGACGTACGCAACACGAACTTTGATGCGGTCGTTTTTTGTCTGTCGTTGCATGGAACGGTTTGTCTTTAAGTCATCATGATGAGGCGGATAATTGTATAAGGAAGGATAGAAGAAAAAAAATGAGGTGGATCATTAGTGTTTTTGTTAACGCTCGCAATTCGACTTCGTGAAAGATGCATTTGTATGTATGTATATAATTTGCCTGTGGACGAAGGCGATGGAATAAATTTTCAATGCATGATTATTTGATTAATCATGCATTCATGATTTAATGATGGTGCAAAAAAAAAAAAAATTGTCGCTGAGTTACCATCGGCAGGATGCACCAATTGGGAGACACGAGGCTGGTACCGACCGTGGGCGAACGCGCCCCGCTTCGCTTCGCTCGCAAGGTCGGTCTTCCCTTCGCACACGGTCGAGCAATTACTGCGACGAACGTGGAACTTAATATTGTGAATAGATCCCCGTTGGGGCAACCTACTGTGTATATTTATTTACGGATATAGGCACGTATACGAGCAATTTGTAGGATGAATTAATACTCCTCATCCCCCGTCACCCGTCCCCCGGACGATAAGCTGACTCGTACGCGCTCGAACCACGATAATATCTGCAGGTACTTTTATTAATTAATTACATCGATTATTCAAACTCACCGATAGAACAAAAATTTGCGTACAGTTTTATTAACATTTTTTTTATATCTGAGTTATTTTTCTTATTTCTATGGATTTTTATATTTATAAAAAAAAAACAAAGACAACAAAATTTATTTACTTTTTAAGCGCGACTATACTGAGTTTCAATTTTTCTCTCGAATTCTATTTTCTCAAGGAAATTTTTATTTTTTTGTAATCTTGAAAATAAATTAAAGAATTACATCGAAGCATAGTTGTTGCATTTGTTTTGTGATCTTCATATTTTAATCGTCGCCATTACATTACATTGTCAATTTTCGTCGCTTTGTCCGGACACTTGACGCGAAGGGCTCTGATTTTTTGGCCACCCGTCCTCGATTCTCTCGCAATGAGTTTTTTGTGAGAAAAAATGAACGCGTATTTTGCGCGTTTTAATTCGATGTCGACCTTTTTTTGGTGTTTTCTCTCGAGCTCCTCGAGGCGACGATAGATTTCGCGGTTTCGTCTTATTCGATGGAACACCTCGCGGAGGGGTCTGTTTCCGCTGACGGATTTGAGCTCGAAGTAAAAAACAATCGTGGAGACTAGGATGCCGAGAAAGTACAACAAAAATCCTGCCCCGAGCGGAATCAGACGCAGAGGCTTGGCGTCGTCCTGAAGGCCGTCGCGCTCGATGAGAACTTCCCGAAGTGCGATTTTCGTTCGTCTGTGAAGCACGTCGCGGAGATGGTACGTCACCAAGCCAGTCTCACGTAGATAGAGCATTACCTTTTTCACAATAAAAATTAGCGATCAAAATGAAGAATCAAAATGAGAAATCAAAATGACGAATTAAAATGAAGAATCAAATTGAACGAATCGAACAATTAAAATTCATAATAAAAAAAAAACTAAAATTAGTTTGGAAAATCCTCTCGGTCATGCTCTCCTTACCGTATCGACCGGTTCGACGAGCCAAGGCTGCACCGCGAATCCTGTGTAGAATTCGCCCACGGCTTGCTTCATAAGTCTTAAGCCCTTCGAGCAAAGTTTTAAGAATTACGGTAAAATTCAATGCACAGATTATTTTTGTGGTTGATCGGTAGAAGAGAAAAAGAAGAAAAAATACGCACTTTTAAATCTTCGCTGTAAACGTAGTTCTCCGGGTAAAAGATCGAGCCGACGATTCTACCGACCACCGCGTAATTTCCTTTAAGGATTTTTTTGTGTCTCTGTTCAACGCTCGTTTCGTGCTCGTAGCGCAGATGAATTTGGCTCGCATACTTATCCTTCGAACCAACATCGAAACCCCACTTATCAATCAGGCGCTCATCCGTTTTCGCAATCCCCTATCGATTACTATGTAACTGAGCATTTTTTTTATGACCCTGAAGATAATCTGCAAGACATGTAATTTCATCCTTGGCGAGTCTCCATCATTGCACTGGCTTTAGACAGAAAAAAACAAATTGCTCGCTTGTAGAATTTTATTCTCCAAGTGAACTCCCTCGTGCCGAGTTTGTGCGATACAAAACACAGCCGTTATAGCTCGATGAAATTTAGTCTCATCCAGAAATCTTCAGGGTAATATTTTTTTACTCACGGAATCGTCAAAGTACTTCTCGAAGTACGGTATGGGACCTTCTCTGCCCCAGGTCAGATTCGCTGCGATGAACTGTTGCGGAGTGTCGATCCTGCCGACAAAAGAAATGAAGAATTCAAAAATCTCAGATCAAATATACTTAGTCAATTTTTTCAACAGATTTTGGCAAATAATTAATTGATTAATTGATCAATTAATCAATAGAATTAAAAAAATTGATCGATTGATTAATTGATTAATCCATTAAATTGAATTAATTTTTTAACAATTATTTTCTAAACTACATAATAGAAAAAATAGAATCGATTTATTATTTGGACCGAAGGGGTTAACGATTTTGGGTGAGTACAAAGGACGCATTGGACAGCAACGCGTGTGCCCGCAGCAGGTGAAACGGGCCGGCTCACCTCGGTTCCCATATTGGACTCGTCAAACAAGCCGCCAGACTGCTCGAATAAGCGGTGACGAGGAGAACACCAATAAAGTGCCACAGTTGAAACTGCAGTGCAAAGCCTTCCATATCACGCGGGGCCGACGTGCCCAGCAAACGGGCCATCATCTCCGTCCATGTAATTGTGAAACTCCGAAATTCTGCCGAAACGTTCAATACGATCGTTAATAATGCACCAAAGAATACTTTATCCTTCAGAGATCAATTTTTAAATTGCTTCAAACTAAAATATAATTTTCCAGTATTTACTGGAAAAAAGAAATAATTGAAAAAATAAATGTTCAATAATTTCTCTAAACAATAATCTTGGCGGATCGATATTTAGAGAAATATTAAATTTTTTTAACAAAAAAAATTTTATGAAAAACATTGTTACATTAAAGTTTGTTTTTATTTACTCTTCGGAGCTCGAGGATTGACCCGAGCCGTGATGTAAACGAAGACGCTCTGAACGATCAGCATAACGATAGCCGCGGCCCAGACTGGAGTAGAGAGTGGTCTGCTCAGCGCCCAGAAGCTCTCGTACGGCTTCGGCCTCGGTACCAAAAAATGTATGTACATCAGAGTCCACGGTTTTGTCATGTTAACGAACAGCGAGTGCTCCAGGGTCATCCATATACTGGTGAATGCCATGTCGACTTCCTTCCGCAAAATCTGACCGATCATACCGCCGTTCCAGCTCGACCCATTTGGCCTCCCGTATCTGAATGAAATCGAACACCGGGGGAAAATTCATTTTTGTCCGGTTTCAAAGATTTTTCTGCTGACTGACCGGTAAGAATTGTTCGGCTTTCGTATCTTCCAGGTGAAATTTAATCGGTCAGCGATCAGTCCAAATATCTTCACCTCTATTCCATCCAGCTCCATCTCTGCTCGTAATTGCAACACAGTTTAATTTTTTTTTTTTTTAGTGCAAGCCTTATTTAAACAAATTAAAAGCCTTCTTCAGAAATCGTGAAAAAGAATTACCAAAAAGCATTATTTGCGACGGATTTAAATATTTGTTGTTCAATGGATGAGAAAAGCTTTTTTTTGGTGGATAAAACAGTGAAAAACGGATCGAACTTAGGGATAAACACAAGTATGAGCGTTAAATGGATCGTGAGCACATCATCAAATAAATTAAATGCAGACTGGGAGCGAGGCGTTAATTGTAAAAATTAAAATAAAACATTTTAGTTTCTTTTGTTTACTGTCTTCCGCGACAAAGAATTCTGCCTCGATTCCGTTGACGGTTCGATTGACGGTGGTCTGCAGGTAGCAGAAAGGTGGACTGAAAAACGCCGCGACTTGCAATTCTCGACCTTGGAAATTAACCATTCCTCGTTTGTGCACCATCTGGTCTGGTCTGCGGGAAGACAATTATTTTTTTTAATCTATCTTTAGCGACGTTTCTTTTTTTTATATAAAAAATAAGAACATGCGAGAATAACCCTCCACGTATTTACACCTTGCAAATTCGCACACTTCGAACCGGAAAACTTGTCCGTTCGTGAAGGATTAATTTTTTGTGCGTGATTTTTTGTTTCCATTCTCACCTCGAAACCATCCTGAAGGCCCGCGGGGCCAAGAAATTTTCTGACAGGCTCCAGAAACCATTGCGCGCTGCGACATTGACATTGGAGTTGGCGTACATCGAGACGTTCAGGAGTCCCGTTGACTCGTCGACGTCTTCGTCAACGACGACCAAAATTTCGGTCGTCGAGATCGTCGTTGGGACTCTGAAGAAACAAATCCATAAATCGATAATCAAACGAGATCGATGATGTGTGTATTTTTTTTTTAATTTATTTAATCACTTGCTTTTCCATAGCAGCAACCAATTGTCTCGCCGAAGTCGAGATCATGAAGTAGCCGTAACAATCATAGATCCTTTTGTTCAAGGTGTACTCGTAAGGATAAATTCGCACGAATTTGTTGAAGAGGTCCTGAGTCCCCGTAGATGTGCCTGATAATAATAACATTTTTTAAATCTAATAAATTTTTCTTGCGATTAACTACCGCGTGATTAATAATAATCCTCAAAGGAACCAAGAATCCCTTTTTAATAAAAGTTAATCAAATAAATAAATAAAAATAGTAATCGAATATTTGTCGATGATTTTTGGTTAAATGGTTTATCTCTCAAGTTAACAAAAAGTCCACGAAGTCCAGGGTATTGAGTCCGATGATGAAAATGAATCATTTTCATTTTTAGTGTCAATATACTTGCCGTGAATATACATGTTGGCACATCTCGCAAAATGGAAGGAAACTCGGACAAGCGTTTCGAAATTTTCCATCGATAACAACGGTTCACTCGCGGTCCGCGCTATAATGTCGTTTCTGTCAGCCGATACGACGGAGAAGCAGATCAGCGAGCTCGCCAAAAAAATCGCGTTTAACGACATTTTTTAAAGATTCTTGAAACTTGATCGAAAGCGAAACATCAAAATGTAACGAGTGAAAAATTGGAGCGTCCTCTTTTTCCAAGTTCCTGACGATAAATCGCAAACCGCGCGCGAACTGCGGTCGATAATTCGTACTTTGTTATTATAGACCGCTTCGCTTATTGGCCACACTCATTGTCTTCCCGCAATCAGCTAAGTAGCTCGAACATTCACCAACCTAGACAAAAATTCATTTTTTTAAAAAATGCTATTCAATTCAATTTTTTTTTCTCGCCTACTCAGCAACATATAATATATAAATAATAAATAACATATATAATGTATAAATTAAGTTAAATTACATTAGACATTATAAGATGATAAGAAAAAATATAAAAACTAAAATCAATAAAAAACTTGAATTGAAAATATGTTAATAAAAATCTTGCTCGATCGAAATTTTAATCGAATTAAAAAAAAAACTATTAATTAATAGCTCGTAGCGGTTATTTCGTAAAGCCGAGCCGTACCTGCCCGGATCGCGAGACTTAAGCGACTGCAAGTGAGAATCGATTCGACAGGGGTGTTGGTGGTTGCGATCAACGCACCTCGTCCTCCCTTTGGTAGCACCTCTAAGTGACACATACCTTTTGACGAAGTCGTACTCGGCGAACAGGGATAGAATTAGACATGCGACGAAGAAAAAGGCTATTCATCATTTGTCCGGCACGATTACCCACTCGAAAGTCCCGCTAAGGGAATTCCACCCCACCCTCGAACTATAAAGGAAAAAAAAAGAAAGAAAGAACGGCTGTACAGTAGTCGGCGAATAGAGTTGAGGGTTGTGGATGTATGCTCTTCTTCGTCGAATTACGACTACACAATGCTGTCTCAACAACTGTCTAGCGATTAATTAGAACACATCGCTGCGATCTAAAAATGTTATAATCGATCAGAAGATAGGAAGGGTTACGGGAATGTCGTACTACATATTCTTGACACCATTCAGACTTGATCTCGATTGCAATAGATTGGAACGATGTTTTTTATAATTGATTTTTATTCAATTGAAATTTCGCACAGTTACATTTTATCATCTGCAGTAAGTGAGCACGAAATCAAGTTTGAATTTGAGTTTCAACTTGACATCGAACTTCAGCACGGAATCAAGTTCGAACTTAAGCTTAAACTTCAGATTGAACTTGAGCACGAAATCAAGGTGGAACTTAAGTTTGAATTTCAGATCGAACTTGAGAACGAAATCGAGTTCGAACTTGACATTTTACTTAAGCAAGAAAGCAAGTTTGAACTTAAGTAAGAACCTACCTTCTCACCGCAATCAAAAACTTGTGCTCTAGTTCCAATTTACAAGTGCACAAGCCTCAAAGCAAACGTGTGCTTACCACATTCCAGCGGCAATGTGGTTGTAGCGGGATATTTTTTTTTTATCACTCATTGTAAACGTGTTTCAAGCCGAGGTCCGTTATTTTATCTTCTCTACCATTAAAGACGACTTTAACTTCCGTCATTAACTCGCTCGGTCATTAAACCCAAAACCGTCTTACTCTTTTTTACACTCCTTTTTCCGATCAGTTAAAAAAAAATCGATCGACTAAACGATCCACTCGTTTATCCGTGAATTACGCAAAGCGAATCTCTCGCGGCTGAATTTCTTGAAAGCTGAAAATCTGCGTTTCGCCTCGAGTTCCTTCGCCAGCCTGATCTCCCGTTTATTCTTCACGCCGATCAGCACATCGCGAATAGTTCCCGTTCCTCTTACCGATCTCAGCTCGAGGTAAAATACAACGGTGGAAATTAACAGACCCAGAAAGTACAACAGAAATCCTGCGCCGAGCGGCGTCACTTCGAGCACACTGGCGCTCTTCTTCATGGTGTCGTACTCGATGAAAACTTCGCGAAGCTCCTCCGACGTGCGTCTGTAAAGCACGTCGTCCAGACAGTGTTGGGCCAAACCGGTCTCTTGCAGCCACAGCATAACCTTTCGATAATATCAAATTTTGATCTTTTATTTTTCTTGCAATTTAGCGCATAGCTTCCTCTATGAGGAAGCCAAAATCGGTCAACGAACTCGTGAAAAGCTGTGCGCAAAATTTTATTAAATGAGGAAGAAATGTGCAAATTACTTTTTTTTTTACAATTTCACATATTATCTTTATTGTCGCGTCAAGGGCTTACTTACCATGTTGACCGATTCCAAGAGCCAAGGTTGAACCGCGAATGTTAAGTAATGGTCGCCCGTACTTTCCTTCATCACTCGGTAACCCTTTAACGCGATTCAATCTAATATTACAGCTGTTTTTCGTTACGAAACTTTGTTCTCATGAAGACAATTTTTTGAATTTTTTTTTGCGATAAAACAAAAATTAGTTATCAATTTTTGAGCTTTTTCTGGAATAGGCAGAAGGTTAGGCTGCCATTTTGTGAATTTTTATTTTTTCCATTTTTGAGACTCGAATATAATGTTCAATAAAAATTTGGGATCGAATCTCGGACGGAAAATTTGGAGCATGAAGGGTTGAATTTTTCCGATTTTACTCACTTTCAAGTATTCAGGACTGGTGTGCTCTTCCGGGAAGTAGGCATTGCCGACGATTCTTCCGACTAGTGCGTAATTGCCATTCAAAATTTTTCTGTGTCGGTCAGCCTGGTCGGTTTCATGCTTAAAACGGCCGGGAAGTTTCTGCGCGTACTCATCCTCGAAGAAAATAAAATTCGTAGAACAGACAATTATTTTAGTAAATGTTAATGAATTTGACACATTATTGTAACTCACTTTCATGTCGGCGTAGATGGGAAACGATGGTTCAGGGTCTTCACGACCCCAAGTCAAATTTGCCTCTATGAACTGCTTAACGGTGTCGATTCTGCATCAATTGAATAAATTATGAGGTTTTTATTTTTATATTCGTTTGTTTCTTTTTTTATCGGCAAAATAACAAATGTTCTTTTGTCACTTTCGGATCGAGTTCAATAATCGGCAGAATACAATTTTTGCCGGAATGGCAAATAATTTTTTTCCTATACAGAATATACAGAATATAGTTAAGCGATTTTTTTTTTTGGCGGCGGACCTTTTGTCGTAACTGGGGTTCGTCAGGCTCTCCGCCAGACTGCTTGAATAAGCGGTTACCATAAGAACCCCGAAAACGTGCCACAGCTGAACTAGAAGTTTGAGGCCTTGCATTTTTTTTGGAGCGCACGTGCCCAGCAAACGTCCCATCATCTCCGTCCATGTCATCGTGAATGAGCGCAATCCTAAAAAGTTATCTTATTATTAAGAAGTGCGATAAAGCGAACTTTATACGCACGCTGTGAGGTGAGTCGCGCAAGCTCTGTGGTTCGCGTATAATATTCGCTACACTGCACTAGTATCGCATAATATTTTTTGTAACGAATGCAGGAAAAGTGCGACAGCGTGCGTAAAGTAAGATCGGACATATGTGCGGATGCGCCGGGTATTTATAGTACACTTGACTGTAAAAAGCCACTTTCGCCACTCTCGGCAGATACGAAAAGTAGCACTTTTCATACATGAGTTACAAAAAGAATATACTACACGGAGAAAAAAGAATTGTTGGGACAACAAGAATTTTGTTACCATAACTGATTTACCTGGTTAACATAGGGACAACAAAATATTTTTGCTACCGCAACAATAAATTATTAACGATCTACATTTTGTTAGAGACACAGAACTATTTTTCTCCGTGTACAATTAAAAGACAATAAAACACAATACAATTAAAGATAATTCAATAAAGTAAACAATAAGTGAAAATAATGTATAATTGATAATATATCTTTGTCAATGCTTAAATAAGTAAATAAACAAATACTTTTCGGAATCATCGGGTCGACCCAGGCACTCGTGTAAACGTAGACGCTCTGAACGACGAGCATGGCGATGAGTCCGTACCAAACGTCGGGAGAGAATGGTTTGGCCAGTGACCAAAAGCTCGCGTGCGGTTTTGGTCTCGGTACCAAAAAGTGTATGTGAACCATTCCCCACGGGTTCGTTAGATTCGTGAATTCGTAGTTTTGCGGAGTCAGCACTATGCCCGAGAAGGCCATGTCCACTTCCTTGTAAAAAATTTGACCTATCAGACCGCCGTCCCAGTTCGATCCGTTTGGTCGCCCATAGCTGCATCATTGGGGAAGAAATAAATAAATAAAAAAATAATTCATTCAAATTCTGACAAGGTTTAAATCCGCTAAATGTGATAAATGTAATTGTTAACGAACTTACTACTTATGCTTGGGTTTTCTGATCGACCACGTGAAATTCAATCTCTCGGCGATCATCAAAAATAACTTCACTTCCACTCCATCGAGTTCCAATTCTTCTTCTGCTCCCGAAAATGCAACGGTTTCAGTTACGATCAATTAGGAAATAATTTACTTACTTGGACCAAACTTTGTGGTTGAGAAAAAAAATTACCATTTTCGAGAGTAAAAAATACTTCCTCCTTCCCGTTGACGGTCCGATTGACAGTCGTCACCAGGAAGCTGAACGGTGGATTGAAGAATGTTGCAACTTGCAGTTCTTGGCTTTGAAGATTAACGATTTTGTGTTCATGCTCCACGTCTTCGGGCCTGTGACAACACCGGATTGAATAAAAAGAGAAAAATATAACTGTCTCATTAAAGTTAGTACAAAGTATTAATAATAAAATTAATAATGAAATTATAAGCTCATTAAAATTATTAAAACAATCAATTTTTACCTCGAAACATTTCTGAACCACCTCGGATGCAGATAACTTTCAGAAAGAATCCACAGACCATTGCGCGCAGCGATATTGACCTTAGCATTCGCATACATCTGCACGTCGAACAGTCCCGATGAGTCTTCAACATCGTCGTCGACGATTATCAACATTTCGGTCGTCGAAATCGTCGTTGGAACGCTGAACAAATTAATATTTTTCAAGGACAAATAAAAAAATGTACCTTAAAAAAATTATCGTATTGAGCCGAACGAGCGTCACGTTTAAATAAAAAAAAAAAAACATTAATTGTTAATTTTCCCACTCACCTATGCACGGCGGCCACAAGTTCCTCCACGGACGTGGAAATCATGAAATAGCCGGTGCACTCGTAGGTTCGCTTGTTCACGGTGTAAGGGAATGGATAAGTTTTCACGAATTTATTGAAGAGTTTAACAGTTCCGTCAGATTCTCCTAATAATTAGAAGTACATACATGTATTTAATGAAAATAAAATAAAATAAAACAAATTACAATTAAAATAAATAAATAATTAAATAAAAATAAAATTTATTTTATAAATTTTATAAAATTTTATTAAAATAAAAATAAAATTTATTTTATTTTAATATCAGCTGAATAATTATTTGATTTACTTGCCGGACACAAAGATATTTGAGCATCTCGCTTCGTGCATCGACGCTTCGATCATGATTCCGAAATCTTCAACGGTTATCCACGATTCGATCGTGGGATCGCTCATAATATCGCTCATTTTTGCTGCTACGACTGAAATGAGGATAAAAAAGCCCGCGAGAAAAATCTTGCACGATCCCATGACCATTGTATAATTTTGATTGAGGACGAAAGAAGGCAAGGAGCCTAAATCAAACTTTGTACCGAGATCGAGTTCCGGTAACGAGTGATCGCTCGGTCGGAAGATCGAGCCATTATCTACCCCAGGCGACGATCAATGATCAGCATTTTTCTTTATGTTCATAACTACATAGACTACCATTATTTGCAGAAAACTGTAATTTTCTTTTCTGCCCCACTTTTTATTTTTTTAGCCTGCCGTTAAAGCGTTTATCGGCTCGTGCGATAAGTCCTTACAGCGCGCCGACCGAACTGGCAGCGCCCGTGGTGGCGAAACGTCGCATTATTTGTACGCATTTTACACTGGTGGTGTAGCTTTAAAGCCCTGAACAGGTGTAAAAAAAATGCTCGCGAATTACGCAATATTTTACTGCGCCTACCGCACGGAGCTTACGGAAGATCGTTAAAGGTTGATAAGTGGTTGCTTTTTTTATACTTCATCGATGAGCGAAAATGAAAGGCAATGCGATGGGTCAACAAATTTTTATTACACGCGAAAGTTTGCCTCGTAATTTTTATGAACGCTATAAAGATAAATAGAGATAAGTCGGGATAACATATTGGTAACATAATGCTTTCGTACACTATCACTTTTTTAGATTGTGAATTATAGTAGTTCTGCGACAGCGAAATAAACGCTCTTCTTCTAAAGTTTGTTCTTTTCGTCGAAGAATATTTTATATTTGAGGTCGCACATCAACTTATAAAATACATTTCTCAAAACGAAGAATTTTATTCACCTTGAATCTTATCTTTACTTATAAACTGTATAAATGAGTTCACTTACAAACTCATTTACTTACAATACTAGTGGGCATGCATATTATTCAAAAAAGCTTCCTCTATGAGGAAGCAAAACGATAATAAAAGTAAATACAGTAGAACCTCGATTATCCGAACCAATTGGGACCTGAGCTCGTTCGGATTAGGGAAAATTCGGATAACGGAACAGTGAAGCTGTGTTAAGCGCCGTAGCGCGATACATATCGAAAAAAGTACAGTACCCATATATTTTAAATAATTATGATATATATTTGAGAAATAACGGGATACATGTATTTTTACGATATTCAACGGTAACTTCAAACCTGTATCACGAAATCCACAGGTTTCGTTTGGCAAGAGAGTTGTATGTTTTTTCGCAGCCAAATTGTTTTTTAATGTCAGTTATCGTTGACTCGCAAACATCATACGAGCGCGCTAACAATGTGCTGGTCTCTCCCTTATCGAGTTGCGAAAGGATTACTAATTTTTTTTCCACCGTAAGCACATTATGCTTACGCTTAGAAGTCGAAGGACTGCACTAAATAACGACACCAGTAGATTAACGAGAATAAATTTTGAGTACGTGCGTGTTTGCTCATCTGAAAACCTAATAATTTGACTAACAAATACTGCGCATACGACTGACGTGTATTTACGGCAGTGCTGTGTAAGTCTATGCGAGCACGAGCCTTCTTGAATTGGCTGATTTGTAGCGCGCGACAATGTACTGACGCGAACAATGTAAGGATACGAGAATTTCGCGCAATGGTTCGGATAGTAGAAACTTTATCCGAACCAGCGGCGGTTCGGATAACAGAGGTTTCGGATAATGGGTGTTCGGATAATCGAGGTTCTACTGTAAATTTAACGTCACTTTTTTAATAATTAATAAACACAAGTATACCTTTAAAAAAATCGATAACGATGTAAGAAGTTTATTATTCTTTGCATGATGATATAAAAAAAACGCCCATTTCAGTTTCATCGCATATAAATTAGTCTCATCGCTAGCTGAGTTAACGTTTCGAAAGACCCGCGATGTCACTCGCTGCTGTCCGTTCTTGTCTTATCTCATCGTTGCGCAATCTATTTTGACGTAATAACATTCGGTTCTGTTCAATGAAGATTTTCCGTATGCGATAAGGCTTTCCCCACTTTTGTCCACCGCTCGACCCCACCGCGACGCCAAGTCATGAGTGATCGTGCAAAGGCACGCTAAAGAGTTCATTAGTCTGCTGCTTGGTTCAACAAGTCCGGCACTTGTTCGTGTCACGCTGTCATAATTTTTATTCTCGACTGGAAATCAATATTTTTCTATCAAATTAACAAGGTACTACTTGCTTATTTATAATTGGTCTTTATAGGGCGAAGGTGGTGAATATGGCCCACTCCTGTCGGCACGCAAATGAATTGTACGTAGACCGGGCCATATTCACCACTTTCAACCTGTATAATATTCACTTCAGTTTCTTTTTACCGTTTCAGTTAAGCGAATTCAATTAACATATCCTTAATCTGATTCGACCAGCTCAGTCCATTTCGACGGTTCTCCAGGTAGTTAACTTATCGTGACCAACGGCCATGACTGTTTTTGCCGCTTTACGACGATCGTGTTCGAGTGAGTAAAAAATAATCGTTTGTTTTAGGAATATAAAAAGAATGATTAATTACAAAAGAAATTTATAATAATTATAACTTTCTAATGAAAACTTATGATAATTAAGGCAGAAGACACTTTTCTAAGGTGGGCTTCGTCGGTCTCGGAAACATGGGCAACAAAATGGCCAGAAATCTTTTGAAAAAGGTAATTTGATTGATTAACCCTGCGAGGTCTCACCCTGGCCCTAAAAATTATTTATACGCGACAAAGTTACACGTTTATGACTTTTATAATTTTATGAGAGAAAGAGTAGTTTTAAGTGTTCATAGCTTTAATAATTTTTATTTGGAGCTCCGGAAAATGATGATTTTTTAAGTACTAATTGTAAAGGAGAAGTCCGTCAAAGAAATAAATTAAATAAAATTAAATCATGAAAATTTGCGTGGGCGTTCCAATTTTGTAATTTTGACAGCAGAAAAGAATCTTATCGGTGAAAATTGAAGAGGAGCTGCAATTTAATAGTCGTCGAAAGTGTACGTGATTGATTCTTATCAAAACTGCAGGGTTACGACATGACTGTTTTCGACGTCAACAAGTCGGCGGTGTCCGGGCTGGTAGAAGCAGGCGCTAACGGCTCTCCCAACCTCGAAGAAGTTGCAAAGAGCTCGGAGGTTATTGTGTCAATGTTACCGTCCAATCAACACGTTCTCGATTGTTACCTTGGCGAAGACGGAATTCTCAGGTTTCTTTTGGCGTTTAAATTGTATTTATAGCCTGGAGTGTTAAAGATTTGTCGTGATTGAATTTATATCTTACACAGTGCAGTGCAAAGAAATGCCCTCCTGATAGACAGCAGCACGATCGATCCTTCAGTGTCTCAGACTGTATCGAACGAAGCTGCGAAGAAGCAAGTTGGCTTTGTCGATGGACCAGTTTCAGGGGGTAATTTATGAGCTTGCATGAGTAAAACTTACGAATAATCGGTTTGAACTAATAATAATCATAAATTTCTGTAAAATATTTGTATAAAAAAATGTTTTACGAATATCCAAAATTAATCATTTAACTGTGCGCTGAAAGTAAGTTTGTCGTAATTTTTAGGCGTTAATGCAGCGCAGGATGGTACTTTGACCTTCATGGTCGGGGGTTCCGAGTCGAATTTCAATCGCGCAAAACCGATTCTGGAGGTCATGGGTTCCCGCATCGTACACTGCGGTGATGTTGGAATGGGCCAAGCAGCCAAACTGTGCAACAACATGCTTCTCGCTATCAGCATGATCGGTACAGCGGAAGCTTACAATCTGGGCTCCAAGTAAATCAAAACAATTATAAGTTTTTATTGTATTAAAAAAAGCGATTTATTCAAACTTTGATCGACATTTTTGTGAAAATGACTTTAGGCTCGGCTTGGATCCAAAAATTCTAGCGAGCATCATAAACTCGAGTTCCGGAAGATGCTGGTCGTCGGAGCTGTACAATCCGGTTCCGGGTATACTCGACAATGTTCCTAGCTCTAAGGACTACAAGGTTTCGTAAAAAAAATCCTTTCATACTCTCGAAGATTATATCGTTGGAATAATGAATACATTAATTGTTCGTAGGGAGGTTTCGGGACAGCCTTGATGACAAAAGATTTAGGACTGGCTCAAGCTGCCGCGGCTCGATCCGAGGCTCCAATTCTAATGGGTTCGCTGGCCCACCAAATATACCGAACTTTGATGTCGAGTGGATACATGAATAAAGATTTCAGCGTCGTTTATCAGTTTCTCAAGGGCAACAAATAAATGTATTCTTTTTACAAAAAAACAACAATTTTTGATTGACTTATTTTTTTTATTTATTAAATGATCCAAAACGAGTAAATGTTTGCTTTAAGACTTAATTCTAAACGGTTTAGCCAAAACAAACCGTGCAGTGATCGTCCGCAAAACAAAACATTAAAAATGAAGTAACTGCGCCAGTAGTAAAAAAAAGAAAAGAGTTCGTTATACTTTCGAACGATATTCGTTTCCCATATAAGTTTGCTCGTTAAATTTATTTATTTATTTTTTGTATTTCAGTGATTCCACCGGCAGGTGGCGCCAGTGTTGCCTCGTTCGCTGGTTACGCGCGGCTCAGTGCGATCGCAACAGCGGAATATCTCGGATCCCGAACCGTTTTGTCGCAGCAGTGAGTACGGACGAGGAGATGAACGTGTAGCTCGTTCCGGCCGCTCTCGTGAGACCCGAATAATTCTCGATCGACCCGTTGACTCCCGCACCGTCCAGCATGGCTCAACTCTTCACCAGAGGTAAGCAAAGCTCCGTTTCAAGGACTCTCCGAAAAATGGTTGAATCCTCAGAGCTGCAACGTATTCACCGCGACCGAAAGCCCGTTGATAGGGTTATGTTTTCTTTCGGCTCGTCAACGCCGCGCGCAGCGCCGCAATTTCGAGGTTGCATCGCGTGTCAGCGAACGTCGCCTGACGCTTGACGCTTTTCACAGACGTGCAAAAAGAGCCTCGAAATCGCCGCGCTGCGCACAGTGCGAAGAACCCATTTCCGTACCTCGCTCGCTCGCTCGGCCGTTGTTTCGCCTGCTCGAGGCGATCGCAGCGCCCAACATCTGTTGTCGCGTCGTTCCAAGTTTCTCTCGTTCCTCCCGTCCAAACACACCACCACCGTGTAAACGAAAAACGTCGTAATGGCGTGTGCGTCTGTCTCGCGTATCCGATGTTACCGATAAAACTTCGGGGCGTTCACGGGTTCTTAATCTTATCAGTTTAGTTTCATTTTTTTTATTCGCCGTTGCACCGATCGTCGGCCGTGAGAGAAAAAATTTTTATCGTCGACAGTGTTTGAGAGCGAAGGAGGCGTTTTCGTGCCTAAATTCATCCGTGCAAGCAGCAGCCCGTCGAGCTACGTCGCCAAGCTCGATAAAGAGTCTCTCGCACCGTCCAGTTTTCCACGCGTTTCGAGCGATATGAACGATTTCGTCGTAGCAGGTGCGCACGGCTGGTGCATCGTGCTGCCTTTAACCGCCGTGTGAATCATCGCGCGCTCGTGGGAATCGACGTGAAAGACAATCGAAATAACATTCCGGACGGGACAGACTCTCGCTCGACAAAGAATCGATCGACCAAAAAAAAGCGTTGGAAAACCGCACGCGACAACAACCTCGCAGGGACACGTTCTGACATCCTGGAAAGAAGAAAAAACAACAAAAAAAAATCTACGTTTTAACACAACGTATCGACGCTTCCGTCCAACTACGTGGGCATTTTTATCGGCGTATCGCGTGTCGGGTATTTAAAAAAATCGAGAAAAATTGAACAACAAAAATTCGTGTTCTCGACGAAATCTGTACGAGAAATTAAGGAACAAAAAAGTGCCCTACGAAATCCATTTGTGACTGATTCATGATGAATCGACCTGAAAGACAAACGAAATAACTTCCAATGGGATGGACTCCTGAACAAATAATCGTTTAACAATAAAAGCATTCAAAACTGCGTGGGAAACAACCTTGCAAGGACGCATTCTGACATCCTGTAAAGAAGAACAAAAAAAAATCAACCTACAAGTGCCTTGAAACGGCACTTCCATCAGTTTCGTGGGATCAGCGACTTGCACTTCGGAGTATTAAAGAAAATCAAGACAAATTTATCAGTGGCTTGAGTTTCAATATAAAGAAAAAATCAACGACAATTTCAATGAATCAAGAATAAATTTTTGAAAAATCAAGAACATTTTCAAAAAATTTAGAATAATTAAAAAGAAAAATCTATTTTTCATGAAAATTTAAACAAGCAATTTGGAAAAATAATTAAAAAGCTGCCGTCGGAAGCCCATCTGCGACTGATATGAGCTCGGATCCATGATGAAGGTAACGGTGTGCTTCGACAACGTGAGGGTCGTGGTACCCTGCGGGGATGGAACCCTCCTGGTGCGTGACCTGATGCATGAGGCGATACTGCGTTACCGCAAGGCGACAGGAAAGAGCGACGCAGGTCCTACGATAAACAGCCTCTCGTCGCTGACGGGCGGAGGACTTTTGGATCCGGACGACAGATTATGCGATGTGGCGGACGACAGGGAGCAGATCGTGGCTCGTTTCAGTCAAACAGACGCCAGTCACGCAGGTGGAGACGGAGCGAGCTCAGTCGGCACGAACAGTCCAGATTTTTTTCAATCCGAGCCAAAGGAGCACCGTTACACCCAGGAAGTACGCAGCAGAGTAGGCGGCGGAAACATAAAGAGGGAGAGCGTAAAGAGACTTTCGATGCACGCGCTCTCAACCAGGGAGCCTCACCTTGCAGCGTACTCTGCTCTCTCGCTGCCCCGGGAGTCACGAAGACGAGAGCCGCTGGGCCAGGACGCCAAGGCGTCATACGAATTCTCTGCCCCGAAGAGCTCAAAGAGTGACAAATCCGAAAATCGCGTCGGCGAGGTCAGGGAAATAATAATAAAGAACGAAGCTGGACCTCTGGGCCTGCACGTGGTGCCATGCTACGACCTCCTGGGCAACGACCAGGGTCTCCGGGTGGAGGGCATCGAGCCGAACGGACGCATTGCCGAGGACGGGCAGATAGACCTTCACGACAGGATAATAAAGATAAATGGCCACAGCCTCCTACGAATACCATTCTCCAAGGTCCAGGAGATCTTCCGCTCGTGCATGAGCGAGTATTGCCTGAAGATCTCTGTACTGAAGCACCGGGACCAAGAGAAGTCATCCCGCGCCACCAACTCCGAGGACAAGGTCGCTGATAACGACGAGAACGTAAAAAAATTGCAGAGTAATTATAATCTGTTACAGAACGCCAACACGAGGAAGATCGGTCGAATGATCGAGATAGAATTGACGAAAGGTGGCAACGGTCTGGGCTTCAGCGTGACTACCCGTGACAACCCAGCGGGTGGACACTGTCCGATATACATAAAGAACATCCTGCCGAAGGGAGCCGCTGTCGAGGACGGAAGACTCAGACCTGGCGACAGACTGCTGGAAGTCAACAAGACCGAGATGACCGGAAAGAGTCAGGCGGAGGTGGTTTCCCTCCTGCGAAACATCCCACCGGGAGGCAAGGTGCGGATCATAGTCTCTCGTCAGGAGGAGATCTCGACGAGTGTCTCGGACAGCAACATCGTCGGAGCCTCGCCGATTCGCGAAGCCTCACCGGACGGCACGGGTTGGAGCGCAGGAAACACTCCTCAACGCTCGCCGGTAAAATCGAAGTTCGACAGCCTCGAGAAGAGCGAATCGCGCCTCTACGAGAAATCCTCTTCGTACAAATCCATCCAGTCCGACGAGGTCGTTCTCTCGCCGAGAAAAAACCGTATGATCTTGACTCTCGACATTCCCGTCCACGATTCGGAGAAGGCCGGGCTGGGCGTGAGCGTCAAAGGCAAAACGAGCAGCGCCGACGAGAACACGAACATGGACCTCGGGATCTTCATAAAGAGCGTTCTGCACGGTGGCGCCGCCTCGCGGGACGGGCGTTTGAGGACCAACGATCAATTGCTCAATGTCAACGGCGTTTCTCTTCTAGGACTCTCGAATTCCGACGCCATGGAGACGCTGAGACGAGCGATGCTCAATACCAACAGCTCGATAACCGGCGTCATAACGCTCACGATAGCGAGAAGGGTTTCCTCCTACGAGGCCAACGAGAACAAGAACTTCGTCGACGCAGTATCGTCGCCCTGCAAGATCGAGTCTGCGAACGGTGTCTACATTTCCGAGAGCTCGAAGCCCCACGAGGGTCGGGTGAAGGAGATGAACTGTCTGAACTCCCAACCGGATGTTATCGACAACGGGAATTTGTTGTCGCCTTCCCCATCGGCGTCGACGTGGAATCCGGTTATCGACAGACTCACCGAGCAGTACAACAAGAACAGCCTGAGAAACGAGAGCTATTGTCTCGCGACGAACAAAACATGGCTCGACTCTGTCAGCAACGTGAAGAAGCTCATGCTCGGCGGACGGGAGGACATCGGCGGGGCTCTTCTGGAGGAGTCCAGTGGAAAAGAGAACTCTCACAGCGGCGACTGCAAGAGGATTCCCGAGGACAGGGACAGCCAGTACAGCGGCGATCCAACCTACGACAGTCAATTGTCGCTGGAGGAGTTTAATTCGTCGGGAAACAAATTTTCACGCGACGCTCTCGGACGGCAGAGCATGTCGGAGAAGAGACACGCCGCTCTCGACGCAAAGAGCACGGACACTTACAAGAGGAACAAAAAACTGCGGGAGGGACGCGACAAGAGCGGCGATGCCTCCAGTCCCGAGGACGGCGAGGAAGCGACCAAGCGGGTCGCTAAGATCGAGGACGACGAGAAAACCGGCGCCACTTCCGCCGAGAGCGCCGCTTACGAGAACAATCGGAAGCGCTCGGACAAGAAAATCGCTGATCCGTCGCAGTCCGAGTACGTTTACACGATAAGCGGATGCAACAACAAATTCTTGTCGCCGAGGAAACACTGGCTGGTCGACGACGATCACACGGAAATTCCTAACGCGGCTAATCACAAGGAGGAGGGTTTCTCGAACAGCCGAGGCGACGTCAAGCAGGCGTCGCTCAACTCTGCGCTAGACGATCGATACAAGAGGTCGAGGAAAAAGGGCGGCATTAGGTCCATGCTCAGATTGGGGAAGAATAGAAAATCGTTGAATTTTGGGGACAATATCGAGAATCGACACGAGTCGAGCAATTACTGCAGCGGCACTATAAATTACATTGCATGATCCGGTTAGAGATACCTTTTTTTTTTTCGGGACGATGGTCTTTGCGAGGAAATAGAATTTTTTAAATGATATAGAAACGAGGCGGCTAAACTGGTTCGAAATTGAATGGGAAAGAAATTTCGGTAGTCGGGATGGGAATCGAGTTAGAACTCGGCTTCGTGCTCGAGGACTGTAAATTCCTGAACTCGAGAACATTGTTACGGACGCATGGGCAACTCTCACGTTGCTTTCTAGACGATATTTTTATTTCGTTTATCTCGTCGTTAAGAGTATGAAAATTAAAAGAATTCATTGTTATCTTTTAAAAGTTAATCCCGGTGTCTATAATCTCTCGCGTTCAATTTTGTACAAAGAACATTAAAATATATATATATAAACATTTTTCGCAACTAATTTTTATGAGAAAAAAAATTGACAAAAGTGAATTTTTTTAACTTTTACAAACGAATGAATTATTTGATAAACGGGATGAAAGAACGATAGAAAAATGTCGATGAAAAATAATTTTTAAAAACGTAAGCTGCCCATCTCTGAATTTATTGAGTACGACGAAGAAAAAATAATTCGAGAAGTGAGAAAAAAAGAAGGATTCGCATGTTACATATACAAAAGAATTTTATATATATATATATACATAGAGAGACGATTATTCTATATGTATGGTTCATTCCAAAGTGCCTTGTATCTTCGACGAAGTAGGGATAAAACGAAAGAGAAAAAAAACTTGAATGAAAGAAAAAAAAAGAGAAACAATGTGAGACAAAACGTTTTTTTTTAATCATAGTGTTATAGAAATTCTGTATATATTACTACGTGTTTTTTTTGTACTTGTCTTTAATCAGACTACCGACCGATCATGTGTACCTATTCCAAAAATAAATCGTTTTTTGCACAAATCAATGTTCTTAATTCCTTGCGAACGTTGAGACTCTTTTCACGTCGCGTGATTCGGCAATTTTTCCCCACCTCATTTTCCTCGACTCGATTGCGGTGTCGCACGCGATGTGCAATTATTAATAGTTGCTACGTTTACCGTGAAAAATTCATTGTTTTTAATGCCGGATGCCGTGTGACATTTTTTTTCTTCTTTTTTGCTTCCTCATGGAGGAAGCTTTGTTTTCATCAAAATATGTTTGTTTTTTTTCGAGATTTTCGAGTCATGTTCAGAATTTTCCAAGACGTCAAAAAATCACATTTAGAAAAAATGTCTGAGTGAACGTGTGTGTATAATTCAACCGTCTATTATTCAAGAACAGCTTTATCAATCGGGTTGAAATTTAACATGCATGTAGAGCATTTCGGTGCCTGTGTTTGTTACAATTTACGCATTAATCGAAAGATTCGTTTAGTTTTTATCGGATTTTGAAATTCACGAAAAAAGTCTGCTCACGCTCTAGCTTTCGAGTTGTTGGGCTGAAACTTTCTACAGAAGTAGACTAACATCAAACAAGTTTCGCTGTTGAATTTGGTAAGAATCGGTCGACCTGTTTTTATTTAATAATATAAATAAAACGAAACTAAATTTTATACAATTTTGAATTCAAAAAGAAATCGTATCTTAACAACAGACACACGGTTTCGACTCAAATATTGAAGTAGCATCTAAATAAGTGGTAGATTTGTGATCGGTGGTAAAAATGCATCCGACATACTGTCGAAATTACGAATAACGAACAGTTTTTATACGGAATTTTCGCTAACAAGAAATTTATAATCGCTTCATGTCCTTATTGTTACAGCGATTCGTGCGGTCGCAGCGTCGTCGAGGCCGTTGGTCGTGTCACAGAAGCGTTTCCGCTCTAAGATAAATATTCAGAGGCCGCAGAAGTTGTTCTACGAGCGCGCTCTGGTCACGGAATTCACGACGCCGTTCATAGCGCCGGAGCAAGTTCCCGTTCCTCTCTGGGACAAATGTTATAACGTGACCAAGAAGAAAACCAAACCCGAAAAAGTCGAGAAGTCAATGCATCCGTACTTGCGAATCATCACGAGGGAGTGTCTTGAGAGGCACCGAGAATCGAAGATGACGGCTATTTTTCACAAAAATTCTATGACCCAGGAGGAGGAGTTTGAGTTCGCCGTGCTTATTCACAAGCACCAAATGTACCTTAAAAAATATGGCGTTAGCATAATCAAACCGGCGTTTATGGGCACCGAGTTTGAGGTCGCCACCAAACTCTACGCCGTGTCGAACCTCACGGTATTCAGTCCCGAGATCAATGTCGAACCGTTGCGAAAAGCCGTCAAGAAAACACCGCAACTCACTTTGTTAGGTGAGTTTTTATTTGTATTTTTTAAATTTCAAAACAAAAACATTTTACTAAAAAAGTACCATGTGTTTAATTTTTGTGACTTTAGGGAAAGGAAATTAAATTTTTGGGGAAGGTCTTTAGGAAAATTGAAAGTCGAGATTCAAGAGATTCAATTTCGAGCTTAATGGATTATAATTTTTAATTTTTTTACAATGAATACTAATTAGTGATTTTTTTTCGACAGCTGGTATTATCGACGGAAAGTTATTGAATTGCAACGACTTCCTCAAGTACGGCAAGACGAATCTGACCGAGGTTCGATCGCAGTTGGTTCAAACGCTCCAGATGGCCGGCGGTATAAATCTCAATCGTCAATTGAATCATCACCAGACCACCCTGGTTTCGCGATTGCAGCAAATCGGTAAAAGCGAAGAAGCGACTGAAGAGAACGTTTCCGGCACGCAGGGAGTAAACACCGACGAAGCCAAGCCCGAATGAACGGACGAGACGTACATATAATTTATTTCAAGTTATAAATTAAAACCCTTTATTGTAAAAAAAAAACATCGAGAGAAAACAAAACTACAGACTTCTCCGTCGTATATCTTCGCGTGAACAGATTTCTTAAAAATTAATGTCCACAGTTTTTTTTCCTGGGTCGATCAGTGGCAGTAGTTGCACCGTGGATGACACTTGACGCCGTTCTCGCCGCATCGGCAACCTCCGGAGGTGTCGCCCTTTCCCTGAGTACGAAAAACATAAGACCGGTAGTTTTAGACATTAATGTCTGTCGACTGTGTTGGATCAAAAAATAAGAAGAGAATTGTAAGTTTTTAATACAATTATTACTAAAAAAAATATCTCTGCGCTGGTCCTTAAAGAGTCGAATATGTGTTTGTTATGAAAGGTCTAAAAATGATGAGTTAGGAAATTCACGACGCAAACAAAAAATGTATTAACGAAGCCAGCTGGCCAAGGAAGAAAATGATATTAGCCCTGCCAGGTAAACGGTGCAGTTTAATACAATTATTACTGAAAAATGTCTCGCCGCTGACTTTGAAGAGTCGAATTGTGTCTGCCATGAAAGGTCTAAGAATTGTGAGTCCAAAAATTATTGATGCAAAAAAAAAGTATTATCGTACATAGTTAGACAAGGGAGAAAATGATATTAGCCTAGCCAGGTACACGGTGAAGCTGAGCGATATTCACGAGTGTCGTGCAAATTTTATATTCCGACGCACCTACGAAAACAATACTCACCCCAGGACCCCAGCGAGGACCTCTCGTGACCCAACAAATCTCCGTTTTGCACATGGAACAGCGAAGCCAGTCGCATCCCCATTTTTTCATCAGCACAACGGCGCAAGTTGGACAGGGAAGGGCTTCGCCCCTGTCGACCATTTCCTCGAGCATCGCCGCAGTTCGTTTGGACTCTTGATCCGTTTCGTTCGACAGTCTCAACTCTTGTTGATACTGACGGCAATTTTTGCCGGTGTGTACAACCTGAAAGAGAAACAAAGAAAATGTGCAGCTAAAAGTAAAAAATAATTCACTGCGAAGTTATATCGGGACTGACCGTGAAGGCAATGTGGAACTCAGTCGGTAACAAAAACTGTAATTCTACGCTAATAATTTTACATAAATACGTAAATAGCGTCGTTCACCCCAGAGTTTAATACTTTTGAATAAAAATCCATTGCAGCGTTAGTTACCGACCGAGTCTGTTTGGCATGGTCATAAAGAGTTTATACTCGGGTGTAGAAAAAAAAAACATAAAACAGTAACGCAGATAATTTTACCTGACACGTGAGACAGTTATTGACGCCGCACACGGGGCACAAAAAATTATTGACATTGTCGTCGTATATACACCAGCCAGGACAGTCGGGGGTCTTGCAATGAAAGGCATTGTTTCCGGCGTTGTTCTCAGCCTGAGCTATCGACTTTGCCAGGTGTTGCTGATAAATGTCCGGCTCAACCAGCTGCACACATAAAAGTGAGTAATAATGCGATTATCACGAGTACGGTGAGGGGTCATTGAACCGAATGCACCATTGATAAGCGCAGGTGGATGCAGCAATGACTGATAGCTCGATACCAATGGATAAATAGGACAGATAATAGGACTATCTTTTTGATAAAAAATTGATAATACATTTTTGTAATAGCTAAAAAAAAGAAATTCTTTATCGATGATTAATAAGAAACTCACGGCTTTGATTTCTCGCTCCTGAAGCGTTGACTCGCACGTGTATTCGGTGTTCCTGAACGGACACTTTACCTCTGCTTCTTCACAGTAACGAATTGTATTCGCTATGCAAGTCCTGCGATATAAATCGAACGTATTTAAGAAAATCATGAATAAAAATGTGAAAAAAAATCTCGAGATTTTTTTTCACCAATAGCACAAAAATGTGACCCTGAAGATGTCTGCAGGAGACTAAACTTTATCAAGTTGTAACGGTTGCGTCGTACAAACTTCGCTCGGGCAAGTTCACTTGAGGAATAAAATTCTACAAGCGAACCATTTTTTTTTCTTCCTAAAGCAGTTCGTTGCCAGACGCCAAAGATTTAAATTAATGGAGATATCTTCGGGCTCATAAAAAAATTACCTGCAGAACATGTGCAAACAATCCCTGAGAATGACGCCCTCTTGAGGCCCGTAAGTGACGAAACAAATCGGACACTCTATCGGCTCGGAATTCGGTATAACGTCGCAATTTTCCAGGGATATGAGAGCCATGTAACGTTCCATTCTCACTTCCTCCGAGATGCATTCCTCCTCGTCTTCCTCCTCTATTGTCTTCGAAAAATCGTCAAACATAACTTATTTCTTTTTATCGTCAACTAACGCTTTATGTTATGTCAGGGGAAAAAAGAAGTTGCTACGGCGAGCGCTCGACAGAAATTGTCCGATCAGCTTGCCGTGAATAATATCGAACGGTTGTCGCGCAACGAAGCATCGCAACACGTGAATTCGAGCACGCGCTAGTCAAGTATACATTGTTGTACGTCAAAATCGCTCAGCATTTTTTATCGGAAGAAGTTTCTGAAGAAAATTATACTTTTCAACACAATTTTTAAATATTTTTAATTCTGGAATTTATATTTTTATTGTTTTTATAGGAATGCCTTGAAGAAAATTGAAACACGAAATACCTGAGATCCTGCTTGTTCCTCTTCGTCCTCCTCCTCTTCGTGTTCCTCGATCACCGGAACGGTAGTTATTTCCTCAACCGGCTCAGGATCTTTCGGTGTCTCCTCTGCCGCGGTCACTTCCGCTCGTCCGCTCGGTAAGTCATCATTTTTTAAATCTTTAATTTGAATAATCGTGGAAAAAATTAACAAATTTTTGAACAAGAACACAATCAAATAATTTTCCATCGATCGGTTCAATACAAGCCGAAGAAAAAGAAATTCTGAATTTTTTTTTTTAGCAATTTGAATTTCGGGGCGCTTTTGTGAATTAGTCGCATGCAAATCACCACAGTCGGTAAGAAAATCCCATTCCCGTATTTTCTCCGAGATACTTGTTCGTTTCGTCGATCAATCACGAAAATCTATAGTCTGCTTTTGGTCGCAATTTTACGCGTCCTGGCTAAAATAGGAATGTCGATTCCTTATCGACCTTAAAAATTGAAGACTTCCGGTCGAGTACCTGGTGCGACGAGGTACAGAAAGACCGGAGATCCTTCGACAGCTTGTAATTCTTCGAGGGTCCTAGCATCGTCGTCGGCCAAGTTTTTACCGACTATCCAACGCTGCACGTTGGTCGGTATTTCAAATTCGGTGAAGACTTTAGCCTTTAGCTGTGCCACGGTCATACTTCGAGCGAGCTAAAAATATTTAAAAATTACAATAAATTCCTCGATACAAAGAAAATTAATAATAATTATATTCATTAATATAAAAAAAACTGGCGCATGACCAACTTTAGGGGGGGTTATTTGAAGAGCCGAAACAGGCTTTTTCTTACCCTCAATGGTATGGGTCCTTGATGAGCGAGTTTATCCTCGATATACATATTAACATTGACCACATCTTTCGCTTTCGTTCTTTGTCGAACGACCGAACAGTGAATCTTCAATCTCGCCAATTCCTTCGCGAGACCAGCGGCCTGCTGATGATGTCCCGAAGCTATGGCGGCCTCCAATTTTCTGAGCAAACGATTCACAGCCAGAGTATTCATATTTTGCTGGTCCACCGCACTCCTTCCATCCTGAGCTTCTCCTTCGTAATACAAAAATTTTATAATAAAAAAACAAGAAATCGAATAATAAATATTTAATACATCAACAAAAGATTGTGGGCTAAAGGAGTGACAAATAAACAAACCGGTCACTCATTGTTTACTATCTCAGCACCGGATGCGTGTTGCAACTAAAGGTGCATTCACGGGTTTAGAAAATGATTCATAAGTACTATAAATAGACTCCCGCTAGGATGAATCATGCAAACGGACAATGAACTTGAGGGTGAGACGAACTCTGCAGTGAAGTCTCGTCGCGGAGAAGTCGAATGGAGCGAATTAAATGATCGATCAATTATTTATAAGACATTTCTGTTTTATGTTTTTTTTAAGGATCTCTTTTCGCAGGATTGAACACAATTTACTCCCAAGTTTCCTCAAGTTCCTCGAGTTCCTCAAGTTCATTCCATGTTTACTGGAATTATACTGTTTTTAGTCATAAAAAAAACTAAAATTCCATAAAATCTGATGGCTTGGATATATTTTAGCTGAATTCAATACCAAAGGTCTTTGATCATAGTATCACATTTCAATGTCGTCTTAGGACGACAGCTCAAAATTTGCGCACGGTAAAGTTACCACACCATTTTTTCAAAAATGTTTTAAACGCATAAAGTCTCTTACCGGAGCTCAATTTTTATGAAAATTGCATCGTACTAAATTGTGTCAAATTTTAATTTGCTATCCCAAGCCGTTTCCGAGTTATAGCCGTTATAAACGATGCAAGCCTGTCACGCACACAGACACGCACACATAAATCCAGAGGCCCGCTAAAAATCGTATTTCTCGACGTTTTAGACTATTTTAAGCACTGACACTAAATTCCCGAAATGTTTTTTTTCCGAAAACAGTTTCCCTATGAGGAAGCAAAAATAGATTGGTTTTCTGGCCTAATCTTACCGTTCGGTTCGGAGGAGGCCGTTGATTCGTCGGTACCAAAACGACTCTTCTCCACCGCCGTGACCTTGGCCTCTCTTCTGACCTCTTCGCCCTTGGACGGGCCGGCCGGAAGTCCCTGCGGAACTTTCTTCGGCGCCGGAACCAGAGCATTGGCGTACAACGACTGCCCAATAACATTGGCATAGGTGTTCTCGCCCACCCTCGAGCCCTTCATAGTCTTGATGGCCTCGATCTGCGCGAACTCTCTTGGTCTGATCAGCTGAAATGTATTTTTAACCAGACCGGAAGTACCGGGCGTCGCGACACCTTTCCCACTGGTCTTGTAGACGACATCTTCGTTTTTCCACTTTGCCGAGCTGGACGACGGGCCAATTTCGCGACTGACCTTCCTAACGTTTCCCGAGGTCTGCGCGGCCGAAGAAACCTTCTGTCTGTCGTACTCTCGCTCTTCAGGAACCGGTGGATTCGTCCTCGGCGTCGCCGGAGGCCCGATTCGGATCGGCGGAGGATAAACGACAGTCACCGAGTTCAGCAAGTACGAGTTTCTCGGCTTTTCCTCGATCGGCCCGATCTTCGGTTCAGTTTTCGCTTCCTCAACCTCCCTCGTCTCAAGAGCCCCGGAAGCTTGCTGCGAATTCACCGCCCCTTTCTTCGGCTTAGGACGCTTCGGCAACGAGTGCTTCATCTCCTTGAGCATCTCCTTCAGATCCGCCCGGACGGGGTCCTCATTCTTTCCCCTCGGCTCCGAATTCTCCGAACTCAGAGTCGGAACTTCGGAATCCCGATTGGACTTTGTTCGATTGAACTTTTGCCTGTCGCCTTTCTCGGCTTCCACAAGAATGTCCAGGACCCGGCTCACCTGGCTCGAAGTGCCTGGCTCCGATTTCCTCTCAATTCTGTCCCTCGGCTCGCCAACACCGCGAAACTCCCGCGATGCAAGTTGCCTATCTATCTCGTTGAAGATGCTCGAAAATTCGTTCTGAATTACCTCGAGACTCTTCTTCTTCGCCTCTTCCTTCATGACTTTTTTATCGTCTTTAGCCTCATCTTTCTCGCCAGTTTTCGTCACTTCACTGTTAGGAACGTGAACCCTTAGCCTCGACAATTTCGGTGAATTGCCGTAGTCTCCGTCCTTCCCAGTTGCGTTCTCCTCCCTCGCGACGGGCTCGTCGTTGAGCCTGGAGATTTTCGCCTCCGCGCTGGTCTCGACGGATCTTCGACATCCCGGGCTGTTGGTCTTCGGCGCGTTGCCCTGGAGGAAGGACAGTCTCGCCGACACGTCGCCGACCGCCCGTGACGTCTTCGGCGATTCCGAGACTTTGACCTCATCCCTGTTCTCCGTCGTCACTCGGCTCTTCGGGCTCCTCTGCTGAGGCATGAAGTACCGCGACAGGTCCTTCTCGACCCTGGGCTGACTGCTCGGCGAGCCCTGGAACTTGCTGGTCCTTTCTCTCCACTCGTCGTTGAGGTTGAACCTGGAGTTTCCGGCCTCGATCTTCTCGTCCCTCTGCTCCCTGGCCTGGGAGCTCTTCGAGAAGAAGCTGCTGTTCACCGTCACCTTGGTGATGTTGCCGATGGCGTTGAACTTCGAGATCAATGCTCTCGTTCCCCTGCGCGGCGAACTCTCCATCGCCGATGTGACCATGTCCTGGACAACGTCCTCGTTCACCTGATCGGTCAGTCTCTCCCGGTCGTTGATCCTCGACGCCTGAAGGAGCATCGCCGCCCTCGTTCGGGCTTGCTCCTCCTGAACAATCGCCGCCGCTTCCTTGTCCAGTTCGCTTATGTTCGTCAGAATCGAGAGACCCGACTTGCGTTTGGTCTCCTTTCGACGCTCCTCGTTGTTCCTCTCGCTGCGGTGAAAGAAGTTCAGACGCGAGAGTGTTCCACCCTCGTTGTGATGCTTCTCACCGTGGGATGACTTCGGCGAGGAGGAGGCGACCGGGGGTGCCGCCGATGGCTCCTCCCGGTGGTCCAGTGGTGCGGGATTTCTCAGAACGTCACCGCGCTTCGCCGTTCCCGAGTCCCGGGAATGCTCGAAGACGCTTCGCTTGTACCAGGGTCGAGGCATCGCCGAGGTTTGGGAACCCGTCGTGACGGCGGACTTAGCCGGTTGACCGCCCAGCGTGGCTTCCCTGGAGGATGCTCCGGTCGCGGCGGATTCTCTCCTCCAGTGCCAGACACCACCTCGGAGCACCAGAGTGTCGTTGCTGACGGATTGACGGGAATCCAAGTCTTCGACGTCTTCGCTCTCGACGCTCCTCAAGCCGGAAGCATCGTCCGCGGTTTCCGGATTCTTGGGAGCTTCCCAAGCTGCGATCTTATCCGAGACACTAACGGGAGACTGCGAAGTCACCTTCTCACAATCCTCAACAACCACCTCCGTACCGCAAGCCCTTTCCTCCTTGGTCGTCTCGTTCGCAGTAACGTTTTCCAACCCGGCTTCTCCAGCTTCCATTCCAGGATTAACCACCTCAGGTTCCCTTTTCCCCGCTCCTGGGTTTGAAGCTACGGAGTTTCTTTCCGGTGGCTTCGGAGCAGGTCGTCTCTTCCTCCTGGCGCTTCCTCTGAGTGTCTTGGTCTCTTCCGCTCCAGTCGCTGTTTTGGGCCTCGCCGTTGGTCCCGGTGGATTCGGAGCTCTCCGCTTGCCCCTCACGTGCACCCTACGTCCGGTTCCTCTCTCCTCCAACCTCCTCAACGACCCGGTGAGGCCTCTCTGGCTTCCGGCGAAGTTTCCGCAGGAACCGAAGCTGCCGCAGGGCTGCAGCGAGTATCTCGCTGTTAGGTCGCGTCTTCTGGAGAGCACGTTGGCCGGTAGCGTTCTCGTCACGTCAACTGGCGCGTCCCTTCGGCTCTCCTTCTTGACGACGAGCTTCGCCGCTCCAGCGCCGAACGGGCCGA
This sequence comes from Stenichneumon culpator, assembly GCA_964017025.1. Lineage (NCBI taxonomy): Eukaryota > Metazoa > Arthropoda > Insecta > Hymenoptera > Ichneumonidae > Stenichneumon > Stenichneumon culpator. The sequence continues at coordinate 12,113,795 of OZ024779.1, read as the reverse complement.
CCCTTCTCTGGTTCTGGTCCAGGAGGTCGATCGACGTTCGTCCCGCCTCGTTGATCCTTCGTCCGTCGGAGCTCTTCAGCGTTCCCGAGTGGAAAGCGAAGCTCCTGACGGTCGCGGTGCTGTAGAACGTGTCCACGCTCTCCGTGCTCGAAGATCCACTCAACGCCGGCTCGTCGAGCTCCTCGCCGGGGCTGCTCGATCTCTTTCTTCTCCGGCGATCGCTCGACGCCGAATCGCGACTCCCGCGCTTGAACCACTTGAACAGAGAGAACCTTCCGGTCGAATTCGATGCCCCGCCACCGCCACCGCCGCGACCGGGCTCCAATCTCGCTCCCTCCAAGCTCGGCGCTACATCCGGCTCGAGGAGGACCGGATGTACCTGGATCGGTCGCTTGCTCTCCGCGTCCGGTGAGCCGAGGACGCCGAATCCGTCATTCGGGACCGATGGGAGGACGATCGGGCTTTTTAGACTGTTTCCCTCGGTTTCCTCGTCCGTACTGCACACTGTGCGCTCCACCATTCTTGCTTGCTCTCGATGTCGCCCGCTCCTCCGTCTTCCTCTCGCACACACTTATTCCCACTTGTTGGAAATTTCTTTCTTCCTCCCGCTCATCCCGCTCGTCCAATCGTCTCGCCGGGATCGCAACCAACCCAACCCCGCCGCTAGAACCTCGTGTACGTAGTGTCGGTTGTTCTTTATTTAGACTCCTGACTCTCAATGCTCGACGACTTTCGGTGTTGGCCTTTCACACTTGCACCGCAGGCTCTCCGAAGGATAACTCGCAGGGATGTTCTTTACTTTATAGATAATTCTTTCGGAAATTCGTTCAATCCGGTCGAGTGATCTTTAGCTTCTCGGCAGTTCCCTCGGCGAATCTGCTCCGAACGACTGCAAGCTCGGAGACTCGGAGATGACTCTCGCGACGTCACCAACCTTCCACCGCGACTGACCGGGCTTGGATTCTCGCATGCCGAAGATATCACCCGGAATTTTCGATGGTTCTCTCTTTTTTTTTTTTTCTTTTTGGTTTTCTTCTTTTTTTTGTGGCTTTCTCGTTTTCTCTCACGGTTTTAGTTTTATCCGCTGTCCGCTCGGCGATGTCGGAGAATCGGCGTGAGACATCGAGAGTTTTTTTTAAGTCGCGCGGTTGCACGGCGAGATGCGCGGAATTATATTATTTTTAACTTTATGGACTTGTTACGGGAGTATATTGGTATTTATCTCGACTGTTGCAAGGCTCGGGAGAGCGCTCGCTCTCTGGGTGTGTAGCACCGACGCCGATGCTGCTGAACTCTATCCCGACAAAGATTACTGGTACGGGATGAAGAGTGTTGGAAGCCCCGAGGAGAAACTCGGAATTATTATTAGACGACGAGGCGTTCTCACGTCGGAGACGTCGCAATCTCTCTCTCTCTCTCTCTCTTCGTCTTTGCTCGTCGCGGGTTATTTTCACGTACACTCTCGCGGGGACCACCGAGCGCGAGGGCGCGGATGCGGGATTCACGGATATAGAGATTTCGTACCGAGGCCGGTTACAAACTTATAAATCACAACAGATAGCTGGAGTTTTTTTTTATTTTTTTTAAGGTGAGAAAATTCGCGAATTTTGAAATTGTATGCTGATTTATAGAATGAGGTGGATGATCGTTCAAAAAGGGAAACTGTTCCCGATTGAGAATCAGCTACATTTCGCACATTTCGAATCGAAGCATATAAAATATTAATGGAACATTACGAAATTGAATATTTTTGGACTGTCGTACGATCGACATTACTGTTGAGATTCGATACAGTTAAGCACTGTGGAATATTCAAATTTGTTCAAAATTTTATTTTAAATATATTTTTTTTGTTAACTTGGACGTACTCGAATATTCAAAAATAGATGCACACTTACTTATTTTATAAACAAAAAAAAAATTAATGGGCGGTAGCGCCGATAAGATTTAGGAAAATTAGAAAATGGGGTAGATCTTCGTTTGTAAAAGGGAACTGTTTCCGACTGTAAATTAGCTAAATTCGCCACATTTCGGATCAAAGCATATAAAATATAAATGTAAACATGAAAAAATTGAATGTTTTTGGATGCTTGTACGATCGATAGTACTGGACAGTTTCTATACAGTTGAGCACTGTAAAGCACCCATATTTGTTCAAAATTTATGAAGAAAGTTATTTTTTTGTGTTAAATTGGACGTATCTCGATATTAAAAAATACGTACGCAATCACTAATATTATTTGGAATTCATATATTTTTATTTTTCTGATGGGAGGAAACGTCGATAAGATAGAACATGACCGATAATTCCAGTCGGCGAATTTACCGTCGGTCGGTACGGCGCAAATTTATTTACCTGCCTGAATGGCATCAACAAACCAATTAAAAAAAAAAATGAATAGAAAACTTCATTAATAACAGATCAATGCTAGAATTAAAGTATAAACCGATCGAGTCGAGGCTCGGGGTTCTTCACCCGCTCGCGAGATGTCACGACTGTCATCTCTTCGCACCCTTTCCGTTCGAAAAAATAAATAAAAAAAAGACCGCAGGGATTCGACGAGACATTAGGGCTCGGCAAATATTTATCTTTCACGGCCGATTTGGTCTCGAATAAAAATAAAAAAAAAAATTTTTTTTTCCCAAATATTTTTCGCATCTGGTATCTATTCGGAGAGAATATCTACGGAGTGTCGAGAGCTCTCTATAAGCTCGCTTACCACAGAATTCGGATGGGCGATGTTCGCTCGAACCCCGTCCTTCGCTAGAATTAGCGAGAGAGATCCGATGGATCCGATGAACCCCCGTGCTTGTTTCTCCCTTTTCTTTCCGGAGTCGCTGTCTGACTCCGGGACGCGCCAGTTGAGAATCCGCTTATATATACGATATCCACAAATAGCTCCGGACTTTGCATTCCTTACGTGATTTTTTTTTAACTGTCTAGAACAGAAATAACGAGTTTTCTCATGAATTCCCGAGTTAATGGACGTATTGAAAGTAGCTCATGATTAAACCGCGTATATCCACCCTCTCTGTATTAATGCGTGGCCGGATTCAACCGCGGAAAATTAAATCAACCCTGCCAGAAAAACCCTTTCTCTTTGCTGTGAATAACTTGATCAAATATTACACCGGAATAGGTTTGACTTTCCGGAAAAAAATTTTCATCCTCGAGACTCTACTCGCGATCGTTTCCAGGGAGAATTTTTTTAAACTAAATGAAAATCGCCAGTAAAAAAACAAAGAGAAATTGAGCTCTCATTAATTAGCGAGGCGGGCTTTTGGCAAAGCCCCGTGTACGCGGTACATGTATGCATTATACGAATATACCCTTCATTTATATTTCTGGAGAATGAATATTTTTTTTTTTTATTGAGCTCATGTCAATTAGTAAGACGATTTTTCGGTGAAGCCCCATCTATACATTACACGTATACGTTACAGAAATATAAGCTTCATCAATATTTCTGCAGGCTAAGATAGTAAAAGAAAAATCTCAAATCACGAAAACGCTCGAAATCTAAAAAAAAAAAAAATTCTTGAATCTCCCGGAAAACTCGAATCTTCAAGGAAAAGTCTCCAAACCCGAAAAAACTGCAAAACGAAAAAAAAAAGAAAGTAATCCAGCTAACTAATTTGGGCTACCCCTGCGATCCCCCGCGCGGAATGCGCAGCTCTGAGCGCGTGCGAGAACAGTGCAACAAAATAGTAAAAAAAAAAAAGGAAAAAATCTGCAATCTCGAAAAAAATGCGAAACATAAAAACTATTCTAAAATCTCACTATACTAAATCTCACTTCAAAGAAAAGTCTCTAACCCCCGAAGCAAAAGAAAAAAGTAATCCAGCTAATTAATTTGGGTTATCCGTGCGATCTTCCGCGCGGAATGCACAGCGGGTCCGAGAACGGTGCAATCTTCGCGGAGAGGGCCGATATGTTAGCGTGCACAGGCCTCTCGGTTCCCTCGCGAGGCTTCAAAGTCGGGTTTTCTCTCCGCAAGGCAGTCGGAGCAGAGATTCGCGAGGGATACTGTAACGTCAGAGAGAGAGAGAGAGTATTTTCCGACTGTAAGCCGAAAGCTTCGGGTGGTGAGCTCCGAGGCATCGTACGTTTTCTTTGCCCCTTCGTTTCTTGCGAGAGGTCTTTTCTCCGGAAACCCGGTTGTTTTCCCCCAAATACATAAGCGCGCGTCTCGGGAGTCGAGTTTCGCTCCCATATTATAATGCAACACATACGCAAAGGTAAAACGACCGTGAGATGGAGAGAGCATAGGTGGGATCCGAGGGCGGCCGGGGCGAGGTTCGGTGCGCTCAAGGAGCTTTCCGGTTCCCAGCGGAGTCGACAGAGAGCTTGCGAGGAAGAGCTCGCGAGCGGTTCCCACTCGTACGCGCTCGCTTTCGCCTTTCCCTCCCCCGGTGTTCTTCGGCTCACTTCTCTCTCGCCCGGTTCCACACCCTTGTCCCTCCTCGGCTGACTTTCTCGGTACCAATCACGCGGGAGCCTCGCGGAAAACGGAACAACAGCCCGGCGGGACCATTTCCGGAATTAAAAATGAAATATGCATCGTGACCTTACGCCCCCCCTCGCGCTCATAGCTCATAACAATATACCCACTCTACCGGCCGGTCGCGCACGGTGAAGAGGCTCGAATTTTTTTTCCCCGACCCTACCGAGTCACATTTTTATTTAGCGACTCTCCTCCACGCTCCGCAGGACCACCGTCGCTCACTAGCAATTTTTACGATAAAGAATGATGAAAATTTTATAATTGTATGGTAAAAAATATATTTAAAAATATATAGAGCAGAATCCCGCTTATCCGAAGCGATTGGGACCGGAGCTCGCTCGGATTAACGAAAATTCGGATGACAGAACCTTGAAGCTGTGTTGAGCGAAATAGCGCGACACATATCGAAAAAATTATAGTACACATATGTATTTTAAATAATTATGATATATGTTTGAGGCATGACGTGATTCATGGATTTTTATGATATTCAACGATAACTTCAAACCTTCATCACTAACTGAACAACTTTCATTTGGCGCAAGAGAGTTGCACGTTTTTTCGGAGCCGAATTTTTTTTAATGCCAGAGATCGTTGATTCGCCAACATCATACGAGCGCACTTATCGAGTCTCGAAAGGGTTTTTAATTTTTTTCCACCATAAGTACATTATGCTTACGCTTAGAGGTGGAGGACTGCACGTTGAATCCACGCCCAGATAAATAATTTATTTGTCGGGCACCCGCAAATAAGTATTTATTTGGTTCAAGTAAAATAGTTATCTGATTTAAATAAATATTTTACTTAAACCAAATAAATACTTATTTAAATCAAATAAATATTTCACTTAAACCAAATGAATATTTATTTGCGAGTGCCCGACGAATAAATTATTTTTATGGGTGCATAAAACCCCAAACTACGAGACTAGTAGATTACGAGAATAAATTTTGAAAAACTAATAAATACCGCGCATACGACTGACGTGCATGCACCGTAGTGCTGCAAAGTCCTACGCGAGCTCGAGCGTTCGCGGGTTGGCTTGTTTGTAGCGCGCAACAATGTACTCGCGCGCAACAATGTAACTTTATCCGAACCTGCGGCGGTTCGGATAACAGAGGGCTCGGGTAATGGGTATTCGGATAATCGAGGTTCTACTGTATATAAAAAATAAGATACGACAGAGATATTTGAGAGCGCGGGTAGCAATTATCATGAGTGAAGTTTTCCGTCATGGTGGGAGATAACATTCCGTCGAGGTAGAGCTGTGACATTAAGCCCGACTAATCAGAGCCGAGTATCGTAGTAATGTCCACTTCAGTTTTCACGGAAAATAACGAATATGACAAAGAATCTCTCATTCATGAATTTAAAAATATTAAAACGGGAGGAATTTAATTCATAAAAAAAAAAAAAAATTTCAGCCATAAGTATTAATAAAAGATGAAGATAAAAATATGAAGCATCATACGTTCCCCCATCGAAAAACTGTTCCGCCCGACAACGAACAATGTTCGGGCACCTCGTTCCTCCGCAATTTTGCTTTTGTTTTATTATCCTCAATTTTATTCCCGACAATGCTCGTAATAATGCGAAGACGATAATAAAAGCGGTTAAAGTGAATAAGTTCGTTCGGCCCCTCCGGCGTTCCAGCCGCCGGTTCAGCGGCAGCTGAGAAACGAATGCCGGCATCAAAATATCTATGTATACATAATATATACATCCCCCCCCTCCACCAGCCGCTATGCATCTTATCTCCGTCGTTGAATGCTTCAGATTCAATTTGCTTATCCACCAGCAAAAGCGTCTTATGACGGTGAAAATTTGATCTTAAGAGATGAGGTGAATCTACTCGTTGCGCAATCTTCTGATGCGCCCCCTCTCGCCGCCGCTCCCTCTTTATCTCCCCCCGCGGAGCCGGTAATCGTGCGCCAGTCTTCGGAATATTGCGTCTGACCCCGTACGTTCCTTTATCACTTCGCGCCTCGTTCGCCGTTCTTCCAGCATCTCCTTTTCCTTCCACCCCTCTATCTCGTACGTTCTCCGCCGCGGCTGTGCGCCCCGTCAGACTTTATTTCGCGCACATGCAGCTCCCCTATGCCGCCCGTCCGACCCCTCACGTCTCGCGTAGCTATCCTTCCCACGACGTTCAACCTCTTTCCAGCATTCCCCTTTCCCAAACTCCGCACGAGCGTCGCCTTTCCTCCTCGGGGTGGCTGCAACTCCGGCAGCAACGTTGCTCCTCTACACTGCGGCTCATCCGCCTTCTTGAATACAAATCATGATGTTTCCTTCCTCGTTGGACGGGAGCGAGAGCGGCAAAGGGATGATGAGGTGGAGGGGGTGGGTTAGTAGAGACGCACGCGAGAGTTGCACAAGATTCGAGACTCGATCATAATCATTAACGAAGCCCGTCTGCTACTGTACGTGTGGATCGCAGGTCGTATGTGTCATTGCAGATATGTACGAGGCATTCTGCGTCAAGTGGCAAGGGGCTGATCTTTACGGGGTTGTGAACAGTTTGACGACATTTTTGGCTCACGTGCCCGATGTCACGATGAGGGACACATCGAGCATGGTGGGTGTCGTGGGTATTGACTAACTATTTGAGTTATTTTTTATGGTACGGTGATTGAACGGGAAGTGAACTGCGAATTGTTTTTTTTTTTATCGTCTTAATTTGGAAATTGTGGCACAGAGTCACCAAGTTACAGAGCCATAGTGTCGTAGAGTCGTAGAGTTATGACTCTGACTCTATGATTCTGCGACTCTACGGGTCGAATTTTAAGACGTTAGTTTCAACTGAAGATCGCTTTTGAGATCGATCTCCATTGCGCGCTTAAGATCTATCTTAAGTTCGAACTTGATGTCGTGCTTAAGTTTGATCTTAAATTCGAACTTAATACCAATCTTGAGTTCAAACTAATCAGAAGCGATACGAAGATATTCAAAAAAATCTTATCGGTACAATTGTTCTCCAGTAATCATTCCATAGAACGGATTCAAGAAATTCGTTTGCCAGATGACCTATTCATGACAGTATAGTGTCTCAAAGTTAGCCGCATTTGGGATCCAGATATAGAATCTCTGTCGAAATAGCGTTACAGTTTGACCTTAAGTTCGAACTAAAATCGAACTCTAACTGAAATCGAACTTCGATTCAAGCTTAAGACAGATCTTAAGCACGCAATGAAGTTCGGGCCAAATTTCGATCTCAACTTTGAACCCAATAGCGATCTTAAGTTCACACAAACGTCTTAAAACTTGATCGTACGACTCTACGATTCTACGATTCTTAAGTTTTACGATTCTATCTTTCCAAGACTCTCCGACTCTACGACTCTACAATCACACGATTCATACCATAAGTGGTTCCTTAATATTAATAGCCGGTGAAAATTGGCACGATGAAGCATCGACGGTACAATTGACATGGAATGCCTCGTATATACACTGCACATTATATATACAGTATTATAAGCTGGTAGTTTCCCTCAACCCCGCCATCTTCCGCGCAGTTCGGTCTCGGAGTTATGAATAATCCACGGCTTGGCGGAGTTTCCGAGAAGCCCGGAGCTCGTAACGCACGTTTAGAACTGCTACTACTGCTGTTGCCTCCTGCCTATGCCCCCCCTGCATGCATGCCGGAATGGCACAGTCTTCGGAGACTACGAAACCCCTGCGCCTAATGCATAAATGTTTCACTCCATTCTTCCGTTTTCTTCCGGCTTTCCGCCATCCGCTGCTCCCGACTTATTCCCCGACCTCTCCCCTCCCTCCCGCCGCACCACTCGAGCGCATTACTTGTTCTACTTCCTGGCAAGCTGTGAACAAACTGTATGAAATTCGTGAATAATATTCGGGGAGTCTTGGGGGAACGGAGGCATGCTCGCCGAGAGGAAAATAATTGAGAGGCTGATGGTTCAACGGTTGAACGGATATGTCGAGGGAATAACGCGGATGGAAAGCTACCTGAGCAATTTTCAGATTCTCGCCAGATTTTCGTTCCGTCCACGAGCAAGTCACGCTTCATAAACGCGAAAACTTCATTGATTCCTTACCGTGCAGACCAAAAAAATTACCATTTCCGGTACAGTCGAATTACGTCCTAAGATTTTTTGTTATCTGCAGTTTGCCATAAAAATTATTAATTTCAATCGGACAATTCTCTTCACTCGGATGCGACTCGTCGATTTATTGCCAATTACTAGTCCAATCCCTTCGCCGTAAAAAAAAAAAAAGTAAAATGATGTTTTCAGTAGATAAAAACCTCGTTTGTAGTCTATTACGATTCAGGCTTGGACGCTCTTCGAAATAGCCCGTGTACGGAAAATAAATGTGCGAGGTCGCTCGTAAACTCGGTTGATACCGTCGGACACGGCAGAGACAATAATCGAGAGTCTTCGATGGGCGAACGGGCTGGCTGGACGGGGTGGTTCTCGAGGGGGTTCCGGGGAGTTATGTGCGTCCCGGGGGAGTCGCTAAATGCATATAGTTATTCCGGAGCTGAGAGCCAGCTGGTTCCCGTCCGTTCCCTCCGAGGGAACTATGTTTAATTCATTAATACTATACGCTTCCCTCAGACGAAATTTCTCCTCTCGTGTTCGAATCCCATCTCTGGCTGGTAGCCCTGTCCTGGCGCAGAGTACGCGTTACAGCCGTAGGAATTCTGACTGCTCTTCGCGAAGTTCGCGAAGCTCGTTCGCCGGTGTACACGTACATACGTAGACAGAGGTTGCGTGCCATCGGATATCCCTGTATCGTTCCACTGCGGCGGATCCTAAAGCTTCATATATCCGATTTCCCTTTTCGATCTACAACCCGCCCGGAATACGCTCACTCCGCAAGTTTACCCGGGAATTCTATCCACCGGCGAAAGTACTCGAAATTCTGAACGGATAATACTTCGGACTGGGCGATGCGGCTGCACGAGCAACACGAAGTCATATTTTTTTATTTGCATATTTTTGTATTCAACCCTTTGAGACACAGGGATGTATGTAATAGTCTCGCAGCTTTTGATGAACGCGATGTAAACGTTATTAAATTCGTATTCTTAATAGCGAGTGAAATACCGCGGTCGGCAAAAAAAACTGCAATTAATCTTTTTTTAATGGTGCTAAAGGAATTTTTTAACACCAACCTGAATTTATATGTTTCGTGTGAGAAATTTCTCTTAACCGGAAGTGGTCAGCGCGCGTGAAAAAAAGTCGTTATAGTTTTTCGTTACTGACCGTGGTATTGTAGGGAAGACCGGGGCGAGATGGGTTAGCGAAAAATCAAGCCACCCTAAACGAGACAATTGGAAGGCTGCAACGGCGGATTATTGGCGCATGAGCGTTACTGATAGGTAGAAGTAGGGAAACTCAAGATGTATGGATAGTACAGGTAGGGTTTTAAAAAAGTGAACAATTTAAGGGTAGTCCGTCTCGCCCCAGACATTTTTATTTACGCGCTATAAAACTGTGAAAATATCGTTGTTGGATGACAAACATTAAATTACGCTTTCGGCAGCGTTGCAGCCGCATTATTTGTTTAGGAGGCCCATCTCGCCCCGATCTCCTCTACGTGTTCTCAAGGCGGTTCTTCAATTATTTAAGGAAAATCGCCGGATTTGGGGACCCATTACGTGGCAATCATTTAGCGAGAAGAAGGTTCGAGTTTCAGTTGACGCCAGTCAATATTTATGAACAACGCCCTAACCTAGTTTTATTCTTTGGATTATTAACGAATCTGAAATGGCGAGTGTCGAACAGGCAATCGGAGAAGTGTGCTAAATGTCTTCCAACGCAGCTAATATTAAGCCTCGAGTACCGTGTCGTGCTCCACCTCGTCAGAATCGAATATAACAACCTAAGGAGGAAGCACGTAACGACGTTAATGGAAATCGTTTCACGTATCAGAACCCTCCTTAATTAATCTCAACGTTCTGTCGAACCTTCGCGTCCTCCTTTGCTCCACTCGTTTACACGGATATACGACTTCTCCCGAATGAAGACCCATAAATACTTGACACCCCACCTTTCCATCCATTCTATATATCGGTATTCCGATCTCTGCCTGTACTGCAGTCGTATCGTTGCCCACACACTTAAATCCCCACATGACACTTTTATCTATTTCAAAACTGAGCTTTGTGCATAGAAATAAAAATTTCTCCCACCGGTGTTGGCTGCAAATCGACACCCCCAGAGCACAGTGCCCGACACTCCTCTATCTATCCCAAAAAAAATCCGGAAGAAAAAATCCTGAAAAATGACCCGAATAAATAAAGGGTCGGTAAAGTCGGTTTCCACTGATCGCATTTTTTTTTTCATCTACCTGATAGTCTGTTCAGGTTTTTTTTTGGGATATTTTTTATAGGATTTATCACAACCCACAACAGCGTCAGTGGGAATTATTTAACACGTCACTGAGCGCGTTAAAATAATTCTCATTAGCAAGAGTCATCCGTTTATTAGAGTATTCTGTTTCCGTACAACAATAACTGATGTACCTATTCACCTTTCGATCGGTTCCATATATTCGAGTTCCGGCGTCTGCCTGCAGACGTTGCTCCTCCGATCCGATGTTTTTTTTTCCTTCTACCCAATGATCCTTCCGTGGTTTCTTTCCGGCAATTTTTTACAGGCTATATCGTCATCGCCTATTCCGATGTCTGCTTGCACGGCCGTCGTATCACTCACACAGTTACATCTCCGCATGACCCTTTCATTTATTTAAAAACTGAGCTTTTAAAATAATAATAAAAATCGCACCCACCGGTCTTGGCTGCAAATCGCCACCAAACAACCCCAGAACACAGTGCCCGATTCTCCCCTATAAATCCGAATGCCGACAAAATCCCAGAAGAAAAAACCCCAATAAATAAAGGGTCGGTAAAGTAGGTTTTCTCTGATCTGGTGTTTTTTTCCACCTACCCGATGATCTTTCCGGATTTTCTTTCCGGAAATTTTCAACAGAATACATATCGTTACCGCCGAGCGGAATCGGGGCGTAGAACAAAACATGAGCCACAACAGCGCCAGTGGAAATCATTTAACACGTCACTGAGCGGATTAATATAATTCTCATTAGCAAGAGTCATCTGTCTATTAGAGGACACTGTATCCGTACAATAATAACCGATGTATCTATATTCATGGATGACGTGAACGAGCAGCGTACAAATATTGCATCGGTGACTGGATAATTCCGGGCAGGATGTGGACAATCCCGGATGGCTTTCAACCTTCCATCACGTTCGGCGCATCGGATTGTTTTGCATATGAAATACGGTACGGGCACGTATCGCGAATGATTATTAGATGCGGAGCCCCCCGATAGTCGAGGCTCACGTGCGCGACATTAAATAATTGTAGCCCCAGCAACGGGGCGCTGGGCAGGCCGGTAGCGGCAGGCGTTGCCGCCATTACTGGACGGACACGACGCTCGATCAAACGGAATCGATTAATCCCATCCGGTAATACAAATGTACCTAATCGAAGCCCGCATTTCCAATATTTTCTGCTGCACTCGTCGATTCGCCTACAGAACCGTGCACACCGCGGTACACCGTTGTTTGTTTATTTCCTTTATTTGTTTTTTTTTAATCAAACACGCAACTTGCAAATTAATTGGAAACTAAATTTAATCAACTCTGTCCGTCGATTCGATGGATTCGCTGATTGAAAAAAAAAAAAAAAAAGAAATCGACGCACATACATCTGCGCGGTTTAGTCAGGTGCATAAAAAAAAAGTTCCGCGGTTTTGCCAACGACAAAAATTAATTAATCGGGGAAATGATTAATTAACCTTTTGAAGCGTGATTGAAATTAGTTATGCCGAATGGAATTTGTATGGTTTGTTAAGTCGAATAATACATTAGGACGAGCATTTTTTTTATGCACGCAACGCTGCAAATTAATTGAAAATTTCATTCGATCAACTCTTTTCGACGATTGGATGGATTCGCTGATTGAAAAAAATAATTGATCGGCATATATTTGTGGGGTTGCGGTTGGATGTGTTAACAGGCTCGGTGTTTTTAAGTTAGAACGATAACGGGGAATGATAATTGATTGACCAGCCGACACGCAGTTCAATTTAACTATCTAGGTATTTGTGCCACATCTTCGAAATTATTCGATAAATTATCGCAACATTTTTACGGCGTGTTAAGACGAATGATACGCTAGCGGCAGAATTTGAAAAAATTAAAAACAATTCACATTTCCTTCACAGAAATAAGTTTCTTTTTAAGTTTGAAAAATTATTGGCAATGTGCATTACCGTAGGGTTACAAGCGTTGTAAATCTCAATATTAATGATTTTTATTTTATAATGCACCTGATTAAGGAATACACGGATAGCGTCAATGTAAAATCCATTAACGGCGTAAAGTTTAATACGAAGGCTATTATTGATATTTGCCAAAAGCAGTAGCCAATTTTCGATCATTGCGAAAGCACTCGTGTCCGAGGAGAGAATAATAAAAATTCCTCGCAATATTTGAGCGCTTTGAACGCTGCGTGAGTGCTTTCCGACCGCAGGGAATTCACCCCGCCACTGAATAATTTACTTTAACATCGTAAATATTGCTGTTGAGCCTCGATTTTCAGCAGGTGAAACGCGAATCGTGGGAGCTGCCCGCAGGTTATTTAACGCATTAAACATTCGGCCGTTACAAAAAAATAAATTGAACACCAATGGAAACTTACTGAATAAAATAAAATTATATTTTCGTCTTCGAACTCAGCGATTGAAAAGCTATTTCTCCACGAAATAAATTTTCAAAAATCATTTAAGCGTTACAAAAAAAGATATTAAAAATCAATTCGAAGTAAATGAATAAAATTGAAATGTTTTTTTTTCGCTTTGTAATTCGGTGATTGACAAACGATTTTCCCCCAAAATAAATTTTCAAAAAACAATTATCTCTTAAAATACGATCGCATCATATTTTTTTAAATGTTATTTTTTATTTTTTTTTAAGTGAAATTATTCCCCATTACTAAATGCAAATCACGAACTCGGCTATAGAGCCGTTTTCATTTTCTCCAATGGTTTCACATTGACCCAGTTTATTTTATTTAAAACATAAAAGCCCCATATCAATAACATCACTTCCTCTTCACCATTTTTTAAATCATCAAAAAACATCCGGTCGGGAGCGAAATTTTTTGTTCTTGTTAATTTACCAGTGCAACGCGTTTTTCTCCTCTCGCCATTGAATAAATCGCTGCACAACTTTAATCTTCATAACCCTCCGAGGACCGGAAGCGCGACGCTAAACTCACTGAGATGTGTGTCAGTGGTTCACATGATAGCAACAAAATAAAAAAAAATTTGTGCTGACGAGACGCGGAGTTAAAAAAAATAATAAAAGTAAGCGCACGATTTTGTGAACGAAAGCGTGCGATTTTATGAACCAGGGAGTGTGTGTACCTGCGTGCATGCGGTGATACGAGCGAGTAATCGCGAGCTCGCCGAGTGCCCGCGAGGTGAGAATGAATGCGTATACGGCATTAAATTTTTGCGCGAGTGCCGGGAATGAACGACTGTGGTAGTAAAAAAAAATGTGTGGCTCTCAGTACTAATTCTTAAGGGCCGCGAGGGTGAATGCACTTAACCGCTCGCTTTTTTTTTCTTCGAATCGTACCAAGCGTGCTTTACGGCTGCGAAAGTGGATATAAGAGGAAAAAGCTATTCGGAGCAGGAAAAAAAAATAAAACGTACGGCAGAGGATACGCACGAACGCGGGCTCGCCGACTTCTGCGAAACTGTGATAGTGAATCGATAATACGCTATACCGACATATGCACGACTCTGCATCGTCAATTTTACTTCGACACCGCGCCACAACTCTCGATCCGCGCACGCAAGAATTATTTACGCATGTTGCGGTGACACGAACCGTCCGTGCCAGATATTAGTCTGGCAGTACAATTTCGCGTCGCATATCGGAACGATGCATGACTTATTTGCTTAATCGCGCGAAGTGTACGGATTAATTATAATTAAATAAAAATGATAATAATATTATAATCATGGAAGTACGGCTAACTATTTGGGACTCTGAATAATAATGAAGTTATAAAGATCGAATAATTGCCCAACCTGTTACCACGCGGAAGTCAGCTATGAAAGGCATTCACCGGGTAAAACCCAAATATGCAAAGTCTGCGAAAGAATTATCAACATCTTTTATCTAACATCGTTAAATAAATTTTATCGTGAATCTTCATCGACAAACGCAACGGTATACCGAGAATGCTCTCAATGCCTCAGTGATCGTACAATTTCCGATGCACTCAGAAATCATTGTAATCCTATCGCGATAACAATATTCTAGGTACATGTATTGATATGCGATAACGACATACATAAAACGATTACCTCTGTATGTGAGTATCGGGATTAAAAGAATCGGTAAATTTTCCACGATACATCAACCGGGAGATAAAGTTGAATCAGATTGGGATAAATCTGTCCTTTATAAGCAGGCGGAACGATAAGCTAATTAACAGTCCCCGTTGGATTTTCTTCCTCGACCGAGCTGCACTCTGCATCGAAGAAACCTGTGCAACGACCGAGTAACCACATTAACATCCATCATGGTGATGTTTTACGCATTGTTGGCTCTGTGCTTCTCGAGCGGTGCCCTGGCCCAGATGATCGGATGGGGCGCTTGCCCGGAAATCGAACCCATGAAAGATTTCAATATCCGCGAAGTAAGGACTTGATTATTATTTTGTACTCTCCACATTTCATATATGTGACTGTAATTTATTGTCATCGAACTCCATTTTCAGATTCAGGGAAGATGGTTCGAAGCGGGAAGGTACTCGCTTGGCCCGATGTTGCTCAAATGTGCGAAGAGCGATTTACTGCACGGCGGTGGCCCCGGCATTATTGAAATGAACACCACCGCAATTTCGCGCACGTAAGACAGCAATAAGAAATGGCTTTTTGTTTTTGTTCTATCGCAGTGAAACGTTTTGTTGATAAAATGATCCGTCGATTATCAGGACCGGCAAAATGCTGTTGATCGAGGGAATAAAAATCCGTGTGGCTGACGCTGAAGAGCCCGGCAAGCTCGAGGTCCAAATGCCTATGACGAACGATTGGCTCCCGTACTGGATTTTGGGAAGCGACGCCCGCAATTGGATAGTCAGCTACAGCTGCGTCGAAATGGAATTGATACAGTGAGTTGAAAACTTTATACTTGACAGCGTTTTAAGCGAACCGTAACGATACAATCGATTAAATTGTGATTGTTTTTTTTCCTCAGTATGAAGTACGTTTACATCTCGACCAGGCAGCAAGAACCTTCGGACAAAGTAATGAAGAAGGCCCTCAAAGTCTTGAAGAAGCACAAGCTCAGCACAGAGGAGATCACACTTACCGAACAGAAGAATTGCGATGTCAGCACAGGATCCGATGAGTCCGAGGGAGATGAAGCTGACGAGGACACGTATATTCTTTACTAATTCGCGACAGCGACATAGTTCACAATGAAAAGCTCTGTAGTCGATTATATAATACAATCAAAACAAAAATATAAAAAAATTATTAGGAGCATAGAACGTTAGTTCACGTTTTTACCAGTTATCATTTTTTTCGCCAAGATGGGATGAGAAGAGGCGGTTCTTAGTGTGATACTGCAGCAGTTAATTTGTATACTGCAATGACAAAAAGGATAGTATTTTCTACTGGATCAATAGTTCCCAGGGGGAAAGTCTATACAGACAATTTCTCATAGTATATATTCAATAGGTTAAATTATAATTATGATTGCAACCGTGATTTTTGTCATGGTCGTACCTATAAAATGTAGACGTTTCCCTTGGGAACTATTTTTTATGGTAAGAAATCAGTATTGTAGCTTTTACTATGTAATTTTGTTGTTCTTTTTTATTGCTACACTTATTACATTTTGTTTATCAGAATGCAATCAAAAAAATTGCATACGTTATTAACAATAATAATAATCAGGTGGCACGGATTACCCGGTGAGTAGGTTTCTGCCTATCGCAAAAAAAAAACCCGTACGTGTTTGCGTATTATCTTAAATAATACACGGTAGACGTTATAACGAGCGCAACGGAGTATATTTACGCGGAGCAAAATGCGCGAGCACGCGAGCATGCAAGCACATGCACATATATATTATATATATGTATAAATGTGTATATATTATATAAGGGGTAGCACATTTTATATACGAAGCTCGCGGAAGAGTAGAGTTTGCAGTTGGCATTTTTATGCCAGATTTTTATGTCGGTAGCATTTGTTTTGTCGAGGAGGGTAGATTTTACGGCTTCCCCTTGCATATCCGCAGTTCGAGCATTATGCGAGTATCAACCCGGCCTACTGTATAGTCCGTAGTCCTTCCCATCCTAGCCCCCTGCCCCCATACTGAACTTACTGTTCCAGTGAATACACATTCGTATGAATGTATAAATCCATGGAAACGAACCAATACATAAATCTACGAATAGGGTACACTCGACCCCTGAATCGAACGCCGAAAACACAGACCTTTTCAAATAAATTATGTCACCTGGTGATATTTATATCCTGCAAAAGTACCAAAAAAGCCACGACCCACAATGTATCGAAATAATTTTCATGCAATTTGTGGAATTGCAACAACAAAAAACTGTTTTTGGCAATTATGCGTGTCCTACTTGACGTTAACAATAACAATAATAATCGTTATTGTCTCTACGATTATTGTAACATATACAAGTAAATTGATAACAATAAATAAAATGACGAGGGAATTGTTCTCTGGTAGGGGAGAGCGGGGCAAAATGGGACAGTGAGGCAAAACGGGCTAATGGGGCAAAACGCAATTGTCCGATAACTTTTGGTATGGTGGCGGTAATGGTGAGTGCAACAAAACAATGTTGAAAATCCGGATGTATCGTTGGGACAAAATGGGGCATCCAAAAATTATTAGAAAATTGAGTTTTGCCCCTGCTGGCCCGTTTTACTCCACTGTCCCATTTGCCCCATAAAACACCTTTTTCTACATGTAAACAACAATACAATAATCATTGTTCATAATATATTCAAAGGGACTCTATCGAAGATATAGACGCAAATGGAAGGTATAGCTGGGAGAAACTCAGCTGTTTCTCCCAGCTCCTCTCCGTGTAACCGAGTATCCGCTTTTACTTCCGGGTGTTTCGGCAGGTGCAGCCAAATCGGGTTCAGCACATACTGTACCGTATGGATGTCCCCGATGGGTATACCTCGAGCGCAAATCTTTATGGGGTTTCTGTGCGCGCTAACGACTAACCGCGGGAGGTTGCAAGCTCTCGTGGCGCTCCGCGGGGATTCCCCTCGGTGTTCATGCCAGGGAGAGAAGCGCACCGAGGCTGCCGAGAGACGATGGAAGTCCCGATATAAGCTCGCCGTTCCGTCTGCTGCTGGCTGTACTGGTCTCGCAGTTCCGTTGCTCGCTAACCCAAACCCAACCACCCAACCCCCCCCCCCCCCCCCCCCACCAAACCCCATCTCCGGCTCTCCTGGTATATAAGCAACACGAGGGACGCAGTTGTCTCGAATATGCACTGTGGGCCGGCAAGGGAAGTGCGGGCTAAGTTCAACCTCTACTATGGTAGATACATGTTGTTGCAGAGGTGTCTACTACTGTGCACGCCACCAGTACAAACACCGATGTTGAAGCGGCAATACCGACCCGGCAAATGTTACAGGACTGTCCAAAAATATTTTCGCACTGAGGCTTGTAGCGGAAAATTTAATGTTTTTTTTTGTTGGAACATTTTCGAAGTCAAAGGTCGATAAGTCAAGTTTACTTCTTACGCAGATCAATTTTTTTTTGCTTGGACGTTTCTCCATCGAGACAAACTGGTAAGAAATTTTTTTATTGCGTGCATTTTTGTAAAATTGCAAAATCATTTATTGTTTTATAAATTTGGTGAAAATATCTTAATTAATTTTTTATTTGCGATATTTACACTCGCAATAGAACCATATTATTTCGATATTTTTTTTTCTGAGACTCGACTCAACTTTTCGCACAAACATAAGGTTATAGTTATTTATTTATCTTTCTTTATTGTAATCTATGGGAATATGATTTCAGGCCTGAGAACAATTATTTCCTTCGAGCTATAGAAAGATATTTCGAATGCAGATGCGTTTTTGTTCTCGGGCTTATTTTGAACCGTCCTGTATTTGTATGAGGATGTATTAACGTAGACTACCTAATTCTGCGGAGGTACTGTGGTGGTATTACTACGCCACTATAGCCTCGGAGTCTGTTCTGGTACGTACACTATCTACTGAATTAAGTAGCGGTGGCCACACGTACATTGTGTACTCGCTCTGTGTTGCTCTTGCCCTTACGCTGCTTCAGAGGATTCATTGGGAGAAGTAAGTCGAAAAGTTTCGAGGAGATATTGCGGTGTGTAAGTGCACGCCCTGTATTATAAACGTTCTATCTACGCCCCGCTGTTAAGTCGAAGGTAGAAAAGGCACGGCCCAAGTATTTTACCAACTATTTGTACGCCTCTTCGCCCTTCCGAGAAACGTTCTTGGAAGAGTAACGAAATCGAAGAAAAAAAATACCGCCATTTGGACAATCTACCATACATTTCGCTACCATGGAAACATTTTATATAAGTATTCATACCCAAATAGTAATAATAATAATAACAACAGTGACGTATCAATTTTTAAGTGGAAAAAGTTGCGCTCCAAAAAATCTGAGATTTATACATAGTTACGTTTTTACGAAATTGTTTTTGACTATGGAGAATCGAAGTCGACCGTAAAGAGGAATTTGAAGCCGAAAATAATATATTTCCTTAAATTATATATCCTGAAGTTTGAGGCAGTGAAAGTTCACCAAAGAAGATTCTCGGTTGGTGTACTTTATGATCGGAAATACCCTTGAAGGATCCGTTGAGTGAAGTGAGTCTAGAAGTTTTGACGAGATATCATAAGCGCAGCGTACTGTAAACCGAGCTTCGCCTTGCAGTTGGGCTCGAAGCGGGCAGAATTGTAGGAAGTTGGGTAAACGGCATCGTTATTGCTCGGTGGGGTAAACGATAAAATACGACCGTCGGTAAACCGTTCTTTGATGCGCCTTGCAATTTACCGCTGAGACCGCCCAATGACTGATGTGCAGATCAACGAAATAAATTGTCGTCGGTCGTAAAAAAATTTCACCGAAGAGCGGGTGAAACACCACGGTCGGTACCGCAAACTGTAATCAGCCTCGACGGTAAAGTAAAAAATCCCTCGACGATCTTAAACGAAGACACCGACAATTTGCTTCTATCGCGAAAAATCGAAGAACCTCGAGGTAAAAAAATGCCAGATTGGATTACAGTTTTCAACGCGGATCACGGTCGGTAACGAAAACTGTAATCAGCTGTTTTTGAGGGTGCTCGACGGTAAAGTAAAAAATCCCTCGACGATCTTAAACGAAGACACTGACCATTTGCTTCTATCGTGAAGAGTCGAAAACCCTCACGATAAAAAAAAATCCAAAATGGATTACAGTTTTCAGCACGGATTACGGTCGGTAACGAAAACTGTAATCAGTCGTTTTCGAGGGTGCTCGGCTCGTACGGTGAATGGAAAGAATCCCTCAACGATCTTAAACGAAGACACTGACAATTTACTTCTATCGCGAAAAATCCAAGACCCTCGCGATAAAAAAAAAACTCCAAAACGTTTTACAGTTTTCATTACCGACCGAGACCCTTTGGCACAGGGCCGAGAAAAGCTGGGTCGTACCCTACACTCGCTGTCTATTCGTTGTTTACCAAAGTGCGAGAAAGCTCCGACCCGGTATCCGTCGCTTCCAATAACGCAATCACCGTGGATCGATTTCCAATCCAATTATCAGAGAATGCAACGTGTAAACCGTGCAGTCCGGGGATGACGGGACAGGGAAGAGGGGAACGGGTTTGGGAGAAGTGCAATATACTTTTCATGAGTACCTTGCAGCAAGCCGCTCGCGAGCGAATATAAGGGTTGATGGGGGAAATAGAAGGATTCGGAGAGTCGGCTGGAGGTGAGGAGGAGGGATGGCGAATAGTTGAGAGCAGAGAAGCGGGAGGAGGGGGGAGGACCGGGCCGGTGATGGACGAAGGTGCAGCAGAATGGAAACAGAGGCTTTGCGCTCTCTGGCGAAGAGGGTAGTTCTGGCGAAGCACGGTCGCTTCAAAATCGAATAGACCAAACCGAACTGGGAATTGTACATTCTCCACCTACCCCCTCCTCCACCCCTCCCGGTCTCCGTTCCGAGGCTTCAGCCAGCTTGAAGCAAACCACGAAAATCCGGTATAAACTCATAATCCCTCCATGGCTCTGCCGCGCCGTTCTTCGTCCGGGACAGAAAAGTGGGTCCTTCATTTTTCCCACACTCGTACACTCGTTTATATTTTTCTGCGGGATTTTTTCTTTTTTTCTCTTTCATTGTCGTTTTTACTTGCATCGTTCCAATATCGCTGGGCTTCTCACATCCCGCGGCGTGTAACTCCGCTTCATTGGCTACTTCGTTTCGCTGTATTTCTATTCGGAGCTGATGTGGATTTCGAAGCTGCGAGGAACACGCGCGAGTCACTCTCCGCGCGGCACAAGTTGATCGGCTTACGGCTTATGGGGAAGAGGGGGACGGTCTGGCTTGAAAAATTCAGAACCAATCGCCCGACGATCTATCTTTTATGTGTTCGCGAAATAAAAAAATATACATGGCTGTTTGAAAATACAAAAAATCACTAATTTTTTTGTGATATTCTGTACAAGATTTTCCTACAAAAATTCCAGTTGTTCGTCATTTTGGGACCAAGTCTGACGTATTTTTTCTCCAGTGATGACGAATCTGCCACTTACTTTACTCTCGACTCAATATTCGATACGGAATCTCGCGTCAGAATAAAAATACTCTTTTTTCGTAAATTTAAAAACATTCAATATGTCATGAAACTTAAACGGTTCGATGGAACGCAACTTTTTTTTACGTCGTGCAAATTTTAGCCCGATAGCTCAAAAATTGTACAAGCGCACCTGCGCAGACGTTTTTTAGCAAAGTTCAAAACCGCGTAAAATGTTTATGGCCGAAAGCATTTTGCTGAAAGTTTAACCAAACATTGAGGATCGACCTCTCTAACTCCCTCAGAAATTTCAGCTCGATAGTGCAAGCCGTTCTCAAGTTGTAAGAGTTTCAATTTTTCGGGTCTGAAACATCCACGCACATACAGACATTTTTCCTAAATATGCTTTTCCGATCTTTCTGAACATCCCGAACGCGTTGTAATTAAAATCACGAATTTCATTAAAACGCGGAAGCAAAGTTAACAGGACATTTTATTATTGCGAAGTGTCCTTGAAGCAGTGTAAGTTCGGCTGTAAATGGACCGTTGAGCGGACGACGAAATTAGGTGATCAAATTTTTATGCGAGCCGCTTTAACGCAAAGTTTTCATTTGCCCCTCAATGTTCGCTTGCTCGTTCCTTTAGCCTGGACGGATTTTCTGTCAGCGAATAAAATTCCATGAAACAAAATCATCCATCCAAAACTACCCCGGACCAGAGCCGGACCGACATAAAGCCGGTCCGTTCGTCCCGAAAGCTTGTCGAAGGAAATGGAACTCTCGACTTTACCCCCGACCTTCTTTTCCCCGGCGCTCGTAGGGTCGATTATCCCGGTACCTGCGGAAAAGAGTAGCAACCCAGGTGCCTTGAAGCAGCGAAATCGCGCGGCAACGATACACTTCCGGAAACGGGTTGTATAGATCCGCTGCCGTCCGGTTCGCCGAGCGCGGGGAAGCTCGCTCGCCGGCTAAAATTGAGGCTTTCGGAGTGAAGAGGTAAAAGGAGCCGCTCATGAGAGAGGGCAACCGACAAAGGAAATAATCGAATCCTTAAAATTCAACGCTTAGTTTAATCCAGCGAACTGGACGGCGGGGCTCGAGAAGAGGAAGGGTCGAAGGAAAGTGGGGGAGGGGGAAGGCGGTTGGCAGGCAAAAGGGAGAGAAGCCTCGCTCAACATGAACGGACGAAAACCCCTTCGCACCATCGGCCTTTGAGGTCTGGACGAAATTATTCTGTGGCTGGTACACTGCAGGATCTACGAAGGCAACACGCTTGTGTCAGTATCGTTCGTGTAATGGGGTAGGTCGAACACGGCGTGTACACACGCGCGGGCACACAAGGGCTGATGACGGGGTGTGAGTCTAATGCTGGGAGCTTTGAGGGGGATCTCCTATGCAGCATGTAATTCCATTGGTGTGTTGTACAAAGGAGCGGAAGCATCGAAGTCACCCGCACACCAACGAAACTCGCGTTGCCGCACGATCAGCCCAGTTATAAAGCGCACTTGCGGTTTATCAATTGTAAACTCGAGTTTTTAGTTCGAAGAAAAAAGTCATTGACGAAAGACGATCCAAGACTGTCGGTAAAGAAAGGTCTGTAGATCGAACAAAGTTTTATTCTACAGACAATCGTTTTTTTTTCTTGATTTAAAAATGTTTTTCTCGGACATTTTTTCTACAATTTTTTTTTGCTAAACATATCATTCGTATTCGGAGCACCGTCTTCATCCGACAGAAGACGCTGACAATCGATTCTCGGAAAAGTTCGCGACACGTGATCAAAAATTCATTACGGTTTCCGTTACTGACTGAGCTCTGCTTCCAATCTTAAAAAAAGATCTTTAAAAAATTAATGCCAAAACAGCGTATCTGGAAATCTTTGAGAGTCTTTCACTTCATTCATATCTTGGTACGAAGTTCCATCTAGAAGTAACTCGTGGATCGTCCGTAGAAGGTTTCTAAAAAAAAATCTTCGAAAAATGACAGCCAAAACAATGTAGCTGGAAATCATCGAAAGTCTTCCGCTTCGTCCACATCTTGGCCCGAACTCCCATCAGGAAGTACCACGTGGATCGTCCGTAGCAGGGGGACAAAACCTCCCCCCTCGTACCGGCGTTCCTCATCAATGTCGCCGTGAAAGAATGCGTACAATGAACTGAGCGTGTCACGACGGAGCTTCGACCGCTTGTTCATTCAATGCCCATCCCCTTACCGCCTCGTCCCGAGCTTTCTGTACTAAACCCCACGGGGGAGGCGACGTCGCTCGGCAATAACCGATATCCAGTCGAAGATTGCCAGGCATAATGGCGGATGGAATTTTTATGGAGCTGCATTTTTCGGACTGAATGTTTTATCGAGGCCAGTCCCCTTCATACCCTGCACAGTTCTTCATCCCCGTGCCGCTCTCTCGCTGTCCGATGGATTCTCCCCGTAGAATCCGGGCTTCCGACCCAGCAGCCCCGCGAGATTCTCTTGTCCCAATCGCATCGGTCTGTGTACACGCTCACAATTTCTACTTGCACGTCTTCCTCGCCGTTTCTCTCGCCGTTTCTCTCGCCCAGCGTAACTCCATTTTCTCCATACTTCTCTCTATACCGTTCAACAGTGGACGCTTTAAAATTCACCACTTCTCTACTCCACCTTCTGACGTTGCATCTTCCGGAAAGAGAATAGGATGGAGGCGGAGGGGAGAGAAAGAGGGAAGGGGAACAGCTGGAAATCCTCGATGCAGACGCGTTCGTCTTCGTCTCGAAGACCTCCGCGTCTCGGACTAACCTCCAGAGAGCATCTACTCTATCGCACCCCGACGCGCACTCGGCTATTCCACTGTGGGCCATCGGCTCTATTCTTCGGGAGGTACGTTAAAAGCAATCCATACTTGATTCCACCCCAGATCTCGTCGGTACTTTCTTCGCTATTTTTCCTTATTCTCTCAGACTTTTCTAGACCTTTTTTTTCGTCTGGCGTGTACGTAGATTGGCTAGAGCGGGACTTTGTGCCGGAAAATGTCAGAGAACTGACCTTTGTAGGATTCTTAAAAACATTGTTTGCGCAACTTTTTAACGAGAAATTGCAACAGCGATTTATTTATTTTTTAACGAATTTTGACAGAAAGTCTTAAAACAAGTGTCCCGAAGGATAACATTAAATTTCCTTATGTTTTGAGACTTTTATAAATTTTTCTTTTCGTCTGTCACGTATGTAGATTATCTGAAGCAGGACTTCGTCCCGGATAGTGTCAGAAAACTGACCTTCGTAGGATTTTTTTGAAATACTGTTTACGCAACTTCGTGACGATAAATTGTAACAGCGACATTTATTCTTTCTAAAATAAATCTTAACAAAAACTCATGAAACGCGTTTCCCCAAGGATAACAGTAAATTTCCTTGAATCTCCCGGGCAGCTTTGCGCATCAGATTATGCCGAGAACGCCTCGGCCGTTGCGTTAAGTCCCTTTTACAGTAGCGAAGCTACAGTGTTTACGTTTCACTACCGGATTATCGAGCTGCTTAATAAATTAAAAATTTTACACTCATATCGTGTATACTTTTCCACTACAGTGTTTACCGCCAAATGCTCTCAGGCTGACGGAGCTTCTGCCGTACGAGGATCAAAGTTCGACCCTCGATCTTCGAGAACGGTGAACTTGAGGCTCGCCCGACCATTCGCTGCCGTTACCACTTCGAAACTCCGGCGTTCCTTTTTTTCTCTTTTTTTTTTTTTTTACTGTCGGCCTTTCGCATCGCCCTCCTACAGGAGATATATGGAGTACCGTGTAGTCTCTTCGCGATGGCACTTCTGTAGTGCTCTGCGGACACGAGAGCATCGTTCGGTACGCGGGTATATGATTTTCCAGGAGATCGACCGGAAAAATGAGAATTCTAGTGGGCACTCGATCTATTATGTTGCGTTTCGCCGGAGAGGGGGGGGGGGGGGAGAGGTGGACAAGAGGGATCGAAAAGGATGACGAGGACTATACCGAGGGCTGGTTATGTCGCGGGCGGAAAAGGATGAGGAGGAAAAGGCGACGGAATCGCGGCGTATTCCACCCCCTTTATGACCGTTTTATAGGGTCGTTTCTGCAGCTCCAGCGGCAGAGCTTCCTACGTTCCGTTTCACTTTCCCTCCCTCGTTTCCTCTTTCGCCACCCGCTGTTCTCTGTAAGAATCTTCGATGTCATCGAATGTATATGCACTGCGCAGAATATATGTGGCTACGCGAAGAGCCCCAGGATTTTTAGTACGTCGCGATAGCGCAGCATCCGAGCAGAAGTTCGGAAAGTGGCGGAGAAAGGAAAATATCTCCCAAAAGTGGAAATGGACGAATATAGCATTTTATGATCTTTTTCTCGATTTTTTTTTTTTTTTTTTTTTTTCGTATAACGTCTTAATCTGAATGAAGGGAATATTATTTCATAGAGCCATATTTTGCACGTTATGTTTTGTGAAACAATAATAATTAACCAATCTTCTCGATAGAAATGTGTACTTTCAGTCAAAGGGTTACAAAAAATAAAAATAAAAATAATCGTGAAACCTTGAAAAGTAGTAAAATAATTGCGAACAAGCTTCGTTTGCAAAACCCTCCCCGCACTACCCCACCAGTGCCAATTCCCTTGTGCCCCGCGAGCCCCGTCCTATTTCACGTTGCCCACAACAAGGAGCCTTAAATTATTTTTCTCTCGTCAGGTAACTTCGGTGGAAAAACATCCTGTTCGGCCGACTTGCTCCGAACACTCTTTTTCGTTATTTTCGGCGATACAATATTTTTTCGTGGAATCTTATTTTGCCTGTTATGTTGTCGAAAAAAAAATAATTGACCAATCATCTCAATAAAAATGCGGATTTTGAGCCGAAGTGTTACAAAAAAAAAAACAAATTTATCCCTAACTTAAAAAAATAGCAAAAATAACTGCGAAAAAGCTTCGTTTGCAAAATACTCTCCGCGCTGCCCGACCCGTGCCAATTCCCTTGCGCCCGTGAGAGCCGGCCGCCTCGTTTCATTTCACGTTGCCCACGACCGAGGGACTTAAATTTTTTATTTTTTCAGGTAAATTCTGTGGAAAAACATGTTGTTCGGTGGAGATGAGCTCGTTGCGTGTTTCCCCTCGGCGTGGCTTCGATCGGCGTTCCCGGTGGTTGGACCGTGTAACTGGGCCGCGAACTATGGCGAAGTTGTATTACAGGTACGTGAGAGAATTTTAGTTGATGGTTCGTCGAATACCGGCAGCTATACCGGTATTCGACCCTCGCCTGTATGTCGGATCGCGGCGTTACGATCCGTCGGTGCGCGCACAGCGCGTGTAACGCACACGGCGCCTCGTTCGTCGGGCTGCTTTGCGCACTACGCGGTAGCGGAGCGTGACCGTTTCTCCGATCGGCAGGCTCGGGAGCAGCGCCTGGTGTTTGCCCGCGTCGTCTCGTTCGACGGAATGAATGACATTAAATTTAACGTTGTCAATTTATCGAGGGTGCGACAGCGGCTCTTGTACCTTCCTGGCTGTACGCCGACACGCGCAACCTCGGTAGCATTATTGCGCACATGTCGCGCTTCGTAAATATTAACTATGCACAACTACAGGACGTTTCAACAATCATGCGGCATGTTTTTGGCAAAAGAAAAATAAAATTGAACAATTTTAATTCAGGTTGACTCTTGCAGTTTCCGTAATCATTTGTCTATCCGACCGACTCCGAAGATGGTTGTACGGGATTGTGCATTCAAAAAATCAATAGTTTCGACGCGGAGCCGGAAGTCGGTCGGTAACTGAATCTGCAATCCATTTATTTCCCGAGTGTCTCAACCATTTTCGTCCCCAAGCAAATTTGCCAGCCGCCTCGTGCAATAGTTGCTCGTCGGAACAGTGTGGCGACGGTGAGAAAAATAGATTACAGATTCCGTTACCGACTGAGCCGGCCCGGGCGGCGCGGGAAATGCACATCGCCCCGAAAGAACCTTCATAACTTGCTATTTATTATATAACTCTGCGCAACTATAGGACGTTTCAACATTCCATTGGCAAGTTTTTGGTATAAAAAAAAATGGAGCAATTCAAATTCAGTTTGACTCGTACAGTGTTCATTATCATTTGCGTATCCGAAGAACACCGAAGACGGCTCTACGGGAATGGCCATTAAAAAAGGTAATAGTTTTGACGCATGGCGGACTCGGCGGGTAACTAAATCTGCAATCCATTTATCTCCCGAGTGTTTCAGTAATTTTCGTCCTGAAGCAAATTCGCCAGCCTCCTCGTACAATAGTTGAGCGGATAATTTGATTCTCGTCGGAACGGTGCGGCGACGGCTCGAAAAATGGATTACAGATTCCGTTACCGACCGAGCCGGCCCGGGAATGCATATCGCCTCGAATGAACCTTCCCAGCTCGTTATTTTGAATCTCTCTGTACGCAAATATGAATCCCCATGATACAGTGTCCTATGCCGCGCAGCGTACTCTCCCACTGCGTTGGTGTACAGTGGGGTCTCGTGTGCGCGTCAATTTGAACAAGAGTGAGCTTTCAACGGTGAACGAGAGGCGACGTGTATGAAGCACGGGTGTGCAAACACGTAGGTATCATTTGAGGGGACATTCGATGCCCTGCATAATATATAGACTCTGCGGGCATGCATGACGTTGCTTCTCTCCCCCCCCCCCTCCCTCCTCCCTCTCTATATGTACGCGTGTGTATCTCGTGTCTGTTAGGACCCACCTCACCTCTCGTAATTGATTGTAGCGACCTGCGGTTTGGCACCCGCTGCTCGGAAGTGTTCGCAATTACTACAATGGAACTAGCCCCACGGTCCGGGCGCAAAGTTAATGGTAAAATATTCATTTCCGGAATACCGCGGCGATTCGAACGTGCGGCCGCGGAGGCGGCGCGGCGACGACGCCCGTGGTGCGCCAGCGGTCGCACACGCACAGTTTTCCCCCTCTCTTACCACTCCCGCCCCCCCCCCCGACTTCGCTGGTCGGTCTGTGCTTTTCAGCTCT
The DNA here is from genome assembly GCA_964017025.1 of Stenichneumon culpator. Lineage (NCBI taxonomy): Eukaryota > Metazoa > Arthropoda > Insecta > Hymenoptera > Ichneumonidae > Stenichneumon > Stenichneumon culpator. Next base: position 12,085,459 of record OZ024779.1, on the reverse strand, counting down.
ATCTACTCGCTACCATCGAATCGCTGCAATGCACGACGATATTATTCCATCTCTCTGTCCCTCTCCCTTTCTCTCACTCTTCGGCTCACTCGATCCTCCGAGTTGGTACACGCGTGACCGAGCACTGTTCAACCGTGAAATTATGTTCGCAGCATTAATTTTCACCGGGTATGTCGTTCGCGCCGCTGCAGTATGTACAGATGATTTTTTTTGCTTCTTTTGTTTTTTTCCAAAAACAATAATATAGCCGGCTATCGCACACACTCGAACGAATCATTATTTACGATCAGCATCAAATACACTCCACTACCACATCTCGCGTATGGAATCAATAATTCGGTGGACATATTGCAACGGGGTGTTACGGTCCGGCTATTAATAAGCCTGGCATCTGCGAGTTGGGATAGATTGAGATTTATTGGACGTCTCGCGGGGAGGCTGTAAACTATTTTAGTGCATTATTTTTCGGAAAGTGTCGGAATGCCTTCTGCGTTTGATACCGAACGAATTTGTTCTCTGGAAAAAGTCTGTAGGACGCGCGGTTTCTTAGTTAGAAGCGGTTTGAGTCTCTGGCCAATCAGATCGCTGGAAATGCGGCTCAAACGAAACATCTCCGTATCTCGTAAACTATGCACTCTAGAAAAAAATTTCTTGGGAACTATTCGCACGGTTTAGCGCCCTGAACACAAATCTACAGGTTTTTTGGCTTATTTCCTTGCCCTCTCCGTACAACACCAATAAAAGTTCCTTTGACGGCCGACGCGCTCAATGCACCAAACTTTGAAAGAAGCCTGGCGTCACTCCTCATCGGAAACAGAGATAACATTACAAACTCTCTTTACCGGCGGTGCGAATTCGACCTCATTCCTCTCTCCGAAGATTCGAACCTTCGAGAAAGATTCGTCGCGTGCCGGTTTCTCGTGCGCGCTCTCGAACCATCCCGGGGCGAGTTCCTACATCGCTGCTGGGTTAACCACGCGCGGGGACCATGAGAATCGAGCCAAGCTAAGCCTAACTTCGAGTTGAACTATTCGGTTCGACTTGCGTGGACGTCGGAAAGGCACGGGGAAGGTTTGAGGCAGGAGCGTTTAAACCCGTGCGGACGTCGGAATCCTCCCGCATATAGAGAGAAGCTTCCGTTAGAGCTAAATGCAGTGGATCCCAACACCGAGACCTCGCTCGTGAGAGCGCGTGGCCCGAACCGACTGCGGTTCGGGTTCTCTCATAAATTACCAAACTTCGTTTGCCACGGGAGAAACGAGAGAGACATCGCCCGCTGCATCGTCTCGGGGTCGCTTGCTTCCACTTCGAGCTTTCCGCGTATCAAAGCGTTATATACCTATTGTGCCTGTCCGCACAGGACCAACCCCCCACGGACGCCCTCCCACCCCTTCGGCCGCCGGGCTCGTACAAATCCCCGAAGACTCAGCCTTGCGTATACGTCTTGCCCTCCATAACCCGTGTATACCTTCCTTCCCTTTATTTACCATCCTGATAAGTTTTCGTGACGACTCTCCGAGCAGCTGTTGGAGTTGCACGACTATACTCAACCTCCCCCCCCACCCCCTTCCCTCGACATCTCTGTGTGTGCCTGCAATATGTTCCACTTTCGCGTTATTTCATTTCATTTTACTCTCTTATTTTTTTGCGTGCCAAAAACTTATTTTCTTTACTTTTGCGTCCTATCGCGATAGATTTATTTTTTATTTTATTTTTTCTCGGAAAACCGGTGACTGATTGAAGTTGGTCGTTTATGATGGAAAAAAAATATATGCTCAAAGTATACTATATTGACTATACGCTAATATCCCCTCTCCGAACGTGCCTGTGTGTGCCTATAGGGTTGCAATATCTTTCACTTTTCTGTTATTGAAATTATTCACTTTGCTTTTTTTATTTTTTGCGTGTCACAAACTCTTTTTGCTTATTTTGTCTCCCTATCGTGATAGATTTTCTATTTTAAATTGCTTTTTTTATTTTTGCGTGAAACCGGTCAAAATGAGTCGCTTATGACGAACAGAGAAATATGTACTCAAACTATACTCAAACATCTCCTCTCTCGATGTGTCTGCGTGTGCTTGTACGGTTGCAATATGTTCCAATTTCGCGGTATTTAATTTCAGTTTTCTTCATTTTTTTCGTCCTCTCGCGATAGATTGTTTTGCAATTTTTTTTTTTTATTTTCGCGAAAACACGGTGACCGATAAAAATCCGTCGTTTATGATGAAAGCAAAAAATGGAAAATTATTTATAAACGTTTCTGCAAACTTTTCGTGCGTCCCTCGTCCATTATTGCACGATCGTTGTCACAACGAACGATACATTCGTCTCCGAGTAGGTCGAAAAAAATCACTTCTCCTCGTCGCGTCGGACTTTAAGAGATTGACCGATTGGGAATTCAAACCACGATGCCAGCATCAATCCGCGACGAATATGATCCCGACAGCCCTTCCCCAGCTGCTCGCGATTCCCTCGTTATTTCATTTTATTTCCGTTCTTTACTTTACGCTTTTTCTTTCTCTTTCCTTCTAAATTCTTTCTCTCACATATATTTTTTTCAACGTTCGTCATGGCGAAGCAATTCCAGACATTTTTCTTTCACGTCCAGGGGACTTCAGCCGGAGCTATACGTTTTCGCTTCCCGGGACTTAGATTCGAGGCAATTTACCGCTGCGAGGTTTCCAACCCCCCTTGCCAACCCCCCTCGACCCTCGGGCTTTTTTTCTACCCTTCATTCACTCGTGCCCATTCCTCCGCACGATCGCCACACTCGCACGCTGGACTCTCGTGGCTCTCTTTTGCTGGCTCGACGTGTAGGGGTTTACGAAATTTCTCTCGTATATTGGCTCGCTCGAACTCACTTTCCTCTGTTTCTCGCTCTCTCTCTCTCTCACTCTCTCGCCTCGATGTCGCCCCTTTTCTCACGGTTTCTCGATCCTGTTTACTGTCTTTCTCGAACGCTTGAGGACTTCGTGGCCGGCAACCGGAGAACCGACCTCGACCAGGGGTTTCTCCACGACAATCAAAGACCGACAACTTCCGGCTGGCGAGCCTCCAGACCGTAATCAGTTTTCGGACGTCTTCGTTTGTCCAGCTTCTCTGTCCCTGCGTGTCTACTGTATATACGTATACGGCGTATATATACATATACGTTTAGTGCTAGATGAAGGATTCTCTCTATGTACGTAGGTCCGTGTCGTGCCCGGTCCTGGTACTCGGTGACCCGTGATAAGTAACTGAGCAGCTTTCGGCCACCTGATTTTAGCCATCCACAGTGACACCCATCGAGCGACCGGCGAGCGTGCCAAAAGCCATCGCCGTCGACACGTCGAAATAGCCAAATCATTTGGAGTTTGTTGTTTTGATTTTTCATTCCGGAACTAAAAATAATTAAGAGACATTCAAAAATTCCCGAGATCGCTTCCAACGAGTGTGAGATAGATCAGTTTTTTCAAACAAAACAGAGCCAAGTGCCATTCGCGCGTAAGGTAGCATCGTTAAAACTATTATAATTATCATTACAATAGTTTTAACGATGATACCTTACGCGCGAATGGCACTTGTCACTTTTATTATATATTACATATGATATATATATTATATATATCATAGGTATACATTATAATTATAGTTATAACTATAATTATTCGGTGCGTCGTGATAAGTAACTGAGCAGCTTTCGGCCACCCGATTTTATTTGACCTGAAGCCGTCGATGGTGACACGCATGGAGCGACCGGCGAGGGTGACAAAAATCGTTGCTGTCGATACGTCGAAATGTATACATCATTTCGAGTCTTCTCTTCTTTTTTATTCCGGAATAAAAAATAATTTAATCAAATTAAAGAATCCTCGGCATCGCTTCCGACGGGCATCAGATAGGTTATTATTTAAAATAAAATAGTACTAAATGCCATTCTTGCGTAGAGTATCATCGGTAAATTCATTATTATTATTATCACTAAAATTATTCGCGATTTCGATAGAAATTTTCGCGTAACCGATGCGGCAGCGAGACCGCGCAGCGGCGCCGGTGGGCCCACGAAAATTCATAACCATCGAGAATTTTGCGTGAATTTTACAAACAGCTCGTTGTCACGCGTACAGTAAAAAATTTGTGACAATGGACCGACCGTTTCCGCCTGTTTTTTTTTCACGTTAAATCGTACCGTCATATTCACCCCTTCCGCCCCTCCCCCGGACGTACCCACATGGGCGCTCGTGTGCCTGTACGAGGAATAAAACACTCGGTATTTTCCAGCTCACTGATAGCAACGGGAGCGAGAGGTACGTTTGACGTGTAAATAATAAAAGTCCATTCGCGCGTCCATGGTCGCCCAGCGTTCTGTGCATTGCCGTTGAAGCCGATCTGCCGTATGTGTATATATACATATATATATATCATATACAAATGGAGTTCCGGAGGAGCGTACACGCGCCGTTTCGGCATCAATGTTAAATAGAACATGTAAAAAACATTGGAAACGGAAAACGGACAAAGCGAGACGCGTGGAAAAACAGTGAAAATTCGCCGATCGGAAAGCTTCGGGCGAGCGTAATACCTCCTGCATCCCGCAGAACAATATGTACCGAGGGGGGGGGGGGAGAGGGTGGGTGAGTGGGGGGGGGGTTTCTGTTGTATTTCGGTGCCCATGTGCAACCGGTATATTTCGTCATGGCGGGGGAGCGAGGACGGTGCGCCGGGGGCGTGGGTGGGGGGGGGTGGCAAAATGTATACGGGCTTAGCGAAACTTCGCTGTTGACAGGATTTTGCCGGGGGGTTGCCCTCTTTGTGAAGGACCGCGAACGCGCGAGAACTCGATGTAATTGTATAAGGGCCAAAGACAGAATGCCGGCATTCTCTCTATGCGCCAACCGGGCCTGCCGCATTGTCAACGTGCAGCCCTCCGGTGAACGCGCATATGCACCTGCTGCGCGATGGTCCCTTCGTTACTGACGCGTTTGCAAAGCGCCCGGGCGAGCCGGGCTCACGTCCGGCGATGCGGACGGGCACTGGAGATGGAACCATGAATTTCATAGGCGCGATGAGTCACGCGAGCGAGGATACCTGATTTTGGGTTTTTTCGACCAGCTGGGAGGGGAGGGTTTCTTTCTTGGGCGAACTCGCGGGTTCTTTGGGGCACGTTACATATGACGGTCGGTAATGAAGAGTATAATTTTTTTTTTTTTTTAGACGTAGGTAGATAAGATAAAGGGCCCAGTTTCTGACACTTTCCCAGTTTGTGAGAGGGTAGCTCTAGCATAGTCGGCTCACCCCACGATTTGATATGCAGCGAATGGGTAGCGCGCGTTCGGGGCGTTACGAACTGCGACTCTTGGTCCGCCTTGTTTATCCCTGTGATTTTACACGCTTAAAGTGAGGGAGATGCATAGAAGTGTCATAAGCTGGGCCTTTCAGCTTAGATAGATAGATTTCTTTATTGGGTACTGGGATGACTCCACTGAATGGCAAGCAGTACAGTTAGCGATGCGGCAAAGGAGAGTACAGAGAGCCCAATTTCTTGAGCATAATAGAAGTAGATGGTCGGCTCACCCCACCATTTGATATGCAGCGAATGGGTAGCGCGCGTACGGGGGGTTCACAAACTGCGACTTATGGTCCTTCTTGTTTATCTCTGTGATTTTACACGCTTAAAGTGAGAGAGATACATAGAAGGGTTATAAACTGGGCCTTTTAGCTTATATAGATAGATTTCTTTATTGGGTACTGGGATAACTCCCCTAAGTGCCAAGTAGTGCAGTTAGCGATGCGACGAAGCAGAGTCTTGAGCATGATAGTAGTCGATAGTAAATAGCCAAGTAGCAGAGTAAAGAGAGTTCGCGGGTTCGGCATAGTTACACGAGATTAACAACATGTTTACAACACGATTAGCCACCACATTCTAAGCAAGTCTAAGGGCTCTAAGGGGATGTATGTAATATATTGTGCGAGCGATATTGTATCGATACAAAATTCCCGGATTATTGGATCCCATGAAAATGTGACGAATTCCCGGTCGCTCGCGGAACGTCGATTCAACCCAGTGGCTCAGCACAGCTAATAACGTAAAATACAAAGAGATCGATAAACAAAAAAAAGACTATCGAGCTCAAGCTCGAACAATTATTTACAACATGGAAGCCACGAAACCAGGACAATGTATTGGTACGAAAATACAGAAGTTCGTTGAATAGAAACGCTCGCAAAAAATTGTGACACGATAGAGTCCTATTTTTCCACGGACGTGAGACAAAATTATTATTATCATCGATAAAAAAAAATTGCCGGTTCTTCGACCCCATGAAAATTTGACGAATTCTCGGTCGCTCGCGGATCGTCGCTTCAACCCAGTGGCTCGGCACAGCTAATAAAATATCACACAGAGAAGTCGATTAAAAAAAGAAGTCTATCGAGCTCAAGCTCGGACAATTATTTACAACATCGCAGTCATGAAACCCGTACAATGGGTACGAAAATACAGAAGTTCGTTATAGAAATGTGATAACGAACGTGGTGATTTCGTAAAGCCGGACAGTATATTCTATACATAGCTAGCAGAAAGGAGAAATCCAATCCCCCATCAAACTTCGAAGCTCGACTTGACTCGTTGCTATTTCTGTAAACTCAGTATCAATGGTGAAACTATAGTCTATTGAATGAGGATGAGGTCGTCACTCCCCCGCCCCCCTCCCCCCCCCATCCCCTTTACATGCTACAAGAGCCCCCTTCTAGGTACATCGAAACTTCACTCAATAACCGGGGTAGGATACGCGTCGGAGGTACCTAATACAAAAGCATTGTAAACGTGCCCTTAGAGTTGGCATGCGAGGCGAGGATGCCGATGGAACGTACCAGTCACAGGTGTATGGAACGCCGAGTGAATGTTAACCGTATCGAGTCAGACCAGTGGCCGAGGCTGTCTGGTGCAGCCAGGGACTTGCCAGATGCGGTTCCAGCATGGTCAAACGCTTCCGTAACACACCGTTGGCTCTCACGCCGGTGGTCGACACTCCGGACCACCCCGACACACTGTGTGTATCCAGCTATACAATATTAAACCATAATAGGCACACATATATATATGTATATGTATATGGACAGGGAGGCTTCATTGTGGAACGCGGATGGACAATACCAAATTTTCAACGCCGACGGGGGAACGCGTCGACAAAGGCACCGGACTACAGCTGAATTAACTACTGTCGGAACATAATGAACGCCCTTCGATGACCGCGTGAAATTTACGCTCAATCGTTTTTCGACGCATTTTTCGAATTGTATTAATGGTTTTACGTAACTCGGAGCATTTTTGTTTTTTAAGTGGGTTATTTTTTTCTGCATGGGCTAGCAGAGCTGTTGCAGAAAATTCGGTCGGTGTGATGGAATTGACGGAATTGGGACGATTTTTTAGGCTTCAGGCGTGTGGGCAAAACATGTTTACGGTGGGTTTATTTTATTTTTAGCTGGTGGCAAAAGCGAATTGGAAGTGTTAATATGGACGGAAATGCTTTATCGTGGAACACGGATGGATAATACCAAATTTTCATCGCCGACGGGGGAACGCGTCGACAAAGGCACCGGACTATAGCTGAATTAAGTCCTGTCGGAACATAATGAACGCCCAACCCTTCGATGACCGTGTGAAATGAACACACAATTATTTTTTGACGCATTTTTCGAATCGTGTCAATCGATTTACGTAATTCTGAGTTTTTTTTTAAGCGGATTAATTTTTTTTTTTGGACGATGGTGTGCAGAGCTGCGCAGAAAATTAGATCAGTAGGATGAAATCATCGGGATTGGGACAATTCTTTTATGTTTCGGGCGTGTAGGCAGAAAAATGCTTGCGGTGCGTTTTTAATGTTTTGCTGGCGGAAAAGCGAACCGGAAGTTTTAATTAAAGGAAACTCTACTGAGTAAAAAATATGAAGAAAAAAATTCTGAACATTTTTATCAAAATTCGGTGAAGCATCGTCAAGCCGTTTGAAAAAAACAGCGCTTTATCTCGCCGAAAGGCGCATCGTTAAGAAATGCTAATGCCCTATTTCTGTCATCAAATTTTCGAAGTGCCTCCTCAGCCACGTGCGACTCGTGTTAAATTATCCTCAGCAAGTTCCCACTCAAAGTCCCGCGTCGAGGGGCCTCGAATAAATCAAAGCCCGTTTTGCATTTCTTTTAATTGGCGCAGTTTATATTTCCGACACGAGTGTAATTACTGTCTTACGCATGAAATCACTGTTCAGAAGGATGTTGTACGTCGTTCTTCTCGACTGCCTCGTTTCCCCGCTTGTTCATCGTCTTACGCTACGTTAAATATTAATAATCCTATTTTTGCACGTAACCCTCTACAACGTACTGCCTTCGACTCTCTATATCCCGCAACGACCGCGCGGTAAGCAGAGTTTAGCTTTTCCGCATAATTTATTAACGCTCGGTTTCCATACAGTTACGTCTTTCCGTGACCGATGGTGGTTGCTACCGCGTTTCCGGTAAAACTGTGTCAAACGTGATACGCTCGTCCCGAAGCGTACCCTATGATACGACTACTTACGTACCCTACCGCCGTACAGCGTACGGAGGAGAGCGGGGCAAAATGGAACCCGGGGCAAAACGGACAGTTCTCACCAATTTTACCCCGGACGTCAACAAAATTCAAAGTTCCATCTCTAATGGGTTATTCCAACCGAACTGGTCCATTTTACCCCGGTGAATTTTTCCCGTCTGTTTTGTCTCGGTCCACTTTGACCTGGTCCATTTTACCCCCGGCACAACGTAGCTTCGCCTCCGGCTCGTTCCCTCGCGCTGTTTTCCTTCGGTGTACGACTCTGTACGACGTTTTTTTTTTCACGAGCTCTCCTCTCATGCACAAGCACCCTTGTAACGAGGCTAGATCACTCACGTATGCGCATCGAATATTAATGGCTCTCGAGCGGAGCGTAGAACAAGAGAGTGATATTCCGTCTCATTCATCCATTCCTCTTCGTTTTCTTTTAACCTCTACTTGTTTCTACTTTTATTTCCTTATATACACTTAGGCGGTGTATATATAACTGTGTAGAGCGCCGCATTATGCAACCGGCTACGGCTAGTTAATTTATATACGTTTCAATCGCTTTCTCGGACCAAGCTGCCCCGCCCGCCTCCCTTCTCGTCTTTGCTGCTGCTGTGGAGGTTTTTTATTTCTTTTTTTTTTCTCATTTTCTTTTTTTTTTCATTTCGAGGAAAGTTCGTTCTCGAAAAGCGGGGTTTTAGTTTTCCCTCGAGGGAAATAGCTCGTGGCGTTGAGGGGGTTGAAGGTGAAATATTAATGTGCCGCGGGCGAGAAGAGAAGACTTTTAAGTCGAGAGAGTAGCGGCGCAGACGGCCCGACGTGGTGAGCACTACTAATTTTCTGTCGCCCAACTAGCTCAAGCCGATGCTCGGGTCTATACGCGGAGTTTTAACCTGAGTGGCGCGGCAGTCTGACCGTATCCGGCGCTAACTACTTATATTACCGGTGAGCACTCAGCTTTTTTAACCAGCTCCGATGCATATCCATTGTGTAATCTCTGAGACACCGGGAAGAGGAATGGGTCTTTTTAGTTTCTTATCCGGTAACGTGCACTGAATTGCAATCGGTAGACTTAAAAAATAATTTATCATCAGAAACTTAAAGTGGAAAGTTCCAAAAATGAACAAAGCTGTACAATCTCGTTCCTAAACAAGGCTTTACAATCGCTTGGAATTGAACAAATTTCCCCGTGGAAAACATTTTCTGCAGTGTATAATTTTCAGATTCCGCGCCTCAAGCCAATCGGATCGCTCCAAAAGCGGCTCAAACGTAAGACTCTTATATCTCGGGAACAGTGAACTTCAGAGAAAAAATGCCCAGGGAACATTTGTTCAGCTTTGCAGTCCGAACATGATTACGCTATCTTTCGGAATTTTTCTTCAACACCCCGTAATCGACACGAGCTCAAGAGGCAATATGAAAGATCGCGATTCTCTTTTCGACGTTTAAAATGCATGGCTTTCCCTAAATGGACAAAAATGAAGCAATGCGGAATAACTCCAAAGGGAGATAAAACATCAATCCGGAAGGCTGAAAATAATTGAAAACTAGAAAAGCGTATTAAAATATGCACGGCAGAGTGTTTTAATAGAGAATGGAAATGAATGAACAAAGGGGAGTCGAGAGTCGACAATTCCGCTCGATACGCCAGTCGGACTTTATCGAGTTACTACAGGAGAAAGCGGGAATATAGAATAAGGCAAGGAGGAGAAGAATGGAGGGACCATACTTTATTCACCGGTCGACAGGCGCACAAAGGATCTCTTTCCTCGAATGTTCCAATCTTATGCGATCTCTTCCATCCCACCGTAGTGGCCACGTTAAAGTAGTCGTAGTCTCGCTCCGCTGTATACAATGTAACGAGACTCTTTGACGTAGGAATAGGAATTATTAACAGAACACAGAAGGGAAGAATCGGAGGAGTTTATATTTCTTCTTTATCCTCTTCCTCTCTTGCCTCCTATCTTCGCCACAGTCGCCTGAATGTCACGGATGCCGAAAATCCCGTTCGGAGCGTCCAACACTCCGTTATGCAAAAATAATCCCCACAAACAGCTGATTCGCGTTAAAAGTATAACATTTTTTAAACCCAAATAATTTAATTTTTTCCCATTGAAATATTTTATTCTCATAAAAGCAACGAAATAATTTTTTGTTTCCCCATCGATAGTAACTAAAAACAATAATGATTTGATCTCGAAAAATATTATTTTACTCGACAACACATTGTTTTTTTTCAGTCTGTCGCTTTTTCTTAAAGAATTCTTTCTCTTCCGCGCGTTCTCACGCGCTGTGGACATCTTGAGCTTCGTTCGGGGCGTTCGAGGACAGCGCGACAAAATTTCCAATTCAGACCCCTGCCGAGAATGGACGAAAAATAAAGGTGGAGAGAAAGAAGCGAGCGAAGCGTTCGAGAGCCATTCACCGCTATCCGATCGGAGTAAAAGGCTTTCAGTGGAAACGAAAGGATTGTCGGAGGAACGACCGCAAACCACAAAAGTCTGATCGTAGGATTGGCAGGGACTTGCGGCACGCTGTCCATTTTCTCCAGAGAATAGAGGACCATCCGGTGGTAAGCGTCCTGGTTCTGTCTGTCTTATGGTTTTCCCTTTTGTTCCGTCCGGTGAAACGTATCGTAAATTTGCATGCGAATCATGGCGCGTAAAACGCCGGCGCCTCTATTGGTTATTTAACGTAACCGCCGAACGGTATGTGGAACGGTATGATTATACGGGGATGGCACGGCGACCAGGATTGGCAGACTAGCGTCGTACCGCGCGGTACAAGGATCGCTGGCGGAGTGAAGAAGAAGAAGAAGCTCGAGGAGACAAGTACTTTGGCCCCGCGGCGGTTATCGTTCGATGAGGAGGACGTTGTACAGGCACACAGCCAGTGCTCCACCGCATGACAAATTGATGGCTGGTACGCGAGCGAGGATCCTCTTTGAATTATCGACGATACTCGAGCGCTTCGTGGTGTACATACTGCGCTGTACAGTGAACCGGAGGGATGGAAAGGGGTCCCCGACCGAGCACTGCGGGAGGTTCGATTTATCGTCGCTGAATCGACACTGATAACGGCGAGAGCTGCGGTACGCTGTTTCACGAAAAATTAGAAAGGACGAGGCCGCTTCGCATCCCTCAAACTTCAGGTTCGTCCTCGTTGTCGGACGCCACAGGTGCCATGGAAATTTATGCGCAATGGAGGATTACCGGAGTGGATGATTAAATCTTGAGATTTTAGGGCTTCGCGGGCATTTGATATGCCGTTTTTGGGCACTTTGGGCTTCCGCTCACAAACGCGAATCAGAGATCGAGCAAAACGACACAATTGGGCCATCTGATGTTCCGTATTTTTTGGTTCAAGATCTTTTCATCTTCGCACTTCAATTTCCATCCTCTCCGTTATCCCTTTTTTTTCTCACTGAAGTCGAAGATATCTCGGTCCGACGGAGTTCCCATGAATCTGCAGTCTGCTACTCGATCGTCCCTGATCCAGGGATCGGGGAAACGTTCTCTTACGATACCCCGATACGAATTGGGGGAGGGGGGGGGGGGGTTGTCAGGGCTTTGCCCTATCGAATCGAGACAGCGCGAAGAAGAATCCTTTCGGTATCGCGCCCGAGTGACATCTCGGGCCTGTAGAGCCTTAGGTCATATCAGTTGCCGTTTTTGGGCACTTTGGTCTGCCACCCTCAAAGAGCCAATCAGGAATCGAGTCAAACGACAAGATTGGTCCATATGATGTTCCATATTTTACGGTCCAAGATCTTTTCAACTTCGCACTTTAATTCTCACCCCCTCCGTTATTCCTTGGTTTTTTTTTTCTGGCTGAAGGTGAAGATATCTCCGTCCGACGGATTTCCCATGAATCCGAAGCCTGCTCCTCGATCGTTCCTGATCCAGGGATCGAGAGTTAATTCGACAGTCCCGTAGTCCCGGGGAAACGATCTCTTACGATACCCCGATACGAATCGGGGGTTTGGTAGGGCTTTGCCCTATCGAGCGAGACAGCGCGAAGAAGAATCCTTTCGGTATCGCGCCCGAGCCTCGGTGGCCGAGAGGGACGAGAGGGTAGCACAACGTTTCGCGCGGGTAAGTGATCCTCTGATCCAGCCGCCCGGCACCAGACCCATAACTCTTCCTGCCCGCGGCGTTCCTGCATCCCCCACGCCGAAGAGTTGGCCGCTCTCCATCCACGGATGCGCGACTGCTTCCTGCTGCTGCTGCCGCTGCTGCCTCTTTCTACTTTCCATGTGCGATTGTGTGCATAGACAAGCCGATGGTGTTCGTTGGTGGTCGTTGTGACTACCGCTGGCCCATTTTGCCATTCCGCGTGCACAGACGATTCTCCGACGGTGTGGATGCTGGAACACTACCGATGCCGCTGCTCGCATCGTGTGTCTATGCTGGCGTGAATTTCCAGGCTGTCAGTGCCTCTTTCTAGTTTGCATATCCATACAGCATGCAGTTGCCGGGTTCCAGTACTTCGTCTATGTCCGGGCAAGTTTGCCTCGCACAGTATCAAAAAAAATGTCTTGTACACTTCGCAAACGCTTCTTGCGCAAGTGTGTCAACGTAAATGTGTCATTTTCGCATTGGTGATCTTCCTTTCTTGTCGATTTAACAATTCCAAATGCAAAGTTGAAATTGTTAAATTGAGAAGAAAACCAGATGGTGGATAGAGCTTCTTTTGTTACTGCGTAGGCAAGATCACTGGTAGTGGTGACATCATGGAAGCTACCGAGTTGTTTTTTCGTTGGGTAGACATGGTCTTGATGATGTGGATCTTGCGGAGGCCTCCATCTAATTTGTGTATCCAGGAAGCGACTAAACGTGATGTGGATTTGTGGAAGGCAGTATCTCAGGATGGCCATGATGTCGTTAGCTTCTACTCGTTCTCTTCCCTCTGTGTACAGACTCGGTTTTATGGACGACGAGTCGATGGGTTAAACGCAGCTCGAGCTATCAGGCCAGACCTTCCTTTTTCCACTACGTCTACCATCAGGCAGTTCTGCCTGGGGCCATAGCTATGACGTCTTTGATAATGATATGAAATGATTTGATGATATCGAATGATCAAACGATTTAATGCGATAACAATATCAATTGATCCGATTCGATAATAATATCAAATGATTTGATTAGATGATGAGAAAATTGAAGGAAATTCAACAATCCGTCGTTCCCGATTCGAAATTCAAAACCTAATGTCTAATGCCCTTCGCGCCCCTCAATGGAGCATACGAATCACAGTGTGACCGGATGTTGCAGTTTGGAACTCCTGTTGGTCTATCACCAGCCAGTTCTGCCTGGGGCCATAATCGGGATGCCTGGGTTCTTTTTCAACTTCGTCCGAACTGCTGATGCTCCAACGATGTGGATGATAGGACCATTATCGTTGGCTATTGTGCATACGGGCAGAAAATGTTTCAACGGTGATGCAGGAAATGGGATTATTATCGCCTCCTATTTCGACTGCGTGCAGAACCCCGGTAATCCCAACGTTCCGGAATTCCGGGCTGCTGTCGGCTCTACTTTATGAACGTACCGACACGCATTCTCGCAACAGCGACGACAGTATACGGGCATTCTGGTAGGTGGAGTGCTGTTTTTTAAAAACTTAGTATGTGCACCAGGCCGTGTTTTGATGTCTCTGCAGTGACGCTGGCGTTGGACACACACACGAGCCGTTGTAGGTTTGTGCCTTCCCTCGACTGACACCTCGGCTGGGCTTATGATTCCCACCGACGAGCGCGACCCATCGCGGGTAAGCGAAATTACGTTTCCGCTTTTACCCCGTCGTACTCCTCCCCTCTACGCTCGGGATGTCTCGTCCCGTAAATCCTTTTACGAGGAGACTCGGGCAACATTCATCCCTGCGAAACGGTCCGCGTTTTCCTGCGTACCAGCGCCGTCCCGTTATGTATTTACCGACGAAAATCTCTTCCATGACCCGCCCGTTACATCGCAACTCCAACATTTTTATTTTCCCGATGTAATCCTTTGGCGCGTAACGAATGTAGGAATGCTAATTGGAGTTTGCGTTTCATGGAACTTTTGGAGCGTTGTGGATAAAGCTCATTAAGGCAAGTCCGTCTCTATCAGTTCCAACGACTTTCCATCGAACAGCATTAACAACATCCGCTAAAGAGAAAGAAACAAACAAAAGCCGGCAACTTCGAGCACCGACCATTTCCCGCCACTCGCAAAGGATGAAAGGTGATTGTGCGTCGTAAATCCATTCGTCTCGGATATCCGCGAGTTTCAACCTCTCTCCTTCACCATATACAACCCCTACTCCATAAACGTTTATGGTACTTACTACAAACCCTGCTCATTAAACCCTTATGCGAAACGGTCTGCGTTTTGCTGCGTACCGGCGCTCCTCGGCTATGGATTTACCGACGAAAATATCTCCCATGACCCACCCGTTACATCGCAACTCCCACATTTTTATTTTCCCGATGCAATCCTTTGGCGCGTAACGAATGTAGGAATGCCAATTTGAGTTTACGGTTCATCGAACTCTTGAAGTGTTGTAGATAAAACTCATTGGGCAAGACCATCTCTATCTGCCTCAGTGATTTTCCATCGAACCGAATTTACATCCACTAAAACAAAAAAAAAACAAAAAAAAAAACAAACAAAATACGGCACTTCAAGAACATTGAGCATTTCCCGCCACTCCCGCGTGCCATCCGACCGTGCCCAAAGGATGAAAGGCGATCGTGCGGCATAAATCCATTTGTCTCTGATATCCGTGAGCTTCAACCTCTCTCCTTCACCATATACAATCCCTACTCCATAAACGTTTATGGTACTCGGATATCCTATCGCGTACAACAGATATCCGCCAAAATTTCTCGTTGTATTTCAAATTTTCTCCACCCACGTGCATTCACGATAATGTGCATATTCCAGAATCACCCAGCAATGCGACCTGGAGTGCCCGATTTCCAGTCCCACAACGCACCCCAATTTATGAGGCCACTGCGGTTATAATTATGGCTCATCATCATCATCGTGCCCAATTACTCGCGTCATTATTATCGTTTCGTGTGTAGCCGGTTTCTGGTACACGCTACCGAAGTGAGATAGATTAACAAGATGCGGCAACGAGACGGTGGCGGAGGGAGAGCGCGAGAGAGTGTCAGAGGCATAGCGGGTGTGCGGCAATGGGATAGCTTGTATCATCATCGATAACATGGTCCATAGAACGGTATCCTCTTGCCTATCTACGCGACCATCACCGGTTCTCGGTGAAGTTGACCCCTCGTCCTGGGACTTCCGAGCAGCGAACGTCACCGGGTGGGTCAGCTTCGTCAAAAAGCGGAATCAGAGCGTAGATATAGGTATTCATGCCGTTTGGGATGTAACTATAGGTCAACCGAGTTCAGGTTCTCCCTCGTCCTCTCTGGGCTGCTGGGCTTCGCGTCTGCGGCGTTCGCAGGTGTGGGTCGAGGTGCGCGTAGGTGTACGTGGGTTACATCTCTCTCGGTACCGTTGGTTGAATTCGGATGGCCGCGTGGTATTGGTGGTAGATAACGAATCGACCCGTGGTCGATCATCGTAATGGGGACGCGGGAGGAACGGCGTAGTCGGGGACCACTACATTTATGTCGGTGACGTTATAACGCTGAGGGAAGGTTGCAACATTGGGAGTGATGGGACGAACGAGTCAGGCGGAGGATCAGAGGAAGCTGGGCTTGGTTTGTGGGACGGCTGGATCGAGCCCTGCGAGAAAGCTTTACGAGCGGCTCGACCGGCATATTCCTGCAGCGTACCCGTCCGTCGTCCCATTGCCAGTGCCGCTGCTGCGCTGGGGACGAGCAGAACCGGAGCCCTCGGTGTTACAGTTATACTATCGCTTTTATGAGCAAACCGCCTGCTGCTGCTGCTGCTGCTGCTGCTGGCGCTACAACGGTCGACGAAACGGCCGCGTCGACGTTCCAAATATTAAATCGGTGCGGAGAACGGGGCTCGCCCGGAAGCTGAACAGTCCAGTCGCGTTCGCCGCAACCGCTATTCCTCGCCGGGACGCGCCCCCGGGAAACTGATTGCAGGGCAGAATATATATAATAAATAAAATTACGAGGATGCTGGAGAACCGACCAGAATCTGCTCTTCGAGATTACCGAGAGCGAAATTTTGAAATCCCTTTCTGTTTCCTCTTTGGTCCTCGAATTCTCACGGGCATTTACACGACGGTTCAGGCAATGATGTACTGAGAACAAAAAATTGTTGGATTAACAAAAAGTTGCGGTGACGTCTGTTCAAAGGTCTTGTTTGTTTTTGGGAAAAATAAAGCGTTGTTTTGTTAAACGATTATTTCCTTCAGTCGATTAAAAAAGACATTTTATGTTGTATCAACCAAATAACACTGTTGAATGTATCTCATCGCGGCCTTACTTAAACCAATCATTTCTTTTTCTCACGGTGGAGCGGGGCAAGATGGAATAGTTGACAGAATTTTTCGCGACCCATCATCAAAGCTCTTTCACCGTCGCGCATATCCATTCGCTTCGCCATTGCATCAAAACGAATAAGTTACGAGGTAGCCAGAGAGAGAAGACCCATCAGGGCGCGCTGCAACATTTATCGGTGGATTAACTTTTGTTCGAGCTACAGCGAAAATCTCCGCTACGACATTTTCCCTGTGATTTTATCCGAGCGCCGGCAAACGCGCGTATACGTTCCGGTATTTTCCGGATATATTTGAGCGACGTGGCCCGCCTCCTGTGCTCGTTATTATCATCGGCGACGGTATCAGAGACATCGCCCTTTTAGCTGCGCACTGCACGACGATCGTCTCGACGCATCCTTATAAAGCGCAGGAATCTTCAAAGTCCCGCGGGGCCTCCGGACGCTGTTCCTAGAATTCTTTTGAGCCCTGTGTAAGATACACCCCCGGATCTATGCAAAGCATCGCCTGCAACGTCGGATTTTTTTTGCTTTTTTTTCTATCCGCCTGTCTCTTGCTTCTGCCGCCGTTCGAGCGTCGCAGCAGCGATTACCGTATTACATTCTACCCCGTGGTTCTACGTACCTTAGCGAGATTCCTGAGGGCAGACGACGCTATTCCTCTTTATTCTTACGCTTTCATTTTATTCTCTGGTTTTACTCTTATTCCCGTGCCTCGGGGGTTTTTTTTTCCAATATACTTATATCCAGCGAATGCCGAAGATCCGGCGGAGCGTAAATAGCTACAGCAGCGATTTTCTTTTGTCGCGGCGCTCGCTCCGAGGAACGAAAATCAAAGTAACCGCGCGGACGTACGGACAAAGTATGTAATCGGTGTGTAATCGAATCCGAGTCTTTTTCGTTGTTGTCTCGAGGAACAACGAGGCGAAATGGGAAAAGAATGCAAGTAAGAAAACGTGGGACGAGAGACGGTAAAAAGTGTTGTAATAAGAGCCGTGGAACGGGCGGGTCGTCTCTCCTATCCGACAAAGCCGCTTAGTCGTCTCGACAGTCTACTCGACGGTGGAATGTCGATTTCCGGTAATTCGAATGCCACGGGTACGCGCTATTATCCTTACACTACTGCGTTTCGACTGTCTTGGAGAGGAAACAGCGAGGCGGATTGGAACTGCCGAGATTCGATGTGTCGCACGATTTGCATTTTTTAAATCCGCTATTGAAAAAAAGAGCATTTCCATTTACGACTTGGGAGCCTTCGCTATATATCTTAATTATATCTGGGAAAATATTCACCAGCCTGAGTTTGCAGAATTTAATTCGACCAGCGAGGACGGTTTTCGGTGAGAATTTTTCGGCGAATTGTTTAATAGGGGAGAGCGGGGCAAAATGGGACAGTGGGCCAAAACGGGACAGTGAGTGTCCAAAAATCAATTGTCCAATAATTTTTACATGCCCCAATTTGGTCACAACGATACATCTGGATTTTCAAACCCGTTTTGCCCCACGGACCACCATCGCCACCATCCAAGAGTTATTGGAAAATTGCGTTTTGTCTCATTATCCCGTTTTACCCCGCTATGCCATTTTGCCCCGCTCTCCCCCTACGTTCGAACTCTGTCGCAGTCGCGGAGGATCCGACGTGATCTCGGAAGCCTTCAACTTCCGGCTCAATAAATATTGTCACGGGTACGCGCTATCGTCGTTATACTACTGCATTTCGACTTGGAAAGGAAACAGCGAGGTGGAACTGGAACTGACCGGTTCCGATCTGTCGCGAGATTTGAATTGGTTAAACGCGCTATTAAAAAAGAAAGTGCATTTTCGTTTTCATCGCGGACAGTTCGTCGACCCCCGCGTCATTTCATAATTGTATCTCGGAAAATATTGACCAGCTCGAGTTTGCAAAATTTAATTCGACCAGCGAGGTGGGCAGTTTTCGGTGAGAATTTCGAGTGACGTTTTACGCCCGGCGGATTGTTCGATACAGTGTTGCAGTCGAACTCTGTCGAAGTCGCGGAGGATTCGACGTGATCTCGGGAGCTTTCAACCTCCGGCCCCGGCCGAAGAGCGAGAGTAGTGGTCGCGCGGATCGATCGATCGTACGAGGAAGGAGTCGAGTGGTTCCGAGAAACCGGCGGCGCACGGTTGGAATCCGTATGTATCTATGTATAGAAAGATGTACGTGTATACGTGTATCGACGGTTCCCGAGAATGTGAAACAGAATGAGACGGAGGTTATACCGAGGGAGAAAGGAAGAAGGCTAAAACTTGCGACCGATACAGCGCCCCGTCCTATAACTCCGAACAAATTATTCAACGTACGATTGCGATGCACCACGCCCCTCTGCCCCGATCCACCGTGGCACCGCGAGCTGACTCTTTGCGCGCACTCGAACTCTGTCAGAGAGAACGAATTTAGTTCCGGCTTTAATACGACGGTTCTCAGACTCACTCTGAAACGGTCGTTTTTATTAATGCCCTCACATTTGCCATTATTGCTATTGAATGAGGCGGAAAAAATTGCTCCGGAAATATTGTTCGAACATCGATCGATAAATCTTGCCATTTCCTTCTATACATCATTTTTTTTTACAATCATTTTTTTAACTAATTTTTCCATAAATCATTCTGTCCATAGATCATTCTTTTCATAGATCATTCTTTCCGTAGATCATTCTTTCCATAGATCGTTCTTTCTATAGATAATTTTTTCCACAGACAATTCTTTCTACAGATTATTTTTTCCATGGATATTTTTCATTGCCATTACCTTTACTTTTTCCATATCCGATATTCGAGCGAACATTACGTTATTCCATTTCATCAGCTCACGCCTTCCATAAAGATCTCAATCATTAAACAATCTCCGACAAATCCGGGAGGACTGGCAAGCCCGCAGGATCAAAAGCCCTCGACGCTGTCGATACGCAGTACAGTCGGCTTCGAGCTTCAACAAATCGTTGAAGATCAATCGTTGGAATAAAAGGGCGGAGTGAAACACTCGAAACGGCTTGCGGATTTTCTCCCTCTCTCCTCGCCGCCCTTGCATCCTTGCGTTCTCATCCCTCCTATATCCCTTTACTTATCTTTTTTTTTCCTCTCGCTTTAACTCTCTCTCCGGGCTCTCTATCTTTCGCCTCTCTCTCCCTCCCGTCGGCTCTCTCGTGGGAATTGGGGATTTGCGGTTTACCAGGGGAGCGTCGTGAGTGCCAGACGGAAAAAAACAAATGAACGGCCCGTCGAGAGAAGAGCGCCAGCGCTGAGTGGGACACGAAACCCCTGGATCTCTAGTCTTTTCTTTTCCCCTCTTTTTTTTCTCTTTCTTTCTTTCTCCATACCGTTACTTCTCCCTCTTTCCATCTTTATCCGTACCGTTTCTTTTCTACCTTTCGTTCGTGTATTTTCAGTCTCTCACCCGCTCGACGCACCCTCTTACAACCCCTGGCGTTTTCTATCCGGAACACCAACCGCTACCGGCACCACCGCCAGCCAGCACCCCTTTTCTTCCGCGTCTCTCCCCCCACCCTCCCCCTCCCTCCCCCACTTCCCTCCCCTTTTGCTCTCGTTCCGCTTCACTCACATCTCTCGTCGACTCTTCTCTACCTCCATTCTACACTTTTCGCAGCTTCACCTCTCCCTTTTCAACTCTTCCTACCCCCCCCCCCCCCCCCCTCCCCATCTCTTGCACGCTACTATCTTTCGGTACATACGAGCGAGCGGGTACTCGGCAGCCGATAAATTTCAAACAAATGAAAAGAAAACAGCGCCTGCGGCCCGAAGATATCCGACACGGCGGAGGCAGCCGACTCTAGGAAACCGGGGCCAGCCCCGGGTGCGCGCACCTCTCGGCCTGTGGAAAAGTTAAATGCCCTCGCGGATGCGAACGACCGAGGCTGAGAGCGACGGATACACCGCGAATGAGGAGCTACCCCCATAATCGTATCTGTCCCTCCACTCTCCGCCCTGACGGGTTTTCTCGTCTCTCTACTTACGCAATTTATGCGCGAAACCCGCCTCGGGTGTATTTACTCTGTGGGATTTAGTTGGCAAACTGCGAGTGGACGACGACGGCTCGGATTTCACGAAACGGGGATATCTCGTTTTTCGGTGTGTGTGTGTGTGTGTTTTTTTTTTGCGGTTCGCGGCATAGATTCGCGGTTGCGCTGAGTTTTAAATAGCTAATTATTACTTTGGTTTGTTAATGGACGGGAAGATTCGCGGGGTGCGAACATGGACCACTCGGCTCTTGGCGACTTTTACACTTCGGGACTGTACGGAGTCATTAAAGTTGTCCGTACTTGATAAATATTTATTTTTCAGAAATATCCACCAATTTTGTTTCTCGTTAATATGATATTTTTCTTGTTGTGATTTTCGTTTTATTTTGATTTCTGAAGATCTATGGAAAGGACGAGACGTGTTTTTTTAGGTGTACATACTTTTCTGTTTGCCTTGATTGATTTGTCACTTTTTATCATTAACAAATTCAGTTAAGCAGTCCGCGGTTCGCTACATATTTAATTTTCTTATCAAACTAAAATCCACCGAATTTACTAAATTATTCGATGGATCGTATGACGATGAAGCTATATATAAGATGACCCGGATGGGCGGAAAATTTCTAGCGGCACCGTCGAACCATAAATATAATAACTAATCACTCCGAGTAATTAAAATGTCGGGTGAATGTGGGGAATGTGGACCATCCCCATTAATGTATAATGATGAATTAATGATCCATGGACCGGGCCATATTCACCACATTGTTATAGTCGTCAGGTATGGTCGAGGTAAATCCATAATTGATTGAAGAGTTAGAGATTTACTAGAATGTGAACGAAGGCGAGCGAACGTCCAACAGTGACGGGACTTCGAGATTAAAGCAAGGGCCTGACGGAAGCAAGACCCTCGCGTGTTGGTGC
Organism: Stenichneumon culpator; assembly: GCA_964017025.1. Classification (NCBI taxonomy): domain Eukaryota; kingdom Metazoa; phylum Arthropoda; class Insecta; order Hymenoptera; family Ichneumonidae; genus Stenichneumon; species Stenichneumon culpator. Next base: position 12,063,563 of record OZ024779.1, on the reverse strand, counting down.
GCGCGCGACACAGGATTCAGAGTGCAGCGGCTGGACCGCAACCGTGAGAGCATGAACGTTCGCACGGAAAGTGCTGACGGTATAAAGATTAACGACAGTCTAAATAAAATATTTCAAGTTGAGTTTCCTATGCTAGAAATACCAATTCGAAATATGGGACCGTTACACATTCGCCCAAATTGAGAAATACGATGAAAAGGTCATTTAGAATATTATTGAATCGATTATTTATTGCCATTGGAAATTCGAGAACGTTGCCTTCGCGACGCTATTTCCAAAATTAATCACGCGAAGTTTGGAATACTCGATGTCGGCTGAGTCGTTGGTTATTTAATCTCACTAAGGTTGGTCGAGAGAAATATCGAGAAAGGGTCCGAAGATAGATGAATCTCATTAAACATTTGTTTACATAATTTTATTATGTCAATATGGTCGGAGAAAGTAACATGTATTGTATAATAACAAGACCCAACATATAATAATTTGTTTACGATTTTTTCACCGCTCGAGCTCGACTGACTTGTTTACCAGTATCTTCGAGACTTTGTTCATTAGTAATTCGAGCAGTCCGATTCCGATAACCTTTGCTCGTGCAACGGATATTCCGAATCGGATGCATCACTGATTCATGAGATGATCGATAAGTCTATATATCGGATGCAGTCGGAATGTACAAACGTGATGCTAAAAGAAAATGCCAAAAGCAACAATTTTCGTCTCGTCCCTCGAGATATTTTAGTCTCAAACACAGCCACTTCCGTTCGACCGGATACACGAAAAACGTACTTAGGAGAATCATTTTTTAACCGTTTACAATAACACATCATTGAGTTAGCGAAATATTGTTTCAGCAAATAAAGTTCCAACGCAGAAAACACCAATTAAATTTCAGACGGAATATGAGTCCTTAAAACACCGCCACTTCCGGTCGACAGGATACACGAAAAACTTACTTAACAGAACTATTTTTTAACCGGTTGTAATAACACATAATTGTGTTAGCGAAACTTTGTTTCAGAAAATAAAGTTCCAACGCATAAAGCAAGTTAACTTTCCTTAAAATGGCGCACGGCAACTAATTTTCCGTTGTACACACAAGTCTCCTTTTTTTCCGTGCAGCAAGCGTGCGGATCTCGAAAAGTGACGCTCATCGACGAATTCAATTATTTCCCTCGGGCACTTTACCCAGACGCCGCATATTTCGTTCCCTCCACATTAGCATGCGTTGAGATCTACAACACATTCTTCCACGGAATACTGATGCGTGAATTATCACACCGCGGTGTCACTGCGGCCCCTGGATGCGCCATGGTATCGCGTATGCTGCATCCGGACGAAAAAGTAATTACGCAATTTACATTTCAAGTTTCGTTGAAGGGAACTCGAGTTGTTCCGTGGATCGGGAGGGAGGAAAAACGATGTTGATGGCTCAGTTCTGGCTGAGCGGCTGACGAGAGGGCTCTCTTCGTCCCCTTCGTTCTCCGCGGTGGCGACGGCGAGCGGGGGATGAAAATGCATTGGGAAACGGGATATTCACGAAGGGTACCGAGAGCGGGTCGAGAGGAAGCCGCAGATGATGTTCCATAGTACAGTTCCCGGGGCTTAGACATTTGACAGCTCGGGAAATTATATTTCTCAACTGCCATTTAAGTTTGCCCGTCGTTTCGTACCTTCATCAGGTCCAATAGCTGGCAAACGCTATTCCCAGATGGCATTACGCGTATCTATACGTCCATCTGGCTTCGGCGTCTTCTTCCTTCTGTGTTCTCGTGGCGTCTCCGGAGACTTCCTTTCCACTCTCCGTCGCGCGTCTCCCTTCCGTCGCCCATCGCTTCCAGATATCTCCCAGGTAATTCGCACTCCGCGCGTTAATCCCCGTAACCGAGCAGGGTATTCTGCTTCCGACAGTCGCTCTTAATCTCATTTTCGGTTACGTCGATTATGAACCAAACTCGCATCGACGACGATGGAACATTGTCCGGATATTTATATTATTTATATTTATGTGTTATAAATGTTTCGCCATTTTATGCTCTGTTTCGCGACACAATTTAAGTTCAATCTTGAACCACAAAATAGCGGGATGGTAACCAGAATCTTAATTTTAAAAGACATCTGGGAAAAATGCTAATGTCGAGGAAATAAAAATGTCAGGGTAATGAATATTTTCCAGGGGAAATTAGTAAATTCGAATTATTAAATTTTCCGATCGCCAATGTTGAATGTTCGTCTCTATAGTCTATTATGATATAACTAGGTTGTTATGGCTCAGATGCTTCGCGCCCTCGCTATGGACTATACAATTTACCAACCGAAAATTTAGATTTTCGAAGATTTATCAGAAAGACGTCACTTCCGGTTTAAAGATCTTATTTTTCGATCGGAAGTGAAGTATTTCCTGTATGACGTCACTCTGTTTTTGAACAAGCCTTGCACAGACGCGTCACTAAATTAAAACGAATTTACATGCCACCTCGCTCATTAAAATAATTTACAACGAATATATAACGGACCAGGCGAGATCTTGATTAATAATTAATTGATCAATTACGTAATTCTCTCCGGAATGAATAATTCTCTCCCAATTACCGGGCCGGGGCTCGTCTCTTCGGCGTTCTAGTTTCTCGTTATAATGTCTCTCCTCGCTGCTTTCACGTTATCGTAATACATTTTACAATAGTTACGTTTTGTCCGGGATCGGAATATCTCTTCTCCGCACTCTCGGCTGGTATCCATTCCAGCGAGGCCCTTCGGCAACACGGCTTTCCGACGAACACTCAGTTTCGCGGAGATCGACTCGTGCTCGTGGGAAAATGTGGTTTCGCATTACCCTCTCGCGAGGCTAAATTGGCACTTCAATTTTTAACCGAACGAGATTGAGTCTCTCAGGCGGAAGGTGAGACGGAGGGAGGGCGGAGAAAAAAAGCTGGAAGGACTGAGAGGTAGCTCGGAATACTTGGGAGCCAAGCGCAGTGGAACATCGAAGGCATGACGGTTCGCCGGATCCATCTACCTTTCTTTCCTCTCCGACTTCCACTTCACATATCTCTCTCATTTATCGAGATTTCCTTCGTGCGTCTATCACCGCACAACGAACCCACTCGTACCTCTCCATGCCCTTAATGTATAAACGTATAAAAGATTCGAGATGATTTCTTCTCATTTTTTTACTCGAGCATAAGTTATCGACTACTTCGATAGTTGTATCATGGAAGGGACGGCGTACCTGTTATCCGTGGAATCGAGCACCAATTACGCCGTTGCATAACAACGGGTCCTCGAAATACGAAAAAAAAATTAATAAAAATAAACAGACGTGTTCGGCGCTGAATGTCGAAGAAACTTTTAAATGGACTTGCGAAAATGGACTTTCGTGAAGATTAAAATGGAAAATATTGGGTTGGGAGTAAAATAATTGTTATATTCGTGGTCAGCGGGAAAAAAAGTGGAATATAGCTTTGAAACAAAAAAATCGAATGAACAACGATTTTTCAATTTTTGAGCCACTTTTGGAAAAACGTCGATTTTCGTGATTTTCAAAGGTCGATATCTCGGCTCCCAATGGAGCTACGGAAAATCCGGGGGGGGGGGGGGGGGGGGGGGGGCATCGTGTTCTACGGAAGATATACACACGATAGAACCTTGTCCGATCTTTTAGAATCGTTTTATCGTGCCGTTTGAGGGGGTTGAAAAATGCGAAAAACGGACTCTAAAGAGGTAGCCTTGGAATTTTTTGACGACATTTTTTTTTCTTTTTTTTTTAAATGATCTGCCAGGTATTTCGACGTACTTTTTCCCGCTGAACACAAATCCGCTGGCCTTTTTGGGCCCAAAGTACAGTGAGCCATTGAAAATATCGATTTTATGCATGAAAAATCGTATTTTTGGGATTTAAATGGAAAATATTGGGTTCGGAGTAATATGATTATTATATTCGTGATCAGTGCAAAAAATACATCGGATATAGCTTTGAAACAAAAAAAAATCGATTGAACGGACGGGCTACTCGTTATCCGTGGAATCGAGTACCAATTACGCCAATTGCATAACAACGGCCGCACAAAAAAGGAGAAAAAGTTAATAAAAAAAAAAAATAAACCGGTCACGATAAACCTTGAAAAATGAAAAAACTTTATTTTCCATATTTCTTCTCGCGAGTACATATTTTTCGAGCCGCAAGCTGATGAAGTCTCGGCTCCCAGCTCAACAAGCGGGTTTCCGTGTGCCAAATAGTTGTACTCTCGTATTCGTTACTAAAAAAATCAATCGATACTTCCGTTAAAATATTTTTTCTTTTCTATAACATCGTTATGCTTACCGATATCCAAGCGAGTGCTCCAGCATCATTGACGCAGTCACATTTTGTGAACAAACGAATTTAGTCCGAACAGGGATTCAACCGAGTCGAACACGGATTTAATTTCGGACCAATTTATCGACAACGCTGCTGGCGCGGAGCAAGACTGGAAAGCTGGATCGCATTCCAGTTTTCGCGTTAAATAATTGTCGCGGGCAACGGTAATTAATTCGGTATTACAAGCCCGAAAATGAATACAACGTTGTGCCCGTAGTCGTGCGACTGCATGAGTCGTTATTTATAATACCCGTTATCGGCCTGGTTTATTCCATGTAAGCTCCGTGCCGGTGTAACAACGTCGCGGGTCGGCGTTTGACTCGTCCCAGAAGTCAATGTTTCTCACGCTAAAACTGGAGCATCCGCAGCCCGGACAGGACGTCGCTTTACCCGGTAGCGGCAGTTTCTCCCGCGTTTTCTCGCGACCGAGAGTTTATCACTCCTGGGGGTAAGATTTCATTCGGGGACAGAGTCGTCCGGGGCCGCCTAAGTGAGAAACCAAGAACCAAGAACGCCCGAGCGCGAGTCGTTTAACACCTTGGTGTCGTACGTGTGCCAATTAACTCGGTATTTTCGTCATCCATTAAGTTTTACTACGGGGTCGTTAGCCATCGGCGTGTCGCGGCGTCCCCGTGGCAATGCTCCTGTGGATTCCGACGATCTCGAACGAAGGACCGAATTCGAAGAAATTGCGGAATTCTTTCTTTACGATCGTTCAAAGAAAGTGGGACATTTGTTGGACTGTGCGGCATCCGAAAGACTCTGGAAATCCATACATAAACGCGGTGATGATGATGGTGCTTTTTCCATGGTATCGATGTTAGCAGCGGGGGCATAATAATAATAATAATAATAATAATAATAATAATAATAATAATAATAATAATAATAATAATAATAATAATAATAATAATAATAATAATAATAAAGTTCGTGTCGATTGGACACTCACAGTTATCACACAGTACCCACACGGATACTCGCAGATAGTCACAGGTACTCAAGTATGATGTGCAATTACAGTACCTTTTAAGTAATTTTTTATTAATCGTACATTCATTTTACATAACATTTGTATATTAAATTTAATATACTAGGTCATGCATAAAAGCTTCCAATACTGGTACAATAATTTTCATGCACTAACAGTGAACATAACCACTAGTAATGATAATAACAACAATAATACTAATCCTGATATATAATATGATAACATTATATCATTTCTATTTCTATGATATTTATTGTCGATTAAACTGACAAATAAAAAGAAAGTTGGGACCATGTCCGCTACGTGGCCTTCCAGCTGTTGGATTTATGAATTTTTCGACGCGGTATGTTTATCCGCCGGAGCGGTGCAAGGGTTGAATTACCGAGTGTCGTGAAATTTGCATGATTAATCGTTAAACGCCGACTGAACGGGGCCTCGTTCTCGCAACGGCGTTCGCGTGCGCCCGGACGAGGCATAGCTAAATGAACAATGGATAGCGTACGATACAACGGATTTGGTTTCGCAGTAAGCCGGTCGTGCATAAACAATGAATTTCATTCCAGTGTGAATATACATATCGGGGTTGGGGACGAGGCGGAGCGCTGGAGGCGCCGGGCAAGCGGGCAACGCTGGCTGTTTTGCTTGATTTCGTCAGAAGCACACCGATCGTGCGAGAGCCGAAATAGAGTAACACCCGGTGATCGATACGGAGGTACGAACGCTGGTGCGAACGAACGATCGAGAACAAGAGTAACGCGGTGGTCGGACGATTTGACCGAGACCAAAGCCCGCGGAGCTTTTAATCGATTTGGCCCGATCGGATTTGATCCTCTTTCCACTCGCTTCGTCGAAGAATTCCTCGAAATATCGACGGTTTCAATATATTTTTTGTAACCCCTTTTATTCAACGTTTTCATGTCCCTTTTTTCCCTCGTAGATCCGCTCTTTGACTTTTAATCTCGTGCATATTTCGGCACTCGAAGCATCGGGGCGAGGATTTGGGAAAACTTCACCGCACAAAAACTGTAATTTTTTTTTTTTTCAAGGATCTTCGGCGTTTTGGGATTTGGATATAATTGGGCTTTTTATTGAACAGTCGAGCGAAGGTTGGTATCGTGGTTTACCGCATAAAAACATGCAGTACCCTCGAGAAAATGGAATACAGTTTTTTTCACCGAGTGAGTACTGGCTGGGCTGGGGGAGAAGTTTCACATCGCCTCGGGTACAAAAACAAGTTGGAAGCTGTTCGCGAAGTCGAGAATTAACTAAAGTGCGATAATCAATTTTGAAATTTGAACTTAAGTATGAAATAAAGTTTGAACTTAAGCATAGAATCACGTTTGAACGTTAGTATGAAACCAAGTTTGAACTTAAGTATGAAACGAGTTTTGAACATAAGTACGAAAACAGTTTTGAACTTAAGTATGAAAGCAAGCTTAAACATAATTATGAAGTCAGAATTGGCCTTAAAAATGAAATCAATTTTGAACTTAACTAGAACTTAAGAAGAAGTTGCGAACTTGCGACCGAACCTTCTTCGGAAATCTGATTTCGAAGCTCTCAATTGGCACTTCCTGGAAGCACAAGAATTTTCCTCTCGATGCACCTTCCGGTGCAGGCGTCTCGCCTGCGCAGCATTCAAATTCGTCGTCGATAATTTCCCGCTCGGCTCTGCGCCACGGACCCGAAAAGACTTCCTGCGAAGATGTCGCAAAGATCATCGACCTTCCGGGCTCTTCCCTGGTCACACCACGCGAGAAGTTTGAATAACCGGAAAGACGTAAAGCCCACGCGCCTCGACAGGCATTGTTCAGGAAAGAACGGGCTCGTCCCATGAGCCCAGCTGAGTGAGGAAGGCGTCAGGGTGAAGCCGAAGGCACCGCGGCGTCGTAAAAGCTCGAAGCTTCGCGGTGGAATTGAGAAACTGGAAGAACGTGAGTTACCTCCTCTCTTCCGTCTTCTTTCTTCCCGGCCTCGTATCTCTCGCGAGTGGGTGGCGCGGGCCGTACAAGTTTCATACCGAAGGAAATAACGTTACTAAAGCGGACAAGGACCGAGCGGGATGCGCAGCGGTGAGGAGTAAAAGTTGTATGGGAACGGAAGAGGCGAGGAATCCAGTTCGACGCGTCAAGATGGAAAACGCAGGGCGAAGAGTGAGAGAGCCCAGGGGCTTTCGGGTTGAGTTAACGGCTGCCGTTAAAAAGCCGTAACCTCGCACGAGCTTGCGAGCCTCCATCCGGTGCCTTCGGCGCGAATCGAAACGTCCCCGGGACTCGGCGAGCTTCCGGCCCTTCCGCGCTTTCTTTTATTTCCAGGCATTCGGCGTAAGGAAATATCTTATCTTTACCTCCATTTTTTATTTTACACATCGAATAGTGAGTTAAGGTTGGGAGGAGATTGCGGAAGTGTGAAGAAGCGTAAAACCCTTTTTTTTATTTTTATATTTTACGAGGCACAGTGCGGCTGTGATTACCCGAGATGGAGCGGTAAAAGGATGAGAGGCTCGGGGATGAGCTAAACGGTGGAGGTGAGAGATTAACGAAGGGGATCGGCAAACAAGGGGGGGGGGGATAACTGCCGAGGATAAGTGTCCTAGAGAGCGGGCCGTAAAAAGCGCATCGGGAGGCATGTCCGAAGCAAGAATCGCCGATAATTTTGAGCCTGTTATGGCTGATGGACCGCGAAGAAGACGCGCGTAGCGACGTACTCGAGCGCTGCAATACTTTTAAGGCCTCGACGAATTATAGCGACGGTTTTGTGACCCTGAGATTTTTCACGTACCTTTTACCGTCATGATAAAATATCTTAAGATTCGAAAAAAAAAATGGTTTCATAAAAATTATGGATCTATCACGAAGTTATTATTATACTAGCGATCGGGCTAGCGAAACGATGCTAGGTTCGCTTGTTTATGTTATTTATTGTTGACAGTAGATTATGACAAATGCTGCAGTGAAGCAATCCAATGATATTGCATTCGCTCGGTTAGTTAGATATTTTCAAATATCATAACGTGACAGCTCGGTTAGAAAACGGCTTCGTCTATTGAATCGCGATCGCCGGATAACATATTCTTAACTACTTCCTACTCTTTACCGTTATAGTAAAATATCTTCTTCTTAAGTTAAAAAAATATTCACATAAAAATGATGGAACTATCACGAAATTATTTTTATCTGACATGGATATTATCTAACGTTTCGATGATTTTCATTTCTTACCGTCCAGAACAGAGCGTACTTGTCCCGATACTTACCGCGCTCGGATCTTCCTGCAAACTTCCTCGTCAACGACGCCACTCCCACGAAACGAGAGTCTTCTTAAAATAAACGGGAAGGCTCGGGTATGAGGGAAACGCATTTAAACACCTCGGCCATATGATTTCACTCTCACCTGACAATTTTACATACCGCTTACCGTTATAGTAAAATATATTAAGTTAAAAAAATATTCACATAAAAAGTCACAAAATTATTATTTTGTGACATGGCTATTATCTGACGTTTCTGTGATTTTCTTTTCTTACCGTCCAGAACAGAGCGTACTTGTCCCGATACTTACCGCGCTCGGATCTTCCTGCAAACTTCCTCGTCAACGACGCCACTCCCACGAAACGAGAGTCTTCTTAAAATAAACGGGAAGGCTCGGGTATGAGGGAAACGCATTTAAACACCTCGGCCATATGATTTCACTCTCACCTGACAATTTTACATACCGCTTACCGTTATAGTAAAATATATTAAGTTAAAAAAATATTCACATAAAAAGTCACAAAATGATTATTTTGTGACATGGATATTATCTGACGATTCGATGATTTTCTTTTCTTACCGTCCAGAACACAGCGTACTTGTCCCGATACTTACCGCGCTCGGATCTTCCTGCAAACTTCCTCGTCAACGACGCCACTCCCACGAACGAGAGTCTTCTTAAAACAAACGGGAAGGCTCGGGTATGAGGGAAACGCATTGAAACACCTCGGCCGTATGTTTTCACTCTCACCTGACAATTTATTCGTACGTGTGGTGTTAGCAATTGTACACAGCTGTCTTTCCTTCTATCATTCTCTCGCGTATTTCTCACTCCATCTCTGCCCCTCGTATTTTATCATCGGGAACAAAAGATGAAGAGTATGAGAGATGAGGCAAGAGGGTAGCAGAAAGAAAAATTGTGTATAGACTCGCGCCGGTGAGAAGGACAGAGAGTAACAGGTGGCACTGTCTCATGTACTGCCTTCCCATCTTTCCCCTCTTACCTCACTTTCATTCCCTTCATACTCATTCTCCTCTCAACCATTTCATTGCGCTACGTCCCTCGGGGTCATTATCGACGCTTCCCCCGTCGCTCGTCCAGCTTCGCAGCCTTAGCTCCCCCTCCCCCTCTCTCCCCGCTTCGCGACATTCCTTCTCGTCATCTCGCTGCTTACAATTTCCGGGTGACGCGTTTCCGTGTCCGTCAGGAGAAAAAAAGTAGAAGTCACTTAAAAAAAAAAAAGGATCGACGACAAATTTTTTGTCGTCGATCGGATATTCGGAAAAATAATTTTGAAAATAATCGTGGACAATTTTTAGTAACAACTTTTTTTTTTGCTCTTCGGTTCTTGGACCTTTGAACGAAATCTCTGAAAGTTTGTTCATTCGTATGGCCGCACCTTATTTTGTACAATAAAAATTAAATAAATAGAAATGTAAGTTTCCGGCCCTATACGACGAAGAAAGTGAGCGAGTACGAAGGGGCAGATTTCAGCTCGTGGCTGAAAAACGCCACGTCGCTCGCCTGGTTTTGCAACCTTACCAACCCCTTCCCTCACGTGTTTCCGTGTCCATTAGGAGAAAAAAGCAGAAGTCACTTTGAAACAATAAAAACAAATTCGACGACAAATTTTCAGGATCGTTTGTATCGGCCATTCACAAAAGTGATTTTGAAAATAAATCATCCACGAGAACGTATTGCGGACAACGATAAGTAACACCGTTCGAGAACTTGAATTTGTTTCGCCTCCGTTCTTTAATCATTGACCGAATATTCTGAAACGTCGATTATGCTCTTTTCGCTCTGCAAACAAGTTTGCTCGCGAAAACTTCATTCATCCGTATGACCGCTCGTTATTCTCTAAAAAAAAATAATAAATAAATAAAAACATAAGTTTCCTGCCCGATACGATAGAGAGAGTTCACGAGTGCGAAGCTGTATGTTTCAACCCGTTTCAGCCGAAAACGCGTCTCGTTTTTCAAGCTTCCTCTCCTTCGGTCTCCCGGCTCGGACGATGCTGCGTCGGGAGGTTCGTTTGGGTTGTTTCGAGTCAATTAGTATTCCGCTCTTGGCAATACGAGTGTCGGCGCCGTGCAGCACCGGCACCACCGGCGAGAGAGGGCCCCGACGGTGCGGAATGCTCGAGTTGGGTGTGCAGACGGGGCGAGAGGCTGAGGCGAGACGGAGGGGTTTACCTCAGGAATATAATTCCGCGGCGCACGCTATTTATTGCCAACACCGACCGCTGAAATATTCATGAAATAAACTCGATGCTCCCCGTCGGGCGAGCGGCACGACCGTCGCGGCTGCACTGTCTAACTATTCCTCCTGTGTGTTCCCACGCACCGCGCCTTCACCCTCGAACTCAGCATTTTTTTCTCTTTTTTTTTTTTAATCCCGTACCTTTCTGGCGAACTTCCTTCCCTTCACCCCAAAACCAACGCAATTTGCCTTGCCGTTACCCAGTACCATCGTGATGGTCCCACGTTGTCTACCCTGTGTTACACTCGTAAACCGCGATAATACGCCCATCGTACAAGCCACCCGCCTCGCGCCCGAAACTTGAGAGCTTCGTGCGCGACTTCTTGTTTTGCGTATGTAGCGATTTTTTTTTTGTTAATACATCGACGAGTCTTTGCGACTGCTTTTTGTTTCTTGCACTCGTAGGTGAGCTTTTGCGTGGATGTCGTGCGTCTCTTGTGTCTCCGTGTGTAGATTTTTTTTATTGTTATTTACAAAAAAATAAAATTGAAATCAAAGTGATGGGAGTTGAATTTTTTCAGTTATCGGTCGAGCGTCGACACGAATTTTACTTTCTCGTTGTTTGCAAAGTATCCGAGGAGAGATAACTTTGCTTTCTAATTTAGCTTCTCGTTTATCGTCAAAATAATCTTATAGATATTTTGTGGGACTTTTTTTTCGTTCTTAAGTTAAGACACTATGATTAGATTTTTTTTTAGACTCGTGACAAACTCTGGGAATGAATTGTTGAACAATAATGATCAGACGACGCTCGACGTGCCAGCAACTGAAAATATTTACTCCGCGCGCTTATTATTATTTTTTTAAAAAACATTTAATCCTCGTTTTCGAAAGCCATTATCAAGCAGAGTCTGGCCTTTTACGTCTGACAAAGCGCTCCCACCCAGCGCGCTACGTAGAAATCTTTACCTAATTATCTAAGAGTCTGTTTCGTGTGCTCTTCATTCATTTTTCATTTCCTTACACTTTAATTATCGTATTTATATTGAATCTTATACGAACTAGCCTTATCGTAAAGTTACAGGACTAGATAGATAGAGTTAACATCCCTTCGGCCCGAAATTTCAGTCGGAATTTCGATCTCAAAATTGATTCGAAAATTAATCCGACAGTTGATTCGAAAATTAATCTCAGAATTGTCTTTAAGATTGATTTCAAGATTGATCTCAAAATTAATCTCAAAATTCATCAAGTTCATCCGAAACCCGTGCCTCGAACTCGATCAACAAAAATGTCTCTCAACATCGAAATAGCCTCCGAAAATTCGGACCCTCGTTTCATTCATTAATTTATCCACCATTCGCCCGACTCCCGTCATCATTTGCAATCCCCCTTCCTCACTCGCCATCGCTGTATCGCTCATCGATAAAAAATAAATAAAAACATCACCTATCACCACATTCGCAATCGATCATCGTCGCAAATCTCCTCTCGCGCCTCCGCAAAAGTTTCCCCATCGACCGGCTAATTAGCCCTTCGCAACCCTACGCACTTCTGCGCGTTATACGGCTTCAACCATCGCGAAAACCCCTCCGTGTATCCATCGCTCGGCAATTAACGCGCATCGTTAGCTTTTCCCCGTTAATTCGCGACTGTAGGCGCGACACGCAACCGGCCATGAATTAATAATCACGCGAGCCTCGCTCGCCTTTCCCTTCCGCCGGCTCCGCGTTAAACACATCACCCGCGCGAATATCGTCTCGCGGTCCACACTTCACACGCGCGTGTCTATCCGCGAGAGATAAAGCCACGCGCGGTGCTCAGCCCGACGCTCGGCCATCCCGGGAGAGATGAAAAATTAATTTAAAGAAAATCATCCGCTACACGCGAGTCTCCGCGTCGAGGGCTGCGACTATGAGATGGAGCTTTGACGAGCGAGCCACGAGCAAACACTGGGAGGATCTCATCCGCTTCTCCAGCGAATTCATTTCAATGAGGGGAAGCGTACAAAATGGTAATAAAGAAAGTAAAGATGAAGAAAAAAATAAATAAAAATAAAAGAACGGGTTAACGCGCGCATTTCGTATTATATCCCGTCTCTTCGCTGCCGCGGACGCCAACGCTGGCCGGACGGGGAGGCCAAGAGAACCGATGCATATAGAGCGACGAGTGTGCTCATTTCGAAGCGTCCACCACGGTTTACTCTGGCCACTGTGGATCTAGGCTCCAGAGTCTACATGCTGAATGAAAATAGATATAAGGATGAAGCAATCCGGGGCGAGTATAATATGCCGGATTTGGAGGAAAGCTGCTTCTGCTGCTCTACAAAATTATATATATTATATATATATATATATTTGTGATTCATCGTCGACCCGTAAGTTCTTTAATTTCGAGACGAAATTTATTTCCCTCTGCTCGCTATTTACTCTCAGTTCGTTTCCGGCTTGGCCGGCGCACTGGCGCTATTCCCGGATGCTTTGTGTGTTCGAACAAATAAATAATCGTGAAAGTGCTCGGGAGAAGGCAATACAGTTCTGCGGCGAGGGTGGGTATTGTGCGAGGATAGCGGACGAGGAAGCGCGTAGACACACACACATGGACAGACACGGGATAACTGTATCGCATAACGACTCGCCGACGAATGGGGGCCGACAGCAGCGAAGGTAAATTTAATAACGATTAAGTGCCCTCTCGAGCGAGCACGTGATCTTCACGGTGGTTCTCGTGATCCGGGACGCTCCCCGAAGATCATCGCGAAGCCGTAAGGGCGAAACCCGCGGGCTCGGAGAAAGTTACGGGATGACGAGCGGCTGATCGGTCGGTAATTGGAGCGAGGCGGTGAAAAAGCTCCGGGGAGAAACAATGTTCAAATAGAGTCCAACAGATAAATGATGATCATTTTCTTTTTTCTTTTTTATGGTGCAAAAAATATTTGAATTTTTTTTCGCTTTTGGGAATATTCGTGTTGTGAGAGGTGAAATAAAATTGTTGGATTGACAGCGATACGGCGATCGGAGGTCCAGAAAGAGAAAAACGGGCTCTCAAGGTGTGTATTCAGCTACATCTCGATACATCGAATCTCGTTCGATTCATCGTGATTTTTTTTTATATCAAATTTACGATTCATTCACAGCTATAATTATTATTATTTTTTTTTTCGATAAACCTACTTTACAGAAAATATATACTTCTCCTTGGGTATCGCGACATATTGTTCGAGGCTGTATTTATAGTACATAGCTCGGTGCTGTTCTTCTTATATTCTTCTTCGCATTCTTATACGCGTCCCTTTTTTTTATCAAGTAGGATCCGATGCGACGCGATGAAATTATTCAGACGCAACTTTTCCGATCGAGGGGATCGCGCTTCGATTCCTTGCTTCACGAAAAATCGCAAATACGATAAACATCCTTATGATATGAATTCATCGAGAAAAAAAAAACATTATAAAGTATGCACAATTTTACTTTCGATATCTTTACTCAATCGATCAAACAACCAATATTCAGACGTTTGCGCAATGTCCTAAAATACAAAATTTCCTTCTATCGACATCGCACAATTTTTAGTCCATTAAAAAAAAAATGTTATCGAAATCGAGCTCGATCCCCTCCCATACTTCCTCCTCAATTTACACTGCCTCAACCGAGCGGCGCCTTAAAAAAAAAATCTTCCCTCCAATTTTTTTCATCCCCCTTTCCACTCTTCCCCCTTTTCATCCCCCTCTCCACTCTTCGTCTCTCCCTCGGCAGGTCGCTCTGCCGACTCGTCGATTCCTCGTTTCCCTTCGCCTCTGAATAATTTCCACCCTTCCGTCGTTGCTTTTCCGCCGGGGCGGTCGGTGCGCCTCGAACCTCGGCGTCCGGCACGTCGAGAAAACGCGAACGAAACGGAAGCTGTGGCTCGACTCCTGGCCAGCCGAGACCCGCCGCATCGCCGTGCCGGTACGCTTTTCTTCTCCGTCCCAGTAACGTCCGGGGCTTTTCTCGTCGTTCCAGTCGCCGTAGTCGTCCTCCACCTCCTCGTAGTAGTAGTCGTTGGTCCTCCGGGGACAATGGAATACCGGACGGCTAGGTCGCTAGGTTCTGTAACACAGAGCAACGCCGCCGCAGCGGCAAGACTCGTTAAATGCTTAAAATTTCTCCACCCTACCGAACATTCGCGAACAAGAGGATATACACCGGGGCGATAGAGGTGGCCCCCGAACTCGCCCCGGCGAGGGAAGACCACCGGAATTCACGCGCAATTTACTTTTTCTATAGCTGTTTTTTTATCCGCCAGACTCTTCGGGTACTTTTTGTAATTTTTTTTTTTTTTTTTTCAGTTCCGTCGCTCCGGAGACCTAAAAAGCGTTCCGCCTCGTCCCATCTCCGCTGGTGCTTGGAACGGAAACGGCACCGAGAGACAAAAACGTACGGTTCATTGTCCGCCCGGGCGAAGAAGCGGGAGAAGGTGGAGGGAAAAAGAATGGAAAAAGAAGGGCGCAGACAAAGTCGCAGACACATCGTTGACCGTTCGCTAATTCAGTCGGACAATGTACCGGTAACGAGAAGCGCGGAGTCAACTCTCCTAGGAATCTACCCCGGTCCTGCAGTTGATTTTTTTTCCACTTCGTTGCCCCCGGCGAGGGTCGGAGTTGTTTCTTTTTGGTCTCTGGGTGGAGGGAAATTGTGGTATTGTAGTTATGGCAGTGTCGTTTATTTGGGTGCATTCGAAGTCGCGGAGCGCGAGAAGCGCGTTTCCCGGACAGGACCGGGTTGGGGTTGGTCCGGGTTTGGGGAGGATTGACTGAGCTTACGGTCTGAAATGGAAGCTCTCGGGCGGACTCCACGACGAACTTTCCGTACGCCCGCATAGCGGAACCTACGAGTTTAACTTGGGAATTAGTTCTACCATTGATCAGGCCATTGTGTTGGTTTGATCTATTCACTAGACGCTGATTATTAGTCGCTGTGTTCGACGGGAGGCGCGGTGCCTCGGCGAGGGTTGCTTCCGGCGTGTATACCTTGTAATCGCAGAGGGACGTAATTAACGAGTCGCAGATTGCTCAAGTAATTAGGTCGGAGTGGAGAGGACCGGATGAGACCCGAGACTCTCTACCGGCGGTCCCGCTGACGGGAATACTAAAAGACCCGCCACATCGGTGAACTCACTGGTTGATTTGATCGTCAAGTTTTAATCACCGAAACGAAATGTCTCACGCGCAGGTATGCAATTGAGAGTAATTTGCGATTCGAAGTTTATCCGAGCTTGAAATTCGGATCGGGCGGGGAGGAGCCCTGGGAAAACCCACGGGAGAAACCTCGACGTTCCGGTTGCGGCGAAAAGTTTCGAAAATATCTTTGATGGATACCTCGAGATATATTGAGCCCTTACCGTTTGAGTTATATTAAAGTTGGGGTTTTTGCGCGTTAATATTTTGGTACGGTGTGGTTCGAAAGAAAAACCGGAAAAACCGGTGCGTGACACGGGTGAGAAAAATCGATCTCTCTCGCACTCGTGTGAAGCGCCTCACTCGCCTCCGGCTCGTGCGACTCTTCACACTCGTCGAGAACGATCGATATTTCTCGCCATTGTTACGAAAATAACTGTTTTGGGTAACCGGCGAATATGGCTAGTATCATTGATTCACGTGCCAATCAGAGTGGTCGACATTCTGTCCTTTTGCCGCAACAATATTCGATTTGGGAACGAAAGCTTCCACTCTTTTTTTATCAAAAAAAAAAAAAATCGGTAAGACCGACTCAAATTTTATCGGTGCAGTTTCATCTCGCACCGAAAACCCTAAAAATTGATAACACGAATTAATATCGAAAATCCCACGAAAGTTTCCTCTCTTCTTTTTTTTCGACCGTCAACAATTTTATCCTAAAAAACCAAATTGTCAATGCGGACGCGAATTTTATCGGTGTACTTAAATCTCACCCGAAAAATCAAAAAAATTGTTACCACGAGTAAATATCGAAAATCTGACGTTTCCTTCGCTTTCCCAAAATCCCGGATCATGTATTATCGATCCCCGAGTCCCCTCCGGCGTCGTTCCGTTTCGTGTCCCACCATCATTCATCAATTCTCCACATCTTGAATATTTAATCCAATAATATTTTTATCGGTTTGCGATATTAATATTCACAGACGGAGATCGCTTGCGGTTATCGAGAGCAATTTCGGTACGGCAAATTCGCGGCGAGAAGCGGCATCGAGAGTCGCGATGGATCCTCCCCCCCCCCCCCCCCCCTCCTCCGCCGCTCATCCTCGTCTCCCAGATTTCCCAGCGGCGGCGTATAGGAGAGTTTCGTCCGAAACTTTCGGCGCCAGCTGTACGCAATCAGCTGCTAATTGGGAAATGATTGGAGGCGCCTGTACGGTTAGCGTTGCTTCCCGATAGCGGATCGGGTGGCGCCTCTATAACTACCCCTTCGCGGGACGGCGCCGGTTCTGCCTGTATGCATTATATCGTTCAAAATCCGCGCCCACTCCAGCCTCCCCCTCTTCCACTAGGTGAGCAACATCCACGTTCAAACTCTCCATCACGGCTCCATAAATGCCACACATCCCTGCTTGATCCTCCGCCCCCGTCCCCGCCGCCCCCGTCGCATGAATGCCAAAACGGCGGACACATTCGCGGTTACGAATCGACCGGTCTCGGGCGCGTCGTATTTCCGGTTATTCTCTCTGCCCTTTCTGCCCTGCCAAAACCCACCCCTTTTGCCCCCTCCCTCCCCAGTGCGGCAGCACATGCGGACCGGATCTTATGGAAAAGTGCAGTGGGAGGAAGCCGGAGAGCCGGACGGTTCCGCTTTTCTACGAATCTTCTCTTAACTTTCTTTCACTGGCCTTTCGCTCATTCGTATCCTTTCACTAATTTCATTAATTAATTGTCCCCGGTCATAATGAGTCCACTCTCAATACGAAATGTCCGGATTGCTCTTCAGCAAGATCCATTATTGCCGCTGTGACGTGGCCGAAGCTCATTCCTTCAACCGATGAGATTTCACATCCACGACTGCCGATGACTGGGTCAGTGGCAATGACTGTGCGGTCCTCGCGGCCGCTACTTTTCCCACGATAGCGGTATGATGCAACGCGGCGAGCAACTCGCGTAATTAGAGGAGTGCTGAAGCACGCGCTAATGGGCGTGAATTCCCGAATAATACGAGCGTTATTAAGGGTAGTAAACTCGCGGTGGTGTGACTATGATCGGGCGCTATAACGCGTCTTCCTTTCCGCCTTCGGGACCGCGGGACCATAGAGAATACCTTCTCATCCCCGCGGCGTCCTTCCCCTCATTCCCATTCAGTGAGGATCCTCCGGGCGGATTCTCGGTGGGAGGAGAGATGGAGGGAAAACGTTTCTCGTAGCGCGATAGCGAAGTCTATATGGCTCGGTCGCTATTCACTTGTCAAGCGATTTCTGCGATACTTAATTAAAGACTGTGACGCTGGCTATGCCGCGAAACTTTCGCGCAGATTGCGCCGCGTTCGGAGAGCGGAGAAGTTCCATGGTAAGAAACCAGCTCGTTGCAAGGGATGGACGGGGGCAAATCGCGTTATTCAATTCTTCGGTTTTGTGCGAGGAAAGTTTAATTCTTTTTTGGATCTTGTGGGGAAATCTTCGAGATTCTGTGAAGATTTTTTTTTAAATTTGCGAGATATCTTTGGCTAGACTGCTGAGTGAAGAGAGTTCTCGAATAGCTTTACCCTCAACATCTTGCCGGGGAGGCTTTGATGGGTTAATCAGCGTTGGATGAATGAAAATAAGACCACTGCTCTCCCATTATTCCGTCACGTTTTGGACGCTGTATATTGCATTTTCTCACGGCACCGAGTCCCGGAAGAAGCTGGTTGGAAGCCTGCGAAAACATTCCTCGGGAGACGGCAGGGGCGAAGGTAGTTAACCTAATTAATCGCCGACGATAAGGATTTACGGACTTTGTTCCACGGACCCTCGACGAAAGGCGCATCTCCAGACTGCCCGTTGTTGGTTAAAACAATTTAAGCGAAATAGTTACCGGAGTTCCGAGCATCAGAGGCGTTCGCAGCGTCTGCCCGTAACTTGATGAGAAACTGAAGAACCCTCGAAGATTGGCAAGCAAGGTACTGCGAATTTAAGCTCTTCTTTTTTTCTCCGTTACGCAAAGTTATGTTACAAAATAGTAACATAACTTCTGTGAAATCATTAGCGAAGTTGTGTATCGACGGGATTTGCGGCGTCCGTCTGTACCTTTGTAAATTGCGCAAGGTGCATCTTAATGAGAAACTGAAGAACTCTTTTCGAAGTTACACGAGCAAGGTACTGCGAATCGGAGCTTTCCTTTTTTTTCTCCGAGACGCAATGCTTCTAGCTTCTGTTTACATCTTCGTACTTTTGTACCCTTGTCTCGTCACTCACGGTCGTGTGCCTTGACGAGAATCTCAAGTTCCCTGTAGAAGGAACTCGAGATGACACGGAAATCGCTCGTCGGAACCGAGCGAAGACAATTCCGCACCGACGTATAAATAATGTCATGAAACTCGGTCGATGGCCTCGTCGCTTTGAAAGCTCGTGCACTGCGCATCGATCATAAATTTCATTCGGGCGTATCGTGGACGCCAATTCCTAAAAACAACAGACTTCCCTCGATCAGCAGAGCCGTACGAACCCAGTCATTTGAGGTCGACCGAAGGCAGAATCCGCTCCGAATCCTCGAGAGCTGAGAGACAATTCTTGAGAGCTCCGACGTTCGCAAAAAAAAATTCTTGAAATTCGTTAAACAACTTTGAACTTTCGCCGAAGTTTAGTTTCCGGCGAGGTGATATAGCCGACGGGTTCGACGGGGTGAGGGACGGAGGGTGGAAAATGGCACGGCGGGGCTTGACGGAGAAGAGGATGGGGTGGAAGGGGGGAGGTCAAAGTTTCGACGGTGCTCGAGATTCGGAGAGGCATCGGTTTGAGCGAAACGGACAAGGTGCGGAGAGGAGAAAATAGCGGGAGGTCGTCGGGTTGGTGCAGGGGAGGAAGAGTGCATCGCATACCGACTGAGCGAGTTTAACGACGAATTCGCACGCCACGATGAAGAGAGAGAGGACGTAAAGGAGGGACGACTCGGGCGGAAAATAAACGGCTAAGTAGCTCGTGCCCGTAACGCTCGTGTCTGTACATTCTCGTACACTGGAACGACCGGCGTCTCATGCCGACAGATAATTTTTTCAATCACGCTTCAACCGAGATAATCATAAAGGAAGCCGCAAGGGAGAGGAAAAAAAAGCGAAACTAACGGACCGGGTTGAGTAAGAAACACGAGAGTGCTTCCACAGCGTGTTTAGCGGGCTATGCGGAATACCGCGGATCATTGGCAATAAAGCTTAAAATTGTTGAAAACACTGAAAGAGGATGAGTGGAACGGTCAAAGATTTTTTTTGCCTTCTTTTAACTTTCGGTCTCTGTACTGAAAATGCTTAATTTTCATTGGGATTTATTAATACAATTAATTTATTGTGTTGAAAATATTGCAATTCTTTTACTCTTTTCGTAGTCAAACTTTACGCATGTTTACTCTGGGCACTTCTCCGGTGTCGAATTTTTTTTATCCTTTCCGAATGTTTTCAAATTCCGTTTTATTCTATTTCGCGAAAATGAATGAAACTTTTTTGTTCACCCATACACCTTGCAACTCTTTCGTGCCAGCTCGGTATTTTTTTTTCAATCAACGTCATTATCATTCTCATTTCAAGAATCACAGAAAAGGAACTCAGATAGGCGCGATGAAGAAAAATGAGAGCAATCTCCCAGCGCATTTAGCCTTCCGCCGCCGATATTCCAATAATTCGTGAAAAACAGCACGGAAACCTCTACAGAATAACGAGCATTCCGATTTCGCGTACACATGCATTAGGTACAAATAGGTCTAGCCGTCGTATACATCGCGTCACCGCCCTCGGCTTGGTATTCCGTAGTCGGCATTTCGCTGCGGTCGTAAAATTTTATTTCCTCTGCCGGTCGCGCTATCAACAGCGAGCATGGTCGCCTCTATCTATCGCGAGAGGCTCTCGTACCGCGAGAATCCAGCGCGCGGCGTTCGTATCAGATCGCAGTGCCGACAGTGCGCGTTCGACCCTAACAAGATTTCATGCCGAAGAGCAAGCGGCGAGAGGAGAGAGGATTGGGTAATTCCGGAGATGTTCAGGGATGTTCGGGCTGTTCGTACCGGGACGGGAAAGCAACTGCCTCCAGATAACCTCGTGTTGTCGTTCGCCGACGCGGCTGGAGCATCCTGCGAGCAGCTTGGCTGTCGCACCGTCCGAACTGGTGGGAGAGCCGGGAAAGGGTTGCCCCGTGCTGGTATCCGAGAACCTGGGCGAGAGAGCGAACGCAACGGGATGCAAGCGGATATAACCGAACAGATAACGCGCTTAGTCCCGCCAGATGGGGAGGCGCTTAATTGCCCAAATTGATATCGCATCGGGCGGTTGAAGCGAGCGAACGGGATCTGCTCGTCGCCGTTGGTTTAAGCCCTACGGCTTACCTTCGGCAACGTACAGGACGAACCACCGAATGGTAGCGCCTGCCGGGAAGGTGGGGAGGAAGCACCGTGGAAGCACCACGCGAAATCCCAATCCTCGAATCTCCGAGGCTTTCGGGGAGGGGGGCAAATTCGCTCGCCCGCCACTGTTTGTTTCGAAACAAACCCTGTGGATTCTGCGAGCAACGGTTGTTGGTGTTGTTGTTTTAGTTGTTGTTGTTGTTCGTCCGCCAACTCATTTCTGCGCTCTCACACGGCGCTGGAAGAATGGCAAATCCCTCCCTCGCCGTTGAGTTACGAGCCGCGAGATTAAACGGACTACTATATTATCCCACCTGCAACACACGGGGAGTTTTGTACTCGGGGCTGTTACTTTGTGTCTTGTGAACTTGCCGGGAGAAGGATTCCGTGGGATTGCTGGCTATTCATCATAATTAGATCCTTGGATATCGTAGGGTGTATGTTATCTCTTATCGGTTCGCCGATGGTTTTCTACTTTGGGAGAAACTGGGAGGATCAATGAGGCTCGAGAGATGGGATGGAAGTTAATGTGGGATGATACAGTACGACGGAGTGGAACGTCAGCATTTTTCTGGCAGGTGAATTTTCGATTTTTCTACCGGAAGTGACGTTCTTACGGGAAAACGTCATATCTCGTTTGAAAATCTCGGTTTTCAACCGGAACTGACGCCTTACGAGAAAACTTCACTGTCGATTTAAAAATCCTGGTTGTCGACCTGAAGTTAAGTCGTCATATCCACATGAGATCACCTCCGGGTAACAGCTAAGATTGAAAAAACCTTAAGTGACGTCATACACATATGATGATCACATTCGGTTGAAAGCCGAGATTCTCAGGCCGGAAGTGACGTTTTCCCGTATGACGTCCATTGTGGTCGAAAACGGAGATTTTCAAACCGGAAGTGACATAGGGGAGAGTGGGGCAAAACGGCACAGCGGGGCAAAACGGGATTATGAGACAAAACGCAATTTTCCAATAACTTTTGGATGGTGGCGAGGGGCAAAACGGGGTTGAAAAACCAGCTGTATCGTTGGGACAAAATGTCCCAACCAAAAATTATTGGAAAATTGAGTTTTGCTCTCACTGTCCCGTTTTGCCCCACTGTCCCATTTTGCCCCGCTCTCCTCTATTTCTGGCCGGTCAAAAATTGAAATTTAAAAACCGGAAGTGGCATCTTTCCGTATGACGGCACTTCCGGTCAAAAATTGAAGTTTAAAAAACGGAAGTCACGATGTAGAGAGGACAATACAGAAAGTAAAAGATGTGCGAAAGGCTGTAGGTGTATCTTGGACGGCGAGGGGAGAAACAACATAGGCGGTAGAATATTTTCGTTCCCCGAGTGAAAAGAGCAGAGAGCCTCGCGTATGGAACTCGGGCGCTATCTCCTCCAGCGTTCACGCATTTTTGCACATCGACGGGAGCCGCGGGTATCCGGGCCGCACGGGATGGAAAAGAGAACGAGAGAAAAATAAAAGAGAGAGAGAGCGAGAGCTGAGCCGTAGCATCGCGACGAGCTCCGGGAGACACGTGAACGGTGAACGCTGCCGTATAACCCGCGCCGAGCGTGCGAGACTTGATATACCTGCTTCAAATGTCGATATCGAGTTTGTACGTACGTCTCTTCGCGGAAATCCAGCTTTTAGGAATAACGCTCGAACGGATATTTCGCTGATAAAATATCGTGAAATTTTTTTCGGTCTCGCGGAGTTCTTGATAATTAAAAAAAAGAAAGTTTTCCCCATTCCTTCCCTCCGGTCAATTGTACATTCGCATTTCAACCCTGGGTTAATATTTAATGCATAAAAATCGTGAAATTCTAAACGAAATTTATTGTAAATTTTAGTTTTACGTTTCTCGCATTTTCTCGTGGAGAGTGAAAATTAAATTGGCGGTAAAATAAGACACGAAAAAATGATCCCTCATTATGCCTGTCTCTCGCGAGATATTGGGAAATATCCACGTCGATTCCGCGTGTGCGTGGCACTCGAGAACCCGCCGAGCGGGGAAAAAAGTGTCGGGACGTGCATCGAGGAGAAACAATTAAAAGTGGATGAGGAGTGACGGAGGATAATGATGATTCGGTGGAAAAAAGTTTATAAAAAAAAAAATCTGTCGCAACTGGAAGCTGGAATCCTGATCAAAGCCTCTCTTCCTGCCACCGGGATATCGCTGTGCGTGTACACCGGGATTGAGTGACTGAGCGAACTGGATGCTGGCTGCACACGTGCCGTTGGATACCGAAAAGCATAATCCGGAAATTTCCCTTCCGGTATGCTGAACCGTGCGGAGAACACGCGCACAGACACTAAAGCACACTCGCACACTTTGAGCTTACAGAGGCTCGGATGGAGCGCGGCTTTGGCCTCCCCCGCGCAGTATAAAAAGGCTTGCCGAGAGTTCACAGCGAATGCAGTAAGGGGTGCTGCAGGCAAATGCGTAGAGCGGGTACGGATAAAAGTCCGACAGACAGTGGCTGTAGTGGAGAAGCTCGAGGGAAACAGGAAGCTCGAGGTCGCGAGAGTAGAGACAAAGGTGCGGGGGTGACGTCGAAGGCACAAAAAGCATCGACGGCGCTAGAATTCGTCATCGCTGGAGAGGGAGAAGGAGGGAAACGCGCGAGACCATTGAAATATTTTTACTCACTTCAAACCCTCACTGCATTATATTTATCCGACATCGTGTTATTTTTTTCCCTTTTTTTCAAGCCCGGCTTATTCTGTGGCAGGGAAACACACAGGAACGGGGATAAAAAAAGCGGGTAGTTTAAAACTTTCACCCTTTCAACTCCTTTTTAGTTTATTCGTCGCTTTTCCGTTTGCACTTTGGACTCTGTTTTCATAACAAACGCTCAAAGACTCGGGAAAGTGCTTGTCGAAACCTACTTTAGGGAAACAGTCGGTTGGATGACATCGGAGCGACGGGAGAGCGAACGGGGCTCGGGACGAAGCGGAGATGGGGACGTACAGATATAGAGGCAGTTTCAAGTGGAAAGGGATCTTTCTCTCGGAGTTTTTACAAGCTTCTGTATTTCTCTCTCGATCTCTTTCATTACCCCTTCAATTCTTCTTTCCGCGCTACTCTTCCCCTATCTCGTCAAAATTCAAATATGAGAGACGAGGCAATAAAGAAGCTATGTGTGCGAAGAACGAAGCTCTGACAAAGTGGGGCAATAGGAAACGTAATAGAGAAGCTTTGTGCAATTTATTTTCCAGCTCTTTTCGCTAATACTTGTCTTTACGTTGTTTTTCCCTCCGTACATCGCACACGGCGAACCTTATTTTGCAGTGTAAGACAGCACAAATAACTTCGTTTTGTTTTATATTTGTCGTCCTAAGTCCAACGATCTCGGTTTTTGTCCGGTTAAAAAATCTCGGTTTTCGACTGGAAGTGACGTCAGGGAAGAAAACTTCCAACTAGAATCTAAAATCTAAAAAAAATTAAAACAAATAAAAACACAATGAATTTGCTCAACAATATTTTCGAAGAAAAATTCTGAAATATCTTTTAAAATTCCGATTCTATCGATATTTTGTATTTTTCATTTTCATGAACAATTTGACTGATTTTCCGCACTTTTCTTATCTAAGGAACATTGGGTAACTGAAACAACTCGTTTATAAGAAAGTTACGACGGTGCCCGTTTAGAACACGATGGGCACCCCGGATTTTCCGTAGCTCCATTGGGAGCCAAGATATCGACCTTTGAAAATCACGAAAATTGACGTGTTTCCAAAAGTGGCTCAAACATTGAAAAATAGTTGTTCATTCGATTTTTTTTTTATTTCAAAGCTATATTCCACGAATTTTTTCTCTCTGATCTCGAATATAACAATTATTTTACTCGCAGCCCAATATTTTCCATTTAAATCCCAAAATTACAATTTTTTTTAACCATCTCCCCTATATTTATGTTATGAACATTTATGGGTTCGAGGTAAGAGCGTCTATCGTACTGTGAACGGTCGCACGAGCTCTGACGGACGACATTTCATGGACACACGGTTGCATTACTTGCTCGATCAGACAGGAGACGTGGATTTGAATGGCGAGCACGCCGCGTCCCTCGTGCATCTCTCGCGGAGTCCCGCACCTGGCCCTTCGTCGGTGACGTCCCGCTTCGCCATCCCTTCGAGCCAAGTCTTCCCCGCCACGGCGCTTCGTCCCCTTCAGCCTTGTGCGTATCGCGTGTTTTCGCGTGATTACGCATTTACCGGGACACGAGAGCCGGGGGAAACTTGGTGCCCCTTCCAGCGATTGGAGCGCATGTAATTATAGTTCGATCGAGTACGTCTCGTCGTTCCGTCTCGCTTCCCCGTGGCGTTTCTGGACGGCCCGTCGCGGTTCGTGCAGTCGCCGGTACGAGTCGGTCGCAATTTGTCGATCCGCCCGTCGCTCAAAGTGCGACGTTTTCTCTCGGAAGCGGCACGTCTCAGCGCTATGTTCAGACGGGCCGTTCATGGACGCTTCCATCCTTACCGAGAACTATACGGAGCTGGCATCGAGTTTCTTCGTCAAATATAGCGACGGCAAAGGTCGCCTGCCCCTTATCGGGACTGCCGAGTTGTCGCGACAAAAATAGACGTTTAATTGAACGATAAATTAAGAACTACCCTGGGTCTGCGCAATGTTAGCGATTCGAGCGAAGTTCCTCCCGAGCACTTTGCGAATTATTTATCGTTTCGAAAAGCTTTCGGCTTTCGAAGCATTAACATTTTTCTTCGGGATCTCGAGAAACGCGGATAAACGAATGATCACCCGGTCAGTCGATGTCGAATTTATTGCAGGAATCGCACACGAGCTTGTGTTCGAATGTGAATTTTGACCTTTTGGACTCGTTAACATTTTCTAAAAAAAAAAAGCTGCCGGACAGTCGCAGAGCGAAATTAACGTGCTCGTCGACCCGTACGTCATGTTTGGACGCCCAATTTTTCAACCCCAACTTCTGTTCTTGGTGTTGGGGAGGGAGGCAAAACGGACCAGTGTCCTCAATTCGAGAGGAGACTTTAGTGTAGAACGCCACAAAAATCAGGTCAAAACGGTCCGTTTTTCCCTGAATTCGTTATCCATCCTTTTTCCATTAAAATTAACTATTTACCATGAATTATTTACTAAGTCAGTGTTTGATATCCCTCAGTACAAACAAAACGACCCAAACAGACATGCCCGCAAACTAAACGCTGCCACCGGAGCATGACGTTGTATTTACCCGGAAACTATATATATCGAATAATATCGAGCGAAGCGCGATTGACCCCATTAGCCTTGTTGAACATCGAGCTTCAGCGGAGGAAGGGGACGAGAGGGCAAAGGGTTCTGGGATAAGGTACGCTCCAGCTTCATGCCCGCAGTCTCCATCCCTCGCATTCCTCTCCGCTTTTGGCAAAAGCTCGGTTGAAAGCGAAGCTTTCATGGTACGAGCGTCGAACGAACACGTTCATACCTCCGTCGGGCGTTCCGCAAGGTCCGATGGTCCAAAGCCCGTGAGTTAAATTCGTGGCTGGGGCATTAACCGGTCCGAAAATCCGGCAACGCTGATGCATCAAGTACATCCCGGCATCAACCTCTGCAGTAGACAGAAGTATATCTTCGCACACGTATCCGTATATACCAACGTCGATACACACAAACACGCGCACACACACTGATGCGGCCAACATTGGTACACATGCAGCCGTGAGAGCCGCATTGGCATTACACTGGTGCCGGGTTGAAGGCGCGTTCACGAAGCTCGCAACGAAGGGGCTTGTGAGGCATCGATGTGACATACATACGGATAGAACATTTGCCTATAGTAATATCCTCGATGTTGGCTGTATGTATCGGAGGCTTGCCGGCTGGGTGGGTGGCTGTGGACGGAGGAGAGCTTCTGGTACGGGTATAACGGGCCGCTGCAGTCAACGGTTCGGCGAGGGTGGCGAAGCGTTCGAGGAAGACCGTAGGAACAGGAGGCTGCCGGGGAGTTTGGTTGAGGAGCGGGACGCGGAGGGAAGGTTGGAATGACGAGGGAGGAAGGATGCGATACCAGTCTCCGGGCAGCTTGCTGGTGGCAGCTATATCGGGTTACGCTCTGGCGCCCCCCCCCGTCCTGGTGCTGCTTCACGAACCCTCGATCCTCACCAGTTGAAGCGGCAGATACAGAGATAGAGAGGCTACACTGTCTCCCGTTCCAACCTACCGCTCGAAGCCCCACCAGACTTGTTCGACCTGGGGAGCCAGCTAGCTAGGCGGTTCTTATTCTTATTCTTGTTCACCTTCTTCTTCTGCTTCCTCTTCTTCTCGCCGTCGACTCGGCCAAACGAAGCCCTTCTTACCCCCCGCGGCACCGCGTCCTCGCCCGCATAGCGCAAGAGCCACCTACCACGTTCCACTGCACGTTACCGGTGGTGCTGCTCCTCTCTACACGGTGCACGTTCCTTCCCACCATCCTAGCCCCCCGCTATATACCTTATGCTCCTCGCTGTTTCAACCCCGTCCGACGCGACCTATCCTCTTTTATGCAGGATACTCGACATTATCCTGGAACAGTGTGCACGAGCCGTTGCCGTTACCCGCTGCACCCGAGAATACTATCTATATACGCGTGTACGTCTTTTTGCGAGCATAAAGTACGGAAGGTTGAAACAGAAAGACGGTGTGGATGTGCAACTTTACCGTAACAGCGTATGCAAAAGTGTTCGCAGCGTCATACGTGTTTCCACGATCGTGAGCTCGCTTCTGGGAATACGTATCGCCGATACTTGGCATGGATGGAGGAACTGCACGGGGGGACAGGAATTTACGTGAGAGGCGCGATGGTGGAATTTTTATTTGAAAAAAAAGGCAGGTATCGGAAACTACTGAAGCAAGGGATACTTAGCGAACAGTGCAGTAACTGGCTGGTACTCCTGGCATTTCAACGGGGACCACTTTGTGCGTGGAGTTTACAAAGTGCGGAGCTGCGAAGCGCAAGAGTTCCGATCTCACGCATCGATAACGGCTTTGCCATTGACTATTCGGCTCTCCTATTTAGCCACACGACCGTACTCGGTTTCCCACCGGGAAGCTTAAAGCTCTTTAGCGCTGTGGAGGCATCGAGCTGACCTCCAGGCTGCGACAAACTGGCCAGGACATGGCAAAGCGCTGACACAGTATTAAACTGACGCTGGCATGGCACCGGGGTGATACTGGTATTAGATTAGTTCGACGTAGGTCATCCCAACCGGTCCCCAGTACCGTCGCTGCCACGATTGATTTTCCGAACGAACTAAGCCCCGCGGAGAAATTGGAGAAGATTGCAACATTATTGCTATTATGCCGCTGGCCAGGATGTACGTGGACAGAAACGCTCCGGATACCCCGTTGGACGTATATGTAGCCAAATCGTTGGAGCCGTTAAGCGGACACAGAGAATGGACGTCGTATTTCCAGCACGTGACCCCGACGAGAGCGTGTGTGTATCGGTTGAGCATAACGTGATCGGCGCAACCCAAACCTCCTCCCGTCTTTTCCACTGGTCCACCTCTTTGGCATCGGTTCGTCTCCTGTTACTTCCGAGCGCAGGCTAATCTACCAAGCGCGGATACTCCACTCGAAATTCGAGCACAACTCTGATGGCCGGTGTCGTCGTGTCACGTGGTTTCCTGGTCCACGCTCTCTTCCTCCTTTCCCGATACGCTATCGGCTTTCCTCTGGTCAATCTCACTCGCCAGCCGCATGGTCCAGCGTCGAATGAAGGCACGTGACCAACCGCTCTTCCAAAATTACCGCCAGTGACGCGTTCACGCGACACCCAACCAAATGAAGCTCCAACGAGAAGGCTATCTATGCACCCGTCGAGCAGATCAATCACTCACTGCACCCGGAGTGAATTTGTATACGGTCATCGTTGGCTCGGAGGAAAGTGGCATTCCATCGAATTCCGGGGGATTGGGTGGAAAGGCAAGAGCCAGGAAGTTGGTACCAAATAGTCATCCTTTAGATCAAACTGATCGGGTTCACGGGAAATGTCATCGCGTGCTGAAATATAAAAATCCAAGGTTCTTTGCTCGTGACTGGTATTCTTTTGCTCTTACATGGCCGGCGCAATGTCACGTGCGCCCGACTTGGCAAGGTCTCCAAATTCATGTAAGGTACTTTTTTGTTGCACGAGACTAGCTGCTTTTCCAAAAATGATCTCCAGTATCGCGTTCACTCGACACTGAACCATATGAAGCTCCAACGAGACGGCTATCGATACGCTCGTCGAGCAGATCAATCATGCACTGCAGCCGGAGTGGATTTGTATACCGTCATCGATGGCCCGGAGAAAAGTGCGTATACAGGATTGGGCGAGAAGGCAGAAAGTCAGGAATTTGGTAGCAAATAATGATCCTTTGGATCAAGCGGATCAGTTTCACGGGGAATATCACCGCGCGCTGTAATATTAATATCCAAGCTCCTTTGTAGCAGCGGTTCCTTTGTCGGGGCTAGTATTCTTTTGCTGTTACATGACCTCGGCGCAACGTCACGTGCACCCGACTTGGCAAGGTCTCCAGTTTCATGTTAGTTACTCTTTTTTTGGTTCCTCGACTTACAACTCTCGAGCCACAGCGACATGAATTGCTGCACAGCGGAGGCTTTTCCCGTTGCCCGAGAGTGGTCCGAAAATCCTCTCATCCAGAGAGCCGAGAAGCTCAGGAACTGCAGTAAAAAAAAAAAAACTAACGGGTGAGAGGAAAAACCAGAGAGGGAGAGAATAACGTACATGGCCAGTCGGTCCATCCCTTAAAAATCTTCTTGGAGAACCGACCGCCGTTGAGCGTGACCGCGAAACGGAGCGTGACCGTAGGAGTCGTGTTTATCGCTCTACTTCCGAGACCTAATCGATCTGATCCCCCGCCCGGCACCGCAACTCGCCCACCCTCGTTTCACCCCCATCTGCCCCTTGCCTGCCGGAAACTCGTTCCAGTACTTCATCGGTCTTGGGGCAAACCGTGGTTGGAACACCCAGAGCTGGGTCCCTCTTAGCCACCACTTCGCTGCGCCGACCTACCGATATGAATTAATTAACTTTTATCCTCCATCAACGCCATGCATTACCAATAATCGGAGGATTATGCTGTCGAGTCTGACAGACTTTATTGAATGATTTGTTTATTTTTTCGTCAACTTGCAAAAAGTACCTAAAAGCTGAGTCGCGGTTTCTTCCGGTAACCGTAGGGAAAAAAAATATACTTCTTTAATGTTTTTATAAAGTTTCGCCGAGACCTTCCGTGCCCGTGCTGTAAGAGTAATTTCCCAGTCCTCAACGATCGCGCAATCTACGCGAATCTCTCTGAAGTCACGTAACTGCGCGAGTTCCTGACTCCCGACGAGGGAGGCAAAACTGTCTGTTGATAAACAAGCAACCAAGTGCCACGCAACTAATTAGTCGAACATAGCTGGGTTACATAGTTTTGGAATAGTACTTCCCTCGAGCAGACACACGAAGTCGAGTTCTTGAGCCGGGAGACTGGATCTTAGAGTTAATTGTTTGTGCTTGAAACACTCACATGATTCTAGATTTACGCTGATTGCATCAAAGCTCCACTTCCACGAAGTCGTAGAAACGGCATTCATGTTTTTAGCCCCAGAATTCGATTCGTATTTTTATGCGTTATCAGGGTTTGAAGCTTAGAAATTCCATTCATGTTATTGTACGTTTCATCTTTAGAAACTGGTCCAACTTGATATCGAAGTTGGGTGAATAACGACCTGAGCGCCGGGGAAGTGCAAGACCCTCGGCAACGGATGCGGCCCCGTAGCCGTGCCGATGCCGTGACGATGCTTAAATCTCACCTGAGCTCAGGAAGCACCGGAAGCCCACGGATACATCCGATGAAACGGTAGCGTCACCAAAGAAATCAGGACGCATCCGTGCGCGATGTTAATTGATTGTCGCGCATCAGCTAACGAGAGGCGGTGAGCCTAATATGGAGCAAGCCGGCTGGTTCACTCCGTACGGATGGATGCAATATGACTGGAGAGAGGGTAGTGGGAGCAACTGCAGCGGCAGCACGAAGGGTAGGATCATATGCCCTGACGGGTGACGGGCGTATCCCCTGCAGCTGTCCCGTTATTCCGGAATTATGCTGGCCTGTGAACCTGTCCGCGAGCGGGGTGCGTCGGCCTCTACCCTCTTGTCTCCTCTTCTCGCCGTTAGTTGAGCCTCTCTGTGGTGCGCTTTGCTTTCCAGTTCACCGACGGTAGAGCCAGCTCTATAGCCTGCTCTGTTCATCCCTCACTCCTCAGCGCGTAACCGGCTACCACGCAAGCCCCCGGTCTGTGTCACGCTCTTCTGGCGTTGCGTGGCTCCTCTCCTCACGGGTGCACGCTCGTGCTGTTCCAGTCGGAGAGATACCACGGGCATATTGCACGCGCACTGTGCAAGGAGGAAAACCGTGGAATATGTGAGAGTCGTTGGCGGGTCCGTGGTTAGCCGAGCCAGGCATCCAGTCGGCCCGTGCGCCTGTCCGGATGTGGCTGCCAAGCCGGCTATGAGGAACGAACGGAATCACGAAACGTGTACGTGTTGGACGTGCTCCGGGGAGCACTGGGCACGTCGGACCCCGACAACGAACGTCGACCCTGCGCTTGCACCTTCCTAGCTGTGGGCAGGTTACGACGTGGCCCCGCTCATGGAGCCGGGCCGAGTTTGCTTGGCAAGTTGACTGCACCGAGAGAACCGGCGAGCATACCAGCCACGGTGTGTTGGCCGCGGGGCAAAATTTATGCGTCTCTCGTGACCCGACGCGCGCTCTACTCCCGCTCTCTGCAGACACCGTCAGCATACCCGTGTGCAACCAAAGGTACGTACAGCTGTTGTTGCGCAGCTACAACGCGGAGATCGGTGGAATTCCAACGGTACAACGACCAGTCCGGATACCTTCGTTTACCGTATTACTCCCTTTTGCAACACGTTTTACTTCATTGCTCGGCTGGCGAGTTCGGATGCGGCACTTGCTCTCAGAGATGGTAGGATGAAAACTTTTTCTTCAGGTCTCCGGGCTTACACGCAGACTGCGGTCGCATGGTTCCTGCGGTTTAACAAACTAATATATATCTGCACCCTTCGATCCTCCGCCCGGTTAGTTGTCGGTTGAACCGCGATTTCATTCCGCGGAAATTCAAAGGGATGGAGATAAGGGGTGTCATCGACCCTTTGAAGTCCTCCAGCATTTTCACTCCGGCCGCCGATCTAATCGCCCGTCGCTCTGCCCCCTCCTCCACTCCCACGGGTGACCGAATCCTCGATCATTCCGAACTTCAAGGTCCGAAATTGCAATCCGGCGCGATTGAAGTTGGACCGAAACTTTCTGTTTATTCCCACTTGCGGTGACTTCTCTCGTCCAGAGTGGAATGCAGTTTGCTAAATCATCATGAAACCCACAGGAATGCCGCTTACATCGTGTCGTATCCACTTCACAGCGATTCATCGACGATGTGGCGCAACATCGAATGTATGGAGGCAAGACTGGATGTGGTGTTCCAGGATCCGGGTCTGGCAATCCTCAATAGCAAGTGATCGCCGGGTCGGATTCGAATGCTGAATTTTATCCAGATCCGGTTGTCCGGTGCGAAAGAAACCAATAACGCTCAATGGTCGGACAGTCGATGATGATACTTCGCCGAATGAGAGAGCAAGTGTCCGTGCGGTGTTCCGTTTGCGGAAAGCGCACACAACTATCGTCGCCGCCGAGTCGTATCGGAGAGTCACAAACTCGAGAGCTCTCTCCTTGATCTCCCTCCGCCTGTGGCTGTGCCCCAGCCAACTCGCTACCTTACAGCGAACTCCCTCGACTCCGGGGACTCGAAGCGTCGAATAGTTTCCACGGGAATATATATCGGTAGGTGCTGGAAGGCCAGGAGTGCTCTCTCGCCGGGTCGCCGATGCAGCTCTCTCTCTCTCTCAAGTTCCATTGGCTCGTGCGGCAAGCCCACTTCCCGTTAGCTCGACCCTCGTCCGCAACCAGCCGCAGGCCGCAAACCCACCCTTCTGGCTTGATCTCTCTTCCTCCCTCCTCTCCGTCCCGCACCGATCGGCGTCTTCCTCACACCTCCTTTATCTCGTTTGCTGTCCGTGCTTCTGCTTTCTCACTCCGCCGGGTAACCTCATCCTCTCCAGAAATTCTCTCGAAGCTCTCGCCAAGCCCTTCGCTAACCAGTTCGGCGCCGGCCGAAGCCTCCTCTGTACTCCGCTACTCTAAGTACCTTCCCCACCTCGGGATCCTCAGCTCGTGGTCCCGAAGAGGCTGCAGCGCGAGGCCCCCCGACGATGTCTCTCGATGGCCAGGATGCTCAGGCGAGCAACATCGGCCTCAGCTCCGTTCTCGCGTCCTCCACTTGCGACCAAGCTCCGGTCCAGCAACATCCACCCTCTGCGGCATCGCGCCCTCAGCCGACCAGCTTCCCCTCCGTTCTCGACCCTCCGCCCATCGAAACCGTAATAATTGCTCTGGAAAGCCCTTGATAGAAAATTTCCGCGTGCGGGTTTCGCGGGAAAGCGAGCCAGTTAACTCTAACTGCCACAGTCGGTGGGGCGGTCCCCGCGCGGATAGGGGAGGAAGCTCTCGGGGAAACTCCGGGAACCCTCTCAGGAAATTCGGGAACACCACTGTCGTCGCTGTTGGCATTAATGCCTGAATGTGCCCCTCTGGCTCGAGGTAGTTTCGGGGTTGAATGTGCGGGTCGCCCTGGACCATTCGGATGAAATCGCCCAAACCGGCAAGGCTATCCAGCCGTGTTACACGCTACCAGGGTGTTGGGTCCACTCTGGCCACCTCATCCTCTCTGCACTCTTGAGATAGACTGAAAACGGGAATTCCGCTTGTGTCTTTGTTCTCTTCTGCTACTGCACCCTCCGTCCATCTTCCACCCTTCCCATGTGTGGAAACTTTCCTGGGGAAGCTACCCTCCGACCGGCTAGGCACTCTCGCCTCGGTGGCTCCCTACCTACCGGCTGTACACTGTATATTGCCTCCCGCTCGGTCTCACTGTTTCCGACAAAGGCGAGAGCGTTTAATCGAATCTCTAGTGAAAATGTAGTAGAGATGAGACTGACTCTCGAGTGAAGGATTCGCTTTGTCTCCTCTGTATGTATATATATATATATATATATGTAGATGGAAGTGTATATATATGTCTGTTGGTTTTCTCCATTGCACTGTCCCGGGTTAATCCGCACTCACTGCGATAGCGCTCCATTTCTGGAGGGCCCCGACGTGTAATATAATATTCCACCTCGTAAACCTGAATTGAACGTGAATTATACAGTATCTCGGGAATATTTTACAGAATATCTCGCGGTCTCCAAGATTAACACAATCGGTGGCGAAATTGCACCGAAGCCGAAGCGCTCGAATTAGTCGAATTGGATTAATTTTTTTTTTCGTCATGATTAGAAAAGATATCCTAGTAGAAATGTAAATGTGTTAGCACGGTGCCGGTTAACGTCCTGAGAAGGATTGGAAAGGTCAGGTCCTGATATAACGCTCCTCAATCTTAATTAGGATATCTGAAGGTTCGGCGAAATCGTGCGGTATTTTCCTTGACGTTTATTATTTTATGTTAATTAGGCGCGACCGGATAAGTTGCATCTCTCTCTACCCGCTTTAGTGCCTGCCCTCTCTCGCTTCCCGTACTAAAACTTGGAGGAGGAACGATTTGATAAGCAGGTACTAAAACGGAAGGGAAATTTCGTCTCCTCGCCATATGCGAAGATGGACTCCCAGAAAAGGCTGCACCAACTTTTACCCGGTCGTGCGTTGCCAAACTTACCCGGTCGAGAAACCGGTTTTGCGAAATCGTGCAGTATTGTCCTTGAGTATGTGAGTTTTCGAGGTCGCAATACCAATTTTACCGACCGAGCGACATGGCATACTGATCTTTGTTATTGAGACTTACAGTAAACGACCGGCTAAGTTGCATGCCTGGGAACTAAACCAATTAGGCACGACCGAATACGTTGGATTTCCCACTACCCGCTTTAGTACCTGCCCGCTCACCCTTCCCGTACGAAAACGTGAAGGAAGAACCATTTGATAGGCAGATAAAAAAAAGAAAGTGATATTTCTTCCATTTTGGTCCATTATGCCAAAATTGTCCGGTTCGTAAAATTTATCTTCATGCAACTTACGCGGTTGTTTACAGTGGTATTTTTTAAAAAATACTTACAATGTCCTCGATCCTTGAGCAGCCCTTTCTCGCCATGCAAACAAGGGCCACGATGACACCACCGCCGAACATGAGCAGTAGAAACACCGCGAGTCTCCATCCGTGATCCCGCTGTGGTATGAGCCTCTTGGCGGAGGCGAGGCTGGCAACCTCGCCCGTCGAGACTCCCAATCTCGACGCTTTAACCAACGTCGCCCTCAGGCGTCGGGACGCCTTTTCGCACGCCATTTTCGCCGGGTTGCTGCTCTTCGACGTCGACCTCGTCTTCACATGAACGTGATCCATCATCTTGTACCGCACACTTCTCCTTTTTTCAATGTTTCAATTTTTTACTTTTTTACTTTAATAAAAAAAAAAAACTTCCCCCTTTCACCACGATGTCTCGCACGCTCGAACGATCGAGATTATATCTACCTACTCGTAAAATTTACTTTCCACCGATCGAACGAACAACCACGACAGATATTCCATTTCTTTCTTGTCTTAGAATTTATTTACGATTTTTTAAATATATAAATTATTAATATCAACTCTGTTACTTTCGTGAAATATCTTATCTTTCTCGAATACAACCATTTAACGATATTTTTTTATCTCCCTCTACTTCTGTATATTTACGACCGTTCCGTGGACCCAAGGTCACGCCCCGGACCATCCGAGCTTCGAGTCGACGAGGAATCCGACCATCTCTCCGCGATCGTTTCCCGAAGAGCGGGTAAACCTTTTCTCGATCGTTTTACCGGGATATGGTCCGGCGGGATGCAGCGCTCCTCTCCTCCCTTTATCCTCTACGTACTCCTGATTCCCGGTTCTCTTGCGGATTTTTATGGTCCCCGCGCCGATATATATACACCCGTTTCCACCGGAGCCTCCTCTCGTTCACCGAGATTCTTCCTCGATATCTGCGACCGGGAACTCCTTCTATGCGCCCCCAAGCGTTAGACTCGTACCAACGGATCCGCTCGTTATATTTTTATGTCTTCTGGTGGTCGAGCCTCGAACGACCAAACGAACCCGGGCTGGACGGTGGAACCGAAGGAGAACACATATATACGCACATGTATGTACGATTTATATATATATCTATATATCGTATATTTATACGGAGGGAAAAAGCTTCGCTTCTCTCGGTGGAAAAAGATATCTCTCCCGTTCGTGATTTCACGATTCCGGACGATGCGGAGGTCGAGGAAAAGACACCGAAACCCACACAACAATCACTGAGTACTGACGA
Organism: Stenichneumon culpator; assembly: GCA_964017025.1. Classification (NCBI taxonomy): domain Eukaryota; kingdom Metazoa; phylum Arthropoda; class Insecta; order Hymenoptera; family Ichneumonidae; genus Stenichneumon; species Stenichneumon culpator. The sequence continues at coordinate 12,026,835 of OZ024779.1, read as the reverse complement.
ACAGGGAAGAGGAAGGCTTCGATTCGTTCCTTTTTTTTTTTTTTTTTTTACTGCTTCAGGAGTTCTTCGTAGCACGTTCGAGCCTCGCTGACTCTTTATTTACGGAGGAAAAAAAAGGAACGATAAAGAAGAATCTTGCGGTCGGATCTTCAACTGGGTCGCTCGCCAATAAATTCTTGGGGGCCAATGTGTTGTCTCTTAATCGCTCTCGAGTCGAATGTGATCGTGCTGGTAATTTTTTGGTATTTTTTTTACTTCCTTCTTTTCAACGCTTTTTTTTTTTAACGAGGGAACATTAGGACGCGACTCTTGGGATAGCACCGTGGTTCGAGGACGCCGCAACGAAACTCCCCGTGATTCGACTCCTTATTCTCTGCCTCGTGGTAGACGCACGAGTGCCTCTTAGTCGCGCCATTAACCACCACGCCTCACCTCGCCGCGTCCCGAACGATTTATCAGAGTGGGTTTTTCAGTGTGATTTTCCATGTGGCACGGAGGATAAACGCTGCGCGTGTCTCGAGTGTCTCTCGGTGCGACCGGTTGGACGAATTATTTTGTTTTTGGTGGGACGAATTCCACGCCCGGCGATTATCTGAAAACAGAACATTTCAATTTCGTTAAGGGAGGAAGTGCCAAAAAAATGTAGTTTTTGTGATTTTTATTTTGCTCTTCATTTTTATTTCACGATTAATCTCACTTTAGTGCCAAGCGCATGAGGCTCCTCCACTTTCAGCAAGGTGTTGAAAAACCAATATTTTTTAATCAAAATACTTTACCTCTGTGTTTTTTTTTTTAATCTCCCTAGCACCGACAATAAAAAGTATCGATTATTGATAATTCCCCCGCTTTTCCGTCCCGGAGACCGTAATTTCTCTAATTTCTCTTCCGGCTCCTTCCGCAAACGAGCGTTTCGCACCGTCGAGCGATATTCGATAGTGTTGCGGATAATTGAACTTAAATTATCGCGGGTAAATCGTCGGAGCGGGATGGATCGTCGCCGGTTGTTCGGGACGCTGTTGTGCCGAAGCGACGAAAATCTACCCTAGGGCCTTAGAGGTGCGGAGCCAGAGAGGATGCGAAAGTGGTGAGAGATGGAGATAGACTTTAATTGAGGATAACACGTACGTGACAAGCCGAGGTAGCTTGCCGCCGCAGGGTCGAAAGATAGAATTTTCTGCAAGCCCGGCTCGTTGCCGGGAGAGGAAACGAGAGAACCGCGAAACAGAAAGAGGGTGTGTACGGAAGAGCAGATAGAGAGGGTGCGCGATCGATCGGGTGCAGAGAGTGCACGCATGCACGAGCCGAGCACCTGACCCACGCTCAATTCCCCCCCCCGCCCCCCCCCCCCGCCTCCCTCCACCCCACCTAGTGAACACGGTCCACACAGCACACGGTGACTAATCTATTTTGTTAACTCTAACGACCGGTTTCGCTAATCGCGTAAAATTAGTCGCCCCGGCGTAGTTAACCCCGCCTCAACCCCGACACTTCGCGCCTCTCGACCTAGCCCACGTCTATCCGCAGCTCGGAAACCCGGACCGACGGCGCAATTTTCTTCACTTCTCTGCCACTTTGCACTTCCCCCCTCACCCCACATCCCTATTTGCTTTTACGTACATTCACTTTCGTCAACCCCTCCGGCCAACTTTAGGTCGACGCTCGTATCACGCTCGGCGAAATTCAACGAATCTTTTTGGTGTTTAGTTGTCACCCTTGACTCTCAAGCTTTAGAGTGTGAAGGCAAGGTTTTGAATACGTCCATAGCTGGCTGCTATGGACGTACCGTGGAGAGTAATTTATTTTTCTTTTTTTTTATAGCTCGTATAATGCTCAGCGAAATTCAATGTTTTTGGTGTTTAGTTGTCGCCGTTGTCTCTCAAGCTTTAGAGTATTTTTTGTCCTTTAATTTGTTGGTTCGTTTAATTTGTAGGTACGTATGTTAAGTGGTGGTTTGTTACATTTTTTGATAATTTGTTTTGATAATTTGTTTTTGATAATTAAAGAATTTTTATTATTGGGACCAGAAGAGACTTTTTGTAGAGTTCTCTCAGTACCTTCGTCCCATTGAGCAATAAAAAGTCTAAAAATTTGAGTCGTATGGGCTGAGCACTATTTTAATCCGAGAGACTTTTCGAGCGTCGGTTTTCCTAGCGATTGAATTTTCAGACTTCCACTCGACAACCGGATGAAATTTGTATTCAATAATCCAATCGATCTTGAGTTCAATGTCGCCCAAAAAGAAATCCATTTTGTTTATATATTGAGCTCAACCGCGAAGCCTTGAAATCCACCTTACTCCTCCGGCTTGCCACAATTTTGCCCGCGACCAATACGTCCGTGTTTATAGTTGCGATTAAGTGACGTAACAGTCGCAATATGTATAAAGCGGCAAAGTACACCCGTATACATCTTGCGACGATTCCGAGGTAAATAAAAATCGACGTTCGCCGGGTGTACCCGGGGACTTTGAGAATTGTAGGTAAAAAGAGATGGCCAGGGGAGAAGACGTACAACAACTTTGGAAAAAGAAGTTTTACTCCTAGGAGGAGAGAGGCAGCTACGGAGGCAGCAACGGGGGGCATCCAAGAATGACCGGAGCTCGTCGAAGAAGAAAATTAAATAAACGAGAGCCACGAAACTACAGGGGGTTGTTCGCGGTGGTGCACGCTAGCCCGAGGCTATCCCCAGTGCGTTTCTTTACTTGAAATGTACACATATATACACTACATGTATATAGGTATATCGGAAAGTTGTACTAGTTGTAGTCACAGCGGATGGAAGCCAATCCGGTCTCGTTTCGCGTCCGCGCTCCAACTTATATTCCATTTGTTCCTTTTTCCTCGCCGATCGAATTCTCGAGTTTGTCCTGTCCAGTCTCTCTTTCAGCCGCGCTTGCTTCCCATGGAAAAAAGGGAGAAAGAGAAGCGGACGAGAGTACAAAGAAAAAGGAAGCAAGACGTCTCACGATAAAACTTTTCGAACGCCAGCAATAACGCCTTTATCCACTCTGTCGCTCACCCCCTACAGCCCCACCAGCCGGCCCGCCCCCCAAACAACATTCATAATACCGGCAACGCAAGTTTGGCCTTCCAGCTTTATCGCTTTATAATACTGTCACGAATAAAATTCTCGGTTGGATAATACCGCTTCTCCGGGACAAGGAATAAATTGGATGTCAATGGGGGCGAACTGATCCAATGAATCGCCGATGGATTGTAAAATTGGTTCGGTGAAAACTTATTTACAGATTTCTTTTTACGAGACGTTTAAGGAAGTATCGATGGGTCGTTCGAGAATGCAGCAATATCTGTCTGATACAATATTGAAATAGAGCTTGAATCCGAGATTTTTTTCTTAACATTTTTTTGCAACGCTCGGTTAGAATAGTTTTGCATTAATGGGTTGAGCCTTTTGATATGGACGAAAATGTGTCGGGCGTGAATGACCGATTATAGGGTAATAGGTTAGCGTAAAATGTTTTTATTTATTCGCGAATGACCGATAGGCCATTGGAAAATGAAGCAATATCTGTCTGATACAATATTGAAATGGAGCTGCAATTCGAGATTTTTTTATTCACACTTTTTGCAAATTTCGGTTATAATAGTTTTGTATTGAAGGGTTAAGGCTTTTGATATGGGCGAAAATGTATCGGGCGTGAATGACCGATTGTAGAGTAATAGTTTAGGGGCAAATGTACTTATTCGTAAATAACCGAACAGAAATATAAAATCAATCGGAGCCGATTTCATTAAGGTCGTCATATCAATCGTGACCATTCATGCCCTTTATCGGATAAGTAAATGTCCCTCCAAAAATACAGGAACAGAATGAGAAAAGCTCCCGGACCAGGACGATTAATCCTCTCCGAGTCTCTCGAGTCTCTCTATGGAAGTGACAGCAATTGAATTTTCCGTATGAGCTAAACATAGATTCGAAAATTGATAAATCGAACGATGAAAATTTCCGATTAATTAATGGAGGATTATGTCATGAATCGCAAAAGTCTGGTTAAGCTGCCGTTAAATTTTCATAATTGAGTTATCTCTTTATCAATTATCGCATTCTATAAACTAGTTGTGAACATATAGTTAAATGTCCCGAATTGACTTTTATTAACCGACGCTCCGTTCGATACTTTAAAATGTAAAAATTCTTTACGCGTACCTCGGTGAAAAGATGGAAAGAATGTGGGAAAAAAGTTCTGAACAAATTTACAAACCCTTGTCCAAGGATGACCCACAAATTTTTTAAATATATCTTTCATCGAGATATGTTTCAGCGAGCAGTTTAAAAAATAAATAGCCTCAAACAATCAGCATAATCAGAAACGCTTTCTCAGCCATGGAAATCCGTAAGATCATATTCCCTCTAATATTTCAATAATTGTCCCCCTAAATTCTTTAATTGTCAGCTGCGAACCCCGCTTCATGACTCCTGTTCCTAAGCGTCACTGCTCCAATATTTCTCCTCTTCAACATTTTTTCCTAACTCACCGAACTTTTTGGAATATCGCGATCCGCGTGTCATCCGACCGAGGAAATAAGATCCTTACAGCCTCTTCCGTCTCGTTTTGTCGCGGTGGATTTCCCGAAAAGCTCTAATATACTATAGCACCTATACTTTACCCTTATATAGAAATATACATATATATATATATATATATATATATATATAGTATCTCCCGTTCCATCCCGCCTTCGGAAGAGGATCGAGAAGTCTCCTCATCCGCGCTTACGGCCCAGACTATACAGCAGAGTTAGACGGGGAAGACGTTTTCGTTTCGGTCCTCTTCTCGCCCGAAAGAGCTCATCCCGTATATTCTCGGTGACACTACCGAACCTGCTACATCCTTATCGGATCGGACTGTCGTTCTGGAACGCCTCGGCGGAGTCTCAAAACTTTGTGCTTCCCAGCGGGTTTCGAGCGATGCACCGGCCGGGCCAGACCGAGCGCGGAGAGAGAACGAGCGAGATCGAGAGGGCGAAGGAGCGAACGCTAAAAGGACGGGACAGCCCGAGGTGCACGGAGACCGAAAGAGAATCGTGGCCGGCACGAAGTGGAGGACCCTGGCAAGAGGCTCGCGTGATGAATAAATAAAATCCGGAGGGCAAGGGGGTGTCTACCACTCGGTAACACGAGAGATTTTTGCCGGTGCGCCGAAACTATTTCGCCGGAATGATTTATGAGCCACCGATATACACATACATATTTATGCACGGTAAGCAGAGAAGGATCGAGCTCGGGGTCAACGTATAAATATGAAAAATATTTCTCAACGCATAAAAAGTCGGTGCGTCACGACACTATCTCGAAATAGGTCAACATTCGATATTTCGATTGTTGACCTTTTATTTGCGGCATAGTAGATTAAGCTTGCGCCAGGTACAGCGAGCCGAAGACGTACCGCGTGTTCCTCAATTCCATCCGTTTCTGTCGCTCGCGACATTCGAGATGAATGCCGGATACATTTAAGACGTAGCGCACACGTTCTTTTACCCACTTCTTCTTGTTCCTTAATGGACACGTTTCTATTACTGGCTGCACGCGAGATACATTCGAGAGAAACATTTTTAAAAATTCTCTGGAGCGCCACTTCCGTTAAAATTCTCTATAGCGGTACCGACGTCACTTCCGGTTGGACAATCTCAGTTTTTTACCGGAAGTGACGTCGTGAGGGAAAACGTCACTTCCAATATTAAAATCTCGGTTTTTGACCGGAAGTGGCGTCGCGCGGAGAAACGTCACTTCCGGTCGAAAGTTGAGATTTTCAAACCGGGAGTGACGTTAGACAATATAATCTGGTTAGTATAAAAAAATAGAAGGGTACGAAAAAAATCTGAAGAATTGATGGGTAAGGTACGAGAGGGAAGTGGATGCATGAGAGAGAAGTAGATTTACGAGGGAGAAAAATAAATTATCGAAGCGTGACGCTGCAACTTGGGGTGTAACGATCGTTACTGTTCCATCGCTGCTCGGCGGGCCAAAGTTACGAGTCACGCCCGCAGATGAGGCTGTTTCCAACGGGATGCGGATGGTAATCAACGTGGTTTAAGAAGTTTTAATTAAAGAGGTATAAGCGGCAGTGTGGGATCCCAAAGCACTTACGATTCAGATTCTAGACGTAATTTCTCTTTGTTTTTCATCATATGTTCGAACTTAAGTTTGATCCTAGGTTTGAACCTAAGTCTAATCTTAAGTTTAAACTCAAGTTTCGTCTTGCATTCGAACTTAAATTTAATCTTGGGTTTGAATTTAAGTTCGACCCTAAGTATACATTCGATAAGATTCGATTAAAGATCTGGCATTTCAACTTGCCCAGCGAGGAAAAATTCCGTCGAAACGCTATGATAAAATCGCGTGTTTCCTGGACGCTGTCTTTCCTCAACTAGAAATCAGTAGATATATCGGACCCTCTGAAATTGGACTCTCGCGATGCGACAAGTAGAAAAGGACGAGCAGATCAGACTCGCTCGGCGAAACGTCCATCGATGGAAACGTCGTCGATGGAAACGCCCGTCGATATCGCGATAACGCTTCAAGCCCGGTCAAATAAAAATGCATGGGCGCCAGAAGAGAGTCCGAGGACCGTCCAGCTGGGAGCGGACGCAGCCCTGCCATCCGGTGCGCCAAGAGACCTCTGACGCTTCACCGATGCCGCGTCACCTCCGGGGTTCGCTTTGCCACGGCCGCGCGAGATTTCGCGCGAATCGAAAGGTCTCTTTTAAACGGATTGCTCGCCGAGCCGTCCGAGCGTGAGGCTCGCTTCTGCAGACCCCCCGCGCCTTCGTCAATCGCACACACGCTCGCTTCGAAATTCTCTTTCATCCTGTATTCCACTTCTGTCCCGGATCCCCGAAGTCCTTTTCCGTCCACTCTTTTCACCCGCTGCCGCACTATCTCCGTCATCCCGCAGAGAAGACCTCGCCGTCACGGCATACGCAGACACGTCGGCGTACGAATTCTTCGCGCACGCTTCGCCAGTTCTGATAAAACGGAGCGGCGAGAAGAGATTGAAGAGAGTTAGAATTTTCGGTACGATAGATATTCGCGTTCGCGGCGCCTCAGGCACAGCATTTCCGTCGGAGACGAGAGACTCAACGTGAGAAGCAGGTGAGCATCGGCGATGAGCCGGAAGTTGCACAGGAAGGGTGACAAAAACGAACGGACAAGGAAAATAAGTAGAAGTGGTCAATTATAGGGCTGTACAGATAGGCCGGCTTGGCCGGCTGAAATATCTTATCCGGCTAATGGATTTTATAGTTTGGCCGGCTAATCCGTTTTAGCCGGCCAAGCTACATTAACCGGCCAAGCTATTACAGTCTTGGAATTTTTTGACGAATTTTTATTTATTTTTTTTCTAATGTTACCTGCAATGTATTCCGAAGTATCTTCGCCCGCTGAACATGAATCCGAATATTCGGGTTCATAGAAGAGGGCGGGCATCGGCGTTGCGCCGGGAGTTGCAGTGTCGAGGGAGGGTAAAAAAAGAGATCGGGTAATGAAAATAAGTAGAAAAGGTCACTTATAAGTCGGACGTTCTGGCGTAACGATGGAAAACGCGGCATTGCGCTCCAGCGAAAGTTCGAACGTCATTCACGAGCCGGATCTATTCTCGTCGAGAGCTTCCGATGAAAGAATGACGCTGTCGATGAAAGAGGGATTATGATTATGATTCTTTTCGATGAAAGAAGCGGAACCGCCTGTGAACAACTGATACGCCGAGCCATGATTAATTATCGCCGGGGACTCGATATTTTTTGCGTCCGCCTAGCTGCGGGCTTTATCTACTTAGAAGTTCTTGTGGAATTAGGAAAAAAAAGAGGGAAACGATGATGGATGCAAAAGAATTAGCGGAGGTCGTTGGAAATACCGCTTCTGGTTAGGTTTTAAATTGCCGGAGGGAAAGTTTAAACTTTCGATAGTTGTGTGAATCGATCGGGCGAGTGTCCGTCGACTCAATATGGAAAAAGTTCAGTCGTAGAAACATTATATCTATGTGATAAAGAATTTTGTTTTAAAATAATAATAACAATTATTATTATTACCATTTTTTTTATTACTGATAATAATAAAACGGAGAAAGAATTTCGAATATCGATAAACAAAAAATTATTATAAAATAACTATAATAACAATAATAAATTATTGTTATTATTGTTATTTTATAACCATTTTTTGTTCATCGGGCTTCGAAATTTTTTTCTTCGATTCATTCCGTCTTTCCGCCAGTTGAACTTCGAGAAGAAAATAGGAATCGGATGTCGGTTAGCCAAAAGGCCGTCGATTAAAAAAGTACCACCGACACGAGCAGTGTTTTTCATCGAAGCCAATCGAACGGAAAACTGACTCATCGTTCTGGCTTCGCGATTCACTGTGAAAGAAATCCACCGACGTTTGAGCCACAAGTTTCCACGATGAAATTATACGGGGCATTGTATCTAAAAAAAAAAATAACCGCTCGTCTGTCACAGACAGGACGTATCCACTTGTCCCTCGACTGCATCCGCGCGTGCCCTGCGTTGCCTATCGCGTTACATCGTGCAACGTAGCCATTAGCTTGCCGACGTTTCGTTGTTCAATAAAGTTTCTTCCATACTCCACCACCCGGTAATCGTAAAAAAATACAATAAAATAATAATAATAATAATAATAATAATAATAAAATATTGTTATTATTAATATTTTATAACAATTTGTTAGTTATCGAAATTCGAAACTTTGTTCTTCGACCGTGATTCAGTTTGGCTTCAGGCGTTGTCAGGACTTGTCTTGTGAAAAAAAAAAATTGCGAAACGGATATCGGTCAGTGAAAGGGCCGTCGGGCCCTTCGATAAAAAAGTGCCAGCGACACGAGCAGTGTTTTTCATCGAACGGAAAGCTGTTTTATCCTTCTGGTGTCGCGATTCACTGTGAGGGAAGTTTACCGACTTTTGAGTCACAAGTTCTCACGATGCAATTATACGGGGCATTGTAACTGAAAAAAAGTAACCCCTCGTCTGTCACTGACGTGCCGTATCCACTTGTCTCTTGCCTGCATCCGCGCGTGCCCTACGCCGGCACTCTGCGCCGGCTATCGCGTTACATCGTGCAACGTAGCCATTAGCTTGCGGACTTTTCGTTTTTCAATAACGTTTCCTCCATACTCTTCCATCCCGTAACCGCTTGTGCCTCTGCCGACGTCGCTGCCGTTGCAACTTTCCGACGAGAGATTGATCGATCGGCGCGGGCGCCGCCAGTAGCTGTTGCGAGAGCGAACTCGAGCGAAAAGAGATGCTGTAAAGCGCGCCTTCCATACGCTACGTCGCGCCTCGTAACAACTACTCTTCACGGAACGCTTGGCTCCCTCGCGGTTCAACGCCTCGACTAATTATCTTCGGCGCGGATCGACCCTGCCAATTCGCGAAAATTCGCCGGCGATCGCTGGCGCGTGTGAAACAAATTACCGTGAAAAAAAATTAATTCTGCGATGAAAAAAACGAAAAATGAAAATTAAGGATAACGCGAGGCGGACGAAGCGATCGGGTGTTTTATGCACCGATATTTGCCGACCTCAATGACTATCGATATGTGAAGTGATCTAAAAAAAAGAGAAAAAAATTAGTTGGAAATACTCTTGTCAAGCGGAGCGGAGCTTTTAGTTTCTGCTCCGCGCGACCCTCGCTCGCTGACTCGTTCTCGCAGCGTGAGCGACTGCGAATCGAGTTTATTTACATGGAATGCTCGTTAGCGGGACGGAGAAAAAAAATATTACAGCGCGCAGGAGCGTCGAGGAGATTAAGCGAACGACCCGGTGGGAGGTTACGCTCTGACTTTTCGAATAACAATAGCAACGATTATCGAACGGTTTATTCGCGCTCGAGCGAACGGGAGCGAGAGAGGATCCGGACGCTGTTGGTTAAACTCGCCGGACGCGTCTTGCCAGTGCTTTCCATCTCCACTGACGCCAGATTCGCCTGGTCGAATCTCCGTTCTTTTTTTATTCGACTGTCGATTGACCTGAAAACGGACGAGTGTCCCGATAGTGTTTGATTGCTTAATGGTAGAGTCGCCTTTTTCGCGCATTTTTACGGCTTTAAAAAAAAAAAGTTTAATAACATTTTTATGTTTGTTGCAATGAAACTGAGTGAATATTTTTATTGATATTATTATTATTATTATTATTGATGCAAGCATTTGTTATAATAATAGGTTGAGTCCTTAAGGTGGTGCAAGATGTGCAATAGGACTGCTTTTTGCAACTAGGACCGCAATATCTCAGCAACCAATAAACAGGTTGACTTTAAATTCAGATAAATAGATAGATAGATCAATTATTGTGTCCTGAGATAAATCCCCTAAGGACCAAGCAGCAGTACAGATGGGCGGTACATAAAGCGGAGCGAAGAAAAGTTTAAGTACAGAATAGTGTGCAGTTTACAATTACAGTATAATGCATTTGAGAGGATAATAATAATAAGAACTAGAGCATAAAGAAAAGAGAAGCAAAGGAAGACAAAGTAAGCTTGATAGCAGCGAAGAGGTATTAGAGTCGTTACTTCGCTCCTCCAAACGATCCACATTCAGAGCTTCTATTAAGAGCGCATCTCGCTGTCGTCCGGACTGCGGACAACTTTCAAAATTCATAATTAAGATTTGTAGGGAAATAATAAGTTTTAGAAAAAAAAGAAAAATTTAAAAGTTTTAAAAATTGTACCATCATTTTGTCAAATGAAAAACACGATCACAGTTCAGATAGTCAGTCTTCTGATTACAAAATATTTTGTGACAAAAAAATGCATGCATCGGGTAATAATATCAATAAAAATATTCACTCAGACTCATTGCAATAAACAAAAAAATGCCTACAAAAAAAATTCCTGACGATACACCTGAAAATGCCCAAAAAAAGGCGACTCTACCCTTAAGGGTGATTCTCAAAAGTTCATCCCAAAGATCACCCAAAAGGGTGATTCCCAAAAGAAAAATATTTTTCCTGAAAAAAATGTCACATGTATTAAGATTGAAATTAATTTTTCTTCTCCCTTTACGAGAATTAAAAAGAAAAGCACAAAACTACACTCGAGATAATTTCTGCAGCGTGAAATCCGATGGCGGGACAGCTGCCCCTTTGATGCGATCGCAGTGCGCGTGCCGAGCGATCTTTCAGGCGTCTGTCAAAGGGCTAACAATTTTTAAGTGAATTCGCAAATGCAAAGCGAGTGCGTGCACACCGGTCGGTGAGAGAAACGCAGGGGGGAAGAGCCCGACGGATAAAGGCCGAAGGGAGGAAGCGAAGAGCTCGTCGGTGTTGCCGGGTCTGTCGAGGAGCCCATTCGTCGCCCTGCACTGCCGACAGCCACCAAGCCGCCTCTCGAATCCGACGGGAAAAAAAAAACAACATTCCTCGACAGTCCCTTCCGTAAAAAGCGACAAGCTGAAAATGCCAAGTACTCCAGCTCTGTGTATAGATATAAATGTATATATGTGTATGTACATACAAATGGAAAGTTGGATGGTGCACTCCATATCGAGTTGTAGTAACTCGCGTCACGCGTTCTGTACTATTTCGTCGTGAATTCGTTTTTCTCCCCCGCTTTTTTTTACGATTCCTGTGAGCTGCATCCGCAGTCCTTGATATTTCGAGTTCTCCGGCCGCGACGACGGGGACATTTATTTTTATTCAATAATTCCTGAAACCGGCGAGTCCCGCCCGGCAGGCCGGGTAGAGCCGATCGAGAATAAACAATCGCCGATATACCGTTTCGAGCTCCCGCCGACGATCCTCCCGCCTCGCACTTCCGATAGCTTCGCTGGCTGTCGAAGGACGGGGGGAAAATAAATAAACGAAGAAGAGAATCCACCGACAGAGCGAGGGTGTTGTGGAAAGCAGAAAATTGAAAATAATTCACGACACCGACGTGCGGAACATCTGCGGCATCGTTGTCCCTCGCTTCTTTGTGTAACCGCGACTTCCGGGTGTATTTGTCTCAATAAATAAATATTTAATGCCGGGTTGTTCCTCCCGGGAGTCTAGGAGAGAATAAAAAACTATCCTGTCGGCATACCAATACAGCCTGGGATTTTTTTTTTTCTACTTCAATGGCGTGGTTTTTTTAAATTTTATACAAGCTTATTTTGCAAGCTAATTAGGGGAATGTTCTCATATTGTCAGTGAATCTTCAAATCGCAAAACCAGAATTTTACATCGAAGAAGCGTTTATTTAAAAAAATTTTAAATTTAAAATGACTATAAAGCTCATTTTGTAAACGAATTGGAGGTATTTTTTCATATACGCGGTACATCTTCAAATTGCAAAATCACGATTTTACTTCCAACAAGAGATATGTAAACTAATTGAAAAAATTGGAACAAATACTGCAGCTACTCAATCAACATTCCCGCGGAACCCCATCCAACGGTAACAAAACAAACTGATGTTATCGGCGCACCAATGCAGCCTGGGGATTTTTTTCCACATCAATATCCTGGTTTTTTTTTTATATTTCTATACGAGTTCACTTCGTAAACTAACGGGATGTATATTCCCATATACGCGGTACATCTTCAAATTGCAAAATCACGATTTTACTTCAAACAAGAGATCATTGAAAAAATTGGAAAAAAAAATCTGCAGCCACTCTACCCATCAATCATTCCCGTGGAACTCCATCCATCGGTAACAACAAAAAACGATCTAATCGGCATACTAATGCAGCCTGGGGATGTTTTTTCTACTTCAAAATCGTGGCTTTTAAAAAATTAGAAATATTTAAACTAATCGGCAGTAGATCTTCACTTTGCAAAATCCCGATTTTCTTTTTTTTTTTTATTCGTTAATATTTAACCTCGCATCAACTGCTACGGTTATTAGCGACGGCCCGATTTTCCTCCGAACAGTCAGTAAAAGATTCGAAAAAAATGCCGCAGTTATTCGACCCATCAACCATTCCCGCGGCACTCCATCCACTGGTACCTAAAAAAAAAAGGAAAAAAAACCCCACAAAACAACAGTAACGCCTCTCTTCACCCCTTTCGTGCGTCTCATCCCTCCGCCACGGCGGTCGCAGTGCTCCGCTAAAATGAGTAATGCCCCCTCGTCCTCGATACGGGACACGGATAAAGTTCTCCGCAACCGCCACATACAGATCAGGTAAAATACAACTACCCAGCTCGAGGGTTGAAAAAGGACAGATAGGACATAAAGATGATGAGAACAAGTGCGCAGGTTCTCGAGGAAGATATAAATCTGAGCATTCCCCGGTGAGCATTGGCTCCGGCGGGTGCACCACCGGCGCTCAGCGATTTTTCTCCCTCGCCACCGGGGGAGCCGAAGAGAAACCGCTATAACGCTCTTTTTGCTCCGGGTGTCTCGCGGGGGCGGGGAATCACCCCAGCCGAGCCGTTTCTCCGTCGTCGTCCTCGGTGATTTTGATCGAGAGGCTGCAGGTACGGCGAGGAAACCCCGGCAGAGACCCGCGCGATTCGCACACAGACACTCAACCGCTGGTTGAGAGAAGTGCATCATAGTCTGCAAAGCCTCCACCCCGGTCGAATTGCCTCCGATGCTCGTAAATAAAAAGGAATCGACGGGAATGCGGTGCGGGCAACACCAGACTGGCAGGAAGACGGCGAGAATACGCGCGGGGCGCCGCGAGGACTTCCGGAAGTCCGGATCTGGGGGCGGAAGCAGCGCAGAGAGGCGATAGATTAAGAGCCGGAGCAGCGGTCGCGGCAGTGGCGATAGCACTGATAGCGCCGGTGGAAGCTCGCGAATGCCGCTGGGGCGGAAATAAAAGGAGAGTTATTGAAGAGAAGAAATAAATCAAGAGGGGGGGAAACTTTCGCAGCACCGGTGTGGCTTCCCAGAGGATTGCCGGCCCTGCGGCCGCGGGGGTTGGCTCAGGAGGGTGAGCGTCGCCGATGGACGTCGCGTCTGTTCTGCACTCGGCATCGATGCGACGGTGGTCGGCTCGAGGCGCGACCGAGAGCCGCGATGGCACTCGGCTTCGCGGGCCGCCGGGCTCGTTGTGAAATGAACCCGATAAGAGAGACACGTGTTGAGCGGCAGTCTCGCTCTCGCCCCGGAGGAAAAACAGCACCGAGCAGCTTCTCTCTTCGGCGTCTCCGCGGAACTGCGGACACCCCGAAAACTCTCCGCTAAAACCCTTTCAGCCATCTTCCCGAGCTATTTTCTCGCCGTCGCTGCGATTTTTCCACCTCGAGCGAGAACGGCGAACGGTTTTTTTTTCTCTTGGGCGAGAAAATTGTTGCGTGGGCGGGCGTTACGGCTCGCGAGCGCTGATTACTGCGATCGTCGGGTCACACGCGAGAATTGTTGCGGAAAATTCGCACGCTAAAAATTTTAGACTCAACGAACATTTCTTATCCGCGAACGCTCAGAACGTTTTTCCATGATGATTTCATAATTTTACTTTTGACGTCAATTCTGGTTTGCACATCTCAATTTTCGTCCGGAAGTGACGTGATTCGGCAAAACGTCACTTCCGGTTTGAAAATCTCATTATACGACGGGGAGTGATGTCATTCGGCAAAACGTCACTTCCGGGTTGATGAATCTTATTCTCCGACCGGAAGCGACATATTTCAGGTGTGAGGTTACTTCCGGTCGGAAAATGAGATTTCCAAAAGGGAACTGATGTCACAACGAATGTGTTAAAATGTTTCGTTCGAATGTTGACGTCACTTTCATCTTAAAAGTGAAATTCTCTAACCGGATGTGACGTTGCGGAAAAACATTTTAACTGTTCTCTGGCATTTATCTCGGGTGCAGTCAGTGATGAAAGTGGATTAATTAGTAGTATTGACAGCCGACAGATTGGAAAGCAATTGAATCGAGCCGGATCGGCAGAGTTCCCAAGTATCATCTTAAAATTTTGTTACAGAGGATTATTTTTATTATTATCATTCGACGATTTCAAAGGCTGAAATTCTATCTGCTTGTACCTCGTTTAGTTGCGATACGTTGCTGCGCCATCAAAGAGGAGTGCTCTAAATTTTACTCTAGAAAAGCAGTGAAAAAGCCTCGGGTGTACAAATTAATTAATAAGTAATTTTGCAAACGTGACAACTAGTGTATAAGAAATCTGGCACGAAACCGTCATTCTATGCTCGACCCGAAGGTCTCTCGCCCATATGAGCAAACGCAACGAACATCCTTCTACTTTCATTGCGTTGCAGCGTGCCAGCCCAGATTCCCCTCAACCTGAGACGACACAAGTGTCGCCTCCCCCGGGCTCCAATAACTGATCTAGTAGCTACCTCTTTTTCAAGAAAAAGAGTGCACTGTTTTCGATCTCACGTGTGGTTCGGTGGCCACACGGGGTAAACCAAAGCGAGGGCCCTCCACTCCTCGTCAGCCTCAACCTCCTGGTTCGTCTCACACATACGGTCTCCTTTTGCTGCGTACACCACGACGGACTGAGCCCGCTTCCGGCCGAGACCGGAATCGGGAACCATATTCATCAGATACTCTTGGGTAAGGGCACCCAGAGCATCCTCTAGGATGTGACTAGCCAGAGGTCTCTTGACCGGGTCTGCTTTTACGTTCGGTGCGAGCACATGCAGCGAGATCACGATGCGACAAAGCAAAGAGATCTCGAGCCAGATCGCGGCGAACACTCGAACCTCACCGGCTGTCCCCGCGCGCACGCACAAGCAGTTACGAAGAAATCTCCCCGTCGATCGTCGGGCGATCATTGACTGTCGGGCGGTTCCTATCCCCGCATTGATTGTAACACAACGGTTGGGCCGTGGGCACCAGTGGCCGTCCTCGGTGCACGCACAAGCAGTTACGAAGAAATCTCCCCGTCGATCGTCGGGCGATCATTGACTGTCGGGCGGTTTCTATCCCCGCATTGATTGTACACACGATTAGGCCGTGGATTTTAGTTATAACCGTTCGAGACGCAGCGGCTCTTTCGAGCAGGCTACGCCACCAGATAAATCTGGATTTTATGGACATACGAAACGCTACGGCACCGTTCAACTCCGTTAGCGTCACCATCTACTTGGATTTTGTGCTCAGGTTTCGCGGGTTCGCAGGGCCCGATGAATTGAGCGAAAGCAGTAACCGAGCACATGAGTGGTTGCCCACCCCAGCTCGGCACACCACCGCCCAACCAACCTTGCGGTTTGCAAACGTGACAACGACACCGGGGACGGGCATGGAGCGAGAGGTAGAACTTCTCTTTTCTCCACCGCAAAGAGAAGCCCGAGTTTCGCGTTACTCCGTTCTTTGCCAGCACGCGGCTTTTCTGGTACCTTTATTTTCCCTGAATGCAGCGCGTGCATCCAAGTCGGCGGGTTTGTGCGCCACCCCGGCTTCCTTCTCGCTTTTTCCTCTCTCCTTCCCCACCATTCTCTATCACAGCTCCCTCATTCATTCATTCGCAGCGCTTTCGCTTCGACGCCCGCCTTCTTGCGCCAGCAACCCGCATACTCGGTTATTCGACTTTGCACTTGAATTCTCTCTCTCTCATCCTATAGATGGCGAGGAAAAAGCTGTGAAAGACGTTGGAAATGGGAATGGGCGCTGGGAAGAGGATAAAAAAAGGAGTAGCGGAATAATATGGAGTCCTCGTAATATAGAAGTTTTATATATGTGTATTATATATGTATATATGTAAGGGGATCGAGAATTATCACTTTCGAAAAGAAGCGAATGATCGAAAAACCTTTTCCTCACCGGATAGAAATCATAATTTGGCACGTGAGATGTTTACGTCTCCCTAAAAAAATAAAATAAATAAGTTTAAAAAAAACGGAGCGAAAACGAAAGATGGGAAAAAGAGAAGAAAATATGAGAAAGGTATTGACAGTATTTTCTATCGGGTCACTTCCGATGGCGAAAAAGTCCTGACGTGACTCTCGAGTGGAGGAAAGTTGTCAGCGAAGTTTAAATTTTCGGGAGGCGCGAAGGCGATAAGCGATTGTGGGAAAATAAGGAGCGCAACGCTCTCAAAGAAATATATGGAGAGGGGTGAAGGTAATTTGATAATGGTGTAATCGAATTTTCTGAGACGATATTGGGAAATATTGTTAGAGTAGAAAAAAAAATTGAAAAATTAAATTTGAACATGATGGAGCTGTAGCCTTAGGAAGAGCGATGATGAGGAGTACGTGGAAGTACAGTGGGGTGATGGAATGAAACAAAAAAGCGATTTTTTAAAAATACGGATAGCTCAATTTACTTCAATACTCCACAATGCGAGTCACGATTTTCCATTATCAATGGACATCCGATAAACAAGATAAATAATTGCGTCATTGAACTCGTCATAAAACATTAAATGACGTTAATTTGATATTTAGGTGGCGAAACGAAATCATCTCTAGAGACTGAAAATTAATACAGGAGTTTAATCAAATTTCGTAATAGGTCGATTCGTCAAATACCTGTTATAACTTTTGGGCTAATTGAATGATATCATTTAATTGCACGGAAAAAGAAATCTTAATTTAGAATTGTTCGTCGCATTTTGCACGTGTGGTGCGTTATTTTTGTGAGTAAACGTGTAATTTCGTGACACGAGCATAAAATTACGAACGAATTTAATTACTCAGTTAAATGCGGAAAAAAATATATCTGTCAATAAACGTGCGATTTTATTTGCCCAAGGGAGAAAATTGAATTCGAAAAATGTTAACGGGACATACATTGGAAATTGAGAAATGGTTTTTTTTTATTCGCCGTGAGGACTGTGACAAGTACAGGTCTTTCGGAAAATAGAAAAATACAAAATAGAGAAAGCGAAGCGCCGCGATCGAACGAACATCTCCGAAGCAAACCGAATAAACGTGTAATCGAATTCCTGACAGGAGGAATTTGCTAGAAGTGGAGAGGAGGAAAATGCTCTGTCCAACGCAGAGCCGTGTCTTTCGACCGGAAAATACTAAATTTTACCCGTTGGACGACCGTGTTTTTCAGCGAAAATTTCGATCGCTTCGCCCCCAGGAGTTCCGGTGGAGAAGTGATCGACGGAATACATTCGAGCAACAAACTGAACAATTGTGTAAACGCATTCCTGTCAGAGTGATCGTGGCGCAGTGAAATCAAAGCAGAAAATATAAACTAGCCGACTCTGGGCGCGGATGGGAAATTCAAATATCAACATTTAATACGAAAAAGCCCTCCCATACTTTCAAGCAAAATTGTAATAAAACCGCACACAGATTACGCAAATATAGCTCGAAAGAAATTTTTTAACTTACGCAAATATTGCTTCACAGAAAAAAATCACGAATGCGATTTCATTTATATTTTCGCTGACTTGCAAAAAGTAAAAAAAAAAAAATGAAATGCAGCGAAAACGCTTGTCGATCCATAAAATAACAAGCTCCAGCATTATTAACTTTTCTTCTTCAAAGTTATCCCATCCAGCCCGTTCCTACATTTTTTTGCAAAATTTATATGACTCTGAAAAAATGTAATTATAAATTTAAAAAAATGTATTTAAAAATTTGAAAACAAATTCTTAAAAAAAAAAAAAAAAAACACTAAAAGTTTGGTCGCATGAAGTATTGCAAGCGGCTATCGATACGTCGAGAAGTGTCGACGGGAAATTGTGTGTTCGGCGCAGGTGTCGAGGACTCTGCTAAGGAGAAGTTTGAATCTAAGTACGAAGGGGGTGGTCGACGTCCGGCATTGTGACTACCACTGCGAGTAGCGCTGCACGAGGTTTGGTCAGACGCCACCGGCTCGACCTCAACCCCAACTGGCATGCTTTCTCGCGTGCTGTCGCCCCGGGCACGCAGTTTGCTAAATAACTCTCTCACTCGAGCAATCCTCTATCGCGCCCTTTGCCGGCACGTACAACGTGCCGAGCTACGAGGGGTTTCCACCCCTACGGGATCTCGAGTGTCGAATAATTCAGAAGGGTCGCGCGAACGTAAATTTCTGGCATCCGTGGGACTCGTGTGGACGAGTCACAGAACTCGCCTACAAAGTTATGTTGTCTTCAGAAAGAAAAAAAAAACTTTTTCCATTTTTTTATACATCTGGTCAATTTTTTTGTTTTTTTGTCTTTTTTTTTTTCATCGATCGTCGAAAACGGGGTTTTGTTTTTCTCTCGAAATTTTTAATTTCAATTGTCAAAAGTCCTTCAAGTAATTTATTGTAGATTTTTTCGTTATCATTTTGGAAACAAGTTGAATAAAACTGGTTCGTATGCAAGAAAGAAAACAGAGCAACGTTTCAATAGTTAAGCGCATTGACGACCCACGACGCGTTAAAATTTTCCAACAAATTCCCCTTTAATTTCCGACAATTACCGAAGTGTCAAAACAAAATTTTGCTTTGGCTCTCGAAACTTTTTGATTCAATTTTCGAAAGTCCTTCACGCGAAACGTTTCAATACTTTAGCGCACCGACGATCCACGACGGGGTCAAATTTTCCATCAAACTCCCTTTAATTTTTGACAATTACCGAAGACCCAAAACACAATTTTGCTTTGGCTCTCGAAACTTTTTCTCTCAATTTTCTAAAGTCCTTTACGTAATTTATGAAATATTGTTCTAAACGATTTTTTAAAAAATCCGTCTGTGTAAATCCGTGAACAAACAAAATTACCTCATAGCCAAAAAAAGAAAAAAATAATAATCGAGGAACGTTTCAATACCGCTGCCCGACGGCCTGTGTGAATTTTCCAATAAATTCCCTTTAATTTTTCACAATTACCGGCTACGAGGGCGAAAAATTTCGCGGTGAAACGCGATTCGAGCCGCGTCGAATGCCCCGTCGGGGTTATTAATGGCGCTGTGACAGTAACAGCCGAGTCATCGAGATTGAATCCGAACCGCCGGAGTGCTGAAATTTTTTTTCCCTCCCCTCATTTTTTTCTCATATATTTTTTTTCTCACTTCCATCAGCTCGCAGTGAGAAAAGTCCGCTCCGTCACCGGTCCCTCATTGTCGGCGACGTCGTGCCAGTTCGCTCGAGATCCATCGCCAGCGAATTTCGGCACGCTCGAGATATTTCGGTCCGCGAGCCTGTATTATGTATCGTGTTTCGGGGCGGGAGTGCGAACGGGTTGAGGGGTGGTGCACGAATCGATTGACGGTGTCCGTTCGGTATGCCGGGCATTCTCGTGACGAGGGTAAATACATCGGGTCGCCGTTTCTCGGCCGGCACCTCCGTCCACCCTCCGGCTCCCGGAGTTTGATTTGTCCGGAAACTAGTTACACGACACACGAGCAAATATGCACTCTAACCGCCGACAATCCAGCTCGGAGCTCGCTCGCTGCGCCAACTCGAACCGATCTCTCCCGTGTGCGGGACGCGTATGTGTTCCATAATCTAGCGTGCACACGGACAGCCCCGCCAGGGAGAGGGAGTGATAGTGACGAGCGTTTGAACATTTATCGAGTCCTTCACTCAGCGGTGACGAATCGACGAGGGACTCGGTGTTTACTCTCTGTATGCGGTTCACCGATCGCTCGGACGCCCGTTCCTGTGCAATATGCATGTGCCTGCGCTCCATCTACTCTCTCGTTCTCCGCCGATGAGGCAAAAAAAATGCAACTTTTTTTTTGAAAATATTGATTTTGAAGAAAAATTGAGGAAAAAGATTACATTTTTTTTTCGGGTCTTTGGACCTTCGTCGATTTTGTGGGCGCCTGGGAAAACACCGTGGGAGACACATTTTGAGCCGGGGCGCGATAATGTCGAGAGAAAAAAAATCGTAAGCTGCGTCAATGGATTTCGCAGGGGGTGAATAAGACGAGATAAGTTAGTTGGAGAAGTCATACCTTCGACGGTTCGGATATCACAATAGTCGGGGCTCTTCCTCTCGAAAATTTCCGTTTTCGCACATTTTTTTGTAATCGGCAAAAATTGTTTGTCCCAACTTCAATAATTTTTTAACTGTCTTGAATTTAGAGAACTTATACACTGTGCACAGAATGACGGGATTTTTATATTTTTCATTAGTATTAAAAACGAAACAAATTTTCATTTATTTTTTTTTTTTTTTTATAGTGGAGTCGTAACGATGAACCTCGTGTCCGCGAAAATTTTTGGAGCCCTCGGGGTTGCGTTTTCGCGGCGCGTCGAGGTATGCTCGTCGGCGTCGCGGCCCTCACTGCAGAGGCGTCGCGGCGCACCCGCCCTTATAGAGCATCGTGTTGCGCTCGCTATCGGTCTAGCTCAACCCCCACCGACGACGGCGACGACGTCGTCGTCGTCGTCGTCGTCGAACCACGCAAGCGTCGTGCTTGCCGCTGGCTGCTGCTGCTCCTGCTGCTCCTGCCGCTTCTATCTGCCTCCTACCGACGATCAGACCACCCTCATCTCCAGCAGCTCTCCGACTGCCTGCTCGCGCCTTCAAAAGACGTGAAATAGTCACCCCGTCTCTCTCTCGCTACCTCTCACGGCTATGACCCTCCGGCACCGGTGTGCATCGTCACCTCGCGCCCCAAGCTTCCCGCGACAGTGATCATGAATGTACCCTCGGTGCCGCCTCTGCCGCCCCGAAATAACATTGTAGACGGGTGTTTGTGTAAATTTGCGCTGGAGAAAATTTGAGATTTTTTTAAAATGATTTCTTCATCGATGGTCCTTAGATTCATCCATAGACAATTATAGATAGTTATAGTCATTTTTTTGGTAGGGTGGCATAGTCCCCGAACGGTTATCCCTCGATGAATATCCCCCAAAACGCATATCCCCCAAAATAACTCCCGAAACGCACATTTCCCGAAAAATTAACTCCTAAAACGTCACTCTATTAAAGTATTGCGAAGCCTATCGTGAGTGCATTCCGTTAAGTGCAGACGATAAGTGGTGTTCGTGCATGGTGTTCATGCATTCGCCAATGTGCACGGCGCATTGGCGTTTGTACATTAATCTGGTATCTCATGTACAATGGATCAATATTATCGTAAGATGAGGCTTTCGCTCGGAGGAACGAGAATCTTTGGAAATATATGTTCGACGATTCTGGTTTTTCCGAAAGCCACCCACATCAGATCCCAGATTAATCTACAGATTAATGTACATCAGATCCCAGATTAATCTACAGATTAATGTACATCAGATCCCAGATTAATCTACAATCGCTAATATGCTGTTTTTAATATCGTGGCGAATGTTAGCTCAGTTAATGGAACGAACACCACCTATCGTCTGCACCCATCGGAATGCAATCACGATAGGCTTTGCAATATTTCAATAAAATTACGTTTCGGGGGTTAATTTATCGGGGTATATGCTTTTTGGGAGTTCATTTTTTGGGAGATATGCGTTTCGGGGGTTACTATTTTCGGGGGGTGAATGGAGTTTTCTAGCTTTCACGTAGTTCTTTTTTTTCATTGCAGATGGACATAAGTTTTGCACGTTTCCTTGTACTCTGCGGTGGGTTTCACGAATGTAACCCCGATGCCGAATTCGCCGCGCCGAAATAACATTGCAGACGGGTGTTCGTGAAGAATTGCCTTGAAGAAAATTGAATTTTTTAAATATTTCTTCATCGATGGTTCTTGTCTTCATCCATAGATATATAGAATTATAGAGAGTTGTAGTCATTTTGTTTATATTTTTTTGCTAGTGAATGTGGTTTTTTTAGGTTCTATGCAATTTTTTTGTATGTGGTCAGCTATTTTTGCACCCTCCCGTACACTCTGCGAGTCGGGCGTGACGTAACGGGATATTTTTTTTATTTCTTCAAATATGCAGCTTTTTCGCCATAGACGCAGTTTTTTTTTTCGCAAATAGTGGAAGTTATTTTCGCGTCATGCAGGATTTAAAAAATTTGCAATAGATGTTTTTTTTTGTTCAGTAAATAAACACACGCTAGTGGGTGTCTGCAAGCCAATGATTCCAATACCAAGAGCGGGGCAAAACGGGCACGTGTTCTCCGTCTGAGATGAGAATTTTTTTTCATAAACATAATCCGTAATTCATAAGCATAATCCAACAGATAGTACTAGTCAATAAATAGGAGACGTAATTCCATTGATAATTTTTTTGTTTATAATTTTTTTAAATTTCTTTACACCTTTCTTTAAATAAAAACTTATAAAGAAGCTTCGAGGTATTGAAAAAAAAAAACTGCCGCGTTTCCATACAGCTTTGCCAGTAATTGTGTCTCCAATGAAATGTGAGTTCTTTCCTTCGAATTTCGAAAAATGAAATTTCCCTTTACTGCCTTGTACGGAGCTCTCTGATGTAACAAAGCTCGAGGTATCCACTCGAGACAGCCCGTGTCCGTCACGTGACGTCGCGAGAGCCACCCCACAAGCGACCCTCTTCGTGTATGCCTCGTCTAAGTGTGCAGCTTCAAGAGGTACCGCCGAGTGACGCAGACATACGTCCACCCGTCGGTCGAAGACCCTTCGCATCATTAATTTATCCATCACGAGAGATGTTCGCCTCCTCTGTTTATTCTCTCGCGGATGCTGCGAGAAGAGAAAGAATAATAAGCGAGCGTGTCGAGGGGTGGGAGAATATAAGAGTACAGTACAAGCGACAGTCGTCCTCGGGGACGCCGAGGTAGAGATCTCGTAGGCCTCGAGGGGTTCAGCAGAAAAGAATGTCAGTCATCAGATATCCCCGCTTTTCCTACCGTCTCTGCCACCGTTTCATCGTCCTCCGCCGCTTCTGTGTATCGCTGATACAGTGTACTATAAAATTTCGTTCGCCTCGATTACTTTTTACGGCAGCGACGGATAAAACGAAAAAGCTTCGAGTCAAAGGGATGAAAACCGGGAGGAAACGAAAATGGCAACCGTACGATCCACCGTTGCATCTGGGCGAAGCTTTGTCGTCGTAACATTTTAATTACAAATTTTTATTAATTTTCTTAATATTAAATTTTTTGTTAATTTTTTTAAAACTTTTTCTTTTTATGATTTGGTGCACATTTTATTTAAATTATTTGGTAAAATAGGGCATTACGTACCTGAGCGCTTCTTGGTATCTCAATTCTCGACGAATTTTTAATATATGTTGGAAAGTTGCTTGTTTGTTTGTCACAATGGTTCTAGAATCCTGAAGGTCCCCTAGAAGTGACGTCATACCAGGAAATGCGCCACGTTCAGAGATGTGAAAATCTCACTTTGCGACCAGAAGTAACGTCTTTGCGGAAATACGTCACTTTCGGTCGAAAAATGAGATTTTTAAACTGGAAATTACGTACTTCCGATAAATCTTCGAAAGTCTAAATTTCTGGTTTCTAAATTCCAGAGTCCATAGACAGGGCTAAAAGCGCCGGAGGAATGACAAACTGCTAGTAGTGGATAATATAAAGTGGAAAGAATAAAATGCCACACGTTCGTAAGAAATATTTCGTTTAATCGATAACAACAAAGCTCGTGCACCGATGCCGAGCTCCCACGGTAAAATGCAGCGTACAAAAGTATCATTCGTACACGACAGAGTAAATTGGATACAACGAACTATGAACATTTCCTTTTTTTTCTTTTGAGTATCCTCAACCATTAAAATGAGCTTAAAATTTCGCAAAATATATGTTAGTACATTTCGAGGTGTATTAAAATATATACATATGACTAATACTACATAGGAAAAAAGTGGCGAGTACAGCTGCGTGTACTAACTCAAATTGCATGTGAAAACATCTTTAGTAGTTTCATTTAGAAGCCTCACCAGAGATGTTTTCACATAAAAAAATGTATCGTAATCGGACTCACGCTCTTCGCCCTCTTTCGTTGATATTTCCCTTCTTTTTCGTGTATTCCTCAATCTTTCACACTTCTACTCTTTGGCTACAATCGTTCGTACTTAGCGTTACATACAGAATCTCATATATAGTGTAGGGGAGATCCAGCTACCTTGTGACAGTTTGTTTGTTTTTCGTTTCGTTCATTTTCCACTTTTACCTTACATATTTAATCATTTATTTTTTCATCCTGAAACTTACAAGTGTACGATAATCGACCAAAACCCTTATTTGGTTTTTTTTTCGCACCAAAACGATGCCAAAATGTAACCAGATATTCCCTACCCGAAAATATATATATATATATATTTACGAAATGTTCTGTCGAAAGTGATGCTTCGATGCGTGATGTTTTCAGTTCTATTTTTCTTTGTTTTTAATATTTGTATATAAGGCACTTGAGAAGGACAAGCGTTACTAAAAAATAACGCTTCGCGCAGTAAAATTAGCTCAATAATAGTCAATCAGCTTATTTCCACAGATAAATCCCGCTATTCTCGACAACTCGATAAAGTCAGTTGATTTATTCAGCACGCAAGTCAAAATCTGATGGATGTGGAGGCTTAAATAATGTATTCTCAAGTCGAAACTGGTTAATTGAACGACGCGAAAATTGCGACATTTCGGCGAACAAATGATAATCATCTCTCTATATTTCTCGTCAATTTAACTGATCTCGAGTTGAGCATTTTTGACTGTAATGACTTATCGGAAAAATCGGAAAAAATTAACGAATTTACCTTAGCAATGAATCATGTTATTGAAATTTTTTCAGATTTTTTCTACGTGAGCTTGTTGCGCGGCATTGATTTTTGTTCGTAAGTTCTCGCATCGAATTCTTTATAGAGGATGAAAAGCCTTTCCAACTCTCGTTTATCATCAAAGATAAGGAATGATTTTTTTTTACTGAAAACATGCCAAGGTATGAGGTACTTAAGTTTCTTTTAAGTATACATTTTTCCCATTAATCTCGAATAAATAATAGCCGTGTCGTAAATTATTAATCTCGTCGACGCTCGATTCGGTAATCAGCGGGCTGGTTCGAAATACTCTATTACGGTCGAATCGTTTAGAGCTTGAGGTATATATAATTTAGTAATTAGGTTTCAGACGACGGAATGATCCTGGAGCAGAGCAGCCCCGAAGTGAGTGACCACGTAGTCGTGGTAGTAGACCATTATGCAGAGAGGTTGACCGATAATGAGACTCGACCAGACGACGATGTTGCCCCAACGCGGACCGAAGCGACGCTCGACCATTTTGCTGATCACCGATAGTGGAATCTGTCGTGAAAGCCAAGAACGTGTTGCCTCCAATTTATTTAATATTCGACTTCAATGTTTAATAGCCATGCGGAAGAAATTGACGGTATTAAAATGTGGTTAAAGAAAACCGGTTAAAATTCGTAGACTGGTCGCGAAGTGTAATTTTTAAAATCGCTCAGAACAAAATGTAGCAATCATATCGATTATTGATATAAACAAAAATAAAACATAATTCCACGTTCCATTTTCTAAATATTTATGTGTGGTTGAAAAAAAAAACTGGAAATTCATAGATTGGTCTCGAAATGTAATCTTTGAAGCGACTCAGAAGAAAATATAGTCCAATGATAAGGTTATTGTTATCAAAAAAATTAAACATAATTCCGCGATCCATATTTTGTATATTTTTGTCAAAACGAATTTCATCGCAAAAAAAAAAAAAAAAACAAACCAAGCGTCCTCAAAAGTTCACTCACCTGTCCCATCATGCCCAAGAAAGCCCAGACCTTGAAGGTCTTGAGTGGCACGCTGACGAGATACTCGTGGAAGAAGGCGCTAATGAAGAACACGGTGCTGCTGGCCACGTTCTTTCCGTATCCCATCTCGACGATCGGTATGTAAAGATGCCTTAATAAAAACAAAAATCAAACAAATGTTTAAAATAATCCCACACACCAAACTTCGAGAGGTTGGCTTTTGTATTTAAAAAAAATATATTAAAAAAAAATGAAAAAAAAATTGCGTTCCAGCGCTATTCAACATCCATCAAAGGAATAAAGCTCTGAATATTCGCAAAGCTTTCGTCCATAGGTACGCGCTTCCCCCCCCCCCCTCCATTCTCTCCCATTCATACCATATTATTCGTCTTTTCTCCGCGTTTTCCCGTTTCCTTTCGCCCCGCAAGCCACTCATCCCCCGGCTGGAGTTGCGCGGGGGCTAAAAATCTCGTTGGAATCGTCTGCGCTCTCGCGTGTATAGTACGCGCCCCGCTCGTCGCTGCCGTCGTCGCGTTATATAAGCATTATAAGAGCCGCGGGGAATAAACAGCCTTAAGTGCGGCAATGCGATGCGTATCGTCTTTTCCCATTACGAAAGGCTGAAAAGAGGCTCGCACACCCGACGACGACGAATACGACGACGACGTTTTCACCCCGAGTTCCCGAGTCTGTCGGCTCAGAGAGAAAACCGGCGTCTGGCTCTCGCTTCCTTCTGCCGTATTCCCCGTTTCTTCCTCACTCCTCTCTCCCTATCTCTCACTATCCGTTTCCATTTTCGCCTTTCCAGAGAAACCTCGCGGGCTCTCCACTGCATGGCCCGATGCCAGTTGCAGGCTGCTGCTGCTCCTGCCGGTGGGCGCTGCGAGGATTTCGGCGAGACGAGAGTGATAAAGAGCTCGGCGCGCGGACGAAGGGAAGGGCATTCGAGTGCGAAGAGCCATGGCATACAAGATAGCGCGGAGGGGACACAGCCATTGGCCACTCTACGGTATATCGCTTATTAAATTTATCGGGGGAGGAGAGCAGCATCGGCGAGCAGTCTGGACCTTTTTGAGGAGAGGTTGGAATTTTTTAGAATTTTTTAGTATTTAAAAATGTATTAAAAAATTTTAATTAAAAAATGTGTATTTTTTTTAATTCCCGGCGTCCGTTTTAAGTTTGGGCCAAAACTGACGTCGGATTCGTGTTTAGCGCGGCGTGATACGTGAAAATATGTGAACCAGAATAATCACTGGAAATTTTTGATTTTGGTTTTAACCCCTTTTTTGGCGTTTTTTTGTCGCCGTGGAGAGACCCGAAAAAACTTTATTGAAGAACCCTCATTTTCACTTTCAAATTCACTCTCGACTAACCTTTGATGTCCGGTAGATATAAAAATACTAGCAGGTTGTTGTGGCTCGGGTGCTTCGCGCCTTCGCTATGGACTATGGAATTTATAATACGGGAATTTAGATTTTCGGAGGTTTATCGAGAATACGTCACTTCCGGTTTGAAAATCTCATTCTTCGACTGGAACTGACATCATACCCGAAATACGTCACTTTCGCTTAGAAAATCTCATTCTTCGACCGGAAATGACGTTATACCCGAGATACCTCACTTCCAGTTTAAAGATCTCATTTTCAAAGCGAAAGTGACGTATCTCCGGTCGAAAAATGTGTGTGTTTTTTTCACCCAACGATAGTGCACAGCGCTGTTGTGCGCATTAATGCGCACAGCGAGAACGACTGGTTCTACTGTCTGCGTCTCGATGAACCTCCACAATATGACCAGAGTACTATAACAGAGTACTTGAGATAGAATCCCCTAGGCAAACGGAATAATCAGGGGCCACCTGAATTGTTGAAAAAAATGGGACAAGCGAGCAAACGAATAAACAAACAACTTTCCAAAATACATATATGATTACCCAGCGCGCGATCTCCCAGGAGCGAAAACATGCTAATCCCTCACACTCGGCTCAGCAAACATCGCGGAGAGAAAAAAAAAAGGACGAGCCGCTCCATCCTCGCCCGACAGACCATCCCGTGATGAGACGAGGCGATGCCCCTGGCGAGCGTTCCTCTCTGCGCCCTTTGAACCGGCAACGAAAAGCGGCATCTCCCCCCTCCCGCAAACAGGCACGACAGTTCTTAAGCGAGTGAGTTACGGAAGC
Source organism: Stenichneumon culpator (assembly GCA_964017025.1). NCBI lineage: Eukaryota > Metazoa > Arthropoda > Insecta > Hymenoptera > Ichneumonidae > Stenichneumon > Stenichneumon culpator. The sequence goes on along the minus strand of OZ024779.1, from coordinate 11,998,239 downwards.
TGAAACAATTACCGGGGTAACAGCTTCCGCACCGAGAGAATGTGGTAGAAAAGCCCTCGGACCGGGGCATTGAGACCGGTACAGGAAAATAAGTGAAAAGGGAATGAGCGAAGAGAAAAGCGTTGCGCGGGTACGTCGGCAGAAGGACCGCGGTCTTTGTGTCTGTGTGCGCGTGTGTGTGTGTGCAGTCGAGGCTGCAGAGACGTACGAAGGAAACTCTCGGGGGCAACTCCGTAGGCAGAGCTTCGCCCAGGTTAAGCGGAAATTTCTCAGTGAAAACGAGCATTTTACCTATCTCTATACGCTCACCGCCGCCCCCCTTTTGGTTCCCACCTTTTCTCCGGGCTTTTTACTCACGGTCCTGCCCGCTCATTCACGGCAACGGGGAAGAGGCCGGCCGAGGCGGAGCGCACCGGAGCGCAAGGGATGGAGAACAGCAAGGGATGGAGAACGGCCCCCAAGGTTTGTCGAGTGGGTGGCGACTCTCGCGAAAAATGTAATTAAATCCCCCTTAAAGCGGGGACTCGTTAACGAAGTTTGGATGGCGAGAACGCGAAGGAGGTATACAGAGCGAGTATAGAGGCGGAAGAAAGAAAGTGGTGGCCACGCGGTGGATGGGGAGACTGGATAAAAAGGAAAGCGCTTGGTACTTTACAAAAAAAAAAAAAGGGGGGGTATACATTGGGTTGAAGGAGAGAAGAAGAACGGCAGGGGGTGGCTCGATCAAAGGTTTTGCGAATCGAGACGAAGCTGAGATACTCCTCTCGGCTCCTTTTCTCCGCTGCGGCGAGGAGTTTCAACGGCGAACGATTCACCCGAGAAACGTTTCTTAGGACCACTTTTTTTTTCTACTTTGCCGCACACGTTTTCTCCTTTCTCTGTACGAGGGCGAGGGTGAGGTACGAAAGAGAGTCGTGTTTGCCGGGATTACGCGGTGAATGCGAGGAGGCGAGAGAAAGATGGGCCGGGGGTTGCGCGGGGTGGGGGAGAAAAAAATAGCCGTAGCGCGTCGGCGGGGTGGGCTTGGTGAATGAGAGAAAAAAAAAAGAGAGAACTCCCGGTGCGGAAGCTTCTATAATTTGTGAAAGGGGTCACGGAGGGAAAACGAAACGCGACGAAACAAGAAAGACCCCGCGTCAGGGGTTGGGTTGGAGGGCGAAAAAAACATATTTCGCGAATGAAAGAGAACCCGTTAACGAGTGTACTTTACGAGGTGAGGAGGGTTTGAGAAATTGAATTTGAAGAGGAAAATGGAGGAGGCGTCGGAGCGGGGAAAACATCATTTTCGTTACCTCACGGCCCATCGATGCACGGGCATGTTCCACGTTCGCCAGAAGGTATCTATGTTGTTTGCGTTCCACCAGTCGCTGTAGAAATTACGGTCGGCGAAATGCAAAAGCTCACCCATCAGGTTGAGGTACGAGTGGAACGCGAGGTAGAAGAAGCAGAGCCACATCAGGTGGTTTGGAATCTGCAAATATTATAAGGAACAAATTGACGGAGATTAGAGAAAATAAATAAAGTTTGAACGATGACACAAACATTTGGTTTTTGAACGAATATTTGTGGAACTATATTCGTAGAAAAATGTTGCGTCGTAGAACTTTTGTAATAACTATATCGTTAATTATTGTATTAATTGACACGATGAAATGAATAAAATGGTACGAAAATAAAAAATGTTTTTTCGGCGCCATTTTTTGTGAACTCACGCAGCGTGTAAACGAGAACGTCCGAGCCTTAAAATTTGAAGCTTTTTTCTCCGGTGAAAACCAACATGCTGCGAAGATTTAGATTTTAAAAATGCTGACAATAATGGCTCAAACGTTTGGTTCGTCAAATTTAAATTTGCCGAATTATATTTTTAGTGACGTTTTTGGATCTACAACGTTTGTAATAACTATGTCGTTAATTATTAAATGAGTTGATAGAATGAATTGACAAAATGAATTGATAAAGTTAATACAATTGATTCAATAAACGAAATGGCACGAAAACAAAAAAAAGTTTTCTGGCGTCATTTTTAAGAACTGACTGAGCGTTTCAACGAGGATGTCGGAGCTCTAAAATTCGAAGCTTTCCTCTCCGGTGCAGAACGACACTGTACGAAGACTGCCGCATCGAGTCTACCGTCGGTCGGTACAATAAATTACCTTCGACAAAGGGCTTCCTTCGCCTTCGTACTTTCACCGGTAAATTCCACCACTCCGAACCTCCCCGCCCGTAAACTTGTAATTAACATTAAAGTGATAATGAACAATTGTTCGCAAACTTACTTCCCGCCAATTCCTCAACTCGGCATTCTTTAAGTCCGTTCGTTAGCATTGTTACTCCCTCCGCGGCTCCTTCCCGCAGGCCGCTGCAAAAGATATATGGACTATCTCGAGAAACGAGCTAAACGCAATTTCGACGAGCAACGAATCCTTTGAGCTTCAACGGCGAGTAAAGAAACTAAAGGGAAGTTTCAAGTTACAACAAAAAAAAAAGACACGAACGCAGCGAGCCGAGCGAAGAAAGGGAAAACGAGCCTGAGATCCGAAGCGTCGCTAAGAGGGCGAAGTGGCGTCGAAACATCGGCGCAAAAGAACCCGCCGAGCTCTCCGGCTCATCTTTTCCCCGCGTTGTGAATTCGGAAGTTATTTCGCTCCCCGGTTTGCCCGTCCGCCCGACGGGGATGCCTTTCACCTCTTCTTTCGCCTCCTCGCCTTGCCTCCGCGTTTTCCACTCCCCTCCCTCCGTCCGCTCCACCTTTTCGTTCCATCCAACCGCCCGTCCACCCCTCGACGACTGCGAGCGAGGACGCGAGCATCCCGGAGAAAGCATACCATTCGCTCGGCATCTTCCACCGGAAGCGAACCACCGGCGGAGCCGTCATCCCTTTGCTATGTGAACGCGCGCGGGGCCAAAGGACTTAATAATGTTGCGAACACAAAGGTCCGGTAAAGTCTCCTCGCCGCGAGGCATTTGCCCGCTGCATTCCCACTGCGAATCCAACCAAACCAGTCCGGTTCTCGACGAGTCCCTCGCACCGCCTCCTTCGCCTCTTGCCCAATCTTATTCTAACCGAGCCCGGCCGAGCTATTTCACGTTCAGCGGGATTCTTGTTTTCTTATTCCTTACCCTCCGTCGGCTTCCTCTCGGCTCGTCTCCGCCATTCTCTCCATACCTTCTTCCCCCCTTCGCCTTCGAGACCCTTCCGGCTTGAGAAAACTTTGCCCCGACGTTTTAATTTCGGTTTCCTCCGGCTCGGGCCACGAACCCTCAGGAGCAGCGTGCACGTTCGGCTTGGGTCGCAGGTCGCGGGCGGGAAGCCCGGAGAATACGCGACGGATAGCTCTTCGAGAGGCAACGTGTGCGAGTTTTCCTTGGGGTGGGATCGCGGAGGAATGGAAAAGCTTGGGGTAAACGTGTCGCCTTCGCAGAGACCTGTCGCGGCGAACGGGATGCCTCTTGGGACATTCCTTCCGCACCCTCTGGCTATCCTGAAAAAAATTCGCTGAAGATGAAAACAGCGCAATTTGACCCAAAAGAAAAGTGGAATTTTCTCTTTTGATCCTCGACGATTCCGGCTTGCTCGGTCGGTGACGATCGGCGAAGATCGCAACCGAGCACTGCGAGTGCTCGGATTGTCGTGAACTTGAATGATATTCGATCATAGTATCCGCCGAACATGTCGATTATCCCCGCTAAGTCGCTGAATCGACTAAGCCGGGATAATGGACATTATCCCGGCTAGGTCGTGACTACCATGTCTAGAATTCATTGGATTGCGGAACGGATTCCTCTTCGAGAGACAACGGGTGCGAGTTTCCTCAGGGTGAGATGACACACCCAGAAAAAAATTTTATTTGACGGCCACCGTTTATTTGGTTTAAGTAAAATATTTATTTGATTCAAATAAATATTTATTTAAGTCAAATAAATATTTATTTAAGTCAAATAAATATTTTACTTAAATCAAATAAATATTTTACTCAAAGCAAATAAACGGTGGCCGTCGAATAAATTGTTTTTCTAGGTGTGAAGAAATGAGAAAGGTCGGGATATATGTGTCGCCCTCGTAGAGTCCTGTCATGGCGAACGGGAAGCCCACTTGGAGCATTCCTTCCGCACCCTCGGGCTGTCCTGAAAAAATTCGCTGAAAATGAAAACGCCGCAATTCAACCCAAACGAAAAATGCCATTTTCTCTCCCGATTCTCGACGATTCCAGCTTTTGCTCGGTCGGAAAAAATCGAGGAACATCGCAACCGAGCACCACGGCTGTTCGTATTATCGTGAATTAAAATGATATTCGATGTTAATATCCGCTGAACATATCGATTATTCCCGCTAAGTCGCTACTGCCACAATGTCCATAATTCATTGGATTAGGTTAGTTCGAGTCTTCGTGTGACGTCTCCACGCTACGGGAAGCTATAATCCACTGGGGATGGATGACGTACAAAGCCCAGCTAGACTTGCCACTTTCCTACAATTCGCCTAACGATAGATACGACTAAATTCGCCCGGTTGAAACTATCCATCGCCGACTGTCGAATAACGGCTGTTCCCCATTGCTGCTGATCATGCAATATTCATAAATCCAATATGCCGACTCGTCATTGATCGACGAGAGGAGCGCGGCCGACTGTACGTGCGCGACGCTATATTAATGTGACGCCATACGGTGCACAGAGTAAAAGAGATATGCGAGTAAAACGTGATCTCCAAAGATATACCTTCGAGTGCAAAAATATCTGCAAGAACAATTTTGTTTTTTTTTCTCCTCCATCTTCCTCCCCTCTTTCCTCTAACTTCTTGCGAGAAAATGCTCGAAGTCTTGGCGATCTTCAAAGGAAAACTCGATTTCTCGGGGTGCTTGAGAGCTCATTCGCAGCTCGTTTCTCACCTTTCCTCCCACGGGGGAAACTTTTCCCTCGACATCCATTAATTCACAAAAGACCGTCATCAAAGCGAAATTAACGAATGAAATTTCGCGCCCTGTGTGTAAACGAGACCTTATTGAAGTTCCACAAGGTATGCCGCAATGTGACAAATAAAAAAACGATGCCGTGATCCACAAAATAGGGCTGTACAGATAGGCCGGCCTAGTCGGCTAAAATATCTTATCTGGGTAATGGATTTTATAGTTTGGCCGGCTAAACTATTTCAGCCGGCTAAGCTAATACAGTATTGAAATTTTGGGAAGAATTAAAAAAAAAAAATTCCTAATGTTACCTGCAACGTATTCTGAAGTATTTTCGTCCGCTGAACATGAATCCGCCGGTCTTTTTGGCCGAAAATAAATGCGACATTAAGGGACTCGATTTTATGCACGATTTTATGCACTCGGCCGGCTAAAATAGCTTTTCCGGCTAAATCGGATTAGCCCGCTAGGCCGGCTTATCTGTACAGCTTTACCACAAAGATGATACGTACAGAGGAAGAAAGTAATACAGTAGTGTAATGCAAAATACTGAAATACAAAATAATGAAATAATGTAATACAAAGGAGACGCAGAAGAAAAAATGTAAATAAAAATAAAAAGAACTTACGGCGAGTTTGAGAAGACGCTCCGAGGCCTTGGCGACGTCCATGTTCTGGAAACAGAAGAGTAAGCGAACGAAATTATTAATCCGCGGATGTAAGCCTGTGTCGAGGATGGATAAAGAGCGGAAGAGCGGGATTTCCAAGGGGGGAACAAAAAAGGTAAAGTTTCGCGGGATTGGAGCGACGGAGCCGGGACATCGGGATGGTGCGAGGAAACGTTGGAGGTTTGCTGGAAGAACAAATGGAAGTATTCTCGCTCGGAGCTGCAAAACATGGACGGTAAGATACAAACGGAACTTTGTAATTGGATGGAACGTACTTTTGAACTCGACCATGGTAAGGTGGGTGGCGATGAGGGAGAAAACACCCGCGAGCCCGCGGGAGGAGGAAAATGGAGGAGAGACGCGAGAGAAATATGTTTTTAGGGACGTCTCGAGGCCGCACCAGTAGTTCCAGCGGAAAGCTCATACAGAGAGAGGATGCGGCTCACCAGCCGCGTGGGAAATGCACGCGTGCGTTGCGAAAAAGGAATCACGAGGATTAAAGTACGAGAAGGGGAGAGAAAGAAAAAAAGGGCGGAGAATGAAACAAAAAATGAGGGAGTTTTGTGATGGGAGCATCAACGGAGCTCTCTCCGTGCGCGACGGCGCGGAGATGAGCCGAACAACGAATGAGAGGCAGAGAAGAAACGGGTGGAAAAGCATTTTCCTTTTTCGTTGTTTCGCTCTTTTTTTCGCTTTGAGTTTCCTTTCCTCGCGGCCAGTCGGCCACTGTTAACCTGCGGCCTCTTGGGAAAACGCGGTGTTTTCCATTCTTTTCTTTTTGGGATTCTCGATGGGAGCGCGGCGAACGAGCGTTCTCTCGGGAGGGAGATAGAGCCGGCGTTGGACAGTGTGAAGCAAGCAAAGCGGGACAACCTTATCACGAAGTGGTCCTCGAGGAGGTGGAAAGAGAGGGCGGAAATGTCATGCTTGCTGCGGAAACGATTAGCGTAAAGACTATGTTAAATTGATTCTCGATCATTTCGACGATCGCGCACGATTTTTTTTTCGTAACTCGTGCATGAATCGCGGCACTTTACATGGCAGTCTTGCGAGCCGAAAGTGGTCCATTGCATGCCAGTTGTAAACCTGCGGTGAAATTATAGAGTCGCGCATGCGCAGTTCGCACTTCGTTCACTTTCGTCCCTTCAGAGTTTACTTTCGACGTTTTTGTCCCCTGAGACAAAACCTCACTTTTCAGTGTCGTTTCGCGCGACTGCCATTCCAAGTCCCGCAGATTCATGCACTCGTCACAAAAACTATGATCTGCAACTAGGGTCGAATTGGCGATTGCGACTCGTGTGATTGCAGCCCTCGCTTCGCTCGGGCAGCAAACCTCGCACACGTCACGATCGCCAACTTTCGACCCTTGTTGCACAATATACTATTTTCCCTCCTGGAAGATCCAGATAAGATGCCCAATGCTTTCACTCCCACGCGATATTTTTTTTTTATTTTTTTCTTCACTTTCCTTCGGTTCGCGATGTAAAAGGATCCACAGAAATTCGAGGAGAACGGAATCTCACCGACGCCCCAAGTATATTGGATGCGTGTCTCAAGAGATCAGACATTTTCTGGAGGTCGCTGGATTATTCTTACGAACGTCTTTGATACGCCCGTAGAAGTATGGTGGACGACGGGGGGGGGGGGGGCAAAAATTCGAATCTTTTTTAATAATCCTTGACTTTCTATCGCCGATACCCGTCTGTGTTCTTGTCGCGTTGATTTATTTTATTTTATTTCTTTCTTTCTCGTCGCGCGGAAGATAAAAGCAAATTTCGAAACGGCTCCTTCGGGCACGTCGGGAAAGGAGATACCTGGAAAAGTATTGAGAACTTGGGCGTCCTGAGTCTGTATTTTTTGTTGTATTTTTTTTGCCTTCTTTCCTTGAGCTATGCTACACGCCAGTTCCGACGTTCGATAAATAAACCGAAATGAAAAGAGGTAGACAGACGCAAGATATTTATTCCACAGAAAAAGTCCCGCAGGCTGAATCTACCCTCGGATACACCCCAAGATATTAGCTCAGCGAAAAATATTGTTTAAAAAATAGTTCAAGCGTTCAAATTATCGCGGCTGTGAGGCTGATGGATGTTGTTTTTTTATTTATTTTTTTTTTATTCGAGACGGGCGCGTGTGTAAACAGTCTCGGATAGATAAACCAACCTCGCCCGAAGTTTCATCGCTTTCGTTGGAGGCTTCGCCGTTTTTCCCCTCGGGGTCCAGACGCTACCGAAATGCTTGCGGCTCGGTCGCGGGACGACGGAGCCAGTATATCCTCGAATTTATGCGAAAGTTTTACCTATCGAAAACAGATGTTGGTAAAACCACTGCGAGAAGTCTGCCGGTTCGATTGCGCGGTTCGGAGTTATATTTCTCATGGTTGATCGGGCGAAAGTTTTGATTTGAGGAAACCTTGGAGGTTGGAAATCAAATTTGGACGAACACACAAGTGTTTCGTGTTTTACGTTGCAATTTTTATCAGAGTCATTGTTCGACGAATCAATTTGGCCTTCGGCACGCATAGAGATGTGGACTCAATCGGTGTATACAACAATTCCCGAACCTCCGGTTGATCTCGTTTCTTCGGTAAAAAAATGGAAAAAGCTACGGGTTGAACTCACACTTTATGCAATTATTGAATTTTAGGCATATTTGAATCTCTACCACTCACAACTCTACCAGAAAACAACTCTACCGAGTAACAACTCTACCGGATAAAAACTCTACCAGATAACGACCCTACCGGATAAGAACTCTACCGGATAACAAGTCTAGCGGATAACGACTCTACCAGATAATAACTCTACCAGCTAATAACTCTGCCAGATAACAACTCTACCGCATAAAAACTCTACCGGATAACAACTCTACCGGATAACAATTCTACCAGATAACAACTCTACCGGATAAAAACTACACCAGATAATAACTCTGCCGGATATCAACCCTACCGGATAACTACAGGATAACGACTCTACCGGGTAATAACTCTACCGGATAACAACTCTACTACATAAAAACTCTGCCAAACAAGACAGCTCTAACAACTCTACCACATAACAACTCCACCGGAATACAAGGCTAGACGGGGAGCAAGGTCATTTTTTTTCTTCTATTTATCCCGTGTCGTCTTTGATCTTGAATACCCCATTTATCAATTCACTACCAACGGTGACGGTATTTAATTTGCCGAGAATCGATCAAGCCGTTTACATTTTATACGGTTTTGGATTTCTTAAATTTTATGAAAAATTAGTACTTCACTTCAGACGCAAATAGCTCTTGTAGAGTGTTTTTTTATACTGTGGTAAAGAATTTGAATACGGTTCTAATACGGTAGAGTTGTAATATGGTAGAGATGTGCTCCGGTAGAGTTGTTTTCTGTTAGTGCTGTAATTTAAAAGAGTCGTGAGTGATGGAGACAAATGTGCCGAATTTTACATAAACATTTTTCTTTCTGTTGTTATAGGTACGAATACATTTGCTCTCTGGCGGTTATCGAGGCAAGGTCTTTATATGCCTGTAAAAAAATCCCAAGCCGCCGGCCAATTTCATTTCTTGGGGAAAGTTCCATATACGTCGCGGCGTCGAGGGTGTCAACTAGCCTCGGGTCTCCTCTATTTACGCATACGTTATTTGACCTCGGAGTTTGCACTCAAATAGCCCAAGGGCTGGCGCGAGAATAGCAATAAAATCGACAAATATGTGATGTTTGCACGCAAAGTTACACAATAGACGTTTTTTCATTCTTTCTTCCTTTTCATCCTTCGTACTTTCCCCTATCGCCGGATTCTCGGTCCGTTATACGACGAAATTACGCGAGTGTCTAGAGCCCCGAAGGCTGGAAGTCTGTGGCTGGCGGATCGCAGGAACTGTTGTGTATCGAGGTTCTTGCGCGAGATTCGCGGCGGCCCAGTCGATCCGGTCTGGGTTTTGTATCAAGAGGAGAGTCGGCCTGTCACGCCGGAAGCCTTAGAAATCACAAAGGGTTATAATAAGCCACCACCGAAGCCGGCGATGAAAGCGCGAGGAGGAACAGAATCATCGTCGAACGGAGCCACGACTCCTCCGCACGAGGGCGACGAAAACGTCTTACGTGATAAGAGTACAAGATTGTAATCATCATCACAATCATGTTTGGCAGGAGGAATCACCACACAATCAAATTGTCATCAACAAATAAAAAATTTCCATCAATTCAATTCAAACTTCGACCAGTAAAACTGGCCCATACAAAAGTGTAAATGACGACTTTTTTCATTTGAACAAACAAAAAATCACTAGCAACTTAGTTCGTTACATAAACTAACAAGTTTCTTCATATGCTTGCTTATAGGGTGTGAAATTTGGAATCCGAAAATTTAGATTTCCAAAGATTTACCAAAAATGCGTCACGTTCGGTTTGGAAATCATATTCTTCGACCGGAAGTGACGTCGTACCAGAAATACGTCCCTCGATTCTTAAAAATTGGGACAAGCAGACAACTTTCCAAAATATATCTAAGATAATAAATTTGAATCGAAAAAATAATTTAAAAAAATGAAAGTCTATTCATCAAAATAAAATCAATTCACTTGTAAAAAAATCGCGTTGGGTTTGATTCAGTTACATTGTACCGTATTGTTGTTACGAAACAACAATACGGATCTTTGTAATTCATTCTTTTTTTTCCATGAAAATCTAAGAATTTCACTAGCCCTATGTCAACCCGATGCTCGCTCTAGATCGATTGTCGATCACCGCCCGACATTTTAATACGAAAAACAACGTAAAAACCAGAAGCAAACAAAAAAAAATTCATAAAAAATGAACTTAGACGTTCCGAACCTTCTTCTCCATCGTTTCAATTAAGTTTCTCCATCAGCCCTTTCTTCCGTTCGCCATTCCCGTAAGAGAAAGTGGGTGGATTGATAGCTTTGCATCGCATTGAATTGTAGAAGAAAAGGCAACTCGTCGTCGTCTTCTTCGTCGCCGTAGAGTTTTCTGGGTCGAGCAATCGGAAATTCAGCGTTTATCGAAACGTTTCACGGAGTCGTTGAATGCCTCGTGCAGGACACACGGCCTCTTCGCCCGTGATGCACCCTCGTGAATTTCATCCCAAGGAAACGCCGGGTCTGTCGACGAGGTCGCTGGATCTCTCACCGGTCCGGGTCGAGGCAAAGATAAATAAAATTAAAAGGCACTCAGTGCCCCGGGGGAGAAGGCTTCGAGCGTTTCAGCCTCGTCGACGAAGCGAAGATAGGATGAAAAAAAAAAAAAAAAAAAAACAGGAAAGAAAGATGAGAAGAGGCGACGGGAAAAGAGTACAGATGCTCGAAAGATTGTACGCAGCACGAGGGTGCGGGCAGAGCACGATACCAGCTCACGGCATCTTTATTCAGGAATTATAAAAGACGAGAGGCAGCACCGCTCCACCGTCTCGTCGGCGCTCACTCGACAAAGTCAGTCTGGCCTCCGACGACAAGGTGTCTCTTTACTTGTGCCCTTTAAATTTATATCTCTACTTTATTCCACTGGAAATTTCCTCGGATACGAACGACAAGTGACTGCGATTTTCTGCGAAAGAGCGACGATCATTTTGATACCCTAGCTAGGGCATGAGAACGAATCCGTATTTTTTTTTTTTTAATTATGGAGGATAGCAAAAAAGATTTTTTTATTTTTATTTCGATAGCACAGAGTTCAAGCGTATCTTTTTTTAATGATCGCAGATCGAACGATTGGAACGCTTGCAGCGTCCGGTCGAAGACAGAACACAACGAAGCAGATAAAAGAAAATTTTATTGCGGGATAAAAAAAGGAAAGTGCTTTTGTAATAAATGATCGAACCTGTTTCTATACTTTTCCTCGAGGGTTTATGAGATTTTCCGTCCTCCCCCTTTTCTTTTTTTTTTTTCTCCGACGCTCTTCTCTCGCCGACTTCATCGTTCTTTTTCGGTCGTTCTATTTTTTCGCATCGGAGATTCTCCTTTTTCCAGCGCCACGGGCCACGCGGGCCAAAGGAGCGACGAAAGGATTATTCCCTCCCGGCGCGATGGGGGAAATCGATGCGATATTTCATAAATTTTTCAGTGTGGCAATACTCGTCGTGGCATTTCGAAGCTCGCGCGAGCTCGAGGGAACGAGGAGGCCGGAGATACTGTGAGGCTGGTTGGTGCAGCCTCCTCGCCACATACTGTGACAGCCGCCGTCGAAAAGCTCTCCCTCCGGCTGTCCCTCCGTTAAATCCCGAACGGAGAAGGTGCGAATGAGAAGAGTCCGAAGAGGAAGAGTTCTTCCTCTTACAACGCGCCGGCGTTTTCCCGGGCCAACAAACCGGAAGTCAAAGACACGTCCTCCGGAGATAAAGAAAGCGGTGCGGCTGAAAACTCACCGCTGGACCATTAAAATAAGGCCAACTTTCTCATCAATTTTTCTTTTCTAAAAAAAAAAAAAAAAAAAAAAAAAAAAAAAAAAAAAAAAAAACGAAATATCTCTCTGGTTTTTCAAGTTCAAATTTATATCCAAAAGAAGGTGAGACTCGGTTGAGTATCGGCGAAAAATAATTGGATAGCCGCCGTCGGGCTTTTCCAATCGAGCTTTGCCCTAACGTGACGGGAATTTTGCATGGGAGAACCTATTTGATTTATCGGACGATTGTCCCCTAAAAATTTTCGACGTGACAAAAGGTACGAAGAGAACGAGAGAGAGAGAGGGAGAGAGAGAGGCGAGAGGACAGCGTTCGTTTTTCGCAGGCCACCGAGCCGGAAGTAGAGGGAGGGTTGCTGAGCCCGTCCGCGTCAACGCTGTACGATGCGATAAGCCGGTATCGCCTCTAGCTTATTCGGCTTCGTCCTCTTCGCCGTGCCGCCCCGCTCCGGTCCGCGTTTTCCGCCAACCTAAAACCTAACGCTACGCCTTTGTCCCCCGTCTTTCCGAATCCCTTCGATCGCTCGATTAGCACGTTCGTGCTGCATCGAAGAAACGCGCGCCTGGTTTGCTCGCTGGCTTGCGAAACGCGCACGGTCCTCTTTCCCTCCCACCGCTCCAGCGGCAGTGGCGAACTTCCACGTTTCGACGTCGACGACGAAACGACGACGGAACGGGTGTACAAGGGCCTCGTGCATGGATGGTGTTGGAAGGGCCTTTGCATACTCGTACGCTCGGTGGCGATGAATCGTCGTTAAACTTCGCTCCAGAGTTCTCCGCTGCGCTGCACACACAAACCCGCTCACGTACTTCAATTGGAAGTCTTAGTTTTGGAGTGTACGTTGAAGCTCCACCGATTCCGGCGAATCGAGAGAGCGGTTGGGAACAGGGGTAAAATACAGAGCCCGGAAGAAACTACCTCGTTCGTAGTTTCTCGTGTACGCCGGGGTATAATGGAAACGTTCGAGTGCACGTATGCAACGAAGCTTCGAAGCGTGGAGTGATTGAAGCGTGTGTTTAACATTTTTCACTCGAGTATCGATTTTCATGGGAAAGCATTTTGGAAGATTTCTCGATAGGCCGAAATTATGGTTGGGCGATTAGTTTAGTCGGTTGGTGAGCGAACAGTTGGTTGCTCAGCGGTCAGTTGGTTGCTGACCTATCAGTTGGTTGCTGACCGATCAGTTGGCTGCTGACCGATCAGTTGGTTGCTGACCGATCAGTTGGTTGCTGACCGATCAGTTGGCTGCTGACCGATCAGTCATTCGCCGACGTTCAGTACTTGGCCGACCGATGAGTCCTTCGCTGATCGATCAAACCTTGGCCGGCCGGTCGTTCGCTAAACGATCAATCGTTTGCCGACCGATCAGTCATTCGCCAACCAATTGCCTGCTTTGGAACTTTATGGATCCGGCCCTCCGCGCGAAACGCTGTACAAGGTATTTTAAACCGCATCGAATCGACCAGATCGACGAAACAAAAGTAATGCACCGGCGAACGATCGATCGGATTGTCGAGGATGGCGGCTCTCGTATTACTCACTATACAGGCCATTTCAATGGGTTAATATTGTAACGCGGGTACATTTGGCGATGCAGGGGAAACTCGTCGTCTAAAACTTTCGTATTCGCGATTAACCACTTTCGGAAACAAGCGCCCCTCGGTTCGCTCGCGGTAGCCGAGGAGAGAATTCGATTGCGTCCCCCATTTAGTACTCTAGCCAAACCCCCACCCATCCTTTTGCGACCGGAATCCCGCCACGCTACTTCTACCCGTTACTATAGTTATTTCGAGTTGCTGGTACCAAGTCGTAAACCACAGGCTTCTAAACGGTCCACGCTCATTATGTAAACTGCACATGCGCGAGAAACACAATAAACCAAACCCTTCCGACCTCACCCCTCCCACTCCCACTTAGAGGATGCTCACGGAATTCGAAAAGTGGTTGTACTCACGCTCAATGGAATGAGGGAATTCTTCACCGATGGAATCATCCACTGCTGACAGAGCGACATCACCACCTGGCAACCGACGAATACCTCGAATAATCGTTTCATCAGAAACCTGAACATAAAATAAATTAAACAAATAAATTATTTATAAAAATGTTCAATTAATAAGACGATGACAATCTTTAATACAATTTTGGAAATTTTCGTCTCTAGGCTAATTCGCAAATCAATTCCCTATTGGCTTTCAATCATTAAGAAAAAAACATTGTAAAATCCTACGCTCAACTCCTGCATGAAGACCGTAACCACTTGCATTCGACCCAAAATCTAAAACAAAAACCTTTCGGAACCGTTACATTCAGTTCCAAATCGCCTTGAATGGAGCACTCCTCCGGTCTTCATTATTTCTGATCCAATCGCCAATCTTTTTGTAACTCTTTGATAAAGGCGAGAAGTCAGGGGGGCGAGGGGTGAACATTCCCTTCCAGTGGAACGTATGGGGATGCGAGGGGAATCCGGATTTCACGAGTCCCTGCACAATTGCAAGAGAAGCTACGGAGAAGCTTCAGCCACTCCAGTCTCATCCCTGTCCCTCCCAGTTTATATATATATATATATATATATATATATATATATATATATATATATATATATATATGTACTATGCAAGAGCCCCGTTGGTAAGCACAGCTTCTTCGTGATTTCCCGGCGAGAGCTGCTGTGGCAGCAGCACTACTAGCAGCAGCAGCAGTCCAGCGTTGCTGCAATAATAGTGATAGGACGCCGAGGGTCCGGAAGTGCGAGTCTGACTAAAGCGGAAGCGCAACGGGAATACATCACTCTTGGGCTTCCGGGTCCCGCAAAGCCGTGCATTCCCGTTCCCGACTCCACCTCCTCCACTGCGCCGGATTGCGAACATCAGAGGGCAACAATGGACCCCACTCGAATCTAATTCAACGAGTGGGCCAACCTCAAAAAGCGTCTGCAGGAAGAAACGCGCAGGGAGAGAGGTAGCCTCATCGCTGGTTTCTGTCCGTTTCTCTGGGCGGGCATCGCAGGAATGCGAACAACATTGGCAGAGCCAGTTCTTAGCTCTGGCCCGAAAATAAGAAGAGGAAAAGTCGAAGCGGAAGGCGGGAGAGCAAAAAAAAAAAGACGAGAGCACACGAAAAGAAACTCAAAAGCACCAAAACTAGAGTTCTCGCAAGCTTTTTCAAGCCAAAAGAAGAGTGTTTCAACCCCCGGGAGTATACTCGGGAGGGTGGAGCGGTGGAGCAGAGAGCAACGAGGCCACGTGCTATGTTTCATTCACAAAGACCGGAATTCACCTTTTACCTGATTTTTTGTTAGCCCTTTTTCTTCTTTTCTTTTTCGTCCTTGCTCTTTATTCACTCGGCCCGCTTCACTTGTTGAAAGGGGACTCGGAAAATTTTTCACCGTGCGATTGAGAAACAGTGAAGTAAAGTCTAATTAATTGAGGCTGCAAGAGCGGAGCGGAAGTCCGCGAAGGTGGAAGGTTCACCTCACGACGGAGAATACGAAGAATACAGAGCGAGTCGGAATAAAATTGCAAAATGACGTAAGCTCTCTTCGGGGAGGAGACCGAAATGAAACTGAACAGACTATTAGGAGCAAAGAGGAACATCTTCTTACCTCTTTCGAATCCTGTCGGTACGAGGAAAATTGAGCTCGTAGCAGAGAGTCGGCGCGAGAATAAAGTAGTAGAGGTCGCCGAGTCTCAGATTGTCAGGATATTGAACCAAACCCTTGGGAACGTCCTTATCGTTATGATACGCGTCCTCCATGTCGTGTCCATTTTGATGACTCACGCTGGAAGCTGTGAACATAATAATAATAATTTACATTCATACACAGTGGCCCAAAATAAATAAAAAGATAAATTTTGAAAAAATAATAATAGTGGGAAAATATTGTGGGTTCGAAGTTGAATAGTCGGCAAATAACCTGGAACGACCACATTGACATTCTTGCATAAAACCTATTGCGTATTACGGCACGTCCCGTTTTGAAATCTCACTTTTCAAAAAGAAATGACTCCATAAGAGGAAAAGTCATTTCTGTCTTGAAAATCTCGATTTTTTTACCGGATGTGACATGACATGGGAAAACGTAATTTCCGGTGGAGATGTGAGATTTTACGACCGGAAATGAGGTTTTTCCTTACGACGTCACTTCCGGTATAAAATCGAGATTTTCAAACCAGAAGTGGGGTTTTCAAACAAATTTCGCACCCTATATTTTTAAAAATTTTATAACATTTCATCAGCCCGTTGACTTCAATGAAGGGCCACGAAAAATTCAAACCCGATGAAGCGAATCTCGTCTGATTGCATGGGAATAAAAGTTTGAAATTTTCGTCGCGAGTCTTCGGGGTGAAAACGGCGATTTTATGCATCCTAAAATCCAGTATGCGTCGCCGAAGTGCGCACACAAGTGCTGGGCGTCCGCTTCGTGCAAGAACCTAGGGGGGAGGTACGAGGGTTTTCGAGATCGAGAGAAACGCGAGATCTACACTCTCGTGAGGGTTCCTCCTCAGTTGTCCGTGGCCCGATAAGGCTTCCGCTTGGAAACCTTGGCAGCGCCAAGGGTTACTGATAGAATTCCTTCAATTATCCAAATCCGATAGATAATCCAATCTGGAATTCAAATAAGCCCACCGTCGACTTCGCCGTCGGGTGGTGCCGGCTGCGCCTCCCAGCGAATCTCTCGCTCTCGTTTCCGCTCGGTCCCCCGCCATCCGAACTATCTCCGAGATGTGTCTTCTTGCTTGCTTGCAGCCCCTCGGTACCGGTACACATGTCGGATCCGATCCCGATCCTCGATCCTGATTCGGGCTTCCGGTCGAACAAAGTTCCTCCATCCCTGTCTATTTTCCCTGGCGTGCTGAGACACCGGCGTTTTCCGACCCGAGCTCCAATCCTTCTGCCCCCCTTGCCCGTCTCGCGAGCTCGAATCGTGGGGATTCAGCGACCAGACACCCATATACACGGCGCTGGCTCGTCCCGAACGAGCGTCGTGCAGGACTCCGAGGACGTCGTCGACGACGACTGCGACGACGACGCCCTGGCGTCGTTCCATCGTCTTATAACCATCCCTTTCTATCTCGTTTCTACTTTCGTCCGACTGGCACCGACTCTTCTTATCCAAGCCTCTCGCGTATTCAACGGAATCGCGTAACGAGTCCAAAGAATTCGTCCAAATGAAATTCCACGTGTTTTCTTTATAGCGACACGCTGTCCCGGCCGTCCTCCTTACTCCGCCATTCTCTGGACGTCTCTCCTCGGCTTTTGTCCCCGATGTAGGTGAAACTGCCGTTAAATGGAGATGGCGCGGGAGGGGCTCCGGGGTAGCCTCTCCTAGACCGGGGCAATCGAAGTTCCGACGCTTGTACGGCTATAATAACGAGGCGGACTCGTCGGGATCAGCGTACGTGCCGGATGACGAAGATTCCATGGGAATTTTCTCATTCCATCGTTGAAATTAGCTTCGATAATTTTATCAGAGCATTCCATTCGACTATCAGGCCGGCCGTTAATCTTCCCGCTCTTCGCCGTTAAAACTGATCGAAGATCGGTCGGAGCACCGAGCCGACGGGTCAGACCTTTTTCTTTCGCCCGGCCCAACTATCCGTGGAACGCGGTGGGGAGAATAAGTTGAACGCCGATGAAGCAAAGAACAAGATGGAACGAGCGAGACTACGACCCGCTCGCGAGGACAGTGGAAGCTCGCAGGCAATGTTTAAATCAGCATAGATTGAAGGTGGAAAACTTAATCGTATTACGAAAGAGAAGAGGAAAACCAGTGGGAGGTAACTTGGTGAAGAGGACAGCGGGAGGAGCATAAAAAGACGGTCGAGAGGTGACTAAGGTGTACGGGGAGGATGAGATCGTTCGTGAGTGGTTCGCATCGGCGATGAGCCCACTTTATTGCCTTTTCTCGGATCCCCAATAACGACGTTAACTTCCGAAAGTAGCCGAGAGGGCAGTTCTACGCAGGGCACGGTAGGTCGGAGGAAGGGGCGAACCGGGGCACGTCCGTGATGGACATGCGGCAACGTATTTTCTCTTGTGTAAGGCACGGTACTTAAAGTCGTATCTCTACTGTCCGATGGAATATGCAGCAGGCACTCAAGGTTGTTACTGGTACATTCGTACTTTCCGACACCCCCGAGGGAAGAGTACGACCTATCCACCTGAGTATTAAACGCGAATATATACGGGTACGATGAAACTGAACAGCCTGAGCTTGCTATAGTATCGCCGCTTCGGGTTTCCTCGGGAGGAAGGAGTGAGGGGCTTTTATTTGGCGTTCTCAGATCGGATGCTCCGCCAGGAAGTGCAAACTAGATTGGGACTGAACTGGCTCTGTACCGTTTGCTTTATGGATCTTGGAAAGTGCAAAGTGGTACCTGTATTTAATGGAGCTAAGATGGATGATATTTGTTGGATGAATGAATTCAACAGATTTGCAGCATCCAACTTCTCTCGTCATTCCAACTTCAAAATTGGACGCCTCTTTCGCACTTCGAGTTATCCTTGTTTTCTACTCCAAGTAGAAAATGGATCAATTTCACGGTACGGGCGACTTAAAACACTGCCGCAGGAAAGTAGAGCTCGAGGTGTTGAACTACATTGGCAGTGAACTGGCTCTGTGCCGTTCGCTTTATGAATCTTGCAAAGCGCAAAGTGGTGCGTGGATTTAATCGAGCTAAGATGGATGGCGTTTGGTGGATGGTCGAAGAGATGACGGATTTGCAGCATCCGACTTCGCTCGCCGATCCAATTTCAAAATTGAACGCTTCTTTCGGCCGGCAACGAATGTCGCACTTGACGTTGCTCACGTTTTCTTCCCCAAATAGAAAATGGATCGGTTTTACGGTACGTGCCACTCGAAACACACCGGTAGGAGAGTGGAGCTCGGGGTATCGAAACTACATTGGGAGAGAACTGGCTCTGTGCCGTTATGAATCTTGCAGAGTGCAAAGTGGTATCTGGATTTAGTCAAACTAATATGGATGGGGTTTTTGCGTGAACGAAGAGATGACGGATTTGTAGCATCCGACTTCGCTCACCATTCCAATTTTTTAATGGGACGCTTCTTTCGTCCCGCGAAGAATGTCACACTTCGAGTTACATGTGTCTTCTTCCTCAAGTAAATAATAGATCAATTTTACGGTGCGGACCACTTGAAACGAAGAGGCAGGAAAGTAGAGCTGGAGGTATCGAAACTACGTTCGGAGTGCTCTTTGCTTTATGAATCTTGCTAAGTGCAAAGTGTCATCTGAATTTAGTCGAACTGAGATGGATCGCGTTTTATGGATGAACGAAGCGATGACGGATTTGGAATATCCGACTTCTCTTGACGTTCCAATTTAAAAATTGGACGCTTCTTTGGGCCGGCTAAGCATGTCACAGTTCAAGTTACACGTGTTTTCTTCCCCAATAAAGTGGATCGGTTCCACGGTACAGACTACTCAAAACCCAACGGCAGGAAAGTAGAGCTCAAGGTATCGAAACTACATTCGGAGCGCTCTCTGCATTATGAATCTTGCTAAGTGCAACGTGGTATGTGGATTTAGTCGAACTGAGATGGATGGCGTTTTATGGATGAACGAAGAGATGATGGATTTGGAACATCCGACTTGTCTTGACGCTCCAATTTTTTAAATTGGACGCTTCTTTCGGCCGGCTAAGAAAGTCACACTTCAAGTTACACGTGTTTTCTTCCCCAAGAAAGTGGATCGATTCCACGGTACCGGCCAGTCGAAACCCAGCGGCAGGAAAATAGAGCTCAGGGTATCGAAACGGCCTGGAATTAGGCTCGTTTCACCGATATATAGCCCTGCTTGGACACTTCCTCTTCCTCCCTCGCTCCGTCTCTCGCGACCCTCGTCCTCAACATTGCACCGCCGTCTCGGAGCTCTTGCGGTCTCGCACTTTGGCCGGTCGTACAGCGCAATTTAGGGACGTCCGGGAATTGCCCGGTGAAAATTGCCGACGCTCGTTCCGCGAAGAAAGCTCGCGGTGGCTTTCTCGGTGTGGCCCCGGCCGAGTTAATTTGCGAGAGTCTCACTGGCACAAGCGTTCCTCTCGCTCCTTCCTCAGATTCGCACACAAGCATCAGTGTGGAGCACAGGAATTTACCGCGTCTTTTTTTTCACCTCCTTCCATTTTGTTCTCCTCCTGGCTTGCCGTCTTTTCTCTCGCGCACACTCGTCGTCGTTCGCAAACGGCCGGCACACTACTTTACCAGCCGTCCCTCCCGCCCTCCTCCACTCCCGAAGCCCCCGTTCCTTTATTTCCTTTCTTTCGCGCTGAGGTTCTTCGCGGCACTTCTCGGCCCGTTCCTTTCGAGATATATGAAGCCAGCTAGGCAGAGCCAGTGGCGGAAAGAGGCCGGCGGGGCTTAAGCACCGAGTGGGCCATCCTCCGCTCTCTCGCCGCCTTTCCCTCCGACACAAAGACGGAATTACGTCGGGGTCCTCGTGAGCACGGGCCCCCGGGGGCGTGATTGAAAAAAGGAAAAATTATATGGTACACCCTCTCGTGCGCGAACGACAGATAAAGAGGCCGGGACGTTAAAGCGAGAGGAAGATGAGAAGGATTCGCCTTCGCCACCAGCAGGCAGTCACTGCCTTCTTATATCTTTCCGCCGGTCTTATACGCGCACCGGGAAGGACTCTTCCTTCCTCTCCTTGGTTCTTCCGCTTCTTCTTGCCTCGACCCCGGAGGTGGCTTTCCTCCGGCTGAAATTCTGCCAGCCTTCTACTACGGCATTCTCGGAATCGGGAAGAAAATATCGCTTTATTCCCTACCTTACTGTCGCAGTGTACTCTCTACCCTTTTCAAGCTTACCGTAAGGTCGCGCAAGAAAGGGATATAAACAGGTATAAGGAGATCTCTCCCACTCGGGGAAGTGCCAGAGATGAGCTCTGAGCTTTTTCCCAAGCAGAAACGGAAGGAAAAACGTACGGGAGTGTAGGAGAAGCCAAGGATACACTGTACGGACGGCGGAGTTATGATTTATCGTGGATAGACTCGTGATCGATGGATTATGCTAAAACGAGGATTTCAGGATCTCCCACCGGACGGATCGGGCGAAAGGGAACAAAGTGTGCGAGATATCGGAGTTAGATCTGGCACTGATCTCACTCGAACATTTTGTCTTTCGTGACAAAATCATTCTTCGACGACTGCTCGAAGCTGGCAAATCGGACAGAGTGAAAGCCTCTTAGATCATATCAGTCATATAGCTCTATGGACTGGTGACAGATGTTTGGGTAACATATTGAATAAGCTTTCCACAAAACCTAATCCGTGACGACGACGTCACTTTCGGTCGAAAACTGAGATTGTGTAATCGAATGTGGCAATTTCCCGTATGACGTCCCGGTCGAAAACTGAAATTTTAAATCCACTTACGGTTTAAAAGTGATATTTTCAAAACCGAAAGCGACCTTACAGACGAAATTATTTTAAAAAATTCTCTGGAATACATCTCGAATTCAACCAGCGACGAAAACGAATGGATCCAAAAAAATTCTGAGTCTTAAGTTCCAGCGAATTCAGAGGGTACGCGAAAACGTGCCCTCTGTTCACTATCTCAGAACTCATCGACTCAGGGGAGCAGCGAGTAACGTATCGCTGAGCAAATAGCATAGCGGAAATGTTTCGAGGCCGAGAATAATCGGCGGATCACACGAGAATCCAGCTACTCACGCGGTGATCGATTAATTATATGTAAACTAGAAGGACCCCGAAAGTAGCTCAACACGCCAGAGCCGAGTATAGATATCCGGTTAGGTGTACAGTGGGCCGCGGAGCACGGTAGGGTTGATTCGAGAATCGGGACGAGTATACGAAACGCGATCATCATCCCCGTGAAATTATGCCCTCACGATACGAGCACAGAGCCCGGCGAGCTTCTCTCGCTCGTACGTTTCCATGCTCGGCTTCCATGCCGCCTCCCCGACGCTGCTCTCCCTCTTCGGCGGGCCGGGTTCTTAACGGCACGCAACGCGAGCAAAACGTTCAAAGCCCGCGGACGAAGAGAATCCAAGTCTGATGGCCTCGAAAGGATCCGTGACGCCGAGCAGAAAGCAGAAATGGCCTGTCGACTTTAGGGACGGAACGCTGGATGGCGGCAGAACGGCTGATGGGGCACGATGTACATGCTCCGCCGATCGGCGGGGCGTACAGTCAGTCGCCGCGGGACGTTTTCACAAACTCATCGCCCGGTTGAACGACTGCGGGGCACGCGACATCAAAACCCCGAAGAATATAAGAAAGACGAGAGGCCGAGGGGGCGGAGGAAAAAAGGATCGCTCGGGCCTTATGACCGCCGGAGCCTATAAGTATCCAGTTGTGGCTGTACTACCCGCCAACACGTTCCACCCCGGTTTCTCCCGACCGTGCTGACGGTGTCTTGCCAACCCCCGGTAAAGAAGCCCGAGCTTGCCGTTCGTGCCTGCGTTCTCGTGGCGCCGAAAGACTTGCCACACTCACGCGGCACTCTGTATTCGTACTCCGCCATGCCGGCCCGAACGAATGCTCGGGGGAATAGGAAAAGAGAGGAAACGAGGCTAAAATATAGTGGATAACACACAATAAGGTTCCGGGCTAGGGCGTTTATCGGAAATTCAGCAAATTGAGAAAGTTATGAGGAAGGGCGGCGAGGGGGTCGCTGGGGGTCCGGGTTTAAAGTTCATCGACCCCGGGGGCGCGCAATGAGCAATCTGTGACATGGTTTTCGATTCTATCTTTCGTAGCGGAGATTTTTTTAACGAGTTTCCAGCGAGCTGGCTCCGTCGTCATTGATTATTTAGAGGCGAGGCGGAAGCTCGGTGTCAATGGAATTGGCCGGGAAAATTGTGAGGAAAAGAATGAAATGAAAAAATTGACGATGGAGGTTGTTGACGTTGCGGAGAATGGCGAGGGTGATTTACACGCGGACGGTTGGGCGGGTAATTAACGACGAGCTGGCAAAAGCACAATGTTTCCTCACTTTTGTCGATACAGCGGTGATCCGATGGAGTTAGGAAGGAGTTGGTCAAAGTTTGTTGATCTCGCGCGGATTACTGGTGAACAATTTGCGTTTTATCAAAATCTTCTCCGGTGAAGAGAGGAATGTTTAAAGAGCGAAGAAAAATGAAGATTTCTCGGAATTCTATTGATCTCTGTCGGGCCTGACAGAACCGTACTACAACGGAACCAACTCAAAAAGCCAGAACAATGCTCAAAGATCGCCGGAATACTGGAGAAACTAATCTGTCTGTAAAGTACATAAACGGAATCCCGACGATTGTGGCTAAGGAAATTGGCGACTGACAGAAGTTAAACCATGAAATAGCTTAGCGGCAATTGCTTTTTCTCGTTAATTTCACACCGTGAATCACTTGACCGCAAGTCACAAGTGAGTTTGGAAATATTGTAAGCCTTTGCTTTTCAATTCTATCCACGAACCATACCGTACCTCTACTTCATGATGTCTTATGCATTGATATTTATATATTTTTGGTTCTTTCTTCCTCCACTACACGCTATGCTTTCTCACTATTTTTGTACACAACTGTAAAAAGGGCATGTCCCGTAAATTCTAATAAATAAATAAATAAATTCGGCAACGCATCAGAGATGCGAGCTCGGTAGCACCTTGGATGCTAAAAACAACGATCCACAGTTGGCCGGTCCGGAACTTTCGTGCGGATCGAACAACAAAACGCAGGGGAAAAAAATTCTGCGATATATTCACGCAGATACCGTGAAGTGTACTTAGCGGAAAATTTGCGAGTAAAATTGTGACGAAAAATAAAGTGAAAAAATTGGCGATAGATGTTGACGTTGCGGAGAATGGCGAGGGTGATTTACACGCGGACGGTTGGGCCAGTAATTAACGTCGAGCTGGCAAAAGCACAACGTTTTCTCACTTCTGTCGATACAGCGGTAATCCGATGGAGTTACGAAGGAGTTGATCAAAGTTCGTCGATCTCGCGCGGATTACTGGTGAATAATTCGCGTTTTATCAAAATGCTCTTCTCCGGTGAACAGAGAAATGTTTAAAAAGCGAAGAAAAATAAAGAATTCGGCAACGCAACGGAGTTGCGAGTTCCGCAACACTTTAGAAGCTAAAAACAACAATTCACTGTTCAGTCCGGAACTTTCGTACGGGTCGAACAACAAAACGCAGGGGAAAAAAATTCTGCGAAAAATTCACGCGGATACTGCGAAGCGCACTCTCCTCGAAGGGTGAGAAGAAAATTAACCCCGAACATCGGTATCACAGTTTCAGCTCGAACGCCTTTCGCTTGCGGCGGAAATTCCCCTGCAACACGGAGGGTTAAAAAAAAGAATGTCGGTCGACCATGTGTGACCCCTTTCGCGAATATTTTTACTGTGCCGTATCCAGTGAGGTCCGTAAAAAATTGACGTGTCGATTACCGGTTTTCTCGACGAGAAGGTCGATGTCTCAGGTTCTATTTTTTATTTATTTATTTTTTTCTGTACACGAAGAACACACGATCGGCATCGATGCTGGAGCGATCGAGTAGCTCCGTATATGTCGAATGTTACGACGGAAATAAGCCAAAGTGGAAACATGACAGACACACACGGACGGCAGTTCGGCCCGAGGGTTAATATTCAGGGTTAGAGCGGGGTGTGAGACAGGTGAACGGCGCAAGGGTGTAGGCAGCTGGCGGAACGAGGAGGTGAGGTCGACCGAGTTTATTGGGAAAGGCGGATCGTAATTTGACTTTGCTGGCGGTCTGAATAATCGATATCCAACCCGACCCCGTGGCCGGAAATAGAGGCGAGGCAGATCGGGAGTTTAAATTGGGTGGAAATTATTCCCCCGGTCCTCCCTTGCCAGCCTCCGTCCCGGTCCATCTCGGTCCATCCCTCCATACATGTTGGGCCGCAGCGTGTGCAGCGACGATGCAACGACGTTGCCTTCGACTCCGCACATCTACTATGTATCGATATTACGCATAACGATCGAAACCTTCTCCTGTATGCTGATCAACCCCCCTCCCCCCCCCCCCCCCCAATAGCATATCCGTCGAAATTGCATAAAATGTTCGCCCCGACCTGCCCATTATTTTTCGTCCTGATTTATCGAGGTATTAGTAAGATAAATCGGTTCGACCTTCCTTGGTCATAAAAACATAGCTGCCGCTATGAGGAAGAAAGAACATTGTACAGTGTTAGTCCATTGCCGTATCAAATTTAAACTCGATACCCCCATGTTTGCTCGAATTAGACAGTTTTTGGTCGTTCATAAAAACATCAAAATCCCATATAATCTGACCGCTTGGATAGATCTTGACTAAATTCAATTCCGAAGGTCTTCGATGAAAATATTATATTTGCGTGCAGGTTTAGGACGATAGCTCAACATTTACGGAAGTCAGGGTTACCATAGAGAATAAAAAAAAATCACTTAAAATCACATTTCTCGACGTTTTAGACTACTTTAAGTACTCTGACATTAAATCTCGATTTTTTTAGACGAAAACACAGCTTCCTCTATGTGGAAACAAAAGGATTAAAATTGTATGTGAAATGATGAAGATAGTGGTGCGAAACGATTGGATCCCCGCTCGATTACTGGTTATTCGATTTGGAGATAAAAGTAATAAAGATTGAAAGCAAATAACTTAACGTTTAATATTGAATTGTTTTTACTCACATTGAAGATTGTTGTACGACATCGACTGCCTCCGCATTCTGCCCTGTGACGAGGAGTTTCTTTTGTTGCTGACGCGGCACCACATGTTCACTTGCACGTACGACCACAGCTTCAGGAAAAGAATGGCGTACAGCATGCATACGTACATCGCACCGACTGCAAATATAAAGCGGAAGAGTACGTGAGACGATATAGCGCATACAAAAAATTTGTATAAAGATATAGCCGGGAGCAGTAATAATACGTACACCGGGCGCGTAGTGTGTACGATAAAGTATGCCGGCTTCGCGACAAAAGGTCGAGCAATGCGTCATGCAAATTGTTACTTTGAGACTCTCGCGAACGAGTTCTCAGACCAGCAGCTGAAATGATGCGATACGTGCTTTTTGGAATTCTGTAATACACTGTAACGTAATGCGATCTGACCTGTGTATATAACACATCGCGTGTCTAATGCAAGAAAGATCGCAAGCTGTCGCAGTTCAATCCATATTCTGCCATTTTTCTATATTGTACTAAATAATAATGATAATAATAATAGTTAAAGGGGCTACATTTCTGAAAATAGAAAAAAGGGTAATGATAAACTATCCTTAGTTTAGTAACTATTAAATAAATAAATCTGCTTATGGGACACAGGCTTATTGTTTTATCTATGTTAAATAAATACGTAATCAATCTATCTTAATATTAATTACACAGTAAAAAGTTTGTACTTTCTATAACAACTCATTGTCCGCAAACTTCCACAATATTTTATTTGTTCATTTCCCGATTGCACCATACGGCTCCGGTTTTGCAAACAAAAGTACAAACTAAAATTGTTAACGAGACGGGAAATAAGAGGACGTGTTTGTACATCCAATCCTGAAGAAAAGAATTTGTAACTTGATTAAGAAAATAATTTTTTACTGTGTAATCTTAATCTATCTTAATCTTAATTTAAATTCATCTTAATCTAGGAATACCTACGATCAACGCCGTCGTTTTTTTAATTTTATTTAAAAAAAAAAAAAAAAAAAAAAAAAAAAAACCCTCGTTAACATAATTTTTGAGCTCAGCACGACGAATCTCCCTCAAATCCTCAATCTCTCGGATCGCCCGATGCTCGTCGTAACAAGGATTTTAAGCATTATCACCGTCCATTTATCCGTTGTCGGTACATCGAGCGTGGAGCGAAGAGAGACGATAACGAGTATCGCGAATGGGCAGTGTCGCCGGCAGACCTTCCGATAAGATCTGACTCGTTAATGCTTCGAGTCCCCCCGGTGTATGTTGGCTAAATTCGTTCTCGTGTTGATTCAAGCTACAAGGAGGAGAGAGAAAGAAAAATGGAAAAAAAAAAGTTTCTCAGTCTCGCGTGGCGGCAAACACGCCGGGCTTTTCCTCGAATCACAAGTTGAAACGGGAGCGACGGAGGCTTTGGGAGTTTCCGCTTCCCGTGTCGCGTTCCCTCGTCGTTCCGCGACGCGCCGCCTGTCAGGCAGACGCGCGCCGTTATGAGAGGGGTCTGTTTTATCGCCGTCGCGTCGTAATCAGCCGGGCTTCGACATTATGTCTGTGGGACAGTGGCGAGCATGCCTCGCATGCACCTGAGACAAACATGAAACGAGGGAAACGAGGGATTACGAGTGGCGATCTCGCCGGTTCAGTTTTGCAACGCGATCGTTAAACGCGAAGAGGGCGGGCGGTGGAACGAGGGAAAGAGTCTACGCCGCGGAAACGGCGTCTAATTGCGCGATGTCGTGACACAAAGGTAGAATGCAACGGGCGCGCGAGCCGGCACGTTGCCGCGGCGATTACGGAACGCTCGGACAAATCTATCCGGCGCCCTCCTCTCTATTACCCTCGGCCGAGCTCCCCTCGCCGATTCGACGGGACGTTTTATCTCGACTCGGGACCTCGACTCGTGTACGCTTTCCTAACTTAAAAAAAAAAAAAAAAAAAAAATTAGATTCCACCGAGCGCCGCACGATCGCCTGGATTCACGAAGGAGAAATGGACAGGAAAAAACAAACAAGGGTGTAAAAAGATCGGAAACAAAAAATATTGTACAACAGCCACTTTGCTTATCCGATCGAGCGACCGCCGATTTTATATTATGTTAATGCTGCCGGGGAAGCAAAAAATGGTCCGTTTTGCCCCGGTTTCCTCGTTATAAAATTCTTGTTTCTTATTGTTATCCAACCATTCCTCCAGCATGCGTGAAGTCAGTTATTTCAACTGGGAGAGTTGTTTTAAAAATACTTCAACGTACCATCGTCCCTTTTAGGGTCGAATTGTAAAACGTTAGTTTGAACTTAAGGTCGCTCTTGAAATCCAACTTAAGATAGAAGTTTCGCCCGAACTTCATTGCGTGCTTAAGATATACCTTCAGTTCGGACTTAAGCAGGAAATCAAATTCAAACTGACGTTCGATATCAAGAGCGATCTTAAAGTTCGTCCCATAAGCCCGATTGCCAAAAATTTATTCGATCGGATAAAATCGTACTTTGCATGATTGGAAGAGTTACGGGATTACGTCTACATAGCGCTCGGCTATGTACGTACATAAAGAAAAGAGCTGAATAAAGAAGCAGGTAAGGATTTTTCTATTCCCACGTATGCTTAAGATTTATTATTCCATCTCGATTTGGGCCACGCTGCTATCGAGCTCTGTCATGCAGCAGCGGCATAGTGTTTTGGTTTTTCTTTTCCTTTCCATTTTCCTCTCATACTTTCTTTCACCCTTCCTTTCTCTTTTCTCGCCCGGTAAGCTCGAACCAGTTTCATCCCCTAAGATTTCTCGGCGATCGACGACGTCGACGGCGTCGACGCTGAACTCCACTGTGTTCCTCCCTCCCCCCTCAACGTCCCTCTTTTTGCCCCTCCACCCCACTCCCTCTCTCTCTCTCTCTCTCTCTCTCTCTCTCTCTCTCTCTCTCTCTCTTCGCCTCTCTCTCTCTCTCTCTCTCTCTCTCTCTCTCTCTCTCTCTCGATGTCCATTATTTTCCTGCTCGTCCACTTTCCTCTCTTCCTTCTTTCCTCCACCCACCGTACCTTTCGTTCCTACACATTCCTCTCAGCGGCGTCTCCGACCCTCTCTATTCCTGCTCTGATCGAAAGTACGAAAGAACTTCTCACGGCGCTCTCGGGGCCATGTTTTACCGATAGGTCGGGATCCGCACGTGTACATAGGACGACCGTGTCGTGACGCCTCGCATTGTATCCGAAGATCTCCTTTCGCACACCCCCTGCATTTTGCCATCGTTGCATCGATGCAACGCCCCCTTCCCTCCACCCCCCCCCCCCCCCACCCGGAGAGTTCCTCAACGGCGCGTGGGAAAATAGTTTCTCAATTTTCCGCAGCCGTTTCGGCTGAGAAATCGTCGCCTGGTAGCGACACACATATTGTCGATGCGAAGAAACACCGCAGAATGGAAAAGAGAAACTCACTTCCAGAGGTCTTTTCTCAAGTCCTTTTGCCCTTTTTTTTCTCCTTTTCCTTTTGCCCATCAAGCGCGAACAGGAGACTACTCATAGTCGCGTACTACCACTACCTTCGTGGGTCCGAGAGCAACGCGGGGGGGCTGAAGGTGTGGAGGGATGACAATGCTTTTCATCCACAGTACAGTTTCTCGTTTATTCTTATTTCTATCTGTTGGCCTCTATTTCACTTGGAACTCGAACTCCTGAGATACTCGGTTCTTCCATCAAGATCTCGTGGAAGTGCGGGTGGGGAGGGGGGAGGGGGAGGGAATCTATAAATTCTTCACGGCACATAGATGCACTGGAAACATTTCCGGATACGATTTTTTCCTTTCCTCCCTGGAAATGGCATATTTTTTGTTGGGTCCATTTGAGAGGGCGGAGACTAGTCGTGGCTGACGGTTGTAATTATCCAGTTTTGTCACGTGTCTGGTCTTTTTTAGAGAAAGCTAAAATTACCAGAGTCATATGCCAATCGATCCTCATTTACGGATTTTCGCTCGAAATCGTATGTTTTATGGACACGGATGGCTACTGCTGGGGCAACAATTAGCGAATCGGGGACAGTTTTAAATATGGAAGATTATCTGTCTGAGATGATTCGTGCCAATAATTCGATGAGGCTTCTTTTGTTTATTTTGTTTCGGCTATCCGGGGAATGATCCGTTATTCATCCGACCCCGACAGTTCGTGAGAACTGGCAATAAAATAGCAATGCGCATAATTGTATTTTACGATACGAGAAGAAATTTCGTAAGGTACGAGCTAATCGCTACCGACAAAACATCGTGGTCGTATGGAAAAACACGGTTGGAAATTGTGGCGCGGGAGAGATAGTGATCTCGATTCGTTCGCGTGTCGGATTCTGACGTGACAGTCGGAGTCGGCCGTAGGTGCGGAACAAAGCGTAAGGGGCCGAAGCGGAGGTTGAGGGGGTCGGCAGGACACGGCGCCAGGGACAGAGACCTGGCGGGAATGTTAAAATTGCCATAAAAACGTCGACAAGTCAATCCGACGACATTTCGACGACGATATCGGTGAAATCGACTAAAAGTCACACGAAATATTCCCACACCGACAGCAGTCAACGAAAAAACGATGTGTGACGTTTCTGTTGAAAACGTATCGAAGAATGTTCCCATTAGTTATCCACGGAGTGTCGATATTCATAGTATTCGACGTCAGTGCTGATGAGAACCCGAGTTAAAAACTTAGCGGTATTGTTGGCAACGTCGATCCAATCAGCTTTATCGGACGCGTTCGATTTCGTCATTTTCAGACTGGGCTGTTTGATCGCGTTGTCGATTGATCTGTCAATATAATTTACTGCACTTTCGTCAAATTTGTGGAGGGTAAAAGCGATCGTTTATTATGGAAAAGTAGCAGAGCCGACCTACATTGGCTTTTGACAGCCGAGCAGCTACGGCGCATGTTTATCTGTTCATGAAGAAATGACTACGGAAGTGCAATATTCAGATAAGCATCGGATAACCCGACGAGCCAACAACGATGGTTACACTCTCCGAGAACTGGCGTTTCTGGAAATGAATATCTAACGACGCCAGACAACACGATCATACCGTATTCCTGGTGTCTTCCTCATTTTCCACTGGGAAAAGACACTCTCCATATTTAATAGCCCACTTAAATAGTAACAAACAGCTCTTTCGTGCCCATCGGCTTGTCCATGAAAGCTCGAGCTATAAAAATCCAATGTTCGCGTACCAAGGAACAGACATATATTACCGGAGGTACGAGGTGCGCGTACTACTTAGTGTGAAACAGCGACGCGGATACGCGCCTTATAGCGGAAAAGACGAAAAAAAAAGAACAACTGAAAGAAGAATGAGGACTATTCCAGCTCAGTTCGAGGCCCGCGAGAGCTACGTGATAACGGTTATCACGTGGATTTATCGTGGTACGTGATTCACGTGCAGCACGAGTAATTCCCTACTTTTATGTGACGCGCTTATGTGTCTCTAGTAGGAAACGCGCAGGACGAAGACGAGAGTCGGGACGAATGGTAAAGAAAAGACACCGAGCGATGTCTTTGGCAGCCTCAGGCAGTTCGGTGTTGTACAGGAACGGGAGACCGAGTTGGGTCTCCGGATCGGCGTTCCTATCCTCCTCTCGATGCGACTTTGCCCCCTCGCTTACAAACCGTCGTGATCCCATACAATGGCACCTACGGCACCGTACCAGAAAGTACCAAAGAGTTTTCGCGAGGAATCCTGGCACCGTTTCCAACTGGCACTGTGGTGTAATCACCGGACGGTCTATCTACCACGTTGGGTTTTATACTACATCGTGCGTAAATCTCGGATCTCACTCTAGATCCTTTTGATTCCGTCGTCTCTTTCTCTTTTGGCAGAAGACGGCACATAATTCGTTGCCGGGAATGCGATCCTTTGGAACTCCACTGGGAGCGTTCTGGCCGAGAATATGGCGAGAGGACTCGATAAACACGTCGGGCGTGAAAGCAGACGCGCCCTATAATTCTGCGGTGATGTCTTTCGGTGGCCCGAATCTCGTCCGGTATGGTTATGGCACGGCCAGATCTAAGATTAACGTACCAATAACCGTGCACCGATCCACATTGTTGGTGTCTCGATGGCCTCCAGCTTACTGTGGTCATTGCCTGCTCGGATATCTAGATGCATTCTGGAGTTAGAACTCCGATGGGAAAGTTTCTCATCAATGTGTTTGAAGATTCGGATTTTTAACCCTAAACGGAACAGAACATTAAATTGGATTCCGAACGTTGATCA
Organism: Stenichneumon culpator; assembly: GCA_964017025.1. NCBI lineage: Eukaryota > Metazoa > Arthropoda > Insecta > Hymenoptera > Ichneumonidae > Stenichneumon > Stenichneumon culpator. Next base: position 11,966,361 of record OZ024779.1, on the reverse strand, counting down.
ACTCGACCGATTGATTGATTCTGCATCACAATGCTGATGATCATCTGGTAGATTTGCTAAGGTGCGCGATATGGTTTTGTCAAGCGTGCGTTCCATATTGAGCCCCCTCGAAGGTCCACATTACAAGATCTTACTGCGAAGACCCAACTGGTAAAAAAATGCTCAACCACCCATCGCCAAGGTATTCCGGTCTCGTCCGCGCGCGAACCCTCGTCCGTTCAATTTCCCCGCCACATCTATATACGGATCTTCGGAACTACCTGAATCCCGAATTCGCGCGATGTTCTCTCACTCGTGGGCAAGGAGGGGTCGGGTTTAGAGGGCACGGGATACCTGGAAAGCGCGCAGCGTGTCTTCTCGGTCACCAAACCACACATACCGTCGAATTGTTTCACGCGGCTTTCGAATGTTAAGCCAAATTCTCCGGGTCAGCCGTAACAGTTCCGGAAATTCGGGGTATTTTAGCGAGCGCAGTTTCGGGGTTGTACGGATTCGGTGACCGCGCGACCCTTTCCTCCGCATATAGCCCAGCATGTGGGGAAACGTGTACCAAATAGACATGACGTCCATACGTGACGCACACATCGTGCCTCCCCGACAACCCACGGATAAACGGACAGCTGATGCGATTGCAAATGAAATCGCACGTGTCACATCTGTCCTTCGGGTCCCTCTGACATCACCCGATACCGTCAAGCTGATTAAAAATTCCTCTCCGGCACGGATATATACATGTTTTTCTCTCGTCCAATAGGAAGCCATGTACTCGGGCAGGTACAGATATACGTAATCTGTATGGAAATACCGACGTCGCACAATAAGTCGTATTTACATACACAGACCAACGCGACTTCCGCACTTTGGCCCGTAGACGGTCGAAGACCCCACGGCGTATTCGAGGAACGCAGAAAACGAGTCTTGCGAGAACGACGGGGCAGGGAAGGTGGAGCGCAGGGAAAAGCCACGGAAGATGAGAACGAACAGCGGAACGCATCTCGCGTCTGAATCCGACGACGGAGCCTGGTTGGGGGTGTTCTCTTTCTCTTCTTCGCGGAAAACTCGACCCGTCGACAACGTGCCTTGCGAGGGGTATCTTTTCGCTGGAGAAGGAAGAAGGAGAGGTCGCTTTTCCTTCTTGTTGCAGAGAGCTGGGGCTATTGCGCAACGGGAGCAACCATGCAGAGGCGCGGCCTTTCGTTCCGCCTTCGCAGCTTCGTTGGGAACCAATTTTCCCATCTCTAATTTCGGACGGATTATCCAGTGTAAACGGGCAGGCAGCGGGAGGGGTGTAGACGAGGTGCACATGCATTCGTTGGATGAAGGCAAACCTTGCGAGATGGCATGGTCGTTCCACTGGCAACAGAAAGGTATACGTTGGTATACCTACGCGCCTAGAACGAGCTAGTTAGCCTAACGGGCTGGCTAGGCTCCAGGACTCCTCTCCACCTTCCTCCTCCTCCTCCTCCTCCACCACCCTTGCGCTTTCAACCTTTCCGCGCCGACATCGTCGTCGTCGCCGTCGTCGTCGTTGCATATGTAAATACATTCTTACCGCGCCTTTCTCGCTCAGCCCGGCTCTAACTTTGCGCTTCCAACGTGCGAGCATTAGCGTACGTAAAGCTCCTGTAGTAAAAGCTATACATATACTTATACAACCGGGACCCACGGGTTTACGTGCATGCAGAACCCGTCTCGGGTAGGTTCCCGACTGTACAATAGGGCCCCATGGAGGTTAAAGGGAAACGTGACCCTTTATGCTTACGCACGCTATGGCCGGAGCACGAGCAAAGGGTAATGGTTCCATTTGAAGGTGTCGGCAACGTCTGAACAGCCCACAACCGTCAAAAGGTCGGTTTTCCTTATGGAAAATTCTACTGAGCAGCAACACCGAAGTGGTCCGAACAAAATGACCGTGTCCGTTGGGACTCCGTTTGAACCCATGTTTGCATTTTTCCCGGAAGACCGCTATTGGACGGGGTCGTGGTCAGTGGCTCGTTCATTTCACTGGTCAAGCTTGCGTCAAAAACGGCCATGGATCCTTTCTATCCTCGGCAACACCTGTACTACTTAAAGGACTCTCATTCCGCTATCAAACATAATCAAATTTGCTCCTTCTGTCCACTTTGGAAGCAGTTTCTGCAACTTCGAATCTCCTTCCAACTCTCATTGACTTGAAGTGTGTGATTTCCGTGACTCGCAGGCGGTAACAGTTTCCAGGAAGGCACAGAATGTAAGGGCACTGAAATATGCAAACATCCAGGAGGAGAGTACTTGAGCTCCCATTCCACATTAGCTGTACGTACAGCGTGTACCTGCTTCCGTCGCGCCAGTTCCCTTCTCATACCCTTCCGACATCCACGCGCCTTCACTCCCCCCCCTTCGCAACATTTCACGCTACGCCGAGCCCGTTCTCGTTTGAAGTCGCGGGAATTGGCTCTCTCTCCGTGCCTTTTTTTTCTTGTTCCCTCTTCACCGGCGAAAGGTGCCTTTTTGCCATCTCGCTTCCCGGAAGAACGATCCACCTTTCCGTCCCCTCTTTTTAATCGTGATATTTGTTATCCACGCTGTAGGCGGGGAGGATCGTGAAAGCCATCCCTGTTCTCGGAATTGCTAATAAGGTAGCTGCAGAGGTGGTTCGTCGGAATGGAGAATCCGGCGGAGGGTCGCACGGTTCTACATAGAACACATTTCGTCTCGTTGAGCAGCGGTATGGTCAAAAGTTTGCGCGAAACGGAAATTACGCTGGAGAATAAACGGAAGTGGCGGTGAGAAGGTGAACTCTCTCTGAGGGTGATAGCCGCAGCTGGGGTTGGACGGGGAATTGAGATGAAACTGAGGAAGAGACGTGCCGAGGGAGACATAGGGAGAGGGAGCTTCATGCCTCCGTTCCGCGGATTAATATCCTTGTTAAAGATCGAATAACTCGGGATCTCTCGGTCTCGTGAACATTGCAACGGGCAAGGGGGAGCGGCTCTCGCGCGGAATTCCGTCAGAGTAGCAAGGGAGGAAAAGAGCTTTCAGGAATGTCGGACGTTATTCAAAGAGGACTTTGCTGAGGTGCTCCTTTAACGGGGGCGTTTCACGATAATATTGTAAAGAGGTAGTAGAAGAGGTAGCAGCGTGGAAGCTTCGACCGCAACGCATGCACGTGCGGCCCCTAACTATATATATACATGTAAACCAGTAGTACATATCAAAGTTCGTTCAGCCTTTCTGCCATGATCCTCGCGCTCGTTTGGACCTGAATTTCCTCAGGGTTCGATGAAAACTTGTGAATTTAGTGTCATCACGCGAGCGAGCGATGATATAACAAGAGGCATTCCTGACCCCCCGTGCCGACTCTATCGTTGTTTTACGGTCTCGCTCACCTCTGCCCCACCGTTATACTGGTCGAGCCCGAGGAAGCAGGGCTCAGCGAAGACCTCCTGACTTTATCGCCCGTGTTACCGCCTTCTCTCTCAGCACCTTGCCAGAAAAGTCTTCGAAGCTGTCAGGAATAATCGATCGTCTCAAAGAGAATTTATAAAGAAGTGACGGAAGAAACTTGTCGGCGAAATCTAACTTGAAAGCTGGCTGCCATAAAAGCTGAGGGAAAGGGGAAAAAGTTCGAAAAGGGTTGGGTTTTAAGTCTCGTTACTTTCGAATCGTTCGTAATGCAACGGAGTTACGACGTCGCTCACGCAGATGGCGTTTCGAGGTACGGATATGGAAAGTTATAGATTGCCCTGTCCTGGAGATGTCTTACTTCGGTTTTCTTTCACAGCCGCGACGTAATGAAATCCATGCAGATATTCAAACGAGACCAGATGGCTTATTGATTTCTGTATGCAAATGAAGACAAGAGTGCAAATATACGCGTGACATTCCAGATTTAAGCAAAAATCCGGTTTCCGGATGGCAAACATTTGATAGAAACGTGCGACGACTGAAGTCTCTTGGGATCTCGGGATACCGAAAGCTCGCATTTCCATCCCGGTATGCGGGAGACACATTTTTTTTTTCAATATTTTAATCTCTTCTTTGCCCACATCCTTCGTACGTAATAGGATGGGCAAAAAGAATTAACATGAAACGGCGTGGTGATGGCAGGAGCTTTCAAAGCTCGTGGTCTGCTCCAGTAGATACTGGGTTCTTGCGGTTATAAAGCCTCAGAATAGAGTGAGCAGGACAACGTTACTTGGTGAGAGAGAGGATATTTCGGGACCGTTGAGCTTCCCCCCCCCCTCGCCCCGTGGAACGGTTCTCACGAAAGCTCGTTCTCGGTCCGGCATCTGGTAATACGGATATCATGAGCGCAACCACGAGAAATTCGAGGGGGGTGTAAGTAGGGAAGGGCTCCACGGTCTCCATCCGAATTGTGATTAAATTCTCGGCTCGGTTGAGCGAGACTGAGGAACGTACGATGTAAAAGTTAGCCGAGGGTGAATAGAGTGTTGTACATATAGCCGAAGCTCTTCTTTCACGCTTCTTTCACCGAAACTACATACAGGTCGTAACGGAATAAAAATGCCGCAATGAAATCGTGACATCATATTCTCGGTTCAAAACTGAACACATTTGTCCTTTAGAATTTTTTTCTAAAGTGCACCGTTACAGAGATAAGCGTGAGTTTCATTTGAGCCGCTTTTCCGGGCATCTGATTGGCTGAAACCTTTCACTGCCAGTATCTCGATGAGTACGCGTCGTAGGAAATTTTGCCAGAGGGAAAGTTTGCTTAGTTTTGAAAGCTGAATACGAATTTGCAAGATTTTTCTTTGTAGATTTTGGAACGCCGTGTATACCTTTAGTTGCTCGCTATCTGTACGGATGGGTCAACCACGAACGGCCTCGAGCGAGCTGTATCCCTCCGTTTTTGCAGGTACACGTCCGGCCCTACGCTCGTTCCCTGTACTACACCACGGAATACAGAATTCTCTGGTTGTCTGGCGGAGAGCTCCGGCGGTTCGCTCGCCGGTGGTATATTCAATTTTCGAAAGCCATACGGTCAGAATGAGCTTTACGTAATATTGCCGTCGTACACTCATCCTCCTGTACGGGGTATCCTGTTCGCCTCGCTTACCTATCTTCGTTTCTCTAATATCACGGATCTCCCACCATTGGCTCTTGCATATGAACATCCCATCCTCCCACGGATGGGATGTTTATCATTATTCAGGGAAACATTATCATTATTATCATTACCGTCGGTGAAAACTGAATCATATTTCGCAACAACACTACCTTCCATATTTTTTCCACCTGGCCAACGATACAAGATTGGATAATTTCTCATCTACCAAATTGACGAATTTTACCACGTTTTCACCTGATAAAGAATTTCCTTCCGTGGACGAAAATTAAACCTAAACAATACCCCAACCCTCTTCCTCTCCGAGGCAAATCCCGGCAACAACATGTGGAGCCGAGTAATCAGACTGTATTTATACACCAGACAAAAGCTACTCCCCGACTTCCATAACCACTTTATTTGATCCATGAAACGACAAGTTTTAATTAGACTTTGGAACCTCCGGGTCCGTTCCCCGCATCGTCGCGTACGAATTCTCTCTCCCTCTCTATCTCCAAATGCGTCCGCGTCCCTAATTAAGAACACGGAGTTTCCGGTGGATGACAAACTGGGCGAGTGATGTCGACGCACGAACGCAAGCGCGATATTGCAGATTAAAATGAGAGCGTCGACGCTTTCGAGGACGCAGGTTGGAGCCGTGAGTCGGGGGCTGGGGGGAGGGTTGGCAGGGCTTGGAATCGTCGAAAGTGGCAGGGCAAGTACGACCACCGCGAGTCTCGTCCATGGTGAAGAAGAACCACCGCGGACCAACAACAATATGACACCCGAGTGGCCACTCGAAGCTCTCGCACCGGTTTCGAGGCAAACACACTCGACGCCTTTTATTGCATTTCCCACGGCGACGCCGGGGTCGTCCTCGAGGTCGCGCACTTTCCATTGCCGCGGATGTACATCGCGCTGACGAGAGAGAGACGAGAACCGCGAACGAGGGTGTCGATTCTGCTCCACTGGGAAATGCGACGGGGCGATGAAGAGGGCGAGCCCGGCCCAGAGTTCACTGTCGCTATCCACCTCGCCGTCGCGTCGCGCTTTTCACGTGCTTCTCTCGGCACGTCGAATGAATAAAAAAATAGACAGGAGAGTTACGTAAAAAAGACACGAGGTAGACAATAGAAAAAGCGGAACGAGCGGTAGCGAAAGAGGGTGGATGGTTCGGAGGGGTTCTGGGTTGGTCGGGAGCAGCCGCAGCGAGGGGTGGGATCGAAATGTGCAGCCATAGATCGTGCCGCAGCTCCGCGAGAGAAGAGGCCACTGGGGACGAAAATAAAAAATAAATAAATTGGGCAACGAACGTTCGCTCCATCGGGAATGTAACAAGTGTGAGCCTGGAGGCGAAAGGATAAAGGAAACTTTCGGAATGGAGCTCGTAATCACGATTACGGCTGGGTCTGGTCACCCTTTTTGGTGTTGTTTTTTCTTTCTCCACATCATCCCGAATCCACGGGAATGAATGAAACTGCTTCCAAAAGCCTGGCAGCGCACGGTGGCAAAATTAAATCGTTACTCGCCTCCGGTAATTTCGAACCGCCGCCGCCTTTGTGCACGGGATTCGCGCGGTCCTGGCATGCTACGGGATAGCGGTGGATCGAAAGTGCTCGGCCGGAGAACCACCCGAAAATTCGGTACATGGACATTCTTCATTCCGCGGCGAGATTGAAACGGGAAATATTTTAGAGACAGCCGGGGGATTTTTCCTTCGCTTTGACAGAATTCTCGGTTAATTATTCCGTTCTATTCCATTATGCGAAAATGCTTGACTTTGATGTTGAATGCTAACGGAATTTTTAATTCGGATGTCGATTTTAAAGCTTATTTTACAGAAATATTTCGGATGTTGTATGGTCAAAGTGGCTCCGAGGCACCCTCATTTCCCTAAGATAATGGCCGACTTTTCGGTATTAGCCATGTTTTGCATCGCGCAAACTTCGCTAGGAAAACTTCACTTAGAGAATAAGATTCTATGAGTGAAAAATTGTTTTTCTTCCTAAAGCCGTGCATTGACAAACACTTGCGAAAGATGAGCCTTGATGTCATGCAGATATCTTCGGGCTCATCCGAATTTATCGTCCCAAATTCGAAATGAAGTTCGAACTTAACATCCATCTTAAGTCAACTTTGGAGCTTTCTCAGAAACCTTCTAGATGGTGTCCGGTCAAAATGATTCCCAGAGACTCTCACTTCCCTGCCTACCGAACTTATAGTCCCAAATTGAAAATCAAGTTCGAACCTAAGCTCCAACTTAAGTTGAAATTTGATTTCGAAAACATTTCATAAAAAAACCAAAAAAAAAAAAACCGGTAATCACCGCTTGGCTTCCGGTCGAGGACTATTGGCCCGATTTCCTTTATCACGATTCCGTTCTTCCCCGCATTTTTCTATCTCACAGTAGATAGTAAGACGTGAAAGGAGTTTTATGTCGGGAAGCCATCGCGTAAGCCATCGCGCGGGATATCCGTAGACGTGGGTGGGCAATACGGAAGCGGGGAGATACATAGCTCTTGGAAGAGGAGCATTCGCGTCCCGTGTCTTCCTCGTTCCTTGAATGCGCCCAGGAAAGTGCACCGGTGAAGAAGGGGCTGGGCATGGGGGTGGTTCGGGCGCATCGCTGCGAGTCGTTCCGCGTGTCGAAGGGCCTCACGAGAAGCACCGGTGTAGGGCAACCCGCAAGAGATGAACTCCGGTTGGGTATTACCTACGGTATACTACACGCCAACAAGTACACATAGATGTATGTATAGATATATGTATACAGGATTTTCCAGCAGTGATGCAAGCCGAGGCTGAAGGGGTGAGAATGCACTCGTATGCTTGCCAGAAGCACGATCTCTCGGTTCTCTCCTTTTGCTTCATTCTTTTTTTTTTTTTTTCTTTTTTTTTCGTAACTCTTTTCGGAGAATCTCCGGAGTGAATCTCCGCGGATCCTCTTTCTGGGCTTAACTCTCTCGACTTCTCAACTTTTATGCAGTGCAGTCTTTCATAAGTGCAGTGCAGTGTTTTTAAACAGCAAGGGACGAGGAGGAGGGATGGGGTGAGCTTGCGGCGCTTAGAAACGCGGACGTAAATGTCGAGAAGAAAGGCTCGCGCAAAGTAGACGCGCAGCTGTAACGTCGATCGTAAACAAGGATGCGAAAGATCGGAGGTAAAGCACCCGTAAACTATCAGCGCCAATTTGGAAAGATATTGGTTAATCTAGTTGCAAGTTTGCGAGGTGCTCTTGTCGTTAACTTGTAGAAACCTGGCGGAAACTTTACGGCGTTAGATCAGGATCTGGCGAGGCCTGCGGAGGTCCTGACAAGAACCGGATCCGACGCATCTCAACTTCTGGCCGCGTTCCTTGAGGTGATGCGGTGTAACCCCCGCGCGAAAACTGTACACAGGAGAAAAGTTTGTACTTTTTTTACAACTTATTGTCCACAAACATCCATAATTTTCTACTTGTTAATTTTCTGATCGCACCACCCGGTTCCAGTTTCACAAACAAAATTACAAACTAAAATCGTTGATGACACGGGAAATAAAACGACGGATTTGTGCATCCAAACTTTACCAAACGAGTTTGGCACTTGTTCGACAAACGAAGAAGCACCCAATTGAATCTCACGATTCGCGATCCCATTACAGAATCCCCAAAGCCTCGCGAAACCTCGGCCAAAATCGAGTTCCCACTGTGCCTTTCTCGATCTTCCGGAGAGTTAGAGCTGTTGGCTGAAATCCCTTAAAATCAGTGAAATTACCGATTACCTCGTCGAGCATCCTAAATTTTACCGAGAAACTTTGCTCCTCCTCGTCCGCGCTTAACGTAGCGTGTGTGTGAGTCTACCCGCGCGCGGTTCGTCTAATAACCGAGGGGACATTTCATTTCTCTCGCGAAACTGGCGGCGACGTGTGTCGCTCGATCATTCCCGCGAGGTCGCGCGGGATCAAGCTGGGGAAAATGCGGGCGTTGTCTCCCCAGCCCCCCCCCTCTCTCTCTCTCTCTCTCTCTCGCTCTCTCTCTCTCTCTCTCTGCCTATGCCTTCCATTTGAGTTATCTCGCTTTCACTCCCCCGGCGCATCCCTCACCCGCGTCCTCGCTCTCGCACCCTCTCGCTCTCCCGCGTGAGCGAGGGAGGAGTTAGTCAAGCCAGGCACACCGAAGTAATTGCATTTGCATGTAAACGCGAGTGACACATTCCGCGGTGTATGCGAACTAGCGAGGTTTCGCGTCGTTCCTCTTCTCTGGTTTGCTTCTGCATCGCTGTACAGGGGACGAAAACGTCGAGGCCAGGACAGCGGATGCGTAAACGCGGCCGGACGGGAAGGCCTCTCACGCTCTGCTCTCACGCTCCGGATTCATTCGGAGAGCGACGGAGCGGAGCTATGGCGAAACCATCCAGTGAATATGTATACATACAGATGTATATATGTATATCGGATGCTAAGAAACAGAAGGGCGCGAGGCACATCGTTTTGCACCTTAAATGCTGTGAGTTACGCCCTTTCGGTTCTCAGCGGACGATATGTTTATGTATTTACATGTGTATGGGACATTCCCTACCATTTCGATCTGGGTCCGACCCTTCTCATCTTGTATTGGGCCCGCGATTTTTTATATGACTGAACTGAGTCTCGAAAGCGCTCGGACTTTTTGTTAGATTTGTAAAAAATAATTCATAAATGTTTATGACAAAATATCTTACCCAATAAAATACCGTCGACAATTCTTATATGTAACACTGCATTTTTGGGATTTTTAAATTGTGTCTATCAATAAGTTCATTTTTCAATCATAAATAAGTATAAACAATTTTTAAAAACCTAATAAAAAAATCTGAATGCTCTCACGAGTTAGTTCAGTCGTATACAAAATTGGGGACCCAATCCAAGATGTGAACGCTTAGATCCAGGTCGAGGTGGTAGGGAATGCCCCATATATAAATATATGTATTCATATATATGTATGTATGCGTATGCAGGTTGTATATGTAAGTTACCCTCTGCATGCAGAGGGTAAAGATAATTCATAAATGTTTATGACAAAATATCTTACCCAATAAAATACCGTCGACAATTCTTATATGTAACACTGCATTTTTGGGATTTTTAAATTGTGTCTATCAATAAGTTCATTTTTCAATCATAAATAACCATAAACAATTTTTAAAAACCTAATAAAAAAATCTGAATGCTCTCACGAGTTAGTTCAGTCGTATACAAAATTGGGGACCCAATCCAAGATGTGAACGCTTAGATCCAGGTCGAGGTGGTAGGGAATGCCCCATATATAAATATATGTATTCATATATATGTATGTATGCGTATGCAGGTTGTATATGCAAGTTACCCTCTGCATGCAGAGGGTAAAAATAATTCATAAATGTTTATGACAAAATATCTTACCCAATAAAATACCGTCGACAATTCTTATATGTAACACTACATTTTTGGGATTTTTAAATTGTGTCTATCAATAAGTTCATTTTTCAATCATAAATAACCATAAACAATTTTTAAAAACCTAATAAAAAAATCTGAATGCTCTCACGAGTTAGTTCAGTCGTATACAAAATTGCGGACCCAATCCAAGATGTGAACGCTTAGATCCAGGTCGAGGTGGTAGGGAATGCCCCATATATAAATATATGTATTCATATATATGTATGTATGCGTATGCAGGTTGTATATGCAAGTTATCCTCTGCATGCAGAAGGATCTTTCGTGTAGGGGCATCGGAGCGAGAAAGGGTTGCTAACGACTCGGTGTGGTGCGGGGAAGCGCGCGTGAGAGATGACCAGGTAACGACTGTATCGGCGACGCGTTTGCCGAGATTACCATGCCGATGCTGTACGTTTCTCCGTATCGTTGTCGAATCCCCCATCCGAACCCCCCTCGCCGAACGTGTATTCCTCGGATACGAATCGCTGCAGAGCGGGACGGGAGCGATCTCGGAATATCAGAACAGTTGAAAAATTCTATTGTGTACCCGGGAGCCGAAACAATGCCTATGTATTTTATTAGAATTTTTTCCGGGGACAGCGAGAACGGTCGAGACGGGCGAGACGTCGGGACGAGAGAGCGAGAGAATTTTTATTTTTATTTTCGGTAACGCGGTCGGCAGAAATTTTTGCATTCGGTAATTGAGTTCGAGCGGCGAGCGTTAAATTTTTTGGACGTGAGTCATTTTTTTTTTTTTTTTTGGCGAGTGACATTTTTTTTTGTGTTACGGGGGATTTGTAGCTCGAAACGAAGTGTCCCTGTTATATCGTTAAAATACCGTAAATTTTTTACGGCTCGATGAATCGTCAAAATCGCGAAACATTTTCGGAGAGCCAATACGTATTGTGGAGAATTTTTTTAATTTTTTTTTTCGTACATTTTTTTTTACCAGTTATCGATGAAAATTCAGGTCGATTCGACTGTTGCGTAACGAAGACACGTGGAGCAATGTTGGAGCGAGTAATTAATGCAAGCGCGAAAATGCTTCGGTAGCTTCGGGTAAAACAGATGCGGAGACCTAACGCGGCGGGCTGAGTGGACAAACCTAGGCGCGGGTATTCGCGGATATCCGCGGTGGGCGCGCGAAACGATACGTGAAATGAGGATATGCTTACTCAGGCTGAATCCAGAGTCCTTGACGTGTATGACGACCATCGGCATCAGCACCATGACGATAAGGTTTACGACGTGGAACACCATTCCTGGTCCATGAGCTATGATATCCTGTGGACAGAACACACCCGCGTATCTCCATATAATAATAATAATAATAATAATAATAATAATAACAATAATAATAATGTATGCTTACGGAGTCGCGCTCTGTTTATTCGGAGGGTAAGGGTGGGGTGTGATATCGAGCGAAAGTTTACACTCCTCCACTACCGTATTATACAAAATTGCCGGAGCGTTCCGTCACGACTTCCGGTTGCAATAAAGTCCGACAGAAGTCTCTGCCAAAATGACTCAAGTGTTCGGAGAAAGGGACGCAGAAAGAGTTACAGCCGATAGATTCGAACAGTCGAATTATTCATCCGAAAGATATTGACTAGTGCCGGAGCTTGCGCACAGAGTGTCTCAAAAACTGATTAAAAAACAGTAATGAAACAATAAAAACATTTAGCGATTGCGACATTGTACCCTCTAAAATTATGTTCAAAAAATATCTTTAGTAGTTTGAAGGCGAACCCTGATTATTCTCTCCCTAGGGCCGACCTACTGGCCCTGTTTATCCTGAGATCCTCCAAAAGCCCTTGACAAGTCCTAAGTACTACCGAGAGCCTCCACCCAGGACCTGATTACTTTCTCTACCGGCCGCTGTTATTTATATTTAATTAAATTATTTTCCTAGATCCTGCTTATTCCGAGATCCTCGAAAGTCCTCCTACCAGGTCTTAAGTACCACGAGAGCCTCCTCTCAGGCTCTGATTACATTCCCTCGGGCCCCTCCACCAGGTCCTGTTTATCCTTAATCCCAAAAAGAGCCAGCGTTCAAGTCCTGATTATTTTTTCTAGGAGCTCCCATTATATTTATTTTATTAAATTATTTTCCCAGGCCCTATTTATTCTAAGAGACACCTCGCAGGCCCTGATCACATTCTCTAGGGCCCCTTTAGCAGGTCCTGCTTATTCTTAGTTCCAAAAAGAGCCACCGTTCAAGTCCTGATTATTTTATCTAGGAGCTCCCATTATATTCATTTTATTAAATTATTAATTCTAAGAGACTCCTTCCAGGCCCTTATTATATTCCCTAGGGTCCCCAACCAGAACCTGGTTATCCTCAGTCCCATAAAGAACCACCGCCCCAACCCTGATTATTACTTTCCCTAATGCCCCCCATTATTTTCATGTAATTAGATTATTTTCCCAGCCTCTGCTGATTCCAAGTCCCACTTTGGCCCTCCTCCCAGGCCCCGATTATTCCAAGTCCCCCTAGAGCACCGTAACGCTTCGCGACTCCACCTTTCACTCAGAACTCCTGCCGAAGCTCTTCCGACCCAAAAATAAAAAATCGTGCGATCAGCGAAACGAACCGTTGCTTCGCAAAAAAAATCTTTCCAAACGACCCCATAGAGGCGTGAGAAGCTCGGGAATTCATGCAAATTCTTTTCACTCCTTTTTTTCCCCCCACCGCCCTCATACATACAACAGGATTCTCGAGGCTCGTTACGCTTTCGTACACTCAGGGCCTCGTTGTAATCGCGACAAAACACGCTGTTGTCGTTCCAGGCTTTTGTGGCCGTGGCGTTCCACACTCTCGTTTCCTCGTTTTTGTTCGACGCCCCCTCCCCCTCCCCCCCCCCTCACCCCTCAACCGGACGCAACCCCGAGGGTCTCTCTCGACGCTTCGCTCCGCGTTGCCGGGTTGAGTGCAGAGAAGAGAGCGTTGATGGTGGAGCAACACCGAGGCAGTGAAAAGCTGTGACGCGTTCGGCGTTTGTGCTGCGGTGCCGTTCGTCGAACCGTGACGAACGGAAACGATAGAACGAACGAGCAACAAGATCCAGCGGGATGCGCGGATGCTTGGTTCGGTTTTCGAGCGGCGCTCCGACGAGAGGGCACGTACGGCAAAGCGTACGTATTCACGCCTAACCCACCCCCGGCTTGCCCTCCGGACTCGTCCATCTCCACGTACGTACATCAATGTACGACTACGTACGTTCGGCGCGCAGATCAAATATTTACGCAGGGGCTCGACCCAATTACGAAAACGTTGGGTGGCCGCGGGGGAGACAAAAGGACACCGCGGCTCGCCGGGTGGGAACAACACACCCTCGGAGTCCTCTCCGGCGCCGAGTCCGGCCCGAATTGTACGACCGAAACATTAACGCGGGCGCTGGACGAAACGAGGCGGAAACCGGCAGTGTGACGCGCCGATGGCGTGGCCCGCAGGTGGAGAACCGCGCGGAGAGCGCCGGAGCTCGCCCTCTTCGCAGCGCTTCCGACCGTCAACACCGCGTCGAAATCGGCCGCCGCGGTCCGCAGAACCTCCGCACCGATCCTCGAGGCCCTCCGCTCCGGCCTTTGATCGTCGAATTTCGGAGTGGAAATACCGCGGTGACAAGAAATAAAAAAATTCGGCGGTGGAAACTTGAAATTTTATCTTCACCGAATTTCAGCTCGCCGTCGCGGTGTTCGGGATGAAATTCTGATGTAGGAGAAGTGTGAAGGGGAGAAAAAAAAAATCCTCCCGGAGTCCGGTTACTCGGAGTCCGCCACATTTATTCACGGGGATCCTAACAGTTACTCATTCCGTGCGCTGGTTAAAAAAGCTCGGAACTCTTTACTCCGGACGGCGCTCGGTCGGAAACTCGCTCTCGACTAGCCCTGGAATTTTTTTTTTTTTTTTTCGAAAAGAAAAAATTTCCGACTACTCCGGCTTCAATTCGCCGAACGCCCGGTGAATACTCTGAAGCTTGCGATATAATCCGCGCTGACCGATGGCTAATCCCTTCGTTCCTTCCACTTTAGTTTCATTTTTTTAATAATATATTTTTTTTTTACCGCCAAATCCCACTGGGGATTTTATGGAGAGTTCCCGGGAAGCTGTTCGACGCGACGCAAGCTTCGTACTTCCGAGGCATTGAAGCCGACCCAACTTCTCAAGCTTCGGATATAATACCCGCCGAATGAATTCGAGGGTGTGTTATAATAGTTGGTGTATTTATGTAGCGATTAGAGCGTAGTCATTAGGATTACAGTAATCCCGAAGAGATAACAAGGGTATACGGACGCGGAGAGGAGAGATAGAGAGCCGGGAAATATACGTATTAACCCATGCCCGAGCTCGTTTAACTCTTCCGAGTTTCCGTGTTACAACACCCGAGCTTGTCGGGAAAAGCTAAAGGGTCGGATAAATATGCACTGTACCTGGGACGTTCCACGCCAAATCGACCCACGTATGGCGCTCAGAGTGCTCAATTCTTTGAAAATTTTAAAACATTTTTAGGGAGGCTTTTGAATCGGAATGATAGGGAATTTATGATTTCCTATGATTTAAATTGGTCCGGCCAATTTCATTTCCTCACCCTCCATACTTAAAATATATGAAAATATTTTTTTTTTTTAATCTCGGCAAAAGGAGTCCGATCTAATGTAAAATGGAAAATCGGGCATTTCACGCCATTTCTAAATTGATGCCGCCGATTTATTTTCCTCACCCACCAGCATACTTAAAAATAATCAATTTTTTTTTGCTCTCAAGAATCGTAAGGGATTCGTTTTGGCGTGAAATGCCCGATGCACCCTCTTACATGTATCTCTGAGAGCGACGGTACTCAGTATACAGTGCAATGATGCTGTGGGAGCAGGGACAATTCTACGGGCTGTGTCAACTTCCGATCCGAACTCACCGAGTGGCGAGTAGCCGACCGGGAAAGAGTCGTCCGGGAAGATCCACGCGAATCCGTGCAAAGCTCGTGGAGAAGAGACCGAAAGACGGAGAGCCAATCGCATTTGGTACGAGAGCGAGGCACTCACTTAAATTCGGCTCGGTGGGTGTGCGAGGAGTTTCGAGGATTGGAATGAAAGCAAGTGTGCGGATCGAGTGAGAGCGCACAGTACATGTCGGTGGGCGAAGCAAAACCAGGAAGAGGACATATATATACATATATATATCTATATATATAGGTATATATATAAGACGTGAAGATGGCGAGAAGCTCGCAATACGGTCACGTAAACCGTGCACAAAGTGGCGAGGGAGTGAGACTACTGGGAACTGGTGAGGGAAGAGAGCCCTTCGAAGTTTCCTTCGACTCCGAGTTGGGTCCGCGAACCGCGACGATCGCTCACTCGGCTATCTATCTCTATACGCGGATGCTGTACGTAGGAGTGTACATGTATATATGGGTCATTCCACGTCAAATCAGCAGCCCATGTCCCTCACCCCCGTATGTTTCGTTCATTTTTTAGTATGATGTTGTTACCGTGTTAGCAATTGTACTCGGGCGTTCTGGTATTTTTATAAACTTCAGAAAAATTGAAATTTATATTTGAGAAAGTTATGACCTATGAAAAAAAAAAAAGAAATTCCAATGCGAGATAAACTAAAAAAGTAAAAACTACGGAAGAAAATAATAAATATTGAGATCCCATTATAGGCTGGTGCTTAAAAATCATATTTTAAATAATAGGATCAGTGTGAATTTTTTTAAATAAAAAAAAGCGTTTTCGGAATTGGTTTGTCGAGGATTCAAAAATATCACTGGTGGGGTAAAGAAATTTGAAAAAAATCCCGAGACTCTCACGGGTCGGTAACAACATCATACTGAGAAATTAACAAAGTCGACGGGGGTGAGGGACATGGGCTGCTGATTTGGCGTGGAATGCCCCATATAATATATATTTATACACACACATATATATGACTACTAATAAACAGAACGGCGTAAGGCACGACGTTTTACGAGTTAAATTGCGAGGCATACGCTCTTCTGATTTTTAGCAGGTGATATATATACATATATCGACTATTTCTTAGCAGTCGATATATATATTTTTATATATATATCGAACAGAGAGGGACGAACAGTTCCACGAGCTATTTCTCCTCATCCACCTCGCACAACTCGGCTCCGCGATGCGGCTGAAACGTACTTCAGGATATTCGAGATTGTGAAGAAGCTAGAATGGTGAGGAGGGCGCGGAGGGGGGGGGGGCGGCTTATCTTCGATGGACCACTGGAGGAGCGGTCAATCGTCATGTTCCAGCTACGATCAATATCGATGAAACAATGATTTGCCTAAACTATGATGGACAACCGTAGGTGCGCCGTGGAGATACGGTTCGCCGGTTCCCTTGGGGTCAATGCCCTTCCCGGTTGAAACTTGCATGGGCGACCATCGGACGGCAGGGATGAAGGGGCGGAATCTCGAGCGGTAGATCATGTTCATATGATCTGCGTGCATCCACGATGATAAAAAAAATAGAAAAGAATTTAAAAAAAACTATTGCGAACAAATTGTAGAAGCATTTTTTTTAATTGTATAAAAATGGTAAAAAACGATTATAAGCACTTTTTTAAACTGTATAATAAACAATTGTAAAACGATAGTATAAAAACTGTGTTGTAGGGTAAAGATGGTGAATATGGGCCGCTCCACCTATCATCGATTCACACGCTAATCGGGGTCGTCCATATTCGCCACTTCCACCCTAGACGATAGAAATCGACTTTATCTCTTTCCCTCCGTTTTTTTTTTCTTTCATCTTCCAATTTTTACTGCCGCAATAATAACGACGTGTAAACTCTCGCGACGATTATCGGGGCGAGTTGTTCGTTTCGTAAACGACGCGGAACGATTACCGGTTTACGATTCGGCCGTATCGGCCGTAGACGATCGTTGAATAGGTGAGAAGAGCCGAACGGCGAAGCGGCGAATGGGGAAAGAGAGCGCAACGATAATCGAGATTTGCTGCATCGGAAATCGCTGAACCACCCCCCCCCCCCATTCGCCCCCCTCGCGGATCTCGTCCCGCGAGTATCGTGCCGGGCTGGAAGGATTTTCCCGACCTCGGGACAGAGGCTAAGTGAGAGCGGGACAATCGCCGTTCCGACGCCAGCCGGCACGTCTCTTTCTCGCCATCGCTTTCAGCACGATCTCGCGATATCCGCTCCTGAGCTTTCGTTCCATCGACACTTTTTTTTCATCCCCCCCTCCTCCCCGCCCTTCCTCACGCTATCTCTCCCTCCAGCTCTTCCCGGTTTCCATGTCCGTCGTCTCCGTCGCTCTGCATAGTTCTCTTATCGTCGTCGTAAACGAGGAAGCTCCCTCGCAACCCCCCCCCCCTCCACCCACCCCCGATTAACGTCCCCCGGCGGTAATCGGCGATCCTCGTCGTAAAGAAAAACGAAACGATCGAACTAAATGGGAGGGGGTGACTATCAATAATCGAATACACTGAATATTATTATCGGTACTATAATCGCCGGGGATGCAGCGCCGGATATTTGAATTTCCGCAAAAAAGAAACAACTCCCGCGAAGTTGGAAATAAAATTCGATACAGGGTAAAAAAGATTTGCACATTTGGGAAACTTTTTTTTTACAGACTTTCGCAATTATTTTTTTTCGTTAATTTTAGAAACATATTTGTTAAATTGAGAAAAAAGGAATCGGGGCTTTCGTGGACAAGAAACGTTCGTGCCTTTTTTATTGTGTAGGATTTAATTTTTATTTTGTTTATGTATTTATTTTTTATTTTGTACTGAATATTCGCACGAAATATTATTATCGGCACCATAATCGTCGGTCTGCAGCACCGGATATTTGATTTCCGAAAAAAAAATGTATCTCACGCTAAATTTAAAAAAAAATCCGATGGACAGTAAAAAAAAAAAGATTTGTACGCTCTCCAAGCTTTTTATCCCCAAATGTCCGCAATTATTTTCTTGGTAATTTTAGAAACACATATTTGTAAAATCAAGAGACATTTTTGGGAAACGGAGAAAAGTTTTGTTGTAAAATTAACGAGAAAGGAATCGCGGACGTTTATGGACAAGAAACGTTCCTGCCTACTTTACTGTGTAGGATTTAATTTCTATTTTATCCACGTATTTATTTATTTATTTTGTACTCACCACCGAGAGGCCTTTTTCGATGAGAAGACACAGGACGACCGGCACCGTCGAGTCTGAAAGAATGAAAATTTTTTTTTTTGAAAAATAGAATTACAACGGAACGCTTCGTTGAACGATTTTTATTAGCTTTTGCCGTCAGCGAGCACACGTCCGGCGGAGTCTCTGGGAAAACTGTGGAGGAAACTTTTAGCCTATTTTTCTACGCCCTCGACTCTTCCCTCGTCATTGTCGGGCTTTTCCGTCAGAGTCGCGGACGGTGCCAGAGTCAATCTGGAATAATATTTTAATTAGGCAGAGCCGGGCCGCGTGTGTGCTCGCGGAAGTGGAGACGAGAAGAAGAGGAAGTAAAAGGGAAAGAGGAACGGCGCCAGAGAGAGAGAGAGAGAGAAAGAGAGAGAGAGAGAGAGAGAGAGAGAGTGAGTGGGAGACCAGCGTCGAGAGTCGCTGCTCGAGGTTTTACGGTGGGAAAAATCGGGTGGACTCCGTCACGGGGAAAATGGGTTAAGCGGTGTACACACTAACCCAAAGCGCAGACAGGGGGGTAAAAAAAATAGCGAATTAGAGAAAAAACGAAGGAGGGTGAGCGAGGTGTACCAATTAGTCACAATTAGCCTGTGTGCGGAGTAACGACATCGGCGAGGACAAAAAATAATAATAAGAAAAAAAAAACATTAAAAAATTCCTTCCGGACCTAACCGTCGAAAAATCGAAAAACCGTTTATCGACGTAACTTTCCCGCCCCTACTTTCCAATTACAATCGCCCGCGGCTACGCGAGCTTTGCGTCAAAGCGTCGTTAAAAAAAAACACCCAACAGTACGTGCAACAACAAAAAAAACTACCTCGAATGATGTGCCATGGAAAAATGTGCCTCGTGTGGAGAAAAATCAATAAGAGGATTACAAAAAAAAAAACGAGAAAAGCACTTTTTAAATTTCGATCGAAAAGCGATAAACGGGAACGCGAGGTCGATTTCAGCTTTTATGTTCTGTCTCCGTTAGGTGCCTGCGCTCGTTTTGCACTCGTGTAAATAAAAGGGATATAACATGACGAACAGATCTGCCTCGGATGGAGTGAATTTGAAAAAAAAGCAGCAAAAAAAAAAAATCGAAAAAAAAGATCCCTCACGGTTAGTTCCGGTAACGAAACTCGAACGTGATGCAGCAAGCACGTATTGTTTCCTGCGGATGCGTGCGATCGCGTATACGCGGCCCCTCTTCCGCCATCGTGCTCGTATGCGCGCTCCAGAATACTCGAGTTCGATCACTCTGGGGTCGCCAACATCCGCGAAACGATTTTCATCGAGCGAACGAACAGGGAGCGATGCCGGAGTGATCGGGCTCCACCACCGACGCAAAACTCCCCAGCGCCCGTCAGAGTGCAATCAACGAAACGCTTGGGCACTCCAACATTGCATGTACAGCTGCCGGGCGTCGCTACATGGTACTGATCAAAGAAACTTTTCCACAGCATCGTTAACGCTG
The DNA here is from genome assembly GCA_964017025.1 of Stenichneumon culpator. Taxonomy (NCBI): domain Eukaryota; kingdom Metazoa; phylum Arthropoda; class Insecta; order Hymenoptera; family Ichneumonidae; genus Stenichneumon; species Stenichneumon culpator. The sequence goes on along the minus strand of OZ024779.1, from coordinate 11,946,253 downwards.
CTCTGGTCGGGCTACTATTCGTACCGAAAATATATTCGTTGCGGTGCATGGCCAACATGATAAATTACTTTGGAAACGCAGCGTGTTTCACCGCGTCGAACGCTTACGGCCATTGATCGAACGTAAATTTATTTTTCGATAGATTTTTTTTTTGTAAAAACGAAAAAAAAAGATTGGACTAATCGCTACCGGCGACTTTATCGTCACATTCGTTTTGGCGCGAATGTGTCGCGAAATTTGAATGGGTTAAAAAAGATGAAAGCAAACAATTCGGACAGCAATTTTTAGTATGTTTCGGGAAATGGGAAAATGCTGTGTTTCAGTATTTATTAATATGTGAAACACTTCGCTGGATCATACTCTGATATATATATATATATATATTTTTTTTACACAATATGTTAATGGCCATCAGTCAAATTAAGTGCGTCAAAAGCCTGGAAAAAACCGTATTTTGTAATGTTAAATATGCGCGTGAATGTACGCCAGTTTACTAATTAATAACGATCGTTTGCACGATGTCGACTATTTACTCAATTTTTGGAAACACACGTTCATGACGGGTGCAAGTACGTTTGCACGGGAGTGTCATTCATCATCGATCGAGCGACGCTACCGTTTCACTTTGGCTCGACTGGTTTTGATCTACCGGCAAATTAATTAGTAACGCGACCCCTCGAATCAAAATCGCTATTGATTAAATCTCTCTCGTGCGTGATACATAATGATAGCACGGACCTTTGAACCAACCAAATCGTTACATCGTAATATGTATTTTTTGTTACACTCATCTCCATCCATGTGAATAATTATTTCCGTGTAAATGATCCTTAATCAGACTGCACTGGAACGGAATGTGTAAAAAAAAGAATTAAAAAACAGCACAAAAAGGGTAGATAAAAAGCTATCGAACTCAAAGCATGACATCGTAATATGTATTTTTTTACGCATCTGTGCCCATGGAAATAATTATTTCCGTGCAAATAATCCTTAATCAGGCTGCACTGGACCTGAATGTGTAACAAAAAAGAATTTAAAAAAACAGCTCAAAGAGGGTAGATAAAAAGCCATCGAACTCAAATCATTGCATCGTAATATATATTTTTTTTAGACATCTGTATCCATGTAAATAATTATTTCCGTGTGAGTAATCCTTAATCAGACTGCACTGGAACTGAATGTGTAACAAAAAAATAATAAAAAAACAGCACAAAGAGGGTAGATAAAAAGCTATCGAACGCAGGGGCCGGTGCTCGTGTGAACCGAACATTGGCAATCCCAATTAGCCGGTAGAGCCAGACACACGGAAAAATCGCGATATTTCATAGCTGTCCGGCATCGAAATAATGGAAATAAATGAATACTCATATTTGTATGAAAATCCGACTTTCCGACTGTGCTAGCTTTATATAATTCCTCGAGCCCGAGGCATGACAAAGTGCATGGAAGCCGGCGGGAGAGCGGGACAGAAAGATACGACCATCATACAGGTTAAACGGGGTAGGGTGAAAAACGTTGTTAGGGATAACACGTCGTGCACTAAAATCTGCTTGATGTCGTACACCGCAGAGAACTAATCGAAATGAATGAAGCTACCATGTACCGTCCCTTTTTTTCCCTGCATCCCTTTTTCTATACACGGCTTTTTCGACGTAACGTTTTTACGTACGGGGGCGTTATTAAATTTTGCACTCATTTTCTATGCTGCGTAACCATTTTTTATGAGCTTTTGCGGATCTTTTTTCGTTCCTACAAAAAAGCTCTCAAGTCATTTTTTTTTCGGGTTATACAACTTTTACTCTCCGAGAACTCTGCGAATTCTTTGAAGACATTTTTTCCGTGGGTATTAATCTTTATAATATTCTCCGGACTTTTTCAATGCTAACCAACATTTTTTACGCACGGGGTCGTTATTTAATTATGCACTCATTTTCTACGTTGCATAACCGTTTTTTATAGTCGTTTGCCTTCGTTTTCGTTCCTATAAAGAAACTCTCAAGTGAATATTTTCGGTTATAGCAATTTTATCTCAGACATCTCTGCGAATTCTTTGAATGCATTTTTTTCCATACGTACGAATTTCGATAACATTCTCCGGTCGTATTCAATGTAACCCAATCTTTTTTTACATTTTCTCTTATTATAAAACAAACTGTCCCTCGCGGATAAAATTATTTCGAGAAGAATATTTCAAGACCCATCGGAAGTGATCATCGCGATGCATTTGTTGCAACGAATCAGCGTCAATCCGCGGGGCAATTAGAGGCGCGAATCTTTATTTTTTATCATGAAAAGCTCTGTCATCTCGAAGGGATTATTTTGAGCGTTGTCTTGAAAACCGCACGATGGCAATGCGAAGACTCGTTGCATACATTGAAAATTTTTATCCACGATGATTTTTTAAATAAAATTACCGAGTAATTTTATTCTACAAAAAGCCTTCCCGGACCTATTAATAATTTTTCCGACGTATCTCGTAATGACTACTTTGCTTCGAGTCGAATTTTTTCTTTCAATCCTATCCATTCCACTCCCATAATTTGCTCGACGATGGCGCCATCGTTGGATTTCGTCGACTAATTAAAAGGTTTATCCGCGGATAATCCGTGAATCCGAATTCAGCGGGAATGCTCTATTAATCATTTGACACTGGTCCGCCGGTTGTATGTCCCAGGGAGTTTTAGGATCCGATTACCGCTGTCGAGGGAGGAACGGCTCGACGCTGACGCGTGCAAAGCTTACAATTAGCGTTCGTCGTTCACGATAATAATGTTTCCTCCCTCTCTCACCGTCCCTCCGCTATAATTGTCGGCTCTCTCGTCGGCGAGTCCGAATAAGCCCTGGCTGTAACGGGACAGGGAGGTGGGAGATGACTTTTTGAAATTCCAATGAGAGAACTCGCGAACCGAGATACCGAGCGGCCGTCCGGTAGGACGTAAGAGTAATCGTTTTTCCTCCCCCTTGCTATCTTCTCCACCGGCACTCGTTCGCCGTTCCGTACCGGTCGCCAGGCCGCTAATTAAGTGACTTCTTTTATGCGCTCTAAGTAGTTCCTGTGTAGCTCTGAGCAAAACGAGCGAGGCGATGTGATACGAACCCGAAACCGGGTAAAAGGGATCGATGAGTCGAAAGAACAAACGAGATATGAGAAGCTGAAGCGGAAGAGTCGTGGCGATAAGTCTCGGCTTGAACAATTAAGTAGACACTGCGGTCTTTTAAGGACACCTTCGTGCTCTTGTTGTGATAACATAATGAACGGTTATATTGATGGAGGTTAAAGTTTGATCTTTGTACCAAAAGGAGGGCGACAGACGGTCGGTCGGTCGGTCGGTCGGTCGGTCGGTCGGTCGGTCGGTCGGTCGGTCGGTCGGACGGTCGGTCGGTCGGTCGGTCGGTCGGTCGGTCGGTCGGTCGGTCGGTCGGTCGGTCGGTCGGTCGGTCGGTCGGTCGGTCGGACGGTCGGACGGTCGGTCGGTCGGTCGGTCGGTCGGTCGGTCGGTCGGTCGGTCGGTCGGTCGGTCGGTCAGTCGGTCGGTCGGTCGGTCGGTCGGACGAACGAACAATGTTTTAAAATAAAAATGATTTAATTACTTTGAAACATGAAGAACAAATAAATCGGTAGAAGATTGACGAAAGTCATGGAAACTTGATGGTACTTTATTCGACATCGATCGAACGATTGAATAGATGAGCGAAGTAGAAGAGATGATTAAATCTTCATCACGTCTTCCCCATAATTCGATAAGAAAAATCTCTGTTAGCGTCATCGGACGCGGGGATGAAACTTGATATACGACAAAGAAATCGGATTTCCTGGGGGGTTGGTAGGGTAAAATGACTTTAGGAGTAAAAGGGGTTACGTCGGGCCGGAACTCGAGAGGTGGAAGACACAATAGCCGGAGATAGAGGAAAGGATTATGAGGGCGCGATACAAGGAGGTCTACGAAAGGCCGAGGGTGCGAATGCAGCGTCGTCACCCTGGGGAGAGGGTCAGAGAGGGCGACTGGAGATTCTGTTCAAACGACGTTCAAGCTTGGATTCGCGATGGGATGCGGAAGATACGGATAGCGGGAATCAAAGGGAAGACGGAAGTCTCGCTCCTGCAAGTGTATCGCAAAGGGAAAAACAGGGAAATTGGAGGATCAAGCAGAGAAAAAAAATTATCATAGCCATAACTAAAAGAAAATTCATGACAAAAATGGTATTAATCCTAGGGCAGTTCAAACAATTTTTTTTTTTGTAATAAATTTTACAAAATTTCAAAAAATTAGGTATTCACTCTTGGCAAAAAGTTTTTCGTGCATGATGGATGGGGGGGCTTTCAGCCAAGACCGGTAGAAGTTCGGAGCGCGCGCGAGGTGAATTGAATTGACCAGGCACAGTTCAAAAAAAAAAAAAAAAAATTAATGATCATAGCTATAACTAAAAGAAAATTCATTGCACAAATGGTAGTAATTCTCGGACAGTTCGGACGTTATTAAAAATAAAAATGAAGTTGAAAAAATTTGAAAACGTTGGCCATCCGTTCTTGGCAAGAAGTTTTTCGTGCATGACGGATCGGTGGGGTTTTGAGCCCAAGACCGGCGGAAGTTCGGAGCGCGCATGAGGTGAACTGAATGTATGAATATATCGTTGTAAAGCGAGGAAAGGAGAGTGACGGGTTGAAGACTCGAATAAACCGGATGAAAGGAAGTCCGAAGGAAGTTAGTGAATGAATGAATGAAAAGCAGGCAAGGCGGAAGGCGAGAGAGGGAGAATGCACACCGAACCGTAAAGTCGAGCCGCACTTACGAATAATTACTAGTACTAATTAAAGAGGTTTCTCAAGGGTTTACTCTCTCGTCACTGGGAAGCCTTGATAAGATCCCCTTTTCACTGCTCGACTTGCGGATATAAAAACCCTATCCGTCTCGCGCCGTGTCGCTGTGTCGTGACTGCCACCCCGCTTCGGTCCTGCGCCTAGAGAGGTCGAAGTTCCTCGTGTGCACACGCATCGTTAATGCCGAGCTTCCGAGCATCGTTGAAGCACCACTTTGTGTACGACCGAGAACCGAGTCTTCTGGAAATTATTGTGGGCGAACCTCGAGTCTCGCGCGAACCTCACAAGGGAACATAAACTCCGAGAGGTTTAATCTGTAGGATCAAAGTTAAAATGTTGTTTTTGTTGTTGTTGTTGTTGTTGTTTTTTTAGTAGTCTTCCAAATGTGTCTGATATCGTCTGGCTAAAAAAATCGTCTTGGCTAAAAAAATCCAAGACAGCGTTCTTGACGTTATTGGATGATTATATTCGCTTTGCATTTCGCGATCTTGCATTTCTATGTTAAATGGAATGAACTGCAGAAAGATACGGAATAAACCTCATAAAAAACTACAAAATAAACCACAGAATGAACTACAAAATAAACTACAGAATGAACACCAAAGTAAACCCTAGAATAACCTACAAAATAAACCACACAATAATCTACAAAATAAACTACAGAATAAAAGAGGTTTATCATTTTATCCCGTACGATTATTTGAGAGAAAACTTGGTCGGATTGTTTTATCTTTATACCCAAAAACCCAGTCGACAATTACCTCCGAATTCCCAAATTCCGTCCCAAATTGATCGACTACAAAGATCCCAACTAATTTTTTTTCACAAACCCATTCGCTTCCTCGCAACGGCTCCCATTTCCTACAGCGTCGCATCTCGAATTGTCGAAGGGCACTCGTACAGGCGTGCGCAGTTTTAACTATCGCCCGGAATTTTATACGACTCGTGAAGAACCAGTCAAAGGGAAATTTTCAACTAGCGACAGACAGAGCTGGAGAATGCGCGTCGAAAAGGACAAAAGGAAAAAAAAAAAAGAGAGAAAGAAAAAAAAAGTAGGTACAGAGCCCGAAAGCGAGACAAACGAGTAGACAGACAGGCTAACGGCTAACTAACCAGCGTTTGGAGCATCGACGATATTGGACGCTGCTCTCAAACCCTTTCTTCTCTTTTATTGTATTTTTTTCCCTCTCTCCCTCCATCGTTTCGCGTTCGCTCGTTCCCTCATCCCTGGAAACGCGCTGCCACCATCGCGCTTCGACCGCCGGAATTTTCGGCTTAGCGGCCTTTTATCAGCGTGATAGCTTCAGACGTGACTGTTCCGTGGGAAAAAAAGGGCAACAAAGTTCTGTAGAGGTGGGGGTAGGAGGGGTGGGGGGGGGGACGTTACAGAGAACCGTACAGAGAAGAAACGACAAAGGTAACGATATAGCTACAGCCGGAGAGAAATAGAGTAATCGCGACTCGATGGCCACGCGGAAAATCTATTTTTATCCGAAAGGGCGGCACAGAGGAGACAAGGGATGAAACCCCACCTCGCCCCTCCCGCCCCGGCGGCCACCAGTGGCACGTTAATTTCGCACTTTACGACGCGAACGCGTTCGACGATACTCGAGTTTTCGAATTGCCGGGAACGAGTGAGAGGAAAAAGGAGCGGGAGCGAGAGGGAGGAAAAGGGACGGAAGTGGACCATAGCGGGAGGGGGGGGGGGAAGATCGAGAGGGTGAGTCATCATTTTATGGGGAAAACGTTTCGAAGCTCTCGGACCACGCAGTGGCCATTCCATTCACCGAACGCGCGCTTATATACATATATATGTATATATACGTCTATCTTTATCCAACACTCGACAAGTTTGAATTCGAACTCTCTCTCTGTCTCTGGCACTTGCTCTCAGTGCAACCATTTTCATCTCTATTCATCTCCCGTTGAGCCCCGAGTTTATAGGTATACAGGAAGAGCCCTCTCGCCGGTGTGTCTCTCGTTAAGCCGCGAAACGTCAAACGGACCGGTCGTTTTCACGAATTTCACTCTCCTATCAAGGCCCCTTCATAGCTCCAACACTGTTGGCTCCCCTTACGCACGGTGAAACCCGAACTACGCTCAGCTCTCTATACTTTTGTTTGCGATTTATTTTTATTCGGGGATTAAGAAAAATGAATGAAAAAGACAAATTCGGATCGGCAAGAATTTTTTTTTTTTTTTACCGCAACAAATGTGTGTACTCGATAGAGGGACAGCAAAGTATATCGTGCCGCAGCAGCAGATTTTTTTATTTTGCTGTCCCAGAACAATTTTTGCCGAGGTAGCAAATTTTTTTATTTTTTTTCTGACTCGACAAATTATCAACGATCCGGCGTTTTGTCGGCGTTAGCGCAAAGTCATTTTTCTCCGTGTACACGTACGCGCGAACGGATGCTTTCGGTAAATTTGAAGAAAATTCTCGTCCGCTGGTTTGATCGCTTTTATTGGGGGGGGGGGGGGGGGGGGGGGGGGGGAAAGATTTTTCGGCGCGAAAAGGGTTTCGGGGAGCTTGTGAAGCGGAAGGGGGGCTCGCCTCGAAAACGTTATTAGCTCGTTAGGCAGGTCGTGCCGCATGGAGGGATATCGCACTCCAAAGAACACGCCGACGAGGGATGAGAATGCCGACGGGAAAGAGGATTCAGGGAAGAGTTTTATTACGTTCTCTTCTCGGCGTTTTATAGCAGCGAACACAACGCGGCCTGCAACTATACTTATATATATATATATATATATATATATATATATATATATATATATATATATATATATATATATATATATATATACGCGTTTATACGAACGGGTTTTATCCACCTAGATAATAGCGCGCTTACCTGCTGCCTGGTGCATGTTGCTCTTTCGATGAATAACATAGCCCGATTATTATCCTCGTGACAAATTATAATGTCCGGATTGGCCTGTGTGCGTGCGTGAAAATTTGAGAGAAAAAAAAACAAATTGAGCAAAAAAAAACACAAAGCCCCGTTAGTGGAGATTGATGAAACCCGCGCAACGCTGTGAGTATAATCAAGAATTTATAACTCTCACGCCCGACGTTAATCTCCTCCGGAAAACATGGTAAAAAAAAGGGAAAAGGAGAAACGGTAGGGTATTAAATTAATATACGATGAAGAGACTCTGTATGCGATTTTGGTGCAGAGCGATTTAGGATCTTTTCTTTCCTTCAATCTCTGTCCGGAGAGTACATTTTTTTTCGTTCGAACTTCGAGTGAATCGCACAATAATTTCTTGAAGTTGAAGACTGATTTCATTCGACCACTTCGCAAACCATATTTCCTATTTGACAAAAAAAAAAACCCCCCCAAAAATTTCAATGCTTTCGAATTTTCGCGCAAAATAAAAAATTTTAAATCACTGATTACACCGAATCTCGATCGAAGTTCCAGTACGAGGATTTCGTTCCTGAACTCCGAACTATCCTCGGCGATAGCCGTTCAAAGTATATTTCCTGTTTCATAAAAAAAAATAAAAACCCCCTACGATTTCAATCTCCAAAAAACCTCTCGCAAAAAAAAAACCAGCAAGACACTGATTACACCGAATCTCGATCGGAATTCCGATACGAGGGTTTCGTTCCTGAACTCCGAACTCTCCTCAGCGATAGTTTCATCCCTTAGCCTTAACGATAACGAGCGTGCTCGTCCGCGAGTGCATGCCACGTGTACTTTTCACAACGTACCTTATATACAATACACATACATTTATATCTATATCCATATACATACAAACCATATTTCCGATCTCACCAAAAAAAAAACCCTAACATTTGAATCCCCCGCAAAAAAAAAAAACCCTCGAAACTAAAAACTGCAAAACACTGATTACACTGCATCTCTTCCGAAACTCCTATACAAGAATTTCGGTTCCTGAGCTCCGAGCTCTCCTCGGCGACAGCTTCACCTCTTAGCCTTAACGCCAAAGATCGCCTCCGCCTCACGGTGCAGGACACGTATACGCGTATACAGGACACCTTTCGCAAAGTACCTTATATAGGACAGACCGGGGCAAAATGGCACATCGGGGCAAAACGGGACAGTGAGCCCAAAACTCAATTTTCCAACAATTGTTGGCTGCCCCATTTTGTCCCAACGATAAACCCGGATATTCAAACCCATTTTGACCCACGTACCACAATCGCCATCATCCCAAAGTCATTGGAGAACTGCGTTTTGTCTCATTATCCCGTTTTGCCCCGATGTGCCATTTTGCCCCGCTCTCTACTATACACACATACTCACATTTATATCCATATACATATATCCACAATTTATATCTATATATACACACACACAGACAGACACTTATGTACACTGAGAGAAGGATCTAGTAAAAATTACCAATCAACTAAGAAAAATTACCATAGGACATAGTAGTACGGCGCCAGGGCGCCGCCTATGGCAGAAAGTCTCAGAATTTCCAAGAATTTTTACCATAATATCTATAAAAAATTCTTATAAATCCGGTACTTCCTACCATAGGTGTCGCCCTAACGCTCTACTACTATATGCTATGGTAATATCGCTCAAGTGACAGTATGGTAATATCTAGTAGTATGTAGTAGTAGTATAGTGATAGTATGGTAATATCTCTCAAGTGATAGTAGTTTTTACTAGATCCTTCTCTCAGTGTAAGTATAGACACAGGTTGCCGGCCATCAGTAACGGCAACAGCACCAGCGGAGCTTGCACAGAGACGGGGCAAAGCTCTGGAGAACGAGTGCGCGGTGGAGACGTGTTGGAAAGATAGAGCAGCGGTACATGCGGAGGAACGTGAGTAGGCAGCAAGCAAGCAAAGGGTTGCCTTTTCGCCTCGGTCGTTGGGTAGGGAAACGTAGAACGACCGTGTCGTCGTATAAATTACTTAATCCGAGGGAACCGGAGGGTCGTAGTGCGGGACTGCAGCTGCGGTGTAAGCGCAGGGGGGTGGAAAATGTGAGGCGAAGCCGAGTCGAAGCGGGAGCGCGAAGATATATCCGGACGGGGAGGAGGAGAAGGTACGGCGCGAGAGAGTGTCGCGATGAGCTCTCGGTGTGGCGGTGCACGAGACGACGCCATCGTTCCCAATGCCCGGCGACGAGTAATCGAATTAAGGGCGTGATTGCATCGCCGAAGGGACGCTGTGCAGCTGCGCGTCCTAATACGTAACGTAATACGCGGCTGGCAGCTAACGGGAAGGGAAGTTTAAAACGGGAATAGCGGAGAAGAACGAAAGGAGGAGGAGGAGAAAACAGTTGATGTATGTCCGCGGGGACCGACGAGGGGAACCGCCGAGGTTGTAAATCGCGAGGGGACACATTTATAACCGATATCGACACGGTGTCGAGAGGCGGGCCAAACGGCATACGGATATACGACGAATTTACTGGAACTCTCCGTTTCGCCGAACTCGGAACCGCGGGAGTCAAGTTTGCGGCAAGTTCTTTGGATAGTTTCGGCAAAGGAAGGGTGAGAGTGGAATCGATGGGATTGGAACCTAAGAAAATAATAATCGTGATAGTCATATAAATGAATACATTATTATTATGATTACTATTATTATTATTATTATTATTATTATTATTATTATTATTATTATTATTATTATTATTATTATTATTATTATTATTATTATTATTATTATTATTATTATTATTATTATTATTATTATTATTATTATTATTATTATTATTATTATTATTATTATTATTATTATTATTATTATTATTATTATTATTATTATTATTATTATTATTATTAGTAAACAAGAAAAATGTAGACGGGAGGGTTGCGGTTTTATATGTTGTCTTATTTTTTTCATTTTTCCGCTTAAGAAGAATTGATTAACCATGAATTCTCGTGAGGCCCACGCACGCTCGTATCCCTTAACTCCCCGAAGTTTCCCACCGCGCAAAGTAATCTCGGCGCCGGTGCGAGGGCGAGTGCTGAAGCTCGGGGCAAAAGTTGTTGCGCGATCTCGGCTGCGTGGCTCGCGATAAAAAAAAATGAGAAGATACATCGTACGACATAGGATACGGGGGAGTTAAAGGAGACGGAGGGAGATACAGAGCCGCGAGGGAGGACGAGAGAGGAATGAAGGGAGAAAATCTAAAATATTACGGCTTTTAACCGTAGCTCATGCGTGAACGTTCGTAGCCTGCAGGTACGAAACGGGGCAGAGGTGATTTCTCGGGTCAAACTTTGTCATAAATTGCACCCCGAAAACGGTTCACCTGGGATAAAGAATTACGAATCGAGGAGCGAATTTTTAATTTAGTAAAAAATAAATAAATTCCACAATTTGTATATTATTTTTTTTTTTTCAAAAAAATGCACGTGTGAAATTTGATTCTTTAACCCCTTCACTGTCAGGGGTCCCTAAAGGGGCCAAAACGTATAGAGTAAATACGTTTCTCTGACAGTGAAGGGGTTAATTCTCAAACCCATGCATAAGCTTGCTAAAAATGTCACATGCATTTCTCAGCGTTTCGTCGAACCCTTTATAAGTCAGAGACAAACTTTGTCGATCGTCGATACTTGGTTGCTCTGCGAGCAACCAAGTATCGAAAATCGACCAAGTGCCATCAATGTTTTCTGTCCATCGCCAACCCCTTCACCCCCATCGAGAGGACCCTCCTCCGGCGCCCGCGACTTCCCTCCTCATCGCAGCCAAGTGTTATTGAATTTTTTTAAGGTCGATAAAGACTCGCGGCGAAACCGCGAGATATCATTTCCGCGGATCAGCCAACCGGCACTTCCTTTCGGGGAAAACGACTCCGCGAGTCTCCCTCCTATGGAAACGAGGAACTCCGAGACAGAGCATCGGGAAGATATAGTGTCGTACAGGAGAGAGCCTAAACCGAGCGAAGAATGAGAAACGGGGATGATAAAGTCGAAATTAAATTAGGGAACAAGCGCCCTATAAAAGGGGGCTTGGATGACTCGCGTCATCGAGATCGCATTGCGAGGTGCGAATTCGGAGGGTGTTAGAATCGATGGAATCGCATTATCTCTACGAGTGAAAGCTGAAAACAGCTAGGAGGGTGGAAAGAAGAAATCATAATAATAATAATAATCATAAAAAAGAAGGAAGGGATCTTTGACGGGGCGATGGTGTTCCGGAGATAACGGTCCTTAATACCCTATCGACGGAAACGGCGTGAGCAGACTAGATGAATCCCGAGTCGTGGGATGGACCTTTCCTCCTAAGAAATCGGACGGACGTAACTGGCCCCGAGGAAGAGCAGGGATATCGGATATCAACGGAATCGCTCTACCAAATGCCCGATTGTTTCTGGTGAAATTCCACACGCTCGCCAACCCTCGTCTCCCTCATCCAACCCTCTTTTCAATCAAACGCTCAACGAGCCGGCCGATCACTCCAGATACACGGGACCGCGCGGAAGTTCGATCACTACGAATCTTTCGATAAGACGCCATTTCGTCTTTTTTCTTCTGGGCGGACTAGATTTTTATATTTGACGGTAAATATTTAAGGGAGCTTGTACGATTTCTGTGCGGGTTAAAATCGAAAATTTGACGATAAATATTTAGGAGGCTTGAACGATTCTTTTTCCTTGTTTGGAAAAAGAATCGTTCAATCGTGAAAATTTTACGATAAACATTTAAATAAGGTCGTAAATCCTGGAAAGGTTTCTTTTTTGTTTTTGAGGGTTAAATTCTGAACTTGGTCGACGAGCCAAAGTTCGAAATTTGTGAAGTATATTGTACTTTCTCGTAAAGTCAATTTCGTTCTTTTTTTCCGACGGAATTTTACAGTTTTTCGTCACGTTAAATCCAAATTTATTATTATTATTATTATTATCATTATTATTATTTTTAGAATTAGGAAGCAGCATGACGGATAACTTTGTAGAAAGCGAAATAATAGGAATTCCACTTTACGAGAAAGTACAATGTACGTCTCGCCAAACGAAGCAGCGATAACGAACGGAAAGCTTTCAATTCGAGCGCGGCATTGAGACGAAATATTGTTGTCTCCCGTGCTCTGTACGAGGATCTCCCTCCATTAAGATAGCGCGGTTAATGAATCTCCGGGAAATACAGATGATTAAAATAAGTAATACCGGAATGGAAAAATGCAGCGAAGTACAGAGAGAGAGGGACAGCGACGATAAAAGCTTGGGCAGAATAAAAATAGTACTCACAGGCAATCAAGAGAATCGAGGGATGCTCCTCCCCGCCGTCGTTCATTCCACTGAGAAACGTGAACCATTGTATCGGATCGACCCTGATCCCGTATCTGCGACAGGGCAATTGATAGCGAAGGGTAAACATTAATAACATGAAGAGTAAAATTAATTACAATACAGTCCAGTAAAGAGTAAATAATAATAAAAATAATATTAAACCAAATACTGAGTCTTTTTTATAATCTACGAAGCCGTTTGTTCATAAGCGCAGGAATAAATGGTTGAGTGAGGAAGCAGAGCGCAAATTTTATCTGCAGATTTGTTTTTGTGCTTTCATCCTGAACGATATTTTTCTCGCATAGTCAATACAAAAAATATAAAACTTTAGCTTGTGCAGATTTAAAAACAAAATACCAAGATACAAAAAAGTTAAAATCTACGGTCAATCTTGACATAATTTTTTTTCTGCTCCACGCGGAGAACTACGTTTCGCAGTAACTCGACGAATTTTTTCAACATTCTTTTTACCCCATTCTGTTAACCGACGAAGGACTTACGTTACGTGAGAGAATCAGTGCATACGTGAGAGCGCTTTATATGAACTTTCACCGAAACCGAACAAAAAAAATTCACGAGAAAAACTCGCGTTTTTAAATCTCTCGTCAGATAATTTTTATTTAAAAAAAAACATTGAAGTTCGCTCCAAGTTTTGGAAGCAGTTCGGCGAGAATTGCGCAGAGGATTTTCCGCCGAGAGGAACATCGCGTAGGGCTAAGCGCAGGGCTATTAAAGTCCAGTGTGTGGTTCTGCCCGCTGGAACTCTTAAAAAAAATTAAAAAAAAAATTTAAAAAAAAATGCGGGAGAAAAAACTCGTCGAGTCCGTCTCGCGCTGATCCTGAGCCTTTGCTCGTTCCCCAGTTCATTGTTCCACGGCTCTTCGCCCCCACTTTGGTAAATAATAAACGCCACTCCGCGTGTCTCGGGACGCTGGAATATAAACAGTTGGGGTGGAAGAGGCGAGAGGGAAACCGCTCGCCGTCCCCGGAAAACCCTTCAGGTTGTCCACGCGTCGCTGCAGCCAAGTTTCCGCCCCGTCCCCCATTCCTCCCCTCCCTCCGTGTCGTGAGAAAGAAAGAATGACCCTCGAGAAGTGCAGAGAGTTTGGCGGAGTTAGGTAAAAGTGTAGCGCACAGTAGCGCGGTGAAGAATAGTCAGACACGCCATTCTACGAAGTAGTTACGGTCCGCGCCGGTCAGACGTGAACTTTTATCCTTCCTTTTTTTCACCCTTCTCAGCGTCGCTCTGCATACATTCGTGCAGTCCGCATAAATGCACTTATCATACATTTACGGTATACACGCTGAGAGGAAAATTGACCTATTCTTTTATCGAAGAATTAATCAACGATGGAAATTTTTTAATTCGATGTAATTAATTAACGTAATTAATTTTTACAACTGTTCCGTTCGTCGGTTGATAAAAGATGCTGAAATAATTTGTACCTCGAAGTAGGTAAATTATGTCGCTTTCACGTGAGAGACGGCTCGAACTGGTTGGCCAATAAAATAATTAAGAAGGGACGAGGAATAATAAAGAGATTTAAATGAAGAAAAAAAAGGCCATCGAACGAGGTTCCTTTTTGACGGGGAATTTTTTAAACCAGCGCAAGCACTGCCAGGCGCGCGTCGGACAACGAAGTAGAATCGGGCTGTGGTGCTCAGACTAGACGAATTTTATTATTTAAACACGAACCTTTTCGTCTCGTGAGCTGTTATATTAACGACTGCACACCGAAGCGTGTACGTGAAATCCAGGGATAGGTTTATTTATTATTACAACAGTTTAAAAAATTCGCCGTATTGGTCGACGTGACATTTAACGGCGATTAATTAAAACGTACGACGTCAGAACGTGCGACGAAAATACCGCGTCCCACAAAAAATCGACGGTCGCGGCATCGCCCTCGGTTGAACGACATTCTCGCGAAGGTGAGCGACAGCACGTTGAGAAGATTTATAAACGATTTCTATTTAATTATAAAGACGACAGCTCTTTAACAGAAGTATTACGACCAATTTAGCTCGTCAGAATGTAAGGGAGAGCGCAACAGTGTCGGCTTCTCTTTCCGGGCCGAGGCAGTGCAGTCCTTCACACCGGGAACGGAAACCTTGCCTTTTTACACTATAGTGTTTAAGGATTTGTAAGTAGTCGCGGTTAAATGTTTATCATTTGTAAAGAAAATATTTAAGTACTCAAACGATTTATTAACTCGCAATGTTTATAAATGTTTGTGAGACTATACAATTGGTTTTACACTATAAAAACACTGTAAAAAAAGTTCGCATTTAATGTGCCCGTTTTTTACATAAAAACTTCCATTCCGAAACTGCCGTGTTAATCGGTTGTCACCTTGCTTTGTAACAATAATGTGGTTTTAATCGCGTCTATAATTGTCTATCCTTGTTTTTGATTCAACAAGAACTGAGATATAATATTATAATGAATAATATTACTATACCATTTTTGAGAAATGAAATCTAGGTGAGACGTTCCGGAAGTCCAGTTGAATTTTCGATATCTCGATAATTTTTATGAAAAAAAGATCACAAAGCTAACTTTCCAGGCTCAGTTTGATGCAGCGAGACAAAATAATGTTCAATTCCTTCCGATATTTTTAAATACGCTCCAGCCCATTAATAATGCCTATCGTGCAAATATAAAGGAAAGAATATTGAATAGAAAAAAAAAACTTCCCTCGTTCTTTAATCCGCGTGAAATCAAAGACGAGAATATTTCAATGAGAGGACCGGAAGAAAACGAGTAAAAACTGTCTGATGGGGAAAGAATGCCCCGGCTCAGTGCATAAATTATGACTACATCACGAAACTCTTCTGTCCCTCTTTCTCTCCCGTGCCCAAACCGATCGACGACATTCGGTAAAAGTTTCCGGGGGGGCTCACCGGGCGCGGGACGGAGAAAGCGACCCGGCAAACTTTCGATTCCTTCCGTTCCGCTCTCCCCCCTCTCCCCGCTATCGCTCTTATACCTCGTGCGAACGACAGACTTTACCGTCGCGGCCAACTTTTTTGTCAGACGTCCGATTAATCGAGCTCTCTCAAACTTTCGCGATATTCTTTTTAAATATATATATATACATCTTTCGTTCCGGTTTCTTTTTTTCTGCAAATTTTTTTTTTTTCTTTTTTTCATCGTCCTCTTCGTTTCTTTCCATCTCTCTATCCGCGAGGCTCGGATCTCTTCCGGTTTTTCGCTCGCTGAACGAGGCGTCGCCCGAGCGACCGTCGAGACGAAAAAAATTCATCTCGATCTTTTTTCTCTCCCTCTCGCGTTTTATCTTCGATTCGGAATTGCGAACTCTCACTCTCCCTCTCTCTGGCAATCCGAACATTTCGCTCGATTAATCCCCGATCGGATTCTTCGGGGCTGTTCTATCTTTTTCGCTCCCTTCCACGCCTCGTTCACCTCACGATTATCGCGTCTACGTTTCGACGTCTATCTCGTCCCGATTTATCTCTCGTCTGGTTTTCAACCAAACCAACCCCCCCCCCCCCTCTCTCAGACCGTCGCAGTGTGCACATCGCGACTGGGCTTCCAGACTACCTGCCCTTCCGCACACTGGGGAAAGATTCGGTCACGTTCGAGAGTGACTCCGTGCCGATTAATTATATATGATCGATAGTCGGGACAAGCGAAAAATAGATGAAACGCGGATATAGATCGACGAGACTTCCGGCTTTGCGTATTTAATAGCTGCGACGATGGATTTTCGAATTGCAGACCTCCTGACGACTCGGAGTTGCGGAAATATTGATGATTTCGTGTCTGGATGGGAAAAAATAATTTCGTGATTTATCGTTTTTTGGATGATTATTTAGTAGAGGAGAGCGGGGTAAGATGGAACTGCCGGGGCAAAATGGATCACCCTTACTGCGTGTTTCTGGGGGATGAATCAAAGAGTCTCATCCAAAATGGACCGTTTCGCTCCGGTCGAAGCTGTGCTGCAGAGACAATCGAAAATATACTTATAAAAATTTTGCAGACTTTTGGAGCGACGGTAAAATTATTTGGTTTGGAATGTTCTTGAATGATTAAACAAATTAACGAAATTTTTCGAAAAATAATATTTTAAAGTTTCACCAACGTGATGAAAAACAAAAATGATCTTACGGTAATATAGCTGAATATCCATTAGGGTTTCATAATGAATTAATGGGATGAACAGAATTCAAATTAATCGCATAAAAATCCTATAAAAGCCCATAAAAAAAAATTGACCCAAAAAACGTGATACGAAAAAATGTCAATCTTTTCCTGCGTACATCCTACAGTCCAAAGTCGGTTACAAGCGAGTGCCTATTATCAATTCACCTTTGAGCTCTCGACATATCGGACAATCATGAATACGACCTCCGACTTTCAGTGTCACGCAAATAACGTCAATATCATGCCGCCCGTCAATGCCCAAATACAACGTCGATACGCTAATCCACCTTTCGTTATAACCTGACGTTCGCACTCCTGCCTCCTCATTTTTACTTTTTTTTCGGCTAAAAAGTAATTAACAGAGGTTTACCCGATCGAGCGATTTTTCCCGTCCGTGCCAATAACTCCAGTACATGTGACGAGGCCCAAAGAAAAAGAAAAAAAAAATGAACAGTCCAATCAGTGCTCCACTGATTTCCGTCCCTCATCGCCGATCGACGGTAATTTCGCGATCGTAACGAAGCTCGTCACGCTGTTAATTAATTTGGAGAACTACCTCCAACGAGCCGGAAACCCCATGGACGTTTTTAAAAAATTTTATTTCTTTTTAAGTTGAAAAAAAAATTAATACTCGCTGTCGAGTTATTAGTCTCACTTGGTCGCCTAACCTGTTCTCATCGCGCCATCGCCAATCCCTTAGAGTGGGAAGCTCGCACGCGCTCCTCGTTCCCCGCGAAGCTTCCCGCAACTTCGGCCGCGCAGAGAACGTCGGCAATTACCGGAAGCGGGCGCGCGCCCGAGAAACTCCCCGCCGGTCCCGTCGAAACTTTTACCCTTACTTAACGAACGCGATAAATTTTTGTTACACCCCGACTGGCGCGAGAGTCCGAGGAGGGGAGTTTACAGGGACGATAAAAATCTCGTTGAAAATTATTCATGATCCCGTAGTGCCATAGGGGTAAAGAGAGGGGGAGGGTGGTGAAGACGAAGAGCGCACGCCGCGTTAGGCTGGAGCAAGGAAACTACCGAGGTTCACCAATGGTAACACGAGGGGTGAAGATCGGTCGGGGATTCGGGGACGTCGGATTTCTCTAAATAACTCAGTGGCGCACTTTCCATCACTTTTATCCTGCCGGTGTATAACTCTGGCATTTAATTTTAGGGACTTCCGCAGGGGGAATAAAAATATAAGTAGAGGAACGGGGAGGAAAGGAGGCAACGATAAAAAAATTTCGGCCGATATGAACTTGAGGGCTTGTTTGTTATTTAACGAAATGGAAAATCTTTTTTCTGGCAATGTGTAATGTTCTCGAGATCGTAGGGCAGTTTGGACTCAGGATCGATCTTGAAATTTGTGGGAAGAGAATTTTAAAAAAAGTATTATTAATACATTTTTTAAATTTAAGTGGCGAAACTATTGTTGATGTAAAATTTGCATGAACAGGTCAAAGACACCCTCTCACGTCCCGCACCGAACGATCCCTCCGTGGTTTCATTTCACCTGATAGAGGCAAATAAACCAGAACAGCGACGGGGAGTCGATAAAATAAAAATACACAAATCTAAGTAAATAAATTAAAAAAAAAGAGACAATACAGTATAGTATTTTTGAAAACGATTTGCAGGTTGCGAGGCGGCTACACGGGCCTCGATTTATGAAAGCGGCTGGGTGGATACGGTGAAAAGTGATGAAGAAAAAAAATGCGGAACGATATGAAATCCCGAGGCCATTTCAAGCGGCCGAGAGGAACATATCTCCTGTGGGTTGTGTACAACGGCAACGCGCATACACCCTATCTTCTGTATTCTACGTGGGACGGTGTGTGTGCGTGTGGTTCGTTATAGAATATTCTTATTTGATATAGCCGTCGATTTTTTATCGGGCAGTCAATCACGCTTGATATCGCATCAATCAAAACCTCAAGCGGCGACGGCAACTGGCCGGTTAACGCACCTTTTTTCGCACCGATACGCACAGCACAGACAGTAGAGAAAGCCGGGCATGCACCGACCACCCAGATAAAATCTTTATTTCTTAGTTACAGAGTGAAGTTTCAATCACAAAAAGAATGATTGAAAATCTTCAATAAATCGATAATTTTGTTACGTTATAAATGAAAATTTCACTAAAACTTAAAACATTGCTCAATTCTATAAAAAATGAACGTGATTTTGATTTTAAAAAAATGTTCAGTACGCTCGCTTGATATTACGTTAATCAAAACCTCAACGTCAGTTATTAACCCACCTTTTGTTCGCACGAATACGCAAACCGCAGACAGTAGAGAAGCCCGGGTATGCACCGGCTACCCATAGAAAATCTCTGTTACATAGTTGTAAAGTGGAATCTCAATTTTAGAAAAATCTTGAACGAATCGAGGATTTTATTTCGTCACAAATAAAAAATTAATTATAACTTAAAACTCTATTCTACAAAATAAAAACATGAAATCAGGGTGACTTTAATATATTTTTTAATTCTTTTGGTCCACGTTACGTCGTAGCGGTAACGAAACGAATGAATACCGAGCTGTTAGAAACGGATGCTTTAACTTTTTTTTTCTTTTAATATCGTATCGCTTGGCTCACACGTTGGTCGCCACATAACGCAATTAAGCTGGGAAAGAGGGCAACTGTGTGCCCCGGCCACGTACGATGTGGCGGTCTTTTCTCATTTTCCACTTTCCCTCGGGGGATAAGCTGCAGCATCTCCCCCCCTCCCCCCCCCCCCCCCGTCTGCTTAATCGAGAAACCAACCGCTCGTCCTCAACCGTTCGCCCTCGCGATCCCCACAGAATCAGTAAATATTACGAAGAAGAAAAATAAAGTAAATAAAAAAAATTAATGGCCAGGGGGGAGGGGGGAGGGGGGTGTGGTTGGGGGTGAGTTAGCGGATAAAGAATTTATGTTTGGGAGTTTGTACAAATATTTTCCCAATGGATTTTGAGCAGGAAGAAGTAAGTGTATAGAGATTAATTAATCTTTCTTGCAAGGATTACTTTCACGGGGGACTTTTTTACCAGAACTCACGGTAGTCGTCCTTTCGTGCGTAAAAAGGCTTAAGAATTTATATTTTCGGTATTTTTTTTTTTTTGTGTATTTAGTGAATTACTTCTACTACTTCTTATATTGCAATTGATCGAGCCGTGTATTGTCAATCATAACCTTTTGCTATGTGTTCAAAGACGGCACGACAAATGGGCGTTCACCATTGCAAGATAACATCGGTGTACGTTGGCTTGAGGGGACCAGAGCGCATAATAAATATCGATTTCTCTCACTCTACTCTTATCATTATCATTATTATTATTATGAGGCTGAGAAAAAATTGCACCGTAAAAACAGCAATACTGACTTTATACCTTAAAAAATAGTCCACAAGGGAAACATCTACATTGTAAACAAATTTAGTTTGAAAATTAACGAACGGTATTGAAATTCTTTTTCAGTGTACAGTTAGTTAGTTAGATGAGTCGTACTTATAGTTGCTGTCATTGCCTGTGGCTTGTTCTTTCCGGTCGTGATTTGTATCTCTATGATGATTCGTTTGCACGGTTCTGATAGGGTCGAATTTTAAGACATTAGTTAGATCCTGAGATCGAACTTAAGATCAGAGTTTGGCCCCAACTTCATTACGTGCTTAAGATCTATCTTAAGATCGAAACTTAGTTTGAACTTGAATTCGAATTTAAGATCAAGTTCGAACGCAGGTTCGATCTCAAGAGAGATTTTAAGATCGAACTAACGTCTTAAAATTTGACCCTTACGAAGCTCGCTCTAGACGTAATAAATGTCGCTTTCTGTCTGTGTGTGTGTGTGTCTCTCTCTCTCTCTCTCTCTATCAAGTGTCAAGTATTCTTAAGTGCGACAATGTTCGCGATTTATGTCAGCCGCTTACAGTCCCGAGACTAACGAGTCGAGAAACGATTGATTTATAGATGATAAATCTCACGTTTGGAAATTGGTCAACAAGTCTCTTGGGAATTTTTCGAGCGGATAAGAAAAAGTGGTCTTCGACCTTTGGATCCATCGATCTGTACGGCAGCGTAAGCGCACCGGGCGGCTGGCCGAATTGATTCCACGAGTCAATACACAACCGGCCGAGGATAATCTTATCGCCGGACTTTGACGCGTTAGCGAGCGACGATGAGACGACAAGTAGCCAGTATGATTTTTTAATCACCATCGTGTCAACGCACTTGACACAACGGCTTTAATAACGCTTCTAGGTAAGCACGTGTATGGACTCACTTGATGAAATTCTCGAGAAGAAGACGTAGGCCACCTAAGCCCAGCAGAAGGAAGCCCCAGTTTACGAATCCCGTGAAGTTGTCAAAGCCGGAGCTCCACGAGAAGAGACTGTCCCTCGGCCGATGGCATCTGAAAAAAAAAAAAACGAATGAATAATATATATTTTTTTAAATCCACAGTCCGAAACAATTATCTTCCTGCAGTTTGCACCGACACTTTCCCACGTAACAATAAATCCATCATCGCACCAGTACAAATCCCATAAAATCCCAACACATAATTCCCATCGATACAGAATAATAATTTTCTTTTTTAATCCACAATTCGAAAACGTGATCTTCCTCAAGTTCGATCTATGATCGAAAAATGTAACAATCAAACCATCATCGTACCAATAAAAACCCCATAAATTCCCATCAAATCCCATCAAATAATTCCTATCGATAGACAATATATATACATATTTTTTTATCCACAGTTCGAAAAAAAGATCTTCTTCAAGTCCAATCTATGATCGAAAAACGTAACAACAAAACCATCATCGTATCAATAAAAATCCCATCAAAACCCTTCGCATAATTCCCATCGTCGGAGGCTCATAGCGTCTTACACAAACCGTCCGGGATTGTTTATTACACCCCCGAACGATGCCCGACAAGTGGTCAACGTCCTTTCCCAAACAATGAACGATCCAGCGCCGCTTAATTGCCGGATGCGAAGCTCAATGGAGGAGATCAACGTCTGAGATCCAGGGCTTTCGGGGCCGGCAGGCTGAACAGGCAAACGAGCGGGACAGAAATTATCGAGATATATACGTGCACGTATATATATAGATATATACGTGCACGTATATATATAGATATATACGTCACACGGGAGCACCGAGTTATCCGGCGTGCCATTGTCTTTGGAGGCTCGGGGAGGCTCCCAGAGTCCCTCGCGCCGCCAGACAGGCTCCGACGAAGGGGTTGAACGCCAAGCGAAGTCCGCGAATAATCGGCTTACACCGCGCGTTTACCATCTCGAATGTGAGGACCGTCTACGGATCTTGTCTCTACCCACACTATCTCCGGCAACTCTCCAATCGTTATCGTGACAAACGTGGATGACAAAAGCGAGCTGATGAAGAGAGGAGGAAAAAAGAAAAAAAAAAAAGGAAAGATCTATCGGAAGAAGGTTCTCGGATTCTCACCGGTCCGCGGATGATTATCCGCTGGAGTTGGAGTGCAGATGAAAGATTACAGGGAAAAGCCCCTCGTGCGAGAGGGCGATGTATTCATTTCGAAAAGTTATTTTCGCTCGTCTCGAGAGAAATCACGTAGAAGAGGTTCCACAGAGAAAGGCTGCAGGCGGAGACTCCGTCGCGGCTCTCATCTGCGAATTCGACTTGGAAGATTTAATTTTGATAGGCCGAGAAAAGTATGGGGAGAATGTGGAATTAAGAGACGCTTGGAGACAGACGAATTCGTGACAAAGTTCTTAATTCACCGGGCGGAGGGATTGCGTGTTTCGTATTTTATTACTTCAAAGTCCGGAATCGGTGAACCGTGAAAGAGCTCGGAGACGAGCAGATGTACTCGTGACGAAACGGGGAGGGGTGTGATAAGACGCCGGCTGCGCGGTACGGAGGAGGAACGAGGTGAAAACACTGTGCGCGGATTGTAATCCACGAGTTCCGTACGTACAGCCCGGGGGAAGTTGTTTCCGGGCGTGTACGGGCTGTCGGGACAATGTAAAGGGTGAAAACCCTTGGAGATACCGTGCGGGTTTCTGGGAGACGGGAAAGGTTCTTCCTACGGTAAACGTGGCCGGATTGTCACAGGAACAAAAAGGCGACAAATTTGAATTCTGCCTCCGTATATATATATATATTTTTTTATTAATAAATTTCGCTTGGAGCGGTTTAGCACACTTTGACAGAATTTAGTTTGATCCCGATATCGTACAGTTTAAGGATTTTCGCAGGAATAAAAAAGGCGGGAAGTTTGAATTTGGGCACGGCATGATTTCTCTTTGGATTCATAAATTTTCCCTGGAGCAGTTTTAGCGATATTCCCATGGATCACGGTTTTAGCAATATTCCGAGTATCGAAGGTACCAATTTAGTTCGATGCTGACATCATGCAGTCTGAGAATTTTTACAGGAATAATATAAGCGGGAACTTTGAATTTTATCTAATGATTTTTCTTTGAATCAATAAATTTCCCCTGGAGCAGTTTACGATGGTTTCAGCAATATTCTGAGTATCCTAGATCCGAACATAGTTTGATTCTCGCCTCGTGCAGTTTGGGATTTTTGCAGGAATAAAAAAGTGCGGGAAGTTTGAATTTTGCCACAGCATGATTTTTCTTTGAATTAAGAAATCTCCCCTGGAGCAGTTTATCACCATTTCAGTGATATTCCGAGTATCGAAACTACCAATTTAGTTCCTGACATCGTCCAGTTTGAGGATTTTTTCGGAAACAAAAAACCCGGGAGATTTGAGGCTCGGCCTCGGCACGATTTTTTCCTGAATTAATAAGTTTCCTCTCTGCCATTCGAAAGACGGTAGCAATCGCTCGACATGCACCCTCGGAGGATTTCGCCCGGTGGCCCTCACCGCACAACAGCGTCGTACACATCGGCTGAACGCAGGAATGCGCGCCATTTAATTCCGTTCGTCTTGTTTACACGAACGCGCGCCCGTTTCCGTAATTGCCCGCGGTGGTCTCCGGTGTACGGAATTCGATATAACATTTTCCGCCCCCTTTCTATACACGATATATACAACATACATATACAAACACAGCGAGCGAATTTCCTCGAGAGCGAAACGCCGAGTCTCTCGCACCCGCTTTAGGCGCCGTGAACTGTGGACTATCGTTAGAAATTTATGACGGATCCCCGGTAATTAATAGAACGAGTACTGTGTTTCTGCGTGGAGGGGGCAGGAAGCGAGAGGGATGAAAATGACGAGGAGTGTGTAACGCCGGTAAAGCGCCCCGAGTCTGACTACGTTATAGCTGTATCTACTAGTTCGAGCGGCTTCTCTCTCGGCCGACCGTCTCGCACGCCGCGGCGCGGTGAAACGTCTAATATCGCGGTTACAGTGACGGGAGGGGGAAGAGGGGGGGGGGGGCTTCGGATGCAAACGCGTCATCGAGATACTCTCGCATATGCATGAGTTGCGGAATTGTACATGCTGTAGTTAGGAAACGGTGAAATCGGTATATAGATACAGATATATATATAGATCTATATATATATGTGTATATATAGTAGAGCCGATGAATACAGCTATAAAACGCTCGCTCGAAGCCCCCGAGAGCGTATAGCACATACATCCCGGTGGCTCGTCGGGGTTATAAATACAACGATACGTGACCCCAGGTGCCAGAGCCCCGACGCTTCGGCTATTTTATTGACGATTGTAATTAAAGATTATACGAAAAATAAATTGAATTTTGCAACGAAATTCGTAGCGCGATTGGTTGTTTTCTATTAACTTTTTTTTTAGCCCCTTTTTATTGCTCTGCGTCTGTTTATTTTTATTTTTATCTTTCATTTTTTTTTTCTCTTTTTTCGTATCCGATATTTCAACGTTCCCGTCGATTTCCCGCGAGGTTCGACGATGTATATAGGTCGGTTTATATCCGAGGGCGGTAATACCCCCTCGGTATTGCACGTATGATATTCCCGTAAGCTCTGTCTACATGCGCGACCGAACCTCGATCTGTGTTCTTCGTTAAAACAGCGACGAGAAAAAAGGCAATTTTCGTTTGTTTGTTTTTCTGTAAAATTTCGAGACTCCGGATAATCCGTCGCGACAGGCAGTTCTGCGGTATTAACTGGGGAATTCGTCGGCGGATCTCTTTGTTTGTTTATTTATTTATTTTTATCTTTTTGGGACTTTGGTTATAAAATTCTTACAAAAATTTGATACCGTAAAAAGGTATTTTTTTTGTTCGTTTTTTTCTGTACATTTTCGAGACTCAGGATAATCCGTTGCGACGGGTAGTTCTGCGAATTTATCAGCCGATCTGTTTGTTTATTTTTTATTTATTTTTATTTTTACCTTTTTCGTTTTTCGTTTTGACATTTATACAAAAATTCGATACCCTTACAGAGGATCTGTTTGCGTCGACGGACTGTAAAATTCGTGACGCCCAGGTGCGTCCCGTCCTGCATTGGTGCGCAAAAATGTTAGGTTTACGCGACGCATTTTACAGGTCATTTTAACGAGCGTGGCAATAGTTCGTTAACGGAGCCTGCCGCGTGTACTAAAATATCTTCGCTCACGTCGTCGAAAATTCGGGGCAATCATCCGAGCTCCGTATCATATAACTACGCGAGCACAGTCGAGCCGTGTGGAAAAAGTTTTTCACGAGGTGGAGCGCCGATGTCGAATTGATCCGATAGCGCCGTAAAATCGGAGGCCCCGCGCTCTACTTTATTCATGCTCAGGGTAGTTCAAACTCAGCGAGTTTATAGATTTCAAGATCGAGTTTTGCATATGTTTTGGATCGATACTCAACACGGATGAGTGCAAAATCTAAATTAAATATACCGTTTAATTGCCGAGATATTGACTGCGGAAGTTGAGGTGAAAAAGTACGAAATTTGAAAACGAAAAAAAATTCATATTGTGATTTTTTTCATCGCCGATTCCCGCGAGCTTCATAAATAAATTCAACACGATAAAAATTGAATGATCGACCTGACTCAAAATTTAAGCTAAAAAATTGAACCTTCTCAATATTGCAAAGCTTCCGCGGTGAGGAATGACGGGAATTTTGTAAAAAATAGCGTATATCCGGATTATTCCGCTCCGCGGAATGGGCGCTAAAGCGAAACGCCCAAAGTCGACCGGTCGGTTTTGCATAAAGCGCACACTACACGGTACAGTATAATACCGTACAGTGCAGTGGATCCGACCAGACAAAAGGGTCACGGGTTTTGTGCCGGCGGGCGGCCTGCTTCGTCGACGTGAAGAACTACCCCCGGTGTGCGTTTCGGCGAGCGAGTGAAAATCGCGCTACAGTACGCGAACGTGTAAGTTGCAAGTTGAAAATTTGACAGGAACGAAAATCATCTACCCGACAAATGCCGGAGAGTTCATCTAAAGAATTACTCCGGAAATCAATATAATTAATAAAATGTAGGTGTGGAAAAATGGAAGAGCAAATGTCGAGCAACCCAATCTCAATCCCGTTCGATTTGTCGAGTGGCCATACAATTATACCCATAACAAAAAATTTTGTCAATATTTTGCCTATCGAAATAATATTCATCAAAATGTTGTCCATAAAAATAATATTTATCAAAACTCTACCGATCAAAATAATATTTATCAAAATTTCTTAACTTACACAGCCATGAACACTGGCGTCGTTAATTCAAAGGGCGAAGAGGAAGCACGAAGTGAGCTCGAGAGTCAGTGGATGTTTTGTATAATTATCGAAGCGTGCATCTCTCGTATTATACTCGCCCGATGGAATTTGTTACGAACCCCTGGTACGTTTCCATGATATTTGTCACCTCGTCGGAGTGCCGCGCAGTCATCATCGGGTTAACAACGCGTTCGGGCGAAACGGAAAAAAAGGGATCGGGTGATGGTTAAAAAAAAAACAAAAAAAAAAACAGGGATTCGAAACAATGGACCGATCGTTAAGAACGATGATTCGCAACACCATATCTCGTCGAGCCGAACACTCTCGTTAGTCTTTAACGACTCCGATATCCGTTCAGAGCGTGCACCCTGCGCGTTGTTCGTCGAAGGGTCGGGGAACAATTCCGCCGAATTGTTGTTGAGCCAAGGGGGCTTTCCCGAGCAACGAGACCGAGGGATTTAAAAATAGTAAAGCGGCAGAAAAAAGAAAGAAATTTAAGGATTTGCGGTAGGATGCCGGATGAAGGAAGGGTAAAGGATGAGAAGGGTTGTCCGGGTAAGCCGCCTGATCTTCCAGACACACCGAGAATCCCCTGAATATTTAAAATTCCCGACGGACGGATATACATACATTATCTCGAGTAACGTGAAAACCTGGTCTTTTCGACACTGCAACCAAGAATTGGACGTGCAAGGAAAGAAGAATTTTTTTTTCCTTAAAAAAAAAATCTATGTAAATATTTTCTAGTGACTTTTGCTGGTTGGAACCTATTTGGGCCGGAAAAGGAATGAGAGCCAAATACGAACGTCACATAATTTTCCCAAAATAATAAAAATAATGAAATGAAATTTCACGATGAAAACATCTTCGATAAACGCAGATGCAAATAGCCTTGTGTGCAAATTCTCGTAGCCACTTTTTCCATTATCCTCGACCGCCGTTTAGCAGTCAGGGACTAATTCGATTGTTCTGCAGGATTGTCACGCAGGTTCTCAGCTGCACGGTTCATCATATCGTTAGTAGCTATAAGCGCACGTTTGAAGCGATAAAACGTTTTTCCTCATTGGGAAAATATCTATGCGCTACAACGTTAGGTTGCCTTTGAGCTGAAATCCTCAAAGATCGGAGGTTCCTCGTTCGGAAGATCTCTTGTTAATGCGAACCGGCATACTTGGATTTGTTGCTCGTGCTTATGATTTAAAAGTGCCCCGATAATGAACAACTTATCAGTCTCACGAGCTTGTTTAGTCGTCACTCAGCTGAGAAAAAGACACGTCCCAATTTTACGACTTGTCGACGTTTCGCCCCCATTTTGCCGTACGAATTGCGCCGTCGATCACTGTTGAAAACGTATATAAAGACGATTTCCCGACGAAAGAATTCAGCTTGTGAAGTTCGTACGAACAGGTACGCCCGAGAACAAATTCAGTGACTTTAGTTCTCCGGTAGTTTGTCAATCAACGTTTCCGTTTCCGATTGTTTCGAAGATCACGAAAAATGTACACCAAGATCTTCGGTCTGATGCTTGTCGGCGTGGCGGTGATTCAGGTATGTCTAGTCAAGCCTCAACTTCTTATATTTATAATCATAGCATTGATGTCGGCAATCAGTTGATTTCCCTGCTATCAAGGAACCTACACTTTGGGGTGCATACATGCATTTTTTAAAAATTCTTCGACCACATTTTGCCACTAGACGAATGACACCAAGTTTCCTGATTGGTTGGATCTAGGTCCTCATTAGACCCCTCAAACCTCAGCATCTTCAGTTAATAAACAATCAAGTTGATGTCTGCAATCAGTTGATTTCCCTGTCATCTACGAACCTACATTTTGGGGCATAGCCATGCATTTTTGAATATTATTCGACCACATTTTGCCACTGGAGACGTGGCCCCAAGTTTCCTGATTACCCATGCGTGAAGGGTTAACCAATCGATGGGCATAATACGGATAGAATAAAATTAGTTGATCATTCACCAGGGACTGCCTGCGCCGCATCACACGTTGGAAATACACGGACATCCTGCCGGACACACTCTGGAAATACATGGACATCCTGTCGGACACTCTCTGGAAATACACGGACATCCTGTCGGACACTCTCTGGAAATACACGAACATCCTGTCGGACACTCTCTGGACATACACGGACATCCTGCCGGACACTCTCTGGAAATATCCTCCCAGGATGCCCCGGGCATGGGAATCCCGTCGTTTGAATTCTCCAGTGCGTCAGCACCCTCAGCAGGAATACCCTCAGTTGCGAGGCATCATCATAGACTACACTCCGCGGATGGCACGTCAGTTAAAGTCTCAACGGGAATGTCGTCTGCAGCAGTCCCGGTCGCGGAAGGATATTCAGGGACGATAATTATTGGGGGAGAAGACTCCACGAGCAAATCGGCAGCGGGAAAAGCCTCAGGAGCAATAGTCTATGAGGGATCATCGTCCCACTCAACGGGCGGATTGGCTGGGGGAATTCCGGCCGCGAGAAAAGCCTCAGGAATAATAGTCTATGAGGGATCATTATCCCACTCAACGGGCGGATCGGCTGCGGGAAAACCCTCAGAACCAATAGTCCATCATGGATCGTACTCTTCTTCTTCTTCTTCTTCTTCTTCTTCTTCTTCTCCGGACTCAATGAGCGATCCACCAAGCTTCGGACCTCCACCCACGAGTAACCCCGAACCTGCCCCCAGGGGTAACCACGGTTCGGGCTGCTGACGAGTTGACGATATGTTAAGATGACAGTTAAGTCGACAGGCTCTTTTGCCATTGGATCAACGATATATCAAGCTCATAACGTTATTTGTAGTCTTTTAGTATGCCAGTTAATAAATTAATCACAGGACTGTGCACCACATTGCAAAAACAAAAACGTAAGCCTTTCCATCGGCGTAAATTACTTCCGGCCCCACTTCCGGTTTTTTAAAATCCGAATCGTAAAAGTTCACGAAAAATTATATCAATGAAAATGAACACGTTTTAGTCATACCCCAGTAAGGTTTCGAATGTTTCATAAGAATCATATAATTTCGACAGAAAGGAGTCCGCTAAGAACCACAAAATGAAGAAGCCGATGAATCCTCTTCATCCGACAATCTTGATTTGGTTTGATTCTTGGTTTTAGAAGCCTAATTTTTCTTTAAAAAAACAACTCCACTCACGGAACAGGAAATAAAAAATAGGATCAACCTCGCAACGCCTCGAAATCAAACGACCATCTTTTTTCTCCGTTGGCGGGATTAAAGACGCCTTAAACAGAGTATCCTTTGCTCCCCGTCGACGTTTTGAGAGGGAGCAACATTCCCACCGGTACAAGGTGAAGATTCCGAGAGGCCGCTTCACATTCTGAAGAGTCTCGAAATCTTGAGAGGGGTTTCGCCAACGGCAGGTCTGGGAGGAAAGAGGAAGACGGGCAGGCGCTGAAGTCTTTTGCATATAAAGCTTTCAGGGTATATGAGCGATCCGAGCTGTCCAAAGATAGTACACGTAGCCGAGAGGAAACCCAAGAAAAATATCCTCCTACCAGACGAGTCTCAAAAAAAATGAATGAAAAAAAAAAAAAAAAACCCTCCCAAGGGAATTCTTCAAATTTGCTTCGTCCTACGCGCTTGATTTTTTTTTTTTTTTTTTCTTCCACATCTTCGGTAATAATGCGTGCGAGCACTCTCCCGACCGTTCGTACAGTTCTATCGGTTTTCCTTCACACCGCTTGGCGCACATAGTAAAGTATATGTTAATCCCAGGACTATTTCGCCGAATTGAGAAAAAAGAGGCTACACGGTAGACGGGAGCGGGTCTGCAGCACCACCACGAGTGCATTGCGTATACTGCATTCTACCTAACGGCGGGAAGATTAAAAAGTTTTTGTCGAACTCGCGGTGTGCAATGAGAAACGAAAAAAAAAAAACAAGGAAAAAAAAGAAAGAATTCTGAGCACGTCGGCTAACGAGTGAGGCGAAGAAAAAAACACCCTTCGCCGTCCGGCACCATCGAGCTTTATTGAGTTTTTTTTTTATTATTTTTTTTCTTCCTTCAGTCGAAGTATAGCAAACATTGGCTACCGAGAAGCTCTGACCGAGGAAATGGAAGGACTAATTAAAATCCGAGAACGAAATCACGTGGGTGTAGCTCCCGGGTAGAATGTACAGAGTGAGAGAAGTGGAGAACAAAAAAAATATATTAAAACAAAAATTTACAAAAAAAAAAGAGAAAAAAAAATGGGAAGAAATAAATGAGAGCGAAATAGCTTTGTTCGACGTGTATAGGTACTGTGTTATAATAGCCCCAACGTTTTTGTACCGGAGCGTGCCCGCGGTGGTGGTAGGACAAGCGATTATTTTCCGCCTCGAGTCAGAATAAAAGCAGCCCAATGGCACTGTTATAGTACCGAGGGATAAAAATTATTTCTAATAAAAAGCTCACCGGACTCCTACCAACGAGAAGCGAACAATTGGGACGACTGTTTATTATAGAAAAAAAAAACGGCGTATTGCCTCTCGCATGAGAATACTCACTATCGTTTAATTAACATATATTTTTTTAACATATTTTTTTTACGTCAGCCAAGCAACAAAATATTTCAGTGAAATATCGATAGGTATTAATCGAGTGAGGTCGGCTATGTGCGATATCGCACTTCATTAATTACAATCTTTGTCCGAACTGCAGCCAAATGAATTTATGACCCCGTCATCCGAGAATTTTTTTTTTATTTTCGATCAAACAAATTATACGGCAGAATTTATCCAATCAGTGAGTGACGACAGGAATATGCCAGGAATATCGCCAGGTATCATCGGGTGGTGTTAACAATGTGCGAGATCACACGATCATTAATTAAAAAATCTTTGTCCGGACCGCAGCCGAATTGAGTGATCAACCCTTCCCCGTCATCGGCGAATTTAATTTTTTTTCAATCGAACCACTTATACGGCAGAAGTTCTCCGATCAGTAAGCGACGACAGAAATATACACTTTATCGCTTAATAATAACTATTTATTAGTCGCAGTAACAGTGTATTTATCGGCAATATGCCAGATGGATACATTTTTGGAACATAGCACGACTTGACATAGATTGTCATAAGAACATCTATTGCCAATTGCCCATCGATCTAAGTCCTTCAGCCAATTTATTATTTCTATAAAAAAAAGAGTACAATAAAACAACTAAATCTAAACCGTAGCGGAAATAAAATTAAAAAATAATATCTACATCGAATCTACGTTCTCCTCCACCAAAAACCTTCAGACATCTCGTGCGTATCGATTCATTGAATAATTTCGGTTCTGCCTTGCGAATTAATTTAACGTACGTAGAAGAGCATCTCCCGAGCCTACACTTAGGGAGGGATGGAGCCTGTAATCGGAAAGTTTATACCGTGCTCTCTAAACCTATACCTACACCTACTCTACACCTACACACACTCCCCCTGTCGTACGAGTGGTTGATCGTAAGAGACGATGGATAGAGAGAGTCGGAGATATCCTCGATGGGAAATTGCGAAAAGCGAATGATGTTGGTTCGCCGTCGATATAACGTTCGCCACGTATTCCCAACCTAGCCCTCACGGTTATCCCAAACGTAATATATATAGAGAGGAGGTTGAAGGGGGGAGCTCTTCGACTCTCTCGCTCGCGCTTCTAATTGCGAAGTTGGCGAAAACAAGGAGTGCTTGGCAAACAGTTCCACGAGTAAATATAATGTTCTCTCGTTAAGGCGATGGAGGAATAGAGAGAAAGAGGAAAGCTCCGAGAATGAAGGCGGGAAAAGCCTTGAGTGAAAAAAAAATCCGTGCAAAAAAATGCGAAAAAAGGGATTAGAAAAGACAGATATAGCATGGCTCAGGTAGGAAGAACTTTGAATAACAAGTGTTTGTGTACCTTGAACCTTCAACCTGCGAGGTATACGCACTCAGTTTCATTCGTTCGAGCGTTTGCTCGGACCTCTCGTGCCTTCGGGGAAGGATCTCTTGTTTGCAAGTCATTACGACCATGACGGAAGTTAAGATTTTAGTTTTGTCTCTTCGTATCTCGTCGGCCTTTGCCTCTTTCCCTTGTTTAGCCTTCTCTTCGAATTTCTCTTCTTTTTTCGCTTTTCTGTGTTTGTTTTTTTTTTTTTTTTTTTTTCACCCTACTCGACTCCCCTCGTGACCTCGTTAACCGGAGGCGCTCTTCGAAGCGGCGCGTGGCTGTTGCAAATTTTTTCCCTGCAGGACCTCGCGCCGTCGAGGCCGCGAAGCTCCTTTGCCGAAGAGAATTCTCGAGGAGCTCTTCAAATTTTAATCTCGGAAATATATGTATATATATTTCGATGCCGATACTGCTTGACCGACCGGGGAAGAAAAAAACAACTGCACTCGATTACTTTGACTAGTTAGAAGTGCAAAAAAATACGCGCCCGTTGGCGTTTTCTCTCTTTAATTGGGGCAGTGGAAAAAATGTGATTGTTGATAGGCTCGTATTTCCGATCGTTAGTAGTTTCTGGTACTTTGGTTTGAAAAAAAAATGGTATCGGGTAATCTTAAACGGGCTCCGGATAAGGAATATACTGTAATTAATCATGCCCGGTCTCGACCTCCCGGCTTGATAACAAGTGCGATGAGTATTTCGTCACGGTAACACAGGTAGCAATTGGGACTACCTAATGTGTCTAATTTTTATATTTTCTTTTTTTTTTGTATAATTTGATTAAATTTTCGCGATAATACTTTCGTTAAAAAATGTCGATAACGATACTGTTTGACCGACCCAGAAAGAAAAAAACAACTGCAACAACTCCATTACTTCGACTAATTAGAACGAAAAAAAAATACGCGGCTACTGGCGTTTTTTCTTGTTAATTGGGTAATTGAAAAAAGAAAATTAAATGGTTGATAGGCTCATATTTTCGAACGTACTTGCGGGTACTTTGCCTTGAAGAAAAAAAATCTCATCGAATAATCGTAAACGGGCTTCGGATAAGTAATATACTGATAATTAATCAAACTCGGTTTTGATCTCCCTGCTCGACAACAAGTGCGTCGAGGAATTGGCACGTAGCAATTGAGACGTGCCTAATGATGTTTTTCTCTTTTTTAGTAATTTTATTAACTTAAGTTACGTTCAGAAGAAAAAGAAAAAAAATATCAGGCCGAGTCGGAACTGAAAACTATTGGGTCAACGTCGTTATACGGAAGATAATCAAATATGCCCGGAGGGGCGTGATGCACGATGAATGAAAGCTCCGCGGGCTACAAAAAGTTGATTAATCGGAGCCCGATAAGTTTTTACACCGGGGGCTTCCATAAACATATATACGTCCGGTTGCAAGGCCGTTGTTTTCGACCCCAAGCAACGGTGGGTCGCCCAAAAGTAAGAGTAAAAAAATGCATGCATTTGCATCCGGTGCAACCGTGCAGAAAGTTCGAGCTCGTCGACCGCACATTCGCCTGTCCTTTGAGAAAACTATTAATTTATCCTCTCTCGTTCGGGAGTTCAGCCGGTATGATATTTCGCGCCCAAACTTACTTCCTACGGTTGGCCGTGGAATGAAAAAAAAATCTCCTCCTGAGATGGTAATTAAATACAAATATGATTTATTGTGGCGAATAAATAATTTATGCAACATCGCTCGAAAAATTGCGATAGTTCTCAAGCCCTGAAGAGTTTTCGGTCAGCTGACATCCGGAAAATCTGCGATTCCTGAGGTCCTTCGGGAAAATTATTAATTTATCCTCTCTCGTTGGTTTCTCCCACGGTTGGCCACGACGAAAAAAAAAATTAAATAAAACTGCGCCTGACATGGTAATTAAATACAAATATGATTAATCGAGCCGAGAAATAATTTATGCAACATCGCTCGAAAAATTACGATAGTTCTCGAGCCCCGAAGAGTTTTCGGTCAGCTGACATACGGTAAATCTGCGATTTCACCGAGTCCGAGAGAATGATTAATTTATCCTCTCCCGTTCGGTTCTCAACCAGCACGACATCTCCCCAAACTTTCCTCTCACGGTTGGCCGCGAGATGAAAAAAAAAAAGAAAAGAAAACTCCCCGGACATGGTAATTAAATACAAATATGATGAATCGGGGGAAAATTTAATTTATGCAACATAGCTCGAACAATTGCAATAGTTCTCGAAGACCCCGGCGAGTTTTCGTTGGGCCGACATACGGTAAATCTGCGATTTCGCGGAGTCACCGGCGAATTAGCATTTTAATTAATGACTCGGCGAGCTCCTCGTCGCCGAGAGCTGGATCGAGGCAGCGAGACGAACCGAGCGGAAGAGAGAATGGAGAGAGCGACCCGCTCTCTATTCTCTCCCGGCGAGTGCATTTCTCATAGTCGTGTCGCACAGGGAAGATTCGTCAGCAGTTTGTTACCGGATCGCCGTCGAGTTACTTAAGAAGAATTATTGCCCGTGGAGATGGAGAGGAGCCGGGTGGAAGGGGGAGGGGGGAGCGGGTTGGTCCAGATAGAGAGCGCAGTAGGAAAGCTTGGCAGTGATAGCGGTTGCAAGCTCGAACGAACAAACGGAAGAGGAAAGACAGAGAAAAGGCCGATCCGTTAAGGCGACGAACACCTGCCTAGCTGGAGGTGTGTATATGTGTATACATATATATGTATATATATATATATATATATATATATATATATATATATATATATATATACATATATATGTATACCACGGCGATATGTACATATGTATGTATGGATGTATATAGTGCATGCAGTGAGAAGGATCTAGAGAGGGGTTTCCGACGAGGTCGTCGAACTAATTAGAGCAGTGGGTGGTGCATTTAATTACCCTGACGAAGCTCACGGCTTTCGCTCCGCTTTCCGGAAGTAGCTTATAGATCCTCCGCCTAACCTTGGCCCAGCCCGAATATACGGGAGTCACATCCGGAGCCCTGGATTCCGGGCTCGATGCCTTTCACTCGCTCTTCTCGTTTTTATTGTTATTTAATCCTTTGAAAATCAGGGATTCGCGAGAGAAACTTTTTCGTTCGTCCTCACAGTGGGCGGAGAAGACTGCAGATTTTTTCGAAATCACATCTTAGGCGGGGTGTAACTCAGCCGGAAATGAATATTTTTTGGGTTCTTTGTAGTGAAATCGATACGGGGGAATGTGGAAAACATGTTTGACGAGGTGGCATTCCCGTGCAGCGGATTGTATAACGATGTAATTAAAAAAACATGATAATCCATCTAATTGATAATATGACTTTCACTGACACCGTCGGTATAATCTCTATGTTTTTTAATACTCGCAAATTAATGCATTCAGAGAAGTCGCTGTGTGCTTCGGTAAGTGGAACAGTGCCGGAAACTGGGTCGTTTGCCTTCCGCGCTTGCGGGTGTCGAAAAGCGCCGATGGTGCCTAAAATAAAACACCCCGATAAAGAAGATCCTCTCGACGATATCAGCGAACTATAACCAGCGAGTGAACTGCGCCGCGCAGGAGTAGACCCTTTCACGTGCCGGAATCCACGTGAAAGCGTGCAAAGTTTGCTCGGAGAAAGCTGTTAGCGATTCCCTTTGAGAGGTCCAGTTCGGATTGACCCTCGAATTAACAGCGCTCGAGCCCTGTGCTCCCGAACCGGCGCTCGGTATAAGGCACATACTCAGACTGTTTATGAACGGTCGCTGGGCCCGAGTTGGCCGGAGGAATTCGAGTGTTTTGATGGTTAATTAAGAGGCGGCTGGAGGGACGGTCGGAGATCACGTTAAGCCGGACTTTGTTGGCCGTTGGAGCAGCATTATGGAGTGTAGAACACGCTGCGGCTTCCGGCGCACTATCCCTGGGCGTTCTGGCTCTTGATACCATCGGCCTTCGCCAAGTCAAACGTACTCCACCTATATCTCAAACTGTGTGTGTAACACAGGTTCGCATATAGACACGGTGTTTGTGAAACCGGGATTGAGCCTGAGAGTGGTGCCTCTTGCCGTCGAGCGTATTCGCGCCGTATGCAGTGGTCTCGAAGGCTGGCCACTTTTGCAGGGGTCGATGCGACGGGATCGCGACAGCGATGTGTCGAGCGGGACGGGGAGGAGAGAATATCGAATGGCAAATCGAGGTCGGGTCGATATCGTTAAATTTTTTTTTCCATCGGATATCTAAATCTCCGTTGAAGGCTGACATTCGTCGGAGCCTAAGTGTCGGTAAAGAAGATATCCGTACGTTTCAAAGTCTGGATCGATTTTTCGGTAAATTTTATACCCAACGTCGTTCCGATATCTCGAGGGTCACTCGGGTTTATGGACAGTTTATGAGTAATTGGTTTCATCGAGAAGTTCGAAATTTCATTAAATCCGAGAATTTCATTGCGTCGAATGTCATGTGATCGATTTGTCTTGTTTGCGTACAGTTTTAGCTCCAATGACTCGGACTCACGCTAATTAAAGCGATTAAGGCCATAATAAAGAAATCATGATCGTCTACAATATTACATCTATGTAAGGGATATTTTAAACTGTCTTGAGTTTTTTGTACCGACACTAGAGGTCGAATTTTAAGATGTTAGTTTGAACTTAAGATCGCTCTGGAGATCGAACTTGAGACCAAAGTTTGGCCCAAGCTTCGTTGCATGCTTAAGATCGAACCCCAGTTCGAACTCGATTTCCGCTTAAGTGCGAACTTAAGTCTGAGCTCAAATGTAATTATAGTTCGGATTCGACCTTAAGTTCGAAATCAAGTTCGATCTTAAGTCTGAACACGGATTCGATTATAGTTCGAGTTCGATCTTTAAGTTTCGTCTCAAGTTCAAACTTTAGCACGAGATCAAGTTTGAAGTAAGGTTCGATCTTAAGACAGATCTCAAGTACGCAACGAAGTCCGGGCCAAACTTTGATCTTAACTTCGATCTCAAATTCAGACTAATGTCTTAAAATTCGATCCTAAAACATCTGTCATTAAAAAAAAAACAACTAAGCAGTTAACTCTCTATGAGGTGATTTACCGGCCGTCGGTAAAACAGTCCCGCAAGCCGAAGAGCCTTCGATTGCGGCGCAGAAAAGGCGGCACTATCAAACTCCGCTCGCGTCAATAACAGATCCACGAATAGGCGCAGGCTGTTTAAACTTTAAACACCAGCTGCACCAGTACGAAGTAGCAGCGCCTTCGCCGTCCGAGCCTTGTGGTAGTTCGTCGACACGACGACCAAGCCACTTGAACGAGATAGAGGGCAAGAGAGTGGGGCGGAGTGGGGGGTCGACTCGAGAGAGCACGCCGGCGCATTCGCCGTCTCGAGCGCGCCTCGTCGCGTTCTCGTTTCACTCCCGCCGTGCTTTCGTCTCTCAGTGTTTTGCCTCTCGGCCTCTCACCGATAAACTCTTCTCGCTCGCTACGAAAATTCATTCGATCCCACCTTAAAAAGAGATAACTATTACGCAAACCATCGGTCCATCGAGCGAAGAGAAATGCCAATCCGAGCTCCCGTAGCAGCGCCGGCAGCGACGGACCGACGAGCGGCCGTTCCGCGAGGCTTCTCGCCCCGAACGGGCATCGACTAATGCGCGGAAGAAGCGGCGCCTGAGACACTCACTGTGCACGATGTGCGCGCAGCGTAGCACATTGTCTACCGCCACGGACGACCGCACACACACACTTTCGACGGCGCTTCTCGCCTCTCGACCGTTTTCACAACAGTGCCTTGAGACTACGCCGCTGCGCCCTGCCTGCTCTATCGCTCGGGCACGAGTTATAATAATAATCATAATAATAAAAACAACAAACTGCGATAAAAAGAAATACACAAGTTTGTGAGTTCGGTTCAAAGAGTTTCATTCGTTGATTTCTCGATGATATATATATATATATATATTTTGTTTGGACTCGGTTTTAGTTTATGAGAGAGAAAATAGAAATAAACAACGAACTCACGGCTTGTCCGGCTGGGACTTTCGGACCATCATATCGGCTCGCTGTATATCCTCGGCACTGGTGACGCTTTTGGCACGACGCAGCCTCACTCGATTCTCGTTCTCGTGATCCCCCGACATTCTCCCGGTGTTGCGCAACTGTTTTACTATTGGCCTCTCGACAACGCAGCGACCGGGCTCGTCGTTCCACGACGCTCTCGCGTTCCTCGTCAGCTGTGACGTTTCTAACCCACGTTTCGCTCACGACACGCCGCACAGCCGGTAACCACGACAGAACTCGTGCTGTCTCCGCTACTCGCCGAGCCGAAGAGACGAGTGCGCACGTCGCTGACCGGCTTCAACTCTTTTCTCACTCACTCTCTTCTTAGTGTCTTTGGTTCTGAGTAAAAAGAAAAATCGGATTACGGGCTTTTTATTTTTAGATTTTTTTTTCTGTAGAAGTTTCTTTTTTTTTGCTATTAGGATGCCTTTTTTAGGAGCGCTCATCGGAACTTGAATGAAGAATGACTTTTTTTTTATTACGCGAAGTCTGGGCTATTTTTTAGCGAGATCTGTTTTAGTTTCTTTTTAATCCATAATTTTTGTAGGATTTTAGGAGAGTAGAATAATGGGAAGAAAAAATTGTTTTTATTCTGGATTAAGTAATTAATTGACGGAGAAAAAAGAATTTGAGATTAGTTCGCTGGGAATTTTAAGAAATTCTACCGCTGTTACTTTCGCATAGTTTTTCCTGTTTGTTTTGGAAAAAATGTACGAGAATATAACTCGGTCCTTTTGTTCGGATTTCGAGTTTTTGGATTATTTTTTTTAGTATAATCGTCTTTTTCACGATTTGATTTTTTTTTTTAAGAGCGTTGATTGCAACTTGAATGAAGAATTAAGATTTTTTTAAATTATGTAAAGTCTAGGTAACGCTCATTTTTTACGAGATATATTTAAGAGCTTCTTTTTTGTAAACCCATAATTTCGTACGATTTCGGAAAATCAAAACAATTCAAGAAAAAAAATTAAGACAAAGAAGAAAAAAATGTAGGTGTTTTAGCTGAATATTTTTGAGAAATTTTACTGTAACTGCTTTCGCACAGTTTTTCCTATTTGTTTCGGAAAAACTATACCAGAATGTACCTCGCGAATCGCGAGAATGCCCGAGCGAAAAGTCATTCGCCAAATTATTCGTTCAAACTCTT
Source organism: Stenichneumon culpator (assembly GCA_964017025.1). Lineage (NCBI taxonomy): Eukaryota > Metazoa > Arthropoda > Insecta > Hymenoptera > Ichneumonidae > Stenichneumon > Stenichneumon culpator. The sequence continues at coordinate 11,906,356 of OZ024779.1, read as the reverse complement.
TTGTCCAGTTTCATCCTCGTCAATATAATTTCCCCTCTACAGGAAAATGGGACAATAAAAATAAATAAAAAATTTCCACTCATTCGACCCCACGAATCGGCATATTATCCTCGATAATCCGCGAACGGTCGATGTGGAACGAACGGGACAGAACCGAACGCGAGTTCGCCAGCTATTAATTGAGTTTAACGAGTTAAACTCCACGGAAAAAAAGGAAAGAAAATTGATGGAAGGATTAATGGAATAAACGTTTCGATATATTTGAAGCTTTTAACTTTTCCATCATTCCCGTTTGCCGACGGTAAACGCTTGTATTTCGATCGTGCGGTACAGAGAGATACCCGATGAAGGCAAACGGACGGACGAATCGATGTTCAACACCACGAGGGTTTATTGTACTGTTAGCTACTCTGTATAATACTGAATAGAGGGAGAGCGGGAGATGGACACGTGTTATGTAAATAGCGTAGGGCGAACGAGACAGCGAGGACGGGGAGAGCGGGGGGGGGGGGGGGTGGAGGGGGAAACCTCGTGGTGTCGAGCCCGATCAAGAGTCAAGTAGATTCGAGCACCGTGTCGACAGGATGCCTCGCAGAGGCCCAAAAGTGAATCGCGTCGACACGCTGCTACGCTTTAAACGAGCCACATTTTCAACAATACTCCACGTGACCGATGCTCTCCATAAACACGCACGCTTTCACTCTATTGCAATATCACGTAGCAATAAAAATTGCAAAAATAAACGTAAATAAAGGAGGCTTCAATAAAAATTTGTCTGCCGATATGTCATTGAAATTTTTATCAAAAAAAATAATAGTTGTTATTAATTTATTATTATTATTAATTTTTATCAAAATCTGTTTCATTGCCTATTTATTGTCGAATTTTTTGTTAGAAATGTTTTAACGGAGCCGTATTTTCAGCAACACTCCACGTGCAATGCTCTCCATAAACACACACACTTTCACTTTTTTTGCAATATCACCCAGCAATAAAAATTGCAAGAATAAAAATAAATAAACGAGGCTTCAATAACAATTTGCCTGCCGATTTGTCATTGAAATTTTTATCAGAAAATGAATAATTATTATTAATTCATTAATTCTTATCAAAATCTGTTTGATTGCCTATTTATTGCCGAAAATGTTATCAGAATATTAATTATCATTATCAATTATTCAATTATTCAATAAATATCTTGAAAAAAAAACCAAGATTTAAAAATAAAAATCTGATTAATTAAATAATTGAATCATTCGGTATTTCATCAAATTTTTATTGAAAAATACGCTTACTTTTATAGCGTGCGGTTATTCGAGGAAAAAAAAATCACACACACACGCGCGCCGACTCACGTTTTTCTGATACTTATTTCCGGCTATTGTACTGTGTACGCGGTTGCTGGAGAGAGTCGGCGAAGTTCGAACGATATTTCTGTCGGACAATGAAATTCTCGGCCGGCGATAGCTCCGTCACGTACAGCCGGTCGGCTATCACTACTGTACTCCGGAATACCGCCGAGACCACGCCACATATTGCTTTTCTTCTTGCGGTTCGCCGGGAGACCGAGAGATAATGACGCAAGGCGGACAACGATGCGATAACCGGCCCGCGATTACACGCCGAGTCTCGAACTGCGTGTATCACCGGGTACTACACGTATCCGCGGTATGCGCGTTCCCCTCTCACTTTCCGCGCCCGAGGACTTCTCGAGACACCGTTCGAGCGATCGGGCGATCGCTCGATCGCCCGATTCAGCAATCATAACGAGATCACCGAAGATGCGAGACGCTCAATGACCGTCAAGGATAACCGGTCGATAACGATTTTTTTTTTTTTTTACTTTTTTGTTGCCATTGTGGAGCAGCCTGAGAAGCTCGAATTACTTAATAGATATGTCGCAGATGCAGTGTAAAAAAATCGTATGAAATTTAATGAAGTTGTACTGGGAGTTTTCATACATAAACTGGTATATTAAATTTCATGTACAATTTTGATAAAAAAATTACCGTAGAGTATATTAAATTTTTATTATTAATACTTTACTTTTAAGATTTACTTCAACTTTACTATAAGAGTACTTTAAATCCGAGTACTAAAGAGTACTAAAGAGTACTTAAAAATTAAATGTGGTACTTAATTTATTTCAATGGTATTTAAATTTATCTTGAAGTTTTTTTTTAAATTATGCAGTGAACAAAAATCGTTTGCCCGACGATCAATTTCGGTCAGTAACTTTGGAAAAATTTGCCGCCGCGATATTTCATCCCAGCAAACTTGTTGCTCACATCTTCTCATAACAAGAGACGCGATCGCGTCTCAACGCCACGTACTTAAAAATAAGATTTTTTAAACTTCGATTTCACCAAAAAGAAGTTAATTATTCTTTATTCAAATAAATTATTCTATGCGTAAGATCTCCCTATGGAAGTTCCGAATTTATTTTTCACAGAAATAATAACGGCCCGTGATTAACTATTTTTTACAAGATTGAAATTATCTCTACACGGCCATAATTTTACCATGACAACATAGTACGACAGAGTTTCATCAAGTTTTTCTCGAGCCGGCGAACTTTGTGTCCCCGATTACACATCATACTTTTTTCTCGACTCTGATGAAGCTATATCTGAACGATGTTGGAAAGCGACAAGCGGATGGACTTCATAATGCCGTAGGGGCCTTCGTTATTAAATGCCAGGTCAGCGCGACTCATATTCACTGCACACAACGCATACCAGCATCATAAATAACGAAGTGTGTGTTGTATTAGCAAACCCATCGAAGCGCAAATTACGTCGTATCGTAAACAGGTTCATAAAAAAAATCAGGTAACGAGGTAACAAAAAAAGCGGTAATCAGGTTTTTATAATGGAAATTGAACAATCAAGTAAATAATACGAATTTCGGACGGATGGAAATCAACTATCACTACAAAGAAAATAATTAAAACAAACAACAACAAAAAATTCACTAAAATTGAAGAATTTTCTTTACATCATCCACAATGTTGCTAATCAAGCAAAAGAAAATCCAATCGCGAGAATATATTTTTCTTCCATTCCCTACCATCCCCAACTTCCCTCGGCTCTCCCATCGCTTCCTCCAATTATAAGTTTCTCGTTAAACGTTATCTGGAATTTTCTTCAAACTCGTTTTTTCATTCATTCTTTTTTCAAATTTTTTTCTTTCTCCTCCAAGATATCCCGGCTTTGTCTTTCTCGCTCCCCTTTTTCTCCTCTCTCTTTGCTCTTGACGCGATCGCGCTCTGCCATTCCGAAAAAGATTATCTCAGCGAAGCCCGCAGCGGTGCGCGCAGGGCTCTCTCGTAAAGTTTGCCCTCGGAGATTCGCGAGCGAAGAGCGGTGGCGGTGGTACGACGGGCCGCAAACTTTGATTCACTTCTACGAGAAACCATGGGCACACGGTGCGAGTTGCACGGAAAGTGAGGAGATCAGTGCGGTCGCATCACTCGGGTTGGCACGAGAGAGATGCGACCGGGGAGAAGAAGAGTGGGCAATAGTCGTGGAAAGCCCGAGGAGAAGTTTACGAAGAGGGCGAAATTCTCCTACGAGTCACTTCTCTCTACGAGGCAACTAGTCGACCTTAGTCGGAGTGGCTCCGAACTTACTGTAAACAGGAGTATTCGCGACCTCGTCGAGACGTGTAAGTGAATTTCTTGGGGAGAGTGTAAGAGACTTGCTTGTTCAACAGCGCGAGGGGGGTGGCTTGGAGAGAGGTGAGGGCGAAGTACGAAAAGTAGCTGAGTAGAGACCAAAATGAAAGAGATGAAGAGATAAAGTTAACTTTGAGCTAGAATCAAGCTGGACAGATGATTTCCAAGCCATAGGAAAGGTGAGGGCTATATTGGCTTTAACTCGGCCAACGCTCATTGGGTTGTAAACGGAAGCTGGTTGGCTGGTTGACTGGTCTCTTGGGCCTCTTGGGTATCGGATTCACCAGCTTCCGGGTGTTTGGAAATTGGCCCAAGTTTCCGGTGATCGTCCGTCAGAGCGTCTTACGAGAGTTATAGCGACGCGGTCCTTGCGGATATGCCTCTCCGATAATATCTTGGTTCCTGTATCGACGGAATCGCTCGATGTGAAACCTCACGACGTTGGGGAAACTCGTCGAAGTCCAGAAATCTTGGAAGTTCGATACTCTGCCGTGAATAGTATGCGGGGTAATCTATATGGCAAACATTCCGGCGATAGGAAGTAACGCTGTGTAAGGACGCGGAGAAGCCCCTGAAAATTGTAAGGGAATTCGTGGCTAACAAGAGGTGTGTACTCACGGTCGACTCGGTGTCGAATGTTGTAGGCACGGACGGATAAGTTATTTTGGTGAGTTTAGCGGTGGGACATAAGGAGATCATTGGCGGCGGAGAATTCTACAAAATATTTTCAACTAAAAAAACGAAACTGTTCTTACAATTTTTTATATTCGGATCTGTGGATTTTTTCACATCATCGTATTACCATAAAGATCGCTCAGTTGTGGGGAATATTCGATCAATTTCTTGATTATCGAGAAATAAAATAAAACACGTTTTCCTGCCTAAAATCGATGATCTCGCCGTAACGAGGGAAGATCCAGGTCAACGCATTTGCGGCGCGTTAATCGGCTCATTACACGGAATACGAGAGCTGCGGTAATTCGCAACAGTTAGAGTCCCATTTCCTTACATTACGTAGAAAATTTGTTCACCCGCGGTTCAGTGGGAGTACATTTTCTTAATGCACGGAGAACGTTGCTTGGCTTAATACAATTTTACCGTAAATTTACTTCATTGAAGTTCCGGGAAAGTTTTCACTGAAGAGTTTTCTTCTAGCTCCGCGTGTCTGTTCTGAACACGGATGATGGAGAAGTTGGAATCGAACGATCAGCGAGCAACCTGAAATAGAGCAACCTTCTCCGCGAATCGGAGGGGAAAATGAGTTGTGTAAAGAGAGATCGAGACACAGAGAGCTCGGTGCAGCGGTTGCAGATGTAAGGTACGAGGAGCCGGGACAACGTAAGCTAGCAATCTTCGAATGGATCTGGTACGTCGCCGCAAACCTCTCCACGGTGTTGACTCGTCAGAAACGCGGAAATTCGTTTCGACACTCACCTACCCACTTGTCCTATATATGTCTGTCGCTCAATGTACTCGCCGATTTTAAAGCCCAGTGTCTCACAGTGAAAGAAGTTGCAACTCCGCAGACTTTAATTGCAATTGCTTCGTCGTGCAAATTAAAACAAACAAACAAAAAAAAAAAACAATTGATCAATTTCAAAGTAATTTTTTAAAACTTCTCTAGTGAAATCGATGCAGCAGAATATAAGCCGCGTCTTTGTCGAAGTCCCTCACCGCCATAGTGAATAATGTATAAATTCCAACTTCCAGAAGCTAAATACTCCACAGTATTGATTTTCACAACGGAACCGGCATGGCATGTAAAAAAATGCCCTCTCCTATTACCATTTTCCGCTAGGTCTCTCGTCCCCAAATTATTAATAAATTCATCCCCGCTCAAAGTCTCGAACAGATATCCGTAAAAAGGAATGTCCAGTCGCAACGAAAAGATTTACGTAGCCTCCAGCTTTTTGCCTTCGCTCTTCGCCGCGATAAGGACACAGCGAAAGGGTTGGACCGAGCCCAGCGACGAGTGTGATAACGACCGGGACGAAATTTTTACTGAACATTACACCGCGGCCTTTGGTCGTGACGCCGGCAAAATCACGTCGGCACTCGGTGACGATTTTTCGATAAGAGTTTTACAACCGGTTTGCATCTCCCTTCTATCTCCTCGTCCCGTTCTCTGTCCATTCGTTTTACGGTTTCGGGTTTAACGGCCGTTTAGTATTATGCAACGGGGGACTCTGAGCGTATCGGACCGCTCGGACCGTTCACGGTGGTCAGCCGTTATCTATACATCCGTACATAGTTGGCTCAGCATCACCTTCTCACTTCATCCCCTTCGTCCTCGGCCACACCGTGCGAGCGCCATCAGCACCGACTGCTCGACCGTTGGACATTCGCTTTTCACTGTTACGAGCCGCGTAATTCGATTTAATCGCGGTCGACTTCGGGCCGGCGCCCTCTTTCCCTCCCTCGCACTTCGCTCCCTCCGCAAGCCCTTTAAACTTCTCACGGTCTCACGGTTAACGATTTCCTGGAAATGTCGTGACAGGTACGCGTTACGTACCGAACACCTTGAAGCGCCGCCACACCGTTACGCTCCTCGCTGTTACACACCGGGAGAACCGAGATCCAACTAACGGAGCAAACGTTTGTCGACGACGATCAACCACTCAACCTCGTTTCTCTGCCGTTTACGATTTCGGAGTACAATCTTCCAGTAGTTAAGCCGAAACGCGACTCTAACTCTCTCACGAAATATTTCCGACGAAGTGGAATTAAAATAAATAAAAAAAAAAAAATTAGAACACTAAAGAGTACGGATTTGTGAGACGAGATTCGTGAAATTCTTAATTTTTAATTAATTTTTTGAACGAAGTTTGCCAAGCCAGAGCTATGAGGCACGGCGGACTTGATTCGCTTTCGTAACGCCGGGTGCGATGAAAATTTCTCGCCGTCGCACGCCGGCTGGTGAATAAACCGCCCGATAAAAGTATCCAAGTAGTTACGCCCAGTGCTTGGTCAGACATTCACACGATCATCACTTTCTCTCTTTCCCCACCCCCCCTGCCCGGTCGTCCCGCAGTCGCGATTCTTCCTCACTTCTCGGCTCTGTCTTCGGCATCGTTCTTGTGGAAAACTTTCGGAAAAGCTCGTCCGTGCGACCGATCGAGAAACTTTGAATTCGAAATGGAAGACGGGAGCGCGTCGCGCGTGAAACTTTCGCAATATTGGTTCTTCGGCCATTGGGGGAGGGGGAAAGTAGGGAGACAAGCTCGTCCGGGGTTCGATAAAAAGTGTGTTGAAACATCGTCAACGAAGGCACAAGTTCGACCACTTTGTCCTCACTGTCGCCCAGACTCGACCTCGAGGATGGAGGGAGCAGGCGGGAAAATGTGTGTTTCGTATTCCAGCGACGGACCTCCCACGCTGGAAAAAGTGGGCGATGAAAAACAAAAGGTCAACCGGCTAGTCCAATTTTTGGCGCCTCGTGGTGCCGACTTGCGTGTAGTGGGCGGGCAATGCCCGTGGGGTTAAAAGTTATCGCGCGAGGCCGTGACCACTGTTGAACGAGCGAGCAGGCCTCTGGTCCCTGTTCGGAGGCTCGGAACCCCAAGAACTAGTTACCCGTAGGGTAATTCGGGGTGACATTTCCTGCCAGCCAATAAGGCCTTCATAGTGCAATTATTTATTTATTTATTTACTTATTTATTTACTAGTGCCCTTTATTACATAATCAAGAAAAATTACATGCTCGTGTATAGAAGTTTTGTACTCTGATTTACAAACAAGAAATCTGAAATATTACTGTATTTTATATAGATATAAAAAAATCGAATCGATTCGATACAAAAAAAATTAAAATAATTTTCTTTTTAATAAAAGATATATATTTTCTGTACAGGAAAGAGACTGTACATTTTGTGAAACTCACCTTTATAGTATATTTATTCATTTATTCATTACTGTATACGGGAGCCTCTTTTACATAATTAAAATAAATTACGTGCTCGTATATATAACAGTTTTGTTCCCTGACTTACAAACAAGACAAAACAAATCTGGAATATTACTATATATAGTACAGTCATGGATATAAAAAGTCGATTGGCAACCTCCGGAAAAAAATTGATTAGATTCGATTCGATAAAAGAAATTAGTTAAAAATATATATTTCTTTTACTTTAAAAAATATATTTTTTTACCGGAAAGAGGCTGTGAGTTTCATGAAACTCTCCGGCTCATTACAATCTCTGTTAAAGACGGAGCGGTAAAAAAGTTCGTGGGACGGTTTCACTGCGCGAGGCGGGGGGGGGATACACGAGACCATTTCTCACACATGAAACGGAGTAAAAGTACAATTCCCTTGGCCGGCCAGACCTCACGCTCGTCCAATTGTTCTACGCGGCTCGGGGGCTTGCGCAAATTGATATTTCTTATAGCGATTACCGGGTCGTAAAAACCCTCCGCGGCCGGGTCAACGCTCGGCCTCGCGAACGTTTCGTATTATATACAGGCGAGTCCTGGCGAAGTAAGCATAAGTTATTTTGATTTTTTTTTTGCCGACGAATGGTCGCTTCGATGATTAAACTTCGGTCCATGGACGATTTTTTTTCATAAAAATGGTTTCGTTTTTATCGTCAAAGAGCTTGCCTTTCGAAAATGCCAACGAATCTCGTACCTCCTTGAAGTCTAACTAAAAATATAACTTTGGCCGTACCTTAATTGTTAAACTCATGTTCGGACTTAAATTTGTCTTCGAAAAATGTGCTTCAATTCTTTTTTTCGTTTCGATCGCAATATATCGTTTTACATAAAAAATTATTAGTTTTTTTTTTAGCTAAGTAGCCGTATCATGTATAGCAACGATATTTTATTTCAGAGAAGCGCGAACTAGCGAACCGGCACGGAGAATTAATTTGGAATTCGCAGAGGCGTCGGACCAGCGAGGGAGGAATGGCGAAGGAAACGTGAACGTAAATGTGTATCCATTATTTTTCGTTTCGATCGCAGAATATTGTTTCACCTTAAAAATGATGATTATTATTTTTTAATTCTTTAGCCAAATAACCGTATCAGGTACGGCACAGATATTGGCGATTTTTTGTTAGTTTCGATTGCAAAATATCGTTTTACCTTAAAAGTGATCACTATTATAAAAAAAAAAAAAAAAAAAAAAAAAAAAAAAATCAGCTAAATACCCGTATCAGGTATAGCAAGGATATTTTAATTCAGAGAAGCGCGAACTGGCGAACCGGCTCGTAGAATTAATTTGGAATTCGCAGAGGCGTCGGGCCGGCGAGGGAGGAATGGCGAACGAAACGTGTACGCGAGCGGGAGTAGTAACGGCAGTACAGGGCAGACAGATAGCTCGGGTATAATTCTGCAGGAGTTCTCTCCGCCCCCTTGCCCCGTCGCTTCGCCGGTGTGTAGAGATAGATAGAGAACGAAACGAACGCCACGAGTAAAAGGTAGAAACGGGGGAGGTTCGGTGAGACAGGAAGTCAGAGCCGGAGCGTTCGGACGGGAGGGGGTGAGCGAAGAGTGAAGAGAAAGCGAGAGGGGAAAGAGCTTGACAGGGAAGAGGTGGGCACGAGCTCGTGGCTTCGCCGCAGAGGTGATATTTCAAAGGGCTGCAAAACCCGTCGATACAGGAGAGGCAACGAACGAACGAACGCGGTCATCGTCGTTTCTCTGCGGGGCTCGCCGTCGTCGAGCATCGATGCCACCCCCGAGACCGAACGTCCATCAAGCCCCCTTACCTTCGGACACTAAATAAATTAACGCCTCCTGTGTGCAACACGCTCGATTGGCTCACTAGCCCAAAATTCGCAGGACGTAATCTCGGGCTTATCCCGTCGTGAATTTATTTTTCATCGCTTTAAAATATCTATCTATGTATGTGTGTGTGTAACTGGAGTTCTTGGGTTAGGGGTTCAGTTTTTAGAGAGAATTGTAAAATAAGGGCTGTAATTGGCAGCCGATGGTCGGAGGAGTTTGCCGGTGGCGCGGTGGAGTTGGGGAAAAAGGAGATAAAAATTTGACGAATATTGAACGAGCCTTGGGCAAACTTCAAGCCCCGAAGAGAAACATGTCAATTTTTAAAAATGAGTTTAACGTACTGGAAAATTGAGGTGGGGACAAGGGAAAATTATTGGCAATTCGCGGTTTATAGTTGGGTCAGTCATTACTGAGGGTTTTTCGATCGTCGTTCTTTAAGCAATAGAAGATCAAATATTGCATCAAACGTTTCTGTGTATCAAAAAGAATAGTTAAATTTGAAAACTCGATTGTGCGCCCTTCGAAAAAAAAAACCTATGTTTTTATTTCCCAGCCTTTATCCGTACTCGTCTGCCTGTCTCTTGCTCCCCGCCGCTCCCCCGAGTCACGTTGAACCTTGTCGAGGGACAGATCGACTTGTCGAAACGAAGTGTCGCATTTTTTATTCGCTCGCACAACGCCACGCGCTAACCCTGGGGAGCCCGGGGCTTCTGGTTAAAGTTATCCATGATACCCATTTACCGGTGTCTTATCGAAGTGTCTACGTTCATCACGCTCCCCTTGTACATCAAGTTGGATCGCTGCAGGGTCGATTCAACTTGACTCCGGAGATACATCTCTGGCTCCGAAAGGACCGACGGAACTTATCAAAGAGAAATTTCAAGTAACATCTGACTAGAATTATTTCATTGACTGTTCCGCCAGGCTGGCATTATTCCAAGTCCTCCCAGCACCCGATTATTCTAAGTCACCCCAATCCCCGATTATTCTAAGTCCTCCCAAACCCCAATTATTCTAAGACCTCCCAATTCCTGATAATTCTACACCCTCGATTATTCTAAGTCCTTTTAAGCATTGATCATTCTAAATCCTAAGTTCTAAGTCCTCCCAAATGCTGATCGTATCTACGGATTCCCAGATCTTGATGATTCTAAGTACTCCAGGCCTGATCATTCTAGTCCTTCCAGATCCTGATTAGTCTAAGTCCTCCCAACCCTGTTTATTCTAAGTTTCCCCAATCCCCGATTATTCCAACTCCAGCCAATAACCTTCTCCCAGGCTCTAATTGTTTACTTAGAAAACTAAGTGCCGCCAGGGCACCGAAACGCTTTCTTAGGACACTCTTCAATCGCCAAAGGTTTCTTCCCATTAAAAAAAAAAGTCAGCGGAACGCCATTCATCGCCCTCGTCACCCAACTCCCCACATTTGACAACGCTTCCGATCGAGGGTAAGAAAAATTTGCCGATCGTCGGGTATTAATCCGAACGTCGTGGGGACAGGAAGGGGTTAAGCGTATGGTGGAGATCGGTGTTTGCGAGCCTCGGGGAGCTTAGGGGGAGACGCAAGGTGCGCGCACGATCAGCCTGAGCCAGCCCGTCGGGTACGTCGCAGGGGTGGCTCCGGGGTGGTTAACGTGGCTGGTCCTCCTCTCGTGGCGAGACTGAAAGCGAAGGAGGAGACGGCTGTGACGGTAGCTTGATCCCCGTAAGCCGAGGCTAAGAGGCTATTAGTTAGCTCTAGCTCGCTGGGACGGTAACCCCTTAGACTAACACGGTACTTACGCCACCAGGTTTCGAGGCGCGGGGAAGCTCGCAGGACACCGAGGAGATCCAGTCCTGCAGCACGCTCTCTCCGACCGGATCCCTTCGCTCCTCATCCGGCCGTCGCCTCGCCACATCCTTAGCTCGGTCTCGCGCGTTTTACATAATAGCGACACGAGAACACCCTCGCGGCTGGTCCTGGCACGTACAGACGACAAAACCGCACTGACGCGGAGACGCCCAGATAGAAGCGCGGATATAACCGTGGATGACGTTCATCAGTCTTCAAGATTCTGATTTAGATTGCTTTCCGTCCGGGGTCAACCGGGACCGGAATTTCGCTCGGCTTGCCCACTCGCCTTGCCGGTTCTGGAGGTTTTTTTTTTAACGTGCTTACAGGCCGTTTTTGGTTTGTCGCTGCCGGCACGGTTTTTTTTAAGAAAAAAATTAAATTAATGAAAATTAAATAAGTAACGGATTCGTGATAAGACGGATTTTTTTGAAGCCATTGATGATGAAACTTAAGGATTAAACAAAATTGTACTTTGATAATCTAATGTTCGGGGCATTTTTTTATGGACATTATTCTCGCTCACTCGACTATCGAGGTTGACAAAAATAATTTCTCGGATGCCGATTTTTCTTTCCTTCTTATTTTCTTTCTTCATTGCTATTTCACTTTGTCCCGAAGAGATCGTCGGATAAGAAATCAGTGTTCGAAGGTGAGAGTCGACGGGTCTCTTCGTCACTCTAATCTTGCGGAGGGTCGAAACTTCTTGAGACCCCGTCGGGAGCGGCCTCCCGCTTTGTCCCCGAGGGGAAATATTCTCAAAGCCGATTAGTAGGCGAGGCACGTACGTTATTAGCTATTCGCGGACTTTATCTCGGTTCCTCTCGAACCTCCCCGTCGTCGGATCATCCCGCTCGCTTTACCGTCAGCTCGTGCCGGCACCCGAACCGCTAAAATCAAACTTGGTGAGCTGCCGGCATTGTCGACGACCGCCACCGAGGTGTCCGAACGACCGCCGACACCCGACACCTCCGCCCGCCCGGGCTCGGAGGCGGTGGCCAGCGAGAGTTTACGCTCCGATCGAATAGCCATCTGGGAAACACTCAAGGGGAGCGAACCGCCACGGCCATACCGTCGGTTAGACCGTATTCTCGAAGCTCACCAACCACCATTAGCCAGACTATAAAATCAGGCAAAACGGCGCGAGGCCCGACGATAAAACAGTGCGGAAACGCGAGCGGAGAAAACGCTGAGACGGTGAGCGAAGGACATAGCGCGTCTGACCATTTCGATCTTTGACTACTTGGCGATCCATTTCCTGGAGGCTCGCGCTCGATCGGCAAGATTTTTTTTAACCCTGCTGGATTATCTCCCCAGATTGTTGATGATAAGTGACCAAAGGTCCTCAAACTTTGGGGAAGTTTAAGACGATTCGAGATACGACGGTCGGTAAAGAAGATCGTAGTGCCATTTTTAAAAATCACGTACGTTTGGGGATTTTTGAGTCAGTCATTCCAAAGGTACAGTAGAAGGCACCGAATTTGTTGAAGCTTTTGCTTTTACATTCGATTTTTTTTTTATCTCCATTACCGACCAACGACTCGCTCCGATCGAATGGCCATCTGGGAAACACTCAAGGGGAGCGAACCGCCACGGCCATACCGTCGGTTAGACCGTATTCTCGAAGCTCACCAACCACCATTAGCCAGACTATAAAATCAGGCAAAACGGCGCGAGGCCCGACGATAAAACAGTGCGGAAACGCGAGCGGAGAAAACGCTGAGACGGTGAGCGAAGGACATAGCGCGTCTGACCATTTCGATCTTTGACTACTTGGCGATCCATTTCCTGGAGGCTCGCGCTCGATCGGCAAGATTTTTTTTAACCCTGCTGGATTATCTCCCCAGATTGTTGATGATAAGTGACCAAAGGTCCTCAAACTTTGGGGAAGTTTAAGACGATTCGAGATACGACGGTCGGTAAAGAAGATCGTAGTGCCATTTTTAAAAATCACGTACGTTTGGGGATTTTTGAGTCAGTCATTCCAAAGGTACAGTAGAAGGCACCGAATTTGTTGAAGCTTTTGCTTTTACATTCGATTTTTTTTTATCTCCATTACCGCCCAACGACTCAATTTGCCATTTCCCAATCATCGGTCTGCGATATTTATCCAGCCGATAAAAAAAATCGCGGCCTCGGAGTCCAATCCAATTCTTCCCAGTCGGATTAAATTCCATCGGCCGGTAACACCATCTGTGCCGGAAATGTTACAAATTGGCGACAGGGCTCGACTGATCGGTTACAGCCAGTGACTACTTGTCGGCTCGCACGGCCGGCTCTATCGCTGTTACCCACCTGAATCTCGTTTCCGACCGTTCACGATCGTTCCGTCATGACCACATTTTTCCAATGACCAAAGAGGATCAACTCAGCGAACGGCGATTCGTCGATTATGCATGAGCAACGAAATCCGTCGGCTGCTCTCGTGCGACGGAATAATAACGTTTAAAAATCCAGTTTGGAACAAACATTTCTCGTACGAGTATCGAGCTCGCAATTAACGCGGAAACAATGGACGGTCCGGTCTGTTTCATACAGTCGAGCCAACTTTGATGCATGCACAGAAGTGTGCACATACCCTCCAGGCGGAAAGGGATGCGTTGGGCGGGAAGGGGATGAAGGGTTGAAACGAGTATTATTCACGTTTCGCGATAGTTAACAGTGATAGGGATGGGGTGCGGCAAAGTTACATCGGTGAAAACAAGGGAAACCGACAGACCAGTGTAAACTAGCGAGCTCCGGGTAGCGGAATGGCTGTACAGAGGCGCGCGGGGAGGATGCAACGTACAAGAGCGATACGTGGATCAACGCAAATTTAACGAGCTATGAGGGAGAGAATATCGACGAGTTCATTATGACGTTCGCCGTGCCTGCTGATTTTCGCGAGGCTCACTGCATCGGCTTCAATGAGCCTTCCACTGCTGTGTGTTTGCTATCCGAGCGGGGGGGGGGGGGGGGGCGGGGGGGCTTTTCGAAAGGCAAACAACGGCAGCAAAATCAGCATTGATCGTGCAAAATTTCTGTTCAAACTACACATCGGGGCGGGTTGTTAAACCAAAACACAATGGGTGTTCGTCGGTGGAAAATTTGATGAATACTTTAGAACTGAATTGATGGTGGATATTATTATATATATATATTTATATATATTTGTTTTTAGGGAAATTCGTTTGTATCTTTTGATTCTCAAGGGCAGTACCTAATTAATGGTAGAACAATTACCCGTGGCCTGTAAATGAAAATCACTCGAACCCGCTTAATTAATTGATTAATTGGTGCCCACGTAGTCGCCGATTTTTAATAAAACGTAAAAAGGCTAATTTCGTTCGGTTAAAGGATTTTGTTTGTGCCGTGGATCGGTTCAAATTTTTTTTTTTTTAGCAATTGTGAAAATAAATAAAATCATATGGGGTGAGAGAAAAATATTTCCAGATGCACCGCCTTGAATGAACCTTCTAATGCTGTATTTGCTCTTCGGGAAAGGCGAGCGGGGGATACACAGTGAAAAATATTTGTACATTTAACAAACCTTTCTTCTCCACAAACATCCACAATTATTTTGTTGTTAATTTCACAAAAAATATTTGTAAAATTGACAGATATTTTTGTAAAGTGGACAAGATTTTTATGTAAAATTATCATGATAAGAATTGTGGACGTTTTTGGGCAAGAAACGTTCGTACCTATTTTACTGTGTAGAAAGGCGATTTTCGAAAGGCAAACAACGGCAACAAAATCAGCATTGATCGTGCGAAATTCCTGTTCAAACTACACATCGGGACGGATTGTTAAACCAAAACACAATGGGTGTTCAGTGGAAAATTTAATGTATATTTAATGTACATGAGTCTCGTCGGCAGTACCTAATGAATGGTAGAACAATTATTCGTGCCCTGTGAATAAACATCATTCGAACTCGCTCAATTAATCGTTCAATTGCCGCTCACGTAGACGCCGATTTGAAATAAAAAGTAAAACGCTAATTTCGTTAAGTTAAACGATTTCTTTCTGCCCTTCACCGGTTTCAGATTCTTTTTTATCAATTATTTAAAAAATAAATAAAATCATGTGAAATGAGAGAAAAAATAATTCAGATCTGTGTCGACTTCACTTCAACCTCGTAAAATTGACCTCACAAGTGATCGAGCATTAGTTATTTTTTTTTGTTCCTCTCCAAACGAAACGAAACTTCGGTCGGTGCTTAAAATTCGCAGCAAAAGTTGTGACGCAAAAAAAAAAAAAAAATTCTCAGCAATTAACGAACTCGACGTAGCAACAGTGAAACTCGTAGATGTATCCACAATTAATCGAACAACGCGTATATTCCGGGAATGGAGTTATACACAGCTCAATGCGTCATTAACGATTTCCAGCTTATATATAGATCGACGTGTTCATTATACAGCGATTCTGACGGGGATGGATCGCGTATCGGCTCCGTCCGAATTGGGCACGAATTCTCTCGTTCTACGGCGCTTTGAGAGTCAAACAGTGGCGTCGGTCGTAAGAGTAATAGCCCAGAGCCAACATACGTACGATTCGTCCGGGCGACTGAGAGCGGATGGAAGAGAAGCGCTACCGAAGGTCATCGGGGAAGATCGATAGATCATTTCACGCTCGTTAAATCGGCCCATAGAGCCGCGTGAACGCGTACTAACGACAGGCTTTATTGGAAGCCCCGTGGCTATTTTCCAGTTATATACGCCTATAATAGGGCAAGCTGTACGGGGAAAACGTTCGGCAACGGGCCGGGCAGGTTCATTCGTTTTACACCCCCTGAATTCCCTCGTTCTCCATCCGCATCGATCTCCCTTGTTCGCATGGACGAGATTATCGAATTCAATTTTCAGTTTCAAAATCCGATCTCTTGTTGCCCGTTTCGGCACGCGTCGCGAATTTGTGCGGAACGCACTGCGAGCAAACACTGGTTATGGAGAAATAAATACACGAGTTGTAAATAAACATTCCGATAGGTAATACAATAAATGCGGAATGTTTTCTTATCGCAAAGAACGCGGATGGAAACTTTAATATTTTTATTTCAAAAAAATTTAATTTATAATGTTGGATTATTGAATTTATTAATTTTTAATTTATTATCAATTTATTACGTTACCGGATTACCGTAAATCGTGAAAATTGGTCGGAAGCGATAATAAAATAGTCGGAATCGGAGTCGGGGAAATTTTCGTCCGGAGAAAATTTGTACAAAACGAATTACTAGCAAACACCGGTTATCAATAAATGTACTGATTATAAATAATGACTTCGACCGATAATACAATAAATGCGAAATATTGTCGTATCGCAAGTGGAGCGGATGAACATTTTTATATTTTTATTTACCAAAATTTAATTTATTACGTCGGTTTATGTATACCGTTAATCGTGAAAATTTGTCGGAAGGTGTAATGATATTGTCGAAATCGGAGTCGGGAGAATTTTTGTCCAGATAAAATTACCGCGTCGATAATTCGTTTTGCATGTAAATAGAGGGCAGGAATTTTGAAGCAATTACCTTTGGCTACGTGGATATTAATAGATGCAATTTATGAACGCTATCGGGTGGAACTTCCTGATCGCGTAAATACAGTTTTATCGCTGCCGAAACGATCCTTCGACCTTTACTGAATCTGAACTTTGAATAATTATTTAATAATTAAATCAATTTATTTATTATTACAAAAATAATGATTTCTTATTTAAGAACATAACAAAAATAATATATTCTCATTTCCATACTGAGAGTCAAGAGTATCAATAAATTTTTTCGCATTGCGAAATTGAGTCAAAGAAAAATACACCGGAATTATCGCGCGCACGATTTTTATTTCGAAAACCATGCTTCGTGCAAAAAAAGCCCAGGAACACAAAATCTAGATTTTTCAATGTACTTTCTGATTAAATTTTTTCCGATTTTTTTTCGAGGCTCCACGAGCTACTTTTCAGTAAAATTAAGGTACAATCTTTTTTTCCGTGTATTTGAAATTTCCCCACATTTCCCGAATTTTTTTAAGTCGCTCTGCCGACGCTCACCCAAACTAAAAAAAATGAACCCCTTGTACAAATACCCAACTTTCATCGCGAGTAACGATAACGCTCCTCCAAAATTTCCCCAGCAAATAACCCCAAAATCTGTCGCGAAATATAATCTCCTCCGAGTCTCGCCTTCTCTCGGCGCTGCTAATTTATAGCAACGTTTTACGATCGTACAGACTCGCTTTCGTATAATAGGATTTAATTTGTGGTTCCACGAAACCCGTGCCAGTGCCTACATACGCACAAGTACACGTATATATCAACGTATCTACAGTTTGCATTTCGTTCCCAAACGATGTTTGAGATCGTCCTACCGAAACAATGTTTGAACGGGAGAACACGTTACCTTGAGGAGGAGCGAGATGGAGTCTCCTGAGACATCCACGGCAAGACAAGACTGATACATAACATATATATACACATATATACATGTATAATGTATATCACCCTCTACATAACATCGCAAACGTAATTCGGTGAAAATTTATTGCCGGTTGCCGAGTTCACGATGCGAAATAAGGATCGTCGTGGCGTAAGGATAGTGGAGTAAAAGAGAGGCAGCGTATGGAAAATTACGAGAGAAAACAAAGGATTAACGACGGAGGACAGCTCCGTCGAGAACCGTCTTGGAACCCGTCCGGATAGGCGAGAGAGCGCGAATGCTCGACGAATTATGAACAAAAAGATCGTTAAATCTATATACACATATGTATCCACCGCTAAGAAACATAAGGGCGTATCTCCCGCAATTTAACTCGTAAAACGACTTGCGCTGCGCGCTTCTGTTTCTTAGCGGTCTTTTTAGGTCGATCAAGGTACTTTTTCGTTTCAAGGAAAAAGAATGACCTTAATAGTTAGTTATCAACAAATAAATGCATTTTTTTAATCATCTGGTCATTAAATAAAAAATGTTATAATCAAGAATCTGAATGTTATAATCACTGAAAAAAGAAATGAATAACGCAAGTGAAATTCGCTTGCGGTCCGCCAAAGAAAAAAATGCTACTTTCAATTCCACTTTCCATTCCATACGAGATTGAAACGATAATATATCACCTTGACAGTCTCGCCGTCGTTGTTTCAATGTCATATGGAATTGTAAGAGTTGAAAGTAGAGTTGAAATTAAAAAAAATTCTTTGGCAGCACGCGAGCGAATTTTTTTTTCAGAGCGGAATAAGGATCGTCGGAGCGCAAGGATAGTTGAATAAAAGAGCGGCAGCGTATGGAAAATTACGAGCGAAAACAAAAGATTAACGTCGGAGGACATCTCAGGACCGTCTTGAAGCTTGTTCGGATAGGCGAGAGAGCGAGAATGCTCGACGAGTTTTGAACAAAACGATCGTAAAGTCTATATACACATATATACATATTTATCCACCGCTAAGAAACATAAGGGCATATCTGCGGCAGTTTAACTCGTAAAATGACTCGAGGTGCGCCCTTCTGTTTCTTAGCGGTCGAGTTGCGTATGTACCGCGACTCTTGGCGCCTTCGCGCTTCAGGGGGAAACCGGGATGTATATATGTATGTATATATGTACACATTTGTGTAGCAACGGAAGGGATGGAAAAGCGGGTGGCTGAGGAAAACGCTTTAAGGGCGATACCGTGGAAGGGCTCGAGAGTCTCGGCCGCGGAAACTCCCGGAAGCGGGCCACTAAATATGAATCATAAAAGAAGCATAAAGATAATTGTATGCTAATGGGATCGGGCGTATGCGCGGCGTCGTTCGCGACCCACCGACCCACACAAGCAGCTACGAGGAACGAGACTGGCTCGCGGAGCAACCGTCTTTCCAGCAGCACGGAATCACCACCCGCTCTCTCGCCGCTTCCGCCTATCCTTGCGCAACGTTATATTGCCTATATAATAGCGAATATATGTACTTTCCGTGTAAATTCAAAGTTACATAAATTTCTTGTACATATTACCGTGGAGCGAGGAGCAATATCGTTCGGTATGTACAGTTACCTGTCGACGACGATGCCGCTTCACGGGACGCGTTACACTTTTGCTCGGCCAAACAGTATTGCGCGCAAACGCCGGGAAAGGGCTCAAAGAGATCGAACGTCGGGTCGTGTTATCGTCGGTTTTTTCTTCTGTGTTCAAATGGGAAAAATTCATATGTGTCGCTTGTCGAAAACACACCGGTGATGGGTAATATACATGTACAATTTTGAATTCGAAAAAGTATATTTATAGAAATATATTTTGTTGAAATGTTAAATGATTTTTATGGTTGATATATCGATAATACAAAATCGCAGAATTTAATGTATTTCGGATATATTTTTTTCGCCCTTATTTCTGCATATATTTTCGTATATATGTCCCAAAATACATAGTAAATGCAAATTCGCTATACATTTATTATTATTATTATTATTACTATTATTATTATTATTATTATTATATTTCCTCAAAAGATCAGACTTTAGCTCGAGACAGCCTGTCAGTAAACGCCGCCCTAAAATATCCTCAAACTCCCGATATTGTTTTCTTCCCACCCTCGACTCAACACTTTTCCATCACCGTTTTCACATTTCGGCCAACAAATTTTACGTTCCTCGGGTCGTCCATCGAAGTTCACGGGGACGTAAAATCTATACAAATAGGAGTTTCCCGGTGATTTTCTGTATATTCTCTCGTCATGCCCAGCCGGCGTTTCCCCGAGAGGCGCGAGAAACGAGGGTCGCCGGAAGCCCGGATAAGGGGGGGGGGGGGGGGGGTTGGCGGCAGGATATATATAAAAATATAATAAAAGAATATTATCCTGTATAGTCCAGCAGATTTTCTTTTCCGCTTCGCTCTCCGCGAAGCAATCTCGACGTCACCCAATCTGGTCGCCGTCGTCGTCGTTCTCCTGCTGCATCCCCTTCCGGCCTCCGCGCACTTCCTCCTCGCAGCCGCTTCCGATCAAACAATCTATCCGCAACGACCGCCGAACCGTATATTTTATAACTCTAAGTTTGCCCGCCCGATCCGCGGGAGGCAAGCTCGTTCTGCGGAATCGCTTTAAGAGTCCCGTCGGGCACTCGAAACTTTTTTAAACGTCCGAGGGAAATTATCCCAAATCCGCGAGGAACCCCCCCTCAGCCCCCGCGCCGATCGCAACGACTCGGACGTTCGACGTCCTCCGAGCCACTTCGAGGGAATTTATTCGGGAGAAAATCGCCCATAGCCCGGGGTTACCCGGGGCCGATACTTCCGAGGAATCCGAAGAGCTCAGCCCCGTCGAGGATTGCGTCGCGTTCTGCGGAACGGCCCCGAACGCGAAATGAATCGAGAAACGATCTCCGGAGCGCGGATAAAAGAGAACTCGGGGAAAGTATCGTTGTCGTGGAGAACGGACAGTAATTGGCGGTGTAGGAATTCGATGGAAAAATAAATTAGAAAAGTGAACCGCGTTAAAGCGATCCTCGGTTTGGACTTGTATTATTATTATTATTATCATTATTATTATTATTGTTGTTGTTGTTGTTGTTGTTGTTGAATAATTTTATTTTTATTTTTTAAGTGAAGCAAAGTTCTCCGGTTTTCCCCTTAGTGCCCCTTCTCTCCCCAATTAGTGCAACTCTCTCGAAATAAATCATTATAAATCGACATTTACGTGCCCAAAATAATGTCTGCAAAAAAAAAAAAAAAAAAAAGAAGACCAGCATTGGCGAGGGGCAATTTTTTCGAGACTGCGCCATGCCAATGCCTAGCCAGCCAATAGCTGTGCCCCAGTGCGAGTCGTGAATCCCGAAGCCTTCACGGAGAAAGGTATACGAATCGGTAAGAATCCTCTTTCGAAGGGTCGGCGAATGAATCGCGGATGAAGATTGAAAAGAAATCGGGCCGGTGAATCCTGGTCGGCCCTTAAACGCCCCGTCTCGCTCGAGAGCCTCTACTTTCGCGAACTTCTTGACCGCCGATGGCTCTCGAAGATCCTCGAAGGTCCCCGGTCCTCCGACTCCTCGAGGCTTTCATCGAAGCCCATCGAGTTCTCTCTCAACTCCAACCGGTCCTGCGAGACGGATGCCGGAGCGAGAATCATCCAGCGCGCCGGCTGCGGAGGTTGCTACGATGTGTAAACCATGAGCCTTCCTCGAATGCACCGGAGAGGCAAAGCTCACTCGAAAACGTTGCTCGTTCGATCGCGAATTCATGAATCCGGCGATGAGATCCCAGTCATATATATACACATACATATACACATATATATGTACATATATACACATAGATAGTAAGATAGATAGATACAGTAGAACCTCGATTAACCGGGTGCGGATCAACCGGGCGGCGGTTTAACCGTGCCAGGCTTTCATTATTTTTTTTTTCCATTCTTTTTTATTCTTAATATACTTTTATGCATCAGTCGTTAAGTTTGTAATAGTCTTATCATATACCTATCGCTGGGCGGACTACACTAGTTTATTTAACATACATTGTTTGTCTACAAACATTGTATACAACTCTCGAGTTCGCGTGCTTAATTATATTTAACAATTAATATGAGTTCGCCGTCGGCTAATAAACGTAAACGCAATGTTTCATCTATTAACGCAGTTTATTTTTAAACATTTAAAAAGACAATCAAAATCAGACGAAAGTGACACAATTTTTTCAAAAACGAGGCTAAAAAAAGCGTGATAACTACAACTACATACCAAAGTATTATTAACCCTAAATGTAAGATCTCGTATGGCTATGTTTTTCATAACACTGTACAGAATAAAAACGCTTTATGACGAATGCGGATTATCCGTGTACTCTCCGGTCCTGCCCGGATAATCGAGGTTCTACTGTAGATAGATAGATAGATACATAGATAGATAGATGGAGGGATGGATTGGGAAAATCGATGAGTTCCGAGTCCCCGCCAGTGGGAAAGCTCAATTCGAGCCTCCAACTTCGCCCGAGCATGGTTCCAACTTCACCTCAGAGAGACTCGGCTATACGTGCCGGCCTCCTCTCTTCCGGACCGGGCTAATCGAATTTTCCGAAATTCGTTATTAGCCGTATCTCACAGAGAGACGGAATTCCCTTTGACGTCGAGGAAACGACGTAGGATAGGAGAGCACACATTCCGGAAGAGGAATCGTTCGTGGGGTGCGCGGCGTGGCGAGGCATCAGCTGCTGGGCCGAGCTGTGCCGCTGCAGCGGCTGCATGCACGGATGGCGGATACGTGAAGCCGAGTGGATTAAGACACCGGTATATATATTCCTGTACCGCAGGCCCTCGGGAGGCTGTTTCTCTGCACTGTGAAACACGCATCGATTCCACTCGCTTTACCCCCCCCCCCTTCTCTTCCCGCTCCTCCCCGTTAACATGAGCTTGTACGATTTTCCGGGCTTGTCTCTCGCGTCCCGATAACCGAAGATACGTACGTGGGAGACTTCCGGGGAAATTCTCGGGTCGCGAAACCCCCCCGTACGTATGAGCGGTACGTGGGAAGTTTTGATAGTTCGGCCGATACGGAAGTGTGACAAATTTATGACGCTATCGATTTTCTAACGGAGTGAATTTTCGGGTTATCGGGACCGGTGGGATGATAAGGGGTTCGAGGGTTGAAACTGGGGCGGATTTTCTACGGTGTCGATTTTTCGTCCATAAAACTTTCTTTTTTGTGATATACAATTATGTACATAATAATAAAGTCCATGGCGATTGGAGACTCACTCCGATACTCACGCATACTCACAAATACTCATACAGATACTCGCACAAATATTCACAGATACTTACAGACACTCACGGCTAGTTACTGTTTCTCACACCGATGCTCATGGATACTCACAGGTACTTACTTGTACTCGCGAATACTCACAGATACTCACACGGATACTCACGGATACTCACAGATACTCACGGATACTCACAGATACTCACAGATACTCAGAGATACTCACAGATACTCAGAGATACTCACAGATACTCACAGGCACTCAGAGATACTCACAGATACTCACAGACACTCACAGATACTCACACGGATACTGTCCAGTACTCACGGATACTCACAGATAGTCACACGGATACTCACACAGGTACTTACACGGATACTCACCAGTACTCACGGATAGTCTCACAGATACTCACAGATACTCATCGATACTCACACTCACGGATAGTCACAGATACTCATCGATACTCACACTCACAGATGCTCACAGCCACTCGCACAGATACTGCGACTCGCGAAGCGTGCGAGCCAATACAACTAGTAGATAAGAAGAATCTCTGGTAGAAGAATGGAGTATCACGGACCTCGCTTACTTTTAGAGAAGATTCATGTCACGGCAGTGTACATGTTACATAAGAAGAGTGACGAAAAGTTGGTATTATAATTATTACCAATTGTTCTCCATTGAGCAAGATACAACAGCAGTGGATCCGAAAATTAATTAATTCCGTCGGACAACAACGGTTGATAGATATATCCAACCGAGAAGTTTCATTTACCTTTGGCACATAGTTTCCTACGTGTCTGCGAATCGGAGGGAAATGATTTTGAGGGCCAGCGGGAGCCCCGGGGCGGTCAGACGTAGCGGAACTTCCCGAAGGCGGTAGATAGTAGCGTGCGCTGTCTGGCCTGTAGCCAAAAAGCTGTCCGATGATTCTCATTTGAAAAAAGGATAGTCCAATCCAAAGATAAAGAAAAAATCCCACTTCATACCAACCCTCGAATTAAACCACGGCTGCTTTTCAGTCCCATATTAATTTTGCCTTCAACCATCAAACCCTTCTCCGCTCAAACAATTTATTTTATTTTCACATTTACGCCCAGTGCAATTTTCTTCAAAAATAATTTCAGATATTCCGTGAAAGAAATAAATAAATAAAAATAAAGAAATCACTCTTTATAGGAAATCCTCGAATTTCACGCATTGATTTTACCGTCAACCTCCAAACCTTTCCCCGCTCAATTTACTTTTTATTCGTCTCTCCGCCTACAGCAATTTTTTTTTTTCGTCAAATGGGCTCAAAAATTCATTCCAAGTATTTCGCGCAAAAAATAAATAAACAATCTACGACTGCCAATTGCTTCCCGGTCGGCTTCGGATTCAATCGACGCATCGAAAACTCTTTAACTGAAACTCCGCGTAGAATTTCGAAATTCGATTAATTCCATCGGATGGCGGTTCTGGTAAACGGAGGAGTTTCGGTTAGTTATATTTACCCAAGATCGGTCTACATGTAGGTCCGAATTGAACCAGGACGGGATGATTCCGGAGAGGTTTGCGAGGCCCCGGGATACAAGCGGAATGAAAACCACCCCGAATCGACGAGGAAGAGCTTCTCGGGATGTGTACTATTCCACGGTCGTGGTATTATCCTTGCCGTCTGGTGAGGAGACAAAGAGAGCTTTGCGATCGGAGAGGAGTCCTCGCCGGTTGGCCGACGTCAATATTTGCCTGACTCTGTCACAGGAGAAACTCGTCCGATGAGTCGGAACGTCATCAATTATTCGTCACCGTTACGGGTCTCTGGTCACGAAAACCCGAACTCTATGGCTTGACCAAATTTACACGATTTCCGAACAACCGGCTCCGCTCCGACTATCCGCGCAGTTCCGTTCTCATTAGCCGAATGGCCCCCCATTAATAATTAACGAACGCCTGCATCATTGATCGGCACCGGTTTCGGACTCGAAGTCGCTCGCGCACGGGGAGCATTAAAAATTGATTGCTCGACGATTTATCGATCTCGGTAATATGAACTTAAACGCCGTCGTTGGGAATACACAATCGACGGGCGAGCTACGGACTCACCGATTTATTTATCGTTGGAGAGATTTAATGGTTCTTTAAACATTATTTTTAGTTTTTTTTAGTTTAAATTAATATTTCATATTTAAGAATACGTAGGTATTCTTATACCTATGTATTCCTGGAGGCAATAAAACTATTGTTATTATTGTTATTAGTAGTAGTAACAGTGAATTTATTGACAACAGAGTGAGGTTACAACAAATAATTATACGCATGATATTACGTATATATCTTACTATGTATACAAATCTGATTACGCATATTATTGTCTCAATAAAATAACTGATGAAATTATCCGTCCTTACCTTAGGAATCAGCAGCAGTATTTGTTTTTCTTCTTCTTTCCTGTAACGAGATTGGAGGCCGATTCACGAAGCGATTAATAAATAATTAAACGTTCATCGAAACTTCATGATACTTTATATTTTATTAATCAGTATTTACAACAATAATCGAGCGCCGTTAAGGACGAAGTACAACAAGCGATATCGAATGTCTTTTTTCTTTTTGCACAATTTGGTTTTCTTTCAACTCCACTGTCTTTAATTCCTATCTATTTTTTTGGGCCAGCGTCTATCTACTTAAAAAAAAATTAAATAAATAGAAATCTCCCCAGATGGATGCCGATACGAATTTCGCGAATAGTTCGCCTTTGACGTATTATTATTTTTTTTTCGTTTCTAAATTAGAAAGCTCTTCGGAACTATTTAAAGATAAAATACTAGGCAGCGATTGTAAGTGGGTGCTATTATGCATCGGCAGGTGAGTCCCGAGAAAAACCTTTTTTTCTCTGTGCATCCAACGCGCGTTTTCTCTTATCGACGCCAAGAATCTCGGCAAGAATCTCCTCTCAGTCCGCTCCGCGGCCCGCACGCAGAGGCTTCGAAATTCATTACACGACTTCAAAAATGTACGAACAATTGACAATTGTTTGTCATATATTTTTCGTTATTCAATCCTCAAAAAAAGCATTCGAATAAAAAAACAAAAAAAATTCCTTTCGGGCAAATTAAAACCTATCGATCTTTGGGGTTTCGGGGGTGATAAAGCTTCTCGAAGCGAATTGTAGCTGCAGCGTTGAAATCTACGTGATTTTATTTTTTATTTTATCCCCCACAGAGAGGTTGCTCGCGAATGAATATCCCGGCCGTTTTGTTTTTCCTTTAGGATTAAATATTCCTTTTTTTTCTTCTCATCAATGACGTTCAAAAATTTCACGGTTGGCCATTTTTATTTATTAATTTTTTTTAAATTCTTTTTACTGCTTTTCGTGGGTTTACTTTTATTGACGTCACCGAGGACAATTGCATTCTATGTACATCACAGTCGACTTTTTACCGAACGATCGGACACACTCAGGTAAGACAGATTTTTTTTCGTTTGAACACTTTAATAAATATTATGATCGCGAAACGAACATTCATCGCCGATGGGCTCGTAAGTTAATACACTCATTTTTCTGTATCGCACGCGATCTATTTTTCTTTTTCCCTCATTAATTTCTCGAAAACATCCGATCGTTCGGAAAAAGTCGACCGCGATCAATTGAAGAGATTAAAACTAGTTCGAAACCTTAGCTACAATTTTGGCATCGATTGAGGTGACGGCGGCGTGGTGAGTGTGTGGATATCGTCGAAGGACTTCTTCGCTGCGTTCTGTAGATCGTCCATGCCTCGTCGGGTCTTCGTCGTTATGTCGTCGATCTGGCGACGTGTGTGGTTCAGCAATTCGTCCGTCGACTTTACGGCTGAACTCGCGAGATCCTTCACCTCGACCCCCATTTTGTCGATCACCCACTCCACTGCTTGTCTCCCCTATTTATTTATATTTTATATTACTTGTTAAAAATTTAATTAAATGATTGAATTAAATTTTACTTTTACCATTAAATCTTACTTTATAAGCGTTCGTTTCTTATAAACGATAAAAAGAATCAATTTTAGGAGACGTATTAGCATTGTGTTTATTTCATTAATGTACTTCCGAGATAAACGGATGTGGTTTTTTGAATTTTAGCTATTTTCCATTTTTAAATCCACTTCCGGTTTTATGAAAGATCCGAAAGTCGCAACTTTGATTCTTTTTATTCAGTTTTTAATTGTACTGTTTATTAAAGCAATAAATTATTAATAATTCATAGAATTATTAGTGGATCTAACCTTTCCAGCATTAAGTGATATCTTGGACGTCAGAAGGTCTTCCATGTAATGCGTGAGCGGTACACCGCGCACAGTGACGACGGCTTCCTGTGTGAGGAGAGTTTTGCGATTGTCGTCAGGATCTGGGACGTACCTCAGAGTCTCGTCGACCGCGATGTAGTTGCAAAAGCTCAGCTATAAATACAAAATGGCAATGAATCCCATCTACCTTACTCCTCAATGCTCCCTGAACCGCCGCTCCACAATATCCATCTTACAGAGTAAATACGAATCTAACATTTCTCGTAAATCTCGAATTTTTAGTACCTGAACGTATCCGTTCAATTTACTCCGAAACCAGTGGGTTTACGAAAAATGTTGCCAAGACCTTTTTTGCAGAGAATTTTCTGGTCTACAAACAAAGTCGTGTGCACTTACACCGTCAGAGGCTTCGTTATCGTTATAAATCACTGAAAACACAGACTGCCGATAGGAAACCTCGATAAAAAAAAATATATCTTCATTTTTAGTTCAATAATTTAAAAAAATAGTACCATCAATCTCCCCTATGAATTTACACAGTCAAGATGAGAGGTTTTTCTTTAAAAATCCAGTAATTCCAACTTCCCTCAATATCAACTTTTAATTTGGTCCCTAAAACAAGCTTTTCCCAAGAACAATTTTTCCTCCAAAAATCACTCCACAGATAACTACAGGTACGATGAAAATCAGCGTCACTTTCCCCGCTCTACGAGTCTTATCTTCGCATTCCCAGTCTTCACAATCTTCGCATTTCCCCAAAAACCTTAAAATTCTTCGTAATCCTCAGATTTCCCCAAATTTTTTTAAAAATCTAATAATTCATATAATCCCTATTCTCCGATTCCCCACTAATCCAAAAATCTCCAGCTCCGAAGAGGAAGTCCACGAGACCTTAGCCAGTTTTTCGTCTCGGTCTGCACCCTGGGTCCATCTTTGTGCGAAATTGGGGAGCCGAGTCACTCGGGGCGCGAGAGTGTCATGCGGGGGGGTTTTCTGGTCTGGTTTTCAAGAGAGCGCGGAGAGATGAGCACCGAGAGTGCATCAGCGGGTGAATGCACAGCGCGAAGCCGGTGAATGCGATGCCGCGGAGCGAGAGGCGACCCGAACGGCATAACCGGGGGGGGAGGGAGGGGGGGAAGGGGTGGAACTCTCACCGGTGCATTATTATGAACGCTAGTTCGGAGGCGCCGTGAACAGTGCTCGCGAGGCTGGAACAATTGAATCGCGGGGAGTGCAATACGTTTCGCGGGGAATTAACGCCTGCGGCATTGTGCCTAGGCGGGGGCCGCGAGGGGGGGGGCGGGGGGGGGGGAGGAGACCCGAGGAAACACGCGAGAAGGCTTCAACTGTGGAATATGCTACGTCGAGTGGAGCTTCCCCAAAAGCCCCGGCCTTTCTCGCCGACACTCCTCCTCGCCATATTGGCAATCAGTGAATCCGACCGTGGGTTACATTCGCGCTGCGCACTCATCTAATACCCGGCGCTCCGCTGGATCCGCCGGAGCCAGACTCTATTAAACGCAAAAAGAGGCCCAGGATCGTTTCTCAAATTTTCAATCTCCTCAATTAATTTTTTTATTTTTTATTTTCATTTTGGGCAGATTGAAATCGGCGGGGATGAGAATGGCAGGATAGAATTCAAAAAAGGAGAGAATTCGTAACGTGTTTCGAGCGGGCGGGGAAAAAGGAAGTGCATCCGATTCCGTAAGGAAAGAACGTATACTGAGATTCGATTTTTATTTTTATTTTATTGTATATTTTTTATTTATTATTCGAGAGTTGAGATCTTTATTTCGAATGTCGAAGAGTTAATTGCAATGGATTTGCGAAAATATTAACAGGTTTGTGCTAATTTTCGAAAAGAAATTCGTTCAGTATTACCAAAGAATAATCCGTAATTTTCGTTCGATTTTGATGTATAACGGCTCATTCTCTTCCTTGAAAGATGCTTAACAAATTCACCGTCTAGATATTAGAAAGTGTTTTCCATTTATGAATGACAGCCGTTCGTTTATGAAGAAATTTCGTCAGTGGATAAATAAAAGGCTGTCATTTTTAAACGGAAAATACTAATGAATTCTTAGAGATTCTTTCAAGGAGGAGAACGAGTCGTAATATATCAGAAACGAGAAAAAAAGTGACTTCATCTTTTGTTGTTTAAACGTATTTTGGCTAAAACTCGATTTTTTCGAAGCTCTTGCTCCAAAAAGCAAAAAAAAACAAAAAACCCCAAAAAAAAGGAATTTCCACACCCGACTTATTCGAAACGGTCCTTCGCCCTCGGCTTCGATTTCATCGTCTCGGAGAGCCCGGCGAAAGCTCTCCGGCTATCGTTATCTCCCGATCGACTCGCATCTATCCACGCCGGGGAAGAACGAGGCTATGCAAAGAACTCCTGAGAGTTTTTGGCGCGAGATACTTCCCACCTGCAGCGATCGTTTAAGCAGCCCGCTCGTTCGTTTTCTCTTTAAAAGTTTTATTTTCTTATCGACATACAAAAAATACGATAAAGAATTTATCTCGCAATGATTGAAATCCGCTAGAAGCGCCAGAACTTTTCCTTTTTCTTCTTTTTTTTCCCCTCAGCGAGAGATTCGAATTCTTTTCCAAACGATGCTTTTCTGGGGAAAGTGAATGACCCCATCGTAACTGAGAGTCCGCAAGGGACTCTCACTTACGGTAGCGTCGTTATCGCTCCCTATCCTTCGTTCGATAATTATCGTTTCACCTTCCGGCCCCACTCCGTGAATTTCACTACACCCATTAATTTCTAAAAATTAATTTTAAATAAAAGAAAAAAAACTAAAATCTCTCGGACGATAAATAAATCGGTAATCGGTAGCTCGCACCTCGATTGTTTATTCCCAACGACGGTGTTTAAGTTCATACGACCGGGATTGATAATATGAACGACATAGGCATTCATATATTAGCAAGCCGGGTAAGTCGGTAAAGTTCAGTCCAATTCAATCATCAATATGAAACATGAATGAAAACAACAAAAAAAAAGCAGAAAATGAATTTAAATAAAAACCATAAAATCTCTCGAACGACAAATAAATCGGTAATTCCTAACTCGCGCCTCGATTCTTTATTCCCAACAACGGAGTTTAAGTTCATACTACCGGGATTGATAATACGCACGAAATAGGTAAGTCGGTAACGTCTAGTCTAATGCAATCATCAACTTGAAATATTAATGAAAACTAGAAACAAAAAAAGCTTTAAAAAAAACCGTTAAATCTCTCGAACAATAAATAAATCGGCAATTCGTAACGCGCCCCTCGATTGTTTGTTCCGAACCAGCGAGAAATTCGAATTCTTTTCTAAACGATGCCTTTCTGGAGAAACTGAACGACCCCATCGTAACTGAGAGTCCGCAAGGGACTCTTTCGTAGCGTCGTTATCTCTCCCTATCCTTCGCTCGATAATTATCGTTTCACCTTCCGTCCCCATCCCGTGCATCTCTCTACACCCATTTCGCCTAACATTCTCGCGATGCCCGGCACTTGGTATTCCGCTCGGATCATCCCGTTGGTCGACCGGTGAAATTTCGTTTCTCGCGCGACGCCGCTCCGCGCTCTCCTCTCCTCTCATCACGACCCCCATAACTGCGCGAATAGCCGGGACGAGAGGCTGCGCGACGTTCGGCTCTCTCCCAGCTTTAATTGGCACGACGGGTCGTCTAGTTGTCATTCCCTTAACGAGGCCAGATAGAGCGAGATGTACGGCGGAAACTGGAAACGCACTAACCGACATTCGAATTCCGGATATTAGGCAATTCTACTGTTTACGACTGCACGAAGAACTTTTTCCACGATTTTTTTAAATCTCCGTTCACGCTCGCTTTGGACTAATTATCCTCCGGCAATTTATTTTCATATAATTTTTTTTTTTTTTTTTGTTTTATGCACATTTGAGTTTTCGACGAGTCGGAGATTTTGTTAATCAATTCTAAAGATCGGTCTCAAAATATTCGCATCCGTGTCCTGTCGAGTCGTAAAACTGTGGATATCTCATTGAAAAGTGGAGTTAGGCAAAAATATGTGAGGACACTTTTTCTTCATCTTGGAGAGGAGAACATTTTTTCATAAAACGCGTTTTTTCGTATCTCTAGCCGTTTTGCCCCAAACATCGACTCGAACAATCGAAGCATAAAATAAAGTTTCAAATTTCTCCCATGATTTCTTTCGTCGCTAAAAATGTCCACGATACTCGGATTTCCCGCTAATCGATTCGGCATATCTAGCCGTCCATCCGATCCGAACGGCGGAATCGCGACTCGAAGGGTTAATTAACGATACGAGCTCGATTTTCTCAAATGGCTTTTGGCATCAATTCGAGTATTAATTCCCAATGTTACCGAACTGTGCTCGACGCACGCTCCGCCGAACTCCACTTGGTAGTTCGCGAAGGGCTGCCGGACAGATTCGCTCTCGGGCAGAGCGGTTTTGGAATCCTCTCGTCGGCGCGCTGAGAAGGAGGAACCAGGAGCACGCACGTACCACGACCAACAGCAGCAGCAGCAGCAGCATCAGCACCAGGGCGAAATCCCCGCCGTTCCACCGAGTAATTACTCTTCTGCCAATTAACTCGCGCACTGGCCTCGGCGTTCAATTATCTCGAGCTATACAGGCGCTGTATGCCGAGTCCCCGCGTTGTGGGAGCGCACGTTGCCAGTATCTCGCTGTACCATTGCGACTGGAAGGGCTCGAATTTCCCCGAATAGTGCGTAAACGAATCTGGCCCTCCAGCGATGGAATTGAAATGCTCTTTGCTTTAAAGAATATCAAGGGCGGAACGAATTAATAAAGAAAAAACAAGTTCTTTGGGTGATCGGATAAAAGTGAAAAGCATTCTTCTGAATCTCGTAACGGAATAGATCGTAACGAGAAAAAATTACCGAAATCTGGATCGGGTATGGAATTGGATCCAGAGAATTCTTTTCGGCAATGGAGAGCTTTTTCAAGCTTGAGTTCATTCATAACAAGTTGCAAGTTGAAACTTGCTCAGGATGAAACTTGCTCAAGATGAAACTTGCTCAAGATCAAACTTACTCAAAATGAAACTTGCTCAAGATCAAACTTGCTCAAGATGAAACGTGCGCAAGATCAAACTTGCTCAAAATGAAACTTGCTCAAAATGAAACTTGCTCAATATGAAGCTTGCTTGAGCAAGTTGCTCAAGATGAAACTTGCTCAAGATGAAACTTGCTCAAGATGAAACTTGCTCAAGATGAAGTTTTAATCTGCTCAAGTTTCAACCTGCTAAGAATCAACTCGCTCAAGTTTCTATTAGCTAAAGGTTCAACTCGCTAAAGTTTCAACTCGCTAAAGGTTCAACTCGCTAAAGTTTCAACTCGCTAAAGTTTCATCTCGCCAAAGTTTCAACTCGCTAAAGTTTCAACTCGCCAAAGTTTCAACTCGCTAAAGATTCAACTCGCCAAAGTTTCAACTCGCTAAAGTTTCAACTCGCGCAAATTTAAATTATATGTTGGACCAACTTTGATTCAATTGAACGGTAACTCGAGTCTAGTCCATCCACTTAATTATTTCGCTGCTTTTTTACTTCCCAATTACTTTTTCACTGCTGATCAGATCACTCGAACTGGCGCGGGAATATCTTCATCTACTTGCTTCCGCGTCGTGCTTGCATTTCACCGAGGATCGCTTCGCTTTTGGAGTGTGGACTGTTGGGGGACCGCAGTGTTAATTGAAATTTTTCTCACCGTCGACCATCGGCATACGCCATGAGCTTTTGAAAACCGCTGCTGCTGTTTGCCAATCCCTGGGGGAACCATCGACGCCACCGCGTTCGTCACTACCAACCCAACCGGTACTCTCTCTATATTCGCTGAGCATACCCTGGCATTTCGCGCGTTTGCTTTTCATTTACCGGTGCGAGAACCCGACGCACGCTTCCACGAAAATATATCTCTATGCCACACTCTATCGTCCTTGTGCCAACAGAAAATACCGCGGGGCACGCGCATGCAAGCGCGAGGAAATTCGATGAGCTGTCGCAACGGAGTACTTTTCACCCGGTCGTCCCATAATTTTTTTTTTTGCACGGGGATACAATCGAATTTCGCTGGACAATAAAGTTGTCGCAATCGAGATGTGAAACAGGTTGTCCGAGCCTTCAAAAATATCCCCTTGAATCAATTGTCAATTTGTAACGCTTCTATCTATCGAACGAATATTCAAATTTTCAATGCCGAAGAACCATTCGAGAACGTGCTGGATTAATTATAATGTAACTGGTGCATTACCACTGGAAACCATTGGGATAAATGGAATCGTTAAATATTCCAGGCACTACTGGAAAAGCAGCCATTAGTGGTATCCGTTAAAGAGCATTTTGAAACACGCTAACGACGTAGCTTTCATATTAACAAATGTACAAGGTAGACTCTCAAATTGCCATGGGATAGCTTGTCGTTAGAATATTTGTTGTTTTTTTTTTTTCAAAGGCCCGAAGCAGCAGGCACTGATCTGTCGCGGCGGAAGAGGGTCAACGACTCTGCCGACCTTTTTAACGCCATGAACTTTGTTTTTAAAAGCAGGCACTACTTATGTCGCTGTATCTGCATCTCGCTTCGTAAGAAAAAAAAAACAGTCGCTTTATTGTTTAAAAGTGAATTACAACAAAAAAAAACATCAGGATCGTCTTCAATACTCCAAGCTGAGCAAACAATCCCTTTGGAACATTTTTCTACGGCGCATGGTTCTTGAGATACAGAGGTATTAGCAAAGAGTCGATTTTCCGGCGTTCTCATTGGCTGAAAACTTGATCTCTCTGTAACCAAGAAACTATGCATCGTACGAAGTTTCGCCAAAGGGAAAGTCTCCTCGGTTTCCCATCCTCAACGCCCTTCCACAGTCCTTTTTCTCAAATTCCCAAAAAAATAAAAAAAAGTTCATCATCGATAAAAAAGTATGCGAATCATCGGTCAAACTATAACCTCACCCGGCCAAGCTCCCGCATCGCTCGGCTGGGGCTCTCTCTCTTCAAATTCGATTCGAGAAAGTTTAGTTACTCGAAATTACTTTCCCGAGCGTAACACCGCATCCGATGTGAGAGAGAGAGAGAATACGCGGCGGTGTGTAGAGTTAAAATTTGCTACGAACGAGAGCAAACGAAGCGCGAGAGCACCGGAGTCAACACACACACACGCGGAATCACAGGGGGCCAGGGCGCCGAGGGGGGGGGGCAGAAAGAAAAGAGAGATTCGATCGAGGGAGACTGAGTGTTTCAGAGGGCGCAGCGGTCTTCGAACCTCGGAAGCATCGAAACCCCCGGAAAGCTCTCGACTTCCCCTCAGCGGGGCTTATTTACCGGGGCGGCGGGGGGGGGGGGGCGCTGCGCTGAATCTTGGTTAGGGGTTAATTGGAGAAGTGCAGGTAGGTAACGTAACCCGGCTCGCGCTCGCAGGGGGGGCGACCGTGCTCGTGAGGGCAAAATCGCGTTATCGATAGAGAGGAATGGCAGGATGTGGGTGAGAATACGTGGAATGACTGGAAGAGGAAGAAGAGGAAGAAGCGGAACAAGGGGGCAGAGGAGGAGGGGGAGGGGGGGGGTTAGTGAATGCGAATTTCAACATACGGTGTGAAGGATGCGCGGGCTTTCCAAGAGAGGGCAGCTGAGCCTTCACTAACAGAGAGGGGGCACCCGAGAGTAGGGTGGGGGGGGAAGAGCGAGTAGTAGCGAGGCGTGCAAAAGCCTCCGGCGCTCGGTAGCTTTTCGCGGGTGAGAGCGAGAGGGAAGGAGTCGCAAGTAATTAGCATCGCCGCATAATTGAGAGGACTTTGCGGGTTCGAGCCGACGCTGTGCATTGTTCCCTCTCGGTGTTCGCCATTTGCCGGTATTTGCGGCCCGCCAGTCAGAGAAGTAGGTACTGGGAGGAAGCGGGTGGGGGCGAGGGTGAGGAAGGGTAGTGCACGGTGCAGTGCACTAGTGCACCTCGTGCGAGGCTGTGCACTCGCCGCGGATCTCTGGACGCCCATTCAGCCACTCTCTAATCCCCACTCGACATAGTTCAACCCCATTCGCGGGGCCAACTTGGGGTTCCGCCACCGAGCTGGCTGAGCTCTCACGGCGGATAGAATACCTTCCTCCCTTTCCCTACAGCTCTCGCGTCCCTCGCGACCCCCCGCAGACCGGAAGGCTCCGGCGGCTTCCGGCAACGGCTGAGCTATACGCGCACGCCACGATGAACCGTTCGATTTACGATCGAATTAGACGGATTTACCGGACTGCCGGGCTCACCGCCGGATAGGAAATTATTGGCGAATCAAACATTTATAAAGACGGTACTGAATAACCGGGATACTATTGTTGTAAAAATGTTTACTTTTTTTTATTTTTTTATAGAGTGAACTAGTTTTGGTAATTGCAATTGCCGAAAGGGTCCTTTTTGTCGCTATGTAGTTATTACTTCAGCGTGCTCATACGTGAGTTTAAGTTTGCAAAAATTGTGCAAAATCGAATTAGACGAATTTGTCGGACTACGGTCGGAAAGACAAATATTGGCGAACCAAAAGTTTATAAGGACGATTCTGCTTATCCGGGATACTATTGTTGTAATAATGTTAACTTTTTTATATATATTTTTTTATATAGAGTGGACTAGTTTTGGTAATTGCAATTGCTGAAGGGATTTTTTTTGTGGCTATTTAATTATTAATTCAAAGTGCTCATACGCAAAATTGAGTTTGCAAAAACCGTTGAAAACCGAGCTTGGGGCGAGACTGTTTCTTCGGTGACGTCATCTTGAGATTAAACAATTCAGTCCGCAGAATTTTCTACGAAGTCACTGGCGCAGGCCGAACGGCGAAAAAAGATTGAATCAATAAATTCATTTAAATTCCAGTATAAAGCCAGACCTCGATACACACCGCAGCAAGACAATTAATATCTCGCCCCCCCCCCCCTCCCCAGCGCGCCGCAATTAATTCACTCTTCATAAAATATTGATACACGACCGCGAGAAAGCACCGCAACGGCAACAAACCCCCATTTTCCTCGTACCCAATGAACCTCCATCTGAATATATCGGATTTCATATATTCGACTCTCGGAAAACTTTATTTTCGTTTTTGTCGCATTTTCCTTCAAATTTCTCCAATTTTTCATTTTTTTTTTTTTTTTCGTCAATCGCGAACCGCCTGGGATGGAGTGGGGTGTGAAAATTTTATCGCGAGTGACAAAGCTCGTGGAGACCGGGGAGGAAGGGGTGCCCGGTTGTGCCTCGTATAGAGGAAAATGCATATAGAGACAGCGCGACTGCAGACTATATATGTGAACCTCCCGTTGGAGGCCGCGTCGCGGGGATTGCACGAGGAATAACCATTTTTCATTAAGCCGCTATCCCATCGAGCCAGGGAAACCCGACCTCGGACAGGATAACCCTCTCTTCTACTTTTTTTTTTTTTTTTTTACCTATATCTATCCCGCGCTCTCGCTGGCCCGGTGTACTCGACTCCATATTTCAATCGATTCAAAAAGGTGTCCGGGTCTCTCTGGCACGGATCCGCCCGGTCGAGCGTCCCCAACGTTATTAAGCATATATATATAGATATATATTTTTATGTATAGATTTTTATGGCGCGCTCCACGTCAAATCAGCCCATGATTTTATTCTGTTTTTTTATAAGTTGTTGTTACCGACACACAAGGGTTTCGTCATTTTTTTCAGATTTTTTTTTACACCACCAGTAAAATTGTTGAATCCTCGAAAAACCAATTGCGAAAAAGTCGTTCTAAAAAATCTGAAAAAATACACAGATTCTATGATATAGAATATTATTTTTAAGTACCACACAGTAATGCGATTTCAATGTTACTATTTTTTGAGACTTTTTTCGATTTATGATTTTTCAGGTTTTTGCTTAGATCATTTGCAAATTAAACAAAAAAATGACATCAAATGCATTCGGATCTTCCGGTATTTCGATAAACCTCAAAATAAAATTAGAATCCATTGATATTTAAGAAAGTCGTGACCTATTGAAAGACCTAAAATTCCAGTTGCGGCATGACATAAAAACTATTATCGTCTGGTACTTAAAAATCATATCTTGGATCATAGAGTCAGTGTTAATTTTCCGATTAAAAAAAAGGCCTTTTCGGAATTGGTTTCTCGACGATTAAAAAACTGCCCTCGTGGTGTAAAAAAATCTGACAAAAAGAATCCCAAGACCTTCACGGCTCGGTAACAACATACTAGAAAAAAATGAACAAAACCGTCGGAGCTGAAGGACACGCGCTGCCGATTCGACGTGGAACGCCCCATACACACATATATATAATGCTGCAACGACGACTTCCACGAAATCTACCCTCCATATAGTTTTCGCCGCGTATTTCGTTCCGTTCGTTAGTTCGTTCATATATACTCTTTCGTTTCGTGAGGGGACTAACGAAAGGGGTTCGCGGGTACGTCGAACAGCAACCCCCTCCCCCCCCCCTTTTTCCACTACCGCCGAACCGACCGACCCTCCCTGTTCGCAATTTGTTGTTTTTATGATTTACAGTCGAGAGCGTACAATAATTCAGTCGTAGCAGCGTTTTGGTGTATACACGACGGTGCGGAGAATTCTACCGCTCCATATCTCTCGCTCTCACGACCCTTTCGCACAGTTTGTTACCTTCGCCACCGTGCATCCAAACCCAACCCCCCCCCCCCTCCCCCCTCCTAGCCCATCGAGGAATCTCCGTCGGGGCTCGCTGCGGGGAGTCCGCGAACGCGGACTGATATATGCCCGCGCAGAGATACACCCGACCGACCCTGTCATTAATCCCCTGGCGTGTACGATGAAATAAACGAAAGAAAGGGGTGTTATAAATAAACCAGAGAAAGGAGATGAGGATTTATTTTTTACTGTTTTTTTTTATTATATTTTTTTTTGGGGTTTCGTTGCTGACGAGATTATCGATGAAGGCAATACGAATTTGAACGACGAATATGCCGGGATAATAATCGGTTTTTGTTGGAGGTGGAACTCAAGGTTTTGCGAGGCGGAGGAATTAATGATTCTCAGGATTTTACTGTATTTGAAGGAACCGTAAACATGTTATTGAAAAATGTATTTATTTATTGATTATATATATATAATCAATAAATATGTGTATATATATATATATATATATATATATATATATATATATATATATATATATATATATATATTGTGACAAATATGCAGCTGACTATTCGTCATGACACACGATATTAGTCAGGATTGACAATAGACGAACGAACAGACGATCGATACAAGATCGATCGTCATGTAAAAGAGTCTTGGTCGGACTATCAGAGCAAACAGACGTTTGACAGTTCGTGTTCGAGATATTTAGCTGCGATTGTACATAATAATATCCGCCCCAAAACCTAATAGGCGTGTTATTCAGTCGCTCGGTCGTAACAATATATATAGGGAAAAGCGGGGCAAAACGGGACAGTGGGGCGAAACGCAATTTTCCAATAATTTTTGGATGGTACCGTGGGGCCAAACGGGGAAGAAAATCCAGATGTATCCATGGGGCAAAATGGGGCGTCCAAATTTTTATTGGAAAATTACGTTTTGACCCACTGTCCCGTTTTGCCCCACTGCCCCGTTTTGCTCTCCCCTACGCCTGATATACGCCCGCGCAGAGATACACCCGACCGACCCTGTTATTAATCCCCTGGTGTGTACGATGAAATAAAATAAAGAAAGCGGTGTTATAAATAAACCGCAGAAAGGAAATGGGGATTTATTTATTTTTTTATATTTTTCTGTTTCGTTGCTGACGAGATTATCGATGAAGGTAATACG
This sequence comes from Stenichneumon culpator, assembly GCA_964017025.1. Classification (NCBI taxonomy): domain Eukaryota; kingdom Metazoa; phylum Arthropoda; class Insecta; order Hymenoptera; family Ichneumonidae; genus Stenichneumon; species Stenichneumon culpator. The sequence goes on along the minus strand of OZ024779.1, from coordinate 11,867,326 downwards.
AATTTGAACGACGAATATGCCCGAATAATAATCAGTTTTTGTTGGAGGTAGAACTAAAGTTTTTGGAAAGGCCAAAGCTTTCCAAGGATTTTCCCAATTTTTTATGGAGCTCTGAACGCGAATCCGAGGAATTAATTATTCTCAATATTCTGCTCTATTTCAAGGAATCCCAGAAACATAAAACATCCATTCATGTAATAAATTTTTAAAAATAAATCGCACTGGTCCTCCGTTAAAAAAATCCGTCGATGGATTCGGACCGACCGAATTAAAGCGCACTGAATCTTTGACACCCCGTACCGTTAATTTTATCGTCGGTCGCAAAGATATTCCTGACTTTTTGTACTGCACGAAATGATTCTCAAAATTCTACTGTCTCAAGGAACTCCAAAAATATATAAAAAAAAAAAAAAAAAAAACTAATCAATTAAATTATAATGTTTTTTATAAACTGCGCGGCCCTTCATAAAAAATAGTCCACGGATCGACCCGCCGAATTAAATCGCCCACCGAATCTCCACCGAACACCCCGCGTTCATATTCCCGTCCTTTTATTTTTCCAACGCGCCCCGCGGGTCCGATGTGCGTCGCGGCCGAGCGCGGATCGTCAATGACCGAGGCCGGCAGTGATTCGGAACGCCCCGCCTCGCAATTCCGCCGAGCCGGACCGATTGTCCGTGACGCGAGCGCTTTTAGGGTTTGGTCCTGCCGGCCACTCACTGCTTCCCCGGTTTCGTGTATTATGGACCGTAGGCTTTTTCCGTGCGGTTTTTGGAGTTTCCACCAGTTTTACATCGCACCCCGGAATACCCTGAAACCGAACCATAAGCTAACTCCAGCCGCGGCCGCGAGCGAGAGCGACGAACACAACGGCGCGCCCCGTCCGTGTGAGCTTTGTGTTTCGTGCAGCAGAACGGCGGAAGCCCGGCCGGAGTGCGGCCGTGTACCGGCCCAGAGCCGGGGCTAAATTGCTAAAAGATATTTCCCCCTGGGGATTCGAGATCCGGGATAGGTAACGACCCGGCTACCCCGGACCGGGAACGCTTCTATCTGTGTGTATAGGCGAATGTGTATCGCGGCAAACGTGTGGAATACACTTGGGGGCGGAGGGGGGGGGGGGGGAGGGGGAGGGGGCACGTAAGCGTAGAGTACGGTGTTCGTTGTACGTACAACGAGTAAACATGAAGCCACCCCCGGCCCGCTGACGACCTCCGACCCGAACGGCTTTCCATCCAACCCAACCCAACACCCCCTCCCCCCCCCCCCCAGCCGGCCCGGCCGACGCCCCCGCGACACTCGCTGGGGAATCGTTCAATTTTAGATTAAGCCGAGAGAGAGAAAGAAGCTCCGGAGAACGGAGAGACAGCGGAAAAAAGGCTTCGAATTACGTACGAGAATGATAGGGATGACTTCGCGGGGAAGAATGGTGGGGGAGAGCGAGGGGAGGATCGGGGTAAGTGGAAAATTTGATTTTTTTATTTTATTTTTTGTTTCTTTTTCTTTATGGAATTTTTGGTACTTTGAAGAGTGAGGGGGATTTTTTTTTTATTTCTTGATTTATTTATTTGTTTGGTGATAAACGAAGCCTTTGTGGGGGATTTAGAGAAGTGGGGGTGTGAATGGGCAGGAGCGAGTTTGATGGTGATTTGGTGATTGGGTTTTTTTTGGAGCGAAGATCGAACTGAAAATTACAGTCGAAATAGATTTTTTTTTTTTTTTTTTTTTTTTTTTTTTTTTTTGTGCCACTTCGACCCACTTTCGCTACTCCCTGCTCCGCGAGGCGCTTACGGATCGTTCATCATCGGGCCGGTGATGCATCACGCTTCCTTCGATTCTCGTACCTTGATGTACATGCCCCACCCCGCAGCGTGTACCGGAGAGCGTTTCTATGCGCTCGCGCGATAAATCGCACAGTCGTTGGCACTTTTGTTTGTGATAGTTGATTTACAGTACCATATCTTTTTTTTTCAAGATTTTTCGATTACGTTTGTTGAGAAATTTGCCAAGGAAAGTCTGCATCGTGTTCTTGATTTAACCAGCCCGGTTGATTTAAATTCGCTCGACCGCAAGCCTTTATATTTTATTAAAAAATTTGTTGACACAAAAATTTCGCGAATCTCCCTCAAAGCCTCGGAGTTTTCGTTTCACGGATGAAAAAGAAAAATTTGGAAAAATCCTCGATGAAACACAGAGACCGTGTCAGGTGCCTCATACAATTTTTGCAATATTTTCTAGAGTCGTTAAAAAGAGGCACCAAATAAAAAAAAACGCCTCTGAAATCTCCGACGCTCTTTGAACCGAAAACGGACACAACAACCAAAAGGTGTAAAGAAAAAAATTGTAAAAATTCTCGATGAGACACCCAGACCGTATCAGGTGCCTCATACAAATCAGGCAACACTTTCTAGACCCGCTAAACAGATACTATAAATAAAAGACCGCCTCCGAACTCTCCGACGCTTTTCGACCCAAAAAAGAACGAAACAATCAAACAAGCATAAACCGAAAAATCTGGAAAAATTTCTCAAAAAAAGGATATCGTTATTGCGGCCAAGTGGCCCAAATTTTCCCGTATTTCGTCGAGGCGGGAGAAAATGCTGTGATCGGAGGGGGTTAATAGATGCTTGAGTAGCCAATCACTGTGCAGTCGAGCCCGAAGATGCACTGGATGCCTCTGCACTCTCGGCGTTCGATGCTCCCGGCTTCAATCGCTTCCATCCCGTGCTCTCCGCGGCGATTCTCCTCGCCCCGTTCGCCCCGCGGAGCTATGCAAGCCCGGCGGTAATGCGCGCATCAATAACCTATCATATCCACCCTCTGCGGAGAAGCAGAGCTGAAACCCTTCTCGGTGGTAGCGTCTTTCACTGTGCCAACCTGGCTGGTCTCCCGGCTGTAGCGAACTTATAGAGGAGAAGGAAGGAGAAGAGGAAGAAGAAGACGAAGAACGAAGGGTACAAGAAAGAAACGCCCGGGATACTCTCTCGCCTATCAAAAGGGAGCTTCTCATATTTTCTTCTTTTTTATTTTCCGGCACCTTCAGAATCGTTTCGCGTCGGGTTCCAATGTGTATACCTATCGTTACCTCGTCATATATCCTCGCGGCAGCCTCTCCGCACCGTGTTCTCCACGATATAAGCGACGTTAGTGGATCCCGCGAGGCGCGCCTCGATCGTTGACAATGCTCCCGAGAAAAATAAGCTGGGCTATATAACCGACGATTTTGATGGACTGCGCGTACTTTACGAGCGAGCGGAAGAAAAGAACCCCACCAATCGACCATCCTATGGTCCGTCTCGTATATATGTGCACATATGTATATGTGCATATGTGTATAAGTGCGTATGTATATAGTATGTGCACTGAGAAAAAGGATAGCATTTTCTACTATATCAATAGTTCCCAGGGGGAGCGTCTATATAGATTGTTTTTTATAGTATATATTTAATTGGTTAGATTACAATTGTAGTTGCAACCATGATTTTTTGTCTCGTAACTATAAAATGTAAACGTTCGACTTGGGAACTATTTTTTATGGTAAAAAAAGTCAGTGTTGTTGCTCTTACTACGTCATTTTTTCTCAGTGTTGACCCGCTCGAGGGTGCGAAAATGTATCAATATTCATTTCGGTACTGTCGAATACTTTGCGATAATAAATCATAAATAATAAAGCGTGATACAATAAGAATAATTAATTTTCAATAATTCAATAATAAAATTGGGAAACAATATGTGTATATGTGTATATTTGGGAGGTAAGAATGCGAAAGTAACGATGAGTATCGAGTCGACGCGATACACGCGAGAGGATTGTACCCTAGACGTGTGAAAAATGGGAAAACGCCTCCCGCGAATCCCACGCGAAGGGCGGTAGAGTCGAATTACATGTATTTCATCTGTACAAAAAAAAATCATAGCGAGAAACGAAAAGTTTTTGGATGGAAAGTCAATACTTTCTGTTTTTGTTTTCGATCGTGCTCGCGGATATTTGGATTTATTTATTTATCTATTTTTTTAATGTTGAATCAGTGAATTTTGACGTCTGGGAAAGAAGGTGGACAAAAAATGGTGTCTATGAAGTGTCATTGGGGAAAGCTTTTGACATCTGACAAAGGCAATTTTATTTACTTTTTTTTGCGCCACGTTTTCGAAGGGTAAAAGGATCATGTCACGCTTCAATCGCGATGGGATGAAACGTTTTACATTGAAGTTTGACGTTTTTAGCGTCCCGATGGAGGGTGCTTTGTTTCCCCGGGGGGAGAGAAAAAAATTCGGAGTTTTTAGCGTCAGCGAACCCAAAAGGTTGCGCAAACTCGGGACGGAGCAGTAAAAAAAAAAAACCTGGTACATGTGCGGATGTGTGTGGAAGTTTGCAAATGTCGCTACCGGGCAAAAACTCTCTAGCCCGACAAAAATAAAGTTCGATGATTTTTTTTTTATATGCAGGACTTTAGCGACTCCGACAAAATTGTATATTTTATTCATTTTTTTATGATAAATTGAGCCGCTCGAGTATGCGAAAATGTATCAATATTCATTTCGGTACTATCGAATACTTTGCGATAATAAATCATAAATAATAAATGTTGATACAGTAACAATAATTAATTTTCATCAATGCAATAATAAAATTGGGAAACAATATGCAAATATTTGATTTTTTTTTTGTCCACGAAGTAAGGACCACTGAAAGGACGAAACGAATTAAAAAAAAATTATGTTGCAAGCGCAGAGATTGACTCGGAATTACGTGCTCCCTTTCGAGTACCGGATAATGACCGACTCGTTGCGGAACTTTTTAATATTCCTTTCAGCACGGTCGAAAAACTTTGTAAATTTAGCATCGAAACATTGTAAATTTAATGTACACTTATGACGAAAAAGTAAATTACTTTCATAATAAAATTAAAGTAAATTATAAAAAATAAAGAACTTAAATTTTTTATCACAATTGTGCATGAAATTTGATGTATCAGTTTTTCCATTAAAAACTTGCAGTCTCTCTGCATTAAATTTCATACGAATTTTTCTTACTACATATCAAATAATAAACAATAGAACAATAACAATAATAAATGAACCAGTAAAATAATCAAATTGCGAAACAATGTGAAAAATTTCAATTTCTTGTCCGCGAACCTTCCACCGAGAGAACGAAATGAATATTAAAAAAAAAAATGTTGCGATCGCAGAGATTGACCCTCGATTGCCTGCTCCGTTTCGACTGGCGGATAATGACCGTTATCAGTTATCAAAATTTATCGGAAGGATCGCAGGGCGCTATCAAATCGATTACACTCGCCCGGCTGACTCTCGGATCGCTCCGTAATTTAATCGGTCGGCGGATATTTACGTAAAATTATTTTCGTCATTATATCGGATGAATTGAAATCGAACTGGGATTAACTGCGCGGGATCGCTCAATCCGATTAGTGGATCGGCATTGCCGAGTTACGATCGGCCGTTTGTCGGGAGCTAATAATGTTCGAGAGGTCGCGACCCGGTGTCGAGACGGCTCAATTTGCCGTTCGGCCGCGGGAAAGAAAAGGCTTTCTCTTCGGCCTTCGGGCGAGTTGCGGCTCGAACCCTCGACGTTATTCCCAAGGGGGAACGAAACGTCGCGCGGCACGCTCCGCGGATACTCTCGCGCGGCCCTTTAAGCTAATCGATTCAACAAAATGCGGGACGCTTCGTGCGTGACGGCCGACGATGTCGGATGGAAAAAAGTGAGTCGTAAAAAAAATGGTAAATTGAAGAAAAACAAAATCTAAAGTAAATTGAAATATTTCGCGCTGCCACGTGCGCTTTATGTTTAATAAGTGGCGGGCGAGACGGAGGTGCGAGCCGATAATTGGACGAGACGATATTACGGAGGGAAAAAATAATGCTGCTCAAAATAAATAAATAAATAATAAACAATTTGTTTTGACTGCGTAAGGAAAGTAATTAAAACATTAATTCGCTTAAATAAAAGGTTAATTATTTTTCGATATGCTGCATAATTTTAAATACGGTGGAAAATTAATAAAAAATAAAATAATTAATAAATAAAGAAATTTAAGCCGCATGCGAATCAACGCGCGAGGAGTTGTCGTTGTTTTTTCGGTGCCAAAAAATGATGACGGGTGGGACGAAAATAGGACGAAAATGACACGTGGCCGCACAGTTGCGAGCACTCGGTGTGCATGCGCCGGGGCATTATGCAGATTTGACCCTGAGAGATTCAATTTGTTTCCGGTGGGAATGCACTTTGCATAGCTTATACGGCTGTTATGTTGTTATGTTTAACTTTTATAGGACGGGGGACGCGAGTCGCGAAGAAACTTGAGCTTTAACCCAAGTTCGAACGTGCATTTGAACTTAAGCTCCAGCTCGCGACTATGAATTCGTGAACGTGGGATAACATTTAAGAGAACATTTTTGATGAAAACTGGCATACAATTTTAGGCACAATTTGAGATTAAATTTGTAGTCAATTTTGGGTTCAAATTTATAGTCAAACTTGGGATCAAATTTATGGTCAAATTTGGGATAAAATGTCTCGTCAAATTTGACATAACATTCACGAGAGAATTTTAATTCGTCTTCAAGATTGTAAATTTGGCGCTAGGAGAAATTGACGATAAAAGTACCATCGCAGAGTTCGACAAAATTAATTTTCAGTCCATAAAACGTTCCTTCAGATGAAACGAGATCTTCCGTTAGCGGATCAAAGATCTTGTGGCGCTCCGAAGTTCTCGTTATCCCGGTGCGATTTAATTATTCAATTTAGCTGGATAGTACTTACATTTCTCGTCCAGAGGATCATCTTCCTATTTGTCGGGTCGACCTCGCTCCGTTCGCTCGCGTAACACTCCTTTGCATGGCCGATTACCTGCAATCACGGAAAGACGAAGAAAACAGTCAGAATTTTCATAAAAACGAAAAATTAAAAATTAAAATCCAATTACTTTCTCGCTTTTCGAACGAAATATTTTTCCGAAGACTTTTCATTTATTTTTCCTCCTTCACCTACCCGACGTAACAAAAATAAAATTCCGTACGATCCTTCATAATAATTAGGTTAAAAAAAATGTATCTCGTTTCCACATAAATATAATAATATTTATTATTTATATATACAATTTGTCGCATTTAATTGATCAATGAGCAAATAATTGAGACGAATTACCCGCCTCACAGACACGAAATAAAAAAAAAATGGAAAAAGTACATTAACATCAATCACAAGAATGCTCCGAACTTTTGAAACATTACAATCCACTCCAAGTTTATATATTACGTCACCGCGAACAGAGTAATACATACATATATATATACATATATATTTTTAAATCTTAATTCAACGATCGATGGTACATAAAAGCCTCTCTTCCATTTTCTCAAAACTACCCGGACGTGACTGTTCGCCACGCTCCTTTGTTTTCAAAGTGCAAGTATTACCGCGGCGGCAAGCCCTGAGAAATAGCTTGAGTCCGTTGAAAACTCGCACCATTGCAAACCCACCATCCGAGGTTTCTCCTCGCGCCGAACGCCACGCTGCGGAGGTGGAAGCACATAATACTCGCTGCCTCGCATTAACGAACTTTATTCACTCGTCAGACGATAATTATAACGGATTACCGCGCTCTCAAATAATTGAAACCCGTATAAATTCGAACTGCATTAAAACGGGTTGGAAACTATTATGAGCAAACATGGCGGACGTCCACGGCGCCCGCGAATATTATACGGTATAGAGTGCACGACCATTTAAGGCCATGTGAAAGATGTACGACGTGACATGTGAGTGCAAGAGAGACAGATGCATTTATTGAATCAATGCCATTTAAAATCGGTTGACGTTTCGGATAAAAGGGGAGCAATTGTACATCCGGTAATTCTTTGCTTTTTCCCGAAAAATGTACGGTTTCTGAATCGCATTTATTACAGATTTTTGTTACCGACTGAGTTTCACCTGTCCTTAAGTTAGAAAAGTCGGGACCAGTTAAGCTGGAAAATCATGAAAATCGGTAAAATTCGGCTCAATCGGTAATAGAATCTGTAATAATAATAATTATTTTTTAACAGTAACCAAACCATCTATTATTAAAAGGACATTTTTACATGAAGCGGATATCAATTCAGCTTGAGGTAAGAATTTTCATTTCCTCGCAGATAGTCGGAAGCTCAAGAAAAATCAATTACAGTTTTTGTTTCCGACTGCGGTACACCTTTAAGATCAACCCGACCGGTGTTCGTTCACTCTGCTCGAACTTCGTTCGCGAAGATAAAGTACTGTACGTACTGTTTGTACGGGAAGTTGATACAGGAAGTTGTAATGAAATTTTTTAATAGCGACCAGACCATGAATGATTAGAAGGAAATTCTTACATGAAGCGGATATCAATTCAGTTTTAGGAAGAAATTTTGTTTTGCTCGCCGATAGTCGGAACCGCAAAAAAAAAATCAATTACAGTTTTTGTTACCGACCGCGGTACACTCTTGAGATCAACTCGACCGGTATTCGTTCACTCTGCTCGAACTTCGTTCGTGGAGAAAAGGTACTACTGTACGTTAAAGAAAAGTGGACAGGTAGTGTCCTGGGTCTGCAACTTATCTGGTCTGGTCACTGCACCGAAAATTTCGACATTTCGGGAGTCCTTCTACATATATTTGACGAATAGAAACTCTTCGTTTTCAGGAGGATGAGAGGCTGTATATACGGTATACGACACCACAGTGCCAGACTATTTAAGTTACAAAAGTCCGACCAACCACTTAAGATACAAAAATTCAACCGACCATTTGAGTTACAAAAGTCCGAACGACCATTTAAGATGCAAAAGTCCGACCGACAATTTAAGTTACAAAAGCGCGACCGACCACTTAAGTTCCAAAAGTCCGACCGACCATTTAAGTTAGAAAAGTTCGAACGACCACTTAAGTTACAAAAGACCGACCACCTATTTAAGTTACAAAAGACCGACCGACCATTTGCGTTACAAAAGTCCGAACGACCATTCGAGTTACAAAAATCCGACTAGCCAGTTAAGTTACAAAAGTCCGAAGAGCTAGTTCAGTTGGAAAATCGCGATAATCGGTAATAATCAGCCCAGTCGGTAATAAAAACTGTAATAAATTTTTTAACAATGACCCGACCATCTATGATTACAAGCAAATCCTTACATGAAGCTGATATCAATTCGGCTTCAAGTGAGAATTTTCTCTTGGACGCAGATAGTCCGAACCGCAAAAAAAATTATAGTTTTTGTTACCGACAGCGATAAACTCTCAATATCAATGCGTGAAAGAAAAGTGTCCATGTAATGGGGGAATCCAACTTAACCGTTCGCGCACTGCACCGAAAATTTGGAAATTCGTCTGATGGAAACTCCGCCTTTTGAGGGGATGAGACAGACTGCCGATGGGGTGCGGCTTGCAATTTCGCGCACAGGAACGCAGCCTCACTACGATATTAATAACTAATTAGCATGAATAATTAGGCAATTAGAAAGACGCTAATTGAGCGAGGCATGCCGTGAAGGGGGCGAAGCGAGGGGCGAAGGGATGGTGAGTTACAACGCGAAATATAGAAACAGCAGCGAGCGCGCGAACGCTAAGTACTCTTGAATTATTGTTTTCCCACCGATCAATTATGTATATTTTAATTACACGGATGAACGGGTCAGCGTCGGAACGAAGTGGAAGCCAACTTCCACCCTCTCCGCACTTGCCCCCGAATTCGTTCGCTTTCGTCCCCGAGGCCGCACCGCCCCCTTAATTAAAGCCGCAACGCTCGCTTCGAACCGAGCCCTTCAACCCTTTCATCTCGAATTATCGGCGGCCTTTCGAAGCGCGCATGCGCTCCGCGATCGAGTAGCAAAGTTTTTCGTACTTTTTTTTTTCCACTCTCTGTCTCGATGGCTGGATCGAGTTATGTTCTCCATTGTCTGTTCCGCCTCGAACAATGAGGGAAAAAATGAACGAGAGTAATAAACAGGAAAAATGGGGAAGGAATTAGCAAAGCGGCTCTCAAACCACCGTGCGCATTCGCTCGGGTTCTCACTTTCGAGAGGATAGAGTGCTCTCCCTGTGTGTGTGCGTGCATCTCCACATGGATGCACAGAGGCCAGCCGAACTAACCAACAAACGGACAAACAAACGAGGGAGGAGCGGGGTGGGGGGAAGATTCGGAGAAATTTCTCATTGGTCTAAAAAAAATTGGACCGCGCCACTCTTAATTAATACAAGCTTCGGTGAATCCCGGAGAGCCTCCGCGCACGAGTGAAAGTCCAGTTATTGGCACTTTAGGGTCGCCGAACGATTTCGCGGGCGAAGCGGGTGATTCTAATTGCGGTGGATAAAATAGAGTTATACGGGGTTTTTTTATGACTTCGATGATTTAATCAGCTTTTTTGTTGTTGGGAATTCGCACAATTTATATGAGCTAAAATCGGTTTCATTAAAGAGGATTGCGTAAAAAAAAAAACTTCCAAACTTGAGAACGAGAATAATAATATATATCGAAAGTTTTTTTCGACCTGATGAGAAAACCTTAAAACTCGCGCAATTTACCATACAAACATTTCCGCGCTAACGTAAATGGAGAATAAACGTGCTGTCGTATAACGACAGATTCGCCAAGCACTTTTTTCGGAAAAAGAATGAAAAATTTCCTTCTGGTGGTGAAATAAACGCAAGCATCGCTGAGGTCGAAACCTCGGAGGAAAGATCTCTGGGCGAGGAATTGCTCGGAGAGGAGGGTAAAAAGGCAACGATCTTTGCACAGGTCAAAGAGGGATATTCCCTGGAGAATGCGGTTAGAAAAACGGGAATTCAAGAGGTGCAGGAGAGGGGGGGGGGGGTTGGAAGAGTGTTGACTACGGATGGGTGAATGGTAGACAGAGCCCAACAGAATGGATAGGTGGATGGTAACGTTTTCCAGAGATAACCACCACGGGATGCTTCCTCGTGATGCAACACGCAGAATGCATCTATACAGGACATTCCGTGTCAAATAAATACAGACAAAATTCACCTTTTGGAGTTTACTTTCCCATAATTTTTATTTTCTTAAAAAAACCTTCTATGGGCGCTTTGGCAATTGTTCAGGAAAATAAAACTAAAAGAAAGTGCCCAAAACGCCCCTTTCAACCTCCATAAGACTGTAAGAAAAATACGATCGAGAAGCCCACTTAAAATTCGAACTCTCGCTGGCTCACCTTTTTTCGCACGGTGAATTCATTTTCTGTAATTAAAAAAATCGTGCTAATGATATCGAGAAAGTGATTTATTAATTATTATTTTTTTTACATAGAACGCCCCATATATGTATATTTTGTAGAATATAAGCCGCTATGGGTGCTACATGGAAAGACGAAAAGTAAAAGGAGAGTAAACGAGAGCGGTACTATGGAGTCTATACAGTGTTTCAGGTTTCTGGGTGTGTGCATCTCCCAGATGAGAATTTTCGGCACACCATTTACCAAATTCCCTCTCGCTACTTCCGCTTTGTTCTGGAATTCAGCCAAAACTACGTATAGTTGAGCATAACGCTCTCATTATTGAAGTTGATATCTACCGATGTTGTTTCGTAATTTCTATACGACGCTTCGGATTGTTGATGCTATTGTTATTATTATTCTCGCGGCGTCCAACGTTTCCCTTTTCGCAAGGCCGGAGTGAGGACAGACGCGGCGGAGTGGGAAAAGTTTGGGATGCTCGGACGAACGAACACCGACACATTTTCCCGACTGAAGTAAATAATAATCACTTGGCTCATCGTCAAATAACGTATATTCACGATTACCCAAAATTATTCATTCTAATTTAACGGCTCGATATTCTATGGAAATATGTGGAAGAATTTACTTCTGAAAAAAAAAATCAGTTTTTAAATTTTCACACCCGAATAAAAGTACATAAACGTTCGGCGTAATTGCAATTTCCGCATGAGCGCACGTGCTCATCGATCCTTTAATCGGCACTGAATGGTAACGGAAAACGGATAAAATGAAGCTGCAGGTGTTAACTAAACGGCGAACTTGTTTTTGTTTCGATATAACAACCGAAATATTGCTGAATACATTCGTTCGCTCGAAAACAGCCCCGGTCAATCAATCAAATCTGTCGAGTTTTGTTACGAAAAAAAGGTTCGTCGATGCTCACTGATACGGAAGCAATGTTCATTAAAACAAAAATAAAAAATAAAAGAAGAAAATTGAAACTGTGGGAAACTGACGCTCCAATTATCGCTGTCTCCATTTCCCTCCCGTCAATCTGCAAATGTGTGTCGGCCCGGAACGCCTCGTCACAAAGGTAACAACGATTGGTTAGCGAAAACACGCGAGCGGTGCAGTCATTGGCATACCCGCGTCTCTATTTACTCAAACGAATTTGCTAAGAGAGCCTGCCAATCACTGTACCAATTAACCGCAATTGAACCTCGAGCCAACACCAAGATTATCCGAGGCGAAGGTTTTAAACGCTCAGCTCGAAGGCTTCCCGCGAAGACCTTGACGAAAAGTGATAGTCATTGGCCACTTTAAGCCTCGAAAAAAAAAGTGTACTTTAGGTCTTTTTTTTCTGTCCATTGCCATCCGCCACGTCGAATTTCAGTGAGTGCAAGAGTGGCCAGTGACTGTGTCTTCTCGGCTGTCCTCGAAATTCCCGAGCAGTGCGTCACGGAACTTTGACCTCAAGCGACGAGAATGAGCGAGGCCGGGATCGAAATAGCGCGCGCGATTATAGAAACACGAGATTTCACGTGGACGCGACGATTCTCGGCTGGAGGATGTTGAAAAAGGCCGACATGTGATGCAAACGTGAGTCTGACTGGAACGGCTAGTAACCAGGGCAGAGCGATTGGTCTTGTAAAACCGACGAGCAGTACAGTTTTGGCATACCTGCGTCTCCATTTATCCAACCAAATTTACAAGAGACACTGCCAATCACTGTACCAATTACTCATAACCGAACCTAGATCCATTGCGAAGATTATCCGAAGCGAAGGTTTCATTTGCTCAGCTCGAAGGTTTCCTGCCACGACCTTGAATAAAAGTTACAGTCATTGGCCACTTTACGCCGCTAAAAAAACTTACTTTCTACATTTCTTTTTTGTGTCCAATGCCATTCGCCTCTTTGAATTTCAATGAGTACAAGAGTGGCCAATGACTGTGCCTTCTCCGGCGTCCTCGAAAGTCCCGAACAGTGCGTCACGGAACTTGACCTTAAAAAACGAGCGAGGCAGAGATCGAAATACCGCACGCGATTATAGAGACACGAGAACCCACGTGTGCGCGACGATTGGCTCTGGAGGATGTTGAGGAAGGCCGAAATGGATGCTTTCGCGTCGTCTGCGCCGGCGTAAAAATCTAACCTCCCCGTACGAATGTTCATTGAAATTCCTTTCGCCCGTTGAAAGCCCCAGTCGAGAGAATCACGCGTACGATTAATCACCGTCTTCGGACATTGAACGTGACCTCGACGGTCAACGACGCGATATCCCGAACGACCCACAATCGTGCCGATGCACTTTAGCACCTTTCCATGCTTTCCGTTCTCTCGAACTCCCATCGCGTCCCATTTGCCTTATCTAGCGAGACGGAAAGCGGCGGGAGGAGTCGCTTAATCACCGTGGAACTTGCACCGATTTCGCTCTCTCCCGCGGAAATATTATTGACGCCAAACTTCATCGCACGAATTTCGAAGATTGCATTACGTAACATGGCTTCGATCGACTGTCTCTCTAATGACGCAATTCGTAACGCAATGATCGTCGAATTTCTGCAACTACGTTGCAAAGTTAACTCTCAGCTGCTTGTAAAGTTAACTTTTTACCAAGGACGCAAAAGTACACAACAACAAAAGTTTGTACTTTTTGGAACAACTTATTTCCCACAAACGTCCACAATTTTTCATTTGTTAATTTTCGATCGCACCATCTGGCTCCAGTTATACAAACAAAAAGTACAAACTAAAATTGTTAGTGACATGGGAAATAAAAGAACAGGTTCGCATACTCAAACCTGAACAAACAAGTTTGTTGTTTGATCAACAAAATTATTTGTTACGAAACTTTGTATTCCGATCTTACGAACATAATTTTTGTATTGTGTACTCTGCACTACGCTTTTATTGAAAAGGCTCTGTACTTTGCTGCAGTGACGTCCATGCCGGAATTTCAATTACATAACGGCGCTTAATTTAGCGTCCCTAAAATGCAGCCTACAGTGAGACAGTGCTGTACAGTCCTATATACTCAGAGATAAGAATGCCAATCACGAAATGCACTTTTCTAATAACTACGGATGTGCCGACTCTGTTTTCCCATTGGACTATCCAAAGAATTTTCTGCATCCCAAAAGGTATCTGCCCAAGACTAAATTCCATCGAGTTCATCGAAAACAACAGCTGTGTTTTACATTGCACAAACATCACTCCATGAAACTTGTTTGGACAATAAAATTCTAGATTCAAACAATTTTTTTCTGCTTCCTAAAGCGTTAAGAGCGACTTGCCAAAGATGAAACTTGATGTCATGCAGATATATCTACACGGTCGTCATTTTCAGCGATGCGAGAAACAGCGTGCGTAATTGGAACTGACCATCGATTCCCGCCAAAATAACGTCAGAAATTATACTTGAAAAAAAAAACAAACGAAGAGAAAAACTCACAGATTGCGCCCACTTTGGAAAACCGAAGTCGCTGGTGACGAGTCGGTGAGTGTGGAGAACACCGTCGATGACTTGTCTGTCGATAACGTCCGTGCCCCGCACGTTGGTGTTCATGGGGTTGGGATATTTTCTGAGCGCGGCCTGCGCGACGGTTTCCCAGGGATGGCTGCGAATGAATCAAAAAGATGTGTCGTTAGGTTGATCGGCCGCGAATCCAAAGCGCATTCACGTAACTGCTTCGGAGATTTCTAGGTTAGGTCGGGAAGTTTGTCGTCGGGAGCTGCGACTTACTTAAACGTATGTTCGGACGTCCAAATCTTCATGTTTATCGAGTTCACGGGGCTCGTGCAAACGCCGATAACACTGTTAATTTAAACGTCACGACACACCGACGGAAAGGTCTTCGAATACGTGCGCAGGCACGTCAACCCGTCTGAGAATCTGATGAAAGAGACTCGCGATAAAAACGGCGACAGCAGCGTCGCGTGTATCGGTGAGCGCGTGCGGAGGCAGCGGCGAGAGGGGGGAAAGGAGGCGGTGCGACAATCGATTTCATTCGATATTTTTCGAGATTCAATTAGCGGCGCAACGTGCTGGGGGAGCCACGTGACATAGTCAACGCTATGTGAAACACTATGTCGCGGTGTCACTGTCAGTCCATTGCGAGCGCCAATAACGATATCTCTCACGCCCGTAACTCGAATTTAAATTCGACGAATGCATACAGACAATATCGATGTTCAATTAATAAGGATGAGGTTACAGAAATAGTCGTAAAAATATATTTCATCTGTTCATCATCTTTTTACAATGCAAAAGTCTAATGTTCCGAAGTATTATACAATATTATCTCTCAACGTTTTTTTTTTTTTTCATATCAAGCGTACCTACATGGAACTCTCATTCCACGTATTTGCATCTAACTTCCCTGCACTAGCCACTTGCCAAAATCCTATATGTAAAAGGTACGTGAAAATGGACTAGGTTTGTCAAAGTGGATATGCAGTGGCAGTGTTTCATAAACATTGTGTAGGGTAGAACCATTGAGTTTTCACCTCGCGATATCTTATATATGACTCGTACCCAATATCAGACATGAACACAAAAAATTGCTTTTGAAATATTTTTCTCAAAAATTCTTCATTCCGAACGGCTTTACTTTGTAATAAAATCAATATTGGCCTATCAGAAACAACTATTCCGCAAGTATTTTAAATAGTAATTACTTGAGCCGATCTTCGTTAAATACTATAATTTGTATTAAAGCAAAGAGGATTTGAAAAATTATTTTTTGTATTAAACTTTCTATAAACTGATAGTTGTAAAACCCCTGATTTTACAAACTTCGCTCAAAGGGTTAAGGAATAACAGTATGACTACCTATTTAAAGGAAAATAACTTAAGCAAGTTTAGCCAAACACGGATCAGAGTCTAATTAACATTAACGATAAATTCGATGTAACAAATTTCTAATCACGTTCTAATACGTCGACTATTGTTTTTATGATCTTTCTGCCGTTCTGATGGTTCAGCAGATTGAGCAACGGATCTTGCATCTTTTGTTCTAAGATTTTCACTAGTTCGATTCGCATGTGCTGCAACAACTGGGCGACCTGAAAAAAAATAATATTCCACAAATCCGCCAATAAACTGTTTCACAGCACTCTCCTCTACACGGCGAGGTGGTATCGGCTTACCGTATGAGATTCGACTGCAAACATGATCCAGCCATCTGCCAAAGACAAGATGAAAGTTCCATTGTGCTGTTCGATGTTCAGACCGTATCCGGAAAACAAAACTAGCGGCAACATCGAAACCATCGAAATTTCACGAATGAAAATTTTGCTAGTTTTAATTTTTTCCTGATAAACGAGATAAGGACTCGGAAAATATCCGACAGAGAAATTAACGGAAGATGGATGAAGATTGACGTAGCCATCTTCTTTGGTCTGGAACTTGAGTTCCTCTGGTTTTGGTTGTCTCGGTATAGCACCGCCGGATTGCACTTGAAACGACTTTTCAGGTGTGAAGATTTTGACCACGTTGGGATACAAGGCCGCGCACAATAAGCCTTGAAGTAATTTATAATTGTCGTTGTTTCCGTTGAGATCCGGACCAGTAATTTCAAGAACTCGGTCGACACCCATTTGCCGCCTCGGCATATTTACAGGAACGAAACCGATAGATACCAACAGTTCTAGCAGCTGATGTTTTATGTCAGCCAATGTGTGAAGCGTTCTCTGCGAGAGAAAATTTTCGTTGGCGAACACTTGACCGGCATAAGTACTGCGCGAACAGGCCTCTAACCATTTCTAAAAAATAAAGATTAGGTATGTTAAAAAATGTACTACAAATACCATACCGTTATTACGAATAAAAATAAATGCAATTGTTGTTCAAAGAATTATCACTCTTTTGTTCCACCTATTCGCGAGTATAAAATCATAAATACCTTATAAGCTTTTAGAATGGTCAGCTGGTCCGATTGTGCGGTTGTAAATTCTTTTCGTTTAGCGTCTACCTCGTGCCGCTTATCGAACGGTGAAACGAAAGGACTTTTGTGCGACAGACAAGCCGCGATTGTCAGCGCCGAATCAACGCAGCAAAATATACCTCCGTAGAGTATGAGCTTGCCGATTCGTACGTCGACTGGTAAGGCACCTAGGTGATGGCCGAGTGGCGTCAGATTGTATTCCGAATCAAAGGCGCCAACGTCTTGCAAACGCTTCAATGCGTCTGATACACTCTGTTGTGGCGGCGGTTCTAACACCCGTTCTAAGACAAAAACAACAAAAGAATAGTTTTATTCTAACATTTAATTGTTACTGTCTCAGTGAAGAAGCTTCGGTTTCACAAAAAAAAAAACTTCACCATATTTTTAGTATCATAGTGTAAAAAAACATTCCCTAGTAGTTGGAAAATATTATTTAGAAAAAGAATCCAAATGTACAGATGTGTCTGATGCCTTCTATAATTGGAACCTCAATAACTCGAAACACTTCGATCTCGAGCTGAAATTTGATACACGAGTCGAGAGGTAAATCATTTTGCCTCTTATTAATGTGAAGATGTAACATGTAATAATGAAATTTTTACCTCGTTTTTAATTTTATGAAAAATGTCGGTCATAAATGAGCCGCAGACTAAAATGTGCTATACAATATTAGGTATTGAATGAGGTTTTACTGCAATTATCACACCCACCTAAGACACCGTGAAGATCAGCTTTCTTTCCCATGTGCATTATTTGAATGCGCAGTAACAATGGTTCCAGAGGTATTCGAAGTATCTCAGGAATCGGCTGGGCCAAGAAGTGATACTTGAATCTGCAACGATAGTATTTGTAATATATATATATATGTATGATATAAAACCGAGTTTAACAAGGTAAACGATATAACTCGACGAACCTGTGGGATGTGTACAGATGAATCGAAACTCCAGGCATTACGCGACCGGCTCTACCTTTCCTTTGCAGAGCGTTTGCTCGTGAGACCCAACAAGTTTCCAAACTTGCCATATTCTGATTCGAATTAAATCGGGTTTCCTTCATTTTTCCTGTATCGACGACAAAGACGCAATCGTCTATCGTCACGGATGTTTCAGCCAAGTTCGTGCTAAGTACGATTTTTCTAACCCCCTCTTTAGGCTTTTTGAAAATAAGATTCTGTTCTTCGCTCGACAGTGTCGAATGCAACGGAATGACGAGAAATCGTCCACTTCGAGGGGAAAGTATCTTATTGTCGTTAAGGCAATCCCTTACAGCGGTTATTTCAGCGATACCAGGTAAAAATACCTGTAAATTGATTGAAATTATCATTATCGCATCTTTTTCTCGGTGATATCAGAGTGAGATGTAATTAACTCCAAATAATGCGAGCTAAAAGGAAGAAAACACATTTGAAGAAAAGTTAAATTATTTACCAATATCGAACCTTCCCGCGGATAATCGTGATCGCCGTCCACAATCCATTCCAAAACTTTTTCGATCAATTCGTTGTTTATCTTTTCGTGATCCATGACGTACAAGTTTTTATACGTTTGGCTCGAATAACCGGTGTATCTGCCGATAATTTGCGCCAACGTTAAGTTTTCATCGAGTATCGTATGCTTGGGCTGTACAGCGGATGAACTTTCAATGTCCGCAGCTTCCAACTCGATTTGCAACTTTTCCCAGCCACCCTTAATTTTTCGAGTATATCTGGAGTTCTCCTCCAGAACGTAATTCGTTGCTTCAAAAACATCTTCGAGAAAAATTTGTTCCACGGGAAACGTTCTGCCTGGGATATCCAGAACTGGTGAACCCATGAAGTAAGATGAAAAAGCGTCTGCCTTCAAGGTTGCGCTCATCAGTATTACTTTCAAGTCGGGACGCTTTGGAATCAGCTCCTTCAGCAGCATTAACAAGAAATCGCTGAAAATGATATTGTGTCAATAAATCTTCTTGTTTACTTGTCGTCAATAATTTCATTTTATAAAATCGGCTGATGAATCATGGAGACAGTCGACGTTTCGAAGTTGAAACAAAAAATACAAAAAACATTTATTAAAAAGTGCTTTGATGGAAACGCCCTTGTCCCGTGAGTAAATAAATAAATAAACAAATAAGTAATCAAACAATGATGATGATAAATGATTACCTTTCAGCACTTCTTTCGTGAACCTCGTCGACGATTATATGCGTGATCGATTTAAGACGCGGATCGCTAGACATCCTTTGGAGTAGTATACCGGTTGTGCAAAAAGTCAATCTAGTCAAACTGGACATTTTGCTTTCCAATCTAATTTGATAACCCACTGTGTTACCGATTCTTTCGTCTCTTTCCGAAGCAACTCTTTCCGCAACACCGATCGCGCTTATTCGTCGTGGCTGCGTACAAATTATTTCCGCATGTTCTTTGTTGGCGTCCGATCGGTTAACCAGCCAGTCGTCCAATAAAAATTGTGGTACCTGCGTACTCTTACCGCAGCCAGTTTCGCCGGAAATAATCGTTATTTGATTCTGTTCTACCGTTTCCAAAATTTCGCTCATCATTTGCCAAGCAGGAAGTTTTCGTCGACTTTCTTTCATTCTTTTATACGCCGGAGCTTGTTGTTTCTCGAAGAATTTTTCACGTATCTTGTCGTCCTGCTTGACGATTTCTTCCCACGGGACTTGGGCCCTACCGCTTCTGTTCGTCGAACCCATTCTGTAATGGGAAGCCAATGATTCGAGCGACATACCGTCGCATAATTTTGGGAACAAAGGGTCGTTTCTGTCGGGAAATTGTGGTTCGTTTTCTTGGAGGTAAGCCTTCATCTCGTATTCGTTCTCCAATAGCGAGACAATCGAGAACAAGGACGGTGTTCCACTCGTACAAAGATCTAAGGCCTCGTTGTAAAGCCTTCGAACAATCATGAGGTATTCGAGGCTCGGATAGACCATTTCATTCTTGTAGAAATACAGGTACGGTGGCTCATAAGGGTACTTGCAACCTAAGTATATATAATCGGAAAAATAATTATCAATTTTTTGTACTCTTATTCTATTTATTATATATCATATTAGTCGCTATACGTTTTATTCACATGATAAATAGTGTACCTTCTGGAAACCGAATCTCCAGTGTGTAGTAAGGATCGTGGGTTACAGCGGATCGGGCGGTCGATCGAGCTACCTCCGGTTGCTGGTGAAGAAATCTGCACTTTGTTCCAAATCTGCATTTACCATGCTGAAATAATCGGCAAATGTCTTTACTTTGAACTTTTGGTTTTTCTTCTGTTTTTTCCTCGTTATCGTCCAATAAATAATTCAGCTTCAGTGTGACTAGCCAAATTTGGTTTTTTATTTTCTCAAGGAACATATCGCCGTAGATAGATTCCAAGGCCGCTTTTTCGTCACTTCGTCGCTCCAATAATTCATTGGAGTCTACATTTTCTACGCCGTCTGTTTCACCGTAATCCTTTACTTCGTAATACTTTTCAAACAAGATTTCCAATGCTTTTCCTACGTGTCCATTTGTGAATGTCAAGGCTTCGTTGCAATGCGAACCGTGAAAGCTGGAAATAATTGAATAAATTTAGTTTTAATAAGGAATTATATACATTTGTATAGATTCCAAGTCAATTTGAACCTACATTCGGGCATAGAAAATAAATCCCTTTCTTTGCAGATTCTTTACCCCGAAACACATTTTGTCAAAGTGAAATTGAGCTATGGTGCACAGAGAGGACCAGAAAAGTTTCATTCCAGAAAAGATAAGGCAGCTAGTTAAGTTACAGAATGACAACCAGAAAAGTTTGGATCAGCACCCATTTCGGGTCCTTGTACTTGCGTTTAGGGGAAGACGAACAATTCCTTTCATTATGTAATTTGCTATCAAACTAGTCGCGTCACTGTGAATATCTCCACACCCAATGTATAAACGCACCCAGAAATGGAAATTTTTATACAGGACAGGAGAGTTGGCACTGGGTGTAACTTTTCTGGCAGTGTCCAATTTATTAGATATACTCTCGAGACTGCGAATTTTCGGATCGTCTGCACCGTCGCAGATCACGCCTGTAGTTGCAGGCGTGATTAGCGATTGGGCTGGTGATTCGATAATCTCGATGGGCTATTGGAGTGACCTAGGTATACAAAATCGTTTCGGAAGAGTGGGTTCCAAGATAGCCAAAAAGTATCCAAAGTAGCACATGTCGATCTGGTATAATACCTGTAACTTTCCAATTTTGAAGTGGCAAATTGTCTCGTGAGTTGGTCATGAGATTTCGGATTAGTGTCCTTTGTAGAATAATCTACGACACCCTTTATCACCAAGTTGCCTCTGTCCAACCAATATTGTCTCCCCAGGTTCGTTCTTTTATTTTGAAATTCCGATGCGTCGCTGACCTTGAATTTCTAGACAAATAAAAAGATACCACGAAACAATCATGTTTACATAAATTTTACTAAGTTATGAAATACTTGATTTATTTAATAAATATACTCTTACCGATCCATAGACGTGTTTTAAAGTTTCGTACAGTTGCTTTTCCGATTCATCCGCTATTCTCAGTGTTTGCATTTCAACCTTAAGATGACTGTGGTGCCGTGGCCCTGATTCTTGTTTACTTTCTGGTCCCTTTGAAACCTTTGACACAACTGTTTTTGGTGGTGGACTATAAGTGAATTCATTTATCAGTCGATATATCAGAGCTCCTGGCGATACTAATTCAAGACAAACATGGATAATGTATATCCGTCTATATTATCAGTTTCCAACCTGTTTCAAAATATCTTTACTATTCAAAGTTCACCATAGCGTTATGAAACAAGTGTCACCGCATGTTACCATTGCGATTAATAAACCATGTAAAGAATGTATTACAAAAGCTCCAGATTGAGAAATGTCTATGATAATTAAAAGTAAAAATAAGTAATTGCAGATCGATTTGAATAGTTAGCTACACGTTGCCGAGTTTTACATTTTACAAATACAAGTTTTACATTTTGCGAAGAAATTTTTTTGCACATATATTAACGTTATCCCAAAAAAATAATTTGTTTAATTAATTTTTTAGCATGTTAATCAAAAAGTAAATAAGCCGGAGGAAATAAGATTTTGTGACCGAAAATAAATGTTGTATCGACGAATCTAATGAAAATTTGTTGCAAATGGTTTTTCGTACAAGAGGTTAGGGCACGTTTTTCATCTTACGCATTTGTGTTTTTTCCTCGTTTCACTTCCAAACAATAATCGTCCATTAATTGGGCACTGTAGTGATCCATAGTGGCTTCAAAATGTTCACTATATATAAATAAGTGATTTCACGATTTTGACATATTTTATTTATTGTTGGGGACTGAGGTTGACGGTCAGTTACGGTAACGGGTGACCGATGATACGGAAGCTGTGGAGTAGGAGCACAGACGCGGTGTGACAGTCTGTATACCGAACTAACTTCATACAGCATACGTCGTCGGTATTCGATAGCGTAGTGGTGCATGATTCTAGGTATAGGTAGTTAGGTGGGTCACAGGTTCGAATCCCGTTCGAAGGAAGTTCCGAAAATATAAAAGCGACATTATCAATTTTTTTCACACCAGTACTACCCTATCCCAACCTGCTAGGGTAATGTTGGTTTCTCCGCGTGGATGAGACCTACCCACTCTCCTCTACCATCATCCCAAAGTTGGTTAACGTCGGGTTACCATCCCTCGTTTAATCACAAATAAATTTGTCGCGCGGGCTCGTTCTCGCTGGCACCCTTAAGGGCATATTTATATATGCCCTTATATGATGTTATAGCATCAGTGGCGCTTACGGAGGAGCGAAAGAGACACATTCGGAGAGGGGTTTCACATGCTCCGAAGGTCGAAGACAGCGATTTTTGTGGTCATCTCCAACGTCTTATTAGGCTCTCGGAAAAATACGGTCACAACAGATAACTCTAGAACAACTGGTACTTAGAAGAGCCCAGTAGTTTTGATTTCGTGCCGGTAGAAGGTGGAATAAATGCAATGATACCATTTATATCTGCAATATATTAAATAATTATTAATTAGATACAATGTGCGATAGTAATTCGAGGTCATGGTATATACAATTTTCCATATACTCTCTGAAACTTCTCCATTCCATTTCAATCGTCCGTTGTATTAAGTTTTTTTCTTTTTGTTTCTCTCATCTTTTCACAGAAATATCAGGCTCTCAGTTTAGAACACAGTCTGCATTTACCGAAGGCTTACAGAAAGTGTTCGTTGTTAATTTTAATATTTTCTCTTTGCGGAAAGGAGCCTACCGCGCGAGCTTATTTGATCATTTTTATATTTTATAATAATACATCGACGGAAAAAGGCGTTTCACCATTTGCGCGTATCGTTTTCCTTTTCTCTTGAAAAAATCGCTTACTAGTAGCGGACTCTAGATTAATTAATTGATACTTTTTGGTAGAGAAGACACAGCAAGCATTCTTTACTGTGCGGGCATCGGTAAAACTTGAGACACTTACCAATAATAATAATAATAATAATAATAATAATAATAATAATAATAATAATAATAATAATAATAATAATAATAATAATAATAATAATAATAATAATAATAATAATAATAATAATAATAATAATAATAATAATAATAATAATAATAATAATAATAATAATAATAATAATAATAATAATAATAATACAAGGCATTACAACGAATTAATCATATTAATAGCGGTAATAATGACCATGATTCGAAGGTAGCATCTTGATATCGCTTACACAATAGTTTAGGAAATAAAAAATTCACTGTTCCGAATATTAACACAATCGATATGGAGATTTTATCTAAGCAACAGTTTATTGTCAGCGATAATCCATACTAGTATAAATTCATAAGACCGATATATTCTTGTTGAAACGACGTTAATAAGAAAATTGTGCTTCAGATGTGTCAATAAAGTATGTGTTAAGAAAGTAAGACGTGTCAATTCAAGATTAAAAATGATTTCCATACGCACAAGATTTCCAAGAGCATATCGGTAACAATAAACTCGTGATTTAATCAACAAATGTATCCGGAACACGAATGAAAAAAGTAATAGCAATTAATTTTCTAACTGTATTTCGCGCAGTCTTTTTTGTACGAAGACCATGTTTTTGTAAATAAATCGTTATTAACTCATTGTGGCATTATGGTTAATAGCTTAAAATTTTTTCGAGTATTTTGTCTTCATTCCGATTTACTCTAGCCGGAATCAAAGTTGAACGGAAAAGCGAACTCGTCACAACCTACGAATCACGTAGCAACTGTAATGCGACCCAATTTTTTTTTCTCATAATAATTTGTTTATGATTTCATTGCTTATCTGCAAATACTTGAACGCCACAAAAAGTTGCTCCAAAGCTGCATTGTAGGTGGGAATTATTTTTTTTTTGTTTTTACCGAAACGCGACTATTTGAAATTTGCCCGTAAATAGTTCTGGAATGGTTGCATTCAGGTACATCGATCATAAAGCAAACTCGTTTGTTACTGTGGACTGCTCCATGACTTTCGCGTGCTCGGTTTATTCATTAAAGTTGAACTGTGGTTGCTTTTTGTTTCGTAGGGACTGTTGCATTTTAATTGAATATCGATGCATTTCCAGTCATGCAAATTGAATCAAACCGAGTTTTAACTTATACGTAATGACAATGCAATGGAATTGTTAAATTGTGGTCGCACCACTCCGCCAGATACCTGGCCGTTAATGGGATGATTTTTTCTCTCTTTTCTTTATGTAACAAACGTATTCATATATCTTCCTATGCAAAAAAGTAATGTTTAATTGCAAATGCGGCGATAAAATTATCGATTCACTTCGGAAATCTTGTAGAAAGAATTTATTCATTTGACTAAACTGTTGTCAGTCGACTTCGCTTTAGGGGGCGAACAATAGATCATGGCGATGGAGTTACACAAACGCATTCACACGTAAATAGATACTAGATTACGGTAAATCGGAAGATTTAGCTCATCAACCTATAAAAGAAAATTAAAAAATAAAAACAATACTGATAATGGGATTTAGAGATTAGAACAAAGAAGTATACATAATATATATATATATATATAAACAGACGAGATAAAAAACGCCGGTCGATAAAATAAAAAAGTGTTATCGTTAAAAACGTTTGAAATGAAATTGTAATAAATAGTCAACGTATATAATAAAATGATTGATGAATTTTTGTTATGGGAGGGGTATAGTAATAATAATAATAATCGATAGGATGCCTTTGATAGTCCTTTCGTGAGATAAAGTCACGGCCGGTTCAAGTTGCATCTATGCCGCGATCGTATTCGAAGTGAACTTTGTCAGCGTGTCCGTTCAGAAATGACGTAGCCGAAGTAATAAATACTCATTTTGTTTTTAAATGTGCGTTTGTACTGCGAAACGGAAGTTTCTGAACAACATACCTGCGTCTGATAAGATTTCAAAATTTTGTTTTATACTCTCACATTAAACATAAGTTATAGATTACAATGATAGTTTACATCCATTAGTTTAGAGACATCGCGAAGTTTGTTTCATACGTGTACTCGTAACTCACGTGTGCGCCACAATTATAATATGGATATGGGGTCAGACACATTATTAAAAAAAAGGGGAGGCGAAGAAATCCGATTTTCTAAAAATACTCAAGAATATCAAGGACGAAGATAAGGTACTTCCAAGTTCATAATTCGCAAAACTCAACATAATTTTCACATTTCTGTTCTTCAAACGTTTGTGTTACTTTAAAAAAATGCTACTCGCATCTTGCCTCGTACCGGCGCAAAAATCAATAATTTTTGTTGTTGCGTTTTCATAAATCCGGGTTTGAAAAATGGGCGAAAGGCAGCAAATTTTTTTTTTTTTTTAAATAGCCATCTCGAGCTCTCTTGCTCTCCTCGTCCAACCAATTTTATGTTTGCCTCGAGGCTTAACAGCTAAGAGAGCTTGTCATCTAGGTAGATGAAATTTCTCGATTTAAAGTCTTTCTACAGTTGCAAAATCTAAGGAAATACAATTATTCTGTTTGTCATCTTTATCGTACATTTATCCCGGTCGGTTGTAATTTTTCGAAACTCGTAGTACACCTTTCCGTGCTAAATTACGGGCTCCGGTGACGGTAGATTTTTACCAAGCGTCAATTATTTTTAGAGTGAGACCTCGGGTCCACTTGCCTGTGATCTGATCATTTTTCAATTTTTTTTTTTTTTTTTTTAATTATAAATAAACGTTTACCCGATCGATAGAATTCTCGACGCACTTTCGACATTAGGGCAGCGGATAGTCTTTGGTCACCGAAGAAACCTATTGATATATACTATTATGGGTTGGCGCGGACCATTCGTTAAATTATTTATAATACATTTCTACTATTTGTCTCTTTTACTCCGATAAATTTGTTTATCTGGTTTTAGAAATTGCTTTTTGACCAAAATTGGAGCCCGTTCGAGAATACCAGTTTCTGGCGCGAAATATTTATTATAACTATAGGTTTATCTTTATGTTAATACCGTGGAGATTTTTTTACTTCTTCGTTCCAGCACGCGATTCAATCTTTTAGAATTCTTTATAACGAGACTAGAAATTCGCAACTAAGAGAATCGCAATCGTGTCTCTTACCCAAGGATTCTTCTCTCGGCGTCGTTTCTTTTTTCTCGAATTTTCGTATGCGGTCTATCTTTTTTTTCTATAGTCTTCCAACACCAAGATCACACACATATTCAATATAAAAGTGTTTTTGCTCGTTAGGTACTGCAAGGTTAGATCCTTTCGCACGCCGA
The DNA here is from genome assembly GCA_964017025.1 of Stenichneumon culpator. Classification (NCBI taxonomy): domain Eukaryota; kingdom Metazoa; phylum Arthropoda; class Insecta; order Hymenoptera; family Ichneumonidae; genus Stenichneumon; species Stenichneumon culpator. Next base: position 11,840,400 of record OZ024779.1, on the reverse strand, counting down.
AACGAAATATCTATTGCGATACAAGTTGAAAATTCCGAGTGAAAGTAGCGATATCAGAATCGAAAACTCAATCGTTTCGGCTCGGAGCTTGACTATTAAAGGAAACAGGTAAGAAATCCGATATTCGACGAGTGTATAGGGAATCCGGTACATTTCTATGCGGAATTTGGTAACCTAATCCGAGTCCTCTTCGACCGTTGGTGGCAACATGGCAAGATGCTGGGCGCTCAGCATCTCTCTGGATAGGGCGTATTCAGCGAGAGCACGATGGCAAAAGACATACTGATCTGGCATTTGAATACTGTGGGCACGCTGGGCTCGTATTCGCTCGACTGTACCACGAATATCTACAGTTCCAGTGTCTTCCAGCCGGGATATGCAAATGTCCAGAGTGCAAAACGTTCCTGAAAATTGCAATGAATGTTGTCATAGTGAATATTCGTTTTTGCTTCGTTCCAGAGGAAGGTATGTCGATATGATTAGTTATTAGTATTATTTCATTACTAAACACGATAATTGTTCGACAGCTTCTGGTGAATGAAAATGTTCATATTTACTTAGATCAGAAATCGCCAGAGAAAGCGTCGAAATAAAAATCAGTTTGCATTACGCAACCAGTTTTGCGTTGGTCAAACCAGAAATTATTGAATCGATAAGAAAGTTGAACAAATTCGTAATATTCATTCAGCCAAATGGTGATATGATCCGATAAATATAGTTCGTGGCTACTTTGAATCTACGAAATTATCTTGATTTTTTTTTTCATTCCGCACTGACTGGTAAGATGTTTTTATGAACTTGAGGGCAAGATGCTGCCACTTTTTCATTTGTTTAAATATTTTGCAGGTAACGTGTAATACCTTAAGTGTTCATTTATTAGCAACACCACAAGCTCAGCAGACAACTATAGTGGTGACTGAATCGAGATGGATTCATTGTCCTTGATCGAGGAAAGAAAACCATGCGATGTATAATGAGCTTACTCACCTGTCCTGCCTATGCCAGCACTACAATGCACGACTATAGGCGGCCCTCGTGGGTGACCAGCCCAAGTGTCGCCTCTGCTCGCTAAGAGCTTATTCTGTTGCTGTCTGACTAAAGACAGGAACTGCAGTAGAGCCTTGGCAGATTGTGGAACACCGTAATCCGGCCAGGCAGTGTACAACATGTGGCAAACTTCTCTGGTCTCATCAGTCTATGAAGAAGAAAACAAGGATAAGCACTAACCACACACGACTAAATTTCCATAGGAAAAACTGTACGAACCTTCTTATTGGTGAGAAGTAGCATGGATATCGTGTAGTCTGGATTTGTTTCAACTTCGAGGGTAGTTACTGTGAAGTTACCAGCGGAAACTTCGTCTCTCGGCTCAGGGCCCCAATACTGTGCACACTTTGTCCGGCCCCGTTCCACGACTCTGCAAATGAAAAGTCATCGTTTAATGTTTTTATTTTTATTTGTGTGAAGAATAATTAGCAACAAAATGGGGATACGGTTTCGATGTGCGGAAAAGCCGTTACGATAATAACAAAAGTACCGACACTTTTAGTCGACACTAATGGCATTTTGAATTCAATAATCTCACCTAGTCGTCATCACGACAACAAGAGTTTGCTGTTCCCAGATCATTCTCCAAAAGTCACCGCACGTTTTTGGCAATGGACCCTGTGTACTGATGAACGCGTTCTTTTGCTTGTAACCATCGACGAAATTAGCGTTGATGTAATCGGATGTTGCGTCCCCATCAATTTGCGAGAGACAAACTCTTGTGTGGTCGTAGCATAGAACGTCCGTATATCGATTCTTCGATTGATTTGGTTTGAGTCTGAAAGCGAAAAATATAAATATTTCAATCGATTCGCATTCAGTTCAACAATCAAATACTTGTCTAAGCCTGGCGCCCTCTAAATTTGACCTGGCAATATCATAGAAATAAACAAGACACCAGTTTCGGTAACGCGGTACCTATTCGTTTATCAAATGGTGGACGATGGCAAAAGCACAGCTAAGCTGGCTAAGCTGGAGTGACACGCAACCGAAATCGGGGCTTTTATCGTATTGCACGAGAAAGTCGCAAACAAGTATTAAAAAAGGGGGCAGTAAAAGCTTTGTTTCATTGCTAGTATATATAATAATTTCAGAACTATTTACGAACGATTTCTATAAAGTTTAGTCACAGAGGCGTTTCAGTAAAAAAACAACAAAAAACGAATGCAACTTTCGTTGCATCGATCATTAACTTTTGTCAGAGAAAACAAACTACGTCGCATAACGGCTATTTTGTGACTGCTACGACGCTTTTTCGTTTAATTTTATTTCAAATTTGACCGGCTGCTTTCTAGATTCCTCTGCTCGCCCGGAATCACTAGTGATATTGCGTTGAAAAAAAATCATGTTTTGTAGATTTTTGACGTACTTGGCATTGTTGAAAGAACCGTCAAGAGGTCTCTGTTTGATCTCATCGTAATCGGCTACGAGGCCAGCGCGTCCTCTCGAGTGTATGGCCTCGATAAGTTGCTCCATACTGACAGCCTGCAGACCAAGATCGCCGTGAAGACTATCATCGTCGCTGAAGCCGGAACTGGCAGAGGACGGAGGCTGTACCGGCGACGGAGCTTCGTCGCTCCCAATCCATATATCGCCATTAGTGATTTCGATGTCGCCAATGTTGACGACGCCGTTTTTCACTTTGTGCTTGTCGGTCACAGGACTAGTTGGATTACTGACGGACGTTTCATTAGGATTTTGGTTAATTGTATGGCTCTTTGATGTGGGCGATAGAGGACTACCCACTCTAGGGGTAACCTGGATAGAAACAAACAAATCATCAATTATTTTTATTTATTTGCGAACATGAAAATAATTTATCGATCTATTTATTGGTCCATTATACATGAACTTTATCTCCTCTTTCTGCTAACTTTGTTCTTCTCTCAAACGAATTGCAAAATTGTTCATTTGGCAAATGGCAACCGCACAAAAGTTGTTTCTATGGTGAATTCATTGGCAAACACTGTTGTCGATTTTTTAATGCATTAATCAATGTTGTTACATTAGAATCCCGTTTATCTGAGGTAATGTGGGGAGACGGTACCACAGGTACTTTTTGTACTTTAATATATTAAAAAAAGTAACACATAATCTAAATGCATGCAATAAAGTAGCAATCATGGACTACATTGTATGTATCGCACAGGCATAGCTGCACCATCCATTTTATCTGTTTCTTTGTATTATGCGAGAATACACCTCGATTAATACGGAGTGCTCGGATGAGTTCGGTGTCTCAGATAACACGGAGTCTTTGTTGGTCAAAGGCTGAATAAACAAGGTTGTACCATACTATATTTAATGTGAGATTACTAAATTCGCATGGACGATTGGTAATTGGTGGTACCAGTTATGAATAAAATATGTGTTTTTCTCTTTAATTTTCTTAACATCGGTGCGAAGGGACCAGATGGAAAGACAGTACCTAAAAGAATAGGTCTAAACGAAGGTGACAATTAATCGTACCTCGCAGAGTTCGCCCCCGCTCCGATTCGTCATGGACTTGAGACAATGGAGCAGCCACGCTTCATGCTGTACCTCCAAGGTGCCCCCTAAACGCCGTGGCAACGATTCTCGAGGTATATGAAGCGTCAATTGTGGAATAGATACGGTGAATACTCTGTCTCTCAGTTTTTCACGAACGAACAGTCTGAGGATTTTGAACGGTGCTTTGAACCACAGTGGAGCTGTTACAATCAACACTTTTTTCAGTTTCGCTGGATATCCACCCTGAAATCATACAACCTCCTTCAGTGAGACTCGACCAATTCTTGATGTTTGATGCAAAAGAAAGAATCAGAATAATTAGTCAACTTAAAATTTTTAAGGTCAACGTGATATTAAAAAGTTAGTAATTTAAACATGACACAGCAATTTTAGTTTCAAAACTAATACGTGACTTCCACATTTAGAGCGAGGGGGAAGGGGAAGGAAGTCGAAATAATTACTAGCGAGTGACGTTTGGGGTTAACCAGGTGAGTTTTCTTTCGAAAGGTCAAAAGCTGAAAAAAATTGATTCTCGAGTACGGGTGCAAAAGAAAAGTTTATCCTGAGACCGAATGAATTTACGACGAAAACATTGTCGGTTCGGCGTACCGAACGAGATTTACTCGCGAGAAAATTTCGTCAATGTCAACCCCCCTCGAAAGAGCCCCGGAATAAAACTACCCTTCCCTACGCCGCCTTACGGTCAGAGGGCGGAAGTACCGCAGCAACGGTACAACCGCAACGCCGCTACGCGCTCGTTTAGCAGCCGCTGCTGCTGCTACTGATGCTGCCGCACAGTCGAACACAAACCAAAGAAACTTAACGCGCCCTCGAACGGGGTAGTTGCGCTACGGTAACTTTTCATCAGTGAAGTTTATTGACAAGCGATTCTTCCACTTACTCGAGAGATAGGGAGTATGCTTCGAGATAATACAAAGAAAAATTGCAATACCGTTACTATACGAGACGACGCACAGACTCGCTTACTTGGGTAGTCAATCGATAACACTCGGTTAAATTCCCCTGTGCACAGTCGATAACTGTGGTGAAAATGAGGAAACAGCTGGGACGCTAAAAGGTCGAATGATCAAATATTCTAAGTAACCACCGAACACTGTACTTGTAAGAGAAACTTTTGCAGCTTGTGGCGATGGTTTTCGAGTAGATTTTTTATAAACGCGAGTTGAAAGAAAACTTGTGTCGCAGCTGAGTGTCACTTTCTGTGGTAAATTCTTTGAAATCCGGGCCAGCAACGTGTCACAAAGGTCCACCAACGATTACTGACCAAGACCGTCGTGACGTTTCAGACGTTTGCACATGCGCAACTCGACAGCAACCCCTCTCGGGTTTTCGCTTTGCAAGCCCCCCGTACCCCTAATGCTTTCCGTGCCAGAACTGTACCTTCGCTTCCCCCAATGCCGCCGAGTAAAGGGGATTGCATGGCGCGCTGAACCGTATCGAAGAGTGGCATATTAAGGGCCAACGGCGTTCTAATAATAATAGGATTCATAATAAACGAGAGCTGCGTTGTTAAACCGTGGCATTTCAAGGTTAATCGTTAGTGGGCGATTGTAAAACACGTGTAAACGGAAGAATTCGTCCGTGAAGAATTTAAAAGCAGCGTAATTACGGTGGACTGCATTACCCCGAATCAACCCACTCCGCAATTTTTGATAATCTTACAATGCCTCGTTTTGCGATTTGTCTCAAACTGAAATAACTCGAAAACGTGTAAAACTGGAAATGATTTTCCCTACCTCTATTGGAAGCCGAGATATCGACGTTTGAAAATCACGAAAATCGACGTTTTTTCGAAAGTGGCTCAAACATTGAAAAATCGTTGTTTATTCGTTTTTTTTTGTCTCAAAGCTATATTCGGTGATTTTTTCCCGCTGATCACGAATATAACAATTATTTTAGTCAAAACCCAATATTTTCCATTTAAATCCCAAAATACGATTTTTCGTGCATAAAATCGAGCCCTTCAATGTCGATTTATACTTTAGGCAAAAAAGGCCGGCGGATTCATGTTCAGCGGGCGAAAATACTTCGAAATACATTGCAGGTAACATTAGACGAAAAATAAAATAAAAATTCGTCATAAAATGCCAAGACTGTATTAGCTTAGCCGGCTAATGTAGCTTGACCACCTAAAACGGCCAGTTAAACGTTTTAGCCGGCTAAAACGGCTAAAACGGCCGGCTAAAATAGTTTAGCCGGCTAAGACAAACTATAAAATCCATTAGCCGGATAAGATAATTTAGCCGGCTAAGCCGGCCTATCTGTACAGCCCTAAGCCGAACCGAGCGGCGAAGGTCAGAAAAACATTTGCCTTTCTCTGATACGTTGTGAAGCTCATTTGACAGTCATGGAAAATTGAAATTTTAAAGAAAGTGCTTTTCCAGTACAGAAATGACAATTTCAGAGAAAATCAACAAAGCTCGTATATTTCAATAATTATTGACTGCGATAACTCGGAGAGAAAATAATATATGCCCCGAACAGTTAAGAATACATTCAGAGAATACTTCTGCTTTCTCTTAAAAGTGCTAAAACTGTGAGATTCGGTAAAAGTTTCGGAAGACCGTTTCAAAATTTTTCAAAGTGCGATACACTTGGCAAACTACATATTTTATTCAGGTGTTTATTTTATGACAATATTGGTGATTACAACATTTGGGATCGCGAGGGTATAAAGTTGGGTAAGAATACAATTAAGGATCTGTTTCATCATGTGTATTGTGGGTTAATCGGGTTAAGAAATACTTACCTACTTCACATGCACGAATACAATTAGATGACTCACAATTCTGACGTGAATAATACATTACAACAGTGCTAAGTAATCGATATACTTTACCTTCAATAGGGTGAGTATTTTTTGTGACAGATCATAATCAAAGTTCTGATATTTACTGTCTGACATGTCATAAATGAAGACCAAACCGTGCCTTTGAGTTTCCGTACTTTCCAATGCTGCGTCTAGTTGATACACGACGCCCTGCTCGATATGACAAAAAATAAATAAATAAGAAAGAAAGAAACAATTTTTCGTTTTAGCAAAGTTTACAAGGTTCAAGCGTCCTAGGTACCGACCTGCAAAGTGGTTTGGTGTGTAGTGGTTTGGGGTAAATGCAAATGGGCTGTAAAAATGGCTATGGCCGCACCTGTAGCGTCTCGCGAGGGCTGTAAACAAAACGATATGTTCTATACAGGAAAATAATTCGCAAATTAATTAGATCAAAAATATTTTAAGAAATTGAAGTTGAATTTATTGAAGAAGTAATCAATTCCGTAAAAATTGAAATAGATTTTTTTTTTTTTTTAACGCGCCGAGTAGAAAACTAGGAGTCATACCAGAACTGTAAATTTTCCAGTTCGTAGTTCACTGAGAAGAGGTTCCTGAGTAGGGTAAAGAAGTGCGAGTCCTTCCCGTCTTCGTGTCGCCTCGTGCTGTTCATAAAGCGCCAAGGCCCTCGATACTTCGAATTTTCGGGCGGTTAGGAACTTTAAGGCTGTGCTCCAAGATACGGGGCCAGCTCTTCTGCCAGCTCGACACTTATTAACCGCCTCTATGAACTCCTTCGTAGCCTATTCCGAGAAGATTGTAAATATCTTTTGGTTACTCAGCGTATTAAGGACATGTGTTTATTGCATTCTAGACATGAGTGCGAATATTTTTCCAACAACGCAATACTTGTTTTCGTAATGCATGGCTTACAATATTTGTAACTACACAGTCAGATTTCGAAGCACTAGTCTGATGAATCTTAAGCAGAGCTGAGCAGTACTTGAAGTACCGGGTATTTGTTTGGTACTTCGAGTACGTACTTGAGGTACACGCGTACTTTTTATTCAAGTACGAAGTACAAGTACTTCTTTAGTACGGGTCATTTCCGGTTTTAAAATCTCATTTTGCAACTGGAAGTGACGTTTCCGGTCAGAAGTCACTCCCGGTCGGCAAATGATATTTTCAAACCGAAAGTGACGATTCCCCTAAATGACGTCATATCCGGTCGAAAAAGCGAATTTCAAACCTAAAATGCCTCTACCTCTAGATGACGTCAGTTCCGGTCGAATAATAAGATTCTCAAACAGGAAGTGGCGATTCCCCTAGATGACGTCACTTCCGGTCGAAAAATGAGGTTTTCAAACCGGAAGTAACGTTTCTCTCTGATGACGTCACTTCGCAAATTTCAGTTACAGATTTTCTACAATAAATTTTGCGGTTAATTTTGACCGTTTCAATTATATGAGATGTAGGTATTTTCTATGTTACGAGAAAAGGTGTTGGGTAGTTTGCACATGGTTTTCTTTTTTATTACTATTTTGCGCGTGCACAGTAATCCTCATAGAGGATTACTTTCTCTATGAGGAAGCTAAAATCGATCACCGAAAATTCTTATAGAGAAAGCTATGCCCAACATTATGGGGATTGGTGTCGCAAAAAAAATTTATTCTGTAAAGTCAACCACTTACACTCTTAAACTCTGAAAGTCTCTCAAGAGTACACATTTACTAAGACTCTCTATAAGAAGTCTAGATGAATTAAGGGGATTGGTAAGTTATAAGTTTCCTACAGTTTACCTTTTTGATTTTTTATCTTGATTACGTCTTTTATTTAACAAATTTTATGTTTTATTGAAAATCGGTAACATGAGACGATATCGATGGTCTACCACCGAAACAGCATATAGGCTATGCTGATGCACGGCCGGTAGACTTTTATGGAATTAAGTAATCGATATAACGTGGTGATATCGTACACGTTCAAATGCACAGAGACGTTAGTGCATAGCTTTATCGCGAGGTTCAAAAGATTCCACATGGATCATCTAGTGTATTTGCTTTGTGTAATATTTTATGTCCAGGTACAATTTTCATAGACGATATAATTCATGGGTTCATATGCTATATAGTATACTTTAAGCGTGTACAATTACACACATGCATAAGCAATCAGTCGGTCGGACATTAAATAGTTTAAACGCCGGTAATCCGGTGCTCTCTCTCGCCTATACTGTGTATAATACAGACGTATATGTGTGTGTGTGTGTATATATATATATATATATATATATATACAACACATATAGCTGGAGCCGACTCATGCAAACAACAACCTTGCTAATTGAGAGTTGGGCGTTACGTACTGCGAAACAGTACTGATGTCTTAGAACTGCGGAAGTTTGAAAAACGACAAGCGCATATCAATTAGATTCTTAAGCCCCCGACCCTCCATGAATAAAATCATTCTCGTCATTGTTAATCATATATGATTTCTTACGGGCTCGTGGCAATCTAAAGTATGAATAATAGGACAATGCCGTGTTTTCCTGTCACGAGCGATTGAGAAAGTTGTAACAATAGAGTATACGTGCATCGGTTATATGTTTAGTCTCTATACATAAATTTCGTATAGGCGCCTGTTGATACGATTATTATGCAAGAATCGTTAGCTGGATGTGATATATAGTAAACTAGCGGGTGTTTCTTTTGTAGCCCGCTTTTTTGTATACGCTAAATGGTTATGGTATAGATTTTTCGGATTCTCGATCTATTTACATGTGTTTTACGTTTAAGATTTGTCGCGGCATCGGAAATCCAAATTGAACGTCAAAGAAATTCAAATTGCAAAGAAGTTTCGAAAGTACATATGACGTCGGGATTTTAGACTACACATTAACAGTGTTCCAAACGATTTTTTTTAATGTACTTTTTACTATCAACAGGTTTTTAGTACACATGCTTGGGATGCCAGCATTATTTCCGCTGTCAACTTCCGTCTCTCCCGCCCGCAGTTATTTCCGGTACCCCACCCTCTCAGGATAGACGGCAGTGAATGCGGAGGATGCTGCCAGGGACGACTCGACAGCTAACGAAAAAACGCACTCTATTCACGCAGTGATACCCACGCGTATATCTCTGGTATTAATCACGCCGCAGACGATCGATTATCGTATCAATAATAATAATAATTCGCCGGTGACATTAATACCAAAAGTCAGCAAATGCATGGTACATCTGTTCCCAGGCTAAACGTGACGTGCCGTCGTGCGACACTTTGAGTTAATATTCACGATAGCGAAATGACTTTAAAACGATATTTTTTTCTTCGCGCCTCATTTCGGCCAAGCGCACGTAAAATTCTTACAATAACGCGAAGTATAGAAAAAGTATTTCATACGGACAAATACGAAGTTAAGAGTTTCAATGGAATTAAAAACAATAAATGTTCTTTTGTGCCCTTTATACAATGTCTTTGCAGATTCTGCGTCTCTATATTCAGCCGCCATGTGCGAGACACGTTTGTTCGTTGTCTGTTCAATGAAATTTCGAAAGACCTTACCGAGAATTGTATTGCTCATGAGTGACCAACGTGTTCAAATGACTATTCGATGCAAATAATCCAAACGGAAGACTACGCAATAATCATCACTGAATGGTTTTTTGTGGGCTTATATGGATATTGCTAAAATTGTAATTGGACATAAAAATTGTATAGGATTTTTTGTTTGAAAATCTAATTTATCAGCCATTTGAAGTATTAACATTCGGCTGTCATCTTCAGAATAGATAAGCCCCTTCTGAAAGTACAGTGTTTATTTTGTCGATGATGATTGATGTTGGAATCGTCAAGGTGGGTTTTGACGTAGGTTGGAAATTCGTTATCATGAATCATTCCCGGCTGTTAGATATTGCAACGACCTCAATGTTTGCCTTGCACGTTTGCGTCGCGAACGAAACAATTAGGAATCACTTACTTGTTCCTGTTCAACGGTTAACACAGCCGCCATCTTGGCTCAACACCAAACACAAAACCTCGGCCAGCTAAGATGACTAGCGCCACGTAGAGAACGCACTCACAACTACTGTTTTATAACGGTATAATCGAATCATAACTTTAATCAATCGACATATCAAATTCACTGGCACATGAGCGCACGCACACACTATGACGCATGTACACAGACTCGATGTAAGACAGTACACTATTGGTCGCAGAGCTTTCGATTAGAGAGTATCATGTCTCACGGCCACGCTGATCCTTCATGTGACAGACAACGGGACAACACACTTGTTCGAGCGTTCGATTCCTTCGCCTTCGACTATGCATCTCGAAAATAGCCGACTAGAAGGGGCTGACGAAAACAAGTCTGCGTAATCATCACATAACGCCATCTAATTAACCCGGATGGAAAGCCATTCGATTGTGTCTAGCCGAGTTTATTAGCAACAAATGGTAAGAAATAACTTCGTAAGGCAATGTTAAGTATCCGCGATCGGTAACGATAACTAATGAATGCCATTCAGATATTTTAAAGATTTTTTACAATAAAATTAATGTGCGGAAGAGAACAAGAGATGGACATTCTCTCTGCTCCGATGCCAATCCCTGCCGTTAATGAAAAAACTGTACTACCCTTTCTCAGAGGTAAGATCTATTCTTCATCTTATGGTACACAGTGATGCGAACATACTGGAATCTCTCGCTGTTTTACCCTCGGTGGACCACAGTACAATCTTAGAATAGCTGTATCGGATTTCCGTAAGAATGCGCAGTGCCGCTGGCAGTTGTGCTGTTATCATCAGTCAGCAAATAGTCGAGTGATATCGTGACCGTGATCAATCGTAACTATCAAGGAGCAGATTAGTTACTTACTACGTGGAAGTGTACAAAATATATATAAAAACGGAGAAATGCCGACGAAATTGTTTTTAGATTTGGATATAAATAAACTCTTCGAGGAACATACTGTCAAGGAAATTCAACAAATTCAGAAGAAGATACAGTATGAAAGTGACAGAAAAAAGATCGAACTGCGAACTCTGGTTGGGTTAGTTTCATTGACTTTCTATTTTTGTTTTTGTTTTAATAATATTAAAAGCCAAATTTTGTAAACAAAAAAAATTAGGGAACGCTATCGCGATCTGATTCAAGCCGCTGACACGATAGCCGAAATGAAAGACACTTCGGAAAACGTTATTTCAAGGATCGCCGATATCGAGACGACGTTTCGTCAACTACAACAAAAGTATCTCATCGGCTTTAAAATAGACACACCAGACAAACCGTCGGACAGGTAATCGCACAGCTTTTTGTAAATCGTTTGACGTCAGACTTTTTTTTTGTAACTCTCTGCACATTGGATTATCGTTTGATATTTTCCAATGATGCATCATTTTGTAAACACCAAACTGTTTGTTTAACAAACAAAATGTGGTTGTAAAATTTTGATATAATTTCATAGAGGAACCTTTAAGTATAGTTTCCATGATAGCGCAGAAACAAATTCATTTTAAACATTTTTAGCAGTGGCATAAATAGTAGAAAGCAAATGTCATTTACTTTTAGCAAAAAGCTTCTTGGAGGATTGTTGCTATGGAATGTTATGTCGCTGTGGAATGTTTGCTCAAATATATAAAGAATAAACTGTTTGCTTATATCAACATTAATATATAAAAATATGTTACAGAACTCTGCAGGATGTATCGGACTCTGTGGTAATGCAAATAAAGATCTTGATGGATATCCCGGAACATATTTGGTCAGCTATCGACAGCAGGGATCTTTTATTGGCGGCCCAATTATTCATCCTGGCACAGCACATCAATTACAGTTTAACATTCGAAGTCGGCCACTCGATGTTGACCCATAAATATCCGATAGTGTCTAAACAATGGAGCATCATCAGTCATTTCAGGAATGTCATATTCAGCGAGTGCAACAGCGTTTTGCAGTCCTTGGATTTGTCGACAGAGGTACACAATTCATTTTAGACGCACGGTTTATATTCGGGACAGCACTGGTTTTCTATAACTAAATTTGTTGTAAACGGAACTGAGTTTGATATATCCCTTACTTATACTTTTGTGCCATGATACTGTACACTACACGATGCTCTCCCATGGGTTAGTGGGAGAGTTAGTTTTATACTTACATTGGGCTTAGCAGTTTAAAAAAAGTTTAAACAGTTTGCTGTGAATTGCGCGACCACATGGTAACTATGGTACTTGAAGTAAAATGCAACACTTCTTTCAAAAGCAAATGAAGCCGTAATTCGATCACAACCAATTAATCACTCAAAAGTCACAAACCTATTTGAAGACAACTGTAAATAAGTATTCGAAGAAAACCGTAAATTTTATCAATGAGGAGCATAAATTATTAGGGCTATTTGCGGTAAATTACAATTGAAGATTTTTTAAATTAAAACCATAACTAAAATATTCAAGTTATTATAGCCATTATCTGTTGCTTCAGCTTTCAACATACAATGTTTAAAAAACGCCTATCGGTTGAAACTGTCTCAAAGTCATGATACCCATTGAAATTTGCACATTTATCATTGTTTACAGGCCAGTGCAAATTGTTTAGCCGCTCTCGTGTTGATGGATGGACCAACGTCAAAGGACCTATTAGAAAAATTGATTAAACTTAGAAGTCAGGCCATAGAGTCCATCATTAAAGATGAAAGTCCTCACAGCGTTCGTCACAGGATCAAGTTGAGCGTTAAATTATTAACTGATGCAGTTACCCTCATTCATTCCTGCTTCATCAGTAAGTATTATAATTTTTTTTCTAGTCCACTGTAATTATTGTGACATTGACCTTTGCTGGTCATAGGTATTGGCCACCTAGTAATCTAAAATTAATGAACTGTAATGAAAAAAAGTATCCGCGCATTATTTGCATTTAAAAAAAGCACTGTACCTACTCTTATGACTGTACATTTTGTTATATGTAGATTGTAGATTCGTTAGTAAGTTGAGTCAAAGTGATAGTTTCAGCCGGGTTGACAATATATCACCGACGGGCTAAACATGTTAAAGGATTATTGACGACGATACTTATGTAGAGGGCATAATTAATTGTCCATTTTATGAAACTGTTCTTACACTGGCAATTGATTTTTTAAATCGATTTGTTCGATTTTTCAGGAGATCATGAAAAGAGTTCCGGGTTAGTAGCTGAGTATGTAAAAAATTTGACGGATCAACAAGCTTCTAAAATGCTGTGCAAGCTCGATTTGGACAACGATTTGTTGGAAAAATACCTTCCTACAGTCACCAAAAGTCACAAACCATTTGAGAAGGGTCAATTCGTCGACCTGTTGTCATCGGACTCCAGCAAAATTGTGCAAAATTGGTTGGAGTGGATCAGAGGATTTACTTCGCGTGAAATTTCTAAATTGCTCAATCTCGTCACGTCGATAAAAGGTATCTATAACATTCGTGAAGAATCACTGGCAGTGGACCTTCCAGAAAACTGGGGCCGAATGTGGAGCGAATTATCTTTACCAACGGCTAATTTTTGGGCTGCTTTTTATCAGCCTTTGCTGACGAAGCGAGTGAAAGCTATAATTGTCGACAAATGGGCGGAAGCACTTAAATGTTTGAAAACAAATATCAGCGATTTGCTGAACAAAGTTAATAACGATAAATTCGAATTTCCGGAGCACGATTTGCGTTGGTTCGTGTGGAAAGATTCGCTTTCTGACATTCCGCAAAAACTTTCGAAAACCGGTGGATTCGACGCTAAACGCTCGTTATTGATGAAAGCGCGAGGATATTCGCCAAACGTGGTGAAATTGTGTGAAGATTTTGACAAAAAATTACATCTTCTTCTGCTGGATCTCGAGCAATATTTGTACGAAAGCGAGAAGACACAATCAGTGAAAACCGATCTGCTTGCTATGAGTCTATCATCGGTTTCCGACAAGTTCATCGATCGATCGGAGATACAAGAAAACCTTCAGGATATCAGTGCAACGATGATCGAAGACCTCGTGAAATTTATTAGAAACGAATGTATAGCAGAAGAACCAAAGTGTGGTCGGCGCGAAGTTAATGCTATAATGATGGCGCGATTTCTTCAAGCACTTACAGCACTCTGTCCGAGTCTAAACAAATGTTTCACTTTGTCAAAATTATCTGGCCTCGTCATAACTAATGTAAAATGGCAATCGATCTGCGACCACGTCAAAGAGGAGAGTATTTCCGTTTGGATGGTTTGGGCCGCCTATTACAAAGTAAAGGTACACGAACACCGCAATAGGCATTTGACCTATGAGACTTTGGATGGATGCTGCGTCAATTCGATTATTTCGGAGTGGGAGAAAGTCATGATCGAGGAAGAAGCCGAAGAAGGAAAACGAATCAAATCCGAAATTCTTGTTCCCTATCAGGCGTCCGTACATCTGCAAAAATTCTTAGCCGCCGTGATGAAAGACTTGAATAAATTAATTCCGCACACGATTCCAAAGTATGCTATATTGGCGTTTGTAAGTACGTTCAAAATATTTTCTTTTTTCCAATTTGTTAATTTGTTTTCAGAAAGGTTATTCATGAGATCATCGATTGCGTTGCCGGAGAATTGTTTGACTATTACGAAAAAGCGGCGAAAGATTCGAATCTTCGGCAAAAACAAGCATTTCAAGTTTTATTCGATATAAAATACATTACTCTGTTGATGGTACCACGAGAGAATAAGAATCTCTTTGACCGATCTGTGGAAGTCTGCAATAGGGTTCTTACGAAAATCGATCCTTTCGATTCTGATGTATTTTATCCGTTTATCCATATAAACGTAAAGAGGAGCGTCCAAAGATCTTTGGTAAGCGATAGCCAAAAGCGTCGCATTATTAACGGCCAAATTGACGTCACTTACGAAAACTGATACTGCAAAAAACATGACGGTCTATCGTATTTTTGATGTTGTATCCCATAAATATCAATTCTGTCCGTTGAATACTTAACAGGGGATGATTTCCCGCCTCTGAAAGGTCCATCATATTGCGGGCTGTGCTTGTAAAATATAACGCTCGGTCAGTTATGAGAGCATATACAAGATACAGATTTCAATTTTCTATCATTCCTGGCAGTGCGTACAGTTAATAATCCACGCAATTTTTACATTATTTTTTTACGGCATTTCATGATAGATACGCCATGTACATTAAAAAAACATTATAGGCCTTTACTCTTTAGATGCCTTACCGATAAAACTACGTAAGAAATATGTTGTCAAGTAACCATAGACAGGCAGTATGCTAAAATAGAAATATTAGCATACTACGGGATACACACCTGAAAAAATGCAAATTTCGTAACTGATACCAATTTGCTGGAACTCCCTTAATCGTTTAAATAATCCACAACTGTTACTAATGATATTAATTTGCCTATTCACAATTTTATAGCTTATCTTTGGAAATTTAGTCCCTCACATTGAACAACTTCACTCAGTGTTGGGCTCGCGTAGCGAATATGCTTCCAGTGACTGTTCGAACTCAATGGCTGATCCTCCAGGCGGACTTGCCGTGTGTACTGGAGCTCCATGGTTTCCCTCCCTGGCTGTTACGGTGCCTACGAGAAATTTGCCACTGATGGCTCTCGCGACACCCGATAAAACACAGGTATTTCTTTTTAGTTAATTTGCTTCCGTTCACTTCATACATTTTTTACACGATCCATCATTTTTGCACAACCTTTGCGTTCTTATTGTCGATGTATATTCGTAGATCGGAGCTTGCTTGATGTAAGACGGTTACATGCTACTGTGGTAAGCCCGGATAGATGTGCTTTCCTTGAAATTGTCGAAGTGAATGCATGATTTTACGAAATTTATAATTGAATGTCGAGTTCAATATGTTAATAACTATAAACTCGTGGGTGGTTTGGAAACATAATTTCCATGTGTGTGAGTAGGGTCAGGATACCTTCGGCAACCACTTTTTCACTATCATTCGATACTTTTTTTCATGTTCTGCGTAATTATATATAGGGCACAATGAAAACTGTCTAATGACAGTCGCCACTTTTTTCGATAATTATTTTCACAAGTAAGAGTCCTATTTCTACCATTATAAAACAATTTTTCTTTCATTTTTTTTTATTAATTTTGCCATCGTTTCTAAGCCGCGTATCCTGTGTTCTTAAATTCAGCCGCTTCTGTCTTTTTTCGATCGGAATCGACGTCATCTAGGGATCCAGGGAAGGTAAACGTAACGCTTACCCTCCCTAGATCCATAGACGACGTCGCTTCTGGTCGAAAAATTAAATTTTCTAACCGGTAATGACGGGTCCCCTGGATGACTTCCGATTGGTAACAGAGATGAGACCAGTATAAATATTTATCGAAGCCCAGCAAGTAGCATGGCTAAAAAGTCATGTCATATACGACTTAATTAAACCATGTATAATAATTTTTTTGGACGGTGTTTTTATTCAGCG
Organism: Stenichneumon culpator; assembly: GCA_964017025.1. NCBI lineage: Eukaryota > Metazoa > Arthropoda > Insecta > Hymenoptera > Ichneumonidae > Stenichneumon > Stenichneumon culpator. Next base: position 11,823,627 of record OZ024779.1, on the reverse strand, counting down.
CGGAGAGCCGCGTAATCGAAACTGTTAATAATTGTAAAGGAATAATTTATTTCTTGTCTATTCAGCGAAAGAAGACTCCAGTGAAGGAAGCTCCAAAAAATGACTTTAGCGGCGTGACGATAAAATCCGGAGCTGCGGCATTCTTCGGTGCAATGGGCTCCGATTGGTTCAGTACCAGTTAATTTAGGAACATTATAAGACTTTTTATTATATATTGTAAATAAATAAATACAAAGTTACACTACCAATTAATTTTGCTGATTTCTCATAATATTTGTTGCGTCTTGTACCTTGGGGTCAATGTTGGGGTCAAAGAAACTATCGGGAATCATTATCCCAACAGCAAGGCTGTTTCAATTGCCATTCAAAAAAGCTTCATGCAAATTATTATTCGTAATGGCTAAGTACATTATCCTCGTACATATAACAGATGAATTATCAATAATAAAGTCATTGTTTTATATGTAATCACTTATAAGATCCAATACGTTAACTGGACATCCACCGAATCGATTATCGCAATCCTTTTCGTACTCAGCTTGTTGTATATCATGTGGAATGTTTTCATTTTTCGACGAAGACGGGCTGAAATAATCCCCGAAGTAAATTAGTTATTACTAAGATTCCACGTACATTCTTCAAATTATAAGCTTACGTCAAAATGATGTGCAGCAAATCACCGATAAGACCATTGTTAGTTATGGGATTTCTGGCAGCGTCACATATAGCGCGCATTAAGCAAACCCTGCCGGGATAACCTGCTCTATATAACGTATTTTATTATCCTTTTGCTTGAGATTCATGACGTTGAATAGTTTGTTTTTACCTTTCCAGCTTGTTTTCCACAATTTGGTAAGCTAGTTTTCTATCGAAACTTCGCTCACCGAAGTAGTCTCCAAAGGAGCTCGAGTTTTTGTCACCAGGAAGTGGATAATTGGCTTCGAAGTAGAAGGATAAGGAGACTGCCTTATTGGGAATATCCAAGGGAATGCTAATAGCAAAAAATATCTGGAATTGAATGTAAAATTAGTAGATGTAAATCCTGACTGAACCCATGAGTCGATATGGGACAGTTAGGGGAAAATGTGGCGGTCGCGTAAAATAGAGTGACCTCTTATCTGTTCCAATGCATATTGGAGATGTTTGACAAAATGTTGCATTGTTAATAACCATATATAACCATACATTGATAACAGTAACAAATCCATTGAGGGGCGTTGAGAAAAAAATAAAAATGGTACGCCATGTACTTATATTTTTTTACCAATTCTAAAAAAGCTGTTTATCGAAATAATCTAAAAAAAAAAAAATTCGAAAACAAATTAAATCACATGAACCAAGATGTGTTAAGCAGATTTATACAGATCTATATATATTCAGTTCGGTAATTATGTAGTCAAATCTTTTTTTTAATCCGCTTTTTTCTTTCTATTTAACTCAAAAATACAATAAGAAAATAAAATAAAAAGGACTTAGTGGGCGCGTAGAATACAAGTAAACTGAAACGAAGGGACACAATAAGTATTATTTTTTTCTTATTGTGGAATAGCCACATTCCTTGCGTGCTACACGGGCGGAAGATATAATAGTTCATCGAGAATTAATTATATAGTACCCCCATACCGCTGCTACCAGGAAATCCGACAGAACGTATTTGCCTCGTGACCGCGGAAGTGATGTTCTTCACTCTTGATCCACGAACGACAAGGCATATCGAGCCGCTTAAAATAAGAGATGCCAGCAAAAGTTGAATGCTACAATGAACATTATAAAATTTATGTTACAAACAATATTTCAATCGTTGATCAATTATTTTATAATTCAACTTCATTATTCAGTGATCAATTTTCATAATTATGTTTTGAACTATGTCTCGGTGAGGTGTACTTACCTCGACATTGCTTTGTCGATTAGCACGCATAGTGCTCTTTCAAACGGTTGAAAGCTTCAAGTGATGGTTAAGACGTAGCCAAGACGTCGCACTTACATGAGATATAAAAATCTATTAGTACGAAAAGCAATTAAAGGTCTTAATTCCATTGCTACTTGCTTGTGAAATGTTTAGAACAGCGGTTCGCAATATTTTTTAATGGAAGTTTATATGTTCTACTTAAGCGAATGCAAAAAACCGCGGTCGGTGAATAAGCATCTTTCGTATTGTCTTCGAGGTTGTTGATGTTCCGAATAAAATTAATTGGGTTTTCACGCGTCTATCTAATGACTATGAAAAGCTAAATCGTTTTGCCCAAAATAAAGTAGGAGTGTTGGAGAATATAGGGAAGATTATTTGTTACCAAATAAGTGCAGGGCGGGTAGGCAGGAGGGTACGTGATTATTTGCACCATGACACCGTGGTTACGGTATGCACCATGTGTGGTGTATCCCGCATGAAGTTTAAAGAGGAGAAGACCGAACTACGGTGGTAGAAATCTGTCGGAAAAACTCTGGAATTGTGTCGAGTTATGTTTCCGAATTCATTACGCATATGAACTGTGTATAATCATAGCCTGTTCGCCCTTTTGGCATTACATCGCCGATATATTCTATGTGTGTTACGTGACAATTAGCTTTTTGTTCATTTTTATTATTATGATAACAAATGGCAACAGAAAATAATTTCTGATCGCGATTTGGAGACAAAAACGAGAGCATTTTACAAAATGATTACAGGTTGTCGATCTACACGTCATCATTTTAGGATTTTATAATCTGTTAGTTACGAATAATTTTAAAGTAAGTGTTCATATCAGTTCATATCAGGTTTTTGCGTAGTCATCGACGATGTCGGCGTTGGCGTCGACGTTACTACTGTGGTGGAAAATATGTCTAGCACGTTCCTCTCGCACTCTGGATAAAGAGCGTGACAATTTTGATCCGGGTGCTTACCCAGTCTTTCGGATGCGTGGTATTCCCGATCGCTGTATTCGTCATACACTTCATTTGTGCTTGAAGGTCTGAAATAAGTATGTACATGACAATGACATAAAAATATAAATATGTTACACAACAATTATTATTATTATTATATATAATAATCATCATTATTTTTTCGGCCTCCAACTTTTTTTTTTTGTGTTTTCGAGTACTATGTAGCAAACAACGAATATGAGTGCCAAACTGTTGCTAAATGTACTAATCCAAAAATATTTGCTCTCAAAATTGGAAAAAAATATCCGGGGACATGCCGGCTATTGGCGTCTCACGGCGAATTTCGCGCAAAAATATGTCCATGTGTGTATGTCACGTACCAAGTTAATTGATTATTTTTCCTTCCTTTTATTAATTTACTTTTTCTAAATGAGCTTAAATTTTTGTTTAAACCCCCGTCTCCAAAAATATGACGGTGTGAACAAAATAAATACAAACCAAGAAAAACAATGACTTATCAAAAAAAATCTTACAAAATAACCAGCAATAAAATATTAATTTTCCCGGTAGCTCCCTCCACTTTTGTCCATCGACATTTGATGATATTATAATAACAATAACAATAATCGTGTTTGTTTATATTAATGCAAGATACAGTTATTATTCATTTACCCATATTAAACATACTATTGGTAGACTTACGAGAGAAAGGCTTGAACCATTTGGCCAAAGAGTCCGTGATGAAGGTTGAACGGTGTGGCAGCCACTTCACATATTGCTCTGAGCAAGCAGCCCTTGCCGGCCCCGAAACCGTAAAGCTCCGCAGCTCTCTCCAATACTTTGTAAATACTCCAGCGACTTTTCGTACGGCCGAAGTACATCCCAGGTTCTGTGAAGTCCGTAGAGTTTGTCGGCAGAGTGTAAATCATTTTAGTGAACAGTCCGACGATAACGCTCTCACTATCCAACTGCAATGGTGTACCGAGTCCGAAGATCAACTGTGGGAACGCGAAAATTTAAAGTATCATGTTGGTCAGGCTAAGGCTCGACAGATCTGAGCAGACCGTGAGATGCCAGGCAGCGCTATGCCAAATCATGCTACTTGATATAATAATGACACTAGAGAAATTTACCTCACGATTTAGCATTATTATACAGACACCTGTAACAACTAGGAGCTTGAAGATACACTAGGACCTTGATTTCCTTCACAGCGGCGGGACCGGCTCCGCATTGCACTTAAGAAAATCAAGGTTGCGCATGCCCCGCCCACACTAACTGTTGAGAAAGGCCCATCGCTTTCTGCGTCGATCGATATTCCCTCCGTGGGGGGCCTGTTAAGAAAATCAAGGGCGCACAAATCAAGGTCCTAGTGTAAATCAGATTCATGAAACCGATTAACCGAATTCGTGACCGTCACGAATTAAGAAGATCCTTCGCTATATATTTCTAAACCCCTTATCGAAATACAATATGCTCACCAGAAGAGTTGAAGGATCCGTAAAAGTGAGAGCTCTTCTACGTCGTGTCAACGGATTGTTCGCTCTAGTGACATAGTCATGTCTAGCGTGGATATTTGCGTCAGTAAAGTCTCGTACAACATTAGTATCTTCGGGCAAATGGGTAGCCGTGTTGACGACAGTATTCACATTATAATCAGATGAAGCCTGCATAGGTAATATTTCAGCACCAACGGCAGGACCTCCTACGAGATTCTTATCTCCATCTGAACTTACTGACGTCCGCGCAGTAAAAACATCTAGAGTTGGACCAGTAACCCTCGCCGGGTCCGTATTACGATCTGATGAAACATCTACAATGTCTTCATCTGTATTCTCTCTCGTGAAAGCGCTGACGAAACCAATGCCAGCTGCTTCATTATGTGATGAATTGACAATACGACTGTGTAATTCTCTATCTTGATGAGCGGTTGTTATTGCATAGTGAGGATTTAGAGGCATGGCGAAGAAGAGAATGACCCACATAATCCCTCCGGTGATACTCATTATGTTGATAACTCCTTGAATGTCAAATTGTTGGTCATCGCAACTGCATAAAAGATTTGGATAACGACATATCGCACCCCTAAAACAGCGGTGTAACATCTCTTATAGGATTATTATACAAATTTTTATAATGTTGTTATAGGCGTGCGATACATCCAAAGTTAACAACGGTAAAGAATGCAGCAATAAGGAATACACTTAGAAGTATTAAACTACTGTAGACCGTCAGTTTCAAATTAAAAGGAATCTCACGCTGATGTTTATCAACACCCGACTGGTTGCAGGAATTTATGCTTCCCAGATAGACAAACGTGCCGTCAAGCGTGTATCGTACTATTCGTACCGTCACTGTTCCGACGCCGTGTCTTGTTTATTATCTCTCATCAGCTGTTGTTGAGTCTGTGTATATTTTGGCATAGAAATGAGTGGCATAATAACAATGCATCGTGATTTGAACCCGAATGCTTTATTGTCACATCCCGAAAAACTTAAATCGAGTTTGTTTCTGCTGTTTGGTGTTGTGAATGTTTCGAAGCATTGCGATCTCGTCACATTTCGCTCGTCTTGTCGTCTTCGACTAAGAGCCTACTGAGGTTGCGTGCTTACTGCATCAGTCTCAAAAGCATCAGTATAGTATAGCATCAGTATAGTAGTATAGGTAAGTCATAAGGGAAGCACGAAATTAAGATATGAAAAATGATGTGAACAAAAATGTTAGAACGATCTGTTCGAAGTGGACAAACTGCACAATGTTACGCACCAGCAATGAGGTCGGCAACGGTGTGAACGGTGTGGATGCCTGGTACGCCAGGTTTGACGCGGATGGGAAGCGAAGAGCTAAAGCTAGCAGCGCCAAACTAAATTATCACGGTTCGTCTTGAATCCATCCTAAATAAACTTTCGAGTTAGCATGTCCAGCATGCCGAGCATCGTCGTTACTTTGGGGGACCGGATACAGCATCAGCAGACAACGCCGTATACAGTGCGCGTAAGGGAAAACTACCATAATAATTAGCATGAATTCTATTTAATCTACTTTCAGCTAACTATACCCATCCAAGATTTGCTTCTACATTCTCCAGGGAATCCGGATTCAAACAATGTCGGCCGATGGGACAAAAAACTGCGGCTGGTAGTGGTATTGCCATTGCGTTAAGATCATCAGACCACAGAAAACAACATGCGTCTTTGCCAATATTAAATATTCGATGACAAAGCATTGAGCGTCTTATGATAGCGAGTTTTTAATCAGTCGAACAATTTATAGAATGTTTGTCCTACACAAATGAATAATTTTGTAACACAACCAAATTTTTGTTTTTGTATGATATTAACGCCATGTGAAATTCTCTTTCGTGGTACCTCCATTGCGAGCGCCAATAATAATATCTCTCTCGCTCACGTGGCGCGGTCACGTGACTTTCACCTCCTCGTCAGGTGATGCCGCTGGTAACAAAATCTGTACTAAATGCCGTTTTGAATAGTCAAGAAGGAGAAGAAGAATGCAGTTTTGAGACCGCAGACCGCCGAGGAAAAAGGAAATTGTCTTTGCCTGCGTTTGCAGATTCCCCAGGGAAAGACAATTTTCTTTTTCCTCTGCGGTCTGCCGTCTCAAAAGGACATTCAATACGGATTTTGGTACCAACTGGGGCAGGTGGGTGGGAGTTGTTTTTCACACCAAAATTGTATTGGCACCGGTTTTGAAAGGTTAAAAACAAAACACCATCTGGGGCAAAACGGGGTACATGTCCCCATTTTGCCCCATGTGCCCATTTTGCTCCGGTTTTCCCGTGGACCGGGACAAAACGGGGACGCTAAGCAAGAAAACCTGCTAAAACGATAACTGAAGCGCGCGAAACCATGTGTTTAAAAATGATATGCGATAGTAATATTGGTAACTGATAGACCATCGGCTTTGCACTGCGTTGCCGCTCGGCTGTCATGCTTGCCACTCGCGACAGGAAGATCGAAAGTAAAACATCAATCAACCATCACCTTTCCTCGAGCTCTCGGGCTCCCCTGAGGAAGGAACTGTCAGGCAGGTAAAGTGCTCCAACAAAGGTAAAAATGGTCAATAGCTCATATAATTGTTCTACAATGTCCAACTATCAAAGCAAATTGATAGAGATAGCATGGACCACCTCATTTCTTTTCATCGACCAAAATGGGCTTAGTTCAAAATCAGAACGTATGTATTCGTAACAATTTACAAATATTGTGAAATGGATTATCTTAGTTCTGCCAGAGTTTGAGAACTTTGTCCTTTCCACCGGAAGCGACTCTGAGACCGTCGGGCGACCAATCTACCGCGTAAACTTCGTCCGCATGACCCGGCAAATCTTGGCCGAGTTTCTTAGTTTTCATGCTCCAAACTGTAAACACCCAATTATAAAATGAGATTGGATAGATCAGTCATTCAAGTGACGACGATGTAGGCATACCTTTGAGGGTCGAGTCGGCACTTCCGCTGACGAGTAATCGTGAATCGGCGCTCCACGCGACCGAGTATATAGCTTGAACGTGGCCCCTCAATGATGTTATGTACCTGCCGGTTGCCGCCTCCCAGAGTTTAATGGATTTGTCGAAAGACGCAGAAGCTATTATACGTCCATCAGGTGAAAATTTTACGTCGTTTATGAGCTGCTGATGACCGGTCATCCTTGCTAAAAAAAAAATCCATTCCATTCCCATCATGTACCCTCGAATAATCAAAATTTATATACGTACCGATCGATTTCTTTTCCTTCTCGGGCCTCCACAGAAACAGCGTAAAGTCGTCGGATCCCGAGACCAATTTTTCCTCTCCTACAGCTTCGTAACGTTTTTTTGCTCTCTCAACAAGATCCGTCGTAGGATCGTTAACGTTTTCGCCAACTTGGAAGGGTCCCGTTCTCAAAACATAGTCCACGTTAAGTGCCAGCGTGTTCACCCAGTGAGCGTGGCCGTCTAAAACCCTGCAAAGGATACCCTGAACCAAAATTGGAAAAAGTAATTAATTCTCCTATCTAAAAAACCGCGCATCAATCACGTTTTGTTAAGAAATATCAATGGGACTTATCGTCTCATTCTTGTGCCAATTGGCTGACACCCGGGCTTTTTTTTATAACAAAAGAAAAAAAGACGCTTCTGAAAGTCTGCTGCTAAGTATCTTGAAAGTAAATTAAATTTTTAACATCTTACATCCGCGGCTCTCCAAACTCTGATGGATCTGTCTTGGGAGCCAGAATAAATGAGACCGCTGCCTCCCCATCGAACACACGTCACGCTCTTTGTGTGTCCCGCGAGTACTCGCGTGGTTTGACCGAGTTTTGTGTCCCATATCCTCAAATCGCAGTCTTTTGACGAACTGACGAGATAACGACATTCAGGATCGCGATGATAAGGCTCCCAGCATAATGCAGTCACCCACATTTTGTGGCCCGTCATAGCTTTGCCAATTTGCTTTCCCGTTGTCGGATCCCACTGGAGTATCGTTCCATTTTTACATGCGGAAACAATTTTGGTTCCGCAAGGCGACCATGCTATGCAGAGGACCCAGTGCTTGTGTCCTTGGCATGTAAAATATGGTGTTTGGGTATTTATATCCCAGAATCTGACTGTAGTATCTCCGGAGCCACTGGCCAAGTATCTTCCATCCGGAGAGAACGCAACAGAAATAACAGCCTCTTTGTGTCCTGGACAGAAAAAAAACACATTAGAATTTCATACTTGTTTTGTCCATTGCTCCATTGTTCCATTGCTTTGTACCTTCCATAGATCCGGTGCATCTGGTAACAGCCCTGACTTTGAATACAGCCTGAGGTTGATAAACAATCTCGACTACATCCTCGCTGGTACTAAAGTTCTTTTCCAAGTTGCGCTCCAGCGTGTCCGTGACTTCAACATCGTTGACAAAGAATGCCAGAGGTAGAGGATCTTCCTCTTGCAGCAGAGCATTGCAGATCAGCTGCAACTTTTCCACTGTAATGTCTATCGGAAGGTCCAGAAGGCCACCCGGCAAAATTTCTCCTGTGTCCGACTTGAACCTCGACAGAACTCGCTTTGTTTCTTTTTCCGTTGCCTCGCCCTCGCCCTCGCCATTGTGCTTTCGTTTATTCATCTTTTAGTAAACAATTGAAAATAATAACAGTGATAAACAATTGAGGTTAAGTGAATAATTGTCAAATCGGAATATGAAAGTAAAAAAACAACCGTAGAAACAAAATTTAATAAAAGTTCGTTGGGTACCTTGCGTATTCGGAGAGTAATTTCTGTCGACGGATTAATATTTATCGGTTGCAATAGCGATTGTGACAAAATACACAAAAACACGTGCCACACATCGTTTCTTCGATGCGGCAATACTAAGGCGCATATAGATGAATATCGTCAGTAGAAGCGTAGAAGCAATCTGTCTATTCGGCTGTAGGTTCGGCAGAAATTTTCGTAGAGCGGGGCGCCCAATATTATTGTATCCGCGATTTCGGCGTCTCGCTTCGTCTTCTTCTTAGCAGTTTCCTCGTTTCCCCCACTCGCACAAAATCCTCGGCACAAGCATCGGTCGTGCACCTGTCAGGCGGATTTTCGAGGCTCTCTCTGGTCACAGGATTGTGTGCGATTATCTATTACTGCAAAAAAATGTACCTTCGCGAGGGTCTTTATACTGAGGTTTGACGTTCTGCGATGACCGATACGAGTACAACCAAAGCGGACACTGGTAGTCGAAGCCTTCTCAACAATCTTCGCAAATTTCGATTTCACAAGAATCCCGAGAAGAAACTGACCATGTGTAAGATATTTCATATTCATTATATACAGAATTCACCTTTTTGCAGCCGAAAGTGCAGTAGAGTTTTTTAGATTCATACTTTGAAATATATGTCCCGCATACTGTGGGGGGGGGGACAAAGTCGTACACGATTATGATGTTTTGTTTGATTTTATATAGCCGACGACGACAGCAATCTGGGTCCTGAGATTCACATGCGTAGACGAATCGTTAATCGTATAGAAGACAGTGACAGCGACTCAGGATCTCCCACAAAGCCTGGAGCTTCCAGCTCCGATACGGATGAGACCAAAGAGAGGGAGAGAAAACTCAAGTGCCTCATTGCTTTGTATCCCAACATCGATGCAGTGGTAATTCAGTCGGCGAAATAAGAAACATAAACATATATATATATATATATATATATATATATATATATATATACAGGGATCAACCTCTTGTAAAATATATGTTCCTTTTGCAGCATGTCCAGGACGTACTGAACAATGCAAACTGGAACGTGGAGGAAGCCGAGGAGTCACTGAAAAATAACAGAAAGCGAACTCTGAAACATTCTGCACGGACGAGTAATAAGAAAAGACGAAAATGTAATGCGGATGAGGATGTGGATGTAGACTCTGACGAGGCTCACTACAAACACAAAGTCTTCGACAGGTAATTCATGCCCTAACTCCGATTATCCCCATCAATGTGATCCACAAATTATAATAACATTTTTTGTATGAAACTATCTTACAGCGACGACGATTCGGATGTTGAGGTATCAAATGAGTTGACCGGCGACAAAAAAGGTGTCCTCGAGTTCATGCAGAACGCTGTACAGACGGAGCTACTATTAATGAATCAATGTACACAAAAACGTGCACAGGCCATATTAGATGCCCGGCCGTTTGAAAGCTGGCGCGATTTGATATATAAATTTCAGAACAGCAGGTATCTGGACACGGAGTTGTTGAATTCAGCTCAGCTGTTATTGGCGACTAGACATGTCATAGCAGCATTGATGAAGAAATGCTTGAGACTTTCGGCGAACATGGAAAAAGCCGTGGCTGCCGGTGCGTCGACGGTTACTCAACAGCCACTAGGATTGTCAGAGGGATTGAAATTGGCCCCTTATCAAATGGTTGGACTGAATTGGCTCGCCGTTATGCACTCACAGAACGTTAATGGTATTCTGGCCGATGAAATGGGACTCGGAAAAACCGTTCAAGTTATAGCATTTCTCACATACCTTAAGGAGGCAGGTCTCGTCGGGGAAGACGATGGACCACACTTGATAGTCGTGCCCAGTTCTACGATGGGTAATTTTAGCTAACATCTAATACGTTCTATCAATTATTCTGTTTATTTTTATTTATTTAGTTTCATTTTGCGAACAGAAAATTGGAGAAACGAGCTCGAGCGTTGGTCACCGGGATTAAAAATCGTTCAGTATTACGGCTCGCAGGATGAGCGGAAGGAGATGAGAATGGGCTGGCGTGCCGGTGATCTTGACGACGTTGACGCTATCCTCACAACTTATAATCTCGTCAGCAGCACACCCGAGGAACGTCGATTGTTCCGCGTGATGCCAATTAAATACGTTATCTTCGACGAGGCTCACATGCTCAAGAACATGGGCACAATACGATACGAGAATCTCGTTAGAATCAATGTGAGTTTTTATTCACATTGATACATAATTATATAATTAATGGAACACGCCTTTTACTCCGTTTTGTCTTTTTTTTTTTTTCTAGGCCAAACATCGAATCTTGCTGACTGGCACACCGCTACAAAATAATCTGCTCGAGCTCATATCGCTTCTGATTTTTGTAATGCCGGCAATGTTTGCTGGAAAACACGACGACCTCAAGAGTCTTTTCTCCAAGAATTCGGTTAGTACACAAAGTTTAATCGAAGTGAATTTGGTCGTAACAAGTTTGACTTGCAGAAAATAGCAGCAATAGATAAGACAAAAACTCAGCCGTTGTTCGAGCAGGAGCAAGTAAAAAATGCGAAGCAAATAATGCGTCCTTTCGTCTTGCGACGTTTGAAATCCGAAGTGTTACGGGACTTGCCGGAGAAAACGGAAAAAGTGATAAAGTGCACCCTCGTGAAGAAGCAGCGTGAAATGTACAGGGACCTCTTATCCGAATTTTCGGAGGAAGCCGGTAGGAACAGCGAAGTTAACGGTGTCGTAATGATGATGCAGTTAAGAAAACTCGCGAATCATCCGTTGTTGATAAGAAATTATTACGATGAGAACAAGCTCGAGGCGATATCAAAGAAGCTCGCCAAGGATCCCACGTACAAGCAAAAAAATCCTCAATACGTTTTCGAAGATTTGTTATGGATGTCGGACTATCAAATCAATCAGTTGTCGCGCATTCACAAGTGTCTCGCTGGTCAGGGGTTGCCGCAAGAGTTGATACCGAACTCGGGAAAGTTGAAAAAACTCGATGAACTTTTACCGAGTATGAAGGAGGATGGTCACAGGGTTTTGATATTTAGTCAATTTACAATGGTACTCGATGTACTGGAGGAGTATCTAACGATGAGGGGTCACAAGTTTTTGAGGCAAGTCGATCGAGCGTTCGTTTAATTCAAATTTCATAATAAATATTTTTGGGTATATTGTCAACAGGTTAGACGGCCAAACTCCGGTGACCGAGAGGCAATCTTTGATAGATCAATATACCAAGGACCTTTCGATATTTATTTTTTTATTGTCAACGAGAGCAGGAGGTTTGGGCATTAACTTAACGGCATCGGATACTGTTATTATTCATGATATAGATTTTAATCCGTACAACGACAAGCAAGCCGAGGATCGTTGTCACAGAGTTGGACAGAAAAAGTAAGTTAAAACTACGAAAAAAATAACACGCTTAGTACACGGAAATTTATTTTCAGACCAGTTTCAATCATCAGACTGTTGGGCGAAGGTACTATAGAGGAAGGAATGTACGAGATTGCGCAAGAGAAATTGAATCTCGAACAACAGATCACCGGGAATGAAGGCAAGAATGAATAATGATAACAATTACTTAAGGCTGTTTTATTTTATTGTTTTACTAGAAATACGCCTTTGTTACAGAAAACGAAAACACCGACAAGAAAAGTATTTTGAAACTGCTCAAAGCGATACTGGGCCTCGATCCTCACAATCGTTCCTTATCGTTGTCACCCACCAAGACCACAAACGGTTCATCAAACGGCTTTAATGATCAAGATAAAGATTTTTAATTTCTAGGCATTCTATACACAAATTGTTTACTCAACGTTTATTACCGAAACACCGGCATCATACTCATATTATTCTTTTATACTATTTTTTTTTAGGGTTCCTCCCGGTACAAAAACCTCCGACCGTCGACAAAAATTACTCTTGGTAGAAAACAGTGGCAGTTTTTTTTTTTTTATAGTGATTTTTTTTATGTATCTACCAACAGTATTTTTACTCGTAATGAAGCATGCGTTAATTGATCTATGTATGTGTGTAACGATAATGAAATTTGTAACTCTGGAATTATGCGGTCAACTTTCACGAGTAATGGATCGCAATTTTTGTATGTAAAACGCTCATTAAAGCATTCCTTTATTTATCTATACATAATATATATCATATATACGAGTTCGTTTTGACCAGAGTTGAGTTTGAAACCGCAAGTGTGTAGGGCGTCAAGAAATCCGCTTTATCGGCAGGAGGCAAATTGTCGTCTTTCACGGTAATTCAAACTACAGTTACGTCAATTTTTATCTAATTTTTAACAATAAAACAACAATTTTATAGTTTTCGCAGTGTAATTACTTGAAATTAATCTTTAACTAACGAAAAAAGGGAAGAAGAATGCTGATATACCGTATCCTCTGATCGAGTATTGTTGACATGCTTCGTAGTTGCATCTATCACAATAAGGAAACGCAACATATTTATTTATCGAAAATAAATTTGTATAAGCGGAAGAGCGAGTACATCTGTTGCCCAACAACTGACAAACTGACACTTGATTATCGTGTTGTGTTTCGCTCTCAGCTGTTTTAGCGAGGCTGCGTCGGTGTGCGATTGAGCCACCCAGCTAGCCACACAGGCAGATAGGAAAAGATTAGACCAATAAAGAAAGAATTACCGTTATTGTGTAGAAAGAGATTGACCAATTGAGCAAGCGAGCGTGACGACGACATAGCATTGTTTCGTATCGTTGTGTGCGGAGCAGGAAAAAAATTAAAACACGAATAGGAGAGAATATCGTTGTTCACTAGTTACAACAGTGAGTCTTTCGATGCTCAGGCGATCGGGCCAGCGTCATCCGGGAAAGGCAACGGTGTAGTTGTCATTGTACGTTACAGAATACACAAAGATCGCTGGGGAAATTGAAAATAAAAACGATTTTGACAACGATTGAGGATAAACAAAGAAACCAGTTCAGGCAACTATGGAAGTTTTGGATCCAACTGTTACACGAGATGATCATCCGCTCTGTGTGAATGACTCATTGGACAGAGGTAAGTAACATATATGCTTCCGATCATTATTCAATAATCGACGAGAGTCCTTTGTTTAGCGTATGTTCTTATCCCCTTTACACATTTCGTGTGTTACCCCCACTCGATGCTCCGATTACACTTAATTCCGAAAATCATTCAAGAAAATGACGCATTGATATACCTTGATAAATTTTATTCTGTTGGACATGTAAAAAAACATATGGAGAATTTGTATTGATCTTTTGTTTAACTTTACAGAAAATAAGTCACGACTTCCGCGCGATTCCAGATCTTGCATCAAGGCGAGATACACCCTGGGATTTTTGGGGTTTCTGGGATTCGCGCTTGTTTATGCTATGAGAGTTAATCTTTCGGTCGCTATAGTTTCCATGGTTAATCAGACCGCTTTTCCTTCCAACGACGACAATGACACTACAGATGTCTGCCCTTCGCTGCCACCTATCAACGGAACTTTTGTACCTGTGAGTATTTGTTTGCTTATTAATGCATTTCTCCTTAAGCAATTATCAAAATACAAATGTGTCTTATAACTATATGTCTATAAAAAAAAAACTAAAAAACAATTACTTGTACAGTCATTATATTTTTTCGTTTTTAAAAGTTTTTTCTAGCTCCTTTGAACTTAGCTCACGTATTATTGAATTTTACATTTAATCATATACATATATATCATCTCTCGTGCTCGATTATGGAGAATGCTATGAGTTTGCTCAATGAACAGTATTGTCAAAAATAAATGGTACAATTTTTGATCTAACGATAAATTTGCATGTTTATGAAAGATCCCTTGCGGTCTAATTTATGCGCGTCACTTAATGGTATGCCAGTTACGCATTCTGATTTCATTATCAGCATATTACTCATGCGTATTTATCAATTCGTTCACACGGTGACCTCGATGAGTACACGCGTCTGTATAATCTCTCTTTGCTTTATCAATTTTTATATGCCGAGAAGAGTAGAGAGATGAGAAAAAAAAATAGAACCAGACGTTTCCGCAAAGATATTCTGACAATGTCTGATTGCTTTCAGAGTGCTGGAGAGTTCAACTGGGATGAAAAGACCCAGGGAATTATTCTAGGATCCTTTTTTCTTGGCTACGTAATCACCAATGTACCCGGCGGAAGACTCGCCGAGAAATTCGGTGGAAAACTGATATACGGACTTGGAGTTTTGCTCACAGCGATTCTCACGGTCATAAGCCCTTTTTCCGCTTACTGGGGACTCGGACCATTTCTTGCTGTTAGAATAGCCGAAGGATTCACCGAGGTAAACGATCCACAAAAAAAAAAAAAATTGGGAAAGGATAAAATTAGCTTTGGCATTTTTTAATTTACGAATCTCAATCCGTTGAGATTCGTAAGGAGGATGATTATTGATTATCTTATGTATCTCGTTTACCAGGGTGTCACATTCCCGGCAATGCATTCCATGCTGGCTCACTGGGTTCCACCTCTGGAGCGTAGCAAATTCGCCGCGATAGTATACGCAGGTGCTAACTTTGGTACAGTCATATCTCTGCCAATGAGCGGATGGCTGTGTTCTCTAGAACTTTGGGGGGGCTGGCCTTTGGCCTTTTATCTTTTCGGTACCCTCGGTATCGTCTGGTACGTCTTCTGGCTTTTCCTTATCTACGATACCCCGGCGCAACATCCGTGGATCGATTCCAACGAGAAGGCCTACATAGAGGCCTGCGTCGAGCCGAAAGATGAGGTCAGTTTTCTGGTTTACATTCTTAGCAACGGGTTTAAAAAAATAAAACTTGATTTTTTTTCTGTTCCATATTCAACAGGAAGATGATCCGGGTGTGCCATGGCTCTCAGTATTCACATCTCTCCCAATGTGGGCGATAGCGATAACTCAGTGCGGTCAGTCCTGGGCATTTTACACCCTTCTGACCGACCTTCCCACCTACATGGACAAAATATTGCATTACGACGTCCAAGCGGACGCTTATCTGGCGGCTGTGCCGTATCTAACGGCCTGGATTGCTGGTCTCGGTATATCGAGTTTCGCTGACGAGTTACTGAAACGTCGCATGATATCGCCGTTGAATTCTATGAAATTGTGGAACACCGTGGGATCGTTGGGACCGAGCCTCAGCTTCATTGGTGCTATATGGGCTGGCTGCGACAGTATTTGGGTAATGGTTATGCTTTCGGGACTCGGATCCCTGCAGGGAGCCGTTTATGCTGGCAATCAGATGAATCATATCGCTCTTGCGCCTCGTTATGCGGGTACTTTGTACGGGCTTACCAACGCCGCTGCCAATGCATGCGGATTTCTCGCGCCTTACGTCATCGGCCGAATCGTACAGGGACACGTGAGTTACAAATATTTTTTTGTAAAGAATGAATAATGTAGCGCTCACGCGCATTTCCGTACCAAATACCGAATTTGGAGTAACAGAAATAGCGACTATGCGTTTTTTCAAAGGATAATATTTTGGCAGTTAATATTTATAAAATTATTCGACGATGATTTTTAGGAGACCCTCGCCCGCTGGCATACCGTATTCTGGATGGCAGCAGCTATAAACATGGGTGCAAATTGCTTCTACCTGCTGTTCGCATCTTCGACGGAACAACCGTGGAGCCGAGGTAACAGTTGATGATCGTACCCACTTAACGATAATCCCGATTACTGCGGTCGAAATGGTAAAGGTATGTCCTTTGATCGTATGGCTGTAAGCGCCTTTTAGTTACGCAAGGAAATAATTTTGTTGTCTTTATTATTTTTGTTATTAACGGGGGTCCATTTATTAACAATGGCACGTCAACGCTTTGACAAATTCCACTTTAGCTCTACAGTTTCGTGTCTCTAGTTTAATTTGTCTATTGGTTGATTATTCAATGTAGCATTCCTCCTTGGACTTATGACAAAACGTGCGATTTTCGACGAGGCTCACTCATATCCTACTTTTTGGGGTTGACACTCGTTTTGAACAGTATTTTGTAACGTTGCACACGTTTTTACGCGATAATGATAATAAGTATTTGGTGTTTGGGCTAGCTTTTTAATTTTTGTTTTACACACAAGGTGCTGTTTTTGACTTGAACGTTTTTTTTCATTGTTTATCTTTTCATTCTAAGCAAAAAAGGTATAAGATCGGTACAAACGATACACGTTGAATTACGATCGTTCCGTTATTAATGCCAAAGGATTAACACGCATATACTCGGAATTGGTGAACTGTGAGATTTTTTCATTGCTGGGGTGTATAGGATATATACAACTGTTTCTTTCAAATGCAGGATTAATTTTTATCGCACAATAAGTCGTCGTCAATTTTCTTGGACGATTGTAAAAAAAAAAAACAATACTGTTTATATCTTGCCTCTGTGCGAAAATCATACTAAGTTAACAGTTAACTTACGTACGATGTACTTATTGTAGGAATAATAGGGTAGGGGTCAATCGTAGCGAGGTGATAGTAGAGTAGAAGCCTATGTAAATTCGGGAATTGGTAAACGAGATTGAGAGTCGTTTCTATTCTTCGGGCATCGTGATGTCGCGCCAGCAGAAAATCTCCGGTTCGAACTTCGTAAATGTACAAATCTCGTATAGGCCTTTATCAGTGAGTGTGTGTGTGTGTATATATATAGAGTATATATATTGTATATGCATACGTTGTAAGCAT
This sequence comes from Stenichneumon culpator, assembly GCA_964017025.1. Classification (NCBI taxonomy): domain Eukaryota; kingdom Metazoa; phylum Arthropoda; class Insecta; order Hymenoptera; family Ichneumonidae; genus Stenichneumon; species Stenichneumon culpator. The sequence continues at coordinate 11,805,854 of OZ024779.1, read as the reverse complement.
ATACACCAATCGTGAGGGAGGTGGACAATACCGCTTTTGTACTTGTAAACTCAATGTGATCTATTTAGAAGGAAAAAAAAGAAACGATAACGATGAACACAATTGACTAAATAATTTTTGCAATGCTTTTGAAGAGGAAAAACATCTTTCGACGACATATCTTCCGTACCTTCCGCGGTCTCGTTCGCATAGTGTTTCAAAATATCGTCAGAATTATATCAACGATAATCGAAATTATTGGTATTAAAAAAGAAAAAGAATATCGCGAAGTGATAATTACAGAGGTGCATTAATGACGTTTTAAATGTAAATAGACATATGCGTTTGAATAATGACACCCTGATGTAGCAACGTGTAAACGGGATATATAATATAGCGACAATTAATTGTTTACACATAGAGAAAATTATATTTAAAAAAGTATGTATAATACATATACTATCACAGATATCGAAATTATTCGTTCGATACAACTATTTACGTTAATGCATAGTTTCGCTAATTATTGCTGATTAAGGCTACATGCTCATAGGCTAGAAAAAAAATCCTTATACTCGTCCGAGAAACTAATTATTCTCCTGCTCGGGGGATAGAGATATGAGAGAGCGAGGCCAATGAATATGTAGCCAAGTTATCTTGGTGGTACGATATATTTATAAATGTAGGTATAAAAAGAAAAGTGGTTAATAAAAAAAACCTGGAAAAAATGGAACATTGAAGAAAATCACAGCTGAATAAAATTAGTGTTGCGATAGAAATCTATTTACGTTTACGTTTTCGTTGCTATGACGTCGTGTTCTGATCTTCTTTCTTCTTCGCTGCTGTTAACTGATAGATCATGTCGGTCATTCGACTGAGATCCCCAAGTTCTGATGACATTTTTTGTACGGTTGCCTCTTTTTCTGCTATTGTTTGCTCATACGTGCAACACTGACGTGTCAGCTGTTCTATTTCCAGCTTCAACGCCGCAATTCCCTCTAGATTCGATGCGATCTCTTGTTCCTTTTCCGTGATTATCTATCGACGGAGAAAAAAAATTATCTTCTGTTACGTGTCTCGATCGAAGTATTTCTCGATGATCGTCGATATTTTTAATCTTTACCTGTTCTTTCTTGTTTAGATTGTCCTGAATCTTTCTCATTTGCTTCTTCAACTCGGTATTTTTGATACCTGATTGCTTGGCCGTAGCTTCAGCGGTTGATAGTTCACTCTCTAATTCTTTGACCTTTTTAGTCAAAGCATCCAAATTGTTCGAAGATGTCTCAAGTTGTCGCTTAAGATCCGCTATGACCAAATTATTACACTCTATCGTCGCCGATTTGTCAGAGACGATTTTCTTCAATTTTGGTATTTCCTGCTTTACGAAATAAATTTTACTGTAATACACATATTCTCTTTTTGGTCTTGTTCTCGTCCTATTTCGTCCTTTACCTGGATCTTTTCAACTTTAGTCTGCAGTGTTGCACTGAGATTCGCTTTCTCTGCTCGTACACCCTCTAGACACTGCTGATTGTGAAAGAGCAACTGGTGAAGTCTACTAGATTCCGCGACAACCTGAGCGAGCCTATGTTGAAGACTCGTTGCGTGATTATTGGCCGCTTCTAGACTCGCTTGCGTCGCCCTTTCCGCGTGTCTTATTGACGCCAACTTTTTTAAATTTCCAAAGACAAAAAAAAGAAGTTGGTACAATTGATAAACACCTGTAGAGAAAAAAATGTATACCTTGTAGTCGTACAACTCCATAACGGCGGAAGTTGTGATGTCTGATATTTGATTATTATTGTAAGCTTCTTCGAGCTTTGCGAGAAACGCGTCCAAGCGACTTTCTTGATTGAACGAGAAGAGAGGGGCCATCTCAGCGTTTTGTGAGTGAGCGGGATATTTCCCAGTCGTCGCAGGCACAGTTCCGGTTGTGTTTTGTATCAACACGAGAGGCTCCAGTTCGCACATACATCGAGAGACTGAAGACATGCTGTTTAGTACACGATAAATAAACATATTTTTTTGAATTAATTTCAAATCAAAGAAACTGCACTGCAAAGTATCTATATAAACAGTGAGGAATGATAAATCTTACCATTCCTGAGGGAAACCCACGGACGAAGTTAATTGAAGAACCTTTTGTTTGACCTCGAAACCCCCAGTGTACAAGGCCAGCGCCATAACCATGTGTATCTGTTTCTTCTGCAGAATTTCCGAATACAAGGTCAACCATGCAGAGTCGTGCGCCGCTAGATCGGCGGTAAGTGCGAGTGCGTGTACGTAGAGACTCGTTGCGGGATCATTGAAGGAATTTCCTGGCCATTCACCAGCTCCTGATAGATCGTTTTCCTCCAACATCGGTTTGAGCAATTTGCGCATCGACTGTTCGCCGAAAGTTTGCGTAACTTTATTTTTCAGATGTGGTATTCTCGCCATCTCTTGAAGAAGCTGCATCAGTTCGGTAAGTTTGGTTTGCGTTTCGGTACTTCGTATCTCGTCGTCCTGGCAATTCGCTACGAGCATCAGTACCGACAAATCAAGCTCGGCTAGAACTTGCGGGGAGCTTTTAATTATTCGTGAATCGATGACGACCGTTCTTATTAGAGCAAGAGCTTTCGAGCACACAAGCTCGGAGGGTACCCAGCTCGTCGCGACTTTGACGCACAGCGGATAGAGAGGAATCAACGATTGGAGTTTGAGACTCGCCAATGATAACAAAAATTCCATTACAAGAGCCACGCACTCGGGCTCCGAATCCCTTTCGATCGTCGACAATATTTTTTCAACGTCCGCAGCATAATTTTCATAATTGACGATAACTGCTTTCGAATGTGGAACTTGACTTGCGTCGACGAAAAAATCGACTATATGTCGCAGTAGAAGAACGTCACGATCTTTCAGAGCTGTGATGAGACTGCTGAAGGTCATTGCCACAAATTCGAGGATGTGTCCCCCCGGTATGCTGTTGTTGGTGCTCTCCATTATTATTATCAATTTGCAACATTGTACTCTAGTGTTAACGTTGTTGCTGTGAATCTTGAGCAATGTCCGCATAAATGTTTTTGCATCCACCGTGCGCATCAGGGTGTAAACGGCTGATAGATTCTTGTAACATAAATTAACTAGCGTTCCCAGAGAGAGTGTTACAATTTTCTCATCCTTCGACTGCATCACCCACTGTGTCAGCGATGATATAAGATAAGGCAAATGAGCCTCTTGCCAGGATAGTTTTACCCCGTAGGTCAATTCTTGAAGAAGCTGCAGCACTCTCACCCTCTTTTCTGGAGTCAAATTTGTCTGTGGAATTAATATATTCATGTATTAAAAAATAAAAGTAGCCAACGGATGGTAATATTTACAAATAATTTCCAATCTTGCCTCCAGCAGCCTCGTAAGTATGGGAGCAAATTTATATGTGTGTATGAGGGCCTGCCTTGCTGCTCCATTCCTGCACGCATTCTGTAGAACATCCAGTGCATTCCAAATAAGCGGAGTTCTCGAACCGAGCAAATTCATAAGCTCGTAGAGGCTAACATAAAATTCTGCTCCTATGCTGGAGCCAGGGTCGAATATACTCAAGTCCAGGGAGACGCCAATTACCTGTAAGATGGAAAAGATATTTCTCATGATGACTTATAAGCTCCTAGACAGAGTGCAGGCACAACAATTTTATGACAAGACAAAATTTCGGTCGGTTTTTTCGTTTTTCTAAAATCTCATACTTCTAACTGCTTCAACTGCTTTATTAGTTATTTTGTTCTACTTACACCAAGATTTCGTTGTAAAATCGAAGTTGTCGCTTCGCTGGGATGTTTCGTGTACTCGACCACAGCGGAGATAAACGATTTCATATGCTGATATTTCTCCATTATCGCCTCTTTGTTGTGCCCGTCACTCGTCAACTTAATAAAATTTACACACGGACCTTTCTTTTAATTGATTATCACGGAATTATATTGCATCGATAGGGCGAACCGTTTCGACGATTTAATAACCGATAATGCCCGCCATTTTTAAAGTACCGTCGTGCGTTTGAATTTTCCAATGAACAAAGCCCGCCATTGGTTCTATCGAATGACACCAGACGTCTCTGTCTCCAGCCAATTAGTGAAGTCGAGTTCGTTTAGCATTGAGTTTCAGACCGCTGATTCCGTTTCCGGAAAGAACCGTTTCCGGAACCGTGAAAGTAAGTCAATTCTTGAAACTCTTAAGGGGAAGTGAAAGTCACCTGGTGGGGCCATGAGTGTGAGAGAGATAGTTGCAATTTTCAAATTAACTTTATTCAATGGTGTTAATTTTTTTAAGCAAAAAAAGTGAATTCGGGCCGGATGCGAAATTACCGTGTGCATCCGGCTCGAATTTGCTTTTTCCTCAAAAAAATAAGCACCCTTGAGAAAAGTTCATTACTTTAGTGATCTTTTTTTTGACATCGCAATTAAGTCATTCAAATGATTATAATAACACAAATACAACGAATTCTACTTTAAGGATATGTAAGGGGAGTTAAATAAACTAAAAGTAGGTAAAATGGTAATCTAGGGTAGCAACTGAACGCAGGGAAAAAGCGAAGACCCGCCGCTTTATTTTTTTAAGCCAATCTATGAGACTGCGTTTTAAACAGTCTACGATAAATAAAAAGAAATACATAAATTCGATCGAAAATTCGTTAAAGTAAACACTACTCTAGTGGTGAGGAGAGACTCACTTAGTCTCTGCGCGGGTCGCATCTGTAACCGCGATCGCATCCTGCTGTGTAGTATTTGGTTCATCATCATTTTCCGTCCATATCAACCGGTAAAGCAGTACGCCGAGGTGTGCACAGACGACTAATCGTCTGAGGTAAGAATTATTACTGTCTCACGATTAGTCGCTTGTTGCAAAAATACTTTACGGAATTTTTCCTATGTTTCAGGAAATTCCGCAGATTCCATCATCGCGGAAAAGGCAAAGAAAATAGGGTAAATACTTAATATTTTATTTTAGTATTACTTATACTTTAAAAAAAAGTGATCTCTGTCCCGGGTTTTCCCGCTGACTATAATTTATTTTTATTTTTTCGACACTCGTAGACAAATTTTTTCATAAAAAGTTCGGTAATAAAGAAATATTAATATTTTTAGAATGATCTCTCTTTATTTTCGTGCTCAATTCTTATCCTTGGATAAGTCCTTGGAAAAAGATGTTACATGGCTCGTGGCACTTATAAAAATGACTGTAGAACGTTCCTAGAATCTCAGAGAAGGTGCATCGGCGTAGGCAGCATCAGGAAATGGATAAAATCATCCAATTACTGAGCGAATTGTTAAGACCATATGAAACACTTCCCTCCACCGTTGGTACAAAAAACGGTAATCAATTTTTCTCACGGATTCTGGAATGTACGGACAAAAGAAAAGTCTTATCGGGAGCGGATATCATCTCGGTTTTCGATAATATTTTTCTTTTGACCGTGCCACGCCAGAATCGGCGAAGAAAAATGATTACAGTTTTTATTATCGACCGCGATATTGCACATGCTCTACACCGCTGGTCGCTTAATCTACTGGCCCGGCCTCGAGGAATGTTGATTTTACGAGTGTTACTTCAAGTCATGCTGAAATTATCCGATTATCTCTCGCGTTATTAGAATAACGACCTACGACTAGTAACGTGGAGAACAACGCAAGGCCCCGTACTTATCGATGGTAGAAAATAATGTCGGTTATACAATTCGGAAATGCATCAGTTACAAACGAAAATACATTAATTTCGCACAGTAATCGCGATTGATTTTAATTAACGGACAATCCTCCAGAAGATCATCACGAGATAATGCATTGATAGCCGTTCTTATTCAAAGCTTAGTCAAGCACAGATCGAAGTGAAATTGACCTTGAGTATATTTTTTCGCAAACAGTGCAACGAACGGCATCGACGCAATCGTTCGGTAAACAAGCCACTTGACTTTGGCGACTTTAATCGCGGTCAGGCTCTTACACACATAAAAAACAACAGATTAAGACCCCCTGCGAAAGCTTGATTAGATAAAGGAACGAGTGCTCAATCATTTATGTGGAATATTCCGACCGATGATTTATCCATCAAAAGACATTGAAATGATTTATCAATCAAAAGACATTGGAGGAAAGTAAAGAATCCGCGACAATATTAGCGGGGAAGACGGGAGGAGTTAATTTCTTTTTTTCGACATATATTCCACCTTGCTAACTGGAAAGAAATATAAATATACACACATCCCTCGATTGTTAAATAATGCGTCATTTTTTTATAATAATATATCTTTACGTACTTCGCTTACGTAATACTTCATTTTTTTGTCGTCTCACCGAAACATGGACAATATTTGTCTTGCATAATAATTCTGTCGAGATAAAGGTCGTTTTCTTTTCGACGCTCTCGTCGGCAATTATTATACTCTCCATGGTTCCTCTGAAGATCAACGCGAATATTCTATATCTACTGAACAATTTTTCGTCTATACACTGAAGCGCTTTTCTGTACATAAATTTTTATCGGGCGATAATCATAAGGCGTTTCTTAGCTCGTCAAAATCCGTGACGAACCATATCGAGCCTTTTTTAACACTTTCTCGAACGACGTTACCACCGTACCCTGAAATTATAAGACACATTCATAATTTAGCGAATGTACGCGTATCTGCATTAACTTTATGGTCGCGTTTTTTTAAATGCAGATCTGTTCGGCTATGCATTCGGATTTGTTTCGCGCGATACATTTCGCCCGTTTTGATAACAAAAGAACGTTTATCAGAGGAGATTTCTGTAAAGACCAAACCCTGAACTGCGAGCATACTGGAATATAAATCACGTCTACTTGAGTTGCGCATAAATGTGACGATACTTTTCGAATATTTTTGGATTTATCAGAACAGAACGGAACTGCATTTAAGAACGCGCCCTGTCGTAGATGGTAAAGAGAGATAGAGTTGAGTTAATTACGTACCGATAAAAGCGTCCGCGGGTGGACAAGCCTCCAAATCCGTTGCCCCGTCGCCGATATGAACTATGCTGTTCAAACAGTGTTTTTCCTTCAATATCCTGAGCGTCTCGGACTTTCCACCGCTTCGGGAAGTCGGTTCTGTTTCATCAAAGCCCGCGAACTCTCCTGCGATCAGCGCACAAGATAAATCGTTAAAAAAAAATGTTTCATTCATTTGTCAATGAAGACGAGTGTCGATCTTAGACGAACCGTTGAAGAAAAATTTGAGCCTATTGGCGCACACATTTTCAGCAGGAATATTGAGTCGAGACGCTACCGGTCCTATGAGACATCGAAAGCCGCCGGAAACGAGAAATACTTTTTTATTCCTCGCGTGAAGATCTTCCACTAATCCTCTGCAATTTTTTTTTAATGAAATTTTCCATATACCGAATAGAAGATCGGTTGGTCGTAGACTTCTTAAGAATATTTACTTAATGCCCGGTGTTAATTTAGGTGGATGATTCTTGATAAATTCTCGAACTTGTTCCAAGCTCGGTTTTATTATATTAAGCCTGACGGCGAGCGACTGTTGGAAGGTCATGTTGCCCTGCATGGCTTGTTTAGTCCTGAAAACATTGTAAATTTTATACGAGATGTTGTAACGAAATTATGAAATTATATTTGCTTCGTTCAATGCAGAAAATTCTGGTAAACATGTTACAAAACCAACGACGTTACGACATTGTTGTAAAATAAAAATAGTTGTATTATTAGGTAAATAATTTGAGCACGTATAGATAGATAGATAGAGATTGGAATGAATTCGCCGTTCACTTACAGGTCAGCAACCTGGTCCCCCTTGCCGCAGAACTTGGCCAGCTCGTCTATACCTTCCTCTTGTATCACCGTCGAATCGACATCGAAAGTTACCGCCTCGGCGGTTCTCCAGGCTGCCTTAACAGCCTCTAGACTCGCCATTTTTCGAACAGTCAATGATCTATGTAGATCACGCGAGAGCAGACAAAACACAGTCGGGATAATGTTGAAAACGTTTCTTTTATAATCGAACACCCCAATGAGTTTTAATTCTTGTATGTCACGAACGGACTGACACGCGAGAGCTTGTCGACGATTTGTGAGAAACTGTGCGCCTCGATACTCGAGAATGACGAATGCCTCTGTCCTCTCGCAAATATTATCGTGGTAGGGGCATCGGCACCGCCGAGCACTTTTTACTATACTCTAGTTCGAGCCGATACAACGCGCTCGACTAACCCAAGAGCGACGACGATCAACGACCGCAACCGCGTGCGTCTCTAATCTCGGATTTCCCGAGGACATTTAAGATAAATTCCGTCGTTTCGTGAACCGATGTGTTTCTCAAGAGTAGGGGGAAAGCAGAAACATTCTTTCGTTAGATTTCGACACTTGATACACACCGGTTGCCTCGTGATCTTGCAAAATCCGTAGGATATCGAAGATTGTACCGGATTAATATCACGAAATTCGATTCTTTGCGTATTCATTCACACAATCAAGATCGATTTGAGACAATTAGAACGGTACGATAATAGTTAATAAAACAAAAAATATTTTACTAATTGGCGGAATGTATCCGCTTACGCTCTGGAAAGGATAAATTACTCCGTAAATCCGTCGATAATTGGGATATTGGTTTTCTATAGTATGCAACTTGGAACGCTTATCTTTTTGAGTGTTCAGATTTGATAAACATTTGTTATCTCGTTATGTTGGCAACTGGATGAAAGAAAAAAGTGAGATACAATTAATTTCATTCTGGTGGTAGGGATAAAGTTTAACGTGTTATTTGCAATATATTCACAATTTATTGAACATTTACAATCAAACACCCCGTGCAACCGACTTTGCCTATAAATATAACATTATTTTCTTTTATGATACAGAAATTGTAATATTTCGATAAATTATCGCGTACTTTGTACTCGTGATATAACTCGATTTTTTTGTCTATTTAATCGAAAAGAAATAATACCCGTTACCGTAACAACGAGTGTTACGGTATCTTGTATTGTTTCAACTATCACAGAGCTCCGATGTATGTATATGTTTATACAATTATAGGAATATCCATCGTCTTTAAATACGCGGTTCATTTGCGAGCTTTTTTTTATTTAAAGAAATCTTTGTGTATCGAGTCTCAATACTGCTCGCTCGATGATTTTTCTTGCTTCTTCTGTCTTATCCACTCTTCAATCTTACTACGGAGTTCTGTGTTGGATTTTACCATGTCCATCGTCAGCGGCGAACGATTGAAAGGATCCGTTTGGTCACTCAGCAAGTGTCTGTAAAATAATTTCTCGTTAATTTTATCGTTAATTTCTCTGTAAATCGTGATAAGTACCTCGCTATTGTTTGACGATCGACAGTAATTTTTGACGAGGGCAGTATAACAGGATCGTTCATCAGTGTAGACATTATAGGATCTAAGAAATCGTCAGGCGCGTTATTTAATATCTCGTCCTCCTCTTTTTTCTCGTGAGCGGCTTGCTCAACTCGCTTAGCAAAGTTGTCCAGATCTCCGAGTATACCGACTCCTCCGATCCGCACTGAAAAAAAGTAGCCAAGTAGCAATTTCAGGACGGTTTCATTTCTTATTCTATTGCCGAATAATATTTTTCCAGCCTTTACCCAAAACGTCGTCAACAAGTTTAAATAATTCTGGGCTGTACGAACGTCCGTCCTGCGACACGGCCAACGTGAAACTTTCGCTTTGACTGAGATTTATGTATATCTCGGAAATGTTGAGAACCAAATTCGCCGGGTTGAAGTCATACTCCTTCTGATCTTTCACCTTAAAAATGCAGCGTAGTTTACAATCTTACACAGATTTTTTTATAATTATTTTTTTGTTACTTGGCTACGGAATTTACCTTGAAATTTCGTTTATTCGGTCCCACGAGCTGAAGCAACAAATAGTTAAGCATGGATGCTATCCGATCGACCATAGTCGAGTGACAGAATATCGATTTTATTTCCGTTGTAAGCATCTTCAGCATATTTATCGTTTCGCGTCCGAGAATGTTATCGAAACGAGCTATCATTCCTATATGTTCAAGGTAACTCGCTTGCTGGTTACGTTCCTGCTGCGGGAGCTTGTTCCATTCTCCACTTTCTCTGCGAAATTTAATCCCGTGATTGCGTTAAGGAGACTTGTTTGAACGTTGCAAACTGGCAAATTTTACTCTTGTATTAATAAGCTTTGGATAATAATTAAATACCGCGCTTGATGCATTGTTTTGAGTTGGGCCATATTGGAAAGCGCCTCGTCCAACAGAAATACAGCGTCGTTCATCAGAAGATTAATAAATCGCAAAAACAAGGGTGGTTGCACAGCTTCCATGTTTTGCTCAGCTTCTTCAGCAAGATTCCTGCAAATTCGACGCAAATCTCGTAAACTCTCAGAGCTGGAATCTCCATTCATCCTTTTCGCATACATACTTGAAATTCTTCCGATGCTCGTCCAGTTTCCACAAATAATCCATTACGATGTACATGGGTCGACGATAATTAAATTTCTGCTCGAACTGAACACTTTGTCCGGTCATCTCGATACTCACGAATACCTGAAGTAGATTTGCTACGATCTGTGGCAATGGACGTTAACTTAACATAATTGTTTAAATTTCGGTGATTGTAAATCTGAAATAGTACGAAAGTACCTGCTGCCTGTGCGGATGCTCGACGAATAACAATTCTCTGTGCATTGTTCCTAGCGATGTTTGGGCTTGACTCGCGCTCTCGTCGTTCGTCGGCAACAGAGATTCAAGTCCCTCGGCCAGTCGGGCGCGCAAATGCGGATTGTAGAGTCTCTGCGGCGACTCCATGAGAGCTATTATCTGTTTGAACAAAACTGCAATTTGAGCGGAAAAAAAATTACAAAATTGATTTATCACTGAAGCTAACTTACTTCCGTTAGTATAGGATTGAGAAAGCTCGTTCCTTGTTCCTCGAAAGTGTTGGGAGACAAACGTCTTAAAATGCACACAAAGCCCACAGTATTTTCCACAACGAATTCGGGTATGCATCTGACGGTATTCGGTACCCTATTCGGTAGGGGGAATGTAACGGGAATAAACTTTTTCGGTGCGTAACTGCTTCCCGCGGAATTTTCAGTGTTTATCTCGTCGTTGAGATCCAGATTAACTTGAATCAACCAAAAGGCTGTGGTTGCGTGAAATTTGGCTAGAAGGTTTAGCATTTCCGGAACGAGTAGACTCGCACGCAGAGACATGTATCTAAAGAGAAAAAAAAAATGAAGTTTGATTGATTGTATCTAAGATCGTAACGTTGCGCTTTCCCTAAATTACTAACTTTGTCATTTCCATTTCCATTCGCTGCACGATAACTTCGAGAACCGCCGAGCCTCCGGGCTCGTTGTTTTGTACGTCGGAGTGTAGCCTCTGTATCCTCGCTAAATCTTGATTAGTTTGCAATAATTTATCGAGCACAACTCGATAGCCCAGATCGAGAGCTCGATGAGTAAGAAAAAAGCACTCAGTGACGAATCCGAAAGATTCGGCTACGGGTCTCGTTTCACCTTCCGGTGTCGGGATCAGGCAAGTTTCTGAGCTCATTCCTTTCATGTACAAGCCTCTATTACGACTCTCCTCTTCACATTTCGCCTGCAACAAAAATCGTTCTATCTTTTATTACTATTCTATTTTGGTGCGCGAAAAAAAAGAAAACATTTGACATCTCCATACCTCGGCAGCGCAGTAAGTGGGATCGATCTTCAGGACTTTGGGATCGTTCAATTTAACGCAAAATGGTTGGCACAGCCTGAGCAATACCGTTGCGAGATTGAGCATAAAACCATCGGACACCAATAACACAGCTCTCATGGCGACTTCGTTTTGAGCGATCCAAAGCTTGCCGCGAGGGCTATTCGCGTCTAGACAATTACCAATCCATTGTAACGTCAAATGACGTACTTCCGAGGAACACTTCAGCAAAGAGTGGAATACAAGGTGCAGAGATTCGCTGAGGGCCTCGAGAGCCGTCCAAATGTTCCCCTCTATCATTGATCTGGCCTGCAGCATTAAAAATTCAAGTGGTCTTCATTTTTTAAATTTAACGGGACTTGAATAATTAAGCACAATTGTAATACCTGCTGCAAAGGTTTGTCAAAAAAGTCGAAAGGAGCATCCACAGTCTTTGGCAGACAACTGAGCGTCAACAGGGCCCCCAATAGGGTATCGGAGTATGCTCTGCCGTTTTGGTGTTTTGGCGTACTATGACGAATTACGAGCTTTGCCAGGGCCTCGATCGATGCGAATTTCTGCAGCATCTCGAACCAGTACTGACGAAAAGTCAAAAGATTGCGATTCGCGGCTTCTTTGTGAATTATGTCGAGAATAGGTCCGAAAGCGGAGGTCACGACCTCTTCGTCGACTTGACCGTTTTCAGAAGCGAGTTCGGTCACTATTCCCACGGTGAAAGATGCTAATTCGTCAGTTACGGGAACACCGTAGTCGAACAGAGACACGAATTGTGCGTGCACCTGTGTTCAGAATTTTACATTAGTTTCATCATGGAAAAAACTTGAAAAATCAAAACTACTAAGTTTTGTAGAAGAAGAAACTTCATATATATTATATAAAAAAGTTAACATGAATTTTATAAGCTAAACTCAATGCAATAATTATTTCCTATGCAATCATTTTATGCATCACCTCTTGTCCCTCAAATAGATCAGGTTCTTGGAGCGCAGTTCCAACATTACGTAGCGTTATTCTACAAAGCTCGTTGGCGGCTTCTTCCAGCTTGTCGTTTCTTCTATAACGCTGCAATCTGGAGAAACATTCGAATAGATATGGTATGATAGAACGCTGAAGAGTGTGACTTTCGCAGGTCCATCCTTTAGTCCCGATTTTAGGAACGACCCTCTCCTCCGGATTGGTTAAAATGACTCTCTCAAAAACTGCGTGTTCTATAGAATCTGTATCTATAAAAACTAAGAGTTTTTTATATTTGTCCGATGGTTGTGAATTTAGGGTAATTCCAAATGCATCTCTCAGAAGATTATTCTCAGACTGGTTTTTCTGCGGGGTCTGCACTTGGTGGATATTAGACGAAAACGATTCTTCTGCCTTTTCTTCGATGGTACTTTCCATTGGCCGACCTCTGTCATCCTGACAGCTAGATTCGTCGGCATCAGACGCAGTCAGCGATGAGAATGATAATGCCTCATTCACTGTCGAGAACAGACCGGCAAAGGGATTGCTATTTACATTGTCAGACATCTTGGCTGACTTTTTCGATCATTCCATCAGGGCGAACATGGTCAAACTGTAACAAGTTTTTTTTACATTATCGTGCATTACGTGTCAATCATATGCTCACTCGAAATGTACATATTTATTTACTCAAATCACCGCAGAGACGAATAATTTATCACGGATACATTTTAACAGCCGATGGGCTCACCTTTTATTTGTTTGTCTGTTAGTCAAATTTTTACACGTTTGTGTCCCTTAGTCGCTCGTAAACAATTGTTATTTTCCAGGATCGAGATCCCCAGGTTGCTTCAAGTCCTAATAGCGGAGCAAATACGTTAAAGACATATATATGGATATACTGACTAAGCTAAGATAGAGTTAGTGCTGGATTCGGAGATAGTAGCGCCGCGGGTTGGATCGAGAATACCGGCCGAGAAATGTACACAGCTCGCCAGTAAATCTTTCAGCCGACTTATCGACGGTAGCTTCAAAAGATTGAAAGACTGAGCACTCCAGAAAGTCCATTGGACCCACCGAATTTGATAATCGTAAAAATCTTGTGTATTTGACTTGGCGGCATGAAACCTGAAGGAAAAAAAAGAATCTGTAAAATCTTGGAGTTGAAACCTTGAGCTCGGTCACCCCACATTTCGTGTGTTCTCTGTATATTAAGTAACAAACGAGTTGATTAATATAGTGTAAAATACCGCCGCAGCTAAAAAAAACTGTACTTAACCATTTTGAGACCGCAGAACGCCGAGGAAAAATAACATTGTCTTTCCCTGCGTGTGCCGATTTCCCAGGAAAAGACAATTTTCTTTTTCCTCGGCGTTCCGCGCTGTCAAAGCGGCATTCAGAACAGTTTTTCTGTTACAACTGGGCGAGCGTTTATACCACATCACCGCAATATAAACGGTCCTTTAGCTCTCCCGTCGAAGCGGCTCATGTAGCCAAACTCAGCGAATTCTCGCGTATCGCTTGTTCGAGGCGACCAGCACTCAAAGCCCTCTCATTATCGCTACCAAAGAATGTAATAACATTGCGACTATAAACAGCTAGCGGAGCGATCGGTAGAGCTAGAGAATCAGTCCAAGTGTGACCACCGCCGAATAATATTCATTTATCGACAAATGACTACCGAACGAGTGGTTGAGGGTTCGTTCTCCATATCTACAGTAAATTACATTTCGTATCGGTTATGCGAAATGAAATTTTTTTTTAGAATCATAATTAATGAAAAATATATGCAGCATAAAATTGCAAACGAAACTCGGGCTTGAGCCGAAAAAATTTGTCTCGAATCTCACTATACAGTATACATTTTAGCGGTGTCAAGATCTTCGAGATCTGAAATCGCGTTAAGGGCTTGTGAAACATTGTCGAGACGTGCTGTATACGTCGACGAAAAGGTTGAGACAGTATCGTCGTCGTTAACAGTAGCGAGCCAGAGGGTACCCCCAGACGTACATCGCTGGCGTATTTATAAACCTTGCGAGATGGGACGGAAAATCGTGTGTCTCCGCTACCTTCTCGTCAGCTCTTTCATTCTACTAGGCGTAAGTATAATCGTACAAGCGAATTTAATTCTTGACAATCTTAAGTACGATCGAACTTTAATCAATTTTACGTGACTCATGAGATATCAATAGTGCGTGAGTAGTCGAAGCGATAAGAGAAAGACCGACCACTGTCAGGCTGAGAGCAGCGCAACGTCGAGGTGGGAATACCAACGAACGCACGGGCGGTGTGTTCTATTCTTGAAAAAGTTGTTTCGATAACTATTCCTGATACAGCGAATCGAGTTACTTTGGATTTCAAATTCTTTGTTGGATTTGCACATCGTACGAGACCAGCGACGTTATCAAATTTCGAAAATACCATTTTTTTTCATTGGCAACTTTCTTCTTTCTTTATGACACAGTAGTGAGGTGAATCAGATTGTATTATATCGTTGTGATCAAATGTACAACAAGGCGTGTGTTGTGTTATCTTAAGAGACACGATGTTATATAAAGGAGTGTGAAACCTTCCGGGAAAAACGTCCTCGTTGCATTTTTTTTTTTTGAGCTTCGAGGTTCAACTTACTGTCTCGATTATGGAAAAAGAGCATTTTTTGCAGATTTCCGGTGCCGTTGTATGCGGCACCGGAAGTTACTTCCTCCATCAGCTTCGTGGTCCACTGACTCGGCCCGATTGGTACGGTCCACCTGCCATTCTTTTGACCACTGGAATCATCAATGTCATTCTCGGTCCTTACTTCTGGCACTACTTCGATACAAAATACAATCAGCCACAACTTTTTATGGTAATATTATCGTTTCTTCGCCGTCATCAAAGCTCCCCAGACGTTTGCAAGGGAATAACAAACAATTTTGCTGTTGTTGCAGTTTTTCATGTCTGTCGTACTGGTCGCGACAAGTCAGGTTGGCGCTGGTATTTGGTCACTCGTCAGTCATGCCGCTGTCGATTCTTCAATATCGGAAATGCTTCATGACAAGTTGGCTTCCGTCGGAACGACGAACGACAGAACAATATGGAACATTACGGAGATCAAGGTTCTCTCCGATCCCGCATAGGCCAAGATAATTTTTTTTTCTACTTTTGTGAGATTATTCATTCGAGAACATTCACGCGAATCAAGTGTTTCAGGTGAACTGCTGTGGTTTTGATAATTCATCTAAGACGGAAATCGACGAGAACGACAAGATATCGTGGTCGTGCTGCAATATGAAAAGGTACAGCGTTGATTGGCAGGAAATCGATATATGCGCTGTTTTTTACACGAATGAGTGTCGTCATCTCGCTCTTCATCGATATCGATCGATTCTCTTTCACACTTTCGTACTGGCATTGTGCGCCTTTATTATCCAGGTAAGTTTGTTACTCTGCATTTCTTTTGCGTAATTCATCGAGTCACAGTTCTGATAGTTTTTCTTTTTTAGATCCACATGATGATCTGCATCAGATCTTACTTGAGGGCTTTGATGAGATCATTGAAGACAAGACGAGCTCAGAGTATCGTTGCTCAGAGTACTATTAGTCAACAGCCTCAGAAGACATGTCCCGCAGTGAATTTGGGACCTCAACATGTATGCGAAGGTTGTTCGAACGCTCGATATCACTAACGACTTTGTTTTCTACATTTTTAATCTATATATCGTGGAAGAGTGTATTGCCCCGAATGATTCGACGCTCGACTCGGAGAAACCCGACGATTCCCTCAACGGGATTCTTCGAGAGTCTTGCGTCACTGGATGGAAAGGAGAGCGTGCAATAAACGCGAATGCGCAGTGACGAGATCGCATCTATTAGTCATCGCTGGCGTCACACGTGTGCATCGTCTGCTCGCAATCATACGGAGCTCAACCGTTAGTAACAAAATTTGATCTCTCTCAACTCGAAAATATCTTATCCTGGTGTGGTTTTGTCATCAGCGAAAATAATCATTCTTATCGTTTGTACCCCGACGTTCTTGGAATAACCGCGTCCAGATTATTCTCCCCAGCAATCGATAGCCAGAAACTGCTCAGGAAAACACTCGGGTTTCATCGGTGTCATTGCTATAGCTGTATCGAAATGAAAAACATAAGTAAAAAAAAAAAGAAAACCAAGCGGCAATGGCGATTGTTATCTTGCGATAACGATGATATCTACTCTAGGGTGGCTGATTCCCGATAGATCGAGAGATAATCAATACCTACATAGGTGGTCAACGTCGTGGTACTACGGAGTGTTGGACTGGGATTCCACTAGTTGAGCTCGTAGCTTCGATCGTTTCCCGGCTCTGGTATAGCTCCCTTTTTCCAACCCTCCCTCCCTTCACGAGACTTCGTGAAGTAAGTTCCGTGGTACACTTTGCCAACGGCAACCACCGCGCTCGCGACACACATCTTTTGTGCCAGTGCTCGATCGTTCCGTCGTGTCCAGACCCAAAGTTAACGGTCCTTTCCATTTTTTCATTAACTTTCCAACTTCACAAACGAAATTTTTGATCTATCAATCCGTGTGAATCCAGGACATCAAGATGAATTGCGGGATTAATTTTATTAAGTATCTGCTCTTCATCTTCAATTTTCTTTTCACAGTGAGTATTACCTCTCTATAGAGAAAAAGTAAAGTTTCACCTTAAAATTCATATTTTTCATGTCGATAAATTCGAGACAGAAGTAGGCAGTATGACGCATCCGAGATAACCCGTTATCTCGAATGATTTTATCGGCTCGAGGCTCAACCATCCTCCCGTATCGGATATACTTTTACCGCGGGTGTGAGATGTATCGTTCTTGTTTACCGTTGAAAATAATTCGCCGCCGTCGATTAGGATACAGTGTATACGTTCAGCGCTGACGTCAAACTCGTTTTATCTCCCTCTCACGAGTGTTTATATTTACGATACCTTTCGGTACTTTACGATTATTTCTTCCGAACGAGACCGTTCGAGAGTCAATAGTTTACAAATAATGTGAGTTAGCTCAAATTTTCTATACGTTTTTTTCCATGATGTTTGAGGGGTCATGCAGTTTGGCTGAATCTCCGTCACTATTGATACTCGCCGAATAAGCATATAGCGATATCCATGAATTTTCACGATAAATAGTTTTCTCGCGGAGTTGACAAAATTGAGAAAGTACGTTCTACGGTGCGAGATAAGAAGAAAAGGGTCTTTCCGGTTGAACCGTGTAGAAAAGGTCCACGCAGAGAGCGATGGCAGGTATGCGGAATCGTGGGGAACCGGTACTCAAGCGACGGTTATATACTAAAGTATATTCACTATAACGCGAACTGCGTGGAGGCTGTTTCATCGCCGAGAGTCTCGAAGCCGCAAGCGGTAGTGCCAGAAGAACACGAAAGAAAGGGAATAACTGTGGAGGGAGTTGAACAAAACATCCACCGACCACGATATACTATAGTGCATCCTGTATAAACTCACGCTTCGAGAAACGATCTTTCACCGCGGATGTCCCCGGACCTTGCCAGCAGTCCAAACTTTCCATATTCGGATTTAACAAATAGTTTGTATTGACCCGAAAGTCCGATGTTTCATAATACATTCGATTTTGGTCTAATAACTTTTTAATAGTCGTCCGATATTTATACACGTCGCTTCAAGATCTACGAGAAACTGTGACTTTGTCGAGTAAATAATGCTTATGGGCGTAGCCATCGAGGATAGAGCTCTGACCGGGTGTGGAAGTTTCAAGGGCAAATACGCTTCATTCTCCGAGAGAAGACAATGACGCAACCGCCGAGAAAAACGAACTCGGAGATTTCGGTGCCGCTGTTACCCTATTGGTCCTTGGAGTATAGGACTGTTGAGAAACTTTAGTGGGGGGTAATTTTCGAAGCGAATAATTGCCGAGAGATTGAAAAATCAAAGCGGACGTTCTCCCATCAGCTGAAAATCCCCACTGCTGCTCTCGAATAATCTCGCACTCGGATATATATATATATATATTTCCAACAGTTCTCAGGACACCGGCAACATTTATAGCGCTACACGCACCGGGTAATAGGGAGAGATATATACAGCTGTGTCGAAACCCACGTCGACGAGTCGAGAAGATAACGTTGGGCTCTCGAACGACAGTCTCGCGTCTCTCGTCGACCAGCTCGCGTACCAATTTTTCTTTCACATTACGGCAGAACGGTGTGCGGTGTGTGACTTGTGTGCTCGCGCGAAAGGATTTATCGAGTATCTTTATATATTTTTCGTCAATTTATCGAGTTAAATAAAAACTCGAAAAACGCAATCATGAGTTGTGCCTTCGATTGTGGCAAGTGGCTGCTCTTCATCTTCAATTTTCTCTTCACAGTGAGTCAATCGATCTGTTATTCCCGCGAGGGTAACGACGACTAATCGTACAATATTTTTACATTTTTTCGGGTCGAATGTGAATTATAGTAACTTAAACAAGAGACGCGGGGAATGAGTTGTTTTTTTGTTTGTAAGTGAAAATGAGTAATTTGGATTTTGTTTTTGCGACGGAAGATTGCCGGAGAAGTGGGAGCGTTAAGACGCAGAAAACCACAGGGCGTACACGCGAGTATACATCGCGTCTTCCGGTCTCTGCCAGTTTGTTTTGCCCGTGGCACATAGGCGTGACTGTACCGCTTCTGTATGACGCGACTTGCTTCACCCCTCTCGCACTACTAACCGTTCTGTATGAGCAATATCCATTGCAACTATATACATACATATAGACGTTTGCTTCTTTCGGGGTTTCCCCTCTTGATTATCGTTTACCTTTCTCGGAAACTACGTGTTTACAATAAACCGAGCTATATAGCGATCAGACTGATCGCCGTGCTCCGGGCTTTCATCGACTGACCAATTTCCCAGCTGCCCACATATAGAAATAAATTACGATCGATAAGACCTTGACGAATTGGCACAATGGAACACGAACGAGTGTACAATGGAAAAAAAAACATTCGTCATCGACGCAACCAACTCCAAGCCCCCCTTTCTGTGTTCAACTTATTCTTTACTTTATTTTTTATTTTTTCCTCGAGAGAATGAACGGCGGTGTGTCTGTACGAAATTTTGGCGTTTATTTGGAATTCTATGGGTCAGTGGAAAGTACCAGATGAGTAAGACAGTGCGTTTGAATTCTGGAGCCGCCTGCATCAGTCTACCGCATAGAGGAAGCTTCTTTTGTGAAGATGATCTTCAGTCTAGATCTAAGGATTCGGGCACGTGTTTTCATGAGCGGAGGCAGGTATAAGCAAGGAAACCCCTAGTTTCTCTCTTCTCGGTGATGTCATCGGATATCTAAAAAACTTGAAAATTTTGGTCCTTCGAGTCGGAAGATGTTGGTGAAAGGGACGAGTTAAAAAAAAAACACAAATCCGGAGACGATGGAACAAGTCGTTGCCGCAACGCTCCGTGTTTCTGGCTGCAGGGCGTAGTTTCCAGGTTAGCGAATCGCGTTCCCAGCGACGGTACAATTACGTAATCGGCAACTTTTGCACGCCAAACGCGCACGGGTTTGTAGTCACAAGCAAAAATATTGCACGTAGGCGGAAGAAGATGAGGCTGAGGTGGAACGTTTTTGTTTATGGAAGAATGAATGCCTCGAATAATTTTAGCTTCAATTTATTTTTCGACGTATTGGAGTCTCGAAAAGGATATGAGAGAATGGCTCAAGGTCGATCGGCTGCGACGATATGTAATGCACTCAATACTTCGTAGAATTAGAAATAAAAACGCGAGAAACAAAAAAATAATGTTAACGTTTGCAACATTCGACCTTGCACAAATATAATAGATGAATAATAGAACAGCGCACTGGAATAATATTTTTGCACCTCGTTAACACCACACACGAGTCTAGCGAAATAGTTTTCAAAAATTTTGTTCAATTTTTGATCATTTGAAGTGAAAAGAACCATAGAGATATTAATTCGGTTTAATAAAAGTATCGGTGCGAAAATAAACGAAATTCTAAATATCGAAAAGCAGTTGCGTGAACGCTAAATTTAAATAAAAAGAATTTTTTAAACATAACTTATGACCAAACAGTGCAAAACGCAGAAAAATGCTTGCTAGCTGCTCGCTTCATCGTAACGCCTGCCGTTTCTTATCGATGAGTCAACCAACAACGTCCGGACGTGACGCAAAAAAAAGACTTGACGCCCGTAACAACGTGTCACGAGTGTGAGCTCACATGACTAATAGGAACAATAGACACTTTTCGCAATTACGTTATCGGACCAGTGTTAATAATTTCTTAGTTCCTACTACACCAGCTTTACAATAGATCGTACGATATTCATGGAAGTTCTACAGCGCAGTCGACCATCTCGGTTAGATTATTCTGGTACATGTAAAAAAAAAATCTCATCAGGTCAGTGGGTTCTTGCTTTGGCATTTGCTTACGAGGTTGTCTGACACAAGTTATTGCACTTGTTGTATGTACGACCCAGTTAATTTCATAGAACGTAGTAGTGTACACGAATAGGCCAGTTTGATTCACGAATGGACGTGGCCTCTATGCGTCCAATGACGACTAGACTGGGCACTATATCGTCGTTGCAAAATATAGCCTTTTGTGTCCGGAGGCCTTCGACTATGAAACATATATAAAAGGCTCCTTGAATAATTTTTTAAACATTATTAAATATATATTTATTAAAAATATATAAAAGGCTCCTTGAATAATTTTTTTAAATGGAATAAAACGAAAAAAAAAATTGATCGGAGAATTTTTCTTTAAAAGCTATGCGGCCTCGCGCTACTCATAATCGGGGTCCTGACTCACCTCCAAGTAAAGCAGGCGGCTGAAATTCTCGAGGACAATGTCACCTTTCCAGCGATTGGCCTCATTGTTCTTGGCGCTATCATCTTCACAATCGCATTCTTCGGATGCTGCGGAGCTATTCGCGAGAATCATTGCATGATCGTTACGGTAAGATAATCAAATTTATTGCGTTGATAAAATGTCGCTGATAAAAATAATAATAATTGTTTGATAATATTTAGTTTGCGGTGCTCCTGCTGACGATTCTCGTTATCCAAGTTGCCGTCGCGATTTACTCGTTCGTTAAACTAAAGGATATGGGAGCAGAGGCTGTCAGGGGGCCGTACAGCAAAGCCTACAAACAATACTGGACCGATCCGGATACTCGCGACATTATTGATTTCGTCCAGTCAAATGTAAGTTCTAATAATAAGGAAAAAAAATCGTCACGTATCCAAAACAACGTTGCCTTATTTCATCGTTCTGTGGTTAATTTCATGATTTATTTATTCTTCTAATCACGATTTAGCTCGATTGTTGTGGTGTCGATAACTACAGCGACTTCTACACAAAATACAATAACAACAGCATCGTGCCGTGGAGCTGTTGCGAACACCAGAAAGAGAATGACCAAACACCTTGCTCCAAAAACTTTTTCCCTGAGGGGTGTACTGAGAATACTATTAAACTTTTGAAGTACGCCGGAATCCTTCTCGGAGGTGTCGCCATTGGAATCGCAGTTGTTGAGGTAATTTAATTATTATTTATCACGTAATAGTTTATCGAGATGGAATGAAGTTAAAAAATTATTTATTTGTTTCACAGTTCATCGGCATTATCTTCGCTCTCTGTTTGGCCAACTCGATAAGGAACGCTGAGCGTAGAGGCTACAGAGTCTAAGACAAGTGTCTCATGTCCTAAGATTATTTTTCTATTCGTCGTGGGAAGAGGAGAAAATGCGATCGTAACAGTAATTATTTTTCGAGTTTTTGTTCCACAAAACTTCTCACCGAAACGATCGTATCGGAAGGGATTAAGAATGTTTCTGCTACATCTTAGAAACAGCAACCAGATACTTACTATGAGAAAAATGTTAACCTATTGAAATTGTCGTGCAAAGTGGGGAGGGTTGAAGTTTACAGTTCTTCGTACGGAAGAGAATCGACTTCTTGCGATAATGTGCAAGCGAATCTCTTTTTTGATTTATCCTCCTCTTGTATCAGCTGCACGTATCCTATCGTATAGCTAGCATCGTGTATCCATTACTATTATCGTTATTAATTATGAAATATACTTAGTTTTACGTATAAAATTGATTAATTACATTTGGTTAAGAACATATTTTCACGCTTCGAATAAAACCGTTTTTCCGATTAGAATAAAGATAGAGTAGGGGTATGCTTATCCGTTTCGCAAGTCTCGTTCTTTGGATCCTGAAAAATGAGATGATATAACGTAGGAAGTTTTGGCTGAGGAAAATTAACGTGGATAATATTGCGGGTATATTGTCGTTATTTATTAAGTTTCGAAGAGAAGGTATAACTTACATCTGTCGTGTGTGTTTACTATGATACATACTATTTACAATTTAGTTTTTGTTTTTTTCATCATCTCGTTCAACTTTGCATCGAGAGTTTAAATTGGGCCGGGACGACAACTGTTTTTTAATTTTTAATTTTGATACGAACATGTATTTAATAATTTTATTGGAGCCTCCTCTAGGTAATTGAATCGAGGTTTTGAGTTGTCATTTTGGAATCTACAGACAGGCTGCAGAACGATGCCTGGCGATATTGGAAATACGCGGTACAAATAATTTAGATGTGTTTTTCGTTGGAATTCCGTTTTCGTGATGCTTACCATGATAAGAAAGTTGCAGCGCTTTTTTCCTTTCTTATATGCAAGATCGCAACTTGTTAATCTTTGCCTTTTCGTTCTGTAGCTTACGGGGTTTGCACAATTCACTTGGAAATATTGATAATACCTCTAAAGAGTACGTGTAAAATGCCCCCCCTCATAGTATTTTAACCCCATAGTAGTACATTTGTTCATGCCGACTTTCTACCTTTAAACGCGAGAACTAATCGTTGGCTGTCCATCTTCACACCAACGCAACTTCCCAATTCTTTCGCCGATTCATCGATAGGAAGTCCAACTTGTCGTGGAGCACACCTCGAGGTAAACAGTCATCAGGTTAAAAGTATTTTGTAATTAGAAATTACAGGCTTATATTGACTATGTGTGTACTCCATCGAGCACTCTCGGCATTTATGTCGAGCAGTAGTTCTCGTCTTCAGTCCATAGAAAAAAAATTTACGATCGGCAAAAATTGATTTAATATGAATTAAAATTAACACAATTCTAGTTTGTCATTAACAATATTCAGTTTACAATTGTGCCGATCCTCGTCAACGATCGTTCCTTAAATCTATGGTCTCAGTTACTTCGTTTTCTTTTATTTTTCTAAGCTCAATTTTTGTTGTTTTTATTTTTATTTTTCTTATCCGGAAGAATAATTACTCTTTCCATAACATTAGCTAAAAACTATCTATTCACAGTTACGCAAGGGTTTCGTTTGTTTCTTTTATTCTTTTTTTAGTACTTTTTTGCTAGCTTTCATTATAGCCAGGATAAAATTCATAGGGGCGAGATCTTCATGAATTCGATTGAGGGTGTCTTGACGAGAAGTTCGTCGATCGACGATGATGAAAGTGGGGACGAATTGGTTCCGGTTGATCCGTAAACGGTGATATCATCAAGGAAGTCGAACGACGCAACAGCCTCTCTCTCCTTCTCGCCGTAACGTACGAAGAAATCATCGCCACGACCGATGATCGACGGCCTGGATGTTCCCCACGCCGATGGTAGTCGTAGAACTCGCTGGGCCTGGGCTGCCGACGCTGGGAAATCAAGCGAAGCCGGTCAACATCAGACCTCAGACCTCACTTGATCTCTTTTATTTTTTCATTTATTTTCATCTCTCTTTCTCTCTCCATTTTCCCCCTTTCTCTCTCTAGCCTCTCGCACTTTTTCCAACTCTAGCAGCAGACATTGAGTAGCTCGGCTTAGCACCTGTTCGTTTCTTTATTAATCCACACGCACTTTTACGATCTTTTATACACCTTGCCTGTGCCTCTTTCATTCCCGCAGGTCTCACGACAATCATTCAATACCGGGGAGGTTAATAATCGTGTCTCGTCTGCGCAAGAAACAAATCAAAGTCCGTATTAAAAAAAATATATATTAAAACAAGAACGGACAAACTGCTACGAAAGATAATTTTTATTTAATTGGAGGATATTTTGATTATTTCACAACCCTGGGTGATGGTGGGGTCAATCGATCGTAGCATAGAATTTGATTGAAATTTCTTGTCTCAGACGCGACACGAAAGTGTAAATCTTTTTATACTATGTAGACTATTAATAGTATAAAATTATTATAGTAACACTATAATAATAGAGAGAGTAGACGAACGACGTGTGATTTTTTTTCTCTTCCTCTCGAATATCGAAGGTGCGGGGGTTAAGGTACGAGGACAATCCGCGTAGCGCGCGACTGTGTACCCTATGTGTTTCTATAGTCCACTTCGTTTAGTTTTTTCGGTTTTTTCTACAGAAACTGATCGTCACTAAGCCGAACTACGTAGCTTTTCTCGTGACAATCAAAGCACACCGTGTAGGCGCTACCATCTGAACAGAAAAATAAGGAAAGATGCTATGTACAATGTGAGCGACTAGCGTGTGATGCATTTTTTTTAAGTCTCATGTGTGATTTTTGTATGTGAACAAGTATGTGTAGAATTATTAATTTTAACAGCGAGCATTTCGAAACGATTTACAAAGCAGTGGCGAAAGCTTTTCTCGTGAATAGAAACTATCGTATAGAGAGAACAATGGATAATGGATTGATGAACATTAAAATTAAGCTAAACAGCACGATAGAGATGCACGATAGGATGATAGCAGAGAGTTAGTCTTGTTAGCTTGAAGTTTCGAGCAATACAGAATGTGGTTCAAGTGTGCATCGTGTTCCCGTTTTATGCTATACTTGTCTCCTTGTCTATGTTCGTTCTCTTTTTTTTTTGAAATCTTCGAATACATAAGCAAGACTCGATTCGAACTTTCAGAATTTTCACGATCTCACGTTTTGTTGGTGCAGCTTTTTTTTGCGTGTAATTTTTATTTATTTTTATAGTCTGTTTTTCAACGTGTATGTGGCTCTCGCAAACCTTTCTTCTGGCGTCTGTAACGATGAAGCCTGTGCAGATGACGATAGTCCGGTGGCTCGTCCCCGGAATCACTGCCGGCCGACCCGCTGCTCGATGTCCCCGACGAACTTTCGCTGCTCGCTAGCATCACGTCTAGAAGATTCGCTCTAGCCTAAGCAAAAAGAAAAAAAAATTCTATCAGAAAATTTATCTCCTTTAAAGGCTTCGATAATTGCCATATATGCAAAAGTAGCTACTATCAATAACGACCGTGGGCGATTTTTTGCAGCGAGCAAATTACCTTCATGCAGATATAACAATACATTTTGTTCATACATTCGAGCACTTGTTTAATAACGTTAGAAAATTTTACCTTTGGGTCGGTAAAGTCAATGTCACGCTCGACGTGAACCCATCCGGTCGGACAGCAGCAAGCGAGATCGAGTTTATCCAAAACTACTTGTGAATCCTGACACGCGGGATTATCCTCACCCTTTCTTATCATTCTGTTGAGTTCGTTGATAACATCCTTGGACGTGGCGTGTTCGTGGAAGCTCAACGAGCGATCTCTACCCTCGATAAGAAGGGGCGCTCTCGCGGGACTCACCTTGAATTACAATTAAAGAAGCACATGTTTTTTTGTATCTCTCTCTAGCCTCTACTTTTAAATAATTGTAAGCCATCAGCCCATTGCTTTAGACGGATCTGCTGCGAAACTCACCACAGTACTGGGTGTCGACGAAGTCGCAGCTTCCTCGTCCTCTTCGGGAACTGCTCCGAGCTCCGATGTAGCACCACCACCGTAACTCAGTCCACTCGCGTTACAACTGACGGAATTCAGAATTCTATCCTCGCCCATGTGCGACGCTGGCAGAGTCGATAATCGTTCGTGAGGATCGTTGCTCGCCGTGGCGATCTCGTTCTTTGCCGAAGACTCTTCGATCTCGGCACTTCCGGTTGTCGTCGTTCCGCCATCATTCTTCTTGTCCCCAACGTTATCTGAAACTGTCGATTTGGCACATTCATTTGAAGCCGATCAATCGACAATCGATGGTCAATGAACAGAAAAAAAAACACACACACAAACCTTCTACAGGGTTCTGCTCGGTCGAATTTTGTGGCAGTTCGGCAAGGTACATCTGTTGCTCGGCAATGAACGAGAGAACACTCTGCAGAGCTTGTTCTCTGTCGGGCGGAGGTTTTCCGCCCCTGGAAGACGTGCTCGCGAGGCTCTTGGTACTTTCGAACTTTACAAGCCGATAAAAGTCTCTGGTGAAGTCAGTGCCGATGGATGGTGAATCAGGGTCGTCGCTGCAGCCGGAGAGTGCAGCCGACGATCTTTTGCTCGAATTGTCGAGTACTCCCTCCTCGCTGCTCCACGAGGCACCGGGACTCGACGCGTACGGCCAAGGACCTGTGGCTCTCGCGTCCATGAGCAAAGCCACGAGTTCACCACCTGCCCTGTCCGCCAGATAACTCGCACCGTTCCACAGACACTCGTTCGCGTCTTCCTCCAATTCTATCGGATTGTGCTCTTTTATAGCCGGAAGTGCCGGCGTCGTTGCCGCACCGGAAGACGCCGATAGGCCTGCGGAGTCTTTCCAGCCGTTATTCGTCGATGCACCGTCGCTTCGGATATCTTCGTTAGAGAGTGAAAAACTCCAATCTTCGAGCTCGGCTCTGTCGTACTCCAATTCCAGAAGGTCACGATGCTGCTGAGCGCTTCTGCTGTCGTCCAGCCTGTAAATATTAATAATAAGGGTAAAAAAAAATTCTTTAATCGAAGATTTATCGAATAAAATTTGTACCTCAGCCACTGCTGAACGTATTCGGCGTCCCATCCTTCCTCCTCGACGAGTAAAACGGACGAGGAACCCTCGGCAGGACTAGCGATATTGTACGGCGTCGTTGTCAGATTCGCCGTTGTCGTTGTGAGCTTTAGATAAAGATGACTGTCCGAGAAACTGCGCATTACGTGCTGATACGGAAGTAGATCTTTGGTGGGCGGATAACTGTGCCTCGGATTAATACCAACGGTGAGATTGAGCGGTAGAAAAAGTACATCCGGGTCGCCGGTGTCAAGGGCAACGAGACGGGCGTCAGGTGAAACGTCGGCTTCCGTCTCGTCGGTAGCTTCTTTGAGGTCCTCGAGGCCCCGCGACGAAGGCTCCTGCCTCGCACCCTCGCCCTGAACGTCGGACGACATCGTCGAGTAACCCTCGTCTCTGTTACCGCTTTCCGGACTCTCGCTTCCCTCCTCCTCCGATGGTTTCTGACCTGTGGAGTACACGAAAATAGTACATTATGCCACAAGGGAGGAAAGTGTGTCTTTTCACCGAGTGTGAAGTTCGATGCCCGAGCGAAGCGAGGGCAGAAATTCACACGAAGTGAAAAGGCACTTCCTCCCTTGTGCCGTGCGATATTTTTTTCCGACTTCGTTAAAATAACTGCATTTCTTGCGTCGCAGAATCCTCATATTCGCCAATGACCATTTCTCCCTCGGGAGTAATAGAGCTTGCAGATGGAGTAATGAGCCCTATTACTGCCTAGGGAGTAATGAAATTGTACTGCGCATGCGCACTGATTAATAATGATCATCGGTCAATGATAGGCTATTTTCCGGCCGTATTGCACGCAAGGAATCTGGTTATTTTAGCGCAGTCGGGAAAAAAATAATAATTTTGCCACTGTAACTCCGCATCGATAACAAAAATTCGTCTCGTTTTTTTTGTGTACCTAAAGGTCGATTCCTCCGGCACTTTGTCGTCGCCATAACAGGAATTTTGAGATTGAGCGATCGCGGCCTCGAGAGGGGCAACCATGCAGGATCCAGGCCCAGTGCAGCGACGAGGGCTCCGGGACCAGCCTCGATGATGCCCTGTATCAATTCCGTCGGACTCCCAGGATTCGCGGCTTGCGCCAACAGTCCCGAGAGTGCTCGGTTGTGGGCCTCGAGCTCTCTGATGCGTCTCTGCAGGCCACCGATCTCCTCCCTCAAACCCTGCCAAACAAAAATCAACGCACATCGTAAGCTCTCGGGAATAAAAAATGCATCCTCGTTGCATAGCGAACAAAGCGAATCGACGCTAGATAAAGAAATAGGTAGAGGAACGATACGGATTCTAAAGGTTAAACTAGCTTTGCGTGAATGAACCTTTTGGGAGAGAAGGGCGCGGACCACCTGGTTGGCAACGTCGTCGAGACAACGTTCGTACTGTCGCCTCTGTGCGTCAGCGTCTCTCGCCAATGCAACGTGCTCGGTTTCCAACGTTGCGAGACGTGCAACGAGGGCTGCGTGAACTTCACCTGCACACGCAGCCTCCAAACCTCGCAGTTGCCCTCTCATCGACTCGTTCTCCAGTTGAAGTTTCGATATCTGCGCCTGGCATTGGTGGACTCGAGTCTGCAATTAAACCTTCCATCATCCATCTATCGTCTCTACCGATTATCATCTAAATTCTTTTTTTTTTACATTTTCATTTTTCGCACTTCTCTGCCCGTGAGAAGAGGCGGGCCAAGGGAATGCTTAATAACGCCTCTGTCGAGCGTTATATTAGCGCGAGAAGGGCTCAACGTTAAATTAGGGTTGGCGCGCAGTAGCTGCTGGAGACAGGGGCGTTAATAGAGGGTGCGTGTGTCTGATTTATAACATCGAGGCTACCCCGGAGAGCGAGAGTGTTAGCCGAGAACTCGGCGTCAAGACCCGGAAACTCACTTCAAATATCACTGCGAAATGATACTCTGGCCGAAAACTTCAGAAACGCAGCTTTAAAAAAAAAATAAAAAATGAAAGAACCGCCCGTTGTCCCGGTAGATTCGAATCAGCAATAGGGCGTTTGTTTAATTAGCTAAAATAAGCTTATTTTGTTATTTCCGCTCTCGCATATTTATCATTATCGTTGCTCGCGAATATACACAGTGGAACGTGAAGTCTACATATTTCACTCTCTCTCCGGTCGTTCGCGAAGGGACGATCGATAATAAGCGTAAATTCAAACCCATAGCTCGAATTGAGGGTACGACGTACACACTCTCTACCCTATAACTGTGCATTGGTATATAGTACAGTCGAAGGAAGGGAAGGTTCATGGGATGAAAACGCCGTGCGGTCGCCAACCCCCGAATATACGAGTCGAAGCAAACCGTCCGTGAACGAGAGATAACATTCGCATTTATATACGACGAGAGCTTCGTCGCTTCGGCCTAACAAGGGCGATGAGCGGCGCATAGCGGCGCTACACTCGATTCTAAAGTGTACACGAGGCACCCCATGGAAAATTTCAACCCCCTAACGACCAGCCAGCCTTAAATATCCCGTTTAAAAAGTTCAATAATTCCAAAGCCATTCCAACTTTTATATCCGCAGCTCTCCGCGCAAGAGGAAATTAATTTGCGCAACTAAATTTAATTACGCGGTCGGTAATAACGGAGATCAGCTGGCACGAGACTGAAGGGCCCAAAAACGTTACGAGTGTCTTGTGAAAGTGTATCCGATTATTCGACGTTACGGTGAATAACGAGGACTCGAAGAATCTTCGGTCAGCGTGTTTCCAGAGAGAACGGTGCATTGATCGACTCAGAAGGAAATTTTCGAGGGGGAATTCGCTTCGCCGAGCGGAAATCGCAGATGACGATGCGACGATCGCATCCAGAGATGTTAGTGTGCTTGTGCGATATACTCTTTTTTTCTTCTCATACCCGGTAACCTTTTTTGTCGTTTTTTTTTTGTACCATTTTCCGCATCATGGTAGTCGTACTCACTTCGTAGGAAAGTGTGAGCGCGGCTCGTTCCTGCTTCAGCTGTTCCGCCTTTTGCTTGTGCTGCAGCAACCCTCGTGACGACTCTTCCATCCTGTAGTCGAAAACAAAAAAAATAAGTCATTAGTTCGGGCAATTTTCGCATAGATTCTTCACTTCGTCACTCGGTTTGCTCTCGCGGGCTTTTGTTCCTACATATATAAACAATAGGCAATATCGAACGCGCATTGAGGTTGTTTGGGAGCAAAAGTTCGAACAATGAAGCTCGTCGAGTCTTCGCGGTTCGAGAGAGCCGCACAGAGAGTGAGAGAGAGAGAGATAGAGAAAGTCCTCGTAAAATCGATGCTCAGAGCTTGACACACTTTTCTCCAGTCTCGTGACAAGTAGACTCGTTGATCTTTCTTTTGTGTGGAAAAAAATAGTGAACAATTTTTCTCGGCTATCACTTTCTCTCCGAGCAATGAATTTTCGGTGCTGGAAAGCGAGCTAGCCGGGGAAGTACCAGCCTCGGGCAATTACCACAGCCCCTCGCTCTCCCGGCTAGAAATTTCCTTTCTCTCCGTTCGTTGGAAAACCCTCGGAAAAGCACCCTCGCCCAATTCCTATCGGGAACACATGGCAGCGTAACTGGTTGTGCTGCGCGCACAACTCGTGATTTACAGCCATCGGAAGCACACTCGTGCAAACTCGATTATAACGATGGCCATGGAAGTGGACCGGAAACGCGGTAAAGCAGAGAAGCATATTGTCGAGGAGTTAAAGGATCCTGAATTACGTTAAATGAAAATCAGTTGGCCCGGACAGACTGATAAGACACCGAACGTAATTCTACGCTTCTTTTAATTCACCTTTGGAACATTTTTCAATTTCCATTTAGTAAATTTATAATTTATAGGAACCCTTAATCGCGTGGGTGTTCGAGCACGTTAAATTCACTGTCCATCGCTCAAAACCCTTAATCGCTCAAAACTCTGATACTCTGCAAACTCGATTATAACGATGGCCATGGAAGTGGACCGGAAACGCGGTAAAGCAGAGAAGCATATTGTCGCGGAGTTAAAGGGCCCCGAATTACGTTAAATGAAAATCAGTTGGCCCGGACAGACTGATAAGACACGGAACGTAATTCTACGCTTCTTTCAATTCACCTTTGGAACATTTTTCTATTTCCATTCGGTAAATTTATAATTTATAGGAACGATTAATCGCGTGGGTGTTCCAGCCGGTTACATTCACAGTCCGTCGCTTAAAACTCTGATACCTCGACAAGATGTATAGATATATGCAAATAGGTGGCTTGATCCTGAGAAATGAAGAATAATCGTTGATACGTCTCCGACAATTATGACGGTAACGAATGAGCAGCTGGGAGCGCGAGCCACGCTTCTCTCTCTCCCTCTCGAGGGATTCAAGGTGGAAAAAGTAATTCGGGTTATTACCGCTGCACGACAGTGACTAATCGTTCCGATTTCATTACAACGCCGTCATATCCTTCACGATATATAAAAAGCCGAGTGGTTTTATTTTTTTCCCACTAGCCTGCCATATACGAAGTTCCTTCGTTTGATGGATTGGTTCGCGTATGCGTGAGTCCTACAAGTTTGCATACATCCTACGGCCCTTCGGATACTTTATACTTGTTAATAAACCGGGAGGGACGCGGATACATGCGTTGTCTATCTACGGACGGAAGGCGCAAGCGCCTTTGTTTGCTGCTTCCAGTTTGTTTGTAGTTTCTATGGGAGTATCTCGCGTGCTGGAGGGTTACGGGTTTGCCCTTTGTATGCCCTGTCCATTATGATATGGAAATTCGTGCCGAGGGGGGTGTTTCGGACGCGTACATGGACGGTTAAACTTTTGCCCTCCTCGTGGCTTTATCTTTTACGCTGTTAAAATTTGCGCGCGTCCGGTGTGTTTGCATGTAGGTAAAGGACACATTTGTGTCTCACGGTACTACTTCGGTTAGTGTCCAAGTTCGGTTATTTTCATATTAACTTCGTTTTTTTTCGCGTCGTAGCACAGACGCGAAATTGAATTTCCCATTGGCCGCGCCGGTTTTGGCGAAAGGCCGCCGCGCCTTTATCGCGTCAAGAGGAAAAATAAAAAGCATGTACCTGCGGGCGTGCGAGGGTATTAACGCGACGCAGCTGTTGCTCCACGTCGACAGCCTCAACTACGGTAGTTGAGACTCGCCAACTCCCTCGAACACCGCTGACAAAGGGATCGGCATTGTACAAGATAAAGTAAATAAAACGGTGGAGTAATAACGAAAACCGACTGGCCAGGGTTTTTTTTTTAATTTGTACTACACGAGCGAGAGCATCAAACTCTCAGCTTCGCGGATAGAGGCGTGTTTCATCGTTAATTCAAGGGACGCTTCGCCACGTCTACCTGGCGTGACGTACGAGCTGTCGTATATCCGGCACGTGGATGAAAAGACGAAGCGAGACTCTGAGAGAAAGATTGCTTGTAAATTGTAATGCAGCTTGTTACGTCAATAATACGTGTACCACCGAGGCTTTTTTTTTAAATCATCGTAGTTAAACACGAACGAAAAAGTATCTCCAACTCAATCACAAATCGCTTCATCGAATATTGAATCGTTCATTCATCCGGAGGGAAAAGCTTCTCGGCATTCTTAGCTGCAATTTATTTTGTTCACGTTCGATTTTCTACGAATGTCCACGACGCTCCCTCGCTGGACTGCGGATAGGAAGGAAGGAAGGACGACGGACGGGTCTTTTCAGCGTCGCTTTTGCGAACTGTTAAAGTACAAAAATAAAAAAAAAATAAAAAATAAAATGAAGCTGCAGGCCGAGAGTAAAAAAAAAAACGAGACTTGGTAAGCTCGTATACAGGGAGCGTCACGAACGCGTTTAAAAGGTTCTGGTGCGATGATGCAGCAGTCCCCTTGAGGCAGAGACCGCTTTGCTCTCTTTCTCTCGTTGCATCGATCCGCAACCCCTCTTTTCGGGGTAGATTCTCTGGATACAACATCTCCTCTCTAGTCGCTCTCTCTCTGTACTCTATACTCGGGCCAAATATCTCTCGTTTCCTTCGTTCTTCCGCTACGCGTCGCGCACGCTCGTCTGAGCGGAGCAAACCCGAGGAAAAAGGGAGACCCGAGTGCCACTACGAACTTGACAACCATCCCCCGAACAACCCGGCACTCTGAAGCGCTTTGTCAAAGCGTTCACGTTTGCTTCTTTCGAAAAAAATGTATGATTCCTCCCAAAATTTTCATCGATAAATCACGGAGATACAATCGCTTAACAAAATATCAAGATGGTTTTTCTCTGTTAACTGCAACAACGGTATGGATGTTTATAATCAATTTTTTATTATTTGAACTACAAGTCGGTAAGTGAGGGGTTTAAAGATTGAGATGCACTGAGAAATCGCATAGTGGTTGCATACGACGATTTGAATTCTACTTTCATTTAAATTCTAATGTTTCAGTTCTTTGTTGGTTTCTTCTGCCTGACCCACAGTCTTATTCCATCTTTGACTTCCCCTATTCCGCTTCTTCGGGCTTTCTGACCTCTGGACTAACTCAATTAACCCCTTGGCACTTTTACTTTCACTTAACGTTAATGCTCTCTCTCGCTATCGGCACACCGTTTTATGTCGATGCAAACTAGCTTTCTTTATCTTGTCCCTTTTGCTTTCTGAATTTAAGTGATCGAGGGAATTAAAGTATGTACTCCGCTTTCGCGTTTGCTTCTTCCAAAGTTAATGTTTGATCCCCGCGGGGCACGAGCAAGATGCACAGAGCGTGAATGAGAGAGGTTTACGCTCGAAGGGTCTTCGCACTTTGCTCCACTGGCAATTACTGCCCTTTTTTCCCTTTCTGTCTAAGCTTTCGTCTCCTCTTGTTCGGCTTCACTGCAAATCTCCACTGACCCACTTAGTTCTGACTAAAGTCCAACGATCTCGTCAGCAAGATTCATATAATTAATATAATTAATAGGATTCCAGTTTTTTTTTAAATATACCTACACATAAATTTTTCCCCACTTTCGTCGAATCGAATAATACGCGAAAAGTTTTATTAGTTCGTTCGTTTTCCGCGATGGTACATCCTATAAAGAGATAAAAGTCAAAAAGAAGCAAAAAGGGCGAAGGCAAGTCGAGATTCGGGAAAAACTTTGATGAAAGTTAGTCTGGCCTGTCCTTGGGCAACTCGCCGAATGCCCTTTCTTATTCAAGTTTTTTTTTTTTCGAGTATAAAACGGACTCTAGACTGATGTAAGGATAACAACGCAACGGTTCGCTCCGGAAAACAAAAACATAAAAGTTTGATTTTACTTCTTTAGTATTTCACCAGCCTCGTCTGCCGCTACACATTTGTATTTTACATAATGACGCACAGAGCTTGTTAAAGTAAACTACATCAAAAAATGTTTGGTGTTTGAGTTTATTTATCGGTCGGATTAGCCAATTAATTGAGACCGCGTTTCACCGGAAATCTCGGCGCTTCACGTCAGATAATGTTTGGCCGATACTGGAAGGATCTTATATCCGTTTGATGATCGAGAGCGGTCTCTGTGAAGCACGAACGACGAAAATCGAGAAAACAGAAGATTGTTCCACCGGCCCAATGTGTTATTGGCTCGATTCCAATATCGATGATTTAACGTTGAGCCCCGAGTGTGGTTATTGCGCTCACAGCGCTGACCTCTCTTTCTCGTTTTTTTACACGTATCTCGGTCCGGACGTTATTTTTTTTTTATCTTTTATTATATCATTATAGGCATGACCCTCGCGACCACTTTCTCCGGTGTCGATATACTATAAATAATCTGTCGGCTTCATATGAAAAATTTATCTCCGAAATAAATTATTGTTGTGTCGATATTTTTATTTCAACGCTTCGAGACTGCCTATATATTTTTTTTTCAATTCAAATGATCAAAGAGAGTTTTTTCATCGATAGTCGATAAAAGAGATTCAATTACATTGGAGAAAAATATAGAAATTAAATTTTTACCTAGCCATCTCGCGCTGTAAATGATGAACTCGTGCCCGAGCTCGTTCCGTCTCAGCTGTGGCCTCCCGTACACGAGCCTCGGCCTCCATCCGTAATCGTCTTTCTCGTTCCACATCTCGTTGTGTAGCCTCCCTCTGTAACACAAATAACACAAAATCCATTGAAAACTTTTCTTTCAAATACGCTTTTTTTTTTTAAATTTCAACCATTATCTAGTTTGTCACCGTAGCAGCGTTATTAGCCCAAGCGAACGGGATAGAGCTGTCTCCATTATTCCAGCATTGAACATGTATGTGCGAACGGTATTTACCCCTGGCTTTTCAGCCCGCGAGCTTTCCTTCACGGCCGAGTTTCGAGTTTATTGAACGCACACACACATACATACACACACACTCTTTATATCCCGATTCGAACATGGCTTTCGACATCGCAACGACTATGAGCTCCCTTAACAATGCTACGTACTAAAAGGGGGAGGATTTAAGAGAGAGAGAGTTCTCGCGAGTCTGCCGGTCTACGAGGCGATAATAATTTTTTTTTTTCCAAGTCGAAGCAGCAGCACCGCAGTTATATTCCATCGATATACCAACCTCTCTTCTCCGATCTATTTACTATCGAGTTCAAGCCTCAGAAATTTCTTCGCAGCGTTATTGAGGCGTGATACGCTCGTTGGATGGTGCGGGACAGAAATATAACAATCACTGTATGAAAATAAAATTGTCTATTGTCGGCGATACACGAGTACATTTCGTGCTTCGACAGACTTTTCCCGAACGACGAAGAGAAAACATTCGAATAAAGCTTCGAGCGCGAGTTTGAACGATTAATAATGGTCGATCGACGCTCGAAGACTTTATTGCGAAAGAAAAATGCAGAAAAAGGGACGGCGGAAAGTCCTGAGGGACACATGAACGACCGAACAGCTTACGCCAGCCGGTGGTGGAAACAAAGCCCGTCGATATCTCGCGGGCTCGAGAAGATCTCGAAGACGAATTATTCATGAATTTAAATCGAGGTGTTGCATGTTCCATTGGCCTTGGAGAGAATACATATACACACACACATAGAATCGCCACTGTCAGGAAAAACCTGGAAATGTCAGGGAACTTTTGCACATGTACATAAAAATATTAGACCCTTCGTTGTGTACCGGGAAATCCTTATATTCCGTCCGGAAGTATCGACCTGCGGAACTTCTCTCTATTTTTTTTTTGCCGCAGGTCCACGCACACTCGACAACCCCTTGTCGTCGATATAATAATTGCGCGGCCTCAACGCGCCGGAAGCAGTATTTCACGCGATTTAACCCGACCAGCCAATAAACAGTGTGAAAAGCGATGAGGGGAAGCGGTGTTGGAGTTCCACATGAGATACTAAGCGGCAAAGACCGCGTCGGACATTTTTTAAATAAATTTTCCAGTTCAATTATCATAATTTTTAGGTGAGCGTGTTGATCATTTAATTTATCGACGATCACTTCGTTGTCATTCCAAAGAAAGTATTTTTTTTTTCTAATCCGACAGTGTTTCATCGTAAAGAAAGAATTTGAAGAATTTTTTTAATGTATGATTTTTTGATTTGTAACGCCGTGTCAGCTGGCGGCGATGCATTACTCTCGTCTCCGAGAATTTTAATATAACCGCTACGTATGTATATGAGAAGAAGGGTTCGTGAATCGAGTTGCGCAGAGAGCTTCGCGGTCGACTTTCCCGCGACCATTTGCGAAGATAGGATTTTATAGGATAGATAGCCGAGTTTGAAAAGTGCAGACGGTGTTCTCGGTGCGACCGGGCGCAGACCGGAGAATTTAAGAAAAGGGATCGCGAAGAGCGTGAGGGAGGGAAACGGCGTCGAGGGACAGGCGAAAAGCGAGGCTAGCCACGAGAGTGGCGAAGTTATCGACGAGAGAAAGAGAGGCAATCTGGTAAAGGCTAGCTGACTGGTCGTGGCTGCTGCACACATCGAACCAACACTTGGAGGGTTTAAGGAATGGCCTTCAGGGATTTATGGCTAGTCTTAAATCTCACTCTCTTTGTCTTTACACTTCTCTTTCTACTTTCTCACACGCTCCGCAAGCTTTCGTGTATCCCGCTCTTTCCCTTTCCATTCGTCGAAGCGTCCATCACGTACCGGCTATGCTTGTCTGGAGGTTTGTGCGGTTCGCCATTCAGAGCGGAGATAGACGATGAGAGCGGACCTATTTATTTTTTTCAACTTTATTCCAACGTAGAATTGCAGTGTACGGTGAGTCGAAGCTCGAACTTCGTTACGAAGGATGATGAGATGGACAGTAGATGTATGTATATATATGGAGTGGAGTGACTGCACGTGATCGGGCTATCAATCGCACGACGAATCCCTTCGACTGTAGTGGTCGGTCAATCTGGTGGGGGTCACGAACCTCGAGTTTATATCAGCTCCACAGAAGACCACAGGAGTCTAGGTATATGACGAGTCCTCAGTGAGAATCAGGTCGCGGATCGCCACTGGAGGATTCCACACTGTTTGAAAAAATCATTTCCCTCTCCTTCGAAAATAAGCTTGAACAAAAGATGTGATGGGTTTTCAAGATAGGTGCATATGTACAACACCTTTGGACAAATGAGGATAACACTTTTGTTAATGTTTCGTAGCGAATCGTTAGATAGACAGCAAGGGTAAAGAGTAATGGAGCTTGAAAGTTTCAATCGTTGAGCGAACAATCTGCAACTTCAAAAAATGTTTCCACTCGACAGGGGCTTTAAAATAATGGGACGAAAATTGATTAAAAAAGTGAATTTTCGGTACAAAGTTAATCCCCTCGGGGCACCTGGGTACGAGTAATGACTCATTTAAATCACTGCGCCGGGAGGGTTGGAGAAGGTGAAAGTATACGTAGACCGTAACGTTTACAGCGATAAAAATAATACACTCACATGTCTGGAACGCGCGTGTGTCTCGATCGCATACACGATGTATACGAGTGTGCATTATGTTGCCTGGTGGTTTATTGTCGCAGCTGCGCGAGCGACCGAAAGCCCTCGTAACATCACCACCGTCGACCACCGTCAGCCAGCAACAGAGCCGGAACTCACGAATTTTCGACGATGCAATGGTATTAGTGCTCCAATAAACGCGAAACGAGTTTGCACTCGAAATAGTATATCCGCGCGTATACCTGGCAATTTCGATCACAAATTTATAACTGCCGACGGAAAAATATGAGAAGGAGACGGGAGATTGCTGGTAGGCAGGGGAGTGGGGAACCGCAACGAATTCATTAATGCATCGGCAATATCGGTTTCTAATTGAAAGCTTCGTTAGCCGAGTCGACTCGTTGAAAGCTCGAGCGGGCAAGAGCATGGGGGGAGGGCAGTTTAATCAAACGTCTGATGAAATACGTTATATTAAAATTGCTCTTGTTTACGACGATGTAAACACGACCGTGAGCTGTTTACCACAAAATTGATTGGCAGTGAGAAAAGTTTTTGTCTGAGAGAAACATGACAATGAATTCGATACGCCAGCAAAAAAAAAAAAAAAAAAAAAAAAAAAAAAATGGTATATGTTATAGTAAATCGAGAGGAAAGAAAAGAGTCAGAAGGGGCAGATCGATAGTCTCTTTTGCGGGAGGAATAGCCTCTCGTGCGTCTTTACGAAAGAAACTGGCTAGACCCCGGTTGAAGCCTTGGCATCGTATCTCGCACAGATTTTATACATAGGTACGAGAGTGAATGCTACGAGAGATACGTATACGTACTGTAACTCTGTATTACATTGAAACAAGTGGGGATGCCGCCGCGAGACATATGAATGCTTCATTCATCAGAGCGCCGAGAGAAAGAGATAGTCAGACACGAAGTAGATAGCGAAAGCGCTGATCCGGCCGATTGTTGCACTCGTCGCCGTATCAAATGACGCGTGGACGGACGCGATTCGTTTCTCTCCACACTTCCCCGAACTTTGATCTCGAATCTTAAGGAGGTTGCCGGGTGCTAATTGGACATTTTCTTCATTTATTTCGGCTGGAGTCGTTATCTTACTATTTTTCTCTGCAGTCGGTAGAGAAAGCTCGTAGTCCGAAGAATTACAAAATGTCGTGAAAAAAAAAGTTGCTGTTATTTGGAACAAACGTGATGGCCGTTTGATTAAAAACGATCGACGAAACAAAGCTTCATTTTGTTCCTCGGACGAAGAAGAAAGCGCCGGAAAACTCACCCGGCTCTGTTTAGTGAGGTTGGCGCCCATGAGGCGATGAACAGTTTTTGATGCGTGGACGGTCCGGGGGTCGGTTCCCTCGTCGCCGGTACATCCCCGTCCTGAACCCGCAGAGGGAGAGACCCCTCCGGCTGCTCCCCAACTACGGTGAACTCGTGCGGCCACCCTGCCTTTCTCTCTTTTACAACGTAGCTACTACTATCCCTACCACGAGACACACTCCGTACTCTTCTTCTATATTACGCTACAGCCTATCGTTGGCTTTGCTGTCGGCTTTGTCCTTCGCAACCCCCTTGATCGGAGAAAGAATGATCATACGAGCAGCGATACCGCGTTGTCTGTCGTTCGCCGTAACCGGCAGATTCAAAAACAGCCCATATCGACAGGATAGTCTCTCCTCCCTTTCCTCCCGTTTTATTTTCCACTTTTCTATCTCCTTTTCTGCAGGCCGTCTGTAATTTTTCTCTTCCGTCAGCTGTCCTATCGTCACCAAACCTCCCAGGATCGACCGGGACAGAGACAGGTTTACATTTATTTTGAGGTAGTTTTCATTCAACTTTGAGCTCTATTATTGGTAGATTTTGCACTCGAATATTTTTGTTATTTTCGTTTTTTTTTTTTTTTTAATCTTTGTACAAAGGAGGCACGTTTTCACGAATCGTTTCTTTGGCACTTGGGTGTCACGCTCGGCATCGGGCGCTTCTGCCCCTCTCTCGATTCTCCCACCTCTTTATTATACACCTCGACGCTGCGCACTTTATATATCCTATAACGGAAATGGAGAAACGTGCGGGACACGCGATTCTCCCGACAGCTACAGTTATATACTCGTGCATGTACTATAGTACTTTCTATTTTTATGTATGGCGTCGAAATAAAATTGAGGATTCAATCGATAAGCACTCGTTAATTATTTCACCTTTTCACTGTTTCGTACTTTTCTACTAGTATTATTTTTCGTCCAAGTTTTTGCTTATCTATTCCACTTGGATAATTTATAATTCAGCACATAAAAAAATGTCATTTTCATCGTCGGGCAGTGCGTTGGTCAGTCTTTCTTATCCTCGTTCTTCTTTCAACTGCGTGTTGTATTGTGTGTATATAGTGGGGTGTTTTTTTTTCGAAATTATCATAGTTGTGTGCGAGTACCGAGCTAGTGCGTCACGCGTCGAGGACGCCGGCGTACTGAATTCTCCGCCACTGTTCAGCAACGTACCAAGCTTCGAGTTAAAGGGCTCTCCCCCGCAGCCGACTCGTCTTTCGTCTCGCTCGCACACTCGCTCTATCCACTCCTTCTCTCTGCCTCGCTACGCGTCAGCCGCCCCTCGCCGGTCGAGGGTGCGCACATGCGCGTCTGCGAACACCCCTCGGTACGTCCACATGGGTTTCCCGATATTTTCTTCCATTCCGTACTCTCGACTATAGCTCAATGATAAATATATTCGTAAAACGGAATGGCATAAATGCCCTTCCATGAGTTGACATTCAGCAACTCTCGTGGATACTCTCACGGACATGGGAGAGAGGAATTGACGGAGTTCTATCGTAGCATTACCGCGTGTTAACGAAATGGTCACTTTTCTGCGTTAACTTTGGATTTTTCATAAAATTTTGAGGCCGACGGTGAGCCTCTTAATGGCAAATATAGGTAAAGCTCTTGGAGGAGTGAAATCGCAGTACGGGCTTTCGTGAGAGCACGTTGAGGACGTGTAGAATCCGCTTAGGGAAATTTGTCGACCGCGCGTACCTCTCTGCAAGACCAGTAGAGAATTTGTGAAATAGCCGAGAAGAGGCGAGATGCGAGTGGGTGTGTGTTTCGCGTATACGTATAGTGCCAGAATTTCCCTTTCTCTGCCGGTCGAGAGCACCCTTTCTCACCGTTAACGCGACCCTAATCAGTTTCGCAAAACCCGTAAAGCGGATTATGTAGTATAGCTCTCCTGGTTCGGAGACGCCTATACTAAACACATACAGCTATACCGATCTACATAGGTATGTCAGAGCTAGGCAACTATACGCGTGCAGTGGAACGTCGACGGTTGTTACGAGAGGACCCGGCCAATCGCGGGCTTATGAATTTATTAGATATACTCGGCGAAAACGAGATTACAGCGGTATAGGAGTTGACTCTCTCTCTCTCTCTCTCTCGCTCTCTGGTGTGCGATCGTTTTGAGAGAGACTATTGCCAGCGCTCGCCAATGACCCTGGCTTTTCACTTCCAAGCAAAACGAGCTCGACACCGCGGAAGCGAAGCTTCCGAACTGCCCATCGCTCTGGAGACAAATTCCCTCTCGGATGCCCAAAGGGGTCGAAAGCTACGTGCTCAATTGTCATGTGATTGTTACTGCGAAACTTTTAATCCATCCGATTCGTTTGAATTGCCTCCCAAAAATGGTGGGAGGTCGTTTTTATTCTCAACATTAAGGCAGTTTGTTGTCACTGCCCTTTTTTTTTTACGAGCGAATGGCCGTCGAAGGAATTTGAAGTTCCAATACTTGTTTTTATCATGTGGCGCTCATCCTTCGACGACATTTCGACGGACAAGCAATTTAATATGCGTGAGCCCAGCTTCGAGGAGGAAGAAGAAGAAGCGGAAGCCTCTCAACTGATCCTTCTGCTTCCTGTGAGGGGAGTATCTTGGGAGAAGATTCCTTCTTCCTCCCTTCAACTCCCTTCACGAACGGAGTTGTCGTGCTGCTCTTCGGATACCTTATCTGTCTTTCCTGCCAGTCACAAAGCAAAGATTCCCTTATTCCTAACGTTTATTGGAAAGCACTGGGGTAGCAAGGAGTCTCCGAAGCTCCCGTGCGGAAGGGGGGAGGAGAGTCTCCCTCCATGGACTTGTGGCAAAATAGCCAGAGCAGACAGCGATCCTATCGTTCATCTTTGACGCCTTCGAATTTGCTCCGGTCGAGGCGGGCCATAAATTCTCGTTTTGGATTTCACCTACCTCTCGGGGTCTCACCCGTCTTGTATAACTGCGTTGATCGATGCGTCGCGTCGCCGCGGACACTCTTTTATACCAGACTTTTCTTTTTCTACGACGGGACGACCGACGGGGGAAATTTGAATGTAAAGGGCAGCCCGAAAGTCTGCCAGGAAATCGAAGGAGAAAGCGGTTTCCTCGGGTAATCTCGAAAGCCATCGATTTCGGGGGCTCCAAGTTTTGAATAAGGAGGAAAATATTGTCAAAATTTATTTATGAAAGTGAGGGGTTGTTGTGAGTTAATGCGAGATAAAATTTATAATCGATATAATAAACACGTACCAGGCGGTCGTCTCTCTTTTAACCCGAGGAGGACACTGGAACTTTAACGGGAATTTTCAAACTACTCAACAAACACAAAAGTGCACAGATTTTTTTTTTTCATTCCGGTATGCAAGAAATGCCGCCATAGGCTCACTTATCTTTTTTTCTTGTCTTCCGCAGCGTATCCTAGCTAATTACCGTTTGCCCGCATCCCACTCTAATTATCCATGATTCATCGCTCGGCGAGTAATTAATCTTCTCGTTTCGGTGATAATAAATGGTGTAACATACGCGTGCATGGAACATCAGAACAGAGTCACGCTATAGTTTCAACTCAGAGATAACGCCCTCAAGTTCGATAATGCGGGTAAATACGATCCCAGCGAATCCTCGCGTTTTCTTTTTGTCTACATAAATGCGCCTCTAAAACGGTATGACAGCCAGATGCAGAATTTCTGGTACATCGTGGGGGGATATCAGCGTAAAAAAG
The DNA here is from genome assembly GCA_964017025.1 of Stenichneumon culpator. Lineage (NCBI taxonomy): Eukaryota > Metazoa > Arthropoda > Insecta > Hymenoptera > Ichneumonidae > Stenichneumon > Stenichneumon culpator. The sequence goes on along the minus strand of OZ024779.1, from coordinate 11,762,535 downwards.
AGGGGCAATCTGCCAAAACGTCAACTGGACGACGTCTCGAAAACTCCGGGAGGGTGCAGGAGAGATGTTACGACACCCTCGGAGGGTGCAACGACGTCTCGACTGACGTACGACTCGAGTATAGAAGAAACGGGTGCAGAGCCAACACGTCAAGTTTCCTGGGAGAGCAAGCTGCTCGCTTTTCCCCTCATCCGGTTTCCTCCGAGCGAAAAAACTGTACGAAAGGCCCCGACGCACACATACATTCGCCGAGTTTCCCTTCATTCCCTTCTCACTTTGACGGGCTAACACCGCATGTAAATTGCTACGGCGTACATTAGTCATCATCACTGCTCTCCGGCTGGCGAGAAGAGACAAAAGGTTCACCGAGAGTTTTCCCATTCCCAACGAAAAGCTGCGCGATGCTCGAGAATAGCCCGTCAACGACGCTTAACAGTGTCAACGCTTTCGCTGTTATCTTTTTTCTAAATCGTCTGGTGACTCCTATTTTCCCCACTAAAAAAAAATCTTATTTTATCTCAAATTTTTACGATGGAATTAAACGAACAGTTGAAGCTTTTCTCGGGAGAGCTTTTCAGGCGCCGGGGATAAAATCCAGCCAACTCGAGATGAAACAGCTCTAGCGACTGATTAATCAGCTGCAGGCCTGCGGGCTCTCCACGCTTCGAGAGAGAACTTCAACGCGCCCGTGAACTGCTGCGCGTATCGAAACTTTACCACAGCAAGCGCAAACAAAATGTTAATTAACCGTAGCGAGAGAGAACGGTCAGCGGTTGAGACATGAAAAATCTCTTCGTTATCAAATTTCATAAGATTCTTAACGAGACCCCTCAGCGCAACTATGCGATTTTTGTACTTGCGCTTATTTTTTAATTATCAAGATTCCGCACATCTAATATTATACGATTGAAGCGTTAAATGCCTGAATAAAATTCTTTGGACTTCGAAGTGAATTTTTGTTTTTCTGTAACTAGCACGATAACTGAAAATTTCTGTGCTCTAAGAAATCGAGCAAGACTTATGGAATAGTTTTGGGACGCTGATAGTTACCGTAGAAAATGGAAATATTCTCCAGATGCCGAAGCGACGAGAACAAGTCTGGAAAGGAGTCGGGACGAAGGAGATACAGGAAATCGAACGGTCTGGAGGAAATTCAATGCAAATTCTGTCTCGTTCGAGTCTTCTGGCATTTGGCTCGGAGGGAGGAGGAGTAGAGTTTCTTGTATATACATTATATATATGCAACAGAGAGCGGCATCAGCGTAGTAACGTCGGTGTTCGCCTTCTGTCCTCTTTACTCGCGTGCGCACAGTATTATAGGCAGGCGGGAAGGGGATCGTCGTCGACGTCTTTGCCAACCGGAAACCAGCGTCGAGACGGCGCCTTTGCACACACGGATAAGTACGTGGTGCATTGCATTGCACCGGCTCTCGTCTCTCTATCATCTCGTTCCGCTATTCGCGAACTCTTCTCATCTCTCCACCACGCAATACTCCTGTCTTCCATCCAGCTCGAAGATCCGAATAATACGTTGTTCAATTCCAAGCTTGATAATTTACTTGTTGCAAATTTTTCTTCCCATTTTCCCAAAATGGGAAGAAAGTGTATTTAACAAATTTTGAAGTACCTAATGACCCCGTGAAGTCGAACATAGGGGAGACCGGGGCGAGATGGGCCTCCTCAGCAAATAATGCTGGGCTACACGTTGCCGAAAGCATAATTAGTTTTTCATCCAACAATGATATTTTCAAAGGTTTTAAAACGCGTCCCAAAAAAAAAAAAAAAAATGTTTGCGAAGCGGTGTATCTTATCCCGACCTCGATAAGTCTTAATAATCTGATCGTGAAATCCTCCGGTGACCAGAATATCTTATCCTTCCTACAGGAGAGACAAGAAAACATGAGCGTTATTGTCTCTCCATGGACTCCGGGTCGAAATCCCCGTGAATAATTTCCCGCCAATTTCGAAGATGAGCGTGCTCGATAACGAAGCGACAGCGCCCGTTTCCATTGTTAGATCCGCCAAAGGCGTCTGTACGAAGGACGAAGGGACGAAAAAAAGGGAGGTTCACGACCGCGTCATCTCCGCTTGGCGATGATCTTACCTTTTCTTCGGGCTTTCATTTCCTTTTCCTTGCAGAATCGGGCTCTACTGCTTTTTCCGCGTTCACTCCACACTTTTTTTTCCCTTGAGTGTACAACGTTCGCTATAACTACTGGTCTCTCTTCCTTCCATAGTGTAACACGTTCACCCAACTTCCGGAAAGAGGAACCCGTGCCATTCAATTAAGTTTATCTCCCGGGCGTTTTAGGGCGACACCGATATATCGGTGTTCTCATCGGAGTCCTCGTCGTCGTCCTACGGCCACCCCCGATGATCGCGTGGCTACTCCGTCAAGGCTGCACCCTCCGCACCTCTTCCTCCTCTCCCTGCGTGCCGCATCCCCCACAAACGCAGACCTTGTACGGAACCCTTCGGCTAGTTCCCGCGAGTATAAATTGTTATACCGCGACTTATCTCTTACCGGAGAACCCTACCAACGGTGACCACTTTCCGAAAGGAAAAAAAAAAAAAAAAATACCACGAACGAGTATGGCGACGAGCTTCCCCATTCTCCATTGCCGAGAGATATCGTGTCGTATAGAGAAACGAGATGGGGATCGGTAGTGATAAGAAATATTCACTATAAAACTCGAGTGTCATAAACGTAGGAAGTAACAGTAGGATTTTTTTTTCTGTGCTCTGAGAGTCGCCGACCAGGCGGCGCCTGCGGTTAAGACTGATACTTTGGAAGTTTTTCTTTTTTAATGACAATTGTCTCCGTTACGTGATATCTCTATAGTTTTTGGCAATTCTGACGTATGGGAGAGGAAAAGGATTCGAGTGCTATAACGGAGTAGAAGTCGAATTTCTCTAACCGTGCGGTGACAGTTCCGTCAAAAACTTTTTTTTATTCTTGTCTCATCCGTCTTCTCAGGAGTGTGGGACTTGCAAAACAAACAAAAAATAAATAAATAAATAAAAAATAGCGAGAGGACGCGGGGAGCTTATCGTGTCTCAGACGAACGAAGGGCCATAGGAGAGGACCCAAGTACCAGCCATGGAATATAAGGAATACCAGTTGGCAGTCCTGGGGGAAAACTCTCGGAGCGTCAAGACGACTTCACGTCTTCCCCACGGCACTTTCTGTCCTTCCTTCATTTCTTTTTTGTCCGTTAGGTTCCTTCTCGGTCGATATTTTTCTCTGCTTCTCTCCCGCCATCGTTTTTTGTCTGGCTAATGGAAGCGAGTCATCACGACTTTCAGTTCGTTTCCGATTGCTAACGTTACCAATCGTACCGGAAGCGCGCGAAACATTTCAACGAGAAATTGCGATCAACGATCCGTGATCCTCGAATATTTTAGTCGTTTCAGAGGCGAATAAAGAAATTGCTCTCTGAAAGCTTTGTCTATTGGTCTATTCAAGCCGTGAAAGAAAAACCAACACGTGGAAACTTTCCTTTTACCCTCTCAACATAGTCGACGCGGCTCTCAGTGTATTTTAATCCTTGGCACGGGAATTCCTCGCTCGTTTATTCAAGTAATTCAAACAGTACCTTCTCTTCCAACCCGCTTATCGAAGTTTCGTCGAATGATACGAGCCCGCGGATATACTTTATTCCATATGTACACATATCGTTCCTCTGCCAGCTAATAGAGAATTTATGCTCAATCGGGGATAATCGAAGAGACCAAGTGTCACGCGAACGGAAATAACGAAAAATTCCACAAACCAGGAGGGTCGAAGCTAGGCCGTACGTGAAAGTAACAGGCAGCTAGTTTCGTTCGATTTTCGTTTGCGACCACCGAAATTTCACGATAAATAACCTTGGTTCGGGCTGATGGCGGTAGGGACGTTTCGCGTCCAGAGGCCAAATCGAGCAATCGCGCTAACGCCCAGCATAAATCAGCCGAGATTACTCTTTGAGAGTGGGGTATAACACGAGCAGCCAACGATAATATATATATTATGCGTTCATGCGAACGAGAGAAGCGTGTGGGTGTTTTTCTTCTTATACTCTCAGGTCGGATCTCTCTCTCTCTCTCTTCTTCGGCATGCTTGTTTTTGTCATAATACTTTATAGTCCTGGGAAAATTGTGAGGGACGCTCTCTCTCTCACAGTCTATCCGGTATTCCCTATCCCTTCGAGCCCTCACTCCAACTTTTACCATGGGCTTGCTGCCTGCAGACTGGGCGTTTCGTGCACCGCTTCCCTTATTCTTGTGATATAGCGAGGGTTGAAAAAAACACACACATACGCACACAAACGCATTCGAGTCAACTAATTTTGTGGCTAGAAAAAAAATGACACTACTAAATCCATAAAAGTATGTGATTTTATTGATTTGATTTGATATATGAGATACTTTAACAAGCGCTATCTTCATTATAAAGAGACTCACCTTGTTGACTTGACGCTGTAATTTAGTGATCGTTGCGCGATCGCGTTGTGCCGCCGCTCGTTCGTTTACCAATATTTTCTCGAGTTCCTGAACCCTCTCTTCCAAGCTCTCCTGCAAGAAAACACAAAAAATGTTGAATCTCGAATCGTTAATGGTTAACGAGAAATTATGTTCGATCTATAGACGGATCCGGCATAATTGGAATTATCAAAGGATAAGGTATGATATTTGGATGGCTGCAAACGGAATCGTAATCGAAGGGTAGTTTCCGGTGGAGGTACTCCGATTTCGCCGAGCAAGTATCGAAGCCGTTGGATTCTCTCATCCCTCGCCCACCTCTCGGTACTTATACACTATCCTATAAACGTTAGTCCCACCGTTCCGTAAGCATCACTGGAGAGACGCAGTGTGTTCCAGAGCGGAAGCTCCCGCGCTCCTGCGGGGGATGCTTTCGTATGCAGGGTCACGTACTCTCGATTCACCCTCGAATCGCACTGAGCACGTTTTACTACTCCTCGTGCAGACGCGTGCTTCCACTACTGCTGCAGCAGCAACCTCTGCCCTTCGCGTGTGGCCGAACGTTGCTCTCGGCGCACCCCTCTCTCTTGGATGAAAGGGTTCGCCGGAACTCCGGAGCACCCTCTTTCGCACGCGAAAACATTGCCTACCTCGGCACCATTTTCAACTCGCAGTCTTTCACCACGCCGGTTCAATCGTTGATCGAGTTTTACTGCGATTATTTCATTTATACCCTTATAAATCTCACCCAAATGTTCCGGCTTATTTTCAATACGTGTAGCGGTTTAACATTTTTATTTTCTCAAAAAAAGAGAGTAGCAGTGACTCCTTCTAAGGATTAAGACCCGGTCTGTCGACCCTCAGGGCTAACTTTTGGCAACAGAGTCTCCACAAACTTCAACGAGATTCGTCTTCCCCTCTCTCTCTCTCTCTCTCTCTCTCTCTCTCCGTTGGCTTTGTAATTAACTATTCTCGCTGTTATACACAACATGCCGCAAGATAGTATGTGTATATGCTATGCCCGTGAACACCGTTAGTAGGAATTACTCAAGGGACCCGCCACAGTTCGGGATGCCGTACTATTCGCCAGTTTCTCTCATGCTCGATGAGCTCTATCTATATGCAGAAATATTGCCGCTTCCGACGATACTCCTCGAATTAGAAGTGTTGGAGGTTACTTGTCAACGAGGCAGTCGCAATGAGGAAACTTGAATAATACCTCCAACTGTATATAGGTTATCCGAAACTTTCAACATGCTGTTGTTATTATAATTATTATTGTTATTCGAGTCTCCAATGATTAATTCACATAGATTGTGGAAGGATAGAGTTCCTCCATCTTAATATATATCCGTCGTTACAGTAGAGTGTGGGAGGGAAATGAGGAGGGACTTCAATTATCTCGCTCACCGCTTTTCACCGCGTGCATAAACTAGTTACGTATTTCGTAGAACGTTAGCAGGGAATAGTATACAGTAACGGAAGGCCCAGCCAATTACTCGACGCGGGATGACACGAAGAGGCACTGTGCATTATCAAAGGGAGCGCGAGAGGAAGGCACTGACTGTGCACCGCCAGTGCATCCGGAAATCTAACACAGGTGATGGAGAGATATAGAAGGATAGATAGAGACGAGGAGAAATCTGCTTCTGGCGTCGCTGTAATATGCATATGTGCACGATGCGTACAACACGCACCGCCGAGCATACGATATGTGTTACTATATCTGCGGAGAATTCGTGCGTCCGACATTAATTGCTCATCTCTCTCGTTGGCGAAACACGCACATCCCTTTGGTAACGTCCGGCAAAATTTTTCATGTGTAATAATATATCGTCGAGATGGAAACAAAAAAATTACCTTTGAAATGACTTTCCATATGGAAAAAACTATATGTAGAATGTAACGAAATGTTTTTTTTTTATATTTCGGGCGTTACTTTACGATAAATGTAAACCGAAGAAGACATAGTATGTCAAGATTTTTTTTTTGTTTTGGGAATAATTTATCATTTTGAGGCGTCGCAATTTATTCCAGGCTTTTAGTGGGGTATAAAAAAAAAGAAAAATATCCAACACGCAGATAAAGGCTTGCGGGTGCGAGGGTGATTTATCCGTCGAATTTAACGCACCGAGGGCGCCAAGAGACTCGGACACTTCCCGCTGGTTTCCGGCGCCCGGACTAGTCGTGCCGGAAGGTCCATCCACCCACAGGAAATCACTGCGATATATTCGAAGATGTATCTTCATATAGAAGGCCGGTATGCACACGCATTCTGCGATCCAATGCTCTATAGAGTCATTGATGGAGCTGTGGAACTCACGCGTCATGTCCGGCTGCGACACCAAAAGCCAACCCCCGCTGAGAAACTACCCTCTACTCTTTCTACCTCTCTCCTATAATTCATGTCTCTGTGCGAGGACTAGGCTCAATCCCCATAGTGAAGCAATTTGCATAGGAGGCTTCCTGCGGTTTGACAAATCAATTTCGAAGCTATTCACACGACAGCCACGTGCGTGCTACAGCATTTTCTTATCTAACATTTTATTGATAGTGTGGTACGTACATCCAATTTTAAGTTAAAAGAGTGTTTTTTTAATGCTATTGGGTAGTAAATTTCAGAATTGAGCAACGCCTTTTTGGTCGATACTCTGAACGACCCAAGTATTTGGCATTCGATTCACGACCAACTTAAAAAATTCCTTTTGTTTTCTTAGCTGATAAATATCGCGTTTGCGTCCTACCTCGGAAACGTGTTTCGAGCTGCCAGCGAGGTTAAGGAACGGTAGCTCTCGAAGGGGAATTCGATAGGGAACGATATCAATTCCAACGTCGTAAGGTTTGCACGTTGCCCGTGCGACGGCATTGTCGTTCTATACCTAGTCGATATAGTTTACAGCCTGTACTATACACGATATACTATATCTGTATGTATTGAAGGAAAAGCATAGCGTATACTCAAGCGTTCCCGAGGGGATTGAATCGCGCGTGGCGAGACGAACAAGAGCACCTATGGAAGTCAAGGAAACGAGAGACGAGACGACGAACGGGGGCTTGTGGAATGAGGGAAGTAAAGATTACGAGTAGCGAGCGGGATTGAGTGAGAGAGAATGAGAAAGAGGGTGAAAGCGCCCCCTCTCAACCTTTCCCGTCTTGTCGACAAGCAGCACGCCGACACGCCACCGAGTCTTCGAGAAATTTTAATTTACGTTTCTTCCTTCCGATCAAACTCCGACCAACTTTCTACCCTTCGGTTTGCCCTTCCGCCTTCCTTGACGCAAATACCGTTTCAACGATTGTTTTGCGCACAGTCCTCGGCTCTTATCTCGACTTATTATTGTTCTGTTGTGACGATATGTACGGGAACCGCGACACCGGTCGAATAATTCATGCGTCCCCGGAGCCAAAAGATTCCGCGAACTTTTCTAGACTCGCGGTCCGGATCCCGAAGGGTGAGCGACTTTGGAGATTCGCCAAGAGACTACCTATATATATATATATATATATATATATATATATATAATATATATCTGCATACCGTATACACAAGTAGGAACATCCAGGAAAAATATTTTCAGGTATTATGTATAGTGTCGTGAATGGCCGGAGCGTAAATTATAGATATGTTTGTTCATTCCCTTGCCAATGGTCACCACCGAGATATCGGAATTGTCTGCAAACATCTCAGCGATTTCTCCAACGTCGTCGAATAAATATTCCCCTACTCGTAGACCACCGAAGCTTCCTGTTAGATTTTTTCGATATCACTCAACTTCTTGCTCCCAAACAGATTCTACCAACAATGAGACTTCATTGTTGGTCCCTGAAGAATATTTATTTTCCTGAGGCACAGACGAATTATTTAAGAGTCCCATGAAATGTCGTAGAGCTTCATCAAGTCCGTGTCTGCCTTTCTTTTTTTTTCTCTTATTCGTTTTTCTTTTGCCGTCGCTTTTTAGCCGAGCGAAAGCTCTCCGCTCCCCGAAGTTGGGATTTGGTCGGTGCAGCTTTAAAGGCGCACCGAAGGAAGCCCGAAGAACAATGACGGGGGTTATAGAGAGAATGGAGAGGAAAGACGGCGGCAAGGGGATGAAAAGCCGAGGAGGAGGGGAGGAGGCCACGAGCGAGCGAAGCTAATAGAAATGAAGAGCGCTATCGGGGAGACACCCCTGAACTCCTTTACCGCCACTCCTTGGCTTGGGGAATGGTGACGGGCAGGTGCTGCACCATGGAAGCTTGAAAACTTTAACCCGCCCTCTCTCTCTCTCTCTCTCTCTCTCTCTGCATACATATATGTATTGCAAACTCTTGCGCCCCTTCACCCTTGCCTCTCCCTCGGTCTCCCTTGCGAAGAAAGCGGGAGAGGGAAAGAAGGAAGTCTCTGCCCTTGGAGCGTTATCAAAGTTCCCAAACCTAGAGGAGAATAGAAGTTTCGGGGGTAAACCTTGAGAATTCTAGAGAGTGAGTTCAGAATCAGCCCCGCCAGCTTCCTTACTCTCGTTCACACATAATCGACAGAGGCAAAAGTGGAGATATCTCTCGAGGGAGCAGCTCGAGTCTTCGCTTTCCACTTGAACTCGAAGACTATCGTACCGCAGTCCATAGGTGTACGGTAGAATATCCCATAAGTTGAGAGCGAAGAGCTACGATTTCATCATAAATTTTGATTCGTACACTCCTATGGAATCTTACGATAGGTTATCTATTGTGACATCAATGAGGTTACGCTCTAAGGTTTTTGTTTTAATTTTTTCTGGTTTCATCTTCTTTAGTCTTCCAGTTTTGTTATTGTTTGGCACGTTCCGAGAGACAACCCTGTACACATAAAGTGAAAAGGTTGAATGTGCGTCGAGGTGGATCGAATTTATTATCAGTGCCAGTCAGCGATCAAAAGGGAAGAGTCTCCCTCTCGTTTCCCTCTCGTCGCCTCACCGAACACTCTTCAGCTTTCCGGATCGGAATGCGAATTGATTCGAGAAACGTTTGCCGTTTAGGGAAATGAAAAAACGGCAAATAGGAAAGGGAGTAGAATTTTTTTTTTTTGAGAGATAAAAGTCAGTTTGCTCTCAATATCACGTGGCTCAGAGTCGGGAAGCACGTAGAACGGCCTGACTGTTCCTCAAGACTTTCGGAGGAAAGTGATGAATTGACCAGTTAACGAGGGGTTGGTCAGTTAAGGTGGAACTGATGGGTCGCCAGACACTTCGTCCGACACCCCAGGAGACTCTCCGCAACGATAATAAGGAGAGTGATGGCCGCGAGTGTGAATACTTAAATATTCAATCGATTAATCCCGCTCCGTTCCGATCGTCGATCAAGTCCGGATTATATTAACGAGATACTCGAGAGATGAAGACGCGGATACAAAAGCGAAGCGCAAAAGGCGTCTTTTGGGGCTTGGGAAGCGAGGAAGAAAGTCTCCTCGAAGAAGGAAGCCCTAATCCGCGAGGGTTCTTCCCCGAGCGTATACACTCGGACGTTCTTGGTGCTCTCGGCTGACGGCGGTGTTTGGTTTCATTAGCCTCTCTCGCGACGCAGCGTCGAAGCAGAAACGAGGTATGGGGGTGTGTCTCTGGAACGTATTAGTCAAGCTGTCCATCGACGTTATCCCCAGTGAGTCTATCCACGATGAATTCTACGCTTCGACGTCCGAGCCCTCGATCGCGTGAGGGATGATGGCATAATTTTTGTATTTCTGAAATGGTGAAATTGCATAATCGATCATCAATTTTTGAGACTCCGTCCTGGCGGTATGTTCGATACCGACATGGACGTATCCATCGCTCGTAGTGTAAGGTGGACAGAAAATAATCTCGGGCAATTCGTAGTTTCGGATAAGGGTAGTGTTTCGCGTTCGCGGTTGACGGCGCAAATGGAGGACGCGAGGGAGGGGCGTGCAGCAGGGTCCTCAAGGGTGAGATATAACAGATGAAGGGATCGAGGGGGATGGAAGAAGCGAGATGGGGAGAGAGGGAGAGCGAGAGGCAAATATAATTGGGAGGGAAAGCATTGTGTGTGCCCACCGTTTCGGTTCTCTTTGTGGGATCAAGGTATTACCGTGCTCGGGCGTTCGGCACGACCACTGCCGGCATCACCACCGAGGAGAACAACCAGCTTCGTTCGCTCGCTCGCCGCTCTCTCCTCATTGTTGCTAACCCCCGGGGTTTTCGGCACACCGGGGCCAGGCAGCCTCTGGGTTTGCTGCCCGGTTTTCGTACCCATTGTGTTACGCTGCGTACACTCTGTTCCACAGTGTACACGACCACCCTCTCGCGTCACCCTCGTTCTCTACAAGCCAAATGCGGCCAATGCAACAGCACTCCTGCGCGACTGTCTCATTCTATCTTTCGCTCATACGCGAGACTTGTCATTTGTTGCCAAACTCTGGAGTAAAACTCGTTGCGCGCACCACCTAAGCGGTATCCAACAATGAAATCCACGACTCTTCGTCATGAAGCGTTTTCTCTCGAGACAATTAAAATAATACAATTTTTTTTAACATACCTAATCGGGTATTATTGTTCGTAACGTAACTTAAGATGGTTTTTCAACTCTCGAATGCCAGTAGAACATTTTTCTTTCTGAATATTACGCTCTTCACCTGTAAATATTTATCTTTATTTTTACGACCCGAAGATCCTTAAATCGAGCTACTAATTGTGATTACTCCAAGATTAACGAAACTCTTCTTCGGACGATTATTCAGAGTTGAGAGTCTCGGATGGAATGAGTTTTAGTAGTTGTAACAGGACAGTGCACATTACACAGGATATCCCGTTTTGTTGCTCCGCTCGATCCAAGCGCGACGTACCAGTTTCGGACATAGGGATCCAATAGTCGTAACCGGTAATTCCCACCGGTCTCTCTCGCTCTCGTCTAACACGACGCAGAGATAGAGATCGAAAGACATAGAATTGACGGTTGCGAGAGCGAAGGAAGGTCGAGATGGAGGAAGTTGCGGACGAGCAGCCCATGGAATCTGTTACGCTACGTTAAACTTAACATCGGAATGGTGAGCAGTTAAACTGTACCGGACGGGTGTAAAGTCTCGACTTCGGAATCTCTTTAACCGAATCTCATTCGAGATCGGGATCATAGAACGTTAATATTTTTTTACTTCCAAAACCGACGTGGTAACGAAAGAATGCCGACTATGAAGACTAAATAAACTACCCCCAATTTTGTACCATATATTTGTACAAACGTGTAAACGTACATACACCGGAATCAGAGCACGTGGTAGTATTGCAGTCGGGAGGAAAATGGTCGCGCGAAGCAGAGGTACCCTAAAGAGATCCTATTTGAATTTCCTCACTGATTACCGAGGGGATTTCCCTACCAAATACGCTGTGGCACTCACGCGCGTCGGTCTCGTCGGACCCGAATGCAAACACGCTGAAAATAAAAATCCGTCTACACTTCGGCCTTGATGATCAAGCGAGTTGGAGTACGCTCGAGCTACGAGAACTTTCTTCTGTGCTATTTTCTACCAATCTCCGATTAAAAAAAAAACACGTGTTGTGTTTCTTCCTTTGATTTTTTGGCACTGTATTTACCGTTCCTTTCTTTCCTGTAGAGTGGATCGATCTTGCGCTATCTCAACTCTCGCATTTAATCTCAAAGTACAAAAGAATCGAAGAACAATGAAAACGAGATAAGACTGAGCCCTCGGTGTACTTTTATGCAGAATTGACTCTCTCGCTCTTTCGTTCACCGACGAGTCAGCAACAACGCCGATGGAAGCCATCAGACCCTCGTTGCACTTCCGAGGAGGGCAACAGACAGACGCTCGTGCATCGAACGAGTTGTCGGGACGAGCGAGGGAAAGAGAGGTGAATATTCCCGTCAGGAGCAGTGACCTTGCGTCCGAGAGTACCAGAGAACAGCTTATATGAGAGAGAGAGAGAGAGAGAGAGAGAGAGGGAGAGAGAGAGAGGGAAAGTGACGAGACCGGAAGAGGAGACGCGAAACCGATGCACTTGAGTCACATACGTCAATAGGTAAGTTTTATTACATTTGGTACAGCAATTTTCATCTCTGCAAGGAACCATACTCGGATTCATTTGTGGCGGACAATTTATCCGCAATTAGTAGATTTGCCGATAACGCTCGAGTAGTCCGTGGTAACAATGCAGTCTACCGTAACTGGTATATTTGCCAGTGATTAGCGAGCTCTCGGGAACACTGCGGGAGAGTCTGTATATCTATCGCAAGATTGCGGACCCATTGAATCGCACAATGTCGTGCAAGCCTTCTACGTCTTTACGTGTATAGACTGCCGATAGTCGCAAGGGCGTACATTTTATATTTAGAGATAGGAGTTACGCCCCTTTTTATTATTCGGCGTCCGATATAGGAAAGAATATGTGTGGCTTTAGTGTAGTATATAATTATTGCCGAGTTGCGTTCAACTTGACGATAGTGTGTGAATAAGAAAGTCTCCGACGACTACTGTATAGTTCTCTCCTTGCAGGCACGCACACAAGCTCCGTGCATATATTTTCCCGTTGATACAAAATTCCGTTGTGCTTGTGTACAGTTTACATTCACTGTCTTTCGTTGCTCTTGGAAGCTATTTCGTTATCGTTAAGTAGCAATATCGGCTGCAAGGGACTCTTTTGTAGTAAAAAAAAAAAACCTTAATTTGGAAAGGCAATAATTTAAGACAGGTTCCATCCACTCCAGAATTCTGCACGCTGTCTTAGGTGTGAACAATTTTTTTCTGGGCGGGTGATACGAATCGGCAGGAAAACCAGTTAATCAACGAGACGCGAAACATCTAGTTTCTCGTTAAATCCACCCCCGCATGTAAATGTTAATTGTTATCGGAGAAGTTATTGCCGGTCTATCGGCTGTCTTCGCTCGTACAATTTGCCTATCGATGCAGCAGAGAGAGAGAGAGAGAGAGAGAGAGAGAGAGAGAGAGAGAGAGAGAGAGAGAGAGAGAGAGAGAGAGACACTCCTATCATGCACTTTCCACTCGTCCTCTTTGCTCTCGCTTCGGGTCTTTCTTTTGTCCCTGCTTTTTTTTTACTCGTCCCTTGTTCAGAGTCTAGTTACCGGTCTCTACAGCGGAGACGATAGAGTGGAGTCAGGAAAACTTGATCGTACTATAGCACACGACGAGTAATCGTCTCGCTCGATTGGCTTCTCTCCTACGTAATTTGCGAGCCCACAGGAGAACAGACTACGCTTCTTCTTCTTCTTCCTCCTCCTCTTCCAGCTGGTATCGCTTAGCGAGCCTCCATCGTCCGCCCAATCCTCTTCGCTTCGTGTTCCTTCTGCCTCCTCGAACTTGCCTTTCTCGCCTTCTTGTCATCCGCAGACAATCTTAGACACGCGGGAACTGCCCTGCTGTGCAACAGCCTGGTCTCAATGATGTGTAACGTTAAGATTATTCGTAAGGAGAGAAACATTTCTAGCGAGATTGTAACTTGGAGAGTCCAAGTTCGCTTCTCCAGATAATTCAGAAACTCGCGGAATAGCCATCGGTCCTCATCGATCCGCCGACTGAATATACATTGGTAATACGCTCCGTCCTAAGTACATATTATAAATTTCTTTCGGAATAGGAAAATCGTTCCCTCGGGAGCTTAACCGGAGCGAGAGTCCGTCGAGTCGTAGTCTAAACCAGTTCGAGTCAGTTTGCTCCCGTTTAATATGAAATTTCGTTCATGTCCCCGGGTAAATCCCTCCCGTCGTCGTCGTCAGAGGCTGAACGGTGAAGGCTCTTCCTCCTGTTCTCATCTCCGTCTTGTATTTCCCCTCTAAGGTTGTGCACGACTACTCCCGACCACACACAGCATACACTCCATTCACCGAGCTAAGCGTTCCTCCTCTCGTGAAAACGATTGCTCCCACGTGAGAGATGTCTGGCTCATTAGGCATTCCTTCGGTCTGTGCCCTTCCCGAGGAACTTTCTGTCTGTGTCGGTCTACGTATGGAATTACTTTACCCACTCCACCATTGCCGCTCTTCGCGTCCTTGTCAGATCTGTCGAATATCCCCAATATTCACCGTAACAGCTTTATTTATTTATTTAATCCTTCATCTGATGCATAGAATTTGCCAGTCGTCAGGCGGTCTTCTATGTTCATTATATTTATATATATTTTAGCTAATAAGCGCCAAACCGCGAGCCTTACATTACAGCAGGAGCGTGTATATGAGGAGGTTATAATAACAAGTATAAACGATCGTTCCGATAAATGCTCGGGGCTTAATAAGAAGGTAATGCACCCGGTCTTGCCTTAAATTCACGATGCCGAGTTCGCCACCGTGATACGTGCTGCTGCACTACCGAGACCTTGGATGCACCGCGGCAGCGGCATCATAATGCAATTACCATGAAGGAGGTTCCCTCACACCGAAAGGCTGCTTCTGCTTCTGCTTTTACTATACGGCAGCTTCCCGCGATCCCTCGAGATATCTTGTACAGTCGGCACACCCGTACAAGATATCCTCGTGGCAGCTTCTATCTCGCGTTAATTGTTCAACAAATTGTGCACTATCCCTGGTGTGCCAGAGCACGTTCTACACGGAGTTTGATCGAGCGTGTGCATTGCAAACATTATCACTTCAGTGGTGCTGAGAGTATGAGCTTTTCTCGAGAATACGACGGGGCGGAAACTTGAGATGGAATTTCTGTAGTTTCTACACAAAGGCGGGAGTCGAAATGACAGTGAAATAGTCGGGATACATCAGTAGCATAGCAACATATTTGTGAGACATTTCTTCATCTATGTCTGAATCTCTGAAAATGAAAAAGAAAGGAAAATTGTCAATGTTTTTTTTTTTTTACCAAATCCACACAAAAAAGTCGTGATACTAATTTGTGAGACATTTCTTAATCTCTGTCTGAATCTCTGAAAATGAAAAAGAAAGAAAAATTGTGAATAATTTTTTTTTTTTTTTACCAAATGCGGACAAAAAAGTCGTGATACTAATTGCCATCGATAGGAACAAAATAGTCACGACAGTAACGTATCTCCCTCTCTCAAGTCCCATCTGCCGCACATCGGTAGTTGCACCGCTGTTGCAACGAACGAGGTAATTAATTGAAACCCTGAGAAAACCGCGACGATACTTGGTCGATGAAGAAGGTAATTAATTATACGTTCAATTTAGATTCGGCCGTTCGAAAGGGATTAAATAGTGAGAAAGAAAGACTCTTTGCCTTTCTTTATCTCACCGAAGTGTTCACAGAGACAGAAAATGCAGTTCGTCTTTCATCCTTTTTTCTTTCTCCTTCCCCCCCGCCTGCAGAATGTTAATTACCCGCGTGCCGTCGTGGCCTCGACCGTCGTCCACTTCGTGCGGAGAACTCTCGCGCTGCGAGAGTCGTTTATCCTTCGTTCCGTACTTTCATCCTATATCGCCCTTCTCTCTCTCTCCTTCCTTCTGGAGCTTATTTTTTCGCGGACTAGTTTAATTATGCCTGCCGGTGGTTAAAACGTGCCTCGGTCACTACCGCTGCTGTACACACGGCTTCCCCTTCCCCGGAAAGCCACGACCGCGAGAAAGACGGATATAGGAAAAACGTAACAAAATGAGAAGAGGAAGGCCGCGGGTGCGGGGAACGGAACGATACTTGAGAAATAAAATAATGAAAAGAGAAGAAAACGTGGTTACGCCGGACCATAGACACGCGATTCCTACATACAAGGTATAAGTCAATGTATGTATATATGTTATTGCTTTGCCGCGTATATAACACCGTAGCTGTATTTTTATTCCTGTCTGTGCGCTCGTTCCCTCTTTTTCTTCGGCACGATCTTTCTATACACATTAAGCGGTTACAGCTTGCTGCATCGTATCCAGCCATCAAAGAAGCCTCGTCCGTCATTCGCTAATGAAGACATTCAATTAAGTATGCTAATTGATTCGACATACTGTCGCCTCCCTGTGTACAGTCGGTCGTCTTGTTCTCTCGGCTTCCCACTCCATTGCTCACGTATGGATGAGTTCAAAATTCCATTGGGCAATGAAATTTCCCATTTAATCCAGATGGATCTTTTGTTTATTCTTTATTGTAAATTGGATTAAGTGCGGAAGCAGCAATTCCCGAGAGTGGCTAATAAATTGATCATTGTTCAAGACCCCAGTCAGAAGCGTGTTGCCGATCGTGTATTATACAGGAAAGCAGAGAGGAAAGGCCATGTGTCGGGACAATGTCCTGTAACAGGGTTTAGCCCGCATTCTCCTGTCGCTACCGGTGATGCTGATGCCGTACCTACGTCGTCGTGCTCGTAAATCCTGTCGAAGATCCTCGCCCGAAGGATCGGCTAACTACTTGGGATTTGGCCGGCGGCCCGAGACCGAGAGCAGTGAGCGAAGCCGTTAGGGGTTGCCTGCCCGCTAACGGCATCCATTAGCCAACAGCGAATATCTACCTTCGGCAACCGAGAAACGTCCACCTATCGTATCCTCGAGAGCTCTCGAGTCAGCAGTATCGCGGTCAACTGGATAAACTCTGGACGACTTTTTTCTCATCGACAACGGCAACGAGAAATGCTGAAGAGGTTAAACAATTTTTCATCATTTTTAATTCCAACAAATTGTTCAATTACAAGTTGCAAATTTTTGATAGTACAGTGGCAAAGAAAAAAAAAACGTTCGGGTATAGGATTATTGGGTGGGATTATGTGGCAAAAGGATTAGAGAGGCGCCTCCGCGGGAACGCGGACACCTGGACGAAATTGTTTCTATTACGTTCGAGCTCTATACACCGACACACCTTTTCTGGTAGTCTTGCTCTTCCCTCTTGTTTCTTCTCTATTCCACGGTTAAGTGAAAGAATAAAGCCGGCCCATGTGAAGAAGAGGATAACCCGGACATCTCGAGGGACTTTGGGGAAAATCCTACCACCCACGCGCAACGTCGTCCGTTTTCCTCGCGCCCATTTACTTGACAACCCAGTGTGCGAGATCCTCGTGCCGTATGGAAAAGCTGTCGGATGTATAGATAAAATATTCGTAAACATTTTTTTTTTAACCGACAAAGAAGGATAAGAGCAAAAGTGTGCACATATATATTTATATATATATTTTTTCTTGAGCCTCGTTCGAAGATAAGAACAGCGCATCATCGACGGTTTGTCTTCAAGAAGGAATAGAGTAAGATAAACTCGACAACCTTCTATGCTCGATCTTGAAACTCGACATCATAAGGGTTCCTTGAAAATAAAGGACTGATTTTTTTATGCGCATACTAGCATAGCAAAATTTGATAAATTATTGGATAGGACGACGCTACGATCATGAGTACACTTTTCAAGCTGAAAGTTCTTATTCCCAAATCGCCCCCGAGCATCGTCGTCAAATCTCTTGCAGGCCAGAAGCAGGCCCGTCTCTCAGCTTCTTCCCTTCACGGCTCGGTTATTTCCTCCGCCTTTTGCGTGCCTGTCGTTCGCAGCTTGCGAATTTCGAACCGACGATGACGACGGGATAGGAGAGTTGTTGTAGATATCTCTCGTGATAAGGGTATACACGAGACCCTCTAGTCGTCGCCCTCTTCCTTCGCGAGGATTCGAAACTTTTGCGCAACTTGCCTCCTATCTGCAGCAGCAGCAGGATGAACATTCCTATAGTTTCTTGATGCCAAGAAGCCCGCGTAGAATCGAGGTTCGAGCTTTCCCGGATCTCATCAGCCCGCAGGACGTTTAATTACACGGGTTTACCGACGTCGAGCCACACGTCTCGAGATCAGAAATGAATTGAAAAATAAAGGAAAACGATTAAAAAGAAGAGATGAGACGCCGGCACCTGTCGAAGCGGCGCGAGGCAAACCCAAGGTATTTTCCGTCATGCCCGCGTCGCTCGCACACCCCTTAAAATTGTTCTCTATTTAATACGGGCCGCTGCTGCAAGGTGTGCAGACAAGAGACAGCTGACCGGCGAAGATTCAAGACTGTGCGCGGAATCGAGAGGAGTGACAAACAAAAATAATAAACTAAAACAACATAACTCTTGCTTCGCCCGAGCTCTCCTCGTCGAGACAACTGGTGAATGAACTTGCCAGTGAGAGATCACGAGAAGGAGAGAATTAAGAAGGAATCGCTTCGATGCACCAGCCGGTTTCTTTCGGCTCCAGGTGCCCGAGAACAGCACGCGCCCGCAACTCGTTTCTCTCGTTCCCCTTTCGAGCATCGACTTTGACGGCCGTGGACAGGAGTCGAAAATAAGGTGAAGGGAAAGTTGTGAATGGGTCGGCCACTTCGAGAGCTCAACCGAGTTCATTGAAAATAACTTTTTTTTCAATAATACTACGAACGGCGATTTAATATTGTCAGCTTGGGCGAAAAACTGCAAAAAAATCATAGAGCTACCGGAAAATGCACTTTCTTTGATTGTAGAAAAAGCGATCGTCCATATAGTTTCAAACAGAAAGGTCCTCAATTATAAAAAGTAAGAATGTGAATGTGCAGAAAGCTGTTAGAGTGCCGATGACTTGATGATTCTCAAATGCTACGCGACGTGACGATGAGTCGTCGATTCGCCGATTTGTGTCTATATCCATAAATGTATCATTTCGCAGAGTTGGTGAACAAGTGGCCGAGTAATAAAGATCTTGCAGAGGAGCTTCGATTGTGAGATTATGGAATACGAGGGTCTGCACTTCTTCGAAGCCGCGACAGTAATTTGTATCCAACTGTATCAACCGGTGAGTTTTCAATGTGTGTTTTTTTTTTCTATAAACCATTTCAATGTTACAAGTATAATAATGATATAATTATAATTGCTAACGGCGTTTTTCCCGATCTTCGAACAGACCGTATAATAATACAAACTTCTCGAAATAATTCGGGAAAAGCAAGCAAGCACGGGGGGAGCCTTAAATGAATCTGATGGCATATAAAAAAGTTTAATTAATAGTGGCTCCATTGCAACATCGAGATAAATCATGGATTGTACGCTACCCGACTCGCGGGTAACATGGGAACATTCCGAAAGCGTCACACAGGACAGAATCGCCTGTCGTTTTGCGTGTTGGTTTTTTTTTCTCATTTAATATTTATCGTCGAAATATTATATCGAGGTATGACGAGACAGGGGCGAGGGATGGGAGATGCGGTTAACAGGGTGGAAATTGGCATTTTCGGAATACGTTGGACAGATAACGCTTGTATGAGAAGCGTAGACCGACGCTTTTGGTAGATCGGAAAGAGGATGAGAGTAGCGTTCTACGAGTGCGGAGGGTGCGACTGAGGGTTGAATAAGCGGGCAGGGAGAGAGAAAAAGAGGGGCACAGAGGTAGACGCCGGCGCCGGAGCCGGAGCTTGCTCTCGTCACGAACGTAGACACTATCTAGGACTCGGGACAGCAACGATACTTCTTCACCCTCCACACACTTTTGCTGGCCACTGTGTCCTCTCTCTCTCTCTCTCTCTCTCTCTCTCTCTCTCTCTCTCTCCCTCTCTCTCTCTCTGTTATTATACATACACACACTCTCTTGTTCGTCTCATCCTCGTCATGCCGCTTTCTCGAGCAGTCGCCCGGAGACCGTTACAAGGCTCGTCACATAGAAACCGACGATGAAGGATAGGAAAATTTGTGATCCTACTCTCGATATAAAATTAACATAAACGTTTTTGACGTTTGATCAACACTTTATTGATAATCTAGAATCTAACAGGCGTTAAATGAAAAAGAGGACGCACACTCGTCAAACCACCTCGTGAAACGTTAATTAAATGACTATTGGTATCCATTTTTTTTTTCCTCACTTTAAATAGAAAAAGTTTTATTCGTCTATAAAATGGATTCACGCGGAGCCCGGGGATAACGAAGTAGAAAAAAAGAGGAAGTGGGAGTCTGCAGAGTGAAACCCGAGGGGGGCAGAGAGTGCGACGCCAGGGCGCCGTGGCACTTTGCCGCTTCGACGGCTTACCAACTTCCACGTCCGTACTATCCGCGCCTCCCCGGCGTCGCAACCCCCGATGGACTCTCGCTGACTCGAAGTAGCCAATTAAAATCCATCCCTCTTCTCGATATCCCGCTGCGTTACGTATTACGCGCTGTTAGAGGTTTCTCCTTCTTTTGGCTTCGCTATACAATATCTCGTCGAACCTTGCTAACGAATAGCGTCCGTTTTTTCGCCTATACTTCGCTCGGTACTACCCATCAGCCGGTATTAGTTTCAATTATGCAGTAAAATAGAGAAAAAAAATAATAGTCTAAATTTGATTTTCAATCGATATAGCGATGTGCCGATAAATTTTATCATAATTTCTCACGCTGTCTGGAACGTAAGCGACAAAGGATGTTAGAGTAGCCTGACGGATGCTATCAGCTTCCAGCTTTCAACTTGACACAGAGTGTTCTGCGAAAGGGGAGCGTGTAATAAATTTCAATTAGACATCATTACAGAGGCTTGTAAGCAGTACTTTTCTTCCCTTGTCTTTGTTAATCTCCGTCGAGCCGGAAACGAGCCTTTTCCATTGAAAAATACATACGGAGCCGAGTACAAAAATTTACCTATACTAGTCCGGTTTCGTCAAGATAAAGATGAAATTTGCATATCGATTTAGCACAATATTTCGCCGAACCACCCATCTCACACATATGATTTGAAGCTTACACATATGATGTATGTGTAAGCTTCAGATTTAATTGATACGACGAACAATTAGCCTGATACAAATTTATTAATTTTTCCATCCGACGGATATTGTATTTTTCTACGTAAAACAGCTATGCACGCATGAGCAATGCCAAAGGTCGTAAATAATGTCGAGTCTCGCGATCACGTTTGCATTGCGCGGATTATAATTCCTCCCTCCCTCCCTCCCTCCTCTCTCTCTCTTGCTCTCTTCTCGTTCGTTCTGGCTGTTACCTCGACCGCTTTGCTACATATTTTACCGATAATCTCGCTATCTACCGTTCTTATTTATTGGCTACCGTGGCACCGAGCTACGAGAATACAGTACACCTCTACACACGCGCGCGCCTGTATTTATTTATGTTGTACAGATGTGCGCACACGTATAGCTCGCGCCGTAAGCAAGCGGATAATTCGTAATGGAGTTGCCGACCCGAGGCAATGTGTGTACACGTCGTTCCATCTCTGGCTTAAATGTGTGCTTGAATAAACCGTCCAGATAATTTTTTCGCGACGCCGAGAGCTCGCGCCAGAGATTTATCTCGATCCCACTTACATATAGCCAGACCCCCGCTGTTGGTGTACAGTTCTTACCCCACGGGATATTATACTCTCTGTCTTCAACCGGGGCTCAACCACCTCGATCGAGAGATGAAGTCCCCGATCATCGTGCTCCACGATCTAGGCTGCATACTTTATAATATATATCATTAGTCTATGCACACACGACACAGACGGTATTTTGCAATGAATAACGTAATTAATCTCGCGGTTCTTCGAGTTCATTGCTAATAATGTGTTCTCGGAGAAAAATATCTATTGCGGCAAAAAAAAAAATTTCCTTCCTTTCCCTTTAATTCTATCTTGAACATCCTTCTGTTAATGGAAAACAATGCATTACCGTAACACTTGCTACATGAAGTAGTAAATGTTAGTGGAGATTTTTTTATAGCAGTCCGGTCCTCGCGGATTGTTGTTCGTGTTTACAATTTGTAAAAAAATTACGGGGCGCGTAAAGCGCTGCTGGATGCTATAAACGCGATGTATTTTCCGCGAAACGAACGTGACCCAGGGCTCTTAGACTGTTAGATATTACGAAGTCGTTTTCCCATTGCCAAGGCACTGGCTATCCTCGTGCTTTTGCTGCTTGAGGCCAGAACGCGTGAAACCTTCTCGGTCGAGACTCTTCTTCTTCCTCCTCCTCTTCTTCGTCCTCGGCACCGTCGTTGCTGAAACCACTACGTGTCTACTGCGTCCCGGCACGCAACACCACTCTCGGTCGTACTTTGTGCTACGAGCGTGCAGTTCCTCTCATCTACGTGGTTCTTCTTCCTCATCGTTACATCCCATGTAGCTCTTATTTTCTTTTGGTCTATGCTTTCGTGTACCTCCACGTTTCTCTTCTCTCTCCCGTGATCGTGAGAGTGACCCTCGAGAGACAAATGAAGCGGTCGTAATATTATCAAGAGAACGGGAGAATAAGCGAAATTTTAGCTCTGAAAATGCCCAGAGGCCGTCATCGAACGACTCTTCTTTCTCTCAAAATTGTTAGCAATTTTATGCCATTTTCCATGCTAATTCGTAGTCATCAGATTCTATTCCGCAGGTTCGGCAGGTCGTCGAGCTTTGTCGAATTGTTAGGAAATATACGCGAGGATTTTTTTTTTTTCTATTCACACATCAAAGTACCCAAAAATAATGAGAGGTGACTTACCGCGATATTATTACTTCCACGTCGGTAACGCTTTACGAAAGCTATATGCGCAGCTTGCCAAGTGGCGCCGTTACAAAGGTTAATTGAGCGCACCTTATAGCAAAAATTCCTTTTGTCAACCGAGTTGAAAGCCGATACTTTTTATTTGTTGCGGTCCCGCCGTCTACTGGTTGGTAATAAAAAATTCTGTGAAATTTTTTTGAGACGTAAGATGTATTAGAAACGTTCATAGTATTGTTCTATTTAAAACAACGCAACGGGTATCTGCGCAGAAAATCATTCTTCCTCAAAAAGGAGTTTTTCTATAAAAAAAAAATAATAATAAATAAATAAATCGTTTAATTTCTCACGGTCTTGGGCTGGCCATCACCGAATTCACATGGCCATCGTTCCGGTGTGGTAATAGGAGCAGACACTCGCGGATGCACAATGTAGCTATATAGCTCCATGTGCCACATACATAGTGATATTATCGTGCAGCGAGGTGACTTGTGTACATATATAAACAAAAAGTTAGATACGTATGCACGGCCGAAGGGAGTAGACGCTGAGCTGGCAGTTAACGCGTGTCGACATCGAACGGACGAATGCCCGGCAGTTATGAACGATACATACATACATACACGCGCCTCCGGGAAATTGTATATATATGTACAGGGCGCGTTGGCATATCGTACAAAGTCATTCGTGCATCCATTTCTCGTCTGTACGCGCATTTCGCAGCGTATATCGTTCTTTTTCACCTTTTTTTTTCTTTTTTTTTTTTTTCAAGCCCACAGCTGTCCAGCCTCTTTCGAGGACAGTCTGGACATCGGGCGACGGCACATGCAGGCGGTTGAAGCATTGACTGGCCACTCATCGATTCTGTCAGTCAGAAACTCAGCCTCGCGAGAATTTCCTTTCTGTCTACCGAACTCTATCCACTTTCTTTTTTTATCAATTATATTTGTGCACTTTGTTGGGAATACGATTAAAAAAAAAAAGAGCGAGACCGACAAACAGGACGTAGACGCCCTTTGACCGTGAAATTGGAATCGTTGAGGTCAACAGACAAGAATTACGTGTCGTCGGCACGTATGTTCTTTTTTTTTACCTGCCACCGGACTCGCCTGGACAGCGAATATTTTTCTCAACTCTTTTCTTTCGCGTCTCTACAGAGCACATTATCGTATTGCGGGGCTCTTTTTTATCCGAACAGAGTGCGTTAGGTACAGCGAGAGGTCCTTGTGCGAAAACGTACTCGATAAATTCCAGACGCACAGCTTACCTCGTAGACTGTAGGTGTATACCTATATATATATATATGTATAACGCGAAGAAAGAAGAGAGAGATCCAGTTTTCCTTCGATATCTCCTCTTTTTATCTCGTCGAACCTGCAGATTCTTCCCAGTACATTTTGCCTCTCTCCTGGTTTTCTATAACAGTTCGGGTTCTCTTTTCTCAGTACATTGGGACGACCGAAGAGATCATTTACGACGTCTAGACCGCGAAAGTTCCGGCTCGCTTTGCGAACAGCATTCGAATACTTTTATCATTCCACTCGATTCCACCGAGTCTCATTTTCCTTCCCTCCTCGTAGCTGCAATCTGTCCATTGTTTCGTTACTCCATTAATCGAGCTTTCCTTTTTTTTTCATTCACAGTGTCTCAACTTTCATTTCAATCGTGATCATTAATCTTCTCAAATCTCTTCGGGACGCCTCCCCTTCATTTTCGATTACTGACGATCGTATGACGTGAGTCAGTGAACGCTATTTAATCCTTCATCAGAGTCCGGAGAAGACGGCGACGACGGCCATGGAAAACCTCGTAACGATTGTTTTATTATTATTATTATTATTATTATTATTATTATTATTATTATTATTATTGTTATTATTATTATTATTATTACTTTTCAATCTTTGAAATAGTCGAAGGCTTCTTCGTGGGCGAGGGTGCGGGAAAATTGTGTACGTAATGGTATAGTTTCGACGCGATTGGATTGCGTGGCAAGTTTCTAAAGCTACGCGACTGTGGCGTTGCTTTTCGACTGTCATTAAGGTTTAACTTGACACAAAGTCCTCACCCACGCTACTCGTCATCGCGATATAATGTACAAGCCTCTACTCTTGTTCCTCCGCGTCTCCGGGCTTCCTTTCCCTTCGTGCCTCGTGTCTATGGCTTTGTTTAAGGGCCCTTCGTCACGACACTATGTACCGTCGTGTATATAATCGCTTCTATGTGGCTCAACCGCATCTCCACCACCGGCAGACGCTCCCATTGGTTATTCATAGACAATTATTATGCGAGACATAAGCGAACGTTAGCTGTATACCGAGACATCTAAATGGTAATTTGGAAGACGTACACATGGCCTGCGATATTCTGAGATGACAAGGCATTTTTCGTTTTTTTTTTTAAACTTCTTTTCAACACTGTAACGCTGCCTACAAGTTTCCAATTTTTGCAATATTCAAGCAGTTTTCAGAGAGAATTTTGATTTTATAGATCAGGCAAAAAATTGGTTACAATTATCTGTATAATTGTTTATAGCATAAATAAGAGAATCATTTACGACGCGTATTTTTGTTAATTTTGTTTTTCGAATATCCAAACGTCCTGGTTTAGATAACCTCGTGTGTTCCGCGACCCGGCAGAGTTTCACTCTTCGCCTACGAGTTTTACGTAGGCCGTGTACCCGGACAGTTGGCCGAACGACTCTCTTTTCTCTCCGTTCATCATTTACAAATTCAGTCGCGATCGATTATGATACCGTGCACAAGAAGCAATCGTTCGGCTCGTTTAATTATTACAATTGCCCAAATATTTGCTCTCGAAGGCTTTACAGACTTTCTCGTCGATAGTATTTAATACGTTTAGTTATGTAAAACGTGTCGGAGAGTTAAACGCACACGTGAATCCTCGGCGTTAGCGGCTGAAAGTTCTCGAAAACTCGAACACGTCTCTGTGGCGAAGCGGCTAGCGAAAACGCCAGATAAATATATGCTAATTGCTCTCCCGCCCAGCGAGAGGCAAGCAGGCCCGAGTAATGTAATTAACTGTTGCAAAAGTTTGCCTCGATTAAATTGGCGCGAATTAGAACGTCACTCCCATCACTTTTCTGCATATACATATGTGCATTTTTACGAAAATCCCAAAACAAAACCCTCAGAATATTTCCTCCCATTACATTGCAACATCGTGACAAACGAATTCTCTACCTCGAAAGCAAAGCACGATCCCTCGTCACACTTGACGGGGACAGTTAATAATTAACTTAATGAAATTTTCCAATTTCAGATTAATGGGCATTACAAAAGCCGAAGAGTCCTTATCCCGAATGTGAGGTTGAGTGTTCAGTTTTCCGTCGCGGAGAGAGATGGCTGGGAGGGAAGAGTCATAGGTTCGAATATTATGCTTTTATCCCGTTGAAGTAACCGTCGAGACGTATTAATAATTCCACGCAGGACAGCTGGTTTCGTCGAGTCTTCAGATTTAACGCCATCGTTCTCGAGCGGAAGAGAGGGCACCTCGAGAATAATGTTGAGGCGAACAAAACGTCGTTAATTTTGGCATAATCTCTCCAAGACCCATAGCTCTCAACTTCGCGTTCACGTTTCTCATCGAATGTTAACGGGAGAAAGGAGCATCAAGCGGCTTTCAATTTAATATGGAAATCTCTGCCAAGACCTCACCCTATCGAGAAAATCAATTACGCACGATGAATACAATATGAAGGGGGGTTAAAAAGGGTTTTCTCGCGATAGAGACTCGATCGCACCCCCAGTCCGCGAATCACGCTCGCCCATCGTTACCTAGCATAATTCTGTCGTTCAATTCCCTATGCGCGTGTGTGTACGTCGAGGGTGTTGTGTATACATCGAATCAATGAATTTCACCCCGTGGCGCGTAATCAGAACCCTCGCTCCTCCACATAATTAATCGGTCAATTTACACCTGTAATTAAACCCGTCGGGGGACGACAGAGGGACGTTCGGTAGAGTGCGAGGAATCCTAATTAACTTGTAATGAGCGCAGCTATAAAAAAAAGAATCTCTAAGGAGTAATAAAATCCAAGGACTGCAAGTTGTAAGAAGATCGTTTAGTCGACTTTCACAATCACATTTTGAGCTGTTAATCGGTGATTGTAAGAACATCTTCAAAGGGAGCGTTTTTTCTAAATAATTCGACTCACCTTCGCCGGATCCGATTTTTCCGTTTGCTCGGTAAAAGTCTGTGAACCTCTGGATATCGTATTGTTTCGTCTTCCGGTTGTCGCATTAGTCATTGTGTTAGTAGTCGTGCCATCCTGCGACGGTCGTACGAATTCGATTCTTCCACCCTCGACGACGATGTTGGGGGCTGGTGGAAAATTGTCGGTGTTACCGACCGCATCGTAGTAGCCGAGAAGACCCGCTTTCTCACCGTACAGGGGATGAATTTGTCTGCAACAGCCGGTAACGAAGGGTGTGAACTTTGTAGCATCAACGGCTAAACCCTGGCGTCACGAATTCTCCTCTCGCTCGACAGTGTCGCCGGTCGATAAACAGGTGTAGTTTTTTTTCTTTCTTACCTTGGGGACGGTACGGGGCGCGGTTTGTCCAGCGCCAAGTCAGAGCTTAAGGGTGAGTCCGGGCCGCGGCCGCTGGAAGCCCTGCGCAAAACAAAAACCGATAACCGTATTATAATGTATATTTTCTAGGTGTATACATGTGTGTGTGTGTGTGTGTGTGTGTATAATCGGATTAGTCGGTTTCAAAGGGGATCACATGAGCATTGTGTGGCAATGGAGTTTCCTCCGGCGATGACCGGAGCAACGACGCATTATGTGCCAGGTCACCGACCTCTTTGCGCTACGCTCGCATAGATTTTTATTTTCCGCCATGTTTATTTTCACGCAGCAATTGATATTTATATTTTTGTATTATCTGCCGCGAAAGAGAAGCTTGGCGAGTCGAGGGGGTTACGAATGAGAAACAAAGGAGCGCGAGTACTCTCTCTGGCAATGCGTTTTTCCTGGCCTCATTAGTAACTTCGAGTGTTTTCGGCGGAGGGAAGAGATGAGCCGAGTGAGCGAAATAAGAGACGAGAGGGAAGAAAAGAGGGAAAGGCTGGATGGGATTGCCCGGCGGCCACCTCTTCACCCCCTTTTTCCTGTATACCTCTCCGCACCGCGATACTTATACTCTCGAAACTCTTCAACCTACTAGTCGACTGAGCCGAGATAGTTGCTGAGCAGGATAGTTGCAACGCGGCCGGAGAGGTAGCGGGCACAGTGCTCGATCGATTCTAGCCACTGGGGAGTTTTCAACTCCCGCAACCAAGCAACCGAAATGCAAGAATAAAATAACTTTTAGTCCCGATGCCTCCGGGGGGGAGAGGAGAGCATTTTATAGCGTACGAAACGAGAAACCCAGTGGCTTCGTGCCCAGAAAATAAACGGCTTTATTCCAGAGAAAGCTTCACCCTCGGACTTTCCGGACCGCGCAAACGTAACACTTGCAGGAACAAATTTTTTCAATTAACCGTAAGCATTCTAGGCAGTGTCTAATGAAATTCAATGGAAAGCGAGAGAATTGGCGAGCAAGGCTGGAGTGTATCGAAATAAGTTTTTTTATTCAATTAGACTTATCACAGCTCGCGATAAAAAAAAAGTTAAAATATAATGTTATTCGTAACTCGTCTAATAAAAGACTCGGTTCGATTTCTACGTTCCAGAATTTCTCAAGATTGTTGGGTGGACTTGTCGCGTTGTCCATTGTATAATATCCCCATTGTACGTTCATGCCACAACTCTCCCGTAAATATTGGCGCGTACACACGTCTCTAACTCGTTCATTGTGCACCTCGGACAATGGGGCCGACGGTCGAACGATAAGCGACGATAATCGAGCTAACTCCACACGAGAAATATATCAAAGGGAGTGTCCCTTATTTTTTTTTTCTACTCTCGATATGTATCCGAGAGAAGTGGAAGTCCTATCCCATTTCGGTGTTGGCGAGATACTCTGTTTTTCATCAATCTCTGTGAAACGACGGCGAGAAGGGTTTTCTATTTTTCGAAATCCTTTCGCAATATCGTGATTAAAGAGCACACTTTTCTGTAGCAATTCATTCCTCTGCTCTACTCTGTTCTACCGCTCGTATTTTGTCGTTGCGTGATCACAGCAACTCCGATTTTTTTTTCTCAACGCGTACTTTAACAATACCCTAAAGAAATATATACGGGAAGCAGAGTGGCAAACCTTCAAACACTTGAAATTCTTTACTTATTGTAAAAAAAAAACAAGTAATTCTTGCTGGAGTCAAATCTTTAAATCATTATTATTAACTGAAATAAATACATTTAAAAATTCGATTGACTGAAAATTAGAACGAGGACGTAAAAGGCTTTGTAGGATCTTTCATGCAAACGCGATAAATATGCATTCGCCTTTCTTTGGATTTTTTCCTTCTTTTTTTTCTCTAATTCGCGACCTGTTGGATAGTCAATGAAGAGGCACTTTGCTCGCTCACGATAAAGCGCCGCTTTTGCATCGAACACAACAGGCAACGAGCCTTTGGAATTCGCTTGGTTGCACGTACATCTCGCGTCGTCGTCGACGTTGTCGTTGGGGGCTCCTTTGAATTTGCACGCTACGCGACACGCGAGAGGTACGACCTCGAATAATTCGTATGCATATGCATCGTCGCCACAGTCGACGTCGTCGCGATGTCTCTTCGAGTCGGGGCAAAGAAGTGCAGCCAGCTCGACGATGTGCAGAGGTTTCGAGAGTGAGAAGAAGAAATGAGAAAAGTAACGAAACGGTGAAGGAAAGGAGAGGAGACAGGGAGCAAGTCTGCTTCACGGCCTCGTATCATCGAGTTCGAAACACCGTTATGTCTCCGTGTCGCAAAAGCACACACCGACGTTCGGACAAAACAGAGAAAGAGAAAATATAAATTGCAACTCTGATTTCACCTTCACTATTTTATCTGAATTATTCGAATCGATTAAGTGAAAA
Organism: Stenichneumon culpator; assembly: GCA_964017025.1. Lineage (NCBI taxonomy): Eukaryota > Metazoa > Arthropoda > Insecta > Hymenoptera > Ichneumonidae > Stenichneumon > Stenichneumon culpator. Next base: position 11,732,775 of record OZ024779.1, on the reverse strand, counting down.
TCAAAAACAAATCATTTTTTTTTTTGTGACAATTCTCGAAGAAAAACGAAACTTGCGCGCGAGATAATGCACAGACGGACTTACTTAATGACGATGGCCCCAACCGGTAGAGAAGTGAACGCCGGACGGTCGGTGCAACAAGACTTTTATTCTCGGTCTCACTCGATCTCTTTCCCACCCGGCAGCGAAATCTTAGATCGTTAATGCTCTTTCGCCGAGAGGCGAACGAGTCAACGGCAGACCTCCGGTCGTCCGGTAGGCTAAATGGCACATAATCCGTGTCGCTTTATGGCACAGGATTCCCCGGGTGGCCTGCCGTTCCGTCGCTTCTGTGTCTTATTTTATTTCATTCATTACAGCTACAACAAGAAAATTCTCTTATACAGAAATGCTGCTTCGCGCTAATGCGACTTCAGTAAAAAAACAAAAAGAACAAAAAATGACATTCTTGCTCATTTCTTACACATCTTTTCACTCTCTTCGCTCTACATTTCGCGTGTATAATTTAACTGGGGCTTGGGATGGGGGATGATTTTCTTCTCGTGTTGCATGTTTCGAACACCGTGAATATTTCTCGGCGAACTTCCATACGCGCGAGGGAGATCTACTGCTCGCTGTATCTTGTCCTTGTACCGCACGACAGGCGACTCCATTAAATCGGATTGCCGTCGCGTATTCGTAAGTACAGTGCAGAGTAATATGAGCAGTGTAGTTTCGCTATTAAAAATACACAAAAAAAAAGCGGGCAAGTACAAGTTGAAATAAAACTGAAATAGGGCCTAGGTGGTAAGAATGTATGGAGAAGCTATAACAACTTCCGGCGGATGTGCCAGTCAAAAAGTTCCGAAAACTTTAAAGATCCGGTTCTTTTTCGCCTCGGCGAATTCTCATTTTTGTTTTAATTATTTTATTCTTCACCGCGTATACATGTATAAGCCATTCGCGCCCACGTCTCGCGGAATATCGAGTTAAACGGATTACGGATTACGAGGAAAAATAATCCTTCCCTCGTCCTGAACAGCCTGCACCTCCTGCTTATGGTTACCGGACATATATATAAATAGCAAGAGCCGGACGTAAAGCCCTGTCGGGATTATTAAAGAAATTAAATTCGCGAAAGCCGAAGAGAGAAAAACCTCGACGTGTGCAGATGACACAGATGGAGTCGTCCGCCCGGCTACCAGAGAACGGCCTCTCTTCTATACTCTCGTGGAGGCTCGAACCAGTTGGCAAACTGCCATCGATAATCCGCGTGGCTCGAATCTCCAAACCCGACGAGAACGATAGGAAACTCGTCGACGTTATTTCTTATAAAACGAACAGCCTCCCTTATTTTGCTGCATGACACGCACATTTTTACGAAGTAAAAAAGAAACCGGTGAGCTTTGACGCCCAAGGATTCTATACCCGAGATTGTATCGTACCTACTTGAAAAAAAAAAGTTACATATGAGCCCGAAACATCGCGAAACTCGTAGTTTTAAATAACATTCAATTATAGTTTTACTTTTCATATCTTTTATCTCAGACTTTCTACTGTATATAATTTTGAAAAAAAATAAATTAATAATCTATTTAATTAACGGAATAATAATTGGCAAATTTCTGATGCGGATGTATTTTGCTCGGCGAGGGTGACACCTAACGAGCGTATCGCCCCATCTGTTATATCTTGCCGAATAATTCAAACTCGCCGAGAGGTGCATAGAGATATCTTTGCTCTCTCGTTAACCGCACGCGCTTTCTAATTTGCCAAGCTTTTGCACAGCCGCATTCCGTGAGCTTCCTCATCGTTCACCCATTGCTATTTCCGTGGCGGGTGTACGGGAGAAGGAATGAGACTTTGGGGCTGTGTGTTACCTAGATAGATATATACTGGGACGCACCGGGTCCGCCACCAGAGCTTAAATATATAATTACCGCAAGACTCGCGGTTGAATCATAACTGCACTCTCAAACGCACGGGCCCTCCCTCTCATTCCCCACTCGTTTTCTGTACGCTTTTGCTATTCACGTCGTTGCTTCTTAGGTGTGCGCCACATGTGCGACACTATTAACTCGACTTCCCTTCGACTCACTCTTCTACCCCAAGAGCCCAGTTTAATTTTCGAGGCTTTTCAAACTGTGACTCACGCATTCACCTTAATTCACGAGATACGCGATCTGCTTCCGGATTGTCACATGCGATGCACTTAAATGTTTATACTGCAAATGCCAGCGGTATTGTATCCAACATTTTTATTTGAAAAAAAAAAGTTGCAGATGCATTCGGGATTCTGAAGTTTTGATGGACCAATTTTTCTTCCGATTTTTCCTCGCCTCGAGAGGGGCTCGCCATTTTCTACCGGTTTTTATATATATATTTTTATTTTTTATTTTTTATGAATCGAGCGCCGGGGGATACACGTACAGAGTTACGATGGCAGAAGAAGGAGGAGACGAGGAGAAGTAAAAGATGAAGAAGAAGAAGCGTAATACTGCCGGTACGCTCTCGTCCGGAGCCGAGTCATTACGTCATTACGGAGTTACACGGTCGAATGGCCGACGTGTACAAATTATAGGGAGGCATACTCTAGCGACCGAGACCCCGGCTTTTGCCTCTTGCTAACCGCAGACCGTCCTGGAGCGTCGGCGTTGCTGGTGCATCACGCTCGGTGCATCATGCACAGCTCTTAAACTGACCCTCCTCTCTCCACTTTTTATGCATTTTTTTCTTACATCTCATTTACTCGCTGACTTTTCCACGGCTTTTCATTTCAGTTGAGCGAACCTTTCGATACTTTTATCAAAAGATGTCAGGAACAAAGCAAACAAAAATTCGACGCGTAAAAATTCATGCGACAAGTTTGTACAAGGAGCTAACGAACTATCGCACAAAACATCGGATTAGTATGAGGTCTCGGACCTTTTGTTAAATTCTATATCTCGCGTTCATAACCAGCGTGAAATAATTCACTGTTGCGAGCGAAAAAAAAAAAAAAGCGAGACAGAAAGATAGAGAGGTCGGAGAAGAGTTCATCGACTTCTTCAACGCGTCGTTCTGTGTCGACGTACGTTCCAACCGAATGAATTACAACTGCCCCCGATCCCCCTTGCTCGCGCGCGATCCCCGGCTTGTGCACACTCTGGACTGTGTGTTCCCTGTACGGCTTTTGCCATTGTATAAATCTCCTTGCTGGAAAATATGGAGCGCTCGCTACGGGTGCGAGAACCTCGCTGCCTGTATGTTTGTCGAAAATAAAAGGAGAAAATAGAGGGAATCGAAGACGGCATTCATGGAGCTCTGCGCTCGATTCACCTCGACTCCTGTTACCACTCGTTTTATATTAGTTCCCGATTCTCTTGTACCGAGATTCGTACGAACACGTGGATACATTCTAGTGATGCCGGTTTTCCAGTTCGAAAGACATTAGCGATGCGCATATGGCGAACGAAGACCTCGCTTTGTCTGTTATCATGTTAAATTAAAGCTTTTTTACTCTCAGCTTTTTGAGGCTTATATTTTATTTTCGCAAAACTTTATCCCCTTTACTTCTTTCGTATCTGCACACTTCCTTATGCCCGAAAAACTCGGATATTATCTATTGGTTGTTTATTCGTAAAAAAAACATCAGCTGCCTCGAGAAAGCGTCGTTCGTCGCGCTCAACATGACGCCCTGCACACTCGCGTGTTATGCGTGCAATGGCTCTTGCGCCTTATCCGAGTTATCGTGACACACGCATCGTCAACGACCTTTTTTTCATACCTTATCGTTGCTTCATGTGAGAAATGTTTCCATAATTATTTGCGTCGCCTAATTATATCTTCGATTTACTCACTTTACTATTCAAAGAAAAAAGTCCGAAATTTTCGTACGATATTCAAATAAGAATTACCACGTTTTCTACTTCTGGCTGCGGTCAGACAGTGCAGAAACATCCCCCGAGGATGCGTTTTGCGGTCGCGAGAACAGAGGATAGATTTTTGTTGTTGTTGACTCCACCTCGGCCGAAGCTTCGAAGTCCACGACGGTATTGCGAAATTAGGAAGAAGGCGTGAATATCAACCCTCTCAATTATTGTCCCCAACCGCAAAGCGGATAGGCTACAGTGTAGAAACTCCGAGTGAAGAGATATAAGAGGCCGCGAGAGGAACGAAGATTTTACGAGTTCGAACCGCAAAATCGTGCCCGGCTTCTCGTGTAACCGTGCAGTTAAATGTTTAACGAGCTGCGCGCGGCGTTCGGGAGAGGAAGCGCAGCAGCAGAGACTCCGGAACGCGGACTGTGACAGGACGAGATGGTTCGCGTGACCATAGAGCCTCGTGTCACGGCGCACAGCTCGGAGGGGCTTCAAATTATCGTCTCTCGCTCTTTGCGAAACAAAGAAATTTTCCTCGCGACAACAACGAACGCATACGAAACAAACTTCACCGCATTACTTTGAATATGATACTATTTAATTTTTCCACTGGTTTGGACAATTTTTTAAATATCTGTGCGATCGTAATACGAGGTCACCTGGCCCCGTTTTCGTCCCCTCAGCTTCGGATATAACAAGGTAGATAAGGTGAGGCTGCTATCCATACGGAGGAATGATTTACGACAACGGTTTCCACACGAGAGTCCTGGGAAGGAGCCTCTTTTCTCTCCGGTTATTTATCTCGTTAGTATCCGCGAATCGTGTCCCACTGTCGCGTATTATTATACTTCGTACCTCTGCAAGTCTCGCACAACCTTCTTGGCTTCTACGCATTGAAATTATACGACGGGATTCGAACGAAATCGTATAAAAATTCGAAAAATGTATCTGATCTACAAATCTAAGAATCAACCCTCTCGATCTTTGAACGAAAGGGTTCTCGTATAAGCTCGGTTATTTTTCTCCCGTGACCGCAAGCTAAACAAACTTGCTCCAAGATACACAAAAATACGTAGTGCAAGCATTTTAAGCTTATCGTTTCTTGATTCTTTCGCGTACGCACGAATAGTTGGAGGTAGGTATAATACGCGTTGCGATATTATTTATAGAACGTGCCGAGCTCAAAACTCGAGAGAGAGTAAGTAGAGGGAGCTCTAGCGACCGGGACAAGTCCGATAGGCAATCGAGAGGCAGGGCTCTCGAATGCGCGTGCAGCATTCCACTCGCAAGACTTGGAGTCGGCCTGAGTCATCGAGCGAACGAACGAGAGTGCATATAGCAGCGGAGTGTTCTCTCTGCCGCTGCCGCTGCACTCTCGGAGTTACTCGTACACGCGAGAGATGCGCATCCTGGGTAATGACGGTAGGGAGAATCCTGCTCCGACGTCCAACCCTATCGATTCACTGTATCTCGATCCGAGCCATCGTCAAACACCACTCTTTCGAGCCCTCCAACCTCACGCTGGGCTCGAGATCCATTTTTTTTTTTTTTTGTTTCTACTGTATAAGTTCCGTTTTTTTGTCCTCATTCGTTTCGTCTGAATGGAGATTGAGTATAATAATCTCGATCTCTCATATTCATAGTATCATCGGGGCGTTTAATAGTTGGGAAAAGTATAATGATTCATCGTCGAACAGGTAATATAATGCTGTAATAACTCATAGGTCACTGATGTGTATGCACGGTAAATCGCGGAGAATTGTGCGGCTCGAAACAATGGGGCTCGACACGAACGTGTACAACCATACGTCTCGATTAAATTGCCAAGTCTCGGGTGGTACTAATGAGAAATAGCGACAGGGAACTCACGTAGAGAGCACAGATGCATGTAAAGTCAGTTTGCAGTTCAAACTGGATGCACTCCCGGATAAACCGTTTTTTGATAGTTTTATACAGTACAGATTCAGTATAGAATTCACAGTCCTATAGGGATTCATTTTAATGAATATATATATATATTATGATGCTGTTATTTATCTTCTACTCGGGGGATATAATAAAAAAAAAAACAAGAAGTATTTATTAACCAAAAATGAAAATCCGATTTTGATTTTGATGGGCGCCAGTCGCTCTCTCACGACGACGTCGAATTTTCTATTTCGTTAACAAAAGAAAAAAAGGGGGCAATTGTGGGAGGGCAAAAATACGACGCGCTGTCGCTACAATGGGTTGCGCCGAAGTGACGAAATCGGGCTCGCAACTCGGTTCCTCTCCTCCCGTGACGTCGATTCACGGGAGCACGTGATTAGGCCTCGAGCGATTGGACAGAGCGAGCGTTTACCGTGTTGTTTTTCCGTATCTCTCGCTGCTCTATCTCGACTTGTATTCCGTTTCCCCGATCGCCACCGCTCCGTTAGAGGAGCTTCATTCGTTTCGTTCGAGATCGGGCTATTCTACTCCCCGTCGTTTTGATCGAGGGGAGAAGGCCGATCCAAGCACTCCGCGGTGGCGAGTAGTTCGGAAGGTGGAACGGTCGGTGAACTATTTTTTAAAACGCTGCGGCTTATAATAAAAAATCAAATAATTATTTCGGCGTTTCACAGCAGCCTTCGGGCAAACCTCTGCTCCCTGTAAATATTTTTGTTACAATATATATCTATATGTCTAATAAAATGTTTCAACTACTTGATATAGAATTTTTTTTTTTTTTTTTTTTTTTTTTTGAGAAAGGTCGTCGAGTTGTAGACTCTCCAAATCCAAATACCCTCTATATCCGTCCGACCAGTAAAAGAATAAAGAATGAACTTCATACGGCCTCGGTGTTAGAGTTCGTTGTGATCTGAGCGGATCTAGTGGCCCGTTTGAATAGACACCAATACGGCTAATCCTATTAGTCGACCAAAGTTTTGTCGAGGAACCAGTTTATTAAAGATCCAGCGAGAGCACAGGTAGAGAACACAGGAGAGGAAAAAAAAACAAACAAAAAAGAAATTAAGCCGCAGCCTGCCGCCGACAGCCAACCGACTGATACCTGCTGACGGTATAGAATTAATCACGCTCATGTGATTTTTTGAGGTACGCTGACGATGAAGGGACACCGATAAGGGAAACCCCCGACCGACTCCTCTCTCCACTGTCAAGCTCGCTGGCCTCGTTTGAAAATTTATCGCGTGTGTGTGTTTTTGTCATAGCATTTTTAAAAATAATTCTTATTTTACCGGAGTATTTTACAAAAACAAAAAAATTATTTTGTCAAAATTGAAACCAAGCCAAACTATAAAATCCATTAGGATTTTATAGTTTGGCCGGCCAAGTGCATAAAATCGTGCATAATTTCGTGCATAAAATCGAGCTCCTAATGTCGCATTGTACTTTAGTCCAAAAAGGCCAGCGGATTCGTCGTTAGTGCGCAAAAATACGTCGAAATACGTGGCAGTTAATAAAAAAAATTCGTAACAAAATCGCAAGACTCTATTATCTTAGCCGGCTAATATAGCTTGGCCGGCTAAAACGGATTAGCCGGCCAAACTATAAAATCCATTAGCCGGATAAGATATTTTAGCCGGTCAGGCCGGCTTATCTGTACAGCCCTAGTACAGAGCCGGCACAGAAGTTTCATCGCTCGAGCCACACAAAAGTTACGTACCGGTGTACGTGTATACATCCATAGAGAAGGAATTCGAGCTAAAGCCAGCGGTAACACGCCAAACGCGCCGAAAACGAGTCTAACAATTTACGAGGTAAAACCGCGAGGCAGCAGCGATTTGCTAAAACGAAATACCGGAAAACGTACGAGAGGCAACGAGAGCTTATCTTATCAGTCGTACGCTCGGCGTACCCCGCCGAGACTGTATTATACCTTTATGCTCAGCTATTATAATTCGTTCGGAAAAGAACAACAACAATAATAAAATTTGAATCACCGAAGAGACTGGAGAAATTCTGTGACCGTGCGGGGCTGCCCTTGACAGATTGGATGTTTCCAAAATATTCATCCGGTCACAGAGATAGTTAGTGGATTTAACGTCTAGGGAAATTGGGGTTATTAAAAGTGGAGCTTAACAACGAATAACAACGAAATAAATAATGCGCACGCCGTAGCATATGTGGAATCGTGGCTCGGAGAGTTTCCGGTGGGCCGGGGTCGTGCCAGCGGCTCACCTGCCGCTGTTGCTTCTCGGTGTTACCATTTTCCAACTAAAAAATTCAGGGCCTGTCGTAGTACGTGCGGACGTGACTGCGCTCCGCTCGCAACACTGCTGAATTAATTCTTCCCACCCGAACCTGCCGGGCCGCTATCGTATTTCTTATCAGACGCGAGACGAACCGACGCGCTTTCGACTGTTAACACAAGAGCGTGCCATTCAAACGGAGGTTAAGTATTAAAAGTTTCGAGACTATAAAAAGTCTAGGCGATCGTTGTACGCGTGCTAGATAACAGGATTAGATTCGACTCTCGTTGCAACGATACACGAGAGCGTGCAATTGTGTGTTTAGTTTATATTGCCAGTGCGCGCTTGTCTACCAAGGATTCAGATACGAATCGCATCCGTGGACCATTCGCTGTTCGCTAATCGTTACTCCCGATCGTTTGCCTACTTGTTCACCGCGGCTATTTTATATTATTGTGACTACCGTCTAAGGATTTATGCGCCCAAGAATTTTTCAGATGCCTATCCCCGCAGTAACGCCTGTCTCGTGACACCAAAATTAATTATTTAACTCTAATTAATCCCTAGTAATACCGTTACTCAACATACACTACATCCCGGTTACAACGCTCTGATAAATTGCTTCCGTTTAGTCTTTAATACAGGGCGCGATTTATGCGTGATGTTCGTAACGAAGTTTCGACCCTATATTTTCATTGCATATATACCTACATAGTTCTATAACGTTCATTCTACAGTGATATTGTAATACGAGCAGGGCTTGTTGATTTTCCTCAATTGTTTGCCTTTGAAACGTAGCGCTCTCTCTTCCTCTCTCGTCATCACAGCCTGACACAATCACAAAAAAGGGTTGCGAGTATTCCTCTTTCACTCTTTGTTATTCCACGCTGAGCTCGCATCACCCGGAATTCTTTGCCTGCTGTTCATCGATGCGGTTAACCAAACATTTTCGCGAGTTCGCAATCAATTCTAACTGAAGGTTAAATACATATATATATACAAAAATTGTCTACCTTGCAGTTTTTTTTAACGTGACTGTACTGAAACGATTGATAAATTGTTTGTTATTGTTCGACTCGAATATGTCGCGTGTTTGCAAACGTATGTTACGTTCCCGGAGCGCCGTACGACGACATATGCGAACAGAGATCGTATCACAATGACTCTCCGTTATACGCGACGGTAACTCGCAACTCGCGGGGGTGACGAGAGCGAGATGCAGGGAGTAACAACAACACACGTAGTTAATATGCATGCGCAACGGGAGAGCGAGGAGGCTTAATTTGCATTACTTATACGCGGAAGCCACCCGCACCGGTGGAGAATCAGCCACGAGAGTATATCCCTCAACAGAGAGAAGTGAAGGGGACTCCATCGGAGAGGCTTCCAGTCCCGTTGGAAACGACGGGAAAGCTTGCTCCCTCTCTTTCCCGTCACGTGTGAACAAGCCACAGTTACAACCCCGTTGCATGTCCTGACAAGTGCGACCGACTCGAGACTTGCATTCCTCGCCAGTTTTCACATATCTTTCATTCTCTTTTGTCCATCATTTTTTTTTTTTTTTTACGATAATACAGTCGAGATAATACAAATTTTTAAATCTTTAAATATACGTATAGAGACCCGTTTGTTCTGCTTCTCTCGTTCTCTTTCCTGCTGGTAGCGTTGCATATCCTGACAAGTGCGACCGACTCGGGACTTGCATTCCTCGCCAGTTTTCACATATCTTTCATTCTCTTTTGTCAATCATTTTTTTTTTTTTTTTTTTTTTTTTTAACGATAATACAGTCGAGAGAATACAAATTTTCCAATCTTTAAATATACGTATAGAGACCCGCTTGTTCTGCTTCTCTCGTTCTCTTTCCTGCTGGTAGCGTTGCATATCCTGACAAGTGCGACCGACTCGAGACTTGCATTCCTCGCCAGTTTTCACATATCTTTCATTCTCTTTTGTCAATCACTTTTTTTTTTTTTTTTTTTTTTAACGATAATACAGTCGAGAGAATACAAATTTTCCAATCTTTAAATATACGTATAGAGACCCGTTTGTTCTGCTTCTCTCGTTCTCTTTCCAGCTGGTAGCGTTGCATATCACCAGTGGTTAACACAGACGGCGCGCTTTCTCGCGATTTCCTATGTTCGCTCTCGTTCGGCGCGCGCACTCACCTCGCGGCATCGAGGGGGGGAAATATATTCCCCAACGAGGAGAGAAAGAGGAGAGAGAGAGAGATATTCAACGAAGCGTTAATGCGACGCTAACGAGCGGACGAGCATACCCTGCTGGCGATGCGGTGGAGGAACACACAGCACCCGCCATAGTGCACATCGTGCACCGCCAGCAGACGAGGAAAGATTGGCCGCGATATGCGGGCTCAATCTTGAATGTGCACAAAAAAATTTTATAAACATTTTTCCTTCTAATTTTTTTATCGAAAGCTCCCAGACGGCTCTCTTCTCGGTGGCGTTTATCGCGCGAGCTACCGCTATGAACAAGATAATAATGCATATGAATATTTTTACGACTAGGGGAGAGCGGGGCAAAATGAGACAGCGGCGAAAAACGGGACAGTGGGGAAAACGCAATTTTCCAATAAAAATTTGGACGACCCATTTTGCCCCATCGATACATCTGGATTTTCTGCCCGGTTTTGCCTCACAGTGGCATCTAAAAATTATTGGAAAATTGCTTTTTGCCCCGCTGTCCCATTTTGCCCCGCTCTCCTCTACCGGTGGAAAAAAAACAAAATCTCGTTCTACCAGCCATTATCGATGAACGCAACAACGAGGATAGCGCAAGAGTTTTATACGCGAAGCATAGACGCGTATGTACAGTTGAGAATTGCAAGTTGGAAATCTACGATTCCCTTCGTACCGGGGAAACTACCTTGGCACCGAGCTCCAACGAAAATTCTATCCTCGACGCTCTTTGCCAACAGCACTTGGCTTCCCGCAGCCGAGACTATCACTCTGACGTTCTCCTGGACCAGTGCGGCAGAGAGTGACTCAGTGAGAAAACGTTTCTCGATTTACGACACTAACCGAGGATATACAGCTTCGTCGGTTTCCGTTCGCGCTGATGCGGTCTGCACGGCGAGGATAAAAATTCTCGCAGGAACAACCGACAAACACTGTGCGAAAGAATACCTCGACGTATCTATTCGTGCATTCTCAAACTATTCTCTAACTTTTGCCACGAACTGCGATTCAAGCTTCATCCGTTCATTCCAATTGTTACGTTGAAAGAAAACAGCTGCAATGTTTATTGAATCTCATGTCGTTGTCGGATATCTCTTTAAAAGGCACGAGGATCTCGAAGAAAATGAGAAAGGACGAGAGTGGAAGTCGCAGAAGTTCGAGAGAACTTGATTCGGTATAGAAGAGATCGAGCTGTGAGTGCGAGTATCGGAAACGCAAGGTGCGCTGACCTATCAGGGCCTCCTGCCAACAATCCTGCAGCTCCGATGAGTCTCACGGAGGAGTAACTCTTAGACTACAAAGAGTAAAAGGCGCTATGTTCGTCTGTGTTAAACTACGAGTGCACTGTGCACAGTGCACTGTCCGGTGAGTCAGAGAGTGCAGCCGAGCGATTCTTCCTCTGTAAGCGAGGATTACCCCATTAACAAAGTATCCCTCGCCTAATATAATCGTAGAATCTTTCCAACCGAATCTATACTGTAATTTCCTAGTCTCGGAAAAACATCTCGGCTGAGAGTTCGTTTCGAGCCAGGCGATATACGGCTATAGACTCCCGCCGTTGCACTCTCGTTAATGTGTTTTTACGATCCCGTGGAAGCGAATGACCGGTTGCTTGCGATCTTTTTACCGCCAATAGCAGTTTCGCGACGAGAGAACGAGTCGCGAACAAGAACTCACCGAGGTTCACGATTAAGGTCACTGAAAATTCTCCGCGTACAGCTTTTACCGCGTAATGAAAACGAATTGCATTATTTTTACCTCGGCGATCACAGGATGGCTCGAACAACAAGAAAATCGACTGGAAAATAAAGAAGAGGAATCCTGGAGTGTACTTTCTTTAAAGACCCAGAAAAAAAAAAGATGAATCGCAAACTGGATTCTCGCTGTTACGCGTAATTGCCCGAAAGGTCAAACCTCTTATCGACCTGTACAGGCGTTAATTATAAACCGAACACACGATTATTAAAAGCTCGCTCGAGGTTTTGCCCCACCTCTTTTTTTTATTATTCGCGATAATCGCTTTATCATTCATTTAATTGCTGCCGCGTTAGCCTACTTTCGGAGCGCCACTTGGTACCGAGACAGCAAACCACGGGAGTTCCTCGATTAATTTTTATTTATTCGACAACGAAGTCGAGAATCTCCACGTCGTATTCTCGTCGTTGCATATTATGCGCTGATATAAAAAAGGGGGCCACCCGTCACTTATTCCCTCAGGGAGCGACACGATATCGCTGAGGACGATTTAATTACGCTCTCGTATGCACGTCGGCTGACTTCTTTGCCTCTTCCTCGTAGCAGGCTCAACTTTTCCCTACCTGTGCGTGTGTGTATACTTTCACCATGGAAGATGCCACGAATTCGGTGCGGGCTTGTGCCCGATTCTCTCGTGATTTGCTCCGAGTTAATTATCGTATCTCGTTCCACCCGAGAGTAGCTTGCTCACCTGTACACACAGACGCGCGTCTCTCAATTTGATTGTTCTTATTAATTTTTCTTATTTCTCGGTGCATGCGTGACTCCTGAACAACTTGAGTGCATATTTTTTTTTCTCTCAAATTCTTTTGCGTTTCTATTCGATTATTATTGTTATTATAGTTAATATTTGCGAGGGAAAGTTTTGCTCCGGTAGATACGATGGGAATCAGTTCAAGATATATTTTTTTTTTCACTCCATTTAATTATCGTACTTTACGTGAATAATTTTTTGTTCGGCACAATAAATGCTCGTGTCGAAGAGAGGAACCAACAGCTGTTACCCCACGCCTCGATCTCCGTAAGTGCTTATTTTCTTGAAGAGAGAATAAGTTGGTCGCGACGACGCCGCGTACTCGGCAAAAGAACGAAGCCACGAGTAAGCAGTGTACCGGGACGAGAGCATAATATTTTATTTCGGTTTATTTTTACAGTGTGGGAGAACGAGTCGACGGTTGTACGGTTCGTTTGTACTCACGCGGCGCAAAAATCTTTGAAGCCGGAACTTCATATTCTCATGGATACAACCATGCGAATATGAAGTTTTTGTATAAAGAACGTATGCGTATCGTACACGATACGCTACTTTACTATTTTTTAAATTTTCATTAATTTTCCGTTAGAAAAAAAAAAACCATCCTAAAACGCCTCATACAAGTACAAAGGGTTTGCTTCGCGAATTCTTGGCTCAGTATTTAAACTCATTCGCAATGCTGACGAGTCCTTTTCTCGGTAAATAATTCATGTTTGTTTGATACACATAACTGAGAATATCCGGCGATGATCCGTCATTCTCCGCACGCGTTTCTGTGACCAAGTAGGAATTCGGATTAACGACGTGCTCTTCCCGGGCACTCTGGTACCGCGAGATCTTCCCGGTGAGCAGCCCTCTTCTCCTCTCGCTACGCACTTCGTACTCAAAATCTATTCCGGGGTTACTAGGAAAACGCGTGTGCGCGTGGTACCGCACAGCCGGTACGGAGCCACAAAGTTCCCTTTTCGTCGCCGTCCGCATATCTTCGCTTCTCCTCGCGGCACATATGTAGTTACACGACTAATGTATACTATATACGATTATATAAATACCTATCCCGATGTGTACAGCGCGAGAGTCTGTAAGAAGAAACGGGAACTCGAGACGGTCCCGTGCTAATTGCCAATAGGAAAAGTTTAAGTAGCGAGAACGCCTGGGATGCGACAAGGGACAACTCGACAACGACGGAGAAATTTTCTTCCCTCATATGTATACATCTTTAACGTGTATGGAGTCTTGTTTGCATACAGACTCGTCACTTCCGAGATTCCCCCTGTAGGCGAATGCTCAGTGATTCACCGCTAGCGTGTAACATATCTTCGTAAACGAATACGTCTCTCCCGTACTTTAGGGATGAATTCCACGGCGTATTACTGTCATCCCGGATCGTTGCAAAATCACCCGAATTCGTCGTGACTCTGTCGACGGGCAACTTGGATAAATATATCACTACGGGAATTCCTTCCTCGTACGAGTGCTATTCGAGGCTCGATATTTCGAAAAAAAACGATTCCCTCCGACAGTTAAGTTTCTCTAATAGAAAATTATCTCGTGTATATTTTGGAAAAAAAAATTCGAATTATTTATAATTTGTCTTAAAATTTAGAAAATCCAATTTTTCAACCGAAAGTAACGTCACGCCTGAACTACATCATTTTAGGTTGAAAATCTCATTTTGGAATGGGCAAGAGTAAGGAGTTGTTGTCCAACAGGATAGGGATCGTTATCTCGGTCCGATTAACATTTTATTTTTCTTCTCTCGACGATACCAACGTAACGTATACGAAGGAGATTTTCCCGCCCCAAGGTGCACCTTACTCGCGAAGGCCGTCGAAGAATATACGTGGATAAGGATTCCGCGACAGCTAACAGTAACGTCGAGCCTCTGTGTCTATACAATACACCGCCACGGCTCGGCGCTGCAGCTGATGCGTGCAGCCCAGCCAGTCGTTGGTTCTGGTTGCACGCATCACGGAGCGACGAGGTCTCTCTGGCTCTTGCCGAGCCGTTGCGTTTCTCGATCGAGAAGATGCAGCAAACTCACACACGCACGGGACGCGTTCGGACGCCGACCTGTCTGCCAAGTCCACCGGCAAACTGTATCAACTGTGCAACCGAAGCTAGATCAACGCTCGGAGTGTCTCGGCACCAACGACACAACGTCACTTCCAGCCATTGGCCGCTTAACGTATTCACCTCATATTATATTCCTTTTTCAATGACAAACTTCTACCCCTCGATTGAATTTTGATTTTTTAATTTGCCTCGCTCATTCTACTCAAACATCACTATTTGCCTCAAGCCAATGCCTCGAACACACACAGTAACTGCAGATGACCAGAAGTGTGTTTGTGTGTGTGTGTGTGTGTGTGTACTACGTTAAGTAAACGAGAATGTTAGGGATAGCCGAGAGGGTTGCCCAGTCACTTGGTGCATACAGAATTGGACTGCCCGCTGCACACGGACTTGATGCATATGTTGTTTTCCCTAGGACCTTCCTCGATGACACACAGCGGATCCATCGAAAGGTCATGCTGCTTCTGTTAGTTCCATGTGTACCCTCTCATATACCAAGTCTACGCCCACACACACCCACACGCATGTACCTATAGATATATCAGAGTTTCCGCGCTATCCTATCTCCGGTTTCGTACCAATTTCCATGCGCCGTTCGTCTTCGGTGAGGCTGCGCTTTGAATCCCTCTCTAGATCATCTCTCACGATGCAGGATGCGTTCCAGCGACGATCCGACGTAGGGGCTAAAGTAAGCTTCGGATAAATCGAGTTATAACTATTGTAACGGGACGAACTGGGTCGCCTCGTTACCGAAGGCGGAAGGAAGAAGTGAGGAAGATGGGCGACACCTCCCCCCTCCCACATCTAGAGGCGTCACCACTAAGGCTATACAGATAGGCCGGCCTAGATGGCTAAAATATCTCATCCGGCTAATGGATTTTATAGTTTGGCCGGCTAAGCCGTTTTAGCCGGGGAAGCTATTTTAGCCGGCCAAATGCATAAAATCGTGCATAATTTTGTGCATAAAATCGAGCTTCTCAATGTCGCATTGTACTTTAGTCCAAAAAGGCCGGCGGATTCGTGTTCAGCGTGCAAAAATACGTCGAAATATGTGGCAGATCATTTCAGAAAAACAAAAAGAAATTCAGTCAAAAAATTCCAAGGTTACCCCTTTAGAGTCAATTTTTTGCGTTTTTCAACGTCCTCAAACGGCACGATAAAACGATTCTAAAACTTCGGACAAGGGCCTATATTGTGTATTTTTTCCCGTAGAACACGATGGACACCTCGGATTTTCCCTAACTCCATTGGGAGCCGAGATGTCGAGGTTTGAAAATCACGAAAATCGACGTTTTTTCAAAAGTGGCTCAAAAAGAGAAACATCGTTATTTTATCGATTTTTTTTTATTCAAAGCTATATTTCGCGTATTTTTTCCCGCTGATCACGAATATAACAATCATTTTACTCCGAACCCAATATTTTCCATTTTAATCCCAAAAATACGATTTTTCGTGCATAAAATCGAGCCCCTCAATGTCGCATTATACTTTAGGCGAAAAAGGCCGGCGGATTGATGTTCAGCGGCCGAAAATACTTCGGAATACATTGCAGGTAACATTAGAAAAAAAAATAAAAATAAAAATTCGTCTTAAAATTCCAAGACTGTATTAGCTTAGCCGGCTAATATAGCTTGGCCGGCTAAAACGGCCAGTTAAACTTTTAGCCGGCTAAAACGGCTAAGACGATCTATCTGTACAGCCGTAGTCCCCACTGCTTCCGAACTGGGCTTCAGCTACCGAATTTTAGGATACGCTCAGCACTGTATTTTATTCTTTTATTTCGGAAGTCATTGTAGGAGCGCTTTCTTGGGATAGCCCGAATTATCGAAATTTCACACTACATACATAATTCCTACAGAAGCTTTCCAGTAATGCCTTCAGAGTCTCAAAGCCAAACACACTATAAAACTTGATGCGTTAAAATATAATTTTTTACGATTCCCACCTGCAACCTGTGCGGTTCCCACTATAAATTTTTTTCCTAAATATATGAATGTATTCAATGTACCTCACACCGGGGAAGAGTTTTGAAAAGCCAGGTAAGCAAGGGACGGACAAGTCGAAACACCTTTCACCCGCTGAAGCTATTGGCCTGTTGGTCATTTGAGAGGAATCCTTTTATGCCCGTAACGAGTGGTTAGACTCCCTATGTCAGCTAGATTCTTTTGTATGTCGTTTGAATTCTCGGCTTTCCCATCGTTTCATCTCGTAGCGGTCGCGTCGACCGCCAAGACTCAGGTGTCCCAGACCGTGATGCATTAATAATTTAGTGCGATTCATTTTTTATTATTTTTTTTACAAGTACGTACATAGTTGCCATTTCATATCATTAGCCTTATCGCATTTCATCTTTTGACCAATTCTCCCATTTGGCGATGGTCATTCGACCGCCCAATTGTTTGCTCGCTGCGAACGGACTGTGTATAACAAACAGCACGCCATATGTGCAGACTTTTCTGGCAAACAAGCCAGACTGCACTATGTACCAAGCTATTTTGTTTCCGGGCGTTATACGCAGGCAATCGCGAGTATTGTATTATTAAAGTAAACTAGAGTGCACGATGAGATCCTCACCCACAAATTTTTTGTTCTCACGCCTCGAGTAACATGAGAGGTGAACGTTTCGTGGAAACATACAGTATTGGAGCACAATTATTTTATATTCGTTCGATGCAACAAATATGGTAGAGATTCGAGCTATCACCAATTTCGTTATTTGCATTGAAAAAAACGAATCTCCATGCCGAAGTGGGCTCGTTAGGAATATTATCCAATTGTCATTCTTCATTCCTATTATTGCCGATAACAATGCTCAACATCGATATTCCCATTATTTATTAGCATCTCTCGTTGATTCAGTTATTTTCAATTACAATCGTTTTTTTCCCATCGCTCATTCTCTTTTTCAAGTCACTTTTATATTATCAAGAATGAAACGAGGCCGCCGAGTGGATTGTCGAATTAATGGTGAAGCCCTTCGACACACTGCTACTGCTTTAAATAGCTATATCGAGGTACCAGGGGGATGAACGAAAATGGGAGAAAAAAAACAAGTCAGGTATGGTGTATAAGTAAGAGGTTTGGATCCAATTAGTCGTCCTGAATTCCTTGCTCTATACCTTAGTTCCTATAAATTGGGACGCCTCTGCTGGAGTCAAACTGGAGTCAAACTTTCGCGATACCGTACGAATCCTATACAGTTGTCCCACTGATGGGGCGAAACGGCCCTGCCAAGTCGCTATTAAAAAAATAAAAATAAAACAATTTAATAAGTAAAAAGGTAAAATATGGGGAAAACTATGAAAAAACCATGTGCAAATGCTTCCATCGCCCAAAGCGCTCGCAGCATGTGTAGTTCCGCATCCGCAATGCCTGGTCGGACAAGAAATTCTACATGAGGCAATACCCAATGTGATAATAACCTCATATAACAATAACTTCACATAATGAGAACCTCATATAATAATAGCTTCATGTAATGAGAACCTCATATAATAATAACTTCATGTAATGAGAACCTCCTATAATAATAACCATGACACGATGTTCCTCTTCTCGAGCCACCACAATCGATTTAATCTCTCCTTCAGTGAAGAAGTAGCGATTCCGTTAATTTTTTAATACCAGAACCTTTGTGAATCGACAAACAAGAGCGCACTTTACCAAAATACATTGGCAAATTCTTTGATTCCTCAACTACCTCCATTAAGAATGAACCTCACACCTTTGGCATGATGGATAAGTGATGCGAGGAACTAACTTTTTTTTCCATCATTCGACCGCTTCTCGAATTGTATAAATTGTTCGAAGGCTTTAGCGTTGTCGAAATCGCGCAACGCGAATCTCCACTCTTTTGCAGTGCAGCTTCAGAGAGTGTCGTTCAGCGGATATCGCGTTTTGTAGGGTCTCCGACCGAATGGCCCATAACAGTCGTTTAATTAAACATCAACGTTTCGAATATCGCGGGCCGGTGGTGAAACCACCACCGGATAAAGAAAGGATATTGCAGTACAGTATATTAACTAGCGGCTTAACGAGTGCTCGCGGCAGTCCTTCGTCGCTCATCAAACTGTCAACGTTTTACATCGAACCGCACGCGCTTCTCCATGCGCCACTGACTATGACGTGTGGTGTGCGAACGGCAGTCATCCCTCAACGAACATATGTTTCCAATGGCTATTGCTTTTTCATCCTCAAACTCTCTCCATATTATACGTCGGATAGCCACCGACGTATACAAGTCTAGATCGCTGTGCCGTAACCAACGAGTTACCAAAATTTTATCCCCAGAGGTTAACACCTTCTTTCATAGATAGAGCTCATTCAGCAACGCAGGCTGATCGATCTATATAACTTATACAGTTTGTAACAAATTTTTCTTTCCTCATAGAGGACACTTCGCTATGGTAAAAAAATGGAGATTTTATTGAATACGTGTTCAGAATGGATAGGTCGCGAATAGATATCGTGTTGTCTCGGTGATCACAAGCGGACGACTGGGGGGAGGCGCGCAGCTCCTTCGCGTACGTTGCTGTCCCAGTTCGTCAATCTTATCTAGATAGGCCAAGCTAATGGTCCATTTCGGCGTACGCGCGCGACACCGAACAACTATATAGTTTGCGTGCTTGATCGCCGTGGATGTCCGGTGGCGAGTATTTTCCAGTGTCGCGGCACACTACAAGTTTTAAGGTGTCGCATGTTTTTCCCAGAAGCGTCAATTATTGTTATCGCGTTAGTGTGCCGATGTGCCCGTACCAACGAGTTACCAAAATTTTATCCCCAGAGGTTAACACCTTCTTTCATAGATAGAGCTCATTCAGCAACGCAGGCTGATCGATCTATATATCTTATACAGCTTGTAACAAATTTTTCCTTCCTCATAGAGGACACTTCGCTATGGTAAAAAAATTGAGATTTTATTGAATATGTGTTCAGAATGGATAGGTCGCGAATAGATATCGTGTTGTCTCGGTGATTACAAGCGGACGACTGGGGGGAGGCGCGCAGCTCCTTCGCGTACGTTGCTGTCCCAGTTCGTCAATCTTATCTAGATAGGCCAAGTTAATGGTCCATTTCGGCGTACGCGCCGAAATGGACCATTACTATATAGTTTGCGTGCTCGATCGCCGTGGATGTCCGTGGCGAGTATTTTCCAGTGTCGCGGCACACTGCAAGTTTTAAGGTGTCGCATGTTTTTCCCAGAAGCGTCGATTATTGTTATCGCGTTAGTCTGTCGATGTGCTCCGGAAGTCAGCCGGGAAAAATAATATTACAGTATTTCCTTTCGGTCTTCTCAAAACCCTTCGCATCGGTGGCTACTCGTAAACTATCCTTTTAAGGGGATCGCGTCCCCTTTACACATTATCGTCGATCAATTGTCTCTTGTAGCCGGAAGCGGTTTACTCTTCGAGTGCGAAGGGATGCACACGTACACCACACATCGCACCGACCACATCCGGCGAACCGAGGTCTCGCTTCAAGAAAAAAATCCCTTCTCTTTTGCTTCGTTTTTATTTTATTTTTTTTGTTATTTTACCGCCAAATTCACCGAATGGCTCTTTTTCTCTTATTACACCCAATATAAATCGCGCCTGAAGTCGACAGTGGAGTCCAAACAAGCCGGTAACATTGACACTAATTCAAAGATGGTTACTAATTCCAAATAGATTGCGCGCTCATCGTCGCAAAGGATTCTCGCTGAACCCCCGTTGAAGCAATGTTTGTCTTTGTCCTGTACTGTGATTTTTATATTTTTTTACTATCACGAGGAAGAGGGAGTTTTATATTGAGACGAATCAGCGTTGTGAAGCGACTCTCCTCGACATGACCGTTAATAGTGGCATGCGTGTAAGTGAAGGAAGAGCACGGCATGAGACTCCGAATGCGTAATGGCTCGTTGAGGGGCTGTTAGTTCCGCCTTGAGTAAAGATAAAGGAAAGTGAAAGAGGAAGAGAGAGGCGACGACGAAGAACGGAAAAAGGACGAAGAAAGTCGCGGTGTTGGAAGCACAAGAGGGCAAGAAAAGGGGAGTTTTGCGTGTGTGCTGCGAGCTCTATCGAGGCGTGTCTCACTAAGCTTTAGTTCTCTCATGCGTCTATTATTCGCCGGACACCCCTGTCTGTCCGACATACAGCTTGCCTGTTCTGTTGCTTATGTGCCCGGACGAATTATTATTCACTTTGAAAGGAAACTACCGGTGCGCCG
Source organism: Stenichneumon culpator (assembly GCA_964017025.1). NCBI lineage: Eukaryota > Metazoa > Arthropoda > Insecta > Hymenoptera > Ichneumonidae > Stenichneumon > Stenichneumon culpator. Next base: position 11,711,779 of record OZ024779.1, on the reverse strand, counting down.
CTCCGACTAGCCTCCGCGCTCTCTCTTCGAAGAACGAGAAGCAACTCTCTCACGATATTATATACATCGCGACTTCGGTCATGGCTCTCCGCACTTTGGGAACAACGTACCAACGTGTATTATATTCTTCTCTCTCGCGGTATACGATCGTCGGGGCGTATACATTGTTTTCCGGCTGTTCGCTCGTCCGAGAAAGCATCCTCTCCTTGTCTCACGACGGCATCGACTTTGTTCCCCGTGGGAGAATGCACCTGGGTGGAAAATTTTCTCGACAAATTTGCGATGAAACAAAAAAAAAAAAAAACAAGCGAGTTCTGTAAAATAATGGAAACTATATTTACGTAAATAAATAACCGAATGGATTATAGCTATCATGGGCTGAAGTTTATTTCCAGATTAATACGGTACACCCAGAAAAATAATTTATTTGACGGCCACTGTTTGTTTGGTTTAAGGAAAATATTCATTTGATTTAAATAAATATTCATTTAAATCAAGTAAATATTTTACTAAAACCGAATAAACGGTGGCCGACAAATAAATTATTTTTCTGGGTGTATCTCGTCGAATAAAAAATTTGTCGACCCGCCGCACCGGCTCCAAAGCCTCTGCCGTCGAAATAATCATGACAACTTCATCTGTACGAAAAAGTTTATTAGATAATTCATCGACTTCTTGATGACTGCCGCGGGCCCTTCGCTTTCTTATATTCCCTCGCGATGTAAATATAGAACTCGGCTTTTAGGGGCTTGTTATTCGAGGGTGGCCGGGACGTTTTTAAATATTCTATATACCATATATCTCAAGTGGTGCGTCCAAGCATCCAGATGCATCAGACACGCCACTTAATCATTTTTCTCCCGTACGTTGCCCTCCGCTTCACATCGTTAACAATCAATTTGAAAAAAAAATGAAAATTGTAAGCGGGAATCACCGAATATAATTTACAGCTATGTATATTTTTTTTTACATGATCTTCGTGTTTAAAAAATCTCTGCCTCTTTGATTATTCCTCAAGTCACAATTCTCTGGAAACTTATCGAATAAGAAAATGAAATTGTAACGTCTCGTAGACACGCTTCCACGTCCACGAATTGCGAACTCCGCGATATATTAACGCCGGTGAATAAAACGAAAACTTTCACGCGCCCTCGGTTCGAGTTTATACGCTCGATTAAATTAGAACGAGTGCGTGTAGAACACGGGGGTGAATTGAAATAAAAAGAGAAATCGTATGAGTGACGCACGGCCCTGTCCTACGTACATTCTACGCAAAGAGGAAGAGCCGGAGCACGGAACGCGGCATAGAGCGCACGTATTAATTGCTCGGCGTACGCTACAGAGTTCTCCATTCGTAACATTTCTCTATAAAATTAATGTTTCGTCTAATGTACGGTTAGGGCAGTGGGAATTTTATCAGTCTGTAAAGTAAGAGAGAGCATCGGGTCTAGCTGTTATAAGCGCGTTAGCACGATCCATCTCGCGGTTCCACACGTGCGCATAATAAACTCACTCGTAACATATAAGCGCGACAACAATTAACCCGAGGCTCGAACACCTTGCGATACCTCACGACGGTTGAGGCATGAGAGATAAATAAACGACGTTACCGAGGCTTATGAATTTTAAACGGACGTTTTAACGCGTGCTGCCGAGCAGAAAGAGGAAGAGATATGCTCTACTGTACGTACCATTCCGAACAAGAACGAAGACGACGAGATAAAGTGAGAGTGACGATACGACGGCGACGAGGGGACAAAAAAACACACGAGTTGAGCAGGTGCCGTAGGAAGGGCAAGGGCAATTGCTGCGAAACTTACAGCAGGTGCAACGACGAGTGACGCATACGGGAGAGGAATTTTCATTTTCTTGGACAAATATGTCTTTAGTATTTTTCTTTTGTCTAATAGAGTCGTTACTTCATATGAATTCGATGATATTCTTTGCATCGTAGAACGTTGCAACTGCACGCCTAAGATACATTCCAATAATAATTAATGGCTTTACAAAAGTTATTAATTATTGTTAGGATAAGCCGGGGATCCTCCGAACCACCTGAACGAGCTTCGCGGAATTTAACTCTTTTTACAAGTGAATATAAAACGGCGCAGTTGATTGCATTGGCCAAGACATCTTTCAACGCAGTCGTATCTCGTTCTGGTTGCGCGTTCGAATTTTTTACCGGTTGGCAAACACGGAATTCGTCGAGGGTTTCGTATCAGGCGCGATTCGAACGTGTGTGTGTTTACGTGCATGTCTGCTTGAGAGAAAATGCTGGACCACATAAAAGCGGAACGCAAAGTACTGGGAATGAAATTGTCTACCTCTCCGCCAAACGTCTGCACTGTCACCGCTACTCTCATCTCATATTTCTCGCTGCTTCGTTGTGAAATGGACGAAAAAAAGGTATAAGACAACCAAACGCTACGGTGGACTCGAATATTTTTAATTAACAAATTTGACGGGTGCTCAATTTTTTTCTAAGTGAAATATATATTTTAAAAAATCCCTCTACCAACTATAATGTATAGAACTTACGATCGTCCCGGCCATGGAATTTTAGGCTTTGCCTTTGAGGATTAAATGAACGTACGGTTAATTTACGTTTAGGACAGAGTAATTGTGAGCGCGCACGTAATATTAATTAGCCGGTCTCGTTTAATCGGCTCAACTCCCTGCGTGCAAGCATAGATCTCATGAATATAACCTTCCGATTGCGCATCCGTATGAACGCATTGCATTGCATTATTCATGCAGCACTGTTGATTCAGGAATATAAATTCAATGCATCCAATTAATTTCAATTGAATTCAAGCATAAACAGATGTATCTTTAAAAATTATTTTTTAAAATGTTTAGTCGAATGATTATACGTCAGGCACGTGAATGGAGCATCGATGAACTTTACCCGGAAAGTGCCGGAAGTGCAATGATTATTAGCTCGCGAGATCTCGCTCGATTGCTTCTACTACGATATTGCTCCATAGGGGGCTTCGATGTTTCAACACACTCCCTTTAACTGTATCCCTTTAACTGAATGAACGGAAAGTGCGCGCCGAAAAGACAACGGAATAGAGAGAAAGGAGGCATCGGTTGGAAGAAGATGCACGAAGAGAAGAAGAAGGCAACGTGAGTAGAGCGACGAGGCTTGCCCGAAGCTCGACGTCGTCTAAACTTAGACGCACCTCCGCATAACTTTGCTCTTTGGAGCTGTAACTACGAGGCTAACCTAGCGACGCAACGAGCGGAGGCGTCGCGACGTCGTTCTCACTATACGGTGCATATCTTTCTTCCTGCCGTTCCATGTAGGCTAATGTATCCAAACGTACGACATGTGTCACTACTACTTATTCTTTTTTTTTTTGTTTTAATATCCCCCTTGTCTTATTGTTGCGAGTTGGCCGAATTATTTATTCTCGATCTATCGGATCGATTAAGGAGGGTCGAGCGTTGCAAAGTCATCGAGAAAAATATGCTGATTTTTTTTTACGCATTGATACGAACGGTCTAAGTGTAACTGGAAAATTTGAATGCGTTCGTCTCCACCGTTTTCGAGAAATATATATATATTTTTTTAATTTGCACAATTTAACATTGATTCTTATGGCGGATTGAAAGTAAGCGATGAATTTTAATGTTTCTAGGGTTGTTCATGTGGAAACGTTGCAAACAACTTATGGAAAACTTTAAAGAATATTTTCAGGAAGCTCTGTACTAAAATGTAGACACTTGTTCTTTACCGTTATACAATAAGCAATCACACGGAACTTTACAGCTTTATCTCGGCACCCTTGACACGTGCGAGTGAGCCTACCCCGCACCTTGCGCGCCACCGAGCCTATCCCCTCCGAGTCTCGCGCTCGACCCTCCTCGATCGGATCGAGATCTTTCTATTATATATTAATGATATTAAATTATTTTATGTTAAATCGTCAGGAGGAAATAGTATATTATGCCACGAGGGAGGAAAGTGCGGTTTTTCACTGAGTGTGAAGTTTCATACCCGATCAAAGCGAGGGCAGAAGTTGACACGAGGTGAAAATGCACTTCCCACCTTTTCGCATACGATATTTTTTTTCTGACTTCGTTAAAATAACCACATTTCTTGCGTCTCAAAACCGTGATATTCGCCAATGACCATCACGCCGCGGGAGTAATAGAGCTTCCTTATGGAGTAATAGAGCTTCGCTATGGAGTAATAGAGCTTCCCTATGGAGTAATGAAATTGCGCCGCGCATGCGCACATGTTAATAATGATCGTCGTTCAATAATAGGCTATTTTTCGCCCGTATTGCACGCAAGGAATGTGGTTATTTTAGCGCAGTCGGGAAAATTTGGTACATTACTCCACGAGTTAGAAAAAGAGTTTCGCACGATGGATGTACGAAATTGTTCATCACAAGGTGCGAAAATGACGGTTTCACGCACGCGAAGCCGTCGGAAAAGTGGCCATTTCCGCACCGAGTGGTGAAAATAATATTTTTGTCCACAGCGGAAAAAAAGCCTACGACGAGGTTCGCGCGATGCTATTATACGTGGTAAAAAATAGCTTGTATGCGGAGTGTCGGGGCCACAGCGCTTTGAAGAAAATCATCCAAGCAGGTGTAAGTTTTTTCAGAAAGGTGTAAGCGCTCACAGGAACATTGAAGCCTATTAAACGATGTTTTTTGCTACTTTGCAGATTGTAACTGGCCGCTTGGCGCGAAACTTGTATACGAAGTTCAAGCAGGTGGTCGAGGAGGAACTGGACGAAAATGTTGTTCGGTACGGCTTGTCTAAAGACGAGATCCGTCGCCTAAAGGCTAATGGACGTTCCAACATACTAACATTTTTTTTAATATGTAATTTTTTTAATTATTATTTCGAGTGCCTTTTCTTACTAAACTTTAATAATTCCTTAACGGTTATTTCTTCATTGTAAAAACACAATTGTCCTATTTAGAGTCCTTAATAAAGATATCTTTCTTCCCGCCGTTCCATGCAGGCTAATGTATCCAAACGTACGACTTGTTTATGTTTAATATGTTTAACCCTACCACTTATTCGTTTTTTTTAATATCCCCTTTGTCTGATTGTTCCCATTTAGCCGAATTATTTATTCTCGCTCAATCGGATCGAGATCCTCGTATTATATATTAATGATATTCAATTATTTTATGTAAGATCGTCAGGAGTGAAGGTACATTTGCTCGAGTTGAATTGTTAATAATTAGTTGAATAATTATTAATCTGTTAGAAACGGGAGGAAATCTTTTGCCGTTTTGCACAAACGCAAGAGTATAAAAATTAAAGAAAAGTCGATTTCTCACCGCTTAGAAGGCTTCCAGCGCCGCTTCAGCACACCGAGCATGAAGATGAGAAGACCGATGAGGCTTGCCAGGTACCAAGGGATCTTCTCTCGATACAACGAATAAATCCACCGGCACAACCGCACCAACGACGATCACCAGAATTTACGGTACTCTTTTTCGTTTTTCCTCCTCAATGTCCAAGTTATTTGTTTAATTTTTCAATCGACAAAAATATTGCCCAATTAACTGTTGTCACAACGCTCGCGTCGACATCGTCCCGTAGGTGTTTTCGACTCGTCCATCTGGCGCGACGCCCCTTCTTCTCTTAATTTTCTTTTCCTTCTCTTCCCTCTTTTATTTCCTCGATGCCTCGAGCGTCCTCAGATATTTTATTGGATTCACTCATTCGCCGATCATCGCTTCTCGGGATTTTTAACATTTATTTATGAGTTTTTTTTTACCGTATCTCTCGGGCTTATTGTAGTAACAAGTAGATGAGAACTTTCTGTTAAAATTGGATCCTCCTATTTTTCCATTAATATTCCATGAGCTCGCTCATTCGTCATTCTCAGCCCACCTCGAATCACGTGCAAATGTACCGTCGCCTATGTGTACATACAAAAACCCTAACGCAACGGTGCATAAGATACAGTTAAATACCCCCTTGTATCGAATCATCGATGAATCGCACGAAAATTACCGATCATTATCCGATAATTTCTCAAGTGAGCTTTTCCGTGCGTCAGCAAGTTCAATTAATTCGTTCATCATTGGCACGAACAATAAATCTCTACCCTGCTGCAGGCGCTACAATTAATTGTGTCCGCGTGTTGTTTATAAGTGTCTAATTAATTTAATCCGCTTGCAATTTGGTCTCGTCCGTCGAAAGTTTCACGCGCATATTCAGAAACGTGGTAGCTTCTCGAAGCCAAGTATTATTATAGTCTCGAAAGAACGGCGAGTTACACTTGCACAAAATTCTCGGTTAGTTCAATTCAACTTTAACGCGATAGAGAGTGAGAGAGAAGAAGAGGGGGGGGGGGGGGAGAGAGAGAGAGAGAGAGAGAGAGAGAGAGAGAGAGAGAGAGAGAGAGAGAGAGAGATATCAAGACGAGGACGTCGACTATCTTAACGTCGCCGCGAACTTCTCAATTCCATTCCGGCTGACCTCCACAGATTCTCCACAGCTCGCTTGCATCGATACGCATAATTCTCATACGACTCTTCAATGAAACTCCGAACGTTCAAATTTCATTTTTTTTTACTCCATCGATAATATACTATTTTATTGAAAATAAAAAAAAAAGTTTATTTTTAATTTTGTCTTTCTGTCTATATTCCTCTCGTTTGTTTTTGTTTTATTGTATAAGTACGTAAACTCGCTGCACCTTAATGATATCAGATGTTTCGTCGTTAATACTGTGAAATGGAATACGCAGCGCAGGTTGCGAGTGTGTTTTTGTAAAACAAAATTGTATTGAGATAAAATATCGCGCTAACCGAGCACACCGGCTGCTCGCCGAGCACCAACTAAACTCGACGAGACAGTCACGTCGAGTATAAGGTGGCGGCGTTGCGCGGTGCTCTCGGCACACGAGGTTCTCTTTCCCGTTGCGGCTGCCTGAGTCGAGCGAGCGCTGGTCCGCTCTCGGCTACTCGCCCCCCTGCACTCTCTCAGTAACAGTGCCGGCACGAGAAACGAGTTTCCGAGGCGCCCCGTCCTGCGATTACTCCCATTTAAAACGAGTCTGGATATTATTTTTCACCCTTTTTCTCTGGCCCATTCGATCTAAAATGATCCAAAACTTGTTAAATCTTTAAACATTATTTATATGATTATATGTCATATGTGCCATCGTTCAAAATCTAAATATATAGCTATCAAACGCTCTTATTAATAATTAATATTATTTACTGCTACATCGATTTTATACTTAACATAATTAATTATTTTACTAATAAGCTATTGGATCTATAACGATAATATGTGCAATTAAAAGCTTAATATTTATAACTGTCAATCTATATCCATATCCACTCGTTTGTCGAACTTTTTGATGGACCGCTGTTTATTGAAAGATAACGACGAGCGTAGAGAGCTTGCTGACAGTAGAGCACATCGCGAAAGGGTGACGTCCCTGACACCTCCGGGAACGAGAGACAAAAAGACACCGGCCGTTCTACCGCTCCTTTTTTTTTATTAATGCTACTATACCTACTACGACCAGAGTAGACGGGATGTATCAAAAGCCTCGAGTAGATCCGGACTCGGCATCACCAGTCACGGATGGATCTCGACATTAATTAGCGCATCGAGATAATCAGAATCCTCCATGAGTAACTCAAAGACCTTATTTAATCAGTTCGGCCCATTCGTTTCGTTGCTACGTCAATCGTGCCTTTCCCGAATTAAAAATCATATTATGGTAATCAATACGGTTTCAGTATTTATCGAATCATTATTTAAAGTATCTTATTGCTTCGACTGGCAAGTAGTTGCATCATAAAAGTAATATAACAATTTTTACTGCTAGAAAGTCCAATCTTTATGAGAAAATATCGTCGTGGCTTAAACTTGAAATTCTAGTAGTAAATTCGCACCAATTAAAGAGCTCAAGTTTCATACGTTAAATGTCCCTTATGTATTTGCATTTTGTTCGCATCGTATAATTTTTCACTGAATTGTAGGGCGCACTTTTCGACGTAATTGCCCTGCGGATGGAAAATTGCGCAAAAGTCAGGATTGTGTTTGAGGCCTGAGTCATCCGGTATTCCACTTACTGTTCTTCCTTTTTTTTTTGTCGACGAAGATGTTGCGCGTGCTCGCGTATTTTCTACGGGCAAACCTACCCCGGGTTTGCGCCGGTTCTACCCTCGTTTGCCCCGCTTCGGAAGAGCTCGGTCGTTATCGCATATGCCGATGCAAGGGTCGATCGATTTTTCCGTTCACACAACCCCGCTCACCCGCGCGGCCCGCTGCACTGCTACGGATGAGATGCAACTCGAAGCTGAAATAGCGCTATACTTCAACATTACGTAATGCAATACACTGACGATTATTGTACAGGTGAAAATCCGAGAGACATCTTACCAAAATAATTTTCCTCGGTAAAATAGTCGAACTACTTACTGTTCTTTAAATTATTCTATCATTTATCCTAGAAACATTCGCTTTGTCGAATTTTTTTCTTATTGCCAAACCATTGTATCTTATCTTATATATATTTTGGAAAACTGTGGATTTGTTTGTTTGCATATTGTTCCTCGCCCCTTTTGGTGAAGTTGGTTTCCTCCCCTTTCGCTTTCCCTCACCCCTCCAATCACCTGTCGATGAAATTGAAAATCTCAGTTTGCGACTACCGTCAATTCGACACTTCCGGTTCGGAAATTTCATTTTCAAACCGGAGAAGATATTTTCGACCCGGAAACGGTGCATTTCCCGTGTGACTTTACTGTATTCCCGGTGGCGATATTAATTTTTTTAAATGTTTACTTTGAAAAAAAATTGCATAAAGGTCGTCGCAAACTCACCGTCACACGCATCAGTGCGGTTAATCCCAAAGTGTTTATACAAGACAAGAAGTGTTGGTGTTTTATGTTTTATTCGCACGCTTATTTCTTAAACTTGAACAATGGTCGACAATCAAGCATTCGTGTCTTCGAGATCGGACAAGAAATAAATTGTACTTGCAGCGCACCTTCCATACATACTCATGCTTGGCTTTGTGTAGCGTTAACTTGATTTCGGTCTCAAAATCTCACAGTATGACCAGAAGTGACGTCATCTAGGGAAAACATCACAGCCTGCTTGTAAAACTCAATTTTCAAGACTTCGAACCGAATTTTCAAACGGGAGGGAACATTTCCCCTGGATGACGTTCCTTTCGAGAGATTTCCAAATCGAATGTGACATAAAAAAAAACAACCAAGAAAAAATACGGCATAAAGTCGGTCGCGAACATGCAATATTTCAATTATCATTCAAACGCTTTAGTGCGCTTGCACAAGGAATTTCGGTTTATCTCCATTCACCCACTTTCTTGAACTTCGATAAAAGTTAAATTCGGTTTAAAGCACTCATAGTATATACAATTCAAGCACATGGTGTTAAATTTTTTTTTTTTTGTTCTTAAGGTAAAAGTCCCAGTGACCGAACACGTCCCAATGGCCCGACAAAACGTGCGTGTAAGAGAGATGGAAATATGATCTTTCATGGGACTGCTGCCTTAGGTGTGTGTGCACTAGTACTTTTACCTTAATGGATGTGTTGTGGAAACTAGAAACCATCAGCTTAACACTGATTTCTGTTTTTTTTTCTCAAAAAATGCTTGACCAATTGACCAATTGATAACGGCTGGGGATGCTCTTAAACGTCCAAGCGTTGGTACCTTTTCCTTAGTGTAGCATTAACATAGCGTTAACGAAATATGTCATTAGAATCCCACCGCAGGACCAGATGGCCAATATAATTAAGTGAGACGAGAAAAGAGCGAATGAACAAACGCAACGCGTACGCGTAGAGAGAAGAAGGAGGTGTGCTACGTCGATTTATCGTACAAGCACGAACAGGACAAACGCAATGATGCGTCGCGAAAATTAATCTGTGTTTTTGCTGCCCGACTTCGCAACCTTTATAAGAATAAAATCACACCACTAAGTTATTTTACTCTTGTCATTCTGCTTCCGGAAATAGCGACACGGAGATGCATTCCTTATGTTTTCAGTGCGCAAAACATAACTTCGTGTATTAAGCACGACAATGCGGCCAATGATTTCTAAATAGTTTTCCAACCCTTTTATACAATTTTTTTAAATAACGAATATTGCTTATATAATGCTATTTCATCTATAAGCACCGCAGTACAATTTTCAGTCTTTACCAAAGCTTCAATAACAACTTCGTAATAAAAAAAAAAAAGAATTTGTGGTTCCGGCCGGGATCGAACTGGCGACCTTCTGCGTGTAAAGCAGACGTGATAACCGCTACACTACGGAACCAATTTGTGAATGATCAGCTCTAATTTATTATTAACGCTCTTTCCTTTTGAAGTGAAAATCGAAAATCTAATCTCTACCTATTTTTAAAATACTGACAAGCATCATTTCCCGTGCCACAGATGAACGGAAATTGTCCGTGGCGAGCGTCTCGCGGGCCGATACCACAAGATTTTCCTTTCCCGAATGTGAATGAATGCAGAATGATTCACATTTTGTCCTTATTGAATAAAAAAAATTATAGGAATAAAACAATCAATGCATAAATTATTTGAAAAATATTTAATAATAAACATTGACAATATACAGAGAAAATACGCCATAAGAAGTCGCTATGGGAGTAATAAGAACCTAATATCTGGTCCAGACTTACAAAATATCATCAAATCAGACAATGATAAAGGTATTACGTTGACACCTTACGTTTCTAACAGTATTAATTTTTTTTTGCAACTAAAGGTCGAGGTGTTCATACAGTTTTAAATCTCATATTCCTTGTGTTTTACGTGTGCCAATCTTCAGAGGTGTTATATATTAAACTTCGCCACATTCGCTACTGTAGCGAGTTGTCCCCGGCTGATTTTATTTATGCACCGTGTAATCACAAATGAATTAATTATTACAATATTTTCCTCCATTTGTCTCCCAATAATTCATTTCTCAACCGTATACATTGCAAGAAGCAAAAAAAGTGGCATAGCTGTTTAATTGTAAGAGAAATCGTTTTGTTTTTCTTTCTTTTTTTATTTTATTATATTTCTTATTCATTTGTCTTCGTGCTACGGTACGATTAGAGTGTGCACTATTGATTTGAGTCACTCAAAGAGATCGGTCTTAACTTGCCCACGGAGACCCATTAAACTTTATACACGCACGCACCCACGCATTCTAGAAAGTATAGATAAACGCTCTAATGTCATGGAACATTCCAACTCCTTTCCTTTATTTTTTATTTTTCAACAATTCGACTTAGTTCCGCTACGCTGTCCTGGTACAGACGTGTTTTTCGACTATGTGAAAATATGAGGATAGATCTGAAAGCACGTTGAAAAAACAAACGCACGAGTCCAGAAAATGTGACACACAGCATTATTACTTACAGTCGTCAACTTGCGATTGAAAGCAATAAGCCAATTCGTGAATTATCAGTTACGTAATAATTCTGTTGAACCTGGACTCACGAGTTACAATAATCGTGTCAAGACTCTGCGGACAGCGCCCTGACTCGTACACTAGGATATGTTGCCTCGTAATATGTGTCATATTACGTAATCATGTATTCGTTACCTACATTTTTGTTTGTTTTTTTCTTCCTCGTTTGTTTAAAAATTCATCAAAGTTAAATCGTTTATGATGGTGCGTATCATTGAGAATATTTTACATTGCATTTATCTAATCGTAAAGTCAACGTTGAAAAATGAATATCGTTAGAGTAGGTAGAGACCCAGATAGACCGACACCACGAAACGGACGCACTTGGAGCAATATTTGCGCCATGTGAAACGCATGTTGAAAATATTGCTCCTATTGTGTACGTTTCGTGGCGCTTGTCTATCAGGAAACAGAGAGAGGGGAAGCGAGAGACAGAGACCGGCCCCGAAGGATCTTTCAACAAATTTCCGTTTTTTCCCCAATAAACAATAATGTGTATGAATAGATCTTGATGTTTCTTGCAATATCGTGGCCCAGACGAGGAGGTCGGCGGGAAGGACTGAGGTCTGATCTGTTCGTAAGGAACTTGTCGACGACTCGATATATATATTATAGGCCTGATCTCGAATAAAAGATTAGGAAAAAAAATGATCACCCAATAGTTTTCTTTAGTAATGCGCGAGATAATGTGTAGATTGTATTGTGCACGTGACAAAAAGATAAAAGAAAATAAAGAATGAGAGCTTTGTTTAGCGCGCACCTTTCTTTTAATTTGAGCTTGACCTTACTCTAGCTGCTAGTTTTAATCTTTATCCTATCGATAGAGGTAATAATCACGAATAGTATAAATTGTAATTACAGTATACAATATACAAGGGGGTAGTGAGTGGCAATTGGAGTTGCTCGCGAAATTTAATGCTCAAGTCCTTTCCATCTTTTTCGCGTATATTGTGGCCACGTTAGCCGTAAGGTGAAAGACTCGACGACACCGTGTGTCACTGTCAACAAAAATATCCGAAAGTAGATGTCAAATCTTTTTTCTGATATTTACTTTACTTCTGCATTTATTTTTACTTTTTTATTCACCTTTACCGGCGTATTCACGAAAGACTTATTTTAAACTGTACGTTGACGAGATTGTTCATGAGTTTCATTTACGAATCTAAGGATCATTAAATCACCGTTGCTACAAGTGAGTATGTCTGCTTGAGTATAACACTCTAATTAGTCAATTAATATCTTCACGCTTCGGCTCGCTCGCTGTGTTTGTGCTTGACACTATTATCTTATTCTTTTTATTTACATTCTGGAGTCCATACACTGAATCCGCAAGTTCCAACCTTACTATTCATCTTGACTCAATGTAAATTTACTTGTTTAATTTTTTTTTTTATTATTTTCTTTTCTTCGTTTATTCTGGTTGTCGTCAAACTTTGCCCAAAGTTTGTATAGCCTAGATTATCCTATCAAGATTATAATTAAAACATAACGATGGCTCTAACTATCATACTTTCTAACATCTTTGTCATATTTGGCTATTTCACAAAATTCATCCGTAATCGATCGCTCCCGCTATCTCGTTTGTTTTCTTCAATTTATAACGTTTTGTTGTTCGTGTATCGTCTCGCCGATTTTCCTTCCTTTCAAGATTTCCATGCACGCGTTAAACCTTCTCTCGCACTTGCACAACAAATCAATCTGCTTATACTAAGTCAACAGGGCATATTTATCACTCACTCAGTTAGATGTGTGCGTACCATTTTCCACCTCTCTTACTATAATTCTTATCGTAAATATTTGCCAGCCTAAGCAACATTCGAACGATAAATTATTCGCTCTGACAATTTTATTCATCGAGGACCTTTTTTTCTTCAACTCAGTGAGATTCAATTTATATTAAATCTCGATGGGCCTGTTTTTTTTTTCACTTACGATTTAATGTCATAGAAAAAAACGTGTCATGTCCGTTACCGCTTAACTTAAGAAATAAATAAATTACGATTACGATTACGTTTCGACGTTCAGCGCCTTCGAGCGAACGCGAATATCTCGATCGCGTTTATGCTGAGTTAATTGTTTAATTTACGTACAGATTAATGGCCTGGGAGAATGCGACACAGTGGGCGATCACTTACATGTTTGCTTTTGTTTGTTCTTCACGCGTCTCTCGTGCAGTTGAATATGTATTTGTTCTTGTTGAACGTTGTGCCGCGATCGTTTACTTTCGACATGACCGAAATTACTCTAGTTTATCGCACCAGAGTACGAGAAGATATGAACATTTTGTTTTGTTTTTTCGCAGTGACGGTAGGTTATCCCGCTGCATCGAGGACACGCTTTTACATTTGTTTGAGTACTCAAACTAAATTAATCCACACGTATTCTTCAGGATAAATCGTTGAGTCTTCCCATATCGAGCTCCGGAACTATCAATGAAATATTTGTGTGTTTTGCTTTGTTTGTTTTGATTAAATAATTGGTATAGTTTACAATAATAATTAGAGAGGATAGAGATAAAGAGAGAAATAGAGAGATTGAAAGAGATGTTTTGACTAGACCCTGTTTCCCAGAATCCGGTACGTACGGTCTAGTGTCTCGTACAGTTTTTTTTTCCGTATCGTTTGACCTTCCAGAGTTATTAATTCTCTACTTGCATTCCCTCTTTCTTCTTCTGCGCAGTACTTGTTTTTTTAGTATGCATTACATCGTTTGCAATTCACGTGGTTTTTGTGTTTGAGTGTGTTTTTTCCATTAACATTAAACTCTAAAATCCTATTATACCTAGACGTTTGGTTCGTGAAACGACCTACACACATATTTGGCATAGAAACCTACCAATTTACGCACCTACCTATAGCTATCTAATTACGTAGAGTTCCTCGATTTTACAATTACATTCAGCGCGCTGTGGGTCAGTAGAGCAACGTATTACATTTTTTAATATTATTCTTCGATTTCTATTGGGACAGGGATAGGTGACAAGTTGTATCGATCCATTATCAATACGAGCATTCTTTTTCTGTTATGTGGTGTTCGAGTTTCGAAATTTTGTCGAATATCGCAGGGACAGCCAGCCTCTGAAGCGGGACAACGCCTGACACTGCGCGAACATCTCGACCTGAGAAACGTACGAGTTTGTACATATACCCGCTTTTTAATCTACGTTTGTGTTGTTGACATTAAAAACCCACGCGCGAGTCGCCCAATACATTATTATCTCAATACGAAGAACAAATGTCCGGCGCGTCGAAGGTGGTATAGTGATAAACTTTTCGCCCTAACGATTCGTCAATTTAAAAGCGATTTGTTTACGATTATACAACTATCTTACAATTTGGCGACGTTCCGACTCGGCAAAGATTGAATCAATTACTCGTTTCTCATTCATTCACTTTTTCAGCAATTGTGCGATTTTTTTTTCGACACACCCGATATACCGTAATGCCCTCGGAAAACCCCCGAGTTTAACGCGGTTTTTTTTCTTCTTTGTTGCTTCATTGTTTAATTTTTATTTTACGTACTATCACGCGGTTCGCGGTGTCACCGGCGTTGTTGACGCGTCATAAACGACTGCCATGGCGCATCTGCGAGCTGCAGATTTGATAATTTGGCTGATATAGGCGAATCTGCGCGACTTAGCAACATAAATATTATATATATGTGTATATATATATAAATATATATATACACATATATGTGTGTGTGTGTATAAACGAATGATGATTTCGTTATTCGCCAGACTTGGCGTGACACGTTGGAAGTTTGAACGCCATTACGACGGTGTGCGATGCTGACGTCGAGGAATCTAGCGCCGGCGGGTTCCCGTATGTTGGGTATATCATAATAATCGGGCGTTTTTTCACGGGGTGATGATTGTGTTGTCGATTTCTGGTCATGATCTGTTGAGTATGTTATTGCGGCACCTCGCTTGGAAAGTATCCTCGACGAGGATGACATTCTTAGTACGGCGTGAACCTGTTGTAACCACCTCTGTATACTGTTGCCTGTTAAAATAAATAATAAAAGATTCTATTAGTAAACCGCAGATCGCAATATGGTCATTAACAATTGACGTAGATTTTCCTGATAGTAAAAACTTTACAGAGCTGAAATTGTTGTAACAAAACAGCCCACAGTCAAGAGTTCGAAGAGAAAAATAGGAATCCGGATGAATCTTACCCCGTATCCAGCGACCGGACCAATGCTGTGTCCGAGGTAGGGATCCGCGTACTCGCGACCGTATCTGTAACATAATTTCAAATCCATTAGCACGAAGAAAGGCAAAATTGGCGTGATAAGCGATGTAAGCAGGATTCGAGAGGAAATATCGTACGTGACTGGGAAACATCGATATGGGTTTACGAGCACACTCAAAGATATCAGGTATTAGCGAGTGTCAGGAGTATGAGGATCTGGCGTGAACTCCGTATCGTCGCCAAATGGTCGACTGCGCAAAGCCCGACCGTGTCTACGTACTCGTCTGAAAAGAACATACAATCAACTGAAACGAACGAATGGGAGCAAGAACAAAACAAAAAATAAACATAAGCGCGACTCGCGTCATTTAATTGTTCACGATGCGACGTGCGTTGAGACTGATCATATATAGAATAGTAAAATGAAGATGAGAAAAATATTATGAGAAATAGGAAAAAAAAAGTGATGAAGTGCGATAGAGCGGTACCAGTGTCTCACTATGGTAAGCGAAACGTGCCAGAAATGCCAAAGTACACTGAACAACAAGAACCGCTGAGTCGACGAATGAAGTATGGGTATCACAGCGCTGCAGCATCACTTCTGCCGCTATCGTATTTTATATTTTGTACAAAAATGATGAAGTGTCTGCACGTGAGTCTGACGCGAATTGCGCAGCAAATATATTGCTCTTCCATTAGTTTTTTGTTTGTCTAGTTTATCCCACATGAAAGTAAAGATATCGCTGTTTGACTCTCACCGGGTAATGGAATTTTTTCACATCTACGATACTATAATTATCTATAACTATTGATGAGCTTACCCTGCAACGGCGGCGTATCCTGCAACCGGTTGTGCTGCAGCTGCAGCTGCACCGTAAGCGCGTGCAGCTACGGCCGTGTACGTCGCTGCGGCCGCGTAACTGGCCTGCTGTGCAGTTGACAATGGTGTCTTCAGTAGTGGGGAAGCCGCTGCGGCTGCTGCCGCTGCCTGTAACAACCACAACCCGCCATGCAAGCTCAAGCAAGCTCCGAGAGACAACTAAGTACGCGACAGAGGGGATGGGGGGGTGCTCTATCCGAACTGTCTCGAGTCCTGAGTGAGGATCGATTCACTGACGCTCATAATTATTTCGAACAACGAGATATGTACTCAACTAAGATAGATAAGAGGGGGCTGTGGAAGGTGGTTCTGACGTAACTGCGTGATTTTTATAACGAATCATTATCATTATGCAACATTGCAATGACAAGTTGACAAAACATTATTTCCAAATATAGAACCAAAAATATATTCGTATCTATTATTAAATTTAAGTCAATTATTTTAAATGGTCAGTGTGACGACGGTAATTAATTTTCAGATAAATTCCCGATGGAATTATTATAAAATAATATTTTGTTTACTAGTCACTACAACAGTTTCTCTACTCGGTTAAAACTTTTTCAAGAGTGCACGCATCTTTCGATAATTATGATCTCATAATAAATATACGCAGCCCACAAACACGAAGGATACGACGAAATGCCATTATACTTTTATAGTATAAGGTTGTGCTATGCAATGGTAGTAGTATAGTATTATTTATAATAATAATGATTAATACCACATTGGGAAATCAAGTACTATGTGAACTTTCCATGCGTGAGTGTGGGCGACCTCGATGATAATGATAATGTATAGCCAGGCGGAATTATTTATATATCCCTGTTCGTGCAGTAAGCTATTCAGGGAAAAAAAGACTAGTCGACGCATTTTATTTCTCATATACATATATACCTATATATATATATTTCATTTGGGCTGCGAGGCTTAAAGTCGAAATCTGCATGCACGATTCAGCCGGAATAAATCTCACCAAGTATAAAACGCAATAGCGGCTTTAATTTTTAGCTAAAATTTCTACGACGAGTGTTGCTATGACGAAAATTGTTATCCCGTTTTTTTTACTGTTGCTTGCAACGTTAAAATATTTTTATCAACAAACTGGGCTGGTATCAAGAAATTATTTGCTCGACATCCTCTCCGGTGGATAAAACTCGGAAATTCGGGTCGTTGAAAAATCGAGGGATGAACCGAACCGCGGCCTCGGGGAAAAGCTTACCTGTCCCTGTGAAAAACGAAATGACGACTAACGGTACAAGGCCCATGTGAGTTACGACCGGCTTACAAAGGCCGAGAAGGGTGTTTGAGGACAATGCAATACGCGTCGGTTGTATGGTCGAAAGCGAATGAGATAGAAATAGAAAGACACGGAGAGTCGAAAAGAGAAGCTGAGCGAAATGCTGCGCTGGAAAGCACGGCAGTGCCGCAACGGTATATCGTAAATTCTCGTCACGACAAGAGGGCTCCACGTGGGTGAGTGTCCGAAGGCCTGCAGTCCTACATCGAGGGTTGAACTTTTCCGCCTGTCCGTGCCACGGGGGAGGTTAAGTGAAGCTTTGACCGTTGCAACACAAGACAGAGAGGTACGAGAAATTCGTCCACGTACATTCGAGAGTCTCGCGGACTCGAGTTCTACGGTAGACGAATACGGTCGGAAATAACCAACGAAAATTCTTGGGGACTGGCAATACGTGCCGGTGGAAAATAGTCACATACATGTTACCGTTATCAATTATCCGGATTCTTCCGTCCCTTCGAGCCTTCACCGAGCTAGTCCTCGCTAACTCCCGAGAATGCTCCAAATAAACTAAACTCTGGGGTTATTCGAGAAAGTTCCTCGTTGGCCAGTCAATTCGTTTTTTCACCGTTCTACCATTATATATATATATATATATGCAAGCAGTAGATCTCTCATGTAGGCTCTACTATTTTTTTTTTTTTTTTCCAATTTCTCTTCTTTTTAAACGCCCCGTCGTGGAGAGGACGTGCGAAGCTCGTTTCGCCGGAGCTTTAGGAGGACGACAGATATAACAGGGAAAGGGTAAAGGGTATGGTACGCTACGTGACCTTGTTTCCCTGCCACCATCTATCTTCCGGGACTCTATCGCGGTCCGCTTAGGCCACCCGTTGCGGTGGTATCAGCGGTGTAGAAGGAACAAACGGGCGAATTCGTGATCGAGCTTCAAAGACTCCTTCAAAGACTACGAATCCAAGGACCTGCTAGTAAGCTTCGGAAAAAAGTTCGATACGAATCGATACGAATCCATGATGTGTTCAGGCCCATAGGCCTGAACACATCATGGATCGAATCGACTCGAAGGTACTTCACGAGTCAAAACGTTTCATCTGCCGAGTCTGAACTTAACTACCGGCATGCCTTATAAGTGCATATCCTATCGAGGTCTGTCACACTTCGCTTTTTTATCTACACAAGTGCAACCTTAAAAGTCATCTTGGATTTGTCTACGCAATTTCTGAGTCGTAACTCGTAACGATGATTGTCCTGCACTGGCAAAAAGTTTCTCCGATCAAGATAAAATGAAGTAATTGCAAATTTTCCTGATCGACTAAGCCCTTGTCTAATGAATAAATTTGTTCTTACATGCGTCACGTAAGTACACATCGATCGCTTCATAACTACTTTCAATAATACAATTGTAGCGTAGTTGCGTCGGAAAAACTTGTACCAGAATTGACCATTATTCGAACACGTATTTTCATGAAAAATTTATAAAGATTATTCAACGATTAAGGAGATTTCATTTTGGCATACAGAATTGAGGGAAGATTTTGTGGGTGTCAGATACGTTTTCCAATATACGTATTAAAGATCGCTCGATTCTGATTTTTCGAATGCAAAGGCGTTAAGAGAGAAGTTGTGCTCGGTATGAAAGCTTTGATCACTGTGGTCAAATTCCCTCAAACGGCTATCGCTATTATGATGAAAGAAAAATATATCGGTTTACTTTTTAGTTGTGAGTTAATCGGGGTATGCTCAAACCCGCAACGCTTCGTTATCTCAATTACTAATAAATAAAATACTCAATTGCAAAATGAGGCGAGAGTAGACATGGGACAGATGAATTAAAATGAAAAATATACGCCCGACCAAAAAGTGCGACGAGCATAGGGCCTGCTCTCGTTCCCAAGCGAAACATTATAATGTGTGTAAGAAAAAAAAAAGAATTGGGAAAAAAACCGTGCCACTCGACTAGACCTTTATGCGACGAGTGTACGTGAGCGAAATTAAGTAAAACATTTGTGGATAGTTACAGAGATAAACGGCGAAGATGAAAAATGGATGGTAAAAATAAACATTTGTTTCCATCAGCAAGAAGAAAAAAAAACACTTCACGTATACGCTAAAACTATGCGGGTTGGTAAAATTACTTTGAAGCGATATGACAAACAACTTTCGATAAACGACAAGATGAAAAAAAAAATGTAGCTTAAAATTTTGACTGTGTAGATGAAGAGCATCTCAACGATAAGATAGTAGATACATAAAGAAAGAATAGTATTCGAGCAGACCGTCATTCCTACCTCCAGAGCGGGCGCTTTAGCCTGAAACACAAACGGCAATCCTGAAAACAAAAATTGTTGCCGGGGGGACGGGCACCCGCTCGCGATTTTTTTTTCAACTAATCATCTCGGCCCGAAGACCGCTCGCTTACTTTCCCGATAAAAAATGCTATGCGAAAACCCGTGTGTAAAATATAAATGAAAATGATACGCTTAAGCAAAGTATTCGTGCAATCGTCGAACGATGAAGCTTAGGTGTAAATGAAGTTACTGACTCGTTGCCCCTTTTTACTTTTTTCGTTCAGCATTCGCAATTGCTTTAACCGGTTTTATATTGTAAGGACTCTCGTCATGTGTATATGCGAGAGGGTAAAGACAGCAGTGAATGAACGATTAACGAGTTATTAATAACGATTAATAACTTATCGAATTATTACAGGAAATAAATGATTGATTCACCGTTAGCCGTTCGATCAGTGCCATCCTACTATGTTGCGATCAACGATGTGGACAAATGAGGGTCTTTTGAACAATTAATTAATCATTATGCAAGCTTTGTCAAAAACGTGTAAACTAACGTCGTCCGTTGCTTGCGGCCATTCCAGCTGTATAATTTCCCCCGATCAGGGTTGACGCTTTAGTTGCGATATATACTTTCATTTTCGGTTTACATAAACATTTCAGATAATTATTCACCTTTTTTTTATTTAATCCAAGTTAATAAAGTTAATACGCTCCCGAGAAGTTGTCTTACCTGGAGCCTGTAGTTAGGATCCTGTGTCGCTGCGTGGGCTGCTAGGAAGGGGTCATAGTAGACGCTGCAAAAAAAAATGCAACCAACGATTAGATAATAATGAAATGAAGTGTAAACTTCTTGGTCGACGAATAGAATAGGGTTGTTTGTGTAGTGATAACCTAATAACAAGGATCATTAATTATCATTGAATTGTTTAATTAATGTAGTATAGTGACCGAAGCATCTGTATCGTCTGTGTGTATTTCGTGTGTATCAGTTGTTCGCGAGTCGTTCGAGCGTCAACCGCGTGTGCACTGTATATTTATATACATTTAACGTTGACAGACTTCTATCAACAGTATATAAGTATATAGTAACGCGATTTTTTTTTCGGCTGGTTAGAGAGGCACAAGTGCGAGTACAAAAACTGGAGGACGTGCACGGATGCTGCAAACATATCGGGTGCAGGCAAGAAGGTACGAGAACGAGCATCAATTCGCGTGCGATTTGTTGCAGCGTGTCGCCAATAATTTATTTCTGACGTTTAAACGTCGGAGAAAATAAAAAAAAAACAAAAATATTTATCACGACTCGCTGCAACGAGGTTACTGAATAAGAAACGTGTGTTAAGTATATAGTGAGCAACAGGCAATGGGAAACGAAAATTACATTGTGTGTTAATTCAATCTGGAGAATGCGTATTTCACATAATGTGCAACGATAATACATATATAATTCAGTACCATTGATGGTTTTTTTGTAATCTCGTAATTTTTTTTTTGCGTTATAACGTGCTACTTACGCAGGTGCGAAGGGATGCAGGGCCGTTGCAGCAGCCGCAGCTGCAAGAGGCCCTGGATTGCGGGCAAGAGCTAAAGCCGCAGCTCCGGCTCCTGGAAAAGCTGCTCTCGCTGCACCGACGCGCCCTCGCTGTATGGCGACGCCTCTCAATGCTGCAGCTGTAACAGACATGCCACGACGGCCTACCTTGTAATTCATAACGCTGAGAACACACAGAGACTCGTTCCCTTCTGGGTACTGTTGTAGAGTCCGGTCATCGGTTGAGAGGCAGCAACATCGTCGTCAGGAATCAGCAGCAGCGGCAGAGCAGCGACAATAGGTGTGTGTGTTTTTTTTTCTTAATCCCCATCGTACATTCAAAATTTCTCTGCGATGCATATTTACCATATGGGAAAGAATCTACCACCGTTTCAAATTTTCAATTTTCACTTTTGGAATCCAAAATATAAATTCTAAAAGTGATTCAATATTCGCAAATCTGCTTCTCAGCTCTACGTATGAATATTCAACGGAGGTGATTTAAAAGAAAATTAGTAGTTTGACGGGAAGGTATCAGATTTGAAGAAAATAAATAAATAACGAAGGGCGTTAATTTTATTCTCTAGGAAGATCAAAACCACTAGGCAAGAGATTGAATCTAGTCGAACCATTGAGAAACAAGAAGTAACTTGTTCAGAACCGCGTGCAGATTTCGATCGCAACAAGGAAAGTTGACGCAGACTCTAGTCGCGCAGTCCTAACGTTTATGATAGACCGCGTGAGCCCGTACACCGGTGTCAGAGGAATAGGAGTTCACCAAACAAAGTTGTCCGTGTTCCAGGTAAATTGAAGCTGAGTAATAGAATCACTGAGGGGCTCGAAGTACTAGTTTTGAGAAGAGCGAGGAAGGTCAGAATTGTCGAGAAGACTCTGATCTGAGGGATAAATCCTGATGTCCGAACCAAGTTCAGACTGCGATGAAAGTGGCAAACTAGACAAGACAGAGAACAAGAAAAGAGTGAAAAATTCCAAGGGCAGTAGTGATGCCAATATTAAAAAGGAAGTTAATAGAAAATCTGTCGAATTGTCGATGAGTCAGGCGATAAGAGACGATCGTTCCGATGCTCTTTTAGATTCGAGCGAGAGACCAAAGCTTGTCGAGGGTACGATCGAGCCCGGAGTTCATAGATCTACGATAAATGGCCCAGCTTCGATATTAGGGTCCATAAGTGTCGTACCGAGTTTCGCTCGAAAACCGGTGGCTCCGTCACCGAGAATCGATCAATTGGCGGAAGCTTCAACGAGCACGGGGGTCCGAAGGTCGATACTTCGAGAAAACGATTTTTCAAAGTTGAATCCCGAGGCCAATAGGTTTTCAAGGCTCAGACAATTCGTGGCGAAGTACTCAATGAAGGAGACGAAGAAATCCATTATATTCGTGGATCAACGGACGTCCGATATTTCGCTGGAGTCTGTGGTGACTCTCATAGGAACATCAAAGCCACTGCTAAAATCCGCCCTCCGAAGCTCAGGATCCTTACGAAGCGTCAGCTCGTCCGTTAGATTTTCCCTGCCACCGGAAACTCTGCGAGAAGAAGATAATGCGTTAATGAAGATTGGAAATTGGGAGATTGTCTGCGATGTCAGCAACGATGCGATTGCCAATGGTTCGATGGCAACGTGGAGATCGCTGAGACGCACGAGACTGTGCAAGATCGTAATGTGCTTGGCTTTCGGTCTAATCGTACCGTCTATTCTCATCGTGCCGGTTCTCGTGTACGAGGACAATACGAACGACGCGACACCGTGAACAAAAATTTCTTTACGAAAGTTCGTACAAAATATATGCATTGTTTTTTTCATTGCATATATTTTTGTAGTAACGATGTTTCTCTAATTTTCAACTGCGAAAAAATGAAAAAAAAAAAAAAACACTGGAACACGCGTTAATAATATTCTTATTTCGTGACTGGCTGCTCACCTTCGAACGTCGTCTTTGTACTCCATTTCTGCCCTCAGGTGTTTGCATAAGGCCGAGCTTTGTTCCAACTTTAATTGTTAGAGAATTAAGGAAAAAAAACTTAAATCAGACCAATAAAACAGGCGCATTCCATTTAGTTGTGAGTTACATTGAACAAACAAGAGAGAAATTCTGAACTTAACGGTATTGCGTAATCATTCGCTCCAGAGCGTCTAGATAATGAAGTATACAAGAGAGAGCCAGGTCCAGTGGCGTGAATATATGGATACAGATATACAGTTAGAAGTTTCTAAGCCACGAGTGAGGCATGCCAATCACGGATCGCCCTAAGCGGCTCTCGCAGAGGATTTCGTGTTGAGGAAATTGTAGACACATCTAAACGCGTGCCTGATAGACGATTTTTTTTGTTCTAAAAGTGCGATAAAAAGAGTGTTTTTTTGTTTCTTTCTCCTAGCGATTCGAACTAACGAGATAGCGAGATGCAAACAACCGTGAATCGCAAAGGATTCGTCATGTGTTTTAATCTAGTAACACAATTGTATATGTAAATATTGTCAAAGGTAAAAGTTGGATATCGTGCAGAGGCGATTAGATAAGAGCTGTTGATCAGCAAGAGGGTAGGTTTTTCGGTGCGTTAAATACGTTGCGTAACGTTCCAGGCACAATAACTGAATAAGGATCAGAGAAAACAGTACGATTATTACGAGAACGTGAAGATCTAGCGAGTTGTTTGTTCAGTTCACTTGTGTGTGTCCGTATGTGTTGTGTCTATTTTTGGGATACTTTTTAAGTACTAGAGAGACTGTGGTGGTTTTTTTTTTTTTACAGAGAAAACTTTTTAGGCTATAGTGATATTTAGAGGGTATAGAGAGGGTGATGTACAATCTGACAAAGGCTTAAGGTGACGGTACCTCCGTCTCGCGGCTGCCCTTGGGGCGAGTACGAGAGGTGCGGCTGCAGGGGATGGCGTCACTGCGGCTGCTGCTACTGCCGCTGCTGCGGCTGCCGATGGTGCGGCTGCTCCCAACCAACTCCAAGGCATCGCCGGCAATCTGTATCCTGTCAAAATAGTTAGTGGACCGTCGCTCGGCCCAATTACCGATACTCCCACGTCTGGCTCTTTTTCTTTTACTCATTTTCCTTTCTTTTTCTTTCGTTTCAATGTAAAACGGTGGTCGTTAGTCTGGCGGAGATGGCTGGCTGATGGCTTGATCGTTGCATTTGCACAACACTGTAAATCACTTTTATAAAGATTTTTTTTTCGTTCGATAAGGTAATCGAGGGATGGAATTTCAGGGATTCGAAGCTTCTTTCCAAAACAAGTTTTAGTGAGCACGATTAAATTTTAAGTCCAGGACGATGTTGAAATGATTGTAAGGGTAAATCGAAAGATGACTCTCATGTGGCAACTCGATCGGGACGATAAATTTCCCCAAGTTAAAGTTGCATGCGGCTAAAGATCTTTCGCACGGAAGTAGGCAACACTTTATCGATGTACAACCGTTAAGAAATAATAAATTGTCTTCCGCAACGGAGAGCTAGGTTAAACAATAAAGAATAAAATATAAAAAAAAAATAAGGCAGATAAGTATAACAAATCTGTAATAAATTTGACGGGAGACAGTAGTTTCCGAGAAGAATTTCGAATGGTTAGGTCGAGCAATATGTCCATATGTCAAGAGCCATCGCAGTGAAGGCAAGCCAGGGATGCTGCGAGTAATTAATATGATTGAACCCTCATTCGATGGATGCGGAGCTTGCGGGGCACGGTGTAGTGAGATGGCAGTTGCCCGATAGGGTTTGGTACAAGCACCGAGACTCGTGAGCAGGGTCGAGCCTCGAGTCTGGCCTCACTAGCTGGTCGAGATGAACGGAGACGAGGGTCGAAGGGTAGAAAGGGTGGTTGAGGGAGCAGCAGCACCAGCAGCAGCAACGGCGACGGCGACGAGGGGGATGCTGCTGCTGGCAGGGTTGCTCCGAGCGATCAATAAATGCCGGCGCTGCCAGCACACAGCTACCCCTGGACCACTTTCATATCCCTCCTTCTCTCTGCGTTCGCTACTCGCCAACCCACCTATCCTCTCCCACCCTGTCGACTCCCCCGTGGAACTCCTATTTCTTTCTTACTCCGACGTCTCGCTCCGTCTCACCGGGAAGATACGCTGCCCGGAGCATCGTCGATATAGTCGAACTTTTCATCTCTCGCACGAGCGCATTGGACACCCACCTTCCCTAGAAAACCACCGCGCGATCGTAGAACGCGATTGAAACGTCTATGTCGGACATTGTTGAATCTTCGAGGAATTCAGAGACCACAGGAATCTCCATTGGAGAAATTATCATGAGACACTGTATATTCGGATTTTATCGAATTAAGTAACGACGTTAACAGTTGAATCTTCGATGCTGAGTTTTCGACACTGAACGAGGCTTGCCAGGTAAGACGATATCAAGGGTTGTTGGTGGATAGATGAGAAACAAATGAGATCCCATCTGGCAAATGATTGAATGCTTTACGTATATATAACGAGATAGGTCTTCACGAAAAAAAAGTTTCAAAAATGAAAACTAAAACGAAAAAGTTATATTAAAAAAAGAAAAGATAAAATTATTCGGATGCACTAGAACTACAGTCGCATAACCCACGAATAAAGCCACAGTAATTAGGTGCGTGTTTTATGTATCTCTCAATATCCATTTAATCTTCCACAAAGACATTAATTATTCGTTCAGGCTAATAACCGTTAACTAAGAGCAAGATATCGGCGTTTCAGAATGTTTCAATCGAATCGAGAACGAAATAAGAAATCTATATATAACAACATTCGAGATCACCGTCGTAAAGGTCCGAGCAATAGTAGTAGGCTCACAAAAATGACAAAATAAATAATTTATGAAAAAAATCTACTCTCTACCGTTTGTACATAACAGGAGATATTTTGTCTCTCGAGTTCTATGCGAGATACTTGAGAGACGAAGAGCTACCTCCCCCGAGATTGAGTCACTTAAGCACAATTATATGTGTGTATTTTGTTGAGACAACATGATTAAGGGAGCGCCTCGTATTGAATTGGTAACCAGTCGAAACTGAAGGTGGAATTATAACGGGAGAATAAACACGAACGATATACAAACAGCGGCTAGACATTGTGCGTACATAATGCACCTATGTAGTTCCAGTGCTGGTCAACTAGGGTTTCTGATCTCGAAAGCTCGACTATATACAGTATTATACTGCGGGGATGTTTCGGAGATATTCACGAGAGAGGAGGGTTGAGAAAGGTGGATATAACAACCGGAGAGGTTCAGCGTCGTCGTTGCATCGCGGACGATTACAAACCATGTTCGTTAACGCATGTTATACTAATGAACAATAGTATACACATTATAATAGTGAGTTTTGAAGAAACAGGGTGGGTTTTCGGGGCTCAAAGGGGAAACGTTAAAACGTCACTATATTTGCTGGTTTGGTGCTTGCACGCTTAGCGGTAACTAATTAATAATTTCTCTGTGCAAATGTCAAAGAGTGACACTAATCAAGTGGATGTGACAAATTTCCATACAATTAAGACTCAATTATTGTACGTTTGCATTCTCCCCGACACGTGCACATTTGTATAATAATAGCAATGCTCGTGCGACAAATCTAGATATTGTTATTGTTATTCGCGAAATATTTTTTTGGAAAATGCGAACGTTTTTAATATTGTTCTTTTTCTTTAATTAGTTACCACTAATATAAGGCGTCACTTTGGAGCATGCAGCAACCACGCCCGGCCATTTCTCTCGCCAACTAACACACCGTGCCACGATCATTAACATTAAATTCAATGAAAATTAAACGGTTTCCAAAAATATTACAAATTTCGTGTTCCTTTTTTTTTTCCTAGTCCGCCTCTGGCGCCTTGTACTGACGTAGTTGTTACTAAAAAGTTATCAACGACAAATTGTATTCACTCCTCCATAGTTGTGTGAACGCTATATAACAGTGAAATGAATAAAGGGTAAATAATAATCTTAACGCAAATTCAGAATATTTTGCCAATGCCAGCAGACCCAAGGACGGACAGATTCAACGTGACGGAAATCAACAAAAAAAGTAATTATAAGATATTTCGCTAGTCGAGTATAGTATATATACACTTGATAAATGTGTGTATATATATATATATATAGTATGTTGACAGGTGAATCTCATATGAAGGCAAGCCAAGGCCACGACATGAGACGTGCAAATTAAATAAGGTAATAATAATAATAATAATAATAAATATTAAAAAAAGCAATTAAAAAATTCTCTCCCAAAACCGCTCCAACCACAACCAAGCACAACCACAGGCAAGGTACGGGCCTTTGTCAACGAGACAGTCATCAACCAGTGAATGTGGCGCATTACCGTGATTATTGTATAATATAGTAAAAATATATATATGTAATATATATATGCGATAAAGTATGAGAAACGAAAGGGAAATTTGAATAGAAAACGAACAAAAAATATTAATGATAAATAAAAACTATATAAATGATAAATAAAATGTAGTAATAAGTGTTTCAATCAATCTCAAGTCAATTCAATAAACATGGCGGTGATTCAATATTAACAGTAGTTGCAATCAATAAAAATGCCATTCGGATATTAATCGGAATATTTTCATCTAGGAGGGAGGGCGGAGGGAGGACATTTCGCGTAATAAATAGGAGAACGATCGGACTGGGATTAGAATCGGATTATAATTTATAGAAATAAAAAAAATGGATCTGCCAGGAGTATTGAAGAACGGGGGGAAAAAGAGGGTTTAATGGTCATGGTCGCAATTATAAGTTATTAATCATTAAATTACGATAAGAAATTATAAATAATACGAATTATAATATTATGTACGAAAAATACCTCATGCGTTACCACTGGATAGAGAGCCCTAGACTAGCTACTAGGCGATAATTCGTGTTTTTTTATACGTTAACAAAAAGCTATATTATATGGCCAATCGCTGAGTCTGCAGCCGCCAGGGTGACGTTATCTTACGAACTTTTTTTGCGTCTCTCTCCCTTTCTCGCTCTCTCCCTTCGTTAATTGGTGCATTTTAAAAAGTTTTCTACTCTTTCCACTCTTTCTTTTATGCGTTATCATTCTCTCACCATTTTGTTACCACAAACGACGTGCTAGATATATATATTTTTTTTCACAGACGCGACAAAGAGTTACACTAATTATTAATGATAGGCAATTCCTATTGGTAATTGTGTATCGCGTTTATTATATACATCGCGAAATTATCTAATGAACTCTCGTGAGGTCAGTCAATGATCGAGTGCATCGTCCCTCGCATCGAAACTAAACGAGAAATGCTTATCGTTACCCCTCGGCAGCGACTCGCGAAGTTATCGAACGTTGAGAGTTGCGGAAAAGAAAATAAGCAGAAGCCCGAAAATACAATTTCTCGCAATACCCCAATGTATTGAGTGGGAGTTATAATGATCTGCGATATGAGAAAGAGAACGCGGTAAAGAAATACCCATATAGTTATATAAATACAAATATTATTGATGACGAAAATGACGAGTGAGAGAGCGAAAGAGAACTTGTGCATTCAGCAGTAAAATCTTCTGAGAGACAGAGAGATTAAATAACACACGAACACTGACTGACGATGCAGATGCATGCTAGAATCAAAAGATTTGCTTTCTTGCGTTCCATTCGGTCGTTCTCGACTAGATCGTTTCGTCCTTTTTGTTTCAACTCTTGTTTTTCTGTAACTTGAAACGCCATGCGGATCTTCGGCAGGCTCTCTTTATTGTTCAAATCAATAACTTTGTATATAAGATTTTTTCCGTTGCTATCCACGACATACAAAATCATCGTTTCCGACGCATTTTCACGCTTTCGTCTCGTACATAATTATTGTTCACGTTCTATCTATTAATTAATGTATGTACTTGACAATGTTTCATTGTTAGTATACAAAAAAGAAATAGCTCTCTGTCATTGCATATGCGACCCTTTTTATTTTTCGCTTTTTTTATTTCTTGTTTTTCTTTTGATCATGGTAATTGTTCTGCCGCAGGAATCTTAACATGCCTTTTTTAATTAAAAAATATAGACTAAACTACATGAGGTAAAAAAACAAAACGGCTCCGATAGTTTCGACACGCTATGCCTAGACGAGAGTGTAAAGTTGTCCCGTCCCTATAAAAATCTATTCACTATCTCACTTTTTACTTTACCCTGCTTTCGTATCCCTTAGAGGCAATAAGGCCCACTCAGGCATTAAATTTTTGCTTATAAAACAATAGTTAAATCTCGTAAAATCGAGAAATTCGTATTTTCAATACTTAGTAAAAAAAAAAAGTCAGAACAAACTTTGTTCATTGGAATGAGTTTCGGCGATTGCGCGCGATAGTTCGCGAGTGGAATAATAATTTAAACGTTAATTACTGTAAGAACCCTGTATGCGTTTCGTTAAATCTACTATGGAACCGTGGGTCTTAACGCTCGACTAGTCGCTATTACCTCGATTAGCTCGATTCCTGACTACCTAATTAATTTACGAAACTTAAAAATAAAATGCAAACTATCCCGGTGCCTTGCACTGACCAGCGGTAAAGTCATCCTCGCGTTCACTAAACTTTGCCCTATCTGCGAACCTAGAACGAGGATAGAGGAAAAATTGTAGAAGAAAAAGAAGAGAACAGATATAAGTACGAGGAAAAAAGGAGTCGGGATGAGTTTTCGTCCAATCCGAATAATTCACGATACCTATGCGAAGGTCCTTGCTTCGCTTAGGCAGACTTGTAAAATAAAAAATAGACCCACCTTATCTGGACCATGGCCTATAATAAAAACAAAAACTGTCCCATTTTTCGCGTTTATGCTGAGATGAGCCTGTACCGGGCCAGTGTTAGAGACAGGGACTAGCGCATCCGCACACTCAACACTCGCAGACTTGTAAAATCGTTACAGCGAAAGCCTGGAGCAAAGCGACACTAACTGAAAACAAAGACGACAAGAGTGACTAAAAATCTATTCTTCACCTGATTGGTGTGAGGAAGCTTTTGCCGACGTTCGCTGTTACAATTTAAGATTTTCCTCACGTATTTCACTACTATTGCTACTACTACCATCGCAAATGGGTTGACTTTGGTCTTTCGTTCTCTAGTATAAGAATACTTTCGATATATATAACTGTAGTATATATCATTTTTTTATGCTTGCTTGGTCGTGGTGTGGCGGCTGTGGTCGGTAGTTTTAACTCTGGGGCAGAGCAGACTGTCTCGTTTGTACTTTTTTCCATTTCTCAACATTCTCCAGGCCTTAAACACACCGGGCGTCTCGCGAGTGAAGCGGCACCTCGCGAGAGCACTGTTATTCGCGAAGATAATTTACGACGACTGTCGTTTGTGTGTCTGCCTTTTTTTCAGCCGTTTGCGAATAATTTTTTCACGTGTATCAAATGTCTCATTAATATTTGTCGTCGCCTTGGTCGTAATCACCCCCATCACGAGAAACCCTGGCAGTTCTCTCGTATTTCGGAGTAAAGAGTGAGGAGTGCCTCCTCAGGTACGTCGTGGATGCACCTACCCTCTGGCCACTGCACACACACTGTAACATCAAAGAACACAAAATATTTAGTACGATTTCGGAATTATTTTCAGGATAAAGTACAAGGCAATTAGAATATGTCAATAGCAAACGATGTACGCGATATAGAAGTTAGCAACGACGCCCGTTATTACGTCACCTCGACGCTTTCACGCTTTGACGGCAATTAATAATAAGGAATTCAACCGGGCAGGGCAATTACAATTAGAGCTTGAGGGTGCAATTAGTGCTGTTGGCGCGTGTACCCATCGTCCCTATAACCGGTTATCAGGAAAGTGATTACAGAGTTAAATTGGTCGAAACTGTTCGAGAGAAGTGGAGGAAGTAGGGTTGGCGCAACGTCCGCGAGGCGCGGAGATCGGATTGAGAAGGTACTCGTTTCCGGTAGCCAGACTACAGCTTCTTCCGGTATTCTCTGATTTAAGATCAAAACTCTTTCTACTACTTTACGAATGGCGACGTAGCTTCTTCGGATGGGCAAGTCTTCACAATTTAATGTAAGAGTACAAGTTCCTTCCGAACTTTTCTTCAGAATATAAGCTGAATTCAATCGCTAACTCGATGCAGCGGATTCATCGAATACAAAGTACCCAGTATGAAATTGTGTAAAGAATATAAGAGTCGAGATAAGATATAAAAATTGCATTCAGTGTTAGTGAAATCGGAAGGCGTGAAAATTTTTTATTAATCGAGTGATAACTTGGATGACGAGCTTTCACGTTACCGGCGATGAATTATCGGATGTGCAGAGGTAGTAGCGAAATGGGGGGCGAGAAGGCGGAAGAACAGGCACCGGGGCGAAGGGTGGAAGCAGCGAGCCCTGGAAATGAAGTTACATGCCCCGAGGGATAATCGAGCTGTCCCGCAAAATTGAACGTACGAGGAAGCGAGGAAATTGGCCTAGGCTGAAGTGAGCGAGGGAGAGATCGATACAGGTCCTTGGCAAAAAGGGGTCGGGGCACTGGCTGCCTATCGGTACATACAGAAAGATTGTCCTGCGTCCATCGACTTGAACTGTCGAATGATATTACGAGGAAACGTATAAAAAAGTTCATCACGGTTTTTCCTAAGCTACGGAGCATTTACGGTGCTCAACAAATAAATAAACCTCGAGGTCATTCTCTTCTCTAATTCTCCCGACTTTCCTTTCCTCCCGTTCGCCCAGCGTTGCTCTGGTACTTTGCAAACCGCTCTCACAGCTCTCCGTTCTATTGGTCAGAGCCGAGGCATTATTAATTTTCTCCGACAGTTTCTCTCCCTCTTAGCCCTGACGTCAACTTTTACCCTCGTCGCAGAGAAACAACGACGAAGGTGCTTTCATTTGTTTATTTTTTTTTCTTTTTTTAAGCTCCTGTACAGCCTGCTTAAATGGCGCTTTTATATCGAAGTAGAAACTTTACTGTTGTATCGACATCCACGTCTCTCTACGAGGATTAAATTTTCTGAAAATCGGACGACGTGATAATGAAAATGTTTCAAGCTCCTTTATTTACGATATATTATCAGTCAATTCCACAGTACTGTTGCGTCAGAAATATAGTTATAATTATAAGAACAGCTTGCAGAAATGTTTCTCAGTCGCGTTATATAAAAGCGGGGGCAGCGTATTCCCTTCAGTGTAGACGCGTTATTTGCGGGACCATTAATGAGAGGAGAGGCGAGAGAGGGCCGCGAATAAATTATGAATGCTCCCGCGGCTGCTGGGAAAGAAAAAGCTCGAGGGAAAGCGTATGAAAGAAGAGTGAAAAAGAAATATGGATTTCGTGGAGGATGAACGAGTGGGGAAAAATGTATACGCTTTCCTCGCTAACGAGCTCTCGTACCTCTTCCTTTGCGTTTTTTTTCTCTCTTTCGGTACTGCATACATATTCTTCGTTTTATTTCAGTACGAGCTTACTGCTCTATCACTATAGTTTCCAAAGAAGAAATCGTCGAGGTCAGTGAGTTACAAAGAAACAACATAGAATGGCCAATAAAAGTTTAACGATTGAAGAACAAAATTGAGTACATCTGTCGTGGTTTTTTGAACTTCAACTGCATCGGGAGACCTTGAAAAACAACTATGGGATGTTTTTTTCTTTGTAATCCCTAGTTTTTCTAGTGGGAATATTTTAGAAAAAAAAAAAAATTCTGACATACTTTAACTTGATCGTAATATCCCCCTCGGTCTTTCCGGCAAAGTTTCGATTCTACGATCTTTACGAATCTACGACCCTTTCTAGACACTCTTGATTTTTTATACAACCCCGCGGGCATTTATATACCACTCTTTGTTGTACGGTACGCCGCGAGAGTTGTACCTCACGACACCGAGGGCCGGAGAATAATTTACCCTTCGAAAAATAGCGGGATGGCTCGGGGGAATATAGTCGAGAAAATGTTGCGACGGACGACACCGGTACCGAGGGGAATGCTGCTTCGAGGGAAAAATTTCATGTGCGGATAGTCGCCGGGAATTGACGAAACTAAAAAAAAAAAATATTCAGATGAAACAACCTCTCTCCGCCTACTCTCCCGCCAGTGTACAATTGTTTCGCACCCTCTCTGACGAAATACAAGTGCGCTCGAGAAGAAAAGGTCGCCGCAGCAGCACCAGCTGAGGCGCGTTCAGAAATTCACTCTGGGTAAAATAGGAGGAGAAGGGGAGAGAGAAACACACATACACACACACACACACAGAGACAGAGGGAGTGCAACGCTGATACGAATATTCGATAAGGGTAGTTACCCGGGTAGATTCCTGAATGGGGCTCTGTATGGTTGTGAAACTCTCTCGAGCCACTTCTGTACGCTTGGGGAGAAGGGGGCGAGAATTGGCGAAACAAAATGCACGAATAGACAAAGCTGTAGAAGTGAGAAGATCCGCAGGTAAGATGTTATATGTCGATGAAAAACAAGGTACATATCTTTTAATCACGCAGCTTTTCAAGATTACTTTTTATTAAAGATTGTGGTATAGACGCTTACAATGGGAAGAGAGGTGATATGGTTTCAGTTGGGCAAGCGGTAAACTCAATGAGACATGGTTAAAGAATCTCAAGCCAAACGCTCTAGATTTCCAATAAAGCTTTAAGGGCATGCCAGCTGTTCCGAAGTAGAGATCTCTCCTCTCAACGCTTTAGTTGCGACGAAGAGAGTATAGAATCTAGCTCTCACTCGTTAACCACAAAACGAGCCGAGTCGAGTGAGCGAAATCAGTAAAATCCGCAAAAGACGTCAGACGGAACCTGACCAATGTGATCGTTTGACGGGCGAATACGATTCGATGGAAAGAAATGAAATAAGAATTGAACTTAATCTCCGAATAGATATGCTTCCTTGCAAAAAGCAAAAAAAAAAAAGAGAGAATTGATAACTTGGCGAGAGAACTACACTTGGCTTTAAACTTACGCGTGAAATATTAAATTAAGATTCAACTGCTGATAGAAAGGAGAAAAAAAGTAGCGTTTAAACTAGAATATATTTAAAAAATAATTAAATTCCGCGGTTTTGGAGATAAAAATTGCGTGACCGGTAAAGACTTAATTCAGCTTGGTAATAGGAATAACCTCGAGGAATAACTGAGTTATTCACCAAAGCTCGTTGCATGAAAGTGCATAGTCCGGTTGATGGATGTTTCAACGCCGGTATAGAGCGGATGAGGTTCTCCTCTCGCTACCCCGCTGAGGAATATGTATTAGAGGAACCGAGATATATAGAAGGGGCAGTGGAAGTCGGTAGAGAGAGTTTAGGCAGTTCGATCGAGTTAGAAGGCAGGAGCCAGTATGAATTTGGTTATAATTAGAGGCTGAGTGGTGGAACTTTAGTTAGCATCGTCTCGACCTGCGATGAATCGGTACTCGATGCCATCGTTCAGCCACTGACATACCAAGAGATAAAATAAAAGATGAAATAGCTTTCGTTCCGCGCCATGTTGGGAAACCCTTTTGGCACCTAACAGCGATCACTTATATTGTCGCAAGCTTGACCGGATCTATCTTATTTATAACTCGGCCGGTGTGATGTGAATCTTGGCCTTGCGTCACGCCTCGATTCCTTCTTGGCACGCGATAATTTAGTACTATTAAGCTTCACTCGTCTAATTAAACGTTACAAAAAAAATAATAACGTAGCATGTCGTTTATCTCGGACTAATTGGCAAATTATTTTTCTATAAGTTCATTGATTTTTATTAACGGCTGAATAAATAAAAAGATTATGAAATTTATTGTGAATGAACGATTATTCCAATTGAAAATTTCTATGTCGAATTGTGAAGGACCTTGGCGCGTATAATATTTTTCACAGCTGCAACGTCTATTGCCCCTAGTGACCAACTCTCGTGTTAATCCGGATCAAGCCCACAGCGGACTCGAATGCCGACACAATTAAAACGAGATTAGGACGGATTAGAGAACGGACTCGCTGTCTCTCTTCCTTTATCCTCTTCTCTCTCGATGGGTCACGTTGCTATTCGAGCTGGGAAACTGTCACGAGAATCTTAGCGCAAGGCATTGCTCTCGTCGAATTGCTCTCGAAATTGCATTGAAAAATTGCGAATTAGCTCGACCGGAAGGTTTTAAAAGCGACACTGAGTATCGGTGTGTCTCACTTAGTATTGTCGACCTACCGTTCGGCACCGTCGGTGGTTTTTTCGTCTGTACCCTCGCCGTTGCGTTGTTCACCTGTCGAAGCAATAAAAAAAACCGATTAATAAAGATTATTTACAAGTCTAAAAAGTTCCTGACCTATATTTACAGATTTGCAAGTGGCTTACATATTTTTGGTCAATAGAATTTAAAAAACCAGCTTTAAACATCAGATTTGTACAAAATGTAGAGTTTTTTTTACGAGCGAATAATTGTGATGTTTAATCGTGAGATTCGACTGCGTCTATGACATGCTGCAATTAAACTGATATAATGAAGGCAACTCAGTCGTTCCCTTCCGTGGGTATTCCAGTTGAGCGACGTGTTTCAACGTCATTTAATTAAGCCGTTGAAATTGAAGTTACGCTGTGAGCATTAATTTGATGGAAACGCGTCCGAGGAGCCACGTGCGAATCTCTATTTATAATACTATTCTATATAAACCCTGCTTTATATATATACACATATATACGTATGTATACATATATATATGTATGCCTATGTACATTCTAGAATTATCAACGTGAAAACTACGCCCAGTCGTGCGTCAAAACATTTATAGTGTCGTTTACTATTTACGACTTGTAGCGAGGATACATTTAATGATACGACGACCGGAACTTAACCCCAACGAAACAAACCGATTGGGCGTAAAATTCACATTAAAAAAAAATATATTTTTTTTTAATTTATCATTCTAATACTCTGTACTCTGTAATTTTTCGGAGATGAGCAAAATGATTGTTTTCATAATCAATGGACTGGATTCGAAACGATTTTTCTTTAAAAATGTTCTTATTATACAAACAGATTGTACTCATCTTCTCGCGTACTATTTGACGATTCGCTAACGTGAATATACTACGAACCTTCATTGACTCGCGGAATAATGATCTACTGAAATCATTGGAGCGGTCAAAGCATAGCACAAACATTCGTTCGCTCATTACCACGAGCTCCCGCGTATTATTCTTTCTCCGCGAATCGCTTTTATCGATACTTTCACTATTTCACTGTTCTTCGTCGTTTTGTCCACCCTTTTTATTTATACATTGGTGACATGTAATTCGGCTTGTTATTTTTTTTTTTTTTTTGTTTAAACCTTCGATCATCTGGGATGATTCTTTTGTCGACTTACTCCTCGCACTCGACTTTGTCACCGAACAATCGAGTCGAGCTTGAAGAGCACTCCTTATAACCACTTTCATCGAAACGTGGTTAGATGCAAAGAGATGAGGCTCACGTAGGTCTCTAATTGGCACGAAAAATCAATGTCCTTGAGAATTCGATATCGATCGCTGGAAAGTCACGTAAAGTCTGAGGTAACTCGCACAACACTATCAGCCCGTGGTATTGACCAAACGAATTCTTAGTATAAAAAAGAAAAATACATGAACTTTGACAATCAATTCGTATTCGTCAGGCGAATGCATTTGGTGTTAGCGAATCATCGAACGTTCTTAATTACTCCTGGAACATAGTGGAGCGTGAGATGAACAAAAAAACTCGTCAATAATACAAAGATATTCCATTCATTGAATAAACTATTTGGGCAACGAAGTAAGATTCGATATCGATTCATCTCACGCTTCAATTAAGAATTATTTGTAAAGATAACTAAATCTATGCGTCCGATATATGAATAAATACTAATTACCGCGAACACCTTCGCACCGAATATAATCTACGATTTGGGAAAAATGCTTGTTCCATATTATTTTATAAAATTGTCTGCCATCGAGTATTTCTATTGATTTTCAATTAAGCGAATTCGATTAAGATTAAACCGTAGAACGTTGATCCGTTTCATACCTTCGATAAGTATATAATACGTTTTTGTCAATAGTTATCGCAATCTCTGCAGGACGAATATTCGTTCCAATTGGGGTTACGATCGATGCTGCGGGTTACAGTAAATGAAAAATTCCTTAGACACGATTAATCACTCGGAAAAACGGGAGGAATATGCCGTGTTTTGTACGTTTGTTTTTGTCCCAAGATTCCTAGTTTGTACGCGATAGGTGGTATGACGGCAGAATACCGATCGTTGCGACGTTATTCATGCAAGCTTCGCTAATGGCGGAAAGCTCTAGAAAAGGCAAAATAGAGGGAGAGAAGTCCGGGGGATTTTGTATTTGCTCGGTAGCGACCCTGCAAACCCACGCCCTCCGGCTATGTACCAAAAATACTAGAAACTCCCTTCTGGAATATATTTATAGCTTTCTCTTTCGTCGCGATTCACACACATTTACAGAGCTTTTCCGAGTTTGCCCTCGGTGACTACCCGTTAACGACAGACAAGCATCCCTCTCGAGTACATCGTACAGCCGTGCGCGCAACTCCCTCGAGGGTGGTACTCGTTGTGTAACCCGCGGACTCGACGATAGAACTGCCCGAGAGCACCCGGCCGAGTTTTCGGCTTAGCAAGTCAAATTTATGCAGATACAATGAACGCAGGACAGCTACGGCGGCAACCTCGAGTTCTCTTTCTAACTCCGCGACCTTCTTCATTCCTACCCGTGTACCGAGAAAATTTGCAAAGTCCGCTTCTTCGATACAACAAACCCCCGGCGGTTTGACGTCATTTATTTGATAAATTTATCATTTATAAGGTCACCACGAATATTTGTATCGATGTTTTTTTTATTTTATTTTTTTACTTCAAACACTATATTTTGAAGTGCCTCCGAGCAAAAGGATACAAGAAAATTGAGTATTCCTATTTACCCTGTGATTCTCATAGTATTTTAGGGTGGCGAAAAGCTTTTTCGTAAGTTTACTGTACTGTCCTTGGGCTGCAGCTTATACGAACCCATTACTCCCTAAATAGTACAAAGAGTGCTCATTAGGATAATGGAGCATTGAGCGGGGTCGGTGTGGAAGCGAGTCTCGCGCTCTCGTATCGTACTGTCCCGGTATTCATTCTGCACGTCGTCTCGTTTCTTGTGTGCATCGACACGCGCATCGTAGCCCATGTTGTCAAAAGATCACAACTCTGTACTATACGCGTTAAAATAAATTTCCCTCTCCCTCACGGACCTGAAAATTCCGCCCACGAGGCCTCGATACTGCCATAGCCGACGTAACAGACAACAATATTTCAATCGCATCGCAAATTGTATTTATACTATAGTTTCGCCGAAAATAGCAAGCCACGTGTCGGCGAAAAGTCTTGTTTGCCCTATACTTTTTTTTTGCTTTAACTTATCGCGGAGCAACGTTCTTAATGAAGTGAAAACTTTATAAGGTTGAAAGTTGGCTGGATCAATTGAACTCGAAGGCAAACAATATAGAGGAACTTATCGTGACTCACTTAACCCTCTTTTCTCACGCTTATGTGCCCAATGCATACACAGGCACACGGCTAGTTTTATTCCTGATGTACTATTTTTCATTTTTTTTTATCAACTATGGTAAGGCGCGCAGGTGCTCGCGACGAAAAGGTCCACCCGATACGCGCGGGCACAGCAAGAGAATAGTAAGATTAATGTAAAGACGATAAAGCTATGTAATTAGTAGGATTCAAAAGAAGAGAATAATTTTTTTTTTTAACGCAAAGAAATCGGTGACAAAGTTAAAATCTCGCGAGTTGCAACGGGCAAACCTTTATTGTAGCGCGTTACATATATACACACACACGCGCGCGCACACGCACACATACACAACAGTATATATGTATTATATACGAGCCATGCTCGTTCGAGAGTTCCATTCATTATCGTATATATGCATCGCGTATTCACGTGCCGCACGTGATCGTGATTGCTCTGTTATATAAGTTATACTAAAGCGTAAAACTAGTACAATGAAGTATAGTGGAATATGAAAAGCGTACAGACGAGATGATGAAGGGGCAGACACGATCTCTATGTGCCAGAAGAATTTCCACTATTCATGGCGATAGAGTTGTAATGAAAGAAAAATAAAGTTCGCAGACTAGCTTTGCGATTTAAGGTCAAACCCGTGAGGTTATTTTCAAAGAGCCTCGCTCGTCTCAACCAAAAAACAAATAATCATTTAGTAGTAATACAAATTCACTAGTATCAATTAGAAAATTCGACTATTAGGAGTGATTTTTTTTAGTAAAACGATAAAACTTTGATAAAACAGTAAAGCCCCAAGTGACACGACAGTTCAACAAAATAGAAATAATCAATTTACCAAATATAGCGATGTGTTATTAATGCTAAGCGGTTTTGGAAAAAATAAAATAAAAAGAACAGGTGATCTGCGAACGAAAGTACATAGGTAGAGGACGTACAAATATCAGTAGCAAATGAGGATTAATGAATGGTACAGATCCAACGTGTAACAGATATATCTCGTGAGAGAGCGGGCAGTGCGAGTTTGTATACATAACATATTATCGATTCGGCATCGATTGGTTTCATTTCCGATTTATACGTTCTGCCTTACGATTCTTTTTCTTTTTTTCATGTTCACGTGTCTTATGTATCTTACCTTTTTGGACACTTTGGACGTGAGGTCAAAAGGGGCCCCTCCACAGTGTCCTCGAGTGTTTGCCATTAAGCTCTCTTTCTCTCTCTCTCTCGATAGAGCAATTGATAGATCGACTCTTTCTCTCTTTCGTTTGGTTTTTCTTTCTTTTTTGTTATCAACTCATATTGTTTCATCGCTTTTCTCGCTCGCTCGCTCTCTGTTTTTTTTTTTACGATCTATCGATTATTTTTCGTTCTCTTTTTTGTTTCTTTACGTTTTTTTTTTTGTTCTATCAACGCCCACGCGAGTAGCTCTACAAGGGACAAGAGATATGTTTTGTTTAAAATATATATCGTGAGGGCTCCCTTCCGATCGTCGATGCTAGAGCGGAAGGGCCTCGTCGAGGGTCGCAGACTCTCTCGCAGCTCGTGGGTGATATAACACACAAGTTCGAATCGCCGGTAGAGCCGTCCAAGCCAATAACGTTGAAGTTCACCGTTGGCTCACACCCCCGTCATCGACCACGAACCCCCAACAAACCCTTCGCCACAGACCCTCCCTCTCGGAATTCCCATTTATTCGCCACTCTCTTCGTCTTTTCAATCCTCCAGCATCGATTACTCGAAATTCGAGCCAAAGAAAATTATATTGTAATTGCAATAAATTTTTCACCCGATAATCGATCTGATATGAAACATTTTTTTAGCCTCGAATTACCCATATCGGAGGCTTCGATCCTGGACAGAAATGATCAATGGTCGAGTAGACTTTGTATTTAAAAATTGACATCGCAATTAGTTCAATGATAAACTTTGAAGACCGAAAGAGTAAAAGTATTGTCTTTCTCGATAATATCTCATTTCTATCGTTCGAACGTCGCGACAATCCTCGTTCTCCAATTCCCGATCGAGCAGACTCAAACATTATCTACACATCATATATATATATATATACATGTGTAACATATTTTGTGTGTGTGTGTGTGTGTATGTGTGTGTGTGTGTTGCGTGAGTGAGTGAGAAGTTGCAAGCTGTGTGCAGCAACGAATTTTTGGATGCTGAGATACGTTGCAGTAAACGAGGATTGTTACCACGTTCATACATTAACAACAATTACAATCGCGTATTCATATAATATAGCGTTATATGGATTATAGATTAATTACAAATAAATGATTATTGAACGCAGATACGTGGACTTTGACGTGAACGTTTCTGCGTTCATCAAACTAGTGTACCTGAAATGTATAGAAGGATGATGAAGATGCGACGTTAGATTAGATTTATAAGTAACGATGTCTCCGATTATAGTATATTAAACTATGTCTTTCGATTTTACTTCTTTCTTTTTCATCTAATGTATATATAGGTATGTATAGAATATTTATATTTATTTATATAAGTATAAGAAAGTTCATGCACACCTCAATCTTTCTGCCCTCAACCACGGTGCCGTGTAGCCTCTCACGTGCCCGGTCCGCGTCAGCACTATTTGCGAATGTTACAAAACCGAATCCCTGCATGCAAGGACAGACAAAACAACATGCATTATAAACTCAACTTACAGACTGCCACGCTCGACGGGGCGAGGCTTTTATAATGCGTGCGCCCCGCCGACACATCATCTCGATCGGCGCGCATAAAATACGCAATCCAGATCGTGCCCTCGATCACGATTTAATTCATCGTCAATAAATATACAACAACAATAATAACAATAACAATAATAATAATAATAATAATAATAATAATAATAATAATAATAATAATAATAATAATAATAATAATAATAATAATAATAATAATAAAAACAATAATATTAACATTGGCATAGTTAATATTCATATTCACGTCTT
Source organism: Stenichneumon culpator (assembly GCA_964017025.1). Lineage (NCBI taxonomy): Eukaryota > Metazoa > Arthropoda > Insecta > Hymenoptera > Ichneumonidae > Stenichneumon > Stenichneumon culpator. Next base: position 11,669,717 of record OZ024779.1, on the reverse strand, counting down.
CGTCATATCACAATTTACGTATTTCAGTAGAAAAAAATTTGAAAAAAAATAACCATAAATTGAATAAAGATTTATCACGTCGTTCATTTTTTCATTGTCAGTTACGCCGCGGTGAGAAATTTATTGATTCAATATACGGCTCTCCTATTCGATTATATTTTTCTCCGCTACTGTCTTCTTCTTCTTCTTCGTATTTATTGGCTCTCAATGCTTCATTATAGGTTTCTTTCAGTTGTATCAGAGATATCGGGTCGCAGATAATTAAACGAATGCTATTCGAGCGCGATGTGAATCATGGTGAGAACCGTTGGGAAAGAAAAGAATTTCTATCCTCAAAGCGTCTATCGACAATGTTGACGATAGTACTTTTTTCCGTGAACTGAGAAGTCTCTGGCTGTAAGAATTTCCCCTAGGCGATACAATCGAGAAGTCGAAGTTTGATTAGGAAAGGTTCGACGGAAAGTAGCGGCCACGCCATTTTATCATTTATCGAAGTATCCTCATCAAGGAAGAAAGAAAGATTTCGAGGCGTATTGAGCTTTCTGTCGGCTTCGAGAACTTTTAACTAGCGACTGTGAAATATATATATATATATTAGACATTATAATTGGCACTCGGTATCGGTACGATCGATACGAAAACTTTCGCTAACAATGGGAGGTTAATATCGATTGTATCTCTTGGCGTCACACCCGACGTCGTTTTTAACATTTTTTTTACCTTCTTTTACCCCCAAACCGAAAGGAATGGATAACAATTCTTCAATAAATCAACACGATATATGTAACGATCAAATTATTGAACGCGCGTTTTTAAAGAGTCAGCCGTAACTTACGAGAACCTTTTAATTGAGCCACTTAAAGCGGAAGCCACTGACAAAATTCGTGAAGATGCCATGTAATCGATTTTTACAAACGCTGCAGAATAAAAAAGAACAAGAACAAGCTCGGCAAGGTGGTTTTTCCTGGAGCCGCACGTGAGATCGTGTCTGAGCTTCGCCATTGCACCATGCACTTTTTTTACTCGCGTTGTTTTCTTATCCGATTGGAGGAAAATTGCACGTGGCATGCACGCACCCCGAGGGATCGACGCCAGAGTGCAAAAAGACAGAATAACCACGTTGACGAGGGGTCGAGACAGAAGAAGAACGATAGACTCCACGTACGGGGGGGGGGGCGGGGGGAGATCGAGACGATCAGTGACTTAATGAAAAGTTATGAAAGCTCGAGCGAGCATCGCAGTACGATCTGAGATTTTCTAAACTCTCTTGCTCTGCACTTAATTTCTTTCCCCACCGCGTTTTTCTTGTTTAAAGTGTGCTTTTTCATTTTATTTTTTTTAATGAGGTGCACCCGTTACCTTCGCTACGCTTCATAGTATACGATATGGATAATTATTATGCCTCCTCGTAGATCCACCTTGTCAGACACGCGATCAGACTCTCGACGTGATTTTTTTCTCCGCGGCGCGAGTGAATTTTTTTTTCCCTTCACCCTTTCCTTACTTATTTCTCATGAATGTTTCATGACTCGAATACGAAACGCTTTTACCAAAACATTAAAAGAATGAATAAATTCACATCGAAGACGAAGAAGAAGAAGTGGTAGCGAAGAACTGTTTGTCAGTCGTAGCTAACAAGTATACATGTTTGCGGTAGAAATTTTTTTTTTTATATAGATAAAATAAATGTAATAGAAATAAAAAAAAAAAGAGGCGAGCGAAGATCGTGATCGGATTAGTGACCGAAGCTGCAAACAACGTTAAGTAAAAGCGTTCTAAACAAATACGTATACACGAGGTGTCATTATACAAGAGTGATAAATATTCAAGACCGGGATCGTGAGTCTGTGCCCGATTATACATACTCTCAAATTAACTTGAATCATTACGTGAGTTGATTAATCATGTCATTATTCGTGTACGTGTGCGTATGTGTGTCCGTAATGTAAGTCTCAAATTGTTGCGTGTTTGTAGTATTTAGTGTATCGTTGTGCCAGGGACTTCCGGTGAAAGCTTTTTCAACCACCGAGAATACAACACGTCAATTGATTTTAAAAACCATCGTCGATTGAATTTTTGTCACATGAAATTTCAAGGCACGTGTCGTCGATAATGTAACTGAGTGTCGATCGATCAAAACAGCATCTGCATATCTTGTTCTAATAAGTTTTCATTAACGTTATAAGAGATGTTTTATATAATATCTAACAGAGACACAGACTTGAGGAAATGGTTAATCTATACGAAGCGATTATGGAGTTCGTTAAAACATGAGCCAATTTTGTTCTTTTTCTCATAATAATCATTGAGACGAGAGGAACCGAATCAACTTACGTAAAACGTGCTGTCTTACTATTTACATAATACAATAAACAATAACAAAGGACCAAAATCAACTTTTCAAATTATCAACTGTTGCCTTTTAATTGAATCGATTGCAAATGCCTATGTGAATGTTTGTGAAAGACAAGAGAGGAAAGTTTTCAAAAGATGCACACAACGTATGATCTTGCTTGATGCATTATTATTTCTGTAGATTCATGCTTGCCGACTCTATCTTGATCTGTTGATATTCGATATAAATGATCAATTTAATTTTAGTAACATAGCCAAGATTGTTAGAAGATATAGTTCAAACTGTGAGAATTCAACGACACTTCCTTGAAATTTCGATATAATAAGAATAAAGGAAGAAAAAAATAAAAGAATTTGATTTTCTCATCTCGAGTGACAATTCGGCGTGGACCCCGAATCCGATTACATATCTGTGAGTAATATCTAAATGATAACGAGATGCGGAAGGCTTTCTAGCTATAGAAAAATGCAACAGCTCGTCTAACAACTACGAGGACTAACACCATTGGTTATTATTATTCATGTCGCAAAAAAAGAAGGTAATATATATATTTTATATATGTGTAACAATAATAAATATATGAACTGCTTACTTCGACACGAAATATCAGTGCAAAATACATGTATCTGACGCTGAGATGGATCGTTTGAAAAGCACTTTCGAAATAAGCGACTTTGTGCTTTTGAAACGACACTACTCGACAGCCCGTTATTCTTTACGTTTTCCATTTTCTTTCAGTTTTATCAAAAATCAAATACGTATGCTATATCGTTTACTGTCTCGATCATTAAAAAATGCTGCCTTTCCATTTTGGGGGGGGGGGGGGGGGGAGATGCCACATTCCATTTACATTGATGAAGCAGCTTTGCGCGAGGAATATGTGTATCACAGGCCCCACTTCAATAAGTATATAGTAGTATATATAAGAAAATACGGCTAAAGCACAGTGCTTTTACGAAAAATTGGAAAAAGGTATCTACCCGCCGAGTCTAGCTTGGCGATTTGCGGAAGATATATAATTATTATTATTATTTACGTTCGTGTGCATCGTGATTTGGTGTGTATCTGTCCTATGTGTTCGTGAGTGTGCGTTTGTCGTATGTTTGATATAATAAGAATATATATTTACTAATATCATTGTAAGAAAGCAGGTATGATGAGACTGAAATGGTTTTGACACGAGGCGAGAGAGAATCGATCATAGTTCATTCAAATGAAAAAAAAATTATTTCACCCTTTAATAACTCATAGGTGAAAAAAGACGATGATCTTATATCCGCGCTTGGTGAAAGAGCGAACACGAAAACCATATGTGCTTAATTGTTCTTTTTTGTTTACTTTGTAAAATGTGAATTTACAAATACCGATCCATTCCAAAGAGATCCGCTCTCGCTTCGTAACTTACAAACAACATGGTGATACGCTGGCAACGCTTCGAGAATCAATGGTACTTCCGTAAATAGCTTATATTCGGTTTCTCAAGGATTTAATGAATAATCCTGATGGCGAGGGTTTTCTTCGCTTGGCATTTATAGAGGCGAAGGATCGATCGATTTATGCTCCACACAAATATATGCACTGCGCCTTTTAGGCACATAAACATCAGCAAGAATATCAACGCCGTATAAAATCTGATTCATTGCCTTCACCTTTTCGTGTCATACATGTTTATGGCAATTCAACGGACATAGTGATAGTTGAATTCGTTAACGAGCCCGTCAGAAGCGAAATTACGACGATGAAAATTGTCGGAGGTGAAGCCCCTTTTTCTCTTTTTCATCCGCTTCCTCTTTCACCCTCTTTAAACGTTAACGAGAATGCTTTCGCAACGTTCTAAAATCTGCGAAATCGCTGTTAACGATTCCATGGAAAGCCAGAGCCATGGAGGACGAGCGGATTAGGGGAAACAATACACGTGAATGAGGTCATTGGTAACAGCAATGTATGCAGTGATGCATGCATGCATCGGGTGTCGAAAATACTATTAGTACCAACAACACGCTAGAAGGGAGAAAGATAAGTTAGAAGTGAACAATTGGGTGATTGATTGATAAGAAAGAGATCGATTGGTGAACAGCGGCGGGAAGATACCTTCTTCATTCAGCCTAGACTTGACAATAAGCAAAAAAAAAGATCTATAAAGATGTTGAATGACTGAACAACCATACGTGATCGCCTTTTTTTTACTTAATTTCAACTATCGTTTTAACTTTTTTGCATTACAATCATAATCGTAGGGGTCAAAAAGTATTATATAGACTAAGTGATGCTCCAAAAGTTTGTAGGCGTCGCGAGAAAAGCCCGATACCATAAACTTGTCTGAGCTAAAGGGTACTCGACGCGGATACGACTCGCGTATTAGTACGAAGCGTGATTGGTTGTTAAACGCGGGTTGCGGATGCGACACGCGACGCGAAATTGCGGTGTTTGCCATGTAGACGACAACGTCAAGATAAAACTACCATGCGTCGGGGTGATGGACTTTCGACTAGTGGAGCAAGGTTCGTTCATACTTAAGGCCGCTTTTTTACGAACAATAAATCCTACCCGATAACCATGCAAACGTAAGAAAAGAAAACACAGAAGAATTGGTAAGAATGAGCACTTTAATATCATTCAACTACTAGATGATTACTGGGCATCGGCACGGCTGAAAAAGACCAGCAGGAGCAGTACCGAAACGGTTAGCAGTACAACCTATGGTAATTCTGGAGCCGATATCGAACGAAGCTTTTCATCGACGAGTGAACGAGAGCGAGTAAAGCCGGCAAATGGTGGAGCAAAAGGCAGAGGAGGATGAGGAGTTTGCCGTGAGGGGTCAACGAGTGACTGGGCAGCAACCAAGAGAATCGAGTATGGGCAATCTCTCTCTCTCTCTCACTTTATGCTCTATATATATTACAAAAAAAATGTCTGGCACAGTGATTGGCTCAATGAGAGAAAGCCAATCACTGTGTCTTAAACTCCATCGCGCAATGTATAAGACCAGCAACTATGGCATATCGTAGTACGTATATCGATAGTACTCGAGGTAACGCGGTACTGAATATGCAAGCTCACCCCGGATGCCGCATGTCGGTACGATGTATTACTGCGGGGATCTTATCCCCGCAAGAGAAACGCCAATGTAGGTGGTGTACGCGATCACACAACCGCCCTGTCATACATATTAATTCAGAGCACTTTTGCATTTCAAACTAACATTCGACTGTGGTGACGCGTTTGTGTATATGTACGTGTGTGGGTTTTTTTTTTACATTTGCGCGTAAAAGCTATTTAGGAAAAACTTTGAGGGATGTTTGGAAAGATAGATGAGGAATGGCGTTGTTTCTGTATGAAGGGGACGAACTGTCGTCTCCCGACGTAAGATACGGTGACACAGAGGTGAACGAGAACAGAGAGAGAGGATGACACGTACTCTTTGGTGGGATGAAACGAGAAACTATGCATGAACAGTCGCAGGGCTACTTTCGATGTAGCCAAGTCAAAATGCTCTCTCGCCATGCTTCACTTTTAACTTGATTGCAAAGTTCGAAGGTGCTCTGACGTATCCCCAATGCGCTCGACTCCATTTGCGAACATTAGTGTAGCGCACGACGGAGATGAATACTAGTTTTATGAAGTTCCCACAAATTGGGGAACGAAGTTTGAACTAACCTAAGTGTGGAGATATCGATCGATCTTTTGTTTCGCCATCTTGTAAACACGAATGACAGTTTTCTATTTCGCGCAATGCGTTGCCAACGCTTGCTGAAAAAACAAACATCGCGGAGGGCACGCAGGGTATTATCGGTTATTTCGTTTTTTATGTATATTTATCGTAGAAACATAACTGGGATCATGAAAATTGTGTTAACTAATTCAACGTGCTAAAAAAACGATTTAGTTAACCCCCCCCCCCCCTTTTTCGTTTGAAGCAACCCTGCGCGCCCTTCCGAAATATTTAAAAAATCTCATTCCCGCGACTTACAGAGTTCCAGGATGTCGTTGTTTCATTTAGCAGGCCCACGTGAAACTTGTCCGTTAAACTTTTCCAATAAAGCAACAGCTCGTCACGCGAATATGGCGAGGACACGTAAAGTGCGCCTGGTGAAAGTGTAGTTCGCGGCTTATCGAGTTTTACTCAAGGTGAGAGAGAAGAGGCTCGGACGAGAAAAAAAAATCGACAAGTATCAAACGAAAAGGACCATATACAGCTGCGTTTGCAAGAGCTTTCGAAATATGGAGATCTAAAAAAAAACATTGTCCCGCGTGTAATAAAAACGTCGAAAAGTTGCGACATCCTGGAATATATTGTAAGATTCGCTTCACGAGAATAATGAATTGTGATGATTTTTATTCGTGAACGACCAGAGGGCCGGGTGAGCTTACCTTGCTTCCTCTCTCGTTAAATATGATCTCTACATCAAGAATTGGTCCGAATTGCTGTAATGATAAAGATAGTATTAATTAGTTAATGAAAATAATTGGATGTTAATGCTGCATTTAAAAAAATAAGTATCGAATTATTCGAACGTCGAAAACTTGAGGGTGAAACAATAACAACTTCTCACCCCGAACATAGCTCTGAGATCAGGATCTCGGAATCGAAATGGTATATTGCTGACGTGAAGCCGTTTTGGTTGTCCTTTGAGATCTGTACCCTGGCTAGCTGTGGCTGGTGTCGTGGCGCCAGAGGTAACTGGCACTAGAGCGGTACATTCAACACCGCTCTCTGGACTCGCGTCGTTTCCGCCGCCGGGAGTCGGAGCTGCTTGCTGTCCGCCACCTCCCGCCGCCGCTGCGGCCGCTGCTGCAACCGCTGCCTGAAACACTTCCGACTGTAACGTCGAAAGAAAATCATCGCATGAATAAAAGGTATGGTAAAGGTAACGATTTATAAATATAATTAAGAATTGAGGCAATAGTTGTCTGCTGTTTTATTGAGGAGACACGGTCAGTGATGGGAGATTGGAGGGAAATTTCCCTGGGAGGGAATGTTTTTTAACACGGTACGAGATAGGCGAGGGAGAAAATGAGTGGGGGAATCTGGCATCACTGGACACGGTTCTAATAAATCGAATGGAAAAGTTTGCGGTTAGATTTTGTCGGGCAAGACGCAGAGGAAAACACGGTCTGACCGCTAACTTTACTGGAAGCTCGATGTTCAATGTGTAAATGTTTATTTAACATTATCATTTAATGTTTAATGTGTAAATGTGCGCTTCGCTTTGACATTTCACAACCGAATAAATCAATATTTCGTTATATTTCAAGGAAACAATAGCAATCAATTGTGAAGAAAAAAACCGAGTTTTAACAAAATAAAATAAAATGAAATACCACATACTCAACTCTAATCGGAGGTATCTCGTTATTGCCGAGTTTGCGGTAACGAAAGCCGTTCACCGAGCGCACCAGAAAGCTATATGCGCAACCCACGGTTGCCAATTTTTTATCGATCAGCGAATACACTAGAATAAACGAATCTCTCTCACAACCGATGTTCCCGTTATAAATCTCGATACTTCTCTCAGTTGAGCATTCTATACCCTCCGTGCATCCCTCGGCTAGGCTAGAGAGAGACAAAAATCGAAAGCCGCTATTCGTTACGTTCAACCGCACGTCCAATACTATGAAAACTGACCCGTTAACTCATTCATATATGGATTTTTGGCCATTTATTCAAACGTGTCACGTATTACAGACGTGGATATTAATCTCTGTCGAACCCGTAGTGTTGTAGCTCGATAGCCTTTCGTTACCTGAGGGCACAAAATTATGACGCCGGACATTGACAATTGGCGAAAGAAATTTCAAGGTACGATCGATATACTTGTATTAGTATTTTGTTTATGTTGGGTTGGCAAAGCCCAGTGCTCAAATATGCAAACGGATGTTTGTAACGACGCAGGAAATAGTTTTGGGGCGAAGTGACGACTTTGTCTCCCGTACACCGATTACGTGAAGCGGATCAGGAACGTGGGAATATCGTTTTTCCAGGGCACGTGTTCGCCGTAGTAAGCGGGCGAGTGGAAACAGAGGACCACCGATGTTGAAGTGAGCGTGGAAGCGAGAAGTAGACGGGAGCTGGAGCATAGTCCGTGACCGCTGTAGACTCGGGGGCGACTGAGGGAATGCCGGAGAGGTTCGAGTTTCCTTCGGCGTACACGTTATTCTGTCTGTACTGTCCTTTAACAGGCCCAGTGGCTCCTGCTTCGCATCTTTTTTTCACGTGTGTTTCGTCGACAAGAATTTCAGCATTCGTTGACATTGTCGTCTTTACGATCGAAAACACCAAAGTAAACGGACAATTTATCTATTCTACGTAATTTTGTTTCTTCGAGTGGTATTTATAGTAATGCAGAGAAAAGTTTGTTATTATTTAAACGTGACCGCTGTAGACTCGGGGGCGACTGAGGGAATGCCGGAGAGGTTCGAGTTTCCTTTGGCGTACACGTTATTCTGTCTGTACTGTCCTTTAACAGGCCCAGTGACTCCTGCTACGCATCTTTTTTTCACGGATGTTTCGTGGACAAGAATTTCAGCATTCGTCGACATTGTCGTCTTTACGATCGAAGACACCAAAGTAAACGGACAATTTATCTATTCCACGTAATTTTGTTTCTTCGACTGGTATTTATAGTAATGCAGGGAAAAGTTTGTTATTATTTTAACGTGACCGCTGTAGTCTTGAGTTTCCTTTCGGCGTTCACGTTATTCTGTCTGCACTGTATTTTAACAGGCCCAGTGGCTCTTGCTTCGCATCTTTTTTTCACGTGTGTTTCGTCGACAAGAACTTCAGCATTCGTCGACATTGTCGTCTTTACGATCGAAGACACCAAAGTAAACGGACAATTTATCTATTCTACGTAATTTTGTTTCTTCGAGTGGTATTTATAGTAATATAGGAAAAAGTCCATTATTATTTAAATGGTGTCATCAGCGCGAGCACTTACGATGGCTTGTTGGTCGACGCCATTGGGAGGAGGTGGAGGACTGAAGCTTGCTGTTGCCGTTGCGCCCGGTGCTCCAGCTGGATGTTGAGCTCCTGACGATGCTTGGACCTGCGAACCACCAGGAGGTGGCTGTTGTGGAGCACCGCTATTCTCCTCCTTTGCTTGCGCCGGAGGCGGTGGCTTTACGTCCCCGGCACTACCGGCAGCTCCGACAACGCCGGTCACACCGTTCACCGGCGGTGGAAACACACCCCCTCCGTAAGGCGCAGCCATACCTGTCTGCACCATGTGCTGAAATTACAAAAGAAAAAATCATCTTTTAATAAAAATCATTCCATCTATACGACAAACTATTCTCTAGAAATGTTTCTACCTCGAGTGACAATTATACCAGTGAGAATAAATGGAGATCAAAAAAAGTGTTCCCTTAACTCATGATCTCAGATCAGAAACAAAAAAAATATTCATTTTCTCAATCGATGCCTCGTGTGATTTGAGCTCAAAACAGATTTCGTATTCGCGCTCATCGCGAATAAAAATTACTTTTTGGTACAATAATCGATGGAAATTTATAAGTGTCGGGTATGATTGTACGTGTAAGAAAACGTAAATCGGCCTCCTCGATAAACCGCATAGCTTGAAGCAGTAGAGCTCGAAGCACACACAAGCTGGGAATGGTGAGATATCAAGCGCATTCAGCGGGAGGGCCACGGATAATGGACGATAGGATAATTAGCGGCTAGTATTCGAGGCTCGCTCCCAGCAGGCTACTCTACATTCTGCTATACATATGTCTCACAAACTGACGGGAATTACTCTCACGGAAGTTTGAATATTCGATCTGGTTGGATGTCTACAGTGATGGGCACTTTAGTTAGTAATTCTTCTCCATTCGGAAATCGAGCTTTTTGAAGGTGATGTATTTTAAGCGCAACAGCGACGATACGGCAACAAGCTAGAGAATAAATTAAAGTCCAGAGATAAGGCAACAGGGTAAACTATGAATCGCTAATTGCATTTCAATTGTTAATCACACCCTACCCGCCTCCGGTCCTTTCCGTGCGTGCACGAGGACTCGAAACGACGCAATGTGTGTCGCTCGATTGAGCTATAAAATTATCGTTTCGATTATCAACAGGGTTCAATCGAAGCCGCTGTGAAAGCCAAGATATTCAAAAACGAAAAAGGCCGTGCAGTAATTGAAAAAACAAAACAAACATTTTACGGTGTTGAGGATGTTGCGTCTAAGATAGCTTCGGCTTTGTCCGTGCGTAACGTGCGTGTATTTTCAATATCCAAGAAAAATAAGGTTCGGCTTTGTCCGACGGTAACTCAGAAGATACCCAGGGGGAGAAGGCGATTGATGGGAAGACGCGAACGGACTTGGAATGGAGAAAGATAGAAACTCGTGATAGAAAGAAGGAAAGATTATTCGATTGTCCATTCAGTCGCCATCCGGCGCCGTGTGCTCGTGAATGTGTTTTCGCTACTGGCTCGTTCGTGACGGGAGAGAAAAGAGTCGAGGAAAGGCACGAATGGACGAATGGTTTGCCCTTGCGCTAGCGTACACTTGCAATGCTGATTGGTATACCTCGTCCACCCTCGCGAGCTATAGTTACATGTAAGTATGCCCCCCTCCGTGACACTATACCCGGTGAGTTATGCCGAGTGAATAATTTATTGGGCAACGGCCAGCGACGCCGGACACGCGCTGCAACGACGAAAGAGGAACTGGAGATATTTAAATAGATGGAAGCTTGAAAAAGCCAGATGAAAATACAATGTCTCGACTGATCGGAAACAGGAGCGACCCAGAAAGAGCCTTTTGGTAAAAACTCGTGCAGAGAACTGCGTAGCGCAACAAACCCTGGGGAACTTGCCCGGGACATGGAAATTGCCACGAATGTGTGTTGTAACAGCTAAATTCTGAGGGGGCCAAGTACATCGGTCACGAATCAAATTATAATGTCTCGAGGTAGACTTTTGCGTCCTCTCTCTTTTGGAAGGGGCGACCAATCGAGTTTGCAGAATGTACAGAGCTATTTATAATCGATTTATCCTCACAAAAGTTATTTGATAACTCGTGTACCGAGGTCTATTTAATGATAATTAAAGTTTCCTTAATTATTGTTGTTAATCTTTTAGATTATTTTTTAAAATAAATGTACCCCACTGATATTTACATTAATGATGTAATACATTGAACAAAACAAAAATTGGAATTTTTATGATTCCCCAATCTCCGTTAATTCTCCAGACTCAGGCATTCCCAGTTAAATACCCCAATTCGTATTAATTACCGGCAAGCAGCAAGTCTCGAGAGAGAAAGGGAAAATTTTGTTCCAGCGTCTCTAATTCATGTGACTCGTATAGCGTTTGTCAAAGCGAAATAGTCGCGACAGCGCTCTCACGATTCTACATCGACTCCCGCAATCCTCGACCCGGAGAATTCCCCTCTCGCGTTTATTCCCTTTAGAGCGCTGTGCAGGCTATCTTCTCTACTGTCGCTTCTGTCGCTTCTGTCGCTCTGATGCGAACGACGATGACCTCGAGAGTCCGAGCGTCGAGGAAGTCGTTCATTGAGAATTCAGGCAGGGTACAAGGGAACTCTATCGCCACGCAGCTCAATCGTCAATCGTCGAGAAACGTAGACAGACGTACCAACTTTGTTCTTCGAAGCGTACCATCGAAATAAAAGGGCTCGCTCGAGAGATTACGACTCTTATAAATACCACACGCAGTTGCTATTCGTATCGATCCGTTGGTCTACGCTCACCGTCTATAGAAAGATTCGAATGTAGGCAAATATGATGTAAACAAAAAAAAATGTATTGGTGTAAATATTCGCCAAGTGGAAAATTTGAGAAAACAGAAAAAAAAAGATTGTCGACAATACTCGACGATAAAGGATCGCTTATGGGGCCATTAAATTTCAGTCTGAATCTCGACTCAATTTTAATCCCACGTAATCTCGAGTGGGAATAGTTGAGGGGACGAAGGATTTAACCGAGTCGGGTGATACAAGGTAGTATCGTATTTATACGCCTACATGTAGGTATATCGGATAAACAAAGAAGGACAGGGAAGCCTTGCTGAGGCGACGATGCTTCACTCGAACGGCACAAAATCCATCTCGTATCTCTTTTCTCAGAGATGAAAAACTTTTCAAGTTCGATATGGCGGGATTTATGCGAGCTGGTAAAGCAGGTGAAAACAAGAACGTCAAGTATCGAAGAAAAGTTATTTAGCCCGACGACGGAAAATGGAAGTCGAGGCTAAAGAGAGTAAAAAAGTTTAGTTGGTTAGTTAGGGAAACGAAACGGCCTTCGGAGACTGTGCTACACAAATTTTCTGTCACTCTTTTACTTTTTTTAATACTCGAACGACGCAATCTTCGTCTCGGTCTTCCTCCCATATAGCGGATAATGAGAAAACTTGGATGGATTTTTCAGTTTATGAATCGAAGGAAACGCTCGCTACGATGAAGGCTAATCCATGAATATTTAATTGAATATATAACGGAGATAATTTTTTTTGTTTTAAGTCATTGAAAGCTTGCGAATGAAAGCGAACGAATAATAAATTGATCTATAGATGCACGATGAAATATTGGTCCACGAAGGGTTTCTCCGAGTTCACTTGCAACTGAAAATATATGTTGTTCGCATTGAGAAAAAAAAAAAAAAAAAAAAAATTGATGTGATTGTGTATATTTTCCTCCCAACTAAGATGTTTGAAAAAGAGTATAGACGCGCAATGCCAACGGGCCGCTATCCCAGCTTGAGCATAGAAGAAAACAAAGGACGGAGGGTCGATTTGGGAGCGATGGTTCGAAGGTTTGTTCGAACGAATAATATGCTCATCGTCCGTGTCGATCTCGAGGATATAATCAGTGAATGAAGATCCCAAGTTTCGTTGCTCAACAGCACTGAACGCCCAGCGCTAAATATAATTTTGTTCGTTCAGTTACTCATCGCCAGAGAATTTCCGCGCGTAGTCTCGAAAATTGAGTTTCACACGAAAATTCTTATTCCCGGACGACGTTTTTCATTCGGACAGTAGGTCTTCGTACATGAGTTTGTGTGTTGAGGAGGGAAGCGGCAAAAGCGTACGAAAGCGAGCGCGAATGCCTCGGGTATTTAGTTGTTTAGGGATCCCGTTTTGCGCTCCGGTTAGTAGGAACCCTGCTGGGCGAAAACGGACGATGAACGGGGAAGGGATCCCTCTCGCGAGCACGAGCCCGCCGGCGGAAGAGAGATTCTGGCACGGTGCCATCTTCGAGCACAAAGGTTCGCCACCGCTCTCAAGCTCATGGCTCTATATACCAGTTTGCTGGTTGGTAGGTAGGGGAGAGCGGGGCAAAACGGAACAGTGGGGCAAACGCAATTTTCCAATAAAAATTTTGGCGACCCATTTTGCCCCATCGATACATCAGGATTTTGTGCCCAGTTTTGCCTCACAGTGCCATCTAAAAATTATTGGAAAATTGCTTTTTGCCCCGCTGTCCCATTTTGCCCCGCTCTCTCCTACTTGTTCTTTGGAGGCAAACGGCCTACAGCTTCGACTCATCAATTTCCGAATGCCCGTATCGGCGACTCGTACACGAGTTAAATTTTACTACTGATTATTCTAGTCAGTATTTTCTGACAAAAAAAATATCAAAAGAACCGGATATGCACTGAGCTAATAGTAATAAATTGTATAGCGGTAGAGAGATCGACGAGTTGGCACTCGAGCGTTACAACGAGAACGAGTACCAGAGTCTCTCACTGTTCCCGATGCGTGTCCTGACGTCACTTCCGGCCAATCAAAAACCATCAACGCGACCCAACCTCGCGGCAGTTGGCGTCGAATTGTCTGGGGACCTATTCTCGACCACGCGCAAGTTTCTTTTTTTATTTAACTTGATACATCACTTTTTTTATTACTATTATCAAAATCATTTTTTACATTTTTAGCGAAACTGACTGTATTTATTGTCTCTATATTGACTGTTTTTATATGCTTCACAGTCGCAGGATTTTCTCAATTTTGACGTCTATCGACTGTGTTACAACTTTATCGCACAAAGTCCGCCGGTTTTGCGGATTCAAGAATATTACATTATATTCTGTACTCGGTGTATCGAACGATATACGAGAGCATTGCAACGTCTGCCGTACAGTTCGTCGTCGAAAGGGACGTCTCGCGTGAGCTTAATTGAACGTAATTCGTGGCTTCATCTCGCATCTCTTCGCAGTGGCCTATATCTTTGTCGTACAAGTGGAAAAAGATGATAGAAAATCACACGTGAATCGAAGAGAAATTGACAAATAATTTTTTTGGTTTTTCTAGCCTTTAACGAATTGGACTTTTTTTTATTCGATCAAAAAAATTGCAAAATTTTTATCATGTTATTTTTTGAAAGAAGGGAACGCGAAAGAGTTGATAGGATCTATTCTTTGCCGTTCAATCGGGAATTGACGAATGGTTTCGAGGCTTGTTTGCTGGCTGGTTCGTCGAGAGAACAGCTCGGAGACCAGCATTCGACTTCCGGTCGATCGATCGAACGACGAGGTCCAACGTCAATCCGTCGACGTCGCACCAACGGCTGAGTACCCCGGCCTGGCACAAACACGGCTGTATATCGACGAGAGAGAGGGGGGAGGAGACGAAGGTTCGGGGAGGTTAAGCGAACCGCGAATTTGAGCGAAATCAATATAGCTGCAGCGTGTAAATTGTATGCAACAACCTCGACCAGGAAGCACAAGGCTTTCGATGGAATTGCGATCCATACGGACAAAGATATACTCGACGATTTTCAATATCACATTTCCAATCGAATTCTATTACGATCGATAGGTCATTGAATTTTCATTGAAGCCTAGGAAATACCGAAGCAGTTATTATAACAATTTTCTCGGTTCAAGCACGAAAATATCCGTAACCGGGTAATTTATGCATGGAAGCAATTTAATTACCCGGGGAATTAAATTCATCGCAGCGATCTCTTTGATGTGGCGTGTTCAAAAATGTATTTATGAGGCATTTCATTAAATCTGTATCTCGTTAGATATTTTGTACATTTCAGAACTTTTCGTTTAAAAATACATTTATCAAGAGAGGCGTCTGGACGCCAAATATTAATATATATATATTTTTTTTAAAGCAAGATGCTACCAAGTAGTTATACTCGAATCTGTCGGACGTGGTCTCTTGAAAACGAAGCATCGACTCGGAACTTTAGAGACACTTTTTCGATGAAAACCGGGCATAACGTTTCGGCAGATGCTGCGATATCGTAATCTTGGGGCCGAAAATTTTATAGTTACGGCTCTGGAAATACCTCGTATACGATTGGAGAAGAAGAATTCAAGATTTATAGGGAATGTTGGACGTTTCTGATTACAGAGATGAAATTCAGCACAAAGGAACGGACCCTCGACTGGCGGGCGAGCGTGCGCGCACATAACACACGCACGCAAGCACGCACACACACACAAACACACACTTACACAAAACCTAACGAATCTGCCCTCACGGAGATGATATCCTATCTGCCTACATGTCCATGCTGTGCAATGAGTATTTTTTCGAAAACTCTGGAGAACCGAGACTGTAACGACACAGTCATTACAGTCAATTAACTTGGTTACACCGTCCTTGAGGAAATTATCTCTTGTGAAATAGGCGACGAAACGAGAGATTCGCGGAAGTAATAACTTCATTTTATTTATTTATTTTTTTTACATACGCTCGATGAACGCAAAATATTGTTTCTTACACGTGGTGTTTTGGAGATTTTTCTTAACGAGAACCAAAAGTTTGAGGAAAATTTATTTCTTCAGCGATTTTCGTAGGATCTCGACGATGTTTACCAGTGCGAAAAATTCATCTGGAGATGCAGTGAGTGTTTCGTCGAGAGGCTACGCGTCAGAGCAGCAGCAGCAGGAGGGAAGCGTGCAAAAAGTGGCGAACTCGTTGTGTCGGTGATGGGAGTGGGAGTGAAGAACGACCGAGAGAGATAGCGATGCTTCGTAACTGTTTCTTCGATACTCGAGAAAAAATCCTAGCTGGATAGAATCTAACCGTTGACGACGCAACAACTGTTGCAAGAGCATCGCAGAAATTTGCCAATGTTTACAATATATTCCTGAAATACCAAGTGAATGTGTTTCGTATTAGTAAAGAATATTTCGCTTGACCGACACCGAAAAGCCGCGAACCGTGATGACTCTTCAATGAGACGCTACCACGCCCACGATACAAAAACCGTCGTGTTCGCAGTAAAAAACATTTTTAGCGTTCCCGAATTCATGTGAAATTAAAGATAATCGTTAGGAGTAATGGTTTCAATAAATCTATGCAAGAGCAGAACGAAATTTGTTGTTATTCCTGTTGTAAAATAACAGGGTTGGAATAAACAAAAATAAATGGTAGTTTTGTGATCAGTGGGAAGGCCAATGACAAGTGACAAATTAAAGTTACATATATATGTATACGTCTGTCGCAGAGACGGAGAGAAAGAAGGAGAAAGATTAAAACAGTCGGGTGTTTGCGTGTGTCGGTTACAAACACTACACTTTATAGTTTGCACTGGCCATCGTAACCATTTTGTCTCTTCGAGTCTCGACTTCGTCGTTCATCTCTGTCGCGATAGTTTGAATCGGTAAACGCCCGATGCACGGGTTGTCTAAGCTCGTGGATCGTGTGAATTATTCATTGAGTAGTCTAGAAAGAATAAGAGGATTGCCGGAAATGTCTCTTGCATCCCCTAGCGCCATCGTTCTCCCCGTCTAGGGGTGACTCTGTGAGTCTGTACGGTAATATTTAAGTATTCAAGACTCGTTCGACAACAGCCTTAACATGGCATTGTAAAAGATTTTTTTTCTGCTCTTCGCCAGGGTTAATTAACGAAAATTATTGAAAATATCGAAATTCATTGACTCAATCCGTAATTCATCTAAAATCATGTCAGTCGTCCACATTTGACTTTGAGGAAAGAGAAAGGTCGGCGCGCAGATGGTCGAAATATATATATATATATATATATATATATATATATATATATATATATATATATATATATATATATATATATATATATATATATACACAGACACACCGCGTAGAATTCTCTCTCCCCTCGGCTTTCTTTTTCTCAGCCTTACATTCGCCGGATCGTCCCAGGGGACTGAAAGTGAGTCTCTCTCTCTCTCTTAGGCGACACACAGGCAAGCGACAAGCGAGAGCAGCTGCCTGGCTCAACGTTCCCTGATTCTGTCGCTACGAGATGGAGCGAAGCGGCGAAGCACGCCGAGAGCGAGCGCCGGGAGCAAGCAACACCAAAGACGTATGTGTCGACGTAAAGGACCTCAATCTCTTGCAAGAACATCGAAGCACCGAAGCTCAAACGCTTTTCCCATCCGCTGTGTCGAGACGATACGCTCGAGCTGTTATTAAAAACTGCGGTAGATACTGCGGTAAGCTCGGAGAAGCTTGTATAGAGAACGAGAGATTGTAAAAGGGGTAGAGGAAAAAAAAAACGAGAACCGACGGGCCGGGCTTCGAAACTTGTCATAAACTCTCTTTTTATCCACCAGACTGCGGACCACGCTCGCTTGCCTCATGCTCAACGAGGGTAAAACTTTTAATAAACTACCGACGCTGCGCTGCCACAACCACCACTAAATTCTATCAATTTTTCCCATTCTCTCATCCCATACACAAGTTCGAATAATAACGGCAAAAAAAAAATCGTTTCAAAACAATTAAAAAATAAATCTATCGAAAATAAAAGGTACGGTTTTGATTTGATTAGTTGCGATAATGAAATATTGAGAGGACGACACGAAAGTAATCGGAAAAAACAACGACACCGAGTTTTTGAGACCTTGGTAGCTCGGTGCTTTGTGAATCGCGTGTTCCGCGTCGATTACCCGTCAGCGAGTAAAACTCGGCGGGACGACCCGGCAAGCCAGAGTTGGCTGTTAAAGGGGTTGAGAGACACGGTGTACGGAGAGCCTGGTCGGTACACATGGAAACGAAAAACTAGAGAGGGAGAGAGGAAAGGAGATTGAAAAAGAAGTGAAAGAGAGAAGTGTGCACGTATAATATATCCGTCAAGTGTACTAGACCCATACTGGTACGGCGACCACCGATAGAGAACCTCAATCGCCGCCCCTCTTGAGATCCACCTTCGAACGGAGGCTTTTCTCCCTTGGGTCGGATTCATTTTTTCAATGGGCAACACGCAGCACGGTCATTACTATATAAGTTCTAGAAAAAATTCTCACGGTTTTTTTTACTTATAACCATGTAAAAAATTCGATTAAATCGCATATATATAACATTTAGAACAACAACAAGATATCTGTGTATATACTAGCGAGTTGAAGTAACTTAATTCTTTTGCACAACTCATCGGAACGCATGGAATAGGTGAATGCCTATCAGGATCTGAGACTCCCCAGGGGAAGTTGGAATAGTCAGGGAAAGGGTCAAACATGTAAATAAATACTCAGGTTTACTCTACTCTAGGACACAAATAAACGACACTATCGAACTTTAAAAAAATCTAAATAACATATATATCTGCAAAAAAAAAATCAGTCACCGCAAAATTTTGTTTTTCAAATGACTCGGACAAAGATGAACTACAAAAAGTCATATCGTTATTGAATTAAAAAAAAAGGATTGTCTCTCAGCACAGAGCCCCCATACGCGAAAAATTTCGTAGCTCTAATGCGTTGTACGGCGTCTTCCGAGAAATCGTTTCGGCGTAAGAAAAAATAAGAAAAAAAAAAATAAAAAAAAAAGCTCACGTAGCCTCGGAGATGCGGCCTGCTCCTCTGATTAGCGGGTCAAGAATGACGAACGATTTAATAGAGGGGCTCTATGGCGCGTAATAACAGAGAGTCTTTCTCGCTCGCTCGTAAAGATGAAGCGGAAAGTGTGAGCGAAAGAGAAGTGGATATCCCTTTGGACTGAAGGGTCAGCGTCTATTCTCGAGGATCGAGAGAATTTCAGGGATAAAAAAAACTGCGCGTGGCCAAAGAGACTGTTGGGCAATAATAGACTATGACCTATGAAAACGGGCATTGTCTATCTAATACAGCTACCAACTTCAATATAAATAGATGTATACATATATGTATGCAACGTACGGTAGACCATATGCATGTTCTTACGTCGATGATAGCACGAAAGCTACAACGTTGAATCTCGCTAGTGGCGGTGTCTGAAACGGTAGCGATGGGGAAACACGCGGGGTAGAGTTACCTGGCACGGATCGATCTAACGGAATAGATAAAACGCAAGGAGAACAGAGGCAAACACTGACATAATGCGGCTGTGAATAAAAGCTATGAAACTATCAAAAATAAAAAGAACAAAAAATATTATATATCATTTAACCCGTTCGCTATCAGAGCAACGTATTTCCCTATAATTTGAGGCCCCTAAAGGGGCTCCCGACAGCGAAGGGGTTAATGACTGATTTATTTCTGCAAATTAATGATAACTGATGGCAAAGAAATCGCATTTATTCGATGAATAAAAAAATAAATAAAGAAATTGCGAGAGGACGTTGGCATTGGCACTTGGCCTGCGTCTAATCTCGGGCCAGAACGTCGAGAAACTAGAGAGGGGAGACGAAGCGGTGGAGCTCTCTCTACCGCATTTTCGAATTCTGCGGGAATACCGAGACGACCACGGACCTCGAATTTCACCAAGGGATGTGCGAGAATCCTTGGCCGGGAGACGCTGGAGCACCTCAGCGGGCAGACTCTGAACCAGCTAGGTGGTTATATATCTCTTCGACAATGCCGAAGCTTCTCTACCTCGGGATTCCCCACCAGTGTCGATATTGTCGGTAGGCACCGGCTTTGACCATAATAAACGGTCGCCAAATTTTCCTACTCTCATGCATACCCTTAAGCTAGAAATTTTAACGCCGTCTCTTGCTTGTCTATTAAAGAAAAAAAAACTTTTTTTATTCATCGAGAATTTCACAATTGTCGTTATTTGTTCCCAAAAATAGTTATCACGGGGCTTGAAAGTTTATGATCAACCGTCGATGTTGTATTTTAAGGGCACGCACATGTATCGTTTGATTATCTCGAATAGATTTCAATGTGTCACGTGGCTCGATAGGTCTGTATGTAACTCTTGTGTATTAGAAGTATGTAGTTGAGACGCAGGGCGAAATTTGGTTATCGATCCTCAAACTGGAAATTATCTAAGAGTCACAGTAAATGTCGCAGTAATACTAGTGGGACTATATAAAAATTTTGCAATTTAATCGCATCACGATGGAAATTATGAAAAAATGCTACTGACTCACCCAATACGCATTAATAATTTTATTTGAGTGGTAAAACATATCGACACTTACCCGGAACAAAAATGAGTAGAAAAACATTCGTTAAGGTTTTGTGCTCTTGTGCTTTTAAACAATTTAATGTAAGACCGTAAGGGATTGTCATTCGTGAATGTTGAATCTGCGCGTTACGTTATAGAAAGGAAAAAACCTAGAACTCATCGCCGACAGATGTGACCGTCAATGATCTCTTGTGCGCGTTGAATAAGGAACGAGAAGATGACGCTCAGGGCGGACACCCACACAGAGAGCCAGAACGTCGAGTTTTCCCTCGCGCGGATACCCGAGAGAACGGACGAGACTTGTAAATTTCATCCGCGTTCTAATATCGGGAGCGGCGTGAATCCCATGCGCCGCTGAGCCGCAGGAGCGAAGGAGGTAAAAATAGTAAAAAGATCAGCGTACCTCGATGTGCCTCGGGGGAAAACAAAAATTTTTGCGATATATATGCGCAATATCTCTTTTCATTTGCAATTATATTCATTATTGTCGAAGAAGATTTTGCGAGAAATCGGCAAAAGGGAGAGACAGTCGGGTAAAATATGTATGTATGTATGTATGTATGTATGTATGTATGTATGTATATTGACGAAACAGAGAATTCACTGTTCAGTTATAGGAAGCTTATTAACGAGATGACGGAGAAGAGGGGAGTGGAGATGATGCGGATTGTCTCACCCTAACGCTATGCTGTTCGAGTGCCTAGCCGATGATAGCCCGTGATGACCCTCGTCGTTATCGCCGTATTGCGCTCCATGTCCGAGCTCATCTCCCTCACTGTATTTATTATATCCCCCTTAACGCTCTCCTTTCGACCATTTCATCGAGAGAGTATGCAAGCATACTCTCTTGAATTATTTTATTAATTTTTTATTTATCTTTTAGGTTTTCTATTATTAATACAAATTTAATTTTTCTTACATTCATTTTCTATATCGCTGTAACGATAGAAGAAGGGAATAAATTTTCGTTTTAATTACTTAAATTTTACAAGCAAAATAAAAAATTAATTCGTCATTACTTCAACAACCATTTCTCATTGATTTCATCAAGGGAACAAATATTGAAGGATGTGTAAATCCGAATTTCGGAAAGTGAGCGGCAAAGAAGAAGAAGAAGAAAAAGATACAAGTAAAAGAATCGTGCTTGACTGTCGGTGCCCAAGTTGATCGATAAAGTGAAAACGAGGGTTGTCCCGAGGAGAGTTAACGGGTTAGGTGGAATTCGGCAAAGCTTTTCTCGACTGTATAAATTCCCTTACACCGAGAGACTCGAAGGTTGAGACTGGTGTAACCAGGACACTTGATAAGACTTCCCAATCGTAGCGAGAAAGACAGTCATTGCAAGAGAGAAATGGCTCCGAGTAAAAGATGGTCTGTACGAAGAACTGAGAGAGAGAGAGTGAGAGAGAGAGGCAGCCAACTGTGAAAGTTATATTGGGCGAAGAGAGGTCAGGGTCACGAACTCTCTGATAAGGCTCAAAGATTTTTTAATATATTCAAACGAAAAAAAAACGTTACAAACGCGTGTCATGTTCTATGAGAGGGTTTCTTTACTCGAATTGTAAATAATCGGAGAGATCGAATACGAGAATGGCGTTTGGTCCGCGAAGCTCGAATCCCGGATGACTTAAAGAGAAGCTGCGACTCCAAGTCCGATCGATAAACTCCGCAGTCTCCCTTTCTCTCTCCCCCTGGACTGAAACGCATATTACAAAACCGGAAATTCAACGTATTCACCAATATCATAAAATGTCTAGAGTGCGAAACACGATGAGGTAAGAGGTGAGACGAAGGTAATGCGATAAATTTCGTTAAATCTACTCTTTCGACTGTTAACAAGTTTCTTTGAGTTTCCACGGTAATCCCTTTTTTCTGTACGGATAGTGGATGCATAAGTAATTCTAGAAATGCCAAGATTCTCGAGGTTGGTGAATGAAGGAAAAAGCTCCTTCGGAACTCGCAGAGCGAAGCCTTCTCAGGTGCGAGAGGGCCCATGATTACGGTCTTGCACTTCGAGAGAGCTGAAGAACAGCTTGCATGCAAAACGGGAAAATGGATTCCTCACGAGAGCGGGAGAGAGGAACAGTTGTCGAAGCTAAGTTTAGTGGGGGGAAAAGGGAATGTTCGGAAGCTTCAAAAAAGATTCACCATCCAGTGAGGTAGAGGTAATTAAAGGTGTTAAATAAAATTATTATAATAGCGAAACGGAAAGGTGTAAAATTTCCGAAAGTGGAGGAAAAAGGTGAAAGGAACATGGAAGCAACAACTCTCAGTCGTTGTTCTTCTATTCCTTTTTCTTTTCACACTCCTCGTCGAGAGTAAATAGAGTGCACTCTCCGTGTTAGCCCTCTCTTCCCGCGTCGCCGAACCTCCCGACGCATTATTGTTACCGTTTCCGTAACGGGTCCGCCGCGAAAACAGCTGCTCCTTTCTTTCATTCTCAGTCGTGCAAAGACGAATAGAACTGAGAAAGAACACATACAAAGAATTAATGGCGGATAGGGCCATTTCCGCCGTTCATACAGTTCATTCCCTGTTCTCTACCATCGTCCTTCACTTTGTCGGGACGATTTAAAATCTCCGAAAATAATACTGTTGATATTATTGAAATTAAGAGCATGCGAAACACCTCAGCGTGTCTCTCTCGCTCCGCCGAGAGCGCCACTGATGCTATCTCTCTCGCACTCCATAGCGTTACACATGCTCTCAAGACAGTTTGTAAATACATGTTTTATATTAAACGATAAAAAAAAACATTGCATCAGAATTTTGTAGATTTTTTTTCGTTTCACCGTCGCAACAGATTAGATTATAAAATGATCTCCGAATATAAAAACCGCAAGTAATTTCACGGTTTACGCGCCTTCCATATCTGTACCTCGTATCACAATGCGTTTTACAAATAGTATACAATGCAAGAATTTTTCTCGACCAACAACAGAGTCCCAGCAACAGAGGTTACATTGTGCTTTTGGCGCAGATAAATGTTAAATTGAGAGCTCTAGAAGCCGAGCCATACACAGGTGCGCTCGGTTCTACATGTTAATAATAATAAAAAGTAACGTCCGACCTTGGAGGAGTGAGGAAGAAGGCTCGTAAATTTTCGAATGATCTCGTTTCGCCTCGGCACGCCAAGAAGCGAAATATTTGGTGTGCTGCTTAGCGGTGCGGATACGAGGCCCGCGGGCGATCCAGGTAGAAGTAGAATTACAGTTGTAAGAAGGTGATGGCGCTTTTTAGTCCTTCTTTCGCTGTGAAACGCGGAGCCGGTGAGGATCGCGTGAGAAGACAAAGAACAATTTCGTTCGTATATTCCTTCAACATTCGGAATTTCACTCTCCGCACACGAGAGTATCCTCCACAAGGAAGGTATACAACTCGAAAAGGCCTTGAGGTCGAGTTTGTTGCGACGCATTTGGGAATCAGCTTGAGAGCTAGGATACATTCGCTAATGTACATTTATTAACGGTGCAACAAAATGTCCATTGATGTAGTGTGCAAGAGCTGTTTACGCATGCGGAAAGGCCAGCGTACAACGGAGAACGCCATATGGAGAAAAGGAAAGGGAACGATCGAGGCGTCACCCGACAGAGAAACTCTCCAGTCTCACACGTGCGCGTGCCAGAACAAAGAATCTCGACATTATGCGATGTATCGCGATTTAAAACAATTCGTAACGAAAATTTCTTGCACGTTTTTTTAATTTGCGCGATCACGAAGACGTCAGCGCGTCCCGCGTTGACGAAAACGAATGCGTTATGTACAAAGGAAAAGCACGTGGCCGGTGTGCGTTCCAAGCTTGGACTCGGCTCCCTCGGCGCAGAATACACGCAAACACGGATACAGTATAAGCACATCTTGTTTGTGTGTGTATGTGTGTGTGAAGCTATTCGCGATGGGGGGGGGGGGGGGGACTGCGAAGAGTCGAGACCCGACACATACCCGAAAGGTCGAGCGGAAGTTGCGGAGGCGATAGAATTCGCGTTTGCCTAATCGTATAAATACACAGGCTTAAAAAAAAAAACATAACACGCGATGTATCATGTACCTGTAGTATTCAGCAGGAAGTGGAGAAACGAGTTGCATGCATTGTCACTAAAAATTATATAGAAACACAAACATTAAATGAAATTGCGTATTATTACGTATATTATGTAAATTTCAAGAACCTCTGAAGCCACAATGGCAAAAAATTAACAAAATCGGTAATTAAATGATGACCAGTAGAATTGAGATTTGAGCACCACGGAGCTTGAAACGGTCGAGCGGGTACACACGGGCTACCTAGCTGCTGCCCGCGGATGAAAGGAAAGGTCAGCTTTATTGTGTGCGAAATTCAATCCTTCCGAGTCTCCTCTACCTGCCGTCCAAAGGGACTCGTTCGGTTAACGCGAACGCGGGACGGGCGCAACGATGCTTCTACGATATATATACGAAACGGCTCTTTTCCTTTCTTCGTTCGCACTAGGTCCACCGATACGTAAAGCCTGTATCGTGATTCCCGTTCGTTCCTGTCATTCTCTTCTGTCTCAATCTCAATATTTAATGGACTTGATTTCACCATCGAACAAATCGATACGATTCATACATCTTCAATGATTTCGATGGAATAAAATAATCTGTGAGCTCTCCCATACGTCACGAACTTCAGCAGAGCGCAGCATGTACTATTATCGTGCTGGGCTGGAGTCTCGTTACAGCATGCTAGACACAAGAATGACGAATGAAAAGATAATTGAAATCGGTTGAACGCGCGCGCTCGACAGTCGTCGAGTGTAGCGACGAAGCAAGAGGGGATTGAAACGAACGGGGGGGCAGAGAGAGCGCGCCGCAATGACAATGGCGAATCCGTGTTTGAAAATATCGACGTCGTCGCGGTGCGGGCACCGACGCCTGGCTGCTGCGGGCGTCGCGACGCCACCGACGTTACAACCTCGTTCGCGCACGTAACCTCAAAAACTCGAAATTCAATCATACAATATTCCCTCAAATTTCACCTGAAAATTAAGGCATCTTCTCTGTCTCAAAATATAGAAAGATTTTTTTTTTCACAATGAATAATATTTCCTGTTCGTTCCCCGTCACGCGTCTTTTCTATTCTAATAAAAAATACTCCTGTACAACAGAATTAATTCTCTGCAGCTAATATAATTCGTTGAACCGATGGTCAACATGAAATTGAACACTCGATTCCCGGTACGTGAGGCGAAAGGATCGGCGAGATGAGAGACTATGGTTTACAAATCGTCGAAACCAAGGATAGGAAGAGAGTTCGACCAGGCTAAAATAGCCTCGCGTGGTCTTCGACCCGACGCCCGACGTCGAGCCGAGGACGCCGCGCTCGCGCTTTCTCTCTTCTCTCTCTCTCTCTCTCTCCCTGTCTGTCTCTCTTTCTCTCTCTCTCTTTTCTCTTTCTACCTCTCGCTCTCTCTCTCTCGCCTTCTTACGATTTCTTGCCTATGCGAAAATAACAGACAATGGCCGCGTGGTCACATTTAGAAAAAAATTGAAAGCGGTTGAAAAATTGACACTTATTATTGAGACTTACAGGGTAGTACATCCCTTGCGGAGGTAGGAAGAACGCCCCAGAGCCCCACAGTTTGAGGCCGTTTTGCTCCACTGTTGTGCGAGATAAATACGAATCCAAAGATCCGTAGTAGTCGTTTGACCTCCTCACGTAGATTGTGTCTATATATTTTTCTTTTTTCCTCTTCAGTTAATATACAACTCAATTATTTATCTTTTCGATTCGAAACAAAATATTCACTTTAGCGATTAAGCCCTCGTCCCTCCAGCACACGATTATTAAACGCGCGCACAAAAGATTAACGAAGCAAAAACATTCCGAAGTTTAACAGGCAGTTTCTTCTCTCGTGTATCTTGCGCCTCGTGCGTTTACAAGTGATTCCAGGCGGGAGGATGAGACTCCTCAGACTCGGCGATGGAGAAACACGGTGTGTGTGTGTGTGTGTGTGTGTGTGTGTGTGTGTGTGTGTGTTTGTTCGTGCGCGCGCGTGTGTGTGTGTGTGTGCGCGCGCGTGTCCGTGTTAATAGACCGGCGAGCAAGATCTACACCGCCAATTACCAAAAAGAAGGATTAATTTTTTCTTTTACGTTGATTTTAGGTTTTTTCGTCGTATAATAGTGTAACTCACGAGCTTGATCTGATTTAGGCGCTGGTTCAACACACTTTGGCACCGAAAAATAATGAAATTAATATATAAAAAAAATAGATGCACCGATTGTAACGGTGTCCACTCTCTCAATCAACTCTCTCTCTCTCTCTTTCTCTCTCCCTCCTTCACTCTTTCTTTCCTCTCTTTCTCACGCTGTCGCAATTATATTTTTACTTTTTGTATATAATATTCGCATTCAGTTTCCGTCCGACCGTTGACGATCGATATACTGTTCGATTCGTGTCCTTTCTCTCTTGTTGATTTTTTTTCTCTTTTGCGTATTTCGATCTCTGTCTATTCTCGGGTTCGTACACGTTTGCGCTTAAATGTTTATTTTAAACACACTACTCGAATGTTTATTTTTGTTGTACCGTTCAACTTGTCGTTGTATTACAATTTGAAAATTGAACGCGAGAGGATAATTTTCGTTTGGAAATAAATACATGCGAACACTGGGAAAAACGAGACCGCCACAGTGCGTGGTCCCCTTGCGACTGAGGGACGACGCCACCGGCTAACCAACAACGCGCATCCCCAGACGCGCAGACAGCGCCGCTGAACGGCCATCTTTGATATCAATGCGACCCGCGCCGGAATGAGTGTGAGGAGGCAGCGTAAAAGCCCGCTCACGACTCAACGATTTGTCATTACAATTATTTATACCACAGTCACGTATAACTATCATTACATGATGATAAATATATTTTTCGTCAAAATTTCACGACCAAAATATAAATATTGTTTTACCTCCTGTAAAAGCATGACAAGTCGCCCAATAAAAAATGAACGACTAGTGAGAATTAGATTCATTGCAGTTTTCAGCTATTTGTTCTGCCCGTAAATTTTGCTTGCATAGACTTTAGTGAAGTACTAGATAATTGATACAAGATAAATATGGCTTCCATATCAATGATTAGGAGTCGACATTGAGAATAGTCTTCGAAATCGCTTGCCATACGATGCTCGTAAGTGTTTCCACATTGAACTGGCTAATCTCGATTTCCAAGAACAAGGATGGTCGCCCGTATAACAACACTCCGACGGGTGTCCCACGCGAGATCTAATCCTTGTACGCAACCCGAGGCCCTCTACAGCTTAACTGAGGGAAAAAGAGAAAAAAAAATCTATCCTCTTCTTGGCTCGACCGAGTATTATACAAGTTCGGTAGTTGCCGTCAAGAGTAAGAGGAAAAGTAGTAGAAGAACCAGAGGGAGAAGAAGAAGAGCAACACATGGCTTTAATAAATGGCCCAGCTGACGCACGCTGTGGATCTTTTCATTTTTATTATTAAAAACCTGAGGACTCGCGTGTGTACCTATACATATACATACATGTATATATATATATATATATATATATATATATATATATATATATATATATATATATATATATATATATATATATATATCTCGCGAGGCAACTTCGTCCCGCATCCTATTGGCGCACATCGAAAAATATCCATCCCCCATGCTACCATTATTATCCTACATCGTCTTTCTGACCCAAGCGAGCTTGGAAATGTCCTAAAACCGCCGAAGTATTTTTCAAACCGTAAATGTATTGTTGAGTGAAAAAAATGCTCGGTGACCTTTCGGCTATGGATTTCATAGTGTAATGTTGTGATGTAGGAATGCAATTTATTCCTTCCCTCTTACGACATCGCTTCGATTTTATATTCTAAGCCTCATTAACGAGATAAGTAAATGCTTTACTATGATTGACGTTGTACAAAAGTGTAACGATCGAAAGTGAAGCACGTGTGAGCCATGAAAGTTTTCTCAGCGAGAGTTTCTAGCGGCTCAAAGTGTATGGGGGCGAGGTCGAGGGTGAAATCGTCTCCCGCACGAACTACCCCTGCAGAGCCACCTGCGTTCGCCAGGCTTATCGCGTTTCTCTTTCACTATGGGGAGGAATGGGAGATGTTCCATCCACCACTGTGAACTCTCCACTACGCTGTATTGGGGGATGCTGCGTTACTAATAATGCAGTCTGTGACGGTTATGGGGTCACCATGGCAACGCCAAAGTAGTGACGGACGCTTTGAAGGATCATTTATTTTATTCTCTTTCGAGAATTTTTTCCTACTGTGCATATACATTAACAAAGTTCCAATTATTTCGCTCGCTCTTCACCAAAAACACGTGAAAACTCAGAGTCGAAAAGGAAAACTTATGATCGTTGAGAAACTGAAAGGGTGAGCGAGTGTGATCGTGAATTCCATGCAAAAGCAAAAGCTTTATTTGTATGTATCGATGGGACAAATAATAAGCCACGTTATCTATCAAGGCAATTTTTTTTCCTCCCTGTCTTCTCTTTTTTCTCTGTAAAACTATTCATACCTTGCGTTGAAAATATCATCAAGGTAGAGAAACTGGCCTCTGTGAAAAAAAGTGAACGTATCGGACGTTTTTCCTGCTTCTCTAGAGTTTTCAAATTGCAATTCATGATTTGTATGTGTGTATTCAGAAAGCGGAGGGAGGCAAAACAACGAGTGCTCTTATTTTTAGATCCTCTCGAGAGAGAGAGAAAAAAAGATGGAAAGATTGAGCCAGAGTATAAGTGCGGGAGAGAGAAAATGAAGAAAGGAAAAAAAAGGGGGGCGGGAGGGGTAGGGGAAGTAGCTTGGGGCAGCACGGGCGTCACAGCTGCGGCGCACATGCGCTTCGCCTACCAGAGACGCCATTCAGCATCCCGCGAGAACTCTACCCAGGGCTATGACGACGAAACTTCTACTGATGGTCTCCTCCTCCTCGTGACGCCTTCGTACACGACACTCATCACTCCCCCCCCCCCCCCCCCGCCTATCTGCGACACTATAAATGTTTTATTCTCGACCTTATGAGAGTTTCACGAGAATCCGGAGCGAGAGCGCATCGCGGATACGAGAGATATCCAGATTAGTCAGAGGAAAATTAAACATTTCAACATTTTTTTCAGTCGCAAATCAAGGCTCCAACTGCCGCGGCTGTAAAATTGATTTATTATCAACGACAAATTGTAACTATTCGGATCTCGTTCGATATCATCCGTTCGTCACGAATTTTCTAAATTGATATTAAAAGATCATTGGATGTACACATTGATTTAATCTCCTAAAATGGCATGCATCTTGATATTGTCGTAAGTCATGACATTCGGTTGATATTCTCGCGTACGTTTTACGAGTCTGCCCTATAGGCGTTTCGCTGTGAGGTTCTCGAGAAATGGCAGTGTTAGGGGACTACGTGCAAGAGGTTTCTCTCGTAATTTCGTGAAATCGCATGCTGCACACGGTTGTACAGAGAATAGTACTGGGAAAGGGACGCACAGGGGATGAACGAGAAGGAAGGACAGAACGCGGACTTCGCGAGTACGACCGAGTATCCTTAGTAGTATCGAATATGTATACTGCTACGTTTCCCCACTATTCGTATATATATATATATATATATATAGCGGGACGGGACAAGAGGGCCTATGGTACAGCACAAGATAGGGTGAGATCGCAGCTCACGCGGGGTTACCATGGAGACATCCAGTACGATACCTTGCTCTGTCTCACGTCTAAGAGAATCGTATTTTGGACGTGCAATACCTAATATTCGGATTTCAAAAACGCATCATAAATTTCTATACCCAAATCAACTTATCTTGATTAATTTTTTTTTATTATTATAAACAAAATTCTGGTTATCTATATCCAGATTTGGGGAAAAAGTATGCAATTTTTGTCTCCAGGATTGAAAGGACTCCATGGTTCGTTATCAGTCTCAATAATTCGTGATTCGTTGGAATAATCGAAACGAAAGTGGAAATGAAAGCGTGCAAACTACCCTCTAATTTCTTCGAAATGTTTTCACTATACCGAAGCGGAAATTCAATAACTGGACTGTACAAAGAACAGTGTGAATATGTATTGCTTTCGACTCTTGATTGAAATATTTCACCTTCGCGTTAAAATATCTCTGATGTTGCGAATTAAAATGATAATAGTAGAGTAAACAACGAGAAAGAAAAAACTTCAACAGTGAGAGATAATACTCTTCAGGAAATAATAATATTTCGAGAGGGTTGAGGCAGCTGCGCTGTGGGCTGAAAACTCGAAAGTTTAACACACCGGAAGGGTTACACGCCTGTACGCGCTGCTGGTTACGTCGTTAATGAGTGACGATATTGTATAGTGTACGCGTCGTCTACAGTAGTATAGCATCGTCTAGCTGCTTCTGCAGCTGAGGCTTTCTGGCAAACCCGAGCGCAACAGTAGCGGAAGCTCCAGTCTGCTGTATATTTTTCCTTACGAATCTTCCTCGCTGTTCCCAACAATCTCGTCTGCTTCAACGTGTGGACTGCCGCACGTTGCCGGTTAGCCGAGCGTAACAATTTACGTGGGCCTCCAATCCAAACTCGAAAAGCCCTTTCGTGTCTACATAACCATACAGTCGAGTGTACAAAAACTAAGCGTGGGTCGTTTCGGCTACAAAGATGATACTGGAAACAAAAATTTACCAGAATAAACTAATTTGGAAGATGTCATTTTTTCTGTATAAAGCATCGATAAGATTAACGAAGGGGGTACTGAGTTACAAAGATCCGTAGTATTGTAACGGGACTTACAATTGCCATCATTAACCCGGCAGAATGAACAATAATCCTACGCTCGGTAAGATCTTTTTTGCTCATGACGACTACGAAGCGGTCAGAGAGAGAAAGAGAGGGAGAGAGAGGACGAAGGAAAGTCGGATTACAGGGCTCCTGCGTATCCTGGCTGGGATCCAATTCCAGGGCTAAATATACATAAACCGCCCGACCTTATATCCGTCGATACTCGGATCGTTTTAAACCGCGTTCCTGCAATGCTCGAGGTGAGCGAGGATCTTCAAAAGAGCGCTTCGCGAATTCTTATCCCGTTTAAATTTCACAAGTAGAAAGGCTTCAGAGGCGTCAGAAAATTCGTACGATTATTCCCGTGGCAAGAAACGAGAAAGCTATCTTTAAACTCATATGCTATCCCAAAAATAAATCTGCGGATCCAACCGTTACTGGCTGAGCATGAAAATGCAAAGAAAACAAAAAAACTAACGGATCATTCGAGAGTGTGCGATATTGATATTGCAATGCTTGCGTTACCTGTAGAATAAAAATAATTTCAAACGCTAGATTAAAATTATAAATATAGTCAGCATAAAAACCGATAAACACTACCTTTCGCTTACATAAGAAAACTAGAATATTGAAAATATTTTGGTGTAATAAAATTAAGAGATACGCTATAATAAACTCTTGCTGCATGTTACAAGGACGCAGGACACAGGAAGCAGGAAGACTCGCTGCGTCTTTGTAAAAGGAGGACGCAGAACACAGTAATTAGGAAGACTCACTGCGTCTTTGCAAAAGGAGGACGCAGGACACAGGAAGCAGGAAGACTCGCTGCGTCTTTGTAAAAGGAGAACGCAGGAAGTACAAAGACCGAAGCATTGAAAATATTACAGCGCAGTGAAATACATAGATGCATCAGTCGCATGGTGTGCACAGCGAGTCATCATTGCAGCGTAGACTCAAAAAAATTGAACATGTGGAAAAAAAAGTTATTCTGAGAGTTTTTACCCATTGATATAAACCAATCGGTACACTCTTAGATGCTCGAATAATTCTATCGTATAAAGGATAAAGAGGTTGCACACTTTTCGGATTACGAACGGAGCTACCATGGAATTTTAACCCCTTTATCGCGACTGATAAGATTTTCATCGACTATTGAAATATCATACCGAAAGTCGAGCACTGAGAAAGGGCGTAAATTCTAATGAATTTTCTCGGATGGACGAAAAGGTTGAGAGTTTGCGAGCAGGAGATAACCGTCCTCTCAGCATTATCGCACGTAGATTTTAACAGGTGAAATATACCAAGCGTCGAGCGACACTGGGAAACCTTTGCTTCTCGAGAAATACCGGCGAACGACAATTCCGCCGACTGTCGACGCGAACAGTCTCGAGCGCCGGAGATCGAGCGAGTGCTGCCATCGCGCAGCTAACGGCGGAAGCTTGTAAAACCTCGCCGCGGCGCAATATGGCCGACCGTTCAAATATTACTCGGAAAAAAAATACGATGCATAGAAAAATAATAAGCCGTATGAACAACGGCCGAGTAGTTCCCCTTGGATCATCGACAAAGATGTTCGGAGCTTCCGAATGCCTATTTGAGACGCATTAATATTCACTTTTCGCTCCAAGGGCTCGATAGACGAACCCCGAGCTCGAAATATTCCAATGGAACGCGTGCGTCCAAAAAAATTTGCGAATTGCTACGTTCCGTTTATTCTCATTCCAGGTTAAATAGTCGACGTTTAGATAATTAATAATAGGATAATACTGATTTTTTATGGACAAGGAAGGAATTGTCGATTATATTTATGATCGGAGCTCTGTGATGCCTGAGATTAATTGAGATATCGAAGAGCCGTGGCAGGGCATTGGCCGAGAGCGGACGTTCTTGACTCTCGGCGAATATCACATGTAAATCATTCGTCTCACGTACCCATATTTCGTGATCCAAAAGCTCCCATTCATAGTCCAGCTCGAAATTAATCTTAAGATTACGAATTCGCATCGCAGGAAGCATCGTGACGATATTTTTTTTATCGATGATAAATGATACGTTGCGGAGCGTCGTGTTGATGGCGTCGGGCTTCAAAAACTACTGACGATGTGACCGTTATGATTGAGGGCCAAGCGGGGGAGGGGTAGGTGGAGTGGGAGATGCGCGGGTTTTGCGCATATTGTTGGTTGCGCAGAAGTTAATTAATTTTGTTAATATTAATCGAATTAATTACGTCAGTAACGAAACGACAATGAAATTTGTGACTGATCGAACAACTATTTTGTCCGAAATGAAAAAAAAAAAAAATTAGAATAGTTAAATAAAAAAACCGAAGAACGGCGGATAAGGTTGTATCGTTCAAATGCTTCAATTACATTCTAATAGCATTGATTATCGAAAACTGCTTCGTTTCAACCTACAATACCGTTCTCCCTTTTTACATCCCTTTCTCTGTTGCTAATTATCACTTAATTTCCGACGAGTTTCTCCGATTGTTCGGTAATTAATTACAATCAATTGAGTGAGTTTACCATCGGGAGAGTTGATTAATTGCATCAACGGAAGTACTTTTGCTCGTTTTGTCTCGGCTATCCATGGTTTGAGACATTTCTATTTTCAATGTCCGCCCAGTCTGCTATTTCAACGACTACAGATACACAACGGAGAGCAGCAGACTCACTATTTCTCTCTCACGACTTGCCACTGCTATTTTCCATTTTTATTTACTTAAGGGAACGACGACGAGGGGAAGCGCGAAGGGTGTTAGCGTTGAAGGAGAAACGAATCATGAGAGCCTCCCAGACGAGCTTCCTCGACAAATATTGTCCGACAAAATCGAAACTCCTCGACTTTTTCCATTTCCTCTCGATTTCGTTTTTTTCGTTTCTTTCTTCCCTCTCTCATTCGGAGCGTAGATAGGAATTTCACGACATGTGACAATTTTCAACGGTCGACTTTTCTTCCACTTGCCTATACAACATTCGACGTCGAGCTTCGACCCGTCTTCTCTTTTTGTGTTCACACCTCTTTTCTCTCTATATATAGCCCTTTTATAACTTTCCAATCTCGATAAATCGCGAAAATTCGAGTTACCCCGGGCACTTATCGCCTCGAGCTAGTGCAAACAACGAAATTGGAAAATTGGACGGTTGGCGAAGACAGGGAGAATGAGAGAGAGAGGGAGAGAGCGAACGAACAATGAGCACAGGACTGCGTTCAAAGGCTTAGATTGGAATCTCGGCTATAATTCTATATATTGATTAACTAACACATTTAACTCTGTAATTTACTGTTCAAATTATCTTGCCCCACAATATGTTAATAAAACTACGAATTCCGAGTATTCTATGCATTCCTAAGGATAAATTACTAACACTCCGGAGTACATAGTTTCTTTCTTTCATTTACTCTCATCTCTTGGGGAGGATTTCTGGGAAAACCGCATTCTGCATCAAACACATGTATACATGTGAAGCATAAAAACATACGTTCGTTGAGAAATCATATGCACCGAATCTGCCGCCCGGTGGACCTTAAGATCGCGAGATTTCGACGAGCTGCATGGTACGAGCCTAGGCAAGCCCGTCCTTTAAGAGTCAAGTTTCCGAAATATCAAAGCAGTATTAATATTCCAAGATTTATGTACCTATACTGAGTTACGTCTCATCTGTAACGTGAGATGACTCCAACTTTCGTAATCTTCCAAACAAATCTTCCCTCGGTTCGAAAACTCAACTTTGGTCGTTACACGCCTGAAAGAAGTGAAAAGTCATTTTTCTTCTTAAAATCCTCCAACATGCTTTTTCTTCAACGAAATTTCTCGATTACACTCACGCAAGAGTCGAACTTCTTTCAAGGAGAAGCAATGAAGACGTGGAAAAGTCGATTAATCAATATTTTAGTTAAAAAACAGTTTGAAGATAGAAAAAGATACAAATTTCTACGTATTTTTCACGTCGAACAAATTGCCTCGATCCCACGGAAGGTAACAGTGTCGTCCCGTTAAAAGTTACAAATATTTTCTCGTTTACACCCGTGACGTGTTATACGTGCGTATTCGGATGTGGTAGAAAGTATGTCGATCGAGATACTTGGCTCGTTTGAGATACGCCATAAGGCCGCGCGTTTATAAACTCTGGTCGAAATAATATTGACCGTTCCAGTTACTTTATTTGGTTAAAACTCGTACCGACGATAGAATGAAACTCGGAAAGGTGTGTTCTCCTTTTGTACAAACTGCACACCCATTATATACGTTAGTCACCGTTTACCAAATTTGGCCACATCTAGAGAGATGACTGACTAATCAACGCAGTCTCCAAACTGTTACGTTTCGCCTCGCAAAATTATAATAGAGTAAAAAGAATCTTTCTTAAGATTATTATTTTTTTTTTAATTATACTAATTATGACTTGAATTACGGTGTTGCAGTTTTTAAATCGTTATACGAAAGATTCTCTGATGTGAAAAACTTGTAATACTTCATAAGGTGTCCATGCTATATACACTATCTGCTAAGAGACTATACGTCGACTCACCGGATGCGATTCGAGAATTTCATTTCCGCCCAACGGTTTCTCCTGCTTCTCGTACTTCCTCTCCACCAGTTGTAAAGCTGCTAGAGAGGGTCTAACTTCTTAAATTAAATTTCTGAATTACGGCCAATCATCGACCTGACAGTCTCGAGTCTGAGTTTCTGCGGGGGTAGTTCTCTCCCTCCGTTCTTGATTTCTCTCCCTCCGTTCGTGATTTCTCTCCTATTTCGTTGTTCGGACTCTGCGTCGGGACTCGTGCGTTTAACGACATCGACCATTGGAATCGTGGAACATTTTCGTTACTACTGAAATTGCTTCGAGCGAGAAACTGTGACACTTGGTTTACGTCCAGAGCTGGTTCGTTTCCCGACGCACTTTAACAACTACGACTAAATGTACTATACATTCAGTGCCGTAAATTTTCCGCAATTTTCTCAACACTGTCGAAGATTAACATTTTTTAAATTGTATTAAACCTTATTGACATATACGTTGTCTTTTACACAAAGTTCGAAGCGGGAAGGTGCTCATTATGAGTTTTAGTAGCGTCAGAGATTTAAAAAAGGGGAGTTTTTAAGCGATTTCCCGTGCTGGAGGCGAAACTGATTGTATTTGACAATAAAGTTTTTCATTGTGTCGATTCGATACAAAATTTTTTTTAAACGTAACGAAACATATGAAGTTCAATAACGTCAATGCGTGGAACGTAAATACCTCCGTTTCCGATATTGCCTATTATGTTTTTTTTTTCTCAATTGTTTTATTTCTCTGAGTTGCAATTTCTCAGGAGAGACGAGAGAGCCGTGACTGGGCGATAAATTCAACGAAGCCGAGGAAAAGTATAGGATTAATCGTCGGAAGATGAAAACAAGGCGAGTCATGGACATTGGTCGAATTTCCGCACGCGTCATTGGCAAAGATTTATCGAGAATTCGAGGGAGATAAAATACTATATATATATATATGAGTGTCTATATATATATATATATATATAGTACAATCTAATAGTTTCGGCTGACTGTGGCTGACAGAATATGAAGAAGGCAAATCTTGACCAAGTTTAAAGTTTTCCCATGGAAAATGTAGATAGCTCGAGTTTCGGGGCAAATTTGTTCAATGGGAAATAATTTGGAATTTATCGCAACCGGATAGATAGGATAATGTGATATTCGATGAGGCGGGCGACAGAGACTCGAACGATAATCCATTACGAAATTTCAATTAATACACACCGATGAGCCGTGATAACCCGGAACGTAGAATTTCCTGCTCTCGTTTGTACGGTAGGATCCACCCAAATGCACAGTTCGATTATTTTGCGTGGTACCTATATTTCATGAATTTCTACATTATTCTCTGCCAACCACTGAATACTAATGCACACTCTATTATATCATTCACTCTTTATGTTCCATTACGAAAGAGTCAACGTTTCATTTTTTTTAATTGAATTAACTATGAACCCAAATTTACCGGGTAGAGACTCGTTCGGTACTTTGTATGTAGAGTTGTACCATTCGATCTGGCGGCTATATCGATAGCAGGATGTTGCGTTGGTGTGCCAGAGTACAAAAATATACAAGTTAAATATCGAGTGTAGGACTGTGGAAGAGGAAGTGGAACAAGTTCCATGTAACGAAGCCGTGCCTCTGATCGGAGCAACGATAATCGTCTTTTTTATCCGCACTGGGGAGAGTGTCCATCTCTTCGCGGTTCTCGTATGAGTGGTGCGCACAGAAACCGACAGGGATTCATACCAGTATGTAGAGGGACAACGTATGAGAAAGGCGGCGCAACGGAATAAATGGCAAGAGAATTAAACAAACTAAATCGAATTAAGTTTCACAAGCCAACCGGAAATTCTTCTCTCCTCGTCGTTCCTGTCGACCACTCGCGGGCCACTTCCAATCGACAAACCTCTGGAAGGTGCTTGTATACTTTTGATTTTCCGGACGACGGAAAGACGCGCCGAATGGTACGAGAGAGAGAAAGAAAGAGAGAGAGAGAGAAGAATAGAAAATGTATAAAATCCGACGGCAGCCTCTCAAGGCTAGGGAAAAATCAACGCTTTTACCCCTCCCATTGGACAAGCTTGAGTATAGAGTGGCGTATGAATCTTTATTTTTTCATATCTTATTCTGTTTTGGTAGAGCAATAGTTTAATCCTCTCGATTCTACGTCAGTCCGTTATTCGACCATTTTGCCTTCGCAAAATAAAGAGGTAAAATTGTAAAAAGTTTATTTTCGACTGAAATGTAGTAATCGTTTGTTCTCCGTATCCCTGTGCTGTAGTGCAGTCTCGCGCAAAAGTGCACTTTCGGCCCAACTAAAAGTTCCCTACCGCCGTTCGTACGCCGGAATTATTTCGCATTCTACGGTGCGAGACAAGAAAGAATACGAGAACGAGACAGGGATATAAAAAACCATTTTTCGCTCGGATCCGAGGGGGCGTTGTACCTTGAGCACATGGGTGGCAACGAAGACAACGCCAGGCTCTTATCCGTACTCACCCTCTCATCTACCATTATTCTTTCTTTACGGCACACTCTCCCACTAGTTGCGAAAATCGTTCTTACTTTACGCATCGACGTGAGGGAAGAAAACTTATCTCAACTTTACGTTACACTCAATTTTTTTTGTCATCACGTTTTATATTTATAGATTAGAATAGTTTGCGCGCGAGTGCAGCTCGATGCGAAATAGCGGTTTGGAAAATTTACAAGTGAAAATTAGAGGAGCATTAATTAGGATAGCTCATTTAGATACCTCAGAGAGTATTCTTCGAGCGCGCACAGAGAATTAAACGCCGTCGTTTTTCATAATGAAGAAGAGCCGAACGCCGTTGAAATAACCACGGAGCTGCGAAATTAGGAGGAATAAATGTATGAGTTACGAGTGGGATATTTGAAGCTCCGTGGAAATTCCGTGAAGCTCTAATGAAGGGAGATGAAAAAAAAAAAATTGTCAAGATGAAAGATGAGGTTGATGTTCAGGTCGATGACCTCGCACTGCCAATTGTATCTTTGTACTAAAAGTTTGCAATATATATTCCTAATTGTATGAAAACATTTTTTTTTTAACGAATAGTCTTCTAGTTTTGACGATTGGTTGCATGATGAAACATAACAATGGTAGTTCGTTCGACTAGGATTCATTGTGTCGGATATGTCGATTAACGTTGAGGCTCGTCTCTTGCCGTTTCCGTTAATTAAAAATAGGTGTTTGATGACGATAGAACTCGCGCGTACGCCGTCCGCGAGACCCTCCATGAATAAATTTCGTTCGGTGTTTGCGATTGAGCTATGTTTATGCGCTGTTAATTCATGCGTTTGCCGAGTTATATCTACAGCATCGTAGCAACTGCATAGCAACTATTTTCAAACTTCCTGCAGGCGGAGTTTCCTTTTCACGGATCTATACGATTCCTATATTATATTTCGCAGCCATACGCTGACAAAGTAATAAAAACCAATTCCTATAGATGCTCATCGAGCCTGACAGCGGCTTTTCTTCTTTTGTTATTATTGCGAGTGAGCAGAAGAAAGTACGTGATTCGCATCAATAATCCGTGAGAAAATTTTATAGGAAAGCACCAGGGTGTGAAAGTATTGAAACATTCACGCAATGCCATTGTGGAACAGTTTTTACTTCCTGGCTTTGTACGCATATTGTAGGCATATGCATTTTTTCAGAATTTTCTCTCATTGCATTTCGTTATTATTCTATGAGAGGAGTAATTAATTCTTATCGAGATGGTTGCTCAATATACTACGTACGAGTTTTGAAGGGTTGGATTTCCCGGATCCCCAGCTGATACCCATGTTAAACTTTACGCCACACCGGCGGAATTGTCGATAATGAAGGACTATCGACTTGAGGAACAATTCAACATGACTAAATAAAGGTAGAGAAGGATAAAGTTTCATTTGGCCGATGGATAATTACCCAAGGTAAACCTTGACGTAGCATAGAACGAAAGAATTAGTAGAATTGGAAAAAGTATAGATGAGAATTGACGTAAGTACTAATGTCTCGGGTTTCGCAGGTGATCGAGAAACCGTAGAAAATGGAAATAAGAGTGAAACTGTCGAATTTTCATACGGTTTTAATTGGACAGAACGCGCGTGTTCTCTAATTGACGGCATTGATCGAGCGGAAGAACGGGCCAGAGATTTAGCCACGCTCGCTGCTCTGCTCCGTTCGCTAGCGCGTTCCGAGGGTGGATCAGAGAGCGCGAGGGTCTAGCTGTGAAACGAGAGAAGCGAGTAGCCGGGCGGAGCCCAGGGATGTAAACGGAAATCGGATTATAAGCGGTGGAGGCACGTGATTGAATCGAAATCGTGGTGTACTATCCACTGGTTGGCCAGTCGGCGACCGGATAGACGATTCTATCCACATCTCCGGTGTCCATGGAAAATCGGATGGGATTCATTCGGCTCCCCGCAATATATATATATATATATATATATATATATATATATTTATACCCTACTAAATAATCGAATTTAACATAAAAACTTAAATTTTAGTAAAAACATCGCGGATTGAAATTAGATCCAATATTTCATGCCCATTCAAACCAAAATCCATTCATTTTCCTCTACTTATTTAAAACCGAAGAAGCGAAAACACTGAGGAGTGCAGTCCGGAGTTAACGTTATCAAAAAGCAGTATTTACTTCATTTACTAGTATAATTCTTGGGCCGAACGAGAGATATGGAAAAAAAAAGAAAGTTCGAAACACGCAACGATGACTGCAGTACTCAGGTCCGCTCTTCCATTTGAAGGGAATTCGTCCGAAGAAAAAGGTAGGACAAGAAAGAGAATGGTGAAAAAAAATGCGTGCTGTGGATAGTAACGGAAACGCTCATGGCGTCATTGCTGAATAAAAGCTCCGTAGCACGTTTTAAATTTGTTTTCTCTTTCTTTTGCATTTTTTTACGTGTATGCTTTCACGTTTTTATATCTCTTTTCCTGTCATCCCTCGTCGTACTTCCTAGCCACGATATCTTCTTTCCTCTTCTCAGCGCCACGCTCGACGCCCGGCGGCTTTATCACCATCTCTTTTTA
This sequence comes from Stenichneumon culpator, assembly GCA_964017025.1. Taxonomy (NCBI): domain Eukaryota; kingdom Metazoa; phylum Arthropoda; class Insecta; order Hymenoptera; family Ichneumonidae; genus Stenichneumon; species Stenichneumon culpator. The sequence continues at coordinate 11,628,703 of OZ024779.1, read as the reverse complement.
CGCTGTACTCTGATCTTCCGTTTGTTTCTATATCAGTGCATGAAGAAATGTGTTTTGTCGGACAAGCAAACGTGCAGTAGAAGGTAGGGGGTAAAAGGCTCGCGCAAAGTAAAGGGAAGAAGTGAGGCAGAGGCGTCCTCCGATGCAACTGTCGAAACAACCACATATGCGGAGTGAGACAATACCTATTTTACGAGCTCTCGTGTGCTTCTAAAAAAAACAAAATTTTACAAGCTGCTCGTATTTTTTTAGTGTATAATATTATTTAATCATCATTTAGCGCAATATAAGCGGCTTATTGAATATTTAACAAAAACTCGTAAAAAAAAAACTTAGAATTTTATACTATTAGTCACTGTCGCCCCCTATATAAGGCTCCCTAGTTTACCCGTTACATAGAATTCCGAACGACTGCCTCTTTAATCCGTTCTGTCAGAGGCAAATGAACAATGCAGTCTGTCCGACTATATGCGCAGTGGACAAAGCTTTCGGCTTTCCAATCCTCTCCGTCGAGGACAACTCGGACGTGGAGAGACGATTCGCCGTGGGGTCATGGATAGGTCGATCGGACGTCGGATACACGTCGACCCTCTTACTATTAGATTCTTTTTTTTCGCTCCCACCTCCAACGATTTCGTATATTATATCTGCATTAATAATTTCGTGTATGAAAGCTCTTGGACGATCTATGGATCCTATGTTTGGTCCTTTGGCGGTTGGCGTTCGACAGTTGCCAAGCCTCCAAGGGTCATAGAACCAAGAGAGAAGAGAGAAGGTCCATTAATCGACGCAGCAGGACGTTAATTCGATGAGCATCGATGCAGAGGATGCATCAGGCCCCGTAGGCAACAGCGCTACTCCCTATGTACACTATAATTATACACAAGATAGGCGGGGTGTCGTGCAGTCTCTGCTGCTCGAATGATAAAGCGTCAGGATACACCTTGCAGAGGATAGCCGGGCGAAATGGCACAGCGGGGGCAAAACGGGATATTGAGACAGAACGCAATTTTCCAATGAATTTTGAATGGTGGCGATGGTGGTTCGTGGGGCAGAAGGTGGGTTCAAAATCCGGATGAGTCGTTGGGACATAATCCAGCATCAAATAGTTATTGTAAAATTGAGTTTTGCCATCACAATTCCGTTTTTCCCGGCTCTCCTCTATTGCTTTCGCTAAGTGCACGCAACTGATTGTACGGTCTGTATAGATTATAGCGAGCAATAAAATGTACCGTCGCAAATTCTACGTATATTCGCGTTGAAAATGGCTCTACTTATTCATTAATCGAAAATTGATGATGAAGGAGCGGATGAGAAGTACTCGAAAGAAACTTCCTACGGGGGTCGTAAGGATGATGAGCGCACTCGAGACAACTCCTCATTCGTGCTCCAGTTCGGATCGAAGAGGAGAATTTAGTCTCGCGAGACACCGCTGTCGAGGTATCATCGTTTTATCGGCGCTAAGCAAACTGAATCAAAGGCTGCATCTGCTAATAGCGTTGCAAAAGCTTTCAGTTTTTTTTGCTTCTATCTATACATTAGATCGAAGCTTTGCGTAATGCAGTCAACTGTCTCGAGATAACAATTGGTTTACTGCGATTGATTGACGCGATGCTCGAAACAACAAGAAATGTAATTATTTAGGCGAATCGGTGATTTGTGGGATACATCGATTTTACTGTTAATAGCTCGTGGCGTGTCATTCGACGATCCAATTAGACGGAAGGTGAGTTTCCAGAGATTGCCGAAAATATACGAGGAAAAAGAACGAGTAAATTTGAGACGGGACGATAAAGACTTTTCTTTACTTGAGCTTTTATTGCGAAATCGCAAATAAACCAAATTTCAATCGCCAGTCAAACGTACTCTTACATGAGGAACGAAAGAATTGTTTTGAGAGAAAAAAAGCACACACACACAACTCTGAAGCCCGTCATGCGTGATGAAGAAAGTGCAAGGGAGAATCAGGTCGCTAATTATCGAGAATTACGTGAGACAAGGAAGCCTAGGACTCCAGTCTGTTTCGGCTTTTCGTCTGGTCGTTCCCATATAAAGCACCCAAGATTCTAACGTCGTTTTGCGTCTTATACAGCGCGGTACGCAGTACAACGAACTAACAGGACCAACAGGAGAGGGTTGGGGAAAGAGAGAGAGAGAGAGAGAGAGAGAAACCTAAACAGAATAGTCGTGGAGGAAAGTACGATCTATAGCGACGCATCCTCGTTGCATGCTAACTCGGTTGGACCCGGAGCCACCCTCTGCTACCGATAATGGTACACGGATATCGGCTTTGTTCTCATCGACTAATTGGATATATATACTCCCAAACAGAGCTGGGCAAGAGCTATAAGTACCTACTACCTCTACTGAAGGGGAGCGAGAAAAGAAGTAAGGTTCATACTTCGCCTGACAGAGCTAGCGAGCTCTAACAGGCGATGTATGGACCTCACTTCTTTTCTCGCTCCCCTTCAGTACAGGTAGTAGGTACTTATAGGTTTTGCCCAGCTCTGCTCCCAAATACACATAGACAGATACAACTATATATACTCCCAAATACACATAGACAGAGACAACTAAAGCCCAATGCACATTACTAGTAGGTATACTTATATATAGCGTACAGTGTGTAAAGGGAAGATTTTCCCAATGCAAAAGATAAATCGCCAAAGCCGATTAACGCGACGACACCGAAGAATATGATCAATCGGTACGAAAATTTGATCGAGCGAACGAATCCGTATCGGACACAGGCGTGTGTTAATAAATTGCATAACAGGTGTGCGGAAATCGATGTACGTCCATCTCTTTCAAACCCTTTTATTTATTTTCTCGTAGCTATTAAAGAGGAAAAAAAAATTGTTTGTCATACTGTGACCGCTTAGATTTTCATTTTTAATTTCGCGCATACGAACGAACCGGTAAAAGCACTAGGAAATGAAAATCGTTTTCTATCTGTGTTTATCACACAGTTGGGTATAAAATTCTTCGTGGCGAGACGCACTCTACAAGGCGAGAAGAAAGTACTTTTACCAGGTTTTTAACCGTGCCTTCCTCTACCCCAGGGAGACGTTTGTTTCCCTTGGCACAGAGGGCTGTGTCGTGACAACGAGAATATGCGTTCTCCACGTTATAGCTATGACACTCGCGAAGGTATAATGTTGCGTCGCTTTTTTCCTCCGTGGCGATTCTCGTGGGGGATATAGAAAAAGGACAGGTGCAGTGTAAATAATGCTTCGCAGCGAGAATCGTCGACGACCGGAGGGTTGCGTTGGGCATATTCCATACTCTACAAGATGTTTCAACTAAGAAAAATGATCGAATATCGTTTTAAAAAATTTAGTTGTCGAGGGTAAACCTATAGAAACTGATTGAGAAAAAAATATGCATTACAAAGACAATTAAAAAGTGGTATTTATAGTAAGATTAGAAAAGTTTAAATAGATAACCAGCGACGAATGTTGAGCTCGAAGTTACGTCTACGAGGTCCATACGACGCGTATTTATATATATTTATGTAAATAATGCTTCGCAGCGAGAATCGTCGACGACCGGAGGGTTGAGTTAGGCATATTCCATACTCTACAAGATGTTTCAACTAAGAAAAATGATCGAATATCGTTTTAAAAAATTTAGTTGTCGAGGGTAAACCTATAGAAACTGATTGAGAAAAAAATATGCATTACAAAGACAATTAAAAAGTGGTATTTATAGTAAGATTAGAAAAGTTTAAATAGATAACCAGCGACGAATGTTGAGCTCGAAGTTACGTCTACGAGATCCATACGACGCGTATTTCTCTCGATATCGCAAACGATATTTCTTCTCCGGTTGGTTTTCTCTAACTCCGTGGAATTCGAGCTTGAATTCGCCTGGTTGGACACGAAAGGTGGAGGGGGGGGGGGATAAAAAGGTTTATCGAAGGACGTACACAGTAGGTGCTGCCGCTGGGCAAGCCCGAAGTCGTCGTTTACTGGCTGCTGCGCGGCACTTCTCGTGGTTGTGTAAGGCAACTCGTCTCGTTTCTCGGACCACAGGAAGCTCCGGAAATAAGTATACGGCAAAGCAAACCTCTTACCTTTCCATTACCCGATGCTTTCCGTCAGGCTCACTCTCTCTCTGACAATCTTTCCTTCTCCCTCTATCTTTGGCTTCACCGCTTTTTTCCAGGCGAATTTTAGTTTTCTGCATCCGGCTCCTTAATTCTCTCATTGCGTAACTCTCGCTGTACTTCGAGTTCAAATATCACTATGACGATTTTTTACAGATTTTTATTTTCTTTTCTTCATCAGCAATAACGGTCTCTCTTCTAAAGTATGACGTTGACGTTGACGTTGACGTTGACGGTGAGCTAATACGTTGTCCGATGAAATGTGCCTTTATCTTCGACTACTCATTTCGCTCATCCTGGATACTTAATTCTTTACCTATCCATCCGAATCAGAAAGCTTCACGATCTATTCACCCAGAAGAAAATTTAATAATGACTTTACTTTTATCCCGAAAGAATATTTATGTGCCGACCACTCGCGGATAAACGTAACTCGTTACGGTGAATGATGGCGAGTTGAACGTTAATAATATCCATTGAATATTATCATCACTCATGCTCATTGTAATAGGAGAGCGAAAGTAATCGATCGAAATGTCGCTAATCTATAAATACCCGTATCGAAGCATCAGTGAAGCTCACACAGATATACCGGTCTCAAATGATTTTCATTGCGTTGAATATATAGACTTTGCTCTCGCACGGCCTCGACAATGTAATTTTGAATGATTGAAGCCCCTGTGCGGGAGGATATTTAATAATTTTCCACGCGCAAGGTGAAAATCTCGCGGCAAGAGGAATTTCAATATTTTACGAGGTTTCATCGTCGTATGAAAAGCTTGAGGCACTCCTCATTAACGATTTAAAAGCGTAAATTTTTTTCAATCCACCTTGGTAGGATACAGCGATATGGCTTCCGGATCTTTGGCTTAGAAAATCAAGCATGAATCGTACAGTTCCCACGCCGTCTCCCTCCCAATGGACGCTATTAATGCAAATAACGTGCGGCCGGTAGGGTCAGAGCTAAAACGGTATCGCGCACGCACATTCGTATGACGTCTCTCCGCTCAGTCCACGGTATTTATTCTGCTCCTAGGGTAATACGGGAAGGGGAGATGGTGCGGTTGTGGGCGTTAGCGAAACGTTTCGAAATCCCGTGCAAAAGCATTCGAGGCTTCGACACGACGGTAATGACTAATTAGTTAATCACTTCGGCACCTCTGTCGTTCCTCCTCTCGCGCGTTATTTGATAATTAAGAACGGATCCGTTCGTTTTGTTTGTCTACGCTCTCTGCGTTATTGATTCACCGACGGTATGGCGGAGTTTACAAAAATTTTATACGATCAATAATGTATTTTTATGCGATTATTAAATCCCGACTGCAAAGGAGGGGTTCATAAATATTCATACTGGACGGGCTCGGAAGCTCCCGAGCCACAATAACCTACTAGTTGTTATATATAACATACCTACATTTACGTACATATAAATCTAGCCTGCTTGCGAGAGATCAAAGTGACGAAATTGTAGACACGAGAGGAGCAAAGCCAGATACGAGATGTTCGCCTGAGACGCAGCTGTACAGTGTACATACGAGGGCATAGCTACATAGGCTGGTACCTTGCTTTGGGAAGGGAGTTACACACTATTCGACGTTTCGTAATTTGCGCAAACTTCGTTTCGCGTTCTCGCTTCGTCTGCGCGAAGGATACTTTCTGCCTTGCATGGGCAACGTTCTCGCGAAAACTGAATTAGAACGTGCCCTCTCTATCTCTCTCTCTCTCTATCTCTCTCTCTCTCTCTCTCTCTCGCTCTCGCTCTCTCTCTCTCTCTCTCTCTCTGCACGGTGCGTCTGCGTTGAGTAAAATTTGATAATGTAAAATCCATGAATTCATCGAAAATTTAATGAATTCTAAATTGGTTTTAACTCATTCGGCTGTGTCTCGCCGGTGTTCTCTTTTGCTGCCTCATAGAGGAGGTTTTGGTAAAAAAAAAATTCGAGATTTTAATGAAAACATGTTCAGAATGTTCCAAAACGTCGAAAAATCACATTTAGAAAAAATGTCCGGATGTATGTGTGTGTGTGTGTGTGTGTATGAAATGGACGTGCAAAATTCAAACTGCTATAACTCGAGAACGCCTTGACCGATCAAGCTGAAATTTGGCACACATCATGTCTGATCAGTAGTCAATGTTTGGTCAAAATTTCATCCAAAAATGTTCAGTTGTTTTTTTTGTACGCCATTTTTAATTTCTTCAAAAATGTCTGTTCGCGCTCTAGCGCTCGCAATTTTTTAACTATCGGGCTAAAAACGCGTACACAGATGGAATATGATCACCCGATGATCCCATTAAAATTTCAAGAAAATCGATCGAGCCGTTTAAATTTTATGTCATTTTGAATTTTTTGAATTTCATGATTTTTTTTTTTTTCGAGATGCAATTTTTCCGTATTAAACATTAATCTACGAATAAAAAAGTGTCAGATTCGTGATCAGCGTGAAAAAATACGTAGGATACAATCCCGGAGTGGCGACTAACGAAAAAGTTTATCGGGCATTTATATAGCCAAAATTACAAAAATGAGTGATTTTGCGTATTTTCGAACAGCGATTTCTTTGCTTCCCGATGAATACTCTATGATACTCTATGTATTTTTTCGCCTCGAGTACAGATTCGACAGCCGTTTTGACCAAAAGCGCAAGGTTTTTTTCGCACTAAACCTGTTTGTCAAAAAATCGTAAGGTAATACCCCCTTACGATTTTTCCACCTTCAAAATGGCGAAATTTTTTTTTTTCGAGATATCGAATTTCTGCCACCGGCATTCGCTTCAGAAGACCCATTTTCATGGAGAATACGTAAAACCAGGACCTTTTTCGAAATTTTAAAAATTGACCATTTTCAGGGTAGGTTATGTTAAATTTTGCGAAACGGCACTTTTTTTCAAAAAATTTCGAGATATCGAATTAAAACCTCCGCCATTGGTTTCAAGTCGCATATTTCCCAACCGATTTCATTGACGAAAAAATTCTAAAAAATTTTTTTTTCAAAAAGTCATTTTTGTCAAAAAATCGTAAGGGTAAAATCGTAAATTTTTATATCACTTTCTCATAATGGCCCTTTATTCGCAAAGCTTCCTCTATGAGGAAGCCAAAAATATAATAAATGCTTTCTCATAGAAGGATCTTTGCGAATAAAGGGCCATTATGAGAAACTGATATACAAATTTCAACTTTCAACTTTCAACTTTCAACTTTCAACTTTCAACTTTCAACTTTCAACTTTCAACTTTCAACTTTCAACTTTCAACTTTCAACTATCAACTTTCAACTTTCAACTTTCAACTTTCAACTTTCAACTTTTATGAGGAAGCGATATGAAAATTTCAATTTTTTTCACTTCACGTGCGCTCGCCGTTGTCGAGAGGACGAAGCCAGAAAATTATTCATGAAAATGCTTCGAGGTGTACGAGTTGAGTATTCTTGGTCGTTGGCCTTTCCGGGTTTTTACTCTCTCAACTTACCAACCTACCCACCTACCCTGGGCACTATGAGGAACGTGGCGCTATTATTTTATGGCTTCGCGGGAGAGAGCGAGCTACGAGGTCGGGAGAGGAATTCCTAGGATGGTAGCGTTTGCGGGGAAGGATCGCGGCAAAAGGGGTTAGACCTTGGGAGAAACGCAACGAAGGAAATTGCGAGAGCCGACGTGGGAGCACAGCTTGTGCGAGACGATCGTCCACGACGATTTCTAGCACCAACCCTACGAAGGAAGCTGCACACAAGCTCCTCGCACCCCTAGAGCCGCGTGAAACCGGAACGAAGTAAACGCTCTTGGAGCAAAGGACGAGTTACAGAACGAGACCCCCGCGTACTGGATAGATAGGTACGCTATAGTAATCAAGTCACGTACGTAACGTCCCCCAGGGCCTTCGCGCCGGTGTACAAATCACCCCTCCACCCCAGCCCTCTGTATACGAGCCACGAAGGATGGTAAGAAACCCAAGAAGCACGCAGAAACCTCTCCAAGAATTCTGCAAGGATGTCAACTGCCCGTGAGATTATATACCGATATATGTGTCTCTCTGTGTTTATGCGAGAACTGCGAGAAAACGTACCGAGAATCCAGAGTCGTAAACAATCATGTGGGTATCATCCTTCGTATAAGTACGCAGTTCAACGCGAGTCAGATGTAATGGTCATTTAATATAAGGGCTTGTTGTTTAAATGGAATAAAGTTTTTTTTAGTCTGTAATAAAAGAAAATGTATTTATCATCTCAAGAGAAAACACACTGGCGTACTATTTACTGACATAAGAAAGGCTTCAACATCCATAGGTGAATTATCTAAGGAAAATAAAAGCGTTGCTTTGCTTAACTGAGAGCTATACACGGAGAGTAAATTAGTAGCTTGGAGCTTTTTCCTCGCTAACATAGCAGCAACGGCAAACCATGGTCTGCTAGAGAGACTGTTGCTCAGTTTTCGATGCGGTATAACACTATCGTACTGTATGCACATCAGTATATTGGTGTGTACAGAGCGTTACATATAATTAGTGGAAAGGCCAATACGATTAAAACCTCCTGAGTTGAGCACGTTCTCGATCCATGAAATTATCCTACTCCGCATCGCAGGGCTCGAACGTACCGTCAGCCCTTGCCAACGATAAGCCGAAACTACCGTTTTTTTCTAACTTACACGTGTGGTCGATACGTACTGTATTATAGTTGTCATTTATAACCTTTATGCAGAGTGTCCCAAAAAATGTAACGATATTTACATGCATAGCACAGGCTATGCATGTAAATGCCGTTAACGATATTTACATGCACAGGTTAGTTAACGGCTGAACTGAAATGCGATGGTACACGAACTTCTCGCGTGTTTGCCAATGAAAGCCTATCGGCTATGTGCTGGTTTCTGTTTTGTATTCGCGTATTCTTTAAGTTCTCTACCTCTCTCTCTCTCTCTCTCTCTCTCCCTCTCTCGCTATCTCTCAAAAGAAATGCTCAACGACAGAACTCGAGATATTCCGTGCACACTGCAAAAACCAACCGACGGACTCTGAAAATAATTCGGGCGGGAGATCGCCCTTGAGATATTTTAATGCTCTTAGACCGAACGCGATTGCTTTCTACCATTATTTTCAGGATATTACGGTGGCTCATTGAGAACAAATGACGATGTAATGATCAAAATAAATTGATCGAGAAAAAGGTTCTAATTTAATAATTAATTATTTCGTTTTATTCCTAGATCTGCAGCTCCTTGTATCGAAAATAATAACTGACGTAAAGAAATGATCGGGAGTAATTAGTCAATTTTCCTTCGAACTTTGGTGAAAACTTGACTACGACTTGGCGCCTATGCATGCACCGACATCACCAAGTTTGGACACTGATGGAGCTCACCACCTCTTGGCTCGAGTTTTACCTCGGTATAATGGTAACGCGGTTATACGGTCCGGCGAAGTTTGAGACCCTCCCTTTGCTAGAGTTACTCTTGCGAAGGTGAGCGTGATAAGGGAGTTTTAAGACACCTTCGCACACGATAAACTTTTGTTGTCAAGATGATACGAGATACGAGATACGACATCCGCGAGACACGTTCAGATTTTAATTAAACATCATTAAAAAAACAATCAACTCATTTTGACTCACCCCGTGTGCGGCGCTCGTAATACCCGATAATCGTCGACACTCCGATTTTCGTAACAATCTGCAACGAAATGAAAGATAGATGAAAAAATAGTATCGCAGCTTTGAGAGTAGATGAATTTTAAAGTTTTTGATGACGGCAGGGAATCTTAAATCAAACGGCGGCATATCGTTAACGTTCTCGTTAAATAGCCTTCCGAAAGCTCTTCAGTCTGCATAGTGTGCAATCTCGTAGAGGATTAAAACTATTGTGAAAACGGAAGGATTGCAGCTACTCGAGTTTGTATATACACAACAACAACAACAAAACAGCTGCAAATGAAATTTCAAATTTCTTCCGTATAATTTTGATTTATATATTTTTTGAAGTTCTGAAAAATGTTAACCCAACGGAGCCCGAAAAAAAAGAAATGAAGGTAAAAAAAAGTTTGAACCATCAAATATCCTTATCGTCCGTTCCCAACCCATAAAAGTGCACTCGTCAATTTTTCCGTTCTTCCGAGTAGTACCGAAACGTCGATCTCGCGCTCGAACTACTCTCAGCGTAGTGTAAAGCCGTGGAAGGAAATTTGTGGGAAGCGACGGGAGGAAACGGAAGAGAGACCCCGTAACTTATTGGTCGAACACGTCGGTCTCTCCGGTATTTTTATTGGAAGATCCGACATCCCCCTCGGGTGGGCTGTCATCTAGTCACGAGCACGACGAGAGGAGGTTCCGGTATGTGACGTCATCGATTTTTCACGTCGGAGACTGTGTCAACCCTCGTAGCAGCCCCGCCGTCAAACAGCCCTAAGCCAATAGTTGTCACGGTTGAATCAAAAATTTAATTAGATGGTTTTTCTCTGACAGTCTTAAAATACAAGTCAAAGTATTCGTCTAATTGCGTCAAACGATATTACTAGAAGCTCGAAAATCACTACAAGATTAGAAAAAAACAGACACGTTGGATAATTGAAAATATCGTTAGTTGGATTGTCGTGAAGCTTAACTAGACTAAATTGGCGGATAATTCGATCGACATCGGGGAGTTCAAAGGGTTTGGTGCTCTTAATTATTTATTTATTCATTTTCCTGCCGCTAAAAAGTTAACGCGTCTGTACGAAAGAGGAGTGTAGATGATATCTCTGTTGATCCTCTACACTCGACGCCATCCTCACTCGAGGAAAACGAGCGCTACGATGTCTCTCGAAGCTCTTTTGAAGCGTTGAAGAAACCGTAGGCGTTAGCATCGAGACTCTCGCCTCGAGTCCCTCGAAGCGGGTCTTTCCCCTCGGATGTGAGACAACGAGACTCTTCAGTCGACTACCGTGACTGAGAGAGAGCGGGCGAAAGGGTTGTGGAAAACGTTTTGTCCGATTCCTTTTTTGTTAGCAACAGCACCACCGGCGGCAAAGGACTTTGCGGGAGGCAAGTCCAGCGTGGTCGAGAGCTGTTTCCCTCAAAAGGATTCTCTCAACTCCGTATCAACCTTTCGTGCAACTACTATGGATATATCACTAGGGCTATCTGTGCGAAGGGGTGGAAACTCTTCGCTCTATGTACACGTACTTCTTCACCTTTCAATCTTTCCTCTTCATCGAAATGCAAGTAGAGCTTCATAAATCCGTTGAGATCGAAAATAAAAAAAATATATATATATATATATATACATATATGTATATATAGTGCGGCCAGTACACGCTAGGAAGGGGGACTTTGAAATCAGTTTTCATGCGACAACGAGAGAGTAAGAAAATGAGAACTCGAGAATTCTGTGTAATAAAGCCCTGGCAGTACAAAAGGATGAAGTAGAAGATGATGAAGACAGAAGTTGAATATAGTCTTGGGCGCTCTATATTATTAAGGGCAAAGAAGAAGTCGGGAAGTATAGTTGAACGTCGCTTTTCCTCCCTTCTTTTGCTCTGTTGGTCCCCGTCAGAGTAGAACGTCGAACGGCTGGGACGAGAGTTTTGCATAGCATCGACACGTCAGCTGGTGCCTGGCGATCATGACCGAATAATAAAGCGTCTCTCCTACTCGCCTCCTACGCCTCTATCCCTACTTCTCAACTCCACGGGTTCACGCTGACGCGAAACTTCACTCGATATTCCTCGCTGAAAGACACTACGGGGTAAGCTCCGGTTCTCGTCGACGTAGTATTGTAAAAACGAAATGTAAGAGAACACGAACGGTCTTGATGCAGAAAAATTGTATTTTCCTTCCTTGACATTATACCACTGAGAACTGACCGACAAGTGGCGATCGGAATTTTATTCACACAATAAGATTCGGTCGATTATCAAACGTCGATTTTTTACGAATTCGAATACCATAGCGATGCTAAATTTCATTCCCTCAATATTATTTTATGTTGTATATTTTCTCGTTGGCTGCCCTCGATAATATAAAGCGGCTAAAAGTGATATAACGAAGCTAAAAGTTATACAACAAAGTCAGTGGGAATGAAATGAGGCACGGTAGGGAAAAAAAGAGTAGAAGAAGAATGAAACGTTTGACGATGGAATGGGAATGAAAGTACAGAGAGGAGAAGGTTTTGGTAGGTTGAGAGCGGGCGGACGTGGCCTCGCGGATATATGGGGTAGCGGAAAAGCTGGGCCACGATGGTAACGTCCCGGAGTGGCCAGGATCGATATCCCGACACGCCATCATCCCTCTCCCCCCTCCGCTTCCTCGCTTGCTGCTTCCCCTTCGGGGTTTTGCGGACGCGCGGGGCCATAACCACCCCCTACGTCGCACTTCCGCCTTCTCTTGAGCGCCACAACTACCCTCTACTCCCCCACGCTTCATCCGCGATGCGAACGGCAGGGAGCGCGAGTAAACGTGCTCTCTAGCATGCCGAGGATCGCGGAAGACCTTCCAAATAAACCCGCCATTGTTTACCTCCGCTTTATCCGCACCCCTGACCATCGCAATGTTTATTAAATTTTTGAGTCCTTAAAGGTCTGAAGATAAAGGAACGAGGCACGATACAATATACGATGGAAAAATGGTGTCTAAAAAATGCATCGAGCTCGCTTATGAAAAGAGGGAGTCTCATTGACGACCTCAAGTATAATTCATTAAAGTTCACTTTGTACGTATTAGATCGCTCTGAAACGATACATTAATAATTATGTTAAAGAGCAAAACGGGGAGATGATGGAATTTCGTATATACGAGAAATATCCAACAGCCTCGTTAAAGTTGTGAGTCGATCGAGCTGCGAAGCTTGAAGCGTTGTCGCTAAGGCTCATCAGAGAATCCAACGTCCGAGGGACACGTTATCGGGAGGATGCAACGCACGCAGGACAAGTCACAAGATTGGTAGGTGATGCTGTCGGGAGATGTACACGTTATATCCTATTAACGAGGAGAGCTGGATATGTCCCTCGGTAACGAGGAATATCGAATTACCGAGAGTGAGCTGAGGAGGTAGGCGTCGTGTCGCGATATTATGATCCGAGACTGATCTCTGTGAAGACCTCGCAGCTAGCGGGACAATAAGTTGCACGCGAATGGATCACCGTTGCGCACCTCATCGTACACCTCTATTTATTTAATAATTCTCGCTCAGGGACACGAGTTTAAACGAACTCATCATCGAGCCACGCATCGACGAATTGGCCTATAAAACTCATTAAAATAAAAAAATAAAAAACTGAGTGCGTGGTCGCAACACGCGTTGGAAGTGAAAAACTTCTGTCGGTGAGGGCGTAGGAAAGGAAACAATGATTCATTTGAGTTTTTGAATGTACAAAGTTGCAAACGAAAGAGCGTATGTTATTCATCAATGTCCATTCTTCGATGACCTAAAGCAAAAACAAGTGATTTATGATAGTTGAAATATGAGATATGTATCGGGTGAACACTGTATCAATACTATTTCCACATTTTGTTATGGAAACCGCTGGATCATTATTCATTTTCAAGTTAGATTTTTCATTTAAAAATTCTATGAGAGGCTATGCAAAGTTAACATTAAAATCTCCACTTAAAATCAGTTGTCGTTCGTCGAGATTTCTTCCTAGTAAAGAAGCTCCCTCCATAGTGTATGCAAGCAAAACATGAAAAAACTCTATAATTTCAGTAATTGATTTGTTCCGCGTGACACGGTAATAATAGTCTACTGAGTCGGTAGAAAACAACAAGCTGCGCAAATTTCTTCAACGTCTGTTAAATTCACTGCGAAAGAAGCGTCCTGGCGTAAATAAATATCCATATGCGCGGTGCCAATGCCTGACCTATCACTGGAGTTCTTGTAAGTGGCCACGCCACCAGTTCTCGCAACAGGTCGTTTGACTTATGCCATGCTGTCAAAATTCGGGATATCAATGTTCTTTTAATTTTGCAACCATGTTTCTGAGAAAAGTAAGATGCTCGATTTGCGAGAGACCAGACCATTGGGATTTGTGACATTAAAAATTGAACAATTGAACGAAAAAATTGATAAGCCCGATTTACTGGTGATAAAATTCGTCACTAATCTATCGTCATTAATATTGCTGTTCTTCGTCCATGGAAAAACCTGTGATCGTTGGTCGATGTCACAATGCAGAGACCGTTGATGCAGGTAACTCACGATAATGCCACATAAAGGAACTGCCGCGAATGGTTTTTTTTTTGTATTCATATACGATATCCTTGAAGATACGTCCTTGAGATTTATGGATGGCAATTGCACACGCGGATACACGTGTTTGCACACGCGGATACACGTGTTTGCGTTTTGCGATGATTGTTTTATTGTTATACGATGGGATACTGGATGTCCTTTGCGAAAAAAAGCACAGCCGTTCGAGTGATATTGTTTGATTGAACGTATGCGCTGTTTCGTTTCGTTCATATTTCCAAGCAGTCGACTCGCACTACTGTGCCTAAAGAACTTTAATTTTTAAAAGAATAGTCAAGGAAACCACTAAATAGCATTTCGATCTCTCTTAACGAGGGTTTCACCATTCTTTCAAATCAATTTAGCAATGTTTCAAGAATTTTAGTATCGTTTTTATAAATAAAAAAAATTACATAAATTAAGATAATCTTGAGAGACACAATTTAATTTGAAGTCAGCTGTATCGATAGCACTTTTTCCAAATCGCATATTTTTGTCGTGGTCGACTTGACGACTGGCGGAAGCTTACTTGAGGGGCCAAGCACTGCATCTCATTTCTCGGCCATGTATTGCGTATATGTAGGTACGTTGCCAGGGTAATATATAGTTACCGCCTTCTCGTTACGAGCTACTAGTCGAGAATCCTGGGATAGCCGAGGTTTGAGGGGGTAAAAGCTTACTCCTCCAGAGAGGAGGAAGGAAAGCTTAATCTCGCCTGCGCGTCTCGCGTTATCCTTATCTTTGATCTTGCTCTTCCCCTGACGTGATAACCGGGACTTTCAAGACGACGAATAAGGGAAGAAGAGGAAGTAACAAAGGAAACAGGGGTTGCCACTTGTACTTTGCTTGCCAAAAATCGTTTCCGCACCAAGAACATTTTAGATGAACATTTCAATGAACAATGAGCTATATCTCGTAAATGTAAGTCTCTCCAAATACAGGTTTGATATTGGAAAACTTTTCATAAATACTCTATATAGTTAAATCCTTTTGCGATATCAACGTATTTAGGTACGTGGTGTCATGTGTTGAACAATTGTTCATCGCACATTTTCGACTACACTACGATTTGTGTATCGTTCAATGGAGGTTGTTCAATGGAGGATGGGATGGGACATGTGTGCGATTGTTGAGAGTACGGATATCTTTGAAGAGTTATCAGCGGCGTCGAATTGACGTAGCGAAGGGAACGAGTGTAGACGGGAACGGGTCGTTGGAGCTTTCGCCGAAGGGATGAGAGCGCCGATCCCTCCCCCTCTCTGAGCACAAAGCCTGCCACTGTGTGCATGTCGACATGGAACAGTGAGTGGTTGGTACTGTGCGAAATATTCCTCTCCCTGCCACTCTGTACATCATTCTCTCGAATCTCTCAACGCGCTCTCAGACAGGGAAAAATACGTGTCGCGAAAAAAATTCTACTGACTTTTGTGGGAGATTCAAGTGAACACACACACGCTGTTTTGGCCACAGGAACCGATGATGCTCAATAAGGATTGTAAAAAGCGGCGTGTCCGCTTGAAAATTCGTATTAATACAACTTGTTTCCTTTTTTATTCGCAGGATTAGTTAAATCCATGGAAAAAATCTACGAAAAGTGTTGACTAGGTCAACTGGTTAACGGAATCGATCAATTTCGAGATCGGAGTTACTACGTATTATATTATGCGAATGGGTGATCCATTTATGTAGACGTGAAAACTATAGAATGGGAAAGAGAGAAGTGCGTGCCTCCGGTTGTGCCGATTGAAATTATTATCTTTGACCGATCGGACGTGTGGTATAATGAACGCGCGCTGGCCAGGGTAACGCTGTAACGATCAATCGTTATCGCGTGTAAGGTGAACGCACGAGAGAATACTGTATAATACCGAGAGGACAGTGCGAATATAATCGTCACGACTTTCATCGAGTAAAATACGAATACGCTATAAACTCTTCCGACGACGAGAACACGATTATATTTCTACAACTCGTTTAAAAAGTAACCGACACGAGTACACACGCAAACGACAAAGATCTGCAAATGGTTGTGGAGAACGCGCGATGCATTGAAAACTTTATGCGCGAACTTTTTATCCAACATTCTACGTGTTAGTTGATACGTTTTTAGTTTTTTCTCCGCTTCCATTAATTGCTCGTCTTCTCTTTATTATTTACGAATATAAAAGAAGATGTCTCGTGTGTTGCCTAACTATAGTCTGCCTTTTCGCGTCTGTTAAATTTACCATCGAACCTTGCCGCAATTGGTAAAGTCAAGAAAAAATCATTCTAACAAGTTTTAGAATCCATAGTGTTGTAGCGATGTGGTGGAGTATAACGCCGTCGGCGTGCCTGACTTCTCTTAACGAGGCCAATCGACAAGTTCGTTGAAGGGTCAAACGCGCCAGCTCTTCGGCTATGAACGAGAAATGAGCTTCGCGCCACATACGGCACGATCACAGTTTAATCATTTATCCATTCTGGCTGTACAAAAAGAAGAAAAAAAAGAAGAAGATCGTTTACTTTTTATTAAGACACTTTGGTTGTGTTGCGCTTTGAGTAGAGAATTGATTTTCCGAGTATACAGTGAGAAACTTGGCCCTTTGCCGTCCCAGTCAACTGCGTCTTTGATGCGATTATTATAACGCCGTGGACAGGCAAATACACAAAGGGAAAGGGAACGAAGGGCTAGAAGCGATCCGGTAGAGAGTTCGAGAAATCCTACTCCGGTTAATAATACCCTGGGGGTAGCGCATAATACCATCAAAGTTTCGTTTTGTTTCGAGTCAGACCGATGGAAGAGGGGTCTTTAAGTCGATAAATCATGTTACCGTGACGCCAAAGAGTACCGCGAGGTCTCTTGGTAACGAGTAACCTAGGGAAAGAAGACAGCAGATCGTTCACAGAGTGTGATTTGGAGGAAGTAGGAACGTTAAGATTTAACCAACTGTCTCCTGTCTCTCTCGACGGGCGTTCCTTGCTCGGAAGCGGCAATCAGAGAAAAGTACGATAAATTGTAACAACTGGAGCTTCAGTTCCGAGGCGGCAGGCCTAGGATGGAACTGCTCGAGAGTTGAGAAATAAAACAAACTTCAATAAAAACTTACAGTATAGACTAAAGGGTTGCAGAGCTGAATAAAGAAATGAGGTTTCGAATTTGAAAAGAAAGAATAGAGACGAGAAACGATCAAATTATTTTTAACGTTATCGTTTATCTTCGTTTTTATGCATTTACTTTTCCAGAGTCGTTTCCAGTAGCGCACCCTTTCACATGGAAGACGCTTCTATAACGGGACGGAAAGCGTGTGGATGAAATAAAAATTCATTTTCAATCTTCAGTATTTTTGAACGAGCTCAGTCTGGAATTTTTCATGGAACAAAATCGAGACTTTCAGCTGAAAATCTTTTCTTCTAAAAGTGTTTTCCTTCTTCTTTTAGCAGATGCGAAGTCACGGAGTTGTTTACAAGAAAATCTCGAGAACCGCTGTTTTTACCAAAATGGCCAGTAAAAAAAAGGTGTGCGACTTTTGTCGCACCTAGTTTAATATTTAATATGTAAGCCGACACGGGGACTGAAAAAAAACTTCCTTAAAAAGGCCGTTAACAAAATGTGGATTTAATTTTTTAAGTCAGAAAAAATGCAATTATAGGTATCGTTATTGTATTGATGAGATAGTCCGTGATATCGACTGGTTGACTTGTTTCGTCGGTAACAGCGGGTTACATTACCTATTGCTATTGGTCACTCCAATGGCTCGGTTGTTATTCGCTCGCTGGTTTGTGGAAATTCTCCATGCTTCTCTGTGTATATTCGAACTACGATACTCCCCTACACTCCGAGTCCGCTGCTGTTGTTGAATGCAACTCTGGTAGCTCTGGAAACGAAGGTTCGCGCTCGCTGATGGGGAATCTCACGATGGGGAACGAACGTTCAGCTTCGTAAATCTGCGAATCCACTAGCGTTAACCTCGTTATTCTCTCTTGTATTGGACCCTGTCAAACGACGATATAATTTAAAGTAGACTCCCTCTTGTCTTCTTCTATTTATTTTTATGAGTTATACACATACCTACGTATCGACGAATCGATCTGTTTTTGCAAACACCGCGAGTGTTTTAAATGGAGTTTGACCAAGCGTGTAAACCGGCTACGATAGATTAATGTACCTATATATATATATATATCACATATGCATAGATATGTTTATTGAGTAATAGATACGATGTAAAGGAAAGCCGGAGGGTGGGAGTTGGCGATTCAGGGTTATCCTGTTTGGAGTCTCCGTACTCGTACTTCGTATAACCAACTTCGATTAACTTTCTTTTTTTCAATTTAATAGTGCAACATGTATGCAGGCAATATTCAACGAATCATTGGCAAAGTAGACTCGTGCGTGTTACACTCGAGCTCGTGAATCCTCTCGCACGAGTTCGCAATTAGCCGGCCTCGATTTTTAATCATTTCGAGATTAATTTTTTTCGCACCACTCTAATCTATAATCTATCTTGCCGTTGCACAAAGGAATAGACTACGCTGCAGTGAAGTCTAACCGCAAAAGAGTAGTCTGAATCCAACATAGACAAACAAAGAAAAGTCTATAACAAATTCTATACGGGGATGGAAAGATAAATTGCTGTGAAGCACATACGTAAAATTCGGTTGGGGCAAAGGATTCGTATTCGGTCGTTCGTATGCGACGGAGAAACGAGACGGACATCACCCAATTTTATCGGTTTTGTTCATTGCACATGACCGAGAGATCGATAGCACATAGCCGCTGGCGTCGTCTGCGTCCCTCGCAATCGTTCTTTCCATACCTGTGAGAGGAAATTCCCGAAAGAGAATAGATAGACTGAAGGGGAATCGAGCATCGAAAAAACAATAGGATAGGCAAAAAGAAGAAAAAAAAGAGGATCGGCTGGCACACACGATGCACGTGTGGTTCGGTAGAAAACCTCGCAAACGACCAAATGTTTCCCAATTTTCGAGAAGCGCCTACAGTAGCTGTAACAGCTTCGTCGAGCCAGTTACGTTATTCCAACTCGTCACCCCACAGTCTGCTAGGTTTTTTTTTTCAACTCCCGCATCTGCAAGCCTCTAAAAACCCGGCAATTAGCCAATCTCGGTTGACGAATTGGCTATCCAGCCAAGGTTATAATTTTTCGTTTAATAAAAATGATTTTACACTCGACTGCACGTTCTCCTGTTCGTTTGGCGAAAAATTGCTAGTGTACTTATATCGCAAAACTGGCCCATCAATACAAGTTCGTTGAAAGAAAAATACTCATTGCGATAAAGTGACAATTCATTGTACAGGGTGTGCGTTTCATTATCGGGACTTTAATATAAATAACTGTACAAAGCGCTGTTTACAATAGCTGATCGAACCGTTAGGTTGCCCAGTAGTTTTAACATTGCACACTCCGTAAGAACAACGTCATTGTGAAAAACCGTCAGGATAAGCGAGTGCACTGAAACGAGGTGCCACGCAATTGCGAATCCATTAGGATATTGGGCCCATATATCATTTCTTGAAGGCACCTAGGTAGTAAGCATCTAGGTGGCTAGAATATAGTTACATGTGCCTGAAGCTCTGCAAACTCCCTGTTCCATCGAGTCAAATAATGGGATCGTCTAGCTACAATTATTTTAATAACCCTTTTATAGAAAATAAGGTGGATCGTTGAAAAGCGGAAATTTCGATGCAATATTAATGTACCGTTAATTAATGAGAAAAACGTCCCAAGTATAAAATTCTTCGCCTTTGGGAGGTGTCTCTTCATTACAAAAAAAAAAAAAGAGAACGATTCGCTGAAAACAGTTCGTCAGCTAATGACGTTCCAGCGAGGCAATAAGGATAGTGACATTGGCGAACAGGTGCAATGTAGGCCGCAGAATCAATTGTCAATGAGTGGTGCTGCATAAGTGCGAGGAAGGAACTTTTATCTAATTTCCGTCTCCCATTCTCTTTCTCTACAATGCGCCAAGCAATTGAATGTTGCCTTTAAATTTATTTGTTTCTTCCCTGTGAGAAAAATAGTTCGGTAAGAAGAAACCTCAAAGCTTTGTTAATGATAAGGAAGAGCCCGATAAGAGTAAGGAGAACACGAAGAGCTATTATAAAATTATATAGTAATATCAAAGAAGCCGGCAAGACCTTGACGGTATGCAAAGGATGATGATTTCATTCTGAATCGTATAACAGATACATGTTAAGAACCATAGATGTGATACGTACGATTGTAAAATGGTAACTGCAACTGCAACTACTAACGATATGAGAAACCGCAACACTCCGACATTCGCGTGCGGATCCACTTCGCACTCTGCCTTCAGACATACATCTACGTCTGTGAGTATCCAACGGTTTTAGAATCTATGCATGTATTTCTGTGCGAGCTGCGGCTATCGATTGTACAAATTACTGGCCTTCTGGCTAGACTCTCTCTTTCTCTCTCCCTACCTCATGCTATCCCACACATCCTCTTCTTTATGTGGTTGTCTGGTATTCCTTTCGTGAATTAATCGAATGAAACTTTTTTGACGAATTATTAAGAAGATCTAAGCGCGAGAATACTGCTTAAGGAAAATCTATAGCTGGCTGGAGATAATTGATCTTAACAAGAATCGGTCTTCATGAAGCAAAGGTGTTCTCTGGAACTTGGATCAAGTGTGTAGAGGATAACACACCACTCGTCTACGAGTTTTGTCACCCAAGGGATCGTCAACCGTAAAAATATTGTTAATCAACATTCTCGACATGCGTTTATTAAAAAAATGTTACACCAGATAAAACAAGAGACAAATGCGTCCTGTGAGATAAAAGCCCTAAGAGCGTAGCTAAAAATGGTGTAATGATAATTTATCATAAAGTGGATAATTGTACTTGCAAGATTGATGCTAAGAAATGTGTACTGTCGAATTAAGAACTGATACAAAAATCCGTTTGAAAACAATAAGTTTTCATTTCTATCTCTCTGCAAACTATTCAATATAGAAGAGCTTCCCCTTTTCTTCTCAATTCGCCGAGGTACTTTATATTATCCGGTTTGAGAATATACACACATAAATTTGATTCGTCTGACGAAGACCCGGGACTGATGGGCGAGGAAGTGCGCTACGGGCGTTGGTGCAAGAAATACAATGAACAAAATAAAAAAAAATATCTCCTACTTGGCAACGGGGAAAAGTGTCGGTGCGAGGAAGATAGAGATGGAAGGTTTTCTCTGATACCCCGTGCAACGGTGCTCGACCGATACACATAGAGGAAAATAGAAGGGCACAACGTAGTCGACGTTCCACTGTACACTATTTCGCGCCCGTAGCCTCTATCAATTATTTTTTTCTCTGAGATTCATGTGAAGCTCTTTTGGATTACATCGTTAGTTGGACCTATGAATATCAATGGAACCAAAACGTACTGCAACTTTTAAAAGTATCCTAACATCGGCGAACCTTCCGAGGAGAGAATCTTCTGACGAAGACATTGAGCCATGACTCATTAAAATCGGATAAATTTCTACGGATTCTACTTCAGAATGAATTTAAGAAGAGAAGTACCTTTTAAATTATAGAATTAAAATGAGCCATTTGGTAATTTAAAATGATTCTGTTTTATTTAAATATAACCAAATAGACATTCTTTAATGTAGGTTCGTGTTATTTTTGACTCGACAATTCTCCGAAAAGTCCGGAAGTAAATTTGAATATAAAATGCTTCGGGACAAGTAATATATTTTGGCATTGATAGCGGCGAATCTCTCCCGGGCCCGTTGCCCTGCAAAGATCTGCCGTACCCCTTCCCCCCGCTCTTTCTCCGTGAAATCCGGTCTAACGTGATCTGAAACGAGTATCTTGCATGTGCACCGGCACATCGACGTCGAAGAGGTAGTATTTTGCCGTTCCAACGAGATACGTTTTCTTTCTTTTCATCTATGTATTTATTTTCCTCTAGCGCTCGATGGTATCGATGTGAAATTTTTACTGGCACATTCACAATAGTTATTTTTATGGCAAGGGTGTAGAAAGGGAATTGACGAGTGTGAAAATGCCACACGAGCCGAAGGCGAGTGCGACATTCACACGAGTCAGAACTCCCTTTTTCTACTCCGATGCCGCTCACATAATTTTTCCTAAAAAAATTCACGAAAATCCCGCTTATTATTCCCGTGAAGTGTGCGTAAAAAGGCACTTTTCCGCACTAGTGCTGGAAAAAAGACCATATTGGCTTTGTACGCATGCGCAGTATTTTTCCCGCATGCGATGCGAAAAAGTGCCTTTCTGCGCACACTTCAAAGGAACGAAAAGCGGGATTTCACGTGCAGGCGTTAATAAAAATAATATTACATTTCTTCGATTGAATTCACCTGTTAGTATTCGCATGTCGTTTTCGTTCGCCAAGTACCGTGTTTACAACTATATTTACTATCCCTTACTTTGACTATATCGAGTTACAACACCAGTACGATATTCTTTTTCACTCGGCTATCAAGATTGACAAAGTTCGAGTTACGGAGGCCCTACCGTTCAAAATAATATAGGTATATAGCGATACGGCTAACATGTAGCTGAGGGATTTGCCTGTGGCGAACCCTACAAGCAAGTTCTTGTATTATCGTTTATAAATAATGCAGTTATGCAACGCTATGAGAATTATTATTATTATTCATATATACCTATCAACGTTTAGCATGTGTAACGATAAATATGGTCGAACGGTGAAAGTCTACTCCGTTATTACATCTGTTACGGCTGTATAGTCAGAAAAAGCCGCATCGTCCTTCTGATCAATAGCAATAATATAATAAAACCCGCAATTGTCAAAAATAAGTCGTTATCGTAGCAAAAGCTATATCCATTAATAAATAAAGAAAATGAACAAAAGTAAAGTGCTCAATTCGGACTCACCCTCTGAAGAATCCTCTTTGCAAAATAGATAACAGTTCCGAATAGAGAACAATGAAATATTCGTTCAACGAAACAATATCCTCCAAGGATTAATTCCTCTTATCGACTTACACTGCGTATGTTTGAAACTCTCACGCACACACGCACACTATACGATCGGAGAGAGTGGACGGCGAAAGAAAAATTGATAAATTTACACG
The DNA here is from genome assembly GCA_964017025.1 of Stenichneumon culpator. Lineage (NCBI taxonomy): Eukaryota > Metazoa > Arthropoda > Insecta > Hymenoptera > Ichneumonidae > Stenichneumon > Stenichneumon culpator. The sequence continues at coordinate 11,605,322 of OZ024779.1, read as the reverse complement.
CAGCACGATTCGTAGATGCAGCTATCACTGTTGCTCGTTGCATTCCTTGAGCATGTAACAAATATTCTGCACAAATGTCCGTGTAGTGATATACCGTGTGCGAACGGGGAATTATTTTTGCGCGCCAATTCGCACCTTCCAATCTCAATTTACCGCTCACCTTTGTTCGTTAAAAATTATTATTCCTCATCGATAATAAATTCACTGCAAACAAACCAATACACTTTTAACTTTTGTTGATTAAAAATATAGTGAATTTACTGATTCTAGTAAAGTTCCGACGTATTCTGTCCAAGCTCAGCGGGTCCGGCAACATACGCGCTCAGTTGATAAACGTGAACTGTTAGTAAGCGCGAATGGGACGCGAGTGCACGGAGTGTTGAGCCTTCGGCACAGTAGTAGCGGGGCTCTATCTCACACACACTCTCTTCTGACAGTGGTGGAACATGCGCGCGCGACTCGACGTCGCTCTGCCGCGATCTTTTAAGACTGCTGTCCGCGCGCGTCCACCGACGTTCTCCTGTGCCTCCAGCCGGAGCGGAGTTACTCGTATGTGGATTCGAGTCGAGCGCGCGCAGTAGCCAAGTCCCTGTACCATGACGCGCGGCCGTGTTCGCTGTCAAACTAAAGTAGATGTGCCGGTCGATTGACAACTCAAAAAACAATTCGAATCCTACATAATTCTATTTATCATTTTTTTTTTTTTTTTTTTTTAGAATAAATATAAAAAACTATCACTGTAGAATAAGAGCTCGACCGATGTTAATGATATCTTATAATGAAACTTTTCGTTACTTTGTTGATTAGTTGAAAAAATATATTACCGTAGAGTTTCTAGGCTATCGCTATAGTCTATAGTAACGTTAATATACATTACGTTTGTCAAAACATCGAAATCTTGAATTGTTGTTATATAATGATAAAGAAGAAAATATGAAATAGCGTATCAGTAACGAAATCGAGTATTTTTAAGCGAAACCCAATTGCAACTACTGCGGGCACTACTAAAGCAGTGATGCCGCTTTCCATGCATTTCGGTTTGACCGAGCGACCTAATTACGAGAGGCACTCACGTAATTACGGAGTGAGCGAGCGAGAAAGCCTTTCCCTATGTTTCTCTCCTGTTTCCCAGTTTCTGTTCGATACGTAGTATCCATACCCGGAGCAGAGTGGTCGTATCCACAGGAACTCGCTTCACGTGTCTCTCGAGCGTCCTGTAATTATCAAGAATATTGCGAAAAAACCAAATTTCTTGTACTTAATTAAATTATAATGTTACTGACGGTATTTAAAAAGATAAATTATTCCATCTTGCTTATTCTGCTGCCGATCGATGAATATTTTAATTATTATTATTAATAATTCATCTATCTTTCTTAGTTATTTCTTTAAAACTCATCGTAAAAAGGAACTTCCAATTTCCTTCCTTGTATATTTGCGAGTAGAAAGGTTTGCATCGTAAAGGAGTTAAGAGGGTGTAAAATAAATGACGACAAACTTTAGAGAATTGGTTCGCGCTCCACGTTTAGTGGCGATGCATCGATGCAATTTCTGCCAGAGACTGCAAAGTCTGTGACGAAAAAAGGGGGAGAAAGAGAAAAGGAACAGAAAGAAACGCCATCGTCGCCGACGGTCGAAGGGGAGGTGGGCAAAGTGCACGTTCGTGCAGCAGTTAGCCACAGGAGTTTCCACCCTATCTGAAATACCTAAGCTATAGCCATCTGCAGTACCGCTAACGCTGTATCGAGGAGAATTCGTTGTGTGATGTGAGCGGACCAAAAGAGGAGAAAAAGTTTGAGACGCGAAAAAGATTGTGTCTCGCGTGAAAGCTTCGACGGAATAATATAATTCCTGTACCTTGATGTACCGATCTAACCTGCGCGAGACTCGCGAGAATAATAACTCAAATAAACCAGCAAGTGTCTGTTTTCAAAGTTACAAAAAAAGACAAAAAAAAAAATAGTAATATTAATTGACAAATGGAAGAATAGGTTTATGTTATTGTATGGTGAGATTTTGATGCAGAGAATACGAAAAAGATGACAAAGAAATAAATAGAAACCAGAAAGACGCGATGGAATTGATGCGGATGAGAGGAAATGCAAGAAAGTTTACGAGCCACTTATCGACCTTTCAACCGCGTGACTATGTACTCCAATATTTTTGGATGTGTTATCTCCCAGGGAAACTGTAGGCTGACTGAGATCCGAGGAAAGAGAGAGACGGAATGGAAGCAGGATGGAAAGCACAATGTTCGTCTCTCGACAATTTTCAGAACGATGTATCTTTTTTTTTAAGTTCCGGAACAGAAAGGCACAAGTTCTCCTTTTCTCGAGAAATGTGCGTAGGGCTACAAGGCGATTACCTTGCGCACTTCTGGATACCACTTACACGCTGACAGTATTCAACGGACCCGATATGCTTCGAGGGACTCGACAATGCACTGTTTGAGTTTGCCTTCAAACGTCTCGGGTAGAAGGTATAGCGCGCTTTACTCGCGAGTACAATCTCTGAAGCGGGGTGAGCAACGGCTAGATCATATGGTATTAATGGTTTTCCAGTTCTGCTAGTATTCGCTTGCAGAGAGTATACAGAGGTTTACCACACAGAGAGCCCAACTTAGCCCAAGCCTCTGGAGTAACTTTACTACCACCCTTCCGCTCATATTAAAATATAAAATATATATAGTTTAAATCGGAGGTTAAATGTGAAAACATACACAATTTATTGTTCAATTGTTCTACCGATGAGTGAAGAATCTCTACTATTTGTGATGCCAGTGACATTGATTTTATTATATTTTCACCGACCCCTTTGTTATTTTCATGAATTAATTGAGTATATTCTAAATGTGCATATTTGAGTATTCGACACGGTGGCGAGCATAACGTTTATGGTAGAATAAAATTGTGAGATATCGTGAAACGCACTTCGTGTGACCCACGAATAACCGGCGAAGGTGGGAAAGAGAAGTGGGAGGCACGAGAAAATTACTCGCGAAACATAGAATTTATTCGCTCCCCGAATGTATTGTATTTTTTTTTATTCCTATTGTTTTTAACAATGCCTCACGACTGTTGAAACAATAAAGCTAGTTGCATAATGTAAGGACACTCTAGATTTAATTGTACAACTTTTTTCAACACCTCTCGGTAAATTTTTCTTTTAATATGAGTTGAAAAACGACGTGACCCTTTAGCTTAATTGAACTTGTTGCGCCTAAGAGTTTCTTTCCCCATGGCTGGCAACACAAACAAACGATTTGCCATCGTATAGGCCCTCGGTTCTCACGATTTCGGTCAACCTGGCCCAACGCCAACCCAATGACAACGGCAACCGCGAGACAGCAATTTAATACGAGCACGATGTATGTGGCGAATATATTATTTAAATAAAAATAAGATGACGATATAACGTTATTCGATTAAATTTAAACGCGAGGAAAGGAGATTTTTCACCATGGGCTTGAGGATTTTAGAAAACTCCCTCTGAAAAAGCTGAAAGACTCGATTTTATTATAGCAGAGCTCGCGTTACGTCAATCATCCGCCAATTCGACAAAGTTGCGAAGAGGCTAACGTATTGTAGCTTTATATACAAATATACATATATAGATTCGCAGTGGCAATTGGATTCTTGATTCAATCTCACTCTATAGTACACTGACAAAAAGAATAGTATTTCCCAATATATCGAATAGTTCCCAGGAGGAAGGTCTACATAGATAGTTTCTGATAGTGCATATTCAATTGGTCAAACCATAATTGTGGTTGCAACCATGATTTTTTGTCACAGTCGTAACTATAAAATATAGACGTTCCCCATGGGAACTATTTTTTATGGTAAAAAGTAATTATTGTTGCTTTTGCTATGTCATTTTTTCTCAGTGTATCTCGAAGAGAGTGTTGGCCATTTGTCCGAACGAGATAATAGTCTACGTACTCAATTGAAACAACTAATTACTTCGATGATTCGTTACACTTTAGGCTTTTTGGTGTATTTATATTTCGGAGCTTCAATTCGTAGTTCTGCAATTATTGGAATATCCCACGTGTGTGGCAAACCGCAATCTTCGTAATTAAAGGATTCCATGCGTACCGTTCTCGCATCGCCTCTACATCATTGCGAGCTTCAGTAGCAAACAGCGTTATACATTTCGGTGCCGGTATTGACAGTAACGTACCGATCATGGTAATGCGGCTATCTCAAAGGTGGTACAACCATGGTAATGTAGGAGAGACCGGGGCGAGATGGGCCACCTAAGCGAATAATGCGGCTACAACGCTGCCGAAAGCATAATTTATTGTTTTTCATCCAACAATGATATTTTCACAGATTTCAAAACGCGTCCGAAAAAAAAAATATATATATATATTTGGGGCGAGACTGGAGCTGTACAGATAGGCCGGCCTAGCCGGCTAAAATATCTTATTCGGCTAATGGATTTTATAGTATGGCCGGCTAGGTCATCTTAGCCGGCTAAACTATTTTAGCCGGCCAAGTGCATAATTTCGTGCATAAAATCGAGCCCCTCAAGAGGAAGTGAAATATCACGGTCGATAATGAAAACTGTAATAAACTTATATTAAGGCTGCTAATTTTTTTTTTTAGGAAAAAGCTAATTGGAGCTGGATGCGCACAGTAATTTTGCATCCGGCCCCAAATTCATTTGTTTCTTTAAAAAAATAGCACCATTGAATAAAGTTAATTTGAAAATTGCAATACAGTAATTGTTGGATACTCCATTTTGCCTCGCTTCCCTATTCTTTTATTGCCTACAAAAGGTTTTTATCTTTTTCCTTCCCGGTTTTTATTTTTATTTTCATAATTTTAGGGTGGCCCATCTCGCCCCCGTCTTCTCTATTTTGGGTTTAAAATGAAAGCTGGCCATGAGGAACTCGAGGCGCCCCAAAAAAAAAAACATCATGCCAATTAGCAATATCCCAACTCGGAAATTAATATTTCATACGACAAAAGACAATATTATTTCTTCCGATTAGCTTAGTAGGTATGTAGAAGGATAAAAGAAAAAGTATTACAATGGTAACTTGTCTGAGCCGAATTGCGAAACCGCGTATTTCCTACCACATTGAGTCGCAGTTTAGTCCAGAAATACTGAATGACGAGTAAAATCGTTCGTTTGTCCGAGAGATTGAATTTTGAACGAAGAGCCGGATGGGAATGCCCTGTACGTACAAATGCGTGAAACAGGGCACACGGGTAACCGTGAATGTGCGTACGATCGATCGAAGCAACGGCAAAGCAACTATCGCTCGCCGACACAAATGCATTCTCACAAGTTGTATCGAGTGCAAACACAGCGGTCAGCAGCGAGGGAGGATGAGGGAAATTGAACAGGTACAGCACAGCCTCCCCTCGGTACATGTTTGCCAACGTGTCAACGAGCCCTATTATCGGTCGCTGCCTTATTTGCGCGTAAAGCCAAGTACTCGGTCGGGGAAAACACATAACTTCGAGGGGCTTCGAATTCTATTCCGACACATACTCGAAGAATTTATCGAATTGCAAAACGAACTCTCGTGGGCAAGGCAACATGGACAGGGGAGAGCGGGGCAAAACGGGACAGTCGGGAAGTCGCAATTTTCCAATAAAAATTTGCACGACCCATTTTGCCCCATCGATACATCAGGATTTTCTGCCCAGTTTTGCCTCACAGTGCCATCTAAAAATTATTGGAAAATTGCGTTTTGCCCCACTGTCCCGTTTTGCCCCGCTGTCCAGCTCGAACTGATCAGCTCGAAGTATCTCGCTTAATACGATAAACGTGATTTTAAAATCGTGTGGCGGAGGGGGGGGGGGGGGGGGGCGTGAGAGAGTACCCAGGTTTTTCAGACTTACTCTGTTTCGTTATTATTAAAATTGTTCTTCCAAATGTTCGAATATATCTCATGTTGACTTTAGAAGGAATCTCAATTTTTGTTTTCTCCCTACATTCAATATCTGTTGATAATATGAGAGACCGCTGTAACGAGAATAATTTGTCGCATGAAATATAGAAAAAGACAAAAAGAAAGCTCTTTGAGGCATTCCGAGTGTCGCCCACGAACTTGGCTCATTTGTCTCAATTAGCTGGCGAACTGTCGTTACAATTGATCGTCGCTACAAGTACGTACAGAGCCCATTGCATCCCTATCCCTGTCTTTGTCTCTCAGCGTGTCCCAAGATAGTACATAATAGTTTCAAGATAACACATAATGCGGCGCACGACGCATCAATCTCTCTATGCGTTTTGTCTCCTTCGCCCGGGACGAATTAATCGTGGCTTCGAAAATATCGAACCTTCCCTCGATTGACGTACGACAGTAAAGTTACAAATTTCGTATGACACATTCGTCGAGAGGAGGAAATGAGGAGAAACGAGTTTGCAACAATTGTGTGTGTTCCATCGATTTCTAAGGAAACAAATGTGAAAGTGTTGGCAACCTTTGTGACGAGAAAATGCCGAGACTCAACAACGTCGTCGTCGTCATCGTCGAACTTTTGGGGCATCTTCGAGGCTCGTCGAGGATCCAAAGGCTTTTCACCGCCAGTTAAAAGCAACGCGCGCGTGCCTTCGGGGCCACGAATGAATAAGGTTCAAGGGCCTCGTTAAATCTGAAAAAGTGGCTTCGCCTCGCGCTCTCTACTATCCTTCGCGTTCACCTCTTCTTATTCTTCCGGCTTCATTTCTCGGCAACTCTTTTCTATCTGATTTTACGCTATTTCCGTCAACATTTTTTTTCCAGCCCTAATCACAAGAATTTTCGCTGGACTGTACACACAAACAATAAAAAATAATAACAATAATAACAAGTGAAAAAAATCCTATTTCCCGGCTTTATGGGCTCATAGGATGAATTAATAGAATATCCTAATTTATCGCGATAATTCGGTGACGCGAGTATAGGAATTAACGAACTATTGTTACCGTTTGGGAAAAATTAGTATTTTTCATAACGTTTTAAATAGTACATTTTTTTTTTTTTTGTGTTGAAATAATATTTTGGATTCTTTGTGGAGGGGACGGAATAAATCGAGCGGTAAGGTAGTTCGCGAGACAAGCGCGTGAACATAAAGTCTTACCATTTTTATACTGTTTATTGATCGCTGTGGATTGTATCGTTATCGCGCAGGGGTAGTCAAAGATGGCGACGGTGGTGGCTCGCGCGTTCGGTCTTTATATCCTCGTGTCACAGTTCTGTTATGATGTACAAACTTCATCGGTTGCAAAGACTTTCACATTTCCCGAATATCCTTACAAAGAGACCAGTAAAAACGTCAGTACAAAATCACTATTTTAAGGATCCTGTTTTCATTCTCTTATGTGTTTAATGTGTATGACCACACTCACTTTCTCTCTGTGCGAAATAATATTAATTAGCGGCAATAATGCGGCTTTGTTATAGAAAATATGAGTTTGTTTTTATTACCCGTTAAATTCTACTTTTCTGCACTAATGATATAATTATGAGCGATTGTGGTTGAAGGACTGCGATCGATGGCCAATTGGCAATATGCAATATAGGTGAAAAGAGAAAAGTTATTAGGTACAAAAAATCTGTTATGTATTGTTAATAAACTCACTACTACTACTACTACTATTAGCGATTATGAAATAATAATATAGATAACGTATCGAGATGTATACTTGCCAAATATTTTCAGGAACTTCTGTTCAGAGAGTACGAGCAGGCCTGCGAAGAAAGTGGCGCATGTAAAATGATGTTGCAGCATCAGAGAGTGGGAACAGTAGCGAAGATCCGTTGCATAAGAGAGTGTGTGTCACCGTCGTGTTACAAGGAGATTTACCTGTTTGATCAGGTAAGAAGTAACATTGAGTCGGAGCAAAGTTGTATCGCCAAATTGTTTCCTTTTTTTTTCTTTCTTTGTTCAAGCTGGAGGAAGGCGAGATTGATGTGCGTTTAAATTCGTTCAAGGGCTGCTTCATGCAGCGCAATGGAAGACCAAGAAAGTAGCCAGAATTCATGGATTCTCAACTATGAGAGATTCTGTAACTTGAATTATAAATTTTGATTCTCGAAAGATCCGATGGTTGCATCAAAAGAAAAACATCTCTTTATCTAACGGAAAGAATGTTGCGAGACAAATCTTTCCACGAGAAAAATTATTATGCAATGTTTCTGCCAAAATGCACAAGACATGATGCATCTGTTTGATTGAAATATTGATAACTGTAGTGATTCGTAAAAAAATCAAGCACTAGTTATTCTCCATGCACACAATATTCCGTGGTCGATTTAAAAAAAAACAAAGAATTAATAAGCCCAATCTTATTGTTACATTCTCCTGTAACGTCTGCACCGAGTATATAAATAAACTAATGAAATTTTTAAAAAATGACGGATAGAGGATCGTAACGTTAACGGAAGTAACTTTAATCTCGGATTCTTTAATCTCTTTGACTCAGATTCCGTTGAACCGTATGAATGATTGTTCTTTGTCTCCAACCTACTTGACAAGCTAATTGAACATACGACTGTCGAGTAATGCTTATGGATATTCTTTTAAATCGGAGATTTTTAATTGTAGTAAATAAAACACTTCACCATTAAAGCCCAAGGCTGAAGGGCCGGCGAGCGTCTTTCAACGTGGCCGATTATCAAACCATGTAATTTTCTTCAATGTTTCTTTACAAATCATCGGCCCGTCATTTCGTGGATTCTTAGAAACCATTTGGGAGCTCGATCGTCAAGACAGCACAACACAAGAAAAAAAAACTGAATTAAGCACTAAGGAATCGATCTGCCGATTACCCGCCATATGTAATGCCTTTGTCTGCCGGTTTGGACGAGCACTACGGCGTTGTTCAAATCAACGTATATTCGCATACGTATTGTACAATTTTTAGTTAATGTTAAATTAGTTCTGAAATAAAGACAGCGCGTCCTTTCACGCATTATATTTACAAAAGTGATTAATTCGTCGTGAATTTATTGTTTCTTACGAGTAGTTTTGACTAACTCGACAGTTAGCGCTATTGCGTCGATGAGCTGGTTGGTTGAAATTCAAATAATCTAATCATTACCGCTCGTGTTTCTGCTTTTATATCGCATTAATACAACTCGTAATGACGTCATTAGTATCGAAATTACAGTAAGAAATTAAAGGCTATACAAGAAGTAATGGTTATGAATTTTTATTTCAAACGTGTTATATAAATTATAGTACAAATACAATAATCATAATCATAATATATTATGAATGTTAAACAATCCTGAGCAATAATTCTACATAATAGATAATGAATTTATTAATGATCGTCACTGGAACGAATCGTGATTATATATGTGTATGTATATATATATATACAATACACCGTTATTAATATATACGATATAAACAATCCATTCGCTATGGTAGTTAACCCGCGGGCCGTAAAAGTTCGGACCCACTGCAGAAAAACATCATAAACTATACAGTATTAACATTATATGATTCGTATGTATAATAACTAATATAAAAAGGATCGATCGACCTCTTAGTGCGAAAAAAATACACGCGGCCCGATACGACAAAGTATGTGTGTCGACTATAACGTTTTTATGTGCACCTATACACAACAAAAGAGCAAAAAAAAAAAAAAAAAGACAAGACAAGTGTCGAAGGTTTTCTCTCCGTTTTACAAAGTTAAAAGAAGAAAAACACTGTAACAATTTTTTTCCGTCATTCCATTCTTATCATATCTACGTGTAAAGTTTGTCGATAATTGGACATTCGCGAAAAAAAAATATAGAATCAAACAAATAATTTCGTATCAAATCGTCACTTTGAGCGCAGTTGTTCTATAAGCTGTAGTAGCCAAGTTTCCTTTTCGAACATGTAATTTCTACGTAGTTGTTAGACCCTGAGCAGTCTTTATAATCTTTATAATAATACGTATCGATCGGTGGCTGTCGGATAGTAGCAATACCATGCATAGCACCATACAACGAACAGTGTAGTTTTGTACTCGTAAGCTTCTCAGTTATCATTGAGGATTTTTCTAATCGTTATTCTAAAAAAAAATTAGTAATGGCTTTTTGCCGAAATACAATTTTTTTTTCTGAGAGTTCGCTGGATCGAAAGGAAATTAACGCCAATCGAGCAGAGAACGATCTCAGAGCTCGAATCTTTTCTTTCTCTCAGCGACCGTGCCCACTGCCGGGAGTGGGGGGCAGAGGGAATTATGGTATCCTGGTGTTGGCGTCGATGGCAGACTTCTACAGCTTCTGCCAGACCACCTCACTGATGGAGACCTCATCAGCTCTGAAAAAAAAAATCCAAAATGTAGACAATGCAATTTATCGTCGAACCATATCTAACGCCAATCGCCTTGCAACGGGCGCACGAGTCGACGATAGTTAGAGATGACGAATGAACAGACGGCGATTAGAATGTAAATATACTAAGGGGACGCTGCAATTTTTGACAACGGACCTGCAACGGAGAGAGCTGAGGGTTCCGGGGTGAGGCGGGATGCGTAACGAGCGTCGGTACCGACGGTGTATGCCTCCGGCCGCTGCTGCTTTTCACTTTGCTCGTTCTCCTGCCACTGGTCGCAAGATTTCCTGACTCGCATCGGTGTTGAGCAACCTTATTATTTCATAAACATATAGATCTTACGATTACAGTAATTCGTTACACATAGACAGCACGCGAGGACAACGTAGATACAAGCTGATAGATCGTTGGAAACATACATTGTTAGGTAGAGTCGGAAGAGTGTACTTACTTAAGGCAAAAGAAGAGAAGTTGACAAAAGTGTCGTTGCATTTTGATGCAACATTCAATCAATGCGAAAGGTAATTTTACTTTCTTTCTTTTTTCTAACGTGATAGGCGAACAATAATTTGTTATAAAAAATAAAATAAAAAACCAATTGGTCGTTCATTCGGTATTTATAATATTATAATGAATGTCCATGACTGTTTTGATTATCGTTTGAAACTTTACGATCGCATCATCCTCAAATATGAATATGTTATTGCACAAAAGATTTATAAATAAAAGCGTGTTGAAAAAGAGCGGGCATAGTTGCAGTTACGAAGTTGCTTCAAAGAGCACTCGTAACGTTTCGCGAAGCAGCGTCGATATATATATATATATATATATATAACTCAAAAACACTCAGCCACAAAATACAGCGAATCCCATACACCTATATTAATGGCTTTCCCCTTTTTGCACAACTGTTATTAAGCCGCAGCCTATTAAATTATTATCTCGAATGATAGCGTAATTCACGTCGAGTTCCTCGTAAAGTATCCTTCGAGAAGTATTTGCGCAATGTGTGCAATTGCACCGACAGATGAAATTACCCGGTTACCCAGAGTTGTTGCACAATTAAGGTCTTTGCATGCTACGGTACTGGCAAGTGCTGATTGAACAAGACGCGAACGGACAGTGGGAGATCGACAGAACCACAGGACAGTTGTTACAATATATAATTAGACAAAATCGCGTGTCATCGGATATTTTGCCGTATTCATATATCCTCTGTACCTTGATACTGATGAGGAAGACCCGTCCTCGGCCTCAAGTTTTCCCACAGCGTTGATTTTAAGATCTTTCTTTCCGTTTCCTGGCCCGTACGCCGCGATGAATTCGATTCATTACTCTCGTTCATCTGTCTCGTTCCGTTACTACCGAGATTCGATATTACGCGAGCATTCGTATACGGCAAAGAGACGGACTTGATGCGTTCGAATTTGTACGAAATTTTTTTCGTGCTAGATGGCTTATCTTCCGAGTATGATTTTTGTACGGTTGTCAATTTTGTACTCGGACGTTCGTCGAGCAATTTTGTATCTTCTATGCTTGTTGCATTGTTCCTAGGTTTCAAACGATGCGTCGTATATGGCGGTGAGTAGCAGCTCAGAGAAGCTGGCTTTATTGTCACATCGGAGAAAGTTGTATCACGAAGATTCTCCCCATGCTGTTAGCGAAATAATATAGATGATATCATATCCGCAAAGGTATATTACGTATGCCGCAAGTTGTATGCGTTATAAAAAAAAATAATAATAATATCGATAGCTTCCTTCCATAAGGGCATACAGGCTGTGTATAAGCATAGCTCATATGTCCTTCTGGCGTTAGACCATCGAAATATCTTTAAAAATGTGCAATCGCATGTTATGGCTAAGTTTTCGCCAAGCTAGATGAACACAGTTTGAAATATTATGAGGACAACGCACCCACCCCCTCCGCCCCCCCCCCCCCCCTCAAGACCTACAATCGATGGAAGAAACAAATCGTGCAAAGCCCACAAACACCATAATATGCAATTGCCAAAAATAGTAGGGCAGTAGTATTGTTATCCACAAGGAGCTGACAAAAAAAAATATATATATATATACCTTGAGCTGTTGTTGAAGACGATGTATCTCTTCACGTTGCTCAGCGATCTCGCTGTCGCGACCTCTCAAATGTTGTATAGTATCGTTGATACCGGTGTCATTTGTCTCGAGAACAAGGTGAGCCCTAAGCTGTTTGTTTCGCGAATCCAACTGCATTATGTGCTGTTGAGCTTGAGCCACTTGTTTCGTGAGATTTCCGACTTTTTCCTCGAGCGCAGCGGACTCGACGCATTTCGACGAATACTTGGAGGACAACGAAAGTATCTCTTGTTTGATCTCTTCCATCTCTTCCCTGCGAAACAACAGACAACTGCGCCTTAAAAAAAACACAGCGTGATAAGATGCAACGTTATGCCTGTAAATTTAATTAGCAAAGAGTAACGAAAAATCTTACTCGTGCTCCTTGTGCAGAGCTCCTATGTCTTCCCGCGCCTGCATCTGCTTTATAAATTCTTGCTTGAACTTTGCGATCTCCTTTTGTACCTCGTGCTCGTGAGCTTTTCTCATGGCGTCCAAGGCAGCGAGAGTAGCTTGAGTTTCCTCCGAGAGAGCTTGTTCCTTTTCGATCCGAAGATTCTCCAATTCCTGACGATGTTTCTCCTCCATCTCGGCGATTATACGTCTGTGAGAATTTTCCATAGCCAGCAGACCCTTCTCGCACAAGCCCCGAAGTTGTTTTATCTCTTCCTTGTATCTTTTTCTCGTTTCCGCGTCGGTATCGAGTTCGGCACTTATGGAACGCTGATAAGCAGCTCGTAACTCGTTAACGTGAGCCGAATGCTCGGAATCCATTGCGTTCAAACGATGTTCGAGCTTTCTCGCCCTCTCGCGCAAACTCGATGTTTCCTGCTCGTACTGCGATGTCAAAGAGTGCCTCTGATTCTCGAGTTGACCCTTTACGTCCATAAGATCTCTCTCTTGAGTTTGTCGCAGCGTCTCGATCTCCTCGCTATGCTGAATGGTCAATCTTTGGACCGTTTCTTGTAAAATCGAGCACTGCGCGCAAATTGTACTTTTAACGTAATCGCTCAACCGTTTTATCTGATCGCGAAGATCCGCGCACCTGTCGCACACGTCGGACCACTCGGCAATCGGCGCTCTAACATTTATCTTCTCGTTAGGCTTATCTTCATTAGCTTTTAAAATCATTTTTAATTCTGTAAGATCCTCCTCGAGGCAGCTCAAGGATTGGCTCACGATTTTAAGCTGTTCCTTGGTGTTTTGTTTTCCAACTATTCTTTCGTCGCATTCCCTTGAGAATTGTTGATAGAGATAAACGAATTCGGCATCCAACAAGGGATCGTTATCGCTATTTCCATCGTCGTCCATCAGATTAGCGAGTACGTCCTCGTGTTTTATCAGACTAGACACGAAGCTCGTCTCACCGGCGAGAGATGTTTTTTCCTTCGGGCTTTCTTCGAGCAACGATATTCTCGCGTCTATCAGAGCTTTGTGAGCTAAAACGTCCGCGTAATCGGTCAACAGTTGTCTCGAGTCGTACCGCGACTGTGAAAAGTTTGTTTTCTTATTTTTCATTCGACACAACGATTCGTCGTAAGCCGCCGTCAATTCTTGTATAGAACGTTCCATCTCTACTCGAAGCCTCGCCTGTGCCTCGTCGATCCACGATTCGAGGCTCACTTTCTCGGAACTGTCGAAATTGAGACATGTGTCCGCGGTCGATGTGATATTTTGCTCGTAAATCTGTCCGTATCGTGTTATAACGTCGGAAACTTCGGTCTGCACAAGCTCTTTGTTCACTGTCTCTTGTGCCAGTGCCCAAGCCTCGCGTATTCTATAATCTTCCAACAGTTTGCTGCTCGACGACGATGTGAGCTGCTTGCCGAAGTCCTCCTGATCCGAGAGACTCAGAGTTTCGGCAGCCAAAGCTTCGGCCAGTTCTCCCAGTTTCGTGTCTTTGTACTTTTGCATTATTTCGTTAGCTTCGCGCTGCTTACGCAACAGATAATCTCTGCACTCGTTTTTGGCGACGAGCGTGTCTCTCGACGATTCGTTTCTCGCTTTTTCCTTACCGATTATCGCCCCGCCGCTGCCTAACATCACTAACTTATTGGCTAATATTTTCGTTAGATATTGAATGTAACTCGTGTTTTGGTAAATTTTCGGCTTAGTTCCATAAACCTTACATTTTAAGTTTGAAATAAGATGACTAGTTTCGACCAATTCGCTGAGTACACCGCTTCTGTCAGAGTTTCTACCGATAGCGCACTTCATCTGCTTCAAAAGAACAAACTCGAAGGCTATTCTCTCCGCCACGAGTTCGCGCTTGGCATGATCGTCGAGACGATTGATGCTGACGAGCTTCCGTCGTTTCTCCGTAAGCTCCATTATTTTATCCCTAAGTAGTGTCTCTAATTTCGAAACAACAACGCCAACCGACTCGGTCACTTGTGCGTTTGGCTGTTGGTTCTTCTTCCACTCGACACAAGAGTCCAATATATCGTTAACCTCGCGCAAACACTTTTCCGCTTTCTCTTCCGCCTGCGTAGAGCCCAAACATTTTTCCAACCGTCTCTTTGACTTTGCTAAAACACGTTCCAATTTTTTTAATCTCGTTATAATCTCCTGCGACACTTGACTCGGTGCCGAGCCACCGCTCGCTGTTTCGCTGCATTCGCTCGAGTCTTTCTCCGCGTCGCTTACCATACTTTCCGCGACGCTCGCAACTTTGGTCTCGAGCGCGCTCAATCTTATGAGAACCTTCATCGGCTCTGAACTCGTAGCACTGTCCAATGACTTTCGACGCAATCTTTCACGATCGATGCTCTTGTTCTCGCGTTTTCTTTCCTTCTTCGGATTCGGGCTCGATTCTTTAGAGCTGTGCGTCACCGCAATCGGCGCACTCGTGCACTTTCCACGCTCGATAGCGCAGATCTTCGTTTCCAGATCTACCAGTTTGTCCTCTAGCTCTTGAGATATTTGAAAAGACTCGCGACCCTTCAGAGACAACGATCTCCTCTTGTCGCGAGATTCGGCTTTCGTTAATTTTTGCTTCAACGTTCTAACTTGCTTTTCACTCGCCGCAAGCTTCGTCGTAAGATCCTGTATCCGCGCCGCCATCAGCTGCACCTGAGCCACATTCGTTTCCGTTACTCTCGAGGCATCTTGCTTGTGAGCGAAAATTTCGAGTTCCAAAGCGTCCTGCGTCGCGTGAGCGTCGCGAAGTTCCTTTCTCATTGCTCGAATCTCTAAAACTGCTTTTTCGAAACGGCCCCGCAACTCGTCAAATTCGTCCATAATACTGTAATTAAATATGAGAATTTAGTGTCGAAGATAACAAGGAATAATATATTTTTATGCTTACCGTTCTTTATCAAAGCCACTCAGATCCAGCTCGAGATCAACATTGGTAAGATCGCTCAACGAGTCGAAACTTCGACCCCGTTCCCTCGAAGCTGACAGGGAGGTCTTTCCTTCCAATTCTCGTATTCGACTGTACAATCGTTCGTTTTCTTCGATACCTGTTAACACGTGACCGTTTCAGATACAAATATTACATTAAACTGCTTTTTATAGCGGAGTTGAGACATTCCTACATACATATATATATACATATGTATATTTCATACCTTGAGATAATTTGTTATCAAGTCCCGTAATCTCGGCTTGAAGATGCTCGACTGTTCGATGACTAGAGGAAAGTTCGTGAGTGAGTGTCTCGCAACGTTCGCTGGTCTCTCTCAGTATAGCCTCGGTCTCCAACAATTTACATTCCAAAGATTCTTTCTCACGCGCGTAAATTTTCTTAATTTTATCAAAATCTTCGAGATCCTTGTTGCGCTGTTGTTCGTTTCTCTGGACAACACTTGACAATTCGTTCATTTGTTTTTCCTTTATCGAAGCTTCGGCCTTCTGTTGTCTCAATCTCCCAATTTCCTTCTCAGCATTGACGAGGTCGCTTCGCGCTGTGTTTACTTGTAACTTGAGGCTTTCGATCTCATTCTCCTGACGCTCGACAATGACTAGCAACGTACTCGGATGCGATTGAGTCTGATCCAACTGATCTCTCAGCATCGTCACTTGACTCTCGAGCAACTCTACTATAAGAGGATTGTCGTTTGTCGTTGGCAAACAATTGCTACTGTTGTTGCTCGACAGATGACCGTTTCTCTGATCCTCGTCTGGTTCACCGAGCTCGCAACATGCCATCATCAGATCCTCCGATCTTACACTGTCCAGTGTACTTCTTCGCGAACTCGGCGGTGAACTTCGACTTCTCTTGTAGACACGAGATCTCGAACTCGATCTCGACCGCGCTTTAACCCTCGATAAAGCTGTTCTTGTTAGAGGTGGCGAAGGCGGCAATTCGGACCACTCGTGATTAGGATTGTCCGACCAATTTGTTCCTTTTAGTGACAATGACCAATCACCGTTCCTCGTTGAAAGTGGCGGCGATACTGGAATCTCGGACCAATCGCCGGATTCTCGTCTACCACCCTCCGAAGCTGTTCTGTACTCCTCGTCGGATGAGAAAAGCACTGAACGAGGCGTCAGCGGTGTCGAGGGTACCGCCGAGTCTCTTTCTCGATCAGTTATCGACCTGCGCATACAAAAAAAAAACGTTTAAGAAAAATATTTTAAATGTAATTTATGAGATAGAAAAATGCTTACGCGGTTGGAGACTGAGGTTTGGCGTCCGTTTGACTATCCTGACAGGAAACGTCAACCGGATCGTCGGGATCAGAAAGATTAGCGGCTCTTTTGATTGCACTCATCCAAGACGATCTTATTCCAGCTGTTACCGCGGAAAGTACAGTGGTTCCTCGATCATCCCATGTCTGAAAAGAATAAAGTAAAAAAAAATCAATATCCAAACGCAGATTGAAGTTTATATAAAGACACCGTTGAAATGTTACTTTAACATACCACCGTCTGGAATCCATAATTCCGAGCGACTTGAACCGGACAAACAGCGGTAACCGTATTGAGATCTATTACACCGTCCATTATTCCCTTGTCCTCTGTGCTCGGATCCCTGTAGTACATGAGACCGCAGCCCCGCAAAACGAACCAGTGCTTGTTCCATTCTTTGTTCAAGCCTTGCTTCATCAGCCAGCCTTTCTTGATATTCAACAGATCTTCTGCCGGTAAATCGACCCTCAGTTCGGACGTCGGAGAGTATCTCGTTCCAGATATGTCGAGGCCGCAACCGTCAGGATCACCTCGGATCTAATCGATAATTTATTCATTTAATAATAAATACAAAATACTGGATTCAAGCGTTCTCGAGGAGCAAACGATATGAAGATTTCAACAGTAGAAAATTATTTAAACTTACAAGTTTGTCCTGATGAGCAGCATTGGCGGCATCCACAACATCTCTCGTAGGTTCGGATGTTCTAGGGTTATTTCTTCTGATCCTCGGTTGCGTCAGAGACGCTGCGATATCACGCAATTTTCCTTCCCGCTCGCGTTCGTGTTCGAGAAGTATTCTTCGGCATGCATCGTCATCTGCAATTCGTGAGAGTGACTATATAAAAAAAATGCAATAAAAAAAAACCTTGTCTGCAATTGATGTCAATCCGTTGAGTCTTGTATCGAGATATAGACAAGGGCAAACCTCGACTCGTCGACTTTCTCGCGTACATGGCGATATTTTGTCGCGCCCACGTCGACTATTCTACTTGCATTAATTAGAGGACTGATAAGCCCGGTTAGCGGAGTTTCACGAAGCGTGTACGAGGCTGTGTCGAACGGCTCAAACATGTATTTGGCAATGCATGGAAAAGGAACGAACGAAACGGTAGCAACGTTAGAATTTTCATCTTTCGTATATATTTATCAATTGCAACGTCTCACGCGATATATCGAGCGGAAGGCGTAATTATCGAGGTAAAATTATAAGGTATAAGACGAAGGTATTGCAGAAACTCGTTCGCTCCCCCCCGGTATGTTAGTACCTTAATTATTCTCATGGACTTGGTCTATCATATTATAACGGGAAATTGCCCATAGCGATTCAAGGCAATGTGTCTCAGAAAAACAACTAACACGCTGCACGAATCACCGGTGACGCTTCGAAACGTTATTTAACCCTTTAGCGGTTTTAACGATATATATATATTTATATATATCGTTAAAATGATAACATGTTGGGCTGTGTAAGGGAGATTTCGATGTTTATGGAAAGTGAAAAAAAAAATGATCCCCTACTGAATCAGCGACTGTTGACTCGCGAGAGGTATAACACTCTTCTTCTTATTCACGAATGTCTGGGAGAATAGAGACTCTCGACAATCTAAATGAAATCTAACGAGAAAGATCTTTGCTGCCATTATCTCTCTCTCTCTTTCTCTCTCCCCCCCCCCCCCTCCACCCGCCTCCCTCCCGCCTTCGAGGGTTCCCTCTCGACCCCCGTACGTCAGTAGGACGAAGGCAAACGCAGATTTTCTTAGCGATTGCGTACACGCAATTACGTAACTGCGCCGGTATACACGGCAATCGTTGTACAGATGCATAGAGTAGTGTTGGTAGAACGTGTGGGAAAGGAACTCGCGAGTCGTCGCCGTCGTGTCGTCGAGTCGTGCGCACCGTAAGGAAGAGAAAAGGCGTCATATCGCGATCAAAGAGACATTTTTATCCAGTTTTACTTCACCGATTCGACATTCGGAAATCTACGAGAAATAACCGCAATTGTAAATGTCTGTGGGTGTTGAGGCGTGAAAGTATAATCGATTTATAGAGTACAATTAAGATGCGATTCGATTTCTAGAGTACGATTATAATTATGAAAAAGCTGAAACAGTTGATTATCTTTTATATTGGATAAAAAAACGGACGAATATATCAGTAGATATTTTGTCTGTACAATGAAGATGGAAATAACAGTCGAAGAATCTGGTAGTTTTTTCGTAAATACCAGAACGTTCGACTATTATTGATTTGACTACTTGGAGAATAAAAAGGGTGAAGGCCAATACTGACCAAGCTTCTCGTTCGCTTCGGAGTTCCTACCGGACGATGTTCTTTCGTCAGCTTGAAGATTCATGTGATGCTGACTTATTCTCCGTCTCGCTTTATCCTCAGCCCGAAGTTTGTCTCTCGTCGGTGGTGATGCACTGCTCGCCGGTTGGTCGCGATAGGCTCTTCCGTCGTTTGGCACCATTGGTGGCTTTTCCGATCCCACGGCTATCGTCGAATTGTTCGAAATTGTACTAGTCGTGCTCGTCACAGTGCTCCCATCGTTCGTACTTATTGACGCCATAGATGAAGAACCTTGCGTACAAGCGTTTGAACTCCCATACGAATGTACAGATCCATTTTCGTGCGAGGAATTTCTCAACGGTGATACTTGCAAATTTGTTCCGCGATTGGAAATTTTTCCCTTCTCGCAATTAATACTCGGGGGTTTTCCATTTATATTCGTAGGTGTGAGCGGGTCATCGGTATTTTCTGAATTTATCGTAGAACCGAAACTGGAGTTGCAAAGATCCGGGCTGTTGGACTCTGGATTCCAGGATGTGCTCGTGTTTCTCGGCTCGGATCTGCAGCTGTTGAACCGAGGTCTCGGCGGATTCGGCGTGTTACCTATGAAGAGAAAAAAGAAAACAAACATGAGCGCTTGGATGACCAGAGACCAGAGCGTGTTAGTTGATGTTCTTTCCCAGAATAGGAAAAAAAAAACTGTTACATCGGGGGGTCTAATGACCTTCCTCTTCGTAGTACCAAAACGGTTATACAGCCAGGCTATTTGTTCCTCCGTACTCGCTGTGGGGGTATCGCGTTTCATAAGTATACCTGCTTGCGTACGCGTCCCACTCGCTCCCATTCACCTCAATGAATTCTGAATGAAACCCCACTGAACCAAACATTCTGCAGTCGTAGTGTACGTAGGTACATAAATTTATATACAAACTTACTTCTTATCGACGGCGTAACTTGGAGAATCGTTGTCTGACCGCCGGGAAATGTAGCGTTTCGCTTGTGACGACCCTGCAACAGTTTAAAGATGCTAAATTTAATATTAAACATTTGTGCGGCGTTGTTGCAACAACAATCGGTGGACAATAATCTCAGTATTGTACAATAACGTTAATTATTTAATCGCAAGGTCTGAGCCAGTTTTCTCCGAGAGGAAGCGCTAAAGTGCCACGGATAGTTGCATAATTGGAAAAAATTAAAAGTTGATACTACAGAAAGAAAAGACTTGAATATCCTTGAAATCGTTACATCTTGAACGTAGGAGTTGCAATTAATCACATAGGAGTTTCCTTAAAATATTTATACTCGATGATACATTGGATCTATCAATCTCGTTATCGAGAGCTATCAATCCTTGTAGTTCCGGATTTCCTAGAATCGATAAAACATTCCCATTGATAAAGAGTTGCCAGTTAATACAGAGAGAGACAGAGAGAGAGGGAAAAGCTTGGTGAGTTGAGAACAAGACTGGTCGAAGGTTTTCACATAAAAATGAGTGTTAAATTAAAAAGTCGAGAACGAGCATGGGCTGAAAAAGGCCAACTCGGGATCTAGTGTTTCGTGCACGTTCACCCCGACGTCAGCGTGTGCATCGCCTTGGCCTCCTAACGCCGCGGGAATAAGTCACCGAGTATTACGTTTATCTATACATATATATCTATATAGAAGTATAAACTGCACGAACGAAGGAGCCTCGTGTGGAGCCAAAGACAGAGATTCGCGTGCAATGATCGAGCATTCCCTTGCGTAATTCTCGATCTTTGGTGATCGCCAAAGTAGAATCGTCCCGACGAAAGTAAAACATTTCCATTTTAACTGTTTGTACAACTCATGCGCGAGTCGGTGCAATAATGCTTTTTCGGGAGAGCAACAATTAACATGAAAAAGTGATGATAAATAAATGCAACCAGTAAAGAGTGTAGATTGAGAACGATACTGCACTGAGGTACTGAGAGCGGCGTAGAGAAAAAATATCGTCAGAGTAAAAATGTTTTTTAGTTATGTTACTTTTACCAAATAGGTCGATGACGGACATTTAGTCCGGACTATATATGGAATCTCGCGAGAAGAGAATCCCCCCGGATATTTATAGTACTGCGTGCGTACCTCATATCGAATAATTAATCTTTATGAGCTCACCTTGTTTCTCGAGTATACTTGAAGAACGTCGGCCCACCATCTGGTCTCTTCTCTGCATGTACCTTTGACGAATGTTACACCCTCCGGAGATGTTACCGCGAGACTGTACGGATGACCGGTGACATCTTCCGCAGCTGCGACTTCCAGCACTCGGGTCATATCGATTCTTGCCTGAGGTACAGTTTCTGGCTGGAAAGATTTTTTGTTTCAATTATTGTTTGTTATTTCGTAAGGAAATACTTGGAGCTACTTGGTAACGTCTGAGAAACACAATGAAATAGGAATAAGTTTGGGGGCTCGTAAAAATCGAGGTGAAAGTGTCTCTATGAATTGCGAATTTAATTCCCAGTCGAGTATGAGTGTCGAATGTATTTCCAGTGCATTCGAGTATGAGTGTCGAATGTATTTCCAGTGCAATGCAACGGAGTGCCATCGGGGAGTCGTCGATGGTGAAAAGTGAAAAGTCGGAGCAGACACGAGAGAGTTGGCTTCTCGTCTGGTTTTCGGTTCGCTGATCCGGCGCGCGACTAATCGAGTACAATTATCCTCTTTCAGTGCGTGCATATAGCTGTTTAAGTGGTACAAAGCAGTACCCGAAGCGATAAAACTGACTACTGGACTTCTGTATACGACATTGGAACGCGGCGCGTTTCTCGCTTTCCTTATTAGACTTGGAAAGTCTAAGTGAGCATTGCAGATAGTCGAAAGAGACCGCAGAAATTCTCAAACCGACAGGATGGGTTAAATTCTCTCTCGTCATTCCACTCGGCGTTTTGTCGTGCGACGAGAGTTTCGTCACGGTCGCACGAACTAAGCGCATATTCTGTTTCTCCTTTAACCACTGGACGACCCGCTTTCACGAGATTCACGAGAGACAGTTCTTCATTCTCGTAATCTTGTGGAAATTTTTACAATTTACAGAAGAAAGTTCAATTATATTTTTCTCTTTACCCCTCCATCGTTGACCCTGTCGACACATAATATAACAAAGATTTAACCAACAGCTCATTTTCTTATTATTTTTCCTTTTCGTAAAAATTTAACTCAAGAATCACATAAGAGTGAAGAAGAAATATCTACGATCAAATAAAATCCGCATCATCGGCTCTCTTTCACACTCTTCCAAGTTGCGCAATTGAATTCCACAACGGGATATCGAGTATTTATGTATATGTGAGAGACTAAAGAAAAACTCGAAAGGCGTCGAAGAAGGAGAAGAAGCGACAGGTGATTTGCCTGAGCCGCAGAAACGCTACAGAGGAGAATCGAGTGGAAGGAATATTTTATATGTACCTACTTCAGAGACAAGTACGGTACGAAAGCGAAGGGAACGTGTCGTCGACAAGGACACGTGTTGCGTTGAGAGATGGATCGATCGATCCAACGATCGATCGATAGGCTCCGCCCCATTTTACCCCCTCCACCACCACCACCACTCCAAACTCGGAGTCTTTTTTTCGAATTTTTTTTTTACGATTTTCTTTCACGACGCGCGAAAGGGTTGAAAGATAAAAATTTATCTACTTTCGTACCCACTATTGTTTTCGCGCTTGACTGCTCGGTGGCAATCGCTAACGTCATCACGCAAAGATTTACAAACATCCTATATTACCTACCTCTACAATAAACGACACTATTCTATTCTTATAGGAGCGCGCTATTTAATGTGCGCTCCTATAAAAGTCCTGCCAAATTATATCCTCGTGTGTTCCTCAACACACGAATAGACTTTTCGACCTACAGGTATTATAGTATAGGTGTTGATTAAAAAAAAAAAAAAAAAATCGAGGCAAAGATAGTTTACGTATTATACACGTATTAGATAACTTTGCACGAGAAAGAATATGTAAGTGAATTTATTTATTTCTATGACTTCGGTTGGTCACAGGTGCGGCCAGATCACGATTACGAAAGTAATTTGTTTGTTGGTTGTATTCGAGTTGGAGTGACCAAACAGGATAAAATTTGTAGGTTGCTGGAGGATGGCAAACTGTCACCTCATCGATCACGACGATCTGTCGTCAAGATAATTAAGTAGAAACGCAGATAAAATTATCAATGAAACTAAAGACTCGTCACTTCCTGGCTCACTATCCACTTGGCAGAGGTAATCGTGTCGTGGCTACCTATAAGCTAATTAAGAGAATCGCATTAGCAAATGGCGGGGAGGGGGGGGGGGGTAAGAAGCTTTCCGGGTTCTCTATAGGGTAGCTCGGCTCGTCCAAGGGGTCGATGACACCGAACGAGAATGTTGACGCTTGTTTACCTCCTCAAATAACTTAGGACGAGCGCATTGAAATTTTCGTATAAAATCTAATCCGTTTTAGCCAGCCAAGCTATTTTAGCCGGCCAAGTGCATAAGATTACATTTAAAAAACCTAGTGCGGATTCGGGTTCAGCGCGCAAAAATACGTCGGAATACGTGGCAGTTAATTTTTACAAAAGGTCAAAAAATTTCGTCAAAAAACTGTAAAAAAAAAATCCATCCGACACATTATCGAGATGACGATTCCGACGAACATTTTTACAATGTCGAGAGTCAGAAGCATGTTTCTTGCGAAACGATGCAGATTGCGACGTAACGACAGCGAACTGGACGGGCAAACAGAATCTTTTCTCTCAAATTTCAATCCGACCCTGTTTACATACACCGTACCTGTACAAAGAGGCTCAAGGATCTCCGGAATCTTATGGACTCTGTTCCGCTCTATCGATTTGTAGGATCCCCGCGCGATATCGCACATGCCGAGTATTTGCGTGGTCGGCACGCGGTTCCGTTCCGTTTGCCACGGCCCGAGAAGGCCGGAGCCACGGACGCGCGCGCACGCGCACAGGCGCACGCAACTAGCTCCACGACATCGTGTACAAGGTCTAATTTTAGAGCATTGACGATTAAGGTCACAAAAACACCTCTCCCAGGTCTAACGTTTTGTAATAAAAATTTTTATTCTCCTTTCGAAAGTCTTCTGACGACGTGAAATTTCGCTTTTTCTTCATCGTCTGTCGGGGCACGTTTTCAACACACGTTCCATACTAGCATACACACGTACGTACGTACGTACGTATGTATGTATGCATGTATGTATGTATGTATGTATGTATGTATGTATGTATGTATGTACGTATGTATGTATGTATGTATGTATGTATGTATGTATGTATGTATGTATGTATGTACGTATGTATGTATGTATGTATGTATGTATGTATGTATGTATGTATGTACGTATGTATGTATGTATGTATGTATACGCGGCAAGTACGTTGGTAGTCTGAGTGAAAGTAGTCGCGGGAGAGTGGGAATGTGTATATAACCGGCGAAAAAGAGAGGTGCGTAAATGCATATCTCTGACATTCTCCTCAACAAATTTTTTTTATATAGAGTGTTTTTTAAAATTATTATTTGTTGACCAATCCGCGCACCGTGCCAAAATCGTACTTTATTTTGTTGACTATTTTCTTCTTGATACGCGTTTTACCGACTTGGACGACAGGGATCTAATTGTATTTAATTAAATGAAGAGTTATGCATGCAACGCAGTCTCGTGTCTCGACACTTGGTCGAGAATTATCGAAAGCTCGTGACACGTTGGATTAACTTCCACGGGAGATGCGAATGGCTCGAGTAGCGCATTCTCGACCGCTCGCATCGTCTCCTTCTCCTGTTCGTCCCCACATCGCCAGCTCTGCGTACAGCCATTCATTCGGTTCTTCCTGGTGCGCGCTGCTGTAGCGCGGATACACGTCACGTGTACCGACGAGAGGATCGCGCAGCGTCGGAAGACGGACGCGCTCGGCGCAAATGGTACGAGACATCGAGATGGATTTAAAGATAAATATTAAAGGGGCAACTTTTCCAGGTGATTCGTTCAAGCGAATCGAATACAATTATTTTTTACATACGTTGACGGACCGGACAAGAAGCACAAGTAATTTGGCTCGACCAAAAATTTTAGCCAACAGGTCGACCGGGGGACATTTTTTAAAATATCACACATATCCGATAGACAGAGTCGCGTACAAGCTCTCTCGCCGCGGTGTCGAGCGATCATGAAAATCAGGGACTTCAGGGAAATATCATGAAACTTTGAGATTCTGGAAAAATCATGGAATTTTTCGGTCCATCAGGGGGATTTTTACAATGTTTGTTTTCAAGAAACCTTTCGTCAAGCCTTTAAAAAAAAAATCAAAATTTTTTTTTCCTCATTTCATTATTAAGATTTTGAAATTCACATATTGAAGTTGACGGTATTTAATTTGAAATATGGGACATCAGCGTCGATCTAGAACTAAGAATCTGTCATAAGTGTACACGTCAAGTGAAAACAGTATTTAAACCACTCTGTGATTTCATAGATAAAAGTTGTGTTAATGTAATCAAAGATAATAAATACGTTTTATTTCATGCAAATTTTCGACTAATTTTGTCTCTTATATGCATCCTTGAATGGTTTGGATTAGTCATGGAAAAATCAATGGAAAAATCATGTAAATATCACGGACATTTTTTAGGGACTTTTGCTGGACACCATGTACTCGCGTGTGTCATTCCGTTCACGTCCATCGGACAGCAGCAAAGATTAAGGAAATTTCGTGTGAAAACGAATTCTATATTATATATTAATTCTAGATTTTTCATATAAAAGTTGTCGGTGAGGCCGTGCGCGACGTCGGAGATACGAGGCAAATTCTCTTTTATCATTTCATCATCAGAAAGACGTTTTTTGTTGTTGTTTCAATCATTACTCTACGAAATGAAGACAAGACGAAGGATCGTTATTTTTTTTACTTGTCTTTTTGTTGTTGTTTTTGTTGTTCGGTCAAGTGAATAATCACGCGGAAAGACGGGCGAGCTCGCGCGGTGCAGCGTGGTGCATTCCATCTCTAAAAACATATATATATATATATATATATATATTTGTTTTTTTTTGCTCGTCACTTATGGCGGACAGCTCGCGAATTGAATTTCCATTGTCCGACATGACGGTGGTTTTTATTTTTTTACAAGTCTTGTATAATTATAAATGAACGTGTGCAAAAATACTCTGTTAGAAGATCATCTCCGAGGCATAAAGTTGTAATAACTATCAGTTCGGTAAAAGAATAAACGACTGTAAGAGAAAGTCGGTTATCCGAATTGGTCCTCGAGTGTAAAGAGGAGAGTATCCACGAGGCGGTCCGCCCCGTGATATGAGAATTTCCAAGCAGAGACTGTCTAAATCTGGGAGGATCTCGCGTGTTATTAAAATGCACAACTATTATATATTGGCGAATGAAGACCAATTTAAAACTCGTTTCGGGAAAGGGAAACCCCCTCCGCGCCGCAGCTCGACAGTCGTATCGTAGGGCGTGCCGTGAGGAGAGTCCGCGCATATGCTATACACTTTTCTCGGAAAGTAGAACTGACGCATGGCTATGATAATAATCCAAGTGAGAATACCAGACTCGGCTCGCTACGATATAAATTCTTGTCTCGACTGTACGGATGATTCGAGGGGGCGAGAGAATGTAAGGAGCTCCCTCCTCCTGCGGGAAAGAGCACTTTGCGATGTACAGACGGGAGAAGAGAAGAGATATCCTAAGCCCCAAGCCCGCATCCGGCGAAAAGAAGAGACGAAGAAAGGGGAATACCTTTTTGCCACGCACCTCAAATAAGGAGCTATTCCGTCCCGTCGCCGTTAAAAAAATTCCGAAGAGACATTTATAATATTAAATATTACACTATAACGAGACATTTTTCGAAGCAGGTAGACAATTGCGGGTTGGAATCTTTCTGATAACTGGAAAATAACAAAATGATCAATATTATATATTAATTATTCGCAGCACCAAAGTTTCTTGTCTCGTTTATCGTTAAAATCTTCGAAGCGTTCTCAGGTGTCTTGTAAAGAACAGCGTTTTATGACAAGACGCCTGACAAATCTCGCAAATGAACTCACTGGCGAACAGTTGAGCCCGGAACGGGGAGACCCGCTTTCATCAAGCTCGGTTGCGAATTTATTATTTCACTGTTTCCAGTGAAATCATAAATATTAATATATAATTCAATATAGATTGGACCATGAAGAAATTGAGTGAATTTTGGGTGCAGGGATATTTTGTTTATCTCTTCGTAATTTTGATCTCCTTCATTTGGCTCGGAGAGTATTTATGAGCGCGGGAAAAGCGGCAAGGCGAATCGTCTTAAATCGCTTATGATAATGCTTATCTATATAATTCTTGTTTCTTAAAGTATAATGCAAAGTTTTTTGTAATCGACTTACGTGTTCGTCGACCGAGTAGGTGA
This sequence comes from Stenichneumon culpator, assembly GCA_964017025.1. Classification (NCBI taxonomy): domain Eukaryota; kingdom Metazoa; phylum Arthropoda; class Insecta; order Hymenoptera; family Ichneumonidae; genus Stenichneumon; species Stenichneumon culpator. The sequence goes on along the minus strand of OZ024779.1, from coordinate 11,577,597 downwards.
GCTCTCCGTCATCGTAAAGAACGAACCATCTTCTCTGCCATCTCTGCAACGATAGAATCAAATAAATAATATTAATTAATGGAATTTCAATGACGAGGATCGAAGTAAAAGATACTTTTCGCACACTCGAGAAAAGGCGAAGTAACGTTACTATTGAATATTTATTCACAGCGGCGTTACAACCATAATACGTTATAGTACACTCGTCTCGAGATTATAATGGCTATCCACGTGTCCGTCTGTGACGAATATATACAGTCCCTCGCGAAGCAAGCACGCCCGATCGGATATCTCGATAACCCCGAGGCGGCAGCGTCATTCCCCGGTGCTCCTTCCTTACTCTCTACTCGGCACCCGACGAGCCGAAGCAACGAAATAAAAAAATGAAAACAATAAGTCACTCGATTGAGTTAATTTACAGAGTGTCGTCGAGTGTGGCTGAATTTTTGGTCAGTGATTTTTTTAACCCGCGGTTAAAATATCACACGGAAAAAAAAAATTGTTGCTACAACAAGAATTTTGTTACCATGACTGATTTATCTGATTAATATTGGGAGAACAAAATATTTTGCTGAGACAGCAAATATTTTGCTGTGGCAACAAATATTTTGCTGCAGCAACAAAATATTTTTGCTACCACAACAATAAATTATTAATAATCTACATTTTGTTAGAGAAACAGAACTATTTTCAGAACTCCGTGCACGGAGAAAAATAGTTCTGTTTCTCTAACAAAATGTAGATCGTTAATAATTTATTGTTGTGGTAGCAAAAATATTTTGTTGCTACAGCAAAATATTTGTTGCGGCAGCAAAATATTTTGTTATCTCTATATTAACCAGGTAAATCAGTTGTAACAAAATTCGTGTTGTACCAACAATTTTTTTCTCTCCGTGTATGTTAACCAGGTAAATCAGTTATGGTAACAAATTTCTTGTTGTCCCAACAATTTTTTTTTTCTCCGTGTGCATAGCCCCAGTGAAGTTTTTAAACGAGTCAGGAAGAAGTATCTCAGAGGAGTGTGCGGTGTGTGTCGGACACTGCTGACACACTATCGGCTTTCGAACGGCCTCCTCAGTCGTGCAGCAACGATTCGCTTTTAAACGCGATATATACAGCAGCGCGGACCATGTGCTGTATACGAAACGCCTTACGTTAACTACATTGATACGTCGTTGTTACTATTGAACAGCCTTGCTCGTGGGGCTGCCAATTTTCCAATTTTCCAATTTTCAACTCGCGAAAGCCAACTCTCTCGCGTTTGAGGCGTCGACGTCAGTGTGACGAGAACCGGACAGCAGTCGCGAAAGGTTCTCACGAGTAACCGACAGTCTTTATCTTCGAAGCAGGAGAGCATTCACTTTCTAATTCGCATACAAGGATGATCGGACGGGAAGAGTCAAGTTTTGTTGGATCAACGACAAATATATTGTATCTCACAATGTAATCTCTCATGTTAAATTTATTGCACGGTAAATCGTTGCTATCCTCCCGCACCGACCCAATCGAGAATAAATACACTGAAAAAAAAAAAATTTGCTTGCGGCCAAAGCAAAAAATTCTTATTTGAATTCTTACAATTTCACATGACATTGAAACAACGACAGCAAAACTGCCAAAGTCACATGTTATCGTTTCAAACCCGTATGCAATTGTAAGAATCGAAAGTAGAATCGAAATAATTTTTTTTTCTTCCGCAGCCCCCAATCGAATTTTACTTGAACCAATGATATTTATTTTTCAGTGTAATAAACGACGATCCAGAGATTTCTCTACTGAAGAGATAAAGAAAGTTCCGATAAAATTGTACTTTTCGGTGGGTCGTCAAGGTGCAGCGTATCCACGTATTCCTTATGCCGATCGGAACTCCTCCGGTAAGGAAGGGAAAGATAAAAGCGAACGGCGCTGTTGGGAGAGAAAGCGAGATAGCCCGGGCTCGGCGAAAAGAACGAGTCTCTCTCTCGCCCCTCTCGAGTGCGTCGTCGTATCGCTCGGTGGTGGCTCCTCGGAGAGCCGAGTGTGTTGCCGCATCGTCTCGGTTCGTCGACCGCCGATGGAATGCAAGGCATAACCTACCGTAACACCGCGCCACGCCACGCCACACCACACCGTCGCACCACCGCACCGCCGCACCGTCGTACCGCCGCACCGCCGCCGCCGCCGCCGCCGCACAACTCCGGAGAGTCGATCGAGCTCTTCTGTGTTACACTCGGACTTCCTCATCGGTACATGCCAGACGCCAATTTCGCGCGGGCACCTGCCAACTATGCGTACTTGGAAACGCTGCTTCTCCCTCATACTGGATGACATATTCGGGCTATCGACGTGCCTCTTCATTTTTTCTTTCAAATTTGATTATTAAAAAAAATACACTGAGAGAAGGATCTAGTAAAAATTACTATATCGCTTGAGAGATATCGCCATAGCGTATAGTAGTAGGGCGTTAGGGCGCCACCTATGGTAGGAAGTACCGGATTTATAAGAATTTTTCTTAGATAATATGGTAAAAATTCTTGGAAATCTGAGACTTTCTGCCACAGGTGGCGCCCTGGCGCCGTACTACTATGTGCTATGGTAATTTTTCTTAGATGATCGGTAATTTTTTACTAAATCCTTCTCTCAGTGTATTAGTAGACTCGAGTTGAGGTCAAGACTTCTTCTTCTTCTTTCGATCGCCATGCTAGATCGTTCAATCAAAGGGGCTTGTTTCACGATGATATTAATGATGGATGCAATTGTATTTAATAAGGAATATAGTATAATCGAAGGAAAAATATCTGGCAGGAAATAGACTCTAATCTCTGAGGGCTGAAATACGCTCCGCGACCTCGATAGAACGGAATTATTAGACTCGGACTTCCTCATCGGTACATGCCAGACGCCAATTTCGCGCGGACACCTGCCAACTATGCGTACTTGGAAACTGCTTTTCCCTCATACTGGATGACATATTCGGGCTATCGACTTGCCTCTTCATATTTTTCTTTCTTTCAAATTTGATTATCAAAAAAAATATTAGTAGACTCGAGTTGCGTTCAAGACTTCTTCTTCTTCTATCGATCGCTATGCTAGATCGTTCAATCAAACGGGCTTGTTTCACGATGATATTAATGATAGACGTAATTGTATTTAATAAGGAATATAGTATAATCGAAGGAAAAATATCTTGCAGGAAATCGACTCTAATCTCTGAGGCTGAAATACGCTCCTCAACCTCGATAGAACGGAATTATTACTGACTCTCAATATCGAAGTCGCAAATAAAAAGCATTAAAACCATCGGACATTGAATAGAGGAGAGACGTACGTAAATTATTTTTCTCGCTTCGACAAGGGTCGTTCCTCTTCGTCTCGCTCGCTGTGTCTTGGCTCGCGTATATTTATCGTAACGGTACAATTGCTAATAGTACGGTATGCGCCGCGACTCGGAGCGAGAAGGTAAAAGAGGAGTCCCGCGTTTGCGAGAGCCTGGCCGCGCTGCTGCAGAGAGAGGTACAGGTATGTACAGTTATATACACCGCCGTGCATTTAGTTATTTAACTATTTTATATCTTTACATGTGGAAAGTCTGATACAATAATCGCGAAATATTTTGCTTAATATTCTCGGTAAAATAAATAATTTTCCTTAAAGTGAGTAATTCAAGACGAAGAGGTTGAGTCAACTCGACCCAGATAGAAAAAATGACGGCACGGCGACGGAACGGTGGCGATACCAACGGTACGATACCCGTTTGACGGCACGTTTTTCTATCTGGGGATGCACGGGCCGCGTCGCGCTGGCAGGTGAAAATCTAATAATTAGCATAGCGTCGTCGTTGACAAACGCAGCCTCTTTCGGATTATTCGAGACTCGTAGAGCGGACCTCGTTTTCGAAAGGAAAAGTCGACAAAGTGTATCTCGCTGGAACGACAGACGTGAAACATATCACTTGGACACGAATCATGCTACGACACGTTCTAACGTAACGAGGCAACGTCGTCCCGACACGCCTTACGGCATGTCCCGCGGGTACGATGTAAAACTCCATCTATGTAAAACTCTACGAATGCCCTGTACGAAACGCCATCAACGCCATCTGTATAACGGAACATAGTAGAGTCCAATCAATTTTTCCGTTACGAGACATTTTTCGTTTGACGAGCTACCGGACACGTCCGATGTATTATATGGGGAATCCGGGGCAAAGCGCGGACATGGGGCAAAATGGGGACACGAAATGTCACATCGGGGTGGGGCAAAATAGGGTACCCAAAATTACCGAGTAAATCGATTCATGATAGAAAACAAACGATGGAAGCCGGACAAAAGGGGGACATGAAATATCATATCGACGTGGGGCAAAATGGGGACATGATGTGTCACATCGAGGTGGGGCAAAATAGGGTACCCAAAATTACCGGGTAAATCGATTCATGATAGAAAACAAACGATGGAAGCCGGACAAAAGGGGGACATGAAATATCATATCGACGTGGGGCAAAATGGGGACATGAAATGTGACATCGAGGTGGGGCAAAATAGGGTACCCAAAATTACCGAGTAAATCGATTCATGATAGAAAACAAACGATGGAAGCTGGACAAAAGGGGGACATGAAATATCATATCGACGTGGGGCAAAATGGGGACATGAAATGTGACATCGAGGTGGGGCAAAATAGGGTACCCAAAATTACCGAGTAAATCGATTCATGATAGAAAACAAACGATGGAAGCCGGGCAAAAGGGGGACATGAAAAATCATATCGACGCGGGGCAAAATAGGGTAATAATGAAGCTAAAAAAAAAATGCCGCAAGTCAAATCTAAGGGTACCCCGTTTTGCCCCAGATGGTTTTTTTTTTTAATATCCTTTCAAAACCAGTGCCAATACAATTTTGGTGTGAAAAACAATGTTACCCTATGTCACATTAATGAACTAACAATGAACTAACAATAAAATTCTCGATGGGAAACACTTTACTGTACTAAAAATATATCTCACCCAACTCGAAATATCCTGGGACCGTCTCAATGAATGGAGAATAAATCGTCCTGACTAGGATTTTTTGCCTTGTTTTGTTTTTTCTTCACTTTTTTTTTGCTTCGCAATAATGAAGTTTTCTTCTTTCCTCTCTACCGAATATAAGAAATAATCGACAATATCATCCGTTCGAAAGTCGATTAATTAATGTTATTGCGCCGACGGGGGAATTGTTGTTTGGAGGAGGGGAGAGACGTCACGATTCGTTTCTCTCGGTGCACCCAATTAACGGGTCGGTAATACGGCATTGTAATTGGCATGACGCGCGAGCCAGCACTTGCCGCACCGCGGCCAAGTGTGCTATGCGGTAGACCCTCCTCCTCAGCCTCCCAATGCGGCCTTCTAATTATTCACTTTCACCAGTGCCCGAGGCTCTCCCCCTCCCGGCCTCGACGACTCGCGAACGCGCGAACCTTTCCTCCGGCCATCTCTCGTTCGCGCTCAAAATTTTCATTCGCCTTTACGCAATGGACTTTCAAAAAAATCATTCTGGCTTTTTTAAGCGCGGTTCGATTGTACCGAGGATAATGACTTTCGCCAGATCGATCGGGCGATCTCCCAGAAAATCGAGTGGGGCCGCACGGGGCGGCAAACTGTGAATCGCTTTCTACTCTCTCGTTCGAATCCCCCCTCTGTCGTGCCAAAGGTGAAATATCCAATGTTTATTTTCTCCGATATCTTTCCGCGATAAATTTTCCTAGCCGACTCGCCGAACGCCGAGGGCTTTTGCCATATATGCGCCCCGGCTCTTTGTACGATACTTCTCGGGAAGATTAGCGATGCCTCTTCGCACTAGCTGTGGCATCGCCGCCGTATGTCGATTCCACTTTGCGATTCAAAGGTCGTGCACTCGATAGCGAGATTACACCATTGAAAAAAAAAAACTTGATTCTCTAAATATTGGAAGTCCGCTTTTTGTTTTCTTATTTAATAGACCTCGTAGATTTCATTGATTTTCTCATTCGGACTTTGAGACACATTACTCGAATTATTATGTACATGTAATGATTCCCAAAATAGTCTAATTGAATCTTACCTTGGTGCGATTGAGCGGATTGGAAAAGTCCCAGCCGGGCGCGACGAACAGATATCCACATTTTGATATTTTCCTCGTAGCCTGCGAATGTGAAAAATCATTTTAACATATAATATTCGATAAAGTCATATTATTTATTGGGAACAGATATTTTTTTTTTATAACCGTGATTAAATAATTCTTCGGGCTCTCCCAGCGATCTTGCATACCTTCTTGTAAATAATAACTTTCCGCGAAATGCTTTGTTCTCTTAAAAATTCCCATTGTAAGAGATGAAAATTGGGCCTCGGGTCATTCAGTCGATCGAATGGAATTTTTCCTCACAATCACACTATGAGACTACTGTGGGTAAGAAAAAAAAAATTATGAAAACGCTTGCACGAGTTTATGGCGAACACTCGCGTGCTCCGTTAACCGGATTGCCGGTCCTCTCCGCAACGACTTCCGGTTCCGCATCGCTGCATCGTGTACGACCAATATGATTGACTTCCGGAAACTCGGTCAGTCGACGCGATCGGAATATTTTTAAAAAATATATATATATATATTTGTTTATCGAAAGTCTCGCTGACTGTAACTTCGATGCTCCGGCGTCGTTCTAACGGTGCGGCCGTATTACAACTACAAATTAAGTATCCACCAGAGTGACCCAATACGTAACGGAACAATTTCCGATTGGGCCGGTGCATGTACGGGTGGCTTCGGTGCGCGTCTCTGGCCTCGCCCACGACACGCTCCGATTGCCTAACGAGCCTCTCGCATGCCGCATACGAGCCGATATTAACCGAGTTAATTGCGTTAATTTGCCCTAGTCCTATCGTTAGAGTTATTATCCCGCCCGTACGCACGAGTAATATCCTCGACCTAATTTCTTCGCAGCTTCGCAACGCTTTTGATAAATCATTAATTTACCGAGGGGGCTCTTTTTTTTTGTTATTTTCCTCTCTCTTCCTTTATTTCTCCTGTCTGAGAGAAAAATTTGTGCCAATTAATTTGATTATTTAACAGCGCGGTAAAAGAGACGAGAAGGACCGAGACGGCAGTTAGACGTCTGGTGTATCTCTCGTCCGTACAACATCGAGATATCTCGTCGGGCAGCGCGCTAGGGAGGCGCGGGGCGAGTCTTTCTCGCCGAGCCGAGGAGAACCGCGACTTTATACACACACACACCGGATGTGGGATACGCGCGCTGCAGACGAGAGTCGACGAGACGCGTGGGACTCGCGATGCACCACGAGCTATTCCCTCGCCACCGGTTCGTTGTGCCCGGAGGCGACGCAGGACGACTCCTTCGCCAGCGCTCCACTCATTTCTCGATATCGACCTATCGAGCATCGATGATAATTAATCACCCAAACATTCTTCGATTTATTTTATTTATTTTATTTATTTTATTTATTTTATTTATTTTATTTATTTTATTTATTTTATTTATTTTATTTATTTTATTTATTTTATTTATTTTATTTATTTTATTTATTTTATTTATTTTATTTATTTTATTTATTTTATTTATTTTATTTATTTTATTTATTTTATTTATTTTATTTATTTTATTTATTTTATTTATTTTATTTATTTTATTTATTTTATTTATTTTATTTATTTTATTTATTTTATTTATTTTATTTATTTGTTCGGACTTGCCAAAGCAAAGTTTCCGCGATCGCGGACACTCTGGCAAATCAAACATTTTCAATCTTTGCACTCTTCAATGAGATACTTCTACAGCGTAGTGATAATATTTCGCTGTCGATGAAAAAATTAGAGCGTCGCCGAAGAGGCGTCGAGCACGGTACGAGCTCCGACTTCCGAATCGAGAGGATCGGAATCGATTGAATATGGCATGTACGGTAAGCGAGACGTAAACGATTCTCGTTTACACAATTTAAGGAGGTTGGAGCGCTTCGCACTAGTCAAGTGAGTGATAAATTTTTGAAGTCGTTTATGCAAAGTTTTATGCATCTATTGATTGTAGTGGATGGTTATTTGTATTACACCAGAGGTTCTTAATCTGCTACATTGATTGCAGTGGTTTTGAAAAAATATTAACCGGTTTTTGCTTACTTTCGAAAAGGTACATATTTGTTCAGTTTTTTCAAAGAATAATCTGTAACCTTCGCTCGATTTTAATGTATTACGGCTCATTAAGTTCCTTGAAAGATACACTACGAATTCACCATCTAGACATTCGATAGTATTTTCCGTTTAAAACTGATAGCTGTTTGTTTATGAAGGAACTTCGACGATGGATAAACAAAAGGCTGTCATTTTCAAACGGAAAGTACTATCGAATATCTGAATGGTGAATTCGTAGAGCATCTTTCAAGGAAGAGAACGAGTCGTGGTTCGCAAGAATACAGCAAAAATTATGGATTATTTTTTGAAAAAACTCAACGAAAATGTACCTTTTTGAAAATTAGCATAAAACAGTAAATATTTTTGCAAATCCATTGCAATTAATGTTTTTGTAAGTTAAGGATATTCTGCTGTTATACAAATAACTCTCCACCGTAATCAATAGATACGTAAATGTTTGTAAAAACAAATTTAATTATGTAGCACTCATTTGACTAGTGTGGAACGCTCCAACCTCCTTAATTCGTATACGTACGCGGGTCCTGTTGCGAGAGAGAGTTCAACATTCTTGGCCCTAACGGGGCGGGTCAATTTTCTTCTTCATCTTCTTCATCTTTTTTGTTGTTGTTTTTTTCACATCTAGCTCGCTTCTCTTATTTTTCTAATCCAAAAATATGTTATCGTCTCAATAATAATAATCTAAAGTGAAATATGCCGGCAACGAAACAAGCGCTGACCGAGAAGAGGTGTCGTTGGTTTTTTCAATTCTAAAACTGGCACTCCACCCGTCACATCCATTATGCATAAAGAGAGACCTTTGCGTAATGGACATTCCTCGGCGTACGCGGGACACTTCCGGTCGGCTCGAATTAAGAACGAGCTTCGTTCACGTTGGCTCGTTGTTTATCAGAGAAGAAATTATCGTATCGATAGATAATTGAAAAGTTTCAATTTTCGTATTATATAAAACAGTAATTGTAAAATTAGCCGATAAATTTGCTTTCTCTTGTTTCTCAAAGAGAATCGAAACATCTCTCGTTGAATAGCACGACCAGGCCTCGGCCGAGGCCCGGTGCTCTTTTACGGCAAGTACTGTTACTGACACAGTGGCACGCTTCCTCTCAGGCTGCGCTCTCGTCCCGAGCGATGTGGCTCTCCCCCGTACTTAGGGCACCTGTGTATCTATATATATATATACATATATATACATATATATATATATATATATATATATATATATATATATATATATATATATATATATATATATATATGTATATATATAAATATCGATAAATTGGCAAGCAAAGAGCCGACGTCACGCCCCGAGGACACTGACCAAGTTAGAGAAAGCACCTTCTTGTATACCGTTTAAGGCGCTCGGTACATCGTCTAATAGTAGAGAAAGGGAAGAAAGCAGATATACGAGTCTATTCCTGTAGAGCGGCGTCAAGACGATCGCGCGGGGGGGCAATGACACTCGAATCCAGCTCAGCGGCCAGAGTTGCTGGTGTAGACGGGCAGGTGCCCGAATGCCCGGGCGCTCCGGCCTGCGGGCAACAAAATTTTCCCGATACTATCATGATTTAACGAAATCCAGCCAACAGACAGTGGTTAATGGAAAAATATTCAACAACAGTGAAGAATAAAACTCGAGTTCCTCGCGTTCCTTGGCCCCTCTTATTTTTAGTGCACTGGATAGTGCACGCGTACGCTTCGAGCAGCAGCAGCAGCAGCAGTGAAAGATATTCTATTTCCAGTGGACTGCTTCGAGCGAGAGACTGTCTCTCGATCGCGTACGTGCGTCGTCTTAACGCCTCGTCGAGTATATTCCTGCGCACGATATTTCATCTCGAAATTCCATTGGGCCGTTTCGATAATTCATTGATATCCGTAACGAGGCTGTTTTTACTTATTTATTAACCGACGGTGAATGTGAGGCGCAAACAATTGTTCCATCACCGATACGCGACGAAGTTAGCGATCTAGAGATTGGAATTCTGAGACGGTTAAGAGGTGACGATCTGCTACGAGAAGAAATCGATATGAACATTAATTCTACTTAATTATATTATGTAACATAGATATACAGAGATTATCGGAAACGATGTTGAACGGAATTTGGCCTCGAGGCTCGCGGATATCGACGATTAGAGCGATAATGCCTGATCGAGGGCGTGCTTCGTGTACAGAATGACTATAAAACGACTTGTACTCTACAAAAACTGTTAATACCGTTAATAAACATTTAGTCTTGTAGCGATTGATCCTCATAAAATTATACAGCACCTGGGTAACGAAAACGGAAATTTAGATTGGAGATTAAACTCGGAATTTATCGAGGAGGCAGCAGCTTGGGAAAACTCTCGAGCTACCCACTATAATAATATTGCAGACCTTACTACGGGATAGGAATCAATTGTCTTTCGATTCCATCGAGCAGAGAATGGGATCTCAGTTATAAATGTCAGTAAGGAGCTTATCGACTGTATGTGAGGAGCTCGAAATTATTCGAGGTGTGCAGGGCAGACCTGACACTCGAGTATCGAAGGAAAGGAAACATTTTTCAGTGTGCTTTGTTTGTGGAGAGCTCTGGAAGGAAGTAGTGAAATGTGAAATATCTCCACTGGCTTCACCGGCTCCGACTCTCTACTCGATCGGGGGAAATCCCTTGATGAAGGTACGGAAGTTTCGAGAACTTGGACTCATTTTCGATTCGAAATTGGGTTTTGCTCGACACATCTTCAGAAGCAGCAAGAAAAGGACTTCGGTCGCTGGGTTTTATAAAAAGGTTTTCCGGGGAGTTCCAAAGGGTGAAGACTTTCGGATCTCTGCAATTGTCATTGGTACGCCCGATTCTTATGTATGCGTCAGAGATATGGAATCCTGTGTTTCTCGTTCACGCCAAAAAACTGGAAAGAGCCGAGCATAGATTTCTGCACTGAGAGAAGGATCTAGGAAAAACTACTGTATCACTCGAGAGATATTACCATAGCATATAGTAGTAGAGCATAGTAGTATAGTAGTAGAGCATAGTAGTATAGTAGTAGAGCATAGTAGTATAGTAGTAGAGCATAGTAGTATAGTAGTAGAGCATAGTAGTATAGTAGTAGAGCCAGTACTTCCTGCCATAGAACGACACCTATGGCAGGAAGTACTGGATTTACAAGAATTTTTCTTACATATTATGATAAAAATTCTTGGAAATTCTGGGACTTTCTGCCATAGGTGGCGCTCTGGCGCCGTACGACTATGTCCTATGGTAATTTTTCTTAGATGATTGGTAATTTTTACTAGATCCTTATCTCAGTGTGCGTGTGGCTGACGACAAGATGGGAAGGCCTTTTACAGCAAGAAGATCATGATTTATAGGCCTGTGTCGAGTTTGTTAAAAATCCCAAGCTTACAATCATTAAGAGCATACAAAGATCAAAGGCTCCTGTACAAATTATTGTCGGGCAAAGTAGATAGTCCGAAGATGTCAGCTAATCTTCGGGAGTTTGTGCGAGCGCGGCCGGGGAAAACGCAAACCGCGTTCCGCACACCAACAATCCAAAGTAGGCTCACATAAAGATCGGCGCACTGGCGTTTAACCAGCGTCGGAAGCCGACTGAATCTGATGCATTTTCTAGCCGGCCGAGAAATTATCTACAACACGAACCTCGGCGCGAAGGTTCTGAAGTTTTAATGAAATAATTATGTTAATCTCGACAGCAAAATAGAAAAATTGAAAAACAATTAATAAATGAATATATTGTTACGAATATGTAGCTGACTATTCTTTGAGGCACACGAGATTAGTTAGGTTTGAGAAGAGACGAACGAACGGACGATCGATGGAAGATCGATCGTCATGTAGAACAGTCTCGATCGGACTTTCAGAGTAAACAGACGGTTGAGAGTTCGCGTTTGAGATATTTAGCTGCCATTGTACATAATAATATCCGCGCCGAAACCTAATACGCGCGTTATTCATTCCCTTGGACGTAACAATATTATGATGTTAAGATTTACGTTACTATTTTTATATTTATTTCAACTGTGAAAATTGTAAATGTAAAAAGGTTCGTCCCGCATAATAAATAAATAAACAAATAACTAAATAACTAAATAAATAAATAACCAATCCGTCTTCGGTAATTTTCGATAGAAAGGAATCTCTCCGTCTCACCTTAGAGATTCCAGGATATTCAGTCGGGTTGGTTTGTTTCTCGTGGGACAGGAGGGTGGGGAGGGTTGTAACGATCACAAATTATCCCCTGGGATATCCCACCGATATATCTGACGAGAGTTGTGCTTCTGCGTTTGCGCTTCTGCCTTGTACTCGCGGATTTGTTGGGCGAGTGGCGAGAGCCGAAGGAGCTCGCGGCGTGGCGACCTGTGTTTAGCCGATCGCGAAGTGGATGTCCTTGTCCGGTGGCCGTGGGCCTCTAATTGCCGGTGCTGGTGAACGCGGCGAACGCGGCGAACGCCTATGTAGGCCCGGAGTAGAGCGATGCACAAACCGACGAGTCCTGGAGGCGCGGCGCGCGAATCATCAGCATTATCGAGGAACCCATGGGATAAACTTTTATTTGTAAGATCGATTTGTCAAAAACGCGAGGTTTACGAGAGTGACGAGGCTTACGAGCTTTACCAACAGTGAGAAGGACGAGGGAGACGAGGGAGTAAAACGTAAATAATCGATGAGTCGTGTCTGCGATAGTTTTCTCAATCGATCCCTCGCAGCGTCAAAGAATCTCATCTTTTACGGTCTAAATTCTCTTCGCCTTGGAGTTGGTAGAGGAAAAACATTCAATAAATAAGTCAAGGCGGAAGTCGAATGCACCGTACTATAGTGCGCTTTGCAACCAGTGATGCCAGATTCCACCATTCATTTTCTCCCTCGCCTATCTCGTACCGTGCTAAAAAATTCCCTCCGAGGGAAATTTCCCTCCAATCTGTTTGCATCGCTGTTTGCATCCCCCATCACCACCAAAGTCTCTTTAAGACGTATATAGAGTAATCACCGTAAAGACCGGCAGTCGACGAAACACATTGTTAAATTAACAATAAAGACACTTTTGGCATTGCTATCGTAATATGCACAATCGGCTCTCCCGTTTTTACCTATCATAAAAATCCACCGACGGTGGATACGTTCGATAACGGATATCGAGATTAATGGCGCGCGCTCGAAAGACACAACATCAAAATCGAGATAAAGTATCGCTACAGTAAAGTGCGTCAGAGAGAAAAGAGGTGCAGGTGCGACATCGATGTACCGTAACGTCACCGGCGCCTTCCTCTCCACCTCTTTAACATCGAACGCTAAATTTTCTAATGAAATGTTATCTCAGAGTCGAAAGATTACGCGGGTAAAGAATTATAAAAAAAAAAAAAAAATTGAGAAGCAGCAAACCCTCGAAGGATAAGTGGCTCGAGGCCGATGCATTTTAAAAATCGCTCTCGTGTACTTATCATCTCGGTTGTACTCGGTTGTCCCGAGAGCGAGTTAACTGCACCGAGAGAAACGAAGAAAAGCCGAGGAAGCGGACTTGTACAGAGATAGCGATGCTACACCGACCCTTCTGGAATGCACTCGGAACAGGTAGCAAGGCTGCCGGCATTCCGAAATTTCCAACCGAGTATTTCTCCGTTTATTTATTTATCAGAGCCACTCGAGACCAAATGTTAGTTAAAAATATAACATGTAAATATGTGAAATATAAAATAAATGAAGACTTACCCTGTTACATTCCAGAGCCTCGGCGCTGTGCTCCTCCTTCTGCTTGAAGCAGCTGCTGCACTTGCTCTTGTTAAATATGTTCGGTGCGAACTTTCTGCACTCAGCGCCGGTGCCACGGGGTGTCGCGCTGCCCCCCGACATTGCTCAACCCGGCCAACGCGATAAAACACGAACGCAGTTGCTTTTGATAATCAATCGTCTCTCATTTCGTCAATCTCCTTACCTCCATCGATAGCTTTTATCGATAATACAGGCACTCCGGCCTTGAGGCAAAGGAAGAAGCCCTTTGCAACTCGATGTCGATCACTTTTTGTTCTTTTTCTCGATAAATCTCTTAAATTCTTTGGAATTGATATCTATATATATATATATATATATATATCAATTCCAAAGAATTACCCGTATATATATATATATATGTTATATATATATACGGGTTTTCCTTTCTTGGTCGAATAATATTAATCAATACAAAATTGTTGCATATTAACTTTGAGCAAGAAAGAAATTCATTTTACAGTTTGAGCGGGTGTGGCGTCGAGTCGTTTATCCTTGTGTATACACGCATATATATATTTCCTCGGTAGACACATGTTCCAATCGTGTACGCCTGTATCGTCGAGTCAACACGTATTATCCAATATTTACAAACAATCCTTCGGTTCCTTGATGCTTCGATTCTTCTTCGTTACTTTTTTTTTTGCACATAACACGAACACACACACAAACACACGCGCGCGCGCGCGCGCACTCTCTTGCCTCAGGCCACTACGTTATTTTGTACTGTGTATAAATATGTGTATATAGAACGATTCACACGTGATTTTCCACGTTTATAAATCCAACAGTTGGGTATTTAAAAAAATTTAAGCCACCTTTTATAATTTATATAATCGACGGTTAGTTTTTATCGTTGATATCGTTTTTAGCGTTTGTTTTAAGCATCGTTGGATTGTCAACACATCGATCGAATTTGATTTTGTATGTATTGAAAGTTAACCGAAAAAAAAAACACACACACACACACACACGCGCGCGCGTTTTTCGTAGCGATCGGGGGCACCACGTAAGTATTATTATTATATATCCGCGCACCAGGTGAGTCATCGACGAGAAATAGAGATATAGCACCTTAGAGGTTACGATATTTTTCGTTTTGCCGGTATGTACGTTTTTTGTTGCTTCAAACTTTACCCGTCACCGTCCTCCGTATCGCATTTCTGCACCTTGCACACTCGACTACAAACCGACATATTTACGTCGCAATGCTCCATGATAGAACGGCCGCGAGGACGTCCATCCGCGATCTGCGAGAACTTGGGAGCTCTCAGCAAGATCCTCTCACCGACGGGCCAGCGGGCCAGGGCTCGACGCATTCGTGCGCGTTTGCGACGATCGCAGCGCCCATAGACGGCGTATCACGGAGGTTACACTACGCGAGAACGAAGTAGCGCAATCTTTCATGCCCCGCCCTACTTAACAATTTCAACCCTTTCATCACAATCACATTTGTTATATTTTATAGCCAACAATACCAACATTCGTTGGAAAGACGTAATGAAAATTGAAAATTTTATACCTATAAAATTCATACATCAGAATAATTTACGATTAGTGAATTTTAGTTCAGTGTCACGTTCAAGTATTTTATGATTATGTGTGGATATTAAAAAGTTGGAAATCAAAGTTTAAACTACGCGAGTCAAAAGAATATTTTTTTCCGACATCGATCAGCTGATTTAAACACACACATCCGTTTGCTCGTTTCCCGAAATACTCCGGTTCGGCTGTACCGTCGTTCCGCGCGTTCGCGAGGTCTACAGAAAAGATGGTAGATGAAGCTGGTGACAGGTTCGTAAAGACGAATCATTTATCGATAATTTCAGGTAGAAATAAATGAGTTGCGATGCGAATTAATAATTCCAACGTTCTTTCCCCCTCAATCGCGAGACGTTCTCGTTACAACAAAATTCGTTAATGACGGAATCTTCTGGACGACGAATCAACGCGACAACCATTGGCCACAGAATTTTTTTTTTTTTTAATACAATCGTATTTAGCTCCGGAAACTCGACGAATGCTAATGAAATGCCAATTGATTATCGTGCTTATTATTTACCAGCTCCAACATTCTTGTATTTATGTTGCCCGCGTACTCTACCGATTACCTCGAAGGGTTTCGTTGCCCCAAAAAATTTCGCAAATTCACCGATTGTGTTCGATAAACAAACGTGGTCACTTGTAATATCAGCCACGGGTTTGTATTCAAACAAATAAAATTGTAATCACTCGTTGCTCTTATGTAATTCCAATATGAATCATAATGTTTATTAATAATATATATTTTCATTTACGTCTGTAACATTTGAAGAATAATTTATTAATAATTACAGGGATGAATCTGCCAATGTCGCCATCATCAGAGAGGTGTACGACACCGAGAATGCTCATGAAACATTCGAGTACGAGTTGGAAAGGGCACTGGAGGCAGAGTGTACTTTAATAGTCATTGAACCGTCAAAGCTCGGCGATGAAACATCCAGATGGATAGCTGTAGGCAATTGCTTGCACAAGACAGCTGCCCTTTCGGGTTTAGCAGCTATAGGCACCGGTATCACAAACAATTCGTTTAACTAGCTTCGTTTCTCTTGTACAGAGATAACAATTTTTCAATTATTCGCAGGACTCATTTGGGGCGATAGACCATACATTTATGGAATATTCTGCACTACGTCTGTAATAACATGCGGTCTTTACACTGTGTCGTGGCAGCTGGATCCGTGTTGCCAGTATCAAGTCGAAACGGACACAAGTAAGCTGCCACATGTTGAATTATTGGCGGTACTCGGCCCCTCTTCGCCGACATTTCTCGTGCGCAAGGACGACACGCGAAGAAGAATACTTCACACAACCATCACCCTCGCAGCCCTTGGTATCAGTGCCTGGAGACTCTATCGAGCCCTCAAGTGAAAAGAGTTAAACAAGACAAAACAAAAACTTACCGTGCTGCGAAATGAAACGATACGACGAAAAAACAATATTATCCCCAACGGCGATTACATAGATTGCGTAAAAAAATAATTTAAAAAATAAAAAAGGTAGGCCGCGAGCGGTATTCACATGCGGCCGTTGCGTTCCGCAACGACCGCATCGCGCAAACAGCACTCCTCAATACCCTCAACGTGTTTTCCGAATTTGGAAAAATACAATTTCAATTATCCAACTATTTATCTAGACTTTGTGAGAAAGAAGAAGTGACGGGTGTTATTCTTTTTTTTAATTGTCTTATCCGAAAACCGCAAAACTCTGACAGTCAAAATATTAAAAGGGGAATATTTCTAGGCTGTTAATAAAAGTACGTAGAATACACACTCTACATTTTATGAAGTCTCGTATGTGTAATTTATTTTTTCATTACTTGTGCTTACTTAATTAATCGTTGGATATCAGAGGTCGCAATAGTAATGAAAAAGAAATGATGTGCGATGAAGATACATACGAGAACACTTTACACAGTTCCATAGAGATTATTGGAGAGAACAAGTTATTTACATGCGTGACTGTAAAACTACTAATTACGCAGAACGAAACGAGAGAGAGAGAGAGAGAGAGAGAGAGAGAAGAAAAAAGAGGTACGATTTATGAGAAATTGTATTTTTCCTAATTCAGATAATGTAGATGAGAAAAGAAATATGTTGGTGATATGAACGAGCGATTATATAGCTATGAGAGAGAGAGAGAGAAGGGGGGAGAGGGAGAATGTGAACGATTAGTCATTATGTTTTTAACATGATAGTAAGAGGCATGTTTTTTTTTCGTTTTTTTTCTTACGATGGATTCTTGCGGAGTTGAAACGATACGAAATAAATTACAATTTAATGTTAATTTAATTTATTTTATTTTTTTGTTTCCTCAATCCAAATACTTCTTGGTTCCTTTAGAACATGCGTTATTAGTAAGAGCCCAAAGGCGGCATTAGGCTACTTTGCAATTACGCGTTTCATTTTAAAAAATCTACGAGCTAGAGAAATGCACAAAAGCGAAAGAACGAGAGAAAACGATGAATTCAATTTCATGAGTGGAATTTTTTTGTCTCGGACTTAATAATGATTGTTGAAAGTGTTGCGTTGGATTTGTCCTGCGACGTGCCTATAATTTTTTCAAAAAGAAAAAATGTTACAGACGTAAATGAAAAATGTTCATAGTTTTACCTTGTTGCATTTTCATTTTTGTTTTTTTTTTTTTTTTACAGACGATTGTAATAAAAGATATGGTTGCAAATACGCGACTGGATATGTTGTCGCGTCTAACCTGACGAAGCTTCCATCTGAATTCACTCAATAAGTACAAAAAGAGTATTTATCGAGCGTGCAATTACTTTCTATTATTCGCACTTTGCTTTTGCTCGTTTCTCCATTATCTTGAAATAAACGGAAGGCAGGAGGTAGCGAATAAACATTACGCCTTTCGGAAGAAGAGGGGCAATCGTTATTTCCATCTCCTCCTTCAATACTGCCGTTAAAATTCGCTTCGCCACATACTCCGGGCTGTATCCCTCCTGAGTCGTCTTGTCCATTACTATAAGAAAATATATCAGATTCAGATTCAGATTTATTATTATTAAATTATGTAGTACAAACTATATTACATATATTAAATTATTATCCGCAGAAGCTTTCAAGCTTGTGCGCGGATAACACCCGTATGTTTTTTATATATCTTGAGTCTTCAGGTACAAATTCCACACGTATTTATATCATTAATTTTATACACGTATTTGTATAATTAATTTCTTGCGAAAGACGTGCGGACTCGAATAATTTACCTCCGTAATTTTGACCATCAGCCGTGATAGCGTTCAGGGACAGAGCAGTTTTTATGTAGCCAGGATTAACAACTGTAAATTTGACATGTTCACTGGCGAGTTCCGCTCTCGCGGAATCGCACCAGGCTTGCAACGCGTGCTTGGAAGCTGCATACGCCGATCTGGAACGATTAAATATGTAAATAATCAACTTTCAGAGTTGTATCTGGCAAAATATTCCAGGTACCTGTGTGGTATGGCAATTTTTGCCTGAACGCTGCCGATGCATACTATGTGACCGGACTGACGTTTTATCATCGATGGAAGAACAGCTAGGACATACAAGATTCACGAGTGTAAAGTTAACTCTGAATCGAGATTGATGATGTTGAAATTTACCTTTGGTCATGGCTATTTGGGCAAAATAATTAATGAGCATAAGTTTGATGTCTACGTTAACATTAGTGTCGACAACTTGGCCTCTGTAGGAGATTCCGGCATTGTTGACCAAAATATCAATATGTCCGTGAACCGCGAGAACTTTGTCCACTTCTATTTGTAACGAATTTATGTCCGATAGGTCCAAGCAAAGAACTATAGGTGGATGTGTTGTAACGGTCTAAAATGTATTATGTCGTTACAAATTCGAAAGGGTCGACCGCTCCAAAAAGACTGTAGACACTAACGCAATGCTCATTTATCAATGCATTCTTGACTCTTTCCAGTTCTTCTTTGCGTCTTGCGACAAGAATCAAACGACAGCCACAGTTGTAGAAGGAATGAGCCAGAGCTTCGCCCAAGCCGGAACTGGCTCCGGTAATCAAAACAACCTGCGCAAAGGGGAACAACGGATCTATCAGTAACGGAATTTTTCGGCAAAATAACACATTCACCTTTTCGCTGAGAGCAGCACGTCGTCTCTTGGATCTTATAAAGTCAATAAAGTGATATAACAGCCAAGGAAACGTTACGGGAATGCCGAACAACGTGAATAACCACCAAATGAGAGGCCAGCCCTTTAAACTTTCGTGTTGCTTCATTGTAAGCTAAAAATATATCGTATTTTTTGTGAGCTGTTTCTTCTTATGCGTGCAAGAAGAGACTTTCGACGCGACCGATTATCGAGTGATGTTGAAGTAATTAATTCGGAAGAGTAAAAAAAAAAAACGCCGGCTTGCAAAGTCATACAACAGTACCAAGGTTAGCTGAGAATATAATAGAGAGTTGTATTGTTTGTTTTTTTTTTCTGCTTTCATCTCATAGATGGCTCCGAGTGCTCATTCGTTGCTGCCTAGCGAATTAGAACCCGATTCTTAACGCGGGAAATCTATTGAAGGTTTAAATATACATATATTAGTTTAATAAACACACGTTATTACGATTTGAAACGTAGCAATTTAATTATTTATCCGTCGAATAAATGAAACACGATATCACGACAATCAACTCACAAAATAACCAGCTAAAATATAGTTTAACGCAACTTGTATTGTTTTACAACGTAGTACTGCGACAACAACGATTTGTTAACTCTGTAAAAGCTCTTAGCAAGCGAAGTGAACCGTGCGAGATTTTCCGAGTGACTGCCGAAGAACGTCGCGACTGTTAAATTATCGCGCCATGAGGAGTGGGAATTCGTGCAAGCGAGCGCTCGTCACAATCACGGTGTGAACACAGCGTGCGATAAGAATAAAAATATATCGAATAAAGAGCGAGAGGGACAGGAAGAAGGAGGAGGCGCAAGCTCGTAACTAACTTCAGGCGCAATGCAACTCACCGATTTCTACTTGAATAACCTCGCCGCACACACTTTTTATCGACAAAAAATAAAAGGGCTATTTCGATTTTGTGTAAATTTGAAATTTTTACACGCCGCTCGAAACATTTGAGGACTATCGAAACATCAAAATAACCGTAAGACTCGTGATAATTCTCTTAATGAGCGTTTCGAGCAGAAAAAGGGATACGTTTCGAGCAGAAAAAGGGATACAACACCTTTTATTTCGGTAAATATACGATACAAAGGTTAATTTTTATTGATTCAATAATTTATGGAGTCACCCTTTCGATCCTTCCAAGATTACGGCATTACCTAGCTTAAGCCAGGCTCATTGACTGGTAAAAATTATGAAAATTCAAGGTCTCTTTAAAGTAATCCTAACCTTTGCAGATATAAATTTTAATAACATATATACATATTTTTTTTAATTTCTAGAATGCCAAGAGACCCCCTGTGAAATGCAATAATTTATTCCTGGCTAAACCTTGGTATTACATAATGGAGACGCAAGATAATGATCATGCCTATGTGACGTTTCCCATTGGCGGAGTCCACACAGCTATGCAGCAGAATGTAATATCCCATGAGAAGATACACGAGTCAGACGAATGCGTGCGGACAAAGGCAGCGGCAAGCGTATTGTCCGCCGATGTATCAATGGAACAGTCTGATGAAGAAGGAGAAAAGTCTGAGGTTTATCCGATTTACATAAAACAGGAGGAGCATCAGAGACGTCGACGGCGACAGCAACAGCAGCCACAGCATCAGCATCAGTATACATCGGGAGACGACGAATCAATGGCTGTGGAAGCCCTTAGACAGCTCGGCGGTATGTATCCGTGTTACGAGGACAAAAAAATGAGCTGTCCAAAGTGCGCAAAAATATTTATGCAAACCGATCAGGCAAAGCACAATGAAACATGCGAGAGCATTAAATTATCGTGTATGACTTGCGGCGAGAAATTCGAGAGAAAGCAGGATTTAAACAATCATATTGTTTGCCATCAAGTAGATAGACCGCACGCTTGTCGTACTTGCGGCAATCTGTTTCGTTCCAAAGCAAATCTGCAAACACACATGTCGCAGGTACATCAGACAGAAAAACCTCACAAATGTACGATATGCGGTGCTGATTTTCAGCGTCCATCGAGCTTATCGAATCACATGAAGATTCATACGTATGTTGCTGGCAGAGCGATAATGCAGTCGCAAATAAATTCCAACTCTCAATCGGCCGAAACTTTTGGAAAGTGGCAGGAGAGCGAGCAGCAAAATAATTCCATAATGTCGTCGCCTGTTGAATCTATCTCAAGTTATGACGTATCGCAGGTTCAATGGTCGGTTCCTTCTTACAGCTTTTCAAACGATCAAACAACCACCATAGCTATCGGTCAAGAAAAAATTGGTTCCATGCAAGAGTTCACAGTCATGCCGAATGGCGAGGTAACTCAGTTTGAATACGCGCAACAGAGTTTGATGACAAATCAGTACAGTTTATCAATTAATTCCTTTGGCAATTCGACGGATTCTGTGATCAAAGTTGAATCTATTCCGTTCACCTCGGAATCTCAAAGAAATGACGTCGAGATAGAGATTAACGAATCGCCCACAAAGTTTCACACATGCAATCATTGTGGAGTTAGCTTCTCTCGAGCTACTGCGCTCGCTTCCCATGAGAAGATTCACGGAGCTAAAAATTGGACAATGCCGATCGAATGCGAGTTCTGCGACAAACAGTTTCAGGATGGCAATCATTTAGCCACCCATCAGACTACCTGTGCAAAGAAACTTATGCAGAATAATATCGAGCAAGGAGTTCCGAGCGGCAAATGGGGAAAGCATGCGTGTATGGAGTGCGGCAAGAAGTTTACTACTAAACAAAAGATGTTCAGGTACGTTCGGTTCTATTGCACATTTCTTATTTTTTAATTTTTTTTTTCACTAAACGTGTAAATAAAGCAAAAAAAGTAATAACTTCTCGTTTATTCAGGCATCAGTGGATCCACCGTAAAAAAACGCATTCCTGTGAAATTTGCGGGACACAATTCGAGAAACAAAATCAACTGGACGAGCATCGTTTGTCAGCTCATCCGGGAGACTCGCCGTTCACCTGTAGCGAGTGCGGAAAGAGTTTCGTTTCTCGCCAAGGTCTCTGGGAGCACGGAAGAACTCACGCCGGAAGTCCAGCGCATTTTCACTGCGACACGTGTTCGAAGACATTCTCATCGCGTCAGGGCTATCTCATTCATCATCGTACGCACACCGGTGAAAGACCGTACGGCTGTAAATATTGTTGGAAAGCGTTTCGAGATGGTGGAACGTTGCGAAAGCACGAGCGCATTCACACGGGTGAAAGACCTCACGTTTGTCCTCTGTGCTCCCGAGCGTTCAATCAAAAAGTCGTGTTGCGCGAGCACGTTCGATGGGTTCACGCGGCTGGTAAGAACGACACGGACTTTACGGGACCTCCGTATCCGTGTCCGCTGTGCGGTGCGTTCAATCAAGATCGTGACGAGCTATGCGCTCACATAGTCAAGCACTCGGATCAGATGATAGCCGAGGCGAAAGCCAAGACCAACAATAACGCGCCAAAACCAAAACCGAGTAAGAAAAAATCAAAAACTAGCGGTAATTCGATAGGGAAAAATATCGGTGGTGGAATGGTATCGCGGAACGAGCAAAACGAGGCTCTCCTATCGATAGCCGAGACCGTGGAAGAAGCGGATAAAAATAATGACGGTAATAAAACGGAAGTTAATCAAACTTTGCTCCTCGTGAGTGGAGATAAAGATATGGGCTCGGAAGTCGAGAGCGACAATATACAAGATATTACAGACGAGATAGTTACCGGCGAGCAGGAAGACACTATAATAACAAAAATACGTAACAGTGACATAAATGTATTGCATTTTATACAAACATCGAAAAGGACTGAAACACTTCATCTAATTGCTGGCTGTAAGAGTAATAATACGCTGCATCTCATAACAAAGCAGAACGAATCTTTCCCAGTTTTGACGATACCGAATCCGGAGAGTCATCTTAATTTTTCGAGTCAAATGAGCGAGAGTAATCGCGGTGAGGGTAACGGAAGTAGCGAAAAAGAAGAATCCATTATAGACGAGGAAACGGCGAATGTCGATCAAGTAGCTCAATATTTTCACCAACAGCAGCATCAAGACAGCGACGAAGACGAGGAAATGGTTTGTGGTATATGTGGCGATGATTTTGACGATAAAAACGTACTCATGGAACACGTTAAAATTCACATATAAATTATAACGTATATACATAGGATTCGTTGCCCAAACTTGTGATACTTGTACCAATCTTGTTCTTCTCTCAACGTATGTAGGACGCTGCCTTGTTTCTCTTACCTCGAAAAGAAAAAAAAACACATCATTTTTTTAAATAATGCACAGGCTATCGGTGTAATAGAACAGATCTGTTTACTTGATAATACTTTAATCGATTGTGGTTTCCATGTTACCGCTTTCTCTTACACACACACAGACACAGAGTGTTTTAGTATCTATACTGTACGACGCGTGCGAGTGTAATATAATTCGTATGTGTGTTACGAAGTTGTAATAAAGTAAGATTTATATGTTGTATTGATTGCTGGAACGATATTAGCGCGGGTATATACTTCCACGATAAAACATGGCTTTATAATTTTCAAACTTCCAGTAGAGACCGAAACAAATCGCGTGGTGCCCCAGGTAGCGTCAAATTATCCTAAAGACATCGCACTGATGCCACACGAAAGTTGCGGACAGCTTTTTTCTTTAGTAATCTGATATCCTTTTGTAATACCAGTAGTACCATTTATGTCGTTTGGTGGCGCCTATCTATCTGGGAACACGTAAGGACATCATTGTAAATGTTATAAAATGAACTTACATTCGTGATAGCTAATAGTGATTTGAACGGTGACTTGCAGACAACAGATAAAGGCTGACCGACCGGTACCTAATAAATGACATCCAATAGGGAAGTCCAAAGAGTATCCTTTTTCATAATCGGGATGGATAGGAAATTTTTCAAAATATTTATATCGATGTTCTAATGCCAGAAGAGCACAATGGCCTTTTGGAATTAAAACATCGATATGAAATATGGGTGTTGTTTTTAATACTTAAAATTGAAGACTGTATGCTAACAGAATATTGCAACTGCCCGAGCAGGTCTGCTAGCGTTTGTATCAAATATGAGTGCTCACGAAATAGCAAAAGTCCAGCACCCAAATTACAAATGATTTTTTTTTTTTTTTACGAAATTAAGTCCAATTTGGATGTATGAAAATTCGAAAAAATATATTTTATTTTGATGAAATATACTTCATCGCGTAGAGCCGCCAGAACTACAATAACATGTTGCTTCAGTTCTTGTCTCCAGAATACCAATTCACTATACACTTGGTAGAACGAGCAAGTGATCCATGATTCAGTGACATTATCAAGTCCATGTCTCGAGTGCTTCTTCTAAAGGGCTTTCATATCTAAAAACATAAATTCATTGTTGTCATCGAGCCATTTGATACAATTCCAATTTTCACATTCGCATACATACAAATTGTTGTTGATTCTCCATGTTCATGTACTTCCAATTTGGCAAAATGCATTGTGGGGGTAGAACCAGATATATAAGTATCTACTTCCTCGCATGACTTTGTATCCCTGGTGCCAAGAGTTCGTGCAAATTCTGAAGGACTAGGCTTGCTTCTATTGCTAGTATTCTCAACATTGAACGGCAACGACAGTAATCCAG
Organism: Stenichneumon culpator; assembly: GCA_964017025.1. Lineage (NCBI taxonomy): Eukaryota > Metazoa > Arthropoda > Insecta > Hymenoptera > Ichneumonidae > Stenichneumon > Stenichneumon culpator. The sequence goes on along the minus strand of OZ024779.1, from coordinate 11,552,376 downwards.
ATACTATTTTTAATAGACACCAACAATTGCTTTACGAGTAACCAAAAATTCATATGATTCCTGAAACAGAGAGAGGAGTTCGTTCCTTGCATAGGATTTATAGTAGCTTCGTTGTTATTTTCTGCATCAATTGGATATCTTGTGCAACCTCGAGTACATCCTGATCCGTGCATCCCTGGTCGGGCTTTCGACCAATCTCATTTTAGGGCTTACGCACTAACACAATGAATAATACAATGTATGAAATGTACTCACTCAATGAAAATTAACAGCAAAGCATCTCGGATTCAATCCTGAATTTCTGGACCGTTCCCACGCTGATACCTTTCGATTCATTCCAGCACGGACGCATTTCTTCAACCACATCCGCAACGGAATGTTTTTATTTGTTTATTAGTAGAAGTATCAAAAATACTGTGCAATTATTTTATGTTAAGCTAGCGTACACTTCGTATATATTAGTGCACTTACTAAAGTTTTTGCCATATATCTCCACAATCTCGCATTTTGAAAAATGAAATCGACGTAATAAAATGAATCGATATAGCTGCACGCAAGAAGCGGTTGATCATCTGAGGAGCAAATATCGTGGAGGGGTCCAAGGTAATGGATATCTATAGGATAACTGGCACTTAGCCTCCGGTCTAAAGCCATAGGGAAGAAGAAGAAGAAGAAGAAGAATCTATCGGATAACTTCAGTTCACAATCGCCGCTCATTATTGGAAAACCGCGCGAAAAGTGATAGCAGTTTGACGATCCGATAACTGTCAATAGCCTGCCCGTGAAGCCAGGATAGATCTACTATACGATATATTTTGGTCAACTTTTTTCATATCCATATTTGTTGTCGATAAAATAGACAACTTTTCGATGCTCTATTATGAGTATACGTCAGACAAAATCGGATGGTGACTTTCGGAGCATTTTTGTGAAGTCCATTTAAGATTTTAAAAAATCGAATCATATTACGTCAACGTTCCTATGGATGAAAATGTTACACGCTAAAATTATCTTTCGGATCAATCCGAGAGGCAACATGTAAAAGATATCTTATAGATGGCAATCTGACAATACTGCTACCTCGGGTCGGATCCCCGTCACATCTTTCGCTAATGATACGCTCACGCTACGATAACGTTGCGCTAACGATAACCTTACGGCAACGCGATGTAAATCCGATGTCGGTGACAGACTAGAGAAAATACCTTTTCCTCAGGATGCGCTTCTCAAGTAACTCCGAAATGTATTTTCTTTAGTAGAGAAATGAAGAAAACACATTTAAGAGTAGTTTGTGATGCGCAAGCAACTCCGAAATGTATATTCTTCAGTAAAGAAATGAAGAAAATACATTTCAGAGTAGTTTGTGATGCGCAAGCACCTCCGAAATGTATATTCTTTAATCTGTAACTGACATAGGATTGACGTTTGCGTTGCCGTAAGGTTACCGTTAGCGTAACGTTATCGTAGCGTGCGCGTACGATTAGCGAAAGATGTGACGGGCATCCCACCCCTGGGGCGTAACGCGCGGAGATACAGTTGCGTTGTAAACACCGCAGTGGTACACGTGCTTTTCGTCGAAGTACGCGCGTAAACATTTTGGAACATTGCCGAAGGCGCGACGATTAATCGATCGCGAATACTATAATTATCGTTGAGTAGTGAACCAAAAGCATCTACAAAGGTGAGTCAATTATTACTTACGATTAAATTGCTGCTCCGAGCGGCGTTATTGGTTAGGGCAACAATCGTTAGAATACAAATACCGAGGCTTATTGATTTTTTTTTTTAATTATTAAGTTATCTCGGAGAGATAACTTACGGAAGTATTGAGTCTTGAAAATTTTTATTTTCAAACGCCAGCAATTGTCACTATTGTTCACCTTTTATCTCAATTTTTTCATGCAAATGGGTAATGTGAACAAACGAAGTATGCAAACAATTCATTCAATAAATGAGCTGTGCCCTTCTTACCCCCCCCCCCCCCCCCCCCCTCCCGCGCCGGCATCACATTCGCGCTCACAAAGCCGCGTGTGCTGAACGTGCATACGAGGTTATGCTCTGTCAAACTATCGCAACGAATTAATCGGTGAAAGTTAAAGGAAAAAAAAAAGTTTGTGCCGGAGAAAAAGTCGAGTCCAGAAAATCGAGGAAAATGCCGACGTGGTATCAGATTCAAGCTCAGCTTCGCAATCCAAACAATCCAGTTGTATTCTTCGACGTGTCGGTCGGCACAACCGAAATCGGTCGAATGATATTCGAGTTATTCGAGGATGTGTGTCCAAAAACGTCGGAGAATTTTCGTCAATTCTGCACAGGCGAGTACAGGAAGGACGGAGTTCCGTTGGGCTTCAAAGGAGCGATATTCCACCGAGTCATCAAGGATTTCATGATCCAGGGTGGCGACTTTGTCAACGGCGATGGAACCGGAGTGCTAGGTATCTACGGTGGAGGGACCTTTCCCGATGAGAATTTCACATTGAAACACGACTCTCCGGGACTCCTCTCGATGGCAAACAGTGGCAAGGATACCAACGGATGTCAATTTTTTATCACATGCGCAAAGTGTAATTTTTTGGATGGAAAGCACGTAGTCTTTGGGCGAGTCATAGACGGTCTGCTTGTAATGAGAAAAGTTGAAAACGTTCCGACCGGGCCTAACAACAAGCCAAAGATACCAGTAACGATATCCCAATGCGGACAGATGTAGAATATATAAACAATAAATTGTAAGCGAAATTGATAAAAATTTAAAATTTTATTCAATCATTGGATTAAGAGTCGTCGATAGAACACAGGTTCCATTCATTTTAAAGTTTGTTGATTAATTGCCAATAAATTTCAAAGCAGATTTAAAATTATCCGATTAAGTATAATGTAATCTAGGCAATTTCTTCTCTTTTACAATGAGAAAACATGCAGTAGGTTATTATGACACTAATATTTATGTTATTTTTTTTTCTTTTCGTATTTTGTATTATAATATATTAATACATGCTCTGTTATGAGCGTAATATTTTGAATGTAAATTGGTATACGGTGTTTAAACAAAGTGAAGAGCGCGACAACGAGAGCTTCTTGGTCTTCTAGATGAGAAGTTCGCAGGAACGTGGAATTGCCTCGTTATCGGGCTCGTTAGCTCAGGGCAACGATAGCAAATTGTTTGTTCTCGTTGGTACCGTGAGCTGAACCGCGGTCTACCGACTGTTGCAAAATACATCCTCATCGAGCTGAGAATTGTTGTCCTCCACTACCATTATCGGTGTTGCACCGTCGTGCAAGCTTGGCTTTGATTTCGCTTTCTTGTAAGCATCCCTCGTAACGCTTCTGGTAAAGCTGAATTTCCTGACAAGTTTCTTGTCGAGCGGTATCGGGCTTTTTGGACTTTTCGCAATGAATTCAGCCTCGGCTCCTTCGTAATGAGCCAACAATACTTCGGCAGCGTGCTCCTCGATAACGCTCATCGCGTATTCGACATCTTCGATCGTAGCATTTTCTCTTACGAGGCAAAAACGTATTATGTACATTCCTTTCATTCTAGATGGTATCATGTGAAGCTTTCCCGAAGCGTTTATATTAGCGAGAAGTTCCTGATTAATCTCGTCGTTCTCTTTGAGCCTGAAACTAACAAGGCCCATTCTCACGTCATTCATTACTTCGAATCTCTTGTTTTTCCTCATAATACCGGCAAATCGGGCTGCCAATCTTATATGATTTCTTATATTGTTCTGTAGTCCCGTTATACCGTAACTTCGCATGACGAACCAGAGTTTCAACGCTCGAAATCGGCGACTCAGAGGTATTCCCCAGTGACGATAGTCTATCGATTCGTTTGAGTTTGCGTGTTGAAGATATAGAGGATCGACAACGAGGGCGGATGTCAGCTTTACCCGATCCCTCACCCACAAGCAGGAACAATCGTAAGCGACTAGGAGCCACTTGTTTGGATTCGTGTTGAACGAATCGGCGTGTTCTATCCCAGCCATAAGCGGTCTAAGCTCCGGGCATATGAAGCAATTACCCGCGTACGCTCCGTCGACGTGGAGCCAAACTCCTCGATGCTTTTTGCAGACCGGTCCGATCTCGACAAGATTGTCAAAGGAGCAACAGCCCGTCGAACCGAGCGTCGTTGAGACGAAAAACGGCACGAGTCCCATTGAGATGTCCTCCTTTATCGCTTTGTCGAGCACAGCGCCGCGAAGGCAACACTTGTCGTCGGGCTCGAGAACTCTTAGCTTAACGAGACAAATCATCGCTGCTTTCTCGACGCACGAGTGCGATTCGCTAGAACAGTAAGCAACCAGTCTCGGAAGAAAGCTCGAATCTTCCATCGACGGATCTTGCTCCTTCAGTAGTCTTATCGTGTGAGTTCTGGCTGCTAGCATCGTAACGAGAATACATTCCGATGCCGAGCCTTGAATGACACCTCCGCCCTTCGAACCCTCGGCTTCCATCAAGAAATCACGAGGAAGATTTATCGCTTTTGCGAACCAATCGAGAACTATCGCTTCCAATTCGGTGCAAGCCGGACTCGCTGCCCACGAGAAACCTATACAGCCTATCGTGTCCGAAAGCATGTCCCCGAGAATCGAGGGAAAGGAATTTCCCGATGGGAAGTACGCGTGAAACTTTGGATGCTGCCAGTGGGTTATCTGAAAGTCACCATTTACATACATACACGAAACAAATAAATGATATTTGTAACTTTTGGAAAATTTGTTTACCCTTGTATCGTATAATACTCACCCCGGGCATTATCTTACTCTCGACGTCTCTCATAATCGTTTCCCACGACTCCGGTTTGCTGGGTGCCTCCTTCGGCAATAGAGCTCTCAGATATCCAGGATCGACGTTCGCTGTAACTCTTCTGCTCTCCAGTGTTCGCATGTAATCGCAGATGTACTCGACCATCTCTTTTCCATGAACGCGAAACTCCTCGATGTTCATTCTTCCTTTATGATTTATCCAACCACTCGCGCTCTATAAAATAATATTTGATTTATTATTTCAATAGAAATTTCCTTTTATAATTAATTTTTCGTCAAATCAATGTACCACAGAATCTGATGAAAAATATTTATCCCTCCAACTATACTCATCCGAGTATAATAATCGATTGAAACGCGGGCGTCTCTTCCCTACGAGCTCTCACGACCGACTGCAGCAATCCTGAGAGCGCAACACCACTTTATAGACACTCTCACAATCACCGGATCTATTTTGACACGTTAAATAATATATTTATTTAATATTAATCGTTACTTCCTATAATAGCGTGTGTATGTGTATTTTGTGCGCGGAATCAGTGCCTCGAGCAAAAGGTGTATGGGCTCTGCTCGGCGCGGTCGCGGTTCGGTTCGCCCTCGAGAACGGGGGTATGAAACAACTCCCTTCCGTTTATAAATAGACGCTTACTCTTCACCTACATTGACAACAACTCCGTTGAAGCGACGAGCGCACAGGTCACCGATCAATCTATGTAATAAACCCTATACCATTCTGTCGTCGCAAGCAACACAGAGTACTCGAGCCAACGGGATTTTATCGTGGAAAGCTTTTCGTCTCGCATCATTCCCCACGGGGGCACGCTTTTCACTGGCTTCCATTCTCGATTATCATTCATTCCCGCTTATTTTCATACAGGTACATACACAACGTGTGTCACACTCAAAATTCATTTATTATTTAACCGGACAATAAGTACAAGTTAATCGTTACTATTCGATTTTCATTGGATATGCGCGCTTCGTGTTTCCTTGCTTTTGTTATTTATGCTCGTCCGTTGGGAGATCTTCCGTGGGACGGTGAAGCGACCGGTGAGGGCTCCGGGCTGCAACCGTTGCTGCTACCTCTTCGACTTGCCGCACCTCCGGTCTTGAGCCGCACCATCGTGTCCAAATGGCGAAACCTGCTTGTACAACGAAATTGAGTACGAATGTGTACATATCAGAGTGTATATATCAGAGCTGGGCGAATACACTAAGTACTTGAAGTACGTATCTAAGTATCGAGTACTAAGTGAGTGCCCACTACTCAGAACTTCTGGAACTTAGTCCGGTCAGTACTCAAGAACTACCCAGCGCTCAGTACTTTAAGTACTTGATACTTTAATACTTATTAACTCATGAGGGAAGAAAAAGTATTGGGACGTACCTGAGCGAAACTTCACTTGTATCCCCAGCGTCGCGAGTTTGCATCAGGTAAGCCAGTGGCCAGGAAATCCAGGAACGTCTGGAGAAACAATAACAACGAAAGGATTTACAACAAAGGAATATCCAGTATCGAGAATATGTTACTTACGCCGGATGGCAATTCGATCCGATTCCTCCGATAGTTGCCTGTGCCTCGAGCTTCACTTCCGGTCTGTTCGGTGTCTTGGTGAATCCCGGCTGAATCGCAGGATCCGATACCATTCGAACGAAGAAGGATCTTCTCTGCTCGAGTGTTGCCTTCCTCTTCTTCTCCCGAATGTCCGCGAGCTCGTCCATAACGTCCTTCGATTCAGATATCTCCGAAAGAAAGTCCGTTATAACGTTCCATGCTATGTCTGCGAACAATTTCATTAAAAGTCTCGCAAAGATTTGATGCTTCGTTTTATTTGACAATTCATTAATTACCGACGTCTTCGGAGGATGCTTGCGGCGAAGCCAGAGCGAAACGAATCGTGTAGCGTTGATTAACTCGCGCCGGTACCATGTGAATTCTTCCCGAGTCGTTTATAGCGCTCAAAAGCTTCTGATTCAATTTGTCGGATCCTTTGGCTCGGAAGCACACCAAACCGAGCTGTAATTGAATATTAACTTTGAACGATAAATTAATCGCTACATTAACTACAACTTGGACTAACCACAACTTGGTTGCAAAGCTCGAACCTCGAGTCTCTCTTGACGAGAGTCTCGAATTTTTTTGCGAGCTGTAGATGATTGCGAATGTAGGCTTGAAGCCCGGAAATTCCGTAGCTACGGATGACGAACCAAAGCTTGAGAGACCTGAAACGCCTACTCAGCGGGATACTCCAGTGTCTGTAATCGATCGCTGTATCGGCGTGAGTGTGTTGAAGATACAATGGATCAACCACCAGGGCACTGGTGAGCTTGAAACGATCGCGAACCCAAAGGCACGAACAGTCAAAGTTTGTCAGTAAAAATTTGTTGGTATTTGTGTTGAATGAATCGGCGTATTCGATACCGGCCATTAGGTACTTCAACTCCGGGCATATGAAAGCATTTCCGGCGTAGGCAGCGTCCACGTGAAGCCAGACCTGTACCAATTTAATAATCAGTAGACGAGACTAGGAAACAAAAAAAAAAAAAAATTCATTTGACCTATCGAGTACCGACCCCTGGATATTTTTTGCAAACGGGTCCAATTTCTTTGAGATTGTCGAATGAGCAACAGGCAGTAGTGCCGAGGGTCGTCGACACGAAGAACGGAACGTAGCCCTCGGCAACGTCGGCCTCCATGGCCTGCAAATTCCAATAATTATTCATTAAACGCCGATGACTTGGCAATCAAATTTATCTTTCATTTTATTATACACCTATATATATATATATATTAAACGAACCTCGCGAATAGTCTCGCCGCGCATAACGCTCTTCTCGTCAGGCTCGAGGATCCTCAGCTTGACGAAACATATCATAGCGTCTTTCTCGACGCAACTGTGACTCTCGCGGCTGCAATAAGCCATTAGTTTCCCTAGAAGAGCTGTCTCGTCGAGATGCGCGTGAGCCGGCGATTCTTTGAGTCTCGCGATCGCTTGAGCTCTCGCTGCTAGCATGCAGACCAAAACGCACTCGGATGCTGATCCCTGTATCGGAGGTAAAACAAACAAATTACCAATTTCAATAATTATGCGATATCAAATATCCACCTGAATAACGCCACCGCCTTTGCTGCCCTCGTTGCAGTACAGGAAGTCATTGGGCAGTCCGATTGCTTTTCCTTAAGGTTTTAAAAGAAAAACAACAAAAATGACTTTTAAATCGTCCAAGAATTTTCGCCAGCTAAAAATAAAATAAGGCGACTATTTTACCAAACCAGTCGCAGACAATGGTCTCGAGTTCCGTGCAAGCAGGACTGGCAGCCTGAAAAACAATAATAACCACCTCGTTAATTGTACAAACACACCCGAGTGATCCGTCTTGACGCTCTCTGAGAGTTTTCGGCATGATAAGTTGTGTGCGGAAAATTTTTTGTCGACTCACCCATGAGAATCCGATGCATCCAATAGCGTCACTGAGCATGTCACCGAGAATCGAGGGATAGGAATTTCCGGCTGGAAAATAGGCGTGGAAACGCGGGTGTTGCCAGTGAGTTATCTGAAAGGTTCGAATCGATTAATAATCTTAGTTTGGGATCTTTCCGAAACGACACTCACTCCTGGCATTATCTTCGATTCAACGTCGTTCATTATCGTCTCCCACGATTCCGGCTCTTGAGGTGGTTCCGCCGGTAGCAGAGGCCGAAGATATCCGGGACCGACGTCGGGCGTTACACGACGATTGTGGATGTTGCTCATAAACTCGCAAATATACTCGACCATCTCTTTGCCCCGTACGCGAAACTCGCTGACGTCCATTTCTACAAACTACTTATTTATCTTAATACGAATTATTCCGAAGTGGGGAGTAGAGTATCGAGGATAGATGCGTTCCTACCGAGATCCCGACCAAGACTCGACGGACAAGGAAACGCCAAGTCGGACGAAGGATACGCGTTGCTTCAAATGCGGAGATATCGGTTCGCATTCTTCGGCCGCAAGTCCTCCGCGCGCAAGCGTCTTTACCCCACAGAACTGGCTTACGTCCTCCCCACAGTTTCCTCCGACCCCAAAACGCGGTCTCACTCTCTTATTCCCACTCCTTTACCTTCTCTGTACACGCTCATACGCTTATTTCCATAGTCATTAATCTTGTTGTTGTTGTTTTTTTTGTTTTCAATATAGAGGTCTCAAAATTTGTAGAGACAGTTTCCAGATGTGAAAACTGGAAAAATGAATAAGTGAATAAAATTTAAGTGACTTCGTTCACGTTATTATGTTCAACGGAGCTTCCGGTTGTCTGGTACTCGAGTAAATTGGATGTTTGGCCACGCAATTCACTGCGGTAGAATAGAGTGAGAAGCATTATTAACAAGATGTCAGAGGCAGGGAGCGAACGATTCTCCTAGTCGACCAGGCAGAGAATAGAATAGTTCGTGGCTCGGCGGATGAGGAGTGTCCTCTTTCTTCGACCGATATCTAATTATCCCGTAGTCGAGGTAACTCGAGATGGCCTTCGCTTCCTTGTCTTAAGCTATTACCGTCATCCTGTTTAATAACGGTCTAGACGAGCAACTTGTCCAAATTCCGCAGTGTATCGCCAAAGGTTCAATTCGGTCCTTCTAATTTTACTGAGATACTAGTTCCGCATAGATCTCGAGCCAGTAAAGAAGTCGATAAAAAGAATTTTTCATTGTCTCATAGCTGGAACAAAGTTGTAATAAAACACAGCAATTTGGAGTTTCTGTGAGAGCAATCGACAGTGCGAGGAGGATACCACAGTTTTGAGAACGTCGAAAGCATCGGCGGAGCTGGGAGGGGGATAAAAACGTTCATAATGTTGGAATGCAAGGGTACGGTAGCGAGGGGCTGCTTAATAATGCAATATGGAGTCGAGGAGTCGCGGCGCTATGCCCGCTATGCCGCATACCACCACCATATACGCCTACGCCAACCCCATTCGCACCCTGTGGAGTACAATATACTATATACCACTCCGGCAATCGAATTCTCTTTGGCATCGACTCCCCGTTGTTAGCTGCCTCTTCACCCCTTCATAATTTTTATTATTATACACATTATTCATTAAAAAATCTCTTTGAGCCCACCAAACCATTATTTTACAGAGTTTTACATTATTTTACACTGATAGATCTTCATCTAGTTTTTTCGGTACGTTTTACATTACAGTGTCGATTGATTAGAAGTATCGAGACTAATGAAACAAGAAGTGAGTGACCCGATTAATAATTCTGCGTACGACTGTACAAGCTCGTTTGAGTGCCTTAAATCGTTCGGCCTTGAAGGAATGCAGAGTTGTCAATTCGTTAATTACTGGTTCTTTCACAGAGGCAGGATGCTTACAACAGTCCATGATTCGTTCTTGTCTATACCACTCGGACAACAGAACTCGATTATACAATAATCAAAGATCATGTTTCAGATGACAAGATCAAAAATGAGCAAGAAGAAGAAAGCGACATCGCTGGACGCGCCTTTCGTTGACGATAGTAAAGTTCCCATACCGAATTTGCCGGATAATTTTTTGTGGATAAAAGTAGGTATCTTGGACTTCGAAGACGATCGTTATGACATTTATCTTTTTTCTTTTTTTTTCCAAGGTGAAAAGTTGTACAAAGATAAGAAACGTTCTGGAGTACTCGTTGAAAAAATTTTCAAGCCACAAATGTATCGTTTGGAGCGGCGCTGGACAAGGAATCGGCAAAGTTATATCCTGTGCCGAAATATTTAAGAGAAAGCAATCGGGATTACATCAAATAACGAAGCTTCGATATGTCCGGTGAGTACGAGTATTTGTAGACTATATTTTGTTCGTATTCCAGACTTTGTTTTCATCAGTATAATTTTATTTATATTTATTTTTTTATTAAGGTCGAAGCGTCATAGCGAAGGTAAGGACGAAAAGGACAATCGTCAAGTTCCTGAGATGCACATCCTATTATCGATAGATGCACTGAATGTCAAAGAACCGGGGTAAAAAAAGCGTATTCAAAGTCCGAAGCGTAATAGCGAACAAAAAAAAAAAAGATTAAAAATTGTAGATACCAAGCACCGGGGATTTGTCCGATGTTCCAAGATTCTACGATTACCGGTACCAAAACCGATGAACACCGACATGACCAAGACGGCAATAAGAGAATGTCGAATGTAACTGCTGAGGAATTTGCTGCGATGGGTCTGCGAACTGGACAAAAGAGGCCAAGGCGGGACAATCCAGCGGTAACTCCGACGAAGAAGAACAAGTAGCACGGCGATGATGATAAAAACGAAAAAACAGTAATTCAACGTTGATCTTGGTTCGTTAAGTAGAAATTTTATTTGCTCTTTTTTATCATTAAATACATCGTCGAAAGGAAACATATTTTTATTTTTATCAATTAAGCCACAATGAACGAATCAGTTTTCAAAGTTATGCAAAGTTACCGCTCGGGTCTCGTACACCATCATCGACATTGTTGCAATATTTATTTACAGGATCTATTTACAGTGTACAATATATTTGCTTGCGGTACAGTACCATCGAAACAATAATGTTGAGAAGCATTCCATAAAATAGCGTATTGCAAAACAATGATTGAAGCATATTTCAAAGATTGTTATAAACGTGAAATTTCTTGTACGATCGTCTCGAGCACATTTTTTTTATTCCCCTCTTTCTAATCTATAAAACGGCAGTGATATGACAACGTCGGGCACTGATATTGCTTCGCGAGGTACACTTGTCAAGAAAGCATCCCCCCAATAATTGAGTCGAAGCTTGCATACCGCTGTTAAGCGTTTTAGAATTTTTTTTCTATAGGATTCACCATAGATGTTCTTATACGTTTTTCTGTTATGTCGATTCAATGGCTCGCTTAAATCTAACACCAATAATTCGCTTGTCTAAACATTCGCGACACCCATCACGATTTCTTAAGTGACTTTGTCGAAAATTCCTAACAACAGACTAATTAAATTGTACGTACGACCGGACAACGAGGAAAACGGGTGGGACGAGGTTAAGATAGCTTGGATACTTCTTAAATTTTACTCTACGGGATATAAACGTACGTCATCAATAACTGTAGCACAACATTTATTACTATTACTGCAGGTAGTATCGTTATGCGCCTTACAAGTGTTTCTTCGACTACCCGACGCTATGTCTCTAAGAGACAATTCCAATAATTTTATGGTCATTCGCACAATATTACACAGGGTTCTCTTTTAGTTGGAATTGAATGATGCAAATGAAAAATTACTCCTTCGACAATCCGCTTTGGATATCGAAGAAACGAATGTACTTTTCGATCTCGTTTAGTCATCTACTATCTTTGAAACTTCGTGGTAAACCTTTAAGCCCCGTGTTTCTCCATTTTTCGTTTATTGATCAAGTTTGGGGAGTGCATGAACGTTCAAAGACTGGTGGTGAAATGTCAATGACGCATCTACTTACGTACTAAATTGAATGAATAAATGATCACAATAATAATAATAATAATAACGATTTTGATGCATGTCGAGTGGTACCCTTTTCGATCGGGAATGGGGTGGGGGAGAGGGCCCGCAATGCTCGGTGGTGTTTGATAATTTGAAGATTAGTATACTGCTTTTCACACCGATTATGGTGAATTGACGACCGCAATGAACGGCAAATCCGATGAGGTAAAAAAAAAGAAGAAAAAAAAGTTTTGCAATTAATCGTTATATATAGAAAAGTGAAAGAGGTTCTTCCTTTATGAATATACACAGTGAGCGTTCACTGCGGTTTTTGTTTTATCAAAAGTTGACTCGAACAACTTAATTACTCGAACAAGAGTAATCACAGGTAATCGGGTGAAAATCTATTTCAGATTCGCGAGATCGATTCTCTATATTAATCGATTTTTTTCCGCAACAGAACTTACTGATTTTCTTATTTTGATGTGAAATTTAATTCGTGCACCGTGGGCCGTCGTCAAGGTGTTCGCACGTTATCGGCGAGACGACTCGGTTAACATGTCGGCGAAAAGTTTTCCCCCTTTAGATCTCTTATGCATCACTCTCGGTCGATGTTGTCTCTTCCAATATCGGAACTATCAGGTTGTCGGTTGACATTAGATTGTACTTTGTTACGAATGTTGTGAATCTACAAAGATAAGAGTTGAATTAAAAGAAAAAGAAAAAAAATGTTGAGATCCTACAATTAATAACAAGATCGAATGTACTCCTACAGATATCTTTAACAGACCTGCGACAGAGGAACGTTTCGTTCTCAAACTCATCAAATATTGTTCGATGGTGAAAGTATGCATGCGAGAAGATTCTGTAGACTCTGCGACAGACCGATCCCAACTTTGCAACGGAGGATTCTTTGATACTGACTCTGCAAGAACAAACAGGATGGTTGATTTTTACAATAAAGTGCATTGAAGAAAAGTAATCAGAATAATTGTGTATAATATTACCTGCTTGGAAAATATTTGTTGCTGTTTAGCAAACAAGCAGCTCCGTCGAGAGTATGTCGCGTATAATCGATAGCAGGACATTCCTTAGGTGTTTTGTGAGCGGCACAGAGGAATATCCATTGTTCGGTAGCTGTCATTTGCGTACAAGTTTCTGGATGGCACTCTTCCTGAAGCCTGACGGCTAAACCGTTAAGTTCCATACAGAATTGTCTAAGATGCTCGTACTTCCATACACCCTCGTCTTGAGCATCCGGCATGCTTAATATCCAATCTATATTCTCCGGCTCTCGTCTGATCATTTGTTGAATATATTGTTGAACAGCCAGGGTGCTGTCCATCTCTTCGAACGGCTCGTCGGGCCACCGGCTGAAATCCTACAGAAACATATATATCAATTGCTTATGTACAGTTCGCAGAGACACCGATCGAAATTCATTATACAATATAACTTTATGTTTAATTATTGCCTTTTTCGAAGCATTAATCACTTTACAAGTGCCAAATGTCATGTGTCACGGGGAGTTTGGTAATTCGCAAAAATACGTAACGTAATTTAAAGGAAAATTATATCAATCGATGTGCAGCGATATAGGGAATTTTTTAAATGTCAAATTTTCCTTCGTATTTACCTTTGACTTTGTTCCGGGCCTATTTCTTCTTAAGACTGTCGAGCCGTCCGCCATCTTCATTTTGTCAGTTGTTGCACTATCGTCTTTATTTGACATGCGCGTAACTGCAAAGGTCCGACGAGAAATGGTTAAGCACGGAATTTCGATTATGATATTGTTAAGAGGTATTTTATCTAAACAATATTATATTATATTATGGTGCTCCGATATGAGAACATTCAATCAAGTGGGGAGTATCTTTATTGACGATTATTTTATTATATTCTTTATTATACGAGAAGACGAGGGAGTCGTGGCTGCGTTCGCTTTACTCGAGTAATACTTTCGTTCTTGCTTTCTTAATTACTTTTTAATTTTTAGATTTTTCATTCGATTATTCGATACACAATATGAAACTGCATCAGGTAGCATTAGCAATGTCGTTAAGATTAAAAGTTTTATTGATAGACGAAAGTGATTGATAGTTGCGCAAAATAATGCGCGTAATTCCATTGGTCTTCTTCTTCCTCTTCTTCTTCTTCTTTTTCTCAATTTAGCAGCATCCACAAACGGCGAATGTTGCCTGGCCACAGGGGTAGACCCGCACCGGCCAATACGTAATCAGTTCCATTGGTCGATCATCATCGTGTCCCTCCGCAGTGGCGTGGTCGATGCCAAGATGGCGATGTAGTGACTACGCCACCTCAAACTCGAATCGTGCTAGGATTAGAGATGTGAGCGGCAAATGTGACCGGTAATTTCACCGTAAACATATTGACCGCGTTGAACATTACCACATTGGTAATAAAATCAGCTCCATAAAGTTAGCCATGCAACTTTAACTAAAAAATTTTGAATCTATATCATTAGTTTGGTGGTGATTGGTAGCCTAATTAAAACGTTCGGTGGTCAATAGTTTAATTGCAATGATCAAAAAATCAATGAGGCCCAAAGTTAGGCAAACATTTTTTTTATGTCCTTCAAATTGCTGAAAATAGGTCTCAGTCGATGCGGAATGTTTAAAATTAAAAAGTATCCGTTATGGATCTTTCGGGGACCCAAAAAAATAATGCTTTGCTAAGGGCCAGAATATTAATTTTCTTTTACACACAAATTTGGATCCAGGCATTCTGTTATTTAATAATTCTACGTTTTTTTTTTTTTTTTTATCGAAATACTCCCTCTCAACGAAAAAAATATTACTACTTTATTTTGCCCACAAAAGACTGAAAATTATTCGGAGTGGCTATGAAAAAAGATTTCATAAAGTACATTCAAATACCTAAACTTTCATTGATACACATTTTTTGTGCCATCGATAGTTTTAAAGATAGAGCAAATCGAAGTAAAACTAAAAAAAAGAAATCACTATTAAATTTTCGGCGAACAATAAGGTTCAAAAATCTAAAATAATTTTTGAACATTTTTGACAGTATGAGCAACTTAAAAAAAAAATCTGAACATTTTTTGAGACCACGCAAAATAAGGGTGGCCCACTTGGTATGGAATACCCCATATGTAGTATAGATATATATATATATAATTCCAGTCAGTTGACCCTTCGGACAGAAAAATGTAATTTTAAAGACGAAGTAAAATGAGAAAAAAAAATGATGGTATCAATGATATTCGGTATCGGCGATGATACCTGGTAGGTGGAATACTACACGCCTTATGCGACAGGAGAAAGGGTGTCTCGGAAGGACGGCATGAGGCAGGCCAGTGGCAGCGTCGGTTCTTCGGGCAGAGTTTGAGATAAAAATTTATCGCAGTCTCGGGAAGTTTACAACGGCCGTAAATAGTAGTACCGGCAGCCACCGTCGCGAGGAGCGGAGGAAGGCGCGTCTGCTCGTAGTTTCTGAGCGATAAAATCAAGCGAGAGGGATCACCCGTTCGTGGACCTAAACAAGCGAGTATCGTTGCGAAAAGACGATAAAGAGGGACAGATAGACCTGGTACACCTAGACTTCTCCTCGAATATATCTACTATGAGATAATAAAAAGAAAAAAAAGCGGTAGTCTCATAGCGTCAAGAACGTTACGAATTTTCCCATTCACGGTTCTATTTATATGGAAGCACCGATATCTCGAATATTGTTCAAGTATAGTGTTTTATGGAGTAGAGATTTTTTTTTATGAATTAGTATCATCGCAATAAAAATTTTTGGAAATGGAGGACATTGAAAGTCATGAAACAAAGAAGCCCGGCATCTCTGGGAGATCCGGCACAACAGAACGGACGTTGGAACGGGTAAATGCACATAGCGCACTGGAGTGTTCTGTCTGGTTGGCAGAGTGCCATACTGGTAAATATACAGCAGCAGTAACGCAAGTGCGCTTCAAAGCTATCTTACGAAAAGTGGGTAAAGAGAATTTACGATGTTGAGCAGAAGTTAGTATACGAGACTAGTATTTGTAAATGAGACACAAAAGGGTTCAACAGCGTTTAATCTTGGAAAGTATGATAAACGATGGGACATTACACCGAGCGTAAAAATCGAGCCACCGAGTGTCTTGTATGAAATTCATAAAAGAGAATACAATCAGATATCGTTTACCGTTCAATCTTTTTTTATAGGTTTTATTGTTATTGAGACGCGAAATTCGATTTTTAATGTAATCACACCCGGAGTAAAAAGTATCCTTGAGGGTTATTGTATAAAAAATAACCTTCAAGATACATGTTGAAAATGTTGAATAGACATACGATGGGAGGAACATTATACCTATACGCGTAATACGAGCGAGAGTACGGTCCGTGCAAGAGGGTAAGATTAAAAAAAAATCCAAGCGCCCAGGGTCGTGTCATATTTTATATACGTATAGCCGGGGTAACTCGTGTAAGGTCCGTGAATAACGGTGCTGCTGGGCATTTATCGGCGATAACCGGGGAGCTTCCGCGTGTACCTCCACCGGGATTCGTAGAAGAAGCGTGTCTTCCTCTTTCCCTACCTCGTCGCTCTTCGTCCTCGACGATATACAGCCTTATTTTCCTGAGATGCAGTTGCTTGGATCAAACGACAACATCTGATCCTCCCCGATGCCGAAGAACTTTTTGCATTTGCCTAGTGAAAACGACACATTTTTGAATAATAATAAAAAAAAAAATTTAGCAATGACACAAAAAAGAAAAAGTCAGGTTCCAGAATCGTCTCGATCCTCGTATAATTACTTGGTGTTTCGTTGCAAGTTTACCAAGCGGGTAAAGATAATTCACCTTTCATCCGCAGCGGCACTTGCTTGATACGCTACATTCACCCGGTGACTCATGAAAGATTGAACGTTTCTTGGCCGACGTCAAAGAAACTTGACAAAGAAACGTTCGGTCAACTTTCCTCATCGACTCGTCTCGTTGTTGGTACGGTATCGGAATAAGTTCTCTCATCGTTTCCTTCGCAGGGGATTTGCAAAAAAGATTTGCTGACTTGCACAATTCACGGAAATTAGTGCCTATCCATTCTGGTTAGATGAAGAGTTCGTGCTTTGCGTTGTATAATATTGATTATCAATTCCGATCCCTCTTACGACGAGACCTCTTTATTTCTTCAACAGCGAGATGGTATATATACGCATATTCCATTGTTTTTCTCGGAAGTTTTCAACTCGTCTTGGTCGTCGTCGTCGTCGTCGTCGGCGGCGGTGGCGGCGGCGGTCTGAGTTGCCTTACGAGATTAGTTTAGACCCCGAGGACTGGATACTCACGGGAGATCTCATTCCTATATCTGTAACCGCTCCATCTTCATGGGAAATCCTGAAGAACTAGATGATATCGATATTACCATAAATCGCGCACTCCATTTCCTTTCGTATAGAGCTACCCGGTTATTTATACAATTCTAACGTATAATAAATAATTAGCTTCTTTTTATTTTCTTTACCTAATCTTCGCACTCGAATTTTCAAAAGAAAGCTCTCTCCAAGACGATTGTTCCAACTTTGATTAATTGGCGAACCTGGTGATGTAAGCTCACGTCTTGTCACACACAAGCCATTTTTATTCTTCAACTTGTTTGTTATCATTATATGTCTGCTTCTTCTCATTCTACTCGAGCGACAGAGTACACATGACGCACTCATTGATACTCGCTTCTTTCTGGACTCTTCTCGTGTCGCATACGTCCGTACGTATGTTTCGCTTTGCCTCACTCTGAGCCCCCGATATCGTTCTCACCGTTGCCGTCCCATTCGTCTCATTCTTATATCTGTAACCGCTCCATCTTCATGGGAAATCCTGAAGAACTAGATGATATCGATATTACCATAAATCGCGCACTCCATTTCCTTTCGTACAGAGCTACCCGGTTATTCATACAATTCTAACGTATAATAAATAATAAGCTTCTTTCTCGCGAGTCCTTAAATAATTTTCTTCTATTTTTACTTTCTTCACCTAATCTTCGCACTCGAATTTTTAAAAGGAAGTTCTCCTCAAGACGATTGTTCCAACTTTGATTAATTGGCGAACCTGGTGAGGAAGCTCACGTCTTGTCACGCACAAGCCATTTTTATTCTTCAACTTGTTTGTTATCATTATATGTCTGCTTCTTCTCATTCTACTCAAGCGAGAGAGTAGACATGACGCACTCATTGATACTCGCTTCTTTCTGAACTCTTCTCGTGTCGCATACGTCCGTACGTATTTTTCGCTTTGCCTCACTCTGGGCCCCCGATGTCGTTCTCACCGTTGCCGTCCCCTTCGAGAGTAGCAGTAAAAGTGGCTCCGCATGGGCTCTCGGAAGGCCCCACCGTACGCGATCCCACCGAGGGTCCCCGCGTATTACAGTACAGATTCTCGATTCACCACGCCGCCTTCTCCTCATCGTACCTGCTAACTCTTTCCATTCCCTCATGCACCTCTGCACTCACGTGCGCGCTTGAGTCTCGTGACGGTATCCCGCGCGGAAAGCCCCGCGCGTGTGCTTAATCCATCTTGAACGGAACGTGAAAAAAATATATTTTTTTATAAAACAAAC
Source organism: Stenichneumon culpator (assembly GCA_964017025.1). Lineage (NCBI taxonomy): Eukaryota > Metazoa > Arthropoda > Insecta > Hymenoptera > Ichneumonidae > Stenichneumon > Stenichneumon culpator. The sequence continues at coordinate 11,533,589 of OZ024779.1, read as the reverse complement.
AAAAATATCTCTACATCATTTTTGTTGTCTCTTTTTTTCAATCATTTAATGATTGTTTCTATGAATTATCCGCCGTTAGACTTTACGGTTTTTCTTTAGATAATCGATAGTACTCAAGTGTTCAGAATTTTTTTTTTATAGACAGGCTTCGGAGATCTTTGTTAGTTGAAAGGAACAGTGGAGGAAAAAGATCAACCATGTTGACGAAGAATATCGTTGCGTTAATTTTGATTGCGGCAGCGTTTCATTTTCGGGAAATAGACGCCAGGCCACAGCAGACTAAACCAGGCAAGTAAAACTTTTCGCCCGCAATTTTATTTCGTTCCGTCATGGACTATGTGTTTATTAACTGTAGTTGGGTATACCGAGTATAGCGTTACTTTAAAGTAACTCGAGATGCTTCTCGGAGAGTAAAAGGAAACGGTAAAAGCCCAATTGAATTACATTTTCCGGGCGTGAACATTCTTGCGCCCGGTCAGTAAGCGTAGAAGAAGGAAATAGTGAGAGTGGCTGGCTGAACATTGAACGTGCAGATAATGAAATGGCCAATTTGCGGTACATCTAATTTAGTACTTATTTTAATGCTTTTGCATAACAGCGTAGCAGCCTTTCAGACAGGGTAAACTATTTTTTCCGTAGCCTCTGTTTCGCGGTTCTTTTTTTTGTACACTCTAAACTAATTTATACTGAATTGTGCAGTGTCGTTTCCCATTTTTCCACGGTCACTGATTTTCTAATCCAACTTTCGTAACGAATTTAAAATAATCGATTTATTGAATTATTTATTGAATAATCACCGATAATCGATAATCGTCTCGGGTGCACGTGCGTTGCTAGACCACTCGATTTCTAATTACTCGTACTGAGAACATATAATAATCTGGTTGTTTCTGTTGCTTCTCGTCTCGCCGGAGGATCGGTTACCCGCTAACGCAGAAAAACTAGTACCGAGTAACTAAAGCCGTGCGCGTGATCTCTCTTGATGACGACAATTCGAGGTGGTTCGTGTATCGCTGTCTTTCCACGTTCTCGCTGTACACTAATACGACGGACATGCGAATGAATGAGTATAATCTTTTTTGCTTCGTCGTCTTTTACCTTGTCATCATTTTCTTGTTTCCGTCGGAGAGGCGAGAATCCACATGGGACTTTTACTCATTCCGGTACGTTTTTTTCGCCGTCAAGAACTGAGATAGAAAGGGCATAACTCGTCTGCTCTTCTTCGCGGCAATAAATTATTCTGTAGAGGACTCTCAATCGAACACTTTTAGCTCATCAGCCAACTTTAATTCAAGGAGTCCGTCAAACTTTGAACATTCAATACCTTCCAAGATATATTTTTTTTACGTACCCATTAATTTCACCCTCGTCTTTTCGATTCAATCATTTTTCGGATTCTCCGTATCCGCCGTTTGGGGTAATTAATAATTGTCGTCTGCTCTCCGTCTTTGTTCGTTGAACGATCCAAATTGAGAATGAAAGAGGTAGCGAGTGCATCGCGCGATGCAGTACGCGTACGACACGTACGAGCAATCACGTGTCTACGCGTTTCGACTATCGATCACGGGCGCCGTGCACGGAGAGTCCTCCGCGCTCGGAACTGCTTTTCTTTCAGCACCCCCTCTCGCCACCCCATTCACTTTAGCTCTTATTTCTTTCGTTTTCCGGCAAATCAATAAAAAATCTATTCGCTATCGATGTCGCAATAAAAGAATATTTTTCGTGTGTTAAAAAAAATGTTTATAAAAAAATCAATTATTACAAATATATAAAATTTCTCTGAACGTTCTACATTCTCATGGGAGTCGTATGTTTACGATCGTCGATCGTTGTTTCGTTGAACGTCAGAGAAGCTGTCTTTCATTTCTGATAGTACATACATTATTCGCTTCGTTTTGGGCTCTTTTTCTTCTATCCACCTCCAATAAACTTTGGTCTCGCGAGTCCAATTCGACTCGCGAGAACTGGGTCCAAACAGAGTACTACAATTTCTTTTGTTTTTTTTTATTTTTTTTTTGTTTTTTTTTAAATGCTAACTAGTACCTATCAATTAATACATCTTCTCATAATATTGAGCTCCGCTAATATTTTATTTTTGTTTATTATTGCATATGATTAAAAAAAACCTGTTCCGGTACTCCATTAATCGACAGGCTTGGTACTTCTTATACTTCGAAATACTTTTTTGTTCCTTACATGGCTCATATACAACGCAATTCAAAGTTATATTCGTATGTACATACACATCGAGTCTGTTGAAAAAAGAGGGTTGTTGAGATATTTACCGTCTAGTCTTATCAATAAAATTCCAACGATGACCAGGTTGAAGACAGGTTGAAAGTGCTGTATATAAAGTGGCGCCTCTTCAAGCCCCTGCAGCTTTGCCGAGCCTATCGAATTATTCAATTTTATTAAAAAATAAAAAAGTTTCACTTTTTCACTTTTTGGCTTATCTGGAGAGATTACTCTTGTACTCCCCCGTGTGGTATAATAGGCCTCGAACCCATTCCTACGCGTCGCCTGTAGGTGGTGAAGAAGAAGAAGGAGAAGAAGAAGAAGAAGAAGAAGAAGAAGAAGAAGAAGAAGAAGAAGAAGAAGAAGAGGAAGAAGAAGAAGAAAAAGAAGAAGAAGAAGAAGAAGAAGAAGAAGAGGAAGAAGAAGAAGAAGAGGAAGAAGAAGAAGAAGAGGAAGAAGAAGAAGAAGATAGGAGAAGAGAGGAAATGTTCGATGGGTCAATGCCGATGGGACCTATCGATTATCCTGTAACGAAGCGAAAGACTCTCGCGTGCGCATATCACGTTATATACACGCCTCTCCATATCTTCCCCGATTTCTCAGTAATTAAAACATGAAACTGGCGATTCGAAGAATCAGTGGGCGATCTGGTGTAGTGAATATACCGACTTTTTCTTAATTTATTAATCGTTCACGATCACGCGATGTTATCATATGTAGCATATGTAATGTAATAATTCCCGAGGACACTGAGGGTCGGAGAGGCGTGTTAGATCTGTGTGTAGGGAATCACCACAGACGTCGTCAATTTATCGTCCCGGTCTATCTGATTTATCAAGGTAGAATCTACGGGACTTGCGAGAGGAGTCTCTCGCTGCGTAACTCGAGACAAAGATGAACTCGGCTATCGGTTCCGCGTACCGAACAACACCGTCGCGAATCTGGCTTCTCTCTCTCTCTCCCTCTCTCTCAGTGATAGGATAAGAAGTATAGTAACGAGAAACTGGGCTTCGTAGTTACTATCGCGATTGGCATCATCGTCCGACAGTCACGTCGCAACGTCAAACTTCCTAGATATAGGTACCTATCAATATACATTTCTGTATCTAGAGACATGTCCAACATAGTATAAAATATATGTAAAAAGTAACAAACAAATGCATATAAATTTTTGAAAATAGCGTGGCTTCTTGTGGATTTATTGAAATATAAATTCAGCAAAATTTCGAAGGGTCATGAATGTCGAGGTTTAATAATATTTGGATAAGATTCCGTCTAGTATTTATTTTACAGTAGTGTATATTTGGATTATTGTATCTCGTGAAATGGAGTATCCCTCCTGTATCTCTTCCAAACGCAGTAATTAATCGCTAATTGTATAGCGTTAATTGCAGCACTGTTGCTTTGTGTTGCACAAATGCTCTTGCTCTTGCTCTTGCTCTTGCTCTTGCTCTTGCTCTTGCTCTTGCTCTTGCTCTTGCTCTTGCTCTTGCTCTTGCTCTTGCTCTTGCTCTTGCTCTTGCTCTTGCTCTTGCTCTTGCTCTTGCTCTTGCTCTTGCTCTTGCTCTTGCTCTTGCTCTTGCTCTTGCTCTTGCTCTTGCTCTCGCTCTTCAATACAATATCTCCTGTCGGTACTTCCTCATCTCTTCCAAGGAGTCTTTTCAACTTGCTTAATAATCCTCCATCTCGCATCGATCGGTAACTCTGGATAAATCGTGTAGTTAAAACCGCATGTACCAGTTCAGCAGCAAGTTCGCACTACCTAGGAAGGTACGTTCAACGATTCTCTTGTTTGTTCCTCTTCGTGCGTGAAAAAAAAAAAAAAAATTCTACGTGCGAGATTCGAATCTCGTCTCGTTCCCGCCTGCTTTGAGATAAAAGAGGACAAAGTCTTCGTTACTTCTGGCGTTGCGTATAGTCCAGACGCATTATTAATTTGGTTAATGATGAGTTCAGGCTGTTGGTACGAAGGAAAGCGTTACCAGGAAGCCCAAGTGGTCGACACGAACGAGCCTTGTCTTCGTTGTCGTTGCAACGAGGGCTCACTGAGATGTCGTCTTCGTGTATGTCCAAGGCTACCAAGTCCATTGCCGTCCGGTTGCATCACTAGAACACCACGGGATAACGTATGCTGCGCTCGACTCGTCTGCGGGGATTCCCGTGAGTATGACGAAGGGTCCGGACACCGGTGTCACTACTGGAGACCTGATGTGAAAAATCTACTGACGCTTTTATATACCAAGCTATATTCCAGCTCTTGGAAAGATTTATATCTCACCGAGCGACTGTGTCCATTAAATCTTTCCAGATAGTAAAAACTTGGCTCCGAGACGTGACCATGTCAACGACACCGGAACACAGGAGGATGGTACAGTGTGCAGGCTTTTAACATAATTCAAATTATATTCGTAAGCCAATTGCCGATTTGTAAGATTAATTGCTGTAATTTGTAGTAAAAGTGCAATGATTTTTGCCTTAAAGAAATAGTTCAAAACACTTTACTCAGAAAATCGGTGAAATTAGTAATGTAGAGTCGCGGAGCTAATTTCTCCCGCAACTAATGGACGGCGGCATGCCGCGCGAATGCAAAAAGTCCCCCCCCCCCCTCTCCTCCCTCGATTAGGAATAAGATCCCCCTTCTAGCGAAATCGCTCCTCATTGGCTCTGGATCTCGTAATTAGTAGCTTTCCTTGCCTACTTCGTTGCCACATTTCAATAAATACCTTCTATTTTAACGTTATTTGTGATTCTGATTTCAAAAAACGATTACCGCGTCAGCTTCTATTCGATTTACTTGTAAATAATGCAGAATTAATTATGTTTCAAAGGGTGCCTTGACGAAGGCGTAATATATGCGCCAGGCTCCGCCATGATGGGCTCACGACGATGCGAGTATTGCTATTGCATATCCGGCAGCAGGAGATGCCTCAGACCGAGATGCCTACTTCCGTTAGCCGGATGCACTCCGCTCTATGCGCCATACTCCTGTTGCCCCGTCGCTTACAACTGCACCAGTGAGTACCTGTTATAAACAATGAGACAGACTAATATTAAAATAAGTTAAATAATCCAAATGAACGATTAACGAATTTTCGCAGACCACACACACGCTGATCACACGGCACCAAGTATCTCATCTTCCTCTTCTCGAAATGGTCGGTTGCTTCGAACTTAATTGTCTACAAACTCGTTAATTTTTGAGTTTTTTTTTTGTTATTTTTATTATTCTACTCGGATAAGGCTGTCGAGTTCATAATCGAAGCTATGATGAAGGAGAAATGGTGAGGGACATCGCGCGGAAGGGAAGTTGCGACAATTGTTTTTGCGCTATGGGCGGTGTACGTTGCGTTCCGCTAGCATGCGCACCGCCACTTCAGGGTTGCACACCGATCGTACGCGAAGGCCATTGCTGTCCCTCGACCTACAATTGCAGTGAGTCGTTGAGCTTCCGTTTCATTCTGTAACTCCTGTGTTATTATTTTTCTCGTCCGTCATTCGTATGTAATGTTATGTCGAATTTTTTTTAGGTGGAATGATCGAGGTCAAGGCTACACAAAATTATGCATCCTATGCATTTATCAGCAAGGACTACGCAAAGTTTCGGAAGGAAACAAACTTTTTCGTAAGTCAATTATAGCTTTCGCCGCTTTTCCTCCAAGTTTTACTTGAAACTTTTTCGCTAAATAGAGTTGAAATTTAGGAGAGTATATTCACTTTAATGGTGTAAAAAAACAATAAAAAATTGCTTAAAAAATAGCCGATGGACCTCGACGAAGAGGAGACGTACGAGACCCCCGAGAATTCCACGGTCGAGGGTCGAGGTCACAAAAACGCCGAACGTAGCCCATCTTCAGATTCTCAAAACTTCATTGCGATAAAAAGCACGAATAACAAAGAGAACTGCATCGATCGCGAGTCTTTGAAAGTTCAAGAAACAACAACAACTTTGAGAACAATAATTTCGAGCCACGAGACGGAGACGATGAACAATGAGATACCAACTGAAACGATGAACAATGAAATACCAACGGAAACAATGGACTATGGAAAATTGTCGACTCTACAGGAGGAAACGACTTTTGGGGTTGGCTGGACGACTATATTACAGGCGGAAATTTCCGCGAGCACGGAATCAAATACAAATTTCGATGACTACAGTACCGTACCTTCAACATTGGAAAGCAGAGAATCGACGGATTCTATTAATTCGATAGCTTCTCTCGATGATTTTCCCCAAAGTGCGTTCACCGTGTCAGAAACATCGACTGTTGGACTGTTGGAGGAAGAAGCTACAACGAATCATAATACGATTAAAGATCTCACGATAATTCCAAAAGTAGAAACTGCAGAGCAAAATGAAAATAAAGATAAAGCAGTGAATAGTAATTCGTCGGAGAATAGTGCGTATAATGTAGGAAAAGAGACAATTATTTCCGCAAAGGGACCAGCGACCGGTTCACCAACGACTATTCTCATGCCTGAAAATATATTAGTTATGAATGTGACCCTCAAGACTAACGTGTCAGTCGGTCATGCTCAAGGCTCGACGATTACTCCTGTCCGATCGATCGCACCCGATATCGAGGCCATACCCAATATAACTGATCGGAAGAAGGACGAGGACTATGAGTACGACTACAGTCAACCGACACTGCCGCCTTCGCTACCGAATGTCAGGTCAGGCATTTCATTACGATTCCTCAATACTGTTTAACTTTTTTTTTCTTTTTTTCTCTCTCTCTCTCCCCCCCCCCGCCCCTTTGCAAAGGTGCTGCATGGATTCGATACTCATGGTACGCTAACGAACGACCTTAATTCGAATTAATCCTTTCGCCCGCGCGGTTGAGTCCCAGCTGTTGGCAGGGTGCAAGAAGCACTACTAATTCTCGAGGCTGAGTTGTGCTCAGCCAGATTACATCGCTCGGTGTAGAGTCTCCCCGGTTTCCTTGGCGGGTCGTGCGATTCCTATTCTATATAATCTGGAGACTGGGGGCGGGGCGGGGGAGTTTGCGGGCGGAAACAGGGTTAAACTCGGCCGTTCCAAACAGAGAAGCAAGAGTTGATCCGTTAATTTCTACTTCCGTTTTCAGCAGGTATTTCTCTACAGAAGGAAATACGAGCCAGGTGGCCTAATTTTCGTTACGCTCCGTTGTAAATTTATCTGCATAGATAGGAAGAGAACACAGGAGTATTTTGGCTTTGAATCTGCAGGGTTGTTTATTTTTTGCTTCTGTTATCCAGAATAATTCCATTCGTAGCGGCAGACGCTCTCGACAAAGCTGACAAGGAATCAGCCTCGGCATCGACGAATTATCCTCTAGGATCCGTTGGTGTTCCTCCGAAAAATTTGGGACCCAGTGCAACCGGTACGATAGAAAACTTCTACGACATCGTCACACAAGGAAATCGTTTCAGTCCACCAATAAAAACGGAAGGTTGATATTCGTTCAAGGCAATTGTTAAGATTTCAAGTGGAGCGAAATCAAATAGAATATTGAAGCTGAATCGTTTCAACAGGTGGCTTCGTGCCTCGTGATCCATATTTCGATTCTACTTATCAGTCGACCGATCTCAATCTCGAAGTTCGCACGGGAGTGACGGTCCTTCCGGCAGACATGACGAATCCTCATAGAAAAAATGCCGGTAACTTGCACGCTTGTAGTCCCTATGCAATTAAGCTTGGATAAAAGTGCGTTTAAGAAAAATTAATCTAATCTTTCTGTTTGGGGAGCTAGCAGCGAATTGTATGTTCGAAAATCGTGAGTATCGTCATGGTGAGGTTGTGCCGGCCAGTGGACACTGCATTACATGCATCTGTTATTACGGCGAATTGGCTTGTTCAGATGCGAAATGTCCACCGCTTAAAATTGGCTGCAGGCGTATCGAGAACGAGAAGGCGTGCTGCGGAAAGATCGTTTGTGGTAAGATCCGATGTGTAAGAAAGTTCGATGCGTCAAGAATATTCTTGTACGCTCAAAATACAATGGAATTGTAATTTGTTCAGTGAGAATCGGCTTGATTTTGTTTCGCAGTCGATGCGGAAGAGTCACCGACAGTGGTACTCGATCGTGCGGATGCTGCATCGTCATCGTCTCGACAACCGACGCCCTCGACAGACGGTATATCGACGCCGGATCCGTTTCGCGACGTTATTAAAACCGAACCGGCACCCGATCTGCCATCGCTCATCGAGGACATGGTTCCCTACCTCGCCGAGCATCGGATAATGACACCGCCTACGACAACAAAACTAATGATGACCACTTCGACATTGGTACAATCAAATTCGCAGGAGCACAAGCACATCCCAGTCCGATGGAACGTGGAAAATATTTATCTGATTAACGAGCCAGAGCCGACGAAAACATCATTTCTCAACGACACTTTATCGAAAACAATAAATCATACGATTGAAATGAAAAATCATGAAAGTTGGAGCGCAGGAATGTCGTTAGTGAAAGATCGTCTAACGACGTCCGAAACATCAGCACTCCCAACAAGGATAGAAATGTCAAATGCCAGCTTAGAAAAAGCCCCGATAGACGATGATTCTTCGATATTTTCATTCGGAAATGTATTTGATTTCTTATTCGATGAAAATAGCCAAGCCGTTTCAACAACACCTGCCCAGGCAAAAAATGTTAAACAAGAGACTAAATACGTAGAGATTGAAAAGTCATCGACATTAAGAGGAAGCTCGAAAATTACGGAGAATTACGACGAAACTATAGATAAGATACCAACGACGACGGCGACATCTTTCTCGTCGGCAAATAGTTTGCTCAAGCTGGCGGGTTGCAACATATACGGCAGAATGTACCGAGTCGGCAGAATAATCACGGAACTTTCGAGTCCTTGTCTCGAGTGCAGGTGTACAGAGATCGGGGTACAGTGCAAACAGCTCGAGTGTTGATACAGTCTTTATCTCTCCTCGTCGGTTGCACGCCGACATCGATATATAATCGCCCACAACCTTTAAACAATGTGTTCCAAGTCTTCTTCAGTTCTTCTCGTATACTTCCTCTTCTTCTTTTTTTTCTTCTTCTTCTTCTTCTTCTGTGCTTTATATGGACGAAAAAATCTCGTTTGCTGACGCTGACATATAACACGAATAATTTTCATAGATATCTCATCATTTTTTATTTTGGTTCGATACAGATTTATCTTTGAATTAGGCACATACGCGGAAAGGACTATCCATCGGGTCGAAAGACATACAAAAAAAATCTACTGTGATAAATAAAAAAGAATTTTATATCTTTATGTAACTCATGCATGAAAAGCGCTACTTTCCGTGCCTGCCGAGAGAGGCGTAAGTGGCGCTTAGCCACTTGCGCCATGAGTTTAGTAAATTACCGGCGCATGCGCAGATCAGCCCTTTGCGTGCGATTCCTGGAATTTATTGCACGCTGCTCGTACTTTATGCACGCTGGCTGTACAGCGCCACATCTTCGGCTCGTGCTCCTAAGGTACTCGCGCGGCTCATGCGACTCACTTCACAGCGTGCGTATAAAGTTCGATTTACCGCACTTGTATCGCAAAGTACTATTTCAGATTTCTTCTCGCCCCGTTGATAATTTTTATATTGTTGCATGTAGGTGCCGACTCAAGTATTTCTCGTGTATATATAGGTATATATATAGGTACACATACATAAACTTACAGTTTGATAGATCATTATTATTGTGATTATCTTTTATCAATCAACATTGCAACCAATAAAACTTCGTCGACAGTTTTTTTCATTTATTTCTTCCTCGTTTCTCCAGGTTTTTCGACAAAATATGTGCATCGATGCTCACTCCTGTTTTTTTTTCACATCACCGGTGGACCTTTGATTAAAATCGTTCATCGAATCATACTTTTAATTTACCCTATGCGAGTTAATATTGTACCACCGATAGTGATTTTGTTCGCTTGCGGTGGATGGTACGAGACTGTTCATCAATTTCATCATTGTAAAAACTTTGTACTTCGAGGCCATGGGAAGGAGAGCGGGGAAGGGTTCGGGACAGGATATAAAAAAAAAGATTATTGGAATATTCCGGTGCAAACGAACGTCGGAGAGACGATATTGCGAAACTAGTTCGATAGGTGGAAAACGAAGTCCAAACGAAATATAGCCGAGTGGGGAAAAAAGAGAACAGGTTGAGTTCCCCAAGCGGATATCGATTGCCGAACTAAATTAGAGATATCGGCCCAAGAGCTTTGCGGTGCTCTATATATGTTATACAGGAAAATTAGTCTCTCGGTAGAGCTCGTGACACTAGCGAGTGTCGCGGCAGTACTTTTTTTGTTTTTTAACCCTCGTTTCGCCGGCAACGATTCAGGATTCGTGGAAAAAGGAGGAGTAGATGAATTTCGTAATTATCTTTCGTAATTATGTTTTTCAGTTTTTTTCTTTTTTTTTTTTAACAGGATGTTTTTTACTTCTTGCATCCTTGCTTTTCGTCTCTCTCACCTTCGTTTGCTTTTCCATCTCTTTCAATGCTTTTTATTATTGCACGTAATTGATTGTTTCGATATACACCATAGTGGTTCGTTTTTCTCATATTTTCTCATACATCCTTGTTGGCAGTGTCAGACAGGTATTATAATGTAAGTATATCCTACATATTGCATAGGATATAATACTCGATTATCAACTATTTACAAAGTACAGTCGCACTCGCGATGACGATGATAAGACTAAAATAATCACAGCCAGTTTATTTTCATGTATTATCGATAAACAATATTGTTTTCACTCGCGTAGCTTCTGCCAGACTCAACTTTTTCGAACTTTTCTTCTTACAGATTTTTCTTCGAATAATCACGTAATAAATTTAGTGTATATACCTACTTAACTTTTTTTGACGATGCGACATTATCTATTGTTCGATTCCCCTTACTACGCGTTGCGTGCGTGTGCGTGCGCGCGCGCTTGTATGTGTGTGTGTGTGTGTGGGGGCGCGCACGCGCGCGCGCGTGCAGCTCGCTCAAAAATTCGATGGAAACGATACACATTTTTCATATAAGTACTTCTTTGTGTTTTCGTTTTTTTACCTCTTTGTAACGAATAATTTTCTACAGGGTAAACTATTTATGTCTAAATCATATCTGAACTGCAATGAGTTACTTGTAATCGGGTTATTTTCATAGGCGCTAACAAAGGTAAATAGAGGTAGTTCGAATTAATCGATGTGTACATAACGCTACTTAGTTAGGGCAGCCCGAACGACTCACGCGAGACTGGGAAGCACGAGACATGTGTCTTTCATTTAATTTAATTTTTTACATCACATTGGCGCAATGGCGTAATACGTTTAATCCGCGCTATTTCAACATTCCGGGAAGACTAAATGAAATGTGTTGTTTTTCTGTAATCGTGACAACCGACGAGCTACAAGTTGTTTACTTTCTCGTACTTTAATTCAAAGCTGTTCGATCGCACGTTCGTTAACAATTCTATCGACACTCGCAGTCTAATAATTTCGCGATTACTCTCTCAGTGAAGCTCAGCGATTGTCACAAGGTGGACGAGACAAATAGCGAGACCACCGTCGATCTTTCGAGGACGATACGATATAACATTCAATAAATATAACGTCGTTACTATATTTAAACCCTTATTCTACATCCCGGTTTCATTTTGTTCTTTCCACCGATTAATTAGTATATTACAAGATTTATTCTGTCTTCGTGGATTGACTGGATTATTTTTTTTTCGCGCTCGTAACTGAAAGACGGAGAAATCCCAAAGATTGACTGAACCAATTATTCTGGGATTGTCCTTCGATGGACAACACTAGGAAAATTTTCGCCTCGGTTTTACAAATACAATTTACTCGAAGATTCGTTCCATGCTCTCGCGAATCTTGACGATAAGACATGATTTTTTGCAGAGCTTGACGAGCAGCTCGATACTCTGTCAAGACGGCTTTCGCAATTGTGGTAAAGCGATCAGATAGACGTTACCGAGTATCGCGCCGACGACCAGCAGCATGAGACTGACGGCAGAAATGAATCTTACGAATTTAACGAAACGACGACCTCTCGCATCTTTTTTACTCTGATTCGGGAAAACAGCAAGGCCCAGAAGAGGTCCGGCTAGGGCACCGGCTACATGGGCAGGCCAGCCGACTTTGCCGCAGCCAAGAAGAGCCGGAACCGGAAAAGCTGCGACATCGGAACCGGCAAGAAGAAGCACCGCGCCGAGACGCCAGCGCGCATAACGCAGCTCGCCGTGACACTGAAACAAACATAAATATGTAGAAATAAAAATAACAATAACATTTAATTGAATATGTACGAAAAGCAGGACAGAAAATGATTATCCCGTGGGCGCGGCTGAAGTAGCAGCGAATGGTCAGACGCGGAGTGTCCCGAATCTCTTCCATGAAGAAGTTTAATTAATAGGGGCAAGCGATTAAAGCTGTTAGGGGTTCGTGTCTGTGGCATTCAACACAGCGCTACGGGGAGAATTACTTGGTGGCTTGTGGGGTACAACCGCTCGAGTGGCATAAGGAAGAAGGACGTCTTACAGCATTGCCGAAATGGGTAAACTTGCTCTCGTAGAGAGTGCTATCATCCTCATAGAGAACGAACCCCAGAGGAGGGTGGAGGAGGGGGTGTTCGCTGTTGCGAGAAAATGGGAATAGCTTGGGTGAAGATCTTTGCGATAGCGGAAAAGAGGAAAGCGGCGAGCGCGGTTTAGTCCTCGTAGCTCTCGAGACGAGACCGACCGTAATCCACGATTGAACCTTTGAGAGTACTTTGGGGAAAAGACGAACGCACCGGGTTTAGCGAGATTCGAGAGGATTAAATTAAAGGATTGGAATTGCTCGCTCCGTACTTCTTGCCACCACTGCTGTTCTTACTATTTTTTTTTTTCGTATTTATTGTTTTTATTGAAACCCTTGTCGATATAATATATATATATGTGTGTGTGTGTGTACTTACGAGATACAGATGAGCCAAGTGACTGGTGAGAAGAGCGTAGACACCAGCCGAAGCGCCGACGAGATAGAGAGTAGGGTGGAGAAGAGATGCTCCGAGAGCCCCGCAAACTCCGCCACCGAGATAAACCGTTGCCACTCCCAACCTACCTTGTTCCACCTGAAATAATTCAATTACAAGCACACACAGCTCTTCTTTAAAATTTCCCATCGGCTGCGTTTACAAGTTATATTTTATATTCATTTTTTCTTATTCAACGCTACTCTCTATCGGGGCTTTGTCCAGTTCGCACAGACGTCCCTTTTACTGGGAATTTTTTCTTCGAATCTCGATAGCTCACTCTACTGGCTCGGACTGGCCGAGGAACTTCACAGAGGGAGAGAGGGGATGGTAAATTAAGTTGATGGAAGTCGCTCACCTCGAGTGGCGTAGCCAATACCAACTGAATTACAACGTTCAGCGCTAGGTGAAGTGCGCTAGCGTGCAGAAGCATGTACGAGCCGAATCTCCAGCCCTGGATTCTCTCATTCGGATCGTACACCAACCATCTTCTCATTGATTCGTCACCAAGGCAATGCACGCTTATCTGTAATATTTCAATCACTGTCAACGTCTCAAACATAAATTTCTTTCCATTTATTAGTATTTTCTTTAAAATAATAATGTTACAAGCGTATCGAGCTCTTCCTGAGTTAATGTTTTAATAACTTGTAACAATAGTTCATTAATTACAAGTTTCATCAATAGTGCAATAACCGGGACGCCCAGAATAACAAAATTGTCGGGTGAATTACGACGGTGTACTTATTTCTGATTGTGTAATTAATTTACACGAGACTACCTCAGCGAAGAGGCTCTCTCTCCTTTCTCCCCCCCCCCCCCCACCCCCCCAGTAAACTTTGTTCAAGATACACAATTAAATAGTCGGGGAACAAAATATTTCAGCTTCAACAAAGCGTAGAAGATACACGCTTGGTAGTTTGCGATGAGAGAAACGCGAAGAGATTTCGCGTTTCTCTCGGTAGAAAAGAATGATGCGGAGCTGAGAAAATATCCTAAGTACTTGAAGTACGTATTAAAGTATCAAGTACTTGAAGTACTGAGCGCTGGGTAGTTCTCGAGTACTGATGTATTGAGTACTGGCAGAACTGAATTACTGAAGTTCTGAATACTGAGCACTTACTCGATACTTGAAACTTCAATACGTACTTCAAGTACTTAGTGTGTTTGCCCAGTTCTGGCCGATGACGTCCTCCGACGGGATGGTAGAAAAGGGAGTCGGCAACGGGCGACTCGCTAATTAATTTAATTCAAAGAATGAATCGCTCGGTTCACCTCGCCCACGCGCTAACAAAAGGGCTCCTGCGCACTGTGGGTACGGTTGTAGTCGTTCGAGGAAAGGTTAATTGGAATCATCCCCCATATACCTATATTTTTCCTACAAATAAAAAACAAGTTTGAGAGATAGATAGACGAGATATATTCGTTTATTCCGTGTTCTGAGGCCTAAGCCAGCTAAGACAAACGTGCCTCAAGGTACAAATTGCCCCGGAACAATTATGCACAACCAAAGTAACATATAATAAAATATGAAAATAATATGTTTGAAACATTTTATTTCGATGAAATGAAAATTGTCGAAATTTGCGGAAAATGGGTTGTTAACCTCATGCTCACCAAAGCACCGAGATAAGCAGACTTTGAAGATTCAAAAAAATCAATATTTAGCTTTATCAGTCCCGCACGACTTTCACCCTTTATTTAAAGCTCAAAGTAGCGTGTACATAATACAGAAAAAAAACACACACACACCCACACAAGCTCGTTGAAATATGAAGGTGCTTGGCGCTGACTCACACATACTCATGAGTCAGGTAGACCGTGAATTGTGGCTTGCAGCCGCGGATCATTAGCGTGGAACCCGATGCAAATTCATTATTCGAGAACAATGTATATGGGTGTACTATATGCATAACGTTGGCGTTTAATAGTGAGAGAGCGAGAGGGTTCGACCACCTGCCCTATGCGCATCGTTCTGGACGCCAAGCGTTAATGAGGATTGAAGAGTAGGCTCGACGACGCTCCCGTTGCGGTGGACAAGACCGACTATAAATAATATTACCCCATAGTTCATTCCGCACATAGCCACCGTACATTTGACATTAACGTATCGCGACAGCCCTGTCTATTTTCTATCATACTGCATCTTGGTGTCTCCAGTTACGATACTGTTTTCAATTCTTAGTCTCAACAAATGGTCAACTATCTTTAGCCTCCTTGCCAAAAGTGTTGAAGTGGTATTTAGTCGATAAACAGAGTGTAATGTAGTTGCATTGTCGTTTGAAAGGTATATGCAAAGTGTCGTTGTGGCACAGAGACTTTTGGTAGATTTACTACAATGATATAGCAGTTAGCGCTCGATATACCGAACGGGATGGAGATGGAGAAGACAAGCGCGTATTGTACACGGATGGGATATAGAAGTGAACGGCACTTGACACGTGGCAACATACATTTCCTGGTTCGTCTGGAGAAGCTTACTTGCGAAAAAGAGTACGGCTTACATATTGCGAATAGACTAAAGTAGATAGAGCGAGGAAGCATCGGACGAATTAACGCCTCTACTGCTATTGTGCCTTTCCCGCATATACGGTACATACTCAGACATCGTCAGAATGTTTCTAATCTTTTTTCGTCTTTTTTTCGTGTTGAGTTAACTATATCGTGGTGCTTTTCGTACTCTATTGTCCATTCTATTATGGTTGACTGTGCGGAGGAATATATATATATATATATTTATATTTTTTATCTCCCGGCGTAACAAGGGAGAGAATACCCCATTCAATTCACTCCGGTCTCGGTCCGGTCGGACGTTGTTATTTACTGGGTGCAGCCAAGGGGTGTACAAAGGGAGTGAAGAGAGAAAGGGGGTTAGGAAATCGTATTTTTGGTCGAAGGCTAGCGGGCGTGCAAGAAGCGAGGAGACGGTAGCTACACGACTGCAACGAGTACCACCAACTCTCGCGGACGCGTTTGTTGTTCCTGGTACACTTCGGATCTCCGCGGTTTTCTTTCTCCATCTCACTCTATACAGGATACCCTCTCTACTGTGCAGCCTCCCTCATTCTCTTTCCGGGCATTCCGCTTCTCGAGCCGCAACGTCTATTTCCGGCTCTCTGGATAACGTTCCGGCGATGCATACCTGGTGTGTAGTCGCATTTTTACAGAGATAACGGGACCGTTATACATCACTGTTGATTTTTAACTTGAAGGGAAGATATATATATATATATATATGTATATATGTATGAATGTATGTATGTCTTTAACTTTAATGATTATTCTTGTTGTTTCAAACCTCGATAATACTGATGCAAATCATGAGGTATGGTGGTCGTATCCGAAACTTTGGTTTTCTCGGTGGCAGTGGATGTCTTGGAGTCGGTCTCGGTGTTAGCGTCAATTCGTCGTCACGAATCTTCCTCAATACTGGTTTAGTCTCGCTGCTAGGCGAATCCGGTGTTTCCGGGTAGTTTCGATCGTCGGGAGGGTGTTCGGTCGTCGTCGAAGTGGTGGAGATGGTCGACAGTGTCGGCGATGTCACCAGCAACGCTGCCTCGACGTCCATCCTTCGAGCACCGCCTTATGAAAAGGACACAAATTTAAATGAGGCCGAGAAACGATGTCTCCCAAGATTTGAATACCGAAAAATATTATGTATAGATGAGTCAGTAGGGGAATGCGTTGACGTAATGCATCGAACAACTGAGCGCGATAATTCGAACTTGATTTATATGGGGTTTGGAAAATTTTTGAGAGCCCGGAACAACACGGGAGTTGAGGTATAGTTGAGAAGTACAGGGCGAATGGCGGAGGGTTCCAAAGTTGGGACACACCTCTTCTGCTTTCCCTCAATTCTCCTTGACTCCTTCTCAATGCCTGTACACTGAGAGAAGGATCTAGTAAAAATTACTATATCGCTTGAGAGATATTATCATAGCATATAGTAGTAGGGCGTTAGGGCGCCACCTGTGGTAGGAAGTACCGGATTTATAAGAATTTTTCTTAGATATTATAGTAAAAATTCTTGGAAATCTGAGACTTTTTGCCATAGGTGGCGTCCTGGCGCGGTACTACTATGTGCCATGGTAATTTCTCTTAGATGATCGATAATTTTTACGAAATCCTTCTCTCAGTGTACTTATAAATCTTCCTTATGATCCTCCACATACTACGCGAATGTCGGTAATGAAATGAATTGTACATTTGCAAGTAAACAGATACGGGAATTGAGGTTTAGTTCCCGGTTCCGGAACAATACGGGAACTGAGGTATAGTTCCCGGTTCCGGAACAATACGGGAATTGAGGTATAGTTGAGAGGTACAGAGCGAACGGCGGAGGGTTCCAAAGTTGGGACACACCTCTTCTGCTTTCGCTCGATTCTCCTTGACTCCTTCTCAAGCCCTGTATCTTATAAATCTTCCTTATGATCCTCCACATACTACGCGAATGTCAGTAATGAAATGAATTTTACATTTGCAAGCAAACAGATACTGGAATTGAGGTATGGTTCCCGGTTCCGGAACAATACAGGAATTGAGGTATAGTTGAGAGGAACAGGGCGAACGGCGGCGGGTTCCAAAGTTGGGACACACCTCTTCTGCTTTCGCTCGATTCTCCTTGACTCCTTCTCAAGCCCTGTATCTTATAAATCTTCCTTACGATCCTCCACGAACTACGCGAATGTCAGTAATGAAATGAATTCAAAATTTGCAAGTAAACAGATATAAAGATGGTCAGAGGAGTGGCTGTGACTGTGGTATCGGTGGTAACGCTGCCCCTCTTCAATCCTAATTAACATAAGGCTGCTCCTAAGGGCACACTAATAAAGTGTTGCTTGTATATGTGTGTATAGTTGGATGAATGCACGGATCTCTGTACGAGGAATGTTACGCGCAGGTAACCCTCAGCTGTGTTAGCGTGATGTGGGCTGTAGTGTAGAGAGTACGTGGGTCGTGAGCGCAGCAGCTTCTAGCAGTGTAATTGGAGAGCCAAAGGGTCAGCTCGGATTCTCGGGGTGAAAACCCCTCGGCCCTCCTGTCGAAGGGGGTTTGCGTCACGTTATTGCGCTAACGTTAACAGCGCGAGTGGAAGAGAGGATGGGAGAAGCGTCACCGACAGCATCCGCCTCGCTCTCGCAACATCCGAGAGCTCCCAATTAATTAGTTAATTAATTTGCTTCGGTCTTTCTCCCCGACCGGCTGGCCTCGCTTCCCTCGTTACTGCTATCGTTTGTGAATTTGATTCGTTATTCCACGAGTTAGTCTCTTCTGGTAACAAAAGCGGATGGTATCAAGGAGTCGTAAACGTGGCAGCGACGATAACGAAAACGATCTGAGAAAATATCGAATCTACGCCGCCTCGAGCCATCGCAGTTGCGGAACGTAATTTTGGCGGAAGATACTTTCCCTTACCGCTGCGTTTTTGCACCTCGAATTTAATCGAAGGCTAGTTCGGAGGGCAACGTATATTCGAGTACAAATATTTCTCGTCCTTCTATAAATTGCAATAGTACCGGCATCGGCATGCCGATTATCGATTTACGAGGCGCAAAAACTTCTGAGATAAACTGCGTTCGTTGCTAGCCTTCAGCGGTAAAATCTCGTTGGTCTGTGTACCGAGTTTACACAGTTTATAGCACACCAATGTGACTATCTCGCAGCAGCGTTACGAGTGCCTGAAGGGTAAACGCGAAAGAATAATTATCCTTGCTCTCGCAATTCGGATCGATAGATATTTTATTAAATACGGAAGACTGGGGTGAGATGGGACAGCCTAAAATTATAAAAATAAAAATAAAAACCTGGAAGGAAATGATAAAAATCTTTTGCAGCCAATGACAGAATAGGAAAGCGAGGCAAAATGGAGTATCAAAAAAATTATTGTATTGCTTTATTATTAGGCATGTCTAACTGTCTTACAAAAAAAAAATTGGATTCCCGTAGATGACGTGACTGCATTAAGAACTTTATCGTTGATAGGTAGAAAAAGGAAAACTCAAGATATATGGATAGTACAGGCGGGGCTTAAAAAAAAAGTGAACAATTTAAGGGTAGCCCGTCTGGCCTAGGGCTATGCAGATAGGCCGGCCTAACCGGCTAAAATATTTTATCCGGTTAATGGATTTTATAGTTTGGCCGGCTAAGCTAATACAGTCTTGGAATTTTTAGACGAACTTTTATTTATTTTTTTCGAATGTCACCTGCAACGTATTCCGAAGTATTTTCGCTCGCTGAACATGAATCCGCCGGCCTTTTTGGCCAAAAGTACAATGCTACATTAAGGTTCTCGATTTTACGCACGACAACGTATCAATGTACCAATTAACTATTTGATAATAATGTGCCCAACCTTGACGCTTGCATAATCGATGGGCTTGTCGTCCCCTTTTTTATGTCTTCCTTTTGTTGTCTCTTCTCTTTCTTTCTCCTTCTCGTTATATTCTCGCGTCTCTTTTCTATTCCATAGAATATGTTGTTACCCCCCTCTCGCCGATGTACGAAAGCCCGTCCCTTTTACTCAGCATCTCTGTCGCGCTATTATCGCGCTCGCCGAGGTTTGCTTTGCCAGCGATGCATATATGCAACGCGCGGTTGTGTGTCTTATGCAAATCGGTTGTACGCGATCACCGGGCAGTAAGATGGGTTACCTACTTCCCCTCCCCCACGTTATATCGATTCTCATATCCCTTTGTCCTCATCGTTACATAGTTACATAAACGCTGGTTGCTATGAGACAAGAATGACAATCGATTCTGGAATCCTCGTTAAAGTTTTTCATATTTTCATCAAATAGAGAACTATTTTTTTCTTCGCAGCTTGCGAATCAAAATACAATTTAACGATCAATATTCACGATGCACTAGGCATTTACCCGCTCCGGTAGCCATGTTGGCAGTATTATCGTATCGATATATAATAAGAATTTCGGGATTCCAGGTTTTTCTTCGTTTTTCATTCGATTGGCACAATTTTTCTTCACTTGATTGGCACAAAGAGTTGCGAGCGACGCTTTTATAAGAAGTGATTACCGTGGAAAAAAAAAAACGAAAGTCTGTCGCAAGTTGAATAAGGAAGGGGTCGGGAGGGGTAAAGGCTTGAAAGAATAACCCCTTTATCGTTTTCCACGGGGCTACGTAGGAGATGGAAGAGTGATAATCCCGATCGTTGTCGGAGGCCACTTTGCCCGTCGATCTCGTTTATTCGGCTAGAACTGTGGTGGATATCGGAAAGTGAGAATTTCCAAGTCAACATTCCGCGAAACTTTCTCCGATTTTGCGAATGCATTTTCTCGCCTCTACACCTTTCACCTCAAGAATCTTATTCCCGCGTATTAGTTATTTTATATCGTCTTTGATACCGTCAACTAATGTACCGTCGTTTGCCGTTAGTTGGTTATAATTTTTATTCGCATACGGAAACATCCTTTTACCTTTCTGACTCGACCATCTACTACGATCTGACTCGCACTCCCGGTGTCGCCGATTTTCCCACGAACGGATTTGATTACGTCGAATGATCGAATGCAAATTCGCACGAGCTTCGCTGGGTGAATTCGAACGTGCGGGAGGAGAGAGCACACGATCGAACTCCCTCGTCCGTTTGGAGATTTCCGTCTGCCTCGACGAACTTCAATTCCACTTCTCTCTCAATTTCTCTCGGGTTCCGGTGCATCCAGAGCATCAACCACCGCTATCCCCATCCTCCCACTTGGCGGATTTCCTCTGCTTTCGCCGTTCTCTTTCACTTCCTCTCGCCCTTTCCTCAATATAGCATACATATAGGTATATATAATGTGTGTGTGTGTGTATAGGTATATATGTAACATATTCCTGGTGCGCTCCCCGATGAAACGCTTGCCTGGTTCCAGTAATTTCGCCACGTTCTACCGACCTGTGGCGCAAAGAAAAGAGGAAAAAAAAGTAAAAAGAAACTAAAAGGGTAAAGCTAGGTAATGGTATATCTGTGTGCGATTTTAGCCCGTTAGAATCCGGCTCACCGGTCGTATTGACATTTTTCGTCTCCATTTCTCAGTCGTCCTATCATTAATTTTTTCCTCATCTGTATTTTAGTTAGACTTCCAAACGTGTACGGATTCTACGTGAATAAATAAGAAACTATGCTCGCCCGGTGGTATATTTTTTATGGAGCGGCTGCACCCAGGGGAGGAACAAAAAGGTTGAAATAATCGGCAGAGTTCCAGGGATTTAAACGTTTCCGGGACTTGGTGGAAAATTAGGGGGCAAATGGGGTAGCAAGGAAACGAGGGGCGAGTGACAGAGTAACGTGCATCAATCTCCATTCGACTGTCGAACACTGGTAAACATTTTCGAGTCAACATTTCGATCGGGGGTTTATCTCTGGGCATATTGTTTGCTCGTTCACATAACGTAAAAGCCAGAGAGGACGAGCCTCACCATTTTCGTCTACGAAAAACGACGACGAGCCTGACCATTTTCGTCCCAAAAATGCGATTTCACATTAGTCTAAACTGTTTTCAGTGCATAAAATCGAAGCTACAAATGTCGCACTGCACTTACGCACAAAAAGGCCAGCCGATTCATGTTCAGTGCACAAAAATACGTCGGAATACGTGGCAGTTAATTTAAAAAAAAAAGAAAAAAAATTTCGTCAGAAAATTGCAAGGCTACCTTTAGAGTCAATTTTCCGCGTTTTTTAACGTCCTCAAACGGAACGATAAAACGATTCTAAAACTTCGGACAAGGCCCTATCTTGTGTATTTTTTCCGTAGAACACGATGGGCACCCCGGATTTTCCATAGCTCCATTGGGAGCCGAGGTATTGACCTTTGAAAATCACGAAAATCGACGTTTTTCGAAAAGTAGCTCAAAAAGTCAAAATTCGTCGTTCAATCCTTTTTTTTTTGTTTCAAGGCTATTTTGCACGTATTTTTTCCCGATGATCACGAATATAACAATCATTTTACTCCCAACCTAATATTTTCCATTTAAATCCTAACAACACGATTTCTCGTGCAGAAAATCGATATTTTCAATGGCTCACTGCACTTTAGGCCCAAAAAGGCCAGCGGATTCGTTCTTAGCGGGGAAAAATACGCCGAAATACGGGGCGGTGCGTTTATAAAAAAGAACAAAAATATTTACTAAACTAAATATACATTTTGAAACAAACTCAAATTTTCGGGGAAATAAAAAATTCAAGGACATAAGGTGAAATTCAAGGACATTCCAGGACTTTCTCAAGGTCAGGTAAAATTCAAGGACAATTCCAGGACTCCAAGGACTTCAAGGACCGCTGGACACCATGTAAATGTTGTGATGCAAAAAAACACTCAGGCCTACAGAATTTGCGCTCAGACACAATAGATACCCAAATGCCTATTGTATCGCTCGTTAATTTTGCGGTCTGCGTTCAGTCCAGTACCACGGGAGAGTCGCGGGCGCGTACACTGGTTCATCCATGCGTACGGAAAGGCACAATGCATTAAGGGAAAGAAGTATGGGTGATGGCCACGCGGTTGATGCGTCGGCGTTTCTCTATATGCGTTACATGTGGAAACATGTGGCAACTGGATCCAGGCGGCACGAACTCTGCATTTCCACTGACAGACCGCCAAAACCCGAGCCGTAGTTGCATCGGACTGTATGTGTCACAGGCGACAACTGCATGTACCACGGCACGTACGCACAGTTCCACCTCGATCTCGACGGAAACGCACCTATAATGCAGGGCACTGTGGCCGACATTCTTAAATGATAACTTAATCTTTCACTTCAGAGAGGCTGTTATTATTTGTTCATATAATCAGCATATTTTTCTTGATGACTTTGCAACGCTCGACCCTCCTTAAAGTCATCGTTTCGTTTCGGTTGTGCGGGGTGTCTCACACCTCACACAATCTAGGTTTCTCTTTCCCTTTCTTTACCCACTGGAAGCCCTCTCGCAGTTCTCTATGTGACCAAGCCCTGCACTTTGCGTCAGGCTGAAGCAAGTGATGAACGACGGGGTTGGCACAGTGCTGAGTAAACAGCGAACAGCATGTACTATCGCGAACCCCCTATCAAACTTCCCTCGGGAGTTTAAACCAATTAATCGCAAATTGAGCAAACGATCGTGACCAATTTGGTGAAAATTTCGACTCGTTAATTAGATCTTGCAACACCCTTTGGGAACGGTAATTAACGGTCTCATGATTATTTTTAATTACGCGTCACACGGATTTTTCGCCTTGCAGTACCTATATTCTAGTATATTGTTTAAATAGCCATTGGCGTAGTCACGTCAATGGCTATTTAAACACGTTAAAGCATAGGTGTGTTCGTCTGCTATCTTGGTAAAACTGGGTGCATCTCTTGAGTGGCTCGATGCAACGTTAAATTAAACTTTTAATATTTCGAATCTTATTTCACATTATTATTTCTTTTTTCTTCCAAAGTTGTACTGTCGCGTTGCGTTCTTCGAAAGGAATTTGAAGCTTAGGTGTTAAACGATCCCAATTAGCGAGTCAAAACAATTAAGTTAGTTGAAACGAAATTTGCAGTGGCACATGGCAATTCGAGGTTTATTATTGCAAAAAGCTGCTATAAAGTGAGAAAAAAAAATTGCATTAAGCAAAAGTCGCTGTGCTATACGTTCAAAACTGTTATTTGGATGGTACACTTGAAACATCATTTTGTTGAACGATTGATCGCGACAGCCGATCCAAAATATGTCAATATAAACAAACGTGCAAACAAACAAATCAAATAACGCTTTCGAACATGTGTCATCGTGCCTTGGCTAATCCAATAATTTGTTTTTCTCAGTACATCTATACCAGTCGTATAATACGATCTATCGTTAAGACTTTACCGATAACGGTAAAAAGAGCGAGATGAGAGAAAAAAAAAGGAAAAAAAAAACCCTCGATCGTGGAAGCGCAGGAACGCTATGGAAGATACTGGCTTAGAAGACGGCGCAGAGAATCGGAGAGGGAAACGAAGAGGCAAGTTAGTAAACTCTCGAGAAGCAGCTTCTCGTTTAACTCGTTTTAAGGTGGGTGCTAAGTCCTCATATAGTCGCCGTCGCATAGCCCAGCCAAGCTGTTTTCTCTAGCCGAAAAAAAACTCTCTCTTTGTAATCTTTCCGTTATGAACATTTCACTACAGTGCATCACAGCGCAACAATCAAACCTCGTAAAACTCATTTGGCGCCTTTCCTCGCGTCTCTTCCATACGCAAGGTGTACTTTGCACCCTCGTTTCCTATACGTAATACTGTTATGTGTAGTATGTGTGTTCGAAGTGCTTTTCCGTCTGCCGCGGAATCTCGAGATTACAACCGGAAATTCGTGTACATTCAGTGCCGGCTTTTTAATAAAAGTTCCTCAAACGATAGTCCCTCCCCCCCCCCCCCCCCTCTCTCTCTCTCTCTCTCTCTCTCTCTCTCTCTCTCTCTCTCTCTCTCTCTCTCTCTCTCTCTCTCTCTCTCTCTCTCTCTCTCTCTCCCTCCCTCCCTCTCTCTCTCTCTCTCTCTCTCTCTCTCTCTCTCTCTCTCTCTCTCTCTCTCTCTCTCTCTCTCTCTCTCTCTCTTGCGATGCTCACGTCCGGGCTATACGAGGAAAATAAGAAAAAGGATTACGAAGGACGAAGGAGGGAACAAGCGCATCAAAGAGAAGGATAGAGAATCCTGCTGAAGAGTCGGTGAAATCGCGCGCGCACGTTACAGGAATGGGGATACGAAGTTAAACGCGAAGTACACGCACAAAATCCCTTCCATTGGTTCTTTACGCTAACATCAAAATCGATAAACTTTTCCCCACTTTGCCTCGTAGCAGTGCTTCCGTCAACAGCTGCACGTGCATCGTTTTTTTACTCTTGTTTTATAGTAGACATTTTTAATTCTTGATTTTAGTTTATTTTTATTATATTTTCTACTTTTCTGTTGTTACTAATATTGAAACATCTTCTTTTTGCTACTTTCTAAAATGTTGTCCTATAGCTAAGGCATCGATAAACCAGAATCAATCAATCAATTTCCCTGTGCACACTTTCGTTCCTTCGAAAGATCTTTCTTCTGTCATTTTTTTTGTCTCTCCATCCGTTTTAAAATCGAGCGATTCTCAAACTGCCCATTCATCTTCTTTTGGTTCTATTTTAACTTTATCTCTGTGTCCATTCACCACATTTTTCATTTTATTTTGCCTCCCCCCCCCTCCGAGCGAAAAACCGATCGTAAACGCGTTAATTTCCTCACTGCGTCCGTTACTTCTTGCCGGCGTTTGCCGAGCTATCGCGGGTGAAAAACGTTTGCGGAATAGCTCGCATTACTTGGAGCGAACTATTCGACCAATCCCGTCACTGCAGCCGAGCTACTAGCCTGCAACTGCATTCTCCATCCTTCACCCGAGGGTTTTCCTCGCATTTTCACCTGTTCACACCGTAGCCACGCTCTCGTTTCAGTAGAATTTTATACTGCTGCTGATCCAGCATTCCCACCGTTTGTAAAACTTTATTCCGTTACGAAAGCAGCATTCTGAAATAATTATGCTTGTGAAAAAAAATGTTTTCCCAAAGCGACGCAAGGTTCTCCGCTTCAACAATTTCCTCTTCAGCTTCCTACAACAGTCCATCGACTCATCAGTTCATTTCTTATTATCAAGCAAGAGCTCCCGCGGCAACGCGACACTTAAGGATTTCGTAGGGATATAGCATAATTTTTTCTTATAGGTTATAGTTTGAAAGTTGGGAGTGGCTGCAAGAAAATTTCAAAATTTTCATTTTTACTTTAAATTTAGATTTTTTTATTTAATTTTTAGTTAAGTTTCTTTTTATTTTTTAAATAGCCGGTAGCATTCTCTAAAAATGTATTCATCTCGGGGACCATTTGCACATAATATATTTATTTTATACTTCACGATAATATGGCGCGGCCCCCAGAGAATTAAAAAAAATTCAATTTAAGGACCACCCTAGTGCCCGGAATTGGAAAATAGTTGAAGCGACCGATTTGAGTGCATAGCAATATTACAGGAGAAATGGATTTCCTCGTTGAAGGGGTCGAATGGATGAAAGGGGGTTAGATTATAGTTGCATCTGGGAAAGCGGAAGGTGTATAGTTGGACACATCCAACTGTGACGTCGGAAGAGCTGCAGTAGCAGCAGTAGAAGTAGCAGCGACAATGTTGTACGAGGGGAAAAACAGGTGCCAGCACCTTTAAAATCACTAAAATGATCAATCAAGCGTTATGATCGAATTAACGTAAGCAATCGAATAAATTGAGGAAAAAGGAAGGAATTTGAGGTGAAAAATAAAGTCGTTGAGGGTTTTGAGAAGGTGGAATATACTGGTAGAGAATACGTCAAATGTACGGTGCACCCCTGTCCGAATCAGCTTGATGCGAGATACCAACTCGACGTGATAGAAAGAGGTGGAAGGGAAAAGATCTTACGGTGGAAACTGAGATTAGGAGTCTGGCATGTAGTAGTGGCAACAGAAACAGCACTTCTTCCCTCTCTTCTCTATTCTCGTTCTCTTCGCTCCTCATCGCTTCTCTCGGCACACACAACTTCCGTGTTATTAACCGGGCTTATACGAACCTCTCACTTCCGCGGTCAGTCATCTCGACCCACTTTTGAGGATCGTTCGACAGCACGAAAGCAGCTCCAAGCTGAAGGGTAGACGAGCAAAGTCTCTCCCTAGACCCAACTTGAGCCGTAAATGCAAGGTTTTCATGTTGTCCATTGACAGCAGAGGATAGAAAATTAAGTACAGGCAAAATATAAAATTGTCCTCCATGGCGAATCTTGAATTTGTATGGAGTGGTCATATTAAAAGAGATCGCTAGTATTAGAAGATGATAAGTCTTTGGCGAATTCCGTTGGACATGGTGCAACGAAAGATCGAAAAGCTTTACAATCCACTCTATTTTCGCTGTAAGTCTCGGTCGTCTCCCCTCTCCGTACACTATTCTTGATTCACTCTGGGACATATATGCTTCATCCCCTTCCAGCACCTTCGACTGGATGCTCTCTCTTTCATCCTTCTTACCCCTCTTCGGGGACGACTCTCAAAGCCGCACGTTCGTCGCTCATTCTTATTTCTTCCCTTCCTCTCCTCTTCCGTTCACCGTTACTTCTCTTTCCTTTCCCATCTCTCGATCTGTCTCGAGTTCGCTCGTATTTGCGCCACGAGAACTTTTCTCATACCAAAAGGAGGTGACGTAGAGAAAGCTTGCTCGTTCCTACACAAGGATGTGTAGGAAAGACGATGCCAGGGCTTGCGTACAAACAAATACATTCCGGAAAAACGATTGAGTGAGAAAACGATTTTCTTACCCAACGGAAGATTCTTCTGACACTGTCAAAGTGTACCTATAAGTATAGCTTATAGTGTAACGCTATACTGCGCTGGGACAAATAGGAAAAAATAAAAACAACATCCAATAGCCGCGGGACGTCGATGAAACGTATCGCTGTCATTTGTAGCAATTCTCATTGACTTATCGGCTATGTTGGGGTTCGCTAGGAAAACTCATTCTGGATCACGTGAGCGAGAGATTGATTGATCGATGTTTATTAATGCCTTAGTATGTGCTATGAGGTAAATTATAAATAAATTGAGAATTATAATCTTAAACTATAATACAAAGTATACAGAGGAAGCTAAAATCATGAAAATTGTACAAGTACATAAAGTACAGAAGAAGCAACTTAAACTAAGTTACAGCATAGAGAGATAGAGGAATAGTTGAATTTTATAAATATATCATCAACTTTTTCGCGAGCGAGATGGTTTGTTCAATGGGGCAAAGCAATGATTGCCTTGAGACCGGCACACATCTCCCTACACCGGGCAAAGTGA
Source organism: Stenichneumon culpator (assembly GCA_964017025.1). Taxonomy (NCBI): domain Eukaryota; kingdom Metazoa; phylum Arthropoda; class Insecta; order Hymenoptera; family Ichneumonidae; genus Stenichneumon; species Stenichneumon culpator. Next base: position 11,505,534 of record OZ024779.1, on the reverse strand, counting down.
AACGTTTCTCGCGTGTAGACGAAGATTAGTTCCCGTCTTTGCCTTTCTCCTGGAGCGAATAACCGACATTTCTATGTTTGTTGGAGTTACTAGACGCTACCTCGGGGACTATTTTCTATTTATCGTGCTTGTGGCGGCAAAATGGTTACATTTTTAGTAAAATCTATTTATCTTTTTGTTTATGTTCATCGTTGTTCAAGATAAATGATGTGACAACAATAAAGACTTTTCCGTGTTGTCTGAGAAATGGTTGGCCGGAGTCAAGAAGAGGAGAAAGAAAAGTACAAAGGTGGTTACGAGATATAGAAGAAATAAAAATAATGGCCAAAGGAGTCGTGAATTGTTTGGCAGGCTATAGCTTCGCGATCGACGCTCGTGTTGTAGGGATAAAATAGGAGAATCGAAAGAGAAAAAAAGAGAGCCCGTGCAGTTTTTGGGCTGCATTTTTTTCTCCTTCTTTACTTTGCGGTCTTTTCGTCGAGCTTTGTCTTTGTCGTCGTTGTCGTCGTCGTCGAGTGAGAAAGGTTTTTTGAGCAGAACAGCCAGTGCAGAAGGATGAAAAAAAGAAGGGAAGAAAAGAAAAAAAAATTGCTCAGCTCTCTATATCCTCCTTCATGCGGACGACCGGAGAGCCACAGGGAATGCTACGGTCAGGGTGATGGGTTTATCGGCTCCGACGATCGTTAATTCGCAGAGAGTTTTGCTCCTTTTTCCTGCCAATCGTTGAGAGTCGGAAAGAGAGAGAGGGAGAGAGAGAGACAGAGAGAGAAGTGGGAACTCTAAGGTAGTCGACAAGTTGATTTGAGCAACAATATATAGTTATAGCCAGGGGAGACCGGGGCGAGTTGGCCCCCTAAGCAAATAAAGCGGGGCTACAACGCTGCCGAAAGCATAATTTATTGTTTTTCATCCAACAATGATATTTTCACAGGTCTTAAAACGCGTCCGAAAAAAAAAAGTTTTAGGCGAGACCAGGGCTGTACAAATAGACCGGCCCGGCTAAAATATCTTAAACGGCTACTGGATTTTATAGTTTGGCCGGCTAAAACGGATTAGCCGGCTAAAATAGTTTAGTCGGCTAAGACAGCTGAACTATATAGCGCTCGGCTAAATTCATTTAGGACTCGCGACATTCGCAACGAACTTTCATTCTCTCGTCAGTGCTCCCTCTCCTTGTCGTTCTCCAAGTGGTAGAGATGGCCAAGTTCTCACTTCAGTCACAGAGTGAAACTTGGCGCGGAGTCTCTTTGCAAAGTCATTCATTCGAGGGTTGAAAGTGGGGCTTTGGGAAAAGAAGGGCGGCCGAAACTGGCAGAACAGGTAAGGATGCTGAAGGGAGTGTCTGTGTGTGAGAGAGAGAGAGACAGAGAGAGAGTCGGTACCCCTGAGCGAACCATAATTAAAAGATAGTGCTGGTGGTTAACTGTGGCTAGGAGAGCTATGTGCATCTTTCTCGAGAGACTTTAAGAACGCTCAACTGTTTCTGAGATGGCGCGCATTCATTCGTCGACTTGGCGCTCCAGGATTACACTAACTCCTTACAACTCGTTACAGCATCCGAACCTTCCTTCTATATCTTCCTCTTTCCCGTTCTCATTGCAGCTTGCCCTGATCCCCACTTGAGCTTCTCCTCTACTTCTATTCTCAGTTCCATGTGGCAATTGGAGTACCCACATCGGAGAATCTGCGGAGGGCCTACTGTATCGGTAGGGAGGCCTAAGGTCCAACCAATATAACAGTCTCAGGAACCTTTCGTAAAATATCGTTTATTCATTCAATTTACAGTCTTCACTTCGGGTTTCACCCTTTTCCTCGTGAAATTCGAATCGCTTTTATCTGTTCGCGGATCCGAAGTGTCCGGTTATTTTACCGCTCGCCGCCTGCGAGCGTGCACGGCAAGCGCGCGCCGTGGCTCCTCAGTAGCCCGTGGTATCAAAATGGCCGCCACGCACGGCTGGCCTCGCTGTGACGTCACAGCGCACGATGCGTCGGTGACAGCTCGCCCGCCTCGATCGAGGTTCGAGGTTTTCCTTGCGGTTCTTTGGGGAGTTAATCGCCCTGTTGCCGTGCTTTTTTCGTGCCGAACTCGTCTTTTTATTATTTTCGCTCCGGCCTACGTAAATTCTTCTCGTCGGTCACTTTGGTTACTTTACCAGGACCTTTCTCGAAATTTTAAAAATTGACCATTTTCAGGGTAGGAAATCCCATGTTAAATTTTGCGAAACGGCACTTTTTTTCAAAAAATTTCGAGATATCGAATTAAAACCTCCGCCATTCGTTTCAAGTCGCATATTTCCCAACCGATTTCATTGACGAAAAAATTCTAAAAAATTTTTTTTTCAAAAAGTCATTTTTGTCAAAAAATCGTAAGGGTACCCCCTTACCATTTTTCCACTTTCAAAATGGCGAATTTTTTTTTTTCGAGATATCGAATTTCTGCCACCGGCATTCGCTTCAGAAGACCCATTTTTATAGAGGATACGTAAAACCAGGACCTTTCTCGAAATTTTAAACTCGACTCGTCTCAGACTCGTCGTGGGCGCACGCGCATACGCACACGCACGCGCACACGCTCATTTTTTCTAAATCTGATTTTTCGGGGTTTTGGAACATTTTGAACATGTTTCCATTAAAATCTAAAAAAAAAAAAAAAATTTCACCGTCACAAAGCTTCCTCTAAGCTTCCAAAATCTTATGAAAAATGTCCTCGATCCTTGCCAGCAACAACAGCATCGACACGATTATAAATTGCACGGTTCTTGAATCCCGTTGGATTTTTGGATATGGTATTTCTTTGCAATTTAACGCCGTTAAAAATCCAATATAGCTGGAAGTTTTGTCAAAAGTTTGACCAAGGCTCGTAATACTACAACTCAGTGGCAGTCGGTGATGGTGAGTCCAGGGTTGGTACCGCACCGCAAGCTCTGAGAGCAGCAGCTAGAGATTCGCTCATCTCGTAAAGACGAGAAGTTGGCTCGTAAATTTCAGCTATGCAGGTTGAATGTGTGGTACGTGTCACAGACCGTAGTATTGAAGGTTTTAGGAAACCACGCATATTTTCAACCATAGCAATTTCTCGACAAACAACAGAGATCAGAGACGATTGAGAACATTCTCACGATTCGACAAATTAATTTCAGTTCGGTAATGGATATGAAAAACAGGCAAAGAGATACTTGTACAGGTTAACTCGGCATGAGTATGTTACTCTGGGGACATAGAGGAAGCAGGGTTGTCGAAGTAAAGATACGATCGTACGCGACACTCCTCGGTTCTCCGACCTCGTTACGCTCCGCCACCATTAGAGGAAAATTGATAGCGACTCAGCAGAAGCAGCGCCACCACTAGATCGCACATTCTCTCGTTCTTCCTCTCAGTTCAAAGCCCTCCGCCACACTCGTACTCGTGGGAGAAATTGCGCGCGAGACTTGCGGGCTATCAGAGACCCCGTCGTGAAAATTAACGATACCGCGCTGGATCGAGATGACATTAGCAGCCAAAGAGGTAAAACGCAGAGAGAGAGAGAGAGAGAGAGAGAGAGAGAGAGAGAGAGAGAGAGAGAGAAATACCTTCGGGAATGGGATCAAAGTCGATTTGGGATCGTGCGATGACCAAACATTCATTAGATGGTTGGACTAACAATAATTGAACCATAGATTCTGTTTAGTCATCGTGCAATCAACAAAGCAGCGCTGTTCTAAAGGTGTTCGTGTGTCGTACGAGTCGATAACGAGACCCGCAGTGGCGGTTGGAAGTGGGAGACAAAAAATCGAAGGAGACCTTGTACGTGTGGTTTGTACGCTGTTCGTTTTTCTGCCACTATAAGTGTACACTCGACTCGTGTCATGCGATACCCACCCAGACTCTGGGTTTGCCGCGTTAAGGGTGCTCCTGACCTTCCACGTCTTTGTATGGTTTTCGTCTTTGAAAAACATAAATATACATTATATACAGCTCGTCAGATTCTGTTTCTGTTTCTGTTCTGAACTTTATTATCGTTGATAGAAGTAGAAAAACTTAAGATGTATGACGTGGGCTAAAGAAAGAGTGAACAATTTAATGGTAGCCCGTTTGGCCCCAGACAATTTTTTTTTTTCGGACGCGTTATAAAACCTGTGAAAATACCATTGTTGGACGGCAAACAAAAAATTATGGTTTCGGCACCATCGTAGCCGCGTTATTTGCTTAGGGAGGCCATCTCGCCCCGGTCTACCCTACCTATCATTGTTGCCTTAAACTTTCACATATCATTACTGGTGATTAACTTAAATTTTTTTTTGTCCATCTCGTTTTCCGTGGTTCGTACTTTAAGCTTTCATTCACCCATAATGACAGCTTCAATTCCATCGTTGGCGTGGACGTGTGCACCACTGATGAACTGGTGATAGTCCAACCAAGTCGAGAAAGGACGATTAACTTGGAAGTTTGGACGCTTAATTAATTGCGCTCGCGCAGAAATGAACGAAGAGAGAAGAGTTCGGAGTGCCGCCACGACGCTCACGGTGCCAACCAATTTTCCCATTTCTCTTTTACCCTTTCCACCTCTTGTTACGCTTTTCAAAGTCCCTTCCATCCCTTCAGGCATAAAAGGTAGAACTTTGATGCTTTATTCAAACCTCGAGTCGGCAAACAGTCCTCGAAGATACTTGGAATTCTGTTCTACGATTCTATCTCTGCCTTTCAGCGGCAAACAATTTCTCTCTTATTTTTTAACTTCTACCCTTCTCTATCCATCCAATTCCCAACGATCATTCTTACTGTAGTGGAATAACAAGATACAGCAGATAACGCTCGTACAAATTTTATATACGGGAGACCGGGGCAAAACGGGCATCGTCTTAGCTTTTTTTTTTATAAACGACATATTTCAATTTTCTGACGTTCCTCACATAAGGAAAGTGCGGAAAATAAATCAAATTGTTTCTATATAGAGAAGACCCGGGACGAGATGAGACCCCGGGGCGAGATGGCTTAGCGAAAAATCAGGCCGACGTGGGGCGTGATGGGCCACACTAAAATTACACAAATAAATATAATTATAAAAACCTGAAAGGAAAAAGATAAAAACCTTTTGTGGGCAATGACAGAATAGGGAAGCGGGACTAAATAGAGCATCCAAAAAATTATTGTATTTCTTTATTATTAGGCATTTCTGCATCCCATTACGCCCCACGTCGGCCTCATTTCTCACTACCCCATATCGCCGCGGGGGGCCAATTCGCCCCGGTCTCCCCTATATATATATATCGATCGAATCGGAATTTTTTAAAACGTCTGTTCAGAATTTTTTTCCGACAATTCAGTGAGCAAGTTAATTTGTTCGAACAAATTTTGATCAAATTGATTTTTGTATTTATTTTTAATTCAATTAAATTGTTGAATGATTTTTGATAAATCTATTTTCTATCCATTTTTTAAAAATGTTGCCACCGCCTTATTTTGTTGGTACACTGAGAAAAACTTACATAGTAAATAGTACCTAGAGGGGACGTCTATATTTTATAGTTACGACAATGACCAAAAATTGTAGTTGTAACTATAATTATAGTTTAATCAATTGAATATATACTATTACAAACTATCTATATAGACGTCCCCCCTGGGAACTTTTCGTTATAGTAGGAAATACCATCCTTTTTCTCAGTGTATAGATAAGTTTCGTATTGTTACCATGTTACGTGGTCTTTAGGAAGTTTCCATCAACAACGATTGACACTTTGTAAGCGCCAACCTCTAATAGCATTCCTTCATAGTTGGAATTCCTTTCGTTTTCAACCACTTGGTGGCGTCGTTTCGTGCGGGGTGTGACTTTGCTGCAGCTCACATGGGGGTGAAGTGGTTGCTGTTATTGTTTACTTACAACAATAGAGGAAGGTGAGAAACTACGTTAGAAGAACGAATAGATAGCCATGTGGTGACGTTGCTACGGCAGGCGCGGTGAAGTTTGTTGGCACTGGTGAAGATCACACAGACATAGAGAAAAGACTGTGATTTTAACTGCATCACCGTATCACTCGTAATTGATCGAAAGGAGACAGACAAAGACCCAGAAAATTGGAAAGGAAAGAGTCAAAGAAATTTCCGACAATTGACAAAAAAATTTAAAGATTCCTTATGCATGTTCTGCACGGAACTATACTCCGAGTCCACCAATGTTTGGATTCGGTGCAGCCCGGTCAGGGTTGGTCTCACTGTTCGTGTGCTGGATCCTATGAGGATAATATATCCTTGAACTGCGTATTCGACTTTGTTTGTATCCACAACAATAAATTATAAAAAATATACAACAATAAAATATATTATATCCACAACAATAAAAAAATCGTTTTCAGTCTTGGTACCCGTTTTGCCCCACTGCCCGTTTGTTCCGATCTCCCCTAATAAAAGTGAAAATAAAAAAAAAAATCTTATCCATAAATCACGGGAGTTATCCGATGAGATTGGACCAGTCTCAGGTTTTACGCATTTTCCCTGTTCGGTATTGTAGCGCAATTCGTTTTTCACCACGCAATCACTGCTACCCATGTGTCATAGATCACTGAAACGTCTTCCAAAACCCATTTCCTTGAGTTTCTATACTTGGCGTACAAAGTTGTACGTTGACTGGAAATTGGAGAATTGGGAAGTAGAATTTCTTGTCGAAGAAGCTTCGAAAAGTCGTGTTATATGCATACAGTATAAGCGCGAGGTTTCGAAGCTCCGGGCGGTGCTTCTTCGCGGGGTAAATGGAAGGAGAAACGAAGAAAGGAAGACCTTGTCGTCGTCGTCGTCGTCATCGTCGTCGGTACTCGAGCGCTATGGTACCAGCAGCGTGGGAGGAGAGGCTTCCGGTTGCACAGACACTTCCGGGCTTCTTCGTGTCCGCTCACTCCGTCGATAGCGAAGGGGATACAGAGAGGAAGAGTCGTGAGCGAACGTGGGCAAGCCTTGCATAACCGGAAATTCGACGTATTCAGGTTTGACCGAGCTCTCACGGTGAGTTCAACTGTCCCAGTTATCGAAGAGTCAAATTCTCGAAGTAGAACAAATGGCTGGTCGATAAGGGGGAAGGGAGTGGACCAAAACAGCAGACGGTGGAAATATGAAACATAGCCATAGTCGGCGAGATAATAGTAGCGATAGTTGATGTTTATAGCGGATGAGCAATTTTGCTCGCATCGCCTTTGACGCGTTCGGCCAAGAACACGCGTGCGCACAGACAGATGGATGTACTGACGACCAACCTCGAGTAAAAATAGAACTAACGTGTGAAGAAGTAAAGGAATGTTGGTAGGGCGGAAGAAGAGACTGCGGGCGAAGAGGAAAACGCGCAAGGTGGAACAAACAAGAAACAAGACTGTTGTTTTCCTTTAGATAACGGATCCACGTACCGACTCTGCTCTCGCTCGGCGAGATCTCTCAGTCGAGAGAATAGCAGAGTTTACTATATAGACGTAAGGTTAGCCTGCGGCCTTTTCGTCGCGCCTTTCCCGCCTTTGGGGGTCCCAACGCTCCTCCGCTCTCCCGCCAATGGCCTCCTCCTCCACCCGCTGTATTCACCCTCGTACGCCTAGCAGTCTCACTCTTGCCCGTATTCCTCGACACGCTTTGACCCTTGACGTTTCGTGCTAAGATTCAACAGAGACAACATAAAAAGCGTATTCGTAAGAGGGAACTGGCCTGAATGTACTCTCTATCTTCTCCCCGTTTTCCTTCTCCGCAACCCCTTCCGTTTCCACCCTCATTGATCCTCGCGTTCTTACGTTACTCAGGATGTATAGTTCAGTCCCCGTGCACGATCGACTTACGCCGGCTCTCTCCATCCTCTGTTCGCACCCGTTCGTCTCCATTTCCCGCACGTATTACTCTTGCCTTCCGCCTCTACCTTTTTCGTACCGAGAGGAAAATATGCTCTTCCGGGAATACCGCGTAGGCAATAGTTTCCGCATCTCTCCTCTTGGCCCCTCGTGCTATATCCAGCCGAGCGAAAGGAATAAGTGGAGCGATATTGCATCACAGTCGAGTAAAGATTCTTTCCTCATTCTTTTGTTCCACCAATTATCTAGCTAGCTTATTTCTTCCTCCTACTTTCGGGTGTTTAAAAATTCCACCTTTCTCCGCAGTGTTTAATCGCGGTTTCTGGCAGAGTAATTGACGAAGCGAACGGTAACGCTTTGCAAAGAAGAATCCTTTTTTTTTTGTGTTATACAGTTTCTCCGCTGAGAGAAAAATCGGGCTTGGCGCGAACACACATGAGAGGTTGACCTAAACACATATGGTCGGATCAATGACGATTTAGGCGGCTTAACCACCGAGAGGTTAAGTTAAGCTTATGTCGTTAACTCAACCTCTCGGTGGTTTAGCCACCTAAATAGTCATTGAGCCAACCATATTCGGTTGGCTCAGGCGCTCATGTATGTTCGCTCCGTTCCGGTTTTTTCTCTCAGAGTACCGTTCGCTTGGTGAAAGAGGGCAGGGATAACAGAGTGGAAAGGGAAAATGGAAAGGAAAAGAGATCCAAGTTTTCTTCGCACTTTGGAGATGCCGCCATTGGTTTTGATGCAAGGATGAAAAGGGAAGGCATGTCTCTTCCTCAGTTATACTGTAGTGTCATATTATTAAGCGCGATAGACTAGGCGCGAGTCATGAAGTGACTTGGATTCATTAACCGAAATTATCCTTCTATCTCCCGATTAAATATGCGCGCATTACGTTTAATACAAATTTTCAGTAATCTCTCTCTCTCTCTCTCTCTCTCTCACTGTCACGAAAATTCATTATTTTAATTGACGCGATACAGCGGAAATTAATATCGTTACATTCTTTCGATTACTCAAATACTCGGTAGCTTTCGCGATGAATATCACAGCCATGTTAAATATATTATCATAGCGTGTGTGAACTGAATTGTCCATGAGATATGTTCGGTCATTAATAATTCATCGTAACAAGTACATCGTATAAAATGATCTCACACTGCCGCGAGCCTTTTTAGAGGTTCGCGTGCGATATTGAAGTAGAAAGTGAGACAGGAAATTGAGAATGAATGAAAAAACTTATATCGTACTTGTGAGACTGCTTAATCCGAGTCTTTCGTGCGAGCCGATGGTGTCTCAAATTCCTGACATACGTGGCAACTAATGTAGATTTAGTGCAGGCACGCGTCGCGGGAAGCTACCCTTGAGCAAGTAGAAAGGGACGCGTACAGTCAGTTACCGACTGTAGAATCGTAGAAATACGCATGGAAAGTACACACACGCCGATTGTACGTGTGTCGATCGAGCTTTGGGGTGTCGGTGTGTGTGTCTGTGTGCACATACGAAGGGGTTGGACAGAAAGTGACATGTATCCAGTGGTCCTGGCGAGTAACGCAGGACCGAGCCAGCCTCAGGGTCTCAAAGGGAACAAGCGCAAACGTACGCAAACAGCAATGGCCCGAGGAAACAATTTCCGGTGGCGGGCCAAACCCGCGAGTACCGTTGACAAGATAGTCGTCCAACGAGACTCGGCAAACGCTCTCTATCCTCTCCGTCCTCACCGATATACGATACTATTCGTGCACCGGCTTTACAAACGAAATTGTAGCTCATGTTACTCAATGTATTGTACATTGCGTAGCCCCGTTGGCGGTGATGCAATCAATTTATGAAATTCTCGTAACGTATTGCGACCACTGTTCGATCATTCGACTCTGAAAATGTTTGCAACTCCTCCATCTTTCGATTATTAATTTATAAAAAAAAAAGAACATTGTCTTCAAAAATCGATTCCTTACCCGGCGACTCTTGAGCTTTGGACTCTTCACTCCGGATTCTTCGTCGAAAGTTCCTCGTACAGTGAAGATTACTTCATTGTTGCCCGAAATGTTGGATAGTCACAGAAGGTATTAAAAATTATATCACAAGGTTTTAAGTCTCTCTGATCGTTTCCTGATGTTAAGGAGTGGGGTTTATTGTATTTCGAAGGATATGTAAAACGGAAAGATCGCGTATAGAGAAGCACAGGCAGCACACGTGCGTCCGGTTAGCGTTCGCCGCGTGCACTGACTGACTCCACTGTGTCGACCGAGAGCCAGAACTACGGTGAGCGCGGAGTGCGGAGTTTCGTACCGGGGGAGAATATACGATAACGACGAAAGGGGTAGGAAAGGCGAGTACGATTACGGGAACGTGGGGCGTCCCGACGCGCGCCTCCGCAATAGTACATCCACCTTTCACGGTGTACGTTGCGGGACCAGATATAACCTCGGCTCGCACATCGAGTTACCATGACGACCGGCGAACGCATCATCTGCAAAGCGCAGACGCGGGAGTCTACGAGTACCGACAACGTGATCCTAGAGGCGAAAAGAGACACGGCGATGAATCTGAGAGAAAGAGAGAGAGAGAGAGGGGGAGGTAAAGAAAAAAAAAAGTAAATGAGTCAGACAGTGCGGATAAGGGTGTAAGGAACTAGAATTCCCGTCACTCTCCACTCGTCGGTGCGTATACTCGTCCAAATGCTGTCCGGAATTCACGATTTTTCTCGTGATTAAAAAACTCTCCCGGGAATTTATATCAGTGATGCGAAAAACGGTTGAGCACAAATCATCGGATCGTTGATGGAAATTACTTTTTTACATTAAAAAAATTAAATGATTGCACACGTAACTGCCTATCTATCTATATATATATATATCTGCGCAATATATAGGTATATATTGCGTAAAATAATGCTTCCATTTCATAATGGCATTCTTTCCACATTTCAGTCCAACCGCCCAAGATTTTTTAATATGAGATTGTTGTAAATTTTAGCGCCGGGCACGAAGCGTCCGATGGCTAGTAAATATATAGTAATACATTGAGAAAAGATCGAAGTGAAAACTTCCTCCTAGCTGTGGTTTACACGTGACACATTGGTTAATTTCATGATCAGTGATTTTAATGCTCATTTCGCCTCGTAATGGGATTGGCGCGCGGAGCACTTTAATGATGGAAGCCTGAGAGATATTTCTGCAAAAGCCCTTCGGGATTTCTGCAAAGCCCGAAGGGCCACAGAAATGTTGACCGAACATCGCATGCACACACATACAAACACATAGTATGTATTTAAACATACACACAAATGTTATGTTATGTAACATGTGGTGGAGAAATCAACTCTTATCTCAAAAGCAGCTAGTCGTTTTGGCATATCTAAGGCTAAATACTATTTTCTATTGCTTTATTCGAAACTTTATCTCGTTTTGCCCTTTGCACGATCGTTCGCCTTAAATGCACCGAGGCAATCTATTATTTTAATGGCCGTTGCGTTACTCCTACGGTGAATATTACGGTTAAAGTCCAATTTTTCCGACTACTTAAGTATCGATCTCGTCTGCAGCAAAGTTTATTCGGCTTGTGTACATTCGGCAGCAATCAGGTTGCAACACTCGACCAAATTTCTTATGCATTGCGCGTCGATAAAACGCACACTGGGGAAACTCAAAGGCTCGATGCTTTTGCTGTGGAATGTACGCTCAATCGTTGCACCAATAACCGGAAGAATGGCGAATATTCGACGGTTTATCGTGTAATTTCTTTCTATTTCAAGGGCCGACGAGCGTTTCTTTGAAAACCTAAAACTTTTGCAAATTGAAAATCTCTCCCTCGACAGTCCAGCGAAACTCTAACCAGCTTTGGAGTCTCGTATTTCTCTATGAGTGTGATACGGAGATTCGAATACCTAAAGATAAACGTTATTATATAAAATACCAATCAAGGCTGAAGTATTAAAATAAAAATATGACAGTAACGCAACCTGAGCTATACATACGTGGAGTGTAACGCGTCGGAAATTTTCCTGCGGAGTAGCCGTCGATGCTGTACCCTTCGTAACTGTTCCGTAGTTTGATGGGGGCTTGTTTTCTAAACGCGGGACAAATACGACAATGACGCTGGGAAACGTCGGTGCTCGGTGTACATTTTCTCCTTCGATAACTCTTATGGAACACCTTCTCTCTACGTCTATATCGCTAGAGGGTCTCCATCTACCATCGTTCCTCTGACAATTATGTGACGCACGAGACAAACCTGAAGCTTCCATAACTCCCATATATATCTTTCTCTAGCACTCACCCGCATTTAATTATAAACACATTATGCGGGATTAAACGAGACTGGAAAATTAAATCCTGCATCGTGCTCTTCACAGTTTTGTTATGTCCGCCTCCTGCCTTCCGTCATTAAATGTTCGCATCATATCCCTATCTTGTGTAAACACAACTTCGAGGCGAACTTCGAAAGTGCTGGGAGGAAATAACATCTTGAAGGTAAACTTATTTATTTCGTTCAACAGCGATCCGCATTGTTGGATTAATATCTCTATAATGAACGATGCATATGAAATTCGATACTCTTCAACCTTTGCGATGACCCGCATCGCAAGAGGAGGATCTAAATAGAAGGGGGAAAAAATTGAATCGCTGTACACACAGTATCTCTTTACTGTCTACTCGGGGAGTGTACGCCCCCGGGAATAATAATGGTTGAACCAGCGAAATCGATATAAACGCGAACCTGTTGTATGTTCTCTTTATACATAAACCCTCTCAAACTTCCTCGCTGCCCATTTGCTCTTTCGAATAGTTGCATGCGCGTCAGGCCATTCAATTGTTCATTTTCGATAGTTCATTCAATTCAATTTATCCATCAAAGACAATACGAATCGAGAAAACTAAAAAAAAAAACTCTTAAATCACCGCGATTTCTTTGTAACTAAATTTTTGCGGATTTAAAATGTAGCGTTTTCTATATTTACGGTAACCTCCGCTCTAACGAATGCTGTTTCTATGAGTCCAATGTATGATTCTATTCCAAAGCTTCCTCAATTCTCCCGTAGCTTTTTTCCCATCGTATCACCGTTTCGCATAGTCTATCGCGTTGATTCTTGGTGCGTTTCAGCTCTCAATGTACACAGAATAGATATGGAAGGTTGAAGAGAGAGAAATGAGCGTGGCACGTTAAACTTGATTTCGTGATTCACGGTAAACGAGGAATGTTTTCAAACGATGCGTAGGAGAGGTTAGTCGGGTTTTGGCTGGGACGATTCGTTGTAACGCGATGTGCCGCTAGAAGAGAGAGTCTCATAGTTATAAAACACAATTCCCGGGACTTGAATTGGCTCGTCGCTGTGCATCGTCGACTGCAACGATCTCCAAGCGCTTTCCACAGAGTATCGAAGGGTGCAAGAGATAGACCATAGCCTCGAACAGTTGCAGCCGCAGTTGAATCGGGAGAGCTTCAATGCGAATACGCCGCAGATCCCCGCAGCATAACGTCAAACGTCGCCCTTCGTTTTGTCGGATCTGTGCTCAGCGAGAAAATACATGGAATTATGCCTTCCTGATTTTTTTTTTTCACTTTTGATTATTATTTAAGAAATCCAAATAATACTTAATCTAGCTTTTTCAACACCGTTGTATCCATCATCTTGTATATTTCGTGCCCGAGAACACACATACGCACACACACATGTGTGCACTATGCGGCTAGAAGAGAGTCTCGTAGTTATAAAACACAATTCTCGGGACTTGAATTGGCTCGTCGCTGTGCATCGTCGACTGCAACGATCTCCAAGCGCTTTCCACAGAGTATCGAAGGGTGCAGGAGATAGACCATAGCCTCGAACAGTTGCAGCCGCAGTTGAATCGGGAGAGCTTCAATGCGAATACGCCGCAGATCCCCGCAGCATAACGTCAAACGCCATGGGAAACATGATGTTTTTTTTAACCCCTATCTCGCTTTACGCAATGAAACGTTAAAACTGGTGCAGCGAAGCAGGTACCAAGGGAAATGACAGACAGATACAGAGTCGCTCATACGTTTACCATTGATGCCGCAGTTCGAGAGTTGCAAAAACGTGACGCTGGAGGATTCCAACTGCCGGCGGTTCAATTTCTTTTACGCACGTCGTTAACTCTCGATCGTAGTGCTACATATTTTTACACGAAGAGCAAAAGCAGCGCTGGATCAATGCGATTGGGCAGTGATCGTTCGAGACTTCATATAATACCTTAGTAATTGAACATGTAAAATTATACAAAGTAGCCTTTTTTGCTTCCTCATGGAGGAGGCTTTCTTTTGGTTAAAAAAAAATCAAGATTTTAATGAAAGCGTGTTAGAATGTTTCAAAGCATCGATCAATCATATTTAGGAAAAATGTTCGTATGTGTTCGCGTGTGTACCTTTTTTTGTAACGAAATAATGAGTACTTTTTCTCCTTCTGTAAGGAATTACGACTTGTTAGATGAGACTTGCCAATGTATCATTTTTATTATTCGAATATCGGTTTGTCATCCACCTAGATGCTGACTATCTCCAATGTAGGAACTGAACAAGTATGAGAGATTTTGCGTATAGAGTGTATAACGATAGTAGCTAGGGTAGCAAGAGAGGCTATCGTCATCTGACAGTTCGGCCGAATATCAGAAAACTCAGAACTATAGGTAACTCAGAACTATAGGCCACGAAGAGGGCGTACGATTAACCGCGAGAAAGTCGTAACCATCCGCCAGAGTGAGAAGCTTGCAGCAGCATTTCCACATTGAACGCAGAAAGAAAGAGAACTAGAATCGGACCGGATATTAAAGGTCGTGTTTTGGTCGCTATTGGTTCTCTTCCATTTCCACTTCTATCCGTTCCTCCATATATTTTTCGCTTTCTCTTTATCTGCATTGAGCAGATAAAAATAATCTCGATGAAGGTAGAAATTCATACATTTACATTGTAACTTTAGCTATATCGGCTTCTCTCTTCGAGAGAAGGCAGGGCAGGTCTTCACACCGAGGATGGAGATCTCGCCATTAACACACTAGAATTGATGGGTTTGTGAATGATCGTTAGTCGGCGATATTCGGCGCAGGTATTCAAATTAAGTAGTCGCGGTTAAATGTTTGTAAATTGTCAATAAACATTCACATGATTTATTCTTTCACAATAACAAAAAGTCGATATGACGGTACAATTGGTTTCACATATAATAGGAATTTTACACACGGAAAGCGTGCGTAAAACTGCAATTTTCGCACCGAATGAGGTAAAATGTTCTTACCCTGCATATAGAAAGCAACGGCGAGAAGGATGGCAACGTGTATAGAGAGAGGATGAAAAAATGAAAAGATCGAGAAAGCATTAAAATTGATGGAAACGTTTGTGCACCAGTACGACCAATTTCACGGAGCAAGGTTGAACCCATCCTCGTCGAAATATACCTCGATATATAGTTACAAACCAGTTGGGCATACCACGGCGACCGGCAACGTTATTGCTTCGACTTTCGATCCAGGATTGCAAAAAGTTTTTTTTACCCCTTTTGCCGAAGCTTCCCCTTCCGTCACTCGCGCACCTCATCGCTCATCTCTCATCCGTTATTTTTTTATTTTTATTTTTTAACCGGTAGCATCCACGAAGCCACGAATCGCCCGTCGAACTTTTCATACTAGAAACTAGAAGTTCTAGCGATCCCGATTCTCCGCTATAGGTTCGCCAAGTCATAACTCTATCTCTACCCTCATAGCTCTCTCCGCACGACATACTCACCATCTCTAGATTTTTTATTTATTTTTTCCGTTACCCCGAATCGGCGTGCTCTCACGCGATGATACTCGACGCTTCCGCTTTGCCGTTCTGCCACGAGCTAAAAAAATACCGATGGCGAATCCATCAAAGCTTTTTCAACGGTAGACATGCGGCCCGCGCCATCCTGATACACGAAATTCTTTAACTTTTTATTTATTTTTTATTTATTTTATTTTTATCACAACTGCCGACCAAATGAAATGCATGCATTTCATAAGAAAATTATTTGGAAAAATTGCTGCTTTACGGCACCGCACAGCAGAAGCGTAAAAAAAGAAATATACAAATAAGTGATTAAAAAAAGCTCCCCGGTTCGTCGAAAGTCTCGCTCGTCGACAAATTAATTTGATGAAAGAGTACAGAAAAAAACGAGAGAAAATCAAGGCCGAACATGTCCCCGAAGCGATAAAGCAAACATGTGACTCATTTTTTGTGATCCTTTTCATTGATTCTGCGCTAAGGATGATGCAGTTTTGTTGCTTTGTCAACTCTTCTTCCGACATATTAACAGTCGAACGGTGTTTATTATAAAAATGCATAGGTTTCCCAAGGTACAGATATAGTATATCGTTCTTCCGCAGTACACATCATACTTTGCACAGTGCTGTGCATATGGCTGGTATAAATATCGTTCGTTCTCGTAAGCTCCAACTTCCACCACTCGACCCACATTTTCGTATTTGGCGACTCTCTCGACAACGAGCACGCTCAACATTGACGTGCTGCTCTTTTGCTCGTCAAATGCCTGTGTGTGGCCGTTGCGTACGCATACATGATGTACGCGCGACGAACCAAGCACACTTGTGGTAGGTATATTAAAATCATGCGGTAGTACGTAAAAGCTCGGGAAAACTCTGCTGTACAGGAGCTTTCAGAAGTTTGAAACTGCAGCGCATATGCTCATACACACACACACACACACACACACACACACACACACACACACACACACACACACACACACACACACGCACACACACACACACACACACACACACACACACACACACACACACACACACACACACACACACACACACACACACACACACACAGAGTTTCGTTGTGCATGTTCTCTGTGAATCAACGAATGCTGCAGTGCGACTCTGCCGTTGCAACGGTGCGTTTGATATACCATACGCACGTTGCACCACATTGCAGCTACCCTTTATCTGCGCAACCAAACGGTAATCTCTTTATAATTCAAACCCTTCTCTTTCTTGTCTTTTTTTCCTTCTCATATCCATTCGCCAATGTAGTAGGCAGGTTTATTCCAAGTATTCATCACTTTTCCGTCTACCCTTTCATTTATGACCGTACATTACGGTTCATTATCCATTCACGCTAAAATAGCCTCGTTCGAACGTACATGACTTTTTTTTTTTTTTCGACGGCAACCTCTCTCGTTCTACCCTAACTATATTCTGTCGATTCTTTCTTCTCAGGTCATTCATTACTTGTGTTACTTTCTTTATTCAGTCTTGAATTTTCGTATTCATTCATTCAATTTTCAATAAATATAGGTATATCTCTTGTTGGATAACTTATAATCAAATTAGCTTCCTTTTTTTTATTGGATGACTTCTCCCTCCGCTCTGCTTACACGCTCGAGACATTCGATAATGTTATTCCTTCGCTGTTACGAATTAAACAAGAATAATACCCCGAGTTTCATTCTCTCTCGTTATTTCGGTAAGACAACGAGACGACGAGTCGACACAGCGAACGAGAGCCCTTGCACCGCGGTATCGTCCTTACTTTATTCCATGTATAAACGTCAATATATATATATATGTACATGTAGAGTACACAGTGTCTATGGTATAGTTTGGTATCGCGAGGAGCTAACTCATCGCTCAGCAACGTTATTTGAAATTCATCAGTTGAACTTTGCACCCTAGAGCTTCTGCGAGCTCTTATTCCTTGACGTTCGCGTACTCCCCGATTTCACTGGCGCAGCAGCGTCATAATCGCTGTGGCTCGAACCTCTCGCTAATGAATAATAAACCTTTCGACACTCGATAGAATCGTGCCTGCAGCCTCCCTCCACCCCCTGAACCATGCTATATTTGCAGACGTAAAAAAATAAAAAAAAAAGCATCGACTCGACAAAAGTAGCCTGCGAAAGTTTAGCCCTTTGTGTCTAAAACACGTGCGAAGAGAGAAAGGGAACGAAAGTACAGTAAATCATCGACAACTCGAGCGTTTCCGGCTCGCGCTCCTCCGTGTGTATGCGGAATATAGAGTCTGTGGCACGTGCGCGCAGGTGTCACAAACTGGCAGGATGTACAGGACGGATATTACAGGCTATTATCCGTCTCCACGCATGACAGAAAAGCGAGCGGCAAGCATAAGACGGCCTACGGACAAGCGGAGAATGGAAGATATATTTGAGCTTTTTTTTTTTTATTCCACACGATGATTTGCCCTTGTCGTAATATAACTCGTTGTGTTTCATTGATGATTAACTCTCGTACCCTCTCAGCAGTCGAGGATGTCTACCGGTAGTTGGAATAATTAATTTAATCTGTACCCTGATGTAGGAAAGCCAGAGATAGAAAGTCATGAGTTGAGGATTGTACGGTTAGGGACGACCTTCCTCCTCGACGAGTAGCGAGGAACTTTGACATTCGGCTTAACTTCTGTAACGAGATTCAGTAATTTCCACGTCGTCGTCGTCGTCGTCGTCCGCATCGTTCGGTCTGCCGTACTTCTCCTCTGTGGCGCATCGCATAAGCGGGAAGGGACTCGGCACACTCTACTGGATGTTGCACCGGGCCATCCGCAACGTCGCGGTACGCATCGGACTCTATCTCACTCCATACTTTGCTGTGGCAAGTGGAGAGCTCGAGAGAAAAGTACTTACGCGGGTGACTTCTGCCTCTCGACGAGTCCACCTCACTCTCTCTCGCGTACCCACTCTCGACTCTCTTGCTCTCTTGCTCTCTCTCTCTCTATTGCGGACTATACAACCGCGTTATCTCAATTTGTCAAGAGCCCTGTGCCAGCACCGGGGCAATGTGCGCCGGCTGACTTTGCTCAACAATGACGCTTTCCCGACGAACTCGAGAGAAAAACAAAATTTCTCTCTTCACGAGACTCTTAAGGTTTGCTTCGACATTTCTTCGGAATACCAGTCTTCTGAAATTGTATTATACTTTTGTTCGAGTCGGTAGTATAATTTTTTCAAGTCGATTCACACCTCGACACTTACGATTCTATAAAATGAAAAACGAAACGCGGGGCGCGTTGCGTTAATCAAATAGGCCGTGAGCTTCGCAATGCGTTTTTATTATTTTATAAACACGCTTCTGCGAAAAATGGATTCAATATATTTTGAGGTTGTGCGCCGAAGCCACGCGTAGGCGCACAACCTACGCGATAGTGGCGCGAACTCATGTTTGAACATAAAATCATAATTAAGAACTTTATCGATGTTACATAGACGTAGGGAAACTCAATATATATGGATATTACGGGAGGAGCTTTAAAACGAATTTCGAAAATTTAAGCGTAAGGCCCGTGTCGCTCCAGGCAAATTATTTTTTCAGATGCGTCATAAAACCTGTGAAAATACAATTGTTGACTGAGAGTTGAGATACATATTTTCTTAGGAAGTCGATTTCGCCACGGTCTCCTCCACTTGCAATTTATCAAGTAATTATGCGTAACTTAATTAATCTTATGGATACGAGTAAAATAGTTACATACGATTTGATTCGAGTATCGTCTATTCAACGATCGGACAGCACCGAAACTCATAGTGGCGGCAGCTAAAGAGAGTGAGAGAATGAGAGCTTTGTACCCTCTGTATTCTCGTTGTCGGTGGGATCGAATCGATTTTCAATTAATTTTGCGATAACCCTCATCCACTTCCCTCGTCTACGAGCATCGTGCCGCTGCTTCTTCCGTCGGGATCACAGTGACAGAGAATGAGTGGCTGTATTGGTGTTGCAGGAGCAGAGGTCGAAACCCCGCGAGAGCGAGAGCTCGAGCTCCGGCAACCCCTTCTGTGTGCTCTCCGTGTCCACATTCGAAACTTCCTGCCAGGATCGTGGGTCAGGAACTCGTCACCTGGGAGCGATTGCTCAGATATTGCCCGTCGTATTTATAATGACTATCCCATTATTTCTTCACTCTAATAAATGAATCTCATTCCCAAGTCGTCCACGTGTGCAAACGATTATTATTGGCCATCGGTCCGCAGCCACACGAAGATCGAGGAGTTCCGGAGTCTCCGGTCACACAAGACGTCCTATGTTTGCCATCAATCTGCAAGCATAGCATTGCATAGGTATGTATCCTTCATCCATGCAGCACACTCGCCGATTCGTACGTGCCCTACTGCCTGGTTATATTCGTACTGTTTGCTCAACATGGCCCAATCGCGGCAAACGTATCGAATCCGGCGGCTGCTGGCAGTTGAATCCGCCATCCTCTCGCGTTCTGCGATCTCTCGGCCATCTGTCCGTCTGTCTCGTTTTCAGGCCTCTGCGCCTGATCTAGCCACACGATTAGACTATGCTGACCGAGACTCGCTCGATCGTGCTCAAAGTTTGCTTCTGTGATGTCCTAATCAGTATTATTACACGTTTATCGCATGTGACGCTTTATCAGAACAAGGCCCAGTTTCGAATTGAACCTTTCGTAAATTTATTCAGGGCTGGGCTGAAAATGCATGTTGAAATAATTAGTATATAGTATGGCTTGTACAATTAAAATAATTAGTATATAGTATGGCTTATACAATTAAAATAATTAGTATATAGTATGGTTTATACAATTAAAATAATTAGTATATAGTATGGTTTATACAATTAAAATAATTAGTATATAGTATGGCTTATACAATTAAAATAATTAGTATATAGCATGGCCCAATCTCGGCAAACGGATCGAATCTGGCGGCTGCTGGCAGTGGAATCCGCCTTCCGTTCGCGTTCTGTGATCTCTCGGCCATCTGTCCGTCTGTCTCGTTTTCAGGCCTCTGCGCCTGATCTAGCCACAGGATTTGACTATTTTAACCGAGACTCGCTCGATCGTGCTCAAAATTTGCTTCTGCTATGTCCTAATCAATATTATTACAGGTTTATCGCATGTGACGTTTATCGCTTTATCAGAACAAGGCCCAGTTTCGAATTGAACCTTTCGTAAATTTATTCAGGGCTGAGCTGAAAATGCATGTCAAAATAATTAGTATATAGGTTGTACAATAGTAAATAGGTTGATCACCACGTGGTGTTTACTTCAGCTTGGTATTTAATTCGACTCGATGCGTAACTACCATGTTTACTACGTCGAACTGATATGACTGTCCGCGTCGCCCTGGCGTAACGTAGTAGCGTAGTGAAATAAGAATCCAGACGGCTCGCGCTACGATGGCCGATTCTGACTTAAGGCTAGTCTTATCGCGAACCGGCAGTTCCGTCTCTCTACACCTTGGTTCTCCTTGAGTTATAAACTTTTTGAAATGAAATAAACTTTTTCTAAGTTTATTTTTATTTTTTATCATCGCGTTAAACGATGCTCTCCCAAAGCAAATCTTCCGATAACGTTGGCTCATCGAATATCGAACAACTGTGTACTCCATTGACAAATACCTATGACAATTAATCCTATGTAATTTCGACGCAATAATGCCCCGGCTTTAATGATAGTTTTACGTATATGGTGCGAGGCTGTAGGAAGGTATGCGCAAAGATAATTAGGCGTTACCGCGCTGTCCGTAAACTGTGGTAAAACTAATTAATTATAATCGATTCACAAAATATATTCGGACGGTTTCGGAGTGAACGATGGTTCGAGAACCGCTTTCAACTCACTCCTCGGCTCGGTACCTACAGCTCGATATAATTACGTTGTGTGTTGTGTATATATGTAATGTATGACGCTCTATACGAGTTCCAGTTTAACACATATACGTAGCTCGGGTGTAGGTATGTACATACAGTATACTGCACATGAATTTACCTCACTACACTAATATTTGTTGTACAGATGGAGCGCGACGAGGGTCTATCGGGTCATGGTTAATCCAATCGATTATCCTACCTATACCCGGCTAAATTAAAAGGGATGCATAAGGGCTTCCCTCAACACCAATATATTTCATCCATTTACCCTTCTATATGATACACAACAAAATTACGGCAGTTTTTCATTAAAATTCCTTATATTTTAAATATATTTATATATATAATTGTAATTTATAACGTTCGAACAAATTATCACTCTCATTATGTCATCCCGCGTTTTTCATCCCGGCTCCTTGCTGTTATTTTTATTGACATTACTGCTATTATTATTATTGTACTTAAACCCCAGCATGTTTTCTGATTCAACCCCTTCGAAATATTCTCGCACTCATCTTGTCGCCCTTCATATTTACGTCACGTTCACCCTCGTCCAGCATAAGTTTCTCCCTTCTCTCACTTTCTAATGCGGCTTCTTCAGTCTTCATCCCCCGCCACGACATATCACCGTACCCACGTAATCCCCGCGGTTGCTGATTCTCCGCAGCTCATTCACCACCCCCCCCCCCCCCCCCCGGCGCCGCCGGCCCTCAACTTCTGCCCCCCCTTTAACTATATGTAAGTATGTGTATGTGTATGTTAAATTTCACCTTTCGGTATTACATGGCAACTCGCCTCATTCCTCTTATACTTGTCAATCCTCTCTCCAGTTTTTGGCCCCGGATCCGGAGCAAGTTGCGCCCCGTCAGGTATTTCATAGGGCTGTATAGATAGGCTGGCCCAGCCGGCTTAAATATCTTATCCGGCTAATGGAGTTGGCCGGCTAAGCCGTCTTAGCCGGCTAAAATATCTATCCGGCTAATGGAGCTTATAGTTTGGCCGGCTAAGCCGTCTTAGCTGGCCAAGCTATTTAAGCCGGCCAAGTGCATAAAATCGTCCATAAAATCGAGCCCCTTAATGTCGCATTGTACTTTAGTCCAAAAAGGCCAGCGGATTCGTGTTCAGCGCGCAAAAATACGTCAGAATACGTAGCAGATAACATTAAGAAAAAAATAAATAAAAAATTGTCAAAAAATGCCAAGACTGTATCAGCTTAGCCGGCTAATGTAGCTTGGCCGCCTAAATCGGATTAGCCGGCTAAGACGGCTTAGCCAGCCAAACTATAAAATCCATTAGCCGGATAAGATATTTTAACCGGCTACTCCGGCCTGTCTGTACAGCCCTAGTATTTTAACCTCGAGCATACAGCTATAGTCGTAGTTCGTACGTCTTATGTCTGGAGCTACGTCACTGCTCCTTGGCGATCACCAGCGAGACTTCGGACCCGGGAGTCGAAGCCGAGAGATTTGGATCTCTTCGGTTTGCCAAACCAGGTCGCTGTCCCTTTCCGTAGACCTACTATTTTAAGTGGGAACCGAACCACTGTTTCCCAGAAAAAAACACCACAGAAAATTCTCGGTGCTTGCCGGAAATCGAACCCGGGCCTACTGCGTGTGAGTCACACTCCGATCCACTCGGCCACGCTCATCCCTGCCAGTCCTTCAACTATATCCACGTGTCGCGCAAGCCGCACCGGAAGCTCTTGTAGCGGAGTGAAAAAAAAAAACCTTTTTAGGAAAAACCTCTTAACGTTCTTCTCTCATTATTTGCCGTACCCGAACAGCATTCGTTTTGCAGCCGGAGCAAAATGAAAAAAAAAGACAATGGACTGAAAAAAGAGGTAACAGGATTATCTCGCTAGCTGTCCGGTCGTGGAAAACAGGTATGAGGTACGAGGTTTTGGTGATGCGATTATTGGATCCCGTGAAACCATGTTAACCGAACCGCGCACATGCTTCACACGGAACCCTCTTTTTTTGTTATTTTAATTTTTAGTATCATGCAGTCAAGCTTTCCAGTATTATGTTATTCAGATTGGAGATCGGTGAAGTTTCAATTGGTCGAAAAAATAAAATAAAAATGAGTAAGCTATACAGCAGTTCGCAAATAAAGCCTACTTTAACAATAATAATAGTGAAGCATGATTAATTTCCCGTGTTTCTTGAGATTCACGCACCAACTCAGCATTACGTTTGTTTAATGATGCTAAATTTCTTGTTTCAGTTAATAATATTTTCGGTTTATTTTAATTGTTTACAGTGGGTTATCATCGTTCTTATAACACGTCGATCCGTGTAAGACTTGTCCGATCTGTGGAGCTGTATGATTTCTCCCTTCACTCTCCTCAAAGCCCGATCCATCTAGACAAATTTTGTCAAGTAAACGTTGTACAAATTTATCCCCACCGTTAATATTTTTCGAATAACACCGCAGATCCCCTTAAGACCTGTGCCCGCAACATTTAGCCGTAGAATGTACTAGCGAGAAACGAGGTAATGGCGAAAGGGGGATGCTCAACGGTTAACGAGGCGCGTGCACACTTTCCTGTCACTTTCCAAAGACTCTCTGGAGCGAAAGTTCTCCTCGGGCTTCTTCTTATATTTTTTTTTTGTCCCGTGCACTTTCCAGTAATTTTTTTGCTAGCTTACCCTTTTCGCGCACACGTTTTTAGCCCAGAGAAAGGAAATGGCCGACGATGCTTTACGCTGTGGGGAAGAGATGGTAATCATCCAGTCTTTAGTCCCGTCTGCTCGTCCGCAGACGCGCACGCAGAGAGAGAGAGAGAGAGAGAGAAAGAGAGAGAGAACGCGTGCTCTCAGTAGAGAAATAAATTACACGTACGTTCGAATAATTGCGCGAGCTTGCCGGAAGCACCGAGCATGATCGTACAAAGTGAACAGAGGTTAGGTGAACTGAGACTCGCAATTTGCATGCTTGTCAGAAATTTCGTATGCGACGTTCACAGCTATGTCCTCCTACTCCGGAACAGAAATTCAGTTGGCTTCCAGCGTATAAAGCCACGCTATTGCAGCCCATAAGTCCGCAGAAAAAAAAAAAAAAAAAGAAAAAAAAATGAAAGATTGAAAAAAATCAGCTCACATTCACAGTTGAGTTTTGAGAAAAATGATCAAAGTTGTCGAACATCCAGTGTAAAGATAGTGGATGCAGAGGCACGCTTGAAGCCCGACGATGATCACCCGGTCAAACTTGAAATTGTCAGAAAATGAATATGCAGTCAATCGAGCTTCCTCACTCTACGAAGCGTGGCAACATCTCGGGTCAGATCAATACGTAACGCAATTACTTGGCAAATACCCGTTTTAAAGGCAGCTGCTTTAACTTGGCATGCAGAAACTACTACTCCACCTCGAGGTACAAAGCTGTTGCTTGCTTGGTACCTTCGCCCGCAAAGTGTCTCTATCACTACCGCGCGGAGGACTATCGTACACGGTCTTGAGTTGTATCGACACGAACACGCCACAGCCAAACCAGTGTTTGCTGTCCTATCTAGTGTGTTGCAACCGACTAGTCTCCGAGTCCTATTACACATCCCATCAGAGACGTCGACCAAGTGCCCTCGGCCCGTTCCTCCTGCCCTCCTCCTAATTCAAACCTTCCCAAGTTCTCGTTATTGCGATATATTATTATTATTATATCTATATTTGCCTGACAAGCCTTACAGTGCATATCGTAGTTAGCAGATAGTGAATACCGCTGCGGGAAACACAGCCAAACGTGTGTAACACGCCACAAACATGAGAAAGTTATGGAAACTCTCGGCAGGCGGACGCCAGCAACAGCAGGGACCTGATCAGTTTAACACTGGTACGTCAGTTTCGAGGGTATGCATGCTTGACGAATATGTGTAGTCTTATTATCATAGCGAAATGCGAGAATGCATTGGAGGACGATGCACTTACGATGAGGATCTCCCCGTTGATTCAGCAATAGGAACTGTTTAACAACACGTGCCAAAAAGGTAAATTGCCCCGAAAGTTGTTGTATCTGATTTCTCAATTCATTAACAACAATTTTTAGGATCTTTTGATTTTTCGGGGCTGCTAGAGTTGTTAAAGGAGCTGGGAAAAAGCTAGAAGTACCTGCTTCTTGTATTGAAGGGGAGCCAGAGAACAAGCGAGGCCCATAGTTCGCCTGTTAGAGCCAGCTAGCTCTAACAGGCGAAGTATGGGCCTGTTATAAGAAGCAAGTACTTGTAGCTTTTGTCCAACTCTGCTTGTTAAAACATAGTTTCTTCGAGCGGATAGAAAAAAGAAACATCCATATAATTGCTAGAAACAAATGAGTAGGCACAGTCTCGGGTATGTCGAACGAATGGAATAGCACTCTCGTGTCAATTTACATTTTTTCCTCCTCTCCTGTATATTTTACTCGTGAGGGAAGAAGGAGATCCGCAAGCTGTGGGAATGAAAACGGTGAACCGGGACTTTTTCGTAGGGCGGAAATGGATATCGACGAGCGAGGAGGAAAAGTTTGCAAAGAATGAAGAGAGATCAGAGAAAGTCGTGAGAGACGAAATTTTAGCATTGACAAAGTGGTCTCGACGCTGTCGTCCTCATTGCTAGGGGGAGGTTACGAGTTCAACAGACGGAATCCTCTCTACCGGGACCACGCGAAAAATAAAGTTTTCTAAACGAATTTTTTACCTGCAACGTACTTAATAATAATAATAATAATAATAATAATAATAATAATAATAATAATAATAATAATAATAATAATAATAATAATAATAATAATAATAATAATAATAATAATAATAATAATAATAATAATAATAATAATAATAATAATAATAATAATAATAATAATAATAATAATAATAATAATAATAATAATAATAATAATGATGATGATGATGATGATGATGATGATGATGATGATGATATAGATTGAGCGATGGGAGTACAGGGCAGCCCCGCAGCCTCCGACGTCCAACGTTGCTACTTGATGTCGTATGGACGTCATCGTACTACGGAGCGAAGTGCGGGGGATTATAATAATTCGCGCGACTGCGTCCAATTTCAATCTTCCCCGGAGCAACTCCGACTGCTCCAAGCTTCCCTTTACTGTTCCGCTGATATTCCTATCGCTGCGGTAGATCTCACGAATCGCAATGTGAACTTTGCTGTGCAACAGTAGCGGGATGTTTTGTGTATCGTGGATATAATGACGGACAAAAAGGCGCCTGATTAATTCTCACTACACAAATAACTTGAGGCCAGACGTAACAAATTCCTTTATAACCTCATAGCCAATTGCGTAATTGTTCATTTAATTAGACAGAAAATTGAGTAGTAGAGGTGAAGATTATGACGCTTAAATAACGGCTTTGATCAGTGGAAGATTGTCGTACGATGTTAACAGTCTTTCGCTCCTGTTAAATTGTACTAATTTTCCATGTCTCGTCAGACTCATTTATCACGACCGTGCCGGGAGGATTCAGTGATTCGGCCGTTTTTATTTGTTATTTAAAGAAATTCTTTATCCGTCCGGCGACTGGTTGACGGGTGAAGAATTAATTTGAATGGAGACCCGGAGCGGGTGAGAGGATAGAGGAATAAAAGCAGCTTGAAGTTGTAGCACAGGAATGGAGAAAGGTTTGAGGGGCTAGAAGGTGGAAAAATTTCCATCGGCCGGAAGAAAAGAGCCTCCGTTGCAGAGTAAATGTATTCAGCACTCGAAATTTTCTT
Organism: Stenichneumon culpator; assembly: GCA_964017025.1. Taxonomy (NCBI): domain Eukaryota; kingdom Metazoa; phylum Arthropoda; class Insecta; order Hymenoptera; family Ichneumonidae; genus Stenichneumon; species Stenichneumon culpator. The sequence goes on along the minus strand of OZ024779.1, from coordinate 11,478,393 downwards.
TCTATCCGATTAACCGTTCCCAACACTTGTCTCATTCCCTTTTTTAAACCCTGTAATATACGAAATTTTCTTTCTATTCGATTAACCATCCCAAAGACTTCTCTCGTTCCCTTTTTTAAACCCGGTAAAATAAGTACAATACCTACTACTGTGTCCGCCTTCAACTCGCTCGCCTTAGAGAAGAATTTTATTCAGACTCATTGGAGTTTTAAAAACGAAATGGGGGCGAAAAATTTTACCATTCTAGATGTTAATATAGAGGTTAATCCTGTCCTCAGCTATGCTCCACCGAGTACAAGATGATAAATATAAAAGATGCGAAAATTAATATTATCGATCAATTAAATTTGTCTCCATCGTTCTACATATTTTACCGTTTATGGTGTGTACGTACCTACGTATGAGCTTGATCATAGATTCTTAAAGCCGTGTGGAATTTACGCTGTAGGAAACGAGCGGTAGACGTCGAGTGTCCACGACGTCCTATTGGCTTCCAGTGTGCCACTCTTGGTAGTGGTGGCTCTGCCGGTGAAGCCGGACGTCGACCTGCCAGAAGAGCAATCAATTTCGTAGACGCGTCGCGTCCTCTTCCCTGAACCCACCCTCGGTGAGTAGCGGGTACGTCTTCGAGAGTGTCTCGAGACGTATAGACTATCCGCCATACAGAACTAGAGTACACGGACACATAACAGACAGATTCGAGTAAAGAGTAAAAGGCAACCTTCTCGTGGAGAGAAAAATCGTCGATTTTTCCAGCAGAAAGTCTACTCCGAAAGCGGATCAACTTGTCAGATATATAACAAGTAAAAGAGGAAGCAGAAGAATAAAGGGGATTGAAAAATATCATATGTTGGCGACGAAAGTCGCGACATATTTTAATGAAATAGCCGATACTGGCCTTAATTAATCATTTATTCTCGTATAATAAATTAGAAGGGAAAGCAATTTTTTTTGTTATAAAATTAAATATTATGGACAATGTTGCAGTTGCCATGTGCTGCGAGGCGAAGGAAGCTCCTTCAAGTTTCAATAATTCCCTGCGGATCGTCTTGCGAGTAGTAGTCGAGACATGTCTATATGTCTCGGTTTCTCGCAGATGACGAGGTGACAATTAATTCCAATGCAGCGCATTCCTTGGTGTTACTTAGAGAGGTGTGGAGAAAGTTAACGAGACGTCGGGGGGACACACTCGAAAAGGTATGTCGCTCGACGTTCAATCCATACACACGTCATTCTCGGATCTCGTTTTCAACATTCCCAATTCGATCACTCGTGACGAAGATTAGGTGGAGCACTCGTCTCTCCCGCTCACTTCTACTTCTGTCGAGCAATTTCCCTAGCTCTCATCAGAGGCGAGACGAAGAGACAAGATCCTGAGAGCTGCGGCTCAAGCGACACTTTCGTCTTGCAGTCTCCTTGACTTTGTCGACGCTTCTGCGGGTGGCTCGATTGTCACATCAGCAGGAGAGCGAGAGGGCGAGGGCGAGCGAGAGAGAAAGGGAGAGAGAGTGGGAGAGAGAGAGAGAGAATTTCCTGAAGCCAGAGGCGATTTTACAACCCGCTCATCGGGGAACAGCGACAATGGTGTAATAAACGTGAGAATACACCCTTTCCCCAAGAGCGAGTACTCTCGGTCGCTTAAATTGAGGTTTGGTTGGATCGAAGTGGGTAGTTAAGATATGGAGCGTGGACTGAGAGGCGTCGAGAGACGCCCGCTCGCCCATATAGAGGTCCATAGCCTCTTCGTTTTATATAGTACTCTCTCCGTCCTTCTCACATGTATAGAGTCGTTCATACTGCCGGAGAAATTTTGGTAAAAATCTAATACACAATAGCTTCGAGTACTGTATTCTTTGAGCCGTTAAAATCAATCATCATTGAATGTTTATATCTTTGTATTGATTATTCTTTTTCATCATGCTCCTTCGAAGTGGATTTGCATTGTTACTTTGTACTTTGTACAGTGGCCTCATATGAAACATCTTTTATACTCCGAGGGAGTTGGTCCCGTCTGGTTTGACGTATTGTTCGATTACGTAAACGATCAATGCACGTTGGGAATCGTTATGCGAACATCTGTTCTGCTATGAACATATATGACGTTGCATTGATCGAACGTCGACCCCTCGGATACGATTACAGCTAGTTGTGCGACATTTTCACTGTAATCCGTAAAAAGAGATGAAATAATAATAATAAAAATTATTATTGTTATTATTTATTCTTTATGGGATTGTATGACGGGGCGTCCCTTGCGAGCCAACTGCAAATACAAATGAGATCAGAGCATCCCTAGCAAGTCAAGCGACCGTCGTTAACGACTGTCAAAAGACCCAAAAAACGACGGTCGTTCTGTGACATTTTTCGTCCAGAATAACGACCAAAAAAAGACCAATTGTGAGGTTGAGCATGGGTTGTTTTTCCATCAATGACCGCAAAAATGACCACAAAAACGACCGATGCAAGAATCGGTCGTTTTTGCGGTCATTTTTGCGGTCATTGATAAGAAGACGACCCATACTTAATTCAACAATTGGTATTTTTTTTTGTCGTTATTCCGGTCGAAAAATGTCACAAAACGACCGGTCGTTTTTTTGGGTCTTTCGATGGTCGCTTGAGTTGCTAGGGATAGACGAAAAAGCACATAGTATCCACATACTTAACATATTTAACATTCCGACCGGACGTACAAAATAGCGAGGCGACAATAAATGTAATATAATAAATAAATAAACAAATACGAGCTAAGGCTAAAGTGGCGGAATCGCTTCATGTGCGTCCTCGGCCATTAAAAATTGATGGCAACAGCGCCGAAAAATCTCCAATGCCTAGAACTTCGAACCCATTACGATGAACGACCTTTGAAACCTGGTAGTTCCAAAAGATGGGACGTAAAGCGAGTCAGTCCAAGACACATCACACCGCGTCGCTGTGATTGCCTTTAAACGCAGTCTATCTCCAAAAAAGCCCGGCTCCTCCAGGCGCAAGGCTTTGAAAAATAAACAGCCGATAAAAAAAACAAGCGATGCTTGCCAAGAGAGCGCCAGCCCAACTCACACTGACTCCGCGAGACATGGAAATGAGTAAGAGAAAATGAGAATTTTGAAAATCTCGTATATCATAGTCAATATATTTGTATTCGTTCTCTCGAAAATTTATTAGATTAACTAAAATTGCATTGCCGCTTGGCGATTATTTTTTTCCGGATGAGTAATTTTCTCTCAATCTGGCATTTCCCGCTTCGAGCAGTTTATATCTTGTGTTTTATACCGTGGCTCCATCATTGGATGCCCGGTGAAACTCAATGTTATTCGTACCGAGTACGGATATGTAAGGAGCAATAGGGTTGATCTTTACTCAAGTTTCATTCTCTTCCGTAAATCTGAATTATCGTTCGAAGGTCTAACTATGTGAGTAAATTTCTTCCCTACCGATCCAGTGCACATCAGTATAGCTGTTGGTGTGCTGTACCGAGCGTACGTCGGACTGCGATACGATACACCCCTGAAACTTTATTTCTTCAAACTATAATTAAATTTACGTTGATTAATTCAATACATTGGTTAAATAATTAATAATTTATCATATTTTTATATCAAAGCCAATTAGATGGATTATCAATTACTTAGTGTTTACCGTTGAAAAAAAAAACATTGACCGATCGAAGCTGTCACAAAGATTTTTTATTTTCTTATCAGAGCTTCGGACCACGAGTGAATGCCTGGTGAGTTGGTGTGTTTTAGAAGTGAGATACAGTTCACAGCTGAAAACTACATAAAAGCGTAGCAAAGCCATGGTGCCCTCTAGTCGCCTTGGCGACTATACACACATTCTTTTGTTTGTTTTCGGACGTCGCCTGACGCGAGAGCGCGGTTTCTGCTATAGAAAGTTCAAGCGTTGAAGCGAACGATAGTTGCTGCCCGCATTTTTTCCTCTAAACACGATGTTATATCCGCGGAAACTCAGTTAGGTTTCCAGGGTTCTGCGGTGAGACGTTAGCTCGTATGATTCGGAATATACCCAGTTGAGAGTTGGAACCCAAGTGAATTATACTCGCTAGGTTTGTTATTAGAATGTTTATTGCCTTTGTTACAATGTTTGTTTGTTTGCTTTATTCGATCACACTTTGTACACTTATCTTCCCGTGGAAGAATTCCACCTTATCTTCGTACTTCGTACACTTGCCTCCCCGTGGAAGGGCTTCAAACTTCTATGAACCAGCAGTGTCGCTTACTACTGGACTGTGAGTACTTGCACGGTTATTTGTATGCACGGCTAGTGTAACGTGCTACCGTATTACGAGCCCTTCCTCGTAATTGTAACGTCTCTTGATCCGTCGTCACCGCACGGAATCGCGAGTTCAGAAGAGACTGATGGGTACCTGCTTGCGCCCCCTTATATACGAATAAAGGGCAGGCACGTCAGCTTAATACTGCTTACATGTTCATGGTTTACGTTATCCTGTTTACGTCCCCGATATTTGTATAAACAAATATCGCTCTAGATTCTCTGTCTTCGAAAAGAATTTAGAGACGCTCCGGTAATACCGGACTCGCCAATTATACTCGCTAGGTTTGTTATTAGAATGTTTACTGCCTCTGTTACAAAGTTAGTTTGCTTAGTTCGCGTACACTTTGTACACTTATCTTCCCGTGGAAGAATTCCACCTTATCTTCGTACTTCGTACACTTGCCTCCCCGTGGAAGGGCTTCAAACTTCTATGAACCAGCAGTGTCGCTTACTACTGGACTGTGAGTACTTGCACGGTTATTTGTATGCACGGCTAGTGTAACGTGCTATCGTATTACGAGCCCTTCCTCGTAATTGTAATGTATCCGTCGTCACCGCACGGAATCGGGAGTTCGGAAGAGACTGATTGGTACCTGCATGCGCCCTCTTATATACGAATAAAGGGCAGGCACGTCAGCTTAATACTGCTTACATGTTCATGGTTTACGTTATCTTGTTTACGTCCCCGATATTTGGATAAACAAATATCGCTCTAGATTCTCAGTCTTCGAAAAGAATTTAGAGACGCTCCGGTAATACCTGACTCGCCAATTAACGAGCCGATGCTCTGATTACCGAGTCGCTCACGATTGCCTAAATGCTGACTCAACTGTACGGTGACTTTCGTGATTTTGTCATTATTTCGCAATGACGTGTGCTCGTCGCGTGCTGCTGCATACTTCGATTATCGCGCAATGACGTTGCCGCAATAATCGAGGTATCGAGATATCCGGAGTAAAACAACGAGTCGATAGTAGCTCGATTTTACACGCTTCGATACAAGCTATTCCATTGTTCCCCCCACATGTGAGAGACCTCGTCCGCAATTCGGATCCTTTTACTTCCCCATTTGCTACGAGTACAGAGCGGTTTTTTCAAAGCCTTGTCGAGATGATAATAGATTCGACACTTTCGAATTCCATGCAACAACATCAGTAATAACAGTATTAATTAATTATTTTTCTTTCACGAGTTGTTGAAGTAATACATTTATTTTGTTTTTTTTTTTCCCCAAGAGCATAGACCATGTTCTTGTCGAAGGAGAGTTCGCCAAGTCAATATAATTCTCAATGGATGGAACAGAGAAGCGTGAGTCCCCAGTGTAAAAACCGAAGGGTAGCTGGAACACCGTCAAAGATGTACTCAACATAGTACAGAGATCGCGCAACGTCTCGAAGCGACCCCCGAAAATTTCATTACCGTAAGTTTTTTTTTTCTTCTTTCATGTCTTCGTAGTTTAGCGGTAAGGGAGTCGAAGAGACTCGATATAGAGAAAGGGGACGAACCATGCTCGTTCAAAGGAATTTATTTGCCGCGGATCAAAGCATCTTTTATCGGAAGTTGTCTGATGGGCATGAAAAGGCATCGAGGGAAGGAAAAAATAACGACAGAAAAAAAGTTATCGAGACGTATCGAATCGCAAGTCTCTTGCGTAAATAATAATGTCTCCAGTGCGTTAAGCGATGACGTATAGGATGGATGTAACGACTCTTTCGCTGAGCTCGTTCTAATACACCAAGGATATCAAGTTTTCAAACGCCGTGTGAGCGACTGACACGTGCGATAAGTGTTGTATAAAGATGGCTTCATTTACCATTTCGTTCGCAGTGTTGTAAAGTCCCACAGATAGAAATTGTAAACTCAACGCGCAAAGTTACTCTTTTCGATTGTCTCTCGCCGTCATCCACCTCCTTCTCTCGTCGGACAGTTCTTACTAAGAAACGCACCGATAATGAATGTCCTCGTCAATAATGGCGTATAAATACGGGACCCTTGCTTGTTTTTTTTCCATTCGCATCGTGAATTTCTTACGAGCTTGGATGGCTATGAAATTGTCTCAGCAATCGACCAATCATAACTCCAATCTTGATCTTGCGGAAGGAAAGACGATAATTGCTTACTGACCCAGATAGATCTTTGAGAATTTAATAAACGAGTAGCTACGATACTGCAACATTCTATAACGAGCAGATCATCTATTCATTATAATACGAATTGTAAAGATAAAAATATTTTATATTTCTAACGATTCTCGGAAATTTCTTAATTTACCGAGGATGAACTATAAAAATTATATTCAGATTCACCGCCCCCGAAGAATTCGGCGCTCTATACAATCCATTCCGCGTTCGTTAATTCCGTCTTTATTCCCCGAATCGAATTCTTGGCTGTCCTGGCCTCTTCCTCCTCTACTCAACAGATTCGCCTCAATGGAACCGGAAGTCCTTTCACGCATTCTAATTTCCCCCACCGAAAAGGACCCACTCTCTCCTCCGCGCAGGAGCAACTCTTCTTCGGTTTCTATGTAATCATATCGTATCCTCCTGTACAAAAGAAGTTGCAAAATAAATCCTCCTTGACGCAATTATCTCAAGGATTAATTCCATTTCAATAACGCGGTGTTCGAAGAAGAAATAGGGTCTCTCTTGTCGCACAAAAAATGCAATCCGTGTGTACGTTAATGATGAACATGTCTCACGCTCAAGTATTTCACTTCTGGACTTTGATAGCGCAACGCGGTAGGAGATAATGTTAAATTGGATTCGTGGTTGAGGAGGATGTTGCAGCTGTTGGATGAATTTCTGTTTTCAATTATGCCGGAGGATCTCAGAATGAGTTATATTACGATCGAGATACCAGCCGCGCGTGTACGTAAAACAAGAGAGCTCATAGAAAATCTTTTTATCATTGGCAGGAGGAAGGCTCTTGGTAAGCATAGTCAGAACGTTAAAGGGGAAAAGAATCTATTGACGACACAGCACTAACACATCACCTCCTTCTATTCCACGCTGATGCATCACGAATCCGGTCCGCATTAGCTTTCGGTACGTGCCATCGGGTCGTGCGATTTGAATTAACGGCAAAGCGCGATTCCGAACGAAGGGACACGTGCGTCAGCCATTCGTTCTCAATGTACACGTAGCACCGAGAAAAAAATATAAGTCATTTTATTTATCTTACAACAAAATTATACTGATATCCCGTTCGATAGTAATATACTTACGACTGATAATGACGAAATATGAGCGCGAATTATACGGCAATATGGAGACAGAGAAACTGATCGGACTGCTGATAAGCTCTTTTTTTGGTTCTCTCGTCATGGTGCTATATCTTTTTTTCTAACAGTGTTGGCCGATATCTGACACTTGTCACGACATCGACGTGATGTCGACGGTATCGAGTCGAAGCGTATCGATGACACGGTTTAAAAATAATTTAGAGTAATGAATCTATAGTCCTGTATTAATGTCTGCCGGTTAATCGAATGAATTTTGTTCTCGGTAGAGGGTCGAGAGATCTGCTACTAAAAATGGTAATCAGTCAAGACACAGCGATAAAATGCGTTGCGTCACTTCTCTCCTTCCTAGTCCACCCTGGCAATAATCAGAATGAAAAGGTCTTAGCGTCGGATGCTTTTCGTTGGTTCTCTCGATGAGGGGTTGACTTCGATGTCGAGGCATTGCAGGGATGGACGAAACGACACCCGGGGTTCTGGAAATAGAGCCTAGGGATCGACGCGCATATTCGAAACATTATACGTCACGGTTCTCGAGTCCAGCAGCAGCCACCCCCCTGACAAAGCTCAGAGCTGCTCGGGTTTCGACTCTCCGCCTCTGGCATGCACAAAATAACCGATATATCCCCGGCACAAATTGGCTCCATTGCTCATTCTACGGAATTGCACGAGTAATCCCTCGACAAAGAATACTACTGGTTCCGCTGCCTATTGTTTTTCGGGGCGCTTGTATTCCATCGACATTTACATAAAAATAATTAAACGGCCGATTTAGCTTTCTCTTTTAGACAGGGGAGAGGCAGAGGAATCTTGTTCCCTATTGCAATGCATTCATACATTTGATTGAATATCTCAAGATCGATTTAGCGAGCTGATTGGACGAGCCAAGGATAACACGTGCTATATATATATATAAATATTAGCAATCATGTAGACCTGGATTAATAATACTTGGTCTCGTCTTTGTCTTGACAAGTGGCGTAATGAAGCCTCCAGAAGTTTGCAGACAAATTTGCATTATTCGCGAATGAGACTGGTTGCACTCTGATGAAGCTTGTGTTTGATTAATGGATATAAAATTAATTATCAGAATTGACTGTGTTCTATATATGCATTCGGTACTACCACTACAGTTCGGAGCTCGACACGCTTGCGTAACGAGCGTTAACAAACTTTCGATCGCTCCAATCGAGCCGGTCTATGAATTATTAATCAACGCACAATTCTATCATCATCACAAATTCAATTGCTGCTTTGATTGATGAATATCTCTATCGACAAATACTCTCGTACGAGCTACGACACTCAACGCTTCAAAATAATTCGAATATTGACAGTAATATCTTGTCACAATTTTAGAGTCAAGCTTTTACCGAGCCTAAAAATATTTTCTATTGCTGGACAGATACATAACTTGGTTCATTCGTATATTCCGGATGATTGAAATAGGGACTCTCAATACTCTTTACGAGGTGGCAGTTTCGTCGGGAAAGGCGCTCGATTTTTCTTTCTGATAATTATTCCGATAAGATTACAGATTTTCAAAAAGCTGCTCGGAGATTCGCCCCTCGATCGTCGCATGTAACATAGAGATAAAGGAAGAAAATGTTTGAAGCTGTTGGATCGATTGCGTGCTCGTTAGAGTCAAATATCCTGCTTATAATAAAGACTCATTGTCTCTATTATAATTGTCTTCACCAGTCGTCTGAGTACCGATATTGGGGCGTCATAAATTTTTGTGTCCCTATTCGTACACCTTCGTTCTGTAGCTTCGCATTGGGGTGCCAAAAATGCGATTCATCAACGCGCCGAGAGTCAAGGGATACTCGTGTCAGATAACAAGGCATATACGACACTGTATGTATGCAAACTGTGCCACGCTATAATGATAGTACACCGTCGGGCGATGAATTCACTGCGTCAGACTAGCCTGCCAGAACGGTGCACGCATCCACCGCATCAATCTTCTTCGCTAACAATGTTCGCATAAATTACGCTCATCGATATCAAAGTGACGACGAGCAAAGGGGAGCACAAATAGTTGTCGAGCTTATATATAATAAATATAAAAGTGTCAAGAATATTTCAAAGCTCGGCGGTACTTGAAGTGCTCAAGTACTTTTTTAAACATATACTTTTTTAAACATATATAGTACCAAGTAGGGGAGACCGGGGCGAAATGGACCGCCTAAGCAAGTAATGCAGGGCTATAACGCTGCCGAAAGCGTAATTTATTGTTTTTCATCCAACAATGATATTATCACAGGTTTTAAAACGCGTCAGAAAAAAAATGTTTGGGGTAAGACTGGGGCTGTACAAATAGGTCGGCCTAGCCGGCTAAAATATCTTATCTTATTTTAGGATTTTATAGTTTGGCCGGCTAAGCCGTCTTACCCCCCTAATAGTGCATAATTTCGCGCATTAGGCTTTTTTAAGCCTAGGCATCTAATTGCGAAAAATAGTTTATTTCACTCGGTGCGAAAATGGCGGTTCTTGCGCGAGCTTCGCGTGGGAAAAACCCCATTTTCACACCTCGCGATATAACATTTTGTCCGATACTCGTGCGAAAAACTGTTGAGAACTCGTGTGATTTGCACCACTCGCCTTCGGCTCGTGCTGCAAACTCACACTCATCAGAAAAAGTTTTTTCGCACTCCTATCGAAATGTACTATGAAAAATGGAATTGAGAAATAATTCAAGTACAAAAAGGGCTTCGAGTCCTTGTGATACTTTGTACATTGTACTTGAAGAATCTTTCGGTACTTCGATCTGGAATATTTTGGCATCACAGATCAATAGTCGACGCTTTCGAGTTATTTTTGGAAAAGGAATTGCCGCAAGGAAATTATTTAGATGCAGTTTGTCGTTGGCGTCAACTCGAATAGTATGGAAGGAAGATTGCGTATCGCATTAGCCCACCCCGAGGCACGCGAACGAACGAAACGACGATACGGCGCTTAATGTACCGTTATGATCTTTATAGCCGTCGTTTATGGGTTCGTTTAGGCTCGAGCTTTCGCACCGTAACGAAAAAACGTATATCCTTTTCGTTTTTCTTTCGTTGCTTATCCTCTAGCCACTTCTCTCCCGTGGCTTCCACATCGACCAAAGCTTTATCCACAGCTTTCACAATTTTTCGCATCTCTGTTTGCAAATTTTTCTTCAGTATTTCCCAGTGCGAGTTTTTTTTTTCTCATGGGCCATATATTTTTCGTAGAAAGATACTTTCTCTTCCAACATATAATGCTTGTTATGAGAGCGTACAAAAAGTAATTAAATTTACTTCTGAAATCAAAAATATGACGACAGTCTCAATTTCTGTATAAGTCTGTCAGCAAGTTTTCTCGCTTCTAACGGAAGCTTATTTTAATTATAGTCAATCAGCTGAAGGGCGCGTGGTAAAGGCGGTAATTGCATTAATTGCTAAATGTCTCCCGGATCCTCTGCCTGTCACCTTCCGTTCTCGCTCGGCCTCGGGCCTACGGTGTCGGAGCTTTACTGTATACCGCCTTGGCTTCAACCATCGACGAGGGTTTTAATTCTCTTCTCTCACACTTCAGCGTATTTTATTATTATTATTTTTTTATTCTTCGTTCAGTTGCTTCTCGTTCTTCATTGCACTGATTCTTTCATTCATTTGCCACATTGCCGTCTCCGATCGATCGTAGCTTCCGCGTGCCATGCTCACTGACCTCGCGTATTCTGCAGTGCCGTTTTTATCATCCGGTACCGTGAGTGAGTCGAACTGTCGGCTTTCCGACAGATTATCAATTAGCGCCAGGTTGCCATTAGCAGAATATTACTGTTATTGCAGTAGTACTAGCGAGACATATGTTAATAGTTCAATATTTAAAGTTGACGAAAAATTGTTATTTCGCTATTGTAAAGATGTCTCGGGTCAGAGCAAAAAATTACATGGAGATATGTGGTTGAGGAATTCTTTTTTTCATTTTTCAATGTAATAACGTTACCAGGGTACTTATTTCAGTTCCATCTCAACGGAATTAAAATAATAAAAAAATGGTTTTTGGAGATTTATCATTTTCAAAACGACTCGAGTCGAGTCTAGTTAGCGCCTTGGCATAGTCTATCATTTTTTGCTATCGAAACGTTGCGGGTAAATAGCATCTGCGATAGTGTAAATTCGACTCTTGCGATCCCCCCCCCCCCTTTTTCTGGAAGTTTGGGCAACGTCCGATCGAAATCCCCCGGAAATGAAAGACGAACGTACTCGCGGCAATACCTCTGATCCAATATCGCGAGAAAAAAATTATACGGGAAATTCGGAGGAATACAGGAGATATATGTACACGGTGGTTTGGCGAGCGATTAAACTTTTCGATCGATCACGTCGGGGTTTCTCGATGCAGGATTTAAATTGAAAAATTTCTCTGGTCCCTGTGATCGTGGTACGAGGAGAGGATAAAAAGTATTCATAGTTAAAAGTCGCACGTAGCCGGCCAGGGTGCACTGAAAAAAAAATTTGCTCGCGGGCTGCCAAAGAAAAAAAATTCTTATTTCAATTCTACTTTCAATTCTTACAAATCCATATGATATTGAAACAACAACGATTGTAATACTGCCAAAGTGACATGTTATCGTTTCAATCATATATGCGATTGTAAGAATTGAAAGCAGAATTGAAATAAGAATTTTATTCTTTGGCAGCCCGCAAGCGAATTTTACTTGAATCATTGATATTTTTTTTCAGTGCGCCGCTTTTCCCACCTCGGCTATGTAATTAATAATATTCGGTCTAACATGCACGATACTCCAAGAGTCTAAATCGCAAATGATAATTAAGTCGTGTCGTTTGGTTTGTAGTAATGCGTCGATACGCAGTCGTGCTAGCAAAATATTCCCGAAGGGTGAAATAGGAATAATAAAGAAATGAAAAAGAAATAAAAAAATAAAAAAATCTGCAGCTATGCCAGGAAGGATTTATGTTTGTGATATGGTGATTCATGATATAATTTTGATAGGATGTGATATTACGAATTTTGTGGAGTTTAAACTAGGTGGAATAATTGCAAGAACAGTAAAATTCGAGAGTCATATATCAACCTGTCTGGCTTGAAGCTTCCCCGCTCACCTTTGTGTCAAGCTCTCGATGTATACCTATATGGAACGCAACTACCCGTGCGCAATGCATATCCAGGGAAAGTACCCGTGTAGACAAGGGGGTAGATAAAATTGGTATCAACGGGCGAGGATGTACTCGCGAAGGGAGAATAATTGAGTGCCAACTAGATTAATATAAAAATACCAAAAATCATTTAGTTTTAACTGGCAGTAAGTGTATAATTTTTAATTGGAGCGATGAAAAGATTTTGCTACTTGGCAGCAACGTATGAAGGGCTTATCTAAAATAAAGACTGCGACTAAAGCCGCGTGCATAAGAGCGACGTTATCTCGAATTCATCCTACGTAAAAGTTGTCAGTGAGATCGTAGATAAGTTTTCGAGGGATGGTCAGAGTTTCCCTATTGCTGCGTCTCACTACGGCAGCAACTTCTTAATGCACGACGACCTACACAAGCTCGTATTTAAGTGCGTGTGCACTTGAGCGCACGCGAACGGAATCTGCATACAGGAATAAGGGCGGCGCTCACCACGCATTACCGCGTCGTCGACGACTATACGTAACATACTGATTTTCATGCATACCCAGCAGCGAGACTTTCCTCTCGTGTACGATCGTATCGTATAATAGCGTCTGCGAAGCGGGCATACCAACGATTAAGAGCGATCAATACCGTTTATAAACTTATCAATTTATCTTCGGGTCTAAGAATTATTTTGAATAAATACCTATATATGCACCTTGTTCCAATTAATTCAGCCTTAACTATTTTTACGCGACTCTGTAGGCGGTCTCTGAGCGTGCCGGGAAGCGAATCGTTGGGGTGAATGCAGTGCGCGCGCATCAGGAGAGCACGCTGCCGCCGCTGTTTTCGCCGCTGTTTTCGCCGCCGTTGCCGTTGCCTCGTGCGAGATCCTTTCCCTCGGGCGTACACTCGCCGGAGCTATTCAGTACGAGCGCTGCCTCTGACGCGAGAGGTTCGTTCCCGGTTTTACCTCTTGCCAGTTAAGCCCGTTATACTCGACACTTCTCGGTAATAGAGATAACTCTGCTAATTGAGCTACAACTTTTTGTGCTAGTGGGATTAACTGCACAGTGGTGAGGTGTTAGTGAAGATGGAAAATTTTTGAAGATAATATAAAAAAAAAAAAACAAAAATAAAAAGAACAAGATGAGGTCCGCGAGTTTTGGACTGGCGTGTATAACCTCGATCCTCGTTCTTACAGTTTGCTCACCGAACGACGATATCTCCTCTAAAACAACGATACTCAAGTGTTGCAACTATGGTGAAGAATTGGGGAAAGCTTCGGAGGGCACAGCAGCAGCGATAGATGGAACTGCGTCGCGTTGCGTGCCGAGTTCAGTGATGTGGAAGCCCTTTATATATTCCCCGAGCAAGAGTAACGTCGTGCCGGAACTACCGGAAAGTTGGAATGTTCTCGAGGGCAAAAGGCCTCAGTGCCAGAAACCCGATCACGTTGTCACCTACGTGCCCTACAGTCAGTTCAGTCCCTTCATAATACTGGACGTCGGGCACGCGATTCTCGAGTCAGGCACCGGTGCGCAGTTCGAGCCTGGTGAATATTGCGCCGATTCCAAGGCGCTTCTCGTGTGCGCACCGAAGAAAATTCAAGCCAACAGAGCCGCCGCGACAATGAGACCCAAAGTTTATCGATGCTGCGGCGACCACGCCGCCTTTCACGAGAATCGGTAAACATGCGCGCAACGGCAAACCTTTTAAATAACGAAACTCCGCCTACTCTCGATCTTTGTTGCAGAAACACGTGCGTAGTTCTCAAAGAGTCCGCAGACGCACCGGTTCTCCTACCGAATGCATCGTCCATCGTCGAACTGGTTCCCGGATTCCCTCCGTGTCCTCATTCCGATAATTTTCGCATTGTCGGCAACGCGAAAGACGCTCTGGTCCAGCCGGATGGTGGCCTTCAAGTAAACGGCGTCGGTTTACCCCCCGAACAGTTTTGCGTCGAGAGAATCATGGAACTCGATGGGACGCCCAAGATCTTTGCCTGCAGGGAACAAACACCGCAAAGGTAGTGTAATACTTATTCGTCGAAATCATCTGCTAACAAACTTTCCCTGCACTTTGGGATATTGTAAAACCCGTGGATATCGAGTCACCCGATCAACGAGAAACATAAACTTGAAACATTCCATTTTTTTTTGCGCCTTTATTTTTCTCTTCTCCGACGCACACGAAGATAAAGAAAGGTACGCCAAACGGAATTATCCAGATCCGGTTCCTTCGGTGCCTATCGAGAGACGCGAGAAAGATAGAAGAACAGAGCAGACATTGAGACGCGACGCGTAGCCTTCAATGTTGTCTCCTCGCTTTCACCAAGGCTCAACCGACCATTATACTACTCTATTCTATACAATTATCAATCACACACACACACACACACACACACACACACACACACACACACACACACACACACACA
Organism: Stenichneumon culpator; assembly: GCA_964017025.1. Lineage (NCBI taxonomy): Eukaryota > Metazoa > Arthropoda > Insecta > Hymenoptera > Ichneumonidae > Stenichneumon > Stenichneumon culpator. The sequence continues at coordinate 11,463,320 of OZ024779.1, read as the reverse complement.
CACACACACACACACTATTATATATATATTTCATATGCGTCAACACTGACATGCAGGACGAGTTTTTTTGGTCGCACTGCAGTAGGCACAACTTTCCTAATCTAATTAACTTTCTGATCAAATTACTCCCGGGTCCGTCTGTATGTAGCGTATATATATTTATTGATTTGAGTTAAAATTTCGCAGTTTCGTAATTGTCGAGGAGTTAGGAGGTAGCGGCATGGACAATTTTATAGTGCCAAGTTCGAACAGAATATAGCGGTAGGCTACGTGTACCAGTGGACGTCGAGAAGCAACAGGGCGCACAGACGTCATCGCGCACTCAAGAGTCGAGATAGGAATGCGGAGAAGGAAAGTGGCGGGCGTGCCGTGGCCTTGGAAAATTCGAAGACTCCTTTGCCGCTCGCTACCGTCGGTCGATGCACCGTAACGATAAGCTCGCACTCGACGATGCAAAGGAAACATACGGACGCAGATAGGATACACGAATCTTGTTCGTAGCACCGGCAGCAAATCGATTACACTAAACGCTTCTACCATAGATCTCAAAAAATTTAAGAGTTTTCGTCGAAAAATACGCTCTATCCGTTACTATTAAACTATACAACTTATTGCATCATAAAGAGAAAACAAAAATGCATATGCCAACTTTGTAAAAGCGATGACCCGACAGATTATCCTAAGAGATTCGCATGTGTGCTAACCGAGAGCGCGGTGTTCCGAATTACTCACTGACAACAGCTCTGCTTTCACCGGTAAGCACACGGGATACGAACATTCACTAGCTTCCTCGAGCCGAATTTGGGAAAAACTCTGTGTCACCAGCTTCAAAAATTCATTAGCTGGTTCCTATACTTAAGTTTCCATTAAATCGTCACCTAAATTTATGACAAGTAAAAGAAAAAAAAATAGGTTTTACCATTTGGGAAGAAATAAAGTAAATTACAATGAGGTATTTTTATGGATACAATGGCGGCAATTATTGCTGATTCTTCAGTTCACTGTACTCGAAGCGCACGCGATCAAGTACAGAGAGGAAATAGCGCTGAGAGATCGCTAGATTTCTCCATGTAGTAAGCGGTACGTGATTGCCGCTTTGAATTCAATTAAATCCTCGAAAGTCCACGTAGCAATGCAGTATCCGAGTACCGCTCACTGTCCTGCTCACAACCACGCAAAGACTCACAGGTTGCATCCTGTAATTCCCGAAAAGCATTCTTCCATTAAAAAAAAATATTCCCTATGCCTCTGTCGACTTCGAGCGGGTCCATTCACAACTGCACTTTCACACTGTTAAAAGTTTACTAATCAACTTATTTGGCCGATTCTTCAACAGTTAAATTTAAAACTATTTTGTTTTGTTCGTTAACAGACCGATCGTGAAAGCTATGGACATCAGATTCACCATGTACCCGGTCAGCTTTATAATAAGCGCTATATTTCTCGCTGCTACTCTCGCTGCCGGTTGGCTTCTGCCTGCATCTCATCACGTGCTACACTGGAGATGCCAGACCCATCACGTCGTGTGCCTCATGCTCGGCGATATTCTCATGGCGATTATACAACTGGCCAGCGACTCTCTTCACGGTGGAGCATGCAAGGCTGTCGGTGAGTTATTGCTCATCCAAAATTACATTTCTATTCACTTTGAACATTACATTTTTGTTTTTGTTTTTGTGTGTGTGTGTGTTTTTTTAAGTCAACGCAAATTGTGCCAAGTCTTTATGAGATCGAGCCAATTACAAATTTTCCGTCGAAACGAACCAGCATCGGGTATAGGGGAGAGCGGGGCAAAACGGGACAGCGGGGCAAGACGGGACAGTGGGGAAAAAGCGATTTTCCAATAAAAATTTGGACGACCCATTTTGCCCCATCGATACATCTGGATTTTCTGCCCAGTTTTGCCTCACAGCGCCATCTAAGAATCATTGGAAAATTGCGTTTTGTCCCACCGTCCAGTTTTGCCCCGCTCTCCCATTTTGCCCCGCTCTCCCCTACGCTCGATTCGTTACAACTAAAACCAGCACGAAGATTTGAATTTACTCGGGGTTTTCGGGGTTGTGCACCATGGTCTATTCATTCCGCTTTTCACTCGTAGACATTTGCGCACTCAATCTCCGTTCGTCCGGTATATTCGAGAGCCCGGTTACGCGAAGCACGTGAAACATCCTCTATACGGTTATTTGCCGGGAACGCTTTCCCCTCCCCGAAACTATCCGCCGGGGTAATTATTCGGATGATGATGGTAATCCCTCACTGAGCCCTCGCTTCTGCTTCTGCACTTCCAACCGGCAAACCCTCGGAGGCTCACTTCCATTCTCCCGTCGATTCGTTTCGATCGGCCGAATCGATTATTCCCCTTCCCCCATCCCGATCGCGCGTTGCCCTCAAGAAAGGGGGTTTCGAAATACGCCACTACTCGTGAACGCCGAACCACAAAGCGGGCCCGATGGATCGTTTATCTCGTACTCGACTTTTAATAATTTTTTTTTTTTTTTTTTTTTATTCAACTTGAGGTATGACTTACGTAATTCTTTATGGGGCGACTGTGCGTTGATTCGATGTTTCTCATCGGCGAACAAGGTCCTCGTTCCCCGTTCGAACTTACCGCAAGCGCAACGAAGCAATAAGCCACTCGGTGACGCTCGCGGCGTCCGACAAATGTTGCAGTCGACTCGGGAAACTTTCAGGGCCTGAGCAAGTGCACTCTTTGTGAATATTCGAAGCGCGAGGCAATGAGATGGACGACTCGACACGGGAGAAAGGAGAAAGTGGAACGGAACGCCACCGCGTCCGACCCACATACTCGCATCGCGTGTGCGTACACACAAGCTACACATAAATGCGAGAGACCGTGAGATGCAGCTCTCCTCTCGTATCTTTCCATTCACCCATCAATTTCATTCCACCCGAGGGAACGTTATATTCATCAGCTGAAGGAGAAAAACTCACTCATTCATACACGCGAACCTTATTTTTTTCTTTTACTTATTTTTCCCCGTTGCAATTCCAAAGATCCTCATTTTCCTGTTGCTCGAACACGCACCCGAAACACGCACACGTTCATCGTAAGAAAAAAATAAAAAATAATATATATATATTTTTTTAGTGCGGTATCGACTTACAGCTCCGGTCGATCATGTTGCAACGGAATATTCGCTCGACAAATCAGATCACATGATTCGTCTGGAATTACAAAGTTTTTCAGATAAATCACTGTATGTACTTTTTTACAATTCGATTTGTTATCGATACATAAGGAAAAACCAAAATACTCTATTGACAATGAAATTAAGCGTGAGAAATTAATCATAATGTATCCTGCAAGCGTAGCGAGAATCCTTTTTTTCTCCTCTCATATTTTTACTGTTTACTCGAATATACAGAAGGAAAACTAACGGAGAGCAGTGGCCGAATGATTCGGGCCCGGGCTCACATGCGGTGGGTCCGGGTTCGATCCCCGGTCAAGCACCAACGGACTTTTCTATGCGCTTTCTATAATCCCGGTGGCTTGGAAGCCACCGTACAAATAGTAGGTCCGAAAGGAAACGGCCAGCGACACTTGAGGCGGTGAACCAAAGACTGGGGGCCTGTAGCGGGTTCGATTCCCTAGACCGAAATCCTGTAAAGGCAACAGATGAGGACCTAGCTTCGGATATTCGCTATGCGGACGACCTACACAAGCTCACCGGATGAGTGTGTATTGCGTATACATGCAAAGAGCTGGGTATGCAAGTTGAGACTGAGCCGGCCGGTAGGCGGCGCTGATAGAGAGCATGTACACGGCAAGCACGCTCAGCCGGCAGCTCTGTTAAGTCACGCACATAGCGAATCGGATGTCTGAGGCCGACACCTAGCGGAGCGCGACGAAGCTCCGGACTTGAGAATCGAACCGGCGGAAAAACGGTTAAGGAAGGAGGACAAAGAGGTCGAGTGAAGGAGCCTGTAACGTCTAGGGGTTCGGGATAAACAAACACAAAACCAGAAAGAAAACGAGAGCCAATGAATGGCATTGAATTTGAACTTATAGTTCGGACAAAAATCTCAACTCTCTTCGGCTTTCCGGGGCAATTAAATTATCCTTTTTTTTTTTGTGCGAACATTCCGGTCGCCCATATCTTTGTTGATTGAAAAAAAACAATACCCAGTTCGCGATTAAGGTTCAACTTTCTCCGTCCTACACAAAGAAAGGTTATAATTTTTTTGTCGCTTAGAAAGAAGAAAATATATTTATTACCTATATTATAGTATACAAGTTAATATAAGTGAAACGATATGGGAGATGAAAGTAAATTTTCAAGGCGATAATCCCTAATCTGTCAAATTCTTCGGGCTGATAAACTTTCGAGGGTCGAACGAACTTGGCGTCGGTCCTCGTCGTTATCGTCGTTCCCGACCAATCACAGCTCTGATAAAATCGTTGGCGACCAATCACAGCTCTGATAAACAAATGCATGCGAGATGTATTCAATTAAAAATCTCGTAATTTCGATACGTGGATTAAATATCGCCACCCTCTTTTTAGGGAAGGCATTTTAAGAGCGAATTGTTCCATCATATGAATATGCCGCGAGTGCTTTGAAAATCATTTTAAAAATTTCCAATTTTTTCATCCACACTACAATGTGTTTTTGTTTCGTCGTCTTCTTTTAATTTATTTTCGATAAGCGGTTATCCTCGCGTCTCTCGTTGGTCCCCTCAGGCCACCCGTTAACAATGGAGCCCTTTATGACTGTTAAACGATTCGTGTCCGTATAAAAATTGTAATAAGAGTCGGAAGAATGGGCGAACGGATAAATTATTTGCATTCGAGGCTTTATAAACTCATTTCCAGAGCCTTCAGTATGTGAAATGGATTTAAATGCGTTCACGAACTTAGCTGCATTGTTATTTCAGAATCGTAAGCATCATGCCTTTGCTCTAGGGTCGACGATTATTTGTCAAGCCCATTCCTTTCTTTTCCATCAACCTTCTCTGCGTTAAACTACAACGCATCGCGAATTTTTTCTCTACACTGGTACAGACTCGATTGTCGACTTGGCTCATTAATAAAAAAAAAATCTTTCTTGCCAATCAATTGGAAGATATTGTCTTAGCGAGTCTCATATTCATAAATATATTCTTCTTTTTAGAAAAAGTAACTAGTTCGAATGTTGCATTCAGCATCTCTTGTGCGTCTTGGCTAATCGTGACGTGGTAGTGCGTCGAGTAGAGTTCTCATCTCGCTTACTCTTACATGCGCGCGTGCCTGGCAACGATCCTTTCGACGTTACGTTTATTACGGCTCTCCTTCTTTGCCGGCCATTTCTGGACCGCAAATATGATTGAAGCGTGTGCATGAAGCCTTGTCGCAGTCTCCGAAGGCACCCCCCCCCCCCCCCCTCCCTCCACCCACGTATTATAGTGCGTTGAGATACATATCTATATATTTTCTATACACATTGTTTCGCCAACTGTCTCCACTCTAAATTTCGTCTTGTTACATCAATCTGGAGCATCGAGAGGCTTCCCGATACTTTATCACGATCCGAATAATCAATGTTCAATCAGTCCACGCTATAAATCACAATCTAAAAAGGTTTTTAAAAAATTAAATTTTAATACGAATTCATGAAACAATCCATTGGTGAATTTTCATAAAGGCCCAATAAAGGTTTGTTTTATATAGCTCCGACGAACGGAATCATTGATTTTGTTATATCATAATATTTCAGTCCGTTATTGGCAAATGCTGTACATGCTTTATCGTCCATTCGACTGTAGATTTTTTTCTAAAGACATAACATTTCGTTCAAATTCACACGAATGACCATTCGTTTGTATCGAACAATATATAACGTGTGCACGGAAAGAAGTCCGATTTCGAGGAAGGTGGTTTTGAAAGAAAAAAAAACGTGTATATCCCTCGGGGTAGCAGACGCTCACGGCGGCGTAGCTAGCAGGAGGATTTGATAAATGACCGTGAGCAGAAAGCGCGATGAGGGAGCGAAATAGAGCTCGACCCGTCGTTCACATCCAGTGCGCTCGCAAAGCCGGGTGTGACGTTGCTGCTGCTTTTGGTGCTGACATTGCTGTTGCTTCTGCTTCTGCTTCTGGTTCAACCCCTCTCTTTCCTCTTCTCTCGTATAACAAAGTCAAGCATATGGATTCACTTTTGTTCACGCACGCGGAAGAAATAAAACGAAAAGTCTGTACGGTGAAAATTCTTCGATACGAGAGAAAAACCGGACAACTAAGCTGTACCTCGGCCAGGCAGCGATGTATTACTTGGCTCTTATCTATTAAAGTATTTATTTAACGAGGCACGAAGCTTTGTAATCCAGAAATTATTTTCTCGATTTACGGACTGACGTCTGCAGAAAAATCATTCCTTCACTTGTATACAAGCAAAAGAATGTTTTAATTTCCGTTTGTTTACTTAAAAAATGACTGTAGTCACAGCCCCAGTATTGTCATAGCGCCGTAAAGCACTGTATTTATATCGTAAAAAATATATAGCATATATGCATAGTAATATAGTAATATACATTGGAAATAGTGAGGGAGGGAGAGAGACTGTGATTATGGGATTTCTCTGTATTGCCGTCGTAGGGACGTTAATTCCTTGGGGCGAGAAATCGCTGAGGGTTGAACGGGAAGGGACCGTGGAGTGAAAGAGAAGGGGGACAAGCCGAAAGAAGGAAAAGGCAAAAGGTTACGGTATAGCTGGTTTGACGCACCGCGACGACGATAAATCGACCGTGAGGATTCTGTATGGGGCAGAGTCACACCCGTGAAATGAATCTCTTCCTTGCGGGTTTTCTGGGACAGATGCGATAAGATGAATTATTTTAATTGTCGAATAAAAAATTCAGTAATTAAATCCGTCTCTAAATACAATCCAAAGCCGCAAGAAGATCGAGAATACAGGAAGAGCCTGCGGAATGAAACAGAGAAAAAATCGAAAATGGTAGTATTATAACGGAAGAAAACGGTCCGGAGACTCGGGTCAAGAGGGACGGGTTGGCTCGGACGTGACAGTACGCTGGGCACATTCTGTAACCGCTGAAACTTGAGGAACAGCGGTGGAATAAAGCAACGAGTTTGGGATGGCGTCGTCACATAGCGCATAAGCCGAATGACAAACAATGATAAATAAATGACAATGATCATTGTCCAGAATGGAATATTAGGATCGAAACTAAAGAGATAAAAAGCTTGAAATCGCACCGATAAAAGGTGAATCAGACAGCGTCAGAAAAAAGTATAATACAGCATTCAGTAAATACTATGAATAAAAATAGTACAAGAAGATAAAATTCAGTTGGCTGAAATGGGAAATACGAGGTTCGAGTAAACTTTCTCTCGTTCGGTATCAAACGACGAGAGGGTGAATAACTGGGTACTCGAATAGGATTATCATCGTCTCTCGCGCTCGTTCGTTTTATCTCTCCACTTCTCGCTCGTTTCTCCCTTTTCGTATAACGGTGCGATATGTTATATATATATACATATTATACTCTCGACTTGAGCCGGACATTTTCCGCAGCAGAGAAGAGAGCAGAGAGAATCATCGACGCGATACGATCGCCACTTGACTCGTCTCTCCGGTTTTCCCATGGCTATGCGCACGCTCTTTTGCCCTCATCCAACGAACTTTGAGTGGAACTCGAGTGGGCTAGCTCATGAAAACAGCGATAGATACGGATTTCACATGGTTCAGTCATACGCGAAAATTCCAATTCAAACCCCCAAATTGACCCACGCGCATTGCGCTTATCTTGCGATAATTATTATTGTTTTTTTTCGATAGGAAGCTTTGCTTTTTTAGACATCACGCATGGACGCCCGCGTCTGCAATTCCAGAAGGGATATGAAAAAAGTAATCTCATGAGGAACAAAATAAAAAATCTCTGCGAGACATCTCGTCTCTCAATCTGACGTTGAAGGAAAAAGGGAGGGTAGAACGGTAGTGGTACATAACGTCGTTTCTGGGAGGCCGGCGAGACTGGTCTCGAGAGTGTTAGCGTGGGAAAGAAAGGAAAAAAAAAGGTTGAAAAAAAAAAAGCGAAGCTCCAAGTAAAAGAAGGATACAAGGGAATTTCAAGCTTGCTGGCGCCAAACGCCGACCGACCAACCATACACATTTTTATTTCCTTTTTGCGGTTCTCCTCTCGCGCGTTTTCGCTCGAATAACTTTGCTACGCTTGGGTTCTCTCTTCTCTCTACGTATACCGTATTCTTTCTTTATTTTTAAAAATCCCGTACCTCCCTTCCATCTCTATCCTTCTTCGTTTTCAGGCCGGGCTGTGCAGCTTTCTTCCGCATCGCGCTTTATATCGCGTGTTTTTCACCGATTCCCAGTCGCACCGTTGCATATATATATATATATACATATATATATATATAAATGTGTATACACGTCTACAATCACGAAAAGCGGCGGCACGAATATGTTGGGAAGTTTGTTTCGTCAATTTCCTCGCAGGGGAAGAGAGAGAAACAAAGTGCAAAGATGCAAAAGCTGTAAGGTAAACGAAAGCTTACACAAAAACTTGAAAATTGAAATTTTCATACGGCTTTCGCACAATATTCCTTCATTGGCGAAGCGTCCTTTATGAGGAAGCCAACAATATTCGTTTTTTTAATTTTAAGAAAAACAGGAAGAATAGATTGAAAATAGCCTCAAAACGACGTATTAAGAAAATTTTAGTTAACGATTTTTTACAGCAAATTTCGCGGTCAATTTTGACCCTTTCGATTTGATGAAATGTCAACATTTTTTTATGTGCACGAAAAAAGGTGCAAAGTATTTGACACATGGATTGATTTATCACTTTCTGACTCTACCTGAAGAAGAGTTACGCCGAAGATAATTCTTTTTGCGATATAATGTTCATCGGTCATCTCGTTAACTACTCGTTTGATGGTGTAACCACATACGAATTTATTTTTAGAGCACAGTATACTCTACGAAAATCGCCCACTTTTTAAAATATATATATATATTTTTTTGTTTATACCCTTGCCCATTATACATACGCATCGGGATTTTTCCTTGCTTCACCATGCATCGGCCAACACACACTGTGTTAGCGATCTCACCCAGGTAGTAAGATTGGAGAGCTTTGTAATATAAGGAACGTGAAGGGGTCGTCTACGCACAACCATATGGGCAGCATGCGATGCTATATGAGTCTCGAGACTCTTTGACCATCGTGCACGGTCTCATATTACATACCTGCTTTCCAAGGTCTATTTTTTTTTTTAACTTCGTTCGCGATAATTTCCGAACGCGAAGCCCTCTCGATCTTTGGCTGCTGCTGCTGTTATATGTTTACTTTCTGATCGACCCGGCATCAGAATGCCAAAGGAAGAAATTATATACTCTATGCAGAAGTGTAGGTTCCCGCTTATACGTAATTTTAACGAGATTGAAAAAAAATGTATTTACAAAGTTCCATTAAAAAGGAACGAGAAGGGTTTCCCCTTTTCGGTTTTTTAACAAACAAAAATGTTCATGAAATTTTTTATGAAACTTTTTATACTTTTTAACATTTTTTTTTTGCTTCGTCTTACATCTTATTTTATAGTTTGCTGCGATAAAAGTACTGGAAAAATAAACTCTATGCTTCGGAAATAAGGGCTAAACCGTTGAATGAATCTATAAGAATAATAAGCTGCGAATGCATTAGCGTAATTACGTGATGGACGAGGCGCGAGACAGATTTTAGAAGCAATGAATTTATATGAGGTATTCCATGTGAAATCGACCGGTCGAGAACACGAGTCTGTCCAAAAAAAAGTTGTAATTTTACCCCATTCATGATTATTTACAAGGGGTTTTTTGTAATTTTTTTTCAGAATTTTTGGATCGTATTTTTTTGAGATATCGAAAAATTGAATTTGAGATTCTAGAATTCTTTAAGAAAAATCAAACACGACTTACTGGCTGAAAAAAAAATATTTTAGTCTATTTTTCATAGAAATAAACGTTTATTGCATTAAAAAAAAATCTACAAAATTTAGTTTTCAAAAGTTCATTGAAACCTGCAACTTTTATGTCTAAAAGTTTTTTTTTTTGTACGACTAATAGTTTTTATGATGCAGGGGGTTTTTTAAAAAGTTCAATTTTTCGATATCTCAAAAAAATACGACCCAAAAATTCTACGGTACGACGTGGAAGCGCACTCGTCGCTTTTCCCTTGGAAAGAGTGATACCAAATGCAGCACAGAGGCCGAGTCTTCGAGGGAAGCTTTCCGTACCAGCCAAGCGAGTATTGTTTTTTTTTTTCCTCCGTCGTTGCATGAGCTACGACGGCGACGACGACGACGGCGGCGGCGACGACGATGGCGGCGGCGGCGGCCCGGTGATGGTGGTGTCTCTAACGAGTTCACCGGCTTCTGCTTTGAGACGGAAGAGCAGAGAGAAAGCTTTAAAACCAAGGGTTATAAAGGGGGAAAAAGAACGAGTGAACGAGATGGGAGACGGGGCTGAGAGAAATACCGGAGAAAGGGCTCTTTCGGTACCAAAACGAATGCAAGCCAGTCCATGCAAAAAAACCCAAAGAAAGTCCCTCAGTCGCCCAGTCTACAGAAACTATCGCTACGACAGTATGAAACATCGCAGTACATTGAAGTTCCTTAAACCCTTGACATAGAAAATATTTCACAATAATTGTACATGGTTTTGATTTTTTTTTTGTGTGTGAAAACTGCTATTTTCAACACAGCAAATTTTTGAGAATGACAAAGGCATCAGCGGATTCCATCTCGCTATAGGAGTGAAAACAATGAAAAGAATAATTACAAAAATGGTTGCTACAATACACAGAGAATACAGAGAATACAGAGAAATGTGTTCGACAGCTAGGAAAATCTGAAGCCCTCGTTGTAGAAGCGAATGAGTGATTTTGCTTCTTCGAAATCCGAGAAATCTTTGTTGTGCTCCTGCCCGTTGCTCTATGGCCTGCTGGCTTGTACCTTCTTTCAAGGTCTTCGCTCCGCAGTCTGGAGGGCATCTGCGATGTAGCGAACTACCGAGGTATACAGTCAGAAGGTAGAGCGTCACGTGTGCGCCCTGAAGGACTAACCAGCCGCCTTAGTGCTGTGTTCTCTGTCTGCTACGGAAGAAGAGCCACATGTTAGAGAAAAAATATCCAGCTGGCACGTGACGCATCAAACCCCGTGCTGAATTGTCATATTATTTTTCATTTTATAGCTGTCGTTAAAAAAAAAACTTTTTGCTTTCATAGTAAAAGAGCCGAAAGTGAAAAGGAATCGTCACGGGTTATCTGAGCAATAACAGTTTCACGCTTTTACTTCTGCAGCGAGCTTCGTTGTACAGTATCCTTTTTTTTTCTTCGCTCTTCTCTGTTTCCACTCGTTCTTTATTATTATCTCAACTTTTTTCTTCATCCCGCTGATGACACTTGGCTCTCTTCTTTCTTACTCTGTCGCTATTGTACCAAACAAACAAATTCTTCACGAAGTGGAACATGCGACTCGTCCCATCTCGATCTTTATTTTTCTCTTCTTTCTTATGTTTTTTATTTCTATTCCATGCTATTCTTCTTCTTTCATCCGCGGTGATTTGTACTACGAACTTAAAGACTCGCAATATAACCGGCCGGCTCGCGTCGAACAAAGAAGGTGTGCAGGAAAGCGGAGAAAAGAAGGCCGCGATCGGCCGGTTCTCCGGTAAGTAGAGCGTGAAGCATAAGTATGCTATCTTGACTCTCATGTACGTGTCTCTCGGTGTGCGTGCGTCCGTGCGTGTGTTGTATCAATACGCCTGACTGTTTTATCGGTGACCGAATGTATGTAACATCGGGTGAGTTAGACGCACACCTTACCTCGCATCTGCCTCCGGCACAACGTCTTGTCCACCATTAAGTTGGGGGTTTCTCCCCTAGTGAGCTGAATGTCGCTCACTAGGGGAGCGACATTCAGCTCCCCTAGTGTATTCTTGCAATCCAGCTAAACGGGAAGTCGACGGATCTGGAAAAACAGATCTCACGCGGACATAGAGCAATCAAGACTGCGGCTATCAAGAATTAACAAAGTATGAAAAATTTTCGTTGCAATAAAATCGAGGTTTCGCGCCTGACTCTGTGTGAATTTTGTACACTGAGAGAAGGATCTAGTAAAAATTACCAATCAACTAAGAAAAATTACCATAGAATATAGTAGTACGGCGCCAGGGCGCCACCTATGGCAAAAAGTCTCAGAATTTCCAAGAATTTTTACCATAATATCTAAGAAAAATTCTTATAAATCCGGTACTTCCTACCATAGGTGTCGCCCTAACGCTCTACTACTATATGCTATGGTAATATCTCTCAAGTGATATAGTATTTTTTAGTAGATCCTTCTCTCAGTGTACAGTCACATCGCGCTTTCTCAGTGCTCAGCTATTTGTGCAAAAGCATGCATATGCGTACTCGGTGAGATGGAGGAATGCTAAGGGTTGATGAGAGCCTTGTATGGGTGTACGTTTTGTAAACGCCCGAGACGGCAGAACGATGTTAAGAAATTGTAGCGATGGTAAAGTAAAAAGAGCTCGTTACACTAACGATGAGGAATTATCGTCATAGGGCTTTTACTCGTGTGAGAGGGAAGTGACGTAAAGGATGAGGGATGATGAGGCCGTGAATAGTGAGAGTGAGCAAGCACTGGAGGAATTTTATTTCTGACAGAGTGTCTGATCTACCGGAAATCACGGAAATATGAATAAACTCTGCAGATCCTCTCCGTCAAGAAACCTAACACATATGCACTACTCCATATAACTGTACATATTTGGCGGTTCGGGCGCGCAAGGTAAAATCCAATTTCATTTTGATACTCACAGCTTATCGAATCTGAGCCAAAATCGCAACCGTGTAAATAACGTTATGCACCGTGCTACACACATATGTTATTCGACGGTTTAAAAACATTACCGACATCTATATTTTACACATACTGGTTTGGATTTATTTATTGATTTTTCATGTTGAAATTTTGTCTCGTACCTACATGCAAAGAGAAGTGAGACTCGACAGATGGTTTTAGGTGAAATAAACCTTCAGCCCCACCACAGTTATGCTCCAACTCACAATTCTCACTATCTTGAAACGTTATTATTAGAGTATTGTGCGGATACCTTGAACGGGCGTAGGAAACACACTCAACGGTTATGCACATTATGCGAACCTTTACAAAACGCTTGGACAATCGATCAACCGTCGAGACTCGCTCTCGCCCCAATGTCGATGCATGTACCACTTATTATTTATGTTGCCCGTCGGATTTGTAGCTTCCTGGTTTCTATGCGGGATAATTGGCTTTCAATTATAATAAAAACATAATAACAATAATATCAGTTTCCCCTAAAACTTTTGTAACTTTTGTGTACCTACAATTGCATGAATTGTGTCGATGGTTGGCGCAGCGAGTGTCCGAGACGGTTCACACTCTTCGCGACAGTCTCGACATATTACTGCCCACCGTAGATTCTTAATTGTGGCACGAATCGAGGTCGACGAACTGGCCAAGTTGCAAAGGCACGTTCGCCGCAGCGATTATTCGCGCGTGGACGAATCAATTTTTTTCTTTTTTTTTTAACTTATTACGTTTCTCATAGCTTCGAATGTGCATAAGCTTAATTTTTTTTTGTCCTTCGATGAGTCATTATCAGATGTTTCGATGGTATAGCGAAAAACACGCGAGAGAAGCTTCGAGGCATTTTAGACCGCGTTCGTTTTTTTTTTCCTTCCTTTCTGTCCATTCACCGTGTAATATTATCCACGTGTTATACAGCAAAGGCGTAGCCAGTCTTTTCTTACACTTCTATTTTTACCGGAACCCAAAGATCCCATTATGTCGAAGCTTAAGCGCGAAGCCTTGGAAAGTTCCATCAGCGACTCGCTATAAATATTACAAACATCCAAGCGCCCTTTCATCTAGTTCTTTTTGTTGTTGTTCTTTTTCCCCACCTAATAAATTATTTCCCGGTAATAATATCCAGCCGTGCGAACCATGAGTAAAACAAAGCGACAATTTCATCAGAGATTCTTGACGTCCTATTTTTACAGTGTCTTGAGCGAGCTTAAAAATACTTCGATGCTATTTCCATGCTTGTTATTTTTTTTTTTTTACGCGTTCCATTATGGTTGCTAATAATCGTGTGACGGAATTTTAGCGAATGCTTTCGACCACCTGTCACGCTCCGGCATAGTTGAACATCGCTTCTCTCTCATTGTGCGAGTGTCTGTGCATGCAAAACTCACGAGCATTGGATTCGTGCGCGGATATTCGATGCACTTCTCGTTTCATGCAATATCGAGGCTACGGTTCGTGAATAACCGGCTTGTCACATACCTCAGCTACATATAATCGATAAAATCCGTACGCCGGGATGACTTCGATTATTGTATTAACACGTTCCAAACGATGGGAATTAAATAATACAATACGTACGTCCTGCGAAGCGGAATTCAACCTGTCCGCCCTCTGTTTAATTACAAATAAAATCTAACGCAGAGAGAAAATTTATAAAATGTTGAACACTTTGTGGCGCGTTTCTCTGTACTCGTCGTTGTATTTTTGAGGCACGGTGGTCTTATGACTTTATTATCAATTTTATTGTTAATGTTGAGGCACCTGACACGAATAAATTACAATATCTATCTATCTATTTAACTAAAATCTGTAAAACGATCCGTAAGGCATATTTCCGGAAGTAAAGTTTTACAAGTAAAATATTTAATAAAAATTTCTCGGCTGCGATGCAAAGAACGTCTGATAGAATAGTCAGTGTTGTATAATGGCGACGCGTAGCTTTAACAAAATGATTTGCGGAATGGGATCTATGCCGACAAGAGGAATCGTTGGCATTTTGCCCGAGACGCGGAGCTCCCTGGCACCGTACATCCTTGCTCGAGCCGTGGATTTTCATTTCTTCGACGCTATAATAACGATCGGTTTAGCCGCCTCCTATTGCCCTATGAATCTCCGCCTCTCTGGCTATGAATTTTTCTGGCTTACGTTTTCGTCTCGACGACTAGGAGAGAAATCTGCAGTTGGCCGTTAGCGGTGTCGAGGAAAGTTAAAACGGCTTCGCGATAAAATTTCGACTCGAACTGAATTGACGCCGAGAAATCGCGGTCGCAATGCGACCAGCGATCGAATTTTCCGGATGCTCCCCGCGTATGGGGTATGATTCGTAGGTCGCCGGAAGTCAAGCGTCGCGCACGGTAACAGCGGTAGTGAATTTACGGTGAGGCTCGGTGAGGGCTCTAGATGAATGCGACGGGAACGTCGTTTCCTCCACGAGATTCATGCCGCGTTACCGCCGCACACCATCCCTTGCTGGAGGCTCGCCGAGAGACGGGCGGGTGGACGTTCGCGTCTACCCGCCCGCAGCACGCGCTTCGAATATAAACCTTGGCTCGGGAGTTTCCACGCCACCCTGACGGTGTTGCGGCTGTGGCTTTCCCGAGGGAATTCGCCGAACGGCGAACCTATATATACTCATTGCCCGGAGCCAACCGATGCAACGCACCAGAGATAGAAACCCACCAGCATGAGTGTACGAACAGCCCCTATGAACGCATTTTTTTACTCCGCGGCTTTCAAAACCCACGAACGATTCGTCCCTATTTTTTTTCACCGAGCAGATTTCTCATCAATGTCGGATTAACAAAATGGATACGTTACGTGTATCGTGTGCACTAAACGGTATTCCTCGAGCCACGAGAGTCCAGTTATATTAACTAACGAGTCAGTGCGAGAGTCGTCACTGTTCAGGTACGTATACGATAAAATTCGCGTTATCGAAACGCGCGGCAAGAATTTATAATTGGGTCGGCACATCTCGTACGACAATACGAGCATAGTCATGTGCTTAAGGATATCTTGACAGTAAATAGCATCGAGTTTGCGTGTAAACAAACCGTGATGGAACATTAACCGTTAGCTCGAGGCCTTCGCGAAACTAGAGACAAAGGTCATGGCGAGTGGAAGGTTGGGTGGGAGGGAGGGAATGAGATAGAAACGACTCAAGGAGCTTTGGCTCAGGCGGAATTGGTAGTTTAGACAAATTACATTTATCAATTTATTCAATTGATCGAGCCAACTTCACACGAAGCAGCGAAACAAAAATTTATAAAAGCATATGCAGACCAATAATCGAATGCGGCCATCCAGGTTTTCTCAGCTGCGAAGAGACCGTCTTAAAAAAAAATAATAAAAAATAAAAAAATAAAAAAATAAAAAAATAAAAAAATTGAAAACGGCCGAAACCTTAGCACTAAGGTTTCAGCGTTTGTGACATTTATTGCGTCTGTTAATGGTCAAAATTAAACTTGCTTCTGATTTTTTTTTTTCGAATAATTTGCTGATGTATCAATTCGTCTTGTACGATATCCAGACCGACCGGTCTACCGCGGCGAACATTCCGCATATTTGATATGTCCGACGACTGTATCACATATCATCTCACGCTAGGTACTCGCTTCTTTTTAGTATGCGATACAGCAAATATCACGGGCCGGTAATAATTTACGTCGCTGTGCGAAACACATTTGTGTAATAAGTACGATCGTTAAAATTCGTGATTTCCATGCGTAAATATGCTCGAGGGAGGGCGCGGTGTGTGGTGCGCATTGCAACGCTCGTCCCGTTTCCCAAAGAGTGATTCTGTGTGTGTGTGCGCGCGCGCGAAAAATTCAAATCGTTATATCTCTCTCTCTCTCTCTCGACAACAGAAGAGAATCCGCTTTAGTTGCTCTTTAATTATTCCCTTTTTTTATTAATTCATAATTATTAATCAGACTTGCAGATCCACAGTCGGTCTCGTGATTTATAAACTTTTCTGCGCGTTCAATCGATGAATTGACCTCCGCAAATTTCATGTGAAAAAAAGTCATCACTTTTCACCCCATGTAGCTTTAAATCCAGAAGATAGCCAAACTGCAAAAAAATAAAAAATCTTTTTTACAAACCACATAAAATATCGAGAAACAAATCCATATTAGTGATTATTGAACATTTAATACAGGATATATTGAAAAAGGGAACGGCATATGTTTAAGCTGAATTTTGCCCGTTTTCGAGCTATACGTACTCGAGAATGTCCAAATAAATGTTTCGGCTTGTACCAAGTTATAATTGCAACGAGGTGTAATTAGTTTTGGAAAATTTAATTATTTCCACGAGAGCGGTGGTCAGCTGTGGAATTCGCGATAAATGTTCCTCCCTTTAGCTCACACACAAACTTGACTCTCATCACCCCCACCCCTCCCCCTCCCCCTCTTTCTGACTGGAGTCGTAACGCGGACCCCTTCGCACACGTTCTGTTTATGCATATATATATATAGGATACAGATATATAAATGACTCGCAATAGGGTGCGTTGCTGTTAGCAAAACGCGTTTTCACCGGTAAGCGCAACGGTTCAGACAACTTGTTCTGGCTTCGCCGGTATAACACACGACACACGCCGACTCGCCGGTTTTGTGCTTATTCTACCTCCCTTAATACGTATATATGAACGTGGCTGATTGTCACTTTGCAAACGCTCCGCCGAGGGCTAGGAAACCCGTGGAAGACTTTAACTTGTCATTCATGACGATAACAACCGAGCTATTATTCTGAAGCCATTATATAAATGATACAATTCACTCTCCCTTAGCGGCTTTTCCTACTCTCGACGCTTCTTACAACCTGAAAACAATTCTACTTATAACTCTTCATAAAAATGTAAAATTCGTCTTGCGTCTGTTAACCACATTGTTCGAGTTTCTTTGTCGGAAAGCTATACAAATCGCAGCAGATCTCATCGTGATTCGTAATGGCCGAACTGTGAGACTTGCGAATCGAGGGACCCACAGACCAATTTCTAAAGACAAAGGTTAACAAGTCTCTAAAAAATTTATGGACCTCGTTTCGGTTGCTATATAGGCTCTGCGGCGAGTTCTCAACAGAGTGCCTTCAGCAAGCAATGTTCCGCACAAAACCCGATCGCAACAGAGTGAGAGAGAGAAAGCCGCAAAATTTTCGCTTTCGCGGTCCGCAGTCACCCTCCTGAACATTTAAGCCCCTCCCCCGAAGAGGACAGCTTTGAGATACGCTACAGCGAAGACCCATGAATAATTCTTGGCGAAAACGTCGTCGACGTTGTACGTTTCGTTGTGTAATAAGTACACGATGCTATGAAGGGTCATTTTTGTCCCGTTTCTCTTATACCCTACAGCTTTTACATTATATATTATATCAAATATTGATCGAAAGAAAATCGTAAGAATCTTCAATCGTACCGACGAGTAAATATCTATGGGGTGTTCCATACCAAGTGGGCCACCCTAATTTTGCGTGGTCTCAAAAAATGTTCACACATTTTTTTTTAAGTGGCTCATACTGTCAAAATTGTGCACAAATTATTTTCGATTTTTGAACCTTATCGTTCACCGAAAATTTAATTACTTTTTTTTTAGTTTTACTTACGATTTGCTCTATCTTTAAAACTATCGATTGCACAAAAAAATGTGTATCAATGAAAGTTTAGGTATTTGAATGTACTTTATGAGAACATTTTTTCATAGCCACTCCGAATAATTTTCAGTCTTTTTTGGGCAAAATAAATACGTAATATTTTTTTTCGTTGCGAGGGACCATTTCGATTTTTTTTTCAGTTCAGTTCTTTCGGTTCGAAGAATGTTTAAACTTTACTATGTATTGGACCGCATAATATATTTTCTATAAATGTTTGTTTGCTACAGCAATAATGGCGCACTTCTTCTTCCTCGCTGCTTTCTTTTGGCTCAACACTATGTGCTTCAACATCTGGTGGACTTTTCGGTAAGTCTTGAAGCTCAAATTCACTTTTTCTTCTGAACGTCGCTAATTTCTCATTAGTAATTGAAAGTGCAACCTGGTGCACTAACACTTGTGCGTGCGTGCGTGCGTGCGTGCGTGCGTGCGTGCGCGCGAGCGTGTGTTCTCATCCTGGCCGATTCGTAGGCGCCTTAAAGATTGTTCATTCGCCAGTTTTTACCGAAATCATCGCCGAAACTATCCTCCCTTCAGTAGGTAAAGTTTTCACTACAGTAACACAGTCTACTAGCGAGATAACTGTTGGTGCTACACTGAAAAAAAAAAAATCAATTCTACTTTCAATTCTTACAATCGCATATGGGATTGAAACGATAACATGTCACTTCGGCAGTCTTGCCGTCGTTGTTTCAATATCATATGAATTTGTAAGAATTGAAAGTAGAATTGAAATAAGAATTTTTTTCTCTGGCAGCCCGCAAGCAATTTTTTTTCAGTGTACTTCAGCAGCACACATTAATGCTTCGGTATTCGCATTCTCGACTGTTACGAGAGGCTAGCCGGTTAATTAGAAAGTTTGTTTCGCGAACGAATGCGTGCAACACTTCGCTGTTGTTACGGACCTCAGGCTCGATGACGTGAACAATTAATCGACGAAAAAATAAAGAATAAATACCTGATGCAATATCGGTTGAATAGAATATAAAAGAGCGAAAAAGAAAAGAATAAAGATCACTCAGTCGACTGGTTAATTAATGCGAAACAATACCGTCTCTCAGTCATTCCGATCGTGATGGCCAACTGACGGTGCCTGCACCTTCCTTTTTTTAACAACACTTTTTTATTGCTACACTAACCTTATATATTTTGTTTATTTCCTCGTAATTTCCCCAATATTCGGAGAAACTTTATTCAATGCAACGCAACTTCCAGGTGCACTCCCGGTCGTCGCGCTCTCAACCCGTCATCCATAATTGCGCGTGAAACGCTCCCAAGTGCATTGTAGTAATATCGCCATCCTATATAGGTATACACTCATTCAAAAGCATACACACGCTCACACTGCTAAGTGCACTGAGTGCACTCTTTTCTCACCAAAGATGCCACGTTCCTCGCATTTCTTGAAAAGCCACACGCTCCGCTACAGGCACAAACCCTAGAAATCTCCCAGCTTGTTTCTTCCTCGTCTCTTCTTTCTTCCTAGGCAATACGCCTATGTCTAGCAAGTTCCTAGGCTTTCAGAGAGAATCGCCGGGAAGCCTCGCCATTCTTTTGGCACGTCACTTGCAACCATTCGAGTAACTATTCGAGGCTTCAGCCTTTCCGTAAATAATAAAGTTTGTAATTCTTTGATAGTGAAGTTTCTCTCACATAGGGTATAGGTTAGTAGGGAAGCTCGGGGCGAGATGGGCTAGTGAAAAAACAGGCCCAGGCGGGGCGTGATGGGCCGCCCTAAAACTATGAAAATCTAAATAAAAACCTGGATGGAAAAAAATAAAAACCTTTTGTAGGCAATGACCGAATAGGGAAGCGAGGCAAAATGGACTCGAAAGGTAGCCTTGCAGTTTTTTCATGAAATTTTTTCCTTTGTTTTCAATCAACTGCTACGTATTCCGACGTATCTTTGCGCGCTGAACACGAATCCGGCGACCTTTTTGGTCTGGAGTACAATGCGACATTAAGGGGCTCGATTTTATGCACGATTTTATGCACTTGGCCGGCCAAACTATAAAATAGATTAGCCGGATAAGATTTTTTAGCCGGCTAGGCCGGCGTGTCTGTACAGCCCTAGTTTCGCCCCAAACATTTTGTTTTTTTTTCGGACGCGTTTCAAAACCTCTGAAAATATCATTGTTGGATGAAAAACATTAAATTATGCTTTCGGGAGCTTTGTAGCCGCATTATTTGCTTAGGGCGCCCATCTCGCCCTGGTCTCCCCCATAGCTCTCGCAGATAATATTTGATTCGTATATGGATCAAGAATCAGACAGTAGCAGTCAAAGTCTAATATGCTCGCTGCATCTCTTCTTTTTCCATGATACATTCGAATCTCCGCAAACTGCGCTATATTCGTAAATGTAATTAGTCGGTACATCCAAAAGCTCTTCGGGAACATCGGGAACTTCGGGACCTCGACAGTCTCGTGTTAAGTTTGACAGAGTTTCGAAACATTTACACTATACGCATGTACATCAGTGCTGAAACTTCTGAGCCTCCCGAAACAGTCTCCGGTGGCTTCGAAACTGTTCGTAAATGCACCACTCGGCAGGCACCCCATCGACTTTCAGAGGTGTACCACGTTGGCGATGCAAGACTGCAGTTTGGGCACGGATATTAGCCGACCTACTGCCTTATGGCTTCTGCTTGTCTAACACAAGCGGGGCGTTGGTCAAAACCGCTAGCTTTAGGGCGAGAATCGCAGAGCGTGAAGTTCTATATTCGAAGTCAACTAAAGCCTAGAGCATGTCCCATCCTTGCTGCGGTCCTGATCGCCAACTCGATGTCGAATCGTACCTCAAACTTTCAGCACCAGTTCTATCCGACATTCGTCGATCTTCCTCGCTCGACATTCTCGAATCCTTAAAATTGTATTCTTCAACACGAGTTACATTCAAGACGGGAGATATCCACAACGTTCCGAATAGAAGCGATTATATTCCAGAATCGAATACATACCAACTATACAAGTCTCCGAGATATAGAAAAAAAAAAAAAAAAAAAAATCATAACATGGCCGGAAACTCCTCGAAAAGATCCTGGACGCCGCAGGGATTTTCGTGAGGTTCTTACAAATTTCTTCTACCTCGATATAGTGGAGTTATATATAATTTAACGCGGCTGGTTGGTATATAAGGACAGGTCTATAAGGTTGTGATGTAAAGACGGCGGCCATTGGGCTTTCATATAGCTTCGCTGCTACTGGTGGCCAGCATGAATAGATTTCTATTAAAATTTGTATTCAAAAGAATACCCACACATACACACATTCTTTTTATACAATTCCCATGCGACAGAAGTTGAAGCAGTGATGTGACCAAAAGAAAAGTTATCGTAGAAGGTCCGTCAATTTATTTCATAAAGTTCTATTACTCGATTAGCTGCAGTGTTGTAAGCCAGCAAACTCTCCGATTGCAATTGACTTTTGTTATCTTCTTTCTAAGTTAATCTTTGGCTACAAAGAGATCTCGCAGCGGATAGGATTCAAACTGTCCGCAAGATTTTCGGCACGATCAGCGGCGAGATAGAGTTAGAGTTTACAATATGCGCGCGCGCGTGCGTGCGTGCGTGCGTGCGTGCGTGCGTGCGTGCGTGCGTGCGTGCGTGCGTGCGTGCGTGCGTGCGTGCGTGCGTGCGTGCGTGCGTGCGTGCGTGCGTGCGTGCGTGCGTGCGTGCGTGCGTGCGTGCGTGCGTGCGTGCGTGCGTGCGTGTGTGTGTGTGTGTGTGTGTGTGTGTGTGTGTGTGTGTGTGTGCGCGTGCGTGCGTGCGTGCGTGCGTGCGTGCGTGCGTGCGTGCGTGCGTGCGTGTGTGTGTGTGTGTGTGTGTGTGTGTGTGTGTGTGTGTGTGTGTGTGTGTGTGTGTGTGTGTGTGTGCGTGCGTGCGTGCGTGTGTGTGTGTGTGAGCGTGTGCGTGTGCGTGTGCGTGTGCGTGTGCGTGAAAGGAATGGCAAGAAGAGAAAAATATAGTGCTGAGAGTTAAACGGAGGGGGACGATGAAAGATACGAAGAACCAGCGAGAAGTACCTCAAGGGTCAACGAACTCTCGCGGTTCAGGTCGCGCGAGGCCGCACCTGTAGCTTCTATCGCCTTACACCTGCACACGTGCAAACGCCTTTCTTTATTATTATATTACACCTTTCGACTCATTCTACTCAGGATGTTATTAAACGGTTCAGGCTTAACGTTTATTGTTAATGGCAACTATAAAACTCGGAGTCGGAGAGCTGTTGCAAATTTAGAGAATCGATCGATCTAAAGTTCGAGGTCGTGCGATCGAGCAAGCTAACCGGATTCTTCAACGATCAACGAACTTAGTGAACACAGAGAGTACCTCTTTCTGTTCTCGTGAAGGAAGCACAGACACAGGGTTTTTTTGAAGGAGGTTGGAGCGCTATATTTTTAAAGTCGCTTATACAGACTTTAACTTATTTGTATTGCAGCAAATGTTCTTAACCCGGAAAAACATTCATTGCAATGAATTTGCAAAAAAATTTAACTGGCTTGAGCTTATTTTCGAAAAGATTCATATTCGTTCAGTTTTTTTCAAAGAATAATCAAAACCGTCCAACCTCATTAGGACGAATAGACAGAAATAAGAGTAAACCGATTAAACTTTTCACAGCCGCCAAGTATGTGAAAAACAATTTTTATACGACAAAATCCCGTTGACTGTGTTTGATCGATAACAAAGGATCATGACTATATTCTACGAGTATTTTCAAAAATATGCTCTCAGAAATAAAGCGTATTGTCTACTGGAGACTATAAATTATTATCCACTATATATATCTATTATAAAAGCATCGTACAGGTAGAATAACTCTCACCGACCGCATTTCTTGATGCTTCCTTGTCTTCTTCTTCCGTCTTTTGTATTTGAGTAAACGAGTCTCGTACCTCTGTTCTCTACGATTCTGCCGATTGGTCCTCACGCTCACCAGCCAGACAGGCCGACACTGGGGCTTCGTCTCTTTATTTAGAAAATTCCGCGTTCCTCAGCTTCTGTCTTTCTATATCTTCGCACTCTTCTCCATGAACAAGAATTCCCAAGGGACGCGGTAAATACTACCGGTCTTTCTTGCAACCTCCGTCGTCGTCTCTTTTTATCGAGACGTCCTCGGTCCACACTCTTCTCTCGCCGCACACCGACCACTGTACAAATTCACTTAACATATTCCAAATTCTCCAAACTCCACCATTCCGATATCACAACTTAAGCTCTTCATTGTTACTCTTGTAACCAGTTGCCTGGTTGCAGGCCTGGTGTCGCCCTCTCGCGCGCTGTCCATCGATCGCGGTCGATACGTGAGCCGAGAATTCTAATTGTTGGGTTTCCTCCCAACTTAGATGGTTTTTTTTTTATATCCTTGCAAAACCAGTGCCAATATAATTTTGGTGTGAAAAAGCAATGGATCTATGCTTTCGGTATCATTGTAGCAGGTTTTATTGCTTAGCGTCCCCGTTTTGCCCTGGTTTCCCCTATATATATATATATATATATATATATATATATATATATATATATATATATGGTATATATAGAGAAGAAAAGTTCTTGCTCTCGCACAAATAGACTAGCTAGGCCGCGCAAGTTCTCTTTTATAAAGAATTCCGTATTCCGTGCCGTCGCCTCGATATAATACGACTC
This sequence comes from Stenichneumon culpator, assembly GCA_964017025.1. Taxonomy (NCBI): domain Eukaryota; kingdom Metazoa; phylum Arthropoda; class Insecta; order Hymenoptera; family Ichneumonidae; genus Stenichneumon; species Stenichneumon culpator. Next base: position 11,439,161 of record OZ024779.1, on the reverse strand, counting down.
ACCGTGAGTCCGTGCGTGTAAGCGATCGTTTAATCTTTACTAGGTGGATGTTTTTCTTTTTTTTCTTTCTTTTTTTGCAATTTCACTTTCTTTATTTTTGGCCTCCCGTTTCGTTAGCGAGCCTTTCAGATCGCATGTTATCGCGAGGTCCATACAGCAACTTCTTCCGCTTTCTTGCACCTTTTTTCACCCCGTTCATTCCTAACGTTGCACGTGAGAAAGTAATGTTGATATCCCGAGGCATCGAGCAAAAGATGTCTACTTTTGTCATACCCTCGCGTGCCCACTCTTAGTTTCAGCCTCTCGTCACTTTAATTGAGCCTCCCAGCACATTCCGTACGGGGACGACTTATGTTATATATTTTATACCTACACAGAGATGTGAAGTGGCTTCGATCACGCATAATCGTCGAGGCATTGTTAGATCACGATGAGATAACTAGACCGGGGTGATTCCTGCGAGATACGGAGCATACCTTAATCTTAATCTTGAGCGTTGTACTGTTTTTTTTTGTTTTTTTTTTTAAGGAGTTTGGAGTTTCCGTAAAAAAAAATCCAAGCCACAAAGTTTAATATGTTTTTTTTTATTCTTTATTTTTCAAGTACCTTTGAACTCCCCCAGTAAAAGATAATAAAATTCTTCGCTATATTTTATGATGATTTCTTTCACTGGAAACTTCCACGTCGATCCAAAACCTCCAATTTGTATGTCTTTTCTAACGTTCCCGCGATTCGTTGTGACTATTATACACATGGCATCATTATTGCTGTAGAACTCCTGGAAAGTCAAGTAGCCTATTACCTCTACTTAGATCTCTTAAACGTGTCAGCCCTGCACGAGATCGCAGATCGTGCCGTCGATGAGATTTCCGAGAAAACGGCAGCTCGGCGCATCAGCACGTAACAGCTTTTTCTTTTTCTTTTTCTTATTTTCTTTGCACTCGGGTTCGCATACGTACTTGTACATGGAAGACCAACCGGACACCCGGTCGGTCATTCAATATCAAATATGTGCTCCTATTATATTCCGTAGAATAAGATGATGCCCGTGGAAAACAGTGATAGAACACCTTGTCCGTGTCTCGTGTTCTATTAAAGTCAGGCTTTTATATATATACATATATATATATATATATATATATATATATATATATATATATATAATTTTTTACCAATCGCTGAATCTGCAAGCCAAGGGGACAAAATATTCTGGCTTACTTGTATTCGTCACTTTTCGCATCCTATTATTACGCTTCGGTTGAACTTTATTGCATTTCTCTGTTGAAAGATTTTCTATACATTTCTGCGTTTCTGTATACGTCTTGCAGTGATTCTCGCTTACGACGACGACGAAACGTAGAGGGTGTTGATTCGTTTTCATCTTCCTCCGAATGTCACACGTACGCAGTTTTCTCGCCCAGGCGGTCTATGCGGCAGAACGAAAAAGGGAATCGAATGAGACGCAACATCCGTTATGTGTACGACGCATTACCGTATCTCTATTCAGTTCAGAAAAGTGAATAACATCAGTTCCGGAGGTTGACGATTCAACAAGTGACTGACGTGTGAAATTTTCAATCTTCCAATGTTTCATATTATTAAAAAAGCATCCGGCAACATGATTTAAAAAAAAAGGTATACCTTGGTCAGAAATGTAAAATTTTCTGAACACGATATACGCTTTTTACGGAATGAAACGATTACCGAGAGATTCTTATTTATTTCAAATCAAATTTCAGCACGACGGCCATCTCGACTCTTGTTTAACGTAGTACAGAGTTTTCCCCGCAAGTTGTATAACTACGTGTATTATTCGCATCTCTCCGAGTCGTCTGTCAGAAAACGAGACAAGTTCAAAGGCATTGTTCGTCGTCGTGCCGTTTTTGGTCTACAGAAATCGTCACTGGATTTGGGTGCTACGATTGTGGTCTTCACAAAGGTAGAAGACTTGGTCTCACGGAACCTCGTCGTGTAGGGTCGATGGGCAAACACGCCGCATTATTAAACCGTCTACGTGTACCAGGAACGTTTCATCTTTGATTGGTAGCAGCTCAACGGAGCATCGAGATCAGGCCAAATGGAGAATGTCGCTGTGTGCAAAAGTCGTCCACCCACCTTGCATGCTATACTGTCCAAGTTTCATAACACGACATAACCAAAAGTGGGAAGAAAAGATAATAAGCGCATGTCGAATTTTTATGTTTTTTATTTCATTTTTTTTTTCACTGCCTTCGCCCCTTTTTCCTACTTGGCGCATCGTCATCGCTTTCTCCGCATAAGGTAAACGGCCCAGTTTCCGCCACCTTTAGTTGAGTGGCCCAGTTTCCGCCGTATTCAAATTTTTAAATAGAACATTTTATTTAAAAAATATACGTATTGCGACATTAATCAAGAGCAAAATTCGTTCTTCAACATGTCCTCAATTTCTTTTGTATTAGACAAAAACTGTATTTATTATTAGTGTAAATTACGTTCGATGGCGGCAACTGGCCCAGCGGTGGAAACTGGGCCGTTTACCTTACCAAAAATAAATTGGCCCCTTCGATTTTCAACCTATCAAACGAACACCGGGGATTCGTGAAGTCGACGACCTGCTGGAGCCAGCCCAAACCAATTAGATCCTTAAAGTATGGTCTCCTGAGTTGGAGCCCTTTCGACCGTCGTTCTGCCGACAATCGTTAATTAAATTTCGCCCGGGGCTATTGGCCCTTCGAACGTGCTTAATTGATACGTAATTGCGTACAGGTGTACCTGTCGTCGGGAGCGCGGAAGAGAGTTGGTTATTCGTTATTAAATTTTCTATGCAATAATGCGTAACAATATAATTCAAACTGTTGCGAATATTTTTCCTTTCCTTTCCGGACGGTGTACAAAGATAATATTTGTTTTGTCGTTTTCATGAGCCGTATATAAGTCACTGGATAAAAAATTGAGGCTGCACTCTATTCCCCCAAGAGCCTACACTGTGCCGCCAAGCCTTCGAGACGCGAGTTTGAGGAGGGATTTAACTCGAGCAGTTGGTAGTTTCGCTGCCACTTATGTTGCAAATATTTGCAGAACTAAGATGTAAGAAGTACATTCCATACTCTCTGTTATTCTGTACTAATAGATTGGTGCCTACGAGGACGCAATCCTTAGCGCAGAGATTTTTGCTTAAACCTACCATCCGTTTTCATTTGATGTCATTTCATCCCATCTAACTTCCAAGACGTATAGGGGAGAGCGGGGCAAAACGGGACAGTGGGGCAAAACGCAATTTTCCAATAATTTTAAGATGGCGCTGTGAGGCAAAACTGGGCAGAAAATCCGGATGTATCAATGGGGCAAAATGGGTCGTCCAAATTTTTATTGGAAAATTGCCTTCTCACCACTGTCCCGTTTTGCCCCGCTCTCCCCTAATAGAAGCTACAATAAAAGTCTTTTAAATGCGATGGGAATTCGCATCGCATCGCTGTCTCAGCTCCAAGAGTTTCCAAGCGAATGTACAACAATGCGAAAACAGATTGTTCAACGCGCACAACAAATTAAAGAACGATAACAAGTGAGTAGAAAAATGATATATCCCCATCGAATCGTCCCCAAATTAAAAATAGTACGAATTAAAAAAAAAAAAAAAAACGAAAAAATAATTCTTCCGCTTAATTTCTTTCTCCTCCAGGTTATTGGGGAACCATCCTAGATTAGCAAATTCGGCAGCAGCTGCGGAAGCTCCAGCTCCCAGTATTGAAGTAGATTTCGGGTTGCCCCATGCCCCGGGGGCTTCAACCACAGGATTGGACGGTCGTTAATGAACGTGTCTACCTCCCCTTCGCGTTGATGCGCATCTTCTAACGAGCTATAACTATAGCATGAGCTACCGTTCAACGACGTATACGCTATAGTGTATGCACCTATCTATCCTGTATAGTGATGCAATGTGGATATCAGTGGGCAATACGATCCTCGAGTCGACTCCGGTTTGTATAATCGAGTCCCGAGTCCAGAGGGTCGAATGTCTGTATCAATCGAAGAACAAGAGAGGGGAGAGAGAAATAGAGAGAGAGATACATCCAAAGAGCCAATACCCTATCGCACCGAGGCAAGCATGTGTAACTAGCGTTTTAGTGCATCCTCATGCAAATCTAAGCCCCTTGTGCATTTGCCGGATGGAATATCGAATCTGTCCCGGAGTTGATGCTAACGTAGAACCAACTTAGAGGACATCAAGCTCCGGTATATTCGAGCCCGTTGACAGATTCATTGCACACTAATTACGTCCTCTGTTCAACGTTATTCCAGGTCACGAAAAATGTGCCTTCATTTTAAAAAATGTTATGCTACCTGAGGTACGTTTACAATGTTGAAAGATTTTACTTCATCTATATCTATAAAACGTTGCATTTCAAGTTGTATCCGGGCTTGTTTTCTTTGAAACTTTCACAAAGATTATATTCATCTTTTTGTTCATCCTCCATTTCTGCATTGACAAAAGGGTCGATGTCGTGATGCGTCTTGCTAAATCTAAAGAGGCTCCTTCAGCAGCCTCTTTAGATCTCATCTCGTTTCTCTCCGGTTAATTTACCTCCCGTCATTTATACATGGAGCGGCAGAGCCTCTTTTAATTTAGCAGCAACGGTGAACCTAGCACAGCCTGATTCAGGCCGTTACGGTTCGATGACCGGAAGTTTGAGAGTCTGAGAGAAACAAGCGGTGAAGCCGCTCGTTTCTTCGGGTACGGAAATTCAGGACGATTAAGTGGACGGTACTTTGGTTGGACCGTTAACGGGAAGCCGCCGATTTCTCTGTACGAATACCGAGAGACATGACGAACAGTGGAAAAATGCTTTGAGAATCGTGAAAGAGGAGTCCTTCCTCGTTCGTCGTTCGACGACCCACGTCTTCCTGCTCGACGCGCAAACGACACACCGACGCGCGCTTGACCTCCCCCGCAACTTTCTTTCGTCTCTTACTCTCGCACCTATAACCGGCAGGAAGTCACTGACCTCATGTACTTGTGGCTTCGCTGCTAGCAATGCGCCAAATTGTCATCGACCTACATGTATAAAAAAAGTTACGCGACTTTTCTTCTCAACGCACTTTGTATCAATATGAAAAAAACGAATATTTTTATATACCTATATGGTTATACGTAAAGGCGTGTAAAGAAACATTGTTTGGAAAAATTACGTAAGCAGACTCAAAATTTACATGAGTGACAGTTGGTAATTGCAAATTAACGACTCTATCAATTTAGGTAATTATTTTCTTGTGGGTTTATCGCGGCAAGCGAGTAGACGCATGGTGTCCAGCGGTCCTTGAAGTCCTTGGAGTCCTGGAATTGTCCTTGAATTTTGCCTGACCTTGAAAAAGTCCTGGAATGTCCTTGAATTTTTTACTACCCCAAAAATTTGAGTTTGTTTCAAAATGTATATTTAGTTTAGTAAATATTTGTGTCCTTCTTTAAAAACGAACTGCCACGTATTTCGGTGTATCTATTCCCGCTGAACACGAATCGTCTGGATTGGAAATGTCTCACTTGTGGAAACGTCTCGACACAACCTGGAAATGTCCTGGAAATAGTCCTTGGATGTCCTTAAATTTCGTACCGGCTTTTTACTGGACACCATGAGAAGGCTCGAGGAGGTATTCGATGCATCCGACACATTTTACGCATTTTCGCATTCCTCCGGGCGCACCGATTTCTTCATCTCCCTCTCTAACTCTCCGTGGCTCGTTCTCTTGTTTGCATCCCAGGGAAATTAGTTCCGGGTAACCTTCCGTGTCGTCATGGCCTCTGTGTGTTAGAATCAACCCTTTCCTGGTTCCAGCTTTTCTATCTGCGTTACAACGCAAGGTCTGTTGCATCCGTAGCCGCTCTTCCTCCTCCTCCCCCCCCCCCTCCCGCTTCATACGGTGCATCCGCAACGAAATGGAAACCGCGGCAAATTGCTTAATTGCGGGAACCCGCGCGCGCCCGTTACTACTGTTAATCTATCATGCTGTCTTGCTCGTTCGTGCATTCGGATTACAAGTATAATCAGGATGTAGTCGTTTAGACAATTTAGCGAATGAGAGACAGAGAACTCTACGTGGAAAGTCCATCACAAAACAAAACAAGTCCACTTTAATTCATTGTTCTCTGAATTTTTTAAATTTCAACCTGCGAGTCGCTTCCCTAAATCTTATAGAGTGGAGAGAACGAAGCACAAATTGCATATCCTATCTCAGGAAAGATTAAAATCAAAAGGATAGTATATATGACGCGGTATTCTGGAGGAACGTTACACAAAAAAAAAGAACACACACACACATTTGAATCTAGTTTCAACTTTCGTCGGTTTCTTCATCTTGTGCACTCAAGTTTCTGTCAAAGTTACCAACGACATGGAGTGCTAAAAAACAACTAAAAAATAAAAGCATCTGGTTTTATACTTTTTTCCAACTTTTATTTGTCACCTGCGATTCAAAGAGCGACGATAGAGAGCTCGGCTCAGTTGGAAGGAAAAGGGCAACGAACCTCTCCTCGTACGCTCTCCGTGGCTCACATTCTACCTAAAAAAGAGAAAAACCTCACGGTATCCGCTACAGCAATGGTAGCAGCAGCAGCAGCAGCAGCAGCAGGTTCGACAATCGATCGATTATTAATACATAACAGTATTGCGGCATAAAGTTCATAAATCCTGATAGTCGCAAAGAAAGTTAGAAAAATCGTTTGGCAATGGATTTCAGATTTTCGTACAAGCCCCCACTTATGAATATGCATATACCTACTTCTTCTCGCTATGTATCTCCGCATAGGTATTCGCACCGTGTTGCTGCTTCATGCGCTGTTGTAACTTCCACGTTGGACTATTTATGCACCGGTGAGATCGAGCGTTGGCATGCACGATTTGCATTCCAGTCTCCACGTTCTCCCCCTTGATCGTCTTGGTGACCCACCGTGCGGTGAATTTTCAGCGTTTGCCATTATCGAAATGTTTTTATAAACACTGCGATAAACGCCGAAGCATCACTGACAATGCAGGGACGACGGCGTGGCGACGCGCAAGTCGTTGGTGAAACTCGATAATTAATTGGGGACGTTCAGAACAAGGTTTGGGATGGGCAAGCATTTCATGCTGGACGTATTTCCCGACGGAATAATTGCTCGCCGGCTCCCATTAGAATTCGATTTGACGACGGATAGTGGAAAGCTCTAGTCGTCACTAACGATATGCTATTTAACAATTACCTCAACTATAGTGTTCCATATACCTGCTATGTAGGCTCCGTGCTGATCGATTCCATTTACTTACTAACTTTTATTTTATCGATGCTTCCTCACTCCCACGGCACGCCTTCAAGTGTATATTCTGAAGTCCATATATATATATATATATATATATATATATATAGTATGGCATCATATTGTACCGATAATATCCACTGTCCACCGTTCTAATAACAAGCCACCGATGATCCCCCTCGAGCGTAACGGGATACGTTTACGAAACACCGGAGGCCCTCACATCCGGCATATCGCTTTCCCGCTTATACGCCATGCGCATGGATTCCTTGCTTCTATACCTCTCAAATTCGTTTCACCGCTATCGATACGTACCCGATAATTATATGAACCCTACCTATATGATTACCGTTCGTATCAATTTACTGTAGCATGCAGTTTGTTCGGGGAACTCGAAATCGTAAATTGAAAATGGAAGAAGCAAGAAAATTGAAATTCTTCCTTCGCCACAAGATGTTTCCGCCGACAGGTCTTCTATGCTCCCAAAATTTGTCCTCCTGTACATCCCTTAGCTCGCAGCGACGCGTTGCGTCTTCTACGACTCGACGCACACTCTGTTTCGCAACGCACTCCACCTTTTTCTTGGACAACGCCGAGATCGTACGGCCATCTGCTGCCACATCCTATTTCTATACAGAGACTATTTTAGCATATTTACATATCCAAACCGATTCAGTGAGGAACGGAAGAAGAAGAAGAAGAGGTGGAGGCACAGGGGATGCAGAAATGCGGGTTACTGATTTGAATATCCGAAGAGCAGGGACGAACAGAAACTGCCGGTGCATTCCCCGTTCACACGCACGAGCAAAGACGCGCACGCACACATACACAGTCTTAGGGCTTTACGCTTTAATTAAAACTGCTCTTCCGCACGGAGTGCCACTGGTCCACGTCTCGGACGGATGATGAAAATCAAAATATTCCACGGGAAGGCCTTCGAGCACGTACCGGATTTTGCAATGTATTATGCCAGCGACACCTCCGTTGAAGGATTCGCAGCAAGCCAGGCTATATACAGAGGCCTTGCTGTATTTCCGTCTCTCATCTTGTCGCAACGCCGTGGTATAGTCAAACGAAAGTTAACGACTTAGCTGCGGATCTTATTGGAAACAAGGGCTTGATCGAATGTTACACAACTATATAGCTTTTCGTCGTATCTCCCGGAACTGTTATGTCTCCAATCTCTCACGCTCTTCGATAGAATTCGTTAGTACATCTTATACTCAGCAAAAGGAAACGGTGAAAACGATAACTGCAGCATCGGATACTGTACCGTTGGTACCGCGCTTCACGTTTGAATCCTCGGGGTCGGAAATCCCGTTGTTCTGTGCTCAGAGACGATACGCGTGCTGGAAGACCTCGCGCCAACTCAATCTTGTGCCGCTGGTTTGAGGGATGGTTGTACAATGATACAAAGTATATTTCAAACTTTAACACTGTACAAAGTTATTTACACTTCGGAGTTGTTTCGGTGAATTGGTTAATTTGCTTTATATAACGTATGTCTGGTATCGAACTGGGCAAGAGACTTCAGTTGATCTTCAGTAGAAGACTTGTTGTTTCAGTGGTTGAAGTTAGACTGATTTGTGTAGTGAATCTTCCGTGATCGGTGACTTGAGCGTGTTCTTCTGAGAGGGGTTGTACACGAAAGTTATCACGATACAAGGTATATTTCAAACTTTAACACTGCACAAAGTTATTTACACTTCGGAGTTGTTTCGGTGAATTGGTTAATTTGCAATATATAACGTATGTCTGGTATCGAACTGGGCAAGAGACTTCAGTTGACCTTCAGTAGAAGACTCGTTGTTTCAGTAGTTGAAGTTAGACTGATTTGTGTAGTGAATCTTCCGTGATCGGTGACTTGAGCGTGTTCTTCTGAGAGGGGTTGTACACGAAAGTTATCATGATACAAAGTATATTTCAAACTTTAACACTATAGAAAGTTATTTACACTTCGGAGTTGTTTCGGTGAATTGGTTAATTTGCTTTATATAACGTATGTCTGGTATCGAACTGGGCAAGAGACTTCAGTTGATCTTCAGTAGAAGACTTGTTGTTTCAGTGGTTAAAGTTAGACTGATTTGTGTAGTGAATCTTCCGTGATCGGTGACTTGAGCGTGTTCTTCTGAGAGGGTATGTAGGGACTGAGTTTGCAATAACTCCTATTGGTAAAAACTGCAGTGGGCGTTTTGTCTTGTGACCGATCAAAGAAAATTCGCTTTTCTGTGAGTCGTATGACTAACTGATTTGAGTTTTCCTAATTTGAAAGAGAACTAGTCATTCTCTCGCCCGAAGAGTCGAGTATGATATGGTTCGATTGCTTTATCGCTAGACCAGGCTATTTGGCTGTCGTCGGTTCATTGCATGCAGGCCTTGCCTCGCGTATTCAAAGGGAAATTCCTTTCTATTGAAATCGTTTGCAAACCGCGAGCTTAACGGTTCAAAAAGTGAAGAGAAAGCGTGTACACTCGTTGAATATTTTTATGCGTTAAGCATGTGGCGGCCAGACACTGGACGTTTTCAGCGCGAACTCGCCCAGATTATAAACCCTTTGGTGACGCGTCGGGAGAGCGATTGTTATCTCTTAGGTAAGAGCAGATAAGAGCAGCTGCTCTTACGTGCCGAATCGCCCTTGGGTGTCAATATTTATAATAAATGTGATATCAGAATTGTTCATGTTAATTTTTACTGCATTTTCATGTACTCTGTGTGATGTTACACGCCACAGACACGGATAAATTACTCGCTAATGTACGAGCTGTCCCACTTTTGTTATAAAAAACGTACATACATACGGCCTTTATGTACAATTATACGATTGTCAAAATTGTATACATCGAAGTGATTTAATCGATAGCTTACTTAAAACTTTCGCAGGAGTTTCACAAGCTCCACGAGAGTAGCTCAGAGCGCCTGCGTATGGATATACAACGAAAGCTATTGTCCGAGTCTGCTCTCAGCCCGCTGCTTATGCTTCTTCGTCTTTGGGAAGGCGCCATGCCTATTAGCTTGAACGCTCGAGCGAGTGCCATGGACGAGTTAATTCAATCTCGATAGTGCAGAGACTGCGAATCAGAACGTTGAATACACTGAGGAAGGGAATTAAAGAGAGTGAAAAAAAATAAATAAAAGAAGAAGAAAACCGTCAAGAAGCGGCAGAATGGGGGCCTTGCTGTATTTTCTTTTTTCATCTTGTCGCAACGTTGTCATATACTCAAACGAATGTGAGGGCCTTTCGGTCATCGTGGCGACTGTTCGTCGACAGAAATTCTTCTTTCCGCTCATCGATGCTCCTGAGCGTGAGTTCACTGTATTCGATCAAGACCACTATCCAAAATGTCGAATCCAGATGGCGAGTCGGAATTGAGACCTGCAGAGCACATATCGCATTCTTTGCGGAAATTCTGCTGTTCACGGTTCTTTGTTGTATATATCTCGCGAAGGGTCATGGTATGATACGTGTCAGAAACAGATCGAAACCCAGCCACTCGGTTAACTTGTACCAGACTGCCTTCTCTTCCCTGTAATCCGCGAATGTAATATGGCTCTCTGGGCTGCTGGACCGATTCTCGTGACATTGTCCGGACCACACAAGGCAATACAAATTATCTCTTACCCTAGACCTCACGTATGGTGTGCAAAAGTACCCCAGACGATATTCAAACTGCGCTCCTAAAGTAGAAATTGACATTATCGACTCGGGACCTTCATGATAGTTTAGTTTCATGATGTAATAATCGTTGTACGTGGAAGAAACGCGTGGGGTACATATGTACCCCAGTTATGAATTAGAAGGTAGAAACAATGATATGTGAGCTCTACAAAAAAAGGGTCAGTTTTTTATCCGGAATCGTATCCTTTTCTGTTAGTGGATAATTATTCCAACAACTTACCTCGTGTGATTACCTCTCGTTCCATATTTTCCCCGTTTCATTCTCTTTTTGTTTCCTAGCATAGAGAGGTAGTTCAATTGTCGATGATTTTTCGTTCGCCGTCGTTCTGAAAACAGAACATTATTCATTTCGAAGATCAGTGACTATCACGAAATTTTTTTGACCGCAGCTTTCGTCGTTTGCATGGTCTCCTTGACGTGCACGAGTTGTAAGAGAGAGAATGGGAGGAAGAGATATCAGTAACGGGCACACGCTCCAAATCCAACGACTATAATTACAACAGGCACCAGAAATAAGTAGAGGGCTCGTCGGGAACGAGTTGCACTACGGTATAATAATAGTCTGTGCTGCCGGCTACGTCACGCGTCCGTACTGCAATTATTGCAATTAAGTATCTTGTTTTAAGTACATGAAGGAAACATTTCTACGTGCCCACGAACACGAATGAACAGCTTTTTCGATAATAGGAAAGTGAATGTTTTTTATATATTTTTTCCCACTCAACTTGTAATTATTCATTGAAAGATTCTATCAATGATTGAAGAGACTTTTGAAGAGAAAAGAAATAATTTTCGCTACAGTCGGGAGATGTCTCTCAGTAGCGCGTTGTGAAGGAAAACGTCTCCCGACTGTAGCGAAGATTATCAATTATTTTTGTATTTTTTTTTATAAGATTTTTTAATTCTTATTCATTTTTATCTGTAATTTTTTTACAAATATATTTTTTGATAATAACGACTAATTGCATTCGGGAGTTTTTTTTTAATTAAAAAAAATTTTCAATTTTTACATAATGTTAATATATTTTTCTCTTAAAATTTTCAGCGATCTGAGACCAGCGAGTTTGGAGAAGGGTCAGGAGACATTGAGACTGCGTGTATACGCTTGTTACGCATGGGGTGGACCGCTTCTAGTGGCCGGTCTTGCAGCCCTACTCGATCATTTACCATCCCAGCCTTACTATACGTTTCTCAGGCCACGCTTCGGCATGAAGCAGTGTTGGTTCTACGGTATGTACTTACAATAATCGCAAAATTAATAAGAATAGTCCCACAGCTCATCAGCGACGTGATAATTAAATAAAGGATATCCAAATTAAATTGGAGCTGATCCCAGCTTTAATAGAGAATAATATACAGTATAGAATAGGGTAAGGGGCTAAGTCTCCGGATAAAATTGAATCTCCGCAAACCCGCATTCGTGTAGAAATCTATACATTTTCGTGTGCATCTTTTTAGCTTCGAGGATTATTACAAGCTAGTCAAGTCCCCCTCCATATAAGCGTCCATACAGTAAGAACGAGGGACGAGGGCATACAATATATTATTACGTTGTGCACGGGGTGGCTTCGATTAATATAATAGCTAGTATGGGTAGAGAGAAACCAGTTCGTAGTAACGTGTAGCAGCCTATTTAACGAGTAGCCACGTAATCCTGTGAGGATGTTCTATCCGTTGCGTAATCCCAAAACCCAATCTAAGTAGCTAGGCTTATCCAACAAAAATCGTACACTCAATGACCGAATATCCACAGAAGCGTCTTTTCCTAATACCTAAAATTTTCATTATCAACATTTCAACTCATACGAGCTCTATCTCCATCTCCAACGGGAATAGCTTACCAAATTTACAGCCTAATACTGTTTTTCCTACAAATATTTCACAATGGTGCATCTGCACGTGGATTATCGATTATACAAATGCATAGCTACTATTAACTATATCGAAGCGTGTCAGGCAGACTCGAAAGCAAACATTAAAGATTCGACAATGACGACTGGGTTAAAATGGTTTCAGCTATTACTGGATGCACACTTGACTGCACGAATCACGCACCCTCGTGTGTCGTTCTCGGGATTCTTGTGTATCATTGAATATTCCACAACCATCCTCTCGAGTTTCTATCGTGTGTATCACATTTTTCGTGTCTCTCGTCGACAGACGAGTCTCATTGTCGCCTGCAGTCGTTGCGAGATGAGAGAACAGCGAATCGGAATAATTGTGTTCCACGTAGTTCTTCGCTGCATTACTCATCGACCATATAGCTTTATATCCTATAGATTTTACAGACAGATTGGGGATTATTTATTCGTGCGTTATTGCTGAAACCTCATGCCTAGCTACATCAACTGTGAATACACAAAAGGGCGTGACCTCTATGCTTTAACATGGCCGGAAAGACCTTTCGTCTTTCCGGCCGATGTGGCGGCTGTCCAGACTGTCGGTGGACTTCACCGAAACGGAAACTTAATTCTCTTATGTTTGTTATGAGTTGCCATGGAAGTGAGATATAACCGGCTCAGAACCTCTATTATTGGAGACTCGCCAAAAACCTTAGCGACTGTCTGTTTCTCTCTGGAATTGCTATATTCCGTCTCGCCCTCTACGGAGAATTGGTACTAATAGTAACTAGTTGGGGAAAAATAGAGAAAGTAACATCGAGAAAGTATCTGGATAAATTCTTCTGGCGGGTCAAGCAAGCGATAGTTGGTTTCTCATTGAATCTCGGTTAAGATCGCTCTTTGCAACGATGAAATATTGAAAGCAGCCGAAAGTTACTGTTATCAATTTACGTTGTTTATTTAATGTGGCTATGGCACATCGAAGTCGGGACTGTCTCTCCCGATGCTCACACGATCTCTGGTGAGCTTTCACTCTCTCTCTTTCTCGTGCTCTCTTGTGAGCTCTTACGTTCAATAGAACACTATCTCATTCGAAATTGGTGCATAAACTCTATTTAATATAATTCTCCGGATCACGTCAATTCACAGAGCAAACGAAAAAATATCTTACCAATCAACAAAAACGTTGTCAAGCACCCAAGAAAACAATGCACGCTTTTGCTCGTCTCCCGCCTAGGTTCAAGTCGCTGTTCGTTCGGTAACGGTTCCTATAAAATTTTGTACAAAATTGCACTATGATTAATTAATGTCTTTCACTAGCATGGATGATGAATAATTATTTAAGCAAGACTTAATGAAATCAGTAAAACGATTACGGGTCGCTAGCCATTTACAAAATGCAACCCTTCGCGACAACGATCGAGTCTCACCTACCCCTCTTTTATTTGTATTCGAGTCCGTAGCAACGATTCCCACTCGTCCTCAACCCGCCGACATCCCACTGCGACTCACACACGTATTCTCATGTAGTCGACACTAGCAATCGAGCAATAGCTATTTATTAAGTATATTTTATTTACAGGTGACACGGAGATCCTCGCTTATTTCTACGGACCCATCGGCATTCTGTTGCTCGTCAACGTCGTCTTTTTCATTGCCACCGCTCGAGAATTGACCTGCGGTCTCTGGAAAGGCGAGTTTGTGAAAAGCACGACCGAACGGTGAGTCAGATATACGAAAGATTTTATAAATCCATCGTACATATTTATTTTGATTCTCGATCTCGAAAGAGTGTTGGGAGGGGAGTTACTTTCCCCGGACAATGTTTACATTCACGACTCTCCTGAAAATGCAGGCTTTTTTCATACACTTGTGCTCAGAGCAACAGCTATGTATTTTTGAAACTCGCATAATTTCTCGAACAACGCGTGCTCGACACTCTCCGCTGAAAGAGCCTCTAAAAGGCCATGGACGTTGTGAATATAATGGTATAAATATTTTACTACAATATGAACAGAAATCTAAATTGTAACTCACACGCGCGCACAAACACAAGTGCATATATAAATGCATAGGAGGGAATATACAGACAAACAAATGCTTGGCTAATACTCATTCAGACTGCTAGTCAGTACCCAGCCGGTAGTCACGGTGGCTTGAACAACACCAAACGAATCAAGAGAACGACTATATCGGTCTGAATGGCCCGCGTTAATTTATCCGAGATAACACTGTGTTTTCCACTGGATAGAACTAGGCGAATAAACTATAGAGCAACGCGAAAGCAATAACGCGAAAGGAGCTCGCGATATAAACTCAATCACGGAATAATGCCGACACGCTTGGTTAGTCGATAAAATATGCATTTTATAAGCATTCAAGCTTTAGGATCTTCGTAATACATCTCGTCAAACGAAATGCATTATTTTCAAGGTATAAACATTTAATGGTATGTATGTGAGACCGAAAGCCAATGGAACGGAGAGTGTTTTCGCCCCTTTAGCGACATTTCCCCCTTTTCACGGCTTTTATCCGTCCAGAGAGCACATAATGTCCAGAGAGAACACATGTTTCTATCTTTACCCATTTCTTCACGTTTTTTCCTGCTTCGTCTTCTTTCGGTTTCTCCTCTTTTATACCTCAATTTCCCCCGCTTCGGTTTCGCGGGCCACCAAGTGGAAATCTGTGTTTCGTTCTCTTCCCCCCTTTCGAAATCGTCTAGACACAGTCCCACAGTAGCGACGCATGCATTTTCTCAGCCTCGCCTATGTATACAAAAAATTTGTCAACCAATCTTAATTTCCAAATATGCAAATAGGATTGACAAACGAATTTTTATTGTGCTTAGACCATTGACAACATTCTTCTTCACAAATATGTGAAGAAGTATATACGTTGTAAATCTTCATTTTTACGAATAAAAGAAGATCAAATTGTAAGAGCACGCCATTTGAAACAGTTTCGTTTCTTGAATGAACTCGAGACTTTTCGAGTCCAAAGCTCATCATTGCTATTTCTGATGCTCAACGAGCAAATCCTTATGCCTGTATGCATTGCATACGGTTGACTCGTCGTGTACCCACAAACCGACGCGTGTGCGCATCCTCTCGGGTGCGCATCCTCTCGTTCACAATAATTAGCGATGCAACGGAAATAGAACTACTGCACTTGCGCCAAGCACGCGCCTCATATTATACACCGACTTGGATTGAACGGGTAAACCCGTCCCTTCTTTTCCGGACAACTTTTTTCACCACAACGCCGATCCAATACATTGATTTCTCCACAAACTCTATGTTACAAACAGATGATTTTTCACATTTTTTAATCTTCACACCCTTTCTCCACAACATTTCGATTGTACACATTTCGATTATTCACATGGCTTGGCGCACAAACCGTTTGCACGGACGAATTTTACCGCGCTTTTTATTTAAACGCAAATCAGTTGCACACATTCTACTCTACACCTATCTGTTACTACACACGCTCATTACAACACTACCCGATAGTCCACAACGGTTTCACAACGCATTTCTATCCATAATGTTCATTCCAACACATTTCTATTGTACACATTATCGCTGTCGGTATCGACTGATGAGAATATCTCACATAAATAAGGTAGAGCTGAGAGCGGTTCGGGTTGCAGGCAGAGGTTTGTGGAGAAATGAATGTGTTGGATTGACGCTGTGGTGAAAAGAATTGTGCGGACAAGAAGGACTGCCGCAACCGCTTGTCGATCCAATTGGCAGTCACGCTCATCAAATTCGATCCATTCGTATGTTTCAGTCTAAAAAATCACAAATCTATTTGAAGCTTCGAACCTCTTTAAATAAGTGCTTTATCGACATTTCATTTGTTATAATATCAAATATGTAATATATGTATATATATACACATATATATAATATATAAATATTTATACATTTTTTTTCAGTGCGGCTCTCGGAAGAGTCTGCATGAAGCTCGTGATCGTCATGGGTGTAACGTGGATAGCTGACATCGTATCCTGGCTAGTCGGTGGACCACACTATGTCTGGTACTTTACCGATTTGCTGAACGCACTGCAAGGACTCTTCATCTTTATCGTTGTCGGTTGGCAGCCTCAGGTACGCGCCGGACTGAAGAGACTCTTCAACAGAAATCCTCGTACCAACACCGGAAGACAGGGTAACGGCCTTAGTACAACGAGTCACGGAATGCCAAGTATGGGAGACAGCGTAACGCAAAATCCGAGCACCAAAACAGCACCCCTCGAAACCATCTGCTAAAGCGCAACATCATACATGGAGAGGAGTTTCACTCGCTCTATCATCTAAAAGCGAAGCGAACTAACATTCGCAGTTCATTAAACTGAACGGTAACATAATTCCTCGGCTCGCTCAATTGACTAAGCCGCTGTTGCTATCTTTTGATACACGACTGTTATTGGATAGTTTTTATTGTTTTCTTTCTCGATTATCGAGGTTTAATCGAAGAATACTTGAAAAAATCTTCGGATCCATGTATCATTCGACAATGATTCAGTTCCGATAGGAGCAATACAGGACGCAAATGTAAAGCTGGATCTTTGGATTTTCTAGACAATTTAACTCGCATGTTTTTGATATCAATGATTTTCGGCTTCTTATTTTTTTATTATTTAATAACAAAGAGACGAGTCTGGTAATGATCCAAAGAGTGTTAATACCGTGTAAAACACTGTACGGACAATTGTCTTGAGTTTGAGAGGTATTTGAGGACAGCGTTAGCATTTTTTTGTGAAAGAAATCGAAAGTTTGATTAGATACTCCAGATGAAAAAAGAGACAAAAATACAATACTTAGATGTTGTTTGTATTTTGACTGTGGGCATTTTTAAAACTCATTTGCTCTATAAGCTACGAGACAATACAAAGCTGAACGCTATACTAATCTCGATTTTTAGGAGGTGAACTTTTATTTACATAACTGTATTGTAATAACATTATTGATCGTTAATTTAACGCAATCTCGAACTGTGGTTTCTTTTTCTTTTCTTTACCTCATATCTGAAATGTCATTGCAATTTTGTTATACAAATGCCAGTACAAGGCGTGCGTTGAAAAATGCATAATTTTTTTTATCCAACTGTATATATTGCGCTGTTAATCCTCAATTGATTAGAAATCATCCTTGAAAATGAATAGAGAGAGATATGTGATATTTGAAAAACCATATGCTCCCTGACGTATGCGACTATAAACGAAGTTTTTGTAAATTAACTCGAGATAAGAAAATGGGTAACGTATTTGTAAATCTTTTGGACGCGATTTTTTTGAGTGCGATCCAAATAACTCTTGCGCTTATTTAGATAGAGTATATTAAGAGATGGCATGGCGATAATATAAATTCTGACAATATAACGAGAGCGTAATTGTAACGAAGCCTTCGTGAAACAAAAAATGCCTTCGTGACGCGGTCCATTCGACGTGGCAAAAACCTTTTCTATTTTTTTTTTCCTTGTAACCGAGTGAATTATTAGTTTCGAGATAATGAGATAATTATTTTTTAATCATCCAAACTATCTGGCAAGAACCATGATGAGCGATAAATTCAGTAAGCGGCAATCGTCACGTTCTGGATCGAATGCGAGGCTCTTTGTAAGAGTCCCGACCCCAGTACGCCTGAATGAGTAACTTTAATATTTTCAAACGACTTATAGCCTGACGCTTAATTAAGCGAGCGAGACATAACAATACCAAGTCGTGCAAACTTTTCTCTCGCTACCTAGAATAGAACTGCTTTGTCATCGATCGTTCAAAAACAATACTCCTATAGCGCATTTTTCAATTGACTTTGATTTTGATTTACACGTTCGATACAAACGACGATTAAGCGATAAATCGACCTTAACAATAGATATTCTCATTGAAATTTTTGAGGTACATAAAGTTAGACTGGTGATTTTTCGAAGCAGCAACCACCTGCCATTGAGCCTACGGTACGTCCGAACTGCCTTCCGCAGGTCCTGCATCGTGAAAGACGATGCGATAAGGCGACACCGAAAAGATATCACACCTGGCTTGTACCGTTAACAGGTTTCAGTACAGAGTCCCGCGCAAAAATGTAGAACCTTCCAAATAGTTTCGTCGACTGAATGGGCAAAAACACGGCTGAATGAAATTCTGTTCGTAAAGTCAAAAACGTAGATACTTTGATTAGAACTTGACCAAGGCAAATTTTCGAATGCGCTTATCTATACCCACGTGCAGTCGACGGTATCGCGTTTGTATGCACGTGCGCTTTATGACCTATTTCCGAATAATACCTTAGTCGTTAGATACTCAGGATACTGTATAATTAGTTTATAAACTGGATCGAGAAGTTATTATCACTATTATCGTAATATTATTTTACCGATTATTAATAATTGTATCGTAAGGAGCCCATCGTCGAGTTAATCATATTCTTGTATATACCATTGATCACAAGTACGATACAAAAAAGAAAATCGACCATTGAAGCTAGGACGGTCACGTCACATTTAATTATTTAATTACTGAATTTGAGATGGGAGTTTTTATTGCAGCAATAAGATAATATAAATTCCCCAATAGTTGAATTAAATTTAGAAGTAGTAATAACAACGCATCGGAGAAAAAAGTCTTATACTGTGAAACGCATTTATATTCGCAATAAAATTGTTCTTTAGGCACTAATCGTTGTTCGAGGTAACAATGGATAGTGGAGTACACAAATAAATACGTTAACTGTAAGCCTTAAGTTTAATATTAATTTACTCAAATGTAATATTAGTCATTTGTTTCATACATGATATACAAAATTTAATAAGTTATTTATAAGGGTACGACAACTTGTCAGTAATGCATCCCATCCACCCTGGTACCTGGTACCACAATTAATAATCGTTCCTTTTCAAAATCCTGAAACTGAGCTTGGATTGTAACGTAAATATTTTTGCGCAAAAAAAAGGAATAATGATTCAGCCAATTGCTGACAAATGTCGGAGGCTATAACATGTAATAATGCAATAAGTACAATTTATTTATTATCGGGTAATTGACCGAATGAAAGATGAAAACAAAATGATAGTATTATAATCGTCGTGAGACTCGGGCCAAACGCCGATGAAAGAGAAACTAGCCAGCGCCGATGCGTAGGGTCCAGCCAGTTAT
The DNA here is from genome assembly GCA_964017025.1 of Stenichneumon culpator. Taxonomy (NCBI): domain Eukaryota; kingdom Metazoa; phylum Arthropoda; class Insecta; order Hymenoptera; family Ichneumonidae; genus Stenichneumon; species Stenichneumon culpator. Next base: position 11,419,221 of record OZ024779.1, on the reverse strand, counting down.
TTATAGGAATATTGTAAGCAGCATCATAGACACAATGATGTGGTGTTTTTCATTTATCATTCATCGATCGTACACCATTCCGACGATGTATTGTAACAGTATTTATATTGCACTAACTTGAATAAAATATAACTGTTTTAGTACCAAAAAATATATACGATGACTAAGTTGGCGAGATGGCCCATCCTAAATACAAAAAAAATCGCTGATAACGACTAATCCAATCGTTTTAGGGGTAAAATCGGCATACGTAGATTCGTGTTCTACGGGAAAATGTACACAAAATAAACTCTAGTCCGCAGTTTTTAAAAAGTTTTATTAGGCAGTTTCAAGACAGTGAAAAACGTGAAAAATGGACTTGGAAGCGGGAGACTTCTAATTTTTTAAACAAAAATTTTGAAAGAGAATTTTTTTACGAACCGATTATGATATTTTAACTCATTAATGGGAATATGTGATCTAATGTATCGGAATGTATCTAGCTTAGAGTCGGTGATGTGGTCGGACCCTCAATTGCGGGTTCGAGTCCGTGCTAAGCAGATTCACGAGAATCTCATTTACCGAGAGTTATCGAGACCCTTGCCTGTAATTTTAATCTACCAATGTAGAAACAACTACCTTACCGACAGCCGAGAACTTTTTTACGAATATTTTCGATAATATTAAAATTTGAGCGATACTGACCGTGTAATACCTACACCCTCAAACGCTCTTACCATCCGTGATTGTTCTGCACACATCGTATGAGTTACGAACTCCCACCGTATGGCAGCACTTATTAAACTGCCTTATTTTCGGGTTCGACTGAAGAGCGGACAAAATCGGAACTACGATATCATGAGAACTTGTTGATATCATGAGAACTATTTAGCAACTTTGGCTGTGTATCAAAAATGAACACCGAATGTCGACAACATGACAACTGAACACGGAAAGTCTGCTCGTCAAATTATGACAGACAATAAAGGTTAATTTTGATGGGTAATCGGTGGGGAATTTTTCGCTTCGTCACGTTTGCCGAAACCGCACACTTGGGAGACTTGTGCCGGCACTGCCGGCAGAGAGCGGCTCTATCACTCCCCACTCCGGCAGCCAATGGACATTAACCGTACGTCACACTTGCCTCCAAGCTACACATCCGGCGCAGGTTGATTTTTTCGGACAGTCCTACTAGACGCCGCTTCATCATCTCGAGGGACGCAATCGACGATCCGTTGGACGTTAAAAGGTATTTTAAGATTATTGCCTAACTCGAATCTTGGAGTGACGAGAAAAAACTTTGACCCCCTAAACCGATATACACGACCCGAATATATCGTTAACGTCGCCGTGGAACTTTGCAATTTTTTTTTTCACCAACGTGTGTGTGCACCTAGCCGATCGATACGGCACATGGTTTGATTCGGAGAATTAACGACTTTGTTGTATGAAATTACACTCCTAGCCGACAAAGCCCGTTCGTCCTCGTCGATCCTTCTATTTTTAGTTCAATCTCGTATCAGTCATCGCGATCATTTTTCGTCGTTGCACGTCGGCTTTGCGATCGACATAACCTGAATCCCGAGAAAATCTTTCGGTCTGACAAACAGCTGTTGTTGGGACAAAAGAGTTGGGCGGTCCAATTATTTTGGCCGAGTTGTCGGATGCGTCCTTTGCCGACATTCGTGTAACTAGTTTCATCCTCTATACTCTATATGCATACATTATAATACATGCGCGTGTATTACGTATGTATATGTGTAAATCCGAGCGCGGCGGTGGCAAATAAAAATCGCGCCTTACGGCAGCCGTATGAATTGAAGAACTCAGCTATTGGGTACGTTCTTGAATGCGGTTTTATTCTCTGTTCAGCTAAATCCCGAAATATTCGAGATGTTTCCGTATGTACACGCAGCTGAAATCGGTGTTCTTATAGTCTAGTCTGCTTTCAATTCAGGGTTTAGAATCAACACAAATGTGCTCTGATACAGTACTAAAAAAATTCCTATGTACTGATGAAATTTAATGTACTGACGATACTGGAAGTTTTTATCATGGTGTGCAGCGGTCCTTGAAGTCCTTAGAGTCCTGGAATTGTCCTTGAATTTTGCCTGACCTCGAAAAAGTCCGGGAATGTCCTTAAATTTCACCTTATGTCCTTGAATTTTTTATCACCCCGAAAATTTGACTTTGTTTCAAAATGATTGTTATATTCGTGATCAGCGGGAAAAAAAATACATGGGAAATATAGCCTTGAAACAAAAAAAATCGATTCAACAACGAATTTTCACTTTTTGAGCCACTTTTGGAAAATCTTCGATTTTCGTAATTTTCAAAGGTCGATATCTCGGCTCCCAATGGAGCTACGGAAAATCCAGGGTGCTCATCGTGTTGTACGGAAAAAAACGCATAACTGAGCAGATCTGCATTCAAGAACGCACACATTGGTTTTCGAAAAAAACAAAGATTTCCTTATCTCAAGGCAGGGATGTTTCGACTCTACTCACAATCGTTCGAATCGAAGATTCGCTCAGCTTCCCGCAAAATAAATCAAAAGACTAAAATTAAAATCTCGTATAGCGTCGAATCAACCTTCGACCCTTCGGATATTCGAAGATTTTTTTTGTATTTGTTATTTGCAGAAGAGCGCTTCGAAAGACAAAAAAAATGTCAACGTTCGGTGGCCTCGTCGAGGAGTTACCCGGGATATCGGTGGATCGCTTCGACGGCGAAAATTTAAACTCGACCGCGTATTTTCTCAGTCACTGTCACACCGATCACATGAAAGGATTGAACAAGAATTTTTTCCTCCGTCTGAAACACAAAAAACAATTTATATATTGCACATCCCTGAGCAAAGCTTTCCTCGAGGCGACATTCGCTCTCACCGATTCGGTATCGTCGGAAACTGTAATAGCGATCGACGACTGTTCGCCGATAATCGTCGACTACGTTAGTCCCGACGGGAGCCGCGAGAGCGTGACGGTTCTGTGTGTGTCGGCTGGACACTGTCCGGGTTCGGTTATGTTCGTCTTCGAGAGCCCAAAAGTTTCGATTCTCTACACCGGTGACTTTAGAATAACTCCCGGCGATCTCCGAAAATTGAAGCCTCTCCATTACCGCGCCGGCGATCGGGACTTGCCGAAAAAGTTCGACAAGATTTATCTCGACACGACCTTTCTCGACAAAGATTTCCCGGAGTTTCCGAGCAGGCAGCGCAGCCTGGCGGAGATAAGTCGAAGCGCCAGAGATTGGATCTCTCGCGACCCGAGCAACGTCGTCGTTCTCGAGTGTGCGGCGCTCTATGGCTCGGAATTCGTCTACATGGAACTCGTCGATTCCCTGAAAAAACGCGTGCACGTAAAGCGTGCGGTTTATCAGAGTTACTCGCGTATTCCCGAACTGGAGCGTTGCATCACCGAAGAGGCCGAAAGTACGCCGGTTCACGCGTGCGTCCCAAAGATTCCCGGCAGACTGAGCTTGAAATGCAGACCGGACGTTAGGGCGGAAAATATTTTGACTATCGTACCGTCGGCCATAAGATGGAGGGGCAGAGACTTGTCGAAAAATATATCCGAGTGGGATCCCGCGATAGAGAGAAGATTCTGCGTTTGTCTATCGATGCACTCTTCGTACAACGAACTCAAAGCCTTCGTCGACTATCTCGAACCCTCGGCCGTTCACGGATGCGTCGAGTCGCGCGATCGCAGACGAAATGTTCAAGACGATTTGGACGAAATGACGAGTACAAAAATTGACGATAAAGCGTGTGAGCTAGAGACGAATAAATTGGGAAGCTTGATACTCAACAATCCGAAGAGGGCGCGAGTAGAGTCGAAATATTTCAGCGACGACAGCAGTGACTGATCGAGGGCTAACTTGGGGAAAATCTTTAGGCTGTACTGTAAGGTTTCACGGGTTAAGACGAGCGAACATTTGTTGGATCTGACCGAGAGGACCGAACATATTAAGTCATGTTTTTTTCGTTGCTATAATAACTGTTTTCGGCTTCGTATTAACGTTCCCTTGTTACGGCTTCGCGAAGTTTCATATATTTATGAATGTATGTTTACAGAGCAATTTTAAGGATTCTTGACAATATCCGTTTTATTGAATGGAGAAAAAAAAGGGTATATGACATTGATTGACGCATAAAAATGATCGATTGTTGTCCCATCGTTAATGTTCGACCTTGTGTATTTTTTTGACCTTCTAACACATGAGTCGGGTCAATCCATCCTGCGCTTTTCACGATCCTAAAACCGCTCCGGCAGAGACGAAGGGCGTCGATACAAGAAAATTTTCTTATCATTAAGGAGTATTTATGCGATAAATTTGATTTCGTTGATGTTTGTTTAGCGAAATATCGACTTAAAAACTCACAAATGTACAAAATCGGGAAAACATAATTTTTTATAGTGTTTCGCCAGAGTTTTACAGTTAAATACGTAAAAGTAAATATATCTTGTTACGGCAATGGCCACTTTTGTATTTTTTTTTTTATAAAAAATAAACTTGTGTAGATCGAAGCCGCTCAATATTTATACATCTGCGTTAATTCGTTTGCAGCTTAAAACAAATTCATAGTAAGAAAAAAGCAAAGCAACAAAAAGAAACAAAATGGCTACTACCGCATTGGCACAGGAAAAAGTATGGTTCGACAAGCCGACGTACGATAAAGCTGCGCGTCTTCATTTCGAACGTCTCGCAAAGGTAAGATAGTCCTTCGACAAGTCTCGACCCCGATTCGATTCACGAGAAATATTATTGCGAACAAAAAAACGCATCCTCACACTCGTGTCTAAAGTAAATGTTCGAAAAAAAAATAAACACGAACAATCGACATGTAATAATTGAGATTTTTTAAAAATCAACCTTTACTTTAGACACGACATAAAACAATTGCGTCTAAAGTACATGTTTGAAAAAAATGCAGTTTGAAATAAAAAAAAAAAACCCACACGAACAATTGAGATGTAATAATTGAGACTTTTTTTAAATCAACGTTTACTTTAGACATGACATAAAACCATTGTATCTAAAGTAAATGCTCGAAAAAAAAAAACAAGTTCGAAGTAAAAGAAAAAACTACCATGAATTGAATATTTAAGATTTTTTTCTTAAACAAACGTTTACTTTAGACCTAACATAAAACCATTGCATTCAAAGGAAATGTTTGAAAAAAAATTAAGGTCGAAGTTAAGAAAAAAACTACCATGACCAATCGGGACGTAATAATTGAATTTTTTTTTAAACAAACGTTTACTTTAGACACGACATGAAACCATTCGTCTTGGCCCCAGCATCCACGACTGATCATTTTCAAAACTTTGCTATGCATATCTTACGATTGCTAATCGATCACTACTATATAAACTATCAAACATCTAACATGTGCCTTGGGGAATATCTGGTGATTTTTTTGGATACATGTAAATAAAAAATACTAAAAAAAATGGAAAAGCTCGGACTTAACGGAAACTGTAACAATTTCGAGTAAACATTAATTTCGCATACATGTTTCATCACAACAAAGCCTATCTCACAATGTATATTTCTCACAAACCATCTTTCACTAACAAAAGTATAATCGGTGCCACGGTAGATTTTTCAAGTTTTTTTTTATACACAATAGACAATATATATATATATATATATATTTTTTTATCTTAATGATTAGTCATTGATAATTCTTGTCGAGGGACTACCGAATATTTTTCGTAGCTCGAGCCACTTTGCAAGGTGGTGGGTGATAAAATTGTGGACCAAAACTGCGAGGCTAATAATAAGAGCTTGGTGATTGTACCGCCTCAAGATCAACTGGTAATTGTACCGCCTCAAGATCAGCTGGTAATTGTACCGGCTCAAGATCAAGTTCCAATTGTACCGCCTCAAGAGCAACTGATTGGGACTAACGAACAATCGATCGTTAATTCGTCGAAAAAATCTAAGGATAAAAATAACAAAGCAGCGAAAAGACACAGAAATATGAAAAAATCAAAGAGCGACGCCGTCGAGCCGAAAGAACAGATTACTGTGCAGCAGGTATTATAGTACATAAATTGTAACGACGAAAATGAAATGAAACTCAATTTTTTTATTTCAATTTGTGCTTTGGAAACGCTGTTGGTAATTTTTATTTTTATTTTTATTTCAATTGATTTTTTTTATCCTTGACCAGATTACGTTGAGATTTTAACGTTAGTTTGTGAGTTATTTTAGTTATCGAGAGGTTCGCTCGGAGTGGAATAATTGAATAAAACATAATGAAATCATGAAAATCTGCATCGACTGCATTGTTTATAAAAATAACGTCTCGACGAGCAAACCTTGAGCGACAATTACCTTAGATTATTTGGGTGAAATTACATTTATTAATTATCAAACCCAGTCCCGTCTCCCCTGCACGAGCATGCTTCTAATTTACCCTGCGCTTTTTCTGCTTCATAAATTAACGAGCAAATTCGGCTATGTCTTTCGAATCACAGCAATTTTTTGTGCTCTCTCTGCCTATCTCCATTATAGGCAAAGCTGTAGATTTTTTTGCTCATAAATTAAGTTGTGGCAGAATGTCGGTAGAATTTTTTGGGTATTAAAAAAAAGATTCAACATGAAAAAGAAAAAAGTAATTGCTTTTTAATGGAGGTATGGCCATAGAATCGTTTGCAATAATTTGCCTGGTGTGCGTTGACCTTTATAATCGGTGGATGCAGGAAAGCCAACAGTCCATTTGCCCAATCATTCATGCCAGTGGAAGTTTGGCCAACGAGATCTCCAAGGCTCGGCAGCACATAAAAAAATCTTTACAGTGTGTGAGTAATGTACGTTTGATCGTTTGAAACGTTCTTTTTTATTTTTGTTTTTATTTTATCATTTTTATTTTTTCAGTCGAAATGTAACAAAAAAATGGATGAAATATCATATATTTAAAAAAAATCTGTTAATTCGCGACTATCGCCTGCTAAATGCGACTGCTTATTTGTACCGCACGTTCCACTATCATACATTCACTTTTCAACAATATTTAGCCGAAATAATAATTAATGAGAATGATTAACCGAGACGTTGCGATATTAAGAAGAAAAAAAACGGCTCTGCTGGAAAGTCCCCTGAAACGGAGTCGATTTTGGTATTAACTTGTAGCGAATTTATTTTATATTTCCGGAAACGACTAAAGCCACGGCTCATTAATTTTGCTTCCTCATAGAGGAAGCTATGTTTTATTTTTATTTTCTGTTTCAATTAATGACGTGAGATTTTTCGTAGTAATTATCGAGATCCGTCGACGTGTGCGCTAATTGATATTTTTTTTTTTCAGATGAACGGAATCGCAGCCTGTACCGATGTGTCCATTCAAGATGTCGTTGCTCGAGTCGCGGCCCTCGAGAAGGACAACCAAGAACTGAGAAGCAGTAAGCATCCGTTCAAATTCAATATTTGACAGGACCAGAAAAAGAAAATTAAAATGATTAACAAACTTCGGCCCGGATGGTAACGAAATGTGGGAAATGAAGTTCTCTGAGGAATTCACATAGGAACCTTGAAGCAAAGTGTCTTCGGTGACGCAGACGAAAAAAATTTACATCGTTACTTTATCTGAGAGTCCGATTTCGCATATTTCCTAGTTTGCAATAATGAAAAGGAAAAAAATTAGTTTCTATGATGGCGTGAACGTAACGGCGTTGTGCTGACGAGAAAAATTTGTTTCACCACAGGCGTCCAGGAGCTCAAGGGCGTCGTTAAGCAATTGGAAACGAAATTGGCCAACAATTCCTGGCCCTCCTTACAGATCTGTCCAGCCAAGCCGGCTGAGCCAACTCCCGCAGCCAAGGCCGACGAGGGCGACGATGACATCGATCTATTCGGTTCCGACTCGGAGGTACGTCGTTTAATTAGAAAAAAAAAAATCACTGAGAATATTATTAGTAACTAAGCCGTTAATTTTTATCTTCTAAAATATCTTATCGCTTAGCCATCAAAGGAAGTACATTCTCAACATCGTAGCATTTATTTTAACGAAACGCCAATGCGAATATCGTGAACTTCATTAGTCGATGAATTACAAACAAACAAAAAATCAATTATTCTACACCAGATATTCCCAACATTTGTCCGTACGCCGTACGGCATGTGCACGACTATCGTTTTACGTGTAATTTTTTCACACTGTTCTTTCGAGATCTGTCGGGTATCTTTGAATCTTCACACATCCACTGTGTTTTCTTATTCATTCTCCACTTCGCTTTACATCGTCGACTCGTACTGGGTTTTTATTTTGCAATAAAAGAAAGAAAAAAAATTCTTCCCTCTCTACTTTATCGACTATGCAGGGTGAAGACGCCGAAGCCGCCAAGATCAGAGAGGAGAGAGTCGCCGCTTACGCCGCGAAAAAATCCAAGAGTAAGTTATCGACTCGACGATAAAATTCTTTTTTTATCGACCTCAAATAATCGATTTGTGCTTTTTTCGCTTTTAGAGCCCGCCCTGATCGCCAAATCCAACATCATTCTCGACGTTAAGCCCTGGGACGACGAGACCGATATGAAGGCCATGGAAGCGGAAGTGCGGAAGATCCAATGCGATGGTCTCCTCTGGGGAGCGGGTTAGTTAAAAAAAATGGAAATTTTCATATCGCTTCCTCATAAAAGTTTTTTTTACGAATGTGGTTTTTGACGTTTTGGAACATTGTGAACACGTTTTCATTAAAATCTCGATAAAAACAATTTTTCTCAAAAACAAAGCTTCCTTTATGAGGAAGGAAAATTTACAATCGCCGAGAAAAAAATGAATGTTTGTAATAAATTGATCGTCGTATTGCAGCGAAACTCGTGCCGCTGGCTTTCGGAATCCACAAGCTCCAAATCTCGTGCGTGGTCGAGGACGAGAAAGTGTCTGTGGATTGGCTGACCGAGGCGATCCAAGACATGGAGGATTTCGTCCAGAGCGTCGACATAGCGGCGTTCAACAAAGTCTAAATTAAAACATTGATAATTTTAACGTGAAAAAAAAAACAATTTTATTTCGTAAAAAAAATGGATGTTAGATGAAGTGAAAAATGAGCTTCGGGTGCCATTTATTTCATTCCACTAGCAGTACACGTCGTGCAAAATTATTGTAACGTCAATGGCGCGTCTTCGAAGTCCCTCAAACTTTTATTAGCTTCAAGCGTTTTAGAGTATCGCCGATCATTTTATTGTTATGAAATTAAAAAAATATTGTACACGATTTCCGCCTCTCTTCGAATTTGTGGCGAAGGACGTCGATCTTGTTACCAAACGTTCAATCCATTGGAGATTAAATAATAATACAAAAAATGTCTGCATGTAAACTGCTCGTTGAAGTTTAATGAATTTCCCTTCCTTATCAATCGGTCATCTTTAAAGGCTGCAACTTAACGGGGGTTTCCTGCCGCTCATTAAAATGGTGATTCGTTGTTTGTTACTAACCTAACTCACCGTACAGAGGTACTTTAATTTAGCGTTTTTCGTTATACTATGAACGCGCATTCGTACGGTCGTGTTTTTTGCGACAATTCGGGGTACCACATATCAACCATACGTTACCCAGAATTCGTACCAGAAAACGACCGCGCGCATGCGCAGTCACGTTATCATAACGAAAAACGCCAAATCGAAAGCACCTCAGATGACAAAACAGCCTCATAATTCAAGATAATTTGCAATCGCGAGACCAAGAAATACGGCGTAACTTGGCAGTGTTATTACTTATTAAATATGTGAAAGAACGACAGTATTAGTTATTAAAAAAAAGTTGTACTATAATTTGTCCGACGTACGGACCTGAGTGCGCATAAATCCAGAAGTGGATTTTTGTTATTTTTCACTTTCAATGCTGCATCGTCAATTTTATCGAATTGTCACGCCTTGTACTTGAAAAAAAAACTGTTTCAGTAAATTTACCGTTCAAAATAGTATTTAACAAATTAACGATAAATCTGGACCTCAAGTATTGACACGGCCCTGAAGCACGAGAGCAAGCAGACGAGCAGACGTCAATCGTTTGAACATGGCGGCGCAAGGATCTCCGGCAAAAATGAAAGAGCTAAATTTGCCGTTGTCGCGAGTTAAAACGATAATGAAAAGTTCGCCGCACGTCGACACCGTTGGCCAGGATGGATTGTTCTTAGTCGCTAAAGCTACGGTAAGAAGATTTTTCGCCCTTTACATTTTATCTTGCACCCAGAAATTTTAGTCGACGCGCGTCGGCCATCTTGGTTTTTTACGCGGGAAAGACCGAAGCGCTCGTGCTTCATTCAATTCATTAACTTTCAGGTGTAAAACCTCCAACAATAAATCTATTTTACATCACCCGGTGGTCAGATGGCGGTTTTGCGCACGCTTCGCGTGCGAAAAAGAACCCATTTTCATAAGTCGTGAAATAAAATTTTGTACGATACTCGTGTGAAAAACGTTTTCATAACTCGCCTTCGGCTCGGGTTGTAAACTCCCATTCGTCCGCAGAAGTTTACTAGTATCTTAGTAAACTAGTATCGTAATGTACTATTCTCTGATGTTCAATTATTGATTTCGTAGGAAATGTTTATTCATCACTTGACGGAGGAAGCTCATGTGCAAGCCAACAAGGGCGGAAGTCTCGATTACAAGCATCTTGCCGAAGTGGTGCAAACAAACGAGACGCTCGAGTTTCTGAAGGAGATAATGCCGAGAAAAATAACGGTGAGACAATTCAAGGAGTTAATGGCAGCGAAGGAAAACACGAACAGTAGCTCATCCGAGAGTTCGTCGGATTCCGACAGCGACAGCCAATCGGACAGCGATTCCTGCTCGGACAGTTCCGACCGGAAGGAGGAGAACGACAATTCTTCGGGAAGCGACGAGGCGAAGAAAGCGAACGGGAAATCTCACTCCAGCAAGAGCGATTCGAGCTCCAAGAGCGATAGCGACGAGGAAAACAAGAATTAGAGTTAATTACTCGATTGTAGAATTATGCCCGCGTGTCTCGTTAATTATTATAATCTCGATTGGTGTAAGAAATTTTTTTTTCCTAAACTACTTTAGCTCGAACTTTAAGGAAGGAGGAGAACAATGGTTCTTCGGGAAGCGACGAGGCGAAGAAAGCAAACCGGCAATCTCGCTCAAGGGACAGCGATTCGAACAATAGCGACGAGGATAAAAACTAGAGTTAAGTAGTTGATTATAAGTAAATCATGCCCGCGTCTCTCGTTAATTATTATCGCAACTCGTGTAACAATTTTTTTTAACCGTAAACTAGCTTAGCTCAAGTTTAGATATTTTCGTAACATGTAAATTTACACTGTAGACTCTCGTTCCACGAGGGTGTCTCGTAGTATCGCCCAAGCTCCTCGATACTTTAATATATATATTTTTTAATAATTTCAAAATGCCTTCACGTTGTTCGATCATTTTTTTTTCACGACGTAACATTTTTGGGTTTAATTTATTCCTGATGGAGCTTCGAATAGGTCTCGAATTCGTCGCAATGGTCCTCGTTAAGTTTCTTCGCCAGGAAGTAAATTTCGGCGAGGGCGATGACGAGTGCGCATATTATGCCGAGAAGCAATCTGAAGCCGAAGTCAAGATTTCCGACGAGCAGCTGGACGCCGATGAAGCCGAAGGCGAAGCCTGCCAGTACCGAGAAGATGAACTGGGCGACGGCAATTAATTGCCGATTTATCTGCTTCACTAAAAATAAGCAAAAGAACGATGATCGTTAATTAGTCATTTGTGTAATTCATGCATGAAAAATGCTACTTTGTGTGGCTGCCGAGAATGGCGTAAATAGATCTTTACAGCCAGTACTATAAATACCCGCATGCGTACATTTGGCAGATTTTACTTTACGCACTCTTGGTGTACTTCACACACGCTTCTCGCACTTTACGCACGCTTCTCTTACTTCACGCACGCTGACTATACAGTGCGACAAGCAGTAGACACGAAGTAGCACTTCTGCATTCGTTACAAAAAGTACTATTACGATACTAGTGCGATGAAAGTTTTTCTGACGAGTGCGAGTTTGCTGCACGAGCCGAAGGCCAGAGTTACAATCACACAAGTTAAGAATAAGTTTTACCCACGAGTATCTTACCAAATTCTAACTCGCAAGATGTGAAAATGAACGTGCGTAAAACTGCCATTTTCGCGCCGACTGAAGCAAAAAAAAATCTCCACGAAAGATGAACCGATATTGTGCGAAAGTCAGTGGGAAACTTACTCTGAAAAGCGATCGTGTCCTCGGGATGGCGTTTTCGAATCGGATCGACGCCCTTCGTCATTGCCTGGTATTCCCGAGTGTTCTGCTGGGCGGTTAATCTCTGAATTCTTGCTTCGAGCTCGGGATTCCTGGGCGTTACCTTCGGCGCCGGTAACTCTATATCGACACCCTCGAGAAACTCGTGTATGTAGACCTTTTCCTCCGACGACTTTCGATATTCCTTCAGATATCCGTCGAGCCATTTAACATCGTCCAGATTCAGCGTGATCTGTGCTCGTTTGTTCCTCGACGAGTTTTTCAAGGTCATTATATTCGTCGGTGCTTCCTTGCACCTCAGGCTCTTGGTGACGAATTCTATGAGTTTGGCCGTTGGCTTTATCCTTATGGAAGGATCCTCTATCGGTTCTACAGGCATCTTTTCGAGCGTGCGATTTTTTTTTCTTTCTCTACAAAAATGCCGTCTCGATATTCGATCACTTTCCTTTCGCGAGTAGAATTTTGGCGTTCAATTTATCCTCGAGGAGCTTCGAGTAGTCTTCCTTTTTTCTCCCACTACTGACTCTTAAAATCGAACTCTAGTTAAATGCGAGGCACGGAATAATTGGAGTAAATAAAATTATGCTTGCAAAAATCCAAGGTTCGATGCGCAACTTTTTTTCCAGGTCAACACAGAACTATTCGAGTCCGCGTTCTTTCTCCCAAAAAGTTTGTGATTTTTTTTTCTTCCTTTTTTCCCTCACCACCGACTCTCAAAGTTTGACCGGAGTTAAATGCAAGGCGACGATAATTGGAGTAAATAAAAATAATGAAGTCCGAAAAGATTTAAGGATCGATGTGCAACTTTCTTTCTAGATCAACGTAGAACTCCTTGAGTTCTTCCTCTTTCTCCTGAAAGGTTTGATCCACCTTACGGCACTTCGTGCTCATGTCATTGATGAAACCCTGCCAGTCGGCCCTTCGCTTCTCACGGTTCTCCTGCAGCTTCTTGTCCTGCAAAGACAACGTGCAATTAAGATAGTTGGGCAGTGGTCGATATCGAAAATGTTTGCGATGTATTGTTGCGGCTACGACCGACTCATCGGCACCGTTAGTTTGGAAAGACGGTGCAAAACTCCAAGCCGCCAAACCGAACAAAACAGTGCAGTGTTGTGAGTGAAAAACGAGCGCCGCTCTCGGGGTGCGCGCCGAAAAACGGCGCGACTACGAACGAAAAAAAAATCTAAAGTCGTCTCGTACGTTGTAGAATTCTTCTTCCCTCCGGAGGATTCTTTCGCACATGCTAAGCGCGACGTCGGTGTTCGCTTTCAGGCTGGGCAGATGACAGTCGCCTAGAAGTTCGGCGCGGTCGAACTGATTCTGTCCGAGCTCCGTGGAGTACTCGAGAATCTTGAACAGGCGTTCCACTTCCCGATCGCCCCTTCGTTCCTTGGCACGAGAAAAACAATGTTTAGGTTAGAAATACATCGACGTCAACAACGCATCGATCTACCAAGGACATTCCGAACATTTTTGTTTAACATGTTTTTACGACGTTTCGATCGGTGCGACTTATTTTAACGTGAAATTTACCTCGAACTCGCGCAGAAAGTACGTTATTTCACCGTGAACGAATGGCCGATGATCGAATAGTCTGCTCCAAATTTCGCCAGTGTCTGCGAGCACAGTATAAATTCACTAACGAAAATCAATAGCGACGGGATGGAACGATACATATAAGGATCTTATGGGAAGATGGAATTTTGTGTGGATGTTTTTTTTCGCATTTGATAAATTTAGTTAAATGAGTATTTTATTTGTCACACCTTTTATGACAGACGCCATGTCGACGGTGAGGGTGTAGCTGTAACTGCTTGCTAGTCATGTGATACGATAAGTCAACGGGTTAAATTGCGTCCGAATAGTCTGCAATAACGGCATTCGAGAAAAATGATAAAAAATTCTTTGTAACTTCACTACCGCTTTGAAAACCTCACTTTTGAAAATCCAAGGGAATGTTATACGGGATATACATCACTTCCGGTTTGAAAATCAAATTTTTGTTAACCGGAAGTGGCGTAAAAATAAGAACTTTCAAACCGTTGGTAACGCTTTTCCGGTAAATCTTGGGAAATCTAATGTTCCGGTTTCTAAGTTCATAGCGAGGGTACGAAGCGCCCGATCCACAACAGCCTCACAATAATTAATAAATACACTAACGAATAATCTGGGCCTGGAACTGGGAGGTATGAGATAACAGGTCGCAACAATACGTTTTATGTATAGATTTCTTTTATTCATAATAGTGCAACAGGCTGACAATCAGCTCAAACAAGTCTTATTTATCACACACATAAGACATTGCAATTTGTTTTTTTTTCCTTACACACCTCTATTACCAATATCCCAGTACACTGCATTAATTAAAACGACGGGGATGGGGGAGTGGCCGTTAATACTATAACTACAATAAGTGGGACGAGGGGGGGTAGTGTATTTTCAAGTATTTCGCAAAAACTCAACGATATGAGATAAACGACGGTTCCGTAGATCATCAAGATTTTTCAATAATCGCACTTCAGTAATATTATGTGGAATGTATATTATAAGGCAACGGTTACCCTGATTATGCCAAAGAATTCGGGTATTCGGCCCGTCGACGGTATAGTCTTAAAAATATAACAAAAAAAATGTTCAGTTCTACAATACATATATATATATATATATATAGTTTAACGCCGTTCCCGATAATTAAAAAATATTGAGCGACGATTGCCCAAAATTCAAACTCTCGGATAATAACAGACAATTACATATTCCACAAAAAACAAAAACAAATCAAAACAAACAAACAAAAAAGATGAACAATAAATATAGATTTTACGCGCTCCATATAAATATTTAATATGTATATAGGCTATGTACTATGCACATGTGTGAGGCTTCCCAGAACTCTTTCGCTTCTTGGATAAAACGACGCTCTATTAATTTATTTCCTTCTCCGGCTCGCGATTATAAATTCATACTAGGTAGTTAGTTATTGCACATATAACAGCAAACAGATCCCATGGTAAAAAAAAAGAAAAAAAAACAATTGTCGTTTACGATCTACGGGTCTGCACGGTAGGACGCTCGTGTGACGAAAGTGTCTACAATCGATTTCGGAGGGTAAAATTCGATAGTACAAATAAATTAATTGGACTAGATCGCGAGCGAAGACAGCGTCTACCAAGAAGAAACGGAAAGATCGTAGGACAGCCTTTTATGCTCGAACGGTTCAACGAAAAAACTTAACGAATTGCAATGTTGACGGACAAGAGACTCATTGTCGGCGGCTTGGTCGAAACACACTCAAAGATGTGTTTTTTAAATTTTTTGGTCTTTTTCACTCTTAAAAATGCATTTGAATAATTTGGCGTTCGATGCCAAACCGCTCCCTTTCTAAGTACAATTAAACGTTGATTTGCGATAACGACGCTTCGGTTTTTTTTTTCATGTAAAAATGCAACAATAAAATTACGAGGCGCTTACGGAGTACTTATAATAATAAGTATGTATACTACATACATATATATGTATATAAATGACTCCGATGTAGAGGCAACAATGTATGATAAAACTTAAATCTAAAGATAGGTAACATCTTATGTTGGACCAGTCGTAGGATTCGAGGCCGCAACAAGCCCCATTCGCGTGCCGACATAACACTAACTTTGACTGCTAAAATAATATATAAAGAGATCCGATCGATAAAAACCCTGTGTACACTCGAATACATTAATAGTTTTGACTAAAATTTATAACAATCATTAAACTCTATTCGATGGTGCGATACTTTTACATTAAAACAAAAATGCTCCTTACTCGCTAAAAAATTTATAATTCTTTTTTTTTGTTTTCTTTGTTTTTTGCTTTTTTTTAACACACCACACCGCTTTCGGAACGATACACATATCGAAGCGCGCCGTTTTTTAAAGTGGATATACAATTCGATTTTTTTTACAACAGTTAAAACGTGCCAATAACATTCTGAGCACTGTGGAGCAATCAATATTTTCCTCATATTTTAAATTGATTTTTTTGTTTTCATTCAATAAAATCGAATACACCATCCCGCATAGAACAATGCGGTACAGATATTAATGTAGTATGAATAGGTAACAGTGGTAAACGAGAAAGTATGCAACGTAAGAATTATAGTTCAATACTGGTTCACAAGAACGAATGGAATGTGTGTTGTATAGTCTTTGTATTTTTTTTAATTTATGGTTTTTCATTTTTTTTTCTTTCTTCTGTTTTGGTTTTCTCATGGTAAAGAATGTTCGTGACGAAAGGGCCAGAATTGTAGTCTATAATTGAAGAGAAAAATTTCACTGACTCGACGAAACAACCCCGATGAAAAAATATCATTTTACGAACAACCCTGATAGAGATATGTTGAGGAACATAATTAATTCTGCAATAATAGTTTTCGGCTTCTTCTCTACGTCAAAGTGAAAAAAGCTCCAATATCACTTTCGTCTATCACAAATGCAAGAGCAACAACTATCGCCTCGTCGGTATTAACAACAACAATGCGAATAACATTAAGCCTTTCTCAAAGATATCTTCGTTTGTTTCTTTTTTTTTTCTTCGTTCTGTAAATACGTAAGACATACGGCACGCGAGATCACGACGAAGAAACGGTACGTCAAGTTTTATACATTTTTTGTTTCCTTTTTTTTAACGTAAAATGATCTTTGTCCTGTGTGCTTCTTTGCCGTCCTGGTTTTTTTTACATGTGTACATTATATCTGTATTTATATATTTAATATATATAGATTTATAAATTTTCTGGTTTTTTTTTAGGCACATAGAACACACGATGATTCAGTAGTTTGCACGCGCCGCACACGTTTTGCTGCTCGTTTTTGTAGCATAGATATATATATATATGTCTTTATTTTTCTTTATATATTGCGAGGCGCAAAAAAATTACCTTCGAAATTGCGTCTGTAAACTGTTATGCACTCGAAATATTTGTTATCGGCACTCAATGATGATCGCTACGAAGCTCGACCGTAAGGGCACGTTCGGTATTTACGTTCTTACGAAAAACCAATTATTTCAAGGCAATGTATATATATATTTTTTTTGTTGTAGTTGTTTTGTTTTATCAAACAGTCGATAATATATTATTGTTTTGCGTGATGCTGAAAATATACGTCATTCGACGCGATTCTTTAATGCCTCAATATTATCCGTGGGCTTTGTCAAACAACTTTGTACTTGTCACTAGTCTTAATCTCCGCGTTATCTTCGCAGAGATAATTTTTTTAGGACTCTCGGGAGATTCAGCGTTATCGATTATGCAATCGAAAGTTTCATCGATTTTTAAAAAACATTTAATTCGCACGCGGTGAATTTAAAACCCTCGAGAGATAGTGCCGATTGCCGTTGATTTTTTTTTCTCACGTGAAAAAAAACCAACACGATATACGAGGAATACTGTTTTTCGGGCTTGCGTTTAAGGCACTCGTGCGCGTCCCGAATGTTAACAAAAAAATGTGCGAAAAATTAAATGTTCAGAAAAGTGCTCGTAAAAATAGTAGAATCCATTCGTGGATTTGGAAAAAAAAAACAGAAAACACTTTTTTTTAAATATACATCTATCCCTGCGTAAAAAGATAAATCTTTCTATACATTTTTTATATATATATAAATCTCTCCCTCTACGCGTTAAACCCGTGCATACTCGTGAGTATGCATATTTTCTTCACAAAAAATCCCGTCGGGATAATTGCAATAATAAATATAGATATCTATGTGTATGCGTGTGTATGTTTGGTTTTCGTTTCTCTATGTATAATACATACGGCAGTATGTCCCTTGTCTTTTAAAGATAATAATATATATTAAAAATCTTATTTTTAAATAAGATGTTTTTCTTTTCTTTTAGCGAAAAAGACCACCGTGTGGACCGACTCGTAAAATTATTATTTGTACACGTCGCAAAAGACTTATAGACTGCCTGGCAGTCCTATCTCTTCGTTAGTTTTAAGTAATAACCAATCTTACTACGCCTCTCTTTATCCCCCGCGACTAATATCTTTGGCTAAACAATTTAACAGACCTGCTTGGCAAATCCGTCATTGTTGGTAAATACGATTACCAAAGATGCAAGATTCCCCTATTTGTCCCGCGAACTTACGTCCTTGTTCGGCTTCACACGAGGACCGTCCTCCAAACTGATGGCAACGTCCTGAAAGATTAATTTTTTTTAAGTTACTTGGGCAATGGTCGATGTAGAACAATTTTGTGATATAAGCTACGGCTGCAATTGAAATTAATTTTTCAATTTAAATTAATTTACTTTAATTTAATTTCTCAATTAATTTTAATGAATTATTTTTTACCCGTACAATTTTAACGATATTTTTTTGGAGCGCTTGAGGTTGATTGTTCGTGTTAACGGATAAAAACGGGCGAAAAGTAACTTTACCTGTACTGCAATCTGCAGAGGCGTCGGCTCGCCGGGCAAACAATCGGTCCGCACGATGCTGGCTGGCAATAATCGTGGGCAAGGTTTGCCGGTGAAAAGCGTGAAAAGAGCGTGAACCGTTCGCCTCTGTGTGAGCTCCGTGTGACGGTGCTGGTAACCGGAGAGATGTCTTTCGTGTCGGATCGTACTGGGGAACCATCTTTCGCACAGGTTGCAATAACGCCTGTGCCTTATCGTCGCCTTGAATGGGGGGAAAAATTGCTCGGCATTAAAATAAACTCCTAAAACTCCGAAACCAAAAAGTTATCATCAATCGGAATCAGATACATCGGATACAATATTTTTTTGAAAATAAAAAAGGCATTTTCATATTTAACTAGTAATTAAATGATAATAATAAAGTGGTGCCTTGCCGTCTGCTTGAATGGGGGAGAAAATTGCTCGGCATTAAATGAAGCTCCGAAAGCTCCGAAACTAAAAAATTACCATTAACCCTTTGAAGCATACATTTGTTTTTACATAAGTATGAAGATTCAAATACATCGGCTGGCAACAATGCATTAATAATATTAATGCATTGTTTCTGATCTTAAAGAGGTGTATCAGCTGCAATACACCATGCTTCAAAGGGTTAATCGGGCCCAGAGGCATTGGCATGAAACTTTTTCTGAAAATAAAGAAGCCTTTATCATATGTAACTAGAAATTAAATAACAATAATAAAAATAATTTATCAATAAAAAAATAATAATTCTTTTCGATAATGTCTCGGATTAATCAATTGATTAACTTACCTTTTCATGATAGGCCAGCTGCGACACGATATCCGCAAAGGTAACAGCCTCCGAGACTTTCTGCTTAGTGATGCTATCGAGTTTATCCGAGTTAACATTATCCTCGATCTTCTTTGGTACTTCATTATCGACTCGTCGATCCTCTTGCTTGGTAATGACCGGAGGTGATCTCGAGGTGTCCCGATCGGATCCGGCGAGTTCGAAGCTGAGATCTACCTGCGGCTCCAGAACCGGCATTTTCGCCGGACTCGGGGATTTCCTCTTGTCCTCTGCAACAGCCGTCGCCGGCTCCTCCGCGCCACTTCCATCGCGCGGCCGCGATATTTTTGGTATTTTGTACGATTTATTCATTTTTTTAACGGGATCTTCGGTATTCGCTGATTTCGACGCACTGCCCTGTCGCTCCGAGTTTTTCTCATTGGACTTCAAACTCCTGTTCGTCGAGTTTTTATCCGCAGCGCCCTTCCGAGAATTCTCGCCTTGACTTTCGTGCTCGTTGGATTTCCCGCTCGATTTCGCCTGACAAACCTCCGTCGACGAAGTCGTCGACCGTTTCGATGATTTCCACGACGTGCCCGAAGACAAATGCTCGTCCCTCGAACGTCCGCTCGGTCGACTCTCGCGGCTCCACGATTTCCGATGTCTCTCCTCCTTCCCCGACGACTCTCGAATGTTCTTCTCCACCTTAGATTCTCCCACATCAGCGCCTTGAAAATGTTCGCTCTTCGCTCTGACCTCCGAGCTGCAACCGTTGGCCTCGCTACTTTTCGTACCCTTAACCGTATCCTGGAAGACTGCACGTTCCTCGACGTTGCATTTGGAAGTTTTAGCGTAAGCGGCCAATCCGACGAAATCGAAACCCGCGCCCTGTTTCTTCTCCGCCGCAGTTTTAGTTCTAGGTTTCATCTTCGTCCTCGCGACGACGCTCTTCGATTTCGTCAGGCAGCGCTTGAGCGTTTCCTTCGCCGCTAAAACTTCCTTCACCAACGAGTCCGAGCAGCAAACATTCCTCGTCTCCGTCGATCTTTTAGATTTTCTCAACGATATGCTCTTCGTTTCGGCGTCGTAGACGAATTTCTCACAACCGAGATCCGTCGCAACGTTCTCGTCGTCCTCGCTGGCTCGATAGGACTTGAAGTGCTCCATTCTGTTCGCGAGGTCGACCGCGGAATTCTCCTCGACCATCGACTCGCGCGGCATCGGAATTGGCACGTCCAGCGAGTCAACAGTGCTGTTGTCGACTATGTCGAGCTCCAGCTCGAACTGCGTCGGTATCGCCTCGTCCGAGTACAATTTCCCCATGGCGTTGCCCATGGAGTGTTCGAGCTCAGAGTTAGGCTCGGTCGCGTCCAACGACTCGGGCTGGCTGTTGTCCGGCGAGGCAGGCAAGATCTCTATCGTCGTTTGACTCTCGTCCGACGAGTCCAGTTTTATAACCGAGCTCTCGGGTTCGGTTATAAAATTTTTTTCCGATTTTTTCGATTTCCTAGAATTAACTTCCCTTCTATCGTGCTTCTCTATCGAGACTTCCTCCCTCTCCGGCTCCGTCCCGGTGAAATCGAAATCGTCGTCCTTCAGAATTTTTAAAGTCCGATGGCTCTTCAGCTTGGTCGAGGCTGGCGGCGTTTCCGGTTTTAGCTCGCGATTCGCGTTCATATTCTCGTCGAAGCTCTTGCTGCGATTGTTGCCGACGAGCAGAGTGCGCGCTCGCTGACCGTCGTACCGAGCCTCAGTCTCGTTGAACTCGCAGTCCGATCTTCGTCTCGCTTTGCCCTCGAACGACAGCGAATTTCGCCGACTCGTCGAGTCCGATGTGCTTTGCTTCCATTCGCTGTTGCGCGAGCTTCCTTCGGTGTTTCTCTTGTCGCCAGATTCGCTTGATGTCTCGAGCATTCTGAGAGTAGTGATGTAAGTTCAGTAAATAACCAGTTAGTGGCCGGATATTTAATCGGTTAATAACTACAGCTATTTATATTTTACAGGAAGCTATTTATTTTTACGTTTGGAATCATTGTATGCAATTATTCTTTATACGTCAAGTCCTCTTTTTCATCGAAAGTGCTTATTCATTTATTTATCATTAATTTTAATAAACGTTTTGTTATTTTTACTCTGTCGATTAAATTTACTAAATATTTCCTCGGTAATTCAAATTGTTTCATTGTTTTTTTATCCGGATTCGATTAGTTTCTACTTTCTTAAGAAAAAAAAATATATATATATAACTTTGTAAAGTAAAGTAATCAAGAATGTTGAAAATACGATTAGTCAAAACGATTTCTTTATTTTCGTCAAGATTTTGGAATCCCGAAAATTATGAAATATATTCTCAGTATTTTCTGATTCAGTCGCGATTGCCACTCATTATAAAACTATGATCAGTTGTCACAGCAATGTTTTTTTTTTGATAATTTTAATATATATGCAAATTCTTAATTAATGATAGGTATTAAGGGGAAGTGAAATATCACGGTCGGTAATAAAAACTGTAATGAACTTTTTTCAAGAATGCACATTTTTTGGTGGAAAAAGCAAATTCGTGCTGGATACGCGAGGTAATTTGGCACCCGGCCCAAGCACATTTTATTTTCGAAAAAATGAGCACCATTGAATAAAGTTAATTTGAAAATTGCAACTATCTCTCTCGCACGCACAGCTGTTTCACTTCCCCATAAAGGTTTGGCAGCACGTTCTTTACCGAAAAATAACCGGCGGTGTAACTGTGTACATTACCGGTTATTTCAGTGACTATCATAATTAACCAGTTATTTTACAACACTACCTGAGAGCCAATTTTCCACCGCCCGGCTCCTTCGCCATGCAGTCGAGGACCCACGAGCGCTGCAGCTTAACTTCCGGTTGCCACTTCGAGTCCTTCGTAATCGCTTCCCTGCCGACCTTGCTCAGCTCGCACTTGAATTCCGCGCTCGGCGATGTCCGTTTTATTATAACCTTCGGTATCTTCTCCGAGGGACTCTGCGAATCGGCGTTTCCCTCGTTGCTGTCCGAGCTGTTGTTTCGCCTCTCGCGCGATCTCGTCTCGTCCTTCTTACCGGAAGAGTGCTTACTCGCGCTCCTGCGTTTCTTCGAACCCGACTCGCCTGGGCTGCGCGAGCGTCGCTTCTTCAACTCCTGCTTCTTTATCGTCAACTTTGGAATTCGATCGTGCCTCGACGCGTCCTCGGCTCTCTCCGCTCTACCGCTCTGGTGAGGTTTCGACGATTTATCGACGAGAGTGAATTTGTACGACCCACTCGCGTTGCTGTTCTCAGCGTGCGGAGTTTCCGGAACATCGACCGGAAGTTCGCGCTCAGAAGACTGCCTCGATTTTCCGGCTCTCATAGGTGAACGACTGCGCGACGATCTTCGGACTTTTCTTATCTTCACCTTCGGCACGTTCTTCGGTTGCTCGATTTCCAGACTCTGCGTCGGAGCCTCCACAATCATCCTCGGTTTCTCCTCGAGCTTGATCTTCATCTTCGGGACTTTGCACTCAGCCATCGAATCCCTCTCGACCGTGTCCTTGTCCAGCTTGATCTCCACCTCGAATACCCTCTCGGCGTCCTCCGTCTCGTCCTCCTCGACAGCCGTAGGACTTCCAGGACGCGATCTCACGTTTCTTATTATCATCTTCGGTATCTTCGGATAGGTTGATGCTTTCAGCTCGAGACGTTCAACGCTCCTCTCGGAACAGTTCGTTGAGTTCATCGAGTTCATCGACGTCTCGATGGGCTGAGAAACCGACGAACTCAGAGATTCCTCGTCCTGCTTCTCGACGATCTTCGTCACGGGATTCTCGCAGGACAAGTTAGGCGGGCTTTTCGTCAGCGAGTCGCTGTTTCTAGAGTCGCCCTGGATCTGTCCGGAGAAGCTGAGAATCGGCGCCGATGGGGACGATTCCTTGCTACGGCACTCGCTCGTCGCGTACTGCTCGAGCGAATCGATGCTCTTCTGGCCGATCGAGCAGTCCTCGCTGGGAATCGTGGCGTTCTCGGCGATGTTGCAGAAGAACGACTCTCTGCCGGAAGTCGTCGAGTCCATCGTACCGTGACTCGCGAAGGGCATGAAGTCGCTTCGCAAACTGTTGCTCTCGTCACCGAGTTCCTTGAAGTCCATCGACTCACCGGCGAATCTCGTAGAGGTGTCCTCGAGACGGGAACTCTCGGACTCGGTCGGCAGCGCGCTGACCAGGGCCGGGAACTTCATGCAGCTGGAAAAACTCGTCGACGTGTCGATCAGGAAGTCCTTGCAGCGAGCCTGAAACATCTCCGGTGACGGAGCTCTCTCAGCTATCTCGCTTGTCTGCGAGTCGGGATTCTCGGACTCGTCGACAATTCTTTCGAAGTACTCCGGCTCGTCGATCTCCTCCCGGATGACCCTTGGCTCGATCTCAGAGACAGTTGGACGAAAGAATTCGCTTCGCGAGTCGCGACTCTCGACACCGTCACTCGAGGCTCTCCTCGACAAGGCCTCGCTCGCTTTCCTCTCGAGGTTGTTCGTCGACTCGCAATCGCGACGAAAAATCGACGCCGCTGGTTTCGCCGTTTCACGATTGATGTCGATTCCGATCGGCTTCGGGATATCCGGAATGATCCTCGCTTCTCTGAGGCCCGAACGATGACGATGCGTTATCGCTAAATCGAGACTCTTTACGATCTCGCTCATGCGGTCGCTCTTCAGCGCTTCGCTGTCCAGCGGCTCGGTTGGTAATGCAGTTTCCGCGATTATCCTCCTTACTTCCGCCTCCACGGGTCGCTCGATCTTCTCGGCGTGTTTCCTCGGCTCTTCGACCTCGAGCGTTCGCGGCTCGACGACTTCGATCTGGTCCGACACGACTTCACGACGACACTCTGCGTTCTCGTCTTCCTCGATTCGCGGCTCGTTCGGCTCGTCGTCGAAGTAGCGCGCCTCGTCGTCTGCGGGCAATTTTTCCCTAGACAAATCTATCGCCTCGGTGTAGCCTTGGATAGGCGTGTCGTAGATGGTTTTGGCGATTTCGACCTTGTTGACGAAAGAATTTTTCCATCGCTGAATCCTCTTCGACTCCTTGCTCGCCTCGACGTAGGTCGTCGAGGACTCGAGTCCGCTGTCGGACAGCGCGGTTTGACAATCCTGCTCGAGGTCCCAGCCGATCGGTCGCTTCTCGAGGTTTATCAACGGACTCGCCATCGGCGTCTTTATGGAGTGCGGCGAGTCCTGAAAGAACCTCGAAGTTCTCACGCAGGCCTCGCGCTCGTTCTGCGCGCGCTCCGGACCGACCACCGAAGAGGCTTTTCGCGTCGATATCTCCAACTCCTGACCCTGAAATATCTTCGAGACGAGACAATTCTCGTTACGGTTGGGATAATGTTTTGGGCTTCTCAGCTTCTCGTCCAATACGTTCTTCATTCCACTTCCGGTCTTAAACGACACGTTGTTCCTCGAGTTCTCGGGCTGATCGTCCTTCCTCGCAACCTCGGACCTCCGATTCGGAACCGGAGATTCTTGCTGCTGGACGAGGCTCGGGTGAGCCTCGGGCTTGTAGGAAAGCGCAGTCTCGACCGAACGATTCTTGCTCGTCGCGGATTCCTCCGCGTACCCTCGAGTCTGATCGTCGCTGCAGAACTCCGAAAACTCTGACGGCGCTCTCGTCTCTCGACGACGATTCTCATGCTTCTTCGGTCTCATCGCCGGCCTCGCCTCGGCCTCCTCCGCGTGGTGTCTCGTCGATGCTGGACGCTTGAACTTTCCGGCTTGATAATCTCCGCTACGACGCTTCTTCTCGTGCGCCGATCTCTCGTCCTGACGTCTCTTGTAGATCTTCCGCATCGCCGCCTCGCGATAGTGAGCACGCGACGACCCGTGCCGCGGGTAGTGCAGCTTCCGCACTGCCGGATATCCCTCGCGCTGTCGAGCCTCCATTATTAGCGCCCTGCAAGTAGAGATTTTAGCGGTAAATGTGAACGCTAATTTTACCGCATCTTTACGGTAAAAATAAGGTACGTGAGCCCGTTTTGAACATTATCACGTTGGTAATTAAATCATACGTCGTGACCGTATGATTTTTTAGTTATTTGAAATATCACGAACATATCGTGAATTTTTGAAAAATGTTACGGTAATGTTGCAGAAAAAATGTGTTGTTGTTAATCTCACAGCTATAAAGGTGAAGTTAACAATTTGTCATATTGAAATCGGTAGATTTTATACGTTTTGACTGTAAATTTACCAACGATTTTATGACCGGTAATTTCACATCTAGATATATGAGTTTCACCACTTTTGACGGCAAAAATAACGAGAAACCTTTGTGACCGTATTTGCACAACACACAATGTTGAAAAAAAAAGAAAAAAAAACGGTATTTTTACGATAATTTTACGAAACATTAAAATACAGATATTTCCGCATCTCTACCTGTAAGTGTAGTTTCTGTTAGGACTGTAGGTAACTCTGCCGTCTTTGGTCGTGTAGATAGGAACTGTGTTGAGGTTTATCTCGAAGGCGTCGAGGCTCGAGAGTTCGTCGAAGGACGTTCCGTAGCTCGAGGGATTTCTGTATCTGTCGCGATCTTCGAGGCGCGTTCGCTTTATCCTCCCGTACCGGGTCTCGTTCGACGAGTCGCCCTTGTCCGGGTCGGTGTCGGTGCTCTGGTGAGGCGCGACGTCGAAATTATCGAAATCGAAGGTCGACGAATTTTCCATCGAGTTGTAAGACGGACTCGGAAATGTTCGATTTTCCTTGGCGTGTTTCTCCGATCGCGATTTCTTTTCTTTCCTGCCCTCGAGGAAATCCTCGTCCTCCTTGGTGAGCAGCGACGAGAAATCGGTTTCCGGAGTCTCGTTGCGCGGCCAAGGGAGATTAAAAGCCTTGGCCATTTCGAGATGAAAGTTTCGCTCCTCCGTTCCGGTGTCTTTTCGCGAACGATCGGGCTTGAAGAGCAACTCGTCGTCCATCGATCGACGAGTTTTGTGACGACCGCTTCCGCTGTTTCTGCCTCTGGATATCTTCTTCGGCGTGTAGTGTTCGCTCACTTCCGGTCTGTCTTCCTCAGTTCTTTTCGACTTTTTGGGTTCGTAACCGTCCGGCATCGACCTGCGACGCTTCCGGCAACACTTCTTGCCCGAAGTGCACGGCACCGTTTCTCGAGGCTGCGGACTGACCTCCCGCACGTCGGATTCTTGGGTGACACGACGATCGTCCTCGACTAATTTTTCCTTGCCGCCCCGTCGGTTGACGTCGCCGCGCGAGAGATTAATCTTTATCTCGATAGCGTCGAGTCCGTCGTCGCTGGACTCTTGGTGATTAGTTTTAGGACCGATGGTCTCGTTTCTTATGACCTCGTTGTCGTGGATCTTGACGTTGAAGTTCGCCACTTGAATCTCTACGTTGGAGTCGCGATGTTTTGTCGTGTAGCTCTTCGTCAACGGAAATTTCGCCTCCTCGTCCGAGTCGCGATGTTTTGCGTAGCTCCTCGCCAACGGACTCTTCACCTCATCTTCAGAGTCGACGGTCGCATGGCTGTTCTCCTCTGAATCCTTCGCCTCCCGCGAGCATCTCCGTTTGCGAGAATTTTTTCGAGACTCCTCGACGGGAAAATCTTCGATCTTGCGCGCGGACGATTTTTGCCGCTCGACGAAACAATCGTCGATCTTGCGCTCGTTGGATGATGATTTTTGCCGCTCGACGAAACAATCGTCGATCTTGCGCTCCTTGGGCGATGATTTTTGCAGCTCGACGGAACAAGCTTCGATCTTGCGCTCCTTGAAGGATGATCTTTGCTGCTCGACGGATAAATCGTCGATCTTGCGCTCGAACAATGATTTTTCCCGCTCCAAGGAACAGTCATCGATCTTGCGCTCCTTGGACGACGATTCGTGCCGTTCGACGGGACAATCGTCGATTCTGCGCTCCTTGGACGATGATTTTTGCCGTTCGACGGGAAAATCGTCGATTCTGCGCTCCTTGGACGATGTTTTTTGCACCTCGCCGGGAAAATCGTCGATTCTGCGCTCCTTGGACGTCGATTTTAGCCGCTCCACATGAAAATCATCGATCTTGCGCTCGGGCGATGATTTTTGCCGTTCGACCGAACAATCGTCGATCTTGTCCCTCTGAGGATTCTCTGAGCTTACAATTTCCCTCGATATTTCGGGACTCGGCTCCTCCTCCTCCTCCTCCTCGGACTCCGACAAATTGCACCCCCGGTTGATTTCCTCATGCAACGCCTCGTCGATTCTTTCCGATTCGCTCGGTGACGATCTTTCGCTTCCAGCCTTGTCGATTCTCTTCGACCTCTTCCCATCGCCTTTTCCACCTTGCCCGCTTGGATTCGCAAAGTTCGCATCGAGATGCTTGTCCATGTATCTCACGTCGCCCCACATGTCCTCATCAGGTTTGCCGAGCCGCTCGTCATCGCCGGACGAATCCGAGTCGTCAAGATCGCCAACCGTCGTAATCGGCTCCTCCATCATCTTCGCGAAGCAGTCACCGGTCTCGATCGGCGCAACGGGAATTCTCGGCTCTTCGGAGTCGTCGCCGGAAATGAGCGGCATCATGCAAGAAGCATCCAACGACATGTCGCACAGCTTCTCCAGATCGGACGACCTGTTGAAGTCGTCCTCGGGCTCCATCATAGTCGGACACTTGTCGGTATCGAGCTCGCTGCCGAGAATCCTGTCCGAAGATTCGCAGTTCGTTGCCTCGTCATTTCCCGTTTCCGGCTGGCGAACCTCCTCCGCCTCGTCGCCGCGGTCCTCGGAAACCGTTTTCGTCAGGTGTGCCATTCCGACCAGCGGATCGGCAGTTCGATAATATTCCTCACCGTCCGGCTCGATCGACGATTTTTCCTGGTAAGAATCTTTCTCCTGGTAAGAATCTTTCTCCTGGTAAGAATCTTTTTCCTGGTAAGAATCTTTTTCCTGGTAAGAATCTTTCTCCTGGTAAGAATCTTTCTCCTGGTAAGAATCTTTCTCCTGGTAAGAATCTTTCTCCTGGTAAGAATTTTTCTCCTGGTAAGAATTTTTCGCCTGGTAAGCATTTTTCTTCTGGTAAGAATCTTTCTCCTGGTAAGAATTTTTTTCCTGGTAAGCATTTTTCTCCTGGTAAGAATTTTTCTCCTGATAAGAATCTTTCTCCTGATAAGAATCTTTCTCCTGGTAAGAATTTTTCTCCTGATAAGAATCTTTCTCCTGGTAAGAATTTTTCTCCTGGTACGAATTTTTCTCCTGGTAAGAATTTTTCTCGGAGGCCTCCTGAATGTCCGCAAGAAGCGGGACTTCCGGTTCGAGACCTTCCACCCCGCCGCTATCCGACGTCTCAGAGGCCTCCGTGTACTTCGTGTTCTCGCCGCAGGCGACCTCGCGGTCGAAGTCAAAGTCCAGCGAGTCGTGTCTCTGGAGCTGCTCGGCGACGTCCCGCTGTCTCGCAGGTCGTCCCATCCGTGCCTCCAGCTGCTCGTAAGGCTCGATCTTTATCGGCGAGTGGGTGAAACTTATGATGGGGCTGTTCTGTATTATCTCGATGGGATTCGTCGATGTCGTCAGGTCGGAAACGTGCTCGGACGATTCCTCGCTGTCCGAGTGAATCGGCGTGTTCAAGGTCGTCGAGATCGGCGTGCATTCCGATGTCTGCAGATCGGGCAGGCTAATGTCGTCGGGATTGTGCGATTCGTCGCTGGTGAAGCTGTTCTGTTTCCTCAGGTTCGAGCCGTTGACGCCCTCGCCGGCCGTCTTTGACGTGCTGGACGACGTAGTCGAGGTCGATGTCGTCGTCGTAGTCGTGGCGGTTTCTTCCCGGACCGGCGGATCGTTCGGCCGATCGGCTTCGTGCGGCGACTTCTCGGAACCCTCGATCGCCTCCTGCAGATCTGGAGTCTCGACGGTCGAGGACTCGATTATCGAGGCTATAACGCCCTCGACGACCTCCGAACTCGCTCCCTCCGCCGAGACGCTGAACTCAAGGGTCTTCGTGCATACGCCGTTTTCCTGCTCGAAAAGAACGATCGTTTCGGATTTGGCGCCACCGTCGCTGATCAGTTCGCTCGGGGCTTCCCCGATCGATATGGGATTCAACACCGAAGAGGCTAGGCTCCCGAAGACGGTGTGGATTTTCTCCAGGTCGGTGCCAGCCTCGAGATTATCGACTATGTGGATCGTCGGTATTTCGTCACCGTCATCGGTTCTTATGCATTGTATGCCGTTCGTTATCGTGACGCCCTCGCAGTTGTTGGCGATCGGCGAATTGTCGTTGGTCTCGATGTCGATCTCCGACGAGTCAGTCGACGGTGAGCCGCCGCTTCCTACAGCAGTGCTCGCATCTTCCTTCTCCTGGGAATTTCTCTCTCGAGTCTTCGTCGCCTCCTCCGAGTTCGCTGCGGTCGCGGGTGACTTGCACGGGAAGGGCGCCTCGAATCGCTCGGCCAGGGCGTTCGCGGCCGCAGCGTCCTCGTCCTCGGACTCGTCCCAATTAGCCAAAAATTGTCGGACATCGAGCTGCGGCTTGTCGGCGAAGTCCTTAGAATTCTTGTACTCCATCGATGTCGTAGAGACTATCGGCATCGAGGGCGCGACCGTCGTTGTCGTTGAGCTGGTAGCGTTCTCGGCAGATTTCGTCGCCTCTATCTCAACATCGACGCTCAACGCGCCGAGACTCTCGTCAGTTCTTCCCAACCTGCCGACCTCGTAGGTAGCCGCGTGAGTGTTTTTCCCATCGGGCATGAAGTAAGGCTCGTTGCTCTCGTGCATCGGCCCGACTGCGCTCCGGTGCGTCTGGGAATCCATTTCTCGAGTGAGATTCATCTGCTCGCCGTGGTCCATGAAGTGACTTCTTTGCTCCATGCTCGAACCGGCCATTCGTCCGTTCGCCGATGTTTCTGCGCTCTCGGCCGGCGCCCCTGGATTTATTCCACCGTGCAGTCCCCCGTAATTGCCTGGAATGTAATTGGAGTTTATGAGAATGCCGTTCTGATCGAACTGGAGATTGATCGGCGCGACAGGCGGCGCTGCGCTCGACGGACTCGGCACTTTGGGCGCTTCCTGGAGAACGCTCTGGTAATCGACCGTCTGCTGCAGTCTCAGAAGCTCGCGGTATCGCATCATGCACTCCTGGTATTTTGGGTGTGACTGGTAACCCGGTATGCGCGAGTAAGAGCGCAGATGATTCTCCATCGAGTATCTCTGCATGGCGACTTTGTGGTGGTAAGCTTGGTACTTGCTGTATGAACCGTGAAGGTGCGGCCCCGGCGGCGGCGGCTGCGCCATTCTGTTCGGTTGCTCCTGGGAGTAATCGCGCGGATAGTCACGCGAGAGATCGCGCGGTATTTGCGCGGCGTTGTAGTAAGAATTCTGAAGCGACGACGGCAAGTTTGCCGTCGTGCTCGAGGAAGTCGGCAGGGCTACTCCGCCAGCGCCGTTCTGGTACTGCATAGCGTGATTCTGCTTGGCGTGCGAATATTTCTGCTGAACTATGACGCTCTGCTCCTGGTACTTCAGCATCGCGGGGTTCTTGGAGCTCGCCGAACCAACGCCGTTGCCACGTCTCATGCACTCCTTCACCGAGTAAGGACACTTCTGATAGTCATTCGGAAAATTGTAACTCTGCATTGGATAATTCTGCATCATGCCGTTTGCCTGGGGGGGATAATTTCTAGGTACGCTCTCCTTGCGGGTGTATTTGTAGTCGTAGCCGCGGCGATGCTCGACCGGAAAGGGGGCCGGTGGTTCGACGAGCTCCTTGTCGAGGCAGTCCTTTCGGATGTTCATGTCGTTCATGTAGCGTCGTGGCTCGACCGTCGGGTAGCTCTGCCTAATGTTGTCCCGATAGGGCGTCGGGCCGGTTGGCGCGCCGTGGTAGTGGCCGTACTTGTCCCAGTGCTGGTAGGCCATGTTCGCCTCGGGGTGGCAGCACGGCGCTTTGCAAGCCCCGTAGCCGGCCTGCCGGCCCGGAGACATCGGACCGACCGGGCAATTTTGCATGCCCGCCGGACCAGCGTTAACGTTCACGCTCGGTGGGTTCGCGTGGCTCGACGCTGGAAAGGACATTTGACCGTTTCGGTGAGCCACCTCCTCGCTCATCCCGCCGACCGGAACCATTCGCGGATCGATCGAAGAGCCGTGAGCATCCATCATCGGGTTCCTCGCCGATGACGCCCCCGCGTAGTGACTCACGCAACCCGGCAACGGCGTCATGTGCACGCCCGACGGCAGCGACGTGCTCGACGAACAATTCCCACCGGGATTCTGAGCTCCCACGTAGTTTCGACCCACGTACGAAGCCTCGTTCTGGTGCTTGCTCGGCTGGTGGCGATCCGTCGTCAGATTCACACCGTCCAGCGCCGGTGGTGTTATGCTGGAGATGAACATGTGGCCTGCACTCGCGGTCTGACCCCCCGACGATGGCGCTGGACGACCGCCCGGCGCCGCGTTGTAAGGATGCCAGTCCGGCATGTTGCCGCATTCGGCCATACACGGTTACGAGCGGGGCAGCTCTGCCTATGTTTTTTGGACAGAAGTTTTTCAGAGTTAGTCGTTGCGAAACGCAAGGTTGATGAATTCTTTTTTTTTTTTTTTGCGTTTTTTTTTAGTAGTGCCATGCAATATGCAGTGTAAAAGAAATTGGTATGAGTTTAATATACCGAACTGGAAGTTTTTATGCAAAAAGTGGTGCGTTGAATTTCATTTAGAACTGTAATGAAAAATGTTCAGAATATTAAAAACATTGGAAATACATTATTTTTAATTACTTATTTAGATTTTACTGTAAAGTACTTTCATTTTAATGATTCACTTCAATGTCGATGACAAAGTATAGTAATTTTTAATCAGAGTGGTATATTAATGGTGTATTAATCAGAGTGGTGTAAATTTAATGTAACAGTTTTTTCATAAAAACTTTCAGTCCGGTGAATTACATTTACAATGTTTTTTTGGCAGATTGAAATGTAAATTCCATGTTAAATGAGAGTAAAAATTAGGGGTAGCAAAAGTAGAGACGAGACTGTTTCAACGATACTCATTGAAATGTACTCTATTGAACAGGGTTGCGAGCGCGTGGAACACACTACCAGCCGCAATAATTGAATCCGAGTCAATCAACGAATTTAAAAACAGACTCTATAAATTCTTGTTGATTTAATTTAAACTGCAAGATGCGGATATTATAAGTCGTAAACGTCCTTTCTGTAAACATTAATAATAACAATAATAATAATAAAAATTATTCTTTCGGAGACAAGTTTTGCCTTACGATTTAATTATATCTTTGTAAAATTATAGTAAAAAAAAAAGAAACTCCAGAACGACCGTGTGTTCCCACAAAGTAGGCAGTACGTTTCCATGCGCAAACTTTCCGCTTGTTTTGTTTACCATTGAGTCATTTGAAAAATAAATAATTTTGAGTTTACATGGAAATATTTGGTTTTTATGCTAGCTCATATTTGAAAAGGCGATCGCTAATAGCAGGAAAAAAAAAAGAAAATTTATCAATATATATGAATAAATGAATAAAAAATAAAATAGAACTCAACAAAAGTGAAGAAGTGTGTCAAGGGGAAAAAAAAATGTTGTGCAAGACATTTAAAAATAAAAGTACTTGGTGAATAGAATTCTACGAGAACGTTTTTTTTTTTTTTTTCTTCCAAGAGCAGCACTGACAATATGTCCAAGCTGAAATTTGATGTCGTGCAGATATCTTCAGGGTCATTGCAAATTAAAATACATGTACATGCAAGTTAATTGGAAGTTGAGCAACGGCTAGTCCACTCGTACATGCCGATTCCACACACGTGTGAACATTTCATTGGTATTTCTCTAAAATCTAATTCAAATTTTTTTTTAACTTCTCAACAAAGGCATTGCAATTAAAAATACATGTATATATAAGTTATGCAACGTAAACCCGAGTAACGGTTGGTCCGTCCGCGCATGCCATTAGCATACACGAGTACACATTTTATCCGTATTTCTCCAAAATCTAATTCAAAAGAAAAGAAAAAAAGTCCTCAAGAAAGTTCTCAAAAAAAGCAATGAAATAAAATGAAAATAAAATACATGCATACGCGAGTCAATGGAAAGCTGAGCGACGGCTATTCCATGCATGCACGCCGATCGCTGTTCGAGTAAAAAATTTCATCCGTATTTCTGTAAAAACCAATGCAAAGCAATTGCAAAAGTGGGTCTAGCGGCGAAAAAAAAACAAAATAAAAAAAATCTGTCCCAAGTTCCTTGTATCGAGTCATAAAAAATTCATGCTTGCAGAGTTAATGAGAAGCTAATGGCCAAGTCCGTCGGTCCGGTCCTCGTGTGTGCGTGAGTATAAATGGTACGTGAAAGGTTTATCGCTCTGATAAGAGAGCCAGCTACGCGGCGCACCGCGAGATAACAGATTCGGTCGTGAGTTGATTGAAATCTCTCGAGATTTCGGAAGGCGTGTTTGCATCACCGTCGATCGAGCCCAACTATCCGTCCCCGACAGTGTAAGTAAACACCGTGATCGACGAAGAATCCTACCACAAAAATTGAAGTTGCCCGCCCCCTTCGTCGCTTTTAAGTTTTTCGCCCAAAAAGCCCACTGTGCGTTATTCGCGCGTTCGAGAATGCAGAGAGAGTTCGGCGTAAGGCGATCGCGCGAAACGAACAAAATAAAATTAAACTCAACGTTCGATTCCGGCTCGACGAGATTAATCGTGCGAATACTTTACGTTAACGACGCACGTTTCTATCGAGGACAATCTTACATTGCACAAAAATCACACTGGCAGGGCTGCGAAACCATAATGAAAATGAATAAAATAAAAAAAAATGTCCAGTCCAACAGTCAACGATAACACGGACGGACGGATAAGTCACTATAATTGCAGTGCGACGGAGAATAAAAAAAAGGAAAAAAAAATAAATACTTGTCGGGCAATGAAAAATAAACTGCACGATATAGGCTTTTGCCACCTTAGCAAACTCGGTTGTTAACGAGAGTACTCTGCCCATCGACATGGCACACATATTTTCATCGTAAACAGTGGCAAGCGAGCGAGCGGCGACGATGAAACGTCGCTTCGCTGATCGAACTTGGGACGAGCCGCGCGACGGAGTCTTCGGATTTGTCGGATTAATGCACGTACGTTTTGATATCGAGTAAAACAATTGGGTTTCTTACCTGCGCTACGAGTCAATTCACAACACCCACGCCATTTTGGACACGAGTAATTAAAAAATCACGCGCCCCCTACCGTCGAGCCTGCATCGTCGCGGCGCGGCGCGTACACGACGCGAATTTTTTTTTTCTTCCACTCGGTGTGTTCGTGCCGAAGGTAAACACACACGCGGAAGCGGCGCGTGTGGGCGTAACCGCGGGCACGGTGCTACGCAACAGCCTCTCGAGGGAACTGGCAGCGCCGCGACGACGAGGCAAATACACGCGCGCACACCAGCGACGATCAGGTGTTCCGGAAGTCGAGCGTATTTGAACTCGCGGGCGCCGGGCGGGGAGTCGGCCAATGGGAAGCCGGGCGGACAACGAGTGGAAATGCCGGTACGTCTATTTACATGTGAGAGATAAGAAAAAAAAACTGGACTGCTCGGCAAATGTGTGCTCTACGAATTACGTACTCGGTTTTTTTTTTTTTTTAGTGATTTATAGAAAATAGCGGATGGATTTTCAGCGCTACTGGCGAGAGTAAGCGGACCATGAACGCTAACGAGTTGTACAATTTCTCTATATCTCCGCTCGTACCGAGCAACTTCGCCCTGGAATGGTCCGAGGATAACCACGTATCTATCGTCACACAGAGGGGTGTTCACGTATTCGTGAGTGCATTCTTTTTAACGGAGATAATCGGGAGCTGATTGTCAGTCGGACGACGGACGGCGAGAAAAATCGCCTTTTTTTGTGTTTTTTTTCTTCTTTTTATCGATCGGACTTCTTGTACCGAAGATTTATAAAGATAACTTGAAGCTCAAAAATCCACCGATTCAGCGTTGCTAGCTAGCGCTGTAATAAAAAAAATGTTTACATAAATAGAATTATTACTATTTTTGGAAGTAATGTTATTATGTTTAAACACAAACAGTGTTTGCGGGCCAATTTTTGACTTATGCAAGTTCACTATTTCCTGGGTATTTGCTCTGATTCTTCTCTGTATACAATATTCTTAACTGCTTTTTATGTAACCATCAATAAACCATCTATCTATGTACTCGAGTCCTACTCTACAGATAACTATTATATCTTTTGCCAAATTTCTTTTCCCTTAACATTGTCTTTTGCAATCTCCTATCTTTCTTTATCTGCAATATACTTTACTTTATTCTTTATATCTATATTTTCTTTACGGTGAAAGTCTGTTTACCGTAAAAAAACAATTAAATTAATAATAAATAATGAGACTAGTCATATATCTCTGATTACCTACAGTGGTATTGAAATATTCGTGAGTCAATTTTTGTAACAAACACAATCGTCAACCTGTCGTCACACTGGTTGACAGGATGGTAATAAAAATTTCTTGCATTTTTTTTCAAATATCGTTATTTCATAATTTTTTTTTTTAACCGATGGCACTCCTCATACAAGAAATTTAAAAGATAACTTGAGGCTCGAAAATCTATCCAACGATAGATACTGGCATCGTAATTGAAAAAGTTTAATACTCTATAAATCGGGGAAATTACACACCAAACATAAATTGTTATTTTTATAGCAGATTGTATAAGATTATACTTTCCTTTTATACATATTAATAATAACTATTATTATTATTACAGGAATTTATTCCACATCCGATGTGCATATATCCGACACTGAAGTTCTGGAGGACTTTCGTGTACCCTTCTGATTTCGTGCCTGCCGAGCCTTTCTCATCGCACGTCGACTCGGCGATATGGAAAATGGACAGAGGCGATATCTATTCTCTCCTAATGGAGCATGCAGTCACACCGAAGATAGAAGACAAGATCGACCTGACGCCTAGGATAGTGAAGCTAGCTTGGTCGCCAGCTAAGCTGGCGGAGTCGTCCAAGAGCCTGCTGGCCATAGTCACGTCCGCTGGGAGCATAGAAATTTTGTACAAATTTGGCAACGACTGGCTTTCGATCTTTAATTTGGCGAGCCAATGGTCCAGACTCGTCGCGGAGGAATCCGGCATAGACCCTGGCGTCATGGGGGAAAAATCGTTTGACAAAATTTCGTGGCCGGAGCACATCAGACGGCTGCTTGGCACGGCCGTGGCGTGGAGCCCACTACTGGTACGCGCGGACAAATCACCGTTCGCCTATTTCGTCGCGGCCTATCGGAGCGCAGATATCGTCGTTTCACGAATAGAACGCGTCTCCGATCTTGCCGGTTGCAACGGAGAACCGAGGATCGTTTACCGGACGAAATTGGAGTCCGACGCAAAGATCGGTCAAGTTCTCTGGCTAAATCTCGAGAACGGGCGACACGTAATTTTCGTGTGCTACGCCGACGGCAAAATTCACGGACTCTGCCTCGTCGAGACTAACGGAATTCTTCGGAAAGACGAATTGCGCGAATATTACGATCACGCTGACCGCATGCCGACAAGCTCGATAAGAAGGATTAAAAAAATGGGAAATGGAAATTTCGTTATCGTCGCAACGAAGAGCTCGGGCATCGTGGCGCTGAGCGTCGACGGCACGGGTGAATGCACTCAGACGCGATACCTCAGAGTTGCAGGATTTTCCATAACAGGTAAAAAAACAAATATGAGACGCTAATTGAATTAACACATCGACCGTACGAGAAAGTTCGTTGACCAATTCTGGCTTCGTTCGCCGGACGAGCTACCGCTCTTTTCGGGATCCCTCGGAGGTGACAAGTGAATGAAAAAACAATTTTTGTGATTTTAAACAATTTCGGAATATCGTTCAACTTTAGAACCTTCGTAACGATTTTCGTTTTTAAGAATCATTCTGAGTTGGCCATTTACCCTTTATTGAACGTTTGTATAAAATTCCCCCTCGTTTCGTTAAAGTTTTTTAACACGAGAGTCAAAGTATAATAATCGTTTTAAAGTCTCACTAAATTTGCGAGCGCCAAAATTTAGAATTTTTTTTTTTCGAATCTCATAAAATTCTTTATCGTCATTCGACATTTGGATATCAATTTTTTATTTTTTCGAACGCAACTTCCTCTACAAGGCGGCAAAAGTAAAAGTGCAATATTTTATTGTATTCTAAAAAGGTTTTTAGAAACATATTCTTTAACACGAGAGACAATCATAATAATGTCTAAATGCATGTTTTAATTTTTTTTTTTTACGAAAACGGCTTCCGCCACGAGGCAGCAAAAGTAAAAGCGCATATAATATATTTCGCAGGACTGACGGTGATAAGCCGGGACAAAGTGATAGCGACAACGCAAAACTGTCGGATGTACGCGGTGACGATACCGGACACGGAAGAATTGACCAGCGAGCCGATAAAGAACGATCTGAAGTGTACCAAGGTCCAGTATCTGGGTCTCGCCAGTTCGCCAAACTCGACGATTCTACTGAACGTGACGAGTCCGGACGCGGTGCACGATCACTTGATGAATCGTGAGCCGAGCACGGTCCAAGTGTTCGCTCTCGCGGGCGACGAATGGGATCCCCGAAGAATAATAGAAGAGAAGAGAATCGCCAATTCGTCGCTGCACACGTATTGGGATTGTCTCGAGTCGATGAGAATAAGAGCGTCGAAATGCCCAACGGAATTCGACAAATTATCGTACGAGGTACCGAAAAATCTCGACGGTCTCTCGATCGACGGTTTGCGACTCGTGATGTGGCTGACTCTGATCTCGGAGGTTCTCGACAAGAAGCAAATCCTCAGAGGCGTCGACAAGATCGTCGGCGAGATTTCGGAGGCTCAGCCGTTGATATTTTTGCTCTCAGCCTGCGAGCATCTCTCGCGATTGTCGAGAAAATCCATCGTCAATGACGAAGACAGGCGTTGCATGAGCTTTCTGAGGATGTACATGGAGATCTACATGGCCGGCGAGAACGAGGAGGAGCTGATGAGCAGTGAGCTATCGCGGCGCGTTTCCGAGGCGCTCGCGGCGAGCTCGCGAGTCGACTGCATCGAGACCGAGTCCTGCGACTTGTGCGGCGAAGTCATAACCGAACTGCCGTGGACGATCGACTGTTGCTCGGCGGGACACAAACTGCCGAGATGCTCGACGACGCTGCTGCAGGTGACGTCGATCCGCTATCGAGTCTGTCCCGTTTGCGAGAGAATATTTCATCCGTCGCTGGACGACGAGTACGACGAGACGCGCTGTCTCTACTGCGACGTGCCCGCCCAGCACGATGCTCGGATACTGTCCGGCAGCCTTGGCGATCTTCAAGAGCGCTGGAAAAACCTCTCGAGACGACCGACCGCCTGCCAGGCGGAGGCGAGAGGCCTGGACGGCGAGCAACACGGCGCGACCGAAAAACAATTCAAACGGCGAGGCATGAATCCGCATACCTTTGCCGTTATCGTCAACCGGGACGAAGACGACTCTTGTATTACGGAGACCTGGCAGGAATTCTGAGAAATTCATGACGAAAGGTTGCAAACAATTTCTGTCAAATTTTTTTTTTTTAATTTCTATTGCAAAGTATCGATCAACATTCTTCGTCGCCGTCGCTGTAAACGTATATGTACGGATGACGCTCGATAATATTTATGTCTTTCTCCAGCTGCAGCAGATCCTTCTCCATTGCGGATTTTCTCTTGGCTTTCGGCGGCGTGTCGGTGAGGAAGGGGAGACACTGAAATTTCTTCATCATCTCGTCCCACTTCTTCTTCATACCCTGCTCGAACAAATTGGCATTTAGAGACGGCAGAATAACAAAAAATAAATTAAAAAGAAAGATTAATGTTTCGAGTTCAACTAACGTAAAGAAGCTCCTCGCGTTCGTCCTCCGTGACGTAACGGCAACGAGGCTGCTGCACGCTAGCGCGACTCGCAAGATCTTCGTCCCTTCCACCGTGAGTTACGCTCTTTCTCGCCGCCTCCGCCGATCGCAATGATTTTATTTCCATCGCCTCTCCACTCTCTTCTCTGTCGTCCTCGTCGTATTTTCTTTCAAAATCGGTCACTTCTGTCTGCTCGTCATAATTCGCATCTTTTCTCTCATTTCCGTTCTTACGCTCGTGTTTTTTCGCATCATTGCTCCGATGTGTGTTCCGTTTCGCCCCGTCTTTTCTCGCGTCGTTTCTTTCGCGTTTCTCCTCGTGTTTTCCCGGACTCTTCGCGTCGTGTCTATCGCGTTTCTCTGCGTGTTTTCTCGCACTTTGCGCATCGTGTCTGTTGTGCTCGTTTTTTCTTGGAGTATTAATTTCACGCTTATTCTCATACCGTCTCGCTTTTGTTTTATGTTCCAGCTGCGGAGTCGAACCCCGGTTCCTCTGTCGCGGCTCCGGTCGCTCCGTCGTCGGCGAGTTCCTCCCGGGAACCTGGCCGTAACTCTGCGAGGCAAGAAACACGAATAGTGCAAACTGCACTTTGCAAAAAACAAGAAACACGAAGACAGTAGAACCTCGATTATCCGAACTCGTAGGGAGCGCGTCTAGTTCGGATAATCGGAAGGCACATTTTTCCGGCATTATAACGCGTATATAAATAACGCATATACAAATGAAACAATAGTAAATAATAGATTTCAAAATATATTTTTAACGCATTTTCAACGTCGAAGTCGTATTTCAAGGATTCTGTGAAGTAAATTTGGATAATTGAGGGTTCGGATAATCGAGGTTCTACTGTCGTGCAAACTGCGCTTTGCAAAAGTCACGAAACTACGGTACCTTTCTGTTCCTGTAAGTCGGATACAATCCGCTCGGTTTCAGAGCGTGAACGGTACCGTGTCTGTCGTCCACGTAGTATTTCCGGGGCTTGAGGGGTCGCAAATTTCTCGCCTCCTCGATATTGCGTTTAGTAAAATCGACCCTCGAACGAGAAGCTTCCCGGTCCTTTTCCGAAGCCTTGATAGGCTGCCAATCGGGCAGCTTGTGCTGATAGCCGGGCTTGTGATAGTGCTCGTGATGGACTTCCGGTCTTTTCGGAAGCGAGCTCGTCCGCTTCCTGAGAAACTCGCCCGGTGGATTCAGCGCAACGCTCGGAACTCCGAGAGTCTTGTGGGCACTCTTTCCACGCTTTGCGGCTCTTCGAATTTTATCGCGGTACCTCGATACGTATCTGTTTTAAGAGATATTATAATTTATTATTTAGTATTAAAAAAATAATAAATGCTCCACTATTTTTTTAATCTGGACGTGAAATTCGCGTTGTCACTATCATTATAATTCATTATTCAGTATTAAAAAAGAAAAAATAAATACGCGATTCCATTATCATTATAATTTATTATTCAGTATAGTAAAATCGAATAATAAATGCTCCACAATTTTTTTTTGAATTTTAATCTTGTCGAGAGTTACTTGATGATTGAATGACTATGAGATTAACTGAGAATAATAATTTGCTTGATGGCGGAAAAACATGCGTTTTCTCACCTCGTTTCCGGCACGTACTCAGCAGGCGGCTTTGCTATCATATCCATAACGTTTTCCGGTGACGGTGATCGTGCCATTTTTTTATTTTTATTTATCACCTTCTAATAAATACCCCACAACAGCAGCAATCCCTCGTATCGTCAGTAGCGAGAGAGCTGGTGATTATTAAATCCATTGAGGTTTAGTCGATAGAAAAATATTCGCGGCTGGCATCGTAACCACGAGCAACCGCGCGACCATTTGACGTATCGACAGGCAATGGGCGCGCTTCAGTGGATCGCTGGCGTCGGCGAGCGTGACATCGGGGAGGTCTGCGACGTTTGTTGTGACGGAAATAAATCATATTTGGTAATAGAAAATTAGTTAAACGAGTATAACGAGCCTCGCCCGCGTTAATCGCTCTCCCTCGTTACTGCGGAGCGCTTTTCGCGAGTAATCTGCGCATAATCATTAATTTAGAATCGCGAATTGAGGTTACGGCGGTCCGCTTCGTTACTCAACTCGCGCTCGTTCACTGTTGGTAAACAAGTGCGGCCTTCGGTTTGAAAAGGTAAACAAACCCGAAGAGTTTATCGTTCGAACGCTCGAGGAATGAATAATCCAGTGTCTTGCTTGCAGAGTCTTGGCCGGTCGCCTTCTGTTTTTATTCGCGTAATTGGTTCGTGGGCTTGAATTAAGTTTGCGAAATACACGCTCGATGTAGTGAAATAAAAAAACATCGCAATAATTGGAGCGTTGGATTTTTGGGGCACTGAGACGAGACAAGCCGGGCGAGAAAAATGCTTTCCACACCGAAATCCAAGGGCGAGCTCTTCTTGGCCTCGTCGCTAAGGGACGGCTTGGAGGACAACGACATAAGGTATAATCACGCCGCACCGATTAAGAGATATCTTCGTTATATCTCGTCGAATTAACCCACGACGGCGTAACTATACGTGTAGGAAACTTCGACGAATAATTAACTTGGGAATCAATGTGTTTGCATTCGCAGGCAAATTTTCGACAACAATATTTTCAACGATCAGAATTTTTTTTTTCTTTTATAATAATAATAATAATAATAATTGTTATTATTATTATTATTATTATATTTATGTAATGGATTTCTCCATCTACAATCAGTATGTAATAAATCCTAATCTTGGTGCTGTGAATAATGAATTTTTTATTGAGTTTATAAAACACTCGACTTTTTCGAAATTAAATTAAATCTAAATTTTTTACATAAAAATAAATGAATAATTAAATAATTAAATGTATTCGATAATTAAAAAAATTGAATCAATAATGAGATTGCAGCTAAGAACTGTACGATTTACGTAACACCTAACTGTATAACAATATAACATTCATTTATTTAAAGGAGTAAGAGCATTATTGTTTATTTATTTACGAGAAACGCTCTTTTACAACGAAAATAGTACAGATTAATCATTATTCATTTAGATTATATTATTAAAAATTATTATTATTATTATTAATATTATTAATATTATTATGAACAACACCAAAAACCGGAGAGCCGATTTCACATTTGTTTTACAAAAATAAAAGCGATTGATTACCGTGAATTTTATACAACGAATATTTTATATGATAGTATTTTTTCATAAAATTTTCAGACAAGTGAAGACTCTTCTGCTGAGCAAGGAGGCCGACCCCAATGTGCTCATTCCGACCCACGGAATATCGCCGTTCCACCTGGTCATCGGTAACGATTCCGAAAAGTTTGCCGAGGAGGTAACAAAGCTCTTCCTCCGACACGGCGGAAATCCGAACGTCAGATCGTCCGACGGCATGACGCCCGTGCACGTAGCCGCCGCGTGGGGTCGAGTCGCCGTGTTGGAACTGCTGCTCGCCAACGGCGGAGATCCGCTGTGCCTCGACGACGACGGCCGCAGTCCGTTCCACTACGCATTCGACGGCAATTTTTACAATGCCGTGACCGTACTCGGAAAGTACTGCGGGATGAGCCAGGACGAGGAGGAGGAGGACGAGCCGAAATACAAATTGACACTCGGTAATCGACCAATTCGCTAATTCGCACGAATTCAAGTTTCACAAAAATCGCCAGTCAGGTTAATCCATTTTCAAGCAAATTTAATAAAAAATTTATTTATTTAAAGAAAAAGTTTATTTAATGCAATAAAACATTTATTTAACGAAATGAAAAATTTTAATGCAGTCAATTTTTTCAGATTTTTATACCATTAGGAAGTGTTCAAATTCTTCTCACTGTATCTCACTTTTGACGTACGAAGCATCCGTAAAACTACAGATACAGATATAATCTTAAAGCTAAGATACTTCGGTATCATAATTTGTACATATATCTCCTGCATTTCCTCCCACATATTTTCATCCCTTGTTTTATTGTACGTTTAGCTCCTTCCGTTCCACTAACTGTACCATTCTCTAAAACTGTCTCACGTATTCGCATAAGTAAGTCTTGTAATTCAATGTTCGCAGACAAAATATTGATCAACAAGGGAAACGTCGTTGCGGAGTACGTGACATCCGAGGATTCGTGTTCGGTCTCCACGAAGTCGGAATGGAACGAGAGATTCGACGACGTCGAGAGCGAAGCAAAGTCGAGAGCGAAGCGGCAAGATTTCGAAAATCCTAGCCCAAACGCGTCACCTGGCGCTAACGAATTCAGCCATTTGAACACGAACAACATAACTCTCCGCCGCTATCAGAAGCGTCGCGTGGCCTCGCCTGCCGCGGCGAATTTAGATGCAGCCTTTGAGGAGAGCAGCGTCGCTGCCGAGAGGCTTCTAATTGGCGAGATAATCAGCCGGTTGTCCGACACATGCGCGAATGACTCACTCATTGTCAAGGACCCGACAGCCACGGTCGGAAATCCGTCCATCAACGACACGACGCAAAACGCCCCGGAGATAAAGAAAATGCGGAGTTTTCTACCACCGCCCAAGTATCGAAGCGACAAAGCCAATTTCAAGGAGAAAACGCCTCACGGTCTCGTCGACTCGTCGACAGTAAGCAAATCGCCGAATCTTCGAATAACGGAGAACGCTAAATGGAAAGACTGGAAAGGCAACGCGACGCCTCCGTTGCGTTCGGCGAGACCGGAAGTGAGGATGAAAGGCGCAAATTCGACGCCCAGATATCGCGGCGAGGGCGCGAAATCGGTGGAAACACCGCCTCGAAAAATCGTCGATAGGTCGATAATGAGCAAATCGCCGAATCTTCGGATAACGAAGGACGGGAAAACTACGCCGTTGAACCGGAAGTTAGTCGCTTCGCCGGCTTACACGTGCAAATCGAGGTACTGGATTGGCGGAAACGCGACGCCTCCTTTGCGTTCCGCGAGGATAAAGGGTACGAATTCCACGCCCAGATATCGCAGCGAGAACGCGAAATCGATAGAGACGCCGCCTCGAAGACTCGTCGATACGTCGATAATAAGCAAATCGCCGAATCTTCGAATAACGGAGGACAGGAAAAGTCCAGCGCCGTCGAGGCGGAAGGTGATCGCTTCGCCGAGTTACACGTGCAGATCGAGGTACTGGAACGGCGGGAACGCGACGCCTCCGTTGCGCTCGGCGAGACCGGAAGCGAGGGTGAAGAGCGCGAGCTCGACGCCCAAGAGAAAGCATAACGGCTCGCGGCTCCACAAAATCCCGGAGTTGACGAGGAAAGCGGAAAGACCGATCGGAGTTTCGTCGAGGAGAGCTGAAGAAGTAACGCCGACGATGCTCGACAGGACTTACAGCAAAGATCGGTTCGGCGTTCTGACTTACTCGCCGGACGCGGAGGTTCACGCTGGAGGCGTCGATAGGAAATATCTCGCGAGAAGCATCGCGATAAATCTCGACGATCGCATGTACGACGATAATCGGGAGATCGAGGGACACGACGATTCGCCGTCGGACTCGACCGGCGTGGAAGGTTCGTCGAACGACGCAACTCGAAGACTGAAGCCTCCGCGTATTTACAACAACATCAAAGCGGCTAGCGAAGCTGGAAAGCCGAAAGGC
Source organism: Stenichneumon culpator (assembly GCA_964017025.1). NCBI lineage: Eukaryota > Metazoa > Arthropoda > Insecta > Hymenoptera > Ichneumonidae > Stenichneumon > Stenichneumon culpator. The sequence goes on along the minus strand of OZ024779.1, from coordinate 11,374,305 downwards.
TGCAACGTCGCCTCGAGCACATTTAAAACCGCGACGCCGCGCGATCCGCCTCACAAAAAAAAAGTCAATAACATATTAATAAGCTCTCCGTCTCCGATTTCCGTTTCTTCGTCACTCGGCAAGCACAATCTAAACTGCGCTTCCAGTAAATTTCAAACCGCGTCGCCGCACGATCCGCTCGGAAATGAAAAAGTCAATAACGCTCCGGTATCTCGACTGTTGACTCCGAAAGCTCGAGGCGTCGAGTTTTCGCCGAAATCGAAGACAAATTTTCGCGCTGACGCCGGGGCTCCGAGTAAATTTAAAACCGCGGCGCCGCACGATCCGCTCGGAAATGATAAAGTCAATAACGCTCCGGTCTCTCGACTGTTGACTCCAAAAACTCGAGGCGTCGACATTTCGCCGAAATCGGAGACAAATTTTCGCGCGGAATCTGAGAAGCCAGCAGCGATTTTCGACAGTCCAGGCTCTTCGCGTGCGATATCCGTTTCCTCGATTAACGGCAAGCAATATTGCGACGGCGACGATAAGGAGGAAACGCAGCGTTGGCTGGAGGTAGAAGAGGCTTGTATCAGCAGATGCGTCACACCGCCCGCCTCGGTATCTATGATAGTCGCCGATGACTCGCCATCCTCGGGCCACACATCGCAAACGACGTTTTACTCCGACTACGGCAGCGAGGATTCGTACGGCTCGGACTTCAACGAAGCGTCTGTGACCTACAGTACGGTTCTTCCAAATACGAGGGGAATGACGTCCATGTAAATATCGAATCAGTTACTCGACGGATACGAGTCGAAATAACGAGCCCGTAAGAAGTTTGATATTAAATCTGTAAATATATTTTTTATTATTTTTTTTTTAGATCTCGTTCGGAGTCTTTCGTGAGCGTCGAGGAGGAGTACACGTACGAGGACGCCGAGGAGGGTGTCGTCTTCATCGAACGACGCCTTTGCGTTATTCCTACCAGGTACATTCAGCTTGCAGACTTTTCACTGGAAATTATTGTCATTTCATTGAGAAAATAATGCAATAACAAACAAATTTAATCGTGTGTTATTTAATAATTTTAATTATTTTATAGATAGTTTCAATGTTTCAAATCTTACGAGATATTTCGGAAACATAGCGACAAAATATTTCTGAATATTTTGTAATTTAATGTTTTATATACGAATTGAACCGATGATGCAATCTTTCAAGTTTCGTTGAAATGTTTAAATAAATATTTCGATACATCTATTTAAACGAAACATTGCAAAAATATTTCCGTGCAACGTGAGCAATTTAAATATATTTTTTTCAATCATTCGCAGCGCTCGCGACGATTTGAATCCCGTGAAAAACGAAGGCTCCTTGATCGATCGATTTGGTGAGTGAAACCGCTTTCGTAGTATTCCGCAAAAAACAGGAGGCAAAGATATTAACCAGCAATCTTCTTGCAGACGATCTTTCGATAGCCCCGAGCGATCGTACGTCGGTCAGTTCGCAGTCAGAGCCGCTCAGCAGATCGATGCTCGACGACGAGATTTTGCGCGCAAGATTGACCGCCCTCGGTGAGCAGCCCGGACCGATCACGAAGACGACCTACGACGTTTATCTCAAGCGTCTCTGGAGATTGGAGCGTGACCGAAAAAGAACGACCGGGAAGCCGGTCGAGTCGCCGAGGGAGCCGCGGAAGCAGATCGATCGAGTCGTCTCGAGCGCGATTCCAGATTTTTTGCTGCCCACCGACTGGACGACCAAGCTGCAGTTCTATCAAAACCTCGAGGAGCAAGCCTTCAAGGAGTACGCGAGCGCCAATCCGACGCGGAAATATCGCGGCGGAATATCGAAAACTTCGTTCTGCTATCTGCTGCTCGATCCGCGAGTGACGAGGGATTTGCCGCGCAACAGCTCTCAGCTGAGCGTCGAGGACAGATGGAAGAGATTCCTTGAAGGCGTGTTCTACGTTGGCCAAGGAAAGGCCGCGAGGCCGGCGCATCATCTCTACGACGCTTTCGGCGTCTGGTCGAAGAGAAAGCGCGTCGATAATATAAATCGCAAGATCCGAAGGATACTCGATATCTGGGAAGAAGGACAAGGGATCGTTTGTCTGCACGTTTTCTATCACACGATGGTCGAGGAAGCTTGCAGTCGCGAGGCCTCGATGATCGACGCACTCGATACGACCCACCTTACGAATTGCAATCGGGGAACTTACTACGGTTACACGACGACGATGAGCGCCCAGGAAAAACGATCGCTCGGAAAATATCTGCTCTACAAGGCGATGGAGATTTTTATGCACGAGGGCGAGAGGCAACTCTTTCCTCGGAACGTTACAATGTGATGAGATTTATTATCAATTAGGGATGTATCATATTTATATTTAATCGAACGACGATTTATTGCAATGAAGCTGTGATAGTTAACTGACTAGGATCTCTGATCGAACTAGATTATATTCTATTATTGTGCATAAAAATTATGCGATGTTTGTGGAAAAAAACATGTATGACTGGACAATTTAATTAATAGGGGATAGTGATTTATTTAGCGACGAAATGGAGAATCGCGCGCGAGATGCACGGTAAATGCGGTTTGTTCGTTGTGAAAAACTTTCTTGTCCACAGACATCGGTGATCCTCTTATCAGCGATTTTGCACTTATTTCATACTAAAAATTCGATTTGTTAACAATACATATTGTTCAGTTGATGAGAAGTTTTTTAATGTTTATGGACCAAGAAATGCTTTTTCGAATGTTCAAATAATTTTTACCGTGTGTTATTGTGCCGTATTTACCGGACTATATTGAAACGAGATCTGTGATGTTAGATGATCGATTAAGAAACTGAAAGATGTTTTAATCGTGCAATTCACGAATGTAAATACAAATAAAAATTTTATACAGTAACGAAATACGTTTGAAGTTTTTCTTTGAATATGAGGCCTGTCTCTAAGCGTCTTATTCGCTCTCTTGTAAAAAAAAATCCGTAATCCTGTTGTTAGCCATTTTACACTTATAGTTAAAATACGGCATTGTGGATCAGACGCTTACAGAGCTGGACCGTATTTGTAAAATCTCATTTACAAAAATGTTCGGATGTATGTGTGCGTGCGTGCGTGTGTGTGTGTGCCCAACTGTGAGAATTCGATAAATTATTTGTATTTGTAATATCGATATCGTGAATTGCTTGTATATATTAAATCTTATCCGTCGATTTAACCGTAAATACTTCGAATTCTGTATATCGAATGTCGTACTAAATTTTTTTAACAGCGGTAGGGAAATATATTATTTTCGTTCATTCATTGGCTACTTCAATATGGGTAACGGCATTTTTTTCGATAATGTGCCAACGCTCTCGATTGTTTAAAAAAGTGTATGTTGGTATCTTTCGAGTGACGCTTTGGGATTATGTCGAGGCGTAGCACGATTGTGCTATCTGGAGTAAAAAAATCCAACTGTGAGAAATCGATAAATTATTTGTACTTGTTATATATATTATTTTTCTTATGTCAATGAGTTGCGTGTGGAGTGTTAAGCTGTCCGTACGGACGAGTTAAGCTGATGGGCCGCTCTCAGCCTACCCGCATCTCCGATAGCCGGAGAGAATTGAATTATCCTACGAGAACATTTGCGATAAACTTCTCTTCTGCCGGCTCTCTTTGTCCTTTATCGCGGCCGCGAAAATTTGCAACTCCTTCTCCACCGCGCTCCTCAAAGACGGATCGAGCTCGGCCGCCCTTCTCAGATCACGCCCGGCTTCCGTCTCGTTCCAGGCTCCTATGTGCGCCTTACCTCTTCTGTACAGCGCTTTGACGTTATCTGCATTACCGACAGAGATAATTTTTTATTTTTCGCCATTCGTCGCAAGATTTTTTGTTAAATATAATATTAAATATAATATTCGACACTCTCGTCGACAACGATTGTCAATAATTTTCGTAAGATTGCGTTCTACCTGGTTCGCTCTTGAGAACCGTCGTACAGTGCTCTATAACGGCGTAGTACTCTTTGTCCAAGAGTTTGCACTGGGCGTAATTCAACAGCAGAGGTATCTTCATCTTGTTCAGGGCGATCCATTCCTCGTCGTTCGGCTTCTCGCTGTAGAATAAATTACGCACAGTTACGAACGTTCGAATCCAATACAATTGTCAAGATAAGCTTGTGCAAATGATAATGTTGCATCGATAAAAAATACGGTGGAATCAACTAAAGATTCGGAAAGGGATGTTCGAATAAATATTTTGTTGGTATAACTAAAAGATCGGTCAGTTCAACAATGTTTTTTTTTTATGATTTCATCAAAATATTTTTAAGGCATTAAAATATTTTGTCCGACCAACTAAATATTTACTTGTACGTCCCTACCCGAATCTTTAATTTATTCGACCACATATTTTTTATCAGTGTCGAACGAGACTAACTGTTGTCTTGAGTAACCATACTAAAGTTCAGAAAAAATTGCTGCATTTTCCATGAATTTGTTTTGCTTTTTGTATGCGACTGCGATTCACTGTTGCCCATAATTGATGCTCCAATTTGTTTTATTGTAGTTCACTACGCCTTCACTCTTGTATTTTTTTTTCTGTTTTCTTAGAATTATCTTCGATTATCTGGAATAGCTCACGACTTTCACTTCTTATTTCTTAAAATTCAGTGCGTATGTATATTATACAACTCTCGAAATTGTATTATATACTTGGACGGCAGTTTACAAAAGCGCGAGCTCGAAATTTTCGCCAGTTTCCACGTGCCCGGAAGTAGTGAACTGGTGTTAACTTTGCGCCTACAAAGATCGAAAAAATGTGCTTTTGATCTTACGCCAGCATCAACTGCTCCAAAATTCCGATAGCCGATGCGTACGTGCTCGAGGCGTTTGTGTAATCCTTTTCCTTGAACAGCTTGTTGCCCTTTTCCCGCAGCACCGGAATATTGTCGAGTTTCTCGGCCTCGGTCATCTGCCACGATTCTTTGTCGTAATCACTCGGCGGCACGACTTCCAACAATTCTGCGAAACAAAATAACGTTAGAGAAAGAACGCGATCGAATCTCGTTTATCTGAGGCAAAGCGGGGAGAGTTTATACTATACATGGTGGGTCTGTGTGGATTCCGTTTACACTGTACAGTGTCGCTAATTTACCGATCGTAAACTCCAGATCTTGAGGATTCCTTATGAGCTCATTCAGGTCATCGTAGCCGATTCCCTCGTTCTGCAGCGTCACACCGCAACAGTGCCTGTTCCGCTTTTCTGACGGTGGCTTGCCGACTTCCCGGAGAGTCTTCGATACGAAAGGATATGCGGAGACTAGCTGAGACATTCAATACAGTTTTTTTTTTTGTTAGGGTTAGAGGCAGAAGTGAGTGTCTCGTCGACGAGTAAGATTGCTCCGATCCAAACGCTTCAAGGACTTGCGCAACAGTAAAATTTCATCAGGAACACCGCAAAGGTGTCCACAAAAATTGTTTACGTCGACCGACAGAAAAAAAAACAGTAACAATAAAATTGAATGAAAACATTCCTAATGGAAAGTCTGCATTGAGCCTTTTGCAAATGCTCAATTGCATCCAAATCATAGAACACGTAACCAGCGAGGAACACAAAACGACCAATCAAAGATTGTTGATACAAAAAGGAAAGCCTAAAATTATTTAGTTGTCCTCGGTGCTTGGCTCGTATGAGCAATAAGCAGTTAAGGCGTATTTTTCACGGCTATAAAAATTAGCTCACGCTCTTATCGACCCTGAACTTTGCGATCTCGTGCAGAGCCATTTTCTGCACGATAGCTTCCCAAACTTCGAGCTTGAACTGCTTTCCAAGCACGAGTTCCATGGGCCCGGACATCTTTCGACTGTCGTCAACGACCCTGTCGCTCCCGTCGCATCTCGTCGTTCTGAAGTGAAACTGCACCTGCAAAATTTTTTTCCCAAGTTAGACACTTTTTTTATTTGTTTAATGTATTTACAGGCCCTGCCCTTTTATACAATTACAAGCAGTATTGCAGTCATAATAGGAACATATTTTAAACATATTTTAATTGTTTACTCTCTAACTAATTTTACCCAAGATAATTGACCTAATTTGTTGATTCATAACTAGTATTATTATTTAATTTTGAACTTGTTATGAAGCCAGAAGAACACATGTGATAACAAACTAAGTCAAATATTTATTGAAATGTTCTACTTTTGATAAAACTGTAAAAGTAGTAATCCGTCAATAACTAAAGAATCAAAATATCTAAAATCTTCATATAGAATTAACACGTCCACGTACATAGAATATATAAAAATAGAAAAACAGAAACATGGTAATGGCTTTATAATATTATGTAGGTTCGATTGTAGCGCAGGATGTCGTATTTAATTATAATTGGTTACGCTGGGTTCGTGGGTAGTCGTAAGTCATGGTGTGAATCATTGACTTGGATTAAAACTGAGCAACATGGCCATTTCAATTGCCCGGGTAGAAAAATGACGGCACAGCGACGGAACGGTAGCGTTTGACAGTACATTTTTCTATCTGGGTGGGGTCGACCGAACCGAGATGCAGAAGCACGACTTTAGGAATGCCAGAGCAGAACTGGAAAGATGTAAAAAGGAAGGAAATTCGAGCTAAGCAGGTTTCGACTTAAAATAACTAATTGGACTGCAGATCTAGTATCGAAATGTGGAAGGGCTCTGTACAAAATTAGCAGATCTTCCCATTCCGTATTGTCTCGAAATTACACTGCGCAATTTTTTACCAAAACATGGCTGACTTTGTTATTCTCCATTGTTTTAGGTTAGTAGCGTTGATATTAGTCACACGGTTTAATAATTCAACAACACACCAGACAATCTCAAACACAAATGTCAATGTAAAAAGGTCATGACCCGTATACCTTAATAAATAAATAAATAAATATATAATTAATAGTTACGAAATACATTTTTTATTTATTTTCGCTTCTTTTTCATTTTTTCCCACACAAACAATTTTTTTTTTCTCATACTTTCGTCCCCGGTGAGAAGGCGACAGCCTTGCTGCCGGCGTGAAGGATGGTCTTCACGATCTTCTCTCGCTGCGTATCCATGGCTCGAGACACTTTGTTTCCTATCGGCGCCCGATAAAAATCCGATTGACCCGCGGTGAACGAACTTGTGGGAAAACGAACTTGTGGGACAATCAGCGATCGAATACAATGGGAAGACCGTCATTCATGAATTTTTCATTGATAGAAAATCTATCGGGAGAATGAAAAAAAAAAATTCCCGACGTCATTCGAGCAGACGCTCGCGGCGTGACTGTCGGCGACTTTGCGAACGATCTTCGGGAAGTGTTTTGTGCACTTTCAGCTTTGCTTTCAGTCGTTTCTCGGGCACGAAGCCAACGGACCGGAGGAGCGACACGAAAGACGCGGACAGCTACCTGCTTTTGTTCTCTGCGAGTCACGTTACGGTAAGTAACGACGAGGAACGATGGTTTACACTTGTTTTTTTTTTTCTCGTAATAACGAGAGGTCGAACGCGAACGGCCGTTGTCACCGGAACGATTAATTGCCGGTAACAATGACTTTGCAATTTTGTTTTATCTCTTGAGCTGTGTTTTTCTGTTCCAACCAGCTGTTGTACCGTCGAAGGCGACACATTCGCGTCGAAACATACTTAATTCAGAACTGTCTTGCGAGGAGGACGAGGCGTGAGGATGAGCGGAAGTACCACGAACGGTTCTAAAGAGCGAGGTATATTTTTTGTTTTCCGGCCGTCTTGCGGATTTCCTCTTTATCGATGACTCCGGCTGACCGATGTTTTTTTCAATTGTAGTAGCGGAGGAGATTCAAATTTCGGTGCCGTGGGGTCATGTATCAGGTCAGTAGGAAATCGGCTATTCTAGCTTAGAATTGTCGTATTGTCCCTGTGGTCAGGCAGTATTCGCCGTTTGTGGATGCTGCCTAATTGGAAAGAAGCGATGCTTTCGATTTGGTTTTTTTTTCGTTATTATCGTATGACAGCGAATGCGCACTGTCATTTTCTGGTGAGAATTCATACCAGAAAATCACCGTGCGCTTGCGCGTTCACGTTAAAATTACGAAAAACGCTGAATCGAAAGCCCCTAAGAAGAAGCTTAGAATTATGTAATGTCCCGGAGCACACTAGACTAAGATTGCGTCGTCGTAGGGGAACTATATTGAAAAAAATGTATATATATATATGTTTATTATAAATGTATATATGTATACTAGCGGTTATGTTGGCGCGCATCGCTCATAGCATGTGGAAATTCATTCCAAATGAAATGCTATTCGGAAATTTCGGAACCCATTTTATATGCTATAAGAACCGAAATTCTGAAAATATAGGATACAGAATGGAATTTTGGAATTTTGGAATCCATTCTATGTGCTATGAAAACCGCCGGAGGGAGGCTCATCAGCTTCGCCGAAAGAGGGGTGGGGGAAAAAAAATCAAAACTAACAAACTAATCCACAATTTTCCAAAATATAATATAAATTTATAAGTAGATTAGAAGATTTATTGTAATGCACAATTCAGGAAAATGGTGGGGTCCAAAGGACGAGCAGCCTGTGATCTTATTGCATGGCTGGCAGGATAACGCGGGAAGTTTTGATAACTTAGCCCCGCTCCTGTCCGAGGACATAGCTCTGCTAGCCATAGATCTCGTTGGTCACGGACACTCTTCCCATCTGCCAATGGGACTCTACAACTATGTTTTTTGGGACGGAGTTTTCCTTCTCCGTAGAATCGTAGAGCATTACGAGTGGGTAAAGGTCAGCAGATGGAGAATATATAAAAAGAACGAAAATATATTGGAGATTTTTTTATGTTAATCATTTTTTTTTTATTGCACTCAAGGGTAATTTGGTCGGGTGAGAGGCTGTTTTACCACCTGTGGTTTGCGGGTTGTCAATGTTTTGTTATAACTATTTTTTTTTCTTCATGTTTTAACGGTAATTTGCTGCTTCAGTGCGGGCTATGGGTTCCTCTGTTTGACGCAGGAAAATTGGGTGGGCAAACCGAGGTGCTTTAGATTTGGCGTTTTTCGTTATAATAAACCGTCTGTGGATGCGCACGGTCTTTTTTTTTGTTGTAAGAATTGGTTCCTGAAAATGACCGTGCGCATGCGCAGTCACGTGTTTTGTTATTATAATGCAATTGCGCATGCGCAGTCACGTGTTTCGTAATTTTAATGCGATTGCGCATACGCACGGTCGTTCTTTATTATTAGAAAGCGACTGCGCATGCGCGGTTGTAATAACGAAAAGGGCCAAACCGAAAGCACCTGAGTCCGACGTTATCAGCAAGCGCGCTGTTTGCAAATTCGCTCTTTAGGATGCGTGGAATCGTTCTGATAACCATCGCTCAAATTTTCACGGACCAATTTTTCTTTTCCTCTATACATCTTGACCGTCGCGACGGTAAAACGTCTTATAAAATACCCTTCCATTTTTTATATTTATCTTCTGTATTTTTGAAATTTATCTTCTATATTTATCAAGCTAAAAACCATTTACTGACTCAGCTTTGTACGCGAATTGCAACAAAAGGTCATACAAGTCGTTTCATGTCCGCTCGAGGTTCACCGCATACGATTATTCTCGCTCGTCACTGTAATTTGCGCCGAGAACATTATTCCATCGCATCCCGAAGAGTCCGATAATTGATTGTCCAAAGCATCGATAATAATGCGAGCGAACGAGTTGCGGACTTTTGGTTTTTTTTTTCTCTTCCCATTTATGTAATGTAAATAATTATGTGACTGACCAACAGGCAAATGGTGGGGTCCACGCGGAGTTCAGCCGATTGTAGCGTTACACGGTCGTCAGGATAACGCAGGAAGTTTTGACAATCTGATGGCATCGTTATCGGGCGAAATATCGTTTCTTTGCTTGGATATGCCCGGCCACGGCCTATCTTCACATCTACCGCAGGGTCAATACTATTATGTTTATTGGGACGGCGTACTCTTACTCCGTAGAATCTCTAAACATTTTAAATGGTCCAAGGTTAGCGGGTTTGTCAAACTTTTATGAGTGCGATCGTCTCTATAGTCCGCTCTACGCACGCCTCCAATAAAAAAATAAAAATAAAAAAAAAAATAGAATGAAAATAAAAATTAAATTTGAAGTAAGAATTTAAAAAAGAGACAAGAAAAAAAGAGACGCAAGAAGTAACGTTGAATATGTGAGCACGCAACAATAAAAATGCCACACGTTTGCGACACTTATCCTTGAAACGAACTCGCTATCGCTGCGCCATTAACACACTCTTAAAACACGCGAGACATTTTTTTTTTCTATCTCTTCATGTTTGTTCGTGGCAACCTTTCGTTGGTGATGAACGAATTAAAAAAAACTGGTACATAGGATAAAGAAAAACATAAAAATAGAGGAACCCTGCACCGATTTTCCGACTAACACAAGCATGAAAAGTATTTCTTGTCTTCTCCATCGCTTCCCGCATGCTTCTTTTTAGTTAAAAAATTTAAAAACAAGTAAATAAATCAGTAGCGTGAATTTAATTAATTTTGATTTTTTTTTGTTTTATTCACAGATAAAGATCCTCGGTCACTCGCTCGGTGGAGCAATAGGATTTTTGTATGCCGCCTCGTTCCCGGATGAGATCGATTGCCTAATATGCCTGGACATAGCCAGTCCGACGGTTCCCGATTTGAAGGAGTTTGTTCAAAAGGCCTGCGATAAAGTGGACAAATTTCTCTCGTATGAAAAACTAACGCTGGACAACGTGCCGTGTTACACTTACGATGAGATGATAGATTTGGTCGTCGACGCTTATCGCGGTGCCATAACGAGAGACAGCGCTGAGGTGTTGATGAGACGCGGCATGATGCCGGCTCCGACGCCCGGTCGCCACTATTTCTCCCGCGATCCGCGGTTGAAGGTACGAAAGCTATTTTTTTAAAGCTGCCATGAACGAGGAAGCGGTCTGTGAGAAAAATCTGTCTTGCTTATTTGAAAAAAATGTCATTATTCGAATTCGAATTTAGGATTTTCAAAATCCACTCCGATATGCTGTATGGGATTTAGGATTTTCGAAATCTACTTCCATATGCTATGATCGCTGAGATATTAAGAATATAGAGTACAGAAGTGATTTAGAGCTTTCGAAATCGAATCCGATATGCTATATGAGATTTAGGATTTTCGAAATCACCTCTGATATGTTGTATAGGATTTTCGAATTTGAAAAAAAGAAGAAAAAAAACACTTAACCGATTACTGCTGGGACAAATCGACTGATACTTTATTAATCCAATTTAATTTGTGTGTTTCAAAAATTCCAGACATCCGATCTGTCTCTGATGTCGGTGGACACGATAATGGCGTTTGCACCGATGGTGAAATGCGCGTATCTGAACATTCGAGCCTTGTCCCCTTCGAAATACACCGCCTCGAAAAGTTACAGCGACGTCGTCAACGAGATAAAGTTGCACGCGAGAAAATTCGAGTACCACGAGGTCGAGGGCACACATCACGTTCATCTCAACGAGCCCGAGAAAGTCGCACCGATAATCGACGCATTTTTGAAGTCGTTGTAAAACGGGCGAGAGCAGAAAAAAAAAATCCATCGACTTGTGTCGTCGATCGCCGCGCTCCGTTGGGGTGAGCGACGCGTCGAACATTCCGCATTTAGAGTCTGCGATACTCTAGTAGCAAATCGGTTAGTTCAATATTACAAATAGTCGAACGAGATCAAAAAAATTGAAGCTCGGGGGCTCGCCAAAATTCGACGCTTCGATCGACCCCTCGCGCTTCGACGAATATTAGTAAGGGGGGAATTTTCGCGCGTTCTACGGATGTGATAAATCGAAAGTAGCCGAATGATTATTAATACAATAGCACATTGGAACAGTATATTTATTACGTATCGATTGATCGATAGCTGATTCTTTAAATTTACCGTCGGCGGTAAAAAAAAAACGAAGACTTAAAATGATCGATCGGTTACTCTTCGTTTTGCCGTTCGAGTAAAAAGCGTCCGGTATGATTTGACGGCCGACAGATTATTATTACAATGGTGGATTGAAATCGTATATTTGTCACGTGTCGATCGATCGATAGTTGATTCGTTTAATTTACCGTCGATGGTAAAATGCGAAGACTATAAACGATCGAACGGTCACCCTTCGCTTTGCCGTTCGAGTAAAAAAAACGTCCAGTATGATTCAGCGGTCGACAGATTATGCTCGCACGGTCTAGATAATGGCATGTGCGTTGCGCTCGCGGGTTTGAAAGTAGGAAGAAAAAAAAAGAAGAGGAAAGAAGAAGAATACCGGTTGTGCACTTATGCAACGTTATCGTGGAACGATAAAGCCGCTCGGAAATAAAGATATTCGCTATCAGTCTATGCCTACTTTGACTATCCCTCCACCGTCAACTTGCCACCTTTCCCAAACGAAACTCGTACGGAGCTTGTCGCAGTAAAAAAAATAAAAATTACGATACAGAAGTTTCCTCGATTCACGAAGCGTCGATGAGTCAAAAAATTCTAACTATATTAGAAATTACAAAATCGAGGTCCGCGCGATGAAACATGCACGGGAAATTCGAGAATAAATTTCAACATCGCTGGATCGAACGGAGCGACAGTAAAAAAAGAAACTAGGCAGAGCAGAGATCGACACGCGCTGCGCAATTGTTTATTCAGATGGCTATTTTTTTTTCTTCGATATATCTATTTTTTATTTTTTGATGTTTGACAATGAAACTAACGAGTCTTGCACCTTGTTTGACCAGCTGAGCCGCGCGTATGTTAGGAATGCTTTGAATAGATTACGAAAAGAAAAAGAAAAAAAATAGAAAAATAAAAAGAAGGCGGTCGAAAGTTAGATTCGAGCTCGTCGCTAGAGCAGTTCTCAGTTCGTCGAAAAATCGTGCGAAGCGAAGAGCGGATAAGATTTTTTTTTTAAGTCTTATTTTCTACAAAGTTATCGAGAGCGAGTCGTGTGTCCTCGCACGATTCGTTTATCCGGAGAGCAGTAAAGATATAAAACCGTGTGTGGGTTTAAAAAATTATTATTATTTGTTTTTTTATGTACATGCATATGTACACATACATTTTTTTTGGGTTGTATTACTTCGAGGCTCTGAAATATTATGGTAGCGGCGTGCGGAGGCCCGTTATCGAGGAGGTGAAATATACAGCTAAAACGTGGCTCGTGCGTTCCATATCGAAGGAACACACGAAGGTAAAAGGCGGCCCGATGGAGGTAATTACTGAGACTCGGAGCGGAGTTTCGTGTCGCGACCGCCACTGGGAATCGAATACTCGGATCATTTGCACAGCAGGGGTACACCGCGAGTCTCACTCATTCCCGCTTCGTCGTTACGTGGTCGCTTCTTTTTTTTACTCTCTACTAAATTCTTTTTTTTTTAAGTCCGAAAAATCCGCCTATTAATTTGCATGTGTTCCGTCCAAGGTTCGAAGTCGAGGGTGTGATCCATCACGTAAGTTTGTACTATACTTCTTTTTTTACTTCTGCTCTAATAACGAAGCGCTACTCAACGAGCATTGCTACGAGACTACGTTGTACTTTTTCTTTATCAGTTTGCAGGCGAATAAAAATTAGCGATGAATTAGCAATTCATATTTCTCATTTTTTTTCTAACAGCGAACGGAAAGCGCGCTTCGAGTTTTGAAGTCCGAGAGGAAACGGATTCCGGCGGGTTCAGCCCGGCTACGGTTCGTTCTGATACATCGATCCAAGCGATCAACAAACTTTGCATTCTGAGGAAGTTTGTTCGTTCGGCTCGAGTTATCAGGTCGAGATAGTATTTCGTGCTTCGAGAGCTCGACGACGGTGCATGGTGAGTTTTCACGGGTCGCTTAAAGTCCGAGGAATCTTTTGTAGTTCGCTGCGCGATCGTGAAGCTCCCGATCGGTCGGCGTGAACGAAGCGGTCGTTCTCAAGCGCGCCCTCGACTCCTTCAAATCCTGGGTGAGAAAAATAAATAAAATTAATAACAGCGGACAATATCGAGATGGAACGAGCATTGCGGGGTGTAGATGAAAAGTCGAATAACGAACCTTCAATAAATTTTCATTTCGTACTCGAGCTTCAACGCTGTTCTTCCAGTGAGCCGCTGACGATTTGAAGATATGCGCCTTATCAGTAACTTCGACCCTTTGCTCGTCACCGACTTGTGTGTGTTTCCTTTTTTCACTGGAAAAAAAATTGAATAATTTGCCGGGCGTTTGTTGCTGAAAACGTATATATTGTATGTTTATAGTATATATAATATGTATGTATATGTGTGCATATATATATATGTGACTTCCCCCCCCCCCCCGGTTTCATAGCACATAGAATGAATTTCGAATTACCGAAATCCATTTTATGTACAGTATGTATATATATAGTCTATATAGAATATATTCGGGACCGAAAATTCTTGTAATGAACTTCGCAGCCATTTAATTTAATATGCTTAAAGAAGAAGCGAATTCAATCGTCCTGAGCTGAATAAGGCGAACTGAGCAATTTAGGCGATATATATTTTCGTATTTATAGTTGCAACTATATTCTTTTAAATCTATAGCAGTTTGTAATATATTAATTGTTATTTTGATTTTTATTACATTGGAAACTTCTGTTTGCTAGTTTTCGATTATTGCAACTTTTGTGATATATGCGAGTTTCCGATCTCCTTCACCGCCTTCGTCTGTAGTGTATTCTTATCGTTACGTAGAAGGGAAAATCCGTAAAATAAATTAAATAGCATGTATATAGTGTATACCATTCGGCTATCTCCTTTTCGAGCTCGAGTTCCTCGCGGCTGTATTTTCTCAGGGTTTCCTCAATGTGAGACTCTTGCCAATGCATTTTCGATGATTTTTCCTAGCCACGGTGTTTGTGAAACGATGGAAATAAGACTCGCCGAACGCTCGTCCCTTGCAGGTGAGCTGCACCTGTCGGCAGTAAACAGGGGAAAGGCTATCGCTGCGGTAACCAACCGGCGATCGATCGTCGCTGGGAGGCTACGCTTTGGAGTTTCAGCAGCCTGAACGGTCTCGATAAAAAAAAAAAAAATTGTAAAGCTAATTTTAATAAAGAGTCCATCGAATAGCGGAAAAACAGAAAATATTGTATATTAAACGGCCACGAGCCGAAAAACGATCTATACATCAACCGCGGAGATCGAATAACGATATAAAGAATCCTAATTGACTCCTCCATATTATTTATTCCATAGCGACATAATTTTTTTAAATTTATTTTTCACGTCTCGTCAGATTGCAGCTCCGGCTGAAACAATAATAAAGTTCAGCGAGGTTTAGTCTCCGATGTCTAGGATAAATTTTCTATAGATTAAAAATATATATATATATATATATATATATATATATATATATAATACATGTATTGTAAAATATAAAATGTCTA
This sequence comes from Stenichneumon culpator, assembly GCA_964017025.1. Taxonomy (NCBI): domain Eukaryota; kingdom Metazoa; phylum Arthropoda; class Insecta; order Hymenoptera; family Ichneumonidae; genus Stenichneumon; species Stenichneumon culpator. The sequence goes on along the minus strand of OZ024779.1, from coordinate 11,358,910 downwards.
GAAAAAATCCTCGTCAATTTCCGTGGGTTTATTGTACGAGTTTTCCTCAGGTCATTTTATCTCTTTTGTCGCTTACCATGATGTAGATGTGAGTCGGCAAGGATCTCTCTAGAACTTCGGCGAGACGACTCTTGTTCAGTTTGTGCTCTTCGTCTGATGAAGATTTTGATGAAGAATTTGAAAAAAAAAAAAATTATGGTACTCTGAACTGCACATCGTACTCACAAACTTTTTTTCGTCTAAGCTTTTGTTCGTTCATCAGCACGATCGTAAACATATAACGATGTCAGACGATACTAAAAGTCTTTAAATTACCGAGCGGCACGGCAAGCGACAGCGTCGGGAGAGCTACGAATCCGGCGACGAGAGGACGCAGAATCCATTCGACTTTCTTCTCGTTGTTGGGCCGCAGGCATATATCGACCTGGCAAGAACATTTTTTTAAATCCCTAAGCAGCACTTTTTAAATAAAGGGACGATTTTTTTTTTAATATTTGTTTTAAAGAATGGGAAGATTATATAATTATTATACCTGTTTCTGTCCACCGAACATGAAAGCATCGCTCGCCTCCATAGTCAAGCGTAGGGTAAACAATTGATCGGAGTGATTACGAATGAAGTAGGAAACAGACAGAGGAGTTCGTACCCAGCCGTAAGCCGGAAGTTTAGCTTCGAGACCGACAACAGCGTCCTCGACCCACAGTGGAGATAAATTAACGCTGCTGCTCGTCTCGATCGCATCCGCGTCGTTTCCTCTGAAACAGCAGAATAATAATATAAATCGATTAAAAAGTTTTTTGGCTTGGGCGCTCCGCGCCCGGCTATAGACCACGGAATTTACAAATTCCATAGCAAAAGAAGGATATTTTTCGGAGATATACCGGAAATACGTCACTTATATCTGAAAAACTGTCGGTTGTTGAAAATATCGTTTTACGACCGGAAGTGACGTCATAAGATACATTAAGCTTGTTTTAAAAAATCACAAAGCAAATGAAAAAATGTTCAATAAACCTTTTCCATCGAATCGTGTAGAGTCCAGTGCTAGTTGGTTGTTCGCCCATTTTCGGTACGACGCAGTACGCGTCAGTCGCTGATTCACCCTCTTCGAGGCTAGTACCGGCTACTATACTCTTCTGCAACGCCTCGTCCCGCCTCTCTATCGATTTTCCCTGATAAACGAATATTTTGTAAAAAAAAGTCTTATTTAAATTTTCTTTGTGACGACATCGGAAATGAATATTTCGCACCAGCTCGATAGAAGTTTCGATAATATCTATCGGCCACGGCGAGGTGCAAACTATGTGCGGCATCATTACGAATGGCTCGTTGATGAAACCTTTCGTCAGCGGTTCGAACTGCATCGTGTAAAATTGCGTTGTTATCTCGAATGGCACGACGATTGGCAAGACGTGAGTGAATTCCGTCGAACCTTTCAGCCCATCCGATCTCGCGTAATCAATCTGCCGAAACGAAAACTTGATATTGTAATTGTGATTTTTATTTATTTAACGGAACACGTCCTTTGCAATGAAATTGCAAATGGTGAATCGAGAACACGTACTGCGAACAAAAACCCGTATGAAATTTAATGTGGCGGTTTCGAAGTTTTTATGCAAAATTAAATTTAACATTAAATTAACATTGATATATCGAAGTTTGATATATCAAAAGGCACTGGAATTTCCGAAAAAAATTGATTCAACATACCCTGACGAGAAATTTGCGCTCGCCGACCTGATGCGACCTCGCATAAACGACTCGTTCGACCGGAAGCGCGGAATCGCGTCCGGAAATTTCACCCAGAGCCAGAGTAACCGAAGTTTCCTTGGTCGTCAGGCTCAAGCTGAGCTCAGCTATTGACGATAAACAGTATAATTATTTTCATTATTAACCTATAATTATTATAATAATTAATAATAATTTTAATAATTTTCAAACCGGCGTTATCAGCAAATTGGGTGATTGATCATCTGTTTTTTTGGTTTTCGCTAGTTTGATTGGTCGCCTACAATACTTGTGCATTTTCGATCTTTATTTAGCGGGTAATTTATACTTATATTTTCGAATAGACTTGCCTATTATTGTACGTTTTGACGATAGGTCTGCCTATCGCCATGTAATTGGGCCCAGCCCGTAAGAAGTCAATACATAAATAAATAAAAATATAAATAATTTTTATTTCGTACTCGTCTGATCGGCACCGCTGCCGTTGGCACTTCCGTTGCCGATTGCAGTGCCGTTGCCGTCGTTGACGATCTTCATCGAAAGCGAAGCATCGCTGATGTGGTCTCTCGTGGACACGAAAATTTTTACCGGCAACCATTCGCCGATCAATGCCGGAGCTTGAGACTCCGCACGAATATTGACGCTCGACTCGACGTGCATTATCTGGGCGCTCGTCAACGGTTTTATCGCATCGAAACTTCCGCCTCTGTAACTTTTTCGTGAGAAATTAAAATTAAATAAAAAATGAGAAAATAACGTTAATCCGATATTTATAATTTTTCATACCGGAGCTGCTGTATCTCGGGATACAAACGATCAAGCATAGTAGTTTCGCCAGCGGTTGTGGAGAAACGCATGACGACGCAGCATTTCGATTCGTTGCCGAGATAAAGTGACACATTGCTTATGTGCATATCGGTCGGGTCGTTCTGTGACGGAGCTGTGAACTCACACACGAATCTCTTGGTTTCGCGGGGCCGAAGGACACGGGAATTTTCGCCGTCGCTGCCAGTTTCCGGTGAGGCGACGAACTCGCTGTTGCTCCCCGGACTGCTCACCGTTACCATTAGCTTTGAAAATTCTATAGGCCCGCGATACAAGTTCCTGGAAAGTATGCAAAAAAATTAATAAACACGAAAATTGCAGTTAAGAAAAATAAATAAAAACAGGCAGTTTACTCTAAAGAATTCGTGCCTGAAAAAAATATGTTGTCTCGTTTACCTGACGAAGATACGAATCCTCACGGTACTGCCGATGATGAATTTTGTGTCTTCGAACTGCGGTTTGACCTGCACGAATGATGCCATGTTGCTGTCGTCGACCGTAAAGGCGAAACGCTCTGCACGAGCGAACTCCTGAATCCATTTCCCAGCCGCCGAGGCTGTCACCTCGTCATCGGGAAGGTCCGGCTCGGGTTGAGGCACTTTTTTCTGTAAATGCAAGAACAAAATGTACATCATGCGATAGCTAAAAACACAGCTGCGTTATTCCCAGATAGCCAGCTATAGCACAGGCAAACATAGGCTAATGCAGACGCACATGATGCAATATTGCACATGCTTTTTATTTGCCGGTGGGTTGTTGGCAAAGTGCTGTCTTTTAGTTTGTCTTTTTTGTTGTTAATTATTCACCTCCAATATATTAAATATATTCGCGTGTATCGCGTCTTGATGCTGCTCCGGAAAGGACGTCGATGGTCCGAGAGCCTCGAGAGCGAGGGTGATGTAGTCCTGAATGCTCGCTGCTAGATAAGCGGCTCGCAGGGCGTTCTTCAGAATATCCGTAAGCAAAACCGGCCAGCGCTCGCCGCGATACTCCCACAGCATGTGCATCAGCAATCTATCATCGAAGAAACGATAAAAAAAAAAAAAAAAAAAAATTATCACTGGAAAGTTCGCGGAAAGAATACAAATCTCTCAAACTCACGTTAATACTTTTCCGTAGTCCCTTGCTTTGTAATACTCCTCGGCCATCTGTACAACTGCGGGAAACCCCTTGAAATTACTCGTGCGAATTTTTCATTGAGTTCAATATAATTTTCGTGTAAAATAGTACTGAATATGTATTTGTTGAGCTGCTAAAAAAAATGTAAATTTAATGTAACGGACTGAGAGTCGTCGTGCAAAAACTGGTACATTCAATTTTAGGCAGAATTGTGATGGAAAATTGATTTACTTTTGCAGTGAAATTGAAGTAAATTATTGCAACACTGTTATAGTAAAATTAAAGTCAATTGTTAAAAGTAAAGCACTTGTAAAGTGTGAAATACCCCGTACACTATTTTTTTTTATCGCAATCGTAAGTGAGACTAAATATACCAGTTTATGCATAAAAACTTCCAGTACAAGTGCATTAAATTTTGTACAGATTTTTTTTTAGTGTGTACGTACCGAGAAGTCGGCGCATGCGTGGGCACCGATAAATCTTGAATTGCGATATTGCATTCCCCAGCAAGCCTATTACGATAATCTGTGGAGTTTTAATACAAAAATGAAAAGAATAAAAAATTGCAATACGTTGGAATTTTGATACGATCGATGCAATTTTCCGTTCAACTTACGGAATGATTGACGGTCGTTTTTTCACGATACTGAAGAGCCTGAATGGCGACAGTCTCGCGCGCCATATCCGCAGGCTCGGCGCTCAATTTGCCCGGTCGCCAAGCTCTTTGGCCATAGAACTCGAGTTTCTCCTCGTCCTCCAGAGGATCCGGCACTGCCGTTGGTTTGGCAACGTCCTAAAAAAAGAAAATGTCACATTAAATGAACAGAGCGAAGGCTGACGAGTCGTTTCGCATACTTTGCAGAGTTCCTTGCACGAAGAGTGTCGCAGGCCCGCGTGATGAGCAGCGATTTGAAAATAATAACCGGGATGCTGCGTCTGCACGGCGGGCAATCCGTTCCTTATAGCCTCGTCGAACAATTCCGCGAACGTCGAGTACTGATTCGACATCCAGGCGTGATGCTCGAATATCAACTCCGCTGGTCCTGTTCGGCTCCTGAATCTGCATTGATATTTCATAAATCAATCAATGAAGAATTAATTACTAAATCTTGCAGACAAGAAACGACAGCTCTGACTATGAATATATTTTTTTTACCTGTCGGTGTGAGCCCTAAATTGCGCGATCGCATCCCTCGGCTGATTCAGCGCGAACATTATTCTGCACAGCTTGTAATTTATGAAACTACCGATCGTCTTTATTTCCAGGGTGTTCGTGTCCACCATGCGCATCTCCAGTAGATTGTTGTAAGCCTGTTGATAGTGCCTGAGGGCCAAAAAAATATATCTTATATATATATACATTTTAAAAATTGGAGATTTGTTTGTTGTTTTGGGTTTTGTCTTCCTCCCCCCCAACTGAGCTCCCTTTCGGAGAAGCCGACGCCCCGTTGCCGATTTTCATAGGTTTTAGAATGAATTTCGAAATTCCGAAATTCCATTCTGTATTCTATATTTTCAAAAATTCAGGTTTCATATATATATTAACGCACTCTCCTTAAAGGAGGAGAGACTCTAATGAGACAGTAGCGTTAGTTAGCCGCTCGCGCATATGGTGGAACGGAACTAGGGAAGTCAAAGGAGTTCTTCAGTCTTACTATTCGGGGACTAAGAGTCGACCCGACGTTCAAGGCCGAATATTCTCCTCTGACGGTGAGCCTGCTCTGCTCAGAGACACGTATGTCGAGGCATACGCGGTAGGGCATCCGGTTGCAGTATCTATTAATTTGAACAAAGTTGTTGTCGGGACATTATTAACTTACTTCAGAGCCATGTGCTGATCCTGTCTGAGTTCGTTCAGAAATCCCATTTTGTATTGGTGTCTTACAAAGAGATACTGATGCGCGGTCTTGTTCAGTTGATCTCTGTGAGACTTGACAATACGGTATTCGTGATGATAGAAACTCTGGGCGAGATCGTAAAACGCATTCTCCAGTCTGTGAAAAGATAAATAAATATAAATAATAAAGAAATAGGAATAAGAGATCGAAGATGATACGTTTCTAGACAAATAAAAAAAATAACAAATTATCGTATACAACAAAAACGTAACGGACGACGACGAGAAAAAATTACCTCGTCGTGTATCCAAACAAGTGATCGCCGTGCGGCAGTAGATAGAGAAATTTAGCCGGGAGCTCGCAAGCTCCGCAGAGAGCGGTGGCGCGCTCCGTGGCGACGACGTCTTCAGAGCCCGGTTGCGGCAGAATTCTCTGTATGAGAACTACGGCGATCTTTGTGCTTCGACCCTCCAGCGCGGCTCTGAATAAAAAAAAATCTTGTAAGAGTTTCCTTTCACAAAAAAATTGGTTTTATCTTTGATCGTTTGTTGAACGATATTATTCGTTGCATAAATAAGCAAATAAATAAATGTACTTAATAATAAATTACCGGGCCGCTGGACACCACGCACAGACACCAGAAAATTTAGCTCATAACACGGAATAAATTCCATTTCGTGAGTCGAAATTCAACCATGAGCCAAACTTCAACCATGAGAAAATGTCGCTCATGAATTGGAATAAATTCAATTCCATGAGCTAAATTTCAAGCATGAGAAAACTTTGCTCATAGAACGGAATAAATACCATCCGTGAGTCAAAATTCAAACATGACAAAATTTAGCTCATAGAATGAAATAGATTCAATTTCATGAGTAAAAAATCACTCATGAAAAAATATTGCTCGTAGATTGGCATAAATTCCATTCCATTAGCCAAAATTCAACCATTACAAAATTTAGGTCTAAAGGCGATACCTCAGAGATTGCACGCGCGAGGCGCACTCCATCTTCTTTTCGTTCCACGACGAGTCGTTCCAGTCCAAATTGTAAAAAAGTACAACCAGAGATGGTATCTCATTGAGATACTTGTTCATCCAGTTGCGTTTTAATATTCCCTTTGGTATGTACCACTCGTACGAATTTCTCTGGAAAAAAAAAAGATAATTACCACCTCTACACGTTATCCTCCAATTCCTTTGTAAAATTATCGACCCTATTGATTTCTCTTCCCTTAATCGAAATCGACGCACCTTTGGTTTGACGGTCGGAAACTCGTGATTGTTGGCCAGAAGCTTGAATTGCACCGCGAGACTGTCGGGTCTGCGATTGTTGCTGAAAGCGTCCCAGATAGTGCGATGCATAGCGTTGGACGTGTCGAGGCCCGCGAGACCCACGAGAGCGAGCGGCTTCGCGACCAATTCTCCCGGCAATTCCGACATTTCACTGACGAATATCGCGTCGCGAAATCCCAACAAGAGCGTCCGCCACTGTCCTATGTATATAGGTTAAGTTTCGACGATTCGAACCCAAAGGAAAACGCGCTCAACACTTCGGCTGCTTTTCACCGACGAGAGAATCGATGCGACTCAATTGATCATGATTGTCACGACAGCGTTTTCGTCGATCGGACAATGACATAACTAAGCGAGGAGTGCAGAGCAGTCTCGCGACAAGTGCTCGTCGCTCGCCGACTGACAGCCGATCAGCTGACTGACGAGAAACAGACGGGCGAGAAAGGTGCGCAGAGTCTCACCGCGCACTCGGCAACCTCGCGGCAAAAATACGAAACTTCGGTTCTCCTCGACCGAACAAAAAATAGACACGCAGCGTCATCTTCGTGTCGCCTCCGTCACAATTCGGTCAATAACTACGAGACTCCATTGCGAATGTACAAGACCGAGGACGGCGGGTCAACTCTTTTTACCGTGAGAGAGTAAATATCTCGCGCGAGGAGATTCGAGCGAGCGCTTGCATATATATATACATATATATATATATATACGTAGATATCTCACTACAGTACGCCACAGTACGCTCCTCGACGCGTATCCGTGTCCCGTGTCATTCACGAACGACCAGAGAGAGACACGCATGCAAGAGCCTGACAATAATTTACAACATGGCTGAGCGGAGGAAAAACAGGAAACGCAAAGATGTAAGGGAAAGATCAGACTGTGAAAAAAAAATTAACCCGCGACGAATATCCGCGATCGGTCGGCGAAAGGTTATTCTCAAAGTCCGGTGCATCGATGTGTTTTAATTGCCGAGAATTATCGGGCACGAGCGGATTAATTTGCGTCGCCGTGAGCGCCCGTAACGGTAGATTCGTTTGACACGTGTGAGCGGTTAGGAAGTTTTACCGTATGACGTATGACGCAGGATCTTCGGGTTTTTAACTTTTTGTTTATTTTTATTTTTTTCGAGTACTATAAAACGAGAGTTGTCCGCTCCGCGATGGTCCATCGAATTCACAATTTTTCGTGCTACGTGATTGATTGATTTTTATTTTTTCCATTTTTTGGGTAAAAAATTTGACATATGTTTCATCCGTTTTTGTTGCCGAACACGGAGGCTCTCTGGGATAGTTTAAAGGGGCGATGAGTCAAACAGTGCTAGGATTTTAATTCAACGCGCACTAACTCTGAAATTAATGTGATGTTCTGTACGTACCGTGCGGAGCATGAACAACACCAAAAATGTTACTCAATGTTCGATACTCCATATACTTTACGCACTGTGTCATGTTAAATCATATATTTTATCATTATTATTATTATTATTTCACAGAGAATGAGTTTTTTTTCACTTTTTGGACCAGCTTTTATATAATACGCTCAGCGTAAAAATATGTAAATCAATTTTATCTTTAAACATATTCGTTGATTATGTCTCAATTGCATCCACCCGCAATGCGCTCCACGCGTACGCTACCATATCGCCTAGAGATTTCATTTATTTATTTATCAATGGCTAAACCCCTTTTAGATAAAGATAAAATATAGCCTGTATGATTTAACGAAATATAGTGCTTAAAGTACATCGAGTATTAAGTATTGACTAGAATTTTTGAGTATATGTAATGAAAAATCTATAAGAATTTATAACAAAAGGAAAATGTATTCAGTTAACAAGATGCAGATTTTAGAAGGGTTGCACTTCCTCTCTGTAAAGTTTAATAATAATAATAATAATAACAATAATAATAATATAATCGTATGTATGTACATGAATATATATATAGAAATAAATAATAAATATGAATAAATAAATACATTGCGTGTTTGCAGGACAGCCCGAACTCGGGCGACGCCGCGACGGCCGACAAGCCAGCGAAGGACGAGTACGCCGTCGCCAAATGGATTCGCGACAACGTGCCCTCGAAGAAGACCAAATTTCTGAGTCACAATGTCGAGTACTTCACCGGGTCACGCGCGGTCGGCGCGCTACTGGAGAGCTCGCCGTGGAACAAGACGCTGTTCGAGACCCGCGAACAGGCGACCGACTTCCTCGACGTCATGCTCAGGCACAAGTTCTTTCACAGGGCTAAGAAAATAGTCGTCTCCGAGGAGGAGCTGAACAAAATTCGCAACGCCAAGAAGAAAGGCAACAAGGACGCCAAGGAGGAGAAGAAATCCGTTGAGAAGGAGAAGGACGAGGGCAAGGAGAGCGACAAAAATAACGGCGGCGAAGGGAAGGACGGGAGGGACAAGAAGGACGGCGAGGAGAAAGGGGAGGAACGAAAGGAACCCAAGAAAAAACCGAAAGTAAGGAAATTCAATGATGTTTTTTGTACGGCTAACGCCATACGACGATCAGGCAAAACATTTTTTATTTCTTTTTACATAAAAGTCGTACTTAATGTTTCGTCAACTAAGATTAAATTGTGTTTAAATTGAGTCGAATTTTTTTTTTTATGTAACTGTTGAGATCAAATTTTACAAATGATTTTTTAAATACAAAAACGAGAATGTTTTTCTATGGAACATAAAATTCCATAACGTTTCATCGAGTTATTGATTTATTTATTAAAACTCGATTGAATTTAAATTTTATTGCATTAATTTTTGGCGAATTATATTTAAAACATTTCAATTCCGAAATTCAATTTTGGAAATGTTTGTTTTATTTCGAACGACAGCGTTCTTTTTTTCAAAACCGTTCGCGTAAAATTGCGGTCGATAAAAAAAGTAATAACCGGGAATAATTGGAGTAATTGGAAATGTGGTAAAAAAAAATGTTGGTCGTTGGAAGGTCGTCGACCAATGTTTTTTGCCCGTTCATCACGAATGAGCCGCTCCCTTTGCTCTCGCTCAGTACAATTTCGTACACATAATTAGCTGTCCGGAGCGAAGCGAGAATTATTTTTGGCAATTATTTTTTACAAAAAATGTGCCTATTTTCGAAAGATCGATTTTTTTTTATCAGTAGATCGTCTCGTTAACGGTCAACGTTTTTTGTTCGACAGGTACGCTTGGAGATGCACATAGAGCAATATTTCGCCGACTGCAACGACGCGTACGTGTGGATTTACGAGCCGATACCCGTTTACTATTGGTTCTTCGGCACTCTCGTCGTGCTGGGAGCGATAGGAGTTTGCCTCTTTCCACTATGGCCGTTGACGATTCGTCACGGTGTTTATTACCTCAGCGTTGCCGGTGCCGGATTCTTCGTTTTCATACTCGCACTCGCTGTAATAAGGGTCATTGTCTTTTGTCTTCTTTGGGTAATCACACTCGGCAGACACCATCTATGGCTGTTGCCTAATCTCGCCGAGGACGTTGGATTCTTCGGTTCGTTCTGGCCGCTTTATCAGGCAAGTTCGAGCGAAAGATCGAATAATTTTTTCGACGATCGACGATTATTAATCAAAATTAAGTATGCTTCACGCGTACATTCCCGGCCAAAGATTCAGTGAGAATTCGAACACTTCCTAATGGTATAAAAATCGGAAAAAATCAACTGTATTAAAGGTGCCAAGAACATTCATTTTGCATAATAATAATGTCAAAAAGTTGTTATCAAACTGCTAAAAAAATGGTTCAACAAATAATAAACCTTTTAGTCTCTTTTCAAATCAACTCATTGATTTTCTAGAAGCCACATGATTTTTTGAGAACTTTCTAACATTTTTAAACTTTGCGTTTTTGAAATTTTTTGAAAGCCATAACTACGGAATCGCCTCGAAACTTTTTGCGTGTACTGCAGAATCATGACACCGAAACGTATCCGAAATTCGTGCATCTACATCGGTTTTTTAATCTCTCGAAAAAAAAAATTCAAATGAAAGAAAATTCTGAAAAAAACCATATGAATTGCAAAAATGCAAGGAATTCATATTAAAAGAGAAAACAAATGGTTTTCCGATTAAAAAAAAAAATTTGTTAATAACTTTTTGATATTATTATTATGCAAAATTGAATGTTTAGACTTTATTAATACAGCTGATTTTATTCAGATTTTTGGCACTCGCGAAGTACTGAAATTTTGATCGAATTGAATTTTCAGTTAGGAATGTATGTGTGATGTATCCTTGATTGTTCCGCCCTTTGATTTTTTTCCGATCCCTCAGTACGAGTATTGCGGACCGTGCAGCAACGGCGACAAGAAGTCGAGTAAAAAGAAGAGGCACAAGAAGGACAAGGATTCGGACGGCGAAGACGGCGCTCAGCCACAATCGTAAGAAAATAGAAAAAAAAGAAGCAAAAATAATTCGTAGTTTAGTTAATTGCATGAGACGACGGGAGACAAATTGTCCAAATTGGTTGAAAACAGTGGCAGGGAGGAGGAAAAATCTGAGGAGGCTGTGACGACGGACGAGCCGGCGAAGTCGTTGGAACGAAGAAACGACGCTGCTGAGTCGAACGCCGAGGAGGGAAGCGAGGAGGGCTCGGAGAGCGAAAAATCCAACACCGGCAGGGACTTCGAGATGGTGCAGCATACCGAGCTCGAGGACAAGTAGGAAATCGTCGACATCGACAACATCGTTATTGTGATTTTTTTTTTTTTTTTTTTCATTTACGTCGATCGCGAGTGCTGAATCTCCTGCGCACTTTTGTCGTTCGACTCGCGCTCGTACGGGAGGGCCGAGCGACTCGAACACGAGTTTGACACGTTAATAATCATGGGAAAAAAACAGTTACGTAACGTTACAAAACACACAAAGCGGACGGGCTCGATGTTCCCGCGAGCGAGAGGGAGGGGGAGAGAGAGAGATATATAGAAGCGTTAGGATTTAAATTGAAGCCGAGGTGGTGGGGAAGAGAGTGGGGACGCGATAGCTGCCGGACGCGGCAATCGCCGGAAATGAGCAAAAAATAATTTAAGCGCGCAACTACAAAAGAATCTTAATTTCACAGAGGCTGGGGATACGAGAACGAATGACATCGTGTACTTAAATATCGACGATCGCGAGAGATCGGCGGAGTAGATAAGATTTTTTGGGGTGTTTTATTTTCATCTTCAATTTTCAGGGATGTAAATTAAAATTTGCTTGTTTCCGACTACGATGGAATTTTTAGGTAAAAACAAAAAAATAGCAGCTCGGTATCAACGACGCTCAGAGAAATCCGTTTTCGTCGCGTTTCTTGCATTTAGAGGGGAGCTGTGGGTTTCTTTCATTACTTTTGAAACTTACACAATCTTTGTCGCATAAAAATCGTCGCAGATTCGAATCGTTGAGAGAAATCCATCGAAGCGCGTACTTACAAAATGATAATCGTTAACGAGAGGCTGTCGATTATTTGTTCTCAGCTGTATCGTCTCGTAATAAATTCTGATCGTAAGTGGAAGTGGAAATTTTATTGGTTCCCGATGTCGAATATTCTTTAAAAAAAAACGTAACTCCTTTCACATTTATTTAATGATTTTCGTGTAAATTTCAATTTGATGAAAAAAATGCATAGTTCCAAATTTAGGACACGGTCGACGAACGATGCGAAGAATTAAATAAGCGATTTTTTTTTTCCTCGTCGTCGCCGTCGCCATCGTCGTTATTAGAGATATAGCAGAGCCAGCCGTCGTCTTTGTCGTTTTTTTTGTTGTTTGTTTGTTATTTACAACTTATACAATTAATCGTTGGTATACAGAAAAAAGTTTCCAATATAAATAAATAAAGTATCTATACTAAAAAAAAGGTGCAATCGTTCGTCGACCGTTCCACGCGAGTCTTCTGCAGCCCGCGTACAGAGAACGAGGGGGGAGGGGGGGAGGCGGGAATGGAGCGGAGGTCTCGCTTCGACGCTCTTCTCACACGCTACAGATTATAATTTATATTTTTATGTGACAAACTCCAATGATAATTATTACATTGTACGGTAGACGGCGTGGGTTCTTATTAACGTGAGATAAATAATGATAATAATAATGATAACAACAAGAATAAAAGAAAAATTAAAGAAAAACCAAACATAATTTCGTTTTTTTTTTTTAAGATCAACGAGATGTTTCAGGGTTTCGAGGATTTCGCACTGAGGTCACGGAGCATAGCGTTGCACATCGCCGCGTATGGATTCAGGGCGACGAGTTGCGTGCGCGCGAAGTTCGAGCCGCCCCGGGCCGCGAGCTCGAAGTCTTCGCGAGCCTCGTCCGTGCGGCCGGCGCACCGGTGAAGAACTCCGCGCTGACAGAGAGCCTGGATCCCCGCCTTGCCTCGACCATTGCTCAGATCCACCGCCGAATTCAGATCCTTCAGCGCGTCTGTGGATGCAAACAAAAAAAAACAATCATCTTTCGATGCAAACTGAGAACTCTGCGTTTGTTAAAAAAAAAAAATTGACCGTCTTCGATCAAATTTAATTGCAAATCTTTTTTGCCGACTGAGTCTGTATCGCATAGTCTTGGTCCGATTATTTCGATCGAGATTGAGGTGCGAGTGGTAAAGCAGTTCGATATCACGACCGATAACTTTGGTCTCGTGGATAGAGCACTAGAATCGAAAACAAAGTACAGGGAGGTCTCGGATGCGAATTTCGGTGCTGGTCCTTGCTGGTGGAAACATATTGTGGGGCAACGAAACTCTTAGTTTCTGTCATGCGATAAGATAAATGCTCGGCCGGTCACGAGCATTCCCGGATTCCAGCAGTTATTAGTTGGTTGAGAAAATTTTTTTCGAAAATAATTGAAATCAATGTCAAGCTTCCAAAACGTTGAGTTCGTACATCAAATAGAATTTTGATGTACGAACTCAACTAGTTTATATTAACTAAAATAATTAATTTGTCATCTATTAATTAGATCAATAAAGAAATTATGTTTACGCGAAAGAATATTGAAGATGAGCCACATAGAAAGTTGCTCAAACGATTTTCTTCGTACTCTCCGATTATTGGAGCTCGTATGTAGCAACGCTTGTTCAAATTTCCGGGCACTATATCGGTCTGGCTTTTAACGAAAATGCAACAATAGTAAATAATTTAGGCTCAAATCTTGTATAACTCTTTTCCGTGCATCGAATTATTATTCTTCTAGATACGATTACAATTGGCAAAACGGATTTCTAGTACTTAAATTCGGATTAAATTAATTCTGCAAAGGAGTGTCCGACGACTGAAACTTATCCGACCATTGGTACTGTTCCCTTGATCGATACATGTCAGTAGACGTCCAATTTTTACAGCCAGCGACGTAACTTCGGCGCCGAGAACCGAACCCAGAAGACCGACTGTTACCGACACCCAAAAATTACAGTTAACATGATTGTTAACTGTAATGCTCACTACAGTAACTTCCGAGTAACTTCCAAACTGGTGCGGTTCGCACCAGTTTAGAAGGAAGAAAAATAGTAAAACCCGTCGCTAACAACCATAGCAGTTGATGCCACATTAAATAACAACAAATAAAATAAGCTCTAATCACCGCATTATGGTAAACAGTGCGATCGAACGGCAGGCAACTGTTTTACCGACGGAGAACTTGCTCACGAGGTTAAGAGCGTTCGAAATACCGCGGTCGGTAATAAAAACTAAAATATTATTTTTTTCTAAACAAACATTACGATTTTAGATGGTTTGTTTTTATTTTTTTAAGAAGCCTGGACGAACCTCTTGATCATCGCAACTCACCAGCGTCTCTTCCGAGGAGCCGGAGAGTTTGAGCTCTGTCGTTCAGGACCGCCGGAGACTGCGGAGCTTTCCTTATAGCTTCTTCGAAGAGATCGAGAGCTTCCTCGAAACGTCCGTTCTCCGAGGCTGCGATCGCTCGCCCGACGATACCGACGACATCGGAACTCAGCTCGACACTCTCGGGTCCGGAAGAATAATCGGGCGAATTGTTGTCCTCGCCATTGCTCGCTGAAGAGATACTCGAACTCATCAGCTGAAGCGGATCGAAAATCACATCGAGCACAGCCCTGTCGTGTTCACTCAAACGCTCCATGATTCTCACTGAATCGACACTCTCGATTATCCTCCTAGAAACTTGTTTTCACTGGCTCTCCGGAGAGGCAGACCTTCACAGATAAACGAGTGTATTGCGCAATAAGGAAATTTCTATACCGACAAAATTCAGGATCGACCGGTATTCAAATGTATCAGGTCTGGCGACGATTATGTATGAGGATAATAACAATCACCGACAAATTTTCATACTCTTTACGACTATTATGTCTGTCGCATCAAAATTTTCGTTATTCATTTTTTCATTGCTTTTGTGAAATTTTTCAACGATTTTATGTTTTATTTATTTTTTTATGCTAATATCTTGTATATATTTCGGAAAGTTGTTTGTCTGCTTGTTTATCTAATTTTCAAGAATTCAGGCGATTTCCCTAAGAGCCCTCCAGGCCCTGATAAACATTCACCTATTGTACTATTCCGGTTTTATTCTGGTCGTCTCGGTGAGTTGTGCCTAACAATGCAGTACCCAACAGCGCTGTTCAATATTATCGTGTACAAAAAAAAAAAAACCAATTTTTCGACCAGAAATACGTCACTTTCGTTCTGGAAATGAGATTTTCAAACCGGAAGTAACGTATTTCCGGTTTATCGTCAGTTGCGGTAAAAAAAGTAGATTTTGAAGTCGGAAGTGACGATTTTCCCGTAAATGTCATGTTTCAAAATTCCGCAGTCCAACAACCTTGAAGTTTATACTAAAACGAATTGGTAAATGTAAAGAATATATATATATATATATATATATATATATATATATATATATATATATGTATTAATCAATTTGAGCCATGTGATGCTTGACACGAAATTCTTTTATCCAGAAATATTAACTGCTGTTATTCCGAAATAATGCGGTACAGATGATCGTTGAAAAGGAGATTATGCATTTTTTCGTCTTCTTTTTATTCTAAAAACGTTTACACAACTGAAAAATGAACTCTTTAATTTCTTTCAGTTCAGTGTACTCGGAGCTCGGGTA
Organism: Stenichneumon culpator; assembly: GCA_964017025.1. Lineage (NCBI taxonomy): Eukaryota > Metazoa > Arthropoda > Insecta > Hymenoptera > Ichneumonidae > Stenichneumon > Stenichneumon culpator. The sequence goes on along the minus strand of OZ024779.1, from coordinate 11,343,030 downwards.
CGAGAGGGCTTGGCTCGTGAAGAATAATAAGAAGGCCGGACCGCGAGGCAGAATGTTGAATGCCCATAATTCATTTGGGGATGGATATAATAAATATCGTACTCTCTCTCAAAGCCACAAGGCTTCTTCGCAGTGCGGATAGCCGCGTGGGCCTTACAACGTCGTGCAAGATTTGTCGAAGGGAGCGACGAGGATGCACTAAAGTACAACGAAGCCTCGTACGAAGAAGAAAAAAAAAGAAGAAGAAGAAGAAGAAGAAGAAGAAGAAAGAAGGAAGACGAAAAAAAGAAAGGAGACAAGACCGAAGAACACAGACGCAATACTTCTCTCGGGCATCCTGGGCGAAGATTTTTATGCGAGTCTTTGGTAAAAGAAAAAAAAATCCGTCTGAACGCGACGGGGAAAGAAACTCGGGGGGCCCCAAAAATAAGGCAAGAAGAAAAAACGCGAAGCTATAACCGAGGGCTCGCCGTTAGTGGCTCACAATCAGCAGCGGACAGGAGAAGAAAGAACGATGAAAAGAGAAGAAAAGGGCCCTCCCTGTGGACCGGTGAAGCAACACACAGCTACGACTCTCGACTTCTCGTTCTCCCGAGACTTTGACTTCTTCGTCCGGGTCTTTGCGCCCTTCGCAGACGAAATTCTTCACCAGGCATTCGACGCTCTCGCACGGATTTTGCCGACCGGTTTTCTCGCACTCGTCTCGTATATATATATATATATAGATATATACATATATAAAAAATATACATATTTATATGATATATACCGATACATGTATACAGCAGAGTTGAGCAGTATTTCTAATACATCATATATTTCAGATATTTTAAATACTCAAATGCTTCTCTGGTATTTAAAGCAGTTTTTTGGGCCAATTTCCACATATCAAGGAAATATTGTTGAAATGGTTAAGTAAATGGTTGATGGAACACTTCAAAATATCATTTCCGTATATGTCAGAAATATTTCGTTCATATTTTTTAGTAGTTTGCTCAACTCTGGTATATAGTTGGATCTGCGTCCCGGGAGCGGTTCATTCGTTCGTTGATGCTCCAGAAAATGTTACTTACCGAGGAGCTCGAACCGTTATAAAACGGTTTAAAAAAAAACAACAAAACAAAAAAAAAATAAGTTATTGACTATACATAGCCGTTAAGCTGTTTAATTTTCTCTCCTTCGCTCGGCGATGGATACGAAGATCCTTTAAACCTGAAATTTAACGCTATGTTCCAGGAAATATTTGGAATTTTCGTTCGGACGTTGTTGCGCGCCAGCGAGATACGTAAGAAGAACCGGCGAATAAGCGAATGGGTCCCGGGAGGGAGGATGGAAGTCGCCTTTCAGTAAGCTGGCATTTCCTCATTAATAAACATAGGTCGTAGTCTCGCGACGACAGGCCTCTCTCTCTCTTTCTCCGCGTGTCCCTCGCTGCACCGTCCAGCCGGTACGTTCGTTTATTTTAACGCGAGGATTATACCGGACAACGGAACTCTCTTTACCCGCGCAAGAAGTTTTTCATTTTCAATGAAACGCTGAAATGTCAAGAATAGAAAAGGACAGGTAAATCCAATTTTTCATCGTTTTAAGAGTTTTTTAAATTTTGAATCTTCAATCAATCTGTACTTATTTTTTATTTTTCCGCAGGTAATGGACTAAGATCCTTGGAAACGAATGCCAATTGTGGAAGTCGGGGTAACTTCGAATTGACCTCCCTGCCCTCTTGCCACGCTAGTAGTTTTTCATTTGCAAAGAAACAGCGAAATTTGAAGAAAAAGAAAAAGAAGGATAGTAAAATCCAGTCACAATTTTTCATCGTGTAACGAGATTTTTCAATTTTTAATGGGTATTGGGGTATTGTAATTTTTAATGAATCTACTTATTTTTTTTTCTTTCGCGGGTAACCGAATCAGATCCTTAGCAGCGATTGCCGATCGCGGGTCTCGTGATAACTTCGAATTTCCATCGTTTAACAAGATTTTTAAATTTTTGATTTACAATTACTCTAACGAATTTTTATTTATTTATTCGCAGATAACCGAATAAGATCCTTGGCAACGAATGCCGATTGCGGAGCTCGCGGTAACTTCGAATCGGCCTCCTAGCCCGTCCCATACGCGTATACCAAACATGACTTTATCGAGTGTTGGTCGAAACCGGTTACGCGACGACGACGACGACGACGACGAGGACGCCGGTCCAGCTTGCGCCTTCGCGGGCGTCCCTCGTGGCTTTTAGGGTTCCCGGAACTTATTATACGCGCGCATTATATTTATCCCTCGAGTCTGCATCCTATTTTTCTATCGTTCTTCTCTGCCATTTCAATTTTTAAAAATATATATATAACTACCAATTCTATAGGATAGAAAAATTATTGATTTTTTTTCTTCTTCTTTTACCGCAGGAGATCGCAGGGAACATTTGTCGTCTCGACGCGGGAGCGTGGGCGACTTTGCGTCATCGTCTCGTAATCCGCAGGATTCCGGGCTCGCACAAGCCGTGCGTGTGCAACGATTCCAACACTCTAGTTCGGTCCTATCGCACGCGGAGAAAGTGCTCGACGGTGATAAAGAAAAAAATAAAGAAGAAAAAACACGCGTGCGCGTAGATCGATCGTTCCGCACCGTTATCGAAGTTATTTAAAAGGTCCGAGAGAAGAAATAATCACGATAGGTTGTGTACGTGAAACACTCTCGAACACAGAATATATCTGCAGTTGCAGTTATTATATTCGCAGTTTCTCTTTCACCGATATGGTAGGAAAGTCTACGGAGATATCCGGCTCGCGCTGCTTCATCTTCAGACCCGTGTGTCACTGGCGTTTCTTCTTTTCTTTTCTATTTCTCTAGTATGGTAGGAAAGTCTACGGAGATATCCGGTACATGCCGTGTCTTCAAACCTATCTTACTGTCATTTTTTTTATTACTTTTAACTTCTATTCCCCGCTCAGCTCGACCTTTGTCCTCATTGCTGCTGGCGCAGTTGCGGTCTAACGTATCGAATTTCTTTTTTTTCATTCTCATCGGCACTACAATATTTCGGAGTTATCCGGCTCGTTTTTTCTTTTCTTGCTGTTTCTTCTTTTCTTTTCTCTTTCTCCGGTATGGAAGGAATTCTCTACTCATCTCGAACTTTGTCCTTATTGCTGGTTACTCAGTTGCGATCGAACGTTTTGCATTTTATTTTATTTTTTTCATTCCTCGCTCGTTTTACCATATTTCAGAGTTATTCGGCTCGTTTCTTCGCTTCTTGCCACATTTCTTATTTTCTTTTCTCTTTCCGATATCCGGTACACGCTGCATCTTTAAAAATATCTAACTGTTATTTTTATTACCTCTTATATCTTCTATTCTGTGCCCAGCTCGAACTTTGTCCTCGTTGCTCCTTGCTCAGTTGCGATCGAACTTATCGTATTTTAAAAAACTTCATCATTCCTAGGCTTCACAATATTTCTTCAGTTTCGAACAATCCACTCACAACTCGTCCCCGATATTATCTTCCTCGTCTCTTCCGCCTCAAACACCTAATATTTTTCTTCCTTCCGTAAGAAAAAAAAAAAAAAAAAAACCCTCTACTCAGCTCGAGCCCTCTACTCATTGCCACAATCCCAGTAGCGATCCAACTAGTCGCATAAAAAAAAATCCCATCATCCCTATCCTCCTCTTCACTCCCAACCAATCATCCCGAAATCCTCCGATATTTTCCTCCTCTTTCCGCTTCAAACAATACTTTTATTTCTTCCACAAAAAAAAAAAAAAAAAAAACAATCCCTCTACTCGCTTCTCTCTATAATCAGTTCGAACTTGGCGGTATAGCTTCCCGGTATCATTATCCAAGAAGATATGTAAATGCGTCTCGGGGAGCGGTTCATGCTCTTCGTAGTTGTCGTCGCGTAGCCTCGGGCCGATTCCTCCTTTTCCTCCCGCGCTATCGTCTTCCGTTCTTTTCGCTCTCGGGTCTCTCCCGGTCTCCTCTTCTCGGTCGGTGGAACAGCCTTCGAGGTCCCTCCGGATTCTCGTCCCCGGATTCTCGACCCCCTTCTCTCTGCTCGAACCTCCGTATCTCTTCCTCTCTTTCGCCGGCGCCCTCCGCATCGTCTTCTCCGCCTCTCCGTCGTGAATCCCTCTCGGGTCCTCCTCCTTGGCGCGTAACGGATAGGCTTCGTTCCGAGTGTGGTTTCACGACTTGATGTAGACCTCTCCTACGTACGGCCGAGTCCTCGGCTCGCATTCAGGAGCTCTCGGATACGAGCTCGCGTCAGTACGCTTTCGATACTTCGGCATCGCGGTCGTTCGCCTACTGCACTGTGCACGCCCTCGCGCGCGCGAGCCCAACACCGGTCCCGAGGATTTCCCCATCTGTGCGTGACTCGCAACGCTCCACAATTTACTGACAAAGTGGAGTACGAGTAGGTGAAACCCGTCTCTCTCTCGCTCCACGCCGATATGATTCAAGGTTCGCCGTGAAGTTGCGAGCTAAATCGTGACCGCGCCGAACCGCCGCGGGCGATAGCGTAAGAAAGAAGAAATATCGAGGGAGGACGATGCTTTTTTAAACGGCGGTGCGGATTCGAAGAGCTCGTGTCCCGGACTTTAATAAAGTGATGGGAAGAAAAAAATAGGAGGAGAAAACTACGAGTGCGGAGAGAATAAATATCGAGGGAAGAGCTCGAACTGTCCGAAACTTTAATAAGTGATGGGAATTTGGCCAGGATAGGAATTTAGCCCGGAGCGCGCAACGCGGAAGGAGAAACGAGAAGTACGTTCTTCGCTCGTCGACGATTAAAATAAATAATATTAATAATTGTACGGAGAAGGTATTTAATCGAGGCTGCCGAGAGAGGTTTGCTGTTCTCGATCGAAGCTGATCGACGATCCACGCACGAGAGAGTCAAAAACCAGCTACTTAAATTCCACGATTGTCATCGTGTGGTCGACATAAAAAGGAAGACAAGCTCGAGGTCCGTCGGAAGATAAAGGAAGAAATAAAAATTGGAAGACAAAACCTGGCAGGAACGAAGAGGATAAAAATACGGAAGAAGAAGAACGCAGATAAGAAGAGATGATGCGAGTTCGCAGACGAACGAGGTCCACGCGGCGGATGGGTTGTCGGTGATGATCGAAGAGAAAAAACTTGCGTTTAAAATAATCTTCTAATTGCTCGTGAAACTAAAAAACAAATCAAAATGACATAAAATTGAAACGGTTCGAAGTTTTACCGTAAAATTGTAACGCACATCTGTTTGAAATTTCAGATACAGTTTATGTAAAAAAAACTTTCCAATAACGTTTTATTAATCTTCAAAAAAAAAATTTGTTTACAGTCTCAATCCGAGCATGTTTTTATGAAAAATCTCGCAATTTTTTTTTCACCATAGCTTCCTCTATGAGGAAGCAAAAGAAGAAGAAAAATTGATTGAATAATCGAGACGAGTTGAGTCGTTTAAAGATGCGACTCAGCCCGATAGTTCTCTCGGCGGCAACCGCCTGGCTGACTCCGGGCGCGTGCTGGGCCGCCGACGGCCCGAGCCATCATCATCATCAGGATCGTCACGCGGAGAATCGTCACATTCGAGACGTTCGGGACGACGCCAGCGGCGACACGGCCGTGGTCGCCGCCGTCGCCGCTTATCCGGCCGATTATCGAAACGGCAATCACGCCAGCGCCGAACTCTCGACGGAGTTCTTCCTCGTGCCGGACGTCGTGGCCGACAAGAGCGGCGACGATCTCGCCAGTGTCGCGAGCGTCGTCAGCATTCCGACGCCCAATCGAACGATTTCGATTTATCGGGCCGGCGGCAATCGAGGCGCCAACAACGTCGGTGGATCGACGAGGGGAGGATTTCCCGTCGACGATAACGCCAGGATTCACGCAACGGGCGGCACCGTTGGAGTCGCTTCCGTCCCGACGCAACAACCGATTCTTAGGCAACGGAACTGGGCATTGCCGCTCGCTGCTCTCAGCGCTGCCGCTATGCTTCTCATGGCCAGTTTCGAGATATTCGTTCTTCTTAAGGTTCGTTGGATTTCATAGTGTTTTTTTTTATTTTTATTTTTATTTATTTTTTTAAGGAAGATGATAAAGGAAATTGGGTATTAGGTTGACGAAGGAAGAGAAGGGTGGGGGAAGAGAATGAATTAATGAAGAGATTTATTGTACGGTAGGAAGAGGCGTCTTCTAGGCACATATGTATGCGGAAAATCATCATCCCAATATTAACAAAAAGGGTGTGATGAAAATAGAATAACCATAATAAACGTAATAATCGCAGCCATGTGTAAAGTGAAGATGAATATAAAGCACAGATACTAATAACAACTGCAATGAAAAATAAAGATGAGGATAAAATAAAGATAATTGTAAGATGAAGTAAAATAAGGACCCGGGCCAAATCTGGACAGCCGTTTTTGAAAAAAGAAGAAATGAAAAATGAGGATGTTACTCGGTCAAATGAGTTGGAAAAAAATGAAAAAATTCTTCAATACAGGTAACAATCGACAGAGTGTGACTGACAAATTTCATAAAGTTTCGTCGAGTCTTTCGAAAGATATGGCGCTTGAATGACATAGTAGATATACACGAGATGAGAGCAAAAATGATGAAAAGAAGAAATAAAAAAAGAGGATGTTACTTGGTTAACCGAGTTTTAAAAAAAATGGAAAAAAATGCTCAAAAACACGTAACAATCGACCGAGCATGCCTCTCAAATTTCATAAAGTTTGGTCGCGTCGTTCGACAGATAGAGCGCTTGAACGACGCCGTAGAGATCGTTGCTAATTAATTGAAGAAAGAAGTAACGTATTTACTTTCTTGCTTCTTCTCGTACCGGTTGGTGATTCGCAGGAGCGCCGCTCCGTAATAAGCGTTTACAGGCCAATTTCGAATACAATCGAGGACGAAATCGTTCTTCGATCGGGTATTCCTTTACCGCGAGCGAAATTAATAGAGCTTGATGTATAATCGCTTGTGGCGATGCGGTTTTCGTTCGCTCGACTCGGACAGGCTCCAATAATTTTTTACCTGAACGGTTTCGTACGCGCCGTGAATTCGTTACTTGTTTGCATCTTCTCTTCCGTGTTGGAACACGGCGGAATACTCTCCGCAGATGGTTTCAATTTTTTTGTTAATTTATTTTATTATTTCTTCAAACAGGCGCGAGCAGCCGCACCGAGCAGAAGACATCTTTTTCTCGGACAAGCCCTGCTACTGGGACTGTTTCTTCTCGCCGGTCTCTCAGCTGCAGCTTCCCTCACGCCGAATCCATTGACTTGCGCCGCTTTTCGTCTCGTCGGACTTCCAGCCGCTCTCGTATTTGCGGCGCTTCTCGTTAAGTGCGTCTTCCTGCTCTCCCTGAACAGCGGTGTTTATCTTCCGGCACCTTATCAGGTAATTCGCACCAAAAATAATTTTATAAAATAATTTTATAAGATAATTTTATAAACTAGATTTATAAGATCATTGTATAAAATAATTTCATCGATAGGTATTAGTTGTAAACTACAATTTTAATTTAACAATTACAAATTTGCATCAACTTTACAAATACTTGAGGGATTTTTATTTATTTTTTTTATTAATACCGTACCGTATTTTTGCAGGCTCTGGTATTGGTTTTTGCTGTTCTCGTTCAAGTTGCGATCGTCGGACAGTGGTTCTACGGCGACTCTCCGGCGGTCATTCAAGTCCGTAATACCGAAAGGAACTCCACCGAGAACTGCTGCAAAACACCCGTCGGGCAGACCGTCGCCTCCCTGGGGTAATCGGCAGCTTATATCAATGGTTTTTTCCCGTCGCAGTTCCGCAGATAAAAAGGGATAAATAGGGATGCGGAAGATACGACATTTCGAAACGATTGAGAATTTTTTTTGATGAGCTATTAAATGAATTTAATCCTGTCGTACTTTCGAAAATGAATAGGGATAAGTAGGAGTGCAGAAGAAACGACAATTCGAAGCTGTAGACGATGTTTTTTTCGATAATCTATTAAAGTCATTTACTCCCGTCGTACTTCCGAAGCGATAGACGATTGACTATTAACTATTTTTCTATTTACTATTAAATTAATCACAGCTGGGCAAATACGACAAGTACTTGAAGTACTGCCCGCTACGTAGTTTTTGAGTAATGACGTATCGAGTACTGGCAGAAGTAAATTGCTCAAATTCTGACCACTGGCCGCTGAATCCGCACTTGATACTTAATACCTACTTCGAGTACTTAGGGTGTTTTCCCAGCTCTGAAATTAATTTAATCCATAAGCTATTGATCCATGGGATTATTGACCGATAAGCTATGAAATTGATTTAATCGATAAGGTATCAATCGATCGGATTATTAATCGACAAGTTATTAAATGAATTCCTTCTTGTGTTCGGGCAGGTATCCTGGGATTCTTCTGTTCGGCGTAGCCTGTCTGGCGATCCGGGCCCGGGGTGTTCGCGACAATTACCGGGAGGCAGCGTTCATCGGTCTGGCGGTCGGTCTCTCGCTTCCGGTTTGGATAACGAGCGCTATCGGCTCCCTCGCGGCGGCCGAGAGCGATCGCGAGGCATGGCTCGCTTACGGCCTCCTCTCGACTTCCCTCCTCGTTTTTCTCAGCATGTTTCTCCCGAAAGGTCGGCAGCTCGCGGCTCTGGGACGCGACGGTCAGGTCGCCGCCGCCTGCACCGCCGTCATAAGGGAACGCGAGGACAGACTCAGCTCGCTGCCCGCGAGCGGATACTCCCCGTCGTTCTTTCACTTCAAGCCCGCGGACGGTACGCTGAAGAGAAAATTGCAATATCAGAGCGCGGGTAAGCATTTTTTTTTACCCTTTCCATTTTTTTTTTTTTTAGTTTCGTTTATTTGACGGATTTCTCTTTCTACAAGCGGTATAAGCCGATCTAATTCAGAGCTCTGAATTATGAAATTTGAGGATAATAAATAACATTGAGGTATTCAAACACTTGAAATGAAGTTAACTTATTTTAACTCTTTAAATTAATTATTTTAATGGGTAATACACAGTTTTAAAAAATCGTAAATTTAATACACCGGACTAGAATTTTTTATGCAAAAACTGGTACATTAAATTAAATGTACAATTTTGGTAAAAGGTTAATAACATTAAATTTCATACGATTTTTTTTCACACTGTACACGACGAGATTTTTTTTTCACGTGTCAACCGAAGCTTTCATACTTTCTTCTTTTGTCTTCACCAAGCTTAACACACTTTCGTGCATTCCGGATTAAAATCCATTTTTTATTCTTTCTTCTCTATTTCGTGATTTAACAATATTAACCAAAAATCCGTTGTCGGTTAAAAATGTCAGATCGAGTCGCACTGGTATCTTCTGGAATTCCAGGATGCAGCGCCTGCAGACACGGAGGGAGTCCCGTTTACTCGGACGCTGGTGAGCAAATTAATGATCGTCATAAAAAAAATTAAGCCTTAACTCTTTGCGTACGTATTTTTATTATTTTTTTTTATTTACGACATTATCCCAGCCTTCCGTAGTGAAATTTTTCCGGGCCGTCGTCGACCGAAGAAGACAAGAAAAAAGAAGATATTTTTTATAGCCTCCATTTGTTTTTTTCGGGTCCCGGAAGTAAATGTTTTTTTTTTCGCGCGGTGTTAAAATTATTTGTCCACGTGTGCATACCGTGAAGAGTCTTTGGGTGAAAACAGAAGGAGGATTACCGTTAAACAGTTTGTTACGCACTACAGTGCGCTTCCGGTCCGAGAATTCATCACTTCTTGAATAACTTCGTGGCGTTGATGAGCGTCCGCCGCGGCAAGAGCGGCGAGAGACCGAACCGCGATAAGAGAGAGTCGGACCGGCGAGACAGACGTTTCGTGCCGTGAATTAATGGCAGTGGGTCGAGACGCGCGTTTCCTCATATTTAGATATTCACAAAATTGTAAAAAAATGTCCATTGATCTTATCTGCGAATCTCCCGTAACGCGGAATGCGAATAAACCTCTCGCTGGGACATTCTCGTCTCGATCTATATATGATAATTTTATTGATATTTTCATTCGGTTACAGAAATCCACACGCCGATCGAGACTTTCGTGCTACCGCCGGGAATGTACCTACAGAGGCCGGAACTCGAAGCCGGTAACCTCTACACGACCCTGTCCGCCAACCCAAACGTATTCTTCCAGAGAGCTCATCCGGGAATGATGTACTAGTGCGCATATATATAGTGCGCGAAAAGCAGAGAGCAAGAGATCTCAATATATTCATTCGATATTAGTAATTATCTTCATTATGTAAATAAATCCATAGTTTGTATTAAGTAATTTTATCGATCTTTTGTACTGAAACTTCGGGCGGTCTACGAGGTCGCCCGAAGTCGTGAAATAAATAAGTTTTTCCAATCGTATCTCTGAACCGGCCTCGCCTGTGTGTAAAATTCCAATATACATATTTTTTTAATACATTCATATTTTTTATTAATATTCATACATAAATATATATATGTATATATATATATAGTGCCCCAAAACCAGTGAGCAATTGATCTCAACATATTCATTCGATCTTAGTAATTATCTTCATTACATGAATAAATCATAGTGATTTATTTACTGCACTGCGCATGCGCACAGGGTAAAAAAACGAGCATCGGTCGATAATAGCCGATTTCCCGGCCGTCTTGCACGCAAGCATCTGTTTACTTTAGCGAAGTTGTGAAATAAAGTTTTTCCGACTATATTTCTGAACCGATCTCGCTTCTATCTAAAATTTCAATAGATTAGTTTTGTTAAGTGCCATTATCGAATTTTCTGATTGATCGAGAGCAGAGGATCACAGCCGAGCCCGACCCGCTGGATCCGACTGCAAAGTGGAGAATGACTCGACAGCGCACGTGGAACCGCAGGTCATCGGCAGCGAAGCGGCGCAGAATGCCGTACGGCCGGGCAGGGGGAGGGGGAGATGAGACGGAGAGAGAGCTCTACGCTTTAGTGTGACGTCACGCTGACAGCTGACAAACAATATGGCGTCGGCAGCGCCAAGAACACTTCGCCGAAGTAACAATTCGTCTCGCGAATCTTTGTAATTTTTTGTTGTTACGTTGAAAAAAAAACGACTCGATCGAACGAGCAAACCGAACCTTTTCTCGACGAACGGAGAAGGCTCGAGCGCAGTTCTTTCAGTATTCCGATCGAATCGTCAGAGCGTACGAGACGCAAAGTCGTTAGCCTAATATAAGTGAAAGTAACGAGTTGAATGCATTTTATTCGCACCGCGACGTTCTCGTTGATTTATCGTGTTGTGTTTTCTACGAATCGTCACGAGTTGAAGTGAAATAAATTGCGCGTCGATACATTTTTTTTATAAGCGTCGAGTGTCGATAGAAACAAAAGAAGAATAGCAGAATGTCGGAGGATAATAGAAAATTGAGGTAAGATCGTTCGTCGCGATTCCCGCCGCAAAAAAAATTCGCACTTTTTTTTTTCACTAATCCGATATTTTGCATTTTTTATATTTTGAACGACGCGAAGGCTGTACTTTGTGACCTGGAACGTAGCTACGAAGTATCCGGAACAAGAGCCTCATCAGATGCTCGGATTGGGGAAAGACGGCCTCAAAACTCTGCCAGATTTCTTTATAGTTGGGTAAGGAGAGGGGGAAACAGTTTGTTGTTTGTTAGCAACTTTTGAATCCGAATTGCCGGTAACGTGACCATGTGTGCTCCAGTTTGCAGGAGGTCAAGGCGCAGCCGCAGAACATGGTAATGGACATATTCTTTGAGGATCCGTGGACAAAGGTCTTCAGGTACGCATACAAAAAAAACATTCATAAATCCTTCAAGATTGAACTTCGGGTACAAATTTGTAAAATCCTGTAAAAGTAAAAGTTTCTGTGCAACTTAAAGCTTATAGTTTGTAGCCATGTAAAAGGATATTTTGTCATTAAAGCACATTACTTTGAGTTCAAGCTTCATATTTCCCAAAAAACTAGAATTAAAATTATTCATAATTCAATAAATTTCAATGTCAGAGGCAAATTTGCTACAATGATAAAACAAATTTTTCTTATTTTAATCCTGTAAAATTGAAAAGTTTCTATGCTACTTTAATTTTGTAGTATAAAATCCATTAGCCGGATAAGATATTTTATCCGGCTAAAACGGCTTATCTCTACGGCCTTAACCCAAACTTCTTCCGAAATTGTGTTTCGATTGATACTCGTAATCCGACCTCATCCTACTGTGATATTTTAACTTCATTAATGTGGATGCACCAGACGATACGAAACACTATCGTCACTTTTCTCTTCAAATCTGTACTATTTTCATTGTAAAAGGGCGTGTCCCATAAATAAATAAATTAATTAATTAATAATTAATAAAATTGTTCATAAATTCATTGACAATTTATAAAAGTTGCTCCGATGATGAAACAGATATTTCTGTTTTTATAATTCAGTAAGATTAAAAAGTTTCTATGCAAATTTAATTTTATTGTTCACAGTATATAGTGCATAGTCATACGTAAATATGTGGAATCATTTTACATAGTCAATTATGTAGAATACCTGCTTCATTTATATATTTAAATACATACACACATACATATAGCGTACATAATCTTGTTAGCCTTAAGCAGATTACTATACATTCAAGCTCCTTATAAATTCACAAAAAAGAATATGAATATTTTAAATTATTTAATATGAATATTAATAATAATAATAAACATTTGCGAATTTTCTAATCGTGCGCGTCCGCCCGTTCCTTTCAGGGAGGCCCTCAAGGAGAAGGATTACGTAAAGATACGTACGCAGAGACTGCAGGGCCTGGTGCTCAATGTATTTTGCCTCAGGAAGCACATTACACACCTTAGACTGGTTGAAGCTCGATATACGAAGACGGGATTCGGCGGAATGTGGGTAAGATAATGGGGCCAATTATTACCGTTATTATAACATGAACAAATGTCTTGCCAAAATCCGGAATGATATTCCTAGTCATGTCGTGATCTCGCAAGAAAAGTTTATGAAAAAGAGAAATAATGTAAGATAATGAATCTTAATGAATTTTTATATATTGTATACTGTTACACATGCTACAAGCGTAACCCTCGTGCACACCAGTAATGTGAATTTTGATCTGAACTATAAAAATTGAAAATGTCAAAGGTTTCGTCCCATAAATAAAATAAAAAATAAATAAATGAATAATAGATAAGACCCAATCGTGGGATACATCCACTAAGAACCGGTGAGGTAAAAGCAGAGCAGAGCATGGTTAATACTGGAGAAATATAGATTACATAGCGAAGCATGTGTAGAACAGTAATAATAATGCAATAATGAAAATAAAATAATAATATGACAAAAATGAGAAAAGTAGCAATAGCAAGGATAGCAGTAATAAGTGTAATAATTAAAATAATAGTAAAAATAGCAAATAATAATAATAGGTAAAGTAGTAATAATAGTCTAAATAAGGTAAAGGCTTTAGCCATAATCAGCCCCAACGCCGTCCCCGAGAGAGGAGGTTCTGCAAGAGATTATCGTATCTCAGATCATTCCGATTATGTAACGATTTTTTTTGCATTTTTTTTGCAGGGTAACAAAGGTGCCGTCAGCGTGAGATTGAACATATACGGCGTCAGTATATGCATAGTGAACACGCACCTTACGCCGCACGATCACTTGCTGGCGGATCGAATATCCGACTACAACACTATTATACGGGATCACGCGTTCAATTCGCCGGACACGCGGAATATTTTATATCACGAGTAAGAAATGCACTGCTTATCGTCGAAATCGCATTTAGTAAGTGGAGTTGGCTATCCTAATTTTATTTAATGCATTTGTTTTAAATTTTTTGTGTTTTTTTTTCGCCGAACAATTTTAGCTACGTGTTTTGGATAGGCGACTTAAATTTTCGGCTGAACGGCGAGGATCTCACGGCGGAGGACATAGATGCGCTGGTGCGGAGGAGCAAGCTGGGACTCTTGCTGGAAAGGGACCAGCTCAAGGCTGTTCAGGAGAGCGGCGATGCGTTCGCCGAATTGAACGAAGCCGATGTAACATTCCCGCCTACCTACAAATTCGAGTTTGCCTCGCAGAACTATGATCTCAAGTCAGTTCGCACGATCGCTCTCGGTCGGCTGTTTCGCGGGTCTTCGATATCTTTTATTTTCATTAATTCGATGGTTTTTTTTATTTTATACAGACGCAGACCATCGTGGACGGATAGAATATTGTACAAAGTGAACGCCGACGTATACGAGGACGTGAAGCTCAATGCGGTGCAGAGAAACTACAAGAGTCATCCCAGCTACGTGCAATCGGATCACAAGCCCGTGACTGGCGAATTCGATATCACGGTAATTATTACTGTGAATTTTATGAATTTTATGAATTTCATGAATTTTATGAATTTTATGAATTTCATGAATTTTATGAATTTTATGACAGGAACAAAAAACTAAATGATTCTGATTCGTTGTTTTTATCTCCTATCAAGACGAGGCCTGACTACGAGGAGCACGGAGTTGAGTTTCAATCGGTTACGGCCTGGTTCATAGACGAGGAAAATTCAGTATCCTACATACTGCTGGGCGACGCGAGGTCGTCGAGCGGCGATTGGGTTGGTCTATTTCACGAAGGTTTCTCGAGTCTCGATGACTATCTCGTCTACGAGTACGTCGGCCGGGGTTAGTATTTTTAACTGCTAGTATCGATCCTCTTTCAATACGAGAAAAAGTAAATAAATAAATAAATACATTTTATTTATTTATTTATTATATAATGAAAAATAGAGGCGTCTAGTCACAAGTACGTCTCATGTGGAGTGATATAAACTTTTACAAATCGTAAACTAAAGTGTTTTTAACTTTTCAACTTTTATAACTCGTTACTCCGGACTCCTAATATTTGGGATTTATTATATGTTATATTCTGATCGTGAAGGAAAAATTCGCCAAAAAAAATAAAAATAAGAATTAATAAGAATTAATTAAATACAGGTAAACCGGAGAATGAAGTACAGACGACAGTTGAGGAGCGGCACTCGATAACAGAGCGAATATTCTTCAGCGACACGGCTCTGAGGGCTCCGGGAATGTATCGTCTGGTTTACGTGGCTCAACGCGGCGACGGGATAATCGGTGTCCTCGGCATAAGTCCGCCCTTTCCGGGTCATCGAAGGCTCAATGGACCACTCGGCGACAGGGCGACCATCAATTAATAAGGATTATCCTTTACGACTATTCTACGTCTTTACTTCGCGATATTTAAAACGGCTTATTATACTCGCGTAGATCTCGTGTAGTTTATTTTTCATTTTTTTTTCTATTTAACGAGATATCGGGGATTTGCATATCCTGAGACACTACGCGAGTGCGAACACTCGCTGCTACATCGACGATTACGAAGACTACGACCATGACGCCGGAGTTCGCAGGAAAGTTTTTTTTTTTACTTATTTATTTGTATCATTTTTTTAAGGTGATCGATTTTTTTAAAGGGATCGAGCGAGTCAATTTTACCAATCAGAATAACTTCGAAGCAGTGCGAAATGTCTCGTGGGGTAAAATAGTTTCCTGCCAGTTGCGGTATTTCAGATTTCATGGCATTGCGGTTCAGGAGAAAAAAATACCGTTATACGGTCGAATCTTTTTTTGATTGCAATGGCATAAAATTGGGAATTATGCGGTTCGCAGCGGATACCTGTTTTACGGTCAGAGTTTTGCTCAAACTTAACTTAACCATTTATGAGTATGAGATGAGAAAGAAAAATCGAATGTTCCTGCGTCTCCAGTTTGGAGCTTACTTTGGGTACCTGTTGACGCCAAGTTCGTTGCACGAACACGCGCAATCGCTTAGCACGAAAGTTCAAGACACGCTTGCCCGTGTCCACTTTCGTCCACCGACTTGTTGAAACACACATTATTTTTTAAATAATTTTATCAGTAGAACAATGGAGGAAGGAGGCAAATTGAACAAATAGAATTTTTAAGTATTGTTACGCGTGTGTGTGTATAGTATAATTGAGGGTATTATTATAGGAATGGGATTGAAGATTATGGACGACGTTGATGGGAACTGTAAAAATGGGCTGTGGAATAATAAAACAAAAAGTAGTATTTTCACAAAAATTTCTTCGAAACCTTTTAAAGAGGAATTTTTTATTTTTTTGCCAGTTGAGAACTTTCTTGTTCTTTATTTTTTATTTTTTTTAAGTTTAAAATTGAAATTTTCATATAGTTTCTCATGAAATTGTCATAGCGGTTTTTCATAATGTTCCTTTCTTCGCAAAGCTTCTTCTATGAGGAAGCATTGTCTGTATTTTTGGCTTTCACATAGAGGAAGCTTGGCGAATAAAGGAAAATAATGAGAAAGCAATATGGAAATTTCAATTTTCACCTTTTACCTTCAATAATTTAAAAAGTGCTAAAAATTAAGAAAGTTATTTTTGTTAATTGGAAGATGCAAGTGGACTCCCTCGCGTGAAAATGTTAAATTTCTTCAATGAAATTGGCTAACTTTATCTTCCTAAACAAACGAAAATCCATTAAAAAAAATTAACGCTCCGTAAACTTCGCAATAATTTAATACTTGGTACATAACAGTCTTAGCGTATTTCGCAACATAGTGACATAAATAAACATTGGTATGGGTGTGTTCGTGTATATATGTTGATTTATCGAAGATCGGCCACGATCGATGGCCGGAGTGAAATAAACCATGGCTAATCTCTCACTTCGCACTCGAATGTGTTTTACGTGCTTATAGTAGCACCTTCGAGCCGCATCGGTGAGTCGCTAAAATTAGGTGGGCAATGCCTCTGCGAGCTCTTCGTTTTCCTTAACTCTCTCTCTCTCTCTCTCTCTCTCTCCCTCTCTCTCTCGATCCGTCCGGTCAGCCTCGACGAATATGTGTGTTTTTCTAAATGCCACTCGAAACACTGTACATAGCAGTGGTTATTCCATTATTACGCAATAATTATCGTCAAACGTCGTTGCACAACTCGCGGCGAGTCTCTCATTGATGAAAAATTCACCGTCTCTGGCTCGCATCGTGTAAAACACTTATATGTTTAAAAAAAAATATATACACATATATTTTTTTCTTTTTTTTTTTGCATAGTTTTTGAATAATCACACTTCTCCGTCGGAAAATTCACCGTCTCTGGCTCGCACCGTGTGAAACATTTATATCTTCTTTGAGGAAAAAAAATATATATATATATATATATATATATATATATATATATATATATATATATATTTTCACACAGTTTTTGAATAATCACACTTCTTCTCTAGACAGCGAATCGCCATTCAGGACGGTGAGGAGGCTGCGATCCGTGCTGCTGACTTCCGGTTCGATGGCGTCGATGCCCCGGAGTTTCTGGATCTGGGACCAGACGAGTACGCGAACGGGTGTTCGAAGAACGAAGATACCGAAGACCAGCAAGCCCTGGAGGGCGTTTATGAGGTCGAAGGCCGACCAGGCCAGCGGATCCCCTCCTGCCCACCACGAAATCAGCTCCATTGCCCAATTCAGTCCCATGAGGAAGAAGAGACCGAGGCAGACTAGAAATATACGCTTCAATCGGCGAAACAGACGCTGCTCCTCACGATCCGATTCACGATTTCGCGCCATACGTCGGAGATCCAAGTCCCGCTGGTAACGCGTCAACGCCACTGCCGTCATTGAGAAGAGGACTGCGTTGCCGAATACGAGGAAACCGACTGGCACGTAAAAATACGGCATCGCCTCGACGTCAGCTGTAACGATTAAGTTGAACGATTTTTATTTATTTTTTGTAATCAAACGGTTTGTGAAAATTCATTTTCGCTATTTATTGTCAGAGCTGGGTAAAGTACCAAAAGTACTATAAGTATTTCTCAAGTAATTTTTGAAAATACTTTTCGCAATTAGGTTCGTAGCGTTAAGCGTTATTATTTGGGTTTTAAAAAAAGGTGCAAAGCAATTCGCACATGACTTCTTCATTGTAACAAATGGCCAACTGAAATTTTCCTAATTCGTCATTTCGAGGCTATTTTTAATGATTACATTATTAAAATTATTAAAAATAAAGTATTTACAAAGTTTTTAATACACAGAACATTAATTTTTCATCACGATTGTACTTGAAATTTAATATACCAGTTTCCGGTACTTCCAGTACCGCCCAGCTATGTCGTTATTATTATTATTGTTATTATTATTATTATTATCGCTATTAATTTTATTGATTACATTTTTTTTTATAGTTCAAATTACGAGGAAGTTGATTTTACTCACTCTCGAACCAGCACCTCTGTGTACCGAAATTCGGCTTGATGTAGGTCATGGGGATAGTGGGACTGAGGTCCATTATCATCGAGATGACGATGAGGATAGCTGGCGGTGTCCACGCCCACACGGAGTAATAGAAGAACAATCTTCTGGCTCCGAGCTCCGTGGATCTGAGGCTCATTTCGTGGGCCGCCAAAGTTCCGTCGACCTCGTCCTTCGGATCGACGTGTCTGCGCACCTGGAGCCACGTCTCGATGCACATCACGTTAAGCCAGAAGAAACACGCGACGAACGAGAATTGGATGACGAATGCTGAAAGCAGTCCAGAAAAAATTTGAGAAAAAATAGTCGCATTAGCGACAAGCAATTGATTAGTCGTTCCAACCGTTTCCGAGACGAAATTGGCGAAAATTGCGACAGCTTCCTTTCCAGATCTTCTACGCCAATTTTATTATTATTATTATTAATTTTTCTCTCCCGCGATCGATAGAGTAATTGCTCCGAATATAGGTGTATCAATGTCGTTCGATTATCGTCGATTAATTGTGAAGCGAATTTTGCAATTTTTATGATTTTCATGATTTTTTTTTATCTTAAATGGCTGGTTTTAATTGCCTTACCTACGGCAACGCACAGTTGATCGGACATGTGATCGCTGGCCAATTGGGCTATGGACAGCGTAGCGAACGCCACGGCCAGGCATCCGCAGTAATGACAAAGAGCTTTGCCATGAACGTCCATGAGACACGGAGTTATACAGTACGCCACGATGGTCAGAACCAAAAACGGTACCGAGATTAAAAGACCGCAGGCGTAGAACGTTATTCTCGCGTCGGCTACTATACTTTCTGAAAAAAAAGGAAGAAAAAAATTAAATTACGTTTCGATAAAGCGTGAGAAATTTTTGCGAGAAAAAAAGGAGGCAATTAAATTGCGATGACGAACCTTCGGGGAAGCACACGAGGGCTATGACACCCAATCCTGGGGCGAGATCCATGCAGTAATCGATCCCCGGGGACAACATTATGGGCGACTGGTGGGGAGCGAAGATCGAACCGTTCAGCAACAGGTAGTACTCGTCGTCGCTCGAAATGTTCGGCGACAGTATGTATCTGTTTCGGAAGAAAAAGAAATGTACGTTAATGGAATTCCCAAAAAGTAATTGAGAAAAAATGTTTATTCGTGGAATAATTTTGGGAAGTGCATCGTCGCAGAACACCGAATAAAAAATACGATAATCAGAATGTTAGACGAAAAATTTGCGTAATTTTTAAAAATCGATCTACATCTTTAATAAAAATTGATATATTGTTCGATCGTTACTCATTTGAACGTTGTTCAATTTCTAATAATTAATGTATCTCAGTCTACATCTTGTAGCCACTAGCTTTCTAAAAACGAGTAAATTGAACGTTTCACCTCTTGTTTTAAGAACAAAATTTAGTATCAATTATAACAAAGGTGAAGTTTGATAGACTATTCGTTGCTCTACTTGACCAGCGACAGAATGTATGTGTTGCGAAAAAAAGCCAAAAAAATATTAAAATTTCTGTTAATTTGGTTCTCAAAATTACTAAAAAAAAGTTTTATCGCGGAGTAATTTTGGAAAGTGCATCGTCACAGGAAAGCCGAACGAAAAATAGGGGAATCCGAAGTGTAGGATCCAAAAATTTACGTAATTTCAAAATCGATCGATATCTTCGTCTCTCAGCTTCGATAAAATTCAATACAACTCAATCGAACAATCGTTCGATTTTTTTGTCATTAGTTTATCTCGCGTACGGCTCGCAACCGCCAACTTTGTAAAGGAGTGTAAATTGAACGTTCCACCTCCAGCTTTTGTTCTTTTTTTTCTTTGTTATCAATTATCTCAAAGACGAGGTTTGATGATAGACGATGATAAGTACCAGCTAATGGAAAGCGGCCTACGCAAGATACTGCGCGCTTGGCTTTTACGTAACAACATGGGAATCTTCGATTACAAAAAAAAAAAAATTGTATCGCTCGCTAAGCGTGATAATGATTATAAATACACGCGCACTATTTTAACCACTGTTGCGCGCACACGGAAAATGTCACGAATTAATTTACATCGATCGAATATTATTTATGTCAAACGCGTCACGAAGATATAAAAATAGACATAGAAAAAATAGCTAATAAGATGCAAGTTAACGTATGTATTTTTTTCTTCTCTTTACCTGTTGTAGCGACAAGGATCACCGACGATGGCGACGAATCGAGGGTACTCGTCGCCCGGGGCGAGGGCACCGCTCTTGTTGAAGTCGCTGAAGAGCGGCGAGAAGAAATGCGAGTCGACAAAATTGGAATCGTCGTTGGAAAATTCGTCGACGGAGGCGCATCTCGAGGCGCTGTTCTTGTCCTTCGTTATCATCTCACCGACCGGACAACATTTTCCGACCCTCGGTAGCTCGTGGTAGTTGGCGGTCAGCGTCGAGGTTTCGTTCTGCAAAGTGAAGAAACAACGAATTAAGCGCGAGGATTCGATTGGCAGCGAAAAGAAGAGATGTATAGATATATTTTTCAAATTTAACGTTAAATTGTAATTTTAATTAAACTTTAAATTTTAGTTTAAATTTAATGTTAAATCGTAATTTTAATTAAACTTTAAAGTTTAGGTTAGATTTAATGTTAAATTTTAATTTTAATTCGAAGTTGAATTTTTTTTCTCTAACGCCGCATCAACTCCTATGGTTATTAGCGACGGGACGTACAAAATTGTATTGTATTTCCTCACGCCGTATCAAACTTACACTGTTGAATTGTGAAGTTGTTGCGTTAAACCTAAAGTCTCGTTTTGTCCTTAAAACACGTCAAGCGTGCTTTCGTTTTATAAATTAAAAGAAGAAATCATCCTGGAATATCTACTTTTGATAAATTTGTCTGTAAGAACTATTCGCTACGTTAATTTACGCACTTCGCAGGACTGGTACTTATTTAAGGAAATTGGAGCGCTTTACAGTATACCGTGTTTCTCCTCATTCGCTTCCTTTCAAGATGTTCTACGATTTGACCGTCTAAATATTCGATAGTATTTTCCGTTTAAAAATTACGGCCTTTTGTTTATCCATCGACGAAATTCCTTATTTTTATAATGTGTATAATCAATTGATGCGTAAAAGTTTGCATAAATTACTTTAAAAATGACACTCACTCGACTAATGTGAAGCGCTTCAATTTTCAATAATTATTATTTCACCGAACTGTCCGGTAATCGACCCTCTGCTTTTACAGATATTGCGGCATGCACTATAACTTTAGCATATGAAAAATTCAGCTGATAATCTAATGGTGATGGCAACGAGACACCCTCCTTAAATGTTCTTATTTACAAAAATTATTTACCAGAAAGAATATTCTATACATTTTTTAGCTTTTCCATAGAGAAAGCTTTTGTAGATAGAAACAGCATATTTGACTTTCCCTGATTTTTGATACTACGATTCACGTTAAGTATTTACAATAATTAATATGTCAATCGCTCGAGGGTCAGCCTCGAGGTTTCGTTCGGCAAAGTGACGAAACAACAAAAGAAGTTACTGACGCAGATTCGATTGGCGGCGAAAGGCAAAGAGACCGGCGTGTAGATTTTTATCGATCCTAGGAGTTTCTTCCGGCCGTTGCGTATAACTACTAGCCGCACGTTATCTGGATATTCCTCGTACGTAGGCGTTTTTACAAATCGATACTGCTCTCTCGCCCAATGTTTCGTGTACAGTGCGCGGGTCTAAAAATAAGCCTTCTACAACCACCGAGCAGCGGGAGATCGCAGCAACCTGCAGGAAATTCGGTTCTCGCTAACTTCGATAACAGTTGATTTATTTTTCTTCAATTTTTTTTTTTTTTTACCGACAAAAATATCTACGGTCTAGAATCAAAAGGCGTGGATCTTGTGTCGACTATCGACGCCCGTTTGATTCTCGGCCGCCGATACTTGGACCTTAAATCTTACGAGTATTTTGTAATTTTTTTATTTGCCGGAAGAAAAATTGAGCTGAAATTTGTGAGGCGGAATTTTTTTTTTTGTCGAGCGATACAAATTTTCATGAGCGAGAATCAAAAGGGCGTGGATCTTGTGTCAAGGCGCGTCGACTGCGCCCCTTTGATTCTTGGCCGTCGATACTCGATGCATTAAATCTTTTTTAACAATGTTTTAATTATTTAATTTTACTAAACAAAGAATGAACTTTTGTCGTCCTAGCGTTAAGGCGTTGGGCAACTTCTCGTTCGGTAACAAAAAGTGGAATACAAAATTCTCTGAGACGGTTAATTTTAGGGAAAAATACGAGAACGGTAAACTATGCGTCATTCTGCAGTTCGCTATTCTCATAATTTTCCCAAGAAATAAACGCCTTGGAAGATTTTTGGGTTTTGAAATGGAATCTCTCTCGCACTCATAACGGTTGTACTTCATCTTAATAAAATGTTGATCTCGGACAATAGAGCTAAAATTTATAACACGCAATTTTTTTCGTATTTTAATAACTAGTTTTTTTTATGTTGCAGAAGAAAGTCCGAGTTTCTTACCACAGAAATATGAAGGATGGTGAGCGGTCGAGTCGTGACGACCCCCGCAGTGAAAAAAAATGTACGTTAATGGAATTCCTAAAAAGTAACTGAGGACTAATTTTGGGGAGTGCATCGTCACAGAAAACCGAATGAAAAATAGGAAAATCCAAATGTAAGAGGAAACATTTGTATAATTTTATCAACCGATCTATATCTTCAATAAAAAACGATCCATCGTTCGATCGTTACTTATTCGAACGTCGTTCAATTTACAATAATTACTTTATCTCAGTCTACATCTTGCAGCCACTGGCTTGGTAAAAAAGATTAAATTAAACGCTCTTCCTCTTGTTTTAATAAAAAAATTCAGTATCAATTATAACAAAGGTGAAGTTTGATAGACTATTCGTTGCTCGACTTGTCCAGCGACCAAAAACCAAAGAAATATTAAAAATTTTCTGTGAATTTAATTCTCAAAATTACTAAAAAAAAAGTTTTATCGAGGAGTAATTTTGGAAAGTGCATCGTCATAGGAAACCCAAACGGAAAATAGGAGAATCCAAAATGTACGACCCAAACAGTTACGTAATTTCGAAATCGATCGATATCTTCGTCTTAGCTTCGATAAAATTCAATAAAACTCAATCGAACACTCGTTCAATTTTTTGTTTTTTTTTTTCAGTCGTTTATCTCGGCTTACGTCTCGCCAACGTTGTAAAGGAGTGGAAATTGAGCGAGCGAGTTTCTTACCATAGAAATCTGAAGGATGGTGGGCGGTCGAGTCGTGACGACCCCCGCAGTGGGTGCTACCAGCCCCGAGAGCAGGAGGATCGATACGAGGAACACGAACGGCGAACCGAATGAGGAAGAAACGAGAGGAAGAAAATTTTCCCCCAGCGATTTTCTCGCATCCGAAAATATTCGTACTTTCATGAGACCGTCGAGTTCACAATTTCTCGGACACTCCACAACATTCCTCATCGTCCTCCCACTCCGAATTTTAGATCTCGTCCAGTCTTCGGCCCCGTCGATAACGCAGATTTCTTTTTTCACACTTTCCCCCGATCTCTTCTTTATATTTCTTCCTCGAACTTTCGATCGTGCACCCGATTTTAGGCCCTCGAGGGCGCACCGATCTTCAACTTTTTCCTCCGCAATCTTCATCCTCAAACTTTTTTCTCGTCTTTCCATAATAGAATTAGAAAAAAAAAACTTTTCAATTAATTTAATTTATTGATTTATTAGTTTTCATTTTTATTTAATTTGTCGATTTATCAGTTTTCATTTTACTTTCATTTATTGCTTTATTAATTTTCATTTCAATTAAATTATTTTGTTAATCTCCATTTTATTAATATATTTTAATTAATTTTTTTTTATTAATGGCCGAGGAATTCCCGCGCGTCCGGTCGATCGGCCACGAGCGTCTCTCACGTTCGGCGGCGTATCCGAGGTATCTTCACCCTCCGCACCTCCTACGCTCGACGATCGTTACCGGTTTTCTCTCGAGCGACTCGCGCTCTTCGCGGTTTCTCTACGATCGCCGTAATCAGACCTCTCCGGCACTCCCGCGATTCTCACAACTCACAAAACACTTCCTCTTATCTGTCCGACTTCTGTGTGTTATTTTCCTTGTGAAAAAAAAAATCGCCAATTTATCATCCTCTCATTATACTCTGTCTTCAGCGCGATCGTCTGCCGGACGCCTCTTCGCAAACCCGATTGGAATCTATCTTCCTTATCTTCGAGAATTACAAAGATATATTTTTCATTTAATTCTTTATTATTATTTTTTTTATTTCTTCTTTTCTTCTGTTGTAGAATTTATCTCCGCACGTGAGCCCACGTTCCGTTCGATCGCCGATACTTCGACAACGCCGGCGTCGATCCCTCGTCGCGCCGACACTGGATCAACCACATTCTGTTCACAAGAAATTCCCACCGATTCGATTCGGCCCGGATTTCTTCGTACGCGAAGAATAAAAAAAATGAACAGGAAGAAACTTTTCGGAATTGCGCGAAGACAACGTTTTTTTCTTCTGTGAGGATTCGTAGATTTTTGTTATTTAGATTATTGCTATAGCTTCGATTTTCACTCGGCTCGCTTTTATTTCTGTGATTTAATTTAATTCAATTTCTTTTAATTCAAAGAAAAAAAAATAAACATAAGAATAAAGGAAGAAACTTTTCGGAATTGCATGAAGCTAAGTTTTTTTTTCTTCTTTCGATTATATACGATTAGCTTCGATTTTCACTTGCCTCTCTGTTATTTTTCTGATTGAATTTAATTTAATATTTTTTTTTCTTCTGTTATCTTAGATGCCAACGAGGACGCGCGTTGGTCGCCGGACGGTTTAGAAAGGAGGCGCGTGCCGGCGTTTCAGACTCGCCGAGCGTACTGGCCGCTTCCTCGGGCACACTAGTCGATTTATGTTGACGTAGGTAGAGCAGAGGGAGGCCAGCAGGAAACCGGACGAGCTGCCGCTGCTTCTGCTGGCATAACCGCGCGAGCCAGGGAGGCGTGACGAAACGGCGATGCCGCCGTTCCGTCATACATCTCCGGAGAGAGAATCAATCTGCGAAAGACTGTTGCGTTGCAGACGCGAGCGCACGTTTGCACGAATCGGCGTCGCGAATTATTTCTTTCCCGTAGGTAGACGATAGACTATCTTTAACTACGTGACCGCTCCGTCTCGTCTCATTGACGTAATTCGCCGTTAGGTCTTTTGCACGCACGTGACGAGTGCAGGGTCAATTATAAACTCGAGGGGCAATACACGGGCGTAAATTGCGAACCGATCGACGCTTTAAATGATCGATTGACTAATCGTCAAAAATATTTACTTAAGGGCCTGAAGGAGAAATTCTCTCGTATCAGTTTTGGATAAAACGTCGAGAGAAAATATGGGAAAGAATAGTTTTTTTCAGTTGTATCGAATAAGAATAGACATTTTTTTTTGGTTTTAATTTTTTTACTGCAGAGATTTTTCGAGTTTTAGCTACTTCATTTAAGACATTTTTTTTGTGGAAGAAAAAAATGTTCCGTCAGGTCTTCCAGTCACTCGTACAAATTTTGAGTGAAGGGTCGAGAGGAAATATTGGCAATAATCGGTTTTTGAGTTACATCGAAGAAGAATAAAAAAAGTTTTTCCTTCATTCTAATTTTCTTACCATATAGATTTCTCATTTGCCTAAATCATTCCAGAACATTTTTTTGTTGCATACATCGAAGAATAAAAAAAAAGTCGTTTCCTCCTTTAATTTTCTTACCACACAGATCTTTCAAGTTGTCCCCAATTCTTTTTTTCTTGTGCAAGGAAAAATGGGTTTTTCCTTGTTTTCCTCGTCAACTTTTCTCTAATAAATTCAACATCGATTTTCATAAATTAATATAACCATTCTGTATTCTCGCAGGTAGAATTTCCGTAGTAAACACGTCGTACGCAAGATTGACTTCCCACGTATTCCTGGAACTCATTGATTATGTTTCGCCGATCGAGGACCATCGAGGCGAACCGT
This sequence comes from Stenichneumon culpator, assembly GCA_964017025.1. Taxonomy (NCBI): domain Eukaryota; kingdom Metazoa; phylum Arthropoda; class Insecta; order Hymenoptera; family Ichneumonidae; genus Stenichneumon; species Stenichneumon culpator. The sequence goes on along the minus strand of OZ024779.1, from coordinate 11,316,724 downwards.
GACGGCAGAAATTTTCACGTTCGAGTGACTCGAAACTCTCTCGGCGCGTTATTCACCCGAGGCGTACGAATTTGGAGGTGTTCCGCGGTCCCTGGAGAGAGGCCGTTCTCCGTTGCCGTACACACCGGGCAGAAATCCACCGTCCCGCAGGCCCCCTCGAGATATTTCAGTTAAGGAATTCGGCGCATCTGGTAGCTACGCTCGAGACACGGGACGCGTGCATTTCAGCGTAAACCTTCGGCGGGCCCCGTGACGTAATTCGGATAGCGAAACAGTTTAGTGGTGCACTTGAATTCTGTCTGACGCATGTACGACCGAACAGGAAAATACGTTTCTTTATTATTCTCCCGTCGTTTTTTGTTACACGCCGAGGAGCTTTTATCACCCACCGATGAGATTAAAGATTACTCATTGACATCGGAAACGAATTCTTTCGACTTATCAGTCAATAACCACTATCTGCCGCCTCCTGCGCAATGGCAATGTCTAAATAGCGCGGGGTATTATTCATCGAGGTGGATTTAACACGAAAGATAGATTTTTTTTTTCGCCGGAAACGATCGACTTTGTAGTTCGCTTTCGGTGAAATCGATTCGTTGGGATATTGGTGAGGTTTCTATTGAGGTTCGTTGACAAAAAAAAGGCCTTATAGTGTAACAAGGATTAATTAAATGTTAGCATTATTAGTCGGAGGTTGTGGCTCGGGCGCTTCGCGCTCTCGCTTGTCCATTATCGACCGCCTCCTGCGCAACGACAATGTCTAAACAGCGCGGGGTATTATTCATCGAGGTGGATTTAACACAAAAGATAAATTTTTTTTTTTCGCCGGAAACGATCGACTTTATAGTTCGTTTCGGTGAAATCGATTCGTTGGGATATTGGTGAGGTTTCTATGGAGGTCCCGTGACAAAAAAGGCCTTATATTGTAGCAAGGATTAATTAAATGTTAGCATTATTAGTCGGAGGTTGTGGCTCGGGCGCTTCGCGCTCTCGCTTGTACATTATCGACCGCCTCCTGCGCACGACAATTTCTAAATGGCGTGCGGTATTATTCATCGAGGTGAATTTACCACGAAAGACTGGTGTGTGTGTGTTTTTCGCCGGAAATGTTCGATTTTCTGGATCGCTTTCGGTGGAATCGATTTGTCAGGATATTGGCAGCGTGTCTATCGAGTTCCCATAACAAGATACCTAGAAATTTGGCAATGATTACTTAAATATTAGTATTATTACTAGCAGGTTTTTTATCGACTATGGAATTACCGGAGATACGTCACTTCCTGTTTTAAAAGCTCATTGTTCGATCCGAAGTGACGTCGTACCGGAAATATGTCACTTCCGGTTTGAGATAGTAATTTACGATACTAGTGCGATAAAACTTTTTCTGACGATTGTGAGTTTGCAGCACGAGCCGAATGGCGAGATCGCCTTCGGACGAACTCGCAATTTTTCGCCATTTTTCGACCCGAAATGACTTTGTACCAGAAAAACGACACTTCCGGTTTGAAAATCTCATTTTCCGACCGGAAGTGACGTCGTACCGGAAATACGTCACTTCCGTACGAAAAATGAGATTTACAAACTGGATGTGACGTATTTGCCATGCAATCGCAGATCACTAAAAGGGGCACGTCAAATATGGGTGCCCTGAGTGACCACGAGAGTGGTCACTACTTTATAAGTAGATTATTATCATTATAATTATTATGAAATACTTCAGATTTATCACAGCCGAATGTGGTCTTCTGGAGTTAATCGGTCAATCGAGTAAGTAGGCCGTTGAATAAACTGACAATGATTCACGATGTAATAATCGAGCCGAAAAGCTCCTTCTACGAATCGTAAAATCGCGATGAGAAAAAATGTTCAACCGCTGGCGCAAACGTTGCGGTCGGTTCGCCCCCTCGAAACCGCGTTAAATTCGCTCGCTACGTTTTATACATATTTATTCGATGATTCAATCATCGATCGAGCCCTCCAACGTATATTCTCGCTGTATATAAACTGTAACGAGTTCTCTCACACTTCCGAAAATAGTTTGACCGTTCGGTGTCGCGTTACGTTTATTCTGTCGACTCTTTTTATGTGTACGGCGATCTAGTACAGGGATAAGTCTATAAGAGTAAATCGACTCTGGCGTGGAGAATCTCAGAACTCTATCAATCGGTATTTCCCTTGTTTGCAATTTGTCTTGAGCGGTGTGCGATGTTTCGAGCGGACTTTACGCGTCATTGGTGCGATTGAATCGTCGGAATTGACGACACGTTCCTCGGTGGAATTCAGACAAAAAAAACAAGGTGTTCGCCGCTCGATGACGCGAGCCGAAGCGTCACCCAACTCAGACCGGACGTGAAAGCGAGAACGGTCCATCAAGAATCGAGTGTCGATATCTGGAACGAAAGTTGTACGACGAATCAGACGGTTCAAACGTTACTCAGTGTATTGCGTACAATGTAAACAGTCCACCCTGAGAAACGAACCGTCGATACCCGCAATATCGACAGAGATAAGGATGTTTCGCATCGGCTCCAATCCGCTCGTCGGAGGCGACCTCGCTGCCCCGTTCGACGAACTTGTGTCTTCGGGGCGGTACAGCAGTTCAGCGTGGTTCGAAGATATCTTCACTACCGACCTCTCATCGATATTCTTAAATCCTCTACAATATAAAAAAAAATTGCACAATATCGCCGTATCGAAATTCTAAATATTTTCAGTCTTTGGGCAAATATGTAGAATTTTTTTATTTCTTTTTTATTTTTCTTAACAGTTTTGTGTGCAAGATACGAATCTGCAATTTTTAGATATAATCAATAGAACACCCCATCGAATTTCTCGCACGCACTATCCCAGATGGAAAAACGTGTCGTCAAATGGGTATCGTACCATTGGTACCGTCACGGTTCCGTTGCCGTGCAGTCATTTTTCTATCCGGGATACAAGTATAAGAACATAAATATAAAAAATCATGGAAACTTAACAATTGGGAATACTTTGTATTTCTTTGTTTTAACTGCGTGGTTTCTTTTTTTTTATTATTCTACGACAGTCCCGAGCGAGCTCTAAGGTGCGGCAATGGGAGCCGCTTTTATACCTCTAATATACTTTACCTTCGTCTTCGCATACGCGCTCTTTATTCTCGTCGTTCGTTTCGCTCGGGTAGCCCGTCGACATGCCCAGTCCGGCCTAGATCTCTCGTTCATCGGAGAGACTCTCTTGTATAAGCTATAGTAGTTCGACTACAGTATAGTGTATAACATCGTCATCTTGTTCGTCGTTGTCGTCGCTCGTCGCGGTCGGAAACCACGAGGTCACTGACGCTAGGCCACGTGACACTGCGGGGGCTAAGCTCTACGAAACACGCTAACTTGTGCTGCAGATTTTTCTTCGACTCTATGATGAAAGAGTCGTCTGTCTTTTTTTTTCTCGTTTTTTTTTCAGTCGTGCACAGAACACACGCGTCACGGTATTCGAGAGAAGACCGAAGCGATATTTACGAGAGTCGAGTAGGATAGACGCGAGAGAGGCCATGAAATAAAAAAGAATAACAACATATATATGCGAACGGTGACGTCCGTTCGGCTTAGGTATTGAACTATCGGATGAATATTTGACTCGCGCTTGATTATGCGGAAATATCGTAAGATCCACGGGTATGAAAGATTATCGTACCCATAAACGTATTCGTGCATGAAATTGAAGATATTACGATCGGAATTTTTTTTTTCTTTGTCGTACACGGGCATGCGCATTCGCATGTAGAGGAGCAGAGGGCATTTCACCGATGTTGGTGATATAAAGTAGAGGAAAAACAAGAGCATAGACCAAGGTGAGAGAGTAATACTAAGCTACATAAACGAAAATGACATAGTATATTGTAAAAAAACATATATATGTGGTTGGTGACTGCTGCTCGGCTTAGGTATTGAACTATCGGCCGAATATTTGACTCGAGCTTACTTATATGCGGATATATCATAAGATCCATGGATATGGAAGATTCCGAGATAGAAAAATGACGGCACGGCGACGGAACGGTGCCGGTACCAATGGTACGATTCCCAATACACGGCACGTTTTTCTATCTGGGTTGTATTCGTTGACGTATTCGTACATAAAATTGAAAATATTACGATTGGATTTTTTTTTTGTAATACACGGGCATGCCCATTTACATGTAGAATAGCAGAGCTCATTTCGCCGCTTTTGGTGGCGTAAAGTAGCGGAAGCGGAAATAATACTAAGTCTTAATAAACCAAAATGACATTGTATATAAAAAAAGAACAAACGAACCAATGAGTTGTTCGATGCGCGAACACAGCATTCTATTAACTTTACAAATTAGGGAATTCGGTGATTCGTGACTAGTCGAGAATTGGGTTATCTCGGGTCGTTCGATTAGTGAGTGTTTTTCTTTATCGTCCCGAGGATCGCGCGCTAGTGGTAAGCTGGAGTCCGTTCTGTCGAGCATCGAACCGTCATCTGGAATATTTAACCTCCGATTGCTCATGCGGATTCTCCGTGGATCAACGGAAATTGAAAATATTCAATTAATTTATTTGTCCATTGAATATCGAGATCGACTTTTTTTTAAAGGTCAAGCGTTGGAGATCTCGGGGATCGACTGTTAGAATGTTAGGTTATTTTCGATGAATTTTCTAGAGGGCAATTCTTTGTCGTCTGGGAGGTTACGAACTATTAGAATATTACGAGTCACTAGAATGTTAGGTTAATCGCGATGATTTGTCGGAGAATATTATTTATCGTCTCGGCATTACGAACTATTGCTAATATGCCATATGCCTTGCAGCAGAAAGATGTAGATCCAACGCGACCCAGTTTCACGTTCTCGCCGGCCTGCCAACCGGAGAACACGACGTGTCGTACGGCGGTCCGAATGTACGCGTGGTAATAAAAATTCGCGTTGATCATTCGTAGTTCGATAAGCAAACATTTTCGAGACAACGTTGAATACTTAAAAATTGAAATAGTTTAAATGCCATAAACAAAGCCATCAATCTTAGGACGCAAAAGCGTAATTTATCTCTGCTTTTCGGTAACAAAATTTTACGGACGGATTGTTAAAAATTAGTGTATTCACGCCGGTGTATTCGCCGACCTACCTGTACAAAAATAGACTCAAATAGCGCCACGTAACACACGTAATTGGAACAATATTTGCGACACGTGCGGCGCATATCGCAAACATTGCGCCAAATGCGACCGTTTCGTGGCGCGTGTCTTATCTGGGTTGAGAACACGACGGATCGTACTGCAGTCCGAACTAAAACTGCAGTGATAAAAATGTGCGTTCATCTTTTGCAGTCCCATAAGTAAGAATTGTTTAAATAACGTTAAGAATTATTGAAATAACGTTAGGAATTTTTGAAAGAACGTTAAGAATTATTAAGGTCGTACTTGCAGACAGTCTGAACACACTTGAGTTCAAAGAGAATTGAGAGAGGAATTGCAAAAACTTCTCGGTGGGATAAAAATCTGAAAAAAATCAAGCATAAAAAGAGCTGAGGAGAAAGAGAAAAAGGTGCTGAAAAGATCGACTTGCCATAATAATAATTCAAAAATGTTATTAACAAATTACTGAAAATAAAAGTCGTGCAACAAATTTCCTGGCAACCTATTTTTTTTTTTTAATTATGAAAATGATTTGTCAATTTTTCTGAATACGTATGAATTTTTCGCTCCCCTTCTCCCTTCCCCTCGTAAGATACTTCGAATTACTCTAAATCCCATAAACGAAGCCATCAACCATCATCCCACCCGACCCGTCATCAATCTTTTCCTCCCACCAACAAAATTGCCCGAACGAAATCGTAAAAACATTTCGTTCCACTCGCTGCGAAAATGGCAGTTCTACGCACACATGCCTAACACCCCATTTTCACACAACGCGAATTAAAATTTCATACGACACTTTCGAAAAAAAAACTTTATCTGAACTCGCGCGATTGTAACGCTGCCCTTCGACTCGCGCTCTAAACACTCACACTCGTCCGAAGAAACTTTTATCCCCCTACTATCCTAAGTTACTATTTTTCTTTGTCTTATAAAAGAAAAGTGAGTTGGAACAATTTTGCCCCACAGCAGTCCCTCAGCTGATCAGTCCATCGCTTCCCTATTTCGCACTCGCTGCCGAAACGGCAATTCTACGTCATGCCCAAACCCCAATTTCATTCACACCTCGCGACTTAAAATCCGCTCCGACACTAAAAAAAAACATATATCTCAACCTGCGCGATTGCAACGCTCCCCTTCGACTATCTGCAAACTTCTCTATCTGCAAAACCCACTCCTCACAAAAAAAAAACTTTTATCCCCTACTCTCCTAAATTACTATTTTACTTATTAAAAAAAAGAAGAAAAAGTTTTCTCATCGGAACAATTTTTCCGCGCGGCAGTTCCTCAACTAATTAGTGTATCCCCCTAACGCAATATAGATTGGCCGTGCACACCGTGCCGATGGCGATCCGCGGATATCCGTTCCTCGTCCCCCGTCCCGCCTCCCATCATCGTCATCGTCATCGTCCTCTCTCTCTCGCGCGCATGCACACGTTTGTTTCCCTCCGCCGCGTTGCTCGTCGGCCCGGCCCGCGTACCGCTCGCTGGACGCAATCGACGACGACGTCGTAGAGACGAGAGCGACTCTCGCCGGCGTTCGGCGACGGCGCTCGTGTTGGCGCGTCTCGCGCCGAGCGGTTATATACGAGGTGCGCGGGCGGCGGTCGGTCGGGAGCGCGGGAGGGCGGGAATCGCGAGGCTGGAAGGGGGAGGGGGGGCGGAGGGGGGAGGAGAGGGGGTGCCCAAGGAGGGACGAAGGCAACGAGCCGCGGCCAGTAGCTCCGAGGCAGCGAATCCGCGAGCAACCTCGCCGCTTCGGGTTCAGGGCTGATCGCGAGTGTTATCACACACACACACACAGACACACTCGCGCGCGCTCTCTGCTCTGCCGGACACGACTCTTACTCGGCACGACGATTACGACTTACGGTTTTCGTCGTCGATAGCCGAAAAATAATATATTTGTTATATCGCGAGTCCTCGCCGATATTGTTTGGAAGTGCGGGTCAGCGAACCTCGGTCATTGCAGCGTACCTACGAGAACGTACGGGGCAACCGCGCGCGCGATCATTATCAAACTCTCTCGCTCTCCGTCTATCTCTGGCCGTCTCCGTCGCTCGCCGTGCACTTCTCGACGCGCCCGGATTTCACGCGAACCGCCCACTGTGATAATTTATCAGGGACGAGATGATGATCATAGTAAAATAATAAAAGAACTTTTTGTTTGAAATGTTGATGCGAAGCTCGGTGGTGGAGAGTTGAGAAAACAATAGGGACGTTCGAAGGTAAAGGAGAAAAAGAAGGGACAGTGAACAAAGTTATATTTTTTTAAATATTTCTCGGGACCGAAATAGTAATGATTTCCGTTCAATTTAAATTAACGATGTACGGGCATTCGGTGAAAGAGAATTGAGAAAAAACGTACATTTGAAGAAAAAAAAGAAAGGACAGTGAGCAAAGTTATTTTGGATTTTTTAAAAACTGGACGATAAGGTAGTCGCGATAGGAATTCGGACTTAAGTTCTGCGGGTGGCGTGAAAATCGATCGAACTGCGTTGAGGCTGGGAGAAACATTAAAAAAAAGAAAAACACTTTATTTATTTTTCCATCGATAGTGGAAGGAAAAGAAATTTTACGAAGTGTTACGAAAGTTGGGACGATCGATCGACCGTGTCGAAGCGGCCGAAACCTAAAGGCGGATTTCCATCGATCGACGACGCGGAAAACTCTCCGCGAATCTATCGCGAGTGTTCGTCGGGATGCGGAGGTTTCGGCACGGCGGTCCGCGAGACCGAGACGCGCCGGTGGGAAGAGCGTAGAGCCTGCGAGAGACCGCGAATCCTCGGTGCGGATCGGGAGAAAATAAACAAAGAAACGCGAGAGTGTTTCAAGCATGTCGGAAATTCTCGAGAGTTGCAAACCCGACTTGTCCGGAAGCCGCTGGCATGAGATCAATAGAAACTAAGTCCAGGCTCTTCGAAGCTAAAGAGAGCTAGAAAAACATTCGCCTAAAGTGGAAAAGCACGAGGAATTTTTCGTGAGAACTGCTGACCGAAGAGCGAGACGTTGAAACAATCGATGGAAACTAAGTCGAGGATTGTTCGAAGCTAAAAAGGATAAAAAAAGAGAAGAAAAAAAATTGTCATGTCAAGTGGAAAAGCACAAAGAATTGTTCGTGAGAACTCGTGATCGAAGAGAGAGACGGCAAAACGATCGATGGAAACTAATTCGAGGACTCGTCGAAGCTAGAGCAAGCTAAAAAAAACAATTTCATCTAAAGTGGAAGAGCACTAAGAATTTTTTGTAAGAGCGCGTGATCGAACAGCGAGACGTTGAAACAATCGATGAAAACTAAGTCGAGACCTCGTCGAATCTAGAGCAAGCTAAAAAAACGATTTCATCTAAAGTGGAAAAGCACGAAGAATTGTTCCTAAGGATCCGTGATCGAGACGTTGAGAACGACCGATCGACCATGTCGAACTAGCCGAAGCGGAAAGGCGTATTTCCATCAACCCCGGAAAACTCCGCGAAACTGTAAATCCATTGCTCTCTCGAGATGTCGAAGTTTCGTCTCTCGCGCAATCGAACCCGAGATAAACCACTGGAAGCATCATAGAATAAAAATAAAAAAAAACCCCATCTGAAATCGCCAAAGGACTAAAGAATCACAAAAGCCCTACAAGAAAAAAAGAAATGGCGGAAACCCCTCGATTTGCAAACCCGCCTTATCGCGCCGCAGCGAGAAATTCCTTGGAACATTCCACCATTTCCACCGTCCTCCCGAGCCGGAGGTGGTGAAAAAGCGCCCAAAACCCCCTCGCGATGGAACTCAACAATCTCCAACACCACACTTAAAAAAAACCCCACCGAAAACCAAAAGAAACAACCAAAAAAAAAAAACAAATCAACCTAACCTAAAAAAAACGAAAGATCGTACAAGCTCCGCCATTTTCTTTTCGTCTCTTCGCTCCGTAGGTAAAAGAAACATCGCATTCTGAATTTACCGAGACCGGAATAGCAAAACCTCCACCGATAACTCTGCTTGGATGAAGTGATAGTCCGCCATTTTTCTTTGCTCCGTAGGTTGAAAAAGATCGCGTTCCGAATTTACCGAGATCGGAATCGCAACAGCTCGACCGAAAACCCTGCTTGGATGGAGTGACAGTCCGCCATTTTTCTTTGCTCCGTAGGTTGAAAAAGATCGCGTTCCGAATTTATCGAGATCGGAATCGCAACAGCTCGACCGAAAACCCTGCTTGGATGGAGTGACAGTCCGCCATTTTTCTTTGCTCCGTAGGTTGAAAAAGATCGCGTTCCGAATTTATCGAGATCGGAATCGCAACAGCTCGACCGAAAACCCTGCTTGGATGGAGTGACAGTGCGCCATTTTTTTCTTTGCTCCGTAGGTTAAAAAAGATCGCAGACTGTATTTACCGGGATCCGAATCGCAACGGGGAGACCGAAAACTCGGGTTGGATGGAGTGATGAGCGGGGCCCCTGCAAGGGGCACAGCGCCCCGAATTCCGCGACGCCATCATCACCATCACCACCATCACCACCATCATCACCACCACCACGAGAGTTCCCCGGGGCGGGCGCAGCAGGAGCGTCGTCGTCGACCGGACGTCAAGGAAGTGGCGAATTCTCTTGAGGAGTCGCGGCCGAAGGTGAACCCGATTTTCCTCTGGGCGTTGCAGCGTGAGCAGCGAATAATCGAGGTCCGTTGCGAAGACTACGACAAGAGGAATCGCATAAAGCTGACTAAAACGGCGCAGGGTTGGCGCTCGATACCGCGAACGGCCTCGAACGTCTACACGACGAGTCTCGGCGGTGGGAGACACTTGAACGATAACTGCGAGAGTCCGGCTGGTTTGTCCTCAGCGGCGTCATCGCCGTCGTCGTCGCGATGGTCGCCGGCGACGATATCGTCGTCGACGAATGCGCCCTGGTCGGTGTCCTCGACGAGAAGCCCGGCGGTCTCTTCGCCTCCGGCGGAGGATGAGGGAACGCGATCGCGCAACATGAGCGAGGAGTCGGAATTCGAGGAGGGTCGAGCATCTTCGAGGAGGCACACTAGGAAGAAGCGTCGCAGGGAGCGACGGAGCGAGTCGGAGAAGGGACGAAAGCTGGGGAGGACGAGCGCGATGAACAGCGACGAGGAGTCTACGAGCGGCCCGCCGGATGAGGAGGCGTCCTTGAGCGAGAGGAAGAAACGCAGGAGGACGAAGAAGTCGGGTCGTGAGGAAGTTTCTGTGAGGCCTGTTTCTAGCTCGCCGAGGTCGTGGGAGCTTCTGATGAACGGGACGAGGTTCCTGAATCGCGGACCGGCTGCCGATAGGCCGGAGGAGGAAGACTGTGAAGTAAGCGCGCCGAAGAGTCAAGGTGGCCACTTTGGGTCGATCGACCTTGAGAGGGCGAAGCGGGACCAGCATCTTCAGCCGAGGGTCGTCCTGGAGCAGTTGCATCTGTCTAGGCCGTTGAATACGGCCGGGACTACGCGTGAGCAGGAGTTGGAGAACGAGGATAAATCTGCGAATGAGGATGAGGAGGAAGAAGAAGAAGATGAGGCTGTTGACGAGGAGGATGATGATGATGATCAGGTGGAAGAAGAGATCGTCGAGTCGCGCGAGGAGCAAATCCCGGACAAGCCGGAAATTCGTGACATCCTGAGCATGCTCGACTCGACCGGCTCTCCGGTCCTCGCGACCGACACTCCTTCCCCCCACCTGCCCAGTTCTCACGACTCCACCAAGACGAATCTCTCGAGCTGCTACGAGACGCGCGACTATCAGAGCTCGTCTCGTCAGCAATCGTGCAGAGACGACGCGGAGCGTGAGAAATTATTAGCGGAACGTATCTTACATAATAGCTACAAATCAAACACCAAAGCCCCGAAGACGATTCCCCAGGAGGCGAGATCGTCGGTTTCCTCGAATCCGGCCAAGTCCGGAAGAAGGGAAGTCGCTCCGGAGTTGGTAAACGAGCTCGGTTCGAGTTCCGAGATTCTTGAAGCGCTCCGGAGCACGCCCGGCCTCTCCGTCTCGGTGACGACGAGACTTCCGTCAGAGACTTCTCGTCCTGAGCCGACGGAGAGCGCGAGAACGGCGACGAAAAGGTCGCCGGCTCTCTGCCTAGAGCGGCTCCTACCCGGCACGACCGGCTCGCCATGCTGCAGCAGTTCAGAGGTCACGTGCTCGGAGGACGCCAGAAACGAGCTCACCCTCAAGGGCATCCTGGCCACGCCCTCCAGAGGCCACGTTTCCGGTCCGGGTCTCGCCGCGGTGGTGAATCGTCTCGCGAATCGCAGGAACGACCTCCTCCGGCCCGAGGCGAGAAACCAACCCGACGAGACCGGCTCCTGCAGAAAAGAGCCCGCTTCCGGTCAGGCGGCCGAGACCGGAAGTCCTCCGCAGAAACGCCCGAGGAGCAACGAAACCGCCCCGCGCTCAAGAAACGAGCCGGCGAAGCAGTTACGCGAACTCCTCGGGAGTTCCGGCGACGCCATACCCGATCCTCTTCTTGTGCCGCGCGACCGACTTCCGGCCCTGGCCGCCGCACCGGCCACCGAGATCCCGAAGCTTTTGGCCGCCAGGCCAGAGCTCAGGTTACCGGAGGCTCTCACGCGGCCCGAATTGCTCAGGGATCCCGATCTTCTGGTCATATCGCTCGCTCATCTGCAACACGTCCTCGACAACGGGGATGGCCCGGTCGCCGATTACACTTACCGACCGCCCCATCCTTTGGCCATGCCCGTCGCTGACGTCGATGACGAGGAGGATGTCGACGAGGAGGACGAACTCGTTGAGGAGGAGGAGGAGGATGACGACGATGATGGTGAGGACGACGACGAGGATGAGGAAGAGGAGGACCAGGACGTTCCTGAGCAGAGTCTCGAACTCGTCAGGGGCGTCTCCGCCGTCAACGGAAGACTCTCCGCGGACGACAATACTCTTAGGACACAGCGCGTACCGCCGAAACTCATCAGCTGCAAACCCATCGGCACTCTCATGCCCGGCCCGATAGATCTATCCCGCAACTGCATACGCTCGATCGTACCGTCCCGGACCGGGCAGCCACTGGTCGGTTCTATTTCTGGAATACGCCAGCAGGACGTCACGCTCACTCAGCTACCGCCGCCCCCGTTGCTGAGGGTTAGAACCGGACTGCTGAAACAAGAGTCCGAAGTAACCTCCAGCGAAGTTTCTAACAGCCCTTGCGTGCAGGACGACTCGCACCTGTGGCATCCGCTTTTCGGAAGGTGTGTAAGCCCGGCTGTCACGTATATGTATAATTCAGAGTTGAGGGTGATTGCTCTTGTTTTTTTGTTCTTTCGTTTAACACTGGCGGGAAATTTTGCCATCATAAGCTAATTATAGGGAGAGATTGATGGGGAGATCTGTTGAATTCATTCTTACGGTGTTAAATGAAGTCAATTATTTTAGATCGATAGACAGATTCGTTTTTGTCTTTTCGTTTTGGAAGAATTAAATTATTTTAACGTCATTTTGAAATAAAAATGTTTAGGACGTTTTATTTTTAAACAACTTACGTTAAATTTCTCTGACGCGAGCCGATCGTTTTCCGGCACGATGAGTCGTATTAGAAAAGAACATGATTCAGTCTTTGGTATTGGTGTCCATAACGATAATTGTAGTGTACGATTCGCCTCGTGCAAAATTTCTCGCCAGTCACCCTTTGCCAACACGATATCTTTTTTTTTCCCTCTTTTTCTTCTGCACATATATATAATGCAGAGTCGAGGGTGATTGTTCACTTTCATTTGGTATTTTTCGTTGAGCACTTTGGGGAGTAATTTAGCTGTCCCGAGAGAGCTAATTAAAGCGTACAAAAAATAAAAAATATAATAATAATAATAATAATAATAATAAACGGAAGAAATCGCTGGGAATTTCTGTTAAATTCAACCCTACGGCATTGTCGTACTAAATTATTTTAGAAGAATTACATTATTTTAACGGCATTGAAATAAAAATATTAGCAACGTTTTATTTTTCATTTTTTTATATTCCATTGAATTTTTCCAAAGTGAACCGATTGCTTTCCAGTATATGGTATTAGAAAAATCGCATTCGAAAAAAAATTGATTTAGTCCTCGGTGTTCGACTCGAACAAAAATTGCAATGTACAATCTGTCTCGTGCTAAACTTCTCGCGAGCCCCCCTCGTCGACACGCTATATTTGTTTTCTTTCGTTTCTCTGTCGATCGACCTCTATGCGGTTGTACATATGTATTGTGCGACGTCGACGCTGATTGTTCACTTCAACTTAATATTGTTCGTTAAACACTTTGGGAGGGGGGGGGGGGAGGGGGGGAGTTTAGCCATCGCAAGAGAGCTAATTAAAACGTAAACTAATAACAACAACAACAACAACAACAACAACAACAACAACAACAACAACAACAACAACAACAACAACAATAATAATAATAATAATAATAATAATAATAATAATAATAATCGAGAGAAATTACTCCGTAATTCTCATAATTTCTTTCTTACGGTATTGCCATACTAAATTGAATTAAATTATTTTAACACTTCATAAAAAATCTTCCATTCAATTTTTCCGAAGCGAGCCGATTGCCTTCCGGAGCGATAAATCGTATGAGAAAAAATATTGATTTAGTCCTCGGTGTTCGAGTCAGCAACGAGTTGAAACGAAAATTGCAATGCACGATCTGCCTTGTGCTAAATTTCTCGCGAGCCCCCTCTCGTCGACACGTTATATTTGTTTTTTTTCGCTCCCGTCGGTCGACTTGTTCACGGTTGTACACTTATATAATGCAAAGTCAAGGATGATTGTTCACTTCCATATGATATCTTTCGTTGAGCACTTTGGGAGTATATTTAGCTAATTAAAACTTTTAAAAAATATATAATAATAATCGGAAAATGTATTATTATTATTATTACTATTATTATTATTATTATTATTATTATTATTATTATTATTATTATTATTATTATTATTATTATTATTATTATTATTATTATTATTATTATTATTATTATTATTATTATTATTATTATTATTATTATTATTATTATTATTATTATTATTATTATTATTATTATTATTATTATTATTATTATTATTATTATTATTATTATTATTATTATTATTATTATTATTATTATTATTATTATTATTATTATTATTATTATTGTTATTATTATTATTATTATTATTATTATTATTATTATTTCAGTTTACAGAAACTAACGTTTAATTTCAAATAATCTTCCCCTCAATTTTTTCCGAAGCAAGCCGATTGCATTCCGGCACGATAAATCGTCGTCAAAAAAATTATTTATTTCTCGGTACCCTAATCAGCAGAGAACTTAAAAAAAAAACTTACACCCTGCAATCCGCCTCGTGCAACATTTCTCGCGGGCTGCCGCCTGTCGACACGATTCACATACTCTTTTCTCTTTCTTTTTTTTTTTCTCCTGTCGGTCAGCCTGTCGACAATGTCGAAACTCAAGATTTCTTCATCGCGCGGACTTGACATCCCCCTCGCTGAAACTTTCATTTCTATGCGCTACACGCTCGGTGATGGAGAGAAAAAAAATTGCTGTCATTGGAAAGCTAGAATATTTGCTGACGGCTGTGACGAGCCGGCTACAATTTTATCCTTGTAATTTTCCACGTGTACCGCGCGAGGGTCGAATTTACGCTGTACTAGCGAGGCAAGGGTGAGGACTAGAAAAACCGAGGATCGTAACCCTCTCTCTCCCTCTCCCTCTATCAGCCCTCTTTCTCTCTCTCGGTGTCGCTGTCCCGCCCCCGCTGCACACACGCGTCCCTTTAAAGAGAGAATCGATGGTAGCGCGTGGGCTGCAAGAGAGAGAATCGCTCGAAAGCTCGTCGTCGACGCTTCCGATCGATCCGCGCGCGCGTTGCGACGCTGTTGGCTTCTCTCTTCCTCTCGCTATGTCCCACTCCAATCGACGCCGGGCCTCCAGGCCACTTTATCCTTTCTCCTCCTCTCCTATACACACATTAAAAAAAAAAAGAAAAACAAATCCTAACTTTATCCTTTCTTCTTTTCTGCTATATAAAGCTTTTTAAAAATAGAAAAATAAATCATAACTTTATCCTTTCTCCTCTTCTCCTATATATATTATACATCCTATATACATTGAAAAACAAATCCTGAAACAACAAATCAGAAACTGCCTAAACTACATTCAATTGTTCTTCATTCCGGAGGTTTCCCTCTTTTTCCCGGAATTTCTCCCCCCCCCCCCCCCTCCACTCGGCTGTCGTCTGTCGATCGAAAATTCTGCGATCTTAAGTCGGAAACTTTTTGATTAAAAAGGGACCGGCTATTTTCTATATATATATATATATATATATAAATTAGGAAAATTAACTCAGCGGTCTCGAGACAGAAACCACCCGACGTAAATGCAACTTCTCTCGACTGCGTATTTTTTTCTTGTTTTATTACGCGATCGAATTATTTCTTCGATTCGAATCGAATTATTTATCTTCTTTATCAAAGATCGACTTGAATGTCGATTTCTTTGTTTTTTCTTCCCAAATTCGATAGAATTTTTCAAGTCCGGATGTACTTTTTTTTTATTTATTGTTTTTCCTGTTTACAAACAATACCATTATAGCCCATTAGAGTCGTGATAAAGTAAAGAACTTGATAAAAATTTAAAAACCGGTTTGCAATGTTCTTGTCTATTCACCATTTCTTGCTCCTCTCTTGCATCTTCTCAATCAAAGATCGACTTACACCTCCTCGATCAAAAAAAAATAAAAATAAAAAAATATTCTTCCTCCCCAAATTCAATCGAATTTTTCAACTCCGGAGCTATTTTTCTTATCTCAATTTTTTTCATTACAAACAATCCCGTTGCAAACCATTAGAGTTTTCATAAAAAGAAGAAAAACAAAACCCGTTCGCAATTTTCTTGACCGTGGGTTAGGCGATAGGTGACGCGACACGTAGAACACGCGTGCGCAAAAGCTCTCGTTCACCTCGATCGATCCTCCTCGCACAGAGCCCCCGCGTCCTCCTTCAATCCTAGCTAACGCGTACACTGTCTACGTCACGCTCGCGACAGAGACAGAATTTCCGACTCTATAGCCTCGTGGTGTCTCTACTGCCACGGCTGCTAACTAAACTCGTTGCAATCTTCTTTATTTTAGTACCTCTCTCCTTATTCCCGTGCGTTCCCCGCTGACCGTTCGCTATATTCTTCCCTTTCCATGAATCTCTCCCCCACTCCCGCCCCACTCCTCCGCCCGAACCCGTCCATCGGCAAACAGAGCTTGCACAGTTGTCCCAACGACGCTTATGCGCTCCTCTTCCTTTTTTTCTTTTTATTATTCTTTTTTTTTCTCTCTTCACTTGAAAGAGCTCAGAGTCAAGCCTCAGAGTCGTTTCGCTTCGATCGTAAATTAATATTTCATCGGCGGGCAGGGAGAAAGGGAAAATGAAGATATAGCTTCAAGCGCACACTTGTTTTACATGCTTATTTTCCTTTTTTTTTGTTCGATTATTTTAACACAGTCCACTATTTGCCCCGTGGAAACTTTTATTTCCGACCGGGAATTGATGGGCGAATCGTGTTAAGCTTCACTTTGGGAGTGAATTGAATTATCGGGCGACGATTCGGTGACCAATTTTGGTTTGGTGTTATGAATTTTTTAATGTTATTGTAACGGAAGAGCAAAGTAAAATGGAATGGTTGTAGAAAGAATGGAAGGCGCAATGTTTGGTGAGGCGAATAGGAAATTGTTATCGTTACGTGAAAGTCGATACGTCTTTTTTATGTCAAAGTCCTGAAAAAGAGTCTTGATACAGTCTACGGTCGCTGTGAAGAACGTAAAATGGCATGCCGTTGGAGCGGCACTTCATGACCGCTCACCGATCGATAAATCCTATTGGGCTCACGATATTCGCTACAATATACATAATTTGTTTATCATCTGATTAATTTTTTTTTATATACTTTTTTAAACCATGTGACTCGAAAAAAAATATATAATTTTTTTAAACATGCATGAGGCAGATTCGATTAAAGACAAGTAAACATAACTTCCGTTATAGTCGCTCGCTTATGTTGCTAGGCACCCTGTTTATTAGTAAAAGTGAGGGTTGTTGTATTGACGGCTTAGAAAATAATGGACGCTGTCGGGCCGAGCTCTCAATGAAAGATATCTTTTGAATTAATAACTGCTCGACTATATAGCTTCATTGAGGCCACGTCGTCACGAGAAGTGCGACATACATCGTTTTTTTAAATATATAATTTTTTCTATATATCATTTTTATTAAATATACAATTCTTTTTATATATCATTTTTCTTATACGTGCAATTTTTTTAATAGATATATGACGAGTGGATAATTAAATAAATGTAATGTATTACTTTATTTTCAACAGCCAGAAGAGGCAGAGGCAACCCCAGGCCCAGCAGCAACAGCAGCAGCAGCAACAGCAACATCGAAATTCCTGGCACAGGACGACGCTCGCCTCTTGACCACGATTCAACAACGCTGATTCGATTTCTTCGGCCACGAGACGCTGAAACGAAGATATTCTAGTCTAGCGTTAAACAAAAAAAGCAGAAGAAAAGTCAGACTAGTCTAATTTTTTTGCATTTCTTGTGAAGAAACAAAAAAAAAACAAATTGCCGTTTCCGCGGTGAAATATCGAGAAGATTGTAACGGGTTTTTCACTTGCTGCACTGAGTGTAAGTTTTGAACGTGTTTAAACCGCACGCCGAGTGTTTTTCTGTCTAACTTATTCTCCTTGCGGAAAAAAACGAAAAAAATGAATTAAAATAACAAAAATAATAATAATAATTTGGACTCGGTGCACCAGTTAGAAGCGCTTTGGAAGGAGAATTATAATTTGAATAGCCTCTGTTATTATTCGTGAATTCGAATTGGATGGTTTAGTAATTTGTTCGAACGAACAATCGTTAAGGAAAAACTAAACATGTATGAGTGCGAGAGAAATAGTGTTACAATTTTGAATCTATTTTTTTCCGAAATTCTATAATATGAATTTTTGTGAATGAGTTTTCTATTTTATAATAAGATTTCGGAGAGAAATGGTTTCAAAGTATTTTGAAGTTATGTTGATCTTTAGCCCCATCCTGGTGAAAATATTTCTCCGAATATGTGTGAAAATTTATCTGGAAAACTCAAATTTTCGCTGTTTTACAGCGAGTAACAGAATGAGTAGATCTTAAACAGAGCTCGTAAGTTCTCTGAAATTCTCAAAAAAAAAGTCTACTCGGTACGAGTAGTAGAATGAGTATATCTTAGAGACAACTCATATTTTCTCTTAACGTACTTTATCATAAAAAAAAAGTTAGTTTTTAATAATTTTATTCGGAAAATACTCTGAATTTCTCTGGATAATTGTGACCGCTGGAGATTGGGCCGAGAAAATGGTTGCGATATTTAGCAAGTAGCAGAGAAACTCAGAGAAAAATTTCGAATAATCTCGCGAAATCACTGAGACGGTCCGTTTAGTTTTTAGACAAATTGTCACAGAAATATTTTCACCAGGGCACGTTAATATCGTTCGGAAGTCAATGGTGATGAAGCACCGTTTCGTCTTTTTTTTACATTCGACCAATTACAAGAGGGTGGAAGGACAAAAAATGCAAAGTATGCGGAGAAATGCCCTTCGGGTCTGTCCGAGGGCTCGTCTGTTTTGCGGATCGGATTAACTACGAGACCGAGTAGGGAATGGGGAAGTGTGAAAAGCGTATAAAGCGGCGAGGTGTATCGATTCCTTTGTCCAAAAATGTTCGGATGGCCCGGCCTGACGCAATGGTAGATTATGAGATTTCGGGTGTTTCTACCCTCTGCGTCGGTCGGCAGTCCACACCGGCAGATCGAATAACTGATTCGCTACGCGCGTAGCGACTACATTTGCATCCGGGCAAAGTGCAAGATTAAAAAAAAATGTTAATCAAAAATATTTTCGTTATTTTTATTTATCAACAAGCGTCGAGCGAACTTTGAACTTGCGGCTATTCGTAATTTAGGTGCTATTCGTTGGTAGTTTGGAATGAATAAAAAGAAAGTTGAATATATGTGAAATCCGAGATAGACGAAGAAAATCGTGGAATGACGACGAAAAAATATTGGCGACCACTAAAAAGAATAACAAATTTAAAAAAAAATTAATAATCATTGTAGATAGATTTCACGATAGCTAGAAAAAATGTTTTATATTTATATACCTTGCATTATTAATTATGAAATTATGAAATTATTATTATTATTATTATTATTATTATTAGATAAAGTAGAATTAGCGAATGTAAGTGTATAATTGTGCGTCTGTCGTGCTGATTGACAAAAAAAAAGGAAAAAGAAAAAAAAAGTGTTTTTTTCACAGCACTAGTGCGTAGACCACATGTATTAGAGATCTCTTCTGTATTCCGTTTGGCGTGTCTCGAATGTTTGTTAGATGAAGAGAAAAAAAAATTCAACAGATTCTAACGTAACGCGTCTATAGCTGATCTTGTGTACACGCTATTTACCCGCGAAAGAAAAAAAATGAAAATTCGAAAACTAATGTAATCGTTTTTATATTCACACGTTCGAGGCATCGTTGTTTTGTTGAACTGTATTATATAGATGCTAAAAATAGGATATACGTCGACTTATTAATTATATACATATTCACGATGATAAATAATTATATTCTGTAAATATACGACGACAGATACAGTGAAATCAATGAATTGAAAAAAAAGATGTATAATTTTTTTTATTTCCGAAATCATCTACAATTCTATTTTTTTTATTCCTTGAAGTGTTTTACTGAAACGAATACATCGGTGACCCTTGAGACGAAATAGATTTCCTATGTGTATCGTTTATTTATTTTTATTTCTGGATGAAGGTAGACCTTCTTGTTTGTTTATAACAAATTTGTTACAAATACGAAAAACTGTTTGCTAAATCTAAATTCTTTGCTCGTCGGTTAAACATAGAAAATTTCATACCGCTCGAAAAATTCATAAGAAATAAAAAGAATGCTTGTCCAGATACTAAAATCGACAATGAGTTGCTGAAATTAATACGAAATGGATTTCCTCTGCATATCATTTATCTACCTTTAATAAAAAAATGTTAACAAAGATTGACCTTTTTCGTCCGTTTGTTTGGAACAACAAATTCTTTAAGGTAGTCCTTAAGGAATTTGTTGAACTAGTGTTCACTTCGGATAAGTTTCAGAGAAATAAGAGGTAAATGCAAACACTTCTCAATGGTCTAAAAATCTGAAAAAATTAAACATATTAAAGGTGCTGAAAAGATTCATTTTGCATAATAATAATTCCAAAATGTTATTAAAAATTGATGAAACATAAAATTGTTCAACAAATCTGTCGGAAGTCTAACTTTTCTTTATGGAAATGATTCGTTCATTTTTTCCGAATACGTATGAGTTTTTCAGATTTTTAAATTCACTTTGCATTTTGTGACTTTCTACTTTTTTCCCACATAAAAAAAAAAATTACCTTTAATACGCTTGATTTTTTTCAGTTTTTAATACCGTCGAGAGGTGTTTACGTTTCCCTCTCATTTCTCTGAAATTTATGCGAAGTAAACACTATTCGCAAGGGCTATCTTAAGATTACGAGAAGCAGTTTGATTAATCTAAGTTCTCTATTCGTCCACCAAACACAGACAATTTCAAACCGCTCTCAAAAATCATTAAGAAATAAAATAAATAAATAAATAATAAAGAGAGTCGATTCCGCCGGAAATAAAAAAAAAATTCGAGGCTAAGGAAATCGCGTCCCTGAATTGTAGCGCAGCGATTGGCGGATCGAAAAAATCCGCGAACCCGTTCGAAGCCATAGCGCCCGAGTTCCCGGCGCCTCCGCCGCGTGAGTTATGGCTGTGCTCGCCTTCGATCGTGCGAAAATGGGATCGCGTTCCAGACGCGTCTCGCTATAAATCCAATCGCTTATTCGGCCGACAAAAAAAAGGGGCGCTAAATACTCCTGTTTATTTTTTTTTCGATCCGAAGTTCGCGGGCCTAAAGTTCGCGTTAATTTACAATCGGGCCAAGCGTACGGCGAGTCTCCGCCGAGAGCGCCGGAGAGCGCGCGGTGAGGAAACGGCGCTCTGGGTGTAGAGGTCACTAGCCTCACAGCCGGAGTGTCTTGCACCGAGGGAGAGAGAGAAAGAGAGAGCACGGTGTCATCGCGCTCCTCCCCGTTGCGCTCGTTCGCGATCATCGCTCGTCCGTTTTTTATTCTCATCGAAACTCCGTCTCGGTACATTCGAGAGTCGTGGCCCAGAGTGTTTTCTCCGACGAACCGAGAAGCGAAAAAATAAAATAAATAAAGGTTCGCTGGACAATAAACGGAAGCAACAGAAAAAAGAGAGAAACATTAACCACAAAAAAAAAATAAAAAAAATTAATTCATCGAGCGTGCGTGTTGTTCCTCGGACGGTGTGAAGAATCCAGCGAGTTATTTGTTGGTTATACGAGGAGCTGCGGGTGTCGTGTGACGCAGATAAAGTGTCCGATGCATCGCGGCACAAGTCGGACCGGTCTCTCGTCGCGTCGACACTGCTGGTCAGTCTGATCGTTCGCGAATCCGCTCGAGCGCGAGATTCGTCGTGAGTTTTTTTTGCGGATAGGAACGAGGAAAAGAGACAAATAATAATACTGATAATGAAATATCACGATCGTTTTTTGTTGTTTAATTGACGTTTTTTTCTTGTGTTTTTCTCTACTCATGTTACAGTTGAGTCGCTCGGAGCGGCGACGAGTCTCGAGCAGGGAAAAGTTAGGCTATGAAAAATTAGGACTCTGCCAGAAGACGCGGATCGAAGAACTTCCGTTCGGCGTGAGACAAAGTCGCGGAGCGCCATAGACGAGGAGTCGGGATCGGAGCGTAAGAATATCGTTGAGCCAAGCTGGAAGGAAATCGAAGGGTTTTGGAAAAACGTCCGCAGAATGTCTCGGTGCCTTGTCGAGGAGGATCTTAGCCGTCCGACGATCCACCGAGCTTGTTACGTGAAAGGCTGAGCAGTCAGCGTCGAGGAATTCCATCTTGGACGAGTGGATCAAAGAGACATTTTTGGTTCTTGTAGTCTCGGAAGAGACTGGAGGAGGCGGCACAGATACTGCGTCAGCCGTGATAAGAATTTATCAGCGAGAGACGTTTGAGCCAGGAACGTGGAAGCAACGAGCAGGAAAGGCTCAGATTCACAAAAGTTCACTTCGGACAAGTCGAACGGAGAGACATTTTCATAGAACTAAGTTCTTAGGAGTTTGCGAAAAGACTGGAAGAGATTGGACTTGATGGCGTAGAGACTAGGTCAGTTGCAATAAGAATTCGTCTACGAGAGTCATGGCAGGAAAAACTTGGATTCTAAAAGATCTATCTTGTTCAAGCTAATCGTACATTTTTGTCTCCGTGGCGTTTGCGAAGAGACTGGAAGAGATTGGACGCGACGACGTAGAGACTACGTCAGTTGCAATAAGAATTCGTCTACGAGAGGCGATTAAGCCAGGATCGTGGAAGAGACGAGCAGGAAAGGCTCTGAGTCAAAAAAGTCCATCTTATTTGAGCTACTCGTAGAGATATGTTGTCTCTGCAGAGTTTGTGAAGAAGCTGAAAGAGATTGGACATGCCGGCATAGAGACTACATTAACCTTGATAAGAATTCGTCTATGAGAGTCGATTGCGCCAGAATCGTGGAAGCGAAGAGCGGGAAAGGGTCAGCACGAAATAATTCTACCTTGGACTACCTAATTGGAGAGCCATTTTTTGTTTGTCAGGTAGTTTTGGAAGAGACTGGCTGAGAGTACATTGGCCATGATAAGAATTCGTCTACGAGCGTCGTTTGCGCCAGAATCATAGAAGAGAAGAGCAGGAAAGGCTGAGTGCCAAATAATTCCACCTTGGACGACCCAATTGAAAAGCCATTTTCGGTTTTCCGGAAATTCTGGAAAAGACTGGAAGAGACGTACATCGACCGCGGTAAGAATTCATAGAGAAGCAACTTGGTCGTTTTCGTCCAAGGAATATCGTCAAGAGAGTTGCAAAAAAGAAGAACACGGTTTAAGCCAACTTCCAGAGAATGTCTCGCAGCTTCGTCGAGGAGGAATTTGTCCGTGCGACGGTCCGCCGAGCTTGTCCCGCTGACGGATAAACTCTCAAAAATAATTGCACTTCGGGCGAGCCGATAGAAGGAACATTTTTTTTTCCCCGGGAGTTCGCGACGAGACTTTACGAGACGGCGATAAGAATTCGTTCGCGAATTCGAATGCAAAGAGCAGGAATCGCAGGACTACGCGAAGAAGTCTAAAAGATATTCGGAAAAAACACGAACCCGTCGCCGGAGCGTAAGACATTGAATTTGTGTTTTCTTTGCGAGATATTTTAACTTTGATCAATTTCGGAGAAAATAGTGTTTTTATTTTTTATTATTTTTTCTT
This sequence comes from Stenichneumon culpator, assembly GCA_964017025.1. Classification (NCBI taxonomy): domain Eukaryota; kingdom Metazoa; phylum Arthropoda; class Insecta; order Hymenoptera; family Ichneumonidae; genus Stenichneumon; species Stenichneumon culpator. Next base: position 11,293,175 of record OZ024779.1, on the reverse strand, counting down.
TTTTTCCTTACGCTTCAGTTACCGACATCCGGTAGGAGAGGAGCGCAAGTCGCGCGGAAGGATTTACCGACGGGCGTCGCGTTTTTATCGACCATCGAGGCTTCGTTATCCCCGGAAGTTCTCTGCACGGCGGGTGGAGAGTTTAGCGCTCGATAAACTTCCAACGGGGCGAGGCAGCACAGGCTTCGCTCCGCTGTTCGCTTTACCTTCCATCCCGATTCTGTCGGACTCGAGCTAACTCGACTCTGTGACGAGTTTCGTCCGCAGAAATTCTCAAACCCGAAGGAAACGATTGCCGAAGGAAGAAAAAAAACAAAAGAAAAAAAAAACGAATTTTCGCAGTAGAATGATTTAGCGATCGTCGAAAGCGAAAAAAAACGAAACATGGCTGAAGAACAGAGCAAGAGTCCGCCATCGGTGAGCAACGAGAAGTCCAGCTCGGAGCCGACAGCGGACCGAGAATCGGCCGAGAAGCGCGCGGACGCCGATGCCTCGTTACCGGAAGTCACCGGCGACAAAATTTCAGCGACGACTTCCGGCGACCCAAAAATCGACGAAGTCTCGAAGGACAACGAGGACGTGGCGGATCACGTAGAGTCCAAGGCAGAAAATTCATTGCCCAAAGAATCCTCCGCGCCGGAAGTCACAGATGGTAAACCGGAAGTGGCGAAGAAAATAGTCGATGATTCGTTAAAGGACGATTGCGCGGTCGTCAAGCGAGACACGACGGTCTACAAGGCGACCGGTGAGAGTTCGAACGAGCCCGAATCCTCGCCGGAAGTGAAGAAGGACGAATCGGACGCGGTTGCCATTGAAGTCGAGACGAAGCCTCGGCCATGCGATATTTCGGCGAGCAACGACAAGGAGTCGGAAAAAATTGTCGAGAGAAAGATCGAGGAGGATGAGGAGGAAGACGAGGACGAGGAAGAGCCGGTCGAGGAAATCGAGGAAGCCGACGAGGATGAATATCGTCCATCGGAGGCACCGGAAGTTGGCATCGTGGGTCCTCCGACTGCGGTCCGAGATATCGTCAACGAAGAGGAACTCGGAACGGCGGAATCCTCGTCCCTCCCTAACGACACGAGAAACGACGAGATCGGCGTAGGTGGCGCCACCCGCGGACCGGATGTCGCCGAGTGGATCGAGCGTCACTCATCGAAAACAGACGATGACCTCAAAATATCGAAGACAACCATCGAAAAATTGCCGAAAAGCCGCAAGAAGAGCTTCAACGACGCAGCCTCGACGTCGATCGTACCGACGAGAAAGTCCCAGAGGATCATCACGAGCATAATACGCCGGAGCATCAAGTGGTGAGTCACCCTCACTGAAACTCATAAATCTCACTTAAGTTCGCGCCCCCGGTCTCCGACCGCCGAGTCGGACATCGGATAGGAGTTAAAAGAATCCCCGTTATATTCACGAAAATTCGAAACCTTTTGATTGTCCTTTTGCAGGATTCTTTACCTGTGCGCCGTACAAATATTACTTTCGCTACAAAAAAAAAAGGAAAAAATCAGGCTCATAAGCCCTGCCCAAAAAAAATTGACTAAAATACGTATCTTCGCCCAAAGAGGTGAGAAACATCAAAAACAATTCTGCAAAACTACAAAAAATATAGGTAGATTACAAAAGAATAGGCGTAAAAAATAAGAATCTATGATCGTGAAACTGTGATCCAGAAACTATGATCGTGGGCCTTCGTTTTATCAGTTAGACACCTTTTGATTATCCTTTTGCAGGATTCTCTACCGGTGCACTGTTAAAAATTACTTTAGCTAGAAAAAAAAAAAAAATTCTATAAAATCAGGCTCATAAGTCTCGGCTAAAAAAAAATGGCCTAAAATGTATATCTTCGCCCGAAGAGGTAAGAAGTATAAAAAAAAATAATAAAAAAATCTCCAAAACTGAAAAAAAAAAAAATACATGGCATAAAAAATAAGAGCGATCGAGAAACTCCGATGCTGGAGGCCGAGGCTGGGCGTTCGTTTTATCAGTTCGCCACCCCAACGTGTATCTCTTTCTCTCTCTCTCTCCGTGGCGCAGTGAAATACCGCTCGAAGGGAGAGATATAACGTGCGAGGGTAATCCACGAGGAACGGTACCATAGAAACGGTACCAGCGTAGCGGTGCATGGGCGAGGCCACAGAAAACCGAAGAGAGGGAGAGAGCGTCGAGGCGGTCCGAGGGAGATGGTAAATTTTTTCTCTCCCGGCGAAGGGTTCGTTACGCACAGCGCGTCCACTATCAGCGCTACCAAGAGATATTTTCTTCCGACATAACTTTCTCTCTCTCTCGGCTCTCTCCCGACATGCCCGCTGACGGTTTCCCCGTCCTTCTCTCTCGGCACGCACGCTTCGGCTGAGGAGCAAATAATCCGGGTTTCTCCCTCGGAGTGCTCGTCGGGCTCCCTCGGCGCGACTGGTCCCCGCTCGCGGCTTCGCCCCAGGCCTTCCCGCTCGCGAAGGGGAGTCCTCCTCTCTCCGTGCAACAACAGCGGCAGCCTTCGCTAGGGCGCCTGGTCTCTCGGCTCTTTGTCCTGGATCCCGCTTTGGCAACGACGGAGAGACCGCGAGGTTCTCTCGGTGAAGCGCGACCAGATGTCCGAGTCTCAAGATCCTGTGTGCCTCTTGCGGCGCGGGTCGGTGGGGCACCGGGCGGCGGGGCGAAGCCGCTACGTCACGGGTCACGTGACTCGGCGCTCGGCGGTCACGTGACAGAGTCGGAGGACCGTTCGTCGAACGGGTGGTTCGACGATATCCGTTATCGGCTGCAAAGATGGCGGTTGAGGGAATCGCGTTGCTGTGTTTATTATCGGAGAGTCGGAAGGCAAAATGACTGGAAAGTAAATTGAGGTTACTACACGTCACGGGTCACGTGACGCGGCGCTCGGCGATCACGTGACAGAGTCGGAGGACCGTTCGTCGAACGAGTGGTTCGACGATATCCGTTATCGGCTGCAAAGATGGCGGCTGAGGGAATTGCGTTGCTGTGTTTATTATCGGAGAGTCGAAAGGGAAAATGACTGGAAAGTAAATTGAGGTTATTTTTCGACTAAGCACAGGTTGGCCGCCATCTTGCTTGAGCAATATGGCGGTTGCTCGCTTTTCGTGTCCACGAATCGAGACGAACAATTACTGCTCATTTCACGGTAATTTGACCGTACGTTTTCTTGGTGGCATACGTTTTGAGATGCATTTTAGATACATTGCAGGCGTATCACGCTCCTTTACTCACTCTTCTGTCCGTCTTAATTCAAACGTTTCTGTCACGGGATGCATTCGAGATCCATTCCGGAGGAAAACGTTCTTTGCAACTTCACTTCCGGTTGGAAATCTCATTTTTCGACCGGAAGTGACTTCACACCGGAAATACGTCACTTTCGGTTGGGCATCTCATTTTTCGACCGGAAGTGTCTTCAGACCGGAAATACGTCACTGCTGGTTGAAAAACTTATTTTTCAACCGGAAGTGACGTCATACCAGAAAAATGTTAGTTCCTGTTTGAAAATCTCATTCCTCGACCGGGAGTGACTTCACACCGGAAACACGTCACTTCCGGTCGAAAACTGGGATTTTAAAACCGGAAGTAACATTTTCCCATATGATTTCACTTTCAGTTAAAAAATTAGATTTTCAAACCGGAAGTGACGTTACACAGAACGTTTTTTATTTTTATCCGGAGAGTATCCCAAATACAAACAGTGACAAAAAAGTGAGCATCAAGAAACACAGAAAAGTGGGTAAAAGAACATGTGTGATGCCTCTCGAACGTATTTGGAATTCGTCTCGAACGTAGCCAGCGACAGAAACGCTCGAATGAAGGAACGCACGGTGACGGTGACGCGGGACGACCGCCATTTTGCAGGCTCAACGGAATACCAGCCGCTACAGTGAATCTCCCAGAGAAGAAGTCTTTCAATCTTCAATCAAGCCTGCACAACTTTCAATTGGGCTGAGACCCATTTTCTTTTTCACTGGCACCAAAGTCACTTGGGCAGATCGGGGGGAAGAGAGGGGGGGCATAGATGCGGGCCCGGACAATTCGTCGAACAGGAAGAAAAATAACCTGCGGGTCAAATTCGAAGTCCCCCCCGAAAAAATATTTTCCTCCTCCCGGAGGGCCGAAAGGTCCCAAGAAAGGATTTCACAAGAGCCCAGATAAGCACTCGTGAGTATAAAAATCCTCGGAGCACCCACGACAGATCGTAACCGTAGGTTCAACGATTGTAATTGCTTTATTAACTTTCCAGCTCGTTCGGGTCGGTGGGGACGAAACCGGACGGTCGCGCCCGGGTCGTTCGAGGGATTTCAGCGAAGAGACCGTTCCCAGGTATCCCGATCGAAGGTCGGACCTCTCCGGCTCTACCTGCGAGAGGGAAAGAAAGAATCCGCTGCGAAGAGAGGGAGAGACTCGCAGAGCTCGCTGGTAACGGCGAACCGTGTGACTCCTCGGATTCTCTTCTCCTTCGGCACATTCGCCGCAGATGTTTCCACAATATTTCATTTCCTTATTATTATTATTTCAATTTTTTTTTTCCCCTATTACTTCGTCATCGCCCAAGAAGACGACCAATGACGAACGCGGTCCTAATTCCCGCGATGGCGAACGCGATCGATTCCCCCCCTCCGAGATCTTACCGGGCTTCGGAGGTCATGGAACGCGAGGGGGTCGCGAACATCCCCTGCGAACATCCCAAAAATATCACGACGGAATATTCGAAGTGGCTCGCCAGAAGAGGGAGATTAAGGGGACCGGGGAAGCTTGGCCGACCGAAAATTCGGTCTCTTTGGATTGTGTGTAACGAGAGTAGAACAAAATGTAAACAGTTTTTTTTTCATAGCCAGCATGTATGTCGACATTATTGAGTAGGGAAATGGATAACAAATTCTGATGTTACTTGTAACAATTGTGTTATTGCGATTTGTACTAAACAAATGCTTTTGACTTATTACCACGACTTCGGTAAAACGAGCGAAGATAGCTTTAGTGACGAGATAAAAGTTGTTCCCAATACGCCCCTTTATCGACCGAACCGAAAAAGTGTATTTAAAAAAATCACATGATGATAAGCTAAATAAACAACATTTTTCAAGTTTTTTTTTTAAGCTCGCCATTTTATGCATATTTTTTATAATAAATTTTTTCCATTTCGTCGATAAAGAAAGTTTTGGGAACAACTTTTGTCTTATAGTTACTGAACCTATTTTCGGTCGTTTTATTGGAAATCGTGGTACAAAGTGAAAAGTGCTTGTTTAGTACAAACTGCAATAATAAGATTGTTATAAGTAATATCAGAATTCCGTGTCTATTTTCCTAGTTAAATATATTGTCATAAATGCTCACCTTAAGGAAAACTGTATAAATTTTGTTGTACTCTTGTTACACACAATCTAAAATAACTGAATTTCCGACCAAACCTGGTCCATCAATCTTCGGTGCGAAAAAGTAGACTCGGTGGTTACTAAAGCAGTTTTTGCTCGTTTTACCGGAATCATAGCAATAAGTGAAAAGCCCTTGTATAGTACGAACGGCCATAACAAGGTTGTTATAAGTAACATCACAATTCTGTATCTATTTTCCAACGTAATAATCTTGAAACACATGCTCATCACAAGGAAAACTGTTTACATCCTGTTTTAGTCTGGTTATACACAATCTTAAGTGCCTGAATTTTCGGTCAGCGAAGCCTGGTCCCTCAATTTTTCGGTGCGAAAAAGGGATTTCTTTCGTTATTAGAGCTATTTCCGATCGTTTTACCGGAATCCCGATAACAAGTTAAAACAATCCTGCATCTATTTTCCTACCCAACAATGTTGACATACATACCCACCATGACAAAAAACCTCTTTAAATTTACTTGCACCCTTCTTACAGAAAACCTAAAGTGATTGAATTTTCGACCAAACCTGGTCCCTCAATTATGGTGCGAGAAAGGGGCCTTGGTAACGGCGAACCCTCCCGACTTCTCTCCGCGCTGGTTCTTCTTGGTATCTTCTTTGGCAGGGGGGGGTTTTCCGGAGCGTCGCGTTCTCTGGACGTCGATGTATAACGGGAAGTGTGTGTGTGTGTGTGTGTGAGTCAGCAGGCAACAAGCGCGCAGGCTGGCAGGCAGGCAACAGGGGTGGCTTGGACTTGGGTTCGGATGGCGGGTATTGATCCTAGCGAACGCAGTGGGGTAGCAGCAGCCGGGACCCCACCTCAAGGATGAAGGGACTCCCTCCCTTCCGCCCCCCGGCCTCCCTCCGCGTCGGCTAATGCTCTTACACAGACTCGTCTCCGGGCGCGCACAGAGACGAGACCGGTACACACACAGCAGGTCTCTCGCTCGGGGGAAATATAGAAAGGGATAAAATGGCACGGCGCGAGCGCGCGGGGCGGTTGCCCCTTCGGGGCGAGAGGGGCCGAAGGCATCCCCGCTCGCGTAGACCAGAGAGACCAGCCCTCGATATCCATCCGGACTCAGGATTTCAACGACCCCGAGCACTGAAGGAGGAAACGCGGTTTTTTTTTTTAGAGAGAGGCGAACCAAAGGAGCGGTACCACGTAGAATCGGATGCGGGACGGGCTCGGGTCTGGTTTCTGGCGATGTACCCTCGACGGCGAGCTGAAGAGACCAGGTGCGCGCCTGGCGAACGGAGCCAATGATCCTTGCGGCGAAGGTTGGAGAATCGTCTTATGGGAATTTGGGGACTTTTTTTTGGGATTCGATGATCCGGTGGGGTTTTTCGACTGGGATGAAGATGCGCTCAGCGGTGTTGTAATGGATCGTAAGGAGATCAGACGTGCGATTTGTTCGCGGGCGATTGCCCAATGGCGGTTTAGTTGTTTTCGGTTTGTTAGTTGGATAAAGATGTGACGAATGAACGGATGACTATGGACTACTTTTTTTTATAGTCCGTAGGTGGGTAATTGGGAAATGCACCACGGTAAGGTTCACCGTTTGGCGAGCGGAGATGCGGACAAAATGGCCGCTCAAGGTCATATAATTTGAGCGTTCCTGGGGAAGTGGTTTGAAAAACTATTGGGAAAAATTAACGAAGAGACGAATCGAATATCTGAGATAGTAAAGAAAAAAAGATATTGCACATACATTACATGGAAAAAGACATTGGTAGCAGTGATGAGCGTTGAAATACGCAAAATGGCGTCGCGAGTTATAATAATTTGAGCCTCCCTCGAGGGGCCGTTTTTGAACTCTCGGCAAAAGTTAACGAGCAGTCGAATAAACATCTCAGAAAGTACAAAGCAAATATTAGATACAAACAAGACATTGTTACCGGGGTAAGCGACCTCGAGTGTGTGCAAAATGGCGTCCCAAGGTCGGACGTTGGAAAATCAATAAAAAAAAAAACCAATGTCAATAAACACATAAAATGAAGATTTTTTAAATATCTCTTTGACTATTTTCGAAATGGAGTTACTAATTTTTAAAAATGCAATATTTCGAGTAATTTAGTCCCTTACCGAGGTTTTGGACCGAGTCTGGTTCATTCGACCTCAAACTTTCGTGCCCTCTCGTTTCTCTTCCCAATAAAATAATAATAATAATAATAATAATAATAATAATAATAATAAGAAAACCCTACGAATCAAAGTGGATTCAGAAATTTCTGAGCAAGTGTTAAGCCCGCACCCCGGATGCCCGCCGAGCATCACGGGATTCTCGATCGTCGTGCCGGTGGCCTCCGGGCACATGTTCGAGGGCCGTGTAGAGAAGTCCCCGTTCCGTACGTAGCCATAGAGATACGCGCTCCTCGTACGATATCTCGAATAGTCGGCGAGCCCGACGAACCCTGCCCAGACACCGGCAGCAGCAGCAGCGGTTTGGTAACCCAAGCCCTCTCGGCAGATACAGAAAGAGAGCGAGAGAGAGAGAGAGAACTCGAGCGAGAGAGAAAAAGAACGAGGGACGAGGCCGGGGAAGAAGAGAGAAAGAGAGAATACTCGAAGGGTACGACGAAGAATGGTTCTCGGGAAACGAAGAGGGTCAGGCCGGAGCCGGAGAGCGCGACGTAACACGAGATGCTGACGGGCCTCCCGGGTGGTGAACGTACAATCTAGAAAAAAAAACGTCTACTTGGTACCCAACGAATTTCATTCTTGATCAATGTTTATTTAATCTACTTTATATTTAATATTTGTCATTACTATCAACTATCAACTATCAACTATCAACAATCAACTATCGACTATCGACTATCGACTATCTACTATCAACTCTCTACGATCTACAATCAACTATGAACTATCAACTATCAACTATCAACTATCAACTATCAACTATCTACTGTCTACTACATACTATTATTACTATTAATATTGTTACAGTTATTGTTATTATTGTTGTTGCTGCATGAATTAATTTGTTGTAATTATAGGTCGAAGAATCTATGTGAGTGTCGAGAGTCATTCGCAGATGACGAAATGTCGAAAGGTTGAGCGCGAGAGAAAGGCGAGGCGGGTAGAGTTTAGCGGCGGTGGTCGAGGACCGCGCGTCGAGGGGTGGCGAACCCCCGAAGGATCGGCGTCGAGCCGCTACGGTGACCTCGCTCCCTCGGCTTCCTACCGCCCTCTTTTCAGAGAGAGATAAATATATACGTATATAGTGCGTGTTTATAAATATATATATATATATATATTTGTATGTATGTATATGGAGGGCGACAGAAATGTCTTCCCCTCCTCCGCTTCGACGCCCCGACTCCTGGAGCACGATGATTGGTTCACCGGCTGAAGCGGACACGAAGCAGAACAGAGCCGGCAGCTGCGTGCAGCGTGCGGGCTCCCTCGCGATCCAGACTCCGCGGACCAATCCCCTCGGTCTCCGTGTCCTCAGTTCGGAATAAACCGGCGCGAGCCTTTCGGGGCTACCACGAGGTACGCGAACCTCTTTTCAATTTTTTTCTTTTTTTTTTTCGTCGCAAGGAGCGAGTGGTAATTTTTTTCGTTTTCTTTTTTTTTTATGGAAAAATTTGATAATATCGGTGATACCGGACGAAAGCGGGATATCTCGTAAGCTCTTGGTACCTCCGATGACCAAGTGGAGAACTGCTTTGTTGCGTCATCCGGTCACGAGCGGAGAGCAGGTGGTCCCCGCACGGCACTTCCGCCAGACGCTGGGCGAGAAACTCGTCCGGCTCTTTTTGCCGGCGCTATACACATTGCTCTTGGGCTTGAATAATATTTCGCAATTCGTAAACAATCGACAAAAAAATTGACCGAGTAGCTTTTCTAAAAAAAAAAGATATCGAATGAAAACCTTCGCCTTTATTTATCGTCTAAAAAATAAAAAATAAAAATTCTTCATACTAAAAAAAAATGTCATCCACTGAGCAAATCTCCATCCGCTACTGATAATTAAAATCGCCAAGGCCCGCCGGTATTCTCGTTAAAAAAATCATAACTATGATCGAGAGCGTGTTCGACTCGGTATATCATAGTAAATCAAGAGAAACCGGTAGTGGCTACCACGTGTTCTCCACTCCGCTATCTAATCTCGCCTCGGTACCGGCGAACTTTTCCCAAAAAAAACAAAGAAACGTGAACACAAATATTACACATAAAACCTCTTGAAATATCGAATAAAAATCCTCGCCGATTACCGTGACAATCTTAGATACGAGTTATCGTCTAGAAAATCGAAGAAAAGAAAATTCCTTCAAACTAAAAATAAAGTTTCATCCACACCGATAACCAAACTCCCAAATCCCAACGGTATTCTCTCCAACCTAAGAAAAAAAATCTCTCGAATCATAAAAGTAATAGCCCATAATCGAGCGCCTGTACGCCTCCCTATATCGCACTAAACCAAGGAAAACCGGAAGTGGGTACCACGTGTTCTCCACTCGGCTATCTAATCTCGCCCCGGTAACCGGAAGTCGCAGTTCCCGAGTCTACAACCGTTCGCTCGGTTCTTCTCCGTCCATTCCTCGTTCTCCGTTACCGCCATCTCCCCCCTCTCGCCTTCGCAGCATCGTGTACGAAAAGCCTAAAAAAAAAAAAAAATACGCACACATCTTCGAAACAAAGAGACCCGCGTCCCGAATCACACGAAAGAGTAGAGCGCCCTCAACGCACGCCCGCACGCTTTCCGACAGCCCATCGTAGACCACGAATACCCCCTCCCTCCCCCTCCACTTCCCAACGCCAACCCGGAGGGGAACGCTCCTACCGTCTCGAAGCACGGTACACATCCTCGTGGTTCCTGTTGCCGTTTCCCCCCCCCCTCCCCCGCCCCTCCGCCATCTACCGGCGTGCGTTCGCCGCTGCTGCCTTGCGCTTCGCCGCTCGTCCGCACGAAAGAAAAGATCCGTCCGTCGGAGGGCCGCGCGCGCAGGGCGTCGGCGCTGGTACCCCCGATGCCCTTTCGACCTCTCTCGCGCGATCATCGCCAAGCGCTCTCGTTACTTCCGTCGCCCGGTGCTGCCGCTGGCCGTCCCGCGTTATGTGTGTGTGTGTGTTCCTCGCTCTCCACGGTTAGCACGTCCGAACCTCCAAACGCGCCGCCCCTCGTCGTCATCGCTCTCGAGAGCGCGCTCCCCTGTAGGCTCCCCCCCTCCACTCTCCGGCGGCTCCACAGTGTTGAGGAGCGACGTCAGTGCATCGTTCACCGTACGCCCAAGGACACGTCTCGCCCGTCGACGTTCCGACGGCGAGGATTAACGTTGATATCGAGATATTTTAGTTACAAATTCATTGTTATTTATTTTTTTAAGACCTTAAGAGACGTGGATCAAAGTTGGACCAAGAGTCGATTGGTAGTGAGAAATATATATATATATATATATATTTGTACATATCGCGAAGCACGTGCGAAAAGTCGAGGCTTCGACCCGAAGGAAAACGGTTTACAGCGCTGCCGTCGTTTTTTTGTTTCTCACCGCTAGTTCGTCGTCAGTGCATCGCCCGGTCGTCGAAGGCCGCGCGAGTTCTTCCCTAACGTGCCAGACTCGACGTTTTCCGGACATCGGAGATTAAATTTTGTTTATTTTTTTTTTTGTTTGAGTTCGACGATTTCGCAGACCGGACGTCGGTGAAGTGAGAGATCGTCCGTGGCTCGATGAAAGACGACCACGTGCACGCGTCCGATGGAAACAAAGAGCGATGAGACGAAAACAAAACGTCGCCGGCAGCGCTGACCGCGCGCTCGCTCGCCGACAGACGCCCGATCGTCGGACACGACGGTCATCGCAATAGCGAGGGAGAGACACGGACACTGAAAATTCCCTGCCGCTGGTTGTGCAGCGGCGTGGCTGCAGGGCGAAGAACTATGCGCCTCAGATAAGAGAATCTCACCGCTCGACGATAAGATTCCTCGAGCGTCGACACAAAAAAAAACACATGGGACGAACTCGCTCGTCGAAACTGAAGGAAAAAAAAGGGCGTTGAAATATATTCACTATATCACGAGGAACGAAATATCTTCGACGAACACGTGCTTACCTGACTCGGTGATACAAACTCTGTGCCATACACACATATATATATATCTATATATCTATATTTGTAGACGAAAACAAAGCATTTACGAACAGTATTCTAAAGAGGCCAAATATAACGAGGCTTTTGTAGCTTGTCTCTATCCTAAGAAAAGAACAAAAAAAAGTTTTTTGGTTTATTTTTATCGTGAAGTTGTTTATTATTTTTTTTTGTTACATTTTTTGTTTCGTGCGAAATAAAGCGAAGAAAATAGACGATCGAGGCAGGAATTACAAAAGATGCCGCAGTGCGCCGTGGCAACGTGTCGCAACAGTCATCGCCGTACCAGAGGTCGTCGTATCCGTTACCATCGATTCCCCCAGATACCGGAAGTACGCTCGCGCTGGGTCCGTGCATGCGGTCGCGTGCCGCTCTCCAACGGCGAAATACCATTCAACATACAGACAGCCCGCATATGCTCGTTGCACTTCAACAATGAGTCCTACGAGAAGGACATCGAGCACCTCGTGCTCGGTCTGCCGGCTCGCAGCCGTCTGCGCCGCGGCGCTGTACCGACGCTCGGCGTCCCAGTTAACGTACAGCCGGTAACGAAGATGCTCGTCGAGGACGCTAAGCGCTCGTTGCTCAAGGTCGCGCACGCCAAGATCATAACGGACAGGAAAATGTCGAACGGCAAAGCGCCGGCGACCTTCGACGATGAGACCGCCAAGAGAAACTACGAGGGAGAGGACGCCGACGCCGAGCAGCACCACAGCCAATCGGAATCATCGCCGAGATATTTGTACAATAGTCAACAGTCGCGCAACAATTATCGCCAATCGCAGACGCAAAATTGTCAACGGCGCAACAGCGGCAACGCCGATAACGCCGATTGTCAGAAGATGGCCGATATCGATGTGCTTCTCGCACTCGGACTTAAACCCGCGCCTCGGTGAGTTTTTCAACGAAAATTATAATAAAGGGTACATTTGAGACCAACGAAAATGGGCGGGACGAGTTCTTTTTTTTTTTTTTTTTTTCTTTTTCTTATGGCTGTGGAGTTTTCGGACTGAGGTTGCGATCCCTTTTGTCCATTAAAAAGATCTGTATATTTCACATGTAACATCGTCGATTATAACACAACGATGTTATAAAAACAAATCTATTTTGTTGATTAAATATCAAAATTCTTTATTTTTTTATCGATATTATGAAAATGTAAGACTGAAATATCGACGATTAGCTTCGAAGTTGCGAAACATTTCGATGTTTTGCCCATAAGTACGGTACAAAAATTACAATATGTAAATAATTATATTTTTTACGTATATATATATTTTTTACATTATTGATCTATAAGCAACAATATGCTTATGCCAAAACATAAATATGCAAAAAAGTAAAAAAATATGTTTTACACATATTTATATTTTTTTGATTATTTACTTTTGTTACATACTTATGATTTGACGTAAACGTATTGTTGATTATAGATCAAACAATGCAAAAAAATATCATTTTTTACGTATTCATATTTTTGTACCGTAGTTATGCGCAAAAGCATCGAAATGTTTTGCAACTTCCGTCGATATTTCAGTTCTAAATTTTCATAGTATAGATAAACAAAAATGAATGTCAATAATTAACCGACGCAATACATCGCGTCTCCGATTCATGGTTTTCGAACGCGAGAAAATGTTTACAATCTCGTTTCATTCGTCGAGGCGCAAGTGCGTTCCAAAAATAATGTAATAATCGATTTGGCAATGAGCGTACGTATCCTCAACCCCTGATCTACGATTTGGGTCATCGGCGTCGTCCGACCTCGTCGACCGGCCGCTCTTTGCTCCGATGGTAATCATGAACCACCTGCGTGCAATTCTCCAAGTTTCTTCAGCGTCTCTCTATCTCTCGTTGGTTCTATACCTTCCATTATTTTAACTAGAATCTCCCTTGGCGTCACGCTAGATGATTCTCTTATCCCCCCCCCTCTCCCCTTCCCCCTCCCGAGATTTCCACTGCCCTCCTCCGTTGATCGCGCGGAGCTGCACACCGCAGCCTTAACTCTCTCGCCTCTCCGCTCCTCCTTCCTCGAAACTCCGCGCGCCGCACAACCGTCGCCGTTCGTTGGCAAAAGCCAGCATCTCGCCGCGCGCACAACTCTCGTCGAGGCGATCGCCTTCGTCGTTGACCTCGTCCTCGTGGCGCGCGCGATGCAACGGCTCTCTCGCCCGAGCCGGCTCTCTCTACCTACGAACTAGCAGTAGTCGCGGGACTAGACAACCAGCAAGTCTCTTGAACGCGACACTCTCTTGCCTCTTGCGGTAAAGAAATAAAATTTAAGAAAAATACACTGTATCAACATCGTTTATCGGTCTTTTTTATTTCTACATCTCATTAATAAATTACATTGTTCGTCGTTTATTGGCACGAGAGATTTTTTACCACTCGTCGATCGGCCGAGCGCCTCGAGTATCAACGACCTCTGTGTGTCAAAGCAATAAACACGTCCCGGACGAAATTCGCCGTGTATTTCTTCGATGGGACGGAGGAGAAAAAATTAGTTGCGAAAAAATCCGCGGCGTCGTTTCGCGGGCTCGAAATGCAAGACGACGCTTGACCGAGCGCCTCTTTTTCCTGCAGACAAATCGAAGACTCTTCGACCTGCGATAGTGAACTCCGCCGGATCGAAAGGCGGAGGAATCTTTCTATTATTTTGCACGTCTCAACGCCCTCCGCCACTTTCACGTCTCCCGAACGTGCAGGAGTCTTTTGCCCTCGGCTGCGCCCTCTCGACCTCCCACTCTCTCTCTCTCTCTCTCTCTCTCTCTCTTTCGCCACTTTTCTCTCGACTCTCTCGCTCTATCTTCGGCGTCTCTCGCGCCGTACTCTGTTTCATCGGGAAGTGAGGTATGCAGTCGCGCGCATGCTGGACTCCGGGCCACGACGACGAGGAGAAGGTGGACGCGGCGCATCATCGTCGACGCCACGAGGACGTGGACCTCGAGGTCGAAGAGAAGCCTTGTAGCGTGGGTGCGTGAGTGCGATTAATACGTGCGCGATTAAAGTCTATCCCCCCCCCCCCCACCCCCTCTCCGCGGCCGATCGAGCTTCGGTCGGTTCGACGAAAACCGGCCGGAATGAATCTTAGAAGAATTTTGTTTTTGTGAAAAAAATAAAATAAAGCGAGATTTTTTTTTGTTTTTTGTTATTATATTTTGTTGTGTTTTTTTTTTTTTTTTTTTTTTTGAAAGAGATAATTGACGATCGAACGTCGAATTTTCCGTTCGGCGAAAACAGGCCGAATGAATCTTACAAGAATTTTTGTTTTTTATTGATATATTTTTCATTTTTGTGGAGAAAAAAATAACAGCCGATCGAGCCTTTTTTTTCACAAAAAAAAAAAAAATAACTCGAGAAATCTTTTAGTTTTTTTTTGTTTTCAATATATTTAATACTTTTTCTTGGAAAAAATAACAGCCGTTCGAGCTGTATCCGTTCAGTTCGACGAAGACCATCCGATGAATCTTACATGATTAATTATTTATTTCTTTCACCCAAAAAAAAAAAAAAAAAAAATTTCTTCCATTTTTAATAAATATTCTTTTTTTTTAAATAACAGCCGATCGAGCCTCGTCCTTTCGGTTCGACGACGACCGTCCGAATGACTTCCAAGATAACTTTTCTCACAAAAAACATACCTCGGCATTTTTTTATTTATATTTTTACATTTTTTTTCATTCATTTTTGAAATTACATTTTACTGGATAAAAATTTACAAAAATTGACTGAATAAAAAAAAAATCTCGTGGACGATCCCGCGCAGATGGATAAACGTTATATCAAGCGGCAACGATCGAGTGCAATGAACTCTCACTCTCCGTTGGGCTTTCGTTCGCTTTCTCTCTTTCTACGACTATCTCGCAATTCTCTCTCCGTCGCTCTTCGACTCCTCCGGGTTCTCGCTATGTTGGCGGCCCTCTCGTATACTATCAAACTGCCGCCCGCCGCTGCCGCTGCCTGGTGGCTACCGCAGCGAGAACCGGAGAAGACTCTCACTCCGTCCGTCCGTCCGTCTGTCGCTTAGAGAGACCCGCGAATGCGTTAACCCCACCGGGCGGTCACCTTCTATTCTAGAGCGTCTGCGGCGAGAGAGCTCGCTCGACTTTATATCCAGCAACGAAAGAGCCGGGTGGCATCGATATGTGCCTTTTTTTTACGCGTCCCATGTTAACCGATATTTTTTTACAAAGTCGCCGGTGACCTTGGACCACGGTCGGCCATCACCGGAAATGGCTTCGGTCTAGGGTCGACGAGACATTTTTTTCTTTTACTTTAAAAATGTTATATACAAACGGATGAAAATATTCTGCATATAAGTCTTTTGTTGCAACAGATAAATTTATAATAGTGTATCATTTTTGCCCCTTTTTTCGTGTCTCATGTTAACCGATATTTTTTACAAAGTCTCTGGCGACCATCACCGGAAACGGTCTCGATGTAGGGCCGAAAAGATGCTTATAATATATTTAAAAAATTCATGAATTAAAGAGATGAAAAATATTTTGCATATAACATTTCCGTCGCAATAGGTAAATTTATAATGATATGTTATTGTTATTAAACTTTACAGAAAGGAAGTGCGACACTTACAAAATCAGCATCTCGATGAATTACATTTTTTCTTATAAATTGTAAATTGAAATTCTTATTGCAAGAAATGAATGTACAGTAGTACATAATTGTTATTGCAACGGGTAAATTTATAATAAAAGATTATTACTATTAATTTTCATAACAACAATAAGTTTAGTTATACAATTGTAGGTACTCGATAAATATTAATGGTTGTTAATTTTTTTTGCAGTTTGAACAAGATGCACGCGGCAGTCGAGTACGGGAGCGGCGGTTCGAGCGGGAAGAAGGTTGAGACGACGGAGAAGCGCGAGGAGGACGCTCGAGGATCGCCGAAAGTCCCGCAGAGTCGTCAGAACGGTGCGGCATTGCCGGAGGAAACGGCGACGGCAATGGCGACTTCCGGCATAGCCGCTGAGCGTCTGTGTCCGATTGTCAAGCGGGAAAATCATTCGGACGCGGAGAGCGAGCAGCAAT
The DNA here is from genome assembly GCA_964017025.1 of Stenichneumon culpator. Classification (NCBI taxonomy): domain Eukaryota; kingdom Metazoa; phylum Arthropoda; class Insecta; order Hymenoptera; family Ichneumonidae; genus Stenichneumon; species Stenichneumon culpator. The sequence goes on along the minus strand of OZ024779.1, from coordinate 11,276,642 downwards.
CGATGCCGATCGACTGCGCGAGACCCCGCCGACGCTCGGTCGACGAGGTAGCCGCGGCCGCGGCTTCGCGGAATTCGACGAAAAAGACGAGCGTCGCGGCCGGCAGGATACCGAAAACCGAGCGCGAACACACGAGGAAGAGACGATCCACGGACGACTCGTTCTCCTCGAACTGCGGCAATCCCTTCGCGAAGAAGATATGCTTCGAGCAGAGGGAGCGCTTCATCGACTCGCTCGTCGGTGCCGGCGAGAGAGTCACCGCCGAGGAACTCGCCAGCAGGGCCGACGAACTTCGGGCCGAAGTTCAGGTACGCTGCGACTCAATTACGAACCTCTGTCGTAGGCTCCATTTCTTCGAAAAACTTAGAGAGGTTCCGACGCCACCTTTTTTTGCGGGAAAAATAAACGATTCTTCATCCTCCGAGCTTCTCAGCGTTCGTCTCTCGATTTATTAAAAAATTAAAAACTTCGGAACATCTTAGTTTAAAGTAAAAATGAAGTATTCGAGATTTTCTTCACCCCGCACTTCCAAACTATAACGAATAAGAAAAAGCTGCGAAATTCCTATGAAATCGAAGGATTCTTTAGAGGTTGCTACCGACCTCTAAAACTTCGCTTCGGTCAAAAACTTTACTTTTTTAACCCTCGGTAGCGATGTCTAAAAGTGCTTTGATTTCATAAGGATTTCGCAGAGTTTTTTTCTCATTTGTTATACTTTTCAAGTCCAAAAGTGGCTCCGAGGAAATCTCGAATATGTCATTTTTACTTTAAATTTACATTTTCCGAAGTTTTATTTTGTATACCCCACGACAATACGGGGTCGCCCCCAGAACATTCAAAAAATTTAAATTTAAGGACCACCCTAAAATATATAAAAAAAAAATAAAAAAAATAAATAAGGATCCAATGAACTAATCGTAAAATAAATGTTCTCTATCCCAGGCACTGGACGAGCTGGCCCGTGCGAAGGAGATGGAATGGAACGAGATCCTGAGCATGAGAAAGTTGAAAGAGGAGGCCTATCTGCGCATAGAGAGGCGACGGCAGGTGGTCGGTTTCATGGAGAGCAACGGTCAGTTGACCGAGAATCTTCCACCGGCGAGTCTATCGCTGATACCGGAGTGGGACTCGTCGCCGGCGGTGGTGAACACGCCGCGTGGTTCCGCGGTCGAATCGGCGGTCGTGCGAGACGCGAAGGACAGCGTGGAGGCGCGTTTGCTGGAGGCTCAGGATTGCCAGCGGGTCGAGGAGAGTTCCCGCGAATTGTCGCCGATAGCGCCGAGACGCGAGAAGACGCAGTCGGTCGCGGTTAAGTCGTCGAACCACGCTCAACGTCGCACGGCCTCGCCCAAGCAAGTCGGCGAGAACGGGCGCAAGCAGCAGCAACGTCAGCAACAGCAACAGCAGCAGCAACAGCAACAACATCATCACCAGCAAGTCGAAGCTCAAGCCCTGGACAATCGTCAGATCGGCGAGGGCCGTCAAGGTCCGATCGTCGACGTTAGATCGATAATCGCCGACTACAGACTGCGTCATCCGGAAACTGTGCCGAGGAGGTACGATAAAAAAGAATCGCGCCCACGGGAGATTGCGAATACAGCTACGACGACGACAGCAACGACAACGACAACGGGCTTGATTAATGTTCGCAGGGGTCGAAGAATGAGGAATTCGGTTAACATCGGCCTCGGCGCCGGTGGCGCGATGGTCGAAACCGGACACAACGTGGACTCCAGGCCTTCGAGCACCGACTCCTGCAAGAGCAATACTAATCCATCCGGCGATCCCAATAATTCCATGAGCTTCAAAGACGTTCTCGTACAGTTCGCCAAGCTGAGCCAGCAACAGGGCGAACCGGTAAAGACCCCACAAAATTATCCCGACGTTACGCTGCATCCCGTCGCGCCGTCGCCGATCGTACAAAACTCGACGACGACCCAACAGACCACCGGATCGCTGCTACATGGCATTCTGACGAAATCGCAGTCACCGAGACCGACCACTTTCTCGCCCACACTCGCCAGGCTCCTCACCGCACCCGAACGCGAGAGAAACAGCGCACCGACCGCCACCGTCACACCCCAGCAGAACACACAGACTCAACACTTGCTGCAGACCTATCAGGGATCGAATCCCGTGTCCATAAGCGATCTTCTGTCGTCGTCCAAGGTACGGACCTCGAAAGAAACCTTGACGCGTTAAATCGCATCGGGCTTCGGCTTGGGAAACATCATTTTTCTTCTATTACTATTTTTTCTTTTCATTCTTCGCGAGTTTTTTGAAGATACATTTTTTCGTAATATGATCGATTTTCTTTAATCATTTTTATTATTTTTTATTTTGTCATTTTCATTTTGAGAACATCGTTTTTCTTCTCTTTCTTTTTCTCACATTTTTTGAGAATACTTAAATTTCTCGTTTGACGGTTGTGCGATACCTTCTAAAAATGTTTCGTTAATTTTATGGTTTTCATTTTTATAAAATCGTTCTCCTATTGCAATTATATCTGTTTCTATCTTCATGCATTTTTCGAGGCAACTCAAATTTTTCGTGACAGGGTTGTACGATGTCTTGTAAACATTTTTCTATCAATTATATCGTTTTCGATTTGAAAAAATCGTTTTTCATCTGTAACAATTGTTTCTGTTTCTTATTATCGCATTTTTAAGGATACTTAAATCTTTTCGTAACACGGTCTTTCGTTCATTTAATTAAAAAAAAAAAATTTCGTTCTTTTTATATATAATTCAAACTGTCGATTCGACTATTCGGCATCGTCTCCGTTTCTCGCCCGTCGACTCAGGGAGAACCGTATTAGTGACATTCGATTGTATTTGTTTTACAGGCGAGAACCGAGATAACGATAACACCAGTCGTCAATCCTGTGGTGCCGATTCATACGTCGCACGGCAATAATCTCGTTCACGTGGTAAGCTTCGACCGGTTTATTCTCGAAAAATATTCTGCGGTGATTTCGCAATCGCGAATACTTCGTTGTTTCGATGTAAATAATTTTTTTTTAATTTAATTTAATTTTAAATCCGCAGGACGACGTCGAGGACGACGGAGCCATGATCGACGACTCGCGGTTAAACTCCGGATCCAGGGACAATCGGGACGAGAGGGACAGTCCTCCGCGTTGTCAAGGCTGCCAGGAACGCGCGGCACAGTTCGTCTGTGCTGGCTGCGGCAATCAGTGGTACTGCAGTCGCGATTGTCAGGTGCGTCGATCTTACGAGCTCGAACTTTTGTCGTCGAACTTCAACCCCGTTACGGACTTTTATTTATTTTTATTCATCGTACTGAAAAATCCAAGTACACTACCATTTCTTATATTTAAAAATCTTATTAAAAAAAACGTAATCATATTTTTTAAATATTTTTTTTTTACTTCACAAGTCGATGTTACAAGCTCGAACTTCCATCTTCGAAATTCAACTCTGTTACTAAAAATTGTCGAAAGAGTCGAAATTAGGAAATTTTCATAACCCTTTCCGTGCCATTCTGTCTGACGAAGCAAACATTGATTATGTAATATCATCTGTTATTGCAGGTAGCAGCCTGGGACGAGCACTCGGAGGTCTGCTCCGGTTAGTCGAGCCGCGTGCATGCTGATACGAGAAGAAAAAGAAAACAAATGCGAAGCGAGTGAAAGTGACGAATCGAAAAATGAATCTAGTCAAAGAGCGAAAGGTCTCGATAGGACTCGGCTCGAGGTGGATCCGCCGAAAACAATGGAGGATTTAATGGTGATCGGGAGAGAAAAAAAGCGCATTAAACGACGAGAGAGAATATTTTTCAAGATGACACCGCGATGAACTTTGCGTCGAGATTTATGCCTATAGATATTATAATCGATCGAGCGTGTGTGTGCGATCCAAGGATCACAATTTCCTAAATCCCCGTGATTTTTCCCTCGTCGATAATTTTAAACGGTAATTTTCCTTTAATGCGGAAAATAATTATTATGCGAGAATTCTTACGATTTTTTTTTCGCGAAGATTCGCGAATTGAGAAAACGAAAAAAGAAATACCCTCTTGATTTCCTTTCATTCCTTTTGTGTCTCCCAACTTTCGCCGCTCGAATGTCTCCGCGTTTGTGTAATCTGTCAATCTATTCCTATCCCAATTTTTTGTATTTTTCGTTTTTTTTTTATATTGACGCGTTTTCTCATCGTATCATCAACGAGACGAGTCAGCCCGGCGAAAGAACTTAACGACATACACACACACACACACATCTGCTATATTTTATACTGTAATTTGTTACCAACTCGTAATATAATAGGATTGACGAAGCGTTTAGCTTTAGATATATATATACATATATATGAATGTGTATATATATATATAGATTTTTAAGAAGTCTCTTATAATTAATCTCGTTTAAATTTACTGTTTAAACAGCGTTTTTTTCTTTTTTTTCCCCCTTTCGTTTTTGTAATACTTAGCTTTACACGCGGACGACTATTTGCGTTCTGTCTCGGACTTCATCTGTAGCCCCAAAGTTCCTACAGGTTCTCTGCGATGCGACAGCCACTATATATACATATATATTTTACTTCTCCCATTTAAGAAACAAACCAAAATAAAAAGTTTTTAATCGTAATAAACAGTCTTTACTTTACTACAATACACTGGAATAGTTTTTTTTTAAATTCGAACTCGTAAATTTGAAAGGGTGCGAAGATCTCGCTCTCAAACCGGAACTGACTTCACGCAGAACAATATGAAAATTTTCGTTGTGACGTTAGTTCCCATTACGAACTAATTTTTCAAACCGGAGGTAACGTTGGTACATTGCATGTGACAGCCAGATGAAAAATGAGATTCTCAAACCGGTTAAGTATTTCCGGTATAACTTCACCCCCCCCCCCCCCCCGAAAAATTAGACTGTCAAACCGGAAGTGACATATTTCCGGCCAAAAATATGTTTTCCAGATAGGAAGTGACGTATTTTCGGTATGAGCTTGATTCCGATTCAAAAACTACAGTATGAGTTTCGTATACATGATGTTTCTCCAACCTAGATAATTGTTTGTAGAAATGAATTTCGGCTAAAACAAGTTTCCCGCAAACGATACCCCATCAAATGAGCCGGGTATACGAAGGGGTCGTGAGGAGGCGTGGGGGGGGGGGGAGGATCTGCGCACGCGACGCGAAAGCTCTGCGCACTTTGGTCTGCGCCGGCAGACATCTTGAAAAATCTTTCAAAACAAAGTCGGCTCGTTTGTCGGTGATCTTGACTGTCAGTCAGGTGAAGAGTGTAAACAACAATAGCCAATAAACTCAGCAAGATAATCTTACGATGCCGTACTCCGAGTCTGATCGTCTGGATTTCACGAATCTCGCCGAATTGGCCGGCATTCATGCAGCTCCAGGATTCTTCAGGTACTTGTAATCAGACTCGTATAACCTCCCAATGTCAAAACATCGGCCGAAATTGTAATTTTTTTCCCCCCTCCCCAAGAACTTTACGTGAATTTTTATTTTTTTAAGTGAAATTCGAATTTTTCCAAATTTTATATTTTCACAACGATGACGATATGGGAATATTAAAAAAAAAAAAATGTTGCAGGATCGTGACGGAGCTTCTGGCGTTGCACGTCTCGCCCGAGGACATTTACAACCTGCTGCGTCAAATCGGTTCGCTTCAGGCGAACAAGGATCAACAAAGCAGTCGCAACGCGCAGTGACATGTTTTTTTCGCGACTTGTTTTTTTTTTCTTTATTCTTCCAAATATATATTTGTTAAGCTTAATTAAATATAAACGGTTGCTCCGTTGGCTTATTTTTTTATGCGGCGTAACAGTATCATGTTTTATATTACTATATACTATCCATCATGCATAACAATATTTCTTTAGTTTTGAGTGACTTAATAGTAATAGTCGTCGCTGTTGCTACTGTCGCTACTGTCGCCGGTGTATCGCTCGGCACCCGCTCTCGCCAGACTATCGGCCTGTTCGTTACCGTAAGTACCCTGGTGACCTTTGACATGTATCTGAAAACATAGAGCAAATCGAGAACATCGGATAAATTCAATTCCTCACATAGTGAATTTGGTAAAGTAACGGTAAAAATTTGATTTTTTTTTTTTCATGCGTTAAGCCTTTATGAATCGAATGCCGGAAAATACCCATACACATACGCGCGTTCTTTTTCCAGGGGTATTTTTTCCTGGAGTTTTTTTGGAGGGATATTTTTTCCTCCTATCTCATAATTCACACCGCCCAAAACCGTACTGAATGGAGGCGTGACTTATTCGTTATAAAGGGTTAAATTTATTACAAAGGATTAAAGGTAAAACCATAATTGTCACGAAATAACGGGAAAAAAAATTTGCGGGTAAGGTATTTTTGTCAGACATCGATAAGAAAAGTTTCATACGAATCTGTAGTCGTCCAATCTATGGAGAGCATCGACCATATCCTCGAGCTCCCGCCTATTTACGACGGGTCTGCCGTTTGCCTTGCACCAATTGCGCCCCTCCCAAAGCTGGATCCACTTCGTTATACAATTTATAACGAATTCTGAATCGGTATAAATCTCCAACCTCCACTTGCCGGCTTCGCAAGCTTGGAAGCAGGCCCGGGTGACTGCCTGAATCTCGGCGCTGTTGCTCGTCACTCGACCAACAACGGGCTCCGAGAGATTCCTATGAAAAATGAAAATAAAAATAATTTTTGTCAGCATAAAAAATTACGACTCGAAATTCCGCGGCGATTCTTGATCGTTATTATGGACGCTACGCGGTGCGTATAGAAAGTCTTCATTTTTTCGATCTGACAAATTAAATCATAACATAAACAAATCATTATAATTTCTCAACCAAATATATCTAATCGTTCAGAAAATCGATTGAAACTTCTCGGATTAATATTCGGAATAAATAATAATAATAATAAACCGAGCTTGAACAATTCTTATGGGCATTATTTGAGCGCTAATCCGACCGATCGATGAAACGAATAAAAAGAAATGATTAAAATAAAGTCTCAAGGCTGTCATTGTTATGTTATAAACATAGAAAAACTTTAAGCCTGTTTATACTCGAACAAGGCCGGTAAATCCCGACCGTCGAGGGTCAGGATTTGAGAGGATGCGGCGTTTTACGACGCGCGAGCCATTTGGTTTTTGTCGCGATGGCACACGTGGACAAAGTTTTCATTGTTGAGGAGAGAAGCTTAAAGACCGAAAGGCATAAACGACCCAAAATTTTTAAATCGAAGAAAGGGTAAGTCCGTTTGGTGTTTTGTATTTTCACAAAGAGGCGCTTGCATGTGTTTGCCGGATCTTAGAAAGGAGGGGTGGGGAGGCGAGCCCGAACAAAGACTTGTAGTGTCTTTTATAACCCTTAGAAAAGAAAGCGAGTTTTTCTTACTCAATTAATTTTCGATTTTTAACATATCTCATTCCTTATTTCTTGATGAAAAAAGAACCTAATGAACGAATTTTAGGAGAGAAAAAATTATTTGCGCGAGATTATAAGTTACGTATAGCCAAGTATCAACATTATTATTATTAGTATAAATATTATCAAGTTCAGTATATAGAAACATCGCAAATTTGGCACGACGCGCGTAACGAGAATCTCGTTACGACACACAAGCCTTTACTTGATTATTTTCTCTCCGATGGATCGGCGATATCGAAACACATCGCGACCCTAAAGACGTTAATAGGAAGACGCGAATGAAAATACGAAACGACGAAAATGCGAGAACAAACTATGTTCCAGGGGTGATTAAACCTAAGCCTGGTTGTAATGGTCATCAACGAAAAAAAAACACAAAAAACTTACCAATGATTATTGTCGCCGAAAAATACGCCGATGCCGGCTTTGGCTCCTCGATAACCGTTCATCGAGCACGCCCCGTCCGTCCAGACTTTGAACCAACCGCCCCGAGTTCGATTCCAGTAAGGCATCTTTCTAATTATTGAGAGAAAAACAAAGAAAATATTTTTGAGCGTTTTCGATCTAACGAAGAGATGATTCACACGTTTAGCGCCGGAAATGTGAAATTTTATTTCTGACCGTTCCGATTCCGTCTTCGGGTTTCGCTCACACCGATCACTACTTCTTCGCTGTGACCGCTCACTACTGTTTACGCTCGTTGTTGACCGGCAACTGTCGAGGCTGAAGTTTCTCTACGTCGAATCCCCACGGAACGTCCCGGACGACCAGTGCTGTCCTCTCCTCTTCTGCCGAGCGAAGAGGTTTTTTCCCCCTTTCCCCGCTTCTCTCCCTCGCCCTCGTAGATACGAATGTGACTCGCAGGCGAAATACGATCGGACCTGGGGGATTGTTTATGCCTACTGTAAATACCGACGACGTCCGACAACCGCCCGTTCAACGTACGAAAGTTGTCGAGTGCCGACCTAGGAAATTTGTCTGATTTTCACTCAGGGAACGCACTTAATTTATGCCGTACAAAACAAACTGAAATTAAATATATTTTTTTATTACACTCTAAAATGTCAGTTTTCCGCACGCTTCGCGTGCACAAAACCCCATTTTCACACCTCGTGAAGTAAAATATGGTACGATACTCGAGCGAAAAACTTTTTCTGAACTCGTGTGATTGCAACACTCTCCTTCGGCTCGTGCTGCAAAGTCACACTCGTCAGTAAAAGTTTTATCGCAGGAGTACCGTAAATTACTAATGTATTGCGATTTTCATCGTCGTGTATCCACATAGTTCGATCGAGGGATCGAGTTTTTGTAGCTCGTTTCGTTTTAGTACAATGTTCGAAAGAAGTATTATTTTTGTTCATTATTTCGAGTTCCCTCGGTTGAGATTGTCGACAAAACTAATGCGAGAAAGCGGCGGTTCGCCTTCTGACGACACAAAGTGAAACGAACAAAAACTTTGTATCCTCTAATTTCGTAGAGAATTATTTTTCCTCCTTAAAACGTCTTCGTTCTACTACACGCTGTACGATTTTCGATCGCTAACGCCCATGTAATATTCTGGTCTTCAACGAATTTATAGAAATATTGGATGTGTTGCCCCCCCCCCCCCTATCGCCCCTTACCTTCTCCATCGTCTTTGTTCCGCTCGAGCGTAGGTCAAGGTCAAGTAACGAAAAGAGCTGTCCACAAGGGCGTGTACAACATCTCGGCGAGCTACCGAACTCGTTTACAATGTTTTCAACTCCCGACAATACTTTTCCAAATCGGAGAAGGTCATCAGTAAAAACGGAAAAAGATTGGCAAAAAAAAATCTGACATATGATTCACATACGCCAAAAGTACCACAGAAATTTCGCACTGTTTAAGCGAATTGAATGGAAAAAAAGTATGTCACCGAAACAGCCCAAATTAAATACTTACTATACCGTAAACATCACCTCGTAATGACGGAGATGAAGAAAAAAAAAGTTATTTGCAGGATGGCAACGGTCCTTGGTTATTTGCAGGATTGGCAACGGCGCCGAAAGTCGCAACGAAGGAGCGTTGAAATTGGTTCTCCAAAATATTTTCTTTTTTTACACTCAAATAATCCTTTTCGATGCAAAAATTTATTTAGCCTGGACAATCATGAAAGATCATAGTTTCTGGCGTTTTCTTGTATCAGTTTTATCGCCATTAACGGTAACGTGGCCATAGGTCGACTATTAAGAGGTATATATTAACGATTTATCTTCAGACTGTTACTTCCTGTAGCGCTGAGCGCCCTCTCTCGCCAACCGGTCCGCCTGCTCGTTGCCGTATACACCCTGATGTCCTCTGACGTGATTCTGCAAGAACAGAATATCGCGATTGTAATTCATACATAATATCTCAACACAGCGGATAATTTTGACCGTGCATTCTTAGCTCGGGGATTTTTTAATAGGGCTTCTTTTTTTTCGTATACACGTCCATAGGCAAGAGATTTTGCTCACCCATTGAACCGAGAGAGGCTTTAAAGCGGACTCCATCTCTTCCAGCTCTTGCCGATTGATCACCGGCTTGTTTGCAGCTGTGGTCCAGCCGCGACGCTTCCATCCAGGCATCCACTGGGTTGCGCTCTTTATCAGAAACTCCGAATCCGTGTTGATACGCATCTTAGTTATGCCGGCTTCGCGAGCCTTCTCGGCGGCACGCGTCACCGCTTGGATCTCAGCCATGTTGTTCGTCGCGCGTCCGACCACTGGCTCGGATACGTTCCTAATTTTTTAAAATAAAACAAAACATTACTAATTGCGCTTGACCACCGGCTCGGATACGTTTTTATTTATTTTTTATGTAAATAATAAGGTAAAAGAATAAAAGTAACTAACATTAATGGCAACCGTCGACTAAAATATCGGACTTATTGGAGCGATCGATGATTGTAGAATGTATGAGTGGTCGAAAAAAAAATTTAATTTACCTATAATGTGTGTGTACTTACAGGGGACTGTCGTCTCCAAAATAGACACCAACGCCGGCCTTGGCGCCGCGATTTCCGTTCGACGAACAAGCACCGTCCGTCCACACGTTTACCCAACCGTCCGGATCCATGTCAAAATGTTTTTTCGACTAACGATAAAATACAAATATTTTATGACAATATTTGTTTTTTAATTTGTTAATTGACATTGAAGCACCAAATTTAGATATTGATTGCAGAGATAAAATAATTTTGACTCTGGCTTAACCTTTCTTTACACTCGGTTACTGTTTCTTCAACTAATGATAAAGTAAAAGTATTTTTATGAGAAAACGTACTTTAAACGTAAATAATTCTATAGAAATACAAAATTTAGAGATTGATTGTAGAGATAAAATAATTTCGACTGTGGCTTTACCTTGTCTTTACTCTCGACTGTCTTCTTTCGCTTAGCATTGGCGACTGTGGAATTCTCATTGCTCTCTGGCGACTCCCAGGCCCTCTTAGAAGAGGCTCGACTTCCCTTTCCCCCCAGAGGAACGACATGACTGGGCTTTGGTCTGGAGTAGGAGGTAGTGTTGGCCGAGTTGGACAAAGGACTGTTGGTCCTTGAAGGAAAGAAAGAAACAATGATATTCCTCTCTCTCAGTCCTCGACGATACACGAAGCACCGAAGAATTTACTGATAAGAGCCCTACAAGTAATCAGATCACTCTACAATCATGTGTATATAGCTTACTGTAAACATTGCCCACGACTGTCGATGAAAGCCTGGGCCTCTGCTGATGTGTGAAACTTCTTGAATACCGGACCAGGAAATTTATTCACCTGGCTCTTGCATTCGTCCCTGAAATTAAAAAAATATCATATAATAAATATATATTTTTAAAAACGATGTTTTGATCTTTGTTGAAAAAAAATCTTTTTGTCACTGAAAAAAAAAATCGTGAAATGAGAAAAATGATCAGTTTGACAAAGGTGAGAGATTGTTGTATTAATTCTTGCCATGTACGATAAATCCCGGGTTTTCGTCCTTTGGCGACGGCGTAGTAAAAACTCATTGCGTTTATGTTATTTCTGGCGAAAAGAGATATCAGAGTTTTTACAGATGCTAACATTATTCGAGAGTAATCCAGATTTGTGGGTAAAAATGCTCGAATACATTGTTTATTATGGGGCGTTTGTTACATACTTTGATAATAAGTTAAATTGATTAAACAAAAAAAAACTACAAATATTTATCTCAACAGTTTTTCGTGTCAACGAAATCATGCAAGTTTACATGCCGAATGACTGAAACGCGAAATTCTGCCAGAGATAATAGAGGAATGTTGTCTATCCTGCGAGTTGCTCGGAGAGCTGAGAGAGGGCCGCTTCGTCAACATCTTTGCCTGCCGTTCTGTGCTATCTGCTCGACGCTCAGAAATTCCCATTCGCACGAGTTTACCGGCGCCACCGAGCCGGAAATAAAAACTTAAGGAGAAGCGCTTCACGCTCGTCAAATAGATTGCCAAATTTATAATTTATAAAGTGGTTTATACAAACTTTTACGATCGAATTACGATCGATTACTATTGAATATCTAGACGGTGAATTCGTACAGCATCTTTAGAGGAAGCGAATGAGCCGTGATTCCTCAAAATTGAGCAAAAATTACGGATTATTCTTTGAAAAAACTGAACGAATATGTGTCTTTTCGAAAATTGGCACAATTCAGTTAATATTTTTGCAAATTCATTGCAATTCATGTTTTCACACGTTAAGGACATCCACTGTAATCAATAGATGCGTAAAGTATACGCTGAAGGGTGCGTAAAGTACATTATACACGCTTAAGGGTGCGTAAAGTACATTACACACGCTTAAGGGTGCGTAAAGTATGATCGGACCGATGTGCGCATGCACCGGGTAATTAATTATCGTGTTGGATACTTTGATGATACGGTAAATTGAGGAAACAAAAAAAAACTCCCCACATTTATCTCCCCAGTTTTTCCGTTCAACGAAACACAGACTCGCGAGCGCACGCAAGTTCGCACGCCGGATCGCCGAAACGCGCAATTCTACCGGAGATATAACAGAGGAACGTTGTCCGTCCTGCGAGTTGCCCCGAGAGCTGAGAGATGGCCGATTCGTCAAAATATGTTACCTTCAATTCCGCGCTGTCTCCCCGACACTCCGAAATTCCCATTCGCACGAGTTTGCCGGCGCCACTGACCCGGAAACAAAAAGTTAACATCGCTACCGGAACATATGTACATTAATACACTATAGTGTATATTCGCGAATAGAACATTTTTTTTTCTGTATACCCCCTCGCACGAGCGTACGGGCTAACCAGCCGCACGGACGAAAGTTTCGCCCGTGTATATTCGGTGTTTATTCGCAGTACAACCGCGGACGTATATCTCGTGCGAGAGTGGAACATTTCCTTTTTTTTTTCTTCTTTTTCACGTGCCAACGAGCGCGAGACTGCGGTCGGGCAAACACAGTGTCTTTCTCTACAGTTTCTCGTCTTCGCGAGGAACGGTCAGGAGACGGCAGAGCGAACCACGGAGAGAGACATATATTTTTCGATCGGTTCGTTCGCCGCACAAGCTCGCCACTACGCGCTGCACCACTGTGGAATAAAACCTCGGACTCTTCGCTGTCTGTAGTATTAGAAAAAAAAAGAAAAAAAAAACACAAGAATAAATAAAAAGAGATTTTTTTTCTTCGCGCGATGTCGACAGCGGACGAAGTTTTCGACAGCTGGGAAGAAATGGAGGAGTCCGGGGTAAGTTGGGGACGAAAAAATGAAATGAAAAAAAAAAAAGAGAATCGTCTCAGCCTCGCTGAGCCTTAGTTCGACGATTAGGCCAAGTGGCGTTAACCTCCAACGGGCCGAGGAATCCTATCAAGTGTAATTATAGCATTGATAAGAAAAAAAAAACGTGCCCTATTATTGTTGTCCAGGCAGAGCTCTAAATATAGAAACAAAAAAAAATAGATCGCGCGACCTTGCGAGAGCTACGAATTCCGCCGAATATTATTTTTCTCTTTAACTTCTTTTTTTTCATCTTCTTTTTAAATCTGCATTTCAGGCCCTGGACAAAAAGCTCAATGCTTTGCAGCTGAACAACATGGAAGCGCTGGACGACAATCAAGGACCAAAGTAGGTGACCGTACGCGTAAGATAGAAATGAATTTTTTTTTGAAATCTTGGAATCCCTGTCGGACGAATCAGCTGGCGAACATATGTTGGCTGCTTAATTGCTTGGCGCAGAAAATTCAGAGAAATTTATTTATTTTTGGAATAAAATTTACATTCTTTGGTACAAAATTTTTAAATAAAATTTACTGAAGTTTCGCAAGTAATGTTGATTAATTGTGGATGTATTTTGGTTTAATATAATATAAATCTAATGCCATACGTCACTCGCTAGGGCGCCAAAATTTTTTTCGATCTGGAGTTCAAACTTAAAGTCAAAAGCTCAAGTTTCAATTCAAGATAAGATTCGAGGTTTCAATTTGAAATGAAATTGAAGTTTTAATCAGAGATAAAATTCAAGTTTCATATCGTCGTAAAATTCAACTTTTCACTTTGGCAAAATTCAAATTGTCAATTAGAAAAATAATGTCCAACACGAAAATAAACTTAGAAAGTTGAGTTAGTTAACGATAAATTCGAACCAGAAAATGAATTTAAAAAATCTGAAACCTGCATATTGCTTTCTCATAGAGAAAGTTTACTTTTTATTTGTCTTAAATAATTTATCTTCCCGGCTCTCTCTACTTTCCGACCCTATTTGCTGGTTTAACCCTACCGTTGACTAATTTTTCGTCTCCCGATTTTCTTTTGCAGCCTGACGACGGGCAAGGGCACCCCGACGAGAATGATAATCCTCGGCGAGGACGGCGTGCGTTCGCAGTACACGCCGCCGAGGCCGACGGTGAAAATCCTGAAGCGACCGCAGCGCGACTCGCAGGGCAGCGGCGACGGACCAATGACGAACGGCGACAAGCCGAAGCAGCCAATCAAGTCGCTGAAGCAGCGCGAGCAGGAGTACGCCGAGGCGAGGAAGAGAATACTGGGCGAGGAGAGAAGCCCGGAGGAGCAGCTCGCCGCCCAGGAGATCAGCAAGATTCAGCCCAAGCAGGGAAACCCGTTGCCGGGTAATTTTGGAAACCTGCCGGGCAACGTCGTGCGAATGCCGATCGGACCGGACGGAACGCGGGGCTTCAACGTGCGGAGGTAGCGCGTAACGCGAGGATCATTCCTCTCTGCCCATCTTAAATCTCTTCAAATTCTCCTCTGAGCTATGCGCGCGTGGGGTGATGACGGAGAGACGGCTATGAGGCCGAACAGCAGTGAGCAGCTTCATGCTCCCTAAACTATCGGGAGAGGAGAGCAGCGCGAACTTGGGAAAAAAAGATCGATCGAATGAGAGTCGATCGAAAGGGAATCAAAAAATAAATTAAAAAAAGACAATTACAGAAAAAAGTCGCCTGCCTCCTGTCGGCCGAGTACTGACCGTTGAACTAACTGACAAACATCACAATTTCCAACGACGAAAACGAAGAGCAAAGAATACGAAACGCCTCGTCGAGAGGCCACGCGTTGGAACGCGGACACGAAAGAGCCATCGTTCACCGTGACACTGTTCATTGCCAATCTACGTTTTTTTTTCGTATCTTCATCTCGATTGATCGGTTTTATTTTTCGTCTTTTTTTTCCTTCTCTCTTCCTTTACTTTGTGATACGTCGAATCAGAGTCAGTAAATAATAATTGATAGATGAATATAACTTATAATGAATGAAAAAAAAAAAACAAATTGATAACAGTCGTCTCTCTCTCTCAAGTGTAACTTCGAGTAAAAAAATGGTTTCTTTTTTTATATATATAAATCATATTTGTAAATATATATTGTTGCTCCGAGCCATTGGAGAGCGTCCGTCGAGCGCGGATATTTCTTGTATTATATTGTAATAATAATGATAATGATGATAATAAAAAAAACTTTGAAAAATCATCACTGATCGACGACAGAGTTCGATCGATGGTTTGCTCTGCGCTTTACACGATAACAGGAATTTTATTTGAGCCCCGCTTTTTTCGAGGCACGAAAATAATTTTCGAACAATCACGCGCATGCGCGTTGGTTGATCGTGTTGCCGACAATACACGACCGCTGAGGATCGCAAAGTAGAAAAAAATTAAAGCTGTACAAATCGTCGGACGAAATTGAAAAAAACTGAAAAGTAGTTTATCGCTTTTGTCGATTCTCGATTTGTACGCGAAGTGGGAAGAAAAAATAAAAGTTGAGAGTTCGATAAACGCGAGATTGGCGAGCGAGGCAAGAGATGAAAAAATAGGGGTCTTAGAATCGTATGCAAGGTAGAAAAAAATTAAGGTCGTACAAATCTTCGTACGAAATTTAAAAAATTGAAAGTCAAGGTTTATGAGCGGATAAAAAAAAGATTTCTGAAATGTCTTAAAAACATTTCACAAATCTTTTTTAATATTAACGAAGTATTCTTTTTAATATAACAAAGCAAAAAAAAAAGAAATTCACGAACGTGAGTAAGCAAAAGCAAACAAGTTTATCGCCTTCATTGTTCTTTGACTCGTGCGCGAAGTCAGAGAGACGAGAATAAAAGTTCAGAGTTCGATAAACGCGAGATTGGCGGAGGGAGAGGGGGATAAAAAATAGGGGTTGCTGCTTTCGCCCGCGACTCACAGCGGCGAGCGCGAGGCGCGAGCTGCAATAACCATGAATGAATGAAGGGAGATGGAGACACGGTTACGTAGCTCCCCTCCCGGATGGAGTGCACAGTGGTTACCGCGAGGAGGTATGGCGCATGTCGATCCTGTATTCTGTTATCGGCACACGCCAGACGCGACGTCGCACGACGTACGGGAGGAAACGGGCGATAATAAAAGGAGGCTGTTTATTGTCACGAAACCGTCGAAATGGCCGGATCGAAGTTTCCCAACGAATTCTTGCCGCAAGTTCGATGAAGTGCTGAAGTAACAATTACGAGAGTACAATTTTAAGAGTCATTAATATACGATATATATATATATATATATATATATATATAGACAACGTAGAACAAAAATAAGAATACACAAAAAAGGCCGGTCGATGATCGTTCAGTCGAGTCGTGAAAGGAACGACAATATTATGGCAGAATCGTCGGGTCCGATACTTCACGTAATCGTCGTCGGTTTTCACCACAAAAAGGGCTGCCAGGTGGGTTAAGGACGACCTCCGACTGTCTCTTTTTTTCGCCGCGAACAATAGTTCTCGAATCTCGCGTATCGATTTTTTTTTTTTTTTTTTATCGAATTTTTGTTACCTGGTTATTTTTGTCGTATTTTGAACAGGTGGAGTACTCATTTCCCCCGCTGGTGCGGGACGCTCCGAACGAGTGTCCACTGGGATGGAAGTACTTGCCGACTTTGGCACTGCCGGACGGCTCGCATAACTTCGACGAAGACACTGTTTACTTTCATCTGCCGAGTCTCAGCGACCCTAAGAAAACGGTTTATGGAATTTCGTGCTTCAGACAGATACCGGTCGAGGTACTCGTTTATACTTTTTCAATTCGCTGTTTACTCGTTCAAACCAGTCGATTTATTTATTGATTTATTCGTTTATTTATTGGTAGACGGCAAGTTGTTTTTATTCATGTTGATTGATATTTATTGACGGATCGCTCCTTTTAAAGCTAGAAAAAATAATACATTAAGTTTTTTTTATAACTAGCGTACAGTCGCACGCGCTCTCTTCTGGCTTAAGAACATATATGAAACTAAATTTATAACAATAGATAATATTGAATTGGTTTACTTCTTACTTTTAAATTTTAAATATAAATTTTCCTTTCTAATAACATGATAAATCTGTACAGCTCAATAATAATAATAATAATAATAATAAAATATTTCTTGTTTGTTGTTTTAAATAAACAAAGAAACAAGACAATTAATATTTAACACTTTGCACGTTAAGAGAATAATTGTACAGAGTAGCGAACAGTAAACCGTTGACTAGCAGATTACTTGAAGCGAAGAATTTGCTTTGATGCCACTGTGTTGAAGTTCTGAACAGTTGGCTCGATTGGCGATATGATCATTTTTTCATTTTTGGGACTTGCAGAAACTTAAAAATCTTACGTCGGACATCACCAGAGGAACGGTGCAGAAGTCTGTGTGCGTCCTCAGCACGCTGCCCCTCTATGGGCACATTCAGGTCAAAATGGCACTCATAACTCACGCGTACTTCGAGGAGGGGGACTTCAGCAAAGTTTCGCTACTCGAGGATACCTATCGTCATCTCAACGCTTGCATGAGCACCGAGAGTCAGATTCCACCTCAAGTCTTCGTCGGTCAGTCAGTCGAGAGACTTCAATTCGTTTTTCTTTCTAAATTTTTGCGGAGTCGTGTTCGCCGTCTGTGCGAGCTGGGAAGTAAAAAAATTTCGATCGCGAGACGAATTTTCGTCGTTTCACAATTTTTTGCGGGACAAGCAAAATTTTAATTTTCTATGACTTTAATATTGTTTTAACTTTTTATCAAAGTACAAAGTTATCAATCGCGAACTTGCCGGAGAGCGGCGAGGCAAATTTTCGTCGTTTTATAATTTGCAACGGAAAAATAAAAAAAAAACAATTATTTTAAATTTTTCGATCGACATTTTCTCGAAATCGCGAGCAAAAATTAATGATAGTACATAAATTAATGAGTTATATTCGCGAAGCGGTTATTTATTGACGCATTAATTATACATAAATCTCACCCGGTAATAATTTCTCGTCGTTCCCGCACGAAATTCTCGAAATTTATTCAGCGCCATAAATTTCATTCGATCTAATGATTCTGGACAGTTAGACGATTTACTTCATCGTTGCATGAATTATCGTCGTCGGGACGGGGATCGAAATTTCGGAGTAAAATCTAAGCAACATTTTTGGCAAAATTTCCGCGCACGACTAAAATAAAATAATCCTATCGATATATTTTTATTTGCAGGTCTGTCGGCGAGGGATTTCATACTCCAGTTTCGTCACAAGGCTCTTCTTCTCTTCAAGCTACTGTTGCTCGAGAAGAGAGTCGTGTTCTACCAATCTCCCGTGCAGCCGCTCTGCGTTGCGATTCTCACTCTTCTGTCGCTGCATCCGGGAATGATCGAGAGTGGCCTGCGAGAAGCCGCCTGCGTCAAGTACGTTCATCAGTTATAAAATTCTAAAACCTGAAATGGAAACATGATAAAATTAGCAATCGACTGCTCATCGAACAGTGCGCAAAAAAGATTATTTAATCGATTTATTTTATTGGTCTTATTGATTTTATAATAACGGACAAAGACCAATTACCAGTGATTCAGAATCAGAGCGAGAAGTAAATGACTTGAAATTAGAATTAAATTAAAATTAATATAATAACGAAGCTCATTCATTTATTTATATTATTTATTTTTAATAATAATAATAATTCTTTTTTTATCGTCAGACCATCGCGGCCGATGTCGCCGATACCGAATTTCGACGAGGACTTGATCGAATCTTCCGATTGCAACGATTCGAATATCTCGCGCGATTCAGCGCCGGCGACGCCGGAGCGTCGTCAGCGTCGGGACGACGAGGTCGTCGCGAGCGATCGTGCCAACGAAAATGTTTGTCTCAACGACAATAAAACGATCGAAACGATGGAGGGCAAGTGCATGGACGACTTGACAAATTTGATGAGAAAAAACAACAACGAGGAGGAGACCGTCGAGAGAAAAGTCATCGTCGTCGACGCAGGCGAGGAACGCACTGCGAACACGCTCGATCCTTTGGATACGACGAGAGCGAAATACTCGTCGGACGCGAGAGACAACGTGCACAGAGTGCAGAGCGGCAACGCCATTAATTTAGGAATGGGCGACATTGTCGTGGAGAACGTTTTGCCTCGTGACACGAGCAGCGACGCCCTCTCCGAAGCTCGGGTTACGTCGAACATGATGCAAATCGCTCACGTCGATCCCGAACAATGCGGTCTGCCACTTAAGCTCTTTTCGAAGGTGAGCATTTTTTAGTTATCTTTTTTTTAATTGACTTTACCGATTATTCGGCAGTGAATAATTATCGGTTGCATTTTTTCGAAGGGTTATCTCTGCTTGCCATATTTATCGCTGCCATACCTCGATCTCCTGGGCGACGTCAATGTAACCGGCTACATCGTCGGCGCGACGAACGTGCTTTTCAAACAGAAGAAACAACTGATAGACGTTTTGATAGAGGTAAAAAAAACTGTTCGACAAATCATCGCCGAATTTATATGACGTTTTTATGAGGTTGAATAGTTGATAAATATTCCTGAGAACTTTTTTCCAACCTTCATTCCACAAAAAAAAATTATTATTTGTCGTCTCAAAAAAAAAGTAACAATTTTTTGGCTATTTTAACGGGTTTGATTTTTCACGAATTTTTACCGATAGGTGGAGAGCGCGAGAATCGAGGCGAACGATCCGGAGCTTAGACGGCAGTTGCACCTGACGACGGAGGATCTCAGATTCGCCGATTACGTCGTGAGACACGTCGCCGAGCCGCGGAAGGACGTGTTTCTCGACGGGGTCGGCTGGGAGGGCGGCGACGAGTGGATACGAACGCAATTCCGCGTTTACTTGCTCAGCCTCTTGAGAACGTCGATGCAGCAGGACAGCCGACAGACCGACCACTTCAACGGCGCTTTCGTCGCCGCTTGGCGATGCACGAACAATTACGAGGCTTGGTGCAGCTCCAAGAAAAATGATATCAACAACGTCGAGCCTGGCCACCCGTTTGCCGGACAGCTCTCCGTTCAGGACATGAAACTCCGACTCTCGCAGTAAGAAATCTCGCAGTTGCGGTAAAGACTTAAGAGCTTGTGTAAATGGGTAAAAACGTATGCATATTACGTGATTTTTTTTCTCGGTAAATAAAAGCTTTATTGATTTAATTTTCATAGGGTAGATGGAGGATATATTTTAAAAAATTTTAGGGATTTTTTAATTCAATTTTATTGTTATTATGTATTTTTTTCGGTTGGCGTAAACAATTTTTTTTTTGCAAGTTCATTTCATTAGAAACAAAACTTTTAATTGTTTCTTAACTAATTATATATGAAGCGATCTTTTGCAAAGGAAAAAAAATGGCTAACTGGGGGCCATTTGAAAAAAAAAATCGATTTTCCCTAATTTTTCAACACTGAATCATTTTTAAAAAATTATTATTTAAAAAAATATGAGACCGTCAAGAACTAAAGAGTCTGTTGAAGTATATCGGTACAAATTTTCATGAAAATGCATCGAGCCATTTTTGAGATATCCGGTACACCGACCTTGAAAATCACGATTTGAGGAAAATGCGTTCAAAAGTTCGGCCACGCCGCATGCTTCGCAACTTTGCACATAACGGTCTCTTACTTTCGGAGTTTTTTGAATTTCGACATAAAAATTTCAGAGAATATTGTTGACACTGCAAACTATTAGAAAATAAAAATCGAAATTTCAGTGTGACGTAAGCCCTTAAGGATGCATCACACGTACATTCCCAACATTCCAATTTTGTTAACAATTAATTTGTTAAATAACTTGTTGGTAACTTTTTTGGCGTTATTGTTATGCAAAATCAAAGTCTTGAGATCATTAATACGGCTGATATTTCTCCCAATTTTTCGCACATCGCGAAGTACTGAAATTTTTATCGAATTAAACTTTTGGTCGTGAATTTGTGTGTGATGCATCCTTAAACAATAATATTAATTACCGGGAACTAAAAAAAAACCTTTTGACCTGGTAAAATTTTATTTTAGTACAATGCAGAATACCGAGAGCGGAAGGAAGATAAACCAGGCGATGGCGACGACCGGGCGAGCGGTCGCGACGACGGGAAAAGCTGTCGGTAAGTTCTGCAGATTAGCCAAAAAAAGATAAAAATGAACACTTAGTGGAATTCAAAAGAGACTCGTTGTAAAAAAATCTTGAAGGCGGCGCGATCTCTCAAGCGCGGGGCGCCTTCTCGAACTGGTGGAGCACCCTGACAACCATTCAGCCGCTCGACGTCGAGGTGAGAGGCGACCTTCCGGGCGACGAAATTCAAAAAATGGAAGACGAGCCTGGACTGGAAATAATCGACGTTATCGCGACCGATCTCAAGCCTCCGACGGTTAGCAGTACGGCGGACAGCACCGTCGCCCCCGCCGACTAGCGATCGTCGCACACGATTTTCTTTTGTACAGACGAGCAGAACGTTTTATGCCTCGACAAAGCTTTCAGCATCCATTCGTAATACGTAGATCTCGAAACTCGATTTTTTTTTATCGCGTCATTATTTATTGTCGATCATAGTCGCAGGATAGATTTGTTTATAGTTATTTATCGGATGTGTAAATTTGTTGTTTTCGTAAAAAAAAAAAAAAAAAGAAAAAAAATATCTTAGGCTCTCAAATCGTAAGAGCGATTGGATGTAAAATTTAAGTTCGAAGTTGGATTCAAACTTCGCTCGATTTTGGCACTAAAGTTTGAACCCGACCTCGATTCGCTATGTAATGTGTGACGACGTTAGTCATTTATAATAACTCGTGAAATTAAATTTGAGCTCGGGTCCGAAAAATTCGAGCCCGCAGCGACGATGAGTTTCTGCTGTTGCAGGAAACGGAAGGGCAATATTTTGCAGAATCGCAGGAATCTTTGTTTTTGTTTTCATTGTTTTTTTTTGTTCATTTATTATTATAGTCATTTGTTATTATAAAAAAACGCTCATTTATCGATGCCATCGCGCGACACATGTATTATATTTTTTTATTCATGGGCTAGCCCACTTCGCCCGTGAACGTGATATATTTTATTTCCATGGGTAAAAGCATTAATAAGTAAATAGTTTGTAAGAGTTCGACTCAATCGCCCATTACGCCCCTCTAAAAAAAATCGATCATGTACGAATTAACTTGAACTGATCTGTAAAACTCGAATTCGTAGATTTTTAACGAGATTTCACCGTATCCGAGACGTAAAAGCTCCGTATTATGATGAAAAAAATAAATAAATGTTAGATCTATGAAAAAATGTTGCGCTACTTTTCTGTCACGATTGTGTGGTATTTTTCGATTTCATCGATGTACATTTTTTGGACAATTTTTATGAAGCAAAATCTGGGGAAGAAAAATTAATTTCGAAACATATACAATTAAAAAAAAATAAACAGCTCCGCATACAAAAGAGCTTTAAATAATTACAATCAGATCTGCATTATGAATTGCATTCCGTGAAAGCTGGACAAAAATTAATCCTATCCCGAAAAAAAAAAATTAATTTCGAATCGTATACAATTTATTTTCTGTAAACGAACAGCTCAGCGAACGAAATGAGCTTTAAATAATTAAAATCGGATTTGCCTTACGGATTGCGCTTCGTCAAAACTGGACAAAAATAAATCCTGTCTTCTTCATCATCCGATCAAATATCCTTTCCCACTCACCGGCAAACACGCGATTAAAAAATCTACTTTGCTAAAAAATGAACAAACAATTGTTATTTATATTTATTTTTATTATTATCGCACAGCTGAACAAACATGTTATAAAACATTAAACGATTAATCTTCGTATGTTAAATCGCTGCCAATCTGCAACTTCCGGAAGTAATAAATTCCAAAGTCTAAGGCACGTTTACACGCGTTCGATGTTCTTCCGGTAGCGCGGGATAGTTTGCTAATCTCGGTTTGCAATTGCAGCGACCTCAGTTCGCGGTCTCTGCTTCCGCTTCTCGCTGCCTTACCGGATAGAAAAAACTTATGAATCTCAAAGTTTGAATAACAAAAACAAAAACATCGCAACGTCAGGGGCGGTCGGAGACGCGACTGTCCCGCGAGGAAGCCGCGAGCCGAACGAAAATTGGATCAGTTTTTTTCAAAGACGTTCCATAGAATTGGACATGCAGTTGATCGTCCCCGGTGTCACGAGGAGGTGTTGCAGTGCGCCCAGCGGTTACGCCTCCCACTCGGATCGCCGAGTACTACAATACGCGTCTCCTCTCTCGATACCTCCGGTATCGTAGCAAATCAGGCCCGCACCGAGCCCGTACTCGATCCAAATAACACGATGCACACTCGTTCGAGCTCCGTCTGCGTAGTGTGTCGGAGAGTCCGAGCCCCATTAGCTATATAGTATACGACTGCGATTCTCGTAAAGAAGAGTCACATTCGCGCAGCGAACCTCCTCGATCGGTTGTCGCAAGTGGCGGTGTATCGGCCGGGTGAGAACGAAATAATAATAATAATTAAAAAAAAAAAAAAAGAAAAAAAAAACATCGAACAAAATCGTCAGAACCGAGACCGCAAAAATGTCTCTCCGCAACGTATCGTGAAAAGACAGCCTCAAGAAAAAAAAACAACTACGAGGTATACAAAGAAAAAAAACGAAAAATTGTCGAATCGAAAAAGGCGTTCAGTAAGTTCAAGAGAGAGTATAACGTCGGTGATCGCGCTTACGCGACGCGCACCTCCCTGGTGTCTCCTCGTCGTCTCCTCTTCGCCTCCGATTCCCCCCCCCCCCTCTCCGGCGGTTCGGAACACATCACACACACACACGCGCGCGCATTGTGTCCCGAAGCTCTCTCATTCGCATCGCTTCGCGTTCCTCCTCGCCATGCAGCATGAAACGCGAGCCGTTTCGCCGGTAACACTCGGCCGTCAGCGGCCATCTTCCAGATCACAATTTTTTTCTCTAGTCTTGTAAATCTCTCCGTGTAAGAGAAACAAACAAAAAGAACGATAAACGTTGAACGGACGAATCCGAACGAGAAGATCCAGAATTCGAGGAAGCTGTGAAAAATAAAAAAATAAAACAAACAAATTATTTTTAAAAAATAATAATATCCATATTAGATATAAAAATAAAAGCCCGAGTGCGCGCTGCTCGTGACTCGTACGGGAGATACACAAAACACGCGTGCTCGCACACAGTGTCTCGCGTTTATCTCTCGTGAATCAAAACTATTTGCGGTACGTTAATCGTGTGCGAGTGCGCGCGGCGTGTTCGACGTTGGGAACAGAAAAAAAAGAGGAGAGGAATAAAAAAAAAACAAAGAGAGGAGACGCGTTCGTGCAGAGGGAGAGAGGGGAAGAGATCGTAGAGTTTAGAGTGCACGAAGTTTAGTGCTCGAGGAAATTCCGTGTGCACGGGTGTAGAGAGCGTCGCTTGTCGCGCATCTGCGGCGAATTGTGTGTATCACAGCGGTGAACGAAACTACGGAGAGCCGAGGGGAGAGTGAGAGAGACGCGCGCGCGGGTTTGCAAGGTGAGAAAGACGGTCGACGTTTGGACGTTGAGAGAAAAAAAATCGTCGAGCCGAAAGCGAGCGGAAAGCTCAGTGGAAATGACGAAAAGCTCGGGAAAGAATTCGCGCCCGAGCCGCTGAGAGAGGAGATCGTCGGAGCTCGGAAAGTTCGCGCTGCGGACTTCGCCAGGGATTAACCTCTTCGCGGAACGGTGCGGGAGAGAGCCGGAATGACACAGCGCGGATAAAGGAGACGAGGAAAATTTTCGGAGACGAAACGAATAATACGCTGGATGGTTTAGCCGAGATCCGCCGACCCCGCTTGTCGTCGCCGCTACCGACAATCTCCTATATATATATATATATATTGTACACACATATATATATATATATACACAGACTATATATCTATAGAGATATATAACTATACGCGTTTTCTCGTCTCTCTGCGCCCGTTCGTGGTTCCACGAGAGTCAAGTGTTCCGAGCTCGAAGTTGGACGACGCATCGGATATCTCTGTGTGTGCGTGTCGCGTGTGTTTCGTCGAAAGGAGAGACTGCGAGAGGCGCGGGACTCTCTCTCTCTCTCTGGAGACAGGAAGAAACTCGAAACGGGGAGGATATAAGCAAGATTAAAAAAAAAAGTGTCAAGGATTGTTCAAGAATTTATTAAAGAGAAAAGACTGAAGAAAAGATAGTAATAATTCGCATAACAAGAGTGGTCGAAGCAGAGTTTTCGAGTGTTCGAAAAGGAAACTTCGTGAAAGAGAGAAAATAAAGGAAAAGCCTAAATGAGCGACATGTCAGAATCGGCGAATCGTCAAACTATCGGCGAAAGATTCTCGTACAGGCCGCGGATTGAGACGACTACGGACCTTCCGTAACCGCCCGAAAAAATCGACCTATCGATTCTCTCCGCTCTCTCTCTCTCTCTCTCGCCCTCTCTCTCCCTCCACCCAGTCCTCTCGCTCTCTCGTTCGCTCTCTCTCTCTCTCCCGATTCACACACACGCGCGCGTATCTAAACCCAGGAGGAACACGCTAATGGTGGCACATTATTCGTGCATCGTACTACGGGGTAACCTCAAAACAAAAAAATTACGCCGACAGTCCGCCGGAAGCAAATATCGCGAGTGTGTTCGGTCGCCGATATACATTTTTTTTTTTTCGCCACTTTCGTTCCTCGACGCGGTCGTTGGTTCTCGACGGGAGGAAAATTTGATCGGGATCAAAATTTGTTTTAGAGTCAAAGTGCGCGGGCGAGGGTACGCTGGGAATCGACGGAATGTAGACTAACGGGAGAACAACAGGTACAATCAGAGCTTTCGATCGGCAACAAAATTTTCAGTTTTTTATTTATTCATTAGTTCTTTTTCATTAGTTCTTTTAAAAAATTCACTTTTTTCTAGTCTTTTTTTTATTGGTTTTTTTTTCAACGAGGCGAGACGAAAAACTGTGATTGATGAGTGAGATTTTTTTATACATATACATATATAGATAAATATATATTTTTTGCTGGTTTTTCTGTTCTTTAAAGACTTTCATTTTTTCTAGTTACATTTGTCGCTTTCTTTTGTTTTTCTTTGTATTTGTTGAGTCGAGACGAAATAACTATGTTTGATGAATGAAATTATATATATATATGTATTTTTTTTTTTTTTTGTATTTTGTTGGATCGACCAATGTATTGATCTTGGGTGTTGCGATCTGTTTTCCAGAGTGCGAAGGAGCTAAGAGCTGCCCGACAGTGCGCCGAGTGAATCGTCGTCGTGGGTCTCAGTTTTTTTGTTTAAATTGAAATTGATGGACGAATGATGTACGCGAAGTACGGTGGGAGGGAAACTGCGAGTGCGTTCAAGATGTACTCATTCGGGAAGGAGATCCGTGTTGTGATATAATACAGATCGGACGAGGGGTGCAAGGATATCTGTGTGGTTTTTTAATTTAAAAAAAAAAACAACAACAAAAAACAACAGCGAGAAAAACAAAAGTTAAAAAAAAACAGTGCCAACATTGCAGATGGATAAACAGGGATGACTGATAACTGCTGGAATTCAGGTGGCGGTACGTATACATATAATTGTTACTCATCTTCGCATTAGTACCAGCGCTGACGAGTTCTGATCTTTGTCAAATTGGAACTGCTCGTAACTCAAATTTTTTTCGAGCAGTAAAAAAAAAACCACAATCGACCAACCGTTTATTGTTCTGGAGATGAGTGCTTATGGTCCAGGCTAAATTTATCGCTCGATTTGTTTTTAGATCCTAATCGACGAATTTATGAAAGACAAATTAGAGAAAAGGGTCAAATGGCCAATCGGCGTTTTGGTCGTTATTGCACTGAAAAACGGCTCGTAGGAAAATATAGAAAATGCGAGAAAAACGAAAGGCTAAAAAAATATAAAAAATGAAGATAAATCTATCAGATTTATTTAGAGATACGGGAGGGACGAAGCATGAGCCTCTTGGGTTCGTTTTTTTAGGGACTAAATAGATGACAATAACGATAAAAGTTTTTCGAAGCGAAAATTGGACGAACGAACTGATCGATTACTCGAGTTTGATCCGCCGTAGAGAAAAAGACATGAGAAAAATAAATAAATGATACTAAATAGTGAGACAGTCAGTTCGGGGGTTCTCGTAAACCGGAAGTGAAAATTCGCTATCAAGATGGCGCCACACTGGGATCCTTGAAAGAGGAGGAGGCGGAGGATCGGGACTCCCTGCTGCTGCTGCGTGCTGCTGCGGTTGCTTCTGATTCTGCTTCGTCGGCGTGTGTAGCACCGCAATCCGTTACGAGAATTATCTCACTGCCGGCCATTGATGACCGCCTATCTAAATAATTTCGAACCATTTTCCGGGCTTCTTCGACCGGCCTCGACGATCCTCCACTCCGTGAAAAGCCGCTATAATCGAACTCGATTAAATCACCCAATATAACCGCGCAACGTTCTTATTTCACGGTCCAGGAAATTACTATTATCGCGAGAAAGAATTAAAAAATTCAGACAACTTTCTTTTTCTCGCTAACATTTTTTACACTTTTCGATCAAAGATAACCGACCGGTCTTTCCATTAAATATTTATCCGATCGAGTTTACAGGAAACTCATTAGAATTCGTATGTAATATATTATGTTACATGATATATAACGTTATATTTTTTAACAAAAGGGTTTTTTTTTCGTTGACAAATAAATAAAATACGGAATATTTCATATCGAATTTATCGAAACAAAAAATGTGTAATATGTTCATAACTATGTAACGTATTACAGGCAATATTATATTTCTTTACAAATGGGTTTTCTTCCGTTCGCAAATAAATAAATTATTAATCGATAAAATACAAAATATTTCGATCCAATTTTACAATTCGTGCCGAGGCTGAAAAAAAAACAAACCCAATAGAAAAATATTTCAAGAAATAGGTCTTGCGAAAAATTTCACGGCCATTTTACCAGCAGACGGTACAACGCGGAGAGGGTAAATATTATGTTTGCCTCGCCGTTTCGGTCCGTACGACTCGAGAGAGTCTCTGCGAGGAGCTCGGTGGAAGTTGGCCAGGGTTGTTCTCGCGGTGCGATAGGGCCAGGGTACATCGCGTGTCTACGTGCATTTACCTCCGGCCGAAGGGAAGAGCACTAAGACCCGTAGTAAGCCGCGAAGAGGCGTAAGCGGAATGAGAGGGAGAAGGTAGCGAATAGAGCGAGCGCCCAAAGCCACCAAGCGGCGGGTGTCGACACTCGACGGGTCAGCCTCAGCATCTCGGTCTTCTCTCCTCTTATTCCATTCTCCTTCTATTTTTTTTTTTTCTTTCTTTTTCGCTTCTTCCAATCCACTCTTCTTCTCGCGAGATTCGCGAAACCTCTTCTGCTTCTCGCAGAAAACTTTCCCGTGCGGATTAAGTTGAGAGACGCTGACTTATTCTCGTTCATTCGTTTACCTTCTTCTCGTTACAATTTCGCGCACACCCTCGTCACGTGGGAGGCTCGTTCAATCGAGCGGAAAGGAACGTGGCGCTTCAATGCAATTTCGTGTGAATCCTTCGATCGACCCTCGAGCATCGCAAAAATCGTCATATTTCTTACTCCCGACTGCCCGCTGGGGCAAAAAGATCGCAGTTATTAGAATACCAATTTCACGATTTCCTTTGGAAAAAAATTGTTTGTAATTTTTCAAAAATTTAATCACCTAAATTTTTTTTAAATTAATGTCGTTTCGATGCAATTTCGTGAACCTCTCGATCGACCCACAAGCTTCGTACAAGAGCGTCAGATTTTCAAAAATAAAAATTTCGCTATCTCATTATCGAATACATTTTTGGGAATACTATTTTTTATTTTTATTACATTTTTTATTATTTTTTTTAATTTCAAAGACGATTGGCACGATTTCCCGATTCGTTTCGAACTCTCGCTGGACCACTTGATTCTCCGACTCCCCTCGGTAGCAAGGAGCACCCTCAAGGATACCAGGCGAGACTCCCCCCCCCCCCCCCCCCCCGCTATAGTACTATATATAAGTATATCCCAGGCTATGCACATCTATATATATACATATATATGTGTACACTATATATTTTATATATATGTATATATACGTACGTATGCTTAGAGAACAGCAACGAGTATGCCACACCACACAACGCCGCATCCGGTTCGTGTATTGATTTCCGAGTTAAACGTATGACAAAGGTCAAAGGGTTGCGCCCGAGCGATGTTGCAAGACGACAGGTGTAGCGGGTTTTGCCTCGTTTTGTTTAATAGTTTCGATGACTGTGTCGAATTTGTATTCCTCGATATTTAGTTTCAATAATTGCTGGCTTGCGTTATTCGAATTTATAGAATTTTTATATCGGAATATAATCAGCGACGTCGTGAGATAGCGATAAAACGATATTGTAGATAAATGGAGATTGTATTGTTATTCCATATACGGCGTTGACCGCTTTTTACTTCTTCCATATTCATTTTTGTAAACTTTCGCTTATACACTATCCGATCTTGAGCTTAGACTAATACACCATGTAGTGAAACGAAATTGTAATTTCCTTATTCGTTGATCCGACCGGTTTGCATCGATCAAGAGTTTAAAATAAATTTAAAAAGGTCGGTTAGTAAAATAAACATTGAATTTTTATTACTTGATATTCCGTTCCGATAATTGATGGCTTACGTTATGCGAGTAGCATTTTTTGAGGACTATTATTATATCAGCGACATCGCGATATAGCGATAAAACTAAATTGTTGACATTCAATTTTTATTTCTCGATACTTCGTTTCAATAATCGCTGCCTTACGTTGTACGAATTCCTGTTTTTTTTTTTTTTTTTTTTTTTTGCTGACTATAACCAGCGACACCGTTATTTAGCGATAAAACGAAATTGTAATTTCCTTATTCGTTGATTCAACCAGTTTGCGTCGATCAATATACTCATCGGGATAAATTATAATACATCGCTATATCTCGAATTTTTAAATAGACATTGAAATGTTATTTCTTGATATTTCGGTCCAATAATTGCCGGTTTAAGGCTAACCGAATTTGTAGAGATTTTTGCAGAATATTATTATATCAGGTACATCCTCGAATTACGCCAAAACGAAATTGTGAACATTGATCATTTATTTCTCGATATTACGATCCAATAATTGCTGGCTTACGTTACACGAATTTGTAGAATTTTTTTGGCTGACTAAAATCAACGACATCGTCAGATAGCGATGAAACTAAGTTGCAAACATTGATCGCCGATCGAATAATTGATCATGCGCGGTGGAGAATCCTGCACTCGTTTTTCGACGCAGACTCGGCGAACGAACAACTGCAGGACAAATCAGCTGTTCCGAATACCACACGGTGTAAAAAATATTCGGACATCTAACAAATATTTCTTGCCCACAGGAAACCACTATCTTTTTCTTGTTAATAAAAAAAAAGTGTTTACAAAAATTGTTAATCTTAAAAAGAAAATTCTTAAATTAAAAAGAAAAAAATCGTTCATTGTCAAGAAAAAAAAAGTTGCGAGTGAAAAATAGTTTTGTTAAACGGACGAGCGAGTATTGAAATAAAATTTGCAATTAAATCCGCTGGAACCACGTTTCGAGATTCCTTGTTCGTTGATTCGAGCAGTTTGCGTCGATCAACATACTCTTCAGAATAAATTATAATAAATCGTTCTCGGTCGATTATTGAAATAAAATTTGCAATTAAATCCGCTCGAACTTACGTTTCGACATTCCTTATTCGTTGATTCATCGAGTTTGCATCGACCAATACACTCCTCGGGATAAATTACAATAAACACATCGTCATCTCTCTATTTCCCTTTAAGGATGCATCGCACGTACATTCCCAAGCAAAAGTTTAATTCGATCAAAATTTCGGTACTTCGCGATATGCCAAAAATCTGAAAAAAATCAACCGTATTAACGATGTCGAGACCTTTGATTTTGCATAATAATAATTCCAAAAATTGATCAACAAATCTCTCGGAAACATAACTTTTTTAAAATGAAAATGATTCGTTAATTTTCCAGAATACACGTTTGAATTTTTTTCAGATTTTTATACCATCCAGAAGTGTTTTCAATTCCCTCTCAATTTCTCTGAAACTTACGCGAAGTGAACATTATTCGCGAGGACTATCGTAATTAACTCGCACACCAATTACCTTCCAATTTTATTACTATGCATCGTTTAAATTTTCTTGAAAAAAAAGAACAAAAAAATTGACTAAAGGTCTCTCGGCTGGCACGACGTCCTATCGATTTTCGACCTGAGCGGTAGGAGACCCCTTTCGGGGTTTCGGTCGCGGGGCGGTGGGGAGGGGGGCGGTAGTCAAAGTAAAACATTTTTTCCCTGTCCATCCATCGAGCCAAACCCACAGTCCCGATACCCCCCCTTTAAATATCCGTTGTATTCTCCAAGTTGCCGAATAATCGGAGTCGATGGAATATCTGGGCTTGAACGTTTGTGACTTGTTTTACAGGCGCTGGCGTCAAGATGGAGCACTTTCAGGCCACCCTGGACCCCAGGAAGCAGGAGTTACTGGAAGCCCGCTTTCTCGGAGCGAGGGTGAGCTAGCTCTTATCCTTGAATCTTCTTATCATTTCTTATCGTCATCATCATCATCATGATTTTATTATTATTATTACTACAATTCGAAAAAAAAACATACATCCAATTCCCTTGGACTTTAGTCGTCGATAATGTCTCGCTCCGTCGGTAAAAATATCGCTGCCTAAACGCAGAAAAAAAGACCCATAAATCTAAACGTACGTAGCGCAACGTCGGTCTATCAGTTCGTTAACTCGAACAGAGGCGAAGGAATGACTTTCACCGGTTCTGAGGCTACGCGAGCAGAAGTTACGGCAATTCGCCCGCTCCATCGTGTGTATAACAGAAAACACACGGTGAATCAAACCGGAAGAGAGCAAAGCGAGGCGGAGAGTCCAGTGGTAACTGGTAGATCTGTTACCGTGTGGTGCAACCGTACACTGCCCGGCGAAGCGGGGTCGTTGCCACCCGCGCTCCGCTCCGCCGGCTATTCGGCTCACCGGTCGCTTCTTCGGGTCATTCAAGAGAGAAAAAAAAACAAAGTAAAAAAACCGTTCTTAGACTGTATTAATATGATAATTCGAAGGCTCGAGGACGATGGAACGATTCGCGAGACATTGCGGGGAGAAGTACCGAGTATGGCCGCACCGAGCGCTGCAATCGCGATTGAGCGTTTAGAGGTTAGTTAACGAACTTCCGGCCCTACTCGATATCCCTACGTATATAACACAAAAAGGTGCCTATAGGTAGACAGAGCTCTCGGCGAGTCGCAGTCGGTGCCGAAGGGGATGCGCGCCTACCGCGCGTGAGATAAAACGATCCTCTTGCGGAACGGAGGAACTGTGGCGCTCGCGCGACCTCGTCCAGTGGCTCTCAGCGTTCTTAGGGGGCTCTCTTGGGGTGGGGAGGGGGGGACTTCTCTACTGCTCTATCCGAGGGTCATCGGTCAGTGAGCCAGAGCCAGCGAGGCAGAGTCTATATACATACCACGGTACTAAAAGTAGACGAGAAGGAATTATAACAGAGGTTGAATCTCTTTATACAGGGTGTCGCAAAATTAACCCACCGATATCGACGTGTCTGGTTCATGGTTAAAAAAAAAGACAAGAAAAATAGAATTATCGATGCGTCAAAACATTCCAGGAGTTTGTAGTTTCTTCGAGGCACGAGAGCAGTCGAGGCGGCTCGAGCTACGGCCGGGCGCCCGACAGATGGCGCGCGCGTCGCGGCGGTCCCATTGGCCGCCTCGTTGCTTTCCTCGCGCTCTCGATGACCCTGTGAAAAAGTAAACATTTCGAGGAAAAAGTTTCTTCGTTATTTCTTCAACGTGAATAGATGAGCTTCCGATTCGGCGTTTTTTCGTTATCTACAATATGAATGCGCATGCGCACGGTCGTTTTTTGGTAAACATTCGCACCAGAAAAAGACCGTGCGCATGCGCAGTCGCGTTATAATAACGAAAAAACGCCGAATCTGAAGCACCTTAGATCTCGACTTTTTTGGTTTTTCTTAAAGTAGTTATTTTTTTTGAGATCGCCGTGTACATGTATTTGTCGGCGATAGGTGAATTCTCAATTGCCGTTGGGCAGGAGTGCCGTATCGAGAGAGTGAGAGGTGTGGTCGATGATCGAGGTTGTCGTCGTCGACGACGTCGACGTCGTTGAGTCGAGCGCAGTTGATACCCCGACGGTGGTGCTGCTGTCCCGATGTGTCGAACGGTGACTGGGTGGCGAGGCACCGGGGCACTCGCCGTCACGTGCTCTCCACCCGAGCGAGAGCCAGCGGCAAAGAGAGATTCGTGCCGGAGAGAGAGAGAGAGAGAGGGGGAGACGGAGACGGAGAGAACAACCTGGAGCAGCGCGCACTCGCTACCGGCGCCCCGCGACGCTCCAACGATTCCTGTCCTCCGCGTCCGATCGGTTTATCCTTCTTTCCTTCCGGAGGCGCGCGCGTTACGACACGCCGTATTTTATATTCTGCACTCGAATATTACAACTTTCGAACTAAGATTATCCCAAAATAAACAACGGCGAAAATCTTTACCAAAGTTTCTTCGCACAAGCGATTGATTTGCGTTGTGAGAAATTTAATACAAGACATATCATTATTATGGTTCCTGAGAAACACATCCCATTTTTTAAATCGACTGGGACACATTGATTTTTTGAATATTCTTTCTTCCCTTGATGAAAAGTTGGTGTGTCACGAGATTATCTCGAAATAGACCGAAATTCGATGTTTTCACAGCTGGGCTTTTATTCGTGCCGCGATTGGGCGGAGTCTTATGTCCAAGTTCGAACCCGGTAAACGTTAAGACGTACCGTGATTTTCATAATTCATCCGTTTCTGTCGCCGGCTATATGCGAGATACATTGCAGAGAATATTTTTAGATAAATTCTCTGTAACGCCGCTTCCGGTTTACAATTTTCTGTTTTCATCCGGAAGTTACGTCATAAGAGAAAACGTCACTTCCAGTCGAAAACCGAGATTTCCAAACATTAAGTGACGTTTTCCGGTATTACGTCGCTCCGGTAAAAAAAAAAAACCGAAATTTCTAAACCGGAAGTGACGTTTTACCGTATGACGCCAGTTTCGGTTGTAAACTAAAATATTGAAACGGGCAGTCGCGAAATATGCAGTAGTGGAAATACGAAAGTGATGAAATAGGCTAAAATACATCCATTGTTCATCCCAAAAATATGATTTTTCGTGCATAAGATCGAGCCCCTCAATGTCGCATTGTACTTTAGGCGAAAAAGGCCGGCGGATTAATGTTCAGCGGGCGAAAATACTTCGGAATACATTGCAGGTAACATTAGAAAAAAATAAATAAATAAAAATTCGTCAAAAAATTCCAAGACTGTATTAACTTAGCCGGCTAATATAGCTTGGCCGGCTAAAACGGATTAGCCGGCTAAGACGGCTTAGCCGGCCAAACTATAAAATCCATCAGCCGGATAAGATATTTTAGCCGGCTAAGCCGGCCTGTCAGCCCTAGTCGTGACTCACGTTTCGAGCAGAGTTGATATTCGCCCCGTGCGGTTTGCGCTCGACAAAGAGTTCCGCGGCTGAAGCATCGGCTCATAGAATCGATTAATTATCCGTACGGTCCTAACACGAGTAATGGCGGATTATTGAAATGATGTGACGACATTCATAATTAGCAGGAAGATATTCGAGTCGCGGCGTTAACGGCGCCAGCACCGCCGATCTCGTTTGTTCCGTCTTCCGAGAATCGGAGCCTCGGCTCTCCGCTCTCCTCCGTCGTTCGATCGATCGAACAGAGTAGTCCCTTACAGCGTATCTCTCCGAGTTTCGTTCTCACCCGTCTCTCTCAGTCGGATACTCTCTCACGAATATTTGCCTGTGTGTATTCGTGCGTCTGTGTGTACGCGTTTGCCCAACTACGTTCTCTGTACTCTATCTCCTTCCGGCTTCTCGCCGAGACTCTCCGCAGTCACCATTTTACTTACAAACGCGCTCGGTAAGTGCGAGCGAGAACGTACGACTTCGCTAGGCATCTACTAGATGCAGGCAGCGATTCGATACGCCCTCGTAGTCCCGTATATTTCTCGCTCTGCCTTTCGAGTCCCTCTCTCTCCATTCTCTCCGTGTTTAATGTGTGTGTGTGTATATATATAGTGTGTCTCTCCGTTGGATAGAGTCTCTCGCGTGCTTGGCTTCGTATCGATCCTCAACTCTCTCGCAAAGGCTTTAATGGCCAGCACCAGCACGACCAGGTATCCTACGACGAATTTCCCATATCCTGAAAGTACGTGCCCTTCCCTCGAGAACGTATCGCTCCCAAATCCAACTATACACATTTGCAACATCCATACACACGCTTCGATCGAGAAGCTTTCGTGCCCAAAAAATCAACATCAGTAGTTCATCTCTTTTTTTAGTTTTTATTGCTGGGGTCTTTATTTTTTTTTATTTATTTTTTATTATTGAAGTACAAGTACCAACGGCCGGAGATCTAAAGCAGTCCCAGTCTCGCCATCTATTCGAGAACTTCTAGGATTCTGTTCATTCCTGAATTCAACTGCATATTTAAAACATCCAAACACACGTTTTGATGGAGGAGAGTTCGTGCCTTAAAAAATCAACAATACTTTATCTTTCTTTTAAAATGTTTTTTATTATTGAGGTAAAATTACTGACGGCCGGAACTTAAGGCGGTCCGAGTCCCCGGACATGCATGAAAAATCGTATTTACGTCTCTCCCGAACGTACGGCGTGTCCGGCAACTGGGACGTGTTCGGTCATTGGGACATTACATTATAGACGCTGTTTAAATATATATGTGTGTTTCTTTTTTCGCCTTGTATCAGTCTGGCGCTTGGTCACCCTCACTACATCGAATCGATGGATGGCGTTTCCGATCTACTTGCAATTGGGCTGTGCCTGGGCCATTTTATTCACATAAAAATAAACAAATTGAATAAAACATCGTTGATGAACAAAAGGGCATTGATTCGTTTCGCAGCAAGAGGTTTAATCGTCGGACGTTCTAATTGCCGCCTCACTCGTCGACGAACGAACATTTTTGAGGTTCTTCGTAGCAAAATCGATACGCCGGGATCCGAGCAACGTGTTTGTTCGGGTGCCATGCCGACCCGGCTGGTAGCGCAGCAGCCATAACCTTCGGAAGGAAAATCTTCCCGGTCCACAAGATCAGCGTGCACTTGAATAAAAGAACTTCCAAGATTAAATAACAATATCGCGATTCTTTCTCGACGGTCCGTTTTTCTCATCCGCCTCGAGCCACATTCATATACACATTCATGTACATATAGGGAAGAGCGGGGCAAAATGGAATAGGGGGCAAAATAAATTTTCCGATATTTTTGGATGCCCCATTTTGCCCCATCGATACATCTGAATTGTCTGGCCCGTTTTGCCCCACCATCCCATCAAAACATCATTGGAAAATTGCGTTTTGCCCCGCTCTCTCGTACATGTACATATCCATGTACATATACATATACATACACATACAGGGGGCGAGCGGGGCAAAATGGAACAGGCCGCAAACCCAATTTCCAAACTAATTTTTCGATGCCCATTTCGCCCCGTCGATACATCCGGATTGTCTGCCCCTTTTAGCCCCACCGTCCGATCGAAAAAATTCTTGAAATATTGCCTTTCGCCCCGCTCACCTCTACATATACATACACATGCGCATACAAAATAACTTAGCGTAATCGTCGAAGGAGCGAAGCCCGATCGCGTCGCATTAGTGTCTTTGCGCATTTAGGCGACCGGCCAGTGGCAGTCATTGATCGCTAAACGTACTCTCTTCCTTACCTCCCGCCTTCCTATCCCCGTCCATCTCGTTCTCTCGTGCGGTTCAACAGTAGAAATTTCCGCTGGTGTAGACCCTCTCTTGCCTCGGCGAGTTTTGTAGTTCGTACTCGTTCTCGGCAGCCTATATACGCTACTATAGTATGCACCGAATAGAACGAGGCGGCGTGGCGAGCGGCCCGCCGAGAAGGGAGGAGGAGGGGGGGGGGATGGGATGACGGTGGTGGCTGGCAACGCTGGGCCTGTGGTGAGCTCGTCGGCTCTCCCATCGTCGTCCTCGTCCTCGTCGTCGGTTCAATCCACTCCAGGCTCGCGGAGCCTGTCTCGCCTTTTCCGCCCTTTTTCGTCGCCCTTTCCTACGTCTATATATCTCATTTGCTCTTTTCCCCTCGTTGAGGAGGGGGATTCCTTCCTTTCTTCCTTTCCGTGCTGAACTCCCCCCCCCCTCCCTCTCTTCACTTCGTCCCTCGCAGCCGCCGCCATACCGTCGAGTCTCACACCCCCGCGTCCGCAGTGCAGCAAAATATCCGGGTAACCAACTA
Organism: Stenichneumon culpator; assembly: GCA_964017025.1. Classification (NCBI taxonomy): domain Eukaryota; kingdom Metazoa; phylum Arthropoda; class Insecta; order Hymenoptera; family Ichneumonidae; genus Stenichneumon; species Stenichneumon culpator. Next base: position 11,239,085 of record OZ024779.1, on the reverse strand, counting down.
TGCTCATCTCTCTTCTGTAGCCGATGCGGAATAGCGCGGGGTTAAAAAAAACGAAAACTCGACAGATGCCGGCTCAACGGCGAGAGGAGCGAGCCTGGGCTCTCTTTGGTTAGGTTCGGGAAAATAAAGTTGGTCAGTGAAAAAGTAAATTGTTCTATAAATAAATCAAAACTACATAAAGGCAAGGTTAAACAAAAATCAATTGAGAAAGTTTTGATTTTTTTTTTGTTTAATAGAAGTCGTTAGAAGTTTGGTGTGGGACATTTTTCTAATGTTCAGGGAAGAGTCAGGGGATTTTTTTCTGGGGGAAAAAGGGTGACCATGTCTGGGCCAATCGGCCGATGGGAGATGGAAATGAAAAATAGGGAGTCAGAGAAGGAGGAATGCAGAGGTCAGCGATGAAAATTGATCGTGGAAAACGATGGGTACGTCGTCTCTGCGTTGTCGTTGTGGAGATTCGCGGAGTCGTTGCGGGCTCTCGTACTCCGCATGGCGGTGGCCACGGAGCACCTCGAGAGGGTTGCGCGACAGCGTAACGTCGGTTAAACGGGCTGCCCGCCGAGGCAGTAACCAAACGCAGCGCACGCGAGAGACGGGGCTACAGTAGAGACTCTCGACGCGCACCGTCCTTGCCGACGCACTTGGAGGGCGCGCTGAAAGGCGGCGATAATAAAAATTTTAAATGTTTCGACGATCAAAAATGTCCGGCTCGAGTCCGGGCTGAAACTCGGTACGGAATTTTTTTTTCTTCTGAAACTTTTCGCGTCGACTTTCAGTCGACGCGAAAAAAATTGCAAGGACACCCTTCGTAGTTTTTTTTTGTCGAGCGTGTAAAGGCACAACAAAGGATTTCTTTGTCGATGTGGAACAAGAGAAGCCCGAGATATCGATACTTTTTTGCTTCGGCTCCACTTTTGCTTCTTTTTTAGTCGGTTAATTTTTTTTTTTTTTGCTTGACTACATATCACTAAAGTGTTTCTTTCGTGTTTCTTATAAATTGGTCGAATTATGCGGCTGGAAATATATTTTTGGAAGCTTTAATTCGATGCAAAAAAGAATTGCAAGGTGACACTTTACAGTTTTTTTCGATGTGGAACAAGAGAAGCGACAAGGCACGGACAAAGGATTTCCGTTTCGCTGTAGAAGAAGACAATCCCGAGATATCGCTATTTTCGTTCCAGCTTTACTCTTGCCTCTTTTCCGTCAATAGTTTGTTTTTAATTGAGAAATATCTCATAAATATTTCGTCCGTATTTGCTACACATTGATTTGGGCAAATCGGCTGATCGGCGAGGCGGAAGGAACGGCGTTAGTTCCAGAGTTTGCCGCTGGCGCGCGGCGCGCACTATCGAGAGTTTGAACTGTAACGGACGAGATCTATTTATACACCGCGTGCCGCACGGCTCGAGCGCGGTCGCTACTACTTTGTTACTATACCACCTACTCCCCGCGCTCCACGCGCTTATTGTACAGGCGCTGTTGGCAATCGTCGACGTATCGTCGCCTTCGTGAACGCGAGAAAACTCGATACACAGAAAACGCGCGCGCTCCGCCTCGGCCATCAGGCGTTGTCTCGTGTTTGCCCCGAACTCCGGGAGAGCGCCGAGAGGCTTGCGGACAGATCGTGGATTTTACGAACACGCGCTGCGGCGAACGCCTTCTAGCGTTGCGGCACCGAGAACGTTGGACCGGCGTGGCTTGAGACGGAGAACCTTTCATTGTTCGAATAAAATTACAAATGAAAATTTGTCGAAGAGCTTCGAGATTAATTCGGCGGTCGAGGCGATTCGGGCCGACCGCACGTTGACTCGCATCACTTGAGGCGCTTCGGGTCGGTAAAGTAGGGACTACAATTAATTTGTCGTTTCCGAAGAAAATTCAAACAGTCAATGTATGGCTATGATTTAGGAAACCGGATGTGCTTTTGTGATGGAAAAATATTAATATTCTTTGTAATGGAGTGAAATTAATGAACGGGAGTAATTGGATTGTTAATTGATATTAAGGCGGACCTAGATAGAGATTCTCGGAATTCGACCGAGTACTTCGGGTAAAAATTAGGGTCATCGGTAATTACTAATAATTAAATTTTCGTATGGAACGGACACAATAACTTAAGTTTTTTTTTCACCTCCTATCCTACTTTTCGTATAAAATACAGAACCGGAAATAAAAGCAGTGTCGGGTTCGTTTTGTGCGCTAAATAAATCCTTAATGCTCGCTGCTTCAGAAAATGTTAGTTTTTCCTTAATTTTACTAATAACAATTAGTATCATCGGTACTGATTGATAATTAACTTTTCCTAATGGCACGGAAATAATAACGCAAATTTCTTAATTACTTCCTATCGATTTTGTTTTCAATATGTATGATTTTTTTCAGAATTTTATCTAATTTTAGAACAACTGCGTTATTTAGTTATTTAAAAAAACGCAATTTTCAAAAATAACACATCTCTGAAAAAAATCATACGCAATCAAAAAGATTAACAAATCGTTTTAATATTAACAAAACGTCCATTTTGCTTCCTCATAGAGAAAGCTTTTTTTTCATTCATTTGTTAATAACATTTTGGAATTATTATTACGCAAAATCAATTTCTTTTTCAGCACCTTCCAAATGCTCGATTTTTTTTCACATTTTCATACCATCGAGAAGTGTTTGCAATTCCTTCTCATTTCTCTGAAACTTATGCGAAGTGAACACAATTCGCAGGTACAAACTCAATGCTCGCTGCTTCCAAAAATCGACCCCCCCTTTCTACTTTACGACCATCTCTCATCATTTTCCATTTACATCTCACAACTCTCGACAGACACTTGTACGACCAATCGCTTTCGCTACCGCTCTCTCTATCTCTCTCACTCTCTATCTTTTGCACTATGGGAATCTATAAAAAATTTTCCAGGGTGGTCAGAACAATGCGTCGAGCAAAAGTGCGGTCGTCGCGACGGCGGCAACGGCAACAGCAGCAGCGGCGATTGTTAACAACGCTGCAGCGCCTCCTCAGTCCGCCTCGATCCCAAATGCCGCGGCGGTCAGGTGTGGGCAGCCAACGGCCCTCGGAATAGACTGGACACGCCGTGAAAATGCGCCCTCACGTGACCAGCGCAACTCATCCTCCAGCACGGCCTCCACTAACGTACAGGGACAGCTCTCTTCTCAGGTACAAGTCTTCAAAAACACACTCACACAAAAATTCTTAAAAAAAAAAAAAAAAACTTTCTTTTCCATCGAGGGTTCAAGGAGGTTTAACGAGCTTCGCTGCTCCGTTGAAAACCCGCCCTTCGCCGCTAAAGACGAACCGAAAATTCTTTTTTTACACTAACATACAGGAACAGCTCTCTTCTCGGATAAAAAGTCTTTAAAAAACCCACGAAACTTTAAAAAATAAATAAAACTTCTTTAAAAAAAATGTTAGTTTCCATCGAGGTTTAAAAACGAGTTTCGCTGCTCGGTTTAAAACCCGCCTTTCGCCGTTGTAGACGAACGGAAAATTCGATACATTGGCGCCGATCCTTTTTTTACACTAACATACAAGGACAGCTCTCTTCTCGCATACAAATCTTAAAATAAAAAAAAACAAATCAAAACTTCTTAAAAACAACAACACAACATTTCCTTTTAAAAACACACAAAGCGTCTTGAAAAAAAAAAACTCAAAAACTCTTTGAAAAAAAAGTCGTTTCCATCGAGGGTTTAAGAAACAAGCTGCGCTGCGCCGTTGAAAACTCGCCCAGAGCTCTTCGCCGCTATAGACGAACGGAAAATTCGATACGTTGGCGTCGAAGCGTTTTTTTTTTCTCTATCCCTTTCGCCTATGGAAACCTCCTCTCCGATCTCTCCCCTGTCCCCTCGACGAGACTTTTCTATTATGCAATAGTGACGGACTGCCCACGATATAGATTATTATACCGTCAGCTCGCGCGTGTGCGCGAGCTCCGAGCGCTCAGCTCTGAGCTCGAAAATTCTTTTTAAACTAATTAATAAAATGTTTGTTTCCATCGAGGGTTCATGAAGTAACTGCGTTTCTCCATTGAAAAACCGCGCAAAGCTCTTCGTCGCTATCGGCGAACGGAAAATTCGATAAACTTTAAAATAAAAAAATTCTAAAAAAAGAAACAAAAAAAAAATTAGTCTTCATCGAGGGTTTAAGACCGAGTTGCGCTCCTCCGTTTAAAACCCGCCCTAAGCCCTTCGCCGTTATGGACGAACGGAAAATTCGATAAATTGGCGCCAAAGCCTTTTTTCTCTCTTCATCCCTTTCACCTATGGAAACCTCCCCCCCCCCCCCCCTCCTTCCCCTTTGACTAAACTTTTCTATTATGCAATAGTACACGGACTGCACACCGTATAGACTATTATACTATTAGCTCGCGCGTGTATGCGAGCTCTGAGCTGTGTCTTGCGGGATATCGATTGCCACTCTGAGCGCTCTCTGTCTCTCTCTCTTTCTCTCTCTTTCTCTATCTCTCTCTCTCTCTCTCTCCGGTGCTGCTCGTGTGTTCGGTCGCGTTCCCTCCCTCCCCGTTAACGCTCCGCTCGACCATGTTGTATAACTCCATACAACAGTCTCACCAGTCGAGATACAGGCTCGTAAGGACATCGAAGGAACGAGAGCTGTTGTATATGGAAACCTCCGGAGGACGATGAAGAAAAAAATTCGAGGTGATTTCATCGATGGAGCTTTGTATTTTTTTTTTTCTTAGTTCTTTCCGACAAAGTTTCGCGAGAGAAATTTCGGCGTCCCGTTGTCGAGAATCTCTCGGGCTTGCCAACCCGAGAAAAAAATATCACCGTGCGCGAACGCGGAACCGTAACAAAAAAATTCTCCAATCGGCTGTTTTTTTTTTTATTAACCCAACCTCGATCGAGTCTCACCAATTTTTACTTTCCGAAGCTCGGAACCCTTCAGCTCATTGCAGCGATCGTACCACATTAAAATTTTCGATTTTTTCACATATATATATATATATATATATATATATATATATATATAAAGAAATTATTAAACCATACAATAGACACCTCGTTAAGAAGTAAAACCATTTTTTATATCGTCTATTTTTTTCGATTCTAAAGGCTTACATAAAGTAAATTTTTACATATATGTAGGTCAAATATATATAGGTAAAAGAAGTCGTAAGTTTATATTTTAAAAAATGTTTTTTTTTATGTATAATTGATAATTGATATACATATATAATATCACGAGATAATTCTTGTGGCCGTACGGGAATATTGGGTGAGAAGGTGGCGGCTAAGTGGCGCCGCCGAACGCTACGTTGCATAAACTACAAATGTACGAAGGAGCCCAGCTCCACCTGTCGACTTTATTTACTCCGACGTGCCTGCGAGGGCCAAGCAGCGGTCGAGGATGCCGTTGTAGGGCGGTATGGGCGGAAGGGGGGGGGGGGTTCGTCCGGGGAGTATAGAGAAGCGTGGAAGCGCTCGGGCAGTCGTCGACGCGTACTCTTCTACGCCCGCGCCCGAACCGATTGGACAAAAGCGATTTTCCATCCAACCAGACGAATCCGAAATGCCTTCGCGAATCCGACGGCCCCGATGGACGAGGTTTCTCACCGTCTCGACGTTTATCTGCACTCCGGTCGACGGAGGCCCGAGAGGGTTTACCGAATTCGAGAGCGAGACTCGTAGATTCATATCGCACTTTTGAGATAACGAAAAGAAAAAAAAAATGATGAAGTATTTTCTAGACGTTGAAAAAGTGGGTCAATGCCAGCGAAGTTGCACTCGTCAGCGGTTTGTACGCATTTTCAATTATTTGCACATATATGTATATATATATATACTATATACTATATATATGTTCTCTGAGAATTCCGAGTAATAGAATGTATCCCGACGTGAAATCACACCGCCCCGTCGAGCTAGACGAGAAACCGGCGTACTAAAATGGAAATGAAAGTTGTCCGGTAATGGAGTGAACGGCGACGAAATCTCTGCGAATATAACGCCGAGCCGAGTTGACAAATAGGATCGCATTGTATCACGCGGACCGAGAACGATTGACATTGCGAACGGCGAGAGATCGTAAAAGATTTTTTTTCGAAACGATTATTTACCATTTGCTATTTATTTAATAACGGACGGCGCAATTATAAGGATAAGAAAGCCAATCGCCCGATGGAGAATGTGAGAGAGTGATCCATCGATTATAAATTGCAAAATTTTCTGTCACAAAATTATTTTATTTTACGTTTATTTTATTTGTGTAGGCGGGCAAAGCCCGTTTTGCTGAAAATGTACAGCGGTGAATGAGGGTGCGGTATTGCGATGATAATTACAGTATGTAATTATCTTTACATGAGGCATTAATTATGTAATCGAAACAATCGACGCGCGATGCGAAAGCATGTTGCGAGGAGATATTCGCGTTGGCCAGTAAAATCATCGAAATGGCGAGGGATTAACTTTTCTTTTCAATTAAATTCGAACGATCCGAACTGGACGATTGGACTTCGAGGCTCGAATACGTTGCGATTTATTTATTTATCATTGATTTATTACATATTTATTACATATTCACGGACTAGCTTTTTTTTGGACGATTATTTATTCATTTATTCCTTTATTTAATAACGAGCTGTAAACGTATCGGACAATAGCCCATTGAGGAGAGTACGTCGCAGAAACAACTAAATATATTCGCTTATACCATAAAAAAGAGAAAGAAAGAAGTTTTATAAATAGCAAAAATGACAAAAACAAATGTCGTTAAGAAAATATCGTTTCAAGGCCGAAAAGTGCCGCCCGCTTACGCACAAAGCAATAACGCTTCTGACGTACAGTGAATGTTCAAATCGGGCCATCTCGGTGTACAAACAATGCCTCGTTTATCCCCCCTCCATGAGCACGGTCGATCGGAGTTTAGTTCTGTGGTTTCATCGATTCGAGTAGCTCGACGTATCCGCGAGATTAACCGTGACCAATGAGCGTACTTCTCTTTCCGCTCGTTCGCCGTTCTATTGTGGTCCAAACGCGAGCTGTTTCTCGCCCCAGCTTACAAAAGGCGACGTAGGTAACCTGTCGGTTGGTCGATTATCTTCCTTCGTGATTGGCTGCGGCCGCCGCGATTTTTCCAACCACCCGAATTGCCCGGACTCGAAGATCCGAGTACCTTTAAAAAAAAAATAATGAAAAAAAAGAAGATTCAATTCGTTCTCCCGGCTGCAACGGAAAGCAAAGCAGAAGGAAAGCATAAAAATCCCTGCGCGCCACCGTCGTGCATTCGACGTCCCGGACGTAACATTGCGTGAATCCCCAAGCCCACTTAGCCGCCGCACCGCCAGCTCGAATCGAGAAGATCGGCGCGAGAGCGAGCCGGCGCGTCGTCCTCAGCCGTGCACCGCGCGGGGTTTCCACCGTTCCGGTGTGTTACAACGAGACGCGCTCGCAACCTCGCCCGACCCTGCCAGGCGGCGAGCATCGAGCAAGCAAGCAAGAATAAGCAATCCGCGGAGCGATCTGCACCGACGTAAAGAGAGAGAGAGAGAGAGAGAGAGAGAGCGAGGTAGAGATATAAAATCCCCCCGGAGAAAACGACAAGTGGCTGCAGCCCGACACACAAACATCCACACATAGAAACTTGGCCAGCGGCTCGTGCTTGCCGCTCACGCCACTGGCGGACGGGGAGTGGGGGGGCGCGCGGGGAGGCGAGAAGACCGCGTGTAGATTCCTCGTTCCGCGCATGCGCGCGCGGGGTGGGGAGAGCCGCCGCGAGTGAACGAAGCCGCGTGGCCGCGCGGCTCTCGCCACAGCTGATCGTCTCTCCGTCCCGTAGTGGGAGAATCCCGAACGTCGCGCGCGCGACTGGGCTAATGAGTGTGCGACCTATTGGCATGACGTTGCACGGAGCGTCGGGGGCCACGACGACGACGACCCGTGAGCCGGGTGGAGAGATGGCGAACGTCAAAACTATTCTACTCCCCTCCCGCCCGTGCTCCCCCCTCCCCGCTGCGCCGGGTTTGTACTCCAGCGGCAGAAGCCAGACGCTTTGCCCCCGCTTCACTCTCCGGCGTTACTGTGGATCGCGTAGCCTCGGGCCGGCAACGACGGGGACTCCATTGCCGTCGTTTCGATAATACAGCTCCGCCAGAGAGAAGAAGCGAGAGGGCCAGACAACGCGTCACGGAATACGACCGATAGAGGAACAGAGCGTTGGCCGCCGCGGAGCGCACGATCGAATGGCATTGGCAAGGTCTAGGAGGACGGAGCGAGACAGATAAACTCCCGTCTGACCGCCGACCGAGATATTTTTATTGTTTCGTTACGAACGATCCACGATGTATATTTTTTAGCGTCGCATTATAAGTTAATGTGGGGATTTTTTTTTATATCGCTGGCGAGATTTCGCTCAAGGTCAGGCTAGTTTCTTTCAAGGTCAGAAACGAGGCTTTCGCGCGGAGCTTGGGATTTTAGGTTCGGGAGAATTGTTGCGTTGTTTTTCGTCTGACGTGCGACGGCGTTATCTACTTCGAGGCCTCTTCCGCTATTTTGTCACGAGCGTTTTCCGGTCCGCTTTTTTCTAAATCGCATTCGTTAAGAAACATCTCTCGCTGAAGAACATTCTAAAAGTGATTCGCGCGGATCGGACGGAGATATTAAGAATTGTTACGCTATTTTTCGCGGTGGGAGAGATAATTTTTCGTCTGACCTCCGACGGGGCTATCTACTTCGCGTTTCTTCCTTTATTTTGTCGCGAACGGTCTTTTTTTTTTACATCGGATTCGTTACGAAATATATTTTGTCGATGCATACCGCGACGATAATTCTCAGGCACTGGAGAACAATCTATGAGTGAAAAGTGCGAAGTGGACGAGTTTTTACGGCGTTTGGCGTTGAAGCGAAGTTTTTCATCTCCGTAGCGAAAGAATACGATCCGTCTGACCTAGAATGGCCGCGACTACTGATCCACGCCCTCTTTACAAAAATTCTCTCGGCACTGCCTTGTAATATCTCCACCTATTTAATAAACGTTGAAAAAAATGTTTTTTTTTTTTTTACAATATCGAACCACCGAAGAAAGAACAAAACGATATATATATTCTTTATATCATCTTCATTGTTATTATTTTGTATATATACACACTTTATAGTGACTTAGGTAGTATAAAAAAAATTAGTTATAAAAAAGTCGTATCTAAAAGTTACCACCCATCGAAAAAGTGAACTTTCGGACGTTGGATAACTTTTAGTTATCATTCGGACGGACATACCTAAAGCATTTATTCATTTATTTATTTATTTATTTGGTCCAACGGGAAAACCCTTTTACAAAGAACATATGTTACATTTTTGTCCATTCAATTGCATTTAAGATAGTACAATTAGCACTCTATATAACTAACATTCTAAGGAGATTATTAAGTGTTCATCCACCCCGACTAGTGCGCGCTATCACAATTTATTTATTTATTCAGATCATCTTTTCGTATCAGATGTTTTTTTGCTACCTGGGTAACTCAACGCTCTCTTTTAAAAAATTCTCTTCGCCACACTGCCCGTGAAATCTCCATTTATTTTATTAACTTCGAATAAAATCTCCATCTTTTTTGTTAACGTACTTCATTGACATTTTTTTTACACTATCAAACTATCGACGAAGACAAAACTATATACATTCTTTATATCATAATCATTTTTATTATTTTGAATATACAAATTTTACAGTGAACTTTCCGTCACGCTCGAAATTCCACCCGAACTTACTTCACGCCCGCGCGCGCACCATTTCACGCCCTCTTTACACAAATTCTCTCGACCACTGCCTGCAAAAATATGTCCATCAATTTTATCGCCGTACTTTACTGCCATTAAATAAATTCCTTCTACAATATCAAGTCACCGAAGAAAACAAAACCATATACATTCTTTATATAATCATCATCGTTATTATTTTGAATACACAAATTTTATAGTGAACATTTCGCTGCGCTCGAAATTCAATGGACAGGGCGATGCGTCACGTTCGAAGCGAGTCTCTCTCGAAGGCCATGTAAACACACCCGAAGAAACAATGACGTAGCGGTGGCGCCTCCGCCGCTCCTCGCTGTGGCGATATTATATATTTTTTTCATCCTCGCCTCTGCCCCGTCCGCCCCGGCGCGGTTTCGTGCACGAACTACTACGCGCGACGCTCGAGGGCCGCGCGCGCGAGAGAGAGAGGAGAGGAGAGAAATACGCGTCACAAACACCACAGTGCTACGCGCGGTGTCGTCTCGCGTGCTCACAAGAACGAACGAAAAAGAAATATATATATAAATAAATAAAAAGAAACCCGCGTCCGCGCATCCGCGATCGCGCGTTAAAGATCGAAGGGAACAAACATCGAGCCGATCTCACAGTGCATAGAAACATCCAGCCTCGTATCTTCCCGGAGCGATCGACAAACAAACGGAAACGAATTTTCTCCCATCCCGTCTCACGTGAGTCGCAGCGTTCAGTTTATCCATTACGCTATACTTCTCTCGCGCGCAGTGACCGACGATCGACAAAACGGATCGACGACGATCGACGAAACGAATCGACCGACACAGACTCTCGGAAAGCGAAAGGAAAGAAGTAAAAAAAATAAAAAAATCAAATCCGCCGTAGGAAAAATTCGTGACGAAAGTTCGGATTCCGCAGTGCGCGCCCCGACTGCGAGCCGCACAGCTGGAGTGCGGAGGCTCGACTGGCGAGCCACTCGGTCTCGTGGCCGCCTCAACCCCCCCCCCCCCCTCCCCAGAGACGAGAGAGAGAGAGTATTACTCGCGCGCGCAACGCCAACAGGAGTGTTACGCGCGTTGGTTTGCCTCCTCCGCCGGCCGACCACGGATTCTCTCCTCCTCCTCCTCCTCTACTACTTCTGGTGGCCGTCGACGACGGGAGAGCACCACCGTTTACGTGTGGCAGTGCTGCCGCTGCTGCTCGAGCGAACCCGATTGTACGCGCTCGCCTCCTCCCGCGCGTTTCCTCGGGCAGCCGGTATGAGCAGCATATCAGAGGAGCGTAGCGTGTGCCTCCACTCCACACCAGTGGCCCATGGGCTGTTATACGCCCGAGTACCGACACCCCCGCGCCCTTGTCCCGGTGGTACACACTTTGCGAACCCGCCCGGCACGCCACGACGTATCTCGAACACAGTGCCGTGCTCGGGATTACCGGAACCCCCGAAGAATCCGTTTCGCCTCGTTTTATGTGCTTATCTACCAACTATGCGGATGTATCGTGGGCGCTGTAGAGACTGTAAAAGTAAATTGTAGATTTAATGCAGCGAACTTGAAGTTTTGATGGAAATACTGGCACATTAAATTTATCGTACAATTGTGATGAAACATTTATATAGTTTTTTCATTGAAGTTAAAGGATATTATTAAAAATAAAGTATTTCCAATGGTTTTAATACACCGAACATTAATTTCACTTGGTGTCCACCAGCGGTCCTTGAAGTCCTTGGAGTCCTGGAATTGCCCTTGAATTTTTCCTGACCTTAAAATAGTGTTTTATACATAGTCATATATACATTCGTGCATAGTGAGTGGTTTTGGTTTCTGAACCCATTCCAACGTAAACGAAAGCGATTATCGAACCAAATGTTATTTCCTACGTCGCGCGCTATATGCATATTTTCATTTTTCTATAAATGTCCCAAAACAACCTGGAAATGTCCTGGAAATTGTCCTTGGATGTTCTTAAATTTCGTACCGAATTTTTACAGGACGCCATGATTATTCATCACAATTGTACATGAAACTTAATATCCGTTTTTGCAGAAAAATGCCAGTGCGGTACATTAAATTTCATATTTTTTACAGTGACTGTGAAAATGAATTGTAAATTTAATGTACTGGAACTTGTAATTTGCTTGCAATACTTACTAAAAGCTGCGCGAAAACAATTCTCCCTATGTATTTGATAAATCGTCCGAGATATAAGTTGTCCATCGATTTATCTTTAGGAGCTACGATAAAAATAACAAATCGACGACGATCGCTCGGTGTTTACATTTTGGCGGGAAAAATTTAAAAATAGCGTTCCATAATAACCGTCGTCAAACGGTACGACGTGGATTAACGGCAAATGTATGACGAATTACAGGCGAGAGTATTATTGCATCTCGGTGACTGCTACCAGCCGAGATGTCCATATATGTGGCATTCCACCTCAAATCATCAGTAGTACTCAATATTACTCAATATTACTCAATATTGACAATATTGTCGCAAGTTTTTAGTTTTTTTCATCTCGTAATTGCAATATTACTTTTTTGAACCGGTCACAACTTTTCCAAATATCAATTTTTATTTTCGTACACATTATAAAAATACCAGAAGGCCCGAGTCCAGTTAATATCATTTTTTTAAATTCGCAAATTGGGGAATATATATATATATATATACACACACACACACATACATATCTACGTGTATGTATAGATAGATATAGAGGGGAGAGGGTCCAGCGGTGTGCCTGGCAAAACGGGGAAACAGTCCTCGGAAAGGGCTCGCGGACAGCGATGGAACGAGGCGAGCGGAGAGACGGAGAAAACGTTGAGGCGGCGAGCGGCTACTACGCCGCCTCTCTCGGTGGATGCAGAACAGGAGACAGGGAGCGAGAGCCGAGAGGAGAGAGAGAGGGACGAGGGAGAGAGGCGCATGAGAGACATTCCTTGGCGGTGAACGGGTCGGCCGAGTGAGAGAGCCGGTAAAATCAATGTGGCAAAGCTGGCAAAGTGTGGCGGTCTGTGGCCCACCGTCGCTGCTGCTGCCGCTGCCGCTGTAACGCAACGTTGGAAAGGGTGCTGCTCCGCGAGAGCCCCTGCGATGCACCCTGTGTGTGCCTCTACGTGCGATCCGAGACCGAGCTAACCCGACAGTGACTCTAGTAGTTACTTCGGCTACTCGATCGGACGGCACGGGAGAAGAACCCGACAACGGTTTCGCAATGACTCGCGAATTACTGCTTAGAGGCAACGTTGCGAACAATTTTACGCTACGATACAATGTATATATATCTTGTTTTTTTTCTCGTACGGTTTTTATGGGTTATTTTTTTTTTTTTTTCGATGAAACAGTCTCACTAGATGGGCATAAGTTGTTCTCGGATGTTTAAAAAAATTGCACTCGGTATGGTAAAAAATTGATATTTTCATAATTAATTAATTAATTTTTCTTTCTCGCACGTTTTATGGGTCATTTTTTCAATAAAACTGCTTCATTAGATCGGCATATGTTGTACTCGGATATTTAAAAAAATTGCACTCTGGATTAATTGATTAATTATAAAAATTAATATTTTTACAATTAATCAATTAATTTTTTTTTAATTATTAGTCTCAAATACACATTTCACGAGGGGTATTTCGTGCAGACATTCAATCCACATTCAATTTTATGTATACGATTTTTTTATCACGACATATCGTGATAAAAAAAATATACATGCAACATTTTTTTGTTGTAATTGTTAGTACTATTTTGACTTGACATCAAAGCCTCTTTAATCCATTCTCACCGTTCGGCGCCGGAGAGAGATATCCCGATTCGTCGCCGTAGTCTCTCGTGAAACGTGGCCGACATGCCGCCTTCCGTTCACAACGGATAATAATCATAATAACAATAATCGGTCTCTCGGGTAAATATAATGGTTCGAATTTATCGCCGTAGTCGCACGACGTCACACGAGTAGTTTCGTTCGTGACGTAGTTCCCCGGACGCGCTTTATCGTCTACCGTTAATCAGCAGAGCGAGAGCAAACTACCCGAGAGGACGGAATGAACGAGCCGTTGTTATGTCCGAGAGAGAAAGAGAGAGAGAGAGAGAGAGAGAGAACGAGAGAAAACGGCGCACCATTTATTCCCCGTTATTTGTTTCGCGTCACACAAACGTCTCCGCTCGTCGCCTAGGCGAAGGAATCTCTGACATTGTCGTTCTCCCGTAGAGAGTGCGCTCGAAACCATGTGTAAGGTAGATGGATCAATTTACTTATTATTCAAAGCGGCGCGGATAAGCCGACGCGATCGAACTGGGAATTTTAATTAATCCTCGAATTATCGCACTCCCCTGAGACTGAGAGAGACACACGCAGCTTCGCACTAAAACAAATCGTCAATCGTTCGACGCATTACCTATTGAGGGAACATATTTTTATTCGTGGTTTTTTTGTTTGTTTGTTTTGTCTCAATTTATTTTCCAACGTTATAAATTGTATACATTTTTTATATTTAATTTTATTTATATCATTATATACATAAATTTTATTATTTATAAAGGCCTATAGAGGGAACATTTTTTTATTCGTGTCTTAGTTTTGTCTCAGTTGTTTTTTCAACGCCCAAAGTTTTCCTACGATTTCATACAATCTTAGCGCAGAGAGTGGACGCAATGAAACGCAACCGCGAAGTTCGTTGCAAAAAAAAAAAACATGAAGAGTAATAAATTCTCGGGAAACGGGCTGATAAGACGGGTTCAGTCATGGAAAGCGTAGTTTCGACGCATTACCGATGCAGCAAACATTTTTTTATTCGTGATTCTGTTTCCACTCAATTGATTTTCCATCTCTGTAAGTTTTCATAAAATGTCATATAATCTTAGCGCTGAGACTGCACGCAATATAGCCCAATATAACGATCGTTCATTTTACAAAAAAAAAAAAAAAAAAAAAAATGAATAATAAATTCTGCTCGGGACACCAGCTGATAAGACAGGTTCGGTCACGGCGAGCGTAGTTTCGTCGCTAGAGCCACGAGAGGGGTCGAGCGTTTGCCGACTCGTGTCACGGATTGTAACACCGGAAGTCAAAACATCGTCGATACGAGATACACAAAGTGGCGCGCACTCAGCGTCGACAACCAAACGACAAGAATTCATTGCATTTCGTTTATTCCCGCCAAACAAGTGCGAGCAACGGTCTTTTCACCATCCTTCTCAACTAATTTTCCAAAGCTCCAAGATAACTAAAGATCAGTAAAGAAACCGAGTATTAATCGTAAACAAAAGAAGAGAAAAAACACTAGGCTGATCCCCTTCCACAGGATTTTCTCAATCCTCTCGCCGCCGTCTCGAATCGCGCGAAAACTGCCCCCTCGCGGCGGGCGTCGGTGGTTCGGTGATTCAACACCACTCCTCAGGCAGTAGGTAACCGATGGTCTCGTACCAACCCCCCCACCATAAGCCGGCCGCGCACACGTTCGTCCGTCCGTCACCTCTCCCCCCTCTCCTCCGCCCGTCGCCTTTCTCCGTCAATCTTTCTCTCTCTCTCTCTCTCTCCCTTTTCGTTTCTCCCCCCTTATTCCCCTGCCCCTTTGATTCCCTCTCGCCCTTCCTTCCGTAACGTCCCCCGCAGCCTAGGGTCCTCCATTTTGTCGTGATTCCTCCTAGCTCTAAATAACCACGATATTCCGATTAATCTAATCGTCCGTAACGCGTCAAACTCACGCGCTCCCCCGACGATATTCCACCTCGACGTCAATCAACGGACACACACAAACGTATATAAAACGAACGGCGAGAAAAATTGAAATAAAAAAATAACGCTCGAAATAAATAATAATAAAAAAAAAACAATGGTTGACAGACCGTCGCACTGTCCTTACAGTAGCAAGCACGACTATGGGGCTCCACCATAGCTCGTCCTTTAAGGTGCCCTCGCACACGATCTCCCTCGCACGAGCGTGCATTCGCACTGGTTTTACTCTCGATTTTCTGACGCAGAGACCGACCAATAATTTATCGTAAAAAATCGCGTTATCAATATTTTTCTTTCAACTCATTTCCCCGCACTAATCGCCGTACCGCTCGCAGCGATTCGTTCCCACCGAACTTACGTCTCTTGTACCTTTATATTTTGCTCCTTAACTTCCTTGCGAGTTGCAATCGTAGCCGTGCGGTTCGCGGACGTTTTCTCACCTTCGCCGGACGGGAAACGGAGAACTTAAAATTTCGTCTCTATTTATTAATTTTTTTTTTATCTACTCTTTTTTTTCTTAAGATCGTTCTTCGCAGTTTCTTTTTTGTCGCGACGGAGTTATCGAAGGAGTTGCACGAGCTGGACAAGACGGTCGGAAGAATTTCGTCGATGTTGTAGCGAGAAGACATATTTCCGTGTGTGTCCGTCTCGTCGTCGTCTCTCGACGTGTGTCTGTGCGTGCGTGTTTGTGTGTGTGTGTGTGTGTGTGTGTGGTGCGAGTTTCGCGAAATCGCCGACTGTGTAACCTCTCAACGAGGCACCGAGCGATACACTCTCTCGAGCGAGTCGCTCTCTCGGAGACTCCTCGGAAAAACCGAAACGGAAAAGAATTTTTTCACGAGGAACCTTGCGAGGTTTTTTTTTTTTTTTTTCTACGCTGGTGCGTCGGTGTGCGTGCGTCGGGCTTTTCCATGTCGATCATCGCGGCGAGGCGGATCGGAGATTCTCGCAGCCGTGGCGATTGAGCTGTCGAGAGCCGTGTATACGACGGGGATGATGTAGAATTTTAAGGAAAAACACGAACACGAACACTCTTTTCGGGAGGAGGTGGAGGAGGAGGTGAACGCTGTGTCGGAGTTGGAACCTTCGTTTTCTGGTGATTCGGTACATAAAACACTCGACCCGATACACCTTTCTTGTTGACTTTTTTTTTTTTCTCTACTTTTTGTCATTTTTGTCGTGTTTTTTTTTGTTTTTTTTTTTTTTTTTTTTTTTCACCGAGAGATCGAGAATTCTTCTATTTTCTTGTGCAATTTTTTTCGAATATCTTTGAAATTTATGGATCTTTTATGTTTCGTTTCGCTTGGGACTTTTCGCAGATGTCTGCTGGATCACAAATTCAGATGGCACCCCAATCCACTGTAAACTCTGGTCAGTCGGTTCATAGTCAAGACTCGAACATGAGCACCGGTGAGTCGAGCGCTCGGCGACAATGTTTTCTTGTCACTCAGAGTCGCAGATTTTTTTTGTTTGTCGGAGGATTGTTTTATTTATTTATTTTTTTTTGCAGGCTCGTCGCACAGCGACAAGGAGGTGGATCCGAACACTCCTGAGAAAGTACCTAGGACGCCGTCGGAGAGGAAGAGAAAACGCAAGGTGGACGACGGAGGTGGCAGCGGACCTGGCGGCGTCGTAGGTAGCAAGGGGGCTCGCTCCGTCGCCGCTCTTGATAACAAAAAAATCAACGATTACTTTCCAAAACATCATGTAGGCAGTAGTCCGATAAGACACGGCGGCGCAAAGAGTCCCTCGCCGCAGACGGGATATCCCATGGTGAGTTGACACGGATCGATCGAGGATCTTGGGTCTTGCTTTCTTTTTTTTCCACCCTTTCCGTTCCAGAAGAACGAAGGGCAAAGACTTTGTGTTTTTAACGAGTTACGAATACAGAAAACGGAGAATTTTTGTTGACAAAAATATGTGAATGCAATTTTTTTTGTCGGATGTACAAATATCTGTACGAATGTGTGATTTAAAGCAGAGCCTTGAAGTTTGGTTAAATAACTCGATTACAGAAATAGTCGTAAATTCGCGGGAAGAAACAAAAATAAAAATGAAATTTTAGAAATATAAAGAAATTGAAATAAATATACTGACGCACAATCGAGGCTCTGTAGAAAAGTTACTGAGACAAACTAGGGTTTGAAACACATAAAGATTCGGCAAAAGGTTTGCATTGAAATAAATTTACGAAAATTTGTAGAGGAAACCAATATTGTTTGTTCCAATCGCGGGCTCGAACACGCGTATAGCAGTCGCTGAATAGAAAACGAAGGCCGAAGGCTTTGCACTGTAACGAGTTTCGAAAAAGTCCAAATATCGTCGAAAAAAAAATACTTGAATATAAAAATGTTATAAAAATTATTGGAACTCAAGAAATGGTATGTCCGATAATAAAGAAATAAAAACGCGCATAAAAAATTGGCAACTGGATTGCATTTAAATAAATTTAAATGAATAAAGAAGACGCGGAAAAATTGGCGGAAAAAAGAAATACCGTTTCATAAAAATCATCGACTCGAAGGAAAGACTCGAACGGCAATATTAATTAACAAATGAAAAATGTTTTTGTTTTTTGTTTAATTTTGTTTCTCGCTTTTAGTATCCACCGGCGGCTCAACCACTGATATCGCCTCAAGTAACGACGCCGAATTCGTCGGTGGCGGAATTTTCCGCGCTGATGCAGCCGCCTCGTACGCTGCCTCAACCACCGCCTCCGCCGCCTCCGGCAACGGCCCAACCTGCAGGCTCGATGGTCAGCAAGCAGGTTCAGGTAAGGCCTACGAACCTCCCTAGGACAAGCCAGGTCAGGCAAGCGAAGACTAACACCCCAAATGTAAGCACCGTTCGGTCATATTTGCAGGCATTTGATGAGAAGTGCCTGAAAAAAAAAAACTTTAATCGGCTCGGCAACATTGGCTTCGAAAATTATTCTATCTTTCATTCAACTTTTATTTCCTCCTCTCTTCTCGATCGCCAATAATATTTTTGTCCGTGCGACGCCCGATTATCGATCGATCGTAATAAAGTCTCTCTCAAAATCCGACAACACGATAAAAAAAAAAAGAAAAAAAATTGTTTCAAACGATTTTTTTTTACTTACAATTGCCGAGGCTATTTCTTGTCAAATGTTCTGTCGCCATATCAGATTTTATCATAAGCCAAGACTGCTGCTGTAGCCGCTGCGTCCATTTGTTACCGCGGCAAATGCAGGCTACCTTGTCCTGGCAACGCCTTGAATTCGCAACTCTGATTCCTTCTTATTATTATTTAAAAAAAATAATAAAAAATGAAAAAATAATACATCGATTATTTAATCACCGCGTTCATTCGATCAGTTTTTATTGTTTTGCGCGCGGGAACGCGCTTCCGCGCGATCTCCCAATGCTTTGGGTCATAAAAAAAACGTCACGAGAGAGTCTTCGAATCAGAACAAAAAGTTAATATATCCGTTTTATCACACCATATGAATCATGCATACATTTTCGGTGTTCTCCTTGCCGCCTGTGTATCGTTTCGATAAATCCCCGTTCCGATTATCCAAACCAACAAATCCGCAAAAAAAAAAAAACAACCCGAACTTAGTCGTCACACACTGACCCTTCCGCCCCGCCCCCCCACTCGGTTGGAAAACACTCGGACTAATTGTTAAAGATAACATAAATTCTATCCCGATTAGTTTGGTTTCTTAAAAAAAAAGTTTATTTATTTTGAACGAAAGGATGAACGATTGAAAGACAATTGAAGTAACGTTCGTGACCAATAAGATTAATGCCAGAGTACACGTGTCTTTGATTATTGACGATAGAGATTTTTTGTGACCATATATATAATATATATATTTATATATATTTATATATATTGAAAGGAAAAAGAAAAGAATTTTTTGTGTCGCGATTAGGCCGCGGTCAGCGGCAAGGTATCCAATATTTTGTTAACGCATACGACTCGCCTAACAAATGTATGAAGACGTTACAGCCGGCGGCGAGAGAATGCAACGTATACTTTACTACGTTACGTTAATCGCGCTTTCAGACGGAACTCACTTGCCAGAGGATACAAGAATTCGAAACTCAAGCCTCGTCAGATTTGGAACTACGTAATAATAAAATTGACGAACTAAATAGAGTAAGTACAAACACAACGAAAAAAAAGAAAAAAAAAAAGCAAAACAGAAACAGAACACAGTGGCACGAATCTCTCTCGCTATTTTCTGATTGAAAAGCAAATACGCTTCGTAGTTGATGAAGACATAAAAAAAAAAGAAGTGAACAACACACATCAATGAGAATTAAAGAAAAAAGAGCCAATCCCTTTGTTTGCATTCCGAGTGTCGATTCCCACCGTTCGCCAGAGTAAAAGAGAAAGTAAAAAAAGAAGAAGAAAATAAATTAGAAAAATTATATTTATATTTTGCCGAAAAATGAAGCAACCAAAAAAAAAAATTGTCGATCGCGTTTCGGCAACCCGTGAACTAACGTACGTTTTTATTTTCTCTCTCTCGATCTCTATCTCTCTCTATATATAAATCTCTCTCTCTCTCTCTCTCTCTCTAACTCTTTATCTCCGAAAGCATCGAAGAAAATAATGTCCATATTTTAAAAAAAATTGTTTTTTTTTGTTTTTTTTTACAGACAACCGAAGAACTTAGGCATCAAATGGCCAATCAGCAAAAGTTGATTGACCAGCACAAATCCCATATAAATAAGTGTATAGACGTTGTAAAGAAGTTATTAAAAGAAAAATCAAACATAGAGAAGAAGGAGGCTAGACAAAAGTGTATGCAAAATAGACTGAGGCTCGGTCAGTTTGTGACACAGAGGGTCGGTGCGACGTTTCAAGAAAATTGGACTGACGGTTACGCGTTTCAAGAGCTCGCGAGAAGGCAAGAGGAGATAACGACGGAGCGCGAGGAGATCGATAGACAGAAGAAATTGTTGCTTAAGAAGAGGCCGTCGAACAGCGAAACGGGTAGAAAACGAAGTCAACCTCAGCCGTCGTTGCACAACGGCACGGAAGCGACTTTTTTGAAACCGGACGCTGTACCTGGATCTTACACCTGGCAAGAGTATTACGAAGCCGACGAAATACTCAAGGTAAAAAAATCGTTCGAATGAAGAAAAATAATGGTTTACGAATTATTTATTATCGCTCGTCGATATTGAATCTGCGGCTTATTTTTCTCGACAATAATAGTCCGAATAATTCGAGTGATTTAACGTGGCAACTTCGCTTCAATTTTTTTCTTCGTCATTTCACCTGGTTATTTATTTCATCATTTATTATTACAAAAAGGGGACGAGCTAAATCACGAATCTATGGGAAAATCATCAACCTAAATGATATAAGACACGTAACCGGGCAATAAGTCAACGAAAACAGGAGTTACAAGCATCGTGAATAATTAATCGTATAAAGAACTGCAAAGCTTAATAACTAAAGCTTAATAAGAACTACAAAAATTAATAACTGATTAGAAATAAATATTCGCTAAGAACGCAGAGAAATTATCCATACGGAAGTAATGCAAGGAGACCGTTATTTTTTTTTTACGAATTATTTTTAATCTTTCGTTGAGATTGAATTCGCTTATTTCTCTCGACCTATAATAGTGCGAGTAAGTCAATCGATATACATCAATATTTTTTTCTCATCATTGCAGCTGAGACAAAGCGCGTTGAAGAAGGAGGACGCCGATCTTCAACTCGAAATGGAGAAACTCGAGAGAGAACGAAACCTGCACATAAGAGAGTTGAAGCGTATACACAACGAGGACCAATCAAGATTTAACTCTCATCCGGTACTGAACGAGCGTTACCTTCTGCTAATGTTGCTGGGAAAAGGTGGCTTCAGCGAGGTTCACAAGGTAATCTATAACATCGAATTCGTCGATCGAGCTTCACGGTCTTCGTCATGATCGTTCGGTCGGTCTAAAAATGGCATTAAATTTCGCAGGCGTTCGACCTAAAGGAACAGCGGTACGTGGCCTGCAAGGTTCATCAACTGAATAAAGACTGGAAAGAGGACAAAAAAGCAAACTACATAAAGTTAGTTGGACGATTAAACGAGATTTCTATTTATCGATTGTATCATTTTTATTTATTAATTTATTAATTCTTACGTGTTTTTTTTTACAGACACGCGTTGCGGGAGTACAACATACACAAAGCCCTCGATCATCCGCGGGTCGTAAAGTTGTACGACGTATTCGAGATCGACGCCAACTCATTTTGTACTGTTCTGGAATACTGTGATGGTCACGACCTAGACTTTTACTTGAAACAGGTAATAAATCTGACTCGCCGATCTCGGCGACGATAGGCTGGATAAAAAAATATCACGTGGAGAGCTTAAGGAGGTTGGAGCGCTTCACACAAATCAAATGTGTGCCAAATTTTTTAAGTCGTTTATACAAACTTTTAGGCATCTATTAATTGTAGTGGATGGTTATTTGTATTCAAGGAAGTATGTATATATAATATTTGTATTGCATTATAGTATGCCTTTAATCCATAGAAAATTAATTGCAATAGATATTAACATGTTTGTGCTAATTTTCGAAAAGGTACATAATCGTACAGTTTATTCAAAGGATAATCCGTAATTTTCGCTCGATTTTAATGTATCACGGCTCATTCTCTTCCTTGAAAGATCCGCTACGAATTCACTGGCTAAATATTCGATGGTACTTTCCATGAATAAATGGCAGCCTTTTGTTTATCGTTGAAATTTCTTCATAAACGAACAGCTATAATTTTTGAAAGGAAAATACTATAGAAGATCTAGGCGGTGAATGAGCCATCATACATAAAGAACGAGCAAAAAATTACGTACTGTTCGTTGAAAAAAGTGAACGAATATGTGACTTTACGAAAATTAGCACAAACCAGTTAATATTTTTGCAAATCCATTGAAATTAATGTCTTTCTGGGTAAAGGACATCCGCTGTCATACAAATAACTATCCACCATAATCAGTAGATGCGTAAAAGTTTGTATAAACGAATTTAAAGATGTAGCACTCATTTGACCAGTGTGGAGCGCTGTGACCTCCTTAAGGTAGTCCTTGCGACACAGCTAAGTCAATCGAGTACCAAGGTTTATAAAATTGTTTGTACATATTTTCAAGATACAATCAGTGAAAACTAAGCTGGATCGAGACGAGAGTTCCTACTTTATGTTGAAAAAATGTACGATGAATTTACAGAGAAATAACTCGTTTTACGCCAATACATTCATGGGCATATTTTTGCGCGGCTTTTGTGAAGTTAAATTGGTAATTTTCTTTCGGATTTTAACGCGTGAAAGCTCTTTGTCGACCTAATATTCGTTGTCGATAAATTAGAGTCACTTGATTATAAGAAAAGGCAGAGCTACGAAGTTAACTAAACTTTTCTTCTGCTTGAGAGTCCAAACCGAAGCGAATTCGTAAAATATTTCAACAAACAAAATAAGCTGTCGTCGAGATCGAACGAACATTTTCAAATTCGACTCCACAATTTCCTAAAAATATGCCCAAGAATTTATTGGCCTAATCTGAGTTATTTTTCTCTATATTCATTGTAGTACATTTTTCTCTACATAAAGTAGGAATTCTTTAATCTCGATCCACTTTAGATCGGTAAAATGTCTCCTTTAAAACGCGTACAAATAATTTTTGAAATTCGAGTACTTGATTGACTCGACTACAACGCACGGACTAATTTAAAGTGCAGTTTCTTTGGTGGCAAAGGAAAATAATCTCTGTCAACGCTCTTCTTTTGGGAAGAAAAAAAAGTGTTCATTTGTAGAATTTTTATTATCCAAGTGAACAATTTTCCCGAGCGAAGTTTGTGCAATGCAAAATGCACCTTGATGAAATTTGGTCTCGTGCGGATGTCTTCAGGGTCGTTAAAAAAGACGCCCAATCGTTAACAAGGCATTTCTTTCAGCATAAAACAATACCAGAGAGAGAAGCGAGGTCGATCGTGATGCAAGTAGTTTCGGCGCTGAAGTACCTCAATGAGATAAAACCCCCAGTCATACACTACGATCTGAAACCCGGTTAGTGCGGAGACTTTTCACGTTTCGTTGACTCTTGACCGTTACTAACGCATGCATATTTTTTAAATCTACAGGTAACATTTTACTAACGGAAGGAAACGTCTGCGGTGAAATTAAAATAACGGATTTCGGTCTGAGCAAAGTAATGGACGAGGAGAATTACAATCCCGATCACGGGATGGATCTTACCTCCCAAGGGGCTGGTACTTATTGGTGAGTTTCGTCACATATTTTATTTGAGAGTACTTTTTAAAATGTATTTTATTTTATTGTATTTTTTTTTTTTCGTTCTTTCTAACTCGGGTGTATCGATTATTTTTCGTAGGTATCTTCCCCCAGAGTGCTTTGTCGTGGGTAAAAATCCTCCGAAAATCTCGTCGAAGGTCGACGTGTGGAGCGTCGGAGTTATATTTTATCAGTGCCTCTACGGCAGAAAGGTAAGTCGATCTGTTACCGTGTCTCCCTTGATACATCCGTTCCTATCGGTGGCTACATTCGTGATGAATTCCGAATACATTTAAGACGTGTAACACAAGTTCTTCTACCCCAGTTTCCTGTGTTCCTTAATTCACACTTTTCTATCAATGGCTGCATTGGGAACACGTTCCAGAAAAAAAATCTGTAACGTCACTGCCGGTTTTCAAATACTTGTTTATTTTACCAGTAGTTACGTCGTACGGGAAAACGTCACTTCCTATTTAAAAATCTTGGTTTTTGACAGAAAGTGATGTGATACGGCAAAATGTCACTTCGGCAATGTATTTCCGATATGACGTTACTTCCGGTCGAAAAATGATATTTTCATACCAGAAGTGACCTTGCAGAGAATTAAATAAATAAAAATTTTCTGGAACGTATCGTCAATGTAACCAGCGACAGAAAATCATGAATTAAGGGACACACGGTTAATGAGATCCCGAAAAGGCGAGAAAAAAAAATTGAACATGGTCTGTAAAATGTTTAATATTTTATTTTACAGCCGTTTGGGCACAATCAGTCGCAAGCAACAATCCTGGAGGAGAACATAATATTAAAAGCGACGGAAGTGCAGTTTGCGAATAAACCGACGGTTAGCAACGAGGCGAAGGTAACATAAAAAAAAAACTCAACCTTTACCTCAAATAATATTTTTCCTTGACCAAAAAAAAAAAAAGACTAAAATCATGAATTTTGTGTTTTTCTCCATCAACCTTGGCAGAGTTTTATTCGAAGTTGCCTGGCGTACAGAAAAGAGGAGAGGATCGACGTGTTGACGTTAGCGCGACACGAGTATCTACAGCCCCCAGTGCCAAAGCACGGCCGTCAGGCGAACAGTCAGCAGCAACAGCAAGCGCAGCAGCAGCAACAGATACAGCAGGCCCAGCAGCAGCAGCAACAGACGTCATTCACAACCGGTATGTTCAGCGGTATGAACGCATCGAGCAGTTCGTAGTGGAATGGAACAACAGGCGAGATCATCAATTTATTACATACATGCCAAATCTTGAACACTGAACTGCGCACCATCTCATCTTAACTGAATGAACGTGTAGAGTGTGCGTGCGAGAGAAAACAAACGAAACGAAAAAAAGAAAACACAATAATACAAAAAAAAAGAAAAAATACACAAATCTTCGAGGGAAAAAACTCGTGAATGTCCGAGAGAGAGAGAGAGAGAGTGTGTGAAAACGATTGCTATAATCAACTGTAAATACGAAATAAAAAAAAATAATTAAGAAACAACCGGATACTATAAAGAACCACCGTCGCAACCACCACGAATCACCGCTGCAAGCTACGAAACGTAAATAATTACATGCTCGAGTAGAAAAAAAAATGTTCGACTACGAATAATTTCGAAAAAAAAAATACACACGAAGAATCCGTTTCGCGTCTTTCTGTACACAGGACACACACACACAGACTCTCACACACACAGAGACACTGTACCGTGAAAAACAGATTTAAAAAAGTCACG
This sequence comes from Stenichneumon culpator, assembly GCA_964017025.1. NCBI lineage: Eukaryota > Metazoa > Arthropoda > Insecta > Hymenoptera > Ichneumonidae > Stenichneumon > Stenichneumon culpator. Next base: position 11,213,615 of record OZ024779.1, on the reverse strand, counting down.
ATCGCGAGGCAAAGATTGAATGAGAGATTCCTCTACACATCCACCGACACGCGCTACCATAATTTCAGCATGACAACAACAACAAAAACAACAACAACAACAAAATGAGAGATGTTGTGTATTCGTAAATATACAATCGTATTATCGTTCCTCGTATCAAAAGAAACAAAAAAAGAAGAAGAAAAAACAGTGAGCTGACTGACAAACAATAGTGTTTAATAAAGAAGAAGAAACAAATGATTTAAAAATAAATAAAAAGTGTGAAGCAAGAAGGGAATGAAGGCGAAGAGACGTTTAAAAAAAACACGAATATTAAAAGTGAAAGAAAGAAAAACAAGCGAAAGCGGAGAGAAATAGAGAATAAACATGTGATAAGTCATTGTGAATTTGGACGACGAAGAGCGATGATGATGATGATTATAATGACGATGAATTTAGGAGATAAACTTTCGCGTTTGTACGAGCGAGAATTGACGACGCGACGGAGTGCGAGCGAGAGCGAGAGAGAGTGTGGAAGAGATTATTGTGAGGAAGAAGAAAACACGCGCGAGCCCAACCACACTCACACAGACACACTCACTCACACACACACACACACACACACACACACACACACACACACACACACACACACACACACACACACACACACACACACACACACACACACACACACACACACACACACACACACACGGCTGTACAAAAAATTCTAATTTTCTTCGCATCAAACCTTTTTCGAGCTCTCGGGAGCGTCGAAGAGAATTTAATAAAAGAATCAAATTGTCCCCGGGCTAGTGTGCGAGAGTCAGTGTGTGCGTGAAAAGAAGAAACCTCAAATTGGTTTGCGACCCACGACGATTTTAATTCGCAGAAATTGCTGCTTTTAGAAAAAAAAAAACAAAAATGAAAATAAAATAACGGACTCGTTCCTGTGTGTGTGTGTGTGCGCGTCTTCTTCTGACTCTTCGTGCGAAGTGTGTGCGTGAATGGGAGAGTAAAGAGCAAAAAAAAATACAAAGCGGAAAACGAACGAACGAGATTGTGCGTCGAAAACGATTGTTATTAACTAGCATGCGTGTACATATTTATACTATATATATATTATACTAATAAAATCCGATATAATATATATATATATATATGGTGTAAAGAGATAAGAAGAGGACGAAGAAGAAATAGGATGGAAGAAGAAGAAAAAAAAGAAGAATAAGGAAAAGACAGCGTGTTTGACCGTTGGGAGAGGGAGGAGAATAACTGTGGTGGGCTCTATCCTCGCATGACCGCCGTGCAAATCCCAGGTATTCCATGAATATTTCGGATTCGCACATCATGTTACTTTATTCAAATAATTAATATTATTACTTATATCAATGAATAATAACGATTAACACATAAAAAAAACACGCAACGGAGATATTTGGTTGGGCTGTTCCTGATTCGAGCGAAGGGCCGCGAAGAATTTTCTTTTTGCTCGCGAAGATAACGCGGCCGATAGGTGTTTTATTTTTTAATTTTTCTATAATTTCTTTTTTTTTAGAAAGGGGGTTTCGAGATATGTCGCGAGAAAAGACGATTTTTGTGGCAATGACGTGATAGTTGGATCAGAGGCGAAAGTATCGGGCGAGCGGATTAGTCGACGAAGGAAAATATTATAAATTATGAATGTCGGTGACGAGCTTTGAACTTTGTTAGAATGGTGGAGAAACGTTGCGGATTACATTTAAATGGGGGAAAGGAATGGAAGTAAGATCTTATATGGAAAAAAAGATGGGACGTAAATTTTTACGTAAAAATAGCTCGATCAGTAAAAAGAAAGAATGTAACGAATCGATTAGTCGATGGTCCATTATTGGCAATTATGGACCATTTTCACGTAAAACTAGCTCCGTCATAAAAAACAAAAAAAGTACTTGAACAAGAATGAAATTACGGTGGGCCAAAAAAAGCATTTCTTAGTAACGTTAACCACTCATCTAACGTTTGTCATCGTTCGTACGACAGAATTTTGGAACAGCAAAAAAATAAATCGTCCAACCCGCTCGCTCATGCGTGATCTACCCTCGAGTTAGCTCCCAAAGTTACAATAACAAAGACTTCAGTCATCCTCCTCCAATCTCCCTCGGAAAAAAAGAAAGAAGAAAACCTGAATCCTCTCTCGCATCGAGCATCATCATCCTCCCTCTTCGATCGTGGATTTCACACCACGTTTTTATTATACATAGTCATTTTCGTGCTAAATCGATTCGTATAATCGAACATTTTCTTTTTTTTACTTAAAAAAATCCTCTCTTATCCCCCTTCCCCCTCTCCCTCGTCCGTAAGCATCATAATATTATACGGACCCGATCATTATTAGTTTCTTTACTCAATTTGTTTTATATATGTACGTTATATAGATATAATTATGAAAATAGAAGACTAAGTTATTTTATCAAGTGCCCTTGCTTTGTATTATAGTAGTCGCGTCTGTCGACAAAGTTGCGCAGCTTTTGGGAGTATCTGAGGCGCGCGCGCGACGATGAAAACTAAAACAAAAAAAAACGAAAAGAAATAACGAGAACGTATAAGAATTCACAAGTTGTTAAGAAAAAAAAAACAAAAAAACAAAAAAATGGAAACGAGAAACAAATTGATAAGCGCGATTTAGTGGAGCCTTGAGAAAAGAAAAATCGACAAAAATACTGCTAAAACGAAGAAATAAGAATTAAACGATCGAGCACGCGAGAGATAATGAATTGTGTAAGTTTGTTTGGTAAAACAATTGTGAGACGTTGCTCGTCTCTATTGCCAACGTCATTGGCTGATTGTGGTCAGAGGAGAATACATTACAAGTCTGAACAGTGCCTCGTTGTTTACGTATGTCTCACTTGGCGAATTTTTAGTTCAACTTCCCGATCCTTTCGTTTTTATTTACGTTTTTTTCTTTTTTTGTTCTCTCCTGTACATTTTTAGGACACGGAGGGTGAGAGCGAACACACCGAGGGAGGAAAATCCGCGAAAATGTTTGACGAAATATTGTTTTCATGGAGTCTGCCATGTTTTTTATCCGGCTGTAAATTTAAGATTGTAAATTGTCGTCAATAATGATGGAAAGAAAAATTGAAAAAAGAAAGAAAAAAAAGGCCAACTTAAGTGTCAAAGGGATTCTCTTGGGAAGTACAGTTACAAATTTCAAAGCAATATACACTTTAATTTTCGAGATATCGAGACCAGAAGTTCATCATTTGACATAAATGGTAATTCAAAAATAAAAAAAACAAAACAATACAAAACAAATCTACAATTGAATGAAAAAAATTTCTCGATATATATCAAGTGGATTCAAACCAGACTAATGCTTCCCGTGAAAAGTGAAAAAAAGATAATCCGAAGTTCAACTTACCACTCTCAAGGGGACTTTCGGGAACTTTATAAAAAAAATTCAAAGTATACTTCTCGATTTTTAGAGATATCGAGACCGGAAGTCCGGAATTTGGTATAAACGGTAACTACAAAAAAACCCAAATCTACAATGAATTTATATTTTTTTCTCGATATTTGACGAGCGGAATCGAAACGGACTAATGCGTACCGTTCGAACTTGAATTCATTCATTTGATCGTCTCTTAAATTTATCTGCGAGAAATATCGTCTCGAAAAAAAAAAAAAAAAAATGAAAATAATTTAAACGATAATTGACGTGTACAGATTTTTTTATTCCAACAAATTCGATATGTAGTGGGATCTTGAATCTCATTTATATTTATATATCACATTCGCACTTCATACAAACCACGTTTTCGTTGGTAATTCTACATGTTTTTTTTTATTTTGTCCTGTTTCTTTTATTATTATTAATATTCGTTTGTGTTTGTTTGTTCGTTAGAAACACTGGGTAAGTATTCTAATATTTCGAGATAGCTAAAAAGTTTCACTACAGTCTTACGTCACACTTTATAATTATCGTACAAACAGTGTTTTCTTTTAAATTCATCTTCCTCGCGCGAACTATAAATCGAGCCCTCGCATTGATGTCGAACCAATGATCGAGGGCGATTCGTAAAAAAAGAAAGAAAAATGTGTATGTTAATTAAACAATACAAATTACAGGTAATTACCTCGTCTGTGAATTATAAATTATTTGGGAACAAGGGTAATATCGTAAGTTCGAGCTGTTTTTTTCCCACCCGCGATTCTGAGTTCGGACTTTCCGCCACCGTCGATATTTGTTTTCTTTCTCCTTAATCTTTCGCGCGCCTTCGTCTTTGCTTCTTGTTTTGCAAAAATATACTTTTAACCGGTTCATTTGTGTGGCTTCGCGCATGACGTCGTGCGACACGCACGATTATCGTCTAATCGTTATTGGGTGTTCAATAAAAATATTAAATTAATTAGAATCGCGACGTCGCGTCGCGGCTTCGATTAACTTCAATCAGATTCGTCGTCCGACTGCAGTGCGTAGGAGACTGGCTTGCGCGCTCTACCCGCCGGCTTTCTCGATGGCGGACTCTCTCCGACTGTACTGTCCTCGGCAGAGTCCACTTTTCTTGCCTTCTTCTTCGTCTGCATTTAACAGAAAAAAAATCAATTTTATTCTCTTCGTTCTTTCATCATTCAATTTTATTTTAAGTGCGACTGACAACACTAAAATAGTACTTTATGTCACTCGTTGCGAATATTGCTCTTTTACGCAATGCGTAACAACCCCGTTTTCGATATTAGTGCGATAAAGCTTTTTCTGACAAGTATGAGTGTTGAAACCACACGAGTTAAGAAATAGTATTTTTTTTCACAAGGCGTGAAAATGGGGGTTTTCCGCGAAGCGCGCGTAAAACTGCCATTTTCGCACTGAGTGTAGATTTGAGTGCGAGAAGTAAAATCGGGCAGATGTGCCCGAATTTAAAAAAATTTATTTATACTTACACCTACAATTTTCTTCGATGTGAACATATCCTCGGAGTCCGATCCGGAGGCGGATTGGGATGTTCTCTTAATTCCCCTTTTAACAGCCTTGCCACCTCCGTTTTCCGTTTTCTTCTTCGCAGGAGCTAGAAAAACAAATTGAACGTTGCTAGTTTTAACGAAGAAGATCACAAATACTGGATAAAGGGTTTCTTTTTTTTCTGTTGTACATCGGGCTGGATTATTGTTGCAAGTTATTTTACCTCTGTTCTTCTTGGGAGGAGTCGGAGTTGCTTTGACCGGTGAGTCCTCGCTCGACGAGCTTATCATCGGTTTGGAAGTCGTCGCCGGCGGTGAACTTCCTACCAATGAATCGAATAACTCTTCGGAACGGTCTGCGAGAAATAAGAGACGAATAATTATCGACGAATGACTTTCGGTTTGAAAATCTCATTTTTTGACCGGAATTACGTTACTTCTGGTTTGAAAATCGTATTTTTCGAACGTATTTCCGAAGTGATGTATTTCCGGTGTCGTCACTAACAGTCGAAAAATGAGACTTGCAAACTGGAAGTGACGTATTTCCGACATGACGTCACTTCCGGTCGATGAATGAAATTTTTTAACCGAGAGTTTCAAACGTGTTTGAGGCAAATTTCAAGAAATCTAAATCACCGATTCCTAAATCTCATAGTTCACAGCGAGGGCGCGAAGCACCCGATCTGCTACGACCTGTTAGTTTTATAACAACTCGATGGTTTCACGGTATTAAGTAACAATGATACGTCTCAACGTATGATTCTCGAGTACTCACGCTTCGATGGGGGAGTTTTCTTATCGATCTGCATATCGTCGTCGGAGTCGCTGTCCAAGGGTATCGGACTCTGCGCCGTAGGCCTGAAACGACAGAATTATTAAAAAAAAATTAAGACCATTAGAAACCCAAGCGTCCGAATATATTATTTTTGAGTTACGAATATGTTTGTTATCTTCACTCACTGTTGAGGTTCGTTGAGGTTCGTCGGCATCAGTTTGACTTCGGTGCTGCCGGAACTGTCGCCATCCTCGTCGCTGCTCAAATTGTATTTCTTCGCGGCTGTCGAATCGAACAGGCCGACAAATCATAAGTAAACGGTCGATAGATAAAATTTGAAATTAAATGATTAAATAATATACTCACAAGCCGCCGCTCTGCGCGGAGCTCGCGGGGCCCGCGGTGGTGATAACGTGTCGAAATTAATCTCGTCGTCATCGGAAGAGTCGTCCTTTGACTTATCTTTCCTAATGGGTTTGAACGGCAGCGTTGTCTGCTTTCCTCCTTTCTTTTTCTTTTCGACCTTGTCCGGCGAGCTGCCGAGTCTGTCGTCGAGAGGCTTCGCTCCCGATTCCACCAGCGCGTCGAACTCGTCTTTATCCTCCTTCGCGTCCTTCTCCTTCTTCGGCTGCAACGGAAGGGACGAATCGTTAGCAATTTTCGATCGGAGCAATTTCATTTTTTTTCGACGTTTCGACTACCCGTGTCTACTTAAGAGCTTATGCGCCAGTAACATTTCGAGTTTTTTTTTTTTCTAATAGTTTATAGTGTCAAGAATATTCTGGGAAATTTGTATGGTGAAATTCAACTAATCACAAAAGTTAGAGACCGTTTTTTTCAAAACGTGATTTTCAAGATCGGTGTTCCTGGTATTCCAAAAATGGCCTGATGGATTTTTATGGACATTTGCATCGATATACTTCTACAGATTCTTCAGTCCATGACGGTTCCATATTAAAAAATAATAATAAATAATTTAGAGAAATTATTCGGTGTTGAAGAATGAGTAAAAATCGACTCTTCTTCAAACAACCGCCTTGTTGCCAACTTTTTTTTCTCTACGCGGTTAAGAACCGTGATATATGTCATTTGTTAAGAAACCATTAAACATTTTGTTCTTGATAAAATGAAAAGTTGAAATCAGTGACACCGCAAAGAAACTTGCGAAAAATTGTTTGAGCCGACCGATAAAACAAAATACATAATAACAATAGAATTGAATGAAAAAATGCCTAAATGTTTTGTATTATATCTTCCCTATAAACATAATATATCCGCCCTAAAAAAATTAAATCGATAAAGCGTATATTTACCGAGAAAAAATCACGAAACATGCATGCGTTTTTACCCATTCACTATGGAGTAAGCCCTTAAACGGATGAAATATCAGAATCGATGAAATGTTAGAAAAATTGGTAACAATGTTAAATCAAACTAACCACTTTTGGTGGTTTTTTGATGCCTTCTTTTTTGTCCTTGGAGACAATGTCGGCTTTCTCTATGCGTTTCTTGGTGTCACCGTCGATAACGGGAATGATGCGACGCTGCTCGGAGGTCTTGTAGAGCTTCGCCGGAGGCTTCTTAATGGTCGTCTTACCTTTGCTCTCGTCCTTTCGCTCCTTCTCCTCGACCTGCCCGTTAAAATCCCCAAATTATGAGATTAATTTGCACAGTAAAAAAAAACGGAGAAAAAGATTTTCAATCAATAAATTTCCGTAGGTCCGACCTTGTTCAATTCTGCCAGCAGGTTGTCCAAATCTTCCTTCCACAGCGACACGGGAGTTCGCGCTTGAAGACGCTGCATCTCCTTCATCTTGTCATCCCTCTGTTTCAATAGCTCGTCCTTTCGTTCCTTTGTCAAGCTCCACATCGTCATGCCGAGAAGGTAGTCGTAATTTTCTTTCTCTATCGTTGCCGACGTCGCCGCTTCCTCGGCGTTGTTCGCCGCCTCTTCCTCCTACGATGGTCAAGTCATACGTTAAAATTTTTCTATCGTTTTACAAATTAATTTTCTTTTTCTCACGATCTGTAGATCGAAAACCTTTTTTTTCTCACTTACTTGGCAATCCTCCTTGAGTTGCCAAAGCATTGCAAAGCTAGTTAGTAATTTCGGTATTTTTCTTTTTTCTTTTTTTTTTTAAGTTAATTACTGTTTATTTTTTCATTTTTCCTCACCAATGTTTCTTCACGATTTTGAGTGAGCTTCCAGGCGATAACTGGATCGGAAGCGTATTCCCGACGCACGAGCTCGGCGATCATCTCCTTCTTCTTCTTGTTCTCGATTACGAGATCGCCGTCGCACTTCTCGCATATGAATCTCGCCTGATTTGAGAGCTTCGCAGCCTCAGCTTGGAGAATACCTTCGAGATAATCCTTGCGCCTCACGTAACCGTCCATCCGAACTCTGTAGAAATCTCGCATTATCTGCGTCACGTTGTCGTACTTCTTCAAACAGAGATTCTCGTCGAAGGTGCACTGTGAACGGAAATAAATGTTTATTTATTTATTGATTTCTTTTTTTAATTATGAATATTCGAAGGTCTTATGAGTTGAAAGATCGAACGAATATTTGACGAACCATCGACGTGATGGACGAGATGGTCTGCAGTTTGAAAGCCTTGTGAAGACCGTCCTTCTCGAGCTCGTAGAGCTTGTCGCGATTTACAGTCACGACATAGTGCACCGTTGTGTCGGTCGAATAGTCTTTGTAGTCACTGCAACGTCACAATAATCGTTTTTATTTTTCGATCGAGACTTCAAGATAGTATCGAGCGTAAATCAAGCGTATTGAAATATCATTCTTTGTTTAGTCTAGTGGCCAATGAAGTATCAATTATAAATATCGGCTCTACAAACCGATGAAACCGATTTTTTTACCCATTTTTTCAACTTAATTTCTTTAATCAATTCTTGTGACCCAATTTTTTTTTACCTATTCACTTTCACCCTAGTTTGTTTCCTAATGGAGGGAGCTACTTTTCACTTATTTTCGCAGCGAATTTTCAAGCGCTGAAACGCGTTGATTAACATGTGATGATTTACTCACGTTATTACCGCGGGTGTTTTATCGGTTCCATGAAGCATAGGCTCGAGGACAGTTTCCTTGTAAGTCTGAGTCCACATTCCGATCGGCAGTTCGGTGATCTCGACCTTGTCAGGTCCTATCACCGATATCTCGCCGCTGTAAACGTATCTGTAATCTCCGCAGCTTTCTATGGTGCCCGTGAAGTTTTTGTAGAACGGTTTCTGAAAAACACTCGATTAATTAGCAGTCTCAATTCTTTTCCTTCATTACCGTGTCGTTAGTTTTGTGGCAACGACTTATCGTCATTTGGTCACGAATCGATTGACTCAGCTATCGACAATTAAATTACCATGGGCTTTGGATCGCCTCCGTCGATCATCCTGTAGAGATTCTCGATTATTTCGCGCGGGTTGTAGTTCGGTATCTTCGTCATCCATCCCGTGCCAATGCCGTCGGCACCGTTGACAAGGACCATCGGTATTATCGGCAAGTAGTGGACAGGCTCGATTTTCTGGTTGTCATCGTACTCATGCTTCAGCAACGCGTCGTCGTGCTTGTGAAAGATGAATCTTACGAGCGGACTGCGAAAAAAAAAGTAAAGATCAATCCGTTGTACTATTATTATTTTGTTTTTTTTTTTTTTTGTAAATTTTTTTTTCCATCTTTCTCGTTCTTCCATGGCGGAGAAAAAAGAAAAGTTGACTTCAAACATCAAATCTAATCATTTCATAGATAAAAACTCAGGGAGTCGATGTACGATTGCATAAAGTGACGAATTGCATAAATGTAACGAAGGCTCGAGAGCGAGTAAAAGAAAAAGATCAACCACCAATCCGTTATACTATTATTTTTTTGTTTTTGTTTTGTTATTTAAGACGCAATTTTTTTTTCAACATTCTGCTTCCTCCATCACAGATAAAAAATTCGAGCAGTTAATGGGGCTGTACCTTAGCATCGTGAAGATATAACGAGGACTCGCGGAGTCTTTGCCACCCGAAAGTCTCGTACCGAACTGACCGTTCGGCATGAGGAGATTGATGTTGTTGCTCCCGACGAAATTCTGCGCCAAATTTATTATTGTGGCCATGAGGGACATTTCGCCGTGATGGTAGGCCGAGTGTTCGGCGACCGAACCGGCCAGCTGTGCGACTTTGACTTCGCGCTTGTCGTTGCGCTTCAAACACGTGTGAAGGACTTTCCTCTGGCCCGGCTTGAAGCCATCCATCATGTTCGGAATGGAGCGGACGTTGTCATAGTTGCTGAACAGTACGAGCTCAACGTTTATGAAGTCCGAATAGGTGACGGCTTTGGTGTCCTTCTCGTACAGGTATTTTTCACCGAGGCCAATCTCCTTTCGCCTCTTCGTCTCGTCCATGTGATTCGTGAGCCAATCTTTACGCTGATCGACGCACTTCTTGCTGAACGCCATTATAATGTTGTTGTCGTCCTCTTCGCCCGCGTAGATGAATTTTATTTTGTGACGGGCCATGTTCTCGAAGTACTCCTTCGCCTCTTTGGCAGAGGATGTACCCAAACCTGTAGAATTTTTAAGGTTTTATTATTTAAAAAAAAATAAATTATGACGGCTCACAATTATGTTCGAGCATTGCTTCCATTAAAAAAATGTATATATACATATATTGCCATATATATATGTATCTTTTTATAGTCAATAATTTATATTAAATATCGTACGTTCGAAAAATAAAAACCTTTGTAGTATTTGATCTTGTACGTGTGAAAATTTTCCGTTTCCTTCTTCCACGCTTCGAACTCCGGTAGCGAGAAGAACGACAGTGAGTTGTTTCCTTTGGTCGCTTTGACGATAGGCGTTATAAATTCTTCTATAAAATTGAGCTTGAGCAGCGACGGCCAGTTGTGGTGGATGAAGTTTATCAGCAGACCTTTTATGTGAGAACCATCCTGAGGAGCAAAAAAAATGTATTAAATAAAATTGCATTAAAGCGATGATTCAAGACTCTCGCTTGATACAATAAAAAAATAATCATGATTTCACCTGATCCTGATCTGTCATTATCATCATCTTTCCGTAACGGAGAGTCTTCAGATCGTCTTTCGTCTCGTACTTTTTCTTGTATTGCAGACCGAGGATCTTTATCAGATTGTTTATCTCAGCGTTTTCAAGAATCTGCTTGTGCGTCGCTTCTCGAACGTTCAAAATTTTACCTAAAAGTCAAACAAAAAAACATGATATTTAATCTCATCTGACAAACAAGCTCGACGCTTTTTACTCTCGATAACGATCGAGTTAGTTTTTTTTTTCTTCCAACGAACTTAGTTCCATTTTCCATCGCTAATAGTTATCCATCATTCATAGTTAGTTTCATTTTCTAACGCCAACGAACCTTTCAACGGAAAAATGCCATATTTGTCTCTGCCGATCGAGGCGATACCAGAAACGGCCATGGTCTTCGCCGAGTCTCCCTCGGTAAGTATGAGCGTGCAGTCCATAGATTTAGCTGTACCGGCGTCGTTGGCGTCCTCCAGTTTCGCGATACCCTGAAGTTTCCTCTGCTTAGACTTTGGTCCCAATTTTTGCAGCTGACTGTCGGCCTTGAATTTCGCCCAGGACAGCACAGCTTCGACGATACCGATCTTCGTTACCTGTTCAGGGAACACCGACGAAAATTAATATTCTATGAACATTAGTTTCTATGACCAAAAAAAGAAGAAAAAAAATACTCACAGTGGTGATAAATTTGTCGGTGATAGTGCATTTCGAGCCAAAACTCTTTGCCTGAAGAGTCATGTTTTCTTTCGTCTGGGAATCGAAGGTCGGGTTGTTTATCAGACAATTCACAAATACCCAAAGATGATTTTTTATCTGAAACGGCTTTATCGCTATTCCACCCTTGTTCTTCTTCTTCAGAGTTTCCGTGAGATTCTTGACTATCAACTCCGTGACGTGATCGACGTGTCTTCCTCCCTGTAAGCATTAAAAAAATATATAAAACAAATGTTATCCTATAAAACATGATCTATCATGGTTGACACGAAATTCTCCAATCAGAAATTCCCTGACTTTTCCCGGTTTTTCAGGGCAAGAATTTAATTTTTCCACTCTGTCGATCAAGGTAGGAAAGGACAATTAAAAATAACGTAAAATATAATATATAATGATTCATTAATATATTGATTGATCTCAGTTCGCTATATTAAAAGTTCCCAACGAAAATAATATCAAGACATAGTCACATGTATGCTGTATATAGTCGACAAGTTTGCAGAAACAAAAAATTTACACGCCATGCATCATGGAATTAGGGGAGAGCGGGGCAAAATGGTGTTGAAAATCCGGATGTATCGTTGGCACAAAATGGGGCATCCAAAAATGATATGAAAGTTGAGTTTTGCCCGTGCTGTCACGTTTTATCCCACTGTCCCATTTTGCCCCGCTCTCCCCTAAACGAAAACTACCAGATTCGAAAAACTCTCAGGGTGCAAAAAAAATCCATGACTCTCCACGGTTTTCCAGGTGCGTGGCAACCATGTCTATAGATCGGAATCGATAAATTTTAAGGAACGAAATTTCATTTTTTTTTCTCGTCACCTTAGTAGTAGCGATGCTGTTGACGAAGGACATTTGTTGGAATCCTTTGTCGGACAGTGTGACGGCGACTTCCCAGCGTTGACCGCAGGCCTCGTAAGCGACTTTCAGAGGATTGCCGACGTCGTCCTCTCTGCCCTTAACGTACAGATCGACGTAGTCCTTGAAGTTCTTTACCGGAACTCTCGAGCCGTTCAGGTACACCTTGACGCCTCTCGACGAGGCCGCCACGTCGTAGGCTCGGCGGGACATCAGAGCGACGATGTCGGCGTCGAGCGTTTCCATTTTAAACTTCGGCAGATCCGGAGAAAACGTTACTTTCGTGAAGTCCTCGCCGGAGAATTCCTTGATTCTCGGCTCGCTCGCTTTGCCCATGTTGTTTCCCCAAGTCTAAGAAAAGATAAACAAAGGTGTTATCGTTTTCTAATCAGCAAATCGTACGTCAAAGTGCGATATATGTGCCAGTCGTTAAATCTTAGCCTCTTCATTGTTTGTCATCTTTGCCATTGTCTTTTCTGTTATTGTTATTATCATTGTTTCATGCATTTTGCCATTATCTCCTCTGCTATTATTATTATTATTATTATTATTATTATTATTATTATTATTATTATTATTATGTTATTTTTCCATTTTCTTTTCTGCTATTGTCATTATCATTTTTTTTAAATTATTTGTTGCGTTGGAGGTTCTGCGATTAATATTGAGATTAGTTTTAAGGTAGTTAGTTTGTCTGCGTCTTTTTGTTAATAGGTCATGATTTACATCTGTATATGATTTGTTTGCACATTGCTCTTAAGGAGCTTATTCCAGAGTGCATAAGTAAAGTCGCATTGTCTTTTGCTCTCTACTGTAATCGAATCCACGGTCTCACCTGTTTGAGACTCTTTTTGTATTCTTTCGAGGCAGTTTCGACAGTGAAACGGTGACTGAAGATGTTGCAGAGCTTCGCGCCGTAGCCGTTCCTACCACCCGTTACTTTCTCTTCCTCGTCGTCGTAGTTCGACGACGTCAGCAGGTGCCCGAATATCATCGTCGGCACGAACATATTTTCCTCCTTGTGGATCGCCACCGGTATGCCCTTTCCGTTGTTCCACACGGATATCGTATTGTTTTCTCTGTAAAAAAAAAAAATCAATCGCAAATCAGGACAGAAATCAACGGTGTATCAATAACGATTTTTGTAGAATGGAAAATCTGTTAATAAAGTAATCAATAACGGATCTGGGAAAAATCCGGAAATATCAAGTACTTTTTGTACTTGAAGTATTTTTGAACTTTGAGTATTTTTCGCGCACGTTTTGTACTCTCCGAATCAATAATAATAATCAAAGAAAATAATTAATAAAAATAATCAATGAGGATAATCAATAAAAATAATTAACGAAAATCAGTTTTGGGCAGCTTAGAATTTGGCACAACATGGAAAAATCCTTACGCGTCTATGTCTATCTTTATCATGTCCATCTTTGGATCTCGCTGCTTGTTATCTGCTGCGTTGACCAATATTTCGTCAAATATCTTGTACAATCCGGGAACGTATTTAATCTCTTTCTGCACCATGACATCCTTCTCCTTGTCGTATATCCACATAAGCTCCGTCACAGGTTCGACGGAGCCGATGTATGAATCGGGCCTCAGAAGAATGTGCTCCAGCTGCGACTTCTTCTGGTAAATGCCCTCTATGGTCTTCTTCTTGCTGCCGGCGTCGCCGGAGCCATTCGCCACTGCGGTACTCATCCTGACGTATTTTTTTGCGCCTCTAAAAAAAAAAAGAGAAAATTAATTACCGATATACAAAAATAAAAATACAACACATTTATTCAGAAAAAATATTAACTATCGAGTCAACCCAACAACCGATAACTTCGGATTGATGAAAATACTGTAAAAAGAACAGAAAATTAATAACCAGAATACAAAAAATAAAAAACATTTGCTGAGAAAAATGTTAATTATCGAGTCAAGCCGGAAGTCCTTCATTTTGGACTAACAAAAAAACTTAAAGAAAAAAACCAAACAAAAGCGAACAAAAAATGTATCTCCGAAATACAAAAAAAGGATCAAAAAACAAATTTATCGAGAAAAACGTTAATCATCAAGTCGACCCGAAAGCCGGTAATTGTGGACGGACGAACAAAAACTGTAAAAAAAAAAACCAAAAAAAAAAGTTTCTCATACCCGAAGACAAAATTTAAAGTATGGCGGGAAAAGAGTGTCATCTAATTGGCCGATGCAAGGGGACGCCAGATCCGTACGGCAGGTACACAACTGCCGTCTCTTTTTCGAAAAATTTTCTCTACACTCGATCGGCCACTTTCCAGGTTAACTTTTTCCCGACGATTCTGCGACCCGATGTCCGTCCTCGTGTATAAATATCGGTGATTTTTTTTTTTTTTTTAGAACGAACCTTCAATCCCTCAGCGACGAATAAACGGCGGTGTCGTCGCCGCGGAACGGTCTCGACGAAGCCTCGAGGCGATCAGAGAGCGTCCATTGTCGATACAAACGCCGATTGGCATGTCCCAGTGGTGTGTGCCGCGTCGATGTTTTTTTTTTTGTTTCTTCGACTCTTTCTCAAAATTGATAATCCGAAGTGGCGTTGATAATCGGCGGTAGCGACGAATATTCGCGAGCAGCGGAGCGTGACGAAACGCGCAGAGCCGAGCGGTCGAACTCACTCGTCGCGATAAAAGCCTCGGAAGAACGCGCCGCGACTGCTTCGAGGCTCGCCAATTTGCGAGGGAGATTCTTTGGCACACTCTCGTGCACGGTAAGGCGCTCTCAACGCTCTCAACGAAACTCTCACCTCTCCCTCTCGCCGCCGGAAAAAGCGGCTCGGCGGTGCGCGCGGATTGTTACTTTGGCGCCACAATCGCCCGCTCGCTCGCCTCGCGCATATACGACGGGAATAAAAGACGCAAAAAATAATAACAGGGACGGGGCGCCCGTTATCGATAGGAGATGCTGGATATTTTATTTATCATTGAAATAACTTGCTGCGAGAGCTTCGCGTGTCGGGCGGGCGAAGTCGCGAGGTGACAAAGACCTCGGCTGAAAGTCAACCGCCGAGCGACACAAATCAATTTTCGAAAAAAACACTGACCATATGCGATTTTGATTACGAAAAAACATTAACAACTTTCTTGGTGGGATCGAACAAAAGTGTCCAAACACTGTCCGATACGTGATTTTGATACTGCAGCCAAAAATTAGTATCTTTCACCGTAGGATCAAATAAAATTTATTTATTTATTATTTACTATTTGACTGTGTTACAGTAGAGCTTCGCGAGTCACTCCGTGCGAGGTCGCTCGGTGCCGAAGACCTCTGTGAGACTCAAACTCCAAGCGACAATAATCAATTTTCAAAAAACACTGTCCGATACACAGTTTTGATAGTCACAAAAAACGAAAGTTAACATCTATTGCCGCTGGATCGAACAAAATCTTGCTAAAAACACTCAATGGTAGGGTTGACGAAATGTGGAATATCCCGGTAATCAGCTTTTCTGACGGATTCTGGGAAGTACGGTCAGAAGAGAAGTCTCATCGGGAGCCGAGGTGAAGTCCGTTTCCGATGAGACTTCTCTTTGACCGTACATACGAGAACTTGTGAGATAAATTGATTACAGTTTTTGATACCGATTGAGCACGGGCCGGACGGGGAGGAAGGTGTTTCATATGGTTTGAGGTGAAGTGAAAGTCTCGTGACGGAGCCAGGAGTGTGAGAAAGATAGCGCCATCGGTCTCACGGTGGAGCAAGGGAGAGCGACAGAGAACGTGTTTCACTTCACCTTAAGGGGTAGTGAAATATCGCGGTCGGTAATGAACTTTTCTCAAGGGTACTAATTTTTTTTTTTAGGAAAAAGCAAATTCGAGCCAGATGCGCACCGTAATTTCGCATCCGGCCAAAATTAATTTTTTTCTCAGAAAAAATTAGCACCATCGAATAAAGTTAATTTGAAAATTGCAACTATCTCTCTCGCACGCACAGCTCTTTCACTTCCCCCTAAACTGTGTGTTACAGCGAGAGCTTTAGTCGGTGCGAGGTCGCTCAGTGCCAAAGACCTCGGGTGAAACTCAATCTCCGAGCGACAAAATCAATTTTCAAAAAAACACTGTCCGATACGCGATTTTGGTACTGTCAAAGAAAAAAACATTGATATCTCTCGCCGTTGGAACGAACGAAATCTTGCCAAAAAACCCCACTCACGTGCAGGATCGCCGAAATGTGGGATCTCCGGGAAGCACTGTTTCCAATCGTTTAAGAGAAGCAGTGAACAAAGAAAATCCGATAAACCGAGAAAAACCGAGAAAAAAATAGACACACATTTCGGAGTCTCAGTTCCGAGGAGAGGTCGATAAAAAATATATATATAATTATTTCTCCATATCGTGAGTATAAAAAAATTTTCCATTACATTTAATTCCGCGAAATTAATCTGCATTACAAAAAATCTTCTCGCCGATGATTCATCGCATAACAATTGGGATTACGTAGGTTGGAACGTACGTAGCGCCTCGAGATGCCGAACTCTTACCTCTATGCCATCAACAATGAGGGCCGAGTCTTCGGCCTGTCGACGTCCGGCAGCATGTGGCGAGAGTTCATGTACCTCGGTCTGGAGTTCAAACAGCTGAGCGCCGTGCCGCACTTCATGTGGGCAATCGGCGGCGATCGCCAGGTCTACGTGCACGTCCACGGCCTGGACATTCCGATTAGGATCAAAGAGGAGACTTACGAGAATGAAGTAACAATTTTTTTTTTTCATTTGGATCTCAATTTTCTTGAGATTTTTTAAATCAGTTTTGTAGCAAATATAATTTTATACATTTGTTAGGCCCGATGTATAAAACTGGTGTTTTGCTGTTTTTAACGAAATTGACGGTTTTTAGCGATGGCTGCCCCTGGAAGGATTCAGCGGAAGGCTCCTGCCCACGGACAGATACAATTTTTCAAACCAGGATGGCAGCGTCGATCGCTCCAGGGACAAAGTGAAACTGCCGTCGATGGCTTGGCAGTGGGAGGGCGACTGGCTCATCGAGACTACCTTAGATGGACAGCCTTTGGATCACGATGTAATTTTCAGTAGATCTTTTTCTTTTTCGAGGAAAAGACGTCTTTCGCAACGATGTAATTTTCAGTAGATTTTTGCTTTTTTTTTTCTTTTTCAAGGAAGAAACGTATTCCTCAAGGATGTAATTTTTCTTTTTGTTTTACTTTTATGACTGAAGAATGATCCTTTGCAAAATGGATTTTACATTGATTAATTATACGACCCGTTAGGGTTGGACGTACGCGGTGGATTTTCCGGCAACGTACTCGACGAAGAAGCAATGGAAATCGTGTGTGAGAAGACGCAAGTGGGTGCGATATCGCCGGTACAGCGCTATGAACTCTTGGTGCGCCATCGCTCCGCTCCACAAAGACGCTACAAAGGTGAAACGATCTTTCTTTAACTAGCAGTTTTATTTTTATTGACAATATTTCGCATGGTGCGAACTTCTTTACATTCCCAATGAGGCTTCGAATTAAATCCTTCAGCCTTTTATTAATTTTTTTACTTTAGTTTTTACCAATTTTGCGCTGCGGCTCTATTTTTTTTTCTGCCAATGTTCACCTTGTTATTAGCGTTACATCGAGCTTCGCAGAAACACAGTTCAATAAGGAAGACCCGTGACAATGCATGTTGTTTGTCTCGAGAGCGTCTTCGATGAGTCTGCATTTTTTTTTCCGCCCAAACTCGCAATTTTTCTTGCGAGCCAGTAAAACTGAGAACGATGTTTTATACTCGAAATGAATAATGTTATAGGAACCTTTCATCGATGTCGCCATCGGAGGCAATCAGATTCCAGGCGGAGGTCCCGGAAGTCTGGTAGTTTGGGCGGTAACGGCTCACGGAAGGGTGATTATAAAAATGTTCCATAATTTCTACACGAACTCAAATTTTTACCACACAATTCGAAATTAAAAAAAATAATACAAGAAATTAAATTCCAGGTAATGTTCAGAGTGGGTGTGAGCTCAACGTCGCCGGAGGGTCAGAGATGGAGCGCGATAAAGTTGGCAACGGGCTACGAAGTTTGCCAGATAAGCGTCGGAGTCTCGGGTCTCGTTTGGGCCGTTCTGATGAACGGCAAGGCGATTGTTCGGATCGGTGTAACGAGGGAGAATCCAATGGGTAAACGAAAACTCAGCGTGGATCTTGAATTAGCGTGGATCTTTAATGAATAGTTTCATTGAGAAACGAAAACTGTATGTATTTTTTTTGTCACATCGCAGGCGACGACTGGTCGGAGGTGGAACCGCCGCAGGCGGACCTTCGTCTCGTGCAAGTGAGCGTCGGGAACGACGCCGTTTGGGCGGTTACTCACGAGGGCAGCGTGTGGTTTCGCAAAGGTATCAAAGGCGAAATGAGCGGTGTATGCGAGCAATTGTCCACCGGCACGGGATGGGTCGAAATGCTCAGCAAAATGGCTCTGGTCTCCGTTGCTCCGAACGATCAAGTAATTAACCGGATAATTAAGTCACGGCAATGATATAATATTTTACCGGAAGAATGTCTTCTAACGATGATAACCAGAACATTTTTTAGGCTTTTTGAAAATCTTCTGATATTATACAATGGCATATAGTAGAGATCTTTAAAGACTATTTGTTTGCTTTGCACTCTCAAGGTGTGGGCGATCGGCTACGAGGACAGATGTTTGTACTATCGCAACGGTATAACGAGATCCGAATTAACTGGCAAGAAATGGCGTTTGATTAACGTTCCGCTTCAGTTGAGTAGAGCCAGTAGCAATGCGAGTCTGTCATCGAGCAACAGGCACAGCATGTGCGGAACGCCTCAGCAGCAGCGACACCAGAGCTGGAGCTCTTTGGTGAGTATCCGCAAACTGATAAGAAAAGAAAAATCGTTTTCTTCTCGTGCATTAATTCCACTCTTCGTTTCAACAGAACCGGCCGCACAGCACCAGCGAGGGCACAGCTCTGATCAGAGACTGGGAGGAACAGTCGCGCTCGGCACCGACACCGACGTCCCTTAAACTCTGGCAGAAAACGAATGACGGCACACCGCCCGCAGCTCAGCAGACGTCTTTTCAAGAAATTTACAATAACGAAGAGAAAAATCGGTCATTACAGTTTTCACCAAATTTTTTTTTTTTTTTTAATATCTACGTTTGTTTGACTTTAAGAAATTTATTTATTTATTTATTATTTATTTTATTATATAATATTTATTTATTTTTTGTCATCAGGTCTGGAAATTCGGCGGAAATGGGCGACTTGACGGAGGCGAGCGTGGCCAACATAACAATTTCAAACGAGTCATTGTCGCAGAGCGGAGAATCCATAGTTGTGTCTGGAAAAGGAATGGCTGGCACAGTGAAGGTAAACATTTCACTTTTGTTTTACTATAGCCCTGCAATGATATCGACAAGAAAAAATATAAATTGTGTAACTAATAAATGTGTTAGCAAATACAGTGAAATAATAGCTCGTCGATTAAATTGCTTGCAGGTAAATCCAGCCGCTTGGAGTCCCGTGCATTCGGTGGGTTCGATGGTGGGCGTCGAAGCTCATCCGGAAACCGACGGCAGCGTTTTCGATCCCGACTTGACCGGAGATTCGGGAGTTTACGGGGAGGACGAGAGCATCGCCGGTGTGTACTGGGCCGAATGCGATGTCTCGTGGTCGAAGGTCGAAGCCGGTGCGTGCTTCGTCGATCCGACCAATCCTCCGAAGTGGTAATGGAGAATTTTGTTTTTTTATTCTTTGGAGTTCAATTTCTTCTTTCCTAATGACTTCTTCAAATAAAATTGAATTTATTTCAATTCTCAAAATTTCAAATACCAGATTTTTTTTTATACGCCAATATCATCAAGGTTTTTTGCCCCTTTTTTTTGCTTTGTCATAGAGGATGCGATATGAACATTTCAATTTTAAAATTTCTTTTTTTTTTCAAATAAAGGATCGCAGACGGACAGCACACGACGGCGCAGGGCGAAGTCGTCGAGCCATGGCGAATTCACATACTTGAAGAACTGAAGAATCGCATGAACATCGGTGACTTCGATCTTTCGAGGTGCGAGAAGGCCATCGAGAGATCTTCGTGGGTCAAAAACGGTGACGCCAGATGCAAGCTGAAGGGCAGCCCCGTTTACGAAGATTGCGTTATCGAACTCGAGTGGATAAGCAGCGACAGCGGGACGCTCGATTCCGGCACGCTTACCATACTCAATTCGGACGGCGCTACTACGATGGTAAATCGCGTGTATTTTAATTTTCGTTGTACACTCGATTCACCCAATTAACATTTCTTACTTAACATGAAGATTTACGAGCAAAATTGAAATGTTGATAATTTGATAATAGAATATTTGATAGTAAAAAATTTGATAATAGAAAATTTGATAGTCGAAAATGTTATTTATCGCAGATGCAATTTCCCATATCGGAAATAGTTTGCGTCGTTTGCTGTAGCGAGCCCGGCAACCCTAGGTTGGCGATTCACACACCGCGTCTGCCGAGATCCAAAGTTCTGAGGCTTCAGTTTGCAAGCGACACGGAAATGGAAGATTGGATGGGTCATATAACGTCCGGTAAAAAAAAATTTAATCAAAACAACATTTGTCGCGTCTCACAAATGCGGGTTTATTTTTAAATTTTCTTTCTCTTTAGTCTCGTGCAAAATGAACAATGTGTACGGAAGACCTGGTCCTAATTCCATCTGGGCTACCACTGCTCTGGGAGACGTTTTCGTCTACGATCCTGTAATAGCCGAGGTAAAGCAAATAATTCGGTTGATTTACATAGAAGTGTAGAAAAAAATATAATATTACCAGCAAGTTGTTGTGAGTTCTGGCGTGTCGCTCCCTCGCTATGGACAGTGAAACTTGAAAAGTTCGATTTCCAAATATTTACCGAAAATACATCACTTCCGGTTTGAAAATCTTATTTTTCGACCGGAAGTGACGTCGTACCGGAATTACGTCACTTCTGGAATCGAAAATCTCATTTTTCGACTGGGTTCTTGAAAAATTTAAACAACTTTCTAAAATACATGTATAAAGTTACGTGGGAACATTGAGTAATAAAGAAAGAAATTAATTCTCCGACTTTTTCAGGCAAATCAATATCTGGAGGGACTTTATTCGCAAGAACTGGACACCGCTGGCAAGCAATTGCCGTTCGAGAGTATTCTACAAAACGGTTTCAAGCCCGGTAGTGCTCTTCACATATCGGTGTGCGTTCACGACGACGCGGACAGGTAAAATCCATTACAATATTTTTTTTAAATCGAAATCATGACAATATAATTTTTAATCATTTTTTTTAAAGGCTGGCGTTCAATCTCGTTTGTCACATGACAACGATGCTTCGACACAAGGGAGTGAGTGACACTCACGACATTGCTCTCCACTTCAATCCGCGCTTGCAGGAGAATATCATCGTGCGAAACATTTATCAGAATGGACAGTGGGGTGACGAGGAGAGAACCGGTGGAAGTCCTCTCAAGGCAGGCTCCGATTTTACATTAAAAATCGTCTGCGAGGATCGTGGCTACAGAATCTATATAAACGACACCGAATATACGTTTTTTAATCATAGAATACCACCTCAGAGCATCACGCACTTGAGGATCAAGGGACTCATGACCCTCCACTCGGTGCTTTACAAATCGCCGAGGGTACGTTAAAAACTTGTGAACAAATTATTATTGAAATTAATATTATTATTTTAATATGCCGAATGAAGAAGATTTAATCATTATTCGATCGACAGGTGATAATCGAGCCCATGGCAATGTTTTGGCGCCAGATTGGTGGCCATTTGAAGAAAGTTGAAACCTGCAGCTCAGGAATCACCTGGGGCATCGGTTACGATAACACGGCTTGGGTTTACACCGGCGGTTGGGGTGGAGCTTTTCTCAAAGGCAAATTAATCCGCCGATTAATCATCCTTCTTCCGCGATTTATAAAAAAAAAATACAAAATGGATCTAACGACTAATCTTGCAGGACTCGGGGCGAGCAACACGGGAATAAACTCGATGATGGACACGCACAATTACTTCGTTTACGAGAATCAACGCTGGAATCCTGTGACCGGTTACACGTCGCACGGACTTCCGACCGATCGTTACATGTGGAGCGACGTAACGGGTAGACACAAGCGTACGCGAGAGCACACGAAACTGCTCTCGATGCACTGGCGGTGGGTGAGTTGATATTTTTTTATTTAATAAATAAAAAATGTTATTAATGTAAAATAAATAAATAAATAAATTTAAATACAATAAATAAAAAATTTAATTTAAACGAAAATTTAAATTTATTACAACATGCAATTAGGTGTCTGACTGGATAATCGATTTTCACACACCCGGTGGAGTTGATCGGGATGGATGGCAATACGCCACCGACTTTCCTTCCCAGTATCACGGCAAAAAATCCTTCACCGACTACGTTAGACGACGACGATGGTTCAGACGTTGCCTGCTGACGAGCAGCGGACCGTGGCAGGAATTGGGCAACACGAAACTCGTCGATGTTTCATTATACGTGAGCGCGCCGAAATAACGTAACGCTACAGTAGCCCAAATTTTCACTTCCATTGCGCAAGCCCTTTTACTGTGATACAGAAGTGAGAGGTCCAAATACCGAGTGTTCAGTTTTTTTAATTCATATTTATATCGTTGCAGGTATCTGAGAAGCCTGGCACAGATTCTCCGATCGACGTGTGGGCAGTAGCGGCGAACGGCGAAGCTCTCTTCAGACGAGGAGTTTCGGAGTCTTGTCCTATGGTGAGGCTACTTTTTTACTCGATTATTTTTTTCCGGGCGAAGGAGGTGTCGACCACCGAAATGTATGAAATTATTTCCATGAGCGCGTTTTTATCTTTTCCGTTTTTATGTTTTTATCTTTTTTGTTGCTGTTTTTTTTGTCTGTATGGTAACCTGTTTGTATGTCCGACTAAACTCATACATTTTTATAGTTTGTAAACCCTTCACGTACGGGATCGAACGATTCGAATAACAAGTTGATGCGCTAAAAAAAAAAATTGTAAAAATTCAAAGACCCATCTTGAAATGTTGTTTTGTTTCCTCATACAGGAAGCTTTTTTGACAACACAGAAGAAAATTTATTACAACGATCCTCATCGCTTTTATGCTTAACCCTACAATTCATGACTGGGGTCCGAACGCACCCCATGCGAACGCGAAAAAGCCGGCTAATTTAGCCGACTAATTTAGCTTGGCCCGCTAAAACGGATTTGCCGACGAAGACGGCTTAGCCGGCCAAACTATAAAATCCATTAGACGGACAAGATATTTTAGCCGGCTAGGCCGACGTATCTATACAGCCCTAGTCGTGAGTTGTAGGGGTAAAAGAAGGCACGGTCGTTTTCTCTCGGCAAAAAGTCCCTCGGACTTGAAGGGTTAAAGGCTAACGTCTTAGCAAATTTATAGAAGGTTGAAACAAATACCTAAAATAAATAAATATTCTATTCTATTATATTTTCAAGGGTGTCTCCTGGGAACACATACCGAGTGACCAGGCGCTCGTCGGTATCTCCTGCGGACCGGACAACCAGGTCTGGGCTGTTGGGAAGAACGGCTCATCGTACTGGCGATTCGGCATCACTTCGTCCAAGCCGATAGGTCAGTTGCAGCAATTAATTTAATGTTCCACAATCAAGATTCACGAAAAAAAATCAGTTGAAGATATTACAAAATATAAAATCGTCTCGGTTACAATGGAAATACGATGTATTTCCATTGTAGCCGATACAATTTTTTAATACTTTTTTTTACGTATCATGATTGTCACAGGCGAGGTATGGACGAACGTGGAACCACCGTCAGGAGCCCACTTGAAGCAGATCTCCGTCGGCGCGGACGTCGTGTGGGCGTTGGACACGGCGGGAAGATTGTCGGTACGTCGCGAGATACAACCGAAAGTATTTCCGGAAGGTACTCACTGGCAGACACTGCCCTCTATGCCGAACGACCCCATTCACATCGGTACGAAATTCTGTTCTCCTTTAAGAAAATTACCAATAATTATTGGTCCTCGACGAATCTTGGACTCACGCGTACGTTGAAACATCGTTTTTTCGACAGATCTGTCGGTAGTGACGGCGAAGCAAGGCTTCCGACACGTTTCCGTGGGACGGGAGGCCGGGCAGGTTTGGGCAATCTCTGGTGCAGGGATAGTCTGCCGAAGGATCGGTATTACGAAGGAAAATCCCGCCGGGACTGGATGGGTCACTGGCATCGGGGTGAGTCGTTTCATACTTTGAAGACGATATATTCAATTTCTCAATTTTTGCTTTATCTTATTATTCAGATATTCTATTTTTTTTCCTTTCCCATCATATTATTTGTATTTATTGTTATTAGAAGAACAAAAAAGTCGAAAAATTGGATTTTCCATAAAAAATAAAAAATTAATTGACAACTAATATTATACTTATTTGATATATTTGGAAGAACAATTATTAATATTATTTTAACATAAAAAAAGACGCGAACAAATTGTATCGAAATAGTTGAGAATGGTCGTCGTTGCGTATCTCCGCCTGTGTATCTTTACAAGGCAGTTATTAACGGTTAATTATATCTCCACAGGCGAACTGGCAACACATCAGCGTGGGGGGACTGGTGAACGGATCAAAGTAGATCGTTCTTCGCATATATAAATCGCCGTGACGCGCGGCTGACGAAGTGAAAGACCGCTTCCGGCTGGCTATTAAACGGAGTCCTATCGGTACATGAATGTTTTAACGCGCTCACTTCACTCTCCCTCGGACTATGGCTCCGAGCACCGAAACCAAACCATTAACCACCAAACTCCACAGTATTGCGAGGGGAGCAACTTGTTCGCCACGCTCATTAATCGTTTCATTTAGTTTTGTAATTTTTTATTTATCATTTCGTTGCTTTCGTTTCCGGAAGTAAAATGAAAGGGCAAGCCCATCGTTTTTCCACAAACCGATTCTACACAAGCGCAGTAGAATCTCGTTTGTTTTTCATGGAATAACACGTATTTAGAATCGGTTTGCGAAAAAACGTTTTGCGACCGATGAAAGTCGAGAGGTTCGATTTTTATAGAATCCTCCTCGAGACATCGAAAAGTGAGATTATTCTGTAAATAATGTTCCGCCCGCGAATTTGTTGGGTAGATACAGTCGGCTAGTCCCGAAAAACTAGTCGAAGAGCCCGGAATAATTCGGGATTAACAACGGCTAGTCAATTGTGTTTTATTACTCGCGAAGACTCGTTGCATTCCAGCGAAATTTTACCTTTTTTTTATCATACAACTTAATTTTTTTTTTTTCGTGCGACTATACTTATCTCAGCGTTTCTTTTTTTTGTTGCTGTTTTTCTGCAACGATAACGACGATTATAGAACGACAAAAACGCTTGTGTTTTTAAAAATAATATGTATAATTTATTATATCATCATTATCTGTACAATAAAGGTTTTACACAAAGTAACAACGTTAAAATATTAACTGTGCTTGTTTTATTTACAATCGACGAGGCTCCGACCTCGGCGACGAGCCAAACGGGTAGCAAAAAATTTGGAAAAAAAATTAAGAAGAATTCCGGTCCGCGTGATTTGTCTCAGTCCGGCGACGCTCGATTTTCTTTGAGTGACTAAAAAAAAAGAAACCTAACGATCCGATGACTGTTATGAATGCGATGGGGCCGGGAAGTAGTATAGATAATACTTAAAAAAGAAAAGAAGGAATCTACAATATTATTGCATCGACGACGTTTCGAGCCGCGATTTGGCTGTGGCACTTTGGTTAATTAACTTTACAAATAACGACGTTCGAACGTGGCGATAAACTCAGAACCTCGTTACTAATTTAACCGGCTCCGCGTACTTTTGCGTCAGTGTGTCCGGCACGATGTTGTTTCTCTGACCTTGCAAGCTGTGCGATATACCGTAGAAGAAATAGATCACAAATCCTGCAATAAAGAAATAACGAACATAAGAAATTAACAAAAAAAAATCCTTTTTTTCTCGTAGTTTACCGATTATCATCCAAACGGCAAATCTTATCCATGTGAAGGAATCCAGTTGAAGCATGAGATACAAATTGATGAGAATACTCAAGCATGGCACGAGCGGCACGAGGGGAACTTTGAAAGCCAGCGTCTCATCTTTTATCGGTTGTCGACCTATAGCGATAACCAGCCAGACCATTATCAGACCGAGAATCGTCAGTACCACGTAGGTCAATGTATTTTCCGGTACCAGATCGGTGCCCATGTTGTTGAGAACGAAACCAAAAATTAGAACGACAATAGCTAAAAAAAACAGATGTCACTCATTACCTTGACATGGAAAATTCAATATAAAAAAAACAACAATTGAACCGCAAAATTACTTACTGAACGTGAGGACACCCCAGCCAGCAAAGGCGCTCGAAAAATCCGTCGGTTCCTTGAGACAGTGGAGATTGAAAAGTTGCTTGAAATAACCCCACGGTGTTGAAGGGTTATTCAACAGCGGTACTTTAGTTTCGTAATCCGGCTTCTGATACCTGCACAAGTATTACAATTGGGAGAAAAATAAATAAACGTATACATAGTAACAATCAATCTCTCTATAAACTATTAGGTTGTTGTGGCTCTGGAGCTTCGTGTCCTCGCTATAGATTAAGGAATTTAGAAAATGGATATTTCCACTCGATATTTTCACTTTCGGTTTAAAAATCTAATTTTTCGGCCACAAGTCATACGTAAAATACGTTATGTCCCAAGCCATGATAATTATTTCCCTATTGTACTATTCTGAGTTTATCAGGCAATTAAATTCACCGAGATACACGACAACGTGTTAGTTATCGATATATAAAACACATGTGTTGGAATTTAGATTTTTTTAGATAATATAAGTACCTGAGTATTAGTACGGATATAGCAACAATCGTGTAAGCGAGCAACGTGCCGATCGACATCATGTCGATCAATTGTTCCACGTTAAAGAATAGAGTCATGGCAGCTGAAAAGAAAAAAAAATTTAACGCATCGACATTCAGACATTGAAACGCGAAAAATATGGAAATTCATTTTTTTGCATCGGAGTAAAAAATTCGATATTAAAAAGACACTGTGTAGGGGCAAGATTTTTTTTTCTTTTCACCTGTGAGTATTCCGGCGACAACCGTGCCGATAATCGGTGTCTGAGTTTTGGGATGTACCTTGGCGAGAAACTTGAAGATCACACCGTCGCTGGCCATCGCGTATAGAACGCGAGGAAGAGGAAACATAGCGCCGAGAAGACTGGTGCAAAGAGCGAATATAGCGCCGATGTTCACGATCCACATTACGACCGGCCAACCGATCTTCGAGAAGACGTACGGAAACGGCGCTTGAGCGTTCTGCGGAAGGAATTAAAAATTATTTGAAGTCACCAATTTGTATCCTTCGTTACCATCGGTCTTATCCGTATAAAATTATTGCGTTCGATCCAGCGAATATATTTCGGAGCGAACAATTTTTTTATTTTTTGGTTATAATTTTATAATTTTATAATTTTATAATTCTATAATTTTTTCCGCGTACCTGATCGTAATAGGGCCACATCATTGTAAGAACCGTGGAGATGGAGAAGTAAGCGGCGAAGATAATCGACAGGGAAATGACGATGGCGATCGGTATGGTGCGCTGAGGATTCTTCGCTTCCTCGCCGGTCGATGCGACCGCGTCGAATCCGACAAAACCGAAGAAACACTTAGCAGCCCCGACCATAACTCCGCTTATGCCGAACGGCATGAATCCACCGGTTCCCGGATTCTTCACTGTTGACGGTATATCCTCGAGGCTGAGATTCCAGTTCTTCGGATCGGCTGGATGTAAAAAAAAAAAAAAAAAAAAAAATGTAAGGATTCGCTTGTTAGGCTCAAAAAACGTCTTAATAATTTCTTTTTTCCAGCTCATAACTTCCAAATTTGCATTATTTTTTTTCGCCAAATTTCTTTATTCGTCTGACCTTTTATCGAGCCTGCGACGATGATGATCACTATGGTCAAAAGATTGACGACGGTGAAGCCCATGTTGAGGTACGAAGACTCCCGGACACCGATGCTCAGCAGAGCAACGAGAAGGACGACCATCCCGAAAGCGAAGAAGTCCGGGTACTCCGACAGAAACGATATATTTATAGGCATCGCGGCGTGAAGATGATCACGCATCACGTTACCGATCAGGGAGTCTATGTAGTCGCTGAGAGCTCGAGCCATGCTCGCGGTACCTAAATTTAATTATAAAAAACAAAAAATTAATTAAATCTTTTTAACGATTAAAAAAAAATTAATATTTTTAAAAAATCAATATTGTTTTTAATCAATGATTTTTGTAATGATCATTGAACGTTGTACGAAGAAGCAAGTGAACGAGCAAAACCCTTGCAGTGTTCGGAAGCTCTCGGAAGCAATTAATAATCACGCGTGCGTTTATCGGGCTTAACTGTTAATCCACTCGTCGATTCACCCTATCTCCGTCGCCGGATCGTTCACACTTACCGATCACGTACTCCAGTATGAGATTCCAGCCTATTACGAAAGCTATGAACTCCCCGACGGTCACGTAGCTGTAGACGTAAGCGGAGCCCGCTTTCGGGACCCTAGAGGCGAACTCGGCATAGCACATACCTTGAAAAAAAATTATAAGTTTAGGTTACCAGGTGAAGGTCGACGAAAAAACAACGAATCAATTTAACGAAGAAACCAAAACCTCATTCGTTCAAATCGATAAAAAACTACGGGACAAAGTAGCGATTTTAACTGTACTAAATTATCTTCCCAATTACGTTCTTAGAATATAAAGCTGGAGTATAATAAGATTTGTTATAATTATTTCGGTACCGTACCGAGAACTTAATCGCAATGTATAGATCTTCGTCGTCGAGAATCTTGTGAAATAGATTATTTGAAAAAATTGCGTTGCCAATTTGAATATCTTGAATTTGAATATCTAATTTCGCTAACCGGCGAAGGCCGAAGCGATAGCGGCAATGAGGAATGATATGCAAACGGCCGGTCCAGCCGTTTCCCTCGCGACTCTTCCGGCGAGAACGTAGACACCGAGTCCGAGAGTCGCACCGACTCCGAGAGCTGTTAGATCGAAGACACCGAGCACTCTCGCGAGCTCGCTCTTCTCCTCCGTCTCGACGTCGACCCGCTTCCTGGAGAAGGCGTTCCAAAGCTTCGTCGCCATCTCGTTTGTCTTTCACGACCAAAGAGAATTTCCTAAAAAAAAAAAAATGTAAACAAAAATCAATTAAAAAATGCGAAACGACGTATTGTGGGCGAAAAAAAAAAACTTGAAGAATTCCGCGAGCTTAAACTTAATTCTTTTCAGAACAAAAAATGAACCCTGGGCGAAAACTGTACTTGTAGATTTTTATAATAAGCACTATTTATTATGTTTTATAATACATAATATAATATGTATATGTATATGTATATTGTGTATATAATGTATTATAAGTTATTATTATTATGAAACTGTGTATACTGCAGTGAAGAAAATAAATTTACCGACCTGCTATTTTACCGCGCACAGTGGGTCGTAAAAAAACCGCTTGTACGTGCTAAGAAAAATGTGACTATCGACGACACACGTAACGGAGCAATAAAAGAGAACAAAAGTAGACGAACAGTTTTTTTCCTACTCGTAACTCGTCAGCATTGCAACGACATTCGTATCTTCCAAAGGCCACAAATAAATCACCAGCGATTCGCAGAGCCCTCGAGATTCCAACTTTCATAGCAATTATTGGAAAATTTATTAATAATTATTTTCTACTATTTAACCGCGAGGAATTTAAAACCGAGCATACCATACCGGAGTGAATTTTTATTAAAACTCTTTCGCAATTTCGCCTCTAACTTACACTAGGAAAAAGAATTCCTGCGAAATTTAATGTACCGGTACTGGAAGTTTGTATGCAGAAGCTAGTCTATTAAATTTCATGTACAATTTTGATGAAAAATTAGAAATTAGAAATACTTTACTTTTAATGACTCACATTAATTTTACTATAAAGATACTTTACATCCCATAATTTAGTTTAATTTCACTATAAAAATCCATTATTTTTTCATCGCAATCGGACCTTAAATTTAATGCACCAGTTTTTGCATTTAAACTTCCAGTCCGGTGGATTAAATTTACAATTTTTATTAAGTTGCCTGGACAAAAAAAAGCATTCCAATTAATTTGATGCAAATCCGGTTGACCTCCTGAGTTTCTTTTCACAGGAGGCACGACAATTCGAACGCGACTCGGGCGACTCTGCAAGGAGAATCGGCAGGAGGAAAATATCGCGTGTAATCTGCGGGTATTTCCCGTTGACAATAAAATTTGATTGCCGCAAATGTAATCAGTGGAACGTTTTACGTTCCGTGAAAATTTTCCTGGCAGTAATTTTCGTCGAACAAATGCGTCGGCGCGAGGCTTCGGCGAGTTTTTTTTTCTTTTGCAAGGGAAAAAACGGGTACGAAAAATTTGATAAATTCGGCACGGAAAACATTTCACGGACTGCCCGGCACGTAGCACAGCTACTCCGACATAATTTTTCGAGTTTCTCCTTACTGTACGAATTCGTGCATAATAAATACAACTTCACTTTTACTGTATATGAAACTTGATTAAATAATATCGGATCTGGGCAGTACTTAAAGTACCGCGTACTTTTTGGTACTTCAAGTACAAAAAGTATTTGATACTTAAAGTACACGTGATACTTGAAGACGAATAAACGACATTATTTATCTATCTATACTTTGTACCAGAAGTATTTTTTGGTATTTTGCCCAGTTCTGAATAATATCCATTTTTTTACTATTGCGACGATTATTTTTACTGAATGATAAAAACTATTTTTTCCTCGAACATTTTTCATGCTCAACAATTTCGATTCGACGGTAAATAAAAGGAAAAAATCTCTCATCTCTCCGCAGACGTTTCTAAATATACGAAATCGCCGGGTGTGTCTCGCATTCTTCGATCATTATCTGGCACAAGACAGACTTCGTCCAGACGTTATTACGGCATTAATTTTTTTTTTTTTTACAATGTATCAATAGTGAAAGCCGCATCGCTCGCTACGCGCTATTGGCCCGTAAGAGGCTTTGGAGTTTAATCGCTACATACTTCGTCTCGCGCGGAGACGAAGATTACGATTGGAGCATTAGACATTGCAAATAAAAAAAATCAAACAAAAAAACATGAATTTCGTACCTCATCGTAATGATCGTGTCAAGGTAAAAAAAAAACGCGCGCGTAATAAATCGTACTTATCGCGTGTATTATCTCCGGCACTTTATCTCTCCTCTCATCGGAATTATTGCAGCGTGAATCCGGTCGTAGTCTCTTTAAATGACATTAGTTTTTTTTTTATATATATATAAATTTACGTCCATTTCACGGCGGATCTGGTTTTTGCCATAATTAGATTTCAGGTATATTTCTAATGATTCATGTATACTAAATAAAAAAATAATTAGAAACATGTCAATATAAAAAATAAAAATACAATAGAATATAAATCAAAAATAAAATTGTTTATTTGCAATATTTATGTATAATCCTTGGTCGATAATTAATTCGAGATTAAAAATAAAAGTGAGTCGTCTATCGGCTCGGCTAGTTAGTCCTTCCTGCATTTTTTAGTTTTTTTTAGCGCACAATTTCCGCGTTCTCATCCATCATGTTCGTCTCGCATTGAAAGGCGCGTAATGGTTGGTTTTTTTTCCACCACGATTACTCGTGTATAGACAGATGGGAGTCCTCGAGCAATGCGGTCCTTGAACGTGTCGAATAGCCGAAATAACACGCTTGCCACGGAGGTCACCCGGACAATCCTTGAGTCCATAAATTATCCTAGAGAAAGAAAAAAAAATCAGCGTTACCGCTCGTACCGGGGATTCGATGTCCTCGCGACGATAAGTATCAATGACCACTTACAGTGAGCGTTTCGCAACAATCTCGTTACGCGCGTTTCGTACTAACGACGACGATTGAACGAGCGGCCTCGATGTATACAACTTGGCAAATTATTTCGCATTCTCGAGCGTTGCACTTAACAAAAAAAACTTTTTTTAAAACTATTCAACGACCCTTACAGTCAGCGTTTCGCATTCTCGAACGTTACACTTAAAACAAAAAAGCTCAATATAATTTGTTTGTTTTTTTTTTTTAACTATCCTCTCATCCTTAATATTTCATTATTTATTTTCGAATGAATCAATGACCACTTAGAGTGACCGTTTCGCAACAGTCTCGTTACGCGCGTTTCACACTTAAAACGACGTACTAACGACGAAGACTGAACGAGCGGCCTCGATTTATACAACATAAATTATTTCGCATTCTCGAGCGTCGCAGTTAAAACGAAAAACCGGTTTACTTGATTTTTTAAAAATATTTCTTTAAAGAATCATATTCTCATCCTTGATATTTCATTATTTACTTTCGAGCGAACGACATTGATTTTCGTTTAATTGAACGACACGCAAGCTTTATACCGCGATGCAAGCATATCGCATAACGGTGCGTATAACGGCGGTGACTCAATAATGAAACGCGTACTGGTAATTCAACTTTCACCCGAGAATCAGCGATGCGAATTAAAAACGAAGGATTAAAAATATAAAATAAAATAACGTGAGGGCAGTAACTCGGCAGTCGTGACAACGATTATCCTACGGATAATCGATGTCACAGCATTACGTGTCGATCATTATCACCGAACGTCGTTTTTTAATCTTCGCTCTAGTCTCCCGAATGGAAATTAATGAAAAAAATGCAATTTTCTCGACAAATTTACAGTGCATTTTCCACTGTGACTCTGTGACTGGCGAGGCAAGAACATCGTCAACGAGAGTCCTTATCAAAGAACCTGTACCTGTTACGAATTTAACTTTTTTTTTTTCAATTCCAACGTGGTCGATGAGTGTAAATATATAAGCAAAAAATTAATAAACGCAAATATACTGGAATTGAATTAAATGTAGGAATTATATAATTATATAATATAATATAAGAATAGAATTCAATAGAATTGTTTATTGCATCTGAGGGAACAAGGCCCTTTTTCGTCCCTTTGCAATAAAATATAATATAATGTAATCTAATATAATATATGGTATATTATATAATTATATAATTATAAATGGTTATACAGGAAATTATACAATTATTCGTAATCTCCGGCAAAATTGCAGTGAAAATTTTCTACACTGTTGCACTTTCTTCCTTTCCCGCAAACTTGCGAATGAGTAAATCGTGAGATTAATTCGCGCCGCCGCTTAACGATCGTGACGGAGGTGAAAGTATAAAGTCGCTAGAATTTCTTGCGCAAATATCGATCGGGTCCCCAATAGCTTGGAGAATCGAAGTTTTCGCGCGCTCTCCGATATCGCAGATCTTATCGCGAAGAAAAATATATTTTTTTCACCGCGGCTTTCAAAATCCCCCAAAGGAATTTCGATAAAGTCTTCGCACGCTTGTTAACGGAATGTCGAAGATAGCGACGAGATAATCGAGGATTCTCAGCCCTAAGTCTGTATACTTCGTTGAAAAAATATATTCCAGAAGAAACATGTTTTTAAAAAATATGTATTATTTATTTCACACCTTGTAAAATAAACTTTTGTACGATACCCGTGCGAAACACGTCTGGTGCACTCGTGTGATTGCATCACTCGCCTTCGACTCGTGCTGCAAACTCACACTCGTCAGAAACAGTACATTACTCCACGATGGCGAAAAACGTTTTCCTAACGAGTGTGAGTTGTAATCACACGAGTTAGAAAAAGTGTTTCGCACGAGGGATGTACGAAATTTTTGATCACAAGGTGCGAAAATAGCGGTTTTACGCACGCGAAGCGGGCGGAAAAGCGGCCATTTCCGCACCGAGTGATAGAAAGTTTTTTCGCACTCGTATTAAAATGTAATATTAAAATATTTGTGCCATTCTTGCACCGACAACAACAACAATTACTCGTTTCTACGAAAACACCACCTTAATTGTTTCTTATTAACAAATAAATGAACATTTTATTTAAATCATTCGTCCAATAGATATCAAATGTTATGATCACGGACGAACAGATTTTGAGATAGAATTTTCATTGATAATTGATAATCGATAATCGATCATTATCAATTGTCACTTGTCAATAGACAATTGTCAATAATTTATTGACCGAATCCTTATGCCAGTGCCTTAACGGCTAACCCTCGTGAGATCAATGCGCCAATCATCATTGTGGATCTTTTTTTGCCTCGAACACATGCGAGTACGTACAGGTTCATTGTCGATGCGATCGAGATCGAGAGACACAAGTATTTCTTATCTCTTCTATTGCACTTGTCGGTATATCGATCTCGTTGGCTTTATCGTACATCACCAATTTACGACCTCTCCGCGTTCCACGAACGCACGAATCCAATCGTCATTTGTGTGCACAACTTTTATACACATATATATATTTTTTTGTTACCGCTAAGTTACCGAAAATCCGACTCATTTAAAATTTGACGATGCACATAAAAATTGTTTTTATGTAATTAAAAAAAAATCGTTTGCGTTGCTTACAAAGCTGCAACTTAATTAGATCGCCGACAGATTGAATGAGCCGAGGAGATCGGGATGTAACCGAGCCGCACCGGCACCAATCTATGTTTCGCTCGGTATGGTCAGTAATGATAAAAAAAATAATAATCTTTCAAGGGAATCGATCTTCCTATCGTTGGATCGATCTGGATCCGTGGCTAAATACTCCCGGGCTAAATCTAGACACGAGTCTCCGCGATAAGATAATGGGAACCGTGTGTAACCCTCGTCTTTTTCGAATTACATCTTTACGATAGATCTAACACGCGCACACGTCCGATGATTCATTGCGCGGGTGTCTATACATAATCCCACGGGATGATTGGGGCGGCAATAAAATAATAAAATAATCAAATTAAATCGCGTGCGAGAGAATTAACCGAGAATCGTTCGCATTGATAATTTCGACGCGAGAGCAATAGTCGCGAATTTTAGTTTTTTTTATAAAGTTCGAACGAGTCAAAGTTACTTTGCCGAACGCTGCGTGCATTTTTAATGAATCTTTTTTTTATGTACAGATAATTCGTCACTTTGCGTGGCCTAGAAGAAACAATTGTTTCCGATTGTTTCGTTGTTCGAAAATAACTTTTTTTTTTCTCGACGAACCGTCGTGTAATCGTCGCGAAGTTTTGCTGTTGGAAAAACTCGACGGAAGTTCGAACGAGTCAAAGTTACTTTTCCGAACGCTGCGCGAATTTTTATCCAATGATAATTGTAATAATTTTTTACGTACGGAGATAATTCATCATCGTCGGAAGCTATAAATGTTTACAATTGTTTTCCTCGACGAATCATCCGAATTCATCATCGAGTTGCGTCGACAACTATAAACACCGGCGGTTAACCGAAATCGCGAGCCGTAAACTCGGAGATCTTCGTCTCGGGATATCGCGGAAAAAAACAAGAACAACACTGTGTCATCGCGCATCAATTATCGCTTTCGAAAAGTGACGTTAAACGCGCGTCCTCGAACCAAATGTCGCACAGCCTTTTGTCTCCGCAAAAAGAAATAGAAAATTACATCCATCCGCATATCCGACGTCACTTACCAGAAACGAACAGTTGAACAGACGCGCTCGTCACGAGTTCGAGTTCACAAGAGGAGCGAGAACAAGAAAAAAAAGAAAAAGAAGAAGTCTCGAGAGATCGCGACGCGAGTGGAATGAAACTATTGTAAGTAGAGTGCGAGTGCTAGACATACGTGCGCGGTTTTATAGTACACGAGAGTGAAACGAAACGAAAAAAAGTAGGCTCGGAGAAGAGCGAAGGAGCGCTCCGTTCGACAGACGAGGGACAACCGATCTCGACTAAGCCAGCCGTGCAACTAATAACGACGCCTCGATAACGGA
The DNA here is from genome assembly GCA_964017025.1 of Stenichneumon culpator. NCBI lineage: Eukaryota > Metazoa > Arthropoda > Insecta > Hymenoptera > Ichneumonidae > Stenichneumon > Stenichneumon culpator. Next base: position 11,177,327 of record OZ024779.1, on the reverse strand, counting down.
CTCGCCGAGCCTCTCTTTTTCCACCTGTACTCTGCCCGCCACCCGGACTATTTCCATTTCAGCGCAAACTCCCACTCTCGATGTATTTCTCTTTTCGTTTTTTTTCTTCTTCCTCCTCTTCCTTCGTATCGGAATATCGTGATGTCTTTACCGATTATCGTCAACACGCAGTCCGACAGTTCGTCGGTCTTGTCTTCCTCCAGAAATCCTTCGATCGTCCTTTGATTGGCGTCGCTCCCCCTCCGGGACTCGTCGATCGCAAACTCTTGACGCTCTATCTCGTGCACTGCGACGAGTTCGTCTAAACGGGCGTATAGATAATTAATTAATTATTAATTATTATTATTATTACTGTTTGCAGACTTTAGTTTTCCACTTATTGCTCTGCTTCTACATAATATAGTATTACGTAAAAATATTTGTATCGATTTTGATGTTAAATTGAATAGCATCGATTAAGGCTGTATGAGGATTTTTTTTCGAGATTTTAAAAAAATGTATAGGTGCTATTAAATATTTAAACCTTTCGACCTTTTGAAGATTTTAAAAAAATTCAAAAATCCGTGCACATCGTTCAAAAGGTCGCCATTTTGTGATTTCCTTCTTCTTCGAATTTTTACATGTTTATGCGATAGCCATACTTATACTGATTTTTTTGGGATTTTTGTTCCAGATGATTAAGACGTTTGAAATGCTCGAAAATGAAATCGCGCAGGACCCTCAATTTATTTTGATTGTACTCCAAAAAATTTGCAGAGCACCTGCAAGTATTTATTTATTGATTTATTTATAGTAGTAGACAGGAAAATCCCTTTTTACATTTTAACAAGTCAGAAAATCTTTTGTGTTTATGTGCAAAGAGTAAAGCAAGAAAATATTTCACACTTTGTGCACTAAAAAAGAAAATAGTTATTTGGAGTAGAAAACAAACGGTAAACCGTCGACTAGTAAATTGTTAAATTACTCGAAGCAAAGTATCAATAAATAACTGGAAAAAGACCGATGTTGAAATAGTTAATAGAACCTATGAATTTTTTTTAACCTTGAAAAAAATCCTCGTGTAGACTTGGAGACTGCCTTAAATTTTGCACACAACGATTTAACGACGGACGGTAGTAGTGACAAGAATTTCACAGTAAAAAATAAATAAATTGTTTCAATGTAGAAAGTTATCGTGGGTAATTTTCCGTTATCAAGATAAGTCGATGCCGCAGTAGGATAGAATTTTTCCTCTACGAGTTTCGTCTGGACAATCAATTGTGTTACATGCGTATTACGTTAGTGGGATGCGCAGCTCGATTTATCTTGACTGAGGGAGAGATTGTCGAGATTGAGATCTGATGTTGTTTTCCGTCCTTATTCGATCCACTCGGGATCGTTTTAATTAACTACCGATTAGATTACATTTTTTTTTTTTAACGAAAGTATAAAACCTGCGCGACGATGTTTGTTTCAATTAACAAGCGTACCCCGCTCTCTCCGGCTTTCCGGGCGGCGAGAAAAAGTAATCTCTCTTCGGTGCAGCCTGGCACGATTAGGATTGTGTCTACGTTGCAGATAAGCCTCCGGGCTTCTGAAAGCTCGCCGGATTCGTCGCGCAGCCGGGACAAGTGTGAAGCGACTCGTGAATAAATATTTCACAATCTATACAGAATGTCTGTGTGCATCTGTTGCACAAGTAAACCTGCGGATTGAACAGGAGAGGAGATAAGAATTTTTGAAAAAATAAAATAAAAATAAGTAGTTTAAACAAATTGCCAAAAAAGGGAACGTTAAAATCTAAAAAAAATATTATGTAAAATCTAATAAAATAAATAATATAATAAAACAAAATAAAAAATGAACGATTATCGAATTTCGTCGCTCACCTTCTTTTCGGCGATAATATTTTTTTGACAACCGTGACAATTGGCGACATCACCGGTATTCTGATCCTCCCGGAAGTGCTCAACGGGGAAGAGATAGTGGTAAGATCGGGCCAAGTGCGGGGCCGAGACGAGGGTGAGACCGCAGGCTCGACACTCGACGGGGAGCTCGCAGTGTTTGCTCAAACACTGCGGGCACAAATATCCGGCGCTCGTGAGCTTCGACGAGCCGTCCGCGCTATCCGCGTGACTGAGAAAAACGAGAGCAGCGATTAATCGTTGTCGATCGATTATTAACATAAAAAATAAATGAATAAAGAAACTTGCAAAAAATATATAATTTACCACATGCAAACGCTCATCGCCGTATCGGCTGTGTTGGTGTGAAGAGCGTGATGAGGAAATCCCATCTTCACCAGAGCCGCGTCGAGTCTCGTCGCGGCCGGGGGTGGATCGATGTGAGTCTGCAGTTGCTCCTTGAAGTGCTTGTCGTCGAGAACAACGCCGTGCTCGCCGCCCGTCGCCGTCGCCATGCGCTTGCTCACGTGCAACTCGGCCGCCAGACCTATAACGCTGCATCTCACGCCGTCGGCCTTCATGTTCTGCGGAAAAAAATGTTCGCCGTTCGTTATATAAGCGCGAAGAAAACGAAATTACTTTAATGCGAATGCACCGACGGGATGACCCTGAAGATATCTGCATGATATCAAATTTTATCTTTGGCAAGTCTCTGCCAATGCACTGTTTTGGGGAGAAGAATAATTTCACTTGAAGAATTTTATTCTCTAAGTGAAGTTCGCCGAGCGAAGTTTTGGCGATGCAAAACACGGCCGTTGTAACTTGACGAAAGGTAGTCTCATGCAGACATGTTCAGGGTCATCCAACGAGTAGGGAGAATGGTGACTGAAGACGATAAAACAGGTGCATCGTACCCCGGCGGATTTCGTGATATTCACCGATCGTTAATAAGCGTGAAGAAAAAATAGTACTTTATATTAGTAGGTGGGAAACTGGTGGTTTTACGCACGCTTCGCGTGCGTAAAACCCCCATTTTCTGACCTCGTGAAATAAAATTTTGTGCGATACTCGTGCGAAAAACATTTTCTTAACTCGTCCTTGGCTCGTCCTGCAAACTCACACTCGTCAGAAGAAGTTTTTTGCACTAGTATCGTAATGTACTATTTTGTAACACGTGCACAAAAACTCATCCTTTTTATTTTTCTAGCGTAGCGAAAAAATAACTAGAGTGTTAAGAAAGGAATTAGTGTGATCAGCGCATGTGCAGTATTTTTTTCGCACGCCTTACTAAAAAGCGCCACTTTCGCCACCGTTACAGGCACGAAAAGTGGATCTTTTTGTGCACGTGTTACAAAAAATAAATTATTTCAATGCGAACGCACCGACAGGTAAAAAAAATGACGATTGAACGCGATACGATTAAGCTACCGAATATTCACAGAGAAATAACACAGGAAGCTTCGAGGTCGGCTCTGTACCTGTATCGTTTCATTTATGTCTCCGGGATCGCAGGTCGTTAGAGAACCCATGATTATGAGAATTTCTCTGCTGGCGTGAGAGGGTAATATGCGCAATGACTTCAGAGCCAGCTCCAGGGAATTCTGTAGACTGGGCTCGCCTGTGAGAGGAGTATGCATCAAGCCTTGGATCTCCTGGAACAAAAAATATTCAATGGTCTTAGCTTGAATTTATAATAATTAAAAAAAGAAAGAAAAAAAAATACCTTGACATGTTTTTTAGAGTTTCCTGACAGTTCGCTGATCTTCTCGGCTCTCTTGTTCCTGGTCAGTATTATTCCCAACTGGCTTATGGGATTTTGGTAGAAAAATTCTTCTATGAAGTCTTCCAAGAGCTGATATGAAAAACAGTTAATTTAATGAATTTTTTTCTAACGATCGTCGAGTTTAAACCAAGTGCCTCACCTTTATGCTGCAGATCAGCCTAGTCGGCTTCAAATCTTGAATGGACATTGCTTCGGAGGCGTCCAGTATTATGTACAGATGCCTCATCATTCCCAATCTGGCTCCGCCGGTTTTTTCCAACTGGCGTTTCCGCTTGGCTCTGTGAATGATATCGGCAACAGAGGCCTCCAGGCAGCCATGGTCGTCCTCTCTTATAGCTTCCCTGTGCAGCGTAAAAAAAAATTGTTGAAACAACACGTCCAGCATCGACGATTGATTGCAAAAAATGAACAATCTAACAAAAAAACCTTCAGAAACTTAAAAAAAAAAATTCTAAGATCTTTTTTTATGTATATAAAGAAAAAACAAAAAGTGAGTTCAACCCCTTGTTCTTTTCAACAGAATTTTTTTTAAACAGTAATTTCAACCGAAGTTTTTGAAAAGAAATTCTCATAAAAAAGAAACAGGATCTTCTCATTGCTTATCCGCAATGTGAGCGTCTGATCAAAAAGTGCTAGCATTCTGTTCTTGAAATCTGTAAAAAAAAGTACTTGAAATAAAAAAAAATTGCTGTAAGTCTTTTTTCAAAAAAAGTTGTTGAAGTTCTAAAAGGACTTGAATACTTGAAGTATTGAAGCTCGTCGGTACTTCGAGTACCGCTCAGCTTCGAAACAAATCAACTTGTCGCATCAACGATTGATCGCAGCGGACGAACGATCGAGTAAACAATCAACATAGCCTAAAAACAAAATCATCGAAACTCACCAAGTTTTCTCGTAGCCGGTCTCCCACCGGTACTCCTTTCCGCCGTCCTCGTCCACCATCGTTTCCACGACTGTCCCTGTCCTCCAGGTACGAAATGTCACCTCGAAACCGTCCAAGTTCTTAAAGTTTTTCGGGAATTCGTAGACAACGAGAATTCCGACGACAAACTCGTCTCTGCTCGTCTCCGCTCGTCTCGATCGGTCTCGATGGTCAGACACGCGAATGGTCCTCGACGGTATTTCGAAAACTCCATCGTTGTAGGCCTGCCAATATCTAGGTGCAAAGAAAAATGACCTAAACGCAAGACACCGGTGCAACGGCCGGGTGGGGCGGCGAGGTGGGGGGAGGAGCTTCGGCGACTTTTCGCTGAAACAAATTGCATCGATTAAGTATCGTCCGATGCCTCGGTAATTCGAGGCAGGTTGATTTACCGGCCCGTTCGTAAACGGCTCGATAATTAATACGTCCGAGTGGCTAAAGGCTGCGTAATTAATGACGCCGGTCTCGCCGAAACAGCGCCGCGTCGTCCTGAAAGAGCGGGAAATTCGAACGATCCCGACGAGACGCTCGACGAGACGTTCGGCAAGAATAGAAGCTTCGAACTTCGGGCACGAATTACCGAAAATCCGTGAAATCGAGTCGATCGATCTCCTCCGGAATCTCTGACGAGCCTTCGCCTTCGGAGATTCCGCGACAGTAAAATAATCTCGCTCGGCGCCTCTCCCGCCAAAAGAAAAAAATGGCCGTCGCGGCGGATGGCGGTTCGGGCAGGGGGCGCCACCGTCGCGACGACGCGATCGCGCTGTTTTCATCCCGTCGTCGCGCGGGGCCCCTGCGTGTGTGTGTGTGTGTGTGTGTGTGTGCGTGCGGTGGTCGAGAAATTTTTGCGCTCGTTCCTCCGGCCACGGGTGGTTAAACATATTTATCCCGGTTACAATCGTCGAATATCGTCAGAAATCCGAGTAAGTCATTCGCAACGAATCTCCAAATAAATCGATCCGAAATCTCTCGATCGTCGGTGCTCGTCGCAAGGTTTGCGGAAAATGCGTTCCTAAAGAGTATGGAAAAAGCGCGAAAATCGGGAAGTGCCACCGAGCGGGTACGGGAGCTTTTTCGGTGGGCAGAGTAAGAGAGCCATCTTGACGACGAAGTATCGGCTTCGACCAGAGAGACGAGCCCCGCCAGCGGCGAGTCTGCCTAGAGAAACGGAGAACCGTGAAAGTGAATCGAGCGAAAAAAAAACGTTTAATTTTTTTTTTTTTTCCGCAACCCCGTCATCCGCGACGTTTGACCGAGCGAAAAACGACTTCGTGAGGCGCAAAAAAAAAACACATAAAGTAAAAGAATGTTGCATGCTGCCTGACAAAAAAAAAATCTTCCGATAACTACAATGTACGGGTCTTGACTCGAGCCAACAATCGACTCACTTCAAACATATTCGTCTCGGACTTTGTCGCAGACGGAAAGACGCTGCGCGGCGGTGCCCCGCGATTTCCATCGGAGATATCCGTTTTATGCACCAGCGGTGTACGACAGTGCGTGCTTTCGTGAGAGCGCGCGCGCGAGACCGACGAGCAGATACGCGAGAAAATCTTCCGGATATAACGAGGAGAGTGAGTTTTTTTTGCCCTCGCTCTTTGCCTACGCTACTGGCGACGCGTTTTCGATCGAAAGGAAAATACATTTTTTTAAATAATAAAAACACAATCGGCCGATCGTTGTCGAGCGAGATGGGAATTTCATGCTGTTTTGGTGCTCAATCGCGACGCGACGCCGGCTGACGCGGTCCTAGCCCCATTTTTTTTTTTTTTTTCTTTTTTTACTTTGAATATCGAAATATTTCGATTAATCGAACGAAGAGCGTTGTTTACCGTTCCGCGATGTCGGACCGACCGGTCACGTCCGTCGCACGGTCTCGAAGGCGTCTGCCAAGATTTTTTATTTAATTGTTTTCTCTTGTTTCTGTGAGCGCAGAATACGAGGGCGGAACGAGACTTGGTCGCCGAGCAAGATGGAAGGAGATGATGGCCCTTCAACGGCCATCAACAATAATCCGAGTACGATAAAAGGTAATTTTTTTGTCGCCGCCGAAATAGCTTTTTTTTGTATGTAATCTCGACTACCGTGAGACAGTTTTTGGCCGTTCGTCGAGATTGCGGGAGAACCGGAGGAGACGCGAGCAGTGCATGTGCGAGGGAATGAATCTGAAACTTTGGATTTTCGTTGTTGCAGCCGCGCAAGAGGAGATGGGCAGGCTGGACGTTCTGGTGTGCGGCAAATGCCACTCGGTATTTCACTTCGTCGAAGAGTTCCAGGAACACAGAAGCAAGGAAGCAGCATGCACGGGAGTTTCGCACTTCAGAGAGAACGCCAATGTTAGTGATCTTGGACGCACAATTGAAAAAGAAAATTTGGAGATGGCAAATTTTTTTGTTTCGACTTTGAAAAAACAAACTACTAATTTTTCGTATCTTGATAATTTCGTATATATAAAGTATATATTTTTCTTTCAAATTTAATTTATTTGACAAATTTCTTTTTTTTGAAATCAGGATATAATAAATCATATATATCACATATATTGATAATAGGACATTTACGCTGCAATATTAGTAATCTTTGGTACACCATTTTTGTTTAAAGAAGACGAATTTAAACTTCTCTTCTTTCGACGGACGATGAAAAAAATAATAATAACAGCTGTGTTTTTCAACGTCCCATTGATTTTTCATAACATTGATAATTTTATATATATTATATAATATATAGTATATATATTTTTATTTTTAATTTCATTTATTTGGCGAGGTTCTTCTCTTTTTACAATCAGTATATGATAAATCCTATATATTATATATAATAATAATACAGAATGTATTAACATTTTCTTAAAATATATGTAACAATATAATTTTTCAAGAACGAACAAAAAGCGCAAGTATGGGCGTTCCTTCTGTGGAAAGACGGCCAGATACAGCAGGAGGGTATGGACAAGGATTCGTCGAATTCTTGGAAGCTTTATCAAAAATGGTGCAAAATGGATCAGCACCTGAGAGACTGTTGGGTCACCGCCGGCAAGACGATACAGACGTTCACGAAGATAAGCAACGCGAAGATGCAGGACGCGCCGCGTCACCAGGTCCAAACAAACACGACTGCCGAAGGTGCGTAAAACACCGTTCGTACTGTGATCGAACGATAAAAAATAAAAAAAAAAAAAAAAAAACCATTTATCGAAAATTCATTTTCTCCGTAGGTGGCAAAATAGTCGTCCGGAAAGTCATAAGAAATGGACAGCCAGAGGACGGTCAGGCGGACGCGAAGAAAGAGGCTGCGAAGGCGACGGAAGCGAAAGTTCAGAAAACTTCGGAGAGCGTTGAGAGCGCTCAGAAGGACAAGGTCAAGACGAAGGCTACGATCAGGCCAAAGGTACGAAAAGCTCGATCACCCAAATTTTCTTTCTTTCGATGTTCGTCGAACATCAATGAAAAATGAATTATATTAAAAAAGAAAATTCTCGCCTCACAGGTAAAACCGGGCAAGGTCGCCGGTCAGGACGACGGCGAGCCAAGCGACACGGAATACGTTGTTGAGAAGATCTTAGCAAAGCGATTCAACACGAAGAAACGATGCTCCGAATATTTATTGAAGTGGGAGGGTTTCGCGTAGTAAGCAAAACTATACATAATCCCTAAATAAAATAGTTGTAGCTCAATATTTGATAACAAAAAAAATTTCAGCGAGCACAACACGTGGGAGCCGGCCGAGACGGTGGGAACGTGCAAGTCCCTTCTCGAAGAGTTCGAGAAGAACCTCGCCAAGCAGAAGGAGATAAAGGCCGCGCAGCTTTCGGCGCAGAACGCGAAGGCTGCCGCGGCGTCGGCGTCACGGGCTGCGGCGGCGAAGACGGTTCTTAAATCCGAAGCGAGCAAACCAGGTCCTAGCACGGCCGCTCAGACGACGTGAGTCTCCATTTTTATTTTCCAACATTGCAACAAAATTCCTCGACTGATCGTTTACGACGCGCGTGTTTCACATAGACGACCGATGCGTTCCAGCAAAACGAAGGCAATGGATCAGGTGAAGCAGTGGTGCGGTTCGATGAAGGACGAGGACAACGATTGTAAGTCTCTTCGCATAAATTTTCCACAAATTTCTTATTTTCAGCAACAAATTAAAAAAAAATAAAAAATCCCATTCTCCAACTAAAATTCGAGGTCGCAATGTTTCCCCTTCAGTTCTCGGAAAGCGACGAATGGACTACACGGACAGCGACTCCGAGGATGCGGGCAGCGGAGCGCCGAAGAGAATAAAGGGCGAAACGGGAAGCGACGATGACTGGACGGCGGAGTCGGAGGAGGACAGAATGGTCGGTCGCAGCGACGTTATCCAGCGCGCCTTCAACCGCGCGAACGCGCAGTCGAACGGAGCGAACAGAACGGTCGTAACGGGCTCCGACCTGGCGACGTCGCTCGGTCTGCAATCGCCGGAGGGTCCGAAGACGGGTCAGTCGCCGGTGCTCGTGGCGAACGCAAAGGGGGTCGTGAAGGTCGACCCTAAACAGATGCCGAACCTGACATCGGGCGTCTACGTCATGTCGCGCAAGGACGGTATAATAAAATTGGACTCTTCGCCCGGCGGGAAGATCGGCGTGAAGGGTTCGCCGGGAGGTCCGGGCGTGCTGATGGTCCAGAATCGTGCCGAGACCGTCGGCACGGTCGTGCGAAAGCAGGTTCTTGCCGCGTCGACGGGAAATTCCATAACGCCGGTTAAGGTGGGTTGAAACATGTGCCACGTTAAATATGACTGGTATATCAAATTTCATGTACAATTGTGATGAGAAAGTTAATGTTCAATGTATTAAAAACATTGGAAATGCTTTATTTTTAATAAAGTACTTTAATTTTTATAATTTACTTTAATTTCAAAGAAAAAGTATATTAATTCTTTATCACAATTGTACATTCGATTTAATGTATCAGTTATTGCATAAAAACGACCAGTCGGGTACATTAAATTTACAATTTTTTTTACAATCTAGATTTGATTTATTACGAATTTAAGTATTTTCTGATTTTTTTTCGCTTCCCTTTAAGGTCGTCTCGAAGCCGGACGGGAGTCAGGTCGTGACGCAGATGAAGGTGATATCGAAGACGGTTCAATCTAAGCCGGTCCGAGGTGGAATTCTCGCGCAGAAGGCCGAGCCGATAAAGATCCAACCGAAGCCCGACCCGAGTCAGATGCAGCAGATCCACGTAGTAACGGCGGTGCCGGCGCCATTGGGTCTGCAGCCGCGAATGGCGACGACGACGACGATTCGCCCGAACGCGCCAGTAGCGCGCAACCCGGACGGTCGTCCGCTCCTGCCGCGACCGCCACTTCGCGGAGCAACGCCGACGAGCGTCCTCGGAATGGGAGCGACGAGAACGCCTGTCCGAGCGCCAGCGCCGCGCGGTCTCCAGGCCGCGGGCGCTCCACGTCAGGTGCTCCAGAAGCGCGTCGTCGGCAGTCCGCAGAGCCTGACGAGTCCCCAGAACGCGACGATAAACCAGCTTCGCCCAAAGACGACGATACTCTCGTCGCAGACGAACCAGCCCGGCCAGAAAATCGGCGCGAGTCCGATGCAAGCGAAGCAATCACCGAAGACCCCGGTCGGCAAACCACAGTCCCTGCTCTCGCCGCAGCAGAAATTACTGATGGCCAAGAGAAAAGCGCAGGAAGCCGTCGGTCTCGCGAAGGCCGGAAATCGGGGTCTGCTCGCGGGTGCGCGCGCGGCTCAGGCGCGGGGCCGGGCCGGCGTCGGCAAGGCTCAGAGCGCTGTGAGCGCCGCGAACGCCGCCGGCAACAAGCCCAAGGAGAGCAAACTCGCCGAGGGCGACGGTCTTCACATGGAGTTCCACGAGGTGGGCTCGGAGGAGAGCAGCAGCGAGGGCGAGCCGGAAATTCCGCCGGCAGATGGCGAGAGCGTCGCCGCATCGCAGCCGGACAGTCCGCCGAGACCGTTCACGCTCTGCCCGCTCACGGGGAGAATCATCGGGCCCGACGGCGAGCCCATGGACACACCGGCCGAACCGGAAGCCGAGAGCGTCGTCGCGACGACCGTCGCTTCCGCTCTGCAAACTGTTTTACCGACCGCGACGACAACGTCGACGACGAACAACCAAAATACCGAAAACTCGGCGCCGGGCAACTCAGCGACTGAGCTCGTGCTGCCGTCATTGGACTCGCTCACAGACGCAGCGGGGATAATGAGGGTCGAGATGAGCCCCGGGGGAACGACGGGCACGATTGTACAGAGCAGCGAGGCCGCTCAGATAAACATCGCGAGCGTCAATGTCGCCGCGCCCGATCTACCTTGCCTGGACGACTCGATCGCGCCATCGACCGTCACTGGCGCGAGCAGCAACGCGGCTTCGATCGTTGACGCTGTCGTGTCGAGGAGTGAAACTACCGTTATGAGCAGCTCGGCGGCCAGCACGACGCCGACTAGCAACGTCGTTACGGCCAGTGGTGCCGAGACGGCGAAGAACAGCGAGCAACAAGTTACGCCTATGCAGGTCGACGAGAAAGAGGAGAGCGAGGAGAGAAGAGTCAGCACCGATGAGACTTCGAATCTCGTGACGATCACGGGCGAGGACGGCGTCGTTTATCAGGTCGCGGGACACGCGGAGGACGGACAGACTCTGCTGGTTACGCGGAGCGGCGACGGCGATCAGAGCTGCGTTTACGTCACGACCGAACAACAGGGCGACGATGGATCGGTGCTCACTCTCGATCACGCAGTCGCTGAGGCTGTGGCGCAACTCATGCCCGATCAGGTCAATCTCACGCCGCAGTTCTACGTCAAGGAGGGCGAGAACGAACAGGCGGAGAGCCAGATGGTCATGTCCATCATGGATAGCGGAGCTAATGTTGCGGGCAGCCAGGAGGATCCCGATGGGCAGGCTCAGGTCGTCGCGCAAGTCGTGCAGGCCGATGAACCCACGCCAGGTAAATATGTCGGGGAGGGATTTATGTTTTTGCTTTTCTTTTTTTTTACGGAAGCGGCTGGGAGGGCTGTTTCATGGGAAAGATTATAGAAAAAGGGTTATATAATTTTTTACTTATTTATTGTTTATAGTTTTTTTAAATTTAAATAAAAAAATTGTATTAATAATCGAGGGGCGGTTAAATGCTGGGAACGGTGTTGAGTATCGTGCGACAAAATTCGCTGGTCGGTGTATAAAAGAAGAATAGTAGGAGTTTGATTTTTCGGGGAAAAAATGTATAGATAGTTTCGATAAATTATTATTGAAAAATACGGTTTTCACGAGTAGGCAGCGCACAGAGAGTCGCGCACTTATGCCAGATGGTACATTTTTTTATTTTCAGTTTTTTTTCTTGTAAAACAAAAATCGTATCGAAAAGCTCGTGCGATTTATCATTGGCAAACTGTGTTTAGTACCATGCGAAAAAAAAACAGTGGATGATGAATAAAGACAAAAATTCAGAATATCTGAATAACTAAATAAAGAATATCGGAAAATATTATTGAATGCAATTTTTACGTGTAGGCGGCACGTGGAGATTGATCCTCTTATTACCAGACAGTACAATCTTTTCATCCATATTACTTTTTTTCTATAAAAAAAAATCGTATCGAAAATCCCGTGCGATTAGTTGTCGGCAACGGGTTGAGTATCGTGCGAAAAAATTCGGTGCTCAGTGTATAAAAGAAAAAAAGAATTGAAATCTTCATTATCGCGTTCTCATAAAAATTGTGGGCGTGCAATATTTCAAAAATAAAATATATATAGAGAGTATAAAATAAGGATATGATTGAAAAATGAGAAATACATTTTTTTGTGTAGGCGGCACACGGAGAGTGGTGCTTCTGTTGCCAGACGGAAATCTGATGATGACCGAGGTCGACGAGGAGCAGTACGCCGCCCTGGAGCTCGACAAGTGAGACGACTCGGGGCAACGAGCCAACGAGACAAGAACATCGTTTCCGGAGACGAAGAAAACGAGAGACTAATCCCTGCCCCTGATCGGCGTCTTCACGACGCTCTCCGACGAGAGTCGTGCCAAGTACGAGGGGGTAATCATGAATGTATATATGTAAGAACATTTATCTTCGTACGACGATTTAGAATGGGCGAGTGCCCGTGAGTGGGGACGAGGCGAAGTGAAAAAAGCAGAAAAAAAAATTAGAATCAGCTAACGCTCCTGTAAAAAAAAAAGTAATGATAATTCAGTAAGCGGGAACAGTTGCGATGAATAGAGGACTAAACATCATGCAGGGCGAAGAAAAAAAAAAACAATCTAGGCTCTAGATTTAAAAGAGGAAGAAACTGATGTAGAGAAAAAACACAATGTTTGACTCAATGTTTAACGAGGACAAAAAAAAACAATCCCGCTGATTTATTTTTATTCTTATCATTAACGTATATAACGACGCAGACGCATGGTTATATAATTAACAGTAACATTACCCTTAATAAAACACACACATACACGAACATACGTACACGTACACACACAGACTATCTATTCACATTTCACACACGAAGAATGAGAAAATGAAAAAAAAAATTATGAAAAATACATCGTATTTTTAAGGTAAAAATCGAGTGCGATCTGGGAGTTTAATAATTTCATTGACGGCAGACGAGAGGGTGGACAATTATTCGTTATCGCGTGAGAGAGAATCGGTGAGTACGAATTTCTCGTTTTACGTCTCGCGTTGCACACAAAAAACGTATTATGTGAAAAAAAAAACAAAAACAAAAAAAATTAAATAAAAAATGGTATGAAACCAATTTGTTATTCTCGGATCGGGGGAGCTGTCGCGTCTCTCTCTCTCTATACATATATCTCTATCTCTCTCCTGCTTTCTGTGCTCTGTTTTTAAATCCCGATTGTTCGAGAGACGATCGAGCTGCATATGTACGAGTCGAATAAATACATTCTTCTACGAATAATACAAAAAATGATTAAACGAAAACAATTTTACCTCCCGATCTAAGCACGGGGACGGCGAAAAAACTTTTTTTTTGTCAAGAAAACTCGAATCGCAGCTCAATTATTGGCGACGTTACGATGTTTTCCATATAATATTATTTCTTTATTTTTTAATAGTATGAGAAAAGAAACCGACGAATAATTGATTATTTCACTCGGTGCGAAAATTGCGGTTTTGCGCATGCGTGAACCTCCCATATTCACACCTTGTAAAATAAAGGCACTTTCGCATCGCATGCAAGAAAATATGGTCTATTTTCTCGCACTAGTGCGAGAAAGTGTCTTTGCGCATACTTCTTAAAAACGAAAAGCGTGATTTACGTGAATTTGTTATGAGAAAAGGGCATCCTGATCGTGTAAATGTCGCGCTCGACTTCGGCTCATGCGGCATTTTCACACTCGTAGAAAACTTCCCCTTTCTACGCCCTTGCCATACAAACAGCTATTCTCGAATAACCAGTGTATGACAAATGAGTGTAACAAATGAAAGTTCAGGAAATGTCCGAAGAGGCTCACGATAAAAAATAACTTACAAAAATATGCAAGCTAGCGTGGAGCACTTAGTTCGCGAAGTATTCCAGGATGTTGGTAAATTATTCAGGACCGTCGGAAATACAAGCGAGATTCGCAATGAGGTAAAGAATTTTTTTTTTTTTTACAATTTTCAAATCATTGAAGAAAAAAAATCGTTCAGTGGTTCCGCAAGCACGAAAGGGCCGTGGAGGAGATCAAACGTGTGGAAAAAATAATCAAACATGTGGAAGTCGAGCGATTTGGAGGACTAAAAAAGATCGACGAGCCCGAAGAATCGACGAAACCTACGAATACCTTAACCTCGAACCTGGAACCCGAACTGGCAAAAAAATACGCTCTCATAAAATCGGAGGATCTGTTCACGGAGATATACATTAGCGAAGACAGTGTCGCGCCGAGCGAACAAGCGAGAGAACGCTGGAGGGAGAAGCAGCCAGTTGTTCGCGAGGGCGTCGCCTCCAAGCCGAAGACCGTTAAGGCGAGGTGAAACAGACTGAATGGCATTCGGATATGGTAGACATTTCGCGAAAGAGCAAAGTATTGGCCGATGTACACTAAAAATAAATAGTAAATTTAATGTACTGGAACTTGAAATTTCATTGTAAAAAATGAAAAAAATCGCATTAAAACCAAAGAAGTTACTGTATAAAAGTGTAGCACACGTGTGTTCGAAATTTCAAAAACAGTTCATCTAAAAAAGCTTCCAATACCGTTCGTTATAAGTTTCGAACAAAATTTCTTTACAGTCTAGAATGCAATATCGCATTCTTTGGTCCTTCGCCTTTACCCCGGAAGTCAATCATTTTTACATGGCATTGATTCGCAAAATGCACTCATATGTCACGTGGTACATGTTTCAACGCACCTCAACGAAAGGACAAAGAATAAAGCACCCAAGGTCACGAAAATGAGAAGCGACGAAATCATCGTCGCGTCGAACGATCTTTCGTATAATCGTGAAAAACCGCAGAGGAGCATAATAAGAGTCGACGATCATCGAACGATTCTCGTAGCTCGGCCGACGAGGGTCGAGTTTGCAAACTTCGAGAAACGAGAAACTTACAAAGTTCGTCGATACGATCGAGAATCCTAAAAAACAAAATGGCGTTCATTGCACCGAAAGGATTATTGATGTTTTTTCTAATTCATTTTTTTTATCGTGGATCTGTGCAGAGAGTCGTCGTGATAAGAAACGTTAGCAACTCAGTGGCAAAGTACCAATTGGAGACAAAATCTCCGGGATCGAAGTTCTCCGTAGTTCTTCGATCGGCCACCGGCGGCCGCGAAAATCTCGCACCGGGAATCCACGCGAGAATGATCATTACTTTCAGGAGCGAAGATCTGGAAGACTGCGAGGAGCGATTGGTTGTTAAAGTGCAGTCTGGAAGACCGGTAATCGTTGTGGCGAGAGCCTACAGAGATCCTCCGATTCTCAAGGGTGTCTGCGTCGAAATCAGCTCGGACTACATCGAAGCTCAAAGATTCGACGAGGATAACCTTTCGTTGATCGAAACTTGTGGATCCTGCGAAAATTCTAGCGACGATGATTGGGCTGATTTCGACGTCGTTAGCAGCGAAAGTGTGAGTGGATTGTCAAAAAAAAATTAAAAAATGGAGGGTGAAATTTTAATAAATATGCCCGCTGGCCCAGTCGGAAAGCAATTACGTAAGCGTGCCGGAGGAGTCGTCGCCGGTTTGCGGATCACTGTCCTTCGCGCACATCGACTGTAAGAAGTGTTTCGTCGGCGAGCGCAAAGTCGTCGCTACGAGATTGACAAACACCGGTGGGGATGGAAGGTTCTTCGTGATGAGCGAGATCGATTGGAATTCCATGAGCATCGATGTGAGCGAGCGCAAAGTGATCGTGACTGCACCGATGCGCAGAACGCTGCGCATCGGCGATTGCTTTTGTTTATTATTTGTTGCAGTGATTGTTGCAGTGAAACTTCATTTTTAAGAGATGATATACCACGGACGGTAATAAAAACTGTAATCAACTTTTCTCACGGGTTTTGACCGTCTATGCGAGAACCTGTGAGAAAAAATTGATTACAATTTTTTATACCGACTGGGCACGAAAAGGGGGGAAGGGGTTTCATGCTCTTGAGGTGAAGTGCAACTCCTCGGTCGGTAACAAAAACTGCAATCCAGAATTCTCTAAGACCGTTAATTTTTAGAGATAAATACGAGAACGGTAAACTATGCGCAGTAATTCTGCAGTTGACTGTTCTGGTCATTTTCCCAGGAAATAAACAGCTTGGGAGATTTTTGGGTTGCAAAATTGCAGCCATCTCACGCACTCATAGCAGTTACACTTCACCTTAAGGGATGGTCGAAAAGAATGTCGAATAAACCCTAAAAACTTCTTTTTTTTTGCAGGATGTAACGACGAAAAATTTGATAGTTTTAACCTGCTTCGCTGTGTGGCCGGCATACTTCAGTCTCAAACGCGACGAGGAATTCGAACTCCTCACGTACTTCTTCCCCGATTCTCACGGCGTTCAGGTTCAGCGAGAAAATTCTCTACCGATTATTAACGCTACGATATTCAGCAAAATGTAATCAAAGTAAGGAAAATGTCACAGGTCGAAAAGCTGTACATCGTGTGCGATAACCTTGCCGTGCATCCGGTGGAATTGATCGGAGATGGCGTCACGTACGATCGTGACTTTGTTACCATCGGGGAAGTGCGTTTGTTTTTTGTTCTCGAGATAATCCCTGATTTTTAATATTATATTATAGTCTTTTTGCAACGCATGCATGAAAAGTGCTACTTCTCGTCCCTGCCGAGGGTGCCGTAAGTAGCGCTTTACAGCAAGGCGTAGTACTGCAAAGACGCATGTGCACAACGGTACGATTTTACTTCTCGCACGCTTTCGCGGGTGAGAAGTACGATCCAATTCCTAGACCACCCGCTGCAGCCACGAAAAGTAGTATTTTTCGTACATGAATATCATGAAGTACTATTTCGACAATCGACGATAAAAAAAAATTTAGCCCATTTTTTCCATATTGACGTTTAAGCTCACACCTGATTCAGCGTGTAAATTATTATGCGCAGAACGTAGATGAAGTCTCGTCGTTCGAGGACCGTCGTGAAGGCAGCTGCGAGTACGTCATCGATCTGGGTGTCGCGATACCGAACGGTTATGTGAGGAGCACGATAACGGTGACGAACTCGAGCGGTATGGAGATTCGTTACCGTTGGGAGAAACGCTCGACGAACGAGCGCGAGAGAATGAACAGATTTCAGACCTGGAGCGACCTTCCGCTGGATCGTCTCGGTGTGAGACCCTCGAGCGGTGTATTTCGTCCGTTTTCAACGAAGATTTTCAAAATATCCGCAAGAACGACGAATCTATCGGGAGAATCTTACAGAGCGGTCTTGCAATTGATTCTCGAAGACATACCGGAAGCGGCGATTGACGAGGAGTACGAGGAACTCGCCGAATATTGCACGAGGAAACGGCGACTTTGCGAAACGGTGCGTTCTGCACTACGAAACGAAACGGAAAGCATTGTTTATTTATTTATTTATTTATTTATATTAGGCGAGAAAATCCCTTTTTACATTATAACAAGTTAGTAAATCTTTTGTGTTTATATATAAAGTAACAAAACAAAAAAACAAGAAAATATTTCACACTTTGTGGGCTAAAAAAGATAATAGTTATTTGGAGTAGAAAACAAACGGTAAATCGTTGACTGGTATATTGGTAAATTACTCGAAGCGAAGCTTCAAGTTTTGTACGTTTCTCCCGGAGAATTAAAAAAAAAATTATTTTATTTATTTATTATAAAATCATACGAACAGAGCCCAAATTACAAGATGTCACGAAGCCTTAACAACTAAAAGAACACGTAGGAAATATGTAGCCATTCCGCGTGTAGATGCTAGATATGGAGTGCTATAGGAACGGTTGCTTGAGAGTGATTATTGCGTATGATTGTAAATACGATTTACTGACAGTCGATGGATCTTCGAGCAAAGGAGATCGAAGTGTGGATCCGCTTTTGCGAGAGCCTCGACCTTGAGACGCCGACTTCGAGCAACTCGCACGACGACGTCCACCGTCATAACTCCAAGCTTCCGGTACCCAAAAGTATCTCCGCATAAAAAACGTGAGTAACATATAGCTAATTTCTACGAAAACTAAATAACATTTCACAACACAGAATTCCAATGTTCCTGAAAAAAATCGCTAACACTCTATCACAATTATTTTACCGTGCCGATAATGTCACGATAAAAAAAGATTACCGACAGAAAGAACGCTCGAGAAAATCACGCTCGTCCATGAAGTTACGCCCCTGACAAGAACATTTCCAAATTTTACGAAAACCAAATCAAACTTCCCGAAAAATAATTCCAGTATTCTAAAAAAAAGTGATAATACTCATTCCCAAGTATTTTACCATCCCGACATTGTCACGACAAAAAAAAAGGAAATTGCCGACAGAAACAAAGCCTTGAGCAATCCCGCCGCCCATAAGTCGATAAGGTAGCTCTCGTCTTAATCAACCGCGTAGTTCCTAGACATTTCCACGCGGCTGTCCGAGACGGCCGTGGACCTCTGTGGAGCGCATCATTGAGCCATTCGAGCCGATGACCATCTCTCTCTCACCCGCGGCACTAATCCTCTTGCTCTCTCCCTTGCTCGCGAGTCCTGTCGGGAATTTCGTTCCCTCATACCGCCCCCCCCCCATCGGTGAGTTACGGGAAAACACGGGCGGGGGAGCGGCGCGCAGTGGGGAGAGCTAGCGTTGCCAATCAGGGCGCGGGCTACTGCCGTGCTGCTTGTGCTGCTGCGGATTCTCGAAAAAAAAAAACTGTTTCTCTCTCCCCCTCTCGCAGACGTGAGAGATAGCCCACCCGCCTGGCTGTCAGTTCCGCAGATCCGAGGAAGGGAACGATCCTCGTCGTCGTCGTCGTCGTCGTCGTAGTCGGTGACGAACGCGACTCGCGTCTCTCTCTCTGTTCCCCCTCCCCCTCGACGCTGAAAAAAATAATACCTCCGAAACATCGTAAAAAAAAAAGAAATTCCCCACACGCACAACCAAAAACACAGGCAGAGCGACATCGTCAACACCCAAAAATTTCGACCAACCAACATTCGTTTCGAAACTTAGAAAATTAGTCCCTAGTGAATTCCGACAGAATCGCGAGTGAAATTAAAAATTACTAAAAAAAAAAAAGAAGAGACCAATCGTGTCTCCCAGTGCAGAATGAACACAACGAGTGTAACATAATAATAATAATGATAATGTTAACAACAGTAGAAAACGGTAATATCGTACGGTAGAAAAAGGAAAAAATGTTAACGACGTAGAGCGGTGGAAATTCGTTTCATCCCATGCATCATCCGTCTATATCCATCGTCGAGGCTGTGCGTGAAAAAACTATCAAGTTCGGATAACTATCTCGGGCGCCGATTGTTGAGATCGCGTGTGTTAATTTTTTTTTTTCACAGGAGCTCGGTGTTTGTGCTTTGGTCTCTGTGTGCGAGAAAGATAATTGTAAATTCAATTCTCGTCGGACAAAAATTCGAGGACAGACGAAAGTGTGGAAAAAATAAAATAAAAACTATCAAGTGCGGATAACTAATCCGCTTACTGTTGGGAGCGCGTGTGTTACTTTTCACGAGAAGTTGGTGCGCTGCTGCGGTTTTTTCTGGCGAGGAAAAAAAATTATACATTCGATTCTCGTCCGACAAATTTCGAGGACTAGCGAAAGTGTTTGTACACAAGGTGGGAAGGGAAAAGTATCGAGAACGATGACAGTCCCGTGGGCGCGGATGGGCGACCCGGAGCGTCTGAGATGAGGTGAAAAATCTACAAAACAAAAAACGCAAAAATAAAGAAAGAATATATATATATATAGATATACAATTTTCGAACTGCGTGTCGGTTGAATAATTCGCGGACCACGGAGAGAAGCCTCGCACCGCGAGGGATTACTTCCGGTTGTCCCTTCGGACCTCATTTTTCTTCGACCGGAAATAAAGATTTAAAAAACGGAAAAACGCAAAAATTAAAAATATACATAAAATTTTGAAACTGCGTGTCGGTTGAACAATTCGCGGACCGCAAAGAGAAGCCTCGCACGGCGAGGAATTACTTCCGGTTGTCCCTTCGGATGTCATTCTTCTTCGACCGGAAGTAGAGATTAAAAAAATTAAAAAAAAAATAAACAACAATTTTGATACCAAGCCCGACGAACGGTTTGGAATTCGCGGGCGGGAGACCGCTGCGAAATTTCGTTAGCCCGCCGTGTCCGTCTCGCTGCCGTGTTGCTAAAAATAATAGTGTGCGTTAAAGGAGCAAACGAGGAGAGTCCGAGAGCCAAGGGAGAGCGCGAGAAAGAGAGAGAGAGAGAGAGCGGACAAGCAACGAAATCATCGAACACGAAAATTCCACTCTCGATCACGGGAAAGTTTCACCATCGATATATATAAAGTATATACATATATACACAGCGGTTTTGTTTTCTCCACCTGCGAAACTCCGTTGGCTCGAATTTTTCGTAATTTCACACTTTTACTAAAAAAAAAATTGATAAAAAAAAAATCAAATTTACCTTCGTGGCTTTCGCGCTCGGTGTTTGGCAACATTTTCGCCGGGACACTCGGCGGAGCCAAAGCGCGGGAGGTTCGCCTGCGAGCCGTAACTCCCGTGTTGACTTTCTTTTTTTGGATTATTTTTTATTTTATTTATCTTTTAAAATAATCCCGCTGCTGTTTCGTCGTTGGACTGGTTTTTTTTCGACCGGTTGTCATAACAGTGGCACAACGAGGATCGAGGAAAGACGAGCGCAGTGAGCTCGACCCCCTCCCCTCCTCCTCCTCTCTCCGATACCGGAGGCGGCCGGCGGATTCGTCACAAGAAGAGGAAACAGAGCCTGGAACTATTATCTCGCCGCGCGCGCGTCTGTGTATACATATATACACATCCGTGACTCTGCGTGTGTCTGTGTTTGTGTAATTGGGCTCGCGAAGGTTTACGAACGAGGAGGAAGAGAGGCCCGCGTGTGCCCACCCGCACCTACCAAGATGGCCGACCTCGAAGCCGTCCTCGCCGATGTCAGCTACCTGATGGCTATGGAGAAAAGCAAATGCACACCCGCTGCAAGGGCGAGCAAGAAAATCGTTCTACCGGATCCTAGGTACGTGGAGGACAGAATGCTTTTCGGGAGAGCGACTTTTTTAAAACATTTTCAGATTTTTTTTTCACATTTTGAAGATTAATTGTTAGTTAGGGTTGATTTTTGACTTTGAGAGTTCGGGAGCGGGTCTTTCTTTTTTTTCTTCGGTAATTTACACTGAGAAAAAATACAGTTGTTTCTACTATAGGGAAATAATCGACTGTGCACATATTTTCTGTCCCAGAATATTCGCAAGGTCTCGCTTAAGGGGTTATATTCGGTAGAAGTTTTAATAATATTCAGTGGATGTTTCCTTAAAGCGTTGTATTTTATAGTAGAAAATGACGATGGTCACTCTATGTAACTTTTTCTGAGTATAGAGCAATCTTGACTCGCGACTATTCGGGAAGGGCCGGACACGACAATTTATATTTTTTTTTCTTTTTACCGACGTTGAATAATCATGGACAAAAAAGATTTTCCAAAATCGGTTTTGTATATTTACTATTTTGTATTTTAAAAGGGACGCGCTACACCAATTTTCCGTACTTTTTTCAAACGCGTTGGGAATCACGTACAAAAAATTTATTCTAAAAGTCGATTTTGCACTTTGTTCGCTTTCCATGACAGAACGGACGGGGCGAAACGTAAAATCACTGGGAAATTTAAAAAGCCTAAGACACGATCTACCGCATCTTTCGCAGCCCGTTTCTTTGCTATTATTATTATTATTATTATTTTCTGCGCGACTACCTAGATTGACCAAGCGCCGGCATAGAGTAATATCGAAGAGAACAAAACAACGACCGGATCGCAAAGTTCACTGCTGTTAATTGGGTTAATTAATCCGACATTAAAAAAATATATATATATATAGAAGAAACTTATAAACATTCCGAGAGAGTTGCTCGATTCGTTCGACCTTGGACCGTTCCAATCGTTTTGTTATCGACGGACACCGCAAACTTCGGACCTAAGCAACACACATTTTTTTTTTTTTTTTAACACGCACCGTACTCGATCGGACATAGTAAAAATGATCCATAAAAAAATCCAAACATTGAGAGTGTTTACACCATTTTTTTTTTATTAAGTATTCATATATAACATAATATTTTTCCACCGAGATTGTTTCCCTAGGTCAAGAGCTGACCCCTGGACGGCACATATATTTCTTCTTTTTTTTTCGTACGTGACTCGATAAAGTTTACGCAATAATATTCATACAGGTTAGCGAGAGGAATGGTAGGATGGAATGAGAGGAAACAAGGGAATCCGAAAGAGAAAGAGAGATAGAGATGGGGGACTGTGTGTTTACAAACACCGAGTGTCACCGACGCTGGTGCACTCTCGGTGCATCGATCTAGCGTAGCTCCGCTACCCGGTGCATTCGGTGCACTCGGTGCACCGAACCGTCGACCACCCACCTTCAGCTGCCGCCTCCCACGGGTCCCGGAACTCGGGAGGTACCTGACTAGCCACACTCAAACTCCCACTATAAAAAAAATATATGTGTGTGTGTATATATATATATATATATATATATATATATATATATATATATATATATATATATATATATATATATATATATATATATATATATATATATATATATATATATATATATATATATATATATATATACTAGGGGGCTCGGGGCTCGCGCGCTCGCACCCCTTTATGGACTTATGCCCTTATTGTCCTAAGTCCTTTAAGTCCCCTTGGACCTCCCGTACCTCCCCACCCCCCTCAATTCTTGACACGGTGGCGGCAGCTGCGACGACGGCGAAATCTTTTTATATATAATAGATTGTATATATGTATTATATATAATAAATTATGATATATTACATATATAATTTAATATATATATACATATATATTATATGCTTATATATTAGGAACCAGATATAGCATATAGAATGGAATTTCGGAATTTCAAAATCGATTTGTGCTATGAAAACTGGTGAAGGGTTCACAGCTTCACCGAAAGGGAACTCATCTGTGTGTGTGTGTGTGTGTGTGGGGGGGGGGAACTATCCAAACAAACAAACAAACCCCCAATTTTCCAAAATATATATAAGAAGATATTAGTAGTAATTTTTTAGAATTTCTTAAAAACATTTTGCATTGCTTATCGGTAAATCTTTAAAGTACGTAACAGACGTCTTGGTGATTGCATGTCGGTGCGGTAACAAAAACTCTTAACGAGCCATTGACCTTAGTCCTAGCCCTACTATAAATTATTTTATCGGAAACATATTATTACTAATAATATATTGTTATTAATAAATATATATGAATTACATAGGAACATTATTTCACTGACCGTTAAATCACACGGCTTAATCCCATAAGGCCATGTTGTCTCTGTGCAAACAAAACCTCGATGCCCCTCCGCCGTTGGGCCGTCGATGCAATGTAATCAACGCTAAGAAACGGAGAGCCGTGTGCGACAATCGTATTACACGTTGGATTATGCTGGATGCGCCCCTATGTCACCGAACGGTCGATATACTATAAATTAGTCACTTACTGTGCGCATAGAGAGCCATAGTTTGCTTTAGCCCCTCTAATTATTGCTGCGTTCCCGTCTCGCTTTAATCCCGGCCCTGTCGTCCTTGCGGTGTCGGCGGGGAGCGAGCGAGGGGCGGGGGGGGGGGGGTGGGAGGACGGAGGAGCCGAGCTCTTAGAGATCCCCCCAGCAGAGGCAGAATAGCCAGCGGAGCTGTAGACTGCACACACCCCTCTCGCGTCAGACGTTATTATAGCGTTAGTACTCGGTATCTTCGTGCGGATAATCTCTTGCGGGATTTGATAATCCTTGCGGGGCTTGAATAATCTTTCTCTTTGCTCTTTGCTCCTCGTGCGCGCCGCCGGGAAAGCCACGGAGAGACCGGAGAGAGAATCTTATCGGGATTCTCAAAGCTCTTCCGCCTCTCTCTCCATGTCTCCCCGTTTCCCACGGCGTCCCGCTTAACCGCCGGTGACGAGCTGCGATTCAACGATGGAATTGGAATCGTGGAATTTATCGAGACGCGAAGGGTACGAAAAAAATCTCGGCTAAGAGCACTAGTGATTTTATCTCTTCAGTGCGCATGCGCGGAATCAGCTGTACGTACAAAGCAATTCGGGCACAATTCTTATGATTAATTATGACTTGTTTTTATCTTGGGGAATAAAAATACATAAATAAAATAGCATGGAAGAAATTAAAAGCCCGAAAAATATTTTATTCGCTTTGGAATATTGGGAATAAAAATACATAAATGAAATAGCATACATTAAATTGAGATCTCGAGAATTTGTTTGCTTTTATGTACAATCAGTTTCAAGTGAAGTCGAAATGTACCGAGGCTCAATAGTTCAACTTCCAGTTGCATCGATGAACGAATCCCTAAATTTACGAGTCTAGTTCGAGGTTAGATAAACAGGTAAACAAAAATAAGAGGCGTCGATATAATTTCCACAGCTCGAGGGTTTAATTCGCTCGGTCAATTGAATTATCGACTGTCTCGAGTTGTTTGCCGTCGATAAAATGGTTAATCGTCGGCCGGACTGGCTTTCCGGGATAAGCGTTACACCCCGGCTTGCCGCTACAAAGCACCGTTCCCTTTGTGCCCCGTTTACACGCGACAAAATTGAACGAACCGTTCGTTTCGATTTACAGCCGCGCGGCGAAGAGTTCGGGAACGATAGACCGAGTAATGGGCGAACCGGTGAAGGAAACGTTTATAGAGATGAGGACAAACGAGTATGCAGGTGAACAGATGGGCGTTGCGCAAATATTCAACGTTGTTATTTCGAGTGTTACGAGAAAAGGTGGCTCGTCGAGACCGGCGGAGGGGGGGGGGGGGGGGGGGAGAGAGCGAGAAGTGTAGTTTAGTTTACACGCACGCCCAAGGAATTCCGAGAGGCCAAATAGAACGAACTTAAGCGTTACGAGTTTCAGTGATATAGAAGTAGCGTGTATACACTCGGCAAAGCTGGAAATTGGTTCGTCACCGAACGATGCGGAAAACCGTGCTTTCCCGTTCGGCGAGAATTGCCCCGGTGTGCGCCCGAGCTCGATCGCTTCGGGAACAGCGCTGCTGCCTCCCCGCGTGCGCTCTCGAAAACTACCGTGACTGAAATGCCAAACGTCGTCGCTCGTGCGTTGGCGTTACAGCCGGAGCTACGGAACACCCCATGCCCGAGGACACTTCGAAACATTGGGAATAGAGATAAATAAGTAAAATACAAGAAATGAAAAACCCGAAAATATTTTATTTGCTTTGGACCATTGGGTATAGGAACAAGTAAATAAAATAGCGTACGAGAAATGAAAACCCCGAAAATATTTCATTTGCTTTGGAACGCTGGGAACGCAAATAAATTGGCCCACACTACAGCATTGTTTAATGTATGAAAAAGAAAATAGAACATGCATTGTCAAGGAGGTCAACAAGTGTCTATTACCACTTCTATTCAATTTCCTTTCGGAAATTAGGGAGAAAAAAAATAAATAAAATAGCACAAAATGATGTTTAAAAACCCGAAAATATTGATTTATCACCTTCACCTCGAGAACATCACGAAAACAAAGTGTTCTCTGCGAGACGTAAAAATAGCGGAACGACGGAGACATATTTAACGAGAAGAAAAAAAAAACTATCGTCGGTAAAGACGAGGTGAAAAATGCATCCGACTCGAGCTCGCGCCACCGACGCTCTCCGATGACCAAAAGATTTTTCGTTCATGAATATTTCAAGCGAAATGGCCAAGGCAAAGGGGCTGTGTGTTTTATTTTTATTTTTTATCCCCGTAGTAGTGGCGATGTGAGATCCGGAGGCGGAGCCTCCGTGCATAGAGAGAGGGTTATTAAAATGCAATTTGTTTCGCGAGTCAAAGAGAGGAACGGGCGACAGAAGGAAAGCGGAGGGCTAGCCTATGCGCCTCGGGTCTGGCAGCGTCAGCAGCGAGGGGTCAGAGTGTCGAAGGGCCGGGTTGAAAATATCTCCTGGTCGTTGATGACGATGCCGTCTCTATCTCGCTCGACCGTCCCATCGCCTTTCTCCTTTTCACGCTGCCAAGGGGAGCTCGAACGTACGCTCGGGCTCGCCGACTACGCGGACGAACTACTACAAAGGACGAAAAAAAAGAAGATTAATTCATCCTCTCGTCCGAGCAAAATATTCTCCCGTAGGAAAGTTTATACTTGAACGGTACGGTGCAAGACGAGGCGCCACCTCGTCGATTGCTTCTCGAAGTTTGCGAACTAAGTCGCAGACACCGATGCTCGGACGGTTAAGGTAGTCCTTGCGAATGGTGTTCACTTCGCATAAGTTTTAGAGAAATGAGAGGGAATTGCAAACACTTCTGGATGGTATAGAAATGTGATGAAAAAAATCAAGCATATCAAAGGTGCTGAAAATATTAAGTTTGCGTAATAATAATTCCAAAATATTATTAACATATTGATGAAAAAATTGATGAAAATGGACTCTCAAGGGGTATTTTGGGTAGTCTTGGAAACTTTTGACAATTTTTTTTTTGGTTTTTCTTTTTTATGAACCACCCCATATTTCGACGTATTTTTTCCCGCTGAGAACGAATCCGCTGGCCTTTTTAGGCCTAAAGTGCAGTGATCCCGTTGATTTTTTTTTTTTTTTGTGTGTATTTAGTGACAATCCGAAAAAAATGTGTATCTCAGTTTCGCTGAGATACATATATACATTCGTGCATAGTGAGTAGTGTTGGTTTCTGAACCTATTCCAACGTAAACAAAAGCGATTATCGATCCAAATTTCGTACGTCACGCGCGATATACATATTTTCATTTAAAAAAATAAATGTCTCAACACAACCTGGAAATATCCTGGAAATTGTCCTTGGATGTCCTTAAATTTCGTACCGACTTTTACTGCACACCATGATTAAATGAAGTACTTTTATAGTAATAATTACAGTAAACGATTAAAAATAAAGTATTTACAATGTTTTTAATACACTTATCTTTTACACTGAAGTTTTCACCACGATTGTACATGATATTTAACATACCAGTTTCTGCATAAAAACTTCCAATCCGTTGCATTAAAATATTAAATTTCATACGAATTTTTTCTTACAGTGCCTGTACCATATTCCGGACACTATTATAGCCCATATTTTAGCGAAATGCAACAATAGAAAATAATTTAAGCTTAATCCTCGTATAACTTTTTTGTGTGCACACGATAACAAGTCTGAAATTGGATTTCCAATAATTGAATTGGGAACAAATCAACTCTGCATCGGCGTGTCCGACGGCCGGGACGTGTCCGAGCATTTGTTACCTTACGATGTAAGACAATGCGCCACCTCGTCGTTCTGGAAGTTTCCGAACTACAGCGACGAGGGACCGAGAGACTTCCAAGCGCCCCCTCTCGTCGATAACTATCGAACCAACTATCGAACTAGCGACGCGAGGATCTCGTCGTTTCCGGCAGTTTCCGACTGTCTTTGTATTTCCAACAATTCACAACGAATAAACAGACGTGGCTCGGAATAATTGATCGATAATAGAAAGAAAAAAGAAGTTAGTTGATCGATGACCGTCGGCGAAATAATAAAATCGGGCGGTCGAACGGCACGCGATACGTCCTGCCGCGGCGTTCAGACCGTAGGGGTGGCTCGGTGTGCGTTCCTCTCGACGGCCGCACGCCGCGAGGGATTCAGTGAGAAACCGGCGGAGTGGTGCGACGTGGTGAATGAAATGGGTCGATGCACGAGGCAGGGAACGTGTGTATTCGTAACGCTCAAAAGGAAAACCCTCGAAGGGGATTGCAAATGTGTAAGGCATATATATCTGTCTCTATGTCTATAGAAACCCCGCGCCTGCGTGCAATCCGACGCAGAAAGGTTACGCCGTCAAACCCATCTGTTTTATTTCTTACCCCTGGGCGACAGCTAAAACCTTTCCCGGTGGCTTTCGCAGAGGCGACCTTAATTCTTCCTTCAGACCATTTTTTTTCTCCACAATGTCTCGGAAAAATTGTCTCCGTGCTTATTTTTCTAATTATTATTATTATTTTGATTTAACGTCGAATCAACTGCTGGGCTTATTAGCGACGGTTATTTATTTTCCTTTGTGCAAAAAGAGAAATCTGTTACATGACGTATAATAGCCTTATCGGAGGCAACTCGAAATATCTACGCAGCCACAAGATCGTCTCAATTCTTCCTCGTGGTCTTTTTTTTATCCGGTCTCCAATTTTTCAAAAAATTGTCTGCTTAGTTTAACCATTTATTTTCTTTTTAAAAATTATTTTTATTTAAAGCCGCATCAACTGCTGGGGTTATCAGCGCCGGTTGTTTATCTTCATTTGTGCGAAAAGATAAATCCTCCAACTCGAAACATCTGCACAGCCATGGGGTCGTCGCAATCCTTCCTCCAGACCTTTTTTTTATTTTCCTCTCTTTCCGATTTCTTAGAAAAATTGTCTCTGTGCTTATTTTATTTTTTCATTTGTGCAAAAAGATAAATCCCTCTGTTACATGAAGTACAACAATCTAGTGACAGACAACTCGAAATTGCTACACAGCTACTATCGTTGCAATTCCTCCTCCAGACAGTTTTTTTGCTTTCTCATAGAGGAGCCTTTTTTCCCTTTCTCTTCAATGACTCGGAAAAATTGTCCGTGCTTATTTTATTTGCTAGTGTCGGATACATGAATGTGCGCGTGTGAGCAGCAAAGGGATGGCAGTGAGTTGAGGGCGAGCGGAATCAAGGTACAACGAAGAATCGTTGTTACGGACCCAAATACAAAAGGAACTAGTCGAGACTCCATAGTCGTCGCGAAGCGTCGTATTTTGTAAATGGCTAGAGACCAATGAACGTTTTCCCCGATTCATTTAATTATGCTTAAATCATTATTCGTCATATAATTGCTCCACACTAGTGTGGAGCAATTATATTATTAACTTTTTTAGTAGTAGTAAAAGGAATTTATTGCCAATGCTATAGATTTATACTGTTGTCATCTTATACTAGTTTTATACCTAACGATAATTATACACATTAACGGCCATCGACCGAAATCCTTCAGCAGGAGATTCTCTTTGGTATCCCTGGTGGAACCGGTGCAACCACGTATTCGGAGTTGCATCGTAGTCGCCGTCGCACTAGGGTTGACTATACATGCATCTGCGAGTTGCAATGACTATGACTAGACTCCGGATATACTGAAATGAGACCGATCGCTTTGTTCAAACTTTTAACCATTGTGCAACTCTGTTTTGATGGACTCGAGCGATCCCCATGCAACTGCAAATCAAATAAATAAGACAATGCAACGATGGTTGCAAGGGTTGCAGGAAAAACGACGTGAAATAATGGTTACACGCGAGTCTAGAGCAAGTCAACACTTTGAACATTGTGCATTAAAAAATGTATAACTTTTACTTCGTGATTCTATCGATGGCGATTGATTGTCACTGTTGATACATTGTGTATGAGAAATTTGTATTTTCGCGTTATGTGTCAAAACGGTTATGTGCATATTTTATTAATTTTCATTTATGCAAAAAGATAAATTTATTCTGTGATTATATCTGGCCATTAATTACAATCGTTGATAAATTGTCTATGTGGAAAATTTGTCTTTGCGCGTGACTATATTGAATACTATTGATATTTGAATTTTGCTTATTTACTTCCATTTGTCCAAAACGATAAATTCCCCTCTTACATGAAGTACGATAATCGAGTCACAGAGAGCGCGAAAAAATCTGCGCACCGGGACAGCGGTTCGTTGGCTAACCGAACACTCCCAAAATAAGCAATCCTATCCTCTCGTGTGAAAAGCATCAAGGAAGCTACGAAAGAAATACCGTTCTTTCATCACCGACGTGTTTCTCATTATCATAGTACATTAATCAAATTTATCGACGGGCATATTTTTTTCCGTAATCCGACTCGTACAAAGTACGTCTTGATTGTAAACTAGAGGAAAGTTGGTTTTTCCCGGAACGTTTTTAGTTTCATGTTTTTACGTTTTTTTTGCGCTCGTGCGTTCTTCCCCGAAGGTCGAACTCTCGTTGGGCAATATCTGCGAGGATAACGGCACGGACGTCCGCGTGGCGGACCCGAGAGGAGGGGGTCTTCGAGTACTCGTACTCGGCACTGGCCACTAGGCGAAGGTCGACAACGGCAGCGCGGAAGCTAGAATAGAATACGTAGTCGGCGACTCGCCGTGTTCCAACGGCGGCCGCGAGAGGGCAGTTCCTTTGTTTCCTTCCGGCGCTTCGGCTCTCTTCCGCTCTCTTAGCTCGAGAGTCCGTGACTAGGAGTGCTCAAGCCCCGCGCCTCGAGCCTCCAGACGTGTCGCTAATTTTCTAAAGATACCCCCTCGAGAGAAAGAGCGAGGACTCGAGAGATAAGAATACCTGTGTGGATCGAGGTGTGGGACGAGGAACGCGAGTCGGTGTACACGAGTGGGTCATTAGTTAGGCTGAAGGAGGAGACCCGGAGAGAGGGGAGACCCGCGGCTAATTTCCTAACGACACAACGTCCCACCGGTGCTGAGTTTCACCCGCTGGATTTCCTTTTTTTTTTTCTTCTTTCTTCGTAAGGCATTTTCATTTTTACCTCCTCATACTTTGTTCGACCTTGGCCATCTTTGTCTTGGACATTTTTCGGACTTAATTGTTTTTTGTACTTCATAGAAAAGTCTTTGGATGGAAATATGTAGGTATATTGATTCGTTTATCCCGTATTCTGAGGCTGAGCCGCCTAAGGTGGCTCAGCCTCAGAATTGTATCCGGCAACAATAACACAATAAGAAAATAGGGAATGAAATAATTAGAAAAAATATCAGAGAATATTATACAAAATGAGAAAATAATGGAGAATGTATATATATATATATATATATATATATATATATATATATATATATATATATATATATATATATATAAAATATATTTTATAGAATAGAACATGTTGTTTATTTTGTACTAGGATAAAATCCCCTAAGGACCAAGCAACACAGAAAGGCGATACAATTGTAACAAGTTTAAGTTTCTATGACATGTATTACATGTAGGGAAACAAAGGCAGACACATGAAAATTTAGTGAAGTGACGATGAGAAACTTATATAGAGTAAATAGCGAAAACTTAATTAGGTATTAGAAGGGTAATGGAGATATGCGACATGCCTCTCACTCTTCCACGTTACCCTGCTCCAGCGACATGACGTGCTGCAGGAGACGAGACTTAAAGCAGTCGATCGTACATACATTTTTGTCCGTATGTGTGAAAGGCAATGTTGAACAGAGCACTTTCTCGCAGAGGGCTTGGACTATAAAAAAACATTGTAACAGTACCGATTCCTAAATACAATTTATGTAATTTTTAGGCACTTCACTCTTTAGAGGAAAGTGCCTTAATTTTGACTACAAATAAGGCATCGTAATAGAAATTGGTTATATTTATTTTTATGCACTTGACACATTACATTTTATTTTATTACAGTAAATTAGATTTACATTTTATTTTATTACAGTAAATTAGACATTTTTGAAGCCATCAAAGTTGAAACCTGAAATCGTTTTTTGAAAGGCAACATTGAGCAGCGCACTTTTTCACATAGGGTTTTCGTAAGCTCTCGTAAAAGAATGGTAAAATTAGGGATTGTCAAATATCAAAGACTATTTACGTAATTTTTTCTCCCTTTTTTCCTCTATTTCCGGACGGATAAAATGTTTATCGTCCAAACAAGTTTTCTCGTTTTCTTGATCGGTGAATGATAGTCTCCTGTTACACAACGTAAAAAGGTATAAGCTGTATTCGTCCGCGGTAACAATGCACTCAGTTACTGTAACAGTTTTATGAAAACGGAGAGGCGAGTTCCTCGCTCTATCCGTTATGCAATTCTACGTGAACTGTACTAGAGGTAAATGTAACAGTCTCGTCGTCTTTTTCCACAGTTAACTGTATTACCACCCCCCCCCCCCCCCGTCTTCCCTTCCGAGTTATTTGATATTTTATCGCAGAAAGTAAATTGAATTTTACGGCAATTATAAGAACGTGTTGGCGAATCGGAGACACGCTCACCGAGCTTCCGGCCGGCTGACATTGTTTTCCACGTTATTTGATTTATTTCTATTATCGTAGAAAAATAATTACGTTTCATGGCAATTATATTAAAAAAAACCTTCCGCAGCGAACTTGGAGATTCAGTGACGTGATCTTTCGTACGGTTGGTTTAACTTTTATTTTTACTTCTCGCGCTACAGAATTTTTTTTTTCCTTTCAGCAGTTACGAATTTCAATGCTTTATATTGCCCCTCCTCTCTTCCGAGTTATTCAATATCTTATCGTAGAAAGTAAATTAAATTTCACGGCAATTATAATAACGTGTCGGTGAACCGGAGACACGCTCGCCGAGTTTCCGACCGGCCGATATATTTTTGATATATTTTTATTATTCTAGAAAAATAATTACCTTTCATGGCAATTATAAGAAAAAAATGACCTTCTGTACAGAAGACAGAGATCAAATGTTGTGATCCTTCGCACGGTTTGTTTACCTTTTATTTTGACTTTTCGTGCTATGCGATGGTCTTAAACTTTTTTTTTCCTCTTAGCAGTTACGAATTTCAATGTTTTATTATTGCCGTTGCCCTTGCCGGGCGATCGTATTCCACTCGCCTCGTGTGTTTTCATCGCACGCCACCGAGGCTCCCGAACGAGGGAACGCAATTTCCTGATCTCGCGTGACAGATACAACGAGCTTGGCTCGCTCCTTGTTACGGTGTATGCTTCTCTGGATGCCTTTTCCTCGCTCGCCCCCCCCTCCCCCTCCCCCACCCGTGCCGGGAGCGTCGTCGACGTTTTACACTATACGCTATATAGTATCGTCGATTAGATTAGATTAGGCAGATTATCGCGACTACATAGCACCCGGCTTCGTCGCGTTCACCAACTCTCCGAACCGGCTCTATCGGCCACACGTACCTTTTTTTTTTGTCCCTCCACACTTTCATTTACTGCGGTAACACGAGCCGTTACAAGATCGCCTTTGAGTACGTAGATAAAGAAAGAAATTATATGGTCGAAATTATGAAGTTAAAAAAAAATGACCGGTAGAATTTCGGTAGAGACTTTGTTTTAGTATTCTCATGCTGATGGTTGAGTACGCAATGAAATTAATTGTTTTTACTTACTTATAGAGGAAGGTTTGTTCTGGTACAACAAATGAAAATGAAAAAATTGAGATTTTAATGAAAACGTGTTCAGAATGTTCGAAAACATCAAAAAATCGCGTGGAAGAAATGTCCGGAGGTATGTGTGTGTGATTTAGGCGCCAAAAATTCAAACCGCTATAACTCGAGAATTCGTCGACCGATAAAGTTGAAATTGCACACGCGGTAGATTTAGTGAATAGTCAATGTTTCTTAAAAATTTTATTAAAAAAATGTTCAGTTGTTTTTCTTGTAGGCGATTTTTTATTTCTTCAGAAATGTCTGTGCGCGTTCTGGCTGTTACAATTTTTTAGGTATCGTGGCAAAAAGTTGTCCACAGGTGGAGTACGAACGCTCGATGACCCCTGTTAAATTTCGGCAGTATCGATCGAAGCGTTCAAATTTAATGAGGTTTTGCATTTTTTGAATTTCATGAAAAATTAGAACTGTATTTTGGACATCATTTTTCGTACTAAAAATTAGTCAAGTTTTATTTGTTGGGATTTTTTAGACTCGAAAAAATCCAATGTCGTGGAGGGTCGGCATTTTCTTTGTACGCAGAGAAATGCGGTATGTTGACGTATGCCAAAGGGCGAATTAATTCGATGGAGGAAAATGGAAATATAAAATTGTGAACTACAATTACGAAACGCCCAAAGCCGGCGGGCTCGGTCGAGCGGATTGAGCGGACGACCTTTGAACGAATGAAATGGATCAAAGGTATCCTTTTTTTTTTGGTATAATTGCTTAAAGGTCGTATCTCGATGTGTGCCAAAGGGCAAAGTGATGCGTCCAATAGGAGCGAAAATAAAAATTAGAATGTATGGTTATTAAAAAAAATGCTTCAAAAGCTCGCTCAATCTCCCCAGGACGTTTTTGCTCTCGTAAATTTTAGAGCCCATTTAAGAAGCGGTATTCACTGGAGGCACAACGATTTTTTTAGCCACATAAAGATCTCATCCCCACGTGTGCCAAAGGGCAAATTCATTCGACGAGCGAAAACGAAAATAAAAATTATCATATAAAATCCTAAACAAAAAAAAAAAAGAAATACTTAAAAAAAGAAAGGTTGGAGTCTCTCGAGCGTCCGCAAGCAGCGATAGATTTTCTGTCCCGAAGATTGAACTCTGCGAGAAATAAATAGAACGGGCGCAAGGTGTCTCTCGTACGGCCGGCTGAGAGACGGGATGACGTTTTCTCGAGCGGAAGTGGCTTTGGAGAAGAGGAACGAGGTTAGATGGAAGAAAAGCTCCGGCGGCCCGCTTGCTCTCCGCGCGCGGAAGCTCCTCGTTTTTCTCATAGAAAATTCATGCGGCCTGGCCGGCCGCAACAGCAACTGGGAACCCAGCAAAACCGCACACAACCCTATATCTCTTTCTCTTGGCGTCTGACAAAAAAAAAAAACCTTTTTTTTTGTCGCCAGTGAAAGCGTGTTTGCACGAGAGACCTAAGCTCCAGCTGGTTCTTCTTCGGAGTTGCACCAGGCTTTACCCTCGAGGCGAATGCAACGAGCCGTGGCCGGAGCACTTCGTCCACACCCTCTTAGCTTTTTACACACCCGACAAATAAAATATAAGAACGAATAATAAAAAAAATAATATATATTAAAAAAAAAAACAAAAAAGAATTTAGAAAAGAAAATTCATCCGCACGGCCGACTTGAGCGACGAAGAACTCGCTCCTTCGGCTATCGCCTTCCGGTTTTATTGCTCCCTCGTGCGTTCCTTCACTTATTTTTTTCTTATTTTTTCCCCCTTCTTTATTTCTCACGATCGTTTTTTTTGCCCCTTCCGTCCCTCGACCGAGAACCTTCCTGAAAACGGTGCTGTCCCACTCGAGAAAATTGGCAATAAGTCCCGGATTCCCTCGAGCACGTCGTCTACCCACCAACGTCTCATCGTCGGCTGCTTCTGTAAAAATGCTCAACGAAATGGGAGATAAGAAAGGCCGCGAGAGAAAGAGACCAAAGGGGGACTCGCCAGAAATACGAGCTCGGTAAATTTTTTCTCAATTTTCCTTGAAGTAAATTAATACTCGTTTGGTTTTTTTAATTTTTATTCGTATTTATTTATTTGTTATGTTTTAATAAACATCCCGAAGGGTTCTTGATCGTGTTTCGAAAAAAAAATGCCAGCCTCTATCATATTTTGTCACTTTGCAAAAAGGATGTGTATATATTTTTAAAATAGTTTTATGCACATTTTATAGTTTTAGGTTAATGATAGTAGTATACTTTTTATTTATATTTTTATATTTTAGTTTTTAAATAAACATCATCTTGGAGAGTGATTGCTTGTATTTTCGAGAAAAAAATCCAGTATATTTTGAATCTTTATCTTATTTTCTTATTGTGCAGAAAAAATCTGTATACATATATATATAATATAGTTTTATGCAAGTTTTAGAATTACATAGTAGTGATAGTTTGTATTCGTATTAATTTACTTCATTAAAAAAAAATAATTCTTTATCTTACTTTCATCTTATTTTCTCGTATTGCAAAAAAATGTATCCATGTATATTCTTTTTTTTATAAATTTAAGCAAGCTCAGGAGTTTTGCTAATAATATATCATTTATCGGGCAAACGAGTACCGAGGACATGTACACAGGAGGTTCGTTACAAAGTTTCCGTGGGACTATTCAATTTGCTCGATGGTCCAATTTGCCTCGTCGAAATTACCTGCGCGACTGTTGTTACGGTTATCCTCGAAACACACTCCACGCGTAGCGTACCCGTGCAGCTCGCCAGTTTCCGCTGACTCCGCCAATTTAATTAAATTAAACGACAAATTTGTTCCGGACGCAAAAGAAAAATAAAGTATATATTTGCATTAAAATCAATGATCAACTCGTTTAATCAAATTTCACCCCCGCAGCGAAATTTGCAAACCACCGGTTCTCGGATAAATTTTCAATAACAAATTTCCTCGATTTTATAGTCCGGAAATTGGATTAATTGCCAACGAGGCAAAAGCGAGGAATGGAAACGATCGATGTGTATTATACCGAGTGCGATAAACCCCCTCCGTGAATGAGAACGGAATAGTTGGGGTGTGAGACAAAGCGGAAGAAGAAGCGAGCCGTGAGAGAGTGGGTATATAGATATACATCCATCGATGGATGTAATAGGGAGAAGGAAGAGGGAAGAAAAAAGACAGTGATAAAGAGAAAAGCACTTTGAGAGCGGGCGGCGACGAAGCCTCCCGGCAATTCCGGATGAAATTGTCGAAACGAGAGTCGACAGACTCGACTGCCGGAAATTCCTCGATGAATTCGAGAGATTCATCGGCACGGGGAAGCCTCGTCGATGACGAGGCTTCCCAGTAGTGGTCACTTCCACTAGTCCCGTTACCATTGCCATCGCGAGGTATGGAAGACACGAGTACGATGGGGCGCCGCGATCCCTCGGGAGATCGTTGAGAGGAGCGCCGAGTGGATTCACATAGAAAGTGTACGTACATACGTATATACGTAGATCTAGAGGGTGTTGTAAGAATTTCGGGAAAATACTTCGTGGGTTGCATTCGCGGTCAAAAGCCGAGTAAACTTTTTCTTTGAAACTTTTTTCTACGATCGATAGTTTACGAGTTACGAGGAGTTGAAGTCGGGAGCCAATGGGGGCGCTCGGCGACGCGCACGCCACCTGTGAGGCGCGACGCCCATTGGTCGGGTCTTTGGAGGCTCGTAACTCGCGAACTACTGATCGGATTAAATTTTGCCAAAGGACTTTTCTTTCTAGATTCGAACCGCGGATACGATCGTGATAATTTCAGGTCGGATTACTTCCGAGCACCGGGTATATTGTCTCCGAGACGTTGGATATATATATATACATGTGTATATATTCAAGACGTTCACTCGGGCTCGCTTCCTTGGCTACAATTTCCACCCAGCTGCCTCGTAATTTCTCGAAGGAGTACAGGGGAACAGTAGGAAGGATTATCTTGCCGTCGCAGCGGACCTGAGAGAAGACCGAACGAACGAGTTCAGCGAGGGCCTCGACGTTTCTTTCTTAGGCGTCTCGCCTTCCACGGCCCCATTTTGTACTCCCTCCATCTCTCCCTCTGTTTTTATGTACCCTCGTAGTATAAAATTTTCTAGTCCGGAGTGAATGAAAGATTAAATCCACGAGCGGTTCGGGTCGAAAGAAAGAGGAAGCCGACCAAGGGACGCCCGGCTTCGCAAGTCGCTTCCACTACCGTCACTGTACTTACTCCCGGAGACCCGGAATCCCCTTTCTCTCCTTCCTCTTCCTGATATATTAGATTATTCTGGGCTTGATTGGATCGAGTGGGCGAGCTTCGCTTCATCCCTCACGTATCTTCCGGCAAATCAGATTTTTTTTCTTTTATTTATTTGATCATTCTTTATCTGCATTCTAGTCGTTTCCTTCGTTAAATTCGATACCTGTGTCCTACAAGTTTTCTCGAAAGAACGAAATAGCGATCGGCTTTAAACTTTATAATGAAGCCGAACAATTTTTATCCATCTATTTTCGTGAATACATATATCATATAGATAAATGTAGTTTGTAGTTATACCGTAGTTTGTATTTTCAATTTTCGGCACTACAGAAACTTTTTTCTTTGCAGATTTTCTTCTTTCTTTTATTTATTCGATCGTTCATTATCCTTTCTATCGTTACATTCGACACTTGTGTCTTACAAGTTTTCTCCACAGAGCAAAATATCGATCGGTTATAAACTTGATAATGAAGCCGATCAATTTTTATCCATCTATCTTTGTATCTAGCATCGGAACGCCTTTAGCCCCAGCTATATTTTATATTCCCTAGTTAATTTTTTCAATTCTTGGCGCTGCAGAAACTTTTTAGTTGTTTCGTTTTCGCAGCGCAGCTCTTTCAGCCCTCCAGAAACAAGTGCACTTCCCGGCTGACAAGAGACCTCTTCTAGGTTTGCTTGTTCGTTTTTCTATTTTTCTTCCTCGTTCTTTTGTCACTGGGCAGAGTCAAAGAGGGACAGGGAGAGGCATGCGACAACGACCCGTGCGAGGGTCGCGGAGGGAAAAAACGATGCGACGATATTAAGACCCCCACTCCCTTCGAATTGATGGCCTTTTCCCGGAAAGTCCCCGGGCGGCGTCCTGCCAATCCTCTTTTTTTTCGTCATTCCACTTTATTGGGAAAGCCACGAGGACCGAATCTTTTTTAACCAGCACGCTATGTCGCAGGTGGCCGCTGTGTCGCAGTCGTTACCGTCGCACATTTACTTATCTCCCTGCTTCCCACTGCACAACGTGCCAGAAATAGATACCCCTATGAATAAGTGCATTTCACCCGCCCCCCCCCCCCCCCTCCGGAGTGAAATGTGCTTAGCGAAAATCTGTCGTTAGTAACGTAGCGCGCAGCAGCGGGAGGACATGATCGATTCCTCGGGAGCTTCCGGGAACGGCGCGGAAGTAGCCGACGCGCTTTTCACTCCCATATCCGGTATGTGACGAGCGCCAGGATCCATTCCGATTCCAACACCGCTCTATTTATCTCCGTCTCCATCTCTCCCGTTTCATCGAGATAACTGACCCGGGAGAGTAATCGACGCGTGACTAATTTCACAAATTGTGTTAGGCGATTACCAGTCACACGTCGTTTGACTGCCCGCTACGATGGGCTCGGTGTTATTGAATTTTTTTTTCTTAGCTTTTTTTTGTATGTACAAAATGACATGGATTGTTGAACTCCTAAATATTGTCTATCTTTTGACGAAGAATTGATAGTAATCATGATACGAATTTTGTATTTTTGTTGTTGTTTTTTTAATCAAACAAATTTTTCGCCAGGCTGTTCTCCGATAGAGATTTTGAGATTTGGCCAAACTTCTTTTAAGTTTTCGTTCAGTTTAAATTTCAGTACTGGTTTATAGTTCCTGGCTATATCTACTCTTTAGATCCGATATTAGCGTAGAATTTCCCTAGTTTTAGTATTGAAAATTCCGCTACCAGCGGTTATGCCAAACAATAGCGGAAGCGTATTAATTAACTAAATATTTACTTGTACTTCTGATATGTGTGCATTTACACCCACATAGTGTATATTTTTGTATACAGGGTTCCTCTCGTGAAATTAAATAAATAAATAATAAAAATACCTAGAACCGTAGTACTGAAACTGAAAAAGTGGAGTGCGCATGCGCTAAGGGGAAACGCATTGTTGTGGAGAAGTCGAAGGGGATATTTTTTTTATTGAAACGTTTAGAACTTTATAAAAGTTTTTCTAGACAAAGTCTAGATCGACTTTATCGAGGTCCGATACGTTGGGTTCGGTATTGTTTGTAATGAAAATATCTTTTACTTAGTTGTTTCGCTACATACAAAATGGATTGTCGTACTCGTTTCCATTATTAATTTTTTTTTTTCTCGAAAAATGGATAATGAAGTTTGGGCGAATTTTGCGTTTTTTTGTTCTAAGTTAAATGACCAAAAGCCGAAAACTGGAGTGCGCATGCGCAAAAGTGAAACGTGGTACGGTGGAGAAATCAGAATTTTTTTACCTGACCGATTATCGCTTTAAAGTTTTTATAGACAAAGGGTTGAGTGTATTGAGTATTGAGTTAATTAAGAAGTAATAATTAACATTCTTTTTCTTCGTTTTTTTCTCTGTAATATGCAAAATGATTCTCGACCCAATTTCCATTATTGGTGTTTTTCGAGGAAAAAAAAATAATGAAGAGACGAATTCTGTGTTTTTCTTTTTGTTTGTTATTAAATTACCGAAAACCGAAGCACAGAAACGGAAAGCGAAGGTGAAAAACGTTACTGTGGAGATTTTTTTTTTGTTCAGAAGTTAATGTTTATACAAGTTTTTATAGACAAAGGTTCGGGTCTGTTGAGGGATTCAAACCTTTCATCCAAAAGGCTCCTTTTATCGTAACCCACAGTACCGTCGAGCGGTGCGAGCGCGATAAAGGGATGGATTTTGTTATTCACAGTTGAAATTCTCAAACCTGCCACCATCCGAATTTGCGTTACGCCGGACAAAAGAAAACAATTCGCTTTATCAACAGCCTTGCGGTTAATGACGCGCCACAGACGTACGCCTCAATGGCTGGATAATCAACGCATAACAATAAACGGAGTTAAAAGCATATATACTTTACACTCTTTCCGATAGGAGGAAGCGACCGGCCCTCCTTATCGTCCACACGCTGCGGTGAATGACGCGCGTAAATTTACACTTCGTGCGATTAATGCTCGCGTAACTCTATGTTAACCAGCCGTTATATTCTTCAAACGGGCGACGACAGCCAGTGACGAAAGAACATACTTTCGCACGTAAAAAAAATCTTATCTACTGTCGAGTAAGTCTTCATAATTTTGTAAGTTATGAAGAGCGGCATGCTGAACTTTTGGTCTCCGAGATATCCCAATTTTTCGCCTCAAGATCCGTTATGTAGAAGTGCGCTCAGTTTTCAGTCTCCGAGATATTTTTATAATTTTTGGAATTCATCATTTTCAATTCCGTAATTCATAACTTCATACAATTTCATTTTCATAATTTCGTACTTTTTCATTTTCATAATTTCATACATTTTCATTTTGATAATTTCATACGTTTTCATTTTCATCAATTGGCCGTTGCTGAAATTTCGGTCTCCGAAATTTTTAAATTTAAAACAATTATAAATTTAATGTACCGAGCTGAGAGTTTTTATGCCAAAACTGGTATATCTAATGTAGAATTGTGATGAAAAATGAATAAACCTTTTAATTGAAATTAAAGCAAATGATCAAAATTTAAGTATTTCCAATGTTTTTAATGCACTGAACATTAATTTTTCATCACAATTCCATATGAAATTGAATTTCGTCCTTGAATTTGCGCCACAACACGCCGAAAAAAAAAATAAACTTAAGCAGTATGCGTGTCTCAAAAATTTCGTAGTTGCCCTTAATGAGCGATCGAGGTCGCGCGATCGGTTTCGGCTTCTCGCGAACACAAATCGTTGATCTCCTTTCTCGTGCGCGCAGATATATATATATATATATATATATCTTCTCGCAGCGAGCCTGGCCTCGTGTCTCCGAGTCCCTCCGACAGCGATATATATCCGCTCCCGTCCGCGCGCCGCCCATCGTCGTTTGCGAACGCACGTTTTTTTTTCTCCGAATGCTCTATATGCCCAATGCTTTCACTGTCGCGTGACTCAACGGGCGCGCGCGAGCGAGACCGCCGTCGAAATACGTCAAGAATCAACCGCCGCCGCCGCTCCCCGCTTTTCTACGACGCTGT
Source organism: Stenichneumon culpator (assembly GCA_964017025.1). Lineage (NCBI taxonomy): Eukaryota > Metazoa > Arthropoda > Insecta > Hymenoptera > Ichneumonidae > Stenichneumon > Stenichneumon culpator. Next base: position 11,135,638 of record OZ024779.1, on the reverse strand, counting down.
CGATTTTTATCTCTCGATAACTGGAAATCATCGTCATTCGTCGATTCCGTCCGCACGCGATATACGTTTTTTTCCTCCCATAGCCTCCACTCTTACGTCTCGCCTACCCGTGCTGCCTCCCCCCCCCCCCCCCCCCCCAACCGCATTCGAACGATCCTATAACCTCAAACTATTTATTTTCGTGTTTATTTCCCGACCGACGAAACTCACTTTTCTAACAGCAGATTCGACCTCTTCCCTCGCCTCTTCGCAATTTTTTCTCTTTTTTTTATATCTCGTTAGACAAATTGCTTTTTTGTTCGGTATTATTATAATTTTTTTTTTATCCGCGTCTAATACGCCGTGAACGAAAGAGAGAAGGCTCTCACGTGTCTGCTGTATTTCTGTTGTGCGCGCCTCGCGCGGGGCTCTGTGGCTGTGTGTGTGTTTAATTATCGGCACGTGGAAGACCGGTAGAGGATAAAGCAGAAGTGTGAGAGTCAGAAAAAAAATAGAAGCCAGAGAGAAAGTAAGAAAAAAAAAAGACGTCGACGATGACGGCGATGAAAACAAACGGGACGAGCGTGTACGGCAGAGACGAAGGCGCCGTCAGCGGGGGATAGTTATACTTTGATCGAAAGTGTACACATTACCTATTAATAGGTGACTGGTTACCGCCCATGTACAAGCTCCCTGCTCGCACGGTCTCGTCTTCTTCGCTCGGTCTCTCCCCCACCTCCCCTCTCGCACGGACGCCGTTTAGAACTTCTGTTCGCTCGCATGATGATCGCCGTGATGATGATGATGCTTGTGGTCATCTATTTTATATCGAGTCAATGTTATAGCTCGGGCGAGCGTCACAGTTTTCTATGTGCGCGAGAGAATCCCGAGACTGGGTTGGCATCGATGCGCAGGAAAATTATTATATTATACACTCGCGTCGCTAGTTGTGCAATCCGTGGAATCGGGCGAACAAGAACCTAGGATGGAATCGTACAAGATTCGGGAGGATAGACTGTTTCCTTGGAGCCAAAAGTGGGATTGAAGAAAAAAATTCATCACAGCTGAATGGCACGCGATGCTAGTACAATGAATTATGCATGCGATTCGTGAAGTATTTTTTGCTAAAATGATGCGTGTATGGAATGTGTAGTCAAGTTCAAAAATCTCCGCGACTTGGGAATCGTCATAGCGTACTGGCCAACATTACGAAACGAAAAACGAAATCGCAATTCATTTTCCGAATCTTGTATAAACGATTTTTAAAGCATATTTGAGACATAACATGATTGATAGATTGATCATTTTCTGTCGTGGGTTCGTGGTGTGTGGTAAGGCACTTAGAATTGGACGTGTCAAAGTGGACCCGAAGTGTGGTTATGTTTATGTTTTGGTAAGGGTTTTCTAGCCTGGCACTTGTAATTTGGTAAACTGGTAGACTGTGATGACTAAATAAACTTTACATCGGTAATTCATTGAGTTTGCACAGTAGAGTGCCGATGTCGCATTTTTAAAAATATAATCCTTAATGCTTCGTCTCCTCGAAGCTAGTTTTTTCAAAGTTCTGAGATAACTTAATGAGTACTAAATTAATAATCTTTTATCCGGGAACCGGTCGCTTCCAATATTAGAATGTAGATAGTAGATAGACACATCACCCAACCAACAACAAACTGAATAAATACAACAAAAAAAAACACTACAACTAACGCACTGAACCTAAGCAGCATTCAAATTAAATAAAATAAATAAGAAAATAAGAAAAAATGCAAAAATAAACAAACAAATAAGTCAAAAATGTTCTGAGTTCGGGGATAGATGCGCAGAGTGTTTATGTGGAACATATTAGAAAATGCGGGACTTAAGTTGGATTTCGTCTGGTAGTCGATCCTACCGTTAAAAAATAACAAAAAATGAATAAAAATTACCTCAGCGTCCATCCTCGTGTATATCCTTTTGGGCAAGCGCAAACGTGATGCTCGAGTTGTGTCCGAAAATTTCCTTTGATAATACGTACGTAGGCAATGGGGAAACTAGCGGAGAACGTGAAATCGACGAGACGTGCCGGCGGCCGAAAACAAAACCCCCGCAAGTTCGTGTTCGGAGGTTAGAAATTGGAACGTGCGAGAGACGAAGAATAATAAGAATCAAAGAAAAGAGGGTTCCGTACGCGCGAGCAGCACCGACGGATCCCAATGTTTGTTTGAAAGTTAAAGAATTCGCCTATAGGTTAACTGAAATAGACGCGTAAACCGCCTATCAGTGGCTCTCAACCGCTACTTTCCTTATTCCAGCAACCTGGAACGAAATTTTCTCTTCAATTTTCTTTTATTGTAAGAACATGATTCATGCAATAACTTTTTAGACGACTAAACCACCTATCAGGGGCTCTCAATCGCCACTTCTCTGTCTCGACGAACCAGAAACGAAATTTTCTTTTCAATTTTGTTTTATTATTTTAAAAAACCAATTGATTCGATAATTCGAGTCGGTCGAGCTTTCGCGGTGTAGAATTTCTTCGCTGTCGCTCGCTTTCCGTGTGTTTTTGCTCTACACGTCATTTCCACAAGATCCATCGACGAAGGCACTCGAGTTCGATTAGCATCGACAACGTGTTGTCACGAGCAGGAACGTAGCTTCGATTCTATTAATATTGTATATATATATACATATATATTATATGCATAAAAAATATGTGCGTTAGGATCAGTCAAATCAAAGCGTGCATCGTTGCATCGATTCTCTCTTTAGGATAAACACTATTACGACTGATGCAACTTCGCTTTGCCTATATTATTATCATTATACTTATAAATGTGTATCGCACGCGGTACGCGATAGTATGTATTTACGCTGTCGATGAACTAACAGATAGACATCTGTATCGCCTCCTACGTTACAGATGTCTGTATGCATCGATGTACAAACGCATTACGTATATATATGCGAGACGATTAGTCGATTAGAGGATCAAACGCGATCAAACGACGAATAGTGTGTCGTCAGGCATTTACTGAACCATGAACCGTGCAATGTTTTTCAAATGTCGATAATTGACGACAATGTTCAGTTTTTGAAATTGCAACGAATGAAAATATTTTGCTTATACTAATTGCTGAGTTTTTTTTTCTTTTTTTCTATAGTGAAAACGGTAAAAAGAAACGCGATCACATGACGATTATCATCAGACTGTCTGACGACATCAGTCGTCAGACATTGACTGAATCATGAACTCTGCAATCTTTTTCAACGGCCGATAATCGACGACAATGTTCAGTTTTAGAAATTGCAACGAATGAGAATGTTTTGCTAATAATAATAATTACTGAATTTTTTCTTTTTTCTTTTCGCTTTTTCTATAATGAAGAGGGTAAAAAATGCGATCACATAATGATTATGGTGTCGTCAGGCATTGACTGAACCATGAGACTCAGTAAAAAAGAATTCTAAATTTAATGTACCGGACTGGAAGTTTTTATGCAAAAACTGGTATATTAAATTCAATGCACAATTATGATGAAAAATTAATGTACTTTTTCATTAAAATCGAAGTAAATTATTAAAATTAAAGTACTTTCATAGTAAAATTAGAGTAATTTATTAAAAATAAAGTATTTCCAATGTTTTTAAGACATTGAACATTAATTTTTCATCACAATCGTACATTAAATTTAATATACCACTTTTTGCATAAAAACTTTCAGTTCAGTACATTAAATTTCATTTAAACATTAAAAAATTTCATTCACATTTTTTTTTGTATTTTTTACAAGGGTAAAAATAGAATAATCAGTGAATGTCTCGCTAGCAGCGAAAGGGTTAAATATCTCAGTGTCTCCGTGCGTCTTGCGGACTTTCCAGTCTCGGTGACTGGACGTTAGATTTCTTGCGGCTCTCCGAGCTTTCTGCGTTGTGCGGTACAAAAATAAATGCGATTCCCGACGCAGCGGTAGTCCTTATCGAGTACGTCTGGCCTCCGTGACGTCAAACACTGTATCGGACACGCTCTTCTCTGTTTCGTAAACCGCGGCTGGGGCCATTTTTTTTATTTTAATTGTTTTCAAATGAAATATATATTTGTACCAGCGGTATTATCGACGGAATATTTTCCAAAAACAATTCTGTTTTCTCGTTCCTCGTATTGATCCTGAAAGTAGCATTTACAATTTTTAGGATTCCGACGATTTACAATTTTTTAAAAATAAATTTTACAATAATACAACAATTGTATAAATCCGATAGCAATTTTTTTTTTTCAAAATCGCTCGGCATGTCAACTTTTTTGCTTGGACTTGGATCCTAAATCACTCCCATATGCTGTATTCAGGTGATTTCGGTTTTCATAGCAAATAAAAGTGTAATTCGAAAATCCTAAATCCCAAATAACACATTAGAGTAGATTTCAATCGTAAATCACTCCCATACGAGACTCACGAGATTAACGAGATTTCGGTCTTTACAGCACTTAGAAGTGTATTTCGAAAGTCCCAAATAACACATCAGATTGGATTTCTATCCTAAATCACTCCCATACGCTATATTCTCGAGATTTTGGCTTCTATAGCTCATGGAAGAAGCTTTGTAAATCCTAAGCTTTGTAAATCCAGTTGGTCGTTGCAAAAAAAATTGCTCGAATCGTACATTAAGCTCGGAGTAACAATTATAATTTTCAAGATTACGACGACTTATAATTTTTTAAAAATTTTCACATTATTTTGTACAATAATACAACAATTACCCTATCGATAGCAATTATTATTGCTATCGGAATAAAAAATCCGATAGCAATTTTTTTTGTTCAAAATTGCAAGCAATTTTCCTCACTGCACAGAAAAAAAGTTTTTTTTTGTTTCCGGTGCGATCGAAATTGCTCGGTCTATAAGAGGTTTTTTATTCTCATTCACATATTTCACATTCAAGATAATTGCGTAATTCGAATTCAAGATACGACGAAGAGTATCGAAAGCCGGTGGAACAATATAAAGTTAAACACAGCATTATTACTGCGCACAATGGAGAGATAATCGTTCTATTGTTCCTTCTCTTCTTTGTGTTACAGCGTGAGAAGCGTGATGCACAAATACTTGGAGAAGAAAAACGAAGTCAACTTCGATAAGATATTCCATCAAATTCTAGGTGAGTCGAATAAATTGGAGGCACGTTATATCACTATAATATATATCTATATCGATATATTTATATAATTATTCAGCTTCAATATTATCATTATTCAGTCATTATTATTGTTGTTCTTATTCAATTTCAATTAAATAATATTTTGTATGTATTTTTTTTTCACGCTCACCGCACCAGGATCCCTTTTATTCAAAGACTTCTGCGAGACTGTAGCGGAGGAACCAATTCCGCAACTTAGGTTTTACGAAGAGGTGAGACTTTTTTTTTTTGCTTTTTATTCCACGAATTGAAAAATTATTCGAATCAATGATTATTTTTTCGTGGAAATAACTTCACCTGTTCCGCGCTCGGTCGGTAACAAATCGTTTTGTCATTTTGTTTTGCACTCTGGACGAAAGCAAATTAGTCCTTCGTTGTCGATACGTCGACAACGAAATATAGTGAAATATAGTGGAATATAGCTTTGAAGTAAAAAAAAATCGAATGAACAACGATTTTTTCATTTTTGAGCCACTTTTGGAAAAACGTCGATTTTCGTGATTTTCAAAGGTCGATATCTCGGCTTCCAATGGAGCTACGGAAAATCCGGAGTGCCCATCGTGTTCTATGGAAAAAAATACATAAGATAGAGCCTTGTCCAAAGTATTACAATCGTTTTATTGTGCCGTTTGAGGACGTTGAAAAACGTAAAAAATGGACTCGAAAGGTAACCTTGCAATTTTTGATGAATTATTTTTTTTTGGTATCAAATGTTTTTTTTTCGTTTATAAAAGTAACTGCGACGTCTTCCGACGTATCTTTGTGTGCTGAATATGAATCTGCTGGCCTTTTTGTGCGTAAGTGTAGTAGGAAATTTGTAGCTTTGATTTTAAGCACTAAAAACTGTTCGCTCTAATGTGAAATCGCATTTTTGGGATTAAAATCTAAAATATTGGGTTTGAAGCGAAATCAATGTCATACTCCTGATCAAGTGCCTCCATGGAGGGCCCCCCGCGGGGCCCCTTTGGATTTTTTTCCCGACGCACAAAAACCTGATTTGTTTTTTTTATCGGAATTATTAAGTCTCGGAGGAAACAGGCAAGACGATTTTTTTTACCGACCGTGGTAAATCGGGCGTTGCAGAATATTCGTTTAATGAGCTCCGTCGGGACAACCGAACGGTGTTTACATTAATAAAAAAAAAGTATTCGAATTAATCATTATTTTTCGTGCAAATAACTTTACTCGTTCGGCGCTCGATCGGTAACAAATCGTTTCGTAATTTCGTCTCCGACCCTGTTTGGTATTCACGACGAATGCAAATCAGTCTTTCCTAGTCGATAGATCGACGCACGAAAACCCGATTCGTTTTTTTTATCGGAATTACTAACAGTCTCGGAGAAAACAGGCGAGACGATTTTTTTTACCGACCGTGATATTTCGCACGCCCTCGAAGATAATCTGGCGACGCTGAATATTCGTTCAACGTGCTCCGTCGGGAGAACCGACCGATGTCCGTATTAATATTCGTCTATATTCGTCAATTACCTCGAAACCTCGAGTGAAATATTTATCCTGGGTCACAGTGTGTCTAGATAATCGACGATACGTCATAAGCTGTATTGTGTATTCAACAATATCTTTTTTTGCCCCGTTCTCGTGACACAGATAAAGGCGTACGAGAAGCTCGAATGTCCCGAGGAAAGGAGGAAGCTCGCACGGGAGATATACGACAACTTCATTATGAAGGAATTACTGGCGCACACACACGTAATTAAAGACTAGCGATATACGACTCGAATCCGAGAAAAAAAAAACACCCTGAAGTCTTTCTTCCTCATTTTCTAATTTTTAGCTTTTTTTTTGCCATCAAAAGAAAATTATTTTAACATACTTGCCACGCGTTGATATTGAAGTTAAAAAAAATGTAGTGCGAGGCGAAAGACCGCCAGGGTGCCTGCTCAAGTATCGATATATTTATCGAACCTTTTTTTTTTTCTTTAAGGCTCAGATCAGTATAACACTAGGGCGACAGTAGAGCGCAAATTGTTTGTTGTGTTGTTCGCAATTTTTTTAATCCAATTAATAATTTCGCAGGAGTACTCGCCGGAGGCGGTGTCACACGTTCACAAATACCTAATGAAGAACGAGGTTCCCGTTAATTTGTTCGAGGTGGGTGCGCGCGATAGGTGTCGATGACGCTGCGTCGCTCGTGCGCTCGAAATATATTCAAGTTGAAGAAAGGTCTTTATTATTCCAGCCTTACATCGAGGAAATCTTTAATCATCTGAGAGGGGAGCCGTTCAAAAAGTTCCTGGAAAGGTGAACATTTTTTCTTTTTTTTAATCTCCAATTAACGCCCATTACCATTGGCATTGCCATAATTAAAATTACCATTATTACAATTACCATTATTACCATTAAATGTTTTCAGTGACAAATACACTCGCTTCTGTCAATGGAAGAATCTCGAGCTAAATATCCAATTGACGATGAACGACTTCAGCGTACATCGTATTATCGGCAGAGGTGGATTCGGCGAGGTATACGGATGTCGAAAAGCCGACACCGGCAAGATGTACGCGATGAAGTGTCTCGACAAGAAACGGATCAAGATGAAACAGGGCGAGACGCTCGCTCTGAACGAAAGGATAATGCTCTCTCTAGTCAGTACCGGAGTGAGTATATTTCGTTATTGGAGATTTTTTTTTCGATATCATGGATAATTACTTTTTTTTTAACAAACTTTTTATGCGTCCTGGTTCGTCGAAAAATTGCCGCTGAAATGTGCGCAGTAGAAAACAAAACAAACTAAAAAAAAATGGCGCGACGAAAAAGTTTGTTTTTTTGAATGATGAATTAACGTTGTGTCAATTTTGTTGTTCGAAACAGGTCGACTGTCCGTTCATAGTGTGCATGACGTACGCGTTTCACACGCCCGACAAGCTGTGCTTCATCCTCGATCTCATGAACGGCGGTGATCTCCATTACCATCTGAGCCAGCACGGTGTGTTCGACGAGCCGGAAATGAAGTTCTACGCCGCCGAGGTGATACTCGGCCTCGAGCATATGCATCGAAGATACATCGTTTATCGGGACCTGAAACCCGCCAATATACTGCTCGACGAGCACGGCCACGTTAGAATATCCGATCTCGGACTAGCGTGCGATTTCTCGAAGAAGAAACCTCACGCCAGTGTGTGAGTATAATTGTGGTGATCCTTGATTTAAAAAAATGTCCCGTCTCTCAAATGGTTCGATAAATTATTACGACATTTTTAGAGATCTTAAAAAAATCTTTAAAAAATATCTCTTCGACCCTATTTTGAAATCTGGTTCTCTTTTTTTGCATAATGCAAAGAGATATTTAAAAAATGGCGCTCTTCTAAATTGTAACAAAAATTCTGTTTACATTTTTGTAACAGAAATTAAGTAAGAAATTAAATAACATTAAGATTAATATTAAGAAATAATTGAGATTAAGACATTCTTATTACATCCTCGAAAGCTTAATATTCATATTCGAGATTTTTCTTTCTCAATATTTTTCACACCTTTTTGCACAATGCAAAAAAGGTATTGGAAAAGAAATGTCGCTTTTCCTCAAAGAATTCAATAACAAATGTAAATTACGCAAGTTCGTGTAAAAAAACAAACGATTCCAATTTCTTTTATTGTTGCAAAAAGTAGGAAATTGCAAAAGATAAATATTAAGAAAATCATTATATTAAGGTCAAGAGATTTTAGATTCTTCTTCGCAGGTTTTATATTCATATCGAAAATTATTTTCATTCAATATTTTTCGTTCACACTTGAAGTTCCGAAAGATCGTATAAAAAAACATTGTTTCATTTTCGTTTTTTCTTTTTCTATAACAGCGGTACGCACGGCTACATGGCACCGGAGGTTCTATCGAAGGGTACAGCGTACGACTCGAGCGCCGATTGGTTTTCCTTCGGTTGCATGCTGTACAAACTGCTCAAGGGTCACAGTCCTTTTCGGCAGCACAAAACGAAAGACAAACACGAAATAGACCGTATGACGCTCACCATGGTTGGTGTAAATGTTACCACGCATACATGCTTTATTTTTATGCCCTTTAAGATACCTGCACGACATCAAATTTCATCATCGGCAAGTCTCAATGCACTGCATTAGGAAGAAAAAAAATTCTTCGCTTGTACAATTCTATTCTCCACGTGAGCTTTCAATTCTCTTATTCTCTGAGTGAACTTCCCCGAGCCAAGTTTCTGCTATGCAAAACACATTAGTCATTACTTGATGAAATTTAGTCTCACGCAGATATCTTCGGGATCACTTATTTTTTATCATCTAATTTTATTTATTATTTTTATTTCGTTAACGATCCTTCAGAGTATCCCGTTAACTAGAATTTCCATCAAGCCTCATCAGTGTCGTTCACTGCGTAGAGCTCCGCAACAGCGGTGCGGTAGAATTTACGTGCGATCACCTCACGCACCCGTCGTCTCGGGAATAGCCCGGCGAGGGTGATGGAACCCCCGAGAGAGAGCCCGAGGACGGAGAGAAAAGGAGAACGAACGTTGTACTATAGTGGCGCGTCATCGATTTTCAAAGCTCGCACTGCTAGCGCGCTACCCATTCGCCCCGGGCCGAGCAAGAGATAGAGCGGCGGCGGGACGGAGGGAACACCTCTCGGTACGCATGAAATCCCAAGGCGTTCACGTTCAACCTCCGTAACAGCACATTAATTTGCTTCATAGTTGAGTCAACGATGTTTTGTCGCACGCAAAGTGCATTATTCGAAGCCGACGAGGATAACAGCTTCAACGGTAGAGCCTCCCGCTGACAGTCCTCGACCTTTCAACTCGGAATCTTTTGCGTCTCGGTGTCGAATGCTCGTTTCTCGATCGACGTAAAATGTCGCGCTCTTGAGTTTGCAGACGGTGACGACTCGAAAGCATTTTTTTTCTATGTCGATGGTCGTGGTTGCAAAGTTCTTTATTTATAATTTTTTTTTATTGCTGACAGTCCTCAACTTTTCAAGTTGGAGTCTCGCGTCTCGGTGTTGACTGCTTGTTTCTAAATCGACGTAAAATGTCGCGCCTTTAAATTAGTAGCATGTAATGTTTAAAAAGAATAAGTTCTGATTGCAATGTTCTTCATTTTTTAAGAAATGATTTATTTTTTATTTATATGTTTTTTAAATAATTTTTTTATTTACCGCTAACAGTCCTCGGCTTTCCAACTCGACATTTTTTACGTCTCCATGTCGACGGTTCGTTTTTCGATCAACGAAAGACGTGGCCTACTTGAATTCATAGAACGTAACGTCTCAAAACAAGTATTTGTTTTTTTCCATGGAAAAATTCGGTTTTTCGATGGTTGCAGAAATATTCTTCATTTTTTAAATTTAATCATAAAGCGCGATGGACCGAGCTGTCGTCGAACGGGGGAAAGTATTTAATTAATTACGGCTTGCTCGTAGCGGAAGCACCGAGAAAAATGTAATTCTTACCCCCTTTTTTTTACATAAACGTTATTTTATTTAATGCTCTTTGGTATCGTCCAGTCGAAGCGGCAAAAAAGTATGCGACGTCTCTTTCGTGCGTCGTGCAGAGTACGCTTCGGTCTCACTTTTCTCTCTCCTCCTTACGACTCGTTGTCATTTTACTCACGACTCGAATATTTTGCAGAGTGCGTCGGGTTGATTCCACTATTCGAAGACGACGTGTCTCTTGTGCATTCCTCGAGGAGATGGTCGTACATGCATTGTTAAAAAAATTGTAAACTTAATTTACTGGCTTGGAAATATTTACGGAATAACTGGTACATTAAATTTTAATTTTGAATTGCCATGAAAAATTGATGTACTTGTACAGTGAAATTAAGACAAATTATTGGAGTGATAGTACTTTTATTGTCAAATTAAAATAAATTGTTAAAATTAAAGTATATCTGAAGTTTTCAATATATCGTAAATTAATTATTCGCTACAATTGTACATGAAATTTAATATACTAGTTTGTGTACGAAAACTTCCGGTACCAGTACATTAAACATCATACGACTTTTTTTTTTTACAATGCATTTTTTCCATGTCCGGTATTCATTCATCGACCCCAACTTCCTCTCAGTATCGACGAATCTCCTTGTTAAGGATGCGTCACACATTCATCCCCAACCAAAAGTTTAATTCGATGAAAATTTTAGTACTTCGCCATATACCAAAAATCTGAAAGAAATCAGCCGTATCAATGATGTCAAGACCTTTGATTTTACATAATAATAATGCCAAGAAGTTATTAACAAATTATTTAAAAAAATTAATTGTTAAAAAAAAATCAGTACATCTTCTGTTTTCGTATTTTAAATGAATTCCTTGATTTTTTCGAAAATTTGAGAAGTCGATGTGGAGGCACGAATCTCGGATATGTTTCAGTATCACGATTATACAGTACACCCGAAAAATCCCGGGACGATTGCGCCGACAGTTCCGTAGTGAGAACGTTAAAAAAAGTTTCAAGACAAAAAATTCAAAAATTCAAGAAAAGTCTAAAAAAATTCACTTGGATTCTAGAAAATCAACGAATTCATTTGAAATGAAAAAAAGTTTTACCGATTATTTGTCGAACAATTTTTTTAGCAATTTTTTGATAACTTTGACATTATTATTGTGCAAAATAATGTCCTTGGCACCTTTAATACTGTTGATGTTTTCAGATTTCTGTACAATGAGAAAGTTTTCGAATTCTCAGTGAATCTCACTTTCAGGTAGGAATGTGCGTGCGATGCATCCGTAAACATATGTTGAAAAAAATTGCAATAATAATAATAATAATAATAATAATAATAATAATAATAATAATTGATTCCAGAATGTTGAGTTACCCGAGTCATTCTCGCGGGAGTTGCGGTCGCTTTTGGAAGGTTTGCTACAGCGAGATATCAACAACAGGCTCGGTTGCCGTGGCGGTGGTGCCGACGAGCTAAAAGAGCACCCGTTTTTCAGTGGTATCGATTGGCAGCAGGTTTACCTACAGAAGTACACGCCACCGTTGATACCGCCGCGCGGTGAAGTCAATGCCGCCGATGCCTTCGACATTGGCTCGTTCGACGAGGAGGACACCAAAGGCATTAAATTAACAGACGCCGATCAGGATCTGTACAAAAACTTTCCCCTTGTCGTGTCCGAGAGATGGCAGGCCGAAGTTGCCGAGACCGTCTTTGAGACAATCAACAACGAAGCTGATAAGGTAAGAAATTGCATAATCGCTATATATATATATTTTTAATCGTTCTCGATTTTGTAGGACTTCATAATTTTTTGATTCCATAATTTTTATAATTTTTATCTTATTTTTTCTTGACAGATGGAGAACAAGAGAAAAGCGAAACAGAAACTGCGGTTCGACGCTGACGAGAAAGGTTTGTAAGAATTTTATCGATACATATTTTCGCCTATTTTCCTTATTTTTAATAGACAAAACTAACGAACGCATCGAATAATGTGAAATAAATTTAATCTGCTGTCAGGATCCGACTGTATTCTGCACGGTTACATCAAGAAACTCGGAGGCCCCTTCGCCAGCGCGTGGCAGACACGTTACGCCAAGCTTTATCCCAACAGACTAGAGCTCCATCCAGAATCAACGACTAAGCCCGAGCTCGTGTTCCTCGATCAGGTGGAAGAGGTCGGGGCTGATCTTCAACACGTCAAGGGCGAACAGTGCATCGTAGTACGGACGCGCGAGGCCAAAATCGTACTAACCAATCCCGTGAGTTGGAGACTAAAATTGGACCAGCTTTGCTTTAGCTATGACGACGATATTTTATTTTTGTTTATTTATGCTGTAGCTATGACGATGATATTTTTTATTTACGCTCTGACGACAATATTTTTTTTGGCGTCGCTCTCACGCTCGGACGACAATATTTTTTTCATATTTACGGTGTGGCTATGACGATAATATTTTTTTTGTATTTACGCTTTGGCTATGACGGCGATATTTGATTTTTACTTATGCTGTAGCTAGGATGATATTTCATTTTTTATTTATTCATACTTTAGCTGTGACGACGATATTTTATTTTTTATTTAATTACGTTTTAGCTATGAAGACGATATTTCTTATTTATTTATTGATCTTTTTTTTTCAGGATGAAATAAGTCTAAAGGAGTGGGCCCTCTCGTTGAGATCGGCGCACAAATGCTCGATGGAGATGCTCGGAAACATGGCGAGAAAAGCGGGCAAGATATACGGGACCGAGCGTGACGCGGTGATACCGCCGATGCAGCGATCAACGAACGGCAACTAGCCCCATTGCCGATGCGACAACAACAGAAACAACATGAAGAAAACAAGAAAAAACCAAGACAAAAATTCAGCGATTCGTCATCGTCATACTCCAGTCCCACTGCCCCGCAGCAGCGACAGCAGCAGCAGCAAATTTTTTTATACTAAGCAAGTGTGTAAACGGAGAATAACGAGAGATATGCGTTCGCGCTCTCTCCCTCTCTCTGCCGCGAATTTCGAGATCGCGAGAGGAAAGTAAGAGAGAATAATTACAAAAAAAAGTGGATGCGAGGACCTAACTAGACGAAGATGAAGAATTAAAGGAAGAAGGAAGAAAAAAAAACGATCGACGCTCGCGAGCTCGGGCGATCGTTTGAAATTAGCGTACTACCAGCGACCACGAATGCTCTCCATAAATATTGTCCTCCCAAAAACGAAAACAATCCTCCGCGTCCTCCAAGCTCCTGAAGATAGAAAAAAAAATAGTAAAAATAAGAAAAAAAAATGAATCCAGGAGCGAAAGCCCTTCCTTCCCCGCCCATGACTTGTACGGCGGTTAGCGCCGCGCTGTATAGAGACTCTAGCGAGTAGAGCGTTGCACCAGAAGCCTCTCCGGGCTCGTCGTTAGCCTCCACCTAATCCGGGCTAACGCGCTCGGAGAAAGGCGAATCGGATGCATAGCGTCACGTCGTTATATTTGTACGTTTAGCCTGTATATGTGGCAGTGTGGCGTAGCGATTAGCGACTTTAGCCACACGTTACACCATTCGCGCCCCCGGAAGTATGAGAGCGAGGTAAATTAAAAAAAAAAATGAAACAATGAATTAAATAAAAAAGCAGAAAAGCGATCAGTAAACGAAATAAACACTTACACGTAAAAAAATATAAAAACAAACGAAATCGTTCATAAATACCTTCACGGAGACTCCAACCACACACGAATTACACGTACACCGACGCTCACACCGATAGTGTATTATCATTAATAATAATAATAATAATACCGCAGATGAGACCGTATTTCTATTATTATATATATATATATATATTCGTTGTACCATTTTCTCGTTTACTTAATTTATTTTACTAATGCAGGACGGTTTTATATTATTATTACATATATATATATACAATATCATAACAGCTACGAAAAAGAAACAAACAAGAAAAACCCACAAACAAAAAAGAATAACGAAATAAAAAAAAACCTACAAAAACAAAATGAAAAGAGAACAAAAAACAATCCATTATTTATTACGTTGTGTAGCCAATCACCGAGATGAATAATATCGAAAATAATAAAAAAAAACGGCCGTTTGTATACTATTGACAGGAAAAAAAAACAAAAAACGAAAAAAAAAAACACAAATAAAAATGAATATTGTTATAACTGTGTAAGCTCGGGCTGACACGCGCAGTTCGACCGAGCAATAAAACAAAAATATGCGATATAATGGCGACGACTTCGATGGTCAATTTTTTGTATCCGTTTCTTCGTATTTTTTTTATCTTCTATCTCTGCAGTCGCCGACGAAGTAGAATGCGTAAAATTTGATGTTGCGCACTTTCTGTTCCTGGAAAAAATCGAAGACTGTTACCCTCGTAGCACGGAAATATTTTTGAAAGGTTTTAAAAATATTTTTTTTGTTTGCTTATAAATTTCTCATTGAAATGTTTCCAAAATGTGTTTTAATGTGCTATATGGGTATTCGCAAAAAAATGTTATTTTTTTTTTATTTTAATTTAATTTCCATTTTGTATTCAACGATCGCGAATTTCCCTCAACAGACGAACGAGCTTCGGATGAGGATCGACGCATCGGATTCTTCTCTCGAGGGCCTCGAAGTCCGCCCTCTCGATCCAGGCCGGTGGATCGACGTCCCTCGGCGGAAGCGTGGCGATCAGTCTCTCCACGGCTGCGCAGAGACCGCACCACGTACGGAAATTTAGAGGTTCCTCGATCTCGCCCAGCGTCTCCTCCAGACGAGTCTTCTGGTTATCGGTCATCGGCTTGCCGAGGATCTCGCGCAGAGCTTCGCTCACGTCACTAGGCTGGATGCACCTCACGCCGTCCATCGTCTCCTCATAGTATCTGTTGAACGCTCGTCCGAATATCAGTTTTCTTCCGGGCGTCAGAGACACGTGTCTGCTCAGATACTCCAGTGGCCCGATATCTGCAATTTTTTCTTTTCAACATCGCTATACGATTTTTTTTCACGATTCACGAAGCAGATAAACAAAAATACTAATCGTTTCCGAATGTCTTAAAATTTGTCTTATAAATTCATATTATAAAATTTGTTGTTTTTAATTGAATTTTTAAGATTTGTTGTTTTTAAAATTTATTATTTTTTAATTGAATTTTTTAAATTTGTTTCTTGATTCAGTTTTATGTAAGTTTTGTTTTTAATTCAATGTTTTCAATTATTTTCTTTATAATAAATTATGGGTAGAAAAGTACCTGCGAGACTAGCGCTATCGAGAATCTGAAACCTGGAGCTTTGACGCGAGAAGACCCGCGGTACGTTCTGCAACGGAACGCTCGTGGCCTGACGAGGACCCCGGAGACCCGAGTGAGATTCACCCTTTATCCGGTAAGCCTCCTCCAGAGCCATTCTTCTCTGCCGTTCATAGATAATTCGTATTGTCCAAATATATTTTATTTTTTCTTATCAATTATTTTCTTACTTTCATTTATATTGATAATTTGGTAGAAACTCGAGCCAATTATGTTTTCTTTTGCCCACCCTTATTGAGAATTCCTCCTCGATCGTTTCGCGATCCAACTCCCTCGCCAGATGCTTCAGAATCTCCGGGCTTATGAAACTCGCCGGCATCGCTCGTTCCTGCGCCGGAAGAGCGTGCTTCTCCGGCGTCGGAGTCGTCGGCTCGCCGGCCTCGCCGATCTGAGGAAAAGCTCTGAAAAACAAGATTTCATACGTTTCACGATTCATTCGAGATTTAAGAAAAAAAATTAAAATATTAAAAAAGTAACTAACGAATTTCTTCTGCTAGCGTCATCGACCTGAGACACTTGAGTTTCCGGTGGTTCGGGAGGATCTCGAACTTCGGTCTGTTGACCGTAGGCCGAGCCTCTTCGGCACTTCCGCTTTCTCAGGCGCTTCCCGCGTCGCCGCATCGGCAATTCGGCGCCACTGTCGCTGTTTTCCTCCGCATCGTCGCGCCGCGACGAGCCCTACGATTATATATACGTAATGTTTACGCCAAAAAAACAACTAAAAGTATGTTCCGGCTGATGTTATTGTTATGCGTACTTCGTGCTTCGTAGCTGCGGTTAAAATATGAATATGTGGCGGGAAAGAAATTGGTTCTACAGCTAATAATCTTGTGGAACCTTACAGTGTCGCTGACTTCGACGAGAGTGGCCTGTTGCGTCGGGGACGGCGGCGGTGGCACCAAAGATCGCGGCTGTTGCTGAAAGATACTAGGCTTCGGGATTTCGCCTCTGCGAGGTGTTGGCTGACGTTCCAAAGTCAAAGCGTGCCAGCTGAGTGTCTCGCTCTCCTAAGCACAAAGAGTACAAAGATGACTCGAGTGGAACGACTCGAAGGCTCGAAGTACGTGTTTTCAACGTAAAAGAAATAAAATTTCAAAGGCGAATCTACCTTGCAACGAACCCCCTGGCTGATTAATTGATTAATTGATAATCGTAATCCGGCGATAATTGACTTGTGATTAAACTTGTGAAAGAACATGAAAGACAATTGAGAAAAAAATAGTCCAAAGGTGAATCTACTTTGCAACGAACATTCGCTGATCAATTGATTAATTGACAATCACAATCCGGCGATTATCGACAATTTGTCATCGGGTGTTGAACTCGCGAACGAATATGAAAAAAAAGAATGCTAACCTGTTCCTGAGAATTGGTCCTCAAGTCGAGAACCAAAGTGGTGCGTTCGCGTGGATTGCACGTGGCCGGTGAGTCCTCGTGCGGCTGACGATGGCTCGTCACCGGTCCACTGGCGAGGGTCGGCGCCGGCGTCAGAGGCCTCGAGTCAGTTTCCGTGTACTTTCTGAACAATTCCTCCGGCACTGCCGTAGCACCGGGATCGGGGTTTGCGGAAGTGCCGTCCGGAATTCCAACGCCATCGGACGCAGCTCCGGCCAGTAGAGTCGCCCGTATCATCTCCATTTCCGCCGGTAAGAGAATCGCCTTTCCCTCGGTCGCCTGATTAAATGAATCCGTTAAGAAATTAACGTTTCCGGTTTTTGGAATTAACGGTTTTTTTTAGAAATAAAATTTCATCGAAACACAAAGAATTATTGATGAAAAATTTGATGCGAATACAAAGAAAATGACCCATGACTCTTTTGCCCTTCGAACGAATTCCTTAGCCTCGCCGTCAGCCGGATGATTGCAGAGAACCGAACAGCCGTAGGGAAACGGATTGAACAGTCCGGCGAAAGGTCGTAGGGTGAGCGGCGCTGGTTTTGTCGAGCCGACGAGCTCGATTTTCTGCAACGGTAAACGCAGATAACAATATTTTGAATTCCGGTAAGTCGCGATTTTGATACATTTTGTTTTTAACCTGCGATATTTTTTTTTTGAGCTTAAACTTTTTATTCAGTTTAACCTTGAAGCTTAGAATATTAATCGGTCGGGCATATCGAACAGGAACCCCGAAAAAATGATGAAATTGTAACTTTTTTTTTTATTCTTAACACAAACAAGTGTCCAAGCTCTTGTTTCGAACCCGCTTCAAGTAAACGCGTTATTTGCAGTAACGATGATCGATTAAAAAATAAACTGCAAACTTACTGGAACTTGAAATTTGCTTACATCAATTGCTTTAATTGAATGTTAATTAATTTTTTTCTTGAAAAATTAAAATTCATCTGGTATTTTTATTTTACTTTCATTAAGAAAAAAAAAGTAATTACAATTACAAACCTTTTGGCTGGAATTTACAAAAATCTTGATTAAAAACTAGAACGTAACTGTAAAACTGTAACGTACATGTGTTTGAAATTGCAGAAACGGTTTATGTAAAAAAATTCTCCAATAGCGTTAATTAATTTTCAAACAATATCTTTTACAGTGTAAATACACTAAAAACGAATTGGTACATTTAATATACCAAACTGGAAGTTTTTATGGAAAAACTGATGCATTAAATTTAATATACAATTATTATAAAAAATTAATATACTTTTTCATTGAAATTAAAGTAAATTAGTAAAATTCAACTACTCTTATCGTAAAATGAAAGTAAATGATTAGAAATAAAGGATTTCCAATGTTTTTAATATACTGAACATTAATTTTTTATCACAATTGTACATGAAATTTAATTTGCCAATTTTTGTATCAAAACTTCAAAAAATCCGGTACATTCAATTTCATACGATTTTTTTTACAGTAATATAGCTAAAAAAAAAGAAAACAAAAATTTACCTTCGGTTCCGGCTTGTAAACTGGCCGAACTCGTGCCGCGATGAGGCCGGTGGAGCTGGAGACTCGTGCCATTTTAGCATGACTATGAGACTGGCCCAGGACGACCCGAGGGCATCGCTATGAACCTGTTAGTTCCGTGCTAGGGCATTCGCCTCCTACGGAACTCGATTGTTTGGAGGGAGGCGGATGGAATGATGACGGGGCTGCTTTGCCAGGCGCCTCCTCGCACCGTAATTCATGCGCGCATCGCTGGCACACGTTGCCACGGGTGAGATGGATCGATCAACCGACAAATTAAATGCATACCGGCACGTGTACCTCTCCGTGACCCGGGACCGTCCGCCAACCCACCAAAATCATCCGCGGCCACAGACGGCTCTTGCTTCGATATCGTTTAGCCGGCCAAAACGGGCGTCCTCGCTAGAATCTTCCAATTACTTCGAATCGCTTGATTTTTCTTTCGAACGCACGTTTCTTTACCGACCGTCGACCGGCTCAAATCAAGCGTATCCTCGACCACTCGTTTCGATCCCGTAATTTTGCGGAAGTTTTTGGACTTTTTTTTCGTATATGAACAAGTGTATTTTATTTTTTTTTATGTATTTTAATTAGACTGTAAAAAAAGTACCCGACTGGAAGTTTTTATGCAAAAACTGGTAAATTGAATTTCATGTATAATTGTGATGAAAAATAAATGTTCAGTGGATTAAAAACATTGGAAATACTTTATTTTTAATAACTTACTTTAATTTCAATGAAAATGTTCATTAATTTTTCATAACAGTTGTATATTAAATTTAATTCATCAGTTTCTGCATAAAAACTTCAAGTTCGGTATGTTACAATTACAATTCTTTTTACAGTGTAAAAAAAAATTATTTTATTAAAAAAAAATAAATTCCGAGAATAGGTTTTTTTTACGGAAATCTTTGCTTGAGTTGACAAGACTCTGGTACTTCTTCTTGTACTTGAGACCGCTGACTAGGTTACCGGCCCAAACTAATTACATCCTCGACCATACGTTTCGACTCAGTAATTTGGCGAAATATAGTTTGACCTTTTGTTCTTCCGTTTATTCACACGTTACAATAAATTGCTTTGATAGGTTTTTACGGGAAACCTTGCTTGAGTATGAGATTCCGGTACTTTTTCTTGTACTTAAGACCGGTGACTAGGGTAGAGCTGTACGGGAACGCCGTTTTGCCACCGAACTTCGTATCGTCGTCTAGAAAAATTGGTTTAATAAATTTCCACATAAATTCTAATAAAAATCTTCGATAATATATATTTTTTAAATAACTAATATCGGAAATGAACTTACCAGGGTGGAATCTGTTGTAGTTGTACAGGATGTGCAAATTCGCCGGTAAGTCGATTTTCCGCATTGCGTCGAAGGGAACGGTGGAGTTTATCGGCGTAACGTAGAAATTCTTCAGATCGCCTTGAACACGAGATTAACAGTTGTACGAACGTCATAGGTAAAAAAAAAGTACGCATTGCGAAATTGCAAACGTCAGAAAAATTCCCGTCTCACCTATAGTCTCGATAGTGTGGAGTACGGAATTTGGCAGCGGATAATTGAAGGCTTTCTCGCAAGCGACGAATATATCGAATCGCTTGACAGGATCGTCGAGCTTTGTTGATTCATCGACGGGCAGTCCTTCGCTCTTGCAGATCTCGTCCAATCTCTCCGCAACGTCCTTAGGCGGCTCGTACGACTTTGTGGGTCGCAGGAATCTGCGAAATGAAAAGTTCATTCACAAACGAACTCTTGGCACTCAGATCCATACCTTATTTATATTTATATTTATATTTATATTTATATTTATATTTATATTTATATTTATATTTATATTTATATTTATATTTATATTTATATTTATATTTATATTTATATTTATATTTAATCTTCGTCGATATAAAAAGTTCATACTTTTTGTAATTCTCAAAAGTAAAAAAGATTGTTCAGGCTGGTGGTCCCTAAAGTGTAGATTTTTCAGGTCGCAGAAAGTTGCGAAGTGAAAAATTAATTAAAATTAATACCCAATAAAAAAAGAGGATTAGAATATATCATAAGAATGTTCGCCTATATAAAGTAGTTCGTAACAGGAACAGCAACGAAGAATGCTTAACTGCTTCGTTCGTCGAGCATCGCGACGGAATGACAATTTCTCGTCGCGTTGCATAACTCGCGCCTAAACTTTTCGTAATTCTTAAAAGTGAAAAAAAAGATTGTTCGGTCTGGTGGGCGGTAAGGTGGAGAGCGCGAGGGAGGGGGTAAAGCGGCGAGCGTAGAGATCGATGCCCGAGCCGGCCGCTGCCGTACGGTGCTGCCCCCTTGATGTATTTTCCGGAAGTTGCACCAGTCATCGTTCAGGGGTGGATCGTCCGATTTTCGAGCCACGGACAGAGCGGATCTCGACCCACCGGGAACTTCGACGTTTCATTCGATCAGCCCGAGCGAAAGATCTCTTTTAGGATAATCTAAGAAGAGGCGACGATTAACGACGAAGAAATTAGTCCGATTCGTCTGCGGGAAGGGGGAATATTTTGGGAGGGGGGAAAGACGAGTCTGTGGTCGGTCTCCGGAGGTGTCTGTAAGGCTTCCTCGTCTGCGAAGCTCGATCGAAGCTGCGGAGAAGCGCGACTGTCCGAGGCGATCGGAAGCTTCCGTGACAATTACAAGGACAGACAAACTCATATGATTTCCCTCCTCCTGCCACGCTCGAGTGAGCGGCCGCCTCGCTAGTTTCACCGACGAATTGTCATTGGTAATTCGATCAGGGAATATTTTAAATCGTGAGGTCGAAAGAGATATATATTCTTTGAATTGTAAATTTCAAGCTTGCGGGACGATCGAGCTCGAGCACGAGAGGAAGCTCTGAAAGTCGAAGGTAAATCTGGATCCGCCGGCGTTAAATCGGCAAGGCGGATTGGGAAAAATTATTATTTGAAAACAAACGATTGATTGATTAACGACAATATTTGATAAGACGAGTCAGTGAAAGAGCAGCGTACATTTCTATATTCTTCGGGAACCGTGCGATAAATTATAATCTAGGATGTACACGGATACGAAGCAGGGGAATAGTGTCTGCGTACGATCGAGCTTCGTCGAAGCATCGAACGATCGCAATCAAAGTCTCGGCAAAAATTAAAGACTAATTGATTCACGAAAATATTGTATAAGACAATTCGGTGAAAGAGTAGTGTACATTACTACATTCTCCACGTATCATGGAACAAATTATCGTCTATGATGTACACGGATACGAAGCAGGGGAATCGAGTCTGCGAACAATCGTGCTCCGTCGGAGGATCGAGCGATCGCAATCAAGGTCTCGGTTGGTAAGCTAGCAGTCTGTCGTCAACGTCCAATAAATATTCATCGGTCTGACGAATGTGGAGCGTTGGAAATATCGACGTTTAACCGCGTGAGATCGATCTTTGGAAAGGCGTGCAACTATACACTGTATTGCGAGAGAGGCGTGTGTATGCGCGCGGCTTTGCTCGGTTGCATCGTCCGAGTCCTTGCTTAGATTTTTGCGCTTCTGTCTCGCTCGCTCCCTCTAGCGCTCGGCCTCAGTACAAACACGGTTTCTCCGGTGAAACCTTGTACTCGCAAGTTGAATTTTACGCTGCAATTTTACCATTGCCGCTTTCGATTCTGCGCTATTTTTTTCCACGTTTTACTATTTTCATTCCCAACGAAGGTCGCGCCTGACATCGCGATCGAACGCGACCGCAAAATTCGACTTCGAACGGGAGCGAAGCGTCGAGTTCGAACTTAGGATACAAAAAGTATTAAGTTCGAACTTCGAACTATTCGTTCTACAAACAATTTGCATCGCGACGATTTTACACCGGAAAAATAAAAGAGAACAATAAACTCGCAGTTTACTCGTATTTCGCCTTCTAGTTACAGTTACGTCACTTTAGCGGCAGCGTCGGCGAGAGAAACACAGAGCGAGGAGAGAGCTCGGACTCAGCGAGGAGTGACGAAGACTCCGCGAGTGCGCGCGCGACAGAGATAAAGAAATAGGGACATAAAAAAAAAAAGTAAAAAAGAAAATCTCTAAAACTCTTATTCGCGGAGCTCGTGTCACGGGCTCTCCGAGGCTCTCGGTGCGTCCCTGCCAGCTGTCAAACCTCCGCCAGGTGCTCGGGGGTGAAGTGTCGCGGGCAGAAGTCGCAAACGATTCGGCGACGAGGGAGGGCAGGGCGGGGGGGGGGGGGAGAGACGAAACGAACAGCAATATGGCCGCAGTGTTCCCTGCGAGCTTGCCAGTGGCGCATCGTTCCGCGACCAATCCGTCGACGCGCTCCCAAAACTGACGAGAGAAACGTTTCTTTTTTCCCACCCAAAGACCGAAGTCACCCATCCGCGCTCGGAAAGTATCTCGGGCAGTGGAGTGAACACTTTTTATCGAAAAAACAAAAACGAAAAAAAAAAAAAAAATCAAAAACCAAAAAAGCCCCAAAAAAAAAAACAACCGAAGAAAAAAAATTAAACAAAAAAGGAAATCGTCTCACCCTCTCGCAGCGAGAGACTTGCCGTCCCACTCGAATTTTCTCACAAGGACGCGAGTTCTTCTCGTCTTGATCTTCAGTGTGCGCTCGAAGCTCGCGAGCGGTGTGCGCTGGATACGATGGTGCGATGAAAAACAGAGAAAGATGTGTTTTCGTTAATATCGGGCACGCTCGTCGACGATCAAGTCGCCTCGTATATATAATGTGAACAGAGTGAACCGTCGATAGGTCGCAGAATACTCACGGCATTGGGAATTAACATCGAGCCCCGAAGACATTGGAGCATAGAGCCATGCCTGATGAGGGCGGCCATCTTGTCGATACTGCGAGATCGGCATTGGCGCGGTGATCCGCCGCGCCGCGTCGCTTCGCTCGCTCGCCTCTGACATTGGCTCGCGTCGCGACCGTGTGCTGGCGCTGTTGGGCACGTTCGGCGCGCGCGCGCGCTCGCCACTCGCCTCTGTGTTTTGTGTTCCGCGACGGATATTTCCCCCCTGTGTCCGCCTGTCCGCCATTTTACAGTCGCCATTGAGAGGTGAAAAACCCTCCTAAATGTATCACGGATAACGTGTTCCCGGAGGTGATAACCCGCGGCAAAACCGCCCTCGCACCGAAAGACCAGCTTCGACGCTGACGAGAAACCAACGAAAAAACGTCGAAGTGTGCCGCACGTAAAAGTCGGTGAAAAAACCGCGGGTTCCGAAATGAGTTTCGTGCTTTTCCACTAAAAGAAGAAAAAAAAATCGTTGATAATACAAAAACGTAAACGGGTTGAGAACGGGGATAGAGGAAGAAGCAAAGAAAAAAACGTATATCTGTGTGTATACTTCGTACCCGCGAAATTGTCCTCGGTGGGAGGGGATCGTCGAGATAACGTCGAGCCTAAGGTTGTTGTGTCTTTTTATTAAGTTCCATTAATTTTTCTTTTTTTTTTTCTTTTCTTCTTTTCTGGTGTCAATAATTCGCGCATCGTCGTCGTCGCCCACCGTGCGTTTCCGAGTGTTCCGAACGGATCTCGTGGGTAAAACTATACCGACGATGGAGAATAAGCCATGACGCACCCGTCCCATCAGACGAACGGCGCCAGCTTGGAGGACTGCCACACGAATTTCTTCGCGCTGGTGAGCTTTTTTTTTTTTTTAAGTATTTGTTTGTCTCGCCGAGGAGCGTTTGTTCGACGATCAGAAAATGAAGCTGGACGAAGCTCGACTTTCGACCATCGTCGACTGTAACATTTTTATACTTTGCGCTGCGGAGCCGAGAGAGGGCAAAGGGGGCAACGGGAACGCACGGAGAGACGTAAAAGCCGCCTAGGCGAGTCGAGAGAGTTTTATCCTTTGCGGAGAGCCTCTGCGGAATGAGCTCGTAGAGTTCGACACGAAATCGTGCCCCCCATTTCCCCCCTGCGAATGAGCGCCACGGAGAAACAATCATCCCCGTACGGTTAAAAAAAAATTGTTAATTTGATGCGCCGGAAAGTTTTTATGCAAAAATTGGTACGTTAAATTGTAATTTACGATGGTGGTGAAAAATTAATGAAATTTTACAGTGAAACTTGAAGTAAATTGTTGGAATTTGACTTAAAAATTTTAATCAAAGTAATTTCGCAGTGAAATTGAAAGTAAATGATTGCAATCAAAGTAATTTTATAGTAAAATTAATGTGCATTGTTAAAAGTAAAGTGTTTCGAAAGTGTACATTTTTTTTTTCATCGCCACGTCAAACTTAACCTGCCAGTTCGTGCATAAAACTTTCCAGTAGCGGTGCATCGAGTTTCATACCAAACTTTTTTAAACACTAAGCTCCTGACTCGAGCTTTGTTTAACCGAACGATTCTGGAGATAAGGGACAAAGAAAAAAAGTGTATCCTCGATTTTCTGTTCGGTGATCGAAACTTCGATGTTTCAATATGTGTATCGAGAGACGCGTATCGAAACACCCCGTGTGCATCTTGCTGGACGCACACGGACGATTGTAATTCACTGCAAAAAAAAAATATTCATGAAATTGAATGCACTTCTACCGGAAATTTTTATGCACAAAGTGGCTTAATTAAATTTCATTTACAATCGTCATTTAAAATTAATGTTTGCTTCAACAATTTCCATTAACTTTACAATAAAATTACTTCGATTCCAATAATTTACTTCAAATTTCACTATAAAACGTACATTCAATTTTTTCGTCATGATTTTGTACATTAAATTTAGCGAACAGTTTTTCGCAAAAATACTTCGAGTACGCTGCATTAAATTGACAATTTTTTTTAACAGCGAATGCAACCACGTTTCAGTGGCGAACCGAGAGTCGGTGGGAGGGACGTCTCTCCTACGCGCGTACGGAGTGTGTTGGGGTCTCGTAAGGCTATGTGCGGCAATGCTCGAACCGTAATACCGCTCGAGTGTCGTAGCGCTCCGAATGTCAGCCGTGACGTCACACGACAACACACGGCCGGGAGAGTCAGATAAAAAAGAATTTATCTACATTATCGACAAAGAATAATCTTGTTTCGCCTGCGTGATCTCTCTCGATCTCTCGGTCCGTAAACGAACGCGACTACAGATAACAATTTTTTCCGCCTCGAGAAAAAGAAAAACAACAAAAATAATTTTTTAACATTTAAAATCCAAATATTAAAAATAGTAAAAAAAAATGCGAATATTAAAAACAGTAAAAAATCCAAATATTAATTATATTAAAAATAGTAAATAGACTCGAATATCAAAAATATTTTAAAAAGACGGTGCGAGATGGAGTTTTTGTCGTCAACAAGTGTCGAGGCCAGGAAAATGAAAAAAAAAAAAAAAATCCAGTATCGACGCTTCGATAACGAAAACGACAAAACAAAGAGAGAAAAAAAAAGTGAAACGCGTTTTACAAGCATCGGAATTAGCTGTCCGCTCGCAATGATTGTGCGACGAGTGCAGCCGCTTAGCTCTCGGGAGTTTTATACTACATAAGCGAAGGAAGAAGGCGCGCGCGAAGTTTAACCTCGGGAGTAGCGTAACGGTGAGCCAGTTTCCTTCGGCTCTCTCACGCGGCCGACCTGGCGGAGGCCGGACGAGCAAGACACCAGTGAGCGAGCGAGCGAGAGAGAGGGAGAGCGAGACAGCCCGAGAGACAGAGAGAAAAGACAACCACAACCGTTTGAGACCTCGATTCGCTTTATTTCATCGGCAAAAAAATATCTCCTTCCAAATCGGATTCAAATTTTCAATCGACCCAAAAAATAAATTTAAAAAAACATATACATATGCAGATACTACAAGTTTGTAACTTACTCTCTGTACAATAATAATAATAATAATAATAATAATAATAATAATAATAATAATAATGTGTTAATTTGAATATTCTTCAAAGCCCATGGACATTGTAATGTTTTTCTCCGATAAGCTTAATCCTCGTGAATCCCCGATCTGGAGAGGCGACTGAAGGCTTGGCGCGTACGTTAGCGGGCTAGAGATAAGGAGAATGAGAAAATCCTCTCTCACGATTCGTGAGCGAGACGAAGAAACACGGTGAGAACGAAACAAAAAACAACAAAAAATACATATATATACATATATATATATGTGCGTGTTGGCGGTGCGCACGTTGCTTGCGGTGTGGAAGCTGACGCAGATAGAGAAAGAGAAAAAGATTGAGAGAGAGAGAGGGATAGAGACTAGCCTGACTCTCTCGCGGTCGTCGTACCCTCGACTCGTAACATTCCTTTCGCCTCCACGACTCGCCAGCTCTCTGCCACACTCGCCTCGTTGTACTATATACTAACGTGATATACTATACCGCCTCTCTTTCTCTCCCTCACTCCCGAACGAACGAGAACGAAATAAACATCTCTCTCTCTCTCTCTTTTTTCTCTCTCTCCGTGTATCTCGCTATTTTCCGTCTCGCTCCGCGTCGCTACTCTGTTGCCCTCCTCGTCGCGGGTCCGAGAGAGAGTCGCCTGCGTTGCCAAACCTGCAACAACAACATTACCAACCCTCTGTCTAGCGTCATCTACAGGCGGCGCGAGGCTATTTTTCTTTTTTCTTTTTCCAACGCTCACGCGACTACCGTGGTAACTGTGTCAGGCCTTCGGGCTCGCGAGAATCTCGCGATCGATGCTTCGAATTTTTTTATTCTTAAATTCTTTGCTTTCTGCTTCGCAAGTGCCGATCGTGGCGGAACGAGAGATCGGTGTTTTTGATCGTTCGTTTTCGGGATAGTGTGTAAAAAAATAAGTAAAATAAGATGCGTAGATAAATAAATAAATAGTAAAATTCATCAAACCGGTTAATTGTGTGAGCGTGAATTGAAACTTGAAGAATATTTTAATGGGAAACAGACAAAAGAAAAAATATTGGGAGGGTTGTCTGTTGTTCGAGACTGGAGGGTGACACGTGTTTTTTTTTTATTTCTCTTCGTCGAGGCATTGCCTCTAGCCTGGGAGGATTTTTTTCTCGTTTGCAGCGACATTTATACGGTGGGATTTAAGCAACATTTATGCCGATGTGGAACGATGATACAGTGAACGGTGAAAAAGTTGCAGGCTCCGGATGCTTAATTATCCGGGTCCATCGGAACCACGTGTGGTTCGATGGTTATAATAATAATAATAGTAATAATCAGAACGACTCAACATTTTTTAAAAACTACTAATACGAAAGATAGCGCATTATTATAAAAAGGTGGAGGAATACCATTAATATATTAACGAATATATGCAATCTAATATTAAGACCCACATCGCAATCGATGAAAATTGCGATCGAAATTAAAATATCAACATTTTAATCGAAATAAAAATTGTGCAACTATGAATAATTTCATTTAACAGAAATTACGAAGACTATCGACGTTTAGATTAGCTTAAATTGGGAATAGAACGATAAAAAATAATGATAATCAGAAAAATAAAATAAAGGTAGCAAATTATTATTAAAAACCATCGGTACTCCGTGGAGAAATAAATTAGGAATACCGTTAATATACCAACGGAATTTGAACGATCAATTTTTTTTATCGACAAAAATTACTAGAATTACTAAAATTACGAAAAATTAT
The DNA here is from genome assembly GCA_964017025.1 of Stenichneumon culpator. Taxonomy (NCBI): domain Eukaryota; kingdom Metazoa; phylum Arthropoda; class Insecta; order Hymenoptera; family Ichneumonidae; genus Stenichneumon; species Stenichneumon culpator. Next base: position 11,107,270 of record OZ024779.1, on the reverse strand, counting down.
TAGAAAAATTAAATTGATCAAAACTAAAATGTCGATATTCTAAACGAAAAAAATTCTTTAAAAATTACGACTGAATAACATCAATGGACAGAAATTACGAAGACTAAGTGTTTCGATTACCGTGAATTGTGAATAGTGCGACAATAAAAAAGAAATGAATTTTGCAAGTTCGAGTGTTAATATCGCCGTGTCCGATTGCGATGTTCGGGACCGCGGACGATGGGCAATGGCGTTGGAGGTGCGTGCCGGCGATCGAGCCGGTCCTCACCGGGGTTCTCCCGCTCGTTTCCCTCTCGGGGTCTCTCGTGGCGCGTTGTGGCGCGCGTCCTTCCCACGAGCGCGCACCCCGACGCACCGTATAGAATCCCTCTATCTACGCCGTCGCGATGTACCAGCGTTGGCGAGCGCGGCGGGGCCGGAGACGAGGGTCTCGTGCATCGATACACATCCTCTCTCTCCGTCTCTCTTGCCCTGCCCCTCCCCTTCGGGCAGCCCCGTCGCTTTGCTCCTCTCCTCTCGCGGCGACCCGCGTGACCGTTCCGACGCACGCCCGGTCTCTCGCTCCGTCCCTTGCGTTCGGCCGAGGCGCACATGCGCCGCGCTAATGTTTTGGCCCCCTCTGTGTCGTCCCTATAACTCGCCGCAAAACCTCTGCGGCTTCACCTCCAATGCACTAACCTTACTTGCTTACTGGCATTCTCGATACGCAATTACAAAGGTGCAGTTACAGTTCCCTTTACGAATGAGCGTTATAAATTCGATTTTTCTTTTTATTTTTACATTTAAATAACGATCAGTTTGGTGAGGGTAAACATTTTAAATGTTATAATAATGGATATATTGAAAATTTGGCTTTCATCTCCAGTGCACCAAGCCTACTTGCTTACTGGTATCTTAGATAGGCATTTACAAAGATGCAATTGTAGGGCCTTTTACTAAATCTCGTTAGAATATTTTTTTGTTCGCTAATTATCACTGGTGACGGTGAAAATAAAAAAATATTATAATTATGAATATATTGAAAATTTGGCTTTCACCTCCGATGCACTACTTGCGTTCTTGTTAACTGGCATTCTCGGTACGCAATTACAAACGTGTAGTTATAGTACTTTATGAATGCTCGTTATAAATGAAAGTGGTTTTTTATTATAATTATATCACTTTGGTGACGGCGAAAATAAAAAATATTATCATTATGAATATATTGAAAATTTGGCTTAGTAACGATTTGTAAAACAAAAAGATGGAAAATTTGTCAAGATTTTTGTCGAAATTTGGCGATTTGTCGCGTGTCAATATTTCGGCTCTATTCGACGTACAACTTGTGTCTCGAATCTTAAACACGCCCTTTCGACTCGGGGGCCAGCCGATGTTTGTACGCGTTTAGCAGATACACGAAGTAAAGATACACAGGGAGCACGAGGGAGCAATGACCGAGTGAGAGAGCCACGATATATCCTAGTGATAATCGTCACGCTCGAGAAGACGACTAATGAGCGGTCATACGCCCCGCAGGCGCTCTCGTGTGTACGATTTGCAAACTACACTATAACACTCGTTATCCGACCCCCGAATCGTCCACGTGCATCGTTTTCACGCTTTTCGATTCTCCGTCCGATTACTCTTTTTTTTTTAGCACAAATTTAATTCCCCTCATATCTTAGTTAAGAACTTCCGAAAAGCCTTTCGGTGATTTATCAAGCCGATATTATTTTAAAGAATTCATCGTTTAATTTTTTTAAATGATGTTTTTTGAGTCATTGCAGCACGTCATGCTTAGAATAAAAAAGAATGAGTTTTTTCATCGAGTCAGCTTTGATTTACTTCGTGGATTCACGAAATATATGAAAACATTTTTTTTACTCACGAATAAATAATCCATAAGAGCTACAACGAAGAAAAAGGAATTGGGATATAAATACGATTTATAATTTTTTTTTATAACATCATATTAACACATATACACTGCAAAAATGAATTCTAACTTGAAACTCTCTTACATTACTTACATTAAATTGAAGATTGGTGTACTTCTTTTTCTAAAATTGCAACGCACATGTCTGAAATTTCGGAAACAGTTTATGCAAAAAATCATCCAACACCCTTAATTAATTTTCGATCAAAATTTTTTTTCACAGTCTTTGACGTTTTCTTATTTATATTGTTGTCGACTTTTCTTGTCGCGACATTTTGGTTGTTGGCCGTCGTACCTTTTTTGGGCACGAATAAAACAACTCCATTCTATTCTATATTATATAAATAACGATGTATGATATTATTAATATAATATAATATTTATCGTTTACAGTGTATATAATACATACAATTAGTCCGGGAATTAGAAAAATTAGAATCGATTGGAGGATCGTTGACGGTCGACTATGGGGTATTTATCGGTAGGCAGTAAACAGCGCGGAGATAAAATCCAATGTCAATCGGCGAGAGTGGTAGCACGTGCTTTGTCACTCCCGGTTCCTTCGGCTCCGCCGTTCGCCTGTCGGCTTTAACGGGGGCGTCCGGATGTGTGTGAAATCGTCGTATAAAGATTACGCGGAGCACTCGGTCGTGCCTCGGGTTTACAACTCCCCGCGACAGTATATACTCTCTCGAGGGCACGAGGTGTCCCCCACGGTCATTACCGCCTCTTAACGGTCCTCGCTTATAAACACACGTCGACCCGGCTCCCTTTCTTTCTCGCCAGTTACACCGGACTTTTTATGTGCCACGATCTGTTCCATCGATTCTCTAACGTCTATTCAATTGCTCGCTAACTCCATCGGCACTTCGAGAGGTCTTAAAGATTCCAATTGTCAATAACATTACATTTTTTTTCATTTCTTATTTGTCGCCTGTTATTTTTTTTTATCGAATGGCGGGAATGAATCAAACGGCAAGATCGGTCAGTAAGGAAGAAATCGACAGCAAGTTTGATCACCTTTGCAACTTTTTTGGTAAACATTTTTGATTTTATAAAAATCTTTTTTTCACATGTTTTTTTTATCTACTTCATGCAACGAAGGCGAATCCTGTAACAGTTTTTGGCAAATAGCTAGAAAAGAAAATGTGCACAAAAGTTCTCATCTCGTTACGCAAGACCTCAATCAGTTAGTCAATAATTTTTTTTTTTTTTATCGATGCAAAAAGAAGTTTTATAACATTTTGATATTTCTCGAAATCGCGTTACATACGATCTTGATTTTGAACTCGACTGTTGTTCAAGACATCGAAACAATTATTTCGTTCATCCGCTGAAAAAAAATGTTCTACAAAACCAAAAGACGTTTTTCTTTTTTTTCGTTTCTTTTGCTACGATTCGTTAGTTTCGCCGGTCGAGAATCGAGCAGAGTGTTGACACGTGCCACAAACGCACATGCTGGATATCTCTTTTCGACACTTGCTAAGCTAGTTACACATATAAATACATATACATGTACACATATATTAAAATATAAATCCTATGCTGCTCAGACCTGTATAAATAATTTCTTCGATGCAAAAAAATGTTCCATCGGTCCACGAAATTAATAAGTCGTTTTCATATTTTATGATTTTTTGTTTTTTGTTCTTTCGCCACGACACGTTAATCTCGCTGGTCGAGAATCGTGCAGTGTTGACACGTGCCAGGACCGCACACGCTCGACAAATCTTCTTTTAGGCACTTGCAAACATACTTATACATACATGTAGAAAATACTTTACTGCTTGGGCCTATATAATTAATATTTTGTCAAATTTGCATCTATATATATATATATATATGCATACATGTGTATTTATATTTATATTTACGCATATCTGTGTCTATATCTACGTAACTGCCCCGTGGCGACGTCACGGACTGCATCCATCTACTTGTCTACATAGCTCTACGTGGCCGACGTGGTCGAAGGAGAAGGAAGCGCGACAGCCGGCAGCAGAAGCAGCAGCAGCGGCACGCGGACGGCCTTGCACGTCGGTTCGCGCTCGCGCGCTCGTATTGATCAGCGTAGGGGGAGGGCAAACAGTGAGAGAGAGCGAGATGGACAGATATATAGAAAGAGAGAGAGCGAGGTTGACGTCGAAGAGAAAGATAAAGTGAGAAAGAGTGAGAGGCGACGAAAGCAGGGGGGGGGGGGAGAGGTAGAGCTACACCGCTTTCTCACTCTCGGTTCTTTCCTTCCTTTTCTCCGAGTCGCCCCCTTTCATACACAAAACTCACGCGCAAGCTTGCGAACGGTCATTGATAGGCGCGCGCGTTTCTCCGAATAGGGACGCAAGCGCGCGCTCTCCCGACGCCCCCGCGGTCGCAATCTGCGTTTAGACTATGTAGACCTGTATATATATATATATATATATATATATATATATATATATATATATATATATATATATATATATATATATATGTAGCGTGGATCGACCATCGCACTGGACAGCATTTTTTTTTCTTCGATTTTAACCAAAAATTTATAATTTAAACCCCACGGGTACGGGGTTTTAAATTGTGAAATTTAAATTACGAGGAATCCCCCCCAGTACGGGGGGATGACTCGTATGAGGGGGAAACACTGTAAAAAAAGTTCGGATGAAATATAATGTGTACCGGATTGGAAGTTTTTATGCAAACACTGGTGAATTAAATTTCATGAACAATTGTGATGAAAACAATGTTCGGCGTATTAAAAACATTTGAAATACTTTATTTTTCTATAATTTAATTTAATTTCAGTGGAAAAGTATATTGATTTTTCATAATAATTGTATATTACATTTAATGTACGATTGTGATGAAAAATTCAAGTAAATTATTAAAAATAAAGTATTTTCAATGTTTTCGATACACTGAACATTAAAATTTCATACGATATTTTTTTTTTTACCGAGCAGAGTGCAATCTTCGAACTGTTCGAACTATTTAGATAGCGAGAGGAAATGCTAAACATTTTTATCATTAGCAGTGGTAATAGAGAATTTATTGACAATGCATAAAAAGTAACAGTTTTCGATACCTAAAATTGTTACAGTTTCCAATACCACAAAAACAAACTTAAATCGTATCACTTATATTGCATATTGCCAATTGGCCATCGACCGAATTCCCCCAGCTATTATTATTATCATCATTCTCACTTATTATTCGTAGAAAAACTCTGAAGTTTCTTTGACTCCGCGCGATTCCCGCGAAACATAATTAACTTACCATAATTAGCAGTAGTAATGGATTTACTGACAATATGCCAGATGAAACAATTTTTTGGTACATAGCACTACATAAAGTACATTGTAGTGAATTCATATCTATTACATATTGCCAATCGCCCATCGACCGAAGTTCTTCGACCGAAACATAATTAACGTCCCTTCCACTGTAGCGAACTGTTTTATCGACAAAAAAAAAATAACAGGATTATCTCGCATTATCGTGGATACCTTAAGGTCACGTGACACGCACGTAATCGATGCTCCGTTGGTAAAAAATCGCCTTCCCTATTTTCTCCGTAATGGTTGATGCTTGATCCAAAATGAAATTAGGTTTTTGTAGTCAACAGATACAAGTACGAAAAACCCAATTTGCTTTTGCCCGTCGTATCAATCGTTTTGGCGAAAACAGGCAAGGCGATTTGTTGCCGACTGACTCTCTAACACATGCCCTTAAGGTGAAGTGAAACTCACATTGACGGAGCCAGGAGTGCGACAGAGATAGCGCCATTTGTCTCACGGTCGAGCGAGCGAGAGCGACGGAGAACGCGTTTCACTTCACCTTAAAGATACACTACGAAAAATTAAGTTTATTACGTCGGCAAATAGTAATAATAATAACATTGATGTATGGATTCGTTGGATCGATTGATTAATTGGCTTGATTTACGAAACGTTAAGTTATTTCATCGATTGTCCTTAAATGATAATTATAATAATAATTATAATAACAAAAACAACATTGATTTATGGATTCGTTGGATCGATCGATTAATTTGTGTTTTTTTTTTTTTACAGACGGACCTCTGCGGCATCAAATGGAGGAAGCTCGTGTGGGGCGAAGTGGCCGGGGGCTTTGGGGGTACCCCCCTTGAGGATCCAGTGCTGTCGAGCTTTTCGCGTTGTCTAGCCGGCGACATACTCTGCGTGTGGCGTCGTGTGGCGGCCGCGCCACCCTCCGGTGGTTCCGGTCCCGGCGGCGGTGGAATCTTCGACCTGGGCATCGCACCCTCGCCGGCGCCGCCTCCTCTCTCCCTCACCGCCGCGAAGGAACTCTGGATCTTCTGGTACGGCGAGGAACCCGATCTGTCGGGTCTCGTCTCACCGGAACTCATCACTTGCGGTAAACGATACACTTTTTCTCTTCACTTATTTTTTCGTTTTATTTTTATAAAAAAAAAAAAATTATTCTCACTGTTATGTAACCGGCTTTAAAATTACTTAACGATCTCTCGTCCGCAGAAGACAGCGCGTGGGTCCGAGCGCACCGTCAGCGTCGAACATCGGGAACTTGCAATTTTTCACCCGCGCCGCTTGATCGCGATACGGTCTCGAACGGCGTGTCCTCGATGTCCTTGGAGCCCTTGAAATTTCTTTCGGTGGTCCTTGAAATGTTTTCGGTGGATCCTTGGCATTTATTTTTCGTCGATCCTTGTTGGTCCGTGGATCCTTGACATTTTTTCAATCGATCCTTGAAATTATCTTCATGAATCCTTTAAGTTTATTCCGTGAATCCTTGAAATTCATTCCGTGGATCCTTTAAATTTTGTCCGTCGATCCTTGAAAATATAATAATTCCGAAAAATCTTCCTTCCGTATGGACCATCGATCTTCATTTTGTCCTCGAACAAATCCTGAATCCGTCCTTGAAAGGTCCTTGAATCTGTCGCTACACTTGGATCCTGGCGTATCGATTTCCTTGAATAAAAAATAAACCATATGTAGCAGCGTACCGAAATCGCTCGTACAAAAATGTCTTCGGGTTGAAAAAATGTACGATCCGTTCGTATTTCTGTCGTTTGTAATTAATTAATTTTTTTCATTTTTTCTGCCCAACGGTTACCGGTGTTTTGGTCGCGTTGAAGAGGAGCTCGTCGGGGTCGGTGAACCATGACCGCGCTCGCTCGGAACGCCGCGTTGCAACTTTGCGCCCGCCCGGTGCCTTCGCGCAGAGAACACAGCAGCAGCAATAGCGTGCTCTCAGTTACCGCAACCGTGTTTTCACCACCGATTGTGCAACTCCGAATCGTCGGCGGTGTCGATGAGCAATGCCGTTGCGATGCTCTTGCTCCCTCACAATTAATTATTTTTTTCCTCGTTCTTTATTTTCCTCGTTCGTTTTTTTTTTTTTAAATATTTTAAGTAAACCGTAAAATGACTCGTCGGGCCGTTTTTCGCGAAGCCGATACGGCGCTTTTACGACGTGCGTGCGTTCGACGCTCGACACGCGCCGCGATAATAAACCCATTCATCGAACTCGAGCCGGCCGCTCGACTGATACCGGAAACTATAAACAACCGTCCTTCGAACGCGGCTCGTTTGTTCGAACGTTTTCTCGCGATTTATTCACAATTTTATACGATTTTTTTTTTTTATTTAGGTGAAATTTATATCAATTTTATTCGATATTTATACAAATTTTACAAAAATAAAAAAAAACTAATTGGGGTTACAAATTTGTACAAAGGCTTGTGGGAAAATGTATACAAAGTTTGGATGAAATTAACTGTGCACCGGTGTCAGCTCCGCTCTGGATCGTCGAGCCTCGGCGGCACTCATGTTGCAAGCGACGAGGCAAAGTGAGAGCGCTGTGTATACTTGTAACGGTGAATCGGCGCTCGAAAACTTTTCCGCACCGTGAGAGACACTCGGCGGCGTATACTACGTGGCATCGTGTTTTCAGCCGAGGGGAAAGCACCGCTTGAATTGGAGCGCGAACAATGTTTGAATGACGCTAAATCAAGAAACAGAGTACCGTCTCGACAGTAAAACAAAAAAAATATATATATAAAACAGAAACAAAATATCGACCGGAAGTCGAAAGCTTTATGAAAATAATATAATTTATATACACAAAAAATTAAAATCCTATCGTCAAAATAGATTTTTCTGTATCGATCTTGCATCCGGAAAAATAATATTAATGTCGATAATTTAATCAATCTAATATTTTCAACATTTCGATACCAATGATTTTCCCGAGCAGAATCTAATATAAAAATGTCTACTATACATTTACATATTAATTTGGCATCGTGAAACTTAGCCATCAGCGGGACCGAATTTTTATCGTCGCCATAATTAACACCTTAAAAAAAAAAAAAGTAATGTGTGTCGTCCGGCGAATATTGTCAAATCGGTGGCGATGCACGACGTTGGTTGAACTATCGCGCTAAGCCGAGTCTAGTTGTTTATCGATCGAGAGAACACGTGTCCCGGCCGGCCAGTGGTTCTCGCGCGCGCTCCCCCAGACGTCACGGAAAATCCGTGCGCCGGCGTCCACGCATGACGTCTCTTTCGCGCTCCCCGCCGCCCCCCCCCTTCCCCGGCCCGCCGCAGTGACGAGTTAGCACGCCGTCTCCACCCCGAAAAACGTAACGCGCGAGCGGACTCGATGCTCTCCCCTCGTCCCGACCGCATCGGGAGGATCCATATTTTCCCCCGAGAAGGATAAAACAAGCGAACGAACCGGGGCGAGGAGAGACTTTCACCGTAACACGGAATATTCGTAGAGCGGTCGTTCTCTCGCTTTTACCGAGGCAGGAACTTGTCCCACGCCGCGTTGGCTTGTCCTCTTTATGCAGATTTCCCACATCCGTATATGTCTATCTATCGTTTTATTCGCACCTCCGCCCTCCCACTTGCCTTCGCGATAAAGGAGTCATCGATTGCTAAACCTGCGGACCCACGTTGAGCCAATCATTCATTCTTGCATTCATTTGTCCGGAAAATATGTTTTTTTAAATGGAGTTGAAATTTATTTAAATACATTTTAATGAATTATTAATGTAATGATGCAATATTTATATTAATCAATTTATATTTATTTTTTTTATTTATTTACTATATGAGTGTACGAGCCAATAGTCGTTTTTAGATGGTATATATACATATAAAAGGTTTATGATGCTTCTATCTAAATATGAGATAACGCTAAATATCAGAAACAGTCTAAAGTCTTGGGCGCAGCAAGAGCGCAGTCCTGAACATTGCACGGGAATTTTCAGGATATATAAATTTTTATTTCATATTTTTGTTGAAAGCGTAAATTCGAATAAAGCTTATGCGCGAAAATGTTTCCTAAAACTTGAAAAATTTGCGTCGAATTTTTGTAATGAATTGTAGTTGCTAAATGTATTTTTTTTTAATTTGCAGAGAGCGAACAAGGTTCCTGGGAGAGCGGTCTTTCGTACGAGTGCCGATCGCTCTTGTTCAAGGCGCTTCACAATCTGATCGAGCGTTGCCTGCTGTCCCGTGATTTCGTTCGTCTCGGCAAGTGGTTCGTTCAGCCCTACGATGGCTTCGAGAAACACCGATGCAGCAGGTAAACCCGCGCACGCCGAAACTCTCCGCCCGTAATATTTTATCGCGACGATCGATTGTCATCGTCGCGTGCGGTGATCTCCAATGCTAATTATGTCGTTCATTAAAAATTTTGCAGCAGTCACCTGTCCTTCTCGTTCGCTTTCTTCGTGCACGGCGAGAGCACTGTTTGCGCGAGCGTCGACGTCAGGCAACATCCGGCCGTGCGGCATCTCACCAGGACGTGTCTGCAACGGACACAGACCACCCAGTCTGGCGTCAAGGGTAATTTTTTGCCTCTCTTTCCACAAAAAATCCTTCACCAAAAAATAAATAAATAAAATTCATCGCTATCGGTTAGTCGATCGTCTAACAGCTCGAGAGTTTTGAACATTTCCAAGAAGTGGAAAAAAAGAAATCAAAATTATAAAAGTTTTTTTTTGTCCTGCGTGTTTGTCTGGAGATGATAATAATAGAGAACGAACTTGAATGACCGACTAATTTCAATAATAAAAATAAATAAATGAAATTTAGTCGACCGTTAATCGGACGAAGAGCTCAAGAGTTTAAAAAATGTACAAGAAATACTTTTACACTGATTAAAAATTGAAAAAGAAAGTGTTTTTTTTGGCCTCGCGTCTATCTAGAGATGATAATTAATCGACAACGAATCCAATGACCAACAAATTTCCCTAATTTTCATAAATGTAGAAAAATAGTCTAACAAAAATAAAACAAAATGTTGTCTGCTTGCAGTGATCCTGGCACCGTACGGACTGGCGGGAACTCTGACCGGTCAGGTCGGCAGGGTCGACAGTCAGCTTCTCGAAGAGTGGAAGCACTTTTATCCTATAAATGGCACGAGTATGGAGAGCGGTTTGCCGCCGCTCGTCGAGGTTCTCGTCGGCGGCGTTCGTATGCGTTATCCATCGTGCTACGTTCTCGTCACGGACATGGACGACGTACCGCCGGACACGCCACTGTCGCCACCGAACAGTCCGGCGAGTTACGAACACCCGAACTCCACGCAGCGGGACTTGAAAGCCGCGACCGAACTGCCGGAACGCGTATGGGCCGAGTGCTCGCTCGGCTCGCCAATATCCTCCGTCGCTTCCAAGACCACCACGGAATCTTCCACGTCGGTCGAACTCGGCACATGGACATTCGTCGACTCTACACAAAAGTCTTCCTGCAGGTGCTCCAAGTGAGTATCGAGGAGCTCGAACAGCGCTCCGCTCATTATTTGACCACCTAGAAAAAAAAAGAAAAAAAAAAAGAAAGTTAATTAAGGAATCTTCGACTGTCGAGCCAGAATTTGTCAGTCGTGAGTACAAACTTCAGTTCGAACTTGATGTCGGCACTTAAGTTTAAACTTGACTTCCTACTTAAGTTTGATCTCAGGTTTCGACGTGACCTTTTTGCCTTCGATTGAGCGTAAACTGCAGTTGCAAATTCCGATGTCGTGTATCTTTTTTTTACCATTTTTTTTTTCGTTCTGCATGCTAGACCGGCTACGAGTCGGAGATGGACAATTAATAAATTTTCTTCAAAATGTTACATTAGAAAATGAAAAGACCATCCAAAACCAATTATTTTTTCTCCATCTCCGTCACGAGTAGTATGCAAAATTAAGCGACTTAAAAAAAGAAACAAAAAATACAATGGGAAAGAACGTTGTCTCGCAATTACAGTAGATTTTTTTTTAATGGCTGCTGCAATGTGTGCATGTACAAAAAAAGTTTAAGTGGACTATAGAGAGTGGCTCGAATGCAGTGAATTAAAATTCGGCAATTATATTGTATCTCCGTGACGCGATGTGTCCGAGCCAAGTTGCCTTATCTTTTTTTTTTTTAATTCACTCATACGTTATCCCCGAATATTCACGAGTGTTTCAGTCTTGAAAGCAAATGTCGTTACTCTTCCGTGTGACTATACTGTGTGTTATGAGAGAAAGAAAAGAAAACGAAACGAGAGGAAGATTAAGAAAAAAAAAATACAAAAAAAAATAGAGTTAGCAAAGAAACCGAGAGGATGTTAAACGCAACGTTTACAGGTGCACGACCCCCGGGGGTTGGAAAGGCCTCACCTCCTCTCAAGTTCAGAGGGAGAGGCTTGACAAAGGACGGAGGGTCGTGCCTTTTCATCGACGTTCTACCACCCAGTGGGATGCCTCTAGCCCCTCTGTCCCTGCCAATGCCCCAAGGTGGGTAATATCTGCCTACCCGATCCGTTCCTCACCCAAACGCATCATTAATTCATTTGACGTAAAAAAAAAAAATAATAATAAAAAAAAATAACTCACATTTCTTCAGAGATCGTTGAAACATTAACGTCACCGTTGATTAACTCATCTAACTCGGCTCTCGGTTTCCGGAAAAAAAATGAATTTAAAAAAAGTAACATTTTATTTTTTTCAAAATCAAACTCGCACACGAATAATCCTCATTCACATCGAATCACGCTTACGGTCCGTAAATTTTTGCCTTCCAGTTTTGTCGGAAGGTTTGGGTCGCATGGATTCTCTACCGTCTTACTTATCTATCACATCGCCTGTGTGTATCACACGTGCATGTCTCACTCCTTCGCTCGTTTAACCGAATCGACGACTAGCTGTAGCGCAGAGCGTCGAATAGACTATCGTATTGAAGTTCGAATATCGAATAAAGCGGCTCGAAAAAAAATTATTCGACCACGTAACGAACGATGAACGATATTTGTTCGCTAACATAAATGCAAAGAATGGAGAAAATACACGAAAAAAAAAAAATCGTATGAAATTGAATGTGCCGGACTGGAAGTTTTCATGCAAAAACTTGTACATTAAATTTCATGTGCCATTGCGATGAAAGTTTAATGTTCAGCGTGTTAAAATCATTGCAAATACTTTATTTTCAATAATTTACTTTAATTGCAATGAAAAAAGTATATAAATTGTTCATCGCAAAATAGTCCATTAAATGTAACGCACGAGATTTTGCCTAAAAACTTCCAGTCCGTTGCACTGACTTTACAATTTTTATCACAGTATAAATAAAAATTCTGAAAGATATCCCGCACAATTAATTTTTTTATAATGCTGATTTATTGCCTATTTGAATTACAAATACGATTTTAAATGTGCTGCGTGACTAACAAGCTTCTGTTTTCGCAAACTCCTGTTTCTTCAATAATAAAAAAAAATTGCCGATGCAACTTAATTTTGAAAACAATAAAAACGAACTAACGAAAATAAATCTGCAATTAGATCGAGCGTGAACAGAACGGATGGAGCTCCAAGCACGCCGCCGGGTGGTCCGCCCTCTTACTCGAGGGGTCCGCCGACCGGAGGCGACTGTCCTCCAGTGCCCTCGGTCGGTTCGCCGAGTTCGCCAGCGCCATCGCCTCTTCCAACGCCCCATTCCGAGCCGGCGTCGGTGCCGCCGGCCGACCCGACGATGCCGACGTTGAGCCCGCAGCCACCGCCGAGTCATCCGAACACTGCCCCGCCGCTGACGCCGTCGCAGGGACCGAAGTCGACCGCCTCGTCGACGACGACGACAACCTGCAACAATCAAGTGCCGAGTCCGATGATGCCCGTGCCGACGCTCAAGCGACCGATCCTCGCCTCGAGGGAGTACGAGGGAGCGTTGCTCGAGGACGAGAGACCGCTCTCGTGGCTGTACGACTACTCGACCCAGGAAGCCTGGCTGAACCACCCGGTGAAGCGTTTCAAGGGCTCGACGACCGGCCCGGCGAGCCTCAGGACGAACAATCTCTATCCACCGACGAGCTTGCAGATCGTGCAGTCTCACGCGCCCAAGCTCGAGATAAAACAGGAACCAAACACCAACGCACCGGTGAGTGGCTAGTGCTCAGCTTTTGCTAGTCTGCATCGCTCGATTTATCCTTAACCCTTCACGTACGGGAGGCTTGTTCGACGAGCGAGAATTTGCCGAGGCGCAACACTCGGACGAATCGAATAACGAGTTGATGTGCTAAAAAAAATCTGAAAATTCGGAGAGGTAGTTTGAAGTGTTGTTTCTTTGATAACGGGGAAGAATAGTTATTGGTATGGCGGGAGAGTAGGAAGGGAGTTCTTGACTAGTGCGGCATTCGCAAGAGTCAGAACTCGTGTTTCTATGTCCGTGCCGTTCACATAATTTTTCGGAAAAAATTCACGATAATCACGCTTTTCGTTTTTTGGGTAGTGGGCGCAGAAAGGGACTTTCGTGCACTTGTGCGAGAAAATATAAGATATTGCGTTTGTAGGCGTGCGCTGTGTTTTTCTCGCACGCGATGCGAAAAAGTGCCTCTCTGGGCTCGCTTCACAGAAACGGAAACGGGATTTTACGTGTGTGCTTTAGGAAATGGTACATTACGATACTAGTGCGATAAAACTCTTTCTGACGAGTGTTGCAATCACACGAGTTAATAAAACGTTTTTCGCACGAGTATCGTACAAAATTTTATCTGACAAGGTGTGAAAAACCAATTTCCCACCAAGTGAAATAAAATTTATTACGATCATCCGTATCGTTTTTGTGGTTAAAAGAAGACAAAGTCGTTTGCTCTCGGCAAAAAGTCCACCGTACTTGAAGGGTTAAAACTATCGTCGCCACGCGCGTTTTTTTTCTTACAAACGTTACGTAGTGACGATTTTTTTTATAATTTAATTTTTTTTATACATATATTTTTTATTGATTCCTTTATTATTATGGGAGGCGACGGAGAGCTGTTGAGGAACAAAAAGGCCTTTCACGAAGGTGATTTGTTTGGAAGGGACATTTTAAAAATTACGAGAGCGTTTTTTACCGACACACCGATCAGACGCGTTTTCTGATTTTCGTCTTCGAGCGAACGGCTTAGGGATATTCGAAGAGGACTACGCGATTAAAAAATTAAGATTTTAATGTAAAGAAAAAAAAACCGAGAAACCGCGATTTTCCTATCTAATTAATCGTCAGAAAGAAAGGGGAAAAAAAAGAAAAATCCTGCGAACACAATTTGTTTTCCAATCAGGGCGATTGCATGGGTGGTAGAAGCGATCCGTACGAGTTCGATGCAGCGGGTGAGGAGAACAGCGTCGGTGTCGATGGTCTCAGGCGTCAAAGGGACGAGCCCCCAAAGCCGGGTTCATTGTTCACGAGCGAGGGACTTCAGGCTTCCTACAAGGATCTCGATCAAATTTTCGACAATTCCGATCCGGATACTTCCAGCGACGAGACGGTACGTAGACTCCGACTCCGTTCTTCTCACCTCATCATTAACCCACCCTGACGAACGTCTCGAGAATTCAACCTTAAAAAAAAAAAAAAATTATCAAAAAACATCAAAAGCGCCACTAAAACACAGTATAACATTTTCTATTTAAATCATTTACATTATATATAATATAAATAATATATTTATTAAACATAAGCAATTAATTTTATTAATTTTGTTAAAGAATTAATTTGTTCGTTTATTTATTCGTAATATATATATATATATATATAGATATCAATAATATTCATATGCGATGATTTATGCTCGATGATTTCTGTATTAATTAACGAACGACTCTTTTATTTTCTATTAAAAAAAAAAAAAACAAACACCCATCAGAATCTGCACCAGCTTCAAGTCCAGACGCCGCCCGGCTCGAACAAATCCGGTGGCCTTCACGAGGAGACCCGGCTGGACTGCATGAGCAAGCACAACAACCGGGGCGTCGGTGTTCTTCGTCCGGAGGAGCTCTCGAAGATGTTTCCAACGCCGCCCTCGCTGGAGCACAATCCAGTCGCCTCGCCCTGCCAGCTCAGCGACGCGCCGATGGACCTGACGGAATTGTTGGCGCCTCAGCGATCGATGCGCCACATTCCGGACATCTATCCGAACATGGGCTCGCCCCAGGAGGAGCTCATTGACGACTGGTCGTACGTCTTCAAGCCCGCCTCGATCTGCAAGCTCGTCGGTTCATCGAAGTACGCCCCGCTGACGAATCTACCGAGTCAATCCCTGCCGCCGGTGACGCTCCCGGCACACTGCGTGTACAGACCTTCCTGGCAGTGCAATCAGAGCTCCAGCAGCAGCGAGAAGACCGCCGGTCAGACGTCGAGACCGGGCTCGGTCCAGCAGCAGGCTCAATCTCAGTCCCAATCGCAGTCTCTGAGCGCGTCGCAGCAAGCTCCGGCGCAGCAAGCGCCGCAGCAGCCGCCCCAAGCTCCGCCACCACAGCAACAGCAGCAGCAACAACAGCAGCAACAATCCGTCTGTCCAGCGAGTCCGGCGCCTCTCGGCGCTTCCTACAGAGCCGGGAGCCTGCCCGGAAGGCCTCCGCCGCCTCCGTACGACCAACCGAGTCCCGCAACCTCGACGACCTCCTCCTACCTGAATAAAAATCTTAACAGCATCGAAGCCGACACTCCGGGACCAGCCAGGGTGCCGGAGTCAAACTCCCTCGTCGTCAATATTCTCCTCGGCGACACCGCTCTCAATATCTTCAGGGATCACAACTTCGATAGTTGCAGCCTCTGTGTCTGCAACGCCGGGCCGAAGGTCGTCGGGAATATCAAGGGTGCCGATGCGGGCGTTTATCTCGCTGGATCCTGGGCTTCGACGGGCGGGAACGCGCTCTTTCAGGAGGACGATCAGATCCGGTGCAGCTGCGGCTTCAGCGCCGTCGTCAACAGACGACTGGCTCACAGGGCTGGGTTGTTTTACGAGGACGAGATGGAGATAACCGGCATCGCCGAGGATCCGGCGGACAAGAAGAAGGGCTCGCTTGTCGCCGTTGCG
Source organism: Stenichneumon culpator (assembly GCA_964017025.1). NCBI lineage: Eukaryota > Metazoa > Arthropoda > Insecta > Hymenoptera > Ichneumonidae > Stenichneumon > Stenichneumon culpator. The sequence continues at coordinate 11,091,034 of OZ024779.1, read as the reverse complement.
TGCGGTGGAGGGAAGTGTCCCGATGGTCTCGACGTCATTCCCTCGAGCATTCTCGAGCTCCTGCGCGAACAGTGTCTCATCGTTCAGAGCTCGGCGAGCAGCCTTTACCGGGCGGCGAGAATATACGCGAGCACGAAGAGCCAGACTACGCTCGTGCCGTCGCTCAACACCTTGGAGTTCAACGACGGCAACGAGGTTTCGCTCGCGGCGCTCGATCAGGGGAAGATCGATGGAATACAGGCGGACCGCGTCAATCGGGTCCTCGGCGTTCATCGGTGGGCGTTCCTGCGAGCCAGGGGACCGCAGTGCAGCGGCGATATCGTCAGGATGATGAGAGCCCTTCAGCCACTACTGCAGGAGGCCGTGCAGAAAAAATGCACGACGAGAATGTGGGAAGCACCGTACACCGTCGCCGGGCCGCTGACCTGGAGACAATTCCATCGATTGGCCGGCAGGGGAACCGACGATCGGTGCGAACCACAACCAATTCCCGCTCTCGTCGTCGGTTACGACAGGGATTGGCTATCGCTGTCGCCGTACGCACTCAGCTACTGGGAGAAATTGCTACTCGAACCGTACGCCGGACAGAGGGACGTCGCTTACATCGTCGTCGCGCCAGACAGCGATTGCGTTATCAGCAAAGTCAAATCTTACTTCCGGGAATTGTCGACCACTTACGAGGTGAGAGTTATTTTTTTGGGTTTCGATTGGCCTATTGAGAAAAATAATGAAGATTAAGATACTCGGAATTTTTAAAAAATCCGGTCATTATTGTTGGTCGAGATCGTTTATTCGACCTAATAACTTTCATTGGATTGTTCGTTTTGGGTATCGATTGCCGCGATTGGGAAAAATAATAGACATTAAGATAGTCGGATTTTTTTTTCGGTCGGTGATGTTCATTGAGTTTATTCATTTGAACGACCAACTTGGATTCTTTTTTTCGGATATCGATTGTCAATTGGGAAAAATCATAAAAATTAAGATACTCGGTATTTTTTTTCTTAATTTTTCCTCTCAGCGATTGTCGTTGAAATTATTTATTTGCCCGAATATCTTTCATTTTTAAGAAATTTATTTATATATTTATTTTTCCACAGATCTGTCGATTGGGAAGGCACACACCGATCGCGAAGGCTGTGAGGGATGGTATACTTCGGGTCGGCAAATCGGCGGTGCAGAAGGCTTCGAAGCAACCGATAGACGAGTGGTTCAAGCTCCTCGGAGAGAATCAGATAGGGGAACTTTTGCGTCTTTACGCGCAGGTGTGCAATCATCGTCTGGCTCCGTACTTGACACAGGTCATACAGGATCGGAGCTTTTTGGATCACGCCGATTCGCCGAGCAAACAGTCGCCATCGGTACCGTCGGCGGACTCGATGCCACCGACACCCGACGGCGTTACCATAAAAAACGAACCAATCGGTAAGCTTCGAAGCTGTGATGTTCGTTTCAATAATTCTGTTTTTTTTTTTTTTCGAAGATTTAATTAACCATTCATGGACGAAACACGTATTATTTTGCGCATTTTTTAACATAAAAATTATAATTTTTTTTTATTATTTTTTTTTTATACGCAGACGGAGAAACGGCACGCAACGAAACACCGTCGTCGAACGCGACGCCGAACACGAACTCAACGATGGGGAACACAACGCCGACGCCACAATCGTCATCGTCGGCTTCGTCGACGTCACCGACGTCGGCGAGCAATTCTGCGACGTCCGCGCCAGGCACTACGACGAACAACGTCGGTCCGGACGAGGAAGAGGTCGAACCTCCGGCAGTCGTAGTTTACATGGTCGAACCTTTCTCCCTCGGCGGTGCCGAAGATCCCGATCGTCGGCGACTGGCTATCTTGGCACTGCTGCGAGCTTATTCGGCTGCTGTTAGCAGCATGCCGGAAAATATTAGATCGAACATCAACGTCCAGGTACGAAACGATAATCCAAACTTCGATCGTAAGTTCGATCCCGAGAGCGATCTTAAGTTCAAACTAACGTCTTAAAATTCGACCCTTAATCTAATTTAAGATCAAGTGAGTTAGTTTTTTATGGCACGAAAAAAAACTAACATTTATAAATTGCAGTTGATATCGTTGGAGAGCATAATGGAATTGGGACGCGCCCGAGAGAGGCGAAAGATTCAGGACGAGATGAGAGCATTGGCGTTGAACGTCTTCCTGCAGGGTAGACGACTTCTAAATCACAACTCGACCGTCAAGAGTCTCACGGGCTTCGGTACCGCGGCGGCAGCCGATTTATTTCTCAAGAGCAAAGACGTTAGTGTACTCACAAATTTTATTTGGTTTTAAAAATATGAAATTCCATATTTTGTCATAAAAATATATATATATTTTTTTCTTACAGGATCGAAACAAAGCACCGTACAGACTGTACGCCCCGGCGTACGTTCTGGCGCCTCTGAGATCGAAGAGCGAGGCACCGGAGAGTTTTGGAATAGCCGGTCCGGAGGAGTGCGCCGTGCTCTACCTGAGTTATTGCCTGAGCGAGGATCAGTCGCGTTTGCTGGCCGTTGCAACCGACGACAGAGGCGAGATATTCGAGACTGCTACGATAAACATCGACGTGCCGAACAGGAAACGAAGAAAACGCGCGTCGGCCCGTCGCGTTGGCTTGCAGAAACTTATGGATTTCATACTCGGCGTTATGTCGCAGGGTGTAAGTTTTAATTTAGAAATTTCAATGTCTTAAAAACAACCAAATGTGAAAATCGAAACTTTCACAAAGGTTCCTCATCTAATGTACTTTTGTGTACAAAGCTTCTATGAACAACCATGTTCCGTGGTTATTTGGCTTCCTCTACGAGGAAGCTTTGCCGGTAAAAGAAAATAATCGCACTTGAAAAAAATGGCTGTTTGAAAATACAAAAAAAATCACCTATTTTCAAAATACTCGCTACAAAAATTCACTATAAAAATTGTTGTTATTCAAGTTTCAATTTTTCGGGTGTGAGACACAGACACGCGTACACAAACATCCATTTCTTCTAAATATAATTTTCCGATGTTTCGCAACATTCTGAACACGTTTTCATAAAAATCGCGAAATCAATTTCTTTCCTGAAGCCAAAGGTTTTCCTACATGAAATCAAAACGAAAAGAATTTTGTACTAAAGAAATAATAATTTGTCCCTCGAAGGTTCAACCATGGAGACTGGTCGTTGGTCGAGTGGGACGCATCGGTCACGGTGAATTGAAAGGCTGGAGTTGGCTGCTGTCGCGGAAGGCACTTCTGAAGGCTTCGAAGCATCTGAAAGAAATCTGCGGACAGTGCAGCCTGTTGTATCCATCGGCGGCTCCATGCGTCCTCAGCGCTTGTCTCGTCTCCCTCGAGCCCGACTCTACGTTGCGACTCATGGCCGATCAATTCACGCCCGACGAGAGATTCAGCCAGGCTTCCGTGAATTGTCAACTCTCGACGCCCCAGGACGTAACGTGCACCCACATACTTGTCTTCCCCACTTCCGCAACTACACAGGTTAGTATTTTCGGTGCAAATAAGCTTTCGAAAAGAAAAAAAAAAATAGCAAAAATAATTTCCAAACAAGTATAATATCCGAATAGAGTTTGGGGGGGGGGGGGTGGAAAAGTCGAGATCATAACAAGCGTATTCGTTTCACAGTCGTCGCAGACAGCTTTTCAGGAGCAGCATATTAACGGACCTGAGCTCGGTGACGAGGAACTCTTTTCGGCTCTGAACGACGATATGGCCGAGGGCATGGAGGGCATGGGAGATTTCAACGAGATATTCAACTCCGCATGGCCGGAAGTCGGCGCTGGCGGTGGTCACAGCCCTGGTGGCAGTCCTCACCGTCCAGACGGTTCGCCGCTCGGCGGTGACGGCGGTGGATCGGGCATGGGAATGCACGACGGTCCTGGCAGTCCATTTCCGTGCAGTAATACACCAAGGGTATGTGTTTTTTTTCAGCCAAAAATAATAATAATAATAATTGGTGTTAAAAAAAAAAAATTGTATCTGCAATGTAATGAATTTTTTTTTATGTTCGACGCAGGGCGCGGTGACGGACCAGGCGGAAGAGCTCGGAACTCTGCTGCAGCAGCCGCTTGCCCTGGGATATTTAGTCTCGACGGCTCCGACCGGACGAATGCCACCCTGGTTCTGGTCCGCTTGTCCCCATCTCGAGGGCGTCTGCCCGGTGTTCCTCAAGAACGCTTTGCATCTCCACAGTCCAGCGATACAGCAGAACAGCGACGATCTACTTCAGCAGCAAAGCGCACTAACGGCTCATCCATTGGACTCGCAATTTACTACCGATGTTCTGAGGTTTGTAACAAATTTTTTTTTTTTTTCTCGTAGAGCGTGTAATGGTTAAGTTGAGCGCGTAAGTTCCTCGCTCGAGAACGAAGCCAATTGGGCACGACCAGATAAGTTGGATTCTCCACTACCTGCCTTAGCACATTGCCGATCATTGATGCCTGGTTTTTCTATCCTGCTGGATGCATTCGTGGATTCTTAATGGAAAGAAAATAATAATAATAATATTTTCCTATTTTTTTTCTTTTCAATTCAGATACGTGCTGGAGGGATACAACGCCCTTTCCTGGCTCGCCGTGGACGCGAACACGAAGGATCGACTATCATGTCTGCCGGTACACGTACAAGCGCTGATGCAGCTGTACCACGCAGCGGCTGCCCTCGTCTGACCCACACCCTCTCCCCTTGTAGCGCAATGCGCCTATCTCTCTCACGCACTTATTATCGTAACGACACTCGGGGGCTTTGCGAGTGCAGCTCTCATTCCACACGCCCGTCATATCTTTCGTCGGCCGTACGACGAAAGATGCGCAACGCGTCTGAAAGTATAAACAAAAAAAGACGTGATCGCGATAAGCAACAAAACAAAAACACCTCTCGATGTTGAAGAGAAAAAAAAGGAAACACTCGTGTCTCCACGCGATTTTCGACCCTCCGAACATAATCCAATGCGACCAAAAAAAAAAAAAAAGCTACTCGTCGGTAAGACTTGCCTCTGTTTTCTTTCGATAGCTCGATGAGGATCCGACGAATTGTAAACGAGCGAGCGAGGGAGAGAACGAGGCACTGTTATAAAAAAATAAATGTGTAAATCGAGAAAATATCAAAGCGCCGATATAGACGATTGGAGATAAATGGAGAGCGGAGGGCGAGAAAGAGAGAGAGTGTGTGCGGAGAGATCGAGAGAGGAGAGCGAGAAGTCTTTACTTTGCGCTAATTGCTTCTCGGAATTCGGTCTTAGATAGTTCAATTGAAGTGAAAAAGAGAAAGAAAAAGGGAAAAAAGTTAAAAATTAAAAAAAAAGAAAATGTGAACAAAAAACGACGAATCAAGATCAAAGAATCTCTAGGAATGATTGCGTATCCAAATGTTTTTAATTATAAATTTGAACTTTGTACAAAGAAACTTTTACTTATTACCATCGACGAAGTAATATAATGATATTACGTTGTTTTTTAATTTTATATAGATGAATATAGAGAGATAGGTAAGACGAGCGAGAGAGAGAGGGGGGAAGGGGGAACGAACAAAAAAAAAAACAAATCGAAGAGCAACAAATTTTCCCCAACACCTGTTTCTTATCTGTTCAATATTATTTCTCATTTTTTTTAAGTATCAATGAATTTGCCTCGTAAAAGCCCCTGGTGTGAGGTCTTAAGGATGACGAAAAATATTGGATAATTATTATTATTACGCTCGCGGGCAGCACCCTGGGTCCCTGTTATCACGTTTTCTAGACCCGGAGAGAGGCCAAAGCCAAACCGCGTTTATTGCGACAAGCTGTGGTTTGAAATTAAGCAAAAAAACAAAAACGACAAAAAATTGAGATAACACAATAAGAACAAACAAATTTTATTCGGTATAAGGTGACCACCTTCTTATATTATACATACATTTATAGTGTAAAATATTTGTTTTTTTAAATAATTTATGAAGTGAGAGACATCGCCGAGAATTTAGAGAATTGAAATTGTGAGAGTCAAGAGGTAGGAAAAACAATGTACGGAGAAGTCGGAAGACACACAAAGAGAGAGAGAGGAGAGAGCGGTAATTTCCCTGCGTCTTCAAGCAACAAGGAGAGAAACGGGAAGCGTCTGAGTGGCAAAACTGCGCGTCAGTCGCATAGTACAAATATGACTTGTACATAGGAAAAAAACCCTTTGAAAAAACCTGCCCCCCTACCCCCCCGCCCCGCCCCCCAAAATTGATTGGTTAATTTACTCACACACCCACACTCACTCTGTATCTATAGTATTTATTACTTGGGTAGAACGTCATTATTGGGATTATTATTACTATTATTATTATATTAATATTACGAAATACAGTTTTATGTGTATATATATTATATCGTATATGCCTATCCATATACCCCATTTTTTCTGCATTGAGAAATAGAGAGACCGTTGAAAATTTTCCCCTTGCAAGCAATTTTATGAAGAAACGCGTATACAAAAAAAAAAAAAGAAAAATAGGAACAAGATACGTTGGTTAATCTTTTTAGTCGCTCCAGCTCGGGTTGGGTTGCGCATTGTACATTGTTTTCGAGGAATGGCGAGACATGATCTAGTTAAAAATTCGTACGAAATTGAAGGACAGTCGAGGATAATTTCCAGAACATTTCCAGGTTGTGTTGGGAGATTTATTTTAAAAAATGAAAAATATGCGTATCGCGCGCGGTGTACGAAAAAGCATTTGGATCGATAACAGTTATCTTTTACGCTGGAAAATGGCTTCAGAAAAAAAACTACTGACTATGTACGAATGTGTATACGTATTCCAGCGAAACTGAGATAGACATTTTCTTAGGATGGTCGCTAGTGATGTGCATTTTCTCAATTTGTCCGGACGGAAATAAGCTCGAATTTGCGGGTAATTAAGAAATTTAAGGACATTAGACAAATTCAAGGACATTCCAGGACTTTTTCAAGAAGAGAGTTTTAGGGCTTCAAGGACTTCAAGGACTGTTGGACACCATGCGAGAGAAATTTAAAAAATGGTAAGACCACTTAAGACCAAAGTAAGAAAAAAACTTGGTCTTTGGTGAAATGTGCTCCGTCCATTCGGATCTTGGAGAATGCGCGCTCGTTTACTTTCCAAGAAGAAACGTTAAGTTTTGCACTAAATAAAAATAAATATGCTCATCATTTTCGGCAGTTTTCCCCTAGCAAGCAATTTTATGGAGAGACACGTATAAAAAAGGAAAAAAACTGCAACAGCGAGATATGTTGATCAATGTACATTGATCAACATACATTGATTAATATTTTTTGTTGAGGAATGGCGAGAGAAACAATAAAAAAAATCGTAAAACCGTATCAGGTCTTTCTTTTTCGTTAGCCGAGTAAAAAAATACTGTCTTTGGCGAAATTTTGTGCGAGGCACGGATCCGAGCTCCGAGACGGTTCGGAGCCGTCGGCCAATCGTAGCGTCGCGCGGCTGTGCTCTCATTGGCCGGAAGCTCGTCCGCTCGGATCTCGGAGAAAACCTGCAAGCTGGAAACACTTTTCAAGGAAAAAAGTTACGTTTTGCGCTTAGAAAAAAAAATTGCTCAACAGTTTTTTTTCTTAAAGACGTCGACACGAAACGGTATTAAGTTTTCATCGGCGGGTATAATCGTTGCATCGTTGAAAGAACCGCGAGTACATGACAAGATGTCTTCGTGGTAGATTTATTCGACAGATAAAAAAAAAGATGAAAAAAAGTGATTACCTTTCTTTTTTTTTTCTTTCATTCGTTTAGTTCTCGCGCGAACGAGTGTAAGGCTTATTTGTACCAAAAATTCTCGACGTAATGTATACAAGTGTAAATAGTAATATGGTACGTTCTATCACTGGTCGTTCAAAACTGTACACTGAACGAATCGTCGCTTGTTACTTTACGGTACAGGTCGTTGGTTCGGTGTGACTAGCATTACGTCTGGCACTTGTTGCAGCATAACCGTGTGTATATATATATGTATATATCTTTGTCGTAATAGACATGGCCAATCGTTCCGGACTAGTACTCCTTTATCGTGGACGTTCGTTCGGTGTCGGTGCTCTCGATACCGTGAGTTATCCCGTACGGTCTCAGATGATAAATCAGATACTCAAGTACGTACATCATGTTCGGCGATACGTAATGGAATGATATAGCGCTGTCGGAACAGCAGTCAAGTCCGTCTTTGGTCTCGTAGTAAATATATTTCCAGTACCAAAAATTTTTGTCGACGTGATTGGGAATGAGATGATGCTCGGGCACGAACGGAAAGAATCTCCCCCGTCCGTGCGGATCCCTCGTGTCCATGGCCTTGACGCCGACTTTCTCCAAACACTTCCCCATCTCGACGTCCTCGGCGCCGCCGTTGTCCTCCCGACACTTGCTGTTGTCCGGCAACGCCTCCTCGACGAACTTTCGAACGCCCTCCTTGCTAAGTACGTAACCGGCGCCGCCGCTCATGTAGCCCTGCTTCACGAAGGGCTTGAATCTACAGCCGAAGTACAACGGCGAAGTGGGATTGTATGACGATAGCATGAATCGAAGATTCTCCACGATCACGTATCTGCGACAAAAAATAGATAAATAAAGTTCTATTATTCGCGGAGACTGTTTTGAATATACTGTACAAAACTCGTGTCAGGGCAAATCAATTAATTTTTTTTACTAACGTGTCGTCGTCGGCTTTCATGAACCAATCGACCTCGTCCTTGTACTTCTCGTACGCGTATTTAAAAGCTTCTTTGGTCTTCGCCCAGAGATTGTCTCTGCCTTCCTTGACCGGAAGTACCACCGTCGGCAAGCTCGGATCTACGATTCGTAGTAGAAACAATAATATAAAAATTTCCCGAATTCATTATTTTTTATTTTTATCGAATTTCATTGATAGTTTTACTTATCGAATTAAAGATTTTTTTTAAAACTCACCCTCGACCGAGCTCATGAATAAAAGTACGTTACATCGTTTACCCCACGTGGCCTTCACGTGGCGAGCTTTGCTCTGATGGTTTTTCGGACCGGTCATCACCCAGCATAGCACCCGAATTTTCTTCGCCATGTCCTGGGCGACTTTGTCCTCGCCTCTGTGAAAATCTTCGTCGTCGCCGTGGAATTTTACTTCCGTGTCGGGGCCCACCTGTTTTTTTATTTTTTTAAATTTCATTAATCTCTTTTTTTTCATTGATCAAAAAATAGATCGATCTAGGCGATTATTGACCGGGCAATCAAAACATAATTTCGGTGAGTGTACGATTGTGTTTCGACGAGCAATTTACCCCCGGAAAGTACGTCTAGACGTTACTCATTCCTTCAAATATTTGATTGAGACGTTCGCGTATTTAAACCGAATGTAAGCCGATTGTAATATGTCGAGTATTAATGAGCGCAAAAAATAAAAATAAACGGGAGTAAATTGTAGCCGTAAATATACATATTACAAAATTTTTTTTTTTTTTTATTGAGGAAGAAAAAAATCATCAGCGTCGTAAACTGTAGCGAAGCTTAATAGTGTTATTTACCTCCGGCTCGAGTTCCGAATAGTGATGAGGATCCCTAGATAGCATCGCGTTACCGGGCAGCCAGCTGAACATGCGCGGCGAATCTCTCGTGACTGTGATTAGGAGGCATGCCGATAGAAATCCAAATACCATTCCAGCAGCGAGTGTCAAGACAAATCGTCGGCCGCCGCGACCACCTTGCAAGGGATGGAAAACTCAGTAATTTTATGAAAAAAAAAAGAAAACAAAAAGAAAGAAGAAAAAGGAAAACAAACAAGCTGCGAAAGCCAACTGGGCTAATTGGGGGACGAAGGCGTTAGATGGGCAATGTTTGTATGTTAATAACTAACAAATGCAAATTGAAATAACGCCGTTAATGGAATATCTAAAAAGTAATTTTTTATTTTTCTATTATAATTTTATTTTTTTTTATACAATTTTTTCAAATAATTTTTTACTCACCGTCCAATCCAGGAATCGTCCGCTGCACCATCTCGTCTTTGCCCGGCTTAGACGCCGACTGTTTTGTATTTCCTACGACTTCCTTATTTAACTAACATCTCATGTGGACGTTGTACGTTCGCTAGCGCATGGTAAACAGCCGCAAAGTTATTTTTATTCTCTCCTCCGATAAGTTGCGTCACATCGTATCTTTCTTCTGTGTTCTGGAACTACAGAAGAAAAAAATTAAATGAAATGAAAAATGTTTCTCTACCGCAGATGTTCTTGGAATTCTTCGAATAAGGCAAACTGCTAAAGCGGATTCCCAGTAACGAAGAATAGAGCTTGTCGAGCAACGACCGTAATTTGCATACGCAGCACTAGGCACAGTTGGGTACGCGATAAACTGTACAAATGAAAATAAGTCGCGTTGCATTGTATCTTTCTCCTAGATTCTGGAACTGCAGAAGGAAAAATAAAAAGCAGAATGTTTTTCTGCTATGATTAGTAAGAATTCTTTGAATGGATTAGACGGTGAAAGCAAGATTCCTAACAACAATGAATAAAGCTTTGCAAGTAGAACAATAATTTGCATACGTAGCACCAGACACGGCTGAGCACACAGTAAACTGCACAAATGAAAATAAGTCAAATTATCATTATTATTATTATTATTATTATTGATTTACAGAGAATAAATCACAAACTTATAGTATCTGCATCGTAGCTATATCGTAGGACGAAACTAAGAACTCAGAGGAAATAAGTAAAATTTATATAAAGCTATAAGAATCAAAAAGAATTTATAGAAATTTTACAAGAATGTATAACTAAAGAAAATGTATTTAGTTAACGAGATGTAAATTTTATAAATGTTGCACTTCCTTTCTGTATAAAGGAAATAAAGTTGCTTCGCATTGTATCTTTCTTCTGCATTATGGAATTACGGAAGAAAAAGTAAAATAAAAATAAAATGCAAAATGGTCCTCTGCCGTCAATACTTAGAATTCATCGAATGGGCCAATCAATGAAAGCAAGATTCCGAATAACGACGAATAGAGCTTCGCGATTACTTCAGTGTATATCGCATACATTGCGCCAGAAACAGCTGAGCGCACAGTAAGTTCAACAAATGAAAATAAGTTGCGTCGCATCATATCTTTCTTTAGCAATCTGGAACTACGCCAGAATAAGATATAACAAAAATGATAATGCAAAGTGTTTTCCTCTACCGTGTGTTCTTGGAATGCTTTTTGATGAGGCGAACAGCAAAAGCAAGATTCCACGCAACAATGAACAAAGCTTCGCGGGTATAAAAATAATTTGCATTCGTAGCACCAGACACTTGTTGGGTCTACAAACCGCGCAGTTAAACTGTAGAAATGAAAATAAGTCGCTCGACGGTCCAGAAACGGGCCTAGTCGTGTAAACCAGTAGATAAAACTACATTTTTTCAACTGATAAGGCAGAGATAACGATATCTCCGGCATAAAACTCCGGGACACACGTATATACGAGATTAGTTTAAATTTTCTCGCATCAAGTTTTTCCGTCACGTGGAACAATAACAGAAAAACAATTGGTGCGACACTATTGAAATACGGAAATTACGTAAAATCGAGCGACGAGCGTAACGATGAAATTTGCAAACTAAACACTTTTGTTTTCTCACGAATTGTACGAGGATTTACGATTACATTAACGTTACTAAATTTACTCCGACTTTAATGACGAACCGGAGAAACGGCGAAAGGCTGACCTACCGGTTTTTTGTTGAACGGCAATTATTTTTATCATCCTAGTTTGTATTTCCTCGAATCCTTGGACAATTGGGTGGAATTTTATTTATACGGCGGGGTTATATGGTTCCGATATTAACATCCTCTTGAGCACATAGGTTCGGTGAAAAACAACAAAAAGAAACGAACCTTTTTTATTATGATTTTTTTTAACGCGGCTTTTTAAATAAGTTCACATACTGCAAGATATGTATTTTTTCTTGTGCATTCTAGTCCACTCTAGTCGCGATAGTTCGAACAATGTGCAATGTTATTCGGCTGTCCGCAACACTGCAGCGTTCACAGTTGATCGCAGTGATGTGTTGAGTACAACAAAAAGAAGTGACGGGGCGATGTTCACTCTGCGAGAAATATGTATATGTCAATTGTCTCGCCGTGGAGGGAGCGATTGTCAATCGATAATCGAACTGTGGCGGGCATGTGAAAAAATATTTTTCTTGTCCATAGTTAAAACCTTATGTTTTATCTTCATCTCTCGTGTCTCTGTCCCGTTCGTCGATCTCTTTGAGTTCAGCTTCGCAACTTTTCATCAGTTTGTTTTAAGATAAACTTTGTTTGCCTCGAGCTTATAAATTTTTACGGCTTATCCGTTCGTCGAACCAAAATGTTTTTCCTCCATGCATGATTGGAGTGTCTGCGAAACGTTTATCAAATTTTTCATATTACCGTCGTGCAAATTCCTTTCGTTTATTTATCTTGCGACGAATTATTGGCAAATTATTTCGCGCAATGTATTTTGGCCATAAGTCGTAGGGGCGCCGACGGGGGAGGGGGGAGGCGCCGCACCAGAGTTTCTCAACAGCTGTGTCGTCACGTGCCAGTCCCGGGTCTTAGAGAATTTTGGATTGCAGTTTTTGTTACCGACCGAGGAGTTGCATTTCACTCAATTACACATGCTCTTCAGCGGCAAACCTGCCGGCAACTCACTATGAAGATTGCACGCAGTTTCTCGGACGTATTGTATTACTCTGGACACAGAACAAACATTACCGATCGCGTTCAGAGAGACGGGAACTGCTCTTCTTCTTCTTCCTCCTCTTACTATTCGAGCGAAACGACGACGACGGCTCAGACAGACCTTTGCCCATTTAAGAGTACTCGGCCTACCGGAGTCCCACTTTATAAAGAATTACGCGCTCCCCGGACATTGCGCACTACTCCGTACGCAAAATAAACATTACCGATCGCGTTCAAATAGACGACAACTGATTAGACAGACCTTCGTCTATTTAAGAGTTATAGGCCTGCCGGGCGACCCACTAAAACAATTGCGCGCTGGTCCGCGGACATTGCGCACTACTCCGTACGCAAAATAAACATTACCGATCGCGTTCAAACAGACAACAACTGATCAGTCAGACCTTCGCCCATTTAACGCCATGGGAAATACTCTCCCGAGGTGTCTCTCTCACTCCGCTGCGAGCACCAAAACGGTATCTCTCTCGCTCCTGTCGCGCGGTCACGTGACTTTCGCCTGCTCTTAAGGGTGAACCACGTGGCCGTACGACGCAGTCGTTTAAGCGGATGCCAGAGCCAGTCCCAATCGCAATATAATAATAATAATAATAATAATAATAATAATAATAATAACAACGGAAGCAAATATTGTGGAATTTCTCTCATGACCGTATTGTAAATGTCTTGGAGAAATTGATGTATGGAATACCTTAATACATAGAATGAATCGTTAATGGAATCGTTATTTTGTTTAAGATGTTATATGCATGGAGTGTTACTCCATCGAACCTGCGATATTTGTACCTGAAGATTTAGGATATATAAAAAATATACGAACGATACCCGGGCTCGAGCTTAAAAGCTTCTACGGACAAAATTAATGTATGTACATAGTTTGTACTTAATCAATTAATAGCGATAATACATTAAATGAGACATAAAACAATAATAATAATAATAATAATAATAATACTAATAATAATAGTAAGAGTGGTAGGCCTACTGGAGACCCACTGTAAGAAATTACGTACCGGCTGCTCTACCTCGTGGTAGTGTGGAAATGAGCATCACAATTTTTTGAAATCCAAATCAATCCAAATGTGCGCAAATCGATGCGCAAACGATTAAAACATCGATACGAAAACAATCGATATGTAACCTCATATCGATTAGTGAAAAATATATCGATACGAAAACAATCGATGCAACGCCGGATCGATGTGTTCGGAAAACATCGAACCCACATATATGTATATATATATATATACATATATATGTTCGGTCCACCACTACTCTCGCTACTCTTTCGCCCCACTTCGTCCTGAGCCGTTCCATCCAGTTCCATCGATACGCAGGACGAGGAGGAGTTAAGTGGTTGATCCGCTCTCTCAGCTCTTTCGCTAAATCGGCGATACGAAATTTTCAAAATCTCGGTATGTCTCTGGCGCGCGACGATTTACGATGATGTGCGACCGTTCCAGTATCTGTCGCGAGGACACGAGATAATGCACAGATATACACGGTGAGAACGGAAACAACAAGTTCCGGAAATTATATTCCTCACTCTCGCTTCGAATTCTTCAGTTTATTTTTTGATATCTTTCGAACTATTCGCATATATTTTTTTTTTTCGCCGCACACGCTTTTTACTGCCCACTCGGCGACACTCAGCGATAACATCATCGCCGAGAACGTCTCGTGCAGCGAGAAAAAAAAAGATACTTTTGGACCTCGCACTCCGATTTGAAAAACCGTTGCTATTTTGTTTAAGCAGATAAAATTTCGATGCGAAAGATCCGATCGGCCGAGCAGCAAACATGACCGAGAGCCTCGTCAATGAGTGGCTGACCGACTGCGCGGATTTCACTTCTCTGGAGCTGCACACCTTCGCCAATACCCTCGCGCAGGACAACGAGATTGTCAGGGCTCTGTACAATCTTCTCGAAGAGCGCAGCAAGTACAGCGAGGTATCTTATTTTTATTTTATTTTATTTTTTTCATTTGTCCTTCAATTATTTTTTTTTTTTCACTGTGCGTTAATATTTGGCACATGTTGTTTTAACAGCAAACCGTATTCTTTTCAGCTGGTGGACACAGTATGCAATCAACTGTTCAACTTCTACAGATCCAGAGAAATCGAACTGCAGAGGTTCACGCTGCAGTTCGTTCCAACTCTCATATTCATTTATCTAAACTCCGTAGCTCATGGCGATATAAAGGTGAGCCGTTACTCTGGCGCGTGGGTAAAAAGTCCCCATTTTTTTGTTATTTTATGAAAAAAGCATAAATATTAATCTTGTTTGTTCAATGAAAGTTTTTAAACTTGAATTTTTAATATTTTAAAATATCGTTTTTATTTATAAACTTATATTTATAAATTGAACAAAGTTCAAACTCGAGTTTGAACCT
Organism: Stenichneumon culpator; assembly: GCA_964017025.1. Taxonomy (NCBI): domain Eukaryota; kingdom Metazoa; phylum Arthropoda; class Insecta; order Hymenoptera; family Ichneumonidae; genus Stenichneumon; species Stenichneumon culpator. The sequence continues at coordinate 11,075,935 of OZ024779.1, read as the reverse complement.
TGTTCAATTTTCGTTTAAAAACAGCGTTTTATTTTTCATAATTTCTTTTTTGAAGTTCATTTCGCAGGGGCGAAATATTTGTTAATTGCCTTGGTTGATTCGATAATTTTTGTCGTTAATTGTGTCTCCAATTGCAGCCTGACAATGTCATAATGAAACGTTTGCCGTGTCATCTGTTGCATAACGCGTATACTTTGACATCGTAAAAACGCACTCGTGTTAAGAAAAAAAAACCGACAAAAACACTGATCTCGAGCCTGTTTCTTCTCTGCAATTACGCTAATTTCAACGTGTCTGCAAGACTTGAAACGAACACCTGTTCTTTACTGTAGCACCGTTGGATAGAAAATATCGAATTCGTGCCGGTAACGTCGATCTTATGCGCGTCGAGTTTATAGACAAAAAAAAACATTCATGTCACCAAATGTCACGATACTCGTCGTCGACGTTCCTCGTTCGCCGATCGACTGCAAAACGAGGCTGCGAACCCGTTCTGATCGTACCAGAATCAAACAAAAATAAACAAATTTTAAGAAACATTTTTATAGAAATGTTTCAATAGAAAATTTTATAGAAAATATTTGTAACGCGATTTTTGTTTTGCTTTCAGAATTGCCGTTCGGTTGAGACTCTTCTCATCGGTCTGTACAATTTGGAGGTCGTCGACACGTCGGGAGAGCCGAAAGCCGTCTCGTTCAGGCTGCCGTCGCTCGCCATGCTCTCAATTTATCACGAGGTAATTATCGGCGACTGAAACACGTATATATCAAGGATGAGGAATTTAATGCCCAATTATTTTGTTGTTCAGCCCTCGAGTTTGGCACCGGCTTCTCTGACCGAAAGCGCGGTTCGTCGTTTCGAGGAGTGCAACACGAAGCTCGTCAGTTGGGGACCACTGCAGCAGGTTGAAAATCTCAACGCTCAGAATCGTCTGAAAGTCATGACCGCCCTACTGTTCATTTACAATCAACAGCTAAGCTACATTCACAAATCTGCCCTCGAACAGTTCTGCAAAGTCGCGACCAAGTGAGCGTCGCGATGTTTTTTTTTTCTATTCAAACTTCTCGATCGTTGCTTTTTATTGCAATTTTCTTTTTATCCTAAAGGCTCATCACTCAGGGGTTTACGAAACCCGGACACCATCAGCGTTCTTCTTACGGCAGCGAGTCGAGCTTCGTGCCCAGGCTCTTGCCTCGTATTCCAGTATCAAATCAATTTCTTCTAGAGTTTCTTCACGGTATATACTTCGCAATGTGAGTTCACGTTCCAACTTTTCATAATTATTCTTTTGCGAAAAATAAAGTAAGCAAAGCTTTTCTTTTAATCGTTTAAAATAGTTTGCTCAACCGAGCTTCGATGTCGTTTAATTAATGAATTTTTCGTTCAGGTACAACGATTGTTGGTACGTTGGTAGTCAAGCGGTCGAGGACATTCACAACCGAGCGTGCTACGACGGTTATCCCGATGTGATGCTCGTCACGAACGCGATAAGGAATTCAAGCAGTTCGGGACCATCAGGTACGGCAAGCGCATTTGTTACTCATCGGCCTATTTATACACCCCGCCACGATGACTTCAGCGCCTGCCGACTCATCGTCGCTTCCGGTCTTCACCATCAGCAAAACCCCTATTATTCCCATTTTTTTCATAGTAACGCGATTGTTAATTAATTTATTTTTTCCCTCCAGGACAACCCGTTATTATTCATTTATTTATTTTTTTCCCTCCAGGACAACCCGTTATTATTCATTTATTTATTTTTCCCCTTAAGTTATTGTAATTTACCCGTTATTATTCATTTATTTATTTTTCCCCATAAGTTATTATAATTTGCCCGTTATTATTCTAATTTTATCATAGTAACGAGATTATTAATTCATTCATTTTTTCCTCCCAGGCCAACCGGGCGAAGGTTCGATGGGTATAAGCGTCGCGCTCTCGCCGGCCACCGCGACGGCAACGGTCTCGAAGTCGATGATCACCAACGCCTCGTTCAGGACCAAAAAGCTACCGGGTGAGTACATCTCCTTCCTCGTCCCAGCATTTTCAAAAAAATTTGACAAAAGCAAAATTAAAAAAAGAGAAAAAAAAAGGCAAAGTCATCGCGCCATAAAAATTTCGATCACGATCTCTGTCCACGATCTCCCCCCTCTTAATTTTCTTCATCGAACATTCTTTGCGAGTCACTCGCGTGCGGGGACATGCTGTGTCTATCGTGCAGACGACCTCGACGAGACGTTGTTCGATTCGGGCGAGGCACGAAGCGTTCAGGACGACAGAGACAATCCGGCCAATCCGGTCAGCAAGCATCAACAGCCTTCGCAGCCCTCGTCGGGCGCCGGCAAGCGTCGCGCCTGGCTCTGGAAGCACGCACCTCAGTACTCCCTCGACGAGGAAGATAGCGGACAGCATCCATTGCAGCAGCAGCAACGATCGAGCGCCTCGTCGTCCCTGGAAAATTCCCGCCGCGAGAGCCTGAGCAGCTCTCACGGCTCGCCAAGTCGCAACTCGTCGCCGAAGAAGCTTCGCGACTCGCAGCAAGCCAAGCAACAGGCGAGATCCGGCGACTCGTCACCGAGCATACTCGACGAGGTTCATCGTAGAACTCGCAGGGAGGGAAAGGACCGAGGCGGATCGCCGGGCAACGAGAGCCGGCTCAGCGCCGGCGCGCGACTCTATCGCGTGCTCGAGGAACAAGCGCTAGGCGAAGCTATCGTCGCCTCGGTCGACACTTTGTATGTACCACGGGGCAGACCGAACAGCCTGTGCACCACAGCTGCACTTACGAGCTACACACGGTATCTTGTATTACAAAAAGTATAATCGTTTAACGAAAGGAACGAAAAAAATACTACGATGGAAGGAAGAGAGACCTGGCACGGAGTGTGTTTTGTCCACTGGGAGAGATGAATATTGAGTGATGAATGAAGCCTGAAACACTGAGCCGCTGGAACGAGCCATTGCCGGAGAGCAATTCTCACACGAGATCACTGCGATTATTCACACCGCTTGATTTATTTTACTTTATTTTATTTTTTTCATCTTTGTCGTAGCTCACGAACTTTTGATATTTTTTGTTGGTCTCCACGCGTTCGCTATCTTGCACACTTTATTGCGTTTCTTTTTCTTTTTTAAATGTTTTTTCTTCTTTTCTTCGGCGAATTTCATTTCAACTTGACGATCCTCTGACGCGCTTAAGGATATCTGGGCCTAAACGCCTTTATACTCCGTCGCTATAAAACTTTGCTACTTTGCAAAGACACTTTGCTACTTTGTAAAGACACGCTCAATCGTTCACAATTTTTCTCAGATTTTTTTACCATGTAGTTTTTTTTAGTAATGCGTGTATAGAGCTACGTAACGTAAACTTTCAGAAACCGGTCGGTAACGACACAGAACGTAGCGATTTTATTTTACTTCCCGCCGCTAACTTCTGTTAGATTCGAATAATAAACCTACCAGAGCGAAGAGCATACTGTCGGATAGATTGTGTCTAGATTTCGAGCAGATTCACGGTTTAGCTTCCGGAAAACCGCGAAAAGTCAGGGAAAGAAAAGTTGATCAGGGTGTCATGGAAAAGCCAGGGGATTTCAAAATTAGTCTGGGAAAAATATGTAATTTGAAACTTTATGATTCCAAAGATCATTTATATTTTGTTAAACTACAAAGTACATTCACAAAAGTAATATTCATAGTTGATCGACAGAATAAACAATTTATCGAAGATATTTTCTGTCCTGTTTTAAATGCATTTTCATTTGCATCATTAAAGTTTTTATAATAGAAGTCGTCAAAAGTTTGGTCAGGAAAAAATCAGAATGTTTTTTCGACGAAAAAATTGCCCTATGAATAAAAAGATTGCGTCTCTATCGAGTCGCTTGCTTTGTTTGCGTTTCGCATTTGCACACTGACTAGCGCGTTCAGCTTTTCGGCCTAAATATCCTTAAATCTCGCAATTTCTGCATAATTTCGATCTCAAAAATTGCTAAATAGGAAATAAAATTCTTGATAGCGAATGTGTCGATCGACGAGCGTCCGCCGACACGAATTTCTCTCGTCCAACCGATCTGTCGCTTCCCGTTTCAGATACACCGCCTCTGCCAGCATTTAGAAAAAGTCCCAGCCGCTGAGAAAATCTCGAATCGTCGAGAGAGATTCACGATTTTTTTTCTCTTTACCACGCATGACGAGAATGTTTCACATCGACCCCCACACCCTGTAATTGCTCTCTATCACCGTCTATAAGTAAAAAAAAATTATAATCTGCACCGGATACTTCGTTCGAGTAAAAAAAATCGTTTCGTATCGTAACTAGAGATGTGACCGGCAATTTTACCGTATTTTTACCGTAACAATATGGTACGTGACCGCTTTAAACATTACCACATTAGTAATAAAATCATATTTTCTCATAGTGATTCAAAATATCACTAACATAAAGGTGAAGTTTACAATTTTTCAAAATTTACTATAAATGACCAGTAATTTCACATATATCCAGATGATTTTTACCGCTTTCAACGGTAAATTGCGATAAACTTTTTTCACCGTATTTTCACAACACAAAATGTTGAAAAAATTAAATAAACAATGTCATAATGCGATAAAAATATGGTAATTTCACGAAATATTAAAATACCGGTATTTCCATATCTCTAATCGTAACCGGGCGAATCCATTCGCCAGCTTGGTTCGACCGTTGAAGATTATTCGATAAATTTATTTTTCCAGATGATATACCGATCCAAGTGGAGGATGCCGGAGGCGAGGGTAAGGCGAATCTGGTGTCGATAACGGAAGAGCAGGAGAGTAGCGCCGATCCGAATCGCACCGGTTCGGTGCGTCAGTCGCGCGAGATCAAGGATCGCTCGAAGATAACGAATTTCAGTTTGGGGAAGAAGCCGCGCGACAAGGACGGCAAAGTAGCCAAAAACGGTTACGTGACCGGCGACAAGGAGGGCAAAAAATCGAGTACACAGACGGGCGGAACGAAGGAGAACGTGAAGGGAAGCAGATCGGTGATCAACAACGATCAGCCCGACGTCGCCGACGGTGCGATGAACGGCACGGGTATGAAGAAAAAAATAACCACCGACAACGGATTAACGGGTAACAATGATACGAGCATGATAAGTCTCACGGACAGCGAATCGCAGCAGAGACACAGCGTTATAACGGGCGATGGAATCATCGACGGCGTCGAGCTCGAGAGTTCGGTCAGCTTGAGATCGCACAACGAAGCCGATTCCATGGGCTCTTCGGTACAAGTCAGCTCGGTCTAATGCACTGAATAGATTAAATAAGAGATGTAGAGAACTGGACAATTGCGGATTTTATTAATTAGTCGAGTGAAGCATCAAAAGGCGCGACGGCGGATCAATATTGTCTCAGGTCATTGGCGAAAAAAGGGAATCATTCTTGATCGAAATAATCGTATTTTGAACTCGTTGGAATTTTGCACGAGTGAAGAGCCGTTCGAGGAAAAATATATACACGTTTAAAAAAATTGTAATTGACAATATTAAAAATATTGATGAAAATGCTCCGGCTAAGATTGTAGGAGGGGCCTGATATAATACTCGATTACGTGGGCGAGAGTCGAAACGTTTAATCGAAGGCTTCGGCCCGTTTCGCCGTCGCGTCCCGAGATCAACATTCAGAGTTTAGATTTTAATAGATAGAACGAGACTGGGAACAATGTACCGAAGACGTAGATAAAAATTGCTTAGCAATCGCGGTGGGGGACGAGATGGGTTTACAGTGAACGTGTTGACGAAAGCGAACGTTCAATCGTGTTTTGGAGAAAAAAGAATCAGAAAAAGATCGATTCATAAAAAAAATATATACATAGACTTAGAGAGTAGATCTTGTTCCGTAGTAGCAATAATTCCAATCACGCAGTTCAATTAATTCTTTGCGAATAATGCGAAAAAAAATGAAACAAAAATCCGATGTCAACAGTGTGGTTCTCGTAGTGATTGAGGATAGAGAAGATGAATGCGGCCCGCCGTGGGTGCCTATTTTTACCGCTCAGGTTGTTGTCGATGTTGTCTCTGTAACTTTTTTTTCAACTTGTCGAGGTATGTTTCTTCGTGACGGTGAATTTAAGCGCTACGTGTTCAGGGTACTATGAGAATCATGGAAGCAACGAGGGAGAAAGTATTATGCAAGAGGAGATTACGGTGAAGGTGCACGAATTTCCCTGTGTGCTATTCTACGAGGCTTCGGCGCGTCGTCGAGTACGAAAAATTATCGAGAAAATAAAATCTTCGGAGAATTAATTTTTTTCTTAATTGATAATTGATATTAACGAATATTAACTGTTCTGTTCGGAAAAATTCGCCGAGGTCGGTAATCGAAATATATATATATACAATATATCTATATATATATATTTTTTTCTTAACGTTACGACTAATTTCACTGTACAGTTGTCGCTAACGAAAATCCGTTGGAATTGCGGGAGAGATATTATTTCCCTCTTCGAGGGTAGGGTGGGAGAGAAAATATAATGATAAATAATATATTATTGATTTGTCTAATATGTGAAGAAAAAAAATCACTGCCACGAGACCGTAGTTTAGACGACTCGATCGCGTGAAGAAATAAACATGCCGCGTGCACCGCTTGAGTTTATGAGTTTGGCCCCTGTCGACTAACGCATTCGATGAGAATAGATCGAAAAGAAAGATTAAAAGATTTAAAAAAATGTATTATATATATATATATATATATATATATATATATATATATATATATATATAATATTATAATTATAATATAATAAAGTGATAAATTGTAATACAGTTAGTTGGGGATACGACGGCAAAAATAAATTTGTCCGACACTTTCACAGGTGTAATGAATGAGACGCCTGATTTATATTATTTACTTGTTTGTATATAATGTTACACTGTTTTATGTGAAGGAGAAAAGACAAGCTGAGAATTGTTTTTTTTGCCCTCCGAAGGAGTTGAGCCGTAGAGTAACGAATCCGCGAAACGAAAGAGTTTGAAGAGCCGCGCGTTTCCCCCGTTTATTGTTGTACATTTTATTCTCGCCCGATGATAGTTATTACCTTGTAAATTTTAGCAAAAAAAAAACCTACGTGTTAGCTAATATAAAAAAAACAAAGAAAACAATTGTTCATACTGTCGATACGTGTGTGTATATATATATATGAAATTTCGAGCGTCTATCGCTGTGTGGAATGAAGAGGAATAAAAGTGAGATTGATGCTGAACTAAGGAAAAAAAAATCGAAATTAATAGCCGAAACGTGAAAGAACTATTCTTGTATCGACGAGAAGAAAAAAAAATCTTTTTCCATTTGCATTTAGCAACTTCGTAGACGATATTTTACGGTAGCTAGAAATGTATTATATAAAAAAAAGAAAAAAGAAAACAGGAAAGGTCATACGGTGTTTTAATCCGATTCAGAATGAATTTAAAAAAAGACCGATCAAGGAACACAATGTACATAATGCGCTAGCGGAAAGTTCCTCGGGCAGATAGTTCCACTGACTTCGATATTTTTTTCCGCGAAGCGAAAGGACATTTTTTATTTCTCTCGTAACTTCATTGTACTTAAGAGCGAAATCGTATCTCCGGGACTTCGGAATGTTGTCGAACTATAACTGCGTAATTTTGTCTCCAGCAATCGTGTTGCATATTTTTTTGTCGCCTATTCGGTGGAATCGTCGGCTGGTAAATTTGCGGGTAGGCGCGTAGATTAATTATATCGTAGTTCGTCCTTGTCCGTTCAGCGATCGAGAATTCGGCACGCCGAATTTATTCATTTTCATTTCGACTTTGACGTTCGATGAATAAAGGGAATAATTATTATGTATAGCGTATAAAAACGCCATGACGAAATTTCACAACACGATCTTTCGAACATTTTTTGATGACAAATTCTATGAATGTATCTAACATGTTATATTGTTCCGTGTAAAAAAAATATACCAAGTGTACACTTTAAACCGACTGTGAATAAAATCGATGAAGAGATAATAGAAAAATATTTTTTTTAAAACTACACTAAACGTAGATTATGCCGATACTACATCTAATTCCTTCATTTTCACATCCATTATTCACTCTGTCCATTTCCTTCGAATAGTTTCTGCATTTCACGTTCCTGAAAAAAATTTTCGCGTTCGAATTACAATGACAACGGGCATAAAAAAAATATATTTGATCTATTTTCGTAAGTATTCTTTTTATTCACCTTTTTTATCTCCGCATCGTAGAGTTCTTGACAATTTTTTAGGAAACTTTTGGTATCGTCCTCCCGCTGTTTCGTCGATGCACGAACCTTCTCGATCTGCGACAACATTTCTTGCTGGCGAGTCACCGAGTCTTCGAGCGCCTTCTCCAAAACTTTTTTCTCACTGCAAACGATTTCCGGGTAATAAAAAATTTATATTATTTTCAATATAGAAAAGTTAAAAATTGTAAAAAAACAGAAAAAAGTTACTCACTTTAACAACTCGGTGTGTTCCTTGCGAATGTTGGAAAGACTCTGTTCGCACTGCTCTTTAGCTTTTTCCAAATCGGCGTTGCTCGCCTGTTCGTTGTCCTGCGTGTACATCGCCGCCTCCTTCTCGATGTTGCTCCTCATCTCTGCCACTTTTTTCCTCACTTCTTCGATCTCCTTGTTGCTCTCGCTGCAACGGACAATCGGTAAAATATAATTGTGTAATTTCAGAAGCAAGTGCGAAGAAGCTGAGACACTAACGTGAGACGCTCGTGCGCTTCGGTTACTTCCGGAAAGTTGGCGTGTTGTTGACGAACTATCGAAAGATAACTCTCGATTTTCTCGATCGCGGGTTTCTTGCTTCTCATCTGCTCCTGCATCAGCTCCCGCTTTTCGATATGCAACTTCTTCTGCTCCATCACCTCCTGTAGACTCGCCTTGTATCGTCTCGGCGATCTCACGATCTTCGACTCAAGTTCTTCGGTCTTTTTCCGCATCTGTTTTTCAATAGACAGTGATTATTACATTATATTTAACTTATTTATTATTATTAATGTCATGTTACTATCGGTTATCTTCGCTCGCGCCCTCGCCCAGATTTTTCGATTTTTCAAAATCCATTCCACTTGCCATGAGAAGGAAATTTTCGGAATTTCGAAATCCATTTTATATGCTATGAAAATCGACAGGGGGGCGCAGCCGGGAGAGGGGGAGGGAAGCAGATCTCAAATCTACAATTTTCCAAACTACATATAAGATTATTCTTAGCATCATTATCACTATTATTATTGTTATTAGTATCATTAATAAAATATCGTCATGTGATGCAACTTTTGCGAAAATGCGTATAAACGACCCGTTTTAACTCTGATTACCAATGTGCATCGCTCGAGGTGCGCGAATGATAGAATAGCGTAAAAATACTTGAAAAATTAAATTAAATACCTTTATAGCTTCGGCTTTTAAATTTCCTTGAATCTGACTGACTTTCAATTTTTCGACCTCTGTGGTTTTGAGCCCGGCCTCCAACTTCGCGGCTCTGGCTCTTGTACCTTCCCTCTTTGCCTTCCACTGTTCTATCTCGAGCTGAAGCTGAAAGAAAAAAAAGTTCAATAATGGAAGCAGTTATGATCGGAAAAATCGACGAAAATTAATGTTCGCAGAGGATAAGCTTACTTGTTCCTTGCGCTCTAATTTCTTGGCGTGATCCAGGGCCATCTTGCTCTTGGCTTCCCTAATAGCGTTTTTCCTCTCCCTCAGAGTTTCTAACTCTTGAACTTTCAGTCTTGTACTCTCCAGTCTATCCTCTATATCCACCATCTTGTTGTTGGCGTAGAGAACAAAGTTTACGAGCAACTTCGCCACTCTCCGAGTTCTCTTCGGCACCGGGTTCGTTATGTCCGTGAGACAAAAATCTTTCAGGAATATCAAATTGCCTATGCTGGCGACCGCCTCGGAGATGTTCACAAGCGCCAACATCTCAGGATTTTCCTCGGCAAGGCCCAATCTGGTCAACTGCTCGAAAGTCGCCTGCAAATAAATTTTCCATTATTGTTACCAAAATAAGAATTGGGTTTATTGTAAAAAAAAAAGTTACCGAAGTATGAGTTGAAGTCTTATTATTAAAAAAAAAAACAAAATTACCAAAACATGAATTGAAGTAATTTGATTATATTAAAAAAAATATATCTCACTATCGTAATGAAAATGTGAATAAAAATGTTTTTTTTTATTGCTTAAAAAAATCTTCTTTCCTGTCGATCTTACCTTTTTTATCGAGGACAAATCTATGTGTAATCTGTTCATGAATTGAGTCAGGAGATTGAGAACGTACTCCTGCGTTGGATTCTTTAAGTCTTCTACGGTCGATGGCAAACCGACCTCGATGAGGCTCGCATGGAGCGTTTCAGGACATAAGTCCATGACTGAAAATAGAAAATAAAAAATAAAACATAAAATTTGTCAACCCTCTCGTTATTTTTTTAAATCCTTTTAAAATAGTTCACCCATTTTTGCGGGAGAACGCTGATTCCGAGAGACGATTCTTACCTGAAGAATTGCTTTATTTCTGCGGACTTGGATACGAGAATATCAACATTGGAAAATGTAAGGAGACCCGTGTAGTTCGCTGCTGCGGAGGATAAACAACGCGGGCCGTTGAAATTCGAAACACCGCACCAAAGAATATCGATATCTATAGAAGCGGGCGTTCGAAGCTAGAAAAGTTGGGGTACTCGGACAAGCTATCACCCCAACGGTAAGATGTCGCTACCGTAGCTTGCGTATGTGTATTGTACGGTGACTCATGCACAGCGGCACACATGCTTATGACTGGGCGGGATCGCCGGCTCGAGAAGGTCGAGAAGACACCACGCGCACGAAATAAAATTTCACGCGAAATATTGGACGAAAATAAAAAATCCCGAAAATCCCTTCAACAAAATTCCAAGCAAGCAGAGCGCTTGAAATAGTCGACGAAAATAAAAAATCCCGAAAATCTCTTCAACAAAATTCCAAGCAAGCGGAACGAATGAGTAAACTCGCAAGCACTTAATTGCAGACGTATAATCTTAGCATTGCGAGTTTTCGCCCGACTTTGTGCCATTTTCTTTTCGTTTTTTCATTTGTTATTTTTGTTAATGTCGATAAAGTCGCTAAGTCATCGGAGAGTAAGATCTTCGAGGAAATACGTCACTACGCTTTCAAAACCTCATTTTTTGACCGTAATTGACGTTTTCCGTAGAGATCGTAACTTCCGGTCGAAAAACGAGATGCCGGGTTTGAAAGCGTCGATGGTGTTGGGCGTACATTAATTCTACTATGAACCTTCAGTCAATTCGTAAATTTGTAATTTCGGAGACAGGTTCGTACTGTCTCAATAAACAACTTTAATGCTACTGTGATCGATGGTCGTTTATTAACGCAGTACACACACCTCGTTGATTTAAGACTGACACGTGTCATTAACGTTTATAGACCTCTTGCCTCGCTTTAAAGACTAAGTGTAAAACATATAGTTTAGCTATTAAACGGGGGATTCGTTATTTCTATACACAATAATCATATGTCTGTTTTTTTTTGTTTTTCGTTTTTACTGCAAGAAGAAAGAGGATGCCCTGTTGTCGATTATGACCATAAAAACACATAAATAATAGTTGTAACTTTTACCTTTGTTTTCTTTTTGTTTCGTCTGCCCTCTTCGCGACTATTGGGTTACTGTCGTGAATAAAGAATTGCCCGTTGACTGTTGTTATCGCCGGGAAAATAGTTCAAATCTCGCTCTCGTTGACTACGACACTAAGACGAAAAATTATAACTTATATTATGATACATTAAATTCGCCTCTTTCTCCTCTTCCTCTTCTTCATCGTCATCATCTTCGCGAAAAAAAAACTTTACAAAACGTAATCGAGCTCGTATCGAATGTACTGATTTTTCGGATCGTTCATTATACGCGGATAGCCCGCTACCAGGGCGTCCTGGCCGCCTATGTAGAGAGAATTGTAAATCTTCCAGTAGACGTCGCGCACCTTTCGCGCGGGATGGAAAAGACCCTGTAGAAATAAAAAATGAACACGCAATGTAAAAAAATTAAGTAAAAACAATAGGTACATTAATACAAATTTCATTTGTACGGCACAGGCGTAGTAATAATTCGCACACTTTTGTCGACGTGAAAGGAACGAACCTGCAGTGTGTACTGAAGAATCTTAATAGGTCCGAGCGCGACTCGAAGACCGTCGACCGCGTCCATGAAAGCCTGGACGAGATGCGGCGATGTCTCGAAGACATTCGGCCAAACGTGATTGAGCAGATGTATGAGAGCGTCCTCACAACCGAATCCATATACGCCGAGCGCCATGTGTTTTATAGCGGCGCATGCTGTCTGCCGATGAACGAGATCGCGATCCATCAGAGCATCCTCGAGCAACGGGCTCACGGCGTATATGTAATCCTTGCCCATTTCGCCGATGTACTCGAAGAGAAACGACAAAGACTTCAGCACACCGTTCTGGACGTTCAGTTCTGGTACTCTGTACTCGTTCATCAGAGCCGGTAGAACCGTGAAGGGACTGCACGTCTCCGCGACTATGGCTATCGCTACCGTCGTGCAGACACGGTTCTGTCGCTCCTGGACCTTGAGGTTGTTCAGAAGAGTCGCCAGTACATCGTGAGGCCTGCAAACGAAAATCATCGATTGTTGGACATTTTACGGATTTTATGAAACATTGTTTTTTTTAACGATTTTTTTTTCTTTTTCACACACCCGATAGCTTTGGCGATGTAGCCGAAAGTATTCACGGTCGCTCGTCTGATAGCTTTCTTGTGCGCTTTGAGCAGTTCGAGAAGTTCGAAGCATATTCTCATCCACTCCCTGGCCGACACGTACTCGGGTCCTCTGTCGGCTATCCTTCCCACCAGATCTATACAATTTTCTTGCACCTGAAAGACGAGCGATAAAGAATTGTATTTCGATGCGCCTTTCGTTTGAGTAATTGTTCGCGCTGGCGTAAAAAAAAAGTTCTGTTCTGTACAACGAAACTCACGGATTTCCTACCTTTTCGTGTCTGTTCTTCAAGATCGGTGTGAGCCTCGGCAAAAGATCTTTTATCGGCGGCGTCATCTTCGTCATTCCAATGACATTAACGATTGCTTTCAGAGCACCGAGAATACTGCCGAGAACTTCGGGGTACTCCTCGCCCAGGTACTCGTAAAGAACGACTCCCAAATGTCCCATGAGCTTCTCCTGCAAAGTGAATGACGAATTTTAATATAAAAATGTAGCAATAAAAAATTTAAATGAACGACGGATATAAATATAAAAATGGTATGTCTCGTATGTTACAAAAGATGATCAGTGATCGCGTAAACATACTTCCTGACAAGTCTTCATGACGACGGCGATTCGCGAAATAAGATCGGCAGCTTGTTGACGAACTTTCGCAGATTTGTTGTTCAATCGCCACAATATCGTACCGCAAATCTGCGGCAGATAAGCTTTCACCCTCTTGCCGAGTGTGTTGACTATCGTTCCGAAGCCGTTGAGCATAACGACGTCCTGCGAATTAAAAAGTAAGAAATCAATAACGAGCTCATCTCAGTGCTGTACGTGATAATTTTATGTTAATCGTGCTGACCTCCGTCGTTTGTTCCTGGAAAGCGTAGAGAATTCCATCGATGAGTTGTTCCTCGAGTCTCGAATCAACGTCCGCCGCTCCAAGATTTCCCATTATCTTCTCGATCGTTTCCATGACCATTTTTCTGTACTGTTCATTCTCGTCCTTGAGATCGTCGACGACCCGATTTATTATCTCCGAAGCGCCGACTTTATTGGCTATCTCGACCGTGGTGTCGACAAGCTGACGGTAATTTCGTCGGTCCAAAGCCATCCGATGATTCCAGAAGTGTTTGAAGAAGTGCGGCAAAATCTCGTCTTTTATGTACTGCGCCTCCACACCGTCCGTTCCGCAACATTGTTTCACCACCTGTAACGCAAAAAATTTCATGAATAGGTCGTCAATATATTTTTCTTGTGTGGCAATAATTAATAATGAAAATTGTTATTCATAATTAAATAATCGAAATTACTTTGACTATTTTATGGATGAATTTTATACCTTCAGGACAATTTTCTTCATTTCTTCGTCGGGCGATTGAAACTCGCGTATGAGAATGAGCATGACCTCGCGCGTGTAGTAATTCGCGTATTCGGCGTCCATGAGAGGAATGAGATAACCGATAGCCTTGAGGAATGCAGCGAGACCCTTGCCTCTGTGTGTTCTTATGCCCTTCCAGAGGGGCTTCAGAACGGAGTCGAAACTCTCGATACCGTAGGGCGTTGCAGCTTCGGCGAGCGCGGCTATCGCCAACGCGGTAATCGTACGGACTTTTTGTTGCTCGTCGACCAAGCCTGGTGAAACGAAGTTGATCGATAAGCAATGGTACAAATCATTTGAATATTGCCATAACCATAGAATTTATATTATTAATAATAATGATAATTATCAATTGTTACTAATCAGTATTACTTTTTTTATGTAGAATTTATTGTTTTTCTTACCGTGCTCGATGATTTCGACCAAACTCTTGAGATGTGGAAGTATCGCACATCCCATGAGTATAGCAATTTGTTGAACTATCTTGATGCCCGTGTGTCGGGCCTGCCACGATTTTTTGCTCCGGCAAACGGCCTTGAGGAAAGGCAAGAGCGACGGTATACCCAGAGCCGAGGCTACAACCGCAAACGCTCGGGCCGTTGTATTACGAACGTACTCGTCGATGTTGTCGATATCGGGCCTCATTGTCGAAATCATCGTCGCTAGTCCCGCGGCTTTTGCCAAATTTGATATTATCTCGCGGCCCTCGACACGGGCGTAGTAATCCTCGTCGATCAGAAGAGGCTCTATCACCACGAGGATCTGTAAATTAACCGATAAATAATTTAATTAAGATTTATAACGCATGGAATGAAATTACAGAATTCTATTACGTAAACTCAAGTAATTCCCATTAGTTTCTATTCAAATTAAAAAGACCCAAAGTGATCAAATTATTTCAATCACCTTGTGCACGTAAGGTCGAACGAGATCGTCCAATTTGTAGAGAATCCGATCGATGACTTTAACGAGAAGATGCCGCTCCTGGTCCTCGAGGGTGGGCGACATGAGCAGCGGTAATATCTGATTGAACAGCGGTCCAGCGCCGAATTCCCGAGCTTTGTCGGTGATCTGTCTGAGCGCCGCTTTCCTCATCGGCGGTGTGCCGTTCTTTATCTTCAACAGAAGCTTCATTATCTTTCGTTCCTTCTGCTCCTCCGGGCTGAGAGACTCCTCGTCGACGTCGACGAGCAGTTTGTCGAAGTACTGAGCGTCCTCGGGTTTCATGAACGGCAAATTGCCCTTCGGTTGATTGTCAACGAATTTCGCGCTCTTGTCTTCCTGCTGGATGAAGAAACCTTGAGGCGTGCCGGCCATCGGTGTCGGCGTCGCGGTCAATTTTCTCGCCGGCGTGCGTATCGGTATGTAGCCGGCCGGAGGCTGCAGAACTTTGTAACCGGGCGGAAACAGAGCGTCGAGCTCGTCGTCCGAGAGCGGACGATTTCTCTCGTCTATCTCGCGCTCCCATCGATAAGCCTGAAGCTGCTCGGGTGTCATCGACATCAGGTGTCCGGGTGTCGGTGTCGCGAGTCCCATCGCTTTCGGTCCGGTGGGCGTCACACCGCTGGGGGTCAGAATCGACGTCTGATGAGGGGTCGTCAAAGGCGTAGCCGGCGTCTGCGGTGTCATCGAGCCGGGCGTCTGATTCGACGGTGTCTCGTCCCAACGACTTCGTCGCTTGCTCGCCGATGGCGTTGGAGTCTCCTGAATGAGATCGCCGGCCACGCGGTCCGTGCGGGGAGTCTCGGCCCAACCGCTGTTGTGCCCCGGTGTTTCTATTTCGGATAAATGGTCATATCTATTAGCTTCCCTAGAAATCCGAAAAATCCGATTTCTTGCGCATAAAACCGACATTTTCAATGGCTCACTGCACTTTAGGGTCAAAAAGGCCAGCGGATTCGTGTTCAGCGGGAAAAAATACGTCGAAATACCGGGCGGTTCATTTTTAAAAAACCACAAAAAAAAAAAAAAAATTCCAAGGCTACCGAATTTCTGTCTCACGACATTCGATAGTGAGGTTCGAACTTGAGCTTTACGAAAAATTGAAAAACTCTTCGGAGGATTTTTCGTCTAAACGAATCCGAAAAATAATGTTGGTTCAATGGCTATAAATAAAAATGCTCGCCTCTCTCGGTCTTCGGTGTCTCGTCCCATCGATTTCGTCGACTGGAGACGATCTTGTCGTGCGACGGCGTTTCGCGCCCGGGCGTCACGGCCCCGGGTGTTGCGTGGCCCGGTGTCGGTTCCCACATTCTTGTGCTCTGACCCGGCGTCGCTCCCGGTGTCTCGCCACCCTTTCCGTGACCCGGTGTCTCATCCCATCTTATAGCTGCGGGGGTCACCTGTTAAAACAAAATTAATAGATAACGATATTCATTTTAATGCAAGAATGAAGAATAAAATGTTTGCACTCTTACGTCGGCGTTGTCCCAGGAAGTCGGCGTCGCCGCGGTTCCGGCAACTTTCTTCGCGCTCGGCGTGTCCTCCGTTTGGTCCCAACGTCCGCGCTTCTTCGGCGCTGGCTTTGGATCGCCATTCGTCGCTTTCAGTGTGCCGTCTTTCGCTTTTTCAGCGAGTTTCTTTCTCAACTGCAACGAATTAATATTAATTATTACGCGTCGAAAAAAGATTGCAATAAGAAATACGATTACCGTTTTATTTATTTTATTTTTTTTGTTTCTGAGTCTTTAGTTGCGGTTATTTTTGCTTCGTTTTTAATCGCGTTATTTGGAACAATTACACGGTCAAAAAAATTCTTATGAAATTTAATGTCCTTCAGAAATACTTCACTTTTAATAATTTACTTTAATTTCACTGTAAAAGTTTATCGATGTTTCATCACAATTGTACATTAAATTTAATATACCAGTTTTTGCATAAAAATGTCCAGTCCGGTGCATTAAATTTACAATTTTTTTTTAACGGTGTATGTTTTCTATTTTTTTTGTTTGTTAATTGCGCCGCTGGTTTTGGGCGGTTAGTTATGAAATAAATAAATAAATGACAATAGAGAATTAAATTTATACACACCTCCGTTTCCTCGACATTGAGCAGCTGCTCACGCATAATTTCCGGGTACGATCGAGAACCGATGTCCGGAGTCTTGCCACCTGTAACCACGAATCAAACGTCACGCAAAGCGTAACAATTAGTTGTCATAATTTTATCGATTTTCATTATTCGACTCTGACGTTCTCTCCATTGTATCTGGGTGTTTTTTAATATTCTTTTTCAATTTTTCTTGTTATTGATCTTTCTAACTTTGTTTTTTTTTTTTTGCCTCGAACTGATATATTTTGCCCTAATATTAATTTGTTTTCTCGATATACATTTTTATATATATTGTTGAAATGCCCCTTAATGAGGCTGAAGATTGCGAATCTCATAGCCGGTTGGGCAATAAGCGCATTGTAGATTCGTCAAGACTGCACAGACACGAAAATTTCTTAGTCTTTGTATTTTCAGACTTTTAAACAAACATGATTATTGCCCCGTCAGTTATTCTCTCGCTTAGCTTCAGCCTCATTTCGTTGACCTTGGAATACGGTGGTTAATATTCCAAAAAGCGAGCTACTGAATTCGCCCTCCCTTTCACTTCGGCCAATTGATAAATTGTCTACGAACATTTTTATCGACCCTTGAATAGATTTACTTATTTTTATTGATAATACTGCGCAATGAAGAACGAAAAAATTAAAGGAAGGCGAGTCGGAGAGGTGCAACAGTAGCTCGCATATATAATACGTACGTGAAGATTCGGTGTCACAGGGAGCACTGTCCTGCTCTCAAGTTTTTCTCTTCCACATCGAATAAATACTTTAGCCATCTAAAAATCAACTCATTCTCGTTATTAATAATATTTGCATTCAGAACCACTCATACTATCTTTGTGAATAATCATGCCAAGGCAAAGCTTATATATTTCTTTTAATTTATATATATATATTTTTCGACGATACGATGAAACTTTTCGATTTGCCGTGCAGTTACGACAATTTGATGACGGAAAAAAAATAATGTGAACAAAAAGATGCGGAGTGAAAAAGAGAAATAAAAAAAAGAGTGCGAGAATCGGGATGTAATTTCGGGACATTTTTTTAAAATGAAAAGTCTCATCGTCGATGCATCGGCAAGTTCTACAAGAGCTTTGCTTAGCATGGCTATGCGCAATAAATCGATGTCGTTTAAAACCTTCGACATAGTATCCTGGGCAAAGCAGATGATTCCAAATGTGCAGACCGTCACTAAGATTGGAAACAAAATATGTTCACATTAGTATGATATTTCCAGGGTTTTCCTTCCATTCGTTCGATTCACATTCAAACCAGTGTTACACAACGCGTCGAGCCATTTCCTATTCATATAGTTTCTTTTTTATGTTTTTTTTTGTTTCTTTTTTTTTAGATACTTGTTTTTTTAAGACACAAGAGAATAAAATATATTACGATCGATGATTTCTCCTGAGCGCTACGGATTAGAACCTGTACACGCCGTGATACAACGAGGCGTCGATTGAATTACCTAATATCAAAAAACTACATAAAAAATTGTATCTTTTTTTTTTTTAATTTGAATACATTTTTTTCCGCGAGTCACGACTTCGCGTCGCCAGCAAAAAAAAGAAAAATCGTTCGGCTGATCGGTAAGAGCTTCGTTGTATCTCGGCCAATCGGCGAACAATTCGAGGAACTATAGTTAACGTTTATTTTTTCTTACATTTTTTGTTTGTTTTTATTTACCTTTCCTTACGGACTATAAAAATTACGCATTAGAAAGTGATAACTGTGATAACAAACGATGTACAAACCTTCAGCGAATGGATCAACGCGCTCCGGCGAAATTATCATTCGTCTCCTTTTCTGCCTGTACTCATCCTCGCGATCGGCTATCGTGGGCCGACGCCGGTCGGCGAACGGGTCGTAGCTCTTTTCGCTCTGGAACGATAATCGATCGAATGGTCGTTAATACTCGGGCAGAATTTCAAAAAATGTTTTTTTTTGTATTCAAATTTTGCAGAGGGTTTTCCACTACGGAGTTTGGAATTTTTTTCATTTACCTGCGCAACGTCGTTGAGCAGAGCAGCAGGAGCATTGTAACCCTGTCTCTTGTTCGTACTGAACGTGCTAGGCTCGTAATCTTCATCCTGAAAACAAAACAAAAAAAAGAATGTTAATTACATTTTTTTATATTGCAAAATTAATATTCTCAATTGGTTGTTCATTGGAATCGAAAAATGTACCTCAATCTCGTCATTGGCGGCGATGGAAGTGACATATCCATCGTACTTGTTGTTGCTACCGTCGTAGATATCCTGATCATAAAATCCAGTTTTGCCCAATCCAACTTGCTCCTTCTCTGTAACGGCACTCTGAATCTCCTTTTTCTTGGACTGTATCTCTCGAATTTGAGCCTCGATGTCTTAAAGAAAGAAAATGCAAAATCACTCATTTTTGCAATATTGGCGATAAAAAAATCTCGATACAATTTTTTTGTTCCGCTACAATATTAAATGTATTTTTCTATGCCGATCACGAATATACCATTTATTTGAATCATGGACAAATATTTAATACGGAAAATTATGTCCCATATAAAGTATTCATTTTTCATAAATAATAAAATCGCATGCAAAAAAAACAACTGAAATTTTTTTAACGAAATTTTGAAGAACCATTAACTATTGACCACATCTGTTGCATGTGAAATTTCAGCTTGATCGGTCGAAGGATTCCTGAGTTACAGCGGTTTGAATTATTCGCGCCTAAGTCACACACACACACACACACATACACACACATCCAGACTTTTTTCTAAATGTGATTTTTCGATGTTCTCGAACATTCTAAACACACGTTTTCACTCGAATCTCGAAATTATAATTTCTTTCACCAAACCAAAGCTTCCTCGACGAGGAAGCAAAAAAAAAAGTTTAAAAAAGTTAAAAACTTGTAACTCCGTAGGTCCATGTATAACCTAAAAGAAATTTTTCAAGCAGCTAGAGATACCGAAGTTACGTGAAACATCGCAAGATCTTCAATTGTCGGGACGAGAATGTCAACGACATGAAAGTTTGGCGCCCGGTCGTGAGAATTTGCGTGTCTTGTCGACAAATTCGTCGATAGTTAAACAAACGTAATTACCTTCGTGCGTTCTTGGAATGGCGTCCATCGTGGCTCTTGGCAGCGGAGCGCGATGCCGCCACGGAAAGCAAGTTGAATAACACTGCGATATTCGCGAACCCTTGTGATCTCAGACCTACTCTCTAATCAGTCGATCGTCCACTCAACTGCTCTATCCAATGCGAATTGTTTTTCGAACGAACAATCGATCGATCAATCAACCGTAACGAGTCGCGAGAAACAAATTGCGATTTTTTCGGGTCTTACGCCGTATAGTATTAAATTGATCTCTATTTTGTAATTTCAAGATGGACGACGACGTGGCTCTCCCCCTCTCCGTCACTCTCTGGCACGGGTGTTCATAAAAATGATCAAACTATACCAATGATTGACAATCGGTTAAAACTCAGTTCTTTTAATTGGCGATAATTTTACCTCTAATTGTTTTAATATCGATTAGCGTCGGATCAATTAGGGTTTCGGTGATAAATCGTTTGAGTTGTACGAACGGAAGATTGGAAATTACTTTGATATTCGCTCAGTGTATTTTACGGTCATTTGACTCTATTTCACAAAGTTACAGTGACTTATCGTCTCTTAACATTGTTATCTACTCTCCGTTTCGAGAGTCTCCGGGCGCCCTTACGGTTTCACGCCTCGTGACTTTTGATCGTCGCCCGTCGATCAGTCTCTCATAATCAGTCGTCGTCATATCACAGCACTGTCTCCCGCAGTGCGCGTTATCCTTGTGTGTATCGTTCGACAGGGATTAAAAAAAAAAAACAATTCCGTGCATCCGCTTAACCTTTTCCCGATTCCGTCGTCAAAATTCGTTATAACGTTTCCGCGTGAGCTCCGATCTCGCGTCTCCGCGAATGAATAACGTTTATTCGTCCGTCCTCGGGTGTCATGTGTTCGTCTGTCAAAATAATTCACGTGCGATTACGCTGCTGTCAAGCCTCGCGACGTTTATACTGAAGTGAACAAAAATAACATATATATAGTTTGTCTTTATTTTTTGTACATATATTTTTTGTCTTCAAACCCACGGTGATCGAACCGACGCACTGCCGAGGACGAAACAAAACAAAAATTAGAAAGAAAAAAAAATCCGGGATTTTCGATTATTTTAGAAATGGTTAATATAGACTGGATCAAAAAAACTTATCCCTTGCACTGGCTCGTTTGGAACAACGATTATGTCGAACTTGACAAGGAACTCACAGCCAATCAGGTTTGCATATGCTTTATTTTTTCATTGGTTCATTTTTTTTTTTAGTTATCTTATCCACGAATCATTGAGAGAATATAGAGATAAGTGTTTTTATTAGAGTGTGGCCGTGTGGGAGAGGAGGAGGATGCTAATTGACGGTGCAAGGCGAACCTAATTGATCCTGCACCTCCGATGCAACGGAGCTGCATAGGGTCAATCGTTGCTGTAAATCGACATTGGCATTGCTCCGAATCGCATTAACTTATCCCTGTCTCCCCCCTCTTTCAAGTTCTGATCTCATAATTTAATGTTGTCCATTTTTTTTTTCTGACGGAACAGAGATTGTTTGATACAGGAATACAAAATCGTCATGACGCATTGTAGTTGAGGATTTCTATTTTTTTCTAATTCAAATTTAATTCAATTTATTTTTTGATGGATTTCTCCTTTTAGAATTGGTAGGCAATAAATTCTAATTGTAGAGCTCTGAATAATGAATTTTAACAAAATTATAAAACCCTTGAAATTTATGTTTTATTTATCTATTTATTTATTTATTTTTTCAAATTTCATATAAATGTATTTGATACAATGGAGAAATTGATAACCTGACCTGTGCCAATTTGCATGAGAATATTTATACAATCGCATAAAGCGGAGAGGAGGCGGCAAGAAGTTTAAAGGCCAACCACAAGTTACGAAGAACAGACGGACAGACGTTTTGAAGCCTCACAGAGGAAGAAGCCATAGAGATGCCGATGGCTTTCGCCTCTCTCCTGACATTACACTTGACATATATGTCTGATTGATTAACTCCACTTTTATCCACGAGCTTTAAAGGGCCGCAAAGAAAAAAAGAAGCTCTTTTGAGCTTGTACACATCTTTTTTCTCATTTAAGCCAAGAAATTTTTTTTTTTTCACATTTTCTTTCAAATTTTGGTGATCATTGTGCAATTTATATGACGGGTATTTCCCAATTCATACTCATTTAGATAACGAATTTATTTAATTTATTGTTAATTTTTTTTTATTATTGTTTTTGTTATTCAAGTATTTATTTTTATTTGTATAAAGTTTTTACGGACGGGTAGATTTTTTATTTTTTTATTTAATGCCTACGATTTTTTTACTGAAGGGGTACATTTTTTTTTTTCGAATATGTGGCGTTTACAAATTTGAGAATTTGCTTGCAAGTAATAAAATTAATGAATACAGATCTAACACAGCAACATTGCAGCGAAACATCGACTATTTTTTAAATATATTTTTAACATTTTTCATATTATTACAATAAAAAAAAAAATTCCGCAAAATATTAATTTCCTTTTTTTTGTCCTTGCAGCACGACAAGGAGAAACACGACAACAGAGGCAGGACCCCGTTGATGCTGTCGGTAACTCTGGGATATCGTGAATCTGCGGTGGTTCTTTTGCATCACGAGGCGAACGTTTATACCGAAAATACTCAAGGATGGAGCGGTGAGACAATCTTATCTGTGCAACTCGTAATCACCGTCGAGCGAAATCGCTGACCAAACTTTTACTCATCGATATTTTATTATTATTTACAGTCGTACAAGAAGCCGTGGGCACGGGAAATCCGGAATTGCTGCAGGCCGTACTGGCGAGAAGTCATTATCAAAGATACTGCAGTCGGGTCGACGGTATTCCCGAGCTGCTCCACAAATTGAAACAGGTCTGCCTTTTGTCTCGCTTGATCGAACAATCGAATAAATTCAATCCCGTGCATTATTAATGATTTTCTCTCATTGGCAGGCGCCTGACTTTTACGTAGAAATGAAATGGGAATTCACCAGTTGGGGTGGGTAATAAAGAAATTCATTATCCACCCGCAAAAAATGCGACTAATAAATTATTTTCAATAATATTATATTGGTAATTTTTTTTAGTGATTAATTGATTATTTTTATTTTCGATTTTAGTTCCTCTGGCATCGAGAATGTGTCCGAGCGACACGTACAAAGTTTACAAGCAAGGAAGCAACGTGCGCATCGACACGACCCTCTTAGGTTTCGATCATGCGAACTGGCAGCGCGGCAATCTCAGCTTTGTATTCAAAGGGCAGAGTGAGTTTCGTTTTATTGTTGCGTATTCAATACGGAGAAGAAAAAAAAAACTACGACGATCGATGCGAAAAGCTCGAACTATCGAAACGAAGATTCAGCGATTTTCCTTTCAATCTGATTTCTCTCAAACATTTTTTTTTCTTTTCTATCTCGTTTGTCTCCGAATGCAAGCTATGCCGAATCCGCCTGCGGCCATCTACTGCGATCGCAGTTATGTGTTCAGCTTGGTGGGACAGAGATCAGGTGAAAGTAGAGACGTTTCGTACAGGAAGTGTTTTAAAAAAAACGCAGAAAAATAAACTGCTACACTGTAAAAAAATTTTGTTTGAAAATTAATGAACGGTATCGGAAGCTTTTTTACATAAACTGTTCTTAAAATTTCAAACACATGTGCGTTGCAATTTTACAGTAAAATGTTTGTAAATTTCAGTCGAAAGATTTGTAATTTTAATATCTGGTATTTTTATTTTACGAAAAAGGACATTACAGATCAATTAATGTAAGTAATATAAGCAAATTTCAAGTTCCAGTATATTCAATTTACAATTTATTTTTACAGTGTAGCTACGCTCCCTTCGGCACTATCGCGAGCTCCCAGAGTAAAATCCTTCGTAGAGCTTTGTCGTTGTCGCTCGAACTGTGACGAAACATTGGTGCACCCGACGCTTTGTAATTCCTGCCAAGCTCGATCGCTAAAGGAAAAAAAAAAATCAGCGATGAATGTAGAAAGAGCCATCGGTCGATTGCGAGTTTTAATGTTTATCCATGAAAATTTATAGATGACGGCGCGACGATGATGGAAGTCGATCACGAGACGCGAAAGGTCTACGTGGAACACATGAAGCTCATAGACGACGAGAACGTCCAGCTACTGGCGCCGTCCGAGGAAGGAATTTTAACACGGCTTACGAATCCTATCGTAACGACTTACATAGATACCGATAAAATAAGTTTCGAGAGGTATGAAAATGGATGTAAAAGCATCAAACAGTGCGCAGAATTAATTGCTGAATCGATGAATTGCTTTACCGAGTATTTTTTATATATTTTTTTTATCGGTAAAAAGAAAATGGCGCAACAATTTGGATGCGATCGATTGTTCGTAACGGTTTTGCGATCGCGTGATCAAAATCCCGAGGTCCGAATATGAAAAATCGTAGGATTTTTTTTTAAGGCGAAAGGAAATGACAATTCGATTTTGTATGTTGCAGGAACAAGGCGGGACTGTGGGGCAGGCGTTCGGACAAGAGCGAGCCGGTGAACGGCCACGAGTGCAAAGTATTCAGCGCGAGTAACGTCGAGGTAGTCACGAAAACGCGTTTGGAACATTTGTCGGAAGCGGATAAAGCTCGGGCGCGAGCGCCGAGGACGCCGCTGCAGTCGTTTTTGGGAATAGCCGAGCAGCAGCAGGACAACGGAGCTGCAACGAGTAGCGTATGCACTATCGAAGGATTTACCAGTTGTGCATTTGTTTCTCTTTATCATTTTTAGCTTAACATTTTTTTTTTTCATGAACAGGAAGATTTTTCGAACGCGACGAGCAATCCTACGAACATAACAGCCGAGGAGTATTTCGATCCGGACGTCGATCTCGCCGGCCGCGATATCGGAAAGCCGAAGGAGGTCAACACGAAGATCCAAAAGTTCAAGGTAAAAGAAAGCAAGAAACAAAAATAACCGGGGAAACGAAAGCGCGAGCGGACGATCAATATTCTTTCGATCGATTTAAATTCGGGGCCTTAAAAATTCTTGAGATAAAAAATATCAAAAAAGTCTACTATCGACGTTTCGTGTTGCACAATAGATTGGCTTGTTTGACCGCAGGCTACGCTATGGCTCAGCGAAGAGTATCCGTTGAGCTTTCAGGAACAAATCATGCCGATCGTCGATCTAATGGCCATCTCGAATTCGCACTTTGCCAAGCTCAAGGACTTTATACAGATGCAACTGCCATCCGGATTTCCCGTTAAAATTGGTGGGTTTTTAAAAATATTGTTTTCATTTTTTCTTAGGTGCACTTCCGCTCAAGTTTGCTTTTCTATCTTTAGAAATACCACTGTTTCACGTGCTGAATGCGAGAATAACATTCGGTAACATATTCGGTCTCGATCAGGAGATCCCTCACGTGCGTAGAATACAAGAAACGAATCGAACAACCTGCATAGTGGACGACGTGTGTTTCGAGGTCCCGAGTGGTTACGTAAAGTTGGGTAAGTTATAACTCTTGTTTTCAATCTTTAAAAAAAAAAACAAAAATTTCGCTAGTTTAAAAAAAGAATGTTCATGATAAACTCGATTTTTTTTTACAATTAATAGGCGCAGAGGACAGATCGCAATTTAGTATAGAGGCCGAGGACGATTTGCTGCAATTCGCGATTCAACAGAGCCTTCTCGAAGCCGGAAGCGAACGAGACGAGGTGAGAAATCAACAAAAGAAGCCAAAAAAGAGAGCGCACTCTGGGTAAAATGTTTGCATTACTCTTGAAATTAATTGGGTTTTTACGATAAAGGTTGATATTTGGGAAGCGCTGAGGGCGCAGAAGCCATCGAGGCCGACGACTCCGAACATGACGAGCGAGGAAGAACGTCAGCTTCAGAGGTGAGAGAAAAAAATAAATGAATTTAGAAAAAAATAACTAAAGCACGAGAAATATCGTTCGGAAAGTAAATTTTTGTCCTGGAAACGTTTTATTATCAATTTGTTTAATTGTTGTCTAGCGTCTTCTTATCTCACCTTGTTTTTGCATGTTTTATAATTCGCACATGACTTTCTATCGATCTATCACTATGACACGTCTACCTGTACGAACAGCCAGGTGGGTCGTATAAACCCGTGATTAATATTCTGAATTGAAAAAAAAATCGTAGGTATAGCTGTCAAAACCTGAAGAGTTGAAAGAAATAGAACGTACGATGCCTCGAATAATCCTCAACTTCCCTGCAACCGAGTATTAATAAGGCTCGTCAGAAATTTCCATTATTTAAGGATGGATCGCACATACATTCTCAAGCAAAAGTTTAATTCGATAATAAAAAATTTACTACTTCGCCATATGCCAAAAACTTGAAAAACATTGGCCGTATCAATGATGTGAAGACCTTTGATTTTGCATAACAATAATGCAAAAAAGTTATGGACAAATTACTTAAAAAAAATTAATCATCTTAAATGAATTCTTTGATTTTTTTTAGAATTCATGTGCATTTTTTGAGAATTTTTTTACATTTCAAGCTGTTATTCTTCCAAACTTTAAAGATCGATGTACGGGCACGAATTTTGGATATATTTTTGTATCACAATTCCGTAGTTATGGCGTTAAAAAAAATCTTAAATGGAAAATTGAAAAATGTAAGAAAATTGTGAAAAAATTCATGTGGCTAGAACATAATGAAATCATTCGAAAAGAGAAAAAAAGGTTTACTGATTATTTGTTGAACAATTTTTATTACAGCAATTTGTTAATAACTTTTTGATATTAGTATTATGTAAGGTTTTATATTAGCAATTTTTATACCATTAACAATTTTTGTAATTCGCACTGAATCTCATTTTTGGCTGAGAATGTACGCGTGACGCATTCTTAAATTAATTATTTCCCCTCCAAAGCCAATCTTACTCATAGCCCTCCCAGAGTAACAAATCGAATCCCGGAATATTTAAATTTCCGACCTTCGGATAATATATATATATATTTTTTTTTCAATAATTCAGGGCTATTCAAGCTAGTCTGGCGCTGTACCAAGAAGGCGGTATGTATCCGCTGGACGACGAGTCCGACGAAGACGCGTGCAGGAGGCGAAGAAACGGTCAGCGGAACGAGGAGGAGGACGACGACGACGTTAACGACGAGATCGTCGACGTTAACGACATTGACATCGACACTTTAGAAGACACAGCCGAGCAGATGAGACTCGCCCTGAGGCTGTCGGAACAGCAACAGATCGAGGAAGAGCAGCGTCGTCTACTCGAGGAAGAAACCTTCCGACAAGTCCTCGAACTCTCACTAACCGACAAGTGAACGAAAAAAGGAGAAAAATTAATGAAAAATAAAAAAAATCGAGAAAAGAAGAGACCCGAATAATCAAGATCGGGAGGTATAAATTTTTTTCTTTCTTTACAAACTCTTCCAATCAGCTGTCGGGACAGACGAGTACGAATGGATCTTCCTCGGCCGCTCGCCACTGATAAATAAAAACCATCACGAGGATTATTTGCGAAACATAAAATTCTCGTAACCCCTAACTGGTAACGCAAAGAATTTTTGCTCGTCGCTCAATCCTCCGCGATATTGAACAATGTTTTATACCGAAAAAAAAGAAAAAAAAATACGAATACTATTGTATACCAAACATGTGCGTTAGGGCGAATCAAATGAGGGGTGACGAATAAATAGAATTTAAGAGATGAAAAAAAAGAAAACTTGTAAATGAGAATGAGATGAAAAGAAAAACGTGGGGTTAATATTATTATTGATACTAATAATGAGAAATAAATAATATTAATGATGATAGTGGCGTACTGTGAAAGTGGCCAGCGACACGATTAGTTATCGCGAATCTATCGGCGATTAATACTTTGCGTTATTTATTTATTAGCTAACGGTTTTTTGATATACGAGAAATTGAGATAGAGATCGACGGGCGGCTCCGTCCGAGTGCCTGCAGCTTCGAATTCGTAAGCTTTAAACCAGTCTTTTCTATCGCATTTTTATATGCAAAAAAAAAAACAAACAAAAATATAGAGTTTTAAAGAAAAATTAAATTTAACGGATTGACGATTGGTGGCTGCAGGGCTGGAAGAGTTATGTCGTTGCGCGAATTGATTGAAATCGATTTCGCGACCTTCGAAACTACCTAGGGAGACGATAATGATGATGATTATGGAATAGAGAAAACTCGAGACTCGCTTGGGACTCGCTGCCGGCCCGCATTCTTCACGATTATACATAAAAAAATAAAGAAAAGGAATGTTAAGATTGTGCAATGCATGACCGTGCTCGAGTGCTGCACGGCGGTGAAAACTATCCCAATTTTGAAAGTAAAATAACTGTAAGTTACCAAAAAAATACGACTGTCAATAAAGAAACGATTGAATAAATTAAAACTGATTTTCTTTGTGAGTAGATTGAATTGATCGATTCGTCGCTCCGTCGTTTATCAAGTTCCCCACCTCGATTTATCATATTGTTTCCTCGTAAAGAAAACTAAGTTTTCGTAAAGAAAAAAAAAACACTTTACTGCCAGAGTACTTGAAATAGTCTGAAAGTGCGATATATCTGTGCGTGTGACCTGCATCGTTTACAACGACTATAATTCGGAAACGCCTTGAGATAGCGATTTGAAATTTGGTACACTAATAGAGTGGTTACGTCTCTTTCTTCGGTGCAATTTTCATGAATATTGAGACCCGATTTTAGATTTTACGCGATTTTAAAATTTTTGAAAATAGGGCGAGGTAGTTTTAACTGTATGCAAATGTACTACAATGATCAGAGATCTTTGGTATTGAATTTGGCCGAAATCTATCGAAGCGATCAGATTTTATAGAATTTTGCGCTCTGGGAGTAAAATTCGGAAATGTGTCATCAGTGGGGGAAAATACATAAGACATGACTTCGAAAAAGACGAATTATGCAAATTTCAGTTAGCGATATTAGACAATAAATTTTGCGATAACTTGTGACTGTTTCAATTTTTTTAAACTAGTTATCGTCGGAAACAATGTTTTTGACTTTGGGCTAGACCGAATGACAGCAGGCGTTCTTCATAAAAATTTGTTTAAAAATTATTGGAAGTAAAAAACAATTGCGTAGTCTACGCGATAAAAAGAGTATATTTGTACAAATCTTGCGACGTATCGTGTACCTGCTAATTGAATTCCTCGTTACTTACTTCTTTCCGGACAAGAGCGATACCACGTCGTCACGAGGATATTACTGTATGCACACTGATAGCGTAACATTTCGACGAATCTTTGATTATTATTGACAATGATCGATTTGTGAGTTCTTGTGGTTCGATGCAGCTGAGCGTCTTGTCTTCCTCGTTCTCGCTACTCAAACTCTGACTGGGCTCTGTGAATGAACGAAAAACAAACAAGGAATTAAAAAAAACACACACACACAAAACACGATCGACATTTTTTGCAAATAAATGTCGATCTCTGAATATTCTAGAATTCGTATTCTGAGATATTAAAAATTACCTCTTGAATATTGTACCAAGTATATTGGCGCTTTGAGCGAAACGCTGCTCGTTCTTGTGCGCCTGATGATGCCACTTTTTTCTCACAGCGCTCCAGTGCGCTCGATGATCCCTCAGCAGTGTGTCGCGCGATTTTAATACCTGCCCTTCCTGTAAACGATTGGAACATCTTAATTAGATAATCAAGCTTTTTAAATTTTCTTCATACTATACCCACGTAATCGAGATCGAGATTGCACTCACGTAATGGAGATCGATATTGTACTCACATAATCGAGATCGAGTTCTTCGTTATCTTGAGTTATCGGCGACGGTACGCGATTCCGAGGAAACGCTTCTTCCCGCGGCAGCGGCGGTGGCAGATAGAAAACGTCCTGGAGCTCGCCGTTCGAATCGTTAAGATTCGTCGGGCTCACTTCGCTCACGATTTCCGGACTGGGGCTTCGCACCCTGCAAGTACAATTATAATAGTTAACGCGGTAAAGTAAAAAATCTCAAATTGGTGAAATCGTTCGATGTGGACAATTCAGAATAAAATAAATAATAACGGTAGATAGCCCCGTTAATATATTCCTGCTTACTAATAAGTTTCACGAATATCTGATCATTTAAATGATCGTTATTTCAACTATTTTTGCAAATCTTCTTGTAAATTGGATAGCCCATTTAAAAATGAATATAAGGCAAAACACTACTATTCGTTCCTATTTTATTTCACTGTGAAACAAGATTAGGATTGTGAGGCTGATTTGCCATCCATTATTAAGTGATGAAAAGTAAATTTAAGGAGAAACTTAAACTTTGGAAACTATAACAATAGTAATAATTTTTATTACAGTTAATGTGGCAAGAAAAATGATGCCAGTAAAGTATAAAAACTCAAATTATCAAAAACATTCTGGTTTGATAATTCAAAAGTTTTCCAAATCTCTGTAAATTTGGACAGCCAATCGCAGTACGAATAAAAGGCAAAACAGTACTCTAGGATACGTTTTTAACTGACTTAGGAACAAGATTGGGATTGCGAGGTTGATTCGCCATCCATGCCCTGCAGATAGGATACAGCGGCGTGTCCTCCCTAAACTGAGCCAGGTCAACGCTTCTGTCGAACAGTTTCATGACATAAGTGTGGTGGAATGCCGGATCCATCGGCAATTGCCTTCTGCGTCTTATCTTGCGATTCTGGTAGTTCGTCTGCTTGCTCTTAAACATAGCGGCCCTGGCAAAAAAATAATTTAATGATTAACAGTTCGTGCGTTTAAGAGAATTTGAGAGTACAAGACAACCTACATCTTTTTCATCTGCAGCTTGTACTCCTGCGCTTCTCTCTCCTCGCTGTCCTCCGCGGACGAGCCGTCGTCGCTGTGATGCAAAAGTTCCCGAAGTGCGCCCTTGAGACGATCTCGCGCCACGAGAACTTCATTGTCGCCTGAGAAAAGGAAAACTATGTATTGCGATTTTTTTTTTTAATTTCGAAATCTTACCTATTTCGTCTTTGATTTCTATCTTGACGCTCCGATTCGGCGCCGCGATGTTTTGCAAGCTCCGTTTCTTTCCCATCTGTCTTGCGGGTACGAGTTATCGAAAATGCAAACGAATTGTTATAATTGGAAAATACGACTGGTGTGAGTATGATAAAAAAAAAGAAATAAAAATTATATTGAATTTCGTTCGCATCGAAACGAAGGAATATTTTAAACGCACCTTCTTCGCGCGGGCTTATCCGTGCGAGCGAGCTTAATCGCAACAGAACTGAGTCTAGTTTATCGTCGACCAAGCGTTAAAGCCTCAATCTTTGATAGATAATTTCAAATGTGAAAGACGAAGGTTATGTTTACAGCATTTCGGTGCGCGGTCGCCATATTGCATTTGTTCGTCGGGGGCCGCGCATGCGCCGAGCGGCGCGCATGCGCGCGGCCGTCCAATCGCAACCTGGTAACCGAGGAAACAACCCCTAACTCGGCGAATCGCGACGCGGGTCTCAGGGTACACGCGACTTGCGCGGGAAAGCTCAAAACCCAAATTCCTCACCGCCCAGTAAACAAACAAACAAGGATACTTCGATAGTCGTTCGCGATAAATACAAATACAAACAATTGCAAAGGAGTTCTCGGGCTATTTAATCGCCTCTCATCCACCTCCATTCAATTCGCACGACCCTCCGCCCAAAACGAAAAACCCCGTGCAAACCCCGCGCCCCTCGCTCGACTAAATTTGCCCAAAGGGTTGGGAGAGCAGCTACGTGCCCCGAGCTTTCCTTCCCGCGGAGAGACGAAATTTTCCGTACCTACAGTCCAACTATACTTGCCCCCTATACATATATACATATACATATTTAAATATATCAATATAGATATATAAACATTTCTATATAGATATATAAATATATCCATATAGATATGCAAATATATCCATACAGATGTATAAATATATCCACGTAGATTTATAAATATATCTATATGCATAAATGCATGTGTACGCATATACATATGCATTTCTAGTGTATAAAGGGGTGGTCCACGAACGTCGCACGACAGCGAGCGGCGAGTTGGTATGGAGCGAGGGAGGATCGATCTAGAAAGCAGGAGTCGTCGCAGTAAGCGCCGGGAAGAAGCCGAAGCGTTTGTGTGCCGTAAGGGGGGAGGGAGGGAGGGGGGGTTGGTTGGAGGGAGGACTTGTCTCGCTGCACGATAAAACTGGAGGTGGTAGTAAACTGCTCAGCATCGGAGAGTGGCGCATGGGGTGGGGAAGGGGAGGGGGGGGGGGAGCTAAAGTTTATAGAACGCTAACAGTTCGCAACGCACACACAACTATCGGCCTTCGGTTTCTCTCCTATCCTCTCCTCCCGTCGACCCCTCCCGGACGGCGCGTGCGCGGCGCGTCGCTCGCTCGCGCGCCCCTCTCGTACGCGTCGAGAGGAGCGCAGCGTCTTGGTACGGGTGCGATTTTGCGTTCCGAGCGTGACAGAGCGGCACCTGGCGGATATGGGACTATCGGGCGCGTCCAGGTAGCTCCGGGTGTAGCGGTCGGTGGTTCGTCCATCGTGGACTCGTGACCGACGGCCACGTCGTCGTTATCCTCTCTCTCTCCGAAAAAAAACACACACACTCTTCGTCCGTGAAACTCGTTATCATCGCAACGTAATATTTCACATATAAATTCCATTGGTTTTTTGTTTTTTTTGTTTTTTTAATCAACGAAACGAAGATAAGGCAGAGACATCTGCACGAGAAGAGGAAGGAAAATATTTTTTTTTTATATATAAAATATATATATATGTGTGTGTATATATATATATTTAAAAAATTTAAAAATTAATAAAATTTGCGGTAGGAAGTTTTCGTCGGGTTCGGTCTTCACGTCTCTCGTCGTCTTCGTCGGGGCGGTTTCCCTCGGCTCTTTTTTTTCTTCTCTCTCTCTCTCTCTCTCTCTCTCTCTCTCTATCTATCTCTGTCTCTCTCACACGCTCACCTCTCTCGTCGTTGTCGTCGGCCACTTCGAGTGAAGAATCTCGTCGCGGTCCGCGCTTGTTGCCTCATCATCCACTACGGGCTTGAACCCTCGCCCACTCTAACATTTGCTCACTCGATCTATCTATTCTATCCGCTCTGTCTATACAATCGGTCGTTGTTAACGTCTCGCGATTTTCGCCGATGAAAATTCGGGGTTTGAACGTTAAAGAAAATAAATAAAAAAAACAACAACAACAAAAACAACATAAAAATAAATATACCTTTAACGATAATAATAAAAGGAAATAATAAAAAGAAATAATGAAGATAATAATAATGAATGTCGAATAAATAGATAATACTTGAGGGAAAAGTGCAGAGTGCCAGCGCAGTGTTTGTCGGTAAAGGAAGAAACTAAAGGAAGCGGGGGAGGGAAGAGGATTGTGGGAAAAGGTTTCGTTCGCAAGGGAGAGAGAGAGAGAGGGGGGATGAAAATTTGGTAACGTTTGATAATCGTCGAGGAATAACGCCGAGGGTGTTTTGGACCGGTGTCGGAGCTCGATCGTAAGCCAGGAGCGGCGAAAGCCTTCGAAGGGAGGGGGGGCAGCAGAAGGTTCGCAGTGACGGTTGTTACATCCTGATGCTGCTCCGTTGTTGCTGCTGCTGCTGCTGCTGCTCCGAGATAATAATTTGAAGAAAAAAAAATTATAACGAAGGGACATAACGAATCGTAAAAAAAATTTCTGCGAACTATCGCAAGTCAAAAATAAAAAAATAAAAAAAAATAAAAAAATAAAAAATGCTGCGTGTGTGGAAAAATCGTAGAGATACGAATTTTTGAACAAGTGCTCGTGGGACGGTCCCCTACCTGCAGGGATATGACGTAATGGCAAGAGAGGTATGAAAAACAGAAACAAAAATTGAATTCACCCTCACAGAGACAGAGAATAAAAAAATATTTAAAAAAAAATGTATCATTTTTCCTCTTCATTTTTTATTTCGGAGTTTAAGGCAAAAGGCGATTTCCTTTCCATAATTTTTTTTGGTGACTTTTTCCGCCCTTCCCTACGTTTGACCTGCATTCCGCTCGGTCGGCCATGCAGATGAGGTTTGAACCGCGAGATGCGCGCAGCTCGGCAATAATGAGTTTTTGTTGTAGTTTACACTTTATTCGCTCGTTATCTCGCTTCCTATGCGCTTTTCTCCTGAACTACTTTTTTCCCCTTTAAAATTTTTTTTTTTTTTACGGATCTCCCTCCCCGGCTCCGCATCGCTCGGGCTCTCCCTCGCTCTCTCTTGTTCTCGTTTCCATTTCGATCCTTTCATTCTCTCGGGTTCGTGCGCCCTCGTCCCTCTCTCCGGCGTACACACTACGAGACTACGAGGTGTGCACCTGCGGCCTGCGTAGAACACGGTGCTGCTGCCGCTGCCGCTGCTGCTACTCGGCCAATGGACCCTTCCCTGTCCCAAATACTTGACGTGACCCAGTTTCCCTGGTAGATAACCCCGTGACACCAACCGCGTTCGACTTCCCTGATTGAACGTCGCGCCCTATTCGACGCTTTTATCCCTCACTTTCGTTATAAATTTTTTACTCAAAGAATAACATTTTGTTAATAAATTATTCAAAATTAAAATGTCGAGGGCGGATCGTTTCTACGGGCGTTGTGTTTTTTACGAATAGCAAAATGATCGTCGACATAGCGTATAGGGTGGGTAGATTAATCGCCTTTTTTGTCGAATTAAAAGGGCGAGGGAAGTGTGCAATTTTCTCCGATGGTGCAAACGCGGTTTTCGAAAGGTGTTTCGTGTGTTTGTGTGTGGGTGTTTTTTTTTTTGGTTCTTCGAGAGTGTGCGGACCATATTTTGCGGGGTTTTTCGAACGGACTTCCGGTCTTGGGTGGATGAGCGGAATTTTGTTTTGTTGATCACATTTTGTTTAGCGGATTTGCTGGTCTTGTTTGAAGGGTTTTAATATTTTGGGTATTTTTCGAACTACTTCCGGTCTCGGGTGGACTACTGGAATTTTATTTTGGTCATCAAATTTTGGTGGGCGAGTTTGCCATTTTCATATAAAGGGTGGAAAACGTTGTCTTTGTAGCTTAAAAAAAATTATTCCATACGTGAGTGTTATTCTTGGTTGATTTTATTGCGGATTATGTGCGGAGTGTTTTGACTAAATCTTGTCGGAAAATTGTGGAATTTTCTTAGATGGGTGTAAACATTATTTTAGACTTAAAAAAAATACTTTACTCCCTTCGCCTGGACGATTGATTACCTGCATCGAATTTCTTTTTTTTATTATTCCGTTTATTTTCCTTGAGAAAATTGTCTGCAACTGCGCCCAGACACAAGACAGTGTCTCTGCGGTGCCGGGGAATCGCTTCTGCTCGCCGTTGCAAAACCCAAGAGAGCATCCGACCATTTTACAGTTTCTCTCTCGCCGACGTTCCTGATCTCGAGGTCAAATTGTGTTTTTCATTTTAGCAACGTTTCCATCCTTTATTTATTTATTGTTCTCTACACGCGAGAGCGCACTCGAAACCTCGTAAATTCTACATTATTATTATTATTATTATTATTATTATTATTATTATTATTGTTATTATTGTTATTGTTATTGTCGTTGTTTTTGTAGTTGTTATCTTGATTCAGAATTCTGAGACAGATTTTTTTTTGGTAATCATTTAAGCCTTTGCTTGTGGTTAATAAAAGACAAAAAAAATTGTGTCGCGGAGGGTTGGAAATGTTTTTTTTTGGATCTCGAGAATGATTGAATCAGGTCAGTGTTTTCGACCATAAGTTGCGCGTGCGCCTGCGCTCTGACCACTTAGCGCCACCCCTGTTGAAAACGAGGGGTGACCCAAACATAATTTCGCCTCGGCTTGTTCACCATCATCCTCCTCGGTCGCCTCCATCCACCCTTCCTCTACGTTATTTTAACCCGTTACTATTTTTTTTTTTTTTTTTTTTCTTAGCGCTCCGAAGGCTTTATAATTTTCCGTGCAATATTGCTTCGCGGGGTTGTTCGGGGAGGGGGCGCGAGCGCGAAGCCGCATAGCGTCGGGAGGGTGGCGGAGAGAAGACGAGCGTTGTTGATTACTCGATCGGCCAAAGGCCCGAGTGTCGCAAATTATTCCTTCGAGACACGATTTTTATTTTTTATTAATTTTTTTATTTGGGATAATTGTCTAATTAAAAATTTGGTCATTGGAGGTTTGAAAGATTTTGAAAAAATTCTCGAGATATCGTATCGACCTATTGTGAATGCTACAAAAATTTCGTGACGATTCGTCGACCCGTTCGAAAGGCGAGCAATTTTTTTCGAAGATGTAGGAACGAAAAAATTGCGCCAGATAAATTAAAGCTCGAAAGACTAAAATTTATATTAAAGATTTTTGGTTCCTGTTTTTGTTTATACTAAAGCTTACACGGTAAAAAACTGTACATGTAATACATTTATATTTGTCCACAAACGTTCACAATGATTTTCTTGTTAATTTTGCAAAAAAATATTTCCAAGATTAACGAACATTTTTGTAAAATTAACAAGAAAAGAGTTGTGGACTTTTGTGGACAAGAAACTTTGGTAGCTATTTTGCAGTGTATTTTTTTTCCCCGCAACCGGACTGACCCACTGAGCGACGAGGGAGCCGCAGTAGTAACCTCCCGTGCAGCTCAGACCCACCTTACACCAGGTCCTTCCCTGTTCTATCCCGCGGACGTTGGAATATTTCTTCTTGGTCCTACGTTACGATCCTCTTTTTTCACTCTCAACCCATCAATATTTTCCATCCACAACCGCTTATTTAATTATTACCAAAACAAAAAAGAAATCAACCGAATAACTTTATATGTATATATCGCACGCCTGGAACAACAGTGTAACAATTTGTATGGTAATTCCATAAGAGATCATACACTATTATTTTAGGGATGCGATATAGAAATTTTTCATCATTTAATTATTACCAAAATAATGTTTAAAAAATCAAACGAATGACTAAAAATATTTAAAACAATTTAGCTGTTATAAAAAAATAAATAAAAATTTGATGCGGTAGCGGGCATCGTATAAGCGGCGCGTTGCATTCCGCTGCACTCTTATCCTCCGATTTATCGGCTTATCGATATTACACAGACACTCACACACACAACAGATCCGTTACAGTTGTTCCACATAGTGTTTACTTCGTTCATAACGCTAGCATCATCCTCTTCTTCGCTGTTAATTATAAGTATCAACGACAAAGCCAGGGGAGATAAGCCGGCCGAGTGGGATGCGCGCTGAGAAAATTAATTTTCCATTGACCCGATATGGACACTCCAGTTAACATCTGGGCGATTAGAGATTGTAAAACGAGATACGAGACGAGGCGGGACGGGACCGGAGCTTAGCGAGTGGAGTGGCCACGAGCACAGCTTTAAATACATATTCCTAGCTCGTCGCGGACGAAGAACCTGCAGGGGTGGTTTTCTTCGTCGTGGATACGTGCCGTTTAATATTTTTATTTTTTTTTTCACCCTTGGCACAGTTTCGCGGGGACACTTCAGCCGTTACGAGCTCCGATTCGCTCTGCGTGGCGCGAGCCGCGAGATAAAATTAATTCTTGCCTTTTTTATTAATAATTTTTTCCTTTTTTTATCAATAATTTTTATCACTCTTGGAATTTATTTTTACTACGACTCCGCGTAGCCTTCAAGTTGCCCTTCACGTACGGCGAACTTCTTGGCGATAGAAAAAAATAAATGAATAAACAATCTCCCAAATAACAGCATTTAAGTTCGTATTAATTAATTTTTTTTTTAAGACCGAAAAAACACTTCGTGGCAACCGTGCTAATTTTTTTCAGATTTTGTTTCTACCGTTTTGTCGATATCCGAATTTTCCGAAGATTGCGGTGTTAAAAAAAAATGAATATCCGTCGTAGAGCGCGTACGTGAGGGGTCGAAGAACGTTGGTAAAGATTTTACGTGCGTGCTAAGTATAATTGATTTAGTGGAAATGTGTTGGAGAGTCCCATTTGTTTTAAATATATATATATATATATATATAATATATATGTGTGTACACTATGCATCTACTGTGCTTCCTTAGCAGGTCATGCTTGACGTTTGTGATGCAGGAGTTACGGAGCAAGAGACCTTTCAAGATATGGGACAGCTGGCGTAACGTGCGAAAAGGGCTGGTCGTAAGCAACTTCGAAGAGCTCATACATAGGGGTGAGAATATCATTTTGATTTCATTGACCAAAAATGTACACCCCGTTCGACGAATGAAAATTAAGTTGATTGTAAATTGAAGAATTTTCTTTTGGCAACCGCTAATTTTTAATTGAAAAAAAAAAAAACAAAAAACAAAATCGCAGGAAAGGAAAAATTGGGCGTGCCACAGAACGAGAACGTATGCCTGGTGCTAGAGTCAGACGGGACTCAGGTGGAGGACGGCGAGTACTTCAAGACACTCGCAAACAACACGATACTGCTGTTGCTGAGGCATGGCGAACGTTGGTGTCCCACAGGGGTTGACATCATTCGTGCCGGTACGTAAAATCATTGCTCCCCCCCTCGTCCTATTTTTCACCGCTCATTGATGTTCACTGTAATGCGTACGTTGTGTGCAGGGTAATTTGGGACGAATATCGGTCTCGTCAATTAAGTACGAAACCAAGGTTTGAAGTTAAGATCAACGAAATCGAGTCTAAAGTCATGGTCGATTTTAAGCACGGAATCAAATTCAAAGTTAAGATAAAACTTAAGCACGAAATCAAGTTGAGAGTTGAGATGAAAGTTAAGTACGAAATTGAGTTTAAAGTAAGGATGAAACTTAAGCACAAAATCAAGTTGAAAGTTAAGATCAAACTTAAGCACGAAGTTGAGTTCGAAGTTAAGATCGAACTTAAGGCCGAAATCAAGTTCAAAGTTAAGAAAGTTGAGCGAGAAATGAAGTGTAAAGTTAGGATCGAACTTAAGTACGAAGTGAAGTTTGAAGTTAGGATCTTCGGACCTGAGCACGAAATACAGTTTTTAAGTTAACATCGAAGTTAGTAACGAAATGAAGTTTAATGAAGTAAATTTCGAGGTAGATATTAATTCTGACTCACCCTGTACTCAACGTTTCCATACCCAATGTGTTCATACATCTCGATGTATTTTCTGTCAAACCTTCCTCACATTCCATACACAGGCTCGTATTATGTACACCTCTTTGCGACAATGGGCTGCGCAACGGTATTGATGTATGAGAAAACGTTACAACCACTGCCATCCAGGGCGTTGCACATTATAACGTTACCACTGTGGTGACGAACGAACGCGATAGACTCTCCACTAGTTTCCTAGCGATAAACTTGTTTCACTTTGTTCGAGCTTGTGCTCAGGCTCACTCTGCACTCTGTGTGTGGGCTTCACGGGGAGAATTCATGGCGAGGGAAACGTGAAAAGAGCGTAAGCGAAGAGACCCGTAGTTGTTGCGCGCTCGGGATCATAGATAATAATGGCATTAACGCTCGCAGGGGATTCAGTAGTGAAGGTCGGTTTTCGTCAGACGTGGCTCCAAACGCGTTTTCCTTCGAAAGAAGAAACATTTTAAAAACGACCAACACTTTACTATGTAAAGTGTAGTAAATAATTCAACGTTATTTGCTGCCTTAAAAATTTGACTTCAAATCGTCGGATTTACAGTCGCGAGATCTATATTTAGTCTGATCAAAATTTGTTTACTTACGATTACAAGTGTGACCCAAAAGAGCAAAAATCCCATCGTCTCACAACTTGCCTTGCGTCTCATTTATATTCATCTGCCCCCCCCCCCCCCCCCCATAAAAGTATCGTTCTTTCGAAAAAAGAAAAGAAAACTAATTCAAAAATGATAATAATAAAAAACGATAATAATAAAAAAAATGGTGTGTACCGCAGCAATTTCCGCAATATCGAAGATAGTTTCCCGGAGGTGAGAATTTATGGCAAGAGAAACGCGAAAAGAGCATAAGAGAAGAGAACCATAGTTGTTGCATGCTCGGCGATCATAGATATTAATGGTATTACCGCTCACAGGGGATTCAGTAGTGAGGGTCGGTTTTAGTCAGACACCGTTCAAACTGCTTTTTCTCCCGAAGGGAATTTTTCTTTAATGCCCGTCACTTTACCGAAGTTTTCGTACACAATTCAAGGTTGTTTGGTGCCAACAGAGCGCCCACAAAACTTTGACTTTCAACAGTCTGATCAAACTACAGACACGACCCAAAAGAACAAAAATCCCATCTCCTGCCATCATCGCACTCCATTAATCTTCATCTCCCCTCCAAACGTATCGTAATTTCTAAAAAAAACAAAAAAAAAAAAACAAAACGCAAACAATAATAAAAAAACAATTGTGTGTACCGCAGCAATTTCAGCAATACCGAAAATAGTTTGCGAGACAATCCACGCCCTGGAGTTGCACGATGAGACGCCCTCCTGGAAGATTATGGACAATAAGGGACGTGTCACAGTGGTGCTGCACTGGGACCAGCGATCGTCGGGTAGTTCGTCGTCGTCGGGGCAGCAGCAGCAGCACCACCATCACCATCAGCAGCAGCAGCAACAGCAGCAACAACAACAGCAACAGCAGCAGCAGCAGCAGCAGCACGTCCCGCAGCCGCAGCACCAGGCGAAAGTGCTGCAGGACGCACTGGGTGGTAGCTCGAAGTACTCACCGACAAAGAGCAAAGTAGACGCCGGTGGTTTTTTCCTAAGCGGCGGTGGGGCGGGTGGTGTCGGGGGTGTCGCAAGACCGTCGTTGGTAATCCAGACGAGCCTGGACAAGCTCAATTACGGGATTGTCAAGTCCGGCGTGGGTCACGGTGTAACGAGCGACATAGTGTGCCCACCCCGTTACAGCAGTCCCCAAATCACTGTGATAAATCATGACGATATGGTGCAGAAGAGTTTTACTAGTCCGATTAATAGTTCCTACGGTCCGATCGTCGCCTCGGGCCCCGTAATACAGGGTGGGGTGCAGGGTGCGATCGGTAGCGGTACGACTGTCCTCGGTGGTATTCCCGCTCATCAGCAAACGTCATCGTCGTCGTCGTCGTCGCACACCGGCATGACCGGAAGGCTCGTAAAGCAGGGCACCAACTCGTTCGAGAGCACGACCATTCATATCCATACGCCCGAGTGTTCCAACCACATACATCAGCCGGTGGCGAGAAACGGCAGTCCGGTCAATGGCACGGACGGCGGAAACGCCGCCGAGTGCGACTTTCACTGCTGCGCCCTTCACGAGGAGGGACGAAGAATCGCCGTTCACAAATCCGTCGCCACATCGCCGATTCAGGACAGCCAGCATCAGCATCACTCCCAGCACCAGCAGCAACAGCAGACACAGACACAAACACCGTCGCCCCAGCCACCCTCGTCCCTGTCCGACGGCACGAGACGCTCGGGGATGGTAAAGGGTCACGTGAGATTTCGCGACACCGCCGACGAGGAGTCGTCACCGAGGAGCATGGCTGGGGCGGCCGGAGCTGGCGGTGGCGCCGCCGGCAACTTTCATCTTCATCATCATCACCATCACAATCATCATCAGGATCACGACAGCTCCGAATCCGAAACCGAGAACACCATCATGGAGGACGAGATCGTCACATCGGAGAAATTCTTGCTGCTCATCGATCAGCTCACCGTCGAGCAGAAACATCATCTCAGCATCAAGGACATAGGCATCATTCTTGAGAGGCTCAGCTCAAAGATACTCGACGTCGAGAGACTCGATCGCGAGAGCGAGAGCGAGGAATGTTACAACTGGACTATCAAGGCCATCATAAGGGGCGACGTGCTCAGGGAACTCGGTGTTATTTACAATGGCAACTACTACGCCATCAGCGAACATCCCGGATACAAGGAGGAGTCCGAGGAGAACAATGAGGATAATGAGGAGGAGGAGGAGGATAGACTTTAATAAAGGGGGACGAAGAGAAACATTAAGAATTAATTAAAGAAATGAAGGGAAACATGAAGAACGCGAGGAAATAATAATGATAATTTAAAAACGAGAAAAAAAAAATGAACATGAAAACGCTGTTTTACCTAGATAGATTATATACACGAAAAATAAAGACACACACACACACACACACGGGTGAGACGAGCTGGGAGGGGATGAAGAGGAAGTGGGGAGGAAGAGGAAAAATGGACAGAGACGAGAGAGACGAATAAGGAAAAGAAATAATATGAAAAATCACCGGGAAACTCCATAGGTGTTTACGGTTTTTCATTGAACGATAGAGAAGTGTGTTCGAGGAGGGAGTTATTGGGACGGGTTTGCATAAAGGGTCGTCCACGAATCATCGTGTTTTTGTGGGAGGACATTTTTTGATCAATTAATTTATTTTTTATATCTGAGAGATGAGTTTTGTTGAAGAATGAATTTGTTTGTTTCTTCGTGAAGATTTTGCGAGAAGTGTCCGGAGAGTTTTTGAGGTATTTGCGAGGAACGATGATTCGAGGACGAGGCGAGGAAAAGTGTGGGCGGAAGATATGAAGAAAAAACTGTGCCAACGTCATTTTTATTTTTATTTGTTTATTTCTTTTTTCTCAAAATGTTTTTTCATATAAAATAAAGAAAACAAGATTGCAGTCGAGATGGGGAGGGGGGGGGGGCTTAAACGGGAGGCGAGAGGACGATTAAGGCGAGGCGCGACAGTGAAGAAAAAGCGGAAACCAACAATGCATCGTAATGAAGAGAGAAGAAAACAAAAAAAAAAATAAAAATAATAAACGATACCTATAAACCTTAGCTCTAAAGAACGGTTGTTGAACATGTACTTATTAAATAGTATGTATACTTGTAGGAAACATTTGGGATACGGATGCTCTCCGTAACCGTCCACGACACTGCCCTATCTAAAGAAAATAAGAAAAAAAAAACTTATAACGTACTACCAAAAAAAAAACATGAATCGTATGCAAAAAAAACATGAATATTAATTATAAACAAAGTTCAATCCTGAATCACGATTATGTATTTCAATGGCGCCCGAGCCCGAGCGCTCTATCGCGTTGTATACTTTTTCAAACAAAACGAAAAAAAAAAAACAAAAAAAAAAACGCAAGTCCCGTCGAAA
The DNA here is from genome assembly GCA_964017025.1 of Stenichneumon culpator. Classification (NCBI taxonomy): domain Eukaryota; kingdom Metazoa; phylum Arthropoda; class Insecta; order Hymenoptera; family Ichneumonidae; genus Stenichneumon; species Stenichneumon culpator. Next base: position 11,032,616 of record OZ024779.1, on the reverse strand, counting down.
GTCCTCTATTCTCTGAACACACACACACGCATTATCGAGACCTTGCATATAGGTACTATTTAATTGATTCTCAATAATATTCATTCGACTGCATTGTAACATGTGATTATCGTTAAATAATTGCGTTAAATTGTTCTTTTTTTTTCGTACAACATTTATTTCGCGTCTCCGATGTTTCCGCTGTATTTCCTTTTTCTTTGCAAATTTTCATTTCGGCGAAAATTATTGTTGTTTTTTCTTTTGCGAAACTTATTGAGAATTCCGCGTTGAATCCGGAGCGCCAAATAGGGGAGAGCGGAGCGAAATGGCATAGCGGGGCAAAATGGGATAATGAGGCAATACGCAATTTTCCAATAACGTTTGGATGGTGGCGATGGTGGTGCGTGGGGCAAAACGGGGTTGAAAATCCTGATGTATCGTTCAGCCAAAATGGGGCATCCAAAAATTATTGGAAAATTGAGTTTTGTTCTCACTGTCCCGTTTTGCCCCGCTCTCCCCTACGCCTGACAATTTAACATACAGTTTCCATTGTAAATCGCCGTTTTTATTCCGAACGACCATCGGACAGCGAGACGATCGCGGTTCGTTCGTAGGATTGTTATGGAATAATTATAATCTCCGACGTGTTTCAGAGAAGATTAAATTGGAAAGAAAAAAGAAGGAAAAAATAAAAAAAAAACGTTCGACGGAGTTGTAACGATACGGCGAGGCCACAAAGAGGCTGCTTTTCTAGTCTGTCTCGTGAATTAAGATTAACGAAAAAAGAAAAAAAAAGGTGCGGAAGACAAGACTAACCGAATTTCCAAAGTCGATCGAGAAAAACGAGGGAGAAAAGTGAAGATGGTAGAATGAAGAATAATATTGTTTTCTAGTTAATTGAGAAACACACAATCGTGATCTGTAACTCGTTGTTCGTATAAAAAAAAAAGAAAAACAAAAAAAATAACCAAAAAACAAAAAAAAATAATAATAATAACAATTCCTCGATGAATCTCGATTAATCTAGTGTGACGAATTTTCGAAAGGACGAACGAAAGAATAGTGCACGCATGTGGGTGTGTGTTAGAGGATGAGTGTGTCTGTGTGTGCGAGGGAGAGAGGATGGAAAGAATTATTGAAGGAAGAATAAAAAAAAAAATTGATACGATTCGCTTTAGCGCGAGATCGTCGCGTTTCGTTACTCCGACGACTAGACGGAAAGAGGGATGACTCAGTGAGTAAATTGGAGAAAAAAAAATAAAATAAAAATGAGAAATAAACAAAAATAAAAAGCAGCGTAAGGAGAAGCGAAATTAATGGAAAGGTAGAAGTAAAGAAAGGCGAGTCCTTTTCTCGACATAACACTTTGCAATTTTAATATACATTTCTATCGTGATACTATAAGCGTAAGTGGAAGAAAAATACGAACGTGAGAATAATAAAAAATAAAAAAATAAAAAAAGAATTAAAATACGAGAAAGGAAGTTAGAAAAGACGAAGAAGTCGAGAAAGAAATGCCTTGAGTGTTCTCACAACCGAGAGCTCCCTCTCTCTGTGTGTGTGTGCGAGTGTGTCTGCCTGTGTGTATATGTGTGTGCGTGAGTGTGTGTTAAGTATAAAAAAAAAACGTAGTGAATTTCCTCTCATTCACTTAGAGACACTCCAAACAGCCCAAAAAGAGTCCTCGAGCTTCCAAAGGGATGAAAAAAAAATCGAATAAAAAAAATATATATTAATCAAACACACACACATACACACGTACACACAACTACCTAAAACTCTGCGTAGAACAAATCATGACGAGCAATATGAATTCTCTATTACTGTCACGTGACTCTGCTGCTAATTACTCGGATGTAATTGCGTCAAATATGAAACATATAATATAGAAAAACAAATGATAACGATGAAGAGGAAGAGAATGAGGAGATTGTCGACATAAATATGGAGCTTCGTTGATCGACCTCTTAAAAAAAACACACACACACACACACAGAGAAAAACATAATACACGATGTAAAGGAACGAAGAGAAAAAAAAGTCTAAGAATCTCTTGTTTTCTTTTTTTTAATTTATATTATACGATAGTATAATAAATTTATTATAAATTAATAGAAAGTCGAAGGGGTGAGGAAGAAGCGTTTCCGCAATTTCGGGGACCGTTCGCTCTCTCTCACTCTCTCTCACCCCCGTCGGACTCTAATGACGAAACGTATACGTAATTATCAGAAAAAAAAAGAATAACAAGAGGATAAACGAAAAGAGACGCTAAAAGTGGAGAACAAAAAAAAATGGTGGAGAGAGGTTTGAAGAAAAGTTTCATTTTTGTTTTGTTTGCCTTTTGCGAGAAATAAAAAGGGTATACTTGGTGCGAGATAATTAGCTTGTACGACCTTTTCGCGAAAGTGTGAGAGACGGAGAGACACGATACATGCACGCACAAGGCAAGAGGATTATAATATTGAGACAAACAAATGAAAAAAAGAAGAAAAATAAAGAAGCGACGAGAACGAAAAAATCGAGGGGACGAGATAGAGAAAGAGGAAAAATAAAACATAAAATACACGCGCACGAGAACACGCATGCGAGATTATTAACAAAATAAAAAAAAAATGAAGTTGCGTTGTGTGGGTGTGATGCACTTGTTAGTAGGTATAATAATAAATAATGAATATACTACAGAAAAAAAGGGGGAAAAAATAATATTAATATACTAATACTGATATATTAATATTATCGAAAAATAATAAGGAATAATAACGCATTTATATCGGACGAAATGGTGAGACGGAGGTGTGTGTTTTTTCAATCATTTATAGCCAATTAAGATTTATAAGAGAAAAAGGATTAAAAGAAGAAAAAAAAAATGAAACACAAAATACAGCGCAGTATTAGGGGATGAATTTATCGAGAAGTAGTTAATAACGATTAATCGAATTTACGTAATACTGTGCGGGGGTTAAGGGTTCGGAAAATAAAACGAAACAATTGATTGGGGGCTTTGAATTTATGGGGGCTGGGCTGTCTATAAGAGTTAAATAAAGTGAGTGATGAATAAAAAAAGAAAACCAACATAATTGATCGATAGCGATCGATCTTTTCGTAACAGTTATTCAAATTACTTTCTCGTCGAGGAGTTGGCATTGTTGCCGTCAAGAGACAGCTGCGCGAGCGCGATTTACTTTCGGTAAGAGTCGCAGGTGAGTATGAACTCAAAAACTGGTTCGATAATCTTCGGAGAGATGCGCAGCTTTTTTCGAATTTTTAGCTTTGATATGTCACTCTTCACAAAAATAAAAAATGACTCAATAACATCTTTAAAACATACATTCGATATAAACCTGAATCGAGAAATTAGAGGAAAATTAAAGTTATAGCAAATGCTTACATTTGATTTTGCTAAAAGTACTTATTTCCAGCAAAAATCCATAAGGAAAATTTTCGGATTTACAGAACCGTAATTCGAGCCCACACACGTCGATTAAAAAAAGAAAACTGTGAATTGGGAAGAGGATGTGCGCCATTATTGCAATATTTTTGCAATAATGCCCCCCCCCCCCCCCCCCCAAATTAGCCCACGTATTCCGTCTATTCACGCGCCGTATCGAATTCACATACGTCGAAACCGGAAGTTGCAGAGGCCTCCTTACGGAAGAAAGCCGACAGATCCACAGACTCCAGAGTTCGCGCGAAGATGGCGCCACAAAGTGCCCTCGCAGAGAAGAATGACACGAAAGCGCAAAGAGCCAACGATCAATAGAGTGAAAGTTGCCTTGCACCGAAAATAGCAGAAACCGGAAGTTGCAGATATTCCGTTGCACCCACAAGACAGAAAGCATCGACAGAGCCAGAATTTCGGGCCACTGAACTCCGGACAAAAAAGTACCGACAGAGTAGCGCGCAGCGATCCGCGTGCGGAATCCAACATGAATACAAGATGGCGCCGCCGGTCTTGCGGCAGCCGCTCGAGATGGCGCCAGCGTCTTTGGCAGTCCTCCCGCAGCCTAAAAGCTCGGGATCTGCAGCACCACCCAAGAATCCCCAACAAACCCCACGATCCCAAAGACGCTCCTCAGCCCAATCGAAAAATCACGACCCAAGAATCCGGATGGTCATCAAGATCCTCCAAAACGTCATCGAGAGCCACGCGAGAATCCGGCTTCGAGCCAGGCCTGGCCTCGAAGCCCGCCTAAGAAGCACAAATGGAGTTGCATAGCAGCTCAACTACGATGCAAGAAACCCAATTGCCAACTCCTATCTCCACCAACGGCAAAACAAACCCCTCCATCAAGCTCCAGTTGCAGGGGCTGGTCCAGCGGAGCAGGACAGAACCGGAAGCGCGGCCGACGGAAGAGAGACCTAAAAAAGGACCCAAAAGAAATCCCAAACAACCAAAGCACGAAACTGCACGGGCAGTGATGATGAACAATCAGACGAGTTGAGCCTCCAGCAGGTTGGAAGTAGGAGAACTAGGCTGCCGTGGTAGGGAATCGCGAGAGGGCGGAAGAGAAACGGCGTCATCTCGGTGAGATCCCGGAACAGGACGAAGCAGGACCGAGACACGGTCGTGGGGGGTGTGCGAGGGCGGTTTGGACAACCGCCCGGTTTATTGATTCGGTAGGGACGACGGTACGGGAAATGGCGCAGGAATCGATAAGAGGTGGTGCGGTTCCCGGTGACCGAGCCCGCGCTGAATCCGCGGGACCAGCGTCATGCTCCCAGCAGCAGCAGCAGCAGCAGCAGCGGCAGCCCGTTAGGGGTTGCTCCTAGAGGGTTGCTCCGACGATAACATCGTATGAGTGCGCGCGCATGTATGAGTGAAGCTTCGTATCCGAGTGCTCACGACTATGTGTGCATCCGTGAGCGCTATCTCGTGCATTGTCCACAGGAAACACGCACACAGGACGGAAGAGTGGCAAGACGAGGAGCGCGGAGTGGTGGGGGGCGCTCGGAGGCAACTGCGCATGCGCGGGAGAGCTCCGGGAGAGTAGGGGAAGCGAGCGCGCCTGGAGTGGGAGCGAGGCGGTTTGCTCCCACCGTTGACGATTCCACGGATGGTGCAGGCACTCCGGTCTGTCCCAGGGAGAGGTACGGCCACGAATATAGGCAGGCAGACGGCGGAAGCTGCGAAACGCTCGTTTTGAGGGGTGGAAAATTCATCAACGGTCACAGCGGCGAGACGGCGAAGCTCTCTCTGGGGCTTAGAACGGAGAGTGGCGGGGGGTCGAGGGAGCGTGGTGGGGGGCGCGCGGACGCCGGAGTGGGGCGCTCCGGGCGGGAGTGGGGGCACGAAGGGTGCAGCAAATATTTTCATACTCCAGACTTCCAGCGGAGGAAGAAGATGGCAGCCGTGGCGTGATTTCGCGAGGCGATAGAAGCGGAGAAGCGCCGGAGCGTGCAGAGGTGCGGATTCGTCGGAGCGGGTTTGTCGTAACCCATCAGGCTCGCGAAGAGAGCACACACCGCCGCCGTCGTCGTCGTCGTCGCCGTCGTGGTGGTTCTTCTCTACTCGTCGTCGCCGTCGGTCGGTCGAGCCGGAGACCGTCGAGCCGGTGATAATAAATACGTACTTTTTTTTTTTATCACGAGTTTTGTCGGAATGGAAAAACTTTGAGGAGGAAAAAGATTTGAATTTGATTGAAAAATTGAAAACGGCACGACAACGACGCGTCTCAAATTCTCGGCGCTCGAAAGACACACGACACACTGCGCTCTGAAACCGGTCGTCACCTCTCGATTTTCGGCATCCTCGCCAACGAATTTCGAGCTTTTGTTTTTGGTTGCTTTTTTTTAAAGAGGGGTGAAAAAAGAAGAGACGAAATAAAAAAGTCGGAGATGAAAGTCGGAGGAGGGAAATGAGAAAAAAAAGCCAAGCTGTGCGGACACTCTGGGGGTGATTCTTCAGCTGGAAAGACGTCGAGGGAGGAACTGAGTGGTTCTCGCTGGCGAGTCGTCCCTCTGCGATTCGCCTCTCACTCTGATATCTGTTTTGCTTTATTTTCGTTTTCCGATAATAATAATAATAAAAATAAATAATTGAAAGACGATTAAAAAAAAAAATAGTAATATAAACAACTGGAGTGTTTTATTTTTTATTGTTGTCGGTAGAATCGCGCGCGGGCAAATGTGTGTGTTCGGCGGACAGGACGAGATGAAGTGACCGCAGGCGAGGACGAAGAGGAGGAGAAGCAAGAAGAAGAAGGAGAGGAAGGAAGGCTCCGAATAATTTATTAATCCGCGTCGTTGTTTAAATGGTATTTCGTTTCGACGTTAAAAAAAAATAATAATAATCGATATGATCGAGTAAAATTGTTTTAAATAAAAATTTATCGAACGGTTGAAAATCGAGCGGGAGAGAAAAATAACTAAGTTAACAAAAATTCAAATTTTTGGAAAAAGGGCGTGCGAGGATAAAATTCCCGCGCCCGGCACCGGGCCTTGCGGCCTCCTCGTCGCGCTCGAGATCTTAGAGGGTGAAAAGAGTAGCGAACAAATAAAAACTTTAAAAAAAAAAAACTTACCGTACTTTTTGTTCGTAGATTCGCGGTAGGCAAAAACGATTTCTAAAATTCGTTCCTCGCGACAACGCTGCCTCACCCAGTGTTTCTCGCTTCTGGCTCGCTCGTTCAGCCTCCCTTTACCTCTACCTCTCACTTTATCTCACGCTACTCTGTCCTCCCCAAGTATCCAGGGCTGTTAATTTCCGTTCGATCTATCGATACAAAAATTAATGAAAATAAATAAAAATAAATAAAGATAAATAAAGATGATAAAAAAAGATACACGCAAAAATAAAATCGATGCGATGAGTCACGAGTTTTTAAAGCTTTGATAAAGAGACAAAAACAAAAATTTAGACAGGCCGTTCGTGCCGCATTTTGAAAATCATCAACGGTGCCAACGATTATGCGTGAGACTCGCGTCAGCGACACCGGAAGCAACACCGTTGACTTGGTCGCCAATATTAACGATACATTGTTTGGCGCAGAGAGAGACACCAACGAAAGCTCAACGAGGTCCGAGGCAACTCTCGTAGCACCGATTGACATTGACTCTTACACCGGGCAGCGTCTAGCCCCGGTCTTAAGTAACGTAAACGATAAAAAAAAGCAAGTGCTTCGCGGACGTTATGTAAAATGGAATTAAACAATGTTGTTAAGACGTAAACATGTTTTGGGTACACTGTGGACTCTTTGTTCTCGTGATTGCCGTACCTGGATTTATTAGCAGCGCCGACAGCACGTCGAAGCGAGGTAAATATAATTTTTATTTTAATCTCTTTAAATAAATAAATTAAAAAATGTGCACTTATATCATATTATGTCAATGTATTTAGATCGTTAACATGGAAATTAAATGAGGGACGGAGGGGCAGGGGGAGGGGTGGAAATATATTATGACTGTTCGAAAGAGTGAAACTATTATCAGCAATTGCCGAAAATAGTTTCAAAGAACTGCCATGTTGCGGCTGACCAGTAACGGAGCTTAACTACTTGATTGGCCGTTCCATTGTTATCGCAGCTCTTTCTTGCGCTGTTCGGCGGGGCGAGTGGGGGGGGGGGGGGGAGGAGTGTAAATATATCATGACTTTTTTGAGAGAGTGAAACTTTTCTCAGTGATCGCCACAAATGTTACAAGAGCTGCCATGTTGCGTCCGACCAATAACGGAGCTTAACTACTTGATTGGCCGTTAGCCCTTTCTTACGCTATTCGGAGGGGGAATATATCATGACTTTTTGAAAGCTCGAAACTCTCCTCAGTGATTGCCGGAAAGGCCCGCGAGAGCTGCCATGTTGCGTCTGACCAATAACGGAGCTTAACTACTTGATTCGCCTCTCCATCGTTATGGCAATTCTTTTTCGCGCTATCGGGAAGGGGAGGGGGGGAAGAAAATATATCATGACTTTTTGAAAGCTCGAAACTCTTCTCAGTGATTGCCGGAAAGGCCCGCGACAACTACCATGTTGCGTCTGACCAATAACGGAGCTTAACTACTTGATTCGCCTCTCCATCGTTATGGCAATTCTTTCTTGCGCTATCGGGAGGAGGTGGGGGGGGGGGAAGAAAATATATCATGACTTTTTGAAAGCTCGAAACTCTTCTCAGTGATTGCCGGACAGGCCCGCAAGAGCTGCCATGTTGCGTCTGACCAATAACTGAGCTTAACTAACTTGATTCGCCTCTCCATCGTTATGGCAATTCTTTCTCGCGTTATCGGGGGGGGGGGAGGGAGGGGGAATATGTCATGACTTTTTTGACAGAGTGAAACTCTTCTCAGCGATTGCCGCAAAGATTCGCGAGAGCTGCCATGTTGCGTCTGACCAATAACGGAGCCTAACTACTTGATTGGCCGTTCGATCGTTATCGCAGCTCTTTCTTGCGCTATGTTCGTGCCTCCGGCTCAGCCGGGGCTTTTCATCGAATCTTCTCATTTACGACTTTCTGTTTTATTAGTATGTATTGAGAATGTATTAAAAATTTTACGGTAAAAAAGATTATAGATAGTCACAGGCCTCATCATGAAGAACACTCTAGTGTTATCCTTCATCTCGGTACTCTCTTAATCATCGTTTATAGTTTTTTAATTTTTTTTAGTTTTTTAACAATGACTGAAATAATAATAATAATAATGTTGGACAGACCGACGAACGACATGCAGTTTCGTGTGTTTCGGACGAAGGAAATTCTTCAAAAATTATTGTCATCGTTATAAAATCATTTATCGTTGGTAATTAAAATTGAACTTCGAAATGTGCGTTTCACATGAAGATTTCGATACACGCACGCTTTCTAGCCCGAATTTATTGCAGAAGATAATACGTATATATATATATTATACTCAGAAATTTGACTTGCCATTATATGTTCATATTTAAGTAGGTATTATACTTAGTAGAACGTGAGGTCGGGTAGTAAACGATGTCGAAGACAGCTTAGTTTGCGGTGCGAGAGGAGAAACAAGCTGGCGTCGTAGTTACAAGCTTATTGGGATTAGAGGGAGGAAGGGGTGGTGTAGATGGTTTAACCCTTAACGTACAGTGATCCTAGTCTAACGCGGTCAGGAAGTCTGCCAGTTCGCAATTTCACAAAAATGTACTTATAAACAAAATGTTATGAAAAACAAAAAAAAAATCATTAAATTTTTAGACACACCCAAATGTGTAATTTGATTGATTTCGATAGAAAACAAAAATAGTAGTAATAGTGGATTTATTGACAATATGTCAGATGATACAATTTTTTTATCGTCTCATGACATGACGTAGATTGACGTGAGAACATATATATCACCAATTGGCCATCGACATAAGTGCTTCATCCAAAAATAAAAATATTTAGTACAAAAATCCATTTTGGTTGAGACAATTTAAGAAACAGATTTTTTTTTTCTGGACAAAAGTTTGCCTATACGTGGAGATAGAACTAAGGGTGGACGCGGGTTGTTAATCATTATTGTAAACCGATTTTCCGCCCTGTGGTGCTTGCTCCGAAAACTTTTGTTATCCAAGTCGTTTCGGTTCTGCTCGACTGGAACAAAAATAAGAGGAAAAAAAAGAAGAAAAAATTATATCGGTCGAAGCAACACTCCTAAAACGGAGGTTGGGAAATACCAATTACAAAAAATGTTCAGACACACCCAAATGTGTGTTTTGTCCCATTTCGAATAGAAAATAAAAATATTTATTACGAAAATCCATTTGGTTGAGACAATTGAAGAAAAGTGTTTTTATCTGGACAAAAGTTTGTCCGTACCTGAAGAATGCGACTAGGGGTGGACGAGGGTTTTTTCTCATTATTGTAAACTGATTTTCCGAGCGGTGGCGCTCGGTCCGAAAACTTTTGCTATCCAAGTCGTTTCGGTTATCCTCGACAAGGATACAAATAGGAGGAAAAAAAGAAGAAAAAAAATTGTATCGGACGAAGCAACAACCACTAAGTCAGGGGTTGGGAAATGCCTGAGGGGTGCGGTTCTAATCCCCGAAATAGATTCTCCGCGTGAGATCCTTACTAAGCACTCCTTGCGAAGAAAAACTCGAGTAGTTCAACTCTTATGGGAGGGGGGGGGGGGGGGGGATATTTTGGGAACGGGACGAAATATGTTCTGTTTTGTTTTTATTATTATTTATTATTATTTTCTTTTCATCTCGCCTGGCGGAGTCTTGACAATCCATTGGCCCCAATTAGCCCAATTAGAGTGGACAGCAACGATGTCGAATAAATTTCAAAGTGGCGCATTCGCCGCCTACCAAGATGACCCAAAAGACTCGTCGAAGCGCGAGGATGAGAAGAATATGTCAAGAACTCGATGTGTATAAATAACGAGGCGGAGGGAGTGTGAGAGAGAAAAATATATATTCATGCGACCCGGTTTACATTCCCTTGTCCCCTCGTATCTACTTATATTGCTCTTTTGGCTCTCGTATAATGATTTTTTTATTGCTCGATACTTAGACTTTTTTTTTATAGTGAAAAAAATTAATAGATTAAAAGAAAAGACAACGAAAAAAAAACATGAAAAAGAGGTCACGCTACCATTAATTATCGAAAATTTATCGGAGATATAAAATAGAGTGTAATGAAAGAATGTAATTTGTAGACTTTTTTTCGCTTATTGTCTCTGTAGCTGCGTTCTAATGCACAAACACCTTCGTTTAATTCGCTTAGGGAAGGGGCGGAGGAATTTTACAAGCGTTATTTTATTGCAGCTTTGGATCTTGATAGCTCAATTCTGGAATTATATTTTTCAAGTTAAAAAAAAAAAATTAAACAAAAATATAAACTGTGAAAAAACGTTTCAAACTATCTTTGTTTATCGAAAATTTGTCGGAAAATGCAAAAGTCTAATGCGAAAGTTTAATTTAATTGGTTCCGTAGCTGCGTTCTAATGCATAAACACCCTTGTTTATCTCGTTTAGGGGAGGGGAGGATTAGACGAGGGTTCTTTTATCGCAGCTTTGGATCGAGGCAACGATTCTCTCTTTTTTTCCTCTTCTTTTCTATCCCGCCTCCTCTACTCCCTTAAGGCTATTGAATAAATTATCTTTAACGAAGAGGAGTGGGAGGAAAAAAAGGACAAGGACGAAGCAAGAGTCTCGTCATCGGGTCAGAGGGTCGTCACGGACAGTTGCCGCGAGGGTGGAATAATTTTTGTACACGACAAATTGGACGAGTTTGCTACCCGATTAGACCTCGGCGAAACACATACGAGCGAGAGAAAATCTAAGAAATACGAATTTATCCGAAAGAAAAAAAAAAGAAAATACACCAATTTCATCGCGGCCGGGAACGAGAAAAGGAGATTGCGTCGTTAGCCCTTCCGTCTCGATTTCTCTACGAAACACAACAACAACAATAGAAACACTAATTTAACGTCGGGAAAAATATTTAAAAAATAATAAATATAATAATTATTTTGGAGAAAAATAAAAATAATAAGATTTTTGAAATATTGTAAATAATTTTGTAATGCACTTTTAATATTCAGATGGGTAAAATTTGCAACAAATATTATAAATTCTTCGCAACTCTTGCCCTAGAAGTTCCGTCCAAATAACAACAGCCAGAAATATTTAAAATTCAAAAATTGATGAAAAATCTCATCTTTCTGTTTTTATGTGCGATACGAGAACGAAAGAAGAACAAGGGTGGGTAAGCGTGTGAAATGAACCTGTGTGGTAAAGGCTTCGTGTTCTCGTTCGGAGGGTGAAAAGTTCAGCGCGGCTTGGGATGGAAAAATGGGCACGTACACGTTTCGATCACACGCTTGGGTTTAAACGATAGCGGGCAAAAAACAAAATCGTTTCATAAAAAAAAGCCCTTTGGAAAACCGTGCGAGAATCGCGAGCGAGAATGTCACGTAGGAATTCGAAGCTCCTCGCCCGAGGCTAAAGAAGGTTGGCGAGGCTTACCTCGCTAGGGTTGAAAACAGTACGTGGCGAGAGAACGAAGATCTCGAAAGCTCATTCCAGCGTAACGTTTATAACCGTTCCGAAATAGGAGAGGGGGGGGGGAATATTGTTAACACTTCACGTACGACACGCTCGCCCGACGAGGCTCTTCGGAGTCTGCCAATTTGCGATGTTCGAAGAGTTTGAGTGGGGACAAAAATACATTAATAAAAAATTAAAAAATGAACGAAGAAAAATCCAGAAACTGAAAGTGCAGCTTTGATGGGAGATAAAATAAAAATGGCAATCTTTACTAGCCAAAAGTCTTCCATTTTTCGTGTCATTTATTTTTCTTTTCTTTAAACATTTTTTTTTTGTAAAATTCAATCGACCTCAGGCGAAAAAAATTGTGGAGATTTTGTCGATAAGAGATCTTCACTTTTATTTAATTTCTAAAATAGTATGCAAATACTATTCAGCACCGTCAATTTTTTGTTTAATTTTTCGGTGTTCAGCAAAAGCGGAATTCTTTTCGCCATATAAAAGTGGCAAATTTTCGAAGCTTAAAGTCTTCCGTTTGTCGATCATTAATAAATTCTCCTTTTTTTAAATTTGTAAAATGTAATCGAACCAACAGCAACAAATTGTGGACATTTTTTCCAAGAGATTTTCAATCAAAGTTATTGAATTTCTAAAATAATATCGAAATACTATTCAGTAAAGTGAATTTTTTTTTTCCGTTATCGGGTAAAAGAGGAATTTTTCCCGAAAGGTTATTTCGGTTACGAATATTTATGTGACGATACCGAAGCGATCGGGCACCGCGTTGAACATTGTAAATCACATATGTCCAAGGAAATTTCCATGCGGGGCGACGCGAGGACTCGAAGGGCCACACAAACCGCATATATACATATGTGCATATGCATACACATATGTACACATATGCCTATACCTCTCCTCGGATACGTTATGAAATATGAAATAATAATAACCTACGACCAAAAAATTGAAATACATTTTTTTCTTCTATTTTCATTTTTTTTTTCTTTTTTTTTTTTCTTGAAAGTCACGAGGGTGTGGTGGAAGAAAATAAGTGGAAAGGGACGGTAAACGACAAAGGGCGAGAGTGAGAGGGATGAAAGGGGGTTAGTTCCAGGGAGAGCGACGCCTGGCCAGGTCTCTCCCGGACGCTTATCGCGCAGCTGCATTATACTTGCGCTACGAACTCTCACTCTGCCCAGCATCCCCCTCCCCGCCCTTCCTGTCCGCAGTTCCCTGTACACGCCCCTCGACACCCCTCTCCGGCCACGCCAGAGCGCCGTGTCGTCGACGAATCCCACAGCCGGAGCACGGTAGTGTGCAGAGCATTTTTTCTCAAAATGATTTTTTTTTTTCAAATAAATTAATAATTCATAAATGTGATGATTTTATTCAAGTTGGGAGAATTCGATTTCAATTAATTTGTACGGGCAAGTAGGTCGGGTACAGCATTGTAGGACAGGATATAAATAGGATTACGTTTCGAACTTTCTACACAAAAAAAATGAATTAAGGCATTTTTTTTAACAAATAATTATTCATATACGTCACGATTTTACAAAAGTTACGAAAATTCGATTAAAATCAATTCCCAGTCACAAGTGAAGAAGGCACAAAATAGTCGGACAGGTGATGTAAGCAGAATTTCTTTTCGACCTTCCTCCCAAAAACACAAACGAAAAAAATGAAAAAGTGTTGAAGGCATTAATGACTCATAAGCGTCACGGTTTTACAAAAGTTACGAAAATTCGATTAAAATCAATTCCCAGTGACAAGTGGAGCAGGTACGAAATAGTCGGACAGGTGATATAAATAGGTTTTCGTTCGGAACTTTCGTGACTTCTTGATCGGTGCTGTTAGAGAGTTCCTCGGATGTACGGCTCAGGCGTAGTCGAGACGCACGCGAATATAATCCAACTGTTGATGTAAATCCGTGAAATCGTGTGTACGAATCGCGCGGATATGGAAGTGGCGGAAAGGCTCGGAGAGATCGAATGGCACGGCAGTTTGAAACGGCAGTTGAGAAAGGCCCTTTTCGAGCACGCGATTGCCTGTTGATTAGAAAAGATTGATCAATCTGACGGCGAGTCCGACGAAGGCGGAGGTGGTACGGAATGAGAAGTGGAGGAGGAACAAGTGGAATGAAAAGGGACAAACAGTGGGTCAAATGAATTAATCGAGACTCCCGAGTAATTGAGGGCTCGTAGACATATATATATATATATATATATATATATATATATATATATATATATATATATATATATATATATATATATATATATATACATGTATATTTCCCATGCACATATCCGGGTCGAAGAAAACCGTCGAAGGGAGAAAATCGCTGAAAGGGGGATTGAGATTGAGTGGGATTTAGCGATGAAATTGATAGGGGACACGTGCGGGCTCGAGAGTAAAATTCTTCCGAGAAAAACGGAAGCCGAACTTTTGCCTGAAGACGGTATATGAAAAAAATTGAAGTTAAAAATAATTTCTCCGAAAAAATTGGAAATATCTTGTATTGTTAATTACAAAAAAAAAAGTGAATTAAGATATAAAAAGGAAGGCAGGTGTTGGCGGACTGCAGATGTTTGCGAAATTAACAAACATTTTTTTCTACCTCGTACGGAAAATGTCTGCACACGGTATGAAAAATAAAAAAAATATAATAACAAAAATCATAATCTCTCCAGAAAGTTCCCCAATTTTTCTCCACGCTAATTAAAAACAAAAAAACTGCCATCGCCAAAGAAGAAAAGAAAAAAAGATCGTGAAATTAAATAAGAAAAATGAACGAGAAGGTTCGAGGACTGCAAAAAAAAGTCTACCGTGTACGGAAAAATCGATGAAAAAAAAGGTGGAAAATTGCTCGATGGAGCATGTGTCCGATGCAAAAAAAAAAAATATAGGAAAAGCATCGCCAAAAAAAAAAAAAAAAAAAAAATTGCCGATTTCAATCGTGGCTCCGGGCGTGAATTATGAACGGAGCGATCGTTAGTCGAAATTCCGAGATATGCGGCTGCATCGATCACTCGCGTTTCGCCATTTTTTTCGTCCCCATCAAATGGCTCCAAAAAAAAAAAACATGGAAAACCTACGTCAGAGTCGGCACTTCCCGTTTACCGGTGATTGCGTTACGCAATACACCTACAAAACTTCGGCTCCGTTAATACAGTTACGGCATGCCAGAGGCCATCGTGGCCCATGCGTTTGCGGCTACAGATAGTTTCCCCGTATGTACAGTTAGCGCGTCGCGGTTACATTCCGAGCTCTAAATCAAACAGCGGCAGCAGCAGGCACTGAGAGATCAAAACCACCGGTGCGGCGGTACGAGGGAGAAGGGGGGGGGGGGTTTGGGTGCGGATCGGTACAACCAGCAGCCGTAGCGCTATTAGCCAGCAAACCTATCTCGCCCAGTCATCCAGATAAGCCCGCTGGTAATTCAAAACGATTTTGCACTACCGCATTTGTAACGCACCGACGTCCATTCGTCATCGGCGTTGCCGCTGGTTTCGCTCCTATCATCCCTAAGAGTATCCTATCATACGTCATCATTAGATTTCGCTTCGGCCGACGACCATCAACGCCCACTTTATTTACGACGTTACCTCATGAGCGAGTTAATTTCATCATCGATTAATAATTTCGAGCATGTGGGTCGCGAAATGGACATAGCGATTATTATTATTATTGTTGTTGGTGTTGTTGTTGTTATTATGTGGAATCCGCCATTGAGATTTCAGATTTTGGTTGATGTTGGAGATGTTTTTCTGTTTTGTTCTTATCCCTTAAGGTGAGAGTAAAAATCAACATGATCTCAAAACATTCCGAATATGTTTATTGTTTATGAAACGAAACATTAAATAGAAATCCAGAGGGCCGAAGGACTTCGGTCGATGGCCCGTTGACAATGTGTGGGTGCAATTATAATTGTATAAATTTATAAATGTTTACAAACTGTAACGATCGCCAATGCATCGTATGTATTGTTAATAATTACACACTTAGTACTACTACTAAAAATCCATCAATGAGCGACTTTAATTAGTCCTGTCAGGGTAATACTTCATATCTTCTTAGTAATGACGCACCCAACTGAAAAATTTTCAGATTTCGTTTGATGTTTATTTCTCGTTCCTTCATTTTTTTTTAATTCCGATATGACCTCGCAAGTGAGTTAACTCAATCATCGATTAATTACCGCGAGTGAGTTTAATTAGCCCTGTCAGGGTAATTGTCGATACCTTCTTGGCAACGACGCACCCACCTGCAAAATTTTCAGATTTCGTTTGATGTTTATTTCTCGTTTCGTCATTTTTGTTTAAGTCCCGATATGACCTCGCGAGTGAGTTACTCAATCATCGATTAATAAACCAGTATATAGGTCGCAAAAGTGTATACAGTGATTATCGTTATAACAGTTCTTGTTATTGTCATGCTGTGTCCATCAATGCGTGATTTTAATTAGCCCTTTCAGAACAACCCCCGATGCGTTCTCAGTAACGACGCTACAGACTCAAAGAATTTTCAGATTTTCCTTGATGTTTATTTTCTTCTTTCTTACATTTTTTTTTATTATATATATATTTTTTTCCGGCCCTGTTTTTTACGTGGCCCGTACAGTGGGCTTTTTGTTAAATATTAAGCCGGACATCGCAGAGTGGGAAGCAATTAAAACCAGAAGCCTTTGATAATTTTCTCTCTTTCTTTGGCCGCGATCTCTCACGGGTCGCGGCGCCACAGACCGTAGGACTTTTTGCTTTTCCTTCTCTCTTTTTTGTTCGTTCTTTTTTTTTCCCTCGCTCCGATCACGCTCCGATTAACGTCCTTTCCCGGTACTCTCGTACACCCGTCTGGATATGTGTGTAATCGGCAGAGGCCTTGTATGCGCGTATGTACGGCATGTGGCACATGCGCCATTTCCGCGAATCCGGAGCCGAGGCACAGCCGCAGGTATAGATGAAAGTTTCAACGATGAGGAAAGCCGGTCAAACGTACGTTCGTTAAAGGCACGAGGCCAATAAATTAGAACTGGCACTTTGCCATTTCAATCTCGCCGATCCTGCGAGAGACAAGGCGATGCGGAGGATGTTAAAAGCGAAGGAATCGTGGGCGAGAGGTGGAGGGGGGTTTGGACAGAAAACCACTACCATCCACCGGAAAGCACACGAGCGGCGAGTCTATCGGACTTTATCACGTTCGCTCAGCTCCCCCTTTTTTCCTCTCTCTTTCCCTCTCTTAGCGCTCGGCCCCTTCCACACTTGTTCCGAACCTTGTGCCCTTCATACACTGCCGGATCTCGAATAGACCTATTTCCAGACCCTTCGAGTACTTCTCGCATTCAATGAAATCTTCTTTTGCGCCCTCTCGGTCGTCCGCGCAGCCGAATTTTAGATAGATGGATGGAACTTTATTTGGTACTGGGTACATTGCAATACAGGCGGTGACGATTTGGTGTGGATTAAACTTGAAACTAAATCGGGCGTAGGGAGTAGAAAATTATTTCGTAAAATCGGAATACGAAGTTTCGGGTACAAATAATTTTGTCACATAAAAGACACATTCGTTTGTTCATGCTTGAATGTACAAAACTGGCCTTTTATTTTCCATGTTATTGGCAATTTTAGTTCGTACTTTTGTTTGTGAAACTAGTGCCGAATGGTGCGATTGGAAAATTAACAAATCAAAAATTGTGGACGTTTGTGGACAATAAGTGGTTGCAAAAAGTACAAACTTTTTTTTACTGTGTATACTGAATGGGCGTAACGAGCAATGAGCAGTACAGAATAATTTTATGGAGCGGAGACGAGCGAGGCTCAGTCGGTAACGAAAACTGTAATCCATTTTTTTTCAGACTCAATTTCGACACTCTGGGCTGGACGAACACTGTCGGAGAACATTTTTAGCGATCACTGAAAAAAATACAGATTGATTACATCATCTTCTTTTCTCTCTTCCCTCTTTTCCCATTTTGGCCCTTCCACACGACTTCCTAGCCTCGCACCCTTCGTGCGCTGCCGGGTCTCGTAGAAACTTATTTCCAGACCGTTCAAGTACTTTTCACATCTAATGAGATCTTCTTTTTACGCCCGCTCGGTTCTCCGAACTACCGAATTTTATCAGACTCAGTCGATAACAAAAACTGTAAAACGTTTTTTTCCAAAGTCAATTTCGACACTCCGGGGCTGAATGAAAATCGAACGGTTCCAGGGAGAGAACATCTTCAGAGATGTTAAAAAAAAGAAAATAGATCACATCATCTTAAGGCCATACTCGAGTTAGGACCTTAAATTTCAATTCCACCCGGGTAGCCGATTAAATCAACGCGCTCCTTTCAAATCACTCTTTTCTGCGTCCCGTAGATCGAAGATACGTGAATGTCTTTTTTTTACGAGGTAAAAGGGACCGAGAATATCGTAACATTAAGCGCAAAGCTCGGCATTCTCGTAACCGTTAGTTCCGTCGATGCTTTCTTTTTTTTTTGTTCACCACGTTGAAACGTCATAATGGAATGTCTAGCAACGTGCAAAGCTCGGATACTCGTAAACGTTACTTTCCTCGTCTATTTATTTTTTCTGTTTCCTTCTCTTTCTCTCTCCACGTTAAAACACATCACAATGAAATGTGTCTGGAAAAGCACGTAGGGGGGGGAGGGGGGAGTCGGAGGAGGAGATCCGGTAATGGTCGCGCGGAAACAGTTTGCGTGACCCCGTATGCCAGTGGTAAACAAAGCACTTGCTCGTATCTATCCTCGCATCCATCACTCCGGCTGCACCGTATGCATATGCATGTAGTTGTACGCCAGAGACGGATGAGCAAATGGTGGTGCTGTTCGGTAAAACGTTAGAGCTGGCTCCAACCGTACAACGTCCTTCTGTTGTTCTTCCACCGTTGCTGGTCCTCCGCACTGTGCCCGAGACGCGGATGGCCGAATTTCCGTTGTTCGATGAATAATATTAGTTGGAGAACATGGCAAGTGACGGCACAGCAGCTCCCTGACTTCTTCTTCTTCTTGCTGTGCGCGGAATTATTTTAGGTCAATGAAATTTGAAATCCATAAAATTTGAAATCAATAAAATCAAGTAAATTGGGAAATACTTACTGGCAAATCCACGGAGTCGTGAAGCCGAGACGTGTAGGAATCTACTAAGTATCGGACGATGCCCGGTTCATGAACGCAATAATATTGCAGAGTGAGAATCGGACGATTCCCGATTCTCGACGTCGAGACATGGAAGGAAGAACAAAATTGAAGACGCATTAATTTGTAGTTCGCGGCTCGCGATCGGGCAATTGACAGTCTGAACTCGACTGAAGAATTGAAAGGTTGGTCTCAGAGTTAGACTCTACAGTTTACGGTCTACACAGAGTTAGACTCTACAGTTTAGGGTCTACAGTTCCCTTCTCTTTATAGAGAGTAATCTGTTAATGCCCCTACTAAAAAAGACATCACACTCGAATGATCGAGATAAATATATCGAAATAATCGAAATCATGAAGCCAGTTTTCGTAGCCAATCGGGATCGTCCGTTTCATTAGTAAGATCGGCACACCTAACCGAGTTTAAATTAATCGAGTACTTGCGTCGATTCTTACCAGCCAATTAACTTACCCGAATCGATCAGTCATGTTCAAAATCGATTCTCATATTTTACCAGTATGCTATAATAGCGAAAGAAAAAAAAATTAATTCCGCCATCGTACAATGTGTACAGCAGTCCTCTCTCTGCGTGCCGACGAGTCATGTTAGGTTTTCAAACGACAGGTGACACACGCGAGAGACAACAATATGTTTTGTCTTCGTCCATTGCATGCATCGCTTGTCGCTTTGTTTTTATTCGTTTTAACCGTCAGTGTTCGTTGTTCGATGAATAATATTAGTTGCAGACCGTGACACGCGACCGCACGGCAGTTGCCCAACTTTGTCGTCAACTCTGCACGAGGCCCAATATGTGCGTTACACGCCGCTGGCCGCAGGCGGCTCCCTCTGCCGTCCGGTTTCTCAAATTTTAATTACCGCTCTTGTTAGGCGGCCGCCCGACGGGCAACGACGAACGACAGCGCCACGGCGATAGTCGGTGGCCTTTTGGCGAACTCACCAACAGTTATCGTATCGCGTCGTTCTCGCTCGCGCGTTCGCTGAGGTTATGCACAGAAACGCACACACACACAAGCACGCACATAACACAGAATCGATAACAACATTTTCCGGACCTGCAGTCAGCGAGGGACGAGATAATGTCCTCGAGTCACTGCCGTCGACCAAACTATCGCCGGTACGCCCAAGCTGAACCCGAACGTGCAACACTCATCAGCTGGGAACACGCATTCATCTTCGGTGATCCGTGACACCGAATGAGCACTCGCGAACCACCGGGCGCGCCGTCACACTCGACCTAACATCATCGCTCTTCGGGCCTTGACGTCGGACAAGTATTTACACCCGTGACCTTTCGTACACTGTTTAACGAGAATATAACGCGACGGTGAGCTCGGCTTGTATTTTTCTTTTACTGCATTAATGGCTTTTTTTGGGGGCAAAGTTAACGAGATGAGAGATCGGTATCTATGAGACTTGCGACTTTTAGTTTCAAACATTTTACCACAAGATCGATCGTTCGTCAATATAAAAAAACTTTACTTTTTTTTCGACCTCCTTTGAACTTTACTTTCGGTGTTTGGAAAAAATACGTTTCTCACGACTTCGCAACTTTCTTCGTATCTTATCTAACTGAGTTTCTTCGTAACCCAGATACCATGGGCGACGTCATTCACCCTCTCCCCCACCTCCTCATCTTTGCTCACAGATATTCCACGAAGGAAGGAAGAAACGCACACTGGTGCGGTTTGAGTTCCTCTTCTCAGAATAATATTTTCCGATGAAAATTTGCCTTGCAAAGCGTGCAGAGGCCGAGGGATGGATGGAGGGTGGGGGGAGCGGAGGAGCGAGAGGGGGGGAGGCTGAGCCCCGTACAGCGGCCGCAGATCCACCGGGCAAGGGTGACGCTCGTTCGTCGTCGACGTCGTCGTGACGTTGCAACAAATTTCCAACTGTGCTGCGCCAGCAGCGGAGGGATAAGGGTGGAAAAAACGATGGAACGGGAAGACGTCCGAGAGATGAGGGTTCGGAGTTTTTTGAAGAGTAGGTGGGGGTGGGGGGGGGTGGGTTTAGAGTATACGGGAAAAGTATACGAAGTTGCGGGTGGCAAGGGACGACACGTTCGTTTTACGAAAAATTCTCATCTCACTTCCTGCTGGCTCCTGCCACTGGTTTTCTTGCCCATTTTCTATTCCTCCATACAGAACACGTCCCCGGCTTCTTGAAAAATTCGAAGGTTGTCTCAACTTTCCTCGCAATTTTTTTTTAGGGTAGTGAAGTTTTTTTTTTTAGGGTAGTGAAGTTTCCCCTTATCGGCTTTCTTTGTGAAACCGAAGGAAAAAGGGGTGCGCGGTTTTTGCGTTCGGCACAGCTCGGCGAAGAGTTGGAGCATCGATCATCGTCAGAGGGACTTCGACAGAGGTCGTTGGACGCTGGCAATTTTCCGTCAAGCCGGGAGACGAAAAATTGCTTAATGGTCGTTTCTCGCGTTGCGCTCTTGAAGTATTTTTATTTAATTTTCGATCGTAATTTCGCAATTTTTTTAAAACTTTATGTAACTTTCAAGACAGTGCAGCAAAGTTGCCGGCCGGTAGTTGGGCAACTTTTGTTCCTGGTGGAGTGAAGGAAAAACTCGCTAAACCTTCCTAGCCGTGGCATTAAAAAGAGTTTAAAACAAATTTATAAAACGCCCTCGGATCCTGCGGAACCATGAGAGTATGCATTTCCTTAATGAATCCCATAAGCACAGGCCATCGGGGTAACATCGTAAAAATATTTTTTTTTCAAGATTTAAATAATTCATAAACTCCCCCACTCTCGCTCTCTCGCGTTAGCATTAAAAAAACAAGACCCACGCCCGAGTCTCGAAGGGCATGTGGCTCGAGAAGCGCCTGATGACTCTGCACATTCCATTAGGCAGGACGTACGCGAACGAGAAAAGAATTTAATATTGCGAGCTCGATTAAATTTTTTACAGAAACGTTGCAAGAATTCCCTCGCTCAAATTTTCAGTAAGTAAATCCCGCGGCACGAGTGTAATGACGATGTTAACAATGTATGAAGATATGTTAAAAAAAAAAATCTCAAATGGTGGATTCTTATTCTAGACCAAAAACTGAACAAACTTTTCCTTTGGCAAAACTTTGTCCGATGCGTGGTTACGCGGCGACTGAGGGTCAAAGATTTCGACCAATGAGATCGCTGGATTTTCGGCTCAATTGAATGTAAACTTTAACGGCTCGTATCTCGAAGACGGAGCGTCGTAGCGAAAATTTTCCAGGGACAATGTTCGCTCATATTCGCAGCCCGAACACGGTGGCGCAATTTTTTTCCTTCTATTCCGACATCCCGTGCCGGGTGAGAGGATTTTCGAGGTCCTTAGGCAGTTGCGGCAGTTTCGTCGCTGGCGACGGGGCAATCGAGCGCGACAATGATGACGTAGCACGTTGTTTCAGCAACGCCGGGCTCACGCACCGTTTGTTTTTCCTCTCCTCCCCGAGTTCCCGGTTGAATGAGCTTTGCGCACTTCCCCTTCCCGGAAGTGGAGGAGTGGAAGGAGGAGCTCGCTGCTGGTATCCGCGGAGAACGGGATGATGGGACCATCAGCTCGTTTTCCGTGTGGCCTGCGGTGTGTCGGCATGCGGTACACATACATTCTCGTTTGCACTTCCATATCCGTACACCTGAAACGGGGTGGGGCTCGGAAATGGATTTGGCGCTAACGCGGAAAGCTGCCGTCGAGTGTCGCATGAAAAATTACGCCACCCTTAACGACGAGGGGAAGAACAAAAAAAAATGGCGCGTGCTCGATTATGTATACGGGAATCGTAGAGTAGAGCAGATTCTAGCAATTCCCCCGACGACTGAAGGAGAAACAGCGCGCGTGCACTCTGTCAGACCAAAAATAGATATTTCTACTAGCACGCAGAGAACATGTTTTATATTCCTAACCTAAAAAATAAAAATGGCTTACGACTGTACAAGCAATTTTCATCTTGACCATTTTTTGGTCATAATTGTGGCCTCTTCCCATACTGTTGTTTAACTAAATAATACACAAAATACACAAAATAAGAATAAAATTGATCATTTGGGAGACGATTTCTTCGATGTACCTGCCGTGTCAAACTATTTGACAAAAGATTGTCTCACAGCCTACGAATTTTGTTGTCTGACCGAAATTTTCCTTCTTTACTGGTAACAAAATGGATAAAATGCAATTCGCGCCTAAATTCTGACCAAACGATGTTTCTACTACTAGCAAGTTTTTTTTACATCAATTTATCGTGCCGCCGATTACGCAGCGCGAAGGTTATCGCGGAAATGCCGGGGCGTGAATGCAAGAACCTCTGCCAAGGGGAGTAAATGGCCCAGTGGAATTCAGGGACTTCGAAAAATCCTGTTCTCTGGTTTGTCCCACCCACACCGGTTGGCTGCCAGCGCCGATGCTATATTTTCACCCTCATCGCTCGCACGCGCGTCACGCGCAACGTTATTCAACATCAAACGGAGAAAATTGGTTGCCGCGTGCCACGTCCTCGCGAAGGGGCGCGTGAAACGTTTATTTTTTTTCGCACCCACGTCCTGGCGCGAGGCACGCACGAGAGGGATGAGACACGAGAGGCCACTAGGGTAAAAGCGTTCTGAGCTACGAGGCGTCCGACGAACGAATTACTCGAGCCGTGACAGCTCATTCCTCGAGCTGATCGTCCGGGACGGGGGTTTGTCAACCCCCCCGAAAAAACTGTATCATCCCTTATCGCGGGGTGGAAGTAAAAAATTACCGTACCAAAGATGACTAAGGAAACTTCCTTCTAGTTTCTTTTATTTCGCTATTTTTCTCTCCAAATAGAAGCGAAAAATTTTTCTAGACATTTATCACTTTTTCTCGAAAACTAGCAACTTTAGGGAGAAAATGTATAAGACATAAAGGATGCGTATTCGCAAGGTGTACAACTTTCGTTTCAACATTTTTTCTCTAAGACGAACGGGTCACGCGTAAAGTGTAAAAATGTGAAACCCAAATGGGCCAAAAAAGCTATCGCTTGAAAGCGGATCGAAGGAGACATTTTTTTTTATTATAATTCGCCCTCCATGAAAAGAAACAGTTTCAGGCTCGTTGCGAAAGAGCATACGAAAAGACACTTTTGACCTCATCCGTTGTTTTTTTCAAACTAAATTGTCGAGAAACCGTGCCAAGGGAAAAACCAACCCCTTCTTGTTCGTCAACGGCGCGACTGCGCAGTCACTTCTTTCGGGACTTCAACATCCATCGAGGAAGGGAAGATTCAACGGGAAGAGAAGAAGAAATTACATTGAAGAGAAGAAGAGAAGCAATAAATGCGCGACTCATCGAATATTGTAAGGCGTGCTATTTGTTTTAGAATTCCTACGCTTTACCGGATGTAACGAAGTGGCAAAGCGTTTGAAATCTGAACCGAATGGGCGCTACGAATCGTCTCGACACGTGTCCACGAGCACGGTCGACATGGACCACAAAAAACCTCCCCATTGCGGAACTCGAGAAACATGCGTTATGGTGAATGCGTTTCTAAAAGTATCGCAAAATAAAAATATTGTATGCACACCTTTCGGGCTCGGATCATTTCAACGCTAATTATAATATTTTTCTAAATTTTCATCAGCGAATGATTTATTTTCGATCGACCACTTTTTTGATCCTGGTAGCCATGTTGGCATATGACATAAAAAATTGATCCTATTGAACATTAGTCCGGTGACTTCACTTTACTTTGTTGCGCATTAATTCCTGATTGATTCGCCAGTCTGCAGTTCTTTATATATTTGCTCCATCTTTGATCTACGTATGCTAATTCTCGATTTGAAGATCAATTTCGCCAGCTATCCCGTAAGTGCCGTGTAAAGAAGCCAATTTTCGAGATCTAATTATTCATTCAAATGGTCGGTAAAAGCCTCCGAGAGTTTGTTCAAGTAAAATTTTATAGATAAATTACAACATGTCAAAAATGTATACACGTGACTTTGGATTGCCTTCGTGACATAATTACCTTAAGCATATAAGTGATTTCGTCCACTCACTGGTACACTCACCGCCCTAAAGTATGAGCAAACATGAGTTATAAAAAAAATGTTTCGAATACGTTATTAATAGATTGTAGGAGACATCGAATGAGGGCAAACGTGAGGCGTCCCGCTCGATGTATAAATTTAGAAAAAGCACTCTGGCCTTCGCTCAAAGGAGGGACGGGACTGGCGGAGAGTTAACAAACAAAAAGTTTATTGCGAAGGAGGAAAGAACGAGGCAGCCCACTTGCCTCGAGCTCCTTGATTGCTCACTTATTTGATTTGACTGCCTTTTTATTTATCTCCCTGTTTGCTCCCTCACCCTCCCGGCCTCCCCGCGCCGATGCGACAACGTAAACACGTTTAACAAGACGAACGTATACACATATATGTATAGTGTACCGCTATGCACATACGGGGACTCTCGGATTGCTTGGCAAACTGTTTCGGTTTTTTTTATCCCTTTTTTTTTGTGACTCCGATTTCTTCCGCCCTTATTTTTCGTCGACAATCCGAACGCTGTTATTGCGATAGTACGAGAGCGAAGAAGAAAACTCGGTCAGGAGGTCGGAGCTCTTTTTTTATCCTGTCAAAATATTTATTTTTTGTTTTTGTTTTTCTACAGCTCTAAGGGTCGAATTTTAAGACATTAGTTTGAACCTGAGATCGAACTTAAGATGAAACTCAAGACCGAACTTATTATCAAACTTATGTTAGAACTTGAGGTCAAATTTGAGCACGCAATGAAGTTCGGGCCAAACTGCGATCTTAAGTTCGATCTCGAGCGTGATCTTAAGCTCAGACTAATGTCTTAAAATTCGACCCTAAAAAGAACATGTATGATATTTTTCGAAAAATAATAATTGAAACTTTGGTGCTGGGTTGAATAAAAAGCTATCGTACGAAGGGATTGCCAACCTTCGATACCTCTTCCCTCTTTTGTTCCGTTATAAAAAAAAAGGAAAAAAAAATTGGTATTCTATATTCATCATTGAATTATTAACTATCGAACCGAAAGATCCTCGAACATCTACATAACCGTCGTAATTTCTATTTCAAGCAGTGTGCAAATTAACTCTTTATTAGAGCTCTCGCATCGATATTCATAGAACTCTCCTCGGCCTCTTCTCTTCATTTTTTCTCTGTTTTTTTTTTTTTTTTTTTTTTTTTTTTTCAAGAATCTCGGCCATTCCCTCGATAAGTGATAATTGAATATTCATGCAGGTGAATCGAAACCTTCTCGTGGCGGATCCGAAATTAGCCCCTTTCCCGCTGCTGCATTATTGACTTCGCGATTCCTCGAATGTCCCGAACTGGGCCAAGACTCGTCGACGGACGAACAATTTTATTTGCTGAAAAAATAAATTGATAAAAATTGAAAAATTGAAAAAACAAATAGAGAACGAACTCTTTAACAACAACAAATTGTCGGATGGATGGTGAAAGGAAGTATTGCGCAAACAGTCGTCACGCGTGCTCGTAGCAACGGTGCACAACCCTGAACTACCCTTCGTGTCTCGCGACGAGCCTGAAATATTAATCCGTTTCGTCTATATTTTTTTTTTATCGCATTTGTACGATCTCGAAGGCCCCGCCGACATCGACGCCACGCGCTGTCCTTCGCCGCATGCGTTTCGTTATTTATCATTCTCATCGTTTTCTTATCCACACAATTTTCATACCCGCGAAAGAGTTTCCGGCTCTCGAGAACATTGCGCTTCGGAAGTTTTGCCACTCTTGTGGAATTTTTTTAACTTACAAAAAAATCACCCGAAAAACCTGAAAAAATTCTCAAAAATGCACAAGTGCATATAAAAGTGGTAAAGCGACAGCTCACAATCAATAAATTCCTTTTTAAATGACAACCAATTACAAACAATCTGAAAAAATGTAAAAAAAAGCCCAGTGCTTTTGAGACTTAGTTCAATCATGAAAACATCGCGGGCCAAATCCAAAATGCGAAGAGTCAGACTCAGGTCGATTTGGTCTGGAATAACCCACATATATATATTTTTTAAAAGGGCCGTTTTTGACCGAAGAATGGAAGCGACGAGAGGCAGATGGCTCGCGGTAGAGAAAAAAAAGAACAAAATGAAGAAGGAAAGGGAAAAAAAAATAGAAAAAAAAAAACGAGCCAGCAGTGAGGATGAAGTGTGGGTGGGATCGAGAATCGAGGCCTTGCCGGCCAGAACAATGAGTATATACGGAACAAAGAATATCGAGAGCGTTGTAGAGAGTCCCGGGAGCGGCGCATGGAGCAGCGGAAGCTGGAGCGTGGACTCAATTAGTGACATACTATAGAAGCTCGTACTCGGCCGAAGGGATCGACTCGCGTAGGTTACGAGTACCCGCGAGTACCACTGTGTATGGACTATATAAGGTCGACTTGGTACATGGAACGGATAAAAGCCACCTATTGGAAACCCTACCCTCGCCCCCCCCCCACTGCCCCTCCCCCCTCCCCCGTCGTCCCTGCTGCCCAACCGCCTGCGATGTGCGTTCGTTCGAATTGTTGAAGTTTAAATAGTCGAGAGCCGTTCAAAGTGTTCGATTTATTTGGCCCCGGGTTACTCCCTGTTACTCCCTGCTCTCGAAACTATTCGTCCTGGTATCGAGTGTCTAGGGACTTTATTTACAGAGGATGTTCTCCTCTTTAAGCCTGTAAGGGTCGAGAATCTTTCTCGTTGAACATAAATAAAGACGAATAGAAATTAATGAGTGAAACAACGTTCGACCAATAACAATTTTTTTGTTTTCAAATATTCTCAATGTGATATTTCTTCCTAAGTTTATTTTTCATCGATAAAAATTAAATAAGCCGGTCCTCTTGACATGCGGCTTTCGATATCCCGATATAATCCCGGAATCCTCGTTTGTTTGTGAAAAAAAAAAATTGTCCCGAACACCGTCGCGACCCTCCAAACACCGAGACCGAAATAAACGTTACAAATTTTTTTAAATTATTCCTACGATTAAAGAAAATAAAATAAAGTAAATATAATATTATTTGCATGGAACAATTTCGTTCCGAACTCGAACGTGTTTCGTCCCCTTGGTCGGTCCCCTAACGGAGTGTTTCCGGGCCCGTGCGATCGAAGAACCGATCGCGACTGTTTCCCCGTTCTCCGGCGCGTCCGCAACGAAGACCCGGGCTAGCTTTTCCAATTTGTCCCCGGTCCGCGAAGCCAACGGCGATCAAAGAGCGGAAGCGTCGCCGCGCTCGCCTGTGGGAAATGAAGTGACATCGATGTTGCAGCCGGGGGACGAAAAATGCAAGCCGGGATGGGACGAGAGGGCGGCGAGAGAGAAGAGGTTTCGAATCAACGTCCTCCCGCCTGTTCCTGCGGGCAAAGGGGAAAAGGCAATCTCGAATGCTTTCCTTTACGTTCGCCGCCGCCCGACCAAAAACTCTCGCGGGGAAAGAACAGACGGGGGACGGGAGTCTGTGACGAATAGCCTTTCTCAGGCGGCGTTCACACGCCGAAGAACGAAATGCTGCCAAAGAAAACTCAAGAAAGTCATAAAAAATAATAATAAAAAATGAAATAGGAAAAATAAAGGGATGACGAATCAAAGGTTCCGCGTACGGGCGAGAATCTTCCGACTCTTTCTCCCGTCCTTTTCCTACCGGAGCGTTTCAAAGCGAATCCGCGAGAGAAGCAATCTTCGCGACGGGGAAAGAAAATTGCACAAGACAAAATATATAATAATATTGATAATAATAAATAAAAATAATATAATCAAAACGCTAAAATAGTAAGATTATAGATAAATTAAAGAGAAACTAATAATAATTTTTAGAAACACGCATAAACAACTTTTATATATATATATATAACAAATTAGTATGGACGCAGCTCGACGCCTATTAGCCGGCTAAAACAGTTTAGCCGACCAAACTATGAAATCCCTTAGCCGGATAAGATATTTTAGCCGGCTAGGCCAGCCTATTTGTACAGCCCTAGCGAAAACAGACCTCCACATTTTCACCGAGACTTTCTTTTCCAATCGAAAAAAAATTGAACAAATGGCAGAAATCGTTAGTTTTGCCAAACTTGTTAGTTGCGATGGGCAAAGTGGGTCAGAACGGACCCGCCGGGGCGTCCGTTTTGATCCACTCTGCTCTGCAGCACCAAGATAGCTACATAGAGCTCTGCACTTTTACTTTTTTCCTTTCTTTTTTTGTAAGCCTTTTTTTCCTTTTTTCCCTTTTCTCTTCCGGCTGAAGCACCCCACTGTGTGCTCTCCCAGGTAGATAGCTTCGATAGATAGATAGATCGAAGGAGAAAAAAAAGCTCTTTTCTTCGGGGTCCTTTGGAAGAGCGCGACGCTATCTTCCTTCGACCTTTCTTTCGTCTTTTATTCAAGAACGACTTACATCCACCATACACACACACACATATATATATATATATATATATATATATATATATAAATAGTGGGTGTAAGTCGTCGCCTCTCCATATACGACGTGTGTATATATATATATATATATATATATATATATAGGTCCTGTGTAGAGAGGTGTACTGTGACCTCGCTGTCCTTTCCTGCAACGTCTGTCGCCAAGGGAGTATATCGCCGGGTGGTTTGAGCCCCATGGCGATTCGAAGCCTTCCGAACCTTGAGGCATCTAAACTACGTTAGGAGGAAATAGAATATCGAGTACTCCAGTGAGATCGATAGGGTTGGCCTCGCCTGCCTCCTAGCCATTCCCGCCCCCCTCCCCCCTCTTCGCTCGCCGATCACCTCTTCGTCCTCTTCTTCTTCTTCGTCTTCTTAACTTCTTCTATACACAGCATCTTCCTTTCCTCTATATTTATTTCGTATTTCGCTCTCGAGGGCTTAAGGAACGTTGGTCGTCGGATCGAGATAATCGGGAATGAAATTCATCCGATCGACGCTCCGCGACCTCGAGAATAGTTCAAAGAGAGTTTCGGTACCGACACAAAACTTCCAGACTCGATATAGGAAAAAAAATAAATAAAAGATAATATTTTTTTGTCACATTATTTTTCATATTTTTAACGAAATTATGAGAAATTTATTTGGATTAATAACTACTGCAAAGTTGGTAATTAAGTGTCTTCACGAAACTATCATAATAAGATACAAATTCTCGGTTAATTTGATTCAAGTGATCCACAAACGAGGTCTTAATTTATATCCACGACTCGCTCCATCAATATTTACAAACATGCAGGCTGAAAGACCTCGGTCAATGAGGGGAAAAAAAAAATAAATAAAAATAAAAACCCAGAGCATTCACTACTACTACAGGATTCAAAATCACTATACTTTAGCATGTTTTTACTAAATATTTGACGAAGCTTTTTGCACCACAAAAAAAAAAAAACAAACAAAAGAAAACACATAAATGCGAAATGTGGAAAATAATAAGAAAACCAATTTAAAAAGCCCAATCGATATAATATTCATCAGTCCGTAAAAAAAATCCCTGCTCCACCGAATCCTCTTTCGCAGAACGAGCCTGTAACGCTGCACCGTTCGGCGTAATTCTCTCGCCTCGTCGGGCGTTTTAGTCTTATCTGCAGCGCGCCGACTTTCGCGAACGGGGAATCCCCCCCGGTGAGTTTAACGACGAGGAATATGAACAGTCCGCTCGAGCTATAAATCTTTACTTTTGTTGTTGTTGTTATTATTATTATTTTTATATCCCCCGAAACGTTAAGTGGTAGTAACTGCCATGTATTCGTGTATAAGGGATGTGCGGGCGGCTCGCACGGTAGACTGGAAGTCCGTACCGTAGGGGGAATCCCCGTTTTGCTTCGCTACGTCAGCCCTCTCGCCGCCCCGTTTAAGCTCCTGTGAAATAAAACCACTGTACGAGTGACTATAACACCCCACTTAAACTACAGTTACGTTAGGACAGCAGTGCCGGAGATAGGAGAGGACCGGAGAGACAACCAACGGGGAAGCGGGAAGTGTAACGCGTGTTTACGAGCGTTATGGCTCGCCGGGGACATTTTTTCCCTTTTTTTTTTATTCCGACCGGGGAAATCCTCTGCAACCCCTCAGGATCAGCCCACACGATAAACACCGGGCTCCCGCTCTCGCAGACTAAAGTTCAACCGCCCGGATGGATTTTTAACGTCACACCTGAACGTCCATCAACCGACAGTTGCACTTCTCATTCCAGTACACTCGAACCTTTTTTTTAACGAGAAATGACATTATTGTGATAATGATACAAATTATTATTGCTATTATTATTGTTACTATTAATAAATACAATAATAATAATAATAATAATAATAATAATAATAATAATAATAATAATAATAATAATAATAATAATAATAATAATAATAATAATAATAATAATAATCCCTCTCTCTCCTTTGGGTCTCTGGGTATTTGGTTTCGTCTTACGATATAGCTAAGAAGCAGATCCTATAAGTTTGTAACTTAGTAATTAGCATAATCGTCACCTTTATCATAATAAATTTTCGCCTCATGTTTAAACGTATCGGAAGAGAATTTGCAAACAAAATTCTTGTGAATTCAAAAACAAATTGCTACGTTAATTCTTTTTTCCTTCGTGTACTCGCCTTACAAATGAAAATTCAGCCTTGACGGAACGGGGATGCTCTTTTTTTATATAAATACACTTTATCAGCGAATAATAATAATAATGATAATGATAAGACAAATTATTATCATTATTATTATTATAATCGTCACCTTCATCATCATTATCATCATCAGGATCATCTTCAATTTTTCATCCATGTTAAACCGAACCAGAAAAAAATTTGCAAACAAAAAGATTGTGAATTCAAAAACAAATTGTTCCGATAATTTTTTTCATGTACTTGCCCTACAAAAGGAAATTGAGGGCTCTTTTTTTATATAGATACATTTCATCAGAGAATGGTGATGACGAGTCTAGTAATTATAATAATTATTATCATCGTCATCTTCATAATCATCATAAAAAGTCCCTCCATGTTTAACAGTATCGGAGGAAAAAATTGCAAACAGAAAGACTGAATTCAAAAACAGATTGCTCCGATAATTTATTTTTATTTTTTTCTTATCCGTGTACTTGCCCTACAAAGGAAAATTAAGCGTTGGCGGTGCGGCGGTTGCTCTTTTTTTTTTTACACAGCCACATTTTATCAGTGAATTAAATCGAGTAAAGTGCAGCTCGCGTGACTATCGTTATGGAGCGATCGGCGCTCGGACGGTACGATGGATTGCCGATGGCACGACGGAGAAGAACTGGAAAGGGCGGGAGTGAGGAGAGAAAAAAAAAAGAAAAAAAAGGGAAACGGAGCGTTCGAGTAGTCCGCGGTGGAGACACGCAACGCTATTACCGTGAGAAGACTCCTGTTGAATGTCGGCGGCCGCGGAGGAGTGCGCCCGGAGGAGTAGAGGTCACGGAGCGCGGGGCACGGCTCGGCCAACGTGAAAGGGTTGAACGGTGCGGCGCACCGAGCGAGAGCCACACCCCTTCGCTCTCGGCGGTTTCCGCGGGCCGCGCCGCGCGCAGCACATCGCCGGCGTTCCTAACGAGACTCGAATAGTTTTCCTCCACGCCGGCGGCCACCCCACCCAAACCCGGGCCCCACCGGGCAAGATTTCTTATCGTTCCTAATTTCGAACCTTCGTGCTCTCGATGCATCCGTGGCCCGATAGGATCGAGCCTTCGGAGCGCTGTACAGTAGACGTTCGCGTAAGTTGGATCTGGAGGAAGTTGAATCTGGAGTGAGTTGGATCTGGAGTAAGTTGGATCTGGAGTAGGTTGGATCTGGAGTAGGTTGGATCTGGAGTAGGTTGGATCTGGAGTAAGTTGGATCTGGAGTAAGTTGGATCTGGAGTAAGTTGGATCCGGAGTAAGTTGGATCTGGAGTGAGTTGAATCTGGAGTGAGTTGGATCTGGAGTGAGTTGGATCCGGCGTGAGTTGGATCTGAAGTAAGTTGGATCTGGAGTAAGTTGGATCTGGAGTAAGTTGGATCCCCAGTAAGTTGGGTCCGGAGTGAGTTGGATCCGGAGTGAGTTGGATCCGGCGTGAGTTGGATCTGGAGTAAGTTGGATCTGGAGTAAGTTGGATCCGGAGTGAGTTGGATCTGGAGTAAGTTGGATCTGGAGTAAGTTGGATCCGGAGTGAGTTGGATCTGGAGTAAGTTGGATCTGGAGTAAGTTGGATCTGGAGTAAGTTGGATCTGGTGTAAGTAGGATCGCCAGTAAGTTGGATCCGGAGTGAGTTGGATTTGGAATGGGTTGGATCCGGAGTGAGTTGGATCCGGAGTAAGTTGGATCTGGAGTAAGTTTTACGGACCGAGTAAGTTGGATCGATAGGCGGAAAAGATACACCCGAAAAAATTCTCAGGGGGTATTTTTTCAGGAGGTATTTTTTCAGGGTATAATTTTTCCGGGATTCCTATCAGATTCCTATCAAAAAAGAAATTGGGCAAGTACTAAAGCGGGTAGTGGGAAATCCAACTTATCGGGTCGTGCCTAATTGACTCGGTTCTCGAGCATGCAACTTACGCGGCCGTGTACTGTACTCTTAAAACCCCGCCCCTTCCCGGCTGGCGTACACCGGAAATACCCTCTTTGAGAACGATTACAGTCTGGGATATACCGACGGATGAAAACAACGATTGAGACATTTTTCATCGAAATCCGGAAATGGAGGGAAAAAAAATAATCAAAAGTAAAAATACAACTCTTGGAGCTCGGAGTGAACAACATGCACTAGGGAGTGTAATATAGATGTGATCTTTTTTTTAAGGTCATCTTTTTGTATCTTTTTTATTAGCTGTTTATTCGTTAACTACGTTCTGTCACGCAACCGTTTGGAGGACGGTAGTGAAGGCTGTGGCGTGTGGTTAAGGGGATGTTCTTGTCGCGAAGGGCTTGAATGGGACATCTACAATATATGGGGCATTCTCGAAGAAGTACTCTGCATGGTAAATTTATATGTTTCTTTTTCTTGGTAATTTGACTATTCTTCTGTCAAAGAACGATTTCTTTTAACTAAGAAAATTTGTTTTTTTATCAAATAAAAAATTAAGACACATTTTTCAAAATGGACGCCCACGTACAAAAGATGTTTGTCGAGTGTGCAAACTTATTCTCACCGTCCACTTATTTCTTTACAGATTTTCTCTGTACACTATCCGCCCCCAATTAAATTAATCAATACAAATTAAATTTAAAAAAAAAGATAATTAAAAAAGAATAATAGGAATTGTCGACAGCGTATGCGAACCGAGGTACTAACGATGAAAAACAGTGATAGGACTTTCCAGAGGATTTCGCTCGAGGGTATAAATTTCGGGTATACCCACACACATATACACACATATATCTATATATATACATATATATATATAGAAACGGTTTTCCGGCTGGGTGTTTGAGAAGGGTGGGACGGCGGAGACCATTAATTATGTAGTGGCACGTAGAGCGAGGCACTCGGCAGGAAGCTCACGTCGAACTTACGGGCCGACCCGTGATTTATCACTCCAGCGCAACTCACCCCCCCCCCCTTTGCGCCCTTGCTCGGCGTGTTTGTATCTCGCTCCAACTGCGAAGCTCAGCTTCCCAATCGACTTCCCCTCCCCCTTCCCCCTCTCCTACCCCCTCCGGCGGGCCAAACACGTTGGGGGTCCTCCGTAGCCGTCCGGACAAGTGCGATACTCCAAACTGCGTCGCATCGATCATAATTAACTCGAGTAATTGGCTCGAATACGATTTACGCCTCGGCACTGGCAAACCGTCGTCGGCGTACCAGTTTCTCGAAATCCTCCTCGAGGAAGGGAGCTTTCCCTTTAAACTAAACGACAAAGCTCAACCCCCTCCCCCCCCCCACCCCGCCTTCTGTATCCCCCTTTTGCCCCCTCCGAAATAACGTTTTCCATATCTCCCCGCGGTGTTTCTCGCGGATATTACCGTCGTCGCGATATTACTAATTTTACTGGGACGTGTATTAGAGAGGGTGTGTTTTAGTGCTGTTTTCAGCTCAACAGTTAATTTGGAGATGGTAATTCGGTTGTTTGCCCAGCGGGACGAGGTCGTTGCATATTATTATTATTGTTATTGTTATTGGTATTATTTCGAGAGGGAGGGAGTTCTACTTGTGGCGATAGAAATTTTTGGCTTTTTTTAAGAGGGTTTTTACTTTGCAATGAGAGAAAATATTTAAAGAAAGAAAGTGTTTTTTTTTTCGCTTTCTTTCGTCGACATTGTTACTTTTTGTTAGTTTGAAGGGTGGAGTTTTGAAGTTATGAGAAATCTTTGGAAGCAAATTTGTTTTTAATTTTGCTAATTAAATAAATGAATTCTCAAACGGGCGCATCGTAACTTACGAGGATTTTTACGACGGAGGGAGAGGAGGATACTTGTGGGGATAGAAATGTTTGGCTTTTTTTAGAGGGGTTTTACTATACCTTGCCATTAGACAAAATCTGTAGAGTTCTCCCTTTACACATTTTGTCTAATTGCGAAGTGAAAAAAAGTAATTGCCTCTAAAATAAAACCAGCCATTTCTATCCCGCAAAGTTTTTTTCTCTCTTTTTTTTTAGTCGACATCGTTATTTTTAATTAGTTCGAAGGGTGGAATTTTTTAATTATGAAAAATCTTTGGACTAAAATATTTTTCGTAATTAATAGAAATAAATCTTCGCTTCTATTAATGAAAAAAAAATTCATGTCTATTAATTTTAAACAATACTTTATTCCAAGGATTTTTCAATAAATAAATAAATTCTCGAAGGCGCATATCGTAAGTTTCGAGGATTTCGTTAATAATCGACAATTTTTGCTTTCGCATTTTAGATTTTAGATTTGATATTTCAGATTTTTAAATAAAAAATTATATTTCGTTTTCATCGAACTCTTTCGCGATGGCACACGCGAGAGCTTCGCGCGGGGCTTTCTTGACGGATCAAAGGAATCACTGAAACGAACGTCCGAACGGAAGAACGAAATAGAGTTCGAAAAATAGATGAATTGTTTTTTGTCTCTCTCTTTCGCTCTCGCATGGAAAATTCTCCTGATGGCTTCGGCCTTTTTCCATTCGTCCGTCGCGCGAGAGAGCGTTTTCATATAAATAAATCGAAACGACGAGTCGACGTGAAAAATGACGGAAACACGCTCCCTCGGCTAAGGGAACATAAAAGGGTATGAAAGGGCGCGACTGAAAAGGCGAGAGAACGAGGGAAATGAGAAATTTTGCTCGATGCAACGTCACTTTGATTTTCACTTCCGGTTCGTTCGAATATCGTTTCCTCGTCACGTTTTTCTGCTGCATCGGCGAGTTGACTCTTTTTTTTTTTCATATATTTATTATTTTTTCTTTTTATTTATACTCTTTCCTCTCGATTGATTTCATTCCTGTTTACTCCCTTTCACGTACGTTTTGGCAACGTTAAAAAAGAAGTATTTAAAAATAAATAAAAAATATAAAAATAAAACGCTTCTCCCCGAACAAATATAGTTTGAGTTACGAGCCATATTGCGAGCTCCGAGGCTGTCTAAGGCTGTCGTGTGTTTAAATTGACCTTACCGCAAACTCAATAAAACCATAACTGGAGCCTTGTGCAACAATTACGCTGCTTTTTCACCCCCCACCCCCGGCTCTGCGAGTGACGGAACATTTTTACTCGCTCAACTCTGTGTGCTTGTGTACCTTCGTGAAAACTGCCTGCCTGCTCTACCGGAAGAAATTCAATTAAGTTCAAAGAATTTGAAAGCAAAATATACAAAAATGAAGGAAAAAAAATAGGGCAACTTTCTAGGATTTCGCGAGAGTGATTTTCGTCAAGCACGAATTGAGATTTTCACTCGCATTTTTTTCTTATGATGACAAACAAAGTGGAATATTTTTTCGGTGACGTTTGTAGTGCAGAAGGCAAAGGTCCTTTCTTTCACTTATTTAAATAGTATCGCGGAAGAAATTCAATGGCGACAAAATAAATTGAAATACAAATAAATAAAAATGAAAAAAAAAATGAAGAAAAAAATAGGGTAGCACTTCTAGGGTTTCGCGAGAGTGATTTTCGTCACGCACGAGTTGAGATTCTTACTCGCATTTTTTTATGGTGACAAACAAAGTCGAATTTTTTTTTCAGTGACAATTGTAGTGCAAAAGGCAGAAGTCCCTTCGTTTAATTATTTCAATAGTTTCCCCAGAAGAAATTCAATTCAGATAAAAGAAATTAAAATACAAATAAATAAAAATGAAAAAAAAACAAGACTTCTTCTATGAAGAAGCAGAATGAAGAAAAAAATCGGGTAGCGCTTCTAGGGTTTCGCGAGAGTGATTTTCGTCACGCACGAATTGAGATTCTTACTCGAATTGTTTTTTTTTTTTTATGATGACAAACAAAGTCGAATTTTTTTTTCGGTGACGATTGTAGTGCAGAAGGCAAAGGTCCTTTCTTTCACTTATTTCAATAGTTTCGCGGTGTAAGGTCGCGCCGCCTGGACAAGCTTCTATTATCCGTAAGCGAAACAGCAATGGACAATGCACCGAGCACAATCCCTCGTGCAGCCACGAATTCTTGCCAGCTCCTCCTCCTCCCACGCTCTTATCCGACCAGGAGCGCGTTCCCAACCTCGCCATCGTTTTATAGACGTCGCTCGGGGTTCGCTTCGCTTTTTCTTCGCGACTGAAAATTCGTGCCGAGGACCCTCGACCTTTTCTTCTTTCATCTTAATTTCGCGGAAACGAGAGCGAGAGCCCGCCCGACGAATGGCCGGTAAGGAGGGCGAGAGAAAGAAAAAAAAAAGTTCTCGATTTTTTTTTTACCTCCTTCTTTCTCGTAGTGTACTGCCTTCCTTTGGCTTTAATAGTTTTTAAGGGGATACTTCAAACTGCGAGTGACGACAGATCGACGGTTCTTTTTTTTCTCGACATTTTTTCTCGGGTCTAAATTTTTTTTTTTTTTTTTTTTTTTTTAAGAAATTGAGCGCTTTCGATATTGGGGTAAAAATTTAAAATTTGGCGAAGAAAGAAAGTGTGTCCAAAAATAAGTTGCCGTTACAACGAAACTTATTATGTTTTTTATATAATATTCTATAAAATATAACTATTTAAATAACTGTATATATAGCTTTATATATAGTTGTATATATATATATGCGTTTCCACAGTCCCACACTGTGGAAACAGTGTATATATATATATATATATATATATATATATATATATATATATATATATATATATATATATATATATATATATGTGCGAATTCTTCGAGAGCTCAAGCGACTCGAGCGAGAAAATCCTTGGCCGAACCTGAGCAGCCTCTCGGCCTCTTTCCTCGCGGCACGTGTGCGCGAGGAAAGCAGCCGATGTGCATATCTAAAAAATTAAATTTGGAATAACAATAAAAAAAAAAATTGCAGAAACACCTGCCAAGCGTCGTCGGGCTTGAAGTTCCAACTGCTTCGACGAAACGAAAAAGTTTCGATAATTTCGACCCGAGTTTCTCATCAAGTGTTTGTCGTGACTGTTTCCCATGAAGTACATGAATTTAATTAATTAAATTCATGTACTCCTCAAGGAAGTGCCGCGTGTCCCGGACAGGTATTAAATCCGCCAACTCTCGGCGTTATGTTATGCCGAAAATTAATTACTATCCGGCCTTTCTAGAAAGTCACCGACGGAGACGAAAGTTCGTGCGGTGCGGGATTGGCAAAAAGACGGCTTTCCGTATCAGGCACGGCCGACGTTGAGTTAACTTAAACAGTCGGTTCGCGGAAAACTCGTCTGTAAATAAAAATTCACTATTGCAATTATTTTTTTTTATTTAACAATAATTCAAATAACAACAATAAACAAAAGGTTCAAATTTTTGTAAATCATGGACTTCAGTATTTGTAACTTAAGACTCAAGTCATCTTAGACTTAAGTGTTTGTTCCTTCAACTTTTACAAAGAGTTAGAAAAGTTGAAGAAGTTAAAAACACTTAAGTCTACGATTTATACAAATTTGAAACTTTTGTTCATTGTCGTTATTTGAATTATTGTTAAATAAAAAAAAATGCCAGTCACTTTCAATTTACAAATGAGTAAATTAAGAGACGAGAGTAGACTCTGGAGTTACAGATTTAGAATTTATTGAATATGATATTGTGATTGCAAGGAAAAAAATCGTCAAATACATTTAATATCAATACAACAATAAAATTGATTCAGCAACGACACTATTGTAGCTTTTACAGTGTAATTTTTTCTCAGTGTATACGAACCTATAAGTTCCGTACAAAATTATTATTAACATTGCAACTGGCGATTCGACTCGATCGCTCCATTTATCTCGAGAAAATTCCGCGTCGGGGTACGAAATTTTTCCGGGGTGAGAGGCGAGCCGGTGTGCAACCGCGTACGTCACGATGGAGTGGAGAGTCCTGGAAGCTCGCAGGGAGATGAAAAGCAACCGCGCCCCGGCCTCAAATGTTCTATAGTTTGAATTCCACACATATATACATATGCATATATATATATATATATATATATATATATATATATATATATATATATATATATATATGCATATGTATATAACAGGTATGTGTGTTTATATAATATGAAAGCGTTCGTATAAGCTGCTGATATATAGTGCATGAGCTTTCGATCCCCCCGGCGATGACGTCAAGCTCGAATGCCGAGCGTTTCGCAGAATCCTCGAGAACGCACTATCGTGTCGCGCGGGGATGAGAACACATACGCGCGGTGTATTACAGTAAACCGTTAATGTATTCATCCGATCGGATGTTGATTGAAGCATCGAGCGAGCTCGGGCCAAGCCATATATTCCCATTCGGAATTGCGATCTGGATGTTTGATCGTTTGATGTTTACTGTCATTCGAGCCCCTCGGTTTTCGGAGCGTCCAATCGATTTGTCTCCGCTAATTAGAACTCAATTTGTAGACGAAATAAAATTTAATTACATTATTTAAAAAATCGTCTTCCAGACTTCGAATTCATAACTCAACCGACACTGTTAGTCTCTCCGGTGGGGATGGACGAGGCGAAAAAATATTCGCGCATTTATCGAACGTTTCTCGTCCGCGAGGTTCCACGATTGATATTTTTTTCTTATACTTTTTACGGGAATTTTTTTTTATAAAAAAAAAAAATTAAAAGCGCGCGTAATTCACACGCTATATCGATCTATCTTCTCCAATTAGAACGTTATTTATAAATTTTAATAAATAAAATGAAAATTATGCCGGACTCCGACATGGAAATTGAACATCGTGCATAATCGAACCCGTACAATTAGACTCTGCTCCGAGAATAAAGAAAAATCCCCGCAATCATTGTTCCACAAGTTATAAACAAAAGAGTTTATCAAAATGTTTTCCGGACTCCAGCATGCGAAAAAAAGTCTTACCCTTCTCCACTTCTGCACCGAACATCTTGCATAACTCCCCCTTCACAATTAGTCTTTCCAGCAAGAATTCAATAGAAAAATTCCCCCCAATTATTCTTCTTCCCTCAACCCCACAATCTTTCTTTTCCCCTCAAAAAAAAAAACAAAATCAAAAACAAAAACAAAAAACAAAAAACAAAATAAAAACCAAAAAAAAAAAAAATTAACAGAAACAATTAAAAAATCATAAAGAGTAAAAAATTAAAACTCGTGCGTAATTCGAGCGGCGGTCGAGCGGCCCGTAGCATGACGCAGAGTGATGCTGCAGCTAAAGCGATGCCAGCCACAGGGATGCCTGGCTGACTGCCTCGAGGAACGTTTGACGTCACAACTCGGCTGCCACCGGGCGCACCGACGCCCCGTCTCACCCCCCCCCCCCCCCCACCCATTGCCGACATCGAGATTTCCACGTATCGCCGGAGATGAGGGGCGGAGGGGGGGGGGGGGGCTGCAAGGGTGCGGCGCACGTTTGTGCGCTCCCGACGGGACCCGGGGAACGACGCCGTGTCGATAGAAATGTCGGTCAGACGTACGTACATCGAAGGCTGTTCCGCAGCTCGGCCTGCCTGGCCGAGAGTACGTCAAGCTTCCCCACAATCCTTTCACCCTCCCACTCGTTTCTCACCCACAAACGCCAACCCCCCACCCCC
Organism: Stenichneumon culpator; assembly: GCA_964017025.1. Taxonomy (NCBI): domain Eukaryota; kingdom Metazoa; phylum Arthropoda; class Insecta; order Hymenoptera; family Ichneumonidae; genus Stenichneumon; species Stenichneumon culpator. The sequence continues at coordinate 10,991,490 of OZ024779.1, read as the reverse complement.
CCCCCCCACCCCCGCCCCCGCCCCCCTCCCTCCACACTCCGGCGTTACCTCACCCCTTTCGGTTCTGGCACTCGCGCTTTCCTACAATAATTATTCCGACAATTAATACGTCGGCGCGTCACGGGCCTGCAATCCAGAACCGCAGCCCGCGCTGCCCCGACCTAACTCGCCCCTCGCCCTAGATCGAGCAACCTGTCGTCAGTTTAAAAGGATTTTACCGCCAAAACTAAAACGAGGAGATTTAATCGCACGTCGACGAGGGGGCCGAGCTTCGCCACGTGGAAATAACGTGTATACGGTACTTTATATATATATATATATATATATATATATATATATATATATATATATATATATATATAACATATTGAGTACTGATGGCGAGAAAATAGCGGTATTAAATGTGCGATGGATTTTAAAAATTATTATTTATTATTTTTAAAAAATGTTTAATATTTAATATATTATTTTTGTGTACTTGAAAGATTATTCGGATTAGATGGCTGTGTAGATGGAAAGGATGATATACATTCTATACGATGCGCCGAACCCCTCGCAGCCCCAACCAAACTGGTCGCCCCTCACACTAGATCGACCAACCTGACGTCAATTTAAAACGATTTTACCGCCGAAACTAAAACAACGAAATTTAATCATACGTCGACCGTGACGAGGGGGCTGAGCTGTGCTACCTATAGATAAAGTTTATTAGATTTTATTTTATACATAGAATATTGAAGTCCATTATACAGCTGTATTAAATGTACGGACATTTTTTATTTATTTTTTATTATTATGTGAAAATGTTTAATATTTAATATATTATTTTAATGTACTTGAAAGATTATTTGAATTGTGTAGATGTAAAGAAAGATGTAAATTGTACGTGTCGAAATTCTGTCGGTGTGTGTAAGTTTTTTCGGACGAAATATGTTTTATGCATTTTTTAATTTATTTTATACTTTATTTTCACGTGGAGCGCTGTTGTCCGGGATCGCGATGTGTAGGTACACGCGTTTGCGTTACTTCTGATGGATAGACGTTCGTGAAACTAGTCGTTTGTACGTTTGACAAACTTTTTTCGTCACAAAGACCGACCATTTACTTTCTTGACAATATTACAATTTTTAGTTGTTGAAAATACGTTTTGTTGACAAAAAAAAAAAAAAAAAAACGTAAAATCGCGGGCCTTTGTAGAATAGAAATGTTTGCCGAATGTACGAACCTTTTGTTACCCCGTGCACACTGCGAAAACAAGGTTTGTACATTCGACATGCAATTCACGTCCACAAAGGTCCACAATATTACGTTCTGTTTTTTCATTTTACTTTTTTCATTTTTGTAAAAAAAATACTTATATTTAAAAAAATTACTTAAGGGTATTTACATAGAAATATTTTTGTTTACATAATTCTGGTCGAAGTGGGGATCGGTCGATGATAAAAAAATTGGACAAATAAGTTCCTTCTCAACAATTGCCCGAGACCCCCAATATTACAATATCTCTCCGCGCATCCATCGTCATCAATGTTTTCTCAAAACAGCATTATTTTTTTTCTTCAATGCCTTTCTCCTCCTGAGCGACGAGCCTTTGATTGAAAAAAGCTCGTCCCCGAGCTTCTTCGAAGGCAGCTCAACTAATGCCTTTAATTTTTCACCCTACCCGCACACGGGTCTAATCTTCGAGTGGTACGTAAAAGAAGAATTCATTCTTTTGTCCCAGAGACGAGACGATGCGGGCGTCACGGCGATTGGCGAGTGTGTCGGTTCTGACCTGGGTGAGGTCGAAACCTCCGCCCTCATCCTTCCTTTACCTTCCTTCCATATATACCTATATATATACCTATATATATATCACACAGCCAGGGGTATTAATGATCGATCCCCGAGCGCACATCCATCCGCGTCTCGAAATCTCCCCGGCCAAACTCACCATTTATTCTGCCTAGGAGGCACACACAAAGTCTCTCCTCCCCCCTCCACTCTCCTCTATTAACAGCATCCCTTATACCTCTATTTTTATTTTTTCGTTTTTTTTTTTTTTTACCGTAAGAGGCCGAGCCCGTCGTTTCTGAGGATGTGCTCGATCTCCTCGGGGGATAAACGTCGTATCACGTGACCAATTCCCAGGAACGATCGGCGATATAGAAAACGTCGAGGGAACACGTCTCACGAAGAGCCTAGACTCTTCCGATCTCCAAGGCTCTCTCTTATATATCTTTTCAGACTTCTACTGTACCTGACATGCCAAACCCATCAACATTGTATATATACACATATACATACATATATATGTATATATACATGAATATATACATATACATGTATGTATGTATGTATGTATGTATGTATGTGTGTATGCATGTATGTATGTATGTATGTGTGTGTGTGTGTGTGTATGTATGTGTGGGTGTGTATATGGTGCATGTAGAGGCGACGAGTCTGACTACGAGCGGTCTTACACTGCTAGGCGTCCGTTCTCTTCTTTTCTTTTCATTTCTTCATAGATCTCTCGCCGACCGCTCAGACACTCGATACATATTGTATACAGGACTCGAGACGAGTGTCCAGGGTGAGTGGACACCTCTTTGTATCACTTATTTTCGTCGTCCGGCTTCGGACACGTGTCCTTTATGTGTCCGCCCAGGCACGTTCCTTCACCACTGGCGCGTCACTCTTCGGAAGTTTCGATAATTTATTTATTCTTTGATTACTAATAAATAATATACTACGATTAAAGTTTACTACTATTATATTTTAAATACTATTGTAATGCACTGCTATTAAAGTTTACTACTATTAAATAATAGTTTTGGAAAATGGACGGATTGACTTGCAAAAAGTTATGGCAGGGAATGTTCGTTTTGGGGTGGGGGAATGCAAAGTTCTGGAGATTTTGGGCTCGGGAATTATCGAAGTCGACGTTGGAGAGTTTTTTAAAAATTTATTTAATTGATTTTTGGTGGAATATTGTCGAGGAAGATTTTTGTAAGCAGGAAGAGGTTCGATTTTCTTTTTTTGCTTTTCAAGGTAAGAAAGAGTAGTTTTGGTAACGATTTAGGCGGGCGTGAGTCTGGCTCATGAAACAAATTATTCGGGGCTTTAAATTGCGTTATTTTCGGAAAATAAAATAGTATCAACGCACGTCTAAATAAACATAATATTGAAATATTCAAGCGCACTGCGTAAAATTCATGGCTCGTTTGCCTCTGCGTCGATCGCTTGAGAGCCAATTTTTTTTTTTTAATACGTGAATTTGTTGATGCAAGAAATATCTGTATAAAAAAAAAGTAGCGAGCGAAATATTCGTGGATAAAATAACTCTCCATGTCGGTACGAGTTCAAGTTCGGCGTGTAATGTAAAAACGAATCGCATTACGGTGCAATAAGCGAATAGTCTATTTAATTTATTTTTCGTGGAACATTGTCGAAATTTTTTTTTTTTTTATAACTAGGAACAAGCTCGAAACTTTTCTTTTTTAAATATAAGAAAGGGTAGTTTTAGTGACGATCTAAGCGAGGCGTGAGTTAAGCATCTAAAAAAAAAGTAAAGCCTTAAAATTGCTTTAGTTTCAAAAAGTTAAGACTTAATGACGTATGACTAAATAAATAAAATATTGAACTTCAAGCGCGTTGCGTGTAATTCGCGCTTCATTAGCTTCGGCGTCGAGCCGTGAAGGGCCAAAAATATTTTATTTTTTAATTCAGGAGGTTGTTGAAAAAAAATGTGTAAAAACAAAAAAATTAGCTGGCGCATTATTCATGGTTAGGATAACGCTTTATTGTGGTACGAATTCGAGTTTCGCCTGGAATGTAAATATGGAACGGGTTACGATGCAATAAGGGGGTAGTATAAATTTCCTGGCTCCGAAATTTCTCTGCGTGAGTGAGGAGAATGCAGATTTCTGGCTATTGAACGGACACACACGTGTACAGTGATTCACCGACGAGTGGATGAATGCATCCGGCAAGTGCATCGGCAACGGGTTCATAAACCCATAATAAAATATAGGAGGAAAACGTACTTGTATTCCTGCGAGTACCCTCGACTTGCTCCGTTCTATTGCTGAGCGACCGTTGACCAATGGGAGGCCACGCGGTACAGTTGCGTCGAGTGCATACACAGATATACACGTATATATGTACATATGTATTAACGTCGGCGGCTAAGAATCAAAAGCACGTAGCGCATGCGGTTTAACGTTGGGTTGCGCCCTTTTGACTCTCAGCCGTCGCTATACTGTATCCGGATTTTTTTATTGCCATTTGTGGAGTTGCTTGAAACGTGTATTCGTAAAATATACACGAGAAAAATCCGGCTAACCAGCAAAGTATATGCTGACTTTATGCTCTCGAGTGCTTCCAAGTGAGTCTATAAGAAAGAGCGGGGCGAAAGGGACCGAAACCCAAATTGGTAAAAATGGTCCGTTTCGCCCCGGTCTGTCCGACTAGTGCACTTACCTTATTTGCGATGTAGCTATGCGGAGAGCACGGGTTGGACGATGAGCCTTTCAGCAGTAGAGATGCGCCAGACGTGCTGCTCAAAAGAAGAAACAAAGAGGAAACGCATTAAATAGCGAAACTATCATTTTTGGGCGTTCCGAAGCTTTTGAGGCGTGGAAATACTTCTCGAATTTTTAATAGCCAAATGAGCCGTGCGCATGCTCCGTAGGGTATGATTTATTTAATTAACGGAAAAAAGCCAATATCGTAGCGTTTTTTTTTTTTTTTTATCGTGCAAGTCGGGAACTTCCGGTTATGGATGAAAAAAATCGGTGGATTCGTAATCGGTGTTGAAATCCGAGAAGATATTGTCTTTGAAGTATTTCATGGTAACGCATAGTTTCCGAGATACGAGCGGTTGAAGTTTCAGCCAATCACGAATCCGCGACAGATGGCGCGACGGTCTCCGAGGGTTCTCAACCGCGGGTTCTCAATCGCTGCGACTTTGTCCCCTCGTATCTCGAAAACTACGCACTCTACGAGATTGTGCCAAAGGACAAATCGTCTCGATTTCGAGTGACGAACAACCTCTCACACTTATCTATCCCGATTTCCAATGTCTAAAAACAAATGCCACCGAACACCGATCCGCACGTGTATCAACGCTTCTCTGCGTGTTCTCCCACACTCGACGGTGTACGGACACACAAGTTCAACGGCGATCAAACAGCGGTCGGCGAATTTCCGTGAGACAGTCAAAGGGTAGTTTGGTACTTCGACAAATTCCGATGCTTCGCTCCGGAGGGTGAGGTCTGCATGTGTCAAGGGGATAGTTTTCCCTGAGTCTCGAATGTCGCAAGAGGGTGAGGGTGATAAGTAAGAGCTTGAGGAAGGGGAAAATTTGTGAACGACTAGGAAGAGAAGGAAGCGTTCCCTCGATCTCTCTCCGTCGTTTTAGGGGCCGGGGGGGGGGGGGGGGGGGGGGTGAGAATGGGGAACTGGCAAGAGCGACTGGGAAAAGCAATCAATCTTTGAGAGGCAGATGAGTGCGAACCTAAAATATAGGGCAACACAAATTTAGTCTGCTCGTGAACGTAACGGTGGGTGGTCCACGCGAACCACCCGCGTCGTCCGTCGGTCCTGGTTCCGTTCTCTCGGCAGCTCTCGCTCTCTCGGTCGGTCCACGTGTCGACGTGAATGCGCAACCGCCCGGCTTGTAATCGATATTGCCGACAAGGTACCACGCCCTACACCTGCGAGATGTGCGGGATGCAACTACTCGGCTCCTCACTCTGATTCTCTGCATTTTACGTGCATATATACGTATGCATATATAGCTGTACACATTACGTTCCTATCGCGAGATCCAAGTATATCACTGTCTCGAGACGGGCAAAGCGGAACCACATCAAAAACAAAATACCAAGCAGCAAAATAATCTCCCAAGTTCATTCGCATATTCTTTATCTTCTTCATTCCAACTTCACAATATATGAATATCGTTGCCGATCAGCATTAAGTAAAAATGTCCAAATCAAGAAGTTCAGAGCCCATTAGGAGGTTTCCACCGCACCAAAGATCTCGATGGATGAAGCTTCTCCAGAGACGAAAAAAACCCAACAAAAATCAAGAAAAAAAATGATCCCAACTTTCTCTCCTTTTCGTCGGTTACAAAGAGACCAAAAATTGTTTAAGGAGTTTCCACGGAGCGTGGCCTCTCCTTTCCGATATCGCGTCTTCTCGCGTTGCTCGCGGAGCTCCCGGGTACAAGTGGGAAGGAGCGGAAGACCGATGGATAATGACAGAGAAGAGCAACGACACGCTAACGACGGGGAGTAGGATGAGGATGAGAGTAGATGGAGAGGAGGAGATATCCTACGGAATTATCGATCGGCGTTAACTGCAGACGAGTAACCCAGCGGCCTCGCTCGGCCGGCGCACCTGCACCACAACCCTCGCGGCACAGACAACCACCCCCGCGCCTGCTTCTCGGGTTCGCACACAAACATCAAACACGAACGCACACACGCGCATAAGCGGGAGAGGAGGAGCTCTCTGGATGTGGCGGCGATACGAATGGACCGGTGGAGATGCTGTGCAGCAGAAAGCACGAGATAGCATCGCGAGAAACACAATACGAGGGAACCGCGAGGGGGGGCCTCGAACTGGTTCCATACCATTCGATACATTCGCGAAGGACGAGGCAGAGCTCGAACCTCATCCTCTTCGGCCTCCTCCAGCTCTCCCTCGCTACCTCTCGTCATAGCGGAGATTAATCGGCGAGGCCTCGACGCCGACCTCTTCCAGCTGGTCGCGCTTTTCTCATGCAACCCCCCCCCCTTCCCTCCTCCCGGCCCGATCCATAGAGCCTCCTTGCGTGCTACAGCTATAGGGGAGAGCGGGGCAAAATGGACCAGTGTCTTTCATTTGAGATGAGGTTTCTTGATCTGTTTTTTGAGGAATCGGTGGGCAGGGTCCGTTTTGCCCCGGGGTTTCATTTTGGCTCTTCGCGTTACATGATTACGTGTTTCTGAGGCTGTTTTTCAATCATCTTCATGCGTTGGGTTTCAATTCTGGATCACGTAATCCAGGTCTAATTGGATGAGTTTTTTTACGGGATTTGGGATACTGGTTTTTCTTTTGCTATTGGGACGGAGACGCGGAGAGTGGGACCTAAATGGAATCCCGGGGCAAAACGGACCGTTCTCACTGATTTCTCGAAAAATCGAGAAGAAAGGTCTCGTCTGAAATGAAGAACACGGGTCCGTTTTGCCCCGTTCCTTCCCACCCTCCTTGCGTCCTGCAGTTATAGGGGAGAGCGGGGCGAAATGGACCAGTGTCCTCCATTTCAGATGAGAGCTTTTTTGCTCCGTTTTTCGAGGAATCGGTGGGAACGGTCCGTTTTGCCCTGAGATTTCATTTTGGCTCTCAGCGTTACATAATCACCCGTTTCTAAGGCTGTTCTTCAATCATCTCGTTTGCGATCGCGTCGGGTTTTAATTCTGGATCACCTAATCCATGTCTAATGGGATGAGTTTTTTTTTTCAGGATTTGGGAAACTCCCTTTTTCCATTAGGACAGATGGGGAGTGCAGCAGAGATTACAATATCGCCTGAGAACTATTACCATGTACACGTATGGAAGTCAGCGACTGTGTCGGAGCTTTTCAATTAGTGTGAGATTCGAGATAATTTTTTAAATAATTCTTGAGAATTTATATTAATCAAAGAAATAAATTAAAAAATCTATTGTTCTCATCAAAAGTCTCTTCTCTAGTGTGGTTTGCCGGTCCGTTTTGCCCCTCCCTCCTCTCAAAAATAAAAAATCACATTTTTAAACAATCCATCCCTAAAATATTGCTTTACACTTCCAAATATTAACCTAATAGCGAATAATTGTTGGAAATTCATATGTCAAAGAACCACCGCTAAAATTTCCATACAGAGAAGATTGCTACAGAGCCATAAATAAAAAATTTTCAAAATCTATTACTCCAATCAAAAGTCTCTTCTCCAATATCGTTCGCGGGTCCGTTTTGCCCCTCCACCCAAAAATAAAAAATCAAACTTTTTGCCCAATCAACCCCTAAAACATTTTCCGTCATTCCCCACCGAAACTCAATCCGCATGACAAAACAATCACCCTTAACCCTCCCCCCATCACATTTCCAAATATTAGCCCAGTAACAAAGCTCTCTCCCGCCTTCCCGAACCGTCCCTCACCGGTCTCCACGACGCCCTGCCATCGAACTCGTCCTCGTGATTTCGGCTCTCCATTATTTTTGCCAATGTCTTCTCCGGCTGCGGACAATGCTGCGCGGGCCGGAGCCTCGGCAGCCTCAGGGCTATCTCGGCTAAGGACGTTACGCAAGGTCGATTCATTGATTAATCCGCGAAACGACAAGGGCGCTAGGAGTGTGACGCGGCCATAGGCGCGCGCGAGAGATACGGTGGGAATCCCCGTTCCCCCACTCCGTTCCTTTTCCCGCGCTGAGGTAGCCAGCGGGGATTCCCCGCTTTGAGCGCCAGGCGGCGGCCGCTGCAGCCTCGCCGCCTGACGACGTCGTCGTCGTTTCTCGTCGTCATCCTCATCCTCGTAGTCGTCAGGGGGGTGCACTATGGGTTGTGTCTCGTACTCCCCGAGCTCACCCTGGGGGCCGCGGCCGTTGCCCGAGTTACCGCCGGGCGTCGACGTGCAGCCCGGGGTGGGAGTTGTATGGGCAAATGGAACCCGGAATAGAAGGGTAGCGGGCGATATGGCGGAAGCGAGCGGGGAGGGGGGATGAAGAGGGTTCGAGCTGAGGCGGGGAGGGAGGGGGGGGGGGGGTTGCGAGTGAGCAAGCGTTATATCTGATATTAATTATCTTAGCGATGACGTAAAGAGGCTATTCGTGTCAGGAACGGGTTCTCGCCTCGGTAGGGTGAGATTTTCTTTGCCCAACGGAAACGGTAGCGAGGAAGGGAATTTCCCCCTCCCCTCCCCCCCCCCCCCCCTCGGACCCCCGCTCGTTTTCCCTAGTGCTGCGTCTCGCTCGATCGCTTCTCGCTACGCTCTCGAGCCTGATCCAGTCCCATCGTAAGTCTGCCCGGAGCTCGGAGATCGGCCTGAGAGAGGAGGGAAAAAAGTGGCGGATGGGAATATGAGGGGGTGGGAGGGGAGGGGGAAGGGTGAGAGCTTCAAAGCTTTTTCACTCGCGGGCGGCACGTACTTCAATCTTGAGATTATCTGTACCACTCGCTCGAGCGGCAAACGAAAATCAATCTAGAATGTATATGTACATGGATGTCTGTCGATGTGTGGACTTCTTTGGGCGTTAGGATTTTATTGGGGGGTTTTTTAAAAAATGTTTTCTGCTTTAGATGGAAACTCTGGTGGTTGAAGGGGAATGAGAGGATACTAAATCTTGGGGTGTTTGAGGGTTCGTGAAGTTTTACTTGACGGAGGTTGTCGTTTGTGGAAAATTGGAGGCTGGTTCTTAAGGTAGTCGGAGCGGTGCAGTATCGTTAAAGGTGAGTTTCTGGGAAAAATTCAAACATTTGTCGATGGGATGAACGTGTGGAAAAATCAGCCATATGGGACGTGCTGTGGATACTGTTTTTTTTCTGTTATAATTAGTCCGAAATGTTATTGACAAATTAACGATAAATATAATTCATCAACAAATTACCCGGCAACTCGACTATATTTTTTCCATGAAAATGATTCGTTTAGTTTTCTGAATAAGTATGCATTTTTTTCAGAATTTTTAACCATCGAGAAGTGTTCGAAATTTTCTGCGAAACTCACTTTTGGCGGGACTGTACCGCACCTTAAATGTGAGAGCGGTGAGCGAAATGATCTTTTTTTGGTGGGATTTCAGATTTAAAAAAAAATGGAAAGCTCTCAGCGGATTACAATTCGGTAAATTTTTTATGGTAAGCACCGCATCGTTTCATTCCACTTTCTCGTCTCTTTTTCGTTTATATACATTTTTTAAGCTGAGACCTGGTTTATGGAAAGAGATCGGAGAATATTAAATCTTTGGATGTTCAAAGCGTCCGAAATTTACTTTTCGGTGGTTCTTGTTTGTAAAAATGAATTGGACTCTTTTTTTATTAACTGCGCGAGCGGCGAGCAACGCGATCTTTTTTTAGATAGGATTCACCGTTAAAAAAGAAAGATTGAAAGCTTCGATCGGACGGAAATTCGCTAAATTTTCAATGATAAGCCCCGTGTCGTTCCATTTCACTCCATCGTCCCTTTTTGCAGGTCAATCGAATACGTTTATGGCCGGAGTGATACGCAGAGAAATCGTTGACCCATTTCTTTGCTTTTGTTTTTCGTCCTCTCGGTTCTACTTTAGAGCCCAAGCCCCTTGCCCTTTTCGCCGAGCGAGAGAGGCGCGGGTCCAAAAGCTCCATAAATAACGATTAACGGATCGAGCGCCTGTTTGTACCGCTTTTCCAGCATCGGTCACTATTTTTTTCCTGCTCTGCCGCTCAAGTTCATTTTTTGAAAAAAAAATAAACAACAACAAAATCCCGTCGGACCAAGTTCGTACTCTTGTTCTCCCAAAAAAAAACCCCGAGACTTCGCGACAAACCCCCTCAAGAATAAAAATTAATACGTCAAAAGACATAGGGGGAGAGCGGGGCAAAACGGGACAGCGGGGCAAAACGGAACAGTGGGGAAAACGCGATTTTCCGATAAAAATTTGGACGACCCATTTTGCCCCATCGATACATCTGGATTTTCTGCCCAGTTTTGCCTCACAGTACCATCTAAAAATTGTTGGAAAATTGCGTTTTGAGCAACGCGAAGATTGGAGGACTTCCCGTAACGGCGCGAAGGGCGGACATATGGGAAGGGACAGTTAGGCAGAGGAAACGAGCGCAGCCCCTCGGTGATGGTTCCGGTTGGGCCGAGGGTGCCCGAAGTGGCCACTGGACGGAATTTGAACACGACCTGTATCACCGGGCGCTCACCAGGGCCAAACGCGCGACGATGAGAACGAGAACGTGCTGCCCTCTGGGAGTACCTTTATCCGCCGGACAAACTCAACTATCTTCGTCCTGATTGTTATCTCTAACCAGCCTCCAATCAAGTGTTTTCATTTCCTGGAGCCCCGCCGAGAATCCAAGTTTTTTCGCTGCGAAACTCGCCCGTCTGACCAAACACTGCCCTTTCTACTTGCCGATTTTTCCTGTTTTTCTTTCCACTAGACCGGTTTGTTTTACCGGGGTTTCTTTCAAAGGGCCTAACGCGACGTTGAACTTCCGAGGGTATTTTCACAAAGGATGAGACAATAGGGGGATAACAGAACCATTTTTTTTATCACCAGAAAAAGTTTGAGTAAAAAAAAAAATAAAAAGTTTAAAAAATTGACGCGGATCGTAAAATAGAAAAGGTGATTTATGGTTTCGGAGCTTCAATATGCGTGCAAAAACGGATCGATCGGTAAATCTCCTCGGACATTTACTTACGGGGAGGGGCGGGGCAAAACGGCACCCGGGGGCAAAATGGACCATTTTTTTTTCGCGGAACGTGAAATAAAGAGTTTCGTCTCGAATGGAGGTCCATTTTGCCCCGCTCTTCGGTGTCCCTAGAAGAGTTAAGTTTTTTTTATCACAATAATACGATGAACTTTATCGGCAAGGGAAATCATTTTTTTTTTTTTTTTCGTCTTGACCCTTTCGCCCGGCGTCCTTCTCGTCGCCAGAGGAGCGGGGGCGTCTCTCTCTCTCCATAGCAACGACCCTCGCCGACGCCACACCTTGACACCCCCCTCTCGTCCCTCATCTGGTCCCCTCCATGGACCAGCTATCTCGCGAATTTTTTATTCCTCCTCGCTATATATAAAACAAATATCCAGGGTAGAAAAAAAAAAGAAAACGTGTCGAATGACGATCGAGGGAGAGACGATGAGGGTGAAGAAAAAGAAAGTAGGGGGTGAGAAAAAAATGAATTGGCAACCAGAAATCGAGGGATGAAAAGAAAGGCCGGCCCGGGGGAGCTCTATGTATTATTTATGCACGGTGGATGTCTATATATATATATATATATATATATATATATATATATATATATATATAGGGCACTTCACGTCAAATCAGCAACCCATGTTCCTCAGCCCCGTCTATTTTATTTATTTTTAAATATAAAAGTCTCGGAATTTTTTTCAGATTTTTCTCCCGACAGTAAAATTTTCAAAGCCTCGAAAACCAATTCCTTACAGGCCATTATTTTAAATCTGAAAAATGCACACTGACTCTGTGATTTAAAATATGATTTTTAAGGAACGCACGATAATGGGATTTCTTTTCGGAATCGGTTTTTCGAGGATTCAAAAATTTCACTGGCGATAAAAAAATGTTAACAAAATTCCAACACGCTTATGGTTAGTTAACAACATCGCACTAAAAAAAAAATCGACGAGGCCAAGGGTCATGAACTGCTGGTTTGAGGTGGAATGCCCCATGTACATATATACATATATATATGTACATACGACGGTATGAAACTGAGGTGTAAGTGGGTGAGATATTAACGTTCTTGCGTCACGAAGCTGAAGGAGACTTTTGCGAATAGGGGATGCTGGAAAAAGTGATTTTTTTTCGGGAGTTCGGGGGTGGGGGGGGGGGGTGATAAAAAAAAACCTTTTTTCGGCTCGAAAGGTAGAGCGAAGAAACCACGTCAGAAGACACGTCTGGCTGAGGTCGCGAGAGGAGGGCGGGCTATATAAGCAAGTGTATATAGCGAGAAATAAATTGGGGTTGTTGGCCCCTCGAGAAAATTATACGAAGTGGAGGGGTTTGAGATAGTTGCGCGAAATTTTCGTCGTCCTCGGTCGCGGAGGCAAATTTGGATTAACGCGGAAAAGGGAGGGCTCGTACATTTTCGTTTTGCTCGGGCAAACCAGCGTTCCCGGGAAAAAAAAAAATATCGTTTCACAACCTCCTCGCCCACTCTCGGGAGATAAGAAACGAATTACCCGAGCAATTTTTTTTTATTCCTTAGCGTCTTCGAGTCAGCGAAATGTTTATTCTTATTTTTTTTCCCAAGGAGTATAAAGAGCGCGAATTTTGTTTCTAACAAAGTATAAAGAGCGTGAATTATTTTTTTTTATCGAATCTAAAAAAAACCAAATAAAAAACCCAAAAATTATGCATAATCCCAAATACCGCTCTTCTTTATTTTTATTCATTTTTCCTCGCACTCACTTCCCTCTCGGTAATTCAAAAGCATTTCCTACTACATTCCTCATATAATTCATAATAATAAACCATCAAAAAAATTTCCTCCACAATAAAAAAAAAGCTTTGAAAAAAAAAAAAAAAAAAAAAAAAATCCCGCACGATTACCTGACCACAAAATTCCACAATTCCCAGTAAAAATATCCCCGCCCCAAAGAATTAGAAAATCGAATCAAAAACCCAAAAGATCTCCACAATTCCCAGATACCATCGTTCATTTTTTTTTTCTCTCACTCACTTCCCAGGGAAATCACGAAATTCGTTAGTCACTCGACTAGTCCAGATGGGGGTCGAAACGAACGTGTGCGAGCCGATAAAACAATCTCCGATTAATCAGAGGGTTCTCGGGGGTTCGGCAGTGTGTGGGCCTCGGATATACGCAGCTCGGACGAGAGGACTACACGGAGAAGGGAGGGAGGGGGGGGGGATGGATGGTTTTGTGCGCCCAGGGGCACTTTGGTCGGCGAAAGCACATACGGTGAACGAGAGAGAGCTTTCATCAACGTTTCCCCGGAAACTCGATCGACCGTTTGGTCGATCGTTCCCGGGTGAGGATGAGAGTTTGCCGGCCATTGAGGGAGCTAAAATAGAAGAGAAGAGAGATCGGGGCTTTCGGACGACGATGGATATCTCTATACATATGTGCATACATGTATACAGAGGGAACGATCGAGGTATCGAATAAGACAGATCTCTCGTATTACCTCATCGGCGCAGCCTCTCCCAAGGTCTCCAGCGGATTCCTCGAACGATGCTTGACCGGGTGAAGTTGCTTGGCAGAACTCTAAGCTTACAGTAGCAATGCTTACAGTAGCAACGCAGGAGACTTCCATGCAGATCTTGTTCATTCCGGACTTAAAAGTATTAGAAATGCAATTTTTTACTTGCACTGTAAAAAATTGCTATAAACTTAATGCAGTTGAACTCGAAATTTGCTTACGTTGCTTACATTGATTGAAGATCGATGTTCTTTTTTTTTGGAAATTAAAATACCAGAGATGAATATTGGAAATCGTTTTGCCTGGCATTTTATAAAAATTTTCATCAAACGTATAAAAATGTCACTGTAAAATTGCGACGAACTTGTATTTAAAATTTTAGAAACACTTTACGTAAACAAGTTTAGAATACCGTTAATTACTTTTCAAACATTTGTTTAGGGTACACACTGTAAACGTAAACTGTTTCTACAAACGTTATTTGATGCATGGAAAAATAGTTTTACAACTTTTGAACCTAAATTAAATTGATATTGATGCATTTTATTAAAAGACACACAATGTAGTGCCCGGGCATGCAAGAAAATTCTGAAAAAATTCATGTGGATTCTAACAAATCAAGGAATTCATTCAAAACGAAGAAATAAAACAGGTTTACTATTCTAAACAATTTCTTAATAACTTTTTAGCATTATTATTATTATGATTATTATACAAAATCAACAGTCTCGAAATCATTAATACGCCTGATTTTTTTCAGGTTTTCGGATATCACCTACTGAAATTTTGATCTAACTAAACTACTTAACCGTCCCCGCACTCGTACTTTACCTTACGATTTTATTCGAACCGGAAGGTCTCGATTTTCCTACCTCCTCGCATCGGTTATACGCCCTTGTGATTATAAGGGTTAAAAAAAAGGAAAAAATAAAAATGAGGGCAAATAGTTCGCTCGATCGGTCATTGCCGATTTCGCACCGGAGACTGGGCGAGATCGGTGGGGGGAAAAAAAGATGAGAAAAAAAAAGGTTTAAGCTGGAAGCTCTTTTTCGACCCTACGGTGAGGGATCCCAAGGGTCCCGTATCTCGTTAGGACTACGTTAAAATCGTATACCTCTCGCGCCAGCGTTACAACTCGCCGGAGGGAGGCTCGGAACCTTTTAGGATTCCCGTCTGTGTTTGCGCGCTTCTGTGTGCGGATTTTAGCGGAAAGGAAACATAAGGGTGCGATTTAGCCTCGAGGGTTGTTGGCCCCCTGTGGATCCGCCGTTAACAAAAGCACTGCTGACCCATAGAACGCGTTTTCGAGTTCTTAGCCACAATCTATAATGCATCTTTCGATGAATTCGATTCCGCTCGGGTGGAAACCTTATTTCGGACGACTATTTCTTTTTTTTTTCTGCTGACACAGGATAAAATCGTTCTTTGGAGAAAGATATTGGGCGGAAGGGACGAGGGAGGGAGGGACCGAATTGGGGAAATCGAGAAGGACGAGGCTAAAGTCGGAATCATCATCGGTTTCGGGATTTTTTAAGGTTTTTTTTTTTTTTTAGTTTTAAAGTGTTTTTTCTATTATTTCTCGGTAATTGCAAGTTTGTCCGAAAATTCTCTATGATCGAATGTTAGTCACGGCGCTTGCGAGAGTACACAAAACAATCGCGGGCGCTGACACAAAAAATTGTATGAATTCAACTTTTGTTGATGTAGAAAAACTTTTGAAATAATGATATTGAAAAAAGAAAAAAAAAATCTTTGGAGGAAGATATTGGGCGGAAGGGACGAGGCAGGAAGGGACCGAATTGGGGAAATCGAGAAGGACGAGGCTAAAGACAGAATTATCATCGATTTCGGGATTTTTAAAAAGTTTTTTCTTTATTGAGTTTTAAAGTGTTTTTTTTATTTCTCGGTAATTGCAAGTTTGTAACGGACTCTACAACTTCGTAATAGACTATTAGTAACGGAGCTTGCGACCGTGCGAAAAAAATCCCGAGCTCGTGCACAAAAAATAGTGGGATTTTAATTTTTGATTAAAGTAAAAAATGCTTTGAAACAACGATCTAAAATTGTTTCCCTCAGCCCTCTCAATGCACGATAAACGTTGTTATCGACGCAGGCTTTCCCTCGAAGACCGTCCGTCCGCCCGGCCAATTAATCGTCTCTTAACTTCGCCAAACGCGGCTTGTTTGTAGTGAAATCGATACGCCAGAATGTAACCAACGACACGGTCTCACCCCCGCGTCGATTGGACATCCGGTCTAGAAACCAAACGCTTCACAACCAAATCCAAAAAAAATCCAACAAAAAGCTCCACCAAACCTGAAGAACGAGCCATCGAAAAAACTGCCATAAAGCTCAAAAAAGAAAAAAAAACAAAACAAAACAAAAAAACGAAACTCCCTTCCCTCTGCACGAATTGGAGCTTAAGCGTAGAGCCTGCCGCGGTCGTCGGGCTGGTTTTTCGTGAGATAAACAAGAGTAAACGAAAGCCCTCCTGAATAATCATCGAGGTTGAGGCTCGCCTCGTCACCTCTTTCGCCACTGTTCTCTCCGCTCGCGAATTCCATGCCTCTGTACCGAACTATCCATCCACACTGTTTCCTTTTTTTTTTCCCAACTCACACTCCATCTCGTCGGTTATGTAGTACGTGGAATTCTGGCTCGGCCCTTACCCGGGAGTGAACTGCTGCTTGCTTGCTGCTGCTGCTGCACGTGACGGGAATTCCGGGGCTCGCAATTTTCCGTTGGTCACGATCGATAGCCCAGCTCTCTGCTGTTCTCCGTCCCACTCTGCCTAGTTTCCTCCCGTTCTCTCCGGAACAAGCCCCCCCCCCCCGAACCTCCGCACCGCGACCCCCTCGATGACAGGCGAGCTTATTCCCTCCCGTGAGCTTTCGGACGAGAACAGAAGAACACGCAGCGAGTCGTGGTGGGCGAGCGCGTTCAACCACCGCAGGTCCGTGCAACAGCGGCAGCGTCAAGCGCACACAAGAAGGAGCGTAAAATAAGCTCGCCTTGTGTTTTGGGCCGGGGAGGAGGGGCGGGACAGGATAAAGGGAACGGGCCTTTGATGAAATATAAACGCGCTCGTTGGAGAGGGATTTAAACCTTTTTTTTTTCAATAATAATAAAGATTCGAAAATTTTTGGAGAATGATAATAAAGAGTTCAAAAATGTAGAATGATGATGATAATAAGGAGATGAAAAATTTGGAGCAATGATAATAAAGAGGTGAAAAATTTGGAGCGATGATAATAAAGAGTTGAAAATTGAAAAAAAATTATAATGAAGAGGCGAAACATTTAGAGAAATGATAATAAAGCGTTGAAAAATTTAGAAAAATGATGATAAAGAGGGCTGAAGAACTCATGTCTATGTCCCATTGGCATTGTCAATGAAAGCGACTGAACAGCAGCATGGAGAGATGTACGGGAGGTTGTATGGACCAACTGTTATTGTCAATAAATACACTCTTAGTACTTACTGCTGATAATAAAGATTTGAAAAGTGTAGAAAAATGAAAAAAGTTTTTTTTTTTTTTTTTGAGGAGCGAAAAGTTTGGGTGCCCTGTCGAAGGGAGTCGGCAGACTCGAGCGCGTCGGTAGAGTGTCCGGAAGGGCTTCAGTCTCTGGGTTGGAAAAAAAAAAGGACGACAAAATTTTTTATAATTGAAACATTTTTTCAGAATAAATAATTCGATAAAAAGAATTAAATTTTGAAAATGAGTAAAAATTTTTGTGCAACTCGATCAAATCCATTTTCACCCCAAGTCAGCTGGATTCGCAAATCGATGAGAAAAAAAAAAATTAAAAAACATAAAAACTATGTAAAATAAATAAAGAAATAAAAATATTTCGCGTTTCACCAGTTTCGTGACTCGGCGCTATTCGTTTCCATTTGCTTTACTCCTTTCACGGCTGGCTCCGGTGTCCCATGAATATGTATGCGCGTTATAAAAATGGGTATACCCAGGATTGCAGAAACCCGGTAAAGTAGATTTGCCCGGGTACAACGCGGAGGAAGAAGGATTGTCTCTCTGCTTGTCACTTATAGATAATTCGCGACGTCGCGCCCCACGGTTATTTCTGCCGAAAGGACTTGGACAGTAGTGTGACGCTTTTCACCTTACCAGCGTGCATGCATACATGTATATGAACACGTATAGAGGACCGCGGGGGCAAAATGGACCCACGGGGCAAAACGGACCACCATTTTTTTTCTCGCGGAACAACAAAAGCTCTTGTCTCAAATAGTATCCGTCTTGCCCCGTTATCCCTCAAATACCCTTTATATATAACGTATACATGTATATAGGCTATTCTGAATACTGGAAGCGTGTGACGAAATGAACAACGAGTTATAGAAAAAATACATACACATATACATATATGGAGGCATGCACCGGACTACGGGGCAAAATGAACTGCAAGATATAGAAAAAAGTATCTTTCATCTAAGGTTCAAGGTACTTGTCCGTTTTGCCCTGGGGGTCCGTTTTGCCCCCTAGTCCCTACACACAGTGCATAAAAATCTTACACATCGTACACAGACTAAAAGTGTTCAGAATCCCTTCCGTCCTCCTATAATCAATTTACATGCTAATCGGGTGGTCCATATTCACCCCTTTTACTCTAAAATAAATATTTATCGCAATAGCATCAATTGCATAACTTTTCAAAATATGTTTATACATAGAATATATACTTATATAGACTTATATATTATGATCTATTTATATGTCAAAAGACAGGCTAGTGGACTGTCTAGTCGTGAGAGCAGTTTCTACTCTGGTCCTCCCATCAGGGGAGGAAAGGAGGGGGGGGGGGAGATAGATGGCAAGCCCTCTACTCTATCCCCGTGCTCTATTCTGGCTGGCGGTGCTGTTGATGCTACTGTTGGCGAAGAGGCTACACGAGTGGCTGCGAGGAGTTTAGCCGAGTTTTACCGGAGTGAGCCAATTACAGTGAAAGAGAGAGGGGCGGGAGGGGAGGAAAGGGGTAAAGGGGCAGAGAGAAGGGAAGAAAGGAAGTGGATGTAGAATTAGACAGATGGACCAGAACGAAGAAGGAGAAGAAAGCTTTTCTCCATTCGGAGAAAGAAATTCAGGCTTCTTCTTGCGCTGCCTCTGCTCCTACTTGCTTTCTTATAGGTATAATACTTCTTTCGAGAAGCGGAGGCAGAATAAGAAGGAAAAAAGACGCAAGTAAAGGGAGTGATAAGAGCGCATGCAAGCGCGGTGCGGGGGAGGGAGAGGAATTCAATAGACCTTGTATACGCCGTGGACGAGATCGATAATACTATCTTGTAATTCTTTTTTTTTGTGTTTCAGAAGCCGACTATACCTTAGATGATTCCTTTTGGAATGAAGAGACTCCAGTCGGTCAGTATTGAGTCAGATATCTTTTTTGTATTAATTAGTTTGATTGTTTACATGCAAGTTGTATTTTTTTTCTTTTTTTTTTTTTTTGTGATGTTATGATGACAATCCGCCGGGAAAGGAAGATTTCGCTGTTTGGGAAAATACCTGAAATCGCTACTTTACTGGGCAAATTAATTACTTTATTGACGAACGAATAATAATTTTTTTTTCCTCGTAAGTATTAAAGTATTCGGGTATAAATCCAAAATAAACGATACGGCGGAGAAGTAATTCTCGTATACAGTGAAAAATAATATGGTAAAAATAAGTCTGTTAAATAAGTGACAAGCTCGTTTTTGTTCAGGGTTGAATATAAAAGCCGGCCTTTACATCCCATGTCATTAAAACTTTTTGTTTGTACATTTGTTTACAAACTTGGAGCCGGATCCTGCGAGCGGAAAATTAACATATAAAAAATTGTGGGTATTTGTCGACAATAAGTTAGTGTAAAAAGTACCAACTTTTTTTTATTGTTTACGTGTAATAAAAAAAGATAACGCGAATGAAAATATTATGACGCCACTTTATTTTTTTCCTCTTCAAAAAAACAAAAGAAAACTGAAGAAGTAGCTGAATCCTATCGTCCTCCCCGCATTGTTTTATGTTTTATCCCTTTATACAACACGTTTTAATTGTTTTTTTTTTGTTCGCCTAATCAATGAACTATTCGGATAAACCTGAAAAGTAAACTGTAAGGCAGAGAAACAATTCTCTTGCGTGTGATAAAAAAGGTAACCCAGATATAAATATTTATGCCATTTCCTTTTCACCTCTACATAAAAAAAAAACAAAAACAAAAACACGCTTAACAAGTAGCTGAATCCGATCGCCCTCCCCCGCCTTGTTTTATATTTTGTTCCGTTTTACACCCTCGTACATGCTTCGCGGTTACGTCCCTCCCTCATCTATGTTTTACAACCCCCGTAGGGTTTGCCACGCTATATTACTTTTATTATCCCTCACGCTTCGTACCTCATGCTTTATATTTATAGTATGAAGTCTATAACAGTCTATATATATATATATATATATATATCCTAGCCCGGTCTGGATTCCTCGAGGTAGTCGCCTTAGTGTATCTCTCTTTTTCACCTTTAACATCCCGGGTTATCTTGTCTATATCTATGTACACGAATAGGTATATATCGGCCGACCCGTTTCCTTGTTCGCGCCACGTCGTGCTAGATCCAACCTCGAATTCGTATTCCGGGCGTTTGGCCTGACTCCATATAAATTCGTACTGCTCCGTGGAGCTCCTGCCTGGCCTTCCTGCTTCTCTGTTCCAGTACCTTATTTTTATTTTCATTCTTTTTTTAATTTTTTTTTAGTTTACTTCGTACCTCCTTGTTCTTGGTTCGCTTTTCGCTGGGGCGAGTTACGCCCTCGAGGAAAACATCCGGCCTTTGTTTTATCGCCTCGGCGAAGAACCGGCGGAAGGGTTGAGAGGAGATGGCCCGGTCGTATGCCAAAACGCCGCTTTCCTTGCGTCGACGACGTATCCTGCAGTAGAATCCGTCGACAAACGGCGAGCAAACTGCTCGTCAGTTTATTTTACATTTATTGTCCGCTAAGGTTTGACAGTTTTTGCGATTCATTTTATTTGATTTATTCATTGATTGGTAGACGGGGAAAATTCCTTTTACATTAAATAACATAATAAATATTGTTTTTATATAAAGAAAGAAACAAAAAAAGATCTCACACTTTGCGCGTTGAGATTTTATCGTTTTTAAAAATTATTTGTCATCGAATATTATTTTTTACTAAAAAAACTGGTAAAAATGGCATCAAATAAGATAAAATTCTGAAATTAGCGATAAAAAATTGTGGACTTTTGAGGACGAGAAATGTTTTTTTTTAATTTACATACTCCTGTTATCGTGTAATATATATCAACTTTGTTATGACGGAAACAGATCGTTTCGAGGCTGAACGCAACATTGGAAAATAACAAAATTCGTAAAGGCATGAAATTGACAATTTTGATATATTCTACTGTAGAAAAGCCAATCGCTCTTTCTCGTCGATCATATTCGACCGATTTCCACTCGATATACACTCCTGTCCTGCAACGCGGTCCGTACCATTATTTTTCGGGTCACGGCATTACGTTTCTTTTTCGAAGATCAATCATGTCTTACTCCGGACGCGTCGCTTGCCCCTCGCCGCTTCTTCCTTTTCTTCTTCTTCCACCCATCAAAACAACGGAACCGAAATTTCATCTTCGTTCCTCGAGCTTCCCGCAATATTGTTTTTCATCTCGGTACATCGAAATTTACATTCCCGGAACTCGCCAGACCGACATAACCATTTTTCTTTCGCCTCCGAACTCCTCATTTTTTCAACTTTGAACTGTGCTCGATTTTCCTCCGCCACATCTCTTCCTTTCCTCGTGTAAAAATGATTCCCGTCGACGTTTTATTTTTTCATCATTTTTCTAACATTTTTTTTTTGTATTTGCAGTTCAAAGGGTCTAATTTTAAGACGTTAGTTTGAACTTAAGATCGAACTTAAGACCGTACTTAGGATCAAACTTAAGACCGAACTTTCGATCGAACTCGGATTACAGTCGAATTTCAGTTCAGACTTAAGTTCGCACTTAAGATGTAACTTAAGCACGAAATCAAGTTTGAATTGAGATTCGCTTTTAAACACGCAATGAAGTTCGGAACACACTTCAGTCTGAAATTCCATACCAAGAGCGATCTTAAGTTCAAACTAGCGTCTTAAAATTCGACCCAAAGCATATTCGCCTCGGATCTAGGTAGGGGTGCATTTGCAGCGCTCGTGCTTAACGCAAGCTTCGCTCGATTTTCCTCCCTAACATCTCTTCCTTTCCTCGTCTAAAAATTATTCCCGTCGACCTTTTTTGTCTTCTTCATTTTTCTTAATTTTTTTTTTGTATTTTTTGTATTTACGATTTAAAACATATTCGTCTTCGGTCTTGGTAGGAGTGCATTTGCAGGGCTCGTGCGCAAGGCAAACATCCACGGGAGACAAGAGAAGACGTTCTCGGGATGATTAATGTGGCAGCTCGATGATATCCAAACTCCGGTGGGGCTTTCCTGACGCTTGAGATTCTCCTCTTCCTCTCCATCCGAAACTGTCTTCAGGGACCAAACACCACCCCCCCCCCTCCACCCTTCGGAAGCTTCTGCCTAATATGTGCCTAGTTGATGCTCCGTTTCTGCTCGCTCAATCCCTTGCTCTTCTCGTCCGGCAAACTCAGCGAACCTACCGTCTATATATATATATATATATATATATATATATATATATATATATATATATATATATATATATATATATATATATACGATCTGGCTTCTCATCCCTTCATCCCTGTCTTGCTGTCCAATCGAGAATCGATTACTGTCAACTCACCCTACGACACTATCCGATCCTTCAATGTCCATGAATAGCCCGCCGGCATTAAATAGACGACGTCGTTTACATTATTAGGAGAAGCGAGTGACGTTCATTTTTCAGGCTTTGACGGATTTTATTTTTAATTCTTTATCGGAGAACGGGGTAGAGAGAAAAAAAAATGAACGTTTCAATGACGGTATAAAGATTATTTATTTAAAAAACAAAGTTTTTTGTGGAAATATTGACGTTCTTCGTGGGCACGCCCGTTCGTTGACCCGACTTTAGATTTTTTTTTGAAAATCACGTTTTTGTTAAATAATATATCTAACTGTTGAGAATATTTTTGTTTTAATTGCTTATATTTATTTACAATTAGTTTGCATTTGTTATTCATAATTAGTAAGTAGTTTGAAATACCCACGGAAGGCGATTTAAATAGGAACTTTCTTCTAAAAGCTGATTTCCAGACACCGAAGCAATAATTTAAAAAAATTCTCGATCCAGCTTCTACAAATTAAAATCAAAATCCAAAAACAAAACGATGATCAATCTTCCCTTTGTCATTATTTTTTTTTAATCCTCCCGACTCGCGAGTGAATTTTCTCGAATGGGAAATAGTACACGTTCGTAGCGATTCTTCTCGGAGCGTTTGGAGCAGTTACGAAACGACCTACTTATCTTCCTTTCTCCGTCGGGAAGAAACGTCGAGTGGGTTGGTTGGGTCGGTCGTCCGAGCCTCGGGGAGGGGGAGGGGGGGGGGCGGATTTGAGAAAAGGAACCGCGAGGATTTATGCCACAGTGAGGTTTTCGCGCATAAATATAGCCGAGAGAAGAGGCGGGGATTCCCCCGTTCACGCATATGTTTACAGTCGTTGTATATTTATGTGTGTGTCCGCGGGGGAGGGGGGTGGGGAGGGGGGAGGGGAAGGGGGCTGGTCGAAGAAGCGAGAGGGTGCGCACCGGTGAATGGACTCTCGAATGGAGAGACGAGGCAAGCGGCGGGGGAGGACACGGAGGAAGACGGAGAAAAGCGGGTTGGGTTTTGAAAAGAGGAAAGTGGAGGGAGAGAGCGAGAGAGGCCATTTGGGTTTACAGGGAATGCAGAAACGTAGCCTCGGGCGATAGGTCGCGTTGGATGCTGCAACCAAGTAATATGCGCATATTAAGTGTCCGGTTACGTATAGAGTGCAGCGACACGTAATACACTGCGCTGCGCGCTCTCCCAAAGTGCTGTGCGGAATACATTTTTTTATTGCGTTACGCAAACTCATTACGTATTCTATGGATCGTATTTTTTTTTTTGGTAATTTTTGTGTTTTTTTTTTTTTTTTGCTGCGCATTTTGTGGGAAAGAAAACGCGTTTGGAAAATTGGGAAAACAGTTTTCGTGGAGATGAGACTAATGGGAGATTTTTTTCTTTGCTTCTTTTTCTCGGATTTATTTCAGATGAATAGATTACATTTTGAAAAGTGTAGATGAAAATTTTGATTTTTTTTTTTTTACGTCAGACACGAGTTTCTAAATCAAAGAGTAAATAACGCAAAGAGTAGAATGAGTTATAGTTTCGTAATCAGCGCTGAAGAGGACTTTAAAAATTGCCTCATAACGACGCAATCCGCAAATTTCAGTTTGCTATTTTCTATAATAAACTCTGGTGTACGCTTTGACGGCTTTACTTTTATGAGATGTAGAAATGTTTCATGTTACAAAATAAGGTGCAAAGTAATTTGCACATTGTTTTTCTATACTTGACTCGAAAATATAATTAAAAAAAGAGTTGTATGAAAATTCATTTTAATTATAGCTTCCTCTGTGAGGAAGTCAAAATGGAACAACGAAATTTATCATAGAGGAAGTTATGTGACAAACCCTAAAACATGAACAAGTAATTGTGCAAATCACTTTCCACACTTTTTTTTTTGTTGTTTTAACGATTATGAATAAACAATATATATATATATATATATATTTTTTTTTTGCAGGTGAGGTCGAAAGACTGCTACGAGAGTATCGACAGAACCAAGAGCTAGTACGAAACATCGGTAGTCATTACTACCAGATAATATATCCTGTGCAGTTGCGGCATCACGAGAAAATGGGGATATCCACGAGAGAGGCCGGCTTCCCAAAGGTAAATCGATCAGGTCCACGTTAAACTATACCTATATATACGCGTCCTCGATGCTCACCCCGTGTATTACTCTAGCTCTGGGGGATTCGCTCCCTGAGCCGATCCGTAAGGATATCTTTCCTCGATCCTTATAAATTTTCTTAAAAAAAAAAAAAAAAAAAAAAAAAAAAAAAAATCGTTTTTCGATCAGACGCTCATTTTATTTTATATTTTATTTTTCCAAATCCTCCAATCTTCTTTCCCTTTAAATTCGCGTTATGTCTAAAGACTTTCATAAACGAGCGGGATGTCGTTGAAACATTTTGTTCTTTTTTTTTTTTGCTCGCCCCTCTTAGATCCGAGCGATTTTTCATTACGTAAGCTCTCACGTTAAAATAAAGCTTTTTTATTGGTAAAATATAAACGTTAATCCTCCTAGTTTCCCCAGAGAAGCGGCTACGGCGATGGAGGATTTCAAAATTCACGAGGAAGATCGAGAGTAAGCACGATTTTCGAGATATTATTCAAATAAAATTGAATTGCACGTGATTCGAGGCTGTGGAACAAATTTTCGAAGCTTCAAAGAAAAAAAAAAAGAATTTATCAATCTCACTTAGAAAAAAATGGCGCCCGAATAGAAAAAAAAAAACCCAATCGAACAAACGTTTCTTACGAAGCTTCGACCTCGAAAACACCTCCAACCAAAAAAAAAAAAAAAAAAAAAAAACAACGAAAACAACAAAAACTTACAAATCTTTTTCTCTATGTTATCCAGGCGGGGAAACACTTTCACCGGACGTCCCTCTTGATCAAGGCCTTCAACCACAAATTTCGCCTAGATTTAGAATTAAATACGTGAGTCAAAAAAAAAAAAAAAAAAAAAAAAAAAAAATTAAAAAAAAATCAAAACGATCGATTTCGATCCTTCCACAAAGATTCCCTTCCTCCGACCGACGAAAGAGAGATAAATCAATCTGTTGTTCGTCGGCTCGGCAAATTGGAGGAAATTGTCAGGCGCACGGTGCTTCGCCCTACGGTTGACGGACGGCTCCGCTCACCGTCGTATTATAGTAATAGGCGCCGTACAGTACTCCGGTACGTTCCGCTCGTGGACAGTGGTCAAAGACGGTATGCGCTCGGGCAGGCGTAAGTGGAGGGAGGACGATAGGGTCAGGCGTCGCATTAGCGTTATGCCTTCGAGCGGCGGCCGAACAAGGCTTACGGTCAGAGCACAGGCTCCTTGTTACTGCGCTCCTGCCACGGCTGGCTCATGCCAGTGAGTACATAGTTACATCGTGGAGTGGTCAGACGCGACCCGTTGGCAACAGTTGAGGACCAGTAGGGAGGGGGGGTGAGGTGAAGGGGGGGGGGGGGGGAGAGAGCCTTGTCGGAAGAGCGGGCCCGATAGAAACTCGGTGCTGAGTCAGCCCGTAAATCAGTAGAAATTACCAGCTAGGCACACACGAACCAACCAGACGAAATCTCAGTCAGGGATTATCTATATCAACCCTACGATTCTCGACAACTATCCGACACTTTTTTTCTTACTGGAGGCTCTTGCCGATCGGTCGTGTTATCGGCTTTTTGGGGACTTTGAGATTGTTATTGGTATTATTGGGATTATTCGGTATAAAAGTTAAATGTAAATTTGAATCACTGGGACTTGAAGTTTGCTCACGTCACTTACGTTTAATTGAAGGTTGATGTAAGTTTTTTCGGAAAATTAAAATAGCAGATATTAAAGTTATTAATATTTTGCCTGAAATGTACAGATGTCTGTATTAAAAATTTAAGATTTTACTGTGGAATTGCAAGGCACAGGTGTTTGAAATTTCAAAAATAGCTTGGGTATAAAAAGCTTTCGATACCGTTCATTAGTTTCCAAACAAAATTTGTTTACAGTCTTATTATTATTATTATTATTATCATTAATTTGTTTATTTAAGTGAAACAGGCTACGCCCGATTACAAGTTGATGGCAAAACCCATCAACCGAATTAATACGGTGCAGGCGCGCAGATGCCAGAATAATACTAGGCTGAAATCTACATAACATTATTAATTACTGCTCAACAGCGAACGCATAGAAGCAATCCGTATGGAAATAACGCATTATCCTCTAACCAAGTCTCAACGAAACACAATATTATTATTATTATTATTAGCACTGTGAGAGAAATATTGTGTTTGAAGGTTTTTTACTACAAATGTTACGATACTTTTTCTCCGAATTCAAATGTTGAAATACAAAAGAAAAATAATTTGACAACAAAAATTTACGTTATTTTCGCGGATCTGTATACGTAAATTTTATCGTTATTTTTCGGTCTGTTGTTGTCGAGTTCGGGAACGAAGATATAGTGCAGGAGCGGCTCGCGGAGGGGGGGGGGGGGGGGGCGAATATTCGCTACCGCGTTACCCCCGGATGGGCTTTAATTTTCCTCGCGAAGCCCGGCACAGCCCCTGCGGGCTTCCTCGTCCATCCAGTTCGTGCTTAATCGAAATCCGTTGAAACTCGGCCTAATTAGCGTGAGAGAAGCATTTTAATTACCAGAAGATAGAGACGAGAGGGAACGGTGTATGATGGAGGGCGGGGGGGGGGGGGGGGGAGAGAAGCGGAGGGAATGCGAGAAAACAGAGCAAGAATATGCTGCATTGATAAACCAGTTTTTTTTTTCCCTATATTTTCAACTTCTCAATTTTTTTTAATTCACTTAATTTTCTTTTAATAATAATAATAATTATTATTATTTTACATTGCTGTCGAGCCCTTCAGCAGCCTCGGGGAAGTGGCGGCGATTTATACTCGTTATATATTCATCCGTCGGCTCGTCTTTCTCGTCTTACGGTTATTAACGAGAAGCGGCGGGTCGGAGGGGGAAAAAGGGAATAAACGAAATGGAAGGGCCCGGGGACAGAGAGTGCGAGCGAAGATTGAAAAAAGAGAGAAAAGGGAAGGCTTACAAAAAATTATAAGTATAAAATTTCCGGAGGGTGAAATTCGAGAGATGAAACGAAAAAACTGTTATTCAGTGAAAATGCAACTCTCAACTTTCACCGACGGTCTGATGAGGCGCTCATTCAGCTGCAACAAATGAACGGTCCAGGGACAGAAATCGCGGACGAAGGTCGAAGAACGAAAAGAAAGGAGAAATGAAAGGGATAAAAAAATTATAAGTATAAAATTTCCGGTCGGAGAAATTCGAGATCAAACGAACAAATTTTTATCCACGAAAAATGCAACTCTCAACTTTCACCGACAACTCTCAACTTTCAGGCTCAAAAAGGCCTGCGTATTCGTGTTCAGCGGGGAAAAAAATACGTCGAAGTACGTGGCAGTTCATTAAAAAAAAAAAAACAAAAACAAAAACAATTCGTCCAAAAAATTGAAAAAATTGCAAGGCTTTCGGTCCATTTTTAGCATTTTTCAACGTCCTCAAACGGCACGTTAAAACGATTCTAAAACTTCGGACAAGGCCCTATCTTGTGTATTTTTTCCCGTAGAATACGATGGTCACCCTGGATTTTCCGTAGCTCCATTGGCAGCCGAGATATCGACCTTTGAAAATCACGAAAATCGGCGTTTTTCCAAGAGTGGCTCAAAAAGAGAAAAGTCGTTATTCAATCGACTTTTTTTTATTCAACGCTATGTTCCACCTATTTTTTTCCGCTGATCACGAATGTAACAATTATTTAACTCCCAATCCAATATTTTCCATTTTAATCCACTACACTCATCCCGTTGTCGGCTCTAATCACCGATCACAAGTCGACAGACCAAGCGAACGCAATATGCACTATGCATGATTATCTTTTTTGTGCGTAAATTTCCGACGGTTTCAGATTACCCGGGGAATTAAAAAGAATCCGCATGCACTCTCATGCGGATTCTTTCAGTGATGTAGAATCACTTTACAAAAAAAAAAAATAAAGGGATGAAAAAAAATTACAAATTTCGGGACGGAGAAATTCGAGATAAAGCGAAAAAAAAAATTGTATTCACTAAAAATGCAACTCCCAACTTTAACCGACGATCTGATAAGGCGCTGATTCGAGCTGATGCTCAGTTATAATAAATCATTTTCGCGTCCAACCAAAAAAAGAAACGGAAAAAAAATTACAAGTTTCGTGACGGAGAAATTCGAGATGAAGGGAAAAATTTTTATTCACAAAAAATGCAACTTCCGACTTTAACCGACGATCTGATAAGGCGCTAATTCGAGCTGATGCTCAGTTGTAATAAATGATTTTCGCGTTCCAACGGCGTCGCCCAACCCCTTCCGGTCGAGTACTCTAAATTCGTAATTACAGTCGAGATGAAGAGATAGACGAGGCGGTAGGTGTGAGGGGCAAAAAGGTAATGAATGTCTTGATTTTATCCATCCGTTCGAGCGGGACCGGGGCGGAGGTCAGGGTGAAACTACTTTGACTTTGAAGAGTCGATTATACTGCCGAGGAGATTATTATCTCGCGGGGGGCGCTCTTTGACGGTGGCAAATAAAAAAACATTTCCCGATGCCTCCGAGGTAATTATTTCCCGGGAAAGGCGAGGGAAGAGCTTATCGCGATTTACCGTTAATTTAGCTCACAAAAGGGAAGAGATAATTTTATATATATATATATATATATATATATATATATATATGTATATGTATATATTTGTAGGTATATTTGGTTTCGACGATAAGAAAGGCACTTCGGATGTTTCGGATAACCAACGCAATCGCTTGAACTATGAAGACTCTTATTTATTTATTTTTCATTTCAGGCAACTCTTAGCACCGAATTTGAATCAAAAGGACTTCTTGACGAGCGAAGTGGAACAAGTTACGAAACAGGTGAATTTTTTAAAGTAAAATGGAAATAAAAAATTAAAACGAGAAACCGGACACGAGAAATTGATAAAAAAAATTTATATACAGAGAAAAGTGTTTCATGAAGAGAAAAATGATATTCGTTATGAAAACAAATATTACATTTGTCACGAAAACAATAATTATATTATTCGTAGAAACATAATCGTTCGGCACATTTGCATCTCTACCACTCACAACTCTACCAGAAAACATCTCTAGCTGGAAACAAGTCTCCCGGATAATAACTCTACCGTATTAGAACTCTACCAAAATCTCGACAAGTGAAAAAAACACTTTCCCAGAATTGAAATGAAACTCTCACGGAATTGACATAAAACTCTACCGGAATGTTATTTAAATTCCGGTAGAGTTTATTTCAATTCCGTGAGAGTTTCATTTCAATTCTGGGAGAGTTTTTTTCTTCAACGGTACAAATTTTGATAGGGTTCTCATTTGGTAGAGATGTTTGGAAGAGATGTTTTCTGGTATCGTTGTGAGTGTTAGAGCTGTAAATGCGACAATCGATCAATATCACGTTCAATTTCAATTCAATGTTTGCGTTAATAACAACTGTCTAAATTTTATCCCCTGGGAAATGTGTTCTGCGAGTGATCGAATATAATTATCATTAAAATAAAAAAAAAAAAAAAAGAAAAAAATGGAGTGAATTATTGGTAAATTTTGTTTTAGGAGATCGAGCATTGTTATTATCACGGTACAGTGAGAGATTATCCGGGCGCGAGTGCTGCATTCCACACGTGTAACGGTGTAAGCGGCGTTATTCATCTCGGCAACGAGACATTCGTTATTCAACCCTTCTACGGTGGTGATTTGTCGGTCAGTAAATATGTCTAACAGTAAGGAACAAAAAAAATTATAAAAAAAAAATAAGTAAAATATTATATCGTCGCTGTCGTGATTAAAATTATCGATGGAACTATATGCAGACCGCTCTCTTTTAGCAGAGACATCCTCACGTTATATTTGAAGCACGAACTAAAGCTAACAAGGGCTGCGGTATAACCGGCTCGCCCGATCAACGAATGGCCAAAAATCGACGACAAAAACACGTTCTCGGTCTCTCCGAAACTACTGCCGATCGTTACAAGCGCGACGTACGCGAGGCTACTAAATACATCGAAACTGCCATCGTCATCGACAAAGCTATGGTAAGTCATTGTCAACCCTAAAAAAAATCCTTTCTCTTCCCATAAAAAAGAAAACATTTTAATGATTTTTCTGAACCGTTCGACACTCTCCTTTACGAAAATAATGTGACTTGAAGAATTCATTTTATTCATTTATGGCACCAAAATATAAATAAAAAATTAGATAACTCCGGTCGAAAAACTTTTTTTGGTATAAATTGCGGTCTGTCAAATTTTTGCAGAATTTTTTAATTACAATTGAAGTGGATATATTAAAAAAAATAGCTGTTTCCTCAACGCATCGACTATGCGACGTTTGCAGCTAAAGGGTTAATTAATTAATTGTATCCCGTAACTGTGTCGGATTTACACGTTTCCCCGGATCTTCGAATGCCTATCTCAGGGCCTTTGATTAAACACGCCAACATCTCATTGATTAGTCTCTCTAATCGAACTCTCCCTCCTCCCTCTCCCGCCGTTCTGTCTCCGTGTTTACAGTTCGACAAGAGGAATGGCAGCACACGAGCCGAAGTCGTTCACGATGCCATCCAGGTCGCAAATATTGCAGATCTCGTGAGTTCGAACAACCAATCAGCTCGATAAGAGACACAACTTTTTTTAACCAAAAATCAAATCAAATTAATTTTCAAAAAAATGTCATCGATCGATATCTTAAAAATTGTGTTTAAAAAGAAAAGGATTTTCACAGATCTCAAGTCTATCTTTATAAATACAAAAGTAAAAAAATCTGTGGAGAAATCGAAAGTAGAAAAAACCTTAGTGACGAGTCGATGATAAATTGTTTTTCCAACAAAAAAAAATTATTGGTACAGTATTTCCGCACGCTCAACACGAGGGTCTCCGTAGTCTACGTGGAGACATGGCTCGGCGGTAACCAGGCGAGCATCGACTCCAGCATGGAGATAAAACGAGCTCTTCTCAATTTCAACGACTACGCCAAGAGAAATATGTATCAAGTGTCACCGGACACGACACAGTTGCTCACGTGGGTACACGCGAAATGCGGCAATTATTATCAATGTTCTTTTCAACTTTGGAACTTGAACATTTTTTTTTTTTAGACAATAATTGTAGAAATTATTATTTTTTTCGTCGTTTCAGGGGTGAAACGTTCCAGGGTGGTGAGTCGGGTCTGGCGACCGAGGATACCGTTTGTACTATCACATCCGTAGGTGTGAGCGTCGACCTCAACACTTACGAGCCCCATTTGCTGGCTGGAACGATGGCGCATATGATAGGCCACAATATTGGAATGGGCCACGATGACGGAAGTGCGTTTAACACTTTGCAACATTTTTCAAATGTTCAATTTCAATTATGTTCAATTCTTAAAATTATCAATTCTTACAATTGTCAATTCTTACAATTGTCAATTCTTACAAACGTCAATTCTTACAATTGTCAATTCTTAAAATGGTCAATTCCCAAAACTGTCAATTCTTAAAATTGGCACTTCTCAAAATGATCAATTCTTAAAATGTTTACTTTGATTACTTCCTACGATATCAAGACCCTCTCGAGCCATGAAAAAGGAACTATCATTTTTCGTTCAATCTTAAGATCGGACTTTGTCTCGATCACGAACCATAATTTGTGTAGCTAGCTGAAATGCAAAGTCTGTTATAGCTGTGACTTGTATAGCTTATACAGTATTTTTTGTTCATTTTATTATTGTTGATGTTGAGTGTCGTTCTTTACATATATATATTGCTTAAATCCTCGCAGGGGACGGTTGCTTCTGTCGGGATTGGCACGGCTGCATAATGGCAAAGTCCATCGTCGGTTTGGAGAACGTCCAACCCTACAAATTCTCCGAATGCAGCAAATCGGATTACGAGAGTACTTTGATATCGGCCAGCGGTATTTGTCTGTTGAACAAACCAAACGAGGTGAGAATAGCGCTCGAGATATAAATAAGCTTTTCCCAAGCCTTTCCCAAGCTCTTGCGCTGCAAAATCTTCCACCCGCATTTCATTCCAATCTTAATTCATTCCCAGAAAAAATGAAGACCAAAATAAGCTACAAACACATCCTCTCCCGTACTTGGAGCTCAATCAAAAGATGAACGCTCTGAGCGTTTATTTCAAACTCAAGCAAACAGAAAAAATATCCTAGCCAAATCCAAGCTTTTGTCATTTTGTACTTTTTCTATATTCGATGTGTAATTAAATTTCCAACTTTATTTTGTCTCGAATCATTCTTTGGCTGTCTTTGGATGGGAAATCGAAAAAAATACCGCTTCCAAACGTGCAGTTGAAACTCAGATCGTGCGGAAACAGGGTAATTGACGATGGTGAGCAATGTGATTGCGGCACCATCGACGAATGTCCGGATTTGGACCCTTGCTGTGATCCAATCACGTGCAAACTCAAGTCCGAGTCCGAATGCGCTTCTGGACTGTGCTGCAGTAGCTGTAAGGTACGTACGTGCTGCTGCATAGAACTATACAACTGTACAACCTTCCTGTCAATAGCGTACCAGACTATCAGTCGAGGTATTGTCGGTGATAGCTGTACGGTGAGAAGTTATCAGCATCATCCCGTGATCTGCGTCCTTTCATTGATAAAATCGAACTTTTGTGGAACAAAAATGCTGGGATCGTACAGAGCGTTAAAAACTGAACAACTTTCCTCTTTAGCAAATTTCTCTACGATGCATAGTTCTCGAGTTACCAGCTTGCGAAGCTCCCAGCCAATGAGGCCGCCGGCACGCACGTAGCGCCACCTGGCGCGTCCCGCTCATTGGCCGATAACTTCAACTGCTCGTAACTCGCGAACCGCGCACCGCACGGAGTTGCGCAAAAGGAAAAGTTTGCTTGGTTTTTAACGCTGAACAACATCGCACCGGTATTTTTGTAAAAAAATTAACTTTACGTTTTGTTTTTCTCAATGCAGTTGCGAGCACGCGGTTTCGTTTGTCGCAAGTCAACGAACGAGTGCGATTTGCCAGAGGTGTGCTCCGGGGAAACGGGACAATGCCCGACTGACTCATACAAGAAGAATGGCACACCATGCTCGAATGACGCGAGCTATTGCTTCAACGGTGTTTGTCCATCGTTGGATCTTCAGTGCGAGCAGGTGTGGGGCGAGGGTGGCGTTTCTGCCGACAAACAGTGCTTCGAACAATTCAATTCCAAGGGATCGATAAACGGACACTGTGGCACCGACGCGTCTGGTCATTTAGTCAAGTGCGAGGCGGAGTCAGTAATTTTTATCTCACCATCTCGGTTCTCAAAGTTGATATTACTCGATGAAAAAAATCAAGTACAAATCTCCGCAATTTTGTTTTTTAAGGAACATACGATGCGGTTCTCTGCAATGTCAGTCGGGCAACAAAAAACCGGTGATAGGTCGTATGGACCAGTCATATTTAAGAACCTTTATATCTATCAAGGGAAAGGAGTACGAGTGCAAGTGAGTTAATGCCCAATGAATTTAAAAAATGCGACCGAATTTTCTATTGTCACGTCATATCTATTTTTTTTTTGTTTATCGCAGATCTACCTCCGGCAAAGTTGAGGGGACCGAGATGCCGGGCATGGGACTTGTACGCGACGGAACATCCTGCGGTGACAATTTGGTAATTCAATTCTTTCGTTCATATTTTTTTAATTAATCAATCGATTAATCGATAGATTATTTACTTAATCAGTGTATTTTCCTCTTCTCACGCTCGCGTTGGTTCTAAAGGTGTGCTACAATCAATCGTGCACCAGCCTATTTCCTCACATTGATCCTGAAAAATGTCCGAGCAATCACGACAACAACGAGTGCTCGGGAAACGGGGTAAGTTTGCACGAGCATTTTACGGTTGTACGAAATAAACCGCAAATCTAAACAAAAAAAATCGTAAACTTTGATTCTGCATTCGGTATTCAAAAACTGAAGAAAAAAAAACAGAATATTCACTCCAGAAAATGTGTTCCACGGTCGGGTAGTTTACGAGACAGGAGCAAGCAAAGTTTCCAGCCAACGGGACGCTCCGGCGACGCGCGCGACCTCATTGGCTGAAAGCTTTAGCTGCTCGTAACTCGCGAACTAAGCGCCCCGGAAAAATTTGACAAATGAAAGAGTTGCACAGTTTTTGACGCAGTGTACGATAAAAATATTTTTTGATTTTTCAGCCGTACGATCAAATTTATGTAAATTAATTTTTTTTTTTTTTTTTGCAGTTTTGCACGAACCTGAACAAATGTTACTGCTTACCCGGCTGGAGCGGTCCAGACTGCTCGTTACAGCAGGAGATACCGACTCTAACACCAACTACCTCCACCACCGCAAAGCCTGGTAAATCTACCACAGAGACCAAACTCCAGAAGAAAGAGACCCCCTACGGTAAGACGGAATTTTAATAAATTACGTTTCACTTTGTCCTAAAAACTGATAATATTTTACAGCTCGATAAAAAAAAAACCTAGATAAATATTAACAATTTTTTTTTTTTTATTAACAATTCACTTTTCCTATATATACTTGGCTCTATTCCGAACGTAAACGCTGGTCATCCTAGGAACCGATGATATATTAAAGTTTGACAAAAAAAAATTATCGAGATAATTATTAACGATTTCTTAAATTTTTAATTTTACTTTTAACTAACAATTGACTTTTACTATATATATTTGGCTCTATTCCGAGTGTAAACGTAGGAGAGACAAATATCTGAGATAGCTCTAGAATCAACAGAGCTCGGGATAAACTCGATTGAAAATATTTGTCTTTCCCATTCAACGGTTTCCATCATCGACCGTTATCCGAAGGACATGGGCGCTCGAAGGAGCCTTAGAAGTCGGCACGAAATTTTCATTATAACTCCCGAGGCGTGTGACGCTGATAAATCGAATCTTCGCTCCGTACTCTGTAGGAACGGAGGGACGTTTACGGAGGTTTCCGATAAACAGAGCGACCCGAAGACGGACGAATGGCCGAACCCAATTATGGCCAATTTTTATTTTCGATTCGATTAAATGATTGGAAAAAAATTATAAAATTTATTGGATATACATTTTTTTTTGTAATTCTGTGAAGCTCGGTATTAGTGTAATATTTTTTGTTGATAATTCGACTAAAAATCATGAAATTTGTACTGCACATAACGATCTCGATAACAAACGTTCGAGATTTTTTTTTCGACCCTTCTCCCGAGACAAAAAGCTGTCCATCCACGAAAGATTATTCAATGTGAAGACAATTTCGCTCGCTGCGAAATAAAAAGAAAAAAAATTGTAAAAAAACATCTTGTTCCCTAGGAGATTTTTTGTTGTTGTTCTTTTTTGTAATTCTGTGCAGCACGATATGAGTATCGAATCTCTGAAATTACTCGACGAAGTATACCGAAATTTGTATTGCGTACGAGGATGTCGATGACGTACGTTCGAGATTTTAATTTTTTTTTTATTCAACCCTTCTTCCGAGACAAA
Organism: Stenichneumon culpator; assembly: GCA_964017025.1. Lineage (NCBI taxonomy): Eukaryota > Metazoa > Arthropoda > Insecta > Hymenoptera > Ichneumonidae > Stenichneumon > Stenichneumon culpator. The sequence continues at coordinate 10,955,257 of OZ024779.1, read as the reverse complement.
AACCTGCCCAGAAAGATTTACTCAACGTGAAGACAATCCCGCTCGCTACGAAGAAACAAAAAAATATTATAAAAGAATATCTTGTTTCCATTTTTTTTTCTCAACATTTTTATTTCCATTTTTATGTAAACGCCGGACATCCGGTATTTTTCGTTGAATAGCGCTGACGCGATCGCGGTTCGTAGTAAGAGGTGTATATATGCACAGTTGGAAGGAAAGTTTGCACAGTCGAGCTATCTGAACCGGAACCACCCATTACTCTACAGTTTACTATAGAGATATATGTAGAGAGAGGGGGAATCGCCGGAGCGCTGTAGAGCCAGCTACTGTGTATATACACTGCGGGTCTAACTCGTCTCGATGCCTCGATATATCTCGTGCCCGGATCGCTTGCCCTCGTCGTCACGGGAAATTGATTTTTCGAGGCGTAAAGCCGAACTACCGAGACGCAAAAAAACTAAACACGAGTTTCCTTGAATTTGAAGTACAAAAAAAATCTTTAAATCGAGAATCGAAACGGAACAAAAAAGAAACGAAAACGTTCCGGCGACGAAACTATGATTTTATTTCACGCACTTCATTCCTTTCGCGAGTAGTAAATACAAAGCCGGACAACCAAGATAAAAACAAAGCGAAACATGAATTTCTTTGAATGTGGCGTACAAAAAAAGTTTTTAAAATCGAGATTTGAAAAAAAAAAGAAAAAAAACGTTTTGGCGACGGAACTATGATTTTATTTGACGCGCTTCATTTCTTCCGCGGCGAGTAAATAAAACGTAAAAAAAATACCGGAATGGAAGAATGACGCTGAGAAAAGGAAAAGCACGAGCGAGCTCGCATCCTTCGGTCGTCTTTTATTCTTTTCCCAGCACCCTCGAGTACCCTTCAATGGTTCCTATATATATATATATATACATATAAATCGAGGTGCGTATGTATATATGTTTATGAATTGAAGTCACAGGGGCGTATCGACTGGCCATGTGAGCGCAGATACGCCCTTGTAACCTTTGACGAACCATATATACAAATCTACACTGCATTACGTGAGGTACGATTTTCGATTGTATATTTTATATATATATATATATATGGAAGTGAAGAAAAGGGTACATAATCAAAGTTTTATTCTCGCGGAAAGAAGTTCTTCGAGATGAGTATTCCGCCCCCCCCCCCCCCCTCACTCCAAATCTCGAACGTTTTTGTCTTCGATCGATTGTCTCGTTCTTCGAGCTATACACGCTAATTTAAAATCAAATACGATTTTTCTCCCCGCGTTGATATTGTTTTTATTCTTCTTTTTCAAAAAAGGATTTTCAATGCCAAATAAATGCTTTAGAAAATTAACCCAACCACCCGAATCTCGAACGTTGTTGTCTTCGATCGATTGCCTCGTCCTTCGAGCTTTGCTTCAAGGTTCATTCAAGGATCAAGAAAGATTTTTCTCCTCCCTCCACCAATACAATTTCTTGAATCAATGTTTTCACATGAAAGCTTTTCGATGCAAAAAAAAACAGAAGCCAGCAGTTAAAGTCCAAACTGATCACATATGAGATACCGAGATTAAACGTAAAACCGAGTGAAATCCAGGCGGAACATAATAAACCGGAGGGAAAACCGTAAAAGCAGGAAAGAGTCACGGTTATTTCCTCGTGGCCTCGGTTTTCCCTCGCCTCACCCCTTTTCCAGGCTTCCGTAATAACTATGCGGTAAAGATTTCTTCAGCTGCCAAGGGTGGTCGTAAAGAAGTCGAGCGGAGCGAGATGCATTCCACAAGGAACAGCGAAAAAAAAAAATAACAAAAACAAACCGGAAAACGAGGAAGCGCCGGGACAAAGAGAAAATGCCCAGGAGACTTGTCGCTTTCGCTTGAAAAATTCCAGTGACAGGAAAAAGAGGGATCGAGACAGAGCGAATTAAAAAAAATGGCAGACTGGAAGATGACGATAAGAAAAATGCAGAGATTTTCGTTTTTATCCACGAGCTGTGTGACCGAGCTATAGATTTTTATTTACAGGGCTCATACCATCAGCTGTGCACATACATTTTTCAGAACAATTTTTTAATTTTAAAGAATTTCCTTTTTTTAAATCAAAGAAATTTGATTTTTTTAAATAAAGAATAAAATTCTTTACAATTTACGGTAGTTTATATCGTAATTTAAGTAGATACTAAGTTCGTTTAATGTACCGATTTAGCGTGTAGGGTAATAATGGTCCGGGCGACGGGAAAGCGAACCGGAAAACGGCGGAGAACCGAGCGGTTATAAAAGGACCAAGTTGGTACGCGGAGTATTTCCGCTCGGCGACTTTGACGAGTCCTTCACGGAAAATTGCGCGATTTGATGAAAAAATCGTTCAAACCTTTTTTGTAGAGAATTTTGTCCTCTACAAAAAAGGTCACGAGCACTTATAGCGTCGGAGCTACCGTTCGCGAGTTAATCGCTCATTTATCAGACATATCGATTGTTGTGTTTTCCGTGCGGGATATTCGGAAAAAAATGAAAAAAAAAATAAAATGAAAAAAATGGAAAAAGGCAAACTTTGTAATTAATCGTTCTACGAGGGTATTGAAGTAAAAACGATACGACAGCAGGCACATGGGAATGCGGTGGATACTGATTGATGATTTTACAGAAAAACAAGAAGCGACTTTTAGCACACCCGCTTTGGTACTTATCCTGCTGAGCGTGGTGAAGGGGGTCTTCATTTGTTTTACACTAACGGCTCTTTTCTACAGGTACAGTGGCATCAAAACAGCGTCAAGCTGGTATCATTGTAATACTGCAACCTCGATAATAAGCTCGTTTTTTTTTTTATTAATGTCGAATATAATTTGCCAGTGAATGCGTGAACGAGAAAAAAATAATTCAACTTAAAAAAAGAAAGACGAAAGAAATGTGCTCCCAGCTACCGAATTCGATGTTAAGGAGGTCTGGTACCTAAATGCGTCCAAAATTGTTTTTTTCATTGCGAATCAGTTGCAAATCTTAAGTTCTCTTTTCTGGAACAAAAATATTGAGACGTTATTCGTAACGAAATTATTTAATTTTAGCTTTAACTTTTTTAAGGCCAGTTCGATTTTTCGAAACAAAAGAAATTTATGATAAATTTTAATTATCGAAAATAAGTAAAGTTATCTTGGGGTCAGCTAACCAGTATTTCGTTTTCGTAATTTCTCCAATGGAAAGTCACACTTACGTTCAATCATACGCCATTGACACCTGAATTTCAAACAATCAACGATAACAAACAACGTTTGAGTTTATTTCGAAGCTAAATGTTTTTTCTTCCTTTAAAATCCGCAAAAGAATATTTTTGCAAAAAAGGTACCAAATTTCCTTTACAAAAGGTCCTCGAAGCGCTCTTGGTCATCCTCGTCATCCTCGTCGTCCGAGTACAATGCGGAATTAATTATAACGAAAACCTCCGCGAAAATCCGCGCAACAATATCGACGTATTCATCGGACTATGGGCGAGAATTGCAAATTCGGTGATCACGACCGAGCCGATAGCGAATATCGATGAGCCGGATTATCACGACAAATATAATTTAACAAATTTGCACCAGAATGAATTAATGAATTAACTTCCGGCTGGATGACTCGGATGCGGAGGACAATGTACGTTTATTTTGTTTAAAGTGAGAAATTATCAGAGCGCGTGGACAACAAAAATACCGAAAATCTAAAACAATACCTTGCGTCTGACGATAAATTAAATACGAATAAATATACCGTATACATATAACTATATATATATATTACATGTAGTCGTATGATGTGGTCGTGATGTATCGAAGCATACTATGTGCCAGCTGCTTGTATATGCCCTTGCCCGTCATTATTATTATTACTATTATTATCGTTATTATTATTATTATTATTCTTATCATCATTATCGTCATAATAAAAATTTGAAGAAAAAAAAAATCAAAAAGAACCAAAAAAAAAAACTGCAATGGAAACAAGAATCGAGAGCAGACTCCTCAAGGAAACCAATATGATTATTGGACAGACGAAAAGGTGTTGACTACAGACAGTGATGATTAAAAAAAAATTAATAAAAAAATGATTTTAAATATATATCAAGATATTTATACAGTAGATGATATTACTACTCGAAATTCTCGATGGTGTGTATCGTGATAAATGTGCTGATATTGGCTTCTCTGTTTCTTGTCTGTTTTCTGTCTGTCACTGCCATCTCTGTCTGTCTGCATGCTGTGGGACGCTCGGATAAACCAAACAAAACCACCAACCATCCTACCGGCTACCGCCAAAAACAATACGTACAAATACGTACGTATTTACTGCGTAACAACAACACCCACGTTTGGGTTCATCGGTTCATCGCGTTGGTATCGCCATTACTATTACTACTATTGCTACTATTAATTGTATTTACTTTACGTTACTCTGCAACCGCACTTACTGATTACTGACTATTTAAAAATAATAATAATATTAATACAAAAACAAAAAAACAAAAAAACGTAACCCACAACTGTGCATCGATAATGCCAAAAATCGTGCCAATGGCGCTGAATTTAACACGTCGTATTTAAAAAAAATATTGATAAACAAAAAAAAATCGAATATCAATCGACAAAACAACGTGATCTTTTTTTTTTTTTTTTTTTTTTTTTAATTCCCTCCGTTCTGTTTTGTATTCACGAATAACGCAGAGAACTACCACGGCTCTAACACTGTATTTTTAGTTGGTATGCTCATGTCGGTGGTAGGGGGTGTTTTCGTAGTATTTGCTCTGATGGCTCTCTGCTACAGGTCAGTCGTAGTACATAAAAACTTCTCCCTCTGTCTCAGGTTAGTGTGCAGATACATACACGTAGAAGTTCTTTGTATGTCCTTACGTTTTATCTACTTTACATATGTATGTATGTATATGGATAATACATTCTTTTTTTTCCCCCTCCCCAAACCAAAAAATTATCTATATACAATATATACATATATATATATACAATTTTTTAATTTGTTTCATTTTCTTTTTTCTTTTCGTTTATTATTGATTGCTAATTATGATTACTCCGTATCATGAATCGATAGTCGATAATTGTGCGTATTTCTTGTGCGTTTTTTTTTCTTAAGAAATCGTGCAATCGATTAATGTGGATTCATGATACGGGTGTTTTTCGTCCTTTGTGGGTTTTCTTTTGTCTTTCGTTTACTCTTCATAGTTATTCTCCTTTTTCGTATACCGTTAGCCTTTCTTTGCAATTGCATAACAATGATTGGAAAAAAAATGAAATGAGAGATAAATCGGATGGGGGTAAAAAAAAAAGAACAATTAAAACGCGACACAATCGAGAAGTCTCGCCAGTTCCGATAAATTTCGCCCGCCTAAATTTCAGCACGTTTCGTCAACATTACAAATTATTATTATTATCGTTCAATGTACTCGTGCCGTATTTGCTCGATTTATCCGCGACGATTGACGATGTTTTGCGCCGCTGAACGAAGGCACGAACCGGTGGTATTGTTGACGACAAATAACATTCGAAATTGTTCGATTCTCGTTTCGATTTTGATTTTTTTTCTTTTGTTTTGGGTCTTTCGTTCGACATAATTTGTGTTAATTTCATTTAATTTGATTTTCTTTCAATTAACGAGAGATAAATAAATTACATTGGCGATGCAACCGAGCTTCTGATTGCTCAATATTCGCTTACGCGTTGCGTGCGCTTTTGAAGGCTTTAATCGCTTGCACCTGAGTCGGCACCTTAGCACGTAAATTGACATTTCAGAGGATCCGGTCGAAAAGGCGCCTAACGGAGGTGTTGAAAAAACATATATATATGACAAAAAAAAATTTGATCGAGAACGGAAAAAAGAAAAACAATCAAGTGTCTCCCCTTAAAAATGAAAGATAAAGCGTAGTTGAGCGTCGTCTCGCAATTTCATTGACACGACAAGTTGAAGACAGTAAGCAAGAAATTGCGAGATGAAACTCGCGTTGGTCTCACACTAGCCCGAGAGAAAGATATTTTTTTAATAATTTTTTTATTTTTATCTTAGTCCGATAGTCGCATTAAAAAAAGATTGTGGAAAAAAAGTACAAATGATGAATGAATATTTTTCGAGTTACAAAAATGAGAGCGAGATTATATTGACGTGAGTAGAATGCATAAAAAAAGACTTTAAAGAAGAGTAGAACTCTTTGTTAGTCCCAAAACTGCACTAACTTTAAGTATATAAAAAACCCAAAAATTAAAAAAAAATTGTATTCTAGGTTGGCGACAGCGCGCAAGCGCATATCGAGCCATGAGAAGCCGCTAAAATAAGTGCAAAACGTATAAGCCAGGCGAAAATCGATGTGAGAGCTCGTGACGCAATACACACGATTTTTCACGTGACGTGAAAAAAGAAATGACGAAAATGCAAAAAAAAAGAAAGACAAAAAAAAGGAATAGTTGAATATAACAAAATCTTTCGAAAATCTATAAAAGTATTTTCTCGTTATTTATCGATCTTTGCCACGAGAAAGTTAAAGTATGAAGATATAATTGAAAACGATAAAAAAAACAACAATAAAAGTTCGCGATTTTATTATTTAACGATTATAGTTTATTTTTTCTTCATTATCTACTTGTGTGTCTTGTTTGTCTGTTTGCAAATACTTTTACTACTATTATTAATGATAATACTTTTTTATTCGTCATTATTATTATTATTAATTGATAAATCTAAACGCATACAAAACATGAACGTGAACGAGAGAGCATGGACAAGGATTTTTACTTGCATTGAATAAAATCGCTCAAATCTATGTACACAAAATTGCGTGTCTGAGACACATTATTTCGTACGATTTTTATGTTTTTTTTTTAATAATCTTTTTTTCTATCTCTCTTTGTGAACAAAAATTTGGCATGCTCTAATTTCAAGGAGAATTATGCGACGCAGATTGTGGAAATGAACGACTAACATTTGAGAATCGATCGTGCACATTTAACCCTTCCATGAGTTTTAATATAATCTCCGGCTTGTCCATTAAGATAATTATTTAATTTTAATTGATTTTAATTACTTGAGAAAAAAAAAACGGTCCCTTTCGAGTTAATAGCCCGATATTAAATTTGTCACGGTTTATCGAATTAATTTAAAATGAACCAACTACACAATTGGGTTGGCCCAATGTAGAAGTTCGGTGAAGCGAATTTCCGAATTTTACTTGGCCCATCCGACTGCGTCGCCGAATATCTCCGCGAAAGATCGATAAAAACATGTCATTCATCGATTCATCGAATCACATTATCGTTATCAATTATTTAGCGTTTTTCGCGATGTCGGAAAATTGAACAAAAAAAATGATCAGGTCGACAAAAATTTGAAACGACGATTTGCAAAAGCAAAATTTAACGCAACGTCACATTTTTTAAATATATTTTTTCGTTACTTTACGGTTATTTTTATTCTTTTGCCTTTTTGTTTCTTCATTACTTTTGAAAAAGAAATGGCGCGCTGTCGAGCTCGACGAAAAAATAAAAAAAGAAAATCGCGAGGAAAAGTACGAAAAAAATAAAATGAAATAAAATAAGAGCGTGGCATTGAGAAATGATAATGACAAGAAAATATAAAATGACAAGGCAAAACGGCTGCGGGTGTACCATTTGACTGGTTGATTGTTTATGTTACATAACACCGCATGCAATACCCCTGATTAGGTGGTAGCCCGATAGCTAAAAAAAAAGGAAAAGTCCTTGAGCAGAAACCACGCGTTTTGCGTTTGACCATTGACTAAAGATCTAGATCAGAGAGTCTGAAATAGAGCACATTTGCATTTGTTCATTGTACAGACTAAAAACATTTGTACAAAAAAAAAATTTTTTTAAAGAGCCAAGATTATCGGTTGCTCTAAGAATCTTGAGTTAATTAATATTTTTGGACAATCGTACGATCGTAGAGGAAAAACAGTATGTAAATAACACATGTACATAATATGTAAATAACTTATAGAAAAAAAGTAAGACCAGGGTTCGATAGATGCAAGAAAACAAAAAACCAGACTGCACATCACGTTTGTAAATATGATGCGATTGATATATCGACTAGATTGTTCTTAGGGCTCCCGATAAAAAGGTATCCGTAGATATCCGTAGTGGCAGAGTTCGTTCGAGAAAAAAAAGTAATTACAAAAACTGAAAAAAAGCAAAGAAACAAAATTTGTATATATATACATATATATATATTATATATAAATAGCCCACCGATGCACCTCGCCCGAGCTGATCGCGATGTTGATTTGAACGATTGATTTGTCGATCCGAAACAAGAGAGTCTAAAAGAAAAAAAATAATAATGCGAGCGAGGCAAAAAAAGAAACAAAAAAAAAGAGAAATTAAAAAAAATTAAAACAAAGAGAGAAAAACCTTTAGCGTGCATGCGCTTTGTCGTCCCCGTTTTCGATATACTATACTACAATACTATAATGTAAGGAATCCACTGTGAAAAAAGTGGCTCGATTTTGTTGAGCCGACAAATCGAGCCCTGTTAACGTATTTTTTGAACAATATCTCGCAGACGGAAGAGCACTATCCAGAAGTTCGATCCGCCGTATCAGAAGAAACCCGCCCAGAAGACTTACAGTACGACGTCGGTCAATCATAATCCGGAAGTCGCCGCGCTCGACAACGTCAACAAAATCCTCACGTTTGGCCCGATGCCATCGTACAAGTAAAAAATTATTATTCCAAACAATTTAGTGTCTGTGTCGTTGAAATTATCACATTATGTGAGGAAAGAGAGAAAAAGAAAAAAAAATTAATGTGTGAATATGCGATACTGCAATGACTTACAAATGTGGGTTATTCATTTTTTAGCTGCGGCGAGACCCAGCGCGTGCTGTTTCAATCCCAGAATAACGTCGGCAACGTGGACGGAGCACGACTCAAGTAAGTTTTTTTTTAATACAAATTTAACCACGCCTTAAGAGTCGCGAGTTGTTCAAGGTCGATCAACGGAGCCGAAGACTCGTCATCGAAATGAATAGCTGAACTATAGAGAAAAATCGGCACACCGAGTCTCCCCAATCATTGTTCATTCTGGGAAATAGTTTCGGAGGATATTTTAATTTTTTTAGTTTCCAAACATTTATTTAAACGAATAGAATTCTGAAGTATCGTACTTTTATTATAAAAAAAAAACATTAACCCCTAGTGTGCATTAGAGGTCATTTTGACCAAAACATTTTTTGCCTGAATTATTAAGCATGTTTCTGGACGGGTAAAAAAGGTTTTTTTGGAAATCTGACTGCGCAAGCTTAAAGTTTGATCAATTCAATATAAGAAGTGTGTTCACCTTTTTCCGGAAAAATTAATAATTCGATACCGGAGGTGTGCACACTAGATAGATAGATTCGTTTCTTTCGTGTTCTGGGGTCCCCTAAGACCAGCGTGCATGATGGTACGAAAACCATGACATGGTCACAAAACCAGTGCATCAACGCCTTACAAATAAAACAATAGTAATATGAAAAGATTATAAAATAACATAAGAATATAACAATGTAAGATAATAAGTAGAAAACAAAATAACAGAAAATATAGCCACAAGCAGAAAATAACAGAAAATAATTAACTAAGTTGTTAAGGTCGACTTTAAGTTAAAGGTTAAGTCATTAATTGTCGAATTTTAGGACGTTTGTGTGAACTTAAGACCGAACTTTATTTTGACCTTAAGATATATCTTAAGCACGCAATGAAGTTCGACCTTGAGTTCACACTAGCGTTTTAAAATTCGACCCTACGGGTGGCTAAGGGTTAAATTAAATAACGGAACATTTTGATAATTAAAAAAAATCATTTACAGGGAGCATAAACCGCCGTTGAAGAGACTCGGAGTGGATGACGAGGATGGAGGTACGGGGCTCGAGGAGGTTGTCTCTTTCATTGATCTCCCACCAAACAGTCTCGCAAAGTTGCCTGAGAAGGGAATTTTAAAGAAACACGGTGGTTACGGTATTGTAATGCCTGAATAGTCGTAGACGTATTTTACCGTTTCGTTTTTCAACGTTTTAATTCCATCAAACTTTTTTATCAAAAGAATCAAATCCGACAAAAAAAAAATCAAATTTTTTTCGTCCCCCTCACATCAACAACAATGCACACTCTCACACAGAGCGACGATCCACTGCCAAAAAAGTTGACTACCATCAGCTGCCTCCCAACTTCCAACCAATCTACATCTCACCAGTTTGAATCGCATTCAAAAAAAAAAAAAAACCAACTCTCCTTTGTAGCATCGAGATTAATCAACAGCATATCGCGTTCGCGTCCATAACCAAAATAGCCTATCTAATTAATTGATATACGTACCAAATAGCAAAAAAAGAAAGCAAAAAAAACAAGAAGATAACGAAAACTTCGAGAGAACACTGCCTCGCCTAACCTAACTTTTTCTGTTTTTTTTTCTTTTCTTTCTTCTTTGTTTCCCGAAAACCTTCGACGGATTGTTGTTCCACGATCTTCCGGGCCGGATGCGCTTTGGCACGAGAAGCAGGAATACCCGACGGCGCGATGGTCGAGATGCAGAGAAAGCTGAACAGTCTCAACGGTTACCACGGCGATCTTATAGACGTGTTGCGGAACGCGACGAGCCATCGCGGAATGGCTAGTACACCGTCGAGCTCCAGCAACCTATTGGACGACGAGGTTTTGCGAAAGTCGCTGGCGGACTGCGGCTATGCCGAGGCGTACAGAAAGGCCCAGCAGGCGCAGGCGCAGCAGCAGCAGGACGGACAGGATAACATCGACAATCAGGAGGACGAGGACGAGGACGACGTGCCGCCTTCGTGCGGACCCATAAGAATAAGAACCCTCGAGGACATAATAAGGCAGCTCGAGCATCATTCGACGAGGCACATGAGCCCGAGCGGCTCAGAGGACATGCGGATCTCCGAGGGGGAGGGCGATCGCCACTACAGAATAGACTCTTCGGTCTGTAGCGAATCTTCCCAAGGGTAAGACGACGCGTCAAGGCGACTCTTTGTTTTTTTATTTCCTTTCTCTCACTTCGAATCACGTACTTCGTTATTGGAAACGGACAATAACTCTTTTTTTTCTTTTTTTTTTGTGATAGCGGTTTTACGACTTTTGAATAGGATTCTTTTTCAAGGTTTTTTTTTTTTTTAAGAAGCGAGTCTCGTTATATTTTCAGCCAAAAGTGATATTCAGAGAGTATCTCGAATAGTTCGTAATGGGACAAAAATCTTAAATAAATCGACCTTTCGGAAGGTGCTGAGAACATTGATTTTACACAGAGTTGGGCAGTACTTGAAGTACGAACTACAAATACTTGAAGTGCACAAGTACTTTTTAGAACTTCATGTACTTTTAGAGTTTCAAGTACTTTTTGAGTACAGGCTCGCATTACGAATACTCGATGAGCAGCATGATAGCCTCTTTCTACTAATAAAATTTCTTTTCATAAGTTCAATTTTGACCAGAATTTTTTTTTCAAAAATTCCATAATGAAATGGAAATTCTAAAAAAAAAAAAAAAAAAATCATATTTATTCGGATAAATTGACGAATCAATTTTGATAAAAAAAAGTTAGGTTGGCGGTTTATTTTTACAATTTTTTTTCCCGTAGTTTTTTTATTTCGTAATAACTTTTTAGAATTATTGATATGTAAAATCAATGTTCTTAGCACCCTCTGGTGGTAGATTTTTCTCAGATTTTGTCACATTAGGAAATGTTCAAAATACTCTCTGAATGTCGCTTTTGGCCGGGAATGTAACGTGTCTCCCTCCTTAAATTATTGAAGATGATATTTTTACAATGTGTATTTAAAGCGTCATGGGAGACGCTCGATATATTAAAAATGCCTCGGCCTGGCTTTTCTATTCTATTTTTCTGTCCTATCGCTATATCGTAAACTTTACATCTTTTTCATCTTACGAGCCATTTGATTGAATAACAATTTTTTTGTTCTTATCTTATTTTGGACGCGGCTTTGAGACGATATTTTATGAGTTTAGTTTACATTATTTTTTGTCTCAAAAATTTGTTTGTTCGACGCTTGTTCTATTAGAAATCATTGAGATCATTGAATATTGTATTTCTCGAGGCTGGCGAGGATTTTGGATTCGAATCGTCCCGAACTTAAGTTATTTATTCGATAGCGAAAAATAATGGGAATGTCGGTAAAAATGGCCGCACGAAACGAGCCTCGACAGCCTCGAATTATCGTCATCGGTTGGAAACGCTTTTTGCTCGGTAAAACTTTAATCGCGGCCTCTTCATCGCCATTTACACCTTTTTTTAATCATTATAAAGACGAAAAAAAAAAAATGATTTCCTCCACCCAGTACGTTTAATACTGAATATATTAACGGGAATAAAGGGGGTTGAAGTTCCCAACGGGAAATGAGCGATCAAGGCTATTAAAAAAAAATTGCCATAATTAATAAGAGAGGAAAGATGCTAATAAATTGATATACACTGTAGAAGCAGGAGATGCAGCCGCGGTCGCGACGATGATCGATTCGTCTACGGTCGATATAGGCAGCCGTCGGCTCGAAGCCCGTATGGCACGCATCAACATACCCACCAGCATTCCCATCAAATGCACGAGGAGGAGGGAATCTATGAAACTGCCGATCCTGACAGAGGCTCAAACACTAGGGGCGAAACGCCCGATAGCGAAAGGTATCGGCGAGTATTACAATACCCAAAAAAAAAAAAAGTCGCGAACACTTGCCTACTTTCTTAATTCACTATCTCAAATGTTGTGATGTTTACGAAAAGAAAACCTGCAAAAAAAACCCCCTACTGACGCTCTGTTTCTATCTATTTATCTACTTCAATCCCTCTGTCAAACCTCTGTACTTCTGTGTCTTATCTCTAAACCCACACAAACTAAAATTATGCAGAGACGATTGGCACGATATTTAATTGAAGTTTTTTTTTTCTTTTGTTTGTCGTTGGGTGAAAGTTGCTCTCTCAGGGACAAATTTGTTGACCTAGAAAAAAGAACTTAAAAACTAAAATAATATCCTACAGAAAAGAAATTATTAGTGACTGAGGACCGAAAGATACATTTCTCAAACACGCCCACCTCTCTCCGCCCTTCCAATGGATCTACTATCACTGATTCTCCTCGAAGCGAGTCGAGGGGTATCGACATTTTATTAATAAAATAAAAAAAATTTTTAAAAACGTGGAAACAGAAAAACGCAAACAAGTACAGGACGTGTAAATTATGCAGGAACATTATTGATGGAAAAAAAACAAACATTAAAGGGATATGATTCGTAACGCGAGTTGCCACACCGCCACCAGTTGTTTCTTTGCTGTTCGTTAGAATCATCGTTCTTATTATCATTTTTTATTGTTGATTTGACTATAATTTGCTGAAACTTATAGCGCGGTTCGCTGGCATTTAACAATCTCGCACTTGATCCATTTTTTCTTCTATTTATGTCTATCTATATATATATTTCCATATATATATATATATCGATCGATTTATTTATCAATATATTCTATCGAGCTGTTCTTGATCCTCTTTATATCTGTCTCTGTCTCTCTCTCTCTCTCTCTGTCTCTCTGAATTCTCGCATGCGGCATTGGCGTTCGTGTCTCGTAGTCCAAACGCTACGTACAGTGGTTTCCGGGTCTCGAGATTAGTCATGCACATTTGTTTGTAAATGAATTTTTTCTTTTATTTTTTTGCGTTTTACCAAATTTGAAACTGGAATAATATGTCTCTCCAAAGGGATTTTTCTCATTTTTCCTACGGCTACTTTCGCAACGGTGGATCTTTCGTAACTTTTATTTTTTAATTAATTTTTTAAGGATGTATCGCACGCACATTCCCAGCCAAAATTGAGCTTCAATGAGAATTTCAATACCTCCCAATCGTACAAAAATCTGAAAAAAAATCAAGTGTATTAATTCTAAAAAATCAAGGAATTCATGTAAAATGAAAAAAACAAAGGTTTTCTAATTTTCTTAAAACAATTATTAAAAAAAATAATTTGTAAATCACTTTTTGGCATTGTTATGATGCAAAATCAAATATCTCGACATAATCAATACGGCTGATTTTTTTCAGGCTTTTGGCACACCGCTCAGTACTGAAATTTTGATCGAATTCAACGTTTCAATGGCAATCTATGTGTGATGCATCATTAAATTTTATCCACTTACTTTTTTGTTACATTTCATATTTATCATCGGAGCGCATGCGCGAGAGACAAAAGCGACGACTGTGCGTGGCGTTATGGGCTAGTAAAGATCCAACGGGCTCGTATAATCTTGTTATTTTCTAGTGATGCATTTATTCAAGCTCAACATCAAATAGCCCGGTGGACGAGTGAGGAGGGAGGAGGGGGAGGAGGAGGAGGAGGACTAGGAGGTATAAACATAAACAGCAGCGGCGGGAATGTACAACATCGTCCACCCCAGCAGCCACCACCCCTGCCCTTGCAGCTCCCTACATCGCCGGCCGCGGTATTGGCAACGATGGGCCAACAAATAATTCAACAGCTGCACCAGCAGCGTCACCAGTTAAAGAGAAAGAAAAAAAAGCAACAGCAACAACTGCCGGCGGAACAACTGCCAATAAGAGATCGCGGCTATTATCCATCCCCGCCCCACACTGACAACGGCCTCGACGACGCGATTGACCCGAACGAACGAAAGGATGACTACTACGACGATGACGAGGACGACGAGGACGACGAATACGTTAAAAGAAACGACAACGATCCCGACAGAGTTGAACGCGACGAGAAATTCAACGAGGCCGTTAATGCTCAATCCCATCAAGACATAAAGTTATTAAATAATAATGATAAAAAAATGAATGAGATAAAGTTAACGAGATTGAAAAGAAACCCCGACGATACGATTATGACGAAGATGCGTGAAGTCGATGTGAAAAAAATGCCTAATATTAACAAACGCCCTCTAGACGATAAATATAGTCTAGAATGTAACATAATAATAAATAACGGTGGTAATGAATTGTCGAATGCCGAGGGTATTAAGAGAGACGACGATGACGACGAGATGAGTAAAAATAATACGAGCAACAACACTAGTGATAACGAAAATACTGCCCTACTGCCCCCTTCGCATTTTCCTGAGTACAAGCATTGATAATTATTAATCGATGACAGATAGTGTCGGAAGAAGAACAACCAAGGGAAAGAACGATTATACGATGACGATGATGATTAAAAAAAATGAGAAAAAAAAATAACAACAGCAACAACATTATTATTATATATATTATTATATAGTGGTGTGATTTAATCTCGAACTCGCATTTTATACTGAATAGTGTAAATAACGATAAACTATAATTGCAACACACACAACAGGTATTAAAATTATAATAAAAATTAAAATTAATCTATATAAGAAATGTTTATTAATAAACATTAGTAAAACGGATTTGTTCATATGTCGTATGTCGTACGTTACTTGATCCTTCCCTCCCTCACTCTGTTATTTTATTTTCCTCGATCGTTATCGCTCTGTAGAGATTATTGTTTTGGTAGAGAAAAAAAAATCGCGTAAATAGTTGCATAATGGCGCGAAAAACAAAAAAAAGCAGACAAATTTGTCTTCTTATTAGTTGGGAGCGTATCGAGTAAAAACAGAACAACGACCGCGCATGGCTGCGTGCGCAACCCAGCCGATTTTCGGGATAAGTATCGGAATCGTTATAAAAATAAAGTGCAAACGACGTTCTTTCGTTTTTCCGAATATCCGCATAACTGATGCAGCATAGATATATAATCGTTGCTTATTACGAATTGCGAATTATTGAAGTGAAATTTCTTACCTTACGATGCTGGGCCGATCATCATTCCGTTCGTCGACCGTCGTCTCTGCGATCATCCTCCGCGATCCTCGACGTAACTATCACTATTCATTTTTAAACTCTACTTTCACAGTTGACACTTCATTTTTAAACTCAAACTTTAAACTTTATCTCTAATTAAAATTTCATCGTTATCTTCGACCGAACTTTGAACTCCACTTTCGACCGAAGTTTGAACGTTATTTTTAACCGAAGTTTCATCGTAAACGAATTCCGTTCGCCCGAAATTTTAACCGAGTGTGCCGGCGTACCTCCTCCCCCCTTCCGCTGAAAATTCGCAGTCAGTTCCTCGACTCGATCCCATTAAGACGTCGCGAATTGAAACCATCTCTCCGAATGAATATGTAATACTGTTACAGCGATGCGGCCATTCGTGTATTCTGCGATACAAGATCGAAAATCGTGCTGAAAATCGATGATTAAACACAGGATTTGGAGAGTTTGGAAGTGATCGAAAAAAAATGACCGAGCGGCATTTTCGCCGTGTCGGTCTATTATCTTTTTTCGTTCTTTTTCATCAAGGAATTCGGAACATATTACCTCACAACGGCGGCTGGATTTTACTGCCAGCGTTTCAGTGAGGCTTCGGGAACATGTGGAACACTTTTTTCTCGGGTTGTCCTCTTTAATTAGTTGTCAATAGCGAAAATCTACGGAGCTTGAAAAGACTGCTGCGTATGACGACGTAAAAGATGGCGACTGAGCAGCGAGAAACACGAGCGCCCTCCCTGCGAAACTTACTCAGCGTTTCGAGCGCTTTTGAAGTCGACAGAAAAAAAACGGCCAAGCGGCGGTTGCCGCGTCGTCCTGCTTGCCTTTTGTGTTCTTCCATGAAAGAATTTAGAACGTAGTCTTTCATAAAGGAGCTGGATTTTATTTCCAGCGTTTCTGTGAGGCTTCGGGAACATTTGAGAACAATTTTTTTCACCCGGGGTCATTTTTAATCTGTGATTAAGGCAGAAAATCTGCGGAGCTCAAATAAAACTGCTCCGTGCGTCGGCGTTCAAAACGCCTACTGATCGGCGAGAGAAATTCGAGCCCCTCCCGTGGTGCGCGGAACATTCTCGGCCATTTCATTTATTTTTTAAATATACTAAAAAAAAATAACGGCCACGCGGCATTCGCCGTGACGGCCTTTTTTTCGTTTTTTTCATAAAGGAATTTGGAACGTATTACCTCACAACGGAGCTGGATTTTGGTTACAGCGTTTCCGTGAGCATTCGGGAGCATGTAGGAACACTTTTTTTCACGCATGGTTCTTATTAATCAGTTGTTTAGAGTGAAAACATCTGCGGAGCTCAGACGAAACTGCTCCGTGCGTCGGCGTCCAAGATGGCGACTGAGCGGCGGGAGGGAAAACACTCGAGCGCCTTCGCCGCGCATGCGCGCGCGCGCGGAACGTTCTCGACGATTAATCGAATCGCCGACCATCGATCATCGGCGCCATAGTCCACCACAAACTTCACGCTTCTCTGACATATGTGTCCTCTCTGTCTCCACGTGCTGTTTACCCGTAGTTTTATAACAATTTTAATTATGTTAATGCTGAAGTAACCACAAATCGGACGAACCTAAACGGATAATCGAAGTTCGCAGTTATTCGTCGATGTTAATGTTCCCGCATAATCGCCAAGATGAGTACGATACTGGAAAAAATTGCGGCGATCGAGACCGAGGTAACCTACCTGTTCTATATTACCTTTTAGTTCGAACGCTAATCACACAAGCTTCATTATTAACCCATCGACTCTCAGTGCCCAGCTAAAAAATAATTTTCTACACATCAGAATTGAAATTTCTTCGAATTTTTTTAACCTACCTATAAAAAAAAGAATTTTTTTTTTTATATAAAAAAAAAGGATTTAACTTTAATATTGAATATTTTTCGGCAGATGGGTCGAACGCAGAAGAACAAGGCGACGTCCCTCCACTTGGCGATGCTCAAGGCTAAGCTTGCCAAGCTAAGAAGAGAGCTCATCACTCCAAAAGGCGGCGGTGGAGGCGGAGAGGCTGGCTTCGAAGTTGCAAAGACCGGAGACGCAAGAATTGGCTTCGTTGGTGCGCTACTTAATTTGTACAATCTTTTTGTTCCTTTCTCGGTTACAAGGATTGGTTTTTTGCAGGTTTTCCTTCTGTCGGGAAGTCAACGCTGCTCAGCACCCTGGCAGGTGTGTATTCAGAAGTCGCCGCATATGAATTCACCACCCTTACTACTGTTCCTGGATGCATCAAGTACAAAGGTGCCAAAATTCAGGTAAAAATATCGTTTGGGATATCATTTATTTATTTATTTATTTAGATATTTATTTATGCTTGTTTTTAATTTTTTAATGTATTTATTACATTGTATATGAGACAAGAACTTTTCCATCAAAAATGCCTATGTAAAGAAGAAAGCATGATTGCATCTGGTACAACGTATTCCAGTTGAAGGAAAATGGAAGATCGCAACAGAGATAAATGTTGATGGCAAAGAAATGTGGGAAAAGATTTAATAGTTACACGTAGCGTAGGACTCAAGTAGAAAGTAAATTGCATAAGTCGCAATTGGTCCGCTGAATAAGCGGGGCAAATAAAAATGTTAAATAAATTGAAAAAAAATATGTACGTATTTTAATGGCTTTGGATGGAAAATAAAAATTGATTTGTCTTTCATTTTGCAGTTGCTGGACTTGCCAGGTATCATTGAGGGTGCAAAGGACGGCAAGGGTAGAGGAAGGCAGGTCATAGCCGTGGCCAGAACGTGCAGCTTAATATTCATTGTTCTGGACGTTCTGAAGCCGCTCGGGCACAAACGACTGATAGAACACGAATTGGAGGGCTTCGGCCTGAGACTCAACAAACAACCGCCCAACATTAATTTTCGTAAGAAAGACAAGGGTGGCATAAATCTTCAGACTATGGTACGGAAGATTCGTCTTCTCTTTTTGCATTTGTAACCATACGAGAGAGAAAATTGAGTTAACGGTATCGAATTTTTCTTTCTCTTCAGTGCATCCAATCGGAACTCGATTTGGACACCGTAAAATCCATTCTCTCCGAGTACAAAATTCATAACGCCGATATCACGCTACGCTACGACGCATCGTCCGACGATCTCATCGACGTCATCGAGGGAAATCGCGTTTACGTGCCGTGCATCTACCTGCTCAACAAAATAGGTGAAACATTATTTTTATATTTTTAGTTATTTTTATAGAATTAATACATCGTGAATTTCCTTTACGATCCTTACAATTTATATTTCATTATCGACTCCACGTTCGCGGCTAAAGGATGGAATCGTGAGCGTCATTAACGAATGATGGTTCGTTTTTTCAGATCAGATAAGTATCGAGGAACTCGACGTTATTTATAAAATACCCCATTGCGTACCCATCTCGGCACATCACAAATGGAACTTCGACGATCTACTGGAAAAGATGTGGGACTATTTGAAACTTGTTAGAATGTAAGTATTTTTCTTGTCTTGCTTCGTAGAAGATTTTTTTTCAATTGCGACGAATGTTTGTTTTTATTTATTCTTTATCAACAGTTACACGAAGCCGAAGGGTCAACTGCCGGATTACAATTCGCCGGTAGTGTTGAACACCGATAGGCGAACCGTCGAAGATTTTTGCAACAAGCTTCATCGATCTATCGCAAAGGAATTTAAATAGTTAGTAAAACTCGCCGCTTATCGAATTCCATGGCTTTTTCATTTTTCTTCTAATCCGAACGATGTTTGTAATAACGAATTTTTAAATTTAAATCTTACAGCGCCCTGGTTTGGGGCTCGTCGGTCAAGCATCAGCCGCAAAAGGTCGGCAAGGATCACGTTCTGTGCGACGAGGACGTTGTACAGGTTGTGAAAAAAGTGTGATTGCTTTCATTTTTTTTTTTTTTTTTGATTATATTATATTATACAAATCGTTTAAGAAATACAAGTATGAAATTGACTAACTACACAGGTACAAAGGTTTCTTATATAAAAAGGTAAAATCAATGCTTTTGCAACTATCGAGCTTTGCCGATGAGATAAAAAAGGAACTCACAGAGATTTGAGGACGTACTCTTTGCGCTGCTGATCCAGCAGTCTTTCCAGATGCTCGCACTTGTCCCTCATCTCGTTCGACTCCCTCGTTATATTCTTTATCGACAAATCCTTCTGCGTCACGATTAGTTTTATTCTGTGTGAGGAAAGGATAACCGATTAATTTTTTGCTCGAACACGCTGACGAAAAAAAATCTCTCGTGTGGATGACAAAATATATTGGTCGAAGTACAATACCTGCTGTACAATTGTGCCATAACGGAATCTCTGTTCGCATTGTTTTCCGTTAATTCGCGATACAACGAGGCTATCTTGTCCTCGAGCTCGCGCTTCTCCGATTCGATCTCCTGACGCGCTATTCTTTTCGCCTGGTCCCTCTCTAGCGTAAGTCTCTCCACCGACTGCTCGTTGACAATGAACAAAAGCAGAAAAAACACGAATTTCAGACAATCGCTTCTCAAGTTGGTATTCATATTCTACATTACAAAATATATTTCAAAAAAACTTTTTTTTAAGTGAAATAACAGAAATAATATAGTTTTGCACGATCGAATTTTCGAAGAAATATGATATGGTAATTTAACCTGTTTGAAGTACATTAGAAAATGTATTTCAAAAAACCTTTTTTTAAATGAAATAACAAAAATTGAAGTAATACATCTTTGCACGATCGAATTCTGGAAGAAAAATGGACATCGGAATTTCACCTGTTTGGCCTCGGTTAATTCTTTTGAGCACTGTGCCAATCTCTCCTCGGTAATTTCTCCCTTTTTCTCGAGCTCGATCAACTTTTGTTGAACCGATGAGAATTTTACTTTTAAACACTCGAGTCGTTCGTTGGCGTCCTGCAGCTCGGTGTCGTACTTCTCTTTCGTACATCTGCAACAGTGACCCGGATCAAATCGATTTTCCACATAGAATTTCTTTGTTAACACCAACCGCAATTTGTTTTCCCAATTTTTTTGCATATTCGTCTTCATATCGCGAGTCTCCTTCTCGAGTCTCGCTATAGCGAGCTCGATCTGCCGATCGCGTTCCCTGTTGCACTCGTCCATGATCCTCGCTTGTGCCATCTCGAACTTGCTGCTCTGCTGACGACGATAATTCTCTATCCACGCCTCGCGCTCCCCCTGCAAAGATTCCTCGAGCGTTCGCTTGTCGATCTGATGCTGTCTCGTCAGAGTTTCAATCTTTTCCTGCGATTCAATGTCGAATTTACGAAAATTAGACAAACAACTGGTTATAAAAACAAAACAAAAATTAACCGGAACTCGTTCCACTTCCGGTTAATTTTTAAGTTGTTTTTCTTAAAAACGTACATTGAATTGCGATGCCGATTGTTTCAGAACGACGTCTCGTTCGGCGTCCCTTCGAGCTTGCTCCTCAGCAAAATTTTTCTTCTCTCGCTGCAACTCCTCAAAGAATTTTCTCTGCTGAGACTGAAGAAGAGCCTCTTGCTCCTCAAACTTTTCCTGAAATCTAACGCAGAGTCTTTAGACCAATTTGGCTCTCGGAGCTCAATTTTCCGAATTTTTAACTCGAGATCGAAAACAAAACTTTTTTTTAATATATTAAAAATTTGAGTTTCTTATTTCGATCGAACATTTTTATTTTTACCTTATTCGCAGAGCCTCGCGCTCGTTCGCGACAATCTTGTCGTGACTGGCGGTGAGCTCGAGCCTCAGTTGTTCCAATTGTTGATTGGATCTTCGTATCGTTCGGAGCTCAACATCCTGCAGTTCCTTCATGTGCGTGCTACGGATATCTTGTATCTCCTGCTGATGTTGATCAACCATGCTTCGTAGTTCGGGCTCCAGGCCTTTCACAGTCATTTCCTAAAAAATAAACAAAATATTTATTTTTTAATAAAAACAAATCAATTATATCGGGATATAAAAAAAAAAACAAAAAAAAATAGTTACACCTTAATTTTAGAAGTTTTTGCTTCTAACCATCGCTCCCTTCGTACTTTCTCCGTGGCCGCGCAGAGTTCCTTTGCTCTTTGCAATTCCACCGCGTGTCTGTCCAGAGCGCATTTCAAATCGCGCTGCTGCTTGGCTTCGGACTCTCGGATTTTGTGAGCGAGGGCATTGCACTTCTCCGTCAGATCCTTCTTCTCGGCGATTAGCTGCTCTATGAACTTCTGGTGTCTCTTAACGACAGCTTGATACTTAGTTTTCTGTGCCTGAAGCTCTGACGCACTTTCCTTCCGCTGGTTGTCCAATTTTTCGCAAGCTATCTTGCGCTCGGCTTTCAATTCGTTTTTGAGCAACTTGAGGGTGGCTTCGCGATCCTCGAGCTGCAGGAGGGCCGTCGATAGGTCTTCCCTGAGACTCTCCGGATGCTGCGGCAAATTCCTCGAGGCCGGCCTGAAAATGCATAAAATTTTTTATTCGTTTAATTCAATTGACATAATTTTTCATCAATTGTTTTTTTCCTACTCAAAGTTAGCGACGGTTCTCGACGATTTTATGGAAGAAAATAATGTTATTTACTTTTAATCGGTAAAAAAAAATCGTAAGGAAAATTCCATGCGATTGATTTTTTGGAGCAGTTATTCGAACATGCAGAAAAATTCCGTACGTTGGGAATTTTTGTTTTTTTATCGTTGGCGGAGTTTCGTTTTCGAAAAATAAATAATAAACGAGACATTACTCGGGCTAAAATCGTCTAAGACCCCCTTAAGGTTACATTCGTTTAATTGATTCCCATAATATTTCATTTTTTTCCACCTTAAAATCAAGGACGGCTTCGACGATTTCATGGAGAAAAAAATATCTTATTCATTTTTATCCATTAAAAAAATCGTATCGAATATCGGATGCGATCGATTTTCTTTTTGGAGCAGTCTTTCGATCATACCGGTACCAAAAGTTGTACTGAATGCTGTTTTGAGACCCCAGACCGCAGAAGAAATAGTAAATTGTGTTTCACTGCGTCTGCCGAGTCAGGGAAAGACAATTTCTATTTGAAAATTGCAACTATCTCTCTCGCACGCACAGCTTAAGGGTAATTTGCACCCTTAAGGGTAATTTGCAGCTGTGCATCTGACCTTTTGCTTATATCGCTCGTGGCGCAGAATTCCGGTACAGTCGCGTCCTGTTCCAGCGTTCCGAGAAAGTTCATGATATCCTCGTAAGTAGATCCGTTGGTAAGGCAGATTCCCGTCGACTGATCTCTCTCCGGTGGTTCCTGCGAGCACAGTTGGTAAGAGAGCCGTTCCCAACGATAAAAATAATTTTTCTCAAAAACATTTTCATCCAACACTCACCTGATGCAAATACTTTTGGGGAAACGAGTTACCGACGATTTCATCGAAGCCCGGACACGTGACCGTGTCGTCGGTAAGATTCTCGCCAGACCTGGCCGCGTCCATGCTCATATTCTGTTCCAAGTCGCTGATCATGTTGCACAGCTGTTGAAACGACGACGAGTCGGGCTCGATGACGTTTTGATTGCAGTCGCTCGTCGGCCTTAAGCATTTCGGCTCTTTCGCCGAGTTGCTCGTCATTTCGTCGACACGCCGAGAAGATTGCTCGACGAAGAAGATTTGTTCCTCCGACAGCGCCGTGAGACTCGAAGCGTTGTTTACCAAAGGTTCCGAAGCCTCCTCTCTCGACACTCCGGCACGACGAGAGGTCAATTTTCTTGCCGCAATGCCACCGGTCGCGAATCTCCGCAGAGGCGGTTTCGAGGAAACCGGCGGATGGGCGATATTTATCATCGCGTCTTCTACAGAACGTTAGTAGTCGAGAGAAGAAAAAACGACTGCAAACTACTCTCGTCAACAGCGGTCACTGAGCATCGATGCAACTGCAAAACCGAACCGAGGAGTTAAAGATAGCGGAAGCGTCGCGTGCGTTGCCAGGGAGACGAAAGGGCAGCGAAGCAAAATAAAACAAAGGCAACCAATTCTATGTCCATCGAGTATAAACTCGAACGAGTCGATAATTTTTTTTCTTCAGACAAATCAGTAATTAATTGAATAGAAACTTGTTGAGATTATTAATTTCAGTCGCGGGCATGTCAAGAGCAGCTATATTGATTTATCTAGTTCCAATTTTTTTCACTTAAGTTTTATTCATTCGTGTTCTGTCGTCTTGTCTTGCATGGTTTTGTCAGCGGAGACACGGAACTTGTATTTCCTTATTAAAATAAATTTAATTATTCTATGCGTAACTCTGTCAAACCTTGATGCTTGGCGTAGCATCCGTGAGCACGAATAGTAGAAATAATGTTCGATACTTTCGGAGTTTGAAAAATCGCGCACGGAAATTCAACCAATGAGAATCAAGTCGATCGCGCATGCGCGCCGCGCAACCTTTCGTCGCACCTCCAACTACCTGTACGGCGAGTTTAATTGAGCAGGGCGCCTCATACCCAGCACTTGACGTCACTGATTGGGCCGCCAAGATGATTGGCAATGTTGACAAGTGTTTTGGTTCGCTCCCATAAAAATCTATTTTACAAAAAAAAAAGAAAGAAAAACAAAGTCATTGAGCAATTAATTGAATACCGACGATTCATTGGATGGAAACTCGAAGCTCGGTTGAAAATCCATGAGCACAAATAATAGAAACTATGAGGAATAATACAAACTCTGAGGATCAAGCAGCCCGAAGATTCTCGCTACTTCCGCTGTTCGAAGAATCCCGCACGAAAATCCGCCCAATGTTAATCGAGACGACCGCGCGTGCGCGCCGCGCACCTCTCGTCGCACCTCCCACCACCTGTGCGGTGAGTTTAGTTCAGCGGGGCGGCCAGTGTCGGGGCGATATATACCCACCACTTGACGTCACTGATTAGGCCGCCAAGATGGTTGTCAATGTTGATAAGTGTTTTGGTTCGCTCGCATAAAAATCATCGACTAAACTCGCGGTTATATTTTGCAGAAAAAAAGCAGAGTCGTTCGAGCGCGGGGCTTGGGACTCCGTCGTGACGGGTCCGAGCTCGAACATGACGATGTTTCATTGTTGACTGGCGGAAGCCGGTTTGTCGACGAATTTTTTTTTTTTTTTTTTTTTTTTTCGTTAAACGATTCTCTTGTTTAATTTATCAATAAAAATATCTCCGTCGACGCTCGATCGTCGTCGAGGTGCTCCGTTTCTCGCGGGGCGGCACGGAGAGAGAGCCAGCGAGCGAGTGTCCGGTGAGACGTGCGGAGGACGGCATGGCGGACGGCGAGGATGCGGAAGACGAGATACGACGGGCACTTTACGTCGTTCAATCGATGATTGACATCTCGGCCGATCGACTCGAGGGCCTCAGGACACAGTGCTCGACGAGCGCCGTACTTACGCAACAGGAAATTCGGACCCTCGAGGTAAACACGATTTCTAACGAAAATGTATTTCGGCGCTTTTTGGGATTTTTTCGACGAATTTTTCAATTTACGTGTTCGGGTTACTTCGATTGGTAAAAAATGTTTGGTGCCTTTTAAAAAATTTTTTATTTCAATAAATTTATTTATTAAGTTTTCTTACTTACTAATCGAAGTCCAAGAGGTCGTGCCGGACCAACGAAGAATAACGAAGATCCTATCAAGAACTCCAAAAATCTGTTCCTGTCTCGCTGAAAGATCGGTTCACCAGCATCGCAGACCCGCTCCGTCTATCCCACTTGGTCAGCGGACCAATTTTTTTGGTGCCTGGAAACTTTTTTTCTACTCGGGTCTGAATCAACTAACTGTAGATAGTATTGATTCCTGTGCCAAATTTCTTTTCCCTACAAATTTTACTCGCAATTCCACTTGCTTCCCGGAGCAATTTTGGTGCATGCAAATTTACTTTATACTCGGGTCTTACTCTACAAACAGCTGATAGTATTGATTGCTTTTATGAATTTATTTTTATTAAAAATGTACTTGGAATAAAATCCCACTTGTTTGGCAAACCATTTCGGTGTATACAAACTCGCTTTCTACTTGGTTCTTACTCTACGAATAGCCAATAGTATTGATTCCTTTCCCAATTTTCATGTTCCTAGAATGTACTTAATGAACCACCAATAGTATTAACTACTTTTTGGAATTTCTGTTTCCTAAAAAGGTTACATGGAATCCCACTTGTTAGGCGGAGCAATTTCGATGTATACAAACCCACTTTCTACTCTACGAACAACCAACAGTATTAATGCCTTTCCTAAAGTTCTTTTTCCTTAAAAATTTTACTCGCAATACGTTGTACTGATGCAATCATATTTTTTTTCTTATTTTTTTTTTGCATTTACAAAAATAAATAAAATTAAATTAAATAACATTTAAATAAAATAAAATAAAATAAATTAATTAATATCAATTTATCTCCCGTCGCGATATCCGAGCTTTTCTCGAGTTAACGGCGAGGTGAATTTATCGGTTGTTGATTGCAGGGAAAATTGATAAAGTTGTACTCCAAGCAACTGGTGACCAAGGCCAAACTTCCCGTGGAGTCGTTGCCGGCGGAGATGCGACAGTATCCGTCTATTCAACAATGGCTCAGAGTCGTCGGCCTCACGCCGGAGTCGGTGCGTCTGGTATGCGCGAAGACGAACTCGCTGGAGGCTCTGAAGGAAAAATCGGAGCACGAGCTGAGCGGCATGCTCGGAGAGAACAACGAGAGACACGCCGAGGAACTTCGCAGGCTCTGCAGGGCTCTTCACAATCTTCGCAGATACATAGGTGAAATTATTGAAGCATCGGAAAAGTTGAATTCGTTCGTTTTTACTGAAATTAATTTTTTACCGAAAATTGGTAAAAGTTGCAACTATTTTTCCATACCTTATTTTTTTATATTCTAAAATTTAACAATTTGTGCCATAGAAATTTTTAAAGAAAAGTCGGAGTTGGTCGTAACACCGATATTGATCGCGATGTCGAAGAGAACGCGGATTTACTTAAAAAAAAAAAGTTGTTGACGAATAATTAATTGATCGTTTATTATTTATCACCGAAGATGTTTTGCTACGCGGCGACATGGAGAACAGCGATATGAATCTCTACTGGGATTCTTGGGATCGTCATCACTTGCGGAGCGGCCCGTCTCCTCGTCCGGCGAGATCGCGCGTCGCCCGGGGCTCCGTACCGTCCGAGGACAGCATTCCTTATCAGAACAACAACAACAATAATCTCAACAGCGAGACCCTGGCTCAAGCTTCGTCGATAATATGTCTCTCGTCGAGCCCGCCGTCGACGCCCGTTCTCGCTCGTCAGGGACGCGGTAAGGATTATATAATACCGGAATGACGAAAGAACCACGCCGGTTACGATCGATCAAATAAAATTTCGCAGAAAGGGCACGCTTTTCACATTTATCTATAATTGTTTATTTCAAGCCCCGGCCGTCAAGTTCCCGACGACGCCGCCGCCGAGCAAGAGGCATCAGACAGGGCTCCAGACGACCGCGTCTTCCCAGCCCGAAGTATTCCCACTTACGAAATCAAAGTCTCACGAGTCGCAGTTGGCTAATCGTTTGGAAAACGGCGATCCAGCGTCTAGGCGAGTGTAATCGTGTGAAGAAAATTAAAGAAAAAAAAATAATTGCAAACAAATTTTAAGAGATTTTTCGATGTTTTGGCGCGTTCTGAACACGTTTTAATTAAATCTCGACATTTCTTTTTATCAAAACAAAGCTTTCTCTATGAGGAAGCAAAAAACATAATTGCAATGATAAAATAAAAACAATTGTAATGATAAAAAAGCATAATTCTAAATATAAAAAAAAACACGAAAAAATGTATAATCCGAGAGCTTTGTTTATAATTACAGTGGGAACGAGCATCTTCAGGCTCGTAGACGGAGTCGATTGCCAACGGAGCCGGGTTCTTGCAGCAGCAACGCCGACATAACGGGCGAGAGTTTGATGCCGAATACGAACAGCCCGGTCAAGTCGCCGCCGTACTCGAGCGCCGAGAGCGACGACAACAGCTACAAGGGAACGGGTGCGACGCTCACATCCAAATAACAATTCGAGTCTGTTTTTTCATACTTCCTTTACCCAGCTAATGTTTTTTTGTTCGGTTTTTATTTCAGTGAGCAGCAGTCTGCAAGTGCCAAAGTCACCGCGCACGCCGACCGTGACGCGAGGCATGGGCCACATAATCGCTCATCGTTTCACGAAGACTTTCAAGATGATGACGACCTGCGACTACTGCGACAAGCAAATGTTCATCGGCACCGGTCTCAAGTGCACCGAGTGCAAGTACAAGTGTCACAGAGACTGCGAATCAAAAGTCCCACCGTCGTGTGGTCTACCTCAGGAACTGTTCGACGAGTTCAAGAGAACTCTGCAGGCCGACGGTGAGGCGCGAGAAAAAATGTTTTCACGAAAAAATTTAAACTTTCGAAACATCGCGGAACACTTTATTGTTTATTATCAACGGTCTCGTTTAGGGATGGTAAACGTGTCGCCAATACTCAGCAAGCCCGGTATAACGTCGCCGAATCATCACAACTCGAGTCTGCTGAGCACTCTGAATCGGCGAGATCGAAAACGTTCTCATCCACACTCGGCGATAAACGTGCCATTCCAGGTGAGGCATCGGATTCTCCCGCCACGTTTTTATTCCATTTGTGTTCACCCTTCGTGTGCGCGCTCCACGCTCAGCAGGCACTTCCATTGCGCGGTATAAAAATAAATATATCACGAAAAATATTGATGATATCGAAATTCGGAAAAATAGACTTCGAAGAGTGCACTGCAAAAGTAAATTGTAAATTTAGTGTACTAGAACTTGAAATTTGCATACCTTACTTACATTAATTGAACATTAATATACCTTTTTTTTTGTAAAATTGAAACACCAGGTATTAAAATTGCAAGACACGTGTGTTTGAACTTTCAGAAACAGAACAGTTTACGTAAAAAAAACTACCAATACTGTTAATTAATAAAAAAAATGTTACTCTGTCTAATGTTCACGATATTATATTTGTGCAAAGTAATATTTTTCCGATATGTAGTGTGTTATTGTTATTCGGAATTTATATATCGAATAGAAGACTGGCAAGGTCGTGGAGCTCCCCGCCTGCGTAGTCACGCTCTGCGCGAGGCTCCCGTATGAAGGGTTTATACGCGAGTTGTTGACTGTTCACTTTTCAACTTTTTTTTCTTTCTTTTTTTTAGGGTGCGGACTCTAGTTCAAATACCTCGAGCTGCAACAGCTCAACGCCTTCTAGTCCAGCGTTGCTACCGGGCAACGCGAGCCAAACGCATCAGGCAACAACCAAACAACAATTCCATTTTCCAGGTATATCATTAATCGTGACCCGCAAGATATTCGCACAACGCTCAATTTCATCAAGTTATAACGCTTGGATTTTCGCATCGCACAAACTTCGTTGGAACAAGTTCACTTAGAAAATAAAATTATACACGTGAAGTTTTCTCCTTGCTAAAGCAGTGCATTGACTTGCCAAAGATGAATTTTGATGTCATCCGGATATCTTCATGATCATCATTAATCGTTATATGAACTACACTACCACAGAAAATATTTTTTGTATTGGACATAAATTAATCTGCCCGATCTTCTTGAGTCATTGATGAAGAGACGTTCTTAATAATTTTTTTTGTTGGTATTATATGTTTTCCAGACGTGACGCTGAACGACAAGGGAATTACGCTGGAAACTCATCAGCTGGAGGGTACAACGATGTCGAGCGATAGCGACAGAACCGTTAGCGTTTCCGGTTCGGGTAGCGTGAGCACGGATTCCGAGCGCACACCGGTGCGCGTTGATTCTCAAGATTCGCAAGTCTCTGACGGCGAGCCCGGTGACAGTCGATGGCCTCGGCAGAACAGCGTAAGCTTATCGGACTCCGATTAGTTCCTTAAGGAGGTTGGAGCGCTCATTTGACTGCTGTGAAGTGCTCTAATCTCGACAATTACCGCATATAACGATTTATGAAAACACATTTTTTTTAATTCGGGTAGTTGTCGATGCGAGAGTGGGACATTCCATACGACGAACTAAAGATCGGCGAATCGATCGGTACCGGGAGATTCGGCACGGTTTATCGTGGCAATTGGCACGGCGACGTGGCTATCAAAGTACTAAACATGGATTATTATCTGGACGACGATAAGACTCTCGAGGCTTTCAAGCTCGAGGTAAAGAAAAAAAATCATTTTCCTCATCATTCGATCTATCGTGCATGAAAAAATGCTCTTACCATTATTCGTTGTTTCATTGCAGGTGGCAACATTCCGCAAGACTAGACACGAGAATTTAGTTTTATTTATGGGAGCTTGTATGAAACCCCCGCGATTGGCGATAGTCACGAGCATGAGCAAAGGCATGACTCTCTATACTCACATTCACCTGCTCAAGGACAAGTTTTATATGAACAAGACAACTATTATTGCCCAACAGATCTCTCAGGTAACGACGCGATCGACGATGAAGTCGTTCCTTTTTATTTATTTATTATTATCCAGTAAATTGCAAGGCGATAATCCACTCGTGTACGATTCGTCCAACAGGGAATGGGATATCTCCACGCTCGTGGAATTATTCACAAAGATCTAAAGAGCAAAAATATCTTTCTCGAGAATGGCAAAGTCGTCATAACGGATTTCGGTCTGTTCAGCGTTACGAAGCTTTGCTACGGTAACAGGTAAATAATATTTTTATAAATATTTATCCTGTGTCCCAAATTTGAGTGTCGATCCCTCGTGCTCAAATCTCAATTGTTTTTTAACTTTATTTCGTATCGAAAATTTAATTTCCTCTCGTGCCAAATAAACATTTGATTTTAAGCAAATTACGGCATTACATTTTTAATTTAATACTAGTAAAAAAAATTATTAACATGCTATATCTCCTTTTTTATGTCTATTATCTTATATTCAAGTTTATATCTAAGGATAATCGTATATATTGACAAAGGGCCATCGAGCTGAGTTGTTAAGCCTGCAATACTTTTTGGTATTAATGTTTTGTTACCTTTTTTATAATTTGTTTATTTTTTATTTATTATTGACCTACCTTACTTAAATTACGATTTGAAAATGTTTTTAG
The DNA here is from genome assembly GCA_964017025.1 of Stenichneumon culpator. NCBI lineage: Eukaryota > Metazoa > Arthropoda > Insecta > Hymenoptera > Ichneumonidae > Stenichneumon > Stenichneumon culpator. Next base: position 10,924,369 of record OZ024779.1, on the reverse strand, counting down.
GTTTAATTCGATGACTATCGTGGTTGTGGGACATTAATTCTAATTGTATTACCGTTGCAGCGATTGCGTACATAGTCTCTTAGTGTTAGCAATTTGGTTTACTGCAATTTTTAATTTATTAACGGCTATTATTATTTTTTTTTCGAGCAGACAGGGAAATGGCTTGAGCATACCACCCGGATGGCTGTGTTACTTGGCGCCGGAGATCGTTCGACGTCTTCGACCCCAGCAGAATCGCGATCAGGAGGAATTGCCCTTCTCGGAATCTTCGGACGTTTACGCATTCGGGTTAGTTATCAAATCGAATACTCGGTTATCAATAGTCGTCCAAATTCTTACTGGATGACTTTTGATTAACCGATTAATAATTTATTTAAATAATATTTAATTAAATAAATAAAAATTTAATTGTATTCATTAATTAATGTAAAAAATGAGCGATAACGAATTCATCCTTAATTCGCAGTACCGTCTGGTACGAGTTACTCTGCGGCGAGTGGCCGTTCAAGGGACAACCGCCCGAAGCTATAATCTGGCAAGTCGGCAAAGGAATGAAGCAGGCTCTCGCCAATCTGGAAGCCTCCCGCGACGTCAAGGTAGATTTTTTCACCCACCGACTTTCTATCGGCAAGCTCGAATTCATTTTTTTAATACTAAATTGGATTAACTTTACAGGACATACTGATGCTGTGCTGGTCCTACCGTCCGGAGGACCGCCAGGACTTCGCCAAACTATTGACAACCCTCGAGAAGCTGCCACGCAAAAGACTAGCCCGTAGTCCATCTCATCCTATCCATCTGTCGCGCTCGGCCGAGTCGGTATTTTGAAAGCACGAAGATTAAAAGAGAGAGAAACAAAACGAAAGATCGAAAAAAAAATTAGCAATTCTCTCATCTCGATTGTAAATATCACGGAGACAAAAACAAAAGCGCGCGTTTGATAAAAAAAAAAAGAAAAAACACCTTGTGTTGAATTTTAAACAATTACTATTTAATCTTCGAAAAATTCGTCGTGTCTATACTAGTGTAAATATAAAACGTTTAAACTATCATAAAGATAGGGAAAAAAATATTCAACAAAAAAAAGTTAAATGGCTGAACCTGTCGATGCAACACACGCACGTCGATGATAGCGTCGAACGCGGCAAACAAATGCGTGTCTTTTATCAATCAAACTTTTGAAAACACACACACACACGCAAATCGCACGCAAAATTAGTAACAAATAAAGTCTGAAACACCGGAAGCGCGATATAAGAAAAAACAAACGTAGGTCAAGTATAAAAAAGCAACACGAAACTATCTTGAATCGATAGAGTCGCGCGTTTCATTTACGCAAAGTATTCACGAGAGTATTAACGAAAAAAAAATCAACAAAAAAAAGAAAATCACTTTTGCAAGATGTAATTTAGCTAACGTCCCATTACTTTTTCCTAACGTATAAAAAAGAAAAAGCGTCATAGTTTAAATAATAAGTATATAAAATTTTAAATGTAATTAATTAATCGCGGTCCTGTTACTTTCAATCGTATTAAAATATCGACAAAGTCTAGTCATTTTTTTCTTAACTCTAAAATATAGATGCATGAATCGACGTGAAAAGAAAATTAAAAAAAAAAAAAAAATTAAACTCGATAAAAATTGATCGGAGCGCGCGGGCGAATAATGATAAATTTTACGATTAAATTATATAGATGGCTCTCAATCTCCTATAAATAAAGATAATTCATCGGTAGACGATTTCGACGAGACAGAATTTTATCTGCGAAAGATCTCATATAATTACTACTTATTGTATATTTATTTGCAAGTAAACAAAAAAAAATAAAGATATGCATCAAAGCATAGAAAAGTCAATGACTAGCCTCGAAGAAATTCCGATTATCCGAGAGGTCAGATCGACGCGAGTTATCGGTGAAAAAAAAATAAATAAGTAAAAGCAAAAACATATAAAGACACATTGTCGAAACAATCACAGCCGACTCTTCAAAAAATGTATTCTTTGCAAGTAGATCCTCAAGCCCGAAGAATTACTAAAGTTTTAACTAGTGTTTTCGAATAAATCGTTGCTGAGAGGAAAGGCGAAAAACAAAATCCTAAACATAATTCGACGAGAGGAGAGAAAAAAAAATGTTACGATGTAATTGTAAACGATGATGAAATTAAAACAAAAAAATCGGATTAAATAATCTCGTAAATCTGTCTTTATTAATGTACCAATTTCGAACACTAGATTCGCGTTATCTTGTATTGGTGTTAATAAAACATATGATACGAATATATACATGAGAGAATGAAATAATTGTTCAGTGGTCTTATTTTTAGAATGCAATTTTTTTTCGTTTTTCGTTCACAGCCGAAGATCGCTGTGAACTTTTTGCAAATCATGTAGACGAGTGCGAAGGTTGGCGGCGCGGATGTTGTTCAGTTCGATCCTCGACTCGAAAGTCTGTATCAGAGGTTTCGTTATCTTGTCGGTGATGTGAACGAGGGCTTGAGTTCTCACTGAAACGAACGAAACAATAGGAATCAATAGGAAAAATTAGCGAACACGACGGTCGCGAATTGTTTGAAGTCGATTTTCGTACCCGCATCGTTGTGTATCGAGGCGAGAATATCCGGATGATCTTTGCAAGTTTCCGCCGCGTCCTCCTCCTCTTGAATGAGAATTTGTGCCACGTCGGTCATCGTCTGTGCGAGGTAAATTAATTTTTGCGATAAACAGCGATATAGAAAAACAAAAAGAGAAAATAAATAGAGTAAAAGTAATGAAAAATATTATCAAAAATCACCTTCAGGCATCGATCGGATATTCCCGGAGTCCGAATAATCTCTAGCGGGATTTCGACGACCTCGCCGTCCTCCGATTGAAAACAGGTCAACTGCACCTCTTGCTCCTGAAAAACGACCAATCAATCAACCTCTTTATGTACTTAAGGTGAAGTGAAAGTCGCGTAGGGGAGCCCGAAGTTTGGGAGAGATAGCGGCATTAGTGTTAAGGTAGAGCGAAAAAGAGCAAAGTAGAGCGTGTTTTGCTTCACCTTAATAACATTTTTTTTTTTTTTTTAATTTATTGAGTATACGGTTCTAACCCTTTTTGTGTTTTATCAACATTTTTTTTTTCTTTTGGTATCTCATTTCTCTCACCTTGGTATCTTTGACTTCCGAGAAAACTGAGAATATCAAGCCTACGAATCCTTTTTCCATCATCTGATAATTCGCCTGTGTCCTGACGTCTTAAAAAAAAAAGATTCTTTATTTCCACAAATTATTTAACTATCCGATACTGCGCCCGTGTCCTAAAATCTTAAAAGAAACAAACGATTTTTCATTTTCACAAATTATTTCATTGTAAAAGTACATTGTCGCAAGAAACAAAAGGAGAAAAAAATAAAAATTCTCCGACCCACTGTTGTGCTAACATTTTGGCTTTTCCATAAACTATCAAAATAATTTTTCTTTTATTCGTAATTTTATCCGAGCAATCTCCTCACCGACGTGCGAGGGACAAACAGTGATGTGAGGATGCGAGTGATACCATCCGAGAACTCTCATAGGACGCTTCAGTTCGGCCGTAAGGCGTTCGGCCTCCATAGCAGCTTTGAGCAGTTGCTCGGGCGATATCTCGACCCTGTCCTTCTTCTTGTCCAATCGTCTTAGATTAATAAGGGCCGATATATTGGCGATTCCGCTAACGAGCTAAAAAAAATCGCAAAGTTCCGGTATTCTTTTTTCCAGGGCACCAAAACAGAGGGTGCGAGAATAACGAACGAAAATTCGACTCTCACGTTTCCGATCAGCAGTCCCATAACTTCGAAGTTTTCCGTAGTAAAGGCGTGCTGCAAGCACGCCATGTAGACGTCGGCTTCGAGCTCGACCTTCTCCAGCGGCGATTCCATTTTTCTTTGATTAAGGACAAACAAAAACAGTCGTTAACAGTCGCATATATATGTGTGCTATAATAAAATCGTGCCGGAAAAAAAATGTTGATGTAATTCCTAATAGTCTTTTACCGGCCGATCGTAACACTTGTTCCGGCTCGCTTGAACGACTATCTGAACTTAAAAACTGTGCAGTCCCCAAAGTTTCCTCACTTCATCTCATCGCAGAAACAATGTAACTTTGGTTATGTTTATAGTGGATTTCGACCGGTGCTGTCAGGGTGCATTTCAGCCATGGAGGCTCGCGAAACTCCGCCGGCAAGACTGCTTGGAGTTCTGCCTTGCCGGCGCGGGATATTCTCAGGAATCGAGATGCGCTGGAAGTGTTTTCTGTTTTTCCTCGTTGCTCCAAGGTCGCCGAGACGCAGGTTGCGAGAATGACAAACAAAAATTCGATCGTGTTTCCCCGATCAGCAGTCCGATTACTTGGAAGTTTATTTCCGTAGTAAAGGCGCGCTGCAAACACGTCGGCTTCGAGCTCCACCTTTTGCAGCGGAGATTCCATCTGTCTTTGACTATTCTTTTATCGCATCGAAAAAAAAGTCGCAAATAATTAGTATTCGGTGTTATAGAAAAAAAAATTGATATACGTTTTCTTTTGTCAAAACCAATTTTTATTCAAAATCAATTGTCTTAATCACTCGATCTATCGTGGATGAAAAAGATGTTCTTTCGTAATTTCATTGCAGGTGGCAACATAAGACGGGACACAAGAATTCAGTTTTTCTTTGTGGCCCAACGGGCATCTTTTGGGTAACCAAAAATCGATAGCGAAATTGTTCCTTTCATTTATTTATTTTTGAACAGTCAATTGCGATACGACAATGTATTCGTGTACCGTTCGTCCAACATTGAGTGGGACGTCTCCACGCTCGTGGAATTATCTACAAATATCTAAAGAGGCGATAATATAGTCCTCTAAAAAAAATTATTTACATTGCAAAGTCGTCATAGTGGATTTCGATCTGTTCAGCGTCACGAAGCTGCGCTACGGTAACAGGCAAATTATATTTTATAAATCTTCACTTTAAAAGCAACAAGTTTACACACATATGTACATATATACAAAATAATAAAGCAATCGCTCAGTAAATCCTTCAACCATACGCTCTTCAACCATACATATCACAGAGAGCCCATAAAAACAAATCCTCAATGCAAGACGAAATTCGCAGGGACCAGAACATAGGGCGATTTTTTTTCACCCGTCGTTTCCGGCGGTGGAATGATAAATTCCGGGTACTCGTGGTAAAGCGATCTTCCTTGCCCGAGTGGCGAGGGAGGTTGTGGGTAATCCTTGATGACCCACGAGGCTGACGAAGAACCATCGATCGGCAGTGCCAAAGGAATGAAGAAGCATTTGGGATTTCCACAGTGGCATTTTGTCACGGGTGAATGTTGAGTCGTTTGTGGAATTCCCGAAGGTTCGCTTCCGCCCAGTCCAAAGTTCTTCCGCCATTGGTCCGATGGTCTCCCGACTTCCGGTGAAGCCGGAGTCTTCTTCGGCCGATCCATCTTCTTGCCGACTTCCGGTGAAGCTATTCGGTTGGCGAGCGATGACTCGTCGCCACCGAAACTCTTCTCCACTTCCGGTGAAGACGAATTTCTTTCAACCGGAAGTCCATCGAGTTCGACGAATCGGGACCTCGGATTCGGTGCAGCGGAGGAAACTTTGGAGCTTCCGGTGAGCGGAGAACCGTCGTTCGAGTCCTCCGTGTCCGCAACGTAATCGAGGTCTTGATCCATCCACTCGATGACGCTCTCCTGCAGACTCTGCATAGCGAACGATTGAAGACGATGATTGATCGACTCGTTGATGGTGTTCATCTCGACGTCCTCGTCGGAATACGCGCTGTCCGTTTGATCGGCGATTCTCGCCGGATGATCGTTGGTCCGCTTTGCGTTTTTCTCTTCCGAGGATTCTTTGGTCCGCGAAGAGATTGATGGGCGACCCGAGGAGTTCGATGGAGGATCCGAAGAGATCGATGGACGATCCGAAGAGATCGATGGGCGACCCGAAGAGTTCGAAGGACGATCCGAAGAATTCGATGGACGACCCGAAGAGTTCGATGGACGATCCGAAGAGTTCGATGAACGCCCCGAAGAGTTCGATGAACGCCCCGAAGAGTTCGATGGACCATTGGGAGTCTCGCGATCGATTCTCCTCCCATGAAAGTCCCTCGGTGGATCGTTGTAGGCAAGAGGCGTTCTTCTCTTCCTTATCATAGCGTCGCACAATTCTTCACGCGGACGAGACCGTGAAAAATCAACGTCGGACGTACGCTTTGCGAAAGGATTGTTTCTTCTTCCGTCGTAACGGCCTAGATCTTCGTCCTCCGACGAGGAGGAAGGAGATGTCGAGGCTCTCTGGAAGATCCCGGCAATCTCACGATCGGCCGAAGAAACGGAAATATCCTCCCTACAGCTTGATCCTGATTGCTCGCTGCCGGACGATGAAGAAATCCGATCCGATCCTCTGTCCATTTTGGATCTCGGAGAACCCAACCGGAAGTCGCGGTACGGCGACCGAATGCCGATCGATTTATTAAAGTTCGAACTCGATTCCTCCATGGAAACCTCCATCGGCTCTTCCCCGGAGCAATCCTCGTCGGTAGGGTTCGATGAAATTTTATCAAAGTCGTTTCCCCAACCCTCGAAGTCTATCGACATGTTCATCGATGGCGAACTCTCGGCGCTGCTCCAACGGTCGTTCGACGAATCATCGAAACACTCGTCGGCCGTTACCATTTCGTCGGAGGACTCGTCGTTTGCTCTCTCCTGAAAGATTCGTCTCGGAGCTGGGCGGGTTTTCGGAGATAAGTCTTCGACCGGAAGTCTTCCCGAAGTGGACGAAGAAGAGGAGGAAGATGCGGAAGTTGTCGCGATTTTGGGGACGCCGGGAGAAGCCGAGGAAGTGATCGGAGGATCAACGATCGGGGCTGCTCGGGATGTCTTTGACAAGCTCGAGGAACAGGAGGAGAAACCGGAAGTGGAGGAAGTTGGCGATCGCGCCGAACGTCTTGCCGGTAGATTTTTCTCGGAAGAAAAGTTCGATGATTTCTTCCTGTTTTCTTGAAGCTTCGGGGACGATGATTGGTTTTCTTTCGTTTGCGACGATGCCGACGAGCCCCAAACGCAGAGATGGAAGAGATGAAGCGGCAGCATTATGTAACGAATGCCGTGCTGAACGAGGCCTCTGGGTTTTTCGGCGGCGACGGCGTCCTCGGGCAGCTTGGCTACCTTCGGCATATCGGCTTCCGGTTTGAAATCTCCTGAAATCTTCGTTTCTTGCTGCATTTTCGGAGGAATCCTTGAAACCGTAGCGGGCCTTCGAAGCAGTGGACTCTCACGCTCGAAGGTGCTGCGGCGACCGGCGGCGGGCGAGGATCGAACCGCCTCGCGGATCGAGCTCAGAACATTCTGCGAGAGAATCGAAGATGAAATCAACGTCACGCAGATTTTTACGGATATTCGATGTAAAATATGCTTTTTTTTTAACGCACCGTCAAACTTTGTACACAAAAAAAAATTAAACTAAATAAATATTTGTTTGGTGGCCAAACGTCGAATAGATCATTTTTCTGGGTGTATATAAATAACTAATATAATATTCATATGTATATTATTATTATTATTAGTTATTATATTTACTCGACAATTTGGCGATATCTTTGAAAAATGTTATCTGTCCAATAGTGAGAACGAAAAAATGAAATAAAAAACAAACTGTTACTTACGTCTCTGGGACTGAGCCGCTTGCGACAGCTACTTCGGCTGCTGCTTCTGCTGCTGCATCGGCTCAAGGATTTCCTCAGGGCTCTCGGCATTTTTATTTAACGATAGAACGGATCAAAGCGAAGAAAAATAAACTAAGTTTGATATAATTATCGAAAGACTGGCGACGACGCGGGGGAAAACGGGAACGGGGAACGGGGACTCCTCCTTGACTATCGACACCTTTTCCCTGGCTCTGAATGTTCACTAATAAATTCGAAATTCAAGTGTCCCGAGGCTTTATAAGGGCTGGAGGCCGGCGGGCTGAAATAGCTGCGATTTGATTGGACGACCGAATTTACCTAACCCTGGCTTAGCCGCAGAGCAATATAACATTTTTGGGATTCCAGCCTCGAACTTCGTGTGCAACAAGTGCCGAATCAACGTGCGAACAATCCACCCTGCTATGCACGTAGCTAATGAGTCATCGAAACATAGTAGATTGAAAAATACATTTGAAATACAATCCGTTAATTGGCGCATCGAATGTATATCTTCAACGATAAATCTCGAAAAGCAATTATTTCTTCTTTATACAGGAGGTCATATAGGTGTTAAAAAAATATATATATATTTTTTAAAGATTACAAAGAAAAAAAAAATGGTACGTCATGAGGTCGGAGCGTTTAATATAAATCGAAATACTGTCTACAGTAGTAAAGAAATCTTACAACTAAGCCAACGAAATTTGAAGAAATTAATTTATTGAAAAAACAAAATTGTGCCAATACAAGTTTTTTTTAAGAATTGAAAAAAGAAAATGTAAAAGCATTAAGTCAGCGTATTTAATACTAATTGAAATACTCGTCCACTGTAGTACGTTTCCTACTGGTCTGCGAATGAGCCCTCGAGTGAGTAAAAAAAAAGCTTGGATCCAATCGATTTTCTAAAAATTTGTATTTTTTTCCTGCGTACGCCGACTTCCTTAGGGTCGAATTTTAAGACATTATGTAGTTTGAATTTCGCTCTTGAGATCGAAGTTAAGATCGACGTTTGCCCCGAGATCAAAGTAATGTCTTAAAATTCGACCCTTAGACTATAAGAAATCCTCTCAAAATCAATAACTATCGTATTTCGTAATCGTCGCGTAGAATTATAATAAACATGTACGGTACGGATATGTTTCTATGTACAAATTAGACTATAAGAATTAACACAAATTCAATGACTTTCGTAGTTTATAATGAACACGTGGAATTGTCCGTGCGGTGTACAACATCGAGACCGACACGGAGGTGTTTAATTTCCATCGGGGCGTTGAAGCCGGTGCCTGTACAGGTATAAGAGGCGGATCGACAGGTATAGATAGTTGACCGAGATAAATGCCGTTGAAATGATCGACGAACGAGTTTACACCACTGACCAGCATTGTCTCGTGGTCGATGGAAAAATAGACTTTTTGCACTGTTACAATTGACGGTTGACTCATCGAAAGGGTCGACCGGTTTACATACCGAGAAACCTCCCGGAGTGTTATTCGCCAAGTGTGGTCCTGCACTATAACAGTAACGACTGTGCACATATTATATGTATATATATACAGTATATATACACTAATCTATACAAATCACGTAGACAAAGTTTCCCGCAGCGTCGACCTGACGATACATTCTCCTCTTGGTTTATTTTACAGCCCTGGGATTATTATCGCCAGTTTAAGGAGTTGAGGTTGAGAGAGGGGGGAGGCGCTTTGGAAATTCCCGAAAATGTTCTCTAAAACACCTTTCCTGTTTTCCTTCTCGAAATTATATACGAAAGCGTAACTGATTTTAAGAAATAGATTTTTTTTCATTTTACTATTACTAAAGAAAGAGCATTCGAACTAAAAAAAATAGTTTCACCACTTCTACAATGTAGAAGACTACCGGCAATTACCGAAAAATAATGAGAATCGTTTAGATAAACTTCGTCCCCGATATTTCGTCATATTTTACACTATATCTTTATAAATATATGGCGAACCGTGCCTGACCGCTTTTGTACTATATTTAAACTACAGGATATATATATGTATATATATGTATATATATGTACATATATATATACATGTATAATGTATTATATACCAGGACATAAAGTAAAGGCAGAGAACTTAACGATTATGGTGCGGCGGACGGACACGCGAAGCACGCAACCGTCCATGCACGCGAGTTTCGTGCACGCACGGCACGCTCACGCAACAACGGTCGTATAGCTATCCCGATCTCGCATACAAACGCACGTTCGGCGCTTACAAACATACGATGGGAGTTAATGCGATTGTACGTACGGGCACGCACGTATCCGCAGCCCGGGCACGCACGCACGCACGCACGCACGCACGCACGCCTATCCGTTTTAATTTAACTTCAGGGCACCGAGCACCTCTATCTACCACTGCGCCGAACTCTTCATTCCACGTCAGGACGCCTCGGAAATCGGACGCTTCGAAACCTCGGAAAGAATTAAAAAAAAAAAAAAAACAAAGAAAAATACCAACTTCGTACCACTTCCGGTAAGTTTTTAGTATCAAAAACTTTAGACTTATGGACAAGGGGAAGACAGATAAAGAAATTGTTTCAACGAGTGTCTTATATGTATTCGATTATTATTAAAATTGTCGTTATTAAAATTCTTTTGATATCAGTTGTATAGATTTCAAGTACGATTTTCTATCTCGCAATTACATAAAGAAAAAATCGACTTGGGTATCATTTCCGGTTAGTTTTCACGTCGAGTTTACAATGTCCCTGCGAAAAATTATCATCAATTATACGTTTACTCGTTTGTACAACAACAACAAAAAATCAGTTTTTCGTTGACCCAAATATAAACCGCTAATGACCGCCAATCAGATTAGATAACTAAACAAATGCATATAAAAACTGTACAAACAAAGCTCGACTCTACTTGTAAAATTTGCATCAGAATCGTCACCTCCGTCATTGCCTCGCTGCATGCGCAGAGTCAAAACAGCACAGTTAAAACTCTATATTTCTTGCACACAGGAACAATACCGTTAATAGCAGCGGTCTCCTAGAGACATAAAAAGGATACGCAGGAAGAAAAAAGAAAGGAAGCTTCGCCGTGTAAAACACGCTTTTTCCCGTGGCAGTAATCGATATCCTCGGGTGTTTTTATTTTTATTTTTTCGATCGGGAAAAGAGGCGGGAGGCCGACGAGACGAACGTCTCGCGCCGGGCAGCAGCGACGAGCGGGAGGAGGAAGAGGGGGGGACGAGTTCGAAGTGAACGGCCATATTGGATAATCCGCAACGTCGTCGACGCCACCGACATTCGTAAGGTCTGCGCGAGAGAGCGAGTACGAGAATGTTTATGTGTCGAGCCGACGACGCACGGTGTCGTTGACGAGCGTGTCTTAGTCGCAAATTCGTCGCGTTTAATAACGCAGTACGTGCGTCGCTGATCGTCGAGCGTGTTGATGCGTACGGACAGTTCGAGCGCGAGTGACTGGCAATGCGTTGCTGAGAGAGAAGGCAAAAGTTTCGTCGACACGGTTCGGCGCGAACTGCTACGTTGCGGCGAGCCCGCTCCTGTGCCAATAGACGAGCTCGTGTCGGGGCTCGCATCGAAAACGTCGACGCGGGCGCGCGGCCACGAGCCCGCAGAGGCTCGCGCGAACGAAATGTCAAGTCAGATATGCCTCAAGTGGAACAGCTTCCTTAACAACATTGCGACGAGCTTCGAGAGCCTGTGGGAGGAGGAGGGACTCGTCGATGTCACGCTCGCCAGCGACGGACAGTGCCTTACGGCCCACAAGGTTATACTCTCGGCTAGCAGTCCGTTCTTCAAAAAGGTCTTTCAGGTTAGTCCAGACGTCGAACCAAATCTGACACTCTCCGCGAGCAGAACGGTCCTCAAAAAGGTCTTTCAGGATATTTCCGCTATCGAACCAAATCTTAATCTCTTCGCTAGCAAAACGTTCTTCAAAAAGGTCTTTCAGGTTAGTCCCGCGATCGAACCAAGTTTTGTACTCTCTGCTAGCAGAACGTTCTTCGAAAAGCTCTTTTAGGGTATAGTCCCGCGATCGAACTAAATCTTACTCTCTCCGCTAGCAGGCTAATGCTTCTGATCGAACGTAAGGCGCGTCGAACTACCGCTGCTTGTTTGTTGTTGTTTCTGTGTTGGACCGAGTCGCGAACTTTCAACACGGCGCTGACCGAACGTCGACGAATCTTACGTTCGGTTTCTTCTTGAATTTTCGAAAAGTTAATTTTTGGATTATAAAAAAAAACCAACATCTATACAGCCTGGAGAATAGCCTCGATAAAAAAATTACTCGGAACTGCCCTTCGACCCTATCCAGATTTCGGAAAAAGAGCTTTTTTCCAGTTGGTAGCGGAATTGTTTTTTTTTTCAATTCAAATCTGAACGTTGTTACAATTAAAAACATCTGAGCAAAGACGGACGAACGTTGAGTGGACGGCGAATTCAATGAGGATGTTTTTGGCTTTCAGACTAATCCGTGCCAGCATCCGGTGATAATACTGCAGGATGTGCACTTCAGCGAGCTGGAAGCGCTCTTAATATTTATTTACAAGGGTGAGGTCAACATAGAGCAAAAGAACTTGCCGGCGCTGCTGAAGGCTGCGGAGACTCTGCAGATAAGGGGACTGTCCGGCGGGGACATATTCGCCAAGGAGTCGTACAAGAGACTCGTGGAACTCGAGAGTACAATAGACGAGGAGGATGTCGCTCAGCATGAGCAAGACGAGGTGCCTAAGAAGAAACAGAAAGTAACGAAAGCCCAGAACAATTCTATACTGGAGAAAGCTCTCACTCCGAGAGTCTCCGCACCAGACACTGCGAGTGAATCCTCGTGTAGCGATCTATGTTCGAAGGATGGCGACGGCACGAACAACGACGCCAACACCGTTCCCAATCCTGTATATCACAGGCTGGAGATGAAAGTGAGTCCTCGTTTGACGAGAAATCATAATGAATATTTTTTGTTCTGAATCAACGAGAAGATCTATTTTTGTTATATATGATATGACGCCTTAATAGATTTCTGAATATGTCTGAATAAATTGTATTCCTTTTTTCTGATATAAAAATCTTTTTCGTTCACAATTTAGCGGAAATACAATTATGATTGAAACCCGAGCAGAATTTTTTCTTATCTTGAAATATCTTTAATACAAGGCATATAATATATTGCTGAAAATGTATCTGAATAGGTCAAAAAAAAATTATATAAATTCTTTTTCTCTAATCTCGAAATGTTTACATTCACAATTCAGCAGAAATATAATTATGCATTCGGATCTAAAAGGATTTTTTTCAATTTCTGCAGATTGAGCCGTTTGAAGTGAAAGTGGAAGATATCCAGAAGCACGCCGAAGAAAAGGACGTGCTGCAGAGATTAGATACCGGACAACCGGACGAGATTCCAGGTCAGTGGCGAAATTATTTTAAAATGTTATTAATTTTTGTCCTTTTACAATTTTCCGATCGTATCGCACCTCTTGTACGTTTAAAATTTCGTTCGTCCATTCATACGTCACCCAGCACCCTTGAAAATGTGCACGGTCACGAAAAACACACACACATACATACACGAGAGAAATGAAAAACCACCCCGGGCGTCTCGAAGCCGATGCACAGCCGGTTTTAGCTGATTAAGCTTTCTTTGGTATCCGAAATATGTGTTCGTAGCTTTTGATCACGAATTTATTTTATTTTTGTTGCTAACTCGTAAGTTTCGATCAGAGATCGCCTTTTGTCATTTTCGTCTCGGGTTCGTACACGGCACCTCCTCCTCCACTTGGTTCTTCATGCCTCACGAACGATCGATTAGCGCCATTGAATTTTTACATAGTGCAAGGTATCGTTGTTATCATTCTCGTTGCAACTGTTGAAGAACGCTTAAAGAAATAATGATTTATTAAATTGAGAAGAAAATAGTCCGCGTGGATGTTTGTGCGAATGGGTAGATGCATGAATTTATTTACAAAGACGTAATTTATGTGTAAAAATTTTTTATTACGTTTTTTTTTCTTCATATTTCCCATAATCGGACAATTGTTTCCACCTTTAATTACGAACGTTAATTTTTTTTAAATTCTTTCAAATGCATAATGCTACCGTATGATCTGGTCGAAGAGTAAATACGCAATTTTGTTATATTTTCATATTTATTTAGTCATTAACGTTCAAATGACTATCAAACTGGTGAGAAAAAAAATCCGTTCCACAAATTCAATTCTTCTCCTTATCTTCGCTAATTTGATAATACATTTAAAAAATTCTATTTCGATCTTAATTGATAGTCTCTTCTTTTCGACGCCTGCATGAATGTGATAGAAAAAAAAAAACTAGATACGAGTAAACTGATGTAGCGATTGCGTTGACGTGTGTGGCAGGGTCTGGGAACAGCCCTGCTGAAGACATATCCGGTTTGTCTGGGTTATCCGGCCTATCTGGATTCTCGGACGCGAAGCAACTGGTATACGCTTATCAGCATCTACCTTACGCCGATCTACTGCCGAGTCCCGACATAATATCGAACTGGGCTTCGTCACGTCCCATGGATCATCTAGCCTGCGACCTCATGAAGATATTGTTTACCCCCGAGGAGAGAATATTGTGTAACGTTAATGGTAAAATGGGAAAGCAACAGTTCGACAGTAACAAGATACATCTTATAAGAGAAGTGCTGTTGCACTTTAGTGGCATTGTGCCGAACAGCGTCGAATGGGAGGAGGCGTGGAAGAACTGCGTTACGAAAATCGATACGAGCAATAGAGGCTTAAAGAGGTATCTGTTTCAGAGACGCTCGGTTTACACCCAATGACTAGGGCACTTCAGGTCAGGGGTTAAACGGGAACGTTTTCACTGGCTCGAATAATAGAAATGTGTATATATATGTATATCCTTATATATACATGTATACATAGATATATACGAAGAAGAAAAAAGAAAAAAAAGAGATCGATATATGACGACCATCGATCTGTGCGTTGCGAAAATAAAACAATTTTTTTCGATCGGCGCTTCGCGCTTAAATTTGAATAAATGTATTATAGCTGAGGTGCGAAGAGAATTCTATACCTCACGAGAGGGGTAAAAAATTCGAACATATCCTCCTATGCTCGAATTTTTGGAATACTATGTCAGGAACGTTTTCACTGACTCGAATAATAGATATATATATATATATATATATATATATATATATATATATATATATATATATATATATACACGAAAAAAATATCGATATATGACGATTATCGATCTGTGCGTTGCGAAAAGAAAACAATTTTTTTCGATTGGCGCTTGCCGCTTAAATTTGAATAAATGTAATATAGCTGAGGTGCGAAATATATTCGATATTTCAAGAGAGAGGGGATACGTTCGAATTTTTCGGAGACTATGTAAGGAACGAAGAAAAAAAAGATCGATATATGACGATTATCGATCACTGCGTTGCGAAAATAAAACTTTTTTTTTTAATCTGCGCTTCGCGCTTAGATTTGAATAAATGTATTATAGCTGAGGGAAGAAGAGAATATTCAATATTTCACGAGAGGGGATACGTTCGAATTTTTCGAATATTATATATATATATGTATATGTACGAACAAGTAACGCTGGAGCGAGAGAGGAATCTCGGTAGTACTCACGGGTCGCAGGGTTTCAACCGTAGCAAAGAGGCTAACGTGTAACAGTCGATTGAAGATAATTTAAAACAAAAAACAAAAAAAAAAAAAATTAAGAAAAAGATTATGAAAATAATAAAAAATAAACGTACTCTAGAGCGAGTTAGTCTAGGCGCGGTCGAGATATTTATTACGCTTCCATTTGCTTTCGCAACGAGGCAAATGATTATTGTAAGCCTTCCGTGAGTTTCGTCAGCGAACGACGCGAATACGAGCGCGATGTTTAGTTAAACAGTTTTTTCTTCTAATTTTTATCTCTTCCCCAGGGCGGGATGGGTCACGCAAAGTTAACGAAGGAACTTGGGTCGAGAAATTTAATAAACATTGTGCTAAAATTTTATTTCATAATCAGACACTGCAAATTAAAGACTTAAAACTCGAACTTGATTTTTTTTGTAGTCGGACGCAAATACAGAAAATTCTAACGAAAGCGACGAAGTTGTTGACATAAATTTGCGCATAATTTTGAATTGAATTTACGGGCCGAAGTTTTTTTTGCGACTTTGCACGGAAAGTAATTATCGTGCCGATAACTATAATCGTTGCTCGGTCGATAAGGTTTTCTTCAAACGCAGCGCGATAAACAAAAAAGTAACGAAACATTCCTTCGTTCTCCATCGAGAATTCGTTTTAAACGCAATTTACTTTTATAAATCGTAAAATACACCCCAATAGTACAAGAATCGACGCGAGCGTCTCGCGTCGGAGTGGGAAGTCCACGATCTCACGCGCACGTTTATACACACGCATATTAATGCCGCGCGGAAACACAACTAATAAAAAAAAGAATTTGTAAGGATAAAGCAAAAAATAAAAGCACGGCTCTCGTCGAGCGAGTTGCGACACGACTGTCGGTCACAAGAGACGCATTGGCTTCACGACGAGACTTTTAGTAAAATTGAAAAAGAACAAAAAAAAAAAAAAAAAATGAAAATTAAGGTAATAATAATGTGCTTGTAGATTATTTAAACGAGAACACGTCGACGTTTATCAAACGAGCGTGAAAATTTACCTACTAGAAAGTAGAGATGTACGATCCGATCGTAACTTGAACCCTTTTTGTGGCAACGAGAAACATCACGTTTCTCACTTTCGTGGATCAATTTGGTGGATCATTTAGTGAAAAAAGAAAGAAAAAAAATCGTACCTGTGAATATTTGCATGAGGTACGTATAGTGAAAAAGAATGTATATATTTATTAATTCCAAATTAAAAAATAAGAAAATCCACAAATTGCCACAAAAAGAGTGAAAAATAAACGAGGTAAGGTTGTCGAATTCATAATTGAATTATTTTCAAGAATATATTTGTCTCGAGCAAAGAAAAAAAAAGAAAAACAGACAAACGAGTAAATATACTATTGTAGACAAGACACACGACTGGTCGCAAAAATATATAAATATTTTACATTTTTAATGGTCTATTAATAACCCACCCATCCACTCGCGGTGAAAACAGGTGGTATTTTTTTTTCTTCAATTTTTCAGTCGATCGAACGATTGCGGGTTCCTCGAGATCGACGGTAACGGTAATAGCGGAAGCGCGTAATATTTGCAGCCCTCGTCGCGACGACATAGCGGAGAGGGTAGAATTACCCGGCGACGCGGACGCACCGAGAAGTTCGTCGGCGAGCATCTCCGAGGAGCGCAACGACGAGGTCGCGTCGTTGAGCTTTCGATCGGACGGCGATCCAGGAATATCGCATCCGGCATTCCCGCCCTTCGCCAGCAGCGGCAGTAACGAACTCTCCGAGGAATCCCAGCCGACGACCAAGGGAGGTCCGGCTTACCCTCCGTTTCCCTGCCCATTCTGCGACAGGGCTTACACCAGCTGGGGCTTTCGCAGAAGACACATCAAAGCCGTTCACACGATCTCGCCGAGGCTCAACTGCAAGTGGTGCTTGCAGGTCTGTTTTTAGATAGAAAAAGAAATGAAGTTACTTCGTTGATTGGAAAAAAAATTCGTACGGATTTTTTTTTGGGGAGAGATTTTGTTAGCCCAATTGCCATATTGTTTGTTCGAATAAATGCAGCGAGTTACATAATAAATATTTTCAGGTGCTGCCGACTCACGCAGCCTGGAGGCGACACGTAATATCGGCCCATAACTTGTCGGCCAGCGACGCCCACAACGGTCTGCTGATCCTCGAGGAAGCTCACATGGTTCTCCAGATCGCACATCCTACCCGACTCGACACGCTGGTCAACATAATCAAACAGAGCTCGCAGCAGAGCGGCGCGATGCGCGATTCCGATTCGCACCCCGATTAGCGACTATTACCGGAATTTCAAACTTCGATCGAGCCATTTATCTTATTTACGTTTACCGGAAGGACCGATTCGACAATTTATTTTTTTGGGCTGTGAGATTCGATTTAGTAAGTAGTTCCTCTATAAATTTTCGAAGATAGATTTTTTAACCGTACTCTGCTTTTATTTGAACACTTTTTCCCGCCATTGCGCGAAGTGTCAATTCCTTTCCGTCGACAAAAACGATGCTCGTCTCGGCTCTGAGAAAGAGAGCTTAGTAATATATATTTTTTTTAATTTCATATCTAGCATCGAAGATGTTAAAGAAATGCATAGACTCCACGTTGAGATATTTCCTCTCAGCTCTAAGAGAGCTTCGTAATATATTTTTTTTATCTCGCATCTAGCATCCAAGATGTAAAAAAACGCATAAACGCTACATAGCGATATTGCAGCACGGGCTTCAGATATGGTTTAACTAATACTCAAAGTGCTCCGCGTACGTTACTGTGATCGGTTGTTGGATGAAACAATATATATATTTTTTTAAGTTTCAGAGTATTATATTGAAAACGAAATGCAATAAGAAGATCGTCATTATCGATGGCCAGTATACATTTTAACATGTAGTTTATATATATATAAAATATATATGTCACGTTTTTATTTACGAGAATAAATATTTTCTATTAAGACAGGCTGATCGCGATAAATGAATCCACTACAGTGTGCAATCATCCTTTATTTTTTTATTTATAAGTTACAAAGTAACATAACGAATTCGTTGACGATTCATAAATTTTCTAATGACATTAGCTTTATCCTTCATAGTAATTAATTCATATTTAATTTATCAATTAACAATCGTACTCGCGAGTTAAAATAAATACGAGGGTTCGACTAAGGCTGCCTATAGGGTGCGCTGTAGTAGGTATCCGGTTCTCGGGTCATCCGGCGTCGATGAACAACGGCGTTTCCGGCGACGATTTTCGCTGCGCAAATCCAAGCGTCGAAACACCGTTGTTCACAATGCCGAGGATGTCGCGATTTTTTCATTTTATTAGTATCTGTCTGGAGGGATTGGCAAGCTTCGCGAACGACCGAAATTTTTTCTCGAGTCCGATTCTCGCTCGATTCTGGTTTGAATCTCATTTTCCGAATCTTCAAAAATATTTCGAATAATTCCTTCCAGTATTCGTCGGTTTTCAAAATATGCCTTTTTTCAAATATTTTTTTTTGTTCATAGACTGAAATACCAAATTTCCGCACTCTCACATAATTAACAGTTTAAACTTGCCGAAAATTGAATATATATACTTCGAAGAATAATGCAACCGTTCTTCGATGCATTTTTTTAATTCTATTATTATATTTTTTGGGCGGCCGTTCGCGAAGGTGAATTTTGTTTAAAGCACCGTACAGTTCGGACCTGTCGCACCGTCAAACTCGGCTGGACGACACATTTTTCGATGTGAAAATTAATATGCATCGTGAACGTATGGACTTAATGTCGCTTAAGGAGAAGTGAAATATCGCTGTCGGTAATGAAAACTGTAAAGACCTTTCTCAAGGGTGCTAATTTTTTTGAGGAAACAGCAAATTCGAGCCGGATGCACACGGTAATTTCGCGTCGGGCCTGAATTCATTTTTTTCTAAAAAAAAATTAGCACCATTGAATAAAGTTAATTTGAAAATTCCAACTATCTCTCTCACACGCACAGCCGTTTCACTTCCCCTTAACGGTAGTAGATTAGGCAGTTATGATTGCATCTCGCGTCCTTCTGCGTTCCATCACGACATTGCGCAAAGCCGATAGATCAGTTAACCATCCCGCGACCGAAGTATGACGTAAATTCGGTCGCAGCACCAAGTGTAGTTGGGAAGCGATCGTAATTTAAAAAATCGCAAGACGGTTGACTTTAACTATATCGACTCTTCTTCATTTTCTTTTTTCTCTTCTCTTTACCATTAATCAAGCAAACCCCGATACCGATAAATCTACGTGGGTCATTTTTTTTGCCATTCACAAATCGTGCACGTAACCGTGCACCGTTATGCCCGGTGCGATCTCGACGTGGGCCATTTTGGGACCATCCACGGGTTCACCGCCCCACGCACCCTCGCGGCCGTATTTCTCCGACATCCTGACCATCTCGTTAGGACTCCACTCCGGCGAGTCCACCTCAGGGCGACTACCGCCGCTCTTGTAGACGACGTTCGGCTCGTAGTGATCCTCGCGGCTCGCTGCACGATAGCCCGACGACGTCCTCGGGGGCGGAGGCGAGGCCGCACCACCCCTGTAACTGTCGTAGACCTGGTTGCGCTTCATCGAGGCGCGGGGATGATTCGTTTTTCTCAACATCGCCTGTGTAATGAAATATGATATTTATACATTTATTATATTTATTGCGTTAGATGTAAGCAATGATGCCTGTAATGATCTACAATGTAAAAAAAATGCGTATCAAATTTAATGTGGCGGACTGGAAGTTTTCGCGCAAAAGTTGGTGTATTAAATGTCATGTATAATTGTGATGAAAAATTAATGTTCAGTGTATTGTCAACATTGGGAATAATGTAGATTAATTTCAATGACAACGTATATTAATTTTTTATCACAATTGTACATTCAATTTACAGCAGCAGTTTTTGTATAAAATCTTCCAGTCCGATACATTAAATGTACAATTGATTTACAGTGTAACCATTGCAGAAATTTATTGTAAGGAACTCTGGAACGTTTTACGGAATGGTTTAGAATGTTGTGTTGGGTTGTTTTTTGTTTTTGTACCTGGAAATTGAAGGGTGGATCGTCCTCGTCTTCGACGTGGCTACTCCTTCGTCCCATTCTTTGCATCTCTTGAATCGGGTTTACCCTGATAACCATGAAATCAAGAAAACTTATTTGTTTGTCTGTTTTTATCGTTTTCGCGGTACACTTTCGGTTTTTCAAAATGATTCTCTTTCATATGTTATAATTTCGGAATATATATATATATTTAGATTTCCTGTGATACTTTAATTTGTACTTACCGGTTGCCATTCGATGGTTGTCTGTGAGTTGAATCCTCGAATTCCCAATCGTGGTCGGTGTTTCTGCTCGTGCCCTCAAAATTATTACTGTTGTATGCCCGGCTTGGTGCCTGCATTGCTATCGGTATCGGGGGTGGTGGAACTTTCTTCTTGGAACGTACGGAGCCCGTATTGTCGAAATTATTCTGAAAAAAAATCCCAAAGTGCAATTCCTCAGAGATTCTTCAGAAAATCAAACTACACCCCATCATACATATTTAAAAAACTAATAATAAAAAATAAATAAAAACCATCATCCGTGATTTGAGAAACTCTTTACTATATTAACTATTTCTTTGCTTTTTCACTTTTTTTAACGAAAAAAATAAAACATATACTTCTAGTAGAAAAAATTAATTCGACTCACTGAGCGAGGTTTATGAGCGTTGGAAGACGACGGTAGTTGATTACGGCTGCTGGGTGTAGGTTGATAACCGGAAGTTGGCTTGGATCTTGGCGCCTCTTCCGGCGGGCATTGCACTGGGACATTCGGGTCTCTGGAAAACGGAGTGTTGATCAGACTTTGGCCTCCGCTGACCGGCGGTTGAACTACCCGATGCGGCGAGTTCGTCGTTTGTACTTCGACGTCTGCAAATTAAAGATTAAACGGCAGCTGAAGATGCGGATGCTCTATATGAATGATACTCTCGATGTGTATTTCCTTCGTATTCAACATTTTCTCTCACATAGAATATTATTGTTATTATTATTTATTTGATGAATCTTCAAACCTTGGAAGTATGATTCTGCAAATTTATGCTAAAAGTCTGTTTCAAATTTGGTCCTTAAAAAAAATTAGATATATGTATAAAAAATAAAATTGAAAAATGTGTCCTGACGAAAATATTTTTGTCGTGGGTTTGGATCAACGCGAATGCTCTTATCGCGTTCTCGAGAGATTAAATTCCTCTCTTAACACAATGTCACGAGATTTTATTGCCTCGGGCAACAAAATCAACAAAAAAATTGTTACGCTTCGGGTCGCACCTCTCGTGTGAACGTTGGCGTTGGCCCAAGGTACCGTTTGTCTCCTTAACGGCGCGTCCCAGGCCTCGTGTTCGTCGTCAGACGCCGAGGATGTCATGGATCTGTAGAACGTATTCTCAGATGTAACGAAAAAAAAATTCCCGCATTATTTTTGATTTTTTTTCTTCCAAATCAGTACCGATTAAAATTTGTTGGTTTTCCTATTTTATCTTTCTCTCTGCGGACGGCACAAAAAGCACAGAGAAAAAATCGCGAACACTCAGTAGGGAACATAAAACATTTTTTTTTTAATAAAAGAAATGTAAGAAAATTTCAAATTTTCTTCGAGACGATTTTCACTTTTTATTTTTAAACTCGCTCGTGGAGTTTCAGGGCTGGTTGGAAGTTTGAGTTCGTGTCGGGAGACTGACGGCACAACAAGCACAGAGAAAAGCGCGAATACACAGTAGGGAACATAGAATACATTTTTTTTTATTTCGAAATTTTCTTCGTTGCGATTTTCACGTTTGCATCAAAATTCGTTCGTGAAGTTTAAGGACTGTTTGGACGTTTGATTTTGGGTCGGGACACTGACGACACAAAAAGCACAGAGAATAATTGCGAACCCACAGTAGGGAGGATAAAATACATTAAAAAAAAACCCAAAACGCAATTTTCTTCGAGGCGTTTTTCACTTTTTCTTCAAAATTCGTTCGTGAAGTGTAAGGGCTGATTGGAAGTTTAAGTTTCTGGATGAGAAACTACGAAATGAGTTAAATGATTTGTGGCATTTTCGTGATGTATGATTCGAAAAGGACAAGCGAAGCAATTTAAAAAATAATTATTATCTTTAAAAAAATGTAAATTCAATTTTGGTCTCACTCGGTTCTTCTCTTTGATTTTGCCTTCGACGGGTCGTTCATGTACGTGGTGTCAAAGTACGGTAGTTCTTGGCGAAAGTCGAATGGTAGCTTGTGTACTTGGGGAGGTATCGACTGGCCTAGATAAGCTGTTTTTTTCATTCCCGGATCAATTTTCTCGAGCGGCACGCGCTCAATCGTCGTCTGCAACTTCGCAGCTAACGATTGATTGAACAGATGGACCTGCATTAAAAAAAATAAATAAATAATCAAAATAATAATAATAATCATTTTTTATGATTTTTTTTATATTAAAAAAACTTCTCAAAAAGATGGCTCACTTGCTGCGAAAATTGCACGAGGTCTTGATAGCGGGCTGCACGGTACCGTAGGAGGACTTGAAACATGCTCTTCGATCTCCATTTGCTGCTGTAAAATCGTATAAAGTCCTTCGTCTCCTGATCCATCTCGCCCCTCAACGTCGGGCCCACTTCCTTCCTCACAGCATGACCCCTGTACGCTGTTTTTTTTTTGTTTCACAAAATAGAATATAATAATTCATTTTAAGATTAAACTAACTTAAACAAAAATCAAACAACTTAAATGCTTGAACCTCTTTAATGAGCGATGAAATAGATTTACTTTTGCTCATAACATAATAATAAGATGACAAGATAGTATAGTACTTTCTGTAAGAAATGCATGAGAAGTGCTACGTCCATGCCTGCCGAGGGTGCTACAAGAACTCATCTCTTACTTCTCACCCGCGAGAGCGTGCGAGAAGTAAAATCGGACCGATGTGCGCACGCGCCGTGTATTTACAGTATGCCTTGCTGTAAAGCGCCACGTTCGCCACTCTCGGCAGGCACGAGAACTACCATTCCTTATGCACGCGTGACAAGCGAATATTTACAATTTTGCGTCGCTGTGGTTGATGGAAAATTTTTTAATCGATTTTTTTATATTAAAAATTAAAAAATCTATCTACCGGCTCTGTACGATCGATAGAATACAAAACGTTTTTTTTAAGTTTGAGGATTGTTCGGCGTCGATCCTACCTTTCTGTATCATCACGGCAGCCTGATCCTCGGACATTTCCTGAGTCGGAGTCCTCATCAACGACGCTTTCTTTACTGAAAAAATTTCCGTTAATGTCCGGAAAAATCGCGGGAGAGTGAGCCGTAGAGA
The DNA here is from genome assembly GCA_964017025.1 of Stenichneumon culpator. NCBI lineage: Eukaryota > Metazoa > Arthropoda > Insecta > Hymenoptera > Ichneumonidae > Stenichneumon > Stenichneumon culpator. The sequence continues at coordinate 10,900,656 of OZ024779.1, read as the reverse complement.
AAAAGAAAATCATCTCGTGAAAAAATAAAATAAAATAAGTTATCGAATAGCGATTACTACGAAATAACGAGGGCCTACCGTTACCTACCAAGTTCCTTCTTCACTTTGATGGCCTTCGTCGTCTTCGTCGCTTTCCTCGCCAGGAAGGCCCTCAGCATGCACTGCACCTTTACGATCTTCTTCACCTGAGTCTCGTACAGACGCGAGAGATACTCCTCGTTATAATATTTCAGGAATACTTTCGTCTTTCCGATTATCCAACCCTCCATCTTCAATCTTATCAGCAACAGGCGACAATTGTCCTTCGTCATCTCGACGTTCTCGTCGAAGTCGAACGCCAAAAATTTGTACCTGAAAATTAATAATTTATAATCAATATTACAATATAATGAATAATTCTTTAATTTAATTTAATTCATTGACAGATTTCTTCTTTGGCATAACAATAAAAATATATTAGATCGTATTATAAAATAACGAAAAATGACAATAATGAAGAACAAGCGAAAAAAGGTCTCGATATAATTAAAAAAGGAAGCAAAACGGACAGATTATAAACAGCAATAAATTTCAACGAATATAGTTATATTATTATTATAATACAAGATATAATAATTGATCCTTTTTTATTGAACTTTTTGCCTATGAGCGAATATGTTTAAAAAATGTTAAAAACAATCCGGTACCTTCGTAGAAATTCCTGAAAAGGTATTCTGTGTGGATATCCGCGCTGTCGCGCCTTCGCGGTGTCCAGAATAGCGAGCGCTCTAATCTGCTGCCTGACCACCTCGCGATAAAATCCCCTCGGACTCCTCTCGAGATCGGCTCTCACGCACCTGACGAAATGGGTGCCTCCGCTACCACTGCCGACCGACAAATTCTTCAGGATCTCGAGACTCGTTGATCGAAATATCGCAGCGCAAGTTCTCATCTTTCGGGTCTGAGAGTATTGTCCACGCGACGCTGTGTTGTACTTCTGTCGATTTAATTGGAAAATAAAATATGAAAATAAAACGATTTAAAGACGATGAAAATAAAATGAATATTTAAAGATTTAAAGACGATAAAAAAATGAATACTTGTAGATTTAAAGACGATTAAAAAAAATGTATATTTGAAGATTTGAAAACAATGAAAAAAACACCTCCGTCTCTCTTCGACATCAAAATTGTTGTCTTCTAAATGAATTTCCATTCCTCCTCGCGAAACAGCAGAGCTTACCCTAACTTTCTGTGTTTCCTGCATCAGGCATCCCCACTTGCTCTTCGCAGTTTTCTTCTCAACGACTTTCGGCTCCTCGACTACTATCGTCAAATTGCCAGATTTCGTCAATTTATTGACGAACATCGATTTCACAGCCTCGGACGACGATAGTCGGAAAGTCTCGATCATTTCCGGTGGCACGAAGTCCCGATTCTTCTCGGCTATCTCGCTCGCGTCGTAGATCAATTTTCCCGTGTAATGAGCCACGGTGAACTCGTGAGTGCCGACGGGTTTTACGTGGACGTTTTTGCCCCACTGGTTGATCCTCTCTAAGATAAACTGCGCGTCCTGGGACTGTCTCGACGCGTCGTCTATGAGAAGGAAGAGGCCGTCGTTCCTCCCCATGAGCTGATCTATCGCTGCCTTGTTGTCGTAGAAGTGGAGCTGCTGCACCGGAATTTCTTCCTCTTCTTGTTCTTGCTGACAAAAAAGAAAAAAAAATTAAATGAATAAATTCGATCAATTTTTACCGTACGATTAATTATTATTTTTTTTTAATTTAATCTCCGAAGACTAGACGTGGACAAAAATATTTAAAACAAAAAATAAAATAAAATTCGATCAATTTTTAGAGTACGGTTAAGATTTTTTTTTATTAAACCGCGAAAGATCAGACATGGATCTTCCGGTGCTTGTAATTGGCAAACTTTTCGCTACATCGGCGTGTCACCTTGACAGACATGTTAGGCACATCCTGCCGTACCGATTTCACTACAAACACGCGGCAAAATATTAATTTTCGGCTGAGCAACGCGCCGAGGAAGACGAGAGTGCGAAAAACATGCGACGTCTTTTATTTATTTAATTTATTTTAGTTTTCTCGCTGACCATTTCCCAGGCGAATATCCGCTGATTGTAATGACACTGCAACTGCTCGTTCATTGTGTTGACGAAGAGCTGCTCGATTCTATTGACGACGAAGCACTCGAAGCCGAACAGATCGAAGACGCTTATGCTGAACTTGTCGCCGCTACAATAAAAAAATACCTCAATAAAGTAAGACATTTTTTTTGCCAATTAAACATTTTTATGTAAAAAAAAAATGAAACAAAAATATAACAAACTTACAAAAGTGTTCGGGTGACTGTGAGCTTCTCGTTAACGTGATTGACGAGCCAATCGACCAGTCTCTGATAGATCGTGTTCGCCAGGACGTCCCGAGCTTCTCTCGCCTCCTCGCAAGTGTGTCTTCTACGAACAGCCGCTCCTTTTTTTATGACGCAGTAGTTGGTCAGTGCCCAGGTGAATTTTTTTGGATCCAGGCCCAAGTGCTCCGCAACTAAGTTCGACCAGAAAAATTAAAAAATTAAAAAATTAACATGTCCAAATTTTATTTAGAAAAAAAGAATTTCAATTCTTATTTTTTGTTTTTTTGATTAAACAATTTTTTTTTACCACTGTTGGCTAGTTCGGTGTTTTGTATTTCGGCCTCGCCGTTGCTACCCTCGCCGAATCTGACGTCGCCGAGTATGAGAATAGCGGCTAGAGTCTTCCAGATGACTTCCTGTTGCTCCTCCATTTCCATCAGTTTGAGTGTTTCCTTCAATTCGTCGAACTTCAGACTGTTGCCGGCCGGATCGTTTCGCACCTTGAACGAACGCTTGTTGCCGGTGCTCTTGTCACCGATCCTCAGGTAACGATACTTTCGGCCCGGCGACAGCGAGTACCGGTCCAATTTGTTGGTCGCCTCGAGGCCGTCGTAGAAGTAGTAGAATATGTGGAAGTTTGACTGATTTCTGTAAATGAAGAATAATATAATTAATATAGTAGCGAAAAAAAATAATTTTATGTAAATGTCTCGAGGAGTTCGAAGAATATATTTTTATTTCGGCGCTAATTAAAAATTACACAATTTTGATTAAAGATTTTATTTTTATTTAATTGAATAATGATTCTCTAAGTAGAACAAGCACAGTGCGGTCGGACGGCGGAGCGCTCCTGCCTATGCAACCATTTATACAGCCGCTGATCTCCGGCTGCCCAAACTCGGGCGCATTTAACAAACATGCCGCAAAATATTTTTCTCTTGTTACTTAACATTTTGGTTAAATAATAGTTAGCAATATTTTTAACAAAAAAAATGTAGAATAAACGTGAAAAAAGTAATGCCTATAAATGTTTATTACATTTACAAACGTTTTTTTTACCATGTAAAGAATAAAAATAAACTGACCTATCTCTCGTGGAAACTCGCCACTTTTCGAGCTGATAGAGCCAAAAAATACCCCCGGAGGCTTTGCCGGTAGAGCCGAAAGTCGTTTGAATCTGAAGCACGCATCTCGTCGAGTTTGGATTGAGAGGCGTCGCGGCGTGACAGAACGCGTGAATCAGCTGTATCGCTTTCATGAGTCTCGCACCTGTGTCCTGCAGACTCTGAAATAACAAAAAAAAAAAAAAGAAATTGGTTCTTTTCGTTAATGATTTAATTTACATGATCATTTTTTTCGAACTTATTCTTCACTGCACGTAAAAGAAATTGTAAATTTAATGTACCGGACTGGAAGTTTTTTTTACAAAATCTGATACATTAAATTAAATGTACAATGAAAAATTAATGGATTTTCAGGGCGAAATTAAAATAACTTATTGCAATTAAAGTACTTTTATCATTTAGTAAAATATTTGGTTTAGTTTATTGAGTTTAATATTTAGTCAAATTGAAGTAAATTATTAACAGTAATGTATTTCAAAAATGTTTAATATACTGTATGTTAATATTTCATCACAATTGTACGTGAAATTTGATATCTCATTTTTTGCATAAAAACTTCCAGCACCAGTGGATTAAATTTCATACGAATTTTTTTCAACAGTTTTCCCACCTTGCCGAGGTACATTAGATGCTTTATAACGTGCATGGCATTCGCAGTTTTTCCCGAGTAACTTTCACCGGCGAACAAAATGTGTTGAGGCTCCTCGTTGTGAAAAGCGTCCTGAAAAGCACTGTCGCCAACCGAATAGATGTGCGGTGCGTTGTCCGATCTCGATTTGCACTGGTATTTTGCGTGGGCCTAAAAAAAGTATTAAAAAGGTTTAAAAAGAGATTTTACCTTTAAAAAAATAAATAAATAAAAACATCGATGTTTTCTTGACTTTTTTCGTGAAAAAAGAAGATTGTTGGAAAGTGAACAATGGGTTAAATTTAAGCGCTCACGTGCGGCCCGTAGACGTCTTGAACCTCGTTAGGATTGAGTATCAACAAAACGTCGCCGATATAAGTGTGAAAAAATCCCTGGCGCAGTCTGGCATGCAATTCGTCCAGAACAGTGTCCTCGGTCAGATTTTCCAGAGCTGCCAAATCTTCCGTGAACATTGGCTCCGGCGGATCCGTGTGATTCGTCTGCAAGAATGTTCAGACAATTGTTCACTATTTTTCAAAGATCCCAACTTTTTTTTCCGCAACCAAAAATTTAACCAAGCCACCCAAATAAGAATTTTGGGTAAATCGAAGTTAAATCGGAATTTTCAAATTTAATTTATCACGCACCTTGAGAAATCCTTTTCGAACAATGACTTCCGGCTTGCGGCCGAGCTTGCCCTTCTCGCCGACATTCAGTGCCAGTGCTTTGATCTCTTGCGTCAACTATTAAAGACAATTAAATTTTTTTTATCTATACGATTATCGTTTATTAAAAAAAAATTATTTTGTACAAAGAAAAGTGAAATTCTCACAGGGTAATCATTTTCCGGAAGTTCCGACAGGAACGGATGTTCGAGGATTTCCGCCATGAACGGTCTGTTCTCGGGATTTTTCTCCAAACACCTGAAGTAAAAAATGTAAAAAAAAATGTTTAGATAAAACGATTTAAAAAATTCGATTGATTAACGAATCGAATGAAAATATTTTATCTCACTCGGCAATGAAGTCGTTGAAGTTCTGGGACCAGTTCGCCGGTCTATAGAGACCCGGCGGTGGATTTCTGACGATCTGGAAGAGCGCCCTGGTGGGATGCATGTCCTGAAACGGTGGTTTTCCGTCGGCAAGCTCGATAGCCGTAATACCGACCGCCCAGACGTCAGCGCGACTTCCGTAACCGACTTCCGGTTCGGCTTTGCTCATAACGACTTCCGGCGCCATCCAGCACGGCGAACCTATGCAGGTTTTCCGCTTCCCCATCTCGCCCTTTATCATTCTCGTCAGCCCGAAATCGACGAGCTTCACCTCCCCCTCTTTCGTCAGCAGAATATTCGCCCCTTGCACGTCGCGATGTATCACGTTGTTCTCGTGCAGGTGCACCAAAGCCTGTCGACAAAAAAGAAAATAACAATAAACAATAAAAACAATAAAACAATGTTTAAAAAACAATAAATACACGAATGGGAATAAAACAATTTAAAACGCATAAAAATATGTTCGAAAAAATTCTTCAAGATCCGGTTCACAAAAAATAAAATTTTGAGTTACTTTTCCGTCACAAAAAAAAATATAAAAATGGACGAGAAAACATGATTTTTCGAAGATTCTCTAAGAACAGGCTCTGCCTGCTTTATGTTGTATTCCGATCGAAAAATGAAATTTTCATCTCTAAACTTGTCGCGGGGACTTTGGATCCGATTGATGAGGTGGAAGACGCTGCGAGATCGATTTATCTCCGCGGAGGTTTGAGATCTCCGATGCGTAATGACGCACCGGAGTGTACGTAGCGGAGAACTCGTCTCTTTCCCGTCGTATAGTATAGCATTTATTTAGCGTGTAATTTGCCGGCATTAAACGTCAGCGTGGCCTGATTTACCGCGAGAGTGACCGTGGACGACGAATCGCTACCGGGCCCGTGAAACACGTATACCTCGCTCGTACGATCTTTTAACCGGGTGTATATGCCCAGGGGAGAAATAGCAGTTATATGGAGTATAGTATAGTGCGGTTCGCGGGTCGGAGAAGGGCCCGGAGGGCATGGGACTCGCTCCGCGAGACCCCCAAAGGCAAGTCACTAATGATTTAGTGACAAAGTGCCGGGGCCGTAAATACGAAATAGCTCGAACCTTCCGTGTCATACACGAATCATTGCGTATCGAATCGGCCATCGATTCTTCGTCCAATTTTATTGCAAAATCAAATTAGTCCTAAATTAAAAAAAAGGTTTCCACAAATAAGTTTGGAAGAAATGTCATCGAGGAACGCACTAAAGAAACTTCGTTCTATGCATTTTAAAAAACATTTTAAAAATCTATGGGCCGTAAATACGAAATAGCGCGAATCATTGCGTATCGAATCGGCCATCGATTCTTCGTCCAATTTTATTGCAAAATCAAATTAGTCCTAAATTAAAAAAAAGGTTTCTCAAAATAAGTTTGGAAGAAATGTCATCGAGGAATGCAGTAAAGAAACTTCGTTCTATGCATTGAAAAAAAACATTTTTAGAAAATCTATGGGCCGTAAATGCGAAATAGGTCGAACCTTCCGTGTCATGTATGAACCGTTCCATATCGAATCGACCATCGATTTTACGTTTTGTTTTTATTACATTGGAAAATCGGAAAAGTTCTAAATTGCAAAAAAAAGTTCATCATTTTTATTTTACGGAAAAAGAGTCGATGTGGTCTTCATGTAACTCTATATACCTTTTTTTAAATCTAGTAATAGATTTTAAACTTGAAAAAATATACTGTGTCAGTAATTCCTTTACCCAAAAAAAAAAAAAAAAAAGTAATAAAGTGTCGATGTTCATAAAAATCCATAACTACCTTCGTTTTGGGAGTTCGGATAAAAGGGTCGGCTGGGTGCGGAATGTCTCGTGTATGTGTGAATTAAAGTGCCGCGCGCATGCGCACGCGCACACGCGCGCAGGACATGTACCGCATGTCGTTTTGCCTTCTCGAGGGACTTCACGGCTAAGAATGCAGCTCCATTATGAGTATACGCGTTCTTTCGCCATCAGGAATTGCTGTATAGGCAATATAATATACGCGCAAAAAAAAATTTCACTCTTATATTACGCACGCGAGGACACACGCATGGGCCAGGTGCTGCGCCCACCTCTCATGTTCACCGAACCGCTTATATTTCTCTTGCCCAATTTTTTTGTACATTATTTTTTACTTTATTACTTTTTTTTTATTTTTTACAAATTCTTGTTTAATGCCCGGGACGAGTAGCGATATCAAGTTCTCGTCGGACCGCGCTGTACACTTTATGAAGAATAATTGACTCGTGCTCGAGAATTTTATGAAGTTCATTTATCCGTTCGGGGCATAAAATGTGATAGAGGAAGAATCTTGCTAATTGGTTTATTTTTATTATTATTATAATATTTTTTAGTAATTTTTTTTTACGAGAATATAAATCGTCGGTGCGACGAATTCCGATCGCGAAACTTTCGCGGGAGAATGAAGAGCGGTGGTTTTATTTTATTCTATATTCTTATTTAAATTGTGGGCGTGTGGGTGAGCTCAGGGCCGCGAGTGCAGAGCACAGGTGACGGTAATAACACACATTAAAGGCCGTTTCACGAGCCGTGACAGACGACTCGGCTCGGATACACTTGCCGCTCGACCTGTTTCGTGTTATTGTTTAATCTCGCGACCAGCCTCGAACAACCATCCGGATAGACAAAAAGTTCAGTCAAAAAATTAAATTTCAATCATTTTTTTTGTTTCCTTGACGAAAAAAAAACAATATTTAGTGTAACAATTTTTCGAACAAAAAATCCAGCAGAGAACATTCGCTTCATTTATTAAATAATAAATTAATAGTAATAAATACATTTTACTTATGTATTTATTTATTTATTTATATTTGTTCATTCGTTCATATGTTTTTTGAATTTGTTTATTTGTTAACTTGTAATACTTTAACGAATTAAAAATTTATTTTGAATGAAAATTTGATTTGCTATTATTTAGCCGGCGTTGTGTTACGAGTCGCGGGGTGGAGGAATTCGTTATTGCGATGCGCAATGAAACATGAAAGCGCAATGAACCTCGTACACCGTGGCCGCGAAACAAAGGCCGCGGCTCGGCTACCGTAGCCCCCGTCTCTGTCCGCTTCATCCTCATTCTCTTAGCCCGGGACATACCATCGGCCACAATTATGTTATAATAACGTGGCTTGGACGTCGGAGCGCGCAGTCGTTGCTACCAGCGAACGGCGACTGCAGCTTCCACGGAACGAGACGAAGCGGGCGAAGATTTCTCTCGCGGAGCGAGAGCGATTCACCGCGAGAGCAAAGGGAACAATCCAACCGCACCCCGCTGGTATTTATTGCCTGAGATATTATATACCTACGAAGCAAGGCCATCAGACATTCCTGCGAATTTGCCCCCAGACCATCAGCCCGCAAGCCCTTTTGCTTTACATTCGACATGCTCTATTCTCTTCCTTCAGAAATATTTTTTTTATCATCGAAGCTTTGGTGGCGTGTTTGAAGAGATTAAAAAAGTATATATTTTTCCGAAGGTGATGGCGGGATTGCTTCAATTTTTTGATACATTTATTTTGTTAATTGGAATTTGTTTGAATTTATTGGGATTAATTGGAATAATAAATTAATTAAGGATAGCTGATCGGAAAAGAATCTCTCCCGATCTTTTCCGATTTTCCGAAGATCTTTTTTGTAGAAACAAAGAAAGAAAAACATCATTTTTATGATTTTGTTACTATGTTTTGGACTTTGAAAAATGGATGTGAGTATAATTTTAGATTTTTTTAATTTCGAATTTTTAATTACCTTGATGACTTCTTTGAGTATGTAGGCGATGTGTTCCTCCCGCATTTTCTTGTCGGAGGCGACGAGGCCTCGGACCATATCCATCACCGGACCACCGTCGCATAGCTGAAAAAAATTAATATATATATATATGTATATATTTATATGCGAATAGTGTGGAATTTTATTTTCCATCTTTTGCGCGACTGTATCAGTTCTTTATTAACTTATACCATCAGCGCTTGCGATACCTCGCGGTGTGCAATGTCGAGCGATATAATAGAAATGCCACTCGTAATTGCGGAAGTAATTTCTGAAACTTCTTAACCGAGGACGGGATTAAAATTGAATCGTGGTCGCACGATTTTTTTATTTTTTATTTTCTTCAAGATCTCCCGGCTGTTAGCCCGGGTCGCGCGAGCTCGGAGTCTTGCGGTTTCTTCGCAGCGAAGAAACGTGCGAAACTCTTTGCACCGTCCATTTTTTTTCTTAAGTCCCCATGTACAAATTTATAATTCACTTCATACACGCCGTACATCTCGAAAGCCTCGATGAAAGATTATCACATTTTTTTTCGAGACTTATCAATTTGGTTCTTTTATCGTTAAAAATTTTTCCCCCTCTTCATTGATGCTCGACACTTTACAATTCAGAGGTATAAAAATAGAGAAAAAGAGTTTTACAAAAGTGAAAAAAAAAAAAACACTACAATTCTGTTCTGTTTTACTACTTCGATTTCACTCCTCCTTTTATTGCTGTTCGACACTTGGAAAGTCAAAGATTTAATCGTAGATGAAAAAGGGTTAAAAAAATAGCAAAAAATACTGGCTTTGACTGCAGTATTTTTTCTTTATTTCTTCTTTTATTGATGCCCGACACTTGCATATTAAAAGGATTAAAAATAGATCAAAATGGGGTTTAAAAAATCCCATTATTGTTTTTCTCCATTTCCTCTTTTATAAATGGCCGACACTTCGATATTCAGAGGATAAAAAATATTAAAAAAGTGTTAAAAAAAAATTGATTAAAAATACTGCAATTCATCGCAAAGTTGCGTCCAATTAAACTTCTGTCTTGCTGTACTTCAATTTTTCGTTTTTTCCCTTTTTCTTAATCTTCCTCGAGTGCCCCGGACGCGGTCGTAACTCCGATGACGTTACACTTTAACGCACGGGAAGCTCGCTGCAACGGACTCTCGGTGAGCAGCACGCGTGAGGATATCGCGCATTGCGTGTAAGTACGTGAACATTGTGCACACATGCTCGGCGCAAAACGATCGACAATTGCGCGGTGAGCCCGAGCTGCCAGAAACGAGTCAGCTCCGCCGGTGCACAAGCGCGCGAGCCACGGCTTCCTCTCGCTATGCCCGTAAACGCTCGATATGAAATATCGTTGGCGATAAATCTCAGCCACATTGTCGTTACGTAGCAGCTCGGCCTCTCCTCCGAGCCTCTCCGGCTCAGAACTACGTACCCGTGCGCGGCTCTCGCGAACCTTCCCGGTTCTTTCGACGGTTTACTCTAAAGGGTAATTCCGGCGGACATTGTAGCTTCTTTTTTTTTTACCAGAAATCGGGAAATTCATCCGACGGTTTTCTCTGAAGGGTTACGAAACGATGGAAACCCGTTAAGGGGAAGTGAAAGTCACGTGACGGAGTCATGAGTGTGAGAGAGATAGTTGCAATTTTCAAATTAACTTTATTCAATGGTGTTAATTTTTTTGAGAAAACAATCAATTCGGGCCGGATGCGAAATTACCGTGTGCATACGGCTCGAATTTGCTTTTTCCTCAAAAAAATTAGCACCGTTGAGAAAAGTTCATTACAGTTTTCATTACCGACCGCGATATTTCACTTTCCCTTAAGGCCGAATTTCCAGATTTCCGGTAAAAAAAAAGAAGCTACCATATCAGCTGGAATTACCCTTTAGAGAAAACCGTCGAAACGATGGAACGTTAAGGATTCTCCACGATTGATGGTTTGTAACGGTGTTCAGTGTTCGGCAAAGTTACGTAACGACGAAGGCAGGTGGTGAAAAAAGTAATCGTTCTCGAGGGTCGAACTTTGACGCGTGATTCCGGGAGAACTGGTCGACCGATTTGACTTCCCCAGGTCTCACTTTCTTCGTCAAAACATACCCCATCGATCGAGTTCAGGATTGTCTTTGTATTTAATCTACATTGGGGCCTCTAAATTAATTCACATAATTTTATTTAATTAATTCCCGCAATTGCAAATCTCTTTCTATTGAAACTTTCCACCTTTACCTCAAATTTCTTAATCCCTCATGAAAAAAAAAATAAAAAAAAAAATAAAAAATGACCGCTACAGCCTACTTTATAGTTTGCGCATAAGTCCGTCGGATATTAAGTTCCGATAAATCGATCGTGACGAAGGCGAAAAGAGGTCTCGACTTTCTCATCGCGAGGGCGAAAGGCTCTCTCGCGTTCGCTCGCGGGGGAGTAACATCGGGAACGAAAGAGCACAAGTCCATATACACATATACATACAAATACAGGTATACAACAACAACGGTAAGGTTGTATGGGTTACGCTGGCTGCCGTTGGTGCTGTGAAATAATCGTTCGTTACGACTCGAGATAAGTAATAATATTTTGGCGCACCGCGGAGGTCCGACCGTAAATTAGGGTCCGCGACGTGCCGGGGGTTCCCCGGGTTTTGCCCCCCTCGCCCGCTCATACGAACGAGTTTAATGATTGTTTAATGGCCGCGCGTGTCGTAAATTATCCGTGTATTCGACCGTCTCAAATGCTTGAAATTGCCTCCGGGTTCCCGAAGGGAGACGACCGACCGGGACGAAGATATGTGTATAATCCATGCACACACACGAGCTGTGCCCACAGTGAGGTCTATCCACTGCGAGAAGGATGAAGAAGGAGCTGGTCGATACCATCGGGGGAGGAAAGGAATCGACGTGTGTATCGTCGAAGAAGATACACGCTGCTCAGTCCAGCTTAGAAACCCCTTCGGGAATTACGATTTTATTAATCCCAGGAGCACGGGGGACAACAACTCGGGTGGTTCGGCAAGTCGAAAATCTTGCGAATTAAAAAATATATATACATGTGTATATATCTCTATAATATATAAAGATTTCGCCGTTGCTGCCGCCGTATCAAGAATCGAGGGGGGAGGCAATAATAGGGTCAGTGGGGTCAATAATGGGGTCAGGGGGTCAATAATAGGGCCAGATGGGCCAATAATGGAGTCAACGGGGGTCAATAATAGGGTTAGACGGGTCAATAATGGGGTCAACGGGGTCAATAACATAGCAAGATGGGTCAGTAATAGGGTGAGATGGTAAAAAATAGGGTGAGATGGTCATCAATAGGGTCAGATTTAAATAATAGAGACGTGAAGTTGGCTAACGTGAAGTTGACTAATAATAAGACTGTAATGGTGGTGCTCAGAATTCTAAGTGCATACGTCTTTTAAAGAGACTTAGAATGATAAGGGCTTAAGTCTGTAAAGGGGTGCAAGCGCGTCAGCCACCAGCCCCATTAGAATTAATATGTATGCCTACATAGGGGTATCGTTCGATTTATAAGGCAGAAAGTTCGATTAAGTTTTTGGCCAATGATGATAGGGAAATAACATTTTTTAAACGTGAAACGCACCCTGGGAATTTCGACCCTAAAGACCTTCGGATCCGAGGCTTTTTGCGAAAACTACGTTACCGACGATTCAAAGACCGTTTTTTAAATTTTTGTAAATACTTGAGTCTGAGAGCTTACCTCCATGATGAACCATATCTGATCGTGCTCGTGCTTCTTGCCGGATCTCCTTCTGTATATTCCGTAGAAATCGGGCAGGTTCGGGTGACCAGCAAAGTCTCTGAAGACTCTGTACTCCTCGACGACGAATGCTTGAGTGTCCGCTGTGAGTTTTTGGACTTTTACAGCGACTCTCTTGTTCCCTAAAAAAATAAAATAAAAGTTATTCGACCGATCAAGGATGTTTTACCGAGGCCGTTATTCGTGAGGTTTGCAGGGATCTTCTTTACCTGCTTGGGTGTCCGTGGCTTCGTAGACGTCGCCGCACACACCCGAGCCTATGATGTCCTTCAGGATGTAGCGTTTCCCCGGATCCTGGATGCTGTCCAGACGCTGAAGGGTTCCTTGACCGCCTTTGCCCCCTCCACCGGCCCGGCTTCGGTAATCGGAATTGTCGTCGTGGGTTCTACGACGGGCTCCGCCTCCGTCCCCTCGTGGGATCTCGTAATCGTCGTACTCCTCATCGCGATCACTGCGCCTACCCCCGCCCCCGCCTCGCCTCCCGTAATCGTCCATTGTTGAACTGCCGCGATGATCTTACTGAAACAATCGATTTATTTACTTTAAAGGTCGATCCCCAATCTTCAATTTTCAATTTTCAATTATCAATTTTAGATTTTAAATTTCAAATTTCAAATTTCAAATTTCAAATTTCAAATTTCAAATTTCAAATTTCAAATTTCAAATTTCAAATTTCAAATTTCAAATTTCAAATTTCAAATTTTAAATTTTAAATTTTAAATTTTAAATTTTAAATTCTTAATTTACCATTCCCAATTTTCAATGCCCAAGTTTCCAAGTTACCAAGTTTCAATTATAAAAAAAATCGCTTGTCAGGAAACGCGAGCTCGTTCAGTTCCTCGAGATATCTCCTCGAGCTCGTGTCTCGAATCGGCTAATGATAATGATAGAAATCATCGAGCACTCGAAAGCTCCTCGGGTTCTCTTCACCTGGAATTAAGGTCCGCGAAGACCCGCGCGAGTGGCTCGAAGCAGTGCTTAACCGGCACGGAAGTCGCATCTGGCCAGCCGCTGGATGGAATGACTCTTCGAAGTTTCCGAGCCCACTTCAGAGAGCGAAAATTCTCGACGGTCCGAGTGGGCCTTCGTACCCATCTCATCGCTGGCCCTCGTGGACTCTCGAACCACCCCGAGAGCGTTTCCAGTGCTCGTGTATATACAAAGCCAAGTGCTAATTATATTCTTTCTCGAGGACTCCGAGCGGAGCCGTTCGTAATCGCTAATTAGTACCCAGCTCTGGGCGCTTCGACAGGGAGCTGATCTTCCCGGACGAAGAAAGACATTTTTTAAATTAAAAAAATAAAAAACGGAACGGCAGGAAACAAGCCTGTAGATTGATACACACACACACACATATATATATATATCTACATGTTGCATGAGGCAATCCGGAGGTTATTCCGTGAGCCAATGAGCTTTCGGATCGTTTCAATTGGCCCTCTTTTCCACTTGGCAATTTCTCTGATCAGACACGGCGATGCTGCACGCTAATTATGACAAGCACTCCATTTTCTTTCGACACGCCGGTAGAACTTTCCTTTTTTATTTTTCTTGGATTGCCTCGAACCACACTCACAGTTTTGACAGTGGTAACTTCAGCGAAGAGAAATTTTTCTTATCGTTCGCAACATTTTTTGATCAGGGGAATTAAATTTGTTGCTCGAACGATTTTTGATCGACGAAAAGTTAAGTAACGAAGCGTTATTGGAGGGTGGGGCAAAATGGACCACCACTATTTGAGATGATACTTTTTTGTATTGGTTGAAAAATTGGCAAAAATCGTCAATAACCGACACGCTTTATCTCTTTGCTGCTCGTTTTTTTTGTGCATTACCGACGCTCGCCACATTCTCGAGCACCGAGACCCAGAAAGGGCGTTGAGGTAAGCTTGTGGGGCTTGCGCAAATCCGTACCTATAAATATACCATGGCCACGTTACTTTATAGGATCTCCGGGAGTATTACGTAAGGTATTTAGGTACGCTCGGGAGAGGAAAGAAAGATGAAGAGGAAAGAGAGGGAAGAAAATTGGCGGTTTGCGCGGCTTCGGTAACAGAAAATTAATATCGATCGACTTACAGTCATAACTGTTCACACGTCGGAGGCGCCAAACTAGCCACTTAAGGTAGCCACGACGTGACACACCGAGAAAAATAATTTATTTGACGGCCACCGTTTTTTTGGTTTAAGTAAAATATTTATTTGATTTAAATACAAATTTATTTCATTTAAGTAACTAATAATTTAATTGAAATAACTATGACATATTTTTAAATATGTTTTATGTCATAAATGGACGTGAAAGTGACCCAAAATTACATGAAACAAATAGTGACGTAGAATTACATAAACATTAATTTTATGTAATGTTTGCGTTTATGCAGTACATTTTCAGAAATATAATCGATATATAGCAGATGTAATTTTTCGATATGCGCCGCCTAAACTTATTTTCCATCTGGACTGTTGCAATTTCAATGTTAATTAGTTGAAGTCGGACGAGTTATTGTCGCGATTGCGTAACGGAATGTTATCCCGGGAGATGATTCTCAAACTCTCGGGCTAAGGGCGAGCATCGTCGAGAACCGTTCTCGAGGTCGAGCAGTTGATAAGCTTCCTCGGTCGAGGCTCTTTCTATAATCGGATTATCGTTCGAAACTTCCAAGGCACGATTTACGGGGGAGCACTGAGAGACACTTCGCCCAAGGGCGGAGAGGGTGAGAATTAACTTTTTCATCTTTATTTTTTACATTATATCAACGAATAACACGATTTAAAAATTTTTTTTGGGAACATTTAATTTTAAAGCTTGGATAATAAATTTCTCACTTTAATGGCCGCGATTCGACCAGGCCATTAAATTTATTTACTCATTCGGTTAAAATTCTCGATTAAACGATTATGCGATATCGCGCTCGCCGGTTCCGAACTTTCCGTATCTACTCGAGTCGAAGCGGTCTGAATCGCGAGAATCGCGCTCGGGCGTCGTTCTTATTAAGGCCGGAAGCGGTAACTTTGAAGAATCCGCCCTTCATTCGAGCAGATAAGCTGTTCCTTAATTGAAAGCTAATCCTCGAGTAATTAATTTCATTCGTGAATCTTTCGAGCTTGAAAATCTCGAGGGGACTGAATAGGAGCTTTGCAAGTTTGTTTCACTACTTTTATTTTCGTTCGAGTTTGGATAGTTAAATCTCGTATCTACCGAAACTCTCGACGAACCATCGCGAAATTTTGACATCTTCGAAGGGTTTGTAGCACTGACCGATAATTTGTTCAGATTTCAACAAATATTTCTTTATTTATTTTTTTCCTTTTTCCAATATTAAGCAATTTTTTTCTTAATTTACCATTGAACAAATGAGAGAATAAAAATGTCAAACAAAATTTAAATTCAAACCAACATCTTATTTCTACATTGCCATTAAACAAAAACACTATTCTCTACGATTCTCTAGCGGTGCAAGTTCCGATCAGACTCGCCCATAAAATGAAATGTTAGACTGATGTTAAAAATTAGACTGTGAGGCAAAGAATAGCGACCCAAGGAGCAGAGCGTAATTGTTAAAAAATATTTTTATCTATTTCAATATTAAGTAACGTCTTCTTTTTAATTTACCACCGAACAAATGAGCGGCCAATATTTTTCCAATTTCAAGCGAACATTTAAATTCAAACTAACATATTTTTTTTCACATTGCCATTAAACAAAAACACTATTCTCTACGATTCTATGGCGGCGCAAGCTCCGATCGTACTGGGCGATAAAATGAAAAATTAGACTGATGTTTACGACGAGAGAAAAATATGTGCGCGAAGGAGGTGGCGAAAGGGTTGGGGGGAGGCAAAGAATAGCGGCCGGAGGAGCAGAGAGTGATAGGAAGATGATGCGAGTCGAGTGTGGCACAGAGACCGGAATAGGTATCGAGATCGTTAGCCAATTCATTTATTCCCGGTGGGTCGCCCCGTCCGGCATAATCCTTCGATTTGTCGGCGCTCCGTGTCTCGTGTAATGCAGCTTTTTGCCGCTTGTAATCGAGAGAGAGAGAGAGATGGGTAAAGAGACAAGGACGGAGCGGCGAGGGAGAGAACGGGATGACGATAGAGAGCGGTGAGACGAGCGTCGAGAACGACGCGTCACTGACTATATGTGAACAGGCATGTAAGAAGCGTATACGTTGATGCACGATCTCTCCTCTATCGCGCCCCGCGTCCCCTCGTCTCGTGTACTTCTGCACACACGCTTCGTCCCTCTGGTTTATTGGACGACGCGGGGCGCTAAATTATTGATGCTCGACGACGCGGAAAGCAGCCAAAGAAAGAGGGAACAAGGGCTTCGATCGGAAAAAAATACAACACGGAAAAGAAATGAAAATAAATGAATTGAAATGAAGCAACGGGAGAAACAAATTTTATACAAATTTTTTTTAATCTCGAGGCTCGTTCGGTGAGAGAGTTTTCGACACGATAAGTGCATCTGGAGGGAACTTTTTATTTGCAACTTGGCAATGGGAAGTGTTATTATTATTTTTTTTTATCTGGGAGTTAAACAATTTTCGGGTTTGTTGTTTTTTTTTTCTACGTAAGAGCCACACGTTTCTCCTTCGAGTAATGATTTTTCTTAAGTCCTCGTTTATGTATTAAAATTTGTGAAATCGCCAGTTACGAAAAATTGAGTTTTTTCATTTTCAAGCCAAACAATAGATTTTTTTTAATGCAAATTCTGGTAGAAGAAAGTCCTCTAAGATGCATCACTACTCGTGAAATTTTTCCACAAATCTCGGATTAAAACTGAAGAAAATATTTAAAAATACAGCTGTCGTATAAACTATTACACTTCCTTCTAAAGGGTTAAGATAAAAAAATCAATTTGTTATCGTTGTTTTAAGTAACTCTGTTATATTGGCATTGATTTTGGTAAATTTATTATGCCCTATTTGCACTATGGGACAAAAAGGTAAATACAGTGAATCTATAGTGGTTATAAAAGAATCAAATAACAACATCATTAGAATATATGCGTGAGAAATACAATAAAATATTAGTATCAAGTAATAAAACCAAACAACAACATTTTGTCCATCTAACACAGACCAAATAGAAAAAAAAACTTCGCCCGCTTATTTAAAGCCGTATCGGAAATTGTTAATTTTGAACAATTGAGTTCTGTCATCATCACGACATAATAAATTTTTCTAATCGAAATTCTGGTCGAGGAATTTTCTATAAGATGCATGACTAATCATTCAAATCCTTCACAAATCTCGGATTAAAATTGAACAAGATAGAAGATTGTTTTAAAAACAGCTGTTTTTAAAACTTACACTTCCACCTAAAGACTTAAGAAAAAAAAAATCAAGTATACATTTCTGTTATGTTTTAAGCAACCCTTTTCCAAAGCCAAACAACAGCACATCCAGCTAAGACAGTTCGAACCAAAAAAAAACCTTCGTCTCGCTGATTTAAAGCCGCATCGCCGGGTCGGGGATTCCCCTTAAAAGGAAGCTCGCTAAACCGGGAGCTTGTTTCAGTGTTACATGTACTGTTAAATTCGGCATCTCATTGGCTCTTCGGCTTCCTGAAATTCTGTGGGAAAGTTCGGCTAACCCGGGGCGTCATTTCGTTACCGAGAATTCCCCCTCCCCCCCCCCCCCCAATCCTGAGATCTCGACTCCTGGAAAAGATCGAAGCGATCCAAAGCAAATCGGATCGAGAAGTATGGCGCTCGGTCCTTTTTTATTTCCTTATGTTCGCGACATCACGATTTAATTCTTTCTCTCATCCTCATCGGAGGACGCGAATACGCGACCGGTTCGTGATCGCACGCTCCTCTCGCTCAATCTTCTCGATCCTCGTCGAGTCTTTCGTCACTTTTCGTCCTCCTCTCTCACGATCATCGTTCCGCTTTTATTTTACTCCGGTTTATACGTGTGTCGGTCTATGCGCGTGTGTCGCCACCTCGTAAATTCGCTTCTCCGCTCTCGTCTCGGGAGGACGAGACGTGACGATTCCGCTTGGCCCGCGCGACAAGATCGATCAACGAATTCCTCACACAGCCTCCTATCGATATCTCGATCAACGACACGTCGTTCTTTTCGATCGCTGACGCTGTCGCGAACCCGACGAGGCTCCCATGAGGAGTGACGAAAACAATAAGAGCAAATAAGTTTAATGAAATAAAATAAAAATCGGTAACAGATCGCGAACCGATTCCTCGGGATTTCGCGTGTGATTGCTTTTAATACGCGAACTCATTCTTCGCCGGTTTTCGGGTACAAGTTTTTTTACAATAAGTGAATCGATATCTCGAGATCGGCAACACGTTCCTACAATCGAGTCGTCCCGGCAGGAATTCGACTGCCGATTCGGAACGAATCGGCAGTTAATTATTATTTTTTTTTTTTTAGTTAATTTCGTTGATTGATCCTGGAAGAGAAGTTCGAGAGGCGCTGTCGTTCACCCGGCGAGGCTCCCATGAGGAGTAAGAAAACAATATGAGCAAATAAGATAAATGAAATAAATAAAAATCGGTAAAAGATCGCGAACCGATTCCTCGGGATTTCGCGTGTGATTGCTTTTAATACGCGAACTCATTCTTCGCCGGTTTTCGGGCCAAGTATTTTTACAATAAGTGAACCGATATCTCGAGATCGACAACACGTCCCTACAATCGCGTCGCCCCGGGAGGAATTCGACTGCCGATTCGAAACGAATCGGCAATTAATTATTATTATTTTTTTTGTAGTTAATTTCGTTGATTGATCCTGGAAGAGAAGTTCGAGAAACGCTGTCGTTAGCCCGGCGAGGCTCCCATGACGAGTAAGAGAACAATAAGAATAAATAAGTTGAATGAAATAAATAAAAATCGGTAAAAGATTGCGAACCGATTCCTCGTGATTTCGCGTGTGATTGCTTTTAATAGGCGAACTCATTCTTCGCCGGTTTTCGGGTACAAGTTTTTTTTACAATAAGTGAACCGATATCTCGAGATCAGCAACACGTACAATCGCGTCGCCCCGGGAGGAATTCGAAAGGAATCGGCAATTGATTATTATTATTTTTTTTATAGTTAAATTCGTTGATTGGTCCTGGAAGAGAGATGTTCGAGAGACGCTCCCGTTAACTCGGCGAGGCTCCCACGAGGAGTAAGGAAATAATAAGCATAAATAAGTTGAATGAAATAAATAAAAATCGGTAAACGATCGCGAACCGATTTCTCGGGATTTCGCGTGTGATTGCTTTTAATGCGCGAACTCATTTTTCGGCGGTTTTCGTGTACAAGTTCTTTTTACTAGGGCTGTACAGAGCGGCCGGCCTAGCCGGTTGAAATATCTTATCCGGCTAATGGATTTTATAGTTCGGCCGGCTAAGCCGTCTTAGCGGGCTAAACTATTTCAGCCGGCTAATCCGTTTACCCGGACAGTTTTATTAAACGTCCAGTAGAGTTTTATTTCGAACCCGGTAGAGTTTTATTTTGATTCTGTCAGAGTTCTTTTACTTTCTGGTGGAGATTCCTAATACGGTAGAGTTGTAATATTGTAGAGATGTTTTCTGTCAGAGTTGTTAGAACTGTCTTTTTTAGTAGAGTTGTTCGGCGAGATATTTAAATGTGCCAAGCATTCAGCAATTATTATTATTATCATTATTTGAATTAATTTTGAAAATTGATGATCGAATTGATCGTCCGCGCGTTTCTCGGAGTTTCTTGGAGCAGATGTGCTCGCTTTTGAGGAATCCCGATTGGTCTCTGGATGCGCTCTCTCGAGACGGATGGAGGAGGCAGAGCGATCATCCTTGAAAGTCAGGTTCATTGTTGGATCTCGCGTAGATCCCGGGAAGCCTCGATCCTCTCGAGACGACCGTCCCGTGTGTGAGCGCGCCTGTTTGCGATCGTACACTTCGTGATTTATACACACTCTTTGCCTCCATCTTAATTCCTATCTCACTTGCGCGTTCCTCGCGGCTTCCTCGAAGCTCATGCAACATTTAGCTTCTCGGTATCCGCCGCGCTCGGCTCTGGCTAGCCTAGAACCGCTGCCGGACGGGCGGCACAGTCATTGGCAACTCAACGCAGATCGGACTGTTCGGACGGTCGTGGCTTCGGATCGGATACATTTTTTTTTTACTGAAATTATCCTAGAACAGGATAACTGATTTTTGGAAAAAAAAATCTCGGTGGAAAATTTTTAAAGCATATCTAGATTAAAAAAAAAAATGTTGGCATTGTTCTCGAATTACTTTCGAGCGTAAAATACAAATTTCTTCCATCAAAAGTGTATAAAATTCGATGACAAGTACAAAGGCAAAAGTAAATGAAAAACAGTCAATAATGTTGAAGGTTCTTAAAAACAAAAATTCATCGCCGATCGATCGACAATTAATATCGATCGAACAGAAGATAATAATGAAGAAGCATATCCGAATTTATTCATTTATTCAATGCATCCAGGACATTCCTTTTTCAAATTAAATTTTACCACTGTTCTCGAATTATTTTCGAATCATAAAATACAAATTACTTCCATACAAATGTTATGAAATTTTGTCACAAAAAAAAGGCAAAAAAAAAAACCAACGAAAAACCGTAAATAACACCGAACAATTTTAAAAACAAAAATTTATCTCCGATCGATCGACAATTAATGTCATACTGAAAAGTATCCGAATGAAATTTGTCTAATTTTTACTCATAAAAAAAAAAGAAAAAAAAATGGTTTCGAAACCAAAGAGATATAAATTCTAGTAACGAGCCGATTTGTTTAAATGCAATCCACTTCATTTCCGTCTCTGAAATCGGCATCCTCGGACCATCCTGCCAATGACTGTGCCATCGGCCCTCCGCGCGTATATTCGCCTACGTAAAGAACGCCAAGACTCCCGTACCGCCCCTGCTCGGCTAGGTCTCTTCTTCCTCTTTTTTTCCTCCCCTTCTTTTACTCTCATTTTCATTCTCCTCCTCGCTTCCTCTCCCGCCCGGCGCAACGTCCTCCTCTTCCTTCTCCGCGTCTCTTCGTCCTTCAACTTGCAACAAGTTCTCGACGCAACTCCCTCCTCCCCCGGCCGAAGAGCATTGTCGGAAATACCGATACGTCAAACGCTCAAAGCCACCTTCGTCTTCCTCCACATATCTCACGGTCCGGCTTCGTCGTAGTCGTAGCTCTCTCTTCGGGAGCGTTCCACGGCTCTTTCACGGCCGCTGCGACTCCCAGCGATCGTTTTCTCTCCGCATTGGCTCGCATTCGCTTTCGCACCGAGGCGGCGAGGCGGTTTTGCAAGCGGAGTGGCGAACCGCCGCGTATAAAACGCCGCGGACACGCGGATGAGAGATCTTCGCGTTTGGCCATCGAAGGGTCGGATCTCGCGAGCGCGCCGTGGCAAAACAGCGGGAAACACGTGTTCTGGCACCTCGCAGCACATCGGCCCTTCTTCCCTCCGCGGCGGAGGCTTCGACACGGGTGCACATATGGGGAGAACCTCGCCGGACGGGCGGGAAGAGAAGCAACCGTAAAACAGGCGGTGCCCGAGCGGTCTCTCGGCGAACCCGGGGGGACTTGTTAATTGCGGCATTACTCGCGATCCAAAAGCGATAAGGTCTTCATGATCTCTACGGGTGCGAATGCGCCGCGCAGCGCCGAGACCGAAGAAGCACCCTCGGGAATCCGGCGATTTCTTGACCGTGGCGCGACGTCAGCTCGGGCAGCTTCGCGGCGAATTGTTGTTGGGCGCGAGAGCTGGCGATCCGCGTTTTTTAGGGAGGAAATATAGACCCAGAAAAATCATTTATTTTACCGGCGCGACGCAAACAAATATTCATTTGGTTTAAATAAATATTTATTTAATTTAAATAAATATCTATTTAAGTCATCAAAAATATTTATTTAGACCCAATAAATATTTATTTGCGGATGCCCGACAAATAAATTATTTTTCTGAGTGTATTGACTTTATTTTTCTTGGCGGGGATTTTTTTTTTTTGTAACACGTGAATGAATCGCACTTTGCTTGGCAGTCTTGCGAGCCGAAAGTAGCCCATTGCATGCCGGGCGTGAACTTGTGGTGAAATGACAGAGTCGCGAAGCGCAGTTCGCATTTCGTCCACTTTCGTCACTTGGGATTTTACTTTCGACGTTTTCGTCCCTGGAGACACAACTTCGCTTTTCAGTGTTCGTCTCGCGCAATTGCTAATTCCAAGTGTCGCAGATTCATGCACTCGTTATTAAAAATATTATGCGCAACGAGGGTCGAATTGGCGATTGCGACTCGTTTGAGGAAACCTCACACTCGTCGCATTCGCCAACTTTCGATCCTAGTTGCTTGATGTACTATTCTCGCGGAAAATTGGGAAATGTAGCGGAGGTTGCTCCGCTATGCCGCTTTGCGTTTCGATCTCCGTTTGATAACAATTGGGAACTTTTAACTCTTCAATAGATTTAAGAAAAAAGCTTCGTTGAAATAAAACTAAAAATAACGACATTTTTCATACTCGAAAATGCTAATCGAGTCCGAGTTGTCGATTTTCGGGGATAAAAAGTATGAATGTTTTTTTCTTTGGCGGGTGATTTTTCTCGCGGGAAATTGGGAAATATTAGTAGGTTTTGCTCCGGTGTGGCGTTTTGCTCTCTGACAAAAATGTGAACTTTTAACCCTTCGACGCCTAAGCTTCTTTGAAATAAACAATAATAAAAACCGATTTTCCTCAAGTGTTCAACACTGTTCTTTGTACTCGTCGAACATTCCAACCTGCTTTTCGTCAAAACGTTTCCCGAATATTTTTTATCAAAATTGACGATGATTATCTCTAAATCATCGCTCTTTCCCCAAAGCAGCAGATACGATATGCTAGCAGGTAAAGGGTCGAGAAATTTCTGCGCAAAAAAAAATTTAATCCAAAAAACAATTGATTAAGTTTACCGGAAAAGGGCGAGGTTTTTTCGAGATACAAGCAATATTACAAAAAATCCCAAACTCTATATTTGCAAAATTACATATTTGCAGTAAACTTTCACTGCGCCATAATGCAAATATAGCCACTCATCTCTACCCAACGAAATTTCCCAATTTTCTACACAAAATACAAAAAAAAAATAATAATAAAAAAATGCTCAAGACCGAACTTAACTGATGATCGTGGCAAGACTATAAAGCGTTACGAGTACAGTCTGGCGTATAAAAAAAGTATACATGTATATACATAAACATACGTATACACATCTCATAGCGGAGGTTGGCACGATGGTTTCGCGTCTCTCCTTACAGGCTCGTTCTGTGACAGTGAGGCTTGAGAAACTCACCTCTAATTAAGTCGTCTGGCGGACCGGCAGAGTTTGCAACGAGCCCCGCGGCGTTCACCCTCGCAGTGCGAGTAGCAGCGACAGAGTCGAAGAACTGGCGGCAGCGAGGCCGCGGGGGTTGATGCGCGCCGTTCGCCTCGCGCCCGACCAAACGACAATGACAACGACCGAGTGCCGGAGAAGGAGAAGAACAGAAAAAAAAAAAAACCCCAAACGAAGATAAAAAATAAAACAGCCACCGAGTGGAAAACGAGCACCCCGAGCGGACGGCGGGGCTGAACGGAAGGTTCTCGGTGGCTTCTTCCATGATCCAATAAGGCCGACTTAATTAACTAACTGCTAACTCGCAAGCCTGTTAGCTCATTGATTCCGCTCGCTCTCACGGACACTCGGATTTTCTGCTCTCTCTTCATTTCTCACCCCCGACCCCCCTTCTCACCCTCGGCGAGAGCCGCGACTATCATCCCCCTTCTCGCCGGGCGACTCTCCTCTGCGCTCTTCCGGCCCTGGACGGTTCCGTCTCGCTCGGTCACGTACAAATCGTCCCGCCGTCCACCGACGAAGCTCCATTAATTCCGTGAGCGCGGTTTCTACTTGATTCTTCGTTTTCATCCCTTTGAACGAACTCTCGTTCCCCGCCGAGCCCTCACGAAGCTGACTTCCATGGACTGGGCTAGGCGCACCGCGAGATGTAGGGCGAATCGGAGAAATCGCTTATCCCAGCACCGTTAATCCGTCTGCCGAGAGCTTCGCTCGGCGCGCTATTCGCGACGCTGTACGACGAGGATGAACTTTTTGGAGACTGGAATTGGAATCGTTTTCTCAATTTTGGTTTTACGTATTTTTTAAATTACATTTTTGTTTTTCTGTTAACTAAGCCGAGTCAATCGATTCAGAGGAGACAAACAAAATAGCTGAATTTCATTGTAACTGCGAAAAAAATAAAGAACATTTTCTACGAATTCCTAAGAATCCAATGAATCTATGAAACACTATGAATTCCTACGATTGTCCGATGAATTTCTACGACTTTCCCACAAGCAATAGAGTTAAGTCTATCAACCCCTTCTCGCCGCACGACTCTCCTCTGCGCTCTTCCGGCCGTGAACAGTGACGATGAAGATGAAGTTTTTTGAGTCGGTAACTGAAATTATTTTCGTTATTTTGTTATTTTTTCACATTTCCGTTTTCCTATAATCTAAGTCGATTGCTTTAGGCGAGATAAACAAAATACCTGACATTTCATTATTAACCCAAATTAAAAAAGGAAAACAAATTTCAACTTCGCTTTTCCTGGTCAAACGAAAATAATCGACACTTTCCTGAATAAAAATTTGTATATCAAACGGAAACATGTTTCCATATTTTTTTTTTTTTACATCGCTCCATAATTTTCAGGCAGAAAAATTAAACACCTTTTTTCGGTATCTGTTTTACCGACGGGGCGAGAACGATGCCCATCGGTCATCGGAGTCTCGAGCTGACTCGGACCCGCGCCGTACCGTCGATTTGCTGCGTCCCGTCTAATCTCCTCGACCGGATCGATTCGACTGGTCTCTTCCGTCTCCTCCGCGCTCGGGGAGCTTCGCTATAAATTAATGCGTTTTATCGCGCCCGCTGGAGAGTGCGTCGGACGAGTTCACCGCGCGTATGTCGCACCCGTCAAAGGACGCCGCGCTCTCATCCGCGGAGTCTCATCTCCCGACGGGCACGGGCTCTCGCACACCCGTTCGTACCCACCGTGCCTTCTTGTACTCTCCTCCTCTCCTCTCTCTTCCCGCTGATGCCGCGCTGAGGAGCGCCGGAGACGATTCCGCGTCGCCTATACGCGATCTTCTCACGAGTTAAGATGACGAGAGAAACAACCTGTGTGTGCATATGTATATATATATATATATATATATATATATATATGCCTTGTCGGCGGATCTTCTTCCGGGATTTCGGGTTACGCACGATTGAACTCTCCGGCCTGAGGGAAAGGGGAAGACCGCGAAGAGAATAATCCGGGAGCGATTTATATATTCTTTTATCGATAAGAGCGAGACCGCTAGGTTGAGAAGAGGAAAACGGTGTGCAGACTACAGTTGTGCGCTGTAATTTGTGGAATAAATTAATGGGACGGAGGCATTGAAGGGTCTTTGAAGATGCGCTCGCCGCTCTGATGCTTCTTCTATTTCTGTTTTTTTTTTTTTATTGAGAGAATCTGGAAGATGCTGAAGACGGCGAATCGAGGCGGATGGAAAGTGAAAGAACGGACGAGGGAGATATCGGGAATGCGCCAAAGATATCAATTAGCTGTTTGGTTCGATCGCGGTGATTGCTGATTAGTATTAATCTCTAAGAACAAGCGAATAAATATTTATTAGATTCAAATGAATATTTATTTAATTTACATATTTATTTGAATCTATTAAATATTTATTTGCGGGTCGCCGGTAAAATAAATTATTTTTCATCACTCGATGCGGAA
Organism: Stenichneumon culpator; assembly: GCA_964017025.1. NCBI lineage: Eukaryota > Metazoa > Arthropoda > Insecta > Hymenoptera > Ichneumonidae > Stenichneumon > Stenichneumon culpator. The sequence goes on along the minus strand of OZ024779.1, from coordinate 10,874,174 downwards.
ATGGCCACTATCCGCCCGCTTCGCGTGCGTAAAACCGCCATTTTCGCACCTTGTGATGAAAAAATTTCGTACATCCCTCGCGCGAAACACTTTGTCTAACTCGTTAGAAAAACTCAAACACTAACTTTTCTAATTCACACTCGTTAGAAAAACGTTTTTCGCCCTCGTCGAGTAATGTACTATTTCTGGGTGCAGAAAGGCACTTTCTCGCATCGCGTGCGGGAAAGATACTGCGGATGCCTACAGAAGCAATATGGTCTTTTTTCCCGCACTAGTACTGAAAAGTGTCTTTCTGCGCGCACTTGCCAAAAACGGAGAGCGTGATTTTCTTGAAATAAATTATTTTTCCGAGTTGCGCCCGCAGCGCACAGTAAAGCGAGAAAATTACATGCATGCGTTAGGAAAAAGTAAATTAATTGTTCAGCATCGATTTCGCCCTCGTCGAGTATTATACTATTTCTGGGTGCAGAAAGGCACTTTCTCGCATCGCGTGCGGGAAAGATACTGCGCATGCCTACGGAAGCAATATGGTCTTTTTTCCCGCACCAGTACTGAAAAGTGTCTTTCTGCGCGCACTTGCCAAAAACGGAGAGCGTGATTTTCGTCAAATAAATTATTTTTCCGAGTTGCGCCCGCAGTGCACAGTAAAGCGGGAAAATTACATGCGTTAGGAAAAAGTAAATTAATTGTTCAGCATCGATTTCGCCCTCCGCCATAATCGAATCAAAGAGCGTCGGCCCTCGAAGTCCCACCATCATCGCAGAAGAGTCCCCGCTCAGCGCAAGAACTTCTCATCTCCGACCGGAAGTCGCGGCACAGAGCGAAGTTTTCCCCCCCGTCGCTTTGCGCTTCCACTTCGTCTTCAAAGGCTTCCGTCGCGCTCTTGCCCAGCATGCGGGAATACACCTCCCGCGTACGGGGACCGGTACGGGAAGTGCTCCTCGACCTACCGTCGATCTCGCGGTCCATCCGGACGCTGCCAGAGCCCGAAGACTCCGTTCTGGAGCCCGATGAATAAACATCGGTAAGTCGGCGCGTGATCGAGCTCTCCCGATCCGATCCTCTCCTCTCCCTCTCGGCGCGTCATAGTCGCGCTTGTTGGCTCCGCGCAGCATCCCCCGTCCGGGCAACGGACGAGAGCGTGCCCGCGAAGAGGACACGGACGGAAGGACGGACGGAGAGCCTCGAATGAGTTACGACGTGGCATCGGACACGTTGAGCTCGTATACACGCGACTCGAGCATCGGCGTGACAAGAAAGAAGAAAGAGAGATTCGCTGCTCGGAGAGGAGTCGAGGATGGGAAAAAAGAAGAGGATGTTAGAGATCGCGAGGGGGGTGGAGAGGGATGCGCGCGTGTATGTACTAAAGCGACGAGAAGCTGGACGGCGTTGTCGGCCACGCGACGAAAAACCTCGAGCCCAATTTGGCGAGGGTTCTCTTCGGTTGAAACGCGGCTCGGAGCGCGGAGTCTTCGGGAAGACTGCGAGGCTGCTGGACATTTCGCGGCGAGGATGGACGAGAGAGTCAGCGGGGCGGAGGAGAGGAGTCGTGTGAACTCGACCGAGGCGCGGAAGATCGGGCAAGGATCGTTTTCGGAGGGCGATTCGGAGAGAGGAAGGCTTTGAAGGGTTTTTTTTTTTTTTTTTTTTGGAAATGAGGAAGAATCCGTTGATGGTGCGCCGGATGCGCGGGGATGAACGGAGAGCAGGGATGATCTTTCTTTTTTTTTTTTTTTTTTTTTTGGGGAAACATGGGGGAAAAGGCTTTTGTAAACGATAGGACTGTAAGTGGCGCTTAGGATCGGTCGAGAGTGGATCTTGAGGAACGGGGGAAATTCCCGGCGGGGAATGCAAGGTACTCGAGAGGGTTTGTGCGGAAGAGATCGAAGAAAATAAAGAAAAATTGGAAGATGCAACTTCAAAAGAATGGGACAGAACTTTGGTTGATAATTCGGTGACTTTTTTACGGCGATTTTTTTTTAAATTAATTTCTTTTTTAAGTACACTGTTAAGAATACCGATGAGCGTTTCAAAAAATTCAAAATCGCGTAAAATCTCCAATCGGGCCTCAATTTTCATTGAAATTGTACATACATGTATACTTTTAGTACTTGGAAAAGTGGCAGTACTTGAAGTCTCGGAATTAAAGTACAAAATATGTGCTATGTATTTTCAGTGTCGTCCAGCTCTGAATTTTTGTGAAAAATTGATTCCATATGTTGAGGCTCGCAAGAAATCGTTCAGAGTAAATCAAAGCGGAAGTAACAGTTTGTGTAAGTCGAGTGGACACGAAGTAACGACGAAGGAAAATCGTTTACAATTCACAATAATCACGAGTAATCCATACCATAACGAGCCCATTTTTTTTTATTCTCACCGTTCGATCATCCCGCTTAGCGTCGTCTTCTTCGGTTTCGTTCCAGCGTGTAATTGGGTAGCAAGCTAGCTGCAAGTGGCTTACGAGCCGGGAGAGCAGGTGACGCATCTTCCTCTTCTTCTCGCTTCCTCTTCACCTGGTCGAAAGCTCACGGCCCGTGAAATCCTCGGGGCTCGAGAGGAATATTTTTCCGGAATTTGTCATTATTAGCCCGCTCGTTCGAAGGGCCTGTTCGACCTTCGTCAATTCGGCAAACCATCGACATAATGCAGATATTCAAAGAAAAAAAAAAAAGAAGAAAATCCACGGGGTAAAGGAACTCTTTTATTGTACGCATTATTGTATACAGTCGTGAGCCCACGTGATATCTCTTCGTTTCTCGGTCTCAGCCGGCGCTTTTGTCGCCGGTCGTTCGTCAACATCGTTAATCATCATCATCGGCTAATAATACTGCGGTGTGTCTGTATGGTACGTATCGGTGCGTCGAAAGGCCTCACCGTACAGTTTACCAATTTCTCATCAATTATTAAATTATAAATATCATATTAATTTAAATACCTCGTCCGCTCGTCGTCGCTCACTGTTTATGTATAAATAAATTACAGGCTCGCGCTTATCATTAATATATATAATATATATATATAATATATTCATATATGTAACATATGATTCGCTTATGATTCCTACGAAAGTTATTTTTTTCGCAAATTATAAATTATCGGTCAACGTCGAACACAATAAAAAATAAAAAAAATAAAAATAAAAGAATTGTACAGCGGGGAGGGACGGGGCAAAACGGACTATCTTGTAATCAACTTTTCGCCGGAGATTGAATAAGTCTCGTCCCAAATGCCGTATCGCCCCGCAGATATTGAACATGATCCGCCCCAGGGCGTTTGGTTCGATTATGAAAAATAATAATAATGATAATAAGAAAAATAAAAATGTAATAAAAAAAATAATAACGATAATATTAATAATAGCATTAATAATAATAATACAGTAAAAGTAATGATAATGATAATAATACCGATTACGTTTAGTGTCATCGACGCTTCTCTCGCAACTGGGCTCTCGCAGTTCTTACGATCTATTTCTTTCTACCATTTTCCCACCAAATTCTATCATCACTCGGGATTAATTAAAACAAAAAAAATTCTCTCCACTCATCATCGTCGTTCGTACCTCAATTTCAGTGCCTCGAGGCTCTCGAGCTTTTGTTTTTGCGTTATTATGAAATAAATAATTCACTTGCACACGGTGATCCATTCCTCGACGGTGCAATTCTGGCACTGAACGAAGCAGCACCAGTGAAACTTGCACCTGCATCTCTCGGTTCTGCGTTGCCTGACGACGTTGTATCCCCGGCCGCAGCAGAGCGAGGCACATCCGTCGCCGCTCGGGCTCGTTCTGTTGCATCTGCGACCCGCGGTTCCCGGAATGTCCGCCATCGGATCTCTTTCGCAGAAATTCGGCGATTTCTGATAGTAGAAAAGCTGCTTCGCGAGGTCGCGAGGTTTTCGTTTTCGACCCTGATGAGGATTGTTGTTATTGTTGTTGTTGTTGGCGCGATGCTGCTTCCTCTGGCGATGTTGTTGACGATCAGGTCGTCGTCGGCGGGAGCCTCTGACCCTCGTCAAGGGCGTCACACTGCCGAGGTTGCTCTGAGCAACGAGAATGGCGTTTCTGAAACGATCCTTCAGGGTCTTGCCGACCATCCGAAAATCCGGGGCGACCTTCCAGCAGGTCTTCAGCTCGCAGGAACCGGACATTCCGTGACACTTGCAGCGCACCTGCATGTTACTTGCCACAGCCTGAAAAATAGTAGAAATGATAATAACAATAAAATGTCGTTCGAGCTATTTTTTAAAAGAATTTTCGAGGCTATTGGATGGATCGATAAATGAGTTTTTCGTTCTTTATTCGTTCTTTTTAGCACTTCCTCAATTTTCGGACTGCACGTTTGGGACGAAAAGGTGGCAAAAAAATCATAGAGCGACCCTGAAGTGTTGTTTCGCTGATGGCTCAGAAAAAAAATTAATTATCGACTGATGACGTTTTTGCTCAGCGAGGAAAGGAAACCCGCTTCGCACAAGAGTGACTCGTTATTTTTTTCCGCGTCAAATGTGTATCGTTTAATCTTTTGTTTTGGGCGAGGCCTCGAACTTTGAGTTTGATCCTAACCAGACGTTGAAATTCGCCTTCCCTTCGATTAAATTGTATTTATTACAACGACCGAGCGGGCCCGAACGATTTAATCTGGAGATCCTAGACATTAAGTTCCAGCTCCGTCTCGACTCCTCATCCGTGAAGGTTGACCGCAGACCATAACGAATCTGCGGCCGGCGCGACCACCGCGGGAGTGTCTTGAGCTGCACGAAAAACCATCGGCAACACAAGGTAGAAAAGATGATTGCCGCGCTGGACGAAGGTTGATAAAAAAAAATGAAAAAAATGCCGAATCTAACGCGTTGTACAAACAGGTAAAAGCGAAAAAGGTTGAACTAATAGCGAACGTGCCGTGGACCAGATGCTCGAAGTGGGAGTGACGCTTGTTCTGCATCATCGGGAAGGGAGGAGAATCAAGAGAAGAAAAAACAAAATGGAAGAATTGGCATGCAAGGCTGGATAAAATAACGAAAGAGCAAGAAGAGCAAGAACATGAAGAAGAAGATGATAAAGAAACCTAAAGAGGATGAGGATGATAATGAGGAAGATGATAAGCAGGATGATGAAGAATTATGTGGGTGATGAGGAATTTTGAGGATGACGAGGATGACGAGGATGACGAGGATGATGAGGATGATGAGGATGATGAGGATGATGAGGATGATGAGGATGATGAGGATGATGAGGATGATGAGGATGATGAGGATGATGAGGATGATGAGGATGATGAGGATGATGAGGATGATGAGGATGATGAGGATGATGAGGGGGATTCCTTTAGACAAAGAGGTGTCGCATACAAAACAGTTAATGAGTCTACGGCTGGGTGGTCCAGCCCGGGGCTTCGTCTTAATAACGTCGAGGCGAGAGAGCGAACGAATGAGCGAAGCGTGGAGAGATCCATGCATGCTGAAGCCCTTTCTCGTTCCCCCAACGTTCTCACTCGCGGTTTTATTTCTTCTTCCTGCCTTCCACACGTAAACAGCTCTCACGCGATAGGGAGGCCGAGAGAGAATCGCTGAGAACGAAAGTGGGCAGGAAGGAAAGTTGGGATGAAAATTATGAGAATTAAGACGCGAATGGTTGGCGCATTTGGGATTTTTTAAACTTTTTTTGTTTTGAGAAACACCGGTAAACATTATAATCACAACAGAATTCAATCTATTGGGGTCGCATTGCCATATTTTCTATAAAAAAATAAAATAAAACATAATTAATATTTGTTACTGACCAAACGTCCGGCTTGGTTGTTGTGCAAATTGACGGTCGACTGTATGTCGCCTGCCTTTTCCCGGGTGTCTAGGAACTGCTTCGAGAACTCCATCCCGTAGTCAAGATTGTGTGAACAACCGCCCCACTTCCACTGCGTGCCTCTGGCTTTGGCGGGTGTTCGACCCTTGTAGCTCGAGGGGTCACAGCCGCAGGATATCAGACGGCCCATGCCGCAGGCCCGGGACACGCTGTGGGCCACCCCCGCGGCTGATATCGCGTACGCGAAGGCGGTTTCTCTGTAGCCTGCAAACATAAAATATCGATCGATTTAACGAACCGATTAAATTCCGATTTATTTCCATCGCTGTAAAGGAGAAAAAAAAACATGTTTCTTTGGAAATAACGATCAGCCCTCGAGCATGAGCATTTCATGCCCTCACGATGGTTTCGTCATAATGATAATGATAATGCTAATGATTTAAAAAATTGCAAAATTTAACAACGGCAACAAAAATGTATGTACTGTTAAACGTACGTCGAGGCTGTGATTAACCGCACCCTCCTGGCGCCCGATCAGTCACATAGCCGACATTCTCTCGTACCGATTTCTCTCCGAACTGTAATAAAAAAAAAAATCTCAATTCCCGTTGAGATAACACCTCGCCGAAGACGAGCCTGTGAAAACATCGGCATTAATTTGCCCGATCGATCGTTAATCGAAGCACACGATCGGTTGCGAAGTAGATTAGACATCCGGCATCTCATCCCAATCGACCTGCTTCCCGGTTGGAATAATAATCGACCGGGCGCCGTTTATCCCGTGGACGAAGAAGAATTGAGAGCGATCGTACCGATGGTGCTCGCGCCGCTCCGCGCGAACAGATCGGCACGTCGTTCTCTCCCGCGATCCCTTCGCAGTCTGACTGACGGTCCTTCGCCTCGTCAAGTTAGCAAATTGCGTGTTCTCCTCGTGTACGCACGAGGATCGAGGATTAATCGAAGGCTGTCCAATCGGCAAGAGTCCTCGACTCTTCACTCGGCCGATAGGAGAGGAGAGAAGAGGACAAGGAGTCGGGCCATGCGCAGGCTAATAAGACCGGCAACGGCGGCAGCGGAGGGTCGATCGAAGGGAACAAGCTGCCGGTGGAAGTCCGAGGGATCGTTTATATCGGGTCCTCGCCTGACGTTGAGCTTCCGTAGAAGGAGCCTCGCGAGCGCGCCGGCAACAGAAAGCCGATCGCTTTTCTGCTCCCGGTTCGATCGCCGACGGCCGGACAGCCGTCGCTCGATCGGTTTCGCGCGACTCCTTAACCCGGCCTGCGGAAACTTCCGAGGGACACCGGGACGGAGATTTTATTCATTGAAGCGTCCGTCAAAACGGAGATCGAACGAGGCGGGCCACGTCGGCGATGCCGAGCGGCAGCCGACAGAATGTCCTTTAGGTCCGGTCCGAGCGTCCTTAAGGGGGGGCATTCGATGCATGCGTAAGAGACCGAACGGAAGGCTCCGCCACGCCAGGGGGTTGATGCATTCCTGCCGAGAGCCCATGACAAAGTCTGTGGCTTTTCGGAGACGAAGGAACTGGGATGGGGAGATCGACGGACGGGTGAAGAGCGCCCTGAAATCTGGCGCCCCGAACTGACGGGGATTTCAGGGCAATCGTGGCGGTCGGACTGCATCGACCTTTTTTTTTAGACTGTTTTTCAGAGATTTCGATTTTTTGGCAATGAAGATGCAATTTGAGCGGGTGCAAAGATCAATGTTACGTCTGATCGTTTAATGAACGTTAATTGATGGTGTAGATACCCTTTTTGTTGAACTACAGAATACGAGGGAGTCTCAGTCAAAGGCAGTTTAATAATAACCATTTTTGTACATTAATTTTTTTTTGGGAATACCAGTAGAATGCAATGGGATCTTTCTGTTCATCGTCGAAGGGTTAACGGAGCAGCGGGGAAAATTTTTCTAAGTAAGTTTGATCGGATAAAAACAAAAGATCCAATTGATTTAAGTGGCTTAGCGACACTTAATAAAAATACTAATTATCCTATTAGAGTGTTGTTGCAAAGTTGTTACCGGAAATGCCATTTTTATCGAACTGCAGAATACCCAGAGGGAGTTCCAGTCGAACGAAGTAAAATAATATAAATTTTATAAACTCGGTCGGATACACAAAAAGTTGAACAGCCGAAAACTTCAATTAATTCAAGTGTCTTATCGACACAAAAAAAAAAACGTTACTATTTATCCAATTATGTCTGATTTTATCGTGCTTTGAGCGTAAAAAAATGTTGTGTTCGGGAATGCTCCAGTTGACGACGGGACGGTAACAGGGTAACACATTACGGACATTGTAAATAATGCCATGGTCAAATGTGTACATTTTTTGTTGTTTTTTTCGTCGTTGCGGGGCCGGCGGTGAGATAGAGTGACAAAACGAAAAGAAAGGAGACGAAAGGGTTAACCCGTTCGGAATCGGAGCGGTGAGTCCTTCACGGTTTGACGGACAGACGCGGTGGTGGCTGTCAACTTACAAACGATACGACACACGCGCGCGTTTCGAGTGGTGAATGTTAAAATCCTCGACATTTTCTCTCTCTCCCTCTCTCGGCAATCTTTTTTCCTTCTCAGCGGCAGCAGAAATCGCATCGGGCCTCTCCGTTCTCGTCCCCTTCGTGCACCAGTTGTCCTGTTTCTCATCCGTCGAAGACGTACTCCAAAACTTTAGTCTCCCTTTCGCGGTTTATATTTACGGCGCTCGGCTGTTGCACTATTCATGACCAAACGACGAAACGACGACGAATTCGACGCGCGAAATCAGCTATCCAAAGATTCGCGGCACTCGGGATTCCCGACACTCGATTCTCCGCGACTCCCGAACGAGGTTCGACCCTTCGACGAATTATGGAGCTTAAATTTATAAAATTCGTTTTTGAAATTACCATTGTTGGAATTGCAAAAATTATTGTTAAAAGTAATAAAATTAATCATTTTAAAAATGATTTTTTATGAAAATTTCGACAACGAAAATCAATCGATTTCGCGCGATGTTCCATACCTTAAAATGATATGGAAAGTTTTTTTATTGCATTTTTTATTTCAAAATATAGTATTATTAATTCATTTTTCCATAAAACCAAATAAAATGAAAAGTTGAAATTTAATGGCAACCGGAAGACGTTCTACGGATAAAAGGAAAAAAAAACGATTCGAACGTCTGGCCAATAAAAGAGAGAGTATAAAGCGTACATCCGCCGAGATATTAAAATTATAAAAATTATTATTAAAAATAATAAAACGAGCATTTATAAAATTATTCTCAAAAAAAAATTGTACGACAAAAAATCGGTCGATCTCGTTGGGACGTTCAACTCCTTAAAATGAATGCCCATGAGAAGTTTTGCAAAATTTCGTAACAAAATATAGTTTTAAAAAAGACCTTTTTGCCTAAAAAAAGAAAAAAATAAAAAGTTGAAATTTACTGGCAATCGGAAGACGTTCTACCGATAAATAAAATAATTCGAACGGCTGGCAAATAAAAGGGAGAGTATAAAGCGCACACCCGCGGCGAGTGTCTCCTCTCTATAAGGCCGATGCGTCGTTCCCGGGTTAAACGAAAGGTGGTATTATACTATCCCGGTTCGTACGAACATATTCGCAAAGGGCTTACGTTACCCGAGAGCTTTAGCTTTATACGGGCTATTGGCAGCGGAACTGTTTTATAATGCAGAATAGCCGAGTCAGGAGAGACCTTTGGTGGTTCTCTCGCGACAGGAGCGGGACGTAGGATCAGCGAGCGTTCCGCAATAAATCCTCAGCCGGGAGTTGTACGTCTCTTCGGGGCTGTGCCTTTTCTTCGCGGGGTCCCGTCTTTGCTCCGATCCCCCCTCTGGACGCGATTCCTCCCGCGTGCAGGATAACGTGGAGAACCGAAGTTATAATACGATCTCGCGGGAATCTCGGTACAACAACTCCGACACTGTGCGTACCTCTTTTCGAGCTATTTATCCGTTGCCTTTCATTCCTTTCCGCAGCCGAAACGTCGATCGCGATCTCAGCATCGAATTCAAGTTCGAAGTTCGATTTCAAAAAGCGACCTTGACAACAATTTTCCATCGTTACGTTGGACCTGATGAGGCCCAGTCTAGGCCTTCTCAGGGCCTGATGTAACGCCTTAAAGTTTCTATCAGGGATACTTTAAAAATAAGTGCGTTCTTTCAACGGGTTTGTCTGCAGTCGTTTTTGACTGGTGTTGCAACAATACACCTGTTTGTCATGTCACTTAAGCGTTTTAAAACAACACATCAGTGTGTTATGAAGTGTATTAAAACAACAGACCTGTGTTATTACACTCGAGTGTGTTAAACCAACGCACCTCTAAGTTATTTAACTCAAGAGTCTTCAAACAACACAGCTGTGTGTTATTACGGTCAAGTGTGTTAAACCAACGCACCTCTAAGTTGTTGAACTCAAGAGTGTTGAAACAACACATCTGTGTGTTATTATGCTGTGTATTATTCAACTCCAGTGTGTTGAAACAACACACCTGTCTGTTATTACACGCCATTGTATCGGAACAACGTCCCTACCCGTGTTGTATGATGTGTGTTGCAACAACACACTTGAGTGTCTCAACTCGCGAAAAGCGTGTTACAGCAATGCACTTGTTTCTGGAGTGTAATTTTGGGTCGGTCCTCGATCGAACCGTGATCGGGAAAATGTCGTAGTCAGTCGTTGGAGATCAACACCGAGAGACTGAACTTAAGCGGGTCGCTCTTGAAATTTCCGTCATGTACTTAGGTATTGGCACACGCTTCGTAATAACTCTCATGCACCGCACCGCACCGTCCGAGGGCAAACGGAGAGTACGATACTGAGAGCTGAAAACCGAACAGAAGATGAGAGCAGAGTCGATCGGGCCACCTACCGTAAGAACCCTCGACGACGAATTCGTCACGCCAGATCAACGATCCCAACTCCGGCTTCGAGCTGATCGTCCCCGGGCAGATCACCGGAGTCGATTCTTAAAGGCGATCTCTCACGCACCGCTAACTTCTCGGAAGCTGCGGTGTCCTTATGCATATCCAACGATTTAAAACGCTACCTCACCAACCCACCCGTCTCTCCCGAGAGAGACTTAATCTCGCGATGGATATGTCTCGCGGAGTGACCGACCGCCTTCCCGCGGTTTCACACACGCGCCATTGAGACACGTTTCTTTTTTTGTCATCTTCGTTCTTGGAGTTTGCAAACTCCGATCCTTGAGTTTGCAATCCCGAAGATGAATTTTTGCACTCCCATGGGAGAAAAGGTTTGCACACTGAGGGCAAGAAATGTTTCCTGAGTGCCAAGACGTTTCCTGAGTGAATATTTTTTGGCTTCTTTGTAGCAAAACTGATACGACAGGACACAAGCAATGTGTCTGTCGTGGCGCCGTGTTGATTTTGGAAATGGCGCAGCGACCACAGGCGCCGGAAGCTGAACGCTCCTGGTCCGCGGGATTCGAGCGCAGTTTTCTGACGTTAGGGTGGTAAAGTGTGGTAAACTAAAGTATATCTCGGGCTCCGAATGCTCCAAGAATATTCTGGGTTAGAGTTCGAAGTGTAATTCGTTCAACTGGAAAAACAGCTTCGAACTTGCACGAAACCATAAATAAATTGGTTCGAGGAAACGTCCAAAGTGCACTGGCATGTTCCATTCAGATCTCCCTCGCCCAAAGTCTCTTTTAACTGAAAAAACAACTTCGAACTTGCACAAAATCGTAGATCAATTGGTTCGAGGAAAGGTCTAAAGTGCGCTGACTGGTCCGTTCAGATTTTCCTTGCCCAAAGTCTCTTTTAACTGAAAAAACAACTTCGAACTTGCACAAAATCGTAACACAATTGGTTCGAGGAAAGGTCTAAAGTGCGCTGACTGGTCCGTTCAGATTTCCCTCGCCCAAAGTCTCTTTTAACTGAAAAAACAACTTCGAACTTGCACGAAATCGTAGATCAATTGGTTCGAGGAAAGGTCTAAAGCGCGCTGACAGGTCCGTTCAGATTTTGCCCAAAGTCTCTTTTAACTGACAAAACAACTTCGAACTTGCACGAAATCGTAGATCAATTGGTTCGAGGAAAGGTCTAAAGTGCGCTGACTGGTCCGTTCAGATTTTCCTTGCCCAAAGTCTCTTTTAACTGAAAAAACAATTTCGAACTTGCACAAAATCGTAGATCAATTGGTTCGAGGAAAGGTCTAAAGCGCGCTGACAGGTCCGTTCAGATTTCGCCCAAACTCTCTTTTAACTGACAAAACAACTTCGAACTTGCACGAAATCGTAGATCAATTGGTTCGAGGAAAGGTCTAAAGCGCGCTGACAGGTCCGTTCAGATTTCGCCCAAAGTCTCTTTTAACTGACAAAACAACTTCGAACTTGCACGAAATCGTAGATCAATTGGTTCGAGGAAAGGTCTAAAGCGCGCTGACAGGTCCGTTCAGATTTCGCCCGAAGTCTCTTTTAACTGACAAAACAACTTCGAACTTGCACAAAATCGTAGATCAATTGGTTCGAGGAAAGGTCTAAAGCGCGCTGACAGGTCCGTTCAGATTTCGCCCAAAGTCTCTTTTAACTGACAAAACAACTTCGAACTTGCACGAAATCGTAGATCAATTGGTTCTCGTAAAGGTCTAAAGTGCGCTGACAGGTCCGTTCAGACTTCGCCCAAAGTCTCTTTTAACTGACAAAACAACTTCGACCTTGCACGAAATCGTAGATCAATTGGTTCGAGGAAAGGTCTGAAGCGCGCTGACAGGTCCGTTCAGATTTCCCTCGCCCAGAGTCTGCACGAAAATTATAACTGGCCCGATTTCGTAACGAGAAACCATTGATCATAATTCTTTATGAAAGCGAATGCGTACACGGCTTGAACCACAAATACGTGTAACAGCGATGATGGCAGAGCTGCCGGCGCAGCCTGGTGAAGCGAGGTGGTGAGCTGCCGCGTTGTCTCCGCCACGTCTGAACATATAAATTCATTGTGTCTACAGCGAGATGAGAAAACGGTGGACCGAGACGCGGCGGACGCGGCGGACGGTACGTGCGTCGAAAGAGGAAACATATATCGTTCGAGGTTGCACGCGAGAGAACGAATAATAAGAGTGCTCCGAGGCGAGACCGCGCGACGAGTCCGCGGACCTGACCTGAAAGTTTAAGAAGCTGCGCGTGATCCGCCGGGCAGCGAGAAACAGAAACGGAATCAACGGGAGAGGAGGAACAAGATACGAGGCATCAACCCGGGACCAAAAGATTCTCGCTATCTGGAGATCCTTGCAGCCCCCGTTCCTTCCGTTTCTCCGACACTCGCCCCACAACGCTTTTTTTTGTTGGGATTAGATAAAGCGCAGCAAACGTGTCCACTGCGGAAACTAAAAATCTTGGATTATTTTGGGATCTTTTTTGTCTTCATGTGAAAAGATCCTCGGCGGGACTTCCGAGGCAAATTTTGTCTTCGAGATGACCCACCGAAGCGTATTTCCAAAGCGTACTCAAAAAGTTTTATACCTGTTGATAAAAGTATAAGTGAAAATATGTATTTTTTCCTGACTTCATCCCAATTTTTCATCACAAGGTGCGAAAATGGCGGTTTAACGCACGCGAAGCGGGCGGAAAAGTGGTTATTTCCGCCCCGAGTGATGAAATAAATATAGTATGCGACAAGGGAGGCAGCGCATTTTCGCCTCGTGTGAATTTCTGTCCTCGCTTCGCTCGAGCTTTACGTCCCGTGAGAATACGCACTTTCCTCACTTGTGACATTACATACTATTTTTTAATATATTAAATATAGTTCTACGAGAAATAGGATATATGTATTATACTTTGAGACACGTGTGACGGATATATCTGAACAAACATAAAAAATGTATATGTATGTGTGTGTGTGTGTGTGTGTGTGTGGATATGATTAATACATAAACTTTATAAGTAATATATTTTTCGTGAAAAATTGGATATTTAAAATATACTTAAAATATATTTAAAATGTTTTAGACATATTTTTAATGGAACAATTAGGGCCCTAGGAAAGGCCTTACAGGAACAGATTGACGATTCCTTACCTCTCTGTAGCAAAACGCTGCTCTGCTGCGTCCTACTGCTTGCCGTCAGTGACGAACAGTTCCATCTGTGCCATGTGAACTGATGCTGGCACTCGGTTATCGCCATTTGAAGGCCCTTCAGTGCTGCGACGGTAACGTCAGGATTTCGGTGACAGAGTTCTCTCTGCTCTTTGGTCAGACCCGGGATTCCGTTGCACACTACCGCGCTGCCGCTCACCCAGTCCTCTACGGAGTTGCTCATCAGACCGCTCGCTCTGTTTATCGATAACAAAAAGAAACAAAAAAGGGTCAGTCGTTTCTGACTCTGGGCTGCGGGAGAGACGAAAATATTATTGCAAAAGTGAAGAAATTTTTTTAGAAATAATCATTTGTTGATATTCTTGAAATTCGAGTTTAGTTTTCGAAAAAAAATCACATAGATATGTTAGGCAAAAAGATCGGTTGAAATGGAATGCCTGCTGTATTGACTTGCCATAAATAACGTTAACATTTTTTTTATTTCTGTTCTGCAGGCTAAGTCGAGTTCAACTTATATCCACTGGAAATGCATTTACATGAGACTGCCTTCATGTTTTTTCTCCACATTCGTAAGTACACAATTTCTTTTTTTATTTGATATTTAAATACCGTTTTTCCGCCCATTTGGCCTGAAGATACGAAAATTTTGTAACCAAATGCAAAACCTTTCAAATTTAGTTTCAAACCATTAGTTCAAATTTTTAGTCGGACATGAGCATTTGTTGATCGAACTCGTAACATTTAAAAAGTTAGATTAAATCCGAGAACTTTTCCCACGGACGACGACAGGTTCGATCGGTTTAAGTGATTTTAGCCTTTGTGAATCCGGCTAGGGTTTGGCATTTCGCGGAACGAGAAGTTCAAATTCGTACTCGGACGTAACAAATTTTTTAATCAAAGGTGTGACATAAAAAAATTAAGTTCCATTTTGAGTCCAACTGGGAGTTGAAATTTACCGAAAATAATAATCGACGCCCGTTTCCAATAATCCGAGACGCCCAATAAATTTGGTCGAATTCATTAACGAATAATCGAACGAAAATCGAAGCGGCGTAATCCGAGAATTTTTCCCACGGGCGACGATCGGTTCGATCGGTTTGAGTGATTTTAGCCTTTGGGAATTCGGCTGGGGTTTGGCATTCCGCGGGACGGGAGGAGAACGGTGCCGATGCCGTTGAGGAACGGAGAAAGAGGCTCGTTCACGGTATGCCGATGATGTGCACGGCTGTACGAAATTTATCCCTCCACCTCTCAGTCCCATAGCACTCCGGTTATCGGATTCCTCGATCGACCGTCCCGCGCACCACTATAATGCGCGCGCGTATATTTTCGTGCCGAAAAATACCCACACATCGGGCAACTCTTTTCTCTCGATCAGGCTCGTCGATTAAACGAATGTCCTCGGTACCGCGGACGGTTAAGCTCGTATACCGACTCCACACACCTTGCGCAACGAAAAAGCGCCCTGGGAGCGCTCGGCGATCGAAAGAGACGGACCTACGGGACAGCGAACGGGACATCGCGTCAATGGCGCCAGACGCGCGGAATTTTCGGGACTGAGATCGAATTCTTCTACGGATCGGCTGAGATTTAAGGCGTGGGAGTTTTTTTTTCTTTAGAAATAGGGGCGAGGCTTAGTGATTTTTTTTACACACAAAAAAAAAAATCGGAGCCAAATAAAGCATAAAATAACGCATATTTCAATATGCGATTTTTTTAATGGCATTTTAAAATTTTGCTTCGATTTTTTTTGCATGGGAGCTTTTTTGCAGAATTATTTTAAAAAAGTGACTTAGAGAGTTTTTTTTATTTAAAAAAAATCAAATTAGGTCGAAATGAACAAATGAATTTGGAGAACAGTTAACGATTTTCAATCTCGACAGGCTGTTCGGTATTGTTCGTTTTTTATTGAGGTAATGGCTTAATCGAGTGTGTCTTTTCAAAGTGACATATATAGACATTACTCTCGGATCACGTGAGAGAAAAATTTGAAAAAATTCTCGAATAAAGGTATCGACCCTCCGAGTGTGTGGTACAAATTTGACGATATTTCATTGAGAAGTTTAAGAGGAATAATGACGTCAGCGAGATACCCGCAACGGTCGCTCCGCAGCAAGGTAGTCTTTCCGACTCCCTCGCTAAAGATGCCGTACAATCGAGGCGGCTCGATAAATCAAAACGAAATTCGCATGACATCTCCGAGCCACCGATCCACCCGTTTATGAATTTTTTCGAATTTTTCCGCCGTTTATTCGCCCACCAAATTAAATTTTTGCGCGTTTGATGATTAAAAATAAAATAATTTTGCGCCCCTTCTCCATAACTCGTGCCTATCGGCCGAAAGCTCGCAGCGGGCAACCCGGAGCTTGCAGGCGGCGGGCCTGGCGGCGATTAATCGCCGCTACAGCCTGTTTCGAGAGGCTGCAGCGGAGAGCGTGTAAGATCGTCTCTCGTGAAAGGTGGAGGAAACTTGAGAGTCCTTTGAGAATTTGAGATACCGCTAAGAGGCGCCTCTTGCTCGCTCTCTCCCGAGGTCTCGGCGAGACGCGTTATCATATCCCAGACTGCGAGGCCGGAGCACCGGGGCGTTTTATCGGCTCTTTGAACATTCGCACCTCTTGACCCGGCGGTGCCTCGTAAAATCACGTAATGAGAAGCAGAAGCGCTCGCGCCACTGATTCCCCTCCTCGCACAAGGGGGCCGAATAGCTTCCGCGCCGCTCGTGCCGGCTCTCCCCGTCCACGAGGATTGACCCACCGGCAACAGCTGCCCCCCCCCCCCCCCCTCGCCCCGATGCACCCGACGTGCACGAATTCAATCCCGATGCAGCTGCGATTCGAAAAAGCCGCACGTGCCACTCAGCCGATATTTATTGGAGCCGATAAGAATTGAAAATAATTTTGTTGCAGGTATGTTTATTTTTATTTTTTCTTAATCATTCTTCGTTAAATATATTTAGGACTGTTGACTGGTAGTGCGGAGAATTAATATAGATATTTATTTCTTAAGGCGGGGAATTAATTTCTTTTTATTTGAGTAATAATTGGGACTGATTTAATGAATTAAATCAGAAAGCCTTCGAGTAATTCCTTGAGTAATCCTATTGGAATCCTTAATAATAGCAGATCTTTTGAACGGCTTGACGGATCGTCATGAAATTTGTGGGATTATAATTTTATTGCAGACATTTTTTTTTGTTATCTTCGTTAACTGTATTTGAGACAGTTATCTAGTGTTACGCAGAATGAATACAGATATTTATTCCTTGTAGCGTGGAATTAATTTTAAACATTAAAACAACAGTTGGGACTTACTTAGTGAATTGGTCCTTTGAGTAATCTTTTGAGTAATCCCATTTTATAATCCTCAAAAACAGCGTATCTTTCGATCGGCTCGACGAATCGTCGCGAAATTTGCGGAACGTTTTGAGAGGGGTGACAGTCACATTTGAGAATCTTTTCGAATTTCTTCCGACATTTTTTTATAAACAAACATCAAATCGAATTTCACACCTAGAAAAGTCCGAAGCTTCTGCGCTTCGGACGTTCCACAAGTAACAAAATTAAAAATGTAATAACAATTAAAAGATCAGTCATCGATCGATAATCAATCGTGCGTCGATTGCTCAATATTTCCCAAGTATAAGCAGCACCAAACGAATCTCGAGCTGTCCGTCCTTCGCAAAAAAAAAAAAAAAAAAAAAAAAAAATCAAAAAAAGGTCTCATCTTTGGCCCGCAGCAACAGGTCCACCGGTATTTATCCATCGTACAAATTGCCGGTGCCCCGGCTCGCGGGGACTCTTAAAGTAAAAGTTGTGTTGCACCCGCGCGTCCTCGTCGCGATTTCGAAAGGACAAACGTGAGGTCGGCCCGGGCCCGAGCGTAGATGGTGCGAAAGAACGATCAGTAAAAAAAAAAAAAAAAAAAAGAAAAAAAAAAGGAAAACGGACCGATGTCCAGAGGTAGAGAAGACCTCTTCCGACTGCGCGCGGGAGCGGCGAGTCCGAGCGAGAGAGAGAACGGGATCGCCGGAGTGTGGGAAAAAAAGGATCCTGGGAGATCCTGGCGCATGCGGGTGTGCCTTGCAGGCATCGCGCCGCCCGGGGTTATTGAGGGCTCCCATTACCGGTACAACCTCCGTCAGCTCCGCTATCTTTCGCGCTATTGATGATCTACCGAAAGCAGATTAATGATCGAAACTCGGCCAACAAATTGCCGCGGACAGTGCGGTGGCGAACAACGGCCCGGACTCTCCCGGAGCCCCGGAGCTCCTACCGTTCGACCGATGACCCGAGACAAGGATCCTTTTAAATTCGAACCAAAAGCTTCGCGCACACCTATTTTTTTTCATTCTTTTATAACCCTCTCAACCCCTTCGCGAGCGTTAAGAAAACATTGACAAATTTCCGCTGATACACGCAGCGAAACAATCTTTTTCTCCTGTCTTAGGAATAATAATAATAATAATAATAATAATAATAATAATAATAATAATAATAATAATAAAGCAGCTCGATTTTATGCACGAAAAATCGTATTCTTGGGATTTAAGTGGAAGATTTTGGGTTGGGAGTAAAGAAATTGCTATATTCGTGATCATCGGGAAAAAATACATCGAATACAGCTTTGTAACAAAAAAAATCGAAGGAACAATGATTTTTCAATGTTTGAGCCACTTTTGGAAAAACGTCGATTTTCGTGATTTTCAAATGTCGATATCTCGGCTCCCAATCGAGGTAGGGAAAATCCGAGGTGCCCATCGTGTTCTACGGGAAAAAATACACAATATAAAGCCCTGTCCGAACTTTTATAATCCTTTTATCGTGCCGTTTGAGCACGTTGAAAAATGCAAAAAATGGACTCTAAAGGGGTAGGCTTGCAATTTTTCGACGATTTTTTTTTTCCTTTTCAAAAATTAACTGCCACGTATTCCGACGTATTTTTGCGCGCTGAACCCGAATCCGCCGGCCTTTTCGGCCTAAAGTACAATGCTACATTACGGGGCTCGATTTTATGGACAAAAAATCGTATTATTGGGATTTAAATTGAAAATATAGGGTTGGGAGTAAAATAATTATCCGCAAGTTTAAGAGAAATAAAAACTTGACGCTTATCATGCATTCAATCCCTTTATCGCCAACTAACTTCCCCCCCCCTCCCTCGCCCTCCGGTAATTTCTTCTCTTTCCTACCGTCCAAGAAACGCGCCTATTTCCCCCCCCATTAAAAGCGAAATTCCATTCCGCCTTCCTCCCGTCTCTCTCGGTGCTCCCAGCTCGGCATGCTTCGCTTCCCGGTTCGCGCGCGGGACTCCGAACGGTCCCGGCAGAGGGGTAAATAAAACATTGTCCACCGTGTTGCTCCGTCGCCCGCAATCTCCGGATAAAACTCCCCGCCATCTTGGATTCTTCGCCGACTCCTCGGGTTATTACAAAAATGCGGTACATGCTCGAGGAGCGTTCCCGATCCTCTTCGGGGCCTCCTTCAACCCCCCCCCCCCCCACCCCTCCCGCCTCTCTTCCTCGACTCTTCTCACTCCGTCGCTTCGGTCCATCTTTCCCCCCCGAGCCCCCTTCTCGCGTTCCAGCGGCTCTCTCTCTCTCCCTCTCGGGCGAAAAAAAATATCGTAATTGGATTCAATTGCGAGGCGTATATAGGCACATCTGCGGAGTGCAATTCGCCGAGCGCGCAATGCACCCAGGCGGGGTCCCCGTTCGTTGACGCGCCCTCGCCCTCGTTTCGCAAGAGCCAAGCGAGCGTTATTAACGAGCTCCTGGCCGCTTGTGGACAGAGCGAAGAGAATTTTATTTTTATCTTTTTTTTTTTTATTTTTTTAAATAAATAAAAATAAAAAAATAAAAATTGAGAAAAAAAAAACGCGTGGTAAGGTAAGGAGCGTCCGATCGGATCGCTCCAATCGAGGGGGGATTGGACTCTGGCGCACCTGTGCAACCCTCCGCCTCTGGTGTGCGTGTGTCTGCGTGCGCGCGCATAACTTTGTGCGATTCCTCGTCTCTTTATACTTAACTCTCGAAGAGCCAAGATTTATCGCCTCATTGAACTCCGATGCACCCGAAACGCTCATCTCCTCTTTGCACGCTGAAGACACTCGACGATTTATTCCCGTGGATTTTGTGATTTATTCGACACTCGTTGATTTTTTTTTCTGTTGTTTTTTATTTTTATGAGATAAATTGATTTGGATCGGCGATCGACGATGATCTGTCGTCTATTGTGTGGCTGAGAGGATGGAGGAATTTTTTTGTTTCTTCTTTTTCTTTTTTTTTGTTTCTTTGATTAAAGTTTTTTTTTACAGTGGCTCTTTGAACCGCGTCTCTTTAAATTTTCGCTCGAAGCGGGAATCTCCTCTCATGTGTGTGCGTTGACCCCCTGGCTAAGTGTGCCCACCCATGCGGCAAAAAGGGGTAAATTCAGCCCCGTTTCGAAACTTTATCTATGCTATGGGTCGCAGTCCCGATTGTTCGGGGCTACCAGCGAACCGAGAAAATCTACTAACCCCGCTTTCTTGCCGTGGAGCTTTGTCGTGCAATAGTAGAAATAGTAATTGCGACGTAAATTGCACGCTTCTGTTATTTTCGAAAAAAAAAAAAAAAAACATAGAATACAATAGCGTTGGTTAATCGTTTCGCGAGGCAAGCCTCTTAAAGACACCTTGTTCCAAAAATACAACGACGATTACCAGAAACAAGATACAGCAAAAATTATGAGAATGAGAATACAAGAAATGAAAAAATTTTCCAAAGAAAAGATACGAAATCAAAGATTTTACAAAGACGATGTAACGAATAAAAAATTGTACAACGAGAATATAACAAACGTAAAAATTACCTAGAAAATATAACGCATATAAAAAAAACATGTTAATAATGCGATTCGTCTATTGTTGCCCACGCGCGGCAGTAAAATGTATCTCCGGTGGCTGTCTCGGTGGATACCTGTCGTGTCGAATTAATTGCCGCCATTAAATTAGCACAGAAAAGTGGATAATTCGTGATCGCGCATTTGCGGTCTGTGTCCGTGCGTATTCATTGAAACGTTGTTCATCTCCGAGTCTTCCCTCGCCGCCCCCTGTGTTAGCGGGTTTCATCCCGGGCGCTTCGCTCGTCGTATAACAGCGTCTCTCTATCTCTCGCGCTCGCTCGTCTTCCGGCCAAGGTGCGCAAGACGCTCGGCGTCGGTTTTATTACCTTAGTAAAGCGATCGTAAAACGCTCGGGCGATCGTTCGACGATGGAAGCGACAACGCGATAAGCCTCGGGCGATCCGAGATCCAATGCATATACACTATACAGTTAACGTATAGAAAGAAGCGCACACGAGCTTCGATTTCTTAGCGCTGCGCTTCTGCGCATGCGCGCGCTCTCAGCTACGTAGTACAACCGTGTTAAGGAGGAATAAAATAAAATAAAATAAAAGCAGGGTGGTTACGCTCGTATAATCCTTATGTACGAAGAGTGCTCGTACACTGTTCGTACTCGCTTCTCGGTGCTAAGCGAACGATCGAGCTCGGCCCACGGTACAAAAAGATGAAACATAGAAAAAAAAAAAAAGAAAAAAATTGACAGCAGCTCGCTTCATCCGGAGATCGGAGAGCAGAAAGCTCGGAATATTAGATTTTTTTTCTTTTATTTATACCAGTGAGCAGATAAAAAGTGGAGGATACAAAAATTTGAAACTTGTTTCCGATCGACGAACGAAGTGAAGGTAAAGGATTTGGAAAGTTGATAATTAGACTCCAAAGGTTAACAAAATCGAGAATAATTGAAAAGGGAGGAAATAGAAAGCAGTTTACGTTAAACAATAATTATTCCTGAAAACAAGATGATGGTGGAAAATTTTGATTTTTTTTTACTCGAACTACTAAAAGCATAAAAAATAAAATCGTCAAAATCATTCGGCAAAAAATTGCAAGGTACGAAGAAAAAATTGGCTCCTCGAATAATAATAACATATTCTCCGCGCTACAGCTGCCGCTTACGTAATATCTAATAAGCCTACGAGGCTTAAATTGATATAATTTGATAAGCGCTGAAGGGCTCGTTCATACATAGTACGCGCGTTTATGGATCGTGTAGTATATTTAAAGCGATTTTCCCGCTCGCCGGCCCATGCGTAATAGCCTCACGTAATATCTCTCCCATCGAATTATTGTAGTTAAGCGCGATATATATACAAGCTCGCGTATGCGAACCAGTTTATCAACGCGCCGCTTCATCGAGCCGGTAATTGAACGATATTCGACGAAACGGCGCGACGAGGAAGATACGGGGAACGAAAGCCGGACGGCCGGATTAAAAAATCTTTCGCGATCCGTTCCCGAGCGTCGCGCACGCGCGTTACAGATATCCTCGTCGCGCGCATGCGCGGACGTCTCGGATGACCCCTTCGCCGACGAGAGATTGTTTTACGACGTGCGTGCGGAGCTGCACGACGAGAGAGGCCGAACGGGAGATAAATAAAGAAATCGAGTGACGGAGAATGGCTCGATATAGCCGAAATTGGCTTGTCACCGAGCGGAATCCCTTCGTCATCGAAGAGGCAAGATGTCAAGCGTGAAACGACGAGGCAACGAAAAGACGAACGATCGGAACGCTCGAGGCTCGCGACTGATTGAGCGGTGAAAAATCGCGCGATCACCGAGCTACGATCGTTCTCGGGGAATGAGAGACTGCAGGCTTGTGTCACTGCGAATGATGCAATGGTCGATAGAGAACATTTTTTTTTTTTTATTATATTTTTTTATTTATTTATTTTTTAACGAAAGGGTTAATGAATCTAAGAGGCAAATTCGAGCCTTTGAAGTACGGTGTGGTTTAGTAAGAAAGGTTTTTACACTTAACAAACGTTTCCCGTCCAGAAAAACCCGCAATTTTTTAACTGGCGATGATTCGTGTTTTTTATTTATTTTTTATTCTGGATTTTTGTGGATGGGCCTTTTTATATGTATTTTTGATGTACGGTTCTTCTTTACTGGCTGTGTCTTCCGGAGATGAACAATTCCGATATTCCGAATTTTTAAATAAACAAAAATGTTTTCAGTGTATAAAAATCCATGTATTGGAGGATTGATTTAAAAATTGGTAAATACACAAATTTCGCCTGCCTTTCGATCCTTCTTGGACGAGTCAGTAAGTGAGTGGTCTGAGGTTCGAAAATGACCGATACACGGAATGGGAGGTAAAAATCGTGTTGGAAAAAAAGTATTATTAGAAATTCGTAATCGTCGCGCCTGTCGTTCATCGCCAAGATAATCCGTACCCGAGCCCAGCATCCGGCAGGCGAGCGAGAATTTTTCCTGCGAAAGTCCTCGCTGCGTAAAGAATCCGTGAATGGATGTCGATGTCCATCTTCGATCTCGGTGGACTCGGGAAGGTTGAAGAAGTTACCCGGGAACGCATACAATGGAAACCCTGAGACCTTTTTCTCGTTGGTCCCGTGACATAAAAATTAGCCCTGCCGAGGTGAGCGCTACCGTAATTGCCGGATCGTCGCTCGGGAAACTACTTTTCCAATGCTCTTAAGGACTCTATACATAGGTATATCGCCTATAGAGAGGAGCTTCACGCTCGATCATCGGTAGCTGAATCGACTCGCGCGAATCCGTTTTACCGTGGTTCCTGCACTTTGGACGAGGCACTGGACGAAATTGGGGCAAAATGGACTACTTTAACCAATTTTCAACGGAACGTATGGTTGGGCAAAATGGACCACCCTAACAATTCTTTCACGGGAAATATGGTGGGGCAAAATGGACCACTGTAACCAATTTTTTACGGGCCATATGGCGGGGCAAAATGGACCACTCTTAAAGAAAGAGCAAATTTGGTCGTAAATGGAGGACACTGGTCCGTTTTACCCCGAGTTTCGTTCCGGCTCGCTTTTCTCGCTATGCGGTATATTGAAAAATCTGTAGAAGACCTATAACGCGCAATAACGTCGAACTCTCCGAATCGTTGACCGTAAATTTCGAGAATCACAGCTGCGGATCTTCGGAACGAATTGCTCGGTGACGGGACTGTGGCGGCTTTACAAACACCCACGTCGTAGCCGCGTCTACGTAATAACTTTTCTTTTACACCAGAGACACTTCTCGTAAACAGATCGATGATCGTTAGATTTTGTTTCATTAGCGAATTTCGGCTGATCTCA
This sequence comes from Stenichneumon culpator, assembly GCA_964017025.1. Lineage (NCBI taxonomy): Eukaryota > Metazoa > Arthropoda > Insecta > Hymenoptera > Ichneumonidae > Stenichneumon > Stenichneumon culpator. The sequence goes on along the minus strand of OZ024779.1, from coordinate 10,850,139 downwards.
GTTGCATTTGTTTTGACCCAAGTAAAACGTTATTTTCGCGATAAGACAAGAATTCTCAAACGCTCTTTCAGCGTCATAATCTCGAAGCAAACGTGAATCCACCGCAAACCTTGAAATACATAGATTTCGTTTTTTTTTCAACCCCCTCAAAAACAAACACAAAACGAAGTTTAAACTTCTCAATTTCAACCCTACCTTTGGCACTCAAAAAAAAAAAAGGTAAGTTAATAATTTTTTATTTTCACTTACCGCCGATGTTCGAAGAAAATGAGTAAAATCGCGATGGTAGGTCCTATCCTCGGGTACGATATCCTCGAAGTGTTCGATCCTTTCGGGACGCGTGTCCGGGTCGGAGGCATCCTGTCATCGCCTCGGCTTGGCTCCTCGTCGTTCTTCCCACCGCCAATTACACGATCGACACTCCTTTTCTGCCACTTCAAAACGACTCTACATACGCGTGTTTACAGTACATACATGTACCAAATATATATAAAACATACGCGGCAAAGTCCTCGTCAGCGGAGTCGTCGCACCCCTTGCAGCTCCGCGAGGGTGGAGCGGGAGGAGGGGACGAGGTCGCTGATACTACTCGTGGTAGCTGCGGCGAGGAACCCCTTTAGCTTTGCACACCCACCCGCACGAAAGGACCCTCTCTCGACGCTTCACCGCGAGTCACTCTCTTTCCTTCTTTCTTCTTTTTTTACTCCTCTTTCCTTTCCCCTCTTCTATATCTCAATCGGCAGCTCTGTTCTTTTTGTGTGTGTGTGTGTTTTTTTTTTTTTTCGTTTCTGTTTCACCCGACCACGTCGAGGTTGAGCGGTCCCTCTGATCAGTGCGGCGTGGCACGCGTCGAGGAGACTCGGTACTTAGCCCCGGGCACCGGCGCGTTCTGCTTTGACGTTCGTCAACGTTCGAGAGCTCCGCGCGCTCACGCCAATCTGCCTTCACTGAATCCGCACATGGGTAGCTCGTTTTATCTATCTCACTTAGGGTTGTTTTTTTTATTATTTTTTATTTTTCTCTCCGGCGCAATAAGAGAGGCCCGCAGGCTCGAACTATTCGGTCGTCGTCGCGGGATAAGCGGTTGGATCCTATCGAAGCCCCGGTCCTTTTTTCCCCAATTCTCGTCACCGATATTTGGGCGTCGTTTCGTTTTTATTATCCCTTGGCGAGCCGAGTTTCCGGGGATCCGGCAGACGCCATTTTTGTTCGGTCCGTCTCGACGATCATCTCTTCGGACCTTCCCTTTTTCACCTCGGAGTCAGAAACTATCACTTCGGACCGGTCGCCGGATCGCGGATGATCGATCGTCGATCAATGAGCGACCTTGATAATCGCGGTTTGTCTTCGCAGCTTCCGGTTCCAACTTGGTTGCGCGCGGGCCGCGCGAACTTCACTCATCAACGTCCGTCCGAGCTCTGATCGACGTTAACCGTATTCGAGAAAAACTCTCGAAGAAGAGGGGCCTCCCTTTCCGGTACGACGACACCCGCGACGAGCGCACAACAACCGACTTCGGTGTATATTTGTGGGACGAAAGTCCCGGTGCGAAGGAAAAACCGGGCGACGGAGAAAGAGAGAAACGTTTTCCCGGGGCGGTAGCGTGAATTCGTCTCGGCGCGGTGAGTCAGGTAAAGAGGGCGGGGGTCCGAGGAGCCCTGGTAGCGCGCCGGGACCACTGCGGCTTCGACGTCAGCCGGAGAAGGACCTCTTCGTCCTCCTCGTCTTCCCCTCTTTCCGTTTCCTCCCGGACCGGCGAACGTCTCCGGCCCGCGTCGAACTTCCGGTCTGTGGCGTATGGCGGCGATGCTCGCGGCCCAAGTGTCAAGCCCCAAAATAAAATAAAACTCGCGGTTCGGCTGGCGGGTGGGCCCAGCTGGGGAGAGAGATATTTCCTCCGTCTCGACCTCTCCACCACCTTTTCCCTCCCTTCCCTCCTCCGATTCCTTAGCTGTCGGCGACGACGCTTCCTCCTTCCTTCCTCCCCCTTGGACGCCTCATCTTTCCGCTCCTCCTTCTTCCCGAGCTTCTTCCACCTCTCTCAGCGCCTGCTAGGGATTCTATGCACGCCTTCGTCCGCCGCTTCTATCTTGACCCGAGTGTTAACAGTAGTGGCCGACTTGTCGCAGGACCAAGTTCGAGTGTGCCCGATCTGCAGGCCTGATCCGGAAGTTCGATTGCCAGTCTCTTCGGTTCGGGACCAAATCGGCTCTCTTTTCCCCAACCCCAGGCGAGTTGGTTTCTCTCCGTTGATCGCCGGTTCGCTTTGATTCCAGGGTCAGGATCGCGGGTAATCCTCCTTCCCGCGACGGACCAGTTCCTCCGCGGCTCTCGTCTCGTCCCACAAGAACAGTCCCAACTCCCTCACCCAAACAGTTAAGGTAACAAGTAGGGAAACCAACGAATCCTAACGAGGAGCGGAGCGGTGTCCTCATCCGCGGTTTCCTACCGTCCGGACAGAGAATCGCGACGGATGTGGATTCACTGCCGTCGTTAAAGCGCCGGGAGCCCCGAGAGCCCGGTGACGACTAGCAAAGACGAGGAAAGAGATAGATCTGTCAGGGAGATCAGTTCTGTCTATGATGAAGCTCGGTGCGCGCAGTGCGCGCGGGACACGCGCGCGCGGATGCCCTCCTGGCCTTTCTCTCTCTCTATGTCGCTTCTTCCTCTCCTTTATCTTCCATCCTCGTTCGACGGTTGGTCGCTCGTCGTCGGCGGCTTCCCATAGGGAGAGAGAGAGGAGCGACAGGGAGAGAGGAGAGGCCGGGAGACGAGCGGGTTGCGTACTCTATGCCGGGGCGCTTCGGTGCGTCCGTGTGGTTCGCGTGCTGCTGGCGATGATGGTGCTGCCTTGGTCCGTGGATACGACGACTAAGAACCGTCGGGGGCCCCTCTGGAGGTACCCACGACCATCGCAACCCCCCCCTCCACACCGTACGGATTCGAAGACCATCCACTACCATACCCGGCCATTCGCCGGTCCACCACCACCGACTTCTCCTCACTGCGGCCGCGGCGCGGTTCCGAACGACGGAGGTTCACGAACAACCGACGGCGCAAACAAGAACGCCACCAGTGAGACTGGGAAGATCGTGGATGCGGCTTACACTGCCGAGAGCCGAGCAGCCCCTGGAAGGAAATTCGAGAGGGAATCTGGATGAGGGGAGAGTAGGGGCAGGGGCGGTCCTGCTGCAGGGAGAATGTGCACAGGGAAGCTGCGGGGATCTTGAGATCATCCGGAAAGTTGAGAGAGTAGCCAGCTAAGTGGGAAAACGGAAGGAGACTGAGGGCAGCGGGTGTTGGGCTGGGATGGGATGCGATAGGTGACTCTTCTGAAGATAACGCTGTCATTAGGGCGAGTAGATTCAGTTTTCGTTTGGTAGGATGACCCGGTCGTTGAGATCTGGTCCTTTCGCAGATTCATCTCCCGAAGGGTTGTCCGATGGGCTATCGAATACTGGGATATCGAATAGTGGCAAGTTTAGCATGCCGCGCTTTTATTTGGCACTCTTGAATTTAGCATTCCATTTTACTTTCAACACCTTCCTTCCGTTATATCTACCTTGTTTTTACAATTCTTTTGAGTTACGAATAGAATCTACTGGCCATTAGCATTGCCATTGGGGCGAAAAAAATCATTTTTCGTTTTGTAAGAAGATCTCTTCATCGAGATCCTCATCGGGCCTTTCTCGGATTCACCAGAGTATCGAATACCGGCGAAGTTGGCCCCGATCAACGAATCTTCGCCATTCCGTGCATCCGTCTTGCTCATTACACCTTCCTCTCGTTGAAGCAATCTTATTTTTACAATTTCTTTGATCTGCGAATAGAATCAACATCTGGACCACGAATGATCTCAGCATCTCACTTGGTCCCGGACTTGTCCCGGAATCGCGTTGTCTCTACATAGTTCCAAGTTTTCGAGAACCCTCGCTCCTCCGTGGGCTCTTGTTTGTTCGGTGTCCAGTTTCCTCGGAGCTGCGAGGTGGAAGACACTTTCTCGGATCCGTCTGCGCGTTAAGAGCGGCGCGAAAGTTTTCGGGGGTTCGGCGCGGAGGTAGGAACGATTCTCGCCGCGCGCGCGCGCGCGCTTTTCGTTTTGTCGGGGGTTGCTCTGGACAACCCTCGCGCAACTGCGAACGGATAAGCGAACGGAAAGAGAGACGGACGAAACCGAGCGACGAACCACGTGATCTAGTGGGAGGAGCTCTACTCCCATCCCTTCGCATCTATCCACCCTCTTTCGAGTATTCAATTGGCATAATTGCAGGCTTATCTCCTTCCCTCCAGCATCCGGGGGCCTTCTGGCATTCACTGCTTCGCTCACTCTCCCCCGCTCTCCGTCCTTCTCTGGCTCTTTCTCCATCCCCACCCCTCGACCCTTCATCCTCGTCGGGCTCGTCGCTTCTCCCTCTCCTCCTCCTCGCCGTGCCTGCCGGCCCCCATTCTCCCGCGACTCTGGACCGCGATGCCAATCAAAAGTTAACATATCTGCACGGACATATGTAAAAAAGAAAGTGAAACATATTGTATCACATTACGCAATAATATTATACATATATTAAAATATATAGAATATTATTACACTGGATTGTATTTTGGTACCGTACATTTCGCTATCCGTTCGAAAATTGATCATTTTTTTTTACATTAGATACACATTTTTCTATACTAATTTCATCTTCGTCATCGTTAATATAATGTTGCCCTCCAGAAAATGTTTGGTCATTTGTTTCTATTTTCTCAAATTTTCGTACTCGTTCGATTTGGCAACTTGACGGAAGGCAATAAAAAAGTGAAACGTATTGAATCATATTTTATAATAACATTATGTATATTAAAATATACATAATATTGTCATATTTTAGTACTGTAAATTTCGTTATCCGTTCGACAATTGGTACTTTTTTAAATATCGAGTACACACTTTTCAATCCTAGTTTTATCATCGTCAATATAATGTTGCCCTACCAGAAAATGTTTGGCAATTTTTATATTTCATTTTTTATTTATTTGCTTCAATCCCTGTACTCGTTCGATTCGGCAACGTGGCTGAAGCCTCCTTAATTTGCATAGAGCGGAGTGTGATTGAGGAACGTATAATCAACCCTTGGATAGAAGGGTGCTTCCGTCGATGAACGAGTCGAGTGCGCCCACGACGGAAAATTATTTCATCGGCCACTCGCGCTCTCGGGCTCGATGCTACAGCGATCGGGTCGCTGGAGGCGATTAGCAATTAGCTCCTGTTCGGCGGGATTGTGTCCTCGTGTGTACATATAAATCCCGGCATCGACGACTCACCCTCGGGCCGCTCCTCTTGTCCGGCACGTGCTCGTCGTCGAAGATCAAACGAAGCGACTCTCATTCCCGCTCCTGCGACTTTTTCTCCAACATCTACCCGAGGGTTTCAGAGTTTAAGGCGAGCTCTAATTTTCGTACATGTCGATTGCACTTTGCACCCTTGTTGCAACACTTTAAAAAATCGAATCAATTCAACCCAGTACGAGAAATGATTCGCCAGTTTGGAAAGGAAACGAAATTTTACGCCCATCTTCCCCCGGCTATTCGTAAAAATTCATTAATCATAGATCAATTCGGATGGACGTTTTTTTTTTTCATACAATAGCGTTGAAACGATTTCGACGGCACGATGACTCTCAGGTTCGAACTTCCGTTCAAATATTTCTGGACGGTTTTATTCAACCACCACTGGTGGGACGATTTTGGAATTATGTTATTTGTAATTATGATGAAATTAAGATTAGCCATTAAGCGGTTGACAAAAATGGCAATACTAATTATAATTCGCGTTGGCACTTTTTAAAAATTATTAAACTTAAAATCAATTTTTTTTTTTTTCATACTATAGTATTGAAAGGATTTTGACGGTGTGATTACTCTCAGGTTCGAACTTACATTCAACATTTCCCGAGAATTTTATTCAACCTCGACTCGTGGGCGAATGTTGCGAATTGTTCGTCATTTTTATAAAATCAACATTTTTCATTAAGAGTTGACAAAAATGATAATAATAACAGTAATTCGCATTGGCACTTTTTTAAAATGATGTAGACTTAAAATCGATTGATATTCGTCAGTTCTTTTTAGTGAAAGTCGCGACGTTCGTGTCATCCAGCGATAAAAGTAACAGAAGCTGAAACAGGCACTAAAAGAGATCCGAGGATTTAAGATCGAGAGATTTAAGATGGGAACATCGAAAAATATTCCTCCACTATATAATACCGTACGGGAGAGTCGTCTCTTATTTCGGGGCCTGTTGACCGTCCGTCATTCGGTATCTCGTGGAAGGGGACACTGCATTACTTATCGAACGATATCGGGACTATCGAGTGTCCTGGGGAGAGCCGGTGTGGCCCGTCCTGATCCCAATGGCACGCGAACGGTCCATCGAGACGATACGATCGAGGCTCGCTCGATCATCCCATCCCGGTCCAACTTATAGCGTTATTAGCGAGTCGCTTAGTCCTCGAGTCTCGAGATACGCTAATTGAGCAGTTACGGATTTTAAATTAAATAAAACATTCGAAACTATAGAGCAAAACAATTTTTACGGTACACAATCATTATTATTATTTTTTTGCAAATTATTGTTATTATTTGTATTTTTTTGCTAATACTTATTTTTAAAAATATTTTTTCGTAGTGATAATATTATTAAAGATGTACACTTTTTTTCTTCATATTTATTACTCATCGAACGATATCGGGACTATCGAGTGTTTTCACAAAAATAATTTTTATTTTTGCTAATTGTTATTCTCTTGAAGTAATAAATGGGTTTATTTATTTATTGCAAGGAATACGCGTCAAGCCCTTTTTACATCAATATACATGCGCAAATGGTGTAAAGTGCAGTAAGCTCTACAACATTTATTCAACTTTGGCTCTAAGGCCAACAAAAATATTAGGACTATAATTTTTTTTTATTTCACGTTAACTTGAAACTATACAAATCGCCAGTGAGGTGAGAACGATGAGTCGTCCAATTTCGAGGCCGTGCATCCTCGGATGTACACACCGGTACGCAATAAATTATATAGACACGACCCGCTAGTGACGGACTTCCGGCGGAATTTTATCGTTCCGTGAAAACTTTAACCGCGACGAGTAACGGAGCTTGTTACTTGTACAACGACTCTCGACCTCGAGATAAGATACCAGGATACGGAGAAACAGAAAATTCATATCGGTGACGCTACACCGAAACTGCGTAAATTCATTTTTTTTTAATTCTTCAATTTTTTGGAGAAAGTAGAAAATGAGCGTAGGTGAATCGATCGTTGGTGGGCTTCATCGGCTCGTATAGATAATTGCGACAAGGGAAGTCGCAACTCTTGATGGAAAAATATTCGTAAAAAATTTATATATATGCAGATATATATATATATTTTTTAAAGGAGATGGCAGTCGGGTTAATTAAGCAATTACGATGGCTCGACGATGGTCTCGAGGCAAATTTTGTGAGTGAGCCATTACACAAGATTGCAGCCGTCTACGGTGAAATAAAATACACGAGAAACTAATAATAATTAAGATACCTCTCTGTGACTTTCGATAATCGATGATCGTTTTTTGTTTTATTCTGTATTTTTTCTTTAACATCGTATGGAAATCGATATCACTTTGCCCGTCTCGCAGCAATAATGATACGGACGAATTTATTACTATCAAAGATAAGTCGGCGAAGCCGAAACATACATAGACGAAATCTATGAATATTCATGTTGCGTTTTTTTTGTAATATTTATTGTCGTCTATTAGCTAGTCGAGCGCGAGTTCGACCCACGCTCACTAAATATTGACTCTCCAGCGTCGGATCGGGGACGGTTTTCTACTTCGGATCGATCTTTGATCTACAACGGACTCTCGAATACGTGATCGCTAGTTCGTGTAGGCTTTCCTAATAAGATGTGGAAGCTGATTCGCACTTTTTGTTTTTTTTTCCCTAACAAAAAATCGGACGAATAGACGGAGGAACGAATAAACGGTGGGACGAATAGACGGAGGGACGAATAGACGGACGAATAGACGGAGGGACGAATAGACGGAGGGACGAATAGACGGAGGAACGAATAGACGGAGGGACGAATAGACGGAGGGACGAATAGACGGAGGGACGAATAGACGGAGGGACGAATAGACGGAGGGACGAATAGACAGAGGGAAGTATAGCCGGACGGAGGGACGAATAGATGGACGGAGGGACGAATAGATGGGCGGAGGGATGAATAGACGGACGGAGGGACGAATAGATGGACGGAGGGACGAACATATGGACGGAGGGACGAACATATGGACGGAGAAACGAATAGATGGACGGAGGGACGAATAGATGGTCGGAGGGACAAATAGATCGACGGAGGGACGAATAGATCGATGAAGGGACGAATAGATCGACGGAGGGACGAATAGGTCGATGAAGGGACGAATAGATCGATGAACGGACGAATAGATCGATGAAGGGACGAATAGATCGACGGAGGGACGAATAGGTCGATGAAGGGACGAATAGATCGATGAACGGACGAATAGATCGATGAAGGGACGAATAGATCGATGAACGGACGAATAGATCGATGAAGGGACAAATAGATCGATGAAGGGACGAATAGATCGTCGGAGAAACGAATAGATCGATGGCGGGACAAATGGATCAATGGACGGACGGACGGACGGAAAATGTTTTTTGTTGTATTCTAGGATGTCCAGACCATAATCTGACAGTCGAATTTTTTATTCAATTGCAATTTCATATTTCGTATGCGATGACAACGCAAAGCCAGCTTTGGATGATCATATCTTAAGAACTGATAGAGTCAGAGAGCTCCGGCTGGGCTCAAAATCTTCCGCAAGTGGTGCTCCGAAACATAGATCTTGCTTTAACTTAATTAAATCTGTTCTTTGTGAAATTATCAACGTCAGAGTGCACAGTAAAAATTGCCCGTCCCAACTTAAATTATTCATTGAGCTTCTCGATTCTGCGTCTCAATCGATCTTTTCGTTTCGTTGCGACGCACGGCTTCGACTGCGGACAGCACGCTGCGCTGTGCCTTCCCCGAAGACCGAATCGTCCCCGGGGACGACGAGAGAACGGAGCGAGAGTTCGTGAGGTAAGTCCGGCGAGCCGGAGGGAAGGGAAAAAGATCATTAACAATGACCGGAACAGATCGGGAACGAGCGAACCGAGAGGTTTTCATGGTCTCGCGTCCGATCGTTTCCGGGAATCGGAACGTTGCTCCGGGCGTCTTGGTTCCAGATCAACGAACTAACATCGGAGCGAGCGATCCACCGGTGTCTCGCGTGACCTAACAAAAATAACGCAAAAAGCCCCAAGTCGAGGTGTGTAAATCGTTTGGTTTTTTTTTTCCTCTTCACGATAAAATAGTCGTTCGCGCGGACGAATCTTTTCCGCGAAAAATCGACGCGCCGTACGGCCAGAGGCAAAAAAAAGGTGCCACGAAAATCTCGATTGGACAATTGAGATGTCGATGGACTGTTTGAACTTCAAAAGCGGTGTGAGGAAAATGACCAGCGGAGATCGATGAAAAAAGGACGAATATCGGTAAAAATTTGAACGGCCGTTGACACCGGAAGTTTGAGAAAATTGTTTTTTTTAACCTGAGTAAATTGAATATTTGACGAAAAGCGTTTGCGATAAAGGCGAAGGCAGACCGCAGGTCAGACGAGTGGGCGGTTAGAAATTCGATATAAAAATTTAGAAAAAATAAAAAAATAAAATAGAGCCCGCGAAGAGATACCCGATAAAAAGAATATTACAAAGAGATACCCGATAAAAATTCCAATAGTCCGTGGACGATAGTCTGGAAATCCGAACGATTCGCGCAGTCTGGAAAGTTATGGGAGTTATGGTGATTCATGGAGCGCCCGTAGGACGATCCACGTGGAAGGTGGAACGTGGGCGCGGGAGAGTCCGAGCTACGCGAGGAATGCTTTAATAATGCATTCCTGATGAACGAAAGCGCTTTCTCTCCGCTCTCCACGATATTATATTAATCGCGGTGTACGCGATCCAGGAGAATTTCCCGCTCGAACCGCGACCATTTTCGTAATATATTACGTAATATTTTTTTCGGTAACAATCTTTACAATAATAATATCGATATTGATGATTACTATTACTATTGAGACAAAAATTAATAATAAATAATAAAATTAATAATAATGCGGAGAGACTGCAATTTTTCGGTATTTTTCTCTATCTTTTAAAGAAAAAAAGTTAATTAGTTTATTCGAATTTGGCAGATTCCGATTTATTTTTGTTCTTGTTCATGGTAGTGATAATATTAAGTATGGTAAACGATATCCTTAATTACAAGACTCTTCTAAGTGCCATTATAATGTTTAGATGTTACAGAGGAGAGCGGGGGAAAATGGGACAGTGGGGCAAAACGAGACAGCGGGGGCAAACTCAGTTGTCCAATAATTTTTGGATGCCCCATTTTGTCCCAACGATACATCCGGATTTTCCACACCGTTTTGCCCCGCTCTCTCGTATATACATAAATATCGTCTAGTAAAGGGGATCTAAATAAATAAATAAATAAATAAATAAATAAATAACAACAATTAATTGATTAACATTGTCGATATTGCTAATATTACTGATAATAATAATCTTAAATATAAAAAAAAAAAATCTCTTCGATCTCACCGAGGCTGGAATTTCGTTAAAAAAAAAAGAGTTCCGTTCGAATATGATTAACGACATTCGCTCCGGTGATCGTTAGTAAAATCGAGCGTACGCGATACGGCTGCCTGATCGGCTAATTGATCTAATGAATTAAAAGCCGTCGACGTTGTTTGCAGTAGCTAACCGATAACACGACAGGAATGATTAGTCCGGTCGATTTAGTCCGCGTATAACGAGTGTAACGAGACTGAGTGATTATCTTATCGGGTTACCGAGACCGACGGCAGATCGTGTCTTAATGTTTAACCGGCTATCGCCCTCTTTCGCTCTCGTCTCTCTCTCCCTATCTCCCTCGTGTGTTTCTAGCGCACGCTGTGCGAAACGCCAGAGACCGCCCACGAGCCGCGCCAACGCCGGGGCTCGTTCGCACGGATTTCTCTGTCTCGCACGTGCAAGATCTGAACGGTGCGTAATATACATGTACAGTCGGGGATTCATAATATCGTTAGTCTTTAACGCGCTGCACAGGCCATTAGAGTAACGGTTAATGCGGGAAGAGAGAGCAAGCGGCGAGCAAACAGGTACAATAACCGCTCTTCTATTATCGCGGCTTCTCTCCGCCCTGCAACATTGATCTTCACCGTTTAAAGGCAAACCCGTCTGCTCGATTACTAACGACGACACATTATCGAGTCGGTCAGGCGACACTTTTTCGTCGTTACACCCAATAAAAATATTCATTTGATTTAAATAAATATTTATGTGAATTAGGTCAATAGTTACTTAAATGAAATAAATATTTATTCAAATCAAATAAATATTTTACTTGAACCAAATAAACGGTGGCCGTCAAATAAATTATTTTTCTGGGTGCAGCAATTTGTATCGTTTGAAGGTCTTCGTTCTTTTTTTATATATTTTTTTTATTGCAATTCTATGAATCTGGAGGGTGAGCCATTGTGGCATTTATCGATGAATTCGGTAAGGAGGATTATCATTTTTTTAAAATTTGTTCGCTTTAATTTTTTATAATTAATATCGTTAGTTTTTGACGCGCTGCATAGGCCATTAGAGTAACGGTTAATGCGGGAACGGAGAGCAAGCGGCGAGCAAACAGGTACAACAACCGCTCTTCTATTATCGCGGCTTCTCTCCGTCGTGCAACATTGCTCTTGACCGTTTGAAGGCAAACCCGTCGTCGACTCGATGAGCCCGCTCGACACTGTTTCGTCATTATCAATTTGCATGATTTGAAGCTCTTCGTAATTTTTTTGAAAATTTGAATTCGAAGGACTATAATTTTCTCAATTTCTCCGTTTTGTAATGTAAAAAAAAGAAAGAAATAACAAGATACAAAAAACAATGACCGAATGCGAGGGAGACTGAAGTGTGGACATGATGAAGATCGAATGGCGAGTTTTGCCGCAATTCGTCGATCGAGAATCACGCCGAAATTGATTTAATTTGCATCGCTCGGACAAATTTGGGCTGATCGAAGAAATCGTAAAAAAAAAAAAGAAAAAATCGAATGCACCGGGACAATTGCAAATGGAACGGCGATTCTCATTCGATCGTTTGTGGAACACTGAATGACGTTGACAGAGGGTATCAGAGGAGGAGCGGCTGAACAAGGAGGTGGAGGAAAGTTGGATCGAGAGGGGAAGTGAGGAAGGGATTTATCGGCGGCCGAGAGAGAGAGACAGAGTGAGAGAGAGGGAGACCGAGAGAGAGCGAGCGGGCGAGCAGTCACGCTCGACGACGAAGCATTCGCGAGGTCGACATCAAATTTGCATACTCGATCTTTCTCGCTCTCTCGTCCGTAGATCGGTGGGAGGAGCGCCGCTTATTGCGCGGACTCGTTATATATTGCGAACATCGTTGCTTTACAACCAATCGATTCGCTCGTTTATTTTCATCGGCCATACCGTCGCGTCAATGAGTCGCGGATGAAAGATTCCCGGATCTTTTGTTTTTTGTTTATTCTTCCGAGATGTCACTTCCGGTGGAAAAATAATTTTTTTTAAACCGGAAATGACATCAAAGTGAAAAAAAAAATTGCTTTGCAGTATGTTTTTTTTTTTCCTATTTCAAAAAGTGTCGCTCTCATCCCTTCAATTTAACGATAAAATCAATCGCAGTGGGCTCGGAGCTTCGTGAAAGGGTTGTCATATCGGCAGGATCTTGCGAAGGGTCAGCATCGGGATGACACGAAAGTAGATCCTAATGGTAATAAGCAGTCTCTCGTGGGTTTCCCTGCGCCGGGCCACTATAATGCCCCGGTCTATATAAACTAATGCCTTATAAAACGTGCGCATGAAAAGGGGACTGGGCGACGCGTCCGCAGTACGACGGGAGTCTTTGATACGTTTTGTGGGAGCCAGACGAATTTATTTAATGCCCTACACCCCATCATTAGCCATTATGCTCGACGGGACAGTGCGCGGGGTCACCCTTGTGGAGTGCACAGTATAACCGAAATAAAAAAAAAATAAAAAAAAATACACGCACACTCACATACGTTTGGAGGGAACGCCCAATATCCTTTTCACCGCGCCGTTGGGAGACGAAGGGGTTGCGAAAGGGGCCCCCCTTTCTCTATACACGAGGTAAATCCAATACTCTGCCCGATCGTCGTCGTCGCTCCAGACCCGTAATCATCGTGTTATTAAATAAATTGATAATAGGAATTGGAGAAAAGAATTTTTTTTATTTTTTTTATTTTTTTAAGGGAATTATCGTCCCACGCTCTGGCGTGAATCGGGCCGGAATTTAGATAATGCGAGGGTACAAGTGCATTGTGCGTCCGCTGTTTCCGGTAGTTAATTGAGAGTTCAGGGTCAGTTTCTTGATTCGAGGGCTCTCAAAGATAATTCCTTTTTTTTTCGTCTTCGAGGCTGCTCGGAAGGAAATGCGGTCGATATTTAATTTTGGGAGTGTCTTTGATGGAAACTGCTCTTCAAAGGGTTAAAGATTGAGGATCGAGACTAATTAGGAACGTTATGACGTACGGTGAATTCTTAAAAAAAAAAGATCCGAAAAACAATGTAATAAATCATTACACTTAAAAAAAAAGTCTACGAGATTTTTTCTGATTTTGAAGTCGACAGAATTCTCATTAAAAAAAGCCATTTGTTACCTTTCTTTGTGTTACCAAATCCAGCAAACACTGCCAGAAGATCAATCGATCGAAATATGGATTATATTTAATGTTCAGAGAATCTTTGATCGAAACTGCTTTTCAAAGGTTGAGTAGAAGACTGGGGGCGAAATATTGAGGATCAAGCCTACTTAAAAACGTCATGAGGTACAGTGAGTTCTATTAAAAATTACAAAAAAAAAAAAAATTAACATGATAAATAATTACAATTACCGTTTAAAAAATCTGCGAGACTTTTTTCTGATTTTCAATTCGTCGGAGCTACATAAAAAAAAAAATGTTCCCTTTCTGTGTATTACTAAAAATCCAGCAAGCACTGCCAGAAAAGATCGACTCAACAGCCCCAAAAAAAGAAGAAGCAAACAAGCATTCTAATTCGAAAAAAGCCGCTCACTTCCGCGCCACCCGAGACTGCAAGACTTATCCCCAATTTTTTTCCGCGCTTCAAGAAGCCGCTCGATTGAGACGTTTCCTCGAACCTCCAATCTACCTAAGCATACCCGACCCCGTGTATCATATCGCTTCTCTCAGCTTGTAATTATGGATATCGTTCCCCATACATAATATTATCCGTATAAATAATATTGCATTGGAAGATAATAGATAAAAAGTGGGGGGGGGGGGGGGGGGTAGAGAAGATTGCTACCATGAATAAGAGCGAAAATAAATCGAAATCGGAACATATAAAAAACAGCTCAAAAAAAAAAAAAAAAAAAAGCAAAAGCATTCTAATTCGAAAAAAGCCGCTCACTCCCGCGCCACTCGAGACTGCAAGAGTTATCCCCAAATTTTTTTTCCCCGCTTCAAGGAGCCTCTCGATTGAGACGTTTCCTCGAACCTCCAATCTACCTAAGCATACCCGACCCGGTGTATCATATCGCTTCTCTCAGCTTCGCTCAATCGAAGTGGAAAAGCCTCTGCCCCGAGCGTTGAGAGGTGTATCGGCAGCGATCGGCTCGCGTGCTCCTTCCCCGACGAGTGCTCTTTCAATGCTACCGTCGATACCGATCCGCCACCGGTCTATCGCTTTCATCTCCCACCGGTGTGCACCAAACTCAATTCCGCAGCGTCTTCCTCCTCCGTTTTACAACGGCGCGCCAAAAATGCTACTCGAAACTCCACTCCGAAAATTCCACTTCATTGTTTACTCGAGTTGTAAGAGATACGCTCTATTATACGGCGAAGATCGGGGATTATACGGACAAGCTCAGAGCGACGGAAAGCCGAAGATCTTCGGCGCGCCTCTTCTTCGTCTTCGTCTTCCTCGCTCCTCTCATTTCGCGCGGCGTTCCGTTAAAAGCCACTTGTTGGCGTGCGTCCGTGCGTGATCGATTTCGCGAAGGTAAAAACGCGTACACGCTCTTGATCTCACCCGGGTTAATCTGCTTTCGGGGATCGCTGAGCGGCGGCGCGCATGCGCGAGCGTGCGCGCGCAGCCTCGTCAAGATAGACGCTTCCGCGCTTCGTCTCGCTCCTTCTCCTCCGCTTTCGATTATGTCTTCTTCCTTTTTTTCGTCTTCCCATTGTCCCTGCTCTCGCGCTCTCACGGGTACAAGGTGGAGCTGCAAGGAGGTATGCGTTACATGCACCTCGGACCTGGATGCATTATGGCTCGAACAAGAGACGCGTGCATCAACGGAAATTTGGGCCTGTGCCGTTATTCGCCATTATCGTCTTACACGGTTGTAATTGCTTGGAGATTCAATAAGGAGTTCTTGACCGAAAGCGTCCGCGATCTGCTTTTCGTCATATTTTTACTATTTTCCTTTTTTTATACATTTTACTTTATTTTTTTTACTTATAAATTCTACTACTATTTTCATATAAATTTTTCTATTATTTTATTATAAATTTAACTATTGTTTTCAGATAAATTTTACTACTTTTCAGGCAGATTCGATTGAAGACAAGTGAACGTAACTTCCGTTGCTCGGTTGTGTTGCTATGCACCCTGTTTATTAATAAAAGTGAGGGGATGTGTTCGGTCCGAGTTTTCAGATAATGATTTCTTCTGAACTAATAACCGCTCGACTATATCGATTTCATTTAACAAAGACCGTTAATTGAGGCCACGTCCTCACGAGAAGCTGCGCCACTGTGTCTTACAAATTTTACTACTTTTACTCTTATAGATTTTACTATTATTTTCTTGCAAACTTTATTATTAAATTTATTAAAAAATGTATTTAAAAAAAGGAAAAAAAAACTGAAAAGCACGGTTCATAATTTTTTTCCCATAGTGGGAAGTCTCATGAGGCAGAGTCATGAGAAGGAGAAAAAAAAATGGCTACGGGAATCGTGAATGGCTCGAACTCCTTTTCAGAGGGTTAAAGAATGAGGATCGAGACTAATTAGAAACCTTATGACGTACGGTGAATTCTATCAAAAATGATTCGAAAAAAATAAATTTTACTATTATTTTTTTACGCATTTTATTATATATAAGAAAACTGAAAAGCGCGGTTCATTTTTTTTTTTTCCCCGAAGTGGGAAGTCTCATGAGGCAGTGTCGTGAGAAGAAGAAAAAAAATGGTGGCTTCGGGAATCGAGAATGGCTGTCCGAGGGATTCTCTCCCGTGAACCCGGACCCACCGTACGGGACGTGTGTATTATGGGATTATATATCGTTCGCCAGCGGGTGTGAGCGGACGTTCCTCTTCGGCCACCATGCTCGGCTTATTGTGGCTCTAAGCGCCTGTCGGATACTCTCGGCTGTGGTCGCGAGGCATTCTCGATGGCTGCGTGTGTGTGCGTGTGCCCCATCGTGCGGACCAACGAGCGCAATCTGAATAAATACAAAAAGAGGAAAATAAAGATATAGACGAGGCGTGGGTGTGGCGGAGCGGGCGGGACCACGGCGCTCATTGCCACCTCCGAAGATCCGAAGAAGCTGTCCGATCTCGCGCTTCACAAGCCAACACTGCTATACTCATAATTCCGAGCTTCTCTCGGCCCATTTTTCATCATTAAAAAAATTATTTTCTTATTTTCTTAATTTTTTTTTCTATTTTTTTTTATGCTCAAGTTTGACCCCAAACATATTTTTCTTCGGTTGCCTCGAGGACGATTCGTCCCGGTTCCCGATATAGTTAAAGAGAGCGGGGCAAAATGGATTTAATTTGAGACGAGATTTTTATGTTTGTTTCTTTTTTTTTTAATTTATTTTTTCTGTCTTGAGAAATATTAATGAAGTGATCGGAGACGGTCCGTTTTGCCCCGCTCTCGTATGTGCCTCGACTCAGGAATGTGGATGACTCGGCAGATGAGGAATCCCGATCTTCCGCTTCATACATACGCGATACAGGCTAATAAACTATTTAAGCGTCGCTAATTTGCGTCAGCTTGAGTGATTGTGCTTGGAGCATTAAAGAATAAAAAAATTTATGAGAATTCGCGAAACTGCGGAGAACTCGAAACGTTGATTTACGCAGATCGTTAAGGATCATTTGGTAATCGGGACATCCGGCTATTAAGATTGCGCCCGAGGATCGGGATTTCGCGGAAATTCGTCATAGACCAAAAATATCTTTTGTTCGAACAATGATTTACATTTTTTTTTTTTTCGAAATCGTTCATCTTTTTATTTCTCCCAAAATTATCAGAGAATCGCTCGAAAATAAAATACGTTTTTTTGGTCCGCAATTGTCAAACTACCCCTTCATTTTTTAGTAAGTAACTGCGAGCAAGAATTGTTCGAGCCTTTCAATTTTTTTTTTTTTTTTTTTTTCATTGTAAGAAACTGCGCGTAAGAATTGTTCGAGCGTTTCTCGCGATATGCAGACAGTCGTATCGAGATCGAGGTATATCGGAGCTCGCAGCATCCTCGACGATCTCTCGACACGATCTACGATCCCGTCCTGTACATACCGTACCCAGTAAATACTACATATTAAAAAAAAAAACAATTAAAAAAATATTTAAAAAAAAATACAAAAAATAAAAAATCCTGTGAGCTATACTGTTGTCTCGCGCGATCGGACCTACCGCGTGCCGGCGGCTCGTGAATCTCGACGAGATGATGATCTCTCGCGCACCCCGCGAGGCGAGGGCTCCGGAGCCGCGGACGCCGGAGATCCTCTCTACGTGCCGTTCGTCCGCGGCACGATCGAGCCGCATCATCCTATTTAATAATCGTACAATGGACGAGCGCCTTCCCGAGATACCGATCTCGCGCCCCCACGAAAGAAAGATAAAGATATTATTGGCCTCTTAACTCTCTGTGTCTATACGCTCTCCCAGGCTTATATTCTCGTGTAATAACGCAATTAACACTTCTTTGTTCGGGATTTATACATGCCGGACGATTGTACCGAGATTTACCACGTTGCGCAAAATTTTTTAACGAAAATCGCATCGAGCGACAGTTCTACAATCGGTAAAAAAACAACTTTTTTTTATGTCCTATGCTGGACGATTGTACCAACATTTTCCGCGGTATAAAACGCAGTAAAAATTGGTATCAAGTAAAAATGCTATAATCCCTAAAAAATAAACAAACTACATGATTATTATTTTTTTTTCTACCGGTTCTGGTTTGCGTGGGAATTAGAAAATAAAAATCGGTCTGGAGCGAGAATTTTATGATCGCTAAAAAAAAAATCATTCTGTTTTTACTTCCGGTTCTGGTTTCCGTATCGAGGCATCGATGTTGGAGCACAACGACCGACATTGAACATTTCTTAAATTAAAAGAGCCAATGAATTTAATGGAAGTAAATAAAAGTAAATTCAGCATTTTTAGAATCAAATAAAATGATCGTCAACGTGAAAATTCCGAATTTTATTATTTTTTTCATTTTATTTTCAAGTTCTTTAAACAATACCGTATTTGCGGGAAGGCAAGAGAAAGCAGCGCGGCTGCGCGCGAGGAAGGCTTGACGTTTTGTTTATACATCTCGGTTACAGCTAATCGATCCAGCAGCGAAATGAGGCGTAATATAGAGCCGGGACCACCTCGTAAATAATCATTTGTACGGTGGAACGTTCCGTTACGAACTCGGTCCCGATTAAAGCTCGTGTGCGCGACGCGACGCTATTATGCTTTATGCCCTCGTCGCTGCCGCCCAGGTAGACCTCGTTATTACGCCGCGAGGCCGTGGCATCTCTCCTTTTGTAATTAATTCGTTCGGAGCCATATACAACCGAGTTGTACAGTATATACTATTCGTAATTAATTCGTCCGTGCGGTAGCTAGTCCCGCGCATGCCCCCGGGGGTTCCCACAAATTTAACGGTCTCCAACTGGCGACTCTTAATAATACTGCGCTATGATCATCAGTAGCTGGACACAAACAATTTTTCTTTTTTTTTTTCTCTGGACAGAAGGGTAAAATATGGTGAGATTAAACTTTGAAATTTTTGGTGTACTTCTCTGTTGGAAATTCTTTGATAAAAAAATAAAAATAAAAACGAGAAAACTAGCGTAGAGGATTCGAAATGTGAGATTGAAGGCTGAAATATAAACATCTTCGATACGGAGATGAATAAAAAATGTAATGAAACAAATTTTGAACGGATTGATTGAAATTTTGGGAACATGAACTTTTTGTTTAATGATCAAATTATTGGATTAGTCACTAGTGGGGACTTCTTTGATTCGAGTGAAAGGATTTTATGAGTGAAACTTTTCTCAGGCAATTTCGAACTGTTGTTCGTTTCCTGAGTACCGAGTTCTCAGATTTCGAAACCCACCTCGCTATTTTTATTTTCTTTGCGTACCTCTGCCGATTCGTCAAAGAAAAAAAGTATCGGCAGTATCGGTAGCGAACGCTTTATTCGGGAAAAAAATCTCCTCCAGAGTTTCGTTTACAAAATTCAATGACCGAAAACACGTCCGTACGACTCAATGCCATTGTCCCTGGATTCCCCGAGCGGGTAGCTAAATCTCCCAAAAAGACGGAATTATCTCTTAATAATCGAGCTAATTCCGCTCCTCCGCTTCCGAACTCTAGAAATATCTCAAAAAAAAACATTATGAAAGGGAAAATATTTTCTTTATGCTTTGTAAGAAGATTCCTCGAATTAGCGATTTGGGGTCTTCGGTCACTGTCGGTAGAGACAAAGAGCTAATTTTCACAAATTTGAGGTTTCCTTTTATGTGTCGAAAAAAAAAGAAACGAAAAAAAAAATTACGAGGTAGTCGAATACGTGGCCAGGAACGATTATTACATTTACTGCCTTTATCGTCGAGCGCGAACGAAATTCCGAGCCCGGAAATATTTTTCATTTTTTTTTCTCCCTTTTCCTTTATCGGTTTATTTTCTGTTTGTTCGTTGATACGCTCGGACTACCTGCAGGAGACACGGTACACAACCCGGGAGACTGAAGGTGCGCGGTTCCTCCCTCGCTGCCAATAATAATTCACCTGCGTGGAAGCGCTCTTCGTCCCGTAAGTCTTTAAAGTTTTATTTTACGACGGTTATTAAGGGGCAACCTTGCGAGCATTGGATCGAAGCCCGGCCCGAGTTTGTTTCCTTTCGCCTCTCTCGTCAACCGAGAATTGTTTTTCAACCCCTCGAGCCCACGAGTCTCAGCTTTCGCAGATAAGAAAACGAAGACACAGATTTTTCTCTTTTTTTTTTCTTGCACGTTCGAGCCGTTTTCCACGGAACGTGAAAAACCCCCGGGGTAAAATCGTGTTTGCACGGGGATTACAAGCCGTTCGCGGTCTTGCGCTGGCGCTCGGGATCGCACGGTGCACACGAGGTGTATATCTATACAGGTATATAAGGGAAGAGGGACGAGAGATGACACAGGCCACGATACAGGTCTCTCTCCGGAGGCACAAATCCGAGTTCGTGTCTTTCCCACGTGTCCGCGAAGGATTTACATAGCTCCGAAGCCCTCGAATGGCTACTCGCCTCGAGAGAGTGCAACGCGGTTCTATCTATTATCAATAAATTGATGGTCATTAATATAAATTAATTGTTTTCGCTCGCAAAGAGCACGATAGATTAAAAATACGACCCTAAATTCTGTATCACAATCGACAGCCCTGGAATTCATTAATCAGAATGCATTTTTTGTACAAATAAAATAATTATTCATTCTAAAAAAAAATTATTTTGATAATAATATATAAATTAATGCTATTGATTCTGCAGAACTGATGAATGTATTTGCAAAGTTAAGACTCAAATTGAACCAGCAAAACTCGAAGAAGCGTCGAAGCTCGCTTAAGGGTGGTTTCAGTGACCGGAGAGGGCGCGGCAGGCATGCGTGGCTCGTCGTGCGCGGGGGAATGAAATTCGAAAAAGAAAAAAAGAAGAAGAAAAACAAAAGAAAAAGAACGTCCGCGCTGCTGGCTCGTCGGTAATTAACAATCCATTTTGTATTCGGCTCACCTGATCGTGCTCGACGTGTGCGGTCCCGTGACGTCATAATTCGGGGCTCCTTCGACGGGGGAACCGCCCCCTTAATACGGGCCCCGACACCTTCGGCACTCTCGCAATCCAGCACGCACTTCCCACTGCCCCTTTTTCTCCCTTCCTCTTCCCTCTCGCACAATTCATCCCCGCTTTCCTTCGACATCCTTGCGGGCAAGAAGAAGCGAGCAAGAGATAAAAGGGAGGAAGATGATGAAGAAGAAGGAGGCGAAGAAGAGAATAAGAGGAGGAGGAGAAAGAAGCATAAGGGCCTCGGACGCGAGAACTCTACTCTCGTGTCGGTGGAGCCGGGATGGTATATATAACGTACACCTCGAAGGCACCAAAGGCAGGGGGGATATAATGGCTCGGATGGACTTCACACGATGCCGACGCTTACCGGGCTCACCGGGCCCTCAACGTGGTACTATAACGCTAATACACCGACCGAGGATGATACAGACCTCAGCCGGCCAGAAACGTCACGTCGATTCTCCAAAACACGATCCCATGTACCGGTCACAAACGATTTTTCTCATCTTCCTTCAGCACACTGTGTTCGCAGCGTCGACAGTAAACAGATTTTTTTTATCCGGATTGTGACGAAAGTTCATAATCCGGATAAAAAAGTGCCCGAGGTCGAAGTTCCAAGCGGACGGAGTGTTGTACAGTGTTGTTCATGAACGCGTGGGGTTCCTTCGTTGGATGTCCGGTTGGATGTCGGGTTGGATGTCCGGTTGGATGTCGGGTTGGATGTCCGGTTGGATGTCCGGTTGGATGTCCGGTTGCATGTCCGGTTGGATGTCCGGTTGGATGTCCGGTTGGATGTCGGGTTGGATGTCCTGTTGGATGTCCGGTTGGATGTCCGGTTGGATTCCCTGTTGGATGTCCTGCTAGATTTCCTGCTGGATGTCTGAATTGGCATCTTCTACACCGTTAAGACATAGAGCAAGATACCTAGTAAGATATAAAAAAACCAGGCATTCATTAACGGCAGTCTACGAACCCTACCGCCCCTGGGACGTTCTTTCAGTCCCGATTCCTCCGATTGTTCTTACCGGTCCCCGATGCAAGCCTTCCCCGAAGGCATGAAAAATCAAACGCTCTCCTCCGGGCCCTCGCGCCGAGTATATTAGTGTTTCGCCGGGTAATCGGTGTCGTGGGGGCGGTGCCGATGGGACGATCGGTACCAATTATCCATCGTCCATTATTCCCACCTCTGAGAGACTGTTCCTCATCGGGCCCGGTCGGGCCACCGCGGAAGATGTCCCAGCTTCGCGCTGCGGAGTCGACGGTTCTCCAAGGGAATGAGCCTTGTCCGCCTCGAAAGACCTTGCAGGCCAGTTCAACTTCATCGTACCCTCCAGATCGTGTGTATGTGTTCTCACCGTCCGCTCTCTCTTCTTCATCAGCTCATCCTCACTCCGGACGTCGGACGATATTTGTGTTGTAATTATTCAAACCCTGGAAGCGTTGGGGATGAGTGTGAGGAAAACAAGAGGTCATAAAAAAAAGAAAGGAGGATGCTGAGAATGACGTATTCTGTCTTGACGGGCAAGATTTTAGGGCCCAATAAGAGCTTTCTCCCAGGCTCTATGAGTCCCACTGGGAGCCTTCTCGTAGGCTTTTATTTCAAGTCCCACTAAGTGCCTTCTCTAATGACGTGATTACTTTGAGTCCCCTTCCAGACGCCGATTCTAAGTCCCATTGTAGGTCTTCTTGCAGCTCCTGAGTATTTAAAGTGCCCGTCCCAGACTCTGATTACAAGTCCCTCTAAGTGCGCTCTCCAATGTCTTGACTATTTTGAATCCCCTTCCCAGGCCTCCATTCTAAATCCTATTGTGGACCTTCTCGCAGCTCCGGAGTATTTCGACTGCCCTTCCCAGGTGCTGATTACAAGTTCCACGAAGTGCCTTCTCCAATGCTCCGATTGCTTCGAATCCCCCCCCAGGCCCCGATTCTAAGTCGCACTATAGGCCTCCGCCCAAGCGCCTATTGTTCCAAGTCCACCAGACGACCGTAATGCTCCTAGAAGATACATTTCACCTCCCAAAAGGTCCAAAAGCTCAAAAAGTAAGATTCGAGAATACGTGGCTCTAAATCTTACATAAGGCCCAATTGACACGACACAGGAAGCACTGAAGCTTTCGTGCACTCAAAGTACTGCCATCATGAGCCGCGGCTTTCATTGTTCAAGCGGACTGGCGTGATCCCGGTCATTGACTCCTCTCATACGGCTATTAGGATCCCCCCGAGTATCATCATGAATATACAACATCCCGGCCTCGCCAGTAGTCCTCTTCATTCGTGCTCTTCATGAAAAGCTTGAGGTTAACGCATAGCCCTTAAAGATATGTAACGAACGATTGTTTTCCTTTGTAAACCGGACAATGCCGCAGAGGTTCTCGGAGTTCTGCAACCTCCGCCTCTTCGTTCACACCCCTCCGGGCTTCCGGAAGCGATCGAGGAGCTGTGAGAATGGCAAAAACCACGTGGATCTTTGGTGAAGAAGTTGTTCACTTGCTCTGGCTGACAAGTTCCTGACGATCGAAGAAGCAATCGAAGTGTATCCGATCGTAAGCGCTCGGTCGGCGACGTTCCGGTCTGCGGTTTGTTCTCCAGCCTGGCCCCAGGATCTCCCCGATGGAAGGTGCCCCAGAGATACGGGCTCTCTATCCCTCGGTCCAGCCAGAGCTCCGGAGACGCTCGGGTGCCGCGGCACCCGCGGCATAATAACAGAGTGGCTGGTCCCAGGCTAGCTGATGACTTCATTGAAGCACGGCGCGGCGGGCCCCGCCGCGGGGGCCAACAGGACCTCCCTGAAACCGCCTCAAATTATAACGCCGACGACGAACACACCGCCGCGCGGCACCGAGAAGCGACCGGGTCCAGGAAGGCTGGAGGAAGACGAGGAACACTCTTCGCGGGATCTCATTTTGATGGGAACGAGACGCGTTTTAAAGGATTCTGCGACTACTCACGGGAGCGCCGCCTCCGCCTCCTCTTCAACTCGCGCAAAACGCCTGGGATTAAGGCAGTCCCGTAAACGAACGATCGTCTCCCGGCACGGTTCATGCCTCCGAGCTGGGAGGCTCGGTTTTAGGGTTGTTTTTGGGATGGTTTTTTAAAATGTTTTTTTGTTTATCAAATGTGATGAAGACCTATGAGGGCATTTTCTGGCGAGCGCTAAGGAATGAAGGCCTTTGCACTCCTTCGGATACGACAACGATACGGACATCGCGATCAATTTTTCCTTCCCGCATCCATGCAAATATACTTCGAGGTACCTGGGTGATTTTTTTCAGATTTTTACGCTTCTTTTTGTAGTCACCCGGACTGCTCGAAGATAGCACACTGGCAAATTCTGGATCCTCGTTAGAGGGGGAAAGACCGGGACGAGACGAACTCTACCTTTACCGATGTTTTTCAAGAAATAAAAAGTTTCCTCGCACAGTGGAGGACGCGAATCCGTTTTGCCCCATTCATTATTTGAACGTGGGTTTAGGCAGTAGAAAAAAAAGCCAATCGAACGTGACAACCGGTCAATGATCGACGTGGGACCGTTTTGCATCTGGTTCGCGCAACGACCCCGAGAGTCAAGAGTCAATCGATTTCGTTCCGGCTGATCGACCAGGACGAATCGATAACTGTCGATACAAGCTGGTACGTGTATTATAAATATATGCTCGAGGAAATCGAACGAAAGGTTCCCCGTGTGCGGCCGCGAGGGCTGGAAGCGTCCGGGGAGAGAGATGCTGTGTCCGTGGACCATTCTCCGGGACTTCCCGAGTGTCCGGGGCGCTCGCGGTACCGCATATCGAAATATATCGAGTGTACGAGCGAATAAAACACGTTGCTATATCCCTCGTGATCGCGAGGAGAGTGGTACATCGTCAAGGATCCAGCTCGTTTCGTGTCGGTTATTCGATAAAAATTTTGCGACAAGACTCTCTCGGCGATCGCTGCGGAGCCGATGGTACGAAATCTGTCGCAAGCTATACCTTCATTTTTTTTTTTATTAAAAAATTTTTTTTCCTCGCTGTTTATGTCCGATGGATATCACATGTCGATTGACCCCGAGGGGTCAATCGTAAACTCGCACGAACAGCAATATTATTATTCCTCGCAGATATTTCCCCGCGTGCCATTAAAGGGACGCGACGTCGCGCCGAGTCCGATCTAACGACCGATAAATCTTGTCCTTATTTTCGCGCGAAAATTTGAGCGCTATGAAATAAATTATTCCGTTGACACACTCGAATAATTTGAATATTAAAAATGTTATTTTTTAGAATCGTGGATGTTTGTGAAATAGGAAATAATTTTGAAGTGTCCGAGCCCCTTTTTACTGTACAGCTATTGCATATTATATATATGTAGACATCGCACGAACAGCAATATTATTGGAATGGCTATTCACCTCAAGAGGGTTTGATGTGGAGTTATTTATTATCAATATACTGATAGTAATGACATAAGTAAATGATTCATTAATTTCGCTCACGAGGAGCAAAGGGTGTAAATAAAAAGCAAAAATATTTTTAAATATTTGAAACGAACAATAATACGAATTTTCAGAAACAAGATAAATAAAAAACTACCTCAAATTTTGTATATTAATCAATACTCTTAAAAGTTATTTTTTAAATAAAAAATAAACAGTTATTAATTCCAAATAAAATAAATTCATAATAATAATAACAATAGTGATTCTGTAGAAACGATTAATGTTCTTGCAAAGTTGAGAATCGACTTTAACCAGCTAAACTCGACCGATAAATCTCATCGATATTTCGATAGAAAATGTATATTTAAAAGAACTTGTGGACGTTTGTGAAAAGGAGACAATTGTTAAATTTCTCAGCCCCTTTTTACCGTACGAAACTATTCTATATAAATACATATACAAAAAATAAATAAATAAAAATTACACGGATGTGGAAACCAAATATCTGTTAAATGTCCAAGCCTCTTTTTACCGTGCAGTTATTTTCTACATGCGCGCGGAGTTTCTCGACTCCGTGCGTTGCGCGTCTGCGGGAAAAATAGAGAAAGTCCTTAGGCGCGTGTCGAATATGTTAACAATCCAAACCATCCTCTATCTATAGTCATACACATCCATATGGTTTACCCATACTTGTAGCCCATCTCGGGATAGGAATTAAACCCACCTGCGGCATACCTCGAGCTTTACAAAGTCTTGAACGATCCATTAACTATTATATACATATATATACATATATACTATGAATACAATTTAGTATAAATTTCTGTATAGTAGTTCGGAACGTTTTATAGACCGCAACACCGCGGATTCTGCTAACCGCGCACTGACTATGAAATTTATGATCAACCAAGCTCGTAATTACCATTGTGAAAACTCGACGAGAGTATACAGCGAACGCGCCTCGAGTATGCCTCTGGCTTCGATCTGGGGGTTGCAGGGCGGAGGGGGAAAGGATAAGTGGCGTGTAATTGCTATAGCCAGCGAGCATTTATTTACTTACTTTGATCGGGAGCGTGTAAACGCCATTTGAGAGGTACGTAGCGCAGCCCCGGTGACGCACAGCACTTGCAATGAAGAAGTTGGAGGCGAGTACCGTTTTAAATTTACTCTACGGCGCCACGCTCTGGCTTCATCAGCAATTTTTTTTTTATTTTGTATATTTATTTTTTTTTATATATTTTTTTTAATTGACTGAAAAATTGAATGACGTAATTATGCTCCATTGACGATTGGAGCATAATTACGGTACGTGCCGCTCGAAGCTGTTCGAATAAATAAGTGTAATCCGAGATATTTTTTATTTAGGTATTTTTATAAATAGATTCTTATTTTTCCATTTTTTTAGAGCATTTTATTTTTATTTTTTGGAGACCGGACCGAGACGCTCGACTGGATTAGTCAGTGGGATTTTAGCCTTGACCCTGCAACGAGATTCTTACGAATCTGGTCAGCGAGGAGGATGAAGAAAAAAAAAAAGATGAAAAGAATTTTGACATAGTTGATGCGAATGATAGTCCGCGGAGGCGAGTTTGGGGCCTCTCGGACACTTTTTGCGTTCGCGGGAGCACGGCCGGACCGTATTTCTTCGCAAGGACGTGCTCTCTCGCGCGGGCTACCCGACGAGAGGCCGCGAGCTCTTCCCAGATCCGTTGAATCACTAACGACAAAAACAAACGTCTCTTTGTCATTTTTATTTTCAGCATAAATTCCCAAGGGTGGAATTTTTTCGACCGGAGTTCGAACCCGAATTTCGCTCCTCAGACAGAACTCGGGATTTTGGAACTTTATCGCTGAAAATCCATCTCGAAGTCAATGTGAAGTAGTCTCAGTCGGTAACGTAATCCATTTTATTATATTTTTTTAAACAACCTTCAGCACTTTCGCGCAAATTCTCAAATTAGCGTATTCACCTAAACTAAAAAAAAAGAGTTGAAAAAACTAAATAAAGAAGCATCATTAGGATTTCTTGAGTACAAATGAAAAGGGCAAAAAAAATTCAGGAACGCATAATTCTCGAAGGTCGACGTTGGTGTATTTTTACGCCATTTACTTATTTTTTTTAGTTTTTCTTTTGTGAATTATTTATTTATTTATTTATAAATAAATAAATAAACGGAGCGCGATAACGGACGAAGTAATATTAACATTAATCATAATAATATTAATAAGAAAATCAAAATTTTTTCATCTCATTTATGAATTCGTCAACTTTCTCAATTGACATCTCGGCCTTCATCCATGCATCTCATTCGTCCACCCCCGCCCCCCCCCCCCCCCTTAAATCGTAGAACCGCGCCGCGCGGCATTTATTTCCCGTCCCATCGCTCGCGCTCGCGTTTAGGAGTATTATCGCTGCGATAGCCGTTAGCAGCGGATAGCCCACTGCCGTGGCTACCACTACAACGATAGCGTTAAAAGGAAGAGTGGCCAGAAGCCGTGAGGCTGGAAGAGGAGGACGAGGAAAGAGAACGGGGAGCAGGTTCTCAGGAATTTACAATTCACGCGGCGCGCGGGACGACCCGTGTCCAAGTGAAACATATAAATGGCATTTAGGAGAAGTCGGCTGCGAGGTGGGTCACCCCGTCCCTCCGCCTCTTCGCGATGCTCTTCTCTTCTCTACTGCGTCCCTCCGCGGGGCGATCGTCTTTCCGTCTCTCCCTTTCCTCGGGCCTCCGCCAAATTAGGGGCTTCCCCCAACGTCGAAATGACGCTGATGGAAGCAAAAAGAGGAGCCCGAGAGAAGAGGCGAGAAAGGTGTCTTGCACCCGTTGCAAGCCGGTGCGCGGGTCGCGACGATTCCGGGCTAATGCCGGTATCGGCAGAGATCTTCAGATACCGACATTAGCAGACATAACCGGACCTATTCGGTAGACACCGGGCTGAGGCGAGAAAGATGTCTTGTATACCAAGAAAAATAATTTATTTGACCGGCACCCGCAAATAAATATTTATTTTGATTGAATAAATATTTATTTGAACCAAATTAACATTTATTTGCGGGTGCCCGTCAGAGATCTCCAAATGCCGGCATTACACTGTAAAAAAATTCATATGAAATTTAATACCTGAAGTTTTTGTGCAATAACTCGTATACTAAATTTCATGTACAATTGTGATGGAGAAGTAATCGACTTGTACAGTGACCGTAAAGTAAATTATTGAATTTAAAGTGCTTTTATAGTCAAATTAAAATAAATGATTAAAAGTAAAGTATTTATAAAGTGTTTCATATACTGTACGTTGATGTTTCGTCACAATTTCGACAAGAGGCGATAAAGGGGTCTTGCCCCGTTACAAGACGGTGCACGGGGTCGCAATGATTCCGGTTCAACGTTGGTATCCTCAGAGATCTGCAGACACCGACATTAGCAGAGGTGACCGAACTCATTCCAAAGACACCGAGAAAATTATCCTCTCGTGGGAAAGAAAATTAGCCCTTTGCTTCTGTTTCGAAAAAAATTTCCTATTCTCTTAATCTCATGGAGATTAGAGGAAAGAGAGTTGAGGGGAGCCGGTCGAGGATTTTCCGAGGCACAGCCGAGAAATTTTTTTTGAGTTGCCGCGGGTTGAAAATCATCGGCCAGCTGCATTAGCGAAGTGGCGCACGGAGATACAGATCTTTGATCCGGAGGAAGATCCATTATGAGAGGCGAGAGATCGTCCGGTGGAACGGAGGGGAGGAAGAGGAATCCGGCAAGACCGGGAGAGACGCGTGTTCTCGACGGCGCAGGGGACGTCGCGGCACCGCATGCGCCCGAATCCTCGATCTCGGTAGAGATCGATCTTTCGGCAAGACGATATCTCGAATGTGATCTTTCATGACGGAGGAGTTCGGCTCCCTACTTCTATTTCTACCTTGCACTGTACTTCCGTCCGGGTATTTTTGGAAGGGTCATCCGGACCACAGTTCGCAACGGCGAGTACTTAATTTCTGTTCGGATGAGAGTTCAAACTTGTTTCGTAATTAATTTTCAATTCGAACGATGCAATTCATATTGAATAAGAGAAAATTTGACGAACAATATTTGCTTGATGATCCATAAAATGATAATAAAAATAATAAAAAAAAAAAAATGAAAAAAGAAGACATTTTCTAATGGACATTTCTAATCCGGAACAAAGTTCATAGCTGCGAGAGCTTAATTTCCGTTCGGACGAGAGTTCTACCGTATTCCCTCATTAATTTTTCATCCAAACGACGAAATTGGTATCGAATAGGAAAGAATTTCACGAACAGTATTCGCTGAAAGATCTCAAAAAAAAAAAAAAAAAAAAAAATGTAAAAAATTTGCCAATGGCCCGACCGTCAAGAAAATATGGATCGGGAGGTGCGAGCGGGGGCGGTGTCGTACTGTCTGCGAGTTAGAAGCTGGCCTGGACCATCTCGCCGGCACTGTACGGCCACGACGGAAAGTAAATGGAGAAGAAGCGAGCGAGGCAGCCAGAAGAGGCGTCCAGGCCGGCGATCGCGCGAGGCGGCGGAGAGCTCCGAGAGGAGCTGCATTCCCCGGTAATTAGTCTCACCCATAAATTACCTACCATTCCGCGTCTGTGTTGGTCCACGGGAGGTTTGTGTTCGACGCTACGGGCCTTCAGCCATCTCGCCCTCTTGTCTCTATTCGTCTCTCCTTGCGCTCCCTCGTTCTGCCTCGCTTCCACCTTCCCTCCGCGGCCTTAAGAAAAACCCCCACTCGACCGCGGCCTCTAATCCTACCTCTCGTCTTCTCTGCCTATCGTAATAATCACTGAAAGTCGAATTAATCGAATGAATTAGCGTGTCAAAGGGTTAAATACTTAACATTTCAAACTTGTTGCATTACAACGATACGAACGGTTGTAATCAATCTTTGTCCGTGCTGTCGGCGAAAGTACGCTCTATGATTTTTCATTTCTGATTTTTGATACATTCTCTTGTTTATTTATTTATTATTATTATTGCAAATAATAATTCTTTCCATTTTCTTCTATGACTCGTCAAACCATTATTGCACAGGTGGCGTAGATAGAGATCGGCGAATTTTTTTCGGATGAAAAAGAAAAAGTTCATCGACAATCGCTGATCTATAAAGATCAATCTTTATCCGTGCCATCGGGAAAAGTACGCTTCATCGTTCTTCCAAGATTCCTTTCAATTTTTTAATTTCTAAGAAAAAAAAATTTGCTGTTTAATCATGGATTATTATCCAAATAATATGAACTACTTAATAGCAATTAAATTATATTATAGTGATAGTTTATTCATTATCATAGTTATCATTATAAACAATAATTATTTTTATTTCATTTTACTATTCGTCAAACCGATCGCGGTTATCGCGCAGCTTGCGCGCGCAGGTGGCGCAGATGGATATAGACAAAGTTTTTTCGGGTGAAAAAAAAAAAAAAAATTTCATCGGCTATCGCCGATCTATAAAGATCCGGGCTATGGGAACCGTTCGATGAGATAAATGAAGTTGGGGAATAGGGTATTAAAGGCCTCCCCGAGTCCTCGCTGTAGGTCCGGAGACCTGTTCCCGCGGCGAGTTCGAACTCGAGCGGGGGGGCCTTTCGTGGTCCCTCTGGGAGCTCTCGGAGAAGACCCGAAGAAAGGGCACACAAGGACCCCGCTGCTAAATGAGCTGTAATACGGACTCCCGCTGGCTCGGAACAGCTTCCCGCCCGGGACCCCACGAATCTGCTTCTCTCCCCCTCTCTCTCGTTCTCCTTCTCTCCTTCTTCCACCCAACCGGGCATACAGTATATTCCCACCTTTCCGGGCCTCTTCTCTCCCGTCCTCTTTCGTTTCTTCCTTTCTTCGTGCGCTCTCGTAACGGAGGAACACTCGAAAAATCTCTCGACTGTGGACAAACAGTGGATATCGTGTCTCGTGTCAAATAGCTGTTAAACTCGTCTCAAAGGCTCGTCGGCCGGGACAGAAGAAATTGGATCTATTTATGGTGATCCAGCGAATTTTTTTTTTATTCCTAATGCCATACAGAAGCGTTTCGAGCTTTTTTCCCACGGAAGTAAAATATATTATGAATAAGATTATATGAAAAATATAATAAACGTATATAAAATAATATACGTTTATTAATGTGTTAAATTGTTATTGGTTTTACATCATCCACCATGTCGAGATCTCTCCGAGCTCGCGTTCACCTGCGGACAGGATGTCTCTCCGGTCCCTTCTCCGTTTCATCGTGAAACGGATCTGTCCCCTCCTCTTCTTCTTGGCTCGTACATTTATCTCTCTCCCGTCTGGCATCAAGCTCAAACATCAATCTGATGAAAAAATCTCTAGAGAAAACTAGCACGAAAAAAAGAAGTGACACTATCTCGACGGTGTAAACATCGCCACGTCGAGATTTGCTTATCAAGTTTTAACGTCGCTTCATCTCGTCGCGAGTCTCGTGTATGAACATAAAAAAAAAAAAGAATGAAAAAAATTGTGAGGAGCGACGCTATGCTACCGTCTAGTTGCTCGCCAGACTTTGAATCGTGCACTCGTTCCCGGTATTCATATCTTTTATCCGTTTTACTCGAAATTTAAATCTGAATGTCAATCCGTAGATCATTCACAGATCCTCCACAGATCACTCACAGATCCTCCACAAATCCTCCACAGTTCATTCATAGTTCATTCATAGATCCTTCACAAATCCTCTACAGATCATTCATAAATCTTTCATAGATCCTCCACAGATCAATCATAGATCATACATAGATCCTTCGTAGATCCTCCACAGATCATTCTTAGATCATGCATAGATCCTTCATAGATCCTTCATAGATCATTTACACACAATTACAGATACTTCTCAAAAAGCTGCCTCAATTATTTCTCCAAAAATGTAGACCCACATAAGATTTCATTGTCCCGTAAAAAAACCCTAAACCATCAATTGTCTTCCAATCAATTTTGCCGATAATTACTAAATCGAATCGTTCGGAAAAAAAAAAAAAATAAAAAAAATATTTAAAATGCACGTTTAATCGCACAACTTCCGAGTGGTCAAGTGTTCGGCGGTGAAGTAGGTGGTGGCTCTCGGCCGGCCTGGATCGTATATCGCGAAAGTGGTGGTGGACGGAGAATCGCAGTGGTGGAGAGGAATACGCGCTTGCCCGTGGCGGCAGTGAAAGCATCAAAGAACCGCGCGGAAGAGAGGAGAGAGAGACGGCCGAGAGCCCCGACGAATGCACAACGCCAATTCACTCCGAGAGGAAGATAGCCGTCGGAGTGGGGACCGCCGTATGCTCTCCCGTAGCTAAACTGCTTCCTATCCCCGTCGGAGCGCGCTCGGGAACCGCGCCGGGAGCGCGACTCTCTCACCGGTCTGTTCCCTCGCCAGCGTGAGTGGGGGTAAGGCAACACTCAAAGATCACGGTGACGTAGTCGCGGTAGGAACGCTGGCGCGACGCGTTTTTGCCACGCCGCCGGAAGAACAAAGTTTGCCCCCCTAATCTTCGCCCCCCGAAAAGGCGATCGCTGCGCCGGCTGACCCGCTCCAACCCTCCGCCCCCTCCATCGGCCCCGTCGCGCCCCCACCGGAAGTGAAGACACTCCGAGAGCGGGCGGGAAGCCAGTGAGACACGAGAATCAAAGGGAAACTCAAAGGGACGAGTGGGAAAGCTCTTAAAAAATAAATAAAAAAACAAACAAAAATACAAGATGGCGGTAACGAAGTGCGCAGAAGGAGCAGCTGGGACATCCTTGCAAACCCAAAGTGAACGTTCTTCATCCCTCCCAGTGGCTCAAAAAAATTAAACAAAATACCTACTAAATCCACCGTTAAATATATTGTTTAAAAATGTTTGAATATCCGAGGGGCTCAAGAAACAAGCGAAAAACTGCTTCGATAATAATACATATATTATCTCTCCAACTTTCGCGACGTTAAATCGATCTGTCCTCGTAACCAAATTGCCGCTAATAAGAATAAAAAAAAAGTTTACGATGAGAAATTGATAGTCTCTTGTCGTATTAATCGCCAGTTCGAAGACGCCGTTTTTTTTGCATCTTCGCAAATGATCGATCATTATGTTGTCGCGATTATCGTAATAATAAAAATAATAATAAAAATATCAATGATAATAATAATATTAATAAAAATAATAAAGCGGGTCGGTGGATATATATCCTTGGCAAGGCCGGCTCTCACCCGCGCGCGCGAGAGATCCAAGTAATTATGTCGGCACTCCCCGTAGACCGGGCGGTGCTGCTGTTGCTCGAACCTCCGGCGTCGCCCTCGCAGCCTCTGCTGCCGGTGCTGCTGGTGGTGCCCGCTGCCGTTGCCTTCGTCCCGAGACCAGCAACCTCGGATCGGCCAAGTGGAGGCACCGGCAGCCGACGCAGCCGCCAGCATCAACGGGCTGCTACAGCTCCGCGCCTCTCGCCATCAGGAAACGACTTTAGTTTCGAGACGAGGTGGTATCACGCCGGTTCATCAGTGACTCGGTTAACATAAACAAATCCCGCACCGTTTCGCCGCGGGACCAAATTTGCGCAAAAAAAAATACCAAAAAAAAATAATAGAGACGTAAAAAAAAGGTGACAGTGAAAAATCGAGTGAGAAAAAAAGAAACAAAACTTGGATGACTCGGATAGAGGAGGAACGAGAGAGTGACGGAAATCTAAAAGTGCGAGTGTTCGGAAAGTCCGCCGACTGAGATTCGTCGAATTTTTTCTCTACGCTGATTTTTCTTTTTTTGTTCCGTTGATTTTTTTTTTATTTTTTTTTTTTTGAGATTTTTGTTATTTTTATTTTTTTGAGAAGTGATCGACGGGGTGAGGGTGGGGGTTCGGAGAGGCGGAGAGAGTGGGAGATTTGTGGAAGTCACGGGGAATTGTCTACAGTGTAAAAAGGTGGAAAGAACAGAGGCGAAGAAGAGGAAGACGCAGAGGAGGGAGAGAGGAGCGCTGATCGGCAGTCTTCGGGCTCTTCGGGACCGAGGGGCTGGAGGGGATGGAGATGCGCCCCGTTCTCGTGGCTATCTGCCTTCTCCTCGTCACCCCCATCACCGGATCTTTCTGGTTAGTTGCAAAAATTTTTTATAAAAAAATTACAGTGCTCGATGTTTCACTCGGTATTGATTATTATCGAAAGACTTTCGCTCTCTTGGAATCGAATCGGAGATGATCGATGGAGTCTCGAACTTTCCATCATGGCTTCCAGTGTCAGGGAAACTGTTTTTTATTTTGTGCGATGATTATTTTAAGTTCTCACTGCAAGTGAGAATTTTCTTTCTCTTCACTCGCCTGACGTGCGGTATATTTTGATTTTTAATCAACTTTTCGACTCGACCTTCGAACTTCATTTTTTTCAAGGTCGGACTTACGAGCGAACATAACGAGTTAGTTAAATAATCGAACGCTACAACGCTATTTCACCGCCATTAATTCGAATCTTTTGGATAATCCACAGGTTGGATCTGGAAGTTTCTTAATTTTCTTGATCGGTTGAAATTCGGTCTACGACCGGTTTCCGGTTTCTCGCATGACTGCGAGAACTTGCTCCAAACATAATTTTCCAATTCTAGACAAAAGCAGACTACATTTTTCCATTTTTTATTTTTTGTTCCAAGCATCATAATATAATGATTCATGCTTACGTCTCGCTGGTTGCCAATGATTCCCTCTTCTCCACCAGCTCGGAGTAAAAACTCGGGTTTTTACTGTCTGAAAAATTATGGAAAAAACGATCTCATTTATAAAGTAATTGAAGGCTACAAGCGCTCTTTATCATCATTAATTGGGATCTTCAAAAAGATCTACCCGTTTGATTTGTAAGTTTCTTAATTTCCTCAATCGGTTCAAATTTAATCTACTACCGGTTTCCGGTTGCTTCCACGGCTGCGAGGATTTGCTCCAAACATAATTTTCCAATTCCAGACGAAAACACTTTACACTTTCCATTTTTTTCATTTTTTGGTACAAACATCATAACAGAACGATTATTGCTTACGTCTCGCCGATTCCCAATGTTTCCTCTTCCCCACCAGCTCGGAGTAGAAACGCTGGTTCTTTACTCCGAAAAAATGAGGAAAAAAAGAGCTCGTTTCAGAGATTTACAGGGGTCAAGTTCTCCAGCGGCGATCGAGGTCGCTCAAAATTAGACCAGCCTCTCGTCCCTCCTCCACGCTCTCGCTTTCCTTCGGGACAAGTGAGAGTCTCGTCGGGTCGCCCCGCGCGAGTTGCAGCCGTGAAACGTTTCCGAAGTGGAGGAAAAACGTACCGAGCGGAGGAGCGCCTAAGTGGACACGCCGGGCGCGCGTTAAGTTTCCTGCCGGCGCGCTTTTCGTCTCGGCCGAATGGCAACCGGCAGCCCACTACTCATACGCACACGCACACGTGACAGCCATAAAACCGCGAGTCTCAAACAAACAAGATGTCATCTGCTTTGCACAGGCTCAGTTGGCGCGTACTTCACCTAGAACCGGCGCGTTTCGGTCCGTAGGTGTTTTCCAACCCCGGATACACGTACAGTTATAGTTATACACTTCGTACTCGTGCGCATGCGCGTCTCATTTTTTTCCCGCTCCGACACCGTTGCGTCAGCCTCGAGTTACGACTCGGAAAAATTAAGGGTTTTGGAGAATAAACATCGACGGAGCCGAGCAGACGCTGGATGACGAGTTGCACTCGCGGCGCGCAGATTGTTATGCGCGGTTTATCCGGAGATGACTCGGTTCGCGCGTTAAAAATTTTCTTCGATCGATCGACCGACGATTATGAAATCTTTAAAAAAATGTATTGTATGATAATATAATTATTATGCATTATTATATTATTAATATTATTAATATTGCATGAAAATATAATAATAATGATATCCCTAGGTGTTTTTCAATCCCGGAGACACGTACAGTTATAGTTGTACACTTCGTACGCGTGCGCATGCGCGTCTCATTTTTTTCTTCTTTCCGACACCGTTGCGTCAGCCTCGGGTTACGACTCGGAAAACTTAAGCTTAAGGGCCCCGATTCTCGGAGAATAAACATTGACGGAGCTGAGCAGACGCTGGATGACGAGTTGCCCTCGCGATGCGCAGATTATTATGCGTCGTTTATCCGGAGATGACTCGGTTTGCACGTTAAAAATTTTGTTCGATCGATCGATCGGCGATTATGAAAACTTAAAATAAAAATGAACTAAATGATAATATAATAATTGTGCATTATTATATTATTGATATTGTATAAAAAATATAATAATAATATAGTTATATTATTATTGATGTTTTTTCATCCGACTTGTTCGTTTCGAAGCGATCGCCGCACAAACAGCATTTGACTCAATTTAAAAATGTAAAAAAAGACGGGAAAAAGCTTTGACGAAAGAACGGTCAAAGAATGGAGTAGAAAAAAACTGAGGAAGGTATTTTAACATCGAGGCTGTGTGGAGTAACGCTCGATCCCCGGTGGAATCTCATTTATATCTCCGAGGCTTTTTCATCGGCGTCGATCAGCCGCGCGCGATCGATGCCGACGCAGAGAATTAATTACCGTGGGAATCGATCTAAGACTCGCTCGACTATCGATTCCCTGGAAAGCGCGGTTTATATGAACGTTAATTATCGAGTCTATCGACCGTTAATTATCGTGTACAGCGCGTACGAGGGCCTTCCGCGGGGCCGAGCGAGACCGTGCAGATATAAACTTTAAATACGGTATATGTATATATATATATATATATATATATATATATATATATATATATATATATATATGTTTATATATATGTATATATAAATATTAACGGCAAGTGAGAGTGCGTAATGCCGAGCGCGTACGCACTCCGCGTTCACTCTCGGTCCGTTCCAGACTTCTAAGCCTTTCTCGCGAAAGTCCACACGGGGGAATCTCTTCGGTATTATACAAAGTCATGCGCGCATGCGCACGCGGTTATTCCGAGTCTCTCGTACTACGCAAGAGTACTTGGGCCACGCATCAAACATTATGTGACGCACTTTTCAGTGGAGGTGTGTATCACTCATTCTCTCTCTCCGCGCACGGCCACGACTCTCACCGGTCGTAAATTACCCGGTCTAGCAGCGGGTACTCCCGTTTGGTATGCAAATGTTTGCGCTCGGCGATATGTGGGAGACGAACAAGTGCGAGGAGAACGAAAAAAAAAAATATATATAAAAATTATAGTTGTCGACGCTATCAGTAGATGTCGACGAGGAAGTTGAGGGAGTCACGGCCTTTCGTACGAACCGTCCATAAGGGCGACGTGGATGTTTTGATACTTTTTCATGTTTTTTTTTTCGACAACCATTTCTTCACTTTGTGGATTATAAGTGTCCAATTTTATGCAATTTTAGAATTATATCTTTCAGGATTTAGATCGTTTTGTTTGGAATATTAAGATGTATGATCGACGTTAAAGTAGCTCCGGGCAGGTATAAAAATATAGGTCAGTTATAAAAATCATGAATCATTTGAGCGCTTTTTTCTCCAAATTGACCATGCTTCGTGTTGTCCCATTTATTTTGCCATTTTCTCTGTTACGGTCGCTGTCCCACGAAATCACACAAAATAAAGGAATGGTTTTTGAACGGAAATAACCATTTCTTCATTTTCTGGATCATAAATGTCAAATTTTACCCAATATAGAATTTTCTCTTCTAGGACTTGGGTCGTTTTGTATTGAACATTAAGGTTTACGACTGACGTCAAGTAGCTCCGTGCAGATACATGTAAACCCGTCATAAAAATCGCGAATCAACTTTTTATCACAAAATTAACCACGTTCCGTCTTATCCCAATTTATTTTCCCATTGTCTCTTTCCGCCACCGCTCTCCCACGAGAAACGGCACGATCTCCCCACGTCTCCTTGTCTCTGCAGTTCGCCGTTCTTCAGGACGAAGAGTCGCGACGTCGCGCGGGGTATTTAAGGGGGCGTAAATATTGGTTTACGATTTAAAGCGAGGATTTCCGCGTTTGCTTGTGTATCCCCGATCCTCGGGCTCTGCGAGAAGTCGTCCGGTCCTCGTCGCGGAGATCCTACGTGTCAACACGTTTTGCTCGAATGCCCGTTCCTCTCTCTCCGTCTTTCGCCTTTTTTTTCTTCCTCTCTTTTTCCCTCTTTCTTACGATCTTTCTTTTCCCCCTTCGAGCCGTTCGGACTCTCACCGAGCAACGAGCAGCAGCAGCAACAACTCCGCTGTCTGGACACGGGGACGCGTTGTTTGATAAATATATTAGTAGAGGCTCTTCCTCGTCCTCCTCCACCTCCGCAGGTTTGTTTCGATAACAGGTATTTAACGACCTGCGTGCGGGCTCCTCGGAATTTCTTTCTTTCCCCATTTATTTTCTTCCTCGTCACACTCCCGACTAAAACTACGTAGAACCTCTCTCGGACGGTGAAGAGTCGCCTCGTCGTTCTGTATGTATCTCCGGCGCAGAGACGAGAGTGTCTCTAATACCTTCATCGGGCAGTCACGCAGTCATCTCCCCGAATGCCCCGGTCTGTACCGCTCGGTTCCGTTTCTGCTCGCGACGAATCCTACGCGACCAGGACGGGTCAGCTTTGCCTATGCGTGGGCACGCGGGAATTCTTAATTAAAATCCTTTTGTTATCTACGCGCCGGCTAAAACCCGACTCCCGTATCTACCTGGACGCATGATTAGCTACTCCGACGTTCCTTTTTTTTACTCCCGACGCCTCTTTCGTCGACTGATTTAGGGACGTTTCTGTTACTGGCTTCTTTCGTTTACAATTAACTGATCAGCGATCGTCGAATTTTTTTATGTAACATTTTTGTGGAGAGTGACGTTCGAACCCGGGATGGAATGGACGGACGGCCGGACGAATAGATGCGCGGATGGGCGAATAGACGAGCGAAAGGACGCATAGATGCGCGGATGGATGGACGGTCGGACGGATAGATGGACGGGAGGACGAATTGATGGACGAATAAATGGAGAGACAGACGGATTGTTGTAGGAATAAACTGTCGGACAGACGAATAGATGGACGGAGAAACGAATACATGGACGGACGGATGAACAGATGGACCGACGAGCGAATGGATGGACAGACTGACGAATGGATGGACGGACTGACGAATAGATGGATGGAAGGATAAATAGATCGACGGTCGAATGAATAGATCGACGGTCGAATGAGTAGATCGACGGTCGAATGAATAGATCGACGGTCGAATGAATAGATCGACGGTCGAATGAATAGATCGACGGTCGAATGAATAGATCGACCGATGGATGAATGGATGGACGAATGGACGAATGGACGAATGGACGAATGGACGAATGGACGAATGGACGAATGGACGAATGGACGAATGGACGAATGGACGAATGGACGAATGGACGAATGGACGAATGGACGAATGGACGAATGGACGAATGGACGAATGGACGAATGGACGAATGGACGAATGGACGAATGGACGAATGGACGAATGGACGAATGGACGAATGGACGAATGGACGAATGGACGAATGGACGAATGGACGAATGGACGAATGGACGAATGGACGAATGGACGAATGGACGGACGAAAATCCGTCATCTGCCATCCGCACTTTCCTCCCCGTATCTGACTCCACTAATGTATTCAAGGTCGCGAGATAATTTTCCGAAACCTCCCACAGCCCAGCCTCCCATCCCATGCCGCACGTCTTCCCCGACATCTCACAGTCATCTCGCCTTTTATCCTCTCCGTATCCATCGCCTAACGGTATCAAACAACCCGCGCAGAATCCATCGCGCCTCGATGCGCAGTTTCGACCTCTGGTTTATTTCTCTCAGCAAAACGGTCCAAGAGTGTCCTCCCGTACGTTACACTCCCGTCGATTTCCTCATCTCGTTTCGCGGCTCCGCGGTCAGCACTCCGAGGAATCGAGAAACGAACCAAAGCGGAGCGAGCCGATATCCACGGGAGCCTTTCTCGCGCGCTGGCTCCGCTTCTTCTTCTTCTTCTTCTTCATGCTCCTCTTCCCTCGCTCGGGAAGGTATCTCGTGCCCGCGAAGCGAACGCTCTCTCCGCCGCGGAGGGACCAGACGGAGAGAGAACGCTCCGCGCGCTGAGAGAGCCCAGAAGCAACGGGGTGGACGGGATCCTGTCGACTTACAAATTATACGCGCTCAACGAGATTTACGGTGACGCCGGAGCGAGACCATTGTCCGTCCTCGCTCACTTCTTTACTTCTTTAACTTATCCTCGCCTTTTCCTCTTTCCCCTTCTCTCTCCCATCCTCTCCTCTCCTCCCGTCTCTCTCTCTCTCGGACGGAACCATCACCGTCACGACCGCGATCGCGCCACCACCGAAGCTTCTTTGCCTCCTTTCCCTCATACTCCTCGTATTTCTCTGTTTTCTTCTTTCGCCAACCACCTCTTCGCGGCCTCGCGTCTTCGACTTCCACTCGGGCGTATGTAGAGGTACTTCTTCGCGATCTGCCACTGAGGCCCGTGTGTGTATGCAGTGCGCGGTGTACCGTGCGGGACAGGGCTATGCGCGGACCGTCCTGCCGATGGAGGAAGGGAAGAGGACGACTGCGGCGTCTTCCTCCGGAGTAGCCCGTCGAAAAAAGCCGGGAATGCCGGGTCCTCTTCGGACGAAATCGAGAATCCGGTCGCGGGGTCCTCCGCGAGGTAATCGCCTTCGGCATGAGATGAGTCTCTTCTTCTCGAAGGGGGGATTTCGCTTGGAATTTCGCGTAGGAAAGTATGTAAGAAGAAAATTGAGGGTTTTTCAAGG
Organism: Stenichneumon culpator; assembly: GCA_964017025.1. Taxonomy (NCBI): domain Eukaryota; kingdom Metazoa; phylum Arthropoda; class Insecta; order Hymenoptera; family Ichneumonidae; genus Stenichneumon; species Stenichneumon culpator. The sequence goes on along the minus strand of OZ024779.1, from coordinate 10,808,732 downwards.
TCGGCTTGACGATTCAGTCTCGGGCTACGGTGCGATCGAAATTCACGCGGGCTTACAGCTGTTCGGGATGTCGAGGTTTAAAGGTCGACATTTCCGAGATTGAATATATAATACATAATATTATTGATTTTATTCTTTTTTCTTTTCGGTTCGTTCTAAGTCATGCGAGCAACCTCCGCAGTATCCGCTTTATTTATTAGGTATCCTCTCGTGACATGTAACATTATTATAAGACGAGTATACGACTATTCCATGTACCAGTACAATTGTTTGACCGATATGTATATATCGAGATGTAAAAGGGTTTTCCGTTAATTATATAATATAAGTAAAATATATTATATATTATATATTTGTGTGCCCCGATTAAATATACTTTTTATTAACGCATGCTCTTGAGCCCGAAAAAGCGACTAACAAAAACAAGCAAATTCTTTTTTTTTTCTTGAATTTAAAATGTTTGGTCTTGGTGCGTGCAATTGCAGATTCGTGTTGGTGTATCGGCGCGGTAGTGCACGGTCTGATAATGCGATATCCTCGGGTTCGCGACGGTAGGTATCCGCGGCGAGCGCGAACTCGGCCAATGAGCCGCGGTGGGCAGTCCGCGGGCACCTTAGCGCTGGTTGGACCACCCGATACTCCCACCCGGGTAACTTGATATCGCTCTCCTCAGGTTCTCGCATTTTCTGTATACTACAAGGACCGCGTTGTGCTCCCCGACTCACTACGTTCAATCATAATCGCGGGCTTTATTGATAGTGACACGAAGCAGGTTATCGCTCTCTGACACTTCCGAATATCTTCGTGCTATCTTATCTAACATAAAAAAAAAAAACGAACAAACAAGAATTCAGGCCATTCTTAGGTTAAATTTATCGTCGCGTGACTGGATATAACGCAACAGATTAAGTTGAATCTGACTGAAGTTTATGTTTTACCAGTTCATGATTGAACTTGAACTCAACATGAAGGTCAAACTTGAAGCCGAACTAAATTTGAAGGTCAAAGTTGAATTCGAACGAAATTTGGAAGGTAGACTTGAATTGAATTGGTTTCTGACCGGAAGTGAACGTCATACGGGAAAACGTCACTTCCGGTTTAAAAAAATCGAAGTTTTCAACTGGAAATAACCCCGTACCGCAAAACGTCACTTCCGGTCTGAAAATCTCAATTTTTTTTCTATATTCTAATTTCACCTAAAATATTGAGGATCAAAGCTTTCGATGGAGCACGGCTTCGTTGCCTCGCCCGGAACGCACGCGCACCTCCCGACGGCAATATTAATAGCGTTACGAGAAAATTTGTTGCCGCCGCCCGTCAATCCCAGGCGAACCGGTTCAAAATATCGCGTCAAACAAACGCCACAGCTCAGGTGAGCACAACAACCGGCAGTGAGCCGGCAATGACACGGCTATCAGGGTAACGGGGTTGCGGTTAACGACGACGGATCATATAGTATGCCACGCCAGTCGGTGAACGTACACATCCGTTCGCGTTCGCGCACAAACACGCGAGTCCACGTCGCGGCCGTTTGTGCTGGAAGAAGAGAATTCGCCGCCGCTCGTTTCTCGTCGGCGGACCGGACTTCGGCCAGACTTTTCCCGGCCGCAACTTACAGCATAGCGGGCCAACTGATTTGCTCTTAAATCAGTACCGCTCGCTCGGTGGCGTAACGCGCGAACAATGAGACCGAGTAACTCGACGCACATTCCATGGCACACTCGTTCCTTCTTTCGGGACCTTCTCTCCGTATACCTCGCATCTCCGCATTCGTTTTCAGCTCGCCTCGATACGAACCTTCGCGGCTCGAACGCACCATCTCTCTCACACGCTGTTCCGATGCGATGGACCACGCGAATTCGACGCGGCAATGCTGCGGCGTGTCTAAAACGTGGACTATGTTGTTGTCGTTTTTTCTTGGAACGATTCATACGTATCGGGAGTGCGTACGTATGAAGCAGCTAGGGAGAGTAAGTCAGTCTCGAGGGTTCTCCAGGCGGACCGTGCGAGGATTCGAGACATTTTTATCGGTCCGGTTAGTCGATCGACACTTTGTGCTCGCACCTTGGAGAACTGTTTTTATTGCCCTGAATAAGAGGCGTTGAGCTGATTTATTTTTGGTGACAAAAGTTGACATTTATTTAAATGTAATTTGTTTCTGGTGAATGAAAATTACATTTCTCAAAAGGTAAGTTTTTTTTAACAAAAGATAACTCAGCTCTACAGCGCTTTTTCTGCGACAATGAAAATTGTTCTCCGAGGTGCGAGCACAAAGTGTCGATCGATCCGCTGGAGCCATTAGATTTTTGGAACTCGGAGAATTTTTTAATTCTTTTTTGCGTGCAAAAATGGTGTTCCAGGTAATTATCTGGTGATCAAGAAAGAGCGTTTGTTCGTAAGAGTTCTTTTTCTCACCTCGGAGAAAGCTTCAGTTTCGCAACGAGAGGAGAGCCGAAAATAATCCGTCTTTCGAGAAGCAGCGTTTAATCGTCCGTATACGCTCTTTTTTCTCTTGTGGTAAAAAAAAAACCACAAATTTCAAGACAATGGCGTAACATCATCGAGATTCCAGCAGAGAAGGGGGACAGCACAGCCCGCGGCGTTGCGCGTTCGCCTGACCCTTGCCACCAATTTGTTCGCCCCGCATTCTCAACTTATGTCAGCGAAAGTTTGATTTTTTTTAGCTTTGAGAGCTACCGCGCAGGCCGCCGCAGACACGAGTTCTCGTTCTTTTTTTTTTTACTCGGTATAAGTTTCCCTGTTTTATGGTTTTTTTTTTAGTCTGCGCTCGTTTCGCGAATGTGTGCTCGAGTTATGCCGCGTTCGACTCATTCGTTGTGTCTATAGGACCGGGAGGGCGAGCGAGTTGGGAGATGCAACTATGTATAGACGACGAAATAAACGAAACGAGGCGAATGTGCGTCAGCACTTTCCCCGACGAGCGAGAGTGATCGAGTGTCCTCCTTGAATTTTTCGTTTTTCCCCCTCTCATTCGCCCCAAGGAGCTCTCGTGAAAATCCCCCGAGGAGCAATGAGAGGATGATTTACCGGCTGGATTAAGGAGGCTCTTTAGCCAGCCGGGTATCGTCGACAGTCCCAACGTGACTTTTCACTCGCGTTCCATATCTTCGACATTTTTTATGTCGCTATATCGTCAGAAAAAAATTACGCGGACATTGAAAGAAACTAATTTCTCAATTTTTCTTATCACACTCATGTACGAGAAGCCTTCTAGTATCTTCCCATAAAATAATTCAGGTACCATCCCTAAGAAAAAGAAAAATGTATAAAAAATGCCTTATATGGTTCAATTCGTCCACATTGTACGTTTGTCGTCTCTTCGAAGAGATTTAATTTCTTGTCACTATATGGTCAGAAAAAATTACGCGGTCTCAGAAAAGCCATCGCCGGAAGGCCGTACATAATAAAATAATGAGTTTCCCAATGTCCCTTATCACAGCCCAGTACGAGAATCCTTCCAGTACCGTCCCAGAAAATAATTCAGGTATCAGACCTGAGAAAAAAGAATCCTCGTTACTCCGTATGGTTCAATTCCCATCGAGTTTCCATTTCTTTCTCAGCCCTCCGGTTCCATATGCACTCTCGCGAGTCTCAGGAGGCATCCGTGGAATTCGGTGGACGTTCCCCTTCCAACAGGCTTCCCCTCCGCGTCCTCGATCTGCTCTTCTTCTCTTTCTCTTTCCTCTTCTTCTTCATCTTCTTCTTCAGCGATTTCTCAGCCTTTCGGCGGCCCGAGAGATTTTTACTGCACGTACACATACGCACGAGACTGTACGCAGTTTAGTATTCCTCACGCGGTGGAGCGCTCGGGAGCGCCCAGCGGGCCCTCAGGAGCCCTCAGGAGCCCTCAGGAGCCGATGAGAGGCAAGGGGAGCGCTTCCCCTCCCCGCTCTTGGGCGGAAGGGGGTGGGGGAGGTCGACCGGAGACTCTCCCATGCGAATCGGGCAGCCAAGTGGAGTCGAAGGGCCCCGGAGGAGAGCCAACACAGCAAAAGCAATACAGGGGCCCAAAGAGCCATCGGAAGGCTGCTGCTCGACGGAACGCGCGTTCTCTCTCGTCACTGTCTATCCAAGCAGACAGCGTGGAGCAGCCTTCGAGCAAAGTGAGTGCGTCTAATGAGGCAATAAATAAGTCGTGACTGGCCTAACCGGCCTCCTCTCCACGCTTTTAGTTTCGCGACCACGAACCCACGGGGACGTGTCCATCCTCTTCTTGCGCTCTCGCCTCGCCCTGTATCGGGAAGCGCGCGCGCGCGAGTGCACACAATATATACGCATCACGCTCCCGATCCTCTCTCCGTCTCTCTCTCTCTCTCTCTCTCTCTTTCGCCCTGCATTATTCCGACGCAACGACCTCTCGAATCGAGCGAGAAATGCAGCCAGAGATTTTTGCACACCCTACGCGGATCTTTTATCCACGAATTCCTGGAATTCCTTCCGAACGGCAGGAGATATCCTTGATTTAGAGAAAAAAATTGGCGGAGGGACGCGTTTCGCGGATTTTTGTCCAATTTGGCGGTGGCAAATATGAAGCGGGATTAATTCCGGTCGACTCGCTTGAGACTCGGGAGGATTGTCGGTAGAACATTTTTTTATTTTGTGGCGAAAGAAATTTTGCCGATACTTTTTTTAGAGGTCGTCTCAAGCAGGTACTTTCGCTATTTTTTTTTAACCAAACATTGGAAATTGAGAAAAAATTATCTTGATAACAGAGTTTCTTGGATTCTTTTGCGCTGAACACGAATCTGCTACCCAATCTTTCCCAAATCCAAAATCTCATCCTCCGGATTCCGCAAAAAAAAAGACCCGAACTAATTCACGATTCGCCCTAACCCCATTTCGTCTCACAGCATCCCGTAAATAGTGTCTCCCGCTCAGCATCTCCTGGGTGGTCATTCGTCCGCGAGATAAGAAATCGAATCCGTTCGATCGAACGCGGCTGACATTGGCCGTGAGACATATTCGACAAGACTTGCCGAGAGCCCAACCCGTCCGGTACCGAGAGCGTAGTTATACGTGCCTATCGTACGTGCCTTGTCCTATCGCACACGACATTGGCCAATGCTTACCGCCTCCATGGAGCCGCGTACGGTACGTCTTGTAGACGTTTTACAGCCCGAGAGACCCGACGACAAGGACGACGGGCCTTCGCGATTGTCCTTAGACATTGCTCCTCGTATCTTCCTCCCAAGTATCCTCCGAGACTCGACCCTTCGCTCAATCGACCAGGTTCGCAATTCGCTCGCCTTCGCCTTCTCTATACAACATCCGTTTTTTTCCCCTTTATTTTTCCTTATACCAAGTCGGGCTCAATTGGTCCTGACTGCGTCAGAACTTCCTCCGCCGTACTCGGGCGGAAAGATTTCCCCGTGATGTTTCCTCTTTGTCTCGATCATCTAAATCTCTGGACCGCGAAGAGGTCTTCCTCTCATCCGGCTTTATCCGGGAGTGACTCGGACGTATTGCTCGAGTAAACTGTCGCTGGCCTATGCCGCGTATGTATATGCCTCTTTAGCCTGTCCCGTTTATCTCAGAGTTCTTTTATCTTGCTCCCGTTGGCGACGACGTCAGGGCTTATTTAGATCCCGCGGTGTCGATCCTCGGGCAGTTCGAGCCGAGCCGGGGCGAGCGACGAGGCCAAAGTCAAACAAACCGACCGCCGTGAGAAGAAGAAGACGAAGAGGAGGAGGAGAAGAGACGCGTGTCGCCGGCACTCGCGGCTTCGATGTGGCGAGTATTAGTATTTAGCTGACGTATGGCCGAAGATGTCCAAATTGTTTATGCGTCGGGAGAGGCGCTTGGGGATCGTCAATGTCCGAGTCTGGAAGTGTCTTGACGATCCTCTTTGCCGTTCGGAGAAGAGATCGAGGAGGACGAGGCGGAATGGGATTTAAATGATTGTGAGGAATTGCGATAGGATGGAAGGCAGATCAATGCTAAAATAGACTTTTTTGATGTTGTTGTTTTTGTTCTTGAGATTAATTGATTTGTAAAATGCAGATGCAAATAGCGGTCAGATCGATTCCAGGAATCTAAGGGTCGAATTTTAAGACATTAGTTTGACCTCGAGATCGAACTTAAGATCAAACTTAAGTTCCAACTTAAGATCAAACCTAAGTTCCAACTTGAGATCAAACTTAAGAACGCAATAAAGTTCGGGCCAAACTTCGATCTTAACTTCGATCACAAGAGCGATCTTAAGTTCAAACTAATGTCTTCAAATTCGACTCTAAGATAACCTTGAGGTAGGAATTCTTTCAATTGCCGGCCGCGGCTTTGATGTGATAAGTTTAAGTATTGTGATGATGTATGGCCTATTTTGCTGATGTATGCTGAAGATGTTCGAATTTGTTTATACGTCGAGAGAGGCGCTTGGGGATCGTCAATGTCCGAGTCTGGAAGTGTCTTGACGGCCCTCTTTGCCTTTCGGAGAAGAGATCGAGGAGGAAGAGGCGGAATGGGATTTAACTAATTGCGAGAAATTGCGATAAGATGGAAGGCAGATCAATGCTGAAATATACTTTGTTGATGTTGTTTTTATTCTTGAAATTAATTGAAGTATAAATTGCAGGTGCAAATAGCGCTCAGATAGATTCCAGGAATGGAAGATACCTTTGAGGTAGGAATTGCTGGCCGCGGCTTTGATGTTAAAAGCTTTAGGATTTTGCTGATGTATGGCCTAAGTTGCTGATGTACGCTGTAGATGTCCGAAATTGTTTATACGCCGGAAGAGGCGTTTGGGGATCGTCAATGTCAGAGTCTAGAAGTGCCTTGATGGTGCTCTTTGGCTTTCGGAGAAGAGACCGAGGTGGAAGAGGAGGAATAGGAATTTGACTAATTGCGACGAATTGTAATAGAATGAAAGGCAGATCGATGTTAAAATAGACTTTTCTTTGTGTTCATTGTTGAGATTAATTGAAGTAAAGTAGAGCGCAGGTGCGAATCGCGGTCAGGTAGATTCCAGGAATGGAAGATACCTTCAAGGTAAGAATTCTTTTAATTACGGCCGTGACGGGGCAATTTAGAGAAAGTGAAACATCAAAGTCTCCAGAGTCGGAAGGGAGGGGGACACGTCGATATAAGCGAAATAATTATGTCACTTCACTTTGAGAAAGTTTTAAGAATTTTTTAGATTTTGATATATTTTTTATAGTTTTCTCGTAAAATGTTGAGCTTAAGAGCATGTGAAACACTATGGAGTGCGAGAGAGACAGCGTCATTGGCGCCCTTGGCGGACCGAGAGAGACAAGCTGAGAACGTGTGTCACATGCTCTTAAGGCTACTTTACATGGACTATTTGGAGTTGTACTAAGAAACGGTATTGACCAGGAGGTTCGGAATTTTTTGTCAGGCAGTTCAGCCCCATCCCTCGATGCGTGCAAGAGGGCGAATCGATTCTTGATACCGTTGCAGAGATAAAAATTGAAATGCAACCCACCGTAAAATAAACACAGCAATCTACCGTCGACAAAAGTAAAAATCGTCCAAACACTACGAAAAAATGGTAAAAAAAATCTGAAAAAATTCTCAAACATAAATATCAACGATGCAAAGACACCCCAAAAATTTCGCAACGGTTCCCCCAGCCGTTCATGAGACACGGGACGTTGAAGCGAACCTCCCGCGTCTGACCCGCACGGAACTTTTCCACTAACCATCCATCGCCTCGTTCTCTTCGTCAGTTCTCTACCTATCGGCTCCACGATTATCGGCTCTCCCCCTCATCGACCCGTCCCGCCGATAATCAACTGTCCGCGAAATATCTCAACTCCGTCCGTAATTCGCTGCAACTGGATACAACACCTGGAATTTCATCACGGACGACGATGTCAATCGTTCCGACTTTTTTCCCCGCTGAAAATCCAACCTCCCCGCTTTCCTCTCGCTGTTAATTTTTTTTTCTCTCCACCGCTTTCCGAAAGGTTCTCGCAGCCTCCCTCGGCCGACGACGCGCTCTCCCGCGCCGGTCCCTCGAGTATATATCTCTACCTACGTCGGCCCGAACGGTATTATATTGCGGTTGACCATTAACGCGTTGGCATTCCCGAGAGTCCGCGCGTCGTACGCGAATGTACGCGAGCTCGCGGCATCCAACCGACGCAGAACTAATGATCTTAATTAACGTTTCGTAACGACGAAGGTCGTCCGGGGAAGAGACTCGCCGGTCGAGTGTCTCGTGCGTTCTTCCTCGGAGCTTCACACTCGTCCGTTTCCCGAGCGCGCGCGAGAGCGGGCGTCTTCCTCGGGGCATCTTCTTCGGGCTCTTCTCGTTCCTCCTCAGCATCCTCTTCGTGTACGCGGACCTCGCGGCTCCGTATTTTTCGCGGCCCCGAGTGCGCGCGGCCTTCGACCCCTTCGCGGTGGTTTTTGCCCTCAAGATAAACTCTCTGCCGTCCAACTATCTGTCTTTTTGAGTGATGAATTTTACTTTTATTTTTAAAAAATGTTTTTGTTCTTGTCGCCGGCGGACGGCAATGTCACGGGACTTCGGTCCTGCGTTCGCGGGGTCGCGTAATTATGGAACTTTAATTATCGTGCTGTTACCGTGGCGGCCGGTGCGTCAAATTCGTGATTTTCATTCCGGAGTTGTGGGTGGACTGCAAAAAAAAGCGTATGAAATTTAACGTACGAAACTCGAAGTTTTTATGCAAAAACGGATGCATTAAATTTCTCGTACAATTGTGATGAAAAAAAATTGTTCGGTGTATCAAAAATATTGGAAATATTTTATTTTTAATAATGTACTTCAATTTTAGTATATATAACTACTTTAATTTAAACGAGAAACTATATTCATTTGTCATCACAATTTTACATTAAATTTAATGCACGAGTTGTTGCATAAAAACTTTCAGTCCGCTACGTTAAACTTACAATTTTTTTAAACACTTTAAATATTTTTTTTAGCCTCGTCGTCCAGAGAAAAACAAAATTCTCGCTGGTTCAAAGGGGTGAGACAACGTAATTCCATCGATAATATGAGATTTTTTTTTGATACCCCATTTGCCCGGGTTTGCAGTCCGACCCTTCCAATTTCTGTGCAGTCTCCCCTACAATTTTCCCGGAGAAAATTGATTCCCAGCTCACACGGAAAAAGGAATTAAATAATTAAAAAAAAAGAAAGCCCTAAAGCCCCTTCGAGCATCCGCCGCGATTACCTCCCCGACACGTATACATCTCCTCGTATCAAAAACGCCATCCTCTCGTCTGCATGGCATTTATACCTTGAGTCATGGGACTAAATCTCCGGAGTCTGCGATCGCTGAACGCTCGCTGACGTTTCCGATGCGAGCTCCCAGTGGGAGCCCAGAGGCAGTAATTGTCCTCGGCCCTCCTTCGTCCTGCGATTCCCTCAAAGTTTTTGCGCCATCCGCGAGATCTTCGACAGTGCGAGGCACCCGGCTATGCGCAAGAAATAAAAAAAAGAAAAAAAAAATTAGAAAAAACTAAAGATAAAAAAAATTGAAGGGAACGGAGAGAAGCGCAAGAAGTCCGCGAACGGAATAAAACGGATGGGGCAGGGAGGATAACCGATGCAGAAAAATCGAAGAAACGAATACGCAACAGAGATAATAAATCCTTCTGCTCCGGGTCCTCTCTCGCTTTTGCTGATGCGACGAGTGGCCGTGGTGCAGGACTGCGTCGGCAACCCGGGGAATCGGATTCTCCTTCCGTCTCGCTCCCCGGCAACGCGGGCTATTCGAGACATAACTCTGCAATCATTTCTCGCAGCTACTATTATACTCTGAACGATGCCCCGCTCGAGAGACACAACAGTCGCGAGGATTGCGGGATAAGCGGCGCGACGGTGGGACGGCCCGAAACGGCCCGGGGAGTCTTAATTCCATGGTGGGGTATCATTTGGGCCAAATTTATTTTAACCAAAACTCATTTCCGCCAAAAAGTAACTGGGTTGGAGAAAGAGCGTGTACACGAATCTTTTATACTGTAGATGGCGCTGCGAGGCTGCTTTGGATCGAATTGTAGCTTTTATCGAATGTTTTGAGAAGCAAGGGGGGAACGAATATAAACCGTGAACATTTGTTCTTTTGCATCGGTGCTTCGCGATTAAGCACATTAAGGATGTTTGGGTCAAAATCACTTCCGGTTTGGAAATTCCATTATTCGAGCGGCAGTGACCTCTGATCTGAAATATGTCACTTCCGGTTTCAAGAATCGCATTTTTTCGAACCGGAAGTGACGTGTTTCGGGTATGACATCATTTCCGGCAAGTAATGAAATTTTTGGATCACAATTCACGTATTTCCGGTCGAAAAATTAGTTTTTTTTTTTTTTTTGCATATGAGATAGTACACAAGATACACGTACATGGTGTTTCTCCAATCTAGTAAGTTTTTCGCCGAATTGAATTTAGGCCGAAATAAGCGTTTGGCGTAAATAATTTAATATCTCCGCGGAATGCAAATATTTCTCGGCGTTCTTCATCAAATCTATTTTGCATCTTCATTGTAGAGAGAAGAGCAAAACGGGCTGAGATATTGCGCTCAGGGCCAAATAACCGAGACAACTTAGCAAACGTCAAGACCCAGGATTTGTGGCTTCCATAAATTATCTCTCCGCGAGCTATTCCGCGGAGTCGCGAGCTCGCGCTGTCCCCGCGATTCTCGCGGTGTTGGGCCAACGAGCCGATTAATTTTCACTCGCGTGTGAACTTCATTTGGGAAATTGGTGATATATTGTTTTTTGATTTTTTTTTTCTCGGTCGATCAGGACCGTGGGCAGCCAGGTGGTGATGGATCCGATGCTGGTGTGCAAGAAGACTCGTCGCCTCAGAGGAAAACTCGCGGATATTTGCCGGAAGGAGCCGTCGCTCCTCAAAGAGATCTCGAAGGGGGTTCAGGTCGGAACGCGGGAGTGCCAGTACCAGTTTCGCAATCGCAGGTGGAACTGCACTACCGTCAGGAGATCCTTGCGAAAGATTCTTCTGCGTGGTGAGTCAAATTAGACAAAAAAAAAAATTATAAATTTCAAAAACCATGAATTACAAATAATACATGCATGTGTCTCGATTAATTAAATTGGATTCGGAAAACTTGGCCGACCGTAGTCAGCCAACGGCACATATACGGTCAATGACGGTATATAATGAATAAACCGTCATTGATCACCGAGCGTCCCGAAGGGCCCAAAAGAATTCACGACAAAAGCGTGCGGGCACAAAAATATTCCCGTCCACGGACGTAAAGACCACGCTTACGCCTCTTTCGAAAACAAACCTCAGCCGCCAGATTACAGGGCGCGTTGTTCGCGTTTCGACGGCGGGGAGATAGAGGGAGGGCGAGCGGTGGGTTTAGGCGAACCGGATGTCGATCGCGCCCTCCCCGTTCCGGCGCAGCCCTCACAACTCTAACCCTTTCGCGGGCCCCGATTCGTTACGATTAAATGCCTACTACTCGGGCCATCCTAAAAAAAAAAAAAAATGCCAGCATCAGCAGGTGGGAACCCTGTAACCCTTTTCTCGTCATTAAACCGCGCCTCCTCGAAGCTTGACCACTCTATTAGGTATCGTCTTCCATCAAGCTCGTCTCACCGCATTGGACTAACAAATTTCATTTTATTTTTATATCAAACTTTTTTTTTCCCTCTAAATCGCTGCAGACGATGTATTCTCGAATGGGGCTCGATCGGGCGCGAGAAAATATTTCAACGTTGAATAATATATATATATATATATATATATATAACAACGCGAGGAGGCGGGGTGGGGGGGGGCTTCGCCGGTACAGCGAGCGCGATTCCGGCCGATCGAGCAGGACATTTAAATCGAAGCGAGCGTGTTCGATAGGCCGTGTTAGCTTGCCAAGGGGCTCCCTTTCGCCCGGTTAAATTCCCTGATCGATCGATCGGCGATCTCTCACGGCTTCTGATACTATATATTTATTTCACGGATCTTTATAGTAGCTGACTGGATCGGAGCGACGCACTCTGCATGTCCTCCCATGGTCTATTAGTGGCGATATGTTTTCTTAATTGAAGCATCTCTCCGTATGCGGACGTGTGTGTGTGGGTCTAATTCTTCTCCCACGGGGTTTAGCGACGCGAGAAAGTGCTGTGCGCGGGGGCCGCGGCCGGTATCCCTTCCGATCGTATCGATAGATCGGACGGGCAGGTGGATTTATCATTGTTATTATTGGCTGTCCCTTGTGGCACGGGCTGGAAAGCCCCCGAGCGATTTTTCAGGTGGATGTCGGTGGTATGTAAAAAATAAGTAGCTAAAATGAGACTGCTATTTTTTTCGTAAAAATAATATTGTTGAATAAGTAAAAAAAAAAGGTGGTGAGACATGGCACAGCGAACGGCAGCGTTCGTTGCTCTGTAGTTTGAGTGAGATCCGGATTTTTTAGGTTCAATTGTAGTGAAATCGAAGCGCCAGACTCTGACCGACAAGAATGACGTTCAACCGGAAGCCAAAAATCAATCCTTCAAAAGTTACAACCTTAATAACAAAACCCGCAACGAAAAACCGCCAGATCACAGTTTGACACGGTAGGATTACACTGATCAAAAATTACGTACTAAAAGTAACAATACTGACTTTTTAGAATAAAAAAATCGTTCCCAAGAGGAACGTTTACATCGTATAGTTATGACAATGACAAAAAATCATAATTGCAACCATAATTGTAGTTTATCCAATTGAATATAAACGGTAAGAAACTATCCATAAAGACGTTCCCCCAAGGAACTATTCATTATAGTTGGAAATACTATCCTTTTTCTCAGTGTAATCTGTTCGGAAGCCACAAATCATTAGGTTCGTTCGTTGTCAGTGTAAGCTGGAGTATATCTATATATCCAATACATATAGATATACTTTCCACGTAAAATAAAGCGTTCTGCTCCAGCTTACTCTGAAAACGAACAGACCTGTTCCTTCACAAGTTACAACCCTAATAACAGAACCCGTAACGAGAATCCGGCAGATCGCAGTTTCACCACGATTAATCTCTTCCATGGTCCTGGTCTCAGTCTTTGCAGACATTGCTCCAGCAGATCCTAAAAGAAAAAAAAATGTAAATCTAAACCTCCCTTGAATTCTGCCCCGGTAGCCGTAGCGCCACGGGGGTGGCGTGCCGCCGTATTATAGCCAATTCCCAAGGTTTCCCAAGGAAGCTGAATGGTCCTCCCGCCTCGGTGATGAGTTCCACGTGACGCAAGGTAGCATCGACTTGAAATACGACCATCCTCTCACAGCACCGCCTTCTGGAACACCCGTCAGACTCCAACGTACACCCCTCCCCTTCTAAAAAAAAATCCCAAAATTTCGGGATCTCAGAATGCAGAGCTAAGACTCGGTACGGTACTCCAGGTCTCTCTCGGCGTTCATCCTCGGAGCTTGGCGATTGAGTCTTGTATTTTGACCCCTGGGAATAGGCACGGTGCTATCGACGACCGGGGCACCTGGCACCCTCGAGCGACCTCGACCTCGCTCGCTCCTTAATATTTCTCGTGCTTTTCTTCACCCCTCCCCCTCACTTTCATTCTTCTCTCTTTATCTCTCCTTCGGTTTTTCTCTCTCGAACACTCGGCACCCTCGGACGCTCATAAAGACGACAATGTGCGATTATGCTTCATCGAAAGATCGTAAAGTCGCGGCCGGCGGCGAGGAACGTCTCTTGGGTTTCCCCCCTCCCTCCCCTCCTCTGCCCTCCGTCCTCCTGGTCGCGGCGGGGTCCCATGGGCGCGCGAGCACACGCAGAACCATGGGCACGGGCCATCATAAATAATCCGCAGGAGCCCTCTGGCAGGCTCTCGTGTGCCCGCGCGAGCGTTTTGCTCGTTGCGTTATACGACTTTTGCTGTCCCCCGGTCCGCTATCGAGGGGACATGACGACGATGGAGGGAAAAAAAAGAAGCAAAAAGAATATACACAGAAAAAAAAAATCTCCATCGTGTTACAGTACTGTACGTCTCCCGGAGCGGAGAGCGAGACTCACGCGACACACTATAGACTCGCAATGATTTTTATTGGGGATATCTTGTTCAGACATTGTCTCGTCAGTACGCACAGGAAAGTTTATGATTTTTTTCAGTGACTCTAAGAAATTGATGGTTTGAAAAATTTTGTTGTAACGCCACTTCTGGTTTTTAAATCTCGGTTTCCGACCGGAAGTGACGTCGTACCGGGAATACGCCACTTCCGGTCGATAAATGAGGTTTTCAAACCAGATATGACCCACTTCCGATATGGTGCCACTTCCGGTCAAGAATGGAGATTTTGAAACCGGAAGTGACATATTTTCAATATGATTTCACTTCCGGCTAAAAAATGAGATTTTCAAAGCCCGGAAGTGAAGTTACAGAGAAACTGTTTAATTTTCCTCTGGAACGTATCTTGAATTCAGCGAATGACGGAAACAGGTGAATTAAGGAACAAAATAATGTTTGTAAAATTATTTGTCGAACGTAGTCCCGGTTTTGCGTGATTCTGACGTTTCGAGGTGTATCGTCTTTCTCTCATTCGGTCGACTCGCGTCATTTCGGGTACAAGGCGCGGTGTGTCCGGCTCGCCCACAGCGAGCGAGGACAGCTCGCCGCGGGACGTCTCGGTGAAATATACGACTTTTCGGGGCCACCCGGTGGCCACGAAACAAACGTAACGGGGAACCCTGGGACTCTGTGCGAGACGCGGCTCTCCGAGAAAACGAAAACCTTGTCCGCTCCCGATGCTGCTGCTGCTGCTACCGGGATAACTGCTGCGAGAAGACCGGATCGGTAGGCCTTAATTTTACCGCACCTCTCTTTTCGCATCCCACTTTTGACCATTTTTTTTTTCTATCCTTCGCTTCGTTCATGGCTGCTTTTCTTACCTTTCTCCATTATTCGTTACATTTTCACCTCTCCATGGAAGTAACGACAGACCCAGTTCTTCAAAAAAATTCTTGTAAGGACGCGGTTCCATTTTGCCCCGCACTCTCGATATACACGCTTCAAGCTCAGGAGACGAAAGAAAAAAATAGAATTATCTTAAGGCCATGCATCACAGTCTCCCGTTATCTGTCCGAAGGAAAATTCCTTTCCGCCTTGTGCGTCGCCCTCAGCCCTTTCGATTCTCATTTTACTCCGGGATCTCTCAATGACGTTCTCCGCTCAATTTCGGAGCCAGCCGAGGTCTCGGCCTCTCGTCAAACCCCCTCTAGGCCGAATTTGTACAGTGATTGGCACCTTAGGAGTAAAATTTTGGCACCTCTGCCTCTCTCTCTGTTCTCCGGTCATCCTCGGACCAAAGACTGCCTCTCGGACGACATCTGTACCCTTGATACCGGTATCTGGAAGCTACCCATAGTGACGACAAGAACGCCTATCTTAATTCTCGATTGACGTTTATTTATCTGGCGACGTTTAATTTTTATGGTCGCGATCCTGCGATAGGGGTCAGGTAGCTCCCGCTGTGTGGTCCAGCGAGTCCGAGTGACCAGAACACACGGACCTGCACACGGACCTCCGGTAAACTCGTTCGAATATTCCTCGGACGCGCCGTGTGTCGGCGTATTGGTATTAGTGACGACGACTAAGAGTTTCTGCTGCTGTTCTTTTTTTTTGGCCCCCTTGACCATTTTTTCCCATTCGACCACTTTCGAGCTCCCAGAGCGCCCGGGATAGTCTTGAGAGCCGCGCGGAAGACCCGCAGCATCCCTTAATTGAGGGTTGCCGCGTGTTCCGATAAGAGAAACACGGGCGTCAAACCTCGGTGAGAACGCTACCAGGAAACAAAGAGGAAAAAGCCCGGAGAACTTCTATTAGAAACAAGCGTCGTCGAGGATTCGAGACGCGATGATAAATCGTTTGATCAACGGAGCTCTTATCGCGGTTGGAAAGAACGGAATTTTTCATTGTCGATGACTAAAATCATTTTCAATGTGAATGTGTGGCCAAACGTGAGTTTGAAGTCGGTTTTAGGATTGCACATTAACAGCATTTTTAGTTCGCACTGTAGTTAGAATTTTTTCCTGAGGAGCAGGAAGCAATAAAAGGTACCGCTACTGATGTTGCTATTGCAGCGGCCGAAGCCGTCCAGGTTCACACCGCGCTGGACGCATTAGTTAGCGCCAGTTTTCCCCGAGAGGACGAACACTTAACACCCGGACGTTAACTCGCTCACCGGCTTGTTTCATTATCCTGCTTGTTCCCATAAACCTTTTTTTTTATTATATCACACTATCGCACAAGGCTCTAAGCTCAATCGTACAGGCTGTCGCAAGAATTAACGAATACAATCTATACTATCGCATTCGTGACTAAAAACTGAACAAACTTTGCCTTTGAGATTTTTCTCTACGATCCGTAGTTAGCGAGTTACATGCCGCTGAAGTTGTAGCCAATGGGAGGTGCCCACGCCCGTGGCACCATCTGCGCCGTGTGCGCCTCATTGGTTAAAAACTGTAATCGCTCGTATCTCGCAAACTAAACATCGTACGGGATTTTTCCAAAGACCAAATTTGTTCAGTTTTTCATCGTGAATATGAATTCGTGATTGTTTAATCAAATTTGTGGGCTGTCGGTGACGCAACCTCAAAAGATACAGCACAAGAGGCAGAGGTTATGATAAATGAATGTTAATATGAAGAAAAACTTGTCGTCGATTCGCAGCGGGCGTCGAGGCGAAAACGTAGACGAAGCCGGTCATGGCCAGTGGGTGTAGAGGGGCTCCTCGAATTCCATTAACCGCGGAATAACCGGGCGAGGTATGGCAAGAGAGTTCGAATAAGCGAACTCGGCGAGTCTCTCGCATAATACCAATACGTTATCGAGTTTATTGGAGATTCCTGGAGATTACTATCGGAGTGAGATATTCGGGGTCTCGCTCTGGGCACACACACATACAGTACATCAAGGCGCGCAAGTATATACGTTCACGGGCATATAAATATATAGATGCTTATAAATAAATGTATATAGTATAAGTTTTTAACGTAGCGGGTTGAGCGCGCGAGCGTTTACGAGCCTCGCTCGGTCGAACGGTCAGCGTTTACTGCCAAATAATTAGCCCCGATTTAGTGGCGATTTCATTTAGCTCTCCTCCCGGCTGCCCTATTACAGATAACTGCAGTGCACTGTTCATTCAGCTTCTATCTTTCTCTATACTCCCGCGACGGAACGAGTCGCCGAAGTGTGTGCATGAGAAGGAGAGCAGGGGGATGAAAGTCCGGAGGAGACCACCGTCGTCGACCCCTTTTTTATTACGCGTAAACCGTTCTCTTTATTTCCACGAAGTTTGACCAACCGCAGAAGCAACTCTGCCTCGCTGCTCGCTGCTCTCCAAAACCGACCAACAGTGAACCAACGGTAGGGTAAAAGCAGCGAATATGACCAGGTCCATGGACCATTGATTTACGTACTAATCGGGACGCGCTATGTTCGCCACTTTTGCCCCATTCCACCATTTTTTATTCTCGATCCAAATCCCTATCAGATGAGGTTTTACGAATACCTTCATTTGTCCTAAAGACACTCACGCATAAGCAACGCCTCCCGCCTCTTCAAGCCCGTTGCATGATTACCAACAAAGTTCGAATTACTGTTTATCCTCCCCGAAATTCGACGCAGTAATCGGGTTGGGCCATGCTCGCTACTTTTACCTCGTTCCACCATTTTTGCTTCTTGATCCGAAGAGGTTCTCCGAATGCCGTCATTTGTCCTAAAGACATTCATGAATAAGCAATTCCACCCGCCTCTACAAGCCCGTTGCATGATTATCAACAAAGTTCGAACTACTGTTTACCCTCCCCGAACCTGGACGCACTATTCGGGTTGGGCCATGCTCGCTACTTTTACCTCATTCCACCATTTTTGCTTCTTGATCCGAAGAGGTTCTCCGAATGCCGTTATTTGTCCCAAAGACACTCATGAATAAGCAATTCCTCCCGCCCCTTCATCGCCGTTGCATGATTCTCAACAAAGTTCGAACTAATGTTTACCCTCCCGGGACATCGACGCCCTAATAGTCTCTTGATCCGAAGAGGTTTTCCGAATGCGGTAATTTGTCCTAAAGACAGTCATCAATACGCAATTCCGCCTACCCCTTCATGCCCGTCGCATGATTCCCAATGAACTTCATATTACAGTTTAAACTCCCCGAATATCGTTGCAGTAATTGGGCTGACCATACTCGTTACTTTTACCCCATTTCACCATTTCAGTTTCTTGATCCAAACCCCGATCCGATGAGGTTCTCCGAATACCGTAATTTGTCCTAAAGACACTCATGATGGAGCGATTCCTCCCGCCTCTTCGTGCTCGTTGCATGATTCCCAACAAACTTTGAACTACCGTTTACCCTCCCCGTACGTCGACGACAGCTCGCCCCGGGCTGCCTTCAACACACCCGGTCTCCTCTTCTCGACGACTGTGTAGCAACAAAATGCGCCTCATCCTCTCATCCTGCACAACCATCAGGACGAACCGTCCTGCTGGGTCCGCGACAGGGGCTTGTCAATCCTCGTCACTGCCCCACCATCCTCCGGCCTCGTCTCTCTCCACACCCCGTCCAAGACTCGTGTGGCACAATATTGCGAAGGGTTTGCGCAAAATATTATTGGCACCCCCGACGGTGTCGGGTCGCTGCTGTACTGGCATTGT
Source organism: Stenichneumon culpator (assembly GCA_964017025.1). NCBI lineage: Eukaryota > Metazoa > Arthropoda > Insecta > Hymenoptera > Ichneumonidae > Stenichneumon > Stenichneumon culpator. Next base: position 10,790,111 of record OZ024779.1, on the reverse strand, counting down.
TGTCCATCCTCTCTGCGCGACCTGCAGCGATCCCGAGGAACCTTCGATCCGACGCTGATGAACCCTCGGCCGGGTCGTGCCTGGCCAACCGACTCGCTCCAGGGGGAACTCTCGTTCGGCCCGGCTAGAGGACAGCAACCCGCTGGGTGGCCTTTCAACTCACTCTATCGTTTCTTCATTCCTTTTTCTGGTGTCGTTGTTTCTCTTCTCACTTGCTTCGATACGGGAGCTACGGGAATCACTCCCCTCCTATGGGGATAACAAATTTGCATGATTTATTTACGACCCTACGGCACACCGGGAACTCGTGCTCGCTGACAATGGCACGGGAGCAATGAGAGGCGGGAGGACAAGTGCCGAGAGATGAAGACGCAGCCGGTGCTTGTCGAGACTTCAAGGTGCGCAGCCTTTCGTCGCACTGAAGTTCTTCGGACTTGACCTTTCTTTCTTTGGTTCCGTTTTTTCTTCCTCGTTGACAATGAGGACTCCATGAGCGCCGATCATCGGGGGTGGCTCGTCCCGAGGAAAACCAATTTTGACGCTCGCCATCCTCATCGCCAGGTTTCCATGGCGGGATCGAGAGGCGATCTTTTTGAATCTTGGCGCGAGACGAAAGAGAGGCTAACGGTAGTTCGGACGGTGGCGGAAACCGAGGACGACCGGGACTTTTCTACGCGGTCCACCGGTCCAAATCCGTGAATCGACGGGCATGGCGAACGACTGATGGAACCAATGCGATTTTCTTTGGGTTTTTGCAATGCAAGTATGACGGGGTTTACTTGGAATCGGGGAAAACTCTATTGACTCGCGGGCATGAATGGGTGTCTAATAAACTGTACTGAAGAGACATTTTTAGTGACACATGGTGCTCGGTTCGGGGGCCAATTTTAACTTCTATGCTCAATCTTTGGCTGAAACTTGGGTTCGAATTTGCAGATGAAGCGTGAATTTAAAAAATCTGCACCGCAATGAACTTGAATCGTCGAACTTGTGTCTCTTCGTCGGACCTAAAAAAACATCGCGAAATGAAGTGATTGGAGTAAAAAGTTTAAATTTTTTTAAAGAGAGGATTTTTGAATGCGACTGTACGATCGAGTCCTCGAGGACTTGGTGGTGAAGCCGGTCTTTATCGTCGCCTCCTCGCCAACGCACAAAGGGGATTGACAACAGCAAACAGTTTAGTGTCCCGTACGTTTATTGTATCGGTACGTGGACTACCGTACGTTTAACGTTCTACGGGACAGGCCGCCGATGTTCGTGCTGTTGCCGATGTGCGCTGGTGCTCGTTCGCGAAAAGGAAAGAAGAACGAATGAACGAACGGAGGACAGATCTGTTACTCCGGTTAGACTTCGCCTCTCGGTTGCCACTGACATTTGAATGCTCGTATATGTACCCCTCCCGTCGTTGTACTCGTCTTCCGATCGGACAACGTGGGGAGAGAGATAGGAAGAATCATTGCAACGAAACCACCGAGAAGGAATATATTAAGCCGAACGTAAAACAGTGGCCATGTGGAGTAATAAAAAAAAAAGTTCTTTTGTTTTTGCCAAATTCTTTTTTCGACAATGCGCTGCCTAGATCGTCGTCGCACTCTTTAAAAGTTGATGTGTCACGACATTATCTCGAAAATAAGTCGAACTTCGATATTTTCACTGTTGCCATTTTATTCCTGGAGTAATTGTTCGGGGTCGTTTGCTTCAGGTAAAGTGAGCTAAAGACGTATCGTGTGTTTCTTGATTCATCTGTTGCTGTCGCTGGCTATATTCGAGGTAGATTCCAAGCACATTTAAGATGCATCACACGCGTTCCTTTATCCACTTTCCTTTGCTCCTGATTTCCCACTTTTCCGTCACTGGTTGCATCCGAGATACATTCCAGAAAAAAAATCTCGGTTTTTGGCGAAGGTGACGTCGTAAGGAAAAACGTCACTCTTGGCTTGAAAATCTCATTTTTCGATTAGAAGTGACTCAGAAATACGTCGCTTCCGGCAAAAAGCCGAGATTTCGAAACCGGAAGTCACGTTTTTCCAGTATGACGTCACTTCCGGTCGAAAACTGAGATTCTTAAGCGGATAGTGACCTTTTTTGTTACGACACCACTTCCGGTTAAAAGCTGACATTTTTACACGGACAAGTGACGCGGTATTTACGTGTCGTTTTCGATGTATTCATTGATAATATGCATTAGTACATTGTGGAGGCAATTGCGCGTGTTGTACCCTGCTTTTCCGTAAGATAAATAGGCGACTGAGCTATCACCTATTCGGTTCTGCTCGTTCGCCTCTGTATCGAGCACCATAAGGCTTTTGCGACGCTCGAACGCCGCCCGATGTGTACTTCCCCATCTCACCCCTCTCATTGAATATTCCCGAGTTATTTACGGTCACCCGTCGAGATTTATACGCCGCGTCTCGCGCGAGCCAAGTCTCTTCCCTCTTCGCGTTCGCATGTGCAACCCTCTGCGCGCGCTCCCTCTTCTTCGCCCGTTCAGCAATGCGCGTCTCGCTATTAGCTCCCGGTTGCAGCTCACGCTCGCTGTGCGCGCATTCAGAGCTCGGACAACTCCAAGTATTTTCTCGCTCCGGGAATAACGCTTGTTCACTTTCGCACAAAGCGTTTTCTCCTTCACTCACGCACGTCCTGCAAGTTTTACTCGCGAGTGTAATTTTCAATATTCGAACCAATCTTCTTGTAACATTTGTCCCGTTCGAATTATGCAGGCGTCGCGAAAAAATTAGGCAATCGCGTTCATTTTACAACTCTCCAACGTGTTATTTTATATTTTAAATTGTGATTACTAAAATTACTGTTACTAAAATTACTAAAATTACTAAAATTACTGAAATTACTGAAATTACTGAAATTACTGAAATTACTGAAATTACTGAAATTACTGAAATTACTGAAATTACTGAAATTACTGAAATTACTGAAATTACTGAAATTACTGAAATTACCATTAGCAATATTACCAATATCAGAATTATCAAAATTACTAAAATTACTAAAATCTAGACAAACCTCTTGGCTGTTAAATGCTCTTCGCTGACCCCTCCTACAATTACACAACTGCAGCTCTCTCGAACCTGCACAGAGAAAAAAACATAGTATTTCCTACTATAATAGAAAGTTCCCAGAGGGAACGTCCATATAAATAGTTTCTCATAGTATATATTTAATTGGTTAAACTATAATTATAATTGCAGCCATGATTTTCTGTGATCGTTGTAATAACAAAATATAGACGTTCCCCTTGGCAACTATATTTTATCGTAAAAAGTCATTATTGTTGCTTTCACTATGTAATTTTTTCTCAGTGTGTTCATCACAAAATTATAAATACCATCGATTAATTTCCTTCGCACCTATCTGCTTCCGTTCGGGATTATATGCTCTCTATTCGATGTTTCCGCTTTATTACAAACACCCACACTCACACATACAAGTTTCGTCGGTAGGATCAAGTCTCGAGGCCTCGAAGAGGTATATTAGCTGTCGTCGTTTCTCGCGGTCTCCGCATCGCGTTTCGTTGGGAAACTTACTCGCGGTCGGTTGATGCACGGTGGGGCGGGGGTGGGGTGGGGTGGGGTGGGGGGGGACTTGAGATGCTTCGGTCCGAACGTGCGGGCACGTTCGAGAAGAGAGCGTCTCGGACGGACGGGGGTGTCGCGGACGAAGATTAATGCCTGGACCGTAGACGTTAAGAGCGACGACGAAGATGCGGCGACGAGGTGCCCCGAGCGAAAGCACCGAGCGAGCGAGCAGAAGCAGAAGCAGAAGCGTACTCCCTTCGTTTCTGCTGGACTGACTGGCGTACCGTCGGACAGACAGATAGATGTATATTTATACGAAAGAACGTGCGGAGAAGGGAGACGAGGAGATGCGATAAAGAAGGCCAAGGAAAAAGAAGGAACGAAGAAGAGCATGAAGAAGAAGAAAAAAGAAAGAGGAAAAGAGGAAAAAAAAGAGCCAAGGAAGAATTGTTGCTGGAGAAAAAGAGTGACTGCCTCGAAACGCGAGCTCGAAGGTAACGGACGAAGAATGGATAGGAGAGATCGAGCGGTCCGAGTTACCAGTTTCTCCGATGAGAAAAACAGCGGAGCCCGAAGGAGGTGAAGTAGCAAATAGCCGATGGATACGCGGAAAGGTGGTTCCAATTGCGGGGGAGTAAGAGAAGACACTCGATTCCGTCTCGCTTTTCATTGGGATTCTCCTACGTGTGCTTGTCCGTCCTTCTTTCGGTAGAACAGATCGATACGGGTTGGTATTGGCGATCTATTATAGGTGACGATCGAATCGTTCGAACGGTCGCTCGGCCGTGCTCCGCGAATTGCACTGACGTGCACGTAACAGATAGGGCATTGCGCGGAGCCCGTGATAAATTTCGCGTCGCGAAACAAATCACCGGGGAAACAAATCGTACGGGGTTTCGCGTTCTGCACGCAGAACCGTGGCCGAGCTGGACTCGACGATAGCATCTACGAGGTGGATGCACCGACGAGTAAGAACGCTCTATGGCCGCGGTGCGCCGGGATTCTGAGGAGTTGACGCTTCGAGACTTTTACTCGACGGGACTGCTGTGGAGGTTCTGTATTTGCTGGATTATCGCGGATTGGCGAAATAAGGCGAGTTGCGTTAGGTTGAGAAGAAGATAGAGCTGCTTGTCATTTGGCGGATTTTTCGTTGGAGGTTTTGCTTTCGTTGTGGAGATTGTGTAGTTTTGACGAATTGTGGAACTTTTAAACCCTCGTAAACCGAATGTAACTCACTTAAACCTGTTTCAAGTGGTTTAAAGGGGTTTTTTCCAGGTTGACCATCTTCAAATCATGTACAATAGTGGTAAGATATAAGGGTCCAGTTCCGCAGTCAGAACTGTCGAGCCGTGGCACTTTAAACCCTCGCGAATTCACTTTAACTCACTGAAACCTGTTCCAAGTGGTTTAGAGCGGTTTTTCTCTGGCTTAGTCACCTTAAAATTATGTAAAATGTCGGTGAGCTGTAAGAGGACATTTCCGTAATTAGAGTTTTCGAGCTATGATACTTTAAACCCTCGCGAACAGTTTCTCACTCACTGAGACCTGTTCCAAGTGGTTTGAAGGGGCATTTCCCTGGGTTAACCGCCTTGAAACGTTACAAAAAGGTTTATAGCACTTCTTAACCATTATGTAGACCGCAGCCGTGACGTTGGTACAACGTAGCACTATGTAACTGATCGACAGTGTTTCCACAGTGGTTGGATAGATCGTGGATGGAGCCATGCGCGCGGTATCCGGCGATCGAAGCGCAGCGCAATCTATACTTACACCGCATGCATTGATGCAGCGTGAAATGCACCGTACGACGTAACCCACAATGGCTCTGATGCATCGCTGCAATTACGCGGACGAACGCGAGACCGCTTACATAATCTGCCCGGATCAATTAATCACCCGGTGATTTACGGGTGATTCGTTAATCCTTCGTACCAGGAGCCCAAGCTACGTCGTCGTCTCGCAGGTTGTCGTCGTCGCGTATATAGACCCGAGTTTCCATAAATCAGTGCCCGTGGATTCTTCGCGAGGCTCGCTCAAGATCTTCTTCGAATCTCCTCTTTCAAACCAATGGCCTTATTGATTCCATCCCACGAGCAAAATTTATCGAATGTCTTGATCTTTTTCTGCTCAAGATCGATTTTTCTCAATATGTAAAAAAAATAGGTGGATCACGCGATGACCCATTTTTTTTTAAGTAAACTTCACATTCGAAGAATTAATATTCAAATTAATTGCTCGTCGGGCTGATCAGTGCAATGTCAAATTTTGGATCAGAATCAAGAAAACCATGCCTGTTACACGCACAAAAAGGTATGCAAGCTATATATATATATATATATATATATATATATATATATACACAGGTATAAGCTATATTCTCATGAGAATGGGAATAATCAGGAGACGGAAGGAGAGAAAGAAGTCCCGAGCGCGCGTCCGATATAAATCACTTCGGATCAATTAGACACTAGGGAGATCGCGAGCTGATGATCTCGCGGTAACCGTGCGTGCACCCGTGGAGAGGATCTCTCGCCGAAGAACCTCTTATTCTTTATTTCTCCGCTCCATCCTTCCGCCAGGTGCTCGCACGAAGAAGCCAAGAAGAGAACGACGAAGCAACCAATTTCTGCAACCAAAAACTACCTTACTATCTTCCCTGGTAGGAATGACGTACAGGATCGTTGCCGGCCGACGTTGGGCGAACACTGGCCGGAGCTTCGCCGGTACTGGCCCTGTGTGACGCTCCCAAAAGGCTTCCCGATTGCTGCAAACTCCACGCATCGCAAAGCGATCTTGCCCAAAGACTACGAAGAACAAAGTGATCCAAGTGGTCCAAGCGAAACGATCGACGGACGTGGTCAATGGTCGAACCTTCGGGTTGCCGATGCTTCCGTCATGCCGATCGGGGCCTCCGGTTCTCAGCACCTCGGGAGAGTTGTTTCGTAAAGAGATCACAGGCCAAAAGTTGAAGAGCACCGGGACGGCGAGGGAAGCTGATATCTGCCTGGATTCACTTCTCTTTCTCGATTTCCAGCCCGATGTGTTCCTCCTTCGTTCGTCCCGGCGGTCAGCAGCGCTGGTACCGGCCCCGGCCTGGCCCGCTGGCGAGCCGCTCTCTGGAGAACCACCGGCCGCTGAGCTCTATCCTCCTCTCTCGCTCTCCCGATCGCTGACCAGCCAACAGCCAACAGCGATATCAAGATCGCTCGTATAAAACTATCGTATCGTTTAAATACGCACTGAAAGGTGAGGCGATGCATCAGGAGATACGCGGGCGGTGGCAGCCCACGGTCCGTCGGTCCGTCCGTCCGTCGATCCGCGCCGAAGATATCCGCCTTGGAATCCATGGGAACCACCGAGAACCAGGCTTGAAAACCAGCGCAGCTCGCGCGAGCCAGCTCCTCGGCCCTCCGTTCGCTCGCGCCGAGCCACGCATAACCCCTTCTGTTACTAGCTACCCGCTATGCCGTCCTCCGACTCTTCCACACCCTTTCTCTCTTCGGCTCATTCATACACATGGCTCCGAGACCGAGTTGTCGCACTCTCCAGCCTCGGCAATCTTTATCCGGGGCAAAATGGACCGGTGACTTATTTTTTTATGGCCCTCGAAAAAAATTGGCCGTGGGAGTCCGTTTCGCCCCGCACCCCGCGGAAGCTTATTACTAGAGCTATAGATCTTTATGACGGCGCGACGAAGCTTTGCAACATTTTTACGACCGTCCTAGCAGGATCATCATTAACCTTCCTAAATTTTTTCCATATCTCATCGATAAAACTTTCCGTGCAAAAAAAAAAAAAAAAAAATTGAAAAATAATTTCCAAGACCGTGCTCCAAATGCGCCAGGCGAGATATGGAATCTACACGGAATTTCCAGTACCTGCCTTCCACATCCACGAGCTTCGATAAATCCTCGGTGACTCTTGTCGCCGCATTCCTCATCGGCGTTGTGCCATTCGGCGTAAATTTTATTTCTCATTTTATCGCGATGTCTCTCGCCCTCTCCGCGCCTCCCGCCGGTGGGACATCGATGCGATCCGCCGGTATGACCGTCGGCTCTCCCGTCCCTCGTTACGCGCCTTTAAGGAGAGCGAAGGCAGTTAACGTAATTGCGCCGGAATTGGCATAAAGCTTGAGAGAGGAAACACGTCGGGCTCGCTTTAAAGCCTGTGGAGTGCCGCTTTACAGTTTCTCTGCGTTGCGTATTGTACATACTCACACACACACACACGCACACACATATATATATATATACAAACACACACAATATACACAATCTGGTACTTACGCGCCACGAGAGTCTTTGCCGAGAGAGCGAGGTAATCCGATCGCCGGAGCCGATACCTTCTCCGGCTTTCTGCGCTTTTCATCCATACAGATTCACTCCGGCTCTCGCATGATCGCCAATAATGCATGGTGGTGCGGTCCAGCCGCGTCGTCCGTTTGCTCACTTGACGGATCTCCTTGACACGAAGCCAAAGCGGCAGCATCGGCATCGTCAACGCGAGATCCCCGAACGATTCGCCTTCGTACCCCCGTTTTTTTTTTTTATTTTTCTCTCCGTCGTTCTGCGTACGTGTGATTCCTCCCGGATCCATCCGCCCTTGTTCGCTTCACGCGGATACGGTTTACTCCGTAATTGGTATGGCATTCCGCGGCGTTATGAGTTAATTCCCGTCGGATCGAGACCCCGAGATATCGGGAATCGAGTGAAAGAGTCAACCCGGGATAACTGACGGGAGTTCGCGGTTTAACGATCGGATGGGACGAGGAGGAGAGCTCTCTGACAGCCCGTTGGATAGAATTTTAATGTATGGAATACCTTGGAGAGGAGGCGAGAAAGGATGCTGCGAGATCAGGGCACGGCTTGGAGATAAAGTGTCAACGCGGAGATTTTCAAAACAGGTACGAGTTTGCGGAAATTGAATTTGAAGAGGGTCAGGGCTGAGTTCAATAACTTTTGATGTGAAAAGATCTTCGGTTTTTCAGGAGATTCCTAAGGATCGATACCTGGGCTTGATTATTGTAAGAGCCATTGTCGGGCTTCTCCTAAGCTCTGATTATTCAAAGTCCTTTTATTAATCAGAGCGACTTGGAATAATCAAGCTCTGATTATTGTAAGTCCCACTAAGAACTGCCTCTAATTAATCAGAGGGGCTCGGAATAATCCGGCTTTGATTATTGTAAGTCCCACTCAGGCCTTCTCTAATTAATCAAGTGGACTTGAAATAATCAGGCTCTGATTATTGTAAGTTCCACTGAGGCCTTCTAAGGAATTATTGTAAGTTCCACTAAGGCCTCTAAGGAAAGACTTATCTCTTATCGCTGTATAAATTACCTTACCGCTCTATGATTATCAACTCGAGGAGATAAACCCGATCGGTAAAAATTTGGATCGTGGAAAAAACGGAGGGCCCGATGTCCAACGAACGAATGAAATATCTCGGAGAGAAGATGGGTGGAAGGCCATTGAAGATTTGCAAAGCCCGGATGTTCGGACAGGTGAAAGAAAGGCGAAAGGTGTGTTTGACGACTATATAGCAGCTCGAATCACCGGTATGGTAACCGAACCAAGACGACGAGTAGGAGGAGTGCGTAATCTAAATTTTTTTAAAGGGATGGAACTGCCGCTCGCGCTTATTGTTCGGCTAATGATGGAGTGGAAACGTGACAGGTGAAACCCAATACAGCTGGGTCTTGTACACACTGCGCTACGCCTATATGGAATAGCGCGTTATTCCATCGGGGTCTCCGGCGCGACGTTCTCCAGACGCACCCTGCGCCGAATCTGTATAAACTACATTTATATGTATGTGTGTATACTGTCGAGGTCGACACTGTGGGACCCAAAATTCTCTCAAGACCTGCGCGACTTACTACGCGCCCGATGGGCATTCCTTCCCAACGCTCATATAAATATAAATATAAATATAAATATAAATATAAATATAAATATAAATATAAATATAAATATAAATATAAATATAAATATAAATATAAATATAAATATAAATATAAATATAAATATAAATATAAATATAAATATAAATATAAATATAAATATAAATATAAATATAAATATAAATATAAATATAAATATAAATATAAATATAAATATAAATATAAATATAAATATAAATATGGGGAGGATATTTGCAGGTCGAACGTCTTCCAGGAAACATTTTATTTGTTTCATTGCATGTCGCATCTCCTTAGAGTGCCGATGACTGTGCAAATTAGATGTTGCCTGAACTAACAGTGACTCCCCGCCGGTGCCTGGTGCGGCTGTCGATTGATCGCACGCTATTACGTCGGCGATGTATTTGGCACGCATGAGATACTATTCAGCACGCATTTTATACCGTACCAAGTACAGCAGATATCCGTGAGAGATATACGGTAATTCGCGTGTTTGCGTCAGTATTACCGAGAACGGGAAGCTCTTTATACGTATACGCACGAACGGCGCATTGCTGCAAGGATCACGAAAGAGTATAAAAGGTATAATAGCCGGAGCGAGAAGCATACACAATTTTATAGATATAGAGACCATTATACCACAGGCTTGGCCCTGCAAGTTACTTTTATTTACTTATATACATATACATATATGTATTCTTTTTACATACAACTGGTAATAGCTGGATCGGCGTTCTGCAATTTACGACATGTTCACCCATGATACGCAACGTAATTAGTGTTATCTGCAGGTGGCCTAGATCAGCACGTGTCCTGATCCTAACCGAGCATTTACGTACCACGGAGACCTAAGCTACCGTGAAGATAGCTACGTTGATAGCGCGATCTATTCGGAGCCTCGTACAGGCTACAGAAGCTTTTTTTATTACCAGACATTATTACGCGCTGCTGGAATTCGTTGAGACTGGAGCGTTCATCGTGTGCTCCTCAATTCATCCATTCCTGTCGCTGCGTACGTTCGAGATGAATGTCAAATAAACTTGAGACGTATCACACACGCTCCTTTATCCACTTTCTTGTATTTCTTAATTCACACGTCACTGGCTGTATTTGAGATACATTCGAGAGACATTTTTTAATATTCTCTGTAACGTCATTTCCGATGTGAAAATCTATTTTTTTAGCGGAAGTGACGTCATACTGGTAATCCTTCACTACCGGTTTGGAAATCATAGTTTTCGCCTGGAAGTGAGGTTTTCCTGTATGACGTAACTTCCGGTTGGAGACTCTAATTTTTCCAATTGGAATTGACGTTTTTCCGGATGACGGCACCTACGGCTGATAACGGAGATTTTCAAACAGGAAATGAAGTTTTCTCGTATGAAGTCAAATCCAGTTTCAAGATGAGATTTTCAAACCGGAAGTCGCCGGATTTCGAAAGTGCATCAAGATGTTGCAAAATGTTGAAATTTTTGTTCTCCGAACTTTTGATGGGGCGTTTTGTTTATAATTTGTTTTTATTTTTGGTGTTCCAGATACCAGGGAAACTGGATTTGTCAACGCGATAACAGCCGCAGGGGTGACTTACGCGGTAACGAGAGCCTGCACGATGGGAGAGCTCGTTGAGTGTTCTTGCGACAAAGTTACCGCGAAGGGTGAGAGAATTTACAATATATTTCTTTTTATCAGGGGAATGAATTACGGCAACTTAACTTTACATTTTTCTCTACGGGGTTGCGCATGCGCAGGTCGCAAGCTCGGTAAGCAGGTCCTGGCCGGAAACGCAGAAAAAAATAAGAATGTGCCGATCGAGGGTGACTGGGAATGGGGTGGCTGCGGCGATAACGTCAATTTTGGATTCAAAAAGTCCAGAGATTTCATGGACGCTCCTTACCGGAAACGCAGCGACATTAAGACGTTGGTCAAATTGCACAACAATGATGCTGGTCGTCTGGTAAGTTACATTTTAAACAAAAGAAAAATCACATTTCCCTCCCGAAAAACAATCTTTTTTCTGCAAATGACATGTAATCGCATAAAAATCGTCTCCAATTGAACCGATCAGTGTAATTTAATTGAATTTATTATCCGTTCAAGTCTGAAAGGATCAAAATCCAAAATTCAAAAAAAAAAAAAATTGCATAATCATCATTGAGAAAAAAAGTTGCAGAAAACAAAAATTACAATTAACCCAAAAAAGAAAATCTCTCTTGATCTCCGCCATTGGCAAGAAATAGCCCAAAAAGAGCACAAATCAAACCGATCAATGCAATTTAATTTATGATCCGTTCGAGTCAGAATGGGTTAAATTCGAAAATAAAAAAAATAAATTGCACAATCATCATCAAGACCCTAAAATTTCGACATGATTATTCAGGCTGTGAGAAACTTTATGAGAACCGAGTGCAAGTGTCATGGTCTTTCCGGTTCCTGCACGGTGCGTACCTGTTGGCGAAAGATGCCGTCTTTCCGCGAGGTCGGCAATCACCTTAAGGATTCGTTCGACGGCGCTGCCAAGGTGATACCGAGCAACGACGGTCACAGCTTCATGACAGAAGGTCCGACGATCAAGCCGCCCGGTCGCTTCGATCTCGTCTACAGCGAGGATTCCCCAGATTTTTGCAAGGCGAATCGCAAGACCGGATCGCTGGGCACACAGGGCAGGCAGTGCAACTCCACGAGTCCGGGTGTCGAAGGATGCGAGCTTCTCTGCTGCGGTCGGGGCTACGACACAAGGGTAGTCAAGGAAAAGGTCAATTGCCAGTGCAGATTCAGGTGGTGTTGCGAAGTCACTTGCAACACTTGCCTCGTCAAAAGATCCGTCAACACTTGTCGCTAGTCCGGTCCACGATATTCGATATCCCCGCTTTCCGTCGCTATTATCGGTCTTTTATCCTCGATCGCGATTCCGGCCCTGGCGCCCTCTGGCAGGAGGATCGTAACGTTCTTTCGTACATCACTTCCGGTCAAAAACCGAGATTTTTCAAACCGAAACTTCCGCCCTGGCACCCTCTGGCAGGTTATCGACCAGAAGTCGATACGAGATTTTCTCGTATGACGTCGATATATCGACGTCATACGAGAAAATCTCGATTTTTGACCGGAAGTAACGTCATACCGGAAATACGTCACTTCCGTTTTGAAATAACACACTTTTCGACTGGAAGTGACGTTTTCCTACACGGCGTCCGAGATTATTCTAACCGGAAGTTCCACCCTGGCAGGGTTATGGCTGCCGAATTATTCAGATTTTAAGGTTATGTTTCCCGTATTTAAGAAATTTCACCGTCCCAAACGCATCTTTTGACTGGATAAAATAAAACTAAACAACGAGGGCGATGGAAGAGTATGATGGATCTCCAATTTTAACTTCCGAGCTTTCATTTCGTGTATTTCTCGTCTCAACCACCGGATACAGGATTCTTGATCTCTTTTGGGTAAAGAAGGAGCACATGGATCGCGGTCGTTGCATTAAAAAAATCTCGAATCTCAACTAATCGACTAATGGATCGAAGTGATCGATTTATATAATCTTTTTTCTTCATTTTGTTTCATATTTTTTGTAATCTCGTCGGCAGCTTACCGGTTCTTTTTGAACTCTCGAGAGCCCTCGCTCAATTTGTGATTTACTCCTACGTTATTATTATTATTATTTTAATTATCATTATATATAAATTAAGTAGCTATATATACACACGATAAATTAGTCCATATTAATTACATCTATTTCATATATATCGTTATTAATCGTGACTTAATATTCAGTCGAAATGAATTCGCGCCTCGATAATGCGGCAATACGTATTCGTGCCTCGAGCTATATGTTAATATTATTGGCGACGTGTGTGGGGCAGGAGCAGCAGGAGTAGCGATATCGTCGCAGGACTCTCCAGGGCGGGTCCTCGTCGCTTAATCATAATTAATTATCGATTCTACGATATCCTCGATCTTTTTTTTTCTTCTCGTATAAAATCATGTGTTTTTCGTGTCCGTGTGTGAGGTAGATATTTCGTGTTTTTTTTTTTTTTACTATTTTTCACCCGTTTCTTCCGTACGAAGCTTTCCACGTATCTCCGATTTCGCGAGTGTGTCGTCCATGCTAAAAGTCGAACGACACGATTTTTTTTATTTTATTTTTTTTACGTACAATAATCGACCCAGTGTGTATGTAAATTCGTTTTTTTACCTAGGTGGTACCAGTAAAGATAATTAACTGTAGCGTCGATTTTAATGAGAAAAACATGCTCTCCGATTATATTTCTTCGTTTTGTACATAAGACTGAAATGAGTTTTTCTTCTTTTTTTATTATTATTATTTTTTTAATTATCGTTTCAGACGTGATATTTAGCCTTACGATAATAAATGTGCCTGCGATTGAGCGAATGCTAAGAAAAAAACGAAAAAAAAAAAATCAAATTTCTATCGAATAAAGTGTTCGTACAGCCTTGCAAATCGTCTTTCTGCATCGATCATTATTGTCCTTTACTCTTAACCATTATCCGAATTTACAGTTGAAATTATGTAAAAAAAATCCTCCTCCAAACCCCTTGTTAAACATTTTTTGTCCAGGAGACTCAACCATCCTTAAAATCAAATCTCGAAAAACAGGTAAGGTTACGAAAAAACAAAAATGTTTTCCGATTATATTTCTTCGTTTTGTTCATAAAACTGAAATGAGGTTTTTTTCTTCTTTATTATTATTTTTTTTGTTATTATCGTTTCAGACACAATATTTACTCTTACGTCGATAAATATGCCTGCGATTGAGTGAATACCAAAAAAAAAAAAAAATCATACTCCTATCGAATAGAGTGTTTGTACTGCCAATCTCCCTTCAGCATCGATAGTTAGTATCCTTTATTCTAAACCATTATCCGGATTCCCAATTAAAATTTCATCGAAAAAAAATCCTCTAACCATTTTCAAGATCGAATCTCGAAAGACAGGTAAGGCAAAGAAAAAAAATCTCAATCCAAGAATCCTTTTGACACGTTCATTTAGCGTGTGAATGTCTCTAATCTATACAACCATTGCTTACTGAGACGTTAATAGCCTTCCCCGTCTCCACGGAAGAATAAACGAGCCCGTTTCGCTTATAAAGTTGCCCAAGCTTTATCTCCTCGGCTCGATGCCATAAATAATAAATACACGAAGATACACGAGTACCGAAGTGGATTCCGAAGTGTCCGGGACAGGCTCGGGTCACGATAAAGAGTCGAGGAATTGGGTGGAATTAGGAGGAAGCGGCGACTGGCGAACGCCTGGCCACGCCGTGGCCGGACCTCGAGCGGTTCCCTTTACTGTTTCGTGTGGATGCGCAAGCTTTTACCGGTAATTTAATTTTATAGGGATGCTCCTCTCGATCGACAAGGCGAAGAGCAACCGGACGAGCGGCGACAACGACGGGGACGAGACGGAAGAAGAGAAGACGGTAATATCTCGCCCGGTCTTCACTCGTCGCGTACGCGTCGACGAAACGCGAAGATGACGACAAAGCGGAGGAAAAAATAAGGAGAAGGAGAAGGACCAGCGAAAGGGTTATAAAGAACTCCTGTCGACATCTCCTATAAAATAGTTTTACGACGAGTGAGGAATTTCGCGTGATCATAAAGCGGCTGGGCGCGTATCGCGCGTACCACGCATCATCGCGCTTTCGAGCATACACGCTTATCCTTTTTCTCATTTTTTTTCTATGTCTTGTTCTTCCGATTTTAGTCGTTCCCTTCATGTCTCTGGTGTTGAGGTCGATACGCCGTGAAGGAATACACCGCAGGACAGTAGGGGGAGGGGGAAGGTTGTGGGTCGTTTGATAAAGGAACAGAGGGATGTCGGGGAAGACAAGACCAGAAATAGCTCTTGGTTGAGGAGGAAGAAACATCCAATCGTCGATGGTACACGACGGAAGCTTCATTTATTGAATTGAGGTAATTAATGGGCTTAAGCCTCTTTTTGTGAACTGGTTGTAACGGTACGGCCTGATGACACGAATATATTTTCCTGTATCGAAATTTTGTGAAAAAACTTCATTCTGTGACAGAGTTTAGTCTATTAATTTTTACAACCTAATGTATTGAACGAAAAAGAAACAATAAAACCGTCGCAACATTTTTTTTGCAGGATGCGACACGGTTCGTAAAATATTTTCAAAATTTTTTTGCGGGAATTGAATAAGATATTTAAAAAAATAAGAAGTTGATGAGTGAGCCGTTGCCGAAGGTAAGGACGAGGAAAAGGAGGTGGAGAATTTTTGTGGGGAGGGAGAGAAGGGGTTTTTTGTCTGCTCTACTCCGCGTTCGCGCAATTAACCCCACCGCTTTTGGGCCCACGGGGCGCGATTAGCTCATGGCCGAGAGATTGGTCTGCTTCGTCTCGGCTGGGTGGTCCCGAGTCCGGGATAATTTGGGCCTGCCGAAGCCTGGGCCTTCGCTCCATCGTCGTCTTTTTTTCGTTCGTCGAGGGAAAATGGCCCCTGAAATTGGCTCGGGGTCTTACCACTGCGCTTCGTCACGATCGTTCGCTCTCCGGACTCTCGCTCCTCGAGAAAAACGCAAAGACGATAAGAGTGGAAGTCGCAGAACAGTAAAACTCACACGAGTTCTATATTTAAACGTTCAAAGTTCGCTGTGGTCGAGAACGACAATTTTTTTTCTTTCCATCAAATCTTGCAAACCAAAAATAAAAATCCTTTCTTTTTCACAAAATATAATCAAATTATGTTATTTTAGCACAGTGTTATTTTGACGTGTAACAAAAATCAATTTTCCTTCTTGTTATAAAATCCTAAAAATCGGAACTGCTGTCTTCTTCACTAAAAAATTATCGAATGATGTTATTTTTTGCACAGTGTTATTTCGGCGTGTCACCAAAAAAAATCGAAGAAAGTAATGTCGTGTGTCGCACGCTCCACGAAGTGGAATAATAACACGCGAAGAGGTCGCATAACAATTTTAGTGAATGGTGAGTAACTGCAAGCAAACAAGTAGTATGAACTCCGAACGTGCCGGCCGTTGGGGAGCGCACACGCTAGGAGAGCCCCGCGCGCACGTTCGCGTTTTGTCCATTACTGTCGCGTTATTAATCACGCCCGCATTTGCGGGTTTTGTACTTGTCGTCTGGTGCGGCTGCACCCCTCCGGCAAACACACGCGAGAGAAAACTGTACGAGTGTCGTTCTCCGCGACTCATTGTTCCGGGTTTAAACGTTCCGGGAACAAGCTGATTGTTTGGCGTGGGAGAGTTTCTTCGGGACAAGCACGACCGTACGTATATAATACCTACTCAGTGCATATCGCAGTAACAATCATCCTTTTTTGTTTTATTTTTATTTTTTTTTAACTGCCTTAGCCATTCCTCGAACCCTCCGACGACGATTTTCTATCGACTGATTGTTCAATTCATGAATTACCGTTGAGTAAAAAAAAATGCATCGTCAAATTGGTTCAAAATTGTTTAAGTCACAAAAAAAAAGAAATAATCACCGCTGAAATCAGGAATATTACGCCACTCTCCGGAGCCTCATTATTCAAATCATGGCATACTTAAAGACACGTGTAAAAATGTGTGTAAGCCAAAACAAAAAAAAATTATCGATCATCTATTTTTGTTAAAAGTTTTACACAAAAAAAACAAAGCACCACAGTTTTGACGCGATCGAAATTGACTAGAAAAAATTGTCACCGAAATGTAAAATTCATGCTGAGGTTATATTAAAAAAATTATCGCATAGATAATGCAGATAACGTCACCTGCAAAGTTAGTCAAGCGTAAGAAAAAATCAGAGCGATCGATTAATTAGACAAATTATTTTATCTACTGCACTCTCGATAGATCGTATCTTATCGCGATAGAGCGAACAAATTGATAACCCGGTTAAATCAGTAGCGCCGATGCCGTTGCGTACTTTAGGATTTAATTATCCCATCATCGGCCGAGCCGGGCCCACGTACGTATCTGTAATTGGTGATATTACGTACGAGATCGAAACGAACGCCGCGACGCGGTAGGTATATCATATACATATATAATATATATATATATATATATATATATATATATATATATATATATATAAATATATATACATACGTTAATGTTACCCACGTATAGACACGTGATACTCGAGTACGAGAAGCCAGGACGACGCAGCCCAAGACATTAAGACGCCGGAGGTGGTCGCGGTTCACTCTCTCGGCGCTCGGTTATACATTGGCTCTTTGGCCACGGGGATACACAGGGAGAGAGAGAGATCCGGGACGCCAATATTAATTAAACGATCGCATAAGAACCGACAAACTGGCCGTACGTTACACACTTTATTGCCGGTACCCGCGAAGGACGTTAAAATGTTCCAATCTTAATTAGGTAGGTGTTTACAGGAGGATAATTCCGAGCGTGTTGGTCTTTTCGAACTCTCGTACACACTCGTATCTACGCCGTGCCTGTGTACCACCCTCTCGTCTCCGTACGTGTGTATCAAAGGCGTTTTCGCTTTCGAACCGACGGACCGAGCGTTCTATGGCTCGTTCGACCGAGACGCGAGAAACGATCGGCGTGCTCGCTTCCGCCGCCGCTTTACTGAAGTGCGATGATCATTTTTTGATTTTTTTTTAGGTAGATGTGAAAGGAAGAGGACGAAATGTATGAGGAGCGAGTATCGCGAAAAAGTTGAGTTGCGGTGATTTTTTTTTTTATGAAAGAATTCTTAAAAGCGACTCTTCAATATATTTTAAGTAATTCCAAGCAATTCTTCAATAAGCTCTGACTGTAGAGGGGGGAGGTTGGAAAATGTGGAAAAATTCTCGAACATAGTTATCGATTCTACGAGGACTCTGTAAAAATGTTATAGTGATCCATTGACCAACTTTGAAAGTACATAATTTTGAGTAGGGTAAAAAAAATTGTATCGACAACACCGTCTCCGAGCTTAAATCCTGATTTCCCAGTTCAGCGTCTATTCGCGATAGAAACTCAAGGGAGAACGATAGAAATGTTGTTCTCCTATCGATTGATCACTCGAAGAACTCCCACGAAAATACCGAAACGTCAATTCTTCCTCCTCGGGCATTTAATCCGATCTGAAACGAGGAAACTCTTCGAATAACTCGGGCTGCGTGAAATGCGCGAGCAGAGACGGGAGCGCGATGTCTTGACGGTCTACACAACGCATCCCGTCAATTGGGTCTCGTTAGAGACACGCGTTTAGAGACACTTAGCATTCTCCGAGAGAGTTAGAGAGATGCCTACACTTTTCCGAGCTATGCGAGGCCGCATCTCCGCGTGACTCGGATAACTCGATATTCCCTCAACCGGTCGGCGATACCGGAAGTTCTTGGCCGAGTTTGCACCAAGCTGCGGCAGAACGGTACACCTGTTCGATCTCCCCCCTCACTCACCAGCACTAAACGCGAAGCCGAGATGAGAGAGGGAATGGACTATGGAATTTAGAAACCGAAAATTTGCATTTGTGGTTCTTTACCGGAAATATGTTACTTCTGGTTTGGAAATCTAATTTTTCGACCGGAAGCGACATATTTCCGGCATAACATCACTCCAGGTCGAAAACTGACTTTTTGAAACCGGAAGTTGACATATTTCCGGTATAACGTCATTTTCAATTTAAAAAATGAGTTTTCTGTACCGGAAGTGGCGTATTTCCGGTCGAACAATGGGCGTGTCGAGCACGACGATAGCGCACAGGACTATTTCGCGTAGCATTATAGTACTCAATTCACCGAGATGCACATAATAGAACCAGAATAGTATAGTAGAGGAAATAGTTATCAATTCCGCATAAAATTCACTGCCTCGCATAAATCAGTTTGAACACATGAAGTACCTCATAGTTCTTAAAGTCCGACTATCTCTAAGTGCCCTCTACGGAGATAGTCGATCGTGTCTATAATATCTGCACGGAAGATCTTTCCATCTCGCCAATAACACTGAAAATCGAGCTTTCCGGCTACCAGAAAGCCGCGAATTCGGATACCGTTAGAAAATTCGTTTCGCGCAATTTATCATTTTTATTTTTTATTTTTTCTACTAAAATAGACACGAATCCGAGGATCAATCTTCCGTAGAAAATTCTCCGTATCTCGGACAAATCAGCAGACATGGTCAATATCTTATGGTTCTTGATCTCTGACGATCTACCGTACGTTCCTCTATGGAGAGTAGCTCGTATCTGTAATAGCGGCACGGAAGATCTTCGGATCTTAAACTGGCACGTACATAATAACTATTTACGATTTACTTTGCCGAACCTCCGACGTACGTGCTCGAGTGAGCATACATACACATTCTCAGCATACTGTTATTACCCGTAAATATATAAGGATATGTCGACGGTTAATGGAGGCGTGCAAGGTGGAACACATATTTCTTTCTGCCCTCGCCCGGCAAACTACCATACCGATCGCGAAATATCCATAAGCAAAGGATCCATAAGTGGGACTAATTGGCATTCGGCGCTGATCACGAGATTTAACGTTACGTATTTTCTATCGCGTTGCCGGCGAATTGCTCCGTTAACGAATGTTTTTGAGCGCGCAGGGAAAAAAATCGGTACCGCGGCAGCCGAGGCATTTATCGATGGTAAATCGAAGCGCATCCTCGTGCTTCATTCCAGAATCGTTAATTTCAGGCTCTCGATCGATTACCCGTATTTACTGATTTCCCTCCTCGGTGTTCTTCTTTTAACGGGATTGAAACAAAATATTCGCCAAAAAGTGAAAATCTCGATTTCGGATCTGGGGAGGCTTTAAATAGCACATCTTTCAATTAAACTGGACCGGAAACACTACAAACAGTTTTTTCTCATGTTGGAAGTTATTTCTTCGCAAAAATTGTTTTTAACAAAATTATGACTGCCAAACATATTTTTTTAATTCACAATGATCTAAAAGTCCCGACTCTTAATTTTGCTCCGCGATAAGCATTTTTTTTAAATTCCTTTGCAAAAAAAAGAAAGAAAAATGCGTACCCAACAATTTGTCGAGATGAGAGTTGCGCCGTAATCTTCTGCAATATTCGTAAAAAATATATGTAATTAAATGGCGATTGTGAAAAATATTCTTTTAATTCTCGTTGATTTAAAAGTCTCGCTTCTTAATTTTTCTCTGCGAAAAGGCAATTTTTTAAAAATTATCCGCAAAAAAGGACAAATTTGTACCCAACAATTTGTCTAGATGAGAGTTGCGCCGTAATCTTCTACAATATTGCCAAGCAGATATATCTCGTATCTGATCTGATCTCGTTCGTCCAAAGCTCTCTCTCTCCCTCGCAGCAGCAGCAGCGGCTTTGAAACCCGGAAGTGGAAAACTATAGATTTCACGGTTGAAAAAGGCGATCCGCTAGAGACGGATGAAAATTTCACGGAGAAAGCTCCCTCGCCGGTACATTTAACGTGATCTACAACCGAACTATTACATACTTTCCGGCCGAGTGTCCCGGCAAACTCGAGTTACACACCGGACGTACCGAGGCTCTAGCGCGGAGCCGGTAATACCGTGTCTCGGATGGAGGCATAAAGACGAGCCAACAGCAGAACGGAGAGGGCCCCAAAGAGTAGTATAACAGACGGTTCGGTGGACGTCGATAAATATTGCTCTCGGGCGCGAGGCGCGCGCGTTGTATTATAACGTCAGAGAAATAAGAGAGAAATAAAAGGCCTGTGTGCTCTCGCACTATGCTCGCGAAGTTTAACAGTGTGTATTATAGTACGGAGTTTAAAAAAAAAGAAAAAGAGGTACTTTACAAGAATGAGAGTCGGAAGAGAGCGTTCGAGCGACGGAGCGTAAAACAACGAGGATGATAAAATCAAATATGCAGATAAATTAAATAAATAAAAATAATAATTAAAAATAATATTAAAAAAATAAACAAATAAAAAATACATGTAAAAAAGGTAATTTACAAGAGAATTCGAGCAACCGAGCATAAAACAACAACATTAAAATGGAATAAATAAAAATAATGATGATAAATATATTTTTCAAATAAACAAATAAAATATAAGTAGAGATAAAAAAATGGGGAAAGAGTTAAAGGTGAGTGGGAAGGGGAGGACATTGTACGCAGCGCTCATGGGGCAATGTAACTATACGTGGTCGTAAAGCCGTGCCAGGATAGCGTGGCAGGCAAAAACCCTGTTGAGGAGGCCCGAGAAACGATGGAAGAAAGAACAAAAAAAAACGTGAACGATGAGGAGAAAAGACGAGGAAGGGCTGTACCTTGACTTTACTCGCATATATACATACCTTAATACATATCTATATTATAGCATACATATTACATACTCCGCGGGAAGAGCCGCTCGCGTGCTCGCCCCACGGGCCAAACACCGTACAATATCAGCATAAGCTGCAAGCTGTACTCTCAGTGTATGGGCCATTCCGACTCAGACCGGTGCATTCCTCCAGACAATGACGGAATTCCTGGATCCTGGATCATTAAAAATTTACGAGTCAACAATTGATTTTCGTTGCAAAGTAAAAAATTACCTGATT
Source organism: Stenichneumon culpator (assembly GCA_964017025.1). NCBI lineage: Eukaryota > Metazoa > Arthropoda > Insecta > Hymenoptera > Ichneumonidae > Stenichneumon > Stenichneumon culpator. The sequence goes on along the minus strand of OZ024779.1, from coordinate 10,768,158 downwards.
TTTTTAGAATACAAAAAAAAACCGAACTTACGCTTATAAAAAAAGAAAAAAAATGGTCTCCGGTAATAATTCAATAACAATTCTGGAAGCACCTGCATTGAATTACATTGAAATGCCATCATCAAAACATCTTTCACGACGCAGTAAAAAAAAAGAAATCTCCAAAATCCCAACGCGAAATATTTCGCGTTCGCATAGAAAGTCCCATAGGTTCGTTCACGCGTTATACGGGCGAGCGGGGCGCGGACATCTTCATCCGCGCCGGGGCGCCTCTGATTTATCCTTATTAATAAAACTTTAAAGTCCTGTTAACATGTGCTGTTCGAGGGGCCCATAGAGAGGCCCCTCTCAGTGGCCGGGAGGGCTTTATTTTTCCTTCGTTTTTTTTTTTAATATTAAAAAATTATTTTTTTATTTTTTTTTCTTCACCGGTATCTCGCGATGTCTCTGAGGATATCCACGTCGGCGGATCGCTGCGCGCGACTATCTCGTGCGGGGCGCAGCCGATGGGGTGCCGAAAGCTGCGCGATGCTCGTCGCTCCCTCTCCTCCGTGCCGCGAGATGGTCCACATGGACACGGTCCCGGGCGAGCTTCGGGCACGACGACCACACATCGACGCCGCTCGCCCAGCGGGACGTCCGAAGAGGATCGGAACGCGCGGGCGTCCGAACGCTGTTTCACCGCGACGCAGCACGTACGTTCTCGTCGTCTCCCTTCCTCGATCTCTTACACGGCTATATAACAGCATCAGCGGCAGCGCAACGGGCAACGATATCAGGCATTATTAAAACTACATAAACACAACGGGGTCCAACGAGAGGGATCGAGAGGGAGAGAGAGCGGCCTCTGAGAAACGAGTTATGCGCCGGACACGGCTGTGAATTAAGCAGGGGCGACGACGACGGGAATAAAGCGAGAGGCGCGCGCGAATAAAGATCGTTTGCGTGCGAGCATAATCTTTTTTTTTCAATTCTGTCGATTCTTTTTGGGCGAGACTTGCGAAATTCTAGGGGACGAAATGGACAATCGGGGTGGATGGGGTACTTGATGGGGAAATTGTTTGATGTAATCATTTTTTTAACTGAAAATTGAAATTTTCATATCGCTTTCTCATAATGCAATTCTCGTATTCGCAAATTTGTATCGACGAGGGAGGTGAATAAACTGAAAAAAATGTCAATTACTCGAGAAAACGTCGCTGCCAAGCTGCCATTAAATTATATTACTTTTCGGTCATTATTTCAACAAGTAGCAATTGAACGGGGCTGCTTTATTTGTTTCTTGTTACTTTCACGATTTTTTTTTCTGGTCAGGTGAATTGGCTGTTATAAGATCGGATGCGGAAGAAAAGATCGTGACGGAAATGGTGGGTGATGTTGACATGGAACCGTGGGTCGGTTTTTACAATCAATTTGGAAAGTCAATTTGGTTTTTACAATCAATTTGGAAACGTCAATAAAACAGGATACTTTCCTCTGTGATACTGAAACGCCCTGTGCTGATCGGAGCTGGACGAGCCTATCGGATAAATTTCTTTTTGTTGGATTCAAATACATCTGGACTCTAAAAATGTAAATAAAAAAATGGATAATCAGAACAAAATCGATGTTCCATTTCGGACAAAAAGAGTTTAGACTTTCGTGTTTGATATTTCGCGAACACCCACGGTCATTTGGTTCTTAATATTAAATGCGAGGGAGTCTCGAGGGCTCGCACGGCCTCGTGGGAGGTACGAAGTTATGCGGAGAGCTCCAAAACGAATTTCGCTCTTTCCGTTTCTCTCGGCGAGTTAAGTCGGATCGCGCGGCGTGTCTCACCGGCTAAATGCTCGCATTAATATCCCGTTTAAAGTGGGTGGACGTGCGACATGAGCGAGGACAACAGCGCGAGCGAGCGTGGGGCTGCAAGTGCAGAAAACTCGCTCGACAATGTACCCTCCTCGTTGCTCGCCAACTCTGAGCCAAGTTTGTTCTCTTAATTACACCGCGAGGCCTTAATCGACAACGGGAGAACAGAACAACGATGTTCCCGTTCGTTTGAAGCTCAAACCTTATTTAATTCATTGCCTCAGGTTCAATATACAGTTTAAACTTAAGTTCAAACTTGAATTAAAACTCGAGTGAAACTTGAGTTCGAACTTGAGTCCAAACTTGAGTTAAAACTTGAGTTCAAACTTAAATTTAAACTTCAGTGTAAAACTGAATTTAAGATAAGTTCAAACTTGGGTTTAAACTTAAGTTCAAACTTGTGGCTATAAATTACAGCCGAAGTAAGAAATAAGAAGATTCGACAAAGAGAGAATCACGGGAGGGATCTATCGCTCACCACCCGCGAAACAATGGTGGCTCCTTGTCCGAAAAAAACAGCTTCATTAGAGCTCGCATCGCTGGAATACCCGCCGAAACGAAGCCGTATGCTTGTCATTGTCTGTCCGTCCATCCTCGCGTCGTCGATGCTCGATCGCATTGAGCTGCAACGACGATCGATCGATCGATCGATCGATCGGCGCTCAAACTGCCGTCTCTACTCAACGTTTCTTTAATTCTCAGCGTTATCAGCTGATGTCCATCTTTTCCTCTCTCTTTCTTTGTGTAGCACGACAATGTGCACATCAGGAAACAAACTCGTCTTGAGATTGTCGAGCAAACTATAGATCGAGCTACAGATCATGGTCCAGAGAGAACTCAGTTTGTATGAAACTTCATAAAGTTCGAAACGATAAATTGAAGAAAAACAAGATCCATTTTACTCGACGCTCATTTCTTTTGCAGAACCACGGACAGATAAACAGAATAGAAATGAGATTTTTTTCTGTTTGAATTTTAGGGAATGTAATACATATATAGTAGTTGTAGTAAAAGAGATTTATTGCCAAAGTTAATATTTACAGTTGTCTTCTTATACTAAATTTTATACCTAAGGCTAATTTTGCACCTTGGCAAAGGGTCATCGACCTGAGTCCTTCAGCCTGAGATATTCTTTGGTATTTGGAAGGTTTTATTTTCCTTTCCTTAGCTTTACGGTTGAAAGATTTGTAGTTTTTATTCCGTGAGTATATAAATATATATATTTTTTAAATGATATGTTTCCTCTTTGCATACCTCGTATGTGACGAGAAAGTTAAAATACCTTACAGACATGGAATCCATGGAATTTATTTTTGCACTCTAGACTAAGCAATAATTTCTTTATTATAATATATTCTCCTCTCGCATACCTCGTATGCGAAGAGAAGGTAAACATACCTTACAAACATGGACACATGGATTTTTTTCCCTCTAGGGTAAGTAATAATTGTTTTTTATTTTTTCTTATTATAATGTCGTCTCCACTCGCATACGTCGTACGCGACGAGATGGTAAAAACGCCTTGCCGATGTTGTTTAGGGACAAAAGAGTTGATTCATACTCGCACTCGAGTGACTCCCGGGAGGAATAATGCAGCCGGGATGCGTATATCTCTTGTATTATGCGACTGGTAAGGGTTCACCGATCTCGTCAATGTATCTCGCCTCCACACGCTAAGTGAGCCGTTAGTTAGCCGCGGCAATTAGCACCGAGTTCGTCGATGCTCTGTGACACAGACCCGGGCGCAGCGTCTCCGCAGATTGCGGCTCGCTCGCGCGTTCGCGAGACGAGGAACGGAGCGAGATGAAAATATCCGGCGAGACGAGAAGGGAAGAGGAGACGCGAGGATCGGGTGGCATCGGCCGAACCGGGAACGTCGAACGTGCGCGTCCTCCGAGAGAATGCCTTTAAGGACCGTTAAACGATCCGTCAATAGCCGATCAGGCGTGGTTGCCCACGCGACCGGACGCGCCTGACGATCCGCAACTTCTCTCTGTACGTGGCTTCTCCGGGCCTCTTACGACGACGAGGAGAAATAGTAAACTCTCGCTCGCTCGTTGACTTCGTAAGATAAAGAAAAAAAGAAAGGAAAAGATCGAGGCTCGTATACACGCTTCGGAGGCAGAGATTTACTACTCTTTGGCCACGGCGCGAGACGTCTCAATGAAGGACGAACAACGCGTCGAACGTTGGTCCGTGAGGAAGCGCGAAAGGGTGAAATTCCTTCGGTCGACCTCTAAAAAGTTGGCGGGTTGCAATATTGCGATTGTCAAAAGAAATTTTATAGCGATTGAAGTAATTTGACCAATCTCTCACCAGTTTCATTTGACCAGGCAAAGTTGGCTGATGACTAAATTCGCCGGCTAAATGCGAGATACATTGCACTCCATTTTTTTAAATGTTCTATTTGTAACACCACTTCCGGTCTCATAATATTGGTTTTTAACCGGATCAGACGTCATACGGGAAAACGTCACTTCCGGTTTCAAAATATTAGTTTTTGACCGCAAGTGTTGTCACAGGGGAGAACGCCACTTCCGGTTTCAAAATCTCGGTTTTTGACAAGATTCTCCCTTATTACGTCACTTCCAGACAAAAACCGAGATTCTCAAACTAGAAGCGACGTCATAGCCCGTATGACATCATTGTCCTTATGAAGTCGTTTCCAGTACCATGTAATACTTTTCCCGTATGCCGTACTTACTACTGTTAGGTACGGATCGATCATTTTCACGGTTTTAAATTCCTCGGGCGTTAAATTCTCAATTATGCGAAAAAAATAACGGAGAATGAGAAGGGTAGTCGAGAGAAATGAGGGCATGAAGAGGCAATATTCGTTACCCGGTAAAATTATCGTTATTGATACGTAATTATCGAGAATAACTCAATAACTCTCCCCGCACGAATGAGTCCTTTTTTTGTAGTTGTTTTAAAGCTGCGGAGAAGAAGAGGCAATGGATATAACACGAATGGTGGCAAAAGGGAGACAAGCAGAAGCAGCGGCACCGCGATTACGGCCGAGGCCCCGGAGGGGGCTGGGGCCCTACAATAAAATATCAATTTCGATAATGGCCAAGGGCCCGGGGTAGATGAGAGCGATTTTGACGCCTCGCTCGCTCGGCCGCTCGCCCCATTGCCCTGCGCGCCTCGTAATTACGTGGCTCGCGGAACACGGCGGTGGGTCCGGGATCTCGAGGGTTCCTCGGGCCCGTCGGCTCTTCGTTCCCCGGACCCATCGCGCACTTTCAGTTCTACACTCTCATCGAAATATCTCTCACTTCGGTCTCGCTACTATTATTTTTCTATATCTCCGCCAGCGACGTCGTGCAAGGCGGAACAAGGCTTGCACGTTCAACAAACATATGTTTTTTTTTTATCAACAAAGCATATTCATGTTGAAATATTCCTATCGAAAATATTATAGTAGTAGTAATTGTATTTATTGACAATGTTTTGCATGGTCTGAACATCGATACACTTAGGATATTATTAACAGTATGTATTTGTATTTCCATTGCCAACGGACGATCAATCCAAATCCTTCAGTCCGAAAATATAATATTTTATAAAAATCATATTTTATTCGCCAAGGAATTTTAAATATAATTTTTTTATTGTTTGGAAAAAACAGCACTTTTTCTTTTTTTCAATTTTTCTTGACTCCGAAATTAACTCCATAATCTATAATTTTTCGAAAATTGTCCTATTTAAAAATACAGGATGGAATTCTCTTAAATTTTGTCGAATTGGCCCCACGGAGCCAATTACGTATACGGGATGCCAGTGACTGCGTCGTGACGGACAACTTTGCCGATTAGCCCACTCCGCAGCAGGTACGATGACGGTAATGCGAGAGAAGCGTATATACACACACACATATATATGGCCGATGATTTGATGAAGAGCGATCGTTCACGGTGGTCCCCGTGGAAATCATTCGGTAATCACCGATTCACCACGAACGACTCACTTCTGTCGGGTGGATGACTGGCGAAATTCGTCTCGTCGAACGCTACAACGCTCCTGCAGTGCCCGGCAGAAGGTTTAGCTATCGCTGTACCGTAACATAAAGACTCGTATTATTCCCCACCGGGGGCTTCCTCAGCGCGCGAGAGTATCCCGAGACGGCTTTCACCCCCCCCCCCCTTTTTCTATTGAGAGGTGGCAAAGGATGGAAATAAATGCTCGCGCTGAAGAGTAGACGGAATGATCGCCGGGATAATCGCGAGGTATCCTGTGCGGCTCGTTCTTCGTCGTTCATTAGCATTAATCATGATGCGCAGGGTGGCAGAGTGCATAGTCCGACTGCAAAAGAGCTTCCAGAACTGCAGAAGCCCCGAGACTGAATAACTTCTAGCGGCAATGGGATGCGACCGTGGCGAGAACTATCAATTCTCATTTGCGATTATTCTCGCTCCTTTCGTTAACTACCTCATATCCGAAAATTACGAATGCAGCGGGAAACTATCTTGCCCGGGAATGAGCGCTGTATTTGAAAATGTCGAATCCAAAGTGTTGTCGATTTCGGACCAACGTGATCATGGAACAATTTAATCATGAGGCGCAGGGAGGCTCATGCAAGACACATAAACCAGAAAAACCAGGTATTTATTACTAGAAAGCATAGTCCGACTGCAAAAGAGCTTCCAAAACTGCGGAAGCCCCGGGACTGAATAACTTCGCAATGGGATGCGACCGTGGCGAGAACTATCAATTCTCATTTGCGATTATTCTCGCTTCTTTCGTTAGCTACCTGGCATCCGAAAATTAGAATGCAGCAGGAAGCTATCTTGCCCGGAGATGCGAGCTGAATTTGAAAATGTCGAATCCAAAGTGTGTTATCGATTTTGGATCAATTTGAGTCATCCGATTGGAGTCAAAGCATCGGATCGAGGTCCAGATCTCGGATCTTAAGCTTCCGGTTGATCAGCTCGGAGTTCATGAAGAAATGAGCTTCGGTGTCTCGTGTATCACCGTTTGTTGAGAGACACATCAGCGGTTTAGCGGACACTCGAGAACAAAGGGTGAGGAGCAGGTACACAGAACCGAAGCAGGAACGAGAGTCAGGAAGAATGACACGGAAAGGAAGAGAGGTTGTTGTGCTCGGGTATGCTAATTTACTCTGGCAGGCACTTCGAACCACGGGGAATCTCGTCGTTTTACCTAGAATCTCTTCTTGTTCTTCCTCTTCTTCTTTGTCTTCTTCTTCGTTTGCTTCTTCATCGTCTTCTTCTTCATCTTCTCGTTCCTCTCGACTCTTATTCGCGACACCGCGACGACAATTCTCGCTGTCGAGGAAGAAGAGACTCTCGCGACGAGGAGAAGATACACGGACAGAAGAATGAGAGCCGGGACCACGATTCGCCAGGTGGTCCAATCTCTTACCGAGTTGCTGAACCACCTGGTGAAGAGTTTCTAGTTCGTGATTCGCTCATTCTTCCTCGTCCGAGGCTTTCCATACTTCGTCGGGGAATTCAGTTCCGAAGAGCCAGGCGTTGATTCCTCGATTCGACTCGGTCATTTCATTAGATTCATTAGATCCAAGATGACCAGTAGGAAAATCTGGGAAAGGGTGGTTGTGAAACTCTTCCATTGCATCACAAGGCTCCAGATTGGTCCAATCTTTTTTTACACGTTTCTGTAGCCTCTTTTTCGCCATCGGTCCCTTGATTCTTCGCTTCGATTTGCGAATCTTCGAGTCACTTTCTAGATTCTTTGAGAACTCGATGTTCTCACTTCTTCCGATTATATTCCCTTTTGTTTGTGCCGATCCATTTTCTTTTTCTGGTAACTTTTGTCACGAACTTTCTCATCTTTGATCTCTTGATCTCACAAATCTAGATCACCATCCAGCTTCTTTTCCTACGTTCATTGCGTCCCAGATGTCCGGACCTCTTTCGATCGTTTCTGTCCTATCAATCCTAAGGATGTAACTCCGCTTTCTCACACTTCTTCCAGTTTCATTCGACTTCCCACGGGAATAACGTGGAATGAAGGAAACAGTCTTCGGCGTGAGTGTCGAAGGAAGCAAGAGAGTGTGCGCGTACAAGCAGCGGCCACCAAACGCAGCGGTTGAACGGGTTCTCTCGGGCGAAACTGGCCGTTCGCAATATACTGCTACCAGCGGATCAGGCAACAGCAGCCGGCTGTATCCCAGGACTTACCAGCTTTCTCAATCTCGATCGACTTTCCGGCTGGACGAGCACGATTTGCTCTTAACACGATAAAACGCTAAATCGTTAATTACCTGAGCTCGCCGCGGTTGCCGATGGGGGAGGTACCCAAGTGAGTCCGACCGGGAGACCCGCCGAGATACAGCAGTGCGGCGAGAGGAGGAGAGGAGAGATCGACGTAAGGAACCCGCGAGGTTCTCCGATGCCGGTGCGGACCCCCTGAATTCTTACCATTCGCGTTGCTCATTCTCCTGTTCCTGCTCGTTCTCTTTGCTTTAAACTTTCCGTCGCTACCTAGGTGGCCTTCCTCGCGGATACGCCGCGTCCCTCTCCGGCCTCACTGTCCTCACCGTCACACGCTTTTTGTACTCTCGTTTATAATAACTTTTCGTACGGTCGCGGTGAGAGGGCCTTGCGACGGGGACGACGACGACACGCAGAGTTCTTTCCTATATAGGGAACACACGATCGCTGACTTTTTGCCGAGTTATGCCGAGACACTACATATTATTATTATTTTACGTCTGGTAACGAGTGAGAAAAAAATGTTTCTTGATGAAAACGACCGACGAAAAAGGGTGGCTGGCATTAATGGAGAAATGTATGGAAATTGTTAAATATACCTTGAAATAGACACCATGATCCAATAGTTCTTTTGTCCAATATATTAAAAATAAGAAAAATTTTTCCAATATAATACAAATATATGTGGCATTGGATCCTTGATCGTTGCATCCGTTGAAACAGCTCTGTGTGTTTTACGAATTGAAGGGTTGTTGGTTTTCTGGAAGGGCCGCGAGCGAGTCCTCAGCAGTGCGCCGGCTGTACGCCGATGATTCGCTTCGCCACTCACTAAAGCCACCGCGAAGATCTCGTTCGAATTTCGCGTCGCGGAATGACGGCCCAACTCCATTAACTCTCCTCGTCCCTCGATCGGCAATGAAAAACGAAATTCGAGCTCTGTTACTCCTCGCTCTTATCTCGCACTCCACCGAGAAATAAAGTCATTTCTGGCTACGTTCGGAAGGACGGGGGGGAATCATAAAAAAGTAATGAAGCTTCACCCGGACCGGCGATGGGAGGGGACGAATAACCGTGGCGAACGCGGTAGGTAAACCCCTCAACGTTCCCCACGAGTTCCGATTATCATGCATCTCAATTCCTTTTTTTGTCCTCAATGTGAATAAAAAAATTAAATAAAAAATATTTCTACAAAAACGCCTCCAAAAATCCTACTCAAATATATTTCCTACGAAAAATTTGTTCGATCGATAGTTGAATGAAATTTAAAAAATAAAAAATATCAGATCTTCCGTACGAGCGTGACGCATCCAGAATCCGATGATCCCACGACCGACGTCGTACGAGCAACAGAAGTAAAAAGAAATTAAAAAATAATCCCAAAAGCCCAGCGAAAGTGACTCCGGACCCAAGAATTTGTTCTCCGATTGGACACAAATTCTTCGATAGTCGCGACGAGTCTTCCCAGAGAGCTGCTATACGAACTCCCGAGAAAAATTAGAAAGCCCCTAATAGCGAACGAGATTTCTCCCAAGGGTGGGTGTCGCGACAGACCCCTCCCCCTTCCCCCCCAAAAGACGAAGAAAAAAAGCTCAAAACAGAGTAAAAAAAAGAAAAAAAAACGAGCGAACACACATGACCAAAGTGAAAGAACTCGTGGTCGGTGCGGAACACGCGGTGGAACATGGTTCCGAGGATAGTAGTCCTTCCCGCGTTCCCACAGTCCGGAGGGCGGATTCCGCAGAGTCCCGAGACGACGACGACGACGACGACGAGGATGAGGATTCACCCGCGGGAGGGGAGGGGGGAGGAAGGGGTGAGGGGAAAGAGCGAGAAGGAATTAGTTATAAGCTCGGCAAGGAGCATCGAGGTGAGAGAAAAGATTTTGTCGAACGAAGAGAGAGGACGACCATCGGGTAAAGGGTATTCCGTGGTGGAGAATCTTATAACATGCCAAAACACCGATAATTCGACGGTGTGGTCCGGCCTCGTCGGGCGATACTCGTTCCCACGCGTTTTCATCCAGCAGCACACAGGACTCTCTGTCTTGCTCCTTCTCGTATGTTCTCGAGGGTTCCCCCCGGAGAGGACGGGAAGGACGACGAGGAGGAGGACGAGGAGGTTTGCTCTTCGCTATGGCGATCGGCGGAGGATTCTTGCCATTCCGAGGGTACGAGGAGCTCGGAAGCGAGGAAGCGAGCCCGAACGAGGATCTTTCTCCCTCTCGCCCTCTGGAGGTTCGTTCCCGACGTTGCGAAAAGCCGGGGCTATCGGCGGGCTTCGCCAAGTTCCTCAATCGCAAAAACGATAAATTAGTTGATTTACGCCGGTGAGAGAGGTGGATTTTTTTTTTATTGAAAATTATTCGTCGAGTGGAAGAGTCGAGCGTGGGTATGGCGTGCGCGCCGAGCTATGAGAACGGCGGCGAGGACGTTGACGAGGAGGACGAAGAAGAGCTTGCGCGACGATGGGAAAGAATGGAAGAAATGAGCTCGAGATATGAAGAGCGAGCTCGAGGTCGAGTTCCTGAGCTGATGGTTAGAGAAATTTTGTTCTTCCTCGACAACCCCATCCCGCACGCCCCCCTCTGCCCTTCCCCCGCGGGGAGAGAATCGCGGCGGCCGCGGCCGAGAATCTACGGTGGAATTGCTACCTCTGAGAATGACAGCGATTCTGGCCTCGTCCGGCGAAGAGAAAATACTCGCGGATAAATTTTTCGCGAACCCGGCTTAAGAGCTTCCTGACTTCTTTCTCGCCTTCTTGCACTCGAGTGCATTCGAACGTTTTCTGCGGTGCGTCCCGATGCGCTAACTACCGTCGGTATGCCTTTAATGCCCAATGCACTTTAGTGTCAAGGTGAAACTGCTGTTTGTAAGAATTTATTTTTATTTTTATTTTAATCTGTTAAAAATTCGGAAAAATGATAGGAATAGTGATTCATTGCAAAGGATCTATCTTATATGAAACTATATTTTATTTTCTATTAGTTTATTAGTTTATTAGTGTTTTAGTTTCCGTTGATTTTAATAACGTGTCTTGGCCCTAGCCTACGAAGTGAACGGCGCTTTTTTCTTCCCTCGTACCTTCGCAACGATTTGGATCTAGAAATCCAATATAAAAGAGACCTACCCTCAAAAATGTGCCGGGGTGGTTTTCTACCCAGAAGAAAATTAACCTACGAGGCTCCATTGCAAAAAAAATGATATCCTGCCTTCTTTCTCGCTTTCTCGCACTCACGTGCAACCGAACATTTTCTACCTTGCGTGACGATATCCTAACTACGGTCGGTAACCCTTTAATGCTAAATGCGGCGATGGCCTTTAGTGTAACGGTGAACCAGCTGTTTTTGAGAATTTTTTATTATTTTTATTTCAGTCTGTTAAAATTTTGAAGAAATGTTGGAAACAGCGCTGCATTGCAAAAATTTTTTTTTTTTTTTGTACAAATATCACAGTAAATGTTTGTATTGGGGTGTAAACATTTAAAAATAAAATAGTTGAGTGAAGAGATGATTTTTTCTAATTGCTTTTTTTCGGAAATGATTTTTGCGCTTTCGGGAGCTCCGTTCGTGCTCCGTCGTCTCTGTCCGATTTTTCGTTTCATTTCCGACGTCGGAAACGATCTCTTGTACCTGCGCGCTGTGTGTGTCTCTCCGACCGTCGAGCCGCGAGTTTCTCTCATCTCAGCGAGATCTGATAGAGGCGACGAAAACATTAAGGGGTTATGGGGGTTGCGAGCCTCCTTCTGCGATAGTAATCAGTCAGCAGGAGAATATACCGACGCGGCGTATTGTAGTTCAGAAAGTCACTGCCGGGACGAGCACGCCGACGCGCACTATTATACGCGACCGATGATCGCATACGCGCGTCGCATCCCTAATAGTCCTGCGGAACACTTGGCTCCCGGACCTACAATCTTGCACGGGGATGATGCTCGAATCTTTGAAAAAAAAAACACTGCACGTTTCTGAGCAATTATATGTAATGTTATTTAATGTTATTTAATTGTATTTCATATTATGTTATGTTTTAGTTTATTTAAATAACCTTTCTTGCCCTAGCCTACGAAATGAACACCGCTTTCTTCCACCTGCGTATCGATTTTGATGAAAATATCGAATGCAAAAAAGACCCACCCTCAAAAATTGCCAGGGTGGTTTTCAGCCCGGCTCAATCTTAACCCACGAGGCTCCGTTGCAAAAAAAAGATCATCCTAAATTCCGCGTGCCCTTTCCTTCTTCCTTCGCTCGGTCGCGCGAGCGAGCGCGCGCGCGCGGATACTAAAACAAATTCTTGGCTACGGGAGGCTCCCAGCATCCTGCGCGAGACAAGAATCTCGGGCAGCCGTCCACTTCTCACGGCGGTACCTTTGATCTCTCATCGTGCTCGGTGCCCGGCCGCCGCTCGGTGGCCGCCCCTCTCGCCGGCTCATCTCCTCCACGCAGCACACACCAGAAGCAGAAGAGCACACCGGTTGCAGGACCAGAAGGAGGCATCAGGAGCGCACACAAGGATCTCGCCCCACCCTCGCACGCCACCAACGCCGGCGACGACGAAAACGACCCTTTACCTTTTTTACAAATTTTTTTTTATTTTTTTTCCCCTCGAACCCTTTACTCTACTCTCTCTCGCCACTCTACGATCGCCTCGGCCGGGGCTCTCTTTACCTTCACTTGTTTCTTTCTTGCGCTATCTCACTTAGAGGACCGGGCGAGATACCCAAAAGGGACCCCAGATGAGGAGGAAGATGAAGATTCTTACTTTGGCCCCCCTTTTTTTTTCTTCCTCTCAAACTCTTCGCCCTTACCTTCGGAGCTAGAGGTTCATTCAGTTTTACTATTATTACACATACCTTCACGCGCGTCTGTTTCTTTCTTTTTTTTGTTTAGTATCCTTGATGCTTTGACGGATCAACGAAATCTTTCGGGTTTCTTGACTCTGCGGCACAAAACCGTGACGGCATTTTTATATGAATTCGACCACGATAGGTCGTCGGGTTTTTGAAATTTGTGTCATTTCTCTTGAACGTGAAAAAAAAAAAAACGCTCATAATCGCTCGTCTCGATTTCGCACCACCCAAATCATCGACCGACGAAATCTTTCGGGTCTCTTCACTCTGTGGCAGAACGTCATGAGGGATTTTTTTTTTAGATGGGGTGGACCACGGAAGATCGTCGAGTTAATGTATTATTCGAAATTTGCATAAATTATCTTGAACGCAACCAAAAAAAAACGCTCATAATCACTCCTCTCGATTTCGCACCAGTAAAATCATCGATCGGCGATCAATCGTGATCGAGCATCCCAGAATTCGTCGGCAGTAGCGAGCGTCCATCCATATTCTCACGGAAAGGCTTGGAAGCTCGGTCTCTAGTAGTTCGAACGGTCGGATAGGGATCATCGATCCGTTGATAAATCCCGTTGGAGGAAGATCGACGAGCCATTCTTACCGATCTGGCAGCGATCATCGAAGACTCTAAGAAAAATAAAAATAAAAAAAAAACCAAAACAACACCAGGAAAGCGAATGAGATAGAGAAAGGGTGAAATCGAGAGGAGATCGGTAGGTGGTCCAAGAAGTAGCCGAGCATTGGATTGCTGTGGGAGTCGCGAGATCGTTGGGAAGGTTGCAAGGCAAACCCGGGGTGTCGGGACCATTAGCGAAGAGCGAAAGAAGATCCGAGCCCGGATGCCTGAGAAGATCTCGGTGTGCAGTAGGATATAGTAGCGGCGGAGATGCTGCCGGTTCCCTGGCTCGCTGCCTGCGGTCAGAATCCTTTTATCCTTGGCGAGCAAGGATACCTCTTCTGGATTCCTGGTCGGGCTCGCGTTATCATCGCGTGCAGCGTTCAACGAGAACGATGTAAGCTGGTGATCCGAGCAGGAGAAGAAAACTGGGAAGGGTCGTGTGTGTGTATGTGTGTGTCTGTGTCTGTGTGTGTGATGTGTGTGTGTGTGCGTACACGCTCGGAGGGAACCGGAGGATGGCCCTCCCACGATATTCTCTTTCTGCTCTCCTGCGCGCGAGTTATGAAGTCGTACGGTTGTTCGAGGGAACCAGTTGGGGCAATATTTCGTCAATTGCACACGAAGCGCCCCGTCCTTATAATCCTTTCTCTCCATCTCGGTTGGGATGGATGTAATGGGAAAATATCGAAGGAGAGTACGACATCGTGTACGATCTCGGGAGATAAAGAGATCGAGGACGGAGGATCGATACGGTTCCGGTGATTGTAGATCGCCGCTGGACAACGGATATCTTTCTGGGATACGAAACGAGAGATCTTGGTCTTGAACAATCGTCTGGATGTGGAAAGACCTTGGATGGTTATTTTTTTAGCGTAGGATCCGCAAATTTTTGTGAAATATGCTAAAACGTATGAACTAAAAGATCGTAGCGTCGAATCTATGATAAAGGACTCTCGAGATACATTCCGGAGAAAAATTAAACCGAGAATAACTGTATACGAGAAAATGTCGTTTCCGGTTTAATGGTTATATTTTCAAACCGGAAATGACGTTTCAGATTTGGGAAAATGATGAAATAATGGAATTGGATTAAAGGAAGGGTTTCTTTCGTTGAAATTAAAACTCTCCATGTCGCATAAGTATAAATCATTTTCGTTTATTTATATATTTATAATTATGTATATTCGTGTCACGCTTATCGCATTCGCGCGCATGTGTATGTGTGTTTACGTATATATATAATATATACTTGATACATTTATTTCATGTATACATTATCGGCAATAATTAAATCTATATGCACAAAGAGAAAATTATTATTATAATTAGCGTCAGCACATGCGTATGTGCCGTTATCACCGTTATCGCGGTTGGAAAAAATAGTAGGTTCGAGAACCTGCACTGGTAGAGTAGTTTTCCTTTTCTCTCCTCGAAATTCCTTAATAAAATACTATATATATATATATATATATATATATATATATATATATATATATGTATATATATATATTTTCGTTCGTCAATAATCTCAGAAGGAAAGAAACAAGTTGTTTGAAAATGAACTTACAGAATTTACTTTAGTCGCACTGATAGAAAAATAAATTAATTTTAACGCCTACATGTGTTCGCTCTCTCTCTCTCTTTCTTCTTCGATTATTGTCTGCTACACCTTCTCATTCTTCTTCGTTATACACATCCCTAAACGCCTATTTAATTATATTTACGCAAGGATGGCGCGGCGCTATCTATCATTTAATTCTAGATAATATTTACACGATCGCCTCGAGGAATCGCCAACACTCGTCAGCAATTTCTTCATCTTCTTATTCTGGTTCATTTATTTTTTTCCTCGAGCTGACGATGAACGTCGGCGTTCTTTCGAATTGCCAATTAATTGCCTATGTACACGCGCGGCGACGCGCACCGCTATAGATTCGAACAAATAAAAAAAATAAATAAAAAATAATAGAAACAATGATGAGTTGTAAAAGAAAATCGTACGAAGCGTAGAAAAAGAGAATTGAAGTGGCAATATTACATTCACCGTTGTGGGTTCTCGATTAATAATCTCCTCTACACCTTTTTAACTTTTTCGCCTTTCTCTGTTAATAATAATAATAATAATAATAATAATAATAATAATAATAATAATAATAATAATAATAATAATAATAATAATAATAATAATAATAATAATAATGATAATAATATTATTAACCGGGATAACTTCCGTAGGCTGCTATTTACAGAAAAAAAGGACGAAGAGGTAGAAGATAATGATGACGATGGAGGTTAAAAAAAAAAAGAGAAAAAAATGGTCTAAACGAAGCTCGCGACAGTCGATGCCTTATTATTATAGTCTCTCAAAGCGTTTTTTGTCTTAGTCCCAAACGCCTTTTTTCTAACTTTTTTAAAAATATATATCTTCACGCTACCATAATATTCTTACCTTCTTCGTTTTCGCCTATCGCCTTCCCACCCTTTCTCACGTTCTTTCAGTCTTTAATCATTAAGGCGTCCGTACCCGACGTAATAAATAGATGAAACGTAGAGTATATATATGTGTATATATATATAATATATATATATCGGTATATATAATTAATAATCGTTTCGGCTTAATACTGTAGCTTGTGTGTGGCGTGGCTGTGAGAATAACGAACCCGCGAGGGATACGGAGCGTCGATCGGGACACTCCGTTCGACAGTCCTTTTTTTCACCACCGCCCGAAATAAAAAAAGGTCACGCGAGAAGCTATAATTAATTTTTCGAATCTCCCACCTCGCCGAACGATGTCCGGAAATTTTTACACAAATCGTATTTGTATCAATTAAATTCGAGATAGAAAGAAAAATGAATTGCGGTCAGTGGATTTTTTTTTTGCCGATCGAAGATCGAAAAGCTCGAATAAAACTGATTTTTAATTAATCGTTCGCGACCGTTTTTTTTTTCGGGCTACGATAATTCTCACGTCCGTCGTCCCAAACCGTCCGAGGACTCCGGGCGTTCTTCGCCAGGAAGAGCGTGGAGTCCGGACGATCTTCCCTCCTCACGCGAAACTCTCGAGGGACTTCCGGTCCGTCGAATTTTTCCTCGAGGAATCTTTTCCGGAAGTTTCTCGTTATTTTTTTTTTATTTTCAAAAAATGTTTTCATCGCGAAACTCTCGAGGGACTTCCGGTCCGTCGAATTTTTCCCCGAGAAATATTTCCCGGAAGTTACTCGTTATTTTTTAAAATAATTTCATCGATCAATCTCTCTACAGACACGTGTGAATGGTCTTTTTCGTCGTGCAGACCTGACACTTTACCTCGCAGCACCAGTGAAAAGTGCACGCGCATCTCTCGACGACGATGACCTCCTGCGTCTTGTAGCCTCTTCCGCAGCACATGAGGTCGCATCCGTCGACGCCGATGCTCGTGTCGTTGCACTGCCTGCCGTGCGTCCCGAGTATTCCGAGCTTAGGATTTTTCTCGCAGAAGGGTGGCGACGGCTCCAGATAAACGAGGTCCTTGAGACCCGGCGGTTTGTGCTCGGGATTGTAGGGCTTAAGCTGAAAGTTGTAGCGATGACGACGCGGCAGACCCTCGCGACGAGGTCCGTGGACCGAGTTGCTGCTCGCCGAATTGCTCGATATCGCGTTGCTGCTCGTGCGAACCCGATCGGAATTGCTGACCATCACCCGCGAGGCCCCGTCGAAGCGGTCCTTGAGATTGTCACCGACTGCCCGGAAATTCGGTAGCCTCATCCAGCACGTCTTCACCGTACAGGAACCCGACATACCGTGACACTTGCACTCCTGGCGCATCTCTGACGAAACGTGCTGCAATTCATAAAGAAGGAAAAACATTATTATTAGTATTATTATTATTATTTTATTATTATTATTATTATATTTATTAATGTAAAAACGGGACGACCCCAACTACAAGTCGATGGGAATCCCCGTGGACAAAACGCGTGACCAGACGCATATATCATAACGGAGTGAGAACAATTATTGTTATTTAAAAAATGTAAAATAAAAAAGATTTAATGTCCAAAGTTAATATTTTCATTGTTAAATAAAAATAATTTTCTTTTTATTATAGGATGAGGTGAATGAATAAATTGGAGGCTCACCGCTCTGCCGGCCTCGTTGTTGTGAAGGTTCATTTTCTCCCTCAAGTTTCTGCCCCTCTCGCCGGTGTCGACGAATTCCCTCGAGAATTTGAATCCGTAGCCGATATTGTCGGAGCAACCGCCCCATTCCCAGTCCCGTACGGCTGACGGTGCTCTCGACTGGTGTGTGTAATCGCACGAGCATGATTGTATGCTTCCCTCGCTGCAGGCCCTCGCTATGCTGTGGGTCACCGCGGCGCTGGTTATCGCGTAGATGAAGGCCGTCTCGCGACATCCTGTTACCAGAACAACAAAAACAAACGAAAAACCAATGGTGAGTTTGCGAAAATTAAAGACATTTTGTATTTTCGATCTACCGTCCGTGAGGTGCCATTTTTTGCTCTCTATTGTGTTAATTACCAGACGGAGGAGGTGGACGCAGTGGGGATAAGAATGAAAAATGAAAATCGTATTCTTTTATTTTTTAAGTCCTCTAAACATCATATCAGCAGTTTTTGATGTTGCCGACAGCAAAAACTCCGACGATTTCTGCACTTCATTTATTGACTGCATTTTTTGGTCAACGAGCCCGTTTGTCATTCACTTTCATCCGTCTCGAGTCGAAACTCAAACTAGACCTCAAGTTTGATAAGTCTGATCTATAGATCGAATTTAAGCTTGGCCTTAATTTCGATCGATAGATCAAACCTACGCCGAACCTCAATTTGGATCCATGGAGCGAACTTGCGACTGATCTTAATTTTGATCCATAGTTTGAAGTCAAATTTGACCTTATTTTTTATCCATAGATCGCAATCAAGTTTGATCTTAGTATTGATCCATAGATCAAACTTATGTTTGACCTTAATTTTGATCTGTAGATCGATAAATGTGCTTAAAGTTTGTTCTCCAAAGTGTTGCGTGGGCGGTAAAAGCGAGCCGCACAGCGCACACTGGAACTACGTCTCAATCCTCAGGTGTAGGAGAGAACTACCTGAGTCCGAAAGCAAGCCGAGTCTTTGGCGCAGGTGGAGTGAGCCGCGCCGAGTCTGACCTTAACCCGCACCTCTGACCGACCCGTAGGGAGGCGGGCGTGCGCCCGAGAGACCGTACGGCAAAAGAGAGAAAAGAAGAGGGGATCGAGGGCCCCGACCTTATCTGCATAAGGCGCAGGTGCCTGACGGCACCTTTGTGTTTGAGTCGCGCGAGCTCTCGCCGGCATTGCACCAGTGAAGATATCAGCAGAAGCGAGAACGGGCTCCGAGACCCCCGGGGAATCAATGCTACTATATATATATAATATATGTATGCAGATCAGACCTCAAAAATATAACCAAGACATCAAGTACGACATTTTTTTTTTTTTTTTTTTGGGTCGAATAGCTTCGATTTTTCGTGAAAAATAATTATTTACCAAAATTATTATAAAAAAAAAAAAATTTTGGGAAAGTAAAAGTTCATTTCGTATACTTGGAAGACGTTTAAGAGTTTTTTTTTTTAGCCGTAGCCCACCGCTTGGTCTATCCCCCGCGCGATTAGTTAAAACTACCTTCGTTGAGATTCAAAAACCTGTTTCACATACCTGCTCCGCTAAAACTGTATAACACATATTGGATACTACGGGATTGGTCCTTTTTTTAAATTTATTTTTATTTTTATTATTTGTTCTCCCTCCGTTCGTTCTGTACCTGTTGCTCGCGCGAGCAAGGATCACACTTTTTCACGTAGCTCCGAGAGCGCGAGCTGGGAGTCGACTCGATTAATTGCGAATTAGGGTCGAATTAAGGAGAATTGATTATTCGGGTGACACGAAAGATTTATATCGGCCGATCCCTGATAACGGATAACTATTAGTTGGCATTCCTTCGGAAACTCGTGTCGCTTTATTCGGAATCATATATATAGTGTCGTCGAGATTTCGAGATTTCGAGATTCAGCCGGACGGAGAGGTGACTAATTTTTTACTTTTATCTGATAGACAAACTCCTCGATCGTTATTGAAGATATCGAAGATATCCGTAGAATATATATTTTTTTATCTACATTTTTAAAAACTTTTTTATCAATTTAGATTAAAAAAGAATATCAATATGAAGATAAGTTATCTCAACAAAACAAAAAGAACAGGTAATCGTTTCAAAAAACGTCATATTTATATTTTCCAAAAAAATGACACGAATTCATAGACGCTTCGCTGCGTGAAGCAAGTGACTAATTTCCTGCCGAACTTCTTGAGCGCGCTCCGCGGCATAAATTTTGAAACGTTCGTCCCCGAAAGGCTTTCCAGTGTGATGATGAACATTGTCGAATACCGGAGCCAATTTATCTCTTTCTCTCTCCGCATTACGACGAGCGCTCTGCTCCCTTTCCAGACTTGTCTCCAACACTGGCTATCCCCGTATAATTGAAACATTTTCGGGACGTGACAGAAATTTCATACGACGCTCGTCCGTTCGACTGTGAAAAAGAAAAAAGAAAAAAAAAACCCCCACACAAACGCACACACGGACACCTGAACGAACTACTATATAGCGCGGGCAGTTGAAAACTAGTCTACGATACATAAAGCCATACACCGGCCGAGAAGAAATTCCTCGACTCGGCTCTGCCCGGCGCGATAGCGCGTCTCACCGGGTCCCATAAGTAACCGAAACGAACGTGCGCGCCTCGCCCGAGAAATCGTGAAACGGTGGAAATAAGATGTCAAAAGCCGTTTTCATCTACGCTTCTTTATTTTTTTTTCCACGGAAGGTCGGATCAGAAGCGAGAGCATCGGTGAAAGAACGCGAGGAACGAAGGAACGGCGAGAGATGATCGTCCGTATCCAATTTCCGAGTCGAAGATCCGAATTCGTCACGAATCTTTCCCGAGGTGGTCCTCGTTGCGCCCAGAAGACCTCCGGTAGTCTTCCTCGTGGTCGGGGTGACGCCTTTTTTTAATCTGTCCTTCTCCGTCCGAGGTTTGGAGCCAAGGGAAGATTTCTCGATTTTTCGTCGTCTCGCTCGGACGCGCGAGGTTTTTCCCTAAAGTCCCTAAACAAGAGGAGGACGAACGGGACCCTCGAGAGTGGCACGACGGAAGCGAAGACTCGGCGACAGGGCCATCGGTGACAGGACGGCGAGAGGGACCGGCAAGATTTACACCGTTCCGGCCTGTTAACCCCGCCAGGGAGATCCTCTTCTCACCCTGAGAAGACTCTTCCCTCGAGCGAATTTGACGTCCCAGGCTGCCTCTTCTTCCCGGTTCTTCTAAATTTCATTGGTTCCAGATATTATTTGTCATCATCTCGGTGCACCGTGACCGAGAGAGAGTTACAGCCTCGCTGTCCCGAAGTGGCGCGAGGCATCTCACTCGTCTTTAACGCCAAGAGCAAAAACGTGTCGAAGCTTGGAAAAAAAAAGAATGGAGCTCGGAAATTGGCTACTTTCCAAGGGCCAACACTCTTCCGTTTGGGGGAGGTGAAAAGTGGATTTTTTTAACATTAAGATCCTTCATGCTAAAAATCTATGGATAGGTCACTTACATTTATTGAAAGTGCTTCAAAGATGTTCGAGTTATAAATCTTTTCTATAAATTTTTTCTATCCTTTCAATGCATTGATATCGGTCCAATATTGGACTTGAGGGTTCTAAAAAAAATGTGAAGTCGTCGCTAATTTCCGTCGCAAGTCGTCTGAACAGGTTCGAATTCGATCTCGGATAGATTAGAGCGCAAAAGCAATTTCTAATTTTTTAAGAATTACTAGAACAATGTTTGGTTAATAATAAAAAGGACTGACGATCGTGGAATTGCGCCTCGGCCTCCATTCCCCTCGCTTTTACGATGATCAAACAGCAAGTGTACGATCGCGATACACCGAACGGACGAATTCCCGTTCGACCGAGGAGGAGCGCGCGGGGCGCGATGTTGGAAGGAAGCCCCGAGATAAGGAGACCGAGATCGCGCATCGCGTTATCGGCATCGACCTTAAAACCTCCTCGGGCGTTAAACCTCCGGCGAACGTATGGGAAAAACCTCTCTCTCTGGAAACGACACTCGATAATCCCACCTGTTTGTCTTTCGACCCACCCTGCCAGACGCTTTTTTCCTTCCTTCGCACCTTCTTTGACACGGATAAATACACTTGTATCGTTCGGAGTTCCTCGCGCTCTTATCTGACCGCGTTCAAACAACCTCGCGAAAGGAAGTGCAGCGGTACGAACGGAGCAAATAAAAAAAAAAAAGCGTTGAACGTAGAAACTCTTCGTCTCCTCCACTCGCAGGATACACACGCATGAACGAGACAGCAATGACTCCATATAGCAGCAATGTGTAACTACTATGAGGTTCGGTACCTGTCCCGCCGAGTCTCGCTCGGGTCAACAGGTGCGCCTGCGGGACGTGGATTCCGGATGACTGTGCTCCTGACGTCATCGAGTCATATCATCAAACATGACCTCTATGACTACTCGAAATATTTTTTTCTGCCTTTGCTTGACACGAACTTTTTTATTATTTTTTATCGACGATAACATTTATTTTTTCAAATAGCTGTTAATTATTGTTTTTTGAATATATTTCTTGATTATTAAAAAAAAACATGATCCATTTTACCCCGCTCTGGCTGGTAGACCGACGAAGATTCAAAATAAGAAACGAGCCTCAGTTAGTCATCCAAATTATCCAGGCATGCGTTTTTCTCGATCGTCGATCATCGAAGTAGAGTTTAATAGGCGTTTACCAGTTCGGGTACCCAAACGGACCATCAGCCCTTTCAGTCGGTTCAATAGATTGAATAACATCAATTTCGTTACACTTTCATATAGTGCAGAGCGGGGCAAAATGGACGCGAGTCTTCCATTCGAGATCAAGCACCCTTCCAATCTCTAGAATTATTTTTTTTTGGTCCATTTTGCCCCGCTCTTCCAAGTTTGAGCGATGAAGACTTAAACTAAAAGACAAGTCTCCGCAGCCGTTCGTATTATGCAGGCATGCGTTTCTCCGGCTCGTCGATCATCGAAGTTGAGCAAGATGGAAGTCTCTTTCGCAGCATCCCGATCGCTTTCGATATGTCGAATCGGCGTGTACCAGTTTGGGTAAACAAACAGACCATATAGGCCCGATGGCATGCGGCACGCAGCTCGCGGCTCCGCTCGGCGGTCTGCGTAGATGAGAAGTTGGAACGAACGGAGGCAGCGAAGCCCCGAAGAGCTCGCGAAACGGCCGAGACGGTGGAAAAGTTGCGGGAGTAAGAGGGAGTCGAGCGAAGAGAGCTCTCGGCATGAGCGCGCTCCGCGAGATCTCTCGCGGAGGCTGTGGAAGAGAGCACGGAGAGATCTCTCGCGCGCGGGTTTTAAAGACGGTGTATAAGAGGAGCTCGGCTCGGAGTTGCCGAGGCCCGTGGAACCAAACAAGATGTAAAAATCACAGGAAACCCACTTGGCTCGCGGGTCACGTTTTCGCAAGAAATCGTGGCGTGCCGTCGACACATGTAGCCCATCATAGTCAGCGATTTATAGCGGCGTAACGCCACGATAAAAAGCCGTCTTGTACCATATAAGCGGGCACGTTATGCCCGGCTTCGGGGACAGGTATTGATTGAATTTATCCTATAAATGGACGATTATGTCGGGTAAGGCTCGAACGAAAATATTCGGAGCGCGCGGCTGGGCTTATCCTGAGGATACTTTTCTCCGGGTACGCTTTTATGTATGTAGCGTGCGTTATCGTCGTTGTGTGCGTGTATGTTCGGCGATGTCCTCGTCTCGTGGACATCGTACGGAGTTCTTTCTCCGTCGATCTTTATATATCTGTTGCCAAAGGCAGCCCACTTTGATGAAGACGTGATTAGAAATGGCAACGAGTTTATTTTCCGTCTCGATCGCGAGATCTCGAGGAGAGATGAGATCGAAGGGATTCCCGGATAGATGCGGAACGCTGATGAGCGAGGTTGATCTTTTTTTTCAGACGAGGAGTCGAACTTGGGATCAAATTGCTGATCGAACTTGAGACCGATTTTGGGATTAAACTTAAGATATATTTTGGGATCAAATTCAAGATCGATTTTGGTATCAACTTTTAATGAATTTTTAGGCCAAACTTGAGATCGTATTTGAGATTATAGTTACAACTGCAAAGCTAAGTTCGAACTCAAGTTGTAACTTACATTGGAACACAATTTTATTTTTTCTAGTTAGAACTTAAGTTTGACCTTAAACCGTACAATAAAGTTTCACCTTAAGTTTTAACTCTTTTAAGTGTGTTTAGGTTATTATTATTATTATTATTAGAAGGTGATGAGTGGCTTGCAGTCGCAGTTGAAACTTCGTCGGGCTTAAGTTCGAACTGGAATTTCGTGTGAGAGAGGACACGAGACATTTTTTGTTTCGCCGCGCGATAGTTAAGGTATAAAAATAAAATGAAAATATCTACTTGGCACGAAAATCACGCGCGACCTTCGACCCCGCGACCGGTTTACCCGAGACAATCGGACGGGCTGACGTGTGCAGCGAGGGCAAACGGTTTGCGGAGGTGTAAGAGAGGCACGAAGCCGCGAGGACGACGAGGAGAGACGCCGGTCCAGGCGAGAGTCGTTTTCTTCCTCCGGTGGCGGAGGAGATATCTTGGGCAGCACGCGGGTAAGGCCTCAGTCTCTCTTTCTCTCTCCGCGGACCGGTGACACGACGATGAAGGAGCCAAAACGGAACCAAGAGAAGCCAAGAAACGGCGAACTCGACAGGCGGCACCGGGGCATCGAGAGTGCGGTAGGTGGCTTGCGGCGGCGAAATGATTACAAGCCGCAAACGCACTCACTACCAGCAATAATATCGAGTACAAACTCTCGCAAAAGTTTTTATCGTCAAGCATCATTTTTTTTATTATTTTACCGAAAAATTCGGCACGAAAAACCCGAAACTTTAATATTATGTTTTTTTCTGTTTTTTTTTTTCCCCCACGAGATTTTTAGACGAAAATAGAGAGATTGCGTGCGCAAATGAGAATACGAGTTTCGCACTATCGAAATATAAATGACGTATTACGGCATTGCCGACATATTGGTTTTTTTATTTTCTAAAATAATTATACTGAACGTGTAATGGATGTTTTTTTTTATTTTGTTTATTTTTGTTTTGCTTTAGTTTTGGAAATTTGACGAGAGATAAAATTTGATCGAGCTTGTACCTGCGTCTAATCCGGAAACGACTGTTTAGATGCTCGAGGACCGGTATGAAGTTGTCGAACGTTGAGGGAAAAAAGAGAGAGACAAGCATGTATATACATATATGTAGGGTGAACTCCCTTGGAACCATATCCCACGATCTCGACATACGCCGAGTACCTACATACGCGTTACAGATCCGCGATACGGATCTCTCGTGCGGAGAGCTCTAGCCGGTCCAGATTAAAAATTCAGATTAGAATCTCGGTAGGATCTGTAGCGTGCGACTGTGCTCTTCTCTTTGGAATAGGAACGGGTAAACTCCGTGCGAATAATCTCGGCTTGGAAACGTGAATTGAAACTGGAGTTCGAATTTTTCTGACTAAAAAATGGATATCATTGTTAAAAAGTGTAGGATTACAAAAAAAAAAAGTAATTTTTTTAAATTGCATAAAAAAATTGACGATAATTTGAAATTTTTGCAAAACATTTATATTCCAACTCCTTCACATTCGAGAATGGATGTGCGCCGGTCTACGACAGTCCAAAAGGAAAAAACAATCCAGCAAGAACTTTCGAGCCTTCCTCGCTCGCGAGTCTGACAAATCGACGAAGTCGAAGAGTATTGATGACCGGCGATCGGCAGCTCCGAGAGGCTAATTGTTATCGCCTTTTATCTCTCGAGCAAAACAGAGGAGGAGTCCAATTTTGTCAATGACCCGCTCCATTTCCCAGAACGGACGATTCGTCAGCTTGTCAACGGGAGTCTACACGCATCCACCGAACTCGTTCCCTTTTTTCATTTTTTTTATATCCTCGACAGCAAATTTATTCATTTATTTCGGCTCAAAAGAACATCTTTAAAAATTGTTTTCCCATACTTTTTTGTCGAAATTGATAATGCAACAAAATTTGCACAAAAGCGTGTTGCGCCTCTGCGCATTGGAGTACCGGATAATTTTCCTTACCCTCTAAAATTGTTTAAAAAAATCACGGGGTGTGCGACAGCAAATGTATTCATTCGTTCAGGCTCAAAAGATAATCTTTTTCCATAAAAAAAAATGTTTTTCATTCTATTCCGTTCAAACCGATAATGCAACAAAATTTGCACAAAAGCGCGTTACGCTTCAGCGAATCGGAGTGCCGGACGATTCAACTGGTAGCAAGTTCGCATTACGAGACATTTTCCCATCCCCCTAAAAATATTTTAAAAAAAACATCACGGGGTGCGCGACAGCGTGTAGTCTTTTTTTGTTTTTTTTTTTTTTTTTCTTTACGTTTTACTAAGTGGCCATATGGGGTATTGCGACATAATGGTCGAGAGCATATAGCCGCCGGGGTTATGCGAGGTGCGCGCGAGAGGGGCTCGGGGAGTAAAAAAAAAAGCTCGGCTTACAATCGCTCGGAGGAGATCTAAAAGAGCCGCAGGGGAGCTCTCCGGAGATCTGTCCGGGGAGCGTCGACGGGTGCGAGCGAGAGAGGGCAGCGATCGGTACACGAGACGAAGGTCCATTATCAGGTTGCAAAACATACATCTGGCCAGTAGCCCGGAACGGGGCACGCGCCCGCGGCCTCTCTCTCTCTCCTCTCTGTGTTACACCACTACTCGAACGGGTGGGGCACGCCCCTTTCATCCCTAAAACCCTTCTCTCCGTATTACCCTTTGGCCAACGATCGCGATCTTTTTTTTTATCCATTCTTCCTCGCAATCTTCTTGGGAGCTCTATTGCACGAGGCGCGAGAGAGTCGAGCCCTTCACTGCGCGTTAAAATTATTCAATGCCATTTCACGGTTCGAATTATCAATGTTTATCATTTTTTAATTTTATTTTTCAGGGCCAATGGGATAGAATGTTTTACAGAATATTCATAGTTTTTGATTGATCTATATTTGCAAAAAAAAAAAAAAGAGAAAACACCAAAGTTTGTTTTTATCTCGATGGTGATATTAATCAATATTTATCTACTCGTACGATGTGCACGATTTAGTTCTTGAAACACTTTTAAAAAATGAAAATAAAACTAAAATGCAATGACATGTAAAAACACAAAAATTTGCACAGTTTTCATCAATTTGGCAGCGAAGGGGTTGACATTTTCGACGCGTGAGGACAAAATCTGTTCCGGACCGATTTAGTACGTGTCGGAATGATTTTTTTTCTTCTCACGCCTATCGAATTCGACCGGGACTATCTGTCCTGTCGTTTAATATACATAATTTGGTTCCGCTCGTTAATCGACTGACGGAGTCAGCCAAGCGGAGTCACGATTCACGATCGTCGGGCGAGTTATATCGAGGCGTCAATATTTGTACGTGAGCCAGGCTAAGGACGAATTCGATTTTACCCACACACACTTACATATGTATGTGTAAATATATATGTATTCATATATACGAGTGTATATGAATATGTTTATTCAAAACGGGTGTCAGAGTTTGCCGCCTCACGCCGCTCGAAGAACGAGTCGAGAAAATGATCGACGAATGTGAAGCGAGAAACTATCAATCGTTCGCCTTCTCGCAACCCGCGAGCGTCGCATCGCAGTACCGGGAAGTTCCAGCCTGTTACTTATATCTCCGACTACCTCGCGCACTTTCAGAGACGAAAAGAATATCCAGTATAATTACGGAGAGTTTACGATGTTTACTCTAATCGTCTTCAGGGCGAGGGGACTTTTTTACACGGTCGAAAGACGCCGAAGCGACAGCAGACAGACCCGTCGCTGACAGCGATCTGTTTGCTGGCGAGGGATGAGATCTCTCGGTGAATCTGCTATTTCCTTTAGGGTAAATAATTTCTATCTATTTTGAGTCTATTTTTTTTTCAAGCTCCCATCAGATAAATTTCCCAACAAATTATACGACATTGTAATTATAAAAAAAATTTGTATCGTTTTGTTTACGATTTTGCCTTTTAGATCTTTTTGCCGATTATCTTTACGCTGATTTAAATTTTTCGGCAATCTTTCGGTCGATCGCTCGTCAGAGTCTCATTTTTTTGTCGCTCACCTCTATCGACGATTTTTCCAAAGAGATTTTTTCCCCGCAGGAAGTTCTTCGTCGAGCAGTTCCACCGCCTGTTGCGAAACTGATGCTGACACTCCATTATCGCCTGGTTGGCGCCCCTCGCAACGGCCATGAGGACGCCGGGGTTTTCCCGTGCCAGGCGTCTCTGCTTTCTCCTCAGGGTGGTGTAGACCGTCGGATCCATGTGTATCGCCGCCGGTGACATCGGCAGAAGATTGTTTGGCTCGCCTGCCTTGGCTATGCCCCTGAAAAATTAACAGAAAAAAAAGACTTATTTACAAACTGTCCAGTCGTAAAAATGTCGAAATTGAAACATCGCGACAACTGTGAGGAAATTTGAGTCGGTCGAATTCTTCCGGGTTTCAACTGCGGTATCGAACCACGTGGTCGAGGGGGTGATGTTTTTTTTTTCGAATAGAACATCGGAGGGAGATCGGCACACCCGGCTGACAAAGTGGCCAGGAAGTCGATAGCCAGTCTCAAAGTGTTTTCAAAACAGGAGTTTTTTCGAGCCACTGTAAACGGCGACACCCGTCCGAGCAATATCGGGGAGATTTCGTGACGATAACGATTATTTCCCAGGCTCTCGCCGACCGGAAGTAAATTATGAGAATTATCTTCTTACTAACAAATAAAATTGGCTCACTTTTCGACCTTCTCCAATTGCACTAAAATCCAAATTTCAATAAACTTCGACAATGAAAACAAAAAAAAATACCGATCCGCAATGATTAATCGCTGCAGAAAACGGTACTATAAAAAAAAATCCGAACAGTCATTACCCCGAAGTAATTCACCGATCTCTCTGCCGAAATTCCTCCGAAATCGTTATATATACAAAAAAAAAAAAATCGTGAGATTTCACACGGTTGAAGCATTAAACCGATAAGGTATTCGTAATTCTCATTCCTCTCTGTAACGACAGCGTGTTCTACATGCGTTCGACGATCCATCTCGGCTCAAAGAATCTTCCCACCCCGGGACAAAAAGGCCCAAACAACGGACCGCCGATCTTCTCGCGTGTGTCCAACTCGTTCGAGAAAATTGCGGACAAAACCGATCTGGGAATCTGTTCACTTCGACTCCGACTTGTATGTCTCTGTCTCGAAAGGTCGCCTTCCCGTTTCGTCCTCCTCTTACCCTCGCTTGTTTAACGGTAAAAATTCTTTCCGAGTTGACGGTCGAACCATCGACGCTCCCGGCAGCCGGGGGAGGGGAGGGGGGCAAGTTGGTCACGAGAGAGATGCGTCCGATAATTAATTAATTATTTATTCAAGCCCATGCGCGACGATTCGCGACGACGAGTTACACGCTCGAAACGTCTCTTCTTTTCTTTCGGACGACTTCGAAATCGTTCCTTCGGAGTTCTCTCAGCCCTTGTGGCACGTGAGAAGGTATTTCGCCCGAGTTAATTTCTCTTCTGCCTTCGCCTCTTCTTGTTCGAGCGAGTGTCCGAGTACCCGGTCGTCGTATTTTTTCGAGGCCGCGCGGAGGTTCCATTGCGCACCGGTCGACGCGCACGCGCGCACGCATGCGCATGCGCGCTCCCGGGAGCGTGGCCGAAGGGATTAACCCGAAAGGCGAAACTGGTTCAACGGTTCCTCGTTTGTTACTCGAGCTTGTGTCCTATTTATTTACTTTTTTTGGTAGTAGTAATAAAGGTTTTATATTGACAATATGTCAGATGGAACAATTTTTGGTACATAGCACGACATAGCGTCGATTGCCGTACAACATACGTCTATATATATATTGGCAATTGGTCATCGACCTAAGTCCTTCAGCCATTATTTGATTTATCTTATTTATATAACTCATGCATGAAAAGTGCTACTTTTCATGTCTGGACCGATTTTGCTTTATCACACGCTTCTCGTACTTTACGCACGCGGTTCGCATTTTACGCACGCTGCATTTTACGCACAGCGCGCGTATAAAGTTCACTTTACCGCACTTGTATCGCAAGTTATTATAAGTAGTAGTAAAAGAGATTTATTGCCAAAGTTAATTTTTATACAGTTATCTTCTTATACTAATTTTATACCTAATGGTAATTTTACATCTTGGGAAAGGGCCTACGACCTGAGTCCTTCAGCCTAATAACTATTATTTTATTTATTTTATTTATCATTCGAGAGTATGCAGAGAAGGTTTAAAGCCAACGGTATTGGTCTCCGCTTTATGTTTTCTCGCTTACGCCAGTATGGATTTAAGTTGCGCGCGTCACAATGCGCGTGTCTCCGCGAGGACGCATAATAGGCGCATAAATATACATAGGGTTAAGGCGAGCCCGCGGTGAGCGCGGTGCGATAAAGAGCGGGCGCGAGAACTCTGACCACCGTTTGGTCTATTATACTGTTCGTCATCGGGTCGAGTACAATGAGCGGATATAAATCAGGTCTTACACTGGTATTGCCGCGGAGCGAGTTCGCTGGGTAATGGGCGTAATGTACATACTCGTTCCGGAGACGAATTCTTGAATCGTATGGGAGAGAGGAGAGTTTCACGGACGAGAATCCCCCTGGAACGGACGAGGAAGAGGTTGGTGAGAAAAAAATATGCATATATTTTTATGTATAACTGGTCGAGAGGATGATATACGATTAGAAAACGAAACGGTTCCATGTACGATATCTCCGTCGGTAAAATGGATTGGAGAACGGTGAAGCGTTAAAGTATAATTATTCGTTGAACGTTAAAATGTCATTTTTGGTGTTTTTTTAAATTTCATGTTCTTTTCGCCCTTCTTTTTTTTACTGTTGAATTACTGTAAATAAAATTAATTAAAATATAATTATTCGCGAGATAACTATATTCGAGGTAAAGGGGGTTAATTTTTGTGCTCTTTTTATTCGAACTTCTTTATTTATTTCTTATTTTTTTTAGTGTTAAACTGCGGTATCAAAAAATAGATGAAAAAAGCAAACTTTGAATCAACACTCCGTCTGTGTTAATTGACGAGCAAAGGGGTTAATTTTTTTACTGACGTGTCGAACGCGCGTGGATTTAAAACGAGAGTCCCGCCGACGATTGCAGACAGGCAGCAGCGGCGGCAGTCTCGTAAACAGAAAAGCCGGGAGATCGGATCTCTCGTCGTTCCGGCTTCTAGAGCGAAGTATATGCACCGAAGTGTCGTGTCTATCGTGGTACAATAAACATAGGCACGGTCGTTCGAGGAAGCTTAAACTAAAACCGCGCCGGCGACGGCCAAGCTGTGACGAGCGTGTCCGCACGCCCTCGGTCGTTCTCACGTGCCTCTGTGCCGTCTGTGATGACGAGCCATAAAAAAAAAAAAAAAAAAAAAAAAAAAAAATTGAACAGACTAGGATAGAAGACGACGAATCTCCTCGTCATTGCTACAATTTATGAATATAATTCTTAAAATCGATGACATTTTTCCCCGAACGGTATTTACAGGTAAATTTTCCCTAAAACACATATTTCATCACCGAACAATAAAATTTCATCGAATCCGGACTAAACATCGTTTTTAACTAAAATCTTAAAAAATTTAACAAACGGCAAATCCCCATCTTACAGAAAATTCTATTCATCACAATACGTTAATAACCTGCTAGGTAATATTAAAAATCAATAATAAAAAAAAATCAACCCGGACCGACAGTTAACGATCCGCGATTAATTTTAATTACAATGTAGTAATTGCTCGTTAAAATTTAACGTGCAGTCGCGGATACATCCCTCGCAGACGAAAAAAAAAAACCAACGGTATTATTTATCGGAAATTAGTATTGGGGTTGGTGTTTCCGCGGGGGGAGCTGGAAGCGGCGTGCAGAGCGGGTAACGCGACACGAGTTTAATTTATCGTGATTCCTCTCGGGGGTCACCAGACGTTCGGTTTGCGTTTGTTCGGTAACTGGTCTCTGTAAGGTAGATCGGAAAGAGCCCGTGCCGCGTGCAAGACATCGCCGGGGGGGCCGGTTTGCGTCTCCTCGATACCCGGAGAGCCGTGCGTGGCCGCGTGTGCGTGCGTACAGAGCGCGGAGGGCTTGCGCGGCATCCGCGGTTACCGCGAGTACGGTGCGCGGGTGAAAAAGACGTCGGACTTTATCGGGCGTCGGGTTGACTTTCGCGCGAGCTGATTCATGATACGAGATCCCGATACTGCCTTTACACACCGCACGCACGCCTCCTCTTCGCCCGTCTCATCCTCGGTTGACCCGCCGACGAGATCTCGCGTCGGAAATCACAAACGTCGTCGCGAGATCTTTTCTTATGTCGGCGTTCGAGTGGAAAAATCATCGCGCTTCGATCATCGGACAACGATTTTGTAATTCTATTACAAATTTTTTTTATTTATTTCAAACACGGATATACTTATTTTCTTGTTATCAATTAATTAATAAAAATATTAAGTAATTAAAATCAAATAAGCACACCATGCAATAATTTTTTATTTAGTAAATAATGCAAAATATTAAATAATTAATAGAAAATAAGTACATGCATGCTATAAATAGTTTTATTTATTTATTTACGTATAACACGGCTGTACTCATTTTTTAAAAATTAATTACTTAAAATTACCGGGTGCGCGGGTGAAAAAGACATCGGGCTTTATCGGGCGTCGGGTTGACTTTCGCGCGAGCTGATTCATGATACGCAGTCCCGATACTGCCTTCACCTACCGCACGCACGCCTCCTTTCCGCCTGTCTCATCTTCGATTAACTTGAGGATGAGATCTCGTGTCGGAAATCACAAATGTCGTCGCGAGGTCTTTTCTTATGTCGGCGATCGATCGAAAAAATTATCACATCTTCGACGATCGGGCAATGATTTTGTAATTCCATTTTAATATTTTTTATTTATTTATGGCATGGAGGTACTTTATTTTTTATAGATTCGTTTTATCGTTAAAATTCAATTATTGTTAAATTTTTTTTGTTTACGCAATATTTTTGGACTTTCCAGGATTTTTGAGATAAAAGAGGGCGATGATACGACTTAAATGAAACAAGGTTATTAAACGAAATAAAATGTTGTTTAAATCGAAGGACGGATTTTCGACTATTGTGTTTTAGTTTTCGACTCCAGGCGTATCAGAAAAATAATTATCTTCGAGACTTTTTCGCCACTCGTTATTGATTATACACGAGAATGGAAAAATGAATTTTTATTCGGTGTAACTGAGCTGTCACACCGAGTGCCTCGAGCGCTTTCTATTCTAATCGCGATTTTTTTTTATTATTGATGAGAAAAAAAACATTACTTTCAATGACACAACGCCGTGTCTCAAAGCGATCGAGCAAAGTATGGACAGTTTTGGTATTATATTTTACTGTATTCTTTTCAACCGCGTCGCTCAATGACAACAATCTAAAATTGTCAAAATGTCTCTAATTGAGTAATAATTTAAAAAAAATTACATATATAAAAATATATACAAAATTAACTCACCACCACATGGATCCTCGTCCCCGATTCTTATTCCGGCTAATGTCAGCGGGCAGCGCGGGCACCGCGACAGCCAGGGCTCCGAGCATCATCCACAGTCTCATTATACAATAATTACAAACAAATAAAAACAATAATAATGACAACAACGATCTCGTCGATACTCGAAGAGTTCCTCGACAAAGCGTCCTCAAAAAAATATATACATAAAAGAATAAAAGAACCCCGCGAATCTCGCACCTTTTTCGAACACACTTGATAAACACTCCGCACGTTTCTCCGTCACTATACTACATACGAGTACATAAACGGAACGTCAAATCACCATCCTCCCACCTTCCCTTCTCCCGTCGAACAACACTCGCAAAAAGTTCATAAATAAAAAATTTTGTCAATGTCCAAAAAAAAATAAAAAATAAAAATAATAAAAACGACAACTCATCGACCAGTCCCAAAAAAAAAAATTCACCGCGATTCCTCCCCCATGCGTAAAAAAAAATTACATAAAATCGATGATAAAGTCCGGAAGCCCTGCGCAATTTTCGCTCGACTTTAGTATTCTTCACTGACAGTTTACGGCCGTACTTTCGTAATGCAGTTTCGGATTCCTTGCGGGACTACCCTCGGGCTTCCGATACGTCGGTGAGACTGACGTCGGTCGCCGGCTCGCCTTGGCCTCTCGGTGCTGGCCTGACTCTTCTATCTCACTTTCTTTTTTTTTCTTTTTTTTTCTCTCCTTTTCCTTTTCCTTTTCCTTTTTTCCTGCCGTCTCGCTCTTTCTTCGGCTCTCTTTCTGGAGATCACGGTGGCGCGCGTAAACTCACCCCCCGGAAGGTAGCCGAGGATTTGGTCCTCTCCCTTCTTTTTTTTTCTCCCTCTGTTACGGTGCCTACGGCCGGGCCAGCTCTGGCTCGCTGTGCAGTCGAGACTCCGGACCGAGGGTGTCGCACGCTTTCGGGGCTCCCGGCTATTTGCCGGCCGGCGTTTTTCGGGGCACAATAGAGGAGAGGAGAGGAGCGAGAGCGACGACGAGGGACGAAACGGTGTGACGGTCCTCGACGAGGAGACCGATGGGGAACGACGGAACCAACACGATGGCCGATGGATGGTGGTGGTAGTTCGTTACGAGGTGGCCTAGCGGCGACGGTGGTGGTGGAGAAAGAGAACCCCGATGGACGATGATGGTTGGCGACGCACCGTGGTGGGAGAATATCCGAGAACGACCCCCGCGCAAGAGGGTCCTGTTTTACCTGTGCGCCAACCCCTCGGAAACGCGCGCCGGCCGCACGCCGCCCGCTACCGGCAGGTGCTTCTCGAATCGATCACCGAATCAATGAAATTAATTTTCACTTTCTTTTTTGTCAATTTTTCATTATTTTTTTAAATTCATTTTGGGATTTTTTGATACAAGATTTTTTTAAGAAATCATTTCGGCATTCTTTTATTTTCGGAGTGATTCGAACGAAGAATTTTTTGGTTTTGTTTTGTTTTTTTTTTTGTGGGTCGTAGACGGGTGGAAGCCGATTCGTCGATGAAAATTGAATTTGTTTTGTTTGGGGGAAAAAATGAAAAATTTATTGATTTTTTGGGGCGATTTTATGATCGGCGCGATTTGTCGAGTTTATCGTGTATAGAGAAATCGAGGACCCTTCGACGGACAACAAGTATAGACCTCGGCTAGCGACTGCACGCACGCGTACCTCCGCGGAAGAGCCGATCTCTCGCGGGAGCCGCGACGGCCCGCGAGAGAGAAAGCCCCATCCCCCCACTGGCAACTCTAACAGCGGACCCCCCCAAGACCGATTAAATCTCGCCCCGCCCCCTCGGACTGCCCTCTTCCTCCCTCTACTCTTACACTCCTCGTTTTTCTTATTCTTGACACTCTTCCTCTTCTTCTCTCGCGAGGGGACCGACTCTCCTTTTATTCTTGTTCCAGTTCCTCCGGTGATCGCTGGCTCCTCGAGTAATCCAGACGGATACGCGCGCCCGAGCCTGCTCCGACCTCCCTCACCTGTTACCATTCCCGGTTATGCTCCTCTAACGGATGCCCGAAGTAAGATATTTTTTGCAATTTTTATTTTGAATTTTTGTTATAAAATTTTTTATTTTTTACAATAATTATGGTTTTCGTATTTTCCACTTTCTGGATACAATTTTTTTTCTGTATTCTTTACTTTCTATTTTTTTATGTTATTTCTTATAGTAACAAACGTTTTCGTATTTTCCACTTTTTGGATACAATTTTTACCTCCGATTCTGCCTATCTTTCGTGTTTCGATGTTATCCGTTTCGTAGGTCAGTGAAAGCTTCGACATTGATTCCGTATGTGGATTCGTCTCACAAATCTTCCTTTCAATCGGTTTGTTTTTCGGTATATCTATAACGATCCAAATGCATACGAAGAGATCTTTTACTATCTCTCGGAAGGCGCCGAGAATTTTATCTTCCGTCCGATTTATCGCG
Organism: Stenichneumon culpator; assembly: GCA_964017025.1. NCBI lineage: Eukaryota > Metazoa > Arthropoda > Insecta > Hymenoptera > Ichneumonidae > Stenichneumon > Stenichneumon culpator. The sequence goes on along the minus strand of OZ024779.1, from coordinate 10,732,505 downwards.
GGTATAAACGTCCGGTTCCGAAATTATTTCTCCATCTTTTCATATTCAATAATTTCATAATTCTTCGACATAAAATAATTGGCAACTGTTATTATCAATTTGTCAATTCCGGGAATCTCAATGGCAGATCTGTTTTAATCGTCACTTTCACTTTCATGAGTCAATCACGCACCCGCTATTGGTTCTCGATCGGACCACGGAGCGAAGATCTTATCCTCGGAAACCGCGAAATCTTTCTTGTCGTAAACCCATTAATCATTTGTTTTTTTTTTTTCAATCCAATTCCCCGCGTGACCAACGTGTTTCGACTAAGTCGCTCGTCAGAGAGATGACACACACCGGATATGAGTCCGATATTATAGTACGTGTCTCGCTCCAAAAGAATTCCGGGAACACGACTCCAAAAACCAATGATTAAGACACTTCGAAATTGAATCATCCATGCCCTCGACCGAATGACCGGACTTTAACGGCTAACGGAAGGTTGTACATTTCTCGGAACGATCAAGAAACGTCCTACCTCTTTAAAAAAATCGAGATCTGCTCCAAAAATCCTCGAGACCCTCCAAGCAATTACCAGTGCCCGACACTCTCTTCTTCACTCCCGCGATACATTTTATTTTCTCTTTTCAATATTTATCTTCGAAATTTTTTTTTGCAGAAAAATATTTTTTTAAAATCAAGATCTGCTCCAAAAATTCTCGGGACCTTCCAAGCAATAATTACAAGTGCCCGACAGTCCCTTTTCTACTGCCGCGATAACCTTTATTTTCTCTTCTCAAAATGTATCTTCAACATGTTTCTTTTTTTTTTAACGAAAAATAAAAAATATAATTTTTTTTACATCGGCACCAGGCTCGTCGGATCGTTCTCCGGAGGCTCCGAGCGAGCGACCGAAGCACGTGGTTTTCGAGGGGAAGTCGTGGGCGTAACTTTCCGAAGCCACACCCCTCGCGGCTCCCACCCTCGTTCAATTTGTGATCTCGCTCCGAAAGAACGGAACTTTTGTTCGCATTCGCACGCGGTATCTCTCTCCTTTTTCAATTTTTTTTTATTATTATTATTTTTATCTCATGAGCTCTTGGTCCAGCGCGCAGCATCCCTGGACAGTTTTTTTTTTTCAATGCTCGTTATATCTACAGTCCGCTGGACCGGAGGATCGTCGAACTGCACACGGTGCATATCCTCTCCTACCGGAGTGCAGCAGATGCGGTGCACTCGCGACTCGGATCGCGGATATATATCGGCGATGGTAAGGGGGACGAAATAAGAAGAGAAGAAAGATGTCGAAGCGAGAGGTGAGAGAGAACTTCGGGGAGAGCGAAGAGGAGATGGGATGTAAGGTGCGCGCGTGCGTGTGGGAACCACACGACGGAATGCGATCGCCCTCCAGTATCTCTATACATATAGATATATGTATATGTATATATATATATATATGGAGCATACGGAGGACATGGTAGAAAGCACCACGAAGGTTTTTTACCCTCTTAGTCGAGGCGGAGGTTGAGCAGAAGGACGAAGGCTCACCTTGCCAGTCGACGAAATAAAAAGCATCGGAATGGCGAATTCCTCAAGTATTGGACATCCACGGATTTTCTTCTTTTTTTTTAGGCGAAAAGAAGCATGGTTACTGTGACATCTCGCGGATAAATCATTTCGCGAGTCGAGTGTCGTAATATTTAAAAAAATTGATAATTGTTATGCGTTTTTGGTTGAATGTTGACTGTTCGATCCATGATCTATAGATCACTGGGCGAGGGGAGCAAAGCAGTAGTGCCGCAGCAAAGCCGCAGCAAAGCGGATCATTCTTATCAATTTGTTTGTGGGACATGAATAAAAAATCGATAATTATCGTGTTTTTTAATTTTAATATTGACTTTTCGAACGATCTATAGATCTCTGGGCGTGGTATGCAAAACGGTATATCAGCAGCAAAACGGACCATTTGTACCAATGTTTCGCGAGACAAGAGTAAAAAATTCATAATTACCTTGCCTTTTTTGTTCGTATATTGAATCTTCAAACCATTATCTATAAATCATGAGGCAAGGGAAACAGAATGGTATATCCAGAGCAAAACGAACCATTTTTGCAAATTTTTCGTAGAACATGAATAAAAGTTTCGCCTCAAATGGGAGACGCGGTCCGTTTCGCCCCGGGTTTGAAATTGTCAACGTGTCCCGCAATCGCTGAACCCGGAAAATCGTTTCGGTCTCTACCGAACGACCGATTACAAAACCAGTCAAAAATCCCCGCTGGTCGCCTACAAACGAAGGTGACCGGCGTACTGACAGGAAGCTGCGAGGGGGTACGAACGTCCAGCGGAGGAGAGAAAATTTCTCCGTGTGGCGTGTTGCATAGAAGTCGCTCGCACCGGTGCGAGCAACTAATTTCGCGCAATGACGTCAATTACCTTTTTACCCCCGGTCGGATCCGTTTATTTGAACGGGCCGCGCGCGGCTCTCCCGGCTTCACGGACGCGAGAAAGACCGCGCGCCTGCATGGATCCTCCGAACCGGAGAAGGAACAGCACCGGTGAACGCCGCAGAACTCTTCGTCCGGAGAGAACGGAAGATTAAAAAAAAAAAATTATAAAAGCAAAAAATAAATGAACCAAAGATGGCGTCCACAGCAGCAGTATTTACCGCGTCGAGTGCGGTTTATCGTCGGCAAACAAAATCCGAGCCAATTACACGGGGAATGCCTCGCTTCTGCGCTTCCAGCCAACTCGCGCTGACATCGCGAACCAGCGAGAGTCAATTCTCAAGTGAGCTTGAAAAGCCTCGCTGCTTTTGCCGCTACACATAAAACCGACCGGCGAAGAAACCGAGTCGGCTTCGAATCTTCCCGTGGCACTCTTCGCGACGGTTTCATGCCGTCCGGATTGCACGCACTCCGGAGAGATCCGCACGCACGCACACGGCCAACACTATCGGCGCTAGGGTAGACGCGAACTTTTCCGAGTCTGCCGAGACCGCAGACTGATTGCCCGAGTCTCTCGAGGTATCGCCGCGAGACTCCAGGTAAATGCGGCCGAGTCTGCCTCGCGACCTAGAAAGCACTGCGTTGCATTTTTGCTTTCCAGCGGAATCGCGGATACCCCGGGAACGGCATAGGTGCATTAAGTGCGGTCGCGGAGAACGTTTCATTATAAAATTCCTCGGTGCGCTTCGTTGATTCTCGACGGGTGATTCATACTTTGTTTTTTTTTTCGCAGGTTTTTTTTATCGGTATCTTCGTTGTTATGCCGCTATTCTATTATTTAGGGAACTTGTTTCGATTTTTATTTTAGATTTTATTTTATATATTTTTAAGGACGATTTCATCGAATATGCCGATCGAAGGTTCCATGCCAATATAAAAACTAAATAAAATTTTCGATTTTTGTGGACGACAAAAATTGTAAAGTTAACGAGCATTTTTAACCATGTACTGTGCCGTGTGGATCAAAATAAGTTTTTACTGAGTACCAATTTATAAATGGACCTGATGGTACCGGAAGCTGCGGCGATGCTGCTCGCATGTGGCCAGGAGCCCGAGCCGATACCGGGACCACGATGACCCCGAAGAGATATTTCAACGGCTGTCGAGATAAAAAGCCGCACTTCCGGTAACTGAAAAAAAAACATCGACGAGAAGCTTGAGCGAGCGATCTAAATTCGCTCCAAACAGAATCAGAGCACCAACCCGGAAGCACATCGACTTCTCGATAAAAGTGTCTCTCCGAACCGTTTTCCCGATGAACTCGAACGTCGTGGATCACCGATTTTTCCAATGATCACTAATAATCCGCGCAGATGGATGGAGTCGCATATCTTAACCACGTGAGAGCTCCCGAGCGGACCATGCAAGAGGCGATATAATAACGCCGGCGAGCCCTCGAGCGAGGGCGAAGCGAAGCGCATGGACCACACGCGCGTTCGCAAAATGGCCTCCGGCCTGTACAAAGGAATTTTCCTCGGCCAGGTCTTGCGGGCTTCTCCCGGTTTTAGCGAGAAAAGGTGTGTGTGTGCGCGCCCGAGAGCCGTTTCGCTGCCAGTTCTGCATGGCCAGTCCCAGCTTCCCGATGGGTGAAAAAAGGTACGGATTTACCCGTGACACGGTCTCGACGGAGAAGATACCGAGCCCCGGGCCTTAGCCGTCCCAACGAGTTCGGCTAGCCGCTGGGACCGGACAAGAAGCTCACGGATAAATTAACGGAGCAATAAAGATCGAGATCCCGGTGGGCGATACAGCTGCTGTGACGTCGCCCGCTTCTGACTCCGCGATCCTAACGCAATGTCTTCATACAGCAGCTTCCACGATTGGAGGCGATGGGAGAGTCCCGTAAGATCGTTGGGAAAGAGCGACTTCCAGGGCTCTCTTCAGGTTTCGTCACTTTCCTTTCTCCACTCCCACTGCCGCCCCCGTTTTATGCTCAATTATTATTATTATTATTATTATTATTATTATTATTATTATTATTATTATTATTATTATTATTATTATTATTATTATTATTATTATTATTATTATTATTATTATTATTATTATTATTATTATTATTATTATTATTATTATTATTAGTGAATTTATTGACAGTGGATGGAAAAGTTTTCAGTGCATAAAATCGAAGCTACAAATGTCCCACTACACTTACACACAAAAAATCCAACAGGTTCATATTCAGCACACAAAAATACGTCGGCAGACGGCGCAGTTATTTTTATAAACGAAAAAAAAAATTTCATTATACTCCGAACCCAATATTTTCCGTTTAAATCCCAAATATACGATTTTTCGTGCATGAAATCGAGATTTTCAATGGCTTACTTTATGGATTTACTAAAATTTTACTGTAAAAATACTTTAAATCTTTTAATTTCCGTTACTTTCACTGTAAAAGTCAATTAATGTTTCATCTCAGCTGTACATTAAATGTAATGTACCAGTTTTTGCTTAAAAACTTCCGATCCGGTGCATTACATTTACAATTTTTTTTAACCGTATGTACGTGTTGGGTTTTTGGATGTATGTATTGTGTTTGGTGTGCGGTTGCATACATAACGGTTCGATATTTTCTATTTGGCTCGCAGCGAATCGTTCGGTAAGTTCTCTGTTTCTCGCTCTTATAGGTGCAATTCCCGTAGCTTCATATAGCAGAGTATTGCGAGGTTTGCGATTCCCAATTATGATTATTATTTCTTTTTTTTTATGTCACTTCGATTTCTTTCTTTCCTATCCAGCTATCTCGTCGTCCTCAGGTCCGCGCGTTGCTTTTTTCTGAGAGAAAACTGAAGTTCCAGCGGCGGCAGAGTCGCCGATCGTTGACAGATAAATACCGGAGTCACCGCTCGATCCCATAGAGGCTGCCTGCGTCCCGACCGGTGAGCGGAAAACCGTAACGAATTTTATAAGCGACCCGTTATACCCTAAAGAAGGCTCCCCTCTTCCTTTTCTATATAATCTTTCTCATTCTCGCGGTCTACCGCCCAGAAGTTAAGGCGCAGAAGCCACCGTGGAAGTTCCAGTAAAACGCGGAGGTAGGAGAGACACCGTGAAAAATTCCGATCGTTCCATTCATTCGGTGGAGCTTCGGGAAGGAGGCGAACGGAGCGATGAGGAGGGCGGGAGAGGGAGAGGTGGGTGATTACGGAAATTAATTAATTCTTATCTAATCCCGGCGAGGAGATGAGAAAAGCCGAGTGGAACTCTCAATTGGTTGCCGTTTTCGTCGGGATTTTGGAGAGAGATAGCTCGATTGTACCGATAGGGCTTTATAGGAGTGAATGGTGAACAAAGTTCCAAAGTCGCTGTCGAGCTGAAGAGAGTCGTCGGAAATTACCGATCGGGAGTGCGAGACCCGGATCCGTTGGATGGAAATTAAGATGGAAAATTTACCACTTGATTGATCCGTAAATCTTGGAGAGCTTCCGTTGAAACATGGAATAAGATCGGGTCAAATTTTTCGACAAAACCAGCACGATTGAAAACGCTTTCGCAAAAGATAATCGCGAAAAAAGATATAATTTTTTATAGTGTCATGTTCCACCAAAGAGCCGTCCGAAATGAAGAATGTCGTAATGATCCATGAATCATTACGACAAAAAAAAAACCTGCACAGTGGCACAACAATTCCCGCGAACAATCCACACAATACTGCCGTTCCTATAAACCCGTAGCTCATCATGAAAGGAAATTACCGATTGAGAGTACGAGACCCGGAACTGTTGGATTGGAAAATTTACCACTTGATTGATCCGCAAATCTTGGAGACCGTCCGTTGAAGTGTGAAACAATATCAGTTCAAATTTTTCGCCACTGCCAGCACCATCCAAAACGCTTTCGGATACGATAATCGCGAAAAAAAGTTCTTTTTTTTATAGTGTCATCTACTACCGAAGAGCTGTCCGAAATGAAGAATGATCCATGGATCATTACGACAAAAAAAGAACCTGCACAGTGGCACAAGCTCATTCCCGCGAACAATCCGCGTAATACTGCCGTTCCTATATAAACCCGTACCTCGTCGTGAATGGCCAATCACATCAAAAGACCATCCGGATACCAGCGTCCCCGGATCAGAGCCTGATGGCTAAACGATCAGCATCCAAGAGCCATCAGAAGCGAGATGCCGTTTCGCTCCATCCTCTCGTTCCTCATTATCAATTCCTGTTCATCCCGGCCAGTTGATAGGTAATACGGTCATTGGCGTTACCTAACGCCTGTCCAAGGCTTCCGCTTCTCCCGTTGAAGTTGGCCCGACGCGTGGACGAGGCGAGATCGAGAGTGAGAAGTAAAGGAGGAGATCGGCATGAGGTATGGACCGGGAACCGCGAGATGTATGAGGGATACAGAGAGCGGAGCCAGTGGAAGGCGAGATGAGGTAGCTCGTAAATCTAGAAGGCCGCCAGCTCGAGTCCAGAGACGTTGAATAGGTGTAAATGAAGTTGCGGCTTGTGGGCCAACCATCTCCGCCGAGGAGGAGAGTAGCAGGCATCAGCATCAGCATCGGCCGCCGCAGCATCCGTTGCCGATCCTCTCACGGACCACCCCGGCATTCGTCGTGCGGCGCACGGCCGCGGCCACCGACGAAATGAAACAGTTATGTACAAAACCGGACAACGAACGCCGGCTGATGCAAAAGGTGACGGCATGGCGGTCTTCGCGGCTCTCCTTCGTCCTCTTCCTTTCCGCCCTCGTGGCGACCGCCATTGCGACAATGCGCGCCACACTCCGGTCCCGACTTTTCTCGCTTCTCATCCCAGCCCTCCGCAGGATTGGCTTGGTTTCTACATCGACGTTTCTTGGTTCTTTTTTTTTTCCTCCCCGCACACATCTTTCTCGCTGGAGCCAAAGGAACCACCACGCCCATCTTGGACTCGCCTAAATAGGCTCGTCTACGGCCTCCGATGGGAACGCCGCTGGCCGCGGTGATGCCGCGAGCGGCATCTCCGAGGTGGTCCTCGTGGACCAAAAAGATCAAGAAGAATAATAATAATAAAAAAAGAAGAACACAAATGGTAGAATATTATTCAAAAGGTGAAAGGTTCTCGGTGTGGAGGAACCACGCGCGAAGGATTAGCGGGTTCCGTGTAGTCGGGTTGTCGGATCGACGAATTTGTCATCGATCGGAAGATCGATGATCGATCCGCCACCGGCGTATAAACACACGTTCAACGTACCGAGAAGGCTCGTGCGACAGAATTCCAAGTAGCGAGGATAATTCGATTATCAGCCGCAACTTAGTCATGCGATTTTGTTGTACGAAGATCGATCGCTGCGCGCAGATCTACTGCGTACAGGGTTTTCTCGGAGTGCGTCGGGAAAGAGAGAAGACAAGTGGCGGGGAAAATTGTTGAACGATTAGGGGGCTTCCTGGAGGTTCCTCTTCGCGGCACGCGTCTCTGCGCGTAATCCTTCGCTATCCTGGCTCTTCCTTCCACGGGAATCCTTGTGGAGAACGATGGCTTTTGTTCCGCTGGTAAATTTTTGCCGTTGGAACGGCTAACGTTCGGTGCGCCGTCACTCCGGATTATCTTTTGGCAACTGCACGCGACGATAGAGATCGCGGACTCCGCAGCAGGTGGTTCCTGATGGTCGTCTTTTGGCGAATAAGCGACGGTTCCCAAGGCACTAGATTTCGGGCTACTTACGAGCCTGCAGCTAATTTGCGGGCTACTTACGGGCCTACAGCTAATTTTATGCCACACTCTGCACCGCGCCAAACAGGTAAAAACTGCATCCCTGGTAGAAACTTTTCAGACCTTGATGAAGCCTTTTCAGACTAATCAGGGCCAAAATTCTAACCATCTGTATCGAATTTTATCATGAATCAATGGAAGCGACCCTTTTGGTAAATCATCAATTTTGTCAAAAATTAAACGTCAATCGGGAATAGGGAGTGATCGAGCTAAATTTACCCTCCCCAAGAAGAAAAAAAAACGTGACTGACCTATTCGGTCGATAAAACTTCAGAATCTTTTTCTGCTCTTTTCTTTTCTTCCGTTTGGTCTCCCTTGGAAATTCCTTCGATGCGGAGGGGTATGCGTAATTTTTTATATTTTTTATTTCCATGACACGCACACACCTGTCTGCCCGATGTTCGATTGGAACTTATCTAGCATTGTCCGTGAAGGTCTGGCTGGCCGGATGGTCCGCCTGTTGTCCCGACAAACGTATATTATACGGGCTCGAGGTATTAGACGGTTCAGTTGCCACCGGGACACCTACGAGGATTTTTTGGGCGGGGTGCGAACACGTCGGGTCTACATCAAAGGCCTCCGTGAGAGGTAATTATTGTTTCTCGATGCCCGTGGTAGGTCTCCGAGGTAAGGCGGTGGCGCCTCTCAGCGCGCGCGAGTTCTAGGCGCTGCCGTTCTCACCCTCGTCGCTCCTTTTTCTTCTTCCCTCACTTTCCTTCAAGTCCCGACGTTTCAAATCTTTACTCTCTCCCCCCCTCCCCCACTCTTTCTCTACCTCGTCGCTATGCTTCGGCCGAGGCGTCGGGACGCCACGGGCCGCTTCACCCTTAATTAAGAGAACTCCACGCACGATCGCGCCGCTCATTCTCCACGGTTTCTTTACTATTTTCACTCTTTCCACCGCATTCCGTGTGTCTCGATGACGTGAAAGCAGGTCGCCCGTATCAGGACTCTTCAGAGTCATCATCGAGGCCGTTTTTCTGACTAATCAACTAGCTAATGTCTCGACGAAGACCGTCTTCCTGACTACTTTTACAATAATTTTATCTTATTCTATGAAATTTTATGAAATACTGTGAACTTTTATCAAATGTATCGTTTAGGAATGAAATAAGCAAATAGTCACTAGATTTTCTGGGTGTATTTTATGAAATTTCATGAACTTTTATGAAATTCTATAAAATTCTATGAAACGTTATGAAATATATCGCTTGGGAATGAAAAAAGCAGAAAGTTCCTGAATTCTCTGAAGAAAATGGAACGGGAATTCAGAAGAGGTCTTAATGTTAACAGAGTTCGTGTAGACTGGACACGGTGACTCTGAAAGGGGACCGTCAATTCGTCCGGTGGACGCGGAACCCCCTGAAAATCGCTCGTTCGAATGACCCGACATCAAGGAAAATTTCGAGTCCGCGGTAGGTCTTCATGGGCCGTAGGCGGATTTTGCCTATTTATTTCTTTCCCCTCTCTATTCTTTCCATCTCGTTTTTCACCTTGCCACTTCCATGCTCTCGTACCCTGCGCGGAGTCTCTACGTGCGCCCGGGCACTTCGCGGATGAAGTGATTCGCCACGGGACCGGCTTTCGCGCCGCTAACAAACAGCTCTAGGTAGACTCTGCGAAATACATCCAACCGCCGGCGGAGCTCGCGCGACCCTCCCAACTTCGGATGGACCGACGAGAATCTACGCGTTAAAACTTGCAGCGAGAAAAATCGAAAAATTCAATCTTTATGAGATATTTTTAAATATGTTAAACTCTTTGGTGAATCCGGCAATTCACAGGGCAAACTTGTTGCTCACACTCTGCCGTATCGATTTCGCTACGAAGAAGCCTCAGAAAAAAGATTCTCGCCAAAGTTATCCTGCCGTGAAGACAGGGATACGAAAGTACGTGTGGTTTCCCGGCGTTGAAATTTTTTTTTCGTAGGCAATTTTTTTTTTCTGAATTCTGGTGATTATTATTATTTTTGTGTACCTTTTCATGTACCTGTTGCTTCGTGGAGCGAATTTGCTCGGGGGTAGTGCAAGCCTGGCCTCAATACCGCGGCGACGACACGCAGCGGAGCGAGCGGATCTTGGAAGAAACCACCCACGGGGAGCTTCGTCAGCTCTCCACGCCGAATTATCCCCACTGTTATGGCTAAACATTTATGTATTTATTGCCGTACAAACTGCTCGGAAACAATGAGGGACGGACGTGATCAATACGCATTAACGGACCGAGAAGAGGACGCAGTCGCGACGAGGGAAGAGAGAGATTGAAATAAGCCGCTTCGACACGGTCCGCTCGGCTTCCCGGCTTGCCTACTGTTACAACCAATGTACCTTTTAGACGAGCTTCCACTATAATATCCATCCTCTCTCTGTGCTCCTCGCATTATGCTTCATTCGTCCCTTTCTCGTCTCGAACGGCCGCCGCGAGCCTTTCCAAATTGAGACACGAGACACTTTTTTTCCTCGGCAGCGAAATTTCATTATTTCTCGAATTCGGGAAAAATCCATCGTGACCAATGATGAGAGATTAAATAAAAAAGATTTAATCTATTCATTAACATAATATTAATATTTATTATTGTTACCAATTATTATAAAAAATAGGATTCAAAATGGAACGAATTTCAAATTTCTTTTCTCCATTGATTGAGCGATCGATCGAGCAACGGACGCAAAGCAATTTCATTCTAAACAAACTATTAGCAATTACACACCATAGTGATGAATAATTAATATACTTTCTCATTGACATTAAAGTAAATTATTAAAAATAAAGGATGTCCAATGTTTTGAATGCACTCATCATTAACTTTTCATCAAAATTGTACACGAAATTTAAGATATCAGTTTTTACATAGAAACTTCCAGTCCGGTACATTAAATTTCATACTAATTTTTTCACAGTGTAATTAAAATTAATTCGCGCAATTGATTCGTCTTGCGAAGATTGTTTTTCGTTGGGTTACTGGGCGTTCGAGCCGCGAAATTTCTCGACCGATAAGCCTCTTAATTGATATTTTAGCCCTGCGTCCCGATAATGAGTGACGATAAAGAGCTGTTGAAAATAATGCGATAGCGTTCGACGCTCCGGGCCGCGTTCGGCCCTTCGTGTCTCTCCGTCTTTCGCACGGTCGAAGCTCCGAGGGCCGAGGGATCGAGGTAATTTTAACGATATACGCCACGAGGCAAATGATCTTCGTTATGTTCTCCGGGACGGAGAGGGGTGGAGAGGGACGGATAGGGAGGGGGAGGGAAAGAGATTTAAAGAGGCATCGTAACGAGTCGACGAAGGGCAGAACGAGAGCGAGAGCGAACAGCGAGGGAGGACCGGGGAGAGCATAATGTTTTCATTAGGTCGCGATCATTATCTGGCCAACTGAACAAACGAGCGCGAATGCTCCGGGCTAACTCATAGCGCACCGCTGCAGACATCCAGAGAATGAAAAAAAAAATGATAAAACAATAAAATGCGAAAGAGACAAAGAGAGAAGAGCGAAAGAGGGACGGAAAGCCCGCTGGTACATTAAGACGAATGACCAGCGCCGTGGCGATAATTAATTACGAATCTTGCTCGCAAAGTGTGTTACTAATATTAATTAATCCGGTCCGGGCACGAGGCATCGACCGTATCGAGGGGGCTTGGAATATACCTGCATGGAAAAAGCTATGGAAGAAAACGATACTACAAACATATTACATTTAAATTCAATGTAATAATAATAATAATTATTATTTATTTATTTGTTTCATAATAAACGGGCAAAGCAGAATTACAAGTGGTTGGAATCAAAGGGGGAAGTATTTGACTTACATATAAAATTTAAATAAAAATTAAATTAATAGCAAAGCTTATTCATTTATTTATTTGCTCCCGATGTGACTGAGTTCTTTATTTATTATTTGATATTCTAGTTTTTTTTTTGTATATTATAATATATTTTTTTGTAACTTATGTATGTAAAGTACTACTTATCAGGCGTATCGATTGTGGCGAAAGTGGCCTTTTACAGCTAAGTTTAGTACAAATACCCGGCGCGTGCGTATAAAGTTTGCTTTACCGCACTTGTATTGCAAATTACTATTCTATAATACGTTATGTTTAAAACACATTTAAAATATCCAATTTTTTCAGAAAAATATATAAACGGATTGAAAATAAATTGTTTCGAGTATTTTTTTCTAGATGCGAGAAGAGGTTCCCCGCTGGAGATGACTTAACATACGATTTTAGTCAGTACACGCACTCGCACTGACTGTTCGTTTTCTTTTTATACGATCGATGGTTCTTCGATTAAAAATCATGCACATAAATCAACGAGATCGGGTCCTCCGGGTTGTGAATCGATGAATCTTCGTGAGCCGGCTGTGCGGAGCGCGGGCATGAGGAATGCGAAATAAATACGCGGAGACGAAGATGATGAGTTTATAGAGGGAATAGTATTGGTTGACGCATCAACGGTCATCAGAGAGATAAAAAAAATAAAAAACAAAAAAAAACTATAAATGACAATAAAATTGAACGCCGATAGAATTGAGTCGAATTCTTCACGTCTCGGGAGACGCGTTAATACGCGATCCGGCGATCGATCGATGCTCCAGAAATGACTTATCGATGCTGGTCTTGGATCTTGGATCTCCTGCCACTTCGCTGCTGCTGCCGAGCTGGAACGCGCCGAGCCTTCCGATCGAGCCGGTTGGCAGGGCGCGGGCAGCCTTCCAGCTCGAAATATAATTTACGATCGTGCCGTCCAGCGGGACATCGCAAAAATCACTCACATCGCTTAAGATCCGATACTTCTTACCGATCTCCCGATCGCGAGTCCGGCCGGGGAGGCGCACGCTTACCGTCCTAGCAAGCCAGAATCTCACCGACGATCGAGGGTGTCCCAATGGTGACGTGTCAATCGCCGATCTTGCACGAAGTTTCAACCTTTTTTTTTACTTCCTATGTAACTCTCGATCGAATCGACGACACGTGTTCGGCGTTTAATATAAGACACGAGCCTGCGAGGCGACTCATTAAGGGCATTTTACGTTCGAACTATCATCTCGATGAACGAATTGAACAAAAACTGTTGCGCGGAAGTTAATTTTTTAACGTTCCCAGTTATTCAAAAAATACAACACATTTTTATGCGAAAAAAGTTCTAAAGTCATGAACGACCATGTTAATTTTATTCAAGTTTTAAATTTAGACTTGACCGAAAAAAATTGCAAATTGGAGAGCGGGCTGGAAAGACACTGTCGTCTCGTCGGGCTGATTTATGAAAAAAAAAAAATTATTTTAAATTTTAATGAACTGAGTTACAGCACTCGGCGAAGTCCAGCAACAAAGATTTTTCCCACGTCACGTATCGCAGTACGTCCAATCGACCGACGCTATTTCTCGGCTCCCCCCCCCCCCCCCTCCGAGCCCGTAATAAATGTATCTCAACTCGCAAAGCACGCGAGTTGAAAAGAGATAAAACAGAGGTAGCCTATACGGTATATTAAATTAATTCGAAACGCCGTAACTCACTTTGAGACTTGCGGAGCGTTTCGGGACCACCCGGTGTCGTCGAGGAGCACACGCGAGGACTCCGACATTGCTATCGTATTTACACACATGCGCCGCCTATCTACATACATACGATATTTCTCAAAGTACCTCAAACACACAAACACACTCGAGTCTTGGCTCTCGTTCGATATTCGTACGTGATATTCATGCAAGAAAACGAAAAATGTTAATAACATTTTTTATTTTTAAAGCGCCGATCGTGAAAAATAATGAATTTAAAAAAGAGAAGTATCACCTTTATCGGCAAGGAAGATAGACACTAAAAAAAGCTCCCAGCGTGAAAAATTAAAAAAGTGAAAAAGGAGTTTGACCCTGGTTTTGCCAAGGAAGATAAGCGTTAAAAAAAAGCTCCGAGCGTGAAAAATAAAAATTGTGAAATAAACCGAGTTTGGCTTTTTTTTGCAGGAGAGATAAATATATATTTTTAAATACTTTGAGGATTTGGCATTCGATGTATTTTAATAAATTGGCTCCTCGCACGGCGCGTATATCATCGTGTCGCGATTTCGCGGCCCGGCTATTATCTTCGCGATTCCGCGAAGATAACGTCGAGATATTCCGGACCGGGATTCAAACTCGTTCGGTCCGATACATACCGTCTCAATCGGCCAGTAACGGATGTCTCCGTGCTACATAGTAGTGTATCGGAGGATCGCCGAGTTAATTGCTCCGATCAATTAGCCGGCACGGTTTCGCTAGGAGCCTAATGGCCATCGTACGTTTCTTCCGCGGCGATTCGTGTCGGTGTCGTAACCGTGCGTGTCCGCGTCGTCGTGTACACTCGTTTTAGTCGTATTCGCGACCTTTCGCTTCGACGCGGATGCGAATTAACGATGAATCGACTTCATCGAGTTCTTGCTTCTTTTTCTTACGGAAGTCACTTTTTAGGAGACGAGGAAAGCAAAGACGTCGAGTGAAAGTTCGAGCTTAAAAAATTTTCTGTTTCGATGAATTTATTAAAGATTCCGTGGCGTTTTAGCTTCCGGAGGCTGTAATTACTACACCGGTGGATGGATCGATGGTTCGTCTTTCACGACACATTGGGCACATCCTGACGTTTCGATTTGACTACGAACAAGGCAAAAAATATTGATTTCCGGCCGAGTGGCACGACGATGAAGACGGAGGGTGGAAAAAAGATGTGTGGTCTTGGCGGCTTTTAATCAACTATCTCAATTATTTTAAAATGATTTATTTTCGAATGAAAATGATTAAAATGTAGACTTTCAGGGAATCATTCTCCATACCCGATACTCGCCTTGGCTGTTTGAATTATTTGACCGAAAAAATCACCCGTAACAATCGGAGCGAATGATGTTGATAGAAATTGATCGTACGGAAGTTTGAAAAATTAAAAAGGAAAAATCTATTCGATGATTTTTCTTAATGAACGATTGAGTACGCGTTTTTGTCGGCGAGAGCTTAAAATAGATAAATCTTCAAGATGGCAGGGATGCTCGTATAACTGTTTGCGACTATTTCCGGCTCTGGAATTCCCACGGCTGTCGCCGACGCAACTATGCTTCGCTGGGCCAAAATCCCGCTGCGAAATTTCCGTCGCCGATGATTCACGACCGCCACAGATTCCGGAGAGGAGAGCACACGCTACGTGAACTTATTCCGAGAAGATATGCGAAGCGGCGATCCGGCAGACGCGGAAACGTCTTCTGGGCAGCGGCGAGCTCGAACTCAGCGGGTTGGCCCAATCGCTAAGTCAATCGATCGTCCTGAGAAATAACAAGAATTTCTCTTTCCTCGCAAATAATTCGAAACAATTTAATGTACTTTTATGTTTAAAAAAATGTTTCAAAGATAATTTAAAAAACAATTTACCTCATGCAAAATTGTAACCAACGAGAAAAAAAACAAGCGGGAGTTACAAAAAAAAAATCACCCAATTTTAAGTAAAGTTAATCTCAGTTGTGGCTCGATGTTTTTTTTCCCATTTTCATGATTTTCCGATTCACGATGTTGATCAATCGTACCGAGAAGAAAATTGATCTCCAATTTCTTCACAAGAAATTCGACACAATTTAATACATTTTTCGTTTATAAAAAATTGTCAAAGTTAATTTATGAAATTAATTTAGCTCGGCAAAATTTTTACCAAAGAGAAATAAAAACAAAAGGGATTTCCAGAAAAAAAAATTCAGTCAGTTTTGAATAAAAATAATCTTCGCCGTGGCTCAATTTTTTTCCCTTTCGTGATCGCAGCCACGACGTGTAAAAAAAAATGTAATTTTTTTTCAATGATGACTCGTGGAATGCTTGAATACATTGGGGGACATGAGAGTAGCTGCCAGCTGAGAGGAACCGGATAGCTCGGTTAATTAGTATCTCCGATATCCGAACGATGAATCAGTCTCGCGACGACTAATACTACCGCAGCGCTGTATAAAATACACGGAGCCTCGTGTATTTTCATCTCCGTCCGCCTCGTTTGCTCGGCCGAAGAGCACTGCGTGGTGCATCGCGACGAGTGCCGACTGCGGCAGCCTGGGCTTCCTCCCCGGGAACGGAGGGAGAATCGAGAGTAAGAATAAAATACCTGGTAAGGATAAAAAAAAAGCTGGAGAAAGAAAGAAAGATATGAAGAAATGGGAGTGAAGGAAACAAGCGAGGCTCCGGTTCCGGTACTGATGGGAGCTCGAGTAAGGAAGAAGAAGAAGAAGAAAAGCGAAGAACGAGGCTGCGGGCATTGCCCATATTGATGGTGGCGTACGCGCGCGCCCCGTCGAGCGCTAATGGATCGATCGTGGGTGGCTTCGATCTACCACGATACCAAGCGGATGGATCGTACGACATCACCAGATAAGAGGTAAACTCACCGAGCCCCGAAATTTTATTTATTTCTTTATATTTTTATACCCCAAGTATTCGATAAAGGCATTTCGATACTGAATATCGGACTTCGATTGGAACCAAAGTTCGATTCGGTTCGAAGCTGCTTCGGTCCAGAATGTTTGGATTGTAGATAGAATAAGATTAGTGCATCTGACGAGGATGTTTCTTTTTTGTCAGCGAATCGCATTTTTGATAAAAATCGTTGCTAACTGAAATCGTTACGAATTAAAATCTTTAGTAACTAAAATGATTGCCAACTAATGTTATTACTAACTACAATTACTACCAACTAAAATTATTAGTAACTAAAATTATGACTATGTAAAATTATTTCGAACCAAAATTGACGAAATTGAGAAGTAAAGATTACGTATTAATCTTTCAATGTATCCAGTTATCAGCTCATTCTAATTAAACATAGCGCGCTTAAATCCTGGAGAAGCTTCGCACAAAAGTGCGACACCGACGAAGAGGTCTTCGACTGGGCGTCGCAAGACGGGAATTACAGTTTTGCCTCGGAAAGTACCATCTGGCAGTGTGGCCCACCCGCGAAACCGAAGGAGGGAAAAGAATAAGAGAGGACGGCACGTAGCAAAGACCGGGGTGATCTCTGAAATGCGTGGAAAATCGCAAATGCAGCTTCCCTCGGTGTATACCTACGCGGACCGAGGAGAGAGAATCCGGAGAACAAATAGTACGTGTACCGTGGCTGGCGAACGGACTCCGACGGGGACGGCTGCAGGTTCCAGGCGGCCCTTCAGGACTCTTCCCGGAGGAAGAAAAAAATGTTTACGGAGGAGAGAGACCGAACGGACGAACGTAAATCACGCGAGTTCACTCGGTGCAATTATCATTAGATACACCGAGGTACTCGATCCATCGTCCCGTTCCTTCAACATCCCTGCTGGCGACTTCGTGCCCCACGATCTTCTCCGATTAATATCTTCGTACGACAGAATCTGAAGGTAGATCATGAAAAAAAATTATTACGTTATTTAAAATCTACAATCATAACATTTTAAGTTTGCGCAACAGCTTCAGAGAAAGAATCCATGAAAGTTTGATTTTTTCAAGCCAGGCGAATTTCTCTTGTCTCTTCAAAACACCGTAACTTTTATGACATATACTTTTATGACATATTCACTTCGTCGACGAACATATTTGAGAATTGTTTCAAATTTTTTGCAACGCTCCTATACAAGATTTTTCAAGGTCAATCTACCTTATTGAATCGATAATCTCGCTATGAGGCCCGCGGTCTCCGATACAAGTAAAAATTCAATTGCTCTGTGATTTATTTTTAATTTTTCAAATTTTATTAAATTTTTTTCTTCGTAGAGTATAACAGGTATCGGGTCTACAAATTGGCATAGAGCGCGGGAGGTTGTCGTCGCTGTAGGTATTTTATTTCGAGTCGGAGGTCTCTCGGAGCTTGTCACGGTATCCCCGATTTCTTAATTATTCTTCATCTCGCTCGTACTCGAGCCGTCGTCTCTTCGATAATCTCACTTTTCGACTCTCGAAAAAAAGATTGAAGAAAAAAAAAATCTTCGCGCGCCACTAATTATCGTCAGGTTTCGGGCGCGCAATATAGCCGGGGCGTGCGAAACCGGTCGCCACGGGCGGTTTTCTAGTTCCCGAAGGAGCGTGAGAAATCGCTAATAATTAAGCCGTCCCCCGTGGCCCGAGAGGTCCTGAACTCTGCTCGAAGACTTTCGTCTTGTGTTCCTCCTCTTCTTATTTTTTTCCTCTGCGGTTCGCGTCGTGACTCGTCGACACACGCCCGAGCGTCGAATAAATAAAAAAAAAAAAAAAAAAAAACTAAAAAACAATCTAAAAATAAAAAATATATTTCACGAAGCTAAGAGAGGAAGATGGAGAGAGAAACGTATACGAGATGTGCAGAGCTCGCGTCAGGTGGTCACGTATTCCACGGGCCGTCCAACCGGTAATCGTGTGTATTACCAGAGCCGAAAATTTCGTAAAATAAATTAATCGCCGATAATTCAAGAAAATTTCAGGTGTGCGATTCATCGCACGTCTCCTCTCGCCCATCCTATCTCCCGTAATACCTCACTCTCAGCCGCTCTTCCCGTCCATACTCAATTTTTTTCTTCTTCTTAACTCTCCTTTTATTCAATAATTGCTTGCGGTGAGACGGCGCAACGGGGTGGTCAAAGATTCGAACGATCGAAGGGATGCCGAAAGAAAATGGCAAAGAAATGAAAGGAGGACGAATCGGCGTCCTCGAGGAACTGTTGGAAAGAGATTTTTTTGTTACATCAGAAGGGGATGCTCCTTAATTATTTTCCCTCAACTTTGACGTTCACTGGTCAGTATCTGTGATAAATTTCCATTCCATGAGCTAAAATTTAGCTCAGAATAAAATAAATTCCATTTCATGAACTAACATTTTCTGCTGGTCTCCTTTCTATGATTTTTATTTGAACCATTGCCAAATTTAGCCGACAGCATGGAATAATTTCGATTTCATGAGATAACATTCAGCCATCAGAAAATGTAACCCACAAGATGAAATAAATTCTATTTCATGACATACAACCATCAAAAGAATGTAACCTATAAAATGAAGGAAATTCCGTTCCACTAGTTAAAATTCAACATTTACAAAATTTGGCTAATTTAAATTAAAAAAAGGAATAATTTACATTCCATGATAAAAAATCCAACCCTTAAAAAAACCTATCCCATGCAATTCAATGAATTCCATTCCAGGAGCTAAAATTCGACCATTCCGTTATATTCTAGTCTCGCGCATCGCCCGGCTTCGCGCACCGGTAGTGCTCGGCTGCGGAGCATGGATAAATTTGTCATAGACAGGTGACAGTCTTCGGATCGAGAGTGGCAGCATGCTTGCTGTATATCTAGCTGAGCGACCGATAGACTTTTCACTATAGAACTATTTAGCTCTGTGACGATGCGCGACAAGGACGAGAACGTCCCGGATGCACGCTAGTTAGCCACCGGTCAAAGGGGAATCCCCGAGAGTGCTCTGAGCCGCTTCCAGCGGGAAGCGATGCATCCTTCGCCCCTGCACAGGGTATCCATGCGCAGGAATGTCCCGCAACCCCCCACGGGGCACGACATCCCTCTTACACGTCCTCGTACGAATGCCGGCCCGTGAATGAATGAAGTTGTCATCCTGTTCGCTCGGTTGGCACACAGACGCCTGAAGAATACTCGAACGGGCGCGGTTTTTCATTCACGGAAATGGAAACCAAAGTGAATCTTGCGGAAGGCTGCGGTGGGCGAGATCAATGCATTTTTTCCAGAGGTCCTCAGTCGCTTCAAGATCTTGAAGAATCAAAAATTCCATTAGTCATTGGATTAAAAAAAAATTGAGAATCGACGACCAAACTTTGAACAATTTAGCCCTAAATTATCGGTCGATTATTGTTCCTTCGTTAACTAAGACACAATCGAAAAAAAAACAGTACAACAACAAAAATGAGGTGAGTCGGCGAACCCCGCATTGGTCTCGGCCGCATTAGCGTAAATTTAGCTCTCTCCCCGCGGGCGTGCAGTCATACAAACTGCTTACTCACACACACAGACACACACATATATATATATATATATATATCGAGATTGAGCTGAACTCATGAGACGATCGTTATTCGTGCACGCGAGATCGAACGATCCCGAGTTGCTCTCGAGCGAAGCGCTAAGCGATCGGGCACGACATTCCGGATGCGCTGTAAGCAATTTGTGTGATCTTGGGAGGCTGTAGTGAGAAATACACGATATTGCCATAACGTATAGCCGTTGCCCGGTTCACCGTGGGTACGAGTTAATGCTCACCGTTTTCCTGACTAACAGCCTCATTAATTAACGATCCGCCGGGCCGATTAGGCTAATTTGGACTTAATTTAGTGATCGGACCTCGAGTATGCCGACCGAGAGGCCGAGCTTTGTAAAATACAGTTCTAGTTCCTTCGAGCCGGAGCCGAAAATTCGGCCGAGATTCGACGAATTAGATAGCAGGCGAAATGCGCGTAACGTTTTAGCTTACGTTAAATTTTGTTTACACACTCTTTACGGATTAAAAAAAAATCATAGCGGAGTAATGTTTTAAATAAAGTTGGAACGGATGCACCGTGTTAATCTTCGACCGGTAATTTTATCGTT
The DNA here is from genome assembly GCA_964017025.1 of Stenichneumon culpator. Classification (NCBI taxonomy): domain Eukaryota; kingdom Metazoa; phylum Arthropoda; class Insecta; order Hymenoptera; family Ichneumonidae; genus Stenichneumon; species Stenichneumon culpator. Next base: position 10,711,770 of record OZ024779.1, on the reverse strand, counting down.
GGAGGTATCGCTGCATCCGGTCCGTCTTCGATTCTTCGGCGACCCTTAAATTTCTTTGGATTTGAACCGACGGGACTGCAAAGATATCTCGTACAGTTAAGTTTAACTTCGTTTTTCGTTCGATGCGAAAAATGTCTTCGGGCCGATATTACTCGGCAACGAGGGTCGGAAAAATGTTGAACAGCACATTGCCGATAATGCCATAAATATTTGGCGATGATCTGTCAAGCCGATTGGAAGATCGAGTCTCCATGTGGCGACAACAGTGACGTACCGCACCTCAAAGAGTTGGTTAAATCACGATAAAAGTTGAAAAGAAGGTTTCGAAAGACTTTGAAAAAATGCACGAAGAGAACCATCAACCATCCGAGGATGCCCTACAAATTTCGTGACAATTTGTTCTGTCTTTCGGAAGATACGCTATATCAAAGCTATAGCGTGCACATTTTGAGAGCATTCGAGTCTTCGAGAATTTGTATCTTGGACCGTGAGAATTAACCGGAGGGAACAAGACGGGTAAAATTGCCAAGAGTTTTTGAAGGAGCGCGCGTTTGCACTCGAAACATATTGGTCTGATCGGCGAAGAAGCGACGACAGTTTATGTTTCTCATCCTCTTATTCTTATTTTTCTTTTTCTTCCTCTTCCTCCTCGCTGCGTTTCTCAGCCCGTTCCGCGGTCCTCGTCGTGAGGATTCTTCTTCTCCGCTTCCCGATGCAGCAACCGTGCACCGGAACGCACCGTACGCACCGGTTTCTCTCATACCTCGGTGAGGAGTGTTTAAGCGCTTGTACAAATAAAATACAAAGCGGCGTTCAAACAGCGGCTAAAAGGTTTGAGTTGTAACGCGCTCGGACGCTCCGGCACACAAGCAAACAGATCAGGACTGTCGCGATCCTCTGCCCCTTACCGCCCTCGAGAAAATCCTCTTCTTTCCGTTCTCCTCACCGTCGCGTTCCGGCTGTCGGCGCCATTTTTCGTCCTACCCTTACGCGTTCCCAGACGCTTCATATAAAAAACGTATTGCTCATCGGCGAAATAAAATTATAAAATTTCGGAGAAATAAAAATGTTCAATGTCCGTGAAAAATGATGGTTCAATTTTTTTCATTAGTCCTTGACGATCAACCGACTGAAACGAAAACTCATCTCAAGTTTGATTTCATAATATAGTTTGTCTCACTATTCACGGACGATTGATTGAATTATAAAAAAATTAATTAATCCATTTTTTGCAAACTTTTGTTTCAGTGCTTTGCATAAAAATAGAAAAAATTATTTTTCCATCGCATTTATTACCATGAGTAATATTTTAGTGAATTAGATTTGACAAAATAGCTTCATACAGCGTCCGAATGACAGTTTTTATTGGTTCGAACGTCCAATTAGTCCGTTGTCGTTTGATCGGATGAAGACGCATATCCTTTCGTGCATGAAGGGAGTGAAGCTCGTGTCTCGCTCTGGTCCATCAGCTAACTAGTGTTATATACCCTGAGAGTAGGATATATTAAAAAGTACCGGCCATCCAAGAAAAATTACTAACCTCATGGTAGTATGCAACTAGATAGAATGAACCTATGGCAGGAATTCCCACATTTTCCATCCAATTTTTATAGAATTTTTATATTTAATATATACGAATTTTTACCATCGTATCTACGAAAAATTCTTATAAATCCCGTACTTGCTTGTCATAGGTGCGCCCTAATTTTCTACAACTATTTCCTACGGTAATATCTCTCAAGCGATAGGGTTATATTTATTAAATCCTTTTCTCTGTGTACAATAACCGTTATATATATCACGACTATAATCGCAGGTATAGACTTCCCGTCTGCAGCAATAAAAAGAAACGTTCTTTTGATTATTATTGACGCGATATATTGTCCGGCTCAGTGCGCGGACTCGGAGATTCCTTCGGAGCGCATCAAGGGCGACTCTCACGAGTGAAAGAGGTATCGCTGGAGAGAGCACCGTTTAATTGTTTTGCCTCAAGATAATTGGGGAGTCCACTCCATTCGAGTCCGAATGGCAGTCGCAGGGAGGAGAGCCTCACTCCGATTGCCCGTTACACGATGACTTATGCCTTTCGGGCGCGCGGCCTCTCGTAAGTGCTCCATTGTTGTCAGCATCAGTTAAGCAGCATCCCTGCGCGCCCCGACGACGATCGGTGGGCACGACTGGATGAACGAAGTGAGTGAGCGATTCTCGCGAGCCTCACTCGCGGAAGCAGGACGAGCTGAAAAATTCGCGAGGATCGATCGACAACATCAAAATTATTCTGTTCAATCAAATATAAATTACTTACATAGAAAAGAAATTCATTATTCATAATTTATATATGTTTTTTATTAAATAAAAAAAAATAATTGTAAAAAATATAATCAAGATGATGGTCGATCGGCGGTTCGATTTTAGGACTTGACATGTTATCGATCTTTTAATTTTCATGTAAATCCGAATATTTTTTATGAAGATTTTTATCAGTAAGCAATTAATTTTTTAGTCATGGGCATGTGAGGGAAAAAAATTGACATGTGTATGAAAATTATGGTTTTTTGGTACGTTTTTTTCTTTCTCGTGGAATTCGTGGTGAATCGATGTCGAATAATTTATCGAAGGCTTTCCTAGTGCCGCTATGAATTACGATACTCGACGTACGGTGGACCGCGAGCTACCCGGCTCACCGGAGAGTCGCCGCCGGCAGCCGTCGATTGGCGTTAGGGCACGAGGCACTGTTTTGACAGGGTTTCGTAATCGCGACCGGCACAACCGGGATTTATTAAATTCGGTGGACTGTGGGAGCGTGAGATCGCGGCACAGTCTGATCGGTATACCATATTTCATCCATAGTGTCTATATATATATATATATATATATAGAACAGCATTGAAAACTCCAGAATAATTGTTCGGTTATACCGCTTACAGCTCAACACACCATTCATGAAACTTATATTTATATTATTTTACATAATAATCGTAGAGTCGGAAAGATTTGCAATTGAACAATTTACGATCCAGTATATCATTGTATGTACCGACAGCCCGCAGTCATACACTGGCATACCCCGTCCACGCATTTCTGCAACAGATTGTCAAATAAATTACCAAAACAATTATTTTAGAAAATGATTCTTAATGTTAGTATACGTACATATTCAGTGCCGTAGACTGTAACATCGGGAATTTTTTTTGTCCTTCAGAAATTCAAAGAACCGTACAATAAATATACGATATGACAAAAGCGTTTTCCGGGCTACAGTACATTCGTAAAAACTGACGTGGAATAGTTCTATTGCAAAATACAGGAAGCACTAAACTTCGTTCATTCGAGACACGTGTTTCATATCTTGAGCCGATAATTCGTGTAAAACCGGGAGCTTTTGGTGGCTCGCGCACTTGTATGGAAAGTATCCACAAGATTTAAATTAATCAAAGCTTGGGCAGGAGCCCAAGGGGACTAATCGGATCACGGAGCCCCCCTTCCCTTTAAGAGGACTCCTTTAAGAGGCAATCGTCGACTCCGTCTTCAAGGGACAATGAGATAAATAGGACAGCGGGGAAAGCGTTGCGTGCGAGTTGAAATTTTCTTACGGAAACCCCCGTGGGAATTCTCGGCAAATATTTGCAAGCACCCTTGCCGTACTTCGGCGTTATCTGGAAAGCCCTTTTCTCGAACGAGCAACTGCCAAATACATATTCAACGGTCAGAATACGACTCGCCTTCGACGTTTTTGGGTGTGAGAGACTGAAGTTCGATGTTAAAGGTGCTGATAAAAAAATGCTGAAGGGGTGATTCCAAGATAGTGTCCCAAAGGCACCGTCGAGGCTCGAGATGAACATTTTATTCAGTGAGAGGTTCGAGGTGAAAAATTTTTTCACCTCGAATTGCTAAAATTCCACGCGTCGAATTGCTAAAATTCCACTCGTAGTTTTCCCACCGTTCGAGTAACGCGTTTGGAACCTTGTACGGACATTTAACTGCGGTCATGTTTAACGAGGGGAAGCGATATGCCATGAGGCGCGTCAGTTTGTTCCTGCGCTTTGCGACGAACTCAAATATACCTGGCACGTGTCATCAAAGATACCGTACTTATAACTCAGCTGTAAGTGTAAGTAAAGCCGTGTCGAAGATACGCGAGGCGCGAGTCCGTGTTCATATTGGACGCATAACTTAATTTTTTTTGCTTCTTAGTCAGATCTCTTCTCTTATTGTGGAACTATCGGTTATTAGCGATCTTCTAGTCCGAGATTTGTTGAATCTAGGGTTTTTAAAAAGTATTTTTCATTCAAATGCAAATTTTGACATGATTCTTTTATGAAGTTTGATTTTGACAATTTTATTCCAAACTTGAACTCAAATTTGGACTCCAATTTTATCCCAAATAGAAAATAAAATGTTCACTCAAGTTGGAACTTTGACTGTGAACGCGGCTCCCCAGCTAGACTAGCGGTTCGACCGTGAACGAAGCCCTTTGTCCTCTTCATTATTCACAATGCCCTCGAGATTGATCGTAGTATTTTTCTTTCGATTTTACCTCAAAAGCTGCCAAGAGGATTGCAAGAATGTTTTCGTGAGATCTAGTCAACGGAGTAAGATGACGAGTCCTACGTAGCGCCTCTGTAATTCTCTGAGCTTATGTATCTTCCATCGCGTCGCTGTACTCTTCCACCGCTCTAGACTGCACACCGAACGAAATGCGATACCGATCTTACCGTCTTGGGCGGAGAGTCCTAATGCCCTTGATCAGGGATGCCTAAGGATTATATCGGTTAATAAGGGTGGTTAGCTTCACAGCATTTCCTCTCGCGACCGCCGTTATATCCCTTGACGCCCTTAATTTGCAGCAATTACCGGTCAAAGAACGACGAAACGATGTAAAATTTATCGAAATCTAAGATCTTCACGAAATTATCTTGCCCTTCACCTGCTCGTTGGATCTGTAGGAATTTTTTGCTACCTTGAAAGGATAGAACTATTGACGCTTGAGCCATCTAGCGATCGTTTGATCGTCACCAGTGATCATCGTAAAAGCTCTGTTGGTAATGAAGATCTTCGCTTGGCGGCTTTTCAATGCGATTACTGGATACCCAGTGCGGGTCGATTATCGTTCCAAGGTTCAAATGAGAACCCTACCTGTCCCCTCGTAACTATAACTAGATAAAACTGTTTTACCGACAGCAGCAATGTTATCAACGAGGAATTAATACAGCCAGCCGTTCGTAAGTACATACAGCCGTTTGTATATTGTGACGATGCTCCGCAGGTTACATTGTAAGATTCTGGTTAAAATCGTTAAAATAATCGACAGATAATATATTGACAGAAATCGGATGTCATGCAAATAATCGAGTATCTGTAATGCGAGTCCATGCTCAAAAAGTACTTGCTTTTGGAACTTGAAAAGGTAAAAAAACGTACTTGCAGTACTAAATGTACTTGACGCCTTCAAGTTCAAACTTGAAGTATCAGACAAGTACTCGGTATTTCAAGTACTGCCCAACTCAACTTAAAATAGTAATCGCGTTTATTTTAAGAACAGTTTTTTATTGCACGAAATTTCAAGACAATAAAATATTACGTACATGAAGTACTTGTTATTCCATGAATAGTACTTCAAGTATCTAGCACCGAGTCCTTAAAGTCGTGGTAGTTAAGTATTCAGGTACTTCTAGCACTTTGCTTAGCTCCGATGAATATACAGTCTTCAGTCATACATTGGCATAGCCCCTCCACGCATTTCTGCAACAGATTGTCAAATAAATTATCAAAACAATTATTTTAGAAAATTATTGTTAACGTTTGTATACGTACATGTCCAGGGGCGCACGCTGTACCCTCGACAGCAGGGCCCGTGTTTTTACACCAGAATCCATGATAGACGGCTCGCAAACCTGTGTAGTAGCATTTCATGTCCGTGCAAATGTCCGAGCTCTGGATATATTATTGACCCATATTATTGACCGATATTATCATTATTTGGCATCAACAATGTCTTGGCTACAACAGCAGTGCTAAGGCAATGAAAAGTCAAGCTCACCTGGAGGCATGCCCGATCGTAGCCTCGTCCCTTACACTGCTTGTGAGGATTCAGAACATCGCCGGGTAACACTTTTCGTACCGGATAACCTGAGGTATGGAATTGTGCTGGCTCGTCGAAGCAGTTCAAATAACTTCTGAAATACATCAATAGAGATACGTTACTTGCCCTTTCCATGAATCGGTCGTTAATTGGAGCAGCACAATATCTTTATGTCTTACGTCAACGAGTACGGCAAGCGCCTTACGCTACAGGGAGACCTCTGTAGATTTTTCGGATGAATCTTTTCTTGGGATTGCATTATGAATCCACTCGAGGGGTTATTGAACTCGCATTCGACATTGAAGTTCGTGTCATGTCGCGTACCCAAACTTTGGTGACAAAATTTCGTAGAAATGTTAATCTCGAAGTTTCGGCTACATGTATCGCGAATTCAATGTTTTACTTACTAATCGCCTAATGCGTGAGTAGCCGTTAAAATCCCGTCGAAACCACCGTTATCACGGATTATTGCAACTGCATGAAATCTGTTTTCCGATGAGCCACTACAAGGAGTTGATACCGCGATTGCTTTGAAAGACAACAAATAACAAAATAAATTGCAAATCGATAGGAGACGTTGATAATAAAATGCATTACTGGATTTCTTACCTCCTGGCCTGAGGTCTGGGGCACTACTAAACGTATCAATACGACAATTAAAATATAGATACATTAGCGACGATTTCCTAATAAAGAAATTCTTCGAAATAATAGTTAGTTACTCGGTTATGGTCACGACGATGTCATATGCTTTGGCCGGAAAGTATTCACGTTGACTCATCGTGGACCAATATTTTTTCGTTTCGTCCCATAACTTGTCTACGTCGACCACATCACTTCCCAGATATGGGGTCGCTTTTTCATCCTGTCGAAGGTAAAAGAAGATTGGTTGAAAATTAATCGGAGCTTTGTGGTCTGAACTAAGTTAATCAATCCCGAACTTACTAGAGCTATGATTATTCCAGAGATATGGATTCTTATTTCGGGATTGCTGACCTGCCTAAATCGCAAATCGACGGCGTTCCAAAAAGCTAACTGATATATAATCTTCTCGTGGATATCTCGATCATAGGTGGCCCTTTTCTTGTTAATGCTATTCATTGACGATTAAATTAATATGTTCAAAGTACAAGAATGAAGTTTCACTCACCTCGTCGTCGCTCCTTTGTAGGACGTTTGGACTAACAGTGACGGATAAATAACTTTCTTATCCAAGCGCTTAACTCTGGAGGCATCAGTCTTGTTGCCAGATAGGGATGCTTCGCGAATCTGTCTTTCCAACCCTGAAAGAAAATGTTCGTTAAGTTTGGGCGATGAATTAATATTAAGTGGCAAATAATACATCATACGACTTATTTTTTCTTCTTCAGCTTCACTGCTTCGTCTGGCTCTCGCTTCCTTCTAAACACGTTTCAGCAACGAACGAATATGCAGGCCGTCGACAATCCCGTCCCGAAATCATGCAGAACAAACAGTAAAACAAACTCTTAGAATTTGAGCCGATCAATTAATTTCCAGATAAGAATAGCATTGCTGACTCACAAAGGACTGGTATTCGGCGTTCGTTGAATTGACTGCCACTGTGGAATACAGTGTATTACCGAGGTAAAATTCGGATACCGCTATTCCCACGACCTGGCAGTTGTGAAAAGTGCATTGAGTCAATGACTACGATTGTACACAATTTACACCGTGAAATATACCGCTACGAGTAGAAACTTACTCCTACCCCCAACTTCCAGTACTTCACTGTTCCTTTGGCGCTCGTGAATGCGATCCATACCGGTGTAAACCCCCCCACCAATGTTTCGTCCATCGGTTTCAAATAGGCATCAATCGTTTTGCCGTAATCAGTGAATTTTCTTCCCCAATTCTTACCCGACCGCTTATACCGATCGTGCCCCACCGGTGCCATATCGGATTCTGACACTAAACAATTTGATCGAGTGAAATAATAAAAAAAATATGATTAACAGTCTTGAGTTTTGGCAAAGCTCTTACTCTTATCCCGGGTTATGCTAAAACGATTGGTTGTCTCGTCATCGCTCATTCGCTCGTGGATCTACAAACGAGAAAACATATCGTGTAATTTTTTTTTACTCGAACAATTAGACGAAGCTAGGAACGGGTACAATGAATAATGTATGATTTTACTTTTGAACACTGCACCAACCCTGCAGGGAGCAGCACAACGACACTGAAGATCCGAATAATGCTGTACGCGTTCATGATTGAACGGCTCTGAGTAAAATAATTAAGCGCTGCAACTTTTTGTGCACCGTGGCACACAGAAATTTAACGAATCGTCAGACGATACTAGTGCTTCTTCGAGGAGTGGCTATTATATATGTCTCCCCATTACGTCCATTTATCATTGTCCTTCAAAAGAACTGTAAAATAAATATAAAAAATAACGGAAAGCCTTTACCACGCCACACTACATTGGCAAACACTTCTACAATATAGTTTTATTGTATTTTACACAACTCACTAAACTTAGTCCATTCGTGACACGTGTTCCATATTTCGAGCTGATAATCCGTACAAAGTATAATATATACATATATGTATATATATATGTGACCCACATTACGCGGCGATCAGGTGATGGTCCTATCATTTCCGTAGACCAAATTCACGTACACACGAGCGTCTCTCGGGAAAATTAAAATAAGAGTGACAGTATTCGTGGCATGAGCCTCATGATGCTTAACAGGTTTGCATGTTAATTAGCGATATTGCGCTACAGGGAACGAACAGTACGGAGGAAGTGCCAGCGAGCTATTGAGCGATCGAGCCCGAACGAGGCTGTGACTGTAGACGAGTGATACGGATATCAGAGTACAAGTTCAATAACCCTATCATCGTTTTGTAATTATTTCCGGATTGATTGATCTAGATCATCGTCAATAAAGCCGGAGCAAACGGGTTTTATTTGTCCGAACCCATCCCTGACACTACGATCAGAAAGATACCCAAACGTATCCCTAGGACACGTTTTACCTGTATACTTGTCTTTCTGGTGGCTCGCGCGCGCGCCTCACGTACTCGCATGAAGTCTCCAAAAGTCTTTAAAATAATCGAAGCTTGGGCAGGAGCCCAAGAGATCTTACAATAATCAACCCCCCACCCCAAGGAGACTTAGAATATTTTCGTAATTTTTTTTACATAGTCAGAAAATCATCGCAGACGATCAATAGCGTAGGCTTTCTTAAACTTACTTTTCATTGATTAACAAAATTAATAAATTACATTTTTCGGCCGGAAATCGTCGATCCCATCTTCAAGGGACAAGAAGATAAAAGGATCGGCTAGGAAAACGACGAGAAAAAAACGTGTTCCACTTGAAATTTTTTTACGGAAACCTCCGTGGGAATTCAAGGCAAATATTTGCCAGCACCCTCGCCGAGCTTCGCCGTTATCGGGAAAGGCCTTTCCTCAAACGGACAAGTACCAAGTAAGCATTTCACCGCAAGCACGCATCTAGCCGTCAATTCTTTGGGACGCCGGAGACTGTAGTTCCAAGATCAAGCTACTGATAAAAAAATGCTTCAGGGATGATCTCAAGATAGTGTCCCAAAAGCACAGTCGACTCGGAGGCTCGAGGTGATCGTTTCATTCAGACAGACATCCGAGGAGAACATTTTATTCGGATGGAGGTTCGAGGTGAAACGACGCGTGGAATGGCTGAAGTTCCACTCGTACTTTTCCAACGGTTCGAGTAAGGCGTTTGCGACCTCGTACGGAAATTTATCTGCGGTTATATTTAACGAGAGGAAACGACACGCCACGAAACGCGCCGGTTTGTTTGTGCGTTTCGCGAGCTCCATGTTCGCGACGAATTCAAACATACCAGGCACGTGTCATTGAAGATACCGTAGTTATAACTCAGCAGTAAGTGTAATTGAAGCCGCGCTGAAGATGCGCCAGGCGCGGGTTCATGTACATATCGGACGCATAACTTGTTTTTTTTTTGCTTCTGTCAGATCTCTTCTCTTATCGTTGAACTATCGGTTATTAGCGATTTTCAAGTCCGAGACTTGTTGAATCTAGGGTTAAAAAAAATATTTCAACTTCAAACGCCAATTTTGATATGAACTTTTTATGAATTTTTCCAAATTTGAATGCAGATTTGGATTCCAATTTTATCCCAAATAGGAAATTAAATTTTCACTCAAAATTAAATTTGGACTACGAGTTCAACTTACCGCCAAATCTTGCGGTTCGACCGTACACCGAGTTCTTTGTCCTCTTCATTATTGACAATATACTCGAGAACAGTCGTCATGTTTTCTTTCGATTGTACCTCGAAAGCTGCCAAGAAAATCGTGAGAACGTTTTCTTGAGGTCTAGTCAACGGACGAGTTCTGCATAACGCCTGTGTAATTCTCTGGGCTTACGAAGATCTTCGATCGCGTCACCGTACTCTTCCACCGATCTAGACTGTGCACAAAAAGAAATGCGACTTAACGTCTTGGGCGGGGAGTCTTAATGCTTCTGATCAGGGATGCCTAAGAATTATAAGTTAATAAGGGTGGTTAACTTCGTAGCTTTTCATCTCGCAGCCGCCGATACATCCCTCGACGCCTTTAATTTGCAGCAATTCCCGGTGAAAGAACGACGAAGCGACGCAAAATCTATCGAGATCTAAGATCATCATGAAATCATCTTGCTCTTCATCAGTTCGATATATCTGCAGGATTTTTTTACCTCGAAAGGATGGAACTACTGAAACTTGAGCCATCTAGCGCTCGTTTGATCTTCACCAGAGATCATCGTTAAAGCTCTATCGGTAATGAAGATATCGTTCACTGCGATCACTGGATACCCAGTGCGGGTCGATTATCGTTCCAAGGTTCAAATGAGAACCCTACCTGTCCCCTCGTAACTATAGCTAGGTAAAACTGTTTTCCCGACAGCAACTATATTATCAACGAGGAATTAATACAGCCAGCCGTTCGTAAATACATACAACCGCTTGTATGTCGCAACGATGCTCCGCAAGTTACATTGTAAGATTCTGGTTAAAATCATACTTATTAAGAAGTTTCGAAAGATAATCGACAGATAATATATTGACAGAAATCGGATGTCATGCAAATCATCGAGTGTCTGTAATGCGAGTGCATACTCAAAAAGTACTTGTTTTTGGAAGTTGAAAAGGTAAAAAAAGTACTTGCAGTACTATATGTACTTGAGGACTTCAAGTTCAGACTTGAAGTATCAAACAAGTACTCGGTATTTCAACTAGTGCCCAGCTCTACTTGAAACAATAATTGCGTTTATTTTAAGAACAGTTTTTTATTGCACGAAATTTCAAGACAATAAAATATTACGCACTTGAAGTACTTGTCATTCCAAGAATAGTACTTCAAGTATCCAGTACCGAGTACTTAAAGTTCAGGTAGTTAAGTTTTCAGGTACTTCTAGCACTTTGCTCAGCTCCGATGAATATACAGTCTGCAGTCATACATTGGCATACCCCTTCCACGCATTTCTGCAACAGATTGTGAAATAAATTATCAAAACAATTGTTTTAGAAAATTATTGTTAACGTTTGTATACGTACATGTCCAGGGGCGCACGGTGTACCCTCGGCAGCGGGGCCTGTGTTTTTACACGCGAATCCAAGAACGAAGGCTCGCGAACCTGTATAGTAGCATTCCATTTTCGTGCAGATGTCCGTACTCTGGACATATTATTAACCCATATTAGTAACCGATATCATCATTATTTGGCATTAACAATGCTTTGGCCACAACAGCAGTGCTAAAGCAATATAAAGTCAAGCTCACCTCGCATACCCCATTGTAGCGCCGTCCCTGACACTGTTCGAGAGGACCCAGAACATCGCCAGGTAACACTTTTTGTACCGGATCACCTGAGGGATGGAATTCTGCTGGCTTGTCGAAACAGTTCATATAACTTCTCCTGAAATATATCAATAGAGATACGTTTCTTGCACTTGCCATGAATCGGTCGTTAATTGGAGCAGCAAAAATATCTTTATATTTTACCTCAACGAGTGCGAAAGGCGAGCTAAGCTGCAGGGAGACCATTCTAGATTTTTCGGACCAATCTTGTCTTGGGATTGCATTATGAATCCATGCGAATTAGCGCATTCGTCACCGCTCTTCGTGTCATGTCCCGCACCCAAACTTTGGTGACGAAATTCCATTGAAATGTTAATCTCGAAGTTTCGGCTATATGTATTGCTAATTCACTGTTTTACTTACTAATAGCCTAATGCGTGAGCAGCCGACAAAATCCCGTCGAAACCACCGTTATCACGGATTATTGCAACTGAATGAAATCTGTTTTCCGTCGAGCCAGTACAAGCATTTGATCTCGCGATTGCTTTGAGAAAACAAGTAACGAAATAAATTGCAAGTCGATAGGAGAGGTGCATAACAAAATGTATTACCGGGTTTCTTACCTTTTGGCCAGCTTGTGCGACTATTATACGTACCAGTACTATAATAAAGATATAGATACATTAGCGATAAGTTCCTAATTTAAAAAATCCTTCACAAAAACAGTTATTGTTACTCGGTCATGGTCACGACAATGTCATATGCATCGGGCGAAAAGTCCTCACGTTGACTCATCGTGTTCCAATATTTTAACGTTTCGTCCCATATCTTGTTCACGTCGACCGCGTCACTTCTCAGGTATGGGATCGCGTTTGAATTCTTTTGAAGGTAAGAGAAGATTGGTCGAAAATTAATCGGAGCTTTGTGGTCTTAACTATATTAATTAATTCCGAACTTACGAGTCCTATGATTATTCCAGAGATATGGATTCTTATTTCGGGATCGTTGACCTGCCTAAATCGCAAATCGACAGCGTTCCAAAATGCTAACTGATATATAATCTCCTCGTAGTAATCTAGATCCTCTGGTCTGTGGAAAAATTGTCCATTGTCTTCCCATTGACGATTAAATGTTATGTTAAAAGTACAAGAATGAAGTTTCGCTCACCTCGTCTTCGCTTCTTTGTAGTACGTTTGGACTAACAATGACGGATAAATAATTTCCTTATCCGAGCGCTTAACTCTGGAGGCATCAGTCTTGTTGCCAGACAGCGATGCTTCGCGAATCTGTCTTTCCAACCCTGAAAGAAAATGTTCGTTAAGTTTCGGCGATGAATTAATATTAAGTGGCAAATAATTCACCATACGTCTTATTTTTTCTTCTTCAGCTTCACTGCTTCGTCTGGCTCTCGCTTCCTTCTAAACACGTTTCAGCAACGAACGAATATGCAGGCCGCCGACAATCCCGTCCCGAAATCATGCAGAACAAACAATAAAACAAACTCTTAGAATTTGAGCCGATCAATTAATTTCCTGATAAGAATAGCATTGCTGACTCACAAAGGACTGGTTTTCGCCGTTCGTTGAATTGACTGCCACTGTGGAAAACTGTGTATGATTGCTGTAAAATCTGGATACCGCTATTCCCACGATCTGGCAGTTGTGAAAAGTGCATTGAGTCAATGACTTCGATTGTACACGATGTTACACCGTAAAATATACCGTTCCGAGTAGAAACTTACCCCTTCCCGCATCTTCATGTATTCGACTGTTCCATTGGGCCCCGTGAATGCGAGCCATACCGGTGTATTCGCCCCCACAAATTTTCCGTCCGACAGCTTCAAATAGGCATCAATCGTTTTGCCGTAATCAGTGAATTTTCTTCGCAAATTCTCATCCGACCGCTTATACTGATCGTGCCCCCCCGGTGCCATATCGGATTCCGACACTAAACAATTTGATCGAGTCAAATAATAAAAATAAATACGATTAACAGTCGCAAGTTTTAGAAAAGTTCTTACTTTTATCGCGGGTCACGCGAAAATGATTGGTTGTCTCATCATCGCCCACTCGCTCGTGGATCTACAAACGAAAAAGCATATTGTGTAATTATTTTTCACACGAAAAATTAGACGAATAAGGTAAGATGAATAATGTATGATCTTACTTTTGAACATTGCACGAACCCTGCAGAGAGCAGAACAATGACACCGAAAATTGGAATAATTCTGTACGCGTTCATGACTGAACGGCTCTGAGTAAAATAATTAAGTGCTCCAACTTTTTGTGCTCTGTGGTCCACACAAATTTTACGATTCATCAGACGATACTAGTGCTTCTTCGAGCCGTGGCTATTATATATGCCTCCCCATTTACGTCTATTTGGCATTTTCCTTGAAGAGAAGTGTAAAATAAATATAAAGAGCGATGGAAAACGTTTACAAGGTCACACTACATTGGCGAAGACTTCTGTGATATAGTTTTATTGTATTTTACAAGACGCAGTAAACTCTGTCCATTTGAGACACGTGTTCCGTATTTCGAGCTGATAATCCGTATAAAATATACTATATACATATACATATATGTGTGCGTATGTTAAGTACACTCGCATTATATGGCGATCACGTGACGAATTAATCATCTTCGTAGCCGAAATTCACGTACGCACGAGCGAGTGTTAGAGAGCTAAAAATAAGAGCGACAATATTCGTAGCGCGAGTGTAACTTAACCGCTTAAAATAATCGGATCCTGGGCAGGAGCGCAAGGCCTCCCTAGGGCAGGCAGCCCCTCCCTAGGGTTGTTCAGGTGCAATATTTTTCTATTATAGAGAGATAGAGAGATATATAGTGGAACTGCATTGAATACTTCAGAATAACTATTCGGTTATAACGCTGCCAGTTCATCACGCGATTCACGCAATTTTTTTAAATAAAAAAACGTTTCCTCAATATTTATTTTATTTTACATAATAATTGCAGAGTCGAATAGTTTCACAATTGAACAATTTGTGATCCAACATATTATTGTGGGTACACACAGTCTGCAGTCATACACGAGCAGAACCCATTCAAGCATTTCTGCAACAGATTGTCAAATAAATTATGAAGTGAATAATTTTAGAAAATTACCGTTAGTATACGTACACGTCCAGGGCCGCACACTGTACCATCGAGAGCAGGATAGGTGTTCAGACACCACCATCCATGGACCAGGACTTTCCGATAATTATTCCAACCTGAAATGCGGCATTGCATTTGCGTGCACATGTTCGCGCTCAGCTGTTTTGGACATATTATTAAACCATATTATTGACCTCTGTTATCATTGTTGGCATGAACAAGGCTTTTGGCACAACAGCAGTGGTAAGTAAATATAAAATCAGACTCACCTCGCATGCCTCAGTGTAGCCTCGTACCTGACACTGTTTCTCATAACTCGCAACATCGCCCGGTAATACTCTTCGGACCGGATCACCTGGGGGATAGAATTCTGCCGGCGCATCGTAGCACTTCATAGTACGGTCCCTGAAATATGCCAATTCAGATACGTTACTTGTACTTGGCATGTATCGGTCGGTAATCGGAGCAGCAAAATGTCTTCATATTTTACCTCATTAAGCTCGAAAGGCTTTTTAAGCTACAGGGAGACCATTCTAGATTTTTCGAATTAACGGTCCGGTAGGTTGCCATTATGTATCCATTCGACATATCGCATTCGTCGCCAGAGTCCGTGTCGACTTCCAAACCCAATCTTCGGCGAACAAATTCCGTTGCAACGTTAACATCGAAGTTCCGTCTACATATATCAATGTTTTACTCACATAAGGCCTATTACTCTAGCTGCCTGTACAATGCCAATGAAACCACCGGTGTCACGGACTATTCCAATTGCATCAAATTTGTTGTGAGAGGGCTCAGCACATAAACCACGTTTCCCAATTCCTTTGAGATTCAACAAATAACATAAATTGCAAATCGATAGGAGAAGTTGATCACAAAATTGATTACCGCGTTTCTTACCTAAGTAGTTATTATGCACAAAAATACTGCAATGAAAATTAGATATATTAGCGATCAATTCATTGTAAAGAAAATCTTCAAAATAATAGTAATTGTTACTCGGTCATCGCGACGACCATGTGATATGCTTCGGGCGGAAAGTCCTTCCGTTGACTCATCTTGAACCAATATTTTTCCATTGCATCAAATGCATGGGGCGGGTTGGTCGCCTCTTTTCGAAGGTGCGGGTTCGCGTCTCCATCCTTTTGAAGGTAAAAGAAGATTTGTTGAAAATTAATCGGAGCTTTGTGGTCTCAACAATATTAATTAATCCTGAACTTACGCGACCAATGATTATCCCAGCGATCCGGATTCTTACTTTGGGATTATTGAACTGCCTCAATCGCAAATCGACGGCGTTCCAAAAAGCTAATTGATATATAATCTCGTCGCAGTAATCAAGATCATTATCTCTGTGGAAAAAATTGTCAATTTTCTTCTTAATTCATCGATTTTAATGACTTACTTAAATACGATTTTAATTATGACGTTTTAATGACCACGTTCAAAATACCACTATAAAGCTTTACTCACGACGTCTTCCAGCTTCTGAAGTCCGTCTCGACTAAGACTGACGGATAAATAACTTCCGGAGCCGAGCCGTTCATTCTGAAGGCGTCAATTCCGTTGCTAGAAGCTTCGCGAATCTGTCTTTCCAACACTGAAAGAAAATATTGTTCAAGTTTCGGCGATGCATTAATAAACTCAACAAACAAATAACTCATCATACGTCTTATTTTTTCTTCTTCAGCTTCAATATTTCGTCTGGAGCTCGCTTTTTCCTGAAAACGTTTCAGCAACGAACGAATATGTAGATCACCGACAATCCCGACCGGAAATTATGCAAAACAAACAATAAAAATAACTCCTACAATTTATGCCCACTAATTAATTTCAAGATGACAATAGCGTTGCTGACTTACAAAGGACCGGCCTTCACGTTTCGTTTTGTTCGCTGCGACCGAATAATACGAAAAATCTGTATGATTGGCGTAAAATCTGGATACCGCTATTCCAACGATCTGGCGATTGGGAAAAGCGCATTGAGTCAATGACCTCGGTTTGTACACAATTTGCACCGTTTCTACCGCTTGGAGTAGAAACTTACCCCTTCCCGCATCTTCTTGTATTCGACTGTTCCATCCGGCTTCGTGAATGCGAGCCATACCGGTGTGTTCACCCCCGCCAATTGCCCGTCCGACGGGTTCAACAATTCATCAATATTTTTGCCGTAAGTGGAGAATTGCTTTTGAAAAATCTTATCCGACCTCTTGTGCCTCACCGGTGCCACTTCGTCTTCCGGCACTAAAAAATGAATCGAATCGAGCAATAACAATCCATACGATTAACAGTACCAAGTTTTATCAAAGTTCTCACTTTTATCGCGGTTCGTGCGAAAAATATTGGCTGCCGCCCCATCGGTCATTCCCTTCTGGATCTAAAACGTGAAAGTGTGTAGTTTAATTGTTTGTTACTCGAACAATTGTACGAAGCTATGGACGCGTGAAATGAATAATTTATAGTTTTACTTTCGAACATTGCACGGACGCTGCCACGAGCAGCACAACAACACCGAAGGTACGAATTGTCCCGTACGCGTTCATTACTGAACGGTTCTGAGTAAAATAATTACGTGCAATAAGTTTTTGTTCACGGTGGGACACACAAATTCAACGAATCGTCAGGCGATACTAGTGCTTCTTCGAGCAGTGGCTATGGAGTGGCGTATGACTCGCTATGTACGGCTCTTTATCGTTGAATTTCCAAAGAAGCTTTAAATAAATGTAACGATATGGCAGAAAACTTTTTTTGAGCTACAGAATATTCGTGAACACTGATCTGGTATAGATTTATTGCCGAATACACGGAGCACTAAACTTTGTCCATTCAAGACACGTATTCCTTACTTGGGCTGATAACCCGTGTAAAAAAGAATAAAAATAATAAATATATATAAACACACCCGTATTTCATGGCGATCACGTGACGATCTACGCAGCCGAAACTTACGTAGACCCGAGGTCCTCCCGGGGAGATAAGAATAAGCCCGATAGTCTTTGCAACACTCGCGTAACGGGCAGGCGAGCGTGCAAATTAACGACAGTGAGCGAGAGAACAACCAGTACGGAGAGAGCGCGAGCGAGATATTGAGTGAGTGTATAGCGTGTGGACGAGTGATATGGATACCGGCGTCGTACGATGAAGCTGACCGGCCACATCACCATACGAACCATCCTGTTCGTATGGTGAATCTGAACGCCCACCCCCGATTCCTGATACGGTGACGGCGACAGCGGCGACGGTGACGGTGACGGCGACGGCGTCGAAAAATTTATATATAATAGAGAGATATTAATATTGAAAATATTAAGGATGATTCAAAAACATATCCTACGAAGACAAAAATTTATAGTCACATTCTTTCAATAACTTTTTTATAAGACAGAAAAAAAAATTACCAATTAATTTTCAATATTTAATGACATTCAATTTTCAAAAATATTATGGATCGACATTCCGGGGAAACTTTTTTTTTTTTGGCGCTCATACATACTCTTATATTCATACATCTCGTTCGGCGGAAAATCTACAAAAGTAAACAATAAACTTGTAATCTGACCCCTGCAGGGTCCCCAAGGGAGATAGAATCATTAAGCCCGGGCAGGCAGCCCCCTAGGGTTGCCCAGGGCAGATCTCCGAGGGTAGCCCGAGGCAACCCTCGACTAGCACCTCCACAGATTGAGAGGTTCTCATTTAACCTCGGCCTTTTATTCACTGATTCTGTTATTGACCGCCCCTAATCCTATCATTGATTTTCTGACCCTATTATCGACCTCGCCCCCCCCCCCCCCCAATTCTTGTACATTGCGGCGACAGCGGTGGTGGCAACTCCGTCGAAATATTTTTATACTATATAGAGATATATACTAGAACTGCATTGAATCCTCCATAACAACGATTCGGTTATACTGCTAACTGGTCATCATGCAATTGACGGTATTTTTTTATTCGACATTTTTTTGTTGATAAAATTAAGTTTCCTCAATATTTATTGTATTTTACGGAATAATTGTACAGTCGGAAAGTTTCGTAATTAAACAGTTTACGATCCGACATATCATTTTTTGTATATACAGTCTTCAGTCATACACTGGCATACTCCCTCCAGACATTTCTGCAACAGATTGTCAAATGAATTATTAAATTAATTATTTTAGACAATTATTGTTAACGTTAGTATACGTACATATCCAGGGGCGCACGTTGTTCCTTCGGCAGCGGGGCCTATGTTTATACGGTAGAGTCCATAAATGCGGTTTCGCCAACCTGAATAGAGGCATTCCATTTCCGTGCAAATGTCCGGGCTCTGGACATATTATTAACCCATATTATTGACCGATATTATCATTGTTTGGCATCAAAAATGCTTTGGCCACAGCAGCAGTGCTATGGAACTATAAAGTCAGGCTCACCTGACATGCCCTATCGTAGCCTCGACCCTGACACTGTTTGTCGGGACTCTGAACATCACCGGGTAACAATTTTCGTACTGGATCACCTGAGGGATAGAATTCTGCTGGCTTGTCGAAGCAGTTTATATGAGTCATCCTGAAATATGGCAATAGACATTCGTTATTTGGATTTGCCATGTATCGGTCCTTAATTGAAGCAGCAAAATATCTTCATGTTTTAACCTCAACCAGTGCGAAAGGCCCCTCAAGCTACAGGGAGACCATTCTAGATTTTCCGGACTAATCATTTCTTCGGGTTCCATTATGAATCCTTTCTTGGTATTGCATTCGTCACCAATCTCCGTATCGTCATCAGCGCCCAAGCTTTGGTGACAAAATTCCGTTGAAATGTTAATCTCGAAGTTTCGTCTACATGTATCGCGAATTTAATGTATCACTTACAAAGAGCCTAATGCGTGAGTAGCCGTTAAAATCCCCTCGAAACCACCTTTATCACGGACTATTGCAATTGAATGAAATCTGTTCTCCGATGGGCGATTACAAGTAGTTCGTGCCGCAATTGCTTTGAGAGACAACAAATAACAAAATAAATTGCAAATCGATAGGAGAAGTTGATATTAAAATGCATTACTGGGTTTCTTACCTCCTGGCCTGAGACCTGGGGCACTATTAAACGTATCCATACTACAATGAAAATATAGATACATTAGCGACGATTTCCTAATAAAGAAATTCTTCGAAATAATAGTTATTGTTACTCAGTTATGGTCACGACAATGTCGTATGCTTCGGCCGGAAAGTCCTCACGTTGACTCATCGTGTACCAATATTTTTTCGTTTCGTCCCATATCTTGTTTGCGTCGACTACGTCACTTCTCAGGTATGGGGTTGCTTTTGGATCCTGTTGAAGGTAAAAGAAGATTGGTTGAAAATTAATTGGAGCTTTGTGGCCTGAACTATATGAGTTAATCCCTAACTTACTAGTCCAATGATTATCCCAGAGATATGCAATCTTATTTCGGGATTGCTGACCTGCCTGAATCGCAAATCGACGGCGTTCCAAAAAGCTAACTGATATATAATCTCTTCGGTGTAATTAAGTTCATCTAGACTGTGGAAAAATTGTACATTTTTTTCTTAATTCCATCCATTGACGTTTTTGTTACTACGTTCTAAATACGACAATAAAGTTTCACTCGCCTCGTCTTCGCTCCTTTGTAGTACGTTTGGACTAACAATGACGGATAAATAATTTCCTTATCCGAGCGCTTAAATCTGGAGGCATCAGTCTTGTTCCCAGATAGCGATGCTTCGCGAATCTGTCTTTCCACACCTGAAAGAAAATGTTCGTTAAGTTTCGGCGATTAATTAATATTAAGTAGCAAATAATTTATCATACGTCTTATTTTTTCTTCTTCAGCTTCACTGCTTCGTCTGGCTCGCGCTTCCTTCTAAACACGTTTCAGCAACGAACGAATATGCAAGCCGCCACCAATCCCGTCCCAAAATTATGCAAAACAAATAATAAAAGTAAGTCCTACAATTTGTGCCACTCAATTAATTTCATGATAACAATAGCGTTGCTGACTCACAAAGGACTGGCTTCCGCCTTGCGTTGGATTGACTGCCACCGTGGAAAAATCTGTATGACTGCGGTAAAATCTGGATACAGCTATTCCCACAATCTGGCGGTTGTGAAAAGTGCATTCAGTCAATGACCTCGATTGTACACAATTTACACCATGAAATATACTGATACGAGTAGAAACTTACATCTTTCCGCATCCTTCTGTATTCGACTGTTCCATCGGGCCTCGTGAATGCGAGCCATATCGGTGTATCCGCCCCCACAAATGTTCCGTCCGTCGACTTCAAATAGGCATTAATCGTTTTGCCATAGTCGGTGAATTTTCTTCGCAAATTCTCATCCGACCGCTTATACCGATCGTGCGCCACCGGTGCCATATCGGATTCCGGCACTAAACAATTTGATCGAGTCAAATAATAAAAATAAATACGATTAACAGTTTCGAGTTTTAGCAAAGTTCTCACTTTCATCTCGGGTCATGCGAAAATGATTGGTTGTCTCGCCATCGCTCATTCGCTCGTGGATCTATAAACGAAAAGCATATCGTTTCATTATTGTTTACCGGAACAATTAGACGATGCTTGGAACGGGTCGGATGAATAGTATGATCTTACTTTTGAACATTGCACGAACCCTGCAGAGAGCAGAACAACGACAGCGAAGATCTGAATTATTCTGTACGCGTTCATGACTGAACGGTTCTAAGTAAAATAGTTAAGTGCCACAAGTTTTTATGCACGGTAGCACACATAAATTTAACGAATCGTCAGGCGATACTAGTGCTTCTTCGAGCAGTGGCTATTATATATGCCCCCCCATTTGGCATTTTCTTTGAAAAGAAGTGTTGGGGAGAGCGGAGCAGAACGGCATACCGGGGCATAATGGGACTGAGGCATAATGGGATTGGGGCAAAATAGGATAGCAAAAAATTCAGTCCCCTGTATGATGGAATTGGGGCAAAATAAAACAAGAGAAAATAGCGTGGGGCGAGACAATTGGATTGGGTCAAAACGAGACCGCAGCGAAATGGAATAGGCGAAAATGAAACGTCGCGACACACTGGAATTGGGGCAAAAATGGAGAAGGGAGGAATGTGTGCCTCGGCGCGATGGAAAACAGCAGAGTAAAATGAAGTAAGCGGCCACTTTTCCCTTGTCCCACTTTGCCCTGATCCCGTTTTGCCCCAATTCCATCATACAGAGGACTCCATTTTTTGCTATCCCATTTTGCCCCCATCCCATTATGCCCCGGTTCCATTGTGCTCCGGTACCATTTTGCCCCGGTATGCCGTTCCGCCCCGCTATCTCCTAAAATAAATATAAAGAATGACGGAAAGCGTTTACAGGGTCACACTACATTGGCAAAGACTTCTGTGATATAGCTTTATTGTATTTTACCATACGCACTAATCTCCATCCATTCGAGACACGTGTTTCGTATTTCGAACTAATAATCCGTATAAAATATAATATATACATATACATATATGTGTGTGTATGTTAAACACACCCGCGTTACATGACGATCACGTGATGATTTAATCAACTTCGTAGCCGAAATTCAGGTACGCGGGAGCGCCTCTCAGAAAGATAAAAATCAAAGCGACAGTATTCGTAGCGCGAGTGTAACTTAACGGCTTAAAATAATCGGGTGAGCAAACGTTTGCGGCTCCTTTGTTCTTTTCGTGTTTTTTTTTGTTTTCTTGCTTTCGCGGCCTGCTGCCCTGAGGGGGCTTGCATTAGCATCGCCATCAAGAATCCCCCCCAATTGTTGTACATTGCGGTGACAGCGGTGGTGGCAGCATTGCCGAAATATTTTTATACTATAAAGAGATATATAGTAGAACTGCATTGAATACTCCATAACAATCATTGGGTTTTACTGCTAACCGCTCATCACGGAATTGACGCAATTTTTTTATTCAACATTTTTTTGTTGATAAAATTAAGTTTTCTCAATATTTATTTTATTTTAAGGAATAATCGTACAGTTGGGAAGTTTCGTAATTAAACAATTTACGATCCGACATATCATTTTTTGTATATACAGTCTTCAGCCATACACTGGCATACTCCCTCCAGACATTTCTGCAACAGATTGTCAAATGAATTATCAAATTAAATGTTTTAGAGAATTATTGTTGACATTACTATACGTACATATCCAGGGGCGCACAGTGTACCCTCCGCAGCGGGGCCTTTGTTTTTACAGAAGGATCCATAAGAGCGGCCTCGCGAACCTTTATAGTGGCATTCCATTTTCGTGCAAATGTCTGGGCTCTGGACCTATTATTAACCCATATTATTCTCCGATATTATCATTGTTTGGCATCAACAATGCTTTGGCCACAGTAACAGTGCTAAGGAATTGTAGTCAGGCTCACCTCGCATGCCCTATCGTAGCCTCGACCCTGGCACTGTTTGTCAGGACCCTGAACATCGCCGGGTAACAATTTCTGTACCGGATCACCTGAGGGATAGAATTCTGCTGGCTTGTCGAAGCAGTTTATATGAGTCATCCTGAAATATGGCAATAGAGATTCGTTACTTGTACTTGCCAAGTATCGGCCGTTAATTGAACCAGCAAAATATCTTCATGTTTTACCTCAACCAGTGCGAAAGGCGCCTCAAGCTACAAGGAGACCATTCTAGATTTTCCGGACTAATCTTTTCTTCTGGTTCCATTATGAATCCTTTCGTGGTGGCGCATTCGTCACCAGTCTCCGTGTCGTCGTCGGCACCCAAGCTTTGGTGACAAAATTCCGTTGAAATGTTAATTTCGAAGTTTCGTCTACATGTATCGCGAATTTAATGTTTCACTTACAAAGAGCCTAATGCGTGAGTAGCCGTTAAAATCCCCTCGAAACCACCTTTATCACGGACAATTGCAACTGAATGAAACCTGTTCTCCGATGAGTGGTTACAAGTAGTTCGTGCCGCAATTACTTTGAGAGACAACAAATAACGAAATAAATTGCAAATCGATAGGAGACGTTGATAATAAAATGTATTACTGGGTTTCTTACCTCCTGGCCTGAGACCTGGGGCACTACTAAACGTATCAATACTACAATGAAAATATAGATACATTAGCGACGGTTTCCTAATAAAGAAATTCTTCGAAAGAATAGTTATTGTTACTCGGTTATGGTCACGACAATGTCATATGCTTCGGCCGGAAAGTCCTCACGTTGACTCATCGTGTACCAATATTTTTTCGTTTCGTCCCATATCTTGTCTACGTCGACCACATCACTTCCCAGGTATGGGGTGGCTTTTGGATCCTGTTGAAGGTAAAAGAAGATTGGTTGAAAAGTAATCGGAGCTTTGCGGCTTTAACTATATTAATTAATCCCTAACTTACTAGTCCAATGATTATCCCAGAGATGTGCAATCTTATTTCGGGATTTATGACCTGCCGGAATCGCAAATCGACGGCGTTCCAAAAAGCTAACTGATATATAATCTCTTCGGTGTAATTGAGTTCATCTAGACTATGGAAAAATTGTCAACTTTTTTCTTAATTCCATGCATTGACGTTTTGTTTACTATGTTCAAAGTATAACAATGAAGTTTCACTCGCCTCGTCTTCGCTCCCTTGTAGTACGTTTGGACTAACAATGACGGATAAATAATTTCCTTATCCGAGCGCTTAACTCTGGAGGCATCAGTCTTGTTGCCAGATAACGATGCTTCGCGAATCTGACTTTCCAACCCTGAAAGAAAATGTTCGTTAAGTTTCGACGATCAATTAATATTAAGTGGCAGATAATTCATCATACGTCTTATTTCGTCTTCTTCAACTTCACTACTTCGTCTGGACCTTGCTTCCTTCTAAACACGTTTCAGCAACGAACGAATATGCAGGCCGCCGACAAACCCGTTTCGAAATTATGCGGATCAAACAATAAAAATAACTCCTACAATGTGTGCCGATCAAATAATTTCAATATAACAATAGCGTTGCTGACTCACAAAGGACTGGTCTTCGCCGTTCGTTGAATTGACTGCGACCGTGGAAAAAAGTCTGTGATGGGCTTCGAACATGGATACCGCTATTCCCACGATCTGGCGGTTGTGAAAAGTGCATTTAGTCAATGACCTCGGTTCGTACACAATTTACACCGTGAAATATATCGCTACGAATAGAAACTTACATCTTCCCGCATCCTCCTGTATTCGACTGTTCCATCGGGCGTCGCGAATGCGAGCCATACCGGTGTATTCGCCCCCACCAATTTTCCGTCTAACGGCTTCAAATAGGCATCAATTGTTTTGCCGTAATCGGTGAATTTTCTTCGCAGATTCTCATCCGACCGCTCATACCGATCGTGCCCCACCGGTGCCATATCGGATTCCGAAACTAAACAATTTGATCGCGTCAAATAATAAAAATAAATACGATTAACAGTCTCAAGTTTTAGCAAAGTTCTCACTTTTATCGCCGGTCATGCGAAAATGATTGGTTGTCTCGTCATCGCTCATTCGCTCGTGGATCTACAACCGAAAAGGCACATCGTTTAATTATTGTTTATCCGAACAATTAGACGATGCTAGGAACGGGTAGGATGAATAGTGTATGATCTTACTTTTGAACATTGCACGAACCCTGCAGAGAGCAGAACAACGACAGCGAAGATCTGAATTATTCTGTACGCATTCATGACTGAACGGCTCTGAGTAAAATAATTAAGTGCGATACAAATTTTTTGCACGGTGGTTTTTTGCACACAAATTTAACGAATCGTCCGGCGATATTAGTGCTTCTTCGAGCAGTGGCTATTATATATGTCCCGCCATTTACGTTCATGTATCATTGTGCTTCCAAAGAACTGTAAAATAAAGTTAACGATGTGACGGAAAACGTTTTCAAGGCCACACTACATTGGCAAACACTTCTGTATGTTTATTGTAGAATACAAGAAGCATTAAACTTCGTCCATTCGAGACAGGTGTTCCATATTTCGAGCTGATAATCCGTGTAAAAAAACATATGTATGCTAAAGCTTCTGGTGGCTCGGGCTTCGCGTCTTCGCATAGTCTCCAAAATATTTAAAACAATCAAAGCATGGGCCGTAGCCCAACGGGTCTTAGAATATTTGAACCCCCCTAAGGAGACTTACAATATTTTGGTTATTTGTTTACACGGTCAGAAAATCATCGCAAATAATTAATAGCGTAGGGTTTTTTAAACTTTTTTTTCATGATAAAAAAAAAATTCGGCCGTCAACCCCGTAGTCAAGGGACAAGGAGATAAATGGACCGACTAGGAAAACGACAAGGACAAACGTGTTCCAGTTGAATTTTTTTTTACAGAAACCCCCGTGGGAATTCGTCACAAATATTTGCCAGCACCCTTGCCGAGCTTCGGCGTTATCGGTAAAGGCTTTTCTCGAACGCATAAGTGCTAAGTAAATATTGCACCGCAAGCGACTCGCCGTCGATGATTTTGGGCGTGAGAGACTGCAGTGCGAAGATCAAGGTACTGATAAAAAATGGTTCAGGGATGGATCTCAAAATAGTGTTCTAAAGGCACCATCGAATCGGAGGCTCGAGGTGCAAATTTTATTCGGACAAAGATTCAAGATGAAAAAATGCGTCGAATGGCTGACTTTCCATGCGTAAAGTTTTTCCCACAGTTCGCGTAGCGCGTTTGCGACCTTGTACGCAAATTTTACTGCGGTCATGTTTAACGAGGGGAAACGATACGCCACGAGACACGCCGGTTTGTTCTGCGCTTTGCGACTCAAACTCTAACATACCTGACACGTGTCATCGAAGATACCGTACTTATAACTCAGTAGTAACTCTAAGTAAACCCGGGCCGAAGATGCGCGAGGCGTGGGTCTGTGTTCATATCGGGTGTGTGACTCATTTTTTTTGTGACTAGAATCTTTTCTCTTATCGTTAAACTATCAGTTGTTAGCGATTTTCAAGACCGGCATTTGTTGAATATACAGATTGTTTTTAAATATATTTAGTTCAAATGCGAATTTTGACAGGAACTTTTTATGAAGTTTTATTTTTGAAATTTCATTCCACATTTGAACGCAGATTTGAACTTCAATTTTATCCCAAATGGGAAATTAAATTTTCACTTAAATTTGAATTTGGACTATGAATTCGGCCTACCACCTAATCTTGCGGTTTGACAGTACTGCGAGTTCTTTGTCCTCTTCATTATTGACAATGCGCTCGAGAACGGCTGTCGTGTTTTTCTTTCGATTTTACCTCGAAAGCTGTCAAGAAGATTGCGAGAATTTTTTCTTGAGATCTCGTCAACGGAGTAAGGCGACGAGTTCTGCGTAGCGCCTCTGTAATTCTCAGAGCTTACGAAGATCTTCGATCGCGTCGCTGTACTCTTCCACCGATCCAGACTGCACACCTGACAAAATGCGATACCGATCTTAAAGTCTTGGGCGGAGAGTCTTAATGCCATTGATCAGCGATGCCTAAGCATTATATTGGTTAATAAGGGTGGTTAACTTCGCAGCGTTTCCTCTCGCAACCGCCGATACATCCCTTGACGCCTTTAATTTGCAGAAATTACCGGGCAAAGAACGACGAAGCGACATAAAATCTATCGGGATCTAAGATCTTCAGGAAATTATCTTGCTCTTCATCTGCTCGTTGGATCTGTGGGATTTTTGTTCACCTCGACAGGAAACTACTGACACTGGAGCCATCTAGCGATTGTTTGATCTGCATTGATCTGCATCAGAGATCATCGTAAAAGCTTGATTGGTAGTGAAGATCTCCGCTTGGCGGATCTTCACTGAGATCACTGGATAACCAGTGAGGGTCGATTATTGTTCCAAGGTTCAAATGAGAACTCTACCTGTCCCCTCGCAGCTATCGCCAGGAAAAACTGTTTTGCCGACCGCGGGTATCTTATCAACAAGGAATTAATACCGAGCGTAGATTAAACCCGAAAAAACTTAAACATAACACATTTGTTTCGATAATCGGAATCCGAATATGCTCTGGAAGCTAATCGAGGACTTAAATACTGTATTTATGTCGGCAACAAAGGTCATTAAAAAAAAAAAAACATCCGTTTATCACGAAAAAATAAGTGGTTATTTAATGCACGAATCAAATAAATAAATAGTTGCATCATTAATTTTTTTAAATTGGATATTAAGTTCGCTGAAATGCAACGGGAGGGAAGAACAGATAAACAATGTTGTAGGAAATTATTTCGAGAGTTTGTTCCCAATGTTTCAATTTTGGCATATTGCCCCAGCGCTGTGCGGTCGAAACGTCGACGGTCACCAACCTCGCGCGAGCGTGCGTCGAGGGGATGGTCGGAGTGCGACGGCCGCGAGAGTACGGCAGCATCCCCGCGCACCGGATGCGCGGGGGTATATGGCCGGTGGTAACGCGAACAGCGGAGAACGTGAACTCGCAGGATGAGAGTCCTTGGCGCGGGTCTTTAACCGGAGGCCAGACGGCGCGACGCCGCGCAAGCCTATATCCCCAGATCGCACACCCCGCGGACAAACATTCTCTTGGCTGAAACTGACGGACGTAACAGTTGCGGATGTACATTAACTCATTTGTCACGCTTGTAAGCCGATCCTCTCTGACGTCGACGTCGTTTTGTTTCATTTGTTTGAATCAATGCTCTTGATCTTCATACTATTCCATCGTAACCTTATAAGTTCTAACTGTTTTATCATCTCGCCGGTTAATTTCCATGCCATTATCATCTTCGTACCATTTGATCTTCCTGCTGTTACTATCTACGGACCATTTGATCTTTACGACGCTACGATGTTCGTACCATTTGATCATCATGTCGTTACCATCTTTGAACCATTTGATCTTCATGCTGTTATGAAAATCTTCGGCCCATTTGATCTTCGTCTTGTTACTACCTTAGATCTATTTGATCTTCATGCTGTTACCATTTCCGGGCTATTTGATCTTCATGCTGGTGCCATCTTCGGACCATTCAATCTTGATGGTATTACTATCGTCATATCATATGATCTTTCCGCTCATACCATTCGGTTTCCTACAAAATCGGTTCATTTGACCTCCATAGGAAAATCCACCCGAAGGAACTCTGTTACAAGTTCCCCAGTGCAGGATTATCCAGAACGCGGTTCCCAAATCTTGTTAAGAATTGTCTCTCACTCAAGGCAAATCTTGCTCCGAGCCTCAACACCTGATTCATTCCACTGCTGCGAATCCATTTGGGTAAGGCGGCCAGCCATACCCCTCGCCCTTTCAACGTATGCGAAATCGGAAGTAAACAAGCACCAGGTACCCATGACGGCCACTCGGGCAACCCACTTTCGGGACTACGACGATGAATTCCATACATATATAGTTACACTGTGTCTTCATCCGTGAATGTCCAATCATAAATACACTCTCGAATACTGCGACAACTACTGCGTGGAGACACGACACTCGCTCTATATCTCCCAGCACTGCGGGGTGAACAACCCCTAGAGTGGTCCGATAGATCGATCCTCATTCCCCCAGCTCAGTTTCCCTCGTTCCCGGCTACTGCTGCTGCTGCTGCTGCTTCTGGTCCTCCGCTTGCTCCGTTTTCCAACCCTCTGTCACCGTCCCCTTTTTCCGGCAATGCAACCAGGCCGTCCGATGTCAAACCGCCGTACTCTTCTCTCCCAACTCTCCGGCATGAATTCCCTCGGATCTATCTGGGCCTCGACGGACTCTTCCGCGAATACCCTTCGAACTCTCGGTGATATTTGAATACAATCAGCTGAGAAAACTGTCCTTTTCTCGCTGTCCGACATCGAAATTGGACTGAAGGTTCATCAAGTAGATAAAAACAAGCATACATCTGTTTCTCGTCAATATTTTTCATATTTATTCTCGAGACCATTCTATCTTCTAATTTCTCAAAAACGGTCTAGCCAAACCATCTTCGGTCGAAATAAAAATACCTTTTTTCACACCTTCTCACCCTTCCGATTTTTCTCAAATTTTCAGGGAACGTCTTTCGATGCGCGAGGAATTTGAAAAAATGGTCACGGGTAATTTTGACTTTCCAAACCGCGAGGGTTCGATAAGACACAAAATTGGCTCTTGGAGACTTTTTAGCCTTATTGCACCCTTATTCCTTGACAATGGACATCTTGTTTTTGGTCACTGAATTTAACTCCGCTCTCTCGTGCCGTCCTTCGATTCGAGTACATCCCCAGTCAGCAACACGCGCGGCATCGGAGCCATCGGAAGCAGCAGAAGCAGCAGCAGCACCGACCAAGCGTGCACATATAGAACACCGGCGAGGCGGCGGGCGGGGATCAATACCGAGCGTAAAAGGAGGCAAGGCAGTAGAAACAGCCAGCCAGCGGAGATAGAGCCAGCTAGCGGGGTTAGTATATATCGGTACGTTATACGCGCGCGCTAGTCGGGGGACCGAGAGAGCTTCGGAAACCATCACCTTTCCACAAGCCCCCGAAGCAGTACTTTCGCGCCGCGGATACGCGTCGCACGCTCTCTCAGATCGCCTATCCGCCGCGGCTATTCCGCGACGCGCTCTTCTATCTTTCACGGAACCGAACTGCCGAAGTGCTCTTTCTCTGGGTGAAAAAAGTATAACGATGTTTCCACTTGTACTTTCCGACTGAGATCGCTATCTTTTGCTCGTCCGGTCGAAATCGTTCCTATAGGTAAAAACAAAAAGTTTACTTACTATCTATCGTTGGGATAAAAGAATTCGACGAGCTATTGCTGAGAGTATCGATATGGATTTAAAAAACCAAGACAGGTAGATTGACAAGTTGAGTGGCAGGGGTCGACAAAAAAAATTGTTTTTCCGTGTATTCGTGTCAGATTTAATTTTTACATCCGGGCGCTGAAGCATTCCTTCAGCTGTGATGTCATGAATTTTTTAATTTTCATTTTTGGACATCTGTTTTTTGTTTTTACTTTCATTAATGCTAAAATCATTTTTAGGACCATGCGCTCTCTGAGTTTGTTTTCAAGTTTCCTTGTTTTTGGTCAAAGTGAAGGTAAAAAAAGTTTACTTAAGGATAATGACAATTGTTTTTCTGTCCATTCATGTCTGATTGAAGTTTCATACCCGGGCCCGAAGCCTTCCTTCAGCTGTGATATCATGATTATTTAAATTTTCATTTTTAGATCTGCAAATTTCGGTTTTAATTTTTTTAATATGAAAAAAATTTTAGAAGGACTATGAATTCTGTAAATTCCTTTTTAATTTTCCTTATTCACGGTCAAAGAGAAGGTAAAAAAATTTTAGGGTATTGAATCGTACTACTGATTCGTAAATCGGATAAAGTTGTTGTTTTTAGTGGTATTCGAGGGAATTTTTGGATGGTACTTTGGTGATGATGGGCTCATGAAAGGCTGAGAGATCGACCTGTTATCTGTTGTTTGAAATCGGCTGCTTGCACGTTTCGTGACGACCACATTTGCCGCGAGACGTCGGACCAACCGTTTACCTTTACTACTTGACTACACTGTCGCCGGTCGGCGTTCACTCACCTCTTTCTCCGTCACACCCTCCCTGTCCTCCGCAGGACAAACGGACCGACATTTCTCGAGTATCTTGTCGTCATATTTTTCCCGAGTGCCCCAGGGAGATAAACGACATTCTTTCGATAAGCGGCTTTCTGCGGCATCGATGCATCAATATCCGATCTACTATCTTGCGTTCCCTCACGAATCTCCTCGAACTATCGAAATTCTACACTTTTTGTCGAATCCGCAAAAAATTTTTATGATGACGTAAATCGATAGATACACTCATACATAATGTACGCATACATTTATAGAAATAAATGTCTCTGTAAAAATGTCACGATCCGAGGTACGAATCGATCCTCGGTGATTACAAATAACGTATCATTTATTCTACGGATTACATTGTCGCTGGTATTCGATGAAAATTATGCTCGATCGTAACTTTCACTCATATAATTTTGCAAAAAATATATATATTTATTTTTACGACGTTTGATTTGAAATTTAAAAAATAGCTTTTCATTCAATTTGATTGTATCTCCTTTAAGGCAAAAATTTGGAATCTTTACTGAGAAAAAATTTCATCCTCGATTACATCAGGATTAAAATTTTTTTTTTTTTTTTAAAGTTGACACTGTGCATCAACTGTCTTTGGTGATCATGAAGTTTCAAGAAAGGTGTGAACATTTCTTTTCCGGTGCCATTTTCGCGAACTCCCTCGACCTCCTCGAGCTGAGATAGGTCGAGTGGCCGAAAAGTGAATGCGGGCACTCGGGCGCGCATCGCTCAGCCGGCGGCCGAGTGTCGGTTCTATACAGACGAGTACCCTTCCTAATTGGCTTCCGGCACATATGTATGCAACGGGTTCGTTTACGAATTATCGTAGAGATTCAGCCTGAGCGGCAACAATGCCCCCTTTGTTGAGTCATCCACTTCGAATCTATTAAATGGCGATGTAATTAACCAGAGCAATTTAAACCGATGTTATAATTACCTGCGTGCCTTCGTGACTTTTTTCAACAACAATGTCAACACGATTAATATCAAGAAACAAATTATTATCCTTATTATTATTTGGCTTTGAGTAAATTGACCGCTGTTTACCATTGTTGCCATAAATGTTTTTTTTCTCATCGCCAAAGTTATTTTCTCACTGTCACGACTGACAGAAATAATTTCCACTGTGCGTATATATTTTTTATTCATGCATTTTGTTCCTGCAATATTTCAGACACGATCGATAATTAACTGTCATATTTTTATTTTATTTTTCTTTTTTTTCTTTTCAGATGCGATGTCTCGAGAACGATCGTCCGAGCAATGATGAACTAATCTAACGAGCTTTAAGCTCTCGGGACAGTGCGCTTTAAAGGCTGGTCTCGCCTCTCAACGAGCTTCTCGTTTCTCTTCTCCCTTTTCCCTTATTTCCTTTCTGTCAATCTCGATAACACTTTTTCCTTCGCGGATGCGCGCCATGAAAGCCGCGTGACTTCCCGACACTCTCACCAGCGTGAGAAGAGAATAAAACCGCACCTCGGCAAGCAACACGAGTCTTCCTGGCGCGTTACTGAGCAAGCGGAACCATCAGAGGGTGAGTGTGGAAATTCATTTTTAAAATATTGATGAAAACAGTTTTTCTTCTCGAAAAAATGTATTTTTTAACGCGGCACTGAAATGCACACTAGAGATTTTTGTCGGACAGATCTCGATTATAGATTGCGGATAAATTTTTATGAGGAAGGGATTTTACGACACTTATTTCCGACCTATCTTGCTCGCGATCTCTCACAGTCGAAATTTACCAATCCTCGATATTAAAACAGTTTCAACAATAAGGACATTTTTCCGCAACAAATCTTCGAAAATTCATGGACCTGTTTTCAATTATACTTTCTTCGATGGAACTGAAAAAAATTGTTTGCGAACATCCACATTCCAGCAATAAAAAAAAAGAAAGTGCTTAATTTTTTTTGCACAAAATACGATACTGGCTTAATTTAAATTTTTCAACGGACCACAATTTTCCGAATCAATTCTGTAACAAATGTGATTCGAAGATCAAACGTAATCGCCCCTAATCGTCGATTCGAGTTTTTATGATGACTCTCGCGGCTGGATGGTCGTTTCAATATCACGTCCGAAAGCTCCATTGTAGGTCCTTCCAGATCACACTGTACGACAAACCCGTTCGTCTCTGCTGTTCCACGGCTGGATTCCCTCCGCGTGCAAAGGGTAATTTCCAGTCAGATCGTTCGCAATTCAACCTGACGGCCGCAAGCTGAATCGGTAGCAGCGTCGTCCAATTAAGGAATTCAATTAGGAATGGTCGACAGTCGCTTTGTATTCTCCCCAGGGGTAGTATTGTCGTTCCGTACAAGCATAAAATAAGGTGTAAAGGGTTAAAAATTATTTTATTAAACGGATGATTTCCTTCGCCGGAATGTGTCTTAAATTTTTAAAAAGATTTCGTCAAAATTAAATCTTGTTCATATTTAATTATTCGATTCAAATTGTCCAATTATGGAATTTAATTAGGAACGACCCACAGTCGCTTTGTGTTCTCCCCAGCGGCAAGATCTTTATTCCGTACAAGCATAAAGTAAAGTATAAAGGGGTAACAAATTATTTTTTTTAATGGGTGATTTTTTTCTCAGGAATGTCTCTTAAACTTTTTCAAAGTTTTCGTCAAAATTAAATTTTGTTCATATTCAAATTGTCCAATTAATGAATGCAATTACGAACGACCCACAGTCGCTTTTGTATCTTCCCCAGGAGCAGAATCGTCATTCCGTACAAACCTAAAGTAAAGTTTAAAGGTTCAAAAAGACATTGAAACAAAGGATGATTTTTTTTTCTCGGGAAGATGACTTAACAATTTTTGAAGATTTCGTAAAAATAAAATTTTGTTCACATTCAAATTGTTCGAAGATCTCGGGTTTGCAAGTTCCGGCCAGGCGAAGGGTTAAATTTTTATAAATTGAAGCATTTTTTCAAGGTACGTTGCGATGTGCCTGGGAGATTCAGTCACATTCTCGCCGACCGCGCCTTCTCCTCTTTGTCTCATTCTTCCTCCTCGCAATTCTGTCCCGTGATTGTTATTGCAGCGTATCTCCAGCATCTCTGGAACAGCATAGATAATCGGACCGCCGATAATCTTCTAGATTCTCCAGCGGATACGCGCACGTAACGTACGTGACTGTTGCACTTACGTGAGTGTATTTTACTACCGGTATAAATTTACATCATTACTATCATTATTGTGTATACAAACGAGGCCACCTGCTGGCTCATTGCTGGATTTTTTTCAGAAACATATATATGTGTATATATTCGTCACTTACGCACCCCTTATCGTGTCCATTTATCTGTGAGTCCCGGTTTACACGCGGAACGATAATAATACCTCAATGAAATATCTGTTGCCAAGTAATTCCGTTGGGTAATGTATGGATACGATTTTTGTTAACATTCAATAGTCATTATCGGATCGTTCGATCGTATCATTTTACCCCTGCGTAAGATTACGAAAACGCTTTGGCGTAAAAGCCGAAGCTAAAACTTCATTTTTAACTTCAACTTCACTTCGATCTTCATCTTTTGTTCCCGTTCAGTTTCCCATCAGTTTGTTCTTACATCAAAAATAAAATATCAGTTCAAATCCCATTCCGCGATTTAATTGAAGCTCAAACTTCGCGCCGAACTTCGTTACACGCTCCAGCCCGTACTGTTACTTATTTCCAAGCTTGATTATCAATTCTGTCTTCATTTTATCGGTTTAAATTACGTTCCATACTTGAATTGAAGCTCAAACTTCACTTTGAACTTAATTTGCTGCTTCAGTTGAAGCTTCGTCCGAACATCAACTCAAACTACATTTCGTGCTTCACTTGAAGTTTAAACTTTAATCCGAACTTCGTTTCCTGCTCCATACAACTCGTACCTATGTTGAAACTCGAACATGAATGGAAGCTCCATTTCACGCGTCACACGAAGCTCAGACTTCACTCCGAAATTCGTTACACGCTCCGCTTCTTGCTGGTACATGGCGAAGCTCCGTTATCAGTTCAAAAACCATTTCGTCCTTCGATATAACGGAGATAGCACTGTGAAAAAAAAGAAAAAAAAACATGTGTAAGAATATTCCGACTGCATCGACGCGAGGCTGTCGACGTGTGCGAGAAATAGGTGAGCAGGTCGATTGATTTTAGAATAACGCTTATATAGCTGACCTTGTCGGTCAGCAGGTGTGTCCGTTGCATGCTTCCATCGTCTACGTCGTCGTTGTCATCGCGCTGCTGCTGCACCGCGTCGAAACTCTATAAGTCGGCTTAACTTCTTCGCCTCCATTACTACGTGCGGCTTCTGTACGCCGCCTCTACACTTCGTTCTCGATTTGGAACATATAACCGACGGGCTCGCACAACTCCGGTACATTTTATCTATACCTCGATCAACTACGGCCACGATGTGCTATATCATTTCCCGATTCAGTCCATCATGCAGCCAGTGGCCTATAGAAATGATATAAAAAAAAAATAGCTCGAGACCTCGATAGCCGCAAAGTGGCGACATCGGCGACGGACGACATTCTTATCGGTAGGTATAATATCGGGATGGATGGAAACTGATAAGAAATCCGAAAGGTGACTTCGATTTTGTAACACAATAAGAACTTCCGTCATTCCGACGACCGGGAAATAATCGACATTGCAATTGGAGAGATAAAAATAACATTTTTTTTTTTTTGGGAGTCCTAATTGCTTTTCGGAGTATTACGAAATACTTTTTACGAGCGATACGTACAGCAGATAAGACATCCGGTTTTTGGGGAATCACGCGGAGACGAAACGCCTTTCGGGTTCATTAAAAGACAAATATTTTCCCATGAACGCTAATTGGGTTGTCGGGCTGACGTGCATTCACTACCGCGGTGCGCCGTCCTCGGTGTTTACGTAAATTTCTTTTTTTTTCCGTGGATAATTCCGTTAGGCATTGTGTAAAGTGTAAATGTTTTTGGCCCGATTTTTTAAAACTAATTCTGTAACACTGTTCGCATGTCATTTCGTTCGTTAACAGATGCTCTACGAACTGACATGCTTCGTGTTTGAAAAAAAAAAAAATTCACATAGTTTCTGAGAGATACATAGCCTGTGAAAAAATTCCGTTGACCAAAGTGTAAAGTATAAATATTTTTGGCTCGATTTTCTAAAGTTAAATCTGCAATATGCCGAACATTAAAGGGTTAAAGCTCATACCATAATTTTTTCAAATTTTTGTGCAAAAAAAAAAGATGACTGATTCATCTTCCGAGAGTTAAAAATCGTCGTCCTCCGCTTGGTATTGCAACGATGGGGGTTCTTCGGTCGCGCTTCGCCGAAGCTTCCTGTGAGAGCGCCGATGCAATTCCGCGCCGAGACAGGTGTTATAGTCACGATAGCAGAATCGAGAATTAAAGAAGATGAAGAACATAAAAGATCGACAATTCATAGCCCGGAGCCATTGCCTAGACAAATCGCTGTTCAGTCCCCACGTACGTGCATGAGTAAAGTATGTCTTCGGCGTGTCTGTCGGATGAACGTCCTCATCACTTCTTCGCTCTTTCTCGCATGAGTAAACAGCGTTCGCATGGTAATAATTACCGGGTAATCTGGGTAGGTATTAACTAGCTATCACCGGTTCGATGCGGCGCACACCGCTCGTGCTCCTCGAGGTGTGTATCGCGACGGAGATTGTGTGACGTTCTTCGAGTCCGCACGTTCCGGCAGAGCTATTATGATTTTTATGATTTTATTTTTTTATCGCTGGTCCGAAGTCGAAAGGGCGTATCGAGCGGGCTGCAAATACATCAGTTGTGCCCTTACGGTACCGTAGATGTAATTATGGACATAGCTGCGCGAGAACTCGAGGTCCCTGAGCCCCAGCCAGAAGGCAAATTATTCGCAATTCCTTAACTCCAACTTTATCCCGTTTTTTTCTCAACTCGCTACAAGATGTTATTATTATTGACTATTGAGGATTTTCTATGTGGAAACTTGGAGTAGAATCGACCGATCACTTTCACCAGTCCACGAACAAGTGGGGGGAGGTGTCGATGACCAAGGAAAACGCCCAAGGAATCAGAATTCTTGCAGGTTCGAATTTTAATTTCGAGCCTAAGATCCAACGTTTATTAAAAATTATTAAGTTTTATTGTCATTATATTATTTATTCATTATTGGGCATCGTTAAGTATTCAAAAATTATCAATACATCAATGAAAAGATAATAATTTCAGACTTCAGTTTAACATTTTTATCCGTTTAGATGCTGCGGCAAAATTGAATTTTCTTACAAATTTCTTTTAGCTCCGAATCATCAGAGACTGTTTCGTTTTCGTGTTTTTTTCACACAAAAAAAACACGAAAACGAGTAGAGACTTCGAAGAATCGTGGTCTGCTACAATTAGGATGATTATTGAAGGCATCGGCGCGAGGAAAAGCATGGAAGCGTAGCGGATGTTGAGCGTTAGTTGGGTAGATTTGTTGCGGCAATGTCGTTTAGACGGACGCTAATCGAACTGAACGATTATTCGGCTAAACAGCCAGTTCAGAGTCGCACAATTATCGACAACGCGTAACTTCCTTTTTTTCATCGATTCTTGAGGGATTCTTGAGCCTGCCCATTTGCATACTGTTACACGCAAAGTGATACAAAACTCGGAGTAGAAAAATACCGTGATTCATGAGCTGCACGATTATATAAAGTTTCTTAAGGCTTGACACGGATTCGCGGGGGAGATAACGGGACCCCCCATTCAAGGCAAGTGTGTCAGTCCCGCGTGCAGTGACTTTTTGGTGAATTTTTTTTCTGCTTCTTCGCTGCCAATCCAGCTGTATTCGTGGCTGCTGGCATGGACTGCACAAGCAGGTAACTTTTTTACTAGCTCTTTGAGTATGAATACATTTTATATGAAAGATCTTTTTTTTTCATTATAAAGTCGCTTTGCGAGATTAAGATTTATAAAAATTTATCTCGTCGCTGTTAGTGGATAGACGAAAGTACTTTTTCATTCATTTTGAATAATTTTTCGTTGTAAAAACATTGAAGTCTCTGCAAAAATTTCCAATAAAATATTTCAGACATTAAACAAATATTTTCAATATAATTTAAAATGCTCAGTCGATATCGTAACAAGAACCTCAAAAATGTGTTGCCCTTTTTATGTAAAATTTTCGGACAAAACTTACGGACAGCGAATGAATTTTATTCATCTACATCGAAAGAAAAAAAAAGGTTTAATGAAAACAGCCAATGGCAACAAGCGTTTTTCAAAATGAACGTCCGAGTCGGGAAAACATTGAGTGATTTTCAATAAAAATTATCGCCTGTCGACACATTTGATAAATTCCGTCTCGAAACTCGTTACGAAATATGATAATTAATCATTTTTAATAACAAATGAAAAACGGTCTGCGGCCATGGTTAATGCGACTCGCGAGAACAAAGCAAACAACCAGTCCTCTTATCTGCTCCAGGCAACACGAAAAGCCTAGGATTTCACAAACTCAAGCCGAAAGATATCAGCGAGCATAATTCGACGCATCAGCTGTCGATGACTAAGTGCCTTCCCGTAGTTCCGTTTGTTTCCTTCATCCAGCAAACAGACAAACAATGTTGGCCGAATGATAATATTTGTCTTCGGAATTGTGTAGCGACTTGCGTTGATCAAACTGACGGTAAACAGAACGAGTGGTTAAGAGAGAAGGATAACGATTAAGTGAGCTCGAAGACATATATGTTCTCCCTAATCAGCCTTGGAGATACGCAGAAACTCTCCAGTTTAATGGCCGCTGCAGGGGAAAATATTGCAGGCAGATATTGTTTCAGCAATATCTCCCTGCAATATTTTTACCATCCGTCGAGGTCGAGTGAAGTTCGAAATTAAAGACGAAAACCGATTGTGGTAAAAATCTTTAAAATAGCAGAACAAAAATTATTATTCGGAAAGTAATGTTGAAAAAAATGTAAAAAAAATTCTCAAACACAAGTATCGAATGACAATAAATGTCATTATTTTTATATAATTTTTTGCCGAGTCGTTTAAGGAATACAGCGCTCGGTAAATATAACGAGGGAATGAGAGGGAAGGAACACGATTAAGTGAGCTCGAAAACATATACGTTCTCCTTAATCAGCCTTCGCGACACGCGGAAACTCTCAAGTTTAATGGCCACTTGAACAATATCTCCCTGCAAGATTGTTTCCATCCGTCGAGGTCGAGCGAAGTACGAAATTAAATATAAGAACCGATTTTGGTAAATCTCTTTAAAAAAAACTATTACTCGGAAAGTGAAGTTGGAAAAAATTTGAAAATGTTTTCAAAGATAGGTATTAACTGTTAGAAGATGTAAAAATGTCAAATTGTTCGCCGGGCCTTTTCAGGGATACAGTGCTCTGAAGATGGACGGCGATATAACTGTGCCTCGAAAGGTCAAGTATCTTGCGATATTGTACTTTTCCTCTTTTTCCCCTTTATTTACATTTTGACTCAACTTCTTCCTTCAAACATTTTACCACATCATCCCACAGTCTCGTCTAGCTTACCTATTTCCATTTTTCTTCGTTATCAAGGCAGTCATAAATAAAAAGACCAAAAAAAAAAATCTGATAATAGCCTGGACATCAATTTTTCGTCTGCCGACATCACTAAATGCGCATAGTTTTCTCTATCAGGAGTAACAATAAGTCAACAACGGTAAAAAATAAGAAAGACAAGTGCAAATTGCAATTGCACATTTCTGTCTTATGCCCGACAATAAAAAATAAGAACGAAATGTGCAAATGACAATTGCACCTTTTTTTAACCAAAAATTGACCGTTTATCTCTTTTCTCTCATCTTCCTCATTTCCGTTTCTGTTTTTAATTTCCATCGAGCGCAATGTTTTTTGTGCCCTCTTCACGTTTGTTCCCGGTCCGATGACCGGCGCTCTTATCAAAGCGCTATCCGGCTCCGGCAATGCCCGCGAATACACTCGGC
This sequence comes from Stenichneumon culpator, assembly GCA_964017025.1. Taxonomy (NCBI): domain Eukaryota; kingdom Metazoa; phylum Arthropoda; class Insecta; order Hymenoptera; family Ichneumonidae; genus Stenichneumon; species Stenichneumon culpator. The sequence continues at coordinate 10,671,267 of OZ024779.1, read as the reverse complement.
GTGAGCTGTGTACTCGCCGACTGCGTGCATTTTGTCCCGTGGCGTGAGCTGCGCTCTTCCGCGCTCTGTGACTAATGACAACTCTCTTCGAGCTCGCCGGGGCCAGCCCGATGCTTCGGTATCTCTGATAGCGTTGTACTCCACGCGGAGCTGACGCGACGTACACTCGCTCTCGCGTCTCGGAGCTCCTCGAGTGGAGTAAACTGTCGTCGCGAACCGTGTCCATCCGCCGCTCGGCGAAGAAACGTCGAGCTTGTCAATGGCATCCAATCCACCATAAATTGTTATTAAAAATCAATTTAAAAAATATTATAAAATTAATATCAATTTTTTTGTATTTTTCACACGAACGAAAAAGTGATCGGCGCATTCGAGATTCGTTCGGTTGTTTTATTTTTTCTTGGTTTTTATTTGCCATATCGGTGGCGTGTCGCAGGCCAGATTGCAGCCTGTGCATTTGACCCGTGTGTCCGGTGCGGCTGTGAGTGCGCCGAGTGCATATGACAGCAGATCTGGAGTAGTTTACGATATACGTACCCGCTTGCAGTACTCGATCGACTGTTCAATTTATTTTTATCGCGAGTGAAATACGAAGTGTAGTTTGTTTGTTTTCTATTTTTGCGAGTTGGTGCATTGAGGTTTAGGGCGTTTCGATAAAAGTGCGGCGCTCGGGATGAACGGACCGAAACACAAGTATGACATTTTTACATTTTTTATGATAGATGGTTGCATAAAAAAATTGTTGTTTGATCTCCGAGCCATCGCGAACGATATTTAATGCAGCTTGGAAATTCAACCTTTATAAATAACTTTTAGAGTGACCGAATTGTTTTTATTCAAAAATTTTATTTATCGTGTATGATTTTCTTTTTTTCGGTACCGAAGTTTGAGCGGAACTCTGTGCCGGCGGATCAATTCGATTTTAAACCGAAATTCAAACGCACAAGCAAAGTTACTGATTATGATTTATTTCGTTAGTTTATGTGACAATTTTTCTTTTTTTTTATTACACACAATTAATTATTCTCTCTCTCTCTCTCTCTCTCTCTCTCGACGGTCTTGGAGCAATTTTTGTTATTTAAGTTTTTATGCAGCAAAACAATATTTAATTTCGAATAAATGACAGGCGTGCGTGTTTCCACTTTTTGGCTGACCGATTCGAGCAATTAATTTCCGGTCGTCCGATGAAAGTGTGCACAGCTATGCACGTTGCCAATCGGGGAAAATTCGATTGAGGAGGCACGCTCGAGGTAACATCAATTTTCATTCTCGACAAGAACCTTTGGATACACGGATTGATGAACGTCGAAAATCGATAAATATTCCGCAAGAGAAATGGAACGGGAGAGCGGAGAAATACACGTAGATATCGCGAGAAGTGCACGCGGTGCACAGGCAACCGAGCGTTTTGAATGAGCGAGAGTTCAATTGATCACGGGGGTGGGTTGACAGTGATATACGTAATACTCGAGAGCATACAAACGCGCAACACCTGCTAGCTGCAGGATTTCGACGTGCGAAAATTTAAATCTCGACAAATGTTATCTGGAAAATCGGGAAAATCGTTTTTATCGAACATCGAACTTCTCGCAATTTTAAAATAATTTTATTTGTAAAGAGAATGCACGGAAAAATAGACAGTAAGATTTTGGCAACTTTTATGTATCAAATGGTTTTGCATCAGAGATATGGAAAATTCGCAATACGTGTTGCATATTTTATTTTACTATTTAAATAGTGATTGCTGCAAGATTTCTCGGTGCGAAAATTAAAATCCCGCGAAGTGTTATGTGGAAAATCGGTGAACTCGTTGTTATGGAACATCCAAGCGGGCTCAAAGCAAACACTCGATCGGTAAAGCAGTTAATTGTTTTATAAATCTAATTTATTGACAAAAGTTGATTCGTAGCGACCACATTACTCTAGAATTCGAGCGACACTTTAACTATCACTTGGGAAATGAGTTTCGCACCGGCGTTGTCACATATTTTTATAATTTTACGACACCCCGAGACCGAGTGGATTTTTTTTTCTTTATGTACCCACTTTTGCTCTCCTAATGAAAATTCACGTTCGAATACGGTACATTTCTATATATATATTCTACGGATTCTTGAGGACATAATACGTCCGAGAATTCGCAGGAGGCAATATTCCGCGTATTTTTTTTATAGGGAATATTCGCATTCGTATTTTATTCACACTCGAGCACACTCGTTCGATCCACTCATGCGACAACCCCGTGAGAACGTTTTGCATAATCGACATTGTGAAACTTCGTCGTGCACTGAGAACACCTACCCGAGCGACGATTTACCGAACGAGAGACGCTTCTGCGAGCTTCGTCGTCGTTACCGCTTTGGGTCGCTTTGCGTCCGAAAATTCATCGGCACGTGAGGAAACTCGTTGGAAATAATGTTACGGTTATACGAAAAATCGTCGCGTCCAATTCAAAGTATTTTACTTCAACTTCAATGATGCTGTGGAGTTTTTTCCGCTCATTTACTTTTTATTTTTTTTTATTTGGACACTTGCCACACGGGTTCGACGCGACCGGTTGCAAGAAAAACTTGTTGTTGCGACGCCATTCTGAGTCTTCTGAATAATATTATGTAACGAATTTGCCAAAGGAGAGTTTCACACGAAGCTTTGTTTTTCAACGCGATTTTGTAACTGAACGGCGCACAGCAGGCATGTAATGACACTCGATTTTTATTACCATGAATTACGAATGATATGCTCATGATTGAATTTTTTTAAAATCCAGTTTGGATTTTTTATCTTCACGAACGGGAAAACGTCAGCATACTTTCCAAAGTTTATGAAAAATCGTAAAGACATTTTTTCCTTCGTTTCGGGCGCAATTAAAAAAAAGATTAGGTCGAGAAAATGAATTATTTTCCGTTATTTTGGACACTTCAAGTTCTTCACTTCGTACAGCCAACTCTCCAGTCCGACCAATAACCGAGATGCTTACATTTTTTTATTCTTCGACCGAGCGCGCTTGCGAACGACAATAAATTTGCCACGTAAAGCACGCGTCCCTCTCTCGCTTTTATACGCCAGATATATTCATGAACTGTGCGAGTCGTATACGTGAGGTCGCGTATTCGTTGCATTGCGTGTACACATTTGAATACCAATGTTTTTCTAATGAAGTATAGTTGCACGACCACGAGGACGCCACACACCTACACACGCTTTCAACCCTGGACTTTGCATCAGCCGATCATCGAGATAACAAAAAAGAAAAGAAAAAACTACACAAATATTACTAATCATATCGACGTCATTTTTAATTGTCCGTCACCGATGACATGTCTATCGCTCGTTACGCGTCACGCCGTTTCATGCAAATCGCTCGGCTCGCATTAATGAATTTCTTTACTCACAAAATTCGAGCCCTTTTTTTTAACGATTTATATTTTTAACACTCGGTTGCTCGACGAGCGCCGCCGAGTAAATTGGCACATATCGATTTTCGCTCATCGGCGATATCTCGAGTCGGTTATTGAAAATTTGCACAAATATTGTGGCGAATTTGAATATCAAATAGGTAATTTTTTTATTCATCTTTGATGCACATTAACGTAAAGAATTTAAACTGACTGGTCTCAGAAGTGATTACGTGTGTAGGCTTCGGTGTGGAGCGACGTCGGTCGATGGCGCTTCAATTGTTGCCCACACGGATGAATGAATCTTCGCCTACGCTCCAAGGTTGATGCATTTTCCTTTGGTTTCTAGTGCGTCCATTAAAAATAATTATACCGCTGTGCTCGGCGATAATATCGAGTGATAGCTATGACGACACTGAGATTTATTAAACGCGCATAAATCTTCGTGCGCCGGTTGATCAGAAGCTGGTTTGGACGTCACAGTGCAACAGGTTGCGGATAGCAAAGGCGGTCTCGGAAAGACCAAACGGGAGAGTCCATGCGCCAGTAATAACGATAATCCTAACAACTACGTGGAAATGTGTAGTACACTTTTATCCGGATTATCGAAGAAACTCCACTTCCAAGTGCCATAACGCAGTTTCTCCAACTTTTTCCTTCCAACGTTGTGTTGGAAGAAATATATATACTTTTTTTCAAAAATATATTTACACGATAGTTTATGAAAAAAGGTATTTCGAATGTGAAAAATTGTTTTTTGGGTAAAGATATTTCCACCGTAAAAAAGAATGGTTTTTTTATCAAAGGTTTTTTTACTGAAAAATGATTTTTCTGCAAAAAGACATTCAGAGTTCAAAGGCAAAATATGATTTGTTTTTACTGCGTAACATTCGTGCTCCGGACGGTTGCATCGGGATCCATTCTATGCGGTATTGTGCGACTGGACCAGAAGTTGGTTTATAAAATTCCCGTGTTGGCCGATCGAAAAAAAAGGAAAAAAAAACTGAAACGTAATGAGTAATCACGTGGCATAAAAGTTGTTCGGATCGTGTGTGCAATGAGTTGATAAGTCGATTAGCGCTCGACTCACATTAACGAGTGTGTCAAAGGCAATGAAAGCCGAATGAAAAAGTCCTTGCGGACGAGATGATATTATTTTTCAATTTAAAGTAGACGACAATGCGGCCTGTGCCGTGGCTGTTTGTTAGATAATAAACCAGCGACGGTCGAGAGAGCGTTATGTCTATTTCACTCGCGACTTCCGAGTCGGCGAGGTCGCCGAACACTGGACTCGGGTGTACGACACAATATTACCATGTTGTCGTCGACGACGACGAATGTGTAATGTGCACAACGAGAGCGCCTCGGTGGCCATTAAACGAGGACTTATAACTTATTATTCTATCCGGTCTCAAGAACGGATAGAAAGAGGCGATGCGCAGCGCTGGTCGGTAATAGTAGATCTCTGCACACAGATCCGGTGAATCACTGCTCGACACTTTTATGTGTTCATTAGAATCGGGAATGCCACCGCGCATAGAGCAATTGTACGTAGGGCTGTACAGATAGGTCCACCTAAAATATCTTAACCGGCTAATGGATTTTATAGTTTTAGCCGGCCAAGAAATCGCGAAACAGATAAGACTAATCGTATCGAAACAGATAATTAAGATAATCGTATCGAAACTAATCGTATCGAAACAGATAATCGCGTCGCGATTCATCGTATCGCGACGCAACAAAATTTTTACACGGTGAAAGCTTTACACATTTACAAATTAGGAAGAAAAAGATTTTTATAATTGGCGAGGGAATAAAAATAGAAATAACTGAAAACAATTTTTTTTTTACATTGTTCTCGCTACTATTAATTTGGCCCTCGAAGTGTCAATGCTTCTACTTCCGAATATATTTTTAGTGACAGTAAAAAAATGTCATCCCTTATTTTTCATCGAATTATTTGCCCGAAAATTATTCGCCCTTTGAATCATGAGAGATTCTGCTTTATGCGTTACAATGGCGATGCGCCGAACTTCCGGAAGAAATCGCGAAACAGATAAGACTAATCGTATAGCAACGCACTCTGGCCCAATCCCGAATTCGATACACATATCTCCCAGTGTCCCATCTCCGATTTCGTTAAATGAATTTTCCGTCAATGCTAGGGAAGAGGAAGTTTAACTCGCTGGTTTTGATGAAAATTTGCTCGTCCAATGTCCGTTTTCATGTCTGTCCGTTCGCTGTTCCAAACCCGAGTATATCCCCGTTTTTCGCCGTCCGTCATCCGCGTTCACTTGCACTCGCGAGCCTCCGATCTATGTCTATACATAGAACCAACGGCCACTCCGGATTTGATTCGATTACCGCGAAACAGAGTCAATTACCCAGCATGCGCCGAGGGCGGATCGGCAGGACCGAGGGAAAGATCAAGAGTGGACCCGCTGCGAAACTATCGGGTCATAACCGGCCGAGTTTATATCGCATTAACATCGGAGTATGCAGCACTCCGAGGCGCCAATCGATAACACAGTGTTCCATCCGTGTCGCGTGTACATACCGATTCGATGCCATCAATTACGCGAGACCATCGGACGACGGTTGAATAGACGAGAGAAAATCGGTTACAGAGACTCGTAATGAAATCTTTATTTCCCTTCCTTGTAGAAAACATTTGCATAGATCTTTATTTTTTTATTCAGATTTTTGGCTCGAGCTTTCAAATTTTTATCCGTCACGCGGTTGAGGCGCTCGATCCTCATTAACGCTTCAATTTTTATTTTTATTTTACGGTAACACATTTTTTTTATTCTATGAAAAGTTCGTACTTTAGAAAAAAAAACAGCCGGGCGTAAATTAAGTGGTAGATTCTCTATCAGGAGAAAAGATTACTGCGGACATAGCTAATTTTATAGCTAATTTTAAAGCCATTTTTATACCCGATATTGCTTATATATGTAATTTTTTTCGATTATTTTTTTTATTCTCGATTTTTATAGTTGGTCGTGAATTGCGCTTCGACCTCTCTTGAAACAATTAAACAATAAGCCGAGGGCCAGTTCCCCCCACCCCTCCCCCCTCTTGTCACGGTCATCATGTCGCCGTCGAGCGATTCATTATATGAAGTCGCGTATGAGCGAAAGAGTACGCAGTATATAAAGTGAGCTACATGTAATAACGCGAAGGTAATCGTTGCCATGATGGTAATTATCCACTTGGCGGCTCGTAATAGTCGTCGTTGTCCCTCGTACGAGGATCGACGCCATGGACTTGACATTCAGGCAGGTCCAGCACGGCACGTCGAACTTTTATACGAGCGTTTCCCTTTTGCATACGCGTAACGAGCTATGATTGCGACGCTTGTTACACTCGCTCCTAACAATTAACATCTAGGCGGTCGGCGACAGTTAATTGCGCAATCAAAGTTTATGCAACGCGCGTTTCAAAAATATAGAATAATTTTTTTAATTTCGCTTTTTAAACATTATTTACGTCGCATATCTGAGACAGCAAGAATTTCCATATTTTCGCGAATTCCTCAATTTTTATGATATTTACTTATTTTTTATTTTATAGAACGTTATTAAAAAATAATTTATCATGGTGCATTCGATTAGCAAATGGAAAGCACTCTGTGCTTGCTATTATTATTTCTGAGAGCGTTTTCGTGCCACTCTCACGAAAATCCTAACGGCTAAAAAAAAAATAAATAATTTTCCTCGAAACGCATCAATCAATTAAAATTTTCCACCAATTATTTATATTTCTCCACCGTCACGTACCGTCTAATACAACAGATTTTCATTTCGGTTCTCGCATTTTCATTTCGTACTTACGAGGAACCACCAAAAATAAATAATTTGGCAGCCGATCGCCGCGCTCCTGGAAAAAATGATGTTATCGACTCGAGCTGACCCTCGGGGCCAACCGTGCTGGTTTATCGTGAATAGCCCTTTGCTGAATCGGTCCGAAGGGAGGGTCTCAGAGAATCCTCCCACTGAGGGTGTCGCAATTATCATAATTGCCGGTAAATTTTGGTGGATTTTGTTTCTCTATTTTTTCTGCCCAACATTTATTTCTTGATGATACAGTTAGAGTTGATTATTTTCTGATAGGGCACTATCGTTCGATAGAATTTTTTTAATCAAATTTTTCCATTAAGCTCTTTTCCATTCCTCTTCGCAATTATCATAATTACCGAAGTGAATTTTGGTAAATTTTTTTTCAACTCAACATTTATGTTCTGACGATGCAGCTAAAATTAATTTTTTTTTCCATAGGGCGGTATCGTTCGATAGAAAATATTTTCTTTAATAAAATTTTCCCATTAAGCTTTTTCCCGTTCCCTTTCGGCGTCACGACCTATTTCATTCCCCGACGGGTCATTAAATTCTACCTCGAGGATCCAAGCGCTCGTTCAAACTAACTGTATATCTGCCACGTGCCAAGAAAAGGAGCGAAGAGGTAATTTAAAAAAGGATCGATATCTCGAGGAGGTGCGTGCGAACTCCGCGTCTTATCGTTCGCTCTCCGCAGACGCTATCGAGAGTCGATTATAAAAATCCTTATCGAGGTCGAATATGCCTCGAGGGGCGGCCGACCTTCGAGCCATTCGCGGCACGACGCCTCATTCGTTTTATCCCTCGATAACTCGTATCAACTGCCAGCTCTGCTTACAACATATAAATCGTCGACGAGAGATGCAATACAATTCCATACAAACAGTCTTGGTACGGAAAGCGCCGCTATCATTAAACGACACCGACAATCCTTCATTGCCGTTGTCCACATGTCGGCGGAGTTCTTACGAGTCACCTGTCGAGCTCGTTAATTCTTTCGAACATCCATCCCGCGCCCGATTCACGAGGTTCACGATGTAAATATTCGTCTTACAATTTAAATCTCCCATTCCTCTACGAGTTGTTGAGCAGTAACCGTTATTTTTTTTTCTGCCATTATTTTTGCGATAAAAAATTTGATTAGTAAAAATGTTCGACAATTATATTCAATTTCTTTTTTCAGTTCTTGCTTGGGTCAGATAATGTTGATTTCGCTTCGCAACAGCGAGCGTAGAAATGAAAAATGGATAAATTTTAATTGTCGGTTTCGAGTCAATCGTTTATCGAGCTTGGATGTCGTCGATGTCATTAAATTTATTGCGTCTCGTGTTGTCGATCGGAGAGAATAAGATAGCGATGAGCCGGGGAGAATCGGCAGGGATGCTGGACAAACTATCGGATTCGCGTGTTCGCCTCGATCGGTAAGGAGGAGCATGTTCTCCGTCTTCGGGTTGGATTACTCGACTGTTTCCCCGAGAATTTGAGGGCGGATCCATTAAGGTGATGGAGAGAACGTCGCAGACGGTGTGTCTCCTCGTCGCCCACCTGCCAGCCGGACAGAATTCCGATAACGATAATATTATCATTGAATATTCGCCAGACGCGAAGACACCCGCGGCTCTGAGAATGTTGTCACAACGTCGTACGATAATCGAATCTCTGCGTTATACATCTTTTAGACGTTATTTTGTTATCTGTTTTGTTTTATCAAAAATAAATAAATATGAGTTGTGACAAAAAGATAACGATAGAAGAATGTAGATAGATATTTATTTCTGTGTACCCTTTGAGGGTTCTTACACTACGCCCCGCTATACATTTTTCCCTGTATCAATTAATTTCCTTATAATAATCACCTGTCCCTTGTCTCATCATTACGCTTACCCTACACTGAATCAAAATCCGCTCGCCGGCTGCGAAAAAAATTTGTTTTTATTTCAATTCTTCCTTCAATTCTTACAATTCCATATGATATTGAAACACCGACCGCAAGACTGTCAAGATGAAATGTTATCGTTTCAATCCAGAATGTACAGAAATAACAATTCTTGTCTTTCGCAGCCCATAAGCGAATTTTATTTGAGTCATTAATATTTAACTAATCAACTGACATCCTTAATTTAATAAATTAATGAGCACTCGAACTTCCTAAAGCTTCAATTCTAGTTTATTTTTTAACTCCAAATCGTATCTTTCGAAACTTCCTTAAGTAATAAGCTGGTAGGTTATTTACCGAAAAGTTCGTAACGAGGATGTACGCTTGGTTGTAAAGCATTAGAGTCGTGCAAATTACCAACCGAGCTCGCAACTACCAACGCACCGTCCCATCGCACAATGCGTACCGCGCTTCGTAACGAGCTTACACATCCAATTATGTAACAACGACATTTTCGTGGAATCTGTTGTCTCTGGACTCAGAGTAAAAGGGGTAAACTCTGATATTCCGCGGAACGGACGACGATGTTTAATTGAGTGGGCGGAATCCGGAGGCTGCACCGCGCACGGATGAAAGGGCGTTTTCTGACTCAGCGAGCAAGCCGAACTGTCACTCTGATTCTGCGAACAAAATTCCGTCGTACGATTAATAACGATAAATTATTAAATTAATTGTGGATTTTTTTATTTGTTTTTTTTTGCAGACCGTGGATGCAGCCGGGGGTCGGAGGTGGAGGTGGGGGAGGCCACGTGGTTGGGGCACCGATCGCTACGGGCGATGACGAGGCACCGAAAGATCCTGGTGCTCGGATCACCCATCAGTCCTACACGGAGAAAGATTACGAAGGTATAGAGAAAAAAAGAAAAATTAAAACCGTAAAATTAATATTAATGTATCAGCTCGAAAACATTTTTCTTATTTATTCAAATAAAGATCCCACGATAATTTAACTGTATATAGTCTGCGTCTTCAAAAATACGATTTATTTAGATTAAGATAATCTATTTCCGCGAATCGGAAATTTTGCTGAACTCAGAAATCATATTTTCATATCCAGAAGCTTGGAAGATTAAATAAAACGTAATTTTTCGTCCCGATAAACTATCCACGTTTCTTTTGTAAATAAAAAGGTAGTTTTTGTATCGGGTTAATGGTTTTCCGTTTATTCATCGAATTTCAATAAATCCTGATATAAAATCTCTCTGATGTCGAATCCTCGTTGCGATGTGCGTGCCGGCGCCGTTTAGCGATATCTCACATCAGCGTTGCTGTTTATACTGTAGGTCAGCACGAGCAGGCTGTCGGGGCTTCGTTGCTGTGCCCACAGTCGTTCTCCCGGTGTGCAGGCCTTTCTCGCACCACCGATGATCCAAGCTGCATGGGGAGGCTTCGAAAATCGTTAACCCTTTGACCTAGCCACGATACCGGCCGCGCTCCGGGCGCGCTGACCTCGGCATCGTTAATTGTGCATGGTCATAAACGCGCGTGGCCGGGACTGACAAATCGGGCTACCTCGAACTATTAGGTCCCGCCTACGGCGCGCCCGACACGCGGCCCTTGAAAGCCGCCAACGAACTTCCCTCGTTATCGGATAACGCTTACGGAAGCCATAATCAATGACTGTTCGAGTTCCTGAATTCAAGGATAAAACGCGGTTTTGCTTGGCTAGCTAATTCCGGTACAGATTTGACTTTGCCCGAATCTTCGAATCTGCTGGATCGAAAAGTAAATAAAAATCTCTCGTAACGTATCACGATCCAATTAGGGAAATCTTGGATTGTATTTTTAGAAACTGGGTACCCCAGTTTTGAGAATATTGGAAAGATCTACTTTGTGTGGTTTTGCCGATCACATTTAACTCTTAAAAAATCTGTGCCATCGATTTCAATCAGCTGGGTCGCGAACTCAAGAAAATATCTCGTTTGCGAATCTTGACACAATTTAGTAGCACCCGGATGTAGTTTTTAGAATAGGAAGGCGATTCCAAAAATTACAACTAGATCGCAAAATCAAACGATATAACGTGATCCAATTTAGGAGCTCGCGGAAGAAATGTGGGAGCTAAAAGTGGAAACACAAATGTGAATTGTCGACAAGGTAATGTGGATTGTGTTTCAGGTCACAGGGCGCACACGGTCTACGTGATTCCCGGTGAGCGACGACATCGGCGACACCACAAGCATCATCACTCTAACCGTCAATCATATACGGGAAGCAAGGAGGAAGCCGACAATGACCGACCCAGTAAGTGGAATTTCCAACCAAGAACCGATCATACGAGCACACCTCATCAATATCGCGATTTCAGCTGTTCCGTCCTCTCTGGTAAAACTTTTTTCAAACGACGTATGAGACAGGTCTTATGTTAGAATGACATTGACGTCAGGCTTAGCAAAAAGAAATATTTACTTCGCCAATGGAACTTCGTTTCTATCAGCTTCTGATCTCGCCATGCGTGTCTCGCATCTTCGTTTACGCGGCTCACATGGAGTCCTCATCGTGTCGACACAAATCCCGAGAGGTTAACGTGTCCGGATGTCCACGCATGTTACCAGCCACCAAAGTTTCGCACGGTCGAAGAACGGGATCGGAGAACTGGCCCTGCAAGATTCCATCGCCGTTAACAATTCCACCTCCCACGAAATAAATGTCCCTCGCCGAGAACGAGAAGATTGCTTACGGTAATCTTCAAAGTCATTTGCGCGCTGTCCGGTTCCAGCGAAACAGCGTTAATGCTGGCAGTAATTGTCAAGTGGCTATCAAGTAAGACCCACGCGTTTTATGAACATTCCGGATACGTCGATGGACTCGTATTCCCAGCGGTTCATGTGCATCTGCGTACAGTTTTTGAGTCTACAAAACTGCGTCGAAGGAAATTCGATCCGGGAATGCAGCATCCATTCCTGTCGCCCGTGATTCTATAAAATCCGACTACCATTCCGAAGATTCCGGATACGTCGATGGACTCGCATTCCCAGCTGACGGTTGATGTAGCTCTTCGTACAGTTCTTCGTCTACGAAACACCGATGAAGGAAATTCGATCCGGGAATTCAACATTAATTCCTGTATCCCTCAACTTTATAAACCAGACCCTAAAATATGAATTCCATGAGAGATGATGCAATCCGAGATAATTTTTATAGCAGAGCATTGTAGTCCAATGTAATCGGGGTCAAGTTTTTTAAGTTCTGTAGTTATCTTCCGTTGAAAGAGGACTTTCTCGAGGAAACAGATTACCCCAACGGTGGATAAAACTCCGGAATTTTCCGGCGACAAGTGGTAAACAGGTGGCGTGTTTACCTGACCGCTCTTCCTCCAATGTGGGTCGCGATCAAGATGACGTGGCAACGAGCCAACACCACTTTGCTGTCGGCTGTTTACCCCGAAAACCACGAACCCTCCTACCCTGGAGTGACTAGAGTGCCCTGGCGCGAGTATATGCCGATATCGGCGAGGCGTCGAACAACGTTGAAACTCGCCCAACCAACCGCGACACCAAAAGCTTCCAGCGGATGCGACACTTCGCCCAATTCCAGAGACATTGACAACGATAATCGATCCTTGCGCCACAAAGGATGAAGCGGCGTTCGCTCTCGTGACGAGCAAGGCCGGGATGTCCAAAAATCGACCGACAACGATCATATTCGGGCTTCGAAAACAAATAAAGATTTCCTACCTGCAACACCTTTCCAATTTCGGGCCTTAAGTAGATACTTTTCAGGCCGACATATCGACATTTATCTAGACCAGCGGTTCTTAACTTGGGGTCCATAGACCCCCAAAATACACGAGGGCCCCCCTGTGGACCCCCAAGGTTAAGAACCACTGATCTAGACGTACAATAGCGGGCTTTTCATTTCGTTGACGTTGCAGGACAATTGGTGATGGCACGGAGGGGTCGCCTCGCTAGCATCTGCGACCCCGACGGCGAGACTATATGTAAGCCAGCCTCATTATAAAAGTTTTACGTTCAAAATGCATCTATCCCAAAAAAAAAGTAAAAACAAAAATCTACATAGTCGGAAAAACCCCAATATATCGAGCACTTTATGCATAATTGCGCTGAAATTAATTTTTTCGTCACAATCAAAAAATAAAAAATGTTTTACACATCTGAATGTACAAAAAATGAAAAAAGGTCTATTGGATCGATTTTTTATGTCAAATTTGACCCTGTCTTGCTGAAATTTTCGCATTTTTTAATATATCACAATTTTCATTCGATAGTTTCGTACATTTTGATGTCACAAGTTCAATCACCGTTACGCTATGCATTCACACAAAGCGATCGATGTGTAAAATCATTACGATCATTGAATACCATAGCATGCGATTGCTAGATGTTCGATCTACCTGTTTCTCCGCTCTATATCGATTTCTTTCACATCGTTGGATTAAATCATCATGCAATAACGCTCGGTTTTCACTAAAATGCCACTGTTGTACTCGCGTTAATCATGAGCTGACACGGAACGAAATTTCCAACACAATCGCCACATGCGCGAGTACGCAATTGTTTTTCATTTATTTTACAGATTCTCATGGCTGGCTGTAGGTTCATATCTCCGTCATACATACTACGTATATATATACATGTATATTACTCGCCGATGTTCGTTTTTGCTATCTCCACTACACCTGGTCTTATACTACATAACGGGAGCGAATCAGCCGCACAATAAAAAGCCTTTTGATGTCGAAAAATCAATTTCCACTTTCATTAAGTGTTTTGTTTTAACTCCTGCCCGGAATGAAAATGTCTACCGTGCCAGAATTGGGTTTTTTCTCAAAAATGATTCAGAAAAAAACACGGTTGCACACAAGAGTGTGACAGAGTAGCGGAAGGGTCAACCGTGCTCAGGCGAACGTGAAAGGAGGGGTGATTCGCTCGCCTACATTTACATCGCATAGCTTGTCCTCAAAGTTCTATATTTACCTATCCCGGCGATTATTAGCGATCGAAATGAATCACACGCGTACTTGCTAATCTCTCTATTATTATTTTCCTTTCTTTCTTATATCTACCATTTCAGTCACTCCGCCGGCACAGAGGGTGCAATTTATTCTGGGGGAGGAAGTCGGCGACGATGCGCACGAGTCGCATCCCCTGTTCTCGGAGATGGAGGAGCTCGTCAGGGACGGCGACGAGATGGAGTGGAAGGAAACGGCCAGGTATTGCATCGTTTGGACATTGTCCAGATAAACCTGAACGCACAGAACGGTGGATCAGATTTCTTTATTGTACGAGTGGACAGTGGAGATTCAATCTCCTCCTTCTTGTCGAATAAAGCCCGGCAATATTTGATTTCCCGATGTTTATCTTGGGGATTAAATTAGGTGGATCAAATTTGAGGAGGACGTCGAAGAGGGCGGTAACCGATGGAGCAAACCCCACGTCGCTACACTGTCGCTGCACTCGCTGTTCGAGCTACGAAGTTTACTGCTCAACGGGACGGTAATGCTCGACATGGAGGCGAGCAGTCTCGAGCAAATTGCTGATCTCGTGCTGGACAACATGATCGGCAAGGGTGTCCTACCGATGGAGGCAAGAGAAAAGGTCAGAACCTTTTGCGCTTGCATCGACGAGACTGAGTTATTCTGAGCTCGGGAACTTGTCGGCGAAAATTGTAGAAATTCACCGCTAAAATGAAGGCCAATTTTTTTTAAGCGCCTATGAGTGAATCGATTCATTGGCATTGATTGTTGCACGGTGACAATATTGTTAATATAGGCACAAAAGTTTGTTTCGCATTGTAAAATGACTGCTATGATTGATAAACATAGTTATATCGCTGTTATATAGAACGGTTTTAAATGTCATTCCGATGGTAGCAGAGAGGTCACCTGCACATTTGTTGCTCCCGATAGAACAAAGCCGATAAATTTTATCCTGCTGCGTCAATTTAGAATTTTTTTTTTTCGATTTGTAGGTCAAATGACGACCGTTAATTGCACGGGACGTCATAGATTTTGCCGCTTCTTTGTGCCCTGTTTGCCTCTGCACTGTAAAAATAAATTGGAAATTTAATGAACTGGAACTTGATATTTACTTGCATTACTTACTTTAATTGACCATTAATGTACTTTTTCGGAAAAAGAAAATAGCAGATATTACAATAACAAATCTTTTGCCTGGCATTTACAAAAATGTTCATTAAAAATAAAAGCAAAAAAGCTTCCAATACCGTTTATTCATTTGCAAACTAAATTTGTATACCGTGTGCTTTATATATATGTAACAATTTTTTTTTCATGTCGCCGGTCGACCTGCACATAACAGGTGCGAGAAGCTTTGCTGGTGAGACATCGACACCAACACGAGAGGCGCAAAGACAACAACATGTCGAGGCTACCGATAATCAGATCCCTGGCCGATATAGGAAGGAATCATTCCTCGTCAAAGAGTGAGTCCAATTTTGTTAAAAAAAAATCAACTAAATACAAATTTTTACAAAAAGATGATAAAAATGTTGATAGTCGACAGGCGCGTTCAACGATGATACGAGAATAGTCGTATCTCGGTAGCTTTTTTATATATATTTTTTAGATAATTAGAAAAATTAAACCAAGGAGAGTTACCTAAGTGGAGACGCATGCGCGCGATTTTCAAGCCCACGCGAATAGAGACGAAATATACAAATTAAAAAATTTATTTACTTCTTCCACCATTTTCACTGTATAAAATTGTGAGCGCGAGCCGACGAGGCAGCAAAAAAGAGTCGTTCGACTTGTTAACCGTCGATCCTCATGGCCGAATTCCTTCACGTTTTATTTTTTTATTCTTGCGCCTTCTACCCTTCGTCTCTTCACTGTCGTGATTCCAATCCCTTGTACTTCGAATTATTTTCATCTTATTTGATTTTTCTTTTAAAAAAAAGTTACCATTCTCAGTTGAAGTTTTTGTCTTTAATTTGGACTCCCCGTTTAGATTGTTTTTTAAAGATTTTTTTACAATTTTACGTTGTTTTTTTGAAAAAATATTTTTTATCACGTTTATTTTCATTAAGTTACACGACGTTTGCAGAAAATAATTTTAAACGGGGCGTTATGCCTCGAACGTTTTCAGATTGTGACTGTTCATGTGGTATGCAACGTTTGTTGACGTCAGATTTGCAGGAGCGTCCACCGGGCGAAGGCGTTGACGCTTACGCGCCAGCCTCCGTGGCTCGAAGTACGAGCTGCCCAAATCAAAATACTGCACTCATCTCCAAAGAGGCCAAAGACCTAAAAGGGCCTTACCTCCTGGTACCAGGTACCGACAGAATTAAGCCAGTCTCGCTTGACGACGATAAATCTCTTCATACGTCGTGCTGCGGTCATGCTTCGAAGGTTGATCGTGCTTTGTGCCAATTAAAACGCTGTGTCGAGCTAAAAAAAAATTAACATCCAATCAAATTTCGATTTCACGGATCGCTGGTTGTCGGATCAAATCGCAAATTCTTTGCGAGAAAAAATAGTAAAAACATTAGAGATTTTTGAATTAATAATTTGGTCAGTTATATACTGACAATAAATATGCCGACGATATATATGGAACTTTGAATATCTGATATATTCATCTAATATATTTTGTTTAAAAAATTAATAGATCAAAAAAATCTCGATAAAACGGCGTTAGAAAAAAGTTCTAATTTTGGCGAATCGACGCTAATCTCTAGCCTAATCCGTAATCAACGAAACAGCGATCCGTTGATTCGGGTTTTTGTCATGTACATTTAACCATCGTTCGTAGACGTTAATAGCTCGTCGCTCAGTTGCTTCCTCGCTAACTAACTCGACTAACCCCCATGTGTACCTCGTGCCTTCAAGGCTTGCACCAATTAGCTATTAGTTCGTTCGGCCACTGTCAATGTTACGATCGCGAGATCATTGGGTACAATTTACCTATTAAAACTACGCACGGTCCAAGCGTCAAGTTCACGTTGCAGAACATGCACCGTAAATAAAATTTATTTGATGCAAGAGGATGCTTTTGCAGCAAGTGGATTGTCATTTCCCGCAGATGGAAATCGTCTGGCATCAAATGGATTTTATTTAGTTTGTAATTCGACAACGAAAAAAAAAATTTCAACGAATGTGCGAAGTGTGCATCTCGACTTAGGTAAACAGAGCGGGAGGGGAGGGTTTGTTTTAATCCGAAAAATTAATTTCTCATCGTAATACTTGTCATCTTCTACGAGGAGTCTTGACCGATATATTTGTTGTTTCGTCAGCTGAAATCAGCACACCACATGTAATAGGATTCACGACGTGGTTCGCCATGTGTCGGCTCAAAGGTCAGAGGCTCACGTTGCTCTTATCGATGGATTCATTCGATATTATTATCTATCAATTATTATTATTATTTTTTTCTAATTTCAATACACCTTATTTTTATTTTCAATAATCGATCCACTGGTCACTTTCCTCATTTTGTCACGACCGAATCGACGGCGCTGTTCTGTACATTTGAAGATACCATTAACATAACGAAAATATCGATAGATGCCATTTTTCCCAATTTCGCGGCCTTGTAAGTTTTGAAAAAAAATTGAAAATAATTTATGAATCTTATCCGAACTATCCTAATTTTTGTTTTTGTACTTTAGCTGCAAAGTAGCAGAATTCAATTGTTAAGTGTAGTTCGTAGATTCAAACCAGGCTTGGGACTAATAAATTTGGCAATTAAATTTTTTACACATTTTACAACCAAAATAATCATTTACTTATGTAATTATGTTTCTGGACGATAATATTAAATCTTACAAAAAATACAGAACAGCAAGACCCTTTGAGAACGATCACCTCGTGACTCTCGTAGATCTCAATCTATCGCCAAGTGTTTTCACGACCTATTCGTAACAAGAAAACACCGTATGAATTGTATATCTCTCTGCGTCTGTCTCTCCATTTTTATGATCTCTTGATGTTTAGAGTAGCCAAGCTCACAACTGTTGAGAATTTTTATGGGATAATCTTCACCGACGCATCGTGAAAAAACTCTCCGCAGTCTTTCTATTCAGCAAAATTATATACTTTGTAGA
Source organism: Stenichneumon culpator (assembly GCA_964017025.1). Taxonomy (NCBI): domain Eukaryota; kingdom Metazoa; phylum Arthropoda; class Insecta; order Hymenoptera; family Ichneumonidae; genus Stenichneumon; species Stenichneumon culpator. The sequence goes on along the minus strand of OZ024779.1, from coordinate 10,653,076 downwards.
TTTTATATATGCCTACACATATATTGTCAACTTTTCACGATATTGGATCGTATTTACTAATTCTTTGCCTCGTATTTCATAAAAAAAAAAATTCTTCCAGCAAGAGCGTAGCATTAGCCAGTCCGCGATCTTCGAGTGTTTCGAGTATTAACAAAACGAGGCAAAAAAAATCTAAAAAAATTCACAGAGGTACTTGGCAATGTAGTTTTCACGATAGCCTGGATAAAAATTAATTACAAACGTCTATGTGGTTGTTCCAGCTAAATTAAGTACGTGAAGCGTTACCTATGTAATACGCTACAACTCTACACGCTAACGATCTAAAGCTTAAAAATATGATCTTCTTCTTAACACAGCACGCAAAAATCTCTATTTTCCTCTGTAAATATGACTATATTGTTATGTGGTGTTTCTTGTTTCGTGCTTCACAAAAAAACAAAAAAAAAACAAAAAAATATCGTAGTGGAGGAATCGAATTCGGCACCTGCGATCGCTACTTCTGGTGGGGCCGGACTCAATCCCGGCGGTGGTCGCTTCCTCGCTATTCCCGGCAACCCTGGTAACGGAATAAGCTTATTTGTGCTTGTAAAAACACTCTCCATACATTTAACATAGAAGTAGTTTAATTAACTGTAAAAATGCATCAACAACAAAATATCTTGTATTTGCCGCACAAACGCACACAACGTAATTTCAAACTCCTTGTAGCTTCCGGTACTATATAGTAATGTCATAACAGTTAATTTTAAGGAAAGGCTGGAATTTCACAAAAAAAAAAATCTTCATTTCGGTGCCACCGACAATTATTTGAACAAAAAAATCTATTGAAAGTTCCAAATTTCTGCCTCCCCTTAAGTGTCCCCCTGAGCGTGAAAAATTACGGGGTCGAGTACAGCTCGTCTATCGTCACCGATACTCATTAATTTTCGTATAATGCTCCTTTCGAGTGAAACGCGAGATGGAAAATATCAAATTGACACGCGATTGAACAGGACCCTTCGAAATTGGTAGTTTCGGTGAATTGGGTTTCCATGCTCGACACAAATCGCCTCTCCGCAAGGAGAAACCATTCGTAGAACAGAGTTTCGCGAGAGCCTGTCTGCCCAATATCGGGCTACTCTACTAGATTCAATGGAAGTCTCACTGGGCAATGTGCTCGATCGATTTGATTCGTCTAAGCCTCGAGCTCTTTCCGAACTATTGCCAACTTCGAGGAGGGTTGAATCGTTCGAATATCGAGAAATTCTCTGCATACAAATTCCTACCTCGAACAATCCTTTCGCTTGCAACTCAATAAACCCATCCCACTTTACCTCTTCATTTGCCAGCGCGCAATCATCAAAAAGTTCAATTATTGTCGAATGGTGATATAAATTTTTTTTTTATCATAGAGGTCTCTCAAAGTGTAATTTCTTCGATGGCATCGATAAAAATTGATTGCCAGCATCGATATTGTTGTTTTGGCTAACAAAAAATAACAAAATAGAAGGACCCAGTGCCGATTTTTCCTGATATTTGTCCGATTCGACTCCTGAACAAGATATATTAGAAAAATCGTATGCGATTGCAAGAAAGAAAATAGAAACGAAATTGGAATGGGCGATGGTTCGAGCAGAGCCGAACGCAGTAGGCAGTAAGCTAGATGAATTGCAGGCCAGGACCCAGGGAGTAACGGTATGGATAGGAGTCCGAGCAATGTGTCCATCAGCAGGAATCACAGTTCTTCCGGATTGGAGAACGGCGACGGCAATCACAAGGTACGATAAAATATCGGAATTAAAATGAATGTGCACATTCATTGGTAGCTCAAATGTGCGTGCAAACTCGTCACTCTTGCTCTCGGCGGCGGTACAATTGATAACGATTGCCGGGAATGAATTATACCCGCCACGAGAGGTGTGCGAGGGAACGGAGAACATTTTCCCAGCCGGTGTTGGCGCTGTTATGCGTGAGCAATTGTTTCGGATCGTTGTAGACCAAGAATGACAAGACAGAATCGTGCAAACTCTGGTATATTGAAAGCCCCGAGAACGCGTGCACATTGCACATTTTGATTTGCAGAGCAATACACAGTTCATGAGGAAGATACCAGCCGGTGCCGAGGCCAGCAATATTCTCGTTGGAGAAGTCGACTTCTTGGACAAACCCCTGTCGGCCTTCATAAGACTCACCCACGCTGGCATGATGGGTGATCTCACCGAGGTCCCCGTACCTACCAGATTTATATTTGTGCTCCTGGGACCAACGGTAATTTTTTTTCAAATTCTTAGTTACATTACTTAAAAAATATCTAACGTTTGCCAATTTTTGTATTCAAATTCGAGCTCAAATTTGTACTCCTGGGAACAACGGTAGAAAAACGCTTTTCGAAATTCTTAATTACATTACTAATAAAATCCCTAACATGCGCCAATGTTTTTATTGAAATTTGACATCACCTTTTTACTGAAATTTAAACTGAAATTTGTAGAGAAATTGCAGTTGATATTTGTACGTAAATTCGAGTTAAAGTTTGTACCGCAGCGGGCACTCAAATTTTTGCCTGAATTTCAAACTAAAATTGGCTTCCCGTTTGATAGAATTCGACGGGTAAATGGACGACAAAAATTTTCATCTCTCCGGCCATTAACAATTCCATCACGCGGCCGGTGTAAAAGGCAATTTAAGGAATAGTCCCAGCGGGAAGATCCCCGGTTCCCGGTGCCGGTTTGCCGGTGCTCGCGCTCCGACAAACATTTCCCTCCATCCTTCAGCCCCGGGCTATTTTCCTGCCTCTTTATTGTATTTTCTCTCCGCGGACTACTCGACGAGCCGTCACGTACTCTTGACACTGGCTGCGAGCGTTCTTCCGCCGGGATATATGAATAACCCGACGAGAGAACCGGAGACACGAGTGAGAAGGGTGGAAAACCTTGATGAGGTGTGAACCGAGTATAGTCGTTAGTTGCGACATCGGAAGAAACGCAGGACTGGGGGAGAACCCGCGTAAGCCTCAACCGTACGCGTTCACCATTGTCGCTTCTCCACTTTTCGTATTTCTCCTGTTCTTTGTCCCTGAGCCTGGCCAGGCTCACGCACGGCTTTATCACGTATCCGCCGCACAGCCCTCACCCTTATCCTCCCCATCTGTAGGAGGGGCGAAGGAAAGCTATAACTGGGCGAGTGAACGAGAAAAGTAGGATTTATACATCATGCTGGAAAGAAACCATCGAGGGTCGGATTCGCAAAGGGCGTGGCAACTCCGTGGGAACGAAAAAATACATTTTTATTGACTTCGAAGAAGTTTTTATTTCAATGACTTTTAAATCAGTTTTTCGTTTTTTCCAAAGGCGAAAGAACTTTAAAGAAAATCGATCAATACTCAGCTACAGTTTACAGATTGTGGGAAATGTTATCGGCGATTGCGGGAATTTGGTGAGCCTTCGATTAAAGCATTAAAGAAGAAAATCTGTATAGAACAGTTTTGATTGATAGTTTGTTAAAAAGCTATTAACATATTTCGATAAGAAAAATTTTAATTGATGTTCCTAAATATTTTTTAATAAACTACCAATCGAAACTGTGCTATACAGATTTTGTTTTTTTTTTATTACGGTCAAGTAACGACGTGTAAAACATGTATTCGCCGTTGACGGCGAATGAATTTTTCAAACGTCGTTACTTTTCTCAAATAAAAAAAAATATACCGGTAAGCCAAGCATCGAAATGAAGGGAAGAAAGGGACTTATGGAACTTCCATCCCCCCTGGAATGTAATTTCCGCAGGCGCGATCCCGAGGGCTGCGAAAGCTGTAACTCGTGCCATATAAATGTCACCTTCTCTCACAGTTGTTAACCCCGTGGGAACTTATAAAAAGTAACTTGGCAAAAAATAACGCGTTATCCAAAGTTTTAAGTTTATTTTTCGCTGAGGCAATCTGCCGCCCTCAAACATTTGAAAAATGAATTACCGGCAAGTCTTCGAATAAAAAAAAATTAATCTGTAGCCCGGTCCATTCAATAACCACCGACCATTAATTTAACCGAAGTCCTATAATGTGCCCTCCGATATGATAAAACTGCTAAATATTCGCCCGATCCATGTATCATTGATTTACGTCGTACTCGAGGTGGTCCATTTTCGTCATTGTTGCCCTACAACGTATTTACGTCTTTAAATTACATTTAAAAAAAATTATTCATATTCTTTTCGATCATACAGCAGTAATAAAAAAGTTAACTATACATCCATTCCATAATCACCGACCGTTAATTTAACTGTGGTCCTAAAATGTGTCCTACGACAGGGTAAAGTGTTAAACATGGTCCAGTCATATTCATAATTTTGCCCACCGACCCATTGACGCCCTTTATGATTTCATTAAAATTAATTTATTTTCTTTCTGATCGTAGGGCGGTATCTCGGGCTTCCACGAAATCGGCAGAGCAATGGCGACGCTGATGTCGGACGAGGTCTTCCACGACGTGGCCTACAAGGCCAAGAATCGAAATCACCTTTTGGCCGGAGTCGACGAGTTCCTCGACGCTGTCACGGTGCTACCACCTGGCGAATGGGACCCGACGATCAGGATAGAACCACCGGCAGCGATTCCGTCACAGGTGCATTTATACAAAATATTTTTTTTTCTTACTACTGAACGCCGATCCGCATTATGCAACACCATTGAAAAATGAAAGACAATGTACGTAACTTTAAAAATATCTCAGGACACTAGGAAGAGGCCGAAGGAGGAAAAGCCCAAGGAGGAAGTGGACGAGGAGGCCGACGAGCAGAAGCTTCGCGAGGAATCGGGCCTCTCGAGAACCGGTCGACTGTTCGGCGGTCTCATTAATGATATCAAAAGAAAAGCTCCCTTCTATCTGTCCGACTTCAAAGACGCCCTCGCACTCCAGTGCATAGCCTCATTCATATTTCTCTACTTCGCGTGTCTCTCGCCTATAATCACATTCGGCGGACTCCTGAGCGAGGCAACCGGCAAAAACATGGCCGCCATGGAGTCGCTCGTTTCCGGTTTCGTCTGCGGTATCGGTTACGGCTTTTTCTCCGGTCAACCCCTTACGATTCTCGGATCCACCGGACCTGTTCTTGTCTTCGAGACGATAGTCTACAAATTTTGCGAGTGAGTGAAAAAAAGCAAAAAAATTACTATATTAATAACATTTTTTTCCAAAAGCTAGAAAAGAACGTATTATTTTTTTTATCATCAATATTTGTATTTTATATATATTTTTAATATTATTAATTAACGTATCGTTATTTTTCCTCATTGTGTGAAGCGGGGCTTTTTTTAAATCCCATTGATGATTGAGTTTTCGTTTTTTCGCAGGGAAACAAACTGGGATTACATGTCCTTCAGATTCTGGATTGGTTCTTGGATAGCGGTGATCCTCCTGATCCTTGTGGCGATCGACGCCAGTGCTCTCGTCTGTTACATAACTCGCTTCACCGAGGAGAACTTTGCAACTCTGATCGCCTTTATCTTCATCTACAAGGTAAATTAAACTTCGTCCGGTTTATTGAGTTAAAGGGCAATTTACGCCGTTCGGCTTCTCCTCGGCGTCACCTAAAGCCCCATTTTCCGCACTCATTTCGATGCAGGATAAATCGTCGAGATTCTGGATAAGACCCGACGAGCCCCCGGTCTGCCTCCTTTACCGATCCTTTCCTACATCCGAAAGTACTTTTCTGTACTGTGCATTTCTTTCTCTATTCCTCATTTCTTTCACTACTCTTCATGTCTTTTTCTACGCTTGATTTATTTCTCTACTCTTCATGTCTTTCTCTATACTTGATTTCTTTCTCTATTCTTCATTTCCTACGGTTCTCGCACGTGCGTTTGCCCTCGTGTCGTGACTGCGAAGTTCTGATTCGAATTCATTGACCCCAAAGCCTCAATTACTTTCTCTATCTAATGAAACTCGCCATCCCTCCTCAGCAACCCTTGTTCCTCTCGTCGGCGAAGCAATCGCCTCGGGTTTAACCCGAGCGTTAGCGTAATTGAATTCCGCTCAACTTCCTCTTTTATCTCAACGCCTACAGCTTAGTGCATTCTTCTCTGTTATTTCCATCGTTGGGCGATAATTACGCAAACTTATTTAATCCCTTCATCATCGTTCGTTTACTGCCTTGATGATCAGATTCTTCGAGCCGGTTCCTCTGAGGTGGCAAAACTGTTGATGTCTTCAGTCAGGAATCCCTCGAGATGTTTTATCCACACCATCGACTTTGGCATCAATATTTTAAAAAATGGCGCCTTGATATCAAATTACTGATACAAAAGATTTGGTCTCTTCAAGCGCGTCGGATGGATGAGAATCTGATGTTTTCGCAATTTGCGATGACGAAGAAATTTTTGTCGAATTTCTTTTTCTACACTCTCGATGTACTGTAGAGTTCGAGATTGAAAGTCCATTCGAGGCCTCCCCAAGGAGCTTCGTGAGCGCGCGAGTGCAGACCTTGACGAACGCGTAGCTCGAGAGTTCGCTGGAAATAATTTGACCTAGGCAGAGTATATGCGCTCCGCGTGTTTAATTGCGTCTCTCCTGGTCGAGTTCACCGGGACGATTTTGCAGTATCAGCGAGGCAGGGAATATCTGGGTCGATTGCGTCGACTGATCGTAGCAGTGATACAATCTCGTCAAGGCTACCGCTTTCTTGAGGTGAAGTACGCGCCAAGTGAGCCGCGGCAGTTGCGAATTGGGACGAAAGAGGAGTGTCAATAATAAGAAAACAGAGTTTAATGGCGCTTTTGACTTTATCCTGGATGCAAACACTCTCGGAGGAAATACGCAAACAGTTTTTCCTTACCGACCGAGGAGTCGCGTTCGATATTGAGGACTGCGAAATGCCGCGGTCGGTAACGAATCGCATCCCCTGTTCTGTGCGGCCAACGATTTGAACGATGGCAAATTTGAATTTCGAGCCACTAAGTTTCTGAGAAAATAGGAAAATCGATTTGTTATCGACTGAGCGCGGTGACAAAATTTTTGCCGAAAATCTACAACATTTTAACTGACGATTGTTTTCGTTCTTCGCAGGCAGTCGAGAACGTTCTGTCGATCGGGAAGAAGTTTCCCCTGAATACTCACAGAAACGAGACTCTGAACTACGACTGCTGGTGCAAACCGCCGAACAACACTTTCACAACATTTGCGAACAGCTACGCCGACGTTAACTGGACCTCGTTGGATGTTGTCTCTTGCCAGGTGAGAAAACAAACTACTACAAACTGATAGAAATAATACCATTAACAGCTCGACTGGTTTTGCTGGTTTACAGTCGAAACGGTGTTTTTTTAAAAATCCAATCGACTCTTTTCGCACTCAGCATTCTCTACAACAATCACGAAAATGCAGTGATTGAAACAGATAGTGAGAGAACTCGATAAATAAGTCTCGTATTCTTTTACTACCTATTTCACGCCTCTCTCACATCTCGAGGAGCGAGTGTTTTTTGTTATGGCAGATTAGGAACCTCGGAAGGTTCTTCGAGCCAAAGCGAACGAGTTAAAAAACTTCTGATGAAAAAAAATGGAACAATTTTATTTTTTTTAGAAATATAATGGCATCCATTTCAGGGACGGATGTTCGACACCTCACTACGTTCCCGATGTGTTCCTCATGTCCATTATTCACTAGAAATAATACCACTAACTGCCCGACTGGTTCTGGTGTTATACAGTAAAAACTATTTTTTAAATTTCATTCGACTCTTTTCGCACTCAGCATTGCCTACAACAATCTCGAACATGCAGTGCTAGAAACAGGTGGTGAAAGAATTCGATAAATAATTCCAACGACTGCTCGATACTCTCGTACTCTTTTACGACCCGTTTCACGACCCTCTATACATCACGAGAAGAAAGCGTTTTTTTTATTAAGGCAAATTACGGACCTCGGAAGCGACAACAGTCATCCTCGAGCCACAGCGAACGAGTGCAATAACTGTTGTTGAAAAAAATAGTCATCATCTTTATTTTTTTTAGAAATACAATGGCACCCTTTTCGGGGACGGATGTTCGACACCCCATTACGTGCCCGACGTGTTTCTCATGTCCATTATCCTATTCATGGGAACTTTCTTGCTGTCCGTCGAGTTGAAGGACTTCAAGAACGCGCTGTTCTTTCCCTCGAAGGTGAAGCTTTGCAATATTTCCACTAAAGGAGACATTTTTTGTTTTGTTCCTATTGCAAATCTACTCACGATTGATCCGTCTTAACCAGGTACGACAAATCGTAAGCGATTTCGCTGTCATCATAGCGATATTCTCGATGTCGGCTCTCGATTATTACGTTGGCATTGCCACGCCGAAGCTCGAGGTTCCCGCTGAATTCAAGCCGACCTTGGACGGAAGAGGCTGGATCATCTGGCCGTTTCAGCGCAATCCATGGTGGAGCGCGCTTGTGGCCTTTTTGCCCGCTTTACTGGGCACCATATTGATTTTCATGGATCAACAGATCACCGCTGTCATCGTTAATAGAAAAGAAAATAAGCTCAAGGTAGATTTTCCATTTTATTTCTCCACAGATCACATTGTAACTTCATTGAAAAGTTAACAATGATGAATGGTTTTTTTTTTTTACTTTGATTGCATTTTTCCATCAACCACTGCAAAAAAATGGTAATATCGCAGAAAGGATGCGGCTATCATCTGGACCTTTTCGTCCTGGCGGTCTTGATCGAGATCTGTTCGGTGATGGGACTTCCGTGGTTCGTCGCTGCAACGGTGCTGTCGATAAATCACGTTAATTCGTTGAAGCTGGAGTCCGAATGCGCAGCACCAGGTGAAAAGCCCCGATTCCTCGGAGTTCGGGAGCAGCGAGTAACGCACATCCTAATCTTCCTCATGATCGGTTGTTCGGTGTTATTGACACCGATGCTCAGACACATACCGATGCCGGTGCTTTTCGGCGTTTTTCTTTACATGGGCGTCGCGTCCCTTAAAGGCCTCCAATTCTTTGACAGAATACTCATCATGCTGATGCCCGTCAAATATCAGCCAGACTACATGTTCCTTCGACAGGTGAGAACCGAATTCCCCGTTCAAACTTAAATTTGAACTTGATTTGCCTACTCAACTTGGCGAATCAGCTTTAGCTTAGTGAATCAACTTCAATCTGGTGAATCTAGTTCAACCTGACGAATCAAGTTCAACCTAGCGACTCAAGTTCAACCTGGCGAATCAAGTTTAATCTGGCGAATCAAGTTCAACCTGGCGACTTGTTTTGCCGATTCGAACTTGATTTGCCAAGTTAAACTTAATTCGTCAAGTTGGACTTGGTTCGCCAGGTTGAACTTGATTCGTCAGGGTCAACTTGATTCGCCAGGTTGAACTTGATTCGTCAGGGTCAACTTGATTCGCCAGCTTGAACTTGATTCGTCAAGTTGAACTTGAGTTCAACAAAAAAATCTAACTTTTCTCCATAAACAATTAATCGCTAACTATTGATCGAATTATTTCCTCAGGTACCGCTGAAGAGGGTCCACATGTTCACGGTCTTTCAACTGGCTTGTCTGGCCTGTCTTTGGACCATCAAGTCCTTCAGCAGCACGTCCATTCTCTTCCCACTTATGGTGATTAAACGAAAGAAAAAACATCTTTTCCGTCGACTATTGCTTATCGAATTATCGTACAATTTTACAATTTCAGCTTGTCGTTATGATTGGAATTCGTAAGTCTCTCGATCTCATCTTCACCCAACGGGAGCTCAAGATATTGGACGACGTGATGCCGGAGCCTAGTAAGAAGCACGCCCACGATCTTCGCCAGTTGGAGAGTGGCGAGGTTAGCACCGTCACGCGAATACTGAGGGCTATAGTATGTCGCAAATAACCCGCGAGAAGTGACTCCGGGTCAGATGCTTGTCCCGTGGTCACTATAACGCTATGCGACTACGAAAAGGCGACGCTCTACGACGGAATGACGCCGGATCTATAAAATTCCCGTATCCCTTACATTTCCTACTCCTCAGTACTCTTCGTCAAAGAACGATAGAGGAAAATTTATTTGAACAGAAAGGAAAACAGAGAAACGAACAAATTAACGATAGAAACAACGTTATAGGACAACGAATCTATTAACGAACTACTCAGATTTTTATTGTCAAACTTTCACGAAAAAAAGGAACAGACTTTTCAATAGAAAGATCGTCCGTGGTATGAAGTATTCGATGCGTTGGCAAAAATATTGTATTTTTTTCGTGAAAATGACGAAAGACTATAAAATTGAATTGACAAACCCGTTGAAGATTTCAAAGAGCGTCACCGATCAGTATTAGAAGTTCGAGCGACAGATATATCGACTCGCCGAGCAATATTTGAAAAACTATTAAGTATGGTAGAAGATCCGAAGAAACAAGAAAATCATTAAGGGGGTAGCTTCGGGTGACGAAAAAAAAAAATCAGTGAAAATGACATTTTTGTAAACAAACAATCGCTCAATCTTGTACCTTTCTATAAAAACAATCGTAAATTGGAGTCCAAACTCATTAGAAAAAAAATTGTAAAAAAGAAGAAACAATTCAATTAAAATTGTATCTCATCGTCATATCCCCTTAATGGTTTGATCGAGTAAATTCGTAGCTAATTTTGTTGTTGATGATAAGACGCGAAGTATCCCAGACAGCACAAACGTCCAACTTCGTTGGAGTCGTCTGTAGAAAAAAATTTGGTGATAAATTTTGCGTGCGATAGAGAATTTTGCGATGAGGTTTGTGGCAATTTTTTTTTTTTTTTTTTTTTTTTTGAGCGCCACGTTTCTGCCGAAAATAGTAATCGGTGAGCGAGAGGCTCGCCCATCTGTTAATTAATTAAAGAGTCGATCACGTCGACGGCGTCATTGTTCGCAACGATCACCCTTGCACCGCAAAGCACGCGTGTTGTTATTATTGTTATTATTAATTATTATTATTATGTTTCTCCACCCATTTTCCGCTCCATCTCTCTATGCTCTATGTTGTATATTATACGAAATTATTACTATACATATATGTTCTTCTATCTACCCCAATTTTTTTTCCTCGTCGTATACATACGACCTATATGTTTCGTCATCAAATTTTAACCTGATACATATTTATCATTTGTCTTTTTGTCTATATGTATACGGCAGAGAAACACAGTCAATATACACGCACGTTGATTCAAACCACATATATAAATATTTACATATTATCATCGATAAGTGTTTTTTCACGATTTCCACGAAACATTAAACCAGTTTCGACTACAATACAAGCTCACTGAAAGCTCACTAGCAGTGTCGCTTTTGCGAAAAAAACACGAACACAAACCATAATTTTTATACTTACATTTCATATACACGATAGCACGCATTCGAAAGCGCGATTTCCCAACCCCCCGACCAGAGGAGACACACACGTGCACGCACAAGATTATCTCGAGGTATGCCGACCTTGGATTTTATAAATCTCGAGTCATAGTCAAGCTGAGGATAACTCTGAATTAGCATATTTATAACGAGTGAAGAAAATAGATAGAGAACGATTTTTTTTAAAGAGTCATAGAGAACGAGCTTCGCTTTCCGCTTATTTTAGTAAGACGATGAGTTTTAACGTGCGAGGGGAGTTAGTAGCGCTGCGCTCAATTTTTATTGATTTTTTTCGATAACTTCGAACGCTTCTCGGCGATTCATTCTTGTGGAAAGAATTTGTTTGTATTCTCCGAGTGTCAATACTATTTTTATTAGGATGAGACTATGTTGGGCAATGTAGATGAATAATTCCAAATACTAGCAACTTTTTAGAGGTGAAAGATTTTACTAAAAAGTGAGCTGTTTTTTTGTTTTTTTTTTTCTATAAGCATGTCGATGGGAAGCGCCACGAAGTAATTAATTTAATCATTAAAATGGACGATAATGATAATCGTAAAGCGTGTAGTGTGTGTGTGCGATGCGTAATTAAAAATCCCGCAGGAGCCGAGCAAAAAAATCGACTTTCCGTCATCGGGGAATCTTCAGATATCTCTGGCGAATGGAAACATAATGAAGATACCGTTGACGAGCATAAACATCAGCGAGGAGGTTAACAAGTCGGGAATCTGGAAGCAGGTCAACGACGGCAACTGCAATAATGAAAGCAAGGAACAGCATCACAAACAGCCGAAGATGATCAAGTATGGTTAAAAAAATAAATCAAACGATAATCATCACATGATCATCGCCTGTCATCCGAAACATCGTCACCACCGTCGTGATAGTCATCAACATCTTCTCATCGTCTTCGATCGTCCATAATTCATAGCACTCCGCACCTGCACACCATACACTTCGAACTTGCACCCTCGCACTCAAGAAGCTTGTTTTTAATCTCAATTTTATAATCCTACGATATAAATTCCGAAGTTCTACATAGTAACAGCTCCAATTGTACTCAATTTCTTAAAATTGGGGGAAAAAATGATACGATCATATCTGACTTTTAAAATCGAACACATTTTCCCTTTGAAACTTTTTTCTCCAGTGCGTACTTTGCGAATTACGAGCTGCTGAACTTCAGTTCAATCAGGCGAGGGCGTCAGGTGGCGCGACGTGCGCCCGAGCCTTCCGATTGGCTCGAACTTCAGAGGCTCGTCGACGCTCTCCCGAACAGGGCATCGTAGAAACAAGTTCCAAAGGAAAAGTATTTTCAGTTTTGAATGCTGATTACGACTGTAGCAGTTTTTAATTCATATTTTGATATATTTGGTAGAGTTGGAGTAATTAATATTCATTTGTTCTCAGATACTTTACTGATATAATTTGTAATTTTCTTTCTCCCCGATCGGGATGGCAACAGCGTGGGCAAGTCGAAGAAGCATTCCAAGAAGGACGGTGCGTTGCTACTGTCCGACGAGATGACCCGTTTGACGACGATGACCGAGGAGGACGACGAGGATGACAGTGGAATATCGATCAAGGTGACAAGCGTGAATGACTCTAGAGTGTAAACGAGGCGAGAGAAAAACGAAAAACTATTTCTGCGCGGCGATTGTGCGAGGGCGGCTACGAAGCGATCCAGGACTTTCGACTATCGACCTATCGACCCTATCATGCTACGCAAAAAAAAAAAAACCAGTCGTAGGTGACGATAACTGTAAGCAAGAAAATCACAAACGAGAAAAAGAGATCCGAGATAAGACAGAAATTCGAGCGAGCCGAAAAACGGCACGAGACCATTTTACCCGAGTTAACACCCGACCTTCTTATTCAGTGAGTAGACGGTATTAAATCCAAGGGAGAAAATTCGGCGCTTATAATTTTTGTTATAAAATAAGAGTTCGTACTCGAGACACCGATGCTTTACCTCTGCTTGAGAAACCAGCGAGAAGACTCGATCTTTGCGAAAGATTAGTTTATTCAAAAAAATGATTATAAGTCATCATAAAATCCATTTCAAATTTACTCAATTGACAATTGCCACAAAAAAGAAACTCGACGATTTTTTTCAAGTAAAATACATTCCAGTAATATTTGTTAGTAATTATTATCCGAAATATTTTGTATCTTTCGCGTCGAACGAATCTTCCTGAGTATTAAATTTTCATCGAAAATTTGTCGTTCCGTACCAAATCATCAGCACGTTTCATAATTTTTATGAATTTCGATATGTCGTATAGTAGAAAAAATCCATTTATTGTACCCCTGCATCGGACAGTGTGTCAGAGATATTGCCCCATCGGTGTTGGCTCTTTTAATCAAGCATGGCTAACCCAGCCAAAGTAGTTCGATTCCGAATGATCCATGAGAACGATTTTACCAGTTCGCACTGCCCTCTCGCTCCGGACAAACAGCACTGTCGACGACGCTTAATTTCCAATTTTTTTTTTTTTTTTTAGATAAAACAACATTACTTTAATCTTAATCCCGCTCCGCTCGCAAGCTTCTCGCCGTGATGATAAAAATGTATTTTAAATCTGCCCGCGGCAAAGGCGAAATTCCATGAGCATAAAAAAAAGATCCATATAGGGTCGAAAGAATTGTCAAGATTTTTTTTTTGGAATTCCATCGTTTTCAGGTCGATTTGATACGCTCGAAGGATTCATGCGGCGGGGGACCGTTCAAGTCGAACGGAACGACATCCGCCGAGACGTCAGTCTGAAGCTGATCGATTTCTTCGACTGAATTTGCAATACAACTCCTAGAAAAAAGAAAAAAAATACTCGTCTCGGCGTTCGAGCGGACTGACTGCTATCGGATTTGCCAAGATTTGTCGCGAACGAAGAAGAGGCAACTGAGAAAAACGATAACGCTCACAGCGGATCGGCGCGAGGAGCCAGAGCCACTTCCTACCTCGAGGATGTTTCATAATATTACGATAGTGATAATAAAAGAAGCAGAATGAAAGATACAAAGATAAATGATTTATTTTTTTCGTGTCTGTGTTTAAACGTGTAGAGTACGACGTATCGTTGAATGTACGTGCGTGTGTATGTGTGTAATAATTGTACGATTGTTGTAGATTTTTAATGGGGCACGTAATTGCGAAGAAAACCCCCCCGCGCGTCTGTGTGAGTGTGACGAAGCAGACATCGTGCAGATATTGGAAAAAAAAACTACGGACTCGTTAAATGATCTTGAATAAGTAGAAAAAAGGAGTCAGCACAGAATACGCCGAGGTCGGCCAGATCTCGAAAGCATTCTTACACACACGCGATAAAAAAAAAATCAACAATTCAGAAATATAAAAATTGTTAATGCCTGAAAAGAAGAAACCCAAAAGTCTTTCGGACTTTTTCCGACACACGAAGAGAATGATATATGTGACGAGGAAAAAGAAAACTATAATTTTTCTCTTCTACTTGTCTTTCCGAAAATGAATCGTCGCAATTGTTTTATTTGTTTCTTAGTTTTTTTACGAATCGCCGTTACGATATGTCGGTGTGTTCGTACGGTGGGCGAATGTTGCCCGCGGAACGAGAATAGTGGCGAAAGAACGTTTGATTTTTTTCTATCTTTTTAATATGGAAAAAATAACTTTTTTTTAAACGCCTTAATTGACGGTAGTTTGATCGGGAATCGCAAATGGCACTGCCGATTAAGTTATTTAAAATTAAAATTGTCGAAAAATTACATTTTTCATGGTCTTTCTGTTGACCTATGACGCGATCATTTCCTCACAATTGTCACAGCGTAAGAATTTCTATTTCAAGTAAGAAAAATAAATATAAAATAAAATCGCGCGAGCTCGGAAATAGAGAAGAAAAGCGCCAGAAATTACCTCGAATGCTACATCGCGCATATAATAAAATATTTAAAAAGAACGCTTCGTCCAGAAACGATCGATAAAGAAACGTCGTTGAGCTATTCGTGTATATTTTTTTTCAATACCACAAACAATGGAAAGTATTGAAAACGATCCCATTCGAAAAGGATTAAAACTCAATAATAAAAAAAATAGAAGAAAATCGAGTTGCCAATTTTTAACACGTTTAATACATGTACGATGGCTCGCGATCGTGCCTCGATGAGGGCACTATTTATACTATGAATTATTACCGTGTAATTAATATTAGTTACATAACTAATATCATCGTGAATGACAGAAAAAAGTTGCCAATAACGTTTGTTAAAACTGTTAAAGATGTCGCTTGTTGAGGTAGTGTTTTTAATAGTTAGCGATTTTTAGTTTCCCGAGGTACGAAAAAATAAAACAAAATTGATCATCGCATCACAAGAGAAGACCTTTCGAGACTGATGAAAAATAAGAAAAATCGACCAAAGGCTGACTACTAAATCGCACGACGTTAATAGTATTATTTGGTTGTGATTAGCTAGCGAATCATTTGTTACGACGTGAGTTCATAGTAAAAAGTATTTTATTTCAAGTGCTGGCTGTTTTGTAGTCGAGTATCAACCGAAAGCCTATTAGCCCGATCGGTTACGCTTGTGACACATGTCCGATGACCGCCCCGCTGGATCGCGTTAGGAAAACAGCGGGATTATTATATTACATAGCGAATTTATTATTATTTATTTCGTAATCGAACTGTGTAACGGCGTGTAAATAAATGATAAGTGAAAAATGCGTGTCTAGACTAGCCTCGATATGTTGCTAATAAAGATCATTAATATAAAAAAACAGTCTGAACTTATATTTCTTTAAAAAAAAATGAATCTTTTAGCGTTCACTCCGCGCCTCGGAAGTTCGTCCAGTCACGTTTGTAAGGTTGCGATCGAGGTGAGATTTTCCGCTGAAACTCTCGACTTGTAGTTGAAATATTATCGTGAGATAAGTACAGATCATTCCGAAAACCTAAAAATTAAAAAATTTAAAAACTTTATATCCTTCTTGTTTTTCCATTTACACGAAAGTACAAAAAAAAGTTATAATAAAACTTTAACTTACCGACCGCACAAGAGTACCGTCCAGCGGGAAGAACTTGTATGCGGTGAATTCAACGTTCTTGTGCAATAGTTCAAAGGAAAAGGTCTCTAGCTGAAAAAATTAAGAACATTTATTGCTTTCTGTTTTCGTAGCTTTGGTATTAAAAATCTCACCTCGGTTTTGTCCCGACAACCGGTTGTACGCCGTACGACCAAATCGGGGATAACATCGGCCGGTCTTTTCAACTGCATGTCGCGATGCACAACGAGAGCGATAATTTAATTAAAATCATTTTTTTGTGTCGGAAAGTTATATAGCGCAAACTTGGCCAAATTTGTTCAATTCCAAGCTTTTTTATCCACAAACATGTCCTCGTACTAAAAAAATAAATAAAAAGGGAGCCATGTGCAAATTACTTTGCACCACTTGTTCATATTTTTTTAAACCAAGTTTCCTCTATGAAGCAAAAATTAAATCAATGGTAATTCTTATAATTTTATAATTTTTATTTGTAATAATTAAATATACTTTTCAATTATTATGTAAAAAAAAATGAATCATTCGAACCTCGGCAGTGACACGATTGACTCCGGCAGCGAGCAGCGCGATCGGCATGATGAGCGCGACGAGCCAAAAAATCGAATTGACGACCATCCAGTCGCTGGGTTTCTCGGTGTCGAGTATAAACGGCGCGATCAAGATGTAAGCATTGTAAAAGCTCAGGAAACTGACGAATCCAACAGCCATTAATATCGGCAAAGAATAAAAATCGGCAACACCGCGAGAAATTTCGTAGAGACAAGTGTGAGCTCTTCTGAGAGTGACGATCGTCGGTACTTGTAAATCATCGATCGGAACAGTTTCGATCAAGAACGATCTAAGCGGAAAAGCTATTGAATTCATCGGGCAACGGTGCAAAACTTGGTTGAGATGTTTTAAACGATTTTCGATCAATTTTAAAGCTACGACGTACTGAACGATAAACCAATTGACGATTATGCTGGGAGTTATGAAGCTGAACCAAGTTATCACGGGCGCGTGAAAGGCCAACTCTTCGCTCAACAATAATTGAATCCACACGAAGGTATTCGTCGCGAAAAGAATAATGAAATTTCGTAAACCGGACGCGATTGTCGCGCCGTTCAATCGATCCAATGTAGCGTCAACTTTCGTCAGACGATTCGAGAGGACCACGAGATCGTTCTGTCTCGTGCAATACATCAGCCACACGACGACGACCACCGAGTTGCCGCAGATCGCTAGACAGATTTCTATCATTGCCGTTACTTCTGTTTTACCGGGATAAGGGACTCCGAATTCCATTGGTATCGACAGCCCGCACAAACACAGTTGGACCAAGATCAGCGCACAGTTGTAGAGACTTCCGGTTCGCGAATAGACGAATTCGGGACTCGTGTTTCGTATCATGTAAGCTTGCCAATTGTCTTTCGAAGTCTTTTTCACATGCGCAGATTCTCGTATCGCGAACGGAGCTAAACCCATGACCTTCAGGATCGAGAGGGTCACTTTGGAGAACAGATGTTTCGTTGAATCAGCTTTCATTTTTGACGAAACCAAAATTGGTAATTAAAAATCAGAAATGTGTCACAGTGATTGTAATTTCTAGTTAATTATTTTCGTACATTCGAAATTTTGTTATGTTTCACTAGTGACGATTCAATCTTCAGTTATCGACTGTAAATTTTTTATCCATGCGGGAAATTTTTCACAAAACTTTATACAACTTTTACTGATTCTTTTTTTCCACGACCGAACAGCTGTAACCGATGGATTGACGAACGATAATGCACGCGCGGAGCTCGTAATATGCTTTAACGTTGTTTGACCTTTTGTACCTGTTGTTTGATAAACTTGCCAATTGTAGTGGTTCCACGTGCCACCATCCGTTTACTATAATTAGGTCAACGGCTTTTTTATCATCGTTTTGCGTGTTTGATAGTGGAATGAGGAAAACCTGAAAAAGAAATTGACGGAGGAGAAAGAATTACGCTTTTTTATTATTGTCATTTATAAAAGTCCATTTGTCGATTGCTGGTAATCTTGGAAAGCACTTGATTCCGTAATGGTCGCATTGTGCGTGTCATCGTGAGAGTTATGCCTGCGGCTTGCTAATTGAAATTGGATTAGAATGATGAGATAGCCGACGACCATGTTGAATATCTGAAGATAATTGAAAAATGAATTGATTGCTTTTTCAGTACAAATTATAAAACGATATGTGATTACAGATTAGTGATTTACGCAGGATAACTCACCGAGTGCAAGAGGGTGCAGTCCAATGGGAAGAAACCGCAAGCGGTAAAATCAATTTTACGGTGTAGCAGATCGATTGCAAATTCTTTGAGCTGGAAGATGTCAACGATAATCTTACAAGAGTCTTGTAAAAAATGTATACTCATTCACCGGAAACTACCTGCAATATGTCGCGGGGACTGGTGGTGGATCGATTGAGAACCATCCTGATTACGTCCGCCATATTTTTTATCTGCCAATGAAATGACACTAAAAATCTCTTAAATCGCTATAAGCAACCCTCAAACGTCTAAATTCTTTATTTGTGTCTATAATATGGACTTTCATTCGTATTCGATCAACGAAAATTTCTCTTAGAAACGAGTTTGAATTGAAAAACAAAAAACTGTGATTTTTAGTTTTTCCCTTGAATAATGTATATGAACCTCTTTAGCGACGTTGGTGACGCCCGATGACAGCATAGCGACGGGTAGCATGACGGCGATAAGCCAAAAGATGCAATTAGCGATTATCCATAAAGCCTGCTCATCCACCTCGTTGAAGAATGGTACAGTCATGTAGTAAGAGACGTAGAGGGCGGTATAAGTGGCAAAAGCAATCCCGAAAAGAATCGGTACAGAATAAAAGTCCGATATCTCCATCGCAATTTCGTACAAATTTGTGTGAGCTCGGCTGATAGTTTTGATCTTTGGTCCGTACGAATCATGGGTTACCGCGTTCCTGACGAGGGACAAATGACGCCCAAATCCCAATGACGAGGTGACGGAACTCACGAGAAGAGCTCGGTTCAAAGCTCTGAATCGTTTCTCGATCAATTTCACTACAAAAACGTACTGCATCAGGAACCATGTGAGAACAAAGGTCGGCACTATGACACCGAACCACGTGAGCACCAATGCATGATAAGTCCACTGCTCGGTGAACAGTAGACCGGTCCAGACGAGGATGTGCGTCAAAAAAACGATAGTGAAGAAACAACGACAGGACTCCGAAAAATTATCTTTGTTCCGATAAAACGTCGCACCGTCGAAGCTCAACAAACGATTCAAGAGTTTGACGGCGGTCTTCTGTCTGAGACCCAGTATCAGCCAGATCGCGAACAAAACAGAATTGTGCAGCACAGATTCGAATTTGGATATAGTTTGGGTCAACGACGACCTGTCGGGAAAGTCAAAAGCGTATTCGAGAGGCCACGCGATGAACAGCATCCGAAATTGTAGAGAAACCAAAAACAGGTTGTAGAAACAACCGAGACGCGATGAGATGAATTGTATGTGCGCGGCACCTTGCCAAGGCCCTTTGTACCACAACTTCGGTCCTGAAGATTTTTCCACGCCGAACGGAGCCAAACCCAATACTTTGAAGAACCCCAGCATGAACTTCGTAGCTATAAGCTCGTAATTCACGATATTCCGATTCGTGTAAACCATCTTGGAGTTTAAATTATTCTGATGACTGGCGGCGAAGGTCGAAGATATGCGAGATGTTAAATTACGTTGCACTTGTATCGAGGATCGTGATATAAAAAATATGTGCGACGAGCATGTCTGCGTTCATGCAGACATGCATTGCGGACTGATACTTCGCTTGAAGGCCGCGGTCTCTGGGTTATGGACAACAGAATATAGTTATTTATATGCGAATATAGAAGATAGGTTCGTTACTTATCGCGGAGCATCATACTATAGACGATGAAACAAAGTAATGAGCTCTGTACAGGAAGTTGAAGCCGTCATTAGTGAATTAATCTGTGGAGATAAAAAATCGCTCGAGGTCATCGCGAGTGATAAAGTTTCGCCCGCATGACATCAGTTTCGGTCAAAAATCGAGTTTTCGAAACCGGTAGCGACGTTTACCAGCACGATATCACTTCCGGTTACAAAGACGACATTTTCAAACCGGAAGTAACGTTTTCCCGTATGACGTCGCTTCCGGTAAAACACTGAGATTTCGTAGAGACAAGTGTGAGCTCTTCTGATAGTGATAAAGCAGTTAATGATTATGCTGGGAGTGATGAAGCTGAACCAACTTATCGCGGTCGCGCGAAAGGCCGCCTCTTCGCTCGACAATAATTTAGAATCCGGCGAAATCGAAATTTCGTAAACCGGACACAATGTTCGCCCCATTCAATCGATCCAAAGTGGCGTCAACTTTCATCAGATGATTCGCCAGAATCGGCAGACTGTTCCGTCTCGTACAATACATCAGCCACACGACCGTAACCACTGATTTGCCGCATAGCGCTATACCGCTAGTCATTTTATTACAAAAATAATTAATTTTGGTACATTGAAAATTAGTTCGTGTCTCACTCTCGATGATCCAATCTTCGCTGATCGACTGTAATTTTTTATCCACGCGGAAATATCTTTACAAAATTTTATACCATTTTTACGATTTCTTTTTTTCCGCGACCGAACAGCTGGAACCGATGGATTAACGAACGATAATGCACGCGCGGAGCTCGCAACACGTGTTTGACCTTTTGTCCCTGTTGTTTGATAATCTTGCAAATCGTAGTACTTCCCCTTGCCGTCAACTGTTTACTATAACTAAGTGAACGGCTTTTTTATCATCGTCTCGCGTATCTGATAGTGGAATGAGGCAAACCTGAAAAAAAAAAATTGACGCAGGAGAAAGAATGATGCTTTTTTTATTATTTTTATTATTATCATTTATAAAAGTCCATTTGTCGATTGCTGGTAATCTTGGAAAGCACTCGATTCCGTAATGGTTCTATTGTACGTGTCATGAGAAGAGCCGTGCTTGCGATTTGCTAATTGAAATTGGATTAGAATGATGAGATAACCGACGACCATGGAGAATATCTGAAGATAGTGGAAAAATCGTTTTATTGTTTTTACAGTCGCAATTAGAATACGATATGTGATAGATCATAGACTTACGTAGGATGACTCACCGAGTGCAAGAGGGTGCAGTCCAATGGGAAGAAACCGCAAGCGGTAAAGTCAATTTTACGGTGCAGCAGTTCGATCGCAAATTCTTTAAGCTGAAAGACGTTAACGATAATGTAACAAGAGTCTTGTAAAAAATGTATACACATTCTCCGGCAAGTACCTCCAACATCTCACGCGGACTGATGGTAGATCGATTGAGAATCATCCTGATTATGTCCGCGGTATTTTTTATCTGCAAATAAAATCACACTAAAAATCTGTTAAATCGCTGCAAACAACCCTCAAGTGTCTACATTTTTTATTTGTATCTATAATATGAACTTTCATTCATGTTGAATTAACAACAAGTTATCTTAGAGAGGAGTTTTAATTAAAAAACAAAAATTGTGATTTTTAAATTTTGCAAACAAAAGATTGTGATTTTTAGTTTTTCCCTTTGAATGAGGTATATGAACCTTTTTATGGACGTTGGTAACGCCTGAGGCCAGCGTAGCGACTGGTAGAATGACGCCGATAATCCAAAAAAGGCAATTAACGATTATCCAAAAAGCTTGACCTTCCACCTCGTTAAAAAATGGTACAGTCATGTAGTAAGCGTTGTACAGGGCGGTATAACTGGCGAAAGCAATCGTGAAAAGAATCGGTACAGAATAAAAGTCAGATATCTCCATCGCAATTTCATACAAATTTGTGTGAGCTCGGCTGATAATCTTGATCTTTGGTCCGGACCAATCATGGGTCAGTGCATCCCTGGCGAGGGACGAATGACGCTCAAATCCCAATGACGAAGTGACAGAATTCATGAGAAGAGCTCGGTTCAGAGCTGTAAATCGTTTCTCGATCAATTTCACTACAAAAACGTACTGGATCACAAACCAAGTGAGAATAAAGCTCGGCACTATGACACCGAACCACGTGAGCACCGAAGCATGATAAGCCCACTGCTCGGTGAACAGTAGTCCCGTCCAGACGAGAAAGTGCGTCAAAAAAACGATAGTGACGAACCAACGACAGGACTCCGAAAAATTATCTTCGTCCCGATAAAACGTCGCACCGTCAAAACTCAACAAACGATTTAAGAGTTTGATGGCGGTCTTCTGTCTGAAACCCAGTATCAGCCAGACTGTGAACAAAGCAGTATTGTGCAACACAGACTCGAACTTTGATATAGTTTGGACCATCGACGATTTGTCGGGAAAGTCGAATCCGTATTCGAGAGGCCACGCTATGAACAGCATCCGAAATTGTAGAGGGACAAGCAACAAGTTGTAAACACAACCGAGACGGGATGAGACAAATTGTATGTGCGTGGTCCTTTGCCTAGGCCCTTTTTTCCACAACCTCGGTTCTGAAGATTTTTGCATGCTGAACGGAGCTAAGCCCAAGACTCTGAAGAAGCCCAGCATGAACTTCATAGCTACAAACTCGTAATTGAAGCTATTTGGATTGGTGAAGACCATCTTGGAGTTTGAATTATCTGATGACTAGCGGAGGAGGTCAGAGGTACGCGAAACGTTAAATTACGAAGCACTTGTACCGAGAATCGTGATATAGAAAGTATGCGCAACGGGATTAGACAGCGTTCATGCAGACACGCATTTGCGGACTGATGATACTTAACCTGAATGTCACGTTCTGTGGGTTATGAACATCAAAATATAGATATTTATGTGTAAGTACAGAACGTTGGTTCGTTACTTATCTCGGAACATCATGCTATAGGAGATGAAACAAGTAATGAGTTCTGTACAGGAAGTTGAAGCCATTATTACTAAATTAAGCTGTGGAGATAAAAAAAAAACGCTCGATATCCTCGTGAGTGATAAGATGTTGAATTCCAAGTAAGTCCTTGCTACATTGTAGTGTATCTGCTCGATAATAATAGACTAGAATCGGGGATAGACAGTGCAAAGTAATCCATCAATGTCAACGCGCTCATGCGGTCAGTAAATAGGTATCTCGGTGCTTGACCAGTGAATGAAGTGTTTCTGTGACGCTCTTGTGTCACGCAGCAATTCCTTCGTGGTCAGCCGACATTAATTATTCTGTCGCGTACTCAATGTAGATTGATCAGCGTTTACCGGGTGTGTTTGACTGGAAGTAACGTCATGCGGCAGAACATCACTTCCGGTTCCGAAATTTTAGTTATTAACCAGAATTGACGTCATACGGGAAAACGTCGCGTCCGGTTTCACAATGTCGGTTCCGGTCAAAGACGCGGATTATGAAATTGGAAGCGACGTTTTTCTGTATGACGTCGCTTCCGGCAAAAACTGAGATTTCAAAACCAGAAGTAACGTTAAAGGATTGAAAAAAAAAATTCTCCGGATTATATCTCGAATGCAATGACACGAAACGTGTGAATTAAGGAACACAGGAAATTGAGTAAAAGGTCATAAGTGATACGTCTCAGATGCGATTTCTACAATACACATACGAGGGACAGACAGAAATTGGAAAATGCTTATTTGCACTCTAGGCCATGGTAAAGATGTTTCTAGTCCATAATCTGATGGACCAATTTTTTTTATTACAGCATTCTCTCCTTACACACTTTGTACGTGATGAGGAAGTAAAAATGAGGTGACGGAAAGAATTATGCTTATCACTATTGTTATTACTATCAATTTTGCAGCAGTCCATTTGTTGATTGTTGCCAATCTAAGAGATTGCTTGATTCCGCAATGGTACTGTTACTATTATTGTGCTTGTCGTTTTGAGAGTCGTTTTCGTAGTTCCCTTTTTGAAATTGGATCAAAATGATGAGATAGCCGCAGACCATTGTGAATATCTGAAGAGAGTGAAAGATCGTTAGAGTCTTTTTCAGCTGCAATTATTACAATGATAGCTGATAGATTTAAGTAGATGACTTACCGAGTACACTAGGGTGCAATCCAACGGGAAAAAACCGCAAGCGGTAAACTCAATTTTTCGATGTAGCATATCGATCGCAAATTGTTTTAGCTGAAAGATTTTAATGACAATCTTACAGAACAGCCTTGCACAAATTAAATTTATATTCGCTGACAGGTACCTCAAATGCGTCATGTCGACTGGTGGTGGAACGGGCGAGAAGCTTCCTAACGATATCAGCAGTACTGTTCATCTGCGAATAAAACGCTACTAAGGATCTCTTGAATCTCTAAAGAAGAACCCTCGAAAAATAACTTTTTTGTAGGTGCAAACCAACGTTTACTGTTTTTAAAAATTTTTATCGATTTTAATTTATCTATTTCCCAAAAATCTTTAAATGAACTGTCAACCATATTCGAATAAACAAATAGTAGTAGTAGTAGTAGTGGTTTTATTGACAGTGCATAACATAGAACAGTTTTTAATACATATCAGACTTCAATCACCAATGTGCTGCCAATTGGCCATCGACCGAAGTCTTTCAGCCAATAAACAAATATTTATCGTAAAATCCTAAATGCCCTTATAAAAAAAAAACTGTTGATTCAGATTTTTCCATACAAGATGTGTTTGAACCTCTTTAGCAACGTTGGTAACGCCCGAAGCCAGCAAAGTGATCGGTAGCATGGTGACAATCAGCCAAGAAGTGCAATTACCGATTATCCAATAAGACACCTGTCCCACCGGAGCAAAAAAGGGTACAACCATATAGTAAGTGACGAAGAGTGCAGTATAACTGCCGCCAGCGACCGCGATAAGAATCGGTACAGAATAAAAATCCGATATTTCCACAGAAATTTCATACAAATTAGTATGTGCTCGTCGGATATTGTTGATCTTTGGCCCGTACCAATCGTCGATTAACAAATTTCTCGTGAAAAACAATCTATTCCCGAATCCCACCGACGAATTGTCCGGATGCTCAAGAAGAGCTCGATTCAGAGCTCGGAATTGTTTCTCGATCATTTTTACCACAAAAACGTACTGTATCTCGAAACAGTTTGTAACGAAGAACGGCACTATGGCACGGAACCACGTGAGTACAGACGCGGGATAACCAAAATATTGAGTCACCAATGTTACCGTCCAGACCAAGATACTCATTAAAAAAACGAGAAAAAAGAAGGAACGACTGGAATCCGAAAAATCATCATTCCGATTGAATGTCGCACCATCGAAGCTCGTCAGACGGTTCAAAAGTTTAACAGCGGTCTTCTGTCTGAATCCAAATACGAGCAAGATCAGGAAAAAAATACAATTGTGCAACACAGACTGAGCTTTCGCTAGAGTTGAGGTCAGTCTTGTTACGTCGGAATATTCGAAGTCGTATTCCCGAGGCGACGCGACGACTAGCATCCGAAATTGTAGAACGATCAGAAAGAGGTTGTAAAGACAACCGAGACGGGATGTGACGACATGTATGTGCGCAGAACCATGTCGATTCCCTTTTTTCAATAACTTTGGTCCCAAAGATTGTTCCACGCCGAACGGAGCCAAGCCCACTGCTTTGAAGAATCGCAGGATGAAGTTCGCGTTTGTAATCTCGCGATCCAAACTGTTCCGAGAGGCACGGACCATGTTGGAATTTCAATTGTTTCGATGACTGTCGGATGAGGTCAAGGATACGCGTTACCGTAAATTATTGTACGCTTGCGGCGAAGATCGTAATATTTAAAATATGCGCGACGGTGCGAGAGAGCGTTCATGCAGACAGGCGTAGCAGACTGATAGTCGGGTTGAACGCCGCGGACTGTGGGCAATGCTCGACAGAATATAGATTCTCATATTGAAATATAGACCACTGTTTCGTTACTTGTCTTCCGACTTCGTGTAACAGGAGATAGAACAAGTAATGAGGTCTGTACAGAAAGTTGAGGACAGTATCATTGAATTAATGTAGAGTATTTGATCCAATTTCAAGTATTTGCTCCAAGCTGCAGTATACCTTATCGATAATAATAGACTGGAGAGCGGAGGCGAGATAGTGCAAGGTAATCGATCACTCTCGTCAAGATCGTGCGGATGGCGAATCGGTAGCTTCATGCTGATTGACTGAGTGTTTCTGCGACGCTCTTGGAAGAGTCGTTAATACCTTCGTGTTCCAGCGGCATTAACTTTTCTCTCGCTTGCCCAATGAAGATATCGACTAGCGTTTATCATCATTGGCTTGAATTATTAAAATTGATAATGAAATAAGGAGACTCAAGTAAAATTGTTGTATATAGATTGTGCATAGATTATATATATTTTGTAGAGTGAGAAAAAATTACCTAGTAAAAGCGACAATAGTAACTTTTTACCATAAAAAATAGTTCCCAAGGAGATCGTCTACATTTTATAGTTACGACAATGACAAACAATCATGGTTGAAACCATAATTATATTTTAACCAAATGATATACTATCTGAAACTATCTATATAGACGTTCCTCCTGGAAACGATTGGTTATAGTAGGAGATGCTATGCTTTTCTCAGTTTATAAATATAATACGTTCGTGTTTGTCGTCCCAGCATAATCGCTGTGAGTTACTCACAAAAAATACTTTGCGCATTCTTTTTTGCGCTGTTTGCAACACTTCTGTTTCTATAGTACAGACTTCCGAAAATTGTTTATCCCGTTTCGTGATCGGAGGTGTTTCCGATATTCATCATATGAAATTGGATTAGAATGACGAGATAGCTGGCGACCGTGCTAAAAATCTGAAGAGATCGAAAGATCATTTGATCGCTGGTTCATTCGCAATAATTACACGATATGTCATGGATTATCGATTTACGTAGTACGACTCACGGAGTGCAAGAGGGTGCAGTCCAATGGGAATAGACCGCAAGCGGTAAACTCAATTTTCCGGTCCAGCAATTCGATCGCGAAGTGTTTCAGCTGAAAGATGTTAACGATATCACAAGAGTCTTGGAAAATTTTAACTCTCAGTCACTAGCGAGATACCTCGTGTATGTCCTGTCGAGTGGTCGTCGAACGAATCATAAGCCTCCTAATGACATCGGCAGTATTTTTTATCTGGAAATTTTCAAAACGGAAGTGAGGTGACAAAAAGATATTTTCATTTTTACCGCTAGTTTACCTTGAAATATACAAAAAAAAATGAATATTTTAGAATCACCTCTTAAGTGACAAACACAAACCTCTTTAGTGGCGTCGGTAACTCCTGAAGCCAGCACCGCGACCGGTAACATGACACTCATGATCGTAAATATTGAATTAACAATCATCAGATAAGTTTGCTCTTCCGTCGTGATAACGAAGGGCACAACGAGATAGTACGATACGAAGACAACGATGTAACTGAAGTAAGCAATGGTGAGAAGAATAGGTAACGAATAAAAATCCGATATTTCCATCGCAATTTCATACAAATGGGTGTGAGCGCGTCTGATGGTCTTGATTTTCGGTACGTGCGAATGATTGATCGGTAGGTCTCTCGCTAAAGACGATCGGCTCTCGAATCCCACCGAGGAATTTCCCGATTTCTCAAAAAGAGTTTGATTCAGAGCTCTGAATTCTTTCTCGATCAATTTAACAGCAAAAATGTACAGTATCACGGACCAACTGAGAACGTAGCTTGGCACTAAGACATTGAACCACGACAGTACCCAAGCGTGGTAAGCCAACTGCTCGGTACACAGTAATACCATCCAGACGAAGCTATTCGATAAAAAAACGAGAATAAAGAATCTTCTACGGAATAAAAAATAATCCTCGTTCCGATAAAATGTCACACCATGGAAGCTCAATAAACGATTCAAAAACTTAACGACAGTCTTCTGTCTGAATCCGAATATCAGCCAGACTACGAGTAGAACAGCATTGCCTATCACAGACTCGGCTGCAACTATAGTCGCGGTCAGTGACGTTTTGTCGGGATAATCGACGTCGTATCCCAGAGGCATCGAGATGAACAGCATCGAAAATTGCACAGCGATCAGTAACATATTGTAGAAACAACCGAGATGAGACACGGCGAATTTCATGTGAACGGAACCTTGCCAAGGTTTCTGTTTCGGTAACTTTTTCGAAGATTTTTTCACGCTGAACGGAGCCAAACCCAAGGCTTTGAAAAATCCCAGCGTGAAAGTCGTGGCTATACACCTGTAATCCAAGCTGTTGCGAGAGGTATAAGCCATCCCGGTGTTTTAATTATGCCGATGACTGTCGATAGACGCCAGGCGTAAGCGAAACCGTAAATTATTGCGCGCGTGTACGAGGATCGTAACGTTAAAAATATGCGCGACGGTATTGGAGAGCGCGTTCATGCAGCATAAATAACAGACTGATCCTTTCGCTGAACAGCAGGGACGTGTGCTGGCTCTCTGCGTCATCCTAGATAGAATATAGTTACTTATATTTACAATATACAACATTGTGTAGCGGCTCGCGCAGCACAGCTCGGCAGTCTGTCGCACCGCTGGATCCCTCTATCGAGATATATGGTGAGTCAAGGTGATACAGCCGCGCGGTTGATATGCCCACCCGCAATATCTTTTACTGTAACAAATGAATGGGGCGTATATGTGGATGAAATATGAGTGCACCGAAAATTATAAGATTGTATGTGCAAGGGTCAGTACGATATGCCTTGTGGCCATACCCCCCGCAATAACTGGGTGATACGGCCAATAAAATCGGTTTCTTTCTAGTTGGGCATCTAAAACATTTGACGGAAGTGATTATTGTTTTTCTGGAATTAATCTAAACAACATTAAATTCACTAAGACATGTTTTGTTCCAGCCCTCTGTTTTTCTAGGCCTAATCGATTACCATTATTGCTATGGCCATATCAGCCGTAGTGTCCGGATGATGATTGTCAAACCGGAAGTGAAGTTAGAGACAAATTTTGATTTTTCTCTTCAATGTATTGCGAATGCAGGCAGCGTTAAAAAAAGCATGTGAATTAAGGAACACAGGAGAGTGGGTAAAAGATCGTGAGTTATACGTTTTAGATGCCATTCATATATTAGATAGAAGACAGACAGAAATTGGGAAACGTTTATTTACACTCTAAGACATGGAAAATATGTTTCTAGACCATAAACTGATAGTTTACATTTTTTTTGTACATAATTCTTTCCTTTCATACTTCGTACGTGATGAGAATATAAAAATGAAGTTAGAGGAAGAATTATGCTTATCAGAATTGTTCATCGATAGATAGATTGATAGATTATTATTCATTTATGAAGCGGGCCATTTGTTGATTGCTTCCAATCTTAGATATTGCTTTACCCATTAATGATACTATTATGCTTGTCATTTTGAGAGTCATTTTCTTAGTTTCCTATTTGAAATTGGATCAAAATGATGAGATAGCCGAAGACCATGGTGAATATCTGAAGAGAGTGAAAGAGCATTCGATTGTTTTTCAGCTGCAATTATTACAATAATAGCCGACAGATTTCAGCAGGTGACTCACCGAGTACACGAGGCTGCGGTCCAATGAGAAAAGACCGCAAGCGGTAAACTCAATTTTTCGGTGTAGCATATCGATCGCAAATTGTTTTAGCTGAAAGATTTTAATGACAATCTTACAGAACAGCCTTGCACAAATTAAATTTATATTCGCTGACAGGTACCTCAAATGCGTCATGTCGACTGGTGGTGGAACGGGCGAGAAGCTTCCTAACGATGTCGGCAGTATTGTTCATCTGCGAATACAACGCAATTAAGGATCTCTTGCATGGCTGAAGAAGAATCTTCGAAAAATCACATTTTTTCGTAGATGCCAAACCAATGTTTGTTGTTTTATTGGATTTCCATCGATTTTAATTTATCTGTTTCCTAAAAACTTTCAAGTGAACTTTGAATCATAATCGAATAAACAAATATTTATCGTAAAATCGTAAAACCCTTATACAAAAAAAAAATCTGTTCATTTTAGATTTTCCTATAAATGATGTGTTTGAACCTCTTTAGCTACGTTGGTAACGCCTGAAGCCAGCAAAGTGATCGGTACCATGACGATAATCAGCCAAGAAGTACAATTAACGATTATCCAATAAGATACCACTCCCACCGGGGCGAAAAAGGGTACAATCATATAGTAAGTAACGTAGAGTGCAGTATAACTGACGCCAGCGATCGTCATAAGAATCGGTAGAGAATAAAAATCTGATATTTCCACAGAAATTTCATACAAATTAGTATGAGCTCGTCTGATTGTGTTGATCTTTGGCCCAAACGAATCATCGATCAACCAATTCCTCGTGACAAACAATCGATTCTCGAATTCCACCGACGAAGTGTACGAATTCTCAATAAGAGCCCGATTCAGAGCTCCGAATCGTTTCTCGATCAATTTTACGACAAAAACGTACTGTATCTCGAAACAAGTTATGACAAAAAACGGCACTATAGAACGGAACCACGTAAGTACCGACGAAGAATGGCCAACATATTGGGTAACCAATGATATTGTCCAGATCAAGATGCCGATCGAAAAAACAAGAAAAAAGAACCAACGACTGGAATTCAAAAAATTAACATCATTCCGATTGAATGTCGCACCATCGAAGCTCGTCAGACGATTCAAAAGCTTAACAGCAGTCTTCTGTTTGAATCCGAATATGATCAAGATCAGGAAAAAAACACAATTGTGCAACACAGACTGAGCTGTCGCTATGGTTGAGGTCAGCTTCGATACGTTGGGGTGCTCGAGCTCGTGTTTCTGAGGCCACACGAAGACTAGGATGCGAAATTGTAGAACGACCAGAAAGAGGTTGTAAAGAGAACCGAGACGGGATGAGACGACTTTTAAGCGTGCAGAGCCTTGCCGATTCCCTTTTTTCAATAACTGTGATCCTGAAGATGTGTCCACGCCGAACGGAGCCAAGCCCAATGCCTTGAAGAATCCCAGCATGAACTTTGCGGCTGTAATCTCACGACCCAAACGATTCCGTGGGTTATAGACCATGTTGAAGTTTCAATTGTTTCGATAGCTGTCGGATGAGGACACGCGAAACCGTAAATTGTACGCCTGTGGTGAAGATCGTAATATTTAAAATATGCGCGACAGTACGAGAGAGCGTTGATGCAGACAGGCGGTACAGACTGATAGTCGGGCTGAACGCCGCGGACTCTGGACAATGCTCGACAGAATATAGTTACTTATATTGAAATATAGAACGTTGTTTCGTTACTTATCTTCGGACTGTGTGTAACAGGAGATAGAACGAGTAATAAGCTCTGTACAGAAAGTTGAAGGCAATATCACGGAATTAATGGGGAGAGCTGAAAAACTGTACGTTCGTTGGTCATAAAATTGAGAATTTCAAGTAAGTTCTTGCTACAAGCTATAGTATATCTTATCGCTAATAATAGACTGGAGAGCTCAGGGGAGACGGTGCAAAGTAATCGATCACTCTCGTCACGATCGTGCGGATGGCGAATTGGTAGCTTTATGGTGATTGCCTGAGTTTTCCTGCAACGCTCTTGGACGAGTCGGTAACACCTTCGTGCTCGACTGGCATTAACTTTTCTGTCGTTTGCTCAATGAAGATAACGACTAGCGTTTACCGCGTAATCTACATTTTGAGGTGTTTCGTCGTCATTGGCTTGAATTATAAAAATTTACAACGAAATAAGGAGACTCAAGTAATATTGTTCTATATGGATTGTGCACAGATTTTTTATTTTTTGTATAAATATAATACGTTGGCGTTTGTCGTTCCAGCACAGATACGATTTTTGCACGCTGAACGGAGCCAAAGCCAAGGCTTTGAAAAATCCAAGCGTGAACGTCGTGGCTATACACCCGTAATCCAAGCTATTGCGAGAGGTATAAGCCATCCCGGTGTTTTAATTATGCCGATGAATGTTGGAAGAGGTCAGGGGTGCGCGAAACGGTAAATTATTGCACACTTATACGAGGATCGTAATATTAAAAATATGCGCGACGGTATTGAAGAACGTTAATGCAGCGTACATTGCAGCCTGACCCTTTGTTTGAACGCCGGAGCCGTGCTGACCCTCTGGCTCATCCCCGATAGTATATAGTTGCTTATATTTAAATATAGCACATTGGTTTGTTACTTACCTAGGGACTTCCTATCATAGGTCATAAAACGAGAAATGGAGCTGTGTACAGAAAGTTGAAGGTTTTATTACTAAACTAATCTGTACAGCGAAAAAATAAGTTCGTCTGTCCGTGGCTCATAATTTTGAAAAATGCGGTTAATATCTTTATCACAATTGTTATTAGACAGATAGATACATAGTTAGATTACTATTAATTTATTAAACACACCGTACGTTGATTGCTGCTAATCCTATATATTGCTCGGTTCCGTAATGGTATTGTTGTGCTTGTCATTTTGAGAGGCGTTTCCGTAGTTTCCTATTTGAAATTGGATAAAAATGATGAGATAGCAGGGGACCGTGGAGAATATATGAAGAGAGTCAAGGATCGTCAGATTGTCTTTTTAGCTACAATTAGGACAATGATACCTGAAAGAATTAAGTAGATGACTCACCAAGTACACGAGGGTGCATTCCAACGAGCAAAAACCGCATCATTTAATTAATTTAGAGAGAAATACAGAAAAGGCAGTATGTTCCTTGATTATAAAATTGAGAATTTCAAGCAAGTTTTTGCTACAAACTATGGGTATACCTTATCGCTGATAATAGACTGGAGAATCGTGGGGAGATAGTGCAAAGTAGTCGATCACTCTCGTCAAGATCGTGCAGATGGCGAATCGGCTTTATGCTGATTGACTAGGCGTTTCTGCGAAGCTCTTGGACGATTTGTTAATACATTCGTGGTCAATCGGCGTTAACTTTTCTGTCGCTTGTTCAATGAAGATATCGATTAGGGTTTACCGCGTGATATATATTTTTTGAGGTGTTTTATCCTGAGTGGCTTGAATTATTAAAATTGACAATGCAATGAGGACACGTAAGTAATATTTTTGTACATCGATTGTGCATTTACTATATATGTTTTATATAGATATAATACGTTCGTGTTTGTTGTTCCAGCACAGTCGCTGTCAATTACATACGATAGACACGCGTTGCACATTTTGCAACTCTCCTGTTTCTCTAGTGCAGACTTCCGAAAATGTTTATCCAGTTTCATGATCAGAGATGTCCTCGTCGCTGACCATATGAAATTGGATTAGAATGACGAGAAAGTTGGTGACCATGTTGAAAATCTAAAGAGATGGAAAGATCTTTTAATTATTGGTTCATGAGCAATTGCTACACGATATGTGATGGATTATCGACTTAGGCAGGACGTCTCACCGAGTGCAGGAGGGTGCAGTTCAATGGGAAGAAACCGCACGCGGTAAACTCAATTTTGCGGTCCAGCAGTTCGACCGCAAATTGTTTGAGCTGAAAGACGTTAACGATCTCACAAGAGTCTTGAGAAAATTTTAACTCACATTCAAAGCGAGATACCTCGTGTATGTCGTGTCGACTGGTCGTCGAACGACTCATGAGACTTCGAATGACATCGGCAGTATTTTTTATCTGGAGATTTTCAAACAGAAAGTGAGGTCACAAAGAAATTTCAAATTTTTCTCTGTGACATCACTGCCGGTAAAAAAAATGAGATTTTCGAACTGGTTGTGACGCCACAAAGAGACATTTTAATTTTTAGCGCGCTTGACGTTGATTTATTATTAAATTTACAAGAAACAACAAATAGCAAATTTTAGTATCTATCTTAAGTGACGTGCGTAAACCTCTTTAGTGACGTTGGTAACGCCTGAAGAGAGCATAGCGATCGGTAGCATGACGCCCGTAATCGTAAAAATTGAATTAATCGTCATCGCATAAGATTGCTCTTCCGCCACGATGACAAAGGGCATAACGAGATAGTAAGATATGTAGATGGTAATGTAACTGAAGTAAGCAATGGTGAGAAAGATCGGTAATGAATAAAAATCCGATATTCCCATCGCAATTTCAAACAAATTGGTATGAGCTCGTCTGATGGTCTCGATCTTCGGTACGTACGAATGATTGATCGGTAGGTTACTCTCGAAGAACAATCGGCTCTCGAATCCCACCGACGAATTTACCGATATTTCAAAAAGAGTTTGATTCAAAGCTTGGAATTCTTTCTCGATCAATTTAACAACAAAAATGTACGGTGTCACGAACCAAGTGAGAACGAAGCTCGGCACTATGACATTGAACCACGTCACCATCCAAGCGTGATAAGCCAACTGCTCGGTACACATTAAGCCCGACCACACGAAGATATTCGTTAAAAAAACGAGAATAAAGAATCTTCTACTGAACTCTGAAAAATTACCCTCGCTCCGATAATATGTCACACCATAAAAGCTCAACAAACGATTCAAAAGATTCGCCACAGTCTTCTGTCTAAATGCCATTATCAGCCAGATCACGATTAGAACAGCATTGCCGATCACAGACTCGGCTGATCGTATAATCGAGGTCAGTGGCGTTTTGTCAGGATAATCGATTTCGTTTGCCATAGGCAGCGAGATGAACAGCATTCGAAATTGCACAGCGATCAGTAATATGTTGTAGAAAAAACCGAGACGAGACGAGACGAATTTCATGTGTTCGGAACCTTGCCAGGCTTTCTTTTTCGATGACTTTCTCGGAGATTTTCGCACGCTGAACGGAGCCAAGCCCAAGGCTTTGAAGAATCCCAGTATGAACGTCGTGGCTGTACAAACGTAATGCAAGCTACTACGAGAGGTATAAACCATCCTGGTGTTTTAATTATACGGATGACTGTCGAAAGAGGTCAAGGGTGCGCGATACGATAAATTATTGCGCGCTTGTAAGAGGATCGTAATGTTAAAAATATGCACGACGGGAGTAGAGAGCGTTCATGCTGACATGCATTACAAACTGATCCTTTGCTGAACGCCGCGGACGCGCTGGTTCTGGGTCATCCTTGACAGAATATAGTTACTCACGTTTAGATACAGAACATTGGTTCGTTACTCACTTCGGAACTTCGTATCAAAGGAGATAAAGCAAGTAATGAACTGTGTACATAAAGTTGAAGGTTTTATTACCAAACTAACATGTAAAGCGAAAAAGAAGGCCGTGTGTCCGTGGCTCATAATTTTGAAAAATGCGGGTAATATCTTTACAGTACTTGATTTAATTTATCGATAATAACGGAATTGAGTATCACCGAGATATAGTGCTAAATGATCGATCACTCTCGACACGATCATGCGGACGGCGAACAGGTATCTTTATGCCGATCGAGTGAATGAATTGTTTCTGTGATGCTTTCGTGCGAGTCGATAATTCGTTCGTGTCCTACCGACATTAATTGCCCCGTCGCGTGCTAAATAAAGATGGATTAGTGTCATTCCGCGTAGTATACATGTAAAAAAGTTGTTCCAGCATCAGTGGGACAAAATGGTTAAGGTTGTAATTAAAGAATAAGCCCCGATATTGAATATGCCAATATTTCGGCAGGACGGTTTTCATAGCATATAAAATAGATTTCGTATGAAACGTATGAATTAAGAAACATCGGAAAGCGAATAAAAGAACGTGTGTAATGCATCTCAAGTGTAGGTGGAATTCATCTCAGATACAGAGAAAAAGGAGCCCTCGATGAACGCCTCAGTGTCAACGAGTCTCAGACGGGTGTGAAGCGGGCGCAGTCTGGTCATATATAAATTGTATGTGGTTCATGCATAATTCCCTAAAACATTCAGATAGAAATTCAGACAAAGTACGATCGATTTTTATTATATACAGACGTTCCAGTTAGATGCCATTGTAACCGGTAGGATATGATTTGACTGTCGTACTATTTTTTATCTGTTGCTCGGTAGTCTTCGGCACGTTTCCCATTTGATGCTGGATGAGGATGATGATATACGTGGTGACCATGCTCAATATCTGAAGAGTTTAAAGATTGTTAGTTGATTTATTGCTTATCGAAAGATGGGTTGATCCGACTCACCGAGTGTACGAGGCTCAAGTCCAACGAGAACAATCCGTTGGCAGTGAATCGAACCTTCCGATGCATCAGCACGAGGGCGAATTGCCGCAGCTGAAAAACGTGAGCTATAGTCAGGTAGCAAATATTGGATCAAGTATTGGGTCGCGTTCAAGGGATACCTCAATCCTGTCATGCTCATTGATATCCGAAAAAACGAGAAGCTTGTCGACCCTATCGACGGTCCCTTTCATCTGCAAATTGAACATAATCTTTGTAGTCTGCTGAATAATAGTTATGTAAGAGAATCGGAATCTGAGTTCTTAGATTCAGGGCCCGAATTCTCAGATTCAGAGTCCGAATTCTCAAATTCAGTATCAGAATCCTCAGATTCAGAGTCCAAATCTTTAAATCCAGAGTCTGAAACCTCAGATTCAAGTTTTAAATACTCAAAATCAGTGTCTGGATGCTCAGAATCAAAGTCGGAATTTTCATTGTACTAAATGAGACTGGAATAATGAATGACTTTGACGGAAACAGGGGGCCTCTTGCCTCAAAGTCATTAATAGTTTATGAACCTCTGCAGTGAATCTTGTAACCTCCAAAGCCAATACGACGATCGGTAGCAACGTACAAATTATGTGGGCTACCGAATGGATGATCATCAAGGTCGAGTGTGTATTGTTCCTGAGCACGAAGGGTATGATGAAATAGTAAGCACTGTAGACGACGACAATGACCAAGTGTGTAATCGCAAGAAGTATCGGCAGCGAATAAAAATCCGATACTTCCGAAGCGATCTGGTAAAGGTCATCGTGAACTCGTCGGAGACTCGCAATATTGGTCAGCAACGAGTCGTTCAATGATGCATCTCTGACGACGCATAATCGACGTGTGTCGTCAGACAACGTGGCCGCAGGACAGTCAACAAGACGACGATTCAGATATCTCAAACGGTAATACATAAATTTAATCACAAAAATATACTGAGTTATAAATAAAGTCATAATCGCATCCGGCCAGTCATTCCTGAACACGGCGACCATCGAAGGTTTGTAAGACAGGTATTCGATCGTTTGCAGTCCCGTAAAGACGACGATGTTCGTCAGAAACATAAGAAAAAAATAATTGCGACACGACTCGCATGTGTCTTTGCCATTGTGGCCTAAAATCCCATCGCGTAAGCTCAACAAACGATTCAACAGGCTCACGGCTGTTTTCTGTTGAAATCCCAATATCAGATAGATCGCGATCACAACGGAATTGCCAAACACGGTCGCAAGCAAGTCAATCGTCTCGGTCGTGGTGGATTTTCCAGGATAATCATCGGAGTATATTGTGGGTATCGCCAACGTTACCAAACGCAGTTGTACGGCTATCAGAAGCAAGTTGTAAAATAAACCAAGACGCGACAGCGAAAATCTAATTTGCACGTAATCACGATGTGTACTCTTCGGCAGCTTTGATTTGGGCGTTTTTTTCACCGCGTAAGGCGCCAGGCCCAAAACTTTGAAGATTATCATTATCAGCTTTGTTGCGATGTAATCAAAGTTCATTCTTCTAGATGACACTGGACGCAATGGTCGTTTTTGAGTACCGGATTACGGACGAACCGAACGGACGACAGAACGGGACTGAGGAGCAAAGTAAGAATAGACGGTCTATTAGCAAATTACTCTTACACATGGCATACGTGAACTCATGTTTTTTATTATTGCTAGAGTATGTGCAAAGATGAAAAAGAGTACGGTGTGTTCGTCGTTAGATCGCGGAGTGCACGCAATGTATATCGCAGGCTACATCTTTGTGAAATGTCGATGTTCCCAGACTCGGGCACCAACGATAAAACATACCCTTGTCTATCCGCGTCATCGTGCACATTTGTCACGAGTATCAAAGTCAAATTTAACCATTTCGCTACTAACGATACATGTACACGCGCTGTCGAGAGTATTGATCCTGATATCTCCGAAGATAGGGCTAGCGGGTCAAAATGGGACAGTGCTGAAAAACGGGATGGACAATCGGGATGCATCGATGGGGCAAAATGGAGCGTCTAAAAATTATTGGAAAATTGTATTTTTTAAAATGCAATTGTCCAATTATTTTAGAAAGTCCCATTGTGCCCCATCGATGTATCCCGAAGGTCGGTCCTGTTTCACCCCACTGTCCCGTTTGGCCCCGTTCTCCCCTAGTCGAAATAAATAAGAGAATTGCTCGGTCGTAAAAAAGAATATGAATTTAAAAATAATTGCAATACTGATCATAGAATTTAATTTAAAAAATATGGGACGAAGCTCTCATTTATACGCACGGACAAGCGATGAGGATAATCTGTGCAAATTTTCTTGCTTTATTACAGCCGATTACAGTCGATTTATCGATTGATTGTAATTTCAGGAAGGTAATTCGCACCATCGTGAATTTCATGTCGAGGAATTGTTGGAACTTGTCATTTGAGTTTGAATTAGAATCGTCAGATACGTGGCGGACGTGCTGAAGATCTAAACAGTCAAAGCAGATCGTTGAATGATGTTTATTTTCTTCCACAGTTTGGACGACCCGATTTGCGTGACTCACCGAATACAAGAGGGTGTGATCCAACGGGAAGAAACCGCAGGCAGTGAAATTGATCTTTCGGTGCAGTAGTTCGACCGCAAATTGCTTGAGCTGAAATATCAAAACCTGTAAAAAAACAATCATGGAAAGTAAGATCAAAATTTCAAAATACCTCGATCTTGTCGTTTCGACTGGTGCTAGAGCGAATGAGGAGCTTTCGAATAACATCGGCGGTCTTTTTCATCTACAAGAAACACGAATATCTGCGTATCAATCTGTTTTGATCGGATGACAATTTGGCGAACAAAAAACCGCCGAAAGCCGGCTTTTTGAGAAAGAGTTGAAACGTGTATACTGACCTCTGCAATGACATCGTTGACGCCCGTGGCCAGTATCGCGATCGGCATCATCTCACTGATCAGCCAGAAAATCGAATTGATTATCATCAAATTTGTCTGCATGGATGTCACGATCACGAATGGTGAGACGAAGTAGTAGGAACTGCAGACGAGCATGTAAGAGTTGTAGGCGATCGGCAGCAAAATCGGTAATGACCACCATTCCGATATCTCGGTCGCGACTTCGTACAGATTTGCGTAAACACGCCTGATTTCAGAAATCTTCGCTGGGAAGCGTGGAAGCTGAACATCTTCGTCCGCCGTGATGAACAACCGTGGCAAAAAATTGTACAACAGTGCTTCGTTGAGTGCTCTGAATCGTTTTTCGATCAATTTTATGACGAAGATGTATTCAGTGACGAATCCGGTGACGATCGTGCACGGCAAAGCGACATTGAACCACGTGAGCAACACAGGATGGAAAGCCAATTGCTGGGTCACCAGCAATCCCGTCCAGACGAAGATGTTTGCCGACAAGACAAGACAGAAAAAGCGACCACTAGACTCGAGTCGATAACTTTCGTTGGGAAAAAAAATGGCACTGTCCAAGCTGACCAAACGATTCAGCAGCCTCACCGCGGACTTCTGTCGGAATCCAAGTGTCAGCCAGATTACGATCAGCACAGAATTGCCGAAAACACTGGAGATCACTGAGATCATCATGTTGATGGGCAGCCGGTCGAGGTTTTCATCAGTGTATTCCAGCGGCATTGACGAGAATAGCATGCGAGTTTGTGCAAGAACAAGACACAAATTGTAAATGCAGCCGAGACGAGAAGACGAGACTTGAATCGAGGGCAAATTCTGCCAAGACATCTTCCTTAATGGCTTTGATCTTGATGTATTTACTCGTAGGGCGTAAGGCGCCAGGCCGAATACCTTGAAAACTAACAGCATCAATTTCGTAGCGACGCAATCGCCATCGGACTTATTTCTTGTGGAAATCATTGTAGCGTCGAAAATAGAACCATAGATATACAGATGGACGATCTTTCAGTACAACAGGATCAACGGGACTGCAAGTGAGGGAATCGAAAAATAAATCGAAATCGGAGCAATGGTGCAGCGCAAACGAATGATGAAGAAGTACTGAGCTGCAAACGAGAAGCTCGAAAGCATTAGTTGATTGTTTTGAACTCGATTTATTTCAGAATTATTATGTGTCTATAAAAAAGAAATAAATCCTGGGGGTGGTTATGAGGGCGGATCGGAGACCATTTTTTATCGCGTGCTCTGTGTGGACTATTAGGAGAGAACCATCTAGAGAATGACGCGAAATCGATCTTAGTCGCATTTATTTTTATTTAGGTCAAATAAAAATTGTTCCGGAACGTCCAATTTGAACCTGAACGAGGGTGATAACAAGGATTAAAAATTTCTGAAATCGACTTCTCTTACGACAGATATCCTTGACCGTAAATCGGCAAAAAGAAGTATAATCAATAAACTAGAACGAGATATATTTGAGGAAATTTGATTTTGTATTAGTAACATTTGGTACAACATACTACCTATTGCTTCGTCTCGTTTGCCATTTGAAATTGAAATAGAATGATGATGTAAGTGGCGACCATGCTGAATATCTGAAGGATAAAAAAAAATGAGTCATCCGTCTATAGCGTAAAATAGCAACATCGATCGTCAGATTCGAGTCGACTCACCGATTGAACGAGAGTGCAATCCAGTGGAAAGAGTCCGGATGCGGTGAACTGTACTTCTCGCTGTAAAAGATCGAGCGAAAACGCCTTGAGCTGCAACGATAGAAAACAGATTGAGAACAAAAATCAATAACAATAAAACATGCACTGTGCCCATGTTACCTCGACTTTGTCTCCTTGGCTGATGGTCGATCTAGCGAGAAGCTTGTGGACATAATGGGCGGTCTTTTTGATCTGAACATAAAAAAATTGCCAAACAAATATATCGCAAAATTTACCAACAATCACGTCTTGTAGTCGTGAACACTCGTTGAAAAAATTCATGAAAACCTGAGCCGTAGTCCCGTTGATTCCCAAAGCGAGCATAGTGATCGGTAGGACGAGCGCAACCATCCAAAAAACCCCATTGACGATCATAAACGTCGAATCGTCCTTCGTATCGAATACAAACGGTACGACGATCCAGTAAGCATTGTAGATTATCGAGTAACAACTGAGCCCGATCGCGAAAACTATTGGTAGCGAGTAAAATTCCGCAACTTGACACGAAATCTCGTAGAGTTCAGAGTGAGCGCGCCTGAACATCAAGACATTAGGAAAATTAAAATTGACCGCTGACGCGCGTCCGAGGATCAATGACCGTATCGGTTGGACTATCGATGATCTCGAACCATCGATGAGTGCACGATTGAGGGCACTGAATCGCTTTTCGATCAGTTTTACCGTTACGACGTATTGAATCACAAACCAATTGACGATTACACCGGGTACAATCTCGTTCATCAATCCGAGAAAGGATGTATTATAGGATTGTTGGTTGCTCGCGATCAGTACGATCCACACTAATAGGTTCGTTGAAAAAAGTAGAAATAAATAATTTCGATTTGATTCGGTCAAACGCAAAACGTTCGCATCGACGTTCATCAAACGATTGATGATCTTCACCATGGTCTTCTGTCTCAGCAAATTCAATAGCAATATAAAGAGGACAACCGCGTTACCGCCGATTGCCTGAGTCAGCTCGATCATCTCGGTAAAATTGGTTTTGCTGAGATACTCGGTTTTATAGATCATCGGCACGGAAACGAAACTTGCGCCGAAGAGCAAAACGATCAGGATCACGTTGTAAACACTACCGAGATCGGAGTAGGTGAAATTCGTCGATGTCAAAGCCTCCGGAATGACCGTCGACATTTTTTCGTCCGGATGTCTTCGGATAATTGACATAGGCGCAAGGCCCATGATTTTGAAGATCAATAGTAGCAATTGGGCCCCAAAATACTCGTAATCCAAATTTGTTGTTTTGGTCAGATGTGGTTTCATCTTTGAAGGGATTTCGATTCAAGGTTGAGAGTATTCTCAGGACATCAATGTAGCTTTTTTTTCTTCTCGCTTTCTCATAGAGGAATCTCTTTTTCCTCTATGAGAAAGCAAAGGACACACGAGTGTAAAATCAAAAGTAGAAAACGACTCGACATCTGAATAATGGTGAAGTGCAAACGGGCGATGAAGAAGTACTGAGCTTCGAACGAAGAGCTCAGAAGCATTAAGTGATTGTTCGTACTTGGTTTATTTTAAAATCATCGTGTTTACGTAGAAAAAAAGAACTGCGGTCGTTACGAGATCGCGGATGGTAGACAATTTTTTATCGTATGCTTTATATCGAATATAATAACATAGTACATGAACAGCTGGGGGCTATTAGAAGAGACCGTCGAGAGAATGAAGTGGGATCGATCTTCATCGCATTTTTTTTTTATTCAGCACGTGTCAGATACAAATTGTTCCTGAGCGACGTAATATTCAGTAAAACTTTCTACTCGTGGTGCTGGTGTGCAATTTGAAATTGAAACAAGATGATGAGATAAGTGACGAGCATGCTGAATATCTGCAGGGTAAGGAGAAGAGAATGTTTCATTGATTTTGTAATAATAAATAATCGATCGTAAGATCCGGGTCGACTCACCGAGTGTACTAGAGTGCAATCCAATGAGAAGAGCCCGCAGGCGGTGAACTCCACTTTCCGCTGTAGCAGTTCGAGCGAAAATGTTTTCAGCTGCAACATGAGAATGAAAACAACATATTAAATGAAAATCGAGACAATAATGACGAATGATGCACCTCACCTCGGACTTGTC
The DNA here is from genome assembly GCA_964017025.1 of Stenichneumon culpator. Classification (NCBI taxonomy): domain Eukaryota; kingdom Metazoa; phylum Arthropoda; class Insecta; order Hymenoptera; family Ichneumonidae; genus Stenichneumon; species Stenichneumon culpator. The sequence goes on along the minus strand of OZ024779.1, from coordinate 10,609,988 downwards.
TTCGCGACTGATGATCGATCTTGCGAGAAGCTTGTGGACATTATGGGCGGTCTTTTTCATCTGCAAACCAAAAGCTGAGTAAGTTTTCAGCAAAGTAACGCTACATCAAAGCCAGAAGTGAGTGTTCGTGATCTTCTATGCATAAAAACTAAACAGGTTACTTCTACGCATGCTCGCAGCTAAACAAATGCATAAAAACCTCGGCGGACCTTATCATGTACAAATCAAGAGCTGAGTAAGTTTCAAGCAAAGTAATGCTATATGAAAGACGGAAGTGCGTGTTGTTGATATAAAAAATATACAAAAATGTTCTGGCCATAAAAACCAAAAACGCATGTGTGCAGTTAAACAAGTTCACAAAAACCTGGGCAGTAGCCTCGTTGATTTCCAAAGCGAGCATAGTGATCGGTAACATCAGCCCGATCAGCCAAAACAATGAATTGAGAATAATCAACGTTGGATCTTCCTCTGTCTGGAATACGAACGGCAGGGCGACGTAGTAAGCGTTGTAGATTAGCGAGTAGCAGCTGAGGGCGATCGTGAAGACGACCGGTATTGAATAAAATTCAGCAACTTGGCTCGAAATCCCATAGAGCTCGGTGTAAGCGCGTCTGAATGAGAGGATTTTGGGAATATCAAAATTATCCGTCGACGCGTACCCCATGATCAATGACCGGATCGGTACGACGATCGATGATCTCGAACTATCGAGGAGTGTACGGTTCAGGGCCCTGAATCGCGTCTCAATAAGTTTCACTGTTACGACGTACTGAATCATAAACCAATTAACGATCATACCCGGCACGATGTCGTTCATCCAGCTGGGAATACTAGAATCATAACATTGCTGATTGCTCACGATCACTTCGATCCATACCAGTGTGTTGGTCAAGTAAAGCACAACAAAGTAATTCCTATTGGATTCTGTCGGACGGCAAACGGTATCATCGACGTTCATCAAACGATTCATAATCTTCACCATAGTCTTCTGTCTCAAGCACATCAAGAGCCATACGAAGAGGACAACCGCGTTGCCAACAATCGCCTGAGTTAACTCGATCGTTTCGGTCAGTTGGGTCTTGAAGGGATACTGGTTCGATTCGATCAGCGGTACCGTCAGAAAATTGACCCCGAAGATGGAAACGATCAGAAACACGTTGTAAAAACTACCGATATGCGAGTAGGCGAACTTTGTCGTTGTCAAAGCTTCGGGCATCGGCTTCAAACCTTCTTGCTTCGAACGGCTTCGGAAAATTGATAGAGGGGCGAGCCCCATGATCTTGAAGATCAACAGTATTACTTTGGCGCCAATGTACTCGTAATCCAGTTTCCGCGGTGTAGAATTGTTTGTTCTCGTCGAATTTGATTTCATATTTGGATGTTCAATGGCAGCTCGATGCAACTTCCAAGGTATTCTTCAGCTGACTGTCATTTTCGATACGTCAGTTTGGACGTACGGCAGCTTGTAGTATTTATGTTTTATCTACGCGGGACATCTAGAAGCGTTTGAAAATTCACGGTCAGTAACGGCATTGATTGAGGGAAAGCATGGGTTATTTTCATTAGCGATACTTGGTTGCAAACGCGGCACGCATGGCAGGATTAATCACGATGTCGATGTAGCTTGGATTTTTTTTATTACTTCCGCAAAGGCGTCACGCAAGGTTTGACGATCCTTGACGCTCTTTATCCGACACTAGGAATTGGGAAAGAATATTTTTTGGTTTTGAAAACATTATTTTACACTCGGAAGTGACGTCACTTCCAGTCGAAAAATGAGATCAATGCTATATGCTTGACTTTCTTGCAAGCTTAAAAAATAAATTGAGAGACCATTTTTTTTTTCATTACAATATTTTCTCCCTTTACATACTTTGTGTATTGTGAGAAATTTAAAAAAACAGTTACAATTCTCAGGAACTATTTAATTTTGCATCAGTAACATTGTGCGTCATAATTTTTACACCACTTTTCGAAGGTGACATTTGAAATTGAAGAAGAATTATGAGGTATATGCCAACCATGCTGCATATCTGGAAAGTAAAATGATTTTTATGTATAAATGTATATTTTCTGTATATTATCACTGCCAACGCAGTAAAGAATGTGATCCAAGGCAAAAAAAAGAAAATTACGAACAATTATGCATGGACGATAAAAAAAATGTTTAGATCTCATTTCCAGCAATTTTTATTTATTTCTACCATTTTTCCTTGTGATCTACCGAGAACCACCCAACTCACCGATTGCACGAGGGTATAGTCCAACGGAAATAATCCATACGCCGCAAAGTTAACGTTTCGTTGTAGCAATTCCCGCGAAAACTCTTCAAGCTACAGACAATAACAAAAAAAAATCAATAACAACTATAAAATTTGCACAATAACAATAGCGAAAAATGAATTGTGTTCAAATCACCTCGAATTTTTCCTCTCGAGTGTTGAACTCTCTCATCAGGAATTTATGAACGACATCGGCAGTCTTTCGCATCTGCAATCAGAAAACAAAAGGTATTGTTCAATTTTTTTTTAACGATCCTCTCATTGCACTCCAACGATGCTAAATCAATAATAAAAACCTGATCAGTCATCCCTTCGACGTTTACAGATAACATTGTGATCGGTGTTGCCATACTGAGCAGCCAAACGACAGAAGCGATACACATAAGAGTCCCATTGTTCTCAATCTTCACGACGATCGGTAAAACAGCGTAATAAGAATTATAAACGATCGAGTAGCAGGTGAAAGCGACCGTAAAAACAATCGGTAGCGAATAAAAATCCGCGACTTCGCTCGCGATCTCGTACAGCGAAATATGAGCCCTTCTGAATGCTATGATTTTTGGAAAAAAGTGATTATCCATAGATTCGCTTTCCAAGATCAACGTACGGATTGGTCGAACGATCAAAGATCTAGCGTTATTGAGTAGACCACGATTCAATCTCCGAAAGCGCGTCTCCAAGAGCTTGATGATCATGACGTACTGAATCGTAAACCAAGTAACGATCGTGCAGGGGAAGATGTTGTTGAACCAACCGAGAAGTGGAGAGGTAAAGTACAGTTGATTGGTCACGATCACTGCGATCCGCAGCAGGACGTTTGCGCCAAAAAGTAAAATAAGATAGCATCGGTTTGATTCGACGTCACAACCGCCGCTCAGATCGAGAATCGCACAATCGATCGTCGTCAAACGATTCAGAAGTTGTACGACGGTGGTCTGTCTTATGCAAAATGACAACCATATAACGATTACTGACAGGTTCCCGGTAATCGTCTCGACCAGCTCAATCGCCACTGTCAAGTTTGACTTGAAGAGATAATCGACCTTATGTACGAGCGGTAACGACTGGGAAATTATGCCCATGAGGCAAACAATCAGACAAACGTTGTACAAAGAACCGAGAGAAGAATAAACAAAGTGGATGGGCGCTGAGGCTTGCGACAAGTTTTTCTTCATTTTATTCTTCGGTAGAACACTTCGCACAACGGTCAGTGGGGCAAGACCAATCAGCTTGAAGATCACAAGTATAACTTTTGTCCAGCAATATTCGTAATCTTGATTGATTGCTGCGGAATCGAATTTTCCCGCTGACTGTCTCATGCTTCGATGGTTTTTTTATACTCCTGAAGGGAGCTCGAAGCGATCTCGAACGAATTATGTTACCGACTGCGAAAAGTAGTAAATAAAAGAAGGTACAGGTACTCGTCGAGCCAGGAGTGTGCAGGCACAATCTCCATGTACGGATCTCGATGTATTTAAGAGCTCATGGTCAGTGAAAACAACGGCCAGTGCATGAATAATTTCGTTAGACACATTTACAATTTTTTTCCTCAAGCGGCTTCGCCACGCGCGATGTGCATGCATCTTTATCGACATTTCTATCTCCTTTTTTTAAATTTTTCATTATATCCGACACATCCATATCACTTTATCGGACGCTTGACCTTTCTAGGACTTGGATTTCATCAGATGGTCGGAACTGCGCAGCGCTTTTTTCCAATTTTTCATTATACCTGATATCCATATCTCTTCATCAGATGCTTGCCCTGACGACGACTTGGATTTCATCGGATTGTTGGAACGGCGCAGCGCCTTTTTCTGCATCCTCATGGAGAGAGTTAAAAAAAAAGATTGTTGAAACTTTAGATAATCTTTTTTTTTCATTTTTTTTAAACATTTGTCTTGAGATTTCGATACAAGCACGAGGGAATTCTTTTGGATGGTGGAAAATGAAACTTGTCAACGTCAGTCGTGAAGTGTAATTAAAATCGACGATGCATGTCCGAAGCAATTTGAGAGGCCGACGAGATCAGTTAAAGCAACACCGAATGCATGAATGATTTCGTGGATGTGAGATTTAAGATATTGCAGAAACGGCTTTGAAACGCGACACGCACACGAAGCTCTATCGATATTGCAATCTTTTTTTTGTCGTGGCTTTGGAAAAGAGTGCACGCGATGTGCGAAATAAATATTTATCGTTTTGTTACATCGTTGGACATACGCAAAATAATTTTACAGATATAAGGACATGACAAAAAATCTATGTCTTTCATCTTCATTTATCTATTACATTTATATTCAATTATCTGCATATCGCTGACCACGAGAAATTTGATACTTTTACTCTTAAGAATTTACTTTAATTAAATTTAATATTATTATAAGAGTACGTTAGTTAAAATAATTTACCTTAATTTAACTCTAAAATTCAATTTATTTTTCATGACAATTGAATATTAAATTTAATGTATCAGTTTTTTCCAAAAAACTTCCTGCCCAGTAGATTAAATTTGCAATTTCTTTTAAAGCTTTTTTGAATACCTGCAGCGACCCGGATCGTTGTAGATATTTTCACCAAACTCCGTAGATTTTCCCAGGCTAAGATGACCGACCAATCATTTATGATGTCGCGCACGCCTCGCGGCATTGCCAAGTTATCCACAAATATTCCTTTACCAGTTGAATGGAGTGCACCTGTTTACATAAGAAATTGTTGTCACTCTTTGCCACTCCATCCCATTAATCGGAATAAAACGAAACGCCTCTCTCGAGCGAGCTGCAGTTCATTTCGACATCGGCCATAAAATGAATTACACAAACATAAACAGCTCCCCCGTATCGATCAGCTCTCCGCGCTTTCTCTGATAGCGACGAACTACCGGGGGACACCTTCGTTATACGTCCACCCGTTGCCGACGCTAATTTCGTCGATGCGAAAAAATGATTAAGCGTTTCACGCAAATTGCCCCGCGACAACGGTCTCGAACGATCCTTGAAACGCATCCCCAGGTGGTTGATACACATCGATCGTCCGTGTCATCATCGTCATGGTAACGTCGATCGCTAACACATGCTATAAAAAAGCCCTACCAGCTGACCGACAAACAGTGCAAAATGTAATGAGTCCATAGCCTGCTAGTCAGTCCTTTGAAGACGAGCTGCAAGACGGTTCAGTCCTCGAAGTTGTCTCTCCTGCATCATAATATTCTCACCTCAAGGAATCTAAAAGGTTGATCCAGCAGCTACGGGAACATTCGTACCGGTTAAGAAACCCTCGATCAGCACTACCAAGATTAATTCCCAAGACAAGTTTCAAAGCTAGAGGTTTCTTGCACGGAAAGACCACAAAGTGCCAATCCTTGGTCCAGTGAATCAGCGTAAGAACATCTCTGGGAAAACGAAAGGTTGGCGAAAACTCCTCCATCATCCATGGGAATATCCGGACCGGTCGCTGCATCTCAGAAGCGTCTGAGGAAATGGCGTCTCTTCCGAGCAACGGATTACCTGTCCCTGATGTGGCCCTGCTTCGAGATATCCCGGATTCACGGCCTCTTCCCGTACAAGTTCACCTCCGGAACAACGATTGTCGCATCCAAGCCCGGTTACGTGTTTTCCACTTTTATGACGGCGGCTAACATTGCACTGACGATCATGATCCTCTACCAGATGGACATATCCGATACTCTGGGCTACGACAACCTGCAGGGTACTCTCCAGGGCAACTGTTACCTTTTGCTCGGCTGGTCGGTTGCGATGGTGTCTTTCGCGAACAGCGTCAAGAGGATGAGATTGCTCAACGATCTTGCCGAGGTCTCGGCGAGGCTGCCATCGTCGTCGTTCATAGCTATGACCAGAATCGTTCACGCCAAGGATCTTTTGGGATTTCTCTTTCTCGTCGGACAAACGCCGAACATCTATTCCCCAAACATAGCCCTCGTGATAAGCAAAGCTCTGAACATGTACACAACCTTGGTCGTCTATCTGATGGACACTCTCTACGTCGATTCGGTCTGCGTTCTGCGGGCATGCTTCGAGAGAATAAACGACAATCTTCTCGCCCTCAAGGATAGCATAGAGAGGGAGGAACCTCATCTGCTTCGACGGGTTTACCACGAGCAGAAGAATCCACTGATATTGCTGGAAATCCGAGCGATGAAGAAGCAACACAACGACGTCAGCGAGGTTGTTCAAAAATTGAACTCCACATTCAGTCTTCAAATCGTAGCGACGGTTACACTTACCTTCGCCGAGATCACTTTCTCGCTGTACTTCTATATTCTGCAGTTGACCGGCTCGAAGGAGATAAATCTCGAGAAACAGATATGGTACTCGTACTTCATGACATCGGTGACTTATTACGCGGTTAAACTTGCATCGATCGTGTGGGCATGCGAGACCGCCAAGGGACAGGCCACCAGGACCGGGATCATCGTTCACGAAGTTCTTCTCGATACGACTGACAAACAGGTCAAGGAAGAAGTAAGGGAAAGAAGGCACAAAGTCGATAATTCTGTGACAGAGCGTTAAACAAATGAAATCTTTATAAGAGTTCTGAACTGTGGTTGATGGTTGCGCTTAGAAAAAGAAGTTGAAACTGGGCTCATCGGTTTTTTGTCCTTTTATTGACTTTGTAGCTTCAGCTGTTTTCCCTGCAATTACTGCATCGCGACAACACTTTTCAGGCCAAAGGGCTCTCGCTGGACGCTACGCTCATCACTGCGGTATGAACTATCGGACTTAAAAAAAAAAAAGAAAAAAATTGAAAGATCGATCAATAAAATGGTTGCATGATTCTTCCAATTGCAAAGCTTTGGGAATTATGATTATGGTAATTCTGATAAGTCTGCCAAATTACGATTTCGATCTTTCAAGGTTTCAATGAATTTGGAGTCTTCTGATTTTTCCGAAGAATAAGATTAAAATTTTAAAAATCTGTTCCAGATCGTCGGCGGAATAACGACTTATCTTCTTATACTGATCCAGTTTCTCCTCTCGTCAAAGTCCTGTTCGACGATTCTGAATAATCAACCGACATCGGTAACCCCGCAGGATATATAATCGCACCGTATGTATAACTAAGTCGGTCGTAAGGAAAATTAAATATCCGTTTAGTCAAAGAGAAGCGCAGAAAGTAGCGACTTTGGATACGCGAAGGATATTTATAGCTGTAAAGAAAAGCAACGAGGAAAATCAGTTAATCGTAGTAGAAGGCAATAATGTATGGGCGGACTTAACGACTTATTTCTGCTGGTAGTTGGCGAGTCAGATAGCAGTCCAGCCAACCTCGAGTTGCCCTGTGGAAGAGCTCGATGGATCCGTCTCAAGCCCTCTGTCGCATTCCAACGGCAAAATGTAATCAACGGCTAGCCGGAATAGCGTAAGGTCGAGGAAAGTTGATCCCACGCTTTCAATACAGATTCATCTTGGGAGATTCCGCCGCTATCTCGATAATGTTATACTCGATCAAGAGGAGTTTCATAGACTCCAGGAAAAACAAAGTGTTTTATTTATTTTTCTTAGAAATAATAAATCTTATGGATAATCCAATGGAAAAAAGCTCTATACTGTTATCAATGACTCTACCGAATGATGGATATTCTCAATATTTATTCGATGAATTTATTTTTCAGTTAAGGCGGGCCAAAATATTATTGGAAGAAATAAATATATGTTTTTTCTTTATACTTTTTCTGATTTGCCACTAGAAAGTTATAGCTTTACAATGTCTAATAATAATAATAATAATAATAATAATAATAATAATAATAATAATAATAATAATAATAATAATAATAATAATAATAATAATAATAATAATAATAATAATAATAATAATAATAATAATAACGATCATATAATATGGTCGACGCTCCGGCTCGACCCTTTCAATGCTTATTTCCCACAAGACCATTTTAACAAAGTGCACCGTTGCATCTCACACTGCATCGAGGCGTTCCTGTGCCACGGGTCACAGCCGAGGTGAAAGGTACGACTCACTGGGGTCTTATTTCGTACTGTTACTAATTATTGTTACGTATATGCAGAACGGAACGGTTAAACGAGAGATTCCCGCTGCACGATAGCTCGTAAAGCACACGTAATTAGCACTGAATATATATGTGCAATTCCCTGCGGGCATCGCACACGGCGCTTGCACAACAAAAATACACGTACGCCCGAGCTCGAAATATTATTAAATCCTTCATTGTAGTTGCGAAAACTCGAATTCGTGTGAGAAACAATAATAAATTGTAGGTTGTTGTAGCTCGGGCACTTAGCGCCTTCGCCAGGAATACGTCACTTCCGATTTTAAAATCTCATTTTTCAATCGGATGTAAGGTCAGACCACAAATACGTCATCTCCAGTTTAAAAATGCCTTTTTCGACCGGACGAAGGGGCCACTTGATCACGAATATGACGTTCTTTTGTTCCAAACCCAATATTTTAGATTTTAATCCCAAAAATGCGATTTTACATTAGACCAAACTGTTTTCAGTGCATAAAATCGAAGCTACAAATGTCCCAGTGCACTTACGCACAAAAAGGCCAGTTATCTTTTGTCTATTCTGTTTACTACAATATTGCGCAATTCCTCCGAATATTGATCAACTTTTTTTTCCAAATAGGGTCTAAATATAGTATAACTGGAAACAAAAAATCACCCAACTATAACTCTAGTTGGTAGTAACTACGTGCAATATATCTTTTTCTTATCCTGTTCACGACAATATTGCGCAGTTCCTCCGAATATGTATGAACTTAACTTTTTTTTTCAATTGCGTTCTCGCCGTATCGGACTCTCGGTCGTTCGTCGCACTGCTAGATTACACTGCCCGTGGACGAATTTGCCGAGGTCCGCAGCCCGAGAGTTGTCTGTCAGCCGTGTACGGAATAAATTCCACGGGTGTCATTCGCAATTTAGCGTCTAGCCATAAATTTCACTTGGTTGCAATACAGAGAGCTGAGCTTCGAGACCGTCGAAGGACCGTGACAATCCGTGCGATAGTTACACCGACGATCGTTCGTACGATCCGTTATCTTCGTCCTACGTATTATTATGTACGTGCGTACAGTACCGGTAGGAAGATGACTATAATAGTCTCTCGGCTCATTCCGATAAATAGCCGTTCGGGTTTGCGAACACGCAGTGAGCTCTCGTGTATCTGCGTGACAAAATTGTATCGAACCCCGAACATAATCAATGACGCTAATCCTTATCGACAATACAAATAACGAGAGATAAATAAATGACTGCGCGTAAACTATGGGACGTTAGGTAACTGCGCGTTGCCGCAAGAAACAATTAACGCGACTGTAGAGTATCACACACTGAGAACAAGAAATTGTTGGATTAACCAAGGCGCGATGACATACGCTCAAAGGTGTTATTTGGTTGGTACAACAAAAATGTTTCGAATCGACAAAAATGAAAACGATGCTTTAATTGTACCAAACAAACAAGACACTGTATAAAAATTTGGAAAATTAATGAACGGTATTTCCACATAAACTTTTTCTGAAATTTCAAACACATATGCTACGTTACCATTTTACAGTTAAATTTTTGTAAATCGCAGGCAAACGATTTTAATTTTTCTTTCTGTTATTTTTATTTACGAAAAAATACATTATTGTTCAATTAATGTAAGTAATGCAAGCAAATTTCAAGTTCCAGTACAGTAAATTTACAATTAATTTTTACATTGCACATTTGAACGTGTCACCTCAACTTTTGGTTAACCCAACGACATTTTTTTCTATCTATAATACAAATAATCATCCTCTATAATCAATAGATGCACAGAGGTTTGTATAAACGACTTTAAAAATGTATTTGAAATAAAGCGACTCGAGAGTATTTGAAATAAAGCGAATCGGTTCATTACAGAGACATTTTTTATTTCCCTCTTTTTCTTATTGAACATTTATTTTTTTGATGTCACCGTGGTGTTTAACCCATTTATAAAAAATGTTTATTTTCTCTCAATGACCATCACCAGCTTCAAAACTATATGTCAAGCAGTATCTATATATACAGGTGCTGCTCGAAAGAGCTAGAAAAAAAAACCCGACTGTTGGCGAGACCCAGAGTCGATAAAAAAAAATCTGTGAACCACAGACGTAATACCTGCGCACTCGAGCGTCGGTCGTTCAAGTAGAAACATCACGGTTCGATCAGACGTCACGCACATCTGACGGTAATGACGCGCGCGACGTCAGCGCCTTAGTCCTCACAACAGTTGCCGCGCATGCGCACTCCGCACTCTTTCTCTCGCGCAAACACAGAGCTCAGCCTCGTATCTGTACGCGCGTCCGATACGCTTACGAATATAAACACAACACACAGAGCAGTCGCCGGCGCCGTGCTCTCCCGCCGAAGCGTACCGACATGGTCGGCTTTTCAGTCAGTAGCGCGTCGACCGTCGCGCGCGCTTCGCTTGTCCCGAGTGACGACGCTCGTTCCTTCTTATCAAAACAGTGCAAAAACTCTGAGTGTTTTTATTTTTTCATCACTGGTTTATCTCTCGCACAGTCTCGGGCGATGTCTCGAGGCAACAGCGCGTCGTCGACTGGCGCGGAAGGAAATCCAAACTGGCGACAAATTTGCTTGTTGTCTTGATTCACGAGTGGACGCTTCACGAAAAGAGTGCGTAGCACGCGAAAACGGGACCGGCGTGATCCAGAGGATCGTTAATGAAAACAATTGAGAAATAAGTAATATCAGCTTAAAGGGACAACATTTTTATTGTTCTTCGATGGGATTTTTTATTCGAGGAATACCTTTTTTTCTCTCGAAGTTTCGTCTTCGCAGTTGCAGAATTTAGGCAGTGACAAACTTTTTGTTTTTTTATCTCGCGCATCGCCGTGCATCGTGATTTTTTTTATGGTCCGACGGGGATAGTAACAAAAGTTATTTAAAAAAATTATAATAAAAATAATTTTAAAAAAATATTTAAAAATAATCCGACGAAAGTGTATTGGTTATCGATAATCGATGAGATATTTAATCGATGGGAATGATTTACATCGGCGTGAGATAAGAAGTGACGCGATGACGATGACTTTCAAGCGCCATCAATAACAAACGAACGGGGATTAGGCCGGGTGGGTAGTCGAGTGTTTACTCGAGTCTCTGCGGGTTCTGTTGCGAGAGTGTATTTTTCGAGAATCGAATTTTCTTTCGTTACGCCGAAGGAAATGCTTCGCACAATTCTCAACCCATCCGTCGCACACGTAACAGATTTTTTCTGACGCCGTTTTGTTTTGTCTATTTATTATTATTTTTATACTCGGCGCACGTTGGGGAGAGTTGAACATTGATTAAGAGTGTGCGGGTCACGAAAACTCATTACGGAGAAACACGGTCGGAAGGAAAGGTGTTTGATGTTCAGGAGGTGCGGCCGAAAAGGAGGAGGAAGGTTTCAAGAGTTTCGGCAGTGGGTCATGAGGTGAGTTTCTCTCTACGCTTCGTTCTGAACCTCAGCTGTCCTCGGAGCATTTTTTCCCCAGTGCGTTAAGACGTACCATAACATTTCGCTTCGCTCGGTGGGAAAATGGCAATTTTACGCACGAGAAGCGTGCGTAAAACCCCCATTTTCACACCTCGTGAAGTAAAATTTTGTGCGATAATGGTGCGAAAAACTTTTTCTGAACTCGTGTGATTGCAACACTCGTCAAAAAAAGTTTTATCGCACTAGTATCGTAAATTACTATTATTACACTCTGTGCGTAAATTGCAATTTCACATCCGTTTTCACACTTCGTGAAGTCAAGTTTGGTACGATAATCGTGCGACAAACTTTTTCGGACCTCGTGTAATTGCAGCCACAAACTTACACTCGTCAGAAACAGTTTTATCGCACTAGTATCGTAATGTACTCATTTATCGTGTCGTGTGTCGTGCGTGTTGCGTCTCACTTTTTATTAGTTCATATAAACCCTATAGGAACTGAGGAGTTTTTGCCAGTCGCAAACAACCATGCCTTCTTTTACGCACGACGTACGAAAAAGCTCCAATATACGACGCACGACACGCGACACGAAAAAGCTCTCAACCTAGGACACTACTAGAAAAGCTCATTCGAGTACACACGACACACGAAAAGATGCGAGTCGCTACGTCGTAACATTTCATTTAACCCTTTTGCTTCAAAATTGATTTTGCGATTTTTTTTTTGTCGAGATTACGATTTATTGTTTTCACTTAAAAGTAGTTTGACACGATGTGGCGTGCTCTACAGAATTTTCCGGGCAACTGGCGATCGTAAACAAGATTCGAAGGTCGAGGAACAATATTCGAAAAACAACAAGCAAAAGGGTCAAACGATCAATAATTTTTTTGCACAGAATTAGATTACTTTTCTTAGTCATGAAAAAAAAATCTCGCTTCATAGCACGGCGGAATAGAGCCATAAACCGGATAAAAACGATTTTACAGTTATCGTTTGAGATCTGGTAAACAAATTAGTGCAAACTAAGTACGTCAAATGTCGCGTCATACGTCGACAGCACATTGTCATTGATTCGTTCATTTATGTGCATGCTATTTTTTTTAAACCGGGAAGCAAAATTTTATTTCGACTGCGCGACTTCCAGTTGCCATTTTCTATACGTATAAATAAATAAAAAATGCAAATCAGTGATCAAATTATTATAAATTATTATATCGCATATAAAAAACAAAAAGGAAAAAAAACATAACATCATCGATCGCACTAAAGATGTAAATATGGAGTGTGAAGGGGGGGGGGGGGTACGGAGTCGATACAGCGAAAGAATGACGAAGTATTTTTGCCGCGCCGAACGAGGAAACGATCTCTATGTTAATTCAATGGCATTCCGTTTGCGCGAGCATAAATTTTCCCCTCAAGGACGAATAGCCAGGCTTTCGTCGACGTAGTCGCACGTGAATTTTCGTAACGTTCGGAAAGCTTCGTTGTCGTAGGCTTGCCCGATCGTCGGAGTCTTCGCGGAGGAGCGCGGAGAGTTCCGGCCGGTCTGCGCGAGGTCGAGGATCGCGCGCGTATGTCGCACGCCGGCAGCGCTACAGTCCGATAGTTGTTTTTCACCGGACGCGCTGGTGTGCTCGCGCACAAAAATAAATTACACCGATTAAATTTGTCGGACACCAGTGCAGCCAGAGGAAAATGCTATAAATGAGTCGACGCCGCGACGCCGTACCGGTTCTTTTCGCGATCGCTGCCGCGCATGCGCAATCCCTCCACTTCTTCCCTACTATCCTCATTTACTCCTACACACGCCTTTCTCGAAGAGTCGTAAACACCGTGAAATTTTTCGGCAGCTGTTATTCGTACACGATTATACTTTCAAAAAAAGGTTGCCGATATTTTTTCCGCAATTTCGGCGCTTTTTTTCTTCCTGAACTGAGCGCGCTCGATCCAGAAGCGGTGACTCTGCGGCGCCTTGGGTAGAAAAAGTGCGATCGATAAAGTACAACAAAGCATTGTTTCATTTTTTTTTGCAACGATTGTTCTAGAATTTAATTATAATTGTTATTATTGTTGATGTCGATTATTAATTGTGGTAATGAATAATTAAACAGTTTTGAGATTTTATTTTATTTTAATTTTTTATTTATTTATTTTTTTAATTGACGACTCGAGACTTTTTGTCCCAGTGGTGGCGAGGGAATTGCAGACACGTAGATGTGTCGAGATCGCTGATTATAAAATGTATCAAAAGGCTCTTCGCTCGATTTAATTTCGTCGTGAAAGTTGTAAAGAGCTTTCGAGAACACTCGCCAGCGCCAGCGGGAAAACAAAGTTATTTGTATCAGATGCTCGCTGAAGTGCAATTCGCATCTCACTTACGCAGTTTCTCAGCTTCGCGATAATAAAACGAGAGAAACATATGCTTTATGCGTCTTACTTTTTTATCATTATTTCTGAGACTTGTGAAAACTTGAATATCTTTAACGATTTTAGTCTGTTAAAAAAATGGTAAATTAAATGGACCCGACTGAATGTACAAATGAATGTATAATTGTGATGAAATATTAATACTTTTACAGTGAAATTACAGTTAATTGTTAAAATTAGTGTACTTTTACAGAACAATTAAACTAAACTATTACAAGTAAAGTGTTTCCAACGTTTTTAACATACCGTAAATTAATTTTTCGTCACAATTGTACATGAAACTTGATGTATCAGTTTTTTCACATAAACCTTCCAGCCTGGTACATTAAATTTCGTACCAATTTTTTTTACACTGTACACACGAACGACACTTGTTTCGGATTTTTGTCACTCCTCTGTCCAATATACTATTCTATTTTTATCCATCACTTCGTATATCTATCAATTCATATCAGCATAGAATTTTTTTTTATGTTCCAACCTTCCATTTCTAAGACTTTGTCCAATCTTCGGGCAATTTCGTTCGGAATAATCGCTCCAGATCTCTCCAAACACCCATTTGATCAAACAATCGTTGTATACGCAGCTACAGTTCACGGTGAATCACAAAGACCCCGAGACGAAATATTAACGTACGAATAATGTATACGAAATGTACTCTCGTTCGTATTCGAATCGTCGTCATGAGCGGAGTTGCAAACAGCAGCAGGCGCTGGCGACACGGTTCTCTGACCTTGCTGATAACCCGTTTCATTTCCTTCCCCTTCGCCACCTCTTTTTGCCATCGAATCTTCAGCAATACCAGTCATCGGGACATCTACCAGTCTCAATGTCAATCCACACATATGTCACATTTGACTCAGCTAATTATCTACTTTATCGCATCCTTAAATTTTTTTTTCTCATTCCAATCTCACAAATCATCGTTGCCCAGAGAAATCGATTACCTACCTCAACCATTTATTGTCGATAAGACTAGCGCAATAATCGTGGTACTCGGAGATTGTAATAGTAAAAGTCAATGCCGTGGATCAAAAAAACACTACAATCTTTAGCACACATTGTAGAAGCTGCGCTAAAGTAAATATTACAATGTGGGGATTGAATTAACAGCCGATCCAGATGCTGTCTGGAGAAGAATCGTTACAACGTGGTGCACCACTATTTTAAGATCATACAAGCAAAACCGGTTCGGTCTGTTTGATTAAACCGAGAAACGTGTTTTACTGGTCAAAATAATGTTAGCGGCACGTTTCAAGCTCCCATTGATCGCAATGCAATTTTACGGTATCATTGATTCGGAGAAAAATTCCCACGTGGGCATTACTGGATTCGAACCTGCGACCATACCTAGCTATCTACATGATTGATACCAATTATCAGCGATTGTTTCGTCTACCAGATTTCTTTGAAGCATCAGTGGTAGAAGTTGTTTTCCAAGTAGAACCGCCTTTGAGCACTCCTTTGAGCAACTCTTACTTATCCCCTTTTTTTTCTATCCATTGCGAGCATGTGATTCAATCAGGTGGTAGATAAATCTGGAATTTTTTACGAATCAAATGCCACAAGTAGTTTCGTCGGACTCACAAGTGAAGCAGTCATTTTGGTATGGTTGGAGATAGATACGATTTTCCGGTATCATAGAATTGGAGACAGAAAACTCCCAAGTGGACTTTACCGGTTTCGAACCTAGGAGCGAACCTAACTATCTACGTAATTGATACAAATTGTAAATTATTGCTTCGGCTACCAGATTTTTCAGGGCTTTGGAGGCAGAAGTTGTTTTCCAAGTAGAACCGCCTTTCAGCACCTCCTATTTATCTCCTTTCATATTTCTACTCTACGTCGATAAATTTCGTATTTTTTACGAATCAAATGGCATGAGTAGTTTTGTTGGACTCACAAGTGAAGAAGTCATTTTGGTATGGCTGGAGATGGTTGTTTGCTGTGTAGCATTCAAATTCGTCCAAACACTATAAGACGACCAGTGTGCGAATCACAGGTTCCAAATACTCCGGATGAATCGGACACGTCTACGCTCTCCCGAGGTTTATCATAACTTCACTGTAGCGAAAACTACAGCACCGCACCTTCCTAGAATCTCCGCCTCCTACCACCTGCTACCTCACTCTCGGCGCTCGTGTTTACAAATGGAATGTGTTTTTCATGACAAACAAGGCCGCGAGCCTTCTCGGCGGTGAGCAGAGACGAAGATACGTTAAACAGATAGGATGGTCGAAGCGAAGTTTACACGGAGAAAAAACCTTCGTTGTTCCGCCAACCACGCTGGTCGGAGCGGTGTAGGACGGGCTCAGTTGGCAATGAAATCTGTGATTCTGTTTCCGTCAGGTTTTAAAGGATTTTGTTTACATTCATTTCGAGATGGTACTACCTCAAATGCACTCCAACCGATTAATTGTTTGGTTGAAAAAAAATTAGGTCGATATTAAAATCACAAGTTCACATCTTTCTTTATACCGCATAGGTTGGGTGAAGAACTTAGGTGGATGTTAGGTTCAAATTTTTCTTTGCGAAGGCGTATTTGTTACTGCCCTTTCTCATTTTCAGCCACGAGATATATTTATCCTCGGGCGATCCGGGCGAGCCTCGGGATCATTTCGACGCTCGATCACCGAGAGCATCGAAGGCAGCGCCCCAGTTCATAAAGTTCCTTGTCGAAGTCGAGCATTGTCGTACCTCGTGGGTGTTCCTCTCGGTCGTTTTCGCTGAACCAAGCAATCTC
The DNA here is from genome assembly GCA_964017025.1 of Stenichneumon culpator. NCBI lineage: Eukaryota > Metazoa > Arthropoda > Insecta > Hymenoptera > Ichneumonidae > Stenichneumon > Stenichneumon culpator. Next base: position 10,593,081 of record OZ024779.1, on the reverse strand, counting down.
CGAAATTCTCACTGCTCGAGTCTATGTCTTCATAGATTCGATGTACGCAGCGTTAAGAGAACATTCATGACAATCCACAACGCTCGGACTTGCTTTTATAGTTACGTATAACTCGCTTTCATAGTTACGCGTTGTTATTATGTACGCACACGCCTTACAGTGTTGCATGATTCGTAATTTATGATTTTTTTTCCATCGAGCATGTTTCTCGAGAAACACTGCAAAGATCCGATTTTAGATTAGCCACGATAGAATTTTGATTGAAAGTTGCAGAAGCTGGAATCATAAACGTTAGTACGATTATTTGATCGTTCTATTACGGATTGATTAAACGCATATAAATTTTTATCAACGTCTTGATCTTGGCTTCGGTACTTTCTTAGTTTTTGTTTTTTTTTCATTCTCATTTTTACCGATCCGAGAAAATCTTTCAAGCTGGAACGATCGCGACCTTGATCAACGCGAACGTCATGCCGGATTTCGGACGCTCCCCCTCCCGATCCAGGTGTAATACGCAATGAACTAACAAGTCATTATAACGATCGTTCGACCGTTTATATATGCAGGACAGAGGCCGAGACTACGTTCCGTTATTTTACATTATAATTTTGATTTCAATTACGACACGACGATTCAATTTTTCCTTTGGCACACATCGAAAGATGGCCATTCTCTGTCCGTAAAAAAATCCTGAGACCTCTAACGAATATCATTTATCGATGCGAGCCTGAATCGTAGGAAGATAGAGCGTGTCAAGTCGCCCCGGTCTCCCTCATCATCGTACGTTACAGATTCCCGCATAAATTGACCGTACTAAAAGTGTTCGATTCTCGTTCTTTTCACCTCACAAAATATGTCTCTAAGCACAAAAACAAGTTTTACAGCTTTGACGATTGGGACCCCGGAGATGTGAGTTAAACTTTGATCCGCGGGACAAAGCACAGTCGACCCTTCCAAATTAATGAAGTTCCCCGCTGTACGGCCCGATGATGTTACGGTGGGTTGAACGGCACACGCCTACCGGCAGGGTGAGGAGGCGTCTGTGTTCTCGCATACGCGAAACGACCATTGCATTCAAAATGATTAAAGACGAACAGGCAAAAACTTGCTTGTTCGTCGCTCAAACGATGCCATTGCAAAGCGAATGCGAAACGCGCGCGACTAATGGCACTCCGGTGACGCTTCGTGCAATGACAAAAAATAAAAATAAAATAATAAAGTCCAGTAGGGTTTCGCAGAGCCGGCTGTTGCATTCCACCACTGGCGCGAGACTGGACCAAGCCCGGGTGACTGCTCAGTTCCGCGCCATTGCTAGCCGATCCTACACGGGAATTTATATTCGAATGCGCTCGACGCGCATTCGAATATAAATTTTTATTTATTATCCGGGCTTTCGTCGTATCGTTTCGGCGAAATAACACGAGACTCACCTAAATTTATGGCAACGCGAGAAATAATATTGCCGCTGCAATAATATTGATGCCGCTTTGGTTCGGGATCCTTTTATCGAGCAATTTTTTTTTTTATTGAATTTTTATATGTTTTTTTTTAAGAAAAAAAACTGTACCGTTAATGTCTTCAGGATAATTATGCAAAAAAATTCGAATAGTAAAACGATGCGCCGAGTTGATTACTTTTTATTTCACCGTGTTGTTCTTACTTATCTCTACGGTTCTCGTTGTTTATACTACACGAGTTGTTTGGCCGCGATAAAAAAAAGTGGTCGCCTCGAGTACCGTCTACTCCGTGCATGCAAACCAGGAAAAATTAATGTTATTGAAAACGATTCGTTACATTAATTCTTCCCGGTCTGTTGTGTTTTTATTTTGCGATCTCATCACACAGTGTATTCATTGCAATTTGTCATCGCCAGTCGGACCGCAAGTTACTCGTGGATAAGGTAAATATCAATAGAGATATTTATATTTGAAAATCGTCACCTTTTCCCACTACGAATTCGAGCCAACCTTTTGGATTTTTTATTTTTATACGTATTAAAAAAAAAAAAAAAACTCACCGCGTAATTTTTTTATTTTTCATCCCCGACACACCCACCCCGAATCGACGCAAAAAAGATATATATCTGGGCAGAGAAAACATAGAACTCTCGTCAATCTAATCGGAAGTCGACTCCCGACGGGCAATGAATCTTCCCGACGCTCACGGACGGAAATAACTGAAATTCCAGCTTCGCTTTTGCGTTTTTTTTTTTCGACCACCGTCACCCCTTTGGTATTCTGTATTATGCTATATGTATTACTCGGCGTATGCTCTATGTATTGCTCGGCGTACGAAGTTCGTTCATACGTTCGCTCGATTTCCCAGTCACGCGTTTGTTTGTTAGCTTTCTCGACTCTACGCCCTCGCTAAGAGTGGCTCTGTTGCCACAATTCGCCGCGCGTGTTATTGCCCGGCGTGCTTTAGCGTACCGATGATATAATCATGAATACGCGAAACCTCGTGACTCATGATTTTACGTTTATGACCGACGCCGGATATATCACCGTACGTAGTCGCCTTCGGTTTGAAGTCGATATCACACACATGGCACGCGGGTAAAATGAGGCACGTCTTCACGAATTTGCGGAAAATTCGTCTAAAAAACAATTTGTCTGAAACGATCCGTCTAAAACAATTCGTCTAAAAAGAATTGGGCTAAAAGAATTCGTCTAAAAGAATTCGTTTAAAAACAATCCGTCTAACAATATGAAACAAAAAACGAAAAACATAGTTTTTTATCTACCGTGCGAAATATCCATAGCGTTTTTTAAAGTACAGCGGGTAATATTGATAGAGTTGCCGTAAACAATAGCAGGAAATATCCATTCAACTTTTCGACTACAGCGGGAACCATTGATAATTTTGCAACTATAGCCGAAAATTGTAAGGTTTTAAACGATATCGAGAAATATGTATATGGAGTTTATTCTCGGTACAGTGGAAGATCTCCATAGACTTTTTCAAGTGCAGTGGGAAGTATCTATACTTTTTTCACTATCGCAGGAAACATTCACAATATCTTAACTATAGCGGAAAATATTCAGTTTTTAAATTATAGCGTAAAATATTCGTAGAGTAAAATATTTCAACTATAGCGAGAATAATTTATAGAGTTTTAGACGAATTGTTTTCGACGAATTCTCCGCAGACGTCTCTATAGATACGTCGCAGACGACTATAGAGTCGTAGCTCGTGATATAATCGAGAAACAAAATCTGTCGACGAGCACATCAGTCGCTGAAGATAAAAACAAAAAAAAATATCAAAAGGAATTGAAAAGAACGGGCGAAAATAAAAATAAAAAAGTTCGAATAAAGTTATTGATATACTGAATGGGCCACAAAATTTTGGCAATGATTCATGGAGCCGTACAGCTGCAAAAAATCCCTACACAGCGGAATTGAAATCTCTCGCCGAGCGAACCTCTCGCTGAAGACAAAAAGAGAAATAACAAAGAAAATGAAAGAAGGTGCTTAAAAATGTTGAAAAAAAATGCGGAATATTGTTATCGACACCCTACACAACGAAAGTGGAGTTGTGAATCTACAACAACATTTTGGCAACCATTCATCGACCCGTCCGCAAGATGTAGCACTTCAAAGTGCAGACCCACATCAATCAGCGCTTCCCGTCAGATGTCGTCTATGAAATAATTATATAAGCGAATTAATAAAACTACGGAAACAAACCATAGAGCTACCCTCAAGTGTCATTTAAATTATAAACACAAAAAAAAATGATTACAACCATCCGTATCCTTGTTGCGAGAAATTAACCCAGAAATTACAACAAAAAAAGAAGTTCCGCCTACTTAAATAATACAAGGAAAATGAATGAAAAAAAAAATCGTTCCGCTTACTCACAGGGTTAAAAGGATGATGACAAAAAACGAGACTCTGGCGTCGTCTATTTGCGCGATAGAGCGACTATGACTCGCTAGAGTCAGGCGGGAAGTATAAAACACCTCAGTGCGCACGTGTACTACTTGCCAGATCATATAATATGCACCGCTGCGGCGTAAATCGTATCAGCGAATCGCACTGGAATCTCGCAAGACGGATAGAGTGATAGCATCACTCTGTCCGCCGAAGGGGGGAGCTCGGTGGAAAGACGGAACGATGCGGTAAAAAAAGAAAAAAAAGTGAGTTCCATAGTAGTCGATTCGAGAGTGAGATAGGAGACAATAATATGAGGCAGTTGCGGTGGTAGCAGCCGCGATCGGGTTGCGTCATCGCGGGCGCTTGGATCGCAGCCCGCAACGGCAAAGACGACGTTTGAGGCTTCAAGTACGCCACCGCCGCGACGCATTGGGATGCCCTCGACACGAGCTGCAGAATCAGCTGATCACGATCGTCGAGCTCGACAACGAGCTAAACCACGAAATTGTCACTACCGGCTTTACGATGTGCGTTTTAGTATATCAGCAGAACGACGAGGAGAGAAGTGGCGATTACTGAATTTATCTTGCGAATTTTCCTACCGCGAATTTTTAATGTTTACTCGCGGTCCACGAGACAACAATTGATGGTACTAAACGCACAATTAAATGAACAAATGCGATTCACTGCCAGAAAAAAAAAATGGGAAAATTATCAAGAAGATGATGTTGGACCTCTTAGGGCGAGAAGTGTTGGTCCGTGCGGGCCTTCATTGCTGCGCCAGCGTCTAACTCCTTAACAGTGCATCTGACGACATTATTGTCAAAGACCTTATTCGTAGAGAATGAAATTCTGGAAAGAAAATTTTCTTTGAACATTGGTCCCAGAAACATCCGTTGTCGACTAAATCAATGAAGATTCCAATCCGCCCGGACATCAGCGGACGCGGCACTCTTCGTCTCGCCGTCTGTTCTCCTGTTTCGTCGAATAACCAGCTAACCCCTCGTCCGACGAGATAAATGCATAGGAGCTTATCTGCAGCGCACAAAATTATCTCCAAGAAAAGTCCTCATAATTTTTCTCCGAATCGGAACCGACTCGTGGAAAATGTGCTGTTTGTCTCGATGTCGAATTTCGTGAACGATTTTCGTACGCAGCACTCTGTATCTATGCCACGTGCCAGTTTTCCGCGCTTCCTCACAATTGCCTCTGATCTTCGGCCTTTACACTGCTTCATTTAACACGCTCACTTCCGAAACATCTGGCAAATGCGGGATTTCGTCGTGGTCTACCTATACCGATCTTGAGCGACGAAAGCACGTGCTCTCTGATGCATGTTACTATATTCGTAATTCGACAAACACGGCGTGACTCAGCCTACGTTACGTAGGCCACTTGCCTGAGATGTCGTCCGTTTCTATTGCAGCAGATGGCACCTACGTAGCGGAGTAATTCACACGAGCGAGCGTTATCGGGACACGCAAACAGGTTCACGAGACCGTAAGCTGTACGGACGATCGACGTTGGAAGGCCGCGACATTCTCGCGCCACATCGTCGCTGTTAATTAATATTGCCCAAGGACTCGACTCGTCAGCCAGAATGAGAAAGAGTTTGACTGATACGGGAGACGGCGCGATGGTTTTCGACGACCGAGACACACGGACGTTAAACTGAGAGAGAAAAAAATGGATCAAAATGAATCCCAAAGAAAAGAGGCATTACGTCGCCGAGAATTAATATATTCGGCTTGTTTGTAGTGAAATCGATACGTCGGGATGAGAGCAACAAATCCGCCGAGGTGTCGTGCCGATATAGCGAATGGTTTAAGTCCCAATACTCTTTTTCGATCAAAAAATAATACAATTGTTTCAAGCTCGAAAACTTTAAAAACCAGGAGGTAAAAAAAAGTCTCTTTTGCAATTTTTACACGTTAATAAAAAGATATAACGAGATTGTGTTTAAGAAACTTTTTTATCAAGCCAAATTTTAAAATGTAAATTTTCCAGAATTTTTGGATTATGAATCAAGAAGAATTTTTTTTTTTAAATACTACCTTACCGACGTGTCGATAACTAAAGTTGACATTGGATGATTAATGACAACATTATTAGAGCGAACATTAGCCGGAAGATGATTCACCGATCCAGTTCCTCGACTTCTTTTTCTCGCGAAGAACTTTCGCGAGAAAATGAGAAACGAAATCGCCATTTATATGTATCATCTATTCTCGCGTGTACTAGAATTCGGGGAAAGGAGACGAGAAATACTGGGTCGATGCGAACACGAGGTCAGCGACGATCCAGAGATCATCGACAGAACCGTCGACAATCATTCGAGAACCGATGCGTGACTCTGACTCAAGAGCAAATGACGTCAGGCGAAGAGCTATTCCAGTAATAATCTTGAAACGATAAAAAAAAAGAATCTTCCGAGCATTGAAAATTGATAAAGGAACGAATTATTGATATTTCAAAGAAACAAATCTTCCATTTAAGGCTAAAATAGAGCCGACAGGCTGCATAATTAACACCTCGATAAGAATAAATAAATAATTTGTCGATTTTCAGAAATAAAGAGGATCTTTTGAATGTTGCAAATACCGCGTTTCACATCGCCTTAACCCTTTGCGTGAAAGGTGGGACACGGGGTGTCCCATCTTTTTTCGCTCAGTTTTCAATTTTTTTAAACTAATTAAATGACATTAAATGCCTAGGTTTTGTTTTTATAGTGACAAAATGTATAGCGCAAAAGGTTAAGGCGCGTCGATTTTTTAGCCCTTTTTTCATCCACGTTTTTCCCTTCCTCTTGTTTCCTCGATATCTCCATTGCAATTCATTCCGGCGCCGCTCACCGACCAGTCACGTACACGCGGCCCGAGTGAAACCGCACGCTTGCACACTCGTATAATAGTCCAGGCACCGCAACGGAATGATGCAGGAGAGAAGATTGCAGGAGGAGGCTGAGCCTTCCTGCCTGCAGGACGTGAAGAGATCGCAACGCTCTGCGAGGTCATTGCCGCTCGCGCCCATCGATCGGCTTGAACGTCTGGCCTTTCCTCCCTTTCTCATCGGTGAAGAAATTATATACTTCGGACTCGGACCTTGACTCGCGTGGAAGGGTCCGCCATTCCTCGGTCGGACTCAGGCGCGGCTCTTGGACAAATTATGTATCGACATTGTCAATTTAAAAATCAGAGAAATAAAATAAACCACGCGGTAACCTCAAGGTGCACTTTTATCGATAAGGTAGACACACCTTTTATTTTTCATTTCTTGTCGATTACGAACATTTTTTTTTGTCAATCAAAAAATGTTGGCTTTGACGAACAAACGAAGCTAGAATTGCCTGGATCTCTTCGCTATCTCGTACTAGTCCAGAGCCGGTCAGAAGTCGAAGTACCGGGTACTTGTTTGGTACTTCAAGGATTTTTAGTATTTCAAGTACTTTTTTACGATTTCGAGTATCAAGAACAAGTGCTTTATACTCGATGAGTGACATGACGTCTTGTTTCTATTAATATATGATTATCCGTCTAAACTTTTCAATAAGTATAATTTTAACGAGAATCTTACAGTGTAAGTTGCTGAGAATAAACGTCGTATACAGCCGGCTGCATGTACATGATGCGGCCATCGACGCCTTGCGTGCTGTGTTAACTACATCAACATATCTACACCAACGACATGAAAATGAATCATAACGATTCGCTTTTTTGTGTGGCTGAGAGTCAAGATTTCAGAATTGTATGTCTTATTGATTTTTTCTTTCAAGTCGAGATAACGCTTAACGCCACGAACGTAATTGTGAAAAAATACTTGAGAAATATTTCCAAGTTCTTGTGATACTTTGTACTTTGTAGTTGAAGTATTTTTTGATATCTTCTCCAGCTCTGCATTATTCTAATGGTATTACTTATGTTTATGCACCTCCGCATGTGCTTTACAACGCTAATCTGCGATGGCCAACGACACGTGTTTCATTGGACTCGTTGCACCGGACGCGCAGATTATGTATAACAGAAACAGTGCCGACGGTTAGTGCATCTCAACAATCGTGCCTAACCTTACTTCGCAATTTGTAATTCTAAACTCGCCGACGTGATTCCGCACATTACGATCGCCCAAGTGGATAGTTAAAAGTCGGAACTTCGAGACAGGAACTTTGCTCGAGAGCATTCTCTCCGTTTCCATCTATCTTTTTTTTTCTTCCACTCTCTTTGATCCGGTGCACTGCAATCGTTTCTTTAATTCAACCACATACAGAGATGAGACGGACGTGGTTGCAGACCGCAATTGTACACTGTACTTGATGAGAAAGGGAGAAACGTTGGGAACCTCGAAAAATAATGCGCAACTCCGCAGAATCCGATCCTACACTTAAGGATGTTCCCCTTATTCATTTGAAACCAAAAAATTGGTTCGATCAGAATTTAAATGATTCGTGGAACGACAAAAATCTGGAAAAAAATTACATGTCGAAGATGCTAAGAATATTGATTTGACACAATAACAATGGCAAAATGTTACTGAAAAATTGATCATCAGTAAAAATTCGTGATCAGTAGAACTTTGTTTTTGATGCAAAATTGATTCGTTCATTTTTCTGAACACATATGCATTTTTTCAGAATTTTTCTATCGTGAATTAGTTTTTTTTTTTTAATGTTAAGAAATCTGTGGCAGTCGGAATTCGAATATATTTTCGTAGTGAGATTATGTCATATCAATATTCCCGGCACCTCCCATACATTCAATTTTTATCAGATTTTTACGCCATTGGGAAGCATAAAAAACTTCCAGCTAATCTTACTATTGGTTGGGAATGTATACGCGAAACCTCCTTAAAATTCTCGCAGTCATTTGTACGATCGAATCACCCAGAGTACCACAAAACCGCCCACAAAGTGGAAGATGAGCTGTGCGTGTCAATTTGCTGGCCTATACAAAGTAATATGTCTCTCGAAAGATTTTTATCTTCTTCCGTACGCGTAGTCGAGGAAAGACGCAATAGAGGAAAACACAAAAGTTTTCCTCTGAAGAGTGACGAGTCTGAATTTATGAGCGCAGTATCCCGTATTCAACAATTCAAATTCTACGTTTTTTCACCGATAACATCTGCACCTTACTTCTATGAAGTAAATCGCCATTTGAATATGTATAGTATTTTATTAAAAAAAAAAAAAAAACAATCTGAAAGCACTGAGGAAAAGATGCGATTGAGAGTAAAAAAAAAGTATCTTTTTCTTAATAAATAAGTACATCGTCTTTCCAGATAAATAGTGCGTAAACTGTACCACAATCTTGTGTAATACAAAAATAGGCTGAAGAAAATATAATTGCTCGGCGATGAATTTCAATCATCGGCCCCTTCTTTTTATATCCGCCATTTTCCCATCTACGTTAAGCTCGAGCGTTGTAAAATCTCTTCATCCAGGATACTCCTACGACGAACGGCTATTCAATCATCCACCGATTACAATTTTTCAAGCCACTTTGTGCAACATTCTGTCGCTTTTAATCGTAAATTAAGTGAATGCGGGTTTTAATGACACGGCTCTCGAAAGGTCGTGGATGGATGATGAGTGGTAACGATGCCGCACATCACGCGGCGGGAAATTTTGTTTATCTCTTTATTCCCCCACCGCGGTGAGCCCACGCGGTCTCATCGGGGATTGCGTGAGAAAACAGCGAGCGATGTCGCGATGTCTGCGCTCTGTGTCGCAGCGCAGTGTGTATACCCGGCTCGCCGCTGCGTAAATCTCTCTCCCTGGCCCGGGATTATGACACGCGTATAGAGCAATGATACGACTACATCTACCGTACGCTGCATTCCGGTCTAACCACCGGGTGCATCGTTACATCGAGCCGCAGTCGACGAACCACGCGGAGGAGCGTCTATAGTAGTTGTATACCTCTACCTACCGCACGTTGTTTTGCCGACACACGACGAGAGCTGAGCAGAGAACGTGTTATATTAATAGGTCTTTTCTCTGCCGGAGTTAGCTCCATCCTTCATTCGCTCTAATAGTGTATGCTCGTTGTATAGACGAGCAATAGTATCTGAAAGCGGTACCGCGTCGTGCTAGGTGCGCGACACTTTTTGCGCCGGGCTGCAAAATTTGTACTCCAGCGACCCTGTGAGAAATTCGGATACAAATGGTACTTGTGTTGTGACGATCCGCCGAGCGATTATAGTTTGTTTGAGCTGCAGACTACACAAAATCCAATCTCTTACGTTAAAAAATCACGTTTTCCTTTCGAAGGCTGATCAGACATCACGGGGAAACCCTCGCAATAGGCAAGCGATATACCGCTCATGTGTCCTACGCCTCTTTCGAACAAAGTGTCTTCGACAATTGCAGCTCCTTTAACCCGGTAACTAAAGCAAATCCAAGCCAACCGTCGGGACATTCACGTCTTCCTCTTAAAGGCTAAATGCATCGACTGCAGCGCCGTCCTAGCGGTCGCTGGCTGCGAAAGTTATACTCCAGCGACCGGCGAGACAAATTCGGACTCAAATGCTACTTGTGCTGTGACGATCTGACGAGTATTCAACAATGCTAGCTTGTTTGACTACTCGAAATCCAATTCCCTACGCTGAGAAATCACGTTTTCCTCGCGAAGGCTGATCACACATGGAGAATTCCGTCAAGATTTGCAAGCGATATGCCTCTCACGTATCCTACGCCTCTTTCGACCAAAGTATCTTCAGCAATTTCAGCTCGTTTGACCCGCTGACTGATGCATATCCTATCCCTCCCCCTGGAAAATCATGTTTTCCTCTTGAATGCTAATTACGGGGAATGCCCGCCGATATCAAGTTATATCACGGGGAATACCCTAGCGAAGCCCAAACAAACAGTACGCCTTACGGCTATCGAACGAGCCTTGCAACTAAAGCATCCTCACGATTTCCAACACCTTTAACCCACTGACTGCTGAAACTCCAATCGCTCACTCCGGTGTATCACGTTTTCCTCTCGAAGGCCAATCAGACATCACGGGGACTGCCCTCACACTATCGGCAACCGACATGCCTACACACATCCAAAGTCTGGTCGAAAAACTCTTCCCAAACAAGTCCGCCCGCACGAATGACGTCCGAGATAAGACAACAGTGACTCTCGACTTTACATCTTGACACGCAACCGCCAATTGAATCACCTCATGTTCTCAATTGCCCGTACACTCGTGCACGCGATAAAAACAGATCGATCGTCCTCACTCCCGACTCTGACACTCCACCAGGCTGCCAGGCTCACGCCACACTACAGAAGCACGTGTCGCGTGAATGGATGTTACGTGTGGTCTCGTGGGCTCATCGCTATACTGAATGGAGCTCGTGTCGAGTACGATAGTATGACGGTGTCGCGCTCCGTCATCAAATGCCCCGCTGCCGGAGGAAGGGAGATAGAGATGAGGAGAAAGAGTTACGATGCATTTATGCATTTATGCATCGGGTCGGCTCTCTCGTTCGCCTCAAATATAAAAACAACTACGCACGTATGGGTACACACATGCGGTTCTATACTGCGACGCGTGTCCGGAGTTTCAACGGAGCTTACCTAGTACTCTCGCTCCGCCGTACACGTGCCCGACCTCACCATTCAATCCCACTCTTCTCCTCACCGGAATGAAAAAAAAAAAAAAAAATCATAGCGCCTCTGCCTCGTGCCTCGTACAAACGAGTGTACAGCTATTTGCGCTCGTACTCACACACGGATACACCGCACGGGTGCCCGTTTGTGTCAGCGCGGAGTAATACGTGCGTCAATAATTATCCCTGGAACGCCCGTAAAGTTGTTTGTGCAGCTACGAGGCCCCGACTACGTCTCTGCTCGCTCATTCGCCTGAGTCGGTATACCGATACTATAAATATTACCTACACGACTGCGGAGGTGTATGCGGGACTGCGCGTGTCGACTGCATATTGTGTCGTGTTACGGAAGCGCTGAAGTTCGAAAACAACTCGAGGAACAGTTCGAGGAACGCAGCTTAATACGTCGGCATTGAAGGCGTGATACATGTGAGGATTTTTTTTTGAGGTTCTTTATTTTTTTATTTGAAGTTTATTCGGAAGAGAGCGGGAGAGTTTTCCATCAAAGACCTGTAAATAACTTTCGAGTAAGCTTTCGCAATTATTTTGTTGATCTTTGGTTTTTTTTTTTTTTACGAGTATTAAAGCCTTTGGGAAGAAAAATCGTGGGCCATGTTTGAACTGCCTACATGCAAAATAATTTTTATCACTTTTTAACCTTCGAATGACCAACTTTGATTTTCCACCTTTGACAGAACGTTCGGCGCGTCTACGTTATTTTAATTTATTTTAAATGAACAGTAGAAAGTTTAAAATTAACTGAGAACAGACGACAAAGGAGGGAGCGAAATTTTGCTCCAAATTTAGAACGGATCCGTTAAACTTCGTAGCCTCGGCCCGACATAGATCGAGGGGGATATCGAATCAGTGCTGCGGATTTTTCCGAATTAACAATAGAACGTTCAAAATGAACGGAGAACAGACAACAAAGGAGAGAGCGAAATGGTCTTCCAAATTTAGGATGGATATTATAAATTTAGAAGTCAGAGCCCGACATGGATGGACGGGGAAACCGATGGAGCGAATGTTCTCAAATTAACAATAAAACATTCACAGTTAATTGACAACAGACGATAAATGAGGGAGCGAAGTATTCCTCCAAATTTAGGATGGATCTGTTAAATTTAGAAGCCAGAGCCCGACATAGATCGATCGGGATGTCGATGGTGCGAATTTTTGTAAATTAACAATAGAACGTTCAGAATTAATTGACAACAGACTGCAACGGAGAAAGCGCGAGATTTTGCTCCAAATTTAGGATTTATCTGTTAAATTTAGAAGCCAGAGCCCGACATAGATCGAGGGGAGAAATGGGTAGTGCGAAAGACGCCGGGTGAGGAGAGACGAGATCACTCAGCTGCTCCACTGTCGTTTGCTTGTGAAACACAGGGCAGTAACTTTGGTGGATGCTCGGTGCGAGTAAGTTCAGAGACGAATTGCGCTATTATTAAAATGACCGAGTGCTTCGCATAAATAAGCCACCCTCGCTCGAAAGTCCCTCGTTGCCTCGCCCTCGCCGGCCTGCCGTCCTGTTCACTGTATATCATTTTCTACGCTACGACCGTTCCACTCGAGACTTCATGTCGCGGTCAAAGAAACGAGGATCCACGCTTCCGTGGCTCGGTTACCATTAGCCAGCAGTGCGAGTACTAACGAACAGCGCTAAAGCTGTCCCAGTGTTCATCAGCTTGCGACTCTGCGCTGCGAGTCCCTTTGAGACGCTCTCACTGATTCCCACTCACTGACAAACTTGTGTTCGTCGCGCAATCAGGATTGAAATAATTACTTTTTGTTTCGAAAATAATCTTAAAAAAAGATATTGAAATATTAGCTTGAAAGGTCAACCAAGTCATATCTATAATTTACATTTATTTAAACTTTATCAATCTTACTGATTCGCTCACTGACGAACTTGTGTTCGTCGTGGGAATCGGGATGTAAAAAATTACTTTTTGTTTCGAAGACAATTTTCAAAAAAGATATTGAAAAGTTAGCTTGAAGACTCATCCGAATGATATATATAATTTATATTCTTAAACAATTTGTCGATGTTTTGGCGGTGAATGTAAGAAAGCACTGCAAAACTGTGGATCGTCGTGGAACTTAAATATGCCTAAAAATCCTACTCAAAGTATCAATACACTTGACAACATTTTGCATATCGTGGGCCTGCCCAGCGCCCTCATTGGCGCTTTTTTTACATTTGCATATCCACTTTGTAAAGTCCACGTGCGCACGATAGGGAAAACTTTATCAATTTTAAATTTATACCCTGTGAGGGCCTCATCGAATGTTGAAGAAAATAAAAATTATCTTAGAAAAAGAAAGTTGGATAAGAAAGAAATATGAAAAAATCATTTTAATCTTTATTGACCTGAATATATATATATTTATTATATACTTTCGGTGTTTGAATATTGACCATCGAAAAACTGTGGATCCTCGTCGAACGTTAAAAATTCTACTCAAAGTATCAATATCTGGGAAACATTTTGCATATCGCAAGCCGGCGCCGCGATTGGCGCCTTTTTAAAATGTTCATATTCCACTTTTATCGAGTTCACGTGCGCGTGATACGGAAATAAAAAGCGCTCCGGGGCTACCGAGGTGATAGTATCGTAGGCACGCGGAGTACAAATTACGTTGCTTACACAACTACGAACTTTTTACGCAGCTGTAGGAATGGTAGTGGTGCGTACGCAGAGCTTGTATGATATCGCGATGTCCAGCTCGGGTTCGTTCGCGCGGAATGCTCTCTATCGTTCCCGTATGTATAAATACTTATATATAGCATGTATTTGTATACTTGTGCTCGAGAGTGACTGCAAACAAACGTGACGTCAATCAGAACCATATCGCACAATCACTCCTCGTTGTTATCGATGCAATTGCTACTTGGCTGAACTCTGCGGCGCGTACGGGATTCGCAACAGTTTATATTAATTGAATACACGACGTATGCAATTAATTTAACGTGGATAAACGAGCCTCGGACAAGAATAGCATTGTAGGAATACATTTTTGAATTTTTATTTTAGTTTTATTTTGGGCTAGAAAATAATTAATGAATTTTCCGAATTTTTAACGAGACACAAAGTTCGGGTATTAATAGTTTTTAAAATATTATCTATTTTTAAAGATATTCTGTATTATTTAAATATTCTTTTTTTATAACAAATATTATCTCTTTTTTAAAACATTATCTATTTCTTTAAATATATTTAAATATATTTTTTAAAGACTGCTTCGCGCGATTGAAAGTTCGGCTATGAGGGTTCGGTGACGGCGCATACGTCCTCCGAATGTTAATCAGACCGTGAGAAAAAGCGCGATAAGAGAACCTACGATACAATCGACGTTCTCTTCTACTTTACAGTCGGCAGGAAATTCCAAAGCGAAGCCAGTCGTCCCCTTTAGCATGTAATTTCATTCTTCCTACTTTTTCTTACTCTTTTCCAGTGACCGGGATTACAGAGGTAACATACTATGCCGCTGTAAAAACATCGCGATCTGCAATTCCACGCGACCCCTGTTTACTTTATTTCTCGCTCGGCACGAGGGTCAGATCATGAATCATGTAAACACATGTACTCAACGCTAGCGCGAGAGTAAACGAAAGCAAAACAGGCATATGGAAAATACTTGCTAATTGAACGCTCGCCAACGCGTGAATTTTCCGTCGCATTTGTCGGTGCCGTGAAAATTGTTGGGCGATGTTGGACAAATTTAGACACCAATTTTGGAATCTTGTAAAAACCGCGCACATCGCGCCTCCCACGGCTGGTGAGCGAACTTCCGATCGGGGATTCCCCCCCACGGCCTTCGTCTACGAGTTTCCCTCTATAACTGTTTTTCGCTTCTCGGCTCATTTAAACTGCGGTGGCGAAAACATTTTTTTAAATAAAATACTTAGACAATGGGATTATACCGACCAAACTCTATATTATAAGTGGTAGTAGTAAAAGAGATTTATTGCCAAAGTTCGTATTTAGTTTTTTTTATATATATACTAATTTTTCTATTTAATGCTAATTTTGCATCTTGGCAAAGGGCCATCGACCTGGGTCCTTCAGCCCACTATATTACAATTAAATCTGAATAAAATATATAGTAAATTAATTTCATTTATGTGATTTCATTTTTCGCGGCAAAATGAAGCTGTGAGTATACATTGTGAAATGTACAGTGAATGGAAGATTGATGCTATTTCACATACACATTAAGAGATTAGGAGTACTATATTCCGTAGAAAAACAACGCCATCAGATGCCAATCGTGCTGATAGTTTATCACTGACGCGCGTACAGTAGGCTCATCAACATGTATATAAATATATGTACTGTTGAGGCGGAAGGATAAAAAATACGGAAGCCTCATTTCCTCGAATAAAAGTGGTGAAAACATACGATAACTGTGTCCCTCCAGTATGCTCTTCCTCCAACATTAATTCCAGCAAAGTTCGAACCAATGCAAGAATCGTGAGACTTTTCAGTCGGTCGATTTCACACGCCAGTCGGAAATCGTTCTGATACTAAATGTGGTGGTCGTATGCACACAATTTACTGAGCTGGCGTAATGCACCTAGGCCTATTAGGCACGTGTACGTAACAACCGTCTGACCTTTCACATTTACAAAAATGCAACTTTGTATTGCGCATTGATTTCGCTAAACGTCACCAATGCCTTGCCGTTATTTCTATAAACATTATTTGTGTTGCAAGTGAAATGCACTTTTTGGATGCAAAATCGTGTACCGACTCAGAACATTGTGACCGGAGTTATCGTTTTAGCTAAGTCTCTACAACACCGGTCTGACCCTTTACATAAAAAGGCCACTTTGTATTGCGCATTAATTTCAATAAAAGTCCCCAATGCCTTAACGTTATTTTTAAAAACATTATTTTTGTTATAAGTTAAATACACTTTCCGGGGGCCGAATCATCGACCGTCCCACAACATTATCAGTACAATTTTTTTTTCAAAATTAAGTAATAAAAAATATATATATAGTTGAAGCTGGAAGTGAGGGGTCGGAAGGTGCGCAGCTCCTTGCAGAATCCGCTCAAGCGCAAAAAAGGAAAGGGCAAAGACCGGCCGGGAACGTGTCGAGAGGTTGCATCGCGTTGCACCGACTGCATATGTGCGACGACTTGCCGACTGTGAAACCTCTCAAGATGCACGCAATGCGCCTATTTCGAAGCCCATCCTTCTGTGGCTCGTTCTTTCATCGACCCTTTTCCGCGTAATACCGTCGGAGGGTCGACGCCGGTGCAATGCAACGTTGACTGTTTTATTCAATCGTGAGAAAGGGGCTCCGGGGATCGACCTACTTTGCTGCCTCGGCAACCGTCTAAATTGCCTCGAAGGTTTCTGGGTTCTCGTACAGACAAGCCAGAGATGGGGTCATTCAGAATTTGAATACCTAATGACCGGAGGAAGGGGGGAGGTAAGATGAGAGCTTTCTCATGAATTTCATCGGCACGCGAGACGCCCACTCCTGCACTATATATACATTTATATCGGGCTTTCGCAATCGCCACAATTTTTAAAAAAACCAAACTTTTTTTTGCACATTTAAAAAAAATGTTGCCATTGATTTTCCATGACGAATATTAAATGAGTCACAGATTTGTGTTCAGCGGAACAAAATGACATCGGATATCTTTGAGTTATTATAAAAAAAGGTTGTCTGAATACATGTATATTTTTTTTAATGAAAAAATGTAGTTTCGATCAAGAATGAATGAATCAGTAGAATCCTGACATCATTCCCAGCACGTCGCGGAGCTCATGAGTTCATAATAAGCTACATTGTAGCATCAATTCAACTCGTCACTCTATTAATTATTATTTTTTTCCCGGGAGCTCGAAGACTGTTTGAAATGCGCGCGATGAATACGAAGCGTCGCGAGGCGGTGACAAGAAAGGATGCATCATCGATTACACGATCTTTTTTCGCGGAAAGCCTGCTCGGGAGCAAAAAAATTAATCCCGTACACCCGACCTCTCGAGAAAAGACTGACGAGTCGACTAATTGGTCAGACTTATCGAATTAAAAAAAATACGATAATTACGATCATTAAAAACAGGTGAAGAAAAAAAACATTTGACGTCGCGGCCAATTGCGTCGTGTACACGTACACGTGTTCATGAGGTTTTAATTCATTTTCAAAGTTTTATAAAAAATTATAGTATCTCAATTAAGAATAAGGAAATATCTGGAGTGAAAATAGTATATTTCGATACTAGAGGCCAAACGAGCGTTTTGCGCACAAGTTTGAAGGCAGCGGGAGCAGTGCGCAAGAAGCGAGATTGGCCCCAAGTATTGAACCATATTTTTCGTTACGAATGCAATGCAAAATCCATGTTGTGCACCATTCACAGACATGCACAATCGCGCTATAGCCTCGGTGTTACCATAGAAACCGTTTGGTAACATAGTAATCGTTTGCGACGCTAGATGGCACTAGTAGAAAAATTTTGTTTTGCACACCGATGAAGGCATTTTGCGCACCGGTGAAACTGTTTTGCGCATCGCCTTTGCGCATCGTGCGGGTATAAACCATTTTGCATGTCTGTGAGTGGTGCGCAAACAAGGATTTTGCATGCATTAGTAAAGAAAATAAATCTGAAATAAAACAATAACACAGTATTACCGAAATTGTAAGTAAATTTTTTTAAATAAGAGAAAAAAAAGAATATTGTTATCGTCCACTATCGTAAATTCGCGCAGTTCGAGAACAAGCAAAGGCGTTTAATACGTTACTTTGTTTTCGCGCGTTGCGCAAAAAATAAGAGTCGGAAACAAATGTGGAGTCAACGAACCGATTATTACCCACCGGCTATAAACCAAAAAAAAAGAAAGAAAAAGAGGAACGTGACTTGAAGTCTGTTTACGAACAGTTTGGTAGCTCCGGTGAACATTTCACCGTCGCGAATATTCTCAAAATAGAATATTCGCGTCCTCGTCGCTCTTGGACATTCGGTAATCTCATCCAATGTTTCACTCGTCCACGGGGAAGGGCCAGAAGATTACAGCAATAACTGAGCTAACAATGTTGATCCGGGCGTTGTCAATATCGGTAAAATCGCCAACATAATCAACCCATCCGCCCAACCTGTCTCCACTTCTAGACCGAAAATATCGACTCTATTTTATTTTTAGAAATATCACCGCCCACCGCGTTTTTCCTTTCGTGACTCCTAAGACAAGAAAAAAAGTACGCCGCGTGGGCGAATGAGCGACTGTCTCGCTGGGGCGGAAATAAATTAGGTTTCGTATATAGCGAAACGTTATTTATTACCGACCTATCGTAGTCTTGTTTTCATCAAATAGAAATAATGGAAAAAAGAGCGCCGTGCATTGAGTTATATTCATGTACCAATGGTTTTCAGATATATTTTCTTCAGCTCGGGAGATGAGAGCTCAGGGAACAAGTTCAGTTTCGCTGATTCGCGAAACAAATGACAAATAGATTTTGCATTGTAATCAATTTTTTTATGATTATCCATTGAAGATTTGCAGCGTTAAAGTGGGGATTTTTTTTATTATTTATTCTCTCTTCATATTCTTCGGGGGAGTAGGAATTTGCGTCACAAAAACTTACCGCACATGTTCGAACCTCGAGAATCCTTCCCAACTTTTTTTCTTTGTCCATACTGGCAGACTCGGCGACGACGCTCCAGGCGCCGGATCGTCTCGACGTTCCGCTACTCAATAACCCTCCCATGATACTCCAGCGACGCGGGTAATCGCAACAAAGTATAGATCACTGTCTTCATCTTACCAAGTATCTTCACCACAAATGCAGCTAAAATTGCTGAAGAAAAATGATTTCAGGAAATATTCCGTCTCTATATTCATGTGATTCAATTATCATAATTTATTTTTAGACATATGAGCTTTACAAAAAAATAGTCAATTTTGTTCTATCTTAGGCACGAACGTCACCGGCCTCAATTGTTCAATTTATTCGTCCTGGCAACAGCGGGTGCGATTAATCATCGCAATTAAAATACACTGTCCGGCCAATCGAAGAACATTCATGAATTAGGAATTATACGTTTCAAAATAAACAGCAAAAATTAATTTAAAAAAAATAAGTTCAGCAAACATTCAGTCTCTATATTCTAGTTATCCAATTGCCATAATTAATGTTCGGGCATATCAGCTTCAAAAAAAATAGTCAATATTTCTCCATCTTAGACACGAACGTCCCCGGGCTCGATTGTTTAATTAACTCGTCCTGGAAAGGGTGAGCAGAATTAATCGTCAAAATCAAGGTTACGCACTCCGGCGAATTGGAGAACCTTTATCGATTAAGACTTATCAGTTTCAAAGTAAGCAGCAAAAAAAAAAAAGTATTATTTTGGCTGTTCAATCTGTGCACGATTACTCGCCGGAATCGAGTGCTTAGTACACCTTGACTCAGCAGAAATAAAATCCAACGGTACTCCGAGAAAAAAAAAAACAGTCTGGCTGAAAAACAACAACGCCACTCAATGCTCGGTTCCCATCGAATCAGAGACATTATCGAATTCTCGTCACGGTAATTGAAGGGAATTGAATTACGAGCGTCGATGGGTCGTAACTACGTAGTCTAGACACTGCGTGTCGGCTACGGAAACGTACACACATTTATAACTCAGTATCGGAAGGTCGTATCGTCAGAGTTTCATAAACGGTAAACAGGCTGTTGGAATGCGAAGTGGCCGACGTGAAATATGTAAAACATGTACACGAGCCGACGATAATATTCCGGTCGACCCACTCGGTTTGGAAGGAATCAATTTTGACCGATTATCGAGTGATCTACATATCTCGCCAATCCCGACGATGATAGCCATGGGTTCGAGCAAATAAAAATAATTGCGCAATAATTTTATTGATTTAGATTCGAGAAAATTAATGCGGAGGTTGTAAGATTAGAGCTCAATCGCGTGTCGGATGCCGTCACGTATTTCTCGATGGTCCGTGGTACAAGGGTGATGCACGTGTCGAGAGATGCAGCGGTCAAGGCGCAGTGCGTCGGATCGTTTCGCGAATTGAAGTCGAATTGACTCGAACGCAATCGCGAAAGAGAGCGGCCGAGCGGACCGCAGGCTCGTTCGAACGGGACACGGCATTTTACGGTGCGAAAGTTAACAAAGAACTATATATATGGAACAGACATAGTTTGAGGATTGTCAGGTTTACACTTTTTTCGGTTTATTTTAGAGAGGATTCTTCAAAAGGTTTCAAAATATTCGATGTTATGATATGTAAGCGCAGTAATTTATAATCAGAGGTATTTTATTTAGATAAAAATTGATTACACGCATCGTTACTGTTATTCTGCGCATGCGTAAAAAATATGTATATTTTTTACGCAGATAGCGTATCTGCGTAAAAAAAAAGCTTCTCAGGGTCTGAAATGTTGATATCTAATCGAGGCCGCAAATTGATTTTCAGGCTATTTATAGCACCGTTAGATCGTAATCCGTCAAGTCGGGAATGCGGATCGTTCGCGAATTCCATCGATGTGAGAACAGGAGGCCAGGGTAATTGACTCGCGGACCGGATTCGCATTGCTCGCGGGGCGTTCAACTCATCCGATAGACGTCGATGGACGACCTCGCCCCCGCGGAACCACTACCTCAGCATCTTCCCTCTTTTTTTATTTCCCATAAGTCCGCCGCGAGACCCTTACTCTCGTTTCTCCAGCGTCTCATCGTCGGTTACTTTGTATCCTCAGACATCTCGCCTCGCCGAGTGCGAAACTTCCGAGAAGCGTATTATGCAAGCTTGGGCGCGGCGAATCGTTGCGAGAATTTATAATTGGAAACAACACCGAGACACGGCGAGAAAGGGTTTAATGACGCGAACTTCCGGTGCAGCGAAGTCGCCCGGGGAATCTTACTATTGCGCTCACTGCCGACGGAGATAAGTGGTGAAATTTTATCTCATACCCGTCACGCGCCTTATCGTTCGCTTTTATGGCAAGCATTTTTGTAATCTGACAATTACTTATTTATTTGTTATGTTGTATAAGGGTCAAAGCTCCTTTTACAAAGTGTGCACATACACACTGATAAAAAAATGGAGTCGAATCAACCAAACATTCGGGCAGGAACGTTCAAATAAATATTTTGTTGGTCGAAGATATTTAAACACCTTAAAGATAGTTTGGTGAAATTGTCAAAAAAAAATTGTTGAATCAACCATATTTTTTTATCAGGGTACGAGAGCATAACAGTGCGGATATTTGCTAAATAGGACTAGGTGAGACGCTTGCAATTCTATACAAGCCTATAGTCACGGATGCGATTTATTAAACATTGTATTAAACGTGTCCAAACCGAACTCAATGGAGATTACGTCAAGCTACGTTTTCGTAAGCACGATCATAAAATAAACCTTGTCCGAGTAGCGAAACTGATAGCTTTAAATCCAATAAATCCAATAAATTTGTCCTGAGACCGCGCACGTGCTGATAATATATTCTACGCCCGCTTAGTTTTGTTTTTTATGCGGAAGCCGGCTCCATTTGAACTACGCTCGGGACCCCGTTCCGGTATTTAATCGTTAGATTTCTTTTCTTTTTCTGAAAAAAAACATTAATGCATACAGCAAGGTGGGGGGGGGGGGGGGGAAGTTATGTAAAAACCGGATAGGTATAGAGAAAATAAAAACTACTCCTGCACTATTATGCTACTACTGTAAAAAAATTTTAACGTTGTTTAACGGAGCGAATGCCCTCCACTGATTAATTTGCATGATACAAATCGGGAACGAAACGGGAGACGAATAAACACTGCGCGACGACGCTGTAGGCTTTGGGAATCTCACTTTCGCGCTCGCGACTGACGGAGATAAGCGGCCGATAAAATTTTATCTGAGGCCTGGGCCGCACTTTGTCGTCTGCTTTTATTGCAGGCATTTTTGTAATCTGACAATTATCGGCATAAAAAAATATATAAAAAACTTTTTAGATACAGCAGGAGGAGGGGGGGGGGGGGGTCTATGTAAACAAGCCGCCACGCGGATACAGAAAGTAAAAACTGCTACTGTGAAAAAAGTTTAAAAACGTTGTTTATTCAACGCAGCGTATCGTGTTTGCCGGATTAAGTTGCACGACACAAATCACGAACGAAACGGGAGATGAAGATGAATAAACACTGCGCGACGATGCTGTAATCTTCCGCGAAGTGTTTTCGATTCCTTCGAAACATTTATGTTTGCCAAATAGACTGTGCATGTCGAGCGCGCGCGGGATCATTATTAGTCGTATAGAAGGTCACGATGACATTCGGTTCTACGACTCTAGGCTCAATAATCTTTCGTGTATGTTGAAAAGATTTTCACTCGGTAAACGGTTTTTTAAACAGACGATTAGTCACTTTTACGAAGAAAAAAAATCATCGGTTTGTGCTATTTAATATTTTTCTGTGAAATTTTATTCTGCAATCGAACATGCAGTTGACCAGAAAAAATTCTTCCAGTTCTGAAAGGCCGCATCGAACTAATCGATGAATAAAAAAAAAGAAAACAGTAGAGGCGTAGAGGCGTAGAGAAGAAAAAAGAAAAATCTTTTTTCGAGCCGCGAATCTCAGCCTCGAGCTTAAACTTGAACCAGCGAGAGCGCGAGTGTACGGGAGGTCACGAGACGGCGCGATCGCGACCATGACCGAGCCAGCTCGAGGCGACTCGGCCGATTGAAACTAAATATAGATTAAAAAAACTATGTTGAGATCCGTAGTTTGATTTCATCGAGCAATTTTGATCAATTTTATCACAATCATATCGAATTTGCCTTTATTAGTCCAAGATTTGGACGAAAAGCAAAAACACTAGAAACACCATCAAAATGTGTGCCATTACGGAGGAAAATGTTTTTTTTTTGTGCACAAACAAATTATTATTAACTTTTTTTTGTTTGTCGAAAATTCGTTCCTTCGGAGATTCGGACTGCTGGATAATTCAATATATTATAACGAATTTAATGATCCATTTCGAAGGTGGAGTCAAAGATGCGGAGACCCGGATCCATACTCGGCCTGCTGGTCGTCCTGGCGATCCTTGAACTCGCTGATTCGAATCGCTGTCTGACGATGCGCGAAGGTAAACTATGCACAATTATAAAAGACCATGAAGAAGTTGAGCGAAGTTGAGCCATCGATGAATCGTCGATGGTTCCCGCGGTACTTCATTTTGCAGCCTATCGTGTTTAACCTCAATACAAATCCGCTCGATTGCATGTTCAGAGGTCAATCCGAAACGCGTAGTTCATCTGCAAGGTCAGTCGTTGAACATCCCGTTCGAGCTGACGCGAAGATCGACGCAGAGGCTGGCTACAAGAATCATGAGGATTTTTTTGGTTGAGGTCCTCGGCTATCCGGGCATCACGCTTCTCGAGAGGGACGACCATTTCGATGCCACGACGGTTTTCCATAGGATGTCGGACACTGTGTCCCAAGCCGGCTACAGAGTGTAAGTATGATCCTTGTTCTCATCTTCATTGGTCGTTCGATCATCCGATAGCTCGATTACTCACGGAACGGAGCAACAAACTCATTCGATCATGATCGATATTGTCATGAATGGCATCAGATCAGTAACATTATGACAATCGACTCTAAAAATTTCCAGAATTCCCGAGACGATGGTGAACATGGAAGTCTGGGTACCACCTCAGGAGGACACAATGCCCCTCCTGAGTCACTACGACGTTAAGGAATGCGGTTCCGTAACGAGCCCCGGTCGTTTCGCTTGGTTCGTACCCGAGAGTCTGAGCCAGCCGGGCGATAGCTGGCGAACGTTCGTCCGCCAAAAGACAGCCTCGAGATTCGACGTGGAGGAACACAACCTTCGGAAGATCGAGGAATCCACCATTGACCCGACTACCGGCGATCACTACTGCCGGGAAACTTTCTGCGATCAGGGAATGTACATTCCCGAGCGGTGCAAAAGTCAAGCCTGCGGTCTTCTGCTAGCTGATGATCCGGATTCGACAGACTTCGTCAAGAGCCACATTGACGAGCTCGAACTCTACGTAAAGGTCGCCTGGGTAGGCCCGAATCTGAAACCTCTTATTAAATCTTTAACCAAAGAGTATCTCCATCTGACGGTAAACAGCAGTAATTCATCGTCAGGGACTCAGCAATCCCTGGTAGTCTTGCATTGGACCCCAAGCATCGTCATACCCAACACTAGGGAATTCGTTTCCCTCGAATTCCCAAGATGCGGCAGCAGAGGCTCCGATGTCGGCTGCAAGTACGAGTCCAATCGTTTGGTCAAACTTGCCTGGTCCAGGCTCGAAATCATCGCGAAATTCGCCTGGAAAGCCATCAATCGCGCCAACTTCAATTCGACCACTTACGAGGATCTCATAGAACGTTACAACAGGCTTAGCAAGCTAAACATGACCGAGGACGAAGTGGCCTGCGGATGGCTGAGGGACAATTTGAACTATACCCTAGAAAAATGGATGCCCGACAATTCGGACAGGAACAGCCTTCTCGTAGGTGGTATCTTCCCGATGACCGGAACTCTCTACACAGCCACGTCGATAGTGGCGGCCGCCAAGATGGCCAAGGACGCTATCAACGCTAACAACACGATTTTGAGGGATTTCAGCATAAAACTGTCGGCGAGCGACGGCCAGTGTAAATCGGACATGGTCATGAAGTCCTTCATCGACTACATAGCCAACAACGTCTATGAAGAATTGATCGGTGTCCTCGGACCAGCCTGTTCCGAAACCGTCGAGCCACTCATCGGTGTCTCGAAGCACTACAAGACCGTCATAATCAGCTACAGCGCCGAAGGTTCCAGCTTCAACGACAGAATCAGATATCCGTACTTCTTTCGAACCATCGGCGAGAACAAACAGTACAAGCACGTTTACCTCAAACTCCTGCAGAGCTTCGGATGGAAAAGAGTCGCCTCGCTGACGGAGGACGGCCAGAAGTACACCGAGTACATATCTTACATGCAGGAAATCCTGAGGGACAATGGTATCAGTTTCATCGCTAATATCAAGTTCCCGAGGGACAGGGAGAGAAATGCCATGACGAAGGTAAGAATCACGTTTCTTAATGTTACGGATGGTCTCTTTGGTCCCCTTTTTTTGGATACATTGAGATCAATGAATGTCCATCTCTGACCATCGATTGTTTCTCTTTTCCCAGTATCTGCAAGATCTGAAGCAGAAACGTGCTAGGGTCATAATAGCGGACGTATACGACGTAGTGGCGCGCCAGGTGATGTGCGAAGCTTACAAATTGGAGATGACTGCCTATCAGGTAAAAAATTGTTTAAAAATATGATGTCTTACAGTGAATTACTTACGTTTCGAATTCGAAATGACAAATTGATTGTCTCAAGGGCTACGTGTGGTTTTTGACGCTGTGGCTTCATCCACGCTGGTACGACACCGATTACTACAATACCCTAGGCGAAAACGTTCCCTGCACGACCGTCGAGATGGCCAGGGCCATAAATGGCCATCTCGGCATATCCAACGCGTATTTCGCTCCGGATGACGATATCATGCAGGAAGGCATAACCGTTCGTCAGTGGCGGGACAATTACGAAAAACTCTGCAGCCTCACTGAACAACCACCGTCGAATTACGCTGGTTACGCATACGACGCCATGTGGACCTACGCCTACGCCATGGACCTTTTGCTGAAGGAGAATCAGAGCTACGTCTTCGATCTCCATTCTGATCACACCGTTAATCGGCTCACTGACATCATCGCCGCGACCGACTTCAACGGGGTAAGAACTTATCTTACGTCGTACCCAACTCGTGAGGGAGTCAACAATATGGTCGATCTCTCTTTTCGCATCAACGCTACACTCAGGGCACGAAGATCGCGCATTTTACCAGTATAAAAGGCGAGATCTCCGTGCAAGTTATAAACCTATCAGTGATAGGTTTATGGTAAATACCATGTATGATGACGCAAAGGAGGGTTAATGGAAAAACATGTTCCAATCAGGTATCCGGCAGGATCAAATTTTTGGGCGGCCCTTCGCGCGTCTCCGTAATCATGGTGGTCCAGAACATCGACAACGAGACCCGGACCATCGGCAATTTTTACCCAAACATATCGGAAGCTAGAAACGAGGTAATTGGCGGAACTTTGGATCTTAACAAGACGGCTATAGTCTGGCTGTCCAAAGTCGTACCCGACGACGGATCGGAGCCACCGGTCAGATGCGTCTTGGCCGGACTCGCCGAACTCCTCGATGTCACCTGCGAGGTCGCTATCGTTATCGCCAACATCATTGGCTTCGGACTTTTGGGAGCAGTTCTCATCACCGGATTCATCATAGTCAAGAGAAAGTTAGCAACATTTTCTTTATTTTCGTGAAATTGAGGAGGAAATTTATCGACTGAGATTTTTTCATGAAATTGAGGAAGAAATTTATTAATTGATTCTTTTCGTGAAGTCGAGGAAACAAATTATTGACTAAGATTTTTAGTTAATTTCCAGACAAACATTATTACTATTTTTTTTTTTTTTTCAGATACGACGAGAAGGTACGGCAGCACGAGAAAGTGATGGAGTCCTTCGGACTGGACCCTCGTCAGACGACGTACGGCTTGGACAAGTGGGAGATACCTCGCGACCGTGTGGTGATCAACAGAAAATTGGGCGAGGGTGCGTTCGGCACGGTTTACGGTGGGGAAGCATTCTTCCCGGAGAAGGGCTGGCTCGCCGTCGCGGTCAAGACCCTGAAGGCTGGCAGCTCGACAGACGAGAAACTCGACTTCCTCAGCGAGGTCGAAGTGATGAAGAGATTCGAGCACAAAAATATTATAAGACTACTCGGTGTGTGCATAAAGAGCGCGCCTGTACTGACTGTAATGGAATTCATGCTTTACGGCGATCTCAAGACTTATCTGCTCGCCCGAAGACATCTCGTCAATGATCAGAGCTACGAGGACTCTGACGAAATCTCAAACAAGAAACTCACCGCCATGGCTCTCGACGTCGCCAGGGCGCTGAGCTACCTCGCTCAATTGAAATACGTCCACAGGTGAGCCAAACTCTAAAATTATTTTATCATTTTTTGAATTTATAAGTTAATTAACTGTATTTTTATTTATTTATTTATTTTATTTAATAAATAAAAATTTACTATTTGTTTAGGGACGTCGCTTCGAGAAATTGCCTGGTGAATGCTGCGAGAGTCGTGAAGCTCGGTGACTTCGGAATGACGAGACCAATGTACGAGAATGACTATTACAGGTTCAATCGGAAAGGTCAGTACAGAATCACGAAAAAAACAAAAAATCGAAGTTTATTGAAAATAGTTTCCGAGTGGGCTGAATTTCTTCCGGAATAGCTTTCAGTTTGAATCCTCCGCGACAACGAACCACCGAACCAATAAAATACTCTACATACCCTTCAATTATAACCCAACATGATTTTTTTTTTTTTAAGAAAAATTATTTACTTTCAAGATCATTAAGTTATCAAGGAAATGTTCTTTGTCGTTTCAGCAGGGATGCTACCAGTCAGATGGATGGCACCAGAGTCCCTCGGTCTCGGCATTTTCACTCCAGCATCCGACGTCTGGTCCTATGGAGTTCTTCTCTACGAGATAATAACCTTCGGCAGCTTTCCCTTCCAAGGCATGAGTAACAATGAAGTCTTGGCCTACGTCAAAGCCGGCAATTCATTGGTGGTGCCCAAAGGTGTCAAGTCTCAATTGTGAGTAAACTTTACAAAAAAATAAAAAATAAAAAATAAATTTAATTCCAGCCTAAACGCATCTGTATCAACAAAATTAACTCTTTTCCTTAAAATCTCTTTCAGGGAAGGTTTGATCCGTTCCTGCTGGACGGTCGATCACACGAACAGGCCAACAGCGCCCGAGATCGTCGACTTCCTCGCGACGAATCCTCGGCTTCTGTCTCCCTGTCTGGACGTCCCGCTGGCGAGTGTCCAGCTGGAGAACACCGGGCAAATGGACTTCCAGCTTCCCGAGAGCATTCGGAAGTACTCGATGTCCCTGTCCTGGCCGCATCAGCAACAGCGTCGTCAGAACTCTTCGCCCCTCGCTGCCTTCAACTCCGACAATCCCACGAGCACTCCTCTCGTCGACATAAATCTCGAGAACGAGATAAACGGCAACCTGGACGTGCTCTTGGGCGTCCGGAACGGCGATCAGGACATCTCGCTGCCTCTCCTGCCGGACTCGGATTCGCGTTACATACAGCTGCAGGATAGTGGTCGAACGCCACAGAGGAAACGCGAGAATTTCCCGAAGTACGTCAACATCCAGCCGGGCGAGGAGACGACGAGGGGCAATTCGGACATACAGCTGGAGGAGAAGAGCTCGATGCTGAACGAGCGAACCGGCAACGAGCCTGAGGACGACTCCTTTCTCTGAGAGCGACTTCGGGGTAATTGACCTCGAAACTACTCGAGTTCGTGTCACTCACCGCATCGGGGAATCTCCCGAAGGGACTCCCGGAGTAGCGCGAGAGCGTCCGTGTCGGGTTTCTGCTGATAAGGATGGGAGGAGTGCAATAGTAGAAACATAAGATTCGGATAAAATATGACGACACGCAAGGTGGATTGAAACTCACCTTGGAACATCGTGTCGGTCTCAGGGATGCGAGCGACGGTCACACGAGCTCTATTTCGAAACGTATGCTTGCTTAAAAAAAAAAAAATAAGGGTCCAGTAAGCAGTTAAAAAAAAAAAATGAGCCTGAAGAGTTCGAGCGGTGCGGGCATTTTTTTGGCGCCCAAATTTCATCGACGAAATATTGCTGGGAAAATTCCGCTATTCGGTCATCTAAATTCTTGTTTTAATATGATATTTTGAAAATGTTTTTTTCCATTATTATATTTTTTTATTTAGGTAAAACATCTTATTTAAATACTAACGTGAGACTATTTGGGCGATATGAATATAGCTTCAATATTTGACGATCAAATAATCGTTAATCGGGTGACAAAGTGTCCGTATCGATACTCGTGAAAATTTACCGTCGCTCGCATTGCTGATTACGATTCGCCCAGGCAGAGGGAGGGATGAGACTGCTACAGGAATTCTTTTCGTGACGAGAAATTCCAGAAACACAAAGAGTCAGGAAGTCCGAGTCTGCGAAAAAAAATGTAAATTGCGCACCGATGTCCTTTCTGGCGGCAATAATGAAGAATATTCTTTCCGCTATGTTTATTTATTTTTTTGGAAGCTCACGGAGGCCAATAGACTGAATAATCGTCTCATGTTGAAGAATCCAAAAGTTTCAACGATTTACCAAGAACTTCGTTGAATTCCAAATTCGGACCTCCTGGTCTTCGTCACAGTGAGAGGATTGAGCTACCTCGAGTCCGCACAACAAAAAGAGTTCGATGCACTCGGACCATGACGTACAAACTTTCGATCGTAACTATTTTATCTATACATAAAAATTGTATGTAAATAGAACGTAGGCTCGATAGGTACGATCGCGGTTCTTTATGAAAAAAAGAACAAGGAAGCAGAACTAAAAAACTATTTCTACGACAGACGTTCCGTAATTTTCCTAAAATTGCTCATACGAATAGCAAACTATTACACACGACGCATATACCACGATTGTTTTCCGTAGATAATTTTTAATTTTTTTCCTGTGGTTCAACAATGAAGACAAAGAATAAGGTAACGGAGCATTCGAAGCACACTCGTCAGGGCTGTGATTACATGCCGAAATAAAATCTTTTAAGGTCTAGTCAAGAGACTCCTTGGATTACTCGCTTAAGCTAAACTAGAAAGACCAAGGAGCACCGCGTGAATTATTTTTCGTTTCTTCCAGCAAGGATTTTATTTATTTTTCATTTTTTTTTGTCTTTCGCTGGCTCAAATATTCCGATGAAAAAAGATATAATGTTATGCTAGTTTGAATGGATGAGTAAGTATGTATAGCACGCGCGACGACATCTCTCCGAACTCGTTACATTGTTACTGTATATATATATTTTTTTTCAATCGTTAGTCGAAGCATTCTTCTTTTCTACGCCTAGTCCAGCTGTCGTCAATTGCATCGCGACGAATGCTTGTAATTAATTACTATCGTACTAAGATTATTAGCGAAACTTTAACGCAGTATAAAACAGCACATCGATGTTTATCTATATATAAAAAACTATTTAAGATCTCGCCGATCTACGTCGAAGACAGGAAACGCCGAGAGGAGAATGATATTTATGATCCTGAAGATATCTACATGAGATAAAATTTAATTATTAGCATTAAAAACGAAATTTTACATGATTTTTATTTACCCTCACAAATCAGTTCCGTTAAAAAAAAATATATACGATTTTGATCTACTCCTCCGATGGATAACACCGTGGACTCCATAAGGCCCATACCCTCAGAGAAAAAAACAAATCTCATATCACTGTACGAAGAAGAAGAGAGCGTTTATCCGGCATACAAGACCTGCTTTATTATTAATATTAAATAATTATTTATTTATTTATTTAATTTATTTATTTAACGGGTATAACCGTTTTACAAAAGAACGTTCAAAATCGCACTGCTTATTCACGATAAGACTATTAAAGTACTGCATGGAAAATATACTGCACCGTGTCGAAGTGAGCAACTTCGCGTTCTGCCGTCTCGCGGGCTCGCGGGTAAATAAAAATCATGTTAAATTTTGTTTTTAATAGAACTGCTTTCTGAGGTAAATTAAAGTTATGTACATTTTTTTTTATTGGAACTAATTCATAAATGGCAGCGCGATTCTTTATCTAATTTCATTGTTTTGAACGCAGTCTCATAGTTCGGCTTAATAAAGGGGAGGGGTTGGGGGCGGGGGGGGCGGAAAAGTTTGGGTTGTAGAGAGTTGACAGACAGCGGCCTGAGCTATGTTGAGTTATGTTTAAACACGTATTTATATAATTATACATTTCTTTTCTTCTGTTTTCTAGGCATTTGCTCTTTAGACGAAAGTGCCTATTAAAATCACCTTCGGTACCCCAATATTGACTAAGCATAAAAAATCTTAATCAAAACCAGATGCATTTATTTTTATGCCCTTGATATACCACATATAGAGTGAAATAGCTACTGAAACTCGTACCATAAATTTTTGCAAAATGACAGACGAACAAAGAACCGAAAACATCGTAGTTAAAAAAAAAAGAGAAATCGTAATATAGAGAGCGTGCGAATAGCGATCGAACGGCCGATATTGGGCGTGTGAGTAGCGATCGAACGGCCAATAGTGAGCGAACGTACGATAATAGATTGTAAGCAAAGCGAAAGAATAAATTGTCTTTAAAAGAGCGAAATAAAGGCACATGTACGGAGAAAAGGAGAGAATGCGGAAAAGGGTGGGGAGTATGAAAGATGTAACAGAATATAAGATGTACAAAGATGTAACAAATATACTATATAGATGTAGATAAAAATTTAGTAGATTTAATAACAAGAGAGATAATGTGATGAAAAACTTAAGAGAATATCTAACTATACATACACACATAAATCATTGGAAAGTAAAAATAACTGAAAGTAAAACACTTTCAAAATATAATACTATAAGCTTTTTTTCAATAAAAAAATACCTTAACATGATATTTGTAAAGTAACTTTGAAATTGTCGAAACCTGCACTGTTTGTTAAAAATAAAACAAAAAAATGCACACCTAGAGAACTTCATAACGAAGAAAATGAGCTTCAGAGAAACTGAACTTTTCTCTGAAGAAAAGTTTGTACGATCAAAAATAAGAGCGTTATGGTGTTATAAAAATTAAATTTTGTCTGATGCAGATATCTTCAAGGTCATTGATATTTATGTAATAGCAGAGTTCCTTGTTACTTTTAAGGACTGTTGCAATTGTGGAAGAGCTTTCTTTTGTATAATTTTCAAGAAACACGTGACGAATAAACGCGTTCGTTGATAAACGTGTTTTTTATTTACATTGATCTTGATAAAACGATCCTCAAGAAATTAGGTCGGGGTGAAAATTATCACGAGAGAATACAATGTTTCCCGATCTAAATTTAAACTGTACGTGCCATTTTTTTTTCGTTTATTTATGGGCAAAAAATTGACGAAGGTAAGATCACAGTCTTGTGAGCCGAGCGGACAGAATATCGACGGCCGTTATCGTTGCGCCGAGCGTCCGAAGAAATCTACATATCCGACTGCGAAAAATCCGACTATATCTACTATCGCTAAAACAGATAGATCACAGATTTCTTCTTTTTAGTTTATTCAAAATATGTAAAAATTTGTATCAATCCTCCCAAATATATCACAAAATCGTGTTAACGAATAAAATTGCATGTTCTCTGACGACCAACAAGGCGTTCGACTTTGTTATCTTCGACTCAAAGAGACTTCCTGCAAAACCACGTAGACAGTCCGAGGGTTCCCGGGAAATGCGAGGGATGTCGCTGCTGTGTCCTTTTGGCAAATATTGCAGTAAATTTTCCGGTTTTAAGTAAACAGTCCGAATGAATCTATTTTCTCAGACCTCATTAACTTTTTTAATGGCGACGGAAGCAATGAAACTGTGACAGAAAGTTACAGTTACAGACAGAAAGTTAAAAAATAGCACTATAAAAGTTATTAATAATATGAAATTTTCATTAGTTATTTCGAATTGCCATTAAAATAAAGAAGGCTCGTGTAAATCATATCGTTTATCTAAAAAAAATATCAATATCCGTATATCGATAAGAAAATCGATTCATAAACTATTAAAGAAACGTTTAATGAAAAAAAAAAGAATTATAAAAGTTACTAATAATATGCGCATTTTATTCGTTATTTCGAATTGCCATAGAAATGAAAAAAGCTCGTGCAAATCTCACCGTTTATCTGCAAGAAATATCAATATCCGTATATCGGCAAGAAAATAGATTCATAAAATCGCCCTACCCGCAATAATTATCCCACAAAACCTCGCCCAACGAGAAAAGTAATTTTTTTTCTCATACATCCGAGGTAAATGAGATGGTTTCCTACCTCATAAACATGTTTACCGCCTCACCCGCTATCCTCGATATTTCCGCGTTCCCCATTTATTCCTTACTCTTCATTTTTCTATCTCCCCATTCCTTCAAACATCCCACTCATTATTTACTTCCCGACTGCCACACGCCCATCCTCGAACGCATTCATTTTCTAATGAACGAATTCCTCGCAAATTTTTCCCGGAATTCGCACGCTCCGGTAACGAGCCCATCGTCATGGTCTCCTCCTCGTTTCGAATAATCGTCGAACCAGCCCGACAATTTATTGGACCGATAAACATCGTAACAGCGTTACGACGGCTAGTGTCGTAACGATTCGTTTCGTCGATAATTTGCCGTCCCCACCGGGGTGGTTCGAGATTTTGCCTCGGTTCGCGACAATGACCGAGACGATAATTTCACCTACCGTACGAGGTTTGAATCCGCGTCCGCGGATCGACCTCTCAGCGCCGGAAGGACCCGCGATCCGCGCTCTAACGCTCGCAGTTACGCCCTTAAGGAAACGCGCGCATCTGTGCACACGTCTCGCGGGTGCGCATGCGCACGGGCGTCGCGGTGTTCTCCCGGTGTTTACGTAGTCATTACGTAGCCTGGCTTCTCTCTAGGCCGGAGAAATGGATGAAGATAACATCTTTACCTTATAGCGAACGCAGCTGCAGGGGGTCCGGAGCTAGCATTTCGCTCCTTTAAGCGGAGCACGGTTTTACTCCTGTGGAAGTTCGTACGAGCATTGGAAACTCGTACGTAGGAAACTGGCTCGTGTGCACTCCGGCGCTCGTAACAGGTAGTAACTACTTGGAACAACTTGGAACCGGCGATTGTGCGCATGTGTGTGTGTGCGCGCGGGCTCTGAACCGCGTGTTCCTCCAACCCGCTTGAGTCCCGCTGTTCCCGCTCGCGGGTCATTATAATGTTGAACGATTCGTACGGGCGAGTCTGGGTTACGAATGGTTGGCCTGTTGTTGGCGGTTGTTGCGCACCGCACCGGGCCAAGCCGGCTCACCGGGCCTGCCTGCAAACTCTCGGCTGTGGGGATTGTTAAACCGACCCGCGAGATGGACGAACCGAGGCGCGTGGCCCGGCAGGACCGGTCAGTTGATATTTTCGTGCCAAAGATCGCAAGTCGAACTTTGCATATTTTTCTTTTTTTTTTTTGTAATAAAATTAATATTGAAAAATATATATTTTTATAAAATACTTATAAATGTTTAGGAACATTCATTTGTATTAAATATTTATAAATATTCAGGAAATATTTTAGATGATTAAACATTGATTATAAAAAAATCCAAAAATATGGAAAAATACGGAAGTTGTCTGGCACGAATGTTCGTGTTTGCATGGCACGGTGAATTTCGACGGTGCGCAAGCATGTTCTTCATTAGTCCACGAAATTAGTGCAACACGTAACGTTCGAGCTTCCAGCGTCGCCGTGTACGTGACTCGTCGTATGGCTCGACGGTGAAACGCGACGCTGTGTTTAATGTTTGTCCGCGCGGAGGGCCTCTAGCGAGATCTTTTAGCCGAGCCGAAGTCGCGAGTACATGGGAGTACATCGAGGGTTGAGCCCGTACTCACGACTGCACGGCGCACAGAGCTAGCGCGGTTGGGCCGTAGGTCGCGGATTTATGAGCGGCCGCCTTTTATGCGCTGTTTGAAGAAGAGCCGAGATGGCCGAGACTTGATTATTTCCTAGTCTCCCAAGCGCCCGCGAGAGCGCTTTACGTTTCAATTTAGCTTCTTTGGTGATCCCTGCCGACCCTTGTCCCTCGCGTGTGTACGTACCGACGTACGAGACACATTCTCGAACGGGAGGGACGACATACGAGCGAATCGGGATAACGATTGTTGTGAAATCAATTGGAACACTCACTTATCAATAGTTCAAAAATATTTCGTTCCATACACGGCGGAAATAAAAAATTCATTATATTTAGAAATACACTGAGAAGAATCTAATAAATATGACTATATCGCTTGAGAGATATTACCATAGCACATAGTAGCAGGGAACTGGGGCTCCACCTGTGGCAGGAAGTAACGGATTATGGTAAAAATTATTGGAAAATCTGAGACTTTCCGCCATAGGTGACGCTTTTTTACTAGATGCTTATCTCAATATATCAGTTATTATTAACAAAAATATTAAAATATTAAAATATCACGCTGAAATAGCTCCACGGGTTATCACTATCTAATGTCACGGCAACGTCGTCGTTGACCGTTCGTAGGAGAATTGTTATTTGCCATCGACAGTTCGGCTTGCGAGTTATCTTAAAATCGAACGGACGTATATTGAATTCTTTGAACATTTATACTATATATTGATTGAAGAAAAGCCTCGAGAATAATCTAGGAAGTGCGACTTAAGTATAAAAATATTAAATTATAAAAATATAAGAATATAAAAATATTGATACGTTTCTCTTTTTAAAAATAAATTTAATAAGAAAATTGGCGAGTTGTGAGTTTATCCGCTATGCGATACGTTTAATCGGTGAAACAGGCGATTTTTATCGTAATTTCTAAATATAGGTGTAAGTTATAATTAATTCGAACAATAACAGACACGCCGCTCTCGTTCGTGCCGTTCGAACGGGACCAATAACAGCGGTCTAACGATCGAATCGGCCCGATTGCGTAATTGTAATTAAGCCGATCCTGTAATCGCGAGTATCGAACGTAATTAATGAAACGAATCGTGAGCTGACGCTCTCCCCGAGTGTTGCGCGGCTGGGTGTGTATCAGAAATTCGATCGATGGATATTACACGCTACACCGTCGAATACGTACGTATTGTGTGGAGTCGAAGCATATTGGACGATCGACTGTGCCCCGGTGGGCCGCGAGGCTCGTGAGTAGGCGCAATTTGCTTTATTGCCTCTGTAATAATTCCGGCTCACCTAATTAGACGCCCGCTCGCTTCTGGTTTAACATCGTGATCTGCAGGAAGCGAAAATATTTCTTCGGTCTGCCCTCGGATCCGCTGCTACCCCGAGGAAATTTTTTGAAAACGCAACTTTATTATCATTTCAATGTTTATAACATTTCATTTTTGTCCTAATTTCTATAATTTTTTATTTATTTATATAGGTGTAAGAATTTTTTAAATAAATTTTTGCAAAATTGCAATTTTTTTTCGATTATTTCTGTTGGGAGATTTGTCAGGCGATGGATTAAAAAAAAAAATTTCAACGGGGAGAGCTGATTGGACGCTCGATTGTTTTCCATTTTTTCCCCCACAACTAAACCTTAAATCTTTCCCCCAGAAAAATTTACATTTTGTGCAAAATTTATCATAAACTTCAGCCGAGAGAAGGCTTCGGTATAAAAGAAAAAAAAATGGTCCAGTCGGAGTCGGTAGCCTGGAGACAGAAAATCCCGAGGAAACTATGCGCAGCAGATCGAAGTACCGCGCAAGCGCTGTCGGGGCCATAAAGCAAACGATAGAGATACACACAATATTCCTCTCCGGGCGTACAAACAATGGGCTAACCGGGTCCCCTCGATCGTAAACAATTCCTCTTATCAGCAGGTCGTTAGCAGTGAATAATAATTTTTAAGTTTCCCCCTCGTGTCTGGCGTTTGCGCACGGCTACCGTCAGAGCTGTCCAGCGCACACTCATACTCGACTTTACGTGTTCGGTTACGGTTCTGTTACTTACTGTATGCGTTACTTTTACGCAGATAATATAAATAACCGAAACGACAGAGGTACGTCCGGTTGGCTATCGGCTCGACGGCTCGGGAACGGCCGGATCACCACTCACCGAATAATATCTATAATGGGATCGGTTTACATTTGATTTTGGCTCTCGAAATCACTTTGCCGGACGGAGCTAGTGCCCTGCCGAGGGAATTCTTGTTTTCAACCTGGAACGCCCACACTATACCTTTGCCGACGCTATAAATACATACATTTGCACATTGCTTCGGTATGTGCCAATGAATAATGATAATAATAATAATATTAATAATAATGACGTGAAAAACGAGATTAAAATCATCGATTTTTTAACTTCCATCTTTTGCCCTTGTGGGCAGTCGGGAGTTAAAAAATCGACGATTTTAATCTCGTTTTTCGCGTAATTCATACTCAAATACCAGTTAATATTCTGTTGAGCCCTGTATAAATATCTGTGCGCTGCGTAGTGTGATAGAAGCATTTTATTTTTCCGTCTACTAGTTTAGCCGTGTCCGGACCTTGTGGAACATACTCGGGCAACCCAAGTAGCGAGTGTGAGACCATCGATTCGTGCGCCTAGTTGCTTTACGAATCCACCGCCAGATGGAGAATTTGCAGAAGCGTTTCTCGCAAGCGAAACGCCGTCCTGGAGGCTTTATATAGTCGAGGATAACCAGAGTCTAGTATCGCTTCATGGCACAATGTGCTTTGATCAAAGTGTAGTATCTGTTCTTATCAGCTTAATATCTGATAGACTTCCCATTGGGAAGCCAGAATATTAATCTGATTTTTGAAATTCGTTCTGACTCTCGGGCTTGCTCGGGGCGGACATGGGTTGAATCGGCATCGCAGTGCCGCCGGTATCAGCCTCGTAAATCATTGTAAACATAATACATCACTAATAGTTATAAGTTAAATAATAATTCAATAAATTATATTAATTTCCTGAAGCAATTTTTCCATCGCACGAACATGCAGAGAATATTAATTTACGATACTAGTGCGATAAAACTTTTTCCATAGAACACAAAAAGTATTTTATTCAAAAAGAAAATAAACTATTTCAATTCATATCCCACGCAGAGCGCAGATATCTATAGGGGGCTGAACTCAATATCGGGACAGGGATTTGAGTATGAAATACGCAAAAAAAACCGTATTAAAATATCGGAGACAAAATACCTTTATCGTCGATTTTTTAATCACCTTTCGTGTATTCCGTACTCAAATAACAGTCAATACAGCCTTACACACTATAAACATTTTTTTAAATGAAATAACAGACAGACATTGAAAGAGATACGGGGAGAGTCGTTAGAATTTTAATTAACATTGTATCGTTTATATAAATGATAATTGGTCAAGGGAGTGCGCGATATTGCGGCAGAGGCTCGGAGAGGCAACTGTAGCCGACGGGGATCTCCGTTGCGTCGCCGATTATCAACGCAATGCATAGGATAAGCGTGTCAGGAGTACCCTTTGCATTATAAAATCCTGACGCACTTGATGCGTGGGCATGGGACTCGCCGAGGTATGTATGACTTCGCACGCATGGACGATGCGTCGCCTCCCGGCAACAGGTGTCCCACAGCTCGTGTGTGATGAATTATTGTTATTACTCGTAAAAGATCGACGAAGCGGAGAACTATCTTTTGAAATCCTTTGGTCGTAAACGATGCGCCGAGAATATTGGCAATCGGAAATTTTTCTTAGTTTTTTTACTCGGAATTGAGAAGTGATTTCCTGAATTCAACCCGTGAAGCCCCCCCTTTCTCCAGGAAATGTTCAAAAAATATAATTTTATGAAAAACTTCAAATTGCGATTTTTTCAATTTTTTTTCACTGGTGAACAAAAATTAATTTCATATCCAAACTGACAATATTATTAACGGATTGCTCTTTCTATGGATACATAAAAATAAAACATTTCAATAGCTATATGACTTTGAGTGTGATCACATGTGTTCTCTTCTGGGAAATACAAAATGAAATTAATACCAGTTTATTATATTATATATTATATTATAGTATATAACGTGTGATATTACGTTCAAGAAAACATAACTCCACCACTATTCGCGATATTTAATAACAATGTTTAGATTAACATCAGAGATATTTATAAAAATATTTTTTCCGTGAAAGCAGTCCCAGTCTAAAAAAAAAATATAGCGGACCGAAAGTGACTTCGCGGTATAATGACGAATAACAGATTAATAAAAATCCTTTTAAATCTTCCGACTGCCGTTCCTCCTCTAAACAATGCGAACGTAAAGATACCATCCGTCGACTAAAATATGAATGAGACAATCTCCGGTAGATAATGAGATATGTTTCTGAAGAACCAGAAGCCCTCTCGTTTATATATTCTTTAACGAGAAGACACTTCTCCATACATATATATATATATATATATATATATACACACAGAAGTTTAGACCGGTAAATAAAGTTTCTCTCTTCGACTTCTCTTCATTGTCCCTGGCTCTCCTCCGCCGTCTATGAAGAACGACGAGGCGAAGAGGGACGGGAGGAGAGACGAAAGAAGATTTGCGAAGGTGGCGGGTGTCGGGGAACCGTAAACCTTACACCGTAAACTACTCATCATGGATCGTGGAGGGGCACGAGAAGGACGCGTGGGCAGTGCTCGTGCCTCCTCGGGGTTGCCCCATTGTCGTTATGAAAATTACGGCGTGGTTCTTCGTTGTGAGCTGGATCCGAGAGGATAAAAAAAATTGAAAAAAAAAAAACAAAAACAAAAAGAAAAAAAGTACACCTCTCCGGACACGAGAGACCAAGTGCAGTGCGCACTTGGCCGGGTGCGCAGCGGTAGTTCTCGCTGTGCCGATTCTCTTCCGCGATATGATTCTGTATATCGTATAAACACAATATAAGAGGTGGATAACGTGGGTAACGTTGAGGCGCACGTGACAACTGCATGTTGTCCGTGGCTCCAAGTCACGTGAGAAGTCTCGTAGCTGGAACTCGGCGCGCGGCCAACGGGGAGATGACATTCGAAGAAGAGACTCGAGATCTTCTTTATTGTCGTTGGGGCGCGTGCCGGGTAGCAGCTTCGAGATATCATGAGCTGGAGTAAA
This sequence comes from Stenichneumon culpator, assembly GCA_964017025.1. Classification (NCBI taxonomy): domain Eukaryota; kingdom Metazoa; phylum Arthropoda; class Insecta; order Hymenoptera; family Ichneumonidae; genus Stenichneumon; species Stenichneumon culpator. The sequence continues at coordinate 10,552,840 of OZ024779.1, read as the reverse complement.
GGAAAAAGAAAAAAAAACACTAAACACTTGGCGAACAAAAAATTTCTCGTGTTTCAGAAGGTTCAAATTGATGAAGTAATTGAAACTTCCAGAAAATTGTATGGCTTCTCCATTTTTTTTTTTTTTACTATAGATTAAGCACCGACACTTTGATTTAGGACTATGTCGGACCGAGAATAGACGCTTCACTTCCGCGAGGGGAGATGGTTTGAGTTGACTTGCGGGCCGTAATTACAATGCGTTCTCACCCACATGGACAACACTCTCGTCGACGCTCCTCTCAGCGACGAAGCCGAACTTTTCAAAGTCGTATACCCGCGTCATAATATGTCATTCCACGTCGTCGCTTGTCCCGCAATGCGGGAAGTCGTCAACGAGCGTCACGAGACTCCGAAGCTAAATCCCGGTGCCCTCAGCCCACTGTCTCCGTTCCTAATTAAGAATCTTAATGGCCGCTGGTTGTACTGCCACAGAGTTCTTGATGGCACAAGCACAAACCGCGTATTCGTTGGCGAAGAGAAAGGAAGAGAGACTACGTAGCGGACGAACGTACAGCGGATGGAACGACGAGCTAGCGGAAGTCGAAGATTAGGAAGAGGCTGCGAAGACTCGCCCTGAAAGTACGTGAGAACACCTAACAGGAAGAGGACAACCGAAAAGTTAAAACTGAGACAAAATGAGAACTGACACAAAATGAGAAATGAACTGAGTGAAAAATTAGAGAATGCTTAATTGATCTTGCTATTGATCTTGCTATTGACCTTGCCATTGATCTTGCTATTGATCTTGCTATTGATCTTGCTATTGATCTCGTTATTGATCTCGTTATTGATCTTGTTATTGATCTTGTTATTGATCTTGTTATTGATCTTGTTATTGATCTTGTTATTGATCTTGTTATTGATCTTGTTATTGATCTTGTTATTGATCTTGTTATTGATCTTGTTATTGATCTTGTTATTGATCTTGTTATTGATCTTGCTATTGATCTTGCTATTTGATCCTGTTATTTGATCTTGCTATTTGATTTTGTTATTTGATCTCGCTTTTTGATCTTGCTATTGCTAAATTATCAGGAACCAGCTACCGTTGAGGTTCTTCATGAAAGGAAAAGATTTTCCTTTTATGAATAACATTTTCCTTTTATGACGTGTTCCATTTTCCCACTCGTGGTTACAGTGGATCGCACCGAACCGTTCGATAAATCACTATTCATGGAAATCACAATCCTGGAAGTGAGCGGTATCCGCACATGTTCTAGAATCCTGAATTATGAATATGTCGGCAAAACAATAAAACATTTTTATGATAAGTCGAATATCACCTCAGAGCGTGCCTAGTGTCAAAGATACATACAGGTAACGCGGGATTAGCATATTGTGATCAAAGGCACGTGGGCCACGTAGGGTACGCTATAATGAGTGCCGGTTATGCATACGATATCTCTGAGCTCTTGCAGTGACACCTTCTTCTTCTTCTTCTTGTTCTTCGGCTTATTTATTTTCTTGCTTCCTCCCCGAGTGTGGAGTCGAAGTGTGAATCATCGGGCTAGCCGGCAGAAATAACGTCGCGGAGATAAGCGAGAGCGCAAAAGCGCATTCTCTTTTCGCACGACGACGACGACGAGGAGGTACACGGGACGATGCACAATAGATCGTGGGGACGTCGGGATTGTGTGCGTTTCGCGTAGCACCTAGTTATTATAGAAATAAATTATCGTTCTATGTTTTCTTTCCATCTACACAGCACTTTCGTATTTTTTAATTTTTTAATTTTTTTTCTGTTTTATCATTCACAATCGTCGTGGGAGAGAATAGCTCCTTTGCGTAGACACTCGGATCGATTCTAGATAATAGTAGCCTCGACTGAGTTATAAATAGACAAAATCTATAAATTAAAATCAAGAAATCTTCTTTTCAACTCGGATAACAATTCAAAATAATGCCAAATAAATCTCAATTGCCAAAAAGTCCTGCAATCATAATAACAATTATTATTATTATTATCATTATTATTATTAGTATTATTATTAAGGCTGAAAAGCTTCAGTCAATGGCCTGTTGGCCCACCGCAAGGCATGGTATAAAAGAAAAAAAAGTTGAACTCGCATTGTCAAGGTGGTCAATAAATGTGTTTTACCTATTATTATTATTATTATAGGATTGAAAAAGAATATCGCAATTCCGCTGACGCGTTCCTCTATATATCATATATAATTGAACAAAAAAACGATAACGATAGTAATAATTACTATTATCATTACATAATTTCAATTACGGGCTAATATAATTAAATTTAATATAACGGGTAATGCGCCGGCGGATTCACGGTATTTTTTTTTTTCAATATTATTAGAGTCGAGTTTGCAAACTGTGAGAGAGTCGGTACATTTGGCGGTGGAATTGGGTGCAGAGAGTGTTCAAACTGGCACCAGGTCGACAGGTGTCGGATCGTGGTGTTCTGTACGGGCGTGAGCCCGAGGAACGAGACGGACAAGTTACGGATAGAGAGGAATAGCTGCATGCCGATGCCATTGGAGGTATAATAAGTAAAGAAACTCAAGCGGGTACCGAAAAGGTCACCGATATCTCGTCGAGGTCCGGGTGCCGTGTCGGGGTTATCCGGGACAGGTATCGGACAGTGAGCCGTGACGCCGCGCCACCGCAAAGCCGAACCGAGCAGCGAGAAACCGCCACCTCGGCTCGTTGCACCTCGTTTGCCGCAGTTTCCACCGTTTATTATGTGTCTACCTGTTTCGCGCATACCTCCCGTTGCGTATCGAAATTCTCCTCGATATTTCACTCGGTTATTGTGTCGGCAATAACACGGAGGATCGATTAGTCTCTCAGTCAATTCGATGGACGTTCAACAAAAAAAAAAAAAAAATTGTGATTGACATTTAATCCCGGAAAAAATGCAACGCACTCTCTTTCGCGCGTGAAAAAAGTAGAATGTAAGAACGAAAGCTGTAATCTCAGTCCTTCATTTATTATATAAAAAAAAATTACTTTTAATATGTAACGAAAATAGCCTTGAAACTTGAAGTATGAATTTGTAATATCAAAATATCAATATTTTCTCTACTCGAATTTTAATACTATAAATACGCCACATATTTAAAAAATTCCATCTTCATCCAACTAAATTTACCGTATTTAATTGCACGCCACACATAATATCCGCCGTGCAATTTAATCCGCGCATGATATTTAGATTTTTTGTATTATTTTCAACACAGCCTCCCATTAGCCAATCGGCACGATCGCCGTGCACAATAGTGTCTCGAAACGGCGTTGCGGAATACATTCGTCAATGCGGAGCTCGGGATAACTTCTAGATAGTCGCGATTAGGCTTATTGCGAGGTGATTCGTCGTGACGAAATGCGCGCGCAGGACGGCGGGTACGCACACGCGCGCTGACCCGCGAGAGATCTATCGATCTATCGATCAATTTCAGTCGTCCGAGCCGGATCGGGCGTTCGCGGCTCGCACGCGAAAATCCGATCATAGGCTTTTCATGCGTTCGCCGTCCGTTCTCCCTTTATCTTTCTCTCTAACGACGCATTAAAGGCGCGCGCATGCGCGCACGCATGAAAAGTCTGCGCGACGAGCGATAGAGAGGTTCTCCGTCTGGCGCTGGCGAACTCGGTGGCGCGGACTTACGCGCGCGTACGTGGAGTATGAATGAATGTGGCGCCAAGAGAATGGAGTGCGTCTGATCCGCAGGCCTACGCACCGCACGCGTACCCTCTGTTTCTCTCGCGCGCTTTTGCGTACGAAGGCGAACTTTCGTGCGAGTGTGTGTGTATGAGACACATATATGTATACATGGTACATATGACGGGGATTCGTGATCTGGCGGCGGAGAGAACGAACACGAACAGCGTCGCATGATACCGATCCTTGAGACTCGACTGACTGCGGCTGCAGGTCGCGAATGAGAACTCCGTCGTCCCGCGACCGCACGGTGAGCGGTGACTAATTTCGATCCTCCGCGGCTTAGTCGTACTTATCCCCCTCGTGCATTGTTCTCCGATTCGTTACGGGACTGCCGCGGGACACTCGGGAGACGCGGAAATCGGAAGAGCTGCATGGAAATAGTTCATGACTTTTTTGTCAATTTTTTTTAGGTGACATGCATTTTTGCGTTTAAGACTGTTGGAAACCTCAATTGGGATCGTTTTTTTTTTTTGGAGTTGACGCATTTCGTTTCTTTACTTTAAATTTTGGGATTTTCTTCTCTTCAGATTTGAGGGTCGACTGTATATTTTTTCGGGGCTTTTTTAACGTCGTCTTGCAGAACATTCATCGATTTTTTTTTTTCGGGCCGATGTATTGTTTTTGATAGATCAAAGATTTGGGACAATTCTTTTCATAATTGTGGGGCTACTGTAGAATTTTTATTCAGGTCTATTTTGAGACTGTTTTGCGGAACACGTTATTGTGTCTGCACCGTAGAGTTACACGTAGGAGATAAGTGGGTAACGGAGGCGACATGTTAAATCAATCGGCGTCACGCCGCCGGGAGGAGTGAGATCCCGAGAGGGTTAAGCGCCGTGCGCGCGCACGTTCTTCGAAATGCTAACCGGTATAGTGGTAATATCGATATCTCATTGCGGAGTGCAAACGGAGACTAGTCATGCGGTCGAGGAACTTTGATGTGACACGTCCGAGTGTTTGATTCATCGCGTATTGTCACGCACGTTTCGCTGCGGCTATGCGCGATGCCATTTTAACGCGATAATATTTGAAGAGGAGAGAGCGACTCCGATCCGACTAATTACCAGTCGGCTCTTCACGAGTCTCGTGGCTGTCGATGGTACTCAACAATTTTTTGAGGCACAAGTCACGCCATGACTCACGATCGGTACATTGGTGATTTTCACGAACATTGTTTTGGCACTAAAAAAAATAATTTAAATATTTTTTTGCTTAAAATCGATGGCTCTCCACAAGCAAAAAAAACCGGAAACAGACGTGGAGACTTTGGGGGTCAAAATAGAAACTGCCATTGAACGGAACACATATAGTCAAAATGTAAGGCGCACACCTTACATTTTGACTTTAAGAACATAATAAAAAATCATGAAAGAACATTTTTTAAAAAATTGTAAAAATTTTCAAAGTCGGGTATCGACTTGCCAAGCGTTCCATAAAAGTTTGGCAACGATTCGTCGTGCAGTTCTCGAGACACGGTGCTCCGAGCCTAAACTAGGAAACGTCCGTCCATCGCGCATGCGCCTCGCCGGCGAGAAGTGTCTCCTCTCCCGCCCCATCCACCGCAGTCCGATGCAATTACAACAGGTCTAAGGACTCAAAACCGCGGTGACTCGGATGTGCGGAAGAGGCGAGAGCAATTAGGACTCCGCCGGTCGGTGGGTCGTAGGAAATTGAACCGCCCACGCGACATTAACGCCGCACTTCGCATGAACTCTCGGGAGTCGCTTTTCACGCTTTGGCTCTGTGCAATGGTGGTTGCACTGTAACAGATTCCGAGTGACTCTCTCGGCAGTGGACTCCTCACTAGCGCTCTGTGCGTAATACGAACGCGCGTGTGCGCACGCATGTACACGAAACAATCCGCGTATTTCATTGCGTTATCCGAACCGCACGCCGGACGAGAAGACGAGTTCTCCGATGATGATTCTGCGCGCGCGAAGCGCTCCTCTCACTCTCCGAAGGATACTTCGGTTACTCGCGAGAGTAAAAAAAAAAAGTATAAAATAAAATAAAATTAAAAATTACTGAATGTATATAACCGGTGTTTCTCTCCGAGGACTGTTGCGCTGCGTTATTTATGTGACGTTCCATTACGAACTCTTAATTGTTTGACTAATGTGCAGCTAAGTGCGCGCGCATGCGCGGTAGGGTTGCAGGGTTCACCGCCACCGCGACCGCCGATGAGCTCCGCGGATCTTCTTCTTCTTCCTTTACCGTTTCGTCTTCCTCGTCTTCCGTCGGGTTTGTCCCTTGCCCGCCGTTCTCGCCGGTCCGTCTCTCTCCCGCGAGTTTCGCTGCGGTTGTGCCGCGCAAACTTCTGAGGATCTTGCCCGGCGCGCCGGCCGCAGGATCCCAAGAAAGCAGGTTCAGCCTGGATCCTTCGACCTCTCGTGAGATATCCGACCGATGCGCGCGCGGTCCTCCGGATGACTCGGCGGAAACTTTCTCCCACAAGTGGCTGAATAGCTAACCGGTCATTCTTGGGAAAACAAAAGGATCTCGAGAGTTCGTTCTAAAATCATGGAATATCATTATCCTGCGTTTATAGTATCGGTGGAGCCCAATTGGGATTGATAAACGAGGTATCGATGGTAATTTGTGTTGTTCGAGGCGTTTCGGTTTTTGTTTTTATTTTTTTTCAAGGATTAGGTGTTAGATGATGATCCCGAGGGATAATTAGGAGAAGATTTGTCGGGCCATTTTATCTCGCGCATTTATCGTTGGAAATTTGGTCCCGGGGCAGTTCGGCCGTAAGACAATGCACCCGCGCTGCGACGCGGGTTTTCACACCTGCCTAGGAAGCTTCCCCAGCATCCAGGACAGGATCGACCGCAGAAAATTGGAGGCAGCTTATGGATGCCGTAGGTTAAATATTGATCTTGGCGGGAACGAGGGAGAAAGTAGTTTTAGCTCGGCAGCTCTTCGACGTTCATCTAGGTCGAGGAATGGACAAGGAGGTGGGCTTTTGCCGAAGAAGAAGAAGAGAATAATCATAATATGGTGATGGGGAAAGGGGCAGTAACTATCAGGCAGCACCTGCCAATTTCTCGTGATGAGTCATCAAAAAACTTCTGATTTTCGTCGGATTTTTAGGCGACGTGTTTGAAACTCAAGATTTAAGGCATTGAATATTGATCTTCACAAACGAACCTACCCAACGAACTTGGCGATCTTGACCTTCGAGATCCGACTTATTAGAGACTCAACCGAACATTTAGCTTTGAAATTGAACTCTTTGAAGATCGAACTTGAAGATCAATCTTGAAGATCAAACTTGAAGATCAAACTTGAAGATCAAACTTGAAGATCAAACTTGAAGATCAAACTTGAAGATCAAACTTGAAGATCAAACTTGAAGATCAAACTTGAAGATCAAACTTGAAGATCGAAATTGAAGATCAAACTTGAACATCAGACTTCAAGGTTGATCTTCGATATCGGACTTCAAGATCGAGGTTAGGGAAGATCGAACTTCGAAAATCGAACTTACGGGAAATCAGGGTTTTAAATCCGTCGATAACCTTCCCGTGGCTATCGATTGCCGTTCGAACTTTCCCCGAGTGGGTGGACGGGCTTCGCGATCCTTTTCCCCTGGATTCGCGATCCTTTCTATTCCAGCTCACGTCCGCGGTCTCTTTCATTCTTTATCAACCTCCTTATCCAGTTCATCTCTATTTATCTTCGTCTCCCCGGCACGTCTGTTCCCGGTGATGTTTCACGGCTCCACCGCCGCTCTCGATCTCTCTCGGAGTTTCTCGTCGCGCCTAGAGTCAACTCGTCGACGGTGCGAAGAAATTTTGCGCAATTCGTTGTCTGTATATCTAACCGTGTATATACAACCGGGCCGTCCGGGACTGTCCGCGTCGACAGGTGGGGCCGTGTAGGACGCTCGTTGTTGTTTATGGCAATACCGACTCGAGGCCTCGCCCATTATACACACCGCATGATGCATTCATTCCAACGTTCCGCGCTATCCGGTCGCAATTTTACGCCGCACGAAGAAAGAAAGTGTAGCTTAAAAAAAAAAAATTGTTTTTGTTGTGAATGGTTTTTCTCGGGATGCGAGTATTATAGCTCTTTCCTGTCTATGCTCGACGGGGAGAATTATTCTTCCGCGAAACTTATTCTAATTACTTATCGGGCCAAAATAATTCTAGTTTAATTTTTTGTTACCGGCGCCTCGTGGTAAAAATTTGTCACGATGAATTTTCGTATCCAGGAGTGATGAGTCCGAAACGATCGATAAATCATCGGGCTCGAGTGTCCCACAGAAACGGAGAGCTAAGCCTCGACTTGCACGGGCCGTCTTTGAAGGCGTATCGAGTACCCGAATGATATTGCAATAACAAATACCCTTTGATTACCTCCCGGGCAACATGACAAACAGTCGTATCGTGTTCCACCGCATCTATCTACGAACAAGCACGACACAAATATATGTATATGTATATGTATGTGTGTGTGCAATCGTCTCCGGAAGATAACACCAACCAATCTGCACCTTCCCTGGGTCAGTAATTTTTTTCATTCTCTCTTCACTATACTTTTTTCAATTTCACACTTTACAACAATTTTTTTTTACTTAATTCTTTCAATGACAAACGCAAGATCGATCTTACGAATTAAAATTCGGTCTTCGTAAGACATGGAAAAATAATTTTTAAAAAATTTCGTTGAATACCTAAAATGCAGTACAGTTTTGAAAAAAGAAAAAAATGAGAAACGAGCGTAAAATCGGGATCGGCGTGATAACATCGGCGTCGACACATGTGGTGTCGTTCGTTGCCCGTGGCTCGCGCAACGTACCTCGATGTATATCGGATTACCGTCGCGCGTGCTTCTCCTCGCGAATTATTACCGACACGTGCACATATCGCCAGTTGGATGTGCACGGTCCCGACAAGATTCAGCGACGGACCGGCTGACGAACATCAAACATTCACATGAGCCACGCAGAAAAAAAAACAACAATTTTCATACATGCCATCTTAGGTTCGATGATCCGGTCTCTCCTCTTTCTCCGACTTTCGGTTTCACTCTACCTTCATCTTCATTTATCTACATCCTCTTTTTTTTCTCGAGACACTCGTACGATCCGCCAGTGGGATCGGACGATTGGATCGAATGTCCATGCGAAAGCATTCCCGGACACCGACACCTCTCGTTTCATCATTCATTATCGTCTCTGTACTGTCTTTCTTTTTTGTTTATTATTATTATTATTATTATTATTTTATACGTCTTGGCTCATCTGCTCCCTCGCGTATCTCATGAGAGCCCCAAGGCACGTATAAATTGAGTTCGAGCGATAAAGCATGTGTTTTATTTACTTTTTATTTTTAATAAAAAAATTAATTTAATTAATAAATGTATTTATTTATTTTTTCATTTGTGTTTACCTCACTCTACCTGCAGCGTCGCTGCGAGAACCCGACACCTTGGTAAAATTGAGGGAAACGTTTCCAGAAAAAAACGCAAGATCATCGAGTCCAAACTAAATCTCAAATTTGCAGTAAATCCGACTTGTCCGCAAATTCAAAATTCCGAATGTCCATGCGAAAGCATTCTTGGACACTCGCCTCATGATTTATTATCGTCTCTGTACGATCTTTCTTTTATGTTATTTTTAAATCTATTATTATTATTTTTTAATACATCTCGGCTCATCTGCTCCCTCGTGAACCTCACGAGATTCGTAAGACACTTATACATGACGTTCGAGCGATAAAGTATGTGTTTTATTTAGTTTTTATTTTATAAAAAAAAATAATAATAAAAATTTATTTCTTTATTTATTTATTTTTTTTCATTTATGTTTATCTCACTCTACCTGCTGCGTCGTTGCGAAAACCGCGACACGTTCGTAAAATCGAGAGGAAGCGCGGCGGTGGGTATCGCAGATTAAATTCCGCCGTCGGGCTGGCCGCGCGCGGCACGTCTTGATGTGTTAGTCAGCCTCAGCGACGGCGACGACAATCCAGCGAAAATGATTGCGTAGAGAAATTTTATCGCCGCTCGGGCGTGTAGACGAATTCTCGAATGACCAAGGTCGATGCACCTTCCGACGATCGTTGCTATCGTCAAGACATTGCGCATTTAATTTCCTTCAATTATAAAAAAAAAAATAGCTACAAAACGCTTAAATTAATTTCCCAGTTTTGGCAATTTTTTGGAATTTTCTTTTTTCAACTTCAAAAGAAAAAAAAATTGGTGGACGTGAAAGATATAAATTCGATTCCAGGTTCGAGTCAACTCTCTCAAATTTGTTTTTTTCAACCCTCGAAACAAAAAAAATCATTAGAAATTAATCGCGTAATTTTATTGTATTCAATTTTATTCAATTTTGGTTAATTTCATTTCGAATATGATAAAAAATAAGTTCGTGCCTCAATTTAGTTAATCCGAATTAAAAATATTTTAATAACGCACATCCATAATTGACAAACCGTTCGGTAAGATGAGCCGCGAATCGACACGTACGACGCGTGTCCTTGGGTAAGTGTATCGAATTTTCTCGGACCTTGAACGCACCTCTCTCGGGTTATTTGCCGACGAGATGTTTCGCGGAGGGTTCGATTTACCGAGGGGCCTACGTGGCACAGTACCGCGCGGACATACAATCCACACCTACATCAGCTACGCTATGGTAGTCGCTCGTCGTCGGTCCTCCGCACGACCGAGATTAGATTACCGTACGCTCCGAACCCGCGCGGAAAGCTCCTGACGTTAGTCATTCCTCCGTTGATTTTCTATCTCCGTCCGGCGCGCCTCGTATACCCCGCCCGAGACGGTATCGTCGATTCACCTACGCAGCCGCGACGCGTTTGCGTACCGAGCCGCGGGGAAGCGAGATGGCGAAGTATGTGCGCCACCGAGAGCCGAGTCTCGGACGTATATTTTACGAGTCCACGATAGATCGCTACCGGAGAGAAACACAAACGCGATTTCGCAACTTTATTCACTGCCTCCGTTAGCGAATCGGGCTCATTCAATGCTACACAATGGAAATGGGACCGTGCAGTAAAAGAAAAAAATTGTAATTATTCCTTTTATTTCCTTCTTTTATTTATGTTGCGAGACATTTTTTTCAACGGAGGTTGCAAAGGGAAAACTTTTTTTTTTTATTTCGAGCCAAAATTTAGTGTTGAATTTTTTAAATTATAGAAACGCGTAGTTCTAACTCGAGATTACGGTGCGACGGAAAATCCAGGATGCCCATCGTGTTCTACGGGAAAAAATACATAAAACAGGGCCTTGTCCGAAGTTTTAGAATCGTTTTAACGTGCCGTTTGAGGACGTTGAAAAACGCGAAAAATGGACTCTAACTACAGTATATTACAGTTACTGGACTACAGTATATTATAGTCATTTATCAAGAAAATTATTTAACGAGTGACGAAGTAACGAGATTTGGCCTTTAAAAAAAAGGAATCGACACCAATGTCCAACTTTTCAAAATTCAAAAATAAAAGACATTTAAAAATTTTCGAGCTATTAAAAAACGAAAAAAATGATTTCCAACGATCGATACGATAGACGAAAAGAATTTAGATCGACGCTGGCGCGCACCTTGGCCGGTGTCGCACCTGCGTCCATCATGTGTAGTCATCGTGCCGCGCGTGCGCGTGCCGCACTGTCCGAGACACGTAGCTATGAGAGCCGAGACGAGGAACTGGCATCGATCGAAGATGATCGAGGTGAGGTGAGGGAAGGGTTTCTCGTTTCATGCATACGCTCGATCGTAGGATCGCAGGGTGCACAATGGTCACGACGTGAGTCGTCGGATCGGTCCTCGATTGTGTCTCTCCGGGACGCGTGGGCGCGGTTATAACGGTATGCGAAAGCCGCTGCCGTTGTCGGGCCGCGGTCGATGCTGCGCTGCAGCCCGACGAGCGAGAGATTTCTTCTCGTGAAGATGAAAAAAAAAAAAAAAAAAAAAAAAAAAAAATAACGACCAAGTGGCACCTCACGTTTATGTGTTTATGTGCATATGCATAGGAGAAAACACAACGCGGTGAAAGCTGAAAAGAGTCCGATGGACGAACGAATGAACGAGGAAGAGGGAGACGTTATGTGCACGGAGGCAGAGAGGATATGCGCATGCTGAGGGACCCACAGGGAGGATCGACGATTTGAATATCGACGCCGAAGAATAATGGAGACGGATTTCGAGGCGTGGGCAGCTTAGTCAAGCGCGCTTCGTGTCTCTCGACGTTACAAAAGGGAGGCCTCGTCGAACTGCACCTTGCGTTTGAATATAGGCTTTTCAGCGGATCGAACGGAACGGAGATTGATCGAGACGGGGGACGAAAAATGTTTGCATTTTAAATGCAGGATCCACGCCAAATACATTAAAGAGAACAAAAAAGGTTTGGGACTTTATGAAATATTTCTGGTCGAGGAATATTCAGATTTTTTGTAATCCAAAAGTGCCTATTCATTCGAAAGTGGGAATCAATATTCCCGGAAACTTTACCAGACCATTCGAAGGTCGATACTTCCGGTTGATAATTTTTTCAACATTTTTTAAATTTTTTAAAAATTTAAAAAATATATAAAATTTTTTTTTTCAATATATTGTTCTACAAAATTTCCACAGTACGTTATTTCTCTCTACGAGGACAATCCTTCATTTTTCGTTCGACTCTCGAACGATTAACGAGCGGCTGTCGAAATAATTCATATATTCACGTTATCCTCCCAACTGTCAGAATACCCGAAGAGCCGGAGCCACTTCCGGTGTTACGAGTGGAGAGCAGTAAATTAGCATTAGCGGAGCGAGCCAGAGTCGGCAGTCTCGTATATAAGAGCGGAGAGACGAGAATCCGTGCGCGATTCGAGAAATCCATTCACTCCGTGGAGTCGAGGGGACCCCCCGATAGAGTCTGAGTCTCTCGGGCGCGCGTGGCGCAAGGGTTCATTCAAGCCCGGTGTGTGACGCCCACGTATGTACCCATTTGCATAGATCGCTGAAGTTTACACGTACCTCATGCGAATACGTTGTAAGAGTCAGCCGTCGAGACTCACGGGGCGAGCGCAGCGCACAGTCGCAAAACTCGATCCTGTAACGCGTATATATATATGTATATGCATGCGCCAAGTCCCCGGCGGTATCACGCATCGGTCATCGTTGCAGCGATACCGCAGAGACACGTACAGTTCTGGAACAGAGCCGAAACAGATCAAACGAATGTTTTTCTGCTACAGAAATTTAAAAATCAAAAAATTAGTAGTAGTTGTAAAAGGGTATTTATTGACAATAACAGTTGGTCCGTACAATCTCCAGTACATCTCTCTATGTTGTTGTTAAGTCGATTTTATTGACATTGCTTATAGGCCACCGACCGGAGTCCTTTAGGCCCTTTTAAAATTATTTACGGTCAATTTAATCGATATGATTTTTTTTAATGGCGAAGCGGGTATAAAACCTTTTTTTTTTACTCAGATCAGAAGTGTCGAAATATTGTCTACGAAATAATAGACAAAAATACGCTGCAAAGATTAAATTGTCTAGACATAATTTTGATCTCAAAAGGCAATGTCATCGAGTCGAAAGTAAATCTCGAAATTGCGCTAAATCAAAATTGCCCTCAAATTCGAAATTTTCAGGATTTAGTTCGCAATATCTGTAGGACTTACGTCTATATAACACAGTATCGAAATATTAAACGCACGAAATAGTAAACCCAAAAGTAGTGTTACGGCTAACAAGTAGCAAAGCTTGAATGGTCTAAACGTCACATCGATCGCAAGAAAAAACGCAATATCGTAGAGTTCAAACTAAATTTCGAATTTGCACCAAATAAAATTTGCTCTCAAATTCAAAATTTCTATAATTTAATGTTCACTATCTATATAACCTATGTCTCCTAACACGGTATCTGAAATCCAATACCCAAAGGGTCCCCAAGAAAAAAAATATATATATTTTTTTTAATCATAGTTCGAAGTCTCTGAACTCTGAAAGTTGTCTTGACCCTACGGAAAGGAGTGTTCGCTGTGCACGGACCATATACCGCTCGGTAAACACACGCGCAGTGGGTGCTGCCTCCCATTCGCGCCGGTGGTTCGAGTATCGAAAGAATCCATTGATCGACGACAACATCGAATGAATCGTCACTGTGCCCATTATAGTGTCGGTAGTGAGCCGGTACAGGCCCAGTGGGATTCGAGTAATAGATCGAGAATCGATCGTCGTATAATTCTCCTACTATTGAACGCCTGCTATTCCTGCGATGGGAGAGAACACAGAGTTACCAAGAGAGAGAGAGAGAGAGAGAGAGAGAGAGCGGGAGGCGAGGAGGGAGCCGCGCAAACCGGAAGTGCCTGATAGATTTGCGATCGTAAGAGGCGCGCAGGCTTGCAACGACACAGAACCGATCGTCGTCCTCGTCGTACCTGCCCGATCGTTTCCTATTTGCCATTGGAGACTTATCGAGCCATCTCTCGTCACAAATCACCGCTCCGCGCTTTATCCTCTCGTTCGTTCTTTCGCTTCCTCTTCTCTCTCGTGCTTCCGCATCGCCGTCGCTTCGATCTTCCTCTCGCTTTCCCGCGAATATATATTTCATCTCATTCTTCTCCCTCGACCATATACCGATCGAGTCGGTTCTCTCGCGCGCGCGCGCGAGGCGGTCGCGTATCCCCCCTTCCACCCCCCGCGTGTGTACACACGAACGAGATTTATAAGACGGCGTCGTGGCAGACGGTGTCGCAACGCTTCGCCAGCGCCAGACCGACGTCGGGGAGGCCTTACCTCGCAGCGGCAGCGGCCAAGACCGCGGGGCAATGAGAGTCACCTAACGCGAATTTCCGATTCTCTGGGATTTAAGATTTTCTTCAATGTAATAATAATAATTCAGTTTTCAAAAAATTCAGATTATGCAACAAGTAGGGTCAACCAGCCAATGAATGAACACTTTCCATAAGAGAACGTGCATATGAAACGTCTGTTCATTAGTTTTTTCGTCTGCTTCACTGTTCATTCATTGGCCGGTTTAGCCTATTTCGATTCTCGTCAAAGTTCGAGCACATGCGAGCAGATTAAAGAAAGAAAAGTGAATTTATGACCGATGTATTAAATTCATATATCTTTATTATGACTTTTTTTTTGGTCAGCTGATACGCTCAGCGTCATAGCGGCGATTCCATAGCGTTACGGAAATTGAACCAAATGATGAAATGTAACCCAAGAAACTTAAATATCGCTAGTATAATATAAATGTTTTTACTAATAACAATACAATATAAATATTTTTTGTAATAACAATGCAATATTAATATTATCGATAATATTAATTATAATTATTGTTGTGTCTCCTTTTCGATAAGGCTGACCCGCATTGCCCGCAGTTTCGTCTGGCGACGGAGAAAGAGTTGAAAGAAGGACAGACGGATGGTCGGCGGCCGGTGGGCGGAGCTACCGGCGTCCGCGAGCCTCGATCATTGGCTCACGGTGGCGCACACGTTCCGAGACGCGTTTGAGAGAGAGCGCCGGGGATTTAAAGTTCGAGCGCGATTAAGAGAGGGACGGAGAGTCTCAGGCGTCAGACACTCTGATAATTATGCTGGTGCGATAAATTAGCCGGGTGTCGCGCACGAGCGTGAAACCTGTCCCCGGCGGCTCTCGCGGCTGTCTCGTCGCTGCTCTCTTTCTCTGCTCGTGCCGCGATTTCGCACTGATCCGGCCCTCGATCTTGCCGGCGGCCAATCGCCGAGGAACGCGGCACCCGAACCGCGAGGCGAAGATCGAGGATCGATAATTGCCCTGGTAGCGTTGAGAATCAATTTATTCATTTTTAATGACGGAGATCGCTTGGCGAGAACTTTTTTTACTTTTTTTTTTATCGCATTATTATTCATGAGCACGTCGGTGAGGGAGGTGTATGACGCTCATGCGCTTTCTTGCGCATGCGGAAATGGGACAATTTTTTTTTTTTTTAACCTGGCGAGAAGGAGGAACTGTTTTGCACCTTCAGAGTATCGTCGTCGACTTCTGGCAACGATAAGGGTATTGATCTTGGTAATCAATTCTTTTTGGGGCCAACTGATAAGGTACACTTTAAGGTACGCCTGTGAATTATTTCAGATTTTTTTTTTCAGTCACAGTTTATTAATATTATAATTTTTCGAAGATTGCTCAACAGCGAAGATAGTTTTTTTTAGAGACAAAGCACCGTCTGTTTTGTTTCGCCTAAAACAATGATATGGATGTTGGAATTAATTTTTCTCCGCGTCACCTAAGAGAGTACACTGAGGTACCTTTTGGAATTTTTAAAACTTTTTTCTTACCCACATATTGTTGCTGATCGAGCTGGAATTATTTAGGAGACTGCGTTGGACGAGTAACAAATCGCATATCGAAGATCTCTACAAAAACCCTTTAAAACGTCTCTATAATATATACGACCCACTTTTGCTGCATGTGCATCGGGACGTTTCGGAAAAGGGATCGAGTACCGTTGCAGCTCCGAGCAACGGAATATCCCATTGATAATTTATCTAAATATAATAATGCACTCCGAATATAATAAAGATTTTTGAGCAAGGGCATGTGTGCCTACGAAATAATAAACGACGGGAAGGGGTGCGGAGTTTTTATTTTTATTTTTATTTTTTATTGTTCGGTTTTACAAAGCTTCCGAACGGTTCGATGTATCCTGTGTCGATCGCTGTGAAGAGGAAAGAAGGCGAGAAAAATGAAAACGGATTGATCGGTAACGGTACGCCGGCGAATCCTCCCACTCGAGAGTCGTGGCTGTCGGGCCGACCGGAAGCACGTGCCCTCGAGAAAAGGGAAGCTTATTAATAATATTTTTTTTTTCACCCAGCCTCCTCGGCGCATCGGGAATTCGAACGAATTTCCAGTCCGCTGTGGGAGGGACAAATGGAACGACGAGACTGGGGCGCTTGGAATATTTTTTACATATCGAGAACTGGAACAGGAAGTTACAGAGCACCTCGGGCTTAGCGGGACTCCTTACGGTCCCACTTGAGGAAACGGACGATACGGAAAGAGAACAAGGGAGGAGCTCAAAGTAGGTCGGGAGATTCTTCAGGAAAAGAAAAAATGGTGATCCATTTTTTCAAATATTTTTTTTCGCTTTCTTTCGTTAACGTCGAGCCATCCCATTCGCGGAGTTCCGACAAGTGTTCTTGTATTTTCAGACATTGCTTCTCAGTCGGGAGTATTGAGAAGCTGCATGCATTTTTTTAAATAATTTTTTTAGATAATAAAGACAAATATAGCAAAAAATGTTATTCCTCGATATTGAGGCGACTGATTTGTTTTCAAAATTTTTAATAGTGTTTTCCGATTTGCGTGCAGACTGTAGAAAAATTGGGACCGTGAGACATGGCTCGCTTTTTTAAGTTAAAAAATATTTTCGGTCACTGAAAAATGTTTAGGTTATTTTTTTTTTCCTGTTAGAGTATTTTTTATCGGCACTTCTCCAGTCAATGTTAATGAATGGAAAAAGTATGTTCGGAACTATGAAAGCACCTCATCAAGAGAATATAAATTCTCGAAGTTCGTATAACGAATGCAACGGTGAGAAACAAATTAGTAGAATGCAATCCACCGAGACACATCCGGGTAGGGGGCAACCCCCTCGGGATGAGTAATGGGGGGCCCCCGGTAACCCGTAGTGCGATATATATTTCACGTGATCTCGACAAAGCGGAGCCAACAAGTGTAACGCGTGTTCCGTGAATGCTCATGCCTGGCGGTCTTGTACAAACTACAACTGTACTACCTTATAACTCTGTACAAGTTGATTCAAAATTGAGAATTTTTTTAAAATAAAATTGATAAAAACAATTCAGGTAAAGAGGAAATAAAATTGATTTTTAAAAATCAATAAATAGACTGAATTAAAATTGAGAAAAATATGAAATAAAAATGATTTTTTAAAGTTAGGAATAAATTATATAAAAATTGAGAACAAGTTGAAATAACATTGATAAAAATAATCGAGAAAAAGTCGAAATAGAATGATCTTTAAAAAAGAAAAAATTGAATTAACATTGAGAAATCGTTTAAATATTATCGATTAAGTATTATATCGTTTAAGTGCTATGGAGAAAAAAATTGAAATAAAATTGGGGGAAAAATGGAGTAAAAATTGAGAGAAAATTTAATCCAAGGCAGGAAAATCTCAGTTACCGGGACAGGTCTCGCAATTTATTCTGAGCAACCCAGTACATATTCCGTGTCTACACCAGAACATGAAGTCAGGACTCCCATAGCCAATGGAGAACGTGAATGACTGTTCGAAACGCGGCGGCTCGCTCCAGCATAATAGACGGTTAATGATCGGTGCTGAGCATACATCGAGACTCCGCATTACAGCGTATCGAAATGAGACGGATAGACGTAGAAAATTGTTACTGAAATGAAATAAAGAGCTTGAGAAAAAAGAAGCAAAAAAAAAACAAAAAACGAGCCGATATACATTGACTAAACGAAGGATGAAAGGATTGAGCTTCGTAGTCTTTATTTATTGGTTATCGTTTTTTTACGATGCCGCTTGCACCTTCCGCGCCGGCAATGGATATAGAGAAGCGAGTCGAACTCTCCCAGCCGACTGTGCGGATGATATTGCGAGCCGACCGGCTCGGTTGTGCCTCTCGGTATTCAGTGATTTATTATTTCGTCCCGGCACCAGACAGGTGGACCGCGCGTTTCCATCTCGGTGGAGATATAATAGGTAAGAGCGCGCTCTGCCTACGTCCTTGTACGCGCCGGTCGAGTTATGTGTATCATTGGGCACGCGAGTTACAGGTATATCCGCACTGTGTGCCGTAAGCCGTGTATAGGATGCGGGGGAGCTGGAGCGAGGCAAAACGAACCGGTCGTCTATTGGAGATGAGGATTTTTCAAAGTCTAGCAAAAATATATATATATAAACTGACACAAAGGGTCCGTTTTGCCCCGCTCGAAAGTTCACTTTAGAGGTGAGGTTCCTTAAGGTAGCTACTGCGTGGCGTGCTACTCAAATGAGTGCCACATCTTTACAATCGTTTATCCAATTGGATGCATTTATTGACAGTAAAAAAGGAGGTTGATTCGTATTAGTGGATGTGTCATCAACCAAGTGAAATATTAATGACGATGGTCTTAGAAGAACAACAGGTGGTAAATGCAAGTTTCCATGATAGTGTAAAAAAAATCCGTATTTTTTTACCGATTTTAGTGTACCACGGCGGATTTTGTTTCTTATTCTTTGGTCTACGAATTTGCCAAGTAGATTTTTCGTAGGTTTGACCCTTCGATAAATACGGCCTACTGTTTAACGGGTGAATCTTTTCTCCATAAACAAACTGCTGTCATTTTCAAACGGCCAAATCTTTTCTCCATAAACAAACTGCTGTCATTTTCAAACGGCCAAATCTAAAAAAGATCTGTTTGCTGAATTCGTAGAGCGACGTTTGGGGAACAAAATGAACCGTGGTATATTATAATTGGTTGAAAAAAGGAGACACAGTACGAAAACCGTCTAGTCGGGATGCAAGAACGCCGCTCCGAAGGATCGAGGAATTTTCATCGGCTCGCATTGGTTTTCCAATTCCCATGCAGCAGTGACCAATCGGCTCGTTCTCTCCACCTATTTTCGAAAGTTCACTGTGCCCACGAGAGAGCGCTAAGTAATGAGTTAATTACGAGCACGTGCACGCTTATGCGTTCTCTATTTAACGCGAACGCACCGCGCTCGCGCGGGGCTGGTGGCGAGGTGCTGGTAGGCCGTAATGAGAGGCATTTCTTATCCGCCGACTACTCTCACGGCTCTTTGTGCGAAGCCGCTCGCGGCTCCGACCGCTCCCTCGTCCCCCCCAAACTGCACACCGAACGAGCAGATCGTTATAATTATTTCAACCAAATTTATGAAGTTTAAAGCTCGTGAGAAGTTTCCACGGGGATTAAAAATTGGAGCGACGCAAGACGGTCCGCCGGCAGGCGGAAATTACTCGCGGTCTAGTCGATACTTTAACTGATTATCGTGAAAAAAATGTCATTTTTATTTTAACATCGAAGAAACCACCTTTCGGGGAGAATTTGCGAATAAAAAAAAATTGTTTCTAGCTTAGCGAATGTTTTTTTTTTGAGGTTTTTGATTCCTCTGTGAGCAAGCAAAAATAGTTTAGCGAACATTTGGCGAACAAAAATTACTTTATACTTCAAGTACTTGCAATACTTTGTACTTTGTGTTTTAAGTATTTTTTGGCACTTGGTCCAGCTCTGGTTAAGAGGGTTTGTAACGTTCGAGCAAAATCCACGAACAGAAAGCTCGGAGGCATGAAAAAGGTTACCGGAGGTGTTTTCGAGTGATCGATGGTTCGGAGGAACAGGTAAATAGCGGTAAATTCGGAAAGAGGATTCGGTTCGTCGCGAAATCAATTTGCGTCCGATGTTTCGCACAAGCCGCCACGCGCAGTGCCAATAAAGACCGCGGCGGGTTTTATTCGACCGTCATTAGGATAATTCCTGTCCCAAGGCGTGTGGGCGGCAGATGGGCGCTCGGCGCATGCGCGCGCGCGCGTCGTTGCGAAAGCGTGCGTGCGGATTGCGCAAATCTTGAATTAACCCGGTGAAATGAAAAAAAAAAAAAAAAATTCAGAGGTGGAAGACGTTCGAGGGGGAGGGCTCTGATTGATTCGAATCGATCTTTTGCCCCGGGACTCGAAGCGATTACCTTCCGAACGTCCGAAAGAGGAGAGAACTCGTGACCTGCGCGTTAACCCGAACCACCTTCATAGCAAGGCAGCCGTTTGTATTGTTAATGATGCTCGGGAAAGATTTCTATCTCGTTACTGTTACACGGAATACTTATTGTCTGCAATAACAAGAAAGTGCAAATCATTAACTTCCCTTCATTTGCGGTAAAAATAAAAATTTATTTTGTTTTCTCGGTAATAACAAAAAAGTTGGATCGAGCGACCCTCACTCTTATTCATCCGCAGTGGTGTTGCTAATATGAAAAAAATGCCCAAATCCGGATACAAAAAAAATCTTGAGAATTATATTTTTAAAACGGAGGAAATAAAAAAAAATGTTCAATGATAAAACTCCAATTTTTTTTTTTTGTATTCAAAAAGTAATAAGAATATGAATACGCCGAGGTGAGAATTGGAACGAAAATTTTGTTTCTCTCACGACCCGAAGGGTCAACTCGTGCGGGTCAATAAATGTATTCGTATCTTGTTTTTCTAATTCATACTTTTTCATATCATTTTTCTTTTTCAATATTTTTTTTTTCCCGATCTAACGCACCGGCCGTGTTCAGGTTGAGTTCATTTGAGCATATTTAGCCGATACGCGGTTAACCTCGCTCCGAATTAACTTCGGGCAGCGCAGCGGTATGCGATCAGAGAGCAAAGTGCCGGGCGGGCTGTTCGGGCGCGTTCAGCCGCGGCTGAGCGCCCCTCTCGCGCAATCGACAGATCCTAATTACGACGGAATATGTATTAAACGCTCTCGGGATTTAGCCGTGACAGGTCGACCTTTCGCGTGAAGCCCGTTCGACCGGGAATGTATATACAGCGAGCGAAACACGCGCAATAATTAAATTCGATACCGCGCTCGAAACGGTAACTATCTCTCTCTCCCTAACGCTGGGACAGAACGCGAACTTCGGTTATACATACAGAGCGCTCTCAGACACACAGTGCGCGAACGTTTTATCGCCCCGTCGAATCTACGAGGCCGATACCACAATTCGATAAGCCGAAAGATCGAGTATCTTTACTCACCGAGCGAATCTCACTTCATCGGGGGGACTCAGCGACAACGATTTATTGACTTCTTACCGAACCTGTGAAAAGATCAAGCGGTGTCGAACACCCGATTATCCATTTCGAGCCATTCATTTTGCTCGGAAAGTGCCAACGAAAAAAAAAAAAAATCAACACTGTTACGAATTCCGTACTCTGACGCACATGGCGATAATGATAATGATAAATCTCAGCGTTCATCATTCTCGATCGTCGGTAATTTTATCGCCGTTACCGCGTCATCTAATAGAATCCCAATTTTCGGCTTTCAACGCGAGATTGAAAATATTTTAAAAAATATATACATTCGCGAAATTCTTCGACCTTCGGCAATAGAGCAAGCTTGAAGCGTTTACGCGCGTCTAAATATGGGTTACCCGTCGCTTCTGCCGAATAAAAAAAAGGAGCGCAGAAGTTCAAAATACCAGGCTCTTAGGAGGCGCGGGAGGAGCGCGTAGCGTCGGATCGTCGACGAGGGTCGATGATTTCGGGCGCGTGTTCCCGAAGCCATAAATCCCGCGCCCATTTACGGGACAGATGCTCCGATAACCCGGACGGACCGCGCTCCTTTTTTTTTTTTCTTTCTCGCTCCAACGCAAAGGCGCAAAGGCTTTTTTTCAACCCCTTCGCTCCAACGCAAAGGCGCGCGCGTGCGCGCCAGCGCTCCGCACTCGATACATAAAAGCGCGGGGCGAGGCGGCTGCGGCAACGAAAACCAATTATTAAATCCGAACCGGTGCTGGTCCGACGAGCAGCCAGAGAAAGTTGAAAAAAAAAAAACATTTTTCGGAGGCTCTTACAAGGGTGCAAAGAAAATAAAGACGAGAACGTCTGAAGGAGATGTTCTGGTACGGCGAAGACTTTTCTCGCTCGGCGTTTTCATCGGATGTGTATATTAGTCGGATTGGAATGAGCATAAAGAACGCTCGTCGAATGCGAGACGTGGAAACGGATGGTTACGGACGCTGCGCTACTATAATTAATAGTCATCATCTCCCGAGCGACTCTGCAATTTCCCACTTTGATGTAGTCACGCCGGGACGATTAGAGAGTCCAGGGGCGCACCTGCGCGACTCCCACGTGTCGAGAGACGATGAGCCTTTCGTGGACGAACCGATGCGCACGATTCCATCCACAATCGGCGATCGCCCTCACCGCGATGCGAGCAGTGCATGTTAACGAGGAGGGAAATTAACGCGGGTGATTTAATTGCCGGACGACTGTTGGCGAACGACCCGCGGCTGTTTAATCGCTCGGGGTTTATGGTCGAGATTTATTTTTTTCTCGACTGGAGAAAACAAAGGCTTTCTCTGTGAGGAAGAAAAAAATAAGTTAAATCGGAGATTACTTTGAGTAGTTCGCCATGGAATTGCCCGACCGATTATCGTTTAGTGTGAAAAAATTAACGGAAACATAAAGGCGAGGAAAAAAAAAGTAGTAACATAAAATACTGCTGATCGACCCGCTGGCCCAAAATTAAATCAACTTCTTAATTGTGAAAGAAACAATAAAAATCCAGCTTGCAAAAAAAACCTATGATTCGACTGTTAAAATTTCTATACGATGGGACGAACGATCGATTGGTTCGCCATCTACGGTGATGATATCTCCGGCAAAACAGTCGGAAGCTGCGCTGCGGCAAGAAATCTCTAATGACTCGGCGGCGCTAACTTGCAGTGTCTTATCTGCAGGCACGCGGTACGAATGCACCTTCAGCCTCATCAGGCTCGATGTAACGCGGCATGTGATATTACATTAGCAGGTTAATAATTTCTTGCACGGCGTAAAGTGCCCGGCGGTCCGGTGTATTACGGCTCGGGAGGAGTTGGACGAAATCGTGGCAAAAACAACTCGGTGGAGTTCGGAAGGCTAACGGGCCGTCAGCTCCGCCCCTCATTCTCACTCGGTGCGTTTTACACTTCCGCCTCTTCTTATTCTTGCCATTACCGTTTCTTTACCCCCGCGAAGCCCCGCAAAGCACGTGACTGCTTTCTTATATTGTCCGGCGAGAGGATTGCGTGCGGCTGAGAAGCCGAAGCTAATAAACATCGCTCGTCAAGCACTCCTTGGCAAACACGCAATTACGAGGCGATACTCGGACGAATTCGGGCTACCGAGTTACCAAAGACCCGTTTCGACGTTTTGCAATGCAGTAATATTATAACTGATAGTTCATTATTATTATTAATTTTAGTATTATAATTTATGTAGTGATCTATCGGTCAATCTATTTTACGTCATTCATGGATATTAAATTCATTGATAAACAAGAATAGATAAAAAGATAAACTTCGTTATAAAAAAAAAAAAAAGAATTATGAATTTTGCAAATTTTGTTAACAGTGTAATTATTTGGTACTCCTCTCGGGAGATGAAGCGACTCCGAGCTCTGACAGCAGTTGCGCATGCGCGCGTCTCCCGTGAGATCACAATTACGAGCTCGTTAGACCTCGCCGAAGACAATAAGGACAATCAGCGCGAGCAGATACATAAATGGCGTATCCCGATGTCTACTCGTGCCATTAATTTACGGTTGCTTCGAACTTCGCTCAAATAAGTTTCCAACCGTGCGCGAGTGTGCGGCGCGCGGCAGAAGATATGTGAAATATCGGTATGAGGCCGTACCGTAAGTTCCACGTTTTTCCCACGTGTCACTGAGTTACGCAATCGAGCCCGGCGAGTCTCGGGAGCAGAAATTCAATATAACTATATGCGGAGGTGAATTTCTTCGTACGTATAGACACATAGAGACGCAGATATGTAGGCGAGCCGTGAACGTTCGATTCGCTCTTTCGTCGGCCATTTATCGCCCGGCCAATGTCGTAAGGGCGTATCTAGCGCGCACAAGCATTCGAGATACGCCCTTCTGGTTTCACGCGCGCGATGCACCGGCAAAAAGATCGAAAGCCATCGAACGATCCTCAATCGAGATTCGCAGGCTCCGGGGAGTTTGTGCCCTCCTCTTGCGAGCACCGAGAGCGACTCGATACCTCCGGAGTCGGGGCACAGGCAAATTCTTTGCTGGAAGTACCACGCTCGACCATTCGCGACCTTTACGTCGATACGGCGCGGGGTCACTGGCGAGATCGTTGCATAAACGCGCAGGTGACACGCACGATGCTGGTTTAGATGAAATTTATCCGTAAAAAAAAATTCAGGTTTGTAGTTAATAAAAAAAAATTCAAAAAAGTTTGCGCTTATTGGGAGCGGCAATTTCCAGTTCGGAAAATCTCTGATGCGCCACGATCGTTGATGGTTCTCGAGGTCGCAAATATGGTCGGAGCGTCTCATAGTTGGGAATTAATGATAATTTATTTTTGGCCTCGAATTTGATAATTTTTTTTCCTCTAAAATTTCATTAAGAAAAAAAAACGCCCCAAATTGCCACCAAATAAAAAGAGATCAGTCAATTTACCCGAAAACTGGGAAAACACATTATATTCGTCTTCACCTGCGCTGTACGAACGTCCATCCAACCATCTCCATTATAACCTACCCGTTGACGAGTGTAGAAGGTTTGTAAGTCGCTGACTATAATATATGTATCAATACGCCTCAATATGTCAGCAATATGCCAATCACGACTTGTGCAACATCATTGACGAGGCAGAGTCGAGATTTTCTCTCGGCAGATAGAATAATCGAAGGGATCACTTACGTCGATGGTTGCACGCATGCGCATCGATCGGCAGGTTCTCTCGCATCGGTTGTTGTACCATAATAATATGTCCTGCACAATAAATATATATATATATATAAAATTATATATAAATATACATATATCCATAGATATGTAAATATATCTATATATATAAATGCATATATTGTACACAATACATAAAGCGAGGAGCGAGAGCGCGAGATCTGGAGAGCAAGTCAGAGGATCATCGATGCGTGGGCAGGGAGTACACCTATCTGCATGAAATGTCGCATAATCGAAGAACAAGCGCTCTCGGGATGGAGAACCTCCTCCTCTTATTATTCTTCCTTCTCCACCTCGCCGCAGCCTCTTCGTACAAGAAAGTTTTTTTTCTTTTTTTTTTATATATTACTTTAATTTAACTCTCCTATACGAGTCATTCCATGTCAAGTGAGCCGTCGATACTTCGTGGTACGTTTTTTTAAACTCTGATCGACGGTCGACGAATGAAAAAAAAAAAAAAAAAAAAAACTAAAGACAATGACTTATGGTAATCGAGTATATTATTACAAAAAATCTTAAATAATTTATCTATATTCCTTTTAGTAATTATGAAACCCCCGAAAGCTCCAAATTTAAGAAAGAAATGTAATAACAAAATTATATCTTTATTCAGAGTGATACTCGTGCAAACAGCCATGCCGGAAATTGTGCAAAAAAGTGTGTCGCAAAGATCATTCGAGAGCCAACATTTTGCGTCGATAGGTCTTAGTTATTCTCTGATCGGCCATTTTTTTATTCAAAAAAAATCTCAAAACACCTTCCAGTCTTTATTGACCAAAACGGAATGATCCATTTGGCGTGGAATGCCTCGTACGTACTTTGCCATAAAGCGCGCGCAGGATCACTCGTCCCGATGACGCGGAAGAGAGATCGAGGAAACGATCTCCCCACATCACGGTGTACCATAACGTATGATACATACATGGCCTATGGTGACCCGCGCGGTGAAGTTGCCCGATTTCGGTCGAGCTTCCGCCGGATCGTCCTCGGTTGCCGGTCAACTTCATCCCGCGGATCCGGCACTGTACCAAGATCGAGGCACCTAAAGATATCTACGTGTCTTGTCTCGCGCTGACGCGCATTTCCGCAATGGACCCCGCGCACTCTCGATGCATGTGCATCTCTCCGCAGACGACGCGAGAGAGCCTTCCTCTCGATCCTTTTCCTTTTCCATCCAGCCATCGAGCACGAATCCCCCGGCGCGGCGCTCGTCTCTCTCAGCACGTACCGACCTTACCGAACGTTCTTATAGTATAATATATCCTAAAAGAATTTTCGATCGTTCGGTCGCAGCTCGGCTGTGTTCTGTGTGCGCACGACGCCCACTCGTCTTTTCACCGCGGCGATAATATCCGATGGATGAAAAAGTTTTCGAGTGGAAGAGATATGGACGGAGGAAGGAGAAGAAGAAGAGGACGAAGAGGGATGTGGCAGCGGGAAGTGCCGTACTCCCTATGAATGGCTTCCTTGTTGGTGGGGATTTTGAGAATTTGCGTTAGAAGGCCTTTTCTTTTGATGGCAAAGTGCCGGGGAGGTTTGTCGCAATTTCGAGTTTTGCATTATTGTTGTTGGCCAGCTGACGTGCGACGGAACGAGATTGAAATATTTAAACGATCTAATACCATTTCACGAAGCCAAAAATGTAATTCGTCCTAAACGCACGCGAGAAGCGCGCGGTTGGGGTTGTTCGACAAATCGCCGCTGGATGGCCAGCAGCATGAACTCCGCTGCGTTTCTCGCAAGTGCACGTACCATAATACGTTTAGTATATAAATGAGTTATGGATTTGCATTATCCAATTAGGGAGTCTTCGTGCGTCGTTTGGAACACCTGGAACCGGGTGTTTGCTTTCGTAGGTTCGTTCATCTCAAAAATCGAACTGAAACCCCGAAACTCCCATATTTTTATGAATCAGATGAAGCCCATACCTGGAGCCCATATTTTTTTCTCCATAGGAATGCTGTACCGAAAGTAGAGCATCCCACTTCGTCCTAACTTCTCTGTTGATGGCAAAGTATGGACGAGACCAGCGCCATATCAGGCACAGGTATGGGCAATAATATTCGCCTCATAGAATTGCCATCCTTCAAACAGGAAATCATTTTTCAGTAGGATTCCCTTTAGTAGCAATAAACGCGAACAATGCCATATCTGCGACTTCACCCGGAACTCTGGGGCTCGTAGAGGCTTGTCTTGTTCCAGTTCTTCAGAAGTTGCTCGTGTCCTGATCCCCATGGATCTACGGCCATACAGCGTAGACTCGCGTCGTCGCCGTTTTCCTCCGGACAGGACGAACAGCAGGAAGTTTCCTGCTCTCCTCCGTCCGAACAGGACACATCTTCCCTATTTGCTCCGCGCACGAAGACTCTATACACCGCTGTTGATTCGCAAAATAAACGTCCCGCTCCACGCTCCACGGCGAACGACGCGTAGGCGACTGACTCGAGGGATTAAATTATGTCGGACCTTGCGATGTGTTTTCTCGTCGGATCGGTGCGCCTGTAATTGCACTCAAGTGCAACCCCCGCTCGTTGCACTCCACGAAACGCGCATACATATTCACCGAGGAAACTTTACGCTCGGGCGGAGAACTCGTGACACGCGAACAAATCTATTCATCCACCGTCTTTCTTTACTCTCCTCTTCGGATTTTCCGCTTTTACCATCCGGGCACCCACATATCGGCTATTTGGACATTTTTTCGCGCATATCCTTTTCGATTTTATTTCCCCGACGGTGATGAAGATTTTTTTTATCCTTTTATGTTTTTTTTCGGTCTTATAACATAGAGCTGCGGTGGAAGCTCGTTGGACCACCCACTTCGAAAACCAGGTCGCCGTTGTGCACACACTTCAGTATATTAGTATATTATTCTCTTTGGGTCTGTAAAACTTTGTCGACTTTCGCGTGCTATCCGTGGGAGCTCGTAGGCTGGCCCGTGCCTCGTGCACGAACTCTTGCACATGCGATGCATAATGTTGGACACGATCTTACCGGGGGAGGGCGCGTAATGAACGGCGCAAGCAACACTCGAAAGGCAAATCATCGTTTTTTCTTTTAAATCATCTGGGCGTGATTTTCAATTTTTCTTCTTCCATTTCTAGATTTCCGATTATTCCCAATTTTTCACAGCAACTCTCTCGGTAGCTCTAAAATATGCAGAAAGTTGGTAGCACAAGAAAAAAAAAGATTTATCCGCGAAAAAAATATTTTAGGATAATGGGTAAAAAAATAATAATGAAAAAATGAATCATCTAAAAATTGCATCCGAGATGAGGATAAAATGGGAGGAACGATAAATGATCGTGCGATCGGTACTGACGCCGATCGAGGATTTGTTCGGCTGAAGTCCAGGTTATTATCGTCGAAGAAGAGCCGGTCGAAAAGGCGAAGTCTGTAATACGGCTACGTTCGTAATAATCGTGAAAAGTATAGCTGAAAGGTGTGAGAGTTCTCATCGAATCGTTGCCCAGGATGGTCGGGACTGTTGCGCGGCGGATAATACATACGCACTTGCCACGCAGCTTATAATACTTTATACCATAACGCGCAGCGATATAAACTGTTACAAGATGCGCACGAGCTGAGGGCAAAGAAATGCAATATAGGATATTCATATACACATCTATATGCATTTATATATATATATGTATACTATATATGCACATGTAAAACAACTATAAGAACGGAGTGTGTGCGTAAATAATACGCATACGCATTACCGTAGACGCCACGTTGGCGCAACATAAAGGTAACCCGAGGAGAAGAAGAAGAAGAAGAAGGATGATATACAGCAACGAGAGTTTGTATCCTCGAGAAGTAAAGCTGAGGCTCTCTCTGTGCTCTCCGCTGGAGAACGCCTCGAGACAATAGTCGTTGCGAGGTGCTCTCGTAATGGCGTGAGCACCGCGAGGAACCTCTGGCAACGAGCTCCTTCGAGCAACTAAAATTCACTCGTGTGCACGCCGTCGAGTCTCTTGCGCAGGGGAGACCGGGGTCAAAGGAGACAGTTGGTAATTTCTTTTTTTTTAGAATTTCTAAAAAAATGTTTACCGGTATTTACCAAGAGTAAATTATTTTTTATTCCGGAGAGGGTACTGATGTTGGATGTTAGGGTGGGCGCAAGGTACGCGCGAAATGAGTGTCAGATTCGAGATTAGCGACAAAAAATACACGGAAGAGAACCCCGAAACGATGAGGGAAAAGAATGTTGTTTTACTGATGTGGGGTAAATTGAGATTTTTTGGGATTTGTAAAACCGTCATAGTTTGGATTTCTGAAGGGATTTCGGGGAAACCGCGGTGTCCATCGTGTTCTACGGAAAAAGTACACAACATAGGACACTTAGAGAATTTTAAGGCGATACAGGGCGATGAAAATCGTCAAATTTTTTTTGTAATTTTACAATTTTTGTTGGGTAACAATTGTAGGGTTTGAAGAAATATTCCGGACGATATGTTTCCATGTATTTTTCCCGCTGGACACGGATCCGATGGCAGTTTTGTCCTAAAATCAATTGAGTCATTAGCAACCGCAAAAAACGATTTTTTTTAAGTTTCCGACGTGACTCAAGTTCCACATTTTTTATTTTTATTCCCACCATTGTACCTCGAAAAATGTGACCTTTGACATACATCAAGGGATGGTCTTTACCTACTTGTAGAAAAATCCCGGCATCTCCAGCTACTTCCAATCTTCACCAGGATCCTACAACGTTGCAAGCTCGAGTGTTGCAAATGACCCCTGTCTCCTCGAGCCTGACTCGCCGCGTCTCGACTCCACCTCTCAGGTCATTCGCGAAAGCAGTAACATCGCCGCGTCTCTCGTTATTATTATACGTATTTTCACTCGGTGCACGATACGGTGTAGCGAGAAATAAAATCAGAGGTTAAAACTATCCAAATAGATCACTCTCGTTACCGTTAATGTTTTGATTTTTTATTTTTTTTTACCTTTTATATTTTTTAAAAATTTGCTCGTTTATTGCGATTAATGTTTTTCCGCATGCATCTCGTGGCAATGAGGGGCGGAGAAGCCCCATTTATTATCGAACGTGTTCATTTTTTAAATATTTTTTTCCTCCATAACGACTCAATTTGAAGCCTCGTTATCGACAAGAGGGACGGCGATCTCTCTTCGTTTGGCCCCTGGGTTAACCCGGTCACTTTCACTTTCACGTAACGCCACCCGGTACCGAATAACGATCGGTTGTTCGCGAATTGCACGCGGCCAAATGTAATATATAAATATTGAACAATTGGCCAATATATGTCGAAACTTCAACCGCCCGTTTCAATACCATCGAGTAAATATTAATTGTGCAATGTATACGACCCACCTACGCGACCCAAGCTACACGCCATTTACGTCCAAGTTGTTTTTCATCAAAAAAAATAATTACCCTCAACTTTTATGTTCTCGTTTCGTTTATAATTAAAAAGAAAAGAAACCTTGTTTAACACTTTTTAGTGTCGTGCGGCTGTGCCGCGCGATAAAATTTGTGACGATCTACTCTGTGTTTCTAAATAAAAATTGACGATAAACGATTTCGCGTCCTCGGAACGTTAACCCTTCGAATACACAAAAATGATCTAAGCGTACATCTCGCCTTTTCACTACGATAAAAATGTTCAAAAGTAATTTGTTATTTTCGTTTTTTTTTATAAAACAATAAATAAAAAACAATTTATAATAAAAAGACTTCTCCACTTCCGGTACTGAGTCGACCCCTCGAATTCCCAAAACGCATTAACCGATTACTCCGCCGGTTTAGGACCAAGTTTCAACACTTCCCTGTAAATCATGGAACTCGATTGACCACCGAGTGAAATAATAAGCATCGTACACGTTTATGCGTTCGTAATACGTTGCATATCGCTCCTCTGCGATCTACGCCTCGGAACGATGCGGAGAACCCGAGAGCGAGGCGAGTACCGCAATGCCCTAGAGTCCTTAACCTTCGATCGGCCGAGCGGGCTTTACCGGCTTCGGTGTTCTCCGGTGCGATTATCCCGTGCGCTGGGTCGCGAGCGGTAACGAGAGCAGGTACCTTAGATCATAGAGGAAACGAGTCGAACGGAGAAGGAACTACACCGACGGTTCGAAGCTCCGCAACAAGCCGGGCGAGCAACGCCGGCCCAATTCGCTCAGAATCGATCGCTCTTCTCGCGCCTCGTTTCTTGCCTTTGCATCCAGCGGTCTCCGGCGACTGGAGAACGAAAGAGGTGTATACATACATATACGTATATATATACATGTATACTATATACATATAGTGGCGAATGTGTGATGATAGATGGTAGGACGGTGGCACGATTAATCATCGAATAGAGCCGAGCTATATTTGCACGCGGCGAGAACCGGAGGGGATGCGAATCAATGTCTGTCGATCATCGCCTAGCGCTGATGCGGACGGACGATCGACGGTCGGATAGTATTAATTGTTCGGCGGCCACGGATACCGATCCGTGACCGCCGAACAATTAATACTATCGTATATGAACCGTCATATTTTATTATCTTTTTTGTCTCAGACCGGCGAAATGTTTTGATCATTTTTATCGCGATAATTTTGAATTTTTTGATTGGATTAAAAATTGAGGATTTTTGGTTTCATTAATTTTTGAAAATTTGTTTATGTTAAGGAATATTTATTTGTGGCATGGGGCGCGGATTTTCGTATGGAATGTTGAGATTGGAATGTGAGAATAGTGTCATACTTCGTGTCATACTTCG
The DNA here is from genome assembly GCA_964017025.1 of Stenichneumon culpator. Classification (NCBI taxonomy): domain Eukaryota; kingdom Metazoa; phylum Arthropoda; class Insecta; order Hymenoptera; family Ichneumonidae; genus Stenichneumon; species Stenichneumon culpator. The sequence continues at coordinate 10,520,913 of OZ024779.1, read as the reverse complement.
TGACCAGCGGAAAAAAATACACGGACATAGCCTCGGGAATGACGGAGACATTTTTGTTTGTACGAGCTGTTTTACGAAAAGTGGGATTTTGGATATTTGCAAACTGCGATATGTTCGCTTTTTGATGGAATCGCCGGTTCTATGGGGAAAAATAAACGAGATAGGAGAAGTTTTAAAACCGTTTTTTCGAAGCGTTACAGGGCGATGAAAACCGTCAAAAAGTGTCCTAAAGGGATACTTCGAGTTACCATTTTTTACCCAATTTTGCGTTTTTTAGGGGTGAAATTGCAATGATTCATAAAATGTCTGGATCACGTATTTTCATGTATTTTTTTAGCGCTGAGGACGAATCCGACAACAGCTTTGGTCCAAACTCAAGCGGTGCATTGATAATTACCAAATATCATTTTTTTCCTGTCCGTTAGTTTCGCCCTAAACGTTAATATTTTATAGCTTTCTCGCCACCGCCTCTTGACACGACTCGTCTTCAACGGCCCACGATAATCTCGTAGGCGTTCTCCAGGCGCTCGACGCGCTTTCTTACAAGGTGCTAACTTGCCCCACGGTGATTTGCACCTGGTCAGAAATTCGTAGGGAAGCTCTACCCTTTATGAGTATAGCCTATCTCGTCCGGGCATTACTCCGCACGGTTGGGAGTCTAACCCTGTCATCATCGCAACCGACATTTTTTTACGACTCAATCCTACAGCGAACTTCTCGCTAAGAATTTAAGATATATTTTCGATAGAAATTTGTTAATATTCAAAATAATAAACAAGAACTTCTCAAAAATGCAATTTTCGGAGTACATTCAATGAACACATATATTAATTACAAGAATGTATACAAATTTATATAAAAAATATTTCTCCCCGGGCAAATAACTTCCCAATCTCGAGAAACCGATCCCTCACGCAGAAGTATGAATGGCATTGTCCACAATGAATTTCACAATAAAGATAAAACGTACCGCAGGCTCGCCGGAATGACCGAGCGAGATTATCGCTCGTTGCCGGTGACTCCCACGTTTAGATTTTCCCGCTGCACCGGCTCGGAGTTTTCTGAATGGTCGTCGTGGATAATAATGGTGACTCGTTTTCTTGTCGGTGTCCCGCGTAGCCGCGTGACGCATTTTATTGCACGGTGAGTGTGTGCAATTTTCTGTGCCGCAGCCGAGAGACCGCTGAGAGACTATCGCGACAACTCCGATCGAAAGGTCACAATCTCGCGCGATGCCAGACGCACGCGTTTCCTGCGTCGAAACAACCGCCACTCGTGCAGTTTTCACCGTACCGGCCGTAAGCTCCGTGCCGGCTTTGCTCGGGTGTTTTGAGGCTCCGGTGAATTAATCACCATCGGCCGCAATGAATGCGAGACACCGACCACACGTGCTCGTGACTGCGCCGCGCGCATAACACGCTCTTGTACCTTATGATAATAAATGCACGGACACTTCCTTCCCACCGCGGGCTCGGTGCGCGCACGAACGTGTAATTAACTAATTCAATAAACACCGCGGCGGTGACAGGGTCGCACCCACGCACCAGACTTCACACGCCTCGCGCGAAACGGATCTTCCCATCTTTTAATACGCAAGTGCTGCGTACAATTTCTTTTTTTTTTAATTATTTTTTGTTTTTTTTTACTCATCTCCGGAGCGAATATTGCAGTTCAGGGGTCGAGCAGACCCCAGAGATGATCCATGAGACTTGTTGTGGGAAAAACATTTTTTGAGCACTTTGCGCGCGAATTTAATCATATTTGATGTGCTTGGATTGTTGAAAGATGATTACAAGTGTTTTAGATGGCACATTCACATCTCCAAAACTCAGAACTCTACCAGAAAACATCTCTACCGAAATCTCTACCAGGAAGTAAAAAAACTCTACCAGAATCAAAATCAAAGTCTAACGGATTTGAAATAAAACTCTATCAGAATTGAAATAAAACTCTGACGGAATGCAAGGCTAGACGGTAGCTTTGTGTTTCGGTAGCGTTTTTTTGTAACTGTATCTAATACGGTAGAGTTGTAATATGGTAGACATGTTTTATGGTAGAGTTGCGAATGGTAAAGACGTCAATGTGCCTTTTAAATTACTTTACGATTTTGGGGGCAGCGACCCCGAGAAATGAACTGTGGCCCTTTTTTTTGAGAGAAACATTTTCTAGACGAATTTGAAGGATATTTAATTAACTTTACGTGCTTGCATTATTGAAAGAAAATAAAACCAATTTTTTAATCTTACTGTACGATTTTTGGGTCAGTAACCTCGAGAGATTGGCGCTTTTTTTTTGGGGGGGGGGGGGGGGTAACACACGTTGTAAACGTTTTTATAAATATAACATTTGATCGACTCTAGGGCGCTAAGATATTTGGAAAAACGAAACAAAATTTTCGCCTTACTATTTCGAGTTTAGAGTGACTCCATTTTTCATGAACTTTTATGGCAAGGTGAAACTTAAAGGAAATCTGTTTGGAATGCGACTTTTCGCGCGAATAACATATTTTTGAGTCGGGCAGTTTGCACGTAACGAGAGATAGTTCATCGACATGCATCGATAATTGATAGTGTTGCGATTCGTGGCAAATTAAACAAGTCAAAGACCACACACACTCGCACTCTCACACAGGCAATTTCACATAACCGGGTAGTAACAACGTTGCGGAGATCGCCGGCTGGGAATTACATCGCCAGGGCAATCCGACGATTATCCAATGACAATAATTACCATCGCAATAGTCGGTCGGTTGGCGTCGCCGCTGCCCGCTGCCGCGATCACATACTGCAGCGGGAGTTAACTAGCCGGTGTATTGCGAAAGTGGGTCAACGGGTCGAGCAAATAGTCCGCTGTATATCAGCTCGCTTGTACTCGGCATTAAAAAAAATCCATTCTTGAATTTGACAAAAGTAATCCAACATCATCATTAATATTTTTCGTATTTTTCTTACACGACTCTGATTTCTAAATTTACGAAAAAAAGAGATCTCTATTCGAGCACCAGCTCTATAAAGAAGAAATAAAAAATTATCATGGCTGACTGTCTAATAGAATTTTTTTTTTTGCACAGCCGCATTCATCGAATTACTGAAAGCGTTGCTGTATCAAAGTCTCCGGATCTCCGCGGCTCCAATTACGTATATATACTATATTATATATTTGATATTATAGAAATATCGGCAAAGTTGGCAGTCCAATAAGAGCGCGCGTGAACCCAGCCGTGAGTGCTTATCAAGTCATTAAAGTCCTCCCGTAGCGTATTCGCTCGCCGCCGCTCGATAGAGAGCCTCGAGAGTTTGTTTAATCTGGATTCACTACAGTCTCTATTTCAATTCTCGCTTATCCCCCTCGTTAATGTATGCCGCCAGTACGTACCTTATATTCCACGTACGCTGTACAATTCTATCCGGAGATATGCTCGCTATATAATAATATATATATATATATTATATATATATAAAAATCCGGGCTGCAGTATTAGCTATCTCGTGGGCGGAGGGTGCAATAAAGCGTATCGACGGGACTCGCTCCTACGTTAAAAATAAGAAAATAAAAAACATCGATAAAAATTGAAATAATTTTTGTTTTTTTTTATTTAAGCAAACTGAGATTTTATTCTCACGGCCGAAATCTCGACTCTTGTTACGCCACTACGACGATATTCGCTCCTGCAGTTTGCCGCTGGCCATTGTACGCGGTGTACATAGAACTCGCGTGGTTCGCAAGTGTGGAGCATGGACGGATGCATTGGTGCAGTTTTGTATTGTGCGGTATACGCGGGCGAGAACCAGACGTGGATAAGACGGCGCTCTGGTCCAAGCGAGACAAAAGGCGGGCACATATATATGTATATGTGTGTACACATGTATACATATATATTGTAACAGAGCGCCGAAGCGATCCGGTGCCACGATAGCGCCGGCTAGATTTATGTAAACTGGTCCGCGGGCGCGTGCAACACACGCTGCAGTTTCTGCGCGATGTCGAGAGTCTCGGTCCCGGTGTAGGAACGACGAGGAGAGAATCACGCGCGGTGAAGCCCCCTGGGAGAGCTATGATCGCGAGTATCATGGGCACCAGGCCGAAGCTGCCGATTCGGTCTCGGGGGTCGGGACAAATTGCGGAAGGTACTGCAGTAGCAAATTTCGTAATCGAGAAAACTAAAGGATTTTAAATCTGGGTTCGAAACGAAACGTAAAGTTGACGTTGGGAATTTTGGGAATTTTGGGAATCGAAAATTTGGGAATCCAACCGATGAAGTCCTTCGATTCAAAGCGGATTCATCAATCAAACAGACGGATTCTTGTTGATCGTACAAATTTGAACGACGATCGCATTAGTATTTTTATAATCCTTCATCACATTCCTCCAACCCTGTAATGACAATTTCATACAGCCTACCTCATTCCACCTTTCATCTCGGATCAGCAGAGCTCAGTGAACCGAGTTATACAGCACAGAGCCCGTACTGGATAGAGCCGAGAGACGACGATGACAGGAACATTTCTTCGCTACGGTGATGCAAGCCAAGGGAATATAAAGACTCACTTGTTTATTCGTACTCGTTCACCACTCTCCTCTTCGATTGTCCGGCGAATGACAACGCCCTCATTATTCCCTCTTTTTCGTTCAACGACTCTATCAAATCTCTGTATACGTTCCGCAGGAAACTACGTAAATCTGACGGGTGCCACGCTAACAAATATTCATTTGAATCAAAAAAGTATTTATTTAATTCAAATAAATATTTAATATTATAAAAAAAAACAAAAATAGGGAAAAATGCTTCTGGTACTGATAAACATTTTTATGGATTTAATTAACGATTTAATGGATTAACGATGCCATGTACAAAAAAATAAACAATGAAAATAATCTAGCAGCGGATTTGCACCAATATTGTCCGAAGCACGTCTCCTCAGAGCCCGCGGGCGACACGAGTTTCTCTCAGCGGAGCTTATGGTACTCTCGCGAGTTGTTCCATTCGCCTCTTTCTCAGCGTGAATCGCGCTAAATCGTTGCTGCCGGAAGTCCGCGTGGGCCGGCCCCGTTATTTATCGATGTCGATCGCATCGCGGGCTCTCTCGCGAGACTAATTGATTAGTCGACGCGCTAGTTCGCTCGCCGCGCCGGCCGAGAGAAGATCCGCGCGGATACAAACGAGTTCGCGTGTTCCCTTCGCGGGCGTTTATCTCGGTAACGGCTCGTCCGACGATAAAAAGCCACATGACCTTATTTGTAGAGGACGAAATTATCTGCAAGAAAGGTCCTTAGAACTTTCTTCCTTGACCGAACCGATTCGGAGAAAATAAAAAATTTCTCAAAAACTGGGTGTCCAATCGGCTCTTCGGTCCTCAAGGCGGATTTTCAACGAAAGGCGTCGTCAGTCTTTCCTGACGCACAGGACCTTTTTTGTACAGCGCGAAATTCTCCACAAAAAAGTTATCCGCGATCTTCCTCGCAGAACCACCGGTTTCGGAGTAACATCGAATTTAAAAAAGACTCACGGCGGTCGAGCCTTCATAAAGTGTACCACAAATCCACGCACAAGATATCGCACCGTGTCCGAGCGCTCTCGCTCGCGAGCAAACTTATTGCTCGGCCGTGTACAGTAGGTGGTAGTACAGCCGATACGGAATCCGAGAGAGTAGTGCGCAGGGTGCGTGCATTCGCGCGCTCGAACGCGTACGGTTCGCGCGCCCGAGACGCCCGGAGGTCCCTATTGTGCCCGGCCTCTTCTAATCTAGATCGAACTTCTTACACGATTTTTTATTTTATTTCTTATTTTTTACATTTTTTTTTTTTCATTTCACCGGCGCGCGGTCCGGTGTACCGGCGGTTCGTTACGTGCGCCAAGAGTCCGGGCTCGCATAATGACCGCTTTTGTCCGTACCCGGTATAAAATCGAAGCACGCGGCGAGAGAGCTGAAAACAGTTCGAGCTACAGGCCGTACGCGTTTAACCATAAGATAAAAGGAAAGAGATGGAATTAACGGGTGAAAAGCCCATACGTAACGGCGCGTTTCTCGTGAGCGTGCGATCGACAGGTTCGCCGCGGTAAACAGGTACAAATATATAGATATAGTTATATTATACACGCTGTTTATGTACAATACAGTACCACTTATGTACAATAAGAATGCGTTATTCAGGGCGTACAATTATATATAGCATGGATGTGTGTGTATATATATATAAATATATGTATGTATATATACACGGGTAGATCGTGGGCCCATGTAGGGGCAAGATGGCACCCCGGGGCAAAACGGACCATTTTTTACAAATTTTTTTCATAAGCGGGTGATAAAGCCTGACCTTAAACGGATGACCGGTCCGTTTTGCCCCGGGGTGCCGTTTTGCCCCGCTCTACCCTATGCACCGAGATAAAAGGTACTTCGTACAAGTACGAGGCGTTTCCCGGGAGGTACGTGCGTCCGAGATGCGCAGCTACAGATATAGCTTGCAGTTCCACGGTCAGATTATCAATGCTGGATGCGTGCGAACGATAAGATCGATAATCGTGGATGAAAAAATTATCTATAAGACTGTACAGTTTTTTTTTTTTTTTTTGGATCTTGATGAAAGTTTCTAATATCATCTTGCAGGATTTCCGGGATTCTCAACGGGTTGTAGTTATACCTTGAAGCTAGGGTCATTTTTTTTATATATATAATTTTGCAGACAGTATTCTTCAGTTAGAACATTTTTTTATTTGGAATTTTCAGGTAAATTAAAAGTTTAAAAAAATTAATATTGTGCCCCAAAGTGTGCCTTTAATCGATCTTAAAATATGCATTAACACGGTATTATGACATTATCGGCATATGCATTTTTTGTGGTATTAAATGTGCAATGAAAAGTTTGAATGAAGAATATGAAGGAAATTTCCACGAGTATACGATTGCAAGAGATTGTTGTTATGCGGGGCGGTGGTCAAAATCTTCGGGATTCTCACCGGGTTGTTACAGTTATATCTTCAAACTGGAATCGATATATATTTTGTATTTATAATTTCCCTCAAAAAAATATTCTTCGAGTCAAACATTTTTTAAATGAATTTATGGACGAGATTCCACATCGGATTCAGATAATATTTGTACAAAAAAATGTCAGGTCAATCGAGAGTTCAAAAAAAAATTAATATGGCCCCTAAAAGTGCGCCTTACATCGATGCTTTTTCAAACTTTATATCAATAAGATATTATAATGTTACAGATATACGAATTTTTTTGGTCATGTTAAATGTGCGACGAAAAGTATGAATGAAAGAATATGAAGGAAATTTCCACGAGTATACGATTGCAAGAGATTTATAGTAGCCAGAGAAGGAGGCTTTTTCATGATAGTTGTTATGCGGGGCGGTGATCGTGGACGCGTGCACCGGTGCTGCCGCTGCTGTTACTGGCGCCGCGCACTGTAGGAAGGCGGAAAGCTCCGACTCTCCTCGCGCATAGATCTCTCGCCTTCCGGCGAACGGGTTCCCAGATTAACCCACACACACACGTACACAATACACGCGTTAGTTTCTCGCGCTCGATCGATCTTTCGCGAAAAGCCTCGGGCATCGTAATATTACCTGAGCACAAGCTTCTGGCTCTGCTCGTCACGACTCTCCCGCGAGATTTGTGTCTCTCTTCGCACGAGTCCAACGCCTTATCGACCCGATCCTCTCGTGTGAAACACGAAACAAAATGAGCTCTCACTCGTCGAGATCGAACTAAAATTGCAAATCATCGCAACTTAAAACAAAAATTTAATCGCTATAAATATTGGTCTGAGCTAAGTTATCTTTGCGTAAATTCAGTGCTATACATCTAAACATTTTTTTTCTACGCTAAGTAGAAACTGTTTAAATTAATTCAATTTAGTCCGCACTAGTTTCTTCATTGAAACGTGTCGAAATCATTTTTTCTAATCTTTGTACCCGATCGACTTGACTCTACTGCAAGGACTACCTTAAGAACCTGTGAAATACTGCGGTTGATAATAAAAACTGTAATCGATTTTTTCAAAAGCAAATTCTTACACTGCGCTGTATTTATATCCGCTTCAAGTACAAAATTTTCATTCGGCCATAAATGTTCCGCAATGTAAAAAAAAAAAAAAAAATGAATTACAGTTTTCGTTACCGACCCAGTCTCTTCCCCCAGCCGACCAATTTTTCACCATCCAAAATACCCCTAAAAAAAATCATACTTTCAAAATTCTTTCTCCCCCGGTACATCCGCGTGAACCCGATCGATTACGCAATTACTCTCGTTTTCCCAACTCGGCAAAGCATGCCTACGCGCGCAACGATCGTACGGGTAGTTCGCTTCCCGCTATCGGTCCGGGGATCGCATCGCACCACCGGTCCCCGGTGGCACGTACAACCTCACTCTCGTTTTCTCCGTCCTCCGTTACTCGGCTACATTCGTCCGGAGAATCGTTATATGGAACAGTTCGTATCTCCGTGTCTCCGTGTGTTCCAGAAGTCGCAACAGTGTATATCGGTACACTGGGTAGCAAAGATCGTCGAAGGCAACAGGTCGATATTGCGTCTCCGCTAGATCGCCCCCCCCCCCCCCCCCCCCGCCTTTCAACTTCGAGAGACTCGCGCGACAAGGGTTCGACACGACAGGGCGACAAAGATCTACGAAAATGTTTCCTATCGTTATATCTCTCCATCTCGGGGTCCCGCAGCCGGTAACGTATTATACCTTACGATACATATTACGCCCGATCGCCACAGAGAGAGACAATTGAAACACGACGAAACAATCGAAACACCGAAAGATCTCGATCGATCGTCGTCGATCTTCGATCGATTCGAATTCCGAGAGTCAGCGCCGCGACTCGAGGGAACGGAGAACTAAGATGGATACCTGTTAAGGTGTGCGCGCGCACGAATGTCGGGGGAACTAAAAGTTAAGAACTCGTGCCGATGTCAGGGACAGTTATGATCGGCGAATCGGCGATACTTATCGGTGGGCAGGTAATGCTTCGATGTAACTCCGATCGACGGAGGTCTTGTGGAAATAAAAATTGTATTAGCGAGTAGCGAGTAGCGAATAGTAAGTAGGAGTATTTTAATTGTAATTTGGAATACAAGTGCAGTAAAGAGAAGTTTATAGACTGTGAACTGCGACACACTTGACAGTCTGTGTATAATGTTCGCTACACCGCACTGGTATCGCATAATATTTTATGTAACTCATGCATGAAAAGCGCTACTTTGCGTGCCTGCCGAGAGTGGCGTAAGTGGCGATTTGCAGCCATGAGTGTTCTAAATTCCCGGCGCATGCGCAGTTCGGCTCCTTTGCGTGCGAATGTTTTTTGCGTGCGATTTCTGAAAGTTATTGCAAGCGTGCGTAAAGTATGATCGGACCGATGTGCGCATGCGCCGCCACTCGACCGCACTGAGAAACTAAGTCGGCTACCCATGTACCTGGTAACGTGTGCGCGCACACACATTAAAACATTTGCACATTTCACAAACTTTTCTGTCAAAAAATATTATTTTGTTACTTTTACAACATCGTGAAATTATCAGACATTCTTGTGAAATAGACGAGTTTTTTTTGTACAATTAACATGAAAAGAATAGTGGACGTTTGTGGACAAGAAACGTTGGTACGTATTTCACTGTGCACGAATATCGGATAGCGGAGAAAGATAGAAAGTCGGGGAACTAAAAGTCGACAACTCATGCCGATGTCAGGGACAGTTATGATCGGCGAATCGGCGATACTTATCGGTTGGCAGATAATGTTTGAATGTAACTCCGATCGATTCGCTTCGGGGTTGAGGGATAAGAGTTTGCACGATAGTTGTTTGGAAACGGCTTCGAGGAACAGAATCGCGTTTGCTTAACGGGCCGCGCTGGCACACGTGTCGTTTGTGTGTCCGACCTGTAATATTTTACTATTAATTATTATTCTAATCACATTATCGCGCCGATTTGTCGGTGTTACTTTAAACTCCGGGAGTTTGAGCCGTTGCGCAAACACGGCTGGAAACGGTCATGCCAAGAGATATCTCGAGACCGCGGGGGGTGCGTGCGCTCGAGGATGAAAGTTGTAGGTGTACGCCGCCGAGGAGAATGATAATAATGGCCGGGCGTTCCTATGGGTGACCGGGGTCATTTGCGGCGCTCTGGAATTTTTTTACATTTTTCGATGGTTTTAAACGGGGTTCATCGATTTCAAGCGAAACATTATTTTATTTTCTAATGGATTTTATTTTATAATGGGTTTTATTTTTGTTTCTCAGTGACGAATATAAATTGAGTCGAAAATTATTCACCATTAATTGTCCCCAATGGTGTTCTGATCTGATTTTACATGACAATTTTCTTTTCATCAATCTCTCGAGGAATTAATTTGTACATTCTCTTACACAGAGAGGTGATCTGTCTCTGATTAAAAAAAAAATTGAGGCATCTCCGCATCATTCCGTTCTCCGCCTGGAACTCGCAGCAGCGCGAGGTCGGAGCGTTTCAAATGACCCCGGTCTCCCATGCGCCACGAGTGACCCAGCTCTTTGTCGACTCCGCTCAATTTTTATCCACCGGCAAATAATCGAGACTCGTTGCCGGCGCATTAGTATCACATTTCGGCTCGCACCGACACTTGTTATTATTCTAATCCGGTTAATTATTATTCTAATCGCGTTACAGTATCAGAAGCCATTTGTCGGCGCGGCGGCGTGGTTCGCCGCGCGTTAACATTTTTTTTCACCCTCCTATGCCTACCTGCTTGCGTTACATGACTAGTTACTTTTGATACTGCACCGTTGCGCGTGTGAATGAAGCGGTGATATCGGATATATTGCGTAAAACGCGCGGGCGTCGATAATCCGTGAGAAAGAGTCTCTCGCCGGGACAAAATGTTCCGCGCTAGCGCTTTGTGCATTTTCAATATGGCGGTCGAACGAAGCGAAACGAGAAAAAAAAATTATATATATATATTCGACACGCGTACGCGACTCGCGGGGGGAATTAGATTTACGTCAGTGCGCATGAAAATAGCGCTAATCGCCGCGAGGATTTAGCGCGGAAGCCGAGCGGCGGTTCTCGAATTCCTGTTAAGCTTTATTATATTCCGTAAATTGCGAGACGGTGTTCGGCGAGCGAGCCGGTCGCGGCAGGCTCCGGCCGCAGATAGAATATAGGTATTACCGACGGGGAGCCAGCTTCAAGCCGGCAGGCCTGAATAGTATATGGAAAATTCAAGCTCGATTGGAATGCCTTTGCGAGCTGCCGAGTTCAGGGCTACTCTCCCAGTGATAGTGCGGCGATAGTGTACTCGGCCTGTTACAACGCTCGTTGCGGAACGAACGGACCGACGTTGTTCACGCACTTACACCTGCGGATAGCCACGTGAACGGTTTGAACGACGATTGAAAAATCAACGCTCCCGTGCGAAAATGCTCTCGGAGCTCGTGAATAGAAAATCTTTTGATACTTTTCTTTTTATATCTCGGAATTCAAGGTTGAAACTGGTAAGCGGTTTTGTAAAGGTATATTTCGATACACGAAAGTAACATCCATAAAGAAACATGGCGATCGAGAGAGAACCCGTGAAAATAAAAACTAAGGTTTCTTTGTTCACTTACTACTTTGGTGTCGTCTGGATTGAACGGATGATCTAGTTGTACACACGCGCACTCGGTAAGTCGTTAAAAAGACACGCAACAAGAAAATACTGCATTAAATGTATACTCGATAAAGGAACACGACTGGATTATTCACGTGACCGACCGGATAATTGGGCAAATTTAATTCAGGCACGCTCCGACAAGATTGTCACTGTTCGGCCATTTTTTTCCGCGATGTTGACAAAACTTGAACGAAATTTGTCAACAGAATCTGAGGCAGAACTTTCCTAATGCAACGATGGCACCGCTTTCAGCACCCTCGAGTGTCGAGCGGGACGATTTACCAATCTCTGTTATTAGAAGGATGTCTGTATCTTTTTCGCAACGTAAACATTGAGGTGAAAACACGAGAGCCCGAAATGATGCTTGCACGTTTGTTGTTTTTTTTCGACTAGTCACGTGGCTGGCCGCTTGAACGGATGGTGGCGCGGCGATCGCTCTCTCGGCCAACAGGCCGTGCACCGCTTGTAGAAAGAACAATGAGAATCGCCAACGCTAATTTTTCTCACCGCCAGCCTCGTTGGTTTCGGCAATAAAACTGTAAACATCGGGTTTCTTCCTTCCATAGTGAAAGATCCTCGTTCATCGCGTCGAGCTGCCGATAAAAGAGTGCGAGAGCATTCCGATCAGAATAAGTCGATCAGAGTAAGTGGAAAATAAACTTTGTGAATTTTTCACTCCCGATCGATATTCTTTAACGACTAGTCAAAATGGCTGCCTCAACTTGCGTTCGTTCGAAGCTCAGCGTGCACGCGATTAAATAAAAAATATCAGTCGGGCCCCTGAATGATCAGACTATATATTTACTGTCGTATTTTTTTTTTTTTGTAATCACAAACTCGGCCATTTATTTCTCAACATTGAAAAAAGTATGCGAGTAGCCGCTTTGACGAGCGGTGTAGCGTCGCCCGTCCCGCCCGCCAGCAGGCACACGCCGTCAGTAGTAAGACGCGACCCGAATTGCCAACGCTAATCTCACTCACGGCCAGCCTTGTTTGTTGTTTTCGGCAATAAAATTGTAAACATCGCGATTGTCCCTCCGGTAGTGAAAGATCTTTGTCTCCCGCGTCGCGTTGCCGATAAAAGTGGACGTAAACCTTTGGGTCAGAGAAGTGTAAGTGCAAAATAACCTTTGTGAATTTTTTACTCCCGATCGATATTTTTTAACGACTAACAAAATGGCTGACTTTCAACTTGTGTCCGCTCGACGCTCAGAGTTCTCTCGCGATTAAATTTTTTTCAATGCATATTCCGTTGGACCAGCAAAAGATGGAACTTATCGCGGTGATTTGAATGTACTGTGGACTCTTTAGTGGTGAAATGTGTATAGTACAGTATGCGGTAATAGCAAGACGCAGTGAGAATCGACAAGGCTCATTTCTCTCACCGCCGGCTTCGGTATTTTCGGCAACACACACGTAAGCATCTGTGATTGTAAACATGTTTTCCTCCGACTCATGGTGAAAGATCTTTGTCCTTTGCATCGCGCTGCGGATAAAAGTGTGCGAGTCAAAACTGTTCGGATCGGAGGATTGTAAGTGCAGAACAAACTTCGTAAATTTTTTCTCTCGATCAATATTTTTTAACGACTAACAAAATGGCCGACACCCAACTTGCGTCCGTTCGATGCACCGCTTTCTCTCGCGATTAAATAAATACAAAAAAAAGAAATCTAAATTACGTCCGACCAGTAAATTATAGGATTTATCGCAGTGTTTTGAGTATACTGTGCACTGTAGAGTCGTTAATCGTGAAAAGTGTACAGTACCGTACATGGTAATAGGAAGACACGACGAGAATCGCCAACGCCCATTTCTCTCACAGGCCAGCGTCGGTGTTTTCGGCAATAAAACTGTAACGATCTGTAACTGTAAACATGTGTTTCTCCGTCCAGTAGTGAAAAATCTTTGTCCCCTGCGTCGAGCTGCGGATAAAAGTGTGCCAGAGCCTTCGAATCAGTGGACTGTGAGTACAAGATAAATTTTTCATTTTTTTTATACCCGATCGATATTTTTTAACGTTTAGTCAAAATGGCCGACAGTCAACTTGCGCTCGTTCGACGCTCAGCGTTCTCTCGCGATTAAATAAATAAATAATATTTTTAAACACACGATATTCGTTAGGATCCGTAAATAATCAAATTTATCGCACTGTTTTCAGTTTACCGTCGACTCTTCAGTTGCGAAATGTGTACAGTGCACTGTTCTGTGTTTCCGGACGATTGGGTCAGCTGTTCCTATTCCAATGTCACAAAAACAGCGAATCCAGTAGTCAGCTCTCGTATGTTTATTTCATTCTTTTTACAGCGGATTTCATATTTTGCACCGTTCTCTCGCGGTTAAATTACAAAACTTAAAAAATTCTAAACATAGGGTGGATCCGTAAATAATCTATCCGTACAGATCTATCGCATTGTTTTCAGTTTACCCTGGACTCTTCAATCGTGAAGTGTGTACCGTGCAGTCTTGTGTCTATCCGGACGACCGGATCAGCTGTTCCTACTACGATGGCATCGAAGAGTGAGTACGGCAGTCACCTCCGGTATGTTTATTTTCATCCCTGTTACAGTCGATTCAATATTCTGCAGTATTTTTTATGTCTCAGGCACATAAACCTATTTTTTTGGGACAATATTCCCGGTCGTTTATTTCTCAATAATTGAAATACTGCGTGACCAATGAGAGTGATAAATTTGTCACTCGGTTATTGTAAATAAATACCTTTTCTCGAGCACTAGCTGTTCGGACGCGAATATTTTTTTCCATGCTAAATAACAGCTGAAATGTGATCTCGAATTATCGTTCTTTACATCGTACAAGCATCTATGTATGTACATGTCTGCATACATATATACAGCGCTACTACAGAGTTATTCGTACATATCGTCGTAGTTTCTTTCGTGTTGGCTCGTAACCCAATATTTTCTCGTCATATTAAAGCACCGGCGCTCGTCGAGATAGCAGCCATTATTCTCCATCTTACGACACGCACCGCGCGCGCCGTTTCTCCCGTACGGCAGTCCCGGTCGCCCAGTCGACTCTCGGACGGACCACTGTGGTCTGCGCGCTGAAGAGTGGAGCGAACCACCTCCGGGGCCACCCGTGTTATGCCTCTTTCTCGGGTTATATCTTATACACAGGTTAGCGCATGCCACGTTCCACCTTAGCCTTTATATTCCCTCTTCTTCTTGTTACTCACTTTTTAACCCCACCTCTGTATCTCCCGATGCGTGGCTCGCGCTCGTGTACCCAACTATGTGTTTCCGCTCCGAAGGAGCCTGGAACGCCCGGCACGCATGTTATTAGGCATCGTTTCTCGATTCTAGATTCTCTACACCACCTCCCGTTACATAAGAATCTCTTCCTTGAATTACATACCTCATACTCGATCTTACACTCGTATTTTTTATTATTTTATATCTTTTTTTTTACCATTCATTCGATATTAACTTTTTACTTTAAAAATGAAATCTTTTCTAATACGATGATAAGTTTTAGAAATAAATGGAAAGAAACGCGTTATCGAATCTTTTTACTTTTTCAGTTGGTTGAACTTTGATTCTTTCTTTTAAAAAATATATTTTCCAAATACGATGACACAAGTAGAAAGGAATAAGTTGATTTCTTTTTTAACGAAGGTGAAAAATGTGCGATTCTATGGTAGAATGAATTGTGAAAAGAAAGCTAATTTTCTCATTTACCCTACAGTTTATCGTAACGTCCCATTATCTTCTTTTTTTTTTTTTTTTTTTTTTGAGAACTTCCACTAAAGAGAGACAAAATTACCCGGCCGTTAGCGATAACGAGGTCCGACACGCGACCCGCCCTACAGCTTGCGGAGTCTGTTCGCTGCAGCCCCTCGTCGCGGACTTGCAAATCGTTTGGAATATCATCCGGGGGTCTCTCCGGTCGTGCAGAATAACGCTCGCCACGGCAACACCGTGCCGCGCAAAAAACGATTTATACCCGGCGGCCGTGCCCAATTTATATCGAATTCATAACGAAGCTCTCGCCGGCCCGCCCGCGCGTAACGAGCTCTCCGGGCCCAACGAAAATTTATCGAGTCACTCGACTCGCAGAGCGACGAAATAAAAATAAAATAAACATAATAAATAAATAAATAAATAAAAATATAAAAAAATACCTATACATATTCTCACAATATTGAAAGAAAAAAAATAAACGAAAAAAGGTCCCTTAAAGTCCGAGGAGTTTATTGTTGCGGAGTGCGAGAGGAGTTACGCAACGCGCGTGTGATCGCTTTGTATAAAAAAAATACATATATATAAATAAAGAAAACAAATAAAGAAATAATAAAAAGAAGCGAGGTTCGGTCCATGGTTCGTACGAGGATGCGCGTACGGTAGAAGTTTCTCGGAAATCGCGACGAACGTATATAAAGTATAGTTATTCCGGTACGTACGGTGTTATACTGTTAGGGGAATCGGTATAATCTACGATCGTCTCTAAGTGGCGCGAGCGGGCTCACGGACAAACGAACGAACGAAACGATATCACACACGAACGTGAGTGCTCCC
The DNA here is from genome assembly GCA_964017025.1 of Stenichneumon culpator. Taxonomy (NCBI): domain Eukaryota; kingdom Metazoa; phylum Arthropoda; class Insecta; order Hymenoptera; family Ichneumonidae; genus Stenichneumon; species Stenichneumon culpator. The sequence continues at coordinate 10,504,736 of OZ024779.1, read as the reverse complement.
GCGAGCCTCACGGCGTCACTGCACTTTACGCCGCTGCTGCTGGTGTGCGCGCGCACTTGCAGTCATCCGCGATCGTAAATCACGCGGAGGAGACGACAGCCGCAATTAACCAATGCGATATAGCGCGATATACGCGTTCTTAGGTACACTGCATGTACGGAGTACATTATGCACCGGTTCCTGGATTCGATGCGAAAAATTATAGAATTTAAGGAAAAAAAAATTGATCGCGTGAAAAAAAATGAAAAATCATAATTTAAAAAAACGAATTAATCGTCCGAATTTCGACAATATTTTATTTAAAAAATGAAAGAGATGTAAGTTGGATGCTTTGGAGAAATATATTGCATTTCTATTTAATTGAATTGCCTAAAATCATGTTGCACACTTGTGAAAAATGATATCTTCCGCCTTAATTTTTTATCATTTTAGATTTTTAAATATTTTTTGTATATCGTTTTTTTTTTATTTCAAATCATTTCTTAGCTCAGGTACTTTTTCCGAAGATTCTTCAATGCACGTATGCTCGACGTATAAAGGATATTTTCATTTAACCCCCTTACATTGCATCGAATATCCTGCAGGATGACGTCACGCATGCAAAGTACACAGTGCTTACAATAAAAGTTCCATTTTAGTTGGTTTCGCGGCAAAACCCTCGGCAGTTCGTGTCACGACTAGCGAGTAGGGTGTGCACCATTGAGTGCATGCATCGTTCCAATATCGATCGATCGATCTGCGATCTTGGAGCGGAAAAAAAAGTAAAAATAATCATGAATAAATAAAAATCGATCGCAAGAGCGTGCCGGGTGAGCATGGGAGAGGATAATTTAGTAACGGCCCTGAGCTCGTTTCGCGAACAACGAGATCTCACCGAGATCGATATTATTTGCGAAAAAAAGAAAAAAAAAATAGAACTATACACGGTGTACGATCGAAGCGATTACGAGGAGAGGCTTAGGAGACCACCTACGGTACACCGAGATGTCGGTGGATTATCGCAAACGGATGGAATTATTTTTCCATACTTTCACGTAAAGTGATTGTTTGGTGCACACACACGTGTGTGCGCACGTATGGCCGGCCAGCCGGGGTCCAACGGGGTCTGCTCCCTCGAGCATGAACGGCCCGGTAATTAAATTTATATATCGCATCGAGAACCAGAGGCTGCCGCTGTTCTTACGTATGTAATGCCGTTTTCCACTGTATCTCATGGGCTCTCGTTATACCTCACGACCCGCCCGTTCTCGTAACCCTGCACCGTATCCCCGGGATATATTCAAATGATTCTCGAATTAGAACGGATTACGATGTCTCGTGGCCAATCCCTTTCGTCTCCCGTTCGGATTCAAGAATTACGCGATACTTTAATTGCCCGATAAATCGGTAGCCTTGAGGCATGCCCTTTAAGGCGCTCTTTGCGTAAGGGGAGAAACAGGAAAATGCAGATTCTGCCATTTCTAAACGTTCGAGGGGCTCGAAAATAGACAAGCACTGGGAATGAAAATCTTTAAAACATTCACAGAGGTAACTCGATGCGCGATTCGTTTGATGACGCGAGTAAAAATTTGTTGTAAATATTAATAAAATATTAATATAGTTTTCGTGGCTCAAAGAAGACAACGCCGTTTTATGGAAGCGAAAAGTACCTTCGCCAGTTTCCAATGTTTTCATAGTTCGAAAATAAACATAAAGTGGGAATAAAAATTTCAAAAAATTCGCTTATGTACCTCAAAGTGTGCTTCGTTCGATGGACATGGTAAAATTTAATTGCAAGCGTTAATATCGTTCTCGTCGCTGAGACAAGGTAACGCTGTTTTCCGAAAGCAAAGAGTATCCTCGCCTTCCGCAATGTTTAAACGGTTCGAACATTGACAAATCCTTTAAAAAAAAAAATTCGAAAAATTCGCATGGGTACCTCGGATCGTGGTCCATTGAATTGTCTAGCCAAACATTTTCTTCAGTCTATAACATCCTCCTTGCAACTCAATTTATTCATCACAACTCCCAAATCGTCCCTCAAACGATCAAATCAACTACAACTCACCTCACCTGCTTAAAAAAAAAACTACATATAAATCACGCGTTCCCAATCCGATTGTCCGGGTGGAGAGATACAAGCTAGATAAATATGACCGGCACGCGAACGCAATGGAAACGATCTCGTATCCGGTAAAGCGGTCTCTCGCTCGCCAATGCCGGCAGCGACGGAGAACAACACTGCCAAGCAAATCACAATGGTTTACGCGCGCGGTTAATAGATTGTGTCAAATTGCTCCGTTCGCTTATAGCGGAACGCTGAAACGCGCAGGTAGGATTCCGCTTCCACGTGAGGGGATGGCAGGAGGGGGGGGGGGGGGGGGTTGGAAGGTATATCGTACATAGAGAGAAACCGCAAGTTTCGACCGAGAGCTATCGGGTAACTCGCGTCCGGTCTCTCGTGGCTTCGCACGTACATATGTACTACTAGATGTAGCGGGGCAATAACGCGAGAGGGTATATCACTCGTAATCAGAAAATTCGATCGGTAATTGAATAAATTACCAAGAGTCCACCGTCGCTGTCTTAACTCGGATATATATATATACATTTATATAAAGGCCATTATTATTTATATATTGTCGTATATTGTATATATATATACATATATGTATATAAATACTGCGTTGAAAACTGGAGAATAATCATTCGGTTATGACGCTAACAGCTCGTAACGCAATTCACGCAATTTTTCAACATTTCAACGTTTATTTTAATAGCAGAAAAAAAAAAAGTTTTCTTAACATTTATTTATTTTACTTTAAAGTTTCCCGATTGAACAATTTAGGATCCGGGATATCAGTATATGAAAAGACACTCTTCAGTCATACACTGGCACACCCCGTTCACGCATCTCTGCAACAGAATGTCAAATCAATTATCAACGCAATTATTCTAGAAAATTATTGTTAACGTTGGATTACGTACATGTCCAGGGGCACACTTTGTACCCTCGGCAGCGGGGCCTGTATTTTGACACCACCATCCATGATTTAAAGCTTTCAAATTTGTATAGTAGCATTGCATTTGCCCGCACATGTCCGGACTCGACTGTTATGAACATATTATTGATCGACATTATCATTGTTGGCATCAACAATACTTTTCACCCAACAGCGGGTGCTAAGTAAATATGAAATCAGACTCACGTCGCATGCCCGATCGTAGCCTCGTCCCTGACACTGTTCGTGTCGACCCTGAATACTGCCCGGTAACACTATTGAGAGCGGACGACCTGGGGGATGGAATTCTGCTGGCTTGTCGTAGCAGTGCATAAAAATCGGGCTGAAATATGCCAATAGAGATACGTTACTTGCACTCGCTATATATCGGTCGTTAATTGAAGCCGTCGAATATCTTCATGTTTTACCTGAAGAACCGCGAAAGGGACTTTAAGCTACAGGGAGACCATTCTAGATTTTTCGGACCAATCACGTGTCCGGATTGCATGATGAATCCATTCGAGTTGTCGCATTCGTCACCGGAGTCTTTGTCGTTATCCAGACCGAACCTTTGGTGACGAAATTCCGTTGCAACGTTAACATCGAAGATTCGTTTATATGTATCAATGTTTTACTCACAAATAACCTAATATCCGAGTAGCCTTTAAAATCCCTTCGAATCCACCGTTGTCACGGACTATCGCAACTGTCTGGAATTTGTTGTTCGATGGCAAAGTACAAGGAGATTTTGCCGTCATTCCTGTAAGAGACAAAACAAATAACGAATTGCAAATCGATAAGAGACGTTGATAACAAAACTCATTACCGGGATTCTTACCGTCTCCAAGGTTTGCGGTGTTAAACAAACGCCTACTATAATGACAATGTAGATACATTAGTGATGAGTTTCTACTAAAGAAAACCTTCAAAGCAATAGTAATTGTTACTCGGTCACAGTGACGACAATGTGATATGCCTTGCGCGGAAAGTCCTCATGTTGACCCATGTTCCACCAATATTTTCGCGTTTCGTTCCATATTTTGGCCGCATCTCCATTTTGCAGGTACGGGGTTGCGCCTCGATCCTTTTGAAGATAAAAGAACATTGGTTGAAAATTGATCGGAGCTCTGTGGTCTTAACCGCGTTAATTAATCCCTAACTCACTTGTCCAATGATTATCCCAGCGATGCGGATTCTTATTTTGGGATTGTTGAACTGTCTGAATCGCAAATCGACGGCGGTCCAAAAAGCCAACTGATATATAATCTCATTGTAGTAATCAAGATCGTTTAGTCTGTGGAAAAATTGTCCATTTTCTTCTTAATTCCATCCGTTGACGGTTTAAGTACCGTGTTCAAAGTATTACAATGAAGCTTCACTCACGTCATCTGCGAGCCTCTGAAGTCCGTCTGGACTAACAGTGACGGATAAATAGTTTCCTGATTCGAGCGCTTAAGTCTGGAGGCATAAGTCCTGTTGTCAGATTGCGAAGCATCTCGAATCTGGCTTTCCAACCCTGAATGAAAATATTCGTTAAGTTTCGGCGATAAATTATATTATGTGAAAAATTATTAATTATACGCTTTATTTCTTCTTCAGTCACTGATGTCGAATTGTCGGTCACATTATAGTGAGCATCTAATGTAGTTCTATTCGCGTTAGGAGCTTCACTATTATGTCTTGTTGTCTCGTTCTTCTGAAAGCGTTTCGGCAACGGACAAATATAGAACACACAATGAAAATAACTTCAACAATTTGTGCCGATCAATTAATTTAAATAGCGTTGCTGACTCACAGAGTCTTCCTTCTCCTCTTCCGACTCCGGTGGAAAATGACCGGTGTAAAGCCTGGATACCACTATTCCCACGATCTGGTGGTTGTGACAAAGTGCATTGAGTCAATTATCTTGACTTTTATACGATTTACACCCTGAAGTATACCGCTTCGTCTAGAAACTTACCCCTTTCCGCATCTTCTTGTATTCGACTGTTCCATTGGGCTTCGTGAATGCAAGCCATACTGGTGTATCCGCCCCAAACAATTGTCCGTCCGATGGATACATATGATCAGTAATGATTTTGCCCAAAGCGGTTAATTGCGTCGGCAAATTCTGGTCCGACCGCTTGTACCGACTGTTCTTCCCCGATGCCATATCGGATTGCGACACTGAAAAATTTGATCGATTCGAATAATGAAAATCCATACCTTGAACGGTTTCAGGTTTTGGCAAAGTCCTCACTTTTATCGCGGTTCGTGTGCAAAAGATTGGCTCTCTCGTCTTCGGTCATTCGCTCGTGGATCTGCAAACGGATAAGCATAGTTTAACTTTGTTTGTTACTCGAACAATTAGACGAAGCTAAGGACGGTTAGGATGAATAATTTATGGTTTTACATTCGAACATTGCACGGTCGCTGCCCCGATCAGGACAACAACACCGAAGATACGAATTACACCGTACGCGTTCATAACTGAACGGCTCTCGGTAAAATATTTAAGTGCCACAACTTTTTGCGCACCGTCGTACACACGAATTTAACGAATCGTCAGACGCTACTGGTACTTTTTGGAGCAGTGGCTCATATATATCCTCCCATTTGGGACTCTTTATCACTGCGATTTCAAAAACCCTAAAATAAATATAGTGATATGAAGAAAAGTTTTCAAGGCTGTGGTACATTCGTGAACACTTACGTGACATAGATTTATTGCCGAATACACGAAGCACTAAACTTTGTCCTTGACACCTGTTTCACACCTCGAACTGATAATACGTGCAAAAAAAATATATATGTATACATATTTATTTTTGCACGTATTATCAGTTATATATATATAACTATATATGAGCAAGGACCCAATGGGTTTTAGAATAATCAGACCCTCCTTCCACTCCCCCCTCCCCCCGCCCCCCGCCTCTCTTTAAGGCGTCTTGGAATATTTCGGACTGAGGGGCCACCAAATGGATTTAAAATATTTCAACCTAGGGAGCGGGGGGCAGCTTTACCGAACGAAGAGGGGCCGTGTATCATGGACTTTACCTTTTTCCCTTGTGATAAGGGGGGAAAGGGTCATATTCATAAGAAGGAACTTCCCTTTCCGTATGGCGAAGCCGACCCGCCCCGGCAGCCAGACTTATAAATAAATAATAGTGGCACTGCGAGAGGCAACTGAGCACAACGTTATCCACGGGTACGCGTTATATTCGCTAATACGCTTGCCAGAGCATAAAACCTTTCCCGTGGCCTATGCCCGCCGACCAACGAACCTGCACGCTCGGCGAAACTTGCAAATAATCTCGGACGGAAGGAATGATAGATTATTTTTCTCACACCTCGCAATTATTTCGTGGTCGGGGCAGAAAAAGAAATTAAAGAAATGAAGAAAAATAAACACAGAAAATTAGAAGGAGGGCGATAGGCTTCCGATAGGCTCGCCTGGGAAACTTCGCACTCGGTTGCCCAAGTGTCGGAGATCTAACGCGGTCGCGTATTATCGATAGAAATTCCTGATCGAATCGAATCTTTGACCTTTCGTCCGGCTGTTCTGAAATAGGTTTTTTTTTTTCTTCGCGCAAATTTCTGCATGTGTCCGATGGCTAAATAAACTCGATAAGAGCCGGTGTGATTCAATAATAGCTGTTGTACGAGGGAAAGGGGTCGAGGTCGAGCACGTATTCGTCTCGGTGTGAAAAATGTATCCACGGGGATAATTTTCTCGTTGTTTGTCTATCCCGCTTGAGATTTTTTTTTTTCATAGCTCGTCTTACGGTGAAAGATTGCATTATCCCGATCGAAGGACTGCGAACCCTTTTATCTCTAAATAAGCATTTTTTTTAAACAAACATTTTCGAACATTCTAACGAACGTTTTACGAAATTCTTTTCTATTTGTGAATGTTGAATAAATTTGTTGAATAAATTTTATTTTTCATCAATTTGTGAATGACATTTTGAAATGATCATTATGCAAAATTAATTTTTTCATCAGCTTTGATGTGCTTGATTTTTTTCCCAATTTTTGTACCATTCAGAAGTGTTCGCAATTCTCTCTCATTTCTCTGAAACTTATGCGAAGCGAACACTATTCGCAAGGACTACCTTAAGGATCAACCTGCGCGAGAGGACGGAGCGGGTGGACTCTCGTGTGGCCGTCGAATAGGCGATAACCTGCGCTCGGATACCGATCTGAGACACGCATTACTCGCTTATCGTCGCGCTCTCCCAGTACCGCCTCATATATATATATATATATATATATATATATATATATATATATATATATATATATATACACACACACATATACATACATACATATATACACAAACATATACCCTAGTGCTGTATAATCCATCCGAGAGAGACTCGACCTGTGCGCGACACACACGCGGAAGATAATGCGACTCGATAAATAAAACGGCTTCGCACTCGGCGCGCGGTGCGTGCCGTCTCGACGCCACACGTCTCGTTCATCGTCCAACAAACACATAAACACAAGCGCACACGGAGAGAAACCCAGCGTCCGTGTACGAATCTGCGCGAATCCATGTGTGCATAGATAAATCTTTGATGGCGTAAAGGCGTACTTTTGCTTGTATGGGTCGTCGTGGATGCACGCAAGACTCGAGCGCGCAGCACGTGAGCTCCCGGCGTGAACCTGCGCGCCTCGCACAGCAGCCGAGCATATCTGCTGTACGAAGCCGAGGGAGAGAAAGAGGAAGACTCGAGCGGTATTCGCGCTTCAACTTCTCCGGACCGGCCAGAGAGAGCCGGCTCTTCTCTATCCGAGATGAAATCTATAGGCGCGATAATGCATTCCGCGAAAAGGCAAGCGGGGATGCGCGCGCAGCCGCGCATGCGCGGTACGAGCGGCGCGCGGGACAAAATGAGGAACGAGGAATCAGGAAAAGGAGTCGCCAGGGGGTGGCACTCGATTCCCTCGCTTTGGGCCTTTATAAATTTTTTTTTATTATTCGTTTTTTTTGTTGTTGTTTGGTTTTTTACTTTTTCTCGCGAGAGGCTTTATTACGCGGTAACGGGGAGTATCGCGGCGTGCGCAGAATGGGCAGCGCAGTTTCGTGCGGCTACTGCTATGCACGTACGGCGAGGTCGTTGCGTGCTCGTAAATGCGTGGTCGGGACGTTTAATGTACTTGGCTGCAGCTCTGATGCGTATATCGTTTCTGGCGGCGTGTTGGAACTTCGTCTCGGAGGATATTAAGACCTCGTAGACGGATTTTTTTTACAATGATTTCTTTACGTAGATATCGAAGAAAGTGGATTACATATTTGTAGTTCGGTACATGATCTCTTTTTATTTATTTATTTTTTTTCCATATTTCAGACTTGTAATAATCTATGACAATAGTTAATTGACTTAAATTGCAACTATCAATTGTAATTGCAATTTTGTTCGGAGCGAACTAATCACTGATTGATGGCCGTGAGGATCGCAATGGTTTAAGATTGTGCGAAATGAAACATCGATCTTGATAAATTGATCTTGACATGCGCAAGAATAAATCTGGTTATCGAAGAGGCACCGACCAAGCAAGATCGGACGAAGGGGAATGAGCGGCTGCCCACGAATCGATTAAGCGAGATCGTGATTTGAGCCAAACGCTTGAGCATCTGAAATCGGCGAGGGCGAAGATGGCCTCGGGGACTTTCGCGAAGTCCGCCGCATTCGATACAACACCTCGAGGAATCGGTCCGATTCAATTTTGCCACAACGCCACTGCTGCGATGATAAATCGACACGTCCATCCAGTCGAATTTGCGTTCAGTTCGAACTTAATACAGATCTTAAGCACGCAATGAAGTTCGATCCGAAATCCGATCTTAATTTCGATCCTAAGATAGATCTTAGGCACGCAATGAAGGTCGGTCCAAAATCCGATCTCAAGTTCGATCTTAAGTGCACACCAACGTCTTAAATTTCCACCCTCAGTGTAAAAACTTGGAAAATAAGGCAGACGAAAATTTCAAAAAATGTCCACATTTCGGTACTAAACCCCGGTCTATGCCACAAAAATTTCGACTTGTTTCCTCGAGCCGTTCAAAAGGTATTCCACTCCGAATCTCCAACTTGAAAACAGAAAAAAAAAAAAAATTAAAAAATCCAAATCGTTCCCGATTTTAGGTTACTTTCCGATTATCTTCTACCAATATTAATGATCCACCGTCGGAACCTCGTTCCGAGAACCACCTGCCCAGATCGCGATTCCCTCTCCACTCTCCTTTCTCTCGATTTTCGCCCCCCGGAATCTCGGCGTCTCGCGTAATTCCCGATTTTCCTCCTCCGTCTCGCCGATCTATCGGCTCCATCTCCGTCCGCGCGAAGATCAACGAGACTCGTCCCGGGTTCTCTCCGCGCTAAACCGGCAAGTGCATACACGGGGCTCGAACGAGAGCCGCGTCGATCACTTCGGGCGTAGATCGCGAGCTAGATCGCGCACGATCTCGCGAAGAGTGGCGAGTACCGGTAAGGCCCCGACAAATCACCGTTCTCTACCCGCCACTAATACACTTTCGCCCGCGCTCACGGAGCGATATAAGCTCTGCCGGCCACAAGCCGGAGGAGTCATTATCGCCTCTCGAGTTTCCAATCCCACAACACTCGTAACGATCGCGAGATCGGTTAGTCGACACACGTTAACGCGCCGAGATAAAGATTCCTGGCCTCTCGCGGCTGGTTGCGTTTCTGCGAGCGAGATCAGCACGTACGGAGCGTGCAGTCTCGCACTCGTACGATGAATAATTGCTTGTAAATTCTTTGTCAATTGCTGTACGAGACTGTATACACCTGGCGAGATATACAGGCACGATGTATGGGCGCCTTTGCGATATTATCGACTATCGGGGGGAGGGGGGAGGCTTGGGTGCTTTATTATTCATCCTGCGGTCGAACCTGCTCGCTGTTGTAGTGCGTTATTGTGTGTGCGTTGAATTAAGGCTACGCGCATTTGAGATCTGGACACATGAGATTAGGGTGACTGCAGCACACTTTCGCCGGTCGATCTTTTTTTCTTTCGTTTTTATTTCTCGAGCAACAATGTTTAGACGATTAGGGGCAGATCGGGACGATAAATTGTAACGAGGTGTATGAGTTATGGCGAAGCGGGGGAGTTATCGATTCCGGATTCGCTTTACAGATTCTTAGATTGTTTTCGTTCCTTATTTGCTATTTAATACCTTTTATTTAGTAAAAATGATCGTAATATTATGGTCGACGGATCAGTTATGTCAAACTTTAAACTGGCGAAAAGGGTTAAATGTCAAGCTACAATTTTTTGGTGCACTCGTAGTCCAAGTTAGTTACTTTTTTTAAAATAGATATTATCGACTATCGATTATTCATCCTTCGGTCGAACCTGCTCGCTGTTGAGGGCTTATTGTATGTGCGTGGAATTAAAGCTAAGCGCATTTGAGATCTAGGCACGGGAGATTAGGGTGACTGCAGCACACTTTTGCAGGTCGAACTTTTTTTCTTTCCTGTTTTCTCTTGTAACAATGATTAGACGATTAGGGGCAGATCGGGACGATAAAATGTAATGAGCTGCATGAGTTATGATGAAGCTGGGGAGATATCGATGCCGGATTCGGTTTACAGACTCTCAGTTCGTTTTCGTTTCGTACTCGGTGTTTGGTAATTTTTTTTTTGTGTAAATAATGGTGAAATATTATGGTGGATGAATTCGTTACGCCGAACATTAAACTGGCAATAGATCCACAGCGGCAAGAGGGCAATCTACAATTTTTTAAGTTCACTCTTGGTCGCAATTGGGTCAGTAATTGCGCCGAATAACCAGACTTCTTAGGGACTTGATCCAGAGGTTGTGTTCATCGAAGAACCTCCTTGCCGCATCCCTATAAATTTAATCCAAAATAGGTAATCTCCGTGCCTTCAATTATAATTCGTTCTGATATGTCAGTTGAATTAGACACTGCAGCTTTGAATTAAAGTCCTTAAAAAAGCTTTGAACGAACTGGGTACCGATTTTTCACCGGGCATGAAGTAGGGTCCGTTTTGCCCCGCTTTGCCGCAGTCCCTTCGCGATGCGATCGGGACGGAATCGTGCATCCCGAGTATAAATAATAACCGAACGAAAGTTACACTGTCCACGGACGTTTGGCGCGGGTGCAGCGCGCTTTCGCCAGTGATTTTTCCACGTTGGAACGGTTGCCGAGCTAATGAACAGGCAAAAGCGGAAAGGAGATCGAAGGGAACGTCTCGAGGGGAAGCCTTTCGCGCAGTTGCTTTCGATAAGTTGCCATGGAATTCCAGTGTATTTTGTTTTAACCGTGTGTTCACCCGTGTGCGTTTGTCCGTGCGCAGATCGATCACGGGACTCTCGACGATACTTGCGAAACGCCTTAGAACGTCCGTACAATGCAAACCGAGCGCAGGATCGTGGCAAGACTGCCCCGCTGTACGCACTTCTCTCTATCGAGATAATAGCCAAAGAGTCGGGCTCGTTAGGTTCGAGAAAGTATACTGTTGGGTAGGAAATCGACATTTGTACGGTCATTATGTGTACCGGCATTGTTTATGAACGCGTTATGTCGAGGAGCCGCGATCATCTTTTAGGATTCGTTGTCCATAGTGTGTTTTTTTAAGGTCGTTGGATGTTAAATAAGCGTTTTAGATAACAATCAACTTTCACCTATGATCGAGTAAAACAAACGTCGGAAGAGCTCGAACGAATATTATTAAGTGTTGATAGTAACAATATTCTGATATTGTTATTAATGATATTAATATACCGCTATCGACAACTTCTAACTTCGAGAGCTAATATTTTCGAAATAGTACAATCGCCAGCGGTTCGTCGCTCATGTTCGCTGTTCTGCAGATGGACAGAACTCAATAATGCAAAAAATTATCTGGCCAGTATTACGGCTGGTAACATAAAAATAGCATACCGTAAAAATGGTAAAATACGCATAAATTGACATAAAGACTGTGATTATCGGTTATTGGGAACATATGTGGGAAAAAATGTGCCCGCATACGATAAAAAAAAAAAAAAAACGCGGTATCCGGTTTCATAACAGTTTTTTTTATTACCCAGCGAAGAGGATTTATAACTAATTTGTGACCCACGCGTCCTGAAGGTCAGCATCACTCGTGAAAAAAATCATTTCTATACAATAAACGAAGACAAAACGGAAAACTAAACTTGATAAAATAGCTATAGAATGAAAATTAGGCGTTTGAATTTTTAATCAATCTATAATCCCGAAATACGAGACCGTGCTCTTGTATTTCGGTATTTTTTTCGGTCGATTTTTAATAGTTTTTTCTGACATAATTTAACTCGGCATAAAATTTCGATTTCTTTCTCTGCCACATGCATCACGCTCTAAACGAGAACAGTGCAGCGCTCGATGCGATGTGAAAGCCTCGTCTGCCATCGACAATGACAAATCGTATTACCCAACAACACCCCTGGAATACTTCGAGATATCGTGTGGATTAAGGGCGAGGGGTGAATTCGACACCGAGTGCGTGTTTCTCAGCGAGATACTTGTATCTCTCACCGACCCAGTTCCACCGTAAGGTTTTATTAGTTACGAAAACTCCCCGAGGACGACTCATCGTCAGGTGAAAAACTTCCACGCCTCTCTCAACAAAGATATAATTTCTGTATTTTTTTTTGTTCTCTTCTCCGAGCATTATTTTTTCCTGTACGCTGAAAGAAGGATCTAGTAAAAACTACCAATCATTCAAGAAAAATTACCATGGAATATAGTAGTAGTGTGTATGTCTAATTTCAACCAAGATAAATAAGGACTTATTGTCTAGATCGTAGATAACAGCCAAGCGCGTAAACACGGTAACGCGGAACGTCCAGCGTTACACGCAGGTAAAGCGACAGCGAAAGGGCGAGAGTTCGTCCCGAGACCGATACTCATTAAGACGTGTATGGACATAATTCACTTTAATAACATTTTTCGGTAATATGGATATAATGGTAATCGGATATAATGGATTAAAGAACAAGGGGTTTTTAATAATTTGCCCTTCTCTCGGTCTCTCACAGTAGAGAACTAGCGCGCCACCTATGGCGGAAAGTCTCAGATTTTCCAAGAATTTTCACCATAATATCTACGAAAAATTCTTATAAACCCGGTACTTCCTACCATAGGTGGCGCCCCAGTTCTCCACTACTGCGTGCTATGGTAATATCTCTCAAGCGATATAGTCATACTTACTAGATTCTTCTCACATGCCGCCAACTCAATCCCCATGAAATTCCTAATCGGCATCTTCGGCTATATTTACAAAGTAAAGAAGGAATAAAAACAATAAAAATAAAAACTATCCGGGTCCGGTATTTTCTCCTCATGTTCAATTATTATCAACGAATTAATTTTCCACTTCTCGGATTCAACGTTTTTTCTTTACTTTTTTTTCTTTCCCGAAGCTCATCCATCACAGTCGTTTTAACGCGGTTAACCTTCGGTCGGGGATTCTTAGCCACGTAGATTCCGAATTCCACCTATTGCACCTACGGTGCGTCGTGCGTTTAACGCTGTCGCGGCGTTCCAGCCAATTCCGTTCAATGAAACGATACGGGTCGACGAGGGGGATCCCGATAGTTATCGAACGAGTCTGGTGGTTTGTTGGGTAAATTTTGGTCTAGCCGGGACGTCCGTGGACCAGCGGCAACCTGGGATCATGCGGGTCTCCCACGAATCCTACGACCGAGTAATGTAACGTGGGAGCGTTCGACTCGCGCCCCCACGAATTAATTTATATATATATCCGTTGGTCCGAATTCACCGGAGACGAGCGTGGATCACAACGAGGACCCGCGTACCTGCTGCATGCAGGTAGGTGATAGAAAAAAATGAAAAAGTAGAAACTAATTTCGGTGGAATTTTTTGGATACTGGAGGTTCATGTTCTCATGGCAGTTGGATCGAACGGGGGTCAAATTTTGCTGGTGGGCTGTAGAAACGAACTATGGATGAGAAATAGGGGGATTCGAAATAAATTTTTGAATTCTTTTTTTTTTTTTTAGATATTTAGAACGTTCCCGGCGGAAATCAAAGAGCGGGTGGATATGGGCAAACCTGATGCCGAATCTCTTGAAAGTTTACCACCGGAAAAAAATTGCTTTTCATTTTCAACATAAATACTAATCATTTTCAACAATGTCTATAATCAATTTCTTTTTGGTGTGGCATCAAAGAATTATAACTCGAATACGTCCATGAATTTTGATTCATTTCATTATCTAAAATTCTAAAAATAAAAACTTTAAAACCAGTAATTTATTTTCCAATTCGAAAAAAAAAAGTGTTTCATCTCAGTCGTCCAGTTTACCGAGATAAGTAAGATTCCATCTCCCCAATTATAATATCGAAAGGCTAAGAGCGTCAGCGATATCCGACCAACCCTTTGGGCTCTTAACCGGCCCAAATTTGTGTTATCGTCAAAACACGACTCCGATAATTCACGCGTAGCATCGGTGCCTTTCGGTAAGTAGGGGTGTGTTCCAGGCCTTATTCCCCTAGGAAAATCCCCCTTCCTTTCAATGGCCACCAGTCTGGAAACACTGGCGACGAATCGAGTGTAAGAGAAGTATGTGCGGAGTCCTCGGTGAGGGATGATCGCAATATGCCGCGTGCCAATATACATGATCGAGTCCCGGTCCCACAGGAGGGCGCGGGGTTGCACCCGCACCCCTGCCGGAGCGGGCCCGGTCCCACGATGCCGGAGGTCGCGTGCCTCGGGCATCCGCGCATCCCGGCGAACCTGCACCGGGCACCGGCTACGCAGCATCCCAACCTATGCGCCCCGTCCGAGCCGTGTGATGCGAAAGTTCAACCCCGTGCAGCCTCCACTTATCTACCCTCCCGCGTGCATCCCGGTAAGAGCGACGAGGGGGACTCTGAGATTTCTATTCTGTCCGAGTGACTCCCTTACTAGCTGCACGCTGCTCGATTAATTTTCCGAATAAATAGGGCCTATTGTGCGCCGGTGGCGCGCGGGAACCGGGAATCGTCGAACGGAAGGGAAAATAGATTTTCCTTAGCCGTGGGAGGTATTTTTTTTTTATATACTTTCATGGTGTCCAACGGTCCTTGAAGTCCTTGGAGTCCTGGAATTGTCCTTGAATTTTGCCTGAACTTGAAGAAGTCCTGGAATGTCCTTGAACTTCACCTTATGTCTTTGAATTTTTTATTTTCCCGAAAGTTTGACTTTGTTTCAAAATGTATATTTAGTTTAGTAAATGTCTTTGGCCTTTTTTAAAAAACTAACTGCCACGGTTATCGACGTATTTTTTCCTGCTGAACACGAATCGGTTGGCCTTTCTGGGCCTAAAGTATAGTGAGCCATTGAAAATGTTGATTTTATGTACAAGAGATATCGTATTTTTGGGATTTCAATGGAAAATATTGGGATGGGAGTAAAATGAATGTTATATTCGTGATCAGCGGGAAAAAATATGTGGAATATAGCGTTGGAAAAAAAGAAAAAAAAAATCGATTGAACAATGAATTTTCACTTTTTGAGTCACTTTTGGAAAACCTTAGATTTTCGTGATTTTTAAAGGTCGATATCTCGGCTCTCAATGGAGCTACGGAAAATCCGGGGTGCCCATCGCATTCTACGGAAAAAAATACACAAGATAGGGCCTTGCCCGAAGTTTTAGAATCGTTTTACCGTGCCGTTTGACGACGTTGAAAACGCGAAAAATTGACTCTCAAGAGGCCTTGGATATTTTTGATAAATTATTTTTTGTGGGTATGAAATATTTTTCTTCGTTTATAAAACGTATTTATGTGCGCTGAACATGAATCTACTGGCCTTTTTGTGCGTAAGTGCAGTGGGACATTTGTAGCTTCGAAAAAGCTTCGGAAAATCATTCAATGACTGAATCATTAAGTCGCACTCTTATTTCTCTCAATTTATTATATTCCGGACGTTAAAGTATTCGACGATAAATCACCAAATATATATATATATATATATATATATATATATATATATATAGCCGAGTGGAGCGAGCCTGACAATTCGGACTTCCGGCGTGTGCGAGCGAGCCACGCTCTGAATTGCAGTCAATTCTGCAATTCACTCGGAGATTCAACGGGTAGAATAACGCTGATGGGGAGAGTTCTTTTGCGCGCATATGTATGCACGCCTATGTGTGTGTATTATGCCGTATGACTTAGGGTGCAGGGAACAACGAGCTTCCGATTGGACCGAGTGGCTGATGCTGCACAGCCTCGTGCAGCTCCTGTCGCAAGATAAAATTTCTATCTCCGTCACACTGTCAATCGGGCTCCGAAACGCCTTTGTATCGTTCCACCGGCAATGCGTACGCGGCGCACATATTCGCACGGAGGGCTCATCGTTACTGATTCGCTACTCGAACGCACGCCGGATGTGCGTCATAGAGGATTTCTAGACGATTGACCTAAGTGGCGGATAGTGCTCTTCGGGCGAAACTCTCTCGACACACCGACGACAACGCCGCCGACTCGTATCACGTGCCTCCGCTACTTTTATCACTGATTTATCGTCCCGGGCGTGTAGAACATTGCAAGCTTCGCCCACGTATTTTTTATTTATGTATATATAATTTTTTTGTTACAATGAAGGATTGGTAATTTTTTTGTTACAGTGAAGGATTCTTCAAAAATCGTGGTTCAATTTATTATTTTTATTAAATAATAATAATAAAAATAATAATAATAATAATAATAATCCGTCTGCAAATTGGGATCCTCACGGTAGATTCTCCATTACTGGATTCAGTTTTTTACAGTCTAAACACCGTAAAAACCATAGCTCGATCCTAAGACATAAATCACATATTTTTCAGCCGGCAAATTGGTCGTAAAATTTCTGACTAGCTAATACAGATATTCGAGAAGTGTCGGGGGTCTTTTGGGACTCTCGTGATCGCGGTAGCCCGAGATCGACTAATTAAACGAGGGCGGCACAACACGAGGCCTCGAGATCGGAGTCTCCTGGGATCTGCTTAGGGTTTGATTTCATGGGGAGACCGAGATAACTCCTCGTCGCGAAGCATATGCGCTCGCAGGCTCGTTCAACAGTCGAGGGGGTGAAGTAGCCCGCTTTAGGACCAGGAGGATCGGATAATGAGGTCGCTGGATTCACGAGATAGAGCGATCATCTGTGGGAAAGAGATATGCAGCTTTTTCACCGACATTGGCAAACTCTATTATAACTCCCGACTGATCCGAGCCTTTGGAACTTTATCTCGCATCCTGCAGAAAAAAAGATCCCCACAAATAGTAATAATGATCACAGTACTGATCATAATAATTATCATAAAACCATAATAATAATCATTACAATAATCTTCATAACAATTATCATAATAATCATTATAATAAACGTCATAGTAATCGTCATGGTGATGGATTATTCACAGCTTCACTTTTAGCTCGGATCAAACTATTAAAATCTGTAGAAACTGCATCGCGAAAACCTATCGAAAGAAATTAACAAAAAAAATGTTCCGCATCGAAAATCCAGTGTATCTTGCTTATCGCTGCGTGTTTCAACGACCCGGTCGCGTGTGCCGGAAGCGTGCGGATAAGGAACGATACCTCGAGATATCGTTAGCGCTTATTATCCGCGATCTTCCCCGGTGATTTTTTTGTATTTTTTTTCTACACCGACGTAAAACACACTCGAGCTCGCGAGAGCATGTCGACATTGATATCTCTCTGCTGGTCGCAGAGATGACACAATGGGCCGAAGAGACGGCGTACGCGAGGCGTGGATGAAATTTCAAATAGGGAGAAAAATAACAGATATAGAAACGATTTCGATCGTTCGAAGCACTCGAATGTCGGTTGCAGACATTTTCGCACGCAGCGCCACTGCTGCACCGCACGATCCCTCGTAACAATTACGTAATGCGATGCACCCTTCGGTAGAGCTGGACCAGCGGCGGGGCAGGAACCTGCACAGGGCCACACGCGACCCAACCCGGCATTACGCCGGTATGAAAGAACGAACGAATTAATAGGACGGAGAGAGGAGAGCACTGTATCAAGCTCACGCACGCATCGAACGTACCCATGGGAACCGGTAATGAGATGGTGGTCACGGTTTCCCACCCGCCCGCTCTCGCTCTTTCGGCGATGCCGTGGAACCGGTAGCGGCGAGGGTGGCCACTGATGACGGCCCATGGACGAGGGTGCGCAATCATCAAACCGGCTCGCCGTTGTTCGGGACATTGTACACCGACACTCGAAAGCAAGCCCCTCAGAAAAATCGGACGAAGATGCGCGCACACATAGAAAAATATATTTTTTTTTTTACGGGCGCCTTGCAGATAAATATTTGTTTGGTTTAAATAAATATTTATTTAATTAAAGTGAGTATTTATTTAAACTAAATAAATATTTATATTCAGGATGTTCGTCACATACATTTTTGCCCGGTGCGATGAGGGAGCTGCATCATTCTAGGGGCGAACGGGGGGGGGGGATTTTTTCACTTTAATTACTCATTTTTGGTTATATTTATGTGGGGTTGAAAAATTTGCAGGATAGTAGCGATTTTTAAAACATGATATTTTTTTAAGGTGACCAGTTTCACTTTAATTCCAATAGAGTTCTAATATGGTAGAGTTGTTATCTGGTAGAGTTGTGAGTGGTGATGAAGAAAAAAAAAATTCTAGAAAAATTTGTGTAGTTTCTTTCGCCACGGCAAAAACCAATCTCGCAATAAAATGTTCAAACGATACTTTTTTCAACGATTTTTTTTTTTTCGTACGGCCTAAATTTCGTCACGGACATCGGAGGCATCGATCGGGCGGTTTATTAGTTACGAGGGTGAGACGAGACTGCGTGTGACTGGCTGTGTGTACACGATGGGGATGCGTGTAGACAGTGTCCCGCATATGAACCGCGCCATCGCCGCGTCGAGTCGACTCGACCCCCCGTGGGTTTCGTCAACAGGGACAATATGCTCTCGGCGTGGTGGATGTTGAAGTGAGAGGGATCGTGAGTGGACCTGTGGGAACCGATTTGGGTAACGTGTTTCGGTAGTTCGATATATATATGTATGTAGTTCAGCCGCGAAACTTTGACGAATCCCCTCATCGAGCGGGTCGAAGGTCATCGAAATTGGCTACTGCCGATTTCGCTGCCGTGACGTTCGAGTGCATCAAAAAAATGCGTACAGCAAGGATAGAATGAACGTCACGTGTCGATCTTTCGAGTACCTCCTTTCGAAAGAATGAACTAACATCGATTTAAATTCCTGCCAACTACACGCCACTTACTGTAAAACGAGCCGCACATTCTTCATCGCGGCTGGGACGAATCGTTAGAAGAATTGATAGATCGAACACTCGAGTTCGAACCTTTTTTTTCAATTGTAAAAAATTTACTGCTCTACGCCTTTCGGATTCAAAATGTTTCAGAATCATATATATATATTTTTAACTCGATAGACACATTTTGTAACTAGGTTATGTTACAAAAAAACTTTATCAGGATGTTTTACCATATGTCAAATTGTTAAAACATTTTGTAATCAAAATATTTAAAGATAGTTTACCAAATCACTGTTCTGTGTATGACGGCGTAAATGTGTTAGAGTGGATTTAGCTTTATTGAAGGGTTAAATTTGTTTTGCGATAAAAAAAATTAATTTTTTTCATTTGTCGAATCCATAATTGGCTGCCGTGCGATGCTGAACGAAAATGTTTGAAATTAGCCTGGATATCGAATGAATATCGGGACGAAAACTTGCCCGCGTAGCGAACCGCCAACCCACGTGCCGTATCGTCGTGCGGCATTCATTTTTAATTAATACGACTTCATTAGCGAGAAATCCTATCGGCGACTTCATACCCATTATATATAACCGATGACAGTAGCGCCGCACGCGTACGGTCGAAGGCAAACGCCTCTCGGTGTCGTTTGAATATGTTCTCTCTCGCCCAACGATCCCGCCTAATGGTCTCTCCCAGAGGCAGTACCGATCTAGTAGCACAGAATGCCAACCGATAGTACACGTTATTAGCCGATCGTTAGCAATCTTACAGTGCGCGGTAACTGTTATAGTTACACCGCAAAGCGTACTACAGTGTTTTGTATTCTAACACGAAACATGCGTGTGGATACCCTCGGCTCTACTAATTAATCTGATAATATGACCCAGTTAGTGTCGTACGCAGTTCTGTTCACTCTACTAGTAGTTATACCTACTGTTACATAGTTCCCGCTCTCGTATTGAATCTATAGCAACTCGAGCCTCAGTCCGGACTTTAGGTCAGACTTCAATTTAAACCTGGATTCGGAATTCGGACTTGAATTCAGATTTGAATTCAGATTTGGATTCAGACTTGAAGTCAGACATGAATTTTTATTCGAATTCAGACCTGAATTCTGATTTGAATTCAGACTTGAATCGAGACCTCGATTGTGACATCCATTAAATCTTTAATTGAAACTCGAATTGAAACTTGAACTGAGACTCGAGTTAAGAGTTAAGTTGAAACTTGAGTTCAAATCTGAGCTCGTGCTCGCGACTATAAATTCGACCGTAAGCTTTGCACACGTCCGTGCAGAGGGGACCGGTGTAAAATAGCCTCTGGCTGCCTCGGCCTCTCACGCATCGACGACCCTATCGTCGAGCTCGAATTCTATATAATATGTTTTCTCTGTTTCACTTCTTCCTCTCGCTTTTTATTGCCTCCCATTTTTTGTTCCTTTTATTTTTTCTTCTCTTTCTCTCCGAGCGACGTCGGCGAGAGAACGAATACTCGTTCGGATATCGCCACGGGTGTATCTCTCGCGCGTACCGGTAACGAGCGCGAATGCGCCGTGATCGAGCGCGTGCGAGAGTGCGTTAAACCCCTTCCGGCGACTTATTCGACGAGGAACTACAATTTTCAACGGTACACACACCGCGTGCTGTACGTTCGCCTCTCTGTGTGCGCGCGCCCGAGAGCTTCGAGAGGCGAAGCTATGCGTCTCTAAGAGCCGGGGATTCGCTAACGAGCTGAATTAATTTATACCACGCTGAACGGCCCTTGTTGGCTAAACCCGGTTTTCGCACAGTTCGAACTAGTTGCACGGAACGCTGAGGTATTGTTATTTATTCATCCTGCAACTCCGGATCCCCTTTATTCGAGCCTCAAACAAACCCGAAAGCATACCTGGTTGAGTGTACATTTTTTAATATCGACAGTGTCAAATGAAAAAAAAAAAAAAAAAAAAAAAAAAAAAAAAAAAAAAAAAAAAAAAAAATGATTACCAAATGTGCAGCAAAAAAAGCTTTGTACATTCAACAAATATTTCCACAATGGCCCATAATTTTTTTTCTCGTTGATTTTACAATTTTCTAAAATTATCAAACTATCGCATTTTTTTACCCAAAAATATTGTCAAATTAACGAGAAATACAAATTAAATATCTCGAAATATTTGCGAATACGAAAATATCTTTCATTTCATTGTTATTGTATTCGTGGGAGTCTGGGAAGAAGAATTGTCTCATTGACGAAGGTTGCATCTCGGTTCTTCTCACATTTCCGTCCCCACCGGGAAGAACGGCTCGATTATGCGAAACACAGTTTCCGGTTGGGGTGTCGGAGTCGAGGGGAAGCGGAGCAAAGCGTGGGTAGCGGTACCGGGACGGGTGTAAATTGCGAAAATCTGTACGATGACCGATCGGAGTTCCCACACACTGATATACGGGGGGGGGGGGGGGGGTCGAAGTGGAATCGACCAGTTTTTCCCACAGGTGAAGCCATCTCCGACCCCCTCCGGGCTAGTCAGCGCGATTCTCATCCCCCGTGGACCACGAAGGCATATGCTTCGCCCAATGTATACGCCATACTCCCCTCAGGCTATTCATCCAAACGCTTGCCGCTCGCCCCTCGTGTATCCACTCTGGTGCAATATAAATCGAGGACTTTAATTTCAATGTGTATACAAGCTGTACAAGCTCCGGGTATGTGCACAACAATCCGCACTGGCTCCCGGATGAAGCGAGTATCGAATATTTTACACACATCATATAGGTTTTTTTTAAAACTCCTATAGAGAATTTTATGTGGTTTTATTTCAAGCCATCGTACTGAAATAAAAATTCAAAGATGTGTTAGTTGGACCGACCAGTCGGTGGGTTAATTTGGCGGAGCCAACAAATTAATTAGGCCGATAAATTTATTGGATCAAAAAAATTAGTTGGATCAACTAATTAAATAGATCAAACATTTAGTTGGTCCAGCATATTGATTATTCGATCAAATTACTTCTCCTAACAAATCCAATTAATATTTTTCGTTGCGAATTTTTACCCGGGCAGTGTCGATTCTGACGGAATCGATACTTTCGGCGATAATACAATTCCGTGCCCGTGGTCGTGCACGCGATTGCCCGTATAGTTCTCTCGCAGCCTCTCCTTTCCTATCCTTTCTCGGGTCACGTGTACGCCGGTGCCGTTGCCGCGGGGCGCGCAGTCAACTGTCATCCGCAGCACGCGATAGTCGCGTGTCCATTGTGCTGCGTCAAGCCAGTGCACAGTGCACACTGTGTGCGCACGCGCACGAGGCAGCTTATCCGTTGAAATTACCGTCCTATCTTCAATACCAGTCCGTATCTGTCCTCTCTCGTCCGGCGATATCATAAATCTTTTGCCGGGACAGACTCTTCGATGCGAAACTCTGCCCTCTCCCCTTAATGTCCTATTTTCAATGGAGACGACGAACGGAAGAGCGGAAAAACGAATCGCCTCGCTGGGTAGGAAAGCCGGAGGTGGTTTTCGCCAGGAGGCTGTGTAACCGCCCTGCATTGCAATAAAAGACGACGCTCCGAATGAGAAAAATATATGGATGAAATTAGCGCTCTCACTCGGTACCATAAAAATCCGGTTTCAAATCTCAGCAAAATCTCCATATGTGTTGCTATCCTCGATACCTCGTTAATCTATCTGCGATGTCAATATCAACAGGTTCCCAAACTCTTCGATCTCGAATTCCTCCCCTCTCCCCTTAATGCCTGATTTTCAACGCGGAGGTACCAAAGAGCAAGAAAAACGAATCGCCTCGCTGGGTCAGAAAGCCTAAGGTGGCTTTCAGCCGGGAGGCTTTGTAATAACCCTCCATTGCATATAAAAGGTCGATTTCAATGAGAGAAATATACAGGTGACATTGGTGCAGTAGTTAGCGCTCTTACTCAATACCAGATCTGGGCAAATAACCCAAGTACTTGAACTACCTATTGAAGCATCAAGTAGTTGAAGTACTGAGCGGGGGGCAGTTCTTGACTACTGACGTATTGAGTACCGGCAGAACAAGATTGCTGAAGTTCTGACTACCCGCTACTGACTCGGTACTTGATACTTCAATAGGTACTTCAAGTACTTAGTTACACATCTATAGTCAGCACCATAAAAATCTGGATTCCAATCCCGTTAATCACCATATCTTTTGCTCTCTTCGATTCTTCATCAATCTATCTGCCATACCAATGCCTACAGGTTTCCAAACTTTCCGCTCGATCGTTACAGCTGCGAAGAGAGATCGCGTAAGCAACGCTGCAGGAGCTATTCGTCACCGGAGAGCCAAGAGAGCCGCCGCTCTCCCCGACGTTGGGTAAGCCCGCTGACGATTAACGCGCGACACACGACGAGCCTTTTCACTGACGTGTTATGCGTCCGTCTTCGCCTGAACGTACATCACCGCTGCCGGGTCGACTTCTCTTCCTTCTGCCTGGCCCTTGGTTCTCCTTTTCTCTCCCTCGCTGTTCTCTACTCGCACGTCTACCGACTTCTCCGATCGCCGGATGGATTCCCTTTTCCGCACCGGAGAACAAACGAACGAGAGTTTGTCGCGCGCATGCGCAGAAAGCAGCTCGGTTCCGTTCCGCGTCCTCCGACCTCGAAGTGTGAATCGATACGTTATTTTTTCTTTCGGTACAACTCGCCTTCGGATTCCTGGTGGACCTTGCCTCACATCTTTTACCTCTCGCTCGTGGGATTTATCGCTCCCGCGAATGCAGTCACCGGCGCGCAGCTTCTGCTCGACGGCTCCTTCGCGCTCACCTTCCGGGTTCGCCGGTCGTCCGTGTCCATCCAGCCGAGGTCGGGGGACCTCACTGTCCAGCGAACAACGGGCTTACGACACTTGCCAGCCAAGGGGGAAACTGATCGCTCCAAACGGCGTCGAATTGGAATGACGAAACGGCGAGAGACGGGAGAATTTGATAGGGGAGAAAGTTCCATGTTGTGGTCGAACGGGGAAAATTTCAATCGAACTGGTAACGTTTGGGACGGACTAAACTTGAGATATAAGATGCAAACTTGAGATCTAAAATGTAAAACTCAAGTCTTCGTCGCATCCCTTCCTTCCCGCTCAACTCGGTCGGTAACGGAAGTTGTAATTAATTTTTTTTGCAGGTGCTAACACCATTTCCGGTTCAGAGAACAATCTTACTCGAAGCGCATGTAAAAACAGGTTCACGTAATCTGCTTTTCGACGCAAATGGTCAGAATGGTTAAAAAAAAAATTAATTACAGTTTTGTCACCAACCGCGGTAACACTTAAAATAAAATGGTGAAACAATGTAGTAGTCGTGTTAACTAGTGCCGAGTGCTCCGACCACTTTGATGCGGCCTCGAACTGTCCTGACCCGAAAATTGTCGTCTTGGATGCGATTTTCTTGATCCTTCGCTTACCGTCGATAATATTTTTTCTGTCCAAAAAATAAAAAAAAGTGGAACTTGGAAGGCGTCCTTGCGTCGGGTAGTTCTCTCGCCGCATGACCGCAGGATGCAGATCCCCGTGAATTATACGTCGCTCCTCGCAGACGCACAAATCTCGTCCGGTTTTCAGGTTCCGCTCTATCACTCCTTTGCCCCTTTCGGTGTAATTCCGTCTCGCTTCCACGAGGCACATTAGTCGGACGACTAATCTTGACCGCCCGTACCGGTAGGTAATTACCGCGGAATGAATCACTCCGCGCGCGCCGCAGCCGCTCGCCCGAGAGTCTTTAACCCGCGTGCTGCCGCTCTGTGGCGGCAGCCGCGTGGTGTTCCTTTCAGTATATGGCGCCCTGTACACCGCCGACTATCACTAAATCAACCACCTCATTCTTTTGCCAGCCTACCGTTCATCTTTCTCCTTCCGCGGCCGAGCTCCAACCCTTTCCGGGACGCGTCGCTTCTCTTGGGCCATTTTATCCTGTATTTATTGTCCAATAACAATTATTTTTTAAATCCTAAAGCTTACCGTCAAATTCCCGCGTAGACCGATTGGGAGATTCGATTTTAGCTCCAAACTTCCGTTCCGACAGAACTTGCTGTGAAACGAAGTTCATCGTGAGGTTTCTTTTTTAATATATAAAAAAAAACTAATAACTAAAGTCGAACTCTGAAAGAAACAGGTAGAGAAATTGGTCGTACAATAATCTAGGGAATCCGTAAGAAACCAATTCGTGTGTAGTTCCGTTATAGAACATTAAATTTATGGTGCCATTTTTTGGTAATCACTACTACTAGCTTAAGTAATGCCCAAAATAGATAGAACCATTTATATTTATTGCGGCATGTATATTCATTGTTTTCGGTAAGAAATTCGAGCATTTTATAATGTTTAATTTGATTCGATGAATAATTTTAATTATCTAAAGATTTATGGACTGATTTTAAATAACATATTAACATTATAGATCTTACAATATTGACTAATCTATGTTATCGGTTCTACCAAAGAAGAGTCGATTAATTCAAAATCTGAGTATCAATCATGTGCGACCAATTCATTTTAGCTCTTTGTATTTTTGGGCATTTAAGTCGTTCCTTGGTCGAATAACTTCATAAATTCATATCTGCCATAATTGATTGTTTTGTTTTTGTTATTGCGGATCATGTCATCGTTCCGTCTTTCTTCTCACCGTTAAATTCTCGATTCACCTACTCGTACTCGACTAAAAAAAAAAAAAAAAAGATAAAAAGAATTTGTTTTCCTGTACAGTGTCGAATCATTATTGAGGACGAAACGGAAGGTCCCACTTGCGTCTGATCGAAGTCAGCGGGCATCGTCTGGGCTCCCGCTCGGCTCGATCCGTCCAAGAGTATACGGTTTACCCTGCGTACGGTAGGTAGGCATTGCTATTTGTCGAGATCCTATCTGGATGGGTGTAGCGAGTTATTACAGCCAGAAGAGCGGTTTACCCTCGATGGAAGTCTGCACGGCGAGCTCTCGAGCGTCCATGCTACGATTCTTGCTCAGCCGAGCTCCTTCAATGTCTTCCCTTTTCTTCGTCCACCTTCTCCTCCTCTTCCTTCTCGCCTCGCTTCTCTTCTCTGTCTTCTATCGGGACGTTTTCCTCGCCTTCTTCGTCGATGCTTATTTTGCACCATCTTTTTTTTTTCCTCCCGCTCTGCCTCTCGGAACTCGGCCGGGTCGCTCGTCTACGCGAATAAACAATTTCTCCAACGCCCGCCACAACCCCGAGCTCTCGCCGGAGCTCGTTGTGCGTGCGAGAAATCATCACCGCGTCTCCGCAGCACCGTCGGCAAAACGAGCTCTCAGCCTCTTACTCCGACGACTCTCGAGACTGGCCAGGCTGTAAGTGCGAAACGATCCTTCGCACTCGAGACGATGACGATCGGCTCTGCCAGCTTGAATAAACGAGACGCCGATCGCGCGGCAATTAACAGCGTTGGCGTGAGCGGAATTAATGTGGAGCATGACGACCGAGCAAGGGCTCAAAGTTTTTTCGATTCGAAAAAAATTTTGTCAACTTTCGGATCGTTTTGAGGTAAATGTCCCAATAGCCGGATAAGGAGTGCGTGCAAGGGAAACGGAAATACGTTTTTTCATACATTTTCGGAAACTGGGAACTGCTCTTTTAGGTTTCCGGCCATTGGTACTTCTACCTTAGTCTCGTCGAGTTTTTACTCCGAAATAATTTTTTTTTTAACCAATTTCCGAATCGCTAAGAGTTTCTTGTGACAGAAGGCGTATCCTGTGCATTTTTTTTAATAAAAAGAAAAAATGCCCGTTTATATTTTGCATTCCCCAAAATCTAGTAGACCACTTTAACCTCATCGCTTGGGTTTCTGGCTATTAGTACCTTTTACGTTAATCCTTATTTACGTTAATCAAGCTCTTACGCCCAAATTATTTTTTTTTATAAACCATATTTATTTCCGAATCGTCGAGAGTCGCTTATGAGAGAAAGCTCAGCTTGTGCAATATTTTTTTTCCTTCTTAAAGAACAACAAAAACTCCCGATAAAATTTTTTATTCACAAAAATCTGGTCCCCCTCTTTAACCCTCCTCGTTCGGGTCTCCAGCCACTTGTACTTTTACCCTACTCTCATCAAGCTCTTACTCCGAAATTATTATTATTATTATTTTTACCAATTTCCGAATCGCCAAGAGTCTCTTGCGAGAGAAAACCGAGCCTGTGCAATTTTATTCTTAAGGAACAGCAACAAATTTTTCGATTATATCTCCTATTCACCAATATCTGATCGACCACTCCAACCATCGCCCGATGTCTCAAAGAGATCGCCAGGTACTTGTCATTCGGAACAATCGGTTTCGCTTACCCGCGACGATTCCCAACCCCCCACCACGGAAAAGATAATAGAGAAATAGTAAAAATAAATAAGCTGATGCATCGTGCGTGGGAGTGTACGAAATCGGGCATGGGAATCGCTTTCTCACCGTGATGACGAAATCGCACCGTGGCATCGATATAATACACTTTAATATGGATGTATTCGTATTCTTGCGAACAGACGTTTCGTGCGCGTTGCGGATCGTGGAACCGAGCGAGGCGAGCCAACAGAGGAAGAAACAAAAGGTGGCACACATATTAGAACTGCAAAGCAAATAGGCAAACGTATCTATATAAATTTACGTATACATGAGCCTGGCAGCCGTGCTGCAGGTTCGAGCGACGTGCCGATTATCTCGGCGCAGCGTACGCCTCGCTCGCTGCGACTATCCTCCCTGGCGCCACGGAGAGTGCAGCCGGCTACCGAGAAAACAAAAAAGATACCGCGAGCTGTTGCGAATAGAAACACCGCCGATGTTGTGCTTCCCGCCGCGCGATCGCTCCGGTAATACCGATAATTCTTGGCGATCTAGCGATGAGACCTTTCCTTCGGGCTGTCGATTACGGTATCAAAGAATTTTAGAACTTTGATTGGACAACTTTTAGAATTTTTATTGGGCTAATTTTAGAACTTTTGTTGGACAAATGTTACAACTTTTATTGGACATTTGGGCGTTAGGAATTAACGACAGTAAGATAGTTTCAAAATCTCAATTCGCACCAAGTGCGACCGGCTACCGAGAAAACAAAAAAATCCCGCTAGCTATTGCGAATAGAAACGCCACGGATGTTGCGCTTGTCCGCGCGATCGTTGCGGTATTACCGATAATTCATGGTTCGCGAGTCAACTTTCCTTCGGCCTGTCGTTCAGGCTAGAATTTCCTTGAAATTGGGCGTCAGAAATTAACCACCGCAAAAAAAAAAAAAAAAAAAAAAAAAAAAAGAATCTCAACGGCAACAAGTGCATTGACTTCGGCCGAAACGCATTACAAAATAAGTCACATAGATTCGATCGTAAAGGTTACAATTCCACATTGCCTATGAATTTTAATGTATCGGACAGATATCGAAGATCTCGAATCCGCGGGTCGGGGAGGGGGTCGGCGGGGGAAGGGGAGGGGATGGGGTGGGGCGAGGGGGTGAAATAGTTAACGATTATATTTGATCGATCTCTGACCGTATGCATGCACACTTGGATACACATGAGCGAGTATATTATACCGGTATAATAATAGACCGAGGCTGGGCCGGAGCGCGAGGTTTGAGCGCGAGTACCGCCGATTATCGATACCGCGAGCCGCGTTATTTATTGCTCCCCCCGCGCATGCATACGTACGTTTTATATACACACACACGTTGGTCGATACGTGCAGTCGCGAAACGTGACGGCGCGGGACACCCTCGTAAAGTGCTTCCAGTTCTGAGTCAGTGGCGATTTTTGCAGCCGAATCCCTCGAGAATGCCGATAGCCCTGTGTTCGCGGCACTCGGGGCCGACGATGTGTACCGCGGAGAAAACTATCGGGCTGGAAACGGAGAATAGAATAGTCGGGCTGTGTGTGGACCGAGGACCGGCAGCCGCCTGTTTCTGCCCTCGTAGATCCTCGCCCGAGATAACTCTCCAGCGGTGTACGATAACTC
This sequence comes from Stenichneumon culpator, assembly GCA_964017025.1. Taxonomy (NCBI): domain Eukaryota; kingdom Metazoa; phylum Arthropoda; class Insecta; order Hymenoptera; family Ichneumonidae; genus Stenichneumon; species Stenichneumon culpator. The sequence continues at coordinate 10,475,530 of OZ024779.1, read as the reverse complement.
TCGCCGATATTACCCGGAGAGACGGGTGCAATTACGTTTTACCTCTGTCTCGCAGTATTCCGCGCGATGCTGCACGATGAAATCATCGAATCCAAATCCGTGCCGATAACACTTTCGGGAACGATAAGGAAAAAAAATTAAAACAAACGCTTCTATAACAATTTTGTCAAATTTTAAGTCCCAAGGGCTTCGGTCACTTATTAAGCCTAGAGTAGGGTTAACCTAGAGTTAACCACCTATTAACCCTAGAGTAGGGTTAATAAATAACATCGGGTTGATAAATGACATGGGGTGAATAAATGATATAGAGTTAATAAATGGCAGGGTTAATAAATGACATAGGGTTAAAAAATGACACAGGCTTAGTAAATGATACTCGAAATAGTCCGAAACTCCGAGAATTGCGATTTCTCGCTGTCGTCCTGACGTGTGTCTTCCGCCTTTCGAGGAAAAAAAAGAAATCGTTTTTTCTTTTGCTCATTTCCGTTTTATCGACGTATCGGCACGTGCAATAAGGCCAGCCGATATGCATGGCCAGTGCGAGCGGGGGAGTCGCTGGCAAGAGCAAAACCTCCTGGCAAAGAGACACGTCGAGCAAACGACCCGGGTGACTTATGGTGTGGCGTGCACCGATCTCGCAGGACCGTCGAACCCCGCACGGTTAAGCACGCTCGCCTTTGCAACCGACTAACGAACCACATTTAGTAATTGTTTCGTTCTACTCTATACATACATATAAAAAACATAAAAATAAAAAAAAATAAAAATAAAAAGATGAAAAGAATATTTGTCTATATAAATATATACGTGCGCTAGTTAGAATACGCTCGGTACTTATCTGCACAGGGATATAAAACGCGCGTCATTATTGCTACGACATTGTAAAACACTCCTCATTGATAGCGGGCCTTTTAACAGTCCGATCGGCTGTTCTCTCTTATCCGGGCCGCGTTTGAGTTCGCGCTCGGTGGATTTTCACGGCGCGAGCCGTGACTCCGTTCGGTCCAAACGAGCCTAAGCAGAGGTGTGCGCATATGTGCATATCCGAATCTCTCTCTTTCTCTCGTTGAGGGAACAGACACACGGTGGGCAACGAGGGAGACGCGGAGTGAGAGTACTCTCTCTCGAGTCCATTGTTCCACGGGCGACCGGTTGCCCCGAGAGACCGCAGCAAAGGCAGACCTGAATTTATAATGCTATTAATTGGCAACGTTTCCGCCCTTATATTTCAATCTGTTTCACCTCACTGCCGTGCGGACACAAACCGAGTCCCGCATGCCCGTTCCGTTGTCTCAGCGCTAGGCTTTGCCGTATGTACCGAAGTCCCAACGAGCCAACTACTCCAACTCTGTGCGGTGCGGTGTATTTTTGTTATTTTTATTTTAGGCCTTTTTTTCGTTCATTGCACTTTCGTCGGACTGACGCAACTTTCGCTGTCCACATCGAAAGAGAGAGTTCCAATGGGCTTCGATGATTTTTGTTTCTTTGAATCTCTTTCGGGAATGGATCTTGATCGGTTTTGGAGAAAAATTTGAATGTATTTTTTTTTGGGGGAAATTGGAATGCATTTTTGTTATAGTAAATTGTATTTAGAGATATAAAATGTTTTTCAAACACTTCTTACAAGACATTTTTTAATGGAAATATGTTATTGAATTTAATAAACATAGTTAATGTTTTCGTGTTTCGGTAATTTTTAATGATCGAATTTAACCTCCAGAGAACTCATGCCGTACATAAAACAATACTCTGTCGCCTCGAAAAGATTTATTTTTATTTGTATACAAAAACAAGTCTCAACATTTTTTGGATTTTTATATTGCGATCGATTCAATTTTATAGTTATCTATTTATTTTATCGCTTTCTCGGTAGAACAAAAAATTGAATGCTACATAAAAAAAAAAAAAAAAAAAAAAAAAATGCAACCGCGTCTGAAATTTTATTATATTTTCTTATTCCGAGTTCTCGTTGAGAAACGTAATCGACGAAAGCGGCGCATTTCGGACTGATAGTTCGCGATATCTTGAGCCAGATATACATAAATACGAGATAAAGAATAAACGAAAAATCAAAATAGTATTTCACACATGTGCATAGGTGTGTATTCGACGATTATAACCGGCGGGGTGAAGGAGTTCGATTAACGTTAACGGGCGAGATCGATCTACTTGACCAAGATTGATTTCTCCCCCACAAAGCCTACGGAGGTAACGTTTAACGGAGAGAGATATCCGAGAAAGACGCGACCGAGCACCTCGTTCGATTAACCAGCCGAGTGGCCGTAATTATACAAAGTTAATGGGCTCTCGAGCCTCGTCTGGCAGGGAGCGCGAGGTAATTAAATATCTGTTATGTAGCGCTATATGCACATATTCTCCGGTGTCGAACTATGCGCGCCGGATCGGAATAGCACTGCTCGCGCGAACGCCGGTCCGATGGGATTATATTATCATATCTGGCGCGCGTGAGTTCTCTTATAATTTTTATTTATTCATTTTTTTATGTCTTAAGCATGTTGTTGGCAAGTTGATTATTGGAAAAAAAAATAGATAAAAAACTAAGACACGCATGCATGGAAGTCTTTGCATCTCGGGAGCGGCCGGTCCGGAGATTGATTGAAATCGGGCGGCAGGGATGTCATTAAAATCGTTAATAATCATACGACCGTTTACTTAACTGATCAGCGACAATGATGCGGAGCGAGTTTAAAAACAAGCGATCGCGCGATACCGGGATATTCAGTTGCGCAACTGGGATTTTTTTTTGTACTTTGAATTAGTTGGTTGAGGTATAGGAAAATTGAGGTATAATTTTTTCATTTTGGGTCAAGTTTTATGATACTTAAAATCCTAGAAAAATTAATTAAATGATTAATCAATTCGTCTAAGAAAAATTATTTAAAGAATGTCAAAAAAGAAACGGAAAATATAATTATTCCTTATGAAAGTAAAACTGCAGTATTGTCGACCGTAGGCACAATTTGGGACTGTAGTTATTAATTCTCCTGACTCTCTTTCCGGCATGGAGTATTTAGGCGCGTTAAAGGTGGACCCAGAGGCTTCGGGAAGATCGTTAAGTAATTCACTGTCCGCCGGCACGTGCCTTGACTTCTCGAAATTAACACGTCCTTGTCTCGGGGACCGGGAGTGGCGAATATATATATATATATATATATATATATATATATATATATATATATATTTTAAATTCTTCGCATCTTTTCATCTCTCTTCAACTGTTTCGCTCGATACTCTCGGAGCCGGTAGGTCGTCGTCTTCGGCGTCGCCGTCCTCGTCGTCGCCGGACCTCGTTATGGGCGAGAGGAACGAGAGTGGCGCCTGCGGATCGATCCGTAATTGGCACGTAATTGGTGTAATTATCGATCGTTCACGATCGATCCGCGTTCCTCTTTCGCCTCTCGCATGCACCGCGAATTATACTCGTAGTCACTACTTATCGGACTCATTCGACGAACGTTGATCGCTATAGAAATTAGGGTGACGAAAATTGACCACATGTTTGGACAAGTAAACGCCGACCGGTCGGCCGCTGTCAGGGAAAACCCTAAAAACGTGAAAATATCAAAAAGTTTTTAATACGCCAGGAAGATCAAGAAACAGTCAGAAAATTTATTATGTTTCATGGAAAATGCGTATTTCCAAATCTTAAAATTTTCGTTGAAAAGATCAAAAGATTTTTAATACGTCTGGAAGATCAAGAAACAGTCAGCAATTTTTTTCTAAATTTTCCTGGCAAGTACGTAATTTCAAATCTTAAAATTTTTGGACCGCCGACTCAAAGCTTGGTGGACATTCCGCGTGAGGGCGGCTCTCCAGAATTCCCGCAAAGGGCCGGTCAAGCTACCAGTCGATGCCCTTCCTCTATCTTATCCCTCTCTTACAATATAAACCTTATATTATCTCATTGATATTAACTGAAAAAAAAAGTTGTAAAGCGCTGAGTGAGTGTAAAGTTGTAGAGTGAACAAGAATAAGAATTATGGATCTCTGTAGACAATAAATGTTTCTTGAATCCACAAACCCTGTTTTACCGACCCACAACGTCTTTACGGACTCAGCCTCGAGCCGATACAATTCCGATCTACGACCCAATCAATTATTCTCCTGCCATATAACGTGCCCTCCCGCATAGTTCGAGATCGCGATGGACATCCCAGTAGAGCTTTCTGCCCGTGACGAGATACCGCTCGAACAATACTCGAGAGCGACTCACATTCACTCTTCCGACCGCTCATATTCGTAAGGGTGGGTGGACGCGCGGAGAATGCGGCGTGACGCCGCGTAATTAATTATAATAATTAGTGGCTCTCCCATATGTGTCTGCGAGTCCCTCCGGGGCTCTCCGGGCCCGAAGAGGGCGAAGAGTGCCAACAAACGGGGGAAAACACGAAAGAGAGAGCGAACTATGCGAGGAAGGAGAAAATAAGGTAGGAAGGACGATATCGCGAAAGGCTTGCCCGAAGAAAATACAAGACCGAGCGAGAGAGGAACATTAATCGCTGAATTGTATAAGGGCGCAAGTCCGCGACTTTAACGCGTTAGATCGACGGACTTGCGACCTTGTGCGTGTCGGTCGTTGCGACTCCGCGGGAGAAAAGAGGACGGAGTGGAAAGAGTTCCGTGGCTCTAATGTGTCTGCACGGGCGGCGTGACGGAGAGCTCTCTAATTGGAGATTTCCATTGTAGTTAACCAGCTCGAGTGCGCCTGTGTGCTCGAAGTACCTACACACGGCACGAATACCCGCAGCCGGAAACCGTAAACACCATTTTTTTTTTTTTTTTTTTTTTTTTTTTTTTTTTTTAATCTTGCCTCCCCCGATTCGCGTTCGCTATGTGTGGACAAGAGGTCCGTACAGTCCTCCTGGCTGCTCGACTCCAACACAGATCTGTCTGCATCGAGATCGATGGCGAGCCGACGATAGCACGGAGCCGGAACGCGCGGGAGCGTTTTATGATCGGCGCATTGTGACCCGCGGGAAAGCAATGGTCTCGTTCTTCTCTACAATCGAGTCGTTCAGTTTTCGTCAGTTTTTTGTTTTTTTTTCTTATCTGTATTCTACTTTCGCCCATTCTCGACATCTACAATTTTTAAGGTAGTCGGAGCGGTACAGTCCCGCCAAACGTGAGTTTCAGGGAAACATTCAAATGATTCTCGATGGGATAAAAATCTGAAACAAATCAAGTATATGCGAGGTGCTGCAAAGATTATTTTTGTGACATAATAATTCCAATTTGTTATTGATAAATTGAAGGTAAAGATCACTATTCGATAAAGTACCCGGCAACTTACCCATCTTCCTTCGTAATAATTAAAAAATATGTATTTAAAGTTTAACATTTTTCCTGCGGAAATATATATTTCCTATACAAATTATATACTTTTCTTATCCGTGAAATGAAGGACGAGGAATAAGGCTCGCGGGGCGATTCGGAGCAGCGATAAATCTCGGCGATATTCCCCCGATTATTAATCAAGATGCCACCTTGCCGCATGAATGATCCGTACCGGCGTCGCGCTCGATTATTACTGATAATAATTGCCGGTGCGTGTTACCGTTCCAGGGGGGGATTGTGGCTCGCGGGGGAGTATCGCATTATAACGCTCGCTCAAGCTTAGCGCGGTATTAGTATCAGCGGCTCCGTGCAACTTACGGTCCATCCGGAGTATTAGAACGACGAGTCAACAGAACAAGCCCGCCGGCTGCCACGTAACTTATGGAGGACGTTGAGAGCTCGGAGATCCTCCAGGCTAGTTTCTGAGTATGTACCGAGCGGCACCAGTGAGACTGGTATGCATCGAGCGCTATTACGCACGCACGTGCGACCGAAAACGCACAAGCTTCCTTATCCTTTTTTTTTGCTGTTTGTTTTTTTTCTTTGCTCATTTCCTCTCGCTTCCTGCATTGCCTTTTCGCGTTCATTCTGACGTTGAATTACTGAAACATTTTATTTGTCCTGACAAAAAAATAACCGAGAATTATTATCTTTAAAAATCTATAACTCATTACGAAGCACTGTTGGAAAGTGAAAATTGGTAAAAGAAATTACAGTCGTGGTCGTCGAATGACTGAAACATTTCCCCCACCGAAAAAAATATCTAAGAGTTAGATTTCTTTTTAATATACAATTTTAAAAAACAACAATTCAGAATAAATTGTTGTTTTAAACATACGATTAATTCCGAAGAGTGAAAATCCTAGAACAAATTTGAGTCGTGATCGTTGAATGACATTGGATGAAACATTTTTTTCCACTAAAAAGAAAATAGCCAAGAGGCAATTTTTTCTTCAAGTATGATTTATTACTCAGGATTGTTGAGAAGTGAAAATTTATAGTGAAAATTTGAGTCGTAAATAATCGATCATCCTAATCTCGTTTCCCGCGGATCAGAGTCTAGCCCATAGTTTAAGCTTCCGCGGGGCGTTTGTTAATCCTTCGTCGCGTCGGTCGTCTGTGTGTAATCACAGCGCAAACCGGACGCTCTAGTAATATTCAATGTGCGTGCGTATTTCGCTTCTCTCTCTCTCTCTGAGCGAACGCATTGTTCGATAATGCGCGGCGCGTTATAGGGCGGCTTTTAAATCCTGCGTGAGTCGTCGTCGGGCTCTCTCGCGATTATTTTCATATAGGGGATAGAAAGAGAGATAATGCATTCCCAGACGGACGACGCTGTGGGGCTGGCGCCCGCCTCTATCACCCACCGACCGAGCGTTATAGACTTTTGCTGCGGAGACTTGCTCCTGCTGCTGCTGCTGCACCAACAATATGTGTGTATATATGTATATATATATACACACTACATCTCGAGGCCTCGAGAGAGCTTCAATCCACGACTTATCGGAGACAAACCGGCAATGCAAAATCGCATTGTCACAGTCAATTCATACATTCGATCCTCTCACAATGCGTTCGGAGATTTTTCTTTTTTTTTTTTTCGAAAATTTCTTACGTCTATTTCTGGACGACGTGCAGACGTACGACATAGATTAAGAAGTAAATCTTGCAGCACTATACGGCTCGAAGAGGCTTTGTATCGATGGCCTAAGGCTAGAATTGTATATAACCCAGACATAGACTTATAGACGTTTCATGTTTTAATTTGTTTAATTTTAGACCATCGATATACCTACATTTATTGTGACTGGCACAGTGTCGAAGCGATATTGACAACATTTTCAAATAATAACGATAATGACAATAATAATATAATAATGATGATGATGGTCGACCTTTGAGAGTCGATTGTTTTCGTTAACTGCAACAATTACGGACCTTGCCTTGGAACGTGGGCGTGTTGCTATTGGTAAATCTGATGCGTGCTGTTTATATACTTTCGAACTGAGCCAGTTCGCAAAGGGGGACCGTGAACTTTCGCCGCGACTATATCGCGGAAATCCATTCTCGCCCTTTCGCACGGGGGTGGATACCGCGCCGCACGAGAGTTCAGAGGCGTGAGTTCTCGATCTGCAACGATCGCCGATCGAAACACAGTCCCGCCGCTCGTTGCGTCACTCGAACGCTCGCACGCACAATGGACCGCCGGTTCGTTGCGACACGCGTGATATCACACCGAGCACGCATTTTATTCCTAGACTGTCGACTACTTTTCTAGACATTTCAGTTTATACATTTCTACACATTTATAAAGTTCCACACATTTCAATTCCACGAGGTTCAATTTTACACATTTCGATCGTACACGTTTCAATCTTACAAGCTTCAGTCGTACACACTCCAATTCTCCAAGTTTCAATCCTACACGTGTCAATCGTACATATTTCAATTCTATACATTTCAATTCTACACATTTTGGTTCTGCCCATTTTAGTCGCGCACATTTCCCTCCTCCACATTGAACTTCCGGACATTTCAGTTCTACACATGTCGCGACTATTGAAACTTCGTCGAGCGTTCTCTCTCCATCCCTATTTCCATCGGAATAGATTGCAACTTCGCGCATAGACCGAAACGAGAAAGCCGGGGTTACTAGTTCCTCGGGAGATTAACGAGCAATTTGCTCTGCCACGAGGCGCTCAATTCCGCCTGCCGCGCACGTAGAGAGACGTACCTAACGAATGATAATAATGGTAACTAATGGTCCTCCGCACAGTACGCCGCCTCACTTCTCGCAGCTGTATTAAAATTACGAGGCAAAGGATAACGGATTTCCGTGGACATCGGGAGTCCTCCCGGCACGCTCTTGCATAACGCTCCTCTAAAACACTCATCCCCTCAATGGAAAACAAAAATAAATTCGTCGATTTGCAAATCTATTCATAAAAAAATATATGAATATTAAAAACCTACGCAAATAACAATATAATAACAAATAATAACAGAATAATATAATTTTTTTAAATAAATCAGTCAATAAGTAAATAAATAAGTCCCCTTTCCCTTCCCTTCTCAATTTTTTCCGGATCGAGAAAAAAATGTTTGAAAAAAGTCATTAAAAAAAAGGTCATACGGCTCTCTCTTCTGCATTAGCGGCAAAGTTATATCCCCGCGTCCTTATTAAAACCTCGAGCACTGGGGCGGAGGCTGCAGAGCGTACCGCGCCCTGAACGCTCGTTCCCGACGTTCCCCGAGCACTCGTAATAAAGTTAGGTATTTATACACCGGGCGTACACTGTAATTGGCGAGATACCTATGGGAGAACCTCGGTAGCCCATCGGTATATATCGGTACACGGGTAATGTATAGAAGAAGAAGAAGAAGAAGAAGCAGCCCGAGCCCGATCGCGCGGGCCCGGTAGGCGAGATGCATACCTACAAGTGTAATCCATTAAGATGCGCCCACTTTGTTTCCTGTCGGTTAAACGAGCGTGTGTCCCGAGCGCGAGGACGAGGATTCACCACCGTCGTTCGTACTATTATTACGTGTACCCGAGGATGGAGAGAGGGTTCGGCCTGATTCTCGATGAGCTCGCTGTGTGAAACATCTTCACGATACTCGGCTCCCGAGAGCCGTACGATACTGAGCTACCGTGCGCAGTAGATCGGCAAAGAGCTTGCGCAGAAGCTATTCGCACGCGTTTCTTGTTTTTTCGTTTTTTTTATTATTATTATTTTTTTTTTATATCAAGGTCTCTATGCAAGCATGTTGCACGAGGCTGTGCCCAACGAGGCTCGGGAGTAACGAGCACTGCACGATGCGTGTACCGAAGGAGATACAGCGGTAGCGAATGGACACTGGTAACCGTATACTAAATGCTCGATAGAAGGTGTAGGTATTAGATCGAACGATCGGCAATGCATTGCCCCGAGGATATTCGATGCCGTGCATCGGAGAAAAAGGATACAAGACGTCATGGAGAGAGATACGATGGATGCGTAACTCAGGTGGCGCGGCCATGTTACGCGTAACTCGGGTCGGTGATGCATGAGGGAAGGCATCGGGTTTGTCTTGAATCGCTGTTTTCCAGAGTTATTATCAATTATGTTATAATCAGCTCGTTGCATCGAAGGAACTACGCTTTGATGTAGCTTCGTGAATTTTTCCCAGAATTTATTCATCACGTTTCGGTAATGTACGAACCGTCGGAAGGATATGCGTTGGCAAATCCGGAAATGAAGAGTTGGGGTTATAGAAAAAAAGCTTACTGCGGGGAAACTAATGGTAGAAAAAATGTGAAAAAAATCTCAAATACTAGTATTAACCCTCCGGGGGTATCGTTAAAATTTGGCAAGGATTCCTCGAGCCGTTTGGAAGATGCGGGGCTTCTTTTGAAACAGCATTCAGAAAACGGGTTCCGATAGAGCGCGTGAGTTTACAGAGCTTTAGTCGAAATTCAGCGAGCGAAACGCCCACGGCTCGAACTTCACAGTTCAAGCGGTAAATAATATCGACCGAAAGAAAGTAGCAAGCGCAAAAAGAGAGGAGAAAGCGACGAGGAGTAAGAATAGGCGTGGAAGCGTTGTAGCGCGTGGGTTAAAGGAGAAGCGCTGCTCCGTGTCTCATCGTTCCACGTCGTGTGTGTTACTGCAAGCGCGTGGCGCGACGTGCACCTACGTGCGGAGAGTCCGTGCGCACACTTCGGGGTGCAACTGAGCGCAACGAGAGCGCGCGCGGACACACAGTGTTGCGCGGACGGAGGCGCGAGGCACGGCGAATCGACGCCGGGTATGCACCCGTGATAGCTCGCGTCGACGACGACGACGACGGTGGCAACTCGGCTTGTACAGCCGAGGCGGCGCGTGTTGGCTCAATGTGTCACCGGCAAGACTCTCCGGCGAGTCGTTTCGCTGCGTTTATACTTAACTTGCCAGCCTGCCCCGGAGAGCTGCCGGAGTTTCGCAAGCGGCTGTCTGGTACACTCAGACAGCGACTCGCCGTAATCAATTGTTCCTGCTCTGGCGTCCAGTCACCTCACCTCTCAGCTGAGTCGCTTGGGTGTCTAGAGTCTTGTGTAGCGATATATATAAGCATCGTGTAGAGCAGTTCACCCATAGACAGTTTCCATTCACCGCTCCGACTAACCGGAGCGATCTCTCGTAAGTTTCCCATATTTTGCATTCCTTCCATCGATTTCCCTGACACAACGCCAACATTCCAACGACGAAAAAAAAATGACTGCGGGACTGTATTCTACACTGAAAACTGAACAAACTTTTCCTTTAGAAAAACTTTCTACGACGCACGATTCGCCAGTTACGAGCGATCAAAGCTCTCAGCCAATGAGCGCGCGCGAAAAGCTGCACGGTCTCGCGCTGCGCTCATTGGCCGGACACTTCATCTCTCGGTCTCTCCGTAACCGTGCATCCTAGAAAAAAATTTCAAAGGGACAAATTGCTCAGCATTTCGTCCCGAATACGATTCCACCGATTCTATTCCCAACATTTTATATTCCGCCGAGAAGTATTTATATTTCGACGTTTTTTAGTAAAATTAATAAAAAAAAAAAAAAAAATTTGAGTTCCCGTCTGAAGTAAATCCGATCGAATCTCCATACAATCGTAACAACTAAACGGTGTTTTCAATAACCCGGCGGTGAATCTCAATGAAACGCGTGGGCAGCCGAGATATCGTTACAAGTAACTCAACTCGCGCCGATGTAACATCCCGTAGAAAATAATTAGAGTATTCGTCGGTCTAGCCGAGTGACTTACGCCCGGAACGGTACAAAATTTTACGAGACGGCGATACAGACGCGTATAATAGCGGAACATATAGATGAATAAATGATATAAGTGAGGGTATAGCCGAGATAGGGCAACGCCCAATGAATGGTGCAGGCGGCTCTTCCGAGGTCCGACACGATGCGTGTACCCTTGCTATACACATATATATATATACATCTCGGTTCGGGGTATAAGTATCTCTACTAATATACGTGGTATTACCGGTACTATGTATACCATGTGCTCGGTTACTTGGGCACATAAGGAGGAGCCCGCGGTACACGCTTTCACGAGGAAACATCCCGACGCGGAGGACGATGGTTCGGCAAGAGAAAAATAAGAGTAAGAAGAGTAGGAAAAGACGACGCGCCGGTTCGTATTAACTGTAACTCGTAAGCAGTGGATGCACGTAACATGCATACGGCGCATGCAAGTAGGTAGGTTCTCTCCGGTGCATCTCGAGTAGCACGCGCACTCGTCTTCTGCGGTCTCTCAGACGCTCTCCCGGCTGAGGTTGGATAGCGTGGCCCATTTTCTTTGCCGGCTTCGGCTCTCCGCGTAGATTATATTACCATTATTACCCTGCACCCGCGCGTGCATTAACATGAGGGAGATGTTATTTAAATAAAGCCAGTATAACAAGAGGGGGAAAAACGCGAGAGGAGCTGAGGAGAGCCCGGGGAACACCCATGAAGCGAAAGATGTAGATCTTCGGCTCGAACTGGAAGCCATATAGGAAGCTCGGAAATATCTCCTCCGCAAATCAGATTGCTTTCCTCGCGCGCGCCTATCTACCGATTGTAAATCTCGCGCCGAGGACCAGGAAGCTGTGTGATACGGTGTAACACACTCCATGTGCGTGAGCAACCGACGATGCGGGATGGAAGAGGAATGCCTTTTTATCTTCGAGGGAAACACACTCGGTCGGATTTTCGATGAGATCGGCCGGAGCGGCGTCTTCACTGCGGTGGGAAAAATTATATAAGAATTGTGGTTGTTTGGGATTAAATCTTTGGCCAATGGGTGACGAATTGGATCGCGAGAAAAATTGATTTTTCGGTCATTGAGACTCGAACAGGTTGAGCTTTCACTCTCATGGCTCAAGACACGTCGTCCCGAATTTAGTGGCTAAAATTCCAGCACGAAGTTTTTTTTCTCCAATTTCGGTGAATTTTTATTTAACTTTTTTTAGCTGTTGCTGCCCTCGCGCGAAGCAGGTTCCGTGTTTCTGTCTCGACGATTGGGCTGGGGAACGGGTGGAAGGTTTATGGGCGGTCGAGCAACGTAACTTTGGAGGTAGCGACTGCCGAGATACGGCCGAATGCACCAAAAACGCCCACGCAGGGAGCGTAAAAAAATCTCAAATAAGAGAAAATAATGTTCCGGAAGCAAGTTGGTAGTTCTGGTCGACATTCTGGGCGTGGATAATGCAGGAAGCTATCCGCTGTGGGAAACACTGCAGGAACCTGGCGCGGGTAAGAAACGAATTTGATTTTTCGCTGGGTAGTTCGCCGCTTCGCCACCTCGCCAGGTACCGATTTCGGCGTTCTAAAATTCCTCCAGCCGCATCTAAATCCTGACGGAAGTAACACCGCGCAATATCCAATTTTTTTTTCTACAAAAATAAAAAAAAATTAGTCGTTGTATAAAAATAACGGAAAAAGAAGGAATTCTCTCACGTTGCAAAGGAAATCTTTCTCACAGCTTTTGCCGTGGAATTTTTCGTGAAAATAGTTGTAAAAAAAGGCACGGCTCGGAAATCTAAAGAGAATATAATGGCTTTCGGTGAGATCGCATCGCGAGATAGCGATCGCATCTTAAAGCCGATCGCGGAACGGTGTTATGATTGATTTATTATGAGAAAATTATTGACTTACAAATTATTGTGATCTTGGTAGTCCGATCTGCGGGGTTCGCGCGGGGAGTGGTGTACAAAGGCAAACCGATCTATCGGCAGGACCGATCGACCGTCGGTCAGCACAGTGGCTCGGAGATCTGGAGAGAGAGAGAGAGAGTGAGACAGCGATGCGACGAGATCTCGTCGAGATATTCGATCGCGAGGTAGGGACGGTAGATCTCGTAATTGGGTTGGGCTCGCGTGTCTCTTTCGCCGTCTCCGATTGGGCAACGATGAATTATCCCGGCCTCGATTAATAGGAATTTAAAAGAATCAATAACATTCTTATATCCACGTTTTTCTTCCATTAGCCATCTCTATATTTACATAATTACATCCGTTGGCTGCCTACAGCTCAAAATTTTCAAGATCACATTACCCCAAATGCAACGAAAACAAAAACATGATTTCAACGATATCTGGAGCATAGATCTAGACAAATGCTCGATGCGAACAAAAATCAACAAATTTTTTATTTTCATATATTTCTTCAAAACTTCATCTCCATATTTCCAGATTTACTTCCGTTGGCTATCTATAGTTCAAAAGTTTTGAAGATGTCATTGTTTCAAATGCAACAACAACAAAAACATTATTTCATAGATATCCGAAGCACAGATGGAACGAATCTCAGGACGAGTGCTCGATGCGATTATAAAAGAAAAAATGATGTTAATTTTGTTTTTCTCTCGCGAGATAACGAAGGGTACGCAGCCGCCGGAGCGTCGCCAGAGATCCGCATCGAGGCGATGTGTCGTACGGAGGTACGAGGTACATGTTACATTCGATAGCTATAGGGAACGTGGGGGAGTCAATGGCGGTCAATGGCACGAGCTGTTGCTCGGGAGCCTCGAGGGAGAGATCAGGTCCACACACCAGGAGCAACATCTCACCGGCTGCTGTGGCGCATAGCGGCCGCCCTCCCGGCACCTGGACCGGACTTGACTCGTTGTTCAATCCTCGAGCCGTGCGTAGATATATATATACACAGACATTTACCATGACTGTAGACACTGTGTACAATACCGTTAGCTCGGCTCCGCCGTAGAAGCTTCTGACTACGTAATATCCGAGGCCCGATAAGATTCGGACAGCGAATCTTATCTAACATATTCGGGTACACCGGGACGTTGTAAGACAAAAAGCGTGACTGCAATGTTAAAAATTCGATCCGCAGGCATTAAAAAAATCATAACTAACTTTTCTAAAAAATTAGTCATTTTCCTAGGTAACTCATTGACTTTCCTAATTTTGTTAGTTTCCTAGTTAACTTACTAACCTTTTCTAACTTAGTTACATTCATAGTTAACTTACTGGCTTTCCTAACTTAGGTAGTTTCCTAGTTGATTTACTAGCTTTCCTTACTTAGTTAGATTCCCAGTTAACTTACTAACCTTCCTAACGCAGGTCGTTTTCTAGCTTGCAGGCTTCATATTAACTTGGACCATTTGAATTTTACTATTGATTGTATAAATCGACTAAAGTCTGGCCTTACTTTGATTTTTAAAAACCCGTTCAATGATGCTAAATTGGTTCAAAAACTACTTTACCATTTTCGTTCAATTTTTTTTTTTTTCTTGACCGACGGCAGATAATTTTTTTTCACGAAAGAATGCTGAATCCGAGCTGCGACATGTGAGGTACGCGTTAAAAGGAAGCTCAAACAAATGAGAAACAAGACTTCTCGAAGAGTACCGAGTAACCTGATGTTTGTGGCGTTGTCGTTACGGAGTGACGAAGCGGTGCCATCAGCGAACTGGTGATAGGCCATGAGCGCGGTGATTTTTCACTCGGCACGGAGTGAAAGGGCTCCGAATGCTTGCGGGTTATTTTTCGAAGCGGAGAGCAAAAACAATATAAAAAAAAATGTTCGTCGACGAAAACAAAGATAATAGAATTTGGTGTCGTGTCACGAGGAGACTCGCTGGCAGCCGGCAGCAGCGGCAGTTTATCGGTACCCCGTAATCGATTCATCTCTTACTTGTGTCGAAACTTCTGTCGAGGCTCGGGTCCGCGTGTATTCATAAATTCATGCTTGTAGTGTATAGAAAAAAAATAACAAAAAATAAATGTACGAGAGAGCGTACCGTAGGCAGAAGGTAAATTGGTACGAGAGCTCCGCCGAAGGGGAAAGTTTGACGCAGGGCCCGTGCGCGAGTACGTCAGAGCATCTTTCGGTGCCCTGAGCGGGTTTCTTGTAACATTACCAGATCTTATCGCCGAGACCATAGGGACCCGTTTTACCGACAAAGTTTCGTCCGTTTTAACCACGCGTCACGGAGATCCTCGGTCAATTGAATTTCGCTCGGCGATCAAGCACGATCACGAATTCCCGACGGAAGCAACGCGAGACTGAGTGGACACTATTAATGGCCCCTGCGATATGTCGTGCCGCTGTGACAGGGAAATCATTCTCTCGAGTCGATATCGAATTTAGTGTCACGGAAAACGGTACACACGGGACCTCATGCTGAAGTCGCTTTAGGCAAGACCTGTGTTGACATTATGTTCACAATTAGCCGGTGGAACTTTCGTGGAAACATTAATGGCAGAAAATGTCACTCTAATTATACTTTAATGGTCCGATACTGCCAGACATTTCGGTGCCATTAATATAGCATCATTTCGAACCAGCGTAAATGGTACAAAATGGCACCCGACCATCATCCAATCGCCAAATGGCCTCAGCCACCTTGTTGCCATTATTTCAATATCATTACAGACTGGCGATTAAACGTAAATGGTAAATAAATGGCACCCAACCATTATCCGTTTGCCTAATTGCCCCGGACGCCTCGTTGCCATTATTTCAATATCATTATAGATTGACGATAAAAGTAAATCGTAAATAAATGGCACTCAACCATTATCCAATGGCCTTCGACATCTTGTTTCCATTATCTCAATATTTCGTTTCATTTCAATGACAAACACGTCGGATCCAAGGGTTACTCGCGAATTACCATCGGACCCTCTACAGCCATTAACCGTCCCGACCCAACAGCGATTCAACATCTTCGCTCCGTCCCTCCTCCGAAATGTTAATCTCGACTGAACGCGAAGATTACCCAACGCTGAAGTACCATTAAACCCTGCGCGGTCAATAGCCTCCGACACTGCTCCTTTATGCCGATTCAATGGTAATTTTTCACCATGCTAAGAATTAAAAGCCATAATGTCCCGTTGATCATACAACGTTCAAACTTTTCGGCCCCCTCGCCTCGTCTGCCCGCTACGCCCCTAAAAAAAAGAGATCCTCAAAGATGCTGCAGCTGGGGGATGCGATGGCACGCTTCCAAGAGCTTCCCCGCGCCGTCGCACTGCTCATGCCAAAAATACCTCAATGGTCCAACTGCAGCATAGAAGAAGCCCACATACATACACACCTTTTATCCCTACCCCGGCCATTGTCCCGCGAACTTTTCGACCGCGAGGGCTGGAAAGAGAAGAAAATGGATATAGGGACGCGCGCGCTTCAGACATGTGATTCCTGCACCTGAAACGAGTCCCTTCCTAGTCGCGCGACCCTACCATCGACTATAAACTTACGAACTACAAAATCCGCCATCTTTTTTTTTTACTTTTTTTTTCAATGGTCTATGTTGACGCTATCCCGTTGCGTGCCCGATCTAGCCGCGCCGCTCGATCCTCCATCCTTGATCCAAGGAAGACCTTGCCTAAGGAGGAATCTCGGCACAGCATCCCGCTTTGGTCCTTTCATCTCGGAGACCTTTGCGTTTTGGGCCTGGATTCGTCTGTAGAACCTTGCATCCGAGAATAAAAATATGCCTCTACCTGTGCGGAGATGGGAGAGGCAGCGTCGTCAAAGACGCAACCCCGTGCGGGCCAACATACGCCGAAGAAGAGCGAGAGCTTCGTCCATTGAAGACCCGTAGCTTTTTCGTCTCGTGCTGAACGGGCAGGCATTTCGTGAACGGGCGAGGAATACGACAATGAGATCGGGCAACCGAGAATAAGGAGAGGGTACCTGTGCCCCCGGAGTCGTCGATCCCCGGGCGAGAAACGCTTTTGCTCTCTGGCTTATGCGCGCTTTATTATACGGCGCGGGGCAAAGGTAGCGCACGGCCCAAAGATTCGACAGACACGGCGACACCTGCGCCCTCCAAGACTTTTCGATTCTTCGGCCCGGTATACTCCTCCTTATCCATGGCTCGATTCACACTCCGCTGCTCGGAGATTGTTCATTAAGATTCAAAAATGTTTTTTTTTTATTTTTCACATTTTTTAGACGGCCAAGCTCTTCTTTACATAAAATTTGTTAAAAAAAAGTCCGGTGTAAAAGCTCTACCGGACTTGAAATAAAACTCTACCGGGATACAAGACTACTGACTAGTTTCATTGTGATTCCGGTAGAGTTTTATTTCAAGTCCGGTCGAGTTTCATTCACCTTCTGATGGAGATTTTCGTGGAATTCTAATACGGTAGTGTTGTGAGTGGTAGAGATGTGAATGTGCCCCAAATATATCATTAAGATTCTCAATGTTGGTTATCAAGTTTTAGGAAAAAATTGAAATAAAATAGACGCGGCAAATTGAGATGAAAGGAATTCAATAATACTGGTAATTTCGATATTTTAATATTATTTTTGGACTACATTTTCAATGGCTTTTTTTGTCCATCTGAAAATCAAACTCAGAAATTGAGTTTAATTTGTATGGCATCAAACTTAAAATCGTGCTGTTTTTATACGACCGATCTAAAATTCAACTGTTCATATGCGATTGCGTCCAACTTTGATCGGGTCGTGCGCGCACTGAATGCCGATCTAAGACAAAAAATTTGAGCCGGACATCTTTTTTTTTATTAAGACCAAAGAAACAGTTCACGCACGAGGCATCACAAAAAAAGCAACCGGAAGTCCTCCCAACGGTACCGAATCGCGGCCAAGAGGAGAGCATAAAAGGGGAAACCATTTTTTTTCGTTGTTCGTCATCTTTTAAATCTACGATCCATAGAAAAAAAAAAGTATAAATCTCTACGGTACATAGTGCTACTATTCCGTTGAACGGTGTTGTCCATGACGAAACCGGCAGCGTCAACGAGGAACGCCCATGGCTCGGTCGGTGCGGTGACATTAACTAAATCTGAACAAACACACCCCGTCGAAGAAACTCATCGTACCAGGAACCCTCCGTAGGCTTCGGGCAGCTGGAGAAACCCTCCGCCATCCAAGCTCTCTCTCGCTCTCCTTATATGAACTTTTAGATCCCTTGAAACTTCCTAAAGAGCAAAAAAAAGAGAAAAAGAAAAATTAAACGTAGGAGCTTCAGGTCGAAAAAACCGTAGACCGAAGTAGATTGTGTTTTGTGTTTTAAACGTTAGATCTCTGGCGCCCGACATGCTCGATCTTTTTTTCATCGCATAGGGCATGTTTGAATCCCGATGAAACCTTGGGGTGGATGCTGATATACGGAGAGTCGAGCAGTCCTAGGAAAACCTGATCTTGAACCCGAACTCTTTCAAGTTTTTAAGAACTTTCACTTCCTAAAGAACCAAAAAAAATAGCGAATAAAAAAACATTAAATCTAGGAGTTGCAGGTCGAAAAAAATTGTACACCAAAGTAGATTGTGTTTTGTGTTCTAAAATGATAGATCTCTGGCGCCCAACATGCACGATTCGTTTTTATTTTTACTTTTGTTTTATTTTTTTTTTATATCATAGGGCATGTTTGAATCCCGATGAAACCTTAGGGTGGATGCTGATATACGGGGAACCGAGCAGTCCTAGGAAAACCTGATCTTGAACCCGAACTCGATATCCACGCGGAAGTGGATCGTGCCTTGCGCGCGCGCGCTTTATAAATCCAAATAGAGCCGGTATAGAATCTCTCTCGGCTGGCTATAATGCCATAGCCGTACAAGAAGATCTACTATGTTAAAATCAAACTGGTTCCAGCATATGGTTATCATCCGGAGAGACAAGAGGATACACAGATACTTAACAACGAGTTTCAATTTATCTCTGAGAAAGAAAAATATTTGTCATAATTATAATTGCCGGCGTGAGCGACGATCCGGACGCTGTGTTAAGTGTTTATTTTCCCGACGATATCTGCGTGTCGTGTAGGATTCTATTTGTTTTTTTTTTCTATCGACGCAGAGTCGGCACTCGATCGGCACGATCTATCGAATCTTGATGAATAGTTCTCGATTCTCTCGACCGGAACGATTTTGCATCGATAAGTAGACTCCATATTTTTTACAGCTAAAAATTCGATCAAGCAATTGCCGATGTTTATCGAGCGGTTTAATTTTATGCAATTCAAAAAAATCCGAAATAATTACTAATCATACAATTATTTGATCGCGTACCAAGAAAATTTGCTCGATCAACTTTCAATATTCATCGACGGCTTCGATTGTGCAATAAAAATAAAAGTAAACTAAAATCTCAAATCATTCCCCAACATTTCTCGACATCCCAAAATAGTTCCTACAAAAATTCTCAAAAATTCTTTTCGCTACAAAAAAGAAGAAACTAAATAAATCAAAATAAAACCCAAATTCAGTAATTCACAGAAGATAATCCTTGAACACATCCCGGCTCCAGAATTCGAGCTAATTGCGAATAAAAACGGAAAAACAAAAATACGAAAAACGTCCGGAAAGAAACACGAAGAAGCGTGCTGTATGCAAAAATCCGAACCGCCAGAGTACATCGCGAGGTATCGGATTGCCGGTCGTCGCCGATATGCCCGGGCACGAGTTTCTCGTCTCGCGTCCCGCATATCCGCTTCTCTTCTCGTTTGACGCCGCGTCAGCGAATCGAGTAGGCAAAGCCGGAGCGTTTCGCGAGCGTGACGCTAATACTATCGCAGAATCCATCAGGATTGCGAAGAGTCGACGTCCGAGCCGCTCCTCTCCCCTTTTCGGTGCTCTCGTTGCATAATACACTTTAACGCCCCGGGGAAAAAAGGAGCGTTGCCGGCAAACAAAGTGCCTCGGCGTGATGCAGGATGGAACGAACGGCGTCGACGGCTTCGCCACCGCTGCTCGATCTCGAACGCCTTGATCTTTGAGCGGGGTTCACGGTCAACGAGAACAAACTGCATGCCCTGCTGATCGAGTGCCAAGCCCGGATAGCTGGTTTGCACAGTTCGCGAGATCGTCGAGCATTGCTCGGCGCAAAACGCTTTGCACCGATTACCGCGGCAGCGACTCCTCTCTCCTTACCGCGCGGCCTCGCCGAGCGCGATCGAGATCGATCGATTTCTCAATCCGGCGCGCCGACAAAGAAGGCTCCAAGATCGAAATGGGATTCTTTTAACAAATTTCGTTCAGCGAACTCCTAATGATTAACACCTGCTGGGCGAGAGGCAAACAAGTTAAATAAGAACATTAAATTTAGGTTCTCGAATCAATTTTTTTATTCTTTACTTATTCGAAGCTGTGGGAGTTGGCTCCGATAACGTCGAGGCTAGACAATATTTAGTTTCTCTAATTTTGAAAACTTGGCTTTTTTCAAAATCGTTTAAATATTTACAATTTTGATATGTTTCCATTTTTGCAAGGAACAACTAAATTTCTAAACGTCAGTTTCCATTCAATCGACTCTCGATTCCATCGCTCCACCACCGGTGCATCGCATTTATTCCACAAGCAAGAATAATTAATGAAAAATCCTCATAGAAATTATTCCCTCGTTCCCGGTCATTCACGAAGATTAGAAGGGGGTTCCGAAGGCGAGAGATGGACGAGGGGAGGGTCGAAAAATTCAGCGCCGTACGTCGGCACTTCTCTCGCTCGCTCGCGACTGGAAAGAACCAGGTGCTCGATCGGGGCGCGTGTCCAGGTTGCGAGGCCCGGGGGGCAGGTGGGCCCCCTGCGCATTGTCAATCTCTGCTCCTGCTGCCTTTCTGTACCCACCCTACACACACTCACACACACATATACCTACATACAACGCGTATAGTGTGTTCCGTTCCGCGAGATTTTTTATTATTATTTTTTATTTCCCTCTTTTTCTGCTTCATTCTTCTCGTTCCATCTTCGTTCTGCTTTAGCCGACATGCTCGCTTTACCTGCATAGGCCAGTTCGCTCTTCGCCGACGAACCGGAGGGGAGAGATGTATCGCCCCGGAGCATAATGAGGATGTATGCGACCCATTCGAGGGTTGACGGAGCTCTCTCACTCTCTTTCGTTCATTCTCCATCTCCATTTATTTTTTGTCCTTTCTTTCCTGCGGAGTTGCGAGATCGTGTAGATGCGTATGTGTGTGTGTGTGTTTGTGTGCGTATGTTGGGATAGGGGGGGGGGGGTGTATGGGGTATGTGTAAGAGAACCAGAAGCTACCTCGGACTCACCTAGTCGAACTCGAAGTCTATTGTATGCACGAAAGGCAGGTGATGAGAACGGTTGAACCACGCGCGACTCTACGCGACGGTTCTCAATCGCAGATTCATCATCGTCGCTGTTAAACGTCATCCGGCATCTCTCTGATGTTCCAAAGCGTAAAGGCAGAATTTGAATTTAAAATTTTTTTAAAATTCGGATTTCGGATTTTATATTGGATATGAAATTTTCAAGTGGTGGAAGGGATTCGTGAAACAGTTGTGCGCAGAAAAATTAGCAGTTGGGAGGATTAAATAATCCGGCGGTATAAACAATTTGAAACAAAATCTTTTTTTGGGTGCAGAATATTTTATTTTATTTTTGAAAAATCTTTCTTCGACCAGTGTGAAGATCTTTCGGGTAGATGGGAGGATCGCGATCTTGAGTGGGGTAACCAATGCGATGTGAATATCAAGGGTCAATAAGGCCCGAGTTTAGTTTTACTTCAAGATCATCGTTAAGATCGAATTTCGTCCCGAATTTGACTGTTCGATGTGAAGTAAAAATAAATGATAAATTGAATCGGAGGGCAGAAGGAATTAGGTCCGTTGGCAATTGAAATAGAAACACCCACACTCCCAATAACCTCCTGAATGTATCAATGTTCGTACCGTCAAAACATTGTCAATAAATACAATTATTACCCCTACTAAATAGAAACCTAGATTGGAGCGCACTATTATAAAATCGATCTGAAAAGTTCGCTTCCACGAATTTCGTTCCAAGCGTTAAATCTGAAACAAAAATAAATGTCGAATTTAAGTGAAATCTAACCTCGAACCTTTTTGATCGTCCTGATTATTTTCTTCACAAAATTTACTTTGAGAACCACCGTCCGGCGTGCCTGAGTACGGAGTTGCACCATTGCCGTGTACGCAGCGTGCAAAATCCCCCGGAAAACGGGGGGGGGGGAGAGGGGAGAGGTGGGCATTTGAGAGCGCGCGAGGGGACACAGAGAGAGCACCCGCGTTCTTCGCCGGAGCATAGAGCATCGATACTCGAGGAGGGCACGTGCCATCAGCTGTCTCCGCTGGACCACAGCTGGCCAGAAGGTGCATCGGCACACAATGGGTGTATATAGGTACGCGAGCGTTATCCAAAGCACATAGAGTCCGTTCTCCACCCCCCACCTCCGATGTCATCGGTAGAGGCGAATCTTCGTCCGCCGCTTCGCCGGACCGCGAGATGAACCGTGCGCGAGACGCGCGGATGCCCGTCGATGGACTCCGCGACTCCGGCGACTCCGTCCATCTCACCGTCTCGGTACGAACTCACCGAAGACGGACGTTCGCGAGAGAACCCGCCGAGCTCCGTCTCTCCCTCGGGTTTCCCTTTAAAGGGTCGAAAAAAAATCTAAAAAATTCCCCGACGCAAACGACCTTTCGCTATCTCGATCCTATAAATTGGTTCGCAAAACAAATATAAAAGTTCCTCCCGAGCAAAATTTGGCCGACTATTTCTTTGGGAAAAAATTAATCCGAAGGTTCTTTTTGGGCTTTTCTTGTTACACGTGCCCGAAGTAAATTTGAAAAATGTTTGCATTGATTTCCCGAAAACGTTCTCTGCGTGATTGATAAGAAGAAAAAAAAATCTAATAATCTCCCCGATCGACTGCAAATCCACTTGTCGTTTTTTTTCTCTGCACCCATCCAGTTGATTCGGTCACGCGCTCGTTGTCGCCGGCGGGCGTTGCCGAGGCGCGACCGCGAGATAAACTGTGTTATCTCCGAACCGGGATTAGACTCCCGGTCGGCGTGAGTTCGGACCGAGCCGGACATCGCGTACACGGAGATGTGGAGAAAAGCGAGCGGAGTCTGTCGGTGTGGAGAACAAGAGCGGCGAACGCGGGCCGAGAGCCGTTCGGTTTAATCCCATTGGCCACGGGGGCCGCGACGTAGATCGGACGTTAGAGCCGGCTTTGTACGCGGGAGTCTGCGTGGACCGCTGATCCGCGAGTCGATCTCGCGGGCCGCGCCGGAGAGCGCACGCGCTGCCCGAGCTTCCGCGAGAAACAAACCACGGAACGCCGCCATTGTCCGCGGACAAACCAGATTTACTGCGTTTTCTCGGATTTACGATTTTCGTCGCGGCTATCGTAACTCGCTGGACCGCGCGCGGAGGCTGCGCGTTAACGGCACAACGGAACGCCGAACGCGCTCTCGCTTCCAGAAGCGGGAACGGTGGGCGGCTTCGGTTCTCTACCTCGAGGATGTAATGCGTCGTACCTATATGCCTGCATTATATACCACCCCGGGATCACCTTTGTCAGAGACCACGAGACTGGTTACCGAGCGCTGTGCTTTGTTGCCACGGCTTCCATGCACGCGATGCGTGTGACTAATAATTTTCATCGGTTTTGTCTTCGTTTTTTTGGGAGGTTGATATACTGGGAGGGTGCAAGGCAGCGTCGGGGACGACGCGCCGACCAAATTGGGCCGAGACGGTTTTCATTTGGTCTGGAGATTCACAGTTTGTCGCTTGCACTGAGAGAAGATAATCATTTTCGTCGGAATTTTGTTTTGTTTTTTTAACGGAGATTAATAGTTATTTATTTGTTTATTTGATTATTTATTTATTTATTTATTGGTATAATTACGGGCTGGGCCCAATTACAGTCGATAGGTAAAGGTAGCAAACAAGGCAATGGGAAAGCAAGAGAGTAGTTCGCAGTAATGAGTAAACATATTCGCTGGCCAAATTGAAAAGATAACCATAAAAGAAGTATTATAAAATACTGTACTATAATGGTTCAGTGTATCACAGTGTAGGAGAGAACGGGCTAACTAAATTGGGCCACGCCGGCCCAATAGCATAGCTTGTCGCTTGCATTAAGAGAGGGATCTGATAGAAATTATCATAAATCTGGTAAAAATCTACTGAACTTTCCATTATATGGAAACTGCAGCGATATTCTGTCAAACCTTCGTATTAAACTCAAGACATTCTACTAGAAAATATGGTAATTTTCGATATCTCAGATATTATCGGACTCTAATTTTTATTAGAATATAAATACTTACTGGAATATATTTTCTTAATAGTAATCGGTGGAGCCGCGATCGCGAAGCGTTTATTTGAGTTCGTATGTTATACCGACATATTATGTCGATCAAATTTTCTTTGTATGTATAACATAGATAAACAAATTTGGTCGACAAAATCCTTAGTTTTAATCCACGAAATTCTTAACCAGATAGGCAAAACTTTGCCAACCTGCCTTCTGGAAAAAGTGACCACATGCGTTGGGTAAAAATTTCTATGGGCCCTGTGAAAATGTCACATATCGCAAGTAGTGGCGCTGGTGTACCTACCATGCTGCCTGGACAAAATCTACCATACTACTTGGTCGTTTTTCCGGGATCCTTCTCAGTGTGGACACTCGGAAGAGGTTAAAAAAAAATACCCGTGACAACTCATCTTCGATTTATCCTCTTCCCACTTTGATATCCGGCACAAAATCTTTTTTGCGCAATAAAAATAAGACGAATACAATTTTCACTTAAAAAATGTATTGCGCGTGTTTAAACATAAAAAAAAATATTTCTTGATTTTGTTTTGTATTGGTTCGGTCGAATTGAGCTTGAAATCGTGGCGCGTGCTTCCCGTCGTTCCGGCAATCGCGGCAGCGCCGTTGACCCGGCACGCTTGACCGCGATCGATCATAAATTTAATGTAGAGTATCCCTCGTATTACTCTCGCTCTCGACGCGCCTCTCCATCATAATCCCGAACGTGAATAGTTCGCCGAGCAGGTCGCCGACACCTCTCTCTAATCGCTCCCGGATCGCTCCGGTAGTAGCAACCCATATCGGGCGAGCCATTCAAGTCGGGCGACGATTCAATTTGCCATGCAGTCTTGTCTTGATGCATGCAGGGCCGTGCCTCCCAGCCACGTAACTCAGGATCACGGCACGGAGCTTCGAAGCGCGGATATACAGGGCAACCCTTGACCTTGGCTCGGGCGCCGTCGGGAAACTCAACTAGTTGCTGTAAAGGACGCACCACAGTTCCCTGTATTAGTGTGGGTGAGGTCGTCAATGTCCGAGACTTTGCGAGCGGACAACTCAATTATCTTCGGCACTCCGTTTTGTCGCTTCATAAATTTCTTCATAATTTTATGCCATTTTTTTTTTTTTTTTTTTTTTTTTGGGGAAAGAAAATTATGTCTATGAATGGAGATCGTCAATCTAGTCGGAGACTTGGCAAGCCGCACGACTCAATTATTTTTGATAGTCCGTTTTAGTGCTTCATAATTTTCCGAAATAAAGAGAAAATTATCTCAATGAATGGAGATTGTCAATCTAGTCCGAGACTTCGAGAGCAGAGCGACTCAATTATCTTCGGTACTCCGCTTTACCGCTTCATAAATTTCTTCATAATTTTATGAAATTTTTTAGGAAAAAGAACAGAAATGATGTCTATGAATCACAATCTATGAATGGAGATTCGTTAACCCTTGGCGAGACGTTTCCTTCCGCTCTTCATGTCCCTCGATCCTTCCCGACAGCGCGCCCGCTGGCAGGCGCTTGCGATTATGCACAATGAGGTGCGGTTTACACTGAGCTAATATGCGACGACAGCTACGTGTGTGTGCTTTACCACGATAAAAGCGTACTTATAGAAATATAAAAGCATCTCGGCGAGGCCCGCAGTGCGGACTTCGAGTAATTGCGAATCTTCGAGTGCTCGAGTGTCCAGGTGCTCGCCTCTTCACGATAATAATAATGACAACAAATGAGTCCGAGCTTCGCGGTGGGGCACATTATGCGAAATGAATTCGCGAGCGACCTGGAGCAGAAATCCGACTGAGATGTAGATACTTTCATACTTCGGTACTCTATATATATATATATATATATGTACATATATATATATTTTTTTTTTAAATTTAAGATCAGTAACTATAGGGGTTATTTATATCCCTATTCAGCAAGTCTCTCTAATTTACCGGCCGCAACGAATACAGAAAAAAAAAGAAACCGCCAACGGCACTCGTTACCTGTCAGAAACACGGAGCCAACGGTGCCGGTGCGCCTCGAGACGAATAACCAGTGGAATTTTCGTCGTAAAGGGGGTCGCACGATTGCGAAAGATCGAGGGGGTTGAATTCAACCGGGTCGAAGCCACTCGAGGCGCGCTCGTTCCGCGCAACAAGTAATCTTGCCGCTGTATCGTGAGAACTTTGGAGTTCTTCCGTTCGCGACAATTTGACCCTTGAAATATATTTGGCCTTGTTATAAAGAAAGAAAAATTAATAAGATTAAATACCTCAAGTGACTTTTCAACCCTTCAACAATCAATGGTGAGATATTAGTTCACTGAATTTCGAGCTTTAGAACTATTGGAACACCTATATTCTTATATCCATCTTTGATGTTTCGTATTGTGTTAATTGTATTAATTGTATTGCGATGAATTTTTTCGTTTTGCTTCCTCATAGAGGAAGCTTTTTATTTCGTCGAAAATGTCTGTACTCATTCTAGCTCTTACAATTTTTCAGTTATCTGGCTAAAAAATGAAGTACCCTCTTTATTTTTCGCCACCCTTCGCTTCCTGCTTAAGGTAATTCGATATCGGTACCGGAAGTGTCATTGTGATTTCCCGTTTGGTAGCTCCCTAAGACAACGTTCGCGTGCCACGAGGGGCCAAAGGGGTTGCAGACGCGATCAATGGTACGAACCATCCGCGAAGGGTACAGGGTGTGATTGTTGTACACCGTGCGCTATCGACCTCCGGATTCCGATATCGCCACACAAGGGCGTACGACATTTGCTCACCCGGGCAGATGCACCGTACGAAATAATGCGATCCCTCGCATACCTCAGTGTACCGCCACGCCGGAGTTAGGTCTATACCGAAAACACAATCGAGAAGGCACCTTTAGCGTATCCGATCAGAAAACTACGGGCTGAATCCCGAAACCGGGGGGGTTGATGAATCGTACCCGGCCGAAGGAAGCACATGCCTTCGGTGCCCCCTCAGCCGGTGGGGCACATGTCCCCCCCCCCCCTCCCTCCGATTATTCTCGCACATGCCGACGACGTGGGGTCGCGTATGGCCCGAGCCGGAGTACCTATGCTTCACAATGCCAATAATAACCTATCGGCCGGCGCGCGCACCAACCCCAAGAATTCACCCTCCCAGCCGAAGACCAACCAACAGGCGAATCCCCCCCTGTCGCAATACCGTTCCGAAAAGGGCGAGCAGCGGCATCGACGGATTCCAGCAGATGCTGCTGCTGAAGAGCGCAAGAGCTAAAACCCAAAAGGGACTTATGAGCGTATAAGGACCGACGGGGGAGAGAAAGAAGCGGAAGAGGACAGAAGCGCAGGATTGGTGAACATTGGCTCTCTTTCCTTCTTCATCCCCGTAGGACCCCGGAGAACTTCTCTCTCTAGCTTTGTCTAGGGGAAAAGAGAGAGAGAGAGAGAGAGGGAGGCAGGGAGAGTGGAGATGCGATCACAATGAGCGATCCGTGGGGGCAGGTGTGGGCATCCCCTTTTCAGCTCCCGCAGTCGCGTGCCCCACACGAGCGTAGGCGGGGTCCAGGTTTTATTTTTCGCGCGCACGCCTGTGCATCCGAGGGATGTTGTTGGAAGAAAAGGGAGAAAGTGAGGGATGTCTTGAGAGATGCTGGGGGAGATCGTTCTACCCCGAAGTTTTTCCTCGGGTACGCGTCGCCGTCTTGCGGGGCCGACAACTCTGATGGGGGATGAGGAACTGTTTTGTGCGTATGCGTTCTCCGATTACCGGAACTCGGAGCTGTTTCTTCGGGAGGGTTAGCGTCGTCATAGAACGGGAGTACATCGGGAAAGAGCCCGTCACCGTTAATGCGCGGGAGTCAAAAGGGCGAGACTCGGATGTCTGAACGGTTTCTGGAGTTAACGGAAAATCAAGGCCCTCGCTGGCTTTTTCTTTGGTTGTTGGATGGTAGGGAGTGAATGAGGTCGCGTGCATAAGAATAGCTCAGATTTGGCCTCCGCAAGGGTTCGTATCCATGTGATCAAGCTTTTGGTAGAGTAAATTTCAATAATGGCCGCAGTGGTTCCTTCCCTGCTAAATTTACATGCGGATTTGCCCTCCACCAGTGCATACTCAGTCTGCAGCCGTGTTGGGGCTTACTGGACAAAATGAAACCACGCGGGCCAAACGCACTGCCTCGGATGCCCGAACAGTTTCTGGAGTTAATGGAAAATCAAGTTTGGTTGTTGTTGGATGGTAGGGAGTGAATCGGGTCGCGTGCATACGAATAGCTCAGATTTGGCCTTCGTAGGGTTCGTATCCGTATGATCATGTTCTTGGTAGGGTAAATTTCAATAATGACCGCGGCCGTTCAATCCCGGCCGAACTTACATCCGGATTTAGCCCTCCACCAGTGCAAACTCGGTCTGCAGGCGGGTCGGGCCGAACGGATACGTAAGACCGGAACATAAGAACAGTCCGATCTGAAACGCAGGACATCCGTTTTGCCCAACTCTTCCTTATCCAAGCCTCATGCATACGCATTTACTCAAATGACGCGCGCCAAACCAGCGAAAGTTCACTAGGCCTCGAATTCCCGCAATCAAACGAAAGTCTGCGCAGCTTCGATCGGCGCACATAGAAGCCTCATTCAAATCCCAACGGTCATCCGGAGCCAACAACCCAAGGGGTGGTTGCAATGCCGCTACACACACACGCATAGAGGGGATCAAAAGGGACATGTGTGCCCGCCTCGGCTGGATGAAAGGGAGAAGCATCGCACACATAAAGCGGTATTTCCTGCAGGCATGCGAATAGACGCGTGCGCCTTTTTCCCTCCCCTCCGAGGTCGCTTCTTCTCTCTCGGAACATCCCTTCAGTGCGGAACGGAGCTGGATAACAGATTTGAAAAAGGGACGCGTGCCACCGAAAGTTGCAAGCTGGAGTAGAAAGAGCCGGAAACATCGTTGGCTGTCTCGCTTCGCATTTTTTTTGTTGTCGCCTGTTGGCCGCGACACAAAAGTTTCAAGGTGCGAGGCAGACAGTGACGCGAAATGGAAATGCGAAAGGAGAAAAAAGGGGTTGGACGGACGGGCGGCTCGCGAAAGCGGACGGGGTTGTTTATTATTGGGAGCGAACGGGTTCTCCGGATGGAGAGGCGAAATTATGCCTGAGGACCGGAATGGTCAAACGGGCCAAAATTTTCATCGTCACTCTTTTTTTTGTTGTTTGCCTCGTAGAAGCGACAAGATCAAAACGCACCTGGTGAAATACCGGATAGTAGGATTCGTATGAGAAAAAAAATGGTGGCTTGACTCATTGTAGCATGCATTGAAAAAAAGTAAAAATAAAACTGCTGAACTGGATCGACTATCGGTAAAGAAGCAGAATAGGATTGTTTGTTCAGCGGTGAGAGACTGAAGATCGCGGAGCTTCCTGCGGTCAAGTGCACGGCTCACGCTCCTCGAGTACTTTGCTAATAAGGCGCTCGAATGTCTCGGAGGGTTTTCCGAAATGGCATAGGCTAGGAGAGCGCAGCCGGTGCTTGGGGTATCGAGTTTCAGCCGGGAAGAGATCTCGAGTGGTCAGCCGCAGACTCTTCTAGAGGCTCTTTTTCTTTGCCGTTCTGGTCGGGCACAATGAGGAGACCCTCAAGATGTTCCTCGTAGAAGCCAAAGTTTCCTCGATTCTCGAAGATACTTTGTGCGGTCAGAAGTTCCAGCGATACGGGAATGGAAATACAAGGAAATCGAAGCTTATGGTTGGCCGGTGATAATTTGCTCTTTTTCGGAAAAGTTTGGCACCCTTGAGGAGAAAAATTGGATTACAGTTCTGTTAGCGACTCCGTCTGTTTCGGGCGAGACGATGGAGGTTCCGCGTCGCCCTAAACGAGTTTGGCCGATGTGGAAACTGGAATCAACGGAATGGATTCGGGACAATGAGCTCCGGCAGTCTGCAGGAATGGGAAATAAGTACGTTGGGTAGAGATCGGGAGATCCTGCAAAATCCGGCGTGGAGCCTGCAAGAACAAAGCGGATCTCTGCAGCAGTGGAAAGGAGGAAGCAGGAGGAAGAAGCGAGCGAGGCAGGCTGATTCGTAGCCCGGTAACGAAAGAGGGTGGCTCGGATGTCAGCATCCGGTTGGTCACTTCCGGCACGCGCCCGTAGACACGTGTCCCGGAGCGTGGCCCCAAAGTGCTCGAGGATGTATAGCGTAGAGAAGACAGAAGCTCCTACTGCTTTGGTGAACGGAGAGGCGAGGATCCTGCGGGGACCCCCTCGAACTTCTATATTTTCTTACGGCGCCTCTCGTCATGGGGATCCCGTAAAATTAGGGAACGCGTCCACTCTCCGGGTGGATCTACAAACAGTCCGTACTCCAAGTCCGAACGATATAAGTAGGAAGTGTCAGTCGGGAAACTTATTTTCGGGCGCGTTGCGGACTGGTTGAAAGGCACGTGGACACTTCCGGATCCTCTTGTACAGGCGACAGAGAGCTTCGACCAATAATGAGGGAACAAGCAAACCAGCTTCGCTTTGATGTTTCAATTCGAGGGAAAAAGAAAAACCAAGATCACTAATGACAAGTAGAATACGTTTCTGTAGACTGTTAAGAAAAATTGTAAATTTAATGCATCGAACTGGAAGTTTTTATGCAAAAATTGGCGCATTAAATTGAATGTACAATTGTGATGCAAAATGAATGAACTTTTATAGTGAAGTTAAAGTAAAATAGCTTGGCCGGCTAATCCGTTTTAGCTGGCCAAGCTATTTTAGCCGGCCAAGTGCACAAAATCATGTATGATTTCCCGCATAAAGTCGAGCCCCTTAATGTCGCATTGTTTAGTCCAAAAAGGCCAGCGGATTCATGTTCAGCGGGCGAAAATACTTCGGAATACGTTGCAGGTAACATTAGAAAAACTAAATAAAAATTCGTCAAAAAATTCTAAGACTATTAGCTTAGCCGGACAAATTATAAAATCTATTAGCCTCATAAGATGTTTTAACCGGCTAGGCCGGCCGATCTGTACAGCCCTAATAAAAACTCCCAGTACCAGTACATTAAGTTTCATACTGATTTTTTTGACAGTGTATACGTAAAGGATGGTAGGTTATATGAAAATCGTTAAAAAGTTTCCGACAAATTCTCTCGGGTAATCGAATACATCCTGCATGAATTTAGGTACGATCAGGATGGTACATAGAATATTTCACAACCGAAATTTAAAGGCCCCGTAGGGTTGCGGAGAGTACACTTGTGCGACGTTAGCCGAGGCATTTGCGCAAGGCATTCGGCACTTGCCGCTCGTGATCCATGAGGATCCCTCTGGGCGAAGTAGGTTCTGGTGTCGTGCGCGTGAATGCGCTCCGGAGCCAAAGTCCCGTCTGAATAGGACTCGCCGGCGCTCGCCGGGCGACCCGGCGAAGATTCTGACAAAGGAGGTCGGCGGCGCATTGGCCCGGGGGTCGAAGGAACCGACAAAGAGCCGGTAGTTCTTTTGTCGCTGACGCGAGCTGGCTAGAGAGGATACGGTGCAGGACAAACTTCCAGGAGAGTCGAGGTTGACACGCAGGAACGGATCCGACGATCCTAGACTGCTCGGCGACCGGGATCCGCAAGAAACGATCCTCGATCACCCAAACTGCCATGATCCGAGCCTGAACAACCGTTTTTCTAGAAGACGCAAGCCAGAAAGAGGATGGAGGTGGTGTGTGGACAGGTGAGCCGGTCCCGCCGACGATGCATTGATTCTGCGTCGCTTCACCCTACGATTTTTGCATCTGTCTTCGGATGTTGGGGTGCGCACCACCTCTGCGGTTCCATCCGCAGTCTCTGAGCTTGATCTTGGTCCTAGTTTCCTAGAAGCGTGCCACCCAGTTCCCTTTTGGATCTACCGTTGGACGCGTACTCACCCGAAGACGTCGTTAATGGTCGTCTCCAGACCTTTCTTCATCCATTTTTCCTTCCCTTCTTACGTACCCCCTACCTCCCGATGGCACGCACCCAGGAGTAACAAGCCGAAGCTCAAGCAGACCAAGAACGGGCGTTATAGGGTGACTACGCGATTCCGGCAATCTTGCTTCGTTCACTGGGGATTTCCCTGTGAGCAAGCCTGACTCCTTTTCCTGTCCGAAAATGTTCTTCAAACCACGCTGGAATCAATCATCCCTCAATGGATGACTCAAATTCTGGATATGAATCCATTTTCCATCAGCCTAATACGGTTTTCTCTTGGGTGTTGGGGGGGAAAACCCGTCAACATTCGCCAAAGGGTTGCAATTAGGACGATGGCCTTCTCGGGACGCGTGCCGGTGCCTAGGTAGGTACACGCTCTACATACACCGTACGCGGTTACAACTAAGCGTGTAGGTCGCGAGGGGGTCGTGCATCTGCTCCGCATCTGCGGACAGATGCGTCCCTTTTAGAAAAGGTCCGCGCTGATGCCCGATGTGGTTTCTGCTGCTGCTGCTGTTCCTCGTCGTCGTCGTCTCTTGCCAGCCAGAGAGAGGACTGCTGCATGCCCGGAAATGAAATTCTAAACACCCTCTCACTGACTCGCCTCTTCTTTTCTCTTTTCCCTTACTACGATTCTCTTTTTCGTCTGGTTCTGGCCCGATGCAAGCGACCCCCCTGGCAACCAGTCAGCCGACTCCCTGTTAACTCCCCGTTCGCGATTGAGCCATCTCTCTTCTCTCCTTTCACCAACCTCTGTCTTTTCTTGGGACGAACAAACCCTGCCGTTCCTGTTGTCCTTCGCAATTGAAGATCTTGGCCCACCCCGGACATGGCGGGCGGGTGTTTTACCACCGAAAAAGTCGCCACCTCCCATGAAGGCGAACACCCATTATACTCACTTTGGGCACTGTTGCGTGGTTTTTTGTTTCCATCGTTTTTTTCGATCTCACCCTTCGCCACCGCCTTCGATCCGACGAGGAGACAACAGCCGAACTCCCTCGATCTTTTATGAGGAAAGAGGGTGGTTGCAACTGGGCGATCTTTGAATTCGCATGCGAAGAACCCACCCAGGGTTTCTTCGCACCTGGTCAACGGAATCTTGGGAGACGGAGGAGAATTCGCATCCGGCCAGAAGTTCACTCTTTTTTGTTTTTTGTTTTATTCAACGAAGCGGACGTTTAGATCTCTTTCATCTCGTGGCTTTCTTGGGTGGCGGTTGGGAAGAAGTGGACATGTAGGAGAGGCCAATTGTTCCCTTTTGAGCGGTCGTTAACGAAGATCCTATGGTTCGATTAGGCTCCTGGATCGATTGGAGTGTGAGTAAGGCGGCCTGGGGATCGATAATGATCGGGTAAATTAATGAAGGGCGTGAAAATGGGGGAGTTTTCCCTGGAAACCTGCGGTACGCGGTCGGAGTGAGGGGTCAGCAGGTAATTAAAGCGTGTCGGAGCGATGTTTCAGGGGCGAGGCCCATCGACAGACTCCGCACCACACCCCGTAGACGAAGAGGGCTGGCGATGCGGTCATTTCGATTACTCGATCCTGACCATCCTTTGTTTATGAAACATTATGGAACCGCT
Source organism: Stenichneumon culpator (assembly GCA_964017025.1). Taxonomy (NCBI): domain Eukaryota; kingdom Metazoa; phylum Arthropoda; class Insecta; order Hymenoptera; family Ichneumonidae; genus Stenichneumon; species Stenichneumon culpator. The sequence continues at coordinate 10,441,643 of OZ024779.1, read as the reverse complement.
CGGAGTCCAATTCGGCTCCGACGAGGTCATCGCACCTAAAAAAAATTACGGATTTTTCCTCCATGGAAATAAGAAAAATATTTTATAAATATTTGTTAAATATTTATATAAACTATATAAATCGATATGAAAATATGAAAAATAATACGCTCTCTCTGTTATTCATTATTTTATGTTATGTGAATTTTTCGTTTCGCCTTGTGTCAGTCTGGCGCCTACTCATTGCACTGTATCAAATCGATTAATAGGGTTTTCCATCTACTTATAACAAGGCTTGGTCCTTTTTCACTTCAATATATAAATACATATATAAATGAATCATTTTCTGCATATTTTAGATACTTTTTGCCATACATTTTAGATATATTTTGCATATACTTTACTTTTCTTTTGTATGGATTCCGAACTCTGCCACCAAAAACGTCGCAAGCATCTCAGCCCTGCGAACCCCGCGGGAGTTAAAAGTATCCCGCATTGTTTTCGTCCCGTTATTTCTGGAAACCAAGAGAAGGCTGCGTCAAACTCCCGATGAAGTGCGCAGGCCTCGCGTTGGAGGAACGAGTGTCCCGTGTGATTTGCTATCCTCTGTCTGCCGGTTGTCTCCCAGTACAGCTCGAAAGTTTCGGGCTTAACGTCAACAAGTCGTGAGCTGATAGGTTATTCTTTCCCTGGGCGATATCTTTGAACTATCCGGCCGCAAAGTCACGCCGCTCTTCGGGAATAGAAATTAGAAATAGATTGGGTCGTATTCCGTTGTGTTCTTCCAAAACTATGGACAGGCAACCCCTTCGACTGGTTAACCATGCGCGATTCCTCGGAGCGAAAGAAAAACAATGTAAACGGCAGATAAACTGATGGAAAAAAACGACAAGCTTCGAAAGTCACGAAGCTCTGAATCACTTTGCACCGAGACAAAAAAAAAGCGGAGTTTATGAAGCCCCAGTAAATTTCATCGGCGCGGAGAACTCGCGACCGCTAAGAACACAATCTTCGTCGGTCGGACGGAGACGGAGAGCGAAAGGAGGAGCAACCGTGGAGTAGAAGCGAGGGAGCAGATGTCTGGTCTAAGTACCCAATGGCTTCGGAAAACACATGCTCCCTCGGCCACGTGGTAGACCCATGGTCACGGATCTACCCTATCTCTTAACGAAAGCGTTAACACGCACCCCAAAACCCCCTCAACTTCGATCCTATCCATCCGACTCGCTTTCTCCGTCGTGCTTTCGCCGGCTCTTCCTGTTTACACGTGAACACCTTCCATCTTCAGTCCTCTGACTTTTACGCTCGTTCCCTTTCACTGTAAGCGGGATCCGGTGATAAGGCTGCACCGTCGAAAAGAAAAAAAATTCCAAAAAAGACTGCGTTTAGGATTTTCTTAAAAATGAACCTTGCTATTCTATAAAATCAAATCGCACACAAAAATAGCAATAAATATATTTAAAAAAGTTAAATGAAATTTTAGCGGTTGATTCATGGATAATGCTATGGGGATCCACGCTGAGAGTGATCGATGCTGAATCAACGCGGACAGCTGTCGAAAGGGCAGGTGACGGGAATGGTTTAATTTTTTTATCGCCGCTCAAAGTTGACCGTTCTACAGCAGTGTGGAATTCGAAGGTGCGAACGGGAAGTCAAGTATCAAATCCGAGCGAGTCAAGAGAGGTAACTCGAAACGGCCTCGGGATTCATGGGATTCGATTTTTCGTGCCGTGAAACGTGCACGTATCGACCGAGATCGGAAGGCTCTCGCGGGAAATCAATAAGCAATTTGATCGAATCTGCGCGGGGCTCTCGGGCGGATATCGCGGTGGCCTCCTGACCCCGGGCAATATTGGAATCGATCGCGGCTGTACCGGCTCTCCGGCCTACAGATATCGATGTTCACGCCTTCGACCTCGATCACAGCTAACTGCCGAGTTATCTAACCGCTGCCACGTAACGCAACACCCACAAGAACAAACTAGCACCTTCACCACACAGAACTTACCAATTTCGGATAAAAATCAACGATCCTCGTGGACGTTCACTTTTAATTCAAATTTACGATTATTATAGACCGTGAAATTATCGTCCACGGAGCAATGGGATAATTGTCTCGATGTCAGCTGCTTCCTTGCCGCCTTTTATTACCTCTTTCGTTCAGTCCATGGATCACTAATTATTAACCTCCGCTTCTCATCTTTTTTTCTCGGAGTTTCTAAATTTCATCTTCAAATAGTTCGATAAGTCGGAAAATAATAATGACAATAGTAATTATAATAGTAATTATTTCAATATCATATAGAATTGTAAGAATTGAAAGTAAAATTGAAATTATAAAAAATCTTTGGCAACCCACAAGCGAATTTTGTTTTCAGTGTAATAGTAATGATAATTATAATAATAGTTATGATGATAATCGTTGCAACGGTAATAATAATAGTAATGATGATAGTAATCATTTTTTATAGGCAGACGTTTCTTTAGTTTTAAAATACCTGATGCAAATTTTGTCTGAAGATGTTCTTTCTTTTTTTTTCTTTACAGAGTGGACCAGGTAAGCGTGACAAACAGATTTACATCATTATCGTGACGATAAGCGGACTAATCCGTAAGTACAACAAACTCTGATAAGAGAGCCGGAAACGATAACTGGATGCACCACAACGTTTTCTTTTTCGTGGAATGCTTATACGAAAAGGGATGGGGGAGGGGGAAGTTCTTCGGTTTAAGGGTGAGTCGCGTTGTGATAAAGACCAAACAAAAACCGGGTCGCGATAGGGAGACCGCGACAGGTCGGCCCGAAAACTCGGGCAAACAAACGATTGGGGACCGGACCGTGTAGGGGAGAGCGAGAGAGAGATATGTGGCTCTCGTCTTGCGAAGGACATGTGGACCGAGCGAAAACACCGATCCTCTCGATATATAAATATTTTTCAAACTCGTGAGGGCACAGAGATAAAGAAACACTCGAATGACGCACTGCCACAGATACTAATCTTCGAGAGGAACTTGGACAAACCAAGAAAAAATTTTACCATAATTAAATAAACGGTTTCGTGAGTCGCCCGGAAGGTTTCCACTGCTACGGAAACCTCTTGGAGGATCCTCGCCGGACAACTTTTTCGTTGAAACAGAGAATGTTAACAAAAACAGCGATATGATATAACAGTTTATAGTTAATTTTTTTTTTTTTTCAAATAACAAATATTTCAAAATGTTAGAATCTTTTTTGGATTAAAAATCTATTCATCAATATATCTTCGTGAATTTTGTATTTGTTGAACAAAAATACGCAAATCGTTGAGCCTTGCGATAATTGTCAAGATCCAGTATATTTCCATTCCAATAAAACTTAAAAATAAACATTAAAAAAAGAACTACATTTCACACATAAAAAAAGTTTTCATATAAAAACGCTTTCCACAAAATTTGATAAACTTTTTTTTTACAAAAAAATATTAAGGCCCCAGTGGTAACGCGTTTAAACAAAAACGTGATAAAAGGATGATCCACAATTATCAACGAAATGCGAGGGCGTCCGGTCAGCCGGGAGATTGTGGTTGAATTAGCACCGGATCGCGGAGGATCGTCGTCAAGGGAGGTCCGTTTGAAAGCTGGCAAGGTGGTCAGCGCAGCGAACGACGAGAGTTAAAGGGGGACATGAAGACTCCGAGGGAACGGTCGATGCAGCACAGAAGCAAATATTAAACTTGCGGTTTAAAACCGTATACAAACTATACGTATATAATCGCCCGCTGACGAGAAAATTTCCTCGTCGTTTATCTCGTTTGTATTTAATATACCGTGGGATTAAGAGGGGAAATAAAGAAATAGACAGTCCGGACGGGGAGAAACCGTGAGCGGTTGCTTGCGGTTTTTCCCGTACGCGTATATGGCATATCAGTCGCTGCGTGCGCGCCACTTTATTTTTCCTCTTTTTTTCATCCCCGACGCACGCGAGACCCCGGAGGATTATAATGCGGTTAATCTTGCGGTTAGCGAGTAAACGACGTCGATGACGCGCGCGCGGCCCAACAGTCCCAAAGCATAAAAGAATGGAGGATAGACAAAGAAAGATGTATGGTGCATGAGACCCACCAAGCGGACCGAACTTTTTTTTTCCTGCAGCACGTGAGACCGGGACAGGGGAAACGAGGCGATCGTGCTCGTAACACCGATGTGCTATTATACCGTATGAAATTCCCGGATTAAAGATCCCGTTAACCCCACGGCTCGAACTTTACGCTTTTTTCGACAATACATAATCTCGCAACGATTTTCGACATTTTTTTTATAATAAAATTTTTTTTATCGTGGCTATACTAAATTACTAAATTTCTAATGTACAACATTATAGATTTATTTACCTTTTTACATGGAGTGCACAAAAAGGAAACCAAAAACAATGAAATTTTTGAAATACAACATTCGATTTATTTCTTTTTACACCGACGGCAAAAAAGGAAACAAAATGTGCAGATTGCGTAAATGCTTGAGAAGTAATGACATTTTTGCGTATGCAATATCAGTAGCGATCGAATTTTCAGATCAAATTAAAAATGAAAAAATTATAACTTTGAATCTTATCTAAATTAAGAATCTAACTTTTGACATAAAAATTCTAGTAAACAGCTATTTACAAATAAAATTTAGAAAAATCTTTAAAAAATATATATATTTATATATATCAAAAATAAAAAATAATAAGTGTCCATGGAAGAAAGAAGTTTGTTCTACCTGCCGTTTATTCTCGCACGGTTTCTCCTTTCCGGGAATATATATCTCCGGGCGTAGTTCACCATATTTTATCTATTATCGAGGCTAGATAGTGCGAGCGAGTCGTAGTAAAAGCACGTAAAATTCTCATCCGACACAGTCGTGTCGCATGTGCAGTGCGCCTTCCCCGTTACAGAAAACTCGCCCTATCTCCGAGCACGGATATTTGTAGCGTGTTAACGCTCTCACCAATACCAGCGCAGCGATATTTTTAGTCTGAGGAGCACACACCGATGGGGATCTGTTCGATATTTGCGTTTGCCACAAGGTGCGCCGACGACGTCGTCGAGAATCGGACGTTACCGGACGATCGCCCATACGAGCGAGAGAACGGCGCGATGTCACCTGCCAAATTGGCAAACATTCTCTTATCGACACCGTCAGCAACATCGCAGGCGTGTCGCGTCAGCGATCAATCTGTAACAGTCCTATAAAAAAATCGTCTATTTATTAATCGAAAATTTATAATATTTTGCCCCGTACGGAAAATAAAATTGTTTCGTCCCATGCCTCTCCGTTACTCATTCTTGGCTCTAAAAAAAATCGATCTCCAATTTTAAACTCCAAACTTATCAGGTTAATAATAACTTTATTTATATATATATAAATAATATGTATTAAATATATTTATTTAATTTCCCGCTGTATTCTTCTCCATCGACTTATTTTATTGTCTCTGTGTCAATATTTACTCGTAAACTGAAATTGTTATTCTAGTAAATTCTTTTCTCACGGCCGAATTATCCCGAATTGATTTTGGCGTCCGACTTATCGATTTAGTTTCTGGTCCCCGGACTTTAATATTAAATTTCTGCAATTATTACAAAAAATAATATGAAATAATCATAAAAATTAATACACTTAAAAAAATAACGAAGAATAATAAAAAAAAAAAGCGGCGTGAGAGAATTCGGTAAACCGTGAGCCAATAAAATAATACAAATAGACACAGCGATAAGGTACGTCGCGATACAGTTGTGTGTATCGATATTCGTTGAGCAAACGTGTGAAATTTTTACGTACACACGGTGCGATACAATTTTCGAGCGGGGTTGGTCGAGCGATCTCGACACAGTGAATCCTTTATGTCCGTGGAAAACGCAGCGGCGATTGTGCGATCCCCGGACACAACCGGAACAGTAGTATTTTTTGTGCTTTGTCGAATAATCGTTTCTCTCTTACGCGTCGGCTTAGGATATCGGCGAATCGAACGGCTGCCGCTCTTGCCCGACGCTCCGTGCGGGGCGATTTTTATAACGTAGAAAATATTTGGACGCGGGTTCGTCCTCGGTCCACGTGCCGCAATAGACGTCCTTTTGTGCCGGCGATACCCGAAAGAGCCGCGGGTGAACGACATTTCGACAGGGTTTAACGACCCCGCGAACGCGGAGACTTCCGCATCGAAAATTCCGCCCGATCGCGCGGCGATTCGGCTCTTACAACGAAATGATACACCGGCATTTTTTTTCCGGCGGTATCGGATAATAACAGTACACGTGAGACTTTTGAGTGGGGAACTCGATTTCACGGACGAAAGATTCTCGGAAATAGGAAACGTGGTCGAGAAGAACTCACGTGAGTCCGAGAAAGGAGGTTTCATCTTGCTGAGCCCGTAATTGTCACACCACTCCGCAAATCGTCATTGAACCTCGACAAACACGTTGCTCAGGTGCTGGCGTATCGATTTCACTACAAAGAAGCCGAAAAATAATTACGAGGAGCCGAGCAATGCCGAAATGAAGACAGGGATACGACAAAAAGCTCTAAAAAATCCACATTTGACTCGATGCACATTTTATTTGCGATGGTTCGTGTCATCTCACTCTGCTGACTGCGTCACGTGACGAAGAGGACTAAAAATAAAGTATCAGATCTAAAAAAGAAACCGCGAAACTGTCGGAAATTTTCGGACCCGATTGAGTCATCGAATAGACGATTTGATTGAACGCGTTGATTGCTCGAGTGTTCGCCAAATTCGGCTCCGGTTCCATCTTCGTTTCACGACGAGTTGGAGAGGGAAAAAAAGACGTAATTGTGCGGCGAAAAAAGAAGTCCGAAGGGAAGCCCCGGCGTCTAATCAGGTCTCGTTTGTTCCCGATCAACGAGCTGTATCTTCTAACTCGGCGTGTGCGGCGATACGCGGAGTTGCGGGTTCGCCGCGATGCGAAAGATTCCTCTCGATCGGACCGCGTGTGTGTCCGTGAGGGCCGCTTACAGGTACGCACAGAAGAGGTCTATGTACAGCGAGGAGCGGCAGGAGCAACGGCAGCAACACCGAGAGAGCTCACCGAGGCTCCGCCAAAGGAGGATGATGGATCGCCGGCATTAGATCGGACGTTGCAAGGCTCTTTCACTTGACTCACGAGAGCTGACTAGCCGCGAGCCAAGCCGCGACTTAATAACGCCATTGAGTCGAGGCAGTGAGCTCGCTCTCTCTCTCTCTCTCTCTCCCTCTGCTTCTCGCATCTTCCTCACGGCGATGTTGTGGATACCGAGCTATAGATATATATCTCTAAACTTGCTGATGTGTGGGCTTAGTCTATCCTGGACGCAGAAACATTGAGTCCATATTTGACCGACCCGTCCATACGAGGAGATCAAAAACTATGCTCTATTTTTTCGTACCTATAATGGATGAAATTCATTGGATGAAATTCATTGGATGAAATTCATTGGATGGAATTCATTGGATGGAATTCATTGGATGGAATTCATTGGATGGAATTCATTGGATGTAATTCGCTGGTTGAAATTCATTAGCCGAAACTCATTAGATGAAATTCATTAGAATTTCATTTACCTACAGTGTACATGAAATTCATTCGATTCTGGGAGAAGATATCGGTTCATTTTTCCGACGAAGTTTGAGATTTATTGGGCACGAAATTAAAGCCCCAAGACGCACTTTTTGTAATTGGCATTTTTGGGAATTAATTGAATGAAGGTGAAGTTAGTTGAGAAATTCTAATCGCAACTTTTCCTGGGTACCTTTCAGTATCAGTTGCATTGGGTGCAGAAAAGTATTATCAATTTCTTCCGACATTTTGACGATTTTATAAATCCAAAAGATGTTTGCTTTCTTAATTTCTTTTCACCCATGGAATTTTATCAGTGGTCTAATTTCGATATAAACTTGGGTATCGATACAGTGTAACGATTTCCAAAATTGGCCCAAAAGACAGGAGAAGAGGTTGAGCGAAGCTGAAGCGAGCTTTTGGCTGCCCGAACCTCGAATCAACCGTACAAGATTGGCGGCAACAGGCAGCGCGATCAGGAATGAAGTACGTATCGATTGGTCTATCGATCGAAAGGTGCGGCAGCCGGAAGGTTAAAAAGAAACCGGCCGGGCGCCGAGTTTTACCAAGGAAAATTCTCCTCACCGCGCGTCCGGGAGCACCTGGCTCGTCGACCCCCGCAGAACGCGGTGTGAGCAGATGCTCGAACCTCCTCCAGGAGGGGGCTGATCGACACTGGTGCACACACACGTCGTCTCCTTCTTCTGATTGCCCGAGCCGTTTTTCACGCGGCTTCGAGACACACGGCGAGGCGCGAGATCCTTCGATAGAAAAATCGTTGGGGGAAAAATATCGACGAGGCAAAAGTTGGGGAGGAAGTCGACCCTGTTGCTCCGAGACGTTCAACGACCGTTTTGCCATCCAACGACCCCTCACCGTCTCGTCGGAGAAAGAAAGATCCGCAGAGGCAAAACGCGAGCAGATTCATCCGACCGGAAGATCAAATTTTCTCAGGAACAAGAAACCCATAAACTCCGCAAACTTGCCCGTTTCAATGGAACTTTGTAGGACTTTGAGGAAATTTTATAACCTTCGGGAGGGGAAATAAAATTGATGCGCGACGAAATCCTCGCGGCACGAAGAAAGATCATCGAGGGAGAGACCAGATTCGGAACCAATAACGTCTATTTGATTGGGACATTGGCGAGTGGATTCATCCAACCGGAAGATCAATTTTTTCAGGAACAAGAAACCCCTAAACTCCGCAAGCTTGCTCTTTTTAATGAAACTTTGTAGGACTTTGAAGACATTTTGTAACCTTCCGGGGGGTTACAATAATGTTGATACGCGACGAAATCTTCGTGGCAGGAAGAGAGATCAAAAGGGAGAGACCACAAGTATTAACGTACCTTCGATTTCGGCATTGGCGAGCAGATTCAGCCGACGGGAAGATCAAATTTTCTCAGGAACAGGAGACCCATAAACTCCGCCAACTTCCGTTTCCATAGAACTATGTAGGACTTTGAAGAAATTGTATAACCTTCGAGAGGGGAAGAAAAAAAGTTGATGCGCGACGAAATCTTCGTGGCACGAAGAGAGATCAAAAGGGAGAGCCCAGAGTCGTAACTAATAACGTCCGTTTGATTTGGACATTGATTCCGGTGTCGCTGAGGGGTGGCAAAGGCATTTTTACGACCAAAATGCTATTTTCCTTTCGTCCGGAAGGAGAATCATGTTTTTTTCCACACCTTCGTGTTTCGTCATCCGGCGCAAGGATGACGATGGGAGGGATTCGACGTGCGGTTGACGCGAGAGACTTTCACACGTGATTCCAACGGTCCCGCGGGAACGCTCACGGGGTGACCAACCTGTCCCGCAACCAACGGTCATTCCCACAGTAGGTTGCACTCCGCCGTACCAGCTTTGACGTACGCACACGGCACAGTCACCTGTACTACGTCACGCCGAAGACACTCGCGAATCCCATTGTCAGCGATCCCTAATGCACCTCATTCCCGGCCAGAAATCGGGTTCCCGGGACCGCGACGCTGTCTGCGCCTCGGAGACGTTGTTTTCGTCCCCGGAGACCGGTCCGGAATCGGCATACGGGAGTTCGAGTTCCGTAGGCACGTTTTTTATTCATTTTATTCGTCTCCCTTCGGCCAACCGGCACCTTGCTAATAGAAAAAGGGTTGCGAAGGTGAATTCACCTTTTTTTTCACTCGCATCAACATTCATATTTTGAATGGATAAAAACATGAATACGACCCTAAAAAAAAAAAAAAAATCAAAAATCCCGACCACGTCCAAAGTAATACGATTCGCGCTTTTGCACTCTTCACTGCAAATCCGAGATAACTTCATACAATGAATTTATTCATATTTTCAACAGATAAAAAATGAATATAACGCTTAAAAAAAAATGTTCCCACCACGTCGCCCGAAGTAGTACGAGTCTAGTTTTCGCAGACTCCATCGCAAACCCGCGATAATTTTCCTCTCCCCAAGTTCCGGTTTCACGCCGATCGGATAAAGCCGCACCGACACATACAAGTCCCACCGCGCACAATATTGTGCACAATAATCAGAGAAGAAATAAATAATGCCATAAAATCTGGGATAACGATTGTGTGGATACATACATCGTATCTATGTATTCACGCATGACTTCTTCCACTTCCAGTAATGCATGAATCTTGTATTGACAGAATTTTTTTTAATTTTTATTTTAAAAACCTTTTCCCCCTTTCCCCCCCCCCCCGTCATTTCACCTCGCCGCCCGTTTGTTCGTAGCCCGAGGCTAGTTTCTCCCCCGTCGTCTTCGTCATCGTCGTCTCGGTCAAGCGCAATTTTCTTCGTCCGACGAGACCCCCGCCACGGCAATAATCGGCAACGATTTATCTCTTATATGGTATCCATTGCCGGGCGTATATGGTACGGTATTATATGCATGTGCGGTATCGGAGCTGCCGCAACGAGTCAATAATATTCGCGAATTGCATGCTGCTTGGTTGGTTCGAGGCGCCCGGCTCGCGCGATCTTGCAACGAGATCTCGCGGGCGATGTGTGTATATACATATATGCGCGCGCATGTATACACATATATACATATATATATATATATATATATATATATACATATATATCTATAAGGTACCTGAACCTGAACAGGCAAAAAGGCAGGCAGGGGGCATTAATACGCGGCGATAATTGTACGCTCGCACTTCTCTCGATCGGCGTCTACGGCACCTCGAACGATCGATCGGGGCGTCGGTTGTGCGGGCCACGCGATAGATCGATCCCGAGCCGATCACGCGTGACTGCTTGCGGTTCGGGCGGCAACGATCGAACTGCCTCCATCCACAGCGGTCCGGCCGCTTGCGCGGATTCGCGAAACTCAATTTCCTGCTCGGTACCCTCGGTTCGCGCGCACTGCGCAATGTAAATCGAATGAGCGGTGTGCACCGACCGGCAATGGAAAATAACAAATTCGTAGGTGCATTTAATAATCAATCTGTTGATCTCCGATCGGGATAGCGGCTATCGCTAGGGTGGATTGCCACGTAATTATGATCCGAGAAAATCTTTCGCCGTATGTTTGCACTCGGCCGGACTCAAAGTCAATAAAGCGAAACATGTGTTTATTCGCGGAAATCGTTACCTCGATCTTGCATGATTATAAATAATCTCTCGTGAATATGTGATGTTGGATGATTTTTTTCATAATGAAACTTCCATTTTTTTTCATACAAGCGAAACTGACGCGATTAAGTAATGTCTATTGAATGGATAGCAATATCAATAGCAATATCAACAGCAATATCAATAGCAACATCAATAGCAATATCAATAGCAATAGCAATAGCAATAGCAATAGCAATAGCAATAGCAATAGCAATATCAATATCAATAACAATATCAATAACAATAGCGACCAGTTTAAAACAAGACACAATTTTAAGATTTTCCAAAATTCCGGGTACGAGTCTTGCGTATCTTTCCAAGTTTCTTTTAACTAATGCAAAGACAAAGAGAAAGGCCTGTGAAAAATTTCTCGCTTCGTCCATCGTTTAGTTAAATCTCAAGTCCGTTGTCGGTGTGTTTTCCGAGCGTGCGACTCGCGTATTCTCTTGTCATCTCCCGGTCTATCCGGTGCCACTCATCGGGGGAACCCCCTCGACGACTGTTTCTCGCGAGAGATCGCGGCGCAAGCTTTGAATGCATATTCAACGAGGAGCACAGGATCACGGGCCGAGTCGTGACGTCTCCGTCTTCTCCGACCGACCGCTGGCATGCCATGGGATTTTCGCAACGATATAATTTCACCGGTCCCGCGCGACGCACGCCGGCTTGTGTACCTTCCACATACCTATGTACCGGCTCGTTCGAGCTACTATAAAAGATAAACTATGTTGTGCAGCTTGCCCGGTGGCAGCTATATTGTTGGCGCACGCAACAATAAGCCCGGGCGCATTCGCATGATCGGCCGCGCACGGCTCACGGGCCATTGTCTACGGTCCCGGGACGCGGTTACGGAGAAAGTGTGACCCTAATAGCGCGGGTAATGATTAGAGGAATCGGGAGGTCCAATCAGCACGCGTCGTCGCACCCACGATACTCGGAGGACCGGGTGGTTCGCCACGTCCTCGCGGGAACGTCGTCATCGGGGACATCGAACGAGGAAGTGGCTCTTCTCCACATAGAGCCAGATTTGGCGGGGATTCCGGAGGAAGCCAAAGATCAGCGCGGAGAACAAAGGCTTAACGAGCCAGCGGAGACCGAGTTGGGATCAAAAAACGTCCGTGGATTCTTTCGATCAGAAAGAATTTTGGTTTGAGAAGGAAAGCTTCGGTCAAGGAAAACGACCCTGGTTTAAGGGTTCATAAACGAACCGGGAGTTTCGCCACGTCCTCGCAGGAGCGTCGTCATCGGAGACGTCGAACTAGGAAGTGGCTTTTCTCGGCGGAGAGCAAAATTTGGTGGGAATTTTGAGAATTTTGGAGGAAGCCGGAGATCAGCGCGGGAAAGAAGAAGATAATTTTCTTAACGAGTCAGCTATGACCGAGATGGGATAAAAGAAAGTCTGTGGATTCTTTGGATCAGTCAAAATTTAAGATTGAGAAGGAAATCTTCGGGCAACGAAAACGTTTCTGATTTAAGGCTTCATAAATGGACCAGGAGCGATCGGTTTACTTGGGATGCAAATTTGATTCATGGGTTCTTTCCGAATCTTGTGAGGAGTGGATAAAAAAATGAGGGATCGTTTTTCAGGGCCATTTATACGGCGTATCGTGTATCGTGTAAGCTATATGTTGGCCGCAGCACGTACAGGTACTTAATACGTACTCAGATGCGCGCGCGGGCTGAAATTCTTTTTAAACCGTGTCTTGATTTACGGCCTCTATCTCGAGGCATTAGTCTCCGGACGAGGGGTTGGGACCGATATCATCTGCGTGAAAAAATGCTGCCGTCAACGCTGTCCGGCACTACCGTGCTACCCGCCCGGCCTCGCTTCGCTATCGTCTCGTTTATTCTTACCGGGTACGAAGCCCCGGCACTGGTTTCACGGCTGTAAACGAATGGTCGGAAGAACCGAGAAATAAAAGACCCCGGAATTATGCGAGTAAACCTCAAGCTAAAAAATAAAAAAGAGGGTGTTCAAATTGGGTTTTTGTCGTACGCGAGACGACATGTAGACGACAGGTCAGTCGACATTGCATCGCGAGCCAACTTGACCTCAATTTTTCAAATATAACCCATGTCTTCAGACTTGAAAAAAAAAAAATGAAAAAAATGAATAATTGAATAATTGAAAAATGGATTGTGCTTCTATACAGAGGAAGCCTGGTTTTCGTAAAAAGAAAAAATTCGTGATTTTCGTGTCAGAGTACTTGAAATAGTCTGAAACGTCGAGAAAAATTGATCGACCCGTTCAAATTTTATGGAGTTTTGAATTTTTTTTACTTTCATGAAAAGTGACTACTTTATTTTAGACGCAATTTTCCATATTAAACGGTCATCTATAAATAAAATAAATGTTAGAATTGTATTTGTAATCAGCGTGGAAAAATACACTAAATGTAGTCCCGGAGCGACGACTGACGAAAAAAGTATTTCAGGAATTTGCCGCGTTCGTCTTACGTTTTACAGTATATAGAAAATTATCCGCACCGCGCACGTATGAATTTCGCATCAATTTTCTCGACTCCTCGCGCGCGGGATCGCGTGACGTCAAGCATCCACCTCGGCCTTTGCAGTAATTCGAATCTCTCTTTACTCTCGAGGGAGGCGTTCGCCCGATCTCGGCGAGTCGAAAGATCGTGACCCACCGATTATTTCGCCGGGTTTTACGATCGTAATCCATTCCCAATCCCCTCGCGGCTTCGACCACCACGCTCAGTAACCCTTCGGACTATTATCAATTGAATTTTATTTAATTATATTGAGAATATATTTTACGTTGCAACTTAATAATATCGCTTGAGCTGCGCTCCGGCGTCGAGGGATACGTTTAGCGGCGCGGATCAAAGGAAAATTTTATCTCGCCGCTACTAAGCTACACCCGAGAGTTCGCTGGAAGTTTCGCGATTTTCACTGCTGAGACTTTATTCGCTCTGCGATCGACTATGCGAAACGAGTCGGGAAGCGCAGAGCCAAATATGGTTCGGAAACATACGACTTGAAACCACCTATGCAGGTTTCAGAATTATCCGAACACAACGAGAGCCCCAAAATCGGTAGCCAACTTTAAAGCTTCTTAACTCTGAATTTTCTTAATTTTTTTTTTCCTTTTCGAGTTTTAATTTTTTCAAAGTCCCGGATGTCTCGTCACTCTCGCTGGTCATTGTATCTCCAACCCCGCCGCATAGAATTCCAGTTCGAAGTCGCGAAGCCGGGCTGAGCCGCATCGTCCGGTTACGTGCTTGTCCGGTCGCGGAACGTCTTAAGACGCTCTGCCCCGTACGGCGTCGAAGAAAAATAATAAAAAGTTACGGGGCATTTTTTTTTCTTCATATTTCTTTCTCGCCTCCCTCGCGATAATATAACGGCTATCCTTTCGGCATTCCCGGTCGCCGTGTATTTCAGCCGCCGGTCTTCTCGGTTCCCGCGGGATTTCAGACTCGCCGGACGAGGCGTAAGTTCGACTCCGTACGAACCGAAGGGAAAAGGTGGAGCGCCAACTCGACACGTCGACGCTGATTATGAACGCACGCGTTGGTAAGCTTCCTTCGCGCTCTCATCGAGCCGACACACTGGCCACGTTAGTTATACCGTGCACAAGGGATTGAACCGCATCCTTGCAGCAGAAGCGAGGCCAAGACTTCTCTATCCTCGTCTCTAAGTCTCGCGGCCGCGCTGCACGCGCGTTCGGGGGTTCGTTCAACCCTAGAACCCTTCCCTCGTAACAAACACTGACGCAACGTCCGAGGATTATTTTTATATCGAAGCCGCAGGTTCGCAGGCGCGTCGACAAAGGATGTGATCCACGGCGCAGATCGCTGAGATCTACCATTGCACCTCAAGAATCGCTGCAGCGTCGTAATTGTACCGAGAATGAGACCCAAACTATATCATAGCATAACGGCAATTATAATGGTTTATTTGTACAAAAAACATTATTAAATTCCATCAATGTTATATGTAATATCTCATATGAGTAATCAAAATTTCCTTCAAAATTTTACTCTACTTAAATAATCGTTCGACTTTAAATACAATTATTGAGATTTTTGAATAAAACTCTTCGATATCCAATTTTAGATGTTTAAGAAAACAATTTCTTAAACATCTAAAAACCGCGAGAACAAAGTATCGGGAGGTCTCGGGTTCGAATCCCAGTGCCGTAGAAAATATTGCTGGCAGAAAACATTGTGACGCGACGTAGCTCCTGGCATCTATCGTGCCATAGCCGATATATATGTCAGTAGACGTCCAATGTTTACATCCACTAATCGTCGTGACGTAGCGCCGGCGCCGTGATTCAAACCTGGAAGACCGACTGTTACTGACATCCAAAAGTACAGTTAACGTTCCCTCGTATTGAGTAACCCCCAAAGTGGTACGGTTCCCACTAAAGGAAAAATAGTAGTTAAATAATAACAAATAAAAAAAAAATTGTAGTTCAGCGGGCCTTGCGTTGGTGGATAAAAAATTGTGATCCCGATTTTACCGTTTGAATTTCCCCTGAAAACAAAAACGATATTCAAGAGAGATTTTGAGATTTTTAAAATAAACTTACTCTTCCTATCGATAATAAGTCAATATAAATATATATATATATAAAAATTACAATGTAACATCAGCTTCGCGTCGGTAGATAAAAACATTGATAATCCCGATAGCAATGAACCTTGAATTTCGTTTTCGTTTTCAGGACCGTTGAAAATTCGTCCGCGACTCGCCTCCCGAGTCGCGCGTCTCGCGACCGGAAGGCAAAGATCGCGTTACCGTAGATACGGCCGAGCGGCGAGTACGGGTATTAGTGTTGGCGTGCATCGGTGTTATTGCACACGGCATCGGGCATTACACGCACCCACGTAGCCCCAGGCCAGTGTTCAACATTGTTATCAGGAATGGGGGCTGGACCGAGCGAGCTGCCGCGTACCTGCACACCCGCGTATTCGCGCTGCACGCCGTCATGACTCGTCCGACTTGACCCATAAGGATGTACTTTCCACGTCCAGACTCCCGCAGATACGCCCCTCCGTTTCTGGTCGCTCGTGTCTGTTGTAACGCGACTACAAACGAGCCCGGTATCCGTACCAGTAGTCTACCGGGCCAAGACTGTCGCAACCGGCAGCAGCTCCCAGACACAACGGTGAAAGTGTATCGCGCCTGTGCCTAATGCGAAGCTGCACGCCATCCGAACCACTGGACCACTGATTCAATTAAAACAAGACCTCTCGCGGTAATCTCAAATGAAATCTTCGAAATCGATTCCGTTAGGTGCGTAATCCAATTTTTTTTATTCATGTATTATTATTAAAAATTTAATCCGCTTGGGAGATGAAATGTTAAAGATCGAGGAGAGAGGAAAAAAATGGACTGTTTATCGATCGCTCGACGATGGCATGACGAAACGATGCACACGCGAGCCGAGTGGGTGGCTTGTCCCTCCGCCCGATCGACGAATCGCCCAGAGTTCGAGGTATTACCGAGAGAGGATTCACCGGTTTATTTATCCGAGACGTGATCGCGAAGACTAGATGGATGGTACGGGGTGCGGGGCAAAATGGAACCTTCGGGGCAAAACGGACCACCTTAAGTGATTTTGTTTTGGGCATGAGAAAAACGTTTTAGCTGGAGCGAGGACAGTGGTTCATTTTTCCTGGTGAATGGTAAAGTGGGCGGGGCAAAATGGAACCTTCGGCGCGAAATGGAGCGCTTTTACCGTTTTGTTTCACGAGGAATCAGAAAAAAAATTCTGATTAAAACGAGGACAGCAGTCCATTTTGCCTGGTGGATGGTGCGGGGCAAAATGGAACCTCCGGGGCGAAATGGACCACCTTTACCGTTTGTTTTGTTCGCGGGGCATGAGAAGAAAATTCTGGCTAAAACGAGGACAGTGGTCCATTTCGCCCTGGTGCTCTGTATTGGCCGATCGCCTACCCTGCGTGTATTGTATACAGTGGGAGAGAGTTGTGTGCGACGAGTCTGGTACAGCTCGTCGACGCCGGTTTGCTCGATCGAGCGGAAGGAAATGCGCCGAGGTGCGCGTTCGCGGTTCTCGGCTCTTCTAAGCCCCCGTCGTCACTCCGGGACGGGATGTTTGCGTTATCGTTAGCGATGGGTTCGAGAGACGGCGAAAGAAGCTCGAGAGCAGATCGATGGGCAGAGAAAAAAAAAATTACAGTTTAAAGACGCACACACGCGAGTTGCGGGAAATGAGCGCATCGATCGAGACCGCAGCATGAACACTCGGTATTAAATGATGCCTCGGCCGAGAAACGCTCTCGAATTTGTCTCGAACTATCGAGAGCGTTTAAAAAAAATAATAATAAAAATAAATTAACTTTTTTTTAATTAACTTTTTATATTTTTATAAAAAATACTACAACACGATACATACTACTAAACCCCCATTACAACTACTATAATACTATTAGTACTATTTATCTATGCAATTACTATTATTCATTAAATTTATTATGTGTTTTATTTTTACGTCCAATTTTTTAAAATGAATATTAACAAAACATTATATTAAAGAATATTAATTGAAAAATCAAGAACCTGTATAGACACAACAGATCGTTATTTTTATTTTTAGTTATTTTTTGTCTCTTCGGTCACATAAATATTGTGACCGATTCGAGAGGCACCCGGTGGGAAAGACAGAGCTGTAAAATCGCGGATTGGTCAAGCTGCGGTTACGGTCCAGTCCGAGGGATAGAGATAGGTCGGAGGCGTATGCACGCTGGAGCTGGGACCGATAGCGATCAGAGAGCCGTATGCGTGCGGTCCTTTCGCGACGAGATTGCCGGACGAGCGTGGAACTGGAAACTGGGTCAGCGCCGCGGGATACGCGACTCCGACAATCCGGGGATTCCCCTAATTTCGAATAGAAGGCTCTCGCACGGGTGAGACACACAGCGCTCCGGGAGACAAGGCGTTAGGAAGGGTATAAAAGTCAGAGGGTTGACGAATCGCCGCTTTCCCTGACACTGTTGTATTCTTTCACGCGAACCCTGTACCGGTAATGGCCGATCAGATAAAAATCTCGGGGGCCACCCCATACAATCTCCGGCCGGTGGTCCCTTCACAGATTTTATCTCTCGTTCACACGCTCTATCGCACTCTCTTAGAATTCTTTTTTTTTTCTTTTCCGTCTCGGACTTGATGTCATTATAGAGCCTGCGACGGTTCGCTCAGCCATGAAACACTATAACAGGATGACATTTTTTAAACACGAAATCTTCTTTTCACGATGGTTCTTATCATTTCATCGACTACAGGCGTTGGATCGATCATACACAAACCTAGAATTTTATTCGAGCTCAGACACAAAATCGAAGTTGATTTGTCGTCAGAGTTTAAACTTGATTCATCGGCGAAGCTTAAACTTAAGTTTGAACTTTATCTGTCGCCAAAGTTTGAACTTAAGTTTGAACTTGATTTCTTGCATAAGGTTAAACCGAATTAAAAATATAAATTGACGAACTGTAGGGATTTTTTCTCGTAAAATTGTTTTCGAGAGCATCAACAAATATTTTAGGTAAAGCGATCTAATATCGAAGGATCGATCGGACGATCATTGAGATGTTTCTGTAACGTGTAATTTTTTTTTTGTACGAGAATGTTTCCATGTTTGGAATAAACATCGTTGTACCGCCTTCCGATCCGATTTCACAGTTAGTCGAAATTTTTGGAACGGTTCTCGCGAGAACGAGCCGGAGCACGCGCGCAAAAGCGGTTGGTCATCTCGACCAGAGGCTGCGCATAGCGGCGCAGTGTGCAAGATCATTTGGGATTAGAGGGGCGCCACGGTCACCTGCCCGCCCCTAACAGCAGACCCCCGATGGGCACGCGCGTTCCATGATCGTACGGTGGAAAATCGGTCCCGTGCGCTGCCCGATGACCATATGCTCGCTTTCCCGGAAAAACGATCCGCGCGAACTTATCTCCGCGCCGGATTGACCGGCGGGACGTTTTGCGGCGATCTTTTGCGGTTTTCATTCCTTCTCCTATTCCCCCTTCCGATGGCTCTTTTTTCTCCCGGCCCATTCTCTTTGGAAACTCGAAGATTCCGGCTAGATAGAAGAAACGAGGAGATTTTTTTTCGACGTCGTAAAAGTAACTCAATAACAAACAAAAAGAGCCTCCGACTGAGTCGGAGATCTTGGGGAGTTTCTCGACATCTCCATAAAGAAGGACGGGAGGCTCAGAGACACAATTTTGACCTTCCACTTACTTGGATTACACATAGAAATATCGTAAATATACGATTTATCTATCTAAAAATTAATAAATAAATAAAATATGTTTTTTTTATACATATTTGACTTTCTTTTTTAACCAGTCTCGCTAAAGTATCGATATCTTTGAAATGGTTTGACGGATCATTATGAAATTTGTCCAACATGTCTGGACGTCCGTGACCGATGTTGGGCAATTTTTTCATAATTTTAGCAACCTTCATTGCCGAACAATGTCTTCTTTTTTTGTTTCGCTGTTTCAAGGGATTAAAGAATTGGGTCAGACGTGAACATTTTAATGAAATTCCTTCTGATAATTTGAGGTCGAGGAAAGCGTATGCGAAGCGAAACGAAAGCGAACGGAAGTATCCCCGGTCCGGTGGTCCCCTCCGGATCTCCGGACGGGGCGATTTCCTCCTTCGCCCTTTGGAGAGTATCATTGGTACCGGTATAAAGTGAACTACCCGCTTGGCCGTTCCGATCAGCTGTCCCCGGCTCCTTCCTCTCGCGAAGAGCAGATGTCTGTGTCCCGTACGCGCAGCTCAAACTTCTCCCCTCGATCTTCGCTCGTACCCAGTTACGCAATGTACCAGAGAGACCGGGGCAAAATGGACCACGACAACATTTTCAGAAAAAATGTTCTGGAACATTCGAAGATGCTGGACGAAATACCGGGCATAATCCGCAAGTGGCTTACAACTGGATGCCTCCGAAATCCAAAAAAAAAAAATTGCCAGATCCGTGATCTTGAGGCTGAGAAGTACCCCATTTTGCCCCAAAAACCCATTTTTTCTTGTACGATAAAAATCGTTTCGAATTTAATGTTTTTAACCCGGGAGACGTTTTCGGGCGTTATATCAGACCAGGCTCTGGCAAAGTCCCGATGTAACGCTCCGAAGTTCCTACTGGGGTTGCTAAACAGGCCATTCATGGTTCCTCAGAACAACCTTTATCTCTCACCCCTCTTATACTCCAGAACAACCTTTATCTCTCACCCCCCTTTTGCCCCAAACCCCATTTTTTTATGTTCTAAAAATCGTTTTAGAATAATAACAAAATGTAATTATTTTACCCGCCAGACGTTTCTGAGCGTTACATCAGGCTCCGACCAGGTCCTGGCAAACTCCCGATGTATCGCTCCGAACTTTCAACCAGGGTTGGTAAACAGTCAATTCATGGCTCCATACTCCAGAACAACCTTTATCTCTCACCGTCCCCTTTTGCCCCAGTCTCCCCTATACATGTATCTATATTCTTAAGTCTGGCGCGCCCTTAGCCAAACGCTTATTCCCCAAATTTTTTTATTTCGTTTCCCGCCAGTACGCAGGTGAATGCCCCGAGGTAAACGCGCAGTGTCCCGAACTAGCTTCGGCGACA
Organism: Stenichneumon culpator; assembly: GCA_964017025.1. Classification (NCBI taxonomy): domain Eukaryota; kingdom Metazoa; phylum Arthropoda; class Insecta; order Hymenoptera; family Ichneumonidae; genus Stenichneumon; species Stenichneumon culpator. The sequence continues at coordinate 10,420,858 of OZ024779.1, read as the reverse complement.
CATGCAGCAACTGCAGGTAGAAACTTGCAGAGGGGGATGATGCAGCCTCTCTACGCTTCTCCCCTGTGATTTCTTTTCTTTCATCTCGGTGATCTTCTCCTCTCGAGCGGATCGAAGACGCGCGCCCGCCAAGGGCGCGCTACAGCCCTTGCAGCATCGAGCGCGCGTTCTTCCCTGGCGAGACCGTTTCTAAACGAGGCTGCAGACGAGGAGCCGACGCGCTTGAACCTGACGAGAAATTTCGTTACATCGTATGGAGGGTTGAAGGATTTTTTTTTTTTTTGTTTCGTTCGAAAGATTCGTTGCAGGTAGCCGCGATGTTGTTCGCACGGATAACGCGCGTCCCGGCGAAGCTAGATTAAGAAAAAAAAAAATTACTGTCGGGACGCGAAAGTTTTGAGAGGGTAAAATAAATTTCGTATAGTTATGGAGCTCGTTGGCTTCGAGGGAGCGAGATATTTAGAAAATTAATTCACCCTCTTCGGCGACCCTTGACCGAGATCCTGAGACGGTCCGCACGGTTTAGTTCTAGTTCGGGCGTTACGACCGAGCGAAATTCGTGCGATGCAAAACAGAGCCGTTATAACTGGATAAAGTTTAGTCTAATCTTTATGTTTAGGGTCATCGAGCATTTAACTTGGAGAGCCTGCAATTTCTAAATCGACCGACGAATCAATGTTGCTCTTCATCAGAGATGTTGATCACATCTCTGATGAAGTCGTATCGATTTCACTACAAACAAGCCAAGAAATATCGACTTCCGGCAAAGTTATGCGTCTACGAAGTTTTAGAGCGTTTTTACACGTACAGTCTGCGTTTGTAATTTCGGGGCTAAACTGTAGGTAGGCAGCGAGGAATAAAACAGCGACGAAGTTCCATGTCCATTGAGAACGGTCTTAGGAATTTCATCAGGCCGGTGTAGCGCAAAGTTTCAAGAAAAAAAAAAAAAAAAAAAAAAAAAAAAATACGGCAGGTCCTTCTGGGGGTTTCGGATGCTAGTGGTGCTGTTGCGCACAAAGGAAGTCGTCGGGGATGAAGCCGGCGCGAGTCCGGGTATCCCTGACCGAGTAAGAATGAAAAAAAAAGAAGAAAACGAAGCGAGACGGAGCGACAGGGCACTAAGAAGCTGCAGTGATTCTTTGAACGTTCTGCTCTCCTCCGGTGCTCCTACAAAGGGGCCTTGCGCTACGGCATAGCTATGTGTACATACATACATACATACATATATACGATATATGTATATAGGTCCATGGCGCGTTCCCTCGGGCGTCTATTCACCGTAAAAAAAGTGGAAAGAAAAACGCCGGTACCGGTGGTGCACGAGAGCACCACCAGCCGCATTCATTGAAGATCAACGAAATATCCGCGGCATTGTCGTAGCTCGCCTTACCGAGACAGAGGTGCTCAAAAAAATAACGAATCGTGCTGTTATTTATGTCAATCGACTAGACTGTATAAGTGATGTCGTACGTAAAAACGTCATTTCCGGTTTAAAAGTCTCGGTTATTGACCGGATAGATTTTCAAACCGGAAGTGACGTTTTCCGATATGATGTGACTTCCGCTCAACAACTGAGATTTTCAAACCGGAACTGCCGTTATCCGTTATGATGTGACTTTCGGTCGACAACTGAGATCTTCATACCGGAAGTGACGTTTTTCCGTATGACGTCCATACTGGTCGAAAAAAGAGATTTTCAAACCGGTGATGTTTCTGGCATGACGTCACTTCCGGTTAAATTCTGAGATTTCAAATGCCGTCACAACGACATTTTTCTAATTTTTCTGTTTGACGTCAATTCCGGTTTAGAGGTGAAATTTTTACACCGGCGACTTTGCTACTACTCGAGTTCAAATTTTATGAGCAGCATCCCCGCTCTCTGTTCCGCATAATCTCCATTCTTATAAATCGACGGTTACAAGTTTCGTTCTGCTCCACCTGTGCCTTCGCGGGCCGTGAAAAGTATCCGTTTCCTCGATGAATGACCAGCAGCGAGAAGTTGCAAGGGAATCCAGCGTCAGAAAGAGCAATTCGGAAAGAGGACTGCCTGGCTGTGTTGGCCTTAAATACGTTTTAAAGACTGCATCCCGGAGAGGCTCGCGCGCTAAGAAACTCCGCAACGACCCCTGCAACGAGAAGCGTCATGGACCCTCGGTGAAAATTCGTCACGGACACTCGAGAGGGTTTCTCGTTCTCCGGTGGCTTCTTCTTCCTAGGAAGAAGAAGAAAAAGAATGAGAGCGCCCGGTCTTGCCCGACGGACTGCGACGGCTTTTCACTGAAACGTTCAATGAGACCGTACCGAAAAATCGTCCTGCGGTCGTTGTGTTCGAACTGTCCGTCGTCATTTGTACCGCGCAAACCTCTCACGCCCGGAAAATACGGAGACACCTGGTCGGTCGTAAAAGTGAGAAAAAAAAACAACATTTGAGACAAAGTGGCAAACAAAAAACCGTAATGGAATTTAAAAAAACATTATGATCCTATCTTGATCAAGTGAAGATAGGATCATAATTAGAAAGTTGTGCTGCAGATAAAGAAATACAAATAGACGGGTATTAAAATGTTTTTTTGTTATTTTAATCAAACAAGATGCAGCTTTTTATTTTTATTATTTAAAAATTTTATTTGAAATGCCTATCAAGATAACGTCAACGAGAATCTTCTGCTGAAAAAATTTTTGTCCGGGCTGCCGTGGAGCGAAGGGGTTTCGTTGAGTGCTGCGAGGAAAAAAAACACTCGGAAAAACAGAGCAATAGGTAACAGTTTGAAGGAGAATGAAGAAGATGAGTCCCGTGCGTTGCGGTGTGTACAAAAGGATTCACCGGCGACCAGGTAGTTGTTGTACACGTAACGCACAGGGACAATGGGGCGTCCGGAGAAAGAAAGAAAATAAAGAAGAAAAGCCGGTGAGCAACAGGCTCAGGAAAGCGGGAATCACCCGAACAGACATCAGCACCCTGCGCTCTCCGGGTCTTACTCAGGTACCTTGTTTGCAACCTGATTATCCACGTCTTGTTAAACAACAAGGATGCCAGCCATGAATTTTCGGCTGCGAGATCAAACCTGCTCGGAACGAAACAATAGTTGACCCAAACTCGAACATTGAATTAAATTCCTACAGTAAATTCGGGCTGCGTTCTGTATTTAAAAAATACACTTTACGGCCAAACTTCGAGAATAAATTCGGACGGGGGTTGCGCTACAAATAAATAATTAAATGCCAAAATATTAATACGCAAAATGCAAAAATGCAAAAACGCGTATTTAGTTTTTTTTTCGTACTTCGGTTAATAAATTCGCGCTTCATTTTATATTTAAAAAATACAGGCCGAGTTCTACGCTGAGAATAAATAAATAAGTGCCAAAAGGCAAAGATGTAAAAACACAAAATTCAAAAATGCGGAATGAATAAACGCATGTTGAATTTCTATCAAATGCAAAAATTCGTTAATAAATTCGAGCCGGCTTCTACAGTAATCGATAAAAATAAACCCAAAAATCATTGACGAACGAAAATGAAAATCCCAAGTAAGTAAAACAGCCACAGGAATTACCGACTATCTAACGCAAATTTCTTTCTTCCCCTCGTGTGCGATTCATAATCTCAGTCGTTTGTTTTTCGTCTCCGTCGCGTCCGGAAACCGGCGAGAAAAATTTCATCGCTATCTCAACGGCGAAAGTTTAAGATATTTGCCATGGACAGTGTCCACACTAGTTGGAAAACCCGGCGCGACACTTCGAGACGAAACATATTTGACAAACAGGATTACGACACGTTTCCTCTCGTGCGCGCTTTAGGTAAAGTAAATCCGCCACTTTCGGATGCGGGCTGACCTTTGAAACGGTTAAACATCCACGGCGCTCGATGACGAACGAAAGCGACCCAGGAACCTTCGAGAATTTTTCAATACACAAACAAGGAATATGAAAGTGCACGGGCAAATGAAAACCTGCGGTCGGGGTTGATCCGTGGCCCGGGACGGTACAGGAGGAATTATACACATTGCCCGAGATAAGGCAGCGATGGTCCAAACTGGATAACGTCGAAGATTGGAAAGCTTGGAAAGGCCCTTCAAAGATCCAGATAAAAACGACGATCGTCCGATAGCCGCTCCATCAGACATGTTTGCGTAATTTCTGAACGAAGAAAAATTCCACTTCTAATAAGTAATTATTAATAACGCATGAATCAGCGCATCATAATCGCATTTGTCGACCGTTGAAGGTTGTTATGTAGACGGCTTGACTGCACCTTGAATTGTCAATTGTCTGTCGGCGAATCGCCAACGAACCAGGTGGGTGGTCGCTAAATTATGGTCATGAGGATTATTTGATAAAAACGATGATTGTTCGACAGCCGCTCTATCAGACATATTTGCCAAATTTCTGAACGAATACTAATAAGTAATAACTAATAACGCGTGAATCAGCGCACGTTAATCGTGTTGCCAGCCATGAGTAACGAGGACTTCTCTTCCTCCTTGAGGGTTGTTATGCAGATGCTTTACCTGCACCTTGAATTTTCAATTATCTCTCGGCAAATCGCCAGCGAACCGGAAACAGGCGGGAGGTCGCTCGAATTGCGGCTCTGACGATTATTTGATTTTCCGTTCGACCGCGGGGTGTCCAACGAAGAGTCCAAGGACCGAGTCTTGGCGCGGTAAAAGTCTCACGAAAAATCTGACTCATCGGCGATGAGTCCGACTGTCAAACAAACGGGCTTTGCTCGATGAGTCGACCAACTGTGCCGAACACGTCCAATGAAGCACTGTTCACAGTTTACAGATCTAGATTCGACGAATAAAAATCATCGAATCGACGCGCACGCGGCACTGAGAGTCCGGCACGATCTCGGTTCCCGGGGCACTTGAAAAAACGGCTCGGCCAGCCGTGAGAGATTGGCTTAAACTTTCGTTTGATTCTTTCGCGTTTAGTCATTTTTTATTTAAAATCAAAAATCAAAAAGACAATGAACCGCTAAAGAAAACATGTTTGACTGTTATGTTCGGAACAAAAAATTAATACATCATTGAGAAATCAAACATGAATAAATTTCAATTTTCATAAAATCAAATTTGACTATCAAAGTGCGAAAAATCACTCTCGGGATAATCGGAAACACAATAGTTGTAATTGATTGAACAACCGATAAGATTTTTTTTTAAGATAACTATTAATTTCGGATTAAAAAATTAGTAGATCATTAAGAAACCGAATTTGTTTCAATTTTCATTTATATAAAATTAAATCGGACGATGAGGCAACGAAAAATTACTGTCGGGATAATCGGAAAGCCCAAAAGTTATAATTGATAGAACAATTAAGAAAACAAAATTATTTCATCTGTAGTTTCATCTCTCGCGTGCTTCACTCTATCTTAAAAAAAAAATCCAATAAATTGCACAGCGTGTTAGGGGCGCGATACACCGGTTACCCAACGAATGATCTACCTGCGCGATATTTTACGCGTGTAAAGTTTAACGTGTATTCGAGACTTCTACGACGTTACATATATGCATCGAGCCTTGAGCGTCGGACCTTCTTCTTGGCCAACCCGGTTTTTCCGGTGGCGCGGACAACAGCAGTTCCGGCCTACCCTTAATTTTTTTTTCGTGTAATATATTACGAGCCTAAGAAAGAGAAATACATATATATATATATAGAAGGGGTGCGAATAAGACTACACATATAGCGAGGCAGAAGGGTGCTGCGGCCTTTTTCGTACCTTCTTTTTTTTTTTCTCTCCATATCCATGTATACCATGCACTTAATTCTTCCGCAGTTCGGCCACACGAAAAGTGGCCCCGGCAGTTTAATGTATTACGGCGAAGTAGAGTGAGAGACTGGGCGCGTTCGCCGTTGTTTGAACGACGAACCGAAAGTAGTGTGTTATACACCTGGTAAAAGGGGAGGGGAAAAACCAGGTACGATTATTGTCTCGCCGCAGAGAATCACAACCACGGGTACCAAATCTTGCGCATTCCTCAGGTAAACGAGACGCGAAAGGATATTTTTATTTTCTAATCGGACGGATAATCGAAACTACACGCTCGATTTAATTCCGCCGCACATCAATTTTTAGACAACGTTTGAGAAATTAAAAATTAAGGAAATAAAGACTTTGATCTTCAGCAACATTACGCAAATCCAAGTGCATGTAGAATTATTATTATTATTATTGTTGTTGTTATTATTATTCCTTAAAATATTAGTCTAGCATTGATGGTTATGTTCTTTTTCTGATGTGATATTATTTAATTCGATGTTATTATATATATTATTATTAGATGACATTTAACGTATTAAAAATTAAACAAAAGAAATCTTCGATTTTCAGCAACATTACACCAATTCAAGTATATATGTATGGAGAATTATTATTATTAGCAACATTAATATTGTTGTTTTTGTTATTATTATTATTATTATTATTATTTCTTAAAATATTATTCTGACATGTTTATTTTTTTAATTTCTGATGTGATATTATTGAATTTAAAGTTACGAAGAAGAAGTTGGAGGCACAGTCGGTGCGTAGTTTTTGGATGGAAGAGGGTCGGCTCGGTGATGGGGAGGTTATTTTTTCCTCCCCTTCTGGCAACCTCCCGGGCAATCCCCCGGGAGTGCGCACATGCCTTTCGGTAGCCGGCGGCGGCATCGTCGTCGGGGCCCGAAAAATGGGTCCACGACTAGTCTCGGTGGGGCCGCTCGCATATGGTGTGTGGCATAAAACATCCAGCGGTAATAGCCAGGTGTTTCGGAAAGGTGAGGCTCTCCTCCATACGCCTCTCTCTCTCTCCCCCTCTCTCTCTCGCTTCGCTCTTTTTCCCCCCATGTGTAGCCTCTCGATGCGGCACAAAAAATAAACCAGCTTCCTTCCGATGGGGCGACTACCGGCGGCGATGCCGAGGAACACGTACGCGCGTACATGCATACACGCACGATGATGAAGGAGCCGGCCCACCGGGTCGTATCGCCACGCCGTTAATGTCGCTCCTTCCTGTTCTCCCTCTTCACCTTTTAGCGATCCTCTTCCGACTCGTTATAATTACATCGCGGTATTTATTACCGTCCACTTAGACCCACGGACGGGTAGCGTCGAAACGATTAAACCTTCGCTCGGTTTAAACAGGGACGAGAGACTTCAGCTCGTATCGGAGAAAAAAAAATCGGTATCGAAAAATCAGAACGTATGGATCGAATTTTTTTTGCATCAAATCCAATCCAAAAAAAAAAATGTTGGACTCCGTAATTCGATGTACTTTTTCGTACCGAGCACGAGTCCAGCGTCGTTTCTGGACCAGAGTCAAAGTTGGCATTCCCGTCGAGACAGTATTTCTTTATATAATTTTTTCCTATTTATTTCGGCACAGCTAAAGTTCCTCGTACGAGTCTTCCACCTTCAGGCTCCTGCCAACTCCCCGGACGAATTGATCAACGACATACTTTCAATTATTCCCCTACACCTCGTAAATATTCATTCAAATGCACGACGCCCTAATCAGAGAAAAATTGATCGTAAAAAAAAAAAAAAAAAAAAAAAAAAAAAAAAAAAAAAAAAACACAAGAATAACTCCTCTCGACTGTTTATACATCGAAATGTGAACGGAGAAAATCGAGGGACAAGCGTGACACAGTGCGCTGGCCTGGATCAAGGCCCCGGCGTGACGCAGCAATATCCTTTCGCTGCTTTCTCTGATCCTCGTCGACTTCCTCCGTTTCCTCTTCGTCGTCCTCTTCGCGATTCGCCCCTCCACGCGAATCGCGAGTCGCGTGGCTCTCTCGATCGGTCGAACGCGGCGTGCTGCCCGCAGCTTCGCGAAGTAGGTACGAAATCTTGGTTCATTCTCGACGGACTGCGGAAGAGAGAGGGCCCCGGTATCGACGATCCTCGATCGACCCGCGGGAATACCGTTAGCCTCGCGCAAAGGGATTTTACACGCGGGGCTACGGTAACGCACCGGGTCACGTACACACGGCGAGCAAACTTCGCTCCTCCGATTCCCTTCTTCTTGCAGCGGTTAAACGTCGGTCCCGTGAAATTTTACGAGTCGCCCGCAGGATACGCACGGCGGACTTACCGGCAAGCGCCTCCCGGGATTTCCCGACATACCTGACATTTTTCGATAGCACGTACCAGACTCCGATTGAGTCCGGGGCGATAGCACGTGCTGCGCAACTCTCGGGCCTCAAAGCTCTTCCTCCGTGCTTCACGCTGATGGGTGTTAAATTTAATTTAAAGAAATCTCGGATCTTATAAATTATGAGAAATGGAATCTTTTTGGTATCTTCGATTTTCGGTGATGAAGGATGATAAACGATTTTTTTTTACATGAATTAATACCTATCGATACCGTCATGTTTTTTTATCGATCAAATTTCTATCGAAGTTACGAAATTTTTACGCAACATCGGATATCAAAATATCTTCGATGTTTCCGATAGGTCGGTAATCGATAATCCATCATTTTTTTCGAGCACCCAAGATGAACCAACATCATCGAATTTCCTCATAACAGTTATCCTCGCGCATTAATGTGAAAAATGCTCATTTAAAATGCTCATTTAACCAATTCCAACGTACTTTAATTTCCATGAAATCAAGATTGTAAGCAAGACGTTGCGAATAATGTTCGAATTCATCGGGCCGAATATCGGTCGGCGGTTGGCGGTGCGCGGGCGAGCGGAAAGGGAATAATATCGGTGGGGTCCATCACGCACGCGTGCCCGCCAGAGTCTGCTCGATTGTGCCCCGGCTCGTTCGGGTGTGTGCCTGAATACGGATGTGTGTGTGCGTGTGTATATGAGTGTGGGTTCCAGCACGCGTGGGCGATGCTGCGGCACGCGACACGACCGTTACGTTCGAAACTGGCACCGGAGGGGTGCGTGCTGAGGAAGGGAGATCGACGAAGGGATAGACGGTGTGTGTGTGTCGTATCCGCGTGTGTATGTGTGTGTGTGCCGAAGCGAGCTAACGAGTGAGAGGGAAGAAACGTTTGAATGAGAGAAGGGGGAAGCTCTCGAGGGGCGGAGGGGGGAGGGGGAATGGTGAACAGAGCGAGAAAGACACGCTGAACTTCAGGAGGGGAACTACGCCGGATCGCAACGCTCGCGCACCGTCACCCGGCAAACATAAAAGAATTTTTCCATCCAGGCTTTATCTCCTTTTCGCCAGATTCCGAAACAATCTACCATTAATCTTTGGCCTTAAAAAATAAAAATGTTGATATCCGTACCGTTTTTCCCGAAATTCTAGCACCCGATGAGCTTCCCCGCCTTCAATAGCGGAGCCCGCGTTTCGGAACAATGGGACTCCAGCTTCAAAAGGCGGTATCTCGAAAACCACGCCGCGGATTCAGCTCGCTAGCCTCTTTATTTGAAGCGCAAGCTTCACCCTTCAAACCGGTACCCAACTACCCAGCTTCGGTACTTTCGGAGATAACATTCTTCTAAAAAGTCCATCAGAAGCGACATCCGGATTCCCAACTTTCGGTCCATCGGCTCTTCTCTCAGTCGCTGACTCTCGGGACAAAATTGTCCCTAAAATCATCTCTCGTCAATGAGACTGCATCCGGCGGTGCGATTTCCCGTCCATCTACGACGGAAACGGTACGAAATATCCCGCGAGATGAAGGACGCGTACGAGCTTTCGGAAGGGGGGCGCGGCTGAGTGGGGGGCTTCACGGGCGAGCATCTGCCCGGTGGATGCGAACAACGCGTACGTCTCGGGTGCGAGAGACATACAGCCCGGAACAATCGTCACACTCACGAATGCGTCGTACACGAGAAGAGCGAGCGAGAGGAGAGAAACAGAGGAAGAGAGAGAAGTCGGTGAGCGGCCCGATGCCGCGTCGCCGTCGTGGTGATCGGGGAACAGGTAAGGGGCCACTACACGGTGAATCTGTTGCCGCCGCCGGGTTGCTGGTGGTGGTAGGACAAGTAGAAAATACTTGGCCGGCAGCGATGGTGGGGCGCAGAGGGGGGGGGGAGGGGGTTTAGCCCAGGCATAGCGGTGAACCGTGGTGTCCCCGCGAGGGCACGGAGGGGGACAAGACAGATGCCCGTTCGCCGATTGGTCGACGGCCCGCGACCGTCCGTCCCCCATTGGAGTTGAGCGCGGGGCCCGTGGGGCCAGCATTGGCCTGGCAGCACGTGCGGGCCACCTGCGGCCCAGCGGTGGGGGCGACTGCTTATAAAAGGACCGCGCGTGTCCCCCTGCCAGTCAGAGACCGGCTTGCAGCCGAATCCGAGACATCGTCGAACGCTCAGTCAGCTTGTATCTCAAACTGACTCAGTACGCGAAGTTTATTCGAAACGGATTGAAAATAATATATATATATATATTATACGAGATTAATATCGATGTGTGTAAAAAGTGCAGTGACCTGTCGATGATCTTCAGCGAGAATTTGGATTATTACTGAAGATATTCTCGAGGTTTTTTTTTTTTTGATCGATTTTTTATGTCGAGAAAAATTGATCGACGGTGACAAAACAGTGAAAAGAGCGGTAGAACGAGAGATATATTGCGAAGGTGACTGAACGGCTGTGAAACCTCCCAAGACTTGGATTACCGGGAGGGCGGAACACCGCTCGTCGCGTTTAATATTTCGTTCGTCGTCTATTGAAAACACATAATAATTTCATCATGCTCGTCGAAGAGACACCGAGGAGCTTCGTCAAGAAGAACAACAGCTACAGTCACTGCCCGCTCAAAAAGCGGCCGGTGCACGTCATGCTGTACGACGACGTCCCAGAGGCCGTCAAAGGTAAGCATCGATTTACAAAAACCCAAAAAATTCCACCATCTTTCGAATCTAAAAAAAAAAAAAAAAACGAAGAAAAAATATTAAAGTCAACTTTCCGAAATCTTTCAAAGTAAAAAAGAAATACAAAGTCTAACGTACCATTTCCATCTTTTGTGCTTGCAGAAGAGATAATCGACGTCGTAACGGACGATATCCCGGAGCCTGAGAATCTCTCGACAAAGCCCGAGGATCTCAGCAAAACGGCGAAGAAGCTTTGCGTCGCGCCATCGAGATCGCCGTCGCCGGTCGTCCCGATACCGGAAGTTCATCTCCGTTCGCCGATCCATCACCAGCAGCAGCCTCAACAGCCACAACCGCATCACCCCCAAATCGCCGTACCGGTCCACCCGCAGCATCAGCACAGTGCATCGTACCCATCCAAGCCGCAGACCCCGCCGCACGGTCTCACAGCCGCCGTCTACCCGATCGTCAAGAAGGAGCGCGTCGAGGTGATTCAGCACGACGGATCGGCCTCCTCGACCGCGATAGCGCCCTCCGCGCCTCTGCACTTCATGGCAGCGAAGTCTCCCCTGGAGCCCTTGAACCTGAACACCCCGGTCGAACCCGTCCCACACTACGCCACCCCGGCCTGGGCCAGATCTGCTCCTCTTTATCCACCCCACTATCTTCCTTACCCAGCAGCCTACCGATTCCCTCATCACCATCCCGGCGCCGAACTCTATCCGGCCTATCCTCTGCCCGCCTATCCTCACTCCTCACCGGAACACGCTTCCGTCTCGCCACCGCCACACGCCGCCCTCACCTGCCCGACGATACAGCGACCGATCGCCAGGACTTACAACCACCACTGGGCCACGGCCTCCAGTCCGGACCACTGCGGCCTCTCGCCCACCAGCTCCATCGGCTACGGTTCCCTCCGATCGCCGCCGCCGGTCACTCCCGAGGACCTCTCCTCTCCCGGAAGCGACAGCGGAAGATCATCCGCGGGCAGCACATCGGCCGGAACAACGATAATCGGCATGAAGATCGATCCAACCGTCCACACGAGTCCCATGGAGAATTCCCACTCGGCATCCTCCACGTCTTCCTCGTCGTCCACCACCTCACCGAGATACCAGTGTCCTGACTGCGGGAAGTCGTACTCGACGTACTCGGGTCTTTCCAAACATCAGCAGTTTCATTGCGCCGCGGCTGAAGGACAGACCAAGAAGTCGTTTTCCTGCAAGTACTGCGAGAAGGTCTACGTCAGCATGGGAGCCCTCAAGATGCATATCAGGACTCACACTCTGCCGTGCAAGTGCCATCTCTGCGGCAAAGCGTTCTCCAGGCCGTGGTTGCTCCAGGGACACATCAGAACTCATACTGGCGAAAAACCGTTCAGCTGCCAGCACTGCAATCGCGCATTCGCTGATCGCAGCAACCTCAGGGCGCATCTTCAGACTCACAGCGACGTCAAGAAGTACTCCTGCACGTCATGCAGCAAAACCTTCAGCAGGATGTCGTTGCTCACTAAACATCAGGAGGGCGGATGTCCTGGAATGAACGTTCCCATCGGCTACGGATGCTGAGTTGGTTTCTTTGGTTCCTAAAAAAAAATACGCAAAAAAACAACGAAACGAAGAGGATAAATATTGGAGTGCCTTAAGAGATAAAGAATGAGTGCGACGGGAGTACAAAAAAAAAAAGACAAAGTGTGTAAATATGTAATTTTGATTCTATTTTTATCGTATATATTGACTATGAAGGGAAAACAATTTCGAGAGTGAGACGGAAAGAGACGATCGGGGTAGAGAGAGTTTTATAGTTTTTATATATGCGGGGACGAGATCGAACTAATCGGAGTTTTTATTGAAGCAAAATAATTTGTACTTAGGGTTACGGCGAAGAGTGTTTAGTTTCTTTACACGATATTTTTCTTTGCCTATTTTTTCTTTCTCTTGCGTTTTTCTTTTAAGTTTTTTTTTTCTTGATTTCACCGCTCGATGCGGTTCCGTGAAACTGCCGTGCCATTATTCACAAATTCCAATTCGTGTTTATCTTCTTCGGATTTTTTTTTGTATTTTGAAAAGAAAAAAATCAAGTAAGTTTCTCGTGTATTATACATATCGGTCTGCGACGATGATCGTAATTATTTCTTAGTAATTTATGTTTCGTAGGTATTAAGGATTCTTTTTCATAGTCGTTTCGTGGATAACAATCGTGCACCAAAGTGTCTCGCGAAACCAGCACGGTATTCGATTTCTTCTTATCTTCGTAATTTTATTTCATTGTCCGTTTGTAAATATTTGCCCATCGCGCGCGCGCACGAATATATATCTAGACTCTAGATAACTTAAGTATTAAAGGTGTGTGAAAATCGCGATGTCGGCGACAAAACCACCTTACCCAACTTCTTTCGTTCGTCCGTCAAATGAGGAAAAAATAATGTTTTTTTTTGCGTTTATACATTAAGTTACTCGATGAAACTAGTCACTGTATTATATTATATATATATAAATATATTATATATATCTACGAAGGTGCGAAAGAGAGAGATAGTGAAAGGCGTGAAAAGACAACAAAAAAATTTAATAAAAAAGCAGACTCGAAACGAGTCCTTTTATCGAAACTATGATTTATCAACTTTTTTTTTCATCGAATCCCCCCTCAAATCAATCCTCTCTCTTTCAAAATAAAAAATATAAAATAAAAATCAAGATAGATATCCGAACGAGCGGAAAATCCGCCGTTCGACTAAACACGTCAGACTCCGAGGGGGACGACGATAATTATATATTATATTTTGTTTTCCTCTTTCATCTCTAAGAATTTTTGTAAAGACAAATCTCTCTTTTCTTTAACTCTAAATACGAAGAGCATAGATATCGCCTATATATAGAGAATACTATTTTATACGAAATAAATAATGCATCAAGCCATAAATGAAATATATCTTATTATTCCACGAAACCCCCTCAAACACCTTTCCCAAAAAAAAAAAAAAAAAAAGAATAATAATTTTAACCAATCGATCAAATTCAATTTCAAAGTTTGAAGTCCAAGCGTAAAAAATTTTTATTAAAAAACTTAATTAAAAAAAATGCATTCCAAATTGAAATTGGTGAAGCAAAAAATATTAACCGAATCGATCGAAGTTAACTTCCAACTTAGATCTCCGAGCGACACATTTTTTACTTAAAATCTTTAATTTAAAAAAAAAATGATTTCCAGATTGAAATTAGTAAAAAAAGAATGCGGCTTACGATTTATCGGAGTCAAAACTCGATTCATTCGTCACTTCCATTCATTTCTCGTCGGAGCATGAGTTCCTGTATAGCTCGCGAGGACGCATGCGTCTTGTAGTACAGAGCGTAGTACAATTACACAAAGCTCTTTAGCGCCCGAGCAAACAACATATGGCTGGGTACGTGAAACGAGCGAGTTGCGCCCTGACGGTTGCCACTCGGCGACCGTGCGGAGTTCGATTCATTGCCTCGCAATGGGCTACCTGCAGCAGCACATACAGCCCGTATCGAGTCCCACGCGCTCTCGCCTCGCTGGTTCCCTCGACGCGAAACGATTCAATCGCCTTTGGTAATGCTCCTGCTGCCGCTGTTACGGCTGCAGCCGTGGCTGCTGGTCGCTCGAAAACTTCGTCTCCGAGAATACAATCCCATATGGGCAATCGAGCGACCATTGCTGCCGGATTAGCCTGGTAACGAGATCAAACAACAAGGGATGCTGCGCGCACCCTTCATCCGTTCCACGGACCCAAATATTCGATGAATTTTTGTGTCAATATCTTCGCCGCTCGGCGAAGCGAATGACAAATTCAAAAAATTCAATTTCCATTCGAGCACTTTTAACACTTAGCCATTAATTTTTATTATTTTGATTTTTGTGCTCAATTTTTGTGGAAATTTAAGGGTGCGATCGAAGGGATGATAAATAGGGCTTTTGTACAAATTCCACAGTTGTCTTCGAAGGGAATTAAATTATGTATATATAAATATTTTCGTACTTGCAAATCAATTGTTTTTTAAGTTTCATAATGTGGTCCTTTAAAGTTACTTTTTTAGGTTCTTTTAGCGATTATATTTTTCGATGAAAATGTAATTAAGTACAATTCTTAATTGATTTAAATTAATTATTCTCACATTTAAAAATTAATAATCCTTTCACGGTCTTCCAAATTTCATCTTCGACCCAAATCTTACACTTTAGTTATTTTTCTACAAAGTATTCAAATGTTTTCACCAAACCCTTCTATAAATTTATTGAATATTCCTCTCGATGTTTCGTGTATTCGGGAAAAACGATCGAGTTTACCTGCAGGGAACACTCCAGCAGGTGGATTATTGTGGGATAATAACGATTAGCGCGGAACCTGTAAACGAGTACCGCGTTCGATTCTCGTCCCTTGCAATATTACGACCGCCACCAGTATTATTGCTGCTACCATCGCCAACCATCCCCCGGATTTCATTGTACCCCGAGGCTTAACGAGGTCCAACCAAGAGCCAACTCACCCTAATCACGGGTTCCTCTTCCTTCAATCCATTTCCTCCATTACTCCATTCGTCTTCGGCAACGCCGTTTCTGTTTCGGCATAGAAATCGAGAGGTCAGCAACGGTTCCCGGGGGGTCGTGCATTCGCCTCTTCATTCATTCTCACGGACAGGTGCCCACTTTTAAATTTCCAACAATTTTCTCTTCATCTTCTTACTTTTTCTTCTTCGATCCCAACTATGACTAGTATATTGTCGTCCAAGTAGGAAAGAAAGCGAATAGTGTTGGTGTGAATGCACTTGCCCTTGAATACAGCCAGAACAATAAATTATTTGACGGACGCTCCGCATATAAATATTTATTTTATTAGAATAAATATTTATTTTTCATTAACTAAATGTTTATTGTAAATCAAATAAATATTAATTTTATTAAAATAAATATTGATTTTAAATCGAATATATATTTATTTTAACCAAACGAATATTAATTTGCGGCTGCCCGTGAAGTAAATTATGTGTCTGAGTGTAGATTATTTTCCTCGTTGCTTTTACGGGCTACTCGATCGAACAAGTGCAGGTATCTTGACGAGGTCCAACCAAGAGCCAAGTCTCCCTAATCACGGATTGCTTCCTTCTTTTTACTTTCAATCCAGTTCCTTCTTACTCCATTCGCAACGCCATTTCTGTTTAGGCATAGAAATCCAGAGGTTGGCAACCGTTCTCGGGGAGTCGCGCATTCGCCTCTTCATTCATTCCCACGGACAGGTGCCCACTTTTAAATTTCCAACAATTTTCGACAATTTTCTCTTCATCTTCCTCTTCATCTTCCCACTATTTCTGCTTCCTCGGTCCCAGCTGTGACCAGGATATTGTCGTCCGGGACTGTGCGGGCCTGACCACCGACACCGAGACGGTCTCGTTGGAAACGGAGACGAAAGTGAAAAGCAATGAAAGAAGCCGAGTAGGAAAGAAAAAGCAGCGGAGGGAGCGGCGTAAACCGTGTTGGTCTCAATAGCCTCGGTTCACTTGCGCTCGCATACACTCTTTTCTTCGATGCTTTTACGAGCTCCTCGATCGAACAGGTGCAGGTGCCGCTCCCGGGGGACAGACGGGGTCCAAAGCGGACCATTCTTTGCACATCGCCAGTGCACAACTGAACGCGCATATACCGCACTATGCTGTATACACAGACTTTGAGACGCGAGAACGAGACCCGTCCGGTGACAAAAGAACGGCGGTAATACGCGCCGAGTTCTCGCAAAAACTCCGAAAGGAAACGGGAGACTGACCTAGGCGTTTCCTCCGAGAATGATCCCTCCTCGCGACCGGTGCATACTTTGGGCACGATTATTTATCGTTTTAATGTAATTTTGTTTATTCGTTTTTATTTTTATCAAAAATATAAAATATTTATTTTATTTAAAAAAAATGTATTATTTGTCCTTTTATTGAAAAAGTTTCGCTAGTATCATAAATATTTAGACCCGAGTATGAATCATTGGTATTATAAATATTGAACTAAACTAAAAAAACGGTGCAGAAATCGACAGATAAATGGAAATTTAGTCAGTAGCTTTGTAACTGCGCCGACCTGCGACGCGACCAAGATTCGACGATTCTTTTGTAAAGTCTACCGCGAAGAAACATCCGTTTGACTAATTTGATACGCATATCCTCTCACAGGCGTAAATCTCGGCCGCGATCGATCCGTCCGTCGAACTCACGGTCGCGATTTTGCCGAGCGCGAGACAGACTCGTCCCGGAATCTTCCGTCTCGCGCCGATCTCTTCTCTCCTTCGCGGGCAAAACCAGTCGGTCGGTGATCGCGTGGTGACCGCCTCCCGCGCTCGATCTTTCCGCAACCCCCGATCTCCCCCCTCGGTGCACGCGGCGTTGCACCGTAGTACGTGCATGCGCTCACCGCTCAATGCATAACTCTATTTACATACTTGACCTCGGGTTGGTTGTATCGGTACTTCTGTCCGGCGAGCACACGTATATCGGCCGGTACTCAACTTTCGAACAAACCTTTTCGTCGAGTTCTATCGTAATTAGTGCCCGAGGGGAGGAATCAGCTCCGCGCATGCGCGCAGCGTCGAAAATCGAACGGACGGAAAATTTGCCTCGCAGTCAATGAATAGCTGCGCGCCGTATGATCTGAATACAAATGACTCTCGGGGAGAAATATTCCCACGGCTCTCCGTACAGCTGCGGCCGCGGCCGCTGGATGAAAAGACAAAACGGCCGGGGAACACTCGAAGCTCTGACCCGGCGGACCGCGGATCGATCCCGCTCCGATCCGATTCATGACTTAAGTTTCAATAAGAAACTGTCGTGATGAGAGCGACGAGGAATCGCCGGGGAGAGGCACACCTGACCAGCGATAACCAACGAGAGAGGCCTTTCAACGCTTCCCGGAAGAACTCGTGGTTGTCTTCTTATTCTTGTTTTTCTTTTTTTTTTTTTTTTTTGCTGTTCTTGTTCTTCTCTGGAAGCCCGCTTAATTGTTCCACGCCGGTACGTGCCCCATTGTGCCGGTGCCGATAGCGAGATCGCGAGGAACTCTCGGCTACCGGACTCTCGCACGATTTCGCGCGCCAGGTGTACGTGCGCTGGAGGCGGAGAGCTGAGGATTTAATCGGCCGCACGGTTATTGGCCGTAACTTTTTAATGGCTCGATGAATCGACGCGAAATTTGCACGACATCTTCGGAACATCGATACCTTCGGTTGGGAATTTTTTTGGATTTTTTACGAGATCCGAGGGAAATTTGGTTGTTGCATTTTTGTCGATTCAAAGTTTTAGGTAAGCCAAAAAAAATATTTAGAAAATTTAAATTACCGGTTTAATTTTTTGTTCGCATTCTCCGGCTAACGACTGGTCAGCGGCCGTCGGCTGTATTATAGTATTCTCCTCGACGGTGTAACGTACCTCGGGTGAGATGATACTCGATATTGAGCGAGAGACGCGAGACGAGCAGCGATAGTCTTGCTGACGCTGATTCGCCGTGACCGATCTCCGCGCGGCGCACACCGTGAGCTCACGAAGAGAAAAAAAAAAAAAAAAAACGAGTTAGATCCTTGAAGCGAGCTTCGGTCACGCCTCGTCATCTCGATTCACTGGTCAATGGGCTCGGGCAATGGGACAAAAAATAAATTTCAAACGACTCGGAACAGTCATACAACCAGCTCTTCGCTATTTACGTGGTATAAATATGTATACACCGAATTGATTTAATATTTACCACGAGATTATTAAATTTCTTATGGACTTTATCGCTTTAATAATTTAGTACCTTCTACGCATATTCTCATAATCGCGTGTAACGCGGCGCGACTAATGGCTTATTTAACGCCAACTCGGTTAAATAATTTTATGACAAAAAAAACAAGCTACAGAAGAATAGTCATTTTTTTTTAATTCACCGGACTGTCGCACGTGAATTAACGAATTGTGATTTTCTAATTTGAACGAGAGATACGGATCGGTCCGTAGCGGAAGGGTTAACTGTTCTTCGCTCTCATACAATGCTTTAATGAGACGATTTATAGCAATGGGATAAAAAATCAATTTCAAATGGCTCGAAACAGTTATACAATCAGCTCTTTGCTATTTGCACAGTAAATATATACATCGAACTGAATTAATATTTATTCCGAGATTATTACATTTCTTATGGACTTTATCATTGTAATAATTTACTACCTTTCACGCATATTTTCATAATCGTGTGTAGCACGGCGCGACTAATAGCTCGTTTAACGTCAACTCGGTTAAATTATTTTATACAAAAAAATCAAGCAATCAGAAATTTTTTTTATTCACCAGAGAGTCGCACGTAAATTGACGAATAATGATTTTCTGAATTGCACGAGAAATACAGTTCCGTCGGTAGCGAAAGGATTAACTGTTCTCTGCTCTCACACACCGCCTTAATAATTTACTACCTTTTACACATATTTTCCTAATCTCGTGTAACAAGGCACGACTAATGACTCATTTAACGCCAGCTCGGTTAAACCTTCACGTACCGGATTCTTGTACAACGAGAGCCTAGAATTTGCCAAGACGCAACCTTCGAATAATTCGAATAAAAAGTTAATCTACTAAAAAAAACCTGTGAAAATTCACAGACGTTCCTCAAAGTGTTGTTTCTTTGATAACTCAGAAGAGAGTTTATTACGAACATCTATATTGTTTTTGTGCTTAAAAAAAAGGCATGGTTCTTTGCGATCGTCAAAAAGCTCCCGGTACTTGAAGGGTTAACTAATTTTATACATAAAAAAACAAGCAATAAATAAAGAGTCCATTTTTTTATTCACCAAACACTCACACGTAAATTGAGGAATACTGATTTTCTAAATTAAACGAAAGACACGATTGCGTCGGTAGGGGAAGAGTTAACTGTTCTCTGCTCTCATACAGCGCTTTAGTAAGAGAACTTATAGCAAACTCTAAATATTACACCAACTCGGTTAAATAATTTCAAATCTAAAAAAACAAGCAATAAAAAATGTATTTTTTTTTTCTAATTCTCCGAACACTCGCACATGAATTGACGAATAATGATTTTCTAAATTGAACGAGAGACACTGTTGCGTCGGTAGCGAAAGGGTTAACTGTTCTCCGCTCTCCCATACAGCGCTTTAATAAGACGATTTATAGCAGGTACATTAGGTATCGGCGATATCGCAGAGTCCAGTGCCTTATTGGCACGAGATCTTTTTCCTGCTGTATATTCTCCGTGTGTCTCTCTGTCGGTGTGCAAAAATCACGGTACAGAAACACAGCGAGTGGCGAGAGTACGACGTACACACACAGTTCGCTCCATAACGAGAGTGGCGAATAACTGATACGTCCAGCCTTCGTTCCAGGTATCGATAGTCGATCTTTCAGATCAGTCTCTCTCACCCGCGTTGTACACGCGCGCCGACGAGAGCCTCGGGCCGAACTCCGAACGGCAATTTCGCACCGGCCAACACCAGCCCGAAAGAACCAACCGGCAGAATTCGTAGACGCAGAAAGATTTGCGATCGAAACTATCGCTTAGGGGAAATTTTTCCTTAAAAAAAAAAAAAAAAAAAAAAAAAAATGAAAGAAATAAAATTATTGATAAAAATTTATGACTGCTATTGCCATAAATTTACAATGTGTTACGTTCTTATGTGTCTTACGTATGTCTATGTATG
The DNA here is from genome assembly GCA_964017025.1 of Stenichneumon culpator. Lineage (NCBI taxonomy): Eukaryota > Metazoa > Arthropoda > Insecta > Hymenoptera > Ichneumonidae > Stenichneumon > Stenichneumon culpator. Next base: position 10,400,408 of record OZ024779.1, on the reverse strand, counting down.
GCGTATTATTATTACCTCGTACATGTCAAAATTGTCGCGACGACTCGGCGCCGCGCACGCAAAATTCACCGGTCTGGCGCCAGATATACACAAGAAATATATACTCTCACCTCGCGAACTCTCCCCGCCGAGGACTTCTGCGGTTTTTCCACGAATCGATATTGTAATCGAGTCGAGACTTCTTATTTTTTTTATTTTCTTTTTCTTGCTCCACTGCCCGCTCTTGCCAACTGTTCACGTACATTTGCATTCAAATATACGGTAATTCAGGCGACGTTATTAATGCTTCTACGGAGGTTTATTTTTGTTTTTTATTTTATTTTATTTCTTTCAGAGCGCGCGCGACACCAAAACTTCGATGGACGAACAGCAGTTCCGGGAATCGTTGGGATTCGGTATGTTTGACAATTATTTATCGTCCATGGTGGAAAGTTATTTTTTGGAGGTTTGTCGATATACCTGAATGTGCGGTTAACAAGTGATCTTTGAATTTGAGAATTAATTGCAAAATTAATCCTTTTCTGACGAATTTAGAAATTTTTGCGCGCCATAAATTACATGACAGCGAAAATTGATCCTGGATCTAATAATTAACTGTCTGGCGCCACACAATTACGAAAGATACCAGACTTTCGCCGTCAGAATATATTTTTGCCTGATTCGACACTTTGGGACCAAACAAGAAATTATAAAACATTTTTTAATATCAAAACTGTATAAAATGTTGCATATTAAAAAAAAAAAAAAATTACTCCTTGTCGGCTCTTGAGGCGCAGAACACGCCTCGCCCGAGCGTTATCGTTCGCGCCCGGAGTGTCTCCGATATTCTTCCCAGTCCTATCTGGCGGTTTTTACAGTCCGGTGAGTGCCGGCTCGAAACTACACAGTGACAAAAAAAAAAAAAGAAATTAAATAATAATAAAATCTGAGAAGCTGGACGGAGTGCCAGAGCTCTCCATTTCCATGGGCCTGCGTCCGCGCTCGAGCAGCGGCTCCTCACCAGCAGTCGTGCCAGCAGTCGCAGCAGTCACCAGCAGTACATTAAGGGCTCAGTTTACGTCTGCACGGGCCCGAAGTTGGGTCTTTTTGATTTCGTGCCCGAAAGAAAAAAGGGAGCTCGCTCGCTCATTAGCCACGCCGAGGAGCTCCGAAGCGCGTCTCTACCGACTCCTACCGATGCGCCCACGATGCTGAGGAACGCGAGGAACCCGCACAGGGACGAAACAATCTCGGCCGACACCGCCGCCGCCCGCGCGTTCGGCGAGCAAAGAAGGAACAACCTGTTGCCCCGAACTTATACTTCGGTCGGGGATCTCTTTTTAAGGCGGCGTGCACAACAGATGGCTCGCGGCCCGGAGAACCGCTCTCAGCAGGTTACACCTGCCTCGACGTCTTCTTCTCTCCTCCTTCTCTCTCTCTTCGTCCTCGCCATGCCGCGGCCTCTTTTGCTTCTCTCCGGCGATCGGTTCGCGCAGATTTCGATACGCCACTTAAACTTCTCATTTGCTAAATGCCTTCGATGCCTCTCCGGAGCCGCTCTCGACGACTCCACACCGGGGACTGCCGGAGTGCTCGGCTCGAAATGAATGATAAATTTGAAGATTCGACCGGGTGACGTGGGTCGCGGAAGGGGAGAGAGGAAGATCGGTGGAAGGAGATTCCGAAGAGCACGACTAAACTGTCGTTAGCGATGGACGGAGAATGCTTGCCAACTTTTTTTACCCTCCCTAATGAGGCTGTTCACGCTCCGAGAAATTTCACCGGAAAGTGTCGAGGAGCCTTGTCGATCGGCACGATCAAGATCCTCGACGCGCCGGTTTTTAGATCCTTCGTCCAGGAGATATCTGTATAATTGAAAATTTAACACGTGGACGGCTCGAATTCGATATTTTGTGCCTGAAAAGATTTTTTATATCTTTAATGTTTTTTTTACTTTAGGGTTGTTTATCTCTGAACTACCAAACGCTGTTAATCTTTCACGAGTAGTCTTACAAATCGGCACCGACACTTAATATTTTTAATATTACCACTCGTTCGAGCACGAATAATCAAACGAAGAAAGACACGCCTAAGATCCGCCAAGTCGCTGAGAGTGCGTCATTATTTTGTTCTACTTCTTACTTATATGTTCTGATGATGTTATTATTCGATTCATCTGCAACTATTACATCTTCACTGTATTTACTTATATCGATCCATAGTACAATTAGGGCGTAATATACCAATATCAATACATAGGCGTTTTTTAATTTACATAAAAATGTTCTTTTTTACCGGTACCGTTATGTTCAATTTCGTTGTTCGATCGCATTCGGAGTTTCCGAAAAAGGAAAAGCAAAAGCAAAAATAAAAAAAAAAATTGGGAGAAAGTTTCCGAAAAGGGGATAAGTGCGAGGCTTCGATAAGTAGTTATAAAGTCCCTGTAAACAAGTCCAAATAATCGAGAGTCTCCTGTAGGCCTCTATCTAAATTGGCGAGCGAGCCCGGAGAGCTATGGATTTATTCGAGCGTAAAAATCGCCATTACTGTACCTTTCTCGCGAGTTTCTGCTTAATGATCGCTTAACGGCTTCGCTGGATGAGGCAGAAGAGAGCCCGGGCCAGTCCCTCTCTCGCGTCGTTTGCCAACACGCGATACGATCGGGTTATACCTCCCTGTAGCGGAGCTTCTTCGCGGCCTCCGCTTCCGAGACCCTTATCGCCCGCGACCTTAAATAAAAGAAGGCACGCGCCGCGATCTCGCGGTCTTCCTCACTTTCGTCCACCCGAGGTCCGCTAACTGCCGAAGATTCCTTCTGCGATATCCTTGACGAGTGAAAAATAAATGGAAAAAAAATATGGCAGAAAAGATCAGCCCGATTAATGCGCCAAGTATCGTTATTTTTTGTCTTTAACCTTAAAAAGTAGACTGAAATATTTCGGTAGAAAAAAAGAGGGCAAATAAAAAAAAATAAAAAAAATCCGCTGCTCCGCGCATTCTTAAATAAAAGAATGTAACGTCTTCCTAACTTTCGTCCACCTATACCTTCCGCTATACCCTTGACAATTAGAAAAACAAAAAAATGGAAAAGATCGGCCCGATTAGTCGTTATTTTTGTCTTTAACGTTATAAAGTGGATTGAAATATTTCGCTAAAAAAAGGGTGCAAAGATTGCTCAGAAAGAATCTGAGGAACAAATAAGGAAACGCAGAAATAAAAAAAAAAAAAACTGTTGGTGTACACGTGAGAGAGCCTTAATAGCGCGAGAGGGCGTCACGCGAGGTTAACGACACCCTTGGCTGTCACGTGAGACAAATGCACCTGCATCCATCACCGGTTGGAACGAGCCGCGGGCAATGAGCTCGCGAGGGCCACGGGAACTAATTAATTCCGACGCTGATTAATCCCCAGAAATTGTTGGTTACCGCTGGCACTCCCTCGTCCTCCCTCCGGAGCTCCGTGACTCTCACGCCGGAGAAAGGGATAAACCGAAGCCATTTCACCGAAGATGAATCAAAAGAAAAGTCGGGCAGAAAACACAAAAAAAAAAAAAAGTAAGAACAAAAACACAAAAAGATCATCAAGAAGAGACTCGGGTAGCGCTTGAGGGAGAGACCTGTAGCTTCGCATTTCTCAAACTCACCCCTTTCCGTGGTGCCGACACCGGCCAGCCCAGAGAAGTGGCTTCTTTGCCGGCTCCCAAAAACTGGAGCAACAGATGGCCGACGCCCCGCCGAAGACACCGACACCTCCTCGGGAATTCTCTTCCCGGATACACGTGAGTTTTTGAGCCTAGCGACTGCACAAAAGGAAACTCGGGAAGGATGATTAATCGGGGTCCCGATGTCCGTGGAAAATTAATTCTGATCAACAAGATGAACGAACGAATACAAAGAATGAAAGAATCAAAAAAATGACGCCCCACATATGAACTGAAAATTTAATCCTACTCAACTAATTCGAATTCATTATATCGAATCGAGACGAATATTGATCAGAATCAACATGACCGATTCGTAAAGAATTTGCTCCGCAAACAAACAAAATAGCGTCCGATTTCCGGGGCAAATCTCACGATTCACTCCCCGGATGCACCCGAGTCTTCGGCCCAAGCGATTGCACAAAAAGAAACTTGTTAAGCTCGATAAATCAGGGCCCTAATGTTGGTGGAAAATTAATTCTCATCAACAAGATGAATAATCGAATATTAAGAATGAAAAAGAAAACTTAAAAAAACTCAACCCTACTCAACTAATTACAATTGATTGCATCGAATCAGGGCCAAACATTGATCGGAATCAACATTACCAAGTCGTCAAGAATTTGCTTCGCAAGCAAACAACAAAAGTGTCCGACATCTCTGGACCAATTCTCACGACCGCAGAGTCCCACGCCCGATGATTTTGTTTACCACCCCTCGAGAGTTCGGGCCAAGCTTCTCCTCGAGTCTTTCATCGACGCTTTGTGGACACTTGTCTCTCCGGAATGCGGTCCGCAAGTTGAACTCGCCTCCGGAGAGAGGCTTCGAGAACACTCCGCGAGTCGCGTTACATTGCCACGAGCGAATAACTCAAAGTCCTTATCGTCTCCGAAGCTGCCAGTCCTCGCGACGAAACGCGCATTTTCCCTGAAATAATATACGAAGGGCGGAGGGTTGGAGCGCATTCGTGCATGGCCAGAAACATTGGGATGTCACGGTGCCGCATGGTTCTGGCCATGTGGTGGCGGAGCGCGAAGGGAAGACACGAACCAGGTCACCCTCTCGAGAACGCAGCCACTTTACCACTTTACCTGATACACCAGCCACGCGGCGAAAGTGGATTCTTCTCGCTCCTCTATCTCCGAGCTGCGGTTGTTTCTTTCACTGGACAGTCTGGAATTTTTCGGACAAAAATTCCGGGTCTCTCCAACTCGTTCAGGCCGTATAACGAATCCTACAATGATCGTAGATACTGATCGTGGGTGTTTTCCATGTCCGAGCTCTTGATTGCGTTCTCGAGGCAGAAGAGAACTACGTCCCAGCTCGTAACGGACGCGAACATGGAAACCTCCGTTTTCGAAGACCCGAACAGCCGAAGAGCTGATCGGGTCGTTTTTAACCCTTTTTTTTGGTCGTTTTAAAACGAGAAAGGGTCGAAATTTGGACGAATCAATTATCCACGGATTTACGATCGGGAAAGCAAGGCTCGTTGAAACATTCGTTAAGGACATCTGGTGAGCGTTGTCTTGTGGCTTTCATAGCAATGTATTGGATTGTTTTTCGCACACCTGATGGAGTTTCGTAATTAGAATAAATCAACAATAGCAATAGCAAAACAATAGCAATATTTTTTTTTTTCATTCGACCTCGTGTACTATCTCCCATTTATTTAAACTTGAGACGTGATCCCAAGGTCAACCTTAGATGTAAAAAAAACAAACCGTCTACCATGAATTTTTCAGGTGAATGGACGTTCAGTTAGTTACGCATGTGACCGTAACTCTTTCGTCGAGTCCTGGAGGTCTTTTTCCATGTCACTCGACCTCGTACTATCTCTCGTTTATTTGAACTTGAGCTTGACCTTGAAGACGCGCCTCCATGGTAAAACTTGGATATAAAAAATCAAACCGTCTACCATGAATTTTTCAGGCGAATGGACGTTTAGTTAGTTACGCATGTGACCGTATCTCTTTCGTCGAGTCCCGGAGGTCTCTTTCCGTGTCACCCGGGCGTCACGGGTTCCTGCGGAAGAGCCCTGGTTCACATTGTTCACACACGGGACACGTGGCCGCTCACGAGCGCAACGAAGCCGAAGAGTAAAACAGCTTGGCGTCGCCCCCGAAGAGCCCCGGGAACCCCTGAGAGGACCACCTACGCGTTTCACCAGAGTGCCACACCTCGGATAATGACGCGAAGCGAATCGAGCGTGTGCGGCGCGTTTTGCCGATTCTCCCAGCACCTGATGATGACCGGTTGTCGCTCATTTCTTTCCTCCGACGTCCCGCTCGTCGGTCCCCGATGTTGCGGGACCGACGACGAGAACAACACGACAGTGGGAAAATTCACCGACCCACGTCCGGTATTCGGAACACTTGTTTGTCTTTTGTTTTTTGGTCCGAGAACAAATGACCTCATCGGTCGAAATATCATCCGGTCGATCAATGAATGCCCATCACTTGCTTTTTTTAATTTCGGATATTTCTGACGTTCCGAAAAATGTCAATGTATTTTTTACTTTTCAAAGACGAAGAAAAGTCTGAAAATTTATAATTTATAATATTTTCTTATCGATAGCTCGGGTGTCTCGCGACCAGTCTGGTGGTCTCTTCGGGGAGTCCGCGTCAGGTCGAGCTACGAGTATAAACGTACAAAGATCGTGCGATCCGGTCATGGATGAGGACACAGGACCGTCCGGAGATCCTAGAGTTCTCGACCTAGGGCTTCGATAATTAAAGCGGAGTCACGGTGATCCTCTCCCGGTCTCCTCTCGGACTCGTCGTGCCGGTCTCGATCTTGTCAACGATCGATTTATACGACGGCTCCGGCTCATATGAAGCTCGCCGAGCCGAGAGCCCGGACGGATGCCCCATACCTCGTCGCGTATACACCGGTGCTCATTGGACAGCAATTAAGATGATACCGTGGCTAATCTTGGCTCGATCTAAGGTCCAGCCACTCGGGAGATCGTCATCGTCCCACGAATGCGACTCCGAGTCGACGTACATATGCCAAGAACCAAACTAAATACCAAATTAAATACTCGAGAATACCGCGCTCAAAATGACTCTTCAAATTCTTCTCGGCCCGAAACGGTCTTTTATTTTCTTTCGACATCCATCGAGCAACTAAACTCGTGTTTGGAACACGTTTAATACCGAACTTAACCGTAAGCAGGACGATTTCACGTAATTGACCATCAACTTACAAGTTTACATGGTAGACCTGCACATTTATTCGATAAATATTTCTTATTGATTTCTTGTATTTCTACCGCTATTCATATTTTATGAGAGAAGCTTTTTTTTTACGTTTCGGGACACTTGGGAAAAGTGGAGTTGGTCGGACTTTCGGGGATTTTTTGCTAGGTAGCTAAAGACCATCTCCCGGCGTGTGCCAAAGCGCAAATTGATTCCACGTTCAGTAATGGAAATAAAAATTATAATGTAATACCACAAAATTCATAAAGTCAGCCCGATAGTCTCTTTTTGTGTGTGAAAAATTTCGCGAAATTTTTCTACCAACGAGTATTTTGGTATTCTTGGTCTCGAACACTAGAAAGGAACTTCAGTGATGAAGACGGCGCTGCACCTGCGGAAAGACCACTCGGCTCTTGACTCTCGGCGTCTCGGGACTTTGTCAAATATTTGCCGAGTCCGAGTGTTTCTCGATGGACCGTTCGACTATTCACGAATTCACGCACCGGCAACGAGATACAAGACACTTTGCTACTTCAGCCTCGCACCTGTTCTCAGGGGTTTGGTTTACCTTGCCAAAAAAAAACACCCCAAGAAAGCTGCTGCAACCTGCTCGAAGATTATTGTTATAAAAAAATGCCGCCAATTCTCAGCGCCTCTGGTGATTTTTCCGAGCACTCCGAAGAAGCTCCGCGGACAGAGACTACGTACAGTTCCCCCTCTCATAATTCCACGTTGATTGCGCAACGACGATGGGATTCTCGCGAGCGGTTACGAGAGGCGACGTCGACGATTGGCCAGACGTTCGCCACGCGGAAATGCCGCGATATACACGGGTTTTACGGCACATGCGTAGTACGGTTCTCGTTGCGAAAGAATGAACGAGACGCAGACGCGCGTGTCCGCGGTGACGCCCAGCAAGTGGGTTAATGCTGACAATTACCCGTGACTCTGCACGATCCGGAGGGGATCGCGTGCAGCCGAGGCCCGTCCCACTATGCTCTCGAACGAATTCCCCCTGCGCTTCCGTTAGGCTCTTCCTCACATACGCGAATTCCTACTCTTACTTTTCTCCGGCTCGTAAATCGCGGCAGTTTCCTTCTGACCAGAGATATTTTTTGAGATCTTTTTTAGGTTCACGTTGAATTCAAAGGGAATACTTTTTGAGTTGGAACGTGATATTTTTTGAGTTAGAACGAGATCATTTTTGAGTTGGAACGAAATATTTTTTGAATTGGAATGAGATATTTTTTAGTTGGAATGAGATCTTTTTTGAGACGATGGAAGATACTTTTTGAGTCGAGAAAATAAACTTTTTTGAGCGAAGCCGTTTTTTGAGTCGATTTTTTTACACACGGTAATCAAATGTACCAGCAAACTTTGCTTCTAAGCTGTTAGCAAGCTACAAAAGAGCAACTCTACTGTACCCTCTCTCGAATCTGTGAAGAATAATCGCGGGATCTGTGCGACGATCATTGATCGATCAATGCCGGAGGATAAACGGAGCGATGCATTGACACAAGTATCTTACGGACTCCGCGAGAGGGAAACACGCATCGCCGTTGCGCACGGCCTCGTTACGGTAACAGCTTCGGGGATAGCTTCGAAACGAGATACTTTACCGGTGCGATCGAGCTGTCCATCGTTGAATTATGGCGGGGGACGTTAATTTATGTTGCCCGATAGGACGGGCACGGGCGTTCGTCGCGCGAGTGACCCGGCACAGAGTTAACAGGCTATACGTATAGGAGACTTGCGCCCCGATCGCTGCCGCCGCAGCAGCGCCGGGCAGTATTTCTCTGGAAGGATAGAAGTTACTAATGATTCATTGATCCCGCTGTACCGCCGACGCCCTGGCGCACCCACGATTGTCGGCTACCGTATTCTCTTCACCCAGGGCATTATTGCGAAGGTGCGCGGGTTCGCGCGCCCCGAGATCGGTCCGCTGTCCGGACCGCAGCTTGTCCGGCTGACAACCCGACAACGCTGTTCTACACTCTTGTTACCTCGAGATTCTGACGCCTTTGTGGTAATGCACATCGCGTTAGAGCGAATTGAACAGTGCAGGAGACATTTCACGAAACGTTTCGATTTTTTCTTCCTTTTTTTTTTGCAAATCGAAGTGCGTTAATAATGGAGAAAAACATACGGGAAAACGTCACTTCCGGTTTGAAAATTTCAGTTTTTAACCGGAAGTAAAGACATGCGGGAAAACGTCACTTCCGATTTTTAAATATCAATTTTAAATCGGAAATGACGTTACACAGAAAAACGTCGCTTCCTATTTGAAAATCTCAGTTTTTTAACAGGAAGTGACGTCATACAGGAAAGCGTGACTTCCGGTTTAAGAATCTCCGTTTTCAACCGGAACGAGATCACACAGGGAAAACGTCACTTCCTGTTTGAAAATCTCAGTTTTTAACTGAAAGTGACGTTGCACGGAAAAACGTCACTTCCGGTCAAAAATAAAAATTCGAAAGTGGAAGTGACGTTTTAAATCTGATCCGATCCAACTTTATTCAAATTGACTGAATTTAAATTATCTGCGATCCGACGTCTCCGGAACGACGAGTATGCCGTTTTATGGCTGGCAAGGGTTCGGATTCTTATTAGACATTCCGGTTGCATAACCGGGGGCGCTTGATCGAAGCGATCGAGGAACAGTTCGCGGAGGTGGACGACTCGAGGAGGAACGCGAATATAAGAGGAACAAGAAGAATGGAAAACGAGGATGAGGGAGTCGCGGAGGAGGCGAGGAGAAGGAGCGCAGGTTGACCTGGCAAGGGCCTCGGACGCCGTGTGGTCCGGTCGTGACCCAACCTGTCGAGATCGAAGGGGCTTAGGTGTTCGCGCGCGCCTGGGCGCACTGGACCCCGCGGACATAGAGAACCCGAGTCCAACGGCCGCTGTGCGCCATATCTTGCTCACCTCACCGAGAGATTACCGATCGTTAGTCACTTCCCTTCGAGGCCTCCCGAGGCCGCGAGTCCCCGTGAACGAAACGAACGCGGACGCTGTACGCGACTCGCCATTAGGCCTCACGACGTTCCTATACTCCATCTCGTCGCGTACGGTCTATTTTCTTTTTATTTTTTATTTAATTTTTTAATTTTTTATTTTTTTCGAGGGCTGCCAATTGCTTCTTCCTTACTTCTTCGTGCTCTTCCTACCGTTAGACTTTCTCGTAAATGATACATATTTTAATAGAAATTGATTTTCGTAGTTGGAAATAATTCGGGGTGGAAATTATCATTTTTTATCTTTTCGCTTTCGTCATGGATTTTCGTTCCTGATATATCAATCGCCGAGTCTCTTTCCCTTTGGAAATGATTTTCTTTTGATGCAGGAAGTTGTTGTAATTTTTTGAAAATGTTGATGCATTTAGTTTTTAGAACTTTTTCATGTGGGTTAATATTTTTGTATGTAATTTTAAGTGGAAAACTTCCTTTTGTATACATTACTGATCGTCAATTTTTTGTCAGAATTTTTATATGGACATTGATGAATGTATTGAAAAAGCCTAACTGAGCTATTTTGCGAAAAGTCGTGATTTTTACTATTTAAAAACAGCGATATCCTTGCTTCCCGATGGAATAACGGGAAAAACGAGCTGCCCGTCGTGTTCTACGGGAAAACACACACAACATAGGGTATTTCGCAAAGTTCTAGAACCTTTTTTTTCCAGGCCGTCACGCCGATGAAAATTCCCAAAAAAAAGTGTGATCAATTTTTGCGAAAACCTTGACATTTCTTGCGAAAAATTGAAGTGTCAAAAAAATATTCCGAACCGCAGACTTCCATGTATTTCTTCGCGCTGAACACGAATCCAATGTCAGTTTCTGCCTATAGTGAAGCTGAACATTGGCAATTGCCAAAAACATTGAAAAAAAAAAAAATGATGCATTTTTTTGTTCTTTCACTCTGTCGCTTATTCGCTTACGTATAGCCGCTCTGACGGCGGGGGAGCGAGTCGAGTTGACTGCGGGCGAGCGTTATACACGCCGTAGCGAGAGCGTGATAACGGTACCGGCTGTTAAACGCTACGTTATTCCGTCAAATGAAATCCCCGTGACCCGGCTCTCTCGCGGGGTCCCGCGTATTCTTCTTTATCCCTTTTCGTACACCTCCACTCTTTCGCTCCGACGAACCAGCCGACTGTGTCCCTTTTCTCATTCTTTCCTCCTTTCTTATTTTATTTTTGTTGTTAATTTTTTTTTATATTTATTTCTTCACTTTTCGTCCTTCCACGTTTCCGTCTCTCTTCGGGTCACTCTTCCGCTGTCACATGCACCTTCGCTCCGTCGCGTTTTACGTTTCTTCTTTTTTTTAATTTATTTTTCGCCCTTTCTTCCTCTTCGTTGTCGCTTCATTTCTTTTCTCTCCCTCATCGCGACTCTCTCTCGTGTGCGCGCGCCTTATAACATTACAATTGCTAATTCCCCGTTGCGGTCGGCCCGCTCTCCGCGCGGTGCAGTAAAGTTCGGCCGTCGTAAACGCGAGGGCGACTTTACTCCCCGCCGTACCGGTCCGCCGAACGGAGTTCAACCAAAAGATGAAATAAAAAATTTAATAAAATAAAAACACAATAAAATTTTTTCGTTTCAGGTCGCGAAACTTGAGAAAAACATGCCCGGACTACGAATAAGAAAACGCCCAAAGAGATTAATTACCGAAAATTAAATATGATATAATGAAATCAATAAATATACGACAGAATAAAAAAAAATTGAAAAAATGGAGAAACGAAAATGCAGAAACAATCAAGTTTACGAAGCTCGAGCCATGGAGCAATTTTCGTGCAAGTAGCACAGAGGAGTATCTTAAAAAAAAAAGCGAGAGCTGTTTCCTCCTTGTATGTTTTTTTAGTCTCTCCATTGCTTCGTGTGCGCCGCACCAAGGCGGATTGTGGGTCGAGTTAATAAGCCGCGCATTGTGATTTTTAATATCGCTACACGCGCCCGCGTCTCGCGGTCCTCGCTTTTATTTTTTATTATATATTTTTTTTAATACTCACCGCCTCTCTCTCGGACCTCGCAATTTTCTCTCTCGGCGTGTACCGCACAGCCGGGCGCGCATATACGGGGCGTCGCGTCCTCTTTCGTCCACGCGCTGGCCTTCTTCTTCGTATTCTTCCATCTCCACCTACGCCTCGTATCGCGAACAACAAAAAAAAAAAATAAAGGGGGAATGAAAGAATGAAAAAAAAAAAAAAAAAAAAAAAAATGAAGATACGAGCGAAGGAATGGGAAGAAAGGAAGTCTGGCAAGTACCGGTGCAGAAACGACCCGCGACTGCCACAGGACTTTCGAAGAGACTCCGTCGAGTGGATGGTGAGGGAGAGAGAAAAAAAAATTGCTTGAGAACTTCGCCAACCGAGATTCTTTCGCGATCGTAAAATTTCCGATTTAAAAGAGAGATTAATCGATACGAACGATTTTTATCGGTACACCTAACGCTCGTTTCCTCCAGCAGCCACCAGCGTCAGGAACCCTTTTTTTCTCCGATACTTTTTGTATGTGTGTGTATACATGTATATATATATATATATGTATGGAGGTATATATGTTCGATGTGCTCGATCGGAGCGCACGCTACCAAAAACAGAGTCCTCGTTAAAAGGAAAGATGCTTTTTTCGAGATTCGCACTCGATTATTTATTATACGGTGCGTAATATACATCCGCGGGCCTCTCGTTACCGCACGAAAACGATCGGATGGCACTATTTATACCGCTGAGTTTCGAGAAACTGCCGGTGAGGAAGAGCGATAAGAAATTCACGAAGAAATACCGAGAAGTTTACGAAAAAATCAATAAAAAAAGGCGTTTTGCAGACTAAAAAAATAAAAAAGCACTTCTTTAAAATTTTAATTCTGATTTTTTTTTCATCGATTTGATTCATCGTTACAAAATTTATTTCATTCCATCGGCTAACAGTTGGTGAAGAAGAGCGATAAGAAATTTACGCAGAAGTACAAGTTTGTAAAAAGATCAATCAAAAGAAGGTTTTGAAGATTAAAAAATGAAGTTAACAAGCACTTTTTTAAACCTACATTATGATATTTTTTAAATAGATTTCATTCCATTAGTTGAAATTCAATCATTACAAAATTTATTCCATTCTATCGACCAAATTTTCTGATGGTTGAATTTTATCTCATGGAATCAAATTTAATCAGTTCTATGGCCCAAATTTTCTGACGATTGAATTTTCGCTCATGGACTTTATTCCATTCCATGCTCGACGCAGGCCTGCCAGTTCGCTGCCAAGCGTGATCCTGAGAACTTTCTCAGCACTCGTGAATTCTTATTCAGGAATGACGAGACAGAAAAAAAATGAGCAACGAGATGATAATAAATAAATTACAATAAAAAAGTGCGTAATAATGACGCGAAGCGATTCCTGCATTAACGGTCATGCTTTATCGCTCGTCCGTTCGCCTCGAAGTCCGCGATTTTGCCGGGGATGTATTGTACTCCATTCCCCGTTTTTTTTATCCTCGCTTCCCTCATCTCGCCCCATCCTCGGGTGTCCTCTCCTCTTTCTCTTCAGCGCGTGCTCGCTGAAGAGAGTTGCGGCTCGCGCGCAATTTTTTATTTCGCAAATTTTTATTCTGCCAAGAGGATCGGCCGTGCGGGCCGCGTTTCTTTTCTCCCTCTCGAATCAGCGCCTTCTTTTATTCCCTTCGGGATCATCAAAGTACCCCGTAATGAGCGGCTCGCGCACCGGGGTCGCGGGTCATCCGGTAATGAATTGTTTTGCACCTCGCGGGCAAACCGACGCGGGGCCCTTTTGCCCTCTTCTCTCTTTACCCTCACGGAACCGCGGTGAGAAAAAATCAGGAAAGAAAAAGAAGAAAAAAAAACACGACTCAGGTTGGCCACATGGGCCGCGAATAGGGGAGAGTGGGCGAATACCGGCCGGGCTGATTTAAAATAATCGGGCAGCGATGTAAAGACGAGTCGCTTGGCTTGTCTCGAAGTATCGAGCTACCGATGTACCGAAGTCCTAAAGTGCCGAAATACCGAAATGCCGAAGTATTGTGTGCTACTTAAGTACTTGAAAACGTAGTACTGTTTGGTACCTCGTGCGACAAGTATCTTACGTACTTAAATAACGAAGTACCAAAGTACTAGACAGTACATAAATATTTAATTACTGAATAGAAGTTAAGCACTGAAGTATCGTGTGCTGGGTAGGACTCGATCAAAACGCGTCTCCAAAGTTTGAACCTGTTGTTCGAGCTATCACACATTCTTCGAGGTGGTCCAGCCAGTGAGAAATTATGACGATAGACGTCCCACGGCAACGACTGCGTAAAGGCCCCCTTTAAATCGAGATCCCGGTCGGTGTCTGCGCACCGGTCCGACAAATCCGACGGAACGCCGTTCGGGCTAGAAGGGGAAAGGCTAGATTGTCGGACCCGCCGGAATCAAGAGATTCATGTTATCGAGAAGTGTTGGAAGAGAGCGCGGAGTAAAAAAGGGGATTCCGAACTCGTGTCCGAGCGACAGAGGACTCGGACGAGACTACCGAACGATGTTTTTCAGGGCCGCCAGGTGAAATTGTGTCCTAACCGCGGGAAGCCTGGATAAACCTACTCGAGAAGTGACGTATCGTTATTTCATTCGGTAGTCGCGGGCGAGAAAGAAACAGGGAGCTCAAGAGCAAACCATTCGAAATACGATGAAACGACAATCTTCCTTTTCTGGCACTCCCGTGGCCACTGACCACCCGCAGTTTTTTCCTCGGGATTCTAATAACTTTATATTATATTAATATTATCTTTACCTCTCTCGGAATATACCGGCGATGATTCATGAACGGAGACGTGAAGTTCGGCTACCGAAGAGAACATTTTGGTTCTCGTCTCGAGAACGCTTCGATGAAGTTTCGGAAATATCGAAACTTTGGTAATTTTTTGTCCCACGATCGGCTATTCGGATTCAGCTCCAATTTTCACAGAATGTTTCCGCATGTGTGTGGAAAGTAAGAAAAATTGACACATCGCGAAATTAATTCCTTCCGGCGTTAAAAAATTGTCGAAGCATGCTGCTGCATACGTGAGGCGTTTTGTCAAAGTTACGGCAAAGAAAAATTGAAAAAATCCTTGAACAAATATTCCTGTGTGCCGACCTTCCGATGATATCGTGAAAATTTGATAACGATTCGTCGAGGAGTTCAAAAGAGCCGGTACTTTTTGACCACTCAGTGGAGCTTCCAAAATGAGAAGCCACCTCAATTTCACCCAGAAAAATAATTTAATCGACATGCGCTCCGCAAATAAATATATATTTAAACCAGATAAATATTTATTTGTCGGTTCCCGTTAAATAAATTATTTTTCTGGGTGCTACAAAAAAAAGTCCCAACGCGTCAATCGTTCTTTGTGTTCTCTCTTCTCAACCAGGAAACGGAGTTCCTCGTACCTTGTAAGTTTTGTACCCCACTGGGTTGCGGAATTTCCCTCTTATCACAGCGGCGGGGTCAGCGCCGGTCGGCAATGTGTCTCGGGAGCTCCGCAGTGATATCCCGAGGTAGTCAGAAACAAGTTTCATATTCAACCGCGCAACAACAAGATCTTCGCAGAAAGTCAGACACGTTACATTTCGCCTTCGTGAGAAACTGGGTCGACCGGCACGTTGTGTGAATTCTTGCCGTCCCTTCTCTATCTATATCTCTGTACGTGTGTTTTTTTTTATTCCTTACGATTTCCACGGTGATGCGCAGAGTTCTGCGCAAGAATTGCACTCGGCGCAGTAGCTCATGCGCCGCACGCTGTACGTAGGATATAATACGTTACTCTACGTCGTGTAGGCGCAGCGTCACGACCCCGACGGAATCGTGTTGATTTTGTATGCGCACTCGTTAGCCCCGAATGGCCGTGAGCCCAGAAGCGCTCTTCGCGGAGGAGCCCGCACATACGGAGAGCCGCCTTCGAATGCAACTGTACAACCGAGGAAGAGTTTTTCGAGAAACAAATGCCGTCTGATTTGCAGCTACGGTACACGGGATACACCGTACGCGGCTGGTCCGTGTCAAATCGGTCAAAACCCCATCCACGCGAAACAACGATGAGGTTCAATAATTGTTTTTTTTATTAAGTATTTTATTTGGATTGCTTGAGTACAAATCGAAAGTGATGTGTGAAAATTATAGTATGTGTTCGCGGGTGTGTATTGGTCGGGTTGACGGTTGACGGGTCGAGGTTCACTGTAAATTTATCGTACCAATTCGCAAAGTAAGTACAGAAAAATCACTAATTGAGTTAATAAATAGATTCATAAAAAATAAATAAATTCATGAATTAATAAATAAGAACATACGTTAATGAATAAACTTGCAAATTGTAATTTTCATATGGCTTTCAATAGTAGTAATATAGGTTGATATGGAATGTCTTGCACATAGCAAGTCGAGTATTCGAGATATGTGTTGAATTGTACGGGATAAGAATTGCTCCGGTCCATCGGAACGGGAATAGATTTCCCGCGCACGCACTCCGGCACTCGCCGCACACATCCGAACGGTTAATAACAACGAAATTATTTATCTCTCGAGAGAGAACGGGGAGAAAGAGATACGAGCTGCAAACGAGCCTCACCCGCATGCTAATTCTTTATTGATGACTATCATTTGTAACCATCGAACGGTCCGCCCGTCCATCGTTCCGTCCGTCTGTCTTCGGTTTGTTCGAACTTTCTTTCTTCTTTTTCTTTCTCATGTGGTTCGAGTTGATGTTCACTTCTCATTGCCGGGCACACACAGCATCGCCACCGCCGTCGCGTCGGGCGAGTGAACTCAAATAAAAAAAGAATTAAGAAAACGAATCACTGACGAAGGGTCGAGCTAATTGTCGCTCGGGGGGGCTCATTTTTCCGAATCGTATGCCAGGTCAGCTAACCCATAGAAAAAACAAGCGTCTATGTTCCGTGTAAGTACGCGTTGATAGCGCGCACGATGAGCGATAGCTTCCCAACTGTTCTTCCCAAATAGATCGACGAAATTTCTAAACGAACGATATTAGTCAGATTAGTTAGTTGGGGGAAACAAATTGAGTTCGAACTTCCTCTCGTTCAGCTGGGAGAAAGAAATTACGTGCCGTATGATTTTGTTCGAATATAAATCATACAAATCATCGAAGTGGTCCGCAATCTTCAAGTGGTCCGGACGTCATCGAAAACACCTTTAAAAAATCTGAAAAAAATCACAAAACCACCCTGAAGTGTGCTTTCCTAATCGCATCCGAAAACATTTGAATCCGACCATCGATCTCGTTATGCCGCCCAGAAGAATCGCACACAATTCTCCTACGAAAAAATCCCCTCGCGCAAACCCCGAGTAAGTCCAACTTCCCGGGAAACTAAAGTCGCACCGTTTGCCCTAACACCTCCGCGAACCAATCAATTTTATGAAATCTTCATTTCAATATTTTCTCACAATCCTCGCAATTCCTCGCGATATCCCTCGCGTATCAATCCAATTCCCGGCAAGCCCTATCAGCGAGATATCTCCAATGAGCGGGCTATCCGGCCGGGAGTCCGGCATGAAATCCAGATAGATCTAATCGTTTCGATCGATATACATATTCCCAGCCTCCGCTCTTGATCTCTCGCTCCCGCTCGGGGAGCATTGATCTGTGGGAATGTTTTTCTGTGGCCCGGGGAGCGAGCGTTGGAGCAACTGTTGGCCCCGTCTCACTCTCCCTCGTTTCTCTCGTTTCAAACGGTAAAATATACATACGTTCGCAAGTGTGCAACGTGGATATCGTACCGACTCTGATACATAAGTATCCGGAGTATACGGAGCGTACATAAGCTCGGAACCGCTGTCCGTGGCGCACCGGCAGCGCGATTCTCTCTGTTCTGCTCTGTTATACCTACCAACATACGTAACATACACAATACATATGTATGTACGTATAACAACCTACCCGGCCAAAGAGCGAAACTACTATACATATACATAGATCTACACACCTACAGGTAAATCGTTATGGAGGAGCTATTGACCGATCTCCGTTCACCGGACGACTGCACTTCTGCCCAAAGGCCGATCACGATTCGCTAACTCGCCAGAGATAAGATGAAGGAAAAAAAGTAAAAAAAAAAAAAAAAAAAAAAAAATGCACAAAAATTGCGACGAGTTATAACACAGAGATCGGTAGATCACTACCGATGTGGATCGGCAGCGCCGGTGCATCTCGGTGGCCGGGAGGCACTCGACGGGGTCGTACGTAACGTCTCGCCCTTGCTCTCTCTTGCGCCGACTTGCTGCGCTTCGGATTTGCAACGAGAGTTCGCAGAGCGAGCCGAGATCGGCTGAGAGCACGATCGAGGAGGAATCGGCGGAGGCTGAGACGGGGAGAAGGCGAGGGAGACGATGCGCGGCCGGAGAGGAGCTTGTATGGGGATCTGCCGATCGAGACTCGATAACTCGACGATAAAACAGTGCCGGATGTAACTATCGGCCAGACGCGACTGGACCCTCGATCTCCTCGGAGGGTTAGAGGGGATCGGAAGACGAGAGAATCTATTTGTCTCGCGGGAGGGAAGGATAGTGCACTTCTCGCCCGGTGGCCCGTGCCACTTAGCGTCTCGTTCGACGATCACGCTTTTACACGTAACGGCTGCGTGCGGATCGCGCGGAATGATACGCTAACTGGATTTCAGTTAGTCTCGTGACATCACACGGGAAAACGTCACTACCGGTTTCAAAATCTCAGTTTCCAACCGGAAGCGACTTGATACGACAAAAACGTCACTTCCGATTTCAAAATCTCAATTTCCAACCGGAAGTGACGTCATACGGAAAAACGTCTCTTCCGATTTAAAAATCGCAGTTTTCAACCGGAAGTGACGTTGCGCAGGAAAACCATATAGTCGCGACGTATTAATCGGCGCAAATCACTTCCGGATCGTCCATCGGAGTCTTCCACGAAAAAAATCTCGCGTCGACCTCCCCGATGATTGCAGTTACCGTACTGTAGTAATCGCCATCGTAACTCTTCGTAATCGTGTACGGAAAAGATTCCGGCCCCGCGTTGCGATATTATAACCCTTTCGGCTGTCTCGTCGTCCGAGAATGTTATTCGTGAAGCGAGAAAGCGTCGACAGGCTCTCGTGTATCTCCAGTCCTTTTAAAGGTTCCGAAGGGTTTTTCTCCGCGTAAGCTTGCCCGCTTTTACTCTTCCTCGTCTCGCGGTTATAGTACAGTAAATACAGCTCGAACTGTTAAAATCCCATTCTTTCCGCTAACCCTACCGTAGGCGGAGAAATTGTGGGTTTTAACTGTATCGGTAATGCTCGCAATTAAGGCTCGGCTGTAAAGCCCTTTGCCGGTTAACGTGTCCCCTCGGTCTCCCTCTCACCTCTCGCGTATCCAACGCACGTCAAAGCTTTTTCGAAACCCCTCTTCGCTTTATTTTTTAAAATATTTTTATATATTTTTTTTTCAACTCTCATCGTTGTTATTATTATCATTATAGTACACCGTGAGCAGCATAAATCAGGCCGTTTAGCCGTATATAATTTGGCGAACGCGGCGGCGCGGCGTGTACGCCACGACCTCTTTTTATTATCGCTATTCGCTTCGCTCGTCTCCTTCCTCGCCCTCCCCGCCTCCTTAACCCCTTCGCTAAAATTCTCTTACCGAGGCATAAATATCCGTGGTGTACAGCTTCGCGAGAGCGAACCGTCCGACGACCTGTGATCCAACGAACGGCTCCTCGAAGACTTCCCCGGAGAGAAAAAATTCAGAAAATAATGGCGGAGGATGATTTATTTGACAAAAGTACGTTCGTATGTTTGTTGGAACGATTTTCAATGAGGAAATTTGAACTCATGCATAGAAACTTGATGTCCACGCTTTCGATTCCTACACGAAAAAATATATAACGTATATGTTTAAATATAAATTTTAGGTAGGGAAGATGAAGGCAACACGGGCACCGAGTCTAAAAGTCACAATTTTGTCTAAACTGATGTTTCATGATATGCCTCGATATTATCAAGTAACAAATGTTCGAAAAAAATGTTCTGATCAAATGTTATAAAAAATTCCTATTCGATCTGTACATACATATGTATTTTCATGAACAATTTAACTTATTTTTCGGACTTTTCTCTTGTAAGGAACATCAGAAAAGTGTGAGTCGTTTATAATAAAGTTAAAACGGTGCCCATTTTGCCCCAATGCCTGTTTTTAGTCGCGGTGCCCGTTTGGCTCCCATCTTTCCTACACGAATTCTACGTAAATAAATATATTTCTACATGTTTTCTGTGTGGATATGCATTGTGTCTTTTAGTGCACCGTCGTCCGGTCCGTCTTCCGCGGGGAATGGGAAGAAGGAGCGAGAGAGCGGTAGGGCAAGGATTATACTGCTGCCAAATTACAGTTCCGGCCACCCATAACGCGGCCGCGCGCCTCGACGATAGCCCCGTTAAGGGGGTCGAGCCGATGTCCGAGAGGCGAACGGCAGCAGCGGCCGCAGCCACGGCGCGGGGGTAATAATGTTGGTAATATTAACAACAGCTCGCGAGGCGCGCGCGTAACTTACCCCGAGCACATAGCCGACGTCCGTAGACCGCAGGGACAAGCCGATGATTTTTTTTCCCGACTCCTCTACAAGGCCTAAATTATAGCTGTTAGAGGCGTGTTAATTTTTATGCTTATTGATTTTCATATTTTACCACCTCATAGAATGCGCGATACCGTCCGATATGCGCCGCGCGCACCGCGAGGCTTCGCGGAAGACGCTCATTCGAGCCCTTTCTCAGACATATTTTATGCCTCTGCTGTTTTATCTTCTTTTTTTTTCATTCATTATCCATCATTCGCTCGGATATTTTTTTAATGCTCGACGCTTCAATGCTCGACGGATCTGCGCGGCTTCTTAAACCTCGCAAAATTCCCTACCTCGAGCTTTCCGAATTATTTCTCACGAACGGGTGGACGAAACTTAACGAAATTTGCACAACGCCCTCGAAGGGTCGACACTCGTCTCCGAGAATTTTTTCGAAAATTTGTCTACCTTAGTTTCCGAGTAATAATCCGTTTATCAGAGCGTTGAAACAGCTATTTATTCGATGTTCCGAGCTCGTCCGGTAAATCCGCGGAAGGTAAAAAACGTCGAGTCGAGGAGAGGCACACGCATCCGCGGGTGCCCTTCGGCAATCCCATAATCCCGTTCGCTCGTAACCCGCGCGCCCGTCCGAGCCATTTTTGCTCACCGCGAAACTCCCTCATCCTCGCGCCTCTCGCGCTCGTCAAGCCCTTCGTGGCCCCGAGCGGGCGTTAATAAAAATTAACTGCACGCACGCATACACACACACCCCCGATGAATGGCAGCTCGAATCCCGGGTGAAAACACACTCGGGATGCCACATAGCCGGAGTCAAGCAGAAGCAGTTACCAGGCGATTCCGGGGCCTCCATATTTCAACTTCACGCGAGGGTGTCGAAGTTTAGAACCGAATAATAATCATAGCATCCCATCCGGCGGAGAAGCTCATGGGTGTTTTATCGACCGAGCCGGAGTCTGAGGGGTCCCAACCTTCGAGGGTGATAAAAAGGTGTCTACGATCTTTCTTCTTTGCCTAAAACAAAAATAAAATAAAAAATCAACAACCCTGAAGGTCGAATTTTAAGACATTAGTTTGAACTTAAGATCGTAGTTTGGTTCGAACTTGTGTTTGGACTTGATCTCGTGCTCAAGTTTCATCTTCAGTTAAAACTTAAGTCTGAACTCAAATTCGATAGCAGTTCGAGTTCGAACTTAGGATGGATATTAAGCACGCAGTGACGTTCGAGCCAAACTTTGATCTTAAGTTTATTCATGTATTTATTTCATTTTAAACGGGCAATGCCCAATTACAAGTGATTAATCGGTGATCAGAGCGGACAGTATCTGACTTAAAATCAAGATTAATATTAAAAATGAAGATTATAACCAAAATTAATATAGTAACAAAGCATTAAGTTCGATCTCAAGAGTGATCTTCGAGCAAAGTTCAAACTGGCGTCTTAAAATTCGAACCCGGGTCCGAACCGATACAGCGAAGTGCGAAAGTAGCGGGAGAAGGAACCGCGTCGTGAGCAAAGCCGCGAGCGGCCACCCCGAAAAAAAATTCCAAGAGCATTCCAGGAATCAAGGGACATATATATTTTAATATACAAAGCGAGCAGTCCGAGCTTCCATCTCGCTCGTCTCCTCCGGCTCGTGATAATACGCTCGAAGTTTCGCGAAAAGATGAAGCGAGAAAGACGGCACTTATACGGCCATTCGCCGACGACCGCCCGAAAAGGTATCGGCCAGAAGGAGCAGAGTAAATGGATGGAAAGTCGGAGAAGTTACGCCGCGAGGAGGGAGTACGGAGGGCAAGAGAGTTACGGGCCATCCACGTCGGGATGGAATATTTTGGCAAATTTATGCCCAATAAAAATTAACCAGAACCCCGCGAGAGAGTCCGAGAGAGCGTTCTCCAGGTTGCACCGTCGACTCTGCTCTTGCATCTTCCCGAGAGAGAGAGCCAAGAAAGGCTGCGGAGAGTCGCGTATATGCGGTTTGCTGCGCGACGTTTAACGACAAGCATATGGCCTGTCCGTTTGTCCGTTCGCTGGAGAGTTCACCCGGTCCGAGCGCGAGATGGACATAACCCGCGAGATGGACCAGGTTGCGTTATTGTGGACTATAACTGCATCGCCGCGCCGCGGTGCCGCGCCGGACTGACGGACTTCGGGGAGAGCCGGCGTGCAAAAGCCTCTCGGTGATTTAGTGCTGAACGTCGTTTTTGTCCGAGGTTCGAGGTTCTCGGCGACTGCCGACTTACTTTTTATACCAAGCTCGGGGAAAGAGGAGAACGAGGGTGACAATTAGTATGGAAAGCCGAAAGCGAGTGAACAATGCGCTGGGGAGGAAAAGTGGCCGAGATGTTGAATGTGCGAGCTGTGTAATGTCAAAATAGAATTTTTATTATTTATTTGTTTATTTATTTATATATAAAACGGGCCCTAATTACAAGACGAGGGAAAAACCCTCATTGACAAAGATTGACAATGTTGTAAAATGGATTTTTTATTTACAGCAGACTTGATATTGGGTGGGGTGAATATGGTCGAATTTGAACAATATGACCATGTTTTATGAAATTTTCACAAAAATTTCTTAGATTTATTAACAACGTGCCATTTTGCCCCACTGCTTGTATATCTATATATACACTTGCATGTTGGGCAGCGGTCCCAAGGGGGAGGTTCGTCGACGACTCCGATATTTTTTTCTTCTTTTTTTTCCGAACGTACGGGAATATGTCGCCGGTGTAAATCAGTCAACGTCACCGAGGATTAGAGTTTACGGTATAACCCGAGCTGCGCAGAAGCAGCGAGGGATCTACTGCGCACGTGTTATGTGAGGATCAGGAGCGGACGCTTCGGTCTTTTCACTTTTGTCTTCTTTTCTCTCGCCCTTTTTTTAAAGTCGGTGTGCTGAACACTTGCAGTATCTCCGGAGAAATTATAATAGAGAATGATCGGGAACTCTGCTCGAGAGTGTATTAATAAAAGGCTGAAAATACTTGCGCTTACATGCTTCGCTCGTTTGCTCGAAGCTCCGAGGCGGCGGCCCTGCCGAGAGCGGTTAAGGTGGTTAGGACTAACGACTGTGACGATAGCGCAGTGAAATGCACCGCGAACTCGCGAGATCGCGACCGCATTGGTCGTGGCTCTCGATTTCACGGTCGCTAATTAGTCCGCGCCCGAGCTGAGCCCACTTCGCACCTCTATCGCGTAACGCATAGACATTAAAATCCCATCAAGGGAGATTAAACATTGAGAAATCAAACTTTTTATCACAAAAAAAAAAATACAATTTACAATTTTTATGCAAAAAAAGTTTAATTAACGAAATCAAAATTATATAGGAATAGGAAGTGGTTGAATGAACGAGATTATTTTTTAGTTCGACACAAAGTTTGCCCGGTTAAACTTTTAGCGGGAAAATAAAGACTCGTGCAACACCTGCCACTTGTTCGTTTCATCGCGCGACCCCCCGGAGCTCCCGCGAATGCCATTGCGTAAACAATAACGAGAATACAAAAGAAAAAAAAATCGATCCGCGTCACCTGCTCGTACAGAACCTTCAACGGTGGTTCCCATGTATTATTCCTTAATAATATAATGCCCGTGACAGTATCGCATGCGTTGCTATGTGCTATGAGCTGTTTTGCTGCACGCAAAACACACTGGTTGAAGTCGAGCAGAAGCGTTTGAAGTTAATAACTACCGAGTCGCGAGGTTGCTATAGTGTAGGGCTGTACAGATAGGCCGGCCCAGCCGGCTAAAAAATAAATAAATTTGCTTCAAATAAATTTGGAAGCATGATCTATTATAAATTTATGAGTATAATTTATAACAAATTTATAAATACATTTTATAAGAACACTTAATAATAAATGTATCGGTATAGAAATGTCTAATTTGACGGAAAATATCGATATTTCATGCTAAAAAATCATTTTTTTGTCAAATTTACGGTCCCGGTTTTTAATATAAAAAATGCTGACACAAGCCGACAACAAGTTCTGTCGTTAGCGGCTTTTTTTACCTCGAACTTTCTACCGTCAAACTACCGTCAAAACATTTTTTTTCCCATCGTCTCTCCGCGATCCCGGTCGATGTAGAGCGGGTGTTTTCTTTTTACATTATTTTTTGCACGGACGTACGAGCGTGAGAGATCGAGATGGATTATTCGACGCTACTCGCCTGGGGGATCGATCGTTCTGCTAGAGGAGACGTGTCGGCGGGAGCCGGCGTGAGGAGGACGCGCAGAAGCTGCCGAAAGGATCTCGCTCGATCGACGGCGCCGGCGCGTTAGCATCGCCGCGTACAGAACCGACCGATCGATCGGACCTGCGCGCAAGGAGCGCCCGAGCACCACGTATAAACTCCCTCGTGTTATTTACTATGTTAATTGGCGCCCACGTCAAACACAAATTTATGCTAAAAGCCGAGATGCGTATCGGCCTCGCGGGGCTGCGGGGTGCTCGCAAGTTACACGACGCTGACAGGTCCCTGCTGCCGCTTTCGCCGATGTGCGGGCCTTTATTGTATCGCCTCTTTCAGCGATGCTTCCCCGGAACGGTCATGAAAATCGAACGATCGATCGAACAACACCCGAACGAGATCGCGAACTCACCTCGCGTCGCGATCGGGTCTTTAAGGAATAAAATTGCGCAAGAAATAAAATAATTGCCACTGGGCAAGTTTTAAAAGTTGGATATTAGAGAGATAACTATTTTTCTGAACTGTAAAAAAATGTTTGTAAAAATTAATGAACTTTGTTGGAAGCTTTTTTGGACAAACCGTTTCCGAAGTTTCAATCACATGTGCGTTACAGTTTTACGGTACAATTTTCATTTTTAATTCACATTTTTCGTAATTTCAGGCAAAAGATTTCTAACATTGATAATCAGGTATGTTTATCTTACGAAAATGCAGATTCATATTCAATTAATGTACATAATTTAAGAAAATGTCAAGCTCCAGTGCATTTAATATACAATTTATTTTTACATTGTGATAAACAATTATGTTATGGGACCAATTGAAGAGATCTCGATCCTTTCAAATTTTAAGCAGAATGCCAAGATTGATAAAGATACCAAGTTTTGAAAATAAAATAGAAAAATAGGTTTAGTTAATAATATTATATCGTCAACCAAAATTCCTTTTAAAAATCTCATTTCAATTACGTTTTATGTAAAGCATCTAATTTAGATAAAAAATGAACATAAAAATTGGTTTAAAAAATGACTATAAAGCACGGTCGAAGTAATCATTTTTTTAGCTGCTAACCCAAGGCCAGAATATTTTATTTATTTTTTCATGAACGTACCCGAAGTACATTCCGACAAATATGTACTGTTATCGCCTCGGTGCTTTCTTTTTTTGGTCAGTTTTACGATGGTAGCGTGTCCGCGCGGCATTGCCACCAGTTTTGAAAACCCATGTGTTGACCAGATACGTACCGAGAGGGGATAATGGGATTTACGTGCAATTTCGACTGGGGCCAAAGGCGAGAGAGCCGTGAGTATATGCTGTATAGAGGTGCGAAGGGAACTCGAGGAATGTTCGCCATACGGGTCGCACACCTCGGTAAAGACATTCCGTTCGTAGGAGAGAAAAAGAATAAGCGGAAGGTGCCCAACCTCTCCTCGCTTCGCTCTTCCTGCTCTTTTCCACCTTTCAATTTTTTTTTGTCTTTTCGTTCCTTTTTCTTTTCACGAAATACTCGCGTCACCCGCGAGCGAGTCACTCGTCACGCTCTCGCGCAACGACGTCTGATTTACACGCAACGATTTACTGCAGTCCATGCGCGCACCTACGCCGCCTTTACGACGGTATTGCGAGGGAACTTTTCGAGAATAAACCGAATAATAATTTACTGCCGAACGAGCCCGAAGATAATACATTGAAAATATATTCCAATCGAAGCGGCAGAAGTGGCGGCGATTTTTTTTTTCCATTTATGATAAAACATTTCTATTTATCGTAACCCTTCTTTTTTTTACATAATATACGATGTGTTAGAAAAATATTATCGTTGAGAGACTCATGACAATTAACGATATTTTTCTGAATAAAAATTGCTCTCTAACTGCCTCGAGAGTTGTATGGAACAGTCGTTGAAAAATCTGTCGTTGAATTGGACGATATTGCATTGAAAATATATTCCAATCGAATCGGCAGAAGTTTCGACAATCTTTTTCTTTTCATTTACGGTAAGGAATATCTATTTTTTTTGTAAACCTTATTTTTTCCCAACATTACGATGCGTTAAAGAAGTTATCGTTGCCCAACCTATTACGATATTTCTCCAGATGAAAATTCATCTCCAACTCTCTCGAGAATTATATCGAACAGTCATTGAAAAATCTCTATCGGATCCAGCGGCACGATATCCTTCACTTCGAGCCCCGACACTCCCACTATCGATTCGATTGGCAGCAGGTGTTAGAAGTAATCTTTTTGCACGCATAGCAACGCGCTCAGCAGGTTGAAATCGCGGCAGAACGACCGCGAACGAAAGAACATAGAAAAGACCGTAATAAAAAGAAGAAATTGAAATAAAAAATAAAAATAAAAAATGGAATTCCTGTCAAGATCGCCGTATCGCGCGTACACCAGATCGGAAAAGAACCCGTTGTTCTCGGATTCCCGGCGTTTCTCCCTCCTCAGCCCTTGTCCCCGGGCATGCAGAGAGTCTCTCGGCAATGCTCTGGTGGCTGGCGTTCCGATGTCGATTCTCGCCCGCGATAAGATCGGTGTCGAGGCCGACAGGGCAACCTGGCCGGTGCCCCGCTTGACTGTATGGTCTGCACGCGTCGCCCTGTTAACTCCGGTTTTACTCCTTTTTTTCTATTATTTTATTTTATATAATTCAGTGCGTGCGTGCGAGCTTGGACTCCACACCCTCGCCTTAGGAAAATAAAAACACCATTTTTTTTTATTATCCTTTCTTTTTGCTCGCGCTGGCCGTCGTCGAGACTGTTGCCGGACTAATTAAGATGTTTCGCGACTCGACGCCACGGAGCCGTAAACCCACTCGATCCTTTCTCGTTTATCTTTATGCTATTATTATACTGCGGTATGTTACAGTTCGAGGATATCGGCTCGCGCGAGCCAAGGATGCCGGAGACAGCGTGCCGTTGCAAAACGTTCGCGGACCGAGAAAAAAAATTTACAAAATCAGTGAAACTTTTTTTTAAATATTTCTCCTTGGTATGTCGATACGTTTTATTGAAATTCGCGAGAGTCAAGGAGACAGCGTGCTGTCGCAAGCAACGCATTCGTAGATCGAGAAACGAAATTGCAAAATCACTGAAACAATTTTTTTTTTTTTTTGTAATAGTCGCTGTATCATTTTTTATTTGGTATGTGAATACGTTTCATTGAAACTCGATATTCCGAACACCTGCGGAATGCTTGAACGGGAAAAAATTAACGAACGCAATAGCGAGCACGCGGCAAAATTCGCAACCTTCGCAGCAATGAGGAAACTTCGATGTGTATTTCTCTCGATTGTTTCGAGAATGGAAAGTAAAAAATTATTACATTTTATTATAGTGCGTTCGATAACGTTAGAGGCGCGTATGCGCAGTCGCCGAAGAGTCGCCCGCTCCGCGACCGAGCCGAGAGAACAATTCGAACGGTTTCGTCAGACGCGAGATCGTAAGATCGATGAATTGTGGGTTACTTATATAGATACACGTATAGAGATACAGATATATAGCCGATCGGAGCGGAGATGCCTCTGATACAGTATAGACGGTACGTGGGTGAAGACAGCCGGTCCGGATCCGACTTTCTCCCCGGTGTGGCTCTTCGTCCAAAAGACCCGGCTCTCGCACGTACCGTTTCCTGGAATTCGAGGCACGTGCGTACCTCGAGATTCGATCTGGTCGCGATCGTTATGTTCGCGTCGTACGACGTCTAAATTAATTTCTTCAGGAAAAAAAATATTTTAAAAAATCGGACCGAACCACGGAATGTCCGAAATGCGAACGAAAAAAAGTTCCCGGGATACTTTCGCACCGTCGCGTTGAAGGACAAAAAGGAACTACACATTTTTTAAACTATACTTTTCTTTATCAATATTCGTCACTTAACTTTAACTTTGGTAAATGTTTTGGAGGTTTTTCGAAAATAAATATCTGAAAGTCAGTAACGATGATTGCCAAAAACTCTAAATTTAATTAAATTTAACCTTGAAATGGCTGGTTTAGGTCGACATTCAACAGGTTTTTTGGTATAGTACAGTTTTCTTGGTACAAATATAAATATGGCAGTGAACCGATAGTTCTCGAAAGTTCTTGGGATATTTTCGGACCGTTAAGTCAAAAAACAAAAAAACTAACCACCATTCTTTTATATAGGTTTTTCTTCAGTAATATTAATTTATTATTTTTAGCTTTGGTAAATGTCTTGAATGGTGTTTTGTAATTTTTTTAATTACATTTTTGAAAATCAATAATGATGATTTCCTATAAATTGGCTGGTTTAGGCCAAGGTGTATTCTCGTTGTTTTCTGGCCCAAGGATAAATACAGCAACAAACCGATCTATCCATTAATTTCCAAAATGATAATTATTTATTTCATTAATTTTTTTCTTCATTCAAACAAAACAAAAAATAACAAATACATCAACTCGACTCTAATTTCCAATCTTTTTAATTTTTTTTTTTTTACCAAATCTTACCAAAAATGTTGAAAGTTTTTGAATTTTTGCATTTTTTTTTCCATTTGAAAGTTGCAAGCTTCGTGGATGTCTCCAGTGTCCCGCGGTTGTTGGTCACCGTAGGCAGTCGCCGCGAATGACATTTGGCTTGTAACGCTCGGCGGCGTGTGGTTGGAGTTGTGCTCCATGGGAGAGAGAGAGCCCGAGGCGGCGGGAGGATTTTATCGCCTTCGGCGTCGATAAAATCCTCGCGCCGAGGATCCTCCTCGGTGCGGGCGAGTCGCGCGGGTTGTTCGGCCGTGTGGATCGAGTCTGGATCTCTCGGAGGTGGAACGGAACACGGAGAGAACGGGCGCGAGAGACACGACGAGGGCCTTATCGACGCCGTGGGTCCGCGTCTCGGCGGGCCAAGCCCGGGGCTATATCGGCTCTCCGGGTGTCCCCTTCAACCCCCTTCGTTCCCCCTAGCGCGATATTATTCAAATATCTTAATAGCCGCGGCTGGCTGGTCTTCGATGCTTTCGTCGCTCGGGACTTCGTCGTTTCCTGCGCGAGGAACACGAAAGAACCTGGAGATTGTCTTGTCCATTTTTTATTTTTATTTTTTACCGTTCAACCTGCTTTTCCGTTCGCGCTCGTGTTTCGAAAAGGAACGAGACATCGCACGCCCTCGACGGTCCCGAGCGACTTCTCAAAATATCGGCAACTCTCGCAAGTGTGCCCTCTATAAAATCTGCGAACATCTCGACTGGCTGAATTACCCAATGGATTCGGCGACAGCGAATTCGTGAATCCGAGACGAAAAATAACTTTAAAACAACATACAAAATAAGTGTGAGTTCATTTTTTGTTTAGGACCTAAATCGAGTTTTTGCACCCAAAAATCTAGCGCCTCCGAATTCTTCGAAAATTGCAGTCGCAAAAAAATGATACTATTTTATTTTTTTACTTAAACATTGTATTTTTTCATCGGGCCAAATTTCGAGCTGGCACTAGCGTTACCAACGATCTTCCGTTACCGTAAAATAGTCGCGCTATCGCTTCGGAACATGTGCCAGGAGGTATACACAATGCCTTATCGTCACCTACGTCTCCCTCCCGATGAAATCATCCGCATGATCTCAGCCCACGTTCTCGGGAGCGGAGCGCGGGTCATACGATGCCTCGAGGTCCAACAGCCAGCCCCGGTACGTGTCCCTCGGCGTAAACCTGGTAGCCGCCGTCGTCCCCTGAAGCTCGAGTCCACCGCCTGCACATGCTTCTCGGCACGTGCTCCCGCGACCCGTGCGTCGCATGCACTTTTCTAATCAGCATTACGACAAAAAAAAAATAAATAAAAAAAAAAAACAATAGCAATGATTCACAAGTACGAAGCTGAAAGATAACATTTTTTTTGGAGCGGCGCGCGAGCAACATCAACGGGTTGAATTGCTCATACGTTCTTCGTAAGAGAGTAGAGACACCTTATTCCTCCTCACCTTATGCTCCTATGCGGCACGAGCACACAACCACGAGCAGTTCTCATTGCATCCCCGGGGAGTCGCACATTCGGCCGAAATAAAGGAAAAAGGCGGGGAAACAATGCTTGCCAGGGCGAACTTGGGGAAACACCGGAAAAGGTCATCATCGTAGCCGTTGGTAAACGGCGGTCGGTCGGAAATTATGCGGTAAGGAGAAGATAAAAAGAAAGATCTCATATGAAAGGATTTCACTTTTTTTTTAAATTCTGAACATCATTGTTTATAGTTAGTTCGCGTGTATCGATCTTCGATCCTTTTGATGCGGCACATCCCGTTTTTTGCTTTTGGTACGGAATTGCCCTACACTAAGTACCGCATCGGCATCGCACCTCGACAGACATGTTCCTCGCATCCTGGCGTATCGATTTCGCTACGAACAAGCCAAAAAATATTCGCCCTGAGCGATGTGACGCAGCCGCGAAGAGCGTAGCGGGGACAAATGTCTCCTAGAGCTGCACGTGTTGCGCAGGTGAATCCCTGTTTAATGTGGCATCTCCGCAGCTCCGGCGAACGAGAAATCGGCACATGCGGCTTCTGGCATCCGTATGCCGGTCGAGAGAAGCTGCGTGTATAAAATATCCTGAAAAAAGTACGATGGAATGAGACGTCCGGCCCAAAACCGTGCGGAGCTCGAGCCGCGAGCCTCATTAATGCAGGTGCAGGTTCTGCAAGCTTCACTGAACTCTCGGTCCGGCTTGTCCCGTGCTCCTCACGTTTGCAGGATACGCTTCTTCCTCGTGTTCCCCATGTGTGACGCGAGACGCGCGCGTCTGTCGACAGGTAAGAAATTTTCGGTAACATGTGACGTCCAGACCGGAGCGAGCGGGCGGACGTGCGGCACATACTACGCGCCCCGGAGCCGAGGGAAGAGGTGTATGGTATAATAAAAATATTTTAATACCCTCGTACCCTCGACGGTCTCGTCCCTGCGCGTCTTCGTTGGATCCCTGCGACTTGCCTTTCCTCGACTATTTTCGTGCACGAAGCACGTACGGAGTTCCGAGGCCGTATTGTACACTCATGGCACACACGCGACCAAGGACGTTGGCCGTCGGAGTTTTACTGCAAGGTGCCTGAGATACGACGTCTAAGGCACATGTCGGAAATAAGAAATTTCTCTCGATCTTCCTCGAACCTTCCTCCAATAATTTGCATTATATTATCCATTAGTTCATTCTATACATTATAGCTTAAAATGATCTCGTAAAAAACAAAAATGTGTGCGGTTATCGTAAAAATGATTTTTCCCCCGCTATAATTAACTTTCCGATGATCTACTGTGTTAAGTAAGAACCTTGGCCGTCAGAGTTTTACTGCAAGGTACCTGAGATACGACGGTGAGGCACATGTCGGAAATAAAAATTTCTCTCAGTATCCTTGACAGCTACCTCGAATAATTTGCATTAAATGGGAACTCATCGAATTCATAAATTTGGACCACATATAATAGCTTAAAATGATCTCGGAAAAAAATTAATGATTAAAGGTAGCGAAAGTATCATGAAAATAAAAAATGACAATTAAATGTAGCAAAATGATGAAGAAAAAAAAAAATTAACGGCTGAAAGTGCCACAATTATAAAGAAAAAAGGTGAACGTTTAATCGTCGAAATAGTTTTTTCTCGCTGTAATTAAAGTTCCGAAGATCGACAGTGTTGGATGTACCCCCGGGATGATGAGAGGCCCGTGCGCGAGATCTCGTCTCGGACCTGAGCTCGCGTTTATATCCGTCTCCGTCCTCGGCGCGGCTTCGCCGCGGCGATGCGTGCATCGCTCTCGCGCGATCTCACATTCATGCATCATCAATTTATGCAGAACAATTCAACGACAACGGGGCATTAAGACGAGGGCTCCGCGCGCGCGAGCGTATGCGAACGAACACGAACGAACCGAACGCGCTCGCGCGATGATCGCGGCGCAAAGTCGCGCAGTTCAAAGACCCCGCACCGCGTTGGAGCAACGATCTTATTCGCGTGCGATATCCCCAGTGTATTTTTTTTTCTTTTTTCGGGTCTCGCGTTAAGCCAAATGCACACCGATGGACAAGACTGGCGCGGACTCGGCAGACACTGTGTGTGGAAGCGGGCAGGTTCGCGGATCGCGTACAGGAACCTCCGAGCGTTTGTGTTTTGGCTGGGCAATTAGCATACGATTGACCCACGGACGGGGTCGCCGCACATCGGGACCCTCAGCGCGAGGGCCCCGCAACTTTCGCGATTAAATTGAATAGTCGCGAGCAAGCGATGCGAGCCGAAAACGAGAAAGACACTGATTGTGATTATGATTTTATATCGTCGTCATTTTTTTTTTATCATCGCAGTCTTTCGCCAATGATTTTTTAAGTGAATAAATTTCACCTTCAAATTACTTAATCATCATAATTCGGATTTCAGTTCGGAGACTAAAAAAATGTTCACTTTTTTTTTCAGCGTATAATTTACTCTATATTGACAATCATATATCGGTAATATTAATACGATATCACTAACGCATTGATAACAATATATTAATCATAATGAGTTGTATATAAAAATTAATATAATAGTAGTGCTAATAAATGCAGTGTGTTAGTCTCAGTAATACCCGATCTGCTGGTATCGCGTCGATACATATGCATTTTTTTTCCAAGTAATTTCCAAGCCATCGAACACGGTTCTTCAGCCCTTAATATAATATTATAGATCAAATTAATATGATAGTATCTATAACGTATTGTTCAACAAATAATTTTATTGGTACATTTTCATTTTTCTTAAAATGTATGGACGCACTTATCTGCGAAAAAAATTAACTATATTCAGAGAAAAAAAAACATCAAATTCGCTGAAGAATGAGATTTGAAACGGAAGCGTCAGGGAAAAATGTGTCGCGCACCTTCGTTTATGCCTCATTAGAATATGAATGGGGCCACCCGCATGGCCGGGTCGTAAAGCGTAATTCCCGCTCGTTCGCGACTGGTACCTTAATCTACTTGCCGGAGACATTTCCCCAACATCTCGCACCCTCGCACAAGTGCCGAGACTTTCGAGGGTGCGGGCTTTTCCCGCTGAAAGTTTTCTCCCAGGGGGGAGGGCGTAATTCCTTCCCCCCATCCTTGGACACTCGTAGACAGTACGGCCACCAGCAAGAGGCCCGGCCCTTAATCCCTGTGGCAATTGAGAATAAAATCGCGCCACCAGCAACCAGCCAAATTGCTCCGGTCAACGGAGCACGAACTTGCTCGCGACTTTGAGCTTCCTTCTCTCTCCGGCACGAGTGAATGCGCCACCAGCAGAAATTGGCCGCACGTTGCGAAGCTACGTGCTCGAACAATGAACGAAAAACACCTTAGACCAGACCCAAAAGAGACCGACGGGGCGACGATGATGACCCTTTCCGGTGTTTCCCCAAACTCTCCCGGGCGCACATTGTTTCCCCGCCTTTTTCCTTTATTTCGCCCAAATGTGCAACCCCCCGGGGGACCGGCAATGAGAACTGCTGGTGGCTGTCTGCTGGTGACCGTGGGTTTTTTTTTCGGAATTTTCCCTCGACGTTTTACTACCGTGGAATCCCCCGGCTCCTGCGGGTCGAACGATCTCCTCGGATGCACAAGTGTACGAGAACTCCGAGTTCGGTAGGGTTTTTTAAAATGATTTAATTAACGAAAAATTAGCCGTTGAAACTGGAATTGAAATTTGAGCAATTGGCGTTGTTAATTTTTTTTATTGAGCCCACGATTTCTTTTGGATAATTAAATGGGCTGAATTGGTAAAGATGTTGTCATTAAACTGAGTTGTACTTAAGTTATAACATTAAGTTGTGGTAGCATCAACACTCTGCACAAAAACGACCAAGATACGCAATACAATTCCTCGCCAAAGGTTCATTTTTCACCCCCCAAAAAAAAAGAAAATAATACTACACTTTCATGTAAGCTGAGCGGATGTGTCGCTTTCATAACCCTCGTCCAATCTGGACTGTACGATAATTTCAGGAACGTGATCGTGCATTATAATTAGCAGAAAATTAGTCGTTCGAATTAGAATGAAAATTTGAGCAATGGGCGCTGGTAATTTTCTTTATTGAACCCAAGATTACATTTCGGTACATGAATCGGCGATATTGATAAAGATTTGATCATTAAACCGTCAGAGTCATCGTCAAGAACTCTGCATAAAGACAACCAAGATACGTATTCCAATTCCTCGACAAATTTTCATCTTTCATCTGCAAATAACAATCATAATAATAATAACACATTTTGACGTAAACCGAACAAATGTGTCCCTCTCATATCTCCCGTCCAAACTCGACCGCATAATCTCAGGAACGTGATCGTGCATTCCGTCGTCTGAGCACAGACTTGAGGAATCTGGACATGTGTCTCGCTCCGTCCGAGGACTTGCACCATCCAAGGAATTCCCATTCGTGCCTCTTCCGAGTTCGATTATAGCTTCCTCGCAGTTTTGCCATATGCTCGACACTCGTTCTCACACCTTTTTGGGCCCCCGTCGAACCATCAAATTTTATTCCTTCCAGCCGGCGAAACCGGCGATACCGGTGAAATCCCACATGTTTCGCCTTCGGATTCGTCCGGAGGGTTTCTCGACGAGGTGAGTTTCCTCCGGCGTTCCTCCAGGGTCGTGTTCGAGGGGGTTGCAGGGAGCATATTTACCGGGGCAGGCCCAAAGCCGGCCCGTTGTCGGGGGAACCCCGATGGCCCCTCGCAGGGTTCCAACGTTCGCGAGAGAAGTGCGCGCGAAAAATTCAGCTTGGGAATTCAAGGCCTGGGATTATACCGACTGGTGGATGGATGGCTGAACGGTGTGCGGGTAGCGGACATATGGTGACAGGCTTGAAGCTCGAAAACAGACCGGTAGCAGGTGAGTTTTACGAATAGCCGATGGGAACGACAAAATACACCACTCGAAATAGCTCTCTGAGCTAGTACGCGCTACCTGTTGGCTCGGGAAAGACCTGCGGCGTTGGACTCTGTGGGATTTCACGGCGGAGCAGTGTTTTCCCCCGTTCCGTGGACAATCCGTTGGTCAATCCTCCCCGATGGCCGTCGGCGCGTTATCGAGTTTCCGACAAACTCCGGGACTTCCCTGCACCCTGGGGCATCGAGGCACCGAGCTCGTCCTATTGCTTGGCGTAAAAACGCATACTTTATTCGCTCAATGAAATTATTTATTATTATTGTGGTTAAATTTTTTTTTAAATCTCCAAGCTTTAAAAATTTCTTATTAAACATTTTTTCTATCATTATACATTTTTCTAAAATTGAACTTAAAAAAACCTGTTAATTCACGACATTGTAACGCTTTTTTTTGTATCACCAGAAAAATTGCACATTTTTTAACATCAAATACGCTAAAAAAAAAAAAACAAAATGGATCGAATCTTTTCTCGGTAGGATGATATAACGAAAGAAAAGAAAAGAAATTGCGGACATATTATTCCCGGCTGGAAAGCGCTTCGATCCTTGTGCATATAACGTACACTATATAACGTACACATCTTGCGAAATAAGATTCGTATTTATATATATTGTTTTTTATTTTTCTTGCGCTGCTGGGTCGCCCGCCGGGTCGAAGGAATCGAGGACGT
Organism: Stenichneumon culpator; assembly: GCA_964017025.1. Taxonomy (NCBI): domain Eukaryota; kingdom Metazoa; phylum Arthropoda; class Insecta; order Hymenoptera; family Ichneumonidae; genus Stenichneumon; species Stenichneumon culpator. Next base: position 10,364,193 of record OZ024779.1, on the reverse strand, counting down.
CCATCGATCTCCCGGGACGGCGTGAAGGCGGATGCACGAATAACTATAGAGCATTCTGTCCGTGTAATACATACGAGATGCATACACCCGTCGTGTCACCGAATTCTCTTACAGAAATGCACATGCGAGCCGTTTTCGCCCAGCGGGCGGAGAGATGGACCGATGAACGTGAACCGAAACCGCCGGGGTCCCCCGGAGTCCGCGACTCGCTGCCATCGCCAATAAATCCCGACACCCGCGGGTTCTCTCTCTGCCCGGCGCCAACTGATCCCTGCTCGGTTGCTTGCCCGCTGCTGCTGGCATTCAATATGCGCTTTTGCACTCGCCCCAACCCGTGTTTGTCTACAGACCGGCAAGTTGTACGAACGTAACGCGCGCGCGCGCGACTCCAGAGAGAGAGAGGTGAAAAAAATATATATTGGCCCCTGTCCAAATGGCTGGAATATCGGCGTGACGCACGAGCATCGATACGTAACGAGTGCGCAATACTGGCTGCATTACCGATACATTCCAGAGAACATTTTTTAAAATTCTCTGCAAGGTCACTTCCAGTTGGAAACCTCGTTTTCTCCTATGAAGTCACTTCCGGTCGAAAACCGAGGTTTTCATACCGGAAGTGACGTTTTCCCGTATGAAGTCACTTCTCGTCAAAAACTGAGATTTTCAAATCGGAAGTGACTATTTCCAAAACGTTAGATCCTAATTTTGCAAATTTATCGGCGCGACTCCACCTTCAGTTTAAGAGTGAGTTTTTCAAACCAGAAAAATGTTTGGTATATCACATATACATTTTTCGATATATGTCGCATTTTTCCATTTCATTTTTTTTTCACCCCCCTGATATCGAACTCGGCATCGTTACGAGAATCGCGAAAGGGCCGGGCGCCGCCGATATCACAGAACCGATGCGATAAACTTAACGCCGAAACAATGCAATCGGCAATTAAGTTAAAAAGGATAGCGGTCATTGAAATCGTTGAGTGTACAGCCGGTACCGTTATCATCGTCATTATATCGGATGAATATCGATGGTGCTCTTCGGTAGAGAGTTTCTCTACCGATCGGTTGCCGATACCGGCCTGTACGGGGCAACTCTTGCCACCGCCGTTCACCGTTGCTCCTGATCCTGGCCTCAACTCTTCCACCCCCCTCCCCACCTCGCCGGTGCAACGTGGTAGCGAGGAAAATTTTAACCGGCGAACCGTCGATGCCGCGCCCGTGCACCACGATACCAACGCGCTGCACCGGACGTATGACCTCGCGAACTCCCGCTCGATAGTCTCCAGCTCTGCTGTAATGCACAACCACATATGCACATGTGCATAAAAAAAATGTATATATATATATATATAATATATGTATATATATAAAATGTGTGTATGTGTATTGGATATGTGTGGTGAACATATGTGTGCGAGTATTACTGTACAGAAATGCAAGAAGGACCCATGCAGATATTCATCTGTCGAGCGCCACTTCACTATATTACACTAATATATTGTGTTATTATTCGGGTCGCGAACTCGAGATCCTCGGATTAGCGATCGCGACTTCCTCTTTGCTCCGCGAGCAAAGAGTTCAACCCCGTTTCCCCCACCCTCTCGACTCGGTGACGGCGTAGCTCTCTGCGCGATACATAATCTCCGAGAGCCTTCCCCGCTCGATCTTTTGTCTTATTTTTTGTTATGCTTCTTATTCTTCTGATCTTCCGCATGCACGTCTCACTGGGCTCTCGGGGTCTCGTGCTTGGAAAGGTTTGTTTTTTCGCGGGCTCGATCGAGATCACATCTGATCTGTTTTTTTTTTTTTAACAGACGATTCGAAGACTAGATCAGACTCAAGTTTCTACCTTTCATTTGTGTATGTTGAATAATACAAAATTGTTGGGTGCGATATTTTTGAAGAAATCAATTTGATAATTGAATTTAAATATTTAAAATGCATGTTTTTTTATTACTTGGGTCTCTTGTCTCGTGCTTGGAGAGGTTTGTTTTTTCGTGAACTCGATCGAGATCACATATGATCGATTTTTTTTTATCGACGGTTTGAAGACAAATTTCAAATGTACATTTGTGTATTATGAGTAAAAGAAAATTGTTAAGTGGGTTATTTTTCAAGAAATTAAATTTAATAATTAAAAACGAATTTTTAGAATTACATTCGAAACACTTTTTGTGGTTTGAAATCGTTCCCCTCCTTCTTAATAGCTCAATCTTTCGTAACATTGTACATCCGAGACTCCGGTGTCACGAAATATGTGCATATACTTTTTTTTGGTCGGCCTTGCTCGTTTATACGGATTCTCTCTCCTCCGTCCAGTGACGTTATTGCGAGCTTTTACTTTTCGGGGCTACGATAAATACGTTATTTTCGCGGATTGCGCTGGCATGATTATTATCGCCCCTGCTTACGGATTACTTTTCACACTTGGGGTATATCTCTTCCATGCGCTCGTTTTGCACCGAGCAACGTCGGATTCCGGTCGTGTAGCGGTACGGGCGCGCGGGCCAACACAAATATTCGCGAAACTCTTGGTTACCTTTTCTTTTTTTTTTTTTTTTTTCTTAACACTTTACGTACACACCTCTCGGGGCCGTTCGAGCAGAGAAACGATCGTGGATATGTGCTGCGCGCTGCACGTTGCCGAACACACGGGGCGCCCACGCCTGGCGCCATCGTAAGAAAGAAAGTGCGAGAGGCCGCGAGTCCGGGGTCGAGGGGGCGAGGATCCAGAGTCTCGAGTGTCTCGACGAAACGAGATCGTAGACACAAATTTCCAGACCCGACTTCGATCTCCGGCAAAAGACATTCAAATTATAAAATTGTAAATTACACTTAATTTTTTCCAATTAAAAATCAAAACAAAACAAAACAAGTGAGAACCGAAATGGACAAACGTAATGAAAAATGATAACTCGACAGGTTTTAAAAAATTTTACTCGGTGATATATAATAATTACAGAAGATTCTCATAAATCAGCCAAATTCACGATCCTTTAACTCCGGAGCTTAAAAAATAAAATATGGATTTTATGAAGTGAATAATTAATTATAATGTTCATAATTATCAATAATGTGTCGGGACAGAAGTTGTGAGCGTGGTCCGATTCGTGTGGTCCAGCACATTTACCTCATCATATTATAATTACATATTAAAGTAACATTATCATTGTATTGTAATTGTATCCTAATTTTAAACATCTGTAAATAATTATTGAAAACTCCTCATTTTTCATACAAAAAAAAAAAAAAAGAGAAAAAAGAACGAGAAAGTCCAGAGTGAACAGCAGACGTTATCAGGTGGCGCGTTAAGGGTGCAGGAACGTTGCTCGGTCTCGCCTGGGCGATCGAGGGGGTCTCACCTGCTGCGGAACTCGAAGAGCTAGCGCGAGCGATTGCATTGCTATGTCGCTGTCAGGGGGGGTTGCCGACGGTCACGGCTGGGGGCACTCGGATAAGACACGGGGTGGTTTGATATACAGCAGTCGGATATACCTATATGTATGCATGTATGGAGCGCTCGTGTGTTGCGCGCCGCCCGGAAAAAGGGTGCAAGCGGTGAGGAAGTGGCGGCCCGGACGAGTCGCAGGTGACGGGCAAAACCCACACGATCGTGAACTCCTACACCGTAATATATTAAATTTTTTCTTTATATATAGCTAAGTATGCGGTAGAGAATTCGTATGTGTGTAGTCGAAACTCGAACCACGCGCCTCTGCCCGGCGTAAGTAGGAAGGAAGTGAGGTCACCGGACCTTGGCCCAGCTCTCGGTGTCACGAGAGGTGCAGCACCGGCAAGCAGCGGCAACAGCAGGTGCCACTGCTCGGGCTGCCTCGGGCGGGGCAACATCGATATCGCTAATATGCGAGCGCGAAGCACGTACTACTCGAACCTGCTGTAATTTTTTTTTTCTTTTTTTTTCGGGCCCCGCGGCACACTGCAACGAGCGGATAACCACTCGCCCCGGAGAAACCTTAACGAAGCTTCCGTTTACATTATTAATTTCTTTTCTTTATTCATACATAAATACGCGTCTTAATTCTTGAATTATTAAGGCCGCATGAAATTCGAAGCGCTATTTAGTTTCGTGCATACGGATAATATGCGCTGTAATAATATACTATTTTACTTTCAATATTTTCACTACAGTGACAGTTACATATATGCATTATCATTATATGCATTATCGATTGTCAAAACTGTACGATGAATCTGTCTAAATCAACACCCACGCGAATTTTTTTTAAATCGTCGTAATTGACAAAGTGAATGAAAACCTAATTGGGCACCGCCGGTCGCTGCGCTTCCGCGATGCGTCCGGTGTGCCCGAAGGATGGAGATTTCATCTGAAACCGCGAGATTAAAGGCAGATCTGATTGCGGTACGAAAGAAGCGAGGAGGAAAACGTGTAACTCGTTCGCTACTTCATTCCATCGTTCCGTTCGTTTAGTCGGGCCGCTGAGTGAGAGAGCGGTGCGCAGGCGCGTGTGCTCGTTCCGGTAGCGGCATAGCGGCTCATCGGTGAGTCGAGGCACGCGCGACCCAGGCACGCACTCTTCTCGCGTGTAACATAGCGAGAGCCGCGGAGGAGACTCGAGGGAAAAGGCAGAAGCGGCCGCGGCAAGGAGTAGGCAGTAGTACACGCACACGCGAGCCCACGGTGCGAGTAAACTCTCTCGCTGCACCGCCTCTCACCCCGTTCGTGTACTATATATAGCCACCGTGAATGCAACTCTGCCTCCGCCACGTGAGTAGCTCTCCGAGCTGAGTACACATACCGTGTGTGTACCTTCCACCACCTCTCCGTTCCATTATACCGTTGCGCCGCTCTCTCACTCTCTCTGCACCCGACACACTGCACTCCATCGCGGCGCTGTGCACTTGCCGCCGCCGCAGTGCGCACGCGCGCTAGATCGCGCCGGCGCGAGAACGCGGCAGATTGTATCGTCAATGTCTTAACCGCGTTACGCCTCCTCTTCCTACCTCGCACTACCTCTTTCCCTTCGAGCTACTAAACTTCACTTGCCGTACCTCGGGGTTACATTAGCCGCGGGGATATTTTACCACGGCGATCGAGAGGATCGAAACGAGGAAATTTGCTGGATCGGAGATCGAGAGGAAAATCGAACGCGCTCGATCACCGTCTCTGGCGGGCGATTGCTCGAGCTGGGATCAATATTTTTTTGACTTCTTTGTACCGAAATCTTCGTACCGATATGCCGGACTGTGGGTAAAACGACTGCCGAGGTGCGCGAAAGACGGTGCGACGACCAGCGCCTCCCGAAGAAAACTCGAGAGAGTCGACTGAATTTTAAAAAAATTGGGCGTATCTTCGAATCCGAAAGAAATGAAATAAAAAATCACTTCGTCCCGGAGAAATCGCCTTCCTAACAGTCTCTATAAAGCTGTTACGAAAAGAAAGAATACAAAAAGAATTACCTTATTGATAATAATAAAAATAAAGACGAGAAAGACAAGCAATAGCGTGAGCTTTTACAGCCTGCCCGGATTCGTTCGACGGCGCTCGTCCGTGCCGTTGAGACATCGCCGGAGTGAGAGCCAGGCAAAACGACGACGGATAGCGCTAGCGCACACCCAGCTCAAACACGCCGGGATTATTATTATTGCCGGTACGAGAATTCCGACCGAAACGAGCGAGTAATGAGAAGCATAAAGCCGGGGCCTGAGCGTGATGAGCGCGCGTCGACTGAAAAAAAAAAATATCAAGAAGATGAAGAAAAAGAAGAAGTCTAAGGTGAGGAGGCGCCGCAGCACCAGCAGCATCATCGAAATAGCTCCATCGCTTCGAGATATCTGTTCCTCGGGCTCCATCGAGAGGCGCGGGTGCAGCCTTCACTCGTGGCACAGGGTCGTAACCCCGCAACGTAGCACCGGATTGTGAACCCTCGCCCGGGCACAGCACACTTCTCCCGGTACCGTACAGTAGAGCCCCGTTTATCTGCGGTACAATGCGGAGAGAGCTCAAGTCCGATAGATCAAATCTCGGATAACACGGACTAACATACTCAATTCAAACTTGTACTATTGTATAAGCATACACGTCTTAAGTTATTTAAAAAATATAATTATAATATAGTTTATTAACATTAACTTCATATAAAACCAATCACTCTAGAATCAGAACCGTTGTATTTGCAGCGCACAATATGAAGTATAAATATAAACGCAGCAAACCTGCACAAGCTCAAGTGCGTATGCACTGAGAAAAATTGCAGTGTCTCCTACTATAATGAATAGTTTCCAGGGGGAACGTCTGTATAGATAGTTTTCTGTAGTACATATTCAATTGGTTAAACTATAATTATGGTGGCAAACGTGATTTTTTGTCATTGTCGTAACTACAAAATAAAGACGTTCCCCTCGTGAACTATTTTTTATGGTAAAAACTCAGTTGCTTTTACAATGCAATTGTTTCTCAGTGTGCCACGAAGCAGCCATTAGGGACTACTCTACGCATGGGCAACGCTTCTTTATCTGTTTTATCCGAGTTTTCCGTTTTCCGATAATAAGCCGAACCTGCACCTCGATTAACGCGAAGGGCTCGGATGAGTTGCAACTCATCGGATAACGCGAAGCTTCGCTTGATCGAAGGTATACGGACAAGCGAGGTTCTACTGTATGTAATACGATAGATGGAAGGACGGTGAATCACGATCCGGCGGCGTCCAATAGCTGATTCTCATCCTCGGCTACCAGGTGATCGACCACGCCTCATTACTTTGCTTCGCTACTTCGTACGGACGTGCGGCTCTTCTCTCTTCCCACACACAGTACACGATATATGTATATGTATGTATATAGATGGGTATGGGTCGGTATGTATGTATGTATGTGGTGTCTTCGAGGGGATTCTTATATAGCGGTTTCGTCGATAGGAACGATACGATAAAGGCAGAGGTGTTAGCTCACCTCGCAGCCTCTCGGCTTCCACGAGTTGCTGCTTCTACGCGCGTGCAACTGTTCTTATTTTCTCGGCTTCTGCTCGGCGGCGGGTCCGCCGAGATCCGAAGGTCGGCGGGTCAGATACGGAAGTCTTAGAGTTCGCGCCTCGAGAGAGAAAGATATTAGTAATGTGCGCGAAAACATCACGCTGAAGGTTATTTTGTGCAGAATTTGTGTCGCCGTTTTTTTTTTGTTTTTTTAATTTGCTGGCTGTTCGAAATTAACCCTTTATAAGTCACACCACCCGAAACCGTACCGAAAGGGAACTAACGGACGCGGAGTGGGGGCCACGCGTTGATGCGCACCCAGAAAAATAATTTATTTGACTAACGCCGCGCCGATAAATATTTATTCGGTTTAGATAAATATTAATCAGATTTAAATGCATATTTATTTTAATTAAATAAATTGTTATTCTGGGTGCACTAGCGCTTAAGAGTGGGGATGGAGTAAATTGTAAATCTGTAAAGGGTTAAGGGGTTGAATGGTTGTGGTGAAAAATTAAATTTTGAAAATGGTAATTCTCGGGAATCAAGTAGAAAAATTAAAGTATAGGGAAGACCGGGGCGAGATGGGCTGGTGAAAAACCAGGCCGATGCGGGGCGTGATGGAGAACTATAAAATTATAAAAATAAAAATAAAAACCAAAAAAAAAAAAAATTATGCTTTCGGCAGCATTGTAGACGCATTATTTGCTTAGGAGGCCCTTCTCGCCCTGGCCTCCTCTATATTGAAAAAGTTGCAAAGTACTGGAAGTTGGTGGTGGAATGAACGAGAAGAGATTCCGATGAGATGAGAAAAAGTGCCGAGTCACCCGGCACAATAAACACACGCGCCATCAAGGGCTCGCCGTCGAGGCTTGATTAAGGTTATTTAATTACCGTTAAGGTTGCCCCCTGACCGCCTTCACCGGTTATAAGTGTATTGTCTGGCCACTCTCGAATCCTTCGCTTCTGTTTCTCTCTGGACCCTTGAACGGTTCTTTTTATTTCGTCTCGGTCTTTAATTGCTCGCTCAAACAATCTACAAATTTCTCTATCCCCGTGTCAAAACGTAACGAGTGTCTCGCCACTTCTATTATAAATCTAATAGGTTCGCTCAATGGGTTTATCGAGGCTAAACGCTTGAAGGGTTCGGCGATTCGACGGATAAGAAAGTTCCGTAGTTCGAAATCTTCGACAAAATAGACGAAACTCAATTTCACTCTTCGAGGCTCCGAAAAACCTTGATACTCATACTGCATTTAAGATATATATGATATATATTTATTATGATGTATTCATTTTTTTACGATTTGTATGCACTTTTGCAAAATTGGCCTGATTTTTAAAAAAAATCTATATTTGCCGATAAAAGTGCAAGTTTCAGGATGGCTCGACCCTCTTTGCCAAATTTGTTGCTGAAATTGAAGCGTTCGGTGACTGCACTGATAAGGAAATTCTATAGTTCAAAATCTTCAAAAACATCGACAACATTTTTTTTCAGTCTTCATACTTACACTGCAAATAAGATATTTAAAAATGTCTTTTTTTTTTTGTTTTTCATTAAAATTTGTAAAATCGTCCCAAATTCGAAAAAATAATAATTTTTGCCGGTAACAATTCGAGTTTTAGGATGGCTTGACTCTCGTGACCGAAGTTTGAGCTGAAATTTCTTTCGTCCATCGGGCGAATCGATGGAAAGTCCTCCGCTCGATGCAACAGCTAAAGTAACAGCTGATTCTTGCGTCAACACAGCTCTCGAGCAGAATCCTCGAGGCTCGTGACCTACCCCACCCCGGAATTGCCGAAACAACCGCATCGTTCGGTGTTTATTTCCGTCGAGCGATAGACCAGAGAGAGATGGAGAGAAGGAGAGAGAGAGATTCAAGAGAGTTTGTGAACGCGCGAGCGTAACCGCCCATCAAAATTGCAGAGAGGCCACAGCAATTACGGAGGCGTGCGCCTTCGACTCTCCGCTCCGTTGTCGAATCCCTCGGAAAAAAAAATCCCTCGGTTATACGCTTGCGCTCATTTTTTTTTTTTTTTTTTTTTTTCATTCCTCTTCTTCGACATTCTTTCCTTCGATTTTTCACCTCCGTCTCGGCCTCTTTTTACGCTATATATTTATTTATTCCCCGGGATTCAACTCCGTAATGAAACTCTTGCGACACTTCGAGACGCGGTTCAGTAGTCTCGCTTGATCACGACGAGACTCTCGCGATGATCTCTTTTTCGAGCATTCCTCGGTGAAGTAATTCCCGCGGAACAAACAGAGAAGCCTTTGCAGTCGTCGCAACACCGGCCTTGAGGAATCAAATCCATCCAAATTTTTCACTCGTAAGATCGTAACTCAAGGCTGAACATTAGTTCGAGGAGAAAGATTGATACCAAAATCTTCTCGGCATGTTCGAAGTCCAATCCGACCTCAACTGTCAATAAAAATCATATTAGGAACTTCGACCTGCAGATCAATATGAGATTTTTCTGCACGAAAAATATTGAAATCACTACCAATTACCCGGAAGTAACGTATTTCCAGTATGACGTTACCTCCGGTCAAGGAATGAATTTCCCAGACCCGAAGTGACGTATTCCTCCAAGGGGTTCACCGATGACTTTTCGCTGCTGGGACGAGATCGTTTTTTTTTTTGAATTTTTTAAATCTCGCACCGATTGCGATTTTGCTCTCGGATAGCATCGTCGAGCAATCACGGTACGAGAGGAGCACAACGAGATGCTTACGTCAGTTCAATATCGTGACCGGCTCCACCCTGCGTCTCTTGCTGTTTCTGAATCGGGCGAGAATCCACCGTGCTCTCTCGGCTCCCCGGCCCGTGGCCATTATTACCCTATTATATCTTGCATAACAGTGAACAGTGAACCGAAGTGAGCTATTACGACGTTCCCTATCGGCGGCGGGGAGCAGGTCGGGGGTGGCAGAATCGGTTGCTCGCGGTCTGCATCGAGCTCGCTCCCGCTTCCGCCGCCACTGCCGCTCGAGCAGCTAAAATCAAGCTGTACCAGACACATTACTGTACCAGGGACCGTGTATAGCGCAGAAGAGTCGTCGTGGGTCGATGCGCCCACGGGGTCCATCCATATACTCGAACGAGCCGATATCGGCTGAGCTGATAATCAAAGGGACGTACTTTCCCCGCTAAAAAGGTTCGGACCTGAGCCCTTTCGATATTAACGGTCGAGATCTACGGTACGACATGCCACGGCACGACGAACTATGGTAAAAGCTAGAAGAGAGGTGTCGGCGAAAAAAAATCATCGTAACGATCCGCGGGCTGTTGGTAATCGGTTTGAACTTGGACCTTGCCCCCCCACTCGCGCGGACAACGACCGACTCTTTCGCTACTTACGTGCCAATGCTCTCTTCATTAGTTACCAACATAGCTATTTTGAGCCTTCTTTAAGTTTCAAAAAAGAACCAACAATTTTTTAATAAAAACTACTTACTACTACTACACTACTTACGCACCAATGTTCTTGTCGTTACACACCAACGTTACTATTCAGGACTTATTTAACGTTAAAAAAATGACTAAGAATTTTTTAATGAAAATTTAAATACCTAAATTTGTATCTGTGGCGATTTACACCGAGTTCGCCCACGGGACTTTCTTTCACTGCTTCCTACGTTACGAAATAAACGTATGTCGCTGCTTGCACACGCACACACTCGCACACATACTGTGCCCATGGAGTGCCAGCAGCATCCTGTACCACCCACCGGTCCCCGGACATATTCTCGAGAGGGAGAGAAAGATCTCTTGGCTATAATACCATCTCGAGAGTGTGAGTCACCTGACGCGCCGTGCACCATGCGCGCATGGGTGTCTCGTGGGACGAGCGATGCACCGACACCGGAAGAGGAAACTGTCGCGCGACGCAGAAGCTGCTGCTGCGGGACCACGGGAAGATCGTTCGACCGACCTTCTCATATCTCATTCATTCGAGGTGAACACGTGTTCGTCACCAGTTACTACATTCCGAGAGAAAAGCATACACGTGCGTTCAACATGAACTCGCCAGGGTAGAAGTATAGATCCAGCCTCGTCATAATATGGTAAATATACATATAGGGGCGTGGATGCCGGCTCAGGTTCGGCATGGAATTTCCCGGATGCTCTAGCCGAGACTATACCGAGATCCTTTCTTATTTAAACTAATAGCAACGTTCTTCAACGAAAATAAATTTAATTACCATTTAAAGATTTCTGGTAAAAAATGTATTATATTTGTTTTCGATTGGTGAAGATAGAATCGTATCAAAAACTCTACGGTGCGGATCGTTCGTAATGGTGTTGCGATTGTGTGAAAAAATTCCTAGGTCCGAATATTTAAAAATGTGGTAAAATCATCATTTTTTTCGATAGTTCATACGAAAGTGAGCAACACGATATATGCAGTCAAAATTTACAGTATTATTGATACAATATGAATACTGACCTAGTAATGCAAAAAACACAATTTAATTAAGGAACTGCGAAGTCTCGAAGATATAGACGATGAATGTACAATGTGCGTTCATTGAGCTCATCGAGGGTTTGCACCAAGGTCCCGAGAGATATTAGAGATGCGAGTGTGGGCTAGGGAGAAGAGAGGGACAGGTTCGACGATCACGTACCACGACGAAAGAGCACATATGGCGGGCTCGTGGAGCGGATGAGGGGTCAGAGTACTTCCTACGCGAACGCCCGCTTCGCGCGATCCCCCGACTGTAGGTGGTGGGGAGGACGCACGCACGCGCGTACTTGGCCAATCTCGAAGTAACGACGATATGTGTGTGCGTTGTACATAAAGTAAGCAAAGTGTACGAGCACGGGTCGCCGAGGCACCACCTGTTGAATCTTTGATCCTCCGCAAGGCAAACCGCGATCCGGCACTTCCAGCTTATTGATAAATCAATATAAACGGCGGAAAGTGAACAGAAAAATTCTGAAAAAAATTGTGAAGAAAGCTTAAACTGTAGTTTCATTGATGGCGCAAATTTTTTTTTATTACAAGCAATCTAATCATTGTAGCGTCTTGGATCAGCAAGAACTCATTTATTTCCGTCCGTCCGTCTGTCCGCGGCGTCCCAAAACTTCCAATATCGTTTGAAATGTTCGGCGAATCAAAATCAAGTTTGGTGTATCCATTCTACACGCAAAAGTCAGCTCTGACACAAGATTTCAATAAAATGAATCGAGCCGTTTAATTTTTTTAACCTAAATCACTCATTGCTTTCCACCTTCAATTTTTTATGACCCTGAAGCTATCCGCATGACATCGAATTTGATCTTCTGCAAGTCTCCGTCAATGCACTTTTCTACCTTAATAAAAAAGTAAAATAATTCACGTGTAGAATTAAATTCTCTAGTTGAACTTCGCCGAGCGAAGATTGTGCGATGCAAAACACTTATAGGTTGAAATTTAGTCTCATGCATGTCTTCTCAGGGTGATTTTTTTTCTTTCCATTTCCCACACATTTTACAATTTCTCCATCTTTCCCCGCGTCCGACAGGCTCTTCGGTGTAGAGCGACAGAGGCTTTTTTTCTACCCCTCACAAGAGTAGTCTTCCGTGTGTAAAACGAGACGTTCAATACGTGCGCACATCCGACAGAGGCACCTGCCGTGCTGTCTCGGAGCTCGAGACCGGGCGGTCTCGGCCACTCGCGTTGCCTAACATCCGCTCGGCCTCTCCAGACACAGCACGGATTTACTCGCGGCATAATACCCTTTCTCTCACCCACACATGTTTGTCGACGAATTTTTTAATTTATTTATATTTTTTTTAAATCATACAAACACCCACAAGCACAGGCGCGCATTCGATTCAACCCCGGAGGGTCGCATCGACCACGCTCATTCGCAGCTCATACGCCCTTCCGACTCCGAACCGTCGACACTCGCACGTTACGTACGTACTGCAGGGACCGCGCGAGAGGATAACAGTCCCGCAATAATAAGAATATATACGCATATAATGAGCCTAAAATTCCTCGCGTGCTGCGCGATCCCGGGCACGCATTATATCCAAGACGGTGCTTATAATACTAAAGGAGGCAGAACTTAAAAAAAAAAAAAAAAAAAAACGACACGTATTTCTGATCTCTCGAGTACCGGCCGCGGGATTGTGAGTTCGAATTTACATACCGCAGTAACGCGAGTCACCTGACGCCTCTCCTTTCACCGAGAATTCAATTTTTTAATTCTTTTACCTCTCGATTCTTTAATTTCGATTGCATTTTTCAAAGACTAAAAAAATACCTGACTTCGATTATTTCGGATGGAATTTTTTTTCGGCCGAGTTGAGTACAATGTACGGTTGGTATTTCCTGTAACACGAGCTAATATGGAGCCTCGGCAGATACGTCGCCGCGAGGGGCAGCCCGAGAGGTGCCAGAAGGAAGAGAAAAAAATAACGAAAGAAAAAAATAAAATCAAAATAAATAATGCTCGGTGAAGAGGAGCTTCGGTAATCGTCGAGCTCGCGTTCTCCTCTCCGTTTCTCTCTCTCTCTCTCGGGAGAGATGCTTTTTACCGCGCCTCCACGGCCCATTAGCCGCGTGGGTCGAGTTAATTTCATGATTGCGTACGTATGGACGTGTACGCGTATGATCGAGCGATACTTTTCCCTCTTTCACTTCATCCTCGTTGTTTTATTTATTTTTTCGACGACGTCTCGAACCCGCGATAATCTCGAGCGCGGAAATCCTGAAATATGATTTTTTTTTCATCTATAATCATATTTGTATAATCATATTTGAAAACGCATATTTGTCAGCTCGGTCTTAATCGATGCATAACTTCGCCGGAAGTGAATATTTGTTGGCTTCTTCGTAGTGAAATCGATACGACAGGATGTGATCGAGAAGTTTCACGAGGCGCAAATAGAATTCGATGAACAGTCTCAGAATAACAGGCCCCGGAAGCTGATGCTGCACGAGCATCCGATCTGAGCATATTTTCTGCGCACGGGCCTGCGCAGCTTCCCGAAACTGCTCTCAGCGCAACATTGTGCGCAATCGATGCTCACACTCTCCCTCGACTCTCGGCAACGTTTAACGAGGGTCATTCGATGGCATTCAAAGCTAATGACCGTACCTCGTAAATAACATTAATTAATCGCGAATAAAAAGAGGGCGGGCTCTCCGCCCCTTTCGGAAACTCAAGTTTCACCCCCTCGAATTCATCGACAAGTGTTTATTTTTTTCTTTTTACAACTTTTTTTTCCTCTTTCGGTCTCTCTCTCTTCTCAAGAGTCCACCCGCGCAAAAGTTCATTCCGCTAATTAAAATATAATGAGAGGCGTAATTATCGAAGATCGTAAAGCATCTTTCTGTCGGAGACGAAGTGGAAGACGACGGGATTGGATGTGCAGGTTGTCGGCTCTGTATGTATCGACGGCTGAGAATCGGAAGGGCGCATCTCACAAAATCTTGAATGTCAAATGAAACGAGTTAGGCCCTTCTGCGCCTTGGCATTCGATGTGTGTACATGTGTGTGTGCCTCCTATCTTGGATACTGCCGAACGTAGGACGCAAGGGTTTTCGAGCCTTGAGGCTTTCTACGCCGGAACTTAATGATGCTCACACAAACACAATTAAGTCCGCACTCGGGATGGCAAGTTATATATTACTGCACGGTAAATGTGTGCATTCGTGTGTATAGATATGTGCTCGAGGAGATTAACGAACGTCATACGTCAATGACGACGGAACCTGTCGATCGTTATGCATAGGTATATCTCAAGATCGATGGCGCCGCGCTGTTAGGGACATCTAAATAATAATGTCTGTCGATGAGAAGTGAAACGCGTCGAGCCGGTAAGTCTCCTTCGGAGTAAATTTGTACGCAGTAAAAAAATGTGTTAAGAGATTATTAAGATTGTTAATGTTGATGGGGTATTAAAGTATTTTTTAATTAATTAAAAATCAAAAACTCCAATCTAAAAGTCTAAACAGATTAAGTGTTCCGAAAAAGTGTTCTCTGTTTTAAATTAAATTTCAAAAAAGTAAGTCAAAATGATTGAAATTATGTCGGCTTCTGGGGTGGCTTAGAAAAATTAAGCCCGGGAAGGGGGACCAGGCAACAGCAATCTTAGTGAATACACATAATCGCACTCATAACTTTTTTAATTTTCAAGTCCGATAAATTTTGACAGTTCGGACTTCGATCCGCCAATCCATCGTCTATCCGGAGTTTGGCCGCATGTCTCCGAGATTTTAGACCCGCAGAATATTTCCGTTCGCGAAGAAAAAGAAAAAAAAAATGCGAAGGAAAAAGCTAACCAATGCGGTTCCGTGTGCGCAGCATATATCCGCGAATAACCACTTTTTTATTGTATTTTTATTTTTGTTGTCCACGATCGTTACGCGCTCGGCGAATATAAACCAGGATTACACGAGACACTCGCGGCTCGTAACTCTTGATTCCCCGCTAAGGCGAAGCCGCTCGCATATCCGCGACGACCTGCAGCAACAGCACGAGAAACCCCACCGGCCGTTGTGTGTGAAGTATTCGAACTTTTCTACTTTCTTCTTATTATTATTTTTATTTTTCCTTAACCTGCTTTCCGGGACGGTCCCCACACGGCGAAATCGTCTTCTAACGATCGAACTTAGCCTGTGGGGCGAAAAAAATTGATTTAAATCTCCCCGCGATTTCCCGCTCCCTCTCCACAGATCCGCCATAAAAAAAGGCACTCCCGGTGTCGACGCAGAGCTTCGCAATATCAGCAGCCTCGAATGACATCCGACAACCCGCGCCGCTTCGGATTAACATTCGCTCAGATTATGAATATCATAATTTTCCGCTGCAAACTTATATCAACATTGTATCGCGTTTTTTTAAAGGAGAGCGAGGCAATATGGACCAGTGTCTTCCACCGATCCTCAGCGATGAGACTTTTGTATTTCCGATACCGCCCAGCAAAATGGCACTGGTCCATTTTGCCCCGATGATCCCCCGGTACTGCTCAGCGCACACGGGGCGTACACTGCGCCTTGCGCTGTACGCAAGTGTATCTAACAAGCGGTCACTTGTGCCAAAATTTATGTAATTCATGCGTGGCTCGTTGGCATGGAAAATTAGCGGCGATTATGAGTATCATAGTTTGTCGCTGCAAACTTCTATCAATATTGTATCGCGTTATTCATTTAGTTTTTTTAAGTGGGGTAAAATAGACCAGTGCCCTCCCTCGGTCCTTCGCAATGAGACTCTTGTTTTTCCGGACGCACAGAAAAATGGCACTGGTCCGTCTTGCCCCGCTCACCCCCTGGTACTGCTCAGCGCACACGGGACGTACACTGCGTCTTGCGCTGTACGCAAGTGTATCTAACGAGCGGTCACTTATGCCAAAATTTATGATAATTTATGCGTGGCTCGTCGGCATGGAAAATTAACGGTAATTTACCGTGCGGACGGGCGCGAGGGCCACACGACTCGCCGGTGGAATGCGCGGGCGTTTCCGGTCCGGCGTATCCCTCGTCTCTCCATCGCGCGAGAGATCCACGAGCGAAACTCGTACCGTCCAGCATCCGATGGGATGATGAGAGAAAGAGAGATAAATATCCTTTACGGAGCGGAGCGGACTCTATTCTTCGCGGGCAAATTATCGCCGTGATCGCTCGATCTCATCTTCTTTCCTTCTTCTTATTCTCCGTTTTTTTCCTCTCTCTTCTTCTCACTTTCGGACTCTTATTCATCCTTTCGACTGATGCCTCTTCGAGACTCCGAGAGTGATCCCCCTGCCCGGCTATTTTCAGACAATTTATGCTTATAATAATTAGATACCTCGCGGCCGGCTCGTGCAGAACCCCCGGCCGCAGATCTCTCTGGCGTCATAATCGCGCGCACTCACTCCCTCTTTCGGTCTATCCGCGCTCTCCCGAGAACATGTTATAAACCTCCGCCGCAAGAATTTTTTTCTTTTTCTTATTAAGACTAATATTTGCCGTTTTGAATCGTCGCATTTCTTGGCAATTTTATCATGTTTTTACACACGCCGAAACGTTCTTTCACCCACTTTGCTTTGTTTCTTAAATCGAACGT
This sequence comes from Stenichneumon culpator, assembly GCA_964017025.1. Classification (NCBI taxonomy): domain Eukaryota; kingdom Metazoa; phylum Arthropoda; class Insecta; order Hymenoptera; family Ichneumonidae; genus Stenichneumon; species Stenichneumon culpator. The sequence continues at coordinate 10,347,201 of OZ024779.1, read as the reverse complement.
TTCCGTCACTTGCTGCATTCGACGTACATTCCAAATAGATCCAGATAAAATAATTCTCTGCAGCGTCACTTCCGGTTTGAAAATCTCGTTCTTCGATCCGAAGTTACGCTTTAAAAGAGAATTTGTCAAACTCGAAGTGACGTTACAGACAGAAAAGTGTGAATTAAGGAACACAGGAAAGTGAACAAAAAAGCGTATGCGATACGTTTTAAATGTATTTGGAATTCATCTCGAATGCGGCCCACGACAGAAATGGGTGAATGAAGGAAACACATTGTGAGCGCTTCAACAGAAACGACCCTCAGCCGAGCCCGAAATGCGCGCAATATAGTACGAAGAAGATTGTGCATCGAGAAGCAATATTATTTCGTTTTCTTCTTCTCGTACTCGCCACTTCCTCTTCACGAGCATGTCGCCCGTGGGTGGGATAATGGCGGGCATAAATTAAAATTTCGTCCGATACGTGCGAAAACAGGTGACTTACGACGCGGCGAATTAAGTAACACGAGACCCGTCGCTCGTTGCCGGCGAGTAGTCCGGGGACATGCGAAACATCTTGATACACTCTTTCCTCCGAGCCTCCTCGAAGTACCTCCGAGGTTCCGCGTACTTCGTGCACGTCGTCTCTTCGAAGAGTGCTCCGGCGTTGATACACCACGCGCGCCGCTTTATTGGCAATTTGTCGTGAGTGATTTTCGACGGGTTTATCGCCCGTACGCCCGGCTAACTCAAGATCCAAGGCGCTTGCGCCTCGATTCACACTCGCCTGTAACCCTTTTTTTCTCGGCGAATTTTTGTTCTTCGCCTCGCCGCACAGGGTATTTCTCAATTAACCTGCTGAAATATAAACGACTTGCGAAATGAAGCTCGCCGCCGGCTGATAACGCTTTCTTCGCCGATGGAAAATAAGAATTAAAAAAAAAACAATTTTTTTTTCCCCGTGAGAGATCATTACTAAAGCCGTGTGTATTTTTTATTCTTTTTTACGCGATTGCAATGAAGACGATAATTTTGCGCTAGTAATACTTAAAAAACCTTACATTTCAATCCCAAGATTAATTTTCATAGGATTTACAGATACTTGAAACGGTAGCGATAAAAGTGCGAAAGAAGAGATCATTACTAAAGCCGCGTGTATTTTTTGTTCTTTTTTACGCGATTGCAATAAAGACGGTAATTTTGCGCTAGTAATACTTAAAAAACCTTACTTTTCAATCCCAAGATTAATTTTCATAGGATTTACAGATACTTGAAACGGTAGCGATAAAAGTGTGAAAGAAGAGATCATTACTCAAGCTTCGTGTATGTTTTTTGTTACGCGGAATTGCATATAAAGGCGGTAATTTTGGGTCGTTTTACCTCGTCCCAAGAATTCGACCAGTGTCCAGCGCGCTGGCGATACTTCGGGCTCGTGCCCGAAGAAGTGTCCGTGCCCGATGGCTCTTCTTTATGCGCCACCCCCAACACCCGGCACTTTACGCTCATTAGCGAGGCTGACATCATTATTTCATGTAATTTATGGACCGTTCTCTCCCGCCTCGGTCCCTGCCTCGGTTCTCTTTCTGCCCCTCGCTTTCTTCCTTCCTCACGAGATCCTTCCTCTGTCTCTCCTCTCTCGCCTTACGCCGTGTCGCGCAGCTGTCCTCTTTCTTTTCCGCGCGGCGATGTATGCGCAGGCGCCGCCGCTTTACGCGTTTCGCGAATATCGACACGCGAGCCATTTCGAGAGAAGCCATCCGCGGCGAGGATACCACTTATTGCCGGAAAATATAGCGCCTTCGCGAGACGCCCCGGCCGAGCGATTACTGCGTTATAAATTTCTCCGATGTTGTACACAACACGCGCTCTCTCACCCTCCTCTCCTCTCTTCTCTCGCACCGCTTCATTCTCGAATATCCTCTTTTTTTATCTCTTCCCTGCGCTTCCCTTTTATAACGTTTTTATGACATCTGCACGAGCCAACGAGATTCTATGCTCAAACGCCACCAACTTTATAATCTTACGAGCCGCGATGGCCGTAGATCATACGAGATTGTTGCTAAATCGGTCTCTTCCTCTTCCGTCCACCTCCTCTTCGTCATCCTCCGAGTATAAAATCTCCCTTCTTCGGATAGGAATAAGAAAACTGTGTTCGGAAAACTGCGAGCCGGATACATTAAGATAAATACACTTGAGTGGAAAACGGAGCCACATCCAAAAGGCCGGAGCCGAAAGTTCCTCTATTCTCTTCTTTCGAATCGCTTGATTCTCAAATATCTTCATTTTTTTAATCTCTCCTCTACGGTTTCAAAAGGCCGGAGCCGAAAGTTCCTTGAAATCCCAATCTCTCGAGAATCACGAGGATGGTCTCTTCCTCGGCTCACTTGTTATTCCAGCATCGATATAATGCAAATTGTGCGAAAAACGAGCGGTGCGCACAAGTTTATTCAACGCGAGCATTCCGTCCACCTCACGGGACTTCGATATATTTAGTTTGTATGCAAAGTGTATTCCACACGCCGTGCACAGAGCGGCGCGGCGGAGCTGGACCAGCCGTCCGTACGTGTGGATCTCGAAGACCTTTTTCTATTTTTTTTTTTTTTTTTGCGAGATCTTCACTTGATCTTCGCGGTCCGGAATACTACTCGCGGGCGCGAACGGGGTTGGAGAAAAACGAGAGGGATAACGAGGACGCCGGGATCATCGGATCGATTCTTTATCGCGATGCGATACAATCGGAAAGAAATGAGCCGTGATTTCGTGTCGCCCTGGAGAGAGAACCTGCACTGCACGCCTGGGCTCTCTCGAGTGTTCGCGGGATTGAGAATCTTTCTCTCCGGGGGGAACGACGATCGGGAATCTCGGGACGCCCACGCGACTTGCACATACACACGCACACGCACACGCATGCACACAGGGGAGAGATAGAGAGAGGGATCTGGAGAGGAGAGCGCGATTACAGGTGCGGCTCCGACAGCACGCCCCGACAACCTGTATCTTCGCCTCGTCTCGTACTCGCCTTGGGAGGGTATATCTGTATATATTTAAGAACTGACCGTGTCTGGGGGACATGACTCGTATTTTATAGATGCGTATGTAAAATAATTTTCAGAGGCTCGGCATGTTATTATTGTTATGTGCATTTTTTAGATGTGCGGTAAGGTGGAGAGTGATTACTTTTTTCCAAGAGACCTGCGATAGATGGCTCGATAAAGCGTCTTTCAACTTTTCGTAAGCTTCGCAGCGAACCTATGCATCATTCGGGAGAAAAGAGAGATTGTGGAAGGGGTTCTAGGGGAGTCTGGGATGGATAAAATCGGTAATTTAGCCTGGAATAGCTTATTCTACAGCCTGGTGTAGATAGAAATACTCATAAGTCCTGGAATAGATAGAAATAGCAATACAGCCTGGGATAGATACAAATAGATATACAGCTTGGGATAGACACAAGTAGCTGCACAGCCTGATATGGATAGAATTTCCGATGGATCCTGGGATAAATAGAGCTGCAGACTGAATTGAATTGCAACAATTAACTTTCCGATAGATAACTTCGGATGTGGTCTGGTCTAGTCGTGACGTCTCGTACAATAGCGTTTTAATTCGAAAAATAGAAAAACAAGAATATAACGAAGGAATTCGCAAAGTCAGCGGCACTTTGCCCGCGGTAGAGAAACGCCAGGCATCAGAGTGTATACAACAGGTCCCGATGCTGTTGCGGTGTTGCTTCTGGTCGGTGAGAGAGAGAGAGAGAGAGAGAGAGAGAGAGAGAGAGAGAGAGAGAGAGAGAGAGAGCAGCCACATACGAGCCTCTCGACGGTGGCTGTGGCGCGTGATTAAGTAACTACCAGTCGTAAACCCCCGCGTCGCTGGATAATCCGTGTAAACGCATAAATTGCCGGTTATTTAAGATAGCGCGCATTATTCGGATAGTTCTGGTGATGGCCCGGCATAAGTTACTACCGGGCCACCTAGGCCAATTCTTCTTACGCCGAGAATCTTACGCCTTTCCAGCACTCCCCCACGAAACTCCTTGAACCTCGTTCCTACAGTCTCAAAGTAGAAACTTTTTATCGACCGAGAGACGACACGGACACTCGTCCGCTGTAAATAACAGCCCATATCCCGGTCTCATAGCAATTAAAACATCGAAACTCAATCTCAGTGAAAGTCAGAAAAACTCCACCTCAACCATAACAATTGATATCTCACTTGTCGTTAAATAAAGATGAACAAATTCATTGCTGAGAAAAAATTTAAGTTTTTTTTTGTCTTCTAACCTCTCTTCATAGGGGTCCGCTCGGGCCCAATAGAGGCGCGATCGTTTTCCGACGCTCGAAGAGTCTCTTCGCCTCGTAAATAGGTCTTTCAGAGCCCGAGCACGAAGCACAGTCGGAGGCGCACACTCTTCGCCGTGTATAATTTACATGACAAGAGGAGATGGCGAGGGGGGGGGGGGGGGTTAAAGGAGAAAAAAAGAATCTGTCGGTAACCCGCTTCTGACCCGAGTGTCTTATCGAGATCCCACCGATTCTTCCATATTTAAAGGAGTCAGCTTCCCGCGGCCAGTGACCCGCGGTGTGCTTCTATCTGTCGATCTCCTTCTTCTACCGTCTCACTCTCCGCCGGCAATTCGTTCCCTCGTCTCGTTTCAGCTTCCGTCTCGTTTGCTCCTCCGGCCGCTTCACGTTGTCCGGCGAGAGACGGAAAGAGGAACGCGAGAGGGATAACAAAAAAAGGAAGGAACTACACCTCCCAGGGTTCTCCACGGTGGCACCGGGGCACAGGTGCCTCCCCGTCCGATCGTATCGAACGACCACCGATCATTGTATCGAGAGCCCTCGGCGGTGTACGACGCCCGAACGAATTTCCATAAGCGTCGCGCACGACGACGATAGCGCGGATCCCGATCCACGGTGAAGTTGACCGGTTCAGCAGGCTTGATTCCCATCGGAAAGTCCCAATGTCCAATTTGCCGCGACCTAAGAGAAACTTGCTGGGGCTTCACGAATCAGGATCAAATCTGACGATTCTGGACTTGAAGTAACAATTGTTGGGGGCTTTGCTCCACTGTACCAGGAGAACCAACATTTCAGCTTGGACCTTCAAGTTTGGACTTTCCAATTTTGAATTCTAAGCCTCCGGACGTAGCCAAAAGACGCACCTCCAGACGTACGTTGGTTACATTCTGGTTTATCGCTATTTCGCTACGAAAAAGCTCAGAATAACTTCATTTTGGACCTAGCACTGTAGCACGAACCGTACCAAGTCGATCACTTTCACCGTGCAAGCCCAGACCCACGAAATCAGAGATTATGCATATGTAGTCGTTCGAACGAAAGAATCGGCCCTTCGACCTATCTCCTGACCCCGGACCGAGACCGGGAGCACGCGTTATTTATTGCGTGACCGCGTAAATAATGGATTCCCAATGGTGGAGAGGTCAAATCCGGCGTGAATCCGATCTTGACCCTGCCCGAGAACCTTTCGTACCTTTCTTCCATCGTACCTTTCGTACCCTTCTTCATCTTATTTTTTTCTCACAATACTTCTGGTTCTTTTTCTCGTTGGCGGTTCCTCCGTGGTGATAAATTGAATTCTTCGATCGGAATGAACGATGATCCTGGGTCTTGATGGGTTTCAGCCACCACTGGCACGAAAGGTAACTTGACTAACAGTTCGTATGTATGTAGATTTTCATTTGAATACAGTCTCAAGTGACTCGAGCATAGGTCACTATTCTCGGGTCATTCATATTCGATTACTATCGTGTTTCGTGCGAGACGTCGGAGAATCTTAAGAGAGTCTGCTGCGACGGATGAAGATAGTACAGTGGGAATGAAGAAGCATGAAAGCCAGAGAGGGTCATAAAGGAAAGCGAGGAAGAAGAAGAAGCAACCTGTCCTATGCGTCTTGCGTGGAGCTAAGATGTGCTTCCGTCAGCATCTACGGATTCATTAGAGAACAATAGCACGACGAGATAGAGAAGGATAGAACGGGCTCGTGTAACAGAGCTTCTCCTTGTATCGAGATATGCCTCTGCAGAAAATACATTCAACTGACGTGCTCGGCAAAGAATAAGCAGCTAAGATAAATAAAATCACAAGACCCGCCCGATGGAGAGGGAAAAATGGGAGAGGCTAACGCAATAGCGTCGAAGACACCGGTGTGGAAGATGTGGGAGCTCGAGTCTTGAAGTTCAAAAGTATTCTACTTGCCAAAACAAAAAATCAAAAAATAATTTTCATTTTTAATCAGATTTCCGAAGGGTCTAAAATCGTTTAAAAATGCATCTATCAAGTTCACCTGAAACTGCATCTTTTTTGTATAGAACTCTTTTCAGTCCGAACCCTATTTTTTAGAAATTCGTCTTCGTAGACTCGGGAAATGCTTGATTGTAAGGTCAATCGAAGCAGCTTCCGCTCCACGAACATTCGACTGAAGTCTCGTAAAAAAATTAAACGGCCTCTCATCAACGCCGCAGCGTCGCACCACGTTTGAATGTAATCCGGCAGGATCGCCTGATCAGGTCGGCAACGTCGTCGTGTCCGGACGCTGGGCGTATGCAAAGCTGGCACAGTAGTAGATCGTGTCATTGCAGTTGTTCATCCGCGAGCAAGAGGCGCATCCTCAACGGCTGCCAAGCCGAGGATCTCGAGTACGAGAGACAGACGGAGACGATCTTTTGCCGCGCGCTGCTATCCGAACCAGATTGCTTTAATTTGTTGCACGACCGGCAAAAATGTTAATGCCCGCCGAGCGATCGTAATTCAGCTGGCCGGCAGCTCTGAGGATTCTCCGACTCCTCCATCTATCTCTCGCCCTCTCGCGGTTCCGCCGATCCAATATCCTCCTCCCGTCCAACCGTGTCGCTCGCTCGCATTCTCCGCTCGTCGTTTTTCCGTCTCCCTCGGCGTGTTCCGAGCCGCACCAAAGCTCTCTCGCTCTCTCGCCCTCTTGTGGTTGCCGCTCGCGCGACCCACACGGTGGCTGTTATCTGCGGTTTTATGTTCGGCTTTGCGTTTTAGCCACGCCGATTCCTCGGCTTCGGTGTACTGCTTTCTCCATCGGCACCGCGCCAGCCGGACACAAGGGAAGACCGAGAAGTGTGTCTCTCCTCTCCGCGTGCAGAAAACTCTGTGTGCGCAGAAGCTGCCCGCGGATCCGACGAGGAGGACGAGGAAGGCGACGACGCGTCCATTGGAACCGGAGCGCGACGGGATCTTAGTCCCCCTCGTACCAACCGCTCGTCGACGACTTCTTGCGCCGTCGCCAGGACCTGGTATGTCCAATACCTACCCTACTCTTTCCGTTTCTTTCCGTCCTTTTTAACTTCCCTCTCGCTTGGTTTTAACTTTTACGAAACGTCGGACAGGGCGACAGGTTTATTTGCGTCCGCTTGCCACCTCGTACCTTCGGATTTGCATGCTCCGACGCAGTGAGAAAGAGGAAGAGGATGAAGAAGAAGAAGACTATGAACCACGCAAAGACGCCAAAGAGGCTCCCAACCTTGCCGTTCCACTTGCGGAGTCTTGGGAAGTAAATAATTATTTGGAACGGAGCTGTTGTCAATGATAAATTGGGCAGTAAAGTGGAGATCGGACTTTGGCACGGACCTTCGTGGAAAAACTTGCTTTGAAAACAAGACCGGACTTTGAATGAAAAAGAAGAAACACAAAGATGGAGCAAGATCCTGATCCTACTTTCGATTGAGTCTCCATGGGAAAACACTTGTCGCACTTGTCTCTCACGTGCTGAACACCAATTTTCCTACCCGATGGGGCTTTTCACACGCTGCGCTATGAGGCTGTGGGAACCGCTCGGCCTCCTCGCACCCATTGGGCCTCAATGATGCCCGGGTAGGAAGCGTCCAGGCGACTAGCCGGCACCCCGAAAATCGAGACCGGGAAACATCCCTCCGATGCGCTGGCCAATCGAGGAGGAAAAAAACGAGGCTCTTTCCCTTCCGCAAACACGGGCGTCGAAGGGAAAGGACAGGTTTGGATGACATGTTGGGGGGTTTCCTCTCACACTCTTGCCAGTGGGAAACGTATTCGGTGTCCTTTCCGTCGGAAATTGATTTTTAAGTTTGTCGGAGACAAATAATAGACTGAGGGAAGGATCTGATAGAAATTACCATAAATCCGATAAAATAGACACAACCTTCAGGTATGTGGGAACTCCAGCGACATCCTGGCAAACATTCGTATTAATCTTAACAGATTCTGCTAGAAGACATGGTAAGTTTCGCTGTCGCAGATATTACCCGAAAATCCCGTAATTTTTCTAGAATATAAGAACTTCTTACTACACTGTAAAGAAAAAATTCGTGTAAAAATGAATGAATTGGAACTAGAAATTTGCTTCACTTGCATCACTTACATTAATGAACATTAATGAACATTAATGTGTTTTTTTTTTTTTTTTTGTAAAATAAACCAGGTATAAAGATTGCCAATCATTGTCTGAAATTTACAAAAATGTTCATTAAAAATAAAAGTATTACTGCAAAATTGCACCGCACATGTGTTAGAAATTTCAGAAATAGTTTATGTAAAAAAAAGCTTCCAATACCGTTCATTAATTTTCAATAAAACTTTGTTCACACTCAAAATTTCGCATATAATTGTACCACGTTGCCCGGTTGGAATTTAGCATACGACATTATAGTGTTTCCGAGATGAATCTGGGTCGAAAAGCCGACCAACACACCAAGTTGATACAAAAAAATTATTCCAGCAGATTTTTATTTATTCATTCGTAGAGTGATTTACGAGCGGCTCAATGTTTCTCATCGTAATTCGAATGGAGTTCTCTTGGCATCCTCGCACAACCCTGCGATCGTGCGTCCCTCCGGCAGACGGGACGCACGATGTATCCCACCGTCCCGCGAAGGGCTCGCCCGGTTTCACCCGAAGATCTCTAACCCGTGTTTGCCTTAAATATTATTTTACGACTGCTGCGAGGATACAAGGTATTTCCCCAAACCATATTTCCCCTTCCCCGGGCCACTTCCTCTCCGGTATTCGGCAGCGCGCGGGCACTTCTGTCGGGACTTCTGGCTCATTCATAAAGTCGGTCAAATATTGCGCCCGAACAATCGTTTTACAACCGCACGAACAACAGTCCAAGTTTGCCGATATCCATCCTCTTTTTTCCTCACGCTTTTCTTTTCTTTTCATTTCCTAACTTTTTTGTTTCATTGGACTCAAGAGACTGTCGCGAGTCCAAATCCTACCTAGGGCCGTTGCATGATCGCGGCCTATCGCGTTGTGCGTATTTGCCTTACAGTAGTTTTATGCTGTTGACAGTAGACGGTGTACCCTTTTAGAGTGTTTAACGTCGCGGCAGTGTTGGGATCTCTTCCGTCGGAGAGGAGTAAAGAGATCCCCGGAGTACACAGTTCCACGCGACGTTGGAAGGAAAGGTTCCCCTCTCTCAACGAGCTTTTTGCATCGGCACCAGCGGCAGCATGCGAGCCCCCGAGGACGTCGGGATCGCATCTGTCACTGCGGAAACGGCTGCACCCGCGGCTTCCGTTCCATGGTGTCGGGTTACCACCCTCCCGGGGTTAATACACTCGTCGTACACTTCCTCACTCTTTTTCATCGCCACCCCGAATATAATGTTCCACAACTACGATCGCCACGAATAAAACCGCGTCTCGCCAGTCGAGACTCCGCTCCCCGTTTGTTTTTTGCTCCACAGCCGCAGCTTTGATTCAACCATTAACCATTCCAAGAGTCCTCGAGGCGCTCGCCGAACCACCACAGAGGTTAAACTTGCGTAACTCCGATGCGGAAGCAGGTGCATAGCCCGACATGGACTTTAGTCTATGTGGAATGATTTCGTATCCAGAATGACCAGAAAGGGTGGCATTCTTAGTTTCCTTCTTGTCGGGGCATTGCCGGTAGGATTGATGGGAAAATTGATGGGATGCTGGGTCTCTTTGCTCCTCTTGAGAACCAAAGATGACAATCGTCTCTTTTTCAAAAGGCGAGCTATGGATGCCTGCCTCAATATTGATCACCGATCGATCTTATCGGACACCTTTTTGTTGACGCTGACGATTCAAGATTCGTATTCCTGGATCTAATTTGATATGCCACGCTGTGATATCGGAGGCGAAAGGGAAAGATGAACCATTCCGAAAGTCCTCGAGGCGCTCTCCAAACCACCACCGGGGTTAAATTTGTGAAACTCCTATGCGGAAGTAAGTGCGTGGGCCGATGTGGAATCGAATCTGTGCGGGATTACGTCGCGTCCAGAATGTCCAGAAAGGGTGTTATTCTGAGTCTTCATCTTGCCTTTCCAATCCGCTCGTGGACCAAAGACAATGATCGTCTCCTTTCCAAAAGGCGAACCATGGATGCCTGCCTCAATATTGATCACGGATCGACCTTATCGGGAATCTTTATGTTGACGCTAACGATCCGAGATTCGGATTCCCGGGATGTAATTTGATATGCCACGTTGCGATATCGGAGGCGAAAGGGAAAGATGAGGATGAAGATATCGAGTAAGAACACGGTAGTCCAAAGACGACGATTATCGACGATCCATAATCTTGCGCAACAAGCGCCACTGGGTCTCTGTGTACATAGTTATTGCGAATTATTGCGAATGGTAATCGAAGGGTTAGCGTTCCCGGGGCTGCGCACACAATAGGAGTCGCAGTCGTCGACGTCGTCGAAGTTCCCTCCGTAGGCGGAGGAGAGCCGCCGCGGTTGAGCGTCAAGGCGAAGAGGTCATCGAGGTCTGGTAGTAGTATGGAGAACGCGAAACATAGAGAGGCACACGGCAAAAGTTTGCTCTCGCGCTCGCTAATACCTTTCCGCGCCGCTGGTGGTCTCTCGAGGACTGGCAACAGCTCGGCGAACCGATCATTTCAGAGACGCACGAAATCATCTCTCTCCCTATCTCTCTGCTCCTTGTGGCCTTTCGCATCGAACCAAAACGTTCCCACTGGTCAATCGGGCTCGGGACGCCCCGAGACTCTTGCTTTCTAATTCAACGAATGGAAAAAAAATAAAATACAGATCGAAAGAAGAAAAGGAGCGGTCAGTTTGCGAGCAACGTATCAATTTTGAGATCGCAGCACAAGAGGAACAAATAAAATGCTTGGGAATCGTATCATAGTTGGGGTTTCATCAGATCTTGATCCTAGGGTCATCGTCAACCCCTAAAAAGCTTATGCGTCACGATATTACCTCGCAAAAATAGGTCTAAATTCTATATTTCCATTATAGGTCTTTTATTCGTGACATAATTGGTAAAGTGTCGCTAAACTCTTAATCCATCGGTTTCTGCCACTAGCTACATTTGAGATGAATTCCAAGTACCCTTGAGAACTATCACACTCGTCCTGTTTTTGGACTTTCCTTTTTTGCTTAATCTCCACGTTTCTGTTTCTGGCTGCATTCAAGATGCATTCCAGAGAAAAGTTTCAGAATCCGTAACGTCACAATCGGTTTGAAAATCTTATTTTGCGACCGGAAGTGACGTCATACAAGAAATACATCACTTCCGGTTGAAAACTGAGATTTAAAAATCGAAAGTGACGTATCCCGAATGACGTCTCTTCCACTGCTATAATTCAATGCGAATTATTGTCTCAGCGCACGGGTGACCGAAAAAGATATCTCAGTCTCGAAGAACGAAAACCGAGTATAAATAAGTATACGCCCGTCGTCGTATTGTCTTTTGTTAGGCACACATTCGACTCCTCGTTCGTTTCATATTACAATAACACGTACGTGTGCGGTTTATCGACGTGTATAGTTGGGTTTTTGGTATATAAAATACCAATGCGGGGTGGTATTGTGGTAAGATCGAAAGAAGAATTCAAGGATACCGTAACCCGGTGTATAAGTTTGCTACAACGTAGCTGTTGTCGCCGGTGCTGCTGCTGCTGCTGCTGTCGTGGAGCGATTCTGCCGGAGATCAGAATGCATCAGTGCCGATAAGGACGGGCCGAACGTTGACAAAGGATCCTATCTGTAATCGGTCCGGAACGCACTGCATACCGCATACCGAAACGCCTGCATAAATGCATTCGTTTATATATAAACGATGACGACGGAACGAGCCCTGAAACGATTCTTCGATCCTCTCTATCTCATGACCGAGGAATCCCGACGACAGTCGATGTGAATACAACCGATATAGTGTATAATAAAAAAAAATCTCGTTTTCTTTCAAACCCCCATTCGAATTCTCATTTAACTGAATTACCCTACGATATAGAGAATTTATTCGAACGGTCGCCTTATGAAATTTAAATTATCCGTTATCGGAGGACGCGCTACCTGCTCTTCGGGATCGATGTATACACACGTACAATATACCCTGGTGGTTATTGCCGTGACGGAATATTGCCGACCTTTTTTCTTATAGATCTTTTTTTAAGCCGAATCTCGGGATCGATCTTCAATCGTGTCTTGAGTTCGAACTTTGTTTAGCGAACGGCGGACCTAAATTTCAACACCGCCACTACTCTTGACCACAGCTTTGATAAGAGGAGGAAGACCGAAGGAGATACGTTTTTCCCTTTTTTTTGCGCATAGATCATCCCGGATAAAAGATTATGAATGAGCAAATGAATCGAAAGGTATAAAGATATAGAAAATTTATTTGAACGGTCGACTTATGAAATTTAAATTACCCGTTATCGGAGGACGCGCTACCTGCTCTTCGGGCTCGATGTATACAATATAATCGGGTGGTTATTGACGTGACGGAATATTGTCGATTTTTCTTACAGGTCTTTTTTTTAAGTCGAATTTTGGGATCGATTTTCAATCGGGTTTTGCGTTCAAACTTTGATTAGCGAACCTAAATTTCAACTCCACACGCTGTGGCCTCAGCTGTGATAAGAGCAGGAAAGCCGAAGGAGACACGTTTTTTCCTATTTTGCGCATAGATCATTCCGGATAAAAGATTATGAACGAGCGAATGAATCGAAGGGAATTTCGGTGAACGAGTGCGAAGCTGTAACAGTTACGCGCCTTCGCTTCGGCGACAATCAGGATGAATGGCTATTCGGTCAGGAGCCATTCTTCTTCGGTGGGTTGGACGTACAAGCCTCCCGAAGGACCAAGGTTGCCCGTGGTAGTCTTGTAGCCTCGATGAGGAACTCTTGTACGGCTGCGTCGACGATGAAATTATATATGTATATGCATTTACTACATATATGTATTGATTTTCTGTATGCAGCAGGCATATAGATATATGTACGTAAACATATGTATGTGAAAGAGCGAAGAAGAAATGGGCGGGTGCTTCGTCCTACTTCGTCCTCATTCTCATTCTCATTGTAGACAGTTTATATCCACGAAGAGCCCCGTTGCACACTTTCCGTGTGCGTCATTACATACATTAGACTGCGTGTCTTCGTAACCGAAGAGACTTTTGTAAATATTTTCCGGCCGGATGATGAACGCCGAATTAAATGAGCATTAATTATCGGGCGGTCCACGGTCTCGTCGCGTGGGTATGATTCATGGGCGAGGAAAGAGGGCCTCCGGCTTCTCCTCCACCTTCCGCGACGCTACGTACGGATTCACCTCCACCTCCTTGCTCACCCCGCTTTTTCAGTGTACCTCGTAACGGTCAACCCACTGGCGATCGTGAACATTTTTTTGTTAAATATAAAAATAGTAACATACGATGACGATGAACGCTAGTAGGGAGGAGAAGTCATCGATCCGTTTCCTCTCTGGCGATCTGCTTCTTATCGGTCGATTTGCTTCGAATCGGCTACGTCTACAAGAAATACTCCCAAGAACTTTTTCTTAGGAAATTTGATGCTGTACAAAAAAGATATCTTGCAAAAATGCCGTCAGACGAAGCGTTAACGATTTATCGAGCGATTCCCCTGTTTTCATCAAATTCTCACTTTCCGGATGAGCGCGTATAGGGTTCGATGAAAAAAAAATATACAAAAAACATTATTTCACTGCAACCGTGTGAAACGATAATTCCCCATCGATACTCTTACCGGGATAGCGATCTAAGCGGCTCGTATAGCGGTCACTGCTCGATAGCGGAAAGATCGATCGCCCGGCAGCGAGAAAAGTCCCGGTCTCTCAGGGGTGCTGGCCGGCTGAACTTCTCCGGCTTGTCCTGGCGTTTCTCGAACGCAAATGCGTTGCGACGGGTGGCGTTCCTCTTTTTGCATCTTTTCTTTATTTTTATCAACCTCGAAAATTTTTATATTTCATCCCTCTTTCCCTCTCCCACTACCTTCTCCAACCTATCCTGTACTGTATAGTAGCAGCGGCAGTCGCGTATTTTTTTCTTTTTTTTTTCTTATTTTTCCACGAGCATGGACTGCCCGGCGAGCGCTCCCTGCGGATTGTCCGGCTTGTCAGCATACGAGAGGGAACGAAGTCCGGTGCAACGGCGCACCACAAGCTCAGCCTGGTATCCTTCGCTAACGCGAAGGTACGTGCAGGCCACACGTGACTGCGGCCCATCCCAGCTCCGGCCGCAGTGTACCGAGCTCTCCGGTTCGCTTGCCGATCCGTTCGCCTAGCCAGCGGGGCACCTGAATGATTTGCGTCCTAATCGGCCAGCGAACTCTCCTTGTGCATGGGGAACGACGTCGCGTCTCGACGACGACGTTCGGCGCCTTCGAGATCGGTCAGATCGCGTGCACGAGCCTGGCCGGCGTTCGGCCCGAGAGAGCGCGAACGACAGATAGAATGTCGGGGAAAAAGGAAGATAAAGAGAGACGACTGGCCAGCTCGGAAAGTTAACACGAGACCGCCTTCCTCTTGAGAAAGCTTTTACGCAAAGTACGCCTTCCGGAACTCCAACTTGCGCCAGTGTATCGCCGATCTCTTGTTCTTCCTCTTGGTCTGCGGGCGGCAAACCGCACCGACGAATTCTTGCGGTCGGCTCGGAGTATGTGTTTTATTTAAAGATTCGATCCTGCAGTATTGCAGGGGCGGGGGTGCTTTCGTCAGTCGAGAATGGGGTGTCTGAGGTTTTTCAAAAATGATTTTGATATTAGTGAAAAGAGGGTTTGGCTGGCTCAGTTGACTTCCCCGAGTTCTCATAGTTGGACGATAGATTCGTTGGGCCAACGAATTAGGTGGACCAACCAATTCACTAGTTCGACTAACCAATTCATTGGATCAACCAATTCATTGGACCAACCAATTCGTTGGAGTGCCGCGGAAATTGGCTTCGCAATTCCGTTAACTTCACCGTAGCCGCAATTTTTGCTTCGCCAATCCGCAGCTAGCGGTATTAATGTTCCCGCGCAAAGTGCGGACCAGCTGTACCTCCTGGAGCCTGCATCTTCCATTTGCTCTCAGCAAACCATCTCTCCCAGTTCCCGGGGAACAAGGAACGTCCGACCTTTCCGGAGATAAGCGTGTCACGCAACGATCACCTCAGCCCCGCGCAGCCGGTGAATAGTATAAGGTCTTGGACATCCTGGTAGCTAAGAAGACCAGGCGCAGAGCGCAGAAGCAGAGCGTAGAAGCACAGCCTGGGAAATGCGACGATATTCGATGCAAATGAGCCCCGCGCGCGCGCCCGGCCAACATAGAGAAGGAGTTACGTCAGAGTGGGTGGTGTGTTGACCCGCGTATGTTCACCGTTGAACGAAACTAGCTTGGATAATCGCGAGAGAGAAAGATAAAGAAAGAAACGAAAGGACCGCGATTTCTTCCTGACGGCGCGCCGCCCCGGCAGCGCCGAGAATCCGCGCTCTATCCGTATTCGGGATGCTGCGAACGGGCTCGGTCCAGGTTCTTTCCGTCCCGTGCGTTGAGCCTCGCCGCGAGCCCGGAGGGGAACCCCCGCGAGGGATCCGTTGCGCAACGCGATCTCGCGACAACGATCAGCAGCCTGGCTGTTGTATTCCGTCCGATGGTTCTCTCCGAGGCTCCTCGGGCTCATTGTCGAGAGACGAAAGCGAGCGTGGACTTCGCGAAGAGAAGTAACGAATAGAAAGGAAACTGTTTATTTTTTCTCTTCTTCTCTTCTGCGGAGATCCAGAAGATAGGGCGTTGTTGTACGGTGTTCTCTGTTGACGGAATGTTCGTGCGGTTGTAACCTGTTGAAGCTGTCTCCGGTGGCGTTTTTGGTAGAGATCTTGATTCTTACGGATCATCAAATTTTGGTCAAGCGTTAATAAAATTGATTACAGTTTTTGGTACCGACCGAGTTCCAGCGAGTTGCTTTGGAGAGAAGAAAGAACTGAGCGTCGACCGGATTCTTAGTTTCGGTGAAATGATTCAATGGCTTCTATGCCAGATCTCCAATGGACACTCGACTGCTGACGACACGATCCATGCGTCCTTGACGAAAAATCACGATCGATATGTCAAACGCCGATCGATCGCGCAACTTCGAACCAGCCCGCAGTGCGGGACACTGTTTTGTCGACAAAAGATTTTTCGCTCGAGTTTTTCACCGTCAAATTTTTCCCTCCTACGCGCCAGCGTGCGGCGAAAGGATCGCATAATGGATTTCGTCGAACGGTCAGCAGGAGAGCAGGTTCCTCGGCCTCGGATGCAACTTACGAAATAACGGCTAGCGAGACATTGATTCGACTCCATCGATGAAGCTACAGTGACAAAATCGAATGAAAGATGGAAGGAAAGCCTTGACGCCTCGGGCGACAGGTACATTAAGTATTCACTCTAAAAGCCTGCATAAATAATATCATCAGCCGCTCGCCAATTTGTCTCCACTAATGCACAAAAAAAACATTGCTTGAATTTCATTAAATCAATCGAACGGCCCATAAAAATTCTTACTATCGCGGCGATACGTCTCGTCGTCGGCGATAAATGACTCACACTCGTGCGAAGTAATGTTTTCTCTGTTTCCTTATTTTTTCTTTTTTTACTTCTCTTTTTCGCCCTCCACTTTTTTCCTTTCTCGTCGGAGGTTTATATCGAGCGATAATCCAGTGGGTTATGGTCGCGAGAGTCTTCGGTGGACCGTGCCCGGTCTCCATCGAGGGTCTTCGTTCTCCGTTTATTTACGAGCAATTTTACGAGACGAGGTATGTATTTCGAATGCGTGCTTCCAAGAGCGCGCCGTTCCATCTCGCGAGAAAGCAAGAGCAAAGCGGGAGGCAACAAAAAAAGGTATGAAAACGAGAACGAGAAGGTATACGATAGCTGTGTGTGCTGTACGCAAGAATAAAGCGTAAGGCGAAGGTCGGCTGCACAGGTGGTTTAGTTGGACCGATGTTTCACGACCCGCACATATATATACAGACCCGCGGGATAAGGAGAGGAGATTGGTGGGCGCAGTTCCAGGGATCGCGTGCGAGAGAGTAAACTCGAAACGTCGTCGAGAACTCGTGCTCGTACTACACATGTAGACATCAGATACCGCAACCGCTATCTTTCTCCTTCGACGAGAGACATCGAGTACCGCTCGGTACTCGCCCGGGTTCACGAGAAAATGCGATAAATTATTGGGGAGGATGGGGCAAGATGAAACTTGGGTTGAAATTGGAGAAAAAAAAAGATTGCGTCGATACGAAGGTTGGAAAAATTTTGAAAAAAATCAGGAAGGCGGGTTTTGAGTTTCCGAGAGTGAGATAAAAATTTGCCAAAGATCGGTCCAGCTATTTCGGAAAGCGAAGCCGCTTAAGCACTTCGAGTGATCCGCTCACCCGCATTACTGCCATTTTCGGAGTTCGACGTCGAGGACTTCGCGAGTCCTTGAGTCCTTCTTTCCCCCTCGCGTATCTGCAGTCCGGCGAGTGGAAACAACTATTTTATCGAGTTCTTTGCAATTTTTATGCGCGTCTCCGCGAGAGTAAAGTGAGAAACTGGCAAGAGGGAAAACAAACGGGAGGGAAAAAAGGTTTTTTTTTTTTAAGCACCGAACAAATCCTGGAGTCGTACAATAAAACGAGGAGTTCTCGGGCGAGAGATACCAGCGCAAGGTTCCCCGCGAGAGACCTCTCCGTATCTCACGGAAACAAGACCTCTCGCGAGGGTTTCGGTCCTGAGGTACTTAAAGAGGCAAATGAAAAATCGGATTATTATCCAAAGCCGGAGCTTTCTCATCGCGGAGCAAAACGCCCGGGACGCAAGAAGAAACGACCGGACCGGTGAGCAGATTTACTCGCACGAGTTACGTCGCGGGCACTCCGGGACAATTTTTTGCTCTTCCCTCTCGGGCTGAACAAAACATTGTTGTACACGTGTTATTTTTATTTTTTTATTTTTTTTTTTTAATTTGAGCTGAGAGAGTTAATACAAAGCGTTAATAAATCGTGTACCGGTGACCCGCTGACCCGCTACGTAAGCCCGGTAAACGATCCTCATTTTTATCATACCGGATCAACGGCGATGTACCTCTCACGAGAGATTTCTTTTATCCCCTGTCCTCCCGAGATGAGAAAGTTCCTTTGTTGCTGGCTGATGATTCATCACGGATATTTCGGATTATTAATGGACGGCGATGGCAATTCGTTGTCGAATTTCAAACGTCCTTGCATTGTTTTCGCGACGCTCGCCAGGGTGGTTAAAAAGTTATTTATTTTCGCTCGGCATTGCTTGTCGAGATTTTTGTACCTATTCACTAAAAATCATTTCTAGGGGCCGACCAAATGCACTCAAAATATAGATTTTCTTATTCAATTGTTTCCCCGCCGTTCACCGATTCGTTATTTTCCAATACTTCCAACTCTTGCTTCCAACACTTTCTACCAATTCTTTCTTCCCACTCTTGCTTCCAACTCTTCAGTATCAATAAAATTTCTGCCATCCATCGACCTTCTCGTACCGAGTTCTCGTCTATCGATAATCTAGAGTTCACCACTCTTCGATCTTCGACCAGTTCAGATAACACCAAAAAAGTATTTCAAAAATTTGAAAAAATGCACACAACTACATCAACGTGTACTTCGCTCGATGATCCAGTTGCAGAATCGCGAGAGCATCCGTGTCCTTGCTCGAGTTGAAATCAGTCAACCCGGCGAAAGAGCCCCTTATACGCGAGTAAAAAAAAAATTGTTTTCGAAAGGCTCAGTGAAAGGAGCGCGGTGAGGCCCCAATTTGTTACACAGTTTAGACTTACGGCTATCGATGAATCTTTCCGAAAGGTTTTCTTGCGATCGTGTCAAGCTACCGGCTCACAAGACGTCCGTCCGTTCTCCGGCCAGTTAATGCGGCCTTCGCCTGGCTATCGTTCCAGCGACGACGTACGTCGGTGCTCCTGGGCACTGTCCGAGACCTCCGCGCCTCCCACAAGCCCGGGGACACCCGCTGGGCTTGTACGAAGAACTCGTAAGGTCCATAAGGTCCATATAACTTCTCCGTCAAGGTACCTACACAGATGCACCGTAACGCCGTTCGGGACTTAGGAATTCGAGGCTCGAGGGGGGTTCAATGGCCGTATACTAATATCTTCTGGTCCACATAGCCGGCATCCCAACCGTACACGAGGTATTAAACGTGAAACGGGAACGCGCGGCGGAGCATTTTTCAAGGGATATCTCCGCGAGGTATGTTTTCCGTACGCGTCGGAGCGCGATAAGCGCGTCGGACTCATCGCTCCGATTCGGATGGACCGATGAGGAGGCTGGAAGGATGAGATGAGATGAGCCAGAAGAGACCGGACCGGAGATGATAGGTGTCTGCGAGAGTGAACGTAAGATCGGAACGTCATGTGGTCTCCCGTCTGACAGATAGGGAAGCCCGTGGCGATGAGAAATGTGGAAAAGGACACAGGTGGAATCTTCGACGATGTCGCTACACTTGACCGTCGATTAGTCAAAAAGACAGATGTTCCGTCCATTTGGAGCGAAGATAGAGGATTCCGAGCCAAGTATGTTGGGACAAAGTTGGGGCAGAAAAGAAATGGTAAAACTCCACATTTTCCTGATAGGCGCTGATTGTTTCTCAACCCCGGGAAAATGCTCTCGGTCCATCAGATCCATGCTAGCGTCATTAAGGTCTCGGTTCGTTATTCGGGTCCGAGAAGATCTGTATCTTGGATTTGGACCAAAGAACAAAATGATTACGCCATCGCGTGGACGTAATCGTTTGGCCAGGAGCCACGTTGGCTGTGTCGAGCAGGTGGATCTTATCTGCTCGTATCCCGTCACGCCGTTATTAAGAGTTCCGTTTTATAAAATTTATTACACTGATCACGAAGAGTAATGCGACACGACGAAATAAACGAAATTTCATAATGGATTCGATCGAAGACGATAAAACGGCAAGATTGAACAAGACCTCAATGGTTTTTTTCATCTCCCTCCTCGCTCTTGCTCGTTCCTGTGAACATTTTTGAGCCTCCTTGCGATCGGAATGATATCTCGCTGTGGGTGCGCGGAGCTCTTACTGCCGTGTCCCTCTTCCTGTTTCCCCGCGGTCTTGATAGCCGTTGTCGCGGGGTTAATGTCAATCAGGAGATCGGGGCCAAACGAGCGACGTTACGTCGAGCCGCGATGAATCGTAATGGCTTCGTGGACCGCAGGGGGCCTCGGAGTAGAGAAAAAAGAGAGATAAGAGAAAGAGCCACAGGGAAAAGAGGCCTTGTGGATAAGTGACAGTGATCCATCATAGCGCCGACACGCTGTCCCGGCAAATGAGTGCGCCCGGTTCGCTCGGAACAGGCGAGGAAAGCGCGATAAAAGGAAGTTGAAAGAAGTCGAAAGACACCACTCGGTTGTTCAGATATTCAGAGGTGAAAACCGTGTAACCAACACGTGTTTCCGTCTTGACCTTGTCAACGCTCCGCCCAATCTTCACAGTTAAAATGATTACCATACCAAAATTGCAAACATCTTGGTATGTTAAATCCATCTTGCATTCGAAATCTCAGTTTATATGTCAGATTCAATCTGAAACTTTGAAACTGGTAGTGACTTTGGCTCGTATGAGGTCACTTCCGGTCAAAACTGAGATTTAAAAAACCGGAAGCGGCGCCGAGCTTTTGCAGCTAATATCGAATCCCACCCATGGCTTTTCTGCAGCCTGGTTACTTTTTGGTGAAAATGACTTTTGGCACAAATGAGTTTGGCTTAAATGATACCCTACGGCAGGTGCGCAGGAAGCATCGATAGCGATGCAGCTCCTCGATCGTCGATTGCTATCATAGCCACGGAAAACGAGTTGTGAGCTGTTTTCTGCACAGGTATGCTTGGAATCGATTGAGCCAGGTTAACTCTAATGGGCATCGCGCATAGGGAATAACAATTGGTAACCAGAACACTTCTGATGGAAGATCCTTGCAGGAATCTACGAGCGAAAAACGTTATGATTTCTGCGGGTTGCCTGAGATATCGGTGAAACTTTAGCGATTCAGCGAGACAACTAGTGCTGATGCTGGTTTGTTGGCTTGATGAAAATGCTACCATTTTACCATTCCAAATGCCATTTTTTCTAGCCATGGCGAATGAATCAAAGACCCAGAATCTTCGCAATTGGCAAATTTCCCAGCTCGAACACAGAATAAAAAAATCTGAAAAAATCATGTAGGCAATCTGAGATGCAGTTTCTACAATGACGCAGAAAAACATTGATTACCAACATTCGCATCACTGACGAAGCTGAAGGAAGGCAGGACGATGAAGGCTCAAGGGAAAAATCGAAGGCAGCAATGCGATGGATCCAAATTGGAAGGCATCATCGCGAATGAATTGTAAAATATGACTTTGGTAATGTTTTGAAGGGCCAATCATAGGAGTAACTTTGATGTATGCCAAGTAGGCTAGAGTGCGGTTGTATTGGATGGTGCACTCGAGGTATGTCTTCAGTAAAGGGGCATGCGAGTACGAGCATGATGCATCACACAGCGAGTTTGCTGGGCTGCAGCTTGCAGAAGAGGTCCGCCCGAGTCTATCCTCCGGTCGGACAGTGCTGGGGAGTTCCACTGCTCTCGGTACCGGGGCATCGCAATCAGCCGAAGAAGCCTAGCCTCGCTTAGGGCATCGCAGGATCGTATTAACCGTAATGGTACGGAAATTCAAGGCGCCTCGATGCACCTAATATGCAATGTTATACGCTTGAAAATTGTCCGACGAGTCAGCCGCCCGCAGGCGAAGCACCGACCGCGTCGATATTACTCCCGTTTTTCATCGCATCGCAAAAATTTATCCCGAGGGGTTGGATTTTAATGCTTATCAAATCACCGGTCATTCCTCGGATCTAAGTACGATCTTTTTCCATCTCACCATTACAAATACCACGTTTCCAAGTACAACAACCCTCGCCTAACTCTGTGACCAATTGATCCTGAAATTATCATTTTTTTCTACGATAAAATCAAATATATAAAAAAAAAAAATTTAAGTTCGTTCAAGAGTAATAAAATTATTAGCCGATAATAAATTTACGCTCGATATCTTAACAGTCGCCTCTGAAAGGAAGAAGCTGGATCGAAGCTCCAACTACCTAAAACTGTGTCTAGTTGATCCGAAAATTATAATTTTTTTACAATAAAATCAGATTAAAAAAAACGCAAAAAAAAACAAAAGCTCGATCGCGAGCCATAAGATTATTAGCCGACGATAAATTCCGGCTCGGTATCTTAATAGTCTCCTCTCGAAGGAGGAAGCTGGACCGAAGCACTGCCGCGGCATCGTCAGCAAGCGCGCGAGGGGTATGTGTCCCGGCAAAGTGAACGGGCCCACCGTGACGAGGTCGGATCGTCGGAGTACACCGTACAGTGTACACACACACACATACTCCGGATAAGTTCAAGGCGCTAGGAGCTCTTATCTGAAATATGTAGGGTCGATATCTGGGCCTCCTCGAGGCCACGGTCGCGATGCTCTTCAGCATCTTCGAACAGCCTCAAACGTAGTATCCCATGTATACGCACACATATATACATAAATTTAATTTGAGCATGTGAGTGTGACCCTTATCGAGGTGCTCTCCGTGGCCGCGACCTTTCACCGCTGGGATCGCTCCGCGCTCTTGAGCCTCTCATTCCCCACCGGTCATGAAGCCCCTTCCCTTGCCGTCTTGAGAAAGACGGAAGTACGTCGGAAACTCGCGGAACCGAGCGAAAAAGAAGATAAAATAATAATAATGATAATAATAAGAGGACGAAGAGGAATCCGAAAGAGTCCGAACTCCTTAACTGTATAATAACTCGAAGAGATAATCGAGGGCGAAAGAGTGCACAAGAGTGTATAAGCCGCGGCCAGCTGAGCGATACGAGAGCATGTCAGATCAACATGCGAGAAGATCGTAGCCGAGAGAGAGAGAGAGAGAGAGAGAGAGAGAGAGAGAGAGAGAGAGAGCCGAAGATCGTTTCTGGCTCTCTCGGCGGCCGAGCGTTGGCTTCAACAATAAATAAGACTTCAATGTGAACGGGGAGAAGAACAGCGGCGAGAGATGCACCGGCGATCCGCACCGAACACGAGACATCCTGGGTGGTAATAGGCTAATGCTATGTGGGTGCTCGTAACGATACCCCGTTACCGTAATGCTTCCTCGCCTGTAGCCTTCCTCTTCTTCGCCTCCTTCGCCTTTGAGCATTTTTTTTTCTTCGAGTTGTTCTCTTCGAGTATCCTTTCTTCATACCTTTTCGTACTTCGTTCTCTATATGCACAGAGGGAGGATCGCGAGATCTTTTTTTTTTTTATCTGCGCTCCATGGTACTTCGAGGATGGATTGTGCGCGCTGAATGGACTGCCTGTTCAATGGGATGAGAAGGCCAATGGCGTTTTCTTAGGCCGGTTCACGGCGATGGTCCCGCTCGGGAGGAAACGCGAATCTCGTACGTACGGCTTATCGTCTCGCGATTGTACCGAGCTCATTGGAATCGGAGGAATCAATTTTTTTCTTGTGCGGATGTATCGATCTTAATGTGATTGGAAAAAAGAAAATTGGCGCAAGCGAGCAATTCTTGCACCCGTTTTACCGCGAACTTTGCCGAAAAAAGAAAAGCCTCGTCGCTCCGAATGGAAAACTTAACACTTTTCTCCATGTTACTTTGAGGATGGATTGTGCGTACTGAATGGACTGGCTGTGTAACTGATTGAGAAGGCCAATGGCGTTTTCCGAGGCCAGTTAACGGTATTGGTTCAGCTCGGGAGGAAACGCGAATTCTCGTGCGTCAGCTCAATTTTTTATGCAGAGGTATCGACCTTAAGAAGACCCGAAGAAAAAAGTTCTGCCGCGAGGTTCACTGAAACCCCAAAAGCCTCGAAAGTCCCAATCGAAGTCAACACTTTTTTCTAAGATACTGAGAAGTTGGATAGTACCCAGCTCATTGGAATCGGAGGAATACATTCTTAACGCAGACGTGTCGATCTTAAGATGATCCGAAAAAAAAAAAAATGGCCGAACCGAGAAATATTCGTATCCGTTTTACCGAAAAATTTGCTGAAACCCCAAAAGCCTCGACGATCCCCATCAGAAATCTTAACACTCTTCTCCAACATATTTTCCTTAACTACCAACGGATGGCACGTGTTACTAACAACGAGGCTTCTTTATATCGTCGATCTATCGCAATACACGTAATTATAGAACACCGCGCGAGAAACTCGGAAGATATCATCCGCGGTGGTCTCGCTCGCGTCGATGGAATCGAGGCTACTCTTACATCGACAGAAATGAGTGTATATAGCATACATATGTGTATGCATATTTATCCAACGACATATGCAGTAAGTGTACAGGAGGCCCAAGTCGCCTACTAACCGTGACGTTTTGCATAATACGACGCGACGTGGCTCACCGTTCTATCTATCCTCTATCTGCACCATACCCCCCTATATAGGACATCTCGTTCGATAGAATACGAGTACTTGGCATGGAGATGCCTGGCGACACGGCGAGGCTCTTTTTCCTCTCGGTGCCGCTCGTGGGACGAGAGACGAGCCGATCCATACGATCTATACGATCTATAACAACCTCTCGTTCTCTATGTACGCTTCTCCTCAACTTAAAAAAAAAAATCTTGTTTCTTTAATTTTTATTTTTTTCCATCTTATATTTTATCGCGGGAGGAGAGATTGCACGGGTGACCCGATCGTCAGCAACTGGTCCATCGTTAAGATCTCCGTATCGGCAAGCAACATAGCTCCGATATCTGGTGCAACATGCCTCTCCTTCTCTGCGCGGCACCGGACAGGCATAAAACAACTATCGAGAGGCGAAATATACGCGCGGCATTGGCACGGATCAATAAAATACGAATCGATAAGATTGCGCGTGTACGCGTGTTTTATCGGTCTACAAGTGGGGATGTGTCACGAGCATCGCTCGTGCGTAACGTATCCAGAGATTGTTTGTACATCGAGCGGGTACTAAACAAAAAATAAAAAAAATGATTGTTGTTGCACAGTGCCAAGGTGTGTCGGTGAATTTATTCGCTCGATAGATTTGAGCTTCCCTGGCAGAAGCATCGACAATCGTGCCCTTGATGCGCGCACGGATTTCGCTTGGCTCGCGAGGCAGGCAAAGACTATTACCGTGCGCGAAACTACTTATGCTGCATAAAAGACGGCGTAGACCGTGCACACCGCTACGGTCTCGCCTTTGACGAGAACGCCTCCATTACCATTATCATTACCATTACCATTCCCATCACCCGTGAAACAAGAGGCCTTACCGCTCTCTAAGTCTTTCTTTCTTTACTGGCTTTTACTGACTTGCTCTCCTGGCGCAATGCGCCGGGCTTCGAGGTGTTTACAGACCGCGTCCACGCATTTCTGAAACAGATTGTCAAACAAATTATCAAAACAATTGTTTTAAAATATTATTGTTAACGTTAGAGTACGTACACATCCAGGGTCGACAGGTGTACCCTCGATAGCTGGGGCTGAGTCTTTACACCACCATCCCCACTAGGGCTGTACAGACAGGCCGACCTAGCTGGCTAAAATATCTTATCCGGCTAATGGATTTTATAGTTTGGCTGGCCAATCCGTTTTAGCCGGCCAAGCTATATTAGCCAGGTAAGCTCATAGTCTTGGAATTTTTTGACGAATTGTTAGGTTTTTTTTTGTAATATTACCTGTAACGTATTCCGAAGTATTTTCGCCCGCTGAACATGAATCCGCTCGCCTTTTTGGACTAAAGTACAAGTTGTACGATAGTATGGCAAAATTTGCTTGACAAATTCAAAAATTTTAATTACTATGGACGCGTTTAATTTTTAAGCATCTTTTAAACGACCGCTTCGGCGTCTCCCGTAGAAATTTCAATTTTGGTCGGGGAAATTCGGTCTCTATTTATCGGCTCCGAATGCAGTTGAAAGCAAAGTCCGATGTAGGTGCGTCGGAGCCGTTCGTGCATCTCTGGAGATAAGTTACGCTGTTGGATATCCACCGGAGCGCGGGAGAAAGAGCGCACGGAAAACGACGCTGGAACGTCCCTTGTAGGGAATATCTGCGCCGTAATGCCAGTTGCGCCTTCTTTCCTCGTCCCTTGTATCTGTACCTCCGGCGTTACTGGACGATAGACCGGAAGAACAAGCACCGCAACGAATAAACGGGTGGAAGAGAGACGAGGAGGTACGAGGAATAGAAAAAAAAAGAAAAAAATGTCGCATTATTCTCCTATATGGTGATGCACACGGCCACACCACTCACTTAGAAAATTTATCCCCCTCACACACCGGTGTACACGGGTACGTGCCGGAGACCAGAAACTACGAGAGAACTAGAGAAGACCGCTTTCCTTGTTGCGAACTCGGGCAACATCAGAAATTGCAGCCAACGGAGCACCGGAGAAAATATATATCTGTCTATCCGTTTATCTCTTATACGGTCTTGGCCGAGCATCTTTGCCCTCCCATCTTCGCCCCGCTGCTGTAGGCGACGTACTTCGCCTACCCTCGAAGTTAAAGGCAATTTTTCACGAGTGTACTTTCGTAATTGCGGAATTGGTTAAACTGCTGACTCACATTTTCGGAACTACTCTGCCGAGGAAAAAGAGAATTAGATTTACGTAGTAAAATTCCAGGCTCCAGAAGCTGGATCAGGTTCATCAGGTTCCGTGTTATTAAGTTAATAAATCAAGTCAAGTAACTCGATTTTGAACTTAGGTTCGCGCTGTCCAAATTCGTCCCTAAAAACCACGAACTGACCGTTCGGCCAGTTGACTGGCCGAGATCTGCGTAGTTCCGCACGTACTTTTCGAATCCCCTTCTCCACCTTCCGATCTCTCCCTCAATACCCTTCGGCTAAGACCTCGTTTCTCTAAATAATTGGACGCGTTGAACGGTGTGCGCGCATGCGCGCCCCCTATAAAAGCATTGTTTCGTTTTACCAACTACACACACGTTACACGTACGTATCTGCGCGCACATACAGAAGCACAGCGGGCGGGCTGCTCCATGCTCAGGCCCTTAAGGCTCCGATATCTCTGCCACCGTGCAGCTACACTGACCCTCGCTCTTGATCGGCCCGGCGATTTCATACGTCCTCTAATCCTCCGCGAAATAAATTTAATAAATTCCTCCGACCAAACTCCAATTCTTATATTGATATTTCTCTCATCTCGATGATACACTCGAATAGACAAATTCTATTTCTTTGATTTGCATGTTTTTTTATTCAATTATAAATTTCGATTCAATTTTTTTTTTAATATGAAATTTGATTCGAACCGCACCGGACAACAGAATCTTGCCGTGGACTGTATCCGCCTAACGATATGCGATTGTCGCCCCATTAGATGCACCGTGCGCAGGGCCGCTATGGGCATCTCGGCGTCTTCTCGCTTCGCGTTTGCTGCGCCGACGGAGAAGCTCTTCCCGGCTATAACGCTGTTTATCTTCGCGGAGCTTACAGCACCGCGGTGCTCTCCCGGTGCTGGACCAGAGCAGCCTAGCACCGGGAGAGCTGAGCGCGGCGAGGGCACTCGTATAACGAGACGAGAACGTAACAGCGCGCGGCTGGTGCGGAGCAACGTTGGGGTTACCATTTGCTGCCGGTGATGCTGATGCTGCCTCTTCCTCTCGCGAACAATGGTCCCGCGAGGCCCTTTCTGCCCTCGCTCTCGCGGTGTCTCCGCGATCATAACTGGAGGCTCTCGCACGCGAGGAGAAGAGATCGGTGGAAAAGGACTATGGAGAAACGAAGGTCGGACGGGCGGCAGCGAGCAGCGAGGAAAATAAGAACTGACGCACGGATCGTGTTGTGCCCTCTCGGGGATATCTTCGAGCTCCCTCTTGGTGCTCTGGCATGTGACATTTTTTTTTATAATACCGTTTTTAGGATTTTAATGTACCGTTGAGTTTGGGAAATTTTTACTCAAAAAATTACAATCGAGATTTTTACACAAATTATAATTGAGAAGGAAATTTTTATTTGTCGTGTTATGCTCTGTTGGGGATATCTTCGAATTCCCGTTTGGTGCTCTATTGTGTAGAACCATTTTTTTTTACTTTGGGAGTTTTTGTGAGTTTTTTTTTTATTGCACCTTTTAGAATTTTAATGGATCGTTATGATTTGGAAATTTAAACGCCACGAATTACAATCTACCATTCGTCGGAATTTTTTTTATCGCCGTGACATTCGGTAATTCTAAATATACAAACCAAATATGTTGACTTATTACAGTGTGCTATAATAAAGTGGCAATTTTATTATTATTTTGTTGAGTGCCTCTAAGAGTGCGCGCGTGCGTCGAATTTACGGTTCCGACGAGTTCTCCGGTCCGCCAGTGCGCATTGGAATGCCTTGCGATCGACATTCGTCGACATTTTTATTTATCGCCGCGACATCAATCAATTTTATTTATATACAGACAAAACAAATTAGTATTTATTCCAATAAGGTATAAAACAACGTGGTCTTTTTTTTTTAATTCCGTACCGGTGAGATTGCACGCGTGCGTTGAATTTACGGTTCCGGCGAGTTCTCCAATCCACCGCTGCGTACTTGAGCGTCCCATGATCGACATTTTTCGTGGACATTTTTTTTTATCGCCGCGACATCAATCAATTTTGTTTACAAGGACAAAACAAATTTTTATTTATTCCAATAAATTATACAAAAAACGCGGCCTCTTTTTTTAATTCCGGGCCGGTGGGATTGCGCGCGTGCGTTGAATTTACGGTTCCGGCGAGTTCTCCGGTCCACCGGTGCGCATTGGAACGTCCGATGAAAAGAGGCGAGTGGTCGCGTTCGCGATGCCGCGTAAGCGCTGCAAGAAGAGGAGGAGGACACACGAACGGCGAGAGAGCCGCGCGGTGCAGAGAACGGAGCAACAACTTTCGCCCTTGGCTCGCACGTACTCTCACTCCTCTCGTTGCTCTTATTTAAACAACATACCTAACTCGTTCGCTGGCTGCTGCGCTCTCCGGATCTCTCGCGACTCCCCCGCCTCCCACACCGTTCGCTCGTTTGCGCACTTTGCAACAGTCCGTACGTATCCACACATACTTTATGTACGTACACATACGTGTATGTGCGAACTTTTTTTTTTTTGCCGTCCACACAAGATCGAGGAAGACTACTCTTCGCGTCCGTGGCATTCCCCCGGCTTCGGCTTTATCACCCATGCATTTTCTCTTATAACTCTGCTCGGAATAAAATCAGGGCCACGAGCCAACCGTTTTACGACTTTAATGATGCCATGATCTCACTAATCCGAATCTATCTACACTTAATTTTTTTTTTTTTTTATTTGCAAGGTTATTCTTTAAACGGAGCTCGCGGGGATTAGATAGCTTCCGGATTTGACAAGCTTACAACCTTTAAAATAATGACAAATAAAAACATGAGCTTTAAATAATTTTCGCGAAATAAACTTTGCAAAAAAAATCTATGAAGACAAGTTTTTTTTAATTATTTGGATAACTTATTTGGAGCTGAAAAGGAGTACTGGAGGGTCGGATACAATTCGCATTTGAGGAATAAAATCCAATCATTCCTCCCTGATAAATTCGAGCTAGAAAAAAATTGAAATAAAAAAATGGAAGCGAGAAGTATTGTCATTTCTGCCGATACGAGTTCTTAGCTCTGATCGCAAGCAGGTAGCCCCATCCTTCTTCTCTTCCCTCTGTATCTCCTCGCTTCATCCTCTCCTACAAACAAATAAAAGTCAAAAAAAAAAATTTTTGCAATAATAATTTTACGAAAAACGCTATTTTTTAATCCTATTTTTTACTTGGAGCTGAAAACGAGTGCCGAAAGCTTAGATGCGATACGGATTAAAGGAATAAAATTCTTCCGGGGTGGATTTCGACCTAGACAATAATATTGAAAAAAAAAACAAGAAAATGGAAGAAAGAAGTATTATTATTTCTGCTGGTACCGGCTCGCAGCTACTCGGCTCCGATGCGCAGCAGGTAGACCCGTCCTTCTCCTTTTCCCTCTGTATCTCCTCGCTTCATCCTCCCTCCCACGTGTGTGCGTCGTGGCGCACACACTGATCGTCCGGCGATACCGGCGTAATTTAAAATCATCGGGGCACGAGACAAAACAGGCAGAAGCAACCAGCAACCAGCAACCAGCAGCAGTAACAGCGGCAGCCGAGGGAACAAGTGCTGCGTGCTTTCGGTCAACCCGCTCGCGCGCCACGGCACGGAATCTTGATTATACATTCCACGGATGACGTGGACGTTGAGAGCGCGCGTGCACTCGGCCGAGGAACCTTGCGAGGTATTCTTTTATTTTATTTTTATTTTTTTATTTTTTATCCAAGGGTTACCACAGCGAGCCTCGTGCCCTTGTCCTGCAGCTCTTTCTCTTTCTGTTTCTCGGGCTCTCCCGAGGTCCGGAGACAATCGATAACCGGCACAAGGGGGGGGGGGGGGAGTTCCCCCTTTAACAGAATTCTCCCGCACGATCGTAGCTCATCGTGACACTCGGGACGTTCGCACCTTCCACGGGCCACGGAGGCAAAGGAAGAAAAATGTATGTGGCGATACGCCAGAATCCCAGGAAAGAATATATGTCCGTACGCGGAAAGGAGCGAGAAAATGGTAATAAAAAAGAATTTGGAGGGGCAGCCGGGCGAAGGCGAAGCATACAGAGCTCGTGACCTCTCCCCATTTTTTTTTTTCTTTTTGGAGTCGTTCCTTCTTTTTCGGGGAGAAAACATAGGTCTGAGATTAAAGCTTGGATTCGATGCAGCGATGACAATTTTTAAATTCAGGATCGATCGGCTTTCGAAAATGCCTGCTTTTGCGTCAATATCGAGGCTCTTGATTATTTTCCAAATTCAATTAAATTTTCACACACGTTACAGATTTTTTTATTTGTATTGATTAAAAATTTCTTTTTATGAAGGCTGACGGACTTCGGTCGACAATATGTGGTCCATTGACAATATGCGGATGCTATTGTAATTGTATAAATGTATAGATGTTTAAAAACTGTAGAGATCACCAATGCATCGTATGTATTGTTTATAAATACACACTTACTACTACTACTTCCTTTTTTAAGTTTTTGTTTTAAGGTTATTGTTCAGATACTCGGATGACCAATTTTTACACAAAAATTCGATCGAGTTCGATCACTCGTTTGCCAGTTCAAATCGGCTCCTTGAAAATAGTCGCTCAACCTTCTTTTTCCGATTTTATTTTTTAGATACTACTGGATGCCCAATTTTTAATAAAAATTCGATCGTGTGCGATCGCTCTTTTATCCGTGCAAATCGCCTCTTCCAGAAATAGCTACTTCGCCCTTCGATACACGTTATTTTTCTTATTTTATTGAATTTTTTTGCGAATTTTATACATACTTTTTTATAATTTGTGGTTCGCTATTAATTAAACTTTAACATGTTTCGCGTGACATCGGCACATCGCGCTGTCACAAGCGATACAGCGGCTACTCGGGGGCCCCCAAGTTAAAGGATGCATCTCACCCGCGGCGACAAACGGTTGCCCGAGGGGGATTAAATACGCGGTATGTTCCCGTGGGGGAAGAGAGATCGCTCGCCGTGCGCAAAGAGAGCGCTCTTCGGCTCTCTTCGTTTCTCGACGATAAACGAGATTAGTATACGCGAGTCGCCCTCGTGGACATTTCTCACGGCTCTAATTACCTGCCAGCATGTGGGCCTCGCGCATACTCATGTCCCGTGTATATTAGCATGTGCCGATTCCCAACCCGATCGGCCCCGAGAGATGCAAGATCGAGAGAGTGAGGGAGACCCTCCGCAGTATCCAGTACGACGACGGTGCAGGAAGCAAAAATTCACGAGTCACGAGTACGTGCAAACGTGTCGAATGGGCAAAAAAAAAAACAGAGAAATAAATAAATATATAAATAAATAAATAAACGCGCCGCGGGAACACTGTGTTCGGAGTTTCCGCTTCCTTCGAGCTTCCTCGCGGCTCCACACTTTTTATTTTTATTCCTGCGATCGGCTAGATAAAATTATACTCGCTCAACGGCTTTTAATAAATTCATCGCCGTTTCTTTATCTTTTTTTTTGTAGGCAAATATTTGCTTTTAACGAGTGTCAATGCAAAGCTGGATCGTTGGATGGTACCGATTTTTCACCCTTTGGCCCATCGACTTACGGTAGTATTTTTCTATTTTTTTTTTTCAAGTATCGTACACTGTAAAAAAAATGCGTCTGAAATGTAATGTAACGTACTGAAAGTTCTTATGCAAAAACTGGAACATCAAATTTCATGTACAATTGTGATGAAAAATTAATGTTCAGTGTTTTAAAGGCATTGGAAATACTCTATTTGTACTTAAGAATTGACTCAATTTTTACTATAAAAGTAGTTTAACTTTTATATTTTACATTAATTATAACGAAAAGCATATTAATTTTTCATCAAAATGGTGAATTAAATATAATGTAAAAACTTCCAGTCCGGTACATTCAATTTATAACTTTTTTTTTACAGTGTAGCTCTAAACCGACTGAGTCAATCATTGTGAAATTGCACGAGGTTTTCGAGGAGGGTTAGTACTGACGTTTAACAATTTTTTCAGATTTTTCGCAGCGATCGTTCCGGAGTAATAATTATTTTCGATATTCACGCCTCGAAAATTTTCGATTAAAAATTAAATTAAATTATTTAAAAAAATATTTGCAATAAATATTCCGTGGAATCGGCGGCCGGAGGTAGCAGTAAATCGTGATTCGTTTCGTAGCGTCTATTTGCCCGAGACCCAGAAGGCTATCGGGATGATGCACCTGCACCTGCAGTTCCTCGATGGAATGTACAGTTAACTACGAGAATATTCCGGCTATCTCTCTCCGCCTTTTTATTTTTAATCCCGATGAGAATTCTGCTTGTTTCATTCCTCCCTCTTCCTCTTCCTCGCGGCAACCGGCCGAAACGAAGCTAGAAATGATTTCGCGGACGAGATAAAGAGAGGAGGGCGTATACACCGATTGGCGATCGCTTCCCGAATCCGGCAGCGTGCCTCGCTAGTTATCGTACACCCGGCACGGTTAACCCTTTGGCTGCGGGTGCTGTATTAGTCTCTCGTTTGGCTCCGGCGAGACTCTCGTAACGGAGATTCTCGCTGCGGGGCTTGACCCTGCGGAGCTAAGATTTTCATGAAACGAGTAACCTAACGAGATATTGTTCTAATCGAGGATAACAGTCGCACCGGCACTGTGCGACCGCGACCGTATCGTGATTCCCGAACTATAATATCGACAACTAATGAGAATAAAAGAGAAAATAGGAATTATCTTCGAGAGACAACACGAGAGCAATAAGGATCCGGGAATGGAGGGAAAAAATATATTTAAAAAATTTAATTATCGTATTATTGATTGTTATTTGCATTGTTTTGTGAAAAATCGAATTGACGTTTTTCCGTATGACGTCACATTCAACCAAAAACCGAGATTTTGAAAGCAGAAGTGACGTTACAGAACGAAAAAAAAATTCTCTGGAATGTATCTCGTATGCAGCCAGTGACAGAAACGTGTGAATTAAGGAACGAAGGAAAGGTAAAAGGGCGTGTGTGATACGTCTCGAATGTTTTTCCAATTCATCTGTAAAGTAGCCATCGACGACGGACGTATTGAGGAACGCACGGCACGTCGTCAGCTCACTTTACCTGGTGCGAACTGGATTGAACGATTCGATCGGTCATAATCAAGCCCACACCTACAGGGTCGGAGGGTAAATAATATAAAGCTCTCGACCGAACGATGACTCTATAACGCCCCTCCGACAGCGAATTCTTTCAGGTCATTGCACATTATAAACTTTGCAAAAGGAAAATTAAATAAAAAGTTTTT
Organism: Stenichneumon culpator; assembly: GCA_964017025.1. Classification (NCBI taxonomy): domain Eukaryota; kingdom Metazoa; phylum Arthropoda; class Insecta; order Hymenoptera; family Ichneumonidae; genus Stenichneumon; species Stenichneumon culpator. The sequence continues at coordinate 10,313,089 of OZ024779.1, read as the reverse complement.
GATTCATAGCCAAAGACGGTTGCGTTAGATTGAAGAATCATCGTGTACAACACAGGTTAAATAACGTACGAGGGTTAATAAGTGTTACACAGGACTAATTCGCTCTGCGATAACCGCCTTCGCGCTAATTAATCCTCGCTATTAGGCGCGACCTTATCTCCGTGCACTGCTCGACCGGCCGCACGGTTCTTTTCCCCATTGTGCAGCGGCAAGAACTCCAAGCGTGAACCATCTATTATTATACAGCAACGCTGCACACTCCGTATTGTAGCAATGAGTATTAACTGTTGAGAGGTGCGCGGACGATTTGTCCGGGATGTTTTGCACTGAGGATCAACAACGTCTTACAGTTTTATTTTTTATTGTTTACATTTTTTTTATCGCACTCCGAGCTTACAGTTCGTTGCGAAGACGAGAGCGGAGAATAGGCGAGCGGTGGGAAGATTAATACGGTTCCGTGAGCTCGTTTCGCGCGTCTGTCGTGTCTTGTTCCACGGATAAGATCGTCAACGCGAGCGCGAGCGGGGAAGAAGCCGAAGCGAGATATAAATGAGTGGATGAAAATGTTTCAGGAGAGAAAAACACACGCGCGATTGGACGGTGGAACGAACCGGACGAAAGGGGGCAAAAGATAGCTTCGGAAAAGGACGACCCGTGAGTACGACCTTAAAACTATAGTTTGCCGATTTTTTTATTATAGATTTTTTTTTTGCGAAAATATGTTTAACGTATCACAGATATATTTTTCGACATACGCCAGACATATTTTTTTTTTTCACTGTGCTACAGAGGGAGCGAGAAAACATTTAGAAATTTGTAATTTCGAATAGAATAGAATAAATTTATAAATTTCGATCCTTAAAAGTGAATACGTATGTGCAGTAAGCAGGTAAAAAAAAAGCATTCGAGTTTCGCGAGATGTAAAAAAGCTATAGCTTGGCAATTTTTTTGTTATCCATTTTTTTGCGAAAATCTATTTCACGTATTACAGATATATCTTTCGATATACACCAGATATAATTGTTTATTTATTTATTTTTTCCCGCGAGAGCAGAGGTGATTGAGCACAAATTTTTTTAATTTGATCGCGAGAAAAAACGAAACAAATTTCGATTTTTAAAAGTGAATATGCATGCGCAGTGTATTGGAAAAAAAGAAGAAAAAAAAAACATTACGGTCTCGCGAGATGTACGACGAGAGGCCTCCAGCCGCCCGGAGCGGGGTCAGTAAGGAATCGCGAGAGGCGTGTCAACCTGCCAAATATTATGGAAATTTATTCGTGCGCGAGGGCACTCGCGTAATGGATTCCAGCGCGGCGAGGGCGAGAGGTATCACGGTCGGGGGAGCAGGTATATAAGAAGCGAAATGTGAGGCAGTCAGGTTGGCACGAATCTTCTCGAGCACCCATGCAGAGAAATATGGTTGGCTCTTGAGATTGATCCGGGGATCGAACGTTAATTTTCAGTCGAATATCAAATTTTAACATAATTTTAATCTGGGGCAAATCAAAATCAATTCTTAACTGTACACCCAGTCATAAGATAATACGATCACAAGATCATGCGATCACATGATCATGCGATTCGAAGATCGTACGATCACAAGATTATAGTCGTACGATCTTGCGATCTTACGGTCATGAGATATCATGATTTTAAGATCAGATATTTACCACATCGAAAAAGATCTCAAATTCGAAGTTCACTTTTCAGTTCGACATCCAATTTGAACGTAAGTCAAAGGATTCATGCGTACCGCGAGGCGCGATGAATGACGCGTTAAATAGAATAAATTTTAAACCTCCATCGAAGCTTGGCGCGCGCGTGCGTGTAGATCGGTGAGAAAATTAATTCCGATTATTTTTGCTGGCTATCCGTGACGCTCGAGAGATCACGCTGCGGATTTTGCCTCCGCCCTGCCTTAACGATATTTCCTCCTTCGCACTCGCTCGGTGAGTGCTCCTTCGTATCTTCCCGAGGCTCTCCCGCATTTTCTCTGCAGCGCGTACACGTCGGTGTACACACAAGGTGAACACGCATAAACGCACACAGACACGCGTGTATCAGGCATGACAGTGTCACGTCGCCGTGAGGCAAAAATCCTCATAAAACGAGACAAGCTTCGCGGCGGAGATGGACTTGCTCGAGCGAGAAAGCGAAAAAGTTGAAAGGAGATAAAGGATAATAAAAGGAGAGAAAGACGAGAACGAGACAGGGGGGGCAGCCCGTGAGAAACGGCTAAGTGGATAAGGTGCTAAGTGTAGCCCGGGGTCGGAGTGCCGTGCGTGTACAGTGGAGCCCCGATTTTCTGCCTCTCTTTGCGGGCATTGGAACGAAAATCGGGCCTGAGCCGGGAGATGTGACTGACGCTTAAACGGGAATATCGGTGAGGTTGAAGTTTTAAGACGCCAGGTAGAATTTAAGATCATACTTTATTTCGAACTGTACATCTTAAGACCACAGAATCATACGATCACAGAATCATACGATCACAGAATCATACGATCGCAGAATCATACGATCGCAGAATCATACGATCACAGAATCATACGATCACAGAATCATACGATCACAGAATCATACGATCACAGAATCATACGATCACAGAATCATACGATCACAGGATCATACGATCACAGGATCATACAATTGTACAATTATGAGATATTATGTTCAAGATCGTCAGCGAGGTGGAAGAAAATCGGGACTCCACTGTACAGCCGAGATTGTGGAGTGGCCCTCGGATGAGGCTCTCGAAACGAGGCCAATTACGGAGCCCGGCCTCTCTTTGCCAACTTGGCGAAAAACACCACCGAAGTACACGTTGATCTTTTTTTTACTTCATACCTTCCAGTGGAGAAAACTACAGCTACCGCGCTGAGGATACGCTTCGAAGACGAAAATCAACTGGAACACCATTATTATCGGGACTCAAACTCGGGAGCTCGTGGCTTCTGCGTTTCAACTTTTTTTTTACCATCTTGCTGATTACCGGTTGAGCGATCGACCAATAAGATTACTAGGAGAGAAACTTGCATGATAGCAACATTGTTGCTAAATTAGTACTTGGCATGAGGGCTAGTTTGACTCAAGTAGATAAAGATGCAAATAAATGAGTGCGTCCGCAGGTGGAAACTCGACGATATCACGGAGACACTTTTCCACGATGTTCTTTAATTTTTACTTTTTTTTAGACAGTCTGCTGGCATGCGAAATTATAAGGGGACAAGGGGAAAATCAAGTAAATCGTCGTTATTACCGATCGTTTAAACTCGGGAGCTTGTGGCTTCTGCGTTTCAACTTTTTTTTTACTAATGGGCCGATTGTCATTTAGCGATCGAACCACAAGTCAAAGAGAAGACAAACTTGCAAGATAGCAATATTGTAGCTGAGTTAGTAATTGGCATGAGGGCTAGTGGGATTCTAGCAGATAAGTATGTAAATACATGTTTGCGTGTGCCAGGTGGAAACTCGGCCATACGTCAGATACACTTTTTCACGACAGAACTTTATTTTTACTTTTTTAGACAGTCGGTTGGCGAGCGAAAGTGTAAGGGGAAGTCTTTGAAGAATCCTCTTTCCTTGATGTTGCCATTACAGGGCAACACCAAGGATCCATCTTTCGAACGGCTCAACGAAAAATGACCAAATTTTTATGACACGCTCGTATAATTGATACGTCCGTCCTATAATTTTTTCAAATATTTTAAACCTTTTTTCACATTAATGTCGACAGATCTTTGCACCGAAGTTTGACGCCTAAAAATTCTTTCGTTTCTCGAGAACGGTGCATAGAGAAAAATAATTTACTTGACGAGCGCTCCGCAAACAAATATTTATTTGACTTGAATGGATATGTATTTTAATTGAATAATTAATTATTCGCGGGTCACGCTTCAAATAAATTATTTTTTTGGGTGTGTATTTCAGTCACAAAATTGAGGAAATACGTTTGGAAAGAAAATTTAATTCAATTGACACTGATCGCGACGTGACACCAACGGGAATATAAATGCGCCACGATCATCTCCAAGCTCGAAGCTGCGAATGAGAATAAGATTAAGAAAAATATATCCGCGCGCGTTTACGCACCTGCCGACCCGTATGTCCGCTCGCGTATAACGTTCGTCGTCGCGCATAGAGAATAAGACAACGAGAACGAGATTACACTATGGTTAAAAACGTATATATATACGTGTATATATATACTACACATACACCCGGAGAAAGGAATAACCGTGGGCGTCTCCCGCGTCGTTCGTTTCACTCCTGCGCCTCGTTTGCTCGTTCGCCAATGACCGAGAACTCGGCGACGACGAACAGGTGACGGACCGGGGACCGGACAACCTTTCGTTCCACATACCTATGCAGACTTTTTTTATTTTATTTTATTTATTTTTTAAAAATATTTATTCATCTCCCTCACTATCTCTATCCCGCGCGAATACCGCGCGACTCGTCTGTGCCATTCGAAAATTGTCCAAACCTACGCCCGACTGCAGACGCGTCGCGCCTTCATCAATATTTATGAAAAGCGTCAGTAAAATTGCCGATAAAAATGTTTCAAAAAATCGAATCGATTAGATGGAATAATATTTTTTTTTGCCGGTAAATATATTTGCCGTTCCGTCTATTTGCTGGTTCATCGAGAGATATGTATTTGGTTCTTCGTCGTCATCTTCTTCTTCCGCTTCCTCCGCTGCTCCGATCTCGTCGATCGTCTCGAGCTCAACGAAGCGACCGCCGCGAGAAGAGGCGCGGTGTTATAGTGTATCGATGCGCGTGTCCAATCGGTAATCGTTCGGCTCGCGCTCTCCGGAACGGTCCCAACTCTTCAACAACGAAGTTGTTGAGGCTCGCACACCGCGCGGTTCACCGACCAATATCCGCGTCGACTTCATCGGCGGAACGATCCGCATTATCGAATTATCGTTACACGCGATCTTACGATGGACGATCGGCTTCCAGGACGAATATCTCGCAGCGCAATCCAAGCCACCCCTGTTCTTCGTATCCATAAACGACGCTGCTAAAAACCAAATACGAACATAAATTTAAATAAATTAAAAAGGGAGCAAATATTTTGTTCACAGGCGAAGCCCTACAGCATCTTATTGCTCGATAAAAAAAAATATTAAAATTTTTTACGAAGAAAAATGTTATCGGACAATACCCAATCGGTTTCCAGTCCGAATATCTCGCAGCGCAATCCAAGCCACCCGTGTTCTTCGTCTCCATAAACGATTATACTCAAAACCAAATACAAATATAAATTTTTTAAAAATCAGACCAAACATTTTTATTACCGAGACAATCAAGCAAAAAATCAGACCAAACATCTTTTTTCTCGATTAAGAAAAAAAAAAAGATTAAAATTTTATCTGACCAAAAATTTAATCGAACAATGCCCGATTTGCCTTTCACGAACGGCGGATCGTTCGCAGAGAAGATCGAGAACGAGACGAGGAGGAGAGTCCAGGATGGAGCAGAAGGATACGGGATGAGCGGTGGGAGAAGAAGAACTGGTAGAAACGGGCCTCGCGGCCACGACGCGCCCGGTGTGGGTGAACACACCGGGGTCAACGGAGTTCAACTCTGGACCACGGTTTCGCCTCCGGTCTCTCTCTCCTCATCGTCGTCGTCGTCGTCGTCCTCGTCCTCGTCGTCGTCGCGGCTGCGTCGTTCTCGCTATATGCGCGCCACAAGAACCATCTACCTGCGCCTCTTTCACGATCTTCTCTTTCCTCTTCCTTTTTCTCTTCTCCTTCTTCTTCTTACCTTATCCTCCTCCCTCCGCTTTCTTTCACGCATTTGGCTGCGTGAAAACGATCGTCCTGACCTCGTGTCGACGAGACGCCCTCAAACGAGATTCCATCCATTCCGTCTTCTTACCTTTTCGCCCTTCTGTATCGATCGTCTTCCTTTTTTTCCCGATTTTTTGAACAAATATTCAGCTTAAAAAAATGTATTTGCTGAGTCTTCCCCAGCATCGATTTTCAAATTAACGGTAAAGAGAAAATGAATCACAATTATTGATAGCTTGTATCTAGAAACTATATTACTCTTACGATTCGCAACTAAAACTAGAATTTTCGGGCCACAAAGTTTTTTCATTTTTATAAAAATATTTTTTCCACTTCGATCATCGTCGAAGATTAATAAATTTTCGTGCGAAGCGGGGAGAGCAGTACCGCAGCATTATCGTGCGCGAGGAAAGAGGCTCGCGCGCTCGATGCTAATGCGATTCCGAGAAGAAGAGAAGCGAGCATCAGGAAGGATCCTAGCCGCGGGCGCGTCCACCTTCTTCTTCATCGGTCCCGTCGTCGTCGTCGTCGTCGAGTCTCTATCGCACCTGCGAGAAGCGGACGTGCATATACATTCGCCTCTGCTTAGTCGGCGCCGAACGGAGTGCGTGCTTTCGTTCTCGTATTCCTGGAGGCGCACCCACGTACGCACATAAACATCCGACCCGAGCTCACATATGAACTTCGTGCACGCTAATGCCTATATATACATATAGTTTCTTTTCTACAGGTTTCGCCATTTAATTTTTTTGTTATTTTTTTCTCGAGCCTTCGCAGTTTTAGCCGTTGCGAAGGTGGAACCAGACAAAATCCTTTCGTTCTTCCAATCCTCCCCCGACCCTCCATTCTTCACCTCTTCATCCTCCGTTGTCGTTTCCTCGGACCCGGTTCACGGTTCTACCGTGAGAGTTCAAACGAACTGAGCGCCAGGACGGCGAAGCGACGACCACGCCGAGGACCGATAGGAACTTGGCCCGCGGTCTTCGCTCTCTTCCAGTTCGCACAATTCACCTACACGGTACACCGGGCGTACACAAGTTGGCACAAACCCGAGGCTATGCGAAACAGGTGAGGCACCTGCTCGTTCTCGCGCGCTCGCAACCTGTGCGCCGATCAAGCAGCAGCAGGAGGAACCAGGAGGAGCAGCGAGAAAAGAGCCGGCGGGCCAGGTTGTCCCTGCCCTCTCTTCGGCTTCGGCCGCGTCTTCGAGCAGGTGTATTTCGCGATGTAGCCCCGTCGCCGTATGCTAATTGGGCCAGAGTTAGCGCTCTCCGCGTACCTCCTCAGCATCGCTCTCTCATGCTCACTCCCCGCGTGGCCCCGGCCGCGATTTAACGAGCATCCGAACAGGAAGCCCACCCTACCGACCTTCGCCTTCACTCTTTCTTCTTCACTACCGCCTACTTCGTTTCGCTGATGGCCAATTCTCCTGGATAGCTCCTTTTTTGACCGTTCTTTTTGCCCTCGTCTCTTCCGTTCGTTTCTTTGTTTTTCGTCGCGGGATATGCTGCTTTTTTATTTCCGCTCTTGCCGGACCGATGAATGTGGCCTTTGGGCCGCGGCGAGAGAAGATCTTCGTTGGCAGGTACAAAAATCGCCAAGATCTTAGGACCGATAGATCGTTTGACACCAATCTTAATCGACAATTCCCACTTTTCCCAGGATAAGGAAAAACCTCTGATTCACAGATTTTGGCTTGCTGTTCACTGTTTTCCCAATCCAGCCGCAGGTGCTGTTGTCGGTCTTGCGATTTCCTCGACTTCAATGTTGACTCACGCCTAAAGTATTTCCGAATCGCCAAGATCTTTGGACTGAAAGATTTTTTAATACCGATCTTGATTGATAATTCCCACTCTTTTCCCGGTGTAAGGAAAAACCTCTGATTCATTGATTCCGGCTTGCCGTTCAGGCTTTTCCCTCCGTATCGTTTTCCCGATCCACCTGCAAGTGATATCGCCGTTCTCGCTATTTCTTCGACTTCTTCAATGTTGACTCATGCCAAAACAATGTCCACGTGATGCACGATCGCTCTGCACGAACGTACAGCTTCGTGGATATCATTGCATCCCATTCGCGGATCGCCTTGAGATTCCTGACGAATCTTCCTTCCTCCCGCCTCTTCCACTCCGCCGTAACAAATGACGGATGTTCGTATCGGAGTCAAGGTCCCCGCGCAATAACGAACCCAACAATAGCGAATAATCCATTCAACCCGATTCCCGATTACATTAATCTCCATTGTCGAACGAATCAGCCAGCGCGGAGCGACCTCTCCGTCCGCCGCGCCATTCAATCTCGCTTTCTCCTCGCGCACCTCGTCGCTCCGTGCAAACAGGACGGTACGCTAACAGCCGTGCGCAAAATTCGAGCAGGCACAGGTGCGCGCTCGAAAAAGGCCTCGAGCCAGCCAACAACCTGGCCCCGGCATTCGTGTTCTCGAATCTCGTACATTTTCGTTACCCACCGAAAAAAGACCGGCCAAATCTGGCGACAGCACTTGGATCGGACAAATGACCTTATAGGGCATTATCCTCAGCGCGGTCCATTATGCACGCCCGACGCCCGACCCAACCAGGAAGGTCTTCCACCTCCGAGGAAGAGAAAAAAGAGGAATCGAAAAAAAAGAACTGCACATAAGCGTCGACGAGAGTGGATCGATCGATAAGAATCGATAACTTTGGAAAGTCGAGGTCGTTCGTTCGGGTGGCTTCACGGTTCTTATTCAACCGCGCTTTGCGGGGTTATGTCCGAAGTGCGGGCGTGCTGTATCGAACGATAGCGAGATGCTATCTGCGATCGGGACTTCGTTGATCGGGGCCCTGAGGATAAAGTGCAGACCGGGTGAGGAGGAAAGAAACCCGAGGATGGATGGAGCGAAGTAAAGGGAGAACACGCGGGGCGAGTGCAAGTAGCGGGAAAACAAGAAAGAGGATGATGGAGAGTGGAAAAAGGGAGGAAGAATAAAAAATTGAAAACGAAAAGAGAAGGTGAAGCAGAAGAAGAGGAGAGAACAAACGGTGGCTGGCAAGACGGCAAAGTGAGGGTACCTCCAGCGTGGCTATTAATTAGTAGTTAATTATCGGCTCGCCACTAGGCACAAGTGTCGATAGACTCCAGCTCTTCCTCCTCCGCTACTACCTCTTCATCTTCTTCCGCGCTCGCACCGGGAATTTGATGGGACAAAAGTTGAAGTTCCTTCGACCGGTGGCTGCGAATTCCTGAATCAATTATCGATCGTTCGACCGGATAGCGATGGAGATCCGCGCATCTGGGTAATCTTTGATCTGCGATCGCTGGTTACGTCGATCGAAGATGAAGCGTGATGAGCTATGTAATATAGGAGTACACCTCTGGATTCCCAGTGTGCAGCAGGATGCAAGGATGCGCGAGTCAGAATAATCTGGTAGAGTTTCTTCTGGGATCAGCTGAGGAGAAGAAGAAGAAGAGGGAGGAAGAACTCCGCTTGGGAGTTAGTCACGGAGACCGCGGACGCGAGCCAACACAACCAGGGAAAGAGAACATTCCCAAGATCTTTACTGGGTCGCATACCCGACTAAACGGTAGCGAAAGGAATTGAAGGAATTTGCGACGGCATCCCGTGTGTGTATGGTTTGCCCATAGCCGACCATCTAACTCACAGCTACGATCACCGGTGTTCGCCGCCGTTGCGGTGAGGGCTTGTGGCTCTCTTGATGTACCTCCCACTATGTGAGTATCTCGTGCGGTGGTCGGCAAGTTGCGGATTTCTCAACGTCTTTAACCAGCGTTCAGTGCCATACCATACTTGATGGAGTAACAGAAAAAATCACAGATTTTCTCTGTAACGTCACTTCTGGGTTGGAAATCCTATTTTTACACCGGAAGTTACACGTATTTCCGGTACAATATAACTTTCGATCGGCAAATGACTTTTTCAAACCAGAAGTTACATATTTTTGGTATGACATCGCCTCCGGTCAAAAGATGACTTTCCCGCCGGTCGGATCGATATGACGTTTAGGTTTACGACGGCCAGTGTGGAGCCAGCGATGTGTCGTTTTTCCGCCTACGGCAGAATTCCCCATCTGGCCAACGAAGCGATTTCCTGAGATCTTTGAACAGAAGAAAAACCGGTCATAATTGGCGATAGAGGAGCTTGGATTATCTGCTTTCGAGAACGCCCAACATCATTTTACAGGTCTCTAGTTTAAGCTTATTTGATCATCACCTTATCGTCCGGTCGATTAACCCCGCGGAATATTTTATCAACCTTCCGACACGGATGCGCGCCACAGTCATCGCTCCTCTTCGCAGTCCATTTTTGTTCTTCCTCTCGTTTTTCCGCACCTTCTCCGCGACGATTCGCGTTGCCAGTATAACTATATTCAAGAAATTCTCCGGTACATACGCGAGCATAGAATTTTCTTGTCGTTTGTTTAAACTACCATAGCCGTCGCGTCCCGTCGTCGGCGTTATCTCGAACATTCATTCTCGGGGAGCGCAGGAATCTCTCACCCTCGGGACGGTGCGTCTCTCGTCTCCCGGACGAGAAACCACAGCCGGAGCGATAGCGAATTCTGCCTCCGCGGACGCTCTCCCGGGAGAAAGAGAAAGAGAGGGAACCTCGCGGGGCAACCTTATTCCTCATTCCTTATTCAACCTCGAGCTCTTCCGAGCATTTATTCACCGAGAGACTGCACCAGCGGAGCGAGTGCCCGCCTGGTTTTAGAGATGCATAGCACCAGAGGTAGTTTTAGCGCTAATCTACTCTCGCCGCGAGGACGTCTCGTGTCTCGGCGAGTCCTCCGGTCCTTTTATTATATTCGCAAGGACGACGGGCGAAAGAGAGAGAGCATCTCTATCCTCGGCTTCTCGCCATCGCGAGCATGCCAACACGCCCCGCCGAGTCCAGAACGCACACGATTTACCGTGCTCTCACTTCGACCGGCGACTATAACATTGAGATAGCGCCGAATCTTAAAGACACGAGGGAAAACACACACGCGACGAAAGAGCACGAGCCTCCATGTCTCTTTTCCAGATGCGAGAAACGATCCCCCCCCCGAGTGAGCTATATCCGGACTACCAGCGATCTTGAAGAGCCGAGTCGCTCGCACGCTCGGGAGGAGCGCATCAGCGCGTGCTCAGCGATTCGTGCGGCCTTTTTACCTTCCCGACTCATCTCGTGGCCGTGTTAAATAACACTTGGTCACATCATTGTTTCCACGGAATTGAAGTGATGCGTCAACATCTCCAGAATGCAATTTGGTTAGCTACCGCGATCATGCGCAGGCGATTTTGGCCATAAAAGAGGTCATTGATCTGGCGGAGAGCGCGCTTAGCTTCTAGCGTCTGTGATTCTGATATCAATCGCCGTATCGGCAGGGATCCTTGACAGTCGTGTCCTTTACATTTTGACGTATCGATTTCACTACCAAGAAACCCCGAAAAAATCATGAATAGCCGAGTAATACCTGGGCGAAGATAGGAGCGCGAAAACAATTTGGGACTTCTAGGGTTGATTCCTGCGGATCGAGCTACCCGATCGACGCGCTGGATCCAGGAAACGAATCCCACTGACTCACTTGTACGAGGCACGATACCCCCAGCGTGTTTCACGAAGTTGGAATAATTTTTCGAAGGTATTCGCTAGGTGGCAAAAGAGGACTCATCGTGACGGTATTTAACGTTTAACGAGTAGGTTGGACCGGTGCGACTCTCGAGCCTTCATCGCACAAGCGCATTTAACGGCTCGGGTATAAGAGCGAGGGACTCTTGTGGACTCGATTGGACGTTACGATACGACAGGGGGGGGGGGGGGGGGGCGGGTGGTTGGGCTCGATCCAGAAACCGGGCAATTATCTGGCGAGAGAAACGACGAGACGCCAAGGAAAATATAGGCGAGGCGCCAAAGTCGTGAGCCCGTTCCTTATAAGTGATTCCGATAACCTCTCAATCGGTCTCTCCCTGTTCCTCTCTCCCTCCGACAGCGCAGCTATACGGACATTTCTCCTCGTCTGTGAGAGCGCGGTAACCGCGATCGGCCGACGGAAAATCCGATCTTATAAAATTTCTCGTGGGCGAGAGAGGCACCTGAGGCTCGAAAAATTCTTGCCGACGAGGAGGCAACGGCTCAACGTTTACTTTACACGATAGACTCTCCGGCACGAGGTTTGCACCACCCTGGAACAGTGATCCGGAATAATTAACGGTGGACCGCCGACCTGGATCCCGCGAGCAAACGTGTCCTATGCTTTTGTTGCAAACTTCCTTGTCTCTTCCCTCCTTCGAGAAGAGAAGATCGTGAGGCAGAGCCCGCGACGCCTCCTCCGTCATCACGACTACCTTGCATCGTGTGAATTAGAAATTTAGAGATCACCTTATTTTTTTTCCCCCAATGTTCCAATGACATTTTCCTCACTTTGAAACTCGTTCGAACATCTCGATTTCCTGTTTCCAATTTATCCATCGGGTATCGCTATTAATTCGTTAGGATTGATAACGAGATGAATGGCATTTCTGAAGCACGTCGTCAGAGTTCTGTCTCTTTGAAACGGCTCGGTGAAACGTTTCACCATTACTATCTCGTATCGAGGGGGTTGATAACTTTGTCTGTCATCTTTTTTCAATTTGTCTACAACATTATTTATTTGAATATTATTATCACAGGCAAGTGATTGATTTAATTAATTTCATTTTTCAATTGCTGACTGAATTTATAGCCAATTTTTATTCATATAATATTACAATTAATTTATTCGTTCACTGAGGAATTTACGCCCGATATCAATTTTTAAAAAAATATCTTCCATCGACGAGTCGCCGAGTCCACTTGTCGTATTTTCACTCCCATGAGCTATCGCTAATTCCTGCCCAACAATGCACCGCCGCGGCGTGACGGTGTGGCCCGGCTCAGCGGAGATTTGTGGCTCTCTGATTGAAATAAACTGCCTTCCCCGGCCCGCGGTGGCTGAGCAGCAGTCCTGTTCCTCTCGCCGAGGATCTCTTCCCTTCCCGTCCATACCCATACACACAAATCTCGCCTCACGCTGCATAATCACGCTTGTTCGGACTTCCTCGCATCCTTCTTACCTCCCAACACACCAAAAGCCCCTTCCTCTTATCCCAAAAAAAAACCTCCCTAACCACCCTTTATTTCCGCTGTACGTATCTCGGTATCAATTTCTCTCGACGGGAATCTCGAGAGTTTAACGCCGGAGAAACAAAGAGGCAGAGACATTCGTGGCCCCGATGGTCATCGCTCGCGCAGGGAAGCAACCGCGAGGAATTGAGAAAAAGTAAGAAGTCTCCGGGGTGTTGGTGAGCTGTCAACGCCTCGGCTCCGAACCTCGAACGGTGGACCAAAGGGAAACGCGGAATATCGTACCCTGTGGGCTGCGAGGGCGAAAGGAAGGAATATCCATCCTTTCGAAACATTTTTCTTTTTTTTACATTTCTTATATATTCTTTCCTTCCTTGCATCCCGCGCGAGTAACATCGCCGTACCCGGCAGCGAATAAGATTCGCGGCGAAAAGTGACTAAAAAGAAATGGCAAAAAATGAAAAAAAAAAAAAAAAAAAAAAAAAATAACGACGAAAAGAATGAAGAGGATATCGTAGCGGCGGAGGATCCTCGTCGAGGATCGGGACGGAGGCTGGCGATGGGCGCGAAACTTCTGTATCCCATAGCCATAAAGAATCGCCCGCAGCTCATAAAGTAGCGCTAGATTTTTATCTCGTATCTTCGCCTTCGCGCAGCGAGAGAGGACAGCAGAGGGAGAGAGAGAGAGGCGCGTGCTCGACAGCTCGCGAATTTCGCGAACGGCCGAATGCCGAACGACTCAACAACGAGAAACCTGGCAGTTACGCATATCTTAAGGCGGCAGCGCTACGGTGCGTATGCTGGCGGAATGGCGGAGACTGCCGGGCTCCGAGGCACGCGTGTGTGCGCCTTTACGCGCGTTCGGAAACGTTGCAAACTCTGGAGGGACGATGCGACGTATGTACGGACGGAACCCTTTTTCGGCGAAATATATTTCTCGGTCAATTCAGGTGTGTCGGAAAGCAACATTGGTTTTTCGTGGAATTCGACACTTGTGGATATTTTGGTGGCAACTCCTGAGTTGCCGCGTGGTTTCTTTATCCTCGTAGTAAACCCAAATTCTTTTCATATGCCATTTTACCCCAACAATCATAACATCTTTCCTTCAACTTATATTTAAACTTCGCACTAAGTTGACAGCAAGTTTTGTTGGATTCGACGATTTTTTTGCGACCTCTATGATTTCCACTTTTTGATGCCGATGCCTTTCCGACCCAACTTCCCGCGCTCGCTTCCAGCATCGAAAACTCTGGACTCTTCGGTGAAGTACCTTCCTCTCCTCCTCCGCTACCCCGATAAATCTGAGACACATAAACATGACTCTATACACCCGATGGTACCCTGCCAATGGCCAGGTCCTCGTAAAAATCGGGACGATAGTGCTAAAAAAGTCAATAAGCCTGCATTCGGTCCGAGCCGAACGAGAGGCCCCGTTCACTTGTTACGGCCTCGTTTCTCGTTCCGAGCTCGCTCTCGGAAGCTCTTTTTATTTTTACCGCCGCAATGAATTTAGGAACGAAAATTTCCTCGGTGCCCTCGGCGCTCGCTTTAATGCGAGAATAAAGTAGTCCCCGTCGGGTCGGCGGGGTCGAGAGACGGCGGTTGCACCGTTCTGGATCCATGAGCAAAAAAGAAAGGTATCCGAGGCGCGGGTATTGCGTCGAAGACAATGCGTCCCAGTGGTGGCGCGCAGGATCAGAGCCGCGCTCCATATGAACGGCCTTTTTACGCAGGGAAATGGCCGGGGAGAACATTGTCTCGAAAAACCCATAAGATAAAGCAACTCTCGGGCTCTCTTTTGGTCGGGTCTTGCCGGTGAACTCTCGGCTCCCGATGCCGACGACTCAGAATTTCCTCCCGGCATGAGAGACGAAGTGAGACGGAAGAGTTGCAGCGAAATACGAACACGCCTTCAGCCGCTGCATCGTTGCACTCGCGAAAGACAGCACACATGCCAGGATCGGGTGTTGTTGCCGTTGTTGCCGCTGTCGGCAGCTTCTGTGCCGCTATCGCACCGAGCTCTTCTGTGTTCTCATGTTGGATGCAGTTACTCTCTGCTAATGCCGGCCACCTTGTGGGAAGACCCCTTCCTTCGCGCGCCTCGTTTACCTAGGCCGTGTTCTTCAATTTAGCCGCTTTGGCGCGAATCGCCGTTCGCCACCGCCCTCGTGATCGCGGCGGCCCTAGGGATCGTGTAAGTCGAACGGAGGATTATCGGTAAGGGGATTGTAATAGGTTGTACCGCGCTTCCGCGGTTATTTACGAAACGGGGAGATCTTCTAACGGGCTTGGGAGTTCTGCGAGGAGAAACAGTCGGTGCTTTTATCGTGGGGCATAGCGAGATAGCGAGCGGTTCGAGAAAGGAAAAGGAGGAAGTGGAGAACGTTTTTGTGGAAAATCGCGCTCCTGAACCCTCTTTTCATTTTTAAGAAAAATCAACGGAACTTTGAAATTAGTCGCTGAATTGGGACCACATTTGGCACGACAGTTCCGGATCGCAAATTTCAAGGCGATCCGTTCAGTTTTTCCGGAAATGTTACAATAAAATGTATCGCGGCACACAAAACCCCTGTTGCCCATCCGTCTCATAAAAAATCTTCATAACTTAGAAATTGCTCTACTGATCGGAATCAAATTCGATACGCTGTTTCTACACGCGAAACACATCTTCGATACAAAGTTTCGATATAATTCATACAGTTTGGATACATTTTATCTAATAAAGGGCATTATCGACCGTCTTTCATGCAACGCCTCTCGATCCTTCGATACTTCGCTGCAGTGAAAATAAAAACGCGTGTCGAAGCAAAAACGTTCCTGATGGAGTCGACAGACACTCTTCGTTTATTTCGGCTTCTCACTCTTGAGGGATTCCACGAATTAACATAAATCCCGTAACTTTATAATCTCCGCGAGTTTCTCGTGGCTCGCGCCAAGATACTATCGTTCCTGGGATGCAGAGACAGAGACGGAGAGACGGTGAGCCGAATCCGAAAGTGAGGGGGATGGAAACGGCCGATCTCACCGCGTATACGACAGGCAAACGAGCCGAGCGTGCGCGCTCACGGCAGGTGTTGGTATGCGAAATTATCACGTTAAGAGGCACGAGAGCCGACATTTTTCATCATTTACTGCGTCCACCCAGGTTTATACTCTCACCTGGGCCCAAGCACTCCTCGGCTGTACCATCGTTTTGGGATAATTTCAATCAACTCTTCATCGTCATCTCCCAAAAAAATATTAACCCTTTATAGCTCCTTGGAAAAAAAGGCTCTTAGCGCTCGTTGAGTCTCAATAAAGGTAAATTAATTTCACTCCCTAAAAAGTATGCACAGATTTTTCAAAACTCAGCATTTCACAAGACCGAACGCTCGAGAAATTTGATTTTATTTAGTTATTTATCTATTTATCTATTTCATATTAAACGGACCAAGCCCAATTACAAGTCATTGGAATAAGAGTGAGAAATATTTAACTTAAAGTATATATTAAAATTACAGTAATAGCGAACTTTATTTTATTTATTTATTTGCGCTCCTGCAAATTTTCCTCTTGATTCGCCAGAAATACCCTTCGCAATTGTCAACAATTACAGTTAACATTTTACGAAAATGCTGACCCTTTCCATCTCCTTGGAGGAAAAAGGCTCTCACTCTTCATCGAGTCTTAATGAAACTAAATTCATTTCACTCCCTAAAACATATGCAGCGATTTTCAAAAACCTCGCTCTTCTCGACTCCGAATTCCAGTGAAATTTGATTTCACGAGAATTTTAACCCTTCGTCCCTCAACATCGAGACCTCTCACCGTCTCATCCGCCCCGCCAAAATTAGTCCTAACCCAACAGTGAAGAAAACCGAGGAAATACGCTTGGTCGAGAATGAAGTAAAAATGTTCCCATGGACTGCAACAGGTAGATATCCCCTTTCCATTGACGCCGCTGATGCTCTTGCCGCGAGACAGGTAGAGCGAAAAATCTCCGGTCGAGTGTATGTCGCCTCAATGGCAAGTTGTATCGAGCCGAAAGGAAAAACCGGAGGGTTGAACGGCATAACCCCGGCAAGTATCCCATTATATCGAGGACAGTGAGATGCGGGGAGGAGGAAGAAGAAGGATGCTCCGGCTCGAAAATAGATTAATGTATGCAAAAATTGTGAGGGGTCTCGAAGAGATTTTTCCCACACCGGAACAAGTGAGGCGGCGAGGTAGCTGGCTGCATCTCTCACCGGGCCCAACTATGAACCGGGGGGAAAAAAGGAAAGAGGCAAGAGATGAGCGGCTATAAGGTTCTCGTGTTTCACCTGTGCACGAGAGAGCCTCTCGCACATCGTTTATATACGTACTATATAGTAGTTGGATACTACCATATCCTTCATCTTTTTACCTTTTCATGCCGCGGCTCTCCTTCTCTCACGGGAGAGAGTCTATCCTACCGGCATCGCAGCCTCCCGTTGTATATATACATATATGGACGGGCTGTATAATACGGGCATCCTGGGACCATCGACCGTGATACACGCCGGACGGATCGTTTCCCAGGACCGCAGGTCCGACTAGAATCCTTCGGGGTTGTTTCTCTTCTTTTTTATCTCCAACTTTTTTTTCCTCTCAACTTCCTCCTGGTCCAATATTAATCTATCGACAAATGGAACACTCGCTTTTTCCGTCGGAAGGTATTTATTTCGTAGCAATTGAAGTTTGTCCCATCTCCGTTTTCAAAATTGAATGGAAAATAATTTTTTTAAGATGGTTTTATAGAATTGTGTGCTAGAGAGATAGTAGGATCGATATTCATTATTATTTTTTTAAACTTGAATTGTTTTTACGTGAAAGAGTAAAATCACGTCTCTAATCAAAATCAAGTCCTCCAAAAATCTTTCCTTTTTCTTTTATATTGTTCAATCGACCGAAATCGCGTCTCATTATTTTCCGCGCATTTAATTAGCATACCATCCATTGGCGACGAACGCCGCAATAATTCACTCTTTCTTGCTTTCACCCTCGAGTCTTGTCACGTTCGTATTAGGTATAATGCCCTATAAACCACACATGCATTAGGCCCGAGGCACAAAAGTTCCACGAACAGTTTCGCCGGTGTTCGTCGTAGCCACACGTGATCGGCTTTTCCAAGCTGGTCTTTCAGTGTTGGTTTCACCAAACCGATAATCCAATCCCGGCGCGCATACCTCGCGGGATCTCTAAGTATGCGCGCATCGCGCTCGCGGTCCCTGCCGATTCTCTTGCACACTCGGGGGATCTCTCGTTGTCGGCTGCACACGGCAGTTTCCTACAGACATTCGCCAGCTTGGAGAATCGCTTTCTCGTAACCTCGTGAGAACTGGAGGTGCGCGCATGGCGATATCTCGTTGCCGCCGCCGCGGCCCGACGGCTTGCAGGGAGTCCGCCGTACGTACGCTTTGATGCACTTTGCTGCAAGCCGAGTTGGCGCGGTGCAACGCGACACGAGGCCGACAGACGACGGTGACGACGACTTTCCTCGACGCGATTCTTAGTGGATGAAGAGAGAGCGGATTAAAAAAAACATGCATTCAGCGAGAGGAAGAGGGATGGTGAAGGATCGGAGAAGGAAAATAGGAGAATAAGGAACGGGAGAAAGAAAGTACGAGTGTCGCGGAGATCGGATCGAACTGTGAGATTCGCTTCCTCGCGGTGAGGTCGTGGAGTAACCGCGGCAGGAGCAGCCGGCAACACACTTGGCGCGCGATCACGACAAATAATTATCGACGTTGGTGGTCTCCGAATCTTTAACGGCGCTGGGCGTGGATTGTATACAGATATACACGTGGGCCATTGGGCCGGGAACGCTCTCCGAGAAAGTGTCTACTCGGTTTAGATACTATCGCTGATTTCGCTCTGAGGTGTACGGCGGCTGTAGACGGCGTTTCGCGGTGAATTTGCCAACCAATTTTTATTAAGCGGTCAAAATGGCTCACGTCGAAACATTGTTGGCGATGTTTCAAAAAAAAAAAAAAAAATGAAAAATGTCGATCGCGGGGAAAGAAATAATTGGACGTTCGTACGAGCCACACAGTAAAAACGATTTGTACATTTATCAAACTTTTTTTGTCCACAAACGTCTACAATTATCTTGTCGTCGATTTCGCAACAAATATATTTATAAAAAATTTGAAAATCCCCGCTCAGACGAAAATAAATAATTGGGCAATAATTACGGGCAGTTTCGTTGGCAATAAATTTATATATATATATTTTTTTTTTTCGTTCATTTTTACAGTCGCAATTTTTGGCAAATTATCATAGAATATCTATCGACGAGGTCTAAAATGTGGGAAAAAATTAGTGGAACAGTCCGTGATCCGCTCGAGACGGAATACTTTGAGTTCCGAGCGTAGAGTGCCTGAAATCATGAAGACGTATTTTCTGAATGTGAGCACGAAAAATAGGCCCTTCTAATTTCGATGTCGAGATACGTAACACACACACGTATACGCTCAGTCCGCCACGTGAGCTGAGCCAATGGAGCTTGTCGATCTCACAGACCATTTGATAAATTATTCTCTCCATAAATCTGCGAATCAATGAAAAAAAAGAATAAAGAATCTCTTTCCAAGCATCGACAGTTCGTTGAGACTCGCAGTCGACTTCTGTATCTCCGCAACGAATCTTCGTACTCTCATAGGTCTCTCGCCGTGTCTTTCTTAAATAGAGATCTGAAATCTTTGAATAATCTATTAAACGAGGGTCGGTGTTATCGATCCAATCGACGTTTCTCTGTCTCAAATGAGAACGCCATCGAGTCCGTAATAACATTGACACGTTTCTACCAATCGACGAACGTTCGAATCAGAAAAACCCCCTTCACGATGTTTATTATTATTATTCTTACCAGCAATCGGGCGCGAAGCATGGCGCGAGGCGCTATGGAAAAATGTCACTTCCGGTCTAAAACTGAAACTTTGAAACCGGAAAGACGTTACGGCGAAATTTTTTAATTTTTTTCTGGATTGTCAGCAACAGAATCGTGTTAATTAAGGAACACAGGAAAGTGTGTAAAGGAACGTGAGTGACACGTCTCAAATGTATTTGGACTTCGTCATGAATGTAGCCAGCGACAGTAAACGGATGAATATAATTGGCAAATTAAATTTCCATCTATTTTCTTTCTAATTTTTTTTTTCTCGGCTGTGCGGTAACGGTTCGAGCGCGTTCACCGGCACAGATGCATCTCATCGTGTATGCAACACGAGCGCGTTGTGTTGTAAAGTTTCGTTACGTCGGTGGGGCGACCTAATCTTAACGACCGATTGCAAGAATATTGCTGAAGTATAAAGAGTGCAGGACGTTGTATCGATGAAAACGATCGCGATTTAGCCGTCGGCGAGACTTCTCCTCGTGCAATATAACTTGGTGTCTGATATCCTTCGTCCATATTTCTTTCCTCGTCTTTCTCGAGCAGTCCTCTGCACTCGAACACACACACACACACACGTACACACATACGTTGCTTGTCGCAATTTCTCGAGGCACCGAGACGGAGAGGGAAGGAGAGCGGAGGATGATTAGCCAGTCACCCGCGCTTTTAGGACCGGCGCATTCCCGGCGACGCCGTCACGCGGCTCCACGTGGGAAAGTGTGGAAAAGATCTCGACACGTCGGTCCCAATGCATCCTCGGAGAACTCCGTTTTATATACATTTATATACAGTTTAATTATCTCAGCACGCGCGTCGAGAATCGCCGAGGACGAACATTTTTACGGAGAGGAGTCTGTGCCAACTTATCGCAGGGTAAATTTCCAAAGTGCTCACCATTCGTAAAGTAATATTTTTTGCCTGCCGAGATTAAATAAAATTTAATCCCTACTCGTACTTCGAAGCTCCCTCCAGCAAAGTATCATTACCAAAAAAAAGCCCCCGTCGTAAAAAAATTAACTACATCGCTAAAAAAATTAATAAAAAAAACTGTACCGGAGGTTTGAGTAGAAGAGGGTGGACCACAAATTAATAACTCCTCCGTTTATCTGCCCATCGGCTCTTGATGGGTCGAGTATCTTCTTTCGCCTTCAAACCCTCTCCCAAAATCTCAATTTTTTTTGTCTCTAGCTCCCTTCCGTTTCCTAGGTCTCTCCTGCTTCCTCCCGCCCGTCGAACTCCGCGCTCTCTCCGGTATCGATAAACAGCAGGTTTTTTCGGATGGTGAAAAAAAAAGGATTCGTAGTTCGAGAACAGAATGGGAGGGCCGAGGGAGGTTTCGAGACACCCGTGGGGCAGGTGCGCCCGAAGCCTGGGACCCCATGGGAGCCGCCGCTTCCTCGAGTTCGAAGCGCGAGAACGAACCTCCGGGAGCGCATGCGCGCAGGGGGCTGAGAATCCAGAATACATCCAGCGATGGACCACCTTGCGGTCACTCGCCCTCTGTCCCGATGCCATGGGAAATGCAACCCCTCCGGCCGCGCAGCTCCATCGCCATTGTCGGCTCCGAAGAGCGAGAACCACGAAGACTCTCGGCGAGGGACATTCGAAAGGAATCCTCCCGTCCTCACCGCGGACAGTTTCTTCCGTATTGTGACGAGAGAGAAGCCCAATTTTTCGCCGCTGTTCGGAGTGGGCCAGAGCAGAAAATCGTGGAAAAGGACCGTGCATATCTTTCCCACAGATCGATGATTTTGATTTCCCTCGCATATCTCGCACACCTGAAAAACCGTGAAATTTTACTTACTGAAGATCTCTCGGCTAAATGCAGATCGATACATTTTTAATATGAAATCAACTACACCTTTTATAGCTAAAATTTCATTAAAAAAATTTTGAATAAAAGTTAAAAAGGCTATTTTTTTCGAAAAAATTGTGTTCGTGAAAGTGCGATTCGGAACATATTATTTCTAATGGGGAAAAAGGATTTTGTCTTGGATGGTTGATAAAAATCGAAACTTTGCGTCCCGTTCGATAATAATTTTTTTATTCCTTCGTCCGCATTATTTCTTCGCGAACAAAATTGTTTTCCCCTTTCAAAAAAAGCTCCATCAAAGACCGACCACATTACCAAAAAAAAAATATCAATATCAATTTGACTAATTGAAAATTAAATTCATTATTTACCATCGAAGTTATATATCTGTGGTATAATGTGCAGGCGATATCGTCGGCTCGGAAGAGGATATCTCATCTCGTTCGCCGAGCCCGCTCGCGTTTGTTATCGGTGAGAGGATGGCAGGCAAGGTAGAGCGGAGGTGTAGTGGTAGTTGCAGAGAGAAAAGAGGGCCCCACCGAGAGGAGTCTTAATATAATAATATACGCGCGGCGTATTATGGCAGGACGTGATTATATGGCGGGCAAAAACGTAACAAGGTAATATAGCGAGGGTACCATTGGAGTAGAGACCGGTGGACCGTTCCTTTTAGCTCGACACTATGTTCCATCTCGCGAGAGTATCTCCCGAGAGCTATCGCACGCCGATTTACCGGATCCAATGAGCGCCCAAAGGGCGTCACGGGTCAGAAATCCCCCCATTTTTCTTTTTTTTTCATAAACATATCTCGTTGCAGTGCATATAGCTAACATCCCCACACATGCACCCAACTCGTAACAAATAATCGATAAAAAAAAATTATATATATATCGCGAAACTTTTCTCATTATATTTCATTCCCGAATATTATTATATAGGTTTCGATCGATCGATCGATCGAAGCTTGCACGGTGTATATAATGCGACGGAGCTGGAACAAAATCCACAGTGCATATTACGTAATTGTCTTCATCTCTCTTTTTCCCCGATGGAATAAAATGGAATTGGCTCGGCGGAGAGTTTATCCTGTTTGCATTATTGGCCCCGACGACGACGGGTTCGCCGGTTCGGTGACGACGTGATCGAAGGAAGTCGCTTTCGCACGACCGCGCTCGGTGAACTCCATACATACGCTCCCGGGCCGGCTCTCTGGCTCTATCGACTATCCTCGTTTTCTGTTTATGGTGTGTGCATACGATATACGACATCAATACCTATAAAGTCAGCCACCTGCGAGGGACTATTGCAACGCGATATCTCTACAGGTATACGGAGCGTTCTACGCCAGGCGGCCGATCTTATCTTGGGTACGAAAAAAAAACTAAAAATCTAAAACATTAAACGCTCCCAGCTAGATCGCAGATTTTCGCTGACGTACGAATCAACACGAAAGTTAGTGTCTTAAAGCCGTCTTTCTGGGAAATAATTCAATTCGCCGTCGAATTGCTCAATTTTAATGGTGCACCAGCTTGTTTAGGATTGCTATTATTATAATAATAATTATTATTATTGAGATCATTTTCTGAGAAATACCTTATGTTTGTCATCGTTTAAACTTATTTCTCAAATAATTTATCGTAGAGAGATACTCAACGACAAAAAAAGTAATTAAGTAAGTAAAAAAAGGGTAATCGAGAAAAATATGTAGCATTAATCAAGGGTGGAAAAGATCTTTCATGCGTCAAGGTTCTCTGGAGAGCGTAAGTTTGAACCTAAACGCCCCATAGACTCGTGGCGAACTGAGAGCAAATATAATACTCGGGTGTAACGATACTGTACACAGTGAGGAATAATATGGCGCATAATAATATAAGCGCACGGTAGACGACGAAAGGTGAAATCGAGCAGAAGGGGGAAAAGGATCACGGGAACCTGCCACGAATTGGGGTGAAGGGGGAAGGGGGTCCACGAACGAGAGACGAGAGAATTAAAGGGACGAGAAAAAGCGAGACGATAGAACCTGGCAAAAGGATCGAGGAGCCTCGAGAAGCTTTATCCCTGCGATCCCGTCGGTCATGTAAGTGCGACCTGCATCCACTTCCCACGGAAGCGGAAACTCGGTTGGGGTTGTTCCGACGGGCGCGCTGCCGATGGCCCGCTCACGGCGACGCTCCGGCTGATCGGGTGGCTTCATTGTTCCCATAGGGTGGGCCACACCGGATTCTCCCTACACTTTTTTTTCGTAGGGATGTAAACGAAGCCAAGAGCGACGAGAAACTGTTGAGAACAAACTATCACGGACGTGGCTTTGAGAAAAGTAAAAAAGGACCCTCCATAACTTCTGTAATCATACATTTCTCTTGAACTTGTAAAGTTTCGGTTGTCAACGACGAAAGTTGATAATTTCAACCTGCCTAATAAAATTTTCACCAAGATCATTAGAACGAAGAATGTCGTCGACGGTTGCCAGAAGCACTATGTTTCACCCCAACGATCCATATTTCTCTACTCCTGTCTCTTTCGCTAGATCTCTCCGCCCCGGGTGAATATTTTTTGACTTGTTTGTAGTGAAATCGATACGTCGGACTCTCACCAATGACGACGTCGGTATTTCGTACAGATTCGCCGAACAGTATGACAATTAGCGCCACCGGAAGCGAAACCCAGTTTCCAACAACACTGTCCTTTTCCTCCAGTTCAAATTTCTCTCATCCTGGGAAAGTTATTTCAAGCTCGCAGGCGCGCCCCTCTAAAATTCTTCTCGTGTCTATCACTTCAATGATTCCCACAATAATTTCCAAGTCGATAATAATTCGCCAGTAGCCGTCATCTCAACGACGGATCTAACACCGTCGACCGCTTGTCCGCGATGTGTTTCATGCGCCGTTCTCTCGACTGTCAATAACCGTCCGATTGCTTTCGTTGTAGTCTCGCCCGGACAAATGGCAGTCGAGAAGTACGATCGTCACGTCCGGCCACCTAATAAAATCTGAATACACGACTATCCAGGCTCTCCTTCCCTCATCGAGCCCGAGAGCTCGGTGCATTGGTACCTGACGCCAAGACAATCGGCGATGATTGCCGTTAACCGGCTGGATCTCCACCCACGCGCGATCGAGCGAAGATCTACTGCGCTCCCGCACACGAAGCTCCGCCGGGATGTACGTAGATCTCGCTTACCAGCTCCAAGCGGCTCGACTGACCCTAGTGAGCACGATTTTTTTTTTTTCCTGCAGAAACTGCAGTCAGCTGGTAGCTTCGACGCTTCGACTGCGTGCATAGCTATATTACCGAGCGTTGTGTCTGCTGGAACGCATTTTGCTCGATCCTTCGATCCTCGATCACGCCACTTCACCTTCTCGCTTCTCCTCAAAGTCCGAGCTGCATATCGTATATCTCGCGATATCTCCGTACAAATATCTCTCCCGGCTTCCTTCTCTCCACCCTCGAAGATGTTATGACGCGGTTGATCTCCGCCGAGATTTCTGGCTGACGATCGATTCTTCTTTTTTTTTTCTAATTCTTCTGTCTTTGCTCGTTGGCTCTCGGGGACTTCCGGGATGTACGGAAGAACGCCTGGACGACCCACGCGAGTGTCACGCCAGATGCGTGATAACTCGCCGGAGGCAAACTTAGTCGGTGGCAGTTTTCGTGGAATTTGTGAGTTCCGATAAAAATTGTTGTGTCGGATGTGGAAACATTTATGGCTAAATGTGCAATGTAATTTTTTTTCGAAATAATTACGCAGCTTCTGTGAACTCATAAATGCGGTAACTCATCTTTCTAAATGTATACTTTCAAATTTCTTTTATTAAATCATTAAAAGATTTTCATTTTATTATCAAATCATGTTCATTTTATTAGAAGATATTAGCTTAGCCGATTGCCAAATTTATCGACGACTGTCGAGAAAAATAAATGAAAATAAATTGCGAAGAAAAATCTGTGCGCCAAGTCGATGCGTTATCGCTCGGAATTCGTGAGAAAGCGGGAATGCGGGCTCGAAGCGCTGCACGCTTACCTCGAAAGAAAAAAATAATTCTTTCTCCTCTCCTCGTTTCGCCGAACACTTTATACACGTACAAGTTTTACTTACGCGCGTACACACCGGCCACTCTCTCGTCCGGTGAACTCCGGGGTCAGGAATTCGCGTGGCCCGTGCCAAACCACAGCTTTGTCCTGCCGTTCCAGCCCGTCGATTCTACGGTTCTCGCCACCTTCCTCTCGCTTCCCGCTGCACTGCGTTATTATCTTACAGAAATGTATTTTTCGAAAGAATTTTTTTTATCCATAACTCTCGCATAATTTTTTTCATTGCAACATCAGATGCACAATAAATATACTCATTCATAAGGCAAATATAGACCTGCTTCGCTAAAAAAAAATTTTGTCGAATGTACTTCCTCCTCTGAGACACAAGTAGGCCTGCCTCGGTCCTGCCCTTCCGCCGCGCGCCATACGGGGAAAAAGCGATCAACGAAATATGATTAATAGCTTCCCCATTCGAGTATCGCAAGGTCATCGACCCCGCGGCGGATCTCACGTGTCGAAGGACCACAGGCTGCGCGAGGCTGTTACTCTTTTTTACACCCTCGCGGCTTCCGGCCTACGGTTTGTTCGAGCCGTGAGTAATAGACGAAGAGAAAGGCCGACAAGAAAAAAAGAGGGAACCTGGTATCCGGAGACCGGAAGCGTTTAGACCTCGTCACGCTTGTTTTAATTACGCATACTGCATATGAGACCTACGGACGTACCGCCTCGAGGGTGCGAGAAGAAGTTCCCATAATCGAGGGCCTGTACAGTCGCGGTAAATCGACATCTCAAAAAAAGAGGGGCGTAAGTCCCATCGATCAACACGGGACATACGCCCTTCTGACTCTCCGCGGCGTCTGGCGCAAGATCTTAATGGACCAGGGCCAGAAGGGCTTAAAAGTTGGGTTTCGAAGAGGTGCCGCAGGCCCTTTTGATTTCGAGTCAATGATGAACGAGGCTGCGACCGTAACCGCGCGGCTCGCCGGACGGGGATCAACACCGGGCGTCCGCAGACGGGAATTAATTTTTCGGATTAGCCTTATCGTTCGGGGCGACCTGTTGTGCGCTGGCATTGAGAAAAGATCGAAGCTAAGTCTTCGTACTTTAATTTTTTTTATTTATTTTTTTCACTCCTGCTGATGGCGGTGGTACCATAAGAGGCTTTGGCTTAATGAGTTCCGGTAGGAACTAAACTGGTCCCCAACGACGTCGAGGCACAGAAATAGAGTGCGCGGTACGTGTAAGTAGTGTCGTGCACATACGGCGGAGCTTAATATAGATAGACACGTGGCGATAGGAAAAACGAATTAACAGGTACCTGGGTTTATTGTAATAGGAAGTGGACGTTGAGGCGATCGTATGTAACCAGATAGGTTTTCGCGTGGAGCGTGTATTTGTTTTTCGAGAGGCGAGAATGCCGAACACCTGATAACACCTGGCTCGCCGGCACACCCACTAGAAAGCTATAATGGAACGTTTAACTATTCTTGCGTCGTAACTGGACCGTGTATTCGCTTGTACTCCTTCGTTCTAGTTTTGTTTTCCTTCTTTTTTTTGTTTGTCGAAATTTATTCCCCGACATTTGTTCCAATTTTGTAGATTCCAGTTGCATTACAGCTGAGCGAAGATCTTGAGATCTTGACGATAATGGCAGAGTGAAGTTCTCGAGATTCTCACGATCATGGCAGAGCAAAGACCTTGAGATCGTCACGATCATATCAGAGTGACGATCTTGAGATCTTCGCGACCATGGTAGAGTGAAGTTCCGATGATCTTCAAGATTATGACAGAGCGAAGATCTTGAGATCTTCACGATCATGGCAGGGCAAAGTTCTTGAAATCTTCACGATCATGGCAGAGCAAAGATCTTGAGATTTTCACGATTGTGGCAGAGTGCAGATAGTGAGATCTTCACGATTCTCGATCCCTAAAGATCTTGGCAGCGACCAGTGATCTGTTTCTTCCTTCGAAAATACTCGAGCAATCAAACCCGACGATGAAAATACAAACATTCGTGTGGATAATCGCTCCGTTTTGATGTTCACGAATTAATTAATTGACCCTCGGGCCGTTATGCCAGAAAAAAAAATAAACATAGCTTCCTCCATCAGGAAGCAAAAAACGTCTTCGATGTACTTTGGCGTTGTACATCATCTCATCGCCGGGATTTCCTATTTACGTATTATAACGTTACTCTCGCTCGTTCGAACGGGACGGGAAGAGCACTTCGGGCCGCTGGTTCGGCACACGACGTACGAGGGCGAGAAGAGGCAGCGTGCTCGTGAGCTCAGTTCATCGTTGCGGATCGTTCGGAACAGGTTAATCTCCGGTATAACGCTGGCAGGGCTCTCGCCGGGCTGCCCGTAGAATCACGGCTGAATACCGAGAGGAATATCCTCTCGCGGGTCTCGTAGAGCAGCGGAGAAGAAACCTCGTCGAACACCGCCGACGCCGCGGCTCTCCTCGCTCTTATATCGAAAGATTTACCGGTAATGCGGCTCGTAACGTGCGGTCAACGGGTTCGAGTGCCGGTACACATAAACGACCGTTAATCCAGAAATACTATCTTGCCGAGATTCTCTCCCGCCCGCGTTTTCTGTTACTCTGCCTTTTTTTTTCTCGGCCTCAAAACAAGTGGCCAACAACGCGCGCCGGTCTTCTCAACCCTGCGACCGAATGACTGCGACTAACCCGCAATATGTTGGAACTGAAAAATATTTTTTTTTTTTTTTTTTAATGCTGGTCGTCTGAAAGGCCGTAGGGGGCGGACGGGTAATTAAAAGAATTTTAGATGGCAATATTATGCGAGTGTTTATATTCGACGATAAACCACCGCAGTACGAGTGAAAGAACCTAGCATCGCATCGTAATCGCGTCGTTTCTTTCGACTTCTGAGAGGCACATTTCGCGTTTCATCATTCCATACCTATCCGGAGCTGAATTAATGCGAGGCTCGACGCTCATTCACGCGACCGGCCACTGCCCGAGAGACGGAACTTTGTCCGATTTTCATTTACATAAAAACAGTTACTGGAATCGCAAAAAAAAATGTCCATTTTCTCCTGTAAAATCGTCGAGTAAATTTCCAGCTCGTACATTCCACGTCGCTCAACTCCACTCCGGTAATCTTCACTGTGCCCAAGAAAATCTTTGAGAACCTGTGCCGATGCGGTTACCCAAAGTCGGCTCTTTTCTTCAATTTTTTTTATTTTTCTTCGTCCATCTTTTTCGAACCGAAAGGAAAACTTCCGCGCTTTGTATGCACATTCCAAGGCCCGGAGTATTATCTACAAGGAAAAGGGAATTCGAGCGCGAATAAGGCTCGACGTTCTTTTTTTATTTTTTTTTTATTTTTAAATTTCTTCCATTCTGTGTGTGCGCGCGCAGCGTGTATGCGTCGCAGATAATCTCGGCGATCCCCGCGGGATACGGCTCCGGCGGAGGATGCGTCGGAGATGCGTGGAAGAGGAGGATCTCATAGGAAGCGAGAGCAAAGCGAGAGCAAAGCGAGAGCAAAGCGAGAGCAAAGCGAGAGCGGCAACCGCGCGGCAAACCGCGGTTACGTCGAGCCCGGCTATCCGTTTCAGGTGCTCATTGTCTCCTGCTTGCTCACGGCTTCGCGCGGCGCTTTGAAGTCCTCCGAGTCCGCTACCGTACGTTAAATTAGGCGAAAGAACTTGGCTCGCGGTGCAGCGGCGCGCGCGAGCGCGCAGGCAAGGAGGAACGGAGCGCAAGGCGAGAGGTCAGGTTCCCCGGGAGACCCCGCGGCGTAGCACAGAAAGTCTCGGGAGAGAGAGAACACTCGTTGAAGAGTCTCCGAGGTTCATGGACCAAGTACCACGCCGGTGGAAGCATAATAAGATACGCTACGCCTCGTGGCGCTGATGGCGATGCTTAGTTTGGCGGTGGCATACTCGCGCGAGTTTACTGTACGGGGTCAGCGCGTGAGCATTGTAAGAGCAAGTGGGTTAAGTTACTCGCGGACCAATGGACTCGAAAAACGAGTTCGGGAATTCGCGGTAATCGGTGGGCTAAAAGGAGGCGAGAAAAAAAGATTGTGAAGATGGAGGAACGCCGGAGTGAGAAAAAAAATGTCTATCGATTTGCCAGTAGGATTTTAGGGTCATAGGATATCAGGATCTTACCATTTTACCATTTTACCATTTTACCATTTCATTATTTTGTGTCGCCATTTTGCCACCGAAAACGAGCTCTGGCCAATTATAATCCTGTGAATATCACGGATTGTTGCACAACCAAAAAAAACTAAAGAAAATCACGCTGCGTGAGAAATGCTAGAGACGAGGAATTAAGCAATAATCAAATCCTCTTGTATTCCACGTTTTATTTATTTTATGTATACGTATTTATAAATTCGAGTTATTCAACAGTCGTTCGAAAAGACCTCGCGGTAAAAGTTGTACAGAAAGAAATCTCGGCAGGACAGGAAGGAGACACGAGTATCCGAATAGAGATTCATGTATTCCGATGCCTCGAAGATCCCGGGCGTGACCCCACCCACGTGATAGCCCGGTGAACCTGTCGTCGGAAGAAAAATGCAAAGGAAGGCATGGAATAAGAGGACGAAAAGGGGGGAAGAAGTGGTAATTCATGACAAAGGCCGTGTCCCTCTCGCGGCATTCATTCACATCCTCGTAGTCGTCTCCGCTCGTCGCGCATATGTTTTCATATGTTAAAATCGAAGACCTACGGACCAGCCGGGGTCGTTCCGTTCACCGCGCTGGGTGAAAGAACGTCGCATATAAGTATTTTTTTATTTTACATACAGGTACATTTGTGTATAGTATATATATATATATATAAATGTAAGGTGGATATGCAAGGGTGTAGACCAACGACGAGCCGGGGCGTGATACTGAATCAAGAGTCTCGTAATAAAGGATGCTGCCGGAGAGATTTCAAAGGGAGCGTGGGATCACGATTCCTGTGTGAATCGTCTGGACGGCGCGTCTTCCTTCGAATAATCACGGACTCGCCGGGTCTCGGAGAGTTGAACGAGAACCACGTGAATCGTCCGGGCAGGAAGTCGGAGCCTCGCATGGATTTCTGTGTCTTTTGTACCGATTTACATTAACTCGAAGGAATGTCGAATGAAAGGGTGAAGTTCAATGCCTTATCGATTCACGATTTTTCATAGAAAAAGAAAATTAATTGAAGCGTTCAAATAAATGTTTCCTCTCTGCAAACTTTAAAACACAAACTGCCCGTAAAATATTTCTCAAGGATCGAGGGCTGATCCCAATCCTTAATGTAGTTTTTCCTCACGCGGTCTTCGAGAAAAATCTGTAAGAAAATAATGAAGAACTTAATGCGTCCAAGTAATCCGTTTCTCTCCGCAGTCTTTAAAACGCAAACTTGCAGAAAACATTTCCCAAGGATCGAAGGCTGACCACGATCTTGAATGTAGTTTCACCGTCTTCAAGAAAAATCGGTAAAAAAAGAGGATACGACCAAATAAGCCGTTTCTCTCTTTAAAATCTGTCAAACACAAACTTTCGCGACAATATTTCTCGAGGATCGTCGGCTGCGTCCGATCTTCGCTGCAGTTGTGCTTCGGGCGCTCTTCGAGAAAAATCGGTTAAAAAAAATCGCCGTCGCGATCTCAAGAATGGACCTTTGCAAAAATAATAATAATAATAAAACATCAAGTCAATACCCATTGCGTTTACTGTCGTGCAGCAAACCTCTTGACTCGCACAAAGCATCTCGGCCAGAGGTCTTTTTGGTTCCATCTCTCACCGCGCCATTCTTCGGACCGCGTCTCTTTCTTGATCTCGTTCGTCGCTGCACTATGACGGTTCCTCGTTGCTCCCGCTTTTCACCGGTCTCGATCCCAGGCCCCGTTTTCCACCCCTAATGCGGGTTCATTATTGCTCGTCCGAACGTGCACTCCGGCCCGGGAACACCGGGGAGAAAGATCGAGATTGACTCGAGGACTCCGAGACTCACCGAGAGCCCTTCCTCGGTGACCCCACCGGCTCCTTTTTCGTCTCCCTTCCGTCATTCTCTCCTTCGGCTTTCCTCCTCTCTCCTGCAGAGATTCGCCCTTTAACTCGCGACCGGGGTGGCTGCGAATCGCGAAACGTGAGCGCGTTGATCAAAGGGGCGCGACGGAACGACGAGCTCGCTCTTCTCGCTCGCCGTATACTTGACGCACAAAACCACCGGACGATCGAGTGGCTTCCCCGGGGGCTTCGGGAATCGTCTTTGAAAGAATGCGAGAAGGGAGAAGGAAATAAAAAAGCGGCGAGGCAGGGAATAAGTGAAACGTCAACGGTCCTCTAATTGGCACTCGGGGACGCATCTCGATGAGCAACGACAATTTCCGACCACCTGGCAATGCCTGCACCGAGGAACCCGATCCTATCGGCGGTGCCGGTGTAAGAGGAAAACGATGAATTAATCTTCAACCGTTGGCGAATGCAATCGGCAACATTTACAATGTGACTAGTAAATTTTTTCTTTTATCGCTTTGATGGTTGGTGAGAAGATGCCACTTTTATTACTTACAGTGCATCCTGCACTGTAAGTAAAGCGGCACATATATACCTTATTCCCAGTGTAACACAACCGAAGACTGTTCGGCAGCTCACACTGTAAAAAGGATTTGCTCATTTGACAAACTTTTTTGCCTACAAATATTTTTTTGTTGCTAATTTTACAAAAAATATTTGTGAAATTAACAAACATTTTTGTGAAATGGACAACACTTTTGTGAATTAGACAATTATTCTATTTTTTTTTTAAATAAAATGAACAAAGAAATGATTGTGGACGTTTGCGAACAAGAAACATTGCAACCTATTTTGCTGTGCAACAAGTAGTTTTTAATTTCGACACCACCGACACCGAAGAGCCGCCCCTCTCTCCCGCCCCGGGAACCTCAATGCATCCCGTAGAGTTCAAGTGTAAAAAAAAAAAAAAAAAAAAAAAAAAAAAACCACTGTCGACGAGACACGATAACCATCTCAACGGTCTCGAGAAGCCTCTACGTACAATTCTTTACTCGTTTGTCCTCGACGAGAGGACAATACGAGATTGAGTGTCGACTAAGAGTCGCGATTCTGCAGATACCCAGGGGGAGATCCAGGGGGTTGAAAATGCGCAGCTTCCCGTATACTGCCCGTTCAAACGCAATCGTGCCGAGTTCCCACGTATTTTTCTCCCCACATCCACACGCTCGCATTCCGAACGGGAAGAGCGTCCATCGCGCGAGCGAAAAATGATTGCCGTCATTGGAATAAGTGAACTTATTCCAATGACGCTGCACAATCTTCACCACACCTTTCCGCGAGTTCCGTGCCACGAGGTGGGAAAAAAAAATTGAACTCCTTTCGTCCTCTCTCTATCGTATCTACGCTGTCTGCGGTAGGTTAGACGAAACAAATGGAGTTTAACGAGCGTAGGGAGAGAGAGAGCGCGAGGGGAATTTTTTTCCGCGAATTATGTGAAAATCGACTTGTCTCTCCGTGCGCTGTGCGAGCGTTAACGCCCCGCTATCTCGCCCTCGTGATGTCGAGGGCGGCGGTTTCGCGGGTTCAAATGTTCATCCACCGGCGGCGGCGGCGCGCGGTGTCGGACATAATGCCGACTATTAGACGGGTTTACCGTGGCGGCCCCGGGGTAAGAGTACGAGCGAGCGAGGATACGCTGCCATCAGCTGAGAGTTCGAGTCTGAAGGGAAGAGAGTCATTCTCTTCCTCTCCCTCTCTTTCTCGCCGTATCCTCGCGGCCTCCTCGACTCCTTCTGTCGGTCTCTCTCTCTGCGCTTTCCCTGTCTTCTCGACACCTCGCGGCTTTTCTCTCACACTTAACCCGAGACCGCAAAGAGTCTTCGTCTCCGCGGCGAAACGACCGTTAGCCGATCGTCCGCGCCGACGTCGCGACCGAGAGCCTGGGAATTTTCTTAATTCTTCCGGCTCATTTCGAAACGTCGATTTATCGCGTGTAGAAATTTGCTCGCAAAAACTGGATCTTGACCCGCGAGACCTTCCCTCTATGCAACTGTGAGTTACAGACTTTGAGATTGAAAAAAATAGTTCGGGAAGTGTTTTTCTGCTCTTAAGTTTGACGGCATGTTCAAACAACCCGAAGTGACGCCGTGATCTTGGTTCTTGACCGGAAGTGACGTTGTTCGGGACAACGTTGCTTCCGGTTTGAAAATCTCGATTTTTGACCGGATGTGTTTGATAATCACACTTTTTGAGCCGACGTGACGTCACATCGGTCAAGAAATAACATTTTCAAATCGGAAGTGACCCATTTCCGGTGCGACGTCACTTCCGGTCGAGAAAATGAGATTTAAAGCCGGAAGTGACGTATTCCTGGTCGAAGATTTCAAAACTGAAAGTGACGTCGCACCTAAATTTTTCTGCGTGACGTCACTTCCGGATTAAAACTGATATTTTGAAAGTGACGTTGCAGAGAACAATTTTTATTTTCTCTGCAATGTGTATCGAATGCAGCCAGTGACGGAAATCTGTGAATCGAGGAACACAGTGAAGTGCCTGAAAGAATGTGCCAGTGCAAGGATGCGACCAAACTTGCCTCGTCATTGAACGAAAGATCTAAACTACTCGACGTTTTATCTTGGACTTCAGTCTTGTCCATACGAGGATTATCGGCGTGCATTTGAGGGATGGGCTTGGTCAGATCGGACGGTAGCGAGTATACGAATATAGTGTAGCGGATTAGTGCGAGCGCACGATATGTATCGTGATGGAAAATACATTTCCGGGCAGGTACGGGACTTATGACCTCGAGCAGATGAGGTGGCTGCGTCCCGACTTGTAATCTCATCTAACAGAGGCTGAGAGCGAGAGCCTCTCTCGCTCATTCTCCACCGTTGCTACTGTTACTCCTTTCGCTGCTACTGCTCGTACAATCTCAAGAGCGAGAGACGCTGCAGGATTCGAGGGATTCTTCATACTGGTTCATCATTCGCAGCTACTCTGTAACGGCGCCAAGGCAACCCTGGCGCTTTGACTACCGGTATAACGATGGATTACGAGCATCACGAGACGCAACTGGGAATCGGAGATCCCATGGTCCACGGTAATGGAAACTCGGCGATGAGGGACGCATCCGTGCCGGATAAAATCTTGGACAATCAAATTTTTATTAAACCAACGGAGCACGATTTTGCATAAATTTGAACACTTTTGTGCAACGTAAAGAAAGATGATATCACTTGGGAATAAGGATCGATAAAAATATGAAAAAATTCTCAGACGAAGGTATCAAGCCTCCGAAGATGTCGCAAAAATTTCGTGACGATTCGTCGAGCTGTTCAAGAAATATGGCACTTTAATATTTTTTTTTTAATTACTCCTTTTGTGTAATATCGCTAGGGCCTCGTCAGAGTACAATATCTTTGAAACGGTAAGAGAAAACATTACAACATTTTTATTCCATTCATGGAGCAGCGATACATCCGTTCCAGAATTTGTTCAAATTCTTGTCGACCATTTTTTCGCCAAGAAATAAATTATTTTTCAACAATGATATTAACGCTAACTCTGGAAATGTTGGAGCAGCAGGCCCTGATAGGGTTTTGAAAAGGCTTCATCAAGGCTCGACGCTACGCTCAGAAAATCCACCCAATACAAGGGATACCCTGAAAAATTCTATTATCCGCGTTCGACAGAACTTCTAACCGATCGAGAAACACTTTCGAAAGACCTCGATGATCCCGAGTAGGCCGAATGAGCGAATTTCTCATTCCCTCGCTATCCCCGTTTAATTCTTGCTTGCGGAGGGTTTCCCAATATCGCGAAGATTTCGAGACTGCGAGAGGAGGCGAGGCAACGGCCAGTCGGATGGGGCCTCATCTAGCCGGCACAGTGTCGGATACACCGCAGAATAAATGGACGTGTACGTGAAGCTGTGCGTCGGTATGTGTGCGTCCAGAGTATGCACCAAGCTCAGCTTATATCCCCTTAGAACAATTACAAGAGGGCCGCTCAGTAGTCGTTAGCCTATGCCCCGACGTTAGTATGCATTCCGTCACACCTGACTGGGCCCCGCTGCTGTGCCCGAGACAGCTTACCGACTATAGGTATACCTCGACTGTACACACTCACCGGGGACTAACGATCTCTCGGCGAAATGTAAGTACATAGTCGGTGTCTTATTATACCGACGATCATCGCTCGATTCGTTTCGCAAGCTGCATCGTCTCTCGTCACTGCTCGAACGAAGAATTCCGGACTGACGAAGCTGTGCTAAAAATTAATCGCCTGTCCACTAAAAAAAAAAAAAAAAATAGTGAGAAAGCTGTGAATAGTGAAAATGAGTGAGAATGCATCGAATTTCCTTGTTTTATGGAATACAAGAAAGATGAGGACTGAAGAGACTAAAACATTGAAATCAATTCTGTGATCGTTGGGATTAATTGACGGAATAAATAATTTATTGATTACCAGGATAAAAAATTTCGATCCGAGACTCATGACCCTGTATCTGCTTTTCTCTGCTTGTATTGCATCGGTCCTTAGGTGAGATATCTCAGGACTTAATAAAATTCTATATATCTCCAGAATGGTTCGATGAATCGTCAAGAAATTTGTACCACAGCTTCGTAGGATCGATACTTATGTGTGGGAATTTTTACCAATCTTTTCTGTGCTTGGTTCCAATGTAATACCTTGTTTTATACGCAGACGTCCAGTATCATGACCTGAAATCTCATTGGCATTAAAAAGAAAAATTATTTCTGCCCTCTCTGGCTAAAACTGCCAATCGAGCGATGAACCAATCCAGTAAAAATTTGATTGTCCAAAAAAAAAAAAAAAAAAAAATGAGGATTCGGGTTGAACCGGAAAAAATTTCGATGATCCCCGATACATTTTATCTTCAGCGCACCGGACGGAGATTGCGGCGGATAACGTTCGCCGTGTTCGCATATGCATGTATCTTTCCTACACCGGTAGGATCTCATGAGTAACCCTCACGGGCGGCCTTATGCAAAGCCAATATGGCGGGCGTGTCCGAGATGATTGAGCGAAGCAGCATCAGCGGCAGGGGCTCGCGGGCCGACCTCGTATTTCGTATTCATAGAATTGCCTGGGAACGCGGAGCCGACGCCGGCGTACGAAGCGAGCAAGAAGATCGGCGAGGAGTCGTCGGGCCGAGGCGTAGGTACGGAGAGAGAGAGAGAGCCTGAGGTTGAGTGAGGCCGCGCCGAGAAGATATCCGGCGCGTCACGGCCGGAGCGCTGCCACAATCCGCGCTTCGTGGACCCGCGGGCCCTCCTCGACCCTCGTTCGTTTCATCGTCGTCCTCGTCATCCGCGTCGTCGCCGTTTCCTCGACGAGATTCGCGACCCGGGTGTACCGATGCCCGGAGCTATCATATCCTTCGTGCGCTCCGCCGGAGCCGGTGGGCCGCGCGATCGAAGACCCTGCTCGTACCTTCCGGTCATCCTCGGCGGGAATCAAATTCCGCGATGGCGTCAATAATAAAAATTTTTTGCCATGGAGATTCGTGCGTTTGGAGACTCTTAGCATAGCGGAGAGTTGATCGGCGCGAGGAAACGGGCTGTCCGAATATCGGGGCGATGTTCGGGTCTGGGGAGGAAATTCCACCCCTAACTCTTTCGCGAGCGTACGAAGGGCGCGAGTCAAAAAATTGTAACTCGGTTAAATGTATGAAGATATTAAATTCGCTGAGGGCTCATTTTGAAGAGGAGGGTTCGAGGTAAGCGGAAAAGATCGGAACTGCTCCAGCTGCGATATCTCCGCATGGGTATCGGGCTGGAATGAGGTAAGGAAGTAGCGTCACATCTCGTGGAAAATTTTACTTAATGCTATTCCCAATAAAATCATACCTCGGTAAAAAATCGAGATATCTGGATCGCTCATGGCTTATTTTGAAGGGAAAGGATGAAGGTATTCGTAAAAAAATCGATTTCTCTCCAGCTGCTCCGCGAAGAAATCCACTCCAAATACCGTCATCAGGCCAAAATTAAGCCCATCCTGTAATAAAATTTCTCAACCTCCAAATGAATTTCCTTCCAACTTACGTTTTAACTTTCAATCGAATTTGAGTTCAGACTTAAGTGCGAACTTAAGCTCAAACTCAAGCATGAAATCAGTTTCAAACTGACCTACGATCTTAAGTTCGAACTAAAGATCAACCTTAAGCACACAATGCATTTCCGGTCAAACGATCATAAGTTCGATCTCAAGAGCGATCATAATTTCAAACTAACGTCTAAAAATCTCGACCCTAAGATCTCTACAAAGTATACAAACTGCACAAAGCCTGCAGTTCGCGACTCCGAACAGCGACACCAATCCCGAAGGGGTTAACGAGACCACTTTCGATATCATCGATATCGCGTGATACAGATCGATCTCGGGGCCCGATCGGGACAGCCCGGGCATCCCTGTCTCTCCGACAGCGTGCCGGACCGATTGGAAATATGCACGGAATATACGTGGATCAACCTAGCCGTTATGGCAAGTTGGCGGTATAACTCAGGCCGCCCTGGCGCTGACCCATACGACTGGTAATAGCCGGCACGTATTAGTTACCGTAGCGCAGAGATCTCTCGGAGAGCTCGACGAGCGGAGGATAGCACGGGATACATAGACCGGCGACGGTAAGTGGCCACGTCGTGATGCAAAACCGTGCCGGCAGCCCGCCACCGCCGCGATGGGAAAGTGCATTCGGTCACTCGCGCGCGCACACCCGCCGCGGACCCGCGAGACCGCAGCTTCCCTCCCTCTCGGTCCGCAGGAGAGCAGATTCGCCGCGGAACGAAACGAGAGAGAGCCCCCTTCGAGCTCCTCGTGCACATTCCCAACGGACGATGACGGATTGCCCGATTGCTCGAGAGCGCATTAACAACTCCTCACATTATTTCCTTGTTTTCTTCAATCTTTCATTCTCGAACGATTTTCACTCATCTCGCCGGCGAGGAACTTAAAATTGAACTTGATTTTCTGCACGATCCTTTCTGCAGGCTTCGACGAAGCTGTGCGCGGGACTCGGACGAATCGACCAGAGCGATTTTCCAAATTGGCGTTATCAGGGACAAAAAAAAACAAAGCTTTCTCTATTGGGGAAGAAAAAATCGTGGAATGTACTTTGAGCATTCTTGAATATTTTTCGATAGTCTTGATTTAAGGGGGACGAGCTTTCAGGTGCTTTTTCAGAAATTGCTTTCTTACTTATTTATTGTAGTGAAACGAAAATTGAAATGCACTACAAAATTTGTGTATTCTACTTTATTTTTATTGCGTAATTAAAATTCGAAGCAACGGTCGTGAATCGTTCTGAGTTCGCTGTTCGCCAATCTTTCACAGAGATAAAAAAATTATTTAAAAAAATTGCTTTCTGATAATTTTCTACCAACCCGATCGATTATTCAGGATCGGCGCGATAATGCATACCGGACGCGGGGGCTGATGTTTTCTCGGCTCTCATTCGTGCGTTCTCGCTCGCCATCTCGAGTTATTGATGCTCGGCTCGATCCGCGAACAGAGAACCGAGTGCCAGACCCGCTTTTGGTTTAAGTTACCAGTGATTTGTATGAAATTCGATCCAGCGACCCACGCGATATAGGCACGCTGTATCTTTATCCCATTTTCTTCTTCTTCTTCTTCTTCTTCCCTGGCTTCTCCTCCCCCTGTACCGGCCGCAAACAACGTTCGAAGACCAGTTCGACAGCTCTATTTATTTCTGTAATTCACGCTATTTATCCAACCTCCGTGGAATAGAACAGCCGGCTTATATAAACTTCGTGTTATTGGCTTGTATTCCCCCATGTGCGAGACGTTATTAACGCTATTAGCATCGTGAGATGTGCTGAATGGATTAGTCGAATTAAGTCGTTCTATGTACATCCGTCCAGCATATACCTAACTAAAAAAAACGAAACTAAATTTAATGCGTCTATCAGCTATTTAAAACACATTTCTTACATCATAGCCGGCGAATGGTGGAGGAACGTGGAAGAGTTCTATTTATTTATGTATTTATTTCTTGAAGTTAATCGTCAAAAATATATATTTTTTTAACTTTTTTACGGTATTTATTTTTATAAAAACGAATATCAAGGGACATTTTATTTCCATCTCGAATTTTATGGTACGTTTACCGAGTTCGAAGAATTTACAGTAAAATTGTGTCAATGTTGCATATCCGCAGCAGATCACGAAAGTTATTGCTTCGCTACAAACTACCTGCCGATTTCACTCTTCCGCACCGCATCGTGCACCTGGGACTTAAAAAATTGTAAAAAAAGAAGCGAAGCCTGCGCGGGAAGGAGACCGTTAATGCTCCGTTAATTGATGCTGGCAGTTCCGACAATCTCACGATATAGTTACGATATAGAAAGAGAGTGAAATAGAAACACGAGGCAGACTTAAAGGATGTAGAGATCGGGAAAGGCGATACAGTACGAGAGCTCTGCCACCGCGACGTTAACACGAGTCACGTCCACGCGATGGCATCGATTAAGAAGTTTATACCTGCTTTATTGTACACTCTGTACTCCATTATCGGGAAAAAATAATTCACGTCGTGATCGGACTCGTTAACAACCGCCCCGACAAGGTACCTCGATTTTATTTTTATTCCTTACGGTAGTTATAAAATAAATCGCCGAGCGATAATAAATGACAAAAATTGAGTAAATTAATCAAAGTGGATGAATAAAAAAAATGCATCATCATCAGAATTCATTTTTCACGAACGAATTCACACTAGTCTTGGAAATAATTTATATTCTCAAAATTCTTTATTTATTTTGAGCAAAAAAAATACAATAAAAAATGTTCAGTGACCATTCGGGGTTTAGAGAGATCTGCGATTGTATCGGGTCGATCCGACCTGCAGGAGACGATCTGCAAGATTCTCAGGCCGTTTGGCACGTCGGTCGTGCTTCTGCCGGGGAGATATCGAAACGAGACCGGTATCTCGGCGGTGCTCATAGATACGATAACTATAACGATCACAGGAATAACCAGGAGAACGACACAGCCCTGCTCTCGCAGACTCCCAATGCTCCGTAGGGACAAAGCGAACCGAACTACGTCGCGCCGGTTCCAGTTATATATACTTAAACGTTTATACACATACTGGTTTACGTGCGCGGCGAGTGTATGACTGTATGGCAGTAACTACTCGTCGGATATCCATAAATCTATTTGATAGTAGAAAGTCCTACCATTATTCTCGTCCCGACCCCCTATAGAAACTCATACCATGTGCGCCACGGCAGTCTGACTGCTCCCCGACAACGATGACGACCACGAATGACGATCAACTCGCCTTGTGTTCACCTCCAGTGAGACTCTTAAACCTGCGCAAAAATCAATCCTTCGCCGTAGGTCAGAGTTCAAAGGTTCTCCCACAGTACCCATGCAAAATTAATTATACGGACCTTTTATTTGACCAAAATTTACAAAAATTGGTAAGTTAACTGTTGAAAACCGAAGATTTATCAAAATTGATCAATATTAATCCAAATTGGTTAAAATTGATCAAAATTTATTAAAATTAATGAAAATTGATCAAGATTTATCAAAATTGATCAATCTTGATCAAAATGATTTACTAATGGTCAAAATTGTTAAAGTTTCGTCGAAATTGAAAACAATTTTATTTTTAATATTTTATAGTGAAAATTGATGGATCGCTCATGGGGGGGGGGGGGGGGGGTCAGAGGGTAAACGGAGAGGGCGC
The DNA here is from genome assembly GCA_964017025.1 of Stenichneumon culpator. Taxonomy (NCBI): domain Eukaryota; kingdom Metazoa; phylum Arthropoda; class Insecta; order Hymenoptera; family Ichneumonidae; genus Stenichneumon; species Stenichneumon culpator. Next base: position 10,271,751 of record OZ024779.1, on the reverse strand, counting down.
GCTGTAGTGTCGGCAATATCGCGTGACTCGATGTGGACACGGTGGTCCCTCGGCAAACCCTTTAACCTCTTTCGTCGTGTACGAATGGGTAAGACAGAACTCAGCACGCGCCGGCTAACTCGCGCCCTGAAAGTATATATACACACCGAGTGGAAACGAGAGAAAGAACGTCATCCTGTGTGGCGGTCGGCTTCTCGATGCTGCCAACATAAAACTCGAAACATTTATGGTGGGGTTGGTGTACCACGGTAATTCACAACATTGTCCGTCCGGGATATTTACTGCGCCACTTCGTTACGGGGTTTCGACTTTGGACTGCCCCGCGAGAGACTTGCAAGTATCATGCCTGCTCTACGTACAGTAGGTTACGACTGCCTTCGCGAAAAATTCAACGACTCCGCTAATAATTGATTTTTTTTTCTAAAAAATATATATAATAATAATATAGTTTATCCCTTATAGAAAGAGCATACATTTCGGCTCTTGCAGCAAGTGTAAACAAGTTTTTACATTAGATCATTAGAATTTTATTAATTTGTTTGTAATTTGCATATGTTATTGCACCTGTCAATAATTAATAATAATCATAATAATAATAATAATAATAATAATAATAATAATAATAATAATAATAATAATAATAATAATAATAATAATAATAATAATTTATCGATTCGGATTTCAACTTCTTTTCGAAGGTCGTTAAGGGGTAGCAAGTCAGTGGTCACGACTATAAATCGAGCTCGGAGAATCTTGCGCGGAGAACGAGATGTTTTTTTTTTCACAAACATTTATTATCAGCTATTAACTATCAGGGACCATCGTACAGAGTCCGCGCGATGAAACTGCCCAGTTCACGACTATCCCACATAGCGGCAATTTCAAATCCCCGATTAATATATCGATAAATGAAGAAATGGAGCGTGCAAGTGCACGATGATGCACTTGCTCGGGACGGCAACGATTGCATCGAGATAGAGAGAGAGAGAGAGAGAGAGAGAGAGAGAGAGAGAGAGAGACGGAGAGAGAGAGAAACTCCGCTCGTTTTATTCGATTTAACATAACAGCCCTGCGATCGATCGCTCGATCGATCCGGGTAATTTATGCCCTCCTCTAGCATCGCGAGCCCCATTGCCGGGTGTGTCCGGCCATCCTGAATAGGAGCTATAAGTCACCTGTCCGACAACCGGCTGGCTCTATCCTGGCACTTCTAACGGCGATTAGGTGTAACGATCTCAGCAGTATATACATATAGAGGCGATGCCGCACGGAGCCGATTCAGCGAGAGAAAATATTCTCTCGGCGTTGTATGCGCGAGAAGACAACGATCCGGACAAACCAGAACGTTCGCGGGAGCTTCTGATAGCGCTCGCGCCACGTTTTCAGCCCCGGAGATGGAGATACAGAGAGAGAGAATTCCGACACCCGATATTTCCGTTCCTCAAGCTCAATTTAACTCGCCGAGCTCCCTCGGACGATTCATCGTTGCTCGTTCGATCTTCGCGTGGCTCGGCGCGATGCCGAGCTTGATCGTAGCATAAACTAGCGTAAACTCAGACGCGGTTTGTTGAAGCAGCGAAAGCGGATAAACATAGGCCGAGCATCGCCGATACTGAAGGGCTTGTTCCAGCATCGTCCAATGCGCATGCGCGAGCCTTCCGTACTTATTAATTAATCGGTGCGATTCACGAGATCGGTAATCGATTCGATTACTACAAACTATCGTGTGTACACGAGCTGCGCGGCTAAACGACGACTCGTTTTCTTTACGGCGCTCTTGCACGGCTCCTGATAAACGGCGATAAAATTTTATCGACGGGATATCATTCGTTGCCCGTGTGTAAGTAAACGTGGCTGCGTAGCGTCTTCACATTGAATTGCAAAGTAGAAACTGTATCGGTATAAAAAAAAAAAAAAAAAAAAAAAATGGTTATTCAAATTGATGTAAGACACAAATTCTTCGATGGAATATTGATCAATAGAAAATACTAATGATTCCATGCTGTTTAGCCCAGTTTACTTGTCTATGAGGGTGGCTACAACGATTCTCGAGCAATTAACTGCCCGCGGGAAGACACGGAAAGGGAGACCGTAATTACCGACGCGCAGCCACGTGGCTCGAGCGGCGTCTTAAGTGCCTTGCCAATGTTTGTCCATTTTACGTTTTAGTTTATTCACGAATTAACTTTAACCGTACGAGAACCGGGAAGGCAGCCCGGGTGGTAGTGTCGGGCACGCGTGGCTGGCGCGTGTCACCTGTCTGTCACGCTTCCCTGGTTCCGAGGACGAAGTGCGTCGGGCTCGCGATGTGTTCACCCTCCACGGCGACAACGCCGAGCGACCCCCAAGATCTGTCGTTTGCTGGAATCGAGACCAACCTATCCCGTAACTCTCTAGAATAACAGTTCAAGCTTCAATTCGAAAATCAGTTGAAACTTCAACTTGTACATCAGCCCAAACTTCAATTCGGCCATCAACCCAAACGTCAATTCAGACATCAATCCATACTTTAATTCGAACATTGGTCCAAACTCCTGTTCGAACATCGGTCCAAACTTCCATTCGAACATCGGTCCAAGCTTCCATTCGAACATCAAACCAAACTTCAATTCGAACAGCAGTTCAATCTTCAACATTAACTCTGTGTAATTTAAGTATACGGAACACTTAGCTAACGGTCATTTCTTCCGTGGGGATAGCCAGGCCTTCGGAAGAATCCAAGACTAAACGGCTCTTGTAAGTACATCCAGGCCGGTCTCACGGCATGTGTGGAGGAATCACGCGCCGTTGGTTTCCGCCCGATGTCGCCGTAGGTGTGCAACGTCGCGGCCATAGCAACCCCGTCTTGGGGGTTGCAGGTGCGCCCGGGAGGTCGAACTCCCCCTTTCCTTACTTGGCGGATTCATGCTTGCGTGATTACTCAGGGCGCAGGTTATTCGCAGCGGTCTCTCGGGGCCAGTGGGGGAGATAGCTTTGTACCACCACTGGCTGTCTCTCGGCACGCGTGCACGTTCCGCCAAGCAGTTTGACCGCCGAGACTGCGCCCGTTTCGTACTTCCTACCACCCTGGCCGGTGAAGAAGGCGACATGTGCCGAGGAGACACGCTCCGACGGAGGCGGCACTCTCCTGGTCTCTCGTACCCCACGTGTACCTGCTCGAAGAGGGGTCGACAGACAGCCCGGGCCTTATCCGCGCACGTCTTGGTGGTCGCAGGTGACGCCCTCGAAGGTCCCTCGCAGGTGACGGCACGGTGCGCGCACCCACCCGCAGGTTTCTCAAAATTTCAGTTTTTTTACCCTTCCATCTTTTTTATCCTTTCTTTTCTGAATTGAATTATCACATGTCAATGAAAAGAAAAAAAAATTAAAAATAGATCGTCAAGTTAAAAATGAAATTCTCTGTATAAAACAAAAATGATCAATTTTTTTAAAACTTTTGTCAATTGTCTATAGAACTTTTGTCAATTGTTTATAGAACTTTTGTCAATTGTTTATAAAACTTCTGTGCAATGTTTATCAAACTTTTATCAATTTGTTTACGTTGCATATGTTTCTGGTTTTTACAATCAAATTATGACTCAACTAATCAACGGGCTGCTCCGTTGTGCCTTTTTGCCCCGCTCTCCATCGACGCGTCTGCGATTCCTCGGCGCGATAATTCGCTCAATAAATTTGTCGACGCGCTTGCGATTAATTTTTTAATTGCACCGTGTAATCGATAACTTGGCTGAAAAATGAATGACGGAAGTAATTAAGCGCGAAGATGTTGCGGACCAGAAATTACTAACCACTCCAGGAGCGAGCAAAGAATACGCCAAGCGATATTATACACTCGATGTATTATCGCCACAGCCGGTAGCGCTTCTCGGCCTGAGTTTGCATAGGGATCATGATCATGATGATGAAAAAAAAAAATAATAATAATAAGGAAGCGGAATATAAACGATGGGCAGTCGGCTTGGCTCGGGAACGCGTGGGATAAGCACACATCGAGAGTCAAGAGAGCGGTCGGGACGGGTCAAACAACGAAATTAATTTTCGGGCGCGGTGCTGAGCGCATCCGGGCTTTGTACGGTAGTATCCGTGGTATTATTAACTATAATACGGGTACAGTACCCTGCGGACTTTTGCCTGAGACCGCACTGCTCGCCGATGACCAGGACGACGGCGAACGAGGGGTCGCCGCGGATCCTCTTCCCTGTTGCCCGACGGGAAGCTTTTTATTGCGTTTAATTGCTCGGTCAAACATTTGACTAGACGCTTATACCAGAGTTCAAACACCGTCTCTCGACTTTTTCGCCCGCGGAGTATGTGGGGATGGAATACTGACATTTTTTATATTTACCAAGCAATCCTTATTGTAGCAAAAGAATATTTTTTTTTTGTTAATAAAGTAATGTACATAAAAGAAACAAAAATAATATGGAGAAAGAGGAGTCTGCGCTTGTCCCGGTGAGTGCAGAAAAAAATTCGCTTGCGGGCTGCCAAAGCAAAAAAAAAATGTATTTTAGTTCTCCTTTCAATTCTCACGATTCCTGTCATAAGACTGTCAAAGTGAAGTGTTATCGTTTCTATCCCGTATGGAATTGTACGAATTGAAAGCAGAATTGAAAGAACATTTTTTAAATATTCGGCAGCTCGCGAGTTAACTTTACTTGAGTCATTGATATTTCTTTCCAGTGTACGCGACTTTTTTGCCCGAAGTATGGAGTATGGAGACATGGAATGCTGACATTTTTTTATATTTACTGCAAAAATATTTTTCTGATGATAATAGTAACGTACATGTTAAAAAATAAAATAACATAAAAAAAGAAACGAAGCCGTGTCACCCGTTTGCGGTCGTCACGGTGAGTGCAGTTGGACGCGTGTGTCAGCACGCGTACGCGAGAGCAGGTGCATTACAAAGTTCTCTGCTCGCTCTCTAGTACGAGCGCCGCATCGTAAACCATGGCCGAATGCAACTACCCGCACGATTTCAAAGATAAAAACCGAGTGACGTTCATAATTATCGCGATCTAAGCTGCGCGTATGCATTTTTTTCATACAGAGCTGTTGCTAACACAGCCGCTACTGACGCTCTTTAATTAATTTATGCTTGAACGAGCAATTTTTTTTTTCTTCATATTCTATAGTATATTCTATTTTATGAGCCTCGTCATGTCAGTCATGTAGTTGACGATTCATAATAGTAGAAGAGTTGAGCAAAGAGCAACAAACGAAAGGGATGATAATATCGGTTTGGCATTTTCGAATGATTATCGACTCATTACTAATGATTCGAATCATTTTCATCGGACCGATATTGTGGATAAAAATTTTACATCTATTTGATAAAAATATACCTCGCCCAATATAATATAATAATCTAATATTAGTATTATAATAGTATAATGATAATATAACAGTAATTATTATTATTATTTCTGTATATTGTTTTTGAAATTTGTGTCGACCGTTTGTCTCATCTGGAGGGAATTTTTTTTTCACGTATTTTATGACTAAACAGCTGTTTCTGCGACATGGATTTTTGTATGAAAACGTGTAACGTAGATACATTGTGCCGCGGCAAAGTGTCAATCAGGACAACTTGACGCGTACTCGAGGTACGTCTCGTTATCCGGGTGGTCGTTACGGTAATGACAGTGACGAACTGTGAGACACCTTTTCCCGTGAGCTGTTCGACATTTCCGCAGGCTCCCGAGCAACCGATCGTGCAATTATCGGGTTTCACGACGGTACAATTTTCCCATCAGAGAGTAGATTAGCGACGAGTTGCCTTCGACTCAACGACCGTAAACTTTGTCGGTTCTGTGTTAAAAGAACGAACTCGAGGATCGAGTCCGGTCGCGTGGCGGACACGCGCTCGCCGTCCATGCCTCGCGCGACAACTTCCGCTACCAGCCCAACCGGAAGTCACCCTCTCTGCTCGGCTACCGAGCGCTCACCGCAATTCTCCAGCTGGCATCGAACCATCGGGGCGGTAAAGTTATTCATTCCCTCGACAAAAAAAAAATTTGCTCGTTACTTTATACTATTGTCTTTTCAAGGTTTCTCCACACCTTTTGTTTCGGTCTTGAATTCAATACGAGTGTTGGTAAAAAAGAAAAGAAATGCGTTTTAAAAGAGAGAATTTTTTTAAAGCCGTCACCATTTTTTAAAAAATATTCTTAACGTATAAATCAATGTGGAGGATAATAAAACAGCCCATTTCTTTATATAATTGCCTTTTCAACTTTTCTCCACACCTTTTTGGTCCTTTATTAAATTCAATTCGAGTGTTTGGTAATAAAAAATAATGCATTGACAAAAAATTAAGTTTTTCTATGCCTATAAACATTTTTTGCTTTTCATTGTTTTTACATATAAATATTGATTTAACATAACAATGTGGGTAGTAAAAAAGAGATCATTATTTTATACAATTGCCTTTCAACGTTTCTCCACACCTTTTGCTCCTTCGTTCAATTCACTTCGAGTGTTCGGTAAGACAAAAAATGCGGTGATAAAAGACTGAGTCTTTTCAAGCCCATCACGGTTTTTAGTTTTTTAATTTTTTTAACATATAAATCAATGTAGAGGGTAAAAAAAAATCTCATCTAAAAACACTAAAGTCCCAACTTCGGCAACGTCGGAATTTAAATCAAGCGTGAGATTGAGATGCAAATGCGTGTATATATATATATGTACGAGAGGGCAAAGTCGGACTTTCGTCGAGTCGAGAGAACGGATAGGAGTGCATAAAGGGATTTTAGCTCGAGTCTGGCGACGCTGGTGCAGGGACACCGGAGAGGAGAAGTCGTGATTACTCTCGGCCATTCGTGCAATTAACATTTGTATAATGTCTCCATCTCTTTGCCCCCGACTGTATTGGCCGATTTTTTTTTCTTTTTTAACTCGACGAACGTGAAAGTTATAGGTTTCGAGGTGATTTTCAAGAGTTCGCGAGTATCTCACGACTCGGGGAGCATTATATTCAGATTTTAACGTTTTATTGATATATATTCAAGTGGCTTGAGTAGGAGGAGACTCTTAATTGAGCGAGGACAGAGGCAGTTTGTCACGTTTCGTTTTATCCAGGGGCTCCCATCTTGCTCTCTTGAGTTGCCTCGTATCGCTGGTCTTGAGGTAAACGAATAGAAATCGGTGTTAATAGGCGGTGTAAACCTTAAGGAGGTTTAGAGTCAAATTAGTACCACATTTTTTTTAAATTGAAATACTGCAAGTTTGTACAGTTTTTTTTCAGTATCCTTAACATAGATGTGCCTGGATCAAATAATGTCTCAGTAAAACGCAAAAAATAGAAAATGATGTGTTTCGCTGAATTTAATTTTTATTTTCATTGATATGATTTTACTGGTCTTTTTAATCCAAGCTCGTCTTGATTAAATTAATTTTCTCTTAAAACGGGTACTGACAATTTAAAAAAGTGCTTCTAATAAAATTTTTGAAAATCCTATGTTATATATTACCACGTGGCGAACGTTGCCAGTCGGATCGAGCTCGAGGATCTCGTATTTGAATATAAACGCGTGGGCGCCGGTATCGCCGACGTAGAACGTTCTGCTGCGAAGTTTAGCAGTGATTTGCATCTGGAATACGTCGCTGGCAACAACCTCGGTTATCAAGCCGATCCACTTGGCGTCCGTCAATTCTACGAGGAGCGCACAAACCGGAGAGGTTCTATATTGGTACAGTAGGCTAGAAAACCATTGAGGATAAAAGCAGCGACTCCTCGAGTGATTAAACAAATCAACGACCGCACCTTCGTGGGAGGATCTATCGATAGTCACGTCTCTCGTTGCTACCATGTTCTCGGGCTTGCTGAGATAGTAGCAATTGCTCGCTGTGAATACAATTTCGCGATTGCCACTGCCGAGTCTCACCTTAAATCGATCCAACAGTGACAAATCGCAATGATTATCACACCGCGCTGCGGAAATTTGACTCAAATAAAAACATATCATTTTTTTTTTACTTAGCGCATATTTAACTTTTTTTTACAGACAAGCTAAATCAATAAATTTCGATACCTTGAGTGCCCGATGTTCGGCGTTGGTCTGAACCGCCGGAAACTTGCCCTCGTACCATCTCGGATTGCTGACAGATTTTATTAAAAATTGTCCGATCGTTCCAATAAGCTTGAGTGTGAAACTCGAACCGAAGCAACTTGTCTGCAACGAGACAATCCACACACGGAAAAAAACGAACGATCCATCATTCCGTTAATCCGACAGATGTATATATATATACAAATATATATATATATATATATATAGACATAAGAAGGCACACGGAGCCATCGAGCAGTAGATCGTCACCTCGGTCGTGACCGGCACGAAAACGTGACCAATTCCGTAAGCCTTCGAGTCGACGAGATAAGGAACCGGTAGAAATTCCGGGCTACCGAATCGCGATGCTGCAAGAGGTCCTACGAACTTCCAGGCCTCTACCAGGCTGCAATTCTCGGCTGCTCGAGGACATCGCTTTTCCTCTATCGTGCACACACGTCCCGGAGCGTCGCTCATACCCCGACGATAAATTAATTTACGTGAAAATAAATCATCGCAAAGAAATGAAATAAGCAGTCACAAATGTTTGACACTGAGGTTATGTAAATCATTTTGTAGGCTACGGTTCGGTCAGCGAGAACAAAAAAATTGAAATATGACAAATCGAAATATGAAACGGCGGAAAGTTCGGACCGTTTGTGACGTTTCGCGAAAATGGTAGTTTCGTTTTTCCTCGTTGGTACACTAAAAAAAATATATAAATGACTCGAGTAAAATTCGCTTGTGGACTGCGAATAAAAAAAATCGTTATTTCAATTTTTACAATTCCATATGGGATTGAGACCATAACATGTTACTTTGACAGTCTTTTGGGCCGTTGTTTCAATATCGTATGGAATTGTAATTGAAGGTAGAATTTAAATTAAAAAAAATTCTTTGGCAGCCCGCAAGCGTTTTTTTTCAGTGTACACATACATTGGACCATCGCTCATACCTTGACCATAATTAATTAAGGTCAAAAGAAATCGTCGCAAAAGAATAAAATGAAGAGACAAAAATATTCGACTTGGAGCGTCCCGGGAAGAAGTTGGTTCGAGCCTCGGGAGCGAATTCTTCTGACGAAGGGGTTAAAACCATCCGTAATCATTAGCGCCGTGGTACTGTCGGCCCGACTGGCCCATTATGTCACTCAGGAGCGTGTACGCATTACGTTACGACGATGCAAATGCTAACAGCGATGAGTACTGCTTGTGTATGCATTCGACGTGTATTTACGTTCCGGCGCTATCGAGAGTGCTCGTTTATTATCGTCCTTTAGCGCGCCGGGCGCAGCCCGAGGAACGGGTGATAGACGTTGATCGACACGTGTGTGACCGGGACGGCATTCTCAAAGGGTACAAAAAATTTCACCATTACGATTCACAAATTGTCTGTACATAAGTGATCATAGTTATTTTTTATGAATTTATCCGAAACGAATTTTTTTAACATTCCGTAAATGGGGTGAATATGAACCACAATTTTTCCATGACTTTTCCATGTCAAATCAGACTGCGTGATTGACTAACGTGAGTTTTATCCGTAAAATCTAGTTTAAAAAATACTTCTGCAATAATACAACACATTTTTCTAGGAGGCTTTTTGCTACACATAGACAGCCGTGCACGTGTCCGACTGGGACTGCATTCTCAAAGGGCACGAACAATTTTACGATTATGATTCATAAATTATCTATACATAAGTGATCATAATTTCTATGAGTTTATTTATTTTTTCATTTGTTTATTTCTGTTTTATACATTTTATGCATAAAACAGATTTGCATTGCTTCAAAGTGGTGAATATAGATCATCATTTTTTTTCATGAAATCGGACTACGTGTTCGACTAACATGCATTTTTGCAATAATAAAACTCATTTTTCTCGGGGACTTTTTGGTTCATATCAGCAGTTGATGCAGCCACGCAACTCTACGATTTTTCCAACCGCTCCCTGTCTCTCCCGCCTCCCTTTTACACGTTCTTCCATCGCAGCCTCTCCAGCAGGGAGCAAAGACCAGTGACGCCGAAAATAATTTATGTAATTCATTCTTCTCTGATATCGAGTGAGAGAGCGTTCCCGCTATTCGGATGCTGCATTCCCAGTCGGAGGAGTGTCTCGGAGAGTGCGCAATATGCTTTCTTTCATTTCCTTTTTCTTTCTACCGTTGGCATGTGCGCACTGTCGTAAAGCGTTCGCATAACCAATTTGGCACTAAAGAGGGACCCGGCGCGAGGGCATTTAAGGCCCCGCGGTGGGCCGGTGCCATAACATTAAGGGTTACGACGAGTACTTTCTCTTTCTTCCGCGATACTTTTTTTCTCCTGAGTGATCCTGCGAGAGGAAGACTCTCGCAGGATCACTCAGCTGGCTTTTTTTCCTCCCCACCCCCTCCCTCGTCGTTCATATTTTTGAGCTCTCGCTGCTCTCCTCGAGTGCGGGAGATCCCTCCGGTACCAACCTTCTTTTTCCACCTTCGCAGCTTCCAGCCAGCCCCATCGAAGGGCTATCCCGCGCCTCCGATGGGCGCCGGAGGGACGAACGGAGAGGATCAGGTGCCGCGGAATATGCCGGGCGATGCTCATCTCGCTCCCATCCAGCCGGATGGACCACTCGGTGCCTCACGGCTGAATGATATTAGCATGGTAACTGGGAGCCCAGCGGGCGCCTTATTAAATTTGTACCTCAAGCAATATACCCTCCGACGCATCTTCCCTCCCACCATCCCTCGAGGCACCGGGGGACTCTTACTCACAATCACCCGCACCTCTTTCACTTGTTTCAATTTACCGACCGATGGTACTTGAGCTCCAATCGCGCTTGAAAAAAAGCCCGACAGCTTCGCACGCTCACTTTCGATCGACGCTCTGTTTTATCGTATATTCATTATTAATAAATCTAGACTCTAGCTCACTTTTGGTTTGAAATCTCATTGTCTAACTGGAAGTGATGTTATACCTAAAATACTTCACTTCCGTTCCGGAACTTCTATTTTTCTACCGAAATTGACGTCATACCGGAAATAAGTCACTTCTGAAATAAGTCCGGTCTGAAAAGGGGATGTTCGAATCGGAAGTGACGTTGCAGTGAAACATTTTTATTTTATGTTTTGATTTGGAACTTATTTCTAATGCAGCCAGTGACAGAAACGTGTGAATTAAGGAATTCAATGATCAATTATCGATGGTCTAAAGCTAGAAAGGCGTATAAACTATGCTTATCCACAACTTGTGAGTCCTTATGGAATTAAACCATTGATATGTCTCGTTACACAAGTCATTAATCATTTGGACACTTTATTATATAGAATTATCAAAATTATTGGATTGAATTAAAGAATTGTTAAATTTCCGCCGGGACTTCTTCAGAGGTCTCTTTAAAAATAATCGATAAATTGCGGTTCCGGTTCGAATCTGACCGTCGAGTCTGCCACTCCCAATCTCCACCGAAATGTCTCCTTAGCTCCATGCCATTTTGCTTCCCCGCTGTTGTATCGCACGGATAATGAATAAATTCGACGTTTATCCGGTCGATCGGAATTCGGATCGAAAAATAAACAAATAAAACGCACAGGCCTGTGCCCTTACGCAGTTTCACGAACGTGCGAGAGCCGCGACGCGAGACGAGATAGCATACCGATACGATCGCTGCGCGCTAAATACGCATGCAGTGTATAGATCGGCTAACGTACCGCAAACTCTCCCGATGTCGCTTCGCCTCAGCAGCCTCGACGGAGCTCCTTCCGGATCTGAGATATGCATTTACGACGTGGCAGTAACAAAGTTGTGCCTCGGTCGTAAAGCGTTTTCGGTCCTCAAGTTCGATCCTTCGGAGCCAGATCGTCGCGGCAGCCGGTCGAAGAGATCTATCGGAAAGATTTCGCGATCTTGGTCCGGATTTTTTTTTTTTTTTATCGAAGATATATCTGTTGTTTTCAGCATTTTACAGTGCCACGCGTTCACCCTAATTAAATTCTCTGCGCTGGTGAGGCGATGGACCAGGCAAAGTGCATTTTTATTTTTACACTCCCATTTACCCGGCTTCGATCTCGGGAAAATTATCATTCCTCCGAACTGAGTCATAAACTCAACTATTTATAAATGATATAAATATAAATCTTTTTTTATTTAGAGCCAGAATAACGCCCGATTGAAAATAACAAAAATCACTTCATGGAAGCGGACTCTGGGGTAAAATAACAAAAAAAAAAAACATTTTATAAGAGCAGACTTCGGAGCAAAAAAACAAAAATCATTTTATGGGAACGGACTTTGGGGTAAAGTAACGTCTGTCTGATATGGAGATTGAAAAGTGGATAGGGAGTGACACGCGCCTCGGGGTGTGTTCCCCGCCGCGAGAGGAGGTACGGTTATGGGCTTGCGTACCAAGGCGAAGGGTGTAAGGCGAGGCGCGGACTATAACCAGGACGATGCGGGCGAGGCAAGGATACTAGCTCGTGTTCACTTATGCGGTACTATTATGCGCAGGTGGAAAATAGCATGCGACGATCGTTCCTCTCGTCGTGTGCTTATGCGCTCTATCCTCTTCGGTATAGAACCATAGAGCAATCAAGCAAGCAAGGTGCGTCCAGTGTGGTTAACGCAGTATGTCACCGAGCGTACCAAACGCAAAACGGTCGGCCTTTACATGCACCGACCGTTCGCCGCTTCTATTTATTAGCGCCTTGAAACCGTCTCACCAGGCTCAAATTTCAATTCCGTCAAACAAGAAAAAAGCAAACATTTTCATTATCAATCACCCGTCAAAAACACCTTGTGTGCTGTATTAAATTATTATTGACAAAATAAATTATTAATATTCAAAAAATATTATAATATAATATAATATAATATAATATAATATCATGAGTCAACAATTCTAAAATTAATATTTTTTATTATTAAAAAAGGGGTTGAAAGATCTATCTTAGATCGGTTGAGAGGTAATCCGTTCCGTCGAAGGTTTACCCCGGCGAGCGAAGTGCGAATTGGCGAGGAGAACGATTTAATTTGGTGTTCTCTCAGCGCGAAACGCTCGCGTGTTTCCTTCGACTCTCTCTCGCCATCCCCTCGCCGGGCTTCTTCTTCTTCGTCGTCGTCGTCGTCTCGCTCGCGTTAAGGATACAACCGTCGGATCGCACAGAGAAGGAACGAGACGTACCTTATACCCTCGCGAGTTTTGCTCCGTTCCTTGTATGTGTGTTCGTGTTTGCCTCGCAAGAGGAAATTAGCATACGGCTGGAATCGAACGAGGTACCCCGATGTCTCCATCGCTCGTGAAATGGATACTTGCGAGTTAACACACAGCGAGAGCGAGGCGAAGGAACGAACGTGAACGCAAGCCGCGTTCCCCTTTCAAGGATTGGTTTATGCCCGGGCGAGGACTTACGGCTCGGTCGTACCTCAATCGCGCGTTCCAACTCCCAGAGGCCCGAGTCCTTATTCTCTTCGTTTCTCCCTCTCCGACGCGAAACAGCGGAGAGCTTCAACCCGGGAGGTTTCAGCGCTCCAACGAGAGGAGAATCCGCGACCCGCTCTGTGTAGGAGTGCAAGTACTACTTGCGTTCGAGATTCTAGGTACGTTTTACAGTGCGAAAAAAAGAAATAAGAAAATATTTTCGGTAATTTTTATTATTTTTTTGGGAAATTATTATTTTTTTTAGGTACGGTTAAAAAAATTGCATAAACTCTGTACAAAATGATGTTAAAATGAAGGTCAAATTCTGTACGTGCAAAGTAGTTTCGAGATGTAGATGCATGATTTTTGTTTCTTCAATTTTTCCTTCAAATTTTGTGAAACTATTATAATCGCAGTTAGAGTTGGTTCATAAATTCGTAGTAGTAATGCGCATTTATTGACCACATGTTAAATTGGTTATAGGTAGATCTTTCATATACGTAGTGGACGTCTTCGTGATTACACGTAGGTGTGGTAACAATAATTGCTAACGAGCCATCGACCTTCGTCCTTCAGCCCTTCATAAATTATGATATTAAAATAATAAATAATAGAGAGGGTACGCGAACCGCTCGGTGTAGGAGTGCAGGTACTGCTCACTTGCATTCGAGATTCTATGTAGGTTTTACCGTGAGGAAAAAAAAGAAATAAGAAAATACTTGCAGGTATTTTATTTTATTCTATTTTTTCAAATAATTATTGTTTAAGTATAAGAAAAATGGCATACAGCACATGCAAAATTATATTAAAATGAACATCGAATTCTCCACGCTCGAAGTCGTATTGCGATACAGACGCATGATTTTGTTTCAATTTTTCAATCACCGTTGACAAACTTTTACAATCGCGATTAAAGCAATCTAATCTCTCAATAAAAAATTAATTCATAAATTCTCTTATTGAAATAATGAATAATATATATTTTTAACAACTCCCTCATTCGGTACGATTTGTTGGAGCCTCCAGCACGGTTCGTCTTTATTCGATTACACCCATGCGAGCATTCCCTCTCGCGATATAAACTCCGCTCGGGAATAATATCTCTATCGTTCGCGGGATGAATCCGAGTGTGTTAAGATCGCAAATCATCCGTCCCTTTATTCCGAACCGCGTCTCACAATTATTAGAGACATGAGCGATTACCGCTTCTCGCTCACTCTCTCCCGACGCGGTTTTTCCGTCGAAAAAGTATAGATCGAAAGTGAGAGTGCAAATCGTGCCAGCGCCGCGCTTATCGCCCGGAGACGGAGACTGGAGAGATCTCGTGGGTGCGCTGATATTATTTGAAGAAGCATAATGCACTGTCGGGACTCGGGTAAGCTCGGGCTGCTCTTCCGTTCGGCCTGTACATCATCGACTCTGCACGCACGAATGCACACGCGAGAGAGGTGTGTATTACACACGAGGGAATAGATAAAATATGTGAATTATAAATCGAGGGTTGGCTATCGTCCGTGTCTTCCCTCGGGGGCCCCCCCAACCCCGGCTCGGAAGATCTTGTCCTCGTCTAATTGAACGAAGATCGACGAGCGAACTCGAGAATACGACCAGAGGAAAAAGCCCTTCCATCGATAGAGAGGAAGAGATTCTCACTCGCTTCCAACGCTAAATAGAACTTATCACCTCGACACTCGTCCACCAATTATCGTACTCGTCCGTTCGATGAGAAAATGCTTTTTTTTTTTAGTACAACTGTTTCTGTACTCGTTTTACGTAGCGACTGGCTATGGGGATTTTCGTGCCAGATGGAAAAGATAATTTTTTTGTATGAAAATTAATTAAATGTGATTTAGTGCCTTCTGTGTATTAGGGGTGACGATTGTACGAATTCAATTCTTGAAGTGGTTTAAAGTTGCTTAGAAGAAAATTATAAAAATTGATTTTTTCTTTTTTTTATTAGAGAAAAGTCGGTAAGTTATCGACTGGGAGATCTTGTGGTCGTCCAATTGAACGAAGATCGACGAGGGAACTCTAGAATGGGACCAGAAGAAGAAGCCCTTCCATCGATAGAGAGGGAGAGATTCTCACTCGCTTCCAACGCTAGATAGAACTTATCACCTCGACACTCGTCCACCAATTTTCGATGAGAAATTACCTTTTTTAATTATTTTTTTTTTAACACAACTGTTTCTGTACTCGTTTTACCGACTGAGTAAAACCGACTTTCTGGCTCGGACGCACTCGCTATCGACTTTATAAATTACAAACTGGAAATTTGGATTTCCGGAAATTTACCGGAAATACATCACTTCCGGTTTGAATATCTCATTCTTCGTTCATAAGCGACGTCGTACCGAAAGTCGGTTTTACCCAGTCGGTAAAAAGTCGTACCGACTGGGTATGGCGATTTTCATATGAGATCGAAAGTGTGCATTTTCTTGTATAATAATTAATTAAACGTGATTTAATGCTTCCCGCATACTCGGAGCAGTAACAAGTAGTCACACTTGTTAAACGTTACTTAAAAAAATAAGACTAATAAAATTGATTTTTCTTTACCACCCTCGAAAACAGGTGCGCGTCTAGAAAAATCGTTAAATTATCGGAGCGCATGAATTCAGCGAGCTCGTGGAAGTCTCGGTTAGATCCGGCGTGGGTGAGCCCGTGTTCGTTCCCCTGTGCGATCTTCGGCTCGCACTCGAATCCCACCCACCAGCGGAAAGTCCAATTAGAGTCGACTACCCGTCCGAGATAATTGGCGAACACTCCGCCGAGGACGTAACTCAATCGGTAGCGTCCCGCTTCTTCCTTTCGCCTTCTTCCTTCATCCGAGTCGTTACCCGGTTACTAGTTTGCCTCCCGCTCCGCCTCTGCCTCCTTCTTCTCTTTCGCGGCCACGGCAAGACTCCGGGTCGCCGTGTGTCGAGTGCGCCGTTGCGTCTTCCTTTCTCGCTCCGTCGGCCGCATAAGCGTGGACCGAGCGCTGGATGCTGCACGCACCGGTCGCTCGCTGACCGCGAACACCCGCGGAAATCGCTCCCGGCGATCCTGACGCCGGGCTATGACCGGCATCAACCGTGCAACACACTCCGCTCCGCCGATCCACGGTGTATCGTCTTCCATGCTCGTTGTCGTTGGTCGTTCGCCGTTCATGTTGGTCCCCGCGCGCAGCGTCCGCCGGTACTCGCCGGAGTGCAGCATCGCTCCACGGTCGGGTAAGATGAGTCGTGTACGTACCATAAATCCGAGGGTCTACCATCGGGAGGATGTCGACCCGGTCGACTGCCTAGAGAAGATCTCCCGTTGCGGACACGCGGCTTTGTCGGATAATTAGGAAACTTGTACGCCGCCCCCGCCAGCGTTAGACCCTCGAGGGTGTCGTATGGCTGGAAGAAAGTGCGATCGAGCTGAGACTAGTCAGCTTCGAGCTTTAGGATCGCCTGTGATAAATTCTAGCTGGTATTGTATTTTTTTATTTTTATTCTTTTTCAGGGAATTCTGGGAAGAATCGAATCGGTCTGTGGAGGATGTTGGGAGAAGGGTTTCGAAGGAGGGCTAAAAAATTTGGGGACTTCGGACCACTTCCGGTTCGCGAGTGGAGGCTTCGAGGCTGCAGGGTCGAGTAAGCAGAACGGATCCGGTGTTCCTGGCGATGTGTATTTCAGACTGTTCGACCGATTGTGGCGAAAGTTTTATGATGGCTTCGGAGTGGTGAAGTATCTTTTCGGAATTTTTTTCAACGCTTACTTCGAAATCATTTATAATGATCATCGTTCTATGAAAAATTAATTATGCGCATTAACCCTATGCGCCGATAGAGTTAATGCCTGCGAAACCATGCGAATTCATGCGATTCTTTTTTATTAAAAATAGGTTCATATCGCACCCTTAGAACAACAGTGTAACATCTCGTATGACATTACTATATAAGTTGTTATACTGTTGTTCCAAGGGTGCGATATATGAATATACATCTCCTTTTTTACATCAACTATTAAAAACCATCAATTCCGCGTTTTCGTTCCCCTGTGCGTACAAATCTTCCTAACACTTTGTTTGATTATTTATTGAGTCACGCATGTCGTAAAATCGTCGTGGGTATTTATTATCTCGGATAAAGTATAAAAGCAGTGGAGAGTGGGATATCGGAGGGGAGTTTCGAGCCCGTCGAGCTCCGGCAATGAGCAAGCATCGGGGTACGCTGCCCCATCCCCGGGGCCTTAAATATGTGCGCAAGAGCGGAAGAGTTGTACGACCGCGGGCGCGCGCGCGCGCGCGGGGGGACGCTAATAATTTAGCCCGGGCCACGCGGAGCCGCGCGTTAATTGGCTCGGGGCGATTCTTAAGTACCTCGCGAGCTTACTCCCGGCAAGACGCGTTGTGCACTTATGCATTTGACTCGGCTCTCGGCTACTCTCTTCCTCACCGCGCGTCGTGCCCGACTGCATAAAACCTTCGTCGCGGGTCCGGGCGACGGCAAAACGCAACTAAATCGTTGGCCTCGTTAACATGCGCGAAGACCCGCGAAGAACCGCGGAGAACCGCGCGAACACACACACACGAGGCGTAGGGTAAATCCTACCTCGTATATCCTCGTTTCTTCTGGTTATTCGCTCGAGAGCCCAAGAGGAAGAGAAACAAGGCCAAAGAAACAAAAAATGCCAGAAAAACGAAGCGCAGGGCGAAATTTAAACCCCCGAAGAGATAACGAACGCATGCGATATTGCAATGGGGCTCTCTTCTTGCGTCGAGATAGCATCCGCCGAACGCTGGCCCAACTCTACTTATTTTATATTTTGTTCAAACATTTTTTGTCCATCGATGTGTCCCGATGCGTTGGCTCAACCCTTTGCCGTTCGCCGACCGCGAACGCGCGGTGCGGGCGAAACGGTCGGAGGCGGAAGAGTGCGGAGCAGGGGCTGCTAGGAAAGCTCCCGAGAGGTTGTGGGACTCGGAGGTGGATAAGGTTATGGGCAGCCGGTTCGAGCGTTTTTGCTTGGAACGCCAAGCCTGAATTATCGATATTGGGTGAAGAGGGCTACGTGTGCGCGAAATACGCGCGTAACTTCCCGGACGGAGGGAACGCGGATGGGGAGAAGAGAACGGGACGAGGGAGACTGTATTACTCCGGAGTGAGGCTGAGAACACTTTCGTTGAAATTTGTAACTTTTTGCAATTATTATTATGATTACTAGCAGGTTGTTGTGGCTCGGACGCACTCGCTATCGACTTTGGAAATTAGAAACTGGAAATTTGGATTTCCGGAGATTTACCGGAAATACGTCCCTAACTGTCTGAAAACCTCATTTTTCGATCATAAGTGACGTCGTACCAGAAATACTGACGTATTTGCAATAATGACGTCACTTCTGGTAGCAAAATTCAAATTTTCATACCAGAAGTAAAGTATTTCCGGTATGAAGTCACTTCCGGTCGAAATCAATTCAAACACTTACTTAAATCAAATAAATATTTATTTGCGGGTGCCCATCAAATAAATCATTTTACCGGGTGTCTGTGAGGTGTCCATGAGAGTGTCTATCGGAGTGTCTAGTGGTCTTGTACTTTATTATGAAATAGATTGTATTTTTTTTGTATAATGTCTATCTCCATCCTTCGCGAAATCGGCAGTTAACTTTCCGAAGGATCTCGGTATATACGAGTTTGGGTTCCTTGCATTCCCTTTTTCACGGGCGTCGTATATCTGTACACTTTGGCCGTCGGCAGAGACTCCTGTCGCGCTCGACGATTAAGGAAAAGGGAGGACCGAGAAACAAGGAGAAAAAAAAACGAAAAGAAGAAGAGGAATAAAGAAATCGGAAGATGGCCAGTGGTGGCGGCGCGCCCGCGCGACTCGGTCCACCGCCTCCGGCTTGTCTCCTTAAACTTTATACCTCTCGCGATTTAACGTTCGGCGCCTACTTCTTCGCGAGGGGGATATACACACCTAACGGTGATTCGACCTACTCGAGAGACCGGAAGCGAGGGCGCGTGCGAGCGATCCCAACATCGACGACGACGGCGACGCGGAACAGCCACACCGAGTGATCGATCGAACGAGAACTTCATTTGGCGTCTCGAGTCAACCGAGCGGACCTGAGTGTCGACGTCGCCGGGCGAGTCTCCTCTCGATTTCTTTCCGATCCTCGATCGCCATAATTCTACCTTGTATGGCCAAAAGAATTTTAATATTTTTTTACTACCAAAAAAAAAAAAAAAATGGTGATCGGAATGGAATGGGACACCTCGAGATTTCTCTCCGATCACCGATCCTCATGCCCCTTCCTGACGTTTCGGACGATTTTTTTTTTAATTTATTTCTAGCCCTGTGCAGTCCGTCCGATTTTGGATTCTTTCCTGAGATTTCGATCTTTTCTTTTTACTACCAAAATTAAAATTATATTTTAAACTGTAGATGATCAATCTCGATCTTTTATATAATTTTTTTTTTTTATATTATGATCTTTTTTTAACTAAACAAAAAATAAATCATCAGGTTTGATTTTGTTTGAAAAAAGATCAAAATGTTAAAAGAAATTCTATATAAAAACATAGAATTCTTTTGATATTTCGATCTTTTTTTACTACGAAAAAAAGAAAAATAAAAAAGCAGAACACGATCAGTTCCGAGGTTGCGAAAGTGCGCGAGAGGGACACGCGTCCAGGGTGCGCAAATTCGCCGAGGGCGATCGTGTGCGCGCTCATCGCTGGATCTCAGTTGTTTCTCGAGCGAAGGTGGAGCGAGGCAATGCACGATAAAAAAAATAAACACACCGAAGAAGACGAGGAAGAAAAGAAGTGACGAAGAAGCAATGAAATCGGTGAAAGAGGGAATGAGAGAGACGGAGGAAAGAAACACCGATGGGATTATAAGTAATGCGCCGCAGCACGTGGCCCCCGGTGGGTCCAACTCCGGGTTGTCAAACCTGTTTCTTTAGCTCCGCGTCTCCCGTCGTCCTCGTCCTCTTCGTCGTCGAATAATGCTCTTGCACCGCGCCGCTCCTGCCGTTCACGATGATTCGGAACTTGTGCGGGTGCAACCGAAACGTCCACTCGCGCGTGCCCCCCGCACAGTGCAATCGAAGAAGGACCGATTTTAATACCGATTTTCAAACAGCATCCGGCAATTCGGCATTTAGCATAAAAATTTAAAGCATTCGCGTGGAGAAGAAACGGGAGGTTATTCACATAAGGTAAGAATCATACAGATTATATTTTTATGAGATTGTACTGATTCAAAAAAACCGTTTTTTTTTTTTTTTTAATCACGATTCTTCAGAAACACCGGAAGTGATAAGATTTAGAAAGAAAAATCGTCGACCGTAGAAAAAAAATGTGAGAGCATAACATTAAGGATCTTGAGTGAGTAATTTAAATACATTTTATTCAGAGCCATTCGAAGGTTATACATGCCGGTTTTAGGCAAAATGGGCAATTTTTTTTTATTCGCTCGATTGATTTTATATCGATTTTAGATTCATCATTTCCGACAATTCGGCATTTAGCAGAAAACGACATGGATTCAAAGGTCTTGAGCGAATAATTTTGATACATTTTTTCGGAGCCATCCAGAGGCCAAATATGCCGATTTCAAGCAAAATCGGCAAAAATGATATCTTTTTTTATTCGTTCGAAGCTTCACGAGATCCAAGTGCGCGAATCAATGATCTTCAACAATCAAATAAAAAGAAAAACGATTCACAAAGATCGCATCGGAGCGAGAAATAAACGTAGTCAAATCCGTCGATTTCTTTTTTTTTTCTCCTCTCTCGTTAATATCCAATTGCGGTAGCGGAGATCGGATGAACTTCGAAGACCTTAATCCGTCCGGCTCGTCGAGCGGGCAAGACGTTTTCGACTGCAGCACGAGGCGATCGGGAAGGCGAGCCAGCGCGAGGAACCATCGGGAGTATTATCCGAGTCTTAAGTCGATAACGGTGATCGGTTCGGCATATACGACCGTGTCGTTTCGCTTCTCGTTCCTCCATGCGGATGATGACGAGCCTTACGGAAGCATGTCACAGCAGAAGAGAACAGAAGGGGAGAGAAGAGAAGACGAGTACGATCGACCGTGAGGAACGAAGATCTTCGCTTGGGTCTCTCCTTGCCGATCGCGCGGGAGAGAGTGCATTATACACCGAGTTACCGTCCGGGGAGACGAGTAGTCCTACCATTAGGCAGTCAACCTGCAGGTTAATGGAAAAATTGAAGATAACCACGGGGGCCTTGCCGTGAGGCGAGGTGAAGAAGGTCCGGGACGACAACGACGACCACTCAACCGATTCCCTCCTTCTCCTCTCTCTTAACTCTTTCGATTTAACAACCGGGCTCTTACTCTTCCTCCGCCTCATGGTCTCTCGCTCTCCCACCGTATAGCTCAATTCTTACTTCGTAGAGAAGAACCGGGACGACGGGGATCGCCTGAGGAAAAATCGGCATACCCGGGTAAAGATTACTTCATCGAACTAGTGAAATATGAATTACTTTGCCATTAACCAATATTTTTTTAACTTCTTTGTAGAGAAATCGATACGCCAGGATGTGAGTAATAATTAATGATTATACGAGGTGCAATGCCGATTCGCCCAATGGTGTACCGATCGCAGCTTCCGGAAGCGGATGTTAAATACCACGGTTGGTAATAAAAACTGTAATCCATTTTTTTTAATCATACCGTTAAAAAATATATAATATTGGTGTACGGGACTGGAAGTTTTTATGCGAATACTGGTACATTGAATATAATGAACAGTAAATTCAATTATTAAGCGTGAAGTATGACTAAAGCTTTTAATACACTGTACAATAACTTTTCATTACAATTGTACATGATATGTAACATACCATTTCATGCATAAAAACTTCAAGTACCGGTACAAAAAATGTATACCTATTTTTTAGAGTGCATACCGATTTCTTCAACTTCGTGTTTTTTTACTTTTACGAAAAAGCAGCGTCCTCGCCGATTTGAGCTTCGAGATCGAAAGCACCTCGCTGGCGGGTAGTGTTTATTTTCCGTCGAAGGCATAAACCGCCGCGCTCCTCTCCCCGCGTAATAGAATGTTGGGACTTGTTAAGAGTATCCTGCCGGAGGGTTACGGGTATATGATACGAAGATTATGTGTATAAACCGAGGGAGAGGCCGGAGCGCCGGGAGAGTTAACCGTGAGCTGGTGTATCATTATTGGGTATGACCCCACCCGCGGGCTGATCTTTCCGAAACTGGAGCAGACCGCATTTCACATGTGAAAGGATCAGTCTTTCTCTCTCTCGGTGTTGAGCTCTGTGCTGCTGCCGTTGTTGCGTCACGGTATAGTTATTGACGTTATTTACGAGCCGGGAGAGGGCTCGCCGATCGGACAATAGTTTAACCACCGTGCATGTGTAAACCGCCGGTGAGTTTGCGCTTAGGATTCGCGCGAGATACGAACCAGCGCCGAGTGAAACGTCTCGAGTTTACGGACAACGGTCACGACAGTCCCCCAGGGCTTTTTCGGCGAGATTTGGGGTAGATGAAATTTTTTTATGACATCGTGAAACTCCCGACGAGGCGATCGAGAGCTCAACATGAATTTTGTACGATTAGGATTTTTTTAAAGAATTAAATATGACTGAATATAATTATGGAAAAAAGCCAATAACATGGAAATCTCTAAAAAATGGCACATCTGTGTTCAGGGTTGCAAAACGAACGAGGCTAACATTTTTCGAAACCTCGTACAAGTTCTCTCTTTTTTACTCCGCTGCGATTATAACCGCAAATTTCGTGATCGCTCTTGATCTCCTCGAACCGAGTACTTAATAGATCTCGCCAAAAAAATTATTTTCCCACACACCCCCCAGCTGCGGCAAAGCCATGAGATTCTCACTGTGCCTAGGCTACACTCGGCGCGTAACTCATGCCGCTGTTCCTTCTCGTAGTTAAATAAAAAAATAAAATAAAATAATAAAAAATAAAAACACCCCCCTACCAGAAGCATCGCACAAAGTTTCTCCGTTGCGGTCTTTCGTTTATGTTTGCAGCTCGTTCGTGCGAACCAGCTCTCGGTGCCACAATTTATTCGCCTATTCTCTGCATCGCTACCTGTTCCTGTGAGGGAACGTCCCCTCCTCCCTTTTTAGCAGCAGCAGCAGCAGCAGCGGCGTGCACCGTTCCTCCGAGCGCGTAAGAGTTTCCAGGGTAATCCCTCGGTTAGCGCGAGCCTCCTAGAGATACTTAAGCAAACACGTTGGCTACGAGCTCGCCGAGCGCGAATGGCTTCGCTGAGTTCGTACACTACGTTATTACGCTATAAATCGATTGGGGAACTCTGTGTATATATATATATATACGACTTGCGAATACACAGACACACGCATATATATATATATATATATATATATATATATATATATATATATATATGTGTGTGTTCACAAGTCGGCGTGGCTCACAGGAATTGATACTCATTCGATACTTCTCGCGCCATCGCCCGCGGCGAACTTTCATCCTCCAATCGTTCTTCCCCCGATCGATATACAGTACAATCGATCCTAAATTCTCTACGTGTAATAATCTACTTAATAGTTAAGTACGAGACCACTAATACCCGCGAAATTCGTTACTTAGGAAGATCGAATTTATTTATTTGTTTCATGATAAACAGGCAATGCCCAATTATAAGTGGTTAATCGGTAATCAGAGCGAACAGTATGTTACTTCAAATAAAAATTAAGATTGAATTTAATATTAAAATTAAAATGAATATAATAAGAAAGCATATTTTCATTTGTGTTCAGTCTATAGCTTTTCCTTGTCCCTTATACCGCCAGAATTACCCTTCGAAGTTGTGTCTCAAGGCTCGCAACGGCGCGCCCAGCCCAGGCTATAAGTCCAGCGTACAAATTACCAAAACGGGCGATACGCGGTAACCAGCTATGAACCGCGAAGTTGGCGCAACGAAACGGTATACACTACAAAAAGTTTGCACTTCATACAACAACTTATTGTCCCCAAACGTCTACAATTTATTTGTTAATTTTCCGAACGCACAATCCGGCTCTAGTATTAGAAACAAAAGTACAAACTAACATGGTTAATGACTATAAAATAAAAGGACGGGTTTATAAAAATTATTTTGATGAAACTTCCTATTTCGATTTTACGAAATAATTTTTTTACTTTATACCTCGAAAATTTCCGGTTTTCTGGATGTCCTAGTTCCTTCCCGCAATCGAACCAGTTGACCGAGAGCAGGAGAATCGAAGCCACGTCGAGAAGTTTGTATTTCGAGCTGTCGACTTACGAGAGTCTCTACTGTAAGATCTACCGAACTTGATCGGTGCTCGAGTCGACGATCGGGTGATTAGCGAATTTCGTTGACGATTGGCCCGGCGCCGATAGGTCATGCCGAATGTAATGTAGCGACGAGCATGTAAGCTGTATCGGAGGCAGTGCATGTTAAGTTAATAAGATCGGCGATCGATCGATACGTGGCCCGGAGAATCGATGAGCGCCGATGATAGAGAGATCGACGGGGTTTCGAGAGACTCGTGCTCATAGCGGCCGTGTTGAGACTTTAACTATTATATTGGGCCACGACAATCGATTCAACTCGGTCGCTCGTTCGATCGCGGCCGGGCACGCCGCGTGCAGATTAATTTAACTGAACGATCGAGAGTCCCTATTAGGCAGCCTCGATACTACGAGAACCCGATGCCGGAGCGCCACTAAATTTTTTAACGAATCTTAATTTACAAGCGCCGTTTGTAATTAGACTGTCTCGTGTGTCGCTCGCGTCTCGGTCGCCAGACTTAATTAAATCGTATTACGAGCGCGGCGCTCCGATCTATCGATGATCGAGAGACTTGCGTCTATCCGAAGCGCGGTCAAAAAGGGCCCCTTTTGTATCGAAAATTAAGTTCGAATTTACACTTTTTTTCGTAAAAGTAGACGAGAGTAAACGTCGCTTCTAGTCTCAAAATTTCACTTTTAAACCGAATGTGACGCCATATCACTTTCGGTTTAAAAGTGAGATTTTCAAAGCGGAAGTGACGTTACAAAGAGAATTAAAAACTTGTGAATTAAGGAACAGGAAAGTGGAATGACGAAGAGACTTTGCATCGACCACAAAAATTAAGAATATCCGACAACAGCCGAAGAGATCGAGACAGCGGAACGGAAGTCCCGTTCTTTCTTTCACCGAGGAAAAATTCTACTCCGGCCCGACATCTGTCTAGCTGACAATCTCTCCTCCCAAAGGACTCTCCAGACGAGTGTCGGAAAAGCGTGCCGGCTTTGGGAATCTCGTGCACGCGTGCTCCATCTATTTTCGTAACGAAATGGCATCCACACGTGCCAATGCGCACCAGCTTCCACCAAACTTCTTCCTCGTTTTTTGAGTCGGCAAGATCGTACCCTCTCGAAATTATCGGGCACGAAAAATTGTTGGGGTGACTGCATCTGTCCTCCGACGGAGTGTCAAGATCTCAAGTCTTTACTTATGCTCGGCGCGCTCTTACGCCCTGCGTCGATTTACCCTCCTTTCGGAAACAAAGTAGTCCCTTTCGGCGTACCGGTTCTATTTTCGGTTTCGAGGGGCAACTTTTCTCTCGACAGCGAAATATCTGTGTACCGTTTATTTCGTGCTCGAATTAAATATTAAATTTGAGCTCGAGCTCGACTTCCCGAGATATTTCCACACCCTTGTTTGAATGGAGCTGTTGCTTCGCCAAAAATGAATATTTTTCGACTCGGTTGTAATGAAATCGGTACGACAGAATGTGCCCAGCATGACTGTCAAGGTGGTATGCAGATCTAAAACCCTCAGGAATTACAGGCCCAGACACCTAAATGCTCCCTCCTTCGGATCCATGCGCGATACTCCGGGCTTTCGATCCAGAAAAAAAAAATTGAAATTCTGACTTAAATTTGTAATGTTATGTAATGTGCTTTATCGAGTCCTGGGAATTCTCCTCAATGGACCGGTGCGACACGGCAGAACAGTGCTACATGACTAAGGGTCGAGTTTTAAGACATTAGTTTGAACTTGAGATCGAACTTGAAGCACGCAATGAAGTTCGGGCCAAACTTGCATCTTAAGTTCAAACTAACGTCTTAAAATTCGACCCTAAATTAGAAATAAATAATTATAGTAAGTAGATAAAGCGTAAGTTAAAAAGACGAATCAGTACAGAGCGTGTCAAGCAGGGCGTAGTAAGCGTGATAAGCAGGGTAGGTGATCAGCATTCCAATCCACAAGAGGCACGTACAGAAAGATATCTCACAGCTAGCTAGCAAGTGCATAGAATTAAATAAAATGAAATGAGTTTATTTAAAAATTTGTATTAGATTAGAATTTGGGGCGATATCGTTTAGATCAATTTTTTCACGAGACGACTACCGTAAAGTTTGAGCTCTTTGTGGGGAAAGGAAGAATTTTCGGCTGGACCGCGCTTGCTGGTTTCCGTCCTCTGGGGTCTCCGGCGATAGGCTATAAAGTGGGACCAGGCCATGGAAGAGTACATTCATGCCCAGAAAAGCTTGGCGAGAGAGCCGCACAGCTCGGTGATTTACGGCCGCGGATGAATCATGCACGCCCAGCTCGAGTAAGAAGGCCCCTGGACAGCCATGTGTCGATGCCGGGAGATTACGAAGATCCGTGCCTGATACGAACGAGCGCGCGTGCACTCACCGGGTACTAAGAGACTCTCGCCCTCTCGTGTGTAGGTGTATGTGGGTGCCCGCCACGCAACAGCCGGACGGAGGTAGATTGGGCTACCTTTTTCTTTTTTTTTTTTTGAGCCATCGGAGACCCGGAGAAAGCAAAGAGCGTAGACGTGAAAGCACCTCGTGCGTACACCTTACCAATATCTCTCTCTGTGCGAGGACTCCGAAAATACTCGGCTACTCGGACGAGACTGATTGGGACGAGCTCGGAAGAGTGCAATCGATCCTCGTCAGGTTAAATTAACGAACGGAAGTTCCGTTTGGCCGCATCGTGGAGAAGTCAAACGTTGGTCGAGTGTTGCGTACTTTAAGTTGTGCCGTGTTATTTTTACTGACGGGTGATTAAATTGTAAAATTTTAAGGACCCGTCGGGAAAAATAAATAAATGAATTCTATGATGCGCGCCTAGCGCGTCTCCGCCGGCGCTTCGAGGTGGCGTATCTTTCGAACGGCTCGATGAAACGTTACGAAATTTTTACGAGGCATTCACGTGATTGATATCTCCGTTTGGGAATTTTTTTTTTTTTCACTTTTTTTACAAGCCAGTTCTCCGAGGAAAAAAATATGTTGCTTCGGGCTTCAGAGACGCGGAGGTTGAGGATAATTCGACGTACCTTGAAAAATGCATTCTATGTGCGTATCCGTGTCTCCCTCGAGTACGCGCTCGACCTGCGGGCGCGTGTTTTGGCTCGAGTTGTCCATCCGGCGGCACCTGGCGTCGAGTCCTTGAAACTCGTAGGTGCCCCCGAAGAGTTCCTCTCTCCTTCCGGATACCGGAGGCACCCACACGCGAGGCAGCCGGACACGACACTCGGACGTACTCGTCGCCGGAGATACCGAGTCTCCCCCGCAATTCGCTCCTGCAAAAATCCGGTCCGGCACTCGGCGAAATCCATTCGAAGCGAGAGCGAGCTACCGAGGATTACGCGCGCAACCGCGCATGCGCAGTGCGAATAATGGCTGCTGGCCCGACGAGAGCCAGTGCTTTAGTATGACGAGAAAATATTCGGTTGCGAGGCAGCGCGAAAAAAAGACTAAGCCTCAAGATTGAAGACGTTAGTTCGAACTTAAGATCGAATTTTAAGATGTTAGTTCGAACTTAAAATCGAACTTTGACCCGAACTTAAGTTTGAACTCAAATTCAATCGTAAGTTCGAACCTAATACCGAACTCAAATTCAATTGTCATTTAGAACTGAAGTCTGAAGGCAAATTCAATCGTAAGTTCGAACTTAAGAGCGATTTTAAGTTCAAACTAACGTCTTAAAATTCGATTCTTCGTCGCTGTGCTTTTTTCTTACATTTCATGCCTTGCCCTTCAAGTCTCCTTACAAATCTGCCGTTCTCCCTTGTATGTCTCTCTCCCGAGTTCGAGCGTTTCCTCGCATCCGGAGGCTCTTTCCTCGATAGTCGACACGTGTCCCACCAGCCGCGAAGTGAGCCTGGAGGGTGAGAATAATTTATTGCGAGAGGGTGGGATTAAAGGGCTCTCGAGGAGTCGAGTGCGCGAGACACTTTTGAGTGCACCGCCCCCGCGGCAAGATGCCTTACATCACTGAAACCGTAGCAATGAGATAACTCAAATTTTTTTTTTCTCGTACAGCTGGTCGACGAAATTTAATTTTTATAAATATATCATACATTCCAATAAATTAAAAATATGTACCAAAAATTGTAAGACATCGACCAATTTACACGAGCGCCATCTTCGAGTTTTCTAAACAAAGTGACGAGGTCGGAGATTTCAGCGATCATGAGTCAAAGATTTAACATTTTAGATCGACTTTGATCCCGATTTCGCGAGAACAGTTCTGCCCGAGCTCGATTAAATTAAAATACCAAATTTTTAATCATACCTTTTAAAAGCTTAAAAGTGTCTTCTAAAAAAAAACTAATAAAAAAAAATTAGAACATATCGAACAATTTACACGAATGGGACCTTCGAGCTTTCTAAACAAGATCACGACGCCGGAGAGATCAACGATCGTGGGTCAAAGATTTAACATTTTAGATCGACTTTGATCCCGATTCCGCGAGAACGGTTCTTCTTCCCGAGTCCTCCTCCCCCGAGTGGACCAGAGATCTTAATCGATCCCGCGAGGATCCCGAGGAAGGCGCAACGTGGGCGCCATCGTTCGATCGGCAACCGTAGATATCCTTCGCCCCACCGGCGATCACGACAGCCTCTCTAATTGCGGTATTATAATTACAAATTGCAACCGTTCATACAGTCACAGCGATCCACGTCGCCAGTGATCGGCAAATCATTTGATAAACAATAAAAGACATTTTTCTTTAAGTAAAATATATATATATATATATATCTACAGACGTGGGTAGATGATTGCGCAATTGAAACCCCCGTCCAGCAATGTACCCGCGACAGCCTCGACACGGGACTTCGAATTTGCATCCTTTCACCGTGGCAAATTTCTACTCGTGTAGAAACCGAAGATCGAACGATCTTTTCCGATCTTCGTGTTTCGCCGATCTTATTGGCAAATGTGCCGAAGCAACGAATATCGAGTGGCTCGATTTACTGTGCGGCAAAAACGAAGTACGTTCAAGGCACTTTTCGTGTACTTTTGGGGTTTATGTAGCGTGTAACTGAAAAGTTGGAGATTCCGTACACAGAGGGAGCGACACGTTTCGTACGTTTCTCCGTTCTCCGTTCTCCGTTCTCCGTTCTCCGTTCTTCTCCTCGCTTTAACGTGTTTCTCGTTCGCCGGTCGGTGAGGTCGAAACCCGGATTTTTTGGGGGCAACAATATCATTCGGAGGCACGGGGTGATGTAGTGGATCGAGAATCCGGCGAGCGTGGGCACGCGACATGCCCCGGGGATTCCCGGCCGCTCGGGAAGGTACATCGTGCTCATTTGTGCCACGGGAACCGAGATCTGTTAGTTCTGGCAGGCCCTGAGAGACGAAGAAGGGAACGAGATGTAACGATAAAGCACGCGGGAAGGTTAAAATGCAGAAAAAATAAGGGAGTCGTCGAATATAGTTGTTTCATATTAGCGTTTTATCTTGTGCACGGTAATTCGTCGTGCGTTTTGATTTTCCCGTGGAAAAGACGAACCCGCGGTTGGATTTAGAAAATTCTGCGCTCAATCGATGCGGTCCATTTTTGGGAATAAATCGAGCCCTGGTAGAGTCAAATTGGCACACAAATTCCCTCAGGACCTCCGCGGAATTTCAACCATGGTATTGTTAGCCATAACGTAGCGTTCGATTAATTTAGTTTTTTCTCTCATGTTTAGATCGCCAATGATACTATCTGTAGATTATTTTTGGACAAAAATTATATTGGATCTTCTGGTCCACACGTCAGTGCATGCCACAGAATTTTTTCAATTTTTTTTATCCCATCTAAGACAGATAAAAATACCCCCAAACAGAAAAGGTCCCTCTGCTCGACATGATTTAATTCAAAGGCATGATTTGCAATCCGTAATCCCGTACACCAGAACTCACGAGACGAAAAATAAAAAAAAAATAAAAGAATCTTCACCGGATGTATAAACTACCCAAGAAATCACGCGATTATAATATTTGCCTTTCGCGATTTAATTCTCACTTCCCCGAGGCTCCGGGACTCTCCCTCGCGGGTATCAATGATAGGCGTGTCTCGGTATTATACTAGATTATAAAACCTCTAAGTTTAACGCATTATTGCCGCTTAATACGAGTTTCTGTAATAATACACGAGGTCTCGAATTTCCCATTGAACGCTCGAGGGGAGGGGGGGCTGGAGAGGGGAAGGGGGGGGACCAGCCTACAAATTAATCCAACGTTATAATGCACAGATATATTTAACCGTCGTTCACGGTAACGCCTGACTCTAAGATGCTAAATTGATGCGAGCCTCCGCGAGTTTCTGACGGCGCTCACGTAGGATTATCCTCTGATTAAGCCAGCAATGCGCGAGAATAAGAGAGACGCTGGAGCCACCGCATCGCGTCCAGTATACGAGTTTTCGTTTGTAATCTCGCGAGAGGCCGCGATAGTGAACGGCGTACACGCTATTCTAGCACTCTCTGGCACTCTGCGGAGCTAGATCGCGTGCTCGGTGCGTAAAACCACTAAACGCCCGGGTGGTGGAACAGGACAACGAGGATGTGTATATAAGCGGCTAAGGTAAAGATTATCACGCGAGGTTCGCTGGAGGTTCTCTCCCGAGGGAAAGAGTCGTGTCATATCGTCGGGGGTATAAACGAGCGGAGGAGGAGGAAGAGGAGGAGGAGGAGGAGGAGGAAATGGAAATACAGAGAGGAAAGAACCTTCCCGACGCCCTCGCGTACCTGCAAGAGCCACTTTACGATAGTCCTGCGCAAAGTGCGTTACGCTCGACGTTGATTTTACCGGAGGGCACAGTCATTGGCACGGTGAACCAATCATTGGCCACTGTGGAGTTGAAATTATTTGTTGGGCGATATCCTACGGAGTTATTTATGCGCTACATCGGGGTAGATTTAAGGTCGAGTTTTTACCGATTAAGGGTAGAGTCGACTTTTTTCGAGGATTTTCAGGTGTAATAAACAAGATTTTTTAAATGTTTCTGATCCTTGCTCTGTCTTTTTTTTAATTTATCAAAATTGTATGCCATATTTTTCGCAATTTTGGGAATATCATCCCTCATTCCATCCTTTATCCCGACTGCCGCTTCTCCTCAGTACCCTCCGGTCGGTGGTCCAGCTCGAGCGGGCGATCGCGAAGCGTGCGTGCGTGTCTCGTCGTCTCGTCTTCGTGTAACTCCGAGCCATAGTTAAACTCCGTTCGCAGGAGTAGGCGAACCTCGCGCTCGGAACATAAGAGCACGAAGAGGAGGGCACGCAACAGTGGGTTTATGTAAAACGGCATTCCGCGTTGTGTGTCTACTCAATCCTTATCTAAAGCAGTTATATAGAGTCGTTGGGAGTCGCGCCTTCTTCAGAAGGTAATGCACGCCGCTCGTCTACCATCGTCCCGTCTCTTCCTCTTTCCGCGCGTACAGTCTGCAACTCGTTGCTTTCCTCAGCGCGCATAGCCGTCCCTTATTTCCATCCTCATCCTCTTTATTTTCTCCTCCGCCCTCTCCCCTTGTATTCTCATTCGCCGGGGTGTACTCGTTCCTCTCCGTGTCTATCAGCGATCGTCTTCGTTCCTCTTCCCTCGCCTCCATTTGCCCTGCTCCTTTATACTCTTACATACACACGTACAGCTTCGATCGTTTGCTCCAGCGGCGCAGCTTTTCTTCTTCTCTTTTCATGCCTCGCGTTTATCGCTTATTTCCCTCCCCCGGCGCTCCCCGGCTTTCTGCATCTCGACCTTCCGGCTACTCCTTATTCTCGCTCTATTCTCGAGTACAAACGAATACGGGGATAATTCTGTCTCGCTATTCGGCCCGTTTATCCTCGTTTCCATTGGTACGTACTAAGCCAAGCCGTACGGGTTGGACCTTACACACAGGTTGGCTATCGGAACCATGGCGGAAACTCCTCGCTGCTTGGTCGGGATATTCCGTACCGAGAGGTCCGCAATGGTGCTGCATCCGCAGACTTGTATCAACGTTCTTTCCAGCGCACCGCCAATGCGGCCTCCGAGATAGAGATATCTTCGCGCTACTCGCGGTACTGCGGACTAGGAAATACCGTGCAACGGGTCTCTCAGCACTTTGTTGCACACTCCGATTGCAAGCACTGGCGAAAGGGGAGAAAGATTGATGACTGAATTAAACGGCAATTGAGATATCGGGGAAGCGAAGGCTGGACTCGAGGTCAAACTTGCGATCGATCCTGAGCAAAATTTTACATAAAATTCCAATCCCAAATTGAGGTGTAACTTTAGTAAAAATGTTACCAAACTCGAGTTCCAACTTCGCTTCAGCTTGAGATCAAACTTCAGTTCAATTTGAGGTCAAAATTCATACAAAATTCAAGATCAGACTTCACGTCCCCCCAATGAACGGAAACGGCTGTCGCAGGCTCGAGAAATACTTTTCCCCGGTCAAAGGTAAAAATGAATATACACCGACGTATATTTCCTCGGCGCTCGGTCGAATAATGCGAGGGATCACTTCATAATTTAATTCTCCCCGGTATATAAACCGCGCGAACGCGATTTTAATGAAAGGCGTGCGAGCTTTTATTTAGCCAAAGGCTTCCGGATGAGAGGAATATATTATTCTCGGCTCATAGCCGTGACCGCTCACGGCAATAATAGTCCAAGTGCATGCACATGCACACCGGGCGAGCGGCTGAAACGGGCGCTGTTCGTGCCCCGTATACCGCAAGCAAAATGGAAAAGAAGTTCCAGATTACTCTTAGCGCGTAGTGCAACTTTAGTGGCCGTCGTAAACCGGTATGTATCTTTAACCGCTCCGGCAACACCCACGCAAGGAGCGTATACACTCGGCGAGATAGTTCCTCGAGCACGCTTGCGTTACTATCCTAGAGCGATCTGCCTATCAACGGGTGTGAAAAATCGTTTCTGCCAACACTCCTCGCGGTCCGCGTTCGCGTGCGCCCCGGAGCTCGCGCGTGCGAGCCTCGAACAGCGATGAGGACTCTCTCGGACCGGTACGGACTACCATAACGCCGCGCGCTTGTACACACACCGGCCGCGAGAAGCTCCGACGCTCGACGGACTAAACGCGATTAAAACCCGACTCGATAAACACCGAGTCCGCTATTCAACCCGTGCGTCTGCTCGCTCCCCCGGCAAACACTCGGATAAAATCCACCACGGTCATATAAACTTTACGATTCAATTACAATAATTTGTAAGGATATATACCATTCGGTTCGCGGAGCCTTCGGGAGTTGAAGTTCTGACGGGGGACTGAATAGAGCGACCTTCAACCTCCTCGGAAGAGGGTTCGTTGGTCATTTTATTTATTAAGGTGGTATCGCTGGATTTTTTTTTGGGTCCAAAGTAGAAATGAGGTCGGTTAAGCGACCTTAACCCTGACGCTGGTGATTTTACTTTGGTAAAGTATCAGTCGCTGAATTTAATTTTCTTGGGTCAACAGCTTAAAATGAGAACAAGGCCCCGGACGTAACACTCTGAATTTTTTTCCAGGGGACTTTTTTACGATTCAATTGTGATCGTTCCAAGGATGTATTCGATTTCCTCCGCACAGCGACCCTTCCAGCTCCAACGAGATTCAAGTTGTCGGTAAGAGTGCCTCAGCTATCATCGTCGAAAGTATCGGTTCTTTTTTTTCACACGAAATAAAGAATCGGGGAATCGAACGGAAGAAATTTCCGAAGGCCACAGGCTGGTCAAACAAGTTTGCCAAAAAATTAACGCCCTTCCGGGCCCGAGGGATTCCATTGCGCAAAGGCAATAGATGGCAATGAGAAGGATGAAGGTTTCCTCTTTTTTTCTCTCTTACCTTACAGGGTAGGTATTAGGTTTATATGCCGAATAAATAAACACGCAACTTTTGGTTCTGGATGCGGCACCACCTGTGCGTCTTCCTCGGGGTCGTCCGGGCTCTACCGGATGTGCCATTGAGGGTATTGTGGGTTCTCGTGGGCGGGTGTCGCACGCTGCGAGGGTCAACGAGATTTTAAATGGAATTTCAACTGGCATCTCGAGCAAGTGAACTGACCAAGAACGAAAGATGCTGAGCCTCGGGAAGCACAAATTGCAGAAGCATCTTCGGACTCGTGGAACATCGGCGGAACGTATTGTTGAAGGTGAAATGCGGGCAGTAACAAGGGAAAGGGCAGAAGGAGAAATCGAGTCTCGGTAATGGGATTTTCCCGTAAAATCTTTGTCGCCAAAACATCTCGTCGATCCTCGACGACAATCGTCTCTCCTCTCTCACCACCGGCTGCGTGGGATTCCGGGGACTTTTTTTTGGCTTTCGTAAAAGTCGTTCCAAAAAATCGATCTTTCCGCGGGGTGGGAATTCAGCAGGAAGCAAAAATTCCGTCCGTGTCTGGGAAAAACTTGAAATTTTTTTAAAGAAAACGAACATTTTCTAAATTCTATGTAAAGACTTGAGAGGAATTGAAAAAAAAAAGTAATAGCAGGGTAGTTTAAGACTGAGACTGTACAATCGTGCTCTCGTAAAGGAAATGTTCGAACTAAATACAATTATTTGAAAGATGTTACAGAATAACTGCATCAGCGTATTTCCTCACTACCCGAGAAAAACATTTTTTTCGTAAAAAAAAAAACAAAAAAAAAACAAAGGCGCGTGCCGTTCGATAATTTCGGACACGGTCATATTAATGAATTCGTTCTACTCCGGAGGCGAGGCGAGGGCGCGCGTGGACCGTCTGTCGTGGGGGTGGATTCGACGACGAGAAACCGGCGCCGCGGGTTAAGGCCCTTGCGAGGCGCGTGGTCGGTATTTCACGGTTTGCCGAACGAATTAGCCATTAATTTACACCGGTGTAACATCGTGGAAACTTAGAATCCATAAGGCCATAAGGATGGTATCGTGGGTTATACCCAGTACGAATATAAGGACCCGAGGGTGTGCCGGCGAAGGTAACGAATAGTGAAAGAAAAAGGCCACATGGCGCGCGCGTAGATCATTTTTTCGGATAATATTTTCCCTCGGAAGACGATTTTTAAAAAGCCGATTTAATCATTTATGTATAAAGCTACTCAACGGCACCACTTACGGCATCTACGGCTTCATCCTTCATTTCATATTTCCTATGCTTCAGAGATGAAGCAAAAAAATGTATAATTACGCCGAAAAATAAAAATTCCAAAGAATATCAAAGGGCTTATTTCCCAAATTTTCAATAAATATCTCTTGGTAAAAAAAATCAGCCGCAGCAACTCGACGTCGATGCGCAACTTCAACCCAAACAGGATCGACTCCCCGCTTATCGCGCCTTACAATTTACGTCCTCCCGCGTGCGAAATATGTACCGCGAAGAAATCCCATCTCTTATCGGCATTCGGCATCGGTGATCCACAGAGAACGAAATACCCCTCGTAAACACGCGAGGAAACAAGAAACAAACTCAAACGAACTCCGAAGTTTCCCAGGTGCAACATAATAAAATATAGAAAAAGTAAAATAAAAAAAAAAGAAGCCTCGTCCCGTTCGTTTCGCGCCTCACTCTTGGATGGTTTTCGATGCTCGAAGCGAGAAGTGGTTCGCAAGGGGTGAAGCGTCAATGAGCAGGGCGTCTACGAGATCATAGTTCGCTCTTCCTCTCCCTCCGCAGAGAGAATAAGAATTACGGGACTCGTAACGCGGTTACCGTTCATGGAATGCCGTGAGTGGTATAGTTATGTTATGCGTCGGTATAGTAATAGTAGGTGCGAAGGTATTGGGTACCCAACGTATGTATAGTAGGTACGCCGCTATAATGAAACTGGCTGTATCTTCTGGTCTTCCCGCTGGAGGTTAAACGCCGGTGGTCCAGCGGGACGAACGGCGGAAGATCTCTATCGCACCTGTGTATATGAAGCCGCGGACGCCTCGTAAAAATCAATAATTACGAGGAAACTTATACGAGCCGTCAGGCTGGATGGACCGCGTGCCAGCGCGTGGAAACTGTAGGATTTAATCCCGGTTCCTCACCTTTTTGTATATATGTATATATATATATGTATATATATATATTTATTTATTTTTATTTAGCTACCTCTTACCCATTAATAATCACTCGCGGTCGCGCAATCGTTCGATGCTCTTGTTGTTTGTAGTTCTTATTTTTTTGAATTTTTAAAAAATTGGTTTTTACTGCATCGCCGCGACGGATGCGGCATCGTGAATATACACGGACTTTTATAACGCGAGAGGGAAACGTAGGTTCGAGGTTCGACCGAATGGAGGGTAGAGATGGAGGCTGCAGAGCGGCGTTCGTAAAATGACGATGGGAGGGAGAGATCGTATGAGTATTAGAGAGGTGAATAAAAGGAGATATGGAATAGATATGCGAGAGAGTTTTAAGAGCTACCGGTTGTGATGATTATGAGTTAAGAGATTCTCCTCGAGCACTCTCGTCTTCATCGCTTTATACGCTCGGTTTATGTCCAGACACGGCGAGAAGATAATAATCCTCGTGTGAGCTGAGATGTGTACACTCGTTTTCCAATTTAACATTTATTGGCGTCGTTATTTTATTGGACATTTTCTTTTTAAAGATTTCCGAATTTGTTTAGATAAAACCGTGAGTCACATCTGTTTTATATAAAAATATATAATCACATATATAATCACAAGTTTTACGGGAAAACGTAACGTCCAGTTTGTAAATCTTGGTTGTTGACCGTAAGGGACGTTTTCCCGTATGAAGTCACTTCCGGTCGAAAATTGTGATTTCTGAACCGGAGGTGACGTTTTCCCGCGTGACTAACTTCCGATCGGACGTTTCAAAAGTGAGATTTTCAGACTGGAAGTGACGTAACAGAAAAAAATGTTGAACAATTTTTTTTATTCAAAGTTCCCGTACAAGAAATCTTCGTCAACCGTCCTTTTTCCCCACCACATCCGAATCAGTGTTTCCGCCGCGCCTCCCTTATCGCCGACCGCATCGCCGTAAAGTCTCCCCGGTAATTTTTCCTCGCGCCGTTTTACGAATCCTCTCGCGATAGCTCGCCCGGCGTTACGAGCCGCTGCGGAGGTGAGGCACCGGCCGGGTCATTACGCAACGAGATGCGGCAAGCGAGATAGAAGACATTACGAAGAGAGGCTCGAAGATTGAAGGCGAAGGCGCCGCCGCGGCTCGACGGCCCTCCCCGTGTGTGTGCGAGGGAAAACAATACCATCTCGCATACTCCGCGCCCGAACAGGATATGGAACTTGAGAAGAGTTGGCCGCGCGGCGCTATTCGCTGCTTCTGCGTTTTGCTGCCGCAGCCGTAAGAGATGAGAGAAGCTGAGCCGCGACGATGATGATCGCCCGACGGAGCAAGTAGAAGACGTACGCGAAGCGTCAGCCGAGCAAAAGTCCCGGAGATATGAGCACCGCACCGACCCGTAACACTGTCTTTCACTCCTTCACTTTATTTCTTCTTCTTCTCTTTACACCCCCCCCCCCCAACCCGCCCGCACATCTCCCCCTCCCCTAACCCATTCCCTTTTGCGAGAGATGATGCGAGTCTCTCCCTCCGCGAAGATCCCGGATAAGATCCCGGCGCCGTGGGTGGCCGGTGGTCATATACGCGCCACTTAAGCGCTCCGAGGTGGAGGCCCGTACCGAGAATACAACGAATAACGCGAATGTAACGGATATCATTGCGTTACTCGCGTAAGTGTGCCGCTGGTCCATTACGAACTTTTCGCCGATCGATTTTTACAGCCTCTCGAACACGAGGATCCGCTTTACAGCGCTCGAGCGGGAGAGCGCCTTAACCCTTTCTCGGATTTACACGACGCCTTTTTCGGTACTTTTACGAGCGTGGTCGGTAGCGCGATGGCCGGTGGGATTTATTTTTTATTTTTTTTATTTATTGTTTTTCTTTTTGAGGTAACGAGGCAATGAAAACGAGAAAATTGTACGGAGGCAAGATGTTGATGTGTGATATGTGGAATATATTTTGGAATTTATTGCTATGAATATAGACGAAAAAAATAATAAATGTGTTATTAAAATTTTTTAATTTCATTTGCTCCAGAAAGTTCAGAAAAAAAAGACATCGGCAAACTGATAGTGAAAATATGGGAAGGGGATATCGTTAAGAATAAGGAAAATTCTTATTTTGAGTTTTCGACAGTTTGTTACTTCGGTTTAGTTTTTGGTTGTTACGTACCTTAATTTTCGTGTTTTCATCTTATAATTTTTATTTGTTATTTTTTATTTCTTTGTTACTCGACGTTGTATTTTTTAAGACACCGTGATCTTAGGCGGGTGGACCAGGCCACGAATAAACGACACTATCTATCAATCTAAAATAGATAAAATAAAAACCACGATTTTCCCGGTCGGAATCTCCACCGACGAATGTCCTCAGTTTCTTCGAGCGAGATCCGGGCCACCTGTGCCCGGCAAACGAGCAATAAATACCGGTATAATAATCCCAGAAGGACCAGTAAAGCGAGGAGCGGGAGTAGCCGAGGATATCTGAGATTCGAGCAGGTTGAATGGAACCTGCCAAGAAAGCGGCATATAATTACAGGATATTTAGTGTGGGCACTCTAGGGTGCGCACCTGTAAAGATCTTCGAGTGGCGATCCACCCTCTCCGTGTCTTCCTCTCTCGGGCGTCTCCGTCTTTATTCAATTTCCACTCATTTTTACCTTCCTCATGGCACTGTCTTCATTTGTCTCTCTCTATCCTGCACACTTCTCGTTCTTCTGATGGGCGCTCTGCCGGATCGTCGAGGACGAAGGGACCTCACCCCGAGGGCCAAACAACGAACGAAATGGCCGAGCGTAGGCGAGTGTCCGGTTCCCTTTGTGTCTGCTACCTGTCTTAAGACATCCTCTTCAGCGATCTTTCCCCGTCCTCCCGTTCGTATCCTTCGTTCTGGCCCGAAGACCACAGAAAATATAATCTCGCATACGGTGGCGAAGAAGTTCTTGCGCGCGGAGAGGCGGCGGATGGTCCGTTGCCTATAACGGAAGAGGCTGAAGAAAAAAGGGAGATGCGATGGGCGCGAAGTGAATGAAAAGAATGAGATATATAGAAAATAAAAGGAATGAAAAAAAACGAGAAATAAAAGAGTGTAGCTCCTCTATTGCCGGATCTTTTGATAGCACGGCATTCCTGACCATCCGTCAGACATTTGATAGCTTCACGTGGGTGAAGCGGAATTCTTCTCGCGCGTATTCTATCCGTTGTTTTTTTATTTTTTATTTTTTTTTCGTCTCGTTACCGCATGCAGTTTCTCGCGACTCGCTTCGACGTCGAACTCGACAACGCCAATATCTCGGATTTTCCGCCGAAACAATTTGATATTTTGGAGACATATTTTGGATTATCCATAGTGTGTCCATAGTTTGTGGAGAAAATCTTCCACTACCATTCATTAATTCTCAACAATTTTTTTAACAATGTATATATAAATATAGATATAAATTTATGTTTGATACATTAATTCGTACAAAAGTCCCGCATGGGTCGGATTCCGGAAACGGCAGCCGATTTCATACGGGTTGCAAAATACGTCGTAAATAGTCGAACATTTCGTACTTCCGGAATGCACTTCCGGGGCAAGCGTCATGAGGGCGTGCTCGCGGACGACATATTGTTCACGAAAGGGCGCATTCATCCAGCGCACGCCCATCCACTTTATAAACGAACCCGGCACAAATAGAAACGTACGCGTGTAACGCGTTCCTCGCCGCTCGGTTAATATATTTGTAGATCGCGATGATAAGAAACATGCATACAGCTCCGGCTCTGTCTATCCGCGGCCGTGTTGGCTCCGAACGGCGCGCGTTGCGTTACCCTTGGATCGCGCATGCGCGGGCCGCGCCTGCGCAGACTGCGCATGCGCGGTTCGCCAAAGCGAAACAGGACTTATGTACACGGGGTTTTGTATACTAACGAACACGTATAAAACGTTTTACATCGAGAGGTAACATCGTCACGAGTCACACAGCAGAACCACGGAGGACTCGCGTTCTCGCGTCCGCCATGTGGCTTGAACGCTGGACGCGCGCTCGCGGAGACGGCATATGGGCACGCGCCCAAGATCTGATAAGCCGGTAGCTTCAATTGACTGCAATCATCCCGGGGGTTAGATATTAACTCGCCGGCAACGCGTTGATTCGAGACACTCACCCTTCACTCGCCCGATGTATACGAGTCCCGTATAGCTCGACTGACCTTAAGGGGCGACTTTGACGATTTCGGGAAAAAGAAACGTGTTTAATTTTTTTAACGTCACAAAGAAATTGGGTAAAAAATTCCGGGAGTTAGATATTAACCCTCGATATTAAAGGGTTAGATATTAAACCGTCTGCCGTGTGTTGATTCGTTTCGTTTGAGAGCTGGACTGACCTTAAGGGGGCGGTTTTATCAATTTTGGGCAAATTTTAAAGAACGTGTTTTATATTTATTTTTTATCATTATAAAGAAATTGTATTAAAAAAGCCGGGGGTTAAATATTAATCCGTCGTCAACGCGTTGATTCGAGACATTCACCGATCACTCGTCCGATGTTCACAGGTTTCGTATGAGAGCTCGACTGACCTTAAGGAAGCGATTTTGATCGTGTCGCGCAGAAAATAAAGAACAACGTGTTGTTTAAAAATATTTTATCGGTAAAAAGAAATTATATTAAAAAATTCCATGGATTTGGTTGTTGCTAAAGAGGGGCTCGAATAATGAGGAACGGAGGTATTGTGCAGTTGTAGGAAAATTAACGTGGTAACGAGAGCCTGCAATTGACAAGCTTATCACCTCGATCGGAAATTCAGGGACAACGGGTTGGGAAATACTGTTTGTTGATTCAGAATTTTGGGGCGACAGGAAGCACGGGGTGTGACGCTGATTTTCGTGGTAACGAGAACCTGCAATCGACAGATTTATCGAGATATATTTATCGGTGAGAAAGGAAATGCTAAGGACTCGGCGATCTTTTTTTTCTATGATTGAGAGAAGAGAGCAAAGGGATATTGAAGGTAAAAGAAAATAGTATTAAGCATCGGTAATTTAAGGGACACAACAAAAATTTAATAAATCAAATATAATAATAATACATATATGATATACAATATTCCTAAATATTTCAAATTTAATTTAATCAAGATGTTTCACCGAGTAGATCGTTTTTACTCCCGAAACTATTTTTTTTTTTTCAGTTCCGCTATGAGTCAACTCTTTTCGGGATGAAAGGAACAAAAATTCACTGCCACTTGTGGTTCACCGCTCCTCCGGATTCCCGCAAATTAATGTTCACCAATTAATCCTAATTCAACGACAAGCTCGACTGTACTGGCCGTGCTTTTTTTTCCCTCTTTATCCTCTGTCATCATTTTTAAACGAACCCGCGTCAAATTACACGGGACGATCGGTCGATTGGATAATAGTACGTGATACGCACGGGCAACAGTGGTCTCTTCGTCACGGCTTCTCGATCGGCCGCTTCGAATCAATTTATTTAATAGGCTCCAATATGCTGTACAAGACCGGCTGCGCGTTTTTGTTTTCCAAATTAATCGAGGGCCCATTACCGCGTTAACCCGTATCGAGCTATATTCGAAGGGTTCCGTGCCTGTGTTTTTTTTTCTTTTTTATTCTGTCCAACAACCAGCATCGGAGTCAGATGGCACGAGTTCAACACGCGACATACCGAGGCATGTCGCGCGCCCGATCGCAGTCACTCGACAGCTAAAGCATTTAATTTTCCCGTTGCCACGACAGACCTACAGCAAATTAATTCAGTTCACAAACAAACTGCTACGAATCATTCCAATATACTCATATTTTAATTTGAAACAATTGGGGTCAGATTAGATCTAACTTTTTTTAGTAACCGAAAAAACTCGCTATGTCCAAAAATAAAAAATAAAAAAATTATGATCGATCTTCTTTTTGCTTCTCAGGTAAACTTTTTTGCGACAACTAAAGCATTTAATTTACCGTTGCCACCACAAAACTCCAGCAAATGAATGCAGATTACAAACAAACTGCTAGGAATTATTCCAATACATTTATATTTTTATTAGAAACAATTGAGGTCAGATAAGATTTAATTTTTTTTTAGTAACCAAAAAAACTGGCCATGTCCAGAATTTTTTTAAATTAAACAGTAGAACTTTTTTTTGTCATTTCTTACTCTCCTCGAACAAAAATGTGGGAAATAATAAAGAGAGAAAAGAACGACGAGACGTAAATACTGCGGCTCAAAGCCTCAGGCAATTTGCGCCAGTTTTTTTTTCTTGTACATAAAAAATCAATGCTCACCATTGGAATTCCATTCTTGCAAACGAGTAGGCGCCCCGAGACATCTCCATATTTTTCCAACAGAGGCTCAAAATACTTTCAAACAAGTTGTCGAACGCAGCGTGGTGTATCGACGAAAAAGGAAGAAAGAAAAAAGCTCCCGTCGATGGGAACAAGTTTACAAGCCAGCGAGAGGTTGCGTAGATTTTTGGTCGAAAATCCCACAGTCGGGTGCGGGGGAGTAGATCCGAGCGGGGAAGAAAAAAAAATAAAGAGTGGAGAAGAAAGGAGACACAATGCACCTTGCATTGTCGGCCCTGTCAAACCCCGGGGGTTTTTCTTCGAGGGGTCTTAGCGATGCGATTCCAATCGTAACGAGATTATTGTAGGCGTTGAGCCATGGAGAATAATGCAACGAACGGACAATAAAGAGAGAACCTCGAGCGAGCGATCCATCGAGAAATGAAAATACAGTGAAAAATCGCCCCGGGGAGGGACATTCCG
This sequence comes from Stenichneumon culpator, assembly GCA_964017025.1. Lineage (NCBI taxonomy): Eukaryota > Metazoa > Arthropoda > Insecta > Hymenoptera > Ichneumonidae > Stenichneumon > Stenichneumon culpator. The sequence continues at coordinate 10,228,300 of OZ024779.1, read as the reverse complement.
AGTGTTGGCAAACTCTCTCGTTTGTCCTGTTTTTCACTCACGCGAGAAGCTTTTTTTTATTTATTTTTAACATCTTTTCTTCGCAACGAGACTGTCAAAGCACCGGAAGACGCCGCGCGACAGGTACAAAGATGTATAATACGGTAGGAGAGTAAATAAGACGAGGAAATAGCGGACACGCGAATGCGGTATTTCCGGGAAGAAAAGAAACATTTTTCTAACGAGAATGTAAACGAAAATCTATCGGGAAAATACATTTCTCACAATTTCGAGTCCCCTAAATCTCAAAAGCAAAATGTAAAAGCACACTATATTATCAAATTTTTTTATCGTTACATTTCATCATAAACAAAGTTTTGAGAATAAAAGAATGGTTCGAGAAACCATTTTGCTTCAGAATTCAATAAAACTTGGATTTGACGTACCCTCGAGGTGCAGCGTTTTGTGCAGCACGTCCAATTAATTCAATGAGTGAATCAGCCGAGTGCCTCAGTGTTATCCCCCCTTGACCTCTGTCTTTACCTGCAGGGTGCGCGTGCTCCTATCTGTAATACGGAACGTTTTAATGATGAGCTCTCCCCGTCCGGTGCCAGATGACTCCCGATGACTATCTACCCTCCTGCCACCAGCAGGCGTACACCCCCATGGGCGTTCAACCCCTGCCGGGTCACCAACTTGTGGACAGAGCACGTGCCACAGACGATATACATATGCGATTCACGCACGCATCACCGTTACAGCGCCACATGTGACCTCCGCGCAGTGCACGACAGCTCGTTACAGCTTGGTGTGCTACCCCCTCGTCTCCCCCAATGCGTTGCCCTCCGCAGGTTTCCGACACCATAAGTGTTTGCCCGAATGGGGGAATTCGCCGTATCGCGATTCTTGATCTGATGGCATTTTTTTGCAATTGAAATTCATCGAGGTTCAAAGAGTGCTCTCAGTCATCTTCTTGCATGATCCGTAGTTGCATTTCCTTTTGATATTCCCAACGTAATGGTACTGGTAAGAAGCGGCCCAGTTTCCATCATCTTTAGCACGGTGAAGGCGGTTTTCCATTATTTCTGGCCGGTTTGTATTTAACGAAAACTGTGTTTATTATTAGTACAAATTGCGTTAATGGTAACGGTAAATTGTGATAACGTTTATTGGCACAGCGAGAGAAACTAGGCCCTTTTTGTTAGGTCAGAGTTGAAACGGACTGGGAAACTCGTGAACATCAAGAGTGTCAACATATGCTGTCTCCCACCCAAGAAAATCCCAATCTGTCGGCCAGTCTCGAAAGTTTCCGACATTCGGTGCAATCTCGAGTCCGGGGAAAGTCCGACCAAGTGTCTTTCGCGCCCGGTCCAAGCAGCTCGGTCGGCACCCTTTGCCCGACTATTTTTTTCATCTCACTCCAATCGCTCCGTGCGTCACGTGGCGCCGATCCACGTGGCTAACTAGCGCGGACCGGGCCGGCACAGGCACATTCAGCACACAGCTGTATCCCTTCGAACGGGACTAGAATTTTGTCGTTCGCGATACTTGTGAATGACGAACGTTGCCGATATGGCGGTCGCGGTGATTTCCCGTTGGTATTGGTAGCTCGCTTGTTGTGCGTGAAGTCTGTCGGTCCGTCGGTCGGTGCCGCCTTGATCTTTCCCGTTTGCTCACTCATGGCGGTTCTGTTTCCTACACCAGGCTGGAAACTGTGGGCGTTTCGACAATCCTGGCCAACGGACACCGAGAAAGCTCCGGTCAGAAACACGCGCGCACACATCGGCGCTGCAACCAGAGAAACAACAAGGCGATAGCGAACCAAAGGAATCATGCAAGCCAGTGCATTGCTCGGGGTGTCGGTGTTATTGCCAACGCCGTGGGCCGTATAGACGTACGTTTGTCGTGCGCGCACGGCCAAGTCAGAGAAACGAGAGCCGCAAATGGGACAGGTTGCTGCCGGAGCCTTTGCAGGCCCTCCCTGGCATTGATGCATAATTGTGTGTATATACCTATGTGGTATCGCAACCAACCGTCCGAGAGCGCACAGCCTCGGCGCTCGTGAATGAACGGGAACGACGATAAATCGAGTGGAAATTAAATCGAATCCATCGAGCTGTCGATAAACACCGACAATCCACCCTCGTAATTATCTGCGGATATCCATATACACACGGTGGTGATTATTCGACGATGGTTCTACACAGCCTCTTGCCATGCGCGCTGCTGTTGCAGGACGGAGGACAGAAATTGAATGAAATGAGAGGAGGAACGAAAGAGTTCCAACATGGTAAATGGTCCGGAGTCCGCGAAGAGAGAGCTCTATTCAGCGGAGAGTCCCTGGTACCGGATAGTCAGCGGATATGTTGGTATGAATCGCTGAGGTGTGTACTACGCGGTTGTCGAATGCCCACGCTCGTTTATACCATCGTCGCGATTCCCGAGGTAGAATGCATGCACGAGTAGCCGGGGATATCGGTGGATATACGTGTATGGGATTCTTGGCTCGATTGCTTTGAGCCGATTTATGGACGGATTCCTCGTTTGCAAAGCTACGCAGCCCGGAGTCCGTGGAAAATAAACGTCAACCTGGTGTGTATTATAAACGAGATATATATCTCTCTCTGGTTCTTGGATAATTAGGTAAGTGTGTGTAATACATCATAATCAAGATGTGATTCATGAGATGTGAGAGGCTTGTCAAACAGATTGTCGGATATGTACGGGTAGCGTTGGGATTTTCCCAAGTGTCGGTGAGGTCAGTGTGTCGCCACGATTATTGGATCAAAGTCCGGGGAAACTGTAACCATGCCAGACTTCAATTGTCCGACACCTACTTGGCTTGAGTATCGCGACAAGCAAGCAGTACCGGTTAACGGACGAAAGGCTGCGGGTTGAGGGTCGATGAACGGCGTCAAGATTTCAGTCGTATTTGGAATACGTCAAGATTTTTCGGCCACGCTCCGAGACATCTTTGATGTATGGTATTCCAAGGCCCTTAGAGTGCTTATTATAGCAACAACCCCTAGAGCGCGGTATGATCGGTGTCTCGTCTGATTATTTGATCATAGTCCGGGGAAACTATAACCATGCCAGACTTCAGTCGTCTGACACCTACTTGGTCTGAGGATCGCGACCAGTAAGCATCCGCGTGAAGCAGTCCTGATAGAATTACATTTGGGAGAAGTCAAGTTTTTTCGGCCAACCTCCGACACATTTTTCCCCTCAGTCGGCCTGAAGAGTGCCATACTGGCATTTTAGACCTCTGCCTATGTAGCGCCATGGTACCGAGTTGCCTGCTCCAACTGACCCCGGTTTCCTCACTTCAAATGAAATAACACAGGGAGAGCAGTACTTACTCCCATTAGATCATCTTTGACCGATCAATCTCAGCACCGCCCATGCTTATCCGTTTCCACATCTGCACCATTGTCCGCAATGACTCAAGCATCACGCCGGATTTCCGAGTGCTGCACAGGTTCACGAAGGCGCACGGAGCGGTGGATCGAATATACGTGCTGGCGAGTCCCGAGTTGTCTCGTAAACGTTCTAATCTACCCTTGGTCCGGACGGTCGCGACCGGCTCGCCAGCTACGGAATACGAGAAGAAGTGGTGCTCGTGCACCTCGATCCACAAATTATTCTTCGTGTAGTCGGGCGTGTAGAACGATCGAGAGGGGGAGAGGGATAAGGAGCGCCGGCAATCCTGCAGGCTCCGTTGGGCCGGTGCATCGGGCACCTCGACTCGTTCCGAGAACCCTGCGGAGTGCACGGAGAGTAAAGAGTGCAGCACAAGGAGGGAAAGAAACCACCGGTATCTCTCTGTCGTCTCTGCGAACGTCTCTTCGCGCGTCCTATCCGACGAAGGGACCGTATGCCACGATCCGAGCGGCGAGCGAGATGGAAAAGAGAACACGTATAGAGAGAGCGATGAAGGAAAGCACCGGGTGGACCCGAGCGAGAGGGACAAAGAACGACGGCTTGTCCAGAGAGAAGAGAGAAGACACGTGTTGTCCCCTCGTTGGTTCGCCAGTTCGTTCGAACGGGCTGGGGTCGCGCGAGGGCCCAGTTAAGGTGCTCTCGTTTGTTCCTCGTTTCCGAGTCGCGTATACGCTGTACCTGCGCGGTTCTGCGCGGCTCTGTGGTCCTCGGCTGGTCCCCGGGCTGGATCCGCGAGAACGAGACGAACGAACGAATACAGAACCCAAGTGTATATAAAGCAGCGCAAAGGAGATCCGAGGCAGAGGAGAAGAAGAAGAAGCGAGGTCGGGGGCTTCGCGCGCCGAGGAGAACTCCACCGGAGTCCGGTATCTACGATCGTTCCGTCCACCTGTGTTCCTCGTATTGTCAGCCGTTGGAACAGAAAGACCGTGGCTGACCCGGACGAAAGAGCGAGAAAGCGGAGAGAAGTGCCCGGAGAACGAGCCTTCGCTGCGGGGCCGGTCAGGAATCCCGTGAGAATTAACGATTCCGACCTCGAGAGCCGGGCCGGACCGGGAGCTCGACCGAGTCAGAGCAAAAAGGAACGATGGCAAAACAAGAATGAAGAGGACTGAAGCGAGGAGAAATACGCTAGAGATGTCCTCTCTGCACTTTGGTCCTCTCGTTTCTCATCGCCCGATGCAGCGGGGTAAAATGGTCCGGTTGCCAGTCATTGGCACGCGGAAGACATCGAATTGGCAGGTTCTCGAAGCGCCCAGTACTGTACCGTTTAATCGAACTGGATGCTGCGCTGCACGTTGGTCATGAACGTGAGCCAACCGCCCCCCCCCCCCCCCCCCCCCACCAATGGAGTCTCGTTACCGTGGTCGTCATCCACGATGGGGTTCGCCGATGTCGTTCATCGACGGAGGGAGAAAGGACGAGCCGAGCTTCTAACAGCTAGTGATAGTCTGGTCCATGGAGACCTGAATCGCGGTGTCACGTATTGGACATATGTCCCGTCCGATTGATCATACGGCGAATGTATTACTACGCAGAATGTAACCGAAAGAAACCAACCTCCTCTGGAATGGCAGTATGTAAAGTGTGCCTTCCGATGTCAAGAGTCCAACGGGGCGTCCAGCTTCCTGGTTCTCAAACGAGAAATCAAGCGATGGATCTCTATGCTCCCTGTGCAGAGTCCTCCATTGGGACAACAAGGACCTGGAGTTTTATGGGATACTACATTGGTGCACTCGATTCAGGTGGAAGATGATAAGGCCCGAGAGATCATCGCTGGGGTCTTTTGATGGTTCTCCTCTAGGGTTATTCGAGATTCGTGATGGAAGGAGGAAATCCAGCTCTGAAGCGAATAGCTTTCGTATCTAACAACTGTATCTCTGGAAATAAAGATCAGATTAAGAACTCGACCAGAAGGCATGGAATTACGTTGTTAGATTAAGAGCCTTTCGGTCAAGAGTTCCTTAAACTGAATCCTAAAGTCGGTCGAATTCACCGTAACGTGCAGTTCTTACACAAGCTTTAGATGACCCGACCACCTTCGGCTGTAGGTATGGAGCTGTTGATCTGGAAGTTAGTCATGAATATGGAGCTGTGTATCACCCTATGAAAAAAAAAAATTGATCTGAAGAGTTCATGTGCCAATTGTGGCCTCGTGAAAACCACGAAAAGACCATCAGCAATAGAGCGATGTTTCTCCAACGAGAAATCAAGCTAGAAGATAGATCTCTCTGCTAATCGTGCAGAGCCCTCCATTGGGATAACCACGACCGCGACGGTTCTGTGACGGATACCACATTGGTGCACTCTATTCAAATGGAACATAATAAGACCTAAGAGACCGTCGCTGAGGTCTTTTGATGGTTATTGGATCAAGAGTCTTTTGGTCAATATTGCTCCAACTAAATGCTACAGTCGGTCGAATTCACCATAATGTGCAGTTCTTACGCAAGCCGTAGGTGACCCAACCACCTTAAGGTGTATTGAAAGGCGATTAATCTGGAAGCAAATCATGAGTATGGAGCTGGGTATCAGCCTACGACAAAAAAGTCAGATCTGGAGAGTTCAGGTGCCAATTGGTGACCGGGTGGCCTCGAAAAAAACCACGAAAAGACCATCAGCAACGGAGCGAGCCTTTGCCACCTGCACACCGCTATTTTTGCATGACACGTGGGTGTAACAGCGAAAGAAACGCGCCTCTCTTTGTTACCGAGAAGTCTCCGAGAGTCTCGGATTCGCAGATATATACGAAGTTGCAGTGCATACAGGTACAATGGCAACACGGTGACTCGAAGCGGTGCTGGACGGGGTCTTCCCGTAGGCGGTGGTGCAGGTCGCGCAACCAAGAATCGCGAGAGACTCTGTAACGGGCGGGCGAGCGAGTGCTCGGATGTTTTATCGTCCTCCGAATAATAATGCAAACGCGCTTCCACAGACTTGCCAGTCTGCCAGGGGCACACCCCTGAGGAATGAATAAAAGCGTCGGAGACTTTGGGTACGTATCGCGCGATAAATACAACTTTTATTAACAATACCGGCGGATTGCTCTTTTGGTCCGCGTGGATTATCGGGCATGTGATTTTCAGCGTCTAACGCACGATCGTTAGTTCTACGACCGAGAATTTTTTGACGCATAAATTCTTTGTAGAATTTTTTTTTTATTCTGAAGAAAATTGCCAAATTCGTCTGATGCTCGTTCTAGACTTTACCGAGCCGCAGCCTTAGAAGAGTTCGCATCGTAAAGAAATCAACAAAACGTCAAAGGTAAATTCTGAAAAAATTCAACCTCGAAGTGTGGTTTTCTCGAAGCTACAAGAAAAGGAAAAAAGTGGATCGCATCCATCCGCATCCTTGTTACATCTAAAAGACGATGACGCAATGGTAATGGCCGTCACCAATTTTCATAGTGGCACCCAGCGATGTTCTAACTACCTACGTTGATGTATACACCGCTGGGCAAGTCAGGAAACGAGGGCACTCGAGGATATCAACGAATAAATCGTTCGAGTCTCCATCGTTCCTCGGATCAGTTTCATTAATGGCGAGTATGCACACAATCGAGGCTCTGTCACGCCAGGATGATCATCGGTAGGCTACACCCAGAATTCCATCATATATCCGACCCACCTGATAAATTATTTTTATACTCAACAACAACATCTATTTGTGTCACTGGCTGTATTAGGGATTAATTCCAAGTACACATTTGAGATGTATCACACACGTTCTTTTACCCAATTTCCTTTGTCTCTAAATTCACAAGTTTCCGTCACCGGCTGCATTCGAGATACACTCCAGAGAAAAATTGAAAACTTTCTGTGTGACGTGACATCTGGTTTAAAAATCTCACTTTTAAACCGCAATTGGCGTCACACCAAAAAAATGAGAAGTCAACAAATTTTTATTTTGGACCGAAAGTGAAATACCAGAAATACGCCACGCAAAAAAAAATCGAAAAACATCGTTGTGACCTCACTTCCGGTTTGAAAAATTTCATTTTTCGATCGGAAGTGACGTAACATCGGAAATAAGACACTTACGGTTTAAAAACGAAATACAATCCCGCGCAAATCGTCTGTAATATAATCTGGTAGTAATAAATGTTACAGCGAAGAGCGAAAAATCTCCACTAAGTTATGCCAATTCCCCGTCTCGTTTGTGTTATAATGCACGCACGTGCCACGTCGCATCAGCGTCATGGCTCTCTTCCTCGTTGTCATCGGAGTTCTGCACCAGCTCCCTGAGTCCACCGAGCGTGCAATCGCCTTTATCCTCATTCCCCTCCGCCGACTATCATTCTCTCGTATATATATATATATTTTTTTCTTTTTCTCTACCTCTTCCTCTCCTCTTCTTATTCACTCTGAATTCTTTTTAGTCAGGGCGCGACGAAGACGACGACGACGACGAGTCGCTCGTGCCGCGCCGGCCATGACGGCACTCCTATATGTTACATACGAAGGATGTCCGCCTGCTTGCTCGGCTCCGCGCCTCTTCTTCTTCTTCTTGGTCTTCTTCTTCTTCTTCTGAGGAAGCGATACGAGGAGCACAGTATACGAGCTACGACGACAACGAGCGCCGCTGCTTGCTGCTGCGGTGTGTTGTTCCTCACTACATATTCAGCGACCTCCTCGAGCGCGATAAATGTTCCCGATCGCGTACGCGAGGTCACGCCGGTCCTTCTCTCCGTCTCTCACCCTTGCCCGGTGCAAACCGAACCTCCGTGACGATTAAATTCGAGCACGACTTCCGCTCGCCGGAGCGAGAGATCTCGCTCACTTCTGGTTTCTTCGCCTCGCTGCATATACATATAGGTAAAGAGCTTTGTACACTTTAGATGGAGCACGTACGATGCATGATGTGGCATTTGCCTGCTCGGTGAATCGCGCAGGTATTTTACGGCATGTCGACCAAGTGTCTCAAACGGAAGTGAGCGTTTTCGTGACAAACGCGCGCCACGCAAAACCCCCTCGAAAGTCATCCGGCATACCGCGCCCAGGTAAAACGGTTACAAGGCAGAGCTCGAGAGAGTAATTGATTGTTGGAAGTCTTTTCTGGAATCTACTCTCGTATTCATGAAATTCGATGCCACTGTAGAGTATTTTTAAAAATATGAGAGAAGAAGGAGGTCACCGCTGACTCCGAGGATGCGTTCGGTGGGCTGGAAAAGACGATGAATACTCCGACGTTCAAAAAACCTTAGAGGCGACTTGAAGTTGAATAAAAAACACTTGCGATGTCTGCTGCACGACGAGTTTGGATTAGAGAAAAAAACTAAACGTTTCAAAAAGTTAAAATTAAAAAAAATACTTGCGATGTCGACTACGCGATGAGTTTGGATTCGAGAAAAAGAGAAACTACAAAAACCAAAGACTTTTTAATAACAAATAATTCAAAAACCTACGTTGTTTTTTTAAATTTTGGATCCTTTTTCACGATTAATCGAGAGCTGGACGGGAACAGGAGGTTGAATGTAATAATGATAATTGCGAGTAGTAAGAAGCGATATCTCCATTCTCAGGATCGAATCGCGAAAAAAAACCGAAACTTGAAAAAAAAAAAAAAAAAAATTAAAAAACCCAAGTTGTTTTTTGAATTTCGAGTCCTTTTACCCGTTTAATCGAGAGTCCGAAAGGTGCACCGCGGCGCATGCCGCGGGTACAGCAGGTTGAACATAATGATGATATTTGTGAGGAGCAGGAAGCGATATTTTCGTTCTCGGCATCGAATCACGAAAAAAAAAAGGGATTAACGATCGAGCGCACGAGTCCGGTGTGTAAGATATCACTCAGGTGATTTCGGGTTGATGTTGCCCGACGACACTGATGAGGAAACCGGCCTTGTGTTTATTATATTCCTCGCCAACCCCGGTTTATCAGTCCACGTCGTCTTCTTTTTTTCCGTCCTCTCTCTTCGATACGCTTTAGGCCCCTCCGCTGTGATTCGCCGGGCAAACCGATCGTTTTTATCGCGGTGACACGCCTATAAAGATCTCTTCTCGTGGCTCGCTGTGCCGGGCTCGGACCACTCCATCGGCGACGCGGGAGAGAGAGAAGAGCGGAGCAGCCCGGTCCAGCCGAAGAGAAAAGAGCTCCTCAGCATCCTTCGCCTCTCGGGGCTCCGGCCGGAGTCGCTCGCCAGCGGCTCCACTGGAATCGCTCGCGTTCGTTGGCCAGGGCGCATGGCTCATGTCGCGGCATCTTTGTCGGCTCGGCCGGTTCTTCATCATCTCTGCTGCCGATATCGAGAAAGTACGACGGAGAGAGAGGCAGAGGAGGCAGAGGCGAAAAAAAAAATGATCGAAGGCGGAGGGAACGGGCGAGGGAGGAGGGAGAAGGATCTTCCTCAGGCGAGAGGACGGGAGTGAAGAGCAAGGTGGAACCTCGAAAGAACCTGCGGGACGAAAGAGTTTGAGAAAAAATAAAATAAAATAATTTGAGATATTAAAAGATGAAGAGGAGTAAAGAAAGACGAAATGATGATAGCAGTCGAGGGGACGAACGATGGACGGGATGTACGAAGAACCTGCCGCTCGGAGGTTCGGGCTCTCGTGTTATTTTTTTTTTGGTTCGCCTTTATCTCTCGACGATAGCGATCATATATTAATTAGCGCACGAGGTTACGGTGGTGCGGATGAGCGGGAGGGACGGCTCGAGTTATTGTTGGCTGGTGGTAAATTAATAGACCTTTGCGTGTATTAATCTCATCGTTGTGTACCCCTTTCTCGATATTCTTGGAGGCTCAGGGGAGAGCAAAGCCCACGGACTTGGATGATTTTCTTCTGCGGATGTGGTTGGAGCTTTTTTTTTTGTTGGTTTTTTTTTCGTTTTATTCGAGGGAGAGAGAATTTTGTAGCGATGTTTTATTGGACTACCGAGAGCCGAAGGATTATTAATCTTGGGTCGGAGAAGGACGGCCGGATAGCCAGAAGCCGGGGTGTATCGGATTTCAAGGCGCGCCTCGTGCGCGTATTGACTGATATCTCGCCATTGTACGCCGTAATCGGGGGAAAGATTTTTTTACTTTTTTTCGCGTCTGCGGTAAATCGAGCGGGAAACGGATGTCCGCCAAAAGTCCACCCACCTGGACGACTACCGACGCAAGAGTTAACGTTGATTTAAAAAATCTGGCACATCAAACCATCGTCCAAGCTGCAGTTTTGCCGGTTCTGCGTGGTACGTTTTGTTATAAACGCTGTCTCTTTTAAACAAACAATTTTGGCTGCTGATTCGCAAGTTCGTGTTGTCGGGGAGAGTCCGGCGTATCGATTTCACTACCATTAATCCTAAAAATAACAATTTCTTCGAGCGTTGCAGCGCAACGGACATCGCGGCCTGACCGGTAGTGCGCGAGGACCATTTAGGCTCCTGAAAAACAATAGGAATGTACCGGAGGTGTCGGGATTTTTGTACACGCAGACAAGGACTATCCCTCCATGTGTACCAAATGGCAAATTGATTTATCGTGCAGCGAAAGAAATAAAAAATATATTGTACATTAAAAAAATATATATTTTAAACCGCTTTAAAAATATCATAAAATCCAATCTCCACAAAACGATTCAATTTCTCCACCAAAAAGAAAAAATCTGTGATCGAGCTCACGTTCAGTCGCCACGAATCTTCGATTCCGACGTTACCTTTGATTCCCGACTCGCTTCCTCAATCTCCCGACTGCTTATTCCCTCGAGGCCGAGAGCGTGCGCGGTTCTCCCGAGTGCGGTAGAAACCTCGAGGAAACAGAAGGTTTCAGGGTGGTCCCGTCGACCTTCCCGGCGCGAGCTGGCCGCGAGAGCAAAAAGCAAAAACAAACCCCCTTAAAAAAAAATAAAATAAAATGAACAAATAAATATAAAAAAAAAAATAATATAAAAAAATACAAAAAAAAAAATGAAAAAAAAACCTCAACAGAAAGATTATCCACGGCAGCAGAAGCACGCGCGGACCGGACAAACGGCGGGGACAAACAGTGCCACGGAGGCAGAGAGGAAAAAGAGCACAGACGCCGGCGTGCCGCTCATAACGTGCTTCGCTCGCATCACACAGCAGTGTATCTTTCTCATGGATGTGTCTCGTGCATGGCGAAACGAGCCCTGAACCAGCCGTACAACGAAGAGGGATAGAAACGGCAAGAGCAGCCTCTACGTCATAACTGCCTTAACAAATGGCTGACATATTAGAAGCTAGAGGAACGGTCTGCATGTGTGTGTGTGTGTGTTTCGCGAGTCGCGCGAGCCGTTCCATCCCTCCCTTCGCGGTTGCATCCGGGCAAGAAAGTTTCCAGCCTCGGCTCTCGCTCGGGCCGCAGCTTAAAGCGTTTCCTATGAGACATGCGGAGGGGGGAAACGTTTTCGTCGTGCAGTGCAGCTCGGCGCGGTCTCTTTCATGAAACTGGATCCCTGTTTCATTCCCCGTACAGTTACACCGCCACCCCACCCACGGGTGCTCCGCGGAGCGCGAGACGGATACGGCCGGACCGCCGAACGGGAAGGGAAGGAGCCGCGGAAAGAGAGGTAACCAGGGCAATAATTCAAGAACCTTGCGATACCGGGACGACCGCGGAGAGCCAGCCCGTGGCTCAATGCGAGATTAGTCACGGTCTCGCGACCCGCGCATGCGCGGTCTCCGTGCGCGAGATCGTAGGATCGAAGATGCTGCGAGGTAAGGGTGGAATAGAAAAATTGGAAAAATTTTGCGCTTTTATAGGTTTAGGTTTAAGTTAAAGCCTTGTACCGCTTGATGAAGAATCCAATTCTATTTCATTATATATTAATTTAGATTTAAGTTCACATTGCTCTGTACTGCTCAATGTTCGCTCTGGTCCTTAGAGGATTTATCCCAGAGCCCAATAAACATCTATCTATCTATCTATTAATTAAACATTGACATATGGAATTGGATCGTGAACGAGAAAAATTGGAAAAAATTCATTCATGAGAAATTCTAAATTCTAAATTCCTTCATGAAAATTTCACTTTGTCACTCAAATAAACGAATTTTTCCTTCAACCTTTCTCCATCACCGCGTTCTGGCCTATCTCCTCCGATCTCGTGCCTCAACACTTTCATTTAATGTTTTTTTTTTAATTCTATTTATTTTTAGTTTTCTATTAATTAACCATTGACAGATGGAATTGAATCGATGCGGGATCCCACGCCGAGTTCCATCGTCATAGAGGCCGGCCGAACTAGCTGGATACTCTGCCGACTGGAAGGAGTTTAATATCGACGGACCACCCCGAGTCGATCCGACTCGGGATCGACCGGGGGGTAATTAAGTGTTGGCAAGCGCCGTCCGAGTGAAAAAGGGATAGATCCGGAGAAAGATGGAACGACGATGTGTGTATATGTGTGGCCGCGCTGAGCCACGGGAGAGGGACGAAGAACGAGATCGACGAGGCGCGCGGAGGCTGGCGTGACCCGTGATCATATAACGCCACGCGAGGATTCTCGATCCTCGGAACGATCGCGCGACTCCCGGCTCTCCCCCCGCTGATCGTCCTCGTCGTCTCAACTTCGATCCTTCAAATGCCTCCGTCCTTGCGGAGATACTTCATCGGCGAACAACTTTTTTTTTTAACAGGTTTGTAATAAAATAGTTGTTTTATTATTGATCCTGAAATACACTGTAACAAATAATTGTAAATTTAATCTATCGGACTGAAAGTTTTTATGCAAAAACTGTTACATTTAATTACATGTACAATTGTGATGAAAAATTAATATACCTTTTTATTGAAATTAATGTGATTTTTTTAAATCAAGTAATCTTAATGTTTTTAATACACGGAATATTCATTTTACATCACAATTGTAGATGGAGTTTAATATATCAGTTATTGCACAAAAGCTTCCAGACAGGTACATTAAATTTTATACGATTTTTTTTACAGTGTATGGAACAAATGAGGATAATGAAAACAAGATAATTATCTTGGAGCGAAATGAGGAAAAAATTTGAAAACAATTCTCAAAGTTACGTATCGCTCCTGTGAAGATGTCATGAAAATTTCCTAACGATACGTCGGACCGTTTGAGGGATAAAATATCTTGAATGGGATAAGATTTTTACACATTTCTAAAAAAATTCGATGATATTTTTAAATGTTTATTATTATTAGCATTATTTTGGGCAAATAAACAATGAAACTTTATCTAAACCAGTATATAGTAAAATATGGACTCTGCGCCGTACAGAATTATCGAGAGTCGTTCCGGAGGCGGACTGTCGAGATTAATAAGAACGTACCGGGTGGTTTATAGGCGAAATTCCCCGTGGACCCCGCTCGAATTTATCCACCGTTATCCGACGATCACGCGAACGAGTGAGGATCTCTCGTTCGTTTCTTTATATATAGTGATGCGTTTCCATTCCTACCTGTTGCTGCTTCTGCTGTTCATTCCCCTCGCGGTCTGCTTATGGCGCATCAGGAAGAGAAAAATTGAGTGGATGCTCGACGCTCGGTAATCGGGTACCTGCTTAGCTCGAACATCTTTTTTTATTTATTTTCGTCTCTTATTACTTCTGCATTTGCCGGCTGCGGCTGTTAGCATGTGTTACAGCGCAAGCCTGAACGAACCGCGGACTGTAACCTGTTGCGGTGCGTGACCACCGTCTTGTCGATCGAGATAAAAATATCGAGAGCAAAGTCGTGTAAACACCATATTAATTGCGATCTTTCGGGACGCTACATGTGTTTGAAGAATTGGAGAAAAAAAGAATTTATCGTACGAAATAATCAAACATTTTTGCCTGTTAAACTCACCGAGATGCATAGAATAGGACCAGAATAGTACGATAGGAGAATAGCTATGGGGGGGAGGGCGGTAAGAAAATTACGTCATTTCCGATCTGGAAAAATATTTTTTTACCGAACAAACATCACTTCCGTTTTCAAAATCTTCCCGGCTGATCTCAAAATTACATTTTTCCACTCGAGGTGAAGTATTCCCGGCCGAGAAATGAGATCTTAAAATAATCAGTGCTTGAGATGGGTGCCCCTAGATGGGGTTCAAAATAATCAGATCCTGCCCCCCCCCCCCCCCCCCCCCGGATTCTTGATTGGAACAAGCAAACAAACAACTTTCGAAAATATATATAAGATTAAATAGCTGGAGCTATAGATTTTATAACTGACAGACGGACGGACAGATAAATATCTCTTTGATTTATACGTCTGAGAAAAGAAAAAGAAAAAAAAAGATTGTCAAATAATTAAATTTTATAAATCAAGCAAGCTCGAACAGAAGGATGAAGAGGCTAAAGAGGACGACAGAGTCGGAGTGCCAGCGGGAATCAGCTCCGGAGCTCCCCGACGCTCCTCGGGAGAGCGCCAAAGCGACGGTTCTTCGTTCCGGCGCTCACTGCACAGAAACGAACGGAACGATCGAGATAGCCCCGAGCAGCCACGATTTATGTCAACGCGTCCACCTAACGATTCCCTTAGAGCTGTCGAGAGTCCGCGGGGCTCGGACTAATTTCCCCGTCGTCGATGCCTCGTCCACCGGCTCGGCAGCCGAGGTTTATGGCTTGCCAGGCATACCGGGCACCTCGGCGGTCTTCATTTTCCCCCTCCCGATGTAACCTCCGCTTAGGTACACGCGTAGGTGGGTACGCGAAGTTTTACTCGCGATCGAGTTGTCCCGATCTTTGTCAGAGATACCGGACGCGTTTTATTCGCGCGTATACCCGCGGGCTTTGATACTTTGTCTTGTTGCTCTATATTTTTTCGACTGGAGGCAGTGAAAGAAATAACCCACTATGTGAGACGAAATATGAAGAGACCAGTGAAAAAAAAATAAAAATTAACCGACTATATGAGACAAGATATGAAAAGGTTTACGACATATTTTGCGATTAAATGTTGTTCGCTATTTGCCGTACTTAAAAATGATTCATTTTGGAATAAAAAAATTAATTATTGTTGCAGAAGAAATTAAAAGATTTTATTTAGGTTATTTTTTTGAGATTAGAAATAATTGTTTTGGCAAATAGTGGCTCGAAGGGCGACTATGTCGTAATGGAAGTGTTAAGCCACTTTAGTGCTCCAGCTTGTTTGTCACGAGGAAATCTGATTCTACCGTTTCGATCTAACGAGAGCTATCCGAGATAATCGTTATCTATGGTACAGTGGAAGAGATGTCGGATGTGTTTTATTCGCACGTATACCCGCGGGCTTTGATACTTTATCTTCTCGCTCTATATTTTTTCGACGGTGGCTAGTGAAAAAAAAAAAATAATAATAAAATAAAATGAACCAACTATATTAGACGAAATATGAACATTTTTTAGAACGTTTTTTGATTAATGGTAATTCAATATTTGCCGTACTTAAAAGTTATTTCTTTCGGAAACAAAAAACTATTATTGCAAAATAATGTTTTAATTTGTTTAGATAATTTTTTGAGATAAAAACATAATTTTGATAAATTATGGCCAGAATGTGCGATTATGTCGTAAGTGGAAGTGTTAATCCACTTTAGTGCTCTAGTTTGTCTGTGACGACGAAAAACGATTCTGCCGTTCCGATATAACGAGAGCCATCCGAGATAATCGTCGTATAATCGTTATCTAAGGTACAGTGGAAGAGCGTATAACTGCACGCGATAATAGTTGATCCGATAAAATCGACGATAACGTCTGCTCTCGTACCTGCGCCTCCAGCTTTCTCCTACCGTTCCACCTATCGCCTCTCTTTCCGTATCACTTCGCACTGAAACATATTTATTATTCATAAATACAGTATGATCCTAGACTAGGAAGTCTACACGGGTCTCCAAGGAGCAGAGAAGCAAATCGATGATATCGAACATCGTGGATTTTTTTATTTTTATTTTATTATTAATCCCTTGGGCGCCTGGTGACAACGATAATTTTTACTTTAAACAGAATCTTGTCTCATTTCTCTACATTGCATATAATCCCGTTCGAATGCGACTGTAAGGTCGCCCAGGGCGCAGGAGACACGCCAGGATAACGAAAAACCCGGGGCTATTTGACACACTCGTCACGCTTTAAAGCTCGTAATAAGACAACGGAATTAGCTAGAGGTACCGTGAATTTTGTTGTGAGCAACCGAAGACCATCCCTAGATGTTTGTAAAAAGGTAAATCGATACGCTTTAAAAAATCATAAATAAAAATTGCAACGTGAAATTGTAAACTTCGTCGAGCAATGCCCATCGGCCGATCATCGCGACGTCTTACGCCCGCACTAAGAAATACGATCAGCTACATGTCTCGTAATTTTTTTACAGACAGATGAAGACACTCTCTCATCACATGCCAAATTTCAAATTGATTCCTATTACCATGATCGAATAAAAAATTATACCGTAAACATACGAAGTTGTTTCAAGTGACCCCGGTCTCCTTTATAAACGTTGTGCCGCTCTCTTGCGTGATAGACGAAGTCGAACCGGCCGGGCCGGAGCAAGAAAGCTCTCGTGGCTCTCGAGTAGGACTCAGCTGCATACTCGCTGCCCGATTCAACAGGCGGAGGTATTAGATTCGACGAACACAGAAGATCTCATTCGAGAGCACGCAGCGGCGCCAGAAGTCCTATCTCTTGCTCGAGTTGCTCTACGTGCGACGGCGCCGGTTTTACGCGATTGCCAGGACGATATCAAGGAGCTCTCTGTGCTCACGTCTTTTCTCTCGTCCACGCGCTACAGCATCCCTCCCCTCCCCAAACCCCCCGCTCCTCCCCCTTATCAATGGACCACGATTACCGGAATGCGAGCTCGCGAGGCTCCGAAACATAAATCAGCTGCCGGGATCCTCTTTATACGTGAAGAAATAAGAATTAAAAGGGGAGCAAGAAAGAAGGGACTCGCCGAGGAAATCGATACGTTGCTCCCTCGAACGAGTTCTTCCCCTTAACTTACTTACTTACTTACTTACTCGTTTAAATTCTAGAAGTCCGGGTATTTGCTCTTGCAGTCACGGACCGAGTAAAATAAATGTTGAAAAAAAGAGAAAAAAATCAATTGCCATGGCAAATACCATCCGCTGATCCTCATAGATTCTGTGCAAAGCTGCGCAATACACCCGATCGATAAAACCTGATCGATATCGCGATCTTGGATTTTACACTCGATACACTACTTTTGCAGAGCGCGGACCTCCGCAGGCACGCTGCTACGTACATAGAGAGCGAGATATTATTCAGAGAAAAATTTGAGCAAAAAATTTGAAAAAATTCTCTGACAGGCGTGACAACCCTCCGAGTATGCGATAAAAATTTTGCAACGATTCGTCGAGCCGTTTTGAAGACACGCTTCAACGAAGCATCAGATATATTATTTATGCACTCGAACGGGTTTAAATATTGCTTGCAACAGAGCGCCGTTCGAATTTCACCTGAACACCATACACGCTACCCAAATGACAATGTTTTTTTTTTTTTACAAGCAACAAGAAATTATTTTTTTTTACAATACTTTTTTTACAAAAAACAAGAAATTATTTTTTTACCCAAACACAAAAAAAAATCTTGTTTTTGCTCCCCAATTTTTTTTTTTTTAGCTTTCCTTCTGTCTCTGCTCTTTATCTCGGGTGCAGAAGAGAATTGCAGCACAAACTCGGTCGAAGCGAGCGGGGCGCATTGTATCGAGGTGCAGGGTAGCAGCTACCTCATGAATATTCAACGTACAAGTTGTCGAGGCGCGAGCGCGAAGTGAGGAAGAGACGATGCTGCGGGCTCCCTCTTGCAGCATCCTTTCGCCCCGTTCGCTTCTCTCTCTGCTGTGTGCCGCGCCTATATACGACGCTTGACGTATACCCTTGTTGATCATAAGTGGGTTTGTTTCGCTGATTGTTGTCGCATCGGTGACGGCCCACCGAGGGCCCGGGGGGTCCGTTGCATATTCAACGTCTTGTCCCTCTTCGACGCGCTCATGGGCCTTGTACTTCGTATATCCTGCCAGAGCGTTTGAAGCTTATCTCTCGACTGATACGGCGCCGCCCGTACAGGGCATTCCATAAGTCGTGGTTCTCGTTACGTATCGTACCGAGGCTTGATAATGCAATCAGTTGAATTTTTTGCCCATTCAAATCTAACTGACTGTAAATCGTATTTAAATTTTTTAAGGTTGCTGCTCTGTTTAGATACTTTCCCACCGTCGGATATTTCTCGGGGCCTCACTGTTCCTTCCAACTTGCACATTTCCGAACCAAAATTGGCTGTCAGCCCACTTATTGAGTACCACGAACCGATCGCATTTCGAATAAAATCTCAGAAATGAAATTACGCTATTTCTATATTTCCTCATCCGGGAACTGATATTCATAATAATGTATATTCTTGACGATGAATCATTATAATTTCATAATATTTTTATTTAACTGTTAAAGCTTTAAAAAAAAAAATGAAACATAATAAAATTTGCCGCGTCGTAACGAGCCACGAGCGATCGAATCTCGCCGAGCTACGTACACGTACGCGAGTGTAACTCTGCGCGTTCCACCTCCGCCAGAAGCGCCAGCAAATTAATTCGTATATCGAGTGCCGGTCTTCGAGAGCGTCCTCTTAGCGAACTCCGGGCGCTCGTACGTAGAGATCGTTGTCTCGTCGTAGCTCTCGAAGCTCGGAGAGATCCCGTCGGTGGACGTCGAACAGTTGGCCAAGAAGAGGCTCGTCGCGAACGAGATATCTCATGCCGACACCCGAGATCTTCGAATGTGCCAGCTCGAATCGGGAACGTTCATAACGCAAAACACATACGGGAGAACAGCGAGTAGAAATCGTTAGAGACCGAGAGAGAGATTGTAGATTCACGCCCTTAGCTGCCGGGTATTATCGAGTCGAGCTTGGGCGAAGCCCGTCGCTCGCTCCCAAGAATATTGTGCGTGGCGGAGATTAAAATTTCGAGATTCGACGAGCCACTCTATCTCAAATATCGCTATAATGTATACTTTAGATAGTTCGCGCATATAAATTATAATACGCGAGGTAAAAGTTTGAGGGAGAAAAAAAAAAGGGTGAAATCGTCATTTCGCATCTGTTGAGCGAACGAGAGTTCCTCGCAGCTCGGGCCGATCCATCGGGATGCAACGAGATGCACGCAACGCCGGAGAGAGCCCTGCGTATGCTGTTTGCGCCTCGAGTCCCGTGCGTGCTCTACGTGCGGGACCGCGAGTGCGAGCCGAGGTGCGATCCTTTTTGCTGCATGGCGAGGGAGCGAGGAGGGAACCCTCTCGTTGATCGTGTCTCGCACGTCCGCGAGGAGGATTGATTTATCACACGCCAGAAGACAGATTGCAGCTCGTTCTCTAGTGCACGACACCGAAGTCGGCTAGGCGCTCTTCCGACGACGAGAGGTTCAGAGGGAAAGGCGAGGAGACTTCGGGGATAGAGTGCTAAGGGCTCGAAGTACGATACGTAACTTGGCTTACAAAAAAAATTTTTTTTTTTTTACGAGCTGCTTTAACATGCTAGTCGATCGTGTGAAATTTTTTTAATATGAGTTTGTTTTACAGATAAAAATTAAACGTTTTTTTACGTCCAGAATCGTCGAATCTTCTTCATAGGCCAACCCTTAATTGCAAAGATCTCTATACTTCGTGCTTTTCTTGATTTCTCTTTCTACTTCTTTAGTTCACTGACTGCGAGTTTTGTTACGAGCTGCTCGATCTTTTACAAGCTAGTCGATCATGTGAAATTTTTTTTATATGTCGTTGTTTTACCGATAAAATCAAGCTAATCAAGTCGGTACAGAGCTTCGAAAATGTTCTCAAAATTTTTCTCATCTCCCTTTTAACCATTTGTTTCCACCCATTTTAACATCGCAAAGATGCAAGTACGCGACAACCGCGGAGGGGTTAAGGCGCAACCCAGATAAATGAAAACAGGTTGAGTGACTCCAACTCGGAGTCTCGGAGCATCGATCCCTATATCTCAGTCTCTTCCCTTCTTATCCGCAGCGCAGAGCTACAAAGATTTAATTTAAAAAATCGAGAACGGGAAACCAACAGCTTCGGCAAGTTCGGTACGACGCACGTGCGGACGCGCACACGGTTGATACACGTAAAAGAAGATTCTCCTATCTGTCCGCTCAGGTTCTATACGGAGCCGAGTTGCACGCTGTCTAGTTACCGCGGAAGCCGCACGAACTAGCCGTGCTCCGTGCGGAATGATCACCGAAGAATAAGCAAGGTGTAGAGAAACGCGGAGTCCCCGGCGTGTCCGGGACTTTTCGAACGACAGAGATAACAACTTGATAATGAATCCGTTGACCCGCGACTCGGCGGAGCGAGAGGGCCCTTTTATACAGCTCCTTCGCGAGTGGAGGCGGAGGGCCGATGTCGCTTTTGCCTCGGCGGCGCTGGCCGTGGTACGGGCGGCGCTGGTGACGCCGTCGCCAGCGGCGAACGTGCCACGGCCTCTCCTCGAGGCGGTATTTGGATCCTTGTCGGGTGACCGCGGACGCGGGGATCATTATAGTGATTAATGCCGATGGAACCTGGCGATAGCGCTGATTTATCGATGTCACTGACCACAACGGGCACTACTCTCTCGCGCGCTCAATGTAACACGCTGTGACGAGATAAATTGTGGAGACGCGCGCGACGCCGTTTGAGACAGTGGTTCGATACCCTTCGCCCCATCCCCAGCCCCCTGGTCTCCTCATGTTTTATTTATTGAAGAATGAAAATTTTCGATAATATTCGTTTGACAAAAGTTCGGTTGGTTTATGTAAAGGTGCACTTTGACCTCTGTATTGTCGACCTCATTGAAAATGCATCGGAGGTCAGAAAGGAAAAGGTCTTTGTGTAGGGGAAATATTTTTTTATCGTCACAGACCTTCTTTTACCCGCTTTCCTCTGTTTCTTAATTCACTCGTTTCTGCCACTGGCTGTATTCGGGACACGTTCCAGCGAAAAATTTAAAATATCGTCTGCAAGGTCACTTCCGGCTCGAAGATCTCCCTTTTAAACCGGAAGTGACGTTTTCTCGTGTGACGTCACTCCCGGTGAATACCATGATTATCCACGCGGTGACGTTTTTTCGTGTGAAATCATTTCTGGTTGAAAACTGAGATTTTAAAACCGGAAGTGCATGACGACAAAATTTTTCAAATTTTTTGGCATCGATCTGCAATGAATAAACGATACTTGGAAAGAAAGGGCGATGATCGTCTAGTAAATTGCACCGTAGAAGTGGATCGTCCAGACACCGTGCACAACAAACGAATAGTGTCTACCATCGATTCAAATTTGTTTCTTCATTCATTATACTGTACTAATACGCAGCGCAGCCCGTCATCATTTGTTATTCTTCTGTATGCGCGTATCACTGAGCTACATGTTTTTTTTATTTTTTCATTTTTTATTATATTCCAACGATCTCGTTCCCTCGTTGACCAAGTCTTGCAGCGTCAGAAGCGTATCAACAGCGACGGAAGAGCGGCGGAATGAGAAGAGACGAGAGGATCGTACGGCGATACGCTCTCAGGAGAATCTGTGGGGCCGTACACGGCGTGGGCTAATGTATTCTATTCGATTAAACAAACACGGTAACTCATAGAGGGAAGCGATGCTTTGGCTGCCGGGAGCGAAAAGAGGGCCCCACAGCCGCTTCAGCGGTAGTCCAATGGACCGGGGCATTCCGCAGCCTCTCATCTCGGCCTTCCGTGGACCGCTACCAAGAGACCCGCGTGCTCGACGAAAGCAGTCCGCACACAATGCTCGCATATCGGCCTCCCACCTTGATTCTACCGCTAGCGCCGCTATAATAACCCGCGAGATTGAATGACCCCTCCCGTGATTTGATTACCATTTTTCTCCGCGTCCCGCGGTGTATCGATATTGCACACGGGACCTTCTGTGCTTACCTTTGATATCTTAAATTTTTATTTTTGAGGTTTTTTTTATTATTATTATTTTTTTATTGCAAAATTCATGTCATGATACAATCACGATCGAAATAATCGAAGTGTGTCGTCGTCTTGTTGTTCCAGTGAATGGTTTATTGGGCGAGCGCGAGGCTAGAAGCTGCTCGAGGTGAACCCCAAGAACTCCAATAGCACCGGAAGTGGGAATAACTGTTATTCGGTCGTCATCATTGTGAAATAAAAATTGAAAAATGTCAACCGATGCACACAAAATTATTCGCAAAAACATTATGTTTCCTATATTTATTTTCTTAATAAAAATCTATTTTTTTTAGGTAAAAATTAAGTCGCTGTATATTTAATCCATAAAGGAACATGAACATGACTATGAAAATAATTGTTTTTCGGCGATCGTGAATGTCAAATAAAAATTGCAAATTGTCAACCGATTCACGCAAAATTATTCTTGACAATCATGTTCCCTCCACTTATTTTTTCCTAAAAAATGTGTGTTTTCTAGGTGAAAATGAAGTCGCAGAATGTTGCAATGGATAAAGCAACGGTACGAAAAAAAGGTCCAACGCGCTCACGAAACCTAGAAGGTTATCTATATACCTTGTACAAATATACAATTCAATAAAATAAATTTGAAGGCACGCTCCTCAACGATGTTCCGAAGGAGAATCCCCCACAGACCCATAATAATACTACACGTTGGGAAATGACCAAAGTCGTCGTTTCACTATCCCGGGATGTCTGAACTCTCCCGTGAACACCGCGGCCAAGGAGAGATGAGGCCCCGCGAATGAAAATGTCGCTACGTACGATTTTATATCCGATCGTAAAAGTGCCCCGAGGACCCCCAAGGCAACTCTCGGCAACTCGATCGTCCCGTCTGTGTTTATATTACACCTCTGTCTCTATACCTGTTCAATCTTTCTTAGGCTTTTTTTTCTCATTTTTTTCTTCCTTCGATTTATGTTTGTTTTTTTTTTCTTCTCTTACTACATTTTCCCCTCAGGTGTGCCTCGAGACGCTTCATAGGTGACGGCGCGCGTTGTCGCAGAAGGAAGAAAAAAGGATAAAAATCGGTAATTCAGATATATCTCGTGTGGTCGTTTCTCGATTCCCTCTCGATCCACACGAGCAATTGGTAACTTGTAGAAGCGGCTTGAACGACAGGTCGGACACGACCCACGCCTCGTGAACCGAAGAAGATATCGATACGAGAAGAAGAGGTGGGGGAAGAAGGACTCGAGAGGTATCTTCGCGTGGGTTGAATAAAAGGCTCCCTCTCCAAGTTTCTCTCTCCTGAACTGTTTCTGTGTTTCTAGCCTCGATAAAATATTTGGGAACGCTGCAAGGCGACGTCGATAGAGACCTCTCATCTGTCTCTCCGGAGCGTGAACTCTCGAGTTTCCAAGCTTGTAAGCGCCCCGATGAGTGTGGCGAGAAGAAGTACCGACGCGCGGCTAGCATGGGTAAAGGATTGACCGTGGTGTTGCGATTGAGTGAAACTGAGAGGCCGAAGACGAGGGAGAACAGCGGGTGGAAACACGAGAAGATTTGGAGCAATTAAAAAAAATATATAGAAATATGGATCGAAATTTGAACCAGGCAGATGTCCGACTGGAGACTCCGAGCAACCAGATTGAAATCACATCGGAGAGTTCGTGAATTTTCAGGCATTTTTTTGCGGAAAGAGCGAGCCATCGATTCGCGTTGTTTTCACGAGAAATAAAAAACTAAAAATATTTTTATTTTGGTAAATAATGATGAGTAAAATATGAAAGCATTGTAGAACCGATATCCGGGTGTTCCGAGATTGTCGTAAAATGTTGGCAACGGTTGGTCTGGCCATTCGGGAGTGACGGTCATTTAACGATCTCGCGCTGACACTACTGCACTGTAAATAAAAATTCGTATGGAATTTAATGCACCGGACTGGAATTTTTTGTGCAGAAACTGGTATACTAAATTTCATGTACAATTGTGCTGAAAAATTGGGGATACTTTATTTTTAATAATTTACTATAATTTCAATTTAAAAAATACAAATATAAATTTTTTATCACGAATGTACATTAAATTTGATGTACCAGTTTTTGCCTAAAAACTTCCAGTAGAGTGCATTAAGTTTACAACTTTTATACCAGTGTCTGCAACGCAGAGGAAAAAGTTGTTGTTGCCTACAAATAAATTTCCCCACTTCCGGCTTTCTCACGTATCAATCCTCCTCATTCGTTATTGAGATATCGGATGAGTTCGGGCCGCGCCAAACACCAATAAACTAAAAATTTCTCTCCAGCATCCCGAATTTCGTCACGCCCATCATCCGTCTTGCTCGTCCTCTCTTCCTCTCGTGGCCTCTCGGGTACGAGAATCGGGGTCAAAGGTAATCTCGGAAATGCATAAACGTCGAACACACAGAGTCATTCGACAGTTGCTGGATACTTTTTTTCCCGGTAAAACTAAACGCGGCGCGCGCGGTCACGAAGAAAAGAAGACGCTGGTATCTCATCTTTCCGTCGGTGTGTATACCTCACACCTCGATACGCACCTCTTCCTCCTTTTCCCCGGTCGTGTGAAGATATTACGAGTCGCGACAGCGGGCGCGAGTAAGATCTCGGGATTTTATGTCGTTACCTCACACGAAGCTCTCCGATGCCGGTGTGTCTCAGGTCGGGGCGATCCTCGATGTTATAACGAAAGGAATAAGAGTTCTCTCGTCGAAGCCGTTAAAATCGCATCGGGCCCGATGAGCTGCCGAGGCGACTTTCGAGCGAGAGGAAGAGCGCAGCATCCAACACGTATCGTACGTTCTTCCTCGCGTAGCCAACTATCGGCCACTCTCGCGAGCGTGGAAACTCACTTGAGTGTTATACGTATACATATACATGTACATGTATGTGTATACGTATGTGTATGGGTATATTCTATAATAAATGTGTAGTGTCCGATCGTGGGTGGTGCGATGCCTGGGTCCTGTAAACAGGTGTACGCCGCTCTGGGCTCGAAGCACCGGACGCCAGCCTCTGGCGAAGACGACCGAGAGACCCCGCATGAGCGAGACGATGATTCATAATTCATGTAAAGTCGCGTGTGCGCAACGCCTCGATCGACACACCTACGTAACATGTGCTGAAGAAGAGGTACTCACGTCTCTAACCCACGCGGCACATTTTTAGCTCGTTCTGGCAATGAGAAGAAAAGGGAAAACAATGATTTGTTTGAGATTTACAAAGCTACATTTTTTCGGGATTTGTTTGGGGAAGTTCTAGCAGAGTGACATTAAAATTTCAATTATTTTTGTCATGCCATTTCGAAGATATTGCTATTTTTGTGGTGAAAAAAATCATGAAAAGTGTTACGGGGATTGAAAAAAGGGTAAATTAGTCAGTTCTTGAGGAGCAATGATGTTCCCTTTTTCAAGGTTTGTTTGTTGATGCTCAAACATGATGTCCCTCAAATTTTGTACGATTTTGTTGCGCCTTACCAAAGATATTGCAATTTTTGTATTAAAAAAATGATAAGAAGTGTTTTTA
Source organism: Stenichneumon culpator (assembly GCA_964017025.1). NCBI lineage: Eukaryota > Metazoa > Arthropoda > Insecta > Hymenoptera > Ichneumonidae > Stenichneumon > Stenichneumon culpator. The sequence goes on along the minus strand of OZ024779.1, from coordinate 10,202,504 downwards.
GCATTGAAAAAAGACGAAAACAGTTGTATCTAATAGAGCAACGTTGTTCCTCTGTTTCGAGGCTTGTTCGATGATGTTCAAGCATATTGCCGCGTGCACCAAATTGGTTCAAAAAATTACTGCTCGATAAAATTTACATCCAAAATTTTTTTACTCACATACATTGAATTTATCGACGCCCGCGATATCCCTCCAAGTTCCACAATACCAAAGATACCATGCATCGAGGTCTATCGCACTCCGACGAATGTTTATGACCGAGTAATTGAACACCTATGCCTCTCGCACTCTCGGCCTTTCTCAGCGCGGCTGATTTGTAGCTTCGTAATGCGAGGACACCGCAGGCACTCTGTAGAGCCGGCCCAACGTCGGCAAAGTCCGGGCACAATGGTGCAACGGTTAACGATTAAAACGCATAAAATCTACCTATGCTCGACGATTCCCCATGTGTTAGCTACAATTAGAGAAAATGGCTCCGCGCATGGACAAAAAGAAACGAACAAAAAAAAATGAAAAAAAGGAAAAAAGAAAGATAACTAAATGAACAGTGAAATCGTGTCTATCTGCAGAAAATCTGCAACACAATAGAAACCGCCGAGAAACATGTAGACAAAGATCTGCACGTGTTCAACGCACTCTCTCTCTCTCTCTCGCGACGCACTTTTATCCTTGCAACTAACTGCGTGCGCATATTGCAGTATTTATCGTTAGCATTACCCACTTATTATAGTTTGTTGCTCACATTCGCTGCACGGCATTAAACGGGGAACCCCCCTATGGGGACAAAAAAAATGTATTAAATAGGTAGCTTATTTATCCTTGCATAGATAATCCGAGGCAGATATGTAAGAACTGTATGAGGGAATACGTTGTTATATACTGTATATATATGCGTATATACAGTGTAGAGAAATGAAACGAGAGACATGTGGGTGGAACTGTGCTCACGCATATTCTTCAGTCACGTGTGATTAAGCGATGTTATCCGCGAAGACCCCGTCTCTAAATATATACATATATATACCCCTTTCGTTTCTTTCCATTGCTTTCTTTAATCCTTTCTCGTTCACTGCCGAGGCACCTGTAGCCTCGGAACGCCCACACCGCCCTCTTTCTCCGTCCTGATAACCCTCTCTCGAGCATTCCCTTTATCCTTCCTCTATGTCCTTCAAACTTTATCGAGCATCAACGAACTCCGAACGGCGAAGCGCTTCGGGCACTACGAAACGTAACTTTTTTCAATGAATGACGTTTGGTTGTTTTGGTTGAAAAATAACCTTTGCTCCAACTTATTTGCACCCCTGTCTTAATGCCTGCGCCAGTTCTCCCAGAATCAATATTTTTTGGCTTCTTTGTAGTGAAATCGATACGCCACGATCTCAGCAATGAGTCCGTCGGCGTCCCATTGGGATGGCTCGGATGCTGCGCGAGTAATGTCATTTGTCAGTAAACTTGACGATTTTCTTGCCGTACCGGGAAACGATCGGGATAATAAATAGCCAATTGGCGTCTTCAAGTGCGCGTGAAATTTCCCGCCAAAGCTCTCGCAGACCTCCTCCGTTCCAGGTGATCGGTCTTGTTTCATCGCGACTCTCGGTGTAAAACGGCACGACAACCATTATTATATTATCGAAAGGCTACCGTTGCCCGTTTGACCGTAGCCGGGGTAGCGAAAGAGTTAAGAGCAGGCGGCGCGAGGCTCCACCGTGCGGCTAAGTAATAGTGTATACGTTGTATTAGTATCGGGCAAGTGGCTGTAGGAAAAGGAGTAGTTGGGCGGGTTTTATTCCCGACGGAGCGTGGAACGCTCCGTTCGCGGCGCGCGTATTTATAATTGCACTTTCTGTCCTAGGAGCGCGCTGGCTCGATAGCGGCTCCATACAGAGAATATACACACACGGTAAAGACGCACGCCTAGTTTAGAGCCCGAGAGCGGGGATAAAAGTTAAATACGCAGCGACCGGCTCTCTCGGGGATCGTACGTGAGTCAGCGGGTGCATGCCCATGCGCCAGCAGCTTTGCTTTACCGCATCTACGACGCACATAGCTATAGGACACGTGATCCGTCGCTGAATTTCTATATTCCGCGGGTAGCGTTTGATCTCACGATAATTCAGGCCTCACGGCCGTTGGATCGTGAGTAATTGTCAGCTCTTATTGGGCGCAATACTATTGTCCTCTCCATCAGATGAAATGCTCCGAAATTTCCTACTTTTGAGATCCGTTCATTTTTTATATAAGAATACATTTTATATATTTACCATTTATTTTAAGCGTATGATAATTATGATGGCAAATTTATTATTATTATTATTATTATTATTATTATTATTATTAGATTGATTTATTACCTTTTTTTGCAAACACTTAATTTTCGTGGGGTTTTGGAGCGAATCTCGAAATTGTTTTTGAGCTTTCCACCGTGCGATTGTAACCCGATAATCGATCGATCGATAAACTCCGAATCATGCAACTCGATCTTGGTGGGCACGCACGTGTGCTCCGGCCAGTTTTCTGCACGGCACCTTGCACCCTGGCCTTCCACTTCCACGTTCTCTTCCTCCTTAACTCCGAAACGGTTATACGCCTAAGTGGGGTTCGCTGTACCGGCGACCGGCAGCTCTCTCCCTCCCGGCACGGAGTTATGTCCCGCGTCAATTGGACTGTGCCCGAAGATACCGCGCACTGCCACTGTCCTGCCAGGCTCTCGCAGAAATCCCGGGGAAAGCACACCCGGTCACCTCGCCACGGATCCAGGAGGAAGAAGAAGCCCCAACCGACCCGCGCATGCGTGCTCCTTCTGGCCTCGGGCGAAGATAGCCCTCGGCCTGTTTTCGACACCCCGGCGGTTAAGAGGACGACGCACGCGGAATTCACTTAACGCCGGAATGCACCGATCGTGTTTGCGCCTCTCGCGCGACGTGTTACCGTTCCTGTCTTTTGTAAAATCCCCGTTTATTTCCTTCACGGCCAATACGGCGTTTTCCCGCGACACCGAAGAGCTTCACCAGAGAGCTTCGCCGGACCGAGCTTTCGAGCATCCTCGACGGCTCGGCGTTCCCTCGAGACCGAGGGAGACACTTTTTTAGTTTTGGAGAAATATACTAAGCTTTTGGTGATGTAACTTAAAAAAAAAAATTATGTTGGTTGCGGCACATGAGTTTGATAGTTGCGAAACTTTTCGAGGAAATCTTTGGTTTTGTCGATTTTGATCCGCTTTGTAAAATTCATGTCTTCTGTGATATCGATGCGGTACCTCGACTGACATGTTGCTGACACTCACTACAATTAAACTGGAAAATATGTATTTTTGGCACTGTAGTGACGCGATGAAGATGTCGGATCGGCCAGGCGCTAGGGTGTTATTCGTCATTTCCTTTTTTTTATCGAAGACTTCTGGAATTTTTTCTGTAAGCCATTGTGTTTTTTCTTCACCCCCAACATTTTTTTTCCGGTGTACCAAAGATCGCTCAGTGTGTCCAAAAAATGTCAGTATTCCATATTCAATATTTTTGAGAAAAAATAAATAAAAATATTCTAAACGATCGTTTATAGGTTTTTCCGAGCCAAAGTGGAAAAAGCGGGAAATGCGCCTTGAAGTTCGAAACCGTTATTATCCGGAAGATGTCGGAACGGACGTGAATACCTGCGTAGGTGAATAAATAGGGAACGAGAATGAGGAAAGTCCGACGAGATACGGGCACGCACCTTTCAGGCGCCAGGACAGCCTCCGGCCACGCTGGACGAGAAGCATCGAGAGTTATGTTTCTCCTCGTTCATACTCAACGCTCGGTATCGCGATATTGTGTGCTCGCCGCGCGGAGTTTCCAGCCGCGCGGGCCACACCGGACTCGGACTGAAATCCCTTTATACTCCGTATATATACTTCGTCATATTTATAATGCCCGAGCTTAATTGTTGTCCGTAGATCAGACGTGTATCGTAACTTTGCCGGATAGCCGTGCTCGTGCGCGCCCACACGTAACTTAACTGAGATAATGTGTCTCGAACGAGGGAGATACCGAGGCGAAAATCGTGTAGGCACGGGGTTAAGTATATCGCGCTGGCATAAGACTGGAGTTTCGTACAAAATGCGCCGTGCAATTTGCCCCTATGCGGACCAAAAAACCAAGGCGAAGATACGGCACCCGAAACATGCACGGAAATATTAGTTATTAATTTCTATATTAATTACCAATGTAATCAAAAATCTGGAGCAATAAAAAAATATTTAGTCGATTGTTGTCCATTGATTTTACGAACTAAAAAAAAATATCATGGACCTTTTTGGGCAAAAAATAGTTTTTAAGTCGATCCAACGAGTTCAGCCATTAAAAACTTTTTTACATTTATTTCTCTGGGTAATGAAACATTTTGTCGCAAATTGCGTCTGCTGTCTAGACACGGGGTTAAGTATATCGCACTGGCAGACGCCCTGAGAACCGTTTAAATTTTATGGGATTTTTAAAATTTTGCAATTTTTTTGTACGCCTGACACGAAGCAAATATCACGCAAAAATTAAAATGAGTTATAGTTTCGTTACCACATTTCTCGACGTTTTTCACCATTTCTAGTAAGCTGACATTAAAATCTCGATTTTTTTTCCCGAAAACATAGCTTCCTCTATGAGGGAGCAAAATAAATAAAAACGATGACACGTAAGAGGTAAGCATACGATATGGTTCCCTAGCCAGCAAACGAAGGTCGCGCCGTGCTATACGGTAGCAGCGTGTGTGTCAACGATTGACTAATGGATCGTCGGTGACGAGACTCGGGATGCGCTCCTGCATATATATACATCCATATACATATATATATACATAAATGGTATGTATATAGTGTATTCCGGACAGGGAGATCGGTGGATCGGCAATAGGATAGAGCGCGAGGACGAGAGAAGCTGGATCGGTGGCGCGAGCCCGCGATCGCTTATTATAAATAGGTACTTAAGGATTCCGTGCGGCGTGTCCGTGTACACGAGGCTCGCGCTCGAGATTCATCTTATCTGTATGGTGCATACGTTCCAGCGGCGCGCGAGCCACATACTCGCCGAGAGGAATAAATGTCTCGGGTACCCTCGGACTATCGATCCTCTCTCGACTCGCCGGCCATAGCGCCCCGGCTCCTTAATTACGACTTTCTAGCTGTATAAACATATATAGAGCCCACGAGTGAGGATCTCGTTATTTTCTTACAGAGCCGAGAAATGCCCGCCGAGCGGAAGAGAATCCTAGAATCACTCGGCCAGAAACTCGCCCGGAATCTCAAATTTTCGAACGAGATTTTTGTTATTGAAATTAACGCGCATCTGCTTTAAAGTAACGAAATATTGTTCGGAATTATTTTGTTAAACATATATAATGTTTAAAAAAGAATTGAAGATAATTGACTTTTCAATCGAAGTAATTATGTTCGGGTGGTTGCATAATATTTTGACAATAGTATTGAGAAAAATTCTCAATGACACATCGAAGTGTGCGTTAAATAATCTGCTTTTATTAACCCAAAAATTGTTTTTAAAAAACTCTAACCAGACCCAATATGCAGGCTCATTCCCAATGATTACGATTTCCAAAATCAATATTTCGCCTTAAAACAAAAAATATAAAAAATGGAGGACATATCGAAAAACGTATCTGTACGTGTGGGCGCGCAGACCGGTGCTCGGTACTCGCGTTCGCCGATAATTCGGCCCCTCATGCATTGGTCTCTTATGGCTACACGTACGACTCCCACCCCCCCCCCCCCCCTCTTCAACCCCCGAGCTTTCACATTTGATTTATCCTCACCGGTGTATTCCCTCTTCGGGTTTATTTTTTTTTTCTCCTCTTCATCCTCTCTCCCTCGCGACTTCCTTTCGCCGTCCTCGCGATGCAAAGAGCCCGTGTCTAACGACAGGCCCTCATCTAATACAATTACCGGGAATCTTGGTTATTTACGAGGCATCGGCAAGAAAATCGGCGGTGCAAGACACGCCGAAGAGTCTCGCTAGTCAGTGGTAGAGATAGCTTAAAAAAAATGAAAGAAAAAACCCTGAAGAGGAACCTGAAGTGAAGCCTTCGGGCGCCCGAAGAGGAAGAAGGAGAGGAAGAAGAAAAATAAGAATGCAAGAAGAACCAGGAATAATACGAATAGAGGAGGTCTTCTCGTATCCTGAGCGGTGAAAACGCATGATCGAGAACGCATAATGCGAGGTGTTGAGGCAGGTCCGGGTGGATCGTCCCGGCTAATGATCGTGGCGTGGGTGCGAATTAAACGAGCCGGCGCGAAGCGAAACGACGCCGACGTTTCACACAAACGCGCACACCGGCGCGCAGCCGAAGGTATTATACGCGCCGAGGAAGCGGAATAACGTTCGAGCGAGTCCGACGACGACTTTACGAGCTTCGGCTCCGGCAGATCCCGCGGAATCCTGCGCTCCGGACCAGCTCGAGGCGAGACGACGAATCGGCTAATTACAGCGTCGGGTCGTTTATATTTTTCGAGCAAGTGAGGACAGACTTGTCGTCGTTATTGTCTCCGCTGCTCTTTACTTTTCAATGTTTCAGCACTTTACTGCGCTGACGGAAAGTCCGGGGAAAAAAATAATATAAAAAAAATTCGTCGAAGTTAACTTCAGGTTGATTTCATTTTTATTCAGAAAAAAAAATCCAGAAATATTGGACGTTTCTGAAGAGATGTTTGTCGAACGGCCGAGTATTTTTGTGGATTAAAAACTCGCGGAACGAATTAGTTTCCCGACAGGAATCTCGGTCCACTTGAGGTACTTTTTATTCTCAAATTTAATTTATGCCCATAATTTCCAGTGTGTCCGTCTCTCGAGACGGAACGGAATTCGGTGGCCCGTTATGCGGGCGCTCGTTCGTTCGGACAATGCGACGAGAAAAATTTGTGAAGTCAATATAAAGTCGGCGAGGCGAGGGCGTCAGCGTCGGCTCCTCGTCGGCGAGATAGTCGAGCTGCCGGTGATGTCGCCCGGATTCATAAATCATAAAAGCCGAAAGCAGCGTGTACGCCCCGCGAAGGAGCAACAGCTCTCGTTTCGTATACCGTAATTTGTGCTCCGATTCCTCGGAGTCGCTCTGTCCCCGGTAACGGGACGACGGCCCGCCGAACTCTCGTGTCACGACGTTTCGGATGTCAGTGGCGTGACTCGCAAGCCCGGACACGACGACGAAGAGAGACCACGACCTCGCGACGACGTTACAGATATCTCCTACGTGGCCGTATATACACGGGCATGTACATAAACCGCTAAAGTTCTTAGGGGAACGAGAACGGCGAAGTTTGAGCGCGTTGGATAGACGAGGAGGCTGCACAGAAGGATCACGGAGACGAGCGTGTATGACACAATCGCGGAGATTCGATCTATAGAGGACGAATGAATATCTCTGGAACGTTCACAATTAATTATATCCGATCCGGTCGTACAATGACAATTTCATTTATCTTCCAAGAGCCGATCGTTGAAATCCGGGCTACCCGAGATATATTTAACCGCGGAACAGGACCACGTAGTCTTTTTGCGCTTTCATGAGAAAAAAGTTTTTTTCCCGGCGGTAGATGAAAATTTGGTGGTCCAAAAAAATGTTGCCAGAGACACTTTGAAAATGGAGAACGGGAAAGCGGGACCTGTGTTCCCCGTTCGAGGTCGGGCTTAATTTTCTCTGTCTCTCAATATACCGTGCAAAAGCGGTAAAAATGGTCCATTTTACCCCGCGGTCCGTTTTGCCCCTCACTTCTCTATCGTTTACTTCTAGCTCGATAGCTGAACCGAAAAAAAAAAAAAATTCGGTACTCGTTATCCTCAAATTAATGAAGTTCCGCATGTAATTCATAAATGGTCAAGGTGTATTCATCGCAGTTGCAATTATCGACCGGGTATCGTCGGTCGCGTTAAGGTAACCCGCCACCCATCACGCCGAACACTTAATTAGAAGGTTGTGTTGGTTCGGGAGATCGGATGAGCTCCGCGTGTCCGAGGAACGGCGAACACGTTGTTGCGGTTGGTCCACGGTGTTGCTGACCGCCGCCTCCGGTCGATCTGGTGGACGCGATTGCTCGCGGGAATTGCCCCGCCTCGGCCCCCCTGTCGCCCACGTGTGCACACATCGATGGCTCGATGCCATATGGACTGTGGACCAGGCACGGTCTGTATGGTCCTTCTGCCGCTGGGCGAATCGACACATACAACGGTATTGAATATTCTCTGTCGTCCGCAAACTCGTCGTGGCTATAGGTTCGTATAAGTACCTTGTACACCGGTACAGTTCGGTGGATGAGCTTCGAAGTTGTCCCCGCGACAACTTCGAGGAGCTTCGTCCTTGCGGACCGGCCTGAAATACACCGGGATCGCGAGCTACTTGCGACCTTATGCAAATCCACAGGTGTTTCGAAGTCGTCCTCTTTGGTCGTTGACCTTCGCGCCAAACTTATCGGCTTGCCACGTTTTTTCTCCGTTGGAATAATCATCGTTGTGACGAGACTTGAGCCATTCCGGGGGTCATTTAACTCCTCGGATAGGCTTTAAGGCATCAGCCAGGAGAAACGACGTTTGGACCTCAAAAAGGTTCAATTGTGGAGCCGCAACTTCGCGGCTGGAAACGGTTTTTGCTTTAAAATACAAATTGGTTGTGAGCACTAAGGACCTATCCGGACTTGTCCATATCTATCCGAACGCTCGAATTTGCATTCCCACCCGCAGCATCGAACACCGGTCCACTTCAACGCATCGACCCCCAGAAACCTCGAATCACGATCTCTTCAGGAACATCGGAGCGAAAAAAGACGACCCGCGCCTTTACAGCGAATGAAGGCTTCCCAAAAAAGAAGTATCACAAAGAATCAACTCCAGCGAAGAAAAAAAAAGAACATTCAACGAAAGCAGAAGAGCATCGAAGATAACGAGTACGAAGATGAGATGAATAAAAAAAACGAACTCTCGTAACCGGTGAGGCGGTGCAAGGTGTGCTGCACCATGCATCTTCCTACCGGTGTCCCTTTCTTCTCGTTCCTCCTTCATTTTATTTTGCCTTTTAACCTCTTATATTATTTTTTCCTTTTATTTTCATCTATCTATCTTTCATTCTCCGTTTCTTCTTCGCCACTCGGGACGCAGTTATGGCGACCGGGATGGCGTTAGAGTCGTCGGTCCTCGTCGCCCTCGCTGGCAGGGTATCGGGGATAGCCTAATTGAGTGTCCTCGCCCTGGGTGTCCGATGTTGTCCGGCGTTGTCGCCGGCTACCTGAGGGCGTGGGCGCCTCGATATGAGTTACGGGGTCCGTCGTATTACAACTCGGTGGACCAACGTGCCATCCCCGGTGGTCCGAACCGTTCCCGTTCTCCTCGTATCATCGGCCATTTATACACACAAACATACGCACACACACGCAAGGTGCGCGTCTCGTTGATGCCACTTCTGATTCTTATGATGCTACTGCGGCCGTCGGAACGATCCAAGAAGTCCCGGGGCCCGTTTCGATGAGGGTTCATTTGCCTACTTCAACCTGTCCGATAGGATGCCCGGTTATGGAAGCCGAAAATAATCCCGATGACACACATTCATACACACTGCTATCCCTACCACTATATTCTCAACCTCCTTCAAAGTCGATTCCAACTCCTGGATCAACGCCTCGCCTATGTAACTGACATTGGATATTGGGCATCTCATGAACTCCGTGAGTTATCGCTTAGCGGGAATCCTCTTTTCGGCTCGGACATCGTGGAATCAAAGGGATTATCGGGGTTTTTCCTATCCGGCGCGTCTTTCACGGCTTGTTTTTCCCTAACGTAATCGCCGTGATCTCCGCGGAGAGATTAGTAGCAATGTATCGGCAATGCATCAAGATGATACATTGATGTGTGTTACACCTGGAGAACGGTGAACTGCACCGGCGAATGAGCAATACCGGTCAGGATGACATTAAAGAATTCAAAGATGTCTTCAATATGTATGTGGACTTATCTTATTCGGTACGTTCCAGCTCGTCCAGGATAAATTTTCAGCACGATTTGCGGATTAACTTTTCGATCGGAACTCCGCTTTGCAGCTGAGATATCGAGCTTTATCCTCGGTTTCATCATTTCCGGATACGTTGAATAATCAGCTCTCTTTCACCGAAACCCAACGTTTCCAAGACTCGGAAGACGACCAGCCCGACCCCCGTGCACTTAATAAACGATAATTTATTAATACTGCCTGCTCGGCATTGAACCGAGGAGTAAATCAATGTATCCTTGTTTTACGGCGTGCATTCATTACGAGGCAGGTTTTGTGAGGAGCGCAAACTCGCTCGTATATCTCCGTGCACTGGACTCCTTCTTAGCTGGAGCGTACCTGGAACGCAAAAGTGGCGGAGGTTGCATCCAGGCCTCCGCCTCTGGTCTGGTCTCCTCCCCCTCCCACTCCGGCAGCCGAAAGAATGTTAAAGAACGAGATAAGAAGAAGAATAGCTTATGGGTTGCCCGGCGGTTGTATGGTAATAAGAAAACCCCCGTGAGACAGCAGTGAAAAAGTGTCCACTCGCGAAAGTGTCTCGACTCCCATTCCTGCGTGTTCGACTCTCTTTTATTCCAATCCCTTGTCTCCTTCATCCCCATTCGCGTTCGAGGATTACCAACGAAGACCCGGAGGATGCACTCCGAATGGCCGTACGGCTGTTCTCCGAAGTGGAGAGAAACTCCGGAGCTGCTCGGTGCACTCGCTGCGCGCACATTGTTAGCCCGTTTTATGAGGCACGAGGATCCCTCTCGTGGGTTTACGCCTCTCTACGTCGCCACGGCGTTTACGATCGGTTGCACGGATATACCCCAGGGGCCTCGCGACATCATCCGCGACGTACATCGTTCCGTGTGGCTCCTCGATCCACAGTACCGGGTGAAGTTCACGAGGCTCGCCTGGGAAATGTCTATCACGAAGAGTCCCGGGGGTTGGATCATGACCGATCCACCCCCCGAGCGACAATACGGCTTCCTCTTGATCCTCTGGTAGGAACTGTTGGGCCTGAGACGGTGGAGACCGGAAGGTCCGATGACCTGTGTCGGTATTCATGATCCACTCTCGGAGATCATGCTTGGAACAACGGATAGGTTCTAGTGGATTATTTCATTGGTAAGCCCTTCATTGATGGCTGAACGGCCCGAAGGGAAACGGACCGTTCGTCAGTACATGAAACTTCACAATTTGTTCCAAACACTGTACATCCAACAACTACAGATTGCCGGTCGATCGCGACAACCCCCAAAATCCTCATCCAGACCGACTGCCAACGTTTTTGTTGTTATAGGACTTATGACCGAAAGTTTACGATTAGTCCATGAAATATCTCAATTTGTTTGAAACATTGTACACCCAACAACTACTAAAGACAGCCGATTCATTGCGCCAACGCCAAAAATCCTGATCCTGACTCACTGGGTCGCTTTCCAACGAGGTTTCGCCGTTGCAACAGTCGTTTGTATCAGTCCAACGTCGTCTTCTGCGCTACTATTATGCCCTAGCTGTGTGTTACCTGTACCGAAAGGAACACGACGTGTACGACTCTTTCTCCGTTTCTCTATAGGAAGGAGCGGAGCGCGCGCGATCAGCGCGACAAAAGGACACCGCGGTTCTTCGCCTGATCCTGGCTCCGCGGGTCTCCTCTTCGCTGGATGTGGCCGCAGCGTAGAGGGGAAGGATAAGGAAAGAGGTAAGAGATGAGGAGGCCGAGGAGGCTGAGGAGGAAGGAGTCGACTCCCAGACAAGTCGACTTCCAACGTTGTACGTACACGCACGAGAAGAAGACGAAGTGCTGCGAGGTGGACGACGAGGAGACTCCGAGAAGCGGAGAGAGCCGAGTTAATTAAGAGGATCCAGGCTTGACTGACGTGGGCATTGTGCACGAGCGTGCGGGGCCACCTCTCTCTTCATCCTCTACCGGCTTATACGACTGGTACACCATATACACTATTATGTACTCTCTTTGCCTTCCTATACTTATACTTATGTGTATACCGTGTCACCGCCATTTCTTTTTTTCTTTTTTTTTTTTTTATTCTTCTTTCATCCCGCTTGTCTCGTCGTTCGCCCGAGCGTACAAGAGTCCTGCACTCACGGAAATCACCTGATACCATTTATGGGACGAAACTCGAATCGTACAGATGTAACGCAGTCTTTTGTATCTTGACCTCCCGGTCTGCGCTGGATACGGATTGCGGATACCGCCGGATGGAATAGAATCTACTTGTTCCGAACCGATCCGGCTTCGCTCTGAAGCGGACTTTGGGAGTGCTTTAGGATGGCCGGTTCTGCAAAGTGTTCCGGATTTGTGCGAGATGAGGCAAGGTTTCCTGACACCAGAGCTGTCTGACGAGCGTTGTATCGGGATTTCACAGAAGCTACACTGGAAAAAAAAACTCGTATGAAACTTAACGTACCAGAGAGAAAGTTTTTATGCAAAAACTGGTATATTAAGTTTCATGTACAATTGTGGTGAAAAATTAATGTTGAGCGTATTAAACACATTGGGATTAAAATATTTCGAGTAATTTACTCTAACTTTACTACGAAAGTACTTTAACTTCAATAATTTACTTTAATGTAAATGAAAAAGTATATTAATTTTTTTATCATTATTTTACATTAAATTTACAATTTTTTTTACAGTGTACTGGTTTCACCATTCTGACAGCCTACTTAGATAAAGGGCTCAAAGTCCGACCACTGAGGGAACCTTCCATAAGCAACGGAAGTCATCAATGTCGTATCGCGACTCGGATGAAAATCGATCCGACGAATCCATTTCGATCTCATATTGGTCTTCACATTAAACTGTAAAAAAAAATCGCATTGGTTCCGAGGAATAAAATTTTTCGACTGGCCGCGAGTATCTTCGGCGTTGCGTGCAGTCTACCTGCGCGTCCTCGATCATGTAGGAGTGAGCGTCTCTGAAGCGTTCTCTCTATTATTTATCCTTTGACGTTGCGCGCGCACGCGGACGCGCAAGGAGTTGCGTTACTCCTCTATCTCGGGATATTTCCTCGAGGGATAAATACCGCGAGGAGACCGGGACGACCGGGAAGACTGGAAGTCGTCTCTGGTGCGTGCCGATAGATACCAGTGTTCTTTAGCGGTGGATGAAAGACGCTCACCGCTGGCTGGTACCGACGTTCGCGTTGGCATAAAGACGACGGGGGCGTCCTCGCGACAATTAACAACCAACCTCGGCCACAAATCACTCGACCATAGAGAAAGAATACGAACGAGATAGAGACGGAAGAGAATCGCAGGCGGCTTGGTCTAATCACGCTAGCGCGCGCGCGCGCAAAAGAGAGTTTCGCCAAGTACGACTCGCGCGTTTCCTTGTAACTCTTCTCTTACTTCGATCTTCGTGCCTGCGAATGTTACTTGCACTCGTACCCTCTGTCCGTTCTCACTTCGCTTCGCATCGTCCGTCGCGATAAATGCTAGCAGGATCGTTTAGATTCGTTACCTTACTCCAGGCTCTTCGAGACCATGGGAAGAACCCCTTGCTACGTGGGTATTAAAAACTGTAATGAACTTTTTTTAACACATGCGTGAGAAGTGCTACTTCTCGTGCCTGCCGAGAGTGGCGTAAGTGGCGCTTTACAGTCAGGCCTACTGTAAATACACATTGCATGCGTACATCGGCCCGACTTCTCGCACTAGAGTTTACTTCGCGCACTAAAGTTTACTTCACGCACTAGAGTTTACTTCTCGCAGTAGAGTCTACTTCTCGCACTAGAGTTTACTTGTCGTACGCTTTACTGCGTTTGGCCCACAAAGTTGAAGACATTGTGGGCCTTGAAAAAAAATTGATCACAGTTTTCGTTATCGGCTAAGTCTGTTTCGCATTGTACAATTGCTACCTTAAAGACAATGAAGTCGAAGACACTTGACTCTCATACCGATGAAGGACTCTCAGCCTTTTAGAGCAAAGCCTGCCCTGCCCATCGGGAATTGCCGGTGCTCGGAGTCTTTTGACGCTTTTAGTCACGAGAAGAGGAATCCCCGGCGATTGCTATGCTAATTCCGTTAATATCGCATGATTTATGGCTTCGAGTCATACATATTCTTCTCATTCCGTAGGCGCCTCGAGAGGAGTGAGAGAGCTCGAGGTATCTCTAACGGAGGCGGAAGAGTCTCCTAAGTACCGAACGCCGACGCACCGCGCTGGCTTTCATATCACAATAATAATAATATTAATAATAATAATAATTAATATTATTATTATTATAAAAATAATAACAGGAATATAGGGATGATAATAATATTCTCGTGTGGAAGCGCACGCCTCTGTCGTCCGTCGCTGCTTTTGCTCGCTGGTAGCCTGTCGCATATCTTAAGTCCCGATAAATCGAATGCGCCGGAGAACGCGCGGCGGTAAAGTCCGCGCGCCCGGGCGTAAGCGCCTTATCGCTCTCGGACGAACGCGGTGGCGGCACGAGTGCACATTCTACAACGCCCCGACACACGGCGCATAACGTGGAGACGCAGATATAACACGAATAAAAAATAAACTAAAATAAAATAAACATTAGGAGTCTCGAATACGATGTGAGCGAGTAATGGCGCAGGATTTTTTTTTTTTTTTTTTGCGAGTGGAAAAATTCGTAATCTTCGGTAATTGAGATTCGATACCAATTAGAGGCGCGCGCGCGAGCGCTCGGTAACTACCTGTTGGAGGTTCTCGGAGGTTTCTCTTTCTTTCTTCTTTTTGTCGTTTTATTTCATGCTTTTTCTCGGATTCACGTGGCGGTAGAGGCTCTTGGAGATCGCCGAGTTCGATAGGAAATAATTCGCACGCTCGTTATTCCGGATCGATATTCCGGAAGACGAGTTTCTCGTTTTGGGATGAAAGTCCGAGCGGTAGATTCTGCGGCAGCGTGTTTTAACCGTATTGGAATTTTAGTGCCTCGATTGAAACGGCGCATCTGTCGAACGGCTCGACGAATCTCAACGAAATTTACACGAACCTCTGAGGGGATTAACACGTGTGTTCCAGAATTTTTTCAATTTTTTCCGACCCACTATTCCAAAGTAATACGCAGTTTAATTCTTTGACAATGTGCTCCATGTACAAAACTTCTAAAACTTCAATGGGTCAAAGCGCCATATCTCTCCAGCGACTCGACAAATAAGTCTCAAATTCACACGATATCTTCAGAGGACCTAAGAGCCGCTTAATGAATTTTTTCAAATTTTTCTGGAACACAGTTTCAAGGCTACAGCCGATTCTTTACTCAGAAAACCTTCCGACAGGACAGCGCCTCGCTGCTTCGGGATGAAAGAAATCGAGTAAACCAACGGAAATTACGGTTTAAACGATTATCAAACGATGAGTGACCATCACCCGGACGCGGTGTCGAATTACCGTCGAGATATGATCTAAATGCATGCTCTCACGGCTTCTATATTCATACAACGCCGGTGGGCATGTACTTACTCGGGACTGTCTTGTCCCACATGAACCGGCGAGGAATCTTCGATCACCGGAGAGCTCCAGATATCGCCCTTCGATCGACGTCGAAGAAGAAGACTGCGAGGCCCCGTACCACGTGCACACATGCCGAATGTTCAATCGACGAGATATGAGCCGTGTCTAATTACGCAATCGGTGTATGCCCAGCAGTGCGTCCAATCAAACCACCTTCCTGTCTCATCGTCGTCGTCGTCCTCTTCGTCGCGGACGCGGTGACCGGTGCCGTCGCCCCATTATCGCGATCGGCGTACTTGCATGCACACGCACACACCGGAGAATTACCGTACCCATCCGCCTCCGAAGCATGTGGCTCCTCTTCCAACGACCATCGAGAATGAATGAACTCTTCTCGCTTCTTGGCCGCGGACGGCGACGATTTAACGAATTGCCGAAGCGAGAAAAGACGTTTAGGGTCGCACCGACGATCTCGTCATCGCCGAGGCGTTTTATCGATACATACATATATGTGTGTATGTATATATATATATGATACATATATTATTGTATATGTATACATTTTATGTTATAAACGTAGAACGTCGTTGAATATCAGTTTGATTGATCGCATAAATTGGCTCGACTTTGTCCCGCTCCGTATAATGAAAGATGTTCGATACATCCCGAAGATATTATCTAGAAAATGGTTAATTAGATTCTTTCGTCCAATGATTCGTTTGGCAGGCTCGAATGAGCCCGAACGCGCTTTATCCGAGTCGACTTCCGGCCTCGATTTCCAATCTCCATAAGTTTCGAATATTAATTATTAATTATTTTTATAAATAAATGTCCAATTTAATTTTACCTTTCGCGACGTCCCAACCGCAAGAACACTTCACTCATTGGATTAAAATGGTCCAAATAAACAGAACGTCACTGAACAAGTTTACCTAAATAATCTTTAAGAAATGCTCGATATTTACCGACGAAAATTTTATCCACTTCGCGCCGATAAGTTTGAAATAAAAATGGAACCTTCGACCTGCGTGTCCAATTTCATTTTACCTTTCGCGAACTCCCACCAGCAAGAGTACTTCACTCGTTGGAATCAAATGGGCCAAATAAAAAAAAACGTCATAGAACAAATTTGCCTGAACAATTTTTAAGAAATTCTCGATATATCCCGAAGATAATTTTATCCAATCTGCACCGGCAGGCCTGAAGTAAAATGGCACCTTCGACCCGAGATGTCGACGGATGTGCCGTTCCATTCGGATTACGAATTTCCGATTCGTTTCATCGCCTCTTCACGATACCGTTTATCCACGGATATTCTCCGTTCCCCGGATCCGCGGTGACTAATAATCCCCGCCTCTCCACGCTTCTCCCATCATTAATATTCGTTTGAGAATTTGTTATTTAAAGTGCGCAAGGGCGACGACAAGAGCTCAACGTCGTCGTGCCGGTCGGTGTGTCCGCGCATGCGTGTGCAGCCGTATGAATATTCCATACGTCGGGGTTATGCTTCGATATAATGCCTTCCGTCCCTCTCACACGTCGTAATGATGTTCCTCGTCCTCGTCGTCGTCTCGGTTTATAACCAGAAATAGAACCAGTTTATCTATACCGTAAATCGGCCTCTCGCTCCCGCGCCCTCTTCCGATCGGTGTGTGTCTATATCGGCCATTATAAATCGTCGGATTCGTTGTAAACCGCGGCTAATTATTAATCTGTGATTCGTATAACCCGTTCCCCTCTCCTCGCGTCCGCATAACGTTATTTGCGATCACACGCGAGTTCGCCGGGACGATATACTGTGCCGGAGCTTCGGACGCTGTAATAATACTAATATAGTCCCGTCCGATCGCAAATCGCGCCGGTCTCTGAGTTACCGAGATACGGACCACGTAGGCAAACCCGCCGGACGCTAGTTGACCACTCCGCACATGGATGTGGATATATTACGTATTAATGTCCACGGTTAACGCGCCTCCTCCAACTCATGCCGGTTCCGATTTCCAATCGACCCCCAATCCCGTGAATATTGAATTCGAACGCATTAATTATACGATCGCCGCTCGGCAATCGGAGAAATAAAAGAGATAAATTGATAGGACGAGAGACAAATTACACTCCGCGCGGGAGAGTCTGCCAATGTTGATTTATCTTGTGCATACATTTATATGAGCGCGAAGCAGTGAAATGAGAAACTCGCAGTTCGATTTTGCCCGATGAAAATTTACCTTTTATAGTTCTTTTTTACGAAAACTATAAAAATAACGTAGTTATAGTGATGGTAATAGAAATATGAAAATGCACAGTAGTAGCGGTTTGATTTTTTTCCGATGATTACGATGGGAAATAATTTTTTTTTATATAGATTATAGATTTATGAATTGTAGACTAGTATCAAGAATCGCCAAGATATGTAGATATTGGTGGCCGATCTTTCAGTTTTTCATATAAAAAAAAGAATCGGAGAAAGGAGAGAAATAAAATAATATAAAAGTGATAAATTGATAGGACGAATGACAAATTACACTCCACGGGGAAGCCCTGTCGATGTTAATTTATCTTGTGCACACATTTATATTCGGCCTTGCAGTGTAATGAGAAACACGTCGTAAATCAATTTTCTCTGATGAAAATTTACCTTTTTTTCCATACAAATAAATTTAAAAATAAAATAGTAATATGAATAATAGTATGAAAATGCACAGTAGTAGCGGTTAGTATTTTTTAGTCAGCTCATTACGATCAGACATACATTTTTTTTATAGATGACCAGCGTTCAAGAATCACCAAGAAATTTATCTATTGGTGGCAAATCTTTCAACTTTTCATATAAAAAACAAATACGAATCGGAGAAAGAAGAGAAATAAAATAATATGTTGCTCGAATCGTATCTGAATCGTTGCTACTGCTCTCCTACTGTTCGGCGGAGATTTTATTATCGGGTTCCATAGGTCGATCTCCCCTGGATATCCAGCTGCTTCTCTCTCCCTTCTCATGAGAGATCCGTTGAATCGTGCGAGAGATCTCGAATCTCTAACATATCGCTCGTCTCGTTCTCTCGTTTCCTCGCCAACTCCGCTCTCGTCGTCGTCGCGTGTTGAAGTATCGCCCGCCTGTTCGCCCGACTGTTTCATAGACCCGTCGGGTTTTACCCGCGCGCGACCCTTTTCTCGCGAGAAATATACGTGACTCCATCCTCCGGCTCTGTTTCCCTCCGCTCCGCATCTCTTCCTTTTACTACGATCGAACTCGTTTCGCGATAAAGATCGCACAGGGAAGGCAACGACTTACATACACCGCTTTTGCATTGCGCTGTTCGACACGCGCCAGACATCGTCAGTTCGAACCAAAGCTTCCAGATCATTTTTTTTTTTTTTTATTTCGGCCATAATAACTATGGTTCTGAAATATTTTGACGGAATATTTGAAAATGTTATTTTCACATATTTCATAAATATTTTGTAAGATTTGAAAGATTGAAAATATTTATGAATTGATTTAAAAATCTTTCCTGCTATATGGGATGTCGCAGGTGCCTCAGTTCAAACACGAGGCAGATAACGATCGATTGCTCAAACAATACCAGAATGGCCTGTTGCACGAGGAGAGGATCCCACGTTATAAAGTTCGAGGATACGCGAGGCACGGAGTCAGTTCGAACTGAGAACAGGATAGTGAAGGAACGACGTACTGAGTCTGCCTCCGTGTGCCGCTACCACTTGCTGTTGCCGCCTTCGCAAGCGGCGGTCAAAAATCAAGTGCTCTATCGCAATCGAGTGTGCACACAGTTCGCGATGCAGCCCAAAGCATACACCACGTTGTTCCTGTGTCTGATCGTCGCTACACTCGTTTCGATGGCTCCATCCACTTCAGCCGGTGAGTGATCGAATATACAATGAGAAAGAGGGGAAAGACAATTTATAAAATCAACGAAACTTATGTTTCAATGATCGCCGTATTATACAATTTTTTATTTGAGGATGCAACTCATTAAAAAAGTTGAAATTCGAAATTTTCATATCGTTTCCTCATAAAAGTTGAAAATTGAAGGTCCCGTACCGCTTTCTCATGATGTTCCTTTATTTACAAATCTTCTTCTGTGAGAAAGCATTTTCTGCATTTTTGCACTTCCTCATAAAGGAAGCTTCGAAAATAAAGGAACATTATGAAACAGCGATATGAAAATTTCAATTGTCACCTTTTATGTGGAAGCGATATGAAAATTTCAATGTCCAACTATTTTCAACGTCAAAGTTGCGTTTGACTTTTATGCAAAAGCGGCTGACCGATTAACGTTCAGCGCGAAAAAATACACCAACATCGCCCTTGACTTTGTCGAATCTGCAGTCGTAAATTTTTTTTGGGCACCTTCGATTTTTACTCACGAAATCCAAATGATACCTTTTATCTAGCTTGTGTATTTCTTGATATTCGCTCAAGATATGCATTCGGTGCTCACGAAAAGGATGTTGGCAATAAAAACATTGCATCCGTTATCCTTTGATTTGTTTTTCAGAGGAAAAATGCGTCGATGGCAAGTCCTACTACGACGGCTGCAACTTCTGTCGCTGTACCGGAGAAATGCCTATCTGCACGATGAAGGCATGTATTTTTAACGATGACAATCTCAAAAACTACGTATCGATACCAAATCAAGAAGCACCGAAGGATTTTTCGGTGCCGATCCAGGCGTAAAAATATTTCCGCCGATCTGCAGCGCCTGACCGATTCAGGTTCAGCGCTAAAAATACACCAACTTCCAATCTTCACTTCGTCGGATCTGCGCTCGGCGCGAAAAAAGACATGGAATTATGGGCTCCTGAATTTTTAATGGCACTTTCTATTTTTTTCGTTAAAGGGAAATATGTTAAATATCGCTAAAAAAAAAACATGAAAGATAACAATAAAAATCGATTCAAATTTTTATTGACATCCACTTCGGGTAAGAATTTATTTTCAACAAGAAATGGTCCGTAACCGTTAAAAAAAATACAGTTTTTGTTACCGACCGGGCACACGTTGGTGACACGATGATAAAAAAATGCGCGTGAATCAATTAAAGATTTGGGCAGAGACGTTCAAATACACATTTAACTGGTAGAACAAAATATTTTAAAACCTCAAAGATATTTTCGTGAAATCATCTAAGAAATTGTTGAACTGACCAATCTTTAAGCCGTACCAACAAAATATTTGAACGTCCCTGCCCAAATATTTAATTGCTTCAGCCGTATTTTTTTTATTAATGTATCCTCCGCTTACCTCGGTACATTTCCTACAATGATATTTGTTTTTTTTTTCAATAAAAGGAAATATGCTAACTGTCGATAAGTTTCTCAATATGTATAAAAAAAATTAATGACAAAAGTAAAAAATTGAATTACGATGCAAAGTCTTCGCCAGCTCCTTTGTCGCGGTTCCACAAAAGAACGCACACGAGCGGAAAAGGGGGTATGCAAGACTTCACTCCGCCTGCTGCGATCGGCGACGGGTCGTTAACGTCCGGGCTCTCTTTCTCGCTGGTTGCTCGATGTGAAATCGTCGAGGCAGCTCGCAGCACGGCAGTAGCAAAAGCCAGTGGCTCGGGCCCGATGCCAAGGAACACCGTGGGGACGTACGACGGGGCGCATAACTCGTACGCAAACTTGTCCGTATCCAGGGTGGATTCCTGGGCTAACGTCCTGGGTGGTATTATCGCAAGAGTATCACACCAGCGAGCCAGCCTTCTTCTCGGTATTTCTGCGTACAAACGAGCTCGAAGACCCGCACCTATGCCTCTCTTTGTAAATTAATAATATCCAGCGGCGATTAATTAACGACGAGTATCAGCACGGTTGTTAATTAGATGAGTATCGTAACCTGCCGTATGAACACTATAAAATTAGTCTCATGACACAGACCCGTCCACTAAAATTTTATGCATCGACTCCCATTTTTGTCTCTTAATTATTTTATTTACAAATTTTCATTTTCACCCTTTTTTGTCTATAAAAATTTTATCGTCCCAACTTGGACAATACTTTTCGTCCTCGACCTCCCGCCTTTGCGGCTTGGATTGCGGCCTTACGGATCAATTAACTTAACGACCATTGGTGCGGTTCGTTCCCTGTCGTTTTCTGTTTTATCGACGGAGCCGCGCTGCGATCCAGCGGCTCTCTGCAAATCCCTTAAGGTGAAGAGGGAGTCACGTGACCGAGCAAGAAATGTAAGAGAGATAGTGGTCTTGGTCTTAGAGTGGAGCGAAGGGGACCGACGGGTTTCACTTCATCTTAAGGAAAAGTCGAGCGAAAACGTACCCGGAGCTCTTCTGCAACTGCGGAGGTCCGGGCCCTCGTAGCAAGTAGCTGAGGAAAGTACGACCGATGGCTGCAGGCTCAGCGGCTGTTCATAAAATTTCCACCGCGAGCTTTATTAACGATTACGTCTATCCCCCCTGGCTAGAGGTGATTTACAAGAGGCCAGTTCGACCGTTCCCGGCACCGCGCTCTCGCTTTTCGACCGCGGGGATCGCAACGATAAACCTCTTTTTTTACCGTCCCCCAGCGCGGTTTCTCTCCGTCTTTTCGTCTCAAAAGCCGTAAAGCTAATTCGCAGGTACGTCAAACGTTCGCCAGACACCGTTCGAGTCCACGACGTAACTATAACGAGAATACCGGACGCCGATCGCTCCGCGGCGCCGCGCAGTCAAGTTCTAAGACACCACTCAGCCGGGAGCAGAGAGATACACTATAAATTTGTAAAACGAGGTGTTGAACAACGAGCGAAAGTATAATGGGTCGGGGTAACAGAGACAAACGAGATTGTAAGCCGTAAATTACAATGCGCTTGGCGGGTATCTCTGCGGAGTGATTTTTATGAGGAAAAAAAATTTGACAAACTAACGAGATACATAAACGTTGAGATGGATTTGAAAATAATACGGCGTAAGGTAATACCAGTATTTGCATCAACGGTGCCAAAAGAAATTGAAAAAAACTATTTTTTATGTCAATCAAACAGAATCGACAGTTAAACATATTTTTTTTTTTGCCAGTGACAATTTTCGATGAAAATAGTCGACTTCTATATCGGTAAATTAGAGTCGTTATCGGCATATTTCGAGGAGCTTTTTCTGACGGTGATGATTTTGGTTGGAAAAAGTGTTCCAGGCCTTCGCGTCACGGGGAGTTCCGAAAAACACGAAGTATCGTGTTTTTTCGGAGTCGCGACTAACGAGATTCGCGAAAATAGCTTCGACACGGTAGTCGCGTCAGTCGCCGTGCGGGACGAACCTACCGGGGAAGCGGATGAAGAAAGAGGACCGGGTAGGACACGCGAGGACGAGGACACCGGAGGCTGAGTCTCCGGCTGACCCTGCGGCACGTGCGTGTCCGGGCGATAGCATCGGCCGTAGTAACTCGATATTGTTTCACTCAAACAAATTAGGGGGTACCGCTGCCGCTGCTGCCGGCTGCCAAGCTGCCGCGAAGAAGCAAAAGCACCGAGAATGGACGACGATAGGAACTGGTCCCGGTGGACCCCATCGGGGTCTCCAGGGTTCAACTGCACTTGGCTCATTTCCACGGAACTCTCGATGGACTCGTCTCTTTTACCAACATTCAAGCAAAGAAACGACATTCTTGAATCCTGACGGTCAAGATCGTCTTCCCTGGCTACGGTCCTTGCCCGAGAGTCAATGAGCTTCAGTGCTTCCACGCCGCTCCCGGAGCCGGAACCCTGCCCCAGAAATCCTCGTACAGCTCTTTTTTTTCTTACATGAAATATCCTACATTTAATATATTTTTCATATTAAGTGCAAAATATATTACGTGATTTTTAATATTTTTTCGCCACTCGATTATCACGCAGACGCACGCTTCGTAAACCAACTGATTACTTTAAAAAAATACATTTATGTATTCTATATTAAAAGAAAAAAAGAAAGTTGAAAATTGAAATTTTCACATTATTTTCTCATAATGTTCCTTTATTCGCGCAGCTTTTTCTATGAAAAAGCCTTTTTTGTGTTTTCGGTTTCCTCCGACTTATTTTTATTCTTTTTTTTCGTACTATATTATATTTGTTTTATTTTAAAAAATTCCTTTTGTTGATGAGAGAAATGTGTTTTGGATCGTGTTTTTGTGTAGGGCAGGATAAATCCGATAAAAATTCCGCGCAAATTTATAGATAAGAAGAGCATCGTAGAGGAGTGTATCCCTTCGATGGCACTTCTTCTTGGTCTCCTTCAGCCGGGACACCAGCCTGGGCTTCGAATCCCCTTTGACAAGCCGACGCGCCACCCAGTGCGCGAAATTAGGAGCGTATATATCCGAGGAAAAAAGTCAACCCCGAATATCGGTTGATGCCTCGTTCCGCGGTCTTCGATACGACGGAGCGCTGAGGGACAAGATGTACCTGCTTAAAATTCCAGCTGAACGAGGTAGGAAGTCCCCCTTGTCCGAGACGTGGCATCAGTGATGGATCCACCTCCGAGGATACGGGAGAGCTACGGGCGGAACCAATGTTCCTTAAACATTTCTTTTTCTTCCTATAGATACATATAGGGTAGACGGGGGCAAAATGGGGCAGCGGGGCAAAACGGGGCATGGGGAAAAACGTCGGTTTCCAATAATTTTTGGATGCCCGAATTCGCGCCATCGATGCATCAGGCTTTTCTGCCCCGTTTTGCCACCTTGTCCGATCCAAAAATGATTGGAAAATTTAGTTTTGCCCAACTGCCCCGTTTTGCCCCGTTGCCCCATTTTGCCTCGCTCTTTCCTATATACATATAATGAAGAATACATGTATACATGTATAGATCCTTGTACCTATACTGGCATATTCTTTCCCACTTCCTTTCGCCCATCCTGCTTATCTTCTTCCTCCGATTCGCTTCGACGTGCGCGCCGAAAACGAAAGCCGAAGGAAAAAGAAATGAAGGAAAACGATCGACGTAGCTGAAGGCGATCGAGCGCGCAAGCGGATCGATCGATATTCGAGATAGAACAGTCAGAAGACACACGAGACCCTGTCACTGGCTGAACCTTGGAATCTAAATTATCGCTGAATCCGAATTGTCGGTGAGTCGAAGATAATCGACGCGTCCTGCACCTTGCGCGAACATAGGGTGCAGGCGGATTTTTTATAAATATTTAAATTACGTAAAAATGTTTGTTAAAAAAAATGCATTTATAAAGATTTCATGCGGAGTTAAATTTTAATAATAATTTTTAAAAATTGGTGCCAAACTGTAACGTTGGGACAAAATGGGGCGTCCAAAAAATATTGGAAAGTTGAGTTTCGCCACACCGTTCCGTTTTTCCCCACTGTCCCATTTTTTCCCTACATGCACCATATTCTCGTTGAGATCAGAACGGCGATCCTTCGCGCGCTAGCCGGATGCGCTTCGTATGGTTAATCCAGTTTGCGACGAGCCACGGAGAAGGTGTCGGGACACCAGGCAGTCCACCAGCATTTCACTGTGTGGACGAAGGTGAATTTTTTTCTTTTTTTTTTGAATCATGAGCGAATACACCGGTAGCGGAGAGAGGAGTTGAGCGTTCTCCTGTACGAATGGACAGGAAGCTATGAATGCGGACCCGTACTATGAATGCCGAAATTGGATTAAAGCTTCCCCCGGTCGGTGGATCCGCTTTCGTCGGGCAGTCAGCAGCGGAAGTCGCGCTGACCCTGGAATCCAAAAGCGGTAAGACATATACATCCCGTGCAGTGTCGTTATTCGCCTTTCGTCATGATCCTGGCTCTTTTTTTATTTCATTCACCACCAAGGTACCTGCCCAGCTACATCGCGCAATCCATTGAGTCCAAATAACCAAGGATAACTACCTGCCCATTCGATACTGGACAATTCTTCGGGATCATCCGGAGCGATGATCCTTCGGAACTTATACCTATCCACACCTTCCTGCTCCTGCCGGAGACCTTGCGTGACCGATCTCTGGTCGAACGTCGGAAATGCGGAAATTTAGGAGCTCTTGGCAACCGAGTTTGGGTTGATCGATCTGAGGATCATCGAAAACGAAACCTGGTAGGAATTTCGGAAACTTACATCTGGAACTGGTGTGAAGATGTCTGGTGTGAAGATGTCTAAAACGTTTACCAGGAAAGTCGCAACGTTTTTGGGTGTGGAGAACATCTTTGGCGCTACTTCTAAGCGAGAAACGGTCCTGAAGAAGCGTCACGAAAGTGTCCCGAAATAACCATCGCGATCCTCCAGCGAAATAAAACGACGCATGTCTTTTTCGTATGAGGCGATATCCATGTGAATCCCGGAAAAAACTGCATGGATATCTGGAACTCGGCAGCGATGTCTTGAATCCGGCGTAACTCAATGCGCGATCTCGGCGAGAAGGCAAGATTGAAATACGAGTTTTCCTTACCCTCTGCCCGTCCGGATAAGAATCTCCATGCCTGGGTGTACGGAAGGCGTGGACGCGTGTAACTTCATACTCGCGCGGTGGACAACTGCGTGCTGAAGCCAAAAAAAAGAAGGCCACGAACCGACCAAACAACAACAGCAAAACGCACAAGAAGAAAAGTTGGTCTCTCCCCGGCGGAAGATGATAAAGAAAGGAGGGCTGAGACAGAGGAAACAAGAAAAAAAAATGTCTGCGCGCATGTGTGGATGGTACAGTGAAAGGTGGGACAGCGAGCTGCTAATTAGGCGCCGCTCGCGCGCGAACTCAACTGCTCTTTCTGCGTCCGACATCGAAGGAGTTCTCGGCGATTCTCTTCTCTCCGTCTTCTCCCTGGTCGGGGATGCGAGGTACACTTACATACATATATGTGGAGGAACACAGGAGGCTGTACCGTATAGTTGTATCGTGATTATGGGCTAAGCGAGGGATCCTCCGGGTTTGCCTCGCTGGACGGGTGCAGCGGTTGGGATTATTCTGGTCGAAGCGGGGTGAACGAGAAGAACCACACCGGACCGTCACACTACCACGGTTCGAGGGACTGTATCGCGAAGGACTCATACGCGGGAGGCTTCATTACCGGGCCGTGTTAATTAGTCGACGATATCCGATCGATCCGGAGTCTCGCGAGCGGGGCGTTCGAGTGCACCGATGGCAAACTCGTTGTTGTCCCCCGTCGAGGCGGGGGATAACTGAACGTCGGGCACCAAGATCGCACCCGCTTCGGAATGGTCCGAGCTCGGATCGACGGTTGTAGACAATTTTTCGCCGGAGTCCGATGACTCTGGTTTGACGAAACAAATTGTACGAGAGAAATCCTGTCGATGCGTCGATGACGACGCGGCGCGGCACGAAATTATTTATCGGCTCGATCGTCGATTCTGCGAAATATCGTGTTATCGTTCGATTACTTAAAGATTAAATGATAGCGGGTTATTTTTTACATAAAAATAGAAAATATTTTTATTTGTTGAGATTTTTATAAAAATAGTAAAAAGAAAATGGTAATCGTTATTCCCTCTGAGGCTAAAACGAACTCCTATAGAGGCAAGTTACGATCAATTATCTCGCTACTTCCTCGCAGCGTTTTACCAAAAAAAAAATGTCGTAATAATCTGTTAGTTTTTATCGTCGATAAAGATCGTCGATGGGTGAGAGAGGCGTGGTGACGATCGTCGTAATTCCCCGGATCCGCGGAGTTCCCAGTTACACGCTTAAATTCATTAAGAGCACACCGCGCCGGTGCCTCGCTCGGTCGCCGTCGACTCGCGAGATTACTATGTAAAGTAGCAAAAAGAGAGGTATTTACAGTCGGGTGCCCGGGCATCGGGGTGCGGATAAAGAACAGCTCGCGAGGATTTTTTTTTAAATGTTTTTTTCGTCGCGCAGTGGAAGTCAGATATAAAATAAAGGCAGTAGCCGGAGTCGGTGAACGGTCGGTCCGGCTCTACTCCTGGAGAATCAGCGTGCGGCATTAACAGCACGTGGGGGACACGCCTACCGACAACCTGCCCCGGGTTGGCCAACCCCATTCGCAATTAACATTGGCGAGAGAGCCTCCGGCACTCCGAACGGAGTGCCAAGCGAGAGCAAGAGAGAGTTCGCGGTCGTTCGACGTTGTTAATTAACGAAACGAAACGGTTCTAGAAACGACACAGAGCCAGCGACGCCGAGAAACCGTAGGTCGGTTCGCGTCGAGAGCCTCCGAGACAAAGACGGGATATATCGAAGGAGACCAAGGATCCAGAGACTCCGGTCCCGCTGTTGGAAACGTCGGCGAGGATGGCGGCGCCTTTCGTCTTTCCATTACAAACTACTGCCACAGCCGCTTCCTCGTTCCTCGATCCACCTACTTGTATTCCCCATTTTTTATCATTCGCCCCTCCAACCATTTTCATCCGCCGTTCCATCGTCCCCCTCGTGAATCCCGCCCGCAGGCTGAGGACGCTGATATAAGACACGACCGCAGCTTTCTAGTCCTCGTGATCTGCCCTGGCCATGCCCTGTTGGTACCGTGGAAACCGAGACAATGTCCCACCTCGCACGGATCCCGAGCACCGGAGAGCCGGCCGATTGCCTCCGAGCTGCGAAGCAACGACACTTGAGAATGAATCCTTGAGGTCTTGGAGAATCGTAAATCATTCAATTTCTCGACAAGTGTGTTGGCCGGGTTGATCTTCGGAGGAAACAGTCTTACTTACAACACCAGTTGAGCGTGCGCCTCCGAATGGCGGGATTATTTTATCGTTTGAACCCCTTGGAAGCCGCGTGTACACTGCCCGTCATTGGTGCCTGATTTTTCTGATTTTCTGTCTTGGTGGATATCTTCCTCGATAGCTTAACGGGATTGAAGATATCACGCAAGATATCAAACAAGACATCAACCAAAACGTCCAGCAAGACATCAGGCAACACGTCGAGCAGGGCATCAAGCAAAAGGTCCAGCAACACATCGAGCAAAATGTCCTGTTGGATATCTTGCCTGATATCTTCGACCCCATTAAGACATCGAGCAAGATATCCAGGAAAAGCAGGCATCAGTGACGGATAGTGTACCATACATATCCGAGGAAACCGAGACAATGTCCCTCCTCGTGAGGATCCCGAGCACCGGAGAACCGACCCATTGCCTCCGGGCTGCGAAACAACGATTCTTGAGAATGGATCCAGGAGGTCTTGGAGAATCGTAAAGCTGAACATCATTCAATCTTCCGACAAGTGTGCCGCTCGGGTTGATCCTCGCAGAACCCAAGAATGACGACATCGGTCGAGTGTGTTCCTCCGAGTGGCGGGATTGTTTTGTCGTTTGGACTCCCTGGAAGCCGTGTACCATACATAGCCGTCGTAGCTCCGTCACTATGTACCTCGGCTATGGTCGCATCCTCGACAGGTATCCTTACAATGCAGAAAGTCGGAGAAAGTTAATGACGTCTCACTGGGACTCGTGTCAAGGGAGTCTCGAGTTAACGCGCTCCTGGTAGACATTGCTGGACAAAGTGTCTCCACAGCGGTATTAGTGACTGAGGAAGTCTTCTGCAACGGAGCTCCTTTTGCCAGTTGAGGTGTACATAGCCGCGTCGCGTTGGTCGGGTGTACGAGATACAATAAAGGCCCTCACGGGCCATCCCTGGTTCTGCCGTCCTGGCTCCGTCCAGCAACGCGCATTGCCCGAGCAGGAACGGGCCGAATGAATGCCTCCGGTGGCTTTGCCTCGAAGAACCGTATTACGAGGCGAGAGACCCTCACGGGTTCTGGCAGGGACTCCGCTCGGACTTTATTTTCCAACGGTGTAACGAAGCCGGTGGTTGAAGACCGGCCACCCGGGCATCAACGGGGCTCAATGGAATAGTGGGCGATCCTTCCGTCCCCGTGAATGGAGGTCATTTACTCGGCATTCACGCGACCGGAGAGCTCGGAGGTTCGCGAGGGTATAACACTCCACTTACTACGATCGCTATACAGGCTGCATGGCCTTCTCGTGGAACCTGCCATTGTGGTGCGTTTACTGTTGGGAAGAGGAGGCGGGCCATCCTCTTCAGGACTTCAACTGGCACAGAAGTCTAAAAAGATTCGGGACTGTCGCGAAGGCGTCGCGCGACAGGTACGACGTGACGTCTTTTTTATGGATTTTTTTGTCATACTCTTTGTTGGCTTCCTTTATCGCCTGTATGATTCCTACTTCATCTGGAGCGATCGAGAGTGAAATGAGAATCTTTCCGGCTATTCTTGATCGTCGATTCGACTTCTTGTGCGAGGGATCTCTGGATAACGTTGGGCAATAGCCGTCGGAGTGGAAATTGCAAATTCGACAGTGAGGAAAAGATGGTCGACGGAAATGAGTACAATAAGTCGTGTGATGTGTGCTCAGCATGTGGATTGCCAACGGGTCAAAGCTGGTCCGACTCTGCTCGGGGAAGATTTCCAGGACTTTGTTTAGTTCCGTCAGTTAAAGAAGTGGATAAGGCATCCTACTTTATTCGAATTACCGGACGCAGTTAATGGCACACTCAATGCACCTGGACCGAACCTGCGGCCCACTCGGTGCCGATCTCGCCCCATACCTTGCACTCCTGTCGCATCAGTAAGAACCTCTAACCGACGGACGGTTTATGCAGATTCGATTGCCTAACACCTCGGGACACTCGACTCCCCGCGTTCTCGTCGAATCCGATGGAATCCTGGCAACAAAAAAAATCACCGGCTAACGACGACGCGGAATCCGGTATACCGTGGTGCAGGACGTAATAGTCGTAACACACGCGACATTATGCGCGCGGCGAAGTCTCCACGGGACTAATGCATTCGTGCATAATACTATGCGATCTTACGCACCTCGTGTGCCAGCGGGTAGTGCAACTTTCCGTCCTATCGCCATTCAGCAAAGGCCTATCCAATTCACACCGCGAGCGAACGACCCACGAGGAGGACGAGCCCTGATCTTCGGTGAACTAGATATAAAAATCACAAATCTTTTACCTGAAAAGTACCAAAATGTTAAGTAAAAATCAACATTTTCGTGAAAAACTGCAACGCACATGTGTTTGAAATTTCAGAAAGAGTTTATGTCAAAAAGCTTCCAATATCGTTCATAAATTTGCAAAGAAATTTTTTACAGCGTGGAACTCCAGCGGTTCGTTCTCTGACACGTTTCTCATACTCCTTCCGCCACAATGGCCTCGAGAAGCTCGTTTCATGGCAAATCGGCGTCATTCTCGCAAAGCAGCCGAAGGTCTCCGGGCTCGTTGGCGTCCTGTGTGGTCGGCTCGCTCAGGAACTCGAGAATCCTCGTGGTTTCCAACCGTTTGAATTCAAAGTGGAAGAGAAGATTCCGAGTTCCAGAGAGAACCTCCTCGCGATCACGGATTAATCGGGTCTGGATGAATTCGTGCTTTTCTTGTTCCTCGTCCCCTTCCGATCGGGCGGATCCTGGGAATCCACCTGTGCGACGATTTCGTTCTTGTTTCTTGGATCTCGTTGCCTTTCTTTTCTTCGTCAGGGCTGGAATCGAGAATACGACATATGCGAGGCACGTGGCTTTCTTCTCGATCGCGGCGTTCCATCCGGCACCTTGCTCTCGCCTGCTCTTTCACATCGCATCAGTCTCGGTGAGCCGATGAAAAGATCTTGCTGTTTCACGGTGCACCAGTTTCCACCCGGCGTTCCATTCGTCTCGGTGTCAATGAAACTGCTGTCATAATTCAACCCCTCGGAGTCCATAAAATAAAAAGTCGAGTCCCCGGCCGATCCAGCATCAAAACTGCACCCGATAAATTAATTGAAGGTTGGTCGTAAAAGTTGTTGCTAGGATCTCTCCGAGATCGAACTCGATTTATCGTCAGCCGCGAAGGTGGGCTGCGACGAGATGAAGAAAAAGACGTTCCATCGCGGACCGTTGGAAAAGCCTGTCATTAAGGGATGATTAGTCGGTGGTCCAGGTAATTTCGCATGTTGGGAAAAAACAGATAGTGAGAGGTTCTCGGATCTTCCGCCAGGCTGGAAGGCGACAGGTGGGCCACGAGCAACTTGCTAGTCGTTCCACGCGTTTTCCAGAAACCAAACCTATCTGGAGGCGAGACATTCTCATTTGGGACTTCGGAGACTGGAGAACATAGTTGGGTATCGGTCACGAAAAGAAGGCGTTTTCGTCCCGAGGGGTTTTAGCGGTCAGGGTCGTAATCTACCGGCGACTTCCGATGGCCGGGCTGACGCCGGGGCGCGTGGTCCAATTTACTCCCAGGATCGTTAAAAGCCCCACCGGAGCTCGATTCATTTTCCCGACAAGGTGGTGGACGACGGGGAGGTATTCTTTCCTTGCGCCGGTGACCGCGGGGATGAATTGTCTTAAGGGGGTCTCCGAGCGATCGGCCCGGCACACGCCATGTGCTTACCGACACCCCCGCCGATGATGAATCGTGCGTCGAGACACCGAACGAAGTCTGCACTGGGAATTCCAATGCTTCCCCGGAGATCCACGAAACAACCCTCCCGAGAAGGAAACCACTCGCGACACGCGCCGGAGAACACATTGACCGTGAAAATTCGATCCGCTCGATACCTGAGGGCGGTGATAAGTCAAGCGCTCCAGAAGGTGGAGGCGGACGGAAAGCGAAGCGATCGGAATTGGAATTATAGGATTCTCTGATGTACTGCACCGAGAAAAGCGAACACGCAGTATCGTGAAGTCCGCGTGCTGTTGGTCCAGTCGGCTTACAGGATCTTGATAAAAATGTTTCATTATTTAAAAAAAAGAAAACACAAAATGAGGCTGGGAATTTGTTTTAAAATAAAATATTAAATCAATGAGTGATTGAGAAGACAAAAAAAATGCAATAATTGTTTTTCCTATAATATTCTGATAATTAAGCATCGAATGAAATCTCATGTTAAACAATTTATTTTCTAGGTACCAGAAATTGTTTTTTTCGTGCTTTCTTTGGAATCAACGAAATCTTGCATCATGGCTCATCATGACATATTACCTGATAATATCTTTTAAAAAATTTACATACTAATACACACAGTAAAAAATAATTTCGTAAAATCGTAATATGAAGTTTCGTGAGAACAATTTTGTAAAATAAGTCACAGACTCGTTTGTTAATTCACCTATATACAAATCTGTCCTTTCACTTCCCGTCTCATTAACAATTTTACTTTGTACTTTTGTCTGTAAAACCGGACAATTAACAAATAAAAAATTGTGGACCTTTGTGGGCAATAATTTGTTGCAAAAAGTACAAACTTTTTTACTGTGCAGATACAGGTCCTGCGCGCTCGGGAACTCGACAGTTGTGGCTTTACAAATGAGTCTTCGTCCAGCCATGCGTAGGTGTACGACGGGACCATCACGGCCCATCCGCAGGACGCGCCACATGGTGCAATTAAAAACGAAAAAAAAAGGAAAATAAAAGCGAGCAGTTCTCTTTGTGCCACGCGCGGCTCCGCGGCCATATGGCATCGGCCGAGTGAGCTATGGCTCCAGCACCGGTGCGTTTCTTCCAGCCGCTGCGTTGGCGGTCACCGTCGAGGGATAAAATTAAATTAGATATTAATTGTGGCATTAACCGTCGAGCCGTCGGCACGGCGAGCCGGTAGCTCTTCGCGATTTACCGGACCGTTCGGGAGCAAGTATGGTTCAGCCGTAGATTTTTATTTTTTTTTATTATTATTATTTTTTTATATCTGTCCGAGCTCGTGGGAAGTCCCATGCCGGCCGCTGAAGGAAATCCCGGCAGGGATCTCAAAGGATTGCCTGACCGAAGAGTGAATCTGTGTCAAAGATGATGATCTCTCCATTGATGCGGAGGGGAAAAAAAAGAATAAACGGAAAAAGTAGCGGTGTCGCTCCTCTTGTCGCGAGGGAATCCGAGATAACATAATGGACTCGGTACGGTCTGGAAAAGCCAGAAAGCAAGAAAAAAAATTACACATCTTCGATGGTTGCCGTGAGAACGAGAGCGAGTGCGGGATGGGCTAAGCCCGTAAGGGAGCGATGTAACGCGCTCGAGAGGCGAATAAGGGATGAGAAAAAAAAGATGAAAAAACATGCGCGGGTAGAATGGAGAAAAAAAGGTTTCTAGGATTCGGGAAACTTTGCTCGAGGTGGTTACACGGCTAGCCTGTGGGAAAGAAACGAACTGGCGGGAAGGAAACGAGGAAGAGGGGGGAGGAAAAAAAAAAGTGAGACCTGCGGTGTCCCGCGGTTCTCCGGTATTGTTCGATGGGACAAAGAGTGTGCAGTCCGTTCTCGCGTGAAAATCGAGGACAGGACGACGAAACGCAACCTGTGCTACCGACGCAGTTCGACACAGGACACAGCCGGAGGAAACGAAACGAAATGGGCCGAATCGGAACGTGGGATAGGATTTTTCCGTAATCCTTCTATTTAGTCCGATTCCACCCTTTCGAGGCCGGGGAGGAAAGAGTCTATCTAAAGAACACTTCTCGTGTCTTCCGAGTGTTTGGGATGATTTTTTTCAACTACTTTATTGAAACAGAGAACACAAAGGCCTTTTTTTAGATTCGGTGCGAAGTCGGAGTAAAAATGGTTCGTACGTTTAACATAAATTCTTGACCACGATTTTTTTTTTTTTTTGACAAAAAAAACTGCATCTTAGCCGCGACAATGTTCGAGACAATTTTTCGAACGTCGTTTAAATCCGCCGAAAAAAACTTGTTTTGTTTTACCTTCGACACAGATAGAGAACGATTTAAAATTCCTTTCCGGAGCGGAGTTCTCGAGTCAAGTGTCGGCCGACTGGTACCCATGGGTACGCTCGGACGTTCCCTTTGGTCGCGCCGTTGTCACGGGTCCGGGCCGGGCCGTGACGCCGGACTCGCGGGCGCGACAAAGGGCCCGAATCCGCGTAAAGCGAAACTTGTCGCCCGGATAGACGTGCCGGCGGGCTCGCGGGTCGGCGAAACTTCACAGGGACGGGAGAACTCTCCGCGGCTCGGAAGGTCCCGAGAAGTCCCTCGACGGTTCGGGCCGCAGGACGAAAAGGTGTACACGCCGAAAAGCGAGAGGAGAACTTTCTTGGCGCGGCTTCCTCCCGCCTGCGCTTTCTTTCCGCGTCGTCGCGATTCTATCCGGCGACGATCCCTCCGAGGAAGCCAAGGGCGGCGAGAGAGAACACGGATGGAGGATTTGTAAAAAAAAAAAAAGAACTTGTCGACAAGACGCGAGAAAAAGCGCGCATTGTGCGTGTGGCGCGCGGCTGGAGACGCGACGAAAGATTAGCGAACCGGAGACAGGGAGGATGAGAAAGGCCTGTACCTTCGTGTTCTCCGGTGGAATAAAAAGCGGTCGAACGACGGAATTGATGCGACTACAAATCGTCCGGGACTCCGGGCGTCTTGCGACGATGACGCTCGAGATCGAATCGAGAATGCGCTTCGCATCGTGTACCAGTCTTCTCTCGAATTCCGGCGGCTCTGGATGAGTTAAGCTAGTCGAACCTACGCGTTTCCCCGGGCCTTGAGAGGTACACAACTTTTTTCGCCGTGTTCTCCAGAAGACTTTTACCTAACGACGCGGGTTGCGGCAGAATCAAATTTGTATACAAATTCATTCATTTTGTATTATCATATAAGTTAAATATAATTGAAAGTAGAATTATTTTCTTTGGCAACCCACAAGTTAATTTCACTTGAGTCTGATATATATTTTTTTCCGTACACAAATTCGGTTCGCAAAAAGACTTCTTCATTCGGGTTGAGATTTTTCTTATGCAAATCGAACCATCTGTAAAAAAATAACAAAAGAGATGGGCCGTTTCGCCCCAATATCCGCAATCCCAAAAAAAAACCGAATTTTCGTCACCCCGTCCTCAAAAACGAATCCCCGAAGAATACCCGCGGAGACCAAGAGTTCTCGAATTTTTGCCCGGGGGTGAGAAAACAGTGAGGAGAACCCAGCAGAGAAAAGCTGCAGAGCACATTCCCCGAAATGTAAACATCGATAAAATCAACAAGTGGAATAGAGTGGAAATGTAGTTTAAAAAAAGAAAAGATCGGGGGAGGTCGCCGACGAAGGAGCGGTGAGATAATTCGTCGATACCGTGACGACACGACCATTGAGCCGTGCGGGTTTTTCCTTTATAGTAGAATGGTCCCATGGGCGATCAATGGACCGATGAAGACAGTGGGATGAAAGGAAAGTGCGAGCGAGAGAATTCGGCCGGAGGCGCTCGTCCTTCTGCAGGGGTACACGCTATATACTCTTTCCCTTTTAATGCGTGCTTGTGTGTGTGCGTGTGTGTGGATGCGGGGATGTGTGAGAGGACGTAAGGTGGCATTGTCGTCCGAGCGAGCGCATGAATGAACCGGGGAATGGTAAGGCCGGACGAACAAGTGTACCTGCAGCAACATCGGCGACACGACAATGCCAGGAATCCGAGGAATTTAACCGGTGATTTATGAGCTTGGTTCCGAAGAGATTTCGCGGAGGAAATTCTTGTCTCGAACGAATTACCTTTATGCGATGATCTGCATAGATCCCGAGGATCTTTGGAACTCCATTTTTCAAAGTCGTTCGACTTTGGTAGAATTTTTTTTTTTTTTAGCGAACTTAGTTCGATCTGTCAATCTTTGATTGTCATAAGCGTGCATTTGGTGACATTGAGATACTGATTGCTTGAAAAGCAAAGTCGACGACAAATCGTTAAAAGCTGGGTATCTGTTATGTGCGCTTGCTGCGCAAAATCGGGCTTTGTGATAAGAATTTTTATTTTCCTTTTGTACCGCTGTTGGTCTTTACTATTGCCTACGCATTTACTGGATGGCTGCTAAGTTTTCAGTACTATTGGAAATACGAAAATGAAAAATTGGGACAAAAATGAATTTTTACCCGAAGTTTTTAATTTGTATATATTTTTTTTAATTTATGAGCTTGGTTCCGAAGAGATTTCGCGGAGGAAATTCTTATCTCGAACGAATTACTTTTATGCCCATGATCTGCACAGATCCTGGGGATCTTTCGGACTCCATTTTTTAAAGTCCTTCGACTTTGGCAGAACTTGTTTTATATTTGTTTTTTTGGTTTTCAACTAACTTGCAACTTTAATTCGACCTGTCGACATTTGATTGTCCCAAGCGTGTATTTAGTGACATTGAGATTCTGTTTGCTTGAAAAACAAAATGAACGGCAAATAAGGAAAACATTAAAAGTTGGGTATCCGTTGGGTAGCACGAAACACAAGTAATTGCGCTTCCTGCACGAAAACCGACCTTGTGATAAGAATTTTTATTTTTCTTCCTTACTGCTGTGCCTTTTTAATATGGCCTATCTATGTACTGGATGACCTTTAAGTTCTCAGTATTATAAAAAAATACCAGTTGCCAGTATTTAAAAAATACAGAACCAAAAAATTGAGACAAAAATGAATTCGTGGCCGAATTTGTTAATTTGTGTACTCCAAATTTAATTCGCAATGAGCGTAATTGGGCTAGAAAGAGCGGAAGAGAGGAACAAAAGGGGAAGGTAACTTTTAAGGTATGTTTGGATCATAATGGAGAGCGCAGTCCGGATCGCACGACTCTAGCCGAGATTACTGTAGAATGCAACGCAGCCTCGATCCTTCCGCTCTTTCTGCTTCTTTCTCGAGTGGGTATTGAAACCCGGGCACAATAGCTCTGCAGTATTGTCGGTCGGATCTCTGGCGTTGATCCCGCTGTCCCGTACTCGTCCCTGAGTTTCGTTACTCTCCCGCAACATTGGACAAGGCCATTATTTGCTTCTTGCGCACCCGCAGGACCTGTCGGTCGACACTAATACTCTTTCTCGCATCGAAGCGAACTCGTGTAATCCACATCTCTGTCACGACGAAATCAAAGTCGGATTACTTCATGGACCTTCAAGGAATATCTTAAATTTCCGTTTTTTTTTACAGGGGAAAAATAAGAAGCTCTTTCATAATAAAAAAAATAGTACATTACTCCACGAGGGCGAAAAACGTTTTTCTATTGAGTGTGAGTTTGCAGCACGAGCCGAAGGCGAGTTCTATAATCACACGAGATAGAAAAAGTGTTTCGCACGAGGGATGTACGAAATTTTTCGTCACAAGGTGCGAAAATGGCGGTTTTACGCACGCGAAGCATTTTTTATTTGCCGAAAACATTTTTGCAAGGAGCAATAAAATATCTGTTTATAAAAAGGCTTTTGTGGAAGCAGAATAAAAAAACTTCGAAACTAAAATATCGTCGAAATGAAGGTGTTCTAGCTGTTGATCGTCATTAAGGCACTGTCAGCACTGTGTGGCTGTGTGTATGTGACCGCAGCAGCTAAAGCAAGTTTCTCAAAGTTTAATTTTGACTCCTCATAAACGGAGTTTCATTTTAAAGGAACAAAAAATTGTCAAGTTTTAAAAATGTAAACGCGTTCAGAAAAAATATCCAGTATCTGTGAATGTGTCAAAAAGGATGCTGTGAGCATATATTTTTTTTTACTTGGCATGAATTGTAACGAGGAAGAGTAAGGATTTCCAATCTTCAGGGTATTTTTTAATTAAATTTTAGATGACGTAGTACGTTGGCTGGTTTTTTTGTTAAATTGACATTTTCAGCCTCCATGTCCATTATGGTTAAACGCAGTGGCCTGCACACCGGAAAATCGTGCACATGTAAAAGGTCTGAGTTGCAAGGTACGTTGTACACGTATTGGAAAAGTATTGTAAACAACGAAACAGCAGTCGATTCGTGTAAACAAAAAGCCGTCACAAAATCGTAGTCTCAGTCATGAATTTTTCATTTGATACACAGAAACATAAAAAGACATGAAGGTTTTATCGTTCGGCGTGCGCAGCTGTCTTTGACAAATATCGGTATCGCCATAAAATTACTGTTTGCAATAAGTCAGTGCAATCGCGTAATTTTTATATTATATTATCAGCGAAAATGCCACTAGTGACCTTGGTCAACCCTCGAAGACTTCCGGCGTGCGTGTGTGCAGCACCATTATAGAAGCTGTTGGAGCTAAAATATCAACAGAAACGAACCCAAAAAAAATTTGATTTCGCACCGCAGGAAGAAAAATATTTATCACCCAAAATGTAAAATTTATAAAAATGTAACCAAACCGAAAATCAATAATCCGTTTGCAAACGCGCAATCTATACCAGAAAAAGAATGTTCCACGTGTAATGTACACCTTATCGATATTCCATTTCCTTATTCGTATCTACTGCACGCTCGAACTGCAGGAAATATATTTTTTAACCGCTGCAATTTTTTCCGGAAAGCAATAAAATATCTGTGTATAAAAGAACTTCTGCGGAAGCGGATGAAGTAAAGAAAAGAAAACATCGTCGAAATGAAGCTGTTCTATCTGCTGTTCATCGTTCTCGCACTGTGTGGCATCACAGCAGCTAAAGTAAGTTTTCCTAAGTTTAATTTTGATACGTCATAAAGGGAACTTCGTTTTGAGAGGGGAAAAAAATTCGCGCGATATTTATGCAAATACGTTCAGAGAAAATATTCATTGTCTGTGTAAATGTGCTAAAAACAATGCTATGAGCATATTTTTGCGAACTTGGCATGAACGAACGCCAGAAAACTATAACGACGCGATGTGAAAATGTCCAACATTCAGGTTGTTTTTTAATTACATTTTAATCACATTACCCTGGGGGAGTTTAAAAGGACGATAAGCCGAATTGTGCTGACCTACCAATAATCATACTCTTTGCATGATCCGTTATGTGATAATGATTTGATATTCTATCTGAACCGTGCAGTGCACGAGCGGTACCAAAAATGTTTCCTCATACTAATTATATAATATACGTATTACACTCGTTAAGTCAAACAGGCTATATTTTATCTTTTGTGAAAGGATTTATCCCGTCGATAAATAAATAAATAAACAAAAAATAAAAATAAATATCTTAGGTGATATTGTACATTGACTTATTTTTTATTGTATTGGAACTTTCAGTCTAAATGTCCAAAAATATTAAGTAAGATCGTCTGCAAAACGGGAAATTCTCAAAACGCGGAGGCCCTAAAGTGTAAGGTACGTTGTGCATATATTTGACAGATAATATAATCAGCGGAACAGCAGCAGATTCGTGTAAAAAAAGAACCCTTCACAAAATTGTACACTCAGTCATCCAATTTTTTATTTAATACACTGAAACATACGAAAAACGAAGGTTCTATCGTTCAATGTTTGTAGTTATCGTTGACAAAAATCTTCATCCCCATAAAATTACTGTTTGCAATAAGTCGGTTCAATCAAGCAATTTTTCTTTTATATTATCAGCCAAAATGCTAGACCAGCATGGTGGGTCCTCGAAGACATCATAGAAGACCTTGGACCTAAAAAACTCATGGAAAGCCTCATAAAAAACAATTTATTTCGAACCGAATAAAGAAAATAAAATGTCACCCAAAATGTAAAATTTATCAAATTGTTGCCAAACCGAAAAATAAATAATGCGTCTGCAAATCCCGGAACAAAATGTTCCACGTGTAATGTACATCCTTATCGGCAATCCATTTCCTTGTTCGTATCAACTGCACGTTCAAACTATTAGGAAGTTTTTTCACTTGCGAAAACGGAATTTTTACGACGAGCAAAGTGGGCAATTAAAAAATCGTGTATAAATGCACTTGTACGGAAGCAAAT
Organism: Stenichneumon culpator; assembly: GCA_964017025.1. NCBI lineage: Eukaryota > Metazoa > Arthropoda > Insecta > Hymenoptera > Ichneumonidae > Stenichneumon > Stenichneumon culpator. Next base: position 10,162,527 of record OZ024779.1, on the reverse strand, counting down.
GGAGTAAGAAACGAAAACGGGTCGAAATGAAGCTGTTGTTTTTGGTGACCATCGCTCTCGCCCTGTGTGGCCTTGCCTACGGGGTAAGATTGTCTACGTTGTCTTATTTTCATTATAAGTCGGTTTTTTTTTTTCATTGAGTTGTCATTACATCGAATGGTGTGAATTCGAAGTTTCAGACGGAATGTACGAAGGCAGTTAACGATCTCTACTGCAAGTCGAAGGAAAAACTAGACGTAATTGGATGCACGGTATGTTGAACATGTATCGGACAGTAATTGTAAAGAGCTGCTATTCGTTAAAAAAATATGCTTTCTAATATAGCACAGCAACATTTCTATTCGCGATAAATCAGTTCAATGTATAACTTTTTTTTCCTTTAACGTCATCAGCCAAAATGTTGAAGGTCCATGGCGAATACACGAGACTTGCAGGGTAGCAACCAGATTACGGACATCGTTGGATCTGAAGGTCTCACGAAAACCATAGTAACATTGATTGCATTGAACGAATTTAAAAAAAACACACATTTTTACCCCGATGTAAAATATATTTTAAAATATGACTGGATTCTAAAAAAATATTAAAAATCAAAATATAAAATATAAAAAAAGGTTTTCTGGATCTCATTTTTCCTTCCGCTTTTCCCGTCGAACCCAACGTAAATGATACAAAATTGTAGCCTCGATATTGACATAGACGAAAGTCAAGCTAAAGAGTCATTGCAAATATTCCTGCGCACTAAGAAAATAACTCCAATTTTTTTACTCGTCGAATTGTCGGAGCGGGAGCTATAAAAAGCTGCACGCGCGCCTTATCTGACACGGTTTTCGAGGGATTTTTATATCCCAACAGCATTCTCAATATAAAAAAATATGTATGTAAAGTAGTAAAAAAAAATGTTGCCATCGAATGCGAGGTAATTGATAAAAACAATTAGCCTCCATATTGACATAAACAAAAAAGTCAAGCTGAAGAAAAATTGATAAATATAGTTTCCTGCGGAGTAAGGAAACAACTCAACTTTTTTATTGACCGTGTCGTCCGAGCATTGGCTCCACAAAACTGCACCCGCGCCTCATGTGACGCGACTTTCGAGGCGTTCTTATAATATCCCAACAGCAGCAGCAGCAGCAAACAGCGTCCCGGCACCGATAAATCTCGTTCCCCTCGCATCAGGTCCTGTTTTCCCGGGTGGGCACTCGAGCGTGCCGACTAAATCTCCACGCATACAATGAACTTCATAAAAGTGGGTGGAAAAACTTATAAAGTGACCTTTTACGATCCTACGGCACCAACAGTGAATGAATCAAAGAGACATATTCCGGTCCTACTTGTCGCGATTCTTTGCCTCACTTCGGCTGTTTCGGCCAGTCCCTCGCCGGTTTGCCGGAGGTGAAACGAACCATGTCCTCGAATGCCCTCAATGGAAATTCGATCGAGGGCAGAAACGAGATCATCCTTTGGTCAATGGAAACCTTTTTAACGTTCCAATTCTACTCCAAGAGTCTCAAGATCGGTCCCGCATGATCCCCGCCTGAAGAGTATTATAGTCGGATAAATTTCGGTCAACGCCCACCGTCCCGGACATTTATTAATTTTTCTCACGTTTCGAGGCTGCGTAAACGAGCCTCGTTGCGCGCCATTGTCACCGCGTGACGCGAGGCACCGTTTTATTTTGCCGGAACCCAAAGAGAGACACCCGAGGACAAACAATTTTTAGCGAAGGCATCTTACAACCGACTATTATTCCGAGTCCAATGGCAAAGCGAGCCTGGGTTCATCGATCGCTCGAACGAGATATGTTGACCGCCGGGATGGAGAGACACGGCGTGAGAATCGAAAGATCATCACGATCGATGCCGCAGGTGGAGCGGCCGGACCGTCGATCGGGATCATGCGATCGAGAAAACGAAGAAGTGTAGACACCGGCGGAGAGCCGTGATCACTTCTTTCATCTCTTTCCTGATCATCGCCCGATGAGGCGAACTTTCGTACGAGCAGCGGATGGACTGGGGAGCTTTGTTCAGGGTTAGGTCCAGCTAATAATAACGGTCCGAGGCGGATGGATCCGAACACGCCATGCGCTCTCGGAGAGACCCAATGAGGCCCAATGACATCTCTACGATCGCGCCACGTATACATAGTATCTTTTATTATGTAAGTGACGTGACCTCTCGCTGGACTCTCTCTCCGATACTCCTCGCCGGACCAAGATCTTGCGACTTGACCTCCGGGAATTCCGAGCCCGTCCGAAGAACGGCGCCGATCACAAGATCGAACTCTCCCCCGCGCACGACCGACGGTATAAAGAGAAAGAAGGCTTTATTATTAGTGCTGAGTAGCCCTCCCGGAGCCCGGCGCAGGTTAATCTCGGACTGGACAAATTAACGGTGGATGAATTTGTGAAGCATTTTTTCGAGCGTTATCTAGATCCGTTTAAGATCCAAATGACAAACGACGAATACCATCCTTGAAGGAGCAGTTAGTTTCGTCGATGTTGTCGGGCATTCGAAAATCTCAAAACGATCTGTAGAGTGCAATGGCATGGCACTGAGCTGAATACCCATTTTGTCTCAAGAGCAATGGGCGGATGTCACTTTTTACCCAAATTTGGGTTAAACGTCTGAAAACCGAAAACCCACTGGACAAAGAGATCGAGGCGTTATTCTAGGTCTTGATTGATGAGGACGGAAGATTTTTCCACATCAACTAGCCTTCCAATAGTCTTTGATCTAGCATTACCATTAATTGATCCATACCGGAAGATTAGAACGGGCAATAAAGCAAATCATCTACCGCGCATGCGCACTCGATCCCGAATGGACTCAAGCTGTGTCGGTTCTCCAGAACGAACGCGTCGCTTCTCGGGACATGCATGAAAGTGCCTGCCGTGCAGAAATGCGCACTCGGAGGCAGTGGTAATGACACCTGATACCCGAGGAACACAGAGGAGAAACTGCCTCCGAGTGACCAAGAAGAACGCGTGACCCGGAAACCGACCCCCGGCCATTTTTTTTGTTTTGCTTTTCAGGACGAACCCACTTCGCTCGCCCGGCGTCCAGGGGAGAACGTTGAAGGAGATACGGCGAATGAGAGATCTAGATGCGTTTTCCTTGTGTGTGTTGTTTGTTTCTTTGCTGGCTTGTCTTTTTGGACTCTCCGATCCGACGGACCGCTCGGACGACGAAGAAACAGGAGAAGAGGAGGAGGACGGGGAGGTTGAACAAAGTGGACGAGGAGGAGGAAGACGAGGCAGATTAGAGCGACGACTCTCCGCACAGCCAACTCCGAGTCCGTTGGACCGGACTGGTCGCGCTCTCGAGGTCAACTCGCTTTGGGGCATCGTGTGGATCGTGCTAACCCACCTTGGTTCGCGCACTCTACCCACTCGGACAAACCTCTTTCGCTCGCCTTTCTTTCCATCTTTCTTCTCTTCGGCTCGTGTACCCGGAAACTGGGATTGCCTCGGGTACCCTCGAGCTACCCAACTCTCTCGTCTTCTTCTTATTCAGTGCACTTTGTTTTCCACCGATAGGACCTACCGCTGTCGCCATTACCGGGACGCCTATTTTTTACCTCGAAAATTGACCAAATCACGAAGATGCATCTCACCGAGCAATTTCGCCGTACGCTTTCCTCCTTATCGTCGGATCTTAATTAACCACGTAATGGCCTCGAATGGCCACTCGTTTTCCTTCTCGCAGCACCGTCTTTTCCTTGCTTTCGCAGGAAGCTATGTTTTCGTAAAACAAAAAAATAAACATCGAGATTTCTTATATGCCACAAGTGGCAAAATTTGGTAATTTGTTTTGCATAAAAAAATGTAAATTTCTAATTATGACAATGACGATAGATCTTGCGATGAAAGTCCTCATCATTGCGCGAGCAGGACGATCATTTCTCACGCTCCGCCTGCAGCTCGACTGTGTTTTCCTTTAAGAAAATAATTTTAAAAAATCAAGATTACTTGTAAACCACAAGTGGCAAAATTAAAAAAAAAAATGTTCAATGTCTCAAAAAAAAATTGATCAAAATTTCAAATTATGACAATCGAAGGCCTCCGAATCGATAGATCTTGCGATGTAATTCCTCATCATAGCTCGAGCAGGATGATCATTTCTCACGTTCCGCCCGAAGCACGAGCGGATACTATCGGCCAGTATAGAAACGCTAATTGCATTGACTAATTTCTATGTATCATAATCGATCGTCGTGGCCGAGGGTTATTAATCCTGGTAACCCACGTCTTCCGGCCGGCATCGATTACTCCCTTCCCGCGTCTCTGACATTGAATAAACATAAATCTTGTTACGTACGGTGTGGATCTGTTAATCCCCACTTCCACGAGTGTGGATAGATCTCTTGGCTATATAGTGTAGTTGTGCACGTATCGATGCGCTTCTCACGATCTCACACGAGATCCTCGTCGATCGTCACCACGTCGCACGTATACAGCGCCATGTTCTATCTTTCTCGCCGGCTCGCATCGTTGTTTGTTACCGGATGATTTAAACCTCGCCGGTCCCAACCGAGACTCCCGCTGTCAGAGCGAACAACGCCGTTCCCACTACGGCGACTAACTTGACTCCGCGTCTATCTACACGCTCGCTCAATCTTTGCGTACCTGCACCCTCCGTGTCCTCGCATACATCCCGCGAATAAAATCGGAAGGGCTGCCCTCTGCTCCGATGCTCCTTTCTCCACAACTCTCTCGACTCTTTTTGCTCTACAGAGTTTCTGGGAGTGCTCGCGAGCGGGATGCAAACTTGGTCGCGCGACTCCGAGGACTTTTATTTATGTATATAAATATCCATACAAATACATCTGAAATGTAATAAAATATTTTTTATATACAATGTGAAAAAAATATCCGGATGAAATTTAACCTACTGGATACTGCAGGTTTTTATGGATAAACTGGTGTATCAATTTTTTAAAATTAATGTACAGTGCGTTATAAAACTTTAGAAATACTTTAATTTTACTGTAAAAGTAGATTCATTTCACATCACGTTTATACATTATATTAAATGTATTAGTTTCGATAAATTCAAAACTATATTATTTCATTGTAATTTTTTATCTTATTTTTCTCAATACACGAGCCTGCTCATTTACGTGAGGAGTAGCAGCATCTTCGCATAAAAACTTCAAGACTGGTACATTAAATTTACATTTTTTTACAGTGTAAATAACATTAAATGAGAAGGTAATAAGTGAATAAAGGGAATTATAATGAGAAAGTTGCTACCATGAATGAGAACGAAAATAATCGAAAAGGATAAAATATTTATTATCAAAAAAGTACGTTCGTGCCTTTGATGAATGAAAATTGCGACTAATTTTTCACAACAAATGTAAGAAGTTCTGACGATTGAATTTTTTATAGTGACTTCTCAATGAATGTATTTTCACTCTGCATTGCCGAAGGTTGGACTTGAATAAAAAAAAAATGGATTACTTATAATCGTAGAATCGCCGTCCTTTTTCGATTCAGCGCTCTAAGCTCGCTTATTGTTTTTTCTCGTGCGTGTCTGTATCTGCACTTTGGGGAGCTACACCTCGCGGAGAAACGCCGCTGGACGTCGCCGCCACCGTGGCGCCACGCACTCGTCCACCCACATGTCCACACTCTCGGCTTCGCGGACCGCGCGTGTCCCTCCGCGTGCACGCACGTTTATTCTTCTCCTCTCCATACAAGTCGGAACGCACCGCTGTGTCTCTACGACGTCTTTGCGGAGTATCGTCGAGAGACTCCCTCGTCCCGGGCGGAGCAACGATCGGAATTTGCACCTGGCCGATCGCGCCCACTCCGAAATTGGCGCATCTCGCGCCGGACCGACATTCGCATTCCTGATATTCACGCTTGAAGGTCGGGACCGACATTGCTCGATTTCAATAAAGGTAAGACCATTTTTTTTCGACGAACAGATTTTACCGGGCGGTCCAAGATCGAAGGTTCAAAATTTATCACTGAAATTTTAAGAACAAAAATCTTTATTTTCAAAAAAATAAAAAAATGCTACTAAAAGTTTCTCGTCTGTACCAAAAAAATTGTCCACAAAAAAAGAATTTAATGTTCAGTAAAGGAAAAGCATTTCTCTTCCAAAAAAATATTCATTGAAATAGTCGCTTAAAACAAAAATCGAAAAAAGTTGAAGCATATCAGGACCGATATTGCTCGATTTCAATGGAAATGGTACCATTTTTTTTCGACAAGAATTTTTTATCGTGAGGTCCATGATCGAAGTTTTAAAATCTAACTGAAATTTCAATCCGCGTTACCGACTGAAAAAAAAAAAATTATTTCCCTTTCTCCCGTGGAGTTTCCCGTTAAAATTTCACAATGAGAAAGGGCGCTCGAATACGAAATTGTGCAACGAAGCAGATTTCGTCCGTACGCCCAACCCAGCGAAAGAGTGGAAAATTGGCAAGCGATAGCCGATTGCCCGGCGCGGCTCGGATGGTAATTACCAGTTGGGAGGTACCTGCGAGGCGTTAACCGGCTGGGCTCGAGGACGCAACTCTTAGGCAAAATCGAAGGGTGGTGTCTGCAGGAAGGCTGTGTTAACGCGAGACGCGAAAGTCCACGGGTAAAAGTAACCGAGGTACGCGGAGGCGTGGATGCTGGAGGATAAGGCGCGGGTGCAACACTGTCTCGACTAACCGTGTATCCTTACGATTGTCCGGAACCCGTTCACTCTCGAGTCTTCAACCTGCACGCGAGCCATTTATTGTTACGAAAGCTTCTCGCGCTATCGTGATTGTGACGCTGTATAATACCGCGGCTCCATCGCGAAGTACGAATAAAATTTAATTCGACGCATTTCACGGAGCTATGTGGCTATCTGGATGGTAGTGCAATTATTAATGAATTTGTTCGAGATCGAACTTGAGATGGAACTTCAGACCGAATTGTAAATCGCACCTAAGGCCGAATCGTAAATCGAACCTAAGATCGAACTTGGGATCAACCCGAGATTGAACTTGGGATCAACCCGAGACTCACTTGAGATCGAACTTGAGACTGAACTTGATATCAAACTTGATATCAAACTTGAGATTGAACTTGAGGTCGAACTTGCGATTGGAGTTGGGTCGAACTTTAGATGAAACTTGAGATTGAACTTGAGGTCGAACTTGAGATGAAATGTGAGGTCGATCTTAAGATCGAACTTAGGGTCCAACTTAGAATCGAACTTAGGATCGAACTTAAGACCAGTCAAAGTGTTTTCCGGAAGAGGTTGTGGGTTGCGCCTTTAAATAGACTTCAAAGAGACTTTTCGCAGACGTCTCATCAAATATGTTTTCACATTTACGAAATAATTTTATTTTGATATAAAAATGTCCATTCATCACCGTATTTTACGATGCTCGCCTTGAGATAAGATTTGCCGGTGTACGAGATGGCCCATATCGGTACGAGGAGAGTGGCCCAGGGCTCTTCGGCAGCACTTTGCCTCGCGCGTAACCACGCCATCGTATCTCGAGAGCGAACGAACGAGGGCTCGCACGTGTGCAAGTGGAATGAGAACTCGTTGCGAGAGACAAAAAGGGCGCCGACAAGCGCGCGCAACAGAGAACGAGACCGACTGAGAAGAGTCGGTGAATAAAAAAAAAAAAAAAAAAAAACACCAAACGAGCAAGAGGAAGAGAAAGATCGCGCCGCAGATCGGCCTGTTATTTGGCTGTCAGTAATTCGGTAGCACGGATCTTCCTAAAAGGGTCCGTGCCGCCCCGACGCCCGGCGAGAGATCCTCTCTTGTGCCGCGTCCGAACGTCGATCCGATCAACCTGCGAACCAGCGACGAATTCCTTCGCTCCATAATTCTTAACATTATTTTGTCAACGCATAGAATTTTTGTTCTTCAATAATTTATCTAAGCTCAAAAAATTGATCAGAAAATTTTTATTTTCCGTCCCTACAAATCGTGACAGTCCATATTCGAGGGCAACAATCATATTCGGCCTGAAATTTTAGCTCAATAAAATTTAGCCAATAAATTCCAAAATGCTGAAAAAAAAATCCTAAAATAAAGGAAAATTAGAAAAACATGTTTAAAAAAAGTGTTTTATTTTTTAGTTTTCTGGGGTCGGCCAAGAGCGCGAAGATTTGTAATTCAACGGTGCGCGTTCCAACTACCGAACCGCGAGCTCTCCGAGCTCTCGGAGCCAATATAACTCTGTCAGAGAGGCGATGTAATTATAGATTGTGTCTCTGCTCGGCGACCTCTGCACCGCGTATGCCTCTCCGCGCTGCTGCTTATCCGATCACCCACTGCGGACGGAAAGTACCGAGTTATCCTTGCCAGACTTACCCGCGATCCCCCCCCCCCCCATCCCTCCCATCGTAATTATCGCGGTTGTCTCGCAGCGCCGAAGAAGTTAAATCAGAAGAGGAACGCGCGAGATAGATCAATGGCGAGCCAGCTCTATTCGTTATATTTATCGATAGCTGGACGTAGGATAAAAGAACCAAAAAAAAAACATAAAACAAAAAAAAACAAAAGGAAAAGAAATGAAATAAAAAAATAAACCCCAACATCACTTCGATGATTCGATCGACAGATTTCGAAGTCGAACGACGCAGGCGCGAGCGGCAGCCTGCAGAGGATCGATGCCAGATAAGCGAATGATCGAGGGAGAGCCGGAGCTCAACAAACCTACTGGAAATTATAATCGAACGTGAAAAGGCGTTGTTCGAGATTGTTATAACAGTTTTGCTAGAATTAAACGGAGCATAACGAGTACAGCATATACTATACGGCATATATATATATATATATGGGGCACTCCACGTCAAATCGGCAGGCCATGTTCCAATTCCGAAAACGCCGCTTTAAAACATCTGAAAAAATTCACACTGGTTGTATGATTTAAAATATGATTTTTAGCCACCACCCTATAATGGGATCTCGATATTAACTATTTATTTATTTATTTATTTATTTACGATATCAATTGCATTCGGGCCTTCCGTTATTTTTATAAACTCCAGAAAAATTGACAATGATATTTGGGAAAGTTATGGCCGACTAAAAAAATAAAAATTCAAATTGCGACATGAAACTAAAAACTTGCAAAAAAATAGTAAATATTGAGACCCCGTTATCGTGTGGCATTTAACTATCATATTTTAAGTCATGGAAACTGTGTGAACTTTTTCAGATTTTTTAAAACGGCTTTTTCGAAATTGGTTTTTCAAGGATTTAAAAATTTCACTGGCGGTAAAAAAATCTGCATAAATGCAGAGACCCTTATGGGTCGGTAACATCACACTACATAAAGGACCAAAATCGGGGGTGAGGAACATGGGTTACCGATTTGACGTTGAATGCCCCATATATATATACACATAAATATAGTGCATAATACAAGTTATAAGATACAGGAATAATCTGGAGTCCGTATACGAATCCATTTATCCTCACTATCCTTCCCGCCATCCCATCATTCATCTTGTGTTCCCGTGCAGCCCTCTTATGAGTCTGCGGAGCTTACAGAAAAGTACTTGTATCTAATGCCCAACTGTCTTCGTCCTGTGCCACGAAGTTGTCTCGGTGTGACGCAAGACGAACAGGTAGAATTTTTTATGTTTGTATTTTATGTATGTACAAGCTCGTACTGCGCATGCGCTACACGTGAGGGATAACACATTTGACGCGTGTAGATACGGTCTATTATGGTATTGTCGTTATGAATCACCCCTCCCCCCCACCCCTCGCTTGCCGGTACTGCACGTGAACCCGACGAGAGAAAGTGAGAAATGCTCTCGTTTTATCTCTCGTTACTGTAACATGCACGAAGCACGACAGGATCTAAAAGGTGCGTGCACGATGCCTGAAAGGACACAGTGCTCGCGAGGCCGAAGGTACTAATGCACCTAATGGCTGGAGGAGGGGGAGGGGGGAGACCGAGGTAATTTCAGTGGATTATCGCGAAGGCGAGCGTACAGGGCAATTCAGAAATGTGGAGTTTCATTTTTTTTAAATTTAGTTCGAGCATATTTTAGCTTTGTGGAGTTATCAAGCTTTCGGGCTTGAAGCGTTTTTCGCGCGGAAAAAAAATAATTCTCGACCGGTCGACACATTTTTTGGATACTAATTTTCGAGGAAAAGGGACTTTGGGAACATTTGCAAATTTTTGACCGAAATAGAAAACATGTCATGATGAAGTTATGCTCGACAAAGTTTAATTAGGAAGCGTTACTAGACTGTGTATGGTCACGTTTTGCGCAGCTGACTTTTATGCTCTTCTGCGAATGCGAGATTGTAAAGGGGTGAATCGGCTTACCGCCTTCCTGGGGGGTGTAAAAGGGCCTCACAGATAGAACACACTTGCCTTGTGAAGAAAATTAGTTTGAAAATTAATTAATGACATTGGAAGTTTTTCACATAAACTGAGCACACTTGGTCCTCATTTCTGAGGACACTTGGTGGATTCTGAACTGCCCTGTACACTGCATGACCAGTGTGTGTCAATGAACGTCACAGTGGACGGCCGGACGGTCCAGAAGTGGACGGAAAACAAGCGTCGAGTATAATAGCGACATAGTACATACCGGTAAATCCAAGTGATATCGGGGTGGTCCGCGGCTCAGAGTTGACTAACTGCGACACGACAGGCTGCCATAGCCGGTTTCACTCCCCCATGGCTCGATTGCGTTCGACGTAGGACAAATTAATGTTTGCTCGCTGCATCTGGGTCGCGGCCGGGCAAGTTTGTCTCGAACGCTCCCGCGCGACTCTCCCGGCACCCCCGGAGTCGCATGTGTGCTTCACTTCCACCACTTTATACACCCGTTCGTTCCACTCTGGCGACACTTTGACACTCTGACAAATACTAAAAAATACGAAATAAAAAAAAAATCAGCAGAACAGCATTCGAGAAACAGCACGGAATAAATTTCGGGTGAAATTATATATGACAAAATTAAGGGGAGAGTATTGATTCACATCTATGAAAAAAGAAGAATATTATTGGTGCGACGAATTAAATTTTTGTACCAAAAGTTTTTCTCCGTGCGATGTTGCGTGTGTGCAATATATAAATAAATTATTACCATAGAACAGAGGTTGAAAACAATTGTGAATAGATTCTCAAACAGAAGTATCGACGAGGCGAAAATGTGGTAAAAATTTCGTAACCATTCGTCGAGCCGTATTAAAAATACAAGGCATCAACGAGGCCTAAACTACTGTGCGTCAAAGGGTTAAGGCCGCGCGTCTCAGAATTTACCTGTTTGAAAAATCAATATGTCAGCTCTCGCTGACAAACCACTTTCGCACCTCGTACCTGCCTCGATGACTTTGTAATATTTGCACGAGTAAAAAACGCACGATCGATCCGTGATCCTTCGATGCCGATAATAATAAATAATAATGCAAAGCGTGAGACACTTTGCGCGCACGGTGTCACGCGCCTTTTCCCTCCGGTACGTCTGACCTATTGGCATGCATCTATCGATATATTGAATAATTATCTGCGGAATCCAAGTGAGAAACGTTCCAGTCATCGTGGCCGAAGGAACGTCGGAGCTTCGTACAAATATCGAGGCCGTGTCGATACATCGCGAATAATACCGCGAAAATGTCATCACTGGATTGCTGGAAATTCTTTCCCTCCTTCTTTTCACACGCACAATATATTAATTCATAATCATGTAAAACAATATAATAACAACATTATTGTATTATATTTTTATTATATTAATTGATTCGTTATTTCCGAATAAAAAATGTGCTGGCATGAAGTTAGTTTTTGGAACATAACTATATAATGGTCATAAACAAATAAATGAATCGTTCGACTTATTTTTATTAATGAATTTGTAGTTGTAGCGATAACATCTCCCATTTCCGAAATTCAAGTGAAAAATGTATGATTTCATTTTTTTTTAATATCTAAAATGACCATCGACGCGTGTCCACATTTAAATTTCCAATGGAATTCCAAAAATAATATTTATCAATGAATTTATAATCGTACCAATAATCTCTCCCGTTCCCGAATTTCAGAAGCAAAATTTATGATATCAATTGAAAAAAAAATGTCTATAATGTCCATCCACGCGTGTCCAAAATTAAATTTTCCGATAGAATTCAAAAATATAAATTAAGAAGAAATTTAGAGTCGCAACGACGCGAGGCCATTAAATTCGAGACGGTAGGGCGTAGGATCGCATCTTGTTATTTCTTATCGGATTTATTGTATCGTATCGTTAATTGGTAAACGCTGGATCTTCCGCGCTATCGCTCCGGTACACGTATTATAATATCATTCGTCGGATAAAATCCTCGGGAGTAGTCGCAGACTCTTTGAATACAGCTGACGGGTGTGTTAGGGCCTGTTTAATCGGGCCGGCTGCTGGCCGCGAGAAGGCGCGCGCATAAGAGGAAGTATATAAGTAGTCGGACTAAGTAGCCCGAAGTGCGGTTGTGAGATAGCCGTACGGACTTCTTCTCGCTTCACTTCGAGGCACGAAACATCCGATAAGACGCACGCGTGCGCGCGAGCGAGCTCTCGAACGAGCCAGCGGGCTTAACGATTTCATAAAGGAGATAGCGAAGCGAGCTAATTAAGCGATAATCCCTCGACGCTACTTCACCGCGGGGAGAGCAACAGTAGCTTCCTTTTTTTCCCCTCATTTTTGTTATTTATTTTTATTTTTTTTGTTGTTTTTTGTTATCTTTTTTTTCTTTGCCGCCCGACGACATCAAATGCAGGTCCGGACTCCTGTGATTTCTTCGCCTCGGAGAGCATCTCTACCACGGTAAAAGATACTTAAGATAGCTTTTTCCTGCGTTTCAGGCACCGCGGGTCTAATTACCGGAGATAGGAGGCGCACGAGACACGACTACAGTCGGATCGCGCATTCCTTAGCCTTACGAGACTGAGGAATTTTCGGTAGTCAGTTTGATTCATCGATTCCATCGAAAAATTTCAAAGCCGTTTGATATATACATCTTTTTTATTCAGTTTTTAGACTCTCGACGTGAACTTTTGGATCTCAGGTTCGAATTTTGAAACATTAGTTTGTACTTAAGATCGGAGATGGGCAATGAAGGTTGTCATTGCATGCTTAAGATCTATTTTAAGTTCCAACTTAAGATCGAACCTCAGTTTAAATTTGATTTCATGCTTAAGTTTGATCTTAACTTCGAACATAACCCTGAACTCAAATTGGATTGTAGTTTGAGTAAGAGTATTGAGTTCGAAGTTATATTCGAAATATAATTTTTGTTGCCACAACAATAAATTATAAACGATCTACATTTTGTTAGAGAAACAGAAGTATTTTCCTCCGTGTGGGGGATTACAATTTCAATATGATTTTGGGTATCCGCTGTTTGTACAGATGGTACTATAAATCATCGCGGGAACATGTTCCAAAGTGAGTAAACACAAACTGTAACCGCTTGGTTTTTTCCATTACTATGCAAACTCGGGGAAGTACAGTGCACAATCAAAAAATGTACGACTCAGTTAAAGCTACCAGTATCGTCACGGACGACGAAAAGAGTTAAGATATTGGACTACATCGACCTGCTGGCTGGAAAGTGAGGGAAACACAACTGTTCTGGCCTTCTACTGTACCTTGAGAATCACGAACTGCTGCAAGGTCGGCGCACGAGCAGTTCTATATAAGTAACTGCAGATCGAAGTTTCATTCAGTTATCACGATTTTTCCGTAAAATTTGGTTACCCGACCTGTCGCATTTACTGAGGTAAGCTGCAGTTATTCGCCTCCGAAATGGATGCACCGAAAACAATAAGCATTTTTTTTTTTTTACCGAAAGTGAAATTGTTTCAGATTAAAAATATGAAGTTTAGCTTGCTTTTGACGATCGTGTTTGTAGTGTTCTGCGGCCTGACATCCGTCATGGCTTCACCGCGCCCGATAGTATGTCTTAATAACTTTTTTTCAAAGCTCGTACGATTTTTGACTGTTTATGACACCAATTGTTTTTTTTGCCCACAAGAGTGAAACGACGTGTACAAAAGCTGGTTACAGATGGGGACCCTGCAAAGGCCAACCATTGAGTCGCTGCAAGGTACATGTATATTTATTTTTACTGGGCCATCGGATTATCCAATCTGACGCCCCCAATTCGATCGACATGCCACGCGATAACTAAAATTTTGTGTACAATTTTATCTTACAATAATAATAATTTTGTATGTTATCGCTTTATCAGATACCGTGCTACGAATAAAAGTGTACCATGGGTTTCGCTAATGTGCGACGACTTCCGGAGATTCATCGGATCCGCTGAGTCTCGAATCCAAAATCTAAAACAAAATGTAATTTTTCATATATAATAAAAATGATTTTAATTACATACCATTTTTTATTGATTCATTAAAAAGGAACCATTCTCGCGCAATCATACAAACAATTTCCCTCTCTCTCAATATCATCGGCTCTGCTCTATTCTCTCCGATCCATTACCAACAGTTCAACTTCGCTCGTTGCCGTGCGTTATCCAATCTGTCCCTCCTAGCAACGCCAGGAATGCGCACGCGACTTTCTTCGACTGTTTATGGAAACGCGAGAACTGTGCGAATAAGTTTCTCGCACTCTTTCCCTGTCGTGGTCGACATACACATACGTATGCAAACACAATCTCTCCCGGTCCTCCCTGCGCTGGATGCTGCGCGAGTGCTTTCCATCCGCGTCCCTCGCCGCGGCGGACCTCTGCGCATGCGCCGTCGCATTGGCGCATGCGCCGCCGCTTGTTTCTACCCGAGGCTCTCGACGAAATATAAAAGCGAGGGAGTAGAAAGGTGGAAAAAGAGGTAATACGAAAGATGAAATGAAGAAAAAAACAAGCAAAAAGTAGAAGGACAGAAGGTATAGAGTGAGGTATATAAACTCACCGGTTCACGAGCCGATCGCACCTGCACGATTCCCGCGACGTTGCATACAGCTAAATGCATTCTCCAACGCGTCGGCGTCTCTCAGTCCTTTTCGTCCCCGTGCTGGTGCACGGCTTTATATATTCCCTCGCTCGATCTATACGTATGTATTTTATTTAAAAAATTATATATATATCTATACACTGTATGTATAGTTGTAAGTTTATATACAGCGTAAAAGCGTCTGTGTACACAATTACGCGATAGTGTCCGCGAAGGAGGAGTGTCGCGCAAACGCACCTGACGATATTACCCACTTTCGAGAGCCCATTATAATAGCAATTGATCGGGTGTCTCGTCGCGAGCGGGAGATACGCTTGTAACGCGGGAACGCGAGAGTATCGCGATTATGTAGGTACAGTATGAACGAGCAAGGCTGTAAGACCGTGTACGAGCTTCCAAACGATCGGAGTTACTCCTTATTGGGATCTCCACGGAGGGGAAACTTCGCACGACGGATTCCACGGAACGAACGTCAAAATTAATACCCGACAGGCGGGCGACGATACCGACCTGGGAATTAAGGGGGTGCGAAACGAGTATGCGAATAAATTTTAGCAAAATTTAACAGGCAATTCTGGAGTGTTTTTTCGAGAGGGGGATCTTGAATTATCAAGGTAAGCAAGAAGGGAGAGTGTGGGGTAATGCGAGTCGCTTAAACGGTGAAACTGTTTTTATAATAAAAAAAATTATAATAATGCGAATTACTCTTCGGTTTGTTTTTAAGACTGACAACAGTTTTGGACTGAGTTATGAGTAAAGTATATTGACAAAGAAAATTTTGGGATTAACAAGAAAAACATTCGTCAGTCTTTGGGAACGAAAAGTGTTCGAAGGAAGGTGTCATTTTACCAATTTAAAAAAATCCAACGATCAAACAATCCAAAAGCGATAAACTCCGTGAACAAAATAAATATAAATAAATAAAGTCCATTGACCAAAAATTGTGAAATTGAAAAATAAAAAAAAAAGAATTGTGGATCCTTGGGGACGAGACTTTTTTACAGGTGCCATTTTACCATTTTTTTTTGTATTGCACGATAAGAGGCTGAAATTAGTTGATGTAATGTTATGTAATGTGTTCTATTGGGCCCTTCACCTAGACTGAGCAATCACCTGGTCTGGACCAAACCTTGGATCAAACGTTGTGGCACAAGTGATTGGGCAACTGAGGAATCCCCGCGCTGCATACCAGTAGAAATCGAGTGGACAAAAAAAACAACGAAAAAAATGGTAAAATTGACAAAAAAAAGAAAATAATTGTTGAATCTTGGGGACGAGAAGTATTCAAAGGTGCCATTTCACCAATTTTTCAAAAACTCCAAGATAAAAGGCTCAAATTACAAAGATTGCGGCATAGGTGATTGCAAGGCCTGCCGGAGAATCCGCGCGCTGCGCGGCAATGGGCTTCGAGTAGCCAATGGCAACATCAATATCTTTCGAAGCGTGTCACCGCCGTGTACGATAAAATTGAGCATAAACCGATCGGGTCGGACGATCTCGACGATGGTAGAACTGCAATATAAGCTTATATAGACAGCATATTCACAGGTTTCCCGAGGTCCCTCACCGCTCCGGGAGAACATGCCCGTGTCGACGGTGGGCGTCGAAGAAACGATCATAAACCTACCCCACCTCGGCACAGGCAAATCCCAAGCGTATAAAAACGTTGGACGAGCTTTCCAGCACAGCCGGACCAGCTTGTAAGATGGAAAGAAATAAAAATGAAAATAATACATATACGGACGACAGGAAGGAGCCGGTGCACCGGCTCGTACGTTCGCTCTTTCGTTGAGATTTCCAAAGGCACACAGATAGGCGAGTGCGCGACCCCGTGTCGGGATTCTCGCTTTACGAGGAGGCTTACGAGCAGGTTTTAGATTATAGAGACGTCCGTGTACCCGGGGGGTTGGCCCTCCCGCCTGCGCGAGTTATTGGCGAAAGACCATTTTTACATTGAAATAAAGAAACGGAAAAAAAAGAGACTGAAAAATTCTTTCACAAAGTTCTGAAGTATTTCTGCTATAATAAAACGTCGAATGGCTCTGTTATGTGCCCTCTAAAAATTTACCGCGAAATCTACAAGTTTTCAATGGTTCTTTTAGTTCAAATTTTATATTAGATTTTGAAAAAAATTTAGATCAAACTATACATCCCATTTGGATCAAACTTTAGATCAAACTTACATTAAACTTTGGACCAAACCTTGGACCAAATCTTGGACCAAACCTTGGACCAACCCTTGGACCAAACCTTGGACTTTGGATCAAGCCTTAGATCAACATCAGATTCAAGTTCAAACTTCGAATCGACTCGGAAACAAAACTCCTTCCGAGCCCCAATTCGCTCGAGGCTGGCATCGTTTTCTCTACATTCGAACGATCGAATTCGTCATCGGCGGTTTGGCCCTACCGCGAGAGAATTTTACCGTTCGAGGAATAAACAACGGTTTCCAAGAGAGCGCACGGCGATGTTTCGCCGAGGGGGCCAAAGGGATCACAGACCGTAAGGTCTCCCCGGATAGGAGAGAAGCCGCGCAGCGCGAGAAGCGGAGCGGAGGGCGCGAGGGTGACGGGATCGTGATCGATGTAGATCGTTGCTCCGATCTATCGCGCACGCGCGCTCGCGCGCCGGCCTGCGACGCGGCACGGCATCGCGCCACTGAAGCTCTCTGTGTCCTCAACAGTTCGCGAGGTATCGGAGAGAAGCCCGAGAGAACGAGAGATCGGTGGAGAACAACAAGCGCGACTGTATCGCGTCTCTCGCGTTTCCGGGTCACGCCACGACGGCAGGTTGACGCCGAGGTCTCCGGCCGAGGAGTTCGACGGGGTATTATGACCAGCCGCGCGCCGGTGCGGTTAACAGAGAACGAGAGCTCGCGGTCTCACACTGTACCGGGGGCTGTCTCGATCTCTCGATCTCCTTCGATCTCCTTGCATCGATTAGCATTGATTTG
Source organism: Stenichneumon culpator (assembly GCA_964017025.1). Lineage (NCBI taxonomy): Eukaryota > Metazoa > Arthropoda > Insecta > Hymenoptera > Ichneumonidae > Stenichneumon > Stenichneumon culpator. The sequence goes on along the minus strand of OZ024779.1, from coordinate 10,144,649 downwards.
TGGATCATCGTGAGTCGCCCGCGGTAACACCGACTCTTTCCGATACCACGGATCAAATCGTTCGTGTGACGCTGGAATTTTTTTTTTGCCTCTTCTCATTTCGACGAATCCACGTCCGACTTTCTTATTCTACGATTTGCTGTGCAACTGTTTTGTTGATTCTTTTTTATTCACTTTCTCATCGCATATGAGCTATGCGAGGAAAAAGTATTGTAATAAAAAGATTTTTTAATAAAATTGCTCTGTCAGATTGTGATTTGGAAACAAGTTTTCGATGTTCCGGAATGTAATAGAGAAACAGTTTTTTTTTTCATTTGTGTGTCCGCCCGTCCGAGAACGCAATAAGTCTTCGGGGAGAGTTTCGATCGCGGTGAAATTTTCTGTGTATATTCTACACATTAAATGTAGCTTTGGTGATTGAATTTCGACTTTGTTCGTTAAACTTTTCCGTACTTTACATTGAGAAAAAATTACATACTAATAGCAATAATCGTGACTTTTCACCATAAAATATTGTTCCCAAGGGGAACTTCCACATTTCATACTTACGAGAATGCAAAAAAATCATGGTTGCAAGCATGATTATAGTTTAACCAATTGAATATATACTATCAGAAACTATCTATATAGCTGTTTCACCTGCGACCTACTCGTTATAGTAGGAAATACTATCCTTTTTCTCAGTGTACCTTAAATGTGAAAAACGTTTGCATAAAAAAATAATGGAAAACTTAAAAAAAAATAAACAATATGAATAAAGGGGTTAAAATCTTATAATTTTGAAATCTTATTTTGAACTTGCGATTGAGAAGGGGGATTCGCCATTGAGGGAAAAGCGCGGAGGTGGTAGACCGGAGGTACGACGGCGAAGGACCGGATGCGAATCGCGACGACTCAACAGGCGCATCTGTTCAGGTTTTGTTCGATCAATTTGCATACAGGGTGCGTCTCTGTGGGCTTATCGCGAGTAACTTACGTCGATTCTCTTACCGAGATGCCTGCGAGGGAGCCTCGCGTATAACCCCGGCCTCTTGCGTAAGAGGTGCCGGATACCTCGCGGATACCGTCGGATACTTTATTCCAACGTTAAGGAAGAGCGAGGATGGAGAAGAAACGGAAGCCATCACTTGTTGCCGATTGTGGAGGCGATAAAGTGGCTTGTATATCGCGCCAGGAGATTCCCTCGTTCGCCAAGGAATTTCACAAAAAACATTGTTGAATTTTGCGCTTCCATCTCGAATTCGCAATATCTGTGTCGTGTCCAATTTAAAAATTGTATGACAAAGCATTTATTTTTTATTTTTATTTTTTATTTTACCCTAGGAGATAAAAAAAAAACTTCTATTTATTATCGTTCTATCGACTGGGCGATGGAAAGGAACGGATAACTCTATTTGGATACATCTTATTACGTTGGGGATTCCCCCGTTGGCCAAGGAAATTCACAAAAAACATTGTTGAATCTTACGCTTCTATCTCGAATTCGAAATATTCTGTCGTGTCAATTTAAAAATGATACCGAAGTCCATTTTTATTTTTAGAAAACAATATGCTACTTTAGAATCTAAAGTGTCCATTACATTATGAAAGAAGCAAACTTCTATTTATTAGCTTTCTATGGACCGATCGATGGAACGCATCAGATAACTCTATCTCTACACCCTCAGTTGAATTACCAAGTGCATCCGAGCTCTGTCAGTAACATTAATTGTGGGAATTTACTTTATCGACCGATGGTAACTTATCGATCGTCGGCAACCATTCAGACAGCCAGACGCTCTGGATTATAGAACGAACCGATGAAATTCATTTTTCTACCGCCAGGAGCAAAGCATTCGCAAGTTCTGTACCGCAAATCTCGTCCCGGCCGGAGTTTTTATACCTGCTCGAAAATCGATTCGACTACCCGAAACCTCCAGAAGATTCCAGTTCCGGCCGACCGGCCGTCTACCCATGGACTCGAGGCGCACGAAAATCATTCGCCGCTCGAAGATTCTCTCACAAGAAACACAAGGTAAAAAAACCGAAAGGCTATCTCCGACCTCGGTATAGGCCGGCGCCATATTGTCCCGAACCCGGCTAAACAGCTGATCGCTCGTAAGATCCGAGAGCCAAGCGTGAAAGTCAAACAGGGAAACAAGTAAAAGTCAGATGGTCGTGGAACGAATGAGAAACGAGCAGCAGCAGCCCTGCGCCAGAATCGAACTCCGGGCAGTCGCGAGATCTTCCTCGTCAAGGACACCTTCCATAAATGAGTAAGTTCGTAAAAATTAATTTTTTCGAAAAGAAGGTTAAAAGCTTCCAATTTTTAACTGATGAAAAAAAAAATAAATAAAAAAAAAATACTCGCCCAACGGCTTGACCGATCTACGTCCTGTGTGAGAGGCTTGCAATTATTAGACTCGCTTTGGAAATGTTCGAAACGCTGCTACTGTTCGGCATTAGACACCGCAAGTATAAGCACACTGCAAGAATGAACCGGAGAACGACTTACCCGCGAGCTTCGAGCGGTCAAGGCGAGCCGGTGTGTGTCTAAGAATAAGAAACATGGGTCGAATTCTTCGGGACTCAGGCAGGATATTATCGCTAAACGATTTGTCTTTTGAAATAAAAAAAAAAATGTATTTTCCGAGCTCGAAAATTCGATGGATTGAACCGTGCTTCCAATCCAAGGATACTCTGTCCACGTTCATACCGTTAATATACATAGGGGAGAGCGGGGCAAAATGGAACAGTGAGGCAAAACAGGACACACAATCGGGATCCATCCATGGGGCAAAGTGGGAGGTTCTAAAATGATTAGAAAATTGCGCTTTTAAAAATGTAATTTTCGAATAATTATATAACGTCTAATTTTGCCCCATCGATGCATCCCGATCGTCGGTCCCGTTTTGCCCCGCTCTACCCTAATCGATATTTAATGCGACATAGGAATATATCATTTCAGTCAAAAAAAAAATTGATTTTTATCAAAAAAAATTTATCAAAGTAATGTGTGATAGAAAAAGAAAAAAAAATGTGTATCGTTTTTATCGACCAAGCAATCGTGCAGCGAGATCTACGAAAACCCAAAAATTCCACATTTTACCCCATAAAAGGGTGTTCCATATTCGAACCCTATCTCCCTATTGTCAATTCCATCAACATGTAATTAATTCACCATGAATCATCCTCCGAGTCGATGCCTCGTGTCCAGCCTGCGCCTAACAGACGATTAATCCGCGTCTAATAAATTCAATCTTCGACTCCCACTCTCTTTGCAACACCGGCACAGTGAGGTCATACACCCACCTGCTCAGCTGGTGCTCCTTCCTTTCCCATACGCTCCAGCCACCATCTCTCATCGCCGTTTCCTTCCTCTCCTCTCTTTTTTTGTCTTCCTCTCTCCCTCGCTTAGCTCGTCAGTATTACCGCGTGAATTTCCTACCGCTGTGTCCAGTAGAAGGAACGCCGTGGCGAGAACGACTTCCGGTTAACATATATATATTTATATATACATCTACCTAGTGTACACATTTTTAAAAAGTCCTTTACTCTGCAGCCTTTCGAGCTGCCGCGACGATGCCGAGAGGAGGATCGTTCATCGTCGTCGTCGTCCGGTTCCTCGTCATCGTCGACCTCAGCCTCCTGGGGACGACCGTCACCTGCGATGCCAACGGACTCACCGAAAATCTTAAACTCCATCCGAGCATCGACCTTCATCCGAACCATTTGAAATACTATCTCAACTCATTCACGAAAATCGCTGACCGGTGCCGAAACGACACGAGCTGCCCTTATAAGGTAAGCGAGAGAAGGCCATGGATCGTTTGAATCTACACCGTAAAAAAAATTGTAAATTTACCGTACCGAACTGGAAGCTTTTATGCAAAAACTTGTACATTAAATGTAATGCACAATTTTGTGATGAAAATATTTATATTCATTTTTACGGATATTAAAGTAAATTATTAATTGAACTTTACTTATTATAAAGTACTTAATACAAAGTAGTTATTATAAAGTATTCCCAATGTTTCTAATACACTGAACATTAATTTTTTATACCAGAAATTTAAGGTACCAGCGTTTACATACAAATTTCCAGCCCGGTACATTAAATTTCATACGAATTTTTTTTTTTTAACGTTCTGTTGGGAACATTTTTTTTTTTAATACAATTTTTTATTTTAATTTTTGAGCTCAGGATCATCTGGACACGGACGCGTGTTGGGGGTACGAGCAGGATTGCAAGCCGGAAAACAGCTTTTCCGTGCCTCACTGTCCCGGGGATCACAAGGGATGGGTCGCGACGAAGAAAGCTCAGATCGATACCTTCTACGCGCAGGGCGATTTCGGATACGTTAGAGATCAGAGAAACGAAATGATGATGATCTGCGAGCCTCTTTTTTTAGTGAGTTTTTGAGGAGATTTTTTTTTCTCGGTGTTGGATAATTTTTCATTTAATTTTTCTTTCGATGATTTTTCAGGACGATTCGAGCTTCGAGTGCTCGGAGCACTTGAGATTCTGCAGGGGAAGAAACGTGATGATAAATTTTACCGATCTCGCGCACAGAAACGAACCGATTAGATACAAAATGGATGTTCTTAAGGAAGGACAAATCGGAGGATATTGCACGTAAGAATTAAAAGCTTTTCATCCAGAACGAGTGACACAAAAAATGTAGAATTAGTTCCATTAAAAAAGAAAATAGAAAGTAAAATTTTTCACCGTCCAAAAAATTAATATGTTTTTTTATTATAGAATGAACGAGCAGAGGCTGAAAGACAACGCGGATCACATAAGCGCGCTACAATCCTGGGGACCGGAAGTCCGAAATTTTCGGAGACTGGCGCGAAGACCGATAGTCGAAGGCGACTGCGACGTCGTGATCGACAAACCGACCTACATAATGAAGATCGACGCCAGTGAGTCTACGCGAAATTTTACCCCAAAATCTTGTTCGTTCAATTGTGGTTCGCGATCGAGAGAACGAAAAAATTATTATTTCGAAGAAAAGAAAAAATTATTTCGAAAAAGAAAAATTCTACAGACCATCTATGTTGCAGCAGTAAACCTATACCATCACTTCTGCGACTTCTTCAATCTATATGCGTCTCTTCACGTTAATCTATCGCATCCGTCAACCTTCGACACGGACAATCACGTTATGATCTGGGAAAGCTACAGGTGAGTGAAACTCCGACCGTCACGATTCAACGAGCATTCGAGAGCGAGAGTGCGAGAAAGATAAGCGGCGAGAGCTGCAACCAGTGGACATTCACTATTCCGGCTAGCGTTTTGTGATAAAATTAAAAAAATGATGGAAAAATTGTCTGATCTACTTTCAGCTATCGGTCGGCGTTCCAAGACACTTTCGAAGCGTTCACGCGCAATCCTCTATGGGACCTCAAGACTTTCAGGGGCAAAACCGTTTGCTTCAAAAATCTCGTCCTCCCCCTGTTGCCCCGAATGATTTTCGGGCTCTACTACAACACCCCGCTCGTGAGTCTTTTTTATTATTATTTATTTTTATATTTAATAAATTATTATTATTAAAAAAACAAAAATTTGAACGAAATAAAAAGAAAATGTTTGTCGACAGATTTACGGCTGCGAGAAGAGCGGATTGTTCAAGGCCTTCAGCGAGCATATTCTGCATCGCCTACGAATCCCTCTCCACGATAGAAAGTCTTCGAGAATTCGAGTGACTCTGCTGAGCAGGGATACAAGGTACAGAAAAATATTGAACGAGAACGAGCTCGTCGATGCTCTGAAGGAGAATCCCGAATATCGAGTGAAAAAAGTAAGTTACCCAAGAATCTACGATTTCTCTGTGCAATACAGTTCATTATTATTTTCATCATTGTTTAGGTTGTTTACAACAGAGACATGCCTTTCAAAAAGCAACTCGAGATCACGAGAAACACGGACGTTTTTATTGGAATTCACGGAGCTGGTTTGACCCACGCGATGTTTCTTCCCGATTGGGCGGCGATATTCGAACTGTAAGGCTTTTTTTTAATACGCACTGTAAAAAAATCCTGTTTTGTTTTTAATGATCTACTTTAATTAGAATGAAAAAGTGTATCAATTTTTCATCAAAATTGTACTTTAAATTTAATGTACCAGTTTTTGCATAAAAACTTCTAGTCCAGGGCCTTCAATTTCCAATTTTTTTTCACAGTGCAAAATAATAATAGCAGTTTAAACTTTAATGAATAATATTTTATTCACTTATTTTGTGCGTCAGGTATAACTGCGAAGACGCGAGCTGCTACAAAGACCTTGCGAGGTTGCGCGGTGTGAAATATTTCACGTGGGAGAATGACGAAAAATTGGTACAACAAGATCCCGTAAGTAACAGCCAAAGTCTCGAAACAATTGACCAATTATCGCTAACTGCTATATACATTTCTTTTCTACATTTATATATATATATATTTTTTTTTTGCGATTTATCTCAGGGAACACATCCGGACGGAGGAGCTCACGCCAAGTTCACAAATTACAGTTTCGACGTGGAAGAGTTCGTGAGAATAGTGTCGCGAGCGGCGAAACACGTGCAAAGTAACAGAGACTTTAAAGAATTTGTGAACAGAAGAAATTCGAACGTGAACTCGACCGGAAAACCGCATGCGAAAGTAAAGGACGAATTGTGATAAAAGTTCGGAAGAGAATTCACTTAAAAGAAAATCATCGAAGTTACCATGAGACAATATTTTAAGTATAGCAACAACGAAGAACAACGAACAAAAAAAAACATTCCTCAAGTAGACGAATACTGCGATGGTTCAAATGTGTTAATAGGATAATTTCGAGGAGCGCGCCTTATTTTTTTATATTAAAAAATGTACATAACGCCGTCGATCAATATAACGGTATTAGAGCTATCTTACTTTCAAGCTTCCTAAGTTGGCCCGTGTAAGCTTCCAAAAAAAGTATTACCGGCGATCCGTTTTACCGACTGCGATGGCTAAAGTATAAAAATCATAATTCACGGATAAAAAAAACATGACCCTGAAGATATTCGCACGACATCAAATTTCATCTTTGGCAAGTCTCTCTCGATGCGCTGCTTTAGGAACGACAAAAAAATCGTTCACTTGTATTTTATTCTTCGAGTGAACTTTCCCGAGCGAAGTTTGTGCGATACAAAACACAGCCGTTTTATAACACGAAGTCCTATTAGATTTAGTCTTAGGCAGATATCTTCCGGGTCATTCGAAAAAGTGCCAGACTGGAATCATTTTCCGTTCCTAAAAAAAATTTACAGTTTCATTTGAACTTTGTTCCGATACATGGCGACGACGAGAAGGAGGCAGAGTGCGATGTACCCGAGAATAATCCTCACAGCTTGATAGTCCCCGACGTAGAGAGTCCTCACAGTCATATTGACGATGCCGGTAAGGAGATTCGCGAAGAGAAAAAATATCATTCCATTGTAATTAACAGCTTCGAAAATCTCCGGCGTCCTGAGTACAGCGGATTCGTCCTCGGACTCGTCGATCTTGAATCCGACGTGTTTCCTCTTCGCCGCCCGACCGCCGGCCTCTTTCTTACCGACGGTCGATAACTCCGTCTTGCCGCTAATCGCGTGAGCGATGATGTCCGTTTTGATCTCCACGAGAAGCAAGAGAGTGAGTACCGTGGATGCGAGTGTGAGGATCCAAGCGCAGTATCCAGCGTTGGCCAATCGTCTCGAGACCCGGAAGTAGGAATCGCAGAAGAGCGTAACTGCGCAGGTCTGCGCGGCGATGAGCGACAGCTTGACGCACAGCACCATCGACTCGTTGTACTCGAACTCGATCTCCCGTCCGAAGAGTCTCAGACCAACGGCGTAACGCTCCCGCCTGTATCGCCCCCGCCGCGCCATGTTTACGTAGGTCGAGTGCACGAGCCTGCCGATCGCAACGCCGATAAGGTAGAGCCCGACGTAACCGGGCACGGAGACCAAACCCTCGCGGTTGGCCGACACGAAGTCGTCTCTCGGCGCGTCGCCCAAAACCCACTCCTTCAAACCTTTCGTGCTGAGCGCGTACTCGTGCATCGCCAAAATCCAAATCCCCGACAGTAGCGAGTACCTCGAATTAACGGCCGTGGCAATCGTGCTCGTGAACATCTTCACGAACGCGAGTGTGACGAAGAAGTTCCAGTGGACGCCGTACTCGCTAACGTGGCGCTGATAGCCCGAGTACTCGACGGCCAAGAATCGACCCAAGCCGAGAATCAACAGTGGAGCGCAGTTTTTAACGCACACCTTGGAATTTCTCGCAAGAGTTCTTGCGAGACAGTCCCTCGGGCGCTCGCCGAAGTCCCGAGCTTCGGGCGCGACGAGCGCGTTCGCTATCACGAAGAGTCCGACGCCCGTGTCCATCAGGCTGTAGCCGTAAACTTCGGTCTTGGCGAACCTTCGCGGAAAGACCCGGAAATCAACGGCGAGTATGCATACGGCTGTTATGATGTTTGTCAAAGCGCGGAAGTTAGTTACAAAGGGTCTTCTGCCGGAGGTTACTGTACTTAGGTCCATCCTCGACGAAGATCCGTTGTTGCGAATGAGAATCAGCGATACGTTCGTTATCGACAGAGTCAGCATGGCGAGGCAGACAGTGGTCACGTGATCGGAGAGTATCGTGCAGCAGAGCACGCAAGGCACGATGTTCGTGCAGAATTCCAATAATGTTCGTACATTTTTATTTATACCTGTTCCGAGGAGGGCCAAGGTCGAGGCCGTCAGAATTACACCGCACACGTTCGGAAGAATCGCGATTACGACCTCCCGCGACGAACTCCCACCGTGGTTCGAAACGAACGCCTCCTGCTCGCGCCGGTAGCGCTCGTCGTCCCGCGACGTCATCGTCCTTCGATGTTTTTGGGCGGGCCGGGCAGGGCCGGGCGCGCCGTTTCCTCGAAGGCACAAATATTTGTTGACTGTTCAGCTTACCGCGGCCTCGGAGCAAAAGAGCCGAGGATTTTCGGCCGGAGCATAAAAAACTTTATTCGCAAACTCGTTTCGGCATGTCTGAGAGTCAGATAAACCGGGTGAAATGTTGGTTTTTTACGTGGCGATCGGACACAACACGTCCACCGCCGCCATTGAGAATTCTCCTACTGCCGACCCGAGATGAAAACACCTAACTTGCCGGTAAACTGATTTCGGGGAGTGAGATTTTTCATCGGTAATTCGCGGTGGTTTTCGTACTTGCCGGTAATGTTACCCGCTGGCAAGTAACGCAGCTCTACAACATTAGCTATACAACTTTAATTAAATTTTTAAAAAGTTACATCATTCGATTGGTTGTCGTTTGGTCGTGATTGGTAGACGAATTAAAATAAATAAATAGGTCTAAAGTTCGCCGAACTTTTTTTCTTCAAAAAGACTCCGTCGGTGCGCAATTATTTGGAAATCAAGAATAATATTTAGATGTTTTACCCAAACGAGTGACTACGAAAAGTTTTAATTATATCATCCTTGTCTACCGAACCAATCCGCTTCGAATGAGCCCTATTTGATGCAATTTAAAGAAAACAAAAAAATTTTCCCAGCTTTGTGCCTCATTTCTTTTTTTAATTATTGTAACAAAACGATTGACAACCAAATGTTTCAATTGGGCTACCAATCACCACCAAAAAACCACTAACCGAGTGGTATAAATTGCAAACTTGTTAATTAAAGTTGTGGGGCTAATTTTACACAGCTGAAATATTCGGTTCTATTTGAATAAATATTCTGATTTTCGTACTTACCGGTAATGTTACCCGCTGGATTCGGCCATTTAAGCGGCACGTCTATTGTATTCGACAGAATTCGCTTTCTGGCTGGCCGACCGTTACTGTGTTACAGCAAAGAATATGGATTCTTTGGTTACAGCTACGGCCTTTTTCGCTGTCACACTTATTGACAAAACAAATGATTCGACGAGTCGCGCGTGATAAAGTAAACATCGAACGTTCGCGAGTAACTCGAGAGTCTTAATCGAACGATGGAATGCCCGGTGTGTTCGAACAAATATTCTCTTGCCTACATAGAGGAGCACGTCGAGAGATGTTTGTCCACGAAGAATCCCGGACCGGCCCATCCGAAGAGGACACTTCCCTTCGACGTTAGTGATCCGCCGCAGAAGAAGCAAAAGACAAACCTCGGCGAGAGCAGCAAAATCACGTCGACAAAGTTTCCGACAATCGACAAACATTCGGCGGGCAACGGTTCGCAGGGTGGTAAAAATAAATCGACGAACTTCACAAGAACACAGAACGGCAACTCCTTGAGCAACGCCGCGACCGATGCTCGCCGGAAAATGGACCACGTGCCGCTGTCGGAAAAACTGAGACCGACCAGTCTCGAATCTTACGTAGGGCAGAAACAGCTGCTCGGCTCCTCAACCGTACTAGGCCGGCTGCTCGACAACGGCGAAATACCGAGCATGATTCTGTGGGGACCTCCTGGTTGCGGAAAGGTAAAAAAAATTTACCAACAATTTTTTAACAATGAAAGTTTACTAAACTTTTTATACCAATGAAAATTTATCAAACTTTGCGTACCAATAAAGATTTACTAAACATTTTATTACTGATGACGATTCACCAATTTTTTTTTTTTTTTTCAAAGAAAGTTTACTCCGAAATGTTTTGTTTTTTCTAAATCTTTTGAACACAACATTTTTCAGACTTCATTAGCGACGGTCATAGCCAGGATGACGAAGGACAACGATGTGGAGAGAACGAGATTCGTGAAGCTCTCGGCAACCTCATCCGGGATAGCGGATATCAGAGAAGCAGTCTCCTCTGCAGCGAAGGAGCTCAGACTTGGTCGAAGGACTATCGTGTTCATGGATGAGATTCATCGCTTCAACAAGCTCCAGCAGGATATTTTCCTGCCTCACGTTGAAGCTGGAACTTTCACGCTCATCGGAGCTACAACAGAGAATCCGTCGTTCAGTTTGAACTCAGCACTACTCAGTCGCTGCCGAGTCTTCGTTCTAGAGAAATTGTCCAAGTTCGATATAATGGCAATAATAGAAAAAGGAATTCGATCACTGAGCGGCGATATTCGCGGAAGGACAGGGACGTCTGAGGAGGGTGACGGGAGCGAGAGATCGCGTCCGAGATTCCTGGTGGACGAGGAAGCGGCGCGATGGCTGGCCGAGGCCTGCGACGGAGACGCGCGAGTCGCTCTCGGCGGTTTGGAGATCGCGGCGAAAACGACGATTGCGGCAGCACGGGGCAGCGAACCTTGCATACTGAGCGTGGAAGTTCTCAAAGCTGGATTGGAGAAGACTCACACGCTGTCTTATAGAAAATGCGACCTGAATTACGACCTAATATCGGCGATGCAGAAATCCGTTCGAGCAGGAGATTCGAACGCGGCGCTTTACTGGTTGGCGAGGGTGATGGCCGGAGGCGAAGATCCGGTCTACATCGCTCGACGCTTGGTCAGAGTCGCCAGCGAGGATGTCACCCTCGAGGACAGCGAAGCTCTCGGTGGGTTGTCAGAGCTGTTGAGCTTACGATTAAAAATGTTATCGCAATATTTTTATCGTACAATTTGATTTAATTGCGGATCAAGGAATATCATAATATTTCCGAAAAATGTATTGATTAATTTATCTTTGGGTTTGTTGCAGATGTTGCAGTGCACACGATGCACGCCTGCCAGATGATCGGAATGCCCGAGTGCGACGTGATGCTGACCCAATGCGCGATTTACCTGGCGAGAGCGTCGAAGTCGCGCCTGATCGAAGAGGCATTGAGGAAAGCACAAAAAACTATAACAGACCATAAAGGTCCGCAACCCTCGGTGCCGCTGCACATAAGGGACAGGGGAGGCGAGAGAAAACTGCAAGCGAGCTTGGGTAAAAAAATTAATTTCTCGGAATCCACATAAAACGCTGATTAACATAATTTCCGGCTTACTGAAAACAATTTTTTTTATCCTAGGTGCGTCGAGGGTTCATTTAGTGAGAAAGCAGGAGGAAGGAAGAAACCGCCTACCAGCCGGCCTGGAAAACGTTAACTTCTTTTGTTGAAAAAAAATCCAATTGCGAGAGCCCCAAGAATATTTTCGCATTGCTCAAATTTCGAAGGAATTCCAAAGCAGTCTCGAAGGTCCAACCTTCCGAAACGTAAATTATGGTAAACCAACAGTACTCGAAGAGAATTTTTTCATAAGTTAATAATTTAATATAAAGAAATAATGAAAATCAAAGAAATTAAAAACAGAAAGAAATCAGAATAGTTAATCGAATCTCGAAAAACATCGAAGTAACTCGATTGTCGTTACACCCCCCTCCCCTCTACCGCACTCTCCGATACACGCGAGGCTGCTTAACTTCTTCCGTAGATCTTCCTAACGCTCCTAACGTGGAACGTGAACTTCTGTTGATTCTCCCAGCGCTCGTCAAAAAGTCTAATTACGATAGCCCCAAGAATATTTTCGCATCGTCCAAATTGATGTATCCATGAGCAACACATAGATACGCTGCCAGTGGCGCCTCTAGCCACTGGGGTGATTACTAATTCCGATCACCTCAGTTTCTGAGCTTCAGCAGCCACATAGGCTCTACGCTTCTATGTACGTCTATATTCATTGCTTCTATGGACTTGCGTCCAATTCGTTGGTTTGTGTTAAAGTTGCAGTATCTAACTTTCAGCACGTGTTATGCCAGTTATGCTTCATAGAGATATCAGCATAATATTAACGTTGCGAGCTTTTTTCGTGATTGACATAATTTCTCAAAATTCATGTCACACCGAACAATAATGATAATTCTTAACAACTTGCCCGTAGTGTTATAAGATTTAGTGTAAACTTTTCCTTTTCATGTGAAAACAAGTGCTTTTTTGGTTATGTTGAAACACACAAATGAACCGCGTGTCGTAGCTTTGTTGACATCTGATAAACCGTACAATTCAATATTGCGCTAAAATAAAATAAAAATACGTAAAAAAATCATGGAAGCGGCCGAAATTATCAGTCAAAGTACAACGATTGCAGTAAAGGACGATATTGGTGATAGTGATGTAAAAGCCATCGACGCAAATGTTGTATCTAATGTAGAAAGTCGTTCCGATAATTCACCGGAATTCGAAGCTGAAACATCGATGGAATTCGTTGATTCCATTGTTGCAAACACTGCGTGTATGACGAAAGAAAATGTCGAGGTTATAAACAATACTGATGAGATCGAGGTTGTAAACAATACTGATGAGAAGGATGCTGAAACGGTGTTTGAAAGCCCATTAAAAATAACGGTCGCTGACACTGTAGCATTAAAAATCCCAGATGGACAAAATTACCACCAGACCGATAGAAATTGTATTATTCCGAAAGAAATAAACAAAACGATGCTGAGCAATGATAAGACGAATGGCAATTCATCAATGGTTGAAGCGACTGTCGATACTGATTCTATGAACCATGACAGGTCGCTTCCCAATGTAGAGATGGAAGAATCTCAAATTGTAATGGGACTCGATACAAAATCAGTATTAACAAACGAGCAAAGCAGTGGAATCCTGGAATCAAGCGCCGCACTGTCGTCAGAAATTGGAGAACATGCAGAATCGGCAGCGATTATGGAAAATAATTTATCTATATCCAAGGACAAATATGAACAATCCGTAAACATGCAAATTATAAAAAAAGTACAAGTACAATCGGCTGAAACTTCATTGTCTGTCATAGCCACAGCTTACGACACGTCCGACTCAGAGAGCGAAGAACCAGATTGCATCTGCGAAGTGGAAAATAATCTCGCAAATGAGAATGAAAAGGAAGTGCAGATAACAAAAGAGTATAGAAACATGACGATTATTGAAACATCTGACGAAGACAGTGACAGCGACGACTCTAGTAGCTCAGCTCCAAGTAGTTTGTCTTCTGACACGGACAGTGACAAAAGCAATGACAGTGGGGAAGATGATGAAAGAACTAATGATTCCAAGAAAAAGTATGTTTGCTTATTTTTACAATTATCTTGAACATGTTTCTTTAATTCTTTGTAGAAAAAATGACTGTTTTATTCTATTATTCAGGAATGAAAGGAACCGCAGCCAAAAAGGGAGCCATGAGAAGGAATTAAAGGGTGAATTCGATAATTTGCCACCCATAGAAGATTTGAAAATATCTGTTCCTGAAGTGCTCTGCGATCCTTTGGGCGAGGTATTAAGACTGAGGGAAACGCCTACCTCCCGCCCGGTCAAGCCGGGCCCGGTCGGTATGAAAAACTGTCGGCAACGGTTTTCACGGGTACCGGCATGTACGGTCAAAAGAAAAATTGCATCGAACGCTTACATGATATCCGCTTGCAATGAGACTTTTCATTTGATCGTGCATGCAATTACCCGTGAAAAAAAATTGATTATAGTTTTTATTACCGACCGTATCATTTCACACGATGTTAAACAATAAGTTTGACGTATTTTTTGAGCGCAATAACGAACAATATAATTTTACTTTATTAAATTTAAGGTTGGCTGGATGGTCGAGCAGATGGTCGTTGTACGACCAAAACCCGGCAAACCAACATTGAATCTAGACACAATGTTGTTTGTCGAACGCGGTCGACGAGCTCTCGGTCGTATTTTCGATGTATTTGGTCAGGTCTCGGAGCCCCATTATTGCGTTCGTTTCAACAGTACCGAGCACATCAAAGAGTCTGATATAAAAGTGGGCATGACAGTCTACTTTTGTCCAAACACGGAGTACACATCGGTTGTATTTTTACAAGATTTGCTTAAGTAAGTTTAAAAAATTGATTTTCCTTTAAAAACTGTATCCTTGACGCATCTGTGCTTATACAAAAAAATACAAAATTGCATGATCTCTACAGAATGAAGGTCACGGATGAATTAGGGGATGACGAGCATCCAGAATTTTCGGACGACGAGGAAGAACGTGCTTATTTTGCAGCTCTAAAGCAGAAACAGAAAAACGAAAAGGCCAAATCTGGTGGCGAAGTTCCACAGAAACGTCAGCGGATGGGTGAGAAATCTGAAACAGATTCCTTTCGATTTTTAGATAATATAGGAACGATAGTACAGAAAAAAAATGTATGCAATTTCCCGTTCAATTCCTCGAGCGCGTCCTCATCTGATGAGGATTTAAAGCTCATCAGACCGCGAATACCATACTCGTCTTTTAGTAACAAAATATCGTAATTAATTTCGCAAAAAATCTTAGACGGACCTTAAGACAATGTAATACATGTATGGGTGTGAAAGAGACAGATCTAATGGAGATCATAGTAGAGCTAGAAAGAAACACAGAATGTGTTTCATAACGTTAAATGATGTAATGATAACGCTATGTTTTATTTAGCTGCCCAAGGGCCCACCTGGAAAACGAATCATCCGTGGAGTAGCAGCCGAATGCAGCAACAACCGAGTAAAACTTACAATACACCGGACTGGTCCAACAGTTCGCAGCAGAATGGCTGTCATCCGACAAACTTGTGGCATTATCCTTCGGCGTATCCGAACAATCCGTGGTCTACTGCCCCCGAATCCTATCAAGGAAATGCTTGGCCCGCACCTTGTCCACAAAATGCTTACGGTTATTCCGAACAGTTTGGCAATCGGCACCCACGTCCGAGCGCGCGTCCATTTTTCAGGCCACACCAATCGTTTCAGTCCGGCCATAATCCATACGCACAGAATAGACCATACGCACAGCAATCAAATGCCGCTAGATACCCGGGCGCGAATTTCCCGTGGCGATCTCAATCCCCACGACAACCGGGTATGACCTGGACCCTACCTCCGCCACCACCACCCCCTCCACCTGGAATGTAAATGTGTACAAAGTCCCTCCACGACCCTTGCAGAGCAAAACATATATTTATATACTTATGTATGTACTTATAGCGAATAATAGGTTTGCAATTATATTAAAATTATTTTTTATTCAAAATACGCATAACTTGGTTTCGAATACATTCTGGTTTATAAAAACCGCCGAATTTCTCTTCGTTTGTAAGCGAGCGACTTGTCCTCGACAATTGGTGTTATAAATATCAGATGACCGGCTGATCGCATTTCAGTCGATTACTTTGACGCATCCTTAATTTCGGTCGTTAACAATTGATTTGACCTTTAAAAAAAATTTGAAGAATACAGTAATGAATTACGAAGCGATATTCGGTTTTGTTTGCGTTCTATGAAATTTCAAAATGCGTAAAATCTGAACACCTTCATATGATTGCGAAGGATTGACTGTTGGATCGATCGAACAATGAATGCGTAGAGTCTGGTCTCGACGATCACGAAGCTTCATCCGAGCGAGCACAATTCTTCGTAAAAATTGCTTGAAAGTGTAATAAACTGATAGCCAAAAAACATATTACCAAACACGATCGGTTACAAGATTTTTTTTTATAACGTTCTGTGACCTCACATTAAAAGTTACATAGTTCTTCTATAAGCTACAAGGTATAAATTAGAATTAAAAATAATAAGTAGAAACTCCCTTACGTCCGAAAGTTGACTTTCGGACGTGGAATACCGTTCGGATAACTTGCTGGTGGACATATGTAACCTATTGAGATGATTTCTCAGTGACGTCGTAAAAATGGTTTCGCCGGATGGTGCCACTAATGACTGCACAACGGAAAATGTCGATCGAGTCGGTCGCCTGTTGATGCATAACCCATGTAAATGGAACACTTTACTAATGAAAGAGTAAAATAAATTATTCTAATTGACCGTTAAAGAATCAACGGAGCATTTCGAATTAATCTTGCAAAATACGTAGTGTGTAAAAGCTTATTCAGACTTCCGTTGCTTAAAAAAGGTATGTTCTTTGTATTGCAACATCGCTGGCTCGTCGAGGCTTCGGTCGGCTATCGAAATGTCGTTATTTATCGCCTCGATCAGTGCCTCTGTAAAATTTTGGGAAAATTCGTTACAAGCCGACGGAAGAGGTCCAAATTAGTGGGACGTGCCTGTTTTCTCACCAATTGAAGAATAATCTTTTTCCGGACGGATGTATCCCGTGATAACTATTCGAAGTTCTTTGCCGTGCAAAGAGCCCGGAAATTTATGGAGAATGTGAGTCTCCTAAAAAAGAGGAAAGCAATACAAAATTTAACGATGTTTAATACTACGTTAGCCATGAATATCGGATGAATGGTAAATACAAGACATTCATATTTTAGATTGATTATTTAATATCCTCTCTACATTATATACATTATAACGTAGAAGCTCACTTATCATCGGGGAGCAATGTTTTCAGCAACACGAAAATGACTACCTGCGTGGCTCGGGCAAAACCGGGAAATTTAATATTTGAGATCACTAATTTTCATAATATCATTTACGATATCGGCAAAACATCACGAAGCCGATCGCTCTTGCCGGTTTTTCGCGGTACTCTTTGGCTTTGAAGTCAACGCCGGTAATACAATTTCATTACGTGAAATATTGTGAATTCTGTACTTACCATACTTTTCTTTTCGTTTTTAAAGAATGGATTCCATCCAATACTCATAACCATTTTATAAATATCCCCATCAATCTCCGCCCACCCGTAATAAATTCCAGTGGCAAAATCATCGGGCAAACCGGCGACGACATCTTCGGGAAAATTGGCTGGAAATAATGAACAAATACTTAAAGTGTCATGCAGACCCCGAGGGTCTACGGCGAATGTGACGTCTCTGGCGATCGGTGCGTAAGTCAGTCATATGTCCAGGCAATTCCAAGTGACGTGTACTTGAATGTTCTCGCTTACGCAACTTTATTATCGTGAAACTCGTGACGTCGGTCAAATCAGTGGAATGATGACGATAACATTTGTGAATTATCGGTTAATTAAAAGATCGTACGATTATGAACGTGTAAGAATAATTGCTGTGTTATCGTCGAAATGTACCTGTTGGTATACCGAGGGCTTCGGACCCTCTGCCGAAGCCTTTGACTATTGGGCCAGATGTGAAATAAGGTAACGACGCGATGTTGGTCATGGTGCGCGTGCGTTTCCTCCAGATCTCGCTGTACCGTCGCGAGACGACTACCCTCGGCAAAATGAAGCTTCGACCTATCACTGCGAGGTAACAAACAATTGCATCTTATGTTTTCGATTTGGTATCAGCACGCTGCAGCCTCGGTTACCGACGTGGCATTTTCCTAAGCCCTCAACGTCAGTAATATTCTCACGATGAATCATCAAATAACGAGGACGGTGACAGAATTGCTCCGGCGCGAGATTTGAAATATCCAGAGACACGGTCATAAGTAGCAAAGAAAATAAACACAGCGTAATGATTTTCAAAGGATTACTTAGATTCTTTCAATGGATAGTTTGTCGATTAGTTTCGGACGAAAACCCCTCGATAAAGAAAACTCGATAAACACTATTTGAAGTATAAAACTAGCTGAAAAAGCGGGAAAAGAAATGCAGAGGTAATTCATTCGTCTGTAACAACTCGAAGACATTGTTTTATAATCCGGATCGTGTACTTTTTTCCGTGGTGCAAGTTAAGCACCTATAACAAGTTACAAACCGTCTCGATTGATTTTTTGCCAAATTCGGTAGGATCATTCGTTGACAAGAATCAATTTCTGTACAACGTTTTATGTCGATAAATAACTCTAAAATTGTAATAGGTAGCATGCTCGTTGAATATATCGGAGAAAATTTTAATTCCGCGTTAAATTTCGATGGGCGAAACATTTGATTTGTTTTAAATGGGTGAAAGCATTGGAAAAAAATTTTAGAGTCCAACGCGCACTTAGTCCTGTACCTACGCGATAAATTTCATCTTGATAGCTCAAGCCATTATCTTGAGGCGACTCACCGAAAATTGCGAATTTTCGGCGTTTTGAAAAATGTGTAATGAAAATGAAGTTTCCTTCACGAGGAAAGAAAAATTCGACATATTAAACGATTTTAAGAATTAACTAACACATATTTCCAATGACTTCATTTTCTTCGCGATTTGGGAACCAATGAGAACTAGTATTTTTGTTCATATAGTACATTGTACATATAGGGATTTGAATGACATCGTTGTCGGGACCAAATGAAAAATAAATTACATTCTCCGTACTCACCTCTATCAAAGTTTAGACTCGTCCGCCCACCCTTCCAAATACACCTCGAAAGCTGAATCTGTCGTAAAGTCGACCAGATTTTTAGATAAACTATGGCTTCCACGATAGTTTCCGATAAGATACTGACAAGTCACGATGTCATATGTTACATCATCTATTATTTGGGTAGGTCGAATCTGCCGGAGAAGAGGAAGTTGATTTAAAAAAAAAACCCTGACTTACTTAAAACCATTACGAAAACTACCGATAGTCTCCTTTAGATCTTTGGGAAAAATGATTGCAACCCTAATGTCATCTAATTTCTGTTCGGCTGGCCATCAGATTGGATCATCGCCTTCAATAGTACGATAATAAATTGGAGTATAGTCTTTATACACGTGGGTATAGCAGCGCGCAAATACACAAATCGATCGGCTTGATTTGCACTGGGAGTACATCGTGCAATCATTGTTTCTTCCATGTTGAAGTTCCGATTAAACTAAAGCTGACAGTAATATAGTATTTCTTTTTCCATGGCAATTAATTGTAATCGATTTTCCATCGAGCAAAGTTTTTTCCAAGATGCGAGCGGTGTACATGTATATATACATATAGGTATATATGTGTTCGGATTTCCGCGTAACTGATATACTATTTCTTTGAGCCGCCAAAGTTTATTGGATTTCGTGGGCACTTTCGGAGGATAGCTGGCGTTCTTGCGTTGACACGACAGAAACGGACGTAGAGGTAGGGAGGGCGTAGATCTGGAGGGGTCCAGGATTGACGTCATTCGATGACGTCAAGCAGGTCCGTGCGAGAATGTCTGGGATCCTGGGCGAATCACCCTCACCTCCTCGCGTTTTCTTTCTCCCTCTCTTGCTGGGAAAGGCCACGTTCCTCGTCGACAATAGTACACTTACACTTTGGACTTTTGCACAGCCTTTTGCAACTTTGAGGAATGCTAATTAATTTGTACTTATTGCAATTGAATACCTTTTAAGTGCTAAGCCGTATAAAAAATTAGAAATAATATTCAGATTTATTTTGATTTATTTTGATTTATTTTGATTTATCAATAGGTCGATTATTCGAAAAATACGGTATCTGTTGTGAAGAAGGTCCTACGGCGTGCATATGCGTAAGCAAACACGATGCTATTTATCTTATATTAGTATTATTGTTATCGATAGTATTTCAATACTTGAATTTGTAAAGCAACAGCGACCCAATATTCAAACCTTGGAGCTAAAATCATGTGGATATAAGTAAGTTTTTTGCGTCTAGTTTAGGAAAACCAATGTGGCAATCTCCGCATTTTTTTTAACTCTTCGGATCGTATTTTTGATCGGAGTCATATCGATTGTGCAGGTATGCGCGCAATGTAACAGACTGGTTAAAGACCTTCGAAGTTATCAATATTTCTATATTTATCATACTATACTTAAAACGTTGGTTCCCCAAAAATTTAATTCCGACGATTCGTAAAAGAGATTATTTTGATTTGTCCCGTTGCGCACGTCAAATATTAAAGGCGAAGCGAACGGTGCCCATGACTTACAGGTCTGCCATCCGTGTTTTGTCTTGGATGGAATTGTTCGAAATGTTCCGTATTGGCGTCTAAAATTGATGAACGAAAGGGACGTTCCGCATCCGTCAACATTCGAACTCACGTAAAATAGTGAGAAGTGCCGATGTAATTCCAATTATATTGGATTCCAAATCCAATTTAAGCTTATGGATATGCACTTCGTCTATCGAATGGGCGTCGATAGTCAGAAAGTCGATAAATTTCACCGAGACTTCACGGAGAAATTATGGATTGCAGTGCAGTAGAAATTTATTTTACTACTCACGATGATATAAGGTAAAAATACCAGTGGCCGCACATCTAAGGGAGGAGTCCCAGTCCCTGTACATGCATAAAAAATCGTACTTCCGTCTATCTTGCACGTATGCTTTATCAGGCCACTGAGACGTGTTCGGTCACTGTAGACTTCATCATAAAAGATACACCTTACGTTTACCTTAGACTTCATCATAAATGATACAGGGCTGTGAGTTTCATTCAATCGAATCTGCGTTTGTACTTTTATGTTTGATAGATTATTTATTTGTTATTATAAATTCTTTCGATTTTTCGTGCATAAGCTGGATAGTAGAAAGCACTGTTTAATGCAACTGTAAAGTGCCGTAAAAATACAGTTATTCATTCCTTTAATTCTGCACATCACAGTGATGTGAAATATATATAGATATAATTGTATAGTAAAGGGTAGGTAGGTGAGTTAGGCTCGCGAACAAAATCATCGAAGCAGACAGCGTCGTATGGACTCAGTGAAACATCATTTCAATTAAGTAAACATCAAATATATTGTCTGAACGCCTCTACATTCTGTGTCCGTGATATTACAGAAATAGCGTGCTACGTTTCATTAAAGTTGAAATTACTATTATTGCCAGAAGGAAATATAAGTCACAGTGATAGGAAATTGTACGCCGTTTTCAGACCCGTAATAACATTTCTATCTCGATAGCATTACTACTTCTATTATTCCAAGGTGCTGCGACAAAAACCGAAAACACACATATGTATATATATATATATATAGGTCGATAAAGCTCGACTCGCGATCTCAACGTCAAAGACACATTGACGTTGGCAAAGTCGCGATTGTCGTTTCCCCCTAGTGACTATTCCGATAGCATGCGGTACGTGTACGTTGGTACGTCGATCGGCGAGAAACTCGATCTTATCCGCCTTTCTAGTACATCTCAGTCTCCTTTAATTATGACGCACGCCCAACATAGCTACATACATATTACAGTCGAGGCTCGCGTGCAGAGGAGCCGAGCCGAAAATATACATCGACGATAGAAATTCGCGGGACATTACGATTCCTGAGATAGAACTTGTGCCCGAAACGTGGTTGCTTCAAAGAGTCCCGAGTAGTAGGCATCGCATTTGAATGAGGATAGAAAGCCGAGAGGGGAGACTCTGAATGTGCGTCTACTCGGTGCAAACAGCGTACGCGGAAGTTCCTTGAATTGAGCGTACAGGAAGATTTGGATAGTCTGAAAGTTGAGTCGGATAGAGCAAACTGGGGTCTATAAGAATTTAATGTTCCGTCTACTCATTTCAACTTGTTGGCCAGAGGGAGGTGCTTTCTTTTTTTTTACGCAAAAGAGCAATTCCGCAAGGCAAATGCAAAGAAATCCATCGTTCAATGTTGATAAGTTATTAGCGGTCGAGTCTCGAGCATATCAGAGCTGAAAAGGTCCGAACTCCGCACAGTCGTGTGTCAAAGCTATCGAACGCAAACCTTCTCGTACGTATAGTACGTACATCGAGGCTGACGTCAATTGCCGAAGCGATAATACAGGGCCGGCTGACTTGACGGCTAGCCGTGATCGAGTATCTGTCATCTCGATACGCCCAGACGAATCTCGTGACGGTTATCGCGGCGACGCTCGAATGACGGAGTGGGAGGAGGAGAACACTGATTTTACCTACAAGCTTAGAATATCAGGGCCGTAAGATGGACGGAAAATTTGTCAAGGAATTAATTGGCTATATCAATTTTTTTCTACAGAAATATTAAGTTTTTATGCCAAGATGTGTATACGAACTAAACAATTTGGACAGGAGATCGAATTAGAGCTCGGTACAGCGAATGAATTTTTTTTTTTAATATTCTTAATGAGTAGGTCATTTAACTTCGCCACATCGTTTCATATAAAATTTATGAAACATATTCCGCTTAATTAATTTTTCAAGTATCTTCTGAAGGCAACTGTTTCGCATAAATCGTCAATGAAGAAATACATTGAGATTAAATTAACAAAATTGCAAGCAATTCGTACTAATAGTGCGAGCTTGGCAAAGAGTAATATAGCGAGAAGGAAGTCATGCTCGTGTTCAGGTGTTGAATTATTATCTGAAAATGAAGTAAGTGCTGTACAGTACAAATTTGTAATTTATCGCTTTATCGCTCACGACCTTCCCTCCTTTTGCACGGCGTATGCGTCGCTGATATATGGTTAATGTCGACTCCGCTTTATTTATTCTATCGAGTGACGTGGGTTCGCCTTGTTTATTTGATATTTTATTTCTGTGATTTTTGATTGGTTACTCCATTAACACAACAGCTTTCTTTTTTTAGATACCCAAATGCCGATATTAAGGTTCAAAAGTTCAAAAGGTTTAAAAAAAATACCTAACATTCATTTGTCTCGAATGAGGTGTAAACTGTTATATAATAACAATTTTGTGCGCAAGGTCCAACTAAAGCTGAACGCATTTATTAATTCCACGCTCGTTTCGAAAGATGTTAGTTGTCGAGTCGGATACACTATTACACAAAAGTGTAACCTTAATGTACCGGACTGGAAGTTTTTATGCAAATACTGATAGATTAAATTTAATCTACAATTGTAATGAAAAATGAATGGTGTTGTACAGTGAAATTATATTAAATTATTGGATTTACAGTACTTTTAGAAACATAGAAAGATAGGTAGATTCGTTTACTTCGTTTATATTAAAATTAAAGTAAATTATTGAAAGTAAAGTATTTCTAAAGTTTTTAAATATACTGAACGTTAATTTTTTTATCACAATCGTACATTAAATTTCATACGCTTTTTTTTACAGTGTAGAAGGCAGGCAGTGCCCGATGGAAGGCACCTAAGACAATGAAAAAATTACTGTGTGCGAGGCGAACCGAGTAGAAACTTCCTGAAAGATTCCTCTAAAAAAAAATGTTCGGCCATGTTCGAAACGGAAAAAGGGCAGAGTCGTCACAGCCAATCTCCGCGCCAGAGCAGACCAATCTGTCCCGAGCACAAAATTTATTTGGCAGGACCAAGTTATCGTCAGGCTCTAGGAACTCGGAGAAGTTATCCGAGCGAGCCAATAATTTTTCCATTGGCCGAACAAAGCGGACCGAAAGTGCAACAGGCTCGCCCGAAATTTTTCTTGGCATATGCAATATCGCTTTTCCATGGCAAGCAATATAGCCCTCGCGGGAACAAAGGTACGGTGAATCATACGTACGTACGCGGACGCAAGCGTGTTCGCTGCGAAAAGCGATGGCGACGAAGGGACTCCACCACCCGGTGTCGGTACGTGAGCCAGACAATTACATGTCTCGGCAATTAAGCCGGTCGGAGAGACAGATAGAACTCCGGCTAGGTACGACAAGGTTGCTCGGGGCAGAGCGTTGACGTCAATTGTCGAAGAAGATAATAATGCGCGTGGTCGTACGCCGTCTTCGGTCGGGTCTCCCGGTAGTGGGAGAGACGGAGGAGAGGCGGAGCGGCCTGGGTGGGATGGAGAAGCGTTAGAGGAGGCGAAGCGAAACGAAGCTGTTCGGCGTAAGGTACGCTATGCGTAGTAAGGAACGACGAGGAAGAGGGCTCTCTCGCGCCGGCTCGTCGACGTCGTGGGTGTGCGGGTGGGGTGTTGGTTAGCGGAACTCCACTTGGTGCGGAGAGATAGAGGGGCAAAGCCGCGGAGCGCGAACGATCGCGCAGCCAGGGTTGAGGGTAGCAACATGGCCGACGTTTAGTCGGTATCGAACCGCCGTGGAAGCTAGGTATCGTCATGACGACTGACGCACAGAGGATATTCGAAATCTCGTGAAGGCAGACGAGAGAAAATACCGGCGTTGGTGGTGGTAGTGGTTCAGCGGTCACGCCGATGGCAACACTTCTCGCCGGGCCTCGCACACCGCCTCCTGGTGAGACGACGACACTTTTTACTGCTACATGTACTAGCTTCAATCGAATCTACCACATTCACCCGTATACCTCCGCTTCGATCGGCTTCGCGACCAAACATTTTAAACAATCTACGGCAAAGAACGTTTCGTTACAGTGCCTCCCTTTACCTATACGAAAAAAACAGTCGGTTCTTCATTGTCCTCGAACCGAACCGGCGCGCACTATTGTTTCGCACAGTTTCTGTTCGTTCGATTAGTCCGCGAGCTGCAACGTGTTTGTCTCTATCTATTGGCGCCGACCGTCCTATGTAGTTTCGGACGAGTATAGCTCCTATGACGACAATCGATTCGATCGTACGCGTCGGTGGATCACCGTGAGATTCCGTGACGTCACTCGTACGAATACACCCGGACCATTGTACTTGTTGCAGCGTTGCAGGCCGCTGTTGGACTGCTCGACGGAACAAATTACCGCGATATATATTCCTGGGAGACAGCCTCGCGCGTCCGAAACCCCCAAATTTATCGTCGGCTTGTCATCCTCGGATCGGCGACGCCGCAGCTTCTGAGACAACTTCCAAACTCGCGACCGGTACGTATAATCTATATATACAAATACAGCCGGCTGCACATTCACTTTTACACTTCGACAGTAGGATCGACCGATATCGGACAATAATTATCTTCTCGGATATTTAATATTTATCTGTCCGCATATAGTGCACGCGTCATATGCTCGAAATAAGATAATCGGCGACAAAGTCGAAGGACACTTCGGACGTACGTCGTTTATATCAATGCATGCGAAAGATCATGAAAAACCTCGTGCCGCTCGGACGTGTCTTTCATCGAACGGAAAATCCATTTCCGAGGTCCTTTGCCTTTATCGACCGGTGCCCGATGACGCGGCTCTAGGCACTAAAAACAATTGCCACCGGACAAACGAGAAAGCAGCCCGAGTTTCGAGACGCGGCGGTATAACTTCGCTAGTGTGCGCGCGCGATTTCTTATCAACTTTTTTTTTTCTAATTATTTTTAAACGGCGTTTAACAACGACAGAAGATACGTCCGTGCTGTAAACAACGAAAATGCCAATAAGGGTAATGGTCGAGTGAGATGTACGGAAGAATTGTCAGAAATGGAGATGCTCTATTCATTGAGAGGGGGAAAAAATGACCAATGTTCGGCAACAATATACTAACTCGGGAGCGGTATAAAATGACATCCACGAGCGAGTGAGCAATAGTGGTAGAGTGAAAAAAAGCAGATATTTCCCGGCCATGCGTAAGCAGTGACGCACGCGCTGGGAAACTATTTTTTTTTTTTTTTTCAATTCCTCCATTAAGTTTGCGCACTATTAGTCTAGAAAAAAAGCTTACCACGTAAACGGCAATTCTAAATTGTAACTCGCGGTCAGTTTATCTATAACAAACGTTATCGCTCACGACATTTTTCTAATCCATTCATATCTTTTCCTGCTTTTTTACT
This sequence comes from Stenichneumon culpator, assembly GCA_964017025.1. NCBI lineage: Eukaryota > Metazoa > Arthropoda > Insecta > Hymenoptera > Ichneumonidae > Stenichneumon > Stenichneumon culpator. The sequence goes on along the minus strand of OZ024779.1, from coordinate 10,118,429 downwards.
TTTTATATACAAACAGTTGACAAAAATTGTTTATATTATTTATCATTTAACATTGATCGGGTCAGGGTTTATAAAGTTTTTGTTATTGTTATTGCACTAAATGACGATATTACTTTCAGGTCACTATGAGAAAGGCTGTCAAGGTCGATTAAGGGTCGGTTAGAGAACAAAGGAACGTGTCCAGTTCATCCCGATTTATGACAAAAATGGATGCTGGTGCCGGTCAGGGTAACAAAAAACAGATCCGGGTGGGCTTCTATGACATTGAAGGTACTATTGGCAAAGGGAACTTTGCTGTCGTCAAGCTAGCCAGGCATCGCATCACGAAAACAGAGGTATCAGAATGATTCTGAACGGAAAAATAGCCTATTATAGCCTGATCGTTCGATAGATTCTTTTCATTATTTGGGAAAATTTTTACCTTTCACAAAAATGTAAAAAAAAAAATGGAACGAATGTACATAGTATGCAACTTGAACATTGCCATTTTAATAAATCTCAGGCAATAGTGGGTTGTTAATTAATTAAAACGAAAATTTGAACCAACTTATTAAAGATCGATATGAATCCACCAGGTTGCTATAAAAATCATTGACAAAACACAATTGGATTCAACGAATCTGGAAAAGGTTTATCGCGAGGTCGAAATCATGAAGCAGTTGGAACATCCTCACATCGTCAAGTTGTATCAAGTAATGGAAACGAAAAATATGATTTACATGGTACGTAATATCGGCGCGGTGTATCGCATATAAATATTTTTTTTAAACGTCCGTATGTTTTATATTGTTAAGTAACACTTTTCGTTTCAACAGGTGTGCGAGTACGCGAGCAAGGGTGAAATTTTCGATTACATAGCGCGATTCGGACGAATGTGTGAGTCACGTGCGAGATCAACGTTTGCGCAAATATTGTCCGCCGTCGAGTATTGTCATGGAACTGGCGTCGCGCATCGGGACTTGAAAGCCGAGAATCTACTGCTCGACGCACAGATGAACGTGAAAATCGCAGACTTTGGATTTAGCAACAGATTCGTACCCGGCGAACGACTGAGCACGTGGTGCGGTAGTCCCCCCTACGCTGCGCCCGAAGTTTTTCGTGGAAAACATTATGCCGGCCCTGAGATCGACGTGTGGGTAAGTCGTTTGTGTACAAAAAAAACTCTCCCGGTTCGGCTCGTCTTGTACATTACTTTCCTTTATCCCTCGAAAATTTCCTTCATATGATCTCTCCTTATGTTCTTAGAGTCTTGGAGTGGTTCTTTACGTACTCGTTTGCGGGGCGTTACCCTTCGATGGATCAACTCTGCAGTCACTGCGCGATCGTGTTCTCAGCGGTCGATTTCGCATTCCCTATTTCATGAGCACAGGTACGTTAACATTAATCAACCGAAAAAAACAAATTAAGTGACGCAATTTTCCGGTCGGGCAAATTTGTTATCTACGTATCGAGGCATTATTTCATGTGATCAGAGGAGTTTTTCGAATAATCAATTGCGAGTTATTCTTGATCCAATTTTATTTTTTTAATTTTATTATTTTGGAGTACAAATTACATTATTTATGGTGATAACTTGAATACTAATTGTTTCCAAATCCCTGACAGATTGTGAAAGTCTGATAAGAAAAATGCTGGTATTGGAGCCGGGCAAGCGTTACACAATTCCACAAATAAAGAGACATCGATGGATGGTCGGATCCGGAGATGTATTCCCAATAATAATACCAAATCCACCGTCGGCACTCCAGGAGCCTAATGAACAGATACTCAGGCTGATGCACAGCTTAGGAATAGACGTCACACGCACCAAAGAAGTAAGACACTCAAAAAATTATCTTCTTTTTCGTTGAATCCCGCTTGTAACGATCATAAGTAATTAAATGTTTTTCTTTTTTTTCGCAGTCATTAAAAAACAACAGCTACGATCATCACGCAGCCATCTACTTTCTGTTATTGGAGAGATTGAAACAACATCGAAGTGGGAATCCAACAAATAACAGTTGCTGGCCTCCCGTTAGTAGAGCAAAAGATGAAAAATTTAAGTCGAGGTAAAGATTAACGTTTTTTTTTTATTTTCAAATTTTATTTCGCCGCGTATGTGAAATACCGATGCTGTTCATGTAATTCGCGCGTTTAAACTTCCAATCCTGCCTTTGGAAAGCAAATGCTAGACTGTGCGCAGGGCTTTAATGAATCTGGTTTTCATTTCCAGCGATAGCTTAGTCGGACGTTGATTGGGTTATTGACCGTCGTCGGTGCGGAAAATTGAAGATTTTGTTCGGGATAGGTTGGATTGGAAGATCGAGGCTGTCCCTTTCAGTTTTTGGTAACTCTTCTTTTCAACCTACCTGCTTGCAATTCCCATTAATTTTTTCTGTCTCGCTTGTGTTGGCGCTTTTTTTCGTTTCAAAAGAATAGACAATTTCATCTTTTGTCCAACCCGACGAATCCATCGCTCGGTTAATCACAATTTCTAAACTCCATACCGTGCCTTCATCGAAAAATCCAGACAAAACTGGCTAGGAAGTTGGATAGGAACGTTCCGATATTCGGACAGCGTGCTATTTTAACTCGATGTTCCGACGAAGATGATAAAGCTATGGTCGATTATTATTTTACAGGGGAAGGGAAGAGACTGGCAGGGGTGGCAAACGTTTCAATTCGACAAGCTCCTCGACCGATGAAGGTTGCTGCAGCGCGGAGGGTGATTTCGAGGAAGGCCCGAGCGGCGACGAATTGCGTGAAGCCCAGATCAAGTTACAGGAACACCGATTAGGCCTGGATCGTGATATCAGCCAGCGAATTGATAGCCAGATCGTCAATCGACGTCTGAGCGATTATCAGCAACATCACTTCGACAGCCCGATAATGGATCCGATCGATCCACCGAGCAGAGCCAGCCTTTTCGGTGCCGGTGGTAGCGGCAGCTCGTCGTCCGAAATATTCGAGTCGAGTTTCGATTCGGGATGTCCACCTGACTTTACAATAACCGGATGTTTTACGAGCAGCCTGCCGTCGTGCACACCACCGCCGCCAAAGAGTCCATCGCCTATAGCGGCCAGAATATCTCGAGCCAGCCAGGCTCGCAGAGCCTCCGACGGAGGATCGCGGATGTTGTTTTGTCAACAAGCCAGTGCCGGAGACAGGCCGGCAAAGCAGCGCAGTATTCAAGGTAATTAATTTACCTTTGTGTCATAAAAAATATCAAGTCGCACTTCAATTTACATTTAAGCTACGATAACTACCGCTACTCAGGCTACTCGGATGATTGAATTTTTGCTGTCAGAGCTGAAACGATTGCACGAAAGGTTAATTGCTGATTCCGTCCGATAACGTTTCGCCGAATTAAAAATTCGATCTTAAATTCGAAAAATCGTTACAGAAACAAGAAGGAACAAAGTCATTGACCTGCGTTGACCTTCAATGACCGCTAGAATCTTTTCTTGTACAGGTTTTAATATTTTTAATTGCCAAAGGAAGATCTCCGAACAGCGTACCAACCTCTAATGTAACGGCTCGAATTTCGGCAAACTCATATGCGACTTATTACAGCAAAACCTCAAAGGCTGTCGGGCGTGCGCAAATAGTACCAGTGATAAAAACTTTCGAGCCGCTTCGCGGCAATAAAATTTATAGTAATTAACACCATTTAATATATTTTAATATGCACCGTTTAATATGTACTTACGGTCGATTTCAGACTCGGGAAAAGCGAGGGGTCACCTGGATCTTGTACATCTGCGGCCAAGTTCAACGTCTCCGAGTCCGCAGCAATTTAAAATGCGAGGAGATTCGGGTATGCAGCTCCAACTGATGGTTCAGCAGCGTATGCTGCAACAAAAAAGGAACCTCTATCACAGGCACAGAGGTGGAGGAAGCCCGACGCCCATACCGTCACTATCGAGCGGTACCGTACGGCGGGGCGAACACGTACCACGCCAGGATAGTTACAAAATGGCACAGCGTACGCAGATTTTACCACCTTTGTCACAGGGACATGGGGATCCGGATTTCGAGAGAGATCGTGAACGTGACGAGGAAAGATGGAAAAGTCTACCATCACGATTGGCAGCGGATTGTCAATTGGCAGAGAGAACACTCCTATGGAGTCAACAGGTAATCTCCTGAGTGAGATAGATTAGAATTAGAGGGGATCATTGGGTTCTAGTGAACACTCATGGGACGAATCCGAAAGGCATTACTCTAGGCCTATAAAATCCGTTGTGTGCTCCATAAAGCAGATTTGTTTTGTTTTTCTTTTTTTTTTATAATCCTAGGCAACCGTTTGTTATTCAAAATTTTTGATCGATTGTGTTACTATATTCCCAAATCGCGGTTCTTATACCTAGTTTGAAATTGGTTATCGAAATGTATAATTATTACATCGTATGTGTTTTACATAATGTGACAATAGAAAATCGAGTTTTACCATGAGGCTGGAACTCTATCATCCGTGTACTCTGAAACGTAGAGCGATGCGCTAATTGATTGTTTTTTTTATTTTATTGTTTATCGTTTGCGTATTACTTGCCGGGACAATTGAATCTTGTTTTCGATTAGCAGATAACAAGGAGCAGCAATGAATATTATAATTTCTCATTAGTTTTAATATGGCGATACATACGTAGCCTGTACCTGCGATTTGTTCCTACTATTATTTATTTATTTGACGTAATATAATAAATGATTATTTTTCGTTAAGTTGCGCCGTTTATCTATGATATCTGATTTGCCTCCCCCCCCCCGCGCCCCCTCACACCCTCGTGCGCTTTTTCTCAACGAGAATTGGATTAATTGAATCGTAGGGTTGAGAAAGAGTTGCGCAACACGGCTTCGTCTTACCCCGCACATCCGGCATGCCAATTACCTCGTGAATTGAAAACTAGATGATGCCAATATTGAATTTTGAAAATGAAAATAAAAAAAATGACTGTGATATAATATATGCCAGGTTGGGCTGGGTGGAGGGGCATCGTATCTACCACCGGGTAGCGTGGGGGGCTTCTTGTGGCCAACCGGAAGTAACCCCCATGCAACCATATTCGAAAACGCTGGAGACCCGATGGAATAAATGCCTCACGTGAACTCTTTAGCAGCTTCGGGTTCTTGAAGACTCCGATCGAGTCCCCGAGACATATACATAGTTTAAACAACATGCCAACATCACATCATTGAAAAGAATACTGCATATGACCGAGAGTGACCACGATTCCTCGAAACACACAACAGCGAGGATCTAACATCTTTTGGTTTTTTTTTTTTTTTTTTTTTTTTTTTTAACAGCAACGTCGCTGACGATGAAACGAGCAAATTTTTTTTCTTCATAATGTCTACAAGTATTTAAACTTATTCAAGTTTAGAAAATAGATTTCTGTATAGCTTCGATGTGATCTCTAATCATCATCATCATCGTCATTCATTTCGTCATTTAATTTTACGACTATAAACCCTACTTTAATTGTACGAAAACGGGTGGGAGGTGAGATCTTGTTGATCGACGTCCCTCGAATTGATTGAGCGAACCATCTCAACAGTGCAGTCCGAAATACATGATCTAACGCTGATTCCTCTTTTTTTTTCTTTTTTTTACTTTATTCCACTTTCCATACATGAGAAATGCAAGAAAGAGGGAAAAAATCAGCCGTTTATCGACGATTTTAAGCTGCTCTGTTGCGGAGTATTCCTTAACGGGAAACTTACTCATAAAAAAAAACTTTAGGTGGGCTTTTGAAAACCGGGAAAAATCCACGTTATCACTTTTATTATATCAGAAAGCATATCCCCGAGTCTGAGGATCGATGTAGCTATTGACCATATGACGTAAAATTTTGGTAGAATCGTAAAAGTATTTTTATACAAAATTCTACAGCTTGTTTCTTTCTTAAACGTGCCTCTGAATGTGCACAGAATTTTTAGCCTTTGGACGTAATTTTTTCAGCAGTGCTTTTATTTTTAGGATCAAAATATTGAAGAAATGCATTATTACACGGTACAGGGTTAAATTAAATTTAAATTAATTAAAGGAAGAAGAAAAAATAAATACAACTTGATCAAAAAGACTATGTAAATAAATATTATTAGGGTTGGTAATATAAATTCTTTGTCCCTTCACGCCTCATACTACATTCACAAATATTGTACAGCACTCGATTAGTTCACCTTATCACAGAGCTGACCATAAACCACTGACCCTAGAATTTATATTTAAAAAAACTTTGATACTGGCGTTAGACGTTCCGTTATACCTTCGACTCCATTCTTGCTCCATTGAGACATTATCAAAATGGAGGTTGGAGAATATTGATTTGATTTACATAGCCGTGACAATGCATTTAAGAAAAATATATTTTGATCGTGAAAATTGATCTAGTGCTGCACAAATTCAGATAAGAGGCTAAAAATGCAGTATTGGACACATTAAAAATATTACCATTAGGAGTTGCCTTGTGCCCAAACCGAATTAAATTTTGTTTTTCGGTCCATTGAATGTTCATCGCTAAATTGATGCTCGAGCTTGCATATATTTTCCGACATAAAAAACGTGGTCACCTGAATTGTTTTAGATCTTGAAAACGCCTACAAAAGTCTTTTTTCTATCGATAAGTCTTCTGTTAACGAGTGCATACAGAAAATTGACACTGGAACAATGTTCGATAGCGGAGGTTGAATCTGCGTGATTGTATGCACTTCTATCTTGTTACTCGACTGAATTTTCCACAACAAAAAAAAATCCAATTTCATTATAGACTGAGAATGGAAACAAAATGGTGTATATACCCATTGCCGAGTGGTACACACCCACGTGGCGTTATAGTCTTGCTCTAGGTAAAAAAGAAACTTTGCGATTTGTGAGGAGTAAGCGAACAAGCGTATTCGAAACGTATATGATTATTAAGTTCAGATAAAATCCCAGCAGTGATTTCTGGTCGGTAGCCCAGTCCTCATTTTTATACAGTCATTTGTACCTCGAGTAAAAGAGTTTAAAAAAATACGATACTATCAGCCGCATCATATTGGTTCTACGATTTGATCTAATAGAAAAAAATATCCTGTACTGCCAACGACATAAATCAGGACACGTATGCTCAAACTACAAATGATGAAGAAAAGATTTTATATAGATACTGATATTAATTAATAAGAACTTTGGAGGATATAACTATTAGTTTGTCAATGAAATGAATAAGTAGTACCGTAAGAACGTAGGGAAAAAAATTGACACTGAATAGAGAAACAGAGCAAAATCGAGGCAGTATTGTTTGCATGTAACAAACTGAATTGACCTGGGGGGATTGAAGAAAAGATGAAGGTTTATCGGTTAGAGATTTGTACGTTTCTGTTTTTATTTTGAGCTCGCTGAATGGGTAGAAAAGAATGCATCGACGTTAAAGAAATAAGATATGCCGAATAAATCGAGAAATGTAAAAAAAAAAAAAAAACAACAACAACAACGAGGCTGTTTTACTACTCTCGATGTTTTTATGGCAAAACGGTCTGATAATAAATCATGTAGAATGACAACAAAGAATAAAAGGGTAATTGAACCATTAGATTAGGATGAAGTGCTGCATATCGGAGCTAATCGTCAATATTTCGATTTACGTCATTATAACTTGTCTGAATAGTTAGATTGATTGTTGGTAATAACGCGTTTTCGGGAGAGAAACCAAAGCTGGAAGTGATTAATTTTGTCGTTGATACCATAGACATCGCCTTCTTTTTTATAAAATTTTCGTTATACCACTCTGCCTTTACGAGGCTTCGAAAATGACCGATCACTTCCGAATATTCTCCAACACGAACGACTGGTAATATTTTATCATCGTGAAATGCTAGGCACTGCGTTCGAATCTAGTCGGAGCTAGACGGAGTGTCGAGGCGATAAGCGTATTTCATAAACGAATTCCACTCTATATCCTGTTGACAATGTAATAGTAGATAAGTATGCAATCTGCGCATGCCTTCCAGCATGATCTTCAACTGTTATACTATTATTAATTCGCGTGCAGCACTTCGTCGCAGTGTAGATTCTCATCGGATATATATATATAAGTAGAAGACCTATAGTCGTTATATAGAAAGCAATACCGGCCGCGCACAACCGACAACGACGCTATTATTCGAAATCTCCGCCATTTTTTATAAGAACAAAAAACAAATGAATTAATAAAAAATAAAATAAAGGAAGAAAAACAATCAAACTCGGCTCAAAGAGGGTTTTTGTAAAGCGAAAAAACAATGATTAAGGTAGCCAAATTGCGAGGCGAATGTGTAATTCTGAACAGCGGATGTCGATAGGACATCGAGGATCGGCACGAAAAACTGAAAATAAACTCTGAACCGACTTTTCATAATGACGGATTCGCCCGCACGTATATACATGACGTAACTAGAGATCGTTTTCGACATCGTTCGTCCACCAGCAATAATCGAATTCATTTTAATCGCTAGTCGTGAAGAAGAATGGTATATGTACGTATATATCCGATTACGTCGAGGATCGATTACACTATTTCGTTAAGGATTGTATATGTGATAATGTATTAATCATTTCGCAATGCCAGGTCTAACATATAGTCAATAGTTGCAAATATTTTTTAGGGATAATTGTTTGCTAACAAGAAATGAAGACTTTCGCGCGATAGTATTTAAATAAAATCGGTTTTATGAACAGCATATCAAGAGGTGAGAAAATGGTGTCGTCTGTTAAGCGTTAGGCGAAATAATTAAAACGCATAAAAAAAGAAAACATATGTACTGCAATCGTTGTAATCCGACAATTTTTGCGGTCATGATGATAGTGAATACTTACCAATTTATCGCGTATGAATAGAATCATTAATAAGAATGTACACAAGTGCACGTAGAGATGATTATCTAATAAAATACATATACAGGCTGAACTTTGTGAGTTTTTCTTGTTCTTAACGTTAATTTTTGTGATATTTAGTCTCTCTATTATAGTTATGTAACGCAAAATGCATAAAAATTTGTAATTATATTTTTTTGGACTAAAATGCATGAACAAATGCTCAGAATATATTCTCTCTTCATACGAAATGTCAATTTTTGTTACATTGGCAAAATGGTATAATTTTATTATTTGTTATTTCACGGTTCTTCCAAAAAGTGTTAATTATGGATGGTAATAAACGTTGCATGATTGAATTATACAAAAATGCTGGTTTTCACATTTATTGTTCATGAACAATCAAGACAGTTTTCATACAATCAGTTACTAAATAGAAAATTGATAACAAGAAAAATTGAATGATGATCGAATGGTTTAATGAATTTTTTTTACTACATTCATCCAAAAATATCGGAACCGATCTTGCCAGCTGCATCTTTAGCCTCTTGCGGCGTCAACTTTTCATATGCATTAGGTTCGACCGGCTGGCCATCCGGATCAAGCTTGTTTTCCTGAAAATCCTTTTTAATTTTTTCTGCATACACAACCTCGAATAGGTCTTTGGCGGTAAACTTGCCCTGTACAACGTCTGTAGAGCGATAAGAAACGTATGGCTTCAAATTAAATCCTTTAAGATCCGGAACTATAAGTTCTGGAATCTTCTCGGGTACCAATATGAATTTTCCATCAACAGTGACTCCAGTGTCCCTGACACCTCGTTCTGCAATATTTATCGTCAAGTAACATCACGTTTTTTTATTGATTTTTTTTTTTCGAAAATATGTCAAACTTACTGTCAATGGGAATATCCGGGTCCGGATTTGTTCTCTGTCTTTCTTTGAATTCCCTGGGTCCTCTTTTGTTAATTAACATAAACTTACGGAAATTTCGTTTACCGTGACAAGTACATGAGGTCGCGATACCTCGTTTTATTATTTTAAATGCTGAAGACATTTCTCCGATTTCTGTCGAGAAATAATGTTATTGCAGCGAAAATAGGTCGATAACCTCAAATTTTTATGATCACAGTAATGCTGAAATTATTAGAGATTGAACGTTGAAAGAAATTTAGACTTACAAATGAAGCACGGACGTTTCAGAGCTTGATGGTCTTGATTTTTAAAATCAATTAAGTTTTAAATGTGCTGGTGGACTTTCGGTAAGACCTTCGTATTTTTCGGTATCACTGATAAAATGTGATAATTGATAATCTTACATATCTACCGTGTGTGTCGCTAGCTGCTAAGAGATAAGAACATATTAGCAGCGCCATTCAATACATCAGTAGGTAAGGTAGCAAGTTGAGAATTATATTTTTTCGTTACGCGTTGCTGCTGGCACTGTCAACTAAAGCTATTGGCTTTGTCATTGCCTGTTGTTAGTATCCCGAAAAACGGCAGTACATCAAAAGAACACCGAAACAGTCGTCACAGCGACAACTGGCAACAGAAGCTGAACACCAAGGTTTTGTCCACTGTCTCGTTTTGCCCCATTGTTTCATTTTGCCCCGCTCTCCCCTATACCACTTCTATGGTTATCGATAATTAACGTACCTTAAACTTTTATGGTCATATATAATTAATGTATCTTAAAACTTTCAATGCTTATTTTGTATCAATGCGTAATTTATTTACTAGAGTGTACGGACCGCGCTGGGAAAAGATCGCATTATCGGGAAAAGATCGCACCCGTCCCGCGATGTGACTGCATGTCCAGACTTTGTATTTTATTATTTGTTTATTTTTCGTGGTTTCCGTATTGGATAGTTTCTGGAAATTGTGTTATAGCAGTTAAAGAGAGAAGCGCGTGGGACTAGGGTAATTTTTGGCCGTGAAATTTACTGTGGACGGATGTGCTCGTCATTTTGCATGTGCGGAACAGTGTTTGTGTGCGATGGAGAGTGTAGTGTGTGCGCGTTTGATAGGACAGTCGAGTCCCGAGCACGCGAGTTCTGCTGTTCGTTCTGTCTGACCTTTGGGGGTCGAATCTTCGCCGCGGCCAGTCAGTCGATTTGTGAAGAATATTGTGTATCTATTCCGAGCATATCCGTTATCCAATTGATTTGCGTCAGTTAAGTAGCTTTTTTTTATAAACAAAGATTTCGTTTTGTTGGATTTCGGAATGACCGTATTTTTTGTTAGGGAAATTGTTTACTAAAATATATATCAAAAAAGGTTATTGACGGTGAAAAATTTATTACATCCTGGTCAGTGTACATTGTTTAGCTGCAACTAGTGGAGTTTGTTTGCGCCGTTGATCTATTTTCGGTACGTAAGCGCCTGGCGCTCATTTCTCCGGGGAAAATAAAAAAAACGGTTAACAGTTTTCTTGATGTGCGATATTCAGTCGCTAAATTCCTGTGAACAAGTTTTCTTACAGTCGGAAGCTATCTATGGGGAAATAAAAGTAGAGTAAGAAAAATTATATCGATACATGCAGTTTTATAAGTTTTGTACGTTATATAGCGGAGTGATAGAACAGTCGATTACCGAGCACACGAGTTCCGCTGCCCGTTCTATCGACGATCAATCAACGATACTGCTTGGCCGGCGAAGGGTTAAGCGCTTCGGGTTTGAATGACTTCTGCAGATCGATGGATATTCTTTAAGGAATTGGAATATGGGCATTACATGTTCGAAAGATAATACTTGGAGTAATCCGGACACTGCATTCGCAGACACACACGTTCTCTGAGGCGCTGACAGGCATCAGGTTCGACGAACGAGAGCTTTTACGAAAATCGAGCCCTTTGTATTCGTTTCCTTTGACCATTCAGTTTCTTCGTTCACAAAGCCCACTCGACGAAGAATAGCTGACGACCCAAAGCGGAAGATTCAACAAACCCATGGAACTCAGATCGGAAAAGGAGATATGCGGTGGTAGATAAAATCGTACAGAAGAATTCGCGGAATAAGAAGACGAGGAAAATTGGAGCCGATAAAGAAATTTGCCTTTGAACTTACAAAAAAAAAATGAACCCAGGCTTTTGTCACGTGCGAAACCGGCGGGTTAGGTTTAATTGTGCAATTAACCTTAATTATTATACCCTGCGGCCTCCTCTATTCTGCAGCTTCCTCTATGAACCAGCCACATTGCCTTCCTAATAACAACGAGTTACCGACGCGATTTAGTGCGTGCGCAACATACCACCAGTTAGAGACCACCGACGCTAGCTTTCTCTAATCTATTCACTCCGACGCACCTCATCAATATGATTCATTTAAATGGAATTTAAAGACCCTTATGCGTCATCCAGATTGTCGTAAGAGTAAAATAACGAGAATACTCAAGACGAAAAAATATTATGCATTCGAGAGCGTAGGTGTTACAGAAAAGAATAAGTTGTACATCAAATAAGTCGCAATCACTCTTTATTACTTTATCATGTTTATATACGTATACGTCGAGCACACGAATATTCACGTCACTATATATAAGTATCTATTATACTATATATTGTATATATAACATCGAGTATTTGCACATAAATAAATACTATTTCAACACAATGCTGGGTATCGCCGTATTTATCTTTTTCTTTGTGTTCTTTTTAATTGTCGATTTTTTTCATTCTGATCTGATCCGAAGGCAATCGACGTCATATTTTCGAAAAAGATCAGTTGCGATTTGTCGCTGTCAGATTACCGTCTTTTGGGTTCAGTAATATTATTGTATCAGATGCGTATTTATTCACGGATAATATCTTCATCGGTGAATCTAATGTTAAGTTCTATCGGGATAAGAGTACTATAATTTTTATTGGTAATGAAATAATTTATACTTAATAATTATCTATTTTGGCACTGAAAAACAGGAGAAAATAATAGTAATATTATACATCGAGAAGTTGCGCACATTCACATACTTCATACTTTGTGATGATCGAGTGGTACTAGATTCAAAAAATGCAATTGCCTTTCGAGGGCTTGAGCAAGCTAGCAACGGAATAGAACGTTTTTTCCACAATTTTTTTCGTATTGTATTTGTACACGAACAATCCCAATCCTAAATGTCCTAAGGGAATGGTAACTACTGTATAGTGTCTGCGTTTGCACTCAGCAATTTCTAATTCACCAACATTATTGTAACAGTGATTGAGGAAGTTGTGTTTGGGCGTAGATGGTTTCTCCGAGTGTTGTTTTCAAGTACATCGTACGTCGTGTGTCGTGGCAGCGAGTTAAACATTGAATGAAACAATGGCAATAATCATGAGACACCACCTCGGTGCAGAATATCTTAACATTTCAATTATCAAATAAAAATTAAAAGATTGAATATTTTTATGTGGGCATCTGATAAAAAAGATCGTTATTTGAGGGTCACACGATGATCGGCTCTAAAGTGACAAAGTATTGGAGTTAACTGTGAACCACGAGGTCTGTAAAAATCTCACTGAAACGAGCCAGCAAAGTCCTAATACGAGGAGACTACCAGTTGTCGACGATGAAACTCCTTTTGCGCAGGTTTCCCGAATGCTGACGAGATTGAGATTGCGTCGTCCCAACAGGTTGTGCACACCCTTGATATTGCTTTTCTGGAGAATATGCTCGCGCGACATAAGCACCGAGTACAACTGGCTGTCTTGGCTACCGGAGCAGAAGGTCAACACCATATGATTCCCGACGGCTTTCATAACATGGACGGACCCCGTGAATTGCGAGTACAACTTTTGGGTCAGTGTGCCTGTCAATCAGAAAAAATATATTTAGCAATATTAATAATTTGTCTTCGTGAAATACTTTTTTAAAAATAATTATAATTAGAACTTTGGGACTTCAGGCACATAGCGAATGGAGGGTTGTGCTACGTAAACAAAAAAATAATATTCATGCCGAAACGTTAAGAAAATTGACGAGCCGATAATTCGAGAGTTAAGTGGGTAACCTCGACGAGGGCTGCCTGACAATGAGAGGTATTTTACTTCTCACGCTTAATACATCCCGTTTGAGTGTACAGTCGCAGAAATAACAGTCGCTCGGTCTATTCCCTAATGTATAACGCGGTATTTCGCGTTATGCATTAGAGCGCTAAATTATGGAAGCAAACACGTCATACATTTCATTAATTTAATAACGTTGCGAGTAATAATGTTCGCATGTCGAGTTTGTCGCGTCTTATATACTCGGCTCCCACGTTTACTTCGTAGTATATAACACATAACACACTTGACTTTCCGAAATGTCTATGATGAAAAGCATCCGGTCACGTTTATCCACCCACGCTCTTGGAACAGTCGTTACATTTGGAAGGCTACCGATTTTCCTCATTTGCAGGTTGCAGTTAGTGCCGCTAGCGATTAACACTGCACTCGAGTGAACATACAAAGAAGAGAACATGTGCGTATGGCTCCGTCAAATTCTCGTCTCTGGAAGTTAGAACGATTGGATCGAACCATTGACCTACTAAAACTGCCTCTATGACGCAATGTTTTTCCTACGTCGTAGGCCATGAAACTCATCGATTGATAAAAGAGTATTATTCTGTACACAATGTGCAATCGCTGCCTAGTCTTCGACAGCGACAGTTTGCTAAACCCAGACCCACCTCTTCCGCATTGTTTGTTTCGCTTAGTTTATTAACTCACGTCCGACAATTGAATAAGGCATCAATACCCGACCGCTGTCTCATAAAGAGTGAGGTAGCAACGGAAGTGCGGCGTGAATTTACGGCGTACGCCGCATACTTGCGTGTCAAAGTGTGCAAACCTGAATCCGATTGATCTCTCACAACTACTTACGAGTACAATCCCATCGTCCAGGAAAAAACTATGAAAATCTATAGATTCAGATACGTTTGTTATAAGTTTATCCATAAAGTAATTCCGTGCCTATAGGGACGCAAAAATAAGTATTTCTAACCCATCTGCACATTTTTCTGTATAGTAGCTCGGATAATAGATCAGATAGAGTCCTAAAAAACGTGCCGGCATAATCATATAAAGCGTGGTCCATAACGAGTCTACGTAACAATCTGAAAGAGCGTTAATGGTCAGAAGGTTGGTGAATTTAAACAAATTTAATTTAATCAATCCCAAGTGAATTGCAATTTACTGAGAACTTGAAAGCGATTTAAAATTAGAGCCGTGCGAGACTAATTGAATATGACGCTTGCCTGGGAATGGAGCGGGAGAAGAGGAGGAGGCTTTCACTCTTTCGTTCCAGAATACGATAGGGAAGATTTCCTACAGAAGGGGAGAGGATAAAATAGCCCCTGTGGTAAAGTACGACCTGGGATTTCGCAAGGGGGTAAGATCGTTAGGTAGCAAAGGATTTCAATTATCTAAATGACTTTCAGTCGTCTGCATCGACGACCCGTCATGCGTATAAAGCTTTCCGCGAATTGTAGACGATCATCGCCCGCATACTATTGCCGATATTGAAAAGATTTCAGCTATGGACACACATCTTACCTCAGCCTTCTAGTACATTATGAAGAGTGTTAAATAACAAACAAGCCCCTCATCCTCCCCCAAATATCCCCTGAATATGCGTCGGAGTTTCTAAGGTATTAGCAACTTGTCAACAAAATCGCAAAAACCATTGCTATCAACAGCTAGCTTGAACTGGTAGCCTTTTCGTCATTACCCGAATTAAAAAATGAAAAACTTGCTGATACTAGGCAATGCAAAACAGAGCCTATACTTAATAGTTCGTTTCAAAGTCACATTTCAAGCCCATTGGAAACAGACCTAAAACTTCGAGCTTTTTTTTTTTCTTTTGCAAATTTCCTTTACAAGAATCTTCCAGCAAGCACGCTCAATAATTTGCTAACATGCAAGAGAGGAAATCTGGCTGTGGCAGTGATTTCAAGCGAAGCACTCGAGTGCCCGCGAGCGATCGTTAATTTAATTTGCTCCTCGGCTAGGAGTTGAAAACTTTCTTGGGTGAGACGTAGCGATATGAGAAACGTGGTTCGAGTTACCGACGCGTGTTAGTTTATCTAGGTTTCCAAGTTTCCAGGTACTACATGCATATACTGCATATTATATACACGTAAAGTTATCGATGCGTGCTTTATATCAGCACCGGCACCAGTGAGAAGAAGGAAGAAGATCAAGGGAAGGGAAACGCACAGGATCCGCGGCGTACCGGCCTTGTTCAGCAGCATGCATATTCATATGCCTGTCCAATACGGTTGAAATCTGCCGATAAAAGACGTGTGCACCTCTCCCCTTACACTCCAATAGTGGACCAAAAAAAATAGTTCGTATGAAAATTTGAAGGGGCGTCCTACAATTTAGAAAGAAGCGGCCAGGAGAATGCAAAATAATAATGTCTATCGGCAAAACCATGTCAATCTCAATTTATTATTTTCATAGGCAGACATGTTTATATCAATTTTTACTGTTCCCGGACATATGTAAAAATCCTTTAACAATGATTTAAAAATTGGTAGACCGATTGCTGCTGCAATCTCGAACTATCACCTGACTATCACCTGATAGCCGAAATACTTAACGCGGTACCCGAAATACTTAATACTTAACGCGGTAACTTTTCGAACCTCCCCTTGGCGCATACTGCAAAAACAAGGCTCTTCGGAGAGAAAATTCTTTGATCTAGAACGATAATCGATGGATAATGTAAAAAATGGGAGCAATTAGCCCTTTGGGAGTATAATTTTTTTAAATCACGTCACGCTCCAAAGCGATTCGAGCATAGATTTTTTTAATTAATTGTAGGAATCATCAATCGAACACTCACGCAGCCGTATATGCATGCTCTCATTGACACTCACATGCCTACACAAATACCCATACAGTAAGTGTTTGTGAGTGTCTGCATGTGAAGTGTCTGTGAAGGTCTATGGTCTTCAACCACTCCGGGACTTCAACGATTCTGGGACTAAGGAACATAAAGGCCCGGGGAATTACCTTAATCGAAAGGGGGGAAGGGTAGATGCGACAACCTACAAATTAACAATCAAGAAAATCCACCGTTTTCCAAAATGTTTAGGTATAAGTATAAGATTTGTAGTCTTTCAATGTGTACCATTTTGAAGGGCCGTGGAGACCCAATGTCCAGGTCCCCTCGCACGGTTAGGAACTTCGAAGGTGTACTCAAGATCTCCGGCCTCTTCGGTCCACAGAAGCCTCAGAATATTCCCGTCGTCGGGCTTGAGCTTGATTATCGGACAGGAGTCGACCACCACTCGAGTGGTACCCATTTGTCCCGATGTTTCGCCTCTGTTGTGGTCCAACACCTCGACGACGTACCACTTGCCCATTATCTGAAAAACAACTAAAGCTGTAAATAGAGGTATTCAATCATCAGATTTTTAATTATAATAATGTAATAATACATAAGTAATACATTATTATGATTGAAGTTTGGTTTATTTAAATATTGCGCATATTCAAGAATAGTCCAAATAATTTCATCCGGTCAACGATTAATTATATTTCGAATGTAGATATGATTCATATATTCCAAGCTTTGGGTAAATAATAGTGGTATATCTCGTTGTTATTTCGATATAAAAGAGTCAGGCTTTTCGCCACTATTTCTGCAACTTATCTGCATGAGTTATCTATATGAGTTCCGGACTACAACTTGTGACATGATTTTTCGAATCACTGTTACGAAGGGTTATTGTTATCGTTTTGTCCCTTTTTTGTGATTTGTTATCGTTCGATTATCGGCTTCACTCGTTATAGCCTCCGTTTGACCTATTCTAGTAATCTGTGTAATTTCATGTTTAGCCTATATTTCTGTACCCTGTATTCCATATAAATCCTAATCATTAACCAATCCCATTCCACCAATTTTTAACGTTCTCGAAAAGAACATTGAGTACGAAAAAAGTATACACATAGTATCGATAAAACACACATTTCCCGTTCTTAGCGCGGAGATCCATTGGGAGTTAAGCAAGAAAATAAGTCGTGGAAATATTTTAGGTATATCGAACACCCTTAAATCACAACATCTTTTTTCCATCGATTTTTGGTTGTCTGTATCGAATTCCAAGCAGTTAGCAAATCGCTGTTATTGTGCATCATCCCAAGTCTTCATCGATTTTCTCCATTCCTAAACTCACTGATGCTGTGCGGGTCGTGTGAGCTGCGAGCAGCAGATGCCGTTGGAATTATTATTTGGAGCCTTGCTGTAGACGCGCAGCCGGTCCTGCGTGATCAGCCTCTGCTTACATATACGTAGGCGATATACTATATTGAGAAATATAGCTACCGTGTATATATATAAATATATATATATATATATATATAATATACATAGTATATATGTATAGGCTGTGCACAATTTCGTCGACACTTTTGGTTTTACGAACGAAATATATTCACAATTCCCTTCCGTGGCGGGTTTTCATTCTCTCTCTGCCACCGTTTATCCAATTTTTTTCCACCTCCTTTTTTCACTCCCTACTTCTGTTGCACCGGTAATTCGTGCGGCTGGTCGTTTGGTTTGTCGGCGAGAGAATTATTCGCTGGAGCGTAAATTGGCGTGTGGCATGCTCGCGCGATCAACGTAACGTTTTTTAATTTGTAACACCGAAAATACCGTCCGCGCACCGCTAGTGAACGAACAACAACGGATTCGATCAATCGGGCTAATTCCACTTTGTTTCGCTCATATTTACGTTTCCCATGCGATTCACCGGCTGCGTATGGAGCTCTTCCGGTATCCCAAGGATTACGACCGTACGGGTCACGAGTGAACATTTTTCGGGAATTTTGAGTCCTTTGAATGTGAAAATATTTTCATGTCTGATCCTCCCCCACATTTTGGATACAACCGCAAACCCGCCACTATATTTAACCACGTTTATACACCAGCATTGTTGGCGTTTACGAGCTAGTCGAGACAAATTTGATTATTTTTGTTTGTGTTTTATTCTTTTCCTCAGCAACGTTGGAATAACGGTGCATGGTAGAGGAACAGGGTTTCGACGTGGAAAATTACGTGGGGTAATCGGCTGAGATAAAACGGTCAGTCGGTAGAACGAACACAGAGACTCCTGTATAGAAGACAACCAGCTATGTGGCTCCAGCGCTGGTATGAAGTTTGTAGATATAGTGTGCTGTTACCTTGTTGGTCGCGTTTTAACCAAGATACGTAAAGCCTCACTTTACTCATGGTATTACGTGCACTGTTCTACGTACTATAGAGCTGTCGCGTGATGTGGTATCCTCTGAGTAAATTTCACCATTAGCGACGGCTATGGGTCAAATTGCTAGTAAATCAAGATACAACGACAACAAACCCCCTTATGTGTAACAAGAGCGAAACGAACCTTCACTCGTAGTCCCGGACTGCTGACTCGGTCTCTCTGCATCTTCTGACGGATATATTATTGGAATTTGATCGAAACAAAATATAGTATATTATAGTAAAGCAAACTTATCGGTCACCTGTAATCCACATATAAACTTACAGATTGCAAAATTCTATACCTCATAACTCACGGACACCGAACCTACAGTTCAGCTTTAATGAATGCTAGATTAGTCAACTGCAATTTGACTAAAGTTTGATAACTCGCATTCAATATACATAAAAATTGACTGAATATTGGTTCGCGTCGGTTGTCTATGTAGAAATTAACAAAGGCGGCCTTCACTCATTACTCTACTTTTCGTCCACATAGTGTTGGCGAAAGTTAAACCAACACAGGTTAGCGAATCGAAACAGGATCTAGGTTGTTCCTCGGCATACTAGCTGCTGGTGCTACAGATAGGACGTACTGGTGTTCTGCCAACATGGATACAAAATGTGCACTTGCTTGCATACGAGCAAGCAACTGCATATAGATAGCCTCGTCTGGTTTGTGCCGGCGAAGCTGAACCGGCGAAACGCGCCACGGATTTTGGTGCTTCCATGGATCTGATATTAAAATCTCAATGGCGTCTCTCCGTTATTCGATATGTGTTCCGGAAAGGACCAAGGTATCTCTGTATGGACTCTTTCTTGCTGCCTTGCTAAGCACCTGATACATCATGTATTTGCACATTGAATGCAGTCGTTGAATCAATTTTCCAATTTTACCCTCAATCTCCAAATCTCCACTGTATTAAGTGTGCCACTGTGTTACGCGTGCTTGAGGGGCAAACGGCAAGGGAATTTGAACTTTACTTAAAAAATATTAGCCTGAAAAATAATAATTGTGTTTTTTTTGTATTACTTTTGTTTATGTGCCAATCTCGACGTTACACGTTGAGAGAATATTATCGGGCTGATATGGGGCTACAACCGATGGCCTGCGTGTTACCTGGCTAGAGCTGCCGGTTACATTTTTATTTTATTTTCATGCTCGCGTCGCATGCTCATTTTTCTCCATTGCTTACAAATCTTTCTTTATGAGCCCGTAAAAGATTCTCCAGCACATTTAGTCATGCAATGCTTTGTAAACTATCATTAACAACGGCGAAGCAATGAGTCAATTTATCAGCAACCTTTTTGTGGATAGTGTTACCGTAAAAGTCACATGTACGTGTCCCTCAAGTTTTGCTACTTACGAGGTTCCATCAAGTATTATACTGCCGAGGGATTTTTAGAAGAAAAAGCTTGGCGCCAAGAAGGTTCGCTCAACGTAGAAAAGTGCGAAAGGTGAATAAAAGAATGCAAAGAGGTGAAACTCTTAGCAGTATGATCGAACGAGCGAATTTCGCTTCGAAGGGGCCATGAGCAGGCTCGCAAGCCACCCTACTTTGGAGAATGGCTTCTATACGAGCTTCGAAGAGTAGGTAAAAGGTAAAAAAAAAACAACCAGACTCATGCTCGATCAAACGGAAGGCGGGGTAAGTTTCCCCATTGCCTATGGCTTCGCGTCGCGCGACACATACCTGCACATATAAAAGTACTATGAATAGACACAGTTACGTCTACCGGTAGTATTATGGCATACTGACTCTCAGCGTGTTGCTAGAGCGTCAACTATAGTCATGTATATATTATTGGTATGTACAGTATCTAGTCAAGCACACATAGATACATAAAATCCTCTAACCATGGTGTTTGAAGAGACGCGCTTCACATGTACGATTTCTTGACGTTGTAGGATGTTAATCTAGGGTCTGTGACCAGCCAAGATTTATCCACCCTTCGCAACGGTGCAACCAACTTTCATAGGTGAAGACCGGCGTATGGCTGTACAGATAGGCGGGCCTAGCCGGCTTAAATATCTTATCCGGCTAATGGATTTTGTAGTTTGGCGACTAAGCAACCACACGGCGATTTTTTGTTTTCATTTATAAGTGCCAAAAACATTCATTATGAATGTCTTGAGCAGTTATAGTATATGTTAAGTATTTAGGAAATGAATAACGTCGTCCGAATTATTCATTTTCTGTGCTATGGGTGGTGAGGAGGAGTCGACAGCCTAACAAATATTTACAATCCACATGCTTCGAAACAAGGCAACATCACCTTCACAAAACACACAGCATAAGTTACGCAATGACGAGGATTGCAATGACAGCAGTAGCAGTTTCGGCAAGATTTAGATGCAGGAGTTGCATAGCGCAGCAAGTTCCTGCAAGTGCCTGCGGGCTTACCATAGGAGTGACTGGAAGGCAAGCAACAGGAAGTGAAACAGTGGCAGAGAGGCGGAAGAGCAAGGAAGAAACATTATTATATTCTGTATTTAACTAAACTTTAATAGTTGCTCGTCGAGTTGGGTCGTACAGCAAGTTTCTTCGAGTTTCACGCAACCGCCCGATAAAGCCTTCCCGTTGCATCAGGAGCAGACGGTGAAGACGGTCTATCATCCGGTCACCATACTAGAGCAGAGATTCCGCGAGCAGGGAGCCATTTCAGCGTTCAGGTCTTTCCTCTCTTCTCTTGTTTTGGTCATCTTATTGTCCTATCCTCTTCCTTTACAAAGTTTGCTTATGTTGGATTTTCCTTTCATTCCACTTGTTTTGTGTTTGTTCCGTTGCGTTCTCTATTGATAAGAACCGTTCAGTATTTTCACTTTGGTATCCACTGTTGTGTAAACAATGTAAGGAAAGTTTAAAGTAAAACTTTGAAATCCTCCGTCGTCGCTACCATCAAGACGGGAATTTTGCTACGAGTACGATCCCTAATAAAAATGATAAACAGGCACTATGAAACCCCTTGCATTTTATAGCTATAGTAACGATTTTGACACCAATGTAATGATCGAGCTATATAAGGACACATATTTGGTTATGAGGCGGATATCATTCATAATAATTTCACTTAATAACCTCCATCGCGATCTATCACACGTCCGATCGAGACGAGGATCCAGCCCTGACTCTATTGATCTTGTTTCGATGACAGAAGTACAGCATTCTTTTGAGAATTCTCCGGTGAAAAATATAATTTATTAACAATTATTAGCAATCGAGTGCGAGCCCCCGTTCCGGATCATTAGGCCTAGTTACTTTTGATTATCTTACGTGAAATTGATATTCTTCGCGTGAATACAGGAATGTTACAAAATTATCTACCATTGAAGATATTGACGATAATTCATAAACATGTAAACTAGCATCTTTTTAACTGTCCTCCTTCGAATTGCATCCATTTAGGAATAAGTCACGGGTTTTTCACCTGCCCTTAAGAGGTGGTGAAAGTCACGTGACTGCGCCAGGAGAGTGCGAGAGAGACACTACGAGAGAGTGTTTCACATGACGTTAAGACCCTTTTCGACGCCTGACGTCGTGACGCCGAAGTCGTGACTCCGATGTAAGCCGACATCGCTTGGTAGCGTATCATCTCATCCGACGAATTTCGCGAAGTTTTCACCCTCGTTAGGGCCATTATTCAGACGTGCTAGGATTCCGAAAAGGCGAGAACAGCCGTCGCTGCCAACGAAGGCTCCCGCCTCTCACCCGCAGGCGACCGGTTGTTCCTAAACTGCGCCTCCGCGTTATTAAGATTATGAGTTACGTTCGTCGTCGCGACGTGCTGGCACGTTGTCGTCCTCATTCTCAGCGATCTTCCACGCCTTATTGTCTTCCAATTTCCCCGTTGGTGGACCACGATGAGAGTCGGACTTGGATAATCACATATACGTTGACAGTTTATATTTTTAGCTCTCGGTGGCCCGCCAAGCGAATCGAGGTGAGTTAAGCGTTTCACTGCTGTCAGTTCAACAGTGTTCTCGAGAACGACAAAACAATACTGCATCGATGTGAAGATTGTCAGCCAATGTTTCGCTCCAATTATTGTTAGGATTATGTGTTAATGAGTAGAGATATTAGATTTTTACAAAACAGCTATCGGTCCAACAAGTGCAATAGTTCAATAGTATAGTACGGTGCCCATTAAAGAGGATAAAATAGTAATCACATTTTTGTCAATCCATTCAATATCAGAGTTTCGAAGTTGCGGAGATCGCGATCCGTAAGCACGAAGCTCCCGTGTGTGACGGATTAAAGAGACGATGAAATCTAAAATCAAGTGTGAAAATCCCGCGTATTGATCACCTGTAGGCAATACTTCGAATGAAATGTGTTGCACGACGTCACCACTTAGCTTGTTCGACATTGTTTAGAAAATAATAATTTATCGTAGTTGTTGCAACGATGTATTGTGGATGATAGAATAATTCGCTACAATAAGTCCAATTTTCCAATTAAAACATAGATTGACGTCACTTACCCCATCGAGATCGAGGGATTCCTGAGACTTTAGTTTAAGACAATTTGATGAGTAGTCCGTCGAGTCAACTGCATTGTCCGCCCACGTGCTACGGGCCAAAATCAACACCACAAGCACGCCCCACTCCATCGTCACCATTATGTCGCAGTCTTTTACCCTGTACGTAATCTTCCTCGGCGTACTATAGTGCAACACTTTGTAATAATGTTTTTAATGTTATTGGATAGATGAAGAGGATTTTGAGTTGATGACGGTACACTCGTCAGTTTAGCGAATCCCAGAGCGAATCCCAGAATATATACGATTCTCGTCTCCCGATAAGTCCCGTATATTGTCTATTCGTGAGAAGATCACTGATCCGTAACGATCTATCGGAAAGGGCAGGGATAAATTATCTGGAGACAACAGTTTATACGCACGAACTACTGTAACGAATCGTTTGTTATGTTACTTGCCAATACATCTTTCACTATCGCGAAGGATACGTATCGGAATCCGAATTTAAAAATAAAGTAAGCACTAAACCAAGTTCATCTGACGGTTAATCTCGCGACTAGGTTGGTACGCGAATGACGCAAATTAAAAGATGGCTCGGGGAGAACCAGGGTGGAAAAACAATTCACACCGAAAACTTTCCGCTTCGCTATGTTTATGTACTACTGTACACATGCAGCATATTGCGATGCTACCACTCAGTGTTGTAGTCGACGTCGGGATTTCGCGTTTATCAACTCTAGGAAAACGTGACCAGCTGAGATAACTTCTTGACTTCTTGACTTCCGTTTTGATTCTTCTGATCGCCCCCGACCTCTTCTTTCTTATTTTTAAGAGTATGCCCGACCTTTCGATTTCTGATAAATCTGATAACACTTGATCGCCGTCTTGCGTACCAGATTTTCTTTCATCGTGGGGAAGTTGATAATCAAATATTCACAGAAATCTCGATCAAACGAAGCATCAATCAATCTAAAGTAGCCAGGCTGAGGGAATAGTTTATGTCGTCGCACGATGGTTAATTCGCATTTCGTTCGTTTCCGTTACCCGTACGTCTTGTCGGAGGTCCGATCTCTCTTTACTTCTTTCTCATTTCCTTTCCCATCTTATCCTCCAGTGGTAACGCTTCTTTCACTTGGCCGTTAATCGAACGGGTCCTTATTTCACGGAAATGAATCTCCAGGACTAATCTTGTACTGCAAAGCTCTTGGTGTATAAGAGGACGATACTGCGATTGAAATTCAATGAAAACCTCGTTTCTTTATTTATCTTCGACTCGCTCGACGAGTCTTACTGTTATCGCTCTATTTAATTATCGTTATTTGTATCGAAAAAAAAGTTTCGTTAAATCTTTGAAATCATGCGCGCACGCCTGAAAAATTATACCACTGCAAACTCTCGAGATGAAAGCTCGTACAAGACTGATATGATGGGTTGTCCAGTACTGTGCTTAATTTCTTCGAATTTGTTAATTCGTGACTCGACCTCGCGCGCATACACACATAAACACATACACACACGCACAGATCCACTGCCACAGGATGTGAACTCGACGGAGCTGTATAGCACTCTGGCGTTAGGGTCGTCCTCGTCGTCGTCGGTTCTATCGCTATTCTGAATGTACTTGGAAGTATGGTCCTCCCGCTCTACTGCTGGGAGTACCCTACGGATCTGCTCTGCTCCGCTCCGCTCTGCTCGGCTCTACTCGAGGTATTATACTACCAGTAGCGATACGTCGGACCGCGCGTGCGGCGCGTCCGACGGTATGTCCCTGGGCACCATCGCGACGTCGCGGTAGTCGTCGCACGAACGGTGAACGCGAGCTTCGATAAAGCTGGGAGTCGAACAGACGTGCACCGTTGATCTGGGGACGAAGCCGAGTGGAAGCGAAAAGAAAATCTGACAGGCGACATAACAAATGACTGTTAACGACGTTTACAAACTACCGTTTAATCATTTAAACGACGAGGACGGTAACACAGCATGCGGTCGCGGTAATCGATCACACGAAGGCAATCCCTATTAACTCCTTCAAAACTGTAGGCATTTGCCATTTTTAAGAACAGTTATATCCTATTCTGAATGTTCTCACGCAATAAAATTAAAATAAAGTGTTAGAATTAAACCACACAAAAATGCTGAGAAACTATTGCATTCAGGATTAGCGCAGTCTAGGTTTGAGTATCCTGAAATTTTTATTGAAATTGAAACGCTTGCTGTTGGAACTAGTTGGGCGAATAGTGGTGAATAGTGTGGTCAGATGGAACATGGATGAGCCATGCAAAAAAGGTAGTCCATAATGACCACTCTTGCCTCAAAAAATATATATATATGGAATATAAGTTTGCAAACTCCTGTCTCATTTTTTCACCGTCGTTCACAAAGCTTCTGTATAGAAAATACGTTAACTATGTTTATTTTCCTTATAGAGAAAACTTATGAACGTCACCTATGTACGTCTTTGATTTGATTTTGAAGACATTATCTCGATAATGTCTTTGTATCTAGCGTCGACGAATGAAAAAATTAATGGAATTTTGAAACATATATTTCTCTATAGAAACTAATATCGAGACTAAAATTTGGAAAACTTATATGCGAAGTGATGAAAATAATGTCCGACGGGGTAGACGGCTAGCATTCAGAGAAAAGAGAATGGAGAAGAACCGAGGAGAACAATTGAACGTCTGCTTATAATAGCATGATCTTCGAAGGGGATAATATGTGTAGGTTCTTAGTGTGCACACACGACTGCATCAGTGGCAATTGGCTGCTATCCACCGCCAGCATAGGTTCCGTAATGAAAATTTAACTCGTTCATTCAATCTACTTGATCGAGAGGACGACGTGCTGGTGCGCCGCTTTCGTGCTTTTATTTGCCACGACTCACTGTTGCTGCTGTACAGAATAGGCCACGCATCAGTGACAACGCGCTGTGTATGCTTTCCCATAATCCGTGTGTATTTCCAATAACAGATCAACTCATGAAGGGATCAGCCAAGCCGTTTTAACGGTGTCAATGAAAATTGGGTAATCCTTATATATTGTACGTGCAACTGATGGGTGTGAATCAATGGGAAAGGAAGAATTACGCATATAATTTTTGTATAAAGCGAAATCTATCTATTTAAGATTCCTGTGCATGCGATCGCCTGTACAAGAGGAAAAATATTTCAGAATGAGTTCTTCATTTGTATTCATAAATACAGGGTGCAAAACAATTATTCGTCCCCACTTGGCCCGATGAACTAGACATATTAAGCAAAAAATTACTCGACCTTGAACTTCAAGGTCAAATTTTTTTATTGGCTTTAAAAATACCACATACCGAGAACGAAAGTCTAAAAGAGACCTTGTAGAGGAAATGTGGACTCCAACATGAAACGTCACTGCTGGTTTTAAATTGTCATTTTTCAAACATTTTTCATACCCAACCCTATCTTACACTTCTAACAATCACCAATTTCCAATTATCCGACAGTCGATAGGTCGTAAAAAAATTGTGACCTAGCCTCTATCGGTCGAGTGGGCAACTAGTCATTTTGAAATCGGCTCGGTCCATCTCGAGCAGCTGCGGAACGCACGACAGTACCGCACGAACTTCGTGTCAGTACACGTTACGTTATGGACGCTTCATTTTATATGCCTTTGTTTTTCTTGTCACGACTGGCAATGATGTCCTAGTCTAATACGAAGTGATTAATATATAAATAGTCGTGCTCTACTGTAATCGGGAATAGTAAAGCTTTTCGGTGCTCCTCCAAGAATCAACGAAACGCCTTCACCAAAGGTAAACAAATTTTTTTCTTCTCTATGTTTTCCGTTACGAACGCGGAGACACTTGTTGATAGCGAATTTGAAAAAACGACAAATCAATCGAATTACATACTCGAAATATTGCCTATGTGAAAAAAAAAACTCACTTCCCAATGGACAGAACAGTATCCGTAGGTTTTACTATTAATCCCAAGTCCAAATAAAATTAATTCGAATGTCGTTGTTTTTTTCCAATTTTTTTTTTATGAGACCAAATTCGTTTTGCCTTACAGTGCACGAATGTTGCAGAGATGAATGACTCCTTTCTGGAAGATCTGGAGCTTGTGCCGGCGGAGCGTAAACCAGGAAGTACGCTCTCTCATGCGGAACGCAACATAACCAGGCGACGATCGCAGCCTTCGCCGGTGCCCGCTTCGTCCGATCAGGAAGAGCTCAATCTTTTGATAGCAAAGCAGAACGCGAAGCTCAAAGCGGCTCCAGCGTCATTGGCAATAAAAGTTTCTCGCCGGAAATCTGAGGAGAGCAAGGAAACCACAAGGCCGAGTAGCAGAGAGGCCAGAATATTAGAGACCGGGAAGTCCAGAGTGCCGGAGCGAAGAACAAAGCTGATGGAAAATAAATTGAAACCTGTAGAGAACGTGGCAAATATCGAGGCGTCAACTGCAAAGAGAGACGACAAGGAACGCCCTCGCTGGTCTGGAGGGTCGAACAAAGACAGCGGTCGCTGCTCAGACGGATCGAGCAAGGAGAACAGTCGTCCGTCGGACTTGTCGCGTGAAAATGTTTCGCAGCTCGAACCGCCGAAGGAGCGAATCAGAGGTTCCGGCGACGGTCTCTCCAACAGGAAAGAGGCGGTTGAAAAATTTGAGGTCGCGATGCTGAACTCGGTCAAGGAGATCGTCAGCACGTACACAAAGAACGAGAGCACAAAGATTCTTCGAGCTATGCAAGAATTGTACATAAATTCACAGGCTAATCTCATAAAGCTCATGCTGCAGCAGACAGAGGAAATCGTCAACGAGGGCAACTCCGGTAAAGAGTCGCCGCGCGTTAGATACTTGCTGGAGGAGAATGTCAGACTGAGAGAAAACATCGCGATTCTTGAAGCGCGAAACGAAGAGTTCAAGAAAACAGTGGAAGAGTCAGAACAGATAAAACAGGAGAATTTACAACTCAAACTACGCTGCAAAGAGCTTCTCAAGTAACTATTCATTGTATATAATTCTTCTATGCTATGTGACTAACAATATTTGTATTGTAAGAATTCATGCAAATATAGAGATAATAATTATCGCGATACTCAACAGATCGGCGAATTCAAAAGAGGGTCGGTCGGTTAGCCCGAGGAACGAGGAAAACCGTCGTCCGGCAGCCTCGCCTAGACACAGCGCTCCAAAGTCGTCGGCCCGGACATTTTTAGAGCTATACAGAAACTCGAAATAACATCAGTCTTTTTGATTGAATGAAGAAGAGACGTTATTCGCGTTGACCAAGCTGTGAGTGAAAGATTCTTGATTATTTCCGTATTATATTTTAAGGTAAACAACCGTTGCCCGATGTTAATAAATATTTCGTATACATTTTTAATAAAAAAGAAAGCGCAGTTCGAAACAGTTCGTAATTTATTCATATCGTATTGCGAAACACTTAGTAATTTCGTAATACATATATTTATTTTTATATATATTTCTATGCGATACTCGAACACATAACGTTTACAGACAATTAATGTTATATATACAAACATGGATTCGATCAACGCTGAAAAAATGTTCATGTCCGCACAATGCAGGATACATTGAAGTAAAATAACGAGCTCGAAAGCGTCCAATGATAACTACGAATATACATGATTCACACAAATAATAGTATAAATGTAGAAAAAGTTACGTTAGCTGGCTGAAAAAAATGAAAATATTGGTTTCACGTATTATTGCGATTGCAGTGGGCGATTCACCGGATCACCCACGCAAGTTTCTCCGTTCGCCACACCCTTTATTCGAGTAGGAACATTATGTTTTATGTTCTTATAACAGTATCCTTCCACGCAGTTTCTTACTAAGCGCCGCAATATTCCCGCGTAAGTAAATGCAACTTTACACCGTGGTAAACATCAAGCCAGCGATGCTGCCTTTTTTCACAGATGAGCTAATATTCGAATCTACAATGTTTTTTTTTTTATGGAATCGCCAGTTTTTATTTGCGTTTGCAATGGCCGCGTGGCACGAAAATCTGAAAAAATTTGTATTGGACGATTAATCGAAAAGATTGGATTTTGCCCATCTGTGCTTTACTACGGTTCGTATCTGTCGAACGGTGAACGGACTAGTTTATGTGTAGGCGTCGTCTAGAGAAAAACCTTTCTCAACGACGTTTAAGCGTTTCGCATTTCACTCTCGTCTCCGGGTTCCATGTCATCCTCATCGTCGTCACCGCGGTCCGCTTGTGACCCTGGTTCAGGTGGCCGCGTCCACCTTATCAGGGTCTCCGGTGACCTATAGAGGAAAATAAGTTTCGCGAACAGATCCTCTTCCAGACAGAGATCGCCACTCTCGCGAACGAGATAAATATCCAGACAGAGACGAAGTATTCTATCGACGTATGGCAGATCGTCGAACATTAT
This sequence comes from Stenichneumon culpator, assembly GCA_964017025.1. NCBI lineage: Eukaryota > Metazoa > Arthropoda > Insecta > Hymenoptera > Ichneumonidae > Stenichneumon > Stenichneumon culpator. Next base: position 10,088,536 of record OZ024779.1, on the reverse strand, counting down.
CTTCGGTGCCATTTCACTGACCCCTCTTCTTATAACTTGGCTGACTACGATTACGGCCGTCGTGTATAAACCCAAAATACTGAAATTATATAAAAAAAAAATTCACGTTTATAAGTGATAATGGTTCTAGTTATTTTTTTCAGTGATGCCTACGTCTAAGTGTTTGAATCGAAAAAGTTGAATTTCAACAGGCGAAAATACTGACCCAAATCCGCTGATAAAGCTGAGTCCCTCAGGGAAGGCTTTGTCGTTGAAGAGGAACATCATAATGTATCTACAATCGTTGAGTGGCACTTTTTTTAACAGCACATTTGCAATGGGATCGTCACAATTCTCGTTGACGACCCACCACTGTTGATGAGCGCAACAATCGAGATTCGTCGATAGTTGCACGCTAATGTTTCTATAAAGTTTAGCCTTGCTTCTTTCGTCATCCTCGTCGTACTCATCTTCTGGGGAAACTGAAATGACACACGTAAAACAAAATAAAACATTTTTCTTCCCCTCTTGACTTTGATCTTATCGTAAACCTTGGTTGATTGGTTGATACGTTTCAACTTAAGATGACACATCGCGAAAGGGCGTTGTTTATGATTGAGTCTAATAGGTGCCGCATTTGTTTTTGGGCTGAAACTTCAACTTGTTGTACTCACGCAATGAGCTCCTCATCAACTGCGGCACAGGCTCAATAATTCGACTGGTGACTTTCAGAAACTTTGGAAATGCATTTTTGAATATTATAGTCCCATTTCCTGCATTCGTGTCGTTGTTGGCCGAAAGCAGATCAGCAAGATTCTTCCTGACGGGATTAAATTTACCGTCTTCCCAAGCTTCGAGTTTAATGTCGCGTCCTTTCGTAGTTATGCCGGTGGAATCTTTTACATCCGTCTTCCTTGAGATTGTCCATTCCACGTGAACTACCACCGTGTTGTTCGACTCCAGTTCCGCTTTTAATCTAAAGTAACAATTGTGATGCCTCATGAGTCAACGGTAATACACGAGTAAAAAAGGATATCTACAATATAATTATCGAACTCGCATAAGAATGTAATTATGATAACTTGCGCAATTGAAATTTATATTCTTCAACATTGGAAAGAAATTATTTTTATTTACCTTTCTCTGTCCGGTGGTGATATACCCCAGAGTCTTCTTGACGAACCGCTCAGTTTAATTGCAGCGATATCCGAGTAGCCATAATTATCTAAGAAAGTAACTGCCGATTTTTCGCGAGAGTACAAGTCCCTTAAAGCCGTAAAATCGGCTTCGGTGTATTCGTAGATGGAGCTCGTTTGCGCGGACATTCCGTATATCGGCTCGTACGGTCCGATTCTTATTTTCATCGAAACTTCGTAAGGAAGATTTGACACACCGACCGTTCCACCGAGAGCGAATAGCAGCAGAGGGAACCAAATAAGACCAATCATGAGAAATAGAGCACCTCCTCCAACCATGTATTTGCTCATCTGCGCTTTCTTCACGCCTCTTGGCTGTGGGAAGTCCGTCTCGACACCGCGCATGCACTGCAAAGTTTTAACATTGATTTAAAAAAAGTTCTAAAAAAAAAAAATACAACTGAAAATTTACCCTAATTTGGTAAATGCTGGCGAAGATATCTTCCATCTTGAACCAATCCATTATTGTCATGGACGTGTCCGTCCAGATCCAATCCATAACTGCTCGTAGCTCGAATAGGAACGGGACGAACATGAATCTTTCGCGTAACAATGAAAACAAAAAAATTAATATCATGGAAAAAAATATTTACACAAGGAATATCAGATTTGCTATTTTCGATTTGTGTGACCCACCCCTTGAAGAGAACGAAGTTTACAATGCTGTAATTTTTGCACAGAAAATTTCCGAGTATACGCGTTGGATAGCCGAGCTTGAGTTGATAGGCCGCCAATAAGAGATAAAAACACTTCATCATGTACCAGATCTGGGGTGGCAGTTTCTCGTTGAATTGCCTGCAAGAATTAATCAGTTATACTTCTTTTTGTTAATTCCATAAGATATACGATCCATTGAAGCTCACGTGCCTCTCTGTTACGCTGGGTAGAATAAAGAACATCCACAGGTGAACCCCAAAGATGAGAAGATAGTGAAAGATGAGCTTTCCCAGGATCGATTTTCTTAGAAAAAGAGCCCTGTCTATGACGATGAGCGCGAATTGTAGCAGCAACATCAGCAGGAATGGCATGGGAACACGATTTTCGGATAAGTATGCGGTGACTCCGCCGTCCCCTTGTTGAGTCTGCAATTAACAATTTTCGAGATTGAGAATTTGCAACAGACATACAGTCATTTTTCCCATTGTTTTCAATCAGTTGATAAAATCCCCAAAGTGTTGAAATGGAGAATGTTATCAGTTGAATCGCTGTTACTTACCCCGAATGCAGAGAAACCGAATATTATGAGAACGAAGTTGAAGAAGTCGCAGAGAAACATGTACGCGTACACGTTTGTTTTTTCTTTGCCGTCGGAACTGAGAATATTGTCGAAGAAGGATTTGACCGGTTCCCAATACTTCATAGCTCTGAGAATAAAGTAATTAAATTATTTAAAAACTAGCACTTTATGGTGGCTCGCAAGATTCGTGCGCTTGCAAGGATATCGTAAAATCGGGCAGATCTGTCCAAACCCCTGTGATCCGAATCATATTATTACAGAAACTTGTTACAGAGTATGGTCTAAGTGTTTGCGAGTTCAGTGAATACCTGTGTTTTTGTGAGTACCTATAAGTCTCTGTGTGCGTCGGTATGAGTGTTCAATTGACATGAACTTTAGTATTCTGTACTTTCACAGAAGACGAACCTATAACATGAGCTCGAGAGACTTACGTCATGTTAACTGCGGTCTTGAGATCCTCGTTGCAAGGACTCGTCTCTTCAGCTCTAATTGCTACTAGTCTCTCCTGCGAGTCTGTTACTTCCTCTTTCGGACTCTCTGTTCCACCATCACCGTGAAGGCTCAAGCTTTGCGTTTTCGGAGTCGTATCGAGCTCAGATCGGTTACTGAAACAGTAAAGATGTTTTATGATTCGCAGAAATTTGTAAAAATACAAAGCCTTTCCGATTTTTCAAATTGGTAACGTACAACTTAACGAAATATTTAACACTTCTGCCATTCTTACTTAGTTTCTTCATTCTGCCAGTGAAAACGTGTAGGTTCCCCGGGTCCTTGCCCATCCATATTTCTTGCCGTTGCGATCGTCATCTGGGACGGAATAATTTTTCTTGGCTTGGCCGGAGTGGTCCATTGACCCAGCGATTTAAGCATGAATCTGGAAATGAAGAATATTGTAACACTAATGTGTTTTGGCATAACGTCCATACACAGACTTCGTATGCCCATTTGAAATGCTCATACTGTGGTTACTGAAGATGAAGCATACCTGTGGAAAAAGACCACGAGGAGTAGCAAAAGATCCCACAGAGCGTAGTTCGGTTTGCTTTCGACTCCCACGATTCTGGGAGGAAAGAGAGGATGACTTCGCGCAACGGTCTGGTTCCATGGGACCAGCTCCAGTTGAAAGATGCATTTCACGATGACAATTATCTGTAGGACGATAATGTGTGAAAATCTATGATCTTTTTTTTCTTTCAGAGTCAGCAATGCTAAAAACCGATTATAGCGCGGGAGTAAGAAATTGAAATTTTCCATCACTCGGGATTCGCTTCACCTATCGAGCCAACACTTGATAATCACGTATAGAGTGGTGCGCCGTAATTTCAGACTTCTTCAGCACTTTTCACCATTTTGTACATAGGTTCGGCCACGAGAAAGCCCGTTGATCGATTTTGGTTTCCTCGTAGAGGAAGCTATGCTTATAATGTAAAATTTGAAAGGTAAATATTTTTCGTTAAAATTCTTTAAGACAAATTTTTTACATTCTTCGCTTCCCGCCCATGTTTAATTAGTTTTTTACCACTCATTACAAGGCTTTTCCTCGAGGATGCCGAAATCGATAAATTTTGTTTAATTATAATATTACCATAAGCACTTACTTCGGTGTAAGCGATCACGGTAACCCAAAATGTCTTGGATGGTCGAGGAATCGTTAGCGAACCCCAACAAAATACCATCAGTGGTAACGGTATCGATATAAGTGATGCATTTTTTATCTGATGAAGGAAGACCATGAAGTAGCACATGAACGTCGAATGAGCGAGAATCCCGAACCACATGGATGCCGCCATTTGAATAAATGGAGGTTGATCGACTTCCGAAAGTTCGCTGGGCTGCTCGCCGTCCTCTTCGGGTTGTGGCGCAACCCTCGTTGCCGAAAAAATCGAGCTGCATTTTGCAAAAAATAATGTCATATCAGTAAAAAAAACATTATCGACGTAACGACGAAATCACGAAAGCACACACAAAGCTCAGCTCGGGAGCCGGGCGGAGACGAACCTGTAATATCAAAAGCGTTCCTGGAAATTCTCTCGCAGTTGTAGTTTTTATAATTATAAAAATCGGAAATTGTAAAATTGTAAATATGAAGACGAAAAGAGCAATACCAACGAGATGAGAAAGGTAAATTGAATATTAGAAGTGATATTTAATATTAAATAAGAGATTTTGGTGTCTCATGCGGGGATTGGCGTGCACTGCGGGCGTGTCAAGCGACTTTCAATCGTGAATAACATTGTTACGACGATCGAATATCATTAATAACGATTATTCGGTTTCTTTTCTTGTTTTGTTTGTTTGTTTTTTTTTTTTTCAAATCGTTGCCGTCCTCTGTCGCGCGTTATCGAGGATATACCTGGAGGAGGACACGTCCAATCCTCGCTCCAAACTCGGCGCCAGTATTCGGATGTGTGGCACCGTCAGCGATCTCTCCTTCCTGGCACAGACAACACCACTCTCTTTCTACGTTTACTTCGACAGATTTGATTTTGTTGGGTTTCTTAGTTGCCCCGAATGATTTCAGAAATTAAGATTAGAGAGGAAACGGGACTTTTTCTAGTAGGAAAGTGGGAACTTACGTACGACTCTTGGTAGTAAAATCGAGTGAACGTCGCAGACGTTTTTTGAACCACGCGGACAGAATCTTGTGCCTGGGATTAGGGATAAGGGATACTTTTACGATTGTGAAATAAGACATTTTTGGTCAGACAAATAAATACGTTGCAGTCATTAAGGATTATTCTTTAGCTTAATTTTAGGGGCCGTTTAGAAACAGGAAGAGAACACAATGCCTTTCAGGGTCGATGTTCTATAAGTTGCATTTTAGTTGACGTAACAAATCATAGGGTACAGTTGGGTCAATTGCATCAGTATTGCTTATCAGGCAGTTTCTGGTATGAAGGCCCTTGATTAACCGTTAAGTAGCGGTTTAGGATCTTTATCATTTCCCGTTAAAAATTGAGCGTGGTATGCACCTCGCGGAAGTCAATCGTGTCAGTGATGCAATTGCCATCATTGGTGGTGTCAATTGCATCAGTGAATAGGAGTATTTGCAACACCTTGAAAAATTGGGTATGAATGGCTAAATAAGCTATCTCACGAATGTAGTTTTCCCTCGATAGTGTACTACAATGAAAAAGTGGCACCCGGTTGCAGTCTGATCAATTTTCTTCGAATGCGTGTCAAACAAAGATAATAGAATGTACCTTTTTCCTCGGGGAATGAGTTTGTCAGTCACATAGCATCATGAAGAGCCTACCGCGCAGAAGTTTCTTGCTGGTATTACAAAAAAGTTGACATTTTTTTTCAGAAAGTTTTTTAAAAGTGCTTGATAGCTGCGTGCCTAATAGCTCCCACCCACTGGTTTGTGCTTCAATGAGCTGTTTCACAAACAGATGTAAACGCAAGGGCAAATGTATCGGTAGGGTTGAAGCTTGAAAGTCCAATCTACGTTATGTTCACGGACCGTGTAGCTGATTTAAGCATGATAGCAGGGCTCGCAGTTTTGCTCGAATAAAAAATGTCGGAAGACCAAAATATTTTTCAAGAACATGGTTATCATCACAGAGAATGTGCACTGGGCTGAGTAGCGGTGTAGGAATACCACAGCAATCAGAAACTCTAATGATGCAATTGACCCCACTCTCTCCCAGCAACAACACTGTTCTGCACTTTTTAAAATACTTTGACAGGGCCTCTAAAATGTAGCTGCATTAAAAAAACAACTATAAGAATTAACAACGATAAAAAGTGAGCGACTAGTTCTACTTGCTCACATAGGGTTCTATGCAAGCTGAAAGCTTTTTCCTACCTTTCTTCGCTGTTGCGCGGTTGGCTGGTGCCCTCACCAGCGTTCGAAGGCTCTTCGGTGCTTCCGTCAGTCTCAGATCTACTAGAGCAAGCACGTTTAACTATAATCTATAGGCGTCTGGCTACCCTAGGGGACTACTTTTCTATTAATGGAGGCTCTAAGCAAATTTTTTACAATTCTTCTCTGTTTTTTACGATCTCCGTCTCCGGGGTCTTCGAACGTCTAAAAAATTGCATGTCTATGCTAGCCTCAGCGTAAAAAAGTCACTATTGGGACTGCAAAAATAGACCTCTATTACTATGACGGAGTGTTTAATGTCATTTTTGCGTTCCCAGTAACGGCTATGTTTTTACGGGGCATTTACTATGCTTCTGGCTCTACCCTGTGTGCCAAAAATAAAAAGTGAAACTACGTTGCTCGAGCATTGCTGAGGGGAGTATTAAACATAGTTGAAACTCTTGGCTTCTTTTTATGCGCACAAAATACCAATTTCTTACCTCTGTTTCATCATCGGTATCGGTTGCCAAATCTGATTGATTCCGAGACGCGTACCCATCCTGAAGTCCGGCTTCGCCTTAAAAATCAATGATTTGAGTCTCAAGTTTTGTCGACTTATCTATAAATCAAGTTCAGTGTATTTCACTGACCTTCAAAATTGTCTTCTCTTTCGACAGTACTTTACGAATGTACCTATAGTCCCGAGAAAATCTGTTAAGATACTTGGTCATCGAGACCATTGTACTGTTAACCATGACCCAGAGGAATTTAAAGTATGTGAAGAACGGAACACTCTTCTTTTCTTCTCCCTCTTTGTATGCATCTTTATCAAGTGTGCCCGCATCGCCTTCGGCGAGGTCTTCACCGTCTTCCGATGGTTCGGGTGTTTTGGCAAGATCTTCAGTCTTCAATTCACGTTCGACATCCTCGACCTCTGTAGAATCGAGGCTCGTCCGATCTGGGCCCTGATTGTTACGAGACATCCAATTAATACCCATCGATCGTTCAATATAGAACGCAGCAAAATACATACGTCATATTTACAGCTCAATGTTGTTACAGACATCGACGGTTATACGATAATCAACGTCTACATAAGCGTGCATTAAATTTCAGTCAACCGACGATTTTGTCTAGCGACGGGTGTTGAAAAATAAAATGATGAATACTAATGAAGCGACGAAATTGAATGCTGGATTGCTCTTTACTGCCGATATTCGCGTAAAATCTGCGATAATGGCGCGAGAAGAGCACAGGCGGTGGTGATCAAGGCGGATGATGCAGGTAATGGACGCCTCTCCATTACCGTTTAATAAATCGTCAAGACAAAAGACTTACAAGCCAAAGAGTCTTGATACCTATCATGATCATCGTACCGAATTGGTAAGATCCGAATATGAAGAGTAATCTAAGTACCGACAGTTACGCCTCAAAACATCAAACCCATTTTTCTCGCCCGAGCGTCAGCAGCTACGAAAAAAATAGTAATACCGATTTCGGTATCCACCGCGGTATAACAGTCCATCTTACAAGTCAATTACCGTCTATTATGAATCTGTTGTATCACAGAGGATACCAATTTCCTGAGTGACTAAGTCTGTTTTACATGCTCTTAGTAAGAAATAATATTGTGTACTCTTGTCTGATAGGTATCGATGTCTCCATGAACAAGAATATTAGATCGAAAGCGAAGAATCCACATATAATCGATCCACCAGCTACGAAGGCATAGAACTAAAGATCCTTCTCCGTTAAAATGCAAACGTACATAATGCAGTACGAACGATGTTTAATAAGTGGAGGATGGTTTTGAGAGCAGGAAGGAGTATTAACAAATGATAAATAGCAATTGGCAACGGATGGCGAGGTACAGCGCCACAGCATTTTGTTGTATACATTTGTTTTGCGCTTTTTTGTTTTACATGCAGGTTTAAGGGAGGGTCTCACATCGGTTGCCGCGGCAGTGTCGGTTTCGGAACGTGCGCTCAGATAGGACATGGATGATTTCTTGCGAGTGAGCGGCACACTTTGACGTCGGAGTCGGAGAGCGTCCTTTTGCGTTCCTCCGTACATGGCGACGTGCGTCGCGATCTCTATGTCAGTCTTTAACAGCGTCGTCATCAGCTGTAAATCCATTTACTCACGATATCATTTACCGTTCCGTTTCTTTTTTTTTTTGTTTTTTCGTTTACTTATCCTCAGGACTTTAAGTGAGAGCAAATTTTTGCGACGCTCACGACTACAACGAATATACCTGCTATACTCCTTTTTCGATTGCAACGAATGCTTTTGAAGTTTTCATAATCGTAGCCGCACAATAATCGATAGATATTTAGTAGCAATCGTAAAAAGGTAAGAATGATCTCTAATGATTTTATGGGCAACGAGTAACAGCACGGTAAGACCGTATTTTGGGCGTATGGAGCACGATGTGACGTTAAACGATTACAAGCTCTTTTGGCACACTACCAGTCTGTGTAAATTATTCAACTTTCAAGTGAAGATGTCTGTGAATTTGGTGAACCATGGAGTCTTGTAACTATATGTCGTCTCTCGTGGTACTTGTCTTCCACCGTTCGTAAAATAGATCCATAAGTAAGGGAGAGTGGGTGAATTACAATCACTTCAGGGAGCACCTTAAGGATGTTTGGGCCGAAATCGCGGGAGGGTAACGGGAGAAGAGCTCCGTTGATCGCGTTAGTCAGTGTGCCAGTGAGAAACGCAGGCAAAGCAGCTGCCGAACAGAGATAGAGTCTTTCGTTTATTCAATTTATCTCAGAAACGAAACCGCGAATCTTCTTGAAACTCGGATACAATCTGTCAGATCGTATGCTCTTCGGCAGAGAAAATTGGTAGAGGAGACCGGGGCGAGATGGGCTAGCGAAAAATCGGGCCGACGCGGGGCATAATGGGCCACCCTAAAAAAAGACAACTAGAAGGCTGCAGTGGCGGATTATTGGCACATGAACACTATTGGCAAGTACAAGTAGAGAAACTCAAGATGTATGGAGATAGTACAGGGAGGGGGAAAAAAGTGAACAATTTAGGGGTAGCCCATCTTGGCCCAGACAATTTTGGACGCGCTGTAAAATTGTAAAAATATCATTGTTGAATGACAAACAAAGAATTATGCTTTCGGCAGCGTTGTTGCCGCATTATTTGTTTACGGGGCCCATCTCGCCCCGGTCTCCTCTACGTTATGTAGTTTTGTCCACGCATTTTATTACAAAAACTACATGGTCAAAAATCTGAAAAATTGGAAACGATTCAGTGTGTCTTTGCCTGCAAAGTAGTAAAGTTTTAGCCCAAATATCCTTCATATTTCAGCTGTAAAGTGAAGTTTCGATGGACAAACTTGAATAGGTCGAAGCTTTCAGCTATCGAGTATCAAATACTATGGTTTGACCTGGTAAGATATGAAGAGTATATTTGGCACCCTCATAAATAAAATTATAGATCGATTTTACGAAGGATACATTTTTTTAAGAGCACTATTTCTATTTTTGCTTACTTTTTATTAAAGATTAAAACCAAGTACCAAAAGATCGGTTATTGTAACCAAATTCGTAGACATTTTTTCGTAAAGTGACTGGACAGTGAAATTTTATCGTATCCGAAAAGATATTTAAGTAATGTCACATAATTTCCGTAACGCACTAAATTCAAATCTTTATGTCGAATGATATCTTCGCTTGTTTCAAATCCACTCGTGCAGGTAATGAAGTAATGATTCTCTGCATTCGCAATTGATTCTGGCAGACAAACGAGTAACGCTCTTGGCGATTCACTGCACTTCTATCAGACTATAATTGAAAACATCAACTCACCTCGGCGACCGTCATTCTACGTCCTCTTTGCTGCTGCTGACGTTGACGTTCCTCGTCCTCCTGTTGCTCCTCCGGATCGGGAACCAAATCCGTCACGTCGTCATCGTCGAGGTCATCGAACATGTAATAGTCACCGGATCTCACGGCTATACGACAAATTGATCGATTAATAGATTGATTTAAAATGATTTTTTAGCGACAACACACGGACGAAATAAAGCCATGCATTCAGGATTTTAATCCTCCGTTGATCCCAACTGATGGATAGGATACATAGTTACACAGGACGGATATACAATTATAAAAATATTTACAAATTTGGGAAATTAATTATTTAGGATTACTATCTACGATTGCGGAAAATTTAACAAGTAAATGACTCATATCAATATACATATGTATGTACACAAATTTACAGAATAAATAACGTCTGGAATGTAGAAAAAACGGGAACGATATTAGTTCGGATTTGGGATCATAATATATTATGGAGTTAAAAGCCACAAAGCTGTAGAAATTCTTTCAGAATTACCCTCTCTGTTGGTCTTTGGCACACGATGTCTGTACAATGGCCGATCTCGTTGATAGAGCGAATCTAACGAGAACATACACATTTATACGTACATAAAGAATAATGATTCGAACGAAAAAAAAACCACTTTAATGACCAAATCGAGCGTCGACGAGACCCCGGCGGATCTGGTGGTTTGTAACAAAAATCAACTTAACTATATGCCGTTTGAAATGAATCATCCATGCAACAAATCGACTAAAAGGGGCATGGAGAGTCGGATTTCGGTAGTTTTTATAATGAAAAAAACTGGCCAAGTCCACCACATATGTCTGGACTTACGGGCAATTTATAATTAACATTTTGGACATATCGATCGTTGACTTCTGATCGATCATTGGTTGACCGGATCCGCCAGGGGAAGGAACATATAGTAGGTATAGATCTGTACATCGTTCTGTACCTCGTTCGTCGAGGGTTCCTAAACAGAAGAGAAAAAGGGTACTGCAATATGTATATAAATAATACGCAACATTGAAGAAACGCAGCATGCGTAAGTCCCGCCTCGTAGAATTCCTAAACATTGTCGATTGAGTAAATTGATTCCGAGGATAAATCAGCGAAGTGCGTACAGGACTAGGTAACGCGTGGAAGCTTATGTACAGGACATCGTGGCAGGCGTTTTTTTCCATGAATTTCGATGAATATATCCGGATCGGGTTACATGTGTGATGCGAGTGCGGGGATCGCGAAGTTGTAGAGATGATCGAGGCTCTCGGCGTGTGCAGCTCCGAGAGCCATGGTCCGCCGGTGGTATAGCTCGATTGTCTTCGATGCCCTCTACTGGAGAGGCACGTACGATGACACGGGGTTGGTTGATCGTATGGAGGCGGTGAGAATACTGGAAAGGTTTCATCGGGCGAGGGTCCACGGGGATTGAGCTCGCTGCTAGGCGGCGAACCGAATGATATTCGTGTAGGTTCTAGATAGCCATCGAGGCTTACTGTCAAAATCGCGGAATTCGGGGAAGGTGCTTGCAACAGTGATGCTGCGCGTGGCGTTAGTGGCGGTGGATCGGCGTCGCCCTCGTCATCGTCATCGTCATCCTCGTCTATCGGTGTTCTGTAACCTTGCGGTGGCGTGTGACCCGAAGAAACGCAGGAACTAACGCTCGATGCTCTCGCCAACGGTGCCTCTCCTTATTCCGAGCGCGTGCGATAAATCAACAGTTATGCAGACGATGATGATTAATCGGTTTTGATAATCGTTATACTTATCAATATTCCGGATTCGAAGTTACTATTATCATGATCATGAATAATGGCATGGGATAACTATCGACTTTGTCGTTCATTGATGACGGTAATGTATTAAAATGTCGCTCGGTTTATAACACCATGAGGACAGAATACTAGATAGGGGGCGCTCCTAGCGAAGAAATGTGAGAGTTAATGTACCTCCATATCAATCTTGGAAAAGTAATAGTTTTTCGTAGATATTACTGTTTGTAAATTGAGACGTGTGAAAAAATGATTCGTCTCGCCTGTGGTTAATCATTACCTATGGACCAATCGCATGGTCTTTCATTAATCTAGGGCAAGATATTTTAGACTGATAAACAATACGCCATAATTATAATTGCCGATATCTTACCGACTTTGTGGGTCGCCGGTTCTCTGTAACTGGGACCCTGAATCCTCTGCTGGTCGGCCTTTATCTTGTCCATCTTGAACTTCAGCTTTTGAAGCACCGCCTTCTCCTCATTCTCCTGATACTCGATTCGCTTGCGATGCAAGTTCTCGAGGAGCTCGGCTCCCCGTGAAGCTAGTATACTCATCGCCTTGGTCTCGTCCACTATGTGGAAGAAGTAGTAGCTTTTGAAGAGACGCTTTTGGATCAAGAGGAAAGCAAAACACAAGCCGTCCCAGACCATGTCGATGTCGTCGCGTAGTGCCTCGCACGACTGATTGTTTGTCGCACCGTAATCTATACCCGAACTACGAACTTTTTTATGCCACGCGATTCCCAACAGTTGTATCAACCATGAGATCGATGGACCAGGCTGAAATGTAATGTCCAGACGGTCATTAAATCTGATTATAATAATGAGATAAAAATTGATTAGTTCATACACGGGACATCAAAGTCGAAAGTGTCGATATGCAAGAAGAAGATCGAAAAATTATCGAAGTTGTGAAAACAGTTTCTATAGTAGAAATTTTGGAGCTTTACATCGCGGTCTGATAGAGCCCTGACTAGGCCCTGATGAGGTCTTGTCAGGGCTTTATAAGGGCCTGATGTAACACTCCAAAATGTCTACCAGATTCTACCGGGAAAACGTAATATGTATTACGAGCCGCACGCACTACAGCAATGCGATTATAACTCACCTCTTTGATAAGAACACATCCCACCCCGTGAAGGAGAGCCTTTGAGACTATCACAACGACGTTGTAACCAATGAGAAAGTTCCACCACTTGAGAATAGTTTTTATCGGTCTCAAATAAAAATCACTTCCCTGCCATAGGAAGATGAACGCACCAATCAAGTATCCGAGTGAAAATATGTTCGTTCTCTTGGTGCCGGCGAGAAACATTATCGAAAGTGTGATCCACATGAAGCTCATCATACTGCCGCGCTTGACGACATCGAGCCAGCAGTGAATATTTGACACGTAATCCTTTACAGGATTAACAAAATTTGGCTTGTCCATCTCTTGGAAAACGGAGAAATTGTGGCCAGCTACGAACTCTTCGCCAGTCGAACGACTTCGAACTTCAATACGGAAGACGAGACTCTGTCGGACTATCATCAGCAAAAGGATGAAGTCGCAAATGAGCTTTTTCGGATTTGGTGGGAATTCGGGATCGGGGAAATACATCCATTCCTGGAGTCTTCGAAGTGTCTCCGATGAGCCCCAAGGATAATCTGTGTTAGGAGTAAATAATAAAATTAATATAGTTCGCTAGGCTCGCGCCTAGAGCCTAAAATTATCGTCTAGTGAATGTATTATTCGATATTAACTTGGTTGATCATATTTCAGATGGCAAATAACTCACCGATGCAGAGCCACGTGGGTGGGGCAACGACGAAAGCGTACTGGATCGGAAGCGCGACAATCGCGAAGACCTGTAAAAACGGCCATATCTTCGCCGTAACGGTTCTCTTCATCGAGAAAAGAACGAGAAGCCAGACACCATAGAGCACCGAGATGAAATCGAGTCTAATGCCTATCAGGCCCACGAGACCCATGAGACAAAATTCCAGACCGAATTTATAGAAACCATAGTTGAAGAGAAACTTGAGGCACTCTGGGATACCCTTGTCGGCGTCCGCTCGGGTAATGCTCGGGAACATTACGAGAGGCGTTTCCAAAGGCTCACCCAGTTCGTGTCTGTGGAAACACTGGCGAATCATTATGATTGCTCGTATCGTCGTCACGACAACGATGCCGATGTAACCCTTCAGCAAGTCCGGAAGCTGGCCACGCTGAGCTTTTCTCATTCCGATCCACTCAGCAATATTGTAGACCGTACCGTTGTCAGTGTTGTGGTTCGTGTCGTTTATATCGTCTCTCTGTGACGACAAGATAATCGTTGATTAGTTACTCGAGAAAAGTATACGCGTCGCTACATTATTTGGCTGAAATATCATCGTACCGTACACGTAACGTTCCAGTTTTCGTGATTTATGTATTTTATCTGATAGAGCATCTTCGTGACCATCAGCAGCGCTATGACACTCGCCATCGCGTTTATCGTCATTATTTGCATATTTCGTTGAAAGTTTATTGCCACCACGATTGCGATTACGAAGATGAGATTGATCGCGCAGACCTGGGGTGATGAAGAGCCTTTTTACGTTACCGTTTAATCTAGGATTTTTTCACAAGTTCTTTGGCACTCACGTCGTTAACGCACAGGAGGATCAGTGAGATATAAATGATTTTTTGCATGTGAATCTCCAGAATTAACCACACGTAGTTGTAGAAGTTTTTCACGTGATTTAGCGTCGTCCGGATGAGGGCTATTCTCTCCATCTTGGACATGTCTGAGAATCATGGTATTCTTTATACACTTGAGAATCTCACTCGTAGAAAAATATTTTATAAAAATTATACGTACGCTTTAGTTGCTTGAGCGTGTATATCTTTGTCTTTTCTTCATTTTCCGCGAGTTGAACTTCTACGGGTGAAGCCATTGGCACAGTACTCGGTGAATGTCCTAAGCTTCCGCGTTTCGATACTGTATCGAGCCTGAGATAACAATAAAATACCATTATGCTGCATTTGCCATACGATGAGTAAAAAAATGAACACTTACCCAATTTTTTCTATGTTCGTTATTTCAAGAAAATCGTCGTGAAAGTAATGAATCTGTAGAACCGTGATTATTACGAAGAACGTAGGTGTCAGAAGACGCACGAAGAGATCTTTGGTCTCGTAAGTCTCCAAACCAATGTCCATTTGCCTGCGGAGTAAGAGCTTCGTAAGATTCGTAAGAGCGGTTTGTAAAGCTGATAATTTCCATCAATAACTGACTCTTACAGATCTTTGTCGATGTGCAGGTACTCCCAGTAGCTCGGAAAATTGTGAAACTGATAGGTGTAGACGAGAATCAACATGACGACGGAGTAAGCGATTACGGTGATCCAAAAACCGTACATCATTTTTCTCCATGCGGTCCACGAGATCTTACAAAAAAATTACGATAAGATGGTACAATAAAAAAAATAAATGAATCGTCCAATGCTGAGATGCGTTTGAATGATTATTTTTAATCACCTGAAATGTGATAACGAATAGCAGGAACAATGACATGTAAATGATTCGGAAGACAGTCATGCGCTCTCCGGTGATACCACTGGTGAAGAGCATAATCGCGACAACGGCGATCCAAAATTTGATGAGCAATTTTTTCACGACCCGTCCAACGTCTTTCATGAATTGACTCTTGATCTCCGGAGTATCTTGATTCATAGCTGTAGTTGCGGTAGAAACGGAAACATGCAAGGGTGCCACCATGTCCCTTAAGGCCGAAGTTCTTCGCTGCTTTTGTCTCTCGGCCATGTATTGTCTCATCGTGATCCAAAACATTGACATGAAGGCGCACTGAACATATTTAAGTAGTTTGCAGATTTTTTTTTGGTAGTCAATACATCGATTAGTAGCGGAATATGTAATCGATATACGTACTTTAACAATTTGATGCCAGCTGCTCAATTGGTCAGGCTTGCTGAAACCGATCTCAGCCAATGTAATACCGTACACTGTAGTTGGTAATTCTTCCTCCGTGAGGTTCATGCTATAAACGTATCCTACGAGGAGCAAGAGAGTCGAGTAGAATACGATGAACGGAGAACACTTCATCATCGAGCTACGCTTATTCGGCACCATCCAAAGAACGAGGGCCCACATGAGTAGAGCGAAAGTCGTCCAGCTGTGGTACATTATGCTCCATGCCTGAGATGAATCAGAGAAACGTGACACTTCTCCAATATATCATTGCAAATGAAACTTCAAAATTTATTAATGTAACACACATATGAAGCACCCCACGTCAAGACCTTGACACGTTTTTAATTTTTTTAAATTCCAAGTGCTCTGAAATCTATATCAGTCGCTTACGCGCATGATAAAGGTAATTATAAAGTTTTTTTCCGTCAGATAATATTTTATGAATGTGATTTTATGTTTTGTCAAAAAGACAATGTTGTCACAAAAACACAAAGTCACTTTTGTGAGCAAGCATAGTAGTCTTTTTAAATTCGTGACTTACCATCATCATTATGTTCGTTGCGAGATAAGACGAGCTTACTATCAGCTGGAATATCGAATACACAGCCATGATAACCTGCTCCACAATTCCGGGTGTATCCTCTGGAACAACTTTTGCAAATTATTTACAAATAGGCCGAAGACCTTTGGATTTCATTAATTACGTTAACGAGTTCTTACCCTCGCTCAGCGACTGCATTTGTATGCTGTCATCCGGCTGACCATCCTGCACAATGACACTTCCCGTAGAGTCTTGAAGAAGCCCCGTACGTCCGGATCCAAAGCGCATCAACTAATTCCCGGAATAATGGTTGATCAGTTGTCTCGCCGGGCCATTACTCAATTATTACATTTTTATATACATAATTCTGTACGCTACAGTTTTACTTATATCCCATCACAGAACGCGTACACGACGATGATTTACGAAAATTAGGAACTACTGACAAAGTGAACGTTAGTCGAAGCCAATAGTGCGAAACACGTGCGGTAAACACCAACAATTTACCTTCACCGTGTCGTTAACGCGACAGTCCTACACCTCACACCAGACTTTTTCTTTCTTTCGTTCTAAAAATTTGATTCTATTGCAGCAACTTGATCCATGACGTACACATGCAAGCACGTTGACTCTCATCTCTGGTTAGTTAATCTGACAGAAGCATTTCATTTTAATATACGTACGGGGGTTGTCTCATCGGGCTGAATCGACGCTGGCATAGTCGGCTTCTAGAACATTGGCAAACTAAAAAAACAGCTGCAGCCATCCAAGATGAAAAAATGTTCTACTGGGCGTTATCAAAGAAGTGGAAGAAGAACAAAATGATATGTAGATGTATAAATGGTATGTGGATGACAGAAGATTAGCGTTCGACGATGAAGTTCTGGTAGGCAACGCTATATTTCGAAAATCGAAAACTATAAGTAAGTAATCCGGGTTCGGAGTGACTGTGTTTATAAAAAGCTACGATTAATCCTGTACGTGGTACGGTAAATGCAACCATTGCCATATCTTACGTTAATTATCTATCTATTGATGTGAAAACATATTTCCCGGGATCCTTTAAAAGTGTGCTCAAAGACGTAATCATTCTGATCTCGAGGGCGCAGTAAAATGGTCAAGTATCCTCAACGACCGTAATCGCAGTAATTTTGCGGTGGGGTAAAACGGCCGAAAAAAGCGATATTAATGTATTCGCGTCAAATTGTTTAGCGAGTACATGCAGTTGACTTAAAACTTTTTATGTGCAAAAACATGTTCAGCGGGATTTCGGAGCGAAAAGTGTTCCACAAAACGGTTGTGGTCCCCCCGGGGGAGGCTTTGACCTGGGAGCGACTTGAAATAATCAGCAGCTAGGGCGGTACTTGGCGAGACATCGACCTCGACAGGGTATTTAGAAGAATCAGGCCCAGGGAGAAGTTTCTTAGGGTGACTTAGAGTTGTTAGGGCCTGGAAGTGGATTTTTTGGGAACTTAGAATAATCACAGGTTGCGCAAAGGGCGTACTTCATTTACTCCTATCCAAATCTAAAACTGGCAACATGCTTTCACATAAAATGGTAGTGGGTACACGCACTTGTATTCTCAACTTTTTTTTTCATTTTTACATTGTTATGGCAAAAACTGGTACATTTATCCTACAGCGTGAATCACGACTGGCAAAGCGTGACACAGGACCATCGCTTTAACGGTGCTGTTGATGCTTCTTCTGCCTACGAAACTTATTAAACATAAAAAATTGGATGCGACATCGAGAAATAGTCTCATTTCACATTGATTGGCTCGTGCGATCCTTACGCGAGCCTTTCGCCTTGCGGATTGCCATCTCTGCGATGGCGTCCTCCGCCGTATCGACACGTGACGGGACAGCGGGGTATCCAGATTCTTCAATTTTCCGCTCAATCTTGCCGGTTCCTTGGCCTGTAAGCTCGGAGCTCGTTAGTCAAAGCTACCGGGACTTTGCATAGAATATTTTCGAGGCGCAGGAAGGTATATAGTCACCAGACGCGATATATCAGCGGTCTTAAGAATTAGAATACCACATAGCGAATAGAATTGCAATAACATACGTTAGTCGGAAAGTAGTATTAGTTTTCACTTATGTAATACGATAAGAGTATACCTGGTTTTTTTTTCTCTTTTTTTTTTGTTAACTACAAAATTTGATGATGTAGTGGATTGATTATTTTGAAGTTACTCACCGGTTTCCTGAAGAGGAACTGTGATTGAAGAGCTAGTACATAATATAGCCAGAAAAGTCCCAGAGCGTATCCGTAACTTGCCCACTCGTCGGATTCATCGACGTAATCGACATATCTCGGATTACTGCAGTTGCTGGTGTAGTAAGGATCCAGTGCGAAGTATCTTGACCATGTACTGTTCACTGGAACGAATTGTTGCGACCACTGGTTCTGATAGGCCATTAATACAAGGATGTTGACAACCACGACTGCCATTACGATTCTGCAGACGACCGCAAAACCCTTGAGCAACTCTTTGTGACAAGCCCACCACGTTGATGCTCCGATGAAAATGAGGAAGTAGAAGGCACCCTCAATCGAGGGTGTCAGCGAGGAGACGCAACACAACGACACGAGAACTACGTAAGTTCCGATCATCCCGAGGACGCTGATGATCTGAAAGCATTTCAGGGATTCATAAACATATCCAAAGGCATTTGCCGGCGAATAGTTGCGATGAAACTAGCATTGATCCGAACAGAGATCCTACGCGGAAGATTGAGAATTTCTATTCGTTTCTATCGCATCTTTTCGTCGCGGATTAAAAATTACGCTGAACGCGATATGTCAGTTTATTTCGATTCGCCTGAAGCAAATATTAGAAAATTCGAATGCAATTAATGAATGGAATTTTATTTTATAAATAGAATTTCTGATAACTTTGCGTGGCTTGCTCCGATGTTGTTGACCTCCCAGGAAGATATACCTTGCTTTTTCCATCCTCGTGGGCTTTCTTCGCCGGCTGTACTGTTGTGCTCTCGTCATCTTCCTTCACAGCTTCCCGTGTCAAACGTTTGCAGAAACAGTACATGGCCACGGTAATGGGAAGTGCTGAGATTTCCGGCAGTAGCCAGAAGAATACTTCCCATACCGATGCTCCATCCATTCTCACGAGTCCCAAATGCCTGAAGAGTTCTTCGAGGAAAGTACAGGCCTCGAGGAAGTGTCCATACGGCGGGAGCGACAAAAGTACCACGTGGAAGGTGAGTTGTGTTAGGAAAGTGAGAAAGCTAAGAACCATGCAAGCCATGAGATATCGTCCCGTATGGCCGTTCATCGTCTCGTGCGTCGGAATCGGCACCATTGGCGAGTACAGCATCAACACGAGATAAACGAGGGACAAGCCGGTTGGTCGCCATATCGTACCTGTGCAGAAAACCGCGATATCAACTGTCTATATGTAGGATAAAAGTGTTGACTATGGCTAATCGACCTAAAATAGTGATTGTTTATCAAATGCGCAGTAAAAAAAAAAACTAGACCGACACATCTTTATTCATACTAACAACAGGGAAGGGACGGGAAGCGATGAGGAAAGAATGATTTAGACCTGACTCGCAATTTGTTGCCATCAGTGCAACTCGCTTTTGCATAACCTTAACATACTTTTCTGAGCAAAATTACATCTTAGTAAACAGCAATTGTAACTCTGAGCGTGCTTGTTGTATGTAAGTTTTTTTTTTTGGTTATAATTTACCCCACCTCTTTTGCCGTACGTTTATTTTTAGCAGGACTCCATCGTCTGCCGGTAAGACGATACTCGCGATCTATGGATCGCTGTCTACAGCGACGAGCATTATATTACCGAGGGTGAACTTGCGATAGAAGCCCTATACATACCGGCTCACAGGAAAGACCCACAGTACATACTGACGTGCAATTTTTTCGATGTCTACTCTCGTATAAAAAATATTTTATGTCAGTCGACATAAATGTAAATTTTTTATATAAATACCAGTGTTATATTGCTGAGTCGTGCAGGGCAGCTTACACGTAAATTGCACGTTACCTGTTATTTTCAGTTGCAGAGCTGTTACATTACTGTTACGTTACTGCGTTTACTGGAAACGCTTCGATTTGAAAATATTTCGAATGTAAATCAAACAAAAGTGTCTTGTTCGTTTTTTTCTTGGCGCATAGTAATCTTTTACGTATGAAGTACTCTACGACTGAGAAATTCATTACTTTAAATCCCTGGGGCTAAGAAAGGTCGTTGAAATCAGTCTCGAACAAGAAAGCAAGAAATTACTAATGCAGGGAGCGTGAGCACCTCTTTAAAGGGCATCGATACTATAAGGGGAAGTCACAATGACTGCCAGAAGTCGTCACTTTATTGCTCTCCCTTGCAATTCCTTCGAAGTGTTCTTCATAAAAATATATCGTCATAATTCCTTTAACAACAGATAGCTAACGAGAGCCGCTTCAACGACACATATGTCGAGCTCTGAAAACTCGACGCTAATTATTTCCTGGCGTGCCAATAGCGGCTGCAAAAATTCAGCGGGTATTTACATACATTCACAACCGGGTTTCTAAAATCAGAACGCCTTCGATCGGACGGGGAAAGCGTTATGTGGTGAGGAATTCGGTTTATTCGTGGCACGAATAAAGTCTGGCTACGAGTCGTATACGACCAGACCGAGGGTAGGAACGATACAAAGAATGGAGTTGTAGTTTTGTTTGCCGAGGAAGGCACGACCGACGGCGTCCGACTAGCGAATCGGTGTAATGAGTCTGGATTCACTGAGCACAGTGACCCACTTCCTCTAGAAGCGGTGGGACGACGGCGAAAGGTCGCAGAAATGGGATCTCAACATTGAGTCGAGACAGAATCTAGCCGGAAATGTATTGACAATTGAAAATAACTGGTGTCTGAATAGTTAATCCCTGTCTACTCGATCCTTTGTAATCCGGTGTTGCTCTTAGATGTTATAAAACCTATACTTTCTTTTAAATTTGTTAATCATGAATTAGTTAATACATGATCAAATAAATAAATACCCTGAAAGTTTTATTTTTTCATATTGCTTCCTCATCATTTTCTTCCACTGACAAGGCAATACACGCCTACAAATACTGTGAGTTTTTAATTTTTTCGAAAAAAAATGGCTTGAGGCAATCGTCGAATAATTGCAATGAAATAGCCTAAAAGTCTAGAATTTGCACATTGGTTCCTCGTTGTTTTCGTTTATTTGCACAGATTCTTCCATACGCACGACAATGGTATGGGACAGACGTACATAATACGAGAAGTGGAGACGGATAGTGGCGTCGTATAGTTGAGACTAGAGAGTGCTCCCTCTAATTTTAGAACGGCAAGATAGAGTGGGAGACCCTTCGACATTACGTTGAGCCAGCATCTTAACACGCAACATTATGACCCTTCTCGAAATGCTCGCACGACGACATAATACTTCAAGAGACTCGATGCCGGCTGCTACTTTTCAACTGTTTTGATGCCGATATCGTGACTCACTGACCTTCATCGGGTTTATCACGTATATTAAGCTCACGGCATGAGATAGTATAGGAGGATTAAAAGAAATGTGCTACTTCGGCAGACTAATGACTTTTTGCTGCCTCTTAGAGGAAGCTTTGGTTTCATCAATTTTTTGTTTCCTTATAAAGTAATCTATGCTTTCGAAAAAAAACTTAAAAATCGAGATTTTAACGTCAGAATACTTCAAATAGTCATGTAAAACATGTTTCTAGACCATAATCATATAATTGAATTTTTTTGGGAGTACAGTACTTTTTCTCCTTACATACTTCGTATGGGATTAGAATTATTTTCATTCCTGTTATTGTTTTCGATTTCTTTTTTGTCTCTTTTGCTTTATTAATAGTTTATTTTGACGAGGATCGAATGTCATCCGAAATATACGCGCTACTTCCAGCTGTGTTTTTTTTACAAGCTTTGTGACCCTGTTGGCTTCAATTAATCTAGTTCAATTCATCGTGAGTGGGTCGGCGTAGAATATCAATAATTACTTTATTGACATACTCTATGTGGCATTCGTCATGATTACAACCTGGTAATTCTTTTCGAATATCTGTCTTCCACGCTACTCACTGATTTCCAAAAACACCTAAAGAAGAAAGTACTTAAACCAAACATTTATCCTGCCACCCAAACATAAATATGCTTGAACGAAGTATAGTACACTAGTACCTAAAAAATGGTGCTTGTTTCGGTTATTTTATTTGGTTGCAGAAAGCCGTAGCTGTATTCATTATAATAAGGCAATATATATAATAATTACACATTCATTACCTGTCCAGACACACAAATAATTTTTATCTTCCGCTGCGTTACACACACAATATATGAGAGGTTATTTCTCGCCGTGATCTCATCGGCCGGTATCGCAACACCACAACACGGGTTCAGGAAACCCGTTCGGGATTCGGTACCGCCAAGATATGGTTTGTTGCGTCATGGAACCATCATTTATAATACAGTTTGAGTCCATTCTCCTTCGTACCTTTCTACTTCGACGCGGCCTTCAGAGCGGTTCGTGCCGATAAATGTTAAAAAGACGATGCTACTCACATGCTGCGAAGGTCGCTGGAATAATGACCCTGAGAACAGCCACGTTCAGCCAGTAGGACCCCATCCTCGAATTTCTCCTGAACTCCTACCCTGAAAACAGAAAATTAAGAAGTGGCATGACAAACTTGAGAAGTTGACGGGGCTGCAGAAGTACGTGACTGCAGCAGTGAAGCAGCGAGGACGAGGATCGATAAGGATGCAGTAACCTGGTACCGCTGCAGTCGAATACCTCCGTGCGGTCCTCGTCTTTTTATGGTGAAGTTTAAATCGCTGCGGACCGACCCAGATACAGCTTTTACGTTTATACCTCGAGTTGGGTTAAATTCATAAACTTATACCTTGGTATATTCGCACGGAAATTATTATGTTGCAAAATACTACTGAGCTTACTGTACTAGGGAAACTCGTTGAATATTTATTATATTGTTGATTGCAGATATTGTGATGACGTGACGAAATCAGATAGGCGTACTTTCTATTTATAAGCGTACAAGATAAATCTTTTCGTTTTCCCACGAGATTGTAAGCTGAAGATTTGACTTTTAATTATCACGCTGTACTGTCCGGCGACGCCAGAGTCGCGACAAACAATACGCTGAAACATAATGCGACGGAAGGGGGAAAAAGGAGAAACGTGCTCGGATTTCACGAATTCTCATCCTCTTTCGGTCCGGGGACGTCGGGCGAGGTATACGCTAACAGACCGTTCCATCCACAATCTGGTGATCCAAGGGACTTGGCGCGGTGCTCCTTGTTTTTGAGGTCGTGCTTGGCTAGCCAACAAATTTTACTCCAGTCGTACCTGGACTATTTGGAAACTGCGAGCCCCGGTGAAATACGAAAATGCCAACAAAAAACCATCGACGGTTTTTAAATTGTATACTATTCGCGATTTGTGGTAATGGGGTAAAAATGTTTCTGAACAATTTACCAATAAACTTATCGATTCGCGGGGTGTTAGGTAAATTGTATGGACTTATTACTATTGTATCTTGTAAACTCGGTTTCTCCAGTTCGGTACATTTTTAAGTTCTAAGGCACCGTCGATCAAATCTTGCTACGTTCTCCATTATGCGCACATTAGTGTTCTACTACACGAGTGCCGCTTGAATCAGAATGAGTTAGTATCTTGTCAGCAATAAGTATAAAATCATCGTAGTTATACAGGTCAAGTGGGTATCATTCAAAATTTGACTTAGGAAAACCATCAACTTGGTCCATATGTTGACCACCTAAGGCTGGTCTGATATGGCAGGCATTAGTGATATCTAACTTGGCCCGGATCCGAGCGATATTCGCCCATCCTGATCGGTCATTCTCTACTAATGTCTGAGCTACCTCATACGGCTACCGCCAGATCTGATGTGGCTCCGCCACATAGCGTCGATATGAGTTTTGACGCAGCATTGTAAGTTTGGCAACTGGACTTGACCCGACATTTCGCGAAACGTCAATCCCTACCTGGGATATAAAGCTGGCTCAATGTGATAAATCTTAGGAAATCCTGACGCAACCGGATATATCTTGGAAATATCAGGTTAGCTTGATGTACCGTGAAGCCGCCTAAGGGACTTGAGCCTTTCGAATAATAAGGGAATAATAAGGGACGTAAGCCAGTATTATTTTAAGTCTACTTAAGGACCTTCTCCCATGCCCTGATTCTAATATTTCCGTAATACTATTCTGATACTATTGAGAATTTCCAGTTCGGCAGTCTATTATGTCATATTCGTCGGGAGCTTCGGGCTCCCGATAGGAGCTGTAAGTAATTTTGATTTTCAAATTTGTTTATTGGACAATTTTTTGGTATGTTATTTTACTCTCGACGGTTCGATTTTTATGAAATACATATACATATATAGCAGGTAATGGTGAATTCGATAATAAGACCAAAACTATTTCACTGAATCGTTGCTAGACTTCGAGGCGCGTGAGCCACTGTAAACTGCTAGTAATCGACAATCATAAAGAAAATTATAAAAATAATTGCTCTACGAGGGACCCCTCAAAAGGTTGAAAGTAAAAAAAAAATGTGATGGTTTCGTGGATCTGCGTGTACGGATGGTTGCTCCCATCGTCATTACCGAGCAATTACGACCCTTTTTTTATAATGTTGGGGAGGCTTCGATCGACCCGTCTTCGAAAAGCCGACAAGGCGTGACCGATGTACGTACGACACGCGAAGACGTACGAACAACACAGATAAAAGCGCTGCGCGAGAGAATACACTAGCCCACTCTTCATATGCAACGAAGAGTACCGAGCCTTGAGAACACGGTGTGGAATGCACTTTAGATTATTTACTGATGCATTGCCCATCCGTAAAGAGAAGGTCCGTAGCTAAGAGGTTCATTTGTCGACTTCCTAATAAAAAATTAATTAAAATCTATTTCATGACACTACATTTTTCTGCAGTTTGTACATGTTGAAGCGACATTCTCTGAAAATTGGCGAAACATAAGAAGGATCAAAATGGATGAAAAAATATCTTAAAATATACAATTTTTAAGATAACAGTCCGTAAAAATTGAATTGTCCGCGTCGGTTCAAGCGACTGATGCTTTATAAGTCTCTTCACTATCGTCATGTATCGTTACTCGCTACATTCATTAAATTTGATTAATCGGACGATTCGTAAAATTTGTGAAGCGATGCATACATGCGAGCTGGAATTCGGGGGCTCGACCGGAAATTTCGGGATACCACGAAGGTTCGATCGCGGATGGGTAACCGGAAAACGAAAGTGAGCACGGTCTAGGAGTGTATCAATTGGGTGTATCGCATCACAATGGGGTCGTTGTGACGAGGAGCCGTTGATTCTTGGGTGTCTTACATATAGTTGAGCTTCGGGTCGATACTCTCGCTTCTCATATGGTTCACCTTACAGGGTCGATACTCTCTCGATACTCGCTCTTTCATCCGTAAATAAGCCGCGTGACGATGACCCGATTCGAGCCCGCTTATCGATGCTCGCGATGCTTCATCGTCGCGCTCTCGGCTATCACCCGGTTATCGCTCTCGCATCCGGAATGGCACGCATATAATATGTCGATTGGCCATGATATATTTGCTATATTCGATCGGAGAATTCAACAGCAAAGCGGCACCGTTTTGGCCGATCGGCCAAATAAAATTTCAATTCGCATCGCCCGATCGATCGGCACCGTCCGTCCGGAAACGCTTACGTGCGAATGTACTGGTAGAAAAATATTTTTGGAGTCGGATCGCCAGACCGCGGAGCGCGTGGAGTTTCGTGTTAAATTCGTACGTGGGAGGGGTTTTATTGCCACGCCTAAAATTCGTGACCTCTGGAGAAGTCTCCGGTTAACATGACAAAAATACACGAAAATGTTCCGATGAAGCGAGCGTATAGACATACTAATGGATTCTTCAAGAGATTAAATTTCAGAGGCTTACGAAAAGATATAATAGCAATGCACGTTAAACTTCTTGTTTTTAATACGTTTCAGTATATTTCAATTGCAATTCCGTCCTTATCCGACGGATTTAAGCGATAAAAGCAGTTACGATGCTCAACGCATTTCCCCTGATAATTCATTCTGCAATCACCATTTTGGGTTTTGCCCTGATTCGTGTAAGTCTCTTTCGCTCACGCTCACTTCCCCTGTCCCTCACGTGCGTCACACCCTTATGGAAGGCCGAGCACGGACACGCATGGATAATGACAATAATACGGTACGCGAGACAAACCTGTAACCACCCCTGTTAACACGCGTTGCGTGCAACACGCGAATGCGAAGGATTGCTTAATTAAATGAGAGCGTCTCATCGTCAGTAAATAATTACGATGTACATATTTGCCGCAGGACTAATAATCCTTTAAAGTTTTCTGGGAATGAAGTGTATGCATTGCAAATATGAAACTATTTACATCGACTGAGTAGAACACTGGACGGTTATTTTAATAATGGAGTTCGAAGTTATAAACGCCAATCGAATGATTCTTTATTATAAAATTAGACCGCTTTACTGAACTTTAGTTATCAGAGGCACAAAGTGCATGCGTGAGGAAAATTCATTGCCACAGACCTGTTAAGGGTTAGTGAATATTTGCATGCCATTAATAAAGTATGCTTCATGCGATTTGCTGCTCGTCTATCCCGAGTCTCACGATATGACATCACTCGCGTCAGGTACTAATCATTCGCGGAGTCCGCGGCATTGACAAGTTCGTCACGCTCGGCGAGCACGTGCGTGTTGAACCGACGATATCCTTTCGTTCTTTCATTACTAATGTTACAGCCTGAACGCTGTACGCTTAGCACGGGGAGAAAAAAAATCGCTACAGCAATAATTTTGTTGTCTTAACTAATTTACTTATTCAATACACTGCACTGATACTAAAAAGTACGGTTGAATTAACTAAAGATTCGGGCAAAATATAAAGATTTTTAAAAATGATTTCATCAAAATATTTTTGAGGCTTCAAAATATTTTTTTCGCCTTACTGAGTATTTATTTAAAAGTCCCTGCCCGAATGTTCAGTTGATTCGGCCTATTTTTTTTATCAGTGTATAAGGACAACAAACTATCTTGTTGGGGTACAAAATTCTTTAGCGACTGCTGGAAATTCTTTGCTTTAGCGGCGAATTGTTTTGCTGCCTCGACAACAAATGATGAACGATTCACATTTTGTTAGAATAAGAAATACTTCTATCGGTACTGTAGCAGCCATGGCGTTGCTTGGTAGTATAGAAGGTCTCGGTAAACACTGGTTTACGTGTTCGCGCTTAGTTGATAGTAAAATGATAAGAATAGCGAACAGCACGTCACGGCACGGAAGCAAATGCAGCCGATAATTGACATCCGTATGCTAGAAACGCTCATTAATTATCTCTACGTCGACGAACCGGTGTGTGCTTTTCTATCGATACTTTTACCGGTTTTCGCGGCCTTTCATGCATTTCTCAGCGGTGTTAAACAAATGTTCGTCAAACAAATTGTCAATTACATTGAATTATTCATTTTGGATTACTGGATTCATAAATAAATTCATGTGTAATTAAGGATCAAAAATGTGACGGGGAGGCAGGCTTGATATTTGAATCGTCCATATTTTAGTGGCATTCGTTCCACTTTTGTCTTCAGCCCCAGTGACTTTACGTGCCGAATCGTAAAGCTCGAGAAGGTCGCGCTCGTGTTCCAGAATTATGAACGCAAAATTTAACGACTTTGGAGGGACAAAGAATGATGTAACTGTCGGATACATCAACATTGCGGATAAATAAATATCAAGTGTGCTGTCCGCAGTGAGTCACTGCGGTATATCGCTATCTTCGTTTTTCGCGAAAAACTATGACTCTTCAGTGTTGTTAAGGAAGTAGGAATGTAAAAAAAGTGAAACTTACGATATTTTCTTAGCATAGATAATTCGCACCTGAAGTAAGTCAGTAGTGAATTAAGGGAGAAGACACATTTTAAGAAAATGATTCGCAATAGATTGCCGTGTTATGACAAGTTAAAATACAGACCATTTTTGCAAGGTGCATGGCAATCGGTGAGACGAATGTCCGGCGTGAAAATTGGAAATTAAAGGGAAAAAAAAATTGGCACATGGTCAGAATTTTTTTTTATTGAAGTTTTTTGATGGGAAAGAATTTTGAAATAAAAGTTAAACCAAAATTATTTCAATTTTCTCAAACTCAAATTTTAAAACGCACAAAAACAAACCAAACCCCATTATCGAAGAATATCACTCGTATGTCCTCTTAAAAACCTGCTATAAAGAATATATCAATTATATCAGTAGGTGTCACTGATTGACACTTGGTCTCTCGCTAAAAATTATTACCACTCTGTAAACATTTTGCAAATGTTTGCAAAAAAAAAAAAAAAATTGAACAATATATTATAGAAGAATATTTAGCCGGCACGTCGTAGCATCGTCGAAACGTCGTAACCCGTGCGTAGCAGCTGCGGGCTACCCTTATCTCATGAATATTAAACACTGTGAGCTCACACGCGGAACCGGCTCTAGTAACAGAACTCTAACTAGGACTGTGCCAAAAAAAAAACATCGAGTTTTAATACCAGTGAATTCCATGTGCCCTCCCGTTGGATGAAATCCAGAGAGACAGTTGAACATCCACCGGCCGAGTCAGCTGACTCGGGGCGGTTGTCGGGGATCGAAAATAGTCGCTGACAGCCCCTAAAACTCTCTTACCCTGCGTAGTGGCGGGTAGTTTTGCATTCCGCATGGTCGCGCAGCCCGAGCTTACCTTGCAAGTGGTGATCGATTCGCGAACTCAATACATCCCTCGTGCAATCCAATCGCCTTAACCTCGTTGACGCGCTCTTCTACCCCCGAATGGAGCAACATGCGGATCAATATCCGCGATCTTCGGCGATCGATGCCTTGCCTCTCGATCTCCCTCGATCGCCGAATCTCTTCACCCTTGTTTCACTCTTATAAGGTTGTTTTTAATCAGCAATATCATGTGTTATGTAAATCGCACCCTGCAGTCTTTCTGTATGTCACGGCCTTCTTTTATCACTTCGGTTCGGAGATCACTGAGTCACTGGAACACGCGAGACCGGCATTCCGCGGTTGTGTCAACTTTCGGCTTCGAAATCAAGCCGATCGTATATATTTTTTTCTCCCGTTAAAATTTATATTTCACTAAGCGTTTCGTGGATGAAACGGCCTCTTACCCGGTGTCGCACGCGATGAACAGCTGGGACGATGATGCGACAAACAAAATGTGAACAGAGCGGCCAGGACCAGCAACGATCGGCCGTCAGACTGCGACTGAGTTGATAGCAGCAGGCAGCGAGACGTCTGCGAATCGCTGCGTCGTGCGATATTACGCCGGTCTGAGGCTTTACCGGGGGAACTCAATGGGGTCTCGTGAATGAGCTGTGCCTGAAATCGAATATTCTCAAAAAAAAAAATTTACAGTTAGGTTGCGAACAAACAGGCGAGGGCGTCGAACGATTACTGATGATTCACGTGGATTCAAGGCGTGACCCTGTTTATTTTACAAGTAAATTTTATTATCTGTAAATTGTTATCATTAGTTGCGGTATTGACTAACGGTGGTGCAAGGTGAAAACTTTTTTGCCGACCACCGGACATTTCTTATGCGATCGAATTTTATAGTTACACATTCATTTAGAGTAAAAAAATGTTCAATGTCTAAATAGAGATTGAACGACAAACAATTATGCCTCAAGAAAACTCCCGTCGCAAGTATCAGACATTTTTTGAATATGTCGACTTTTTTATTTATCAATAAAAGTACATATGTGATTCCCTTGTGATAACTTGATCAATGGCATATGCATTGATAAATGGCTGCTGAGTTTTTCAAGTATTTTATTATCTGTAAATTGTTACAATTAGCGACATTTAAATACGAATATGACCAGCTTGCCAGCCATCACAGTTTTATCGATAAACGGTGTCCCGACAACAGTTGGTACACAGGATCCCTGTTGCAAGAAAGGTTTTCTCTTATCGACTCTTGAGTTCCGTGTTTCACTCCAATTATACACGAATTGGAAGATAATTGATAACTTCCGTGTGCCTTAATTACTTCCGTTGCGGAGTCACGCAATCATGGTACGCTTGATTTTTTCGATTAACTTATTTATATGTCCAGCTGTTTCATCATCCAGTGGAAAAAACCAAGAATGGAGAAGCTGAAGCCAAGCGGTATCGCCGTTGCTCTGAACCAGCTCCAGACACTGAAACATTACGTTGTCTTCTCGAAACTCTGAATGATTAATTGTACCTTTACATTATTTATTCAACAATCTCTAAGGGACGCAACCAAATTAAGGGGTACGTCTACTGCTGACCAACTAATCTGGCCTTACAAGACAATTAATTAATTTTGCATCCACATAGAAGAAGCTTTGACTTTCATTTTATTTTATGGTTGAAGATTTTTGTGTAAATATCTTCAGACTGTTCCGAAACGTCGAAACATTAGATTTAGAAAAAAAGTATGGATTTAGTGACGTATGATTTTTTCGAAAAATCCGTTCTTGCCCTCTAGCTCTTCAATATTTTGAGATATAGGACTGAAAAGTTATACACAAATGGACAATTATCTAACAATGATTCCTACTAAATTTCGTAATAATGGATGGAACAGCTTGCCACCTCGCATCTCCGCCTTCACAAATGGCTAAAATACTGAAACAACTTTATTGTAACTAAAGATCAACTGGGGTCAAATACAAAGCAAAACAATATGCGTGTCGTCGAAATTTATTCTGTCGCTCATTACAACAATAAAAATACAAGAATGAATATTTAATTTGGCTACAGGTTGCTCGGCCTGCGTTTGGTAGAAAATTTACAAATCTACGCTCTTTTTGGGTCGTTACATCAGTGCGAAAAAAACATTACTATTTACTACGATCTATTTACAAACCGGGCTTAACTACTCAACTATATACGGAACTCTATATCTCAGTCTTTGTATATATTCGCGCAATCACATACTTCCTATGATTAGGCGAATTTGTAGAATAGCTAAAAAAAAAAAAAAAAATAAAGAAACGATTCTGTTGGATCTATGATCTACGGGTGTTTTTCTTGATGCATCTAATGGATCTACAAATTTCGACACGTCGGTCGGGGGAGCGAGGAACGAACTGAAATTTAGTGTGGAGCAGACCGGATCTAATCGTGCTATCAGCGGTTCTCAGACTCAGGAGATAATTTTCTCTTAATCGAGTCAAATATTATGGCCGATGGAGCATGTTTACAGGGAGTCCGAGGACAAATCTGATTCGTAACTGACAACCGCTGTCCCAGATCGGTCACGTAATAACGCTTCACGAGGATGGAGAGAGCGGGGTTAGGGTTGTCGGTGCTGATATGTAGGTCGGCTAATGGCGATATGTTACAACCGAGCTTCCACCACGCTAGCAGTCCTTGGCATTGATTCTCGCTCCAATGTAAACATTATTACATTTCACCCCGGCCCAGCTCTTTAACGCTTGTCAATGAATATTAAGGACATGTGAAAGCCCAATATTTTTTTTCTTTTTTTTTTTCTATAATCTCTACCATCGCTCAATATTAAAGAAAAATGTATTGATCGATGATCGATACATTTTTTTATTTTTATTTATTTTTTCATTCTGGCAATGAGCGTATTTATGCGTTTACGGCACCGAAAAAAAAATATATACAATACTGATATATAAAGCATCTAATATACTTTTTAGTGTACCATATTTTTTTTTTTGCAGTTTGTACGAGTCTAATTATGATTTCGTCGAGTTTACCGCAAAAGGTAAGACAAACAGAGGCATACGTAATAAATTTGTACGCGTCAGAACTAAGGACTGCCGCGATTTATGGTTCTTCTTTTTCGTAAATGCCGTTCGGGAATCGTGAGGCACAAGATTGACGACGATTCCCGCCGGCCAGTAAAACAAGTCGTGAAAGTTAAGCGAACGATTTTTTTTTACTCGTAAGGATCGTCGGAGATGAAGAACGGCGCGCTAACGGGAATGGAACCGCTCTCCAGGATAACCACCGGCGATACGGGCTTGTCGTCCGTGTCCGTCTTCGTCTGTTCGATCTTGAACACGACGTCCATACCATCGATTACCTGAGAAACAGGAAAACGGAACGCGGTGCTAGTTAGCGTCGTTTGATAAATGAAAGGCCTTAATTAATTAATCGTAGCAGATAAAAGCTGAAAGAAGTTTTAAGATACCGAAATGTATGCCAGATTATTATTATCATTAATTGCTTCTGCTAATACTGTCATTAAAAACTGTAAACAAATAAGGTGATGAAAATTGCTTACTTTTCCAAACACCGTGTGATGATCATCGAGCCACGGTGTTGCTACGGTGGCGATGAAGAACTGACAACCATTTGTGTTTGCACCTGCATTCGCCATGCTCACGAAACCAGGACCCGTGTGCTTGATGTCGAAGTTCTCGTCGTCGAAGTACTTGCCATAGATACTGATAGAGCCTGAGCCATCACCCTTGTCGATGTCACCGCCTGAATTAACACACGGGAGCAGTAGCATTAATTGTTAATGTACTTAACTCTTTCATTAAAACTATCATTCGAATGACGTAAAGAAAAAGTATAGGTACCTTGAATCATAAACTTCTTGATGACTCGATGAAAGTTCGAACCCGAGTAAGTTCTGCCCTCGATACCCTCGGTCGCGATAGTCACGAAGTTCTTCACCGTCTTCGGCGCCGTTTCACCGAACAATCCAATGATTATTCTACCAGCTGGATAATCGTCTATCATTATGTCCATGTACACTTGCTCCGTTACCTTGTAGCTTGTAGCCTGAACAAACATACGTCATTTTGTTAATACCTTTCATCTGGAACATTTATTTTGCTTATAACATCTTCAGTATCGAAAGCCGAAGAGAAGATTTAAAGCCGAGGAAAAGATGTGAAAGCCGAAAAAGAGATTTGATTGAAAACCGAAGAAAAGATTTTACAATTATTTGTTAAATAATGATTTCTCTCATCAACGTGTTAATAACTTTTCGACATTATTGTTAATATGTAAAGTCAATGTTCACAACATCCTTGTTATGGTTGATTGTCTTTGTAGTTTTCCGTTTTCTGAGGAAGTATTAAAAGTCTGACCGAATCGAACTTTTGATCGGGCATCTATGTTAATCACATGCTTGATTCGAATAGAATTCTTCCCATCATGTAATTACGAGTAGTAATTTCGTGCGACACATTTTTTCAAATTTTCCTGACGATGCAGCGAGAATGTGGATGTGAGCACCATTTAATGATTATGAGACTTTACGAATGTCGGTTGTGATATCGTGCGATAGGAAAATTTCGTGGGCGGGATGTCCAGTGCGTGCATCAACGCGAAGATTCGAACGTCGACACGCGAGTGGCGTCCTTATCATCGTGTTTGATATCACCGAGGAAGAGAAGCGACTCGGGGCGCATTCAACGGTACGAGTGTTTGAGGGTCAAACACATCTCTGGTCATTTAATTACGTATATGAGAGGGATACAGGCACGTGTACCCAAGTCAATGTACTGGTATTGGTGCGATACGACGACGGCAACGCCGCAGAGGGAAACCTTACGTCGTATATAAACGAGAATCGCTGCCACTGGTGGCGTAGCTTAAACCGATCTTTCTGTCTTTTTCACGTGTAACGCCATACGTTTCGCCTACTCGGCCGTTCGAGCTAATCTCATTTCCGGCGCGTCTTCCACTCCGATTGGAAGAAATGAGACGCAACTAACTCGCCTCAATTTCGGAGAAAAAAAATGTTTACGATAAAAAAACGTCGAAACAAATTATCGGCCTCGTTTATTTAACGAAGTCCGGAGACGTTGCTCCAATTTCTGTAATTGACAATCCAATAAAAAATACGTAATGTAATTTATGCGAAAACAGAGTCTCCGAGAGGGAAGAAACATAAACAATCAATCTAATAAAAGCACCTCAGAATTTCGTTTTTATTTCACGGATGTCGCGGAAATAAATATGTATTCGAGTCGAATAAATT
Organism: Stenichneumon culpator; assembly: GCA_964017025.1. Taxonomy (NCBI): domain Eukaryota; kingdom Metazoa; phylum Arthropoda; class Insecta; order Hymenoptera; family Ichneumonidae; genus Stenichneumon; species Stenichneumon culpator. The sequence goes on along the minus strand of OZ024779.1, from coordinate 10,054,124 downwards.
TAGAAAGAACATTCGTTGGATAAATAATTATGCTGGATCGCGTTTATTAGTACAGTCGACTGTTAATCGATACCTCGGCATTTGTTAAACGCACATATTCATACAATGACGAATTTAGTTTAACGAAGATTTCATCACTATTCTCCAGCGGAACAGCCTTACTCTCCGGTAGATTTAGCAATAAAAACCAAGAAAATTATAAATATCGTTAGTATGCCAATTATCATTTATTAATCGAGACCCTTGTCGGCAGTAGTTCGTTCCGTAGTAATAAATAATTCACAGTGATAAGAGACTTTCTCGATATTCCCTCTATAATTCCCCGGATGCGTAATGAAGCTACTGGAGAATCGTGCCGAGTTGAGCTGCTTCCGCGATCTTAAACCGCGTCATAAATGAGAACGGACGCTGTCGTAAACTCGGCAAATATATATATATCTATATATATATCTATTTAATAATATATATTTAAATAACGATGCAGGGCATATTCGCGTGTACATTTAGTTATCTTTACGGTACCTTGCAGCTCGTCGACGCGAGCGCGACGGCGATGAGAACGGCGAGTTGTAGCTTCATGATGTTTCGTTTAGGTACACGCCGTGAATGATGCCGAACCCGACGAGACTTTTTGTTTTATCGAAATGCACACCGACGCTCTCGAATCCGTCGGCGTAATAACTTTGGATACAGCGGCGAGATGCAGGGGGCTTGGCGTCGGTGCCGGAGATGCTACGCGAGGCTTGTAGCAAGCTCGTTGGTACGAAGCCGCCGCGGTGGCGCGTATTAATCCGACGCTGGCACTCTGCAACGTCACCGGGGACACTAGACGCTCGGGGGCCGCGCGTTAACTGGAATCCAACCGCCCCCGGTACACGCCACAGTCTTCGAGCAACGCGTCATCGTCCTTGCTCGGTTGCTTATGTGCTTTTGCTTCGTTTGGAGTGATGACACGACGAAGCACCACCGGACCTTACCAACTACAGCTGGCAGCCCGGTCCTACAGTCAAGACCCTTGAGCTACTTCCCGCTGGTCCCTCCCGTTCTATGTAATTTTTTTTTTTTTTTTTTTTTTTTTTTTAGGAAAGTTTGAGATAGAAAAAAGCCATATGTTAAGATACGCGTAGGGGCTACGTAAATTTCCGTAGCAGCGCTAGTTTGGCCGGCTAAGCCTTCTTAGCCGGCTAAGCTAATACAGTCTTGGAATTTTTTGACGAATTTTTATTTTCTTTTTAATTAACTGCCACGTATTCCGACGTATTTTTGCGCGCTGAACACGAATCCGCCGGTTTTTTGGTATAGTACGATGCTACATTAAGGGGCTCGATTTTATGCACGATTTTATGCACGGCTAAAATAGCATGGCCGTCTGAAACAAATTAGCCGGTTAAAATAGTTTAACCGGCTAAGACGGCTTAGCCGGCCAAACTATAAAATCCATTAGCATAGAAAACATCATTGTTGGATGAAAAACAGCGTTGTAGCCCCGCATTATTTGCTTAGGGGGCTCATCTCGCCCCGGTCTCCCCTACATCTCGATCAAATTAATAGATTCACGAACCCCAAGCTTTAAAGTTACGACTAATAAAAAAAAATTCTTAACTTCCTTAACGATCTTTTTTAACTTTAGATTCAAACAAGTATCGATACATTCCTTATTTTTCAATTCGCGCATGCAAAAGGTGAAATGTAAAACGCAGAATCAACAAAATCTTAAGAGTTTCCTTTCCGCAGTTGCACTAATTGATCGTACATCGTTACTTGCGGCTTGAATCTTCATAAATTATGCCTCATTACACAACTTCGCTCTTGCGTCGTACAGTTACGACAAAACCATCGAGATGCAGCACGGAGAATCCAGGGCGTTCGTTTTATTAAAGTTGCAATCGCTGTATGCGAGATGGTTGGCCGTTTTATCGGTGATCGCGTTCGTTACCGCGTGTTTCTTTGCGTCAACTATAAAATCGAACGGTGAACTCCGGTGAGGTTCGTGCGTGGCATCGTTTCTTCGGATCGGTTCGTGTTTTCCGCGTGAGACGAGAGGACGCCAACTCTTGGTGGATCCCGTTATTCCGGTGGACTCTCGGTCGCCTCGCCGCTGACGGAGAGCCAATATTATAAAAGGTGCCGAGTTGTATCGTAGCAAGGTCAGTTTGTTGCGATGAGCTCGTTCAGGTGGTCGTGGGGCACCGGACGCCTCGGCGTCGTTCATCTTATTGTCGGCTTCCTCCTCGTCCTCGAGGCTTCAAGTCTCGATCTTCGATTCCGAGCTCCGATCGAACGTTCCAAGAAGTCTCTCCGGGCGGATGCTGTGCCTATCATCGAGGGACCAGAGCCCGTTGATTCGGTTGTCATAAAAGCTGTGGAGATACCGGAAGAAAGGGTCACATACGAGGGTGCTCAACTATGGAGGGTTCTCGCCGAAGGAGAACATGCCGAATTTGTCTCTTACTTGCAAGAAACCGGAGGTAAGAATTCTTGCTTACTTCACTAAGAGACCGTTGTACGAGCGAGGAAAAAAATTATCATATATGGTTCATATGTAATCCACGTATGTACAGTAAAAAAGATTTCTACTGTGCATGTATATATTTTAAGACAAGTATGTCGATAGCGCAATTCGTTGTATAGTTATAATAAGTGAGAGCACTAATTCCGAAAGTGTTCAAACGGAGTACACGATGTTAGAGTAATTAATTTCTTTGTGTATTAAAAAAAACTCGCAGAGGTTTCAATGTGGACGGGAAACGATTCAGCAGTAGACGTTCTAGTACGTCCAGACGTCATTCCCCGGGTTTCACGTTTCCTGCGGGAACGACAAGTCAAATACGACGTTATAATACCGGATCTTCAGCAAGCGATCGACCAGGAAAATCCTATCCCGTCGCTCGAAGACATGGAAGAATTGGAAGGTCGCAAAGGTCTGTTCATCATGATTCTATGTATACTATATATATATTTATGGTTGATGCTCGTGCTATACTGAGATAGGAATTTACTGATGCTATGCTTTCGCAGACTCATTGCTTTGCGCTATTTCGCCTCTCGGTCTAGACACGTCATCCGGGTCAAACTCGCATACTGCTAAGCTTTAATAAACAGTGAAAGCATTCATGTAATATAAATTAATTTTTTTTTACATTGCGAGCATGATTTCCACCAAAAAATCCCTCTAAATTAAGCGTAATTATATTGTCAGTGAATATTTGCACTATATTACGTTGATTGCTTTGGGTATAGAAATAAAAAGTCGCCCATGTTATTGGCTTCTTTATTAGCAACAGATGATGAGATTATTTAAAACAAAAAATTCCTCTAAATTAAGCGTAATTATATTCCCGGTAAATATTTTCACTACATTACGCTTATAGTTTTCGGTATAGAGAAAACGTCGCCCATATATTGACTTCTTGAATAGCACGCGTTAATTTTTCATCCTTCACGCCACTGATTTTCGTCGTTCATTAATCCGATTGAGCCTTTCTAATGCTGATGATTCGCTAGATCATTCGTAGACGTGGACGTGGAAGCGTGATTCCTATACGATGCCATGTGAGACTAGTCCTCCGTATCGTCTTCCAGCGGGGTTATCGGCCTCGGCCGCTCAATTCAACCTGCTAACCCAGTTCCTCGTGATCGACAATACTGATTAACATAACAGTTATTCTGGTACGCGTTAGCGCGGCTGGTATATACACTGAAACAAAAATTGTTGGTAATAACGAAATTGTGGTTGCCTCAACGTCTCGGCCAAGTTACATACAGTGAAACATATGAGAATGTTCATTAAATCCCTAAAATCGTCTGAAAATGGCGGGCGGCAAGTGGGGATTCCATCGATTTGAGGCAGAAACCGTGTTTAATTGCTTCCTCATGGTGGAAGCTTTGTTTTCATCAAATACTGTTTTCGCAGAGATTTTTCATGTTGTTTACATGTTCAGAATGTTCCAAAACGTCGATAAATGAAATTGAGAAATCTTTACCTGATTATTTTATTTTTTACTGACGAAGCTTCCTGCATGGGAAAGCCAAATAATAACGGAAACTGTTTTTTTTTTTATAGAAGTTTTATATAGTACACAAAAGTACATTACATGACGAAGCTATGTGGAAACCTCAATCGGCACCCTTTTTTCAATATCATTATTTAAAACTTTTTTTCTTAAAAAAATGGATCTCCTACAATTTTTTGTATTTACATTTTTATACAATACGTTTTGTTGGCCGGTAATATATGGACTTTCCTTTTTCTTTGTTCGGACCATCGACACGATTGCGGTAAGCTCCACCTCTTTGGTTGAATTTATAGACACGGTTGGGCGAAGTGCACTGGAAGCTTAGCCAGACTATTGATGGATTGACCGATTAAAATTTGTTTTTTCAACGTATAAGAGCGAGCTTAGACACATGTAACTGCAACGCACAATTCGTTGGATAATAATTGTAGAGATTAGGATAGGGACAAAGTCTCCTCATGAAAGATCAAAGTAATTTTCTAGCTCGTTACACTTGGTGGCAGGGGGTCGTGGTCAAGTCGCAACGTAGACATTACCATCTGCGTCCCATGCGTCCTCCTCGTTATCCCGTAGCTAGTGTGCGTGGTGGTACTGGTGGTGGAAGTGATACATGGCACTTTAGGGGTGAGCTTTCTCAATAGCAAAAAAAAAAAAAAAATGCGTGCTTTTGCTTCTTGCCGAAATGGGATTAAGCTGGATGTCCTAGTAATCGGCACTATCCATAAAAGATTTGACAAAACTATTCGCAATGTAAAAAATTAGGGTAAAGTAAGCCAATTTTATAAAAAATAAAAAGCATCGACGTCGCGATCTCACTTTGCCGAATATTACTGTCACCTGGAATTTAGGGCTTGCTGGGTGCCGGAAAACATAATATACCTACGTTAATGCTTGGTGTTTCAAATCACCCCTCTTTCATCCTGCTTCGGGAGCCCCAAGCCATGGAAATTCCATTAGCTTCAATCCCTGCCTACGATTATAGGACATCCATCTTATTCCTATTCACCCTCAAATTCTATGATCGAATGATTCCAATTAGCGAATTGCTGCAGGTCATCGAATGGAATGGTCGAGTTACCATCGATTGGAGGACATTCATGGCTTTCTCGATTATCTAGCCCAAACGTTTCCCGATCTTTGCTCGGTGATGACTATCGGCACTTCCGTAGAGGGTAGGGAGCTGAAGGTACGCGCTCGCTCAAGATCCTCCGTTCCGATCTTGCATGTTTTGTTTTCCTCGTACAAAATAGGATGATCATTTTGTTTTTCATAGGTGCTTCGTATCAGCAAGGGAGAACCCGGCGTGCCAGCTATCTGGATCGACGGTGGTATTCACGCTCGCGAATGGATCTCCCCGGCTTCTGTCACGTACATAATCAATCACTTGGTCGAGAACAGCGACGAGCTCGAGGCCGACTATTACATCCTACCAGTTGTGAATCCTGACGGGTAAGTGGACCTCGTTTCTCGAACTCTCGACACTCGAATAATCCAATTATTCAATCACATTGCGTATATCACCGGTGAGAAAAGGTTGAAATTGCGGCGTCCTATACTGTTAATGTGATTTGTTAATTTAAATAATACAGATACGAGTACACGTTCCGGGGCGATCGATTGTGGAGAAAGAACAGAAGCAGCCCCGAAAAGGGTGGCGTTTGCATCGGGGTGGATCTCAATAGAAACTTTGGATATCGATGGGGTGGACTGGGCACGAGCAAACAACCCTGCAGAGAAATCTTCGCTGGTACAGGACCTTTCTCGGAACCCGAGACCAACGCCATCAAGAATTTCTTCGAGGCCAGTGCGGCTGATTTCAAGGTCAGTTTTACCTGTTCATCTCTAGTCAACAGTAAAGTAGGATCGAGCGTTAGATTCGACAATCATTAAAGTTTATTTTTAGACATTAGTTAGTAAGGTTCAGTCAATGCTCTGGCATAAGTATACACTGAGAAGAAAAATGGGATAATCGAGATTTTCATACGCCAATCATTTTTTCGCAAAATTTAAAAAATTCAAAATGTGACAAAGTTTTTATGGTGGGATAGATTGTTGCCATATTCAGTACCATTCCATCGACCATTGATCGATAATCGTTCGCTTATGTACAACTCTTTTGTCCGACCCATTCTTACCATATTCAATAGCGAAGATTGAGGTCCCTTTGGATTTGTGCAAATTTGTGTGTATGGACGGAAGTTGAAGCTATAATCGATGGGAGTAGGTTTAAATACAAATCGAATGAAAAATCATGATTTTGCATATAAATGTATGTTGACAACATTACCATCCGTTTCAGGCGTACCTGACGTTCCACAGTTACGGACAGTACATTCTTTATCCCTGGGGATACGATCGACGTGTGCCACCGGATTACGCCGACCTCGACAAAGTGGGACACCAAGCGGCGGCGTCGATGAAGAGCTCGGGGGGTGCTGGAAGCGTGTACACCGTAGGGAACAGCGCTACAACCCTGTACGCGGCTTCCGGTGGTGCCGATGACTGGGCCAAGGCGATACTCAAGATCAAGTACGCGTACACTATAGAGTTGCGGGACAAGGGCAAGCATGGCTTCATTTTACCGGCTGAATACATCATTCCAACGGCTAAGGAGGCACTCTCGGCGGTCAACGTTGTCACGAAAGCTTCCAAGTTGCTCTGAAATGACTGCAACATTATATTACAAGATTTGAATGAAAGTAACAATTATTTAAGACTGGATAAGTTTCTCCGGAAACTCGGTCATTGTTGAATGCTACTATTTATTAGCCTGATATATTTTTGTGAAGGCCACACACTTAATATTTATTTATTCGCTGACGTTACAGCATTCTATTGTGTACGTAATAAATAATAATGCGTCTGTATTTATTTTTATGTAAAAACCAATGTTTATTTTTGCGATTGAATCGGAAGAGTACTTCAACAAAAATGTTTTCAGCTGTACTATACAATGTGTTACGACATACGGGATACCGAGCGATAATTCACTAAACGTTTCTCAAAAAATGATTTTACTATCATTTTTATTACCATTATTCTTATTTTTATGATTATTGTTAAGGATTCCTTACGTAAAATTTGTTACTATTAGCGTTAAGGCAAAGTTTTTTGTATAATAATTTTTTGCGGTCTACGATTTATCTTCTTTGTAACGAATGATTGTACGATTGAAGATACCTCCAATCAAACTTTCGCGCGTCTCGAAAATACGTTCCAAGGTAACTACCTCATTGGCCGGAACGATTTTAATTTTGGCGAATCGGAGAGAGGAGATTGCGCGGTGAACCGAGAGGGCGCTGAGGCAACGCGCAGACGCACACGAACGCGGCGTCGTATCTAGCGTGTTTTTCTTTGGCATGCAAAGACACACAAGTATTCGTGCAAATGGTGGTTTTTGCGATATTGTTGGATACATTGTGGGAAAGTTGATAGAAAAAGAAGTATATTATCGACGAGGAGTTTAGCGCGTGGGCTAAGAGTCTCATAGTAAAGCTCATCGAAAGTCGCAAGATCGAACGAAAACATGGTCAAGCTGAAGGGAAAATTTTTCGCGGGTGACAAAGTGTTTGCCAAAGTTCGAGGTTACCCAGCGTGGCCAGCGAGAGTGAGTAAAATTTAACGATCTAGATGTATCTATCGCGCCGATTATGAACTAAGTAATGACCCGTCGACCCGGTTGTCTTGACGCTGTGCTCCTGTGGAGATTTCTTACGTTTCATTGCTACTCATTCGTTGTGGACGATCGCATAACCGAAGCCGCCATTCCTCTGGCTTATTACACACATATCAATCGCATTGCTTCGTAACGCAATCTCGTCCGACTATTATTTGATCCGCTACGTTCTGACAACGTTTCATTATACTCTCATTTGTCCCATTGATTTTTTTAAATCATCCAGTCGTATCAAAACACTACGACGACTTTGTTACGTACAGGTGGAGGGAGTCACCGATGCAAATACCAAGAATGCCAAATACAACGTATACTTCTATGGAACCGGAGAAACGTAAGTTTGCAATTTTTTATTTTATTTTGAATTAAAAAAAAATAATTTATAAAATAGTTTTTAACACACGTCTCATTTCAGGGCGGTATGCAAGGTGGAAGAGTTGTTCACGTACACGGATAACAAGGATAAATTTACAAAGCCCCTTAAGAGAAAGATATTTCACGAAGGCCTGCAGCAGCTTGAGCAGGAACTCCGAAATGACAAGGGAAAGGCAGCTTCATTGGAAGATCTCAAAGGTAAGTTATTGAATGATTAATAATCCGACACTGGGATGCGAACCAATTAATAGTTTTGTCCTCAGAGCCCGCGTTCACGGGGGAAGCGTCTGAAAAAACAAGCACGAAAGTTGCCGCAGTCGCGGCTGCTGACAGTGACAGTGGACAGGAGAGTGGACCATTGGTCATCGACGAAGGCGACAAAAAGAAGCCTGTTAAACGCAAATCTCTAGCGCCTACTCCTAATAATCCGGTGAGTTTGGGTTCGCGTACGATGCGCAGGGAAAAATTAATGATGTCCAATTAAAAAAGTATACAATTCAGTAAGATGAAAAAGAAATAGAAGAAAAATGAAATAAGAATACAATTTCCCAATGCCTGCTCACTTCTCGATTTTCCTGACTAAAATATTATCTGTTAAAAGTGAAGGACTTATCTGTTACAATTTAAGGGGAATCCGCTAACTGTTAGATGCAGAGACAATCCTATATTTTCCAATATTCTATATTTTGCTTCCTCATAGAAGAGGCTTTTTTATATGTACGATCGCTATAAATTTTACAATTTGATTTTAAGTATGCTGTACATATGCATACCTAAGTACTTCCTAAAAGAACAAAAAGCTAAAAAAAAAAAACAACGGCATCAAAGATATTTATTTTGATTTTGCGAATTTTATGGGTCCATGAATTTCTATTATATATTTTAATAATCTGTATTATTCAGCTGCATCACAGTGTGTTGATATTTTTAACGGGATCGAGTATCAAATATACCGGTGTTGTTTAAGAAAGCAATGCCGTATACAACGTATCCCAATATCAAATTAGGATCTAGTCGACAAGCCTTTTTCAAGTTTAAAGTGTTTGTGCGATCGCTCCTTACAAATCGAATAACTATTAGTTGCACGACGATATAACAAATCTTTACAAATTCGATACAGGATACACCTGAATCGAAGAAGAAGCGCGGTCGCGCCAAAGGTTCAACGGCCTCGATGAGCGAAGGAACCCCGAAGCAAGAGGCTGCTGGCGATTCTCAGGGCGAGGAAACATCACCCGGCAAGGAAGTTGTCAGTCGCAGCGGTCGTAAAATAAAGCCAAAACGTTTCGCTGACTTTTCGAGCTCCGAGGAAGCTGAGACCGGCGAGAAAAATGGTATGTCAGCGTTTTACGGCACTCGCGCCACTTGCGTAGTTAACATTTTTACACAGATTAACAGGTTCACTGCTCATTTTCGCAAGTACATTCGCAATTCGATTTTTTTTAATCCAACCGGTAACAAATATTTTAACAAAATACCGGACAGTTATATTCCCCCGGTTGAAAATATTTTATTAATGTTTATAGTAGATGTTTTAAGGTGTTTACTTCATACACTTTCTATTTTTCTTTGTGTATGGCATAGATGCATTAATGTATTCCAAAGTTACAAGTCTTGTCGCACAGTGAGCCTGTTAAAAAAGAAAGCGTTAGATAGGTAGTGATAGATTTTTGGGCAGACCGTCAAGTCTTTCGCGTTGAACGTTCTATAGTTACGGTGATGATAAAAAAAATGTTCCAAGGTACGGCCAGCGTAGATCGTTCATCCGTTGCATCGGGTAGTATGAGGGGAGCGGAACATGGCGTGGCATCGTCAAACAATCATCGCCGTGCACTGGTTCCGGAAAGTCAGGAGACACGAGATTTGACGACGAAACAATTGAAAAGAATCGTTCTCTTGGAACAACTAAAACTCATACGTCTGCAGACCGCCCGACTCGTAGATCCGGTGTACAACTAATTGTCTTGTTTGATGAAACTCGGTTATTTTTTCGGTAAAAAAAAAAAAAAATAACGAATGCTGTTTCATGAATGCGGAATATTTAAAAAATGCTCGACAAAACTCGGTTATTTCTCCGTTAAAGAAAATTATTGGCGATTGTTTTTATTTTTAGAAGTGTTACTAGAGTCGTGAAGACATTTGATTAGCGTGATGCGGCGAATACCGAAGAATACTGCTGAATAACGAAAGCAGTTTCACAACTGATGAAAAATGAAAATTACGATTGATGTGATGTCAAAGCTCCCCAGAGGTAAAACAGTTATCTGTCACCGGGTGAACAGGATAAACGTATTATTTGTGCTTAAATGACTATGTTTTCGGAAAAACAAATTCTTGCCCGATATACGAAAAGAGAAGTCTACGGTCTTTCAATTTTATAAAATTACGAAAATAATTCCCTGGAAGGTATTTCTAAAGTTTCCTTGGTTATCGACGATTGCTTTCATGGATTTTATTTTATACACGATTTCGATCTAGACTATACTTACAAATGAATGGACGCACCCGAGCGACTTGTATTTCTATCTCGTTTGTCATATATGATTGTTCTTTTTTTGCTCCGATTGTCGTGGGACAGAAAACTATTTTGTTCCGGTGTGAGGGAAGGGAAATTTGTACGATAGATTTGGGGGTTTTATCTTTTTTACATCACCTGACGACCGACTTGTCCGTTCATCAATACGAGCTCGGATTCTTCTCTCGTTTCCGCTGAAATTTTGACAACGCAAATGCCAAACAAACACTTATTTTATGTATCACATTGCTTTTGTTACTTACGTTTTGTACTAAACATTGAGAAATTCTATTAAAGAAGTAATTGAATGAATAGTTTATCGGCGTCAATGTTGTACCTTATCCAGCGAGCGGTATCAATCTTTTAACACTAGGACGATTATACATGTGACCCAGAGAGTTTCTGACTTCATCCGCATAGTTGAAATGACGACTGTGTATGACTATAAGACGAGTATTTGCTTTATTATTAAAAATTCAATGGTCAAGTGCACATTGAAGACATTCTGCTTCGTACACAATTGTCTGAACAAATGCTGCACATAATGCCCCGAAAATTTAAGAAATTTTAAGTCAAGATGAACTGTAATCACCGGTGGTCTCGCATTGAAACCGACAAAATTTATGTTATCATAAGTTTCAAATCTTTAACATTATTAAATTATAGTTACTTTGGTCCTTCTAGTGTTGATGAGATAATGCTTGTGTTGTAGAAAATACATCGCGGGCCAGAGGCAAGAGTAAAATCGATGAATCGAACGAGAACCAAGCATCCCCGTCCAGCGGGCCGAACCGAAAAAAAACAGGTACAGAGAGTAAGTAATCGGTGTTACATTTTTTTCTGAAATGCAATAGATAACATTTCGCGAGAGTTGTATAAATATGTAAATCACGACAGATTGAAGAATTTCGTGTAAGCTATAAATTGTTTCGCGATCGTTACTCGCGCTGCTGAGTTCATGAATTTTGATTTTTAAGAAAAGAGCGACATTGGAGACGCAACTGGGGCAGAGGATAAATTAAAACCGATAACAACATCCTCGGATGCATCGTCAGCACGATTTCTTCTAGCACGCACTTTAGCCGGGGAATATGTAGGAATTAAGCTAGATATAGACAGACCAAAATCGTTTGACAGCGAAAAGGCTCGTGTCCGATGGCACAACTCGGTCACGAGAAGTGCTATGAAAATGAAGGCTCGACTAGAGAGCGGCGAAATTTTATCGGAACATGTTAAAGATTCTCTAGACTTCAATGTAAATGTTCCAGAGGACGATAAGAAACTCCTCGCCAAGGACGGTGTCATGCAGCGTAAAAAGTACAAGCTCAGGTAACTTGAATATTGTTTCCCTATGATAATACATTTTATAGGTGTTTTATGTTCTATATAAATATTTATGTAGCGTTGTTATATTATAACTTTAAGGCGTATCTGTTACTGAAAAGCGCTGTTACTGAAAGGTATTGGAAAATATGGTTTTGAGAAAAAAACACTCGGAAATTAAGTATAATACCTACGAGCCGGCGAAGAACGTCTCGGTCCATCCCGTTTAGATCACTATTAAAAGGCTGATTTTTCAAATCTCGACTTATAATAACTCTGAAATTGTTTCTAAATAAAAAAAAAAGATTTTCATTTTTGTTTTTTTAAAAACAGGTTGACTTAACAAACCTAGAACCAAAGAAAAACAAAATGTTTTAAATCTTGCTGTAACTTGATAACAGTATCCTTTATGTTACGTTTGTATTGTAGGTGGCTCCGTATAGAATCGCAACTGCTTCAACTGGACGCGCAGATTAAGTCGAACTTGGGCCTGGATCGTGCTGACGCAGACAAATGCTTGCAAGCGATGGACGACATGCTAGCCCTCCCTATTGATCCATTGATGCTCAAAAAACATCCTCACATCGTTGAAACCGTCAAAAGGGTAATGAAGTTCGATTTTAATACGAAAAGAGTTCAGATACAATTATATGATGGGTCTGGCGTGAGACGCTGCAGTGCGAGCGTAGGCTAGCGAAATAGAACTAGAAAACGACAAATCCCTTTTACTTGAAAACGAATGAGGATCGATAAAAAATGTCAACATGTACTTTCTGAGATTCGATGGTTTATAAATGTCATACTTTCGACTGTTTGATTGTCAATATCGGAAAACAGGGAAGACGAACTGAAAAGCCGAACCCTGGTAACTTTGCGAGTCGTCTTATAATAAGTCTACGAATATATTTTAAAAAATGCGATAAACATTAATAATAATCAAATCTATCGCCCGAGTTTTCATAAAAGTTACTACAGCGTCTACTTTCATTTTAATTACAGTTGCGACGGTATATTGGTAACTTGACGGACTGGAAACTTAGCGAAGAGAAAGAGGTACGTTCTCGTGGAAAGCGAGTCAAAAATATCCAAATTGTCTCTATAATCGATGATTATTAAAAATAGAATGCTTTCCATTTATTTTGCAGACTGTATTCAAACAGAAAGCCGAACAGATACGGCAAAAGGCTGAGCATATATACAACAAGTTTAAGGTAAGTTTGAATTTCTGAGCATATCTAGTATGTAATGTAAAGTGATCCAATTGTCTACATTTTTCTGGTTGCACAGGCGATGTTCACTATTCCCGAGGGTCAATCCTTCTGGCAATCTTTCTCGGATCAGGTGGTCCACTTCAAAGAACTGACGAAGGACATGCCCGAAGAAAAGATGTTTTCTCTAATGGCCGATCCAGCGTGTCCCGGTACGTTCATATTGGAATATTCGGTCTTGACACATTTCAAAAGATAGTTGCAAAAAAAAAATTATATTACCAATTTTAATACGAAAATAAAATAAAACATTTCACTTTCGCATGGTCCGAAAATAGTTTTATACCTTTTTCAAGACTTGTCTGGAGTACCAAGAATAACTGGGAGTTATTTCAAATTTCAAAATCTCAATTTTTGTTTTTAAATACAACTCGCTAATAATGTATTTGCCATTTTTGAGACCAAGTGAAAGTGGGGCGAACGACTTGACGCAGAATACGCCCAATATCCATTTTTTATCATCTCAGCACCAGATATGGACGATAATATTTATCCTTCTATCACGTCAAATCGAGAAGTTTTACGAGTTGTATCGACTGTCTTACAGATGCCGCTCCTCCGATGGAGGTGGCCTCGGCCGATGAGAGTGTGCCAGCAGTCGTGACGAGTACAGTACCGGAAGTAGATCCAGACGCGCTCCCAACGAGATGCGCGACACCTGTTGACACTGCCGCCAAGTAACATTCAACATTCTTATCCGATCACTTGAACTTTGACCTGTCTCCTACGATACTGTTGTAACAGAGTGTATCGGACGATTATTATGGATTTAACGATCATTGAAGCCACCGAGGAAAAAGCACAGTTTTTTCCTCACGGCTTTTGTTCATTATATTTTTTCTCAAAACTTATCGACAATATCGCGCGCAGTTATATCGTTTTATTTTAGTTCTCCATCTCCATGCGCGCGTGACAACGATTGAGTCAATTATCATAGGCACTTGGCACTCCGTTCCGAGTCTCGTAAACCTAACGAACGTAAAACTTCTCCCTCTCCGTCACACTCGATTCTTCGATTATCAAGCAATATATAAAGTATTAAGTGGCTCTAGCCTCATTGAATTTTAGCGAGAAGCGATGTAAATACAATCGAAACTTACATAAGTTTATGTAGCTCAACGGGGAAAGTAAACAAAAAAAAAATCTGATCCGAGTGTCGTAGGTGTCGTATCCCAGAGACCAAAGCGTTTCGTCGGTATAATTTATATCACGTTATATATAATTGATGTTTCACATCGTCTTTGATCGAACAATTGAAATTATATTCACACAAACCCTTTCTCATCAGCACCGCGCATGGCCGTTGTTTTTTCGTTGTTTTATTTTCGACACGAATCACGTTTGACGTTTCTCCTATCAAGCACAAAAAAAAGACCATTCAGGGGATCTCAATTTGTGTACCGATAGCGAAAATGTTACTACGATCGAAGTAATTCGACATAAAATGTTTATATGCTGATACAGAATGTCATTTTTATATCCGGAGTGTGAAAACATCGTGAGTCAATGAGGAAGGGAGAGAGATCGGTGCAGTCTTACTAGCTTGTCGACGTATCAACGATAATGTGTAAATAATTAAAGTTATTTAGCGTGAATCAGAAGAAAAAAAATGTGCTCTTGATAATTCGATACTTTTCAAAAAGTATAGCTTCGAAGTTGCGCGGTGAACAGATACAAGGAATGAGAAGTGCAGTTGAAGCGTCGGAGCGTCGTTGACGAAACAAATTCTAATCGGGTAATAATACAGACGCATGTATCTGCGACTATGAATAAATTGTCCAATATTTTTGGTATCGAATTAATTGTAAAAAAAGAAAAAGTGAGTAAAAAGACTATACAAAAATTAATTAGAATTATTCCGGCAATAGTTATAGGCAAGGTGTTAGAGTACCGAAAAGCCCTGATCAATGTTTGATGCGCAAAAACTCTTTGGTGCATCGTCTACGCGAAGATTTGCTCTTGTAGTTGCCATCCGCGACGTCAGATGGCGTTCGGTTACCGTCGAACGATTCGTAATCCCTGAACATCCACTTTGCTAAAGGTTTAAATATATTGGATAATTTTATTCGACTTTAAGAACGAGTACAAAAAGTTACCAAAAGTTTTTTATCGTAAAAAAAACTTTTTTTACTTGATAACTAGCAAACGGATAATTAGCCTCGACAGAACACCTTGCTCTCTCCATCCTACTCCTCGCATCGCAAAATATCTCGTATAAGTCCGAATGTACGATATTGTGACGCACACAACTTAGCGATGATAAATGCGTTTAAGCTAAAAAAAACCTTGTTGATTTCACGTGTAACAGATATTTTGAATAAAAATGTTACGGTTTAAAAAGCTATCACGATTTGCAATTATTAAATATTAACAGTTATCCTGCAGTTTGCTTCAATTTCATTGACGAGACGAAAATCATGGGAGTTCGTCCTAGGCTCGCTTGATCATGAAAATTTCAGAATTTGGTGCTCTACTTTGAATTCTACAATTTTTCACTTTAGACTTGTTGCTGTCAATTGAAACTTGTCACACAGATGAAGAGTGGCCAATCCTGATTGTTTCTTCCAATTTTCGATGAAATGCTTGCAGTCATTACAATTTAATAGAACTTTTATTTTTGTCGAAAATGTCTATTTACTCGCAGGCTCTTAACATTTTTTAATGATTGAACGAAATAGTTATAAACCAATACACTGACACAGACGTTATTACATTTTGGAAGAAAAGATGCACGTGTTTAAAATTTCTGCAATTTAGAATTTGACGAATATAACAAATAATAACTATAAGGATTCTGGTTAAAGAAAATCTTGAGCTCAGTGTCGGGTAGAAACTTTGCACAAATATTGAACAGAGTCAAGGGACTACCGCGATATAATCATATGAAAAGAGATGGACGCGTAGAATCTTTATGAGATTATGAATGTGTCGATAAATGTTATCGGGCATTTTTTTCTCGTTAAATCAGGTTGGGATGTAAAAAAAAATATTTATCCGAAACCATAGCCGTTTTCTTGCGCTTACAACAGAACATCTTTCCCTCATTCCCAAAAAAAAAAGAATTCTCGATTGCAGAGCCAAACGTGTGTGTAAAGCTACGAGTCACAAACAGGGGATTCGTTTTTCTTACTTTTTCTCGACTCGCCCGGTTCCTCTTGAGAAAAGTTTCGTCAGGGTTTGGCGTTCTTTTCTTCGGCTAAACGAGGCCGGTGTACGAGTGTACGCGACTCAACTGTAGCAGATACAGGAAAAGCGACGCAGAGGACATGGACTGTTGGGGTTGGGGGTCGGGAAAGCTTGAATGTGTATCGGCCCGTGTTGTATACCGGGGCATATGACGACAATGCATCGCATATGTTGAGCGTATCATAGCTCGAGCAACAAGCATGTTTATTCCCCTGGCCTTTAGCCTCCCCCCTCCTCATCCTTTCGTTCTCTGGCCGTGCTTCCTGCTGTAACGCTACTCCACCGGGCCATCTCATCCATCGACGCCCCTGGGGTTTTCTGAATCCCTTATTCATAATCCCAATTCAATGCGCTTTGCGAGCTTTTAAGATTTTAGATCCACCGGCTCTCTTTCTCTCGTTCCTCTATAATGCCAGCACGTGAATCTGGGTACTTGAAAAATCGTAGTCGCATTACCGGGACGAGATGGATATGCGTATACATGAAAGGGAGTGCCGCCCTCCCCCTCCCCCTTCTATGATACCGGATAGTGCGGAACCCTGAAACAATACCGGTGTACAATATTGTATACAGTATATTGCTCTAAGCTTTACGCTCTCTCTCTCTCTCTCTCTCTCTCTCTCTCTTGAGTGGTTGCGTTGTTATCTATGAAATTAGTAAGGTTCACGAATAAATAATGAACGTCGAGAAGCTCTTGTCTGGCTGTAGGAATGCGTGATGAGTCTGGGAGAAACGCGGAGATGCCCGAGACTCACGGTTTCGGCGCATAGCGTCACAGGGCATGAGATTATTTCGGAAATATTTCGATATACTAGATGGGGAAAATAAAAATCGTGTTTGATTGTTATGCAACGATACGATGGCAGGTAGGTGTGTCGAGCAAAGACTGATTTCTAATAACTCGATTGTATGCTACTTCATCTAACTTTCGTAAATAAATGTACTTGTTTAATGAATTAATTAATTTATTTATACATATCGGCAAACGGGAAATTTATTGAGAGAGTATGTCGCAGAAATAAGTAATTATATACATAAATATCCGGACGCAAGCTAAAAATCGTATTTCTCGACGTTTTAAATTATTTTAATTGCTCCCACACTAGAGTCATGAATTTCCTCTATGATGAAGCACAATATTTTTGATTGTACGCTTTCATTGCGAAAGAATAATACTCGCGTACCGTATTCTCGAGGAAGAGGGTAGCGACGATATTCCAGCTTTGGAGCGTATCATATCCCTTCGACTGACTGGTAATGACTTCGCCGATCGTACAGCGTCACGCGGGGAGCGGTAATGCGGCCGTAAGAATGTCGCCTTGGGGAACTCGTGACTCGGTATAAGAACACACCGACAGGCATTGGGGTGGGCTTGCTTGCATATAAATTCCAATATTTCGTTTTCAAGTGTGATTTTATACGCGTTTTGCGCTACTCCGTTTTTCTCGAATACCAGTACGTATATAGGGAGAGAGCCGGCGATACCGGCTGGGAGTCTCGACGCCGTGCCGGCCTCGTAAATATTATGAGGGTCGATATAACCGCCTGGGATTTCCTATCCCAAGAGACCGAGGTCCGTGCGAGCGTTTCGTACGACTCTCAACTGTACGTACAGTTCGCGTATTATACGCTTCTCTATTGTTGTTATCCACGCATTCGATTTTTCAACGCGTTACCTTTTTTCACTTCTATGTAATACACATACGCTTCTACAGCCATGGATATCGATGGTCTAATGCCAGAAGGGTACGAGCGTATGGGCCATGCATGTACACAGCCCGTATGGCCTTATGGCATTAAGCCATGGACACACACGTCGCCCAATTACACGTGACTTCCAACCGCGCTAAATGTCCAACTCGCTCAGTTACCACGGAATAACTTATTTTTAGACAAAGTCTAAGTACATAGTCGCTTTTCCACCTGCCCGTTCAATGACGGGAAGTTCCATTTGTCGCATGCACGATTACTATACTACACCTATTGACTCGTATAAAGGACGCTGACGCTAGCGCTGCCTTCCTCCCTCGAGTGTTACATAGATACTCTTGTAAAAGTACGCATACGGACAATGTGTAAACGCTCGTGGGCCTACACGGGTCATTAATATTAATACGCATATCGATTTGCCGCCCCGCGCTCCGAGTGCGAAACTCGAGCTTCGTTTCGCGATTATAGGTTCCGCTTCTTTCGAACGGGTATAGACAAATTTCTATTCGGTTATCGCATTGGATGCGTTGCATTAAAAATGCCGATAAAGAGTATTCTGTCACATCACCGGCAGTGTGGATAGCGTTCAAGTATAGCGGAGAGCGGGACAAAACGGGGCAGTGGGGCAAAACGGGACAATAGGCCAAAACGCAATTTTCCAATAAAAATTTGGACGCCCCATTTCGCCCCATCGATACATCCGGATTTTCTACCCCGTTTTGCCTCAAAGTACCATCTAAAAATTATTGGAAAATTGCGTTTTGCCCCACTGTCCCGTTTTGCCCCGCTGTCCCATTTTGCCCCGCTCTTCCTATATGTAGTATAGCAAGCCCAGTGAGGTCGGTCAAACTTTTCGGTTCTAAACTTTTACAGGGGTAACAGAAACACGTCCCGGCATCAAAAGTTTTTGGGATGATAACGATTATCGTGGTTCGCAAACGTTTGAGCGACGAGGTCGAGTTCAGCATGTCTGCGATTGCCGTTGCGCAAACTTTATGTAACGCGTAAAGTATGCAGGACTGTAACCGCAAGCGTCGTCAACTTTATCTCATTACGGCGTACAGCGGAGGGGTGAGGGTATAAGTACAAGCAATCATAATCCGTACAAACAAGCGCAAACGAGCGTTTGAGCTGTATCGAATGGTCAGGATTGTCGCGGGGTCCCCTAGGTGGTCCCCGAGCGTATACCGGGGACCTGTGGGATATCATCCGACTGCCACTGCAGCTCTCCAAAGTACGCGGATCTTCCCCCCTCTCTCTGTATTTTACCAACTCCCGTCTGCCTCTCTATCGCACCCCTGGTGATTCTTGGTGCGACCAGCCAGCCCCCAATCCCGCCCCGAGCCTCATCCCCCCTGGGTTTTTGGGAGCTCATCTGCCGACAAAAGAGCATCTGCCCGATCGGGTCCGACGCTGGTGCAACCTGTTCGCAAATACTTTACCCTCGGCTCAGCGTGAATTCATTATACGGCTAATATAAACATATTGCCATGCCCTCGTGGCTGTCAGTCACTTCTCCGTCACGGGAGCACCCTTAACCTACCGGGCGTTTCCAGCGACGATCTTCTCTTTTTCTCTTTTCTTTTTTTTTTTCTCATTCCCTTCGACACGAGGACGACCCTCAAGGTTTGATTTTATCAATCAATTTTTTTTAATTTTTTTTGCAATGCTTCTACTTTGACCCTCGCGGGACTGATCGCCCTCGTCGAAGCGTCGAGATTTCTCCGATTATCGGATTTTTCATTTCCAGGAAAGACGATAAGAGACGAATGTCAGATATACGTTCTATCTGACCGAGCTTCGAAAATACACGCCGCGAATCCAATTGGTACGCGACCTATAAGATTTTCAAATTAGTTCACGGGCGCAGTAAAAACGATCGGAAGAATTTATCGTTTTTCCGTTATGAATATCCTTGAGTAGTAATGACGAAATATTAATGCGAATGGGGCACGGAATGCTGGATGAATTTATTATTATTATTATTTGTCGTTATTATTATTGAGATATGCAGAGTTACATTTTTCAAGCTATAAGTTCTCGAATACGTTTGGATAGAATCAAAATCAAAGAGTGGGGATCTCTGCGTTTAATTATTACGCAGATAGCCGCACACACACTTTTCTACACATTTTTTCCTGGAATTAATATTCGAGAAAACATGGGTAGAACATTAAAACGCATTCTTAACGTTATGTCCACTTTCAGAAGTTTGACTAGTCGGAAGAAGTGCCTTCGGTTATAAGATTTTTGGCCATACGTCGATTCGGCCGATTGAAGTTTCGGCAAAATAATGTGACTCCGTGTCTGTGAGAGTGTACGTTAGTGAGAAACTTCAACCGTACAAGGTTATTTAGCAATGGCATTTGGGTTGCCTTAATCGTCAACAGCAAGAAAAGCCTTGAGTGTAAAGTGTGTATTTGACGTTGCTGGAACACTACCACGGCTTGATTCCGTACGGCGAAAGAATGGCTACTTAAGGTCTCTGCCTCGCGACAAGTTGTCCACAGCGAGCTTTAACAGTCTCGTTTTCTCTCAGACTCCCCACTTTCGTTCTTCTACTCTTTTGGTTTCACTCCCTCGCTACCCCTAGCCGTCATCCCCACCCGCATTTGTCGCTCCGCTGTGGAAACTCGGCGTGTCACCACTTTATACTCTCGTTGCATCCGTTTTTATGTGAAAACATTTTTACCGAGACTCTACGCCAAAAGTGTCCTCCAAACCCGTTATAGTCCTATTGAAAATTGAGTAAAATGGACGAAAATGTCCTAAAAGTTACGGCCGTTACTAGAAATTGAGTGAAAAAATGCCAAAAGGCGAAAGGGCCATTATTCGAAATTAAGTTCAATTGCCAGAAATGTCATCAAAAAGCGTTACGCTCCTTAATAAAAATTAAGCAAAGTAGCCAAAAGGACAATAAAAAAGCGTTCCGGACTTCACACAGTTACGAGTAATTTCCAGTAGTTGTCACACGCGATTCTTTAGTGCGTACACTTTGTAGATTAACTATTGTTTTCTGGGTTATCTTCTCGTTCCAATAGCTTTATCCAGTATTGTTCAAATATTTTCGGATCGATAAAAAACCCGAAATGTATTAACCTGTGACAAATGAACTTGTACCTTATTTCATAGAAAAGCTGTAAAAAAAAAAAAACATTAACCACCCATTGTCTTTCTCTACATCGCAGCGTGCAAGTACATAAGCCCGATTGGACACTGTCTGTGGTCAGAATACCTCGTGTAGCACAACCCTATAAAACCTATCAAAGCTCCACAGTGTAGAATAAAGAGATGAGGATAGTATGAGAGGCTTCCGGTCGGATTTATTATCCTTCAATGGAG
The DNA here is from genome assembly GCA_964017025.1 of Stenichneumon culpator. Taxonomy (NCBI): domain Eukaryota; kingdom Metazoa; phylum Arthropoda; class Insecta; order Hymenoptera; family Ichneumonidae; genus Stenichneumon; species Stenichneumon culpator. The sequence goes on along the minus strand of OZ024779.1, from coordinate 10,032,713 downwards.
TTAGACCGAGAGTACAAGGAAAAAGTATCGGGACCGGAAGCTACCGCGTTGCTACGTCGGAGGAAGGGAGACGGGAGGAATCGGAGCCGCCGGTCCTCGCGTGGAAACGCACGAGGGCTGCTGCGCTCTCGGTTCGCTGTAGTCCCTCCATTTTGTCTTAACGCGTCGCACGAGGGTTGCCAGGCAACAGCCCTTACGCTCTATTCATTTATAATTCAACAGCCAATGCGGGCCACGCGGGTCCCCGCACCCTCGCTCGCTCATTCGGCTTTCTCTGTCTTTCACCCTCGGTCCGTTTATCCCTCTCCATCCTCGCTATATCCTCCGCTCTCAAACGCCGGAACGGCGCCAGAGCGCACGCACCCACGCACTCACGCATCCTCTCCGCCTCATCCACGGCTACCCTCATACCTTCTCCTGCGTTTTCCCTCCCATCCGCATTCTCGTTCACCCTTTTCGCCATTCTCCATCTCACCGAAGCTTCCCAACACCGTCGCTCTATGCCTTTCGCTTCCACTCCTCTTCACCCCAAAGTACCCGCGCTTTTGTACTCAACTGTATGCTGGATATATTGTATACCGCAGCATCCAGCAGCGGCAGCGGTTGTTCCTCCACCCCCGAAAATATCCCGTAGGCGTACGCAGATATAAAAAAGTCGTAACATACCCGGGCCAGCATTCGGGCTTACCGCCATCCGATGTCTCGGCGCGGTCCAATCCGAATCTCTCCATCTCTGTATCTGAGTCGGTATAAAGTTTCTCAAGCGCTTGGCCTTCACCAAGCAGCAACAAATTCTTATATCTCCATGCCACTCCATCGTTTGTGACAATTCTTGCACGAACGACAACACTCCCAAGAGTCTTCATTTTCCTAGCTCGGTCACTTTACTGATAAATTTTGTTCGATGCACTCGTACGTCCGAAAGCCAATTTTGACATAGTGAAATTTACTTTTTGCCTCCTACACAGTCAAAAAAGTTTATACTTTTTACTACAATTCATTGTCCATAAACTTTCACAATTTTTCATCTGTTAATTTTCCGATTGCACCATCCAGCTCTAGTTTTACAAACAACAGTACAAACTTAAATTGTCAATGACACAGGAATTAAAAAGACAGGTTTGTATATTCAAACCTGAAAAAAGAGTTTGTCACTAATTTAACAACATGATTTTTACGAAAATTCATATTCCCATTTTACGAAATTATTTTTTACTGTCTGAAGACGTTAGAAATTAACGATTTATCTTATAAGAGACAAAACCAATAGAGATACCAATTCTGCTTGGTACTCTGAAAGTTAATCCCAACGTCAACGGAGGAATTATGGTACTGCATCGCGGCCGTGGGTTAGTGAATATATGTATATGGTATACAGTATTACCCTATGGCCCGATTTTCCTATCCCTTGAATCCCCTTCAGCCGCGACGAGCGAGCAGGCAAACCCCCTTCAACTCTCTTGTGCTTCTCGCTCTCGGATCCTACACCGTCTGCCGCCACCGCGCACCGCACCATCAGATGAACCACCCCCGTATAGTCAGGCCGGTGAGCGAAGCGAGGAGTTGGCGTCCCTAGCTCACTCGCCTCATGCCGTATTCATGGTTCATTATCATAGCGAATCATGGCCCATCAGCTTTTGATTGTCCGCCGGCGTTGTTAGTCCTAACTAATGCGACTGGAGTGACCACGACGATAGCTCCTACGGAGCCTCATCCTGTAACTCCCATCGAGATTCTATATCCTCTTTGTCTTCTCTTCCTCTCGATCGCTCTCCCTATGCAACTAGTAATGCAACTGCGTGTGCTTTATAGTTTTAGCTGCTGCATTTTTTAAATCTCTGCCAATGTTTTCTTTGCTATGTCCCATTTTTTATTATTCTTTTTATTTTATTGCATTTTATGTTATTTATGGAACCATTATTCCGTATTATCTGCCTGGTCCTTTTTGTTTGCTGCAATTTAGTAAATTGCACGGTTCTCTTAAGGGATTTTGGTCCCCGAGAACTCAATAAACATCTCGCTCCCTCTCTCTTTCTTTCTCTCTCTCTTGCCGCACGTATTTTCTTTTTTTTTACTATTTCTAAAATCGACGCAGCTACCTAACTATGTTATTATTAAATCACTTTTAATATCATCTTCATTACGTCTCCTGGTGAATAAAGTTGGAGGAAATACAACAGAGGCGGCGTCTTGGTGAAAATGATAAGAGTGGTATTTTTCCGTAGCTTTTGATCACTTATTTTTAACGCTAAACAGCTTCCGATTGTCGATCGAATTTTTTTTTTGGAAATATGAAGCTTGGGCTTTAGCTAAACGGCTCAGAATTTCGGTTGAAAAAGAGAGTTCTAAGTTGTCAACATTGTGGAGTCCCATATATTGGCGTGCTTATATTCGGGTCCTTCAATTTGCCGTATGGACACTTGAAAAACGGGTTACACATAGTAATTCGGCATTAATCGAAAACTTCTGTGACCATACATTATAAGCGTCAATGACGGCAAGTGCCAAAATGATATTTAATTGAAAGTAACCCATAGCAATGATAATACCAGACCGTGACAAACAAAGAAATTGTAGGATGCAGATACACTGGCTTTGGTTGGGAATTGCGCGATTCCGCTCATCCTCATTGGCCGATAATTTTATGGGGATTAGGTTCGAGAGGTATTTATTTGCCGTCAACTATCCACACGGTACTAATAGGAATACAAAGCATCTTTTTGGGTCACGTTACTAAACCAGATATTTCCCTCGGGATCCATCGTTAATCGTGGATTAAAAATGGCATCGACCAAATTACGTCCGAATTATGGTTTTCACATGGTATGAATACAGTAATTGCGAAAGTATAGCATATGAAGGGGAATTTTTGAATTTCAAAATTTCGAAATCCATTTCATATGCTATGAAACCTGTCCTGCCGAAATGATAGCATCCGGAATAGAATTTCCTTCTGCCGAAATCCATTTCGTATGCTATGAAAACTGTCCTGCCGAAATTATATCATGGCTTTTCCATGGTAAATCCTAATTTTACGCTATTTAAAAATAAATCGTAGACATTTTAGAGAGGTACGAGGCCTTACAAGACCTTTTTTCGGACATCATCCGTGCCTCACGTAACACTCAAATTTCTACCAGGGGAGAGCAGCTAGGAAAGGGTTTATCACATTACACACTCAAAATCGTACAGTCTATTTTTCTCAGTGTCCCACTCACGAGTCTTTGTGCATATTCCTTGTTTACATACGATGGATCCATTCTGCTTCCTTTCCGTACTTCAGCATGTAATGGCATAAGCAATCGCGTATCGTTGAGAAAACCCAAAGAGCATAGAATGACCTCTAGAAGGGAGATTACAGCTACAGTCGGATGACGATCCTTAGTGCATCGCTTCCTCAGCGATTCCAACATATTTTTCTTGTCTCTATAGCAAGAAATGGAGAAGTATTGTTACTGGGGAAGAGGCACATGTCACGTTTGCGCGTATGATTTTATTTACATCAAGCACGAACCTGGTCTCGAAGTATTTTTGTTACTCTCTTCAATCTTTCTTGTGCGCACGACATATAAAGAGAACTTAGAATAATCAAAGCCACAGTTCGATTCTTATACACAGCGGCGAGACTCTTTTATAATATAGAGAGATACGTCGGGTATTTTTGACCCGTCACTATCTTCAAACTAACCAGCTGTACAGTATGATTAAAAAGTCCGAAAAAATAGTGAAGTAATCTAGAAGCGTTGTTTCTTTGATAGCTCAAACAAAAATGTGATGTCTGCAAAAAATATATTTGCTCACATCTTTACCAGCATTTTTTAGCACTAAGATGGTCGTCAGACAACCGCGATGAAAAAAAGACGTCCCCTTCTTGCACCGGTGCCCCATATAACTCCAACTTTCCGCCGTTCGATTGAGGAGCGACGACCAATCACTGCTTCATGATCGTTACCCAGAGTGGCAAAATTTGTTTGCAGGATCTCGTAAGTATGTACCTTCAAGTCTCGACACAGAAGACACAGAAAGCAAGTTCGGGAAGAACGAGAGACGCAGTACCCAATTCCCTTGACGGACTGCCGAACCTCCGGAGTCTGCGAGAGAGCTGTACAGAGATCGATAACCAGGTACCAGAAGGGAGAACTCCATAGCCTCTTCGAAGATCGGGGCAAACTCGTGAAATTGAAGGAGAAACGTTTTAGACGTATCACGCGGATAGACGTAGACATGGAAAGAGAAAAAGATATATATAGGAAAGGAGAAATAGCAGAGAAGCGAGCGCGTGAAACTGGTTAGACGGCGTAATCAAATTGGCGCCTCGGACGAACGCCGAGAGCTGTAGATGCTGCACTAGCTGCGACCTTTTCCCTCACCTTCTGGCATCTCTCTCATTCCTTCCATTTCACTGTTTCCCGTGTCTCACCTTCTCATGTCTCTCGACGCTTCTCTACATCTTTCGCCTATGTGTCTCCCAGCACGCTTTCTTGACTCTCTCTCCGCCGCACCACCGTCTCGCAACTCGACCGCGGTTGAGCATTAAATATTAAAGCCGAACCCAATTTGCGTGCAAAGGGCGTTCTTGGCGGAAACTGCTGCCGAGGCCCACTTTTGCTCGTTTCACCCACGCCATGTGAATTCCGAAAAAGCAATGGTACGAGTGTCCCAGTTTCTGACCTTTTAGGTCCAATTCCTGACCACTTAAGCCTCGCGGTATTACGACTTTTTGCTCTTCTTTTTGGCTTTTCAGTATATCAAGCTGGGCAGGCGATTTTGCTTAATTTTTTTTATTTTCCCTGAAAATATTTCTCTTTATTTCCCCATTTTAAATTCCTTTACAGGTTTTCGTTATACTATGTACTTCTTTTGTACATAATAAATTCCGAGCATCAAGTTTCCTTTACCACAATTAGAACGGTAGTTTGAAACGCGAGAAGAATCTATTTAAACATGTAGGATAAAATTGGTGAATATGATCCAATTTGATTAGCACGTAAATCAATGTTGTAGGGACTGCTTCATATTTTGTTCCCTTTACCTTATCTAATTTGAGCGGAAAAGTTCGAAGGAAGAGTTTGTTTGATTTTATTGCAATCCGCATCATGCGTTTTCTCCGACATTTTATGAACAAATGTCTGTGGTAGAAATTACAGAGCGCTAAATCGGATACCAATAAGGTCATGAAATGTCAGAATCTTATCAGAGCCTGACGTAATGCTAGAAAATTTCTATCAGGGTTATAAATGACCTTTATTAAAACATGTTTTTATGATCCACTTAAGATTGACCGCGTTTCGTTGGTGTGAGACTGTTTTTACGACCCTTTACTGCCAGAAATGATAATGGAGTGAGAGAGTTTGAGTGCTCGCAAAATAGAAAAAATCGGTAGTGCAAAGCTCATCCCACTCGATAGAGGATGTATAGTATAGAGCAGGGCATGCCACTTGAAGGACAACCCTAATGGGAATAGGCAGAGCGTGGGCTCCCAGCAGCAACCAGGGGATGGGTTGACAATCCTCTAATTACTTTAAAGTAGTTTCCAATTCCCCGGCTAGCGTCTCGTGTCGACGATCGGACGAACCGGCTGGGATTCAATGCGAGGGGTTGATCTTGCTTTTAAGGAGGGGTTAAACATTTTCCAAGAGCTTGGACCTTCAGTTCTCACGGGCTACCTAGATGAGGAGCGTAAAAGGGGTCGATCTCGTTGGAAACAAGAATCTTCACTTTGCAATAAAGCATCTCTATAATATATCTCAGCCCTGAACGAACTCTCGAAGTATAGATAAAATTTCCACTGCGTACTCAGTTTGCCATTTCAAACATTAACTGCACGTTATTAACGATGTATCAAATTTTTCAATATTTTAAACCTCGGACAAGACTCGAAGACGCATCACATAATCACTGCCACAGGTCCATTATTGAGGAAGACCAAAAAATGGTGGCTATCAGAGAGAGGCCCGGCTCTGTTTCGACTCCGCCTGGAGGGATTCAAGACACTCCTCGATCAACACAGTCACGAAATGGAATTCAAAAGTAGGTATTACTAGTGCATTCAATCTCCACCACTGGGATCTCCAGACCTGTATGTACGACCGCGGTTTCAGATTTCAAAATAGAATTTGGAAGAAAAGATAAGCCTGCGACTTCAAAAACTAAGGCACATGCCTCTTGTATCAAGGTGCAAGCATTCGATATGCGGCCCTTGATTCTTCAATTTCGTCATAGCTTATAAAGACGAATCAAACCGACATACTTTATTGAAAATAGCTTTAATAAATTTTTACATTGCTTAAATGAATCACTCGACAGAGTCATCGATCACTGAAAAAGTCGAGAGATTCGCAGTCAAAGAATCGGCGATCGGGAAGGTCTGTGGTCAATATCTACGGGATCTCGCAGCAGCTTCGAAATAGAAAGAGGAAGCGAGAGAGGATGAGAACAAGAGGAAGGGGAGGAGGACGTTGCGGTGGCAGGTGACGGCGTGTTGCGAGCTGCATAATGAATAATGCGCGCCGAAGCCGAACCGCACAAGCCGTTTCCTGTCCTTCCACTTGGCTGACTGAATGACAGGGCACGACGGTGTCTAGGAAAAACCGCTGATTGGCTGCACATGCTCGGGCAGAGGCACTCGGCTCGTTCCTCGTCGGCCTCTGTGCACCCTCCCTACGTACCTACTGTAACTAACGTCTCCCCCGCATGCCTCGTACATTGGCTTCGGATAGAAATCGAATACCGCTAGCAAGCTCGGCTCGATCCTCTTGATCTACGACCATCGATAGCGGGCGATGCATTTTTTATTGGGGTTCGAGATTGACATGAAAATTTCCGAAAATTCTTCGTCGTTCAATGCACCTTGGTGCGTAACTAACTGTCCTTTAAGCGTTGGTGATTGATCAATTAAATCATTAAACCGTACCAACTTCATTTTTGACAATTATGCTTCCAATGACCGCAAGATTCATATTCAATTGATCACATCTAATTGATCAGTGTGTTGCTCGTGCGCATAGAACATGGTAACGAAGAGCCAAACGATGGACTGCCGGAAATACATAGATGGCAGAGTGGCGGTGGCAGAATCCCGTCCGCGGCCTCGCGATGTCGTTGCTTCGCTGCGATATAAATTATAATTAGCAAAGCCTGTAATGCCCTTTGAATAAATAATCTAGGAGCAGGGCAGCACAGCGAGAGAGCAACGTGAGTGGGCAACTGACGGCGCTGTGTTCCCGCTGCCCGTACATTTAAGTTAGCCATGGTTCGCAGCTCTCCGATTCTCCGTTTTGTCCGTTGAATCAAAATTTTCAGCAACCCTGAAGTCCAGAGAGCACTTCGCGTCGCATGATTAATCGGTGACGGTAATCTCGAGAGTGTAATATATACGACACGCCCAAATTCACCGTCTGACTAATTCGAAGCCGCGCAAAAGGTACGCGCGGAGATTAAAAGGGTAATAATCAAATACTCGCTCATCCTCATTTCTCTGGGTGCTTAATTCTCGCCTCGCGTCCCCCATCATTTCGGAAAATGTATATTCAACGTCTCGGTAATAGAATGCCGGCGTGGTATGGGGGAGGACGAACGGAAAAGCAGCGACCCCGTACCAGGCTCTGTTAAATATAATCTGGCGTAGTGTTTGTTACTTCTTACTCTGCCGACGCCCCGGCCTACACCGCACCCCCCCTGGCAACAACGTACTACGCAGTATGAGAGAAACTGTTCGGTCGGGTAGGAGGTGCTGGTTCTGATACTGCGGAGATCCCAGCTTCCCTGGGCTCATCGGCTATAGGCCGAGGCAGGCGAGGAACAAGGGGTTAACCCGCTGCATTATTCACTTGTTCATTATATATGAATAAATTTTCGAGTAATGCCGAGATAAAGCTGCCAAGTTTTGGCTACTTCTGTCTCTCTCTCTCTCTCTCTCTCTCTCTCTCTCTCTCTCTCTCTCTCTCTCTCTCTCTCTCTCTCTCTCTCTGCCTCTCCACTCTGTCCTCTCTCTCCGTGTCTTTCGTAATCCCACCGGCTTCTTTCTCGCACTCCCGCCAAGCGCATTCGTCTCACCCTTCCGTTCTCCTCCCTCTTAATATTCATCAGTCCACTGTCACGCAATACCGTTATCCTCATCTTCTTCTTCTTCTTCGAGTTTTCCGAGAGTTACGTATCATGCCCTAGATTAATAATTAATGAACCACTGGCTGGCTGAGAATCACGACCAAAGCTCGGAGAAATTCATCCGGCTCGAACATCAGGTACCTTGTCTCCGTCGCCAGGAAATTCTTTGGAAATAATGTTTTTGCAGCGTTGATGAAAGGCAGCGAGGATAGTCTTTCATTGCAAGTCTATGAAACTCCGGTGAATCAAGTCGGACGACGATTTGTCGATGGAAGATGGATTTTTTTTTTGTTTTGTTCGATTCTTCGAAATATGTATATCCCTTCGTAAGAACTTTGCAAGTTGAGCGTATAATGGAATGGATTATAACGTTTCACGAGCGGGATCTACAGAGTGCCGCGCCAAAATAAATCCGTTTCCGATACCCTTTGTAATTTGAGATGATCGGCTTGGCATGACCCGGCCGTCACAACAAGGAATACCCATCCTGACATTCAGCCAACTCTGTTTCCTGCTGTCACCAGAAGTATCAGCAAAGGTCTGATCCCCGTGGGTCTCCGGCCAAGGATGTAGTGTGCGAGAGGCACGAGAGAGAACAAAATAAAGACACAAAAAAATACTCCGCAGCAAGCCCAGGATTGACTAGTATCGGCGGCTCTGTCGCGCGTGGCTTTTCCGGATGTGAGGGGGCAATGTAAAGGTGGAAAGGGAAAGAGGAATCTGTGGAGAACGACGCGGCACAAAGCCGACTAATGGATGTCCACTCCCTGTCAAAGATACCTCCGTCCACCTGCTTAATCCGCCCATGAGGGGTAGAAGCACCCTCCGGCGAGCAGCTATCCTTCCTTCACTATCGATGATGCTCCATCCAGCCTTGTTCAATTCAAAAAAAGAGCCCACGCAACCACTCCATGTACGGATTCCCAATGGAAAACAGACTGTACGCTCGCCAGAAAAATTCATGAATATCGGCGAGATTCAAATGATATGATGTATTTGAGATTTTTAATAAATTCATCGTAAATTCACATTATTTGTCCATTGATCCACCGAAGTTTATCACCCACTTTCCGCAACAGGCAGTATCAAATTATGTCCAATTATATTCCATGGTGAGAGATGAAAAAAGGGATTTTTTTATCCGTTTTTTTTTATACGAAAAAAATTACAATTTGAAGTATCGACACGTAGCAAAAACGTAAAAAATTAAAACTTAAGTACCAAAACGTTTTACTGTTCGGCCAGTTCTGCGCGTTCCTAAACGCAAGAGAGGACGGGAAGTAAATTGATAACTTCAATTCGTGGACTCATGAGCAGTCGGGGGTGTCGAATGATATTTAAAATCACCCTAATCATCGTACGAGACCTGAGAAAAATTCATGCTGCGATGACGGTGAGCATTGGTCTGCCTTATTTTAAGAGTCCGAGTCGCAAATAATAATATTAAAAATCCGTGCCGTGATTTGTCGTTTAGCAATGAGTTACGCGGAATATAAACCTCAAGACCCCCAACGGTAACGGGGCTGCTTTGATAACGCTGTAACAGCAGACGATGCATTTTACAAGACGATGTGAAGAAACAGAGTGCACTATTCATACTGAGTCAGATCCTATTGTTCACCAACTGTACCGGGTTATTTCCTTGGATTCACATCCTTAATGTATTCTTTAAGAACAAAATTTTGTCTCAAACACGATCGAGGGCAACTGTAAAGCTAGATAAAAAGCGAAAAGGAGCTTTGCCCTTTCTAAGAAAACTTGCACCGATATATGACGAGTTTAATAATTAATCTGAGTGGCTTGGTCTCGGTTGACAAAAGTCCATTGTCGTGGGCGTACGAATTGTTTGCGTCCCTCGAAGCAGCCTCGACAAGGACGAAGAAATAAAGCTCTCGGGAAGTTCTGTCTTAAGGATTTCACAAAACGCGACGTCCGATTTCTCGGTTCGACGCTGCGTCCTATTTTCTCCGTGAAACGGATATCATCACTGTTCCAACTACTGATTCTATGTCCGAGAAATCGATAATTCACTTCCGTTTGTGGACGAGATGATGGTTAAGGCTCGATCGAACATACGAAATTGGATCAGCTTTCGGCGCTCGCAACCTCACGAACACTGGTAGCGATTTATAGGGACATTTTTATTCTTCCACAGTCGAGACGCGGTCCCGTTGAGATTTTATGTCGAGTCAACATAATTTATTCGACGAAGAAATTCTTCTGGAGCGATAGAATTAGAAGTCGAGTTCTCGTTCAGACTGGTCGTATCCAGCGGGTCGATCGGATTGACCGACATCGATGCCAGAACTGCTCCAAAGGAGAATAAGTTGTGGGCAGAGCGTTTGGTATCGGCGGTAACGCACGTCGTACGGAATGCGACAGGATCAGCAAAGGAGACACAGGTTGCCAATTCCGTGGACACTGCGGGTGTGGGACATTCGACTGCTGGACCGGTCAATAGAACTTTGCTGTATTTGCGGACGGAAATCAAAGCGGGTCACTTAACAGTGTAGACGGACGACGGGAGAGACGCCGAAGGGTGAGATAGGGAATTCGCGATGGTAGCAACTGTGGATAGCGAAGGCCCGAGAACCAACGAAGCAAGACCAAAGAAGGACGGGAAGAACGAGAAAAAGATGTGGAGTAAAAAAGATCCAATCGAAATAGCTATAAAATCGCTGGAGAAGAAAAGAAATGGGCTTGCAAACATTTGAATCAGTACGCGCGAAATCATTACCGGGCAAAAAAAATTACCAAAAATGATAGTCATCCAGTGTGATATAAAAAAAAGGAAACAAAGCGTAAGAAGAAGTAGGAACTGTAAAAAGTGGTGATTTGGAGTTAGAAAACCGTTTGCAAAGAAGGCATAGCGAAAGGGTCAGTCGAGTTCGACGTCGAAAGTGGAGAAACGCCGCACCGGTCAGACAGCTAGTCGAGTCAGGTGGAGATAGCGGCGAAAACATAAGAAGCGCAGAGAGCAAAGCAGTTCGGGAGGCGGCGTGAGGCGATGGCGTTCAGTTCTCTCACTTTCACTCACTTCCTCCCTGCCTCGGTCTCTCTCGTCCTCTCTTTTTCTTTCCTAATGTCACGCGGCTCCATACCTAGAAAAGAACGCCTTAATCTTTCAAGAGTATCGGCTAGCGCGATTCCCTTGGCGAACCGCCGCCGCCACTTCGATTGCTTCTCTTCGAACTGTGCGATCAGCCCCTCCTCCACTCTGCGAGCCCCGTCCATTTCAGTTTTCTTCGCGACGAGAGTCGACCGTCCCGATTCAAGTTAGCCAAGATTTTTCCAACCCCACTATAACTCCGATCGAGGAAGAAGCTCATAGAACGGAAAACAGATTTTTGTTGAGGGACTAAGGAAACGCTCACGTTTCTTAAGGTTCCCGTTAAAACTCGACCGAGCCGCGGATGCGAGAAAGATAGCGTCTTGACTGATTTGCTTATCGTCTCCGAGATAGGTAATGTTTCGTGCAAAAACAAAAGTGGCCAAAGTCGAAAAATTTATTTGATATCTCAATTTTAAGTATCCTATTTATTAGATATATTAAGATTTCGTTTGTACGTGCAGTCATATGAGCATGAAATTATTTAGTTGCGGTGAGTAACGCTCAGAGCTAAATTTTTATAAAAATCTTATTCGCACAAATAAACGTTTATTGCGTTGAAATAAACGTTCTTCCAAAGTACCGATTTTTTTTTCAACGTAACAAACCTTTTCTCTGGATGTACTAAGACTCTAAAATTTTCGAGAAAACAAAAAAATAAATAAGTATGTCAAAATTACAGATCGCGTGAGCGCTTATACCTACTCTCAACCGGCTATTACCGGCGCACCGATGCGCTCTTACAGAGTAAATATTGCATTGCCTCCAGTAGCGTAAACCATCTGTACAAAGCCGGGCGCACTGACAAAATAAATCAACGATCAGAACAATGATGCAAAAGAAAAAAAGAAACAGACAGCGAAAGGACAATAAATTCTATCAGAATGAATTACCTTAAAAAAAAACTAGATTGTTAATAAGCTGAGGTGGACAGTACAGGGGTCGGGCGTATCGAATCCGGGGTTAAACCTCGAACCGGAATGGTATGGGACGGTCCGAAGGGTTGAGACTCTCGAGGGATCGTGCCGCGGGGGGCACGACTTTTTGTATTATACGGAGATTATCAACCTGCCGGGTCCCGGCGATCTGAACGGGGTGAAGAGAAAGTCCGTAGCACTGGATGGCAATGCTGTTCGAGGGGCTCGCAAAGCGCTCAGGGGGTGACTAGGTGTCCCGGCCTTGTCGGCGAAGAGGAATAAAGAGAGAAACATGGAGATGAGGAACAGTGGAAAGGGAATGGAGCGCAGAACACGGGGTGCATGCAAGCACGCACGCGGTCGGTCCCCATGGGACGGGGCTCGCTCTTTATGCTCGATATAATACCGCTCTCAAAACATACACACTTCGCTAACGCGCTCCTACTTCTGCAGCCCGAGCCCCGCGCCTTCGCTTTCTCCATCTACCGCTGCTCTTCATCCCTCGTGTGTTTTCATACTCTGTCCCGCTTTTGCGCCCTCCGTACGCATGCGGCACGAACCACCCTTAGTGGACACGGAATTATGGACTCGGGCGACAATGCTGCAGTACCCCGGCATCTATTGCGAAATATGTGTACAGTGGAATTGTCCGTGAGTTATAAAAAAGTTAGCCATCCCGGTTTATAAAATTTCTCTCGGATTATGTTCATTAAAGTTGAAGAATACTGACTAATGTACTTGAGGCGAAGTAAAATAGCGCAGTAGCGGAGACACTGGCACGGGGACACTCACACGGGGATGCTTACACGGGGAGACCCACACGGGGACACTCGCACGGCAACACTTACACGGGGGCACTCACAGCGCAACACTCAGATGAGGAAAATTAATACGGGGATAATCGCATGAGGACACTCACATGAGAACACCTAAACACGGATAATCACACGAGGCACTCACATGAGAACAACTAAACAAGGTTAATCACACGAGGCACTCACATGAGAACACTCACACGTGAATATTTACACAGGGTAACTCACACAGAGACACTTATCCGGGGATCCTCAGATGGGGACACTCACCCGAGGATACTCAGATGGGGACACTCACCCGAGGATACTCAGATGGGGACACTCACCCGAGGATACTCAGATGGGGACACACCCGAGGATACTCACACGGGGACATCAACTCGGGGATACTCACACTCGGACATTCACCCAGGAATAATCACACGGGGACGTTCATCCGGGCATACTCAAACACCAATCTTGTCACCTATGACAGCTTCATAAGACCCTTGAGAGTGAGGGATATCTCCCCGCAACTCATTGGTTATGTGAACTGTGACTGTAACTTCACTGTATCGTACGTACGAGTATGCGCATATTGTACAGATATAAGAAAGGGCGCCGTGTTACTGCTATTCGGCTTGACAATAGTTGTCGGGCGGCGCAAGCGTGCCCGAAAGTGTAAGTTTACGCCCATGAGTAAGTGTATGAACTGCTACTACTGTTTCTGCTGGCTTAGTAGAAGTTCAAGTTGGTGAAGTTCCGGAAGAGCCAGACAAACCCACGAAAGGGGGTTGCTTCAGTGTGTACGTGGCACCACACAAAACAACCCAACAGACGAAAGTTTTAGACGTGAGAGTTCACGCCGTATCCGCTTCAACTGTGTGTATCTACTTTCACAGGTTTGAACGTGGATCATGGTTGTCGCTTCTTCTTGTATGCTACACGCTATACACACTAACCCCAGAATCTAACTCCCCGGTGTCGTACCTTCTATAATCCCTCCGCCCTTCTCTTCCTCTCTCTCTCTCTCTTCTTTCTACAGCTTTCGCTCGCTTCCGTCCACTTTCCCAGCACGCTCTCATTCAGGACCCAGCGAGGGGCACTCAACTTCTACATCTCCTGTGAAACCATTGTCCCGTTCTATCGCTACTAATTATAAGCGGCGATTCTCCTACCTTCCATTCCTTTGTTTTACACGCGAAATTGATTTATTTCATTATTTCTATTATTTAAGGGGAAAGTGTAGTGAATTCGACATGTAATTGATAGTTTTTATAAAAATTTGTAGTTTCCCGATGAATGTCAATGAAATCGTTAAGCGTCATGAATTTGATCCAAGTGCTAGATGTAATAGCAAACATTGTGCAGCATTAGTCCACTCCCGTGCCAAATTTGAACTCGGTACCTCCATGTTTACTCGCATTAGACAGTTTTTAGTAATTAAAAAAAAATCGAAATCTAATAAAATCTAATTGTTTGAATACATTTCGGCCAAATTCAATATGTCATATTTATTTTCAGTTTTATGAAGATAGCTCAACATTTAGCAAGTTAAAGCGTCGACACGTAAAATCTTCATTTGGTCTTCAATCTTCGTGAAAACTGCGCTAAACGAAGAAGCGTGGCCACTCTACTAGTATACCAAGTGCATTCTTGCATCACGTATTAATTAAACATTTATATTCGCGTTCTTCCGGAAGAATCGGTAATTTCTTACTTACGGTTACCATTGCTTACTTTTTTTTTTACCAAAGCACATTTATTACTGTACACAAATCGATCATTAACAAACTTTCATATCAGATGTACAACATTCGATAAGGCGCAGAATTATCTTGAACATACATTTTCCGGCAGTCAGGACCAAACGCTGATAAAATCCTTGTGAGGTTTCGAGAGCCCGATCAGAATCTGACTGCTATTTTTTACTTGCTATTTTCTACTCGGAGAATTGAGTCGAGTTGTGCTTGAAAAGTTGAACGAATTCATAGTTCCAACGAACTCAAAGAGCTGTGTAATTACGGTGATAATTGGGCAACTGGTGCAGATAGAAATACCGTCTCCATATAATCGCTTTCGATTTTTCAAATGCAAAAGTGGTTTCGAGGAAATCTTATATCACTTTTACTCCCGTAAATTGAACCGTTATGTTCTTCAAATGCTTCGCAAGAATTAAGAGCGTCGAGGCAACGTTAAATTTAAGCTGGAACTCGACGGGTTCTACATAAAACTTGCGATGTTACTTCATGAGAGCCAGAAGAGCAATGAAGCATTCACTGCCCTCATTGCCTTGCGTCTGCATCGCACCCGTTTAGTAATCCCGGACGTTGGCCGGGAGTTTGCAAGGAATATTTAAGTCTCCGCTAAGCTCGCCCGGATTAAGCCAAGGCAAACACCTTGATTAGCGAATACAAGCTGCTGTTTTTACTGACAGAAAGCCAACGACGACGAGAACGACGACGACGATGCTTTGGCGTCCTACAACCGAGCAATTAGCTTTTCCGCGCCGCCACTCCCGCTTTCCGATCCCCGCAGGCATTAACGATTCTCCCGCAAGACGCTGTAGTACTTCTAATAGCGATATCCCCTAGCTTTTGCGAGCTCCGTAAAATGAAATAATTATTAGAAGAAGCCGTGCCACTGCGTTGTGTTATGTTTATTACAATGCTACCTCCCTTAAAAACTGAACTGTGGAATATTGCGAGCGGAATCGACGCGAGAAATACATTGAAATCGTGAATAATGTTCTCAATAGAAAGAAGCAGATAGAGGGATAGCGAAAAGACTGCTCGTTAATATTACAAAAACTTTATTGAGCGAATTTTCTGGTATAGTATGATTTTCGTTGAATCTGAATAAGGCATATCGCAAATCGAAGTTCTAAACATACATTCCGAACAAGCGTCGCGAAAAGACCCTCGATCATACCTACTGAACTGACAAACGCAATTTGGTTGCATTTGTGTCGCATAATTTACCGTCGTTACATAGTTTCGGTTACTTGCTGATCAAATCGCGTGACATATCGTTCTTTTTTATTGCCGCTCGAACATCAGACGGGAAAAGTTTGCGTTGGAGAACTAAACTTTCGAAATTTTTTTTTAGTCCGTAAATTCAATACTCATAATACGAAGGTTAGGCTCGATCAAACGTTGTATTAATGGATATTTCCATTACTACTTCGAAGCCTTGATAAAAGTGAGCAGTGAGTGGTGCAACCACAGTTCGTAAATTTCTCATCACATCGTTATGTTATTGGAGTGATGTTGGTGTGAAATTACTGTGGTCAAATTACTGTGGTCAAATTAACAATACGACTTTTTTTTAATTTCACAGAATCTATGTAACCATCGTTTCCCACAAAAATGATTGCAAGTCACTACACAATCCAGGTAGCAAAAGGACATGTGGTATGAAAAAGTAATCTAAATGGGTTACATAATCCGCCCGGATGGTAACTATAAGCTATTCTATATTCACAAGTTAACTTTTTGGATGAGTAGTAACTTTCAGATACCGTCCAGACGCACATATGGAACTCATCGAGATCACTTTTTGATAACAAATTTTTGTGCTACTTGGGGAATTACAAGACATAGAATAATGCTACGAAATATTCAATAGTTCGACTCGTTAAGTATGCTCATCCGCACTTTCCATATCACATTTATTGATTGGGCTGCAGTGAAACTCACTGATTTGAAATGGAATTTGTAACATGTATGTCGCCCCTTGAAATGCTCGGAGGGCTCGGCAACCATTTTCCTCGAAGCATCTTCCCGGATCCCCGGAGATAGAGAGTGAAAGCTTGATTTCGTCGCTCACGCTAGCAGCTGTTCCTACCGGTCCACGACGTTTCGTAATTACACGGGAAGGGTCCCTGATACAAAGTCGCGACATCCACCCCCTCGGTTCTTTCACCACGCCCTGACGAAAGTACTTTCGCCATCTCTACAACCTCGATGGGACGATGAAAAAGTTCATATTTTTTTCAATTAAGACCCACAGCAGCATCTCAACGAGAGACGCCCCGGACTTTTTGGCTCATTAACGCGCTCGTAAAATATACTTGGGCGGGAATAAGACTCTTAACTGTGCGGGACACTGCATTCCCATGCTGATGAAGCAGTTTAGACCTAACAATGTCTCGTAGCGATAAAAAAAAACATCCTTGAGGACACTAAAGAACCCGAATTTTTTTTTTTCATTATTCGCTGTTTTTGATGGTGGGGTAAAAAATTGTTCGATAAAAATAGACCGCGTTGCGACTGCGTATACAATGATTCTTCAGGTACAACGATTGCTGTTCTCCCTATGCTCGGAACAACGCTCTTCGACAACAATGTTCTGGGAAAGTGTCGACATGATTTCTATAAAAAAAATGTTTTGAAGCGATAAACACGATACAAAAATTATTAGGAACTTGAACGATTTTTTGATCGATACCAGGCTGATACAACAATTTGTGATTGGAAAGTTTTCCGATGGGTATGAAAGCGATTGATCTTTTCGATAAACTAGTGACGCGAAATAGCCGAATGGTGACCAGCAGGGAGAATTCCGAGTGCCGCGGGAGAGCCTAGTGGTGAGAGCGAAGATCAAACTAATCGACGTGTGTCCCATGAGGCCCGTGAATCGGCAACCTCGAGTGTCCTCGGGCTATTGTCGTGTCGAGAGTACGAGTGGCCCCTCTTGCTTATAGTACGAGACGACGATAACGCAAACATTATTTGTAACACAAAAGCGGACCAGCGAACTCGCTTGCCACATGTTCGCATTTCGCTCTGCTTTATCAAACCTCACGATGTATGCTGCATATTAGTAGCCGAATCGAAGGAGGAGAAACGAACGTAAACATACGGAAAGGCGTGCGGTAACGTACGCAAACGGTATAAAGCTCTCACTGTATTAACGCGTAACGCACATCCCCGCAGGTATTGAACACGGGTTCAGCGAATGGCCGCCAGTATGGCAATAGCACATGGACAAAAAAATATCGAATAATAAATATGTAATCGTTGACATAATACAAATGCGGTATCGATAAATAATTGGATTATGACATCGTGACACAGCGAAAATTATACTTCAAACAATTTTTCTTTGTATATTCTGGGTTTAACAAATAATAATAAGAATAATTTTATTTTGTCCCTACAATGGCTCCTATTTGGAAAAGTTACACGTTCTTAACATTTTTAGAAAAGGAGATATTAACTGAGCAAATAAATAAATTCTTAAATTTTGAAGTCTTACCTTATCTAAAACCTTCGGAAATGAAGTGATAGTTTTAAAAAAAATATCCCTTCCGACGACGCAGTTTTCTATCGTAGAACCTGTGAAACAGGCCTGATTGGGGTGAGTAATTATTTATTTCCTTTGTTACAAAATTCTCTCATAATCCAGCGATACAGATCTATGACAATATTTACTGACAAGTTATTGTTATAATTTTTTAACGCTAAAAAATATTTTTAAAAACCACGAACGCTTAAAATTTCCGAGAAAGTTTGTAGACAAACATGTCTATCAAAACTTGCCGAGATTGACAACAATTTTTGTTTTCGAAGGCAACCAAAATGTGAATTTTAGTTGCTTTCAGATGCCAATGACCGTATCGCGCTGCCTCGGAACGCCCTGTCTCGTTGCGTACATTGACGAGGGAGACGATCCTTTCGAGCAAAGCTCTGTACGATATCGAGCAAGTGCCCTCGTATTCGCAAGTAAACAGGCCTCCGGCTACGAGCCGTAGCTCGATCACAATGTTTACACGCCGCGCCAATTACTCGACAGCTATACCAGCAGCGATACACTGTACTGTAGCCAACGGCAACGACTCCCTGCTCGCTTCGCTCTGTTCTCGCTTTTATTATTGCAATCACGACATGTGGAGATGATTGTACGATTTCCGGTCCACTGTACGTTGCCACTCGGTTCGTAGGGCAGAAGCTCTGCGGTTATCCGAGAGACGGAACGATTCGGTGATTGAAAAAGCCATCAGACTGCCCGCTCTCGATTCAATTATTTAGTGACGCAGATATATTTATTACGTGCCTACATCTGATTCTGACGAGTCAACAGAAGCAGCCGTAGGGTATTCGTAATTTATGAGAAAGTCCACCGGAACATTTCGCGGTGAAAATGTTCCGGTGAACTTTCTCATCGGGGTGGACGCAAGATCAAGGAGGGGGGGGAGGCGTTAACGAATCAACTTCTTTGACTAATTGATCGTGTCTCGTCGACCAGCGCTGGATGAATCATTGCAGAGAACCGATGTATCGACAAAGATGTCAAAGCATAAAGTATATCGTATTGGCGTTGCCGGAAATTACAAAGACCGACGGTGCAAATATAATGGCCGTACTTAGTTTCTACGAATTCCGATTCTACACAATCGGAACTCCACATATGATTTTTAAAAAATTCAAAATCTCATAAAATCTGAATGGTTCAATCGGCCTTGGCAAAATTTAATACCAAATCTCCCTGATATTCATGGCGAAATTATCACAAGTGACGCAGATAGCCAAGCGCCACGAAATTTAACCAATGTGAAGCTTATCTTCCTACGGGGACATTTGTTGAATTTTATGATACATTTTTTTAAAATCTCATGGGACATTTTAACGAAACGATTTAACGTGATTTTATCTAATTGATAAAGGTAACAACGATGAGTTCGCTTAAGAGTGTTGAATAATTCGTTTTTGTTTGAATGGACAAAGCGTGGTCACTCAGTAGATAACACCTCTGCCAGCTAATATCGTATTCGTGTCTGGCTCTATAAATTTATAATACTTCGCAAAGAAGCGATAGCGCGCCACGTGTATCGTATCGAACACGCAACTGGCCGCACATCCCATTTGAATGTTACGCGATCTAGTTCAATACAATGAAAGAACGATAGAAAGTAAGCTCCGTATCGCATGACTCGGCAATTTGACGGGAATTCTGTATGCTGTAACAATTAGAAAGTGCACGCAAAAAACGGTGCATGCGAAGACAATAATATGACTGTACGTAGTTACAAATTGACCGTTCAATTAACCCTAAAAAAGAACTTGGAAAAATGTCTGCGTATATCTTGTGTCGTTTTACTTCTTAATGGAGGAAGTTGTGTTTCCGTAAAAAAAAAAAAAAAACTAATTTCAAGATATTAGTGTCAGAGTAATTAAAAAGCGTCTAAAACCTCGAGAAATGTGATTTTTATTTAGCGTTCAGATGTGCGTACGTATGCCTGTGTCTGTTATGGTTGATTCTAGACCTTTAAATTTGCTATAACTCGCGAACGGTTTTGAATCAGTTAGTTGTATCTTGGCTTAACGCAAAACGGTTAATAATAAGGTAGCCATGTGAAAACTTACTTTGCACGTTTTTTTTTATTATTATTCGTACACACCGATGAGGAATCTCGATTAACCGTGAAACCATTAAGCGCTCGAATGGCTCGGATAGCGGGTCGAAAGGAGAAGGATAATTAAATAATTAATGGAGGTAATTGAAAGGATTGCGAATCTCTGCTTTTCCCCCACCCCTTCGGGCCATCGGCAGTATGAAGTTCTCTTCCCATTCACCGACTCCTTAGTTGTCAGGTACTTTCCCACTAAACGATGAATATTAAGGAAATGGATGTAAATAAGAGAAAAGCACAGAACAGTCAGTTTTTTTATCAATAACATCAAGATTTATTTCATTATACTAGATTATTTATAGCTGAGTAGGTATTTTTTGGAACAAAGTTGGACACGAAGTATGGTAAATGACTTATGGCACATGATATGTACAATAACGAGGGGATGAGACTTTTGTCTGTCTCCGTGCTCCACTATTGTGTAGCGGGAGACACAACGCCGACTCTCAACCCTACGTCCCTACATTGCGTGCAATTTGAAACGTCGATTAATCGAAATTGTCCGCGCCGACTGCAACGCGTGTCTGTCCGAATATCTCGAGAAACTTCGGCGATGGCACGGCGATCGTTAACATCAATAAAGATTTTTTTGAAGCTGAATCCAATATCACTAGACGAACAACGACTGCTCGATCAGTCAAATTATTTTGTTTCTTTGTTTGCTTATTTTTTTCATCATTCACTTTACATAACAATTTACAATAAGTACATTTACATCGTTCGAATATTATGTACAAAATTCGAGTGCTCAGCCAAAGCGCAACAAAACTCCTCACTCTCGAGAATCCATTCAGCCATTCTTCGACATTTCTTTTTCTTGTTGTTTAATTTAAATTAAATTTTCAAAAGTTGCACGCAACGTATTTTTTTTGTCTTTTAATTGCAATATAAATCTCTACACTGTCAGGCAATTCGACTAATTTTTTTTATCGTTCATATGATATGTCTTCGTTATATTCTTACATCGTTCGGCAGTCGAAGCCTCGCTCGCGAAATTTAACTCGCTTTTTTTACGGTCTCATTCGATGTAATTATTCGTAGATGATCGATCGTTACAGTCTACGAGCAGCTAACGAGCGAGACACCAACTTTCAACAATTCGTTTTGGCTTTTGTTCGTTTATTTGTATAAACATTCAAATTAAATGTTAGCTATATCGTTTATCGATACTAAGAGTTTATCTTCGATCGGTGTTGGTGTGTTTGTAGTTTTGTGTGTATGCGTGTATATATATGTGTATATAGATATACACACTTGTGTGAGCTGTTCGGTTTTTTTTGTCTTGAACTTTATACAAATCTTCATCATCGTCCACGTATACGCGTACAACGTAATACTTTACGGTTCTATTTTATTTATAATAATCTAAACACCATTTTTTCCTTGTTTACTTCTTTCATCCCTCCCACTCAACAAATGTGTCTGGAATGATTGTTGATGGAGTACAATTATGTATAATTATTTTACAAAAACAATAGAGAGGATGCTACGCGATACGTGAGTTTGCACCGCTGCAGATATTACCTACAATTATTCGATGCGAGATGTTAAAAAAGCTCGAGAAAAAACATCGCACCGTACTTCGATTTATAACAAATCGAGCAAATTTTTTCATTGGAACAATTTTGTAGAGGGCACAATTTTCGATTTGCTAGCAGTCAGTAGTGACTGGACGACGATGCCCGTCGACCATGCGCTCCGTCTACCGAAGCAGTATTTTTAGCCAAACTGTAACCGCACCGATTCCTTCCTATTTTCCAATTCTGTCGTCCTGTTTTTATTAGGATTAATATCTCTTCCCGCGTGGATCCATAGGGAGCCGTGCATCACCTTTATAACAATACGTACTTTTTATATTAATATTCTTTTTTTTTGTTCTTGAGTTATCGAAAACTGTGCGGTCCACAAAAAAATGTCCAAAGCAACATTTTTTTTCGTATCGTACCGACGATACGATCGTATATTTTTTTTTCCTTGAATTTTAACACCTCATACACGCGAAATTCTTGCAAATGTGCATACTCACCAACGAATTGACGAAAAATAAAATGTTTCAAGACACCGTATGTCCGGCGAATGTGTGTATTACGAATAATTATTAGAAGCATATTGCGATATGATTCGGTTACCCTGTGTTTAAATACCTACAGAATACTCTTGTTATTCAGAAGAATTCGGTCCGCTCGCGTTGAATTAATTGTTAAAGTTGTAGTTAGTAGCGGTAATTGTTAGTGTCGCACAAGATAAATATTAATAATAGTATTACCAACCGTCCGACGATATCTCTCGCCGCGATGGCCCCAATAAATCATAATGTTAATCCGAACAATAAATAATCTTGGTTTAATCTCATCGATAAACGACACTCCAAGGTATGTCTCGAACAAACATCAATATCAGAATCAAACAAGGTCTTCGATGATAAATAAATCACAAAAAATGCGAGATGTTTTACGATACTGCTAATAACTATATTGCACTAGAATTTTTTGTGTTTTGTTGTTTGTTTTAATTTCTTTATCTTTTTCGTTTTTTTTTTTTCATCTCGACTAATCATCGACCGAACATTTCAATTAGACTATTTATTCCCGCTAGAAAATACTTATCACCTATATACCGCGTTTCATCGTATTTACACAGCTTAGAAATTGCTCCTGATTAGCTCGCGCGACACCCGAAGGCCCACTCAATTCATTTACTTACAAGTTATATTTGTTTATTATAATAATAATTGTATCTCTTATATCATGGTATTGCTCAATGAGCGCGCACTCGCGCATTTCTTTTCTTTTTTTTTTTACTTTTCTGAAGACTTAGAACCAAAAGAGGACTTAGTAACAGGAAAAATGAAAGTTTTCTTGACTCGCCTTAGCTCGAGCGAAGTCATGTCTGAAATCATAACATCGTTTGCGATTTTTTTATCCACTATAATAAGGGTACGGTGTGTATTGCTTCAAATATGATATGATACAGTCTTTTCACTGATTGTCCAATATCACTACGTAACATATCTTTCACTTTTCGCACTCCCTCCCATCTCCCCATGCACTCTCGTCATTTAACTGCATCACTTCGTTGCACTTAGTTGCGACACACTCGTCAGCTTTTTTTCCTACAATTTCTCTACAACGTCAATGATTCGTCGTTTTCCTCTTATGTTCCGATTACCTCGCATCTTTCTGTCTTTATTAGGATTAATATCACTTCCCGCGCGGATCCAAGGGGTTCCGCGCATCGACTTTATAACAATACGTACTTTTTATATTATTATTTTTTTTTTTCTCGAGTTGTACTTCCAATAGTGGTCACGAACGTTCGCTCTCTTTTTATCTATTTTTTTTTCTGTGCGCACACGAGCACGAGAAACAATTCACGGTGAAATCGAACGGAAAATCGTGCTCAGCTTATGGACGACTATATCGTTTCCTCTCACCAACGACTTTGGGATTGCACCCGACGTCCCCGACTCTAGGTGCTATAGCTGCTCGAGTGTACTTTCCGTACGCTCCGCAGCAGTACATACTGTGACGAGACGCTAGGTAGAGGCTCATCGATCGAGTCACAGAGCGCAGGTATATGTACTTACAGACATCCCGACACGCCAAGCCGTTCACCAAAATGGAACATGACTTCCGGTATAGAAGATATAATCTTTTTCATCGATGAAACAAATGGCTTTTCAAGTATGGAGATATTTTTGTACACCCAAGGTAGGTTGAGGTGTGTCCTCCGACATATTTTCATTCCGAATACGAATAACGATCGTAAAAATGTTTAAATTCAGATTATGTTTTTGCCGTCAGGAGTGAAAAAATTGACAAACACCTTGAATCGTCGCATTTTTTTTGGAAAGCGAACGGCAATCGAGTAGAAAGATTATTAATAGCCATTTTGGATGATCGAGTCGCAAGTGAGATAGCACGTTACGTTCGTCCAACTCCATTATTCAATTTCAAATCTCACTGCCACATTGCAGCGAAGGATCGCGAACTCAATTATAGTATAGCACATAAACTCGAGGTTGTGTAAAAACTTCAGGCGTTACCGAAGTGCCTGCGACAGTGTTGGGACTTGCACCTGCCACAATCTGAACCGAAGACCGCGTTTCAAAAAATCATTCACGATGATGACGATGACGATGATGATGGTGATGGTTATGATGAGGATGTGAAACGGCAAAACGCGATCGTTCTAGGGCCACCCCTGATATTCGCTCAGAGGTTCAGGCTTGGGTTCGAGACTGGGCGGCGGGTACAGTCAG
The DNA here is from genome assembly GCA_964017025.1 of Stenichneumon culpator. Classification (NCBI taxonomy): domain Eukaryota; kingdom Metazoa; phylum Arthropoda; class Insecta; order Hymenoptera; family Ichneumonidae; genus Stenichneumon; species Stenichneumon culpator. The sequence continues at coordinate 10,008,112 of OZ024779.1, read as the reverse complement.
TTCTGCTGTCACAAGCCGCCCTCGGGTCAATGCTGAGCGGCGAACTTCATGCGCTTCTGCTTTTGTCGTTGATTGCAGAACCACACTCTGACAACGTTCTTCTTTAGATCAAGCTTCTCCGCTATTGCTGCGATCTTTTCGCCGGTCGGTCTGGGCTGAACGGCGAAGAATGCTTCGAGGGACCTTTTCTCAGGCGCCGCGATACTGGTGCGTTTCCGCTTCTTCTCACCGGCCGGTAAAACAGATGGCGCGTCGGGATCCCGCCTTTTGTTCTTCGCTTGGGCCTCTGCCTCCTCGAGCCAAGCTTGGAGAATCGGTTTAAGCGCTATCATGTTGTTGTGTGACAGTGTCAGTGACTCGAACCGACATATCGTCGATTGCGACAGGGCACCGACACCTGGAAGTTTGAGGTTGGCCAGAGCCTTTCCAACATCCGCTTGCGTAACACCGAGCTTTATGCGCCTCTGCTTGAACCTCTCCGCGAATGCCTCCAGTTCACGAGGATCGGTGTCCGCGTCAGGGTGCAAACCGGCTGCCGCTGCGGCCGCCGCGGCTGCGGCCATTGCCGGATGGTGATGTGGATGAGGCACGCTACCACCGATATTCGAGTGGTGATGGTGTCCCATCATTCCGTTCATTCCACCGTAAACCGATGGCCCGTGGATGCCGCCGTGATGGGGACCTCCACCGCCTCCCTCCGACATCGGTGTTAGAGTCGTCATGGAATTCGCTGGATCCAACATGTCCAGACTCTCCATTCCTGGATGACTCATCTGCAAGCAACAAGCGGCGTACTTTTAATTGGCGCGCGTGTGACGCGCTGATGTTTCGACAATTTCAGCTCTTGGTTCATTATGTTACATCGTTAAAAACGGCTTCCTAATGTGGGAACGTCGGTTCTTTCATTATTGATTGAATTTGGTGTACTTGACAGGGTCGTCTCACTAAATCATAAATTGCATGTGGGTCTGAAATTTTTGGATGTTCTGGTGCATACCGTATTACCTAGTGAATTGAAGGGTTGCACACCGAAAAATTTGATGAAATAATAATGGCTCAACATCAAAAATTTTTGAAGCTAGTGTGAGTTCGTTTCACATTGGTCGTATTTATCGATTAGATTGTCGTCCCAGATGGTGATTATTTAAAGTCCCCCCGAGTCAAAGTCTTCTCAGAACCCATCTCAAAAGCTGATTATTCCAAGTTTCGCTGAGTCAGTCTCCTGATTATTGGAAGTCCCTGCTAGGTCAAAGTCTCTAGGGGCAACTTTGACCATCACGCCTTTTCAGGCTACTTTTCACTCAGAAGTCACACTAAAGATATAAAAACTTCGTGACGACTTGGCGAGTTTTTACACACAAAAGTTTCAGCTGTAGTGTTCGAATTTAAATCATAATGGAAAACGGTGATCTGTGCGCACGATATGGAAGGTCGAACTTAGCAGCTTCTAATTCGATTAATAGGCTATAAATGACCCAGTTGACTTATCGACTGGTTATTTTGGTTGAAATTGCGTTATCGACGCCTATGGCAACGTTCTAGTTGCGTGTCATGGAGCTAAATCGAGCGATGGAATGTTACAAGTATGACAGCAGTATGCAATCCAATTCGTGAATTGTCTGTTTCATTCACGGTTACTCCGATTTCATGCATGTTGTTTGTTATTCAGTTGAGTATCAGAATAATACTCTACTCTACTACTATCCGTGCAGAATTTTCCACGGAATCCACGTGGAATCTTACAAGACCGCTCTTCTTGAGGAATCCCTAAGAAATCCCGATAGGAATCCTATTGTAAGTTAGGACAACCCAAACAATTTCTTCGATGGGAAGATTTCCCATCGCCTTAAAGTGTGATTTCTTCCATGAAACAAAAGCAACATTCATATTATTGTCATACAAAGAAGAGGTAGCGTGGCATCGTCTGGGGAAAAAGTTTCACACGCGTGGACGTTCAGTTTGTCGAAAAAAAGTCTTAAGGACTCGTACCCCTTGGCATTTCGCCGCAACGCTTTACTGGTACTCGTACGCAGTACAAGGGTAACACTCGCCGGCTGAGGAATAGGATTGAAAAAATCGAAGACGTGTGTAGGTGTAGTTGCTGTAGAGCGTAAAAGGTGAGGGCGAAGTGAGGAAGATACCAGAAAGAGCCTCGGTGGGACAAGTGACTTGCAGAAGCACAAGTCGAAGCAGCGCAGCACCGTAGATCGATATCGCAATGTACAGTATACCAGATAACACTGCCAACCTCTGTTCTCTCTTTCTCCACCGTCCGAGAAAATACGTACATTCTTCCAACCAGTCATTTATATTCATACGTCGGTTCTTTGTGAATCGCAAATTGGACTGCTCGCCTTTCTTCGTCGTTCTTTTCCCCTAAGTCTTCGTCCAAGTTGGACGATACCGCGAAACCTCGATCTGTTTCTTTTTTTCCGTTTTTAGACATGTGTCACAAGTCATAATCATAATACACGTTTCGTTCACGTGTAAATGATTTCTGTCGTCCCTTTACCTGTCCTTTTTCCTCGCATTTAAATTTTTTTGCAATCTCGGATAATATTCACAAGTAAAGGATGCGTTTGTCATAATCTACTGTCAACAATATATAACATAAATAAGCGAACCTAGCGTTGGGCGCGAAGCGCGCGATTTCTTTTTCTGCGAGGAGGCAAAAGTACCTACCAGAACCAAAACACAAGCTAATTCGTCTCGAATTTGGCTCCAAGTACCATTCACAGCTTCATAAAGAACCATTGTTACTAGCGCTACTCTTGAAGACTCATCAAACAACGCGTTTAGGAGTGTTTCACGAGAGAGTTGAATTACCAATTCGATTCTATAATTGGTAAAGTGTAACACGAGACGAAGAAATCGTGTTGGGATAGGCAAGGTTGATGGTTTGATCATAAAACGTGGGCGATCGGGGGACGCGGTTCTTGTCTAGTTGAGCGTAAAATGTGTGTGCAGCGTCATGTGCATAGTACCCGATGGAATGGGCGATGTCGAGCGTCGCGCACAATTATGCAGCACGTGTCGTGACCGTGCTGCACAGACGCGATATTCGCTTGTGTCGGTGGTGCTAGTGACCAGCACTAGCGGTGACGAGAACGTCGGGACACCGACAGGCGCGTGCGACCCCTTACAAATTATTTATGAGTTAGCTTCATATTTTTTTCCATGCTTCTCGAGCGAGACGGAGGCTATCTTACGAAGAAAATTATTTTAAAAAACTGCCGAACGCGAAACTGAAATAAAGGGGCAAAAAAAACATTACCCTAGAAGTAGTGAAATAATGTATTGTATAGTGATGATAAATATTGTTAATGTATCGTCACCATTATTCGTTCATCAATTTTCTTTACGATTGGGAGACGTTTGTCTTCCCATCACAAATGTACACTGTCATAGTCGTGGAGTTATTCGGACTATAAAAACGATAGCAGAAGTATTTTAATGTAACACGACGATGTCTTGCTGTCGTGATTGCTATGTACTAAGGCTGTACAGATAGGCAGGCCTAGTCGGCTAAAATATCTTATCCGGCTAATGGATTTTATGGTTTGGCCGGCTAAGCCGTCTTAGCCGGCTGAACTATTTTAGCTAGCTAATCCGTTTTTGCCGGCCAAGTGCTTCTACACTTGGTCGGCATAAAATCGTGCATAAAATTGAGCCCCTTAGTATCGGAGTACGTGGTAGTTAATTTAAAAAAAGGGAAAAAAATGTCGTCAAAAAATTGCAAGGCTACCCCTTTAGAGTCAATTTTTCGCTTTTTCAACGTTCTCAAACGGCACAATAAAACGATACTGAAACTTCGGACAAGGCCCTATCTTGTGCATAATTTCCCGTAGAACACGATGGGCACCCTGGATTTTCCGTAGCTCTATTGGGAGCTGCGATATCGACCTTTGAAAATCACGAAAATTTACGTTTTTCCAAATGTGGCTCAAAAAGACAAAAATCGTTATTCGATGAATTTTGTTTGTTTCAAGGCTGTATTCCACGTATTTTTTCATGCTGATCACGAATATAACAATTGATTTACACCCGATCCAATATTTTCCATTTAAATACCAAAAATACAATTTTTTGTGCATAAAATCGAGATTTTCAATAGCGCACTGTACTTTAGACCCAAAAAGGCCGGCGGATTCATGTTCAGTGGGCGAAAATACTTCAGAATATGATGCAGATAACATTAGAAAAAAAAATAAAAATTCGTCAAAGAATTCCAAGACGGTTTTAGTAGCTTAGCCGACTAATATATCTTGGCCGGCTAAGACGGCTTAGCCGGCCAAACTATAAAATCCATTAGCCGGATAAGATGTTTTAGCCGGCTAATCTGTACAGCCCTACAAAGAACTTAAATTCAAATAATTCCCGCTCCTTCTGGTGACATCTCTCGACTGTAATGAAAATGATGAACGAGTTGTTATAATTACATTATAATTACGGCGGCGTATTTCGTCGAAATTTCGATATGTAAAAGTACGCTTTTTACAAAAGTCATCATGCATTTGAAATTCTTAGCCATCTCGGAGAAATTAGCCCACGATATCTCACATTAAAAGCGAAATTGTTCCTTGCCGAACTAATAAAGATTCAAAAGAAAAAGAAAAATATGAAGCAAAAAATATATTTAACGCGAGAACGTAAGAAGCGTTGGAATAGAATTTTCACGTTTTACCAGCAGGTAAAGTTTCACTCCGGGTCCCTGCATATTCAGAATTGCAGGCTCGAAGTACGAGAGGGAGGATGAAAACCACCCCGAAGTGACATAGTCGTTATGCGGGTAGCCAATTCTCTCGTTCTCCCTTTCTCTCCACGATTCCCTCAATCTCTATCCATGTATTATATCTCCCTCTCTCCCTCCTGCTTAAGCTCCGAGCGTGGTCTAGCAGTATTCTCGCCGCTATAACCCGGGACCACGGCGAGGCGCACTATGCGGGATGGTCCCGTGCGCGGTTTGGACGACCCCTGGGCTGGCGGGCACTGGGGGAATCCCCATAGTTATATTCGAATTGGGCGAGGGGTGGTAGCGCCCACAGTGGCAAACACACGACCGAGTGCTGTGTGGACTCGTTCCATGTATGGGGCGAACGTGCGTACCGTGCGTTCTCCAGAGACCCCACGCAATATTTCATCATTACGCTGACACGAGAGAGAAAGCGAGACGGGGGATAGGGTTATCAAGCCTCTCTCGTTTCGCTACACCCGTGCACTTTCCTCCGGGCTCATCCGTCCCCTTCTCTCCTCTCCGAACATCTAGTTTGCCCTATCATCCTCCATACTGGCTCTACCATAATACGAAACTCGTTACATGCCTGACTCGCGATTCATCCTGCCCCCCTCCTGCCCCCCGGGTTATTGAATTCTCGCGCAAACTCTATATACCGAATAAAAATAGACTTTATGCGACACTTAACGCCCTGACCATCTGCGCTTTGAGAGCGAGAAAAACGATGAGGACGTTCGAAGGGATGCGCTTGTTTATAGGGCTGTGTAGCGTATCGCTTGCCCGAAGGGGTGTGAAGATCTTCGGGGCCGCTTAATGGCCAACGAGTATGTTTACAAATAAGAGGCGTGTATAATTGGCTCTACGCGTGACCCGTTCTATATGTCTTTCTCTGCGCGAATGCACGAATTATACAATGGTATTTGATTGCGTGGCCAAAACAGAGGCGAGGGGTGCCGGCCGTGACACTCTGGGGTAGTTTTTCAGAACTGAATTTGTATTTAGTGGAAAAAAAAAATGAACGCTGTAAATTGTTGAACAAATGGCGCGTATAATTGGGAATATATGATTGTCGAGTGACAAGATTGACAATTTCAATTGTGTACCGTGCAGAATCGTTCGGTATAACAAAAAAAAAGGCTGCTGGCACTCCATATGGGAAAACATTTTTTTGCAATGAATCATACGAAATGAAAGTACGTACAGACTGTACGCGCGGCATTTCCAAAGCACGGGAAAAATATTATTCGTTTTCTGTGGAGCGTCGAAAAGAATTTTTAAACTTCATGAAATATTTCACAGTGAATCGCGACAAAGCTTTGGCGTGATCGAAGCCATATATCGGGGTTTTACAAAAAAAAGAAAAAAAAACTGTAGAGCACTACCGCTGTGGTAAAACGCTCGAGGCTCTTTTTTTTTACCATGCATTCACATGAATACTCGTCGTTGGGATTTGTTTTTCACGGATTATTTTTCATATGGCATACACAAGGATCATTACAAGATTATTGTGAAATGCCGGAAGCTAAAAGTCCCTCGAGCGTTACCCTGTTCAATACGGTTATTTCACGAATAATATGCGGCAGCTTAAAAAGTGTTACAAAAGGTTTTTCAATAAAAAAAAAATATATAAAAAAAAATGGTATGCGACCGGCTCCCGATATTTTTTCAATACAATGCAATTTCTACTAGCGAATTGAAAGAAGAACAAAGAACCCTGGTAGCCGCGATTGAAAGGTATTTTTTTAGGCAAAATCACTATTTCGATTGAATCTGAAGTATTTTTGAAGCATTTCTGATTCACTAAAATGAAAAAGGACGCATGGAAAGCACGCATGTACTTGTACATGGGTAATAATTATTATAAATAGAAAATAGTTCTTTGCAATATCAATGCTGGTGGACTCACAAATAGGTGTGATTGTACCTGATGATGTGGCCGATTATTTGGATGTGGGGCAGCCATGTGAGCCCCGTGATGATAAACCGACACGGGATCGTGTTTCAGTGGCATTGGTGTGCCGGCGTTGTGCTTTCCGAGATCGGCGGCCAAAGCCTCCGCCCTCGAAAGCAAACCGTCCTGGAGTCCACTGTTCAATCCGCCGAAAATGTCACCCTGTAACGAAATTAAGAAAAAAATACAATATCAAAACGAATTATCACAACGAAACTGTTTGGTAAAAATACAATAGGTCATTGAATTATTCTTTGGTCAAATTAAAAACGCTTTTTTTGCATTTGAGGCATCACGCTAATGAAAGTTTAGGGTAGGCCGAGGCAGAATCGACTCATCGACACGAGGCAAAAACGCGTTATCCCAAAATTAATTCAAATTTGATTTTTTAATACAAATTCAACATAATTTACCCGGAATAATCGGGTCCCTAGTTGCATAAAGCTTGACAAAGAGGAACACAGAAGTGTTATTTTCCACTTCTGTAGATAATCACTCGTTAGACTTGCAAAAGACTTTGTACGCAGTAGAAAAGATTGTTGAGTAAGTTGGCAACATTATGTTATCCATAAAAGCCAACAAAAATTTTGTTGTCCATTTTACGAAAAAACGATAATTATACTACAAACAGGAGTATAAGTTGCATATGTCAAACGACTTTTTGTTAACAATCCGATTTTACAAAGTTTTTTTTTACCGTTTAATATGTCTGGAACGATTATCTAAAACTTAGTTCCCAAGTAACTGACACATATACCATTTAGATGTAGTAAAAATGCAGAAGGAAAAACGGACAATCTGAAGTAGCTTGAACGTTAAGTTATTCGGTCTTGTCCATGCATATGAATGACGATGAAAATCTTTGGTAAACGTGTGAAACTGCAAAGGCAAGATGATTTTTCCATTATATCTCGATTATACTATCAACCGGCGGTAGTTCTATTACCGGGTACGTGCCTATATTCATTATGAACATCATCGCCGTGAACGTCCACGCGCTCGCAGCGAACTTCAAGACCCGGTACCCTGTAACTCTCACGATCAATGTTTCATGCGAAAAGCACCGCGACGTGCGCTCGCGGACGTACGCTTCGATTATTTATGAACTTTCCCGTTTCTTTCTTGCTTGCCTCGAGCAAGCTCTACGCCCTCTCTACTTTCACACTTGAGGATGTTCGATCTCTGGAGCCAGCTTGAATCCTTCAAAATTTTCCGGCTGTTTCATCTCCGTGCATATAAATTACCATACGATGGCCCGATTCCGAAATCTGTTGCTTCCAGTGGAAAGATCTCTCGAATATCCATACTGCCTTCTTTAAGATCTGTAACTTCCATTGAATAACTCTCATTTAACACGATATTCAGAAGTCTGCAAGACATACAAACTGGCCTACTGGTCACGTAAGATCTTAACGAGCGAAAGCATTTGGCAAACATTTTTAATGAACAATGACGATCGGTCGACCTGCGTGATAAGTTTCAGCTTGGTAACTCGGGCCGTTTTCAAATTACAGAGGTTATAATTTTTTCGAGTATTTCACACACATCCAGACATTTTCCCTAACACAACTTTTCGTCGTTTTGGAAAATTATAAAAATCTTGAGCAAAAAATGTTATCCCGAAAACATGGTTTCCTCGACCATGAAACAAGAACGTTACATTTTACGAGACAATTCTCATTTCACGAAAACGAATATGGCCAATCAGTTTGCCTGATTGCCTACAATGAAGAACCTTGTTACTACCTAAAGTTCGTTCTTCCTTTTGTACACCGACTCTTAATGCCGTATCATCTAGGAATGAAACCCTAATTTTTGACGAAGGAGTCGCGTCTCATGGAGATGAATGCCTCGCTTAAGCGAGTGTTAACGGGGCAATAAATACCGCGTGTCCTTCGCGTCCTTCGAGACCTGGCGGGCCAAGCAAATATCGTCTTCACTCCGGCGAGGGTTTTATACCCACGAGAGTACAAACCAACGAGTGTACTCTGTATTACAGACCGAACTTTCCTGCGTCTCGAATACAAATTGCTCTTGTTAGAGGGAGAAGATAGAGGTAGTTAACACACAGTTGTTTTACCAGCGAACTTGTTGCTGACTGTCGGTGTGAGCTTTCCGCACGAGATCATGGCTCCAACAACCCACCCGCTTATACCCTCGTAGTCGCTTCTCCGCTAACCCCCGAGGCTAATAGAGTCATTTTTCCAAGCGTCGGACGCCTGAGAAACTCCTGCCCAACCCCCCTGGATCCGAAACTCTCCTTCTTCTCATCCCTCGTCTTCTCCTTTCGCGGGAACAGCCAACCGCGTTAAGGATTAGCCAATTACGATTGAATTACCGTGCCCGCAAACGTTGAGATAATTTATCGTCCGCCAGAGGGCTTCGCCCGGAGATAAAGAGTGCGAAATTGAAGTTGAAAAATTGTGTATTCTCCAGTCACGGGACTGAGCAATGAAATTTCAGGGCAACTAGCCTTAAATAAACTACTACTATGTATTTGGAACTTCGTAATGAAGAATTAAAAAATCTTAAAATAAAATAAAATGCTTAGTTTTAAAATTTTTACGAAGTCGTGGAGAGTTTTACTACTATTGGAGAAATGTAGTTTACCTATAGCAATGAATTTATTGAAAAGTGTACAAATATTTTGTCCAATAGTATTCTTATGGCCTGTAATGATTTTTTTTTATGTTGCGTATTTTTCCAAGAAAAAAGCAAATTCGAGCCGGATGTACATGATAATTTCGAATGAGGCTTGAATTTGCTTTTCTCCCAACAAAATTGGTACCGTTGAGAAAAGTTAATTGAAAACCTGCAGTTATGCCTGGTGTGCTCACAGCTGCTTCGCTTCGCCTTAGCCCTACAGAGCCGCAAATAGGTCTCAAGGATTCGGAGCAAATCAATTCCGAAGTCCATAATTGTTAACAAATTCAATGTCCAACTAAGTTACGCCCTGATGAAGACTGGGGTGCAAAAGTACGTAGGCTTCTGGAATACTAAGAGGAAAAGGACTACAACGGGGGGGGGTGATAATCTACACCCTGTCAATTGAAAATACCGAGTTGAGGGTGAGTTGAGGGCGGACTGGGTACGTACTTAAACCTCGAGCTCCCCCTGCACATGAAAAGCGTCACAGCCAAATTGCGAAGGGCGAAGAAATATAACTCTAGAATCACTTTTGCAAAGTGCTTTGGTAAATTCTTTAAGTTTGATGTATTAAGAATTGCGTGTAAGTTTCATGTTAAAACTCATCATATTGTAGAAGTTACAAACGATTGACCGACAGGACTTCAATTGGTGAAGCCGCTGAGGTTTCGCGCTGGGGCCCTTCATCAGCCGACTTGTCGAAAAATTGATATTTTTTTGCAAGTCCCTTAAAGTGTCGAGGATGAAGAATCTTCTGTGTACATTTTATGTTGAAATAACAAAATCGTGAAAGTTATGGGCAATTGGACAGTCAAGCGGGTCAATCCGTAACCAAACTTTGATCGCGTATAAGAGTGATTATTCTGACGTAAGAATATTTCACATCGACAGCAATATAAGTGCAGCAATGAAAAAAGCGTGCGAGAAGAAGATTCGTCAGGACTGACCGATACCCACAGAATTGCACCGACTATTGGCTATGACTGACTCTGCCCTACGGTACACGTTGCTTCGTCATAGAGGTAGTTTTATCGTCATAAAACTTTTTATTTTTGGTTTTTTCGATATGTGAATTCCAGAGTCCTTAATCCTTTGATGCACGTTGACATCACAGAATGTCACCTGACATACCCACACAGCAGCGAGCTCCCGTTAATATCACGGGCGAGTACTCACCGGTGCGTAATCACATTCCGTGATTTTCACCACGCTTCAAAGAAATGAAAAGGGAAAAAGTGTACCCTGGAAAAAATGATGGGCGGCATTTGTGAAAAATTCCCGGTCTGCCGTCTTAATCCTCTTAGGATGCCCTATGAATTTGGTAATGTTTTACTCAGCTGATAACAAGTACAGATACTTTGACGAATTTGATGCGTTACGGAGCTTATTTGAAGAACTATCCTGATCTATCGGAATGACTTCTGTATTAACAGGATAAAGAAATGAACTCATCGTATCGGCTACTCGATCCAAAGTTTCATTCACACTGGTAAAAATTATAGGTTCTTGATTCAAAAAAACATTTATTTGAACAGCGGCTGACTAGAGTGTTGAGTAGGCTAGTATTAAAAAATATGGAGGTAATTAGTTTGAGTAAAACAAATCGCTTCTAACCAACAATAAAAAAGTCCAGCAAACTGAAAATTGTTTCTCTCTTTTACATCATTCACAAAGCTACCCCTACGAAGCCGAAAACAAGTAAGGAACATAGACGCCACTTTGTAAATGATAGAAAAGAGAGCCAAGGCGCAAATTTAGTTTGCACATGCATTTTTTACCGCGAGCCGAAGTGAAATTGCATACATTATTGATACAAATTTCAATAAATGAACGAGACGATATGTTGGTAAAGATATGAAAAGAATCTCCGCATTTAAGTGGCCCATCGCTGTACTGTACACATATTGTTTTATGCAACAGTATCTTATTTTTTATATTTAGGTTACAATAATGTATTTTATACTTTGAAAAAGCAAAAAATGGATTCGTATCCAGGTAGAATCCAGTCATATGATAAAGAGAAATGTTCGTAAAGCAAAGTGTGTTTAAAGATCAATATAGAAGAGACGCGGAGCGAGAGCGATATTTCGAATTGGCACGATTACGTTATTTCCGTCCGTTAACCTACATTGCCGTAGTGGCAGTAGTGTTCGGCTTGCGGTTGAGAAATTTACTTGATTAATTATCAATTGGCAGTCTGGTGGACTCGTGAATAAATGAATTCTTCCAGAAAATCTGACATCTGACACGAAAACGAGCAGACTATTCTAATTATCGCTTGCATGGCGGAGTATCTAGCGTCTAGGCCGAAGCGCCTCGGTATCGTCGTTCGATATATTCTTCTACAGCTTCTGAAAATTGCCGCTTTTTACCGCTCCGACATAAAAACTATATACTAAGGCATTTTTTTCTCGATATTATTATTACATGCTTTACAATTTTCTGAAGCGATATAACAATGTAGCCATTTTTGTTCGCGCAATCAAAGCTACTTATGCAAAGAAGAGTCATTTTTCCGATTTAAGTTTAACAAATTAAAACTTTTCGCGTTTGATAACACAATTTTTATAAACTGCTATAAATAATATTCTTAATTCTAATTAAAATGGTTGCATTTTGTTCATACAAGTTTAAAGTTTCACGGAGATTATACTTAGCTTAGCCATCGAATGTATGCCGTTGGCTTGCAACCGGTTCACAGCTACTCAGACACTCACAGACACTCTTCACAGACAAAGATTGACCCCACACGAGTTAATTATTTCTGTCGAGCGTCCTAGTAGTTTATTGGTGCTTGCATCGAATAGTGGATATTTTTACAAAAGTGGAACTACTTATGTGACATGAAGAAAGAACGTATCCTCAACGATATTCTAGCATGTGTCAAGGTTATCGCCAAGGATGTCCTTAATCCTTAAACTATTGATGTAGTCCGACCCAATCCTTTGGGAAGTTTGGTAAGTAATTTTCATAAACATTGTAACATTATCAGGGTCATAAAATTTGTAAAATTATAATAACAAGTAAAAACAGGATCACAAAATGCGATACTTAGATAAACGCAAAACTGTTTGACTATTTTGGTCATTCCGATGGACTGCTAGTATACTATATTCGGGACTATATCATGTCTTCTTGTACTTCATTTTATTTCATCTCTCGCAAACTGGACAATTGCACTTTTCATGCTTCACAAAAAAAGCTTTGAATCGGTCTAGTCATTGCACACATTGACGAAGTTTCATAAAAATAGACAAATACTTGTCAACTGAGACAGCGACATATTCGTTGTAAAAATATGATCCATGGTTTTTTTTTCAGTTCGCAACTCCCGAACAGACAGACTTGAGTAAAGAGACAATGATGAGATTTGCATCGGATAGACACTAATTGGGTTGATTAGCCTGAGAAACCAGTCGAATAGGGATATTGGATATTCGAGCACGGTATGGTCGGGCTTTCGTTAATCTTGAAATCAGGGCGCAAAACTGGGGAGCACGACCAGACTTAGCGAAATTTCATCCCTGTCGTCCGTTACCAATAAAATTTTTATATGAATAGATTAGGGATTAGGATACCATTGAATCGATTCGTCTGACGCGTCGCTCAGAAATTGATGGACTTTTGGCATTTCTCAGGGGAGCGCAGACTGCGATTACTCTAGACGGAAACGAGTGTGTTAAGATCATATGAAGTTCTTCGTTTTTTGGTGCTCTCTTCCTTTCGATGCAATGAATTAACTTTATTTGTATGCCAAAAATGTAACAGTATTTTTTTTTATAATTCTATTTCTGAGTAATGTATAGGAAGAGAAATATGGTTTAAGTTTCTTCGATTTCAACCTCTTTCAACTACATATCTATGATGTTACATACGTACATGTATGTATAAATCCTTTAACCATTGCTTAGCTCATATGATTTGACGTGTTTTCAATTTTTTTTAAGAGCTCGTTTTGTTAAAAATCTTAATTTTTTTAACAGAAAATATATTTCAAGAACCGGCCGTATCCTTTTTGCTTAAAAAAAAACAAGTATATTTTTGGGTATATTCTATACGAGTATCGCGCAACGGTATCATTCCGCAGACATTAATGCAATTTTCGTTTTTACCGGCTAAGATATTTAATTAAGCTAATTAGCGCCTGTGGTCATGTCAATCTTGGAACCAGGACGCGCAAAAGACGGAGATAGATGATGCTCGAGACTTATCGGGCATATCAATCCTTCTCTCCGGGTCTACTGGCGAGTTACCTAGCAGGCTATCGCACGGTTGTATACACGGGACGAGGTTGATATAACTGGAAATAGAAATCGATTGTTTCACTGTCGTGTGTGTGTGTGTGTGTGTGTGTGTGTGTGTGTGTGTGTGTGTGTGTGTGTGTGTGTGTGTGTGTGTGTGTGTGTGTGTGTGTGTGTGTGTGTGTGTGTGTGCGCGCGCGCGCGCGTGTGTGTGTGTGTGTGTGTGTGTGTGTGTGTGGAACGGTTAGTCGGGCGTCTGTGTCAGTTGGAACCGCGACGATGTGCCGTTGCGTTCCAACCATTATGCCCTGGCATTCTCCAGACGAGACAAACTTTCATCCACAAGCGACAAAGTTGATTTGATTATACACGTATTCCCGGGAACGGAACGGGGGTCTCGTATCCGTTATGAAACCTAGGTGGAAAAAGTCCAGTGACCGATTGGAAAATTTCCATCTATGAGAGACTGTTTCTTTCGTTTTGCTGTATCAAAGGTGTCCCACATTTGGCACCTTCGTTATTCATCTACTCAAAAATGATTTATCCGGTTCATCAACTTACAACTCTGGTCGAATTTTTTTCGCGCTACACAAGGGCCTTTTCAGGGTGTTGTTAGGCCTTTTTCGCAAATTACCACGACGTGATGTAATACCAACATTTCTACAAGAATATGAGAGCTTGCTATTTATGCGCTGAGAAGTAAAAACGTAAAAGTGTAGTCTATCACCCAGACGCCGAGGCTGCGCAAATAATAACAAAACATTTTAAAACTAGAGAGATGAAGACCTAGCAGTAATTATGTGTGTTGGCAATACACCAGTTAAATAACGCAGTACGATATGTTACCAATGCCAATTTACTCATTTTCAAAAGTACATTTTCTGGTTATCATTCTCTAGAATGCGCGAAGATCCATCATTATAGGTGTCATTCTAACCATAACATTAGGGTTTGCATGGGTCCAATGAAGACGATTTTTCTTAGCTCAGACATCTGAAATAAGGACTTTTGATGACTTTGTTTTTTCTGCCTACGAATTCAATTAAAATGTTATGTATGACTCTATTCTAATACATCTCGACCCACAGCATCGCGATTACTCGAGGCATTTCTGAGAAATTAAAGTGGTCCTTTGACTCGGCTGATCCAACCACACGGGAGCTCCTCCAGATCGAATAAACTATTAGACCGCAGCGCGTGGGTAAACAAAAAGTTAGGCGAAGATAAATAAGTGGTGGTACAAGCGGTAACCGAGAGAAAGTGACGAGCATGTGTCGATGGGTAAGTGAGCGGACATTGGGAGAGTCAGAGTCTGCCGGCTGTTGCAGGTGTCCGCTCTCATCCGCGGAAAGCATAGGTGACACTTGACTCTTTTTACGGCACTCAAACTATCCAACGTCGGTCGGCAGGGAGCTCCGGCTCATCGTATATCTAAATAATCAATTTGCTTCTGGCCATAATCGTAACCACGAGTTAGCGAGTTTATGTTGGAGTATGGGGAGGGTGAGTGGAGGACGCGAGGCGACACCAAGCGGGTAACTACGTGCGCAGCGCTCTCCTCCGTTAAAGCATAAATATTATGGGGGCGTTTGGTACACACCGAAGTATATACACATACAAACTCACTGACACCAACATCCAACACTAATCCCCCCCCCCCCCCGCTCCGCAGCATCTATCCTTCTCTCACTCTGCTCTTCACCTTTCCGTTCGTCGTACGACCCTTTCTCAGCAACCATTAAAAACCAACCCCAACCATCCCGGTGGAGCAGCGAATGTGAAAGTGACATTATTTTATAAAATTGACGAAAAAAGGAAGAAATGCAATTTACCCTGTTTTTATTGGTGACAGCTCAAGGAAGGAGTAGCTTATTAAATTAATCGTGATTATTCGAATTATAACAAGGGCTTCAGGACACACGTTCTATATCCGTACAGCTGCAATTCAAAGACGCTCCGAATATATTTAAATTGCATAAATTGATAGTTCGAGGGAATTAATTAACAAAGCTTCAAGTGAATTAATTAAGTTTGTCTGAGTACTCACGTTGTGCCGTGGTGACCAGGAGTTGCACATGATCGACGCATCTTCCAATATCCGACTCTGTAAAAAAAAAGGTGCAACAAACGTTTGTTAAAAGTTTTTTTTTTTTTTTTGCACAACGCGCGTATATCTCCGTAATTTGTAAAACCGATCGGAAGAACGAACGTGTGCACTCTCGTGAGCTGCCCAAAGCGAACTGGGACTGTTCGCAGTTGGTGGAAAAATAAGTCAGACTATCGATTTCCGACATCGATTACACGAGCTTTTCGTATAAAAAATATATATAACCCTGCTGTCTCTCCGCTGGCTGGAGTGAAATAACCGCTAATAGTTGCGGTGACACGACGACGAAACGAAGTGGACCGATGTGACGCCTGGACGACAGTCCCAAAACAAGAGCCGATCGATTCACCGAAACGTTTTTTTCCACTCTCAACGCTTCGCCGTGATCGAAACGTTACAAAAGACGAAAACCGAAATTCTCACACAGCTTTCACATGTAATGAACTTTTGATTTTGTACTACGAAGTTTCTACGAAAAACCATTAGCTGCGATTATTTGCCTTCCTCATAGAGTATGCTTTGCAAGTAAAAAGAAATAATCACCTTTAGGTGTCTCATTTTTGAACCATTCCAATGACCCGAACTTTGGTCGATTACATAAAAAAGAAAAATCCCGGGCAATTTTCCAATTTCCGCGACATTGGCTATAAAAATGCCCTATCAAATTATTTCGGTGATCATGAATCCACGGCTTATTTTACTACTACTTGAATATTTTATGCGAAAAGATACGTCTGAAGTGCTCATATTCAATCAAGTTAAAAAAAAATTTTATCTGATAAAATTTAAACACGTGGACAATTCAGATTTAAACTTTTTTTTACACGTCGAAAGAATATCGTATATTTATTATGTTATATTAATATGAGACTATTGAGAGGGTTCAGCCGACGCGCGGGGACGTTACATCTTCAGGTTTCGATGTATCTCATACGTGGATTGCTCGTTTACAGGTGTCAGGCGTACCAGACGATTAGTAGTGTTTCCTGCCGGTTAATTTATTAATTGAGTCGAGGTCGTGATCGCAGTCTGGTCGAGTTTCGGCGTTCGTGCGCGGCTACCGAATAAGCAAGGGCGAGAGAGGGCGGGGGAGGTATATGGAAAACGCCTGGCCACAGTTGCAGCTGCAAGTCTCGACGATATAGCGAGGCAACTACGAGCCAGTCACCATCCCGATGCAACATTCATTGCTCCGTGAATATTTCATTCGACCGAGTGCATAAAATGTATATTTAAAGGGTCGCTGGTAGTAATCGGTATAAGATTGACGGAATCGGGGCATAGCCCGTCGCGACGCTCTGTCGCCAATTAAACGCGTTACTTTGGGAAGCTGGAGCAGCGAGCGAGTGCGAACCGCCGTCGGGACACCGTCGCTCTCTCGTCTCTGTCAGCGTCGTCGCGACGCCGAACTAGGTACCTAATTCGATGCCGACCTACCATCGCGGGGTTATCCGAGGCTTCACGTCTGACTATTATCCTCATCGTCATCGGGCTTTTCGACTTGGCTTCGGTCCCCTACAATTTTTATTCAGACATCGGTGCTCGCCGTTTTTTCCCAGAATCCCAGACAAATTTTACCGATAAAGTGTAATATATTCGCGTATCTATGTAAGAGTGGGAAACGTTGAAAATAACATTTCAACCCTTTCATACGTCACTCGCGAGAACAAATATAGATATATCGTGAAGGGGCAGTACAAATCTTTGTTTAAAATTGCATATGGGGTAAAAATGTGGCAAATATGGTCCACCCGGATTAACCCGTAAGTTAGGGAGAAATTAACCGGTCCGTTCATCCATTTCGAATCGCGTGGTCCTGAGTCAAGAATATAGTCAAGAAATGTATTTAAAAAAAATTCAGCTATGTATTAAAAAAAAAAAATTAATACTCAAATTTGTTATCAAGACATCTACGAAAGACATTTAAATTATCTTATTTTCAACCTTCTTAATAAATTTGAAAGATATAAGCGATGGCGCAAAGCGTCCGAGCCACGACAGTCTGCTAGATTTTTTGTAACAGCAAGTTTCACAGAAAAATGTTAAAATAAATAATCAACAGTTAAATCTTATTTAGAAACTTGTGTAAACATTAATATGTCGCTTCATTTTCTCGTGACTGACGACAACTATCGTTTAACAAGGAAGAAAAGTAGTTCGATATTTCAAGGTTCCGGCGATACTGGGTTTTCATAATTTATTAATAGCAACTTGTTTCGCGCTTTTTTTTCGCGTCGATAATTTTCACGACGCGATCGTTTACAAAGCGTGTAGGAGCACATTACTTGGACAGCGTAATTGCCAGTACCATAGACAGCCTTACTTTAGTACCGTTTACGCGATGGGTGTACACGACCCAAGTACGAAACCTTCGGCACCGTGCATTAAGACTTCACGAGTTCGCGATACATTTCCAAACCTTTTTAAAACCTCTAATCGTTAAGTATTCCTCGAATATATAACACATTTGAAGAACGTGCTCGAGAAAATAGGGTTCAAGATAAACGCATAACTAAACTCGCAACCGGAACTTTTTGCAATAAAACTTGCCGCGTCGAATGAGGAAAACAGGGAAAGCGTAGAAAAAGCTGAGTATAGGATAGCGGAATAGAGTCTTTGCCCCGAACACCGACCGAGGGGGAAAAATGTGTTCCGTGTGAGCCGAGGCCAGGCTCGACAGCAGGTTACTTGCGGAACTGTTACGAGCAAACCCTCCCCGACGTACTCTTCAAGTACGTCGCGTTCGTGTATTCATGTGAGCATCTATCGTGACCATAGTGTACTATTATTTTTTCAAGAATAAATTTTCCAACGTTATTGAACAGAACTGTACACATGCTGCTCAACGTTCTCATCCATTATTAAAAGTTCCTTCGTTACATTGTTTTATGTCCTCGTTTATTTTTAAGATATTGGGGAAACATCCCAAAAAGTCGTGACGGGAATATGCAATAAAATTTTTGTAATGTAAGTTTTCTTTATTTATAAATTCAAGTAAAAAAATACCATGCAATAATTTAACCGCGTAATCGCCAAAAAAATTGTAAAATAATGCACAATTTATCTGCTACACTGAGAAAAAAACGTGGTCGAATCAATTAAAAGTCGCGGCGCTATAAGTTCGAAGCTGTTATCAGGTTGGCACAACTAAAGCATTGTTTTGTTAAACGATTATTCGCTTCCGTCGATTCAAAATATGTTGATGCAAACAAACCTTTTTGTTGTGCTAATTAAATAACGCCATTAAACGTATGACACAACGCCTTGGTTAATCCAACTATTTCTTTTTCTCAGTGGACTGGAGGACAAGGCCACGAAGCAATTGAAACCTCTACTACGAAAACAACTTGATCAATCAGGCCGAAATTTAGCTCGCAGGTAGAACTGTCAGGGCCCTCCGTTTGTTCCAATTTACGCAATATTTGACTTAGTTGCATAGATTGTATAAGATTTTGAATTTTTCCAAAAATGCCCTTGTGCACTCTAGTGCTTACAATTTTTTAGATGTTGGGCTGAAAAGTTGTACGCGAATAACTACCATCGATCCATAACCCCTATTATGTTTGACAAGAATTGGTCGTTTAAGTTTTATAAGTTTCAAATTTTTTTCTCGAAGAAAAAGAGTACTTTAATTCAAACGTATTTTTCCGTGTCGAGTTCAGCCACTACTTTTGTGCAGTTGGTACTGGAGAGTTCTAAAGAGCGGGTAAAAATAAAACTTTGAATCTCCCTCGATCGATCTTAATGTAAAACCTATTAACATTCATGGAAGTAAGAGCCAGGCTTGGGGCCAGACTTGAACATTAATAACGTAAGTTAACAATCGTTTAATTTCATTCAATTGCATTTGTAGACCATGCCGAATCAATGAAAAAAAATTGATTACGCTAGGAATTAACGGGTCAAGACAACCTATAGAGTACAGTGAAGCGAGCGAAAAGATAAAAAAAAAGTGCTCGCGGCCAACGTGCACGTTGACGAAACTTTGACAATCGGTGCGCGCGATCGATTAAATATGGCATCGCTTGCACGATAGGGGCATTGATTGAATTCTATTATATATAGTCTACTATATGTAGAGTATACGCACACGTGGGTGAACGTTGCGCCGGAAAGATTGCATCGACACGTCCCCCTGGCTGGGTGTACGAGAGGAATTTTTCAACGGTCTCCTCCCGTCGTTTCAAGCGAGCAAATACAACATCGTAGTAAAAAAAAAAGCGAAATGAAAATACACGTACGTAAAAAAAAAATTTGTTATATTCGCGGCGCGATACCTTCGATCATACTTCAACACGGGAGGGTTTCATCAAAACCAAATAAAAAATTTGCCATTTACATCCCCCTGCGCTTCCTCACCCGCCGCCGTACTCCCTCGCCCGGACCGGGTCTGTATAGTACATTTTTAGAGGTCCGAAAAGCTACCTGCGGCTGCAAGAGTGAGTGAGAATTTCCAACACGCGATAAGACGATAAAATTCTCAGCCTCAAGAATCCATATAAGTCCGACTCAATGATATACCACTGAATATATTTGTATCTACGGATGCAGGTGAATGTATTCCAGTTGCTCGCTATAGCGGTGACTGGGGGGTAAAAAGAGGCGAAATAGTATTGTCGAGCCGTGTAGGAAAAACCGCAATTTCCGGAATTGATGCCGTCGTAAAATTCCCATAGTACGTGACATTCGCTTCATCCCTTACGGCAGGAGAGAAGATAACGCGAGGAGCATCGCGTGATTGCCGCAGCCATCCCCCCTCGTTCCTGTCCATCACTCCAGCAGCATCGCGGCTCTATATAACTACTTCACGATTCTGCGCTCTTGATACGATAACATACTCCGAGCTTTCGTACCCAAAAAATTAGCTCTCTCTCACAGCGGGTGTCCGATCAATCGGAATGGTTTTTCTTCTCATTAAACTACTAGAGTATTACGCTAAAGAGTCACTATGATAATTTTGTAACTCTATAAATTATAAATGTATAACTAAATAATACAGTTTATTATTATATGATATTAGGCGAAAATAAATGAAAGGAGCGCGAGCGAAGCGGACGCGCTGTTGCTAGGTTAAAAGACAAGTTTTAATCCTGGCATTGAAGATTTCATCGTTGCTAAAGTTTCACCATGGTGTTGTCTCATTGATCCTGATAACCAAATAAGCAATGCCAATTGTTATTTGCACGAAGCAACTTTACTCAGGATACGGCCAATCAACTTCCCTCAAAAAGTGCGATGATCATCCCGGATCACCCTGCATTTCTGATGATGCTTTTCTTAATAACGTGACTCAAGGTTTGCTTTCCATTATCGAAATAAAAGTTAACATAATTATTTCAGAAATATTATTAATCAAACCAATCTTTAGAATAAGAATCTCATTCCACTAGGTCCAATCTTTTTTACAAGCTTTCCACCACGTCAGGCCATATTCACCATGGTTACCCTATAAATTGACTATGTCCATGCGATTAATTTTTTCTTTTTAATAGTTACGCCAGCAGTTTTCCAGTACTTCCCTGCCTCCCCCGGTTATTCTTTTCCCTAATGAAAAACTTACTTTACTTACTTTATTTTCCATCCATTTTATTTCTCCTATTCTTCCCATACCCTAGTTTTTATATTCTATAGATATCTTCATCACTTTTATCTCAACTCTTCCGTGTCGCGGGGTGAGAGGTAAAACTCAAGTTTTACGTCCGCGAACTTTAGCTGATAATTACCTAGATTTACGAAGACGGGTACCGAGCAAGAGGGAGAAAGGAGGGAGTGAGGGGATGGAAGCTTGCACGAGTCAAAGTGTGAAGTCGTGTTCAAAGTCCCCTGCACTTCGGTGCTGCCAGGCCGCTTTCCTCATAGCCATCTCTCTCTGGCCCACCCTCTCTGGTACTCCTCTCGTACTGTACGGAGTACCCGTTAATAACAAATGAGCCGGGCTTGCGCCTCCGCGCTTTTGTTATAATCGAGGGAAACTTGCCTCTATAGTCACTGTCAAGCCTCATCTATCCACCTCCCCGCGGCCCACGCCCCTGGCCCGCATTTTATTATTCAACGGATTCGTTTAAAGAAGTTTAAACACCTGTCGTGTCCCCGCGGAGCGTCACGAAACTTTACTAATATATATCCTCGTGCACGTTTTCCTTGCCTCGTCGACAATGTTAAGGCTTAATACACGATATTGTATCGTTTTCCATAAACTCCGTCAATTTTCACGATACAATATCTTTAGGCGAAACACAAAAGCCATTGCAAAGTTGAATGTCTTGACACAGTCAGGATTAAAAATATGTTTAAAATATATTCTGCATATACACTACATATACGTTTTATATACGCAAAAATATATTAAAATTTTCTAAACTTGACTTAACTTTCAGCACACGAAAATTTGTTCATTTTCATGTCACGAAAATGAACCGCGATTTCAGTTATCAGAGGGCTCTCCGGTCTCGAGCGACCGGTTAATCGGAGTTTCACTGTATTATACTTTCAGACAATTTACATTTTTGTTCGACAATATTTTCAATTTTTTGCTAATATTATTTCCAACTTAATGTCTTTTATGCATGGCTTTTTCGTTTTGAAAAAGTATTGCATATTTGCGACACCTTACTTCAAAGGGTTAAATATATCGTTCATACTTTTTCACACAGCTGAAATGTGCCGTGGGAAAGGCCTTAAGCCACCGCGGATGTGGTAGACTCACGGCATTTAGATTGTACGACTTGCGATTGTTATACCATTTGTTCTATCGGTATGAGACCTCAAAATACGTGTTGCTTAAATCTTATTTTACTGCAAGCGAATTAAAAACAAAAACATTTCGTTCGGATACCAGCTCGATGAAGATAGGGATGCAAAAATATGTGTGGTCTCCAAGCTTGACACGTATTAATTCTTCGTTACTCGTTTCATGAGTTTGTAAATAAAAACGATTGTCCCGCTGAGTCATAAGGATAAAAACCAGATTTCGCAATAAGTGTATTGTTCACGCGACATCCGGCTCTAATTTACAGATCCTAATAATTGAGCATCCGGGCGTAGATATAATTGAATAGCGAGAGTTCTCGTACATCCGGAGCATAACGTATTTATATTTATATTTCGGGTTTCCTCGGCGGGGAATGATTTCTCCTCGAGTTCTACCTCGAATGGGGTGGCGAAGAGGATTATTTCTGCATCTGGTCGCGTTGCCGGTAGACAGGCCCGGCTGTGCCGTGGACCACCTAGACGGATTTACGTTGAGTCGAGACTCATTATTATTTCAAGGGAAAAACACGAGAGCGAGTCTCGGTACGATGCAACGGGAGCGCGAGTCGCGCGTCAGACGCCTAAGAGCTCGGCTAAAGGGAATTTATGAAATTTCGTAATGTAATATTCCGATTCGTAGACGCCGGACGCGCGGCCCAGTCTTGCCTGATCCTCTCCTTCTGGTCTTTGGATTCGAGGAAGCACTACATTACCTGCTATTCGTTAACTCTTTTTATTCTGTACAGAGTTATACAGTATATATTTACCAGGTGACTGAATTATGCGATTCGACGAAACGTCAACATTTCTTTATCGCTTTGGCTCAGCCATTGCCGCACGTTAAGCAACATTTTAATAAATCATACCGACTGTTATACCACGCGTAACCGTTAGGGCGATGTAAATTTGTAAGTTCGATCTTGTCTTTAAACTTGATTTTAAACTTACGTTCCAACTTAACATGAAACTGAAGTTCAAACTCACCATTAAAGTGAAAAAACTGTGAATCCTAGCCTTACGCGAGCACCTTATTTAAGATCGACCTTGCGAGTATAGATTGAACCATAAGGGAACGTAAGCGGAAGATGCGCTAAAACGTTGTGGAAATGACTACTTAAGGATTGCGTGTCTTGTTTAAAATGTAGAAACCATACGAAAGCCTCGACCGAACGGCAATCGGAAATATCTATTTCATTTATAACCACTGCATACATTTGTTATCCCAACGAAGCAAACCCCTCTCAGCATCCCTACTTATCTCAAACCGTTGACTGCGCTTTGCCCAGAAGAAAGCTCCGTATGAATACGCAATAAATTTCTCGCGGCGTAATGAAAAAATATCCATGGACGCGTGGCCGATGATTATAGCGATACTTGCTGTATTACAATAACTCCGGTCTCCCGTGCGACGTTTAACGACGACATAAGAATCCAAGGAGAAAGGCGTATAACGAGGTAATTGTGAATAATAAACGAGACACGCGTCACCGAACGTAAATTCCTTCGTCCAACCTCGACATGGCAATCTTTTAAAATGGCGATCTCCCCGGTCGCTATTTAAATTTTTTATAAACCCCGAGGATTGGGACAAGTTTATAGTAAAATTAAAAAGACTTCTCGAGTCCACCTAAATATTTTTAAAGACATCTTAACCCCTCGATAAATCGTAATCGCTTCGCGGTAGCTCGCTTAGTATTTACAGATAGACGGCCGAAAGCCACCAGCGCTTTTGGAAAGGGGGTGTCTCGCGAAACGTGTAAAAATCAGTGATTTCGTAGCCGTATTCGTATCGAGGCCAGCGACGCTCATTGGCTACATGGCTCGTTCCGCCCCCGCAGCCCCGCCAATCAGACCGGGGCGCTCTCTTTCTCTCTTTCTTGCTCTCTCGCTCTCTCCGTATCTCTCTCTCGCTCTCTCTCTCTGTCTCTCTCGCACACACGACCCTCATCGATCCACCGGCAGCACACCATGCACCACCGTTCGCGCTATACCACTTGCGAACGAGCGAGTTTACCGCCATCCCGCTCAACCTACTCTCGTTCTGTTTCCGTATCTATCATGACAATGCATACAACCCCGGAAGCGCGGGCGTATACGTAGACGAGACGTATTGCGTGAGGTACCTGGGGGATGAACCTTCGAATCTGTAAGATCGGCAAAAAGCTCACAGTAACCTAGCGACAAATTGAATTGAGTTCGACGAATGTAAGTCGCAACGTGTTCGATGGGAAACTGGTCATTACTCACCGCCGTACAAAAGTCAAGCGGAACTTTTTTGCTCGAGTCTTTGATGAGTTTCAGAACCAACATTAAAAGTTGGAGAATAAGAGAACAGCGAAGAAAGACAAGCTTGTGCGATCGTCTGAGTCTCTTGGATAAATAAAAGAAGAGTCGCTGAGAAGTGTTGGAATCCCACAAATGCGTAAAAACGTAATTTATGGTTAACAGGATCATTATCAGATAAGGCCAAACCCATAATTGCCGATTACCCAAGGTAAACATCGTTCGAAAGGATACCACACATTCCAATCATTGATCTTTGCTAGCATCTGTGTAGTAGGGGAGACCAGGGCTGGTCGGAATTTACGCGGTAAATAATAGAAGGTTGACACGTCATCTACGGCGTTCTGAGGAATTAGAGGGCATTCGATGGTATGTCAGGCCTTAGAGTGTCGTACTAGAACCTCTGATAATTTACTGCTGTGATTCCAAACGGTACCGCGTTTCGACTAGCCCCGGTATCTCCTGCACACATAGTTCGAGCCCCAGCTTGATCGAAAAAGCATTATGCACAACCAGTTGATAACTTGTTGCTTTTCTACAAAAAAAAAAAACTACCCAAAGCCACCCGTAAAGCAATCGTTTACTGGGTTTTTTGAACGGTAACCTTATGCACAGCGATTCTGAGCGAGAATTTGCAGCAATAGAGCTCCCGGGTATGTTTGGCTTGTGAGAGTTGGCAATCTAACACCCAAAATCCGGCCCAAAGTTACAACAGTACGCTCCGCAAGGTATGACAATTGCAGACTGAAGAAACACTCATTTGGCAACGGTGAAGCAACGGTTACTATTTGGGATCGTCGGAGGCTGTTTTTTGTGGGAAGGCAACCGAATGGCAACGATTCTCCGAACCTTATCCTCCGAGACGAAACCTACGAAAGAAGCATATAGATCAGTCGTTAAAACGAATCTCAACAGCGATCAGGATCATTTAGTTAAAAGAACCTGCCTTTATTTCCAGTTTATATTCACATGAATCATTGAAACATTGGCCAATAGCAAAAGTGCATCTCCATAGGTGCATGTATGCTTATACTTTCAGACATGTCTCAAATACTGGTACCTCATTCGGTCCGCATTAATCCATTTTTAAGCCAGACGTCGCAAAATTAGATCGTACGTAAATCCGGGCATGTATTCAGGTTTGCTTGATCAGGCGTACCATACTCCCTGTAAGGGCCTGTTATACTGTCATATGGCTGAACAAACGACCCCCAAAGTTTCTTTGTCAGAAAGAAAAACAAGTATTCGGGAAATCAGCAGTTTCTTACAAACAGGTCACACAAGTATGCGTACCTATTCAAATCCGGCAAATCTAGGATACTACCTGATCGATGACACTGAAACTCGTCATTACGTACCGAGGCGCATACTACACTCCGCAATGACCATTATTCACAACATTTACGCCGTTAACATAAAGTGGGCGTGGGAATACAAGACGGAATGATAATTCCCGTCGTAAACGACGAAGGCTGGTTTCCTTCGTACAACGTCGTCATCGTACGTCAGGAGGGAGAGGTACTCTATTCTCAGCACATTCTCAGGCGAAGCGTGTTGCAACAGGGAAAGTCTAATGTGCTATCTAGTCTGAAGCCAGAAGCTCCAAGCCTCGTCATTACTACGATCGCAATAACCATATTCGTCGTCGTGCTCGCGCCGAGCTTAGAAGCTCTCGTATCCGCCGAAGAGTCGGGTAGACCCTCCCGTCTCTAATGGAGGCCTCCCCTTTCGCCCCTGTCGTTCTTCCCTCTGTCGTTTCGCGGCTTCACATACCCTTTCAGGAATGGAACCGGAATACCTGTCGGCCGAACCTGGCATCCCCAGTCGCTGATGACTTTCGTATGTTTTACCAGCTCGTGAAACAAGTTAATATGCTGGAATGGTGGACGCGGGTACGCGGTCGGCGCAAATAAATGCGACCAACACGATCTGCATATTTGACGGGTTATCGCATGCGTGCGCTGGAAGGGTACGGCGCAACCACGTTGCGAATAATAAGCGGGATCGAATTGGCTCCCGCCGGCTCATCAATAGTTCATTGAGTTTGCGGACGCTACGCTCTTCCGCCCTCCAATTCCTCGCCGGAAGGGCTCTCTGGGAATCCGACCGTAGAAATGCGAATCATAAACGCTGCCTATCTATTCAAACTCGACGCTGATTTGGCTCGTTGATTTTCAAAGTTCCTCACTCGGACATACACCAACGTCTATGATGTATTAACCGTTTCGCACAAATCTGTCTTTGTTAATTTATTTTCTCATTTTTAATACCCGCGTCGCCATTAATTGATAACTGGAACAATGACAGGAAAAATATTATGTATATAATATTATGACTTATCCTACGATCTTTAGGGCAGAATCAACGGATGAAATCGCCCGACCCGGCCATGCTCGATACATCTCAGCGGTACTTACCGAGTTGTTTTAGACCTATAAAATTAATAACCATAGGAGAATGCTTTCCTATAAATGTTTATAAAATTATTAACTCAGAAAAAAAATCAAAGGCGAAAGACATTTTTAGTTGACTGAAAGTAATCCTCAGTTGATTCAAGGAATATTTCCGTCAATCAACTCTATCGTCATTTCAATCTACCAAATATTTATTTCAGCATCCGTAACTACAGATTTTGTTGTTTTAAACAGATTTTCTCGGTGTGTGCACCGCCCGTCATTGGTGACTGGTTTTTCTGGACATATCCGATCCCGTTAAGACATATCGCAAGATATTCGGTATGCCAGATAAACAAGATATCCATGACGAGTAGTGCACAGTCGCACATCGGGTAAAGCTGTGGAATATGGCAGACCTTGATTATCACGTTAATCAATGATATATTGACCGGGCCATATCCACGACTTTTACCCTATCTGAAATATAATTTACCAATGGTTCTAAAGTCGTGAACTCCGGGCTACCTGGGTTTCTTCATTAAATCATCATCAACGTTCCTGCCATGCCTTGTCGTCTCCGTTATAAACGAACATCGATCAGTGTCTGAGAAACACTTGACCGAGGCGTGACAGGGTTAATCCGAAGATTCCTCCGTACAGTGAACGATCAGGAGATACTTTTGCGATAGGCCAGTAGTATCAAGCTGGCAAGTGGTTTAATACACTTTAATACATTCGGGAGATAAAGAGAGCTATGGCGGAGGGTCGAGGAACAGGTTTGCCACGTGTTGGGGATGGTGCGACACGTGGCGGCGCGTGTCTTGAACACCCAACACCCAGGTTTATACGATGCTTCAAAAACACTCGCCGGCAACATCGTCGTTGTTCCGGACACTCGAACGCACGAGACGATATCAAGAGGTACAGATCTACGGGACAGGGGTGACCACGCTAGGGTTGAAACCCTCGTGTGATGCCCCACACGAAAGTGGCGATCCTTCCTCCTATCAAGTCCCACCGTTACATGTCGTTTCTACAACTGCACGTACGCGTGCCAATCGTGTATACATACGTATTGCACACGCAGGACTCATTCCACTCTCGGCAATCCCAATGGGGTCGCAACGCTAGCATTAAGAAAATTGAAACGTCGATTTGTCCGCAGAGGCGAAGGTCGGGATAATTTTATTAGAACAAGTTTCGCGCCCCCTCAGGGTATAACCAGGGTATAGACGATCGCTCCCACAGTGTATCGTCTCGTAGACATTCTGATGGTCCTCTCCTCCAGCAGCAAATGATGAAATTGTGCCAATTAAGATGAGAGGCGCAATTCTCCACTGCCACAATTGTTTTGTGATCAAAAACGTAGTGGGAGAAACTTCGGGGAGACAAACACAAGTTTTTGGGTAATTTGAGAATTATTTCAACACTTTTTTTCGAGCTGTTTTTTACATACGTATTTTTCGTATGTAAAAACGTTCTCGTTTGTTGGCCTTTTTGTTGTTAACTTTACAAAGAAAGAGAGAAAAAATGAGATACTTGTACGTGGAATCTATCGTAAGATATCGAGCGTTGCAGCATTTATTCCACGTTAATTTGGATCCAATACTGGTTGCCAATACATGGCCAGACTAATGATTGAGAGCTCGGTCAGTGATCGGACCAAAGTCGCGTGTTGATGTTGGCGCAATTACCATCGAGATTCGCCTGCCCGACAGTCTGATCCGATCACCCGTGTATGACCCGTAGGTCATACACGGAGAAAAAAACCTTGTTGAATAAACCAAAAGTCGCTTTGACATACATTTACAGCTGTTGTCTGGTTGGTACAACTGAAGCATTGATTTGTTCAACGATTATTTGCTGAGATCGATTAAAAACGTGTCGACTCAAACCAAAATTGTTGTCGCACCGACCAAATAACGCTTTTGAACGCATGTCAATGCGCTTTAGTTAAGCGAACCGTTTCCTTTTCTCAGCGATTGCATACAATGTAGAAACGGTTGGCGAAAAGAACATATATTTCCAGACACTACGAACATATCCCGCACAGAGAGATAACGAGATTTTGTTGAAAAAGTCAAACGCGAAGCTTCAAGGGTAGCTTCGTTCGTCCGGAGCGACATCGGGCAAGATTTTTTTGCTTTTCTGAGGGTGACACAAATAGCGAGAATCTACGAACCGCGCAGCCTTCCACCGATCCGTTTAAAATAAAACGTCACTGTACCTTCCATCCCCGAGTTACCTTATATTCAGGAACAAAAAAACCTTCGGTGCATCACTTCGGTGTCCTTGCGATTTGCCCAATATAATTCTTCAAATTGACTTTCCCATCACATTTTATTATGTGCAAAAGAGGTCAAGCACAATTTCAAAAGAAAAATGTCGGTTTTATCTCAATCTCGTTGCATCATAAGCGGGGGGGTCAGAACGTTATTTCACGTGGTCCAGAACGGGATGATCGGCGAATCCGTGTCATGCCAGCCAATTCAGACGTCGACAAACACTTTCTCCGTTCGTGGTGCGGATTCGGATGCCACCTGTGATCGACCCAGAGCCGAAGATATTTTGATATCGAGACTGCGCAACAGCACCGCGAGAGGGAAAGATCCAGGCACAGAGACAGATCGAAGCGAAGTATGGTCTTGCTGCACGGCAGACAATGTCCGAAGCAATATAAAGCGAATGGGGAATTAGTGAGAGCTTCGATCGGTCGGTTCACGAGGCCACGTCCCGTCACGACAAACGAACCCCCCCGGACTTCCATCACAGAGCTTATATTTAAAGAGTGACACACATCCAGCATATGCAGCCGAGTATGTAGCGTCGCGCTGCTCGTGTTTACTCCAACCACGCAACCGGCACGCATCCACGTGGATAGCGTACGCTCTGCAGGTACGATCGTAGAATGGGCTAAAAAGAGCCCTCGAACGGACAGGTGCAAGCGCACAGGGCCTTTGCCCCTTCGCTGCCACCGGCATCCCTCTCGGTCTCTGTCACCCTCTCTCGCTCTCCCCGTCGCTTTCTCGACCACCAGCGAGAACACATCGTGCGAGGACGACCGGGTATACGAACGATACGGATCGGGACGCGAACCATATGGCCGTAATGATAGACTCTTGATTTTCACGTGAGGGTGCTCGAGGCTGAGCACGAACGCTCGCCCGCGAGCACCACCGACCCACCCCCGTGATTGTTTATTTCAACGTTCCGTACACAGCCGCACTCTCCGGGCTAACGACTGCAACAATAGTGCGTTAATATTATTGGCACACACGAAGGAAATTGACAACTAAATAAATTTCGATACGCGAATTATCCATTCGTTCTCGGATTAATTGGATTCCGGAGAGTATTTAGATTCGATCGGGAATGGTGATTGATTTTCGGGGATGAAAGGAGGAACGAGGAGGGGGGGTGTTATTAATCGTATGTAAACTCGTGTAACGGAATGGAATTTCCAAGCGCTTGGATTCATGTCCGATTAACGTTAATTTTGCGTTTGATATTGTGCACAACCGTTGATTACAATTTTCGGTACAAATCGAACTTTCGAAGTAAAACATCGTACGTATGAATGAAATTGTAAGGCAGAGAACAAAATCGCTTGTGGATAATTGATAAATAATTAGAGATCCGGCACGATAATGGTAATAAAATTAGTGGATAATTGGTGAGTTCTAAGTCCAGGCGATGCCGACGGGAGCCAGAGTAGGAGCTGGGAGGGAAAAACGGGAAAGCATTTACGTTCTCATTAGTTTACACGAGTGAAAACGTAGTCGATGTCGACCCCTCCTAACGCTTTTCGTTTTAACAGGTACCTATGTATATATGTATACAGCATATATACGTATACTCACGCCACAAAAGGTAGACGGAATATAATGTATATCTGTAGCACCGAAATACACTTGTGCCCGCCCTAACCGCACGTGAAGGGCCGCACGAGGGACGACCGTAAGTATTATTGTAATTATACACTTAGGTTTATTTCCTGCGGAGGCCAGTGGCAAGCGGGAATCCCCCCCGAGCTCGCTTGGTTCATCGGCTTATGGCATTACGTGCCTCGGAAATCGCGGGATGGAGGGAGGAGGACCCTAATAAAAATAATAATAAGCGAGCGTTAAACCGCGTCGGTCTGAGCGGAAGTAACGTTCGTTCCCTCGTTCCGTATTCGAGCGCCCCGATCCCACCCTCGACGCCTCGTCGTCACGTGGAAACTTGTAAGCCCTGGCCGCGCTGCTCAATACATGCGTTCGGTACATATACCTATGTACATATATATGTGTGTACCGCGTTTTAGATATAATCCGTGTGAGTTATGAAACGTAAATCTATCGGTGGTAAGTATGCTTGTATGAAACTCATACGCAAACTCGTGGTCTCGCTGTTTCGAACGGCTGGAGTATAGTGGTAATCCGAAAATGTTTGACATTTTTTGTTTCACGTTCACATGAGAATCTCCCCACCGAAATTCTCATGTGCGGTGAGGTTCTAAATTTTCAACGACCAGATATAGAAAGGCTTAAATTTTGAAGTTGAAAACGGACACAAACTAATGTTTTTAATAGCCTACACGCCTATCAGAAGGTTGTTCAGAATACATATTTTGTATAACTAAAGCGTAGATGCGCGCAATATCCAAGGACCAAAATAGCTAGAATCGAAATAGCGAAATCGAATAGTACAAGGCAAAAATCGCTGCAATTTACATCAAAAGAGCTACCAAATGTGGGAGCTGATTCACTGTTTTGACCGTTCATCTTTCCGGTCTTCGGCTATTTTGACTGTTCGACTTATACCGTTGTACATTGGAACGTCCTTTATTTTCTATTTCGAAATTTCGGCAGTCCAACATTTCGATCGTTCAAAATTTCGACTCTCACCCCAAAGACAGATGCGGAACATCGCCATTATTCAATTTCTTAATACTCAATAAAATAATTTTGCAAATCCTTTCAAAGTAATATTTTTTCTAAGTAAGCAAATACCGGTTCCATATAAAATTGAGACAAATTATCAGTAATTTTCTTAAAACAAAAAGTGTTGGAGACATTGACGATTATTTTTGACATGACCCCCCCCCCCCCCCCCCCCTGACCAAGTCGTTTAACTATTCCGCAAGCTATTTCGATTGATGGTAGTTACAACAATTTTTCAAACTAGCAACAGCGCACATTCGTAGTTTATTCACGAAGCAACGATGATATCTTTGTACGGCTAATACGATGAAGTTATATACAATACTATATTGTATCGTTTACAATGGAACGACGTTTCCTTTTCATTTCATACACATGAATATTTTATAAGCTGTAATAGACGAACTACGGGTTATTTTAATAATCACTAATTAATCATGTCATGGTTAGCAGTTATTTCAGCGATTATATCGAAAAGAAATAGAATAAAAAAGGTGAATATGGCTCAGTCCATGCATCATCTATTTACATGCTAATCGGGGTGTGCCATATTTACCACGTTTACACTACTTCTATAAGTAAATTCAGAGCTATAATCTTATAAGTGCACACAAATATAATATCTTAATAAGATCTTTGGTATTGAATTTGGCAAAAATCTGTCCAAGCAGTTCAATTTTATGAAATTTTGAGTTTATTTGAAAAATGACTAAAAATTGTCTTACTCGAGCGTGGAGGTATTGAGCCTAAATTTGACAAAAATGGATGTAACCGTTAAAGTGTAATAAGTTTTTTAAATTTTGAATTTTCCAAAAAATTTATATTTCACATCCGACACGAGTTTCCGCATCAAATATCGCGATAGGAGTACATTTAGTTGCAGATTTATGTTCTGTGACAAGTAACTGAATTATAAAAAAATTAAGATGATACCAATATAGCCATCGTGTCGCAGATATGGGGAAGATGAGCGGCAAGAAGTATCGCCGATCGTACCGTGCGTGACCGGAACCCACGCCAGCTCTTCACTCGCACGTCGTCCGTCACTACTTATTTTCAAGCAACCCCCAATACCTCCGGCTTCCTTCGAGAGCCGCAGGCACTTATAACGTGCCACTCGTCGCTTTGCCCCTCGACGTCCATCCCCGCGACTCCGGGAGCGCTCCAACATTTCGGGGACGCTAATTCGCTGTAGTCACGAGACAGTAGCGTTCGCCAAGAGCGTCACTAACAGCCAGGGAATTGCCCGGGCCGAAGTTTTTCTCTCCTTCAGTGTCTCATGAAAAAAAAACGTTCGCTACATCGGAGAAAGTGCCAGAGAGGACAGCGGGAAAAATTCTGGAATCGCAATAGTTTTGCTACTAAGAGCAGCTTGGAATAGAAGTGCCGAGCTGGGCAGGTTCGCTTATCGATCAACTCGGACCGACCACCCGCTCTCGCAAAGTCCGAATGTTCGGCGTGGACGGACTTGGCCGTATGTCGATCCGCGACATATAAACGCCGATAGAATTTTTATTCGCTGCACTGCTGGGACAAAGCGAAATATATCTTATTAGAGCGTAAGGTACAAAAAAAAATTGCAATGTGATTTGCACGTTACTGTCTCATTTCAATAATAATAATAATAATATAAATCGAGCCATATTCACGACATTTATCCAAATTATAGCTTCATAACTTTCGTGTAGAAATCGACGGTTTGCCCAGCTTACTGCCATTTCCACATTATTCAAAAAAATGTTATAGTACGCTAGACTTTGACTATAATATATGTATTGTTTTAATCCAAATCGACTTAAGGCCCGAAAATTATAACCTCGATTGCCCGAACAATAACTTCGGAGCTTCAAAGAGAAGCGTAAAGCTGTTCCAATTTTTGATATCCATACCCAGGCGCAGAGTTTAAAAGTTCTTCATTTTCGTGCGATTACCGTTGTTCGTACGAAAAATGGATCAAACTTTAGGCAGTAACTGCAGACACATCACGATTCCTCATCATTTTGCCATGTGTAAGGTACACGGGAAACACGTATTTTTTAAAAGACACATAAAATTCGGTTTCTACAACACATTTTTTTATCCAGCTTCATATTTCTTTCCTCCTTATTTTCATTGGTGCACCTTCTCGCCTTGTTCGCTCGCGGTATTCTTGCCATTATTTTCAATTTGGTCCCCAAATTAACGTTACTATTCTGCGCGTCTCCGTGAAGGACGATAAATAAGGGCAAAGCGAGTAGTAAATATAAATCAGGAGTGATTGGATGTAAGTGGGGAGCGTTATGTGTCCCCAGTGTCCTGTGTGCGGGGTCGACCGCGGGTGTTTCTGGAGCCCCGTAGCACCAACGGACCGGTGATCGGTGCCGCATCTCTTCTGTATTATGTTTCTCCCGTCTCTCTCTCTGTCCCTACTACATGGTACAACGACGAGTAGGTGAGTGCGTGATGTTTCGACATTTCGTTCTTGGCTCGTTTGTCAATCGACCTTACATTCACCAATTTCTTTGACCAGTATTTCAGGCACCGTTATAAGTCACCGAACACCGAATCCTTCCATCCGACAACTTCACTACTGGCTTCGCGATCTTTACGGATTCTCGTGATGCGCAGAATCAAGTAATTTCATTGTTTTGACTGGAAAACGAAGCTGTTAGAAAACTGTTTTTTGTAATCTCGTTATCGTTTTATCTGGGATTAAGAATAGTTAAGACCGACATCGAAGAAGAGACGATACCCAACCGATAATGTCGTACTCACTTTTTTAAATATTGAGATTTTACTGTATTTCGTTGTGCTTCGTAAAAACAGTTTCGGGTTCAGTCTGAGGGATTTCAACCAAGTGAGAGACGGTAAACAAGATCGTCAATTCTCGGACCGCCGCACTCCGTCGGCGTCCGGTACCTTGGTAATTTTTTTTTCCGTAGGACTCGGAGAATAAAAATTCATGCTCCCGGGGGTTAAAAGATGAGCCGACGAATTAGTCGCCAATGTGCAGTCGGATAGAAGCGTTCGTGAGATACACAGGTGCGAGCAGAGATATCGATTATGCAATCTCGTATGGCCGCCGGAGCCGTGTGTCGTACCGGATGACTTAAATAGTGGTTGGCCTCCGTATAATACAGACGCGTAGGACACGATACAGTCATACACCCCCTCGGGCCCACACACACTCCAGCCTGTCAAACACTTCTGACATTAATTATCGTTCTAGTGTATCGTGGTCATAACACGCTGACGGGGAAGCGCCCCCCCCCCCCCCCTCCCCCTAGCAGCTTGCACATGTGGTCATTTCCCAGATTTCCGTAAGGCAAGTGCACCTAGACGGTCATGTTCGGGGGGTCTGTAAATGGCTCTTACCTGACCGCACATCGCACACACACTCCAAGCGACCAGTAACTTCACTTTCTTTCCCTACTTCCATTCTTTTGACACTTCAATGTCACTCCATTGATTTTTTGGCAACGAATATCTTGTTTTATATATTAACAAAGAACTTTGGTTGTCGTCAGGTTGAATCAAAAGTTCTTTCAGCAAGCGCCAGGGATGTCGACCTTTCTTTATTTTGATATCGGCGTTACTTCTTTATCTATCTCAGAGTTTATTTAATATCAAACGCATTTCATAGAGAAATAAAATCCTGAAAATTATAGAGTTTTACGTTGCCTGATCTTTTTTTTTAACATACAAAGCTTTTTCTTGAAGAATGCTTTTTTCTGTAGGTAATTTATGTTTGGCTGCCTTAAAAATAAAAGAATTGAAAACGTGAAAGGATATTTTGCGAAATTGTTCAAATATACCAAACATGCACCGTGCGTCGGCAATTTTTATTTGTCGATGGTTTGTTTAGTTAGTATATCGATTTAGAATGTTTTAGCTCGACAGACTGACTTTTGCTCGGGTGTACAAATTTGTATCCCAATAGCTTGAATTTGTACGAGCGCCAGCAGGCACAAATGGTAATAAAAGCAAGTAAACCAACATAAAAGAAATTATTCATATCTGAAATGTCTTTACTGTTTCTGAAAAAATTCTATACCAAAGAATGTTGGTTGTAACTCGACTTATGGGCAAAGCTTCAGCTCGATTTCACACTCAAACGTAATGAGGCAATAGATCTCACTTCAAAAGTCATCGAGGAAACGTGCGCGATTTTTTGCCATTGCGTAAGCACCCTGTTCCCTCTGTAACTAGATGCGAGACATTTCATGTCAATTTATGTGCCATGTATCCATTTTTGTCCACGCCAGAGATTCTTTTATTACTCGGCCAGCGATAACGCCTCAACGATTTTTATTTTATAAAAAAAAAATGTTACCTTGACATTTCATTTGAATCGAGCGATTTCAAAATGAACGAAAAAACATGCTCTTCGCCGCTGTATCGAATTTTGAGACATTCAATTTCGAGTCTGGTGACCCAAAAACCCCTTGCAGCAGCCCTGTCATTGAAATTTCGACGCGGACAGTGTGTATATTCCTGGAACCGATCAATGCCCTACTTCGTCCATTTCGGGGTCGAAATTTGTTTAAGTATTTTATTATCATTATTGTTATGATCCCGATTATGAAAATACAAATTTGCCTATTATTCAATATAAATAATTATATGACCAAAGATAAAAAAGACTTAATCTGTCGAGTAGTCGCTTATTACGATGTTTTATTTCCCTGTTTATTAACCTATCATCTCAACCATCCGAGAGTTAATCATCAAAGTATGTGACTATTATTACCCTCCCAATAAAAAAGTAATTTCAGGATTCACGCATTGTGCCGATAAGAACCTTGCAACTGATAACAAAACGATAATAGGTATATATTTATATTTTTTAAATAT
The DNA here is from genome assembly GCA_964017025.1 of Stenichneumon culpator. Classification (NCBI taxonomy): domain Eukaryota; kingdom Metazoa; phylum Arthropoda; class Insecta; order Hymenoptera; family Ichneumonidae; genus Stenichneumon; species Stenichneumon culpator. Next base: position 9,971,248 of record OZ024779.1, on the reverse strand, counting down.
TTCTTTTATTTGTTCCAAGAAAAAGTGTCAGCTTGTATATTTTCTGTTGCCAATATCTCGTTTCGAAATATACCCCATATACATTTCCTCAACCTAAATACTTAACCCTAAAGGGTTACAGTTGCACAGGAATTGATTGTTTCGTGAGTGACGGTTGTTTCTCACGATAACACAAATATTATATTCGCGTCATTAGATACTTCCATAAAGTGGTGAAACTTTGTTCCCGGGCTTCGATAATGATGAATGAGTGTTGAGACCACACTCCTTTCCGTTTCGTCGCGGGGCTCGCGTGAGTGTGTGTGTATGTGTGTATATCGACGTAATTTTCGTGACCTATTTGTATCGTGGATGGAAGCCCCGGTGTTTACTTTCAATGGTTAATGAGTCGTGGCGCCGAACTGCATTCAATTCTCTGCAGGTTTGACCAATCGATAATCCCGCGAGAGTACTCGTCGAGCTTTCCTATAATACCCTTTCGATATATCGTAAGATAACTCGTAACGAAAGTTTTTTTCTCTCAAAAAAAAAAAAAAAATTAAATAACTCTATAATCACATAGCTCCTGAATGAAAAAACATAATCCACTGGTGTAATAAAGAAAAAAAATTAATTTAACAATAATCAAACGTATCAAGGAAGTCGGAAAGGTTTCTTTATTTTTGCTCGTGCCAAATGGTCCGGGTAGAATTCTCAACGATCCGTGAAAATCGGAACGATAATTTCGTCCGGTGGACACTGAATTAATTAAAATCGGAAGAGCGATATCGCTAGTCGCGGAGGGGACGATTCATAAATATGCAACTGGGCGCCGAGCTGTATTAATTTCCATAGGTAACGAGATTCGCGCGGAAAACACACACACAGTCATCCAACGAAACAATCGAATTTCATCCGTGTCATATATTTCAGGATTATTATCACGATAAAAAAAGAAGCGTTCTATGATAAATTTTTAACAGCGTACATCACCCTTGACACTTGTGCTGCGCAGTATCTCTTCTTTAGCTTTTCCTTTTTTTTTTTTTTTGAACTTTCAATGAATTCAATCGATCAGCGTGTAACTGGATTCAGGATGGAAGCGTCGATCTCGAAGAATCGCGGGAGAGGGAAGCAAAAAAAAAGAAGATCAGTAGTACACGCCTGTAATCTCATCTAGGCACTCAGCTCGTAGCGACGCTTTTTATCCTATTACGTCACATGAATAAAGTAAAAGAATGTAGCGAGGGCGCGCGGACGGGCTCTGCTACGCTCCGCCGCTCTTCGGGGATGAAGCTCCAATGGTGGTGAACTTGATGCGTGCCGTCTCAATTTTTAAGGGCGAGGACGGCAATACCCGGAGACTCGAAGAAATCATAACGGTTCGGATGCTCTCTGAGCCGGCGCTCAGCTTTCGGGCGTAATAATTCAGGAGGTTTGAAAGAAACAAAAACAAGCGATTTAACTGGGAAAGCGTGTTGAACGACCTAGGTAAATCATATTGCTCTAATGCTAATTTTATATTTTTCTAAAATATTATTAGTTTGTCTATCGAATTTATTTGAATTATTGTTTTAACTAAGTTTTGTTTGTAGATCAGCTCGGTGATTAAAAATTGTTGATCACGGAGCAGCAAACTGAAACGGTTGTTTTTTTTAATGTTTTGTTGCTTCTTGGACGCACTATTTTATGGACACGATTTTTTACAAAATTTGTTATTCTGCTTATCTTTTTTGAGCTTAAAAAAATAATCCTTTATCGGAACGGAAAAGTTGCAGGAACTGAAACTGTCGAAAGAACTGTATTTATTGTTTTTTGATACCAGACTATCGATATCTCGACAATTAGCCAGATTAGGAATTTCAACGTTCACATCTTTCGCACGAAATGATCACTTATGAATGAAAATCTTTATACCTTGTATGTGAAATTAAATGTGTGATTAGCATGTGAATAGGGTGAATTACATAATATATCGAACAAGCCATATTCAGCGCCTTCACTCTACTATAGAATCCCGACGTGTAAGCAGCCTCGTACTACCGTAGAAAGAAGGAGAACCCAAATTATGATTCAATTTTCTTGAAGGTGGAAGGAACTTTGAATCGTCGGGTAAACCTTAGCAGCGCATTACAATGTCTCGCTTTCGGTTTCGCAGGGTGACTGAGTGAATAACTTCACTCACAGCTGTAAAAAATTTCGACCAAACGAATTTTTATTCATTTACTCAATCACGTTGTTTCCCGAAATAACAGAAATTAATTATGAAAATAATGAATATAAAATCTGACGGCTGTGAGAGTATATTCAGGACGTCCCGAGGAAATTTTAAATTCAATGCAAATGAGATTCTCTCATCTTCCGTTTATAGAACAATTGTTATTCTTCTCTCTTGTCTCTCACTTATTAGACGATCTGACACTTTCGAATGCCTTCAAATTACCTAGTAAAAATTTTAGAGCGTTCCATCGGTGCCTCATCAGGGTTTTATCTAGCGTTTTCCAAACCTTATCGCGGCCCAGTGTAAAATCCCCGAATATCTACCAGCGTAATTAGTGTTTTTTTGCTTTCTCATGGAGGAAGCTATGTTTATTATTTATTTTTTTTATTTAAGCTCGTTTCATTGCGACAAGTCTGAAAAGTTTAGGGTGCTCTTATATGTTTCGAATCGTATTGCCTATTGTGGGGACACAGCATGTTCAATACTCGATTGGATTTCCAACGGGGCATATTGAAGTGCGTCGTCGAAAGACTCGAGAATCTACCGACATACAAAAGTAGTGGACAACCGCGTCTGGTCCGCCCCTCTCGCCATTAAATCATCTTCCAACACCAACGGCACAGTTGTGCTTTTAGCGATTAGGCTACTGAGTGCCGCGAACCTGCTCCTCCTCGTGTACCGCACGATGGCGTGCAAGTGGGCGATAAACACCCATTTAGAATGAACACGGGGGAAAAAGCTTAATGAGGTAGAGTTATACGTGAAATTGACGGAAATTGTTTGCGCCCCTGCTCGACGAGTCCGACATCGAGGGAACGGGGATTCCTTCTTCCACCGAATTTATAGCCTCGTACACAAATGGGGCTATAAACAAATTCCGTGACTTTAATAGGTTCCATTTAGCTTTACTTTTTACTCTGGCAAATAGAGCCGAGCTTGTTTGTCATCGAGATACAAACATTGGAATTGTATCCCGGCGATTAATGTTTCCGCGATAAGGTCGGCAATCGTATGTTACGATCCGACGTTTCATCGTAGGGGTTGACTCTGGAAGAGCCACATATTTTTACAGCCCCGTCTTTATCGTCGTGGAACTTCACGAAAATTGAATCTTTTTGAGGATGTCAGCGAAGATGTCAGCGACATAGTTGTCAAAGTTCCATATTGATCTGAGGAACGGTGGAATTATCACACGCTCCACAGGTTTAATTTTCCCGACGCATTAGGACACATGTGCGGTTTTTACGATCAAATACACCCCACATTTTGAATATATGTGAATATATATTTTATCATATATGTGAATTGATTTATTCTCGGTCTCAAACGTCTTATTTAGAATTTTCAGCTATGGAAATCTCTCTTTACTTCGACATAGGCATTCTTTTTCAATAACAATTTTATACAAGTGCAAGTGATGTATGAATCTTTTATTGAATAATACGGATCATTACTGCACCGGGTTACACAAACAAAACAATTCAAAATTAAATTCAACGAGCAAAAGTAAAAATCCTCAACGCCTCCGTAACTTGTCACTCGTTACATTTGTTCCCAAAAAAAAATTTAACATAATTCGGCACAAATATCTTCGCATATCATTTATTAAAAAGAAAATAATCCATTTACTTGCCCAAACTGTAGATAACCACAACAAAATAATTTAACACTAAAAATGACGAAATAAACAAGAACTACCGATATCGAAGTCACTCAACAACCTGCCAATCGGCGAATGTTTCCCTCACGTATAAAAAATAAGAAGACCCCCGAGTCAAACGATTTCACCCAAACCGACACAAGAAACCGGCAAGTAAATAAAGAATCATCCGATAAGTATGCCGGGATTATCTCGAAGCCCCTCGCGCCTTCTCCAGCCCCGCGGAGCTTTTTTTTTCTTGCCTCACCGCCCTATAATCGGCTTAGCTAAATGTTTCGGTAAAGATTTGAATCCTCGTCACTCGAGGAGATGTTTTACCGGCTCGTCGGAGACCCGTGAAAAATTTGATAGGCGACGAGGATGCGAGTGGGAGGGGATTCGGGACGAAGGTGATTTTTTAAAAGTTACTCACAGGTGGATTTGGCATGCAGCGTCGGGGTGGCGGCGGCATTGGGTCCGGTGCCGTGCGGTACGACGGCGGCGAGTATCTCCCCGATGGGAAGCATCCTGGGGCGGTGATCGGTGCCCCGTGCAGTCCCTTGCTCCCCATCATCTTGTCCGGTGAGTACATCATCTTCGAGATCTCCTCAACTTCCAAAAAAAACTTCGTCTCAAGCAACGAAATTCAAGCGCAGCGGCGACCGCTGCTTAGCCCCGACCGCGAGATAACTCGCATCTGTGCACCTGTTCTCCAGATGATAGTCCTTCCTGCTCTCGGCAAAAAAATTCCGACACACGCGACACACGTACGGCAAAGTCACTGTCGATTTTTTTTTCGTTGTACCTTCAAGTAACACAGCCACACCCGTCCGACACTCGTGTGAGCGAAAGGTGCACTCGCATATTATCGAGAAACGAACCGAAAATCAGGGAATCAAAAAAAAAACAAAATCAGTCAATGACATCCAGGTAGCTCCAGGACTACCCGGCCGCTGCGTCGTTTCCTCATTATCATAATCCTCTCCGTTACTCGCGTTTCAATTTTTGCCCCAACAAACAGACCGACAAACGGACTTGGATTCGTTTCTTCTTCCGTACACAAGTTTATCGACTATAGCACACAGCACCTCGCACTCTCGCACAATCGACTCCCGACAGTCCTGCTATCCGATGTCCCGAAGATCCGAAAATATCTGCCGCCTCTACATTCTCGTTTGTTTTGGATACTCGAAGAATCTTTGTTGTCGTTGTTGTCTTTTAACGTAAAATCTTAGAGATCAGCGGCGGCGGAACAATTCGCAATATCCCTTATCGGGAACTTTTTCTCGATGACTGGCTCGGAAGAGTGCGCGACATGTTCTGCTACGGATGAACTGTTCCACGCCGGTGGGGGGTGGTTCGGCGGTGGGTCGGTGTGGATATGTGCAAAGGCTGGGAGGGGGTGGCGGTGGCGGTGGTAGTCGGAGGGTGGTTGAATCGCACCGGAGCCTTCCGGCGAGCCGAGCTCAAGAGAGACGGGTATAGAGACACGGAGCGTCCCGAGGAGAGGGAGAAGACGAAAGTATATATGGATAGAAGAGCTATATGGATAGCCGGAGCGGGTGTCCACGACAGGGTTGGTCGGGCAGCGAGAAGGGATGAAGCGAGCCTCCCGTCGCGCAGCTACCCTCCAGCGTGCGCGAGAGACGAAAGGGACGAGGAGAGAAGAGCGGGCTTTCGCAAGGGCGGAGCCAAAGCCGGTTGGGACGCTTGCGCTCTGATTTGAAAACGTCGGCCATCTTGCACCCCCGCCGGTGATCCTCCGCCACCCCTGCAGCTCGTGGCTGGCTTCGTGCTCGCATGGTTCGCGACCGCTACCCGCAACCACCGTTCCTGTCCGTCTGTCCGTATGTCGGAACGGCGGGAGGACGTACAGCCGCGACTCGGACCTCGAACCAACACCCGTTCGGCTTTGCATGTATCGTAACGGTAGTGTTGTTTTGCGCGGGATTTTCTTTTTTCTCTTTTCTTCTGAATTTCGGGGACGTTCGGGGAACATTTGGAGGATCATAAACGCGGAGAATAAAAGGAAGGGGAGCGAGGTGGTTCGGAGAGACGGGCCTGCGATGAGGCGTCGGGGAGGAGAGACACGCAGACTCGGTATTAAAATACGAGCGAGCTTACTATAAGAAAATTGTCGAATGAGTAGGAAAAAAAAGACTAGATGAGGACGGCAGGAGGAGGAGAGTGAGGGTCGCTATACATGGCCGACAGGTCGAGATTTGTGTGGCCGAATTCAACGATGAATTATTGAAACAGCGAGCCCTTTCGTCCCGCCGAAGGCTTACACTTCGCGGCCTCCACTCTTCTCTGTGTCTTCGCAATTGTTTTTCGCGGGCGATAGAAACTATCGTCTGACGGGTGTAAGGTCGATTTGTCGCTCATCGATCAAGTACAACTTCTCGCGGATAATTTTTATGCGACTTTGAGAAACGATAATTTGGTTTGTTTAATCACCGATCTTTATGATTGAGTGTCGCAACTGAGTTATCGAGACACGAAACTGTGCGTTTCGATTACTATAATTTCATAATCTTTTCTTCATTTTTTTATTTTTTCATTGATCAAACCTCTCACGGAACAGCAACAGTTGTAATCAATTTTACTATTTCTTTATATAGCTTTCGAAACATTTATAACGAATTTGGAACATCTGTACGTAAAATTGCCAAAAAAGGTGCGAAACGACTTTTTCATGTCATTGAAGCATCACGCTACCCTTTAAGGCCTGCAATCGTGGTTTTTTTATTTTAAAAAATTATTATTTATTAAGCACCTATGAGACATAGTTTGAACAAAGTTTGGGACAAATTTTGTGAAAATATATTTTATGTTAAATTTTTTTAAATGTTCGCCTTTCTGCAGAGCGGTTGGCCGCGCTGACGGTGTTTTCGTTTCCGGGAGTTTTACCCCTTGTGGAAAAGTACTACTGGGAGCACTGAAAAAAACTAGGGGTGTAACTACCTAAAGTTGAGCAGTAGTTCTTTCGCGCTTACTAGAATTACTTATCAGCAGTGCCTACAGGGTATTCTATTTTTTTATTATAAAACTATACTACTGAAAATAAAACAAAAAATGAAACAGAAATATCTAAGCTATCTCAACGATTGACCTATACTGTATCAATGATTATTTATAGTTTCGTGGAATAGCATTGCTAAAAACATTATACTAATTTTCTTTGGTGACGGTAGGATTTTGAACCCGCAACCCTGTGGTCTTATACACTGCGACGAACGCCACTAAAGCCGTTCGCTCTTACACAACTTACTCTAATGAAACTACTGTACTTATACGCAGATTAATTTCAGAGCTTTGAAAATCTGTCAACAATATGCAAATCACCAAAAGGTTGGACAAAACAAAACGTCACTTTCGACGAATAAAATTGAACATTAAATATTTATAGAGAGCACAAAATTCGTCGATGAAAAAACAAAATCGTGCACTAGATTTTAAATAATCACTCAGGCGAATTTTTGAACATCAAAATTTAATGTGGTTAACATTATTCGAAAATTTAATGCTTTAATGCCTCTTTAATGAAATCACAAACATTGTCCACGCTGGCTGTGAGCTGTTTGTGATCATTTTTATTTTACAAAAGATTAAAACGTCTCATCTCAAACACTCGCACATTCGAAATTCTACATGGAAATGCACGTGACATTCCGTCCTCGGTATGAAAATTGTAATGCTGTTTTTTCGTGGTTGCTGAAAATTTAGCATCCGAAAGAAATAGGTTTCCAGTGTGAAGCAATGATAGACCCAGTCAAATCCTATTTCCGTTAGATGCTAAAGTTAGAAAATATAGCATTACAGTTTTCATTACCGTTTGAGCACGGGTCGATAGGATCGAAGAATGTTTCGCGAAACCTGAAGGGAAAACAAAACATTGATTTATTTTTCAATGCTGAGGGTGTCGTGGTGCCTCGAAAGCTCTATTAACCTGCGGTGCACGATGCCCTAGTAAACTTTGTTGCATGATCAACCTCCGCGATATATGCTGCGCGCATGTTCTTCGGGCTCAGCAGTATCGAGTACCCCTCCCCCATAGACAGCAGCGTCGGAAGTACCGACCGGAAGAAGAAGCGCAGAAAAGCTACGAATGATGTTGCTTATAGCTTGAGCCGCAGAGTTCCAGGTCGAAGGGGACGACGCCGACGACGATGGCCAAGCCAGGGTTATTTCGGCTCGGAAGTAACTGTACAGCGAAGGTATAGCGTATCCACGAGTGAGGCCGAGTCGTCGTCGGTATAGCGCGAGACAGGACTCCGACGCACGGCCTCGTAGGGGGTGGCACAGAGAGCGCGAGCGAGATCCGCTCGTTTTCCGAGGGATGTTGGCCGGAAGGTTCCCGCGGGGCCCGTGTTATCGCCTCGCCAGGATGACCAGCCCGCGTTATCAAATATTAAACCTACTTGCACCGGGCCGAGCCGCTTCGCTCGCCCTCTCTTCAATCCCTAACCCCCCGGACTATCTCCTGGACCAACCTTCGCCCCCTCACACCACCCATTCCGCGTCCATTTCTCTGTGACTTCCTCCTTCGTACTTCACCCAAAGCCTCTCCACTGTTTCGAGAGCGAGAAAGACAACTCCAACACGTCGCGGTATAGCGTCTTCTTACTCCTCTTCCCGCAACGTTTCAACCACCACCGCCACCCCTGGAGCGAGAGCCAGCAGCATCCCTTTCGCAATCGCTCGCGGTCGTTCGCTCGCCACCGCTCTCTCGCGTCCGCCAAGTAAAAATTTATCCTGTTGGCGCTCTCGAACCACTACACTCGGAAAAGAGATCCTTTCTCGAGTTACCGTGTGAGCTATGTGAACTATCTCACGTTTCTTCCGCTCCTTTTCCCCTCGCCCAAGAATCCTCGAAACTCTTTCGTTCCTATATAAAATAATAAGGCGCGCGCAGACCGCAACTGTACTCGATACTGTAAATTATAAAGGTGTATTTATGTCATGGCGTTTTAACTTGGCCCGTGAAATCTCAACGCGGGCTTAACTTTTTTTCCCACCGGTGACTGTGAAGAGGAGTGTTACGCTTTTGAACCTGACGCAAAGTTAGGGACTCTCTGTTTGCCAATGGTCCGAGTAAACTGTATGTCTGGAAGGTACCTAGAATCAAGGACGTGTGACCTTCGTTTCAGCTATAAATCGGTATCTTTGAACTTTGAGAAGAACTTTGACCATAGTGAACATTTTAGATCGTCACATTGGATCCTGGTAAGGTCCGACATAAGGTCATAGCTTATGCAAACGCCTTTCGATTCTAAGATCTCACTCTCAAGAGCAGCATATCCAATTTTCAAAACATTTGTCGCCGCCGTTTTTTTTTTTTTTTTTTTGTGAAAATGCGAGTAAAAGTTGAACTTGTCCACGTGGAATGCGCTGGAACGCGAGGCCTAACAATGTTGCGCCGCAGGCCCTTTTCAAGTTAAAGTCGACACCTTCCTTCGGGGCGTTCGAACGGACTGGAACATTGTTCTGGGATTTCGCGTTGGCAACGACGTTGCTCTTGACCTCGAAGATAGTCTTACGAATCACCTGAACCAGAAGAGACGCTGCCGGTCAAACCAGTCCTTAGGGGTGACATCCAAGAATAGCTGCACTGCGTGACATTCTGTCCAGTAAAGCTAGTATAATAAATATGAAAATTGATAAGATATTTATTTGAAAATGACATTCAAATAAATAGAAGACGCTAATACACCGTACAGCTGAACGCTAGAGGATTCTAAGTCTTTTACCACACATCACGCATCCACGACATAGAATTGTCAATCTATCAATCATTTTATGTCTCAAATATGCTGTACACATTGTTCATATAAGTTTCGGGAAATGATGTGTGATATAGTTTTTCATTTCGTAATGTTGGACACTCATTCGTGATGGCGACTCCAAACTCGTTGAGATTCTTAAACTTGACTACATATTTTTCTTAATCTTCGATACACGGAGCATTTTTGCAAAATATGCCGTACAAATGGCATGCGTAATTCATTTGACGAATATTGCATGCGATTCGAGGCAGCTGTGATGAATTTTTCTTCAATCGCATTTTTGACTCCAAAGAAAAAGTCGATTCTCCTTAAAAACGTTTTATGACTGTATCTACACTATACTTCTATCCCGACGACATTGAAGAAAACAGCGTTTACTCGATTATACAGCACGACGTACGGCATCTGACATTTACCTATCCTCAAAACAGGTAATGTATAAAGTTCGATTTAAAAAACAGAACTAGAAAATACAGTCACCACATTCATAAAAGTGTATCATTACGCTGTACAATAATACACGGTGCAATCGAGGAAGAAAAAATAGGGAGAGGGAGAGGAATGAAGGCAATACTTACAGAATGATACGTGAAGTTGTATTCACCCTTATTCGAGCCGCGAAGGTATCCTGGGTAACCACCTTTTCCGCAGACTGAAAATTGGCGCTTATGCGTAGGGGAGAGCGGGGCAAAACGGAAGTACGGGACAAAACGGACCGTTTTGTCCCGTGACGAGTTTTCACCAACTCGTCACGGGGCGTAAAAAAAGTCCGATCTCAAACGGAGGGCCGTTTTGCCCCGCTCTCCACTCCATCGTTCGCGTAGCCAACATCATACATACCTTTTGCCCGGCTACAACGGGCTGTAGCGATAATAACGCGTATTTCCAATCAAGCTAATGAGTATAATCAGTGAAGCCGCGTTGCCGCTTCCCGGAGACCCGAGCCAACCGAAGATACAACAGGGGTTGATGCGTGCGCTGCGGAGCGCGTGCGGGTTAAGGGTTGAAGGTGAGAGGGCGGTAACAGACGGTGGCTCCGCGTACACGGGCTACACGCATACGTTATAGCTGGCTCCTGAAGATTCGTGACGCGTGGAAAAAGAAGAGCGTCTGCTTGACGAATAGGGGAGGCTCGACGAAACGGAACCACCTGCTCGGCATTGCGGTGTTACAACGCGTGATGTGCGTGGTCTCTCCGTACACTCCACTCGTCATAGGTACACCCCAATGCGTGCGGTTACAACCGCGACACGACACGAGATTCCACATGCAGCACTGCTTTCAACTTTTAAACTTCGATAATTCTGTGTCATATAACCGACGAAAGAATTCCCGAACTACCGGTTTCCGTTTCTGTACTTGGGGCACACACGGGGGAGGGGGTAAAAATTAATTGATCAAAAATTGCAGATACATTTTTTTGTCGGGCATTTAATCGGCCTTCGACAACGGTGGAGGAAAAATAATGGGATGCACGAATAAAGCATTTAAGGTGGGTCGCTCGGTATCGTAATAACATAATCAGCCTTCTTGATGTATATGTCATAACAACAATATTATCAACGAAAAGTTCCATCAGGGAGGGAAGCGGAAGATCGGAAATCCATCAATCTATTTGAAATGATCATATCGCATATTGCTTGAATACTGCAGTGAAAATAAAAAAAAAGATTTCCTTCTTGTTAAAAAGGAATAGAAAGGGTCTGGAAAAATTACTTGTCTGTCAAAACTATTAGTGTACACACTTTTTAAAATCTAATTTGTCAATGACGTACTATTTGTTTATATTTATATCGTGAATAATGGAGTGTCGACGAATCGGTCAATTTTGTTTTTAGCGATAAAAAATCAGTGAGTCTCCCGTTGAAGGATGGGAACGAGCCCGGGGTAGGCGGAGGTAAGTGAGAGAGAGGCGACGAATGAATTTTTAAAAGCGACGTCACTCATTGTAACTGCGCTGATACGGACGAAGGGTGGCCGTCTGTCACGTCGATTAGGTGAGAGACGAGCCGGTGGTTCTGGTGTTCCTGACGGTGGGTGCACACGATCATGTGCTCCGGTGGAGTCACCGGAACCAGAAACTATATAGCTCGCACTCCTCTGCTATCCGAATTCTCTATTTGCCTCTAACGTTCTAACGCGAGAAAGCTCTTCTACCTGACATTCCTGAAACGTCGAGCAGGCATCACGTCCGACTCTGTACCACTCGCAGCCACACTCCTATGCTCGCTGTCGTTTCATCCGCAGGGCTGGTCGCGAAAGAGGGATGGGTCGAGTAGAGCGACGACACTTCTTTCTTTCTGTCGTCGATCTCCCACGAGAACGTTTATCCATTTCCGATCTTACAGACAATCGGGCTCGAAATAAAATCTCTCAACTTATTACATTTGAAGAAAAACAACAATCCAATAAAAGTGTCAGGAGCGAGTCGGGATTCTATCGTGGGATAAAACGATATGCTGCAAAAGTCGACTGCAAGTATAATTCGTTTTATTCTATTACGGTTATTCATAAATAGTTGGTACCGGTTTTTTATTGTTTTTTTTAGGGTCTGTATATATATATATATATATATATATATATATATATATATATTTACCATATTCTGTTATCTGTTATATTATTTTTAAAAAGACTATTTAAATATGTAAAAGGGCTTTGCCCATCGATAAATAAATAAGTAAATAAATAAATATTTGAATTCAATGTAACACATATATGAACGAATGTATGACCGCAAAATAAAAGACCGTCATTTCGAGATCCGGCGTTTTGGCCATTCGACTAACGCGTGGAGCCGATGGTCAAAAAACGCCCACTGAAAAAGTGACGTCAAATAATGGTTATTTTCGTCGTATGACCGATCGACAAAATATCCCTAATTTATCGTCACTAATTCCAGCATCGAAACCGCGGAGTCATCGGTGCCAGAGGCAATCGGACCAGAAATTGAGCTTTCGCGCATACAGTCCACCGGATGACTATCGCTATGTACGAGACTTGACGGTAGCGAGTCCTCTGACCGTTGCCAGGGCAAAGCCAGATTCGATGCCCCGAAGCAATGACGATTGACTTACGCTTCAGTTAGTTCCAGTACTGTGCTTTTCCCTGTGTGACTCTCAGTGCCACTGGCACGCGCTACCTCTGTCGTTGATCGTAACGTCACTGCGGATAGCCTATCCGAGTACCGTAAGAGAAAGAGAGAGACACCGGGCGTTTACACGTGTGTACTATAGCCCTGTGTTTGCCGTGTTAGGTCTATTGGGTTAGGCCCCAGCAGCAGCACCGCCATCACCGGAGAGAGCAGCCTATACGGTATAAAGCGTCACGATGTGCCCCTTACTCCCCATACGCGCTTCGTTCTCTCTGTTTGATATATTGAGATTGCCAAATGAGCGCACGGTGATCGAGTATGCTTTCATTAGCGACGCTTGCCGCGGTCTCCACTGCCGCCGCTGCTGCTGCTGCTACAACTACCGGTCCCTCGGGGCCAAGACTTGTGCAAGCCCTAACGTTGTACGGGAGGCACGTTTTTGGCTTAGCACTACGCCGCCGCGAGGCCTACAAGATCGCTCAACGATGCAATAATGCTGTACCGAGGACAGAGTCGAAGTAGGAAAAGATCGAGTCAGACATGGTCGGGGAGGCTTTAGCTATATAAGTATAGGGGTGAGCAAGGCAAAATGGGACAGTGGGGCAAAAGGGGGAAGAAAATAGAGAGTTATCGATGGAGCTAAGTGGGGTTCCCAAAATTATCGGAAAATTGCGTTTTTACAATACTGTTCCACGAAACTATTGAAGCTTTAGGGTTTTTGAAATCATTTGGAGTGTTTTCCGGCAAAATGACGTTTAAAGTTGTAAGGATCCGAGAAAAGAATGCACCGAGGGTTTCGAAATGAACGAAATCAGTTTTATTTCGTGGATACAATGAATTACAAAAAGGAAAAAAAGGTGGCTTGTTCGCGTCGCCGATCTGCTCGCTCTCCCGTTTCGACGAGCACTCCTTCTTCTCGTGTCGATCACACGCTCCTCGATCCTCACGGCAGTGACGTCACACCGGAGAGCCCTCTACTTCCTTTTATCTCGGCGATAACACGCGGCAGGATTTAATTTCAAAAATAAAAATATCGACAGGTCTTACAAAGTCAGAAGTCTAGACCGGAATGAGACACTTCTAAATTATGCAATGTAGGGAAGACCGGGGCGAGATGGGGCCCCGGGGCAAGAGGGCCTACTGAAAAATCAGGCCGACGCGGGGCATGATGGGCCACCCTAAAATTACAAAAATAAAAATAAAAACCTGGAAGGAAAGAGATAAAAACCTTTTGTGGGCAATGCCAGAATAGGGGAGCGGGGCAAAATGGAGTGTCCAAAAAATTATTGCATTGCTTTATTATTAGGCATGTCTGTCTTACAAAAAAATTGGATTCTTGGAACCGGAAGTCGTGTATCCCGTAGATGAGGTCACTGCATTAAGAACATTATCGTTGATAGGTAGAAGTAGGAAAACTCAAGATGTATGGATAGTACAGGCGGGGCTTTGAAAAAAGTGAACAACTTAAGGGTAGCCCGTCTCGCCTAGGGCTGTACAAATAGGCCGGCCTAGCCAGCTAAAATATCTTATCGGGCTAATGGGTTTTATAGTTTAGCCGGCTAAGCTAATACAGTCTTGGAATTTGTTGACGAATTTTTTTTTTTAATATTTTTCTAATGTTACCTGCAACGTATTCCGAAGTATTTTCGCCCGCTGAACTTGAAATTCGCCGGCCGTTTTGGCCTACAATGCAATGCTACATTAAGGGGCTCGATTTTATGCACAAAAAATCGTACTTTTGGGATTTAAATGGAAAATATTGGGTTGGGAGTAAAATCATTGTTACATTCGTGATCAGCGGGAAAAAATACGTGAAATATAGCCTTGAAACAAAAAAAAATCGATTGAATAACGATTTTTCTCTTTTTGAGCCACTTTTGAAAAAACGTCGATTTTCGTGATTTTCAAATGTCGATATCTCGGCTCCCAATGGAGCTACGGGAAATTCGGGGTGCCCATCGTGTTCTACGGGAGAAAATACACAAAATAGGGCCTTGTCCGAAATTTTAAAATCGTTTTATCGTGCCGTTTGAGGACGTTGAAAAACGCAAAAAATGGCCTCGAAAGGCCTTCCAATTTACCTCATACTCTCCTCGCTCTCTTTACGAGCGGTCAAAACTCGACGCAAAGGGTTCAATTATTTTTTTGTATTCTCGTCTAGACAGTTATTTTCGATTCGTCTCGGAAACTTCAAAAAAGGAAGATTGTCCCTCGGACAAAAATCGACTGGTGTGAAATATTATTTAAAAATCGTGAGAAATATCGCATAGTTTAATTAGTTTTATTGTAACATCACTCTTTTGTTAATAGCGATTCTTATCATGGCCCTTAATTAATTTTCCCTACCATAATTATCGACGATCAAATACCTCTTTTTTTTTAGTTTGTCTCTCCCAGCGTGACTGTTATCATTTTCGGTATATTTTATGTGGGAGAGACACCAAGGGACGGGTACGGATAGTTGTAAAATTAAAGGGAGGGGGGAGACCAGAAGCGGTGTTCTGCGAAGCGCGTGCGACCACTTCGGGATTAACCGGCTGCACTTTAACCCGCCTTTTGGAGAGCCTCTGCTGTCACACGGAACAAGTGTCCTCGCATTGTCCACCGGAGCATATGTGTGCCGGTCAACGTCGTCCTTCAGGAATTATGGCACCGAAAAGATGAACTGGATTAAACTCACGCACAACATTTGTTCGTCATACGCCATTTCTCCCTCATAACCGGACACGCAAGTCTTTAAACTTTAATGCCTTTTCTTTAGGCGGCAATTATTACGTTCTTCGCTCGGGCTTTATCGTACGTCCGAATTTACAGTCCCAAAAACGAATTAGCCTAATTAGCGGGTTCCGTCGTTCGAGGTAATTAGGTATTCTTCGATTGCCGGGCATCATGGTTAATAGCCTTCCCCCCCCCCCCGCCCCGCCACCCTTCGGCTCAATCAATTTTCTCCAGACGTATAATAAAGACACAGTACAGTCATTTTCGGCGATGCGGAGCACGAGTGAAAATTACTTGGCCAACCTGAGCTCCGAATCGAGACAGGTGTATAAAAAAAACGAAGAGAGAAGAGAAGCTCTCACGGTAGAAGAAATAGGGGTGGTTTTTCGCAGAGGCCGGCCTAATTCTCGAGAAGGTTGAAACACCGAGCGAGTGGATAAGCTCTCGAGCCAAAGCAATTGAAGCCCCAAGCCGAGAGTCTGCCACTGCTGTATAGTCGGGGGGGGTTCGGGGTCTCTCCCCTGTGGGTCGAGAATAAGCGGAGAAGGAAGAAGCTCAGGAACGTATAAGAAAAAAGATGGAAGAAGTAAGAAACTTAGGTCGGCCGTTTTTTCCCCACACGTACACAAGACATTCTCGAAAAGAAGCAGAGGAAGAAGTAGAGGAGAAAGACACGGGGAATATACATAAGGTTCTTTTTCGCGCCCTCATCCCCATCCGCACGTACGTACTACCCTCTGAACAAGCGAACGCGTGGACTGCCGTTTCCCGCACCCAATCGCGGTCACGTTCGAGCATACCTGTCTCCCTCTCTCTGTCCCGTTCTCTCTCCGTCTTGGTAGCAAGTTCCGTAGACACAACATCCACCCTCGAATTCACCCTGCGAAGAAAGAACAAGGGTACGAAGTGCGTGGGGCAAAATGACACACGGCTTTACGTAAATTGTGGAAGTCGTTGCATTAGGAAAATACAACCATTTTTACGACCGGCACGCAGATGGGTGCGCGGTCGGTACGCGGTCTCGACGCTGGTCCAAATCAAACATTACCGCTTGCGGTTGGTACCCGGATCGGCAATCGCCCCTCCCCGCATGGGTAAAAATTATGTGCGAAAAATATATTGTTGATATATGTGTTATGTATTTTTGTTATGCGCCAGAGTAAATATATTATTATATATATTTGCACGGATATATTCGTCATATGTATTATTTATTTATTGATTCGTTTATTTACTTATTCACGAGGCAAGATGATAGAGGCCTTTTACAAAGTATGATGGTTTCGTTGTTACGGATATCTGTATGCTACTCTTCGTAAAAAGTATATTTAATATAAGGAAAATGTATTTTCTGCATAACTGAATGTTGTATCGATCCGTTGACCGGAGTGGCCGAATTCGGAAAACTTTGTTGGATGTGGATTTTCAGCCGTAAGGTTCAATCGTGAGTTTAACCCTCAGAGGCGGCGAAACCTCCTCCGTCAGCGGCATGGAATCCCGAGAGTGGTAAGCTAAACAATTGCAACGCATTTTTTTTCTCGAAGGCTGCTTCTCTCGTTGAAATATTTGAGCGTCACATCGGGACCTTGTTAGGACCTTTCCGAACCTTGTTAGGACACAACACTCCAAAGTTTCTACCAGAATCGACAGAAACGAAGTGACAGAGTGAGCGCTTTACGTCTATCAATTATGCAAGGGACCCACTTTTGGATGATCATTTTAACAAGCATCTTCGAGAAAAATTTCATGAAAATTTGAACTCATTGTTGAGATTATCGCGACCTCTACGCTTCTCTCAAAAGGAAAATACATGGAAACAAGCTAGTATCGGTAAATGGCCAATAAAAAAGTACAAATAAATCGAAGTAGATAAACAATAAAATTATAATATAAAATATAAATTTATAAAACAATATTTTATTCGTATGACACGTTATATTAATAAACGTAAAGACTTTAGAACATAATTTCGTAGGAATATGACATATTTCGTTTTGCCCCACTTCGTTCTATAGGGATGGAAGAGAGGCGAATTTTCGTGGATGAAAGCTCGAGTGTGTAAGGTTAAAAAAGAATAAGAAGAAGCAGAAGAAAAAGAGGGAAAGAAAGCGTTCTATCGCATAGGCCAACACAAGCGGATCCCCATACTTATGTCGACGCTCTGCACATAAAGTTAGGGGTGAGCCTCGGCGAGGCGAGAGCCTCGCTCTCTTCGTCTTTTCTCTTCCATCGCCCCTCGCCCCCTTGCCCTCCGCGCTCTCTTCGTCTTAGCTCGCGCCGCGCACAAGAATAAGAAACACGAAGGCATACATAAACAAGAAGGTTGGGGATGCAGCAATTTAAAACGTACCCCGGAATTCCTCCCAGCGGGGCCGTAGAGCGGCCCTCTATATTACGAATTCCCTCTCCCTCTCGCTGGCTCTATCTTACCTCGCTCTCTCAGCCAGACCTTACACTTAGACTTATACATCGTCCAACATCCCACACAGCCGGCAGACAGACCCGCATTCTCCTCCGCTTCTATTTCACTGCACAGTTCAACTATACTTAGGGATTAACGCTTTCACTCACGAATTAATTTCGCCCCCCCGAAAAGGTACCCCAAATCTTGTCTCAGCGATCAAATTATATACAGATCGTTTAAGTCGGACTTTGCACATATTTTTTTCTTCGTTTTCGAGGCAAATTTATTAACTATATATCATTATCAACTAAATACATCAACGAGTTAATAATTCTTCAATTTCAACATTACTATTATGCAAAATCAATATCGTCGGTATCTCCCGTATCCTTGATTATTCTAAAATTTCTGTCCCATTGCGAAGTGGGACATGGTACACAAAATTCTCGCAGGATCCCATTAGTTTCGCCGGTAATACGTACGCGCTGAATCTTCAAAAATCATCCCAAAAAGTAGCTGAGTCAACCGACTATCCTTTAAACCCATCGCACCCTTTCAATCCATCGCACAAAGTCCAAATAAAAAAAAAACGACTCACCAAAAAAGAAATCCAATTTTTCAAAGTCGGTTGCTGCACGGTTTTGCGACAAATTTGTTTCTGATAATAAGGAAGTGGGTGGTGGGGCGTTAAGGTCGTCGGGTGATCCTCCGGCCGACAATGGCCCGGCAGGCTCGCTCCAACTCAAATAACGTTAACAATAGAGAATTTCAAGTTACCTCACCGTTGGTGCGCTGCTGAGAGACCGAAGCGATTGGGTGTTTGAACGGTGGTGTCGCCTCGGGCTTCCGCGTGTTTGCAGACATAAGGGGGCACGGCGAGAGAGAGAGAAAGAGAGAGAGAGTGAGGGAGAGAGAGAGGGGTGGGACGGAGAGGAAGAGAGAGTGATAGTGAGTGCAAGAGGGCAATAGGAAGAGAAGCCGGAGAACACGCGCCCGCGGGGGGCAGGGCGGGAGTGTGTATGCAACGGCAATGCGGGGGTTGGACCACCTCTCGCCGAGAGGTCGGAGCCCAGGGAGTTCAATTGGTGGCGGCAATCCTAGTAATGTACCCGTGGGGCTGTGTCAAAGCGCGCCAGAACCGGCACCACCACCATCTTCCTGTACAATCCGCCAGCACCGACGCTTCTGCATCCTCTCGCACTCCCTCCACCCTTCCGGTATCTCTTCTTCTGCAAGAGCGAGGCTTCTTCCCCCCTTGCGCCAACAGTTCCACTGTGCTGGAGCCTCTTCCGCGCATATACATTCGGCATTCTAAAATTTCATTCTTAATACCGGAGAGTCTGCTGGGGCCACGTGGGGGAACGGAGGGGAGACGCGAGCAAAACGTGAGGGAACGCAAGTCGAGAATCAAAGATGCACCTGGAGACCATCCCCGAAGTCTACTCGCGAACCGACGTACGTCTGGGATACGTTACAGAGGACATGGAGGACCATACTCTTTTCGAGAAACGGTCACCCATCTCGCCAGATTCAAACGCTTTTTTTTTGTCTAGAAACAAAACAGTAAACGAATTAAAATAAACTGTGAAAACTGGATCATTCAAATGTGAGTTTTTGTGCAAAGATACTCGTAATTATTCAATACATCTATGCAACTTGAGAATGCATTGAGTTACCAATGTGAAATTTATAACGCGGATGGATAGCTTAATTAAAATTTTGTTTCCCTAACTTTCGGCGATATTCTTGCAGTCGTTACGATTTTAAGCGATATTGAATTTCGTTAAACTATCTTATAAACCCAATGGCTCTTAAACTTGTTGTGCTAATGGAATTAAATACTTCTATGAACCGAAGGTCTGATGCGGACTAATGATCGCTATTGAATTTGACGATAATCGACAGAACCATAAAATTGTATGATATTTCGAGTGTTTTTGAATTTCATGAAAAGTTACATAAAGATCCTGAGTATATCAAAATTTGAGCGATCAAGCTGACAGTAAATATAAATGTTTAACCCTTAACGTACACAGCGTCCCGGCATATAGCGAATTGTCTCAGCGGTCGGGGGTTACGGCGAAAGCGCGATGTAAGTCTATAATGTTGTATATAAACCCCAGCGGCTGGAACAGGAAATCCCCTCCACGTAGTATGTGGACCGCAGACGTGAACAGAGTGAAAGAACTAGTAGGATCGAATTTGATGAAAATCGATGCCCTCGAACAAATTTTAAAATAGACCAGCTTGATTTTTATACCCTTTTTTCTCGATACAACGCTTTAAATGGATTGACACATGGCTTCCTTATTTTTTCCACCATTAAAGAAGCTTCCTTGATGAGGAAGCCACAAATTAATTTCGACACTTCCTCAAATGGTGCTTTGTGAACAACGTAAGATGAGGAAGTGATGTGCAGCCTTATCGTTCGAATGCTTTCATTCCGAGTATTCTCAACGGTGCGTCGTAGAAGCTATATGTATGCCAATAATCATGAAGTAAATCTGAACCCCTGTGTGTGTTTCTTATGTACCGCTCGCTCGTTCCTCGTCGAAAGAGGCCGTAGAATTCACCGCCGTTACTGCTGTAAGATATAACGGAGTAGCGAGCGAGCGAGCCGGCTCTTCTTCCTCCCTTAAATTTTTTATGAGCACTGCCCTTTGCTGCTGTATATCTCGTAGAAATATGACTATTGCTCCGGGGGTAGGAAAAACAATTGTTTTATCGTTCGATTCAGTGATTCCACGGTCGAACGCGCAGATCTCTAAAATAATGCGAGATGCTCTTCCATATCTCTACAATATAATAAATCTTTGTGCGATGTCGAAAAAGTTGAGTTACAAGTTTGTAAGTTTTTCATCGTAAGACTTAAAAAAAATCGTGAATAACATGCGATGAGTAGTCACTTGCAATTAACAGTTTAAAGAACAAGGATCCACTTATAAAATCCCTTAAACGAAAATCAACGCGATACCTTGGCAAACAAATTAGACTTAAAAAAAATAATGTTGATTCAACACACGTTGGTAGAACGGGACATGGTTGTACAAATTGTATGACAATGCAATTGTTACTGTTATCGTTGGGTGACAATACAAATTTAGTAATGTTTCATTGAGCAATTGTGCTTCGAAGGATTGGCTCTGGAAGACTACATACACATATTTCATTCACCTACATTAACGCCGAATTGCCAATTTTTTTTTATTTTTATAAAGGCAAAAATCAAATCTTTACAGATGCTAACAAAATTAACAAAAATCGTCACCAAAAACGTAATTTTTAAAACTATGTTTCTGCCACAGCTGCTCCATCATGTGAACGATCTGCCATGACGATCTAGTGAGAAATATTTTCGAGATAAAAGTGTCGTATAAGGTTTTCGAGGCCGCTGCAAAACGGAGATGTTACAAACAAATCTAGGTATCGATGTCTCCAGTCTCGCGGCAGGTTGATTTCGTCTGTGTCTTCCTGCGGTATCATTGGGTCGAGGTAAAACTCGAATTGATGATCCGGACTTGCAGCTACGGGGAGATGGGAGAATGAATAAATGATTATGTCAGTGAGAAAAAGTGGGTGTTTCGGTGTTGTAATACAACGGTTACATTCAATATTAAGATTATGCCCCCTGCGAATGTATCATTGAGGCGCCAGTTACTACGATTCTCGAGAAAGATTGAGATTGAGCCGAAGAAACAGAGGGAAAATTGGTTTTTGTAATCGCGCCAATTCAACCATTCTTTTATTATACCCTCGACGACGATTGTAATTTTCCGAACGGGTGTTTGGCACGCTCGCTAAAAACCAATCGCCATTGGTACTTCCTCGAAACTAAAGGATCGTAACGGTGTTTTGTGTCATTCGTCCGACTGGCAGCATAGAGAAGCCTGTGTCCGCTATACGATGTAGCGATGCGAGTCTTTTCGGTCGCTCTCTAGCCGAAATCAACCAGCAGCTGTCCATTTCCCGATCGCGATTCCGCACCCTCCCCGTTTCATCAATTATTTAACTCGTCCCGTAGTGGATAGCAGTGTGTCGTCGCTTTTTGCCTGTAACGAACTTCGATTCGTACATATACTCCCCGATCCGAGCTGCCAAACTATTTTCTCTAGCCCCGATTTTCCCAATGGAATTCGTGACAATCGTTCTTTTCGCTCACCGCGATACGATAATTACCGTGACTAGATAAAATAGCTCTTGCGCTTCGTTACCCCTTTAACTAAACGAGCTTGAGATTCCGCCTCGGTGTTGTATATCCGATGTAAAACACTCTTAATACTCATCTATTTACCCTTTTTGGAGAAAAAAAACCTATTTTTATGTTTTAACGAGTCAAAAGCTGAGGTAAACGGTTTATTGGCTGCAGCCACTATGGGAGTTAATGCTTAAAAATGGTTGCCAATTTCATTGTCAGCTTATATATGTAATTTTAATAAAAATCCACAGAAACCCAAACGTCCATAGTAACTCGTAGTTCGAACGTAAAAAATTAAATTAAGGTCCGATGCCGAAAAATAGTCATAAACGAAACTTCATTCGAATCGATAAATCCAAAACATGGAAATAGGACGATCCAACCGTCAAAATGGTCCATTGACAACAAAAATCGGTTGCACGAATGGGCTTCACTCTAAATGTCTATAGAAGTTTGTTAACTGAGTATTTGGAACACTTTTTCTTAACTGGTCCAACGATAACGATTCTCCCCATCACAGCCTTCTTATAAGCAATCTGAAGTGACCAAATTTTCAATCAGGCAAACCTCCCTCGTCGCTGTAACTCAAGCAAACAATAAACGATTGAGAGCTCGGTATCCGCGTTAATCGCAATCTCCCCGACACCTCCGAAAATACGGGAGCATGTGCGTCGCTCGTATAATCGCCTCACGGTCCAATATCCTGCCGGTCTGACCATTACGAATCCTAACTACTAGCTCTGCCTCTATTCCGGATTGGATCGTATACGCGAAAAGCAACCTCGAGTTAACCGGGCTGGTGGCGACACACGCCATGCTCTCGCGCAGTACATCCCTACGAGTACGCCGCTCCTAAAACACGCAACAACCTTGTCCCCTGAACTTGTGACCGGGGGAACTCGCCGGAGTGTTCTCCATTTCTCTAGGATCGCGTCCGGCCCAAGGAAAACGATCCCGGGTAAGTTTATAAGATGAGTTCGTGGCCCGGGCAGCCGTAGCGGGTCCCACCATAGTGGAAGCGGCCTTTGATAATGCAGGCAACTTTTAACTGCAACCTTTACTGCCGGCGCGATATCCAGGACTCCCCGGGCGATTCTGAGAAGAAGCAATTCTTCCGGGGAACGCCAGGATGGCCAGCGGAAGGAAGGAAGAAGAGGGCCCCTTTACGACTAGCCCGCCCGTTTTACCACGCTCAAGATATAGAATGAGAGCGAACGAGAACAAGGAGGGATATCGGGTGGCTCCTTAAATTATTAACGGTAACGCAGTTACCGCTGTGTTTTTATAACTGTTTTACGGGTCCACCGTTCGCGAAGGGTAGGCGGCGACGGTGGTGGCGTACGGCGGTTTCCAACTATGTATTATTTAGCCGGACGGTTTTTAAAGTTAAATCCCGCGAGGACAACGCCGCAGGGTGGGCGGGGGTGGCGAAGGGGGGAGGGCAAGGTGTGAACGGACCCGAGGAAAACGAGACTGCCCTTCTTATCCTTCGCTATGTGGATCTCACCGTCCGCACCCTCCGTCCCACGGTGGTTCCTACATCCTTGCGGTGAAAAATTAAAAAGGAGGCCACCGGATTTACGTTCTTACTTATTTATCAATTACCGACAGGATTGAAGATTGAAGCGCTACTCGCCTTTCAAGAAGAACCGAATGATTTTCCTTTTTTTTTCTCTCTTCCTCATCCATATACAAAGCGCAACCCTACACGACAGAAAAAAGAAGGTTTTTACGTTTGACAATTTAATATTTTTTTGTCCACAAACATTTTTCTTGCGATAAATGGATACGATAAATGGAAACATTTTTCGTGGATAAAAAATGGTTGGTTACATGTACAAGCTTTTTTCCATTTGCACAGAGATCCACACATATTTTTGCATCCCTGCCTTCATAGCTGCATTTCGAACATAATGTTCGTCGCATAATCTAATAAAGAGATATTTAGATGACAGAAATTCGTCAGAGACAATGTTGTCCAAAGTCGGAGAAGCTGCATCAAGTAACTATGGCCTTTAAATGTTGTTCGGGCCGAGGAAGCACCGAAAGCAGTGACACACTGGTTACTTCCGTAGTGCATGTACCATACACGAATCGACGATCGTAGAACGATATAGAGCGGGGGCAATGTATCCGTGGAGAGGGCGAACGTTGTTTGCCGACCGTTGCCATGGCTGCGGCTCGAGCAACGATATGTAGCATGGTCTAGTTCCGAGTGACGAGTTACCCTCGACATCCACGGGGCATAGCGGATTGCTCGTCTGCTCGAACAACCTCAACCGCCGTCCCCCAAACTCATCTCCGCCGGTACCGCACTATATATACTCTGTATAACCCTCCGCGAATTAATTGGGTTACGATCGAGTGGCAGGCCGCAACCGACCTCTCATTTTTTAAATTTATTTCCTTTTATTTTATTTTTTTAATCTGCATCTCGTACACTCTCGCACTGTTAACATTTGCGGTACACCGAGACAATGGTCGGTATGCCGTAATGGATTTTCCAATGTAATATTTTTAGATTCGTTCGAGACATGTCTGGTGTCGGGCTCAATATATCGAGGGTAGTCGTGCCGGCCGTGGTTACTTCAGTACCGTCTGTGACCACCATTAGGATTAAACCAGCACGAGCATGTTACTTGATTGTTACGTGATTAGACGCAATGCAAACATTTTTATAAACTACAAGCAATTAACGCTGGAATATGTTGATAATGCTGTTTGTATTAAACAAATAATAAATCCAAAGTCTACAGATTTAACGCGATTTCTTATTGAAAAAGTATTACGATAACGCTCTTGTTCAGTTTTACTTTTATTTCACAGCGAGATGCATATTGGAACACGAAGCGTGACATCTTCCGGGGATTTGCAGGATTAACCCTTTATAATACACACCTCTATCCCCACTCTTAGGCGCTACCATAGCAAGGCGTGGTCCCCACTCCGCGTCCGTTAGTCCCATTTCGGTACGGTTTCGGGCGGTGTGACATGCAGAGGGTTAAAAATGATATTGGTAAAGATTGGAGTTGCCGTATGTTTCAGTGAAAATTCTTTGGTCAAGGTGATGAGGACAGATCGACCAAGAAAAACCTCAAATTCTCCTACTTTTAGTCATCTGATTTTCGAGTCGAGTCGAGTACTCCGATATTAAAATCTAAAAGAAGAATATAAATAATTATCATAAGAACATAGGATCACAAGAACTTCCTCCACGAGGAAGGAATAAAGTGAACGAAAGCTAAATGTGCAAGTTTTTTATTTGGTCAATAGTGTCCTACTACTCCAAACGCCGTGATATTGTTCAGTTATCGGCCGACAAGTGTGAGCAATGATCTCAATGAGGATTCCAAAAAGTAACTGCTACACTTACGCACAGAGAAGAAAATTCTGCGCAATGGGGAAGAATTACGAGGTGGTATACAAATTAAATTTGAGGCAATTAAAAAAATACTTCATGTTCATCAATAACTGGATCACAAACCTGCCTGGGACACGCGGAATGGAAATGATAATGGCATGTGGAAAATTCAGGGCTGGCATGGTTGAAAGCGAGTAGAGGACGATATGGCGTTACTTTCGTACATTAAGGGCCTTTACGCGAGGGCCTCGCGTTTAATTATTCAGAGCTATTCTCCCAGAATTATGAGCGTATTCAACTCGTAACTTGCTCTCGCCTTCTGGTCAGCACAGTTGCGCGGCCAGTCTAGCGCCGGGTACAAGTAACGAGGCCTTTACGTCCTACAAGAAGTCTCTCACTCTCGCTCCCTCTGTCTATCTCCCTCTCTTGCTACGGTCCTATCTTCTCACCGTCCCCGACAAGACTATACTATCTCACACGGTTCTCGTTAACTATTGAACGAAGTCAGTTGTACTACACAGAGAAAGGAGATTTCGCGGTAAACCTCAACGAGTGTTCCGCGAGATCCGCACAAGTCATCGCGTCAAAATCGCCCGGTTGCTGACCGAGTACCGTCTCTACATTATAAACAACGTCCGAACATTATAAACATATTTTGAAGACGAGCTTCTTAAAAGAATAGTCATCTTCGTTCAATCCAAAAACATTGATGAGATCATTTACCGTATCTCTCTTGGTAATGCTAAGATCTTATCAACAATAATAATCTAAGTATGTATTTTTATACCAGCTATTACTATGCAAATAGTAACATTTTCTATATGTATGAACATTTTTCCTAATTCTACATATAGAACTATCTAAATGAGGATAACTGGTATAAACATTTTGTAATTAATAATATATATATTTTTAATACAAAGGTACTTCCTCACAGAGGAATCTTCATTTTCATTTTAGTGAAGCAATGTGAACATTTTAATTTCCGGGTCTTCTATTAACAAAGCTTCCTCTATGTGGAAGCCAAAAAATTACAGAAGACGCTTACTCATAGGAGAAGCTTAGCGAATAAAAAAAAGCAATGCGGCAACGATGTAAACATTTCAATCTTCAACTTCATTTTGTTATCTTCGTCTATCTAAATTTTCCCGTCAGATTGTTTACCTCTGATTTTTCACCCGGTGTAAAAGCACCGTCCCTCTATTGCACGGAGCACACAGGAGCTTATCTTTATTACGTGCAATAGAGCGCACGCTCATGTACATACAAAGCCGTTGAATATAGCGAGGAGCAAATAGATTATTGCAATTTGTCGAGTAAGCATTTTCAGTAAAAGCCGCGGAGAAGTCGCGTTCTCGGGGGCGCTTTATGTTTGACACCGAAGCGTGTCATCACCTCGGAAATATGTGTGTTTTTCCAACGATTCGTTCTTTCTCCGTACAAGTTGGATCGCGGCGAGATACGCGACGGGTTCACGCGAGAGGCATCGATGAATAATCATTTTTCATACGTGTTATGGACAAACACGTAACCGGATTATCCGCTTGTTATAAATACCCGCGAGATTCTTGCGAAATACTCTTCACCGGCCGTACACTTAAGCAGCCGTCTCGGGTGTCGACTAAATTTATCACAAACTCACTCTCGGCGAATTTTGTACGGAAGAGTTTATTTTTATATTTTTTATTTTATTTTGTTTTATTTCTTATTATCGGACTTAGTCATGTATTTTGTAACGTAAATTCATCGGCGTATCCGATGATCCTGGTATTTCTCACTTCCACCGAACACACGATCAATCAATAAACCGTGATACTGTCATAAGGGATTAAGATTCCAACGACTCGCGATCACGCTCCCTATATCGGGACGGAACCTCTGATATCGCAGCGGTCATAAGAAATACCCGACCCAAGCGTAACGCTTATTCGAATAGTCCTCTCGAACTGACTCAGAGCCTCTCCATCTCTTCGTGTGTGACGTGATACTCAAAAATTGTACGCCGTGTGAAAATTGTACATCGTCTTCTCTGAAGAGTGCAAAAACAGTGATTAATTGAAATGAAATTAATTATCGCGTCTGTGATAGCCTTTGTGGCCCTCGCCGGCTTTGGCTTCGCTCACGAAAAAACACCGCCCGGAAAAGAGTTGTATCAGTCGTTGCCCCAAGATGGTATGTCCATTATTCAGGGTTTATACACATTTTTTTTTATTGATTGTAACTCATTGCCAAACTATTACTTTAAATGAGCGTTAAATAACATTCTTCAATTTTATTTTCCTTTCTTATTTCTCATCTCATCATCATGTAAACCTTAGTTTCATATTAAAATTATTGCGATGGAAGAAATTTTTCATTGGATCCGGACAATAAATTAATTGAAGTTATTACAAAAGTACGCAAGTTTACAAATATAACTGAGTACTTCGTTGAAATATAATTATGTATCACGCTATACGGGAGGCACTTAAAAATTCGATAATCATGCAAGCAGAAAATATGCCTGAAAATATGTAATGAAGTAATCACATGTACTTTCATCCACGTTGCTGTGATTAATTGAAAATTAATAAAACATTCGTCGGAACGAAATTAAATGCGCAGAGAGACTGGATTTTCTCGCGTTCTCCCTCGGCGATGGTTACACGAAGAATACGACTAAGCTTCAACGAATTGTTCCGGACTTTTCGTTCCCCGACGCTCTAGGAATCAACAACGAGCGGC
This sequence comes from Stenichneumon culpator, assembly GCA_964017025.1. Taxonomy (NCBI): domain Eukaryota; kingdom Metazoa; phylum Arthropoda; class Insecta; order Hymenoptera; family Ichneumonidae; genus Stenichneumon; species Stenichneumon culpator. The sequence continues at coordinate 9,943,127 of OZ024779.1, read as the reverse complement.
TCGAGAAGTTCAAGGTAAAATGTGTGAAGAAAGACATGTATAGTGTCATTTCGAAGTACTATGAAGGTGATTTAAGTCAATTATTGGGAAGTTTTCGTATCTCACCGCCTCTGAACTGGACGTATCTTTAAAAAGATTTAGGATAAACAGAAGACAACTAAACATAAAAATTGCAAAACGTTTCATCGACTTTTTTTCATTAAAAAAAGCACTTCAAAAAAAAATTCGAGTAATGAAATTGAAATAAAATTGTAAAAGACATTCAAAAACACACACTACTAAAATTAATTTACACAATTATGAAATTTTCATGAATGCGCCAGTATATTACGTTTGATACAATCATTACTGTTTATTAAATTTATTAATGTATTCGTTTTATTTAAGTCTGATTGCCAATGGTCGATTTTTTACGGATTGAATTTTTCTAGTTTATAATAATACACTTTGATATAATACAAAATAACAGAGCTCTGGAATAAAAATCATGAAGCCCATCGTTAACATGACTAAACATCTATAAAATCAGAGCCACGTTGATGATGGCGAGGTACAAAGATTTGTCGATTATCGACGGAATAATGCGTAATGTCAATGTTTTGCAGGAATCAAATATTCATTATCCTACCTACAATTACATATAAATTTCCAGACTCTCGATATCCCGGAAAATTTTACGACCAACTTATTCGTGTGGATACGAGCACGTTTCAATCTGGACCAGGACAAAATGCGCGAGCTCATTCTGAAGCGTTCGGTCTGTCTGTCGAACGGCGATTGCATCGACATCGGTGACATCGGGGGACTTTGCTGTCCCTTTTGATCGATTTCCATAAATGTTATTAAACAACAATATATTTTCATGCAGTGTTCATCATAATGTACAAACAAATTTTAACTGCAGACGTTACGATCCACTTCTATATGTTGAAATTTTGTTATAACTCCTCTAAAGTAAAAATGTATCTTACCAGTAAAGTGATGCTGATATCGTTCAGGCAATGCAACTGAGCTCCATCAACGCTATCTCTTTCGCATCGTACGGACTCAGTCGCGGTTTCATCATGCGAGGCCTTCTACTCTCCCGTGCAGGAAAATAGTCACCACCCTTGAAAAAAGTTGATTACTGTTTTTATTACCGACCGTGGTATTGCACTTGCTCTCAAGGTAAGGTGCCATACCGACCGAGCAGCCTTAATTGCGTATAAGATGATGCCATTGACGTTCGCGGTGAACCTAGAGAGAACGACAGAAACGTACGGTCCATCACGTTAAGAGCAGGTGAAATACCACGGTCGGCAATAGAAACTGTAATCAACTTTTTTTTTCATGGATTCTGGCATTCATGATCAAAAGAAAAGTATCATCGAAAGCCGAGATGATATCAGCTTTCGATATAACTTTTCTTGTGACCGTACATAGGATAACCCGTGAGAAAAGTTGATTACAGTTTTTCATACCGACTGAGTGTTTCATGTGCTCTTAAGGTTGTAAAACGCCCGCCCGAACCGAACCCAGTCGGTAATAAAAAAACTGTAATGCTATTTTCTCAAGGGTGCTAAAAGTTTAAAGTCTCACGGAAATAGGATTCCACTGCGTCTAACAGTTTTATATGGGGTCCTGATTCTTGTACATGCCAAAGTTTCAACAACCTCGAAAAAAATGGTATTACCGTCAAATAAAATAAAATAAAAATAAATCAAGTTAAAATTACAGTCTTCATTATCGACCGCGGTATTATTAACGTAAACTATAACGATCGGCACTGAAACCCAGCGAAATTTTCGGGCAAATGGGAACATATTCGGGCGCTGGTATTAAAAGATGTTATTTTTATATATCTTATTTTTTGTAGCGATAGTATAGAATCGTCAATAATATGATTTTCCAATGACAGCACTCCGTGAAAACCCTAGAATGGTAAGACAATTAGTTCTACCACTCGAGAGCTTTCCCTTTATTTATATTTTATTTGATTTGTATTAGGGCTGTAGAGATAGGCCGACCAAGCCAGCTAAACTATTTTCGCCGGCCAAGCTATATTAGCCGGCTAAGCTAATACAGTCTTCGAATTTTTCACGAATTTGTATTTATTTTTTCTAATGTTACCTACAACGTATTCCGAAGTATTTTCGCCCGCTGAGTATTTTAACCGGCTAAAATAGTATAGCCGGCTAAGACGGCTTAACTGTCCAAACTATAAAATCCATGAGCCGGATAAGATACTTTAGCTGGGTAGGCCGGCCTATCTGTACAACTCTAATTTGTATAACTAAATAAGTTTAACTCTTCATTGGTCACACAACTCGAAACCGTACCTAAACGAAACTAAGCTCACAAATTCCGATCACGCTTATAGTACATAGCCGGAAAGTGGGAATTTTCATGTGACTCACAAATAATTGATCAAATTATTTTCGATGCTTAAACCTTAATAAAAAATATGATCGATAATTTCTGTTTCCAGTTATCTATTTTCTTTTCCTCTCTAATATGTAGGAGTATGCAGTACACTGTGAGTTTTATTAAAGAGTTTTATTCTTTTTTTTACTGCTTGCAACATTTTTTTTTAAACGAAAACTTTAGCGTTTTACGATAATTTGCGTAGAAAGATTTGCTTTCTCGAGACGGCAGACGCCGTCGGTATTACCGACCTCCGTCAATCCAGATCTGCTGCGATATAACACAAAAATCACGACAAGCTTGCCGCAAGACGAAAGCACTTTTTATCGGTTCTACGTTTTCAGAGTATTATTTTCACTTTGTAATCTATAATCTATCAGCGGAAATATCGGTACACAGATATCGCAAAATTTTTCTCATAATTCATACAAACATCTCATTCGCATTGCGTGTGTGACAATAAGTTTAGAAAAATAAAGAGATTTACATAATATTTGTGTTGCAAAATATCAATTCATCGATATCGGGATCGGTGACAAGGAGGCGCGGTGTTACATGCGAGTTTTATTTTTTTTGCCATACAGTGGTTTTTTTTCGCCTAGCACTCGTCACAATGTCATCGGAGCATGGACATTTAGTCATTCTTTTTGGAATCTTAACTCTCGCTATGTCGCAATTTGAAACGTCACATAACTCGAGTCGCGTTAACAACAGTTAAACCGGAATAGAAGCACATATATATATATATATATATATATATATATATATATATATATATATATATATATATATATATACACGATCGAAACTGATCGGCGTAAGCTTAATTGGCAGAAGCTTCGTTGCTAAAAATGTCTGGTAGTGGTTAATGAAAGAACAAAATCCAGAAGCATTGACGCAAAAAAAACTACGTAAACCCGTTCATTCATACATCACAACCACGTGGTGAAAAAAAAGAAAAGAAAATTGCTTTTGATTCGAGACGCATTGCGTGGTCTAATCACTATGTTGATAATCATCGTACACGGGTTCGCGATAATTCACTCGAGTCTGTACAAGAATCATCGTACGCGTATAACGAAAAACAAAAAAGTAGCAATAAACAGGACATTACATGTATTTTTGGCATCATTTGTAAAACTTAGACGCATCCCGCCAGCACGGTATACAATCTCTACGAACCCTACGTCGAAATCGCTCCGGGCGAGTTATTTCTATTTCTTGTTTTTTTCGAGATTAGAGGAGAAAAAGTGTGAAATGTGTGCCCGTTGATCGGTTCAGTCGTATATAGTATGTATAGTATAGTATTACAATCGTTCAATCCAATCGCATCCCATTCCACGCGATCGGTCAGTCTCTCGTTATCTTTAGAAATATCTCTCAGGCAACTCAAAGTATAAAGACTAAAAAAAGCTTTACACAGCGTGTTACGATAAAGTCATATTAATCGGCGCGATTGCGTCTCATAGACGCTTTTAACACACTCCTCGCGATTTAGTCAAATTGGTACTAACAGTTAATTATTTCTTGCTGTAAACATTATTATTAACAATATTGTTAATAATATTATAAATAATAATAACAATGTTTTAGTAGTTTCAATTATATAGTACTATACAGAAACTGCACTAGGCATGATGTTAAAAAATTATTGGAAAAGTATGTTGGGTGTTATTATCTGTTCAGAACTGAGCAAGCTTTGTATTTTGCGAAAAATTGCACAGTGGATAGTAAAAAATCGCTCTTTATTTAGCATCGTCAAAGTTTTCAACCAATGAGCGGGACTCGATGGATTGAGCGACGAGCACCAAGCAGTTTGATTGGCTAAAAACTTTGCTTCCAACTGAGACTCAATGCGTCGTAGAAAAATGTGATCAAAATGAATGGTCAACTATGCTGTCCTAAACTTCCTGAATGAATTTGGAAACATCATGTGCATGTCAATAATATGCAATCCCATTAACAGTTACTATACACGATATGCCAAGATCAGAAGAATAAAAGGTTGTATCGTATTCTACGTCTCAAACTTTGTAGATTTTCCCTTTTGCAAATCTTCGCGTAATGCACATTTTCGGTGTTACGAAAGCTGTCGGCGCGGTAGCTCGAGTGCCCATCTGGCAGACAGCTTTTCCCACCCGTAACGCGGAAATTGTAAATCGAAAAAAAGATACTTGGTGAAGAGAAAAGACGTTTCGTTTTAGTCGCGGAATACAATTTTACCCGTTTGGTCCCAATTTTCGGGCACACCGTGAATAGTATAAATTACATATAGTATATGATATATACTATATTACTATAGTATATAGTATATACTGTACATAGTTTTTTTAGTGTATTACCACGTACTATACTTTGAATGCGATCTTATGAAAAAAAAACTTGTATAATCTTAAAATTTTAGCACGCATTTGCTACACCGCGAGGACTTAAACGTAAATGTATGCCGATCGCTAATAGCTACGTGATACTCATGATGCGGATATTCTTTGCCACACACAAAATGATATGTATGTATAGCCTTAATTTGTACGTCAATGGGACGAATTGTCGGTGGCATTATATTTAATCCGTGCGAATTAAATAGAATTCGGTAATTTACGAAGTGCATCTATAATCTACGTATACGAATTATATGCACGAAAGTTTCATTAAAACTGACAAATTCACATCAGAAGGTTCCATCGATTGATCCTAGCCAAAAGAGCTATTAAAATGATAAAATTACTTATTTACAGTTATCGATCAAATTCCGCAAATAAATTTAACCCGGTTCTTCCATACGAAAAATAAAGCCTGAAGATGACAAAACAAATCGTTTAATTTCATCCACGCGTTAAGCACATTTCGAAATATTCAATTGACTAGAGCGTTGGAACCTCCTCGATTGAATCTCGTTTCGATGTAGTGCGAAGAGTGAGCATTCCATCGGTCGCAATCGCTTCACAATAACAGTCTGATCAATCGGCTCGAAGATCCCGAAGATAATAATGATCGCTATATCTACCCTACGTCTAATGATATGCCGAATAAAAAGGCAAGCTAAAAGCGTTTACATTAACGTCGATCAATTAGTCGAGTGAAATCGAATAAGAAAGTATCCCCAAATACATAATGTTCTGTCCCTCGTGCTTTTAATTGACATTGCCACAGCTCATACTAAAACACGTTCTCGAGCAATGGAGTTTGCCTAAACGAAGCTTCAGCACGTAAAAATTTTGTCTCGACGTTTACATTTACAAAAATCTATATAAACTTTGTAATTGACGATCCGTGGACAATTAAAACTTAAAATTTAAAGCGATTAACGACGATTCGACCTGTGTTTGTGTAGGCATGTGTGTGTGTGTATCGCCAATACGAAATTCGACTTTGTAAAACTGGTCTTTGGGATGAATTTAGCATCAGTCGGGTGAATCTCACATTTATACGTAGAAAAAACATTTTTATAGAATTGACACGCTTATAATATCCCGAACGCCGAGAACAGTGCTTAAATCGCATGTATAGATATTTATCTCATTTACAAAACTATACACAACATTCATGTAAGTCGTCGTCTACACCTAATATAGTACAACGCGGGATTGAAAATAGTGCTGAAAGCGATATCATAAAGAGAGAGCGAGAGAGCGAGAGAAAAATTGCGTTATAGGTGAGTTCGCGAGGGTAATAAATTAAATGAAAATAATTTTCTTAACGCACCGTCTTAAAACTAGGTAAAGAAAAGGTGGGAAAGAAAAAACCAAATCCTCCGCCAGGAGACTTGATAACACAAGGCAAGTTAAAACATATCGATTTACGCATTACAAAAAAAAAAAAATAGAGAGCACGGACGTCTACATGTTGAGTGTGTACAATAGACAAATATTATTGCTCTAAGAATTTTTTTAGTTTTTTTTTTCAACAACAGGTAAAGCTTTGCGGTGATTACGTCAGTCGACGATGAATTTGTAGCCCTGGAAGCAACGTCCGTGTTTAAAAACAAATCTCATAAAAACGATGAGAGATGGTTTAATAGTAACATAGCACTTGGTTGTTTTCGATGGTTTCAATGAAAGTTAAATAACACGGACGACCGAGTGAAACATGAAATATACAACAGTTGGGTATACTAGTTAATCGAGGGACGGCTCCGGAACTACAATTTCGAAGTCTTAGGCTCTGGCACACATGTTGTAAATCGAAGACCCGTCAATTCCCAGTCCGTTTAAAGCAGAAGTTGGCAAAATCTAATTTTAGTTTTTTTTAATGGCTCAAAAATATTCACGAATTTCGACTGGTCAACCATCGTATAAACGATCTTGGTAAATGGTTGGGAAATTAGAATTTGCCTTTTCATTACATGGAAGCTTGCGAAGACGCCACGGATAATTCTTAATCGGTAAGGTACACAGACAAGCGTACATTCATTCGAAAGACATGAGATTGGCCGGTATGGGTTTTCGCTCGATTGCTCCGCGCACCGTTGCTCGCAGCTCCTTGAACCACTGATCCGCCAGATCACTCGAACCTGCTCGAAACTTGTAAACGTTTCCTGTAATAAGTAAAGAAAATTTTCAGCCGCGTAATCACACAATTTATTCAGCCAATTAAGAGACCAGATAAGAACACTTCGGGAAAATATATCAATGGCTTCGTGCCATAACGTCATATAGACTTTGTATAAACGTAGCTTATATGACCTTCCGTTATTTGATCATTGACATGAACACTTTTTAGTACTCCGAGAAAAAAGTTGGGGACACACATTTTTTTAATTAGAAATAGCTCAGACATTAATTAAATGATTGATCATTAACCCGTTATAGGGCAAAACCGTCAGCTTTAAATTTTATGACGCTGTGAACTATTCGTGGGAAATCTATTGTTTCTGCTCTGGAAAAGAAAAAAATGGAAGGATTAGAGAGAAAAATGAATGTCATATATTGAAAGTACTCGCAAACTTAATTGCCAAATGATTTTCTGTATTGCACGGTTGCCGGATGTTTCCAACCCGTTGGCTGTGAGTCAAACTTAACATGAATGCACATGAGTCTAAGTTTCTCTATGATGAAGTTCTTCCTGAGTGTTTGCTGAATTATAGGTATGTAGTATATTTGCTCCACGAAACAAATTTTCGTTTTAAGTCTCAACAGTATAGTATTGATGGACGGAATGCAAAATGACGGAAAATCAGATTTCCGCATATCTACAAAGACCTATGAAAATTCTGTTCGAAGGGTTGTTGAGACCAATTTACCTTTGTTAGGGTCCGTCAGAATGAATGTGTCACGATGATACGAGTTTTCGAGCGGCTCGACGATCCAACCGAGTATCGAGACCATTTTGTAAGGCTCGCGTTTGAAGTCCGACCGATCACAGCCCTTGAAGCATTTCGGTGAAAAATAAACGATCGACGATGCCCAGAGTTGAATCCAGTAACGCTGCCACGTCGATACCGCGGGTTTACGTCCATCACGAAGAATGACTTTACGACGCAATGAGCCTTGCATGCTACATCGAGGCTCCATGCTACCTTCGAGCTCGCACGGCAATATCGGCAGGGTACTGAAAAATATCGATAAGTGTTGACTCGGTCGTTACTAGGAATAAACACATCTGGCGAAGTTGACAATAATGAATTATCTCGGGCATACCTTGTTCTGGAGAGTAGACTGCAGTCGTCGTTCAAGGTATCCGTAGGCGTACCCGGCGAGTTTTCATCCAGATCAACGATTTGCGACGCCAAATTCGGCTCTTCGAGGACGGAATCATCGAGGAGATGCCGCACGGTTACCTGACCGGTTTCCAGAGCAGCTGCTCCTGCCTTACCGAATATACTGGAAAAATGGCAAGGCTCATAAAATAACGATCGATTCACCTTCGACGACAAGCAGCAGATATTATGCGCGAAGGGGACCTAACTCACGCGAATATTTTTTATGTTTCTCTTCAATAGATCGAAAAACCGCGAGCCTTAACTATAGGCTTTTCGTATTTTTTTTTAATCTTTATTTTTATGTTTTTTTTTTTTAAAGAAGGCCTCTTTAGCATGGACGTTTGACCAGTTTAAAGCACAATAGTTTATCTACTAACCAATCAGAGTACTGTGACTTTTAAATTGTTCATTAACGACATTACAACATTTTCAGAACATTATCCGAGACTTAGTACATCCTCGCAAAAAATGTTTACATTGTTTTTTTTTTTTTTAACAAAACACAACGAATGCCCTAAGTAGTCCTAAGCACGGGTGTCTTCGCAATACACCGATTTCAGCGACTAACGGGGGACTGGAAAAAAGACACAGAAAGATAAATTATAATGGCAAGGAAAAGACTATCGAATGGTCGAGGCTATTCAGAAGTTTCACAGTACGTTGTTTTCACCTCGAAAACGCATCTCTATCATCCTCTTAATATCCTTCCAACCGCTGTATCAAATATTGTAATGTCTTCATGACGTCATCAGAGATCAGATTCCCGAAAAAAAATTCTGCGTCTTCTGCGACGTCTGAGTCTTTGTTTTTCGATTGCATATGATAACTCTGCCGTTTCATTAAAGTTCTGTCTTATTAAAATCTTCTCTACGTTTTATAAAAACGATTCCAAATTTAAATAGCATACTCGAACACTAGATTTTATCTTATTTTTGCAAACCTTTGTTCCAAAGTTTTATTTTTATTTTTTAACTAGAAAAAGTTGCTACTTATACACGACACCATGTTCCTCGGCGCCAATGCCGCAGGTGCGTATCGGCCGTGTAAGCGCCTTTCCGGCGTTCTACCAACAATATGTGAACGAGTTAGATCCCCGTTAACGATAACGTGCAATGGATACTCGTTCGTCTGTAAATCATTGCGCATGCACTGCGATTAAGTATACTAAAAAGAAAACGACGGCGAGATATAACAGCGGCACACTGGATCTCCTAGAGGTTCCGATGATACACATTCAAGGCAACGCTATGAAAAATAAGAAATTAATCAATGACGATAACGCGAGGACGATGACGCCTCGTCGATCCACTCGGCATTCGCAGCTCGATTCAAGTGGTACATGCTAGGAATATTAAAAAAAAAATCCAGAAGTGAACCGAGGAGAAGCAGGCATTAAAAAAAGTCTTTCATTCGTATTCGCAGCCTTCTATCAAGGACGACGAGTTTATCGGCGTATCGTAAAGTTCATGGTACCATCCGGGCAAACGGAATATATCATTCAGCTATAAAAAAATGATAATAATAAGAATAATCCTGCGATAAGGTAAACGATGAATCGTCGCATGCAAGAGGCTCGAAAAACAAATCACGATGTGACTATCTCACAAGCTAATTGATATTTTCGATACAACAATCCTGCTACTCAAGACCCCGGAACTCACCCAGAATTCGCCAAGCTAGAACCGTATCGTCCGCCCTGCTTATGGAAGTTGCGTGGAAGACTCGTGCTACGGAATCTGACGGACCCACCATATACACAATAGTATAAACGTGAACGAGTAACTTTTTCCCGTGTAATGGTATTAATATCCGAGGCTGTCCACGGTTTACTCTCGCGAAAACGGAATCTCCCTCCACCATGGATTTCGCAGGTAAAAAAAATGACACGAATACTCACTTGGTTCCCAAACTTCGGCATTTCCGATGGCCTGGAACGAATTTGTTCGCTGCCGATGCAGCATGCAATCGAAGCGATCCGGCGCATCCGCGAGCCGGTGAGAGCGACAGCGCTGCCACACCCGTTGCAACGTCACCTACGGACTCTTTGCTGCTGCTCGACGAAGCGATCGGAGAATTTGGCTCAAGCTTCATCGATAGCCTGTGTAAAACGATAATTATTCGTTAATTATTTTGTTGTTATTGCGATTCTCCGCATTCTAAATAATTTAGACAGATAACGGTAATAATAGGAAAGGCTATCAATTTAATTTGCGTATTACTGCCTCGATAACGAAATATATAAATTTGTTTTTTCTGTGTAAGATTCTCCAACAGTTTGAACCATTTTGAGCACTATGACGCTAAATCTCGAATAAATGTTTCATCACGGAAACGACGAAGTGACGAAGCAGCTATTTTGTTCAGCTGATAAGGCTATAGACGATAATATCATGGCGTTGCTCACTTGAAATGATCATCCTCCAGGAACTTTTGCAGCTCCTCGATGTACCGGACACTGTTCAGATATCTCTGAACATCCGGTAGCGGGACGATCCCGGGATATTCGCTGGCTTGAAAAACCGTGACTCTCGTGAGAACGCTGTTCATTTTCAGTGTTCTCTGATGATTGTCGCTGTTCTGTAACGCGAGAATAATTTTGAGTCAGCAAAAAATCGGGCCTCCTCGCGATTTTGTCTCACCTTCGAAGCGGGATGAGCCATGTCGATGTAGACGAGATCGGTGAGAAACAAGCCGAGATATGGAATGCATGGCAGTTTGAGGGTATCCATGTGTTCCCTGAGATTCGTCCAGTTGTTCTTGTCGCTGAATACCTCGGCGAGCTTGTCGAACGTCGCTCTGTCCTTCTTCGACAGACACGCCCATGTTTTGTTCAATCTGTATATCGATGCGCTCTGAAGGCCCGATATTATCGCGAACAATGAGTGAAGGTTGTTCAAATCGTACAATCTCTTCGCCACGCGAACGAAATGGCCCAATGTCTCGGCACGCTGCTTCGGAGTCGGAGAGTTCAGAATCTCCTGCACCGTCCAGAAACTCACCTACGAAGTACCAAACGATCGATGTGAAAAATGAATTTTATATATATTATTTTTTATCAATTATTTATTTTATCAACTATTAAGTGCAGGTAACTAAGTAGATTTTTTCGTAATGCGGCCATACACACAGGCTCGTCATCCGTATACCAAACTTTGAACGTAATTATATCTCAAAACATGGTTTTAAAAATCGATGCCCCAAATATCTTAAAAATATCACAACCGATTCCCGTCCAATTTTTCTCGATGTTGTCGATGTTCTCGCTGACTACGTACGCTGTTTTAACTCAAGTACGTGAAGAAATGAAATCAGAACGATAACAAATTAAGCGAAAAACCGAACTTCAATTTCAAGCGGTTTGCATTTTGTAACAAAATATATTTTAAAAATCCGACGATGTCCCCAACTTTCTATATAGTCGTTTAAGAGTGAGTTTGGCTTTTTGCTTCACATCAATAGCCTGTCCAGAATCATGGGCATCGCTAGTCGCGCTTGCAAGGGAAACACCGTACCCCGGCACCGATAACAGCGCTTCTAGTCGGACAATGTTTATAAACAAAATCCTCAAGATAGCCTACATAGCTTATAATAATAAAAAAAAAACCTAGACGCGATCGAATGAGTAGTTTTCGGGAAAAATCCCAAATTTCACCTACTTTTTGATCCGTTTACATGGGTACCTGCCCTTAATTATTTGAGTTAGAAAAGAATGTCAAGTTCCTTGAAGGATCGCTGAAACTCACATGATTGAATCGTCTGGTGAAGGCAACGACGTTCGGCGCAACGAGAAGTTTGTTTTTCTTGTTCCACGAGCAGCTGGAGAGTTCCTCAGGCCTTATGCCCTTAAACGTGCTGAGATCCAATAGTGTGAGTTGAGTAGCGAGATCCTCGGCCTGTATATTCGTCGCTACGGTCGCCCCGGATACTTGTGAGTTGCTGTTGCATCGCCCTGGTAGTGAATTAGATTTGCTTGCTACTGAATTTCTACAAAACACACCACGTCACATCCATAAGACTGCGGTCGATAAAATCAATGACGAAAATTAAAAGCCGTCAATGTCGCTATTTCTCTCTATCTCCTATAGACAATCGTACTGGAAAAGAAAATTAAATAAAATCCGACATATCATGCTTCGAGCAACAAGATCAATTTAAAACCAACAAACCCATAATTGTCATAGCAGCTCTGGACGCTCGGCGGCGTCAATTCTGAGTATTTCCTGTACGCCCTACATTTCTCCCGATGTTCCTTGCGTTCCTTGTGACCCTGCTTGTCGCCTTGGCTCATGTCACTGGGTAACAGACGACCACTGGGAATGTTAGTACCAATTGCAACAGAATTTTTCTCAGCACACACAATAACAAAAACTCCTGCTTGTTAGGAATTTGCACATTTCTTTCTCACAATTTTCCTTCGTTTTGAATTTTGTACACAGTTGGTTTCCTCGCGGAAGAAACTTTGATCAAGAAATTACGGTGAAAGTCGAGCTGAACGGTATTTACGTTCAAACATTAATTTATGAATCGCTTATCAAGTTTTTGTTCAAGAGGAGTAAAATTTCGAGCTACAACAACCATTTTGAGAGTAATTCAAAATGTTACACTAAATTTATTGAAAGTTGGGGCTCTTTAGTTTATCGATGTTTTATTTAATTCTGCTAATGATTTACCATTAAATGAATGGGCTTCTCTCCAATTTCAAGCAATTCCAGTGATTTCTTTTATAAGCTCATCAGAAAAAATGTAACATTTCATAACATTTGAATTCCTTTATCAACTTCTAGCAAACTCAATACTTGTTGGCGTTTTCAATTCTACAAAATTTTAGCCCGATTGATCAAAAGGACAAATCTAACAATAGTTACTAAAATTTAAAAAATAAATGTTTATAAATGAAATATTAAAAAATTATCAATTATTTTACTATATAAATGTTATACCATAAAAGAATTATTTCTTTATTTTATTATATTGCTCATAAATATCATTGTCACTAATTTTAGAGCTTATTCTCTTAATTCTTGAACCGTGATTGGTTAATAGGGAACGGTAGATAACAAAGTCACACCAAAGTCTTGAATCTGACATAAAATGTTGTCGATTCTATGTGTAACAGTGTGCCAGGAATGTACGAGTTTTCACACAAAAAATACAGAGAAAATCGGTAAACGGAATAATTTTTTTTTGTTTATAATAAATCAACAAAAATCTCAAGATAACAATCAAGTACTTTTCAAACTTACACCTACCTTGGATATTCGTAAGGCAAAAATAGACTGGTTTGACAGATTGTTGGGTAAAGCGGAGTGACGTATCTCAGCCATGAGGCTACGCTGTTTAAAAGGCGCATTACATTTTCTTTGTCGCTTCCGTTCATACAGTGTGCAGATCTGCAAAAAAAAAAACAAAAAAAATAGTGAATCCAATTTTAACGCTCTATTACAGAACGCGATATCTGTCCCTCACCGGCTGTACAAATGAACCAGTCAAGAGTAAGTGTAATTGACGATAGCCATGTAAACTAATTGAAGTGAATTAATTGTCGGGCGTAACTGAGTGCTTGGTGAACGAATCGAAACGAAGTGACGCGAAAACATAAGAAAAAAACGCTAGATATTTTCTTTAAACAATTTTCCTAGATAAGCTTGTTTCTATCGTTAACGAAAAAAATTATGTTCGTTGTCGTTGACGATGATTAAGAATTGGAGCAAACAAATCTATCGACTAACAGGTGGATAACGGGTTTGTCCCACGGTCACGAAAACTTACCTGATTAACGCTCGCGCCGAGACACTGTTTATAGCAAACGTCAAAACTTCGTGTGTTTTTCTTTTCAGGTTACAAAACAATGAACGGTGTTGTCGCGACTCACTTGCAGAAACGACTCGGCTACCGGGCGGAGGGGAGGGGTGATCGAATTGACAGATTTATCAAACGTCGCAGCGAGAGGAATAATCTCTCTCCCCGGGGCTGAAGAAAGTACCTAATTTTTCGAAGATCGCAATCCCGTGACTTCGCGAAATTCACTGACGACCGTGTCGAGACACTTTTTTCGTTTTTCGAAAATGAAACACACACGTTCGTTCTCCAGAACGAAGTAAAAACGCACGCTATTTAAAATCGCAAAACATAAATTAAAACGCGAAGATTACGTTATAGACGAGTGACCAAAGACGGCCACTTGCCAGAGCCAAAAGCATGTATCGCGCAGTATCGCGTGAATGGTACGCGATCAGCCAATTTTTGTTGCATCTACACAGACGGGAGTTTATGCTTTCGACATCCGGTTCGGAGTGTTTCGCAATTGTGGCGTTAGGGAGCGATTACGTCGCACGGCGCACCCGCTGTATTTGAATCGGCGAATAATCAATATTGAATAACGATCATACAATTCTAACGACTATGACAACATTTTTTTTGGACTGAAACTAAAAAATATTGTTGTCTCGTGGAATAAATGTTTGAAACATTACTCGTCATATCATTCTAAGAAATTGTTTACACGCAGCTTACTATAATCGATGTGTACATAATTTATGTTTAATAAAGCGTAAAAAAAAGTTAATCAAGTTCGGGCTTTCATTCGCTCTTTCTTTCCCTGAAAGCTATAAATCCCTAGCTCTGGGGCTGTGTTATATTTTAGTTCACAAACAGTTAAAACGGAAGTATAAAGTATTAACGCCTTGTTCTGAAATTCGAATATTTTGATCAACAGTCTTGATTATTCTACAGGAGGTTGCGTATATTCGAAAAATATAAATCAGGAGAATAAACTTTCGGGTTATATAACCAGATTTTGTGCATTTCGCTGGACAAATCCGGAATCTTGACATTCGGATTGAGTGAATTCGGATTAAGTCGCCGCTGTAGGCAACTTCCCGCATTCGACACGCGGCGACAATAATTTTTAAAATGGCCGATGCGATCCCGCCATTCCTAGCCGCCGTATGACCGGCTTTTCGGATGGGTTAAGTTTGTATTTTAGTCAAAAACCCGCGTTGTCTGGTGAACGATCGGTGAGAGTTGGTGTTTAAGTTATTGCGAAAAATTGGATAAAAATAGAGCAACAATGGGAGACGGTGAGTTCACTTCTATTCTGTTACAAATGAATTTTTCTAATCCTTTCGTCGAACTAACCTCCAAATCGCATCGCAGCTTCGTGCCGTGTTATGAATTTGATGCGGCAAGGGCGCGCGTCAAACGTAACCACGTTTTCATCTGACAATGTTATGGTTTTTTTTTAGAGAAAACAGGAACGGAAGATATGTGGACGCCTTACAAGGAACTCCAAAATTTGGTGGAACGATACATAACCTCGGCTCCGAGTACAAACGATCCGCAGTATCACGAGTTCATGGAAGCCTTGCGAAATCACAGACAGAATTTCCTTAGTCTAATGAAAAACCCTGTAAGTTTTGGGTCCCTGCGAAATATCTATTTAGAATATGGAATATAAAAAATCGTTTTCTTTTTTGTAATTATATAAGCACAGTAAGTCGATAGTCGTTTTTTGTTTGTGCGATGAGCTTATAACTGTAGCCTGTTGTTAAGGACTCGGTACACGAGTCGACAACGGAACCAAATAGCTTCATCTTGAAGGAATTCTTTCTTCCAGGAATTTATATTTCTGGTTGCTTTGAAATCACTGTTTCTTATTTATTCCATTGTTTATTCAAAATTAATTGTTTAAAAAATATATGTTTGCATTGAATTTTATGAAAAGATAAAAATTTAAAAAAATCAATGCACATGTTCCAAAGTAACGATCATTATTTTCGTTACTCCTCTATTGGTGATGCATGATGGAGAACGTGACTGCAAAGAATTGGTAAAAATATTCAGTTTTACCCCAGGACTGGTCAAGATTTGCAAGCTGTGTTTTTTTAAACATCCAGGCAGTTATTCTTGAGGATTGGTACTTTAGATGAAAAAAAAATACCTTAATGGTGTTGGCATCAAACAGTTGAACAAGTCTTGTTTTTTAAAGATATTAAAAAAATCAACATAGTAGCAGAGACTGAAGGTATTTTTAAATTAAATAAACTGCAATTACTTGTGGGACAAATAAATGAAGAAAAAAGAACTGATTTGAAAGTAACGATACCTGCTGATTTCACCTCTTTAGTGTATTTTTCTTTCAGTCTCTAAATAAATCTTCATTTTCAGCCAAAGAACGTCAAAAGTCGCGAGGAGATCCAAAAGGGTGTTACCGAGGGAATAACGCTTCCAGGCCTGGGCCACCACGTCCTATCCAAGGAGCTAGTTGACGAGACTCTGATTATCTCGGACATGTACGAGCTAAACGAATTTATGGCATTAGATCTCCTGTGCACGGCGCAGCTGCAGATGCCCCACCACCCGGGTTTGACTCGGGGTTTAACTGCCGTGCTGCTCTACTACGACGGAAGAAAGGCACTCACATCCGCCCTGAGAAGTTTGGTACAGGCCCGGATTGGTCAAAGCTGGGTTCTCGATACTCCTATAACTCTAACCAAGAGGATAACGGAATACACGAACAAGATGCAAGAGGACGGTTTACTGGACAGAGTTCTGTCGCTATTGGAGGAGATGGATCCTACCAAGGAGCAAGATTTGTTGCAACAGAATCGAGCTCTCGGCGGAGCAAAGCATCATCACATGGTGATGAGACTGTACAACGATACGCGGCAGGATTTAGCCGATATATTGTATCTCTGGTCTGCTCAATCGTCCTTGCCAACACCAATAACGTTTCGCCTAATCGCGTTGTTGCAAACTCGTCAACCGGAGTCGGAAGCCGGCGAGGGCGGTCCGGATAAAGTAACTCTGGCACTGATAATGTCTCTGCTGAACGCTCTGAACCTCAGCCCCCTACACAGTCGCGAGGATGGCGAGGAGATCGTTAAATCGATGCCGTTGATAGCCGAACGGGGAGTTCTCGAGGAAATCGTTCAGAAACTAACGACCGACAACATAAGCTGGGAAAGTTCGGGTCTTCGCGGAACCATACAATTCGCTCTCGCGATAGCGGTAACAACGATGAAGTCAGCGACGAATCTTTGCCAGGCGCAAAATATAACGAAGGAGGATGAGATTCTCGTGGAGGCTGCGCTTTCGAACAAAGCTTTTCACTACATGGCGAAGGTTATATTTATGAGCGACAATCTTCACAACGAGGAATTTTATGTTCGTTACTTTCACACGTTGATATCGGATTTTATAATGCTGATGCCGTTGAAAGTTAAAGAACTGCGCAGTAGAGCCGATGAGACTATGAGATTGATTCAAGCTTACCAGCACGAAGACGTCGAACCTCCTATGAATCTCGACAATCACTTCGAGTATTTGATGCTGATGGTCGCCGAACTCTACAAGAAGGATCCTCTGAATCTTAATCTTGTGATGGATTATTGGTGTCAACATTCCGACGCTTCTCACATGTCTTCCACGATGCACGTCAACAGATTGCCATCGAGACAAGTGGCGCTTTTCAAATTTGTCCGTCTGGCCGGAGAAATTTTGCCCGCCGGTCTGTTTGTTCCTTATTTAAAAATGATCGCATCGCTGGCGTCTTCCGTTCAGGCTGCTAGACAAGCTTTCAACTTTCTCAAACCGAACGGTAAGACCAAATTTCACTTTACAGTAATCGATATAAAAATCGGTTGATTAATCTATTTTTGAGAATGGTTAACGATTAACGAAGCATTTGAATCGCAATTCTCAAAACCAAGACATTGCTTATTGTTAGCACATTTATGTATCAGATTTTAATCTCCGAGTCTAAAGTTTGACCAAGTTCGAACATTTACCGACACGTTTTAACGAAAGAAAAATCTTACGAAATTAAAAAATGACGTTTCTATAATAATATTGAAAATTCGCATCGCGCTTCCACCATAACTTTAACATTGTGCGATTAATTTCAGGATCGACCGGCTCAACGACGATATCATGGGACCACTTTTTTACCTCTTTGAGTCGTTACTACTACAACCTCCGTCAAGAATTGCCACCGAGTCAGGACACGATATATCGCCAGCGCAGTCATCCGAAGGGAATAACGCCGCACGAGGTAAAAGGCTTGGAAGCTGTGCTCCTCGTCGTCCAGGTGGTAGCGAAATACGATGAAATGTCTCGTGTAGCCATCTGTGATCATCCAGGCTGGAAAGTATTGCCGTCGTTGATCGGTCTCGTCGGTTGCGCAATGCCGATTCCGCTGAAAGGAGTTCTCGTGAGAACTCTCGCGGCTCTGGCAAAGTCACCCGAAAGTTCCTCAACGGTTTGGCAGAGCCTCGAGGCCGCGCAGATTCTCTGCACGATTCCAACGACCAGCAGCTATCAGCCTCGCGGAGTGCAAACCGAATTGGAAGAGATCGAGTCGCGAAACGAGGAGTATCCATTGACTCGCGCGATGCTAGAGCTTCTTGATGCCCTGACGGATTTTCCGATACCTCGACTACTCGGCGTCGGTCAGAGAAATCCCGGTTTCGATCCCTACCTTCATTTCATCATAAACACAGTGTTTCTGCGTTTTAACACGCGGTCTTACAAAAATCCGGCCGAGAAGTGGCAAGTCGCTAACGCTTGTCTCAAAATTTTCTTCAAACTGATAAAACAGTACGAGCCAACGGTCGAGGACTTTGTCGGCTGCAAAGTGGAGCTACAGGGCGGTGAATCGACGCTTGTAAATCCCGAACCCGGCTATCATCTGATGACGCAATTGCACTCGAATTCGGAGCTTCTTCACGTAATACTCTACGTTCTCGACGAGGGTCGTCATCAATTGGAAACGTATGATTCATTCCCTGGAAAAAATAATCTCGAGGAGAGTACGCTTCACAGTCTGGAGGTTCTCGAGCGCGCTCTTAAGATGCAACATCATTACATGACTCAATTGGCGGTGGCTACGTCGACGAACAAAATTCTCACCGGTCTCTCTCATCTTCTGCTCGGAGTTAATCCAAGAACTGGCAAACCCGATCACATGATAAACATTGCTACGTACGTTTCGTACAATTCTTGGCTCCGTCAGCACGCTTATGTGGCTATCGGAGTGATTCAAGGTGTAGCGAGCGAGCCCAGCGCCGACTCCGAATTATTATCCACCTTCACGTCGACCCCGTCGCTCGCACTGAGCATCAGACACGGCTTCGTCGAGTGTCTCGACGCCGAAGGGAACTTTGACAACGAGGACGAGAACGGCAGCGTCGAGAAATCACAGACCGGCAACAGCAAGGACAGAATTTTGATGCTGATGATGCAGAGCATAACTCGTCCGGCACCGAATCTGGCTCACTATCTTCTCGGCTTCGACATAACTAAAGACATAAGAAAGACCGTTATACAACAGCCCGGAATCTTGGGTTCTCCTCGTACGTGCATCCACTCTATTCTCGGCATCCTGGAACTCTCCCTCGAGCGCGGAAGGGACAAGATCACCGAAGCTTGCTACTGGTTTTTGCACACATTGTCGGCGAACAACAAAACTTCGGTTCCGATTCTAAGATTCTTGCGTACAGCGACGAATCAAGATTTCGTTCAGCGTCATCTCTCCAAACTACCGTTCCAGGGTCTCAATCGCGCCACCGAGCTCGCTTGCATGTCCTGGCTTCTGAAGATCGCCGCCATCGAGCTTCGCGTCGCCGGAGGGAGCTTGCAGAATTCGCTCGTTCAGAGACTCGTCGGTAATCTGAGCCAGGACAGGGAGAGGGAGCAGATTTTACCGTCGCAAAAGCTTCTGATGGATTTGCTCCACTACATAGACTTTCAGTTGCATCTCGAGCCATCGAAGTCATGGGAATTTTTCGATCCCTCCCAAGTCGAGATGGTGCTCGGACGATGCAGCGTTCCCGTCGTACTGGCCGGAGGTCCCCAGCTCATAGACATACGAAAGCTTCATTCTCTCATCACCGAAGAATTAGCCGTTACGCAGAGCAGCGCTACGGCTACGCAACGAAAATTGATGCAGCAAGAGTTGCAAGCGATTCTCGCTTACGCCCTCAAGAGAAATCAAACCAAGACACTGTCGTACGCAACGGTAAAGTTCGTCGAGGGTTGGTGTCACACCACCGAAATACTGTTCTCCATCGCTACCAATCAGCAACTACCGGCTGTACAACGCCAGAGCCTCTTGTTGAATCTTTCTCACGATTTGCTCCAAAAAATGACTTCCTGCGAGGCTCTCAACGAGATAAAGACTCTCGTCTCCGGCACGGTCCTCATATTGCTCGTCAATCTGAAAAACAGCTTCGCGATGCAGTCGAACAACGAACTTCTGCCCTCCTCACCTTCCTACACGACAATGATGAAGATAATTCTCAGTCACATTCTTCAGTGGATTCTAAATTCCGGAGCCTCGTCCCAGAAGGTGCGAACTCATCTGTACGGAGCCCTCCTGAATTTTCTCTGCGTCGTTGGCCTCGAGAGATCCGAGCGAGCGAGCACCGCCGATACGACTTATGTGAGCCAATTGGACAGCTCGCTCTACAGAGCCATACCGGTTCATGAGCGTTCACATCGATACGCCACGATCCAAGTTATCAACAGCTTCGGCGACAAGCTGATGGACATCGTGTGTCACAATTGTTCCGGCGGGCACGACGTATGCAAGATGCTGGCGCTCTCCTGTCTTGACAAAATTCTCGAGCTCGACTGCGACAACTCTTGGGTGATTTATCTGGCGAGTCGGGGATATCTAAAACACATGATCGACAGCCTTCTGGAATCCGACAATCTACTGCGAAGCATGCTTCAACCGGATCCTCAAACTCTCCGACCGCTTTATCTGTACGAGGCAAAGATGGCCACTTTCTGCAGAATGGCATCGACGCGACTCGGTGCCGAGAGCCTACTGGAGAACAAGGTTCTGTCGTGCATATCGAGCATGTGCGTCTTCGATCAACATCCCGACGTTCACGTGGGATTCGAGGGCGGCGACGAGTCCACCTTCGTTCCGTCGGTCGGACAGCGATACCAACAGATATTCCTGCCGGCTCTGTATCTCTGCGACGCTCTGCTCACCACTCTCGGCACCGAGAATCAATCGTGCGCCGTGCAAGTCTGCGGATTTCTGCAGAGTCACAGGGACACCGTGGAAATGGTACTCAGGAACGCTCTTCCGCGCGCGAATTCGCTTTTCCTGAAGGAAGTCGCATGTCTCACTGGGGTAATCGCCAGATCAGCCAATATAGGTTCGTGAATTAATCGATTTTTTTTTAGGATACAGTATTATTACGTAGGTGTATCTATTAAAATAATCTCTAACAGTAAAAAATGAAGTTTTGTGGAATATAGTTGTAAAATGAAAATCTTTACTATATTTCATAACACAAGGGTCATCATTTTTATCGAGATTAAACATTTTTCAGATATGTACAAGTTGGTGGAGGATGAATTGGCGAAGGCCGAGGGAGACGGAAACAACTTCGCCGACAACACGGGAATGCGAGAAATGCGTGCACATCTCTACAGACTTCAGAGACTGATAATAACTTTGTTACCGAAGTTCTATCCTCAACAACTGCCAATGTATTCTAACAATCAATTGAGTGATGCCGAGCAACAACATTACTCGTGTGTACAGATAGCTGCTAATATTCTGCTGTACGCTCGTAATCAGGTAGTCATTTTATTTATTTTCAATTTACTTTTTTTCATTTTATTTATATAAATATTATCAATATTTATTAACCATTTGTATTTTCCAAACAATTTGAAAAAACGCATTTAACAATTTCTGGTTGCATATGTTTGACTGTGTGTAAACTAGATTCGTCATATTTCAAATTTTCATAAAATAACCTAGAGTACATAAGATTTAAGGATATTTTAATATTTAAGCGTTAAGTTGCTTCGTATATTTCTCTTTCGATATCAGCAAGGCCTCATATACGATTCAAAATTGTTAAAAATTATTGAAAAACTATTGGGCAATGAAGCCTTGTGAAATGAAGAAGGGAGCAAAGAGCAAATGTAATTTGTAACCTTATTAAACCAATTTTTGCATTTCAGATGCAACACACGCAAATGGACCAGAAGATCCGGAATCTGCTTTTCGAGCCACAGTTATCGCTGAAGCTAGCAAATCGTGACAATACGAAGAGCGACTCAACGGGTGTTCCACTCGGAGCTGTAGTCGAGCAGCTCGTTTCATCCACCAATCTTCTTCACTTGGAGCTCCCGCATGTCGACAGTTTGATAAAGAAGTCGGCGATGGTCAAGGAAATGAGCACGACCGATCTCAAGAAATATTTGATGGATGAAGAATTGGAGCTCGATATCGGCAAACAGAGGATGGTGGTCGAGCAACGACTGGGACGTCAGGCAAAGGCGAAGCGTCAAAACATCAAATACTGTTCGCTCATAGTTGAACACAGTCTTTACATACTGTGGAGTCATCTTGACTTTTATACGATGCAGGCGAATTCGAGGCACCACAGATCGCAAGGTAAATTACACACTTTCTACATGTATTATTATAATAATTAAAGATACATGGTTATTTAATTGTCAAGTACTTGGTATCTTATTTGTACACTTAATGAATTACTTACTCATTTTTCAGTTTCGTCGGGAGGAATGGACGAGAGTATGCTCGAATGGCGAGTAACAGGCGATACGCTGTCGGAATTAAAACAGGGTCTGGTTTCGGTGCTTACGGACAGCTTCATAGCACAACTATTGGATACGCAGAATGAGTACTCGATGGTCGACCGAAGCTTCATCGAGGCTCTCGTAAGACGGATAAAGAGACTACTTCAATTTATCATTGCCAAGTGAACCTTGGCCATTTAATCCCATTAGCCATAAATCAATCATTATCACTATTATGAGTGAGGCTCGTTCATTCCACGAAAATCTTGACCGATTCGGAAAGCTCGGCGTACCGTTCAAAACAAGTTATCAATATTCTAACTTAAGTTTCTTTAACTTAATATTTAATCAAACAAACTCTATCTTCCGTAGATATTCTTTTTCAAAAAACGCTACAAACATACCATTATCATGATTCTTTAGGGATCGATACTTTTATTTTAAAGTTAATTTATAAACAAAAGAAGCACAATTACAGGAGCCGGTAAACCAATAAAAATACGTTACCGCTGCAATGAGGTTGTTTGTGTAATTCTAAAGAAACTTAAGGGAGAAAATTTACAACTAAGATACCTTACAAGGAAACAATGTGTGTGTTTTTTAACGAGCAATGTACATATAATACGTCGATTAATTTTGTACAATCGTCGGCGTAACTCCGAGGACAAAGACTCATTCATTCGATAAACAAAATAAAGTTACGTTTGTACGTTATTTTTGTAATTAGGTCATACCCGCTTGCAAAATAACGGGACGCGCAAGAACGGCCTCGTCCCAGGGGCCATAAATATTTTCCTTGTACTTCTGCCATCTGATGTACCACAAGGGACAGATAACGTGAACGAATATCGTAACAGCAACGTAGACGCACGAGAGCGTCGGTGATATTATGAACAACAGATAGAGCGTGCTCGCGGCGAGAGTGAATGAAATTACGATTTTGTTTTCCATCTGTGCGAGTAAGAAAGGAAGCAAGACGAAACCCTGAACGGCCACAGTCAGCAAGGAAAAGGCATGAAGAGGCGACGCCAATCGCGAAGCGAGCATCAACGATCCAAAAATCGAGGAAGTTATAGCTAGAGAATCGGAAAGCGATACCTGAGGCGATCCGTACTTGCTGAATATAAGATGAACGAGAAACATAAATATCGTCATTGCGTATATCGTATCGGTGCTAACTGTTTCCGTCAGAGTTTTCAATATCGGCGAGAGAATGTAGCCGAAAGCTAAAAATATTAGAGCCGTTCTGAGATCTTTGGATATTTTGTCTGGCATATCGGGCAAGTATAGAATATAGCACAAGTATCCGAGTACCGTAAGTACCGCGCTCGACGAGAATATTATATTCGGCGTCGTCCATTCCTGATTGAGCCAGATGAAAATAATCACGAAAATAATGACTATGCTGAGCTGGATCGAAACGCTCGCTCCCAAGGTAATCGCCCCTTTCGTCGTAACGCTGTTCGGCTTTATATTCTTCCTCAGCTCCTCCAGAAACGAACTGTCCGTGTAGTTGTCGGGCAACCCGCGATTCTCGTACAAGTTCTTTCGCCACGGAATCGTGGGTCTGGAGCCGAAAGTGTGACGGTAATGATGACGATGATGGGCCATCTTTGGACGATCGTTCACATTGGGGTTTATGCTAAGTCTGAAAGAAATAACATTCGAGCTGTGTTAGAAAAAATTACAATCGATGGTATTTGTACAATGAAACTAATAATCGTAGAATAAATATTAATGATAAAAATTGAAATGTTATTTATTTTAAGAAATGTTATTTTTTTCTTTATTATGATTCCTGCTAAGAACAAACTGCAGAAGGTTGGAGAGGAGAAGGGTTAACCATAATAAAATTTTTTTATGAACACACTAAAAAAAAGTAATTTATTCGTAAGTACATATCACAGTTGTGTGCAGCGCATCACAGTATAGGAAAGACTGTTCGTTTTATGCGACACGAATCCGAAGCACGACAACCGAATGCGACCAAGTGTACCTGTCTCCGATTCCGAGTACGGAATATACTGTCAGCCCGACAGGTAGGGTACTGTACAGTCAGCGCGAAAACGTTATATTAACATTATATTTACATTAACACTGCAGCCGTTTGAGCGTTGACCTTAAACCGAACGCAAATTGAGACTTTCACACAACCTTTGAAAACGCTCCCTTGGTAGAGTCTTCGTAATAAAAAATCAACCCCGTCGTAGACCTTGTCGTTTCAGCATGGTTCGCGTAATCCGAATCCGAAAACCCAACTAACCCGAGCTTGCTACCACCGCTTTGGTTTTCGCGGCTTCACTTCTTTTTCCTTTTCATCATACGCATTGAGCCGGGCTTCTTCACTTATGAGCCTGGCCTCCAGCGCTTCCAGCGTCTGTCGCTCCCGACTCATGCTCTCCCAACACGTTCGGAATATGTCGAACTTCGATGGCAAACTAATTAGGACTCTCGCTACGATACATTCGCTCGCCAGTTTCTCGCCGACGTCTTCCAGATCAGCCGCCAAATTTCGAATCTTGGTCACGTGTTCCATCACCGTATCATTCGGGTCCATTCGATACGTGTGGAATTTTTTCAGAAGTTCGAAAGTGCTTGTTTTCGGTTGATGAATCGAGATTAACTTCTCCCACATCTCCTTCGCAGTAGCGCACCTCAACAGGTACTGTAACTGTCTGTCTTTCAGGGCGGTGGAGATCAAGAACATTGCTTTCGCATTGTCCTTTTTCCACAGTTTCAGCTCCGTCTCGTCTTCCGCTATCACGACCGGCATTACCCTCGAGCCATCCACTACGTCCCAGACCTCATTGGCTTGAAGTAACGCGGTCATTTGAAACTTCCATATACGGAAATTTGTTCCGTCAAATTTCTTCCCACTCCACGCGAAGAAGTCTTCAGACATCGTAAAGACGAATGCTTGCTCGACTCACGATTCTGAACACCGGCACACGCGCTCGACTGCGCTCAACCAAGACGGCCACTGTTTACCTGCCTCGTTTCTCGCGGGACCGGCTCACCTTTCCTCACTTCTTCTACACAGACTTATTTTCACGCAGGCTGGGCGATCGGACCCATAATCTGTTAAGATCGAACTGTAGATGTGTAGAAGGATTGAGAGGAGAAGAGTTAATCGTAATAAAGAAATGTATGAACACACTAGAAAATCGTAATTTATTCGTAAGTAGATATCGCAGCACGTGTGCAACGCATTGCCGCGTATCACAGTGTAGGAAAGACTGCTGCTGCTACGCGGCACGAATCCGAAGCACAATGACCGAATGCCTCCGAGTATACCCGACACCGATTCCGACACGCCGAACGCACGCATGCCGACGCTCGGCTCGACTCGTGTACAATCAACCCGACAAGCAGGCTTCTATACAGTCGGCGCGAAAACATCGTATCTTAACAATTGTTATTATTATTATTCTATATTTTTTGGAAGAAATTTTTTTCCGAATCTTAACATCCTACTTTTATTTCTCCCGATCGTTTATTATCAAAATTCATGCCAAGTCTTAATCAAATTTTGCGTACAGATGCGTCACAAAATTGATGAATTGCAGCATAAAAAAATTAAACTTGCATTCAATAAAACATCTTATACGAAGTTCATACAGAGCGTCAGCTCTCTTTCATTTATATCAACGTTTTATCAGGCACGATTCCACCTCAAATTTTGAAACAGCTTCAGTCATAAAAAAAAATATATATATTTATATCATTTTGATAATTTATCGATTGTGGACATTAAACTTTAGATCAATCTTTAGATTAGAAAATCGTCTTGTGCATAAAGTTTTGGCGCTGTCGCTCGAAATTTTAAGGGCGAACAAACTGACGATTTTTTTCTAAATATGATTGTCGAGTTTTCGGAACATTGCAGACATGACGGCATGAAAAAAATGTTGACGCATTCATTGCCAAAAAAAAATCTCCGTTAATGAACAATCGAGATGTTATTTGTGTTGCTAATACGTTTAATACAATTCCTAGTCAACGAATGATCACTATGCATCAGCGTATATTCAGTGTTATTAAAATAAACAACCCTGTACATAAACAATATAATATATGCTGAATCTACCTGTATATTTACCTCGACAGTAACCTCAACGATTCATCATAGAACTTGATTCCTTTGTTATTCAATCACCCATAACGCTCCACTTTTCCGTGACCAATTACTCCTGATGCGTGGCTCAAACGTAGCGATAACGTCTCGGTCTTCGCGAAGTCCGAAATCGACGGTCTTCGAGAGTATTCTAACCTCGAAGAGCTCGCAAAATGTCTGAGCGATCGACCGGCGATAAGGAAACAAAAAATCGTTGATTTCCGAAGGAATTCTTCTCGAGAACAACCGATACCCGGAATTCGGAAGCTTTAGGTATTTTTTGGGTATTTATTATTCACATTAAACTGAACAACCAAAACGGGCCGGGTCGATCGTATTTCCGAAATTCACGGTTCTGGCTGTCTATGGGACTCCATTGTCAAAAACTTCGTTTATCATGTCGGATCGACGAATTATTTCTGTTTTCAACCATTATCTGTCTACAATCGCATGTCGTGATTGAGACACTTCTTTAATCTATCCGTTTTACGTTATCAGCAGACAAGAAGAATGAGAAAATTCAAGAGGGCTCAGGCCCAGAATCAGGCATCTATAGAGAAACACTTGGAGGCACATCCGTTGGATTCGTCCAGCGAAGATGAAAATGATACGAACGAAGAAGTCTTGCAGGAGGCTGTCACTAAAGTATTGTCTTCTTATCAAGGCGAAGGAGGAGATACCGAAAAATCTCTGTCATATCTCACGGATACATTCCAATCTGGAGGAGCCATCTGCCTCATTTGCATCTCTTCTGTTAAAAAAACAGATCCGGTATGTGAATTGATACTAACAAGTATACTATCAAAAAAGGTGAAATCCAAGATTTTCACATAGCTTTCTCACGCTATGTACATTGCACACGAAGCTTCTATGTAAAAGCATTTTTTGTGATTATCGGGCTTCCTCATAACAGAAGTGTTGTCAATAATCAAAACATAATTGAATTCAGATTTCTCCATTTTCTACCATTATAGCAACCAAACCTTTGAGCAATTGAACAAAGTGATACTGATCATAATTAATTTTGGAAATTACCAAATTCTTTCATTAGTCATCGTTTCAGGACTGTATCTAACAGATTTTGTTTTTTTTAGTAATTTATAAAAAAAAAAGTGCTATTCGTATTTTTAGTTACTTTGCTAGTTGAAAAATTTCTTCCAATTGCAAATCCTATACAAATAAGTAACTTGCTACTGCCAAATTCTCGACCAATGAAAAAGCAACCTAAACTTTTTTGAAAATCCGTATTCATTGTATTCTCTTTGCAAATTCCCACAGATATGGAGTTGCTCGACTTGTTATTCCTTCATGCATCTGCCATGCATACAACACTGGATTCGCGACAGTCTGAGCTACAAGCAAGAGAAGGGAATAACACCTCTGTGGGCTTGGTAAGCATAACAAATTAATGTTTGCCAAAAATCCGTCTCTCACAACTTCTCTCAATTCACAGCCCAAAATGCCGCATGGAATACCGAGAAGACCAGATCCCGAAGCACTATCTCTGTTTCTGTGGCCAGACAACGGACCCTCCTTATCAGCCCTGGTCGATTCCTCACTCGTGCGGCGAAAAATGCGAGAAACCACTACAACCTGCCTGCGGTCACAGATGCGTCCTCCTCTGTCATCCAGGTCCGTGTCCGCCCTGCCCGAAGATGGTACGAATGTCCTGTTTCTGTGGTAAACAGCCCGCACAGCCACGTCGCTGCAATGCCAAGGAATGGAGCTGCGGAATGATCTGCTCGAAAAATTTACCGCACTGCGGTCACACCTGCAAGGAGGAGTGTCACTCCGGTTCGTGTCCACCCTGCACCGAAACTCTCTTGGTTCCTTGTCACTGCGCAAACAAAAAGGAAAATCGTCTGTGCAACGAGGCGAACTGGTTCTGCGACAAGCCTTGCGGCAATCGTCTGTCCTGCAACGTTCACGTTTGCGAGGGGACTTGTCACCGTCCAGGCGAATGCGGCGAGTGTCCTCACGCGAAAAATCGTACTTGTCCCTGCGGCAAAAAACGCTACGACGTCTCCTGCAAGCAGAAGCAAGTTCCCACTTGCGGCGACACATGCGGAAAGTTGCTCGACTGCGGATCACATTACTGCAACATGCGCTGCCACACCGATCGTTGCGGACAGTGTCTCGAGGTTTTGACGAAGACTTGCCGCTGTCGCAGCTACGAGAAGGAGATCGCCTGCGCCAAGGAATTTCATTGCAACAAGAAATGCACGCAGATGCGCTTGTGCGGCAAGCATCTTTGCAACAAGAAATGCTGCGACTGCCTCTTGCGAAACAACTTTAACGTTTGCGAGAAGATATGCGACAACACGCTCAATTGTCAGAAGCACAAATGTCCGGCGCCCTGTCACAGCGGACCCTGCTATCCTTGCCCGAAGACGAACACGATTCAGTGTCGTTGCGGCAAAAGCAAGATCACCGTACCGTGCGGTAGGATAAAGCGCATAAAACCACCGAATTGTAACAAACTATGCAAGATACCGCCTGTTTGTCATCATCCGAAACGCGAGTCGCACAAGTGCCATCACGGTCCGTGTCCGCCGTGTCGAAAGATTTGCGCCCTGGTTCACAAAAAATGTGGGCATTCGTGTCCCGCTGTGTGCCACACGAAGGTATGGGTGAAAGTCAAGGTCAACGGGGTCAACGCTCAAGGGGCGGGTTCGTTTTTCGAGCCCCAAAAAGAGAGAATGCAGCTCAAGACTCTGCCTTGTCCTCCGTGCGAGGTCTCGGTCATGGTGACTTGTCTCGGCGGTCACGAGACTCTGCCGTGGCCTTGTCACAGAGCTATATCGAACTCCTGTGAGAGGCCCTGCGGTCAGTTGCTGGGCTGCACGAATCACAGCTGCGAAATGCCGTGTCACAAAGTTTGGAGCCAGCAGAGCTCCGGTGACGGTATTGACGAGGAAAGAAAAACTTGTATGGAATGCGAGCGACCCTGTGCACTGCCGAGACCCGCAGGATGCACTCACGCTTGTCCGAGACTGTGCCACAAAGCTCCGTGCTATCCTTGCAAGCAGCTCGTCAAAGTATCGTGCCATTGCGGCATAAATTCGCTGTACAAAAGATGCATCGAACTCACGTCGGCGAGCGCCCAGAAACGGGACGAGTTGCTCAGGTGTGGAAATCAGTGTCCGAAAAACGTGAGTATAATATTATTCTTTATAGTTCAGAATTTGTTACCTATATGTTACTCACCTTTTCGAGTCCACGTAACAAAGACATCTGGTGTGAGAAAGTGATATAAATGGTTTAGGTGTGTCCATCCTGATGGTAGCCACAAGGTTATCCTATGACCAAAAGTTAACTTTTTAGATGGATGGTAACCATCCGTCCAGATGGACATACGGAACCGATTGAGATCACTTTTCGATAACTAATTTTTTGGACTAAAATTTTCCACCAATGACCGTGACTTTCGGGCGGTTTTATTGGCTGAAAGCTTCAGCTGAACGTAACTCGGAATTTATGTTCGCTCAGGTTTAAACACAGAATACAAGTTTACCCTTGTTTATTATTATTATTTATTGCAGTACGAGTGTGGTCATCGCTGCGTGGAAAATTGCCATTCCGGAGCCTGTCCGAATGCGGATGCTTGCAGCAAGAGAGTCAAGGTGTGGTGCAAGTGTAAGAGGATCAAGAAAGATTTCCCATGCGTGGTTTTACGGAAAGGGAGCGTAAACGTCGACTGTGACAGTGCTTGCCTCAAGATCAAAGAGGAGCAGGACAAAATTCGAGAGATCGAGAAGGCGAGGAAGCGCAAAGAAGACGAAGCGAAAAATCAGATGGAGGTGGAGAGATTCGAGAGGAAATTCAAGCCACGACGAAAGGGAAAGGGGAAGACACAGTTGAGCGATGATTCAGGTCAGGGCAGGAACTCTCTTTTCAAGAAAGCTGCAATATTCGCGGTGGTATTGGTTCTGATAGCCGTTGCCGTGTTTTACGCGAGTGAACGAATGTAATTTTTCACGCGAAATCGCAGAACAAGGGTGCAAGATGCGACCTCCTCGACAATTAAATTTTTTAAAAATTATCGAATCTGGTATTCGGTACTGAGACATCAGGTAATTGTGGAGTCCCACTGTTTATCAACGTATACAACAGAGACAGTCCAAAGTGAGACAAATATTGTGGGAAAACCAAAGTTAATTAAATAGGTCGTGTACGAACATTTTGTAAAGCTTTTTACAGGCTTCGTGACGATTGACGGTAGGAATGTTTGCATAGACCAAATACAGAATCATACTGATTGTATTTAATTCGACTCTGTTTCTTTGTAAGAACGGACGGCGGCGTATAAAATTTCAGTTGGTTTCGTAAGCGTCACGCAGTAAGAAGAAGAAGAGGAAGACGTTCATACCAAGGCATATCAGATGAGCCCTGGCGATTCCTGTACTGCTGCTAGGAGATTCCCGGGTTCGTTCGGATTGTCCTTGGGGAACACTGAGATCGGAAAAATGCTTGTGAGTACAGATTGCACTATTCGCACTGAGCAACCATCAGATAGTGAAAGACTGACCCGCACTCTATAATCTGGTTTCTGTCGAGGGCTTGAGGTCTCGCTCGAAAAATTATGGAGCAAGCGACCTTTTCTCCGGTTTCGATTGCACCGTCAGCAGTTCCTGGCCAACTCATAGCATACTCGCTTATCGCAAAAAAGATCCTGAGAGAACGGATGATTTTTTTATTACTCAGGACATTTATATCATTCGATCGATTATTTCCATATTTAGTGGATCAGAAGTTGGCTTATGTCTGCCGAAAATTTCTTAATGATGTCATAACATCATTAACGGGACTTGCAGGTGAAAAGTGCCCTCAAGAAGCGTTGAAGTCAAAGTCTCCTCGTGGGACTTAATATGCGGAATAATAACTCGTGGGAATAATCAGCGCCTGGGACGGCACTTGAGGAGACTCTGACCTGCGGGGATTAGAATAAGCAGGCCTTGAAAGTATAAGGATTTTACTAGAGCGAATCTGCCTGCGCCCGTCGGTCGGGCAAAGCCTTACAAATTGGACCTTATTGAGAGGTCAGCCTTATACGGAACCCCCTTAAGGGATTTTACTGTCTGATTGGAATCAAATTTTTACCGGTGTAAATATCGTAAATTGCAATTTATACAGACACTGTTTTTCAAGTGCCTGTAATAAAGGGTTAATTCGTTCGATAACTCAAATGATTCTTGTACCTTTTCAGTGGAACGAGCATCGGATTTACATGATATCGTATTGAACTGGGCCTCATAGCGTACATGGGACACTCAGCGCCTCCACTACCCCAACTACCAACGCTATAACTGATACATCGACTAGCTTTTCTCGTCTGAAAGCATTTCTTCAGGGCTCCAAAGACGCTGTTTCGGGGACTCGAATCGACGGCAGCGGATAATAATCCAGCAAGAACTCGAACTTGTTGACTGGGTGGATGAGTCGCGTCGTAGGTCATTCTTAGACTCGACCCACTGTCCTCAGTACCGATCATGCTGCCCGACAAATTGTCAGTCCAGAAAGGCACTTTGTACGTGGCATAGAAGAATACATTTTCTGCCGGATCGTAGAGACTCTGAGACTTCAGCAAGAATTCGGGCAGAGTCGGTTCCACGGCGATACGGGTGCTCGCAGCCGGTGGAACAGCGATGACGACGTAGTCGCATCTAATTGGCGTTCATCGTATAATCGATTATCAAAGCTTGAGATTGAGCATTTGCATACAGTAGAACGTTTTTTACCTTATACCCTCATAACTTCTGGACTTTTACTACGTTATGGAAACACAATATTCTACTCAAAACTATCCCTAATCAGTGTGCGCATGCACACTGATTACCTCCGCCAGGTAGCAAAAAGAAATTAGTTATCAAAAAGTGATCTGAATCAGTTAGACATATATGAACAGTTGCCATTTATCCAAAACGTTTACTTTTTTTAACGTAGGACGTAGGATAGCTTAGTTACCCGTTTAGATCATTTTTTCATACTGGATGTATTTTTGCTACTTGGGCCGTCTTAAGAATGTTCTATAATATTCAACTGAAAACGTAGTGGAGTTCGAAGAGAATCAGAAGTTAAGCGATTGTCCCCAACGTCATAACTTATAAGAGGTCCGACTGCACTTACTTGAATCTTTTCGATCTCGTAGAGACGTAAACTGTATCGCCGTTCATCGCAACCTCAACAACAGTCTCGGAGCATTTTACTGTTCCTCCTTCATCAATAATCCTTTTTTCTAATTCTTTTGCGAGATGGACAAAGCCGCCCTTGAGGAAAAACCGCTGATCGTCGCCGAGAGACGCCGATAATTTTCTGAAGAGCCCTCCCGCGCCGTGTAACATTACTATGAACCACAGTGCTGAGACCTTTTCCAAATTTTCAACGCCGCAGCAAACGCGAAGCAAGCTTCGGCAGATCAATTGTGCTTGAGGAAGATACACTCTTTTCTGCACCAATTTATTGACACTGGTTTCTGCAAGTTTATCGCTGTCTTCGTGAGCTGCGTAGTTTCCGAATCGTGGATCGGTACTGATCGCTTCTAGCTAGATTTCCAATACAAACTTTAATAGTTTTGACGTAACATTATTCAGTCTAGTTTTACATAATATTGATGGCTTAATTAAGTATGTATAAGGTTTTTGCTTTTCTGACGATAGGCTATCAATATAACGAGTACGGTGGATCCAACATGATTGATCTATAAAAACACAGTTCGTTGGCAAAAACTATATGAATATACCAATTTAAGGAAGTGATAGACTTGACCGGAAACTAGAGAAGATATTTTTTCCGGTAACGGACCATTCCTCGTGAAGAATATTAAGCGTTTCCCACCAGTGTCCGGACCAGGTTCCGTGAGGACTTTGAGCTCGTTCACCAATTTTACGATATGCCTTTGACGAAAGTTTCCGTGAAAAGCTTGACTGTTCTTTTCGAGAAGAATCCTCCCGCCTATGGTATCTTATTACGATTTCACCGAGATTAACTTTTACTCGTTTCATTGATCAACCGGATTATGGTCAATTTAACCCTTTATAAGTCACACCTCTATCCCCACTCTTAGGCGTTATCACAGCAACGCGCGGCTTCCAATTTGCGTCCGTTAGACCTGTTTCGGCACGGTTTCGGGTGGTGTGACTTATAAAGGATTGAAGGAAAGATTACCATTGCTCTCGAGGATCAGAACACTGAGACCAATGCGTCTTTTAAGGATGCTGTACGCAGCTGTGAGACCCGCCAATCCCGAACCAACAATTACAATATCAAAATCGTTATCTTCAAAATTAACGTTAACATGCCCCGAACTAGAGGCCATTTCTCACAGAAATATTCCACAATACTTCGTGTTTTTTTACTACAATGCTTGTCTGAAAATGAACGAAATGATTAATCGTTCAATTTTGAATGAAAATAGCACTCCAAGGATTCCTGCCTAACTTCAACAAGACAAAATCTTGACACCTTTTGCTCTACGATCTATGGGTTTCAAGTTATTTGCCTTTGAACATGAATATTCAACGACGCAAGAAAATAGTTCCAAAAATCTTCCAGCCCACACATGCCGGCCCAGCCGGTATCGATCACTGTAATCAGCATTTTTTAAGCCTCCTGGCATTGACAGTCAAAAAAGAAAGGTGCGTTCTTGAATGCAGATTTGCTCAGCTATGCGTTCTTTTATTTGTGATTGTCGATACCGCATTCTGGCTAACTTCTAACCGCTTCCCTCTCCCACATGGTATATAATTATTTTTAATGTGTAACACTATAGACAATTGATTGCTTTTATTCAGTAATTCGGCGGTAATGAATATACATATACAGTTTAAGGCGACAACCAATAAACCGTTGAGTTGCAGCTGCGACTTTACGGATTATTTTCGCAATCACGGTAAAGTCATGGAGCTAACTAAGCTTCCGGTTATTGTTTTGATTTTCGCAGTTCGAACGTGCCAAGCTGAAATTGGCGTTGAAATCCCAATTCCGAACGAAACAAACTCCAGTCTCGGCGACGACTAGCTCAAAGTTTTCCACTTTCGCGAACACGATGGAGGCTCGAGGCACGGGTTTTACGTGGCACACTCGCAACATCTCTGCTGTGGGCCTATTTGCGAGTCTGAAAAAACAAAAATTAAGACATGTTTATGTCTTAAGGAAGTAGAGTAAAAGTGGTGAATATTTTCCATACCTGCTTTATAATTCTTCTCGCCAGTTTCTACCGAAGCTCCCAAATCTTGTCCGCGCAACGAAAACAGCAAAACCGACGCGTGCAGCTATTCGATGCAATTGCTACGACCTGAAATTTTTTTTTTTATGCAATTACGGATTTGTGGGTTTAATACTTTTATCTCCGGGATAGATCACGGATAGACTTACTGGACGGGTCGACCAAATACAATTAATAATGGAGGAACAATTCGAAAAAAATGCCGAAAATCGCTACGTTAAGCAATCGTTCGATTTCCCTTAATTTTTTCGCCGTGTCTACAGTAACGCAAACGTTACTCTTGCGTCAGAATTAAAGTAACGCAAAGCTCACGTGACTCCCGCATTTCGCCTATAGTCACGTAAACTTTGCGTCACTTTGCGTTTTTTGTAAAAGTGACGCTGATTTTGTTCAGGTCCCCGACATTTTTTGAGAAAAATATAAATATGTGCGTTACTCTTGCGTTGGAATTAGGGTAACGCAAAGCTCACGTGACTTCTTGCATTTTCTCTATCGTCACGCAAACTTTGCGTCACTTTTATGTTTTTATTACAGTAACGCTAATCGATTAAACATCATTTTTTTTTTAGTATTTGACGTCGAAATTCTACCGCATCTTTGTATTAGTTTACGCGTTTTAAAAAAACTGCATGAATATCTGCGTTACTCTTGCGTACCAATTATAATAGCCTTGCCAGACTCCTATCTTCCCCCTATCGTCACGCAAAATTAGTATCATTACCCAATTTATTTTTCAAAAAAATAAAATATGTACACAGAAATGTTCACTTATCATTTTTTAAATGTGCCTGTAATACTTTCTCCAGATTTATTTGAAGATATAAAAATTAAATTGTTTGATTTAATGTAAAAAAAAATTGCTCTAATGTTCACTAAATACAAAAAAAAACAATTTTTTTTTAAGTTCATTATGTTGATGAATCTCAATCTTTAACCGCAGACGTTTTAACCAACGAGGATTTTTTTTTTTTGTATTTAGTGAATATTGGACCAATTTTTTTTACATCAAATCAAACAATTAACTTTTTATAATATTTTCAAATAAATTAGTGAAAGGTACAGGAAACTTTAAAAATGATAAGTGAAATTTTTTAATAGCAAAAGATGAGCGAAAGGATGTAAGCAATCGTCGTACGAAATTAATTAATTGCACGGAATAAATATTTATATTTCGTAATGGTTATTTTTAACAGTCATACATTGCACCGCTAATGACTAAGACTAAGAATAATAAAAGCTCTGGCGCTGCGCTTTACCTGCGCTAAGGTTTTCTTTACGCTGCTGAGTCGGTACACGTAGCGCAAAACCAGTACGTTTTTTTTGAGGCGCGTTTTCCTCCCACGCATTTGAGGTGGAACCCCGCCAAACACGCTTCGCATTCGATCGTATCGAAATCTGTACTCTCCTTCGAACAAACGGAACACTTCCGAACTGCGGTCTTACGTTTTATTTCAAGCGTGCTGATTATAGCGTCTAATGCGTCGTCGTCAACATAATTATGTAATATACTTAAGTCCACGTTTTCGGCGAGAATGGCGTTATCAATGTCTTCCGGCCTCATTTCTACGTCACGTTCGTTGACCAAGTACTTGCCAAGCAAGACGTCGGGTATGACGTGCTCCGATACACACCATCCCAACATGATCTTAGCCCGTTCTTTTTCAGATCGCTCTTTGAATGGGACAGGACGATTCTTTTGAGAAGTTCGCTTCTTCGGTTTAATTCCGATCGCCGTTAAGGTCGCGCCTGTCGGACGTCCTCTGACACGAATCGATGCCGGCATAACGATTTCTTTTAATTGGATTTCCTGACGACAATCGATTTCCTGACGGTATCGACCATTAAAGAATATTTTTTCAAACAGAGTTTTCACTGCCTACACCGTGGTTGTTCCACCCAATCATCGTGTGTTTTTAAGTTTATAACGTTGAAGGTTAATGAACATGGGTGAACCTCTAAAAATTATTACTGTAAGATTATATGTATATATCTAATTTTCTCAATAAATAAATTGGGTAATGATACTAATTTTGCGTGACGATAAGGGGAAGATAGGAGTCTGGCAAGGCTATTATAATTTGTACGCAAGAGTAACGCAGATATTTATGCAATTTTTTTAAAACGCGTAAACTAATACAAAGATGCGGTAGAATTTCGACCTCAAATACTAAAAAAAAATGATGTTTAATCGATTAGCGTTACTGTAATAAAAACATAAAAGTGACGCAAAGTTTGCGTGACGATAGAGAAAATGCAAGAAGTCACGTGAGCTTTGCGTTACCCTAATTCCAACGCAAGAGTAACGCACATATTTATATTTTTCTCAAAAAATGTCGGGGACCTGAACAAAATCAGCGTCACTTTTACAAAAAACGCAAAGCGACGCAAAGTTTACGTGACTATAGGCGAAATGCGGGAGTCACGTGAGCTTTGCGTTACTTTAATTCTGACGCAAGAGTAACGTTTGCGTTACTGTAGACACGGCGTAATTTTTTTCGGACAAAATCAATCCGACCAGACAGACCGTCATAGGGTTTTGCCTTTTCGACTACACTGTTAGAAATTTTAGCGAAATTAATATATAAAATTATGGAGTTTTTATGAATAAATTGGTACAGTAAATTTAATATACAAAATTTAGGTAACATTAATTGTTTGGTATATTAAATATGTCTAAAAAGCTCGATTTCATACACTGAGCATTAATTTTACGGACATTTGTATATTAAATTTAATTTATCGGTTGGCGCATTTGAACTCCATACACTGCATATTAATTTTCATATATACAATTATTACAGTGTACCTTTCGGTCACCCTATACATTTTCATTTCTCTGATAGACAGCCGGCACGAAACGGCGCAGTTGGAGCAATATTTGCGACATGTGCAGGGCATGTCGCAAATATTACTCCAACCGCGTCCGTTTCGTGGCGCTTATCTATCAGAATTAAATTCAAATATTCTGAAGAATGCCACTTTTAACATTGGATCCTCGTTATTTTCCTTTATTCATGAAGTTTCCGCTATGAGAATACGAAAAAAATGATCGAAAATTCTATGTCATAGCAGAAACTCTGAGAATAAATAAAAATCATAAGTGAAGCAATGTGAAACATGAATTTACAGAGTATTCAGATTTACAAATGAACCCACGACGGAAATATTGCCAGTGTGTCGTGCAATAAGTGCCTTCACCTCCAGCTATGTTGGCTCATGCCGAAAAATCTTACCGACGCTTCGTCAAGACTGGAAGTTGATTCGCCCGGGTTCGAGATTGCAATGACAATTTCAGCCTGGTATGTTCATGCTACGAGAACCTCACAACAACCGGAAGCTTAGTTGGTTGCATGACTCTACAGTGACTGCTAAGAGAGAAATTGAAGCTCCCAATGTAACGAATGGTTGAAGACTGAATTCAATTCTCGCGGAACGTCGATGAATACCCTTCTGTAAACTCACAGGACACGTCAGGCCATGCGCGATGCATGTCTGCTTAACAATTCCGATTGAAAGCGATAAAAAAAAATCAATAGGTATTCATGAGTTTTCTATCTAGGACACGGCCAATTCACGAAGCCCTTGCCGATAGAGTTAGCATAAATAAAATTCATCGGTAATATCAGAACGGTATATGTAGGGCAAAAAATTTCAGTACCAATCGAATTGAGATGAATTTTTTGGCCGCCGTACAAGGTACCGAGCCGCGGTACAGGACTCCGAAATGTATTATCTTCTTTTCTTTACTGAAGAAAATACACTTCGGAGTTGCTTGCGAAGCACAAGCAAGCGAAATGTATTTTTTTTTTATCCGTCATTGACATCGGATTTACATTCGCGTTGCAGTAGTGTTGCAGTTAACGTAACGTTATCGTAGCGTGAGCGTACCATTAGCCAAAGATGTTAAGGGCTTATAGCGGACGGAATTTAAAAATATGCATTTACATTTTTACATGATTTTTTATTTAATCTTTTCATTTATGAAAAAGATTCCCTGAAAAAGAATGTTTCTCTTTATCAATTCTTTTTTTTTACAAAAAAATGTCTTCGTCTTTGTCTTATTCTGCCGCTTCGGCGTTAAATTTGAATTTAGACAGTTTGTTTAGTATCAGCAACGAACGTAGACGCACATCTATATTCGTTTGTATCACGGCGGGCGCATGCGCGGTCTACCGGAAACTATGGGATCAAAGTCCCCAGTTTATTTTTTCTAGGGAACTTTCGAATCCTTTCAACATCCCACGGCACATGTCGTGCCACGGATGATGCCGTGCTCTTATATTCATTAGAAATTTTGATATAACGACTGTAATCACCTTATTCGAGTGCAAATATGTTGGTTCTCTTCGAAACTCCGGCGGGATACGCTATTTTTAAGGTAAGCATTTGCTCCCTTGTGTTTTCACTCGCTCATAACCTAAGTGTCCGGAACACACGTGTTCGCTTCGAGAGCGTCATCGTGCAGCACGCGCTCCAAAAAGGTTTATCTTCCGACTATCTGCATTAACGATTTTTCACGATTTTTTTTAGCTGCTGGACGACAATAAATTGTCGAAAACTGACAATCTCTACCATGACTTCGAGACGCCCGAAGCCGCAAGCAAAATGTACGTATGAGTTCCGAGTATATATTTAACGAGCCACGGCTCGGCGATGCCACATACTAAAATATTTTTCCTGTATGCAGCGTCAAGCTCAAGCACTTTGAAAAATTTGCCGACACAACAGAGGCTCTCGCAGCTACGACCGCCGCTGTAGAGGGAAAGCTCTGTAAAACGCTGAAAAAGACGCTGAAGAAGCACTGCAGCGAAGTCCAGGAGCAACTGGCCGTGGCAGATGCTAAACTTGGAAACGCCATTAAGGACAAGCTCTCACTTTCGTGCGTCAGCAACACGAACATTCAAGAACTGATGAGATGTATAAGAAGTCAGATGGACAGTCTTCTAGCTGGCTTTCCGAAGAAAGAGATGACCGCAATGGCGCTCGGTCTTGCTCACAGTCTGTCCAGATACAAGCTCAAATTCTCGCCCGACAAGATCGACACGATGATCATCCAAGCCGTATGCCTGCTGGACGATCTCGACAAGGAGCTCAACAATTACGTTATGCGCTGCCGTGAATGGTACGGCTGGCATTTTCCCGAACTCGGCAAGCTCATAACCGACAACGTTGCGTTCGTTAAAACAGTGAAAGTAATTGGAACACGTGAGAACACGAGCAGCTCCGATTTGTCGGACATACTGCCGGAGGAAGTCGAGGAACAGGTGAAGGAGGCCGCCGAGATATCGATGGGCACAGAGATATCCGACGATGATATACTCAACATTCAAAATCTTTGCGACCAGGTCGTCGAGATATCGCAGTATCGTGCTCAGCTGTATGATTATCTGAAGACGAGAATGATGGCGATGGCGCCGAATCTCACGGTGCTGGTCGGCGAGCTCGTAGGCGCGAGGCTCATCTCGCACGCCGGATCGCTCATCAATCTCGCCAAACATCCGGCCTCAACGGTGCAAATCCTCGGAGCTGAGAAAGCTCTGTTTCGCGCTCTGAAGACCAAGAGAGACACCCCCAAGTACGGTCTCATCTATCACGCCGCGTTGGTCGGTCAAGCGTCGACGAAGAACAAGGGAAAGATGTCGAGAATGCTTGCGGCGAAGGCCTCACTGGCCACGAGGGTCGACGCCCTCGGTGAGGACGTCAACTTCGATCTCGGCGCCGAGCACAAGGCCAAGCTCGAGGCACGTTTGAGAATTCTCGAAGACGGAAATCTAAGAAGGATCAGCGGTACCGGAAAGGCTAAAGCCAAGTTTGAAAAGTATCAGTCCAGCAGCGAATTTATGCAGTATCCGGCGGCTGCCGATTCGACCTTACCGAGCGGTGGCAAGAGGCGGCACTCGCAGACCGAAGAGAAAAAACCGTTGATCGAGGAAATAAAAACGGAAGAGGAGGCCGGTCCCAGCGAGGAGGTACCGAAAAAGAAGAAAAAGAAGAGCGAGGGTGATCAGTCGATCGGTAACGACGACATAAAAATCGAAACGCCGGAGCCCAAGAAGAAGCGGAAGAAGGTCAAGAGCGAGGCGGAGGATGAGGAGCCCGGATCATCTGAATCGTCGAAAGGTGAGTTGCAATTCGGATGAACGATTGCACTATGCAGAACACTATTTAAAAAAAAAAAGAAATGTTGTCGGGTGCGATGTAATTTTTGAAAAGTGCACGGGGATACTCATGTATATGAGAAAACATGTGCATCTTTGGACAACCGCACATTAATGGTCATTCAAGAGTGTTGAGAAGTAATGGTAAAATCCGGTCTGGCCAAGACAGGATTTTATTTCTTCAAAATAAAGAAATATTGAATACGGTAGGAGTCGATGTTGAAGTATTAGTACGAGTGTTACCTCTGATACGTAACAATGAGCTTTTTTCCTTAGTAATCATATATATTTGACGTAAAAAGGT
This sequence comes from Stenichneumon culpator, assembly GCA_964017025.1. Lineage (NCBI taxonomy): Eukaryota > Metazoa > Arthropoda > Insecta > Hymenoptera > Ichneumonidae > Stenichneumon > Stenichneumon culpator. The sequence continues at coordinate 9,901,652 of OZ024779.1, read as the reverse complement.
CTTATGGTAAACAGCGCTCGCGGTCAATAATTTTTTAGATATTCTTATGCGTAAATACCACTTATTTATTTTACTATGCCCACATTTTGGAATTAATCGGTAATTATAGATATCGTCGGCGGGCGACATTTTTTCACTTAAAATTATCTACTGATAAAAATTTCTACAGTCCTCAATGTTCTTCGCGGTAATTTGGGTTTTGTATTGAGAGGTATTTCGATAAAATAAGGTGGTATGCTAAAAATGATTCCATAACGTTTCATTAATTATATCGATAGTTTACCATTCATAAAAGCCGTATATTTTCTCGCATTTAATAATACATCCACGTGAATTGTTTTCAAATTTTAATCGCATCTGCCAACAATTTTTTTTCAAGCGCTCTAATCGTTATTGATTCTATTATTTCATCGAGCATTGTACTTTTCAGAACACAAGAAAAAGAAGAAGATAAAGGAAGAGCCGCAAGAGGACAGTCAGACCGCGATAAAGGTTGAAAACTTGCCCGAGGAATCTTCGAAAGGTAAATTCGAAAGTCTGTTATCTCTATGTAATCAGTAAACATTTCACTATCGCATTGTCCCGTTCCCATTGTAGAACACAAGAAAAAGAAGAAGAAGGTAAAGGAAGAAGCGTCGGAGGCAGCGGAACCACCCGCGGAGGAAACTGTCGAGACACCGGTTAGCGAGAAGAAGAAAAAGAAAAAGAAGAAATCAGTCTCGAACGACTAGCAGTAATTCGATCGATCTGGAAGGATAACTGGAACGTTATATATAGCATCGGGGCCTGAGGCATGATTAAAATGGCCTTACTTTCCCGAGTAATTGGAACTACCAAACAGAAGAGAATATCCGAAAAATGTTCACAAAATTCTACCGCCGGAGTAATTACGAATCAATACGTCGAGATGAATTTATTCAATATTTTTCTATGCGAACGCTCAGTGTTTGTAGATTAGTTTCTACATTTTTTTAAAGATTGCGCAATAACGTTCGCAAGCCACAAGAGAGATAATATTTCGTTATAATCTATATCTCATGTCTTCTTTATAGAATATGATTATTTCTAGCAAGGTATTTTTTCAAGATCAAAACAATAAACGATCTTTACGAATGAGAATGTGCACCGACAAGTTATTATTCAAATGAAACTTTCCACCTTACCTTGTCCCGCGAACATTTGCGATGTGGGTAAAAAAATGAATATCTCGAAGCTCATTGCGCTTAACTTTTGGTATTCTATCATTCTATTTATTGACCACGAAGAGAAAAAATATATACGTCGTTATCATCGATATATAAATGAAATGCATAGAAAATACCGGTTTTTCTAGTATATATTGCCCTGAAATGTACAAGACATTGTTTTATTCTTTAAAATTTTTTTATTATTTTTTTTTTGTTTTATTGTTGTATACTCTATATGGTAATTATAGTCTGTCACTTGGCGACGTTAACGCAGACTTTATAGTACATTTATCGATAACATTATTAAATACACGCCGTAAAGTATCGAATAGCTCTCCGGGCTGTCCAAATTAATTTATTAATGATTAACGAGTCTCGCGTGACTCGGTTTCATTATGTTAAGGCGACCTCGATAGATTCATTCATTTATCCTAGCCTAACTATATATCTCGAATATCTGTATACGTTTTTTGTATTTTTTTAAGCTTTCTATAAAGTAAAATATGGAATAATCAAAGCCTTTTCGATTACAAAATATAAATTACGTTATAAAGAGAATCATTGCACAAATGATTTCAGATGCAAATGATTCAAATCGCGTGCGAAGTAAAGTCTCATTACAATCTGACACTAGAGGATGGAAGCTTTGATTATCGGAAATAATCATTTTTTTTTCGTTTTGCGTTTAATATTACACTTGTACTGATAGTCTTTCACACAACTCACGCACACGCACACACACACGCGAAGGCAGTCATCAGAGACTTATAGACATTTGCGTGAACTTATATATTTTTAATAGTCTCTAGTTTGTTCCTGGCTAACGATACCCGCCCAGTATCGTAAGTAAATGCAACAAGTATCAAATTATTTATTTTCCTACTGGTACACTTATAAATATCGAAAAAATATAGGATACGCGACTTTCCGTACGAATGAAAAAAACGACATCTTTACGCGATCTAAAAAGAAAAAAAAGCATTACAAAGCGGAGTACATATCGTCGGAGACTTAAAAAAAAAAGAAGAAAATAGTGAACCAAGCTAAATTTGATACACTCGAGAGTCTCGAGATATACAGTTTCCTGTAGTCCATAAACGCGAACTCAGTTCCGTTTAGCATCTGCTGTTCAGGAAAAAGTTCTCTCCTCGGTATAATCTTTCACAAAGTTCTATCTAGTCGAAGAGGCCGTAAACCTCGGGATACTCGACAAGTCATCGTTTCGATAACGCTGAAAGATTTACGTTTCCGTTTATTCAATATCTTTCGTTGCTTGTTGTTGGTTTTTTTTAATCCTCACACAAATGTTAGTAGATAATTATAATATATATTATTTTTTTATATAAATTAGTAAACTCACTTCATAAATCGTGTTTCGACTTAAATTTGTACAAATGACTGACTTTGCAGATTATAAGCTAGAATAGGATATTCCCTCGATGAAACAAAAGAAAAAAAAGATAATATAAATCTGGTATTTCGTGTATATCAAAGAAATGATAATGCAAACAATTTCCCGCTTTATATAGAGTTTGCGTATTTGTCGCTTCGCAAGAATGGTGGAAAAATAAACAGTCTTCTTAGAATCTGTATAAATGTTTTTTCAAGCGTTTGACTGGCCAGCCTGCAAATACCTGAGCGGACACGGCACTTTTCCGACAAGGCGTTTTGTGCTGGCGCATATAATTCTACATTAATTTTTTTTTATATCGCACGCCCGACAGATTGCAACATCCAAGGCCCGTTTGTGAATAGATTGGATGAACTATATTGTTTAGTTAGAGTTAGAGTTCCGTGCGTCAAGATTGCATGTCCGAATAAGCAATAACAGATGCAAATTCAACGATTGTTTTAAGCACGTTAATATATTTCGCGCGATTGCAAAAAAAAAGAAAAACAGCATAGGCATTCATCGGCAATGTCCATCATCAAATTGTTCTATGAACAAAAGGGCACGCAAGTATTGCACACAATTCTCGATAATTTGCAGGCCGCGATGCAAAAGTAATTAAATCTATGGTGCGCGTTGTATGGTAGTACCCTTATCTATAGATTGATTATCCGAATTCAAACATACCACGCTGGATCCTCTTTCGCCGGGAAAGTTGCACGAATTTTTCTTTTTTCGAAAAGAGAATTTTTCTTTTGCCTTTTATAGGAAAGAAATAATTCGAAAATATATTTTTTTGAGGTCACAATAACTGAGCACATAAAAAATATGTTTATGAATATTGTGACCTTTGTGTCTCGAGAGCATACCGTTTATATCATCAATTACAAATTGGTCTTTTGCAGTCTTTTTTGTTGTTGTACTCAAAGACCGAAACCTCTCGTTATTTTGAAATCCGTTTTTTTTGCGTATGTATTCAATAATTTGATTAATCTTTATTTTATTCCATGAAAGTGGCCTGTACTATCTATAACCACAAGTATCGACTCTCTGTCAAATATTCTAATAAAAATATTTTTTAAATAAATTTCACGATTTTTATTTTAGGCCAATGGAACACAAAAAAAACATAAATTTTTCCATGGTACGTCTTGTTTATGAAATGTTTTCATGCTGTTTGGTGCCAAAACTGATTTTCTACCAAAAATATATTTTTTTTATATCATTCAACAAAAAGATAAAACGTGTAGTTGCAGATACTGTAGGTCTCATTAACGATATAAATAATGCTGTTCTCAAGAAATCCAGATTTCAAAAGTATCGAGCGGCGGCCGTCTCCGGTCGTACGAGTGTATATAAATAAAAAAAAATATCACAAAATTCATGCAACTTTCGTATTGTTCGTATTCGGCAATTAGTACCTCCGATCGTTAATCTGTTCCACAGTTCATCATCATAATTATACTTATGTACATTATGCATCTGCTGTATATTAGTCTAGATCGGAAAAAATATATATATCTATATATATATATATATGTATAAAAAAAAAATTACCGAATGCTCGTAAACAAATTAAGTCCAGACTTGTTCTCTTTTTGACTTCGAGCTTTGCTGAAAACGTTCCAGAATCGGAGAGTCTCGTCGCCAGCACCCGTGACGATAGCCTCGCCGTCAGGCGACATGGCCAGATACAAAACTCTGTACGAGTGTCCTGTCAGTTTGGCGACTTGGGTGAGACTCGGATATTTCCATACAAGAATTTGATTCTGCGAATATCCGTGAGTGCTGACCAGTTCGGAGCTGTGTTTGCTCCATGCCAGATTGCACACTTGTGATCCTGTGTCGACGCACTGCATCGGTTGTCCGGTGAGGGTGTTCCAGAATCTGATGCATCTATCGGCAGTTCCGCCGCCCGACGCCAGCAGTCCGTGATGATGCGGTGACCATGCTATAGCCTTCACCGCAGCCAGATGCTCTGTGTAGGTCTGCACCGGCGAAAGTGAATGCAAGTTCCAGACGTACAGACGATTGTCATTACCGCCGGACGCCAGGTACTGATTATCTGGCGACCACTTGAGTCCGCATACTTCCTGCCGATGAGCACCGAGGCGTCTCTCCCCGACTACACACGGTGTTCTGACGTCACGCTGAAGTATGAGCCTATCTCTGCTGCCCGAGGAGAGTACCTCTCCGTTCCACGCCAGTGCTCCAACTCTGGCGCTGTGACCTTGAAGCTTGCTGACTTGTTTGTTGACCGCGACGTCCCACACCTGTATGTAGCCGAGGTGCGTTCCAACGGCGACTAAATTTCCTCTCTCATTCCATGCTACAGACGTGACGCTATTGCCGTCACTCGACAAGTCGCACAGTCTCGTCACTTGACTTGTGCACGCGGACCATAGGTAAACGCAGCTGCCGAGTCCCACGCTGAGTACATTCTGCGACGACCAGTCGACCAGATTCAGATAAAAGTCATCCTGCAATTCCGGAGCGTCCAGTACCTTGAACGGTATTCGTGAAATTTTCCTTGTCGCCTTGCGGGGCGAGCGCAGCAACTTTTGGCTCTTGGCGCTGAGAGGTGAGAGGGAATACGGCGAGCTCTGATCCAGCAGGGTGTGATCCTTGGTGGGCGTTGTGTACTTGAAGAGATTCTTTCCCTGTAGAACCGACCATATTCCTCGTTCCTCGGACTGGCCCTTTACGTCCTCTATGCTCGCGCCGAGCAACTCGTTTTTCAGCAAACTCGAGTAAGCTATACCGTCCCGACTACCCTCGCCGTTCTCGCGTGTCTTCTTCGTTACGAGACCGCTCCTGTTCTCGGATATCATCGAGAACGTGGTCTGCCAATTGCTGCCCGATCTCGTTGGTATGAAACGATCGAAACTGTTGTTGGATGCTTTAGTTGGCGACATGTAAGACGGCGATGTAACACCGATTGATCCCGGTGACGATTGCATTTTCATACCCTCGTTGTTCGGCTTCAAAAGTCTCTTCTCGTACTCGTGGTGAAACATCTTTAAGGGGGGATTGACTTTTTTTTTTTGTCTTCGTCTTTTCTTTCCACACTCCTGTTCAGCTACTCGAGATTATCGCGGCGCACCAATAAATCACATATTTGGCCGACTGTTTACTTTAAACAATGAAATTTCGCGGCGCAGATTAATTACATAACATATCGCAAGGGAACGGGAGAGTTTGTTTCAGCGTTGCGATAGAGATGAGGAAATTCGAGGCTTTCCTTCGTTCAGGTTCCGCCAGTCGCCATTCGACGTCACTTGTAAAATTTTTTTTTACGGGGGCGCGTTGTGTATTAGTTCTGTACGTAGACGTATACGTACAACCCGAGAGGCGAACGAGCGGGATGTGGCGCCCTCCCTTCTGGGAAACTATATTATCGATTTTCTTCGTTCTAATGTATAATAAAATCTAGTGTATTTCCGTCGAATTCAATTCTTCGAAGAGTAAAAGCGTCCGCTGTCATAGGAGCGGAGAAAACCTCACCAAATAGACAGGATAAGAACACTCACTTCTGTGGTTTTGAACATTGATTTGACAACGTCAGTCGTCGAGAACAAAATTTCTTGAAAGGAAACGTTAGTAGTAACCCTTGGCGCCTCCGGTGCAGATATTTAAGAGTATGGATTTGCTTCAGTTGTTCGATCCTTCGGAAGAGCATTATCGGGTTTAGTAATATCTAAAATTTGTTAGGTACTTTTTGTGTAAAATCAATCCTCTACACATTAAAAACTTTCCCATATTGCGGACCTTACACAAACATTGAAGCGATATAATATATGGCAGGTTTTATAGTGATGTGACACATCTTCGCGCCCACCTGCCCCGCGTCCAGCTGGTAACAAGAACTGTAATGTATGCCGTTTTGAAACCGCAGCTGAGGACGTAAAAATACCCTCCCTCCCGTCCAACTCGTGTCCAGTCGATAATAAATTTACTGTTATGCTACTTTTCAAGGTTGCTAAAACTTTAGCGTCTAACACAAACTTTTTATTTTGACCATTTTTATAATAATAATAACTAACGTAAATTATGTATAACTGACGGTCAACAAGAAAATTGCACGTCGACTTGTTTACATGTGCATATGCACAGACGTAACAAGTGAGGCATGAATGTCCAGTTGACCGTCAAACCCAATCAAACCTTCCGAATCTTTAAACTCCGAAGGTATCAAGGTTGATTTTTTTTTACACTTTGTATAAATTACTTCAACTTATTTAGTAATGACAAATAGTTGGTAAAATGAACTAATTATCAAATTTAGTTATTAAAAATAATGATTTTATTATATTATTATCTCACTTCAAATAATAGACTATATTATATTTTTCGTCGTGTCCACAGTGACGCTGACGTTACTTCTGCGTAAAAATTCAAATGACGCAAAGCTCATGCAACTTATCGTATTTCTCTTAACGCCACTCAAACTTGGCGTTACTTTAAGCTTTTCGTAAAAGGGTTATTCCCGTTAAATAAATAAATAGTTATGTAGTTATTAAAATTGCCACCACTAAAATATTGTTAGCAGCTATAGTTATTTTCCCGATTATTGCAGTAAATTACATGCTGCCAATCACCAAAAAACGTGGATTGTTATTTGAAGTTTATAGTTCGCATATATCTTCCAAAAACACTATGACGAGGAGAAAAAACATCTTTAGGAAAAAATAGTCGTGTTTAAAAATGTCGGTCTCCTTTGCTAGAAGTGAAGTTTTCCCCTATGACGTCACTTCCGGTTTAACCCGTGCTCAGCTAGTAACAAAAAATGTAATGAATGCCGTTTTGAGACCGCAGAGCCCCGAGCAAAAATTGTCTTTTCCTACGCCTGCCTATTCTCCAGGGAAAGACAATTTGTTTTTTCGCCGGCGGACTGCGGTTTCAAAACGGCATGCACAATACGGTAATTGTTATCGGCGGCGGTATTTCACATCACCTTGAGACGACGTGAAACATACTTGGTCGATAACAAAAACTGTTATAACTTGCTAATAACGCTAATAACTGCTTTTTACTCAGATAAGATTGGCACCCGTAACGAAAATCAATTACAGATTTCGTTACCTATTGAGTGCGGGGGGGAGGAGATTTCATACCACCTTAAGGTATCGTCAGAGACGTTTTGCTATCCGTATTTTCCGAGACTGTTGACTGTTCGTGCTAAATTGATAATGAAAAGTGTAATTTTTTTTCAATGAGCTCTCACTGCGAAAAATTTATATCAGACTCTAATGTTTTAGCAACCTTGAAAAGTAGCATAACAGCAAATTTATTATCAACTGGGCACGAGTTGGACGGGAGGTAGGGTGTTTCTCCGTCTCCAGCTGCGGTTTCAAAACGGCATACATTACAGTTCTTGTTACCAGCTGGATGCAGGGCAGGTGGTCGATCGGATGCGAGGGTGTGTCACATCGCTATAAACCCTGCCATAAATTATATCGCTTCAATGCTTGTGTAAGGTCAGCAATATGAGAAAGTTTTCAATGTGTCGAGAATTGATTCTATACAAAAAAATGCCTAACAAATTTTAGATATTACCAAATCCGATAATGCACTTCCGAGGGATCGAACAACTGAATCAAATCCATACTCATTAAATATCTATTGTCAACATACAGTTATAACGTTTAAAAATGATCGACCTACAACTACGAAATATTATTTAACGTTCTATGTACAAAAATAATCATCGATTCACATCTTCTGTTTCTTGCTCGAAGGTCCGCCGTCGCCTTCCCCGTCGTTCTGGAAGATAGTTTTCGGCTGTGTTTTCTTATAAGCCGGTGCGATCCAGTAAGGATTTTCTTCAGCATCTTTCGCAAACTTGAGTATAGCTTCTCTCGGATCTTGATCGTCCTCGATACGTTTGCTGAGTCCGAGATTTCTAATAACGTAAGAGCTGAGGGTTCCACCCGAGGACGCGACACGACCGCCTTGTCCCGAGGTGATGGGCAAGTCCGGACGATGCGACTTGACTGGATCGAGTCTGTCCTTCTCCAGCTGTTTCCTCACAGATTTCGGTCTGTCCTGCCTGAAGAGTGGAAGCGCGTGGGGCGTTATAATTTGCTGGGTCGACATGATTTCAATGTGATTGGCTTTCTGATGCGTCTTGACGGCGCAAAGCTTGGCTCCTCTCAAACTCCTCTTGTGATCGTAATAAGCTTTAACGGTCCCATTCCCGCATCCCACGAATATCTGATTCAATTTCGGATGCCAGAGGGTCTTTATAACGTGCGAGTTCGTGACTTCTATGTAATGCACGAGTTCAAAAGTTTTCGTATTGTAGAACAATACCCGACCAGCCTTCTGCCCTTTCATAAGGGATTCCCCGGTTATTACCATCGAGTCGTCGGGACTGAACATACAATCCGTCGTGTCGTACCGCGAGAATAAATCGATCGCTTGAAACACCGGTTTTTTGAAAGCTCTCATGTCCCACAGTTTGAGAGTATCGTCGCAGCTCCGCGTCGCCAATAAATCTCCCAGATACGAGAAACTCAGGCTGGATATGTCGGATCCGTTTTGATGAGCTTCGCGCAGCACGAGCGAAGGATTGACGAAATTTTTTCGATGGTCCCACATCTGCAGCGAGCCGTCCATGCAGCCGCAGGCAACGACTGTGCCGTCTCGATTGTAGGTGCACGTCGTCGGCACCGTTTTTACACCGTTCTGAGCCCTGCATTTTATTATATTCGTGTGACCGCGAGGTCGGAACAAACTCCATATCCTGCATGTCGCGTCCTGGGAACACGTAAGATATTCCTCCTTCGTAAACGGATGCCAACATCCGCTGTTCAAGGCGGCGGTGTGACCTTTCGTTCGTGCCATGTCCGTTATGTACTGATCGCCTTTCACGGTTTCGCATTTCTCGAAACCGTCGCGATCGAGGACCTTCGCTTGGGCCGCACCGGACACCACGAGAATTACGTCCCCTGTCATGGAATACTGTAGACACTTTATCGGATGATTCTCGCATGGCTGAAGCGTCCTGAAACTTCTTAATGACGAATCCATACCAGAAAAATCCCAGAATGAAACGTCGTAGTCAACGGATCCTGAGGCGAGCCGCGCTCCCGACGGATCCGCCGCTACGGCGATCACGGCTTTCGTACCGTGAGTCATCGCGACCTCGTGACTGCAAGGAATTTTGCCGATCAGCGATGTCTCTTCGCTTTCAGAATCTCCGCCGCTGCTGTCCTCGTCGTCGTCATCGTCGCTGCTGCTCCCATCGTCGTCGTTGTCCTTTTTCCCTTTAGATTTCTTCTTGACCTTCGTATCCTCCACGGGAGGCGGAGGTGCCGGTCCTATCAAGTCGTCTTCATCATCCTCTTCGTCCTCGTCTTCGTCGGCGCCCTTGGAAGATGCCGGCACGTTCTTACTCGCGGTACGGCTCGTAGTCGACGTCGAGGTACTACTGGCGCTCATGTTTCTAGTTATCGTTTCTACCATTTCCTGGACATCGAAGGATTTTGCTTTCTTACCAAATCCTGTCATGCCCATTATCTTTTCAAGATTACGAGTTTCCTCCTCGTCCTCCGGTTTTATCTCCGTTATTCTGTTTGTATGTTTTTCGGGCGGTTTTTTCCCAAAGGTTCCAAAACCCGATGTTGCAATATTGTCGTCATCACCGTCGGTTGTACTTTTCTTTGCCAAGCTTATCTTGCCAAAGGTTATAATTTTTTTTGAGTTCATCGCTGATATACTGCGCATAAGAAATGTTTTCAATTAATAGTAGACTCGGGAGGAACGCTAGCTGGTTTCAAGATGACAGTGCAAATTTTTGTTTCTATAATTTATTTATTTATTTATTTGTTTGTTTCGACGGGGAAAATAAGATATAAGTTATAGTCTATTACATTTGATGCAACGGTACATTAGCACTCATTGGCTTGTTGCCCTCTTGAACACCCCCAGAGAACTTTCAAAATTACGCTGTTCTACACTGTTTGCAAGACTCGTCAATTTATGGATAACTGACCTCTTGCCAAATGCAATAAAAAAGATTAAAAAAAATTAAAACCTACGTTGGATAATTTTTTGAAATGTACTATATTGTTTTTATCTGTAGGATGAGTAATCCGTCAATAAGTTATCAAATCGATAAAAAAAAAAATTGAGAATTTTATATCAGGCGAGCAGATTTTTATTGTTTTTTTCGTATTTGGTTTTTCTTTTTAATAAATGAATTTTATACGTTAATTGGCTGATGTACGATTGTTTGCTGAAAAAGGATGTTTCCCGTATAAAAAACAAATAAATAAATGAACAGTGAATGGAGCTAACCTTAAAATTTGACCAACTTACTGCGAAGCCTCAAGACGCCGAATTAAAGGTTCCTGTAATTAGTCCACGCTCGCATATACGATAATTCGCTTCGGGCGAGCCTCAGGCTAGTTCATTTATCGTGATAACAGTCAAAAGTCAATTGTTATTTATTGTTAAATTTGCGTCGTGTTTATTACAACTTTGACTCTTCCATCCGCGGCAACTTCAGACATTTACAGCCGAGAAGTCTGCGCCGGTGAGCCTCGAGCAGTCGAAGTTTGCGACCAGCTTCGCACTGTTATGCTGTCAAGTAGTAAACAGCTGACTGAACCCGACTGCAGCTTCGAGCTTTCAAGTTCGCAAATAATTTTTATTTTTTTCTCGATAATTGGTGAAGTTGCGACATGTGTTGAGTGTAGAGAAAGTTTCACGCCGACTTCAAGATCGACTTCGATTGTTCGTGGATTTCATATTTGAAGTGCTATTAAAAGTAAAATGTAAGTTTTTCTTATTGAGCTCTTAATGTTATTTACATGTACCGTGGGGTGACGTTTTGCAAGCGTCAGAGTATTTCTATAGAAATGCGAGAGGTCGTTACGTTATGATAATTCCACGCCTTTATATATAGACGGCTTTTTGTGAACATCGTTGTACATCATTATTAACAAACATTATGAGGGGATGTGAGGAATACATTTGTTACCATTACGCTTCCTTTCTTCGTTCGCCGTGTCTACAGTGACGCTGACGTTACTTTTGCGTAAAAATGCTCGTGACGCAAAGCTCACGTGACTTATGTAATTAGGAACGCTTTAAAACGCGTTAATAGGCTTAGAAACGTTTTATAATGCTTAAAAATGCTTTAAAACGCTTAGAAACGCTTGGGTTTTTGGGAAAGCTTCTAACGAGCTCTAACGATTTTGTCAAAAAATTCCAAGGCCCTTTAGAGTCAATTTTTTGCGTTTTTCAACGTCCTCAAACGGCACGATAAAACGCTTCCAAAACTTCGGACAAGGCCCTATCTTGTGTATTTTTTCCCGCAGAACACGATGGGCACCTCGGATTTTCCGTAGCTCCATTGGCAGCCGAGATATCGACCTTTGAAAATCACGAGAATTGACGTTTTTCCAAAAGTGGCTAAAACATTGAAAAATCGTTGTTTCATCGATTTCTTTTGTCTCAAGGCTATGTTCTACGTATTGTTCCCCGCTCATCACGGATATAACAATTACTTTACTCCCACCCAATATTTTCCATTTTAATTCCAAAAATACAGTTTTTCATGCATAAAATCGGGATTTTCAGTGGTTCACTATACCGTAGGCTCAAAAAGGCCAGCGAATTCGTATTCAGTGGGAAAAAATACGCGATTTGGGGGAGGGAGCATGTTTCAGATTACTTAAAAGGAGGCAAGTGCAAAAGCGGTGAGCGTTTAGTGACATCATAGGGAGCGTATCGATACGAGGAAGAGGGAAAGAGAAGGTCTTCTCATTATGACCCAGATACACTAGGACTTCGATTTCGTTCATAGCGGCGGGACCGGCTCCGCATCACCCTTACCAAAATCGAGGTTGCGCATGCCCCGGCCATACTCACTGTCGAGCATGGCCCATGGCCTTCTGCGCCGATCGATATTTGCTCCGTGGTGGGGACTGTTGAGGAAATTGAAGGCGCAAAAATCGAGGTCCTAGTGTAGAAAAACGTGCCGTCAAACGGGTATCGTACCATTGGCACCGCCACCGTTCCATCGCCGTGCCGTCATTTTTCTATCTGGGAATATGAGAAAAACTCTATTGATCTTAAACTGACACAAACATTTTATATAATGAATTAATTCCAATGAATGATTAATTAAAAATTGCACGTTTCAGCCAGGATGACGGAAATTGTGGCGCAGTCGTCTATCGAACCGGATGATCGATACGAATCACGTGCTCGGACAAACAGTTCTGGGACCGCACCGTCGACGCCCTCTTCCTCCTCTGATTACGTTACCGGTGAGGCCGACGACAGTTCCGACAGCAAAGCCACCGTGCCCTTTACTCTCAAGTCGGTAGATGCGCTTCTCAGCATCTCCAAAGCTGCATCCCCGGACGATCTTCAAGAAATGGTAGAAAAATGCAAGCGTATGGTCCTGGAAAGCGCCGAGTGTTCCGAAGAGAGAAAGTGGCTTGTCAGAAGACTCATAGAGCTCAGGCTCCGGGCTCAAGAGTTGCGAGAAACTTCCGGTGATAATCTCATGGAAACGCAGGTGATGCTGGGGCACCATTTGGTTCCTCAGAAATATTACATCGCCACTTCGGGTCCTACTTACTGCGACCACTGCAGCGGAGCGATTTGGACAATGCTGCAGTCTTGGTATATGTGCAGAGGTAACGTTACTAAAGCCTGATATTCTTAAGTAGTCTATTGGGTGATTGGAAATCAGCAAGTTTTTTTTAATGTGGGTCTCCTTTCGCGCCCTGGCGACGGCCTGCCCTATATTGGACTCATTATCGGTTTCCATTGCATGTACAGCACACAAGCGTATTTTTCCAAATCTCGGGAGTTAAGCTAATTAAGCAGGTAAATGTAAGTTGAATGACCCGCTACCTCACCTGCCCACTGTCACTTCCACAAAAGCTTCCTTTCCGGGCCCCGTCTATCCCTAACGAAACGGAGGTGACCGTCGGCAGACATCAAACAGATTAATGCCCAGTGTGCAAAAATTTTGACTTTCTCTAGACTCGCGTATAACATTTATTTTAACGTCGTCTTTTCTGTAACTATATAGCTGTATAGTCTATACTACATAGCTATTCTATACTACATATTACATAGTATAGTCTATACTACATAGCTATTCTATACTACATATTACATAGTATAGTCTATACTACATAGCTATTCTATACTACATATTACATAGTATAGTCTATACTACATAGTCTATACTATATACCTCGATAGTCTATGCTATATAGCTGTAGTCTAATTTACTTGGCTTGTAGTCGCATGGGGATCGTTCGAGTCCATCAAATCAGAGTTGCATAAAGGTTTGCACAAAGCGATTGGTCTCATTCGAGAATACCCTGAGTCCCGTCATAGTCGCGCAACTCGCAGATGCATGTTTCGTCAACCGTAGCGCGATTGCGACGACGATGCAACTCCGAATCCGCGATTGCGCCAAGTCCGCTAGGGTGGTGTCACGCGTGAGGATAATAGCTGTTAAAAATTATCTTTGTCAAAAACACATAATAAAGTAATAATTCCACATGATCGTCCCATTATGTAGGATACGGCAATCCTTTAACCCGATAGATCAATAGCGTGATAATTTGATAATAACTTTTTTCGTTAATAGTGAAAATTCTTGAAAGATTGCAGTTTCTGTTCTCACTGGAAGTGCATAAACGACATTCGACGAGTTTGCGCCCATGTCGTTGCGAGCGAAACGGGTGGATACACGTATACTAAGGACATTTGTCCGGAAAAGGGTTTGTCGGCGCAGGGATATCGTTGCGCGGAATGTCACACGAGAATTACATTCAGTAAGTATCTGCGAATGTTTTCTATGTGAATGGTAAAGTTTTTTTTTTATAATTGAACCTTCATCTTACAAGCTCTCTCTAAAGGATTATCGCTGTCATGTTTTGGCAGTCCTTTCAGACAAGCAGGTATAATTCGTATGCGGTTTCGAAGTGAATCAAATCTTTTTAGAACCTTAGTAATTCGATCGACTGTTATTTCGTTGAAAGCTTTTTGTGATAATGTTGTATCTTCTTTCCTGGTGCAATGCAGAATCTGCTTGGGCTGAACCACGATTGTGTGACTACAGTGGGCTTTTCTACTGTCAGCGATGCCATTGGAATTCCATGGCTGTGATTCCAGCAAGAGTTGTCAGAAATTGGGATATGGAACCACGGAAGGTCTGTCGATCGGCGTCTCAGCTGCTTACTCTACTGGAAGATCGGCCGGTACTTTCTTTGGAACAGCTCAATCCCAAACTCTTCACTCTCATTCCTGATTTAACTCTGATCAAGGTAAGGAAAAATGTTTTTGCTTGCAAGCGTTGCCATATAAATTCTAACTTTCTGGCTTGCACGTATAGACATACATTATGCATTGGAAACGATACGCTATTCAATAATTCTACATGTCGGTATAGTTTGAATCGTTGGAAGTTTCCAACGACTGCTAGGTTTCGCGATCCTCATATGGCGAATACGCCAAGCGATTATGGACCACCAAATAGTTATTTAGCTTTTTAGCTTTTCTGCGGCAATGAAGTTTGTCGTTACATGTCAGAAGAGTGCTTTTTGGGACAAGATGGTGCCTTAATATGTCTATACAAGCTCTGCACAGCGATTGTTAAACACAGAAATGGATAATTACTTGAGCAGCGGTTGTTTCTTATTCACACGGACAAGCAAGGTTGCAAATGTGCGCAACAACTCTTACTTGTTCATAATGTCATTTGTCGACGTACTTGTACTCGAGCGTATTGCCGACAATTTCAAATGTTAATTCTAAGGCTATGTGGTTTGTTACAAACCGTCGGTTGGCGGCTATCAGCCATGCTGATAGTAAATCATCAGCATTGCATAGCTATGGTGATATGGTAAAGCAATGCTGATGTGTTGCATAGAAATGCTTATATGCATTGCATAGCAATACCGATAGCAGAAGACGAAAACATTGATAAAAAACAATTATGAAAAACAATTTCTTGCCCAAAGCGCACCTGGGCTCTGTCGTTCTGGAGCAACAGTTATTTTGGAAACGATGGGTAAAATATTTAATGGTTTATGTAAATGCAAAAAACACTCGATGGGAAATGTTACGCATTCATGGCAATGAACGATACTCTTTTATGGAATGGTTCACACAGCTGGCTGCAGCAACATTGACGTAACGCCTCTCCATTTTCAGAGGGGGGGGGGGGGGGGGGGGTTGAAAGTAAACTAAATCAAGAGAAGAACATCGTAAATGAACTCTCAACTGCGTCGTATGTCAGTCATTGAGGGGTTGACTGACTTTGGATATTTGAGCACACCGGAGGGTAGCGTAAGTCCATCCTATAGGTCTACGAATTGGTGGCGAAGTATGCTTCCAGAATTGTCGGTCTTATTTTTCGTGCTCTGGGTGCAAAATACGATAAGTTCTACATTCTAATAGCTTATTTTCCTGCCAAATGATAAAAGCGCGATATCGCCACTATCTCAAACAGACAATACGGTTATTATCGCAACCGTGTGGCCTTTCTGTGTACATCTGATCATATTGAATTGATCTATAACCGCGATCTTCGTCTAGAACAAAAGCAATACGTGACTTATACTACTTTTTGAATCAAAAATATTACGGAGAAAAATAATTGGTAACTTTTTAATGGTACTATACTTTCCTTAGGAGGGCTTGATCTGAATCGATAGATCACAAAGGTTTTGGAACTGAAACACTATAAGGTCCATATTTTCGGTACCAAAATCTTTTAACTCTACCCAAAGGACCCTGTAAATTCTTTGCAACTTCGCAACGATTCAAACGTCGTCTAGGCTCGCGCGCTTGCACCCCTTTATGGACTTAAGTCATTATGATTTTAAGCCCTTTAAACCCCTCCCCCCTGGCCGCCCCCGCCGCAATTCTTGACACGGCGGCGGCGGCAGCGCCGGCGGCGAAATCTTTTTATATTATAGAGATATATATATATATATATATAGATATATATATATATATTTGTTTCTCTGCGGTATTAAAGAAAGGGTATTTTACAGCGTCTAAGAGAAGAGCTGCAGATGATGAAGCGATACCTGGTCTTTTGTCCGGACGCCGACTTTCAAGGCTTACCTTGGCGTACGGGTTTGCGAACGCACTTGATTGAAAACTCGAGCAATTACTCAATGAAGGATCTCGTTGATCTGCAAAGCGGCGTTCTCATGGAGGAAATTCGTTGCGCTTACGATGCTATGCGCAATCACATCACCGATGTCTGCGAGTTGTGCAGAGCGAGGCAAGTCACGATAATAAAAACCAAAGTAATAGTATAACGTAGAATTGTCATTGATTATTCCTTGTTGCCGTTTGTATGATGTACAGAGGTCACCTGTGCGAGTTATGCGGTAACGACGAAGTCATATATCCGTGGGACACGAGCGCGATATCCTGTCAACAATGCGCCGCAGTACATCATCGAGTTTGTTGGGCAAAGCGTAACAATTGCTGTCCCAGATGCACGAGGATACAACAACGACTGGCCCTGAAGTCTCAGGAGACGGTAGACGACGTCGAGGACACCTTGACGAACGATCGTCATTGACTTCTTCTAGCTTTATCTTCAGCTTCACGCTTATCTGCACCGTATGTCACACGTACGAATTGTTTATGTACATAAGATTAGTAATAATTTTTCAGTTCGAAAACAATATTAGAAATATTTATAACGTTTGTAACGCTGGTTATCGTGTTTGCAACTTCGGCAGGTTTTTGCATACATTTCGCATTCGACGATTAGATAGACCAGTTTTATTTGTCATAAATCTTTTTTTATCGCTATACCGACAACGATGTGCGATTTCGTTTGTTCTTTCTACCACGCGCCAAATTGGTCGTCGACCTTGAACACTTCGACTACTCAAGAGACTGAATGCTTGATGAATGCGGAAATTATTTAGATAACGTGAATGCCATATATGTCAGCATCATGCTGATGATCTGTAATAACGATTTTCAAATTTTATTATGAAATATTAATTACGGATTCGTTGAGAATCTTTTCACGAACTCACAGCTAGAAGGAATGACCTGTTGACGGAGTACATATTCATCGCTGTGAACCGGAGCTTGTGGTTGCAGAGATACAAAGCCATTTCGATTCTGTCCTGCAGTTATAAAAAAGAATGGTGTCTTCATTAAAAAAAAAAACTTTTTGTGTCAAATTCCACAGAAGATAATATCAAAAGTATAACAAACGCAGCAACAAATCTGAACGAGAGTACCATGAAAAAGTTCTGATCTTTGTATTAAGTTGCGCGATCGTCGACCTAGTCATTCAACTTTCATGATTTTTTAAAATTTGTTCACATTTCTCAAAAATCACCATTAAGATCCTCAATCCAATAAATCTTTAGCTTTTGAGCCTTAGATTTTCACAGATTTTTTTCAGAGCGCAGCCGCTACTGGCAATTTGGTAAAATGCATGATAAATCAGTGATGCGTGAGTACGATGAGCGTATAGATTTTTAAAGATTTTGTGAATTTAAAAAAGGCGTCAAGCGATTTTCGGATAATGATTCTTATACTTAAGAAAATAAGCAAAACGAAGGCTGCAAATTAGGTTTGCAAACTTTATTTCCGTTATATATTCCGAGGAAGCAATTTGCAAATTTAATTTGCAGAATTCAAAATCAATTTTTCCGATATTATTAACATCGTGGCTAGAAAGAAAGTACCGTAGTGTCGACCGAATCGCCAGAAAGCGGTCTATTTTCCATCAATTTTGGAGCGATCTTGTCAGCCTGCAATGATAACTGTTTAGTATCGATTCGTAAATGTGAAGTTTGTTCGATGTTTGATCCTAAGATTATTCAATCGTTCATTACCTCATCGGATGCAACACCACAGCTTACGCACAAACTAATCATCCATATTATTGTCAGCAAAATCGAAACGTCCAAAATTTCGTGGCGAATGTAATTGCCCACGCCTTTTGAAATACCAGTCGTCATCACGCCGCACCAAAGAAGTATCCAAGGACTATAAATTTCCATGAGTACTCCTGCAGCTTCGTAGAGTGTAGAGTGGAGATATCTGATTTCGTAGATCGTTACAGATTGCCGATTGTACATGCCATTGCCATCGACAACCCGCTTCGTTATGTTCTCGTTAAGATACTTGAATCTTTGATAAATAACGTGTACGAACATACAAAATTTCATCACAACTGAGTAACTCATCGCCGGGTAATACCAGAATTTAAGACGCAAGAAGAACGGTAAGATTTTGTAATTTTCCACGAAGATGCCTGTCATTTGTTCGCAGAATAACATGACGAAGGGAAAACTTCCCATCACCCAGTAAATTACTGTCACGTCTTGTCTCGAGAATCCGAGATTCGATACTCGACGATCGTATTTATGCATTTTATCAAATACCGCGATGATTCGACGTTGTTGAAAAATCGAGTTATGCATGTCGCCGGCGATGGTGAGGAAAAACGCTAAATTCAGAAGTCCGGATATTAGCTTGTCTTTTTCGAACAAATCGGGAATATTTATTGGCGTCAAATAGTAAGTGATCGCTATCCAGAGTAAAGAGTAAAAATGTGAGAACAACCCGCCCCGTTCCACGCGTTCCCCGTTAATTCCGCATCCAAAAATCCCCAAAAGTTTGGCGACGAGAAGAAACGGTCTGAGACTGCGAAGAGGACTTGTCTCTTCCGTATTCATTCCTGAACGGGGAGACCAGCGACAATCGATCACTCGCGTTCTACTGGCCCGCTTTTGACTAATCGCCAACTATAAAATGCATCAACTAAAAGCTCGTCAATCGGGGCATTCTATCGTGATTTAGAACGGATTAGCGCTGTATTTTAATGCAGCAATATGCTCGACACTATATCTTATAGCTGTATCGTAAAAATGGAGTGAATCACTAAGTAGATTCTACCGATGAAACTTTCACATTATTACCTCGACAACTCGACATTTTCACGAAGTAGAACGTTTACACATATTTTACAAAAACGTCATTAAAAATATCGTAAAGTGCAGGGCCGTTTATAAATTAATTATTAAAATCTATCACGCACGAATACAGTCGAACTTATTCACAAAAATGTTTAAAGTTCATGTTTACATTTTTTAGAAATTTAAGGCCTCGGACATTAAAATCTCCAGAAAAAAACATGTTCACCATCATAAGTTACAGATTTCTCTATGAGGAATCAAATGTGATAAGTAGTACTATGCAGTATAGTGAATTAATATATTTCGCGTTAAGCAATCGGCGGCAATTACGATACAACTTGTGAAGAGTTCACGAGCCAGTTTGGTCCACTTTACGCGGTGCAACTTTTTCTTCATTGCCGCTTTTGTGAACCATCCTTGACTAACTATCGTTGGACCTACCGAAACTTTCATTGCACGACCGTGACCCCATAATAAATCGAGCACTCCATCGACATAGGCTTTGAGCAGCTTATACACCGTTCAGAGACTTTGATGGTTTATTTATATAAAGCCGAGACTCGGAGACTTAAATGGTTTATATTTATCTAAAAATATCTTGTGACAAAGAAGTGAGATCCCTTTGCTTGTCGCGTCTTTCCCCGACCTTCGAGAAAATTTCTCATCAACACAATGACACTGGCATGAAACCTGTTTTAATCGATTATTATCTGACAAATTGCTGGAATCTTATAGCGTACCGATGCAGAATGCAACAAGTGGATATTGCGCAATATGTATAATCTTCAACGACTGGTTTACCTTCTCGATCGGTTAACTTTGATCATTCCAAATTGCTGTAGAGCATCAGGAAGCGCAGCAAAATGTATAACCTTGGCATTTGAATTCTATTAATGCAAAATACATTTTCTACTCTTGAAAGTTATAGAATTATTGCTTCGACAAACACTTGGCGAACAATGAGATCGCAGATGTACGAGAATTGCTGAGAACGTGCTTGCGAATGACTTGTCTGCAACCGAAGATAACAAACATTTGCCAAAGACGTCATTATCAACGACAATGACGCCAACTGATAATTTATATTGAATTATTGCAATGGCCTTCCTGCAGCGAATCGATCGATCAGAAGAACGCATTTTTGTTTGTTAAACCAATTTCTTCAAGCTTTAAAGGTAGAGAGAAGCGGGAAAGAAATTACTTTTTGTCGTCTAAACGCTCATGGTTTTTAATTTTCCATCTAGTTGCGTTTGAGTTTACCCATTTGCGTTCACCAAATGGGTATACTCGATACCAAAATTTGAATGAATATATATGATATATATTTGAATGAATATAAATTATATATATTTATTTTTTGTAGCTTTTTTACCTGCTTGATGGGGTTTTCAGATTGTGATTTGGATAGTCTCAATATTGTTTAAAATAATCAGTTAAAATTTTTTTTAAACCCAATTCATGTTATGCTTATTCCTTTAAATGTTGACAATAATGTTGTAAGATTTCTGGAAAGGTTAAAGTAAAAACTCAATAACGTTTTAAGCCTTCAATAAAAAGTTACTAAGTTCAATAAATTTGAAAGAAAAACAAGCGGGGTCGATTTTTCAATTTCCACACAGTTTTTGAAACAAATTGGTTTTCTAGAAAGTGTGTATGTCCTCATGAGATATAAAAAAAAGATTCTGAGAAACGGTAGATTACGTAATCCGTAGTAATAATCATGACCGATGCGTTGCCGCTATTTCGCATGCCGTTTTTGAAATTATCCGTGATGCGAAATGATTAAAAATATTTCTTATATACGACAATAATATGATAATTTACAATACGTTACCGTATACAAAAAATCTGCGTGATTAGAAAAAAAGTTACCCATTCACATATACAAAGTTACATTTTACGACACTGTTTTACAATTACAATAGCTAGTCCCCTTGCCAGTTTTGTGATATGTAAATGTCGAAAGACAATAAAAACGAAAGGTGATAAATCGTTGACGAACGTATAGAGCAGCGTGTAAAGCAATACCTCTCTGCTCTCCTATTCCACCCTGTTTCGTCGACGATTGTATAAAAGAAGCAGCCCCACCTCGGAAGTGCTTCTGTGCACTTTGAGCATCAGTGGACTAACGAACACTACCGCGATTGGCATATTTTTGTGCGAGCACTGCTGACAGTGTATTTTCTGCTGAAACAGGTAAAAAATTTGAATGCCGTATTTGCCTTGTGGCATGCATGAGAAATTCAAATTCTGAGCTAGATTTTTTAAAACATTGCATGCCAATACTTCATGTACATGTTTTCAAGATATTAATTTTGTTTCTTTGGTTGAAGGTTGAAGGTCTTTGGTTGAGTTGTCACGTACATGGTGTCTTTATATGATTATTTTCCAAATAAAAAAAAAACTCGTTTTTTTGGCCTGCTGTCGTGGAATTCTCCCCCATATCGGTACGCCGATAGTAAAAGAGCGAGGATTAGGAAACTGATTGACTGATCGATGATGCTTGAATGTAAAATAGTAGAGACTCATAAAACTTGTTGGGCGTAGCATACTTTCGCTTCACTGGACCGGAAGTCTCCGTGCGATTACAGCACTTCTGACTAGTTCGAAAAAAAACTTCATTGCGATTTCGACACAATCTTGGTTCCATGCGAACCAAGACAGTGTTTACCCGGCGTGGGAATGGATTCCGTTATTATTATATCCAGTATCCGCGCGAATGAAATCGTTATAACTTTCGATGCTTCAACTTCAATTCTACTTCGACGGTATATTAACAAATTACATACTTCATAATTATTTCATTCAGTTCAGATATCCAGCGAAATGGTTGGGTGTCAAGGATTGGTCGTGTTTCTCATAACTGGTTATCTCCTGCTGGGATTCAATGGATATTCCGCCCAGGGTGAAGATTCCGATAGTGATAATGAAGATTCAAACAACGATTACACACCGACTTATAGAACGGGAATCGAAAAGGTTCTTCAAGGAATATTGGAAAGCTTGCTGTCGAGCTCATCGAGCTCATCGAGTTCATCCGAGGAAACTGGAGGAATTATAAGCCATTTGCCTAAACCATTAAAGACTATTATATCCGATGCGGAAAACGTGACGGAAAGAGGATTCGGCGATATTCTTAATATATTCGAAAAAGATTTCCACGCCATTTTCCCAGGTAAGCTTGACGTTGCATTGTTATCACTGCATTCGCGACATTATATGGTATTTAACTAGAACAGGTAGGTTCACTGTCGAAAAAAAAATGTTATGGTAATAAACCATAGAATTTATAATCACCCTTATCTGTGGATTTCCGTAGTGCGTCTTAGCATGTCCATTCAGCATGCAAGATAGTCAGCAGCATGAATTATCACCAATAATTTGCGACCTTCCTGGTTGCATGGTTTCAATGAATATTTAATGTTTCACCATTGTTCATGGTTTCATCATGGAAAAATATTTGTTTTCGAGATTTAAAAAAAAATCCAGATTTTTGGGTCAGCGAGATTGATTTTTTTAATATTTGGTAAATCATTTAGATTTAACAAATATTTAAAAAATCAATCTCGAAGCAAGTCTCCAAATGAATTAGCACATCCTATTCTTCTAATCGTTCAAGATTGCTCACAGTTGATTTTGCGAAGCTGTGTGCTGTTTAATTTTTGACCTCCTCGTAGGCGACGTTTTGTGAATGATGAAGAAGAATAAGCACCCTGGCAAAAACTACGACTTTTTACGTCGAAAACATCGGGAAAATTACGTCGAGACTAACAGGTTGTACTCAGTAGGTAGTGAGCAAAACACAGTTGAAATTCCATTTTATTATGCTAAGCTGCACCGGAACTGCAACCATCTATACGAAAGTGCGAGGTTTGGAACTTGTTTGTAGGCAGTTTTACACTTTGGGAATAAGTTGCAGGTCGACCATAGCCCGTTGATCGCGTGAAATCGTACATTTCGGTAGGAAATTATAGTTATTTGTACAACTACAATTGCCTACACGAAACTACAGCCGATCCAGATCCGAAAGTTGTCAGGGAACAATCCCACGAAAATGTACAATTATCTAGGAATACGATTTTATGATCATTAAGTAAAGTTAAAAACTCCGTCTTCGATTATCGGTACCGCTTTGATATTGTTAAAGCACACTAACTTATACTACCAAATCATGAGGCTCGAGTGTGGAGTATATTGCGTCGTTCACTGGCACCGACTTCGTCTCGCTTATAGTTACGAGGTCGTGCGCCTGCGGTCTAGCGCCGGACGGATTGTCACATGAATTTAAAAGGGGCTTGTATTGAACATCGCGCAATATTTTTTCGATAGTACCTAACGTAAGAACCCGAGCAGTAAATTAATTCAGGCTACCCGATACAGATACCTTACTAGGCCGTGAAAAAGTTTGGCTAGAGGGTGCCTGATCTGAACAAATCTAATGTAGCCCTGGTAAAGGCCTGATGAGTACTGCACTTGCGGAACATTTACCGCTTATAATCCCCCGAAGTACAATTCTCCAAAAGTGCAATTTGTCGAAAATGCTTTTCCGATCTTTCTCTTCAGTTTTTAATTTAAACAAATAAGCGAAGAAATTTAAAAAACAGCGGAAAAGCATTTTCGAGAAATTGTTTTCGGGTAATTTTTTGTTTTTCCGAAATTGCGTTTTTTGTCGGGGTATTTTTATATCTTCTTATCTTTTGAGCGGCTCTATGAACTCGATTACGAAATTCGATTACTGTGAGCATGACTACAAAAGGAGCGTGTTTTCCGCCTGCCACATTGAGAAGCGCGACTTAATTTAGCCTCATTTTACATGCACGAAAAGGGGGCATTTTTGTGTACATGTAAAAGAAGTAACAACTGTCCATTTTTCGTAGGGACTCTCTGGTGCGGTGCTGGAAATATATCTAGCAGCGAAGACGACGTTGGCATTTTTAAGTATACCGACGCCTGTTGCCGTACTCACGACAATTGTTCGTCAGACATTGCCGCTGGAGCTACCAAAGGCGATCTCATTAACAATGGAATCTTCACGAGGTATTCTCGAATTTGAAGGATTCTAGAATTATTAACGACATTAAACTTATCACGAAGGCTTCTTTTCGTATCTTTAGGTCCGCTTGTTCCTGCGATCATCAGTTCTACCACTGTTTGAAGAACGCGAACACCAGTCTTTCGGATAGCATCGGATTCACGTATTTCAATCTTCTGAGGCCTCAGTGTTTCGAGTTGAATTACCCAATAAAATCCTGTGCTCAACACGGAAAGTAAGCAAACGTCGTTGATATGTGAAATCGGTGTTCTCTAACACGATTATCCTGTCTTTAGGGGCATACTGGACAGAAAGTGCGTGAAATATAACTTCGACACATCGCAGAACAAGACGCTGATCTGGGTCGACAATCCCGATTACTGAACAACCGGCTGATTTCAAAGTGATCCATTGATCACTCTGAAAAACTTTGTTATACTTTATAATTGTTGTATTTATTGTTGCATCATATTCAGGGGTATAGAATAAATGTAAATTCATCGTTATCGCATGTTGGAACGTAACTCGTTTTTACCGTAGTCTGATTGACTACGTTACTTGGGTTTTTCAGGAGTTCTGGGCGAGGGAGAAATATTTGTAGGCGGTCGGATAGGTGAAAACAAATCCATTTTTCCAAGAAAAAAATAAATTAAAATTATAACGATGGTCCAGCCTGAGCCTCACCGTCCCTTCGTTCAAGCTCTTTTTCCCTCTGACTCTTTAGGCTTACGACACCAGCCGCTCGCGTGACGCTCGCCGCGGTCCCTTTCCGCAAAAGCGTGTCGACGAAAAAATCTGACTCATCATTTATTATAGAATGTATAAGTAGAAACATATTTTTTATCGTTGTCTACACACGAGTTTATTGACGATTCTCAATATGTGGTGATGAACTACTTGCCTAGTGAACTCTCATTACTGAACTACTCCCGCGCTGTCAATGATTAGTTGCTAAACACTTGATAATTTATTATATTCATCATTATTTATACTTTTCTTTATGGTTCCGTTTATGATAAAGGTGAGAACAATTATTAATGGGCCGGCAACTTTACGACGCCGCTTGGAGCAATACCTCGTTTTATCACATGTGGGATGGTTTTGGGTACCATTCTGAAATAAAAATGAGCCGAACATTCATTTTGAATCTGTTTCGGGAAATATTGAAATTAGCGCATTGGAAAAAGTGCTCTTTTATCCATGGACTCTGACAAAACGAGAAATCTTTGCATTTGCTTCATTGTGGCTTCAATAAAAATGATGTAATTTTTCACGAGAAGTGTGCAAAATTTACGTTTACCCAGAATAAACGTTTTCGTATGATTTATTTTTGTAAAGAATTTTATTCCCATTAAGATTGAAAAGGACTATTTTGAACGTAGAATTAACTGTACGAGAGTTATTCGAGAGAAGCACAAATTTTTTATGTTCCTTTGTTAATTACATCAATTCAGATCCTCGCTTGACTGGGAAAATTGAGGTTTATGTCGTTGAAGCAGATAAAACGATCTCTGGCTTTATCGGAGATAATACATTGAGAAACTTTAGCAGGACTGGACAAAATCTCCCGGATACTCACGTTATACAGTCGATGATGGGACAGACCGACAGACAGAGGGTGCATCCGGTGCAGTCGTCATTCACATGAGGAATGTGAGTTTCGGCATCGAACTCGATTGCTTGATATCCAGAGTCAGCGCAGGCCATGTAACACTTGCCGCAATTTATACACATGTCCTGTTGATCGAACGTAAAGTGAATTATTAAATTTCTTATCGTAATTTTTATTCGAAATATGAATCATCAAAAAGACAATTTTTCTGATGAATGTAGTTAATATCTGAGCGGTTACTGATCGTAGGAACTATTGCTACATTCTTTTTTTTACAAGATTGTGTGAAAAGTTTTACAGAAAAAATAATCAAAAGTTACCGGCAATAAAAGTTTTGTTTTTGCAATTTTTCACCATTCACAATTTTGCCGGTCAGTTCAGAATCGTACAGAATACTAGTGTCAATATTAAATACGATGATATCAAGTAGGTAAAGTTAATTTCAATACTGGACGAGCAAGAACACTGGTTCAAATACAACACCATAGTTTAGTTGAAAATTGATTCTGTCAAAAAAATGCTTACATCATCGATGAGGGCAACAACTTGCTTCTTGTTGTCCAGTTGCTTGTAGGCTCCTATGTAAGGTAAAGCTTTTCCGACAACATCTTTCAGAGCGGGCACAGCAGCAACTGGTTCGGGAACCGGTCTCAGATGCTTCAGGGGTGAAACCAATGGATCGGAGCGAGCTTTTATCTCGGCTGTAGTTTTCTCCCTTAGCAATTGATATTCGCCGAAGTACGGGACGTTCTGCAAGGGAAGATACACGAATAAAAATCAATGTTGCTTCCTCATACAGAAAGCTGTTTTTTTGTACATTTGTTTTCGACATTGTAGTCTCAGAGAACTCAAATAGACTAAATCATCGAGTCACGTCGACTCAATCTAACCGAATCGACAAACACTGAAGTGTTTTACGAAAATGGATCTAATTTTTTCCTTCAACTAAAAAAATATATCTTTTCGGCATTTCTGCAAAAAACAATGATAATACTTACTTTTCCCAGAGCGTGTTGAAGCGACACGGGTTTTCCCTTTTGATGCTTGAACGTCGGTGGGCTCTGACCATCCCAATCCTTGACTTGCTCCAAACTCGACAGATAAAGCAACGTCTTCAAACCAGTAACATAGTCGTCGATTAGTGTAAAGTCTTGATTCTGCACGGCACTGCAGACCTGCACAATGGATGCACCACAGTGCAAGAATTGTAGTGCAACGTCGGCCGAATCGATACCGCCGATTCCGAGGATCGGGAAGCCTGGCAATTCTTTCGCAACCGAGGAAACCGCTCGAAGAGCTTGCGGTCGAGTCGCGTTTCCTGATATACCACCGTAGGTCGTAGCTTTTGCACTGCCGACTGCGGGCCACGGTGTTCCATCGGCGTGCAATCCCATTAATCCTGACACCGTGTTAATTGCACTCACACCGCTCGCACCACCCTCGTAGGCTGCCCGTGCGATCGTCACGATGTCCGTGATGTTTGGAGTTAACTTCACGAAGAAAGGAATCTTCACTGCTGCACGAACCCATTTGGATATATCCTTCACTAGGACGGGATCCTGAAAAACAATGGTCAATGCTGGTTTAGATTCCATAACGAGGATATTTTATTGCTAGACCTCTTAACATTTTCTCGCAATGTTTCGAATCTATGTAATACCTCTTTAAATGTTAAAGATATCTTGAAAATGTCTGATTTGCAGTTAAGTAATTACTTCACTTGTGTATCAAGTTTCAAGCTCATAACTTCACAATTGCACAGTCGGTTACAAGCACAAAAGATTTCAATAATGCGCAGATAAAATATTCATACATTTTGAATATCAAACAACATTGGCGGCAATGCCGATTTTGTATGAAGATTCAGTTCGATCGCTTAAAGTTTGCGATAATAGAGCGAATTGTGTTACCTGACCGCAAGCTAGACCCATTCCAGACTCGCCCATACCATGAGGACAGGACAGATTAAGTTCTAGCGCTTGTGCTCCTGCGGCTTCGGCTCTCTGGGCCAGTTGCGTCCAGTCGTCCTGATCATAGCCGCACATTATGCTGGCTATTATGACCTGTAAGGAAATATCAGATCTTAGAATCGTAGCTAAAAGTATGTTTGCAGTTAGTTGATTGCGATATTGGATGATACCTTTGTAGGAAAATCCCTTCTTAACTCCACTATGCTTCTGCACCAGTAGGCCTCTGATTTCTCGGATATGAGTTCGATGTTTAGAAAACTTCCCTGTTCCGGTCCGTAGTGGTGTCGAGATGTCGTTCCCTTTATTATTCGGGGCGAAACATTCGTCACCAAATCCTGAAATCATTAGTGAAACGAATCAATAACAATTGGTAACATCGATATAATTAATCTAAGGCAAGTTTAGCTCGATCCAACCTAGTTGATGGAAGATCATATATACGGAATCTGGATGAAAACTTAGTCATTGATACAAATGATGAAAAATCAAAGAGAATATGCCAATCTCAACATAGAGGAAATTTTCAATGCGACCTCCAATAGGCAAACTTAAACAGTTATTGCGGTAATTGGGATAAATCCTTCCCCTCCATATATCGATTGATTTGAAATAGTCTATTGAATGATAAAATAACACGGGAGGGATTCTACTAATCAGGAATGGACTATTATTGCGAGGTTTTTATGTAAACCCAATTTTGCACCTTAACTTAGCCATGTCAAAAAGATCAATTCGAGCTAATTAATCAAAGATCAATTGAAGCTGATTAGTGATAGATTATGACTAGAAATTTATTAAACAAAAATTGTGGCGTCTCACAATTGCTCGATACCTTGTCAAGGCCGTAAGTCTTTGTCACGACAAAGGCCCATCCTGCCTCGAAAGCTCTGCGAATCATAGCGCTCGAAGTAACTGGTGGTGCCGAGGCGAGACCGAAAGGATTCTCGAACTTGATACCACAGACCTCGACGCTCAAATCGACGTCGTCAATCGCACTGTGAAACTTTGGCAACTGCGGTTCATCAGGCACCGACGAACCCTGAGACTCCTGTATGTACTTGTGAATGTACCATGCTGCAGTTTTTCCATCGTTCACAGATTCCACAGTTGTTTGAGAAACTCCAGCGAGATCACCGCCGCAGAAGACACCGGGCTCGGAGGTCGCCATTGTTTCGACGTTCACATCGGGCAGTCCCCATTTGTTCAGCTTCACCGGGGTCATCGCGCTTTTGACTTTTTCGTCGTACAGTCCCGAACCGAAGGCTGAGATAATGAAATTTGCCTTTAGTCTCACAATCTGATCCTCGTCCTCTACCCAATCGCCATTCTCGGCTTGCTCTGTTCTGTAGAATTCTATCGCCGCTATTCTATTGTCCCGCACGATTACTTTCTTCGGGGATTGAAATGGAACGAATTCGCACTTTTCTTCTCGCGCAAGCTCCATCTGCATCACAGAAGATAAAAAATCGATTTCGTTTAATTCAACAATTGACCTAGTAAAAGTAAAATTTAACAATTGATTCAGTAAAAGCAAAATTTAACAATTGGATAAAACCTTAGATTGCTGTTGTATTACAGTGTTTATTGGGCTAATATGTGATTACTGATTACATTTAAAAAATGCTTACCTCTTCCGGAACGGCTCGAATATTGGTAAATCCTTTTCGAAAGACGACGAATACTTTTTTAGCACCGCAACGAAGCGCAGAGGTCGCACAGTCGAAGGCCGTATCACCGGCTCCGAGAACCACGACATTTCCATGCAATTCCGGCAAGCTGGGACCTTTGCAAGCGCACATACCAGGCTTGCTCCCTTTCGAGACTGCAGGAAGAAAGGCTTTGGATGTGAAGAAACCCATTTTCTCGTTGAGATCCCTGAATATGGGAATGCTCTTTGCCTCAGGAAGACCAATCCCGAGAAAGATCACTTTGTATCCTTCACTCTTGAGGCCTTGCACTGTAAGATCAGTGCTCGACAATGCTCTCCCAAGCTCGATCTTAACGCCCAAATCTTTAACGAGCTCGGCCTCAAAATTGACCACTTCGTATGGAAGACGATACTGAGGAATCTCCGCGGAACTCAGACCACCAATGTAGTTTTCCTTCTCGAAAATGGTTATATCGTCATAGCCCAACCTTGCGAGGAATGTAGCGCATGAGAGGGACGCTGGACCACAGCCTATCAGAGCTATCTTCGTAGTGGCGTGATCGACTCTTTGACCTGGGATTCTTTTCTGGCTGATCTTCATCTGTTTGAATATCTGAAAAGGAGTATTTAACATTAACATATTCTTTATGCAAGTTGCAAAACGATAAAAGGGCTCGCGAAATGTGTGCTTGACATGTAAAAGTACATCAAAATCTTCGTCCATCTATTATAAAAGTTGTTGATTTCTCGACAGATCACGTATTTTTCAACCCATGGATCGATGTTCAAAGTTCTTATGACACCCAGATTTTTCAAAAATTGTTGGGTATATCTAATGATTTTGGGCCGAAGGATCCAGGTCGATGGCCCTTTGCCAAGGTATAAAAATAGCATTAGCATTATAAAATTTAGTATAAGAAGACAACTGTAAATATTAACTTCGGCATTAAATCTCTGCTACTGTGAGGACATTATTCTGAGGGATGGCGTTACAAAACAAACTAAATACAAAATACTTTTTGTTTAAAACTAAATCCATTTTTCATTTTACGAGTCATTAATAATTCCTAAAGTCCTCACATCAGTCGCGAAGTGTTGAAGTCCACCAATATTGATGGCTCCTTCCTCAGATGCGGAAAGGTTGCATCCACCGACGCAGAGATCGCTTGTGGGGCATACCATGCCGCACGTGAGACCCAGCGGGTTATCGGAAAGGATAGCTTTGGCTGCTCCATAATAATTTTTGTTGGAGATCGAAGTTATAAACGATTTAACGTCAAGCTGAGTGGGACAAGATTTCTGGCAAGGGGCATCGGCACACTTGAGACAACGTGCGGCTTCCCTCAGGGCTCCGCGCTCGCTCAACGTCGTGTGTTTTATGTCATCAAAATTTTTCGTCAAAGGCACGCAGTCCTGTAAATTAAAAATAATGTGTGAAGTGTATTCGAAAAATAATTTTTGATTAGGACAGACTTTGTCGCACTATATCTTACGCCACACTTCGCGCTTGGATTCCTCTTCCAATGAAGCTTATTCTGCTGAGTACGTGCCGATGGAACCAAACTCGTATAAGGTTTTATCTTTGGATTGAGGTTTAGAAGATTCTGTAATCAATTCCATTCGTTATCATATTGACTTTCAAAGTGCAATGTAATATCAGGAATGTTGCCAAGGAGTGATAAGAAGATTAGTAGATTATGTAACGCACTGGCGTTACTTTAAAAATACTTTGATGTGACAATCGGCATGAAACGAGCACACTTTGTCGGTACAGAGTTATTTTTTGATAAAGTGTTGAATAAAATTTTAGTTGACTTTGATACATTACGACGTACGGGATCTTTTTTCGGAAAAAGTGTTTAGATTGGACCGTGAACCGAAGAATCCGATACCTTGACAACGATATCTAATAATGGAATGCTCTTTATACCAATCGCGACAATTGTTGATAAAGTCATATTACGCGTTTGTTTTGTTTATGAACAAATCATCGAGTCTTTTTCGGAGTCATGGAATGGGTTTCCATTAAAATTAAATTTCGACGCAATTAGACAAATTTGTTGAACGACGTCGGCTAAAGACGAATTAATTTCCATAACTTTTGGGCGGCACAAATGTACAAAAACATTCGACTCTTTAATTAATGTCATTAATACTCGAGATTAATAAATTTGTATTGCTTCATCCCTCACTTCATGGCAATGGAATCAAATTGAACACACATCAAGTGATTTATCACATCATAAAATACTTAACTGGATACAATTTATGCATGAATAACAAAGCCTCCGTATGTATTATTTACACGTCGCTTCCTCATTGTTTGACATCGCTTAAAAAGTATCCCGTGATTTATAATCCCACCCGAAACAAAACATTCCCCCAGAAATGTTGTGATATAAAAAGAAAAAAAATCGAGAAAGACTGTGATCGTCTATTTTCAGTCTTTTCAGTCTTTTCAGTCTTGTATTGGAAAACGGAACGTGAAAGAATTCACTGGAATATTAAAAAAATTGCCTGATACAATTGCGCACACGTCCAATCAGACTTTTTTTTTTTGTAAATGTGATTTTCCACCTATTTTGAACATTTTGAGTACCCTGGCAAAAAACCTCGATTTATTCCACTGAAACGGAGCTTCCTTTATGCGGAAGCAATGGAAGAAATAATATCACTACTACTGATAAATAAACTCACTTCTATATCAGGTAAATCTTTGCTAAGTAAAACACCCGATGCTCGAGACATGTTTAATTAAGTTGATCTGAAACAGTTACAGCTGTTGACCTTGTCGCGCAAACCACTGTTTATCAATCACTTGATCGACATAACTACTCCATCGAGAGAAAAACCCGTATACAAAATTACCCACGCAATATTTAACTGAACCAACTTATTTCGAGTTAAACAATGTGATAAAAGTAGATTCAATGAGAAATGAAGATGATTTAAAACGTTCGGCGAACACTCAATCTGTCCAACTCCACTTCTGAATCATTTCAACGATAAGACTACTGCGCATCGCTACGGTCAACACTGGAATGAAAGGCGCGATCTGTGCGTTGGCGAAAGCGACGTCAAGCCTTATGCAGCATTATTATTATCACCGATACGCCTGCGGACGACCAACTTTGTGCTCAATTACCAGCTCGCACTATATCTTGTCAACGCATCAAAGAGCAATAGCCATTCGCAACCTTTTACAGCTTCAAAATAATTTTTATAAATTTTGATTGATTTTTCAAGTGATCGTCAGAGGGAGCAACAATCATTGTAATATATACTTTCCTACGCGATATCGTCAAAAATATGCAAATTCGTCAAAAATATTGACAAAACATTTGATTTTTTATAGTTTATTTTCAAGCCAAATAAACCATATTTTTGAATGACTGACGAGAAATCATCGTGTTAACAAAATGTCATTAGTAAAATGTTGTTCGTTCTTTTTAATAATTATTGCCACCGACATCAGGTTTCACCATGAGAAATTGGCGACTTTGCGATCAGCTGCGACTCGGCCAGTTTTTATATAATGTAGATAACTTTTGGCGAAGCTTCCCTATGCCGAACGGAGAAGCGTAAAGTATGATAGTGATGTGTGTAAAATCTGGAATGTTAAAATGACCGATAGTTTATATCCGCTGACATTTAGCGGACGCCATTCTCAATGAATAAATTATGGTTTTTACCATCACGAAACTGTTGATGGATATGGTCAAAATTTTTCCGGCTGTCAGTTTGCACGATTGGTTACAACGCATCATCATCAAAACCAGAAGTTTCTGAGACGCCGGTGATAGCCTGTACCATTTGCCGTTGTGTCTGCGCGGAAGAAAACATTTTTTTAAGACCCCTCCACTGACCAGCTCCCTGATCGTCGTCTTACATAGAAGAGCGAATATCAGTACTGTGATCCATCAGATTTTGAGACATATAGCTCTCCACGTAGAGATGTCCCATTTCAGCAAGAAGCAAAGCAAACATTTTTACACTCTCTCGAGGGTCCTTCGCTTTCTTAAAAATCTGAATTTATTCGTTATTTTATCTACAGTTTGGAAGATTGTTCATCGTAAATCGTAAGTCTTACTTGAAATCCTGCTATGCTAGTCATAAGTATGTTGCATCCCACCAATAAAAATAAACACCACGAATAAGTTGCGTCAATGAGTTTTGTATACCTGATCATAGTTTATTTATTAATAATATTTATATATTAAGCTAGGTACATTTGCTGACTAATCTCACTCAATAGCGTCGTTATGTCGGTCAATGCACCAAACTAGATGTTCGAAATCAATTTCCCTTTCGGTCGACGCATACGCGATTTCTCCTGTTATAGGTGATCGTTCTTTTTTGCCGGCTCGCTGTAATTTGTGCCTGGAAATATTTATTGGCCCATTGTTATGCATCTTATCAAAGCACCTAATGGATGGCACAGGCATAGATGCATGCGTCTGACAGACCCAAAACATTTTCTTAAAGTACAATGTTTCTACTCACCCCACGGCGGAAAATAATCCACAGCCATGTTGCACGTAAACGATAAACATATTGTCAATGGCGACTGTGACGAAACCTGCGGCAGTTATGCACAGAAAAGAATACATGCTAATGTAATAATAATATTTCTGCTCGTCGATATGATAATAGTAGACGGGGAATGCAAATTCTCCGGGCTCAGAACCGTTCTTCAGTAAAACGTCGATGATCTTTGATGTAACTGGTTGAGTTGCGCAAATAATGCAGGTTGAAGCAACCGCAACTGTTGACAGCATCATAAAATTTCGGCAAGATTTATCAACTTTTGGACTTGCCGTACTTAAATTACCTGAATATACGTTCGTCATCTTTCTTCCGTGTTCAGCATATTCATGGATAATGTTGACTTCTTGATCCTGGCTCCACATTTGCCAATCTGTACGGATTCGATTTAGCAATTTTAATATCTGTACGATCGGGTAGCTATTTATCAGTGATGTCGATTAATTAGTTTGTTCAGGTGTCGATTACGATAGTCTTCTAATTCGCATGAATATAACTAACTTTCTGTGAATTCCACACAGAACAAATGAGCTTAATGATAATGCTAGCTCCGACAATTAACGCTGGAGCGGATTCCAGAAAAAATTCCCAATCATCGTGATATTTCACAATAGCCATTGTCAGAGGCACGACTTGGCTGATGAGGCAAAAAAATGTAACAAGTAGAGGGCAGCGCCTGAGACGTGTACTCAGATAAGGCCATTGTCCAGTGATTATCGATAAGACTTTATTCGTTCTATAGTATCGATGTTGAAACAAGTCCGTAGGAACTCCAAACCTCCACCAAATGTTATTGCAGTTCCCCATCGCGCTTAACACTGTATGGGCTTAATTTCTCACCTCATTCGATGCTTCTCGCGTATTGTGGGTGTTCATTTAATATTACACCACGATGGACGTTTAAATTACCCTTCCGCACGTCGGCGCTGAGTGACAGCGACGCCAGCGAATATACCCTCTGTTCGCCCTATACCCTCTATTCACCTGGGCAGTATTTCACGAACCTTGAGGTACATTTTAAAAGCTGCGAGACGCGGACTGGATGGGGTATTCTCCGCGATGGACGTTTAAATTGCCCTTCCACAGGTCGGCGCTGACAGCCACTCGCGGCGAATATACCCTCCGCATCCCTTACACTTTACTACGTATTCAACTGAACTGTATTTTACAAATCTTGAGGTACATTTCAAAAGCTGCGAGACCCGCACTTGATGTAGATATTTTCTGCAATAATTTTCTTCTATATCAGTCTGCAATGTAAGCCAATTTCAACCAACGCCTGAGAAAAGGAGAGGCCTACTTGACTTGAACACGACGGACATACTTTTGTGTAAGTTGTAATTGATACGCGTAATTCGTTGTATAACAGATTCTTTTTGTACGAGACTCTGCGGATTTTCGAGCGATTGTTTATAGCGTATACTGTTTGATCTGTTATTACCGTTTCACTTTATCGCTATTCGCGAAAACAACGTAATGGGATGGCATTTTTTTTAATTACATTTTACCTTAACTCCGAATAACTTACATTTGAGAATTTGTCAGTAATACTCGCTTCACGATATCTACCTCATTCCAAGTACTCATATGTCTACAGAAATTAGCATTCGTATCTTCACCGTCTTCAAGTTTCCACGTTCATCTTCGGGTAAGATTCGACGTTATCAACCCCTTGCTTTAGTAGGTCATAAAACAGTGACCTTTATTACGAATTTAGCAAAGCTCCGCGGTTAATAAGTACTTTTCATAGACGTGGTATGACTCTGCTGTCGGTTTTTACTGGATGCGGCGCTCAGGCGACTGGACCATTATTTTTTGTTATTTTTCAATTAAAGTTAACCATGTTTTTAAATAACCAGTGAAAAACGACTATATCAATAATATGCCATTATATAAAATGCTGTTACTTCGCTTTAATAATCATCCCCACAAAAGTCAGAGTTTCACATTGATGATCGGCTTGCGATCCACTATAACCTGGTTAGTTATATATAAAAAAATGTCTTCAATAACTTTCCGCGAAACGTCCCTACATTGAACGCAGGACCGTAAAGTATGACAGCGACGTATGTATAAACTGGAATATTAAAATGACCCATGGATTCTAATGATTGAAAATATTCAACGGATGCCAGAGAACTTGAATCTCAATGAATGAATTATAGTTCTTACCGTTACGAAACTTTTTATAGACATCGTACAAATTTTACCGGCTGTCAGATTGCAAGGTACATTACAACGCATCGTCATCAAAACCAGAGATTTCTGAGCGGCCTGCGATAACTTGTACCATTTGCCGTTGTATCTAAGTTGGAGATGTTTTCTATGAGGACCGTCCACCAGCGCCTAGTCTATTTACTTACATAGAATAGCGAATGTTATCACTGCAATCCATCAGAGTTTGGGACATCCAGCTATCCATGTAGAGATGTCCGACATTGGCCACAATCACAGCGACGTATCTTGCGCTATCTTGTGAGTTCTTCGCGGTTTTAAGAATCTGAATTTAATTCCTATTTTATATGTCACTTTGAAAGATTATTTATTATCAGCCGCAACTTTTACCTGAAATCCTGATATGCTAATGATAAGCATGTTAAATCCCACCGAAAAAAATAAACATGACGAGTAAGTTGCCTCGATGAGTTTAGTGTACCTGACCATGGTTGATTTATTAATAATATTGAACTGTTAAGTTAGATACATTCTCTGAACAGCCTCACTCGATAGCATCATTGTGTCGGGTGATGCACAAGACTAGATGTCTCATATCCATGTCCCTTTTGTTCGAGGCATACACGGTTTCCCCTGTCCTGGTTGATCTTGGATTTTTGCCGGTTTGCTGTACTTTGTGCCTGAAAATTGTTGTGGACCTATTGTTATACATCGCATTACAATTTTCACCAACATCCGAGCAGAAACTTGAAGTATTCATAATTGATAAATGTTTCTTATTAACTCTCTCATTATCCGACTGCTTTGCTCTGCCCACTTTGCAACACTGTCCGCATGCCTTGCATTCTCATTGAATCACACCAAAATGAAAATTCGGATTCCGAAATACGGTATGTGACATGGCTTTTATAACAGAAGAATCCTTTTTTACTCACCCCACTGCCGCAAATAATCCACAGCCGTGTTGCACGGTAACAATGAACATTGTGTCAACGGCGATTGTGATGAACGCTCCAGCAGTTACACTCAGAATGGAATACATACTGATGTAAAAATAATATTCCTGCACGTCGACATGATAATAGTCGACGGGAACTGCAAATTCTCCGGGCTCGGATCCGTTCTTTAGCAAGACGTCGATGATCTTTGGTATAATCGGTTGAGTTGTGAAAAGAATGCAGGTTGAAAGAATAGTAACTGTACGCAACATTGGTAAATACTATATAACATTTCTAAAGTTTTGGGCTACATCGCACCATACTTTAGTTACCGGCATATACGACGCTCATCATTCTACCCTGTGCAGCGTATTTGTGAAGAACGTTAACTTCTTGATCCTGACTCCACACTTGCCAATCCGTTCGGATACGATTTAGCAACTTTAACATCTGTACGTATTGAATTGACCTTCATCAGTGATGTCGGTTAATTTCTTAGCTGTCAAGTCGATTGCAATAGTCCTGTCACTTATCAAGAAAACTAACAGTCTGTGAATTCCATATAATACAAGTGAGCTTGGTGGCGAGTGCTGCTCCGAAAATTAATGGCGGGGCGCATTCCAGAAAGAATTCCCAATCATCATGGTGATTGACGATGGCCGTGATCTGGGATCCGACTTGGATGCTTCCCATAAGGATTATAACAGCAAGCAAGCTGCGTCTGACGCAAATAGTCTGATGCGGCCATTGTCCAATGGTCTTCAAGAAAATTTTATTCGTTCTATAGTATCGGTGCTGAAACAAGTCCATCGTCACTCTAACGTACATCTAATTGTTATTCCTTTCTCGCGGAGCTCAACACCACACAGGCTTACTTTCCCACCCGTTTCATTTTTTTTTCTCCCGCATTATGAATTCTCATTCTGTATTCACACGTCGATGGACGTTTAAATTACTCTTCAACACGTTGGCGTTGAGTGACAGCGATTCGAGACGATATACCTTCCGCCCCCGTATACTTTGCCACGCATTAAACTGAGCTAGACCCAAGAAAACGTTGTGAAAGCGGTGAGACCTTGAGTTTACGTATTCTCCGAAATAATATTCTTCTGTAGCAATTGCGATATAAGCTTTTTTAACGAACGCGTAAAACGGAGATGTGATGCGTGTTTGACTTGAACATAAAGTGGGATACTTTTCTGTAAGTCACAGTTGCAGGTGCGATCGATTGGATAAAATATTATCCCGGTTGTACGCAAATATTGAGAATTTTCGACGGAGCGGTAGTTACGATCGATTTAGAGTTATTATCGTTGGTGTTACTTACCATCGCATTATGTTTGATGTATCGGTACCGTTATTTTATTGATATTTGCGGAAACGCGCGAAAATTGAACTTAAAAAAAAACTCATTTCAGTGATAATTAAAGATTGCAATTTTGTTAATCCGAGAATACACAGTATCGAAATTCTTACCGCCTGAGAGGTTCCTGATTTGAAATAACTTGCGCTTACAAAATTTTCAGCGAATCCAAGTTTCCATTTTCACCTTCGGATAAGACTTACTTTAATGAGCCATAAAAAATTAAGCAAATGTTATCACGGAGCTCAGCAGAATTCCGTGAATGTTGCCACTCTACGTAGACTTTGATGCGCCTCCGCCATGCTTCTTTGCTGGAATCAGCACTTCGACGACTAATGAAAAAGACGACTATAGAACATATAATATGTTTACAGAGTGTTTGTTAATTAGCTGATACAAGGTATTACAAGGAATCATATGAAACACAGTCACGGCAACAATGTTATTTCAATCTATTTCATAATTTTTATGTATTCAATTTTTTTCTTGAAATATATATACATGGTCCCTAGCAATTTTTGGATGATATGTTGATTACAGATTAGATAATCTTCTGTTGAGTAAAAAAGGATTTAGTCAATAGATTGTCCGATCGAAATTGACTGAGGAATTAGCCGACACGTTAAAATGATCGAAGTTATACAATTTCCGGCAGGGCGTCCAATCATCTGAAACAAAATAAAAACGGATTTGGCCCATTTACTGGACTATGTTAATTCAATACCTACCGTGAAGAGAATTTCATTGAAATATAATATGACAATCACTAAGTTATGAGAAATCTTGCAACGTAATTATTTCGTTGATAAATTTGTTTCATTGATAATTTTTTTTATTCTTGATCACCGAATACAATTTTTTTTTGGCATTTAGTGCCTTCAGGATACCATCGAAATTTCATTAAAAACTATTAACATAATAATGAAGTAGGGGAGAAGTGGGGTGCAGACTTTTTCAGAGCTGATTCATAATGATTTTATATAATCATTTATAAATCTTTAAATTCATGAGATTCTATTTACATTTCTAGTTCGGAAAAAATTAATGAAACCGTCGCCGCCGTCTCAATCAATTGGAACTCGGATGTCAATCAGCTTGTTTCAATGCAAGTCACATAAATGTGAAAATCAATACCGCGTTTTACGGACTCTAAACTGTGCATCTTCGATGCGTACCTGCTTTTCACTCACTATATTCCTCCCCGATGAACTTCATTTAATAATGATTCAAGGCGAAGCACTGGACTGACTGCAGCGAGAACTGTAATCATTTTGTCTGGCGAATTATTATTACAAAAAAAAGATTTCCTTCGTTTTCAGTCGAGAGTTTCTTAATGAATTGAAGAGTGTTTCTGGGCTATAAAACAATGAGGATAAACCCACTTCTGCAAGATGCACACACTGACTTTGTACACTGTGATGCTACCTCACTACTGTTAGTTCGCAACTCTATGCAGCCGCATCAATAACGCACGTTACGCAATTCGTGCTGATGCTGATGAAGTGTTGCTACACGCGAGACTCGTAACGCTTTTATGTATGATTGCATTTGAAAAATGTAAATCCCAAAGAGTTTTATCTGAATTCGTACGCGATGTGAGCCACGATTCTCAAATCCCTACCACTCTGTACCCCTATCAGTCACGATAATCCAGGATTCTTGACACAGTTGAGTATCATTGAGTATGATAGCTTCTTATCAATTGTGAGAAAAAATTTGATTGCATATCGACAGACATTGTACGAAAAAAACAACGGATTATGCAGGTGTTCGTGCAGCACTTTGCGAGAGGGATAGCAAGTTGCCTCTCCACTGTTCGAGTCCAGACTGTTGATAAAATTCTTGTTCACATTCACCGATGATTGTCCGTCTTCTATGTGCGAGGATATACGGCCTTTCTGCCATGCGCGAAAAGGGTACGTGCTACACGTAACTCATACATTATCATTAACACTATGCAACTAAACGATCGATATCCTCCTCTACAGCTGGAATATACATGTGCTACTCTATATGGTAAAAAAATTATTGAACCCCTGCTGATTACAATGTCAATAGAGAGAAGAGAAACGCGCACGCGGGCCATTTTATTTTGTCGAAACCGGCTGAATCGAAGTATTGCCGAAAATCATGTATCCGAGTGCACTACGTCCGAATCGTCGAACTTCTGAAACTCTACTTTTCCGAATCGTCAAAATGCCGAAAATTTATTTGGAGCCACATTATTTTGCCGAAACGTCAATCGGCCCTTCTATCGAATCATCAGACTTCCGAAACTTTGTTTTCCCGAATCTTCAACGTCACACTGTCGGCATCAAGATTGTGGATAACGTTGGTTATAACTTTCGGAGGATCGACGTGAGTTTCCACATCCACCCGGAAGTAAGACTGTAAGACCTTTGGATATGTGCGCAAGCCGTGCAACCGAGGCAAAGCTCCCTACACTGTTATTACTACAGTGCAATTACGCGACGTATACCTCTGCGTCAGAGAAAGTCGTCACGGAGGATCGTCACGGTTCTTGCGATATATTGTTCATTTTAGCGCACATACTGCAATTGGTCCCACGAAATATAAAAAAATTTCGCCGACTACTATGTAATTTAACGTCGTCGATGACGACGACTTGAACCTTTGCAATAATGCAACATACACACCCCTATCAGAGGGGACACATGTCGAAACGCTACTAATAGCCGACAAAGTTCCTTCATAACGTAACAATGCGCAGTACAAAATACAAAGCGACGTACAGTCGTGTATCAGACAATACCCATGCAATTTAACGTTATCGAAGACGTATTTCGCTTTTAGGCTGCTATTATCTCTGCAATTATTCAATGCGTATATCGTCCCTAGATTGAGAGACAAACATCGAAGCTACGGTAATTACAGCTTGCGCGTCTACATTTTCCATTTAGGATCCATGAAAACCGACTGAATTGTCCCATTTTGTCTCAGCTGCGATACATCTGAGAGAGCAACCCTTTGTTAGAACGCAATTCTGCCACAGCCATGCAATTGGATGTCGTCGAAGACTTTAGTCAATTTTACACTGTCATTTACCACCTGCAATTACCTGCATATCCCATCCCCCGGATCAAGGAGAGAATATCGAAGCCCCATATCAATAGCTTCCGCGTCGGCGTCCTCAGTTGTCCACCGTGTTTTCGACAAATGGACGATTTGTCGACCAACAAACTCCGTCACATAGAGCCAAACCTTAATCTTCAAGTGAGTCTCTCTTTGCTTCGGTACATAGGCAACTGGTCACCGCCGGGACGTTATCGTTCGCTGTACTCTCTGTACACCCTCCTCTATTTCACATTGGTATTGGCGATCTATCTGTTCGTCCAAGTGGCTTACATGGTAGTGGCATGGGGCGACGTCGAAAGAATGATAGCCGGTTCGTTTCTTCTCATGACGAACAGCGGCAATGGCTACAAAATGATCGTCATTCTGATTCGTCAGAAACGAATTCAAGCTCTTCTGGATCGCGTGAATAGCGACATCTTCACCGTCGATAACGTCAAATACGAGAGGATACTGACGTGGTACACGTGGCACGGTATTTTTCATCACGTTGCCTATCAGAGCTTGGGCGGTGTGTCGATTATTTGCTGGGCTCTCGCCGCGATCGCCGATATCGCTTTGGGTCGCGAGAGACGGCTTCCGGTGGAGAGCTGGTATCCCTACGACACCGAGAAATCACCGTTATTCGAGATAACGTGCGCCCAACAAATCGTCGGGGAGATGATTCTCTGCTTTCACAATATCGCAATGGACACTCTTGTCACGAATTTCATAAACATCGCTTGCTGCCAGTTGGAAATTTTGAGGCGCAACATCGAGGCGATCGGCCGCGAGGACGACGACGAAGTTCCGGAAGTGAGAAACGACGAAGCCTGCAGGAAACTCAATCGTTGCATCGAACACAGCAAGGCTATCATAAAGTAATACATGGGATTCAGTTACTTCTAAAAATCTTAACGACATATCGTTTAATCTTTAAACAGATAATTGATCTTCGTCTCAGCTTTGAAAATGAGATTCAGGACATCTTTGGGACGTCAATACTCTACCAGTTTCTCACGAATTGCGCTATCATATGTCTGACCGCTTATCACATCTCTCGAATGGACGATTACGTTCCGGCCGAGCTGATCGGTACCGCTCTTTACCTTGGCGGTATGGCCTATCAGATATTCATTTATTGCTGGCACGGCAACGAATTGACTCTGCACGTGAGTGCAGACGACTTTGCAAATACGATGTTTGTGTGTGCATGCGATAAAAACAGAAAATAATTAAATTTGACAGAGCGAACGCGTAGCACTGGCAGCTTACTTCGGAAATTGGTGGAAATTTAACGAACGGTACAAAAGTACTTTGCGCATCGTTATAATTCGTTCGCACAGACCTCTCATCCTCAAAGTTGGCGGACTTATGACTCTATCGCTCGAAACATTCACATCCGTGAGTTATAAAAGACGCATTGTTCTTTTCTTCTGACTGTAATTCCAAACGATATGTGGTCTATCGGGGGAACAATCAATAATGGGATGCGTTCTTAAATGCAGTTCTGCTCTGTTTGGTTCAATCCAGAAATATTCGAGATGTATCCATATGTATCGGTAGCTGAAATAGCCGGTTTTATATTGCAATCGCCTCTCAGTTCAGCATTTAGTTGTTACACAAATCTGCTCTGATAAAAGCGTTCATTTGTTATCAAAATGGACGAAATGTAAAATAAAATAAACGTAAATACCCCACAAAATATACCCTTGAAAAATGCCCCATGGAAAAAAAACCCCGTGAATGCGTGTGCGGGTGGGAGGGGGGTATTTTTTCGGGGTATTTTCTCAGAGTTTTCCAGGGAGTATTTTTTCTAGGACTCGTTTGTAATAGCAGTCGCTTGAAAATATAAGAGCCGAAAGATCGTTTACCATTGAACTCGTTATCGCGCGCTGTTTTCATTAGCCTGTGCGGACTATCGTTCCTTCAACAATGCCTCTGTGAGCTCTGTGTGAAGCTCTGTATGAGCCACTGTGACAGTGTCGGTGTCCAAGAACACATACCGTACATTAGCATATTGTAAATTATAATACTTTCATGCTTCACGTACCTCGTATGCGTTGAGAAAGTAAACAAAAATATGCCCTTATCACCTAGATTTACCGGAATACATACCATTAATATTGCTAATATTAATTCATTGTTCAAATTTGACTTGATATTTTCAGATCCTCCGTATGTCTTACTCGTTGTTCACAGTTCTTCAAAGTTCGACGACCGCCTAGCTGGTAGAATCGAATCGCCAATGTGACTAATGGTATAAATACTTGTACACACTTACAAGTTCCTGTTCGAATTATTTTTGATTTTTGAAGTGTATTGTTTAAGAACCAAAATTCATAGTGGCGTTTAGTCGCTTCAATAGTAATCGGATGGACAAACGCATTGTAATGGTATTCGTATTCGCAATGCCCCCCCCCCCCCCCCCCAATGCGCTAGCTACGAAGTTTTACATACTTCATTGATTAATATGCTGATATTAAAAAGATTAATAACTTTATTTGTATATAGTAAACATGCATATGATTCCCTTTTCATTCAGGTTGATTGCATTCCTCATCACAGATAGTTCGGAAAATGTTTTTTTTTTAAATTGTAAGTATATAGGTTCAAGAGTTTTCTGTTGGTGTTGCGACGAGATATATATTGGAGCTTTTTAAAGAGCTTCAACCATCACAGCGATACCTTGACCACCTCCGATACAGGCGGAACCGATGGCGAATTTTCCAGCGTT
Source organism: Stenichneumon culpator (assembly GCA_964017025.1). NCBI lineage: Eukaryota > Metazoa > Arthropoda > Insecta > Hymenoptera > Ichneumonidae > Stenichneumon > Stenichneumon culpator. Next base: position 9,857,034 of record OZ024779.1, on the reverse strand, counting down.
TCTCCTCCTGTATTTATTACAATCAAACGTTAATAAAAATAAATCAATTATCTGTGAGTATATTCCATTTTGCATGCTGCCCTGTGTCATATAGTTTTCAAGTTCCTTGACTCACCTGAGCTCGTGAACGATGTGAGCAGTTATTCTGGATCCCGAAGCTGCAAGAGGATGTCCAAGAGCGATAGCTCCGCCGTTTACGTTGAGTTTGTTCATGTCCAGGCTAAGATCTTTGGCGCAGGCGAGCGTCTGAGCGCCGAAGGCTTCGTTGATCTAAAAACAAAGTCTCTTATAAATCCAATCTACGAAAAAAAAATTGTTCGATCGACGTACCTCGACGATTTCGATGTCGTTCAGAGTTTTTCCTGTGGTCTTGAGCAGATTCTTGATCGCCGGCGCGGGCCCTATACCCATGATGCTCGGTTCTACTCCGACAATGCTGTAGCCAACGAGACGAGCCAAAGGAGTTAAACCCTCGGACTTGACGGCGTCTTCGCTAGCGAGAATTAACGCACCGGCGCCATCACAAATTCCCTGAAAAATGCATTAAATTAGAAAACGTTCTTATAATCGATTGACGTCCTCAACTAAATTCTTCAAGGTCAAGATTGGTAGCTTACAGAAGCCGTGCCTGCGGTTACGAGACCATCCTTCTGGAATATCGACTTCAGCTTCGCCAGATCACCGATCTTTGTTTCCGGTCGAGGATGCTCGTCGACGGCAACATCCACTTGCTGTTTCTTGACCATCAGAGACACCGGCGCCATTTCAGCCTTGAAGTGCCCACCGTCGTTTGCTAAAAGTTACGATAATAATTAAACGAGCTGTCCTGTATGAGACAATGTGTTCACGACTGTGACAAAACATTGCAATAGCTATATTAACTATATATTATTCGATAAGTTAATCGTTATTTTGTTGTGTATAGGACGCATCCCTAATAGCTAAAGCTACAACGTTGATATTTATCAATTTTTTAATTCCTCTTAGAAAATAAACGCAACGCCCTTTCTGCTTTCTCACAGAGAAAACATTGTTTTCTATGGATATTTGTTTTTTCGCAATTTTTCATGTAAACATGTTCCAAATCGTCGAAAAATCACATCTGGAAAAAATGCCTAGATGCATGTGGGAGTGTGCGCGTGCATGTGTATGTGTTTACTAGCCTATAAAATTCAAACGTGATATTCAAACTAAAAATTAGCTTTATCACTGGGCTGAAGTTTGACATGCAAATAGAGCAGATAAGCTCGACCGTTTTTTACAAGTTACGCGATAATTAAAAATACGTTTTTAGATTTTATCAGCGTTTTATTTTTCGAAGAAAGTGCGTTCGCGTAACTTGTAAAAAACGGTCGATAATTCTCTGTATCCAATTTTTCGAAAATGCGTGATTTACGGTATTTTCGTATTTTAATCAACAAAACGTTGGATCATTGGGACAGTTCAAAATTGACAAATCCCAAAGCGATATTTTTTTTTTTAATTTTTGACTGATAAAACATACTCTATGTGTAAGCCAAACAGTCACCGAAAAATCCTTGTTCACAGAAGCTTTGTCCACAAAAGTACATTATTTATTTTATTTTTTTGTTTAACTGTAGTACTTATCGCTCCATCGTCCAATCTTCATAATCCTCACCTCCTTTCCATAGTTGCTGGCTTCTCAGCGCGAATTGATCGACCTCTTCTCTCGTGACACCGTACTTTGCTCCAAGTTTTTCAGCCGTCATGCCCATTGGTAAATTACAATAACTATCGCCCAATCCTACCCACAATGCATCCTCGAAATCGAACTTTTGTCCGAGAACCGTTCCGAATCGTATGTTTCTCACGACGAAAGGTGTCTGGCTCATATTTTCCGCACCCCCGGTAAGAACGATCTTCGACTCGCCAACAGCGATGCTCTGTGCACCGCTGACTATTGACTGAAAACCTGTGCCACATAATCTGTTGACTCCAAGAGCTGGCTTCTCCAAGGGGATTCCGCATTTCAGGAGAACGTGACGAGGCAAGTAGATTCCATCGCTAGCCGTCAGCTGATAATTAAAATGAACAAATTAATACACAATAAATGACTACAACAAAATTGATAATATTCGATATCGAAGAGACCTTGGTCTCGTTAAGAAAAGCCTCACTTTGCACAATGCTGTTCGGTAATTGGCATATTTTCGTGATGTTAGATAACAGGAATATTGCAAAGTACAAAGTTCAACTTGGATAAAAAAGATATATAATATAGCTTTCGCAATACGTACACTCATGACATTGCCAAATATGACACTGTCGATCTTTTCAGGCTTCAAGCCTGCCTCTTTAATGGCCGCGTTCGAAGCAACGACCGACAAATCTGTCGCAGTCTTATTGACAAACATTCCGCCCATTTTTCCGAACGGCGTCCGCTTCGCCGCGACGATAAATACTCCTGAAACATCAATTATTTCGTATAGTAGAAATAAATATATTTTTTCTCAATACGCACGCTGCTGTGAATGATGATTGGAAAAAAATACATTTTGCACTTTGGCAGACATTAAGGGCATGTGATACACACTCAATCGGTAACAAATCGGTTTCCCTATTTTCTCCGTGACAATAAATATTTCGCACAATAGCAAATTAGGTTTTCGTGGGATATATGTAGATAATATTATAGATTAATAGTCGCGGTGAAAATAGGAAAACCGATTTGTTACCGATTGAGTCGGCATCACATGCGACGATTTGTTACCGATTGAGTCGGCATCACATGCGACGATTTGTTACCGATCGAGCGTGGGAGGGTGTTTCTCACAACCTTAAGCTTAAGAGCATGTTAAACACGTTCTCAGCTTGTCCCTCTCGCTCCGCCGAGAGCGCCACTGATGCTATCTCTCTCACACTCCATAGTGTTTCACATGCTCTTAATGAGCGTTAGCAAGATGGGCGTGGGTCTTCATATTTTTTTTCCTGTTGAGTATAGTTGAGTATGCAACAGGTGGAAACACGTGATGGACCTAGCAGGTTGGGATGTCCGCAAAAAAGCTCGGTTCTTTTGTGCTATTTGAAGCACCGAAGAAGACGGCGAAAGCACCGAAAAGCTGCCGAAATTGACACCTATTTGAAACTGCAAAGTACAGTGCTTTTATCGTTTTTGCAATCATGGAAACTCTGAAAAAGCACCGACACAAAGTATTGCACTCTATAAATCATGTTTTTCCCGCGTAATATTAGCATCATAATACGTTGACTACGATAATGAAAATAGTAGGGCAATAGTGGTATGAAAAAAAAAATTATCGACAATCTCGTTATTATATTTTCGGACAGATATATGTCGCTAAATTATAAAAGTCTAATTTTTTTAGTAGAGTTTTATTGTATCGTACATAAACATAATAAATTAGAAGTTACAATAAACAAACAAAAGAAAAACCAGACAATCATAAGTTGTTAATCGCTTACCTACTTCCATGTAGAATTCGGAGATAATATCTGTTTATCGCATTCGACAGAGTTGATTAACATAACTCGTGCTGGACTTGTAACTATAAACATAGATAACAAATACACGATGCTTGGGTGGCAGTGTAACAGGCATGGGGGGAAACAAGGAATGTACCACATTGATGTGAGAAAAAAAACCCCCGTTTACTTTGAAAAAACCGGTGCAATTTCGGGGATTTTTCGGAGTTTTCGCCGTTTCCTTCGGTGCTTTAAATAGCACAATCGAACTGTGTTGTTTCGGTGCCTCGACCTACTAGGGCCGGATCTCGCCAGGATTTAGGATTCTTTCAACGTTTAACTTACCTTTAGTTGCGACCGACATTGTTGAACGTCGGAGTGACGGGGAATGTGACTGAATGAATGAACGGGCCGCGTTCGACTGCCAAGCCGGTTGGAAAATAGCCACGGATCAAGGTCCACAATATTGCTGCATCATCTCTGCCAGCGAGGCCGTAGTAGGGATATCGAGAGGAGGGGTGGAACTTACACTTTGTCCCCTCTTACAAACAGACTGTCGGTTAAGACGCAACATGTCTGGTGACGCGACGTTCTTCTTAAAGTTGGACATGGGTACTTAAAGTTAAGGTTTCTGCACGCATATCACGCTGCATTTAAAGATGATTTGTATTTTATAAGCGGCTATTTAACTCTCCATAGGCAACGTTGCTATAACGTTTCGAAATCGTCGATACTTCGCACTTTCTTATAAGATTTTATAACAATTATCATGGTGATAATTCTTCTTAGAAGTTTTCCAAAATTTGTATGATTTCTTGGAATGTCCCAAATTTGTACAAATTTGTCCGAATTTCTATACGTTGTCGGGCATCAATGAGAGAATTAGAGATTCTCCCAAATCGTGATAAGAAGCTAATAGAAACTAATACAAGCGAATAGATATCGTCCCGTTTCGACGTGGGTCATTTGAATAAGCCACAATAAAGAGTTGTTATTCTTCGTGTGAGCAGGGTACAACACCCTCCCATTGGCTGTCTCAAGCATTGTTTTGCGTGCAGTTAGCCATTAAATTAATTGTTTTCCATGTCTGTCACTAATATGATTTGTATTTTATCGTTTGCCTAGTAGTCATCGGATCGTATGCATAGTATTTAATGTATTATATGCCTAAAGTAACAGCTACAAGCAGAGCCGAAAAATAGTCCGGGTAACAATTGTTTTGACGTTATGTAATAAATGAAATAAAAATTGGTTATATCAATAAATAAGTTAGTATCATGTGTCCAAAAGTTACCTGTTTGGCTGCACGACAATGATACTTTATATACCCAATCCAAACATCATATCAAGAAAAATTGTTTCCTAAAACATACTTAATATCCTGCTTAAAAGTGACAAACGTTACAAAAAAACAGTCGGGGAATCCTTCAGACGTCACAAATCAGCAGAGCCCATTTAGATTTCATAATTCCGCTTTCGAGCCCTCCCCCTCGGCCCCTCTTGAGGTAATAAATAAATATAATAGAGACGTAATCACGAAATTAACAAAAAGTGCATTTGTCATGTATCCGGTTACCGGTTTTATCTTTCAATCGAGTAAATAATAAATTTTGGTTTTCTCAAAACTAGGTAAACCGTATACAATAATTCGCCCTCAGTCTTAAAACAGTAGTAGTATAGTTATAATAGATGAAAAGCCACTGGTGATGGACAGAAGTGTCGCTGGCATTCGTCTCGGTTCCATTAGCGATACACAGGAATAAGTCGTGAAGAAATAAAATTCTACTTATAGAAACTTTAAACTTGATAATTACACGTTACGGAATTCAAAGTTTACAACAATTTTTGTTTTTGTGTTTCACTCGATCCTAGGATCATAGTACGCAGCTTCACTGATATCTGCTTGCTTCGCGTACTCTTGACCCTGAAAAATATTATCTCGGTTATCGAGGTTCCTTCAATGAATCAACGAATATGTAAATGAATATTGTGGTAAATATTTACATCTTTAAAATTCATGTACATCTCTTCTGCCAGATGTACCGAAGGGAAAACGGCTCTAAGACTGCGCCGAACCGGAGGATTGGGGATTTCGTCGATGGCAGTCCATATGCACACATTTTCGGTTCTCTGAAGATATACAAAAAATTAGCTCGAGGCATTAAAAAAACGAAATAAGGTACAACGTTTTCTTTTCCACTAACCTCCATCGTAGTTTCCATGCTGATGACTGTGTTGCTGACAATCTCGCCGGTCTGATCGACTTCTAGGATAATCTTAGCTCCGTAGATCTCGGAGTCGTAGAGAATCTTCAAGAACCCGACGCCGATAGACTTCCAAACGTTTTCTTGAAAAGTCATCAGGTCTGCCCTTCCAACGAACATGATCGAGTGTTCCTCGTCCTCTTCGTCATCCTCTTCCTCGTCACCCTCGTCTTCCTGGTCATCTCCGTAACACTCCGTTAGGTCCGTTTCGTTGGTTGTCACTGGTAAGTAAAATAGAAAAAAATACTTAGTACGTAAAATAATTAACTCAGTAAAATAATTCCCCCAATGACAAACTCATTAACGCTCTGAAATAAATGCGAAGAACGTCATTAGCCGTCATTAACAAATGCGAAGAACATCGTTACCACGTGATTAATATAAAATGCACTCTATTATTCACACTCACCTTATTGATTAGTAAAACGAAATCTTAAAAGAGTGACCTCCGCCATGACACACAAAAAATCAAGAACATTGAGTAAAGCATTATATATACGTTTGCAATTTATTTGATTAAAAGCTAAATAGCAGTATAACAAAAAAATCATATTAGTTTGGCACTGTCAACAAGTTCTCCGAAGCATGTTGTACGCATTGCTTTAAGTTGCTAGTTATAACAAAAAGTCTTGTGTGAGCTGCATAAAAAAAATCTTAAAAACGAAAAACATTTCTAATAATTCAAATAATAAATCGTGCACGGAGATGCCAGATTGAGCGTGTGCCATCGACAGACTATACGTGATAAGCCACAAGCAGATAATCGCCTCGTCAATCGCTACCTTGTCCACTGGTTTGTCCATCGCGAATCTCTGCTTTCGCCTTCTCCACGGCTTCTTTGAATTGAATGGCTAGCTCGGGATTTTTGAATTTAACGGCGAGTTCCTCGACTGCGTAGGGTTCCTCTGCGTGATTAATACCAGCCCACATCCAAGCACGATCCGAGCTGTGTAGTGATCGGAGCTCCAGATCGGGGGTGACCAACAGGTTACAGACGACTTTATGAACTTGTTCTCGACGCAGGAGAAGACGGTATCTAGCACGCTCGGCGTGATACAGGAGCTTCATCTCACCCGTTCCACGCTCTTTCCATTCTTTCGTTTCCGACTCGTATCTGTACAGTTTCGCCCGATGACAAAATACTGAAAAGTAAAAAAAAAAGTTATTCATGTAATTAAATTTAATTAATTAATTTTTTTATAAAAAAAAATATTTTTTTTTATTTATATTTTTCTATTTTCTATCGTTCGCGATTGATCAGTAATTTAATTTCTTGAATACCTTGTGTTTAAGTTAGGTCTCACTACGTTTGTGTTTTATTCAGAATTCATGTTTTTTCTGTAGATGTCCCGTACAACTGATCGAAAACTAAACTTTAGTGAATTTATTTTACGAAATCGTCCTTTAATGTCAGAAGATGGCTTGTCCATGCTAAAGCCATCAAGAACACTACGGCATTAAAAATACTCTGAAAATTGGGAACTTGCTTATTGATTTCTCATCTTTTTCCCTCCATTCACAGCGCTTCTTCTATGAAAAGCTTCTTCTGCAATTTTTTTTAGGATTTGTGACAGAGGAAGCTTTATAGTAAATGAAGATACGGAGGCAAAAATGTACACTCGTCATGCCGAAGAATTATATTAAAAAAAAAAATTGACCATATTGGACAACAATTAAGCGCCCACCTTTTTCCTCCTCCTCCTCGCCAGTTCGGACCTCAATAGCATCGGGCAAAGGAATGATCGGCTCGAAGTGAGGATCGTATTCCTGTCCGGCGTCCTCCTCGTTCTCCTCCTCCGCCTCCTCATCCGCGGCGTTTTTCTTCGGCGTAACAGCAGCCGCGCTCTTAGAATTTTGCACGCCCGGAGAGGGCGTTGCTTTCGCGCCAAATACCGAAGTGCCGGCTCCGGCGAACGAGAAGTTTGGATCTGCGAAACGAATAAATCGATGAACAAACCATCCAGCAAAAGTACACAAGTGATATTTGCGAAATCAAAATAAAATTAACCTTTCGTGAAGGTTGGTTGTTCGGGACTCTGAGCGGCGAGATTCGAGAAGGTAACGGTATTGTCCACCGGCAAGAAGTTCGCGGAGCTCCTGATCTCTGACTGTTTATCGACGGAGTTTCCGTCCGCCGGATTTTCGTTGCTCGCCGGAGCGGCGTTGTTTCCAATCGCAGAGAGTGTTCCGAAGGATAATTTTGACGACAACTGATTCGACCCTCCACCAAAGATATTTGTGCCAGTGGCGACAGATTCGAAGCTCGGAGTCGTCGCGTTGATGCTGGACTTTCCGAAAACCGGTGCCGTCGAGGCCGTCGAAGTTCCAAAAGCTGGACTGTCGAAGGTCGGTGGCGCGAGTCCACTGAAACTAGGAGTAGTCGCGCTAGGCGCAATTGAAGCCGTAGGTTTCCCCGAGCCGCCAAAAATATTTTGGAAAGGCGACGCCAGAGTGTTCGCGGTCTCCCCGCCCGTAGTTTCAGACTGCAATTTTCCAGCGGCAGTTCCTCCGAACATCGTGGTACCGCTTGCCGGAGCACCACCGAAAATCGAAGTTTGCCCGAAAGTGGCGCCACCGAAGGGTGGCTGCATTCGTCCAGCGCCGAAATTCGTAGTCTCTTGGTTACTCGCGTTGCTCGGACTGCAGATACTCAAATTCTCGGCAGTGAAGGTGCTCGACGTGAAAGGACTACTCTTGGCGACCTGTTGACTGTTCACCGTCGGCGAAAACAGATTCGGCTTGCTGTCCTGATTTTGCGACAACGACGAGCCGAAGATGAAGCTCGTCGGTTTTTTGTCGGTTTTCGCCGAATCCTCGCTCGAATTGGTCGTAGCGAAGCCTTCCGAACGCGTGGCGAAGGATATCGTAGGTTTCTGAATAAATCCACTGCCGAAGATCAGCGAAGTCGTCGTTGCGGGCACGGAGGTTTCCTCCGGCTTCGCGCCGCTCGTCGGACTCGTCAATTTCGGTGGTGCGATTTTCGGCGTCATCGGTGACAACGAAGTTTTTGCACTATCGGCCTTTGGCTTTTCACTCGTACTTTCCGTGGAAGCCGACACATTGGAAACCTTGTCGGCTGGCTTGGACTTTGAGTCGTCGAAGAGGGGCACGTCGGGTTCTCTGCACCCAAGGCATCCGGGACAATCATCCTTTTGCTTGTAAGCGTAAAAGTTCTCGGGCAACTGAAGTTTCAGAGCCGCGGCTTTCTCGTCCGCGGTCACGCTGACCTCGTAGACGACCTGAATATCCTGGAGCGACGGAGTTTTCGTTAACTGCTGCTCGTCCTTGCTCGTCGGTTCCTCGACGACGTTCCTCGCTATTTTCAGAGCGTTATCGACGCTGCTCTTGAATTCCGCAGCGATCTCGGGAGTTTTGAAACGGCACGCGAGCTGAAGATGTTCTATGTCGCCCTCGCTGTAATCCGCCGCGTTCCACAGCCATGTCTTGTCGTCTTTGGGTTTCAACTCGAGATCGACGGGCACAACGTGATTGAGGCAGAGCTTCAGCGTCTGATCGCGTCTCATTACCATCCGCAATTTTTTTGTGACGTTGTGTCGCAAGAGTTTCACGTCACCGAGACCGCGTTCCTTCCATTCTTTGGCGGTCGCGTCGTATCTGAACAATTTCGCTCGGTGTGTGTAAACGATCTCCTCGTCCTCCTCGCCGGTTTTCACGTCGACTTTGTCGGGCAGCGGGATTACCGGTGCGAAGTAGACGTCCTCGCTCTCGGCGACTTCGTCCTCGCTCGCTTCGCCCCGTCCTCCGGGACCACCTGGCGATTTTATCGGAGATTTTGATGAAAATTGAAAATCGAATGATTTTCCGGGTGAGCCAAAAGCAAAGTTACCTTCGGTGTTCGGCGGTGTGCTCGGTCGTTGAGGAATTCCAAACACGAAGTCTGTGCTCGGCTGACCCGAGGGTTTCGCGGAAGTGCCGAAGATCGAAAGCGTCTTTCCGGTATCACCGGCCGCTTTGTCGTCCGCCGATGGCATCTTGAAGGTGAATCCACTCGCCGAAGTCTCCTTGGCAGCGGCTTGAGGAATACCGAACGAGAATGTCGGCGTCGAAGCGGACGCGCTGACGCTCGAATTGAAGCCGGCGTTCTTCGATTTAGCCGGGATCGAGGGATCCTTTGGAGCTTCGCACGCGGCGCAGTAATTCGTCGATTCGCTGTTACGCAAGAGGCAGCCCTGACACTCCCAGGATCCGGCCTGCGGCTTGAACATCTCGGAGAGCGGCGCCGGAGCTTGCTGGGGCGTCGAGGCGGGAGTGGTCGGCATGCCGAATGTGAAACCTCCCGTTTGATTCGACGAATTTGTTTTAACATCGAAGCCAGGGGTTTTCGGCTTCGGCGGCATGGTCGGATCTTTGGGGGTGTCGCAAGCTACGCAGTAAGAATTCTCCCGAGTGTTTCTTATGTAGCAGCTCTGACACTCCCACGATTCCGGCTGGGGCTTGAATTGCGTCCAGAGCGACGACTTTTCCGGTACCGCTTCGAATTGATTGTTCGTTTTCGCGACACCCGGAGGCTCCGCCTCGCAGGCGACGCATTTATCGGCAGTGCCGTCGTTTCGCGTGTAGCACATCGGGCACTCCCACGAACCCGTCGCCGGCTTGAACATCTCGGCCAGCGGCGCGTTCGCCAGAGGTTTTTTCACCACCAGTTTAACTTGGCGAACATCCTTCGATTTGCCGTCCGCGCGCTGACCGCTCGTTATCAAACGATCGCCGGTCAAGTTCCTCTGCAGAGCGACGATCTCGTTCATGAATTCCGACGCTTGACCCGCGGTCTCGAACAGAACAGCGATATTCTCGGTCTTTCCAGTGGTCTTGCCATGTGAGACCCAGGTTATCACGTTGTTGGTGCCGATAAGCGGCGAGAATTTCGTCGACGCTATGAGCTGCTCGTTGTAGAACACCTTGTTGTTCTCGTCGCGTCTTATGAACAAACGAACTTTTTCGTTCTTAGGCTCGACGATGATTTTTACAGTGCCTGAGCCTCGATTCTTCCACTGCGTGCCGTCGACGCTGCAACGACTGAGATTCGCTTTTTTCTCGTAGACGATGCATTCGCCCTCGTCGTTGAGAGTCGCGACGATTTCCGGTATCTCATCGGTGGTTTTCGGCTCGTTGGAGGCCACTGCCAATTCAGCAGGTGCGGGAGCGTGCGGACGCCTCAGAGAGGATCGCGACGCCGACTGGGCGGCCGGCGAGACGGTCTGCGCTGGTTTCGTGGTCCCGAAGTTTGGTGTCTTGACGAACGAGAAACCGCCGGTTTGGGCGGGTGGCTCGGAGCTCGTTGTCTTGGTGAACGAGAAACCGGCGAAGGGACTGGGCTTCGGTGCTTCCTCGCTTTTCGATGTTTTCAGCGGTTCCGGGGTTACGGGTTTTTGTATTATGGGCGTTGAGGTGAACGAGAAACCACCGACTACCATAGAATCCGTTTTCGTCTCGGTCTTCGCTTCCTTCTCATTCTTCGCCTCCTTCGGCACGAATGGTTTAGCCGGTGAGACCGGCACGCTGGTCTTGGCCTTGTCGAAGCTCTCCTTGAATGCCCGAGCTTCCTCGACGTACTTGAATTTTATACACAATTTTTCAAGCTTAACTTCCTCGTCGGCGAAATCGTTCGCCACCCAGATCCAAGCTCTCTCGTTGTTCATCATCGTCGTAAGCTCCATGTCCGGTGTCAGCATGTGATTGGCGCAGATCTTCAGAACCTGCTCCCGTCGCATTACCAGTCTCACCTTTCCCTCGTCGTTTCGCAGCAATTTAACGTTACCGACGCCGCGCTCCTTCCACTCCTTGTCGGACCACCTGTAGAGCTTGGCTCGAGCGCAGAACAGCGAAGTCTCGTCCTCCTCGCCGGTCGTTACTTTTACCTCGGCCGGCAGAGGTATCACCGGAACGAAATCAGGCAACGGATCGTGCTCCAATTCCGCGCTCTCGCTGGAATAATTTTGTATGCTCGTCGACAGTACGCTACCGTTCTTGCATACGATTCTCTCCTGTTCGGCCACCGTCGCGGATATCGTGTTCGTGATCGTCGCCGACAGCGGCGGAAGATTGACCGTCGTCGGTATTGTTGCCTGCGACGGCATGGAAATTTGATAACTGTGCGGAGCGGTGCTCGTGGCCGTCGTTGTCACGACGTTGCTCATGCCGCCGGCTCTGTACTGGGCGGGAATCGTGACGCTCAAAGTAGGCTGGACAGTGGGTACCGTAGTCGGCAGAGTATCCGAAGTTGTGATAACGACGTTGACCGGTGGTGCTCTGTTGACCGGTAAATCCTTGGCGATCGGGACCGACTGCACTGGCACATCCTTCGCTGGAATCTCGTTTCTCGTTATGTCGAAATGTTGAAGCTGCATCGAGAGCTGAGGTGCTTGAATAGATGTTGGCATAGATGGTTGTTGTTGCTGCTGCTGCTGCTGCTGTAGTTGTTGCTGCTGCTGTTGTTGTTGCTGCTGCTGTTGTTGTTGTTGCTGCTGTTGCTGCTGTTGCTGCTGCGGTACGAGATCCGTCAATTGATTCAACAGACGCGTTGTAAACATACCCTGAATGTTTTCAGTGATTTTGGGCATGCCGCCGAGACTCGGATCCATCGGAGGACGAGGGTAGAGAGCTGGCATCTGAAAAACTCCTGGGGGATAAAGCGAAGGTATGTGTTGAGCGTGTGGCTCCGTGAATGGTACCGCACCGCTGTAGTAGCCCTGGAAAGTTCCGGGCTGCGGATAAACCATAGGTCCGACGAACGGGCGACATCCATGTCCTTGCTGCTGGCCGAATAGATTCGGGGGTATCTGAGGAGGCGCAGCCACTGGAGGAGGAGCGGTGCTGTAAGTCAAGTCGGTATAATCCTCATCTCCAAGAACGTAGAGATCCTCGTCGAAATTGTTTCGAGTCACGCTGACGGATCTAGCGCGCTGCGGCTGCTGCTGTTGTTTGGTTTGATTCTCCTTGCGCAATTCGGCAAATTGCTTCTGCAAATCCTCGATCTTGTCGTGCATAGATTTGGTAGTCTCGACGAGAGATTTGTTCGTTTCGAGCAGTGTTTTGTTCTGCTCTAGGATTGTCTGCAGCAGATTGTCCTTCGAGTAGACTAACTGACGGATCTGAGCGTCCAGACGTTCCGGACTTGGACGAGCCTCCTGTTGCTGTAACAATTCAAGTTTCTGTAAACCGCGTAGCGACGATGAATCGAGGAAACAAGGCTTTCGGATAAAATTGCTATAACCCAATTTACCAATTGAGTTTCGCAGTTTCCAAATTGTATGAAATTTTTTATTAAAAAAAGAATGGCTTGACCCCATGCCCGTAGAATCGAACTTTGATTTTTAGACGACGCAAATAACTGCAAGATTTGTAGGTAACGGATTTGGACAAAACATTTTTTAGTTAGAAACGACTGACGTTTTTATCAATAAAATAAAAAAAAGCTTCCTCTGTGAGGAAGCAAAAAATTAAGGAAAATATTTGCAACTTTTGTATGCAGCTTGGCATATGAAATTCCAGGAACGAATGTGTGAAATTCATTTATAAGCTTTCATGATTATCGTCATTGTTGTTTATTACTCACCACGCTTTTTCTTGTCAATTCAAGGATATCCTGGTGTGGAAGGCGGCACGGAGTACTGGCCTGCTTCGGTGTACGATGCGTATTCCTCTGAGGGGTCCCGAGCATCGGGATTGTACTTCCCAAACCAGTGAATGAATTTTGATTGACAGGTTGTTCGCCGCTGTGAGCCGAGGAAAAGCTTTCTTCCGACATCGCATCGCAGTCGTTTCTGTTCGCTGCGTTCGCAATAATTAAATCATGATAATTATACACCAATCGTAGGATATGGACAGGCAATTACTAAAATTGAGTGAGAAACCATTTTCATCTCGTTATTATATTTACAGTCACCTCGCCACAGATCAGGATCGATTCTTCTCAAATCGTTCTCTATATCCGCTATCCGACTACCAAGCTCCGAGTTCAGAGGATGCTTCGGATTCATTCCGGGGCTTCTCAGACGATCCAACGTCAGATAATAGCAGCCTCGGGCTTTACCCAGAGTCGTTACGTGCTGAGATCTCATCGCCGATGTCAAACTCTCCTTCGGCACTGTGCTCACCAACTCGTCCGCGAGACTCTTGTAAATCTAGAACAAAACGATAAAATAACAATTTTAGATTCGTCCTCGAGCAAAATTGCCAACGAGCTAAATTCCTTAATAAAATTTTATATTTATAAATTTCAGATCATCCCTTAAACTCAATTATAAAATAATAAATAACACAACATTATGTATAGTTAAATATTATATTGAAACGAAATATTTTGACGACTCACTTCTCCTTGCATGAATGAGGCTTCAGGACATTTTAGAGCCTGCAAAGCTTCGATAGCTTGCTCGTGCTGTTTGTCACGGATGTATCTCTGTGCTAGAAGCAACCTGCCTTCTTCAAGAGCGTTAGTAAGCTCAATATTATTCATTTCCTTCCTAAAATAAAAAATATCGTAGTGCTTTATTGCAGGTACGATTATACGCAATAGCCAAGAGAACAAGCTTATCGGCTTACCCTTGATAGTCGAACATTTTTGTACTTGTTGTACGGATCGCCTGATTGTTCAGCAACCTCTCGAGAAGCGGTACAACCGCTGACCAGTATAGCTCGCATCTCGCCTCCACGAACGGTAGATCGGGATGATTCTTATCTTTTTCTTTCAGCAATTTAGCCTGAATAATGCAAAAGTGTAACAAATCATGTAGACTGAAAACTAAATCGTCTAATTATAATTTTACGATACAAATTTGTTTGTTGACTTGAAGTTGTAAATATCTATACATAAATTGGGGCTGTACAGATAGGCCGGCCTAGCCGGCTAGAGCATCTTATCAGGCTACTGCTTTTTATAGTTTGGCCGGCTAAGCTATACAGTCCTGGCATTTTTTGACGATTTTTTTTTTTTCAACGATCTGCCGGCCGTTTTGGCCGAAAGTACAGTGCGACATTAAGGGGCTCGATTTTATACACGAAATTATGCACACTTTTATGCACTTGACCGTCTAAAATAGCTTGGGCATCTAAAATAGCTTGGCCGGCGAAAACGGATTAGCTGGCTAAAATAGTTTAGCCGGCTAAGACAGCTTAGCCGGCCAAAGTATAAAATCTATTAACCAGATAAGATATTTTAGCCGGCTAGGCCGGCCTATCTGTACAGCCCTAACATGAATTATAATCGTGCAGGGTGAATAGACATAAATGATTTTGAAAAATAAATATCTAATACTGTTTTACGTACTCTATGATGGAATATCCGTGCTAGATGAACCAGTATTGCCGGATGCAAACCGTGATTTCCGATGCATCGAACGACTTCCAAACCCCGTTGAAGATCCTGTCTTATTTCGCCCAAATCACCGGAAATACCGTCCTGCTTCAGATATATCTTGTACGCCGAAGCCCACCTGCGAACGTACGCGTAATTATCGTTTTATTCTTGATTGTTAAACAATAAATACATCCAAATGTTAAGGAGGATTTAGCGTCGTTACAATAGTGACAAGTTCTTTGTGATGTATCACCCTTGAGATAAAGATGGAATCGAATTGAAAAACGAAAAAGAAATCCATGCAGCCGTCGAGTAGAAAAATTCGCATTTTTAGGTACTTACAATTAATACTTTGCACAACCGATGGTTGAAATTTTATTGCCCAATCTTTAGAATTTAGAGTTACGTTTTCATACACGCGATATCGAAAGAAATAAAAGTTCGATTGACTTAACAATTAAGATGAACTTTGTTAATATTATTGAAGAATGTATGTACACTCGTTTACGATATCTTAATCATGCTTTAATAACAGATCTTTAACTGTAGACATTTTTTCTCATTCTTCTAATTTCTCGATTTTTTCCTGCGGATACTCTTATCTATACTATACATTTATAAGACAATATCTGCCTTCTGAAAAATGTCCTATGCTGTAGAACTACAATAGACTCTCTCAACACACTGTACGTAAAATTTATATTTGACTTTACATCACGACTAAGCGCTGAAACCTCCTTAAGTAGTAACGAGATATTTTTCGAAGTGAAAAGTCTCCGATAATAAATGATACCCACCACTTTTCTTGAGTAGAGGTGCAAAGAGTATTGGTGATGTCTGCCGGCAAAGTCGGCAGTCTGTCAGGGCTCAAGAACCCACTTCGCTGATGTTCCTCAATAACCATAGAGGCGCACAACACTGTTGCACAATCATACGTATACAGTCATACAAAAAATTGTTGTACCGCATAAAATTGAAAAATTCTATTAGTGTAATTCATAAAAATCCTTGGTAAAAGATTGTAATCGCCGTAAATTAAAAAAAAATATATATGCAACAAAAGACTTGACAAATTAATAGCCAGTTGTTCACGATTCGTACCCATCTCACATCATCTCTTCATCGATTCAGACACTGTTTAGAATTTTTTTTTCCATTCAGACGTTACACGTGCTCGTTATACAAATCGTCTACGTTCGAGATTAAGAAAATGATTTTGTACCGCAAGTTCAACAGATATTTACGATCAGGGCGAGGCGATCATTCATTAACTTTCGCACACTCACCGGCTCCTGGACGACTCGCAGGATTCATTTACCAAGGTGGTACGTTACAAATTTTTACACACTGACCTGCGGCATTGAGGAATGCATCGATGTCGAGCTGACCCAGACTGTCCGGCGCCGCTTGGCTAAGATTGAAGACTGATATTTGCAAATCCGGAAACACGTGACAGTACTGATGTGGATGAGGACCGGAATCGTCGTAGTTGGTGCTGCGGTTGTTGCGCGGCCTGTTCAGAATACCGAGCCATACGTGATGATGGAGGGAGGCTGGCCACACTTCTTCCGCAACTGCAAGGAAAGATTATGTGAAGCAATTATTGCTCGACAGAGAGCAGATTTGTATACGAGTTCGTATGTCGTCTTAGAGATCTCATTACGGTACAAAAAATGACGGCCCTCAAATCAACTGCAGAAGTCTGTAATATTTTTAAAAAATGTAAAACTAAAAACGGAAATAAAACACATCATCCTGTATAATAATTTGTCGAATACAATTTACAAAGCTTTCCCCGCTATGGACAATAGAAACAAACTTTTCCTGTAGCTCAAATTTGTAAGACTTGGAAATGAACATTAAATCCTGGGAATTACAAGTCCGTCTTCCACCATCGATCTATTGAAACAATACCGTAAGAGAAATAATATAAATCAAGGTAAGTTTCGTGCATCCGCCGAACATTGTACATCCATAGAAGGAATGAGACAGTTGGTAAAATCCGACAGCAGCTTGCTAACGATAAATATTAGACGATCGTAAATATACATTAACATGCGATCGACCTACCTTGGTCGTACAGTTTTAGTTCTGTCGCAGAGCATACACGAAGCGGTGGATTTGGAGACGTATGATTAGCGAAATACGAAGTGGAGATGTGAGCTTTGCTCACAAAGATTCGCTGATAGATGCGCTCCCTCCAAGAGCCGACACAGAACTTGTCGATTTTATCCATAAGCCTTTTGGTATCGTCCCTGGCGTAATCCTGAAGCACGTGACCGGCTTGGCTGCATCTGTAGGATCCTTCGCGACGCCATAGCTGAATTTGCGCCTTGGTTTGATCTTTGAGCTTCAATGCCCACGGTGCCGTGGTATCGAAAGGCGCGACGTGCATTGCCGTTAGCAAAAGTGGCGCGCACAATCTTCCAGCGTCGCTCCAGCTACCCTGCTCGCGTTTCGTCTTTCTCAGCAACAAACACGCCAGATGATAGTGCAACTGGCCCCACATGTGGTTGAACATGTGATCGGCGAAAGTCGCGGTGTTCGGGAAATTTTGAAGCTTCGCCTCCGTAAGTGCCTGATCGAAACTGTCGAAAAAAAGAAAATCAAATTAAACAGTTCATTACACAAGCTTTGAAAAACTGATTGATATTAACAAAGCCGAGTTTGCAGTAATCCGGTAATTGTTAAATCAGACTTAGATAAACTCGATATCTTGGATGCTAGTGGAGAGCTGGCCAAAGAATATTAACTAAGGAGATGAGAAACGCAAGGTATGTCACATAAAAAAAAAAAAAAAATTGTAGTTACGATGCGTAAGCCGAACACTTAGACAACTACGGTGACGGCTTTAAAATCGTACCGACTTGATTTCGCATGATATCCACATTCACCGTGTCAAGAGAGTTTTTGAAACGAATCCGGCACAAATCATGCGCAATGATCCTGGTTGGCCCTCGAATTTTTCTCAATTTTTTAAAACAAAATTGAAAAAGTTATCGCGTATCAGCACAGGTAATTTTTTTTTTCGATTCAGCTAACGCTCGCCATCAGGTTCCCAGTCTACACCAAAATATTATCGTGCTTTTGTTAAAAACTAGACATCCTACTGATATCCTCAAAACGTTAACTATTTTGCGGACATAGTGATCCACGAATTGAGGCAATAGCCAACATGTAAAAAAACGTTATCTTGGAAGCTTAACTAACAACAGTTCGAATCGTAACTGCAAATTTTATCGAATATTGTTCGTAGAACCGTTTAAAATGTGAACAAATTCAGAGATTTAAAAAAAGTGATAGAGTGTCTTCGACCTACTTGAAAACAGCCTGTGCAGCTTCCGACACAGTTTTCTTGAGTACATGACCCTGCTCTTTGAGCGACAGAGTCGCGTATCTCTCCAACGACGAGACGTACAGTATCCAAAAGGTCCATTTTTGTTGGCGCACTTCCTTGCACTTCGTCAGAAGATCGCACAGCGCCTCGTACCAAGCTACACTGTCCCTGTGCGCGTGGGTAGACTCGACTTCCAGCGCGTGTTTGTACGCGTCGTCCAGTCTGCTCTTGTCCATGTAATATTTCAATAGCTTAACGCGCAGCTGCACGTCCGATGGTCTTGCCGACAGTTCAGCTGGAAAAAATAATTCAAAAAAATGTATTATTTTCTACACTCAATTGTAAAGCACGACGAATTTAATGCATTTTTTTCGAACGTCCAAATAATATCTTTGAAAAGATCATATCAATGGTCTAACTACAGAAGGACACATGTGCTACGGTTATACAGAGCCTGTATGGCCTTATGGTCTCAAATCACCGATTGTGCATAAATTTGTTGTTTACCAGCTATCAGCGCTTCCAAGTCTTCACCCCCGTTGTTGGGTCTGTCAACGGTCAGAATCTTCTCCTTCAACTGGAATACCGTAGGATGATGAGGAAACTTAGCATCCGCTCTGTCCACCCAATACTTGACTCTGTTGATGTCCAGCGCTACATCCATATCGGCCAAGAGTTCGCATACTGAAGAACATAATATAATATAAATAAATAATTACATAATGATAATAATATCATTTTCTAGTGAAATCTCTAACGTATGCTATGTATTATGATTGAAATACTACTTATATATGTAAAAGAACGATGTCCATTAATGAAATAAATAAATAAATAAATAATGATATATAATTGTCATAAACAATCATAACAACTTAAAAGAATGCCTCCACCAGTTCAACGTTTCGTTGCATCACCTTTCAATACGAGATCATCTTGTCTCGACTCGATTTCCAATGACTGTTTGTATTGAGCTAATGCAGATTCTTTCTGTCCCAATGCCTCATAGATTTCGCCGAGAAGCTTGTGAGGTCCAGCTTGATCTCCCTTCATCTCCAGGTAGCAAGAAACATACCGTCTGGCCGACTCGTAGTCCTGGACTTGAAAATACAGCTTTGCTACGTTGTAACATCTCAGAGTTCTCTGTGAATTGGATACCAAAATAGGTGAAACACAGAAAAATATTGCGATGTTTGGAAATAAAAAAAAAGTGTCGAGGTGACCTTTGCAAGGTCCGTACAAACACGGGCCGGGGAGGGGGGAAGTGAGTGAAATTTTCGAAACAACGTTTTCTACACGATATTTCCTTGAAACGATGTTTTAATTATCGATAGTT
This sequence comes from Stenichneumon culpator, assembly GCA_964017025.1. Lineage (NCBI taxonomy): Eukaryota > Metazoa > Arthropoda > Insecta > Hymenoptera > Ichneumonidae > Stenichneumon > Stenichneumon culpator. Next base: position 9,837,334 of record OZ024779.1, on the reverse strand, counting down.
GATAATCGCGAGAAATCGTGGAAATCTACGAAATCATAATGGGACGCGGAAAAAAGGTTATCAACGTTGAAAGCCGGCTCATTCGCCGTCTCCCGCGGCCGCACAGCCTCGTTCCCGTGTGCGCGCCAAATTAACCTTACCTCGTTCTCGTCCTTCACCTTACGAAAGAGCTCCTGCACATGGCGATCGACCGAATGTTTTGTCCGAAACATCTTCGTAGTCTCGCGACGACTTTTTTTTCCGATGTATTAATTCACCATCCACATTGATTTAAAAAAAAAAAGCTTCGATACTGTGTCGTGTCTCTGGCCAAACTCGATCGCGAAACTTTATTCGCGTCCCCTCGCTTTTACGAAATGACACGGTAACGCGTAGTGAAAAAACCCAGCCTCAACGCCACTGCCTTCTCTACTTTTCTCTCACCTCAAAACCCCCTCCCCTTGCGGCTCGTGTTCCACGATATTCAAACCGCGTTGCCCGTTGATTATATATTTATACGATTATTATTATCCGTGCACCGAACAGTGCTGCCAGCCTCTATCTTGGCGGGTTTGTGCCAATCGACATATTTCACATAGAAAACGATCGGTGAATTCTGTACATTTACTTTTTATTAATTCGAACATTTGAAAAACAAAAAAAGCATTGCCGGTTAATTAAGATTCAATCGATGCGTGATTGATTCGTGGTCACAATAATTTTATTCGAACGGTCGTTCGTCACTCGTTTGGCTAATTAAATAAACCCACATACCGGCTACCATTGGTGGTACTGGATGCATGCTGCGAAGTTTGCCGGCCAAATCATAAAATTCTTTATTGCCAAATCGTCGATGACTCGTTCGGCAATCAGTGTGTCGTGTTATTGTGTTATATTCTATCATGTTTTCTATTAATAATTTTCGATAAATAATGTCTGCACTTATGTTTTGCCTTAAGAATGATTTCAGCGGCAAATTTCACACCGTACATCCGTCCCCAGATTAAACTTCCTATGCAAGTTTTATGTGTATTTGTAATATTCCGGTAATCTGTATTTCAAAAAATGTCAAATTAAAAAATGTAGTTGATGCAGTTTTCAAAAAAAGTTGAACACAAAAATCGTAGGTTTTTTTTGTGGTTCTTGTGAATCATTAGGAAACAAACATCAGGAACGCTGTAAAAGTCGACATTGCGCGAATATCTTTATTATTCCTGGAGTCACTAAAAACAGAGGCAAAAGTTCCCTAACTTTTCACTAGGTTCATTGCAAACATACTCTTGCATGCTAGAGTATCGTTCAATCTCTGTTTAACTGGAGGCAAAGAAGAACAGAACGATTTCCAAGTTTTTCCTGCCCGGTGACCACCATGTTACTTTATAATTAAATTTTAACCCTTTATTAGCCACACCTCTATCCCCACTCTTAGGTGCTACCATAGTATCGCGGGACCCCTACTCCGCGACCATTAGCCCCGTTTCGGGCAGCGTGACTTATAAAGGGTTCCATTGTACGTTCTTTTTTTTAAATTTAATCGACATCGTTTTGCAGAACTCGGTGTTTCTTTTTCCGAATCGTATTGCTTTCGAATCGAATATGGCTTCATCGTCAACAGAACTAAAGAAAATAGAAAAAAGGCTACTTATAATTACCGGTCATATGACCAATTATTTCCGTGACACACGTCCGATCGCGAATGTTTCGAAACGCGAGCGACGAGTTATGATCTGGCTCTGGATGATATTCGGTTTTTTTCTATTTCACAAATTGCCCAAAGATCTGCAGACTTATCTGACCAATAATATATTCGCCGGGACAAGCACATGTTTCTGCTCGAGTTCCCGAAGTAATGAAAAGCTGCAGAGTCAACGTAAAAAGTATTCGATGCAAGGACCACAGCCGAGTGTTTGTGTTCTGCACTACAGTCAGAATTTTCTGGTCCTCGAGAAACCTTACGACATGGTGATAAACAGCAACGATGACGAAAATAAGGTATATCGGATTCTATTGCAGTTTTATCGAGAACAAAAAAAAAAAAATGAGTTCATATTTTTGCGTTTCACAGTACACTCTGCAAATGGAGATTCGAAGGCTCTTTCCAGCTCTGGTGAATCCCAAGCTACGTCATGAGTTTCACTTTGTGCACAGACTGGATTTTGCTACCAGCGGTGTTATTTGTGTCGCTCTGACAAAACAGTCGGCTAGAGAAGCTTCGGCAGCTTTTGAGAAGAGACTCGCTAAAAAGTATTACCTGGCATTGGTTCATGGACATGTCGAGGAGGATAGCATGGTAATTGAAAAATCTGTGGGTCAGTGCTCAAAAACAGTAATTGCATGAACATAGAAATAAGCTGAACCTAGTGAGCAGTAGTTAAAGATCGCCAAGATCCTAAGGCGATGTGAAACTATGAGCTACAATTAATTTATTTTCAAAATATTCAATTTTATTCAAACATCTTCAAGAAAAATAGGCTTGAAGTTTCGAGATAAGAGTGTCTGTATTCAGACCTACCTGATGCGATATGAAAAATTTGCTCTACAACTCGATCCATGCTCAATCAGCAACAAATCTAATTCCCCATTTCCGAAAGTACTAAGATTCTGGACAAAAACAATTTAGACTTTCTTTGTTCATGAACAGATAGATGAAAATGTAATTTGCTGATGTGCCAAATCTTCAGAGACTCAACAAAAATCGGGAAGGCAATTGATAACCGCAGCCTTTCACATGCCCTTAAGAGCATGTGAAACACTATGGAGAGCAAGAGAGATAGCATTAGTGGCACTCTCGGCCAAGCGAGAGAGACTGGCTTAAAATGTGTTTCACATGCTCTTAAGAGTATGTGGAATTCCTTTGTCCCCATCCAATTCGAGCTCATTCTGTATGAAAAACTGTCATCAAAGTTTTTCACAGGTGCTGGCATATGTGTAATTGGATGAAACAAATAAGTTTCATCCAATGCTGACGTAATTTCCACTTCCCATGAGACTTATCATTTGACAGTAAATGCCAGCACATGTAAAAAAGGTTGATTACAGTTTTTATTACCGACCGCGATATTTGACATACTCTTAAGAGGATGTGAAACACGTCCTCAACGTGTCCCTCTCATTCCGCCGAGAGCGCCACTGCTGCTATCTCTCTCGCACTCTATAGTGTTTCACATGCTCTTAAAAGCATGTGCAATATCGCGGTCGGTAATAAAAACTGTACACAACTTTTCTCACGGATTCTGGTATTCACGATCAAAAGAAAAATGATCGAAGGGACGACGATATTCGCTTTTAACGTGACTTTTCTTTTGACCGTACATGCCAGTGCCTACGTATAAGGCTATTAGTGGTTTCGTCAAAAATACGAATGATGGAGATCGAAACGCGAAAAGATGCTAATCTTCGATGATTTTATTGTTTTATTCTCGAAGGACTTTTACGTTTTTCCAATCGAATGAAAATAATGAATTAATTATTCGTTACCTACTAATTAAGTAATTCATTGATAACTTCTTTTTGTGACGTGAATTACCATTCTCACTCATCGCATATTGCTCGTCTTTAGCGTCTAGAAATTTTTCGACAATTTCGTTAATGGATAAGTTGCAGGCGAAGATCCGAGAGAGAAAGATGGAAATCGAAAAATGTGTACGGATGACGATAGTCTGTGCGAAAAGCCTCGGGAGTGCCGCACAGCTTTGTTGGTACTCGGACGCGGGCTGAGAAATGGCAAGCCAGCTACGAAAGTATTACTGAAGCCTGGAACCGGAAGAAGACATCAGTTGCGCGTTCACTGTCTTCATATCGGGCACACGATTGTCGGCGATTACACGTACAGCGAGAGAAAGGATTGCGAGCCTCACAGGACGTTCCTACATTCCTTCAGACTTATTATCGACAGCGAGATCGAACGGATAGACGTACGGACGAATGATCCGTTCACGGAGTCCGACCCACGGAATCAATGGATAGCGACGAACTGTATCAGAACAATCGACGATGACGTTTTTACAGAAATAGATCAATTATTATAAAAAAAAGAAAGTTGTTCGTATATTTTTAATAATTTCACAGCCCTATTATTCCCGACTGTCGTATCTCGAATGGTACCGATTTTCGTGGCAAATACGGTGATTCCCTGACATGCAAAGCGCGACGATCACCGCTCTTGACCAAACAAAATGAATTCGTGATTAAACTGTTCCAAGTTATTCCCAACGTTGGTAAATTTCCGTTACAAGCGTTTGCCGAATCTTTGTTATCGACTGCCGCCGAAACCTAAAGGGACAATTTTATTGTTAAAAATCGTCGGTGAAATTATATTTCATTTTATTGCTGCAATCCATACATTAGTTACTGCTCACCTGATTTATGCAAACCGTGGACAATTCATAATTCCTACAGAGATTGTGCAGGTTTTGCCCGATTGATCGGAGACTCTTGGCTCTGCTTTTCAATTCGTAATCGCTGTACTCCACTCTGTAAGGGGCAGCTATCGAGTCTATCACCAACAGGCCGATCTTTTGCACCGCCATCAGGCGAGGAATTCTCTCTAAGAGACAACCCTCCAACTCGCTCTGTAAATAAGAAAACAAAAGTTCATGTAACCGTATGCAATCGGCTTTGTTTATCTGGTTAAAAGAATCATTACAATCGTGGAAACGTGCTCTACGTATATCTTGTCTCCACTCGCTCCATGGCTCTTCACGAGCTCAGAAGATTTCAACAGCTGCTGCAAGCGTCTCGTCGGGAAAATGGATTCGGTACAGATGTACACAGAAGCTGAAATTGGGTTTTCTTCATATTATTATTTTTTTCAAAATATTCTTATTTATTTGGTTATTTGTGTTGCAACGTTGATGCAACTAAACTGCTTTGCGGTGAGTTGAAATACTGCGGTCGATAATAAAAACTGTAATCTATTGTTTTTTACCGCGATGAAAACTTACGGGCAACCGCAAATGTGTAGCAGCTTCATCTGTCAATTGCACAGACGCTAGGAATTTAATTTCTCCCGAAAGATTTAGCAATTTTGAAAAAATCGGTTACCATTTTTATTATCTACCGCGACTGGATAGGGTCGGAGAGAGACCACGTCTCTTTTCAAATCACCTTGAGGTGATGGTAAATGCTTCAAATCACCTTGAGGTGATGGTAAATGTCCTCCCGCTCATCCGCCCCGCGCTCTGTCGGTAACGAATCGCATTCCCTATATTCTCCGATACTATTCGTATTTTGAACAGAAGCAAATTAGGTGTTCGTAATAAATGTAAATGTAAAGCATGAGAAACTAATTTTTTTTCAAAATATTAAAAGTCTCGAAGAAAATAGGGAAGACAATTTGATTACCGACAATGTCATTTCATATGTCTTTAATGCATAGATCGATGTGCCTTCTATATATAAACTTCAAAAAGCAAGAATATTTGCCTGTTCCCGGAAAGTCGTAAACACCTTGTAAGAAAATTGAGATCGGAAAATGCCATGTTATATTATTACTCGCACCAGTGGTAACTCAGTCGGTATGTGTCATCGACTCAATTGTATTTAAGATTATATTATACTATAGAAACTAGTTTTTTTTTCTCACCAGCTCCACAGCCTCCCTCGGACTCCGGTATTTGAACGGACAAGCAAAGCTGCAAAGCGTATTGTGTTTTTCCTGTACCGGCAGCCCCGTAAATTTGGGTTATTCCTCTTCGCGCGATCCCGCCTCCCAATGCACCGTCCAGAATCTTGCAACCGGTTGTCAGATACTGTTCACTGTCACGTAAACTTTCAGCAGTTTTCCACGTTACCATGTTTACATTCGTCGCGATATCTCAACTCTGTCTCTCGTCTAACTGGGCTTCCTGAAATTTCCAGCTATCGTTCAATTATTTAATTAAGTTTTTAATCAAATTTGATCTCGAGGTAAACGGAAAAAACCGATAAAACAGAATATTGACAGTCTGCCTAAAGTGGCTTCATGTAGGCCGAGCGCCAAGTGGTTTAGGACTCCGCCAAAAAAACTGGGTATGAGAACGCCCGGCGCCACAGTCGCGCAGTCAGCTCGGCCTTCGTCAGAATTGGTCCGAATATCGTTCCGAGGTTCTCCCCGAATCTGCTCGGTCTGTCTTACGTTCCCGATACTTTCGTATGTTTTACCGAATTGCCAGTACACCTTTCATTTTCATCGAATCGACGAATTTCTAAAGTCGTCATGGAAGACGAGTGGGGTAAGACAAATAAACTCGACTTTTTTTTCAGTCGACGTATTTGTTAGTTATGAATAATCGTGCAGCAGAATCACGAAACCATAACTCGGTGGGGGTGTTGGAATGTCTATTACAGATGCTGACAATATTGAGGCGAAATTCGAGCTTGCCATGAGATCGAACAAGTGGGAGGGCGAGGACGAGGAAGAAGACGTCAAGGTACGACTTTTTTTTTCGCCGATAAACTATCCCGCTTTTTTATTACAACATTTTCCGACACATACGGCCAACCCACCGCACGTCCTCATTGGCTTAACCTTTCAAGGAGCACATGCACGCCATGCTGAAAAATTTTCCCGTTATAAATTCATTTCTTTGCAGTCTTAAATTTTCGATCCGAAAGACGTTTTTTCTTTTTTTTTTTCTTCAATTTTCAAAGATTTGTAAAAAAATTAAAGTTTGGATAGTTTATTGACTTTTTTTTGAGGAGCAACAAAGCAGCCAGAAACAATGTTTGTTGATCTACGAAAGTGGAATAATTATGTTTTTTTTTTTTTTACCTGCGGTCATACAGGATAGCTGGGAAGACGTGGGAGAGGAGAAAAAAGATGTGGAGAAGCCAGCGGAAGCTCCAAAGGCGAAACCTAAGCCTAAGAAGAATTTAAATGAAAAGATCGAAGAGCGTGAGGTTTGTACAGAACCAGAGCTAGCAATGTTCGTTTCAATGTATTAATTTTTTTTAAATTAAACTTTATTAATTTTTATTAATTTTTATTAATTTTTATTAATTTTTATTTGTTAGTAAAAATAAAAATTATTATTAATAAAAATTAATTTGTAATTTTTATTAATTTTGTTTTTTCTTTTTTTCCTTGTAGAGAAAAGCGAAAGAAGAGGCGGAGAGGAAAGCAAAGGAAAAGGAAGAGGCTCTGACACCGGAAGAGAGGAGGGCCGAACTTGTAAGGAGACAGAGGTTGCAAGAGGAAGCTGATCTAAGGCTCGCCATGGAGACTTTTGGTTTGTCCAACCTTGTAGACTTTAGTCCCCGTAAACCCGCCAAAAGCGATAAGAAATAACCGGGCCTCCGGCCGACGTTCGAAACGGAAATTTTCGTCTTTTTCGCGACGCGCCCGCACGGTAACGCGACAAACGATAATTTCTCAATTTCGATTAAAACTCGTCAGCGGCGTTTCTGACCGAAGCACGACACGAGAGAAAAAATGCCTGTACTCGCCACGCGATCGCCAAAATCTTACGTCTGTTCGCGTTTTTTAATTTATCTATTAACATCTTTCCTTTTTTTTTTTTACAATTACCGTGCGATTCATGTCGTACGAATTGTAGTCGGGATATTACACGAATTTTTGTACTTTCATATTGAAGAAAAAAAAAAGAACAAATCGCTTGCGCGAAAGTGTAACGGATATTCAGAGAAAAAGTTGTTTTTTGAATAAATGTCAGTGCTTCAATCACATTATCAATGGTAAACTGATTGTTCATAGACGAGCGGATTGCTCCCGAGAAAATTTTTTGAAAGTAGATGAATCAACTCCCTGGCGTTCTCTGTTATCTAAATTTTATTTATTGTCTCTTTGATACGCTTGTGTTCCACCACGGTCGCGGTATTCTAATAATAATTGTTATAATTAATTGCACTGTCACTTGACGAAATTGCAGTAATTTTGCGACTACATTTGTTCGTTCTTGAGTCGAAGAGATCGTACGGTAACGTGCTATTACGGTCCGTAGTATCCGGGATATGAATAATTGAACATTTACTTTGGTCATAATGTCGAGTGTTTTCACCTCTAAACTGGAAGTCATAGGTCTCATGGCTATAATAGCTTAAGTTTCGACAAACTAAAATACCGAGACAAGAAAAAAGCTGTGAAATAATTTTTTGTAACATAGAACCCTTTATCGAAAGGACACATACAATTTATTATCACTGGGACAAATAATAAGATTTGAAAAAAGGAGAGATCGGCAATTGGTTGATATGTGAATGCAAACGGGTGTGACCCGCTTGACCGTTAATTTAATATTTAGATTCATAGATTTTTATAGTCATTAAATGTACGTCAGACGAAACATCGGATAAAATGTATGGAACCTCCCAATGTACTTAAAATTTGTATAATTGGCCATAAAGTGCGATTCTGAAACGTAATTGGAAATAAGTAGATTTTGCCGATTTCTATACGAAAGTTAGCGGGATCTTCGTGCGTGTCGATGTGACGGGGGCGAGTACACGCGATTATTATACAGTATTATAACGCTGACGACGATTGAACAATTGTTTGTACGTGGAAGAGATCGATCGAAGTATAAGCGATAACTGCCAGGCCTAAAATGGCTGAAAGGTCAAAGCCATATGGAGGAAGACAAAAAAAGAGACGCATTTCCGTCTATAATCCAGCCAGTAAGAGCTTTCGTTCAAACAAATTTGTCGACTTAATACTTTAATCTCGATGTAAGCTTTTGTTTTTTTTTTCGTATTAGCAATTTTTCGTAACAACGAAACGTTTGTAAACAATGACGTCAGGAACCGGTACCAGAGATAGATAGTATACGTTGTAACGCTTCAATCATATTGTCAATTTTACTACGAAAAAGAAAAAAAAAACAAAACAAAAATGGAATTAACTAAATAATGTTACTGTATTGTAATAAAAATGGCCATTTAACGCAAAACGAAAACAAACATTGTGTTCAAATCAGTTTTGTACTCTCCTTGTACTTTGTCGTTTTGACTCGTTGTTTCTGTATCGATCTCCCGTACTGTTCCTGGCTAGCGTTTGATACATAAAAAAAGTACTTTCTTGGTGGCGTCCGAAGAAAATTGATCGACAGTATTTTAAGTAAAGAAATAATATTTATTTGGAGGCGTGAAGGAGGCTTCGTGGCAGGTGTAGGAAACTATGATTACTAATTTTTGGATTTCGTATAGAGAAACATTCGTGGGCGATGGAGAAAGAAAAATGAAGCAATTAGAGTGGTTAAAACAATTTACTTTGTCGCAGCATTGCCCATCGAAGTTTTTGGAGTCGTTCATGAGAAAATAATTTCCGTATAATTTTTTTTTATTATTAACATATTGATGTCGACCTAAAATTCGGATGTGTATTTTGACCGTGTGCGAGCTTTTTTTTATTGAGTTATCGGTTTTGAAAATTGTTCACTACGGACTTTCGTTGGCCGCGGTTCCAGCAAGTCTCGCATGTGCTGTCGCTCAGTAGAAAAAAAAAACAAAAAGATAAATGCAATTGAAAACATTTAATTATTGAGAGTTAAAAAATAGCGATGGCAAAAACGTCGAATCAGATAACACGGTAAAAAAATCACCCAAGTTTCAGGTTTTTGAGAAGAACTTGGGTTTTCTCACAAGCAATACGTACATCGAAGACTTTCTCGATACCTGAATTTAGAAATTTCCGAAAACGATATGAAGTTGTTGAGCTTCCACATTGATGCGCTAATAGTTAAAAACATTGTAAGAGAGCTATTTTCTATTGATCAGGAACAAAAATCTTTACTTTGCCATACAAATTTTGTTGTCATTATAAAAAAAATGCTGTATTTTGCCACTCTGTGAACATTGCTCATCTAACTTTAACTTTCCTAACGTGCATATCAATTTATACTTATCTTGTTGTCATTTTTTAAAAGTAGTTGGAACGCGATAATTATCGCAGTGATTTTGTCGTAAAATTCACACCATTTTTACGCTCCGATAGATTCACACTATATTCAATATCAACTCTTTAGCTCGATAGCTCGATAATTGCACAAGCCAGAGAGTGATGCACAATATTTTCAACAAAATTAAAATCCCGCAATATTTCAGCCGCTGTTTGCAATTTGACGAAAATGCAAGTAAACTTCAGTTCGATAATACACAAAGACGTAGTTCAATTATGGAAATTTTCAATTTACGAGTTTAACTGACTCACATATTAATTCAGACATTTCCTTCCAATCGTGATTTTCCCGACGATTTTTAAACTGACGCAAAATACAAAAACAACTTTTTTTGGAAATGTATAAGTCAAATTAAATGAAACGTATAAAATAAAAAATTAAACAACGGTAATACACATTATTAATAAAAGATTGTAATGTTTAAATTGAAGGTGTGACGGAGGCATCGGGTCTGGACGCAATGACGCCGGACACTAAGGAGGAGTTCGATCAATTTTGCGAAGCCCTCGCCCAAAAGATCAACCTGTTCAACAAACACGCGGAATTTCCAGGATTCGCCGAGGAGCTCATAAATCGCATAGCGATTAATCGTTAGTGTTCCATGAAAACATTAAAAACAATAAAAAGTTAAGGTAACAATAGCCGAAACTGATCTTCATCGAAACTCTGTTGCAGTATCGTCGATCAGTCTTAAGAAGCTAAAAACAACACTGGAGAATCTGGCGATAGAGAAGCAAAAATTGGAGAAGGGCGACAAGGGAAAGAAGAAAGGAAAGGGCAAGGCGAAGCTGAAGATTGAAGGCGAGAATACTCACCTGACCGAGTACGATAGTTATGCATACGACAACGAATACGACGATTTCATGTAGCGGCCGTTAACTATTTTCCACCCTCTAGTCGGCTCGACAGACTTACACAGAACAATATCGATTAATAACAGTTATACAATTCAGAGACGAAGTTAACAAAAGTGCGTATACACACCCTTTTGTGCATCATGTAAGAGACGACGAAAGAACGAATACAAAAACAAAATAAAAAATTACCGCGTATTCCATCGACGCTAAAGAACTTGAATTATATCGAATCACCGCAGATGCTCGAACTAATTAACGATCGTTCGCGATGCATGTGCATATTCGTCGTTGTGGAAGATTATATAAAAAGAAAAACAAATCGAACGAGAGCGATCGAACATCGATATACTTCAGTGTATGAGAACTAACGTTATTCCCGATCAATCTAAATAGCAATTTTCTTCTCAAAATCTGTCACTACTTAAACGAGAACTTATAGGGAAAAAAATGAAAACGGTTATATATAAATTATACATATATAGCATTACGCTGTTTGACGAATAAAAAAGAATAACGTCGGCCTCAACGGGTCAGCTATTGGTTTTCAAATACGCAATTACTATTTCTAAATAAAGTTGAAATGACGGAATAACGATGTGATTCGATGGTACTTTATGTAAATTAAAAATTGCGGCGATCGGGATAGTGCGGTTGCGCGCTCTCATCGACGGCCCCTGTCCACCCGCAAGCAGCAATTCAGCCCTGACGTTGCATCGTGAAGCAGCAACAAGGGTGGGAAGGAAAGCTCAGGGGGGTGTGTGCGCGGGCGCAAGAGTGCGGGGCGTCGGAAATAGAGTTATACGGCGAGCTGAGAGGGTGGCTCGAGCAAAACGTGAATACAAGTCTCGTCGGGAGCTTCGGGGAAGTATAAGGCTATGAATGAAGACCAAACCTTGCCACTTGGAGGTAAATATTGTAATAACGAAGACATAATTTTTAACGTTTCCGATATGCATCGGAATTTTTGTGAATTTTTCGACGAGGGGCTCTCGACCGTACGAGCACCGTCGCGACGCTCTCTAGCGATTCCGAGACGCCACGACGTTCCGCAGTGTCCTAAACAATAATGTCATACGGTATCGATCGACCGCGAAATATTAGAGTGCGGCTTGGTGTCGGCAAACGTCAATTGGAGTTTTTTTTTTTTGGTTGTTAAATAATGTACATGTGAAATTAAAAAAAAAAATTTATAGATCGTAGCAGTGCTACTACTGTCAGTAATTCCGTGGCCAGGACCGACCGTCTTTAAGATATCATGCCCCCGAGATCGTGCCACAGTTGTTCGGCGAATCGTTCAGAAGGTGAGTCGAGTCTCCATGTGACTAGCACGCTTGGAAATTTTGGCCGACGTTTTATTATTATTATTATTATTTAATGTTTTAGAGATGGATACCAATACTAAAAAAGTATCAGGTAGAATTACCGTTGGAATGCCCGTTTCACGAGAGCCGGGACATATTTCATCCGCAACAAGCAGCGAAATTTCAACACAGGACTTCCCAGTGGACATGCGGACTGTGCGGCAAATCTTTCTACGCGGAGAAACATCTAGATGCCCACTTCGATAGCAGGCACAAGAGTAACGTTAATATGGTAAAGCGCCAATCAGTTGTACCCTCTTTACAATAACAAAAAAATTATATTTCATTGACGGAGTTTAAGTTGGAAAAAAAGTTTCACACATTTCTACACAAACAAACATTTTGGGGTGACTTTTTAATTTTTTTTATTTAATGAGGGCATTGAGCCTGTTTCATGAAAATTGCATACTGCTTTCAATTTATATTTATTTCAAATCACTGCAAATTTCAATGCGTTATATTGAATTTTCTGCTGAATTCCTGCCGATTCCTATATGAGCGAATTTGAGCTAGATTCCGGATGTTTGTATGTGTGTATATATACATGATGGATTCATAATTTTTAAATTCATACAACTCATGAACGACTTCAGCTAGTGGGTGGAAGTTTTGTAGACTAAACTTATCGCATCCCTTCATTCAGTGCATTTTTAAATGTTTTGAATATTTTGCAAAAATGTCGGAAGTAGTTCCGAATTTCCAGATTTTGTGAGACTTTCAATTTTTCCAATAACCATTCTAAACTGTACAGCTCGGTTAATTGTTGAGAGGTAGGGCTCGAATTTGGCAAGTGAGTTAACTGTGACTGAAAAATATTTCATATGAAATTTGGCAAAAATCGGTCGAAAACTTTAAATTTTATGGAATTTAGAAATTTTAGAGTTTACCCAAAATAACTATTGAGAGTTTCACGCTTGGAGAACTCGAGCTTTCGAGTCGAAGATTGGCACAAATCCCACAGTCAACACAGTGAAAGGAACACTGGAAACGTGTTTGATAAAAATTAGTCTAGCCGTTCGAATTTAATCAGTAACAGAATTTTTATGTAATAACACAATAACCGCCGCAGTGATTATTTGTTTCAGGCCGAAGACGCTGTCTGTCTAGCCAATTACTGCGACATAATGAGATGCGACGTCCTCGGGAGCGGCGATCTCGACAGTTCATTGATAGACGATCCGTCGGGTTCGTTGAACACCGATATACAAGTATGGCGCGAGAGTACGGACAGTCGAAGAAGTTCCTCGTTAACGTCGTGCGAGTGTCGTGAACTCGCGAGAATTTACGCGAGCGACAAGTCCGACATAATACCAGCGGTATCCACGTATCCGAGTAGTCAGCGGCATTGCAAGCGGGGAGGTGCGTTCGAGGGTGGCGATACAGGCTCGACGAGTGCAGCCGATGCCGGTCATTCGGCTGTGTCGGGTTCGAGCTCGTCGTCATCGACAACTTCGCCGTCGTCCTCGTCCACGTCGGCATCGTCGTCCGCGGCCTCGGCTTACGACATCAACAACGGTCCCGATAATGAGAGCTCAGCCTGCGACAATCCCGACGGCGAATCGAACGACGATGACGAAGCTAGCAATCTCGTCGAATCGTCGCTACCGGCCGCCGTCGACAAACGCGAAAGAAGCAAGGAATTTGAGATACGAAAGCTCAAGTCCAACTGCAAACCCGAGGAACTGCAGAAGCTCAAGCTCCAGTGCGAAGTTAGTTTTCGGTTATTGTAATTATATACCGGTCGTAGCGACACGAACGGATTCTAGACCGTGTGGCGAAGACAATTATAGACACACGTGTCACCGAAATAACTACCCACACTAAAATAAGATAGCTTATCGGTCGTAAAGCAGGAATCCTCGAAGGAATGGGGTCGATTAAAAGAGTCGTGATAGATGTATTTATTCCGATTATCCGACCCCCCTTGAATAGATCAAGCTGTAGGTATAAAAAGCGGAGAATGCTCTGGTCGTACATCTTACAATCGATCGTATTCTTATGCGAAATTCTATGAATCGCGAACTTAAAAAATCGTTGATTTTTTTTTGTCTATATTATTGGACATGATCGAATTTCTATTTATTTTGGTTTCCGCCTGTCGGGCTTGAAAAGTTATCCTGTCTATTTCATTTTTCTGATCACCGATCACACTCGAATATCGAATTGGTTTCATTGTTTATCTTGTCTTTTGGAAAGTTTAAGATTTTAATGGCGCAACTGCCTCGAAAACTAATAAAAAATTGTTTGACCACTGGGAGAAGCGAACGATCGGATGAACCAACTCTTCTCTCGAATAAATATACTTTTGCATGTCTAAAATTAGCATAATAGATGTTCTACGATTGCTTCAAAAAATAATAGGCAGAATTTGCAAGTCACTAACTGTACATTCATTGCAGATACTCGTTCGTGACTGCATCGCAGGACTCTTGGCTAATCTCTCTGTCAAAGACTTTCAAGAGATTGAAGGTACGATTTTTTTTATTTTATTTTTTTATATGTGTTGATTTATTATCTAATATGGACTTTCGCGGTAGGTGAACTGAACCGAGCAATCTGCTGGTACCTGAGCTGTGACAAATATTGGGAAGACTCGAGAAGACAGCCGCGACATACGCCCTGGTATCTGCTCATCATGTTTCTTCTCATATTATCTACTGGCATATCCGCCTGTTACTACGTCATCTCCTTACTTCTTAAGTGAGTACTGCATTTTCTAGCCGCCCACACGCACCGCTCATTCATTTTCATCAACTGAGTTTTGCTTTCTCGTAGAGAATGACATTTTTTTTTTTTAACAGATTTCACAGTAAAATATCGATGAATGAACGAAAGTGAGCGAAATAAATTAATTAGCAATTTGAAAGATGATACGACAAAGTGTTTTCAGTTCTGGAGATGACGGCGGTATCGACAGTAATGAAGAGAATCCAGATTTCAACGACGGTCCCGATCGGGGTTCGGGTTCGTTGTTGCATGATCCGGGTGGAGACGCGCGACTCGAGGATCATCGACGGCGAATCGAGATCGGCGAGGACAGACTGGTCGCAGCTACAGGAGAAATGCCGGATCATTACATATACGTCGCCTATCCGCCTGAACTTAAGCGTCGTCTACTGGAGAGGTACGTGTTAGTCACGAATTTTACGAAGCACCCGTTGCTCGACAATATGGCTCTGAACAATATGACTCAACATCGGCGTCGATCGTATTTCCAGTTGCTACAATAGAACGACGCGTTTGTAACGAGGTTCACTGCCGGATAACGAGGGCGAACAACCGAGGCGCGAAATTGATTATTTCGGCCGAACACCCGCACACACGCATCCACGCACATCCGAGATATCTAGGGCGATCACGTCCCTTGCTCGGGGCAATCGCGTGCAACGATTATAAGAGAAGGGTGGAATATTGCGAAAAAATACGGATTTATAATCCAACGGCTGAGCGGAAGATTGGCAGAATTGTAATTAAATATCAATTACATTTATTATCGCTATTATTATTTTTTAAATAATAATAACAATGATAATTTGTAATTAGCGATGTCTGGTACAAACTGTTAGGGCGGTCCGGACAAAAGATTTTTCTTTTCTATCTCAGCGATCGTAATGATACAAGCTTGTTTTGACGGAAAACTACTTCCCGAAAGATATCGGCCGAAAAGGAAAAATTTGTAGAATTCATTTGATTCATTTCTATGCAAGACATATTTCTTGACTTCTCATTTGCAAGAATAGACAAAATGCAAGCCCTCCATATTGGAATTAACACTTGACGAGGATAACGGTTTTTTGAGCCCAACAAATATTGACAAAAAATTAAAAATCTGTCGCTGCGTTGAGAGAAAACAATCCTCAAAACGCAGAAAATAAAACAATGATTCTCCTCACCGTAATATTCTTTCAAAATCCGAAAGAAAATCACAATTTTCTGTTTACTATGGACGAGAAAGTTGATAGAACGGTGTTTTAGTATTTTTAAAATTAAAAAACATACCATTGCATAAATGTGAATTGAAGGATCTCGAGATATTGAGCTTTTTTTAAATTGTCGAATTAGTTTCTCGTCAAGTAGAACAAATTGTGCGGACACGAATTGTGCGAAGGTTTATTTTTGTCTGGACCACCCTACTATCAGAGGAGACGAATCGAAGGAGAGGATTGAAAGCGGCACGTTATCGTTTCCTTTCCACCCATATTTTCGCTCTTTATTCCGTCTTCGGCGAAACAATTTAGAACCAGTACGTCATTTTTATTGAACCATCCGAGTCCCGTTGAGTATCCATAACGCTGGATTGACGCACGAGCCGACGGGACGGCCCGCCGCTGCTCATGCTGCTGTTGAGAGTCCCACGGACCATCCCGGACTCCTCGAAGGTTGTGGTTGACGCCGTCATCATTTCGGCTGGCACTTGATGCATCTCGACAGTTTCGCCGACCGACAGATCCTCGTAGGACGTCGTTGCTGAAGGAGGTCTGAAAAAAAACATACAGAAAAACTGAAAAAAATGACTTCGATACAATTACTCGCACACCGAACTACGTTACGTTTAATCTTGATAACACTTTAAAAAACTATTGTCCTTTAATGGTGTTTATTATCTGTTTAATTAATTGTTCCTCGTACTTAATGGGCACGCAACGAAGACAGTCCGCGCACTTCCAGTCCTTTCCGAAGAGTTCCCCTTCCTCGACGGTTTGTGGTAACCTGTGATGAAGCGTCTCAGGTAGACGCAGTCCGGAGAGACCACCTATCACCGAGACAACGCCGAGTATAACGAGAGGAAGAACAAGATTTTCTCGGCCCTGCAACACCGCGAAGGGAATAATCAAAATTATCGAAATATCCTTTCTGCGCTGTTGAGCATCAATTGATAAATTATCTTCGGATATCGTCTCTCCTATACCGAAAAAATTTCATTCATAGAAAAAGAAGAAAAAAAAACAATCTACCTACATCTATCTCTATTCTGTACTTTTTCATAGGATCATTTATCTTATGTACTTTAATAAATTCACGAATTCCTCAAATTTTTTATATTTTTTTTTTGTAATGGCATTTCCTTACCAGATACGTTATGAAGGGAATTATTATGAGACCAAGGCCGCTTATGTAAGCGGAGAAACCTATTGCGATGCCGCGCAATTGCGTCGGATATAGCTCGCCGGCGAATGGATAGATTATTAGGAATGACGCTGATATCGCTGACTTTGATAGTAGAAATAGTATCAGAGTCATTATCACGGCGTCTGAAAACGGAAAAATGTCGTTATGAGTCGCGCCGGACATGACTTACTTAATGATTACTTAATTGATCATTCATCAGACCAGTGTACTATAAATGATTGATTTTTTTTAATGCCTGCAAATTAAATTGCTCATCGCTTTCCCGTGAAGCAAGATTCGTGATAAACAAAAAAATAATAAGGAATAAATTAATTGCAGCCGTTTTTTAATCTTTGTTTTTAGGCAATGCGTCTTTTTCAAAAGACGAAATAAACAAAATTTGCCCGTTGCTTCCACATTTTTTTAAAACTATTTTCACAACGCATCCTCTACATGTGGAAATAAAAATCGGTCATTTTTAAATGATGATGCATAATCGGAAAGCAGCGTGCAAATTTTATTGTGCAATTTTCTAAGTTCTTCCTTTTTTTTCATAAAAATAACAAGAGGTCGGTTGTAATGAGTTAGCATAATCTGTAATGAGTAACTACCACTGGGCAGAAGTACAGTGGCGATGCAAGACAAGCCCGCGGTGACCATGCAGAGGCAGAGAGGCCATCGGCGTCCCCATCTGTCCATCACCACCCAGCAGGCAAGGTAACTCGGAATTTCGGCAAGCGATGAGAAGAGAAAGCTCAGGTGTTCCTCATTACCGAGTGCCGGACCGTAATACGACAGACCGACGTATACCATATTATTAGCGAACCTGTGAATAAAATAAAGTCACATTGATGATCCAACGCCGGAAGGGCAGACATGCTTATACTTCGCGCAGGTGGCCTTAAGGTACATTGACTATCGATATCGTTTCGACCGTTATATTTATTTTCGAGTACACGGATAAAAAAGGAACGGTAAAAGTTGTTGGTACAAGTCACACCCCGTATAGGAAAAAACTGTTTATTCCAGGTAAGAATGAGTTTATAACGAAAGATGATCAAATTTAATTGAACTGAATGTATCAAAGTCAGAGATTGGCACAGTTAATTATTTAAAAAAATAATTCCACTACAGCCGCTTCCGATAGGTCAATTTATTCTATCATGTCATACTGCCCGACCAAGGCGACCGATGTGAATTTTTATTTTTTGTAAAGTAATCATTTAACTTGATATTCTTTTAAATAAGATAATTACTTTTTCGCCGATCGTTGATAAAAATTCGGATTTTTTTTCCCCGATGCGCACCGGTAAAAGAGCGTACCGGTAAATATCACGAATTATTGTTTTCCGTGTATAATTAGATAATAATTATAAAAATAATTGTTATTGAATAATACGTCGAGAATCGTAGTTTCCTCACCAGTTGAGCGTTATGAGACATGTTTTTAGTCGCATATTCGGCGTTTTGAATAGCGACAGAACACCGGGGCCGCTTCTGAGTCTTTCCTCCTCGCTCTTCGTCCTCGACATCGTCATGCGCTGCTTCAATTTCTGGGTGAAAGATTCCGGCAGCTCTTTGCCATTGACGAAAGCCAGAGTTTTAAGGATTTCGTTGGCTTCAGCGAGACGTCCCTTCGCCAACAGCCAGCGGGGTGATTCTGGAAGAAACCTGTGCGTCCACGTTGAGTCAAGATTAACGTTCCCACCTGCGATAATTGCAACGACGA
The DNA here is from genome assembly GCA_964017025.1 of Stenichneumon culpator. Classification (NCBI taxonomy): domain Eukaryota; kingdom Metazoa; phylum Arthropoda; class Insecta; order Hymenoptera; family Ichneumonidae; genus Stenichneumon; species Stenichneumon culpator. The sequence continues at coordinate 9,818,406 of OZ024779.1, read as the reverse complement.
TATTGTTTTGTCGTCGAGTCTCGTGGCTACAGACCACCAGTATAAGAAGTACAGTAGAAACGGCGCGCTCGTCGAAAGTGCCAGGGTTCTCCACTCAGGCACGAGATACGTTACACCCGCCAGCATGCACAGCCCCATCGTGTAAAAGGTACAGGTCATCACTGTTACAAAGGATCTGTAGTTTGGGCCCACCAACTCCAGAGCTGTTAACAAATAATTCATCGGTTAGAATCGGGCTCGAGGTATTGGTCGCGCAGAATTTTCAAGTGAAACTAGTAGGAAAAAATGAAACTTTTTTACAATTTTTCTTCTGGTAGTTCATTAATTAACTATTGCTCTATGTCTCTATTTTATGCGATCAAACCTACAAAATCTGATTGATCGGCGATCAGTTATTGAGACAGGACCGCTACCGTGTACAAAAATCGAGACAGCCGGGGTCAAATGACTCACCGTAGTTTGGGTCAAGTGTGCGTTTTGCGGGCTCGCATTAAATTATAGATGAACGAGAGTGTGGTAGGGGCCACAATAAGGACGGAGGGTCATTAATAGGGACGGGAGGATCACTGATGGTGATAGAGGGGTGCCACTTATCGAGGTAGGGCACGGGGGAGAGGGTTATTGTAGGGACATGGGTTCACTGATAAGGAAAGGGGAATTATCGATAGGAACAGATCTCACGAAATATTGGCTATGACATTTTCTATTTCTATTAAAGGGACGAATTAGGTAATAGTAATTGAAAACCGTTAATTAATAATCATTCAAAACAAAAAAGATCTAATTTCGGGATCATAATTAACGCGTGGTGTGTCACATGTTTTCACAAATTTGGTGAAAAGATGTGAAACTCCATGTGTATATTATATTTTTGTAAGTTGTCGTTTGTTTTGACAACTTGTTGAGACCTTCGTAATTGCAATTACAGATAGAGAATAAAGTTGTTCTTACAGATGATGAAAGGTATCTGGTAGATCGCAGGTATAGTTAAGCCGACGAGGGTACGACAAGCCGCCCATGTCCAGAAACTGTTGGATATCGAAGTTAGACAACCACCTGCGATAAGTGTCGCGAGACACGTGAAAAAGGACAATCTTCTCCCGATTCTGTAGGAAATAAAAAATTGATTTATATATATTGCTGTAAATTAGCTTATGGTGATGTTAAATCTGCTCCCCCATAACAGGTTGCACGACTGGTGTTATTTTTTAAATCAACCGTCATTGCAACCGATGCAACCGATTGCATTGTCGTTGGCGAGCATTTTTTCGACCGTTTAAAAGTAGACATCCCGACCACGGAGACCACCGCGAAACTTCAAGACTTACGACACCTGCGAGTATAAAATATTCTGATCGATTTTCGCTTTATAAAAAAAACGGCCGTAGAATTGATCACTCCAAGGTCGCTGAACTCGTTTTTCGATCAACGAAACGATAAGGAAATCGACTATTTTGAAGTTGCTGAAGTTTGGTCGTTTTTCGAAATTCGGCCGACAATGTCATCGCTGTTGGGTAAAATGTAATTGTCTCAACCAATGCAGGGACTAAAAGACGTGCAATGTCAAATTGCAAAACCTTTGACGCTATTTGTTGAATAGCGTCTAGAAACAATCCGAAAATAACGAAAATAAAACTTGCCCGTTTTCGTGACATTGTCACATTGTAAAAAGTTGAAATAGAATAGAAATAACGAAGTATACTACTGTTGATACCGTTCACCTGAAAGTTTTATTGAATTAATGACTTTTTTCAAGTGAAAGGAGCCACACTGATAAAAAAAATGCGGTTGAATCAACTAAAGATTCGAGCGAGCATCAAAACTGTACCACACAATATTTATTAGAACGTCCCTGCCCGAATCATTAGTTGATTCAACCGTATTTCTTCATCAGTAGATGATCGCCACAGTGATCGATTCTTCGAAGACCAACTGGAAAACGATCGAGCTCCAGATAACTAGAAATAGTCGATCGTACGATCGTTTTCTCGGTCGAGAGCTGAAAACTGACCGAGCTCTGGTAATGATCGGATGATCGAAACCACGGTCGTTTCGTCGGTCAAGAGCCGAAAAACGACGAAGTCCCGACGTTCTCAAAATGATCGATTTTGTGATCGTTTCGTGAGTCAAGCCTCGAAACAGGCGATTACGTGGTCGTTTCGTCGGTCTAACCTCAAAATCGTCAACGACCTTGAAAAAAATGGATTACAGTTTTTGTTACCGACCACGGTATTTTACATGAGCTTAGTGGAAGTTGCGAAAAAAAAACTACTCTCACCTGTCGTTGAGCGTTCCGAAGAGATAAACTCCGATGGGTCCGCCGGTGTTAAGCGCTACCAGGCCAATCGTAGGATAAATAGCTTTCTCGCACACCAGGTCAAACTGTAATAATACCGGTGTTGCGTTTCTTATACAAAGTGTCAAAGGTATAACGATCGCGCTACTTGATAAAATTGAATCTTCACATACGTCGATGACAATGGACGATATAACTTCCGAAGTATCGTACTCCCATCCGTGATCGCAAGGGATGATAGGCCAGGATGAATTTCCCACCGATATGTTCGCCGAGGTCAAGTCATTTGCAATATCCGACCAATCGACGTCGTAACGCGTGCACTGGCTGTACGAGCTGTCATTTCCATCCTACTTTGACAAAAATTCTTCTCATTATTCTCACTATACGCTCGTCGACCCGTACTCTCGTTTGTTTCCTGTAGCGTGGGAATAATGATGATTCATTCAAGGGATGTCGATCAACTACTCTCAATGTCGCAAATACTTGGCGAGCAAATACGGTACGGAATAATTACACGCTGGATGATAATTATTTCTACTACTTAAAAAAAAATGTCTGCCTCGTGTTATCGAGTACTCGAAAAATTATGTTATGAAACCTTTTGCTTTTTCTTTATTCCAATGTTTCACAATGATAGATTTCGATTTTTTTTCTTTCTCTTAAATTATCGATTGATTGAATTATATAATGATCGATGCTGGAACTTCGAGGGCGAGTCATTGGAAAGCTAAGCGGTTGTTCGATGAGATTTACAGGAAATGCGCTATCTACGTTGGCCCCCGAACGCTTCGAGTTTCGGACGATTATTTGTTAATTTGCAAAGCGGCCATTTCGTAAAGTTAGCACCTGCTGAGTAGTGGGAATAGCTAGACGCCTTCTTCGCGAAGGATCCAGTCCCTCGAGTCCCGGAACCTTGCACCAGTGTGCCGGCGTCGACGCCATGAACAGCTGATTGAAAGCACAGAATCCGCAGGGCAAACAAGCCGGCAGACAGACCAGCCACAACAGTTTCTTCTGGTAAGGACCGAATTCGCCGACGATCGGCAACAGATCGTCGAGATCGAAGGCGTCCTAAGAATCACTTACTCAGTTGGTATATCACGACGAGCTAAACTACTTCAATAATGTCGCTTTTTTCATTCGCGATTGATCTTTTCCTTGTCGACGAGGTTATGTGAAATTTTCTCCGGCCCGGTCACTCTGCGCTCAGTCGATAACAAATCGCCGAACATTTTTTCCCCGGTACTATTGATGTATATTGATGGACAAAACGATATTAGGTTTTCTCAAGGGATATATGTAGAGACACGATAGTCTACTCCTCTTTTATCCGAAATATTAACGGTCTCGATGAAAATAGGGAAGGCGATTTGTTATTGATCGTCGGTATTTCGCATGCCCTTAAAAAAAAATTCTAACGATGTCGAATGCGCCAATTCGCCATCGACGCGATTGACCATTGCAGAAAACGTCTGGAGAACAATATGTGAAGCAACGTTGTGTCATCTCGTTGGACACGGGAAGACGGAAAAGTGCCGAAGTGCAACTGCCCGTGAGGTCGCACCAAGCTCCGGTGCTATGCGGCGCGTCGTTACTTTAGGGTAAGTGAAAAGTCGCCTACATTCCAATAAAAAAATGCGTCAATCATGGTAGGTATTCCGATAAATATTTAAAAAAAACATTGTCGCAAATAATAAAAATTGAGAATCTGGAAAATGTTACTCAGTGCCTTTTAATTTAGGATACTTAAACAACGATTTTTCGAATATTATCCTTAGTTTGTAGACCTACTTTGCTGTAACTCTTTGGCTTCTGTCTTTATTTCATCGAAATAAATGCATTCATTAGCTTTTATGTATAGTTAAAAAATACGATACTATTTTCTGTTTTGTTCTAGTAAAAAAATTTGCGATTGTTTAGATTTCATTTGTGCGAGTCCCCCTTTTCCAGGCTTCCAATCGCAGGAACAATAATTCAATGGAACCAGAATCTCGTACGGTCTTACGAGTAATGGCCAGTAATTTCATAATCTCGCAAGTAGAATACTAAAGTTTCATTGAGAAAGGACAAAATTTTGAACACACACGTGTCGAAAATTTATAACAGTTTAAAACTATATTAAGAAATAATATAAACATACTCACTGAATATCTCTGGAAAAATGAAAAATAATACAATATCCTGGAGCGGTCGAGAAATGTTACAGTGCGACGCAACTGTTTCATCTACCCTCTTCGCATCATATTCTTTACCTCAAACGTTGCTTCGTCACTCCCCGTCTAATAAAAAAAAATATACAAAAAAACAAATGTCGGCCATCGACGCTAATAATCGAATAATTTTATATCTGCAATTCATCGCGTCTCGTAATAACAAAGCCGAACATTTTTTTCCGAATCGATCACCACTTTTCCGTTTTTCCGTGCCCAAAGTGATCGTCTGCAGTTGCGCCGATTGAGATTCTTTCGTTCGATCTCATTGACCGGCCGAAATAAAAACAAGTTTGCTAACCACCGAGTACACACTCACGTCATCGTCGTTATCCTTCCGTCTTTTATCCTCGTTAGACGGAGTATTGCCGTTAGTAGGCGACGGCTTATCTTCCGGCGTATACATACTCGCAGACTCGGGGGTCTCTCTGGCACCGGCGATGCCACCAGGAGACCTTACAACAACTTCACGTGACCTGCATTAGTTTTGTTGCGTTGGTAAGAACGAACGATCATCGCGATATATTTCTCGGCAGCGCCCTCTCCCCCTCCCCTCCCCCCTCTAATGCAAAACGTTTTAAAACGTGCGAGGGCTGCGCCTGGTCAAGGACGCGACTTTGGCCAAATAGTGAAATATCAAGAGATCGTTTATGAGGGAACTGACGTTTACGAAAGCTCGAGCGATGGTAAAAGAGGCGGTCCAAACCGATTTGGCGACCCTTGCCCTATACACTTGAGCCCGCGACGGGTACGAGAATGACGAACGCAACGGGACCGATGTCTCGACTGTACGGAGGTTCCACGCGATTACGTTACGGGACGCGAACGCTCGTAATTCAATTGGGTTAAGGGTACTTAGAGGAGATTGAGGGCATTGCTGACACCGAGGTATTCTCTATCGGTGATACAGTCGTTACCGTTCGTTGCGAGAAAATGAATTGCTCGAGAGAATGATCGGTTTATCCGACAGGCCCTTCGGACACTCCTGACTACCGAGTCGGCTTAGCCTTAGCGCAAGGTCTTAACTCCGACGTACGTCGGAGTCGCTAGATTCCGAATATATCAATTTTTTTCATTATAAAATTTGTTGACCACTTAAAGCATGGTGTTGCATACATACAACACATTTTCATAAGTCATGTCATATGGAAAGCTTTGAAATGTTACTAACTTCATTTTCTGAAAAATAAAACGTTTCGACTCGCTGAGCGTTGCTTAGAAATTTAGTGCGCTTTCATTGTGTCTCGTAAAAGATGTTTAACTGTAAAGAGACAGACGAGAGACAACGCTTCAAAGGGTTGAAGCAGTAATGACATAAGTAAAAACCTGTGTTATGGCAACAATATATTAGTATATTTAATATACATGTTGCACCAAAAATAATGGCAAAAGTGTGGAATCGTATTCCATGTAGAAACCTGAATAAATGTTCTCCGTGCCGAATGTACGGTGTGTAGTTTTCGAGCTACGAGCAGTTCTAAACTTTCAACCAATGAGTGTGATCCGGCGGGTGGCGGAGTAGCCTCACGGTCACCGAAGTGGCCTCATTAGCTGGAAGGTTTACCATCTCGTAGTTCGTAAAATGCGCACTATAAAAAAATTGTTTACGGGAAAGTTCGTTCAGTTTTCACGGCAAAGTACAACTCTCCAATTTTTCCGCCAATTCTGGGATCGCCCAATATTAGGGTGCTTTACTAATTTTTTTTGAAAATGCATCGAAAAATGTGTGCGATAAATAATTTTTACCTGCCACCCTACAGTATAATAGAAAGTAATCAAGATCAAGTTCCTCAACGGAACGTTGGCCTTTTAAGGTTGCTATTGAGACGTTCTCTATGCTTACTACAGTCTTCTTTTTTACGAGAAATTAAATGCTAAGTTTAATTATTAATCATAAATTTGTATATATCATTTTAGAGTAAATTACTTCCAATTATACTTTAGGGTGAAAGATATTTTTTTTTTCAAAAATACTTTTTTCTATAAATTTTTAAAGCATTTGTGGAACACCCTAATAAACATGTATATTATATATGTTAATATATATATCATGGATATATGTATAATTTATAAACTAATCGGATTGAATTTTTTTTTTCTCCTTCAATCTGCGATCGATATATGCCGTCGATGTATTGGAGAATACGGATAATCAGGTTGTTGACGAGATGCGTATAACTTTCCATGGTTAGCACCCTCATTTATTCGTTCTCTTACGACCCTCTCTCGACACGAAAATCTCAACTGCACAGGTACATCATTGATAAAAGGGCAATTCGTACACAGGCATTCTCCTCGCAATACCGTAAAAGATTTATCTCGTACAGACTGACCCACACAGTCTCCACATATCAGCTCAGCTTGGAAAATAAATCCGTTAATCTAAACGGTTTCATTTTCGCATGCTCTTCATTCTTATCTCTGGCACAAGAAAATATAATAAAAAATGTACATCGTCTTCAATTTCAAATTGTCGACTACATCTCGGAAACTCTTCGTGGCGGGATGATAATTTTTTTTTTTTCTTTTCGTTTTTTTCTTTTCGTTTTCCCTCTCGTTCGGCATGATTTACATCGATACACGGAGTACAAAAATTAATCTCGATGCACACAGAATTATTCCGCCGCTAATCGCTATCTTTCTTTCTTTATTTATGCTTTCTCACTAAATTCATTTCGCAACACAGACAGACGCGCAGCCTCCTCCGCATGCTCTCACCCCGTTCTTCCGGTTTAACTACTCTCTCTTTCTCTCTTAACTTATATCACTAGCCCATTTATACACAAGGTACTTTCGTTAGAATCCACGCGCGATTGTCAAAGACACACCAGGCTAAATTAATATCTATAACTCGTTCGGTGACGACAAAAGATTTTTTTTTAATATCAGAAATCAGGAGAATAGCTTGTAAAACGCTTCGTTAATACAAATTGTGCAGGAAACGCAGGAATCGTCAGGACAGTCCGGATGGAAGCGAGGACTGACCGAACTGACGTATTACTACGTAGGAAAGAGCATAGTTTTAGGGTACAGTTTTTTTCCTTTTTTTTATAAATTCATTGTAAACTCATGCCATCAAAATATTCATTTCTTTAATCGAATCAACAGCTCAACGGACATTCACCTGCAGAATTAAAAAAAAAAATTAACATACACGCTCACAAACGTACATTCGTCGTTCAACATAACAAAAACGCTAGACCCTTTTCTAGGCTCTTTTCAACTCGATTTTTGTTTCCGTTTTTTTTTTATTCAAAGCTTTTTATTTATTTTTATTCTCTAACCAATCTTACTATATTTCTGATCGCAACCAATCGCGCTATACAACTTTTATACATCTTACATGCATCGATTTCTCACTTTTCTTCTTCACTTTTCCAAACTTCCGATCCGGTCGTACTGCTTCATGCATACTGTCAATTTCACATTTTTTTCTCGTTCTCTCCCCCTCTCTCGCTCTCTCTCTCTCTCTCTCCCTCTCGCATCATACATCCAATTTTATTTATTCGTTAAACGACGTTCGTTGTTACGTTGGATGTCTCTCTTCGGTAGATACGAGCTACGCACTCATACACAAATCATTCGCGCGTCGCATTCACTTTTTTTTTTGTTTCCTTTATTTTTTTTGTTTGTTTTTGCTTTGTGTTTTGCTTATTTCTTGTTTCGCATCTCTCAAGCAACGCGTTGCGCGCATCGTCCACAGCAGTTTTCTTGGCACAGCATCACGTTATTCACGGGGGTTTCTTTCTCTTTTTTTTTTGCTCGTTGATCGGTCGATCGAACAAATCTTTTGTTTTTGCTTTTTTGTTTGGTTTTTGTTTTCAGACACACTCTCTTATCACCGGATCTCTCTGAATCAGGCTTTCTTCTTGTTCTCATTCAATTGGTCATCAACATATCCACTTGCACTCTTTCTTCATCCTCTCCGTAGATAATCCAGATGAGAGAACGGGTTACTGTTTTTTGTTTTTCGAGGCAATCGGTCTATCCTCGACAGAAACACCACGGCTCCCTAATACGGCCGTCAAAATCGGGAACACGTGCAGACTCATATTATCATCATCATCATCATCGTTCAACATCATCCGCATCCATCTTTCAGCTTTTCTTTTTTTTTGTTTTTTTGTTTTTTTTTTGTTTTGTTTTTTTTTTTTAACTCACGCACATCCATCAACTCGCATCCGCACCATCCAATCTTGTTGTCTTTGTATTGTGTTCGATAGCTTTCTAGTCAAATCAATTTGCACGAGAGTACAAACGTGGGGCGATCTGTAAACAACAAAAGCCAACAACGGGCCAGGTGTGATTAACGCTCGCCGGATTTTTTTTTTACGTATATAATGGTCGATGGATTATTAATGGTTCTGTAGGGCTGGGATAACATTGGACGCTGAATAATAGTTATTCAATAGTATAATCGATTTGTCGACATTGAGAGAGCAAAGGAAGGATTCGGCAGCGAGGCGACCCGAGTGATTACACCTCGACGCATCGTCTATCACTGCCTGCGATATGAGAAAAATAATAAAAACATTTTTTTTTTTTTAATACGCGCAGGCAGTCGAGCAATTTCAAGTATTATTGCCATTTACACCGGGATCAACGTTAAAATACTTTCAGCATTATTGTAACAAGTAGTAGTTAAAACTCGGACACCAAATTTTTAGCCCGTTGTTTTCAACAGGCTGAAGCCGTTGGAGCACTGGAATTCATTTTCAAAGTGAAAAACAACAGATTACCTTGGGTAAAGGATAGGAGAAAAATGTTGAAAGAAAAATTCTACAGATTTTGTAATACTTCATTGAGCTGTTTAACGGATAGAGTAATTGAACGGAACAGCAGAGAATCATATGTACGGTGCTTCAAAGGGTTACGGCGAATCGAGCGGTGCAGACTACTCAAATCGGCATCGCAAATTGAAAAAAGTAATTTCCAAAGTTTCCGCGGAACCCAAGGGACGACTACATTTCGAAAAACTAATGCGCCCTCGAGACGAAAAAAATTAACGTTTAATATAACCAATTAACTTTTCTAATGCCAAGGCCACATTGGTCGTCTCGAATAAAAACTTTGCAATGTCGATAGTCACTGCGAGAACTCGTACAACGAATTTTTCAATTTGGATTGCTGATCTGATTATTCTGCACAGCCGAATTGTCCCAAAACGGCAATTGAAAAGAAAAAAAAATTAAGTATTTCGATATCCGAGAATTAACAATAGCATAATAGATTTTTAAAAAGTGCAATTATTTTTTACTTACCAACTCGACGCAGGATTAGTGTTCTTGAGCTTTCTTATCTCCTTTGTGGCCCATGTAGCGAGTCCTTTGGTTTTAATGTTACGAGCGCGTCTTCCTTTCGTCAGCAGTTCGGTGAGATGTTCGGTCTCGACAATCGGCAATAGTTTGATGCCGAATACGGTGACGAGATCGCCGAGAAGGCCTATCGAAGCGGTCATGGTTTCCTCTGAATTCTCTCGATCGGTGGCGGTCGTTGTGATGAAAGTTATTATGAACGGTACGTGAGGCTCGACGAGAGCCACATCGGGACTGGGTGTCTCGCCGTCGCCCCTCAAGCCCTGAGTGATGCCGGTGTAAGCCTCCAGTACACCGACTCGTAGTTCGTTCAAATAATCGATCATGTCGTAGTCGCTTCGATCGACGTTGGCCTGCGATGCTTGGGCCAGAGTCTGCAGCACGACGTCGAGATATTTCTTGAATTCCGGTCCAATACTGAGCGCGACATCGCCGAAGACCGAGAGTATCTGCGGCTTTACGGAGCGATGTACCGTGTCGTTGCCGAGATTTTCGAGCAACAGCGTCATAATTTCGTCGCAGTAGGGCAGCATCTTGTTCTTCAGAGCCCGGCATATGTCCCCGGTTAGACCGACAGCGGCGCAGCATACCTGGTACTCCGCGTGATTTTTTAACCCGAGACACAGGAACGGCTTGAACGCATCCATGTACTTGAGGAAACCTTCGCCGAGTACTTCGACCAGCGTCGAGACGGCCATCAGAGCGTCCTCCTGGACGCCGCCGACTTTGCACGAATTGGAATTGAACATCGACAGCAGAGCGGTCATTATAGCGTCGGATATCTGCGGGGCGTCTTCCGGTGTTACTTTGCGCAATACCGATTGGAGAGTCGCGCAGAGAAGCGACTGAAGATCGTGATACTGCGCGCGATCGGAGTGATTTTGGAAGTGGGTCTCCATTTGAAGTACTTGCTGTAGCCTCTCGAGTATAACCATAGTTGTTCTTTGTACGGTTACGTAACAGTCGCGAGGTGAGTTCTTCACCATCTCCATGAGGGCCTCGTAAGCCGCGGAGCGAAGATTAGCCTGGGCGCCGTCGGGACGGTCGGTGGTCTCGAGAAGCCGCTGGACGATGAAATCGAAGAATTGCGACATGCAGTAGGTGTCGGGCTGCTGGCCATCCTCGACCTCTGCGGCTTCGTAGCTGGCCTCCGCCAGACCGGTAAACGCCCAGCAAACGTTCGCCGCGACGCGAGGCTCGGCCTTTAAACCGTTGACCAGCGACTCGAGAAGCGGCTTCAGATATGTCTCGTTTATAGCGGCTTCGGGTATTATCTCGCAGATCCTTCCGAACGTCCACGCGGCCGTGTCGCGTACTACGACGCTCGTGTCGTACATCAGTTCTATGAGAGTCTGCATAGCTTGCTCGACGAGGGGCTTCAGAGTGTTCGGATCCAAGCCTCCGAGTATCGAGGCGAACGCCATCAGAGCCGCGTCTCGGAATCTCCAATCGGGAGACTTTATGTTGTCCTTTACGAAGGGAAGAACGTAAGGGACTATGCCCTCCTCGCAACAGGAAGCGAGCAGCATGAGGCAAACTCCGGCCGATTTCGATGGATTCCAATCGTCCTCGTCGTCGAACTCTTCCTGCTTCGTTAGTTTTCGCATCAGCACCGGCACGAGGAACTGCAGCGCTCCTTTGGCGTAGTGACGCGATACCTTCGAGGGGGGACGACCTCCCTCGGTCGCCTCACCCTCCTCTATCGTCAAGTCCACCTCCTCGTCGGCTACGTTCGACCAAAATTCTATTCCCTGCAGCGCCACGTCGTCGATGTCCGATCTCATAGCTTCCAACGTTATCTGCAAAAATTATTTTCATCGATACTCGGAAATATTATAGAAGGTTCGGGCATTGGGTTCAATTCGAAATGCAGGGCTGACTTTTTTCATTACACTCTGCTGGCCAGTGCCCGACCATCGTGGGTACAACATTTCACCGACATACAAAAGTTTGAAATTACACAAATTTCACTGTAAATTATGGTGACGGGGTGAATGTGTCTTTCATGCCATGCCGATCGGCTTTTAGACGTCGATTCTCGATAAAATTTGTATCAGACATTTATCTAACATCGAAGATTGATACAAAAATGTACCGATAAAAAGTCTTGGAATTTTTCTTCGAGTGATACATAACGATAGTTGAATACTATAAATTGTAAAAATTTAAAAACTGAAGTGTTTCTATCCTTCCACTCGAATCAATGACAATATATCACGAAGAGAGTATGTTTTCATCGAGGGTATTAAAGTGAATTGAACGAAATGAAAATACTATTATAATAATCATAATGGACATCGTGATGTCCAGCTTCTCTCGAGTCGTTCGAAAATCTATTTTTTATACTTACGGGAAATAGTGCCGGACCCATGTAAGGTTCCATGTGCTGATAGTACAACGACATGATTTTGACAAGGCACTGAAGAGCTGCTACCCGAACCTGAGTATGCGGCGATTGAGTAGTCTCGCACACGACCTCCATTATAAAATTTCTTTCAGACTGTAAAATAAATGATAAAAATGTTTAATTAGTTAACACAATTAATACAATTATGGTAAAATTGCAAGGGTGCGAATACTGTAAATCTAAAAAAAAATTGTTCGTTAAGCGATCAAAACTTTGGAAGTGGGACAATTTTTTTTTTATTTTATGAGCCTAGACTTCATTCATGTGATACAATTACCGCAGGCTTCATAGAGAAAAAGTTCACTTATACGAAGTCTGGAGATAATCGAGCTCTACGTTTTCGAAATTTCATAGGGGTCTAAAATTAGGACAATTAATGTAATTTATTTAAATAAAAATCAATCGTGAAAAGTGTGTGAAATTATAAGTTCGGTTTGCCTCGATAATCGGGCCTACCTCGTTTTCAAAATTTCCTTTGGTGAATTCCAGCGAGTTGTACAGAGCTCGGGTCGCGGCTAATCTGACGTGATTAGATGTGCTGGAGACCTTCATTCCGTGAATAATTGCCGTGAGAATTTGATTCGACTGAGCGACCAAAACTTCGCTCTCGATTTCCTGGCATATGTAACCGATCGTTTCCAACGTCGCTTCCTTCATCATCTCCGTGCTTTCTTGATCGGCTACATTGCTCACCAGCAATGGAATCAATTCGGTCCATTGTCCGACCGGCAATTCGGCTACTGCCACGTACGCGACACATTGCGCTGCGGAACTTGGTCTGTTGTTTTCCGTTCCTAGAGCTCCCAAAATCTGAAATGCATAAAAAAGTTTTATCTTTCTATGGCTCACCGGACGATCAACGTGAAGTATGAACGAAACATTCGCTTTTCCGCGGAGCTTTTAAACGGTCCACGCGATAGTTAGGATTTACCTATATAGTGTAAAAGATTTAATTGTTGAAGGTGTGAAATCCCATGTTCTTTAATATCTGTAAATATCTGACTCGTGAAAGTCCTTCGCAACTCGACACAGGCTTAACCGATCGAGCTGAAATTTTACACGCGAGTATAATATTCGCTTTCATTTGTTCGAATGAAATTTCGAACGATCCGGCCGAATTTTGAGCCACAAATAGACTAATATTAAACAATCTTAAACCACAATTGCTAAAGACGTTTAAATTTGAGCAGAATTTCTTCAATGCCTCCAAGTAAAATTATTGAAATTTGCAGTCCAATAAGTCTTCAGCTATCAAGCAGAAATGTCGTAATAAACATTGAACAGAGAACGAAGACAGATAAAATTTTGTAATAGTTGGGTTGTAGGAGTTTTTTTATGGAAAAATGTTTATGGAATTTTTAATTATAAAGAAAAATAATGACTCCACGACATACATTCTGGGGATAAAAGGTTCCTAGACAAGGCTTTCTACAGTTGTTAAGGGACAACGAGGCAAAACGGACACGTGTCCTTTAATTGTGACGATTTTTTTTTACTCCGGTAAAAAATTAGTAAAAATAGTCCGTTTTGCCCTCACTTTCTTATATATATAAACCTTGTGTTCTTATACTATAAAAAAAATTCAACAAATAATTTTATTTGCAGCTTTTTCTTTCCTGCAAGTTTTTGAAAATTGCTTCTTTTTTGTTAGTCATTTGCAATGCTTTTGCTACTCGGATGTCAAAAGTCAACGGACATGTTTCCTTGCAAGAGATGTAAGTTGAAAAGAATTATCAAACATTGCATAAATCATGTTGGGAACATTCTTTTTTTTTTACCACAGTGACGTTTAAAAAAAAAAACAATTATATTCTACGATAAACTTACATTTTTCTTAATATAAATCCTAGTTTCTGCAGGTATGGCCAGCCATCGCTGTTGATATTGAGTCTTCAGAGCTGGATCTTTGGACGTGAGCTGATTCTTCAATTGAAGACCGGCGGCCATACGAGCCACGGTGCTCGCCGCGGCCGTGCCCAGCACGCCGCTGAGTCGTTGGACGAACTCATGCTGAAACGCAATTGAAATCCATTTTCATTCCCTCTCATCCAAAACCCAAAAAAAAAGTTTCGCAGATTGAAAAAATTACTCACGAGATTAGTTATAGCAGCTTGCTCCAAGAAGCGTTGCGCCGCCTCAAGTTCATTTTTGTCTGAAACAAATAATCACAGTTGAGCATCAAACTTCTAGAGACTTTCGATGACTCGCCTCCCCCCCCCCCCCCCCCTAGCAACAAGACCACAAAAAATTTTCAAACATTTTTTTTCTCTACTCATAAAAAAAATATATGCCGCATTAAAGATACGAACGGGATTTTTCGTTTTTTTTTTCATCTTTTTATGACGATGCAAAAAAAACGGAATAATTGAGAAAACGTGGACAAGAACGAAAATTGGTTTTGTGCGGCGCGTGCGAACGCCACAGGCGTGACACGCGACTAGCGTGGCAAACGTATTTCAATTTCTCTCACCTCCCGAGACGGTCTTCTCGAGGACCTGTATCAGCTGCACCGTTGTCTGATCCATCTGCATGGCTCAATGATTGGATTTATAATCTTTGCCCACCGTTAAAATCCGACACAATCCCACGGTATTGTCTCTCACAGCGCCGTAATCGTTAGGGTTTCAGAGTATCAGTTAAACCGGCAACAGCGGATGTGCACATGTAGAGCGAACTGAAAAGCGCACACCTTCGTCGCTTCTCGGTTATTCTTCGGACACGCACTGCCCCCACCCCCCCTCTCTCTCGACCACCCCGCCCCACTTCACGAATTTCTCCACTTCCTGGCGAAAAAAACCGAGCGAGCCAACGCGTCCTGTGCCCTCTGCGCGCGTTTGATTTTTTTTTACTTATTTTCCCTCCTTATTTCTTTTCTTTTTATCGTCTTGTTTCAATGAATCGCAAGGAATTCTGCGAGGTTCACGCGGTGTCAGTCTCGATTGCGTAGTCGTTTATTACGACGCGAGATTTCGTGATTAAAAAAAAAATAATAATAAAATTCGCCACAAGGAAAAATCTCGAATCGCGTTCTGGCGCTGTCTCCGCCTCTGCCTCTTCGTTCCCGAGCTGTCTTACGCGGACTTTTTTTAATACTCTTTTTTATTTTTTGCACGCTTTAGCTACTATAGCTAATGCAACGGCGAAGAGACACGTTTCTTTGAACGATGTATACGCCGAAATTCTCGGGATCGACGATCAACTCACGATTATAATGATATACACGCACCGGGAAACGACGGCTCGACAGTTCGCTCGTGAATCCACCCTCCACCGGCAACCACGACAACGCGGTGAGGAAAAAAAAAAGAAAAAGATGGCGGACGGCGGATGGCCTAACGAGTTGCACGAGCTGATCGAAGAGCACAGCGTAACCGATTCGCGGCCTATCGTTTACCCGCCAAAGCTATATCTCTTCGACGTCTATGACTGACTAGACTTTGTTGGGTCGATAATATCAGAGGAAATGCGATCTTTTCGATGGGCCAGGCCAGTTCGCTCTAAGCGGCGAAACGTGTAAGCAATAATATTCTGAAATCATTCTCGACGGACTATTTTTCGCACGCCAAACGTCGTGTACCACGCATGCGCGGGGCGATATAGCGCGAATCTGGCGGCACTATTTTTCAAACTGTTGCGAAACTTTCGCACGTTTTTTACACGATTAGGGTAATGCGATACAGACTCGGTCGATAAGCAATCAGTCTTCCTATTTTCACCGCGACAATTAATATGACGTATTATCAAAATCAACGTTTTTCATAATGAATAGACCGACAATATTGAATGTATTAACAATAACGTGTATACCAACTTTAACAAATAATTACAATGGAAATAAAACGGAGATTCGTAATATAACAATGCTGCAAACAGAAAGTTAATTTCTTATAAATATTCACGTACTTTTGCTATTGTTTAAAGCAACAACGTATATAAGTATTCAATACTATAAATTATTCTCGAAATCACGTTGTTAATCATAGTAATCGATACGAAAACTCAACATTTCACGAATGTACGATAATTATTCGTGTGTGAGGTTTCAAAGTACCCGCTTGTTCTCCTTCTCAGGTGGTTGAGCGGGATATCAGCGCCCCCTACATTCGTGGATCTCACCTCGCTGACGTTCCCGAAACGTCGTGATATTCGTCATGATGCTACTCCTTTCTTCTTACGTCTATCATTCGTGCCTCGGATCGAGGAACGTTTTTGACATCTGCCAAGAGACACGAAAGATCTAACCTCGCAACCATTTATTTATGTATTTAACCAATTTTCAACATTAGTTTAGCTGTCTCGAGCAGATCGAAAAAAAAAAAATGGTAAATAAACATAACGAAACTCGTCGATTGATCTCTTTTTTTTCGAAAAAAGTTTTTAAAAAATGCGCTGTCCCTATCCTTCGAATTTACCTTTCCTCCGGTAAATCCTCGTAGACTCTAACTCTGTTGTGTCTCGATTGTTTTTACCCCCCTTGGAGATTCGAGACAATTCCAATTTGCACGACAGTGGAGGTTCATCAATGAAAATTACCGTACGAACGGGTGATTATTTTCAGGACGACGATGCCGCCGCGCTACAGAGACTGGAGCACCTTATGACTGAATTTTTTTCCGCCGGAGCGACTAACGAACGAATACGAACGATCGAACAGAGCCTTCACGAGTTTACGGCACAGATAAACTCGTGGAGGCCTTGCCTGCATTTTTTATCATCGACGAATAATCACTATGTCAGTATGTTCGCACTATCCACCTTAGAGGTACGTCAAACAAGATTTTTTTTTTTTTTTTTTTAAGAGCCGTTGAACTTTTGTTACTTGTCGATAAATGAAAATTTATTCAAATTGATTCACAGACCACTATAGGAAGGAGATGGCCCATACTGCCGTGGGAAGACAGGGCTCTAATAAGATCCACATTGTACACATTGTCGCTCGAGCACAGAGTCGCTCCTTTTGTCAGGAACAAAGTCGTGAAGCTCGTCGTTGACATAGCCAAACACGATTGGCCTCACTTCTATCCAGACTTTTTTCCAAATATCTTACAAGTACGCTGTATTTTATTTTCATGATTTTTTAAATTAATTTTGATTTTTGCATTAAAATAGATTTTATTGCAATTGTTAGTTTTTTTGACAAATGTTATTCACGCAGTTACTCAGTCACAAACACACTCGCCTCTTGGGCCTTGTGTATCTGAGAACAGCGTCCGAAGAATTGGCCACACCTAGGGAGGATTTGCCAATACAAAGAAAGACTGAATTACTTAGATTGCTTAGCGCCCAAGCGTCGGTTACGTTGGACACTCTTACCGGTAAATTAGAAAGATTTTTCAGTTAATTTTTGTATGATTGAACTGATTTTTCTTTTAATTTTTTTTTTCTTTTTTTTTAACAGGACTCCTGAATGAAACGATCAAGGGACAGAATCGTTCGGGAACAGTTACGCCACCGCCTTCGCCGACGAGCGGACAGAGCTTACCGCCCGTCCGGGCGGTCCTTGACGTCGAAGGATTGGCTACCGGAAGCAACGAGGTCTGCATCGCCACTCTCGAAGTATTAGCGCATTTGTTCAGCTGGATCGTACCCACCGATTTAATATCCGAAAATCTCTTAGATGCCATATTCGCCTGTGCCAAGTATCACGATTCTATGGTAATTCATGATTTTTATATATATACCAAACCCATTTTTTTTTCCAAGCTTCAGAAATTCTAAGAGGAATCCAACGAAAATTCGTACGCAAATCGCCGCGCCTTGCCGGAAATTATAATATGTATTTCATGGCATTGGATGTTCTGATAGGATTTTTTTTGCTTTTTCAGAATGGCAGACAGATAGAGATGACCGTTCAAGCTATGACGACGATAAACGAACTCCTCTATCGACCGTGTTCACCGAATATAACGGACAGGCTACTATTGCAAATATTCGAGAACGGTGTCGGCCTCTTTCAGCTCATGGAGCGTTTGGATTCTATTGACGAGAGGTATCGCTTAGTTAAAAAGAAATTGTTATAAAAATGCGCTATAAAATGTCCAACATTTCATACAATCTGACAGTGAATATTAATTTGAAGTATCTCTACGTTCCAAGTTAATGTAAGAATTTAGGGCAGGAATTCGATGTTCTTTTTTTCTTTTGTACTGTTTCCTCTATGAGAAAACAAACGATTCAATCAGAAAAGTTTACCGGACGAATATTCTTTACTTTCAGCTACACGGAAAAGACCACGGAATTTCTACAGCTCTTCGTAACGAATCATCTAAAGAGAGTTGAATCTTGCCCGAAATTTCCAGTGAACACGTTCCTCGAGGTTCTCTATCATCACACATTTCAGCAATGCTCGACGATAGTCGGGTACCTGCGTTGCTTGGAAGTGTGGACGGTTCTTCTCGAGAGTACACAATCGAGATACGCTCCAGTGGCTCTCGCATTGGCCGAACGAGTTTTGCAAAAAATGAGTTTCAAACTCGACGCTCGAACGCTTAAAGATCTGGACACCGAAACCCTCGACGAGAACGTAAGTTCCATACTATAAATCGGAAGAAGAATGAAAGTATGATTGAAAAACAAATCATCGATTAAGGTTGTAAAAATGTTTAGGAAGAGACCGAGTGGCAACATTTTTTACGCTGCAACATCGAATGTTTGGCAAAGGTCGCCGATATATCGCCAGTTCCAATATTCACGCTGTTGTACCGTTCGTGGCGTGAAGATTTAACAGTCTACGGTGAATTGGGCGCTGCTGTGACAAATGGACAAGTTATTTTGCTGAGCGACAATGAGGCCTCGAACGTTCACGCACATCTGCGAGATCTCGCGTCGACGACGCAGGCACTCGCTAGGCTCTATACGTTGTTTATCGGCAAGTATAAACGGCTCTTCCTAATTTCGTCGCTGCAATAAAGTTTTTGCTATCCGATACTATGATAAAATCGGCAATGAGATTTGTGAAATTTGTCTAATAAATTTCTACAGAAGAAATTACGATGAATACAGTTGTATCTTGGAAAAAATGTTTAATCAAATTTAAGTAAATCAAATTTTTCAATTTGATTTACCTTTCGGCAAATTCGTACAGGAAAGACGGTCAATGCAGCTACATTTGGAAAAATTAATGTTATCCATTAGAAACTTGTAAAACAAATTTTCCAATTTCATACACCTTCAACCGTTCTAATTTTGGCTCTCTACGTAATCAGGTGATCAGCCGGACACGAATCACTCCCTCGCCGAAGAGCTAGTTCTGCAGACTCTGGACGCGTGTGCCTTCGCCCGTGACAATCAGCTTCACCGAGCGGCTCTCCAGCCCGCTGCGATAGTTCTTGATCTCATCGAAGTGTAAGTCCCACCTGCGTCTATGAATTAAAAAAAAAACCATTAAATTTTCAGGATATCTTTTTATTGATGCCTCTTCTATCTCCTCGCCCAGACACTCCCAGCTGCTAGCGTCTTTGCAAGCCTGGTGTCACTGGATCGCCAAGAGGCCGGAAAAACTCAAGGAAACTCTCTGCCATCGTTGCATACAGTCATGCATGTGGGCCTTGACTTACTCGAGACCTTGCGACTCACCTCCACCCTCGAATCTCATACACGCGGCTGCCCATCTTCTCCAGAGCGTGACGGCAATTCTGAGACCGAATCTCTGGGACCAATCGGCTTTCAGGGATTTGCTTTGCGTCGAAAATTATCCTTATCTGAAGCCGGACACGGTTAAAGTACTGAGAAGAGCTCTGGTGAACGGAATCGTTCTTGCCTCCGGCGATGCCGCGGCGCGGCAACGATTAATGAGTAAGCTTGTACTATCGAGATTTTTTACGATCGTAGAATAGCTGTTTTTCTCATGCTGTTTATATCATTCCAGGCACGATGGTGGCCGGACTTTCGGAGCCTTTGGGTCATCAAGGACAGCCGATACCTCCGGAATCGACGGTATCGTCGGCAATAACACCGATAAAACAGTTGCTCGAAGACTGCTGTTCGTCGTCGAGCACGATTAAAAAAATGCTCCACACTTGCCTCGAATCTACGGTGAATCGTGTGCTCGAGCTTCTGCCGCACTTGGTCAGATCTCAGGTGACCTGCGAGACCCTCATGAGCTTTCTGCACGCGACTTTCCTCGTTCTTCAGCAACAACTCGGTCCCGAATTCACGCAGAACGCCGTGCAAGGAATGCTTCACATTTATACGAGAGAAAATATATCAGCCGGTCCAGCGTTAGATCAGCTACTGGAGATTCTCATTCTCGTTGTTTCGGCGCCGAGCAGCGCTTTCAAAGCTTTTGTACCTTCCGTTACTGGACTATGCCTGGGACAAGTCTGGCCAGCCGTTGGAAATGATCTCAGCTCTCATCCCGATACTACTCTCGTTCTTCTACGACTTTTTCACAGGTACATCTTGATTCGAATCTTCCGAACTTCGGATCGTAACGAAACACTAAACATGAGAGATTCTTTTAAACATCACAGACCTGCCGTTAAGGCGGCGTGAAATGGACTTAGTTGGTACCGAAACTGTGGTCTATTTTTGTTCAACCATCTTGAACATTTTCGGTAAACGCCAATTATTAACGCCTTCGTCTGACAATCTTCTAAACGTCGACAATTTTTTTTGTCCCGTAGACGTTTTAGCACCAGTGAAAAAAATTGATCACATTGTTTGTTACCGCCTGAAGCCAGTTCGGGCAGGGCGTTTCACATCGCCTTAAAGATTACTTTTTTGATAACAGAGAAAAAAAAATTGATAACAAATGTCCATATAGTTATTGTAGCCAAGAGAAAGCAGTTTGATTTACTTGAGGCTTTATAGTGTAACATTAAATTTTTTTCCTCAGTATTTTGATGCACCGATGGCAATATTTTTATAACTCGTCGGTCTTGCGCACCTTCGGTCATCCGGATGGCGACGAGCCAGTCGAGCACAAGGAAGAGTTGGTCGCGATTCTCGAAGCATTCGGACAAGCTCTTCTCCAGCCGGACGTTAATATATTCAGGCAGAGTCTTCAGTCGTTGGAGCAATTGAATTCACGATGGAGACTGTATCAACGATCGGTTTTCAAGAGTCATCTTCTCGAACGGTTTCTCATGGCACTGTTTACCGTTCTGTTTCAACGGTGAATAAACACACATGGAAAAATACGAAAATCGCCAGCATACGATATTTAAATTGTTTTACAATGCTTGCAGATCTCACAACTTGTTGGCTGATGAAATCGCAGTTGCGGTACACAGCTTGGCTTCTGTAAATATCGCTTGGTTCTTCGGTAATTTTTTACCGACTTTCTTGACGAGCTGTGAGGGATTGGATGATGTTCAGAGGGGGACGCTGTTGGAAAGCTTTGACAAATCTACGGTAAGAAACACAAATCTGCAATGTGCGTCGGCTTCGAGCACATTTAATTACCTTGAAAATAAATTGACTGAAAAAAATTCGTACAATAAATCAAAAGTTATTATAGGATCTTTTTTTATAAAGATTGGTGATCAATTTTGTTGATTTTTCGTTTTTTTCAGGATCAACCGACCTTAACGAGATCCGTACTTCGGCTAGTCTCTGACCTGCGTTGCTATCAAATGTGTCGAACGTAAAGGGTTCGATATCCCGGAAGCATCGAGACCCTTCCAATTACGTATATATAGTATTATATAAATATATAAATCGAGGCTCTTGGATAAATTTTTAATCCATGCAGCCAACGGCAATAATTGCATGAACGACAGCGTAGCTCGCGACCGGCTGCTGAGACTTTTTCTTGCGGCCAGGGATCGCGCAGCCTCGACGTCTTTGTGATGCACTGCCCGCGTGAGTAAAAAAAAATTTACTACGAAGATAATACGAAATTTACGAATGTCGTTCAATAATTTCCATTGTTACGAATAAAAAACCTTTTTTATTATAAAACAAAAAACAATACAGTCGAATCTGTTCCTCGTACACTCCGTAAATACTCAATCTTTATCTCTCGCGGAGCTTTCATCTCGGGAGGCCAGACTGATAATTTCTTACTGATAAGCGCTCGTCGAGCCCCATCGACCGATAAGCCAAGCGTCTTCCCAACGCGCGCTCTCTCCCGAGCCTGGTCACCAGTCGTAGTCGCGATGTCGGGCCAGTTGTTCAGGAAAGCCTCGTGCAAAGTTAATATCAATATTTCTCGGAGTCTCGTTAACGACTCGAAATACAGTTTTCTCAAGCAATTGGGACTTACACAAGAGAACGCGGGATTGTACGACGGAAGATGGGGTGGGTCCGGAGAGGTAATTAATACATTTAAAAAAAAGATAGTCAATTTTTTCACTTTCTCATTGACTAAATTTGAGCAAAAAATAAAAATAAAAAATGGATTAATAATTTTATCCAGGTGATCGAGTCGATCTCCCCAGCGTCAGGCAAAGTGATAGCAAAAGTCCGTCAATCGACGCCTCAAGAGGCCAGCAACACCGTGACCGAGGCACGAAAAGCTTGGCCTCAATGGTCGTCGCTTCCAGCACCGGCGAGAGGGGAAATCGTTCGTCAGATCGGCGACGAGTTGAGGAAAAATTTGAAACCTCTGGGACTCCTGGTTTCCCTCGAAATGGGTAAATAAACAAAATAATGAAAAAATAAACAATCGTCACATGCGATTTCAATACGGTAAAATTTAATTGGATCGATCGTATTATTTGAGCTGTTATTTTTCAGGTAAAATATTGCCGGAGGGTATAGGCGAGGTCCAGGAGTACATAGACATCTGCGACTACGCGGTCGGTCTCTCGAGAATGTTGCCGGGTAGTTTGTATCCCTCGGAGCGAAAAAATCACGCGCTTATCGAAAAGTGGAATCCTCTAGGGGTCATTGGCGTTATATCTGCATTCAACTTTCCGGTAGCCGTAAGTCTCACCAAGCTCGCACTCTCTTATCACAATATTGCGCGATTGATACTCGAGCCTCGAAACCTTTCGAAACTTTATAAACACGACGTCAATATACTCTCGGGACGTAAATAGCTTATTGTTTTTGTTTTTATAGGTGTACGGTTGGAACAGCGCGATAGCTATGGTGTGCGGCGATGCTGTAGTTTGGAAAGGATCACCGACGACACCTCTGTGCTCCATAGCAACTACAAAAATTGTAGCCAGCGTTTTGGAACGCAACGGCATACCCGGATCAATCGCTGGCCTCGTAACGGGTGGTGCGGATGTCGGAGAGACTTTGGTCAACGATAAACGGTAAATTGGGAAGAATTGTTTTTAAGATGATGCGACTTACCTTCCTCCCCACCCAACGCGGGCTCAGTCGGCAATCAGAAACTGTAATTAATTTTTTTTTTCCACGAGTACTACGCACTTTCGGTTAAGAGCAAATTCTTACATGAAATAAATGTCAATTCAGATTCAGTAAGAACTCGCTTATCAACGGAAATGGTAAGCAAGGTAAAAAAAAAAATTAATTACAGTGTCTATTACCGACCACGGTACTTGACATGCTCTTGAGGGCGTGTGAAATAACGCATTCGGTCACAAAACGCCTTCTATCTATTGCTTACCAAAACCTAATTCGCTTTTGACCAAAACATTAACGGTATTGCAAAAAATAGAAAAAAACAATCTGTTACCGACTGACCGCGGT
Organism: Stenichneumon culpator; assembly: GCA_964017025.1. Taxonomy (NCBI): domain Eukaryota; kingdom Metazoa; phylum Arthropoda; class Insecta; order Hymenoptera; family Ichneumonidae; genus Stenichneumon; species Stenichneumon culpator. The sequence continues at coordinate 9,794,568 of OZ024779.1, read as the reverse complement.
GAAGATGGGGGAGGTTGTTCTCGTGTTGCCTTAAGGGGTGAGGAGAATATCGAGAAAGAAAAAAGTATCTGTGGAAAACATCGGTTACAAACGACGATTTTCCTAGCGATGGAAAAGAAACTGTAAGCCTCCTGTAATCGATGCTTTGTTCAGATATTTTTTTCGAAGGACTTCGAACGTTTATAACAATTTCTTATCTATCAACTAGCCTTCCTTTGATATCTTTCACCGGGAGCACGAAAGTTGGGAAACAAGTGGGTCTGAAGGTGCAAGAGAGATTCGGCAAGTCGCTGCTCGAACTGGGAGGAAATAACGCGCTCATAGGTAAACGAAAGTGACAAAATTAACCAAAAGTTAAACAGGCGTAAAAATATCGGTTATGAAAGTCTACCAGTTGTATGTATTTTTATTTTTTACCACGAGAAGAAACATCGGTAGGGTTTTATAACCGATAATTTCCGTATGTACTTCTTTTTCAGTTTGCTCTTAAATTTCTAACTCAACAATTTTTTTTCATTTTTCGTCGACGCAAAGTCGCGAGCGATGCCGATTTGGAGATGGCCGTGCGAGCCGCAGTATTTTCGTGCGTGGGAACCGCAGGTCAAAGATGCACGACGACCAGGAGGCTTATACTCGATAGCAAGATTAAGGATGAATTCATAGGAAGATTGAGAAAGGCTTTTAAAAGTATACTGGGAAGAATCGGCGATCCTCTCGATGAATCGACTCTCTACGGTCCTCTCCACAACAAGCAAGCCGTCGACGCATACGAGGTAAACAATCTTATATATTTATTATTTCAATCTAACAATCGCTAGTGCTCTCCATTACCATTGCTATTACATATTATTGTTATCGATAAAAAAAAATGCTTCGTTTAATTGTGGAATTGATTGAGTAAAATTGTTTCACTTGCAGTTCACGATTAAAAAAGCCGTAGCCAGCGGCGGTGTGGTGGAATTCGGTGGCAACGTTATAAATCGCCCCGGATTTTACGTAGAACCAACGATAATATCGGGCTTGCCGGGCGACATCGACGTCATCCAGAAAGAAACTTTCGCTCCTATCGTTTACGTTCTCGAGTGCCGTTCGGTCGACGATGCTATCGCAATTAACAACGGCGTCGAGCAAGGACTGAGCAGTTCTCTGTTCACGAAGAGTTTGACGAACGTCTTTCAGGTAAATTTGCACGGCTCGAAGATTCATGTGGAACGATTTTTCATGTCTGTAACCTATATATTTTTTCTTACGCGCTAAATTTATATTTATAGTGGATAGGACCGCATGGCTCGGACTGCGGGATCGTAAACGTGAATATCGGCACGAGCGGCGCGGAGATAGGAGGTGCGTTCGGTGGTGAAAAATCGACCGGTGGAGGACGCGAGAGCGGCAGCGACGCATGGAAACACTACATGCGACGAGCTACCGTGACGATTAATCACGGAAACGAATTACCGCTCGCTCAGGGTATAAAGTTCGAATAACTTTCGTCCCGTTCGTCGATGAAGCATCTTGTACCGCGTTACGAATCTAATTGAAACCGTACGAGGTCCACACGAATGTCGACCGAGGCTTTTTTGTGAAACTTGTATGCCTGCGGCAAATCGTATCTCAACTCGGCTAAAACGGTACCTTCGGCACCGAGCTGCTTTCCTCTTCTCAGCACGTGGGATCTCGTACTCGTCTTGTGCAACGAGTAAACCGTTTGCGTTGCTAACTTCGTCGCAGCCTCCAGGAACTTCATGTCTATACCAGCGTTGTGTTTCGTACCGAACGGCGGATTCATTATAACTGTGTCGAACGACTTCTCAAATTTTCCTGAAAATGTATTTCAATTTTTTGTAAATATTTGTGATAAGAAAATATCTTTTCTTTTCTTCAATAGACTTTGTGCGCTCCAAAATTTTTTGTGAGCGCTGAACACTGAAAATAACAATATTTTTGTCTCCGGTACGGTTTTTCCGCATAAATATTAAGCTAAGGGTAGAAGAGAAGACAGGTTCGTGATTAGATGAGAAAATACCGTAAAAAGTTCGCAATATTAACATTTTTCTAGAAAATAGAAAATACGGAAGGCGATTTGTTATCGACTGCGGCATTACACATGCCTTAAAAACAATTTTTTAAAAGTAAGATTTCAGACAGGATATGGGAGAATACCTGGTAAAAATTGAAGAACGTCGCACTGTACAGCTTCGACCGGCAGTTCCATTTCGTCGCTGTTTCGAGAAAATATCTCGATGGCATCGCTGTCGATTTCGAAACCCACGACGTAGCTCGCCGCGAGCATCTTCGCTCCGAGTGAGAGAACTCCGCAGCCCGAGCCCAGATCGGCCACCGCGCAATTCTCAATGTCCCCGAATAACGTCTGAGCTGTGTAGAGAATGTGGGAAGCAATGTGAGCGCTCGTTGGATATTGCTCCAGCAGGATCTTCGGTTTCTCGAAGCCGTCCAACTGCTGAAGATAATTTTCTAATTCTCGCATTCGCATAACCGCCATCGTCGATCGGTTTATTAATTGATCGGTTCGCGGTGTCGTTGATCAGTTCATTTGCTGTCGAAACGCGGCAAAACCGGTAGAATCAAATTTCCGAATGACGAATCTTGTCCAACAAAGTATCCAGCGGATGCTGCATGCGCGTTGTGCAGTGCAGCTCTCTGGGAGGCGCTCACGGCCACTCCGTCGGTCGTTGCCGATGGGGGAAGACTCGCGGCGGACGTCGCGGGCGGAGCAGCCAGTGGTGTACCCAACGATGGCGCTGCACCCTGCTTCAACAGCATCTGCTTCTTCAGCTGCAGTTCTTCCAAGATTTTTCGATTCTGGAGCTCTGCAAGGAAAAATAACTTTGTCAAATCTCCAATGCAATTTCATGCTTATCCTTCCGACGTTTTACAATCTGTACAGTCAAAAAAGGTACCAACGTTTATTGTCCAGAAATGTCCAAAATTCTTTTTTGATAATTTTACCAAAAAGTAGAGTTCATTTTACATAATATTTTCTGTCAAAAGTACAACCCTTTTTTACTGTGCACGCTTCGATACAGTGAGCAAAGCAATTTCCATTTTCAGTCTTCGAATAGAAAAATATGTTTGCGTTAACACAAATTGAGAAGATATTTTTTTTACCAAAGAAATAATGTTAATGATAGTTTAAAATGTTTGTTAAGGCGGCCAAACCTTTTTACTGTATACGGTTAAAAAACATTTGCTGTGTCCAATGAATTTATCTTATTTGACTCGGATAAGTTTAAAAAATAAAATTCTTTTTCTTAGAATGTCTTTCTACTATTACGTAGGACGCTTTTTTCTGTTTTGTATATAATTTTTTTACCATAATATATATGACGCTCCGATATGTTTAAAAATTGAAATTGGAATATGTTGTATCGTACAATTGGACTTGCCGAGTTAATTTTTATCGGAGTAAGTCAGACTTGTCAGACGAGTAAGTCATGTCGATGCATACAATCAACAATATTTTAGAGCATGAACGATTGTTGCAAAGATATTTATTACATTGCGATAGAATACCAAGCTATGCAAACAAGTATACTCATACTCTATACAGCCTGAGCGAAATCAGACGACCACGATCGATCGGCGAGGGAGAAAATAATTTGTCACGAAAAAAATTCACCTCTCGAATTCGGTTGCGGAAAAGCCATGAAATCCTCTCGAAACCTGATGATTCCGATAGAAATAAATAAACAATGCGTCTCACGTATACCCTTTGAGAAACATCGATCCCCGATATATAGTTATTTGCACACTTTTGTCGTGAAAAGAGTCAACGTTACTTCCGAAAAAAGTACGAAAAGAAAAATCATCGATCGCCCCTTCGATCAACGGAGAATGAAAAAAAAAAACAGTGCCACTAAAAGTGTCCACGATTGTCGTAAAAAAAAATTGAGGTTAGAAATATATTCAAACATTCTAGTGAGACACATCGCTTTCTCCCCCGCAGAGATACGACGGGACGAAAATTCCCTAGGAAGTGTGGAATAAAAATAAAACAAAAAAAATACGACGTAACTAGAAGATGTTTTGCGCGTGTGTGAGCGCATGCGTGAGTAACGAAATCGCGACCCCTCGCGTTCAGTCCGTTCGGAGAAGTGTTACCGAGGAGTTCGTTGTGCACGGTCCGTGGTGTGTGCTTATCGTGTCCCCGGAGGGCTGTCCTCGCTCTCTTTTATAACGCAAAATACAATATCGTCGCTAACATAGAATATCGTGGGATCTGTCGGCCGTTTAAACGTGAGTAATTAAAATTTACGACACTCCCGAATAGACGAAAAATTACAATCGACAATATGCTCGTGTCGGACACTTTGGCATCGTAGAACGGTTTAACAGCCAGACGTGACGGCTCACTGGCAAAATGGCCGTACGCGGATTTACAACAAACGGTTGTTGCTCGCCGTTCTCCCGCTGTCCGTCGAATCTCTTTATTCCTCGTTCTCGGACAAACCGTCAACCGAATCTCTCGTCCACGTCATCGGGCCGGACTTATCATTTCGAGACTGCATCGTTCGCAGATAGTTCGCGTACACTCGCGTGAAAACACGGACGAATCAATGAACGAACGACAGTGCCCCCGAGGGAGCGAGCGAGACGCAGCTAGAGACACGACCTGCACGAGAAAGCTTGTTGCACCTCGTTCCGACAAGAAATTCATTTTTTTGATTTTTATCTGTTTCAAAATTTTTTTTTCCTTCCAATTAGCGATTAAATATTTTTCGTCTATTATTTATTCCTCTCATACGGAGAATCGTTGTGTTTGAAGGAATGTTTTCGCGAGCCGGCGAGTCCTCTAGAGAGAGTAGGTGTGCCATGCGAAATTCCGGAGATCCCGCGGGCAGCATCCCTCCGGCGATCGTTGCAATCGACCCTTTTTTTTCTTTTTCTTTCTTCCTTCTCTTTTTATCTTTTTTCATTTTTTTTCCCTCTCAACTGCTCTGGAAAATGCATTCGCTGACGGTATCGCGGAATCTTATTTTTTCAACGCAATCAGCTGTGACTGCTGTCAGACAGTATCGACGCTAAAACTGGAGCGTACAAATCACGCCAATCGACCTTAAGACGCTAAAAAAAATCGGACAAATTTTTATTATTATTATCATTTTTTAAAGAAATTCCGTAATATCGGAATGCACAGCCTCTTCTTCGGTCCATTCACTTCGACCACTCCGCAACACGATAATCAATAATCGAGCGCTCGAAGCCTCAATCTACTGCACTGGTTAATTAATCATTACTCTGGCATCAGTGCGCTGAATATATTTTCTTCGAGTTTCTTCTTTTTGTTCTTTTCATGGACTTTGACCGTCATTCACACTTCTTTGTTGTCGGTTCTCGTTCTCATGTACTTCGCGACGTAAGTAACATTTTCTTTTTTTTTTTTTAATTTAATCACGCGAGAAAATCTAATCCTTATAAAAACTAATATCTCGTTAATTCGATCGACTTCCGGTTTAGTCATCCTGGAATTAACCCGGGGAAGCCGGAAACTCTTCCGAAACCCAACTCCCCCTGCGACTTTTTTTTTCATCAGTATCATCAAGAGTTAAAACACGATACTTTAACCCTTTCAGGGGTAACCCGAGGAAGCTTAATGGAGTAGAAATCGTTCCTCCATCACTTCCTGCGGGTGTGACGGGGGAGAGACGATCGAAGCACGAGGCATCCGCCGCGCCGGCATACTATTCTCATTCCGGTAAACGCGCGTGTGAAGATCGCGATGCACGTACCCGCGATTACTCGCTACCGATCTCCCATGCGATAATGACTCATTATGGCTTTGCCGCATAGACGCTGAAAATCCACCTAGCGTGCGCTTCGTTTGTACGTCAAATCTCTTCCTCCATGTATGCTCGATGTAAAAAAAAAAAAAAATGGCCTCTACTTTAACCTATTTTTTCTGCGGTCACATAAATAAACTCGAAAAAAATGTTGGCACTCAAAAATGTGTCGTTGAAAATCTATGAAATCGCCAGCCAAGTTATAACGGTAACGACAAAAGAGGCGATAAATATTTTAGTGGATTGAAAGCGGGGTCGTCCGCAAACGACGCATAGCCAGCCAGCCGGCCGGCCTCCCTTTCTTTCCGTCTACCTATATATTTATCCGTCCCTCTCCCTCTATCACTCGGGCTTTCCACCCTCGTTCCGTCTCTCCCGCCTGGGGGTTGCGACGACGACGTCGCTCGAGATATCGATTTCGCCTGGCGCACGCATCATCGCTGTGGCTACTACGACGCCGCCGCCGCCGCATCGCCTTTTCTCTCCCACCTTCCCATTCTCATCTTCTCTCATCCCCCTTCGGCGATTGTCAAGGTCCGCCACTTTACTTTCCGGGATACGACGTCAAGTGTTTTCGTGTAGGCTCGTCGATCCAACTATCTCCTCAAACCCTTCGTGTTTTCCTTATCTTTCTTTTCTTCGTTTTTGTTTCCTGCCGGCACTTGGCTCGGCTCTGCACCCAAACTCTGCCTGCCCTCCGGCGTCATAGACTCGCCCGTTACATCCCTCAGAGTTTGTATAGTCTCGAATGACGCTCGCGCCCATGATGCGACTATATATATACATGCTGCATGGAGATTGTTTTTTTATTGTTTCTTTTTAAACAGGCAACTACGATAAATACAATAGATTTGAAACTCGCACTGGTAAAATCTTTAGGGACATTTTTTTCATTTTTAACGTCAACCGGTATGCACGTTATATACAATTATGCGTACCAAAGATGAGATGGAGCTGCACTCTTTAATGTACTGGGAATCGATTTTAATCCCACATCTGTTTATTAAATTCAAAGCTTCGCGTACGGGTTTTGCATCCGAAGGGAAGCTGTGATTTGTCCGTCGACAATCTTAAAACAGTTTTCCAGAAACTTTCCTACCACATTTTATTGATAATAGTGAAATGTGGTAGGAAAATTCGCGGACAAATATTAGAGGGACGGTTTGTTCGATGAAACGGAAAAAAGAGAATTGATTACAAGAATCCATATCGTTGTTTCACTAACAGGAAACGGGACGATGTATCGTTAGAAAAAAAAAGTATTCATTGTACAAAAATGGTTGATATATCTGTTGATGTATATTAAAAGAATATAAACAAATATTCGTATATTGTCCATGAATTTTTGTACTAAAAATGTGTTCCATTGTTACTTCCAAAGGACTGGCAAACTTTAGATTTCTTACAATGTATGGGCGTTAGTTTTAATACGAAAAATAACACGTTACGAAAACATTTGTGCTTTCATCCATGTCGATGGCGATCCAATAAAACCATACATTGTAATTTTATTGATACACGTTAAAAAATATATATATATTGTTACATTTTGTAACTTTCATAGGACTAAAAAAAATTCGCTTTAAATTTCTTACAATGTAGCAATGATGTATGCGACGATATTTGTAACAGAAAAAAATAATATGTTGCCAAAATAATTATGTTTCAGTTGATGCCGATGGCGGTCCACTAAAAATCGAGCCGACTGGAGGGTTCTGGTCCAGCTCGCTAAAAAAAAATTTACTTCGCAACGTTCCCGAGGAGGAGCTAAGCCGGGTCACAACGAGGATCATGAAAATGGTGTTGTCACAACGGCAGAGGGAGGAGTTGTAAGTTTTCTACTCTGTACTTCAAAAGCGACCCGTTTGTTTGTTTTTTTTTCCCTTTTTTTCGAGGTACGAACATCGAGCGAGGGTAGTTGTCGGGGTTCTTCCCTTCGCCGTTGGCGAATATACTCCGAGCGTTAGAACCAGGGGCCGCACACGCGAGGGCGGCATTCGAAGCGGGGGAGGCTCGATCAATCGTTAGCACGAGAGAGAGAGACCGCGCTTGCTCTCGCTGACGCAATAAGTCTCTGGGCGGTTGAGCCGACTTCGAATCGGCGAACCACTCAATCCCCCTCGTCCTGGAGGATTGATCTTTCATTGGGGCACGATAAAAATGTACTCTCGGAATACGCTGCTCACGAATTTGAACTCGAATTCGCAAACACCCTTTATCTTCCTCCAGCTCGACCTAAATTAAAATGTAAAGCAACAAAATATTAACAATTTTCACTCGAAAAGCGCTGCTCATGAAAATGAACTCGAATTCCGAATCACCCATTATCTTCGTATAGTTCGACCCAAATTGGAAAAATAAGGCAGCATAATATTAAAAAATGTCTCGAAAAACGCTGCCCACAAAATTAAGAATTAAAAAGTAAAGCAGCACGATATTAAATATTTACTCTCGAAAAACACTGCTCACGAGTTTGAACTCGAATTCGAAAGCCCCGTTTATCTTCGTGTAGTTCGACCTAAATTTAAAAAAATAAGGGAACAGAATATGAAGCGTGGGAATGGCATTAAAAAAAAATATCGAATCCTCTTTCCAGCTGTATTTTTGCGTCGTGCCTGATATTAATTAAAAGAGCTTCGCAAAATTTCGGATTATTCATAGATCGCGGAATGGGGGAGCAGTTGCTGGCCGGCAATGCTCGTAGGCCCGGTGTGCCGGAGGGTGCGGAAATTTGCGCTGTCTCGGGCACGCGCGACTCCCGCGATCGATACCGCACACCGGCAACCCGGAGTTTGTACCGTCGGGCAAGGAAAATTCAAGCGACGTCGAGAGAGGGAGAGAAAGAGAAAGAGGAAGAGAGAAAGAGCGGGAGGAGGGGGGGGGGGGACAGGGAGACGCCGAGAGATGAGAGCCACGAGTAGGAAACGAGAATCCTGCGCATTGATCAATGAATGCGGCTTTCCGTAGTCTTATAATTATAATTATTATTTTTCTTTTTTTTTTTTCATTTTCGTCGACGACTCATTGTTCCTTCCGTCCCTCTTTTTAATTTCATGCGTAGAATATCGCAATGTTTTAATATGCACCTGCCGGTAGGAAGCCGAGCTGGAAGGGTCTGACGTCATCGGGCAAGAGTCATGCGGAGGTAGAAGAATCTCTTTGCGAGACTCGTGTCCCAGCAGTAGGAACCGGATCGTAACCCGACCGCGACACCTCGCATTCAGCTTCCTTTATCGGACCCCCCTCCCCCCCCCCCTCCTCCTCTCTACGGATCATTTGCTTTGAATTATTATACTTTTTGTATCATAACTTATTTGCGTAGCTAAGCGATAGATATTATGAGGCAAACGTGATAACGAACGGAATAAAATCTGTTCGTTAATTCTCGTCTGATAATTTAATTTTGTTAATCGATATAGTTATTTTCGAACTATCATCAAGTAAAACAATTTGAATCGAAAAACATTTGACGAATAGTAATGCATTCTGATGTAAAGTTTTTAGCTCGGAACTTCCTTTTTTTCGAAAAACAAATAAAAAATTCGATTCTTCAAAAGTGCTATTTTTCACATATTTTGATACAGGAGTATCTCGAACTTTTGGGCAATATAATTTTTATTCAGACGAAGAGATGGATTAGTCAGCGGGTTAATTGGTAGATTGCAACTATATTCGGAACAGCAATATTTTATCTCATTAACTATCGGACAAATAACATTTCCTTTTCCAAAAATAGTTACAAGTTCACGAAAAATTAGGTTCGAAGAATTAATAAATTTTATACGTAAGCGAGCCGAGAATAATTCGAAGCTAACAATGTTACAGAATGCCGATGGATACAGCCAGTGGTTATAGGGCACGGGGATCGTCACGAGGAGAGCACGAACTCGAGAGGTGCGCGGGCTCCTTTCACCCCGGCTCGATTCCTCTCGGTGCCGGCACCGCCCGACTTTCGATATTTTTCTCGAATGCCCGGAGGTATCCGCGGAGGCTCCTCTCCGCTCGCCTTATCCACCATCGCATAATCGTTCGGATAGCTCGGAACTGGCGAGAAGGATTTCAAACACCCCCGCAGAGACGGTCCCACGACTGTTCCGTGCACTCGCGATGCGGGTCAGGTGCAAACACGCTCGCGACGTTCGAGCCGCACAGCCGAGTGATTTGTCACAAGGCCGAAGGCTGTTATCCCACTCTCGCATCGTTTATGCATTTCCACGGTGGCAAAAAAGTAAACAAACCGTGACACGGATTGCATAGTCCGGTAATTCAATCTCGCAACTCACCGAGGCCCGGACTTGCCACCCCCGCAATGAAAATTCTCACGGGCCCACCTTTCAACGCTTCTCCGTTCGATGATTCCCGAGGAGAAACAGTGACGCGGGTCGCGCACACACTCTCGCATTCCCGCAGTCGCACCTGAGCCTCGAGCGTTATTCTCAAACGATTATGGCTTGCTGCTGTTGGCGAACAAAAAAAAAAGGAAAAAAAAAGTGAGGCCAGGCAGAACGCAAGTGGATTAAGTGGATTACCTGCTAGATGAGATTTCTGGAGGTACTCACGAGGCCAGTGCACCCTTCGCTTCCTCTCTGCTACGTATATAGCGTACGCCCCGAGTGATCTTCTCACGGGAGCAGACCTAGCACGAGCTTCGCCTCGTTCAGCCACTGAAATCTCCCTTTTTTTCGACCGAGAGACGCGCATACCTTTCTAGCTCGTTATCTGTCGCGAGGACAAAGACTCGCTTTTTTAATTATGGGAAAAATGAACTCGGGGCTCTGTACACGGACAAACGGAAAACCCGGGTACAAACGGGGATAACAATGCGGATTGTGAAGTTGTCGAAGATTTTCGTCGGCAAATCTTTGACGAGAGAATCTTTTTCCTTGTTGTATTAATTATCTGACGAATGACTGGAATAGAATAGTGTGGAGATTTTTATTTTTCCTCGGGTTGAACTCGTTACAAATTGTCGAGGATAGGCTTCATTGGAACGTAAAATTAGACAGTATTTTTTATCTTGTATTTTAAAGTTTCATAGCATAGGTGTAAATATCATTCATGTAAAATATGATGGGTTTGTGAATAGTTAGCTTATTTCATTTGACCGTAAAGTTATGTCTTATTCATCTGAGGTGAAGTTTGCACGCAGATGATTGCTCACGATAAGTTACATGTCTGGCAATACTTAAAAACTCGAGGTCCCTGAATTTCGCTTGTCCTAGAAATGCCCTTCGATTTTTTTGTAGGCCCCTGACATTTTTACTTTTCGTTCACACACTCATATGAGTAACGACATGGCTCACATAATTTTTTTTCAAATATATTTTTTTTAGGTGGATCAACAAAACTAAACATCGATAATTTTTACATCCTTGAGAATCTTGAGATTGTCCATAAAATGTCCTTGAAAACTCCTTGAATTTCTCTTTCAAGCTACACCACGAATTAATGAGTGTAATTAAAATCTCGGATTACGTCGATGTAAGAAGATATTTTAATGGCACGTCGATAATGAGTAACTCAATGATCGTTTGCAGAAATAAGGCGATCGCGGATTATCTAAGTACCAACGGGTATCAGGATGCTCTCGAGGCGTTCAAGAAGGAGGCTGACATGCCCGGCGAGGTCGAGCGCAAGTACGGTGGACTTCTGGAGAAAAAATGGACCTCCGTTATACGACTGCAGAAGAAGGTAGTTTTCCAACTGGCGTTAATTGCCTGACGCTCGAAAATCTATATCCATATATTTTTCAATGCTCGCTAATCGTACTCCGTGCGGCTCTTTCGCCCCCGTGTGTTTCGTTGCTCACAGGTAATGGAATTAGAGTCTAAGCTGTCCGAGGCCGAGAAGGAGTTCATCGAGGGTGCACCGACGCGAGGAAAGAGGTTGTCGTCCGAGTGGATACCGAGGCCGCCGGAAAAGCACTGTCTCACCGGGCACAGATCTCCAATAAACAGAGTTATCTTTCATCCGGTATTCAGCCTCATAGTTTCCGCCAGTGAGGACGCGACTATCAAGGCAAGATTCAAATTTAATCATCTCGTTCCTTCGATAAAATTACTCAATATTCGAATTTTTTTTAACTCGTTAAAACACTAAACAAATTCAATAATTGCATTTTTTTAAGTCTCTTTTTTAATGTCGTTAAAACAATCCCACAGGTGTGGGACTTTGAGAGCGGTGACTTCGAGCGTACTCTGAAAGGTCACACGGACAGCGTGCAGGACGTGGCATTCGATCCATCGGGCAAGCTCCTCGTGTCGTGCAGCGCCGACATGTCAATAAAGCTGTGGGACTTTCATCAGTCGTTCGCTTGCGTAAAGACAATGCACGGACACGATCACAACGTTAACTCGGTATCGTTCGTACCACAGGGTGATTTCGTTGTTAGCGCGTCGCGCGACAAGACCATTAAAATATGGGAAGTCGCAACGGGATACTGCATTAAAACTCTAACGGGTCACAGAGAGTGGGTGAGAATGGCGAGGGTGAGTCCTTGCGGCGAGCTTATTGCCAGTTGCTCCAACGACCAAACTGTGCGAATCTGGCACATGGCTACAAAAGACACCAAAGTGAGTTCAAATATATATATATAAATTTTTTTCTTCGTAAAGCAACCTGTACTTATCCAATTTTATCATTACCATTGACAAAGTTTGAACTTCGGGACCACGACCACGTGGTGGAATGTATCGCCTGGGCGCCCGACAGCGCGAGAGCGTCGATAAACGCGGCTGCCGGAGCTGACAACAAGGGAGCTCACGAAGGTCCCTTCCTCGCATCGGGATCGCGAGACAAAACGATTCGCGTTTGGGACGTCGGTGCCGGAGTGTGTCTCTTCACGCTTCAGGGACACGACAACTGGGTACGCGGCATCGTCTTCCATCCCGGTGGCAAATACATTGTGAGCGTCTCGGACGATAAAACGCTGCGGGTATGGGACACGCGCAACAAACGAGCGATGAAGACACTCGAGGCTCACGTTCACTTTTGCACCTCTGTCGGTGAGTATTGTATCCAAAACGATGTTCGTTGTTTTGAAAAATATCGAAATATCGGAGGGTCTTGTTCCTGCTTTATTCGTGTGCCAATATTTGCTGCCGCACGAATCCGAAACCGGAAGCTATCGATGATGAACTGCAGTCGCGCGAGAAACAAAAAAGCTAAAAGAATAAATTTTTAAGTGGAACTGGATGCATATCAATCATTTTCTTGCAGATTTTCACAAGAGCCATCCGTACGTGGTCACCGGTAGCGTGGATCAGACGGTGAAGATATGGGAATGTCGCTAGTCACCGAAATTTCGAAATTTCGTCGAAAATTCGGGAAGTTTAAGAAGAAGAATAAGGAGATCGACGATGAAGATAACGGATGAGAGGAGTGAAAGATGATGATGATTGGGAAAGGATAAGACGCAAAGGAAAATTGAATACGCGCCCGAGTCTTCACAAATTCGTCGGTTAACGGGCCGGAGAGTAAGCTGCTACAAAAAAGCTATCGTACATACTACTATTATAATTGAAGAAAAAAACAACAAAAACAACAAAAAAAACGAAAACAGGAAAAAACACATAAACACCTACGGTTAAGAGCTCTTTAATTAATTTATAATAAAGTATAATTAGTAATTATTAATATTGATATATCGTTTCACGGTAATCAACTCTACACAAAAAAAACAACTCGATGATGAATATTGATGATAATTGAGTCAGGGCCGGGTTCAACCTTTTTTTTTTTTTTTTTGAGGGGCATGCCGGGGAGGACTTTCCCTACGTTCTTGCCCCCCACCCTCTCTCAAACAACAACAACAACAAAAATCAATAACTCCCATAAACAAAAATCGATTCTCGTTTGCTGCAGAAAATTCGTTTTTTTTCCGGTTAAACGACGATCTCTTAATAATATCTTACTATATCGTATCGCGATTACCTCTCAAGTGTCACGATTACAATTGTACATACTTGCTTCGAACGATATTACGCGAATCTGTCGTTCGTGACTTTTAAACGATTTTTCGTACACGATTTTATTTCTTCTTATTTATCGCTCTCGTAATATCTCTGTCGGTAATCGAATATCGCGTCGTGATATTACTTCTTTTTCTTTCCATTTTTTTTATTTTTATTTTTTTTTTGTTAACGGGACAAAGTGTAACTTGTGATGGGTCCTCCTCGTGCTTCGTCTCGGAAGTTTCTGACTAAGAGTTGCTTAAACGCGTTTGATAACGTCCCAAGATCTGCTGTCCTACATTTTTATTTATATTGAAAAATGAAGATAAAAAAAATTAATAAAAAATAAGAAAGAGGATTACAAAAAGTTCCCGCGATACCATACTGCTGATGCTACAACTACGTATTATCGAGAAACTCGGAATATAATCGAACCGGAGCCGATTATTTGGAAAAATATATATATCGTAACCGGAGTAGATGAAGAAAAAAATGTTAAACGCTACTCCGTAACTACGACAGATTACTGGCAAGACGTCGCGTCGATTAACAAAAAAAAAAACGCCCTGTTTTGTCACTCGTAAAACTATCTGTCGCGATCTCTCATCGAAAAGCGCGTATAATATTGGATTAATATATATAAATATATATACATATATATATATATATATATATGCGTATATATTTTTGCCCGAGGTTGGCGAAATAGCTGTAAAACTCCTGTTTGCCTGGATGTGTTAATTGATCTACACTGGAAAACAAAAAGAAAAGAAAATTGAGATCGACCCAAATTCGTTCTGACGATCGCGAGAGTCCCGAAAAAGTTCGCGACGAAGAAACCGCGGGCTTGTTACTCGAGGTGAAAGCGATCATCCCGAAGCGACGTTGTACATTATTTTAATCGTAAAATAAAGAAACAAAAGTAAAATTAAACCAATCGAATAGAAGAGTTAAAAACAAAACAAAAAATACGGTGCACAGTAAAGAAGGTTTGTACCTTCAACAATTTTTTTTTTTCACAAGCGTTCCCGATTAGGTTCTCGTTAATTTGACAAAAATTTTTTGTAGAGTTAACAAATATATTTGTAAAATCGACAACTTTTTTTTAAATAAAATTACCAAGAAAATAATTATGCACGTTTGTGGACAAGAAACTTTGGTACCTATTTTGCTGTGCGTCGAATAGAGGTGTGCAATCGGGAACGACAAACGTCGGACCCTCGTTTACCGAATTGAATTAAATATTCGTAACGCTCGTATGGAGAGAAAAAAAATGCAAAAAAATAACAATCATAGCACGCGATTAGTTTGATTTTGCGAGTGCGGGCTCTGAGATGCGAAGTAACCGTAGTTACGTACCCTACCTACATAAAAGAAAAGAAAAAAAGAAGAAAACTAAACTAAAAAAACACTAGCTAGAAATGTAGCGCAGACTTTTAACTTAGCATGAAAGAAACAACAAGAAAAAACAAGCATAACTAATTAATAAAAATTAAAAATTGATGAATAGAGTTGAAGGGAAGAACAAGAAGCGAGGACACACGCGAGCGAAAAGCCATCCGAGAACAAAACTAAGGATAATCCTATCGAAACATACACACAAATTACAGAGCTGGCGTTAAACGTTCGATTTTTTTTTTTTTTTTTAGAAAACAATTATTTTTGCGTCGACGATTATTTAAGGAATAACGATTTTTTTTTTCTAACGGTAACCGATATACTATGTGCTTATTCCGTCTACGATTTTTATTTCCTTGACTCCTCGAGAGCGCGGCCTTGTCCCTCGAAAGCCAGCCCCTCCCCATCCTTCACGAATCCTACTTAAAACTCTTGAACAAATGGAAAAATTCGATGTGTTTACTGGATTTAACGTTTTTGGTGAAATAATAAACGAAGTTGTCACTGACTCGTACAATATCTATAAATCTTATTGTTTTGTTTTACTTGTCTATATGAGTATGTGTGTGAGTGATCTGTACTCGCCGATTCATTTTTTTTTTTTCATTGTCAATTAATCTCTGGTAGACGGATTATATTTATGAAAACGAAGAAAAAAAACAGGATATCGCAGAGCATGATAGTGGACGAATAAAAATTGCCGTACATATAATCGATTAATTAATTTTATTATTGCAATTTTTTTTCCCGTAAAAAAAATGAATATTCCCACAGGTCGATTAATGCTCTGCGAGCAGCTAAGCGAAAGACTCGATTCGAAACGTGCCTACATTCCTTTCTGTTCGGATCTATAAGGGTTGTTTACATTTCAATTGAAAAAAAAAAAAAAAAACCAAAAACAATATGGAACAATGTCCAGTGCAATATTCGAACTGCAATCCCTCGCGCTAGATATACTACGTGCTACGTCCTCCTGCTACAGATTATTCTAAGATGGGAAACAATCTTGCGTCAACAGTATTTCACGAACTAATGGATAGAAGAAAATAAAAATGCATGGAAAAATGCATTAATGGATAGACGAAAACAAAAATGCATAGAAATGCATGGATTAATGAAACGGTGCTGTTTGCGCGCTAAAAAAACAGAATAAGATGCGTGACAGTACCACGAGAGTATCGAAAACGTTCGTCGCTCTTACTTTTTTTTCTTTTTTTTCTAATTTAGATGAACGAAAAATGAGAAACAAAAAACTCCACTGTAGAGGTATATTAACTATTATAAACACAATACACAATGTAGAAAAAGCTTTCCTCAAGTACGCAGCGAAAAGTTTTCCCCCAGTCCCGTTTAAATGGGCGCTTCTTTGCAGCGATAAACTTAAATTATCGAAACGAATGATGGAATAATAATCAAGTATTATTCATAATTTGTGATATATCCAGCAAAAAAAACTTGTGTCAATAAAGAATTTGGAAATTATGCGATCAATTTTTACGTAGTAGTGGCTTTATTTTTTTTCAACTTATGTTTTCACGACAACTCCAGCGTAAAACCCCTGCAGCGCAGGATTGTGCAGTTCGAGTAATTATTTCCCAAACTATCGAAATTATATTGGGTATTTATCTTTCAGCTCGTCACTAAAGGATAATGGGAAATAATTGGGAAAAACGCGTTGGTTTAACAACACGTATGCGGTAGAACCTTTTAAAGAGAACTATCGTTCAATAAAAAACTGTTACGATGAAAAAGTACGACAAATATAATATCTGTTTTTTTTTTGAAGTACGAGGCCGCAGGTGTTTACAATTTCAAACCGAAGCCGGTTAGGGACATTTGTGTACCGCGAAAGGCAGTACCGGAGGATTCTTTTCGCTACCGGAAATAGCCGTAAGTGCCCGACAGTTCGACCCGAGCGCCCAAGAACAACCGAACTTACGTTCTCCACTCCAATCGTGAATTGTTGTGTTCGCGAATGACAAATGGAGAAAACGAAAAAGCCATGCAGTCATCGAGCTTGGAAAATGTCGACAGCAAAGAGCAAGAAGGTATCATACGATGTATTTTCTTTTCGGAATTTCATCACATAGCTGGACCGAAGATAACTTGTCAGGTTAGTTTTTTTCCTCAAACAAAATCACGAAAATTTTGACTCCCTGTCGTCTCGAGTAAATTTTTCGCAATTTTTGCTCCTTTTCTTTTTTACTCGTGCCCTCAGGTACCCGACAATTTCGTCTCCAAGGATATATTCGACAACGTCAGTGTCTACATCATTCCAAAAGCTCAGCTGCAGCGCAGCACCATTACCGTGTAAGAAACACCTGTTGTGAAAATTTACCTAACACCGACGATTATCGGCTTTTCGAGAGGATTAAAAAATATATATATATATATCTATTCCTCGTTTCTGAAAAATTACAAAAAAAATATATATATTTGTCTTTTTTTTAGCACACTGCGAGACTACAAGATTCTGGGATTCCCTGTGAAAATCGACGACAAGAAGTACGCCAGGAACGCTTTCTACTTCAATCTCTGCTTTGTCTGCAATGCGGAAGCTCGAACAGTTCACTACGAGCCGGTTGTGAAGAAGATGTCCGATTTTCTGGTAGATGTATTACCGATAGAAAGCAAGCCGAGCTAGAACGGAGCAAGAATTTAGCCAGGATCTGATAGAGCTATGTTATCCAGATGGCTCTGGAAATAGAGAATCGGTTTCTCTCTACATCCGCGAACAAGACAAGATTGTCTCAAATGCTTGGGCAAGTCATGGAGGATCTGAATTCCCACAAAATGTGCACATTGACTGGTAAACGACATTTTTTTTTTTTCATTTTCAACAGTATTTATCTAAGTGCTCAATTTTTCTCCTTTGCAGATTTATAGTCTGTAATGGAAAAATACAATGATGATCAATTTTTACCATTTAAATTATATATTGTAGGCAGAGAACCCTCTATGAGGTCATAATCGGGCAATGAACTACAAAAAATTACTTTTCACCTTTTTTTCAAGAAGGAACAATGACCTCGCATCTGAAAGTCGTCAGATTAGCGGCGGAGCCGAAACCGGCGCTGGATCACCAAGTGCCGATTTTTCTCGAAGGCCGGGAAGCGTTCTGCAGCGATCAATGGGACTTGACCACGCAGCAGGTTCTTCCTTACATCGATGGCTTCAATCACGTGGCTCGTATCGCGGCTGAAGCCGACGTAGAGAACAATCTAGTCAAAAGTTGTGTTCAGAATCTCGTGTACGTTTAATGGAACTTTTTGTGTACACTTAATTAGATTATTTTTCTTATTTCAAAGGTGTTTGACAAAAATTCAATTTTTTTCTCCAGATACTACGGAGTGGTAACTCTGATACCGATATTTCAGTACAGCAACGTGTACGCTACGACCCCGAAACTGAAGGAACTCGCCGAGGATCAAAATTTGCAGGAGCGATGCATAGAGTATGCTTCGAAATCCTGTAGGTTGCATTCCCCCCCCCACCGACTCATACAGAGTCCCGATAAAAAAGAAGTTTCGTTTGCAGTTTTTTAAAATAATGTTTTATTGCAGCAAGACAACCGGCCTATCTACGCGACATTTATAGAACTTACGCGAGTATGACTCACGGCACGAGCATGAGAGACTTGTGTCAGCGACTGAATCCACAAAATCTTCGTATAAACGAACGGAAGCTCGTGCAGTTTGGATTGATTGAGGGTCTGATACGCAGAGTTTACAAAGTTCGTATCTCGCGGATTTTCTACGACTCATTTTTTTTTTCTTCGTCGTATTAGTCGTCGAATTTTATTGAACCGATTGATCTCCCGAACAACAGTACCCGATCCACGTGCAAGGACCGTGCGCGGAGCTTGACGGTGACGACGAGGAAGGCCGAAACGAGCCGGTATACAAGTACTTCACCGGTGCCTACAACCTCGACGAGATTTGCTGCAACACCGGACAATCCGTCGCCCACATCGAAGAAATCGTCGAGAAGGATCCAAGCGTCGTTATGCTATGGAAGTGATCGTTGAAAAAACAAAAACAACAAAAATACTAAGGATCTACGCATCAAGCAGGATAATTGAATTAGTTCGATATAATCGCGCGAACGTTTTCGCGATCGAAGGCGTACGAAACTAATAATTTTAAAAATAAAAGTGTGACGAAAAGAAAATTACCATTCTGCGAAATTGAATCCTTTTGAGATTTTTTTTTTTTCATCGGGCGACGTTCTCTATCATGCCTTTGACTTCGTTTATGTACACTTCTGGCACGTTGTTAGCTCTCATTTCTTCGCACTTTCGTTCCATAGCTTCGCGCAATTTTTTCTTGCGCACCTCGACCTCCGCCCGTATGGCCATGCCTTCCTCGAAGATTTTTCTTCGAGATTCTACGCGCTCGCGCTCTTTCTCGTTTACCTGTCTCAGAATTTCGCTTCGATGGCGCAGAGCCTGACGCTGCTTGGCCTCGCGTTCTTTTTCCGCGCGACTGACGGCCTCCTTCTGTACCGCTAAGATCTTCTCGAACTCCCGACGATCGCGCTCCATCTCCATCGCCTGCATCGCTTTGCGACCGTAGATCTGCTCCTTTCTCGCTGCTTCGAGCTTTTTAATCTTCTCCGCGCGCTTCACGGCTTCCTCCTTCTCTTTTCTTCTCCACTCGCGCTCAACCTCCTCCTGAACACGCACCGCGTTCAGCTCGTCGATTTGGGCCTGAAAGATTTATTATAATTTCGTAAAGCCTATAATTTAAATTTGTACATTGTTATAAATTGAATTTTACACAAGACGTTGACCGATCGGACCACAGTCAAGTCTTTCCTCGCATGGAACTCGCGCGCTGACCGATCGGTCCTCGAAGCAGGTGCCATATACATTTTTCAAAATCCACCATCGCCGAACGGTCTGCCATATTAAATTATTCTATTTAATACGACTCGGAATATGAAAAATGTCTAAGAAATTTTTCTAGTACGTAAGTTTCGTAGTATTCGAAACAACTCCTTTCATCTCTTTTGATTTATGCTTTTGTATTTTAGTACTTTTCCGGGGAAATATTGGGGGTTGGGAGTAAAATAATTGTTATATTCGTGATCAGCGGGAAAAAATACGTCGAAAATAGCCTTGAAACTAAAAAAAACGATTGAACAACGATTTTTTTCATTTTTGAGCCACTTTTGAAAAAACGTCGATTTTCGTGATTTTCAAAGTTCGATATCTGGGCTCCCAATGTAGCTAGGGAAAATCTGAGGTGCTCATCGTGTTCTACAGGAAAAAATACACAAGATAGGGTCCTGCCCGAAGTTTTAGAGGCGGTTTATCGTGCCGTTTGAGGACGTTGAAAAACGCGAAAAATGGACTCGTAAGGGGTAACCCTGCAATTTTTTGACGAAATTTTTTTTCTTTTATTAAAATGAACTGCCACGTATTTCGACGTATTTTTTTCCCACTGAACACGAACTCGCTGGCCTTTTTGGGGCTAACGTACAGTGAGACATTGAAAGTCTCCATTTCGTGGCACCTCGGGAGCCGTTTTTTTTTGGCGTTTGTGATAAATGCAAGAAATAATTAGGAAGGAATGTGCAAATTCAATTTTGAGTTTTTATCATGGGAGTAAAAATAATATTTTCGACACCTGAACGTCATGAGCTTGCCGAGTCTGCGCAGCGACGCGTTCCTTCTCTCTCTCCTTTCTCAGCTTCGCAAGCTTCTGCGCCTGGGCGATTTCGGCCTCTCGTTCTTCCTTTAGCCTCTGAAACTCTCGTATCCTGTAAAAATAAAATTTCATTGATTTTCAGCGAATCAAATTAATAATTTTTCACGTATCTTCAAAACGTTCCACAAATCTTAATAACTTTCCACGAATCTTAATAATGCTTCACGGATCGTAATAACTTATCCACAAATCTAAACAACGTTTTCATACATTTTAATAATGTACCACGAATTTTAATAATTTTTCACGAGTCGTTATAATGTTCACCTCAAATCCATAATTCTGTTTTCCTCGCGTTCCATATCTTTGAAGTGTCTCAATCGTTCGTTTCCGCTCGCCAATTCTCTACGAATAATGGCACTTTCGGCTTCCTTCTTCTGCATCTTCGCGATCTCGTCCTCCTGCCACGCTATGTTGTTGAGATTTATGAGTCTGCCTTCTTCCTGCTTTCTCTCGAACTCCATAATTCGCTGCTCCTCGTTTTCGACGATCTGCTCTTTGAGAAGACGGGCGAACTGACGTTTCTTCACCGCTTCCTTCTGCTCCTTCTTCTCTTCTTCCTTTATCGCCAGCCGTCTTTCGTTTTCCATCATCGCGTTCAGACGCTTCTCTTCCTCGCTCATCTCGCGCTCTATCAGCTTCTTCTCAGCTATCTTAGCAGTTTCAATTACTTCGGTATTATTAATCAGAAGAAAAATATTATTATATATAAAAATATTATTAATATTATATATATATATTCATATAAATGGTGGCCACCAGTCAGGAAAAACTCGGGAATCCTAAAATTGTCAGGGAATTAAAAATTGGTCGATGAAATCCGGGAATTTTTTATGGGGGGGGGGGGGGGGGAATTATTGGCGAAACACAAAAAAATAATAGTTGCCTCTGTGAAGAAGAGAAAGTCGAAGAATAATGCATGTTTTCGTTTTCGTCCTACGAATTCTCAAGAATTAAAGCACATCTACATCGAAAAATTTTTCATCACAATTAAATAGATTATAAACCCATGTTTTTCAATATCGATTAATTTGAAGCTTTGATTGGTCAAGCAGAGTCAGGAATTTATTTCCACTGCTTTCGGTGACCACCATGATTAATTGAGAAGCTCATACAATCTCTTCACATTATCGGAAAATTTTTGGCGATTGTTGTCATAGTTTTTATCTACGAAAAGCGATGATAATATTCACGATCAATTTTTTTTTCGATCAGCCAACCACTCTTTCAAGTCTGGCGTAATTTTTCGCAGATTTTTTTTTACTACATCTTGTTATTAATTGAACTATTAATCTACGCTTGCATGTTGGCAAACTTTGGACGACGACCCCGTAAGCGAAGAGTCGAGTCGTGCCGTACTAAATAAAACTACCTAAAAAAAAAAAAATCGATTACCTGAGCGTCCCGTATAGCCCGACACTTGGTCTCGAGGATCAACCTGTTGCATCTCTGAATCTCTTCTTCCTGTTCGAGTTTAAGATTGTAAGCTCTCTCCAGCAGATGCATCGTTCTCCTTCTCGCCTCGGCCTCGACGTCGTCGAGCTTCGGCGCTCTCTCCCGTATCTTCTTCATGTCCATCTTCCTGATAGCTTCCTTTCTCGCCATGCTCTCCGCCACCAGTCGATCCTTAGCTTTCTCCTCCTCCAGCAGACTCGCCTCCCTCTCTTCCTTCGTCATCAGCCCGCTCATCGCGCGCTCCCGAAAATACTCGTACTCGCTCTTGCTTATGATCTTCGGATAGACCGTCGGCTCTTTCGACGGTATCAGATACTTCCGCACCTGCCCGTCGGCGTCTTTCGCCTCCTCGGCCATCTGTCCGGAGCAAGCTCGATGACATAAAAAAGAACAAAAAAAATTTCTCCGAACACGGATATAAGATAATAGTTTTTATTGATCACGAAGTGTCCGTACCTCTTTGCCTTCGTAAGCGTTCGCTCGTTTCAGATGTATCGGCCTGTTCTTCAGCGTGTGATCGCACACCGTCGGTGTATGGATCGTGTAGACTCCCTGGGGAAACTTTGATCTCGATGTCACCCGATTTGGACGAGCCTCAGCGGTTTTCGGCGGGTTTCGCGACATCGTCGAATTCTCAAACCCGGGAATTGGAGAAATAAGGAAGAAAGGGGCGAAGAAGAAATATCTCGACTGGGATCCGTGAGGGATCGACGAGACTGCCGAAATTTGTGTTGTCGGGAGCGAAGAGAGGAAGAAATCGCGATGACAACGCGACAGCGCTCGTATCAAACGGAGTATAGTATATACATTGACTTTTGTTTGCTCGATACGAATCGAGCAACAAGGTGGGACGAACGATCGATCGTCGCACGAAAGAGAGACAGAGAGGCGAAGAACGGCTGGGCTCGGCGAGGAAGAGAGGCCGGTCATTGCGGCGGGTATAGCCGCACGAGTGGTGAACGTCCTACGGCGATTATCGTACGAAACTATCCAATCAGTTATCCGGATATTCTATTTCCGTCGCTTGCGGTACGGTGGAAACGCTTCGACGAGGCAAATTTTCTTTATTTTCATTAATTTTCTTTATTTTCATTAATTTTCTTTATTTTCATTAATCTTCTTTATTTTCATTAATTTTCTTTATTTTCATTAATCTTCTTTATTTTCATTAATTTTCTTTATTTTCATTAATCTTCTTTATTTTCATTAATTTTCTTTATTTTCATTAATTTTCTTTATTGTGACGGCTGGACGATTGGTGAGGCAGCGTTCAATGAGATGAGTCGAAGAAAATTGAATATTAATGAAAGTCTTTATTAGTCGGAGTTATAATTCGGAAATGTAATTGTTCGGAGAGAGTGTACCGTTCGCGTTGTCGGTCGGAGCTGAACTGCTTGAAGCGGACGTGAAGCTGAGGGCTTCACGCTCGGCTTTGACAAAGGCATAAGAGTCGAAGATGTTTAGTCTATGCAGTGTCAGACAGCCGCTCACGACGGTCCGGATGCGAGCCTTAAGGGCTTCTCTGAAGAGCGTATCGAACGGAAAGCAATAGGCCCCGTATCGATACGCATGAATAAATATTAAAAGTTCAATAATTAGGCTGCGGCCGTTACATTATTGTCATCAATTTTCTTAATTTTCATCAATCTTCTTTGTTTTTAAATTTTTCCGAGAGCGGAAAGATTTTTGACGATAAATTCGCCAAGCACGTTTTTTTTAAAAAAAGGTGCCCCGACGATGCGTGCACTGGAAATAGGACAAGAATTTTTTAAATGAGAATACATGAAACTTTATTGCAAAGTAACGAGCGGCTATGACGTTGTAAAAAAAAAGAAAAATGAAGCTATATTTTTTACGGTACCTTGAAGAATAACCTATCAAAATGTAAGCTCGCCACACGGTATAAAAACTTTATCGCGAACTAACGAGAGCTTCGGTAACGTTGTGAAGAGCCCGTTATTTTTTTTTATTCAAGGTCACACAAGAAAAAATATTACAAAAGAAAAAATATCGCTAACGCTTCCATGTCTTGTCCTTTTGTGTTGCGCGGGTACGACGAGAAAAATACAATGATCGAGGCGTCCAAACTATCGGGAGGGAAGAAACAAAAAAAATAAGTAGAAGAAGAATAAGAAGTTGCATGGGAACACATAGCGCAGTCGTCCGGCGTGGGACAGGCGTGCGATATAAGTACCTGCAGCATTTATGAGCCCAAAGGGGGTGGTTATCGGGGGGTGGACGTTCTACCTGCTGCATCACGCTTGGCGGCGTCGTCGCTTAGTCGCCGGCGAGAGGATCGAAAAGTTTACCCTCGCTCGGAGGTGTGCGGGAACTTTGGCAAAAAAAAAAGAAAAACCGCTCCATGAATTACGTGCGTGTCCTCGCGAAAGGAAGCGATGTTGTCGCGATGGCAAAGACCTTCGAACGAAAAAATGAAGAGTGAGAAAGGTAGTTTCTTTTTTTTTTTTTTTCTCGATCGTTTTCGTGGAACCGGAAGTTTCGAATGACGAACGGGCGCCCTGGCGAAGTACCTGGCATTCGGATACACTTTTAATTTTTTTATTTATTTATTTTTTCCCCGCTCGTTACGGCCTGCGACTCGTCTATCCTCCGATGCGAAGAAGCTAAGCGCACGAGAGGTGAAGCTACATAAAGAAACACGAAAGCACAGGAGAGCCCGAAGGTAGGTCCGAGATCCAGTGGTTCCTCCACCCGGGCATCTGTCACCCCCTGCGCATGACCTTTGACCACCACGTGGCGTTGGGAGATGCAGAGTACCGACGGCAACAACCGCACTCGCGAGTCGATCGCCGTCCGCGTGGCCTCGCGCAACCCCCAGAGCTCTCTCTTTCTCTTCCTTTCTTCACATCACCCGATACAATATCTATCCATCGAGCCTATCGTTGTTCTACGATTCGACGGGACTTGGACGGATTGACATCGAAAAAATTGTCTCTCGACGGGAAAGAAATAATAATAATAATAATTATTATTATTATTATTTCTAAAAATAAAAATAAAAATTTTAATCAAAGATATAAAAAATAAATAAATTCATATAAATTGTCGGTACATTGTAGCGCCCGGTTATAAGTCAAATTAATAAATCAGTGACCGAAGAATCCGAGCTGTCGCTTGCCATGTGTTCGTTCGGTGAGTTTACAATTCTCTGGTATTTAAACGTTGGAGGGAGAAATTAAAATCGAAGGAAAAGAAAAGGAACAAGAAGAAACTTTACAGCGATGAGTAACGATCGTTGCATTCGATACCGCCCGAGTACCCCTACTGCAGTGGAGCTATCGAACAGAGGGACGATAAAAGAAAGAAGAAGACTCATTAACTCGACGATTAATGCCATTTGTTTTCGTTTAGAGACTTTTAATTTTTCAAACAACAGTCTGAATAATAGCGGCAATTACAGAAAACTTTGGCGCAGCCGAATCAATATCATCATTAGCTAAACGATTAATGCTATTCTTTTATAGTCTTATAATTTTTCCACGATCGATTTGAATAATTGCGACCATTATAGAAAACATTGGCGCCGCCGGGATAAACACAACTTCCGAAGCTCGCGCGCTTTTATAATTTCGCCCGGAATTCGTACTCGACCAAGTCGGAAGATGCGCGAGACTCGTAGGTGTAATATTTCTTCTTCTTCTTTTTTTTCAACGTTCGGAACGGAAGACATCGGCGATGAGAGACGGTTCGACACAACGTCAGTCTGCACCGAGCTCACTGTACATCACTCTTTTTCTCTCTCGCTCTCCGGGTATAATGACTCGACGTATACTCGTGACTTATTCATAACAACTGTAGTTCTGCATATAGTCGAACCTAGCCGGGGATAGGATAAAGAGGGAAACTCGATGTCGGTGTACCGTCGACGGCAGTAGCCGCGGTGAACAGTGAATTATGAAGGATCCTACGTTCTGAAAGGGGTCCCCTACCCTTTGCTCGCTTGCGCTATATCATGCACCGTATATATGCTGTATCGCGTGACGAAAATCGGTAAAAATAAAAGAGATGTATTTCACATGCTTTTACAATGAAAAGTAAGTCCTTATGATTTTGGTCGAGCGACACATCTTCCGCGACCCCCGCGACCCGCACAAACGGCCGAGTGCGACGAAGAAACAACGAAAAACTCCACGAGTGTGAGACAAACTTGCGGGGACAAACTTGTTACTATAAAATTGAAATATAATTACGGTGTCGTCGGTCCGCAGATTTTTTTTATTTATTTCTCGATGTTTCGACGCGAGGATATTCGTTTATCAATTAAATTATTGATTATTATTTTTAAGAAAAATTAATTAAATTATTATTAAGATCATTTCGTGTCGATCACATTAGTAAACTTGGACTGGGTAAAGTTTGAGGGGTCACACCATCTTTTTTGTTTCTCATGTTTAATACGATATATATATATTTTGTTTTTTTAATTACGGTTTCACACAGTTGTGCGCAGAAAAATAATATGTTCGACAGGGTGCATAAGTAAATATTTATTGAAATTAAATAAGTATAAATAAATACACTTTATTATTAAAAAATTTAATTTACTAAAAAACATGCGTCGCGTGCCTTCGGGCGCACAGTGTCGTTATTTTTTTCGTTTGATTGGCGGAAGTTTCGAAAGCCACGATTATCATCGGAAATTGAAAAATCAAAGAGCATTCCGTCGAGCAGTATGAAACGCTTCATTCGTCACAGAATCCAAAAAAGTTTATTTTTCTTAACTGACACCCTGAAAAAAAAATGTTGGCGTTTTCGTAAATAAGATCATCTTGCAAAAAAAAAAGGAAAAGAAAAACAAAAAACAAAATCTACGATCGATAATAGACAATTGATGTCTCACGTTAACGCAATATAAATTTCAAATCGATAGGAATAACCGTGAGCCATCGATACGATTCCCGCCAACGCGTGAAAACGGCGATTCAAGGAAAACGGGTTTGACGTTGCACGCGCCGAGCGCGTCAGCCGGCAGAAAAAAAATCCATATTTCGATTAACATTATAGAGATACAGAGCTCGGGCTGTACATACATTTATTTAAGGCTTGCGCTATAAGGCAACCATTTTATTTTTAAATTCTAATTACAACGAAATTTTACGGAAAACAAAAAGAACTTAAATTAAATTAAATCAACGAAAAAATAGAATAAAATCGACCTTCTATATATTTTCGGCTGATGTAACTCCATTATAAAAAAAAAAAAAAAAAAAAACGAAAAAGGAAATTTTAATCAAAACGACAACGAGTTTCGAATCGGACGAATTTGCTATTGCAATCGCGTCCCAAGTTTTCGTACGCATTAGAGAGCCCCATTTTTTATGTCGACGCGGTCAGGCACAATCGGGGACGACGAATAGGATATCTCAGTCAGAACAAACCTCCCCCGCTGTCTCGGTCAATGTGTGCGTTTTTTTAATACTCCACAGGTGCTCGACTACTGCTGGGGGAGGCATCTTCGTCTATATGCGGCACAACGATGATGGATAGCCTTACTAACACCAGTAAGGGAGTCCAGGCGGTGGGCAGCAGTCTGGCTACGGCGTTGAGGGACCGGCAGGCTTACGTGATACCGATACAACCAAACCGCTCGTTGCCTGTGCGTCCTGCGCCTCACCATACGCCTTGCAGAGCAACCATCGTCAGGAGCTCACTTTCACGCCCATCGTCGTTCATAATAACAACGCTCCAACCCCTAGTCATCGACGCTTCGCGGACGTGTGAAAACGCTGTTGAAGCGGTTAAACCGGCGACGAAAGCGCCGGACGAGGTTCGAGAGAAAGAAGAAGAAAACGAAACGGAAAGAGAGAAAGAAAAGAAAGAAGAAAGAGGCCCGAAGGAACTAAAAGAAGAAAATTGGGCGAAAGAAAGATCGAGTACCACGAAGGAGGCAACGACATCGGAGGAGCGCCCGATTAAGAGAGAACCGGTCGAGAAGGAAACATCGTCGGAGATGAAGAGAAAATGCAGCGGCGAGATGCACGGTTTCGTGACGACGAGCGACGATCGTCTGATCGACATAAGTCACAGTCCGGAGCGTATAGACTTGGAGTTGGAGGTGGCGAGCCACGAGTCGACGAATAATCCGATGGCGAACGAGGCTTCGTCGGCTGTGAGTTGGGGCGGCGAGGCGGGTTCGAGGGACAAGCGGAAGCGCCGAAGAAGCGGAGGTAAAAGAACGGCGGACGAAGTGAGGGAAGTTATTTTTTCGGGCGGGACCGAGACCGGATGCAGAACGGTGCCGCCGCTTCGGCTGAAGAAGATACAGACGCTGCAGGAGCCGGTCGCCTCGTGCGGCTCCGGCTGGAAGGGCGCGGGTCGCGAAGACATCGAGGACTCGTCTTTCACGCCGAGCGCCGCCTCGACGTGCTCCGCGAAGAGATCGAAGATCACCGACAGCTTCGGCGATCCCGAAGGAACCACCAAGGATTACTCGGGCAATTACAGAATCGTAACCGGTCACACGCCGCCGTACGAGGACCGCATGAACGCCTCGTCGACGACCGAGACGAGGTTCGACGGGCTCGACGCGGCGAAACTGCGGTATCGACAGAGCAAGCTTAAATTGAAGCTGCACGAGCTCAGAAGAAAAGCGGTGGATCTCGGCAAGGAAATGCTGCGCACGGTTCTCACGTCGCCGAGGACGCCGCGCGGCAGTCGTCTTCGCCAAACGATCGATCGTTACGAGGAGCAGATCGACGATCTGGAGAAGCTGCTCAACATGCTCCCCAAAGCCGGCGGCTACGTGGACCGGAAGGAAGAGAACCAATGGCGGAGCCACGCCGACACGACGAACGCCGTCGCCGAGCAGGAGGCCCAACCGAGTTTCGTTATCTCACCGGCGGGAACCCGCAGCAGCTCGACATCGTCCTCTCTGTGCTCCTCGCCGTCCCTCGGTCCTCCGAAGCTCTCGCCGAGGTCGTCGCCGAACTGGGACGCGCCGAGATCCCCGAGCGACGTGAGAAACAGCCCTCCCGTACTGCCGAGGGTTTACGTGACGATCGCCGACTGTCGGGAGTACTCGTGGGACGGGAGAAGCAATCCGTCCCAAAATCGGCGCGTTAAGAGAAGAAATCGATCGCCCGGGAAGAGAGACGCAGCATACGAGTCGGCGACGATCAGCACGACGAGCGAAGCTATGACGAAGAGGAAGATCGAGCTCGTTGATACTTTGGAGAATTCGGATTCCACTATGAAGATACTTAACGATGTTGGGAAAATCGATTTTGACCGGGCATCGTGCAATTCCGTGGACGTTCTCGAGGACTACGAGACGGAAAGACCGGACGAGAAGAAATATCGAGTCGAAAAGGCGCCGGAGACGAAAACCGCGGTGAAACTCTCGTCGAGCCCGCGACCGGACGACATCGACACGACCAGCGTCGATACGGATTTCAACCCGAAACCGCAGTTCGCGGAAGATATCAGCGAACTCCAGATCGACGACGCTATTATGCGGGTCGACTCGCCGCCGATAACTTCGACGTCCGAGATTGCGCCGGAGCGCGAGGAGAAGACGAACGAGGAGGAGTGCAACGATTTCGTGACCGTCACAGACGAACACGCCGAGGTACAACAGAGCGGCAACGGACTTACCATCGACGAACAGTTTCCCACCCTTGGAAATTGGATAGCCGGGTTGTCGAGGAAACAAGTGGGTGTAACTGAAGCTACTGCGAACCTGACCGAGACTCCGAGCGGCGACAACCGTCCCAGTGCTTTTCAGGTGAGACGATTGTTGTGCCATAAATGGGGTTGAATAGAAGTAAGTTTTAAAAGTTTTGGGGTGCGGCTATAAGAATTTTTGAAACACTAAAAAACGTCATCTTTCTAACTAGACAACGTGATTTTTATGACTAAAAAACGTAATTTTCAATACTGCACGAATTTTTTTGAGAAGGGACCAACGTGTTGTTTTTTATCACTAAAAAATGTGTTTTTAAAAATCACTGAACAATGTGTTTTTTTGGTAATCAATAAAAATGTGTTTTTAAACCTTCAAAAAACGTTCTTGTTTGTCTCTGAAAACGTCTTTTTAAAAGTGTAAGAAAGCATCTCTAAAGTCGTGTTGTTCATCACTAAAAAACGCCAGGTTTCAGTGTAAGAAATTGTGAGAGAATTCCATTCTTTTTAAAATTATTATTTGTTATATTCTCTATCGTCCGAAAATCAAACTCCTCCAGCATTTTTTAATATTCGGACCCGGGTTCTTTTCACATGTTCACAACACCGTTGCAAACGATTCGTTGCATAAAATTTCTTGTGACATTTTTTTTATACCGAAAAAACACACACTCTCTCTAACCCGTATGTAAGCGTGTGCGATGGGAGGGTGACGGCGAGACCGGCCGTGCGAACGGACTCGCACCGAGCCCGCTGACGGATAAGTGATAATTTTGTAAGCGTTCACAGAAGCAGAACGTGCGAAAAAATAATATGCCTGAGAAAGAATCGATCGAACAAAGCGAGGATGGGGCAGTCGCACCTATCTTGTGTATTTTTTTTCCGTAAAACACAATACAGACCGGATTTTTTTTGTGTAATTTCATCGGGCGACAGAGATATTCCTGTTTAAAATATCGAAAATCGTATCTTCGAACAAACTCAAAATCGGATCTGGAAACAAACTTTCGTCACTTTCGACATTTAGAGCCTGTGTTTAACAATCACGAAACCATCCGGAGAAAATTATTTTGTATATTTATACATTATTATTATTATTGTTATTATTATCGCGAAATATTTTGATCGGTAAATGAATAATTTTTCAACAGGTCTTCAATGCCGAAACGGAAAAGCCAATGGAACCGGAAGTTCTGCAAAACAGTGCTCCGACAATTGTACACGATAACGTGGTAGCGACGCAGTGGAGAAACGAACTCTGGCAAGAGCAACAAGATCAACAGCAACCTTTAAACCAGCCTTACGCTCCAACATTGCCACTGCCTCCACCACCGCCTCCACCCCAACTCGGCCAGGAATTCTGTTCGCCACTCGCAATGGCGAGATTGTACACGAGAAACTACTCCGTGAGTTATATAAACTTCTAATACGATTCTCGTAGCCACCAAGCCCCTAATTTCACAGCAGTTAATTGGATCTTGAGTTAACTTTATTTTTTATTTTTTTCATCCTTGTTACGTCCTATCCGACTCGCTAAAATGTCACAGCACAGTCCATTTCGGGTAAGCTCTGGGCAGCGCTTTACACCGGGGGCGGAGATCTCGCCTTTAACACTTACAGTTTTACGACTAGGGTGACTTGTGCATAACAAGTGAACCCGGTAAACAGGTTTACGTTGAGGTCTAGTTGAAGCAAAATGTTTGCTGTACTCACTTGATGATTAAACTTTGGTTTATATATCGTTGTAACTTACGTGATATAATTATCCTCGCGGGCATTCCGAATGTCTTTTAACGGGTTTGCATCAGCTTGAGGCCCGAAAAACGATTAAATTTTTTTTTTTTTTACAACGGTATTGGGATGACGAGGTCGAGATTTTTCACACAGCCACTGATCAATTCGACGAATACACGATATAATGATTCCCTTCGCGACAATACACTGGATACTATGTATAATCTACTATGTATAATCGAGTACGTAAGAGACCCAACGATATAAGCGATAACAACGCTCCGCTTGCAGCCGTACGAGCTGTGAACTCTGGTTGGCAGTAACTCAGATGTCGAGACTAGAGACCTTTCGGATATGTACTCTAGTTCGATGGTAACTGAACTGATCCGTGATTGAATTATTCGTTATGTACAGTAGAACCTCGCTTCTTCTCTATTCCCTTCGATCAACCGAGCCGCCGGGTTATCCGAGGCACCCAACTCATCGGAGCTCACCGCATTAGCCGAGGATGATATCGAATAATATTGGATGTATCGATTAGGGCAAAATAGCACAGTGGAGCAAAGCGAGGTAGAAAAATCAGATATATCGATTGAGGCGAAATAGGACATCCAAAAATTATTGGAAAATTGTGCGTTTGCCCCACTGTCCCATTTTGCCCC
The DNA here is from genome assembly GCA_964017025.1 of Stenichneumon culpator. Taxonomy (NCBI): domain Eukaryota; kingdom Metazoa; phylum Arthropoda; class Insecta; order Hymenoptera; family Ichneumonidae; genus Stenichneumon; species Stenichneumon culpator. The sequence continues at coordinate 9,762,217 of OZ024779.1, read as the reverse complement.
GATCTCTACTATGCGCGGTACAGGTGTTCCGCCTCCTTGAGCCCTCGCGGAGGCAATTCCGCGCCCTCGCTGGGGTAGTAAAGAACCCTCGCGCCAAGGTGTGCTTCATACAGGGATAGATAGAGAGAGCGCGCTAACTATTTGTCTATGAACTTTATATACTATGTAACATTTTCACAGAAAAAGTTGCGTTTTCGAAAGAACAATAAACGTTCGAGATTTTAGTGCTGAAGTACTTAGTAAAAAAGTCGAGAAACGTGACTTTTAGCTGGCGTTCGGATTTTTGTGCGTGCTTCTTCATAATCTTCCATTATTTGCAAAGCTTTCTTTATCAGAAAGCTAAAAATACAAAAGATCCTTTATTTGACTTGGTGCGAAAATGGCAATTCCGCGCACGCTTCGCGCAAACCACCCATCTTCACACCTCGTGAAATAAAATTTTGTAAGATACTTGTACGAAAATTGTTTTCTTACTCGTATGATTGCCTTCGACTCGTACTGCAAACTCACACTCGTCAGATAACGTTTTTTCGCACTAGTATCGTAATATACTATTCTCATAGGAGAACCTTGGCGCATAAAACAAAATTACTTGGAAGCGTTATAAAAAGAAAACAAAATTACTTGAAAGCGTTATAAAAATGCTTATTTTCACCGTTCTTTATCTTTCTCACCTTTATCAAAATTGCAGATATTTAAAAAATTAGCTTTTTGACAAAAAATATGGCATATTCGGCATCAAACTTTTTTAAAAAACTTGCAACATTTTTTTTTTTCAGATCGATCCGTACAGTGTAACTTACGGCTACAACCCGGCGATCGCCGCCGCGGCTGCGACCGCCTCGCTCTGGAACAGCGCCGCGATACTCCAGTATCCTTTGATGCGTCCAAGCTCGGCTATGATTAACGCCCAATCGTCTTCAATGCAGTCGTCGAATGTACAAATTCCAACTGGAGGTGTGGCGCAACGTCCGGTCTATCGAGGAGTCCAGCATCAAATCGCCGCGGCGAAACGTCCGGGTGTCGACGGTTCGATCGTCAATTATGGACAGCGAGAAGGAATTTCGCCCACGTACTCCTGCACCAAGAGACCGAATGTTGAATTTCAGCAGGCTCTGGCCGCGGGGCAAGCGCGATTGCCCTGCAACAACGTTAATGGTCAAACGATGAATTACCAGACTTGTCTTCAGCAGCAACAACAGCCTCAACAGCCCCAAGTTCCGCGACAGTTCCCACGCGCAGCTTACGTCGATCCGTCTATGCGACTTCCGGTCCCCGCGGCAACATGGCGGTCTGGTCCAGCGACCGCCGCAATGCCAACCGGATATAACTACAGTGGTACTCCCGGCTGGTCCGCTGCTCCTGGAAACACACTGGATTCTCTGTCTCGACCTACGCCGACCGGTCTCGCGGCGCCATCGACTGTCCCGCCGATCAATTCGTCCCGAACGAGACCCTCCAAAGGACCGATCGACACGAATTTTCGAAACTGCGAGACTCCTCATCTCGGCAAAGTCGCTTACAGCCCGAACACCGTCAGCAGCCTCCGGTGTTCGAACTGCGGCCTCCCCGGCTCAATGTTTAAATGTCTCGGATGCGGCGTTGCTTTCTACTGCGGCGAGAATTGTCAGGCTCGTCATTGGAATCGTCACGTTATAAGCTGCCCGAAAAAAATGCCAAAGTTAAAAAAGCTCGTTAATTGAATGTCAATGTCTATATATTATATTTATTGATATTACATCTATTATTATTTATATCTATACTACATCTATATCATATCTATATTTATACCGTATATGTATATTCGTATCGCGCCAAGCATCGTTCGCTCTTTCAATATTTTTCTATGTTACAATAAAAATCGTATAAAAATCTACCCGATATTTATTGTGGATAAATTTGGAATTTCTTTTTTTTTATGTTATTCTGTCAGATAGCCATTATCATCGATCTCACGTTGAATTGTTGTTGTTTGTATCTCGTCCATTGTTGGGACTTGGAACTGCAATAGCTTCTGCAGTTCTATCGCAAAGAAAGGTTGTAATTTATTTTCGAAACCGGAAGTAACGTTTTCCACCTATGCTCATATAGCACGTAATATTTTGAAATCATTTTGCTTCCTCATAGAGGAAGCTTTGTTTTGGTAAAAAAAAAAAAAAAAAATCGAGATTTTAATGAAAACATGTTCAGAATGTTCCAAAACGTCGAAAAATCACATTTAGAAAAAAATTTAAACTGCTATAACTCGAGAACGCCTTGACCGATCAAGCTGAAATTTGGCACACATCATGTCTGATCAGTAGTCAATGTTTGGTCAAAATTTCATCCAAAAATGTTCAGTTGTTTTTTTTGTACGCCATTTTTAATTTCTTCAAAAATGTCTGTTCGCGCTCTAGCGCTCGCAATTTTTTAGCTATCGGGCTAAAAACGCGTACACAGATGGAATATGATCACCCGATGATCCCATTAAAATTTCAAGAAAATCGATCGAGCCGTTTAAATTTTGTCATTTTGAATTTTTTGAATTTCATGAATTTTTTTTTTTTTTCGAGATGCAATTTTTCCGTATTAAATATTAATCTACGAATAAAAAAGTGTCAGATTCGTAATCAGCATGAAAAAATACGTAGGATACAATCCCGGAGTGGCGACTAACGAAAAAGTTTATCGGGCATTTATATAGCCAAAATTACAAAAATGGGTGATTTTGCGTATTTTCGAACAGCGATTTCTTTGCTTCCCGATGAATACTCTATGATACCCTATGTATTTTTTCGCCTCGAGTACAGATTCGACAGCCGTTTTGACCAAAAGCGCAAGGTTTTTTTCGCACTAAACCTGTTTGTCAAAAAATCGTAAGGGTACCGTCATTGGTACTTTTCGCACTAAACCTGTTTGTCAAAAAATCGTAAGGGTACCGCCATTGGTACTTTTCGCACTAAACCTGTTTGTCAAAAAATCGTAAGGGTACCGCCATTGGTACTTTTCGCACTAAACCTGTTTGTCAAAAAATCGTAAGGGTACCGCCATTGGTACTTTTTTTCAAAAAATTTCGAGATATCGAATAAAAACCTCCGCCATTGGTTTCAAGTCGCATATTTCCCAACCGATTTCATTAACGAAAAAATTCTAAAAAATTTTTTTTTCAAAAAGTCATTTTTGTCAAAAAATCGTAAGGGTACCCTTACGATTTTTCCACCGTCAAAATGGCGAAATTTTTTTTTTCGAGATATCGAATTTCGGCCACCGGCATTCGCTTCAGAAGACCCATTTTCATGGAGAATACGTAAAACCAGGACCTTTTTCGAAATTTTAAAAATTGACCATTTTCAGGGTAGGAAATCCTATGTTAAATTTTGCGAAACGGCACTTTTTTTCAAAAAATTTCGAGATATCGAATTAAAACCTCCGCCATTGGTTTCAAGTCGCATATTTCCCAACCGATTTCATTAACGAAAAAATTCTAAAAAATTTTTTTTTCAAAAAGTCATTTTTGTCAAAAAATCGTAAGGGTACCCCCTTACGATTTTTCCACCTTCAAAATGGCGAAATTTTTTTTTTCGAGATATCGAATTTCTGCCACCGGCATTCGCTTCAGAAGACCCATTTTCATGGAGAATACGTAAAACCAGGACCTTTTTCGAAATTTTAAAAATTGACCATTTTCAGGGTAGGAAATCCTATGTTAAATTTTGCGAAACGGCACTTTTTTTCAAAAAATTTCGAGATATCGAATTAAAACCTCCGCCATTGGTTTCGAGTCGCATATTTCCCAACCGATTTCATTATCGAAAAATTTTTTTTTTCAAAAAGTCATTTTTGTCAAAAAATCGTAAGGGTACCCCCTTACGATTTTTCCACCTTCAAAATGGCGAAATTTTTTTTTTCGAGATATCGAATTTCTGCCACCGGCATTCGCTTCAGAAGACCCATTTTCATGGAGAATACGTAAAACCAGGACCTTTTTCGAAATTTTAAAAATTGACCATTTTCAGGGTAGGAAATCCTATGTTAAATTTTGCGAAACGGCACTTTTTTTCAAAAAATTTCGAGATATCGAATTAAAACCTCCGCCATTGGTTTCAAGTCGCATATTTCCCAACCGATTTCATTAACGAAAAAATTCTAAAAAAATTTTTTTTCAAAAAGTCATTTTTGTCAAAAAATCGTAAGGGTACCCCCTTACGATTTTTCCACCTTCAAAATGGCGAAATTTTTTTTTTCCGAGATATCGAATTTCTGCCACCGGCATTCGCTTCAGAAGACCCATTTTCATGGAGAATACGTAAAACCAGGACCTTTTTCGAAATTTTAAAAATTGACCATTTTCAGGGTAGGAAATCCTATGTTAAATTTTGCGAAACGGCACTTTTTTTCAAAAAATTTCGAGATATCGAATTAAAACCTCCGCCATTCGTTTCAAGTCGCATATTTCCCAACCGATTTCATTAACGAAAAAATTCTAAAAAATTTTTTTTGAAAAAAGTCACTTTTGTCAAAAAAACGTAAGGGTACCCCCTTACGATTTTTCCACCTTCAAAATGGCGAAATTTTTTTTTTCGAGATATCGAATTTCTGCCACCGGCATTCGCTTCACGTTTTTGCATAACAAAACGTACAACCAAATTCACCATTACAGTCGACTGTAACGACGAGCGTTACAATCGAGAAGTTCACCGTTTATTGAATTTTTCCACGATATACCTTCCGTGTATAAAATGTTCAGCAAAGGTACAACAAACTATTTATATCCGGATAAAACGCATCGACCCATACTCCCATATTCCCGCGAGTATCATGTTTTTTTTGAGCCTGCGGCGATAATTTGTAAATCATAAGCATGACCGGCCACTTGGATGCGTTTGACGAAGCGGGGACTCGCGCTCCGTCCGTGAAAAGTCCAAACGAAAAATTTTATCGTTATTCGAAGAACCATTTGGCTCGCACAATTTTTTGTACTCAGTCTCATCGTATATATCTTTGAGTGCATTTGATACTTTTTTGTACGCGCGAATCGATACTCAAGAGGCTTCTGAGACTCAAGAGACAACTGTCGGATTGCAAAACAGTTGCAAAAGTTGAGGAATTATTCTTTAAGCTATGAAATACGTCATTGATTTGTTATCTTTTCCTGGTCCGCATTTACTGTACGCGCAGTTGTCTTGAGGCTTTTTGCCGCTGGCCAAGTAGCCGTTACATTTTCTTCAATAATAATGACGAGTATATCAATAATCGCCCTTTCGCGACAATAATGTCCATAGATTTGAAATGTACGTTGGAAATGCTGAATTTATCGTCATCGCTCGTAAACTCTTGAACAATGTGATTATCGATGTATCTTTTAAACATAATACAAACATGCAATAGAAATATACATTAGAATCAACACATCGACGTAAAAATGGAATAATTGAGAAGTTCTCAAATTTGTTGACTAGCCGTAGCCTACACTGAAAATAAAAATATATCAATGGACGATGTAAAATTTGGATCAAAACGATGACATAATCACCTTGAGAGTCTTGCCATCGTTGTTTTAATATCATATGAAATGGTAAGAATTAAAAGTAGAATTGAAACAAAAAATGTTTTCATTGGCAGTCCCCATTCGGTTTTTTTATGTCAGTGTAAGATCCTGCCTGCCGCTGCCTCCTTAAAGATCGCTAGGGACCCTTCAAATCCAAGACTCACCAGGCTATTTGCCTGGCGCGTTAGTCTGTATTTGACTGACGTCGCTCCAAAGTCGGAGCCCACTTGGAAAGTAATAAAATTCCGCACGTTACGAAACATTTATATCGATATTTCAATAAAACAAGGAGATTTCTTTATTATCCACGTGTCGGGCTGCTCTCTGCTGATGTTAAAAAAGAAAAAGCAGAAGAAAAGTAGCTTCGTAGTTCCACCGCATGTGCGGCACGTGTGGTGACGGCCTAACCTGTTTCGATCCAATTCCATCGCGCCAATCCTCAGTGATAGCGCAAAACAACGCGGTCGTTATCGACACGTTGATTAATGTAATTGTAAAAGAATGCTGAATTGAAAAAGTAATATCGACGGAAATCAAAAAATTACGACAAACCACAACAATGTTCTCGAGAACACTGTCGCGCTGTAAGTCGTCGCTGAACCTGAAACAATATCGCGTCGACCGGCGTCTCGCGAGTAGGCAATTTTCCGACAAATCAACGGGTGCACCGAACGACGATTCGACGGACGAATCGCCGAGTGTAACTGAGCTTCTGCAGGACGCAGCGAATTTCAACGAGACCGCCGACAAAAGTTGGTCGACGTCGGCTTATCCCGATGGCGCACCGTCGTCCGTTAATCCCAAACCGGAACGAGAAAAAAAGGATCCGACTGAAACTTCGATTCTCCTTTTTCCCGGACAGGGAACTCTCAAGGTCGGAATGATCAAGCAGTATATGCGCTTCCCGAGAGTCCGAGATCTTTACGAAAGCGCGAACGAGGTGTTGGGCTACGATCTATCAAAGCTCTGTCTGTCCGGGCCACAGGAACAATTGGACAGGACGGAGTTCAATCAGCCGGCGACAGTGGTTGCCTCGCTGGCTGCTCTAGAGAGACTCTGGGAGGAGAGGCCCAGAGCCATAGAAGACTGCAAAGCTGCCGCCGGCTACAGTGTTGGCGAAATAACTGCTCTCATTTTCAGCGGAGCTATAGACATAGACGATGGAATAAGACTGGCAGGCGTCAGAGGTGCAGCTATGCAGAACGCCGCTGAGGGGACACCTCAGGGTATGGTGACCACCTTGTGTTCACCCTCTGCTAAAGTTCCCAAAGCCTGCCAGGACGCTGTCGAGTGGGCTATGAATTTGGGAGTGGCGAATCCTGTCTGCAGGTATATAGCATAGATTCTAGTATAAATAATGATGCTCCAGCTGCTCACTTTAATATAAATACCATAATGTTTTGTTTTTTTCCCCACATGTCATAATTTTTTTATTCTTCTCAAGTTATTGATTTTAAATTATACATTAAAAAAAATGTAAAATCTTTATTTCCATCGAGAAACGTTAATTTTTTTAGTGGTCCTGGACACAAAGAAAAAATAAAACTATAATGCACGAATATAAATGGAGCATCTTCTATTGAATGTTAATTAAAATTTTACAAATTTCACGAATTCTGCTTTTGAATAATTGCATGAAAATACACCGTATGGAATATTGGAGCAAAGAGCTACCAATTTCAAATTTTACCACTAAAAAAAAATGTATATATTTACAAAATTTACAGTGATCATCGTTTGATCTCCAAATATTTTAAATTTTCATTCCTCTGTTCCCTTTTCAGAATCGCGATTTACCTGTACACTCAGGGAAAAGTGATTGCTGGTCACGAGGAGGCGCTCCGTTATCTCGAGACCAACAGTGAGAAGCTCGGTCTCCGTTATCTGCGCAGACTTCCGGTATCCGGAGCTTTTCACACGGCGTTGATGGAGCCGGCCTCGAAACCCTTCATGAAAGCCCTCGGAGCGATTAATCTCCAAGAACCTCGGATCAATGTGTACTCGAACGTTACCGCGAAGCCATATTACACGATAAGGCATATAAAAAAAACGCTGCCAAAGCAAATTATCTCACCGGTTAAATGGGAACAAGTTATGCACACGCTGTACGAGAGGCCGCAAGGAACGCTTTTCCCGAGAACTTTCGATCTCGGCTCCGGTGGATATTTGAAAGCTATACTGAAGAAAATAAACGCCAAAGCCTGGGACTCCTGTATCGTGGTATAACCACACCTGCAACAAAGGATGAAGAAAAAAAAACAATGGACGAGAAATACTTGTAAATAATTGTCTGTTTTTCAAGACTCTTCCGTAAACGTACAATTTACCATGTCGATAATACTTTTTTTTTATTTTCATCGATAAAACAAGCTCCGGAGCGTAGAGGTGAAATTAAAAAAATAAACATGTAGTAAAACGCATACGAAGTGAATCGTATCTAAGGGCGTACAGTCTTTCTAATACACAAGTACACGTAGTAGTACAGTAAATGCTATGTTTTATGCACATAGTTTATTACCGTTAATGGTAAAAATTAGAATAGACACGCGTTTGTCCGATGAAAAACAACTGGTTCAAACCAATTCGTAGTTGTTACGAGTGACGAATTTTTAACGAGTAGATTTGAATCGATGCCTTTTCTTTGATGATCGAGAGCTTCGTGTGGCGGTGAAATCCGCTGTGTCGGGATACAGTTGAAGTTACAGATTACGGCTTGTATAGAGGAAGATCGTTTAACACGTTCGATAGACTAGTTGTTCGATCGAGATAAAAAATTCAACAATATCAAAGACGAACGACGCTTAAACTTTTTTTTTGTGCAAAGTTACTTTGTTTACGCGCACAGCGTGGTAGACAAGTTTGGCAATAAAATATAAAAAATTGAATAAAATGTAAACTATTTTTATGCATTAAAGTAAGCATTTGCGTGATTCAACGTGCGATAAAAAATTGTACAAAACAGTATTGCACGCGTAAACAAAGTAAGTGATTAACTCTATTAGTCTATTTGTAGATCACTGCTTTCTACGATTAAGGTAAGTCGATTATCGTAAAAAAAAGCTGCCTCACAGGTTTCATCTAATAAATATTAAATGGCAATATTATCGTGCTTACAGCTATCGTAAAACGCCGGAGATAAGACACGAATACATATTTTTTTGTTTCTTACGTAAAATAAAACGGAACATGATTCAGCTGGTGGTGCCTGGCAGGCAAGAATAAATAGAAACTGTGGTTCGAAACACGAAAGCCTCAGCAATAATAGGTTCATCTTTATATACTCCATTTTTTGTCGTAACAATCGACAATGGTAAATGCAATTTTGCTCTCGCTACAAACCATTGCTGATCGTTATAATTGTTATTTTTCTTCGTCAGAGACATTCCATGTCACTTGGGCCATCCCAATTTCGCCGAATGCCAAAATGAGTTTTTTAAATACATTTTTAAGAAGAGTGCCAAGAATATCGATCTATAATTTGATTCAAGCATACTTAATCATACTTAATCTATAAATTGAAAAAAGAACATTTTGATTCGAAAATCGTCGATCGTGCACGAAGGACGCAGATGCAAAATTTTAATTTTTGTGCGAAATTTTCATTGACAGTATGCAATGCTCGACGCGATATGGAATGCCTCTTTTTTTCGTTCTCGCAATTCATATATTACTCTTATATTATATACCTTTCGACAATATATTAATATCAAATATATTATAGCTCTTAATTCTGAATAATCTTTTAATTAGAATCTTTGACGGGCAAGATTTAATAAAACTTTTTTTTTTTAGTTATTTGCGATTATGCAATATTATAATCTTGAAAATTGTGTCGATCGTGAAAATTCTTTCGTACCGAACTTCGTTCGGTAGCGGCGAAGAATTCGATTAAATAAAATGAAATATGATTTATCGACCGCGCTGCGCGCTCGATACGAAACGAGATGCTGCTCCGCGATATCTCTCGCCTCCCTTTCGGTGCATCGACGCGCAAGATTTTGTTTCGAACGTTTAGATACTGCGAATGTGCCTCGGTCGGCGAACCAGCAAACAGCACGACGACAGTCCTGAGCTAACTTTCGCCAATTCGGACATACGTAGAGATCTCATTGGAAATTCAACTTTCTCGGCGAATACTTTACTCGAGTTTGGTATCTCGTCCTCCGAACGATGAATCAACGTTCCATTCACGTAGACGACGTTGGCCGCACAGTCTTCCGGAAGTGTCAGAGTCTGGTAACTGTAAGTCGCTTCCCTCTCGATTCTCTGTGAATAATAATAAATTAAAAAGAATATATTTAGAAAGATACGATCGAATCGCCGAGAGTACAGTATAATTGAATTACCTTCAGTACTTCTTGAGATTCCTTCCCAGCACCCACACATATAACGTCGGGACCAGCCATGGTCACCAGCGCTTTCAAGCGTTTGGACTCCGCGACCTTGAGAATGAAATTAATAACTCAATTGCCGATCAAGGTTCGATCGGTAACACAAAAATGTAAGCGATAAATAAACATTTCTTCGACTTGTGTTTTTTCGCATGCCCGTTAAATATTTTTCAATTTTATATCCTTAAATTTGTTTTCGCGTATTTTCACGGCATGCCGTTAATTTTTTTTTCTTTCGATAATCAAAATCTTTTAGTCCCATGCTTTGTGCCTCTGTGCTCGCTATCGGATATCGATGAGTGACGTATTTTTTTTTATGTGCGATTCGGTGAAGCGTAAATGACAGTCGTGACTTAACGAGTGCGTTTTTGTTGTTCAAATTGTGTGAATAATAAACATAAAATAAACAGACCACCCTTCGAGTGTTAGCAATCGCGCGTTCAACAAGCCTCGATCGGGAAGGAAAAAAACAATTGTCGCGAAACAGTGCAAACGGGTGTGTCACGAAAGCAACGTGATTGATATTGTATTTCACAGTATGCTATAGGTGTACAAGAGAGCCAATCTAACGAGCTCCAACCTGAAGCGGAGATGTAGAAAGATTCTCTACTACGAGTCCCTCGCCACCGTCCCCCACCTTGAATTAAGACATTGACAATTTTCCGTGATGAAACGGCGATTCCAATTTTTAAAATTAATCGCGCGACTAATAAATTATCAGGCAAAATGTGATTTGCGCAACGATGACCACGCAATGAACAATGAGTTGATGTTTGATAATCTGATAAGCCGATTTTTATGGAGCAAAGGTAATTTACTTCAATTTCATGTAGATTGAATCAATGAAAAGCGCAAAACATCGGTTCTGGTTCTTCACCTTTATGGGTACACAGGGATATTCCGGAAATGCCGCCGCTACAGCGCGAGCCCCGGCTTCGTTGGTGAACTGGGATAACCCCACGAAGAATTCTCTGCCTGCAAATTATAAAATATTACTTATTAAATAAGCAACATTTTGACATGAGCCAAAGCTATAAGCGATGAAAGGGAAAAAAGTGCAAAGTACGTTTTAGCCTGTTTCCTGTTCTCCGATATTAAAATCTCGATTTTTTTTCCACAAAATCATTATTTTCCCTATGAAGAAGCAAAATAAATAAACTTTGAAGCAAAAGGGCCAGTAGCTCCGTTAGAATAAAAAGTCTGACAATACCAAAAAATATGGTCCAATTGTTAATAATAATGAACTACAAACATTAAAAAAACGTTATATGTACAAATTTCAGCATTTCGCTCCGAAATTTTTTACCAGTAAACAAAACATCTCCGCCGTCCAAACGGGCGTTCTGATCCGCAATTTCCACCAAGGGAATGTCCAATTCTTTCTTCAGCACTGCCCTGATAGTTTCGATCTAAAAAAATTCAAATTATCAGTCGTGGATTTTTTTTCCGTCATTGCCGAGCATACTTCTTTGAGTCTCGAAGGCTCTTGGGGCCGAGCTATGAGCGCAGTGCCATTGCACAGTACTGCGACGTCTTCGACGAACGGGCAGAGGGGAGAATTTTCGTCGGGCGGCATTTCAACGACGTCGATTCCCAACTCGCGTAGAAGATCGGCCAGTGCCAGATGTTGTTTCCTCGCCTCATCGAGAACGACCTCGCCCCTCGTACGCAACGACAGCGGTATTCTGCACAACACTGCGTGGGTATATCGATGAAGTGGCATCGTTTTTTTTTCTCTTGTTATTTTTTAATTATCCTTATTTTTTCACACGCGCAAAATTCGTCACGCCTTTGTCCGAACGAACCGGACGATTAAATTTTTTACGTCAACTTGTATGTTCATGAAAAGTTCGAGAGTTAAGAGTGTTCTGACGTACTTTATTTAAATAAAAATAATTTGACGTTTAACGCGACGACGCCATCGCAGAGACAGACGACGAGATATGTTTTTTGCGAACCATGAATCGTGCGCGACCCGAGAGAAGGAAAACGCGACTCGTGCGGGTCCCTTCTGCATCGATCTAGTACGCGACTTCGCCAATAGGTGGCCAATGAAAACACCGCGCGGCTCGTTTTTATCGACTTATCGTACTTCAATACGAATATATTTTTCTTCGAACTCCCGCAAGCGAATCCATGTAAGCATATTTTTCAAACAATCATTATCGCACAAGCAATTTTCTGGAAAGTCGTGAAGATATTCGCAAAAGTTCGACGGATCATATCATCGACACGTCGAACGTGACTGCGCACGATCGCCGTAGAGGGGAGAGTAGTGAACCATCTATCATCGTGCGTTCACTCTTTTCCACGGACCCGTTTCGTCTTTTGTCATTTTTATTCATAATTCGTTAGCGTATTATAGAAGATGGGGAAAAATATCGGCCAATATGGAGTCCACTCGCGATTCGGTTTCGCGTAAATGTTAAGACCTTAGCGTTGCTCGTCATACAAGCATAAATTTGAGATCAATCGTTGGCTCACTGCTGATCCACGCGTCGCGACGATTCTGCTAAGTTTGTGTCGATAGACCGACGAACCCCTCGGAAAGCTTTATAGCCATTTCACAGGTAATGCAGAAAGCTTTCCCTCGACCCATAGACGACAATCATTATTTTGCAACGTTTCTGGAATTTGTTATTTCTCAATTTCAATGCTGTGATCGCCGTCCAGTTTTAACCGAGATGTTCGACGAGTTAACCCTCTCGCGTCGAGACACGAACCTCGAATCTCGAATGCAAAAACCAAACATTCAAAACATTACGATCCATTAAACTATTTTGCGGTCGACAGATTTTTCCTTTTGTTTGTGAAGTGTAAAATTATTTGCACATTTTCTAACAGACAATAATTTTTCTTTTTGCATACGTTTGCCCAGTCATCTAAATCAGTCGCTGGACCGAGCTGATAAGATGTCAAGCCTACCGAAAAGAAGACGGGTGAAGAGGGCGACAATCGTGGTCAAGAGATCGCAGCTAGCCAAGAACGATCTCTTTAAGAAGAGATCGTACAAGCCACGTAATTATTTTACCTGTTTCTGGGCAGACCTTTTCTTTTTTCATCCTTTTGACTCTTGCATATCAAGCATGCTCGGAATTACAGGGTAATATCCAAGCTGCAAAATCCTTACATTTTTTTGTAACAATTGTACAATTGGTATTGTAAAACAAAACAAAAACACTTATATATGCACGTTAATGGAATGAGATAAATTTATTGTCATCACTCGGTGCGGAAATGGCCACTTTTCCCTCTGCTTCGCGTGCGTAAATCCACCATTTTCGCACCTTGTGATGAAAAATTCCGTACATCCCTCTTGCGAAACACTTTTTCTAACTCGCGTGATTACAGCACTCACCCTCGGCTCGTGCTGCAAACACACACTTGTTAGAAAAACATTTTTCACCCTCGTGGAGTAATGTACTATTTTGGCATCCAAATATTTCATGCCGTGCAAAAAGGCAAAGTAGAAACAGTGTACAATATATATTAACATTTTGTCAATTTTTCTCGTGCAGTATACGAAAAACTGAAGGCCAACAATAATGCATTGGCGAAGGCTCTGTCCAAGGAGAAGCAAGAGTGTCAATACTTGTTTGCAGAAAAAATCGGTCTCACCAGTGAGGTGCAGGATCTCAAGGTTGCCTGCAACATGCGGGATGTAGGTTCAACTTAAATCTAACTACAATGAAACATAAAAATGTTTTGCTCTATAAATGGTAAACAAACAAAAAATTATCTTCCTACAGGATGTGATATCCAGCGCATTAAAGAATGCCAAGGAGACTCTACAGCTTCTCATCACAATGTCGAATCACGTGACTAACACTATAGCGTCGTGCCAACAACTCACCACTACAACGCGATACACACCCAGGAGATTAAGCACGAATGACAGTACGTTAAAAAAAAAGGTGCAAAGTAATTTGCATCTGGCTTCCTCATAAAGGGAGCTGTGCGTGAAATTCTAATGAATGAGGAAGCCGTGTGCAAATTAATTTGTACCTTTTTCTCGTAATATAAACAAATTTCTACATTTCATAAAATCGAAACGCTCAAAATTTACCACAACATTTACTGTAGGAAATCGCAAACTAAAAAAAAGAAAATCGTTAATCAATGAACAAGATAATTCTATTTGACGAAGTAAAATTTTTTCAGGAAGAGAATCATCGACGCGAAGATTGTCCGGGAAATCGCCGGCGCGAGGCGTCGTTCAGCCTATGGTGAGCGGTCACACCATCACGAAGCCGACGATAAATTTGAGCAGGCTTAACATTCAGAGGGAGTACAGAGTACAGAATCCTCCGAGTCTGAGCGACATCGAGGAGGGTCTGACGCCAGAGGCGAGCCCTGTGGCGCCAGCGAGAACATCGCCCGTGCGTATCCCTATCACAAGACCGCTCAACTATGTACGTATTTATTTCTTTATTATTTAATCCTTTGAAGCACGATGTGTGAAGGTGATACATCGTCTTGAATTCAGAAAAAATGTATGCTTCAAAGGGTCAACATTGCGATTCGCACACGAATCTCGGATACAAATATTTCTGATGAATGTATTTTTTAAAGCAGGGCGCCACACGCGTCAATAGGCTGCCCGAACGACTGCAGAATTCTATGAGAGCGAGTGGTAAGTCCCTTCGGCACGGTGATCTCCGATGTCGAGTGGGTCGATTGAAATATTAAGCGACTTAATAAGAATGAAATATGTTTGCAGACGAGAGCGAGCGTAGATCGAGCGTCAGAAGCAACAGGAATTCGGGTCGTCGCTCGGCTCGGCGTTCCCGTGAAAACTCAGAAAGACTTTTGCTTCCACCGGCCTCGCCACGCGGTAGTCAAACCACTGCGGACGCTCAGAGCGGAGAATGTCTTCGAAGTCCAAGGGTCGCCCTGCACGATGTGTCGCGGCTCTTACACAATTCTCAGAGCGTCAACATTCGAACGGTGCGTTTCTCATCCGACCAATGCTCCATTGTTCGAATGATCCTTCGTTCGGGTCCTCAAACGATGGATTTTGAATATATTACTCTCAGTTTTCTGGCTGCCTCGGCCATCTTAGATAATGTACGAACTCTTCGTTCGATGTCTGAAAAATCTTAAATTATTTGCAGTTAATGGAAAATTCGAGCGACATCGATGTTACACAAGCGCAACAGCTCAGCGCAGTCTCGCTGAACGACGAATCGACTGAAATAGTGTCCAGAGACATAATACCGGAGAGCTCAGAGGATCCTGTTACGGATTCGAACGTTACGAATTCGGACCTCGAAACATCGAATTCGCATAATGGCAACGGAAAATCACAAAATGCGTCGTTCATCGACCCGGAGGATCCCCTCGAAGGCCCGAGTTGGCTGTTGAATTCCTCCCAGTGCGTTTCACCCTCGCCCGAAAACGAAATAAGCACGACGATGAACAACTCCTCACTCGTACTTAACGCCAAAGATCAATCGAAGAACAATCGGACTTACGATCGCGACGAGAGTCGAAGAACTTCGTCGGAGAGCCAAGCAGCGCCGTTCGTAAATTCCAGATCCCGAGGGCAAAGACTGACCGAGAGAATCAACGACGAAGGCAACGACGAGGGTGACGAGGACGACGACGAGGATGAGGACGAGGACAACGACGAGGACGACGAGCAAGCGGCGAACCTGGCCACGCGATGGGCCAATCATCCGTCGAAATTTTTTAAAAATCTCATCAACAACGCTGCCGAAGCCGATGACGTCGCGACCTCGAATCTCTCGCGTTTTGTTACGCGTAAGCGCGGCAGCGCTTGCGAGGACGGAGAATTTACACTGATGATCGATCCGGAGAATCGAAAGAAAAAATATCACTTCGATTTGAACGATTTGCAATTGCCGGTTCTAGAGAGCCCGATTGCGCCTCCGGTTCAACCGGCCGTACAAGAACCGGAGCAAACGACTAATATTCAGAGGATAACGATGACTCAACATCGGGGACACTTAACGCCCGACTCGCCGACAGCAAACGGACACGAGACGATTTTCGATCACACAGGATTCATGCTGCCGATGATTGGAGAAAATCCGGATTCGGCCAGGCCTTCGACGGTGCTCGAGCTGAATTCTGACGAGGAAGACGCCAGGAGCGACAAGAGAAAGCGCAAAAGGGTTTACAGGAAGACGATCAGCCCGCCAGATTTGCCTAGCGACTCGGAAGTTACACCGACGCCGAAGCTCGATTCAGCTCGTCCAACGACGACGGTCGTCGAGCAGGAATCCGACGAAGAAGACGAGAGAAACGACAAGAGGAAGCGCAAAAGGGTGTATAAGAAGAGAGTGAACCCGCTCGATTCGCCGAGCGACACAGAATGGGCACCGACCCCGAAGCGTAAAAATATCAAGCCAAAGCGCAAACCGTCCCGGGCGAAGGATCCAAGCTCCGCGAAGGTCGTTCTGCTCAAGCTTAACGAAACCCACGTTAAGAAGAGATCATCATCCCCGGAACCTAGAATCTCAATGGAATTTGATAATCGGTAAGTTTTTAAGGAGTCCCAGAAACTTCGTCGATCTAAATCGATAACTCTTACACTCTAAAAGATTGCACGAATTATTTCGTCGTTAATCGTTAAACTGACGGCAAAGATTTTTTGATTACTCGACAGACGAAGTAAGTCGACGCAGAGGGATGTCTCGAGCGATTCCGACGGCAGCAGTACAGCGAGTGTGACGAGCAAAAATGTACCCTCTCGGCCAAGACGTCAAAAAGCTCCGACCAATTTGCAGGAGCCAAGTTTGGGAAAGTAAGTGTCTTACGAGATCGATCGAGAAACTTTTCATAATTCTAAATAGTAATTCAAACATTCATTCGCTTTTTTGTCTTCAGAAAACTAAGGAGAAATTAAGTCGGTCTTATTCGTGCAAAAAAGATTGGGCAGAACCGAGCCGTACTAAAGTTTTCCTTGATGACGTTGGGACGAGAACTAATTTCTGTTGTTTCCTCCGAAAGTTCCACTACCTGGTGATTGGGAAAACTGTCCCATTCGAAGCAGGATTGCTTCCATCGGCTTACACGACTTTGTTCACGAAAGTATTTTGTTTGTTATCTCTTAAGTACATATATGATGAAAACTTTATCGCGCCTTGCTACTCACCTGCGTGTGGTTACTACAGTATTTGTATTTGTAGAAGTGGACTTTGAATAAACTTTCACAGTTCTAATGATCACGCGTCTATTTATTTAAAAAAAAAATGTCTCCCTGAAATCGTCACTTGACGTCCCTTCCGGTTTAAAATTTAAATTTTTCGACCGGAAGTCGACCACTTATTTTCATTCGCATTATTTTACCCATTTAGTACATTCTTTCTTTTTTAGAAAAATTGTATCGGGTCTAATAAATCGATTGTGCAAATTCGATATAAATGAATGTTTTTAATCGTCGTGTCAATAATGTATGCAAAAATAAAACTTACATCCCCGAGTTACCATCATGTGATTTAAAAGAAATAAGATAAAGTAATAATATATTTATTTTAATTATTGTGCAAACAGACAAGTCAAATTCAAATTGACAATTGAATAGTCGTCCATCGAAATTTACCTTTTCGTCACTTCCGAAGAATCAGCTGTTTTTCCATGCGGGGATACCTGACGTTGCCTGACGTCGCGCAGGGCTTTGTTGTGTATTCTTGAGAACTGTCACGTTATAGCCCGAAACTTTCGAGACTACTCAAGTTTTACAAAAATATCGTCGATGTAATAAATGATCGACGCGAAAATGACTTCGGCGAAGGACGACGAAGATTATTGGAATAGCAGCGACAAACATTCGTTCAGTTTCGATCAGAATACGGAGGTTAAAGCAAAAACAGTTTGAACGTATCTCGATGCGACAATTACGCGACGCGTCGTAGGTACTTATGTTTTTTTATTTTTTAAATTATTTCATTGCAGGTGGACAATTTGTTCGGAGTTTCAAAAAGTGGAACGGCCCAATTGAGAGCCGGAATCTCGAATATAGAAGTATCCGACGCATACTTTCAACCGGAAGATACCAGAGCTAACTTGAAGCCTTTGCTTTCGATTATTACCGAACAATCGCTCAATGCCAGTGAGAAGAACAATTTTTTTTCAAATATTTTCTGTGAAAATTAGCTACAGTGGATTTTTAGTATTTTCAACATGAAAGTACTTATCCTCATCTGCTTTTTAGTAAAGATAAATTATATCGTGAAACTGTCCTGGTTCTTTGTCGTCTTAATTGTAATATTCTGTTTTTGCAGTCTTGACTGCGGACAAGATTTACCTTCCGGAGGAACCCTCCGTGGTGCAAGCTGACATAACATTGAGAAGAATACTTCTTGGTCAGCCATTTTCCCTAGAAAAATACAAGTCGCTGGCCAGTAAAACGGCATTGTTGGACGCAGCTTTGGTCAGCGGAGATGGAAATGCGATACTTATAGTCAGTAAACATTTCTTGTTACAAAAAAAAAAAAACATGACCATCAGCTTTTCTTTTTGATACATGTGAATGCATACTTTTCAAACAGATAATTCTCTTCATTGCCAAGACCCTTAAGTGGCCGTTGGTTCAGAGGCTTCTGATGGAGAGACCCGACGCGATTCACGCGTATATACGATACCTTGCCACTAGATTGCAGGTCAACGAAATTACTGATCTTTTAACGTAAGCTTTAGTTTGTTTTATTTTCTCACACCTTAGTTTTTTAAATTGTTGAACAAATAAAAATCTCATTTCGAGATGTTAATTTAAACAAATTTACAAGTAATCGGATTATTGGCAATTAAGATAATACATTGTGTTTTCTAAATAATACAACGTTGTCGCGATTTTCAACACATGAGGATTTAATGGTGTAGTACAAATTGCAAATCACAAATCATTGATTCGTTTAAATGATATTGTAGATTCAAAAAAATCTACAAGTATTCAGAGCATTGGGGATTACGACGAAAGCGAGTTTTCATGGAATTTACCATGGATATAGTAAAACAGACTCGACTCGCATATGTCAATGTGATTGCAATGTGATATTTTTGAAGCTGATTATATAAGTTTAAAACTCCCTTTCTGTAAATACTAATAATAATAAAAGTAATAATGTTGTTACAGAATGCAGGGAAGATCGGTGGATGCAGCTGTGAGTATGTGAAAAAAAAGCAAACACACTTGATCTACTTTCTCATTTTTCTTATGATTTTTAGATGACCCATCTCAATATAATCATAAGGAACACGAGAGACGCCACGAGACTCTTGCAGAAGCTTGGAGCATGCCACAAGACGCAATTTCTCGCATTGCCTGATTGCAAAGAGGGTGCTTTCGTTTACAACTACATTAGACTTTTGGGTAGGTTCAGAAATCCATCGCACTGGATTTCCCAGCGCTATACATTTTTTGTTAATTTTTTTTCTTTTCTTATTTGTACAGAATGGCAAACAGCGTTGAAGAGCACGCAATTCGACGAAGTCTTCGAAGTGAATTCGTCGGTGCTCGATTGTCTGCGATACGCCTGCAGAGATCATTACAATTCTCCGGTCGGGGCTTTGGCTTCGCCGATAATGCTATCGAAGCAGCACGATATTTCACCGAGGCAATATCAAAGAGTTGCGTTGAAGACCCGGGCTTCGTTGCAGGAATGGGAAGATATTGATAATCTACTATTATCGAAGGTATCCCGACCAGCTTATTAATAATTTAATAAATTATATTAAATTACCAAAAAAAAAAATCGTCTCCACTTTAATTTAAAAAAATAATTTCAGAGCTGGCTCGGGACACCAAAGCTGCAAGTGAGTCTCCCCATAGAAGAGGTATTGAAGATATTGCACGACAATCAAGCGCCCGTCGCCGTGCTCGAGAGATATCTTAAATACGTCGATAATGAGGAAAGACGCCAACAACTCGCAAAAAATTATCAGTGCACGCATATCGCGACCTGAACGGATTTACTCGTACGAGATGCGCCAATGTACAGCCGATGAAATAATAAATTTTATATTATCAATGTTCAATGTTATCGATAAAAAAATGATTGATTCAATTCGCTCATTTGACTCAAAGCCTCGTTAAGCCATTACGAGAATACGCAATCGAAGTGCCTCGTCGGTTGTAAATAATCGTAAAAATCTTTTCACCCCTTTAACAGACCTTTGAAGTATTGCCCTCAGTTTTTCGTCTCCCACATAACTTATCGATCAATGAGTAATACAGTAAACCATAAACCGGCCAATTTCGAAGTAGGTAAACAAACACTCCGAATTAGCGCTTTCACTTTTGCCGCCGTCGCTTAGCCTCGAACCCAAACCTCGAGCATTTTACGGCACGACATACATTTTTTTGCATTATATCTCCGATATTGTTATTCATACTTCGGACTCCCGTATAATTATCTTCTATGATACCGAACGTACAATTCGATTCGCAATATTGCGTCAATAAATAATTTCCCTCATTCTCAACGAAATCCAACTTTATAACAAAAAAAATGTATCCATCGTTAAAACGAAATGCAAAATTATTGTGATGTTTTAAAATTTGTTTATTCATCGCGTAAAACGCTGTCCTCGGTTTTTATTCAACGTTCGATCGCCGTATGGGAAGTTGATTTGACTTATGTTTCCACAGACCCACCGGAAGTGCGCACCTTCGTCGAGACTACGAGCCGTCGGCGTCCCTCCTCCGACTCGTGTCGAGCCCGTTTTGTTTCCGTTGTTAGGGCAAGCCGCATCTCGCCTCGGACGCCATTATTCTTCTATCGCTTGGGACTGCGACTACAAACGTGTCGCGACAGTATAAAGAGTGGATTTTTTATCCACAGTTTATTTGTTATCATTAGCGAGTACAGTGTTCAAGTGCAACAAGATCTCGAGAGAATAAGTTGTTCAGGTAAGTCGGCAGTGTTGTTTTTAAGTGTTAAATACGCGATCTATGTGGAGTTTGGATCGTCGGAAATTCGCCTACGCCGCTACTACATGCCCTCACGCGCTCTAACTCAGCAAACAGATTTAACGAAATTTCACGTAGCTTCGACCGAGTAATACGTCGACGTAATATTTTATCGTTTGTCCAGCGATGCCGGAACGACCTTCGGAATATCGACGAATCAATTAACAGTGCCAAGATTTTATAATTACATAAATGTCGTTTCCACGTCACGGTCCCTGAACGGGAAGCCTACCGCGTCGCGTTTCACCTTTCCATGCATATATACATACATAGAACGCCGAATAAACATAATTTTTTATGAAATTTCATGCTCTAAAAAAATACAAGAAAATTATAGAAAAATTATTTTTCATTGGAGATTTCGATGCGCAACAGATTAAAATTTTTTTTTTTGCCAATATCGTGCGATAAAAGTGCGGCGCCATCAAGCACCTTCGAGCTATATCCGAGATAACGGACATCACGACGGTTGGTGGGGGGGAGCATAAATTTCATTGCGGCATCCACAATCGCGTCGAAAGATCTCAAGTCGCGGTTGTTATCGATTCGGCTTGCCGGCAACGGTTTATTCGCTCCTCGTTCGCCGTCTTTGTAAATATTACCTACCGGGTGAACCGGATGCTTCGGAAGCCATCGGCGCCATAGTTGCTGGAAAACGCGACGCGCCGAAACACACTTTTTTGTTTTGTTTATTTTTTCGTTCTCTTTTTTTGTAATTTCGTTAGAACATGATAACACGCAACATTGAACCATTTTTTTTATGAGATAGTTGCGATTCCGTCAATTTTTTTTTTTTTTTTTTTTTTTTTTCTTTGCGGAAGGTAGGAGACGATTCACAGGCATGTTTTTTTAATGCAAAATTTCGATTTCGAGTTTTATTCTTTCAAGTAAAGAAAAGTTTAGTGGAGATAGCCATGAAATTTGTAGGTATAGTTTCGGATGTGCAAATTCACGCTGTTCAGTTCTTTGAACTCTTTTGATCCGGTAGTAATTTTACCACAGTAGTCATTTCTATAAGTAGCATTATCCAATTTGGACGGCAAATTCAGGATATCAATAGCGACGCAAATTTTTTTTTTCCATTTTCGATGTTTTTTTTTTTCTTTACTTTCTAACCATGTATGAAATATTCATTGTTCAAGTTCCATACAATAAATAAAAATTCAATACAATTTTTCTCGCAATTTTTGAAGAGGTTTTCCATGAATTCTAACTTTGCAAACATGCACAAAACAGCATGCTTCAAAAGTTCCATGATTGAAAACAAATGCCTATCGTGCCGAAGAGATTAAGTACAGACCAAGTAATGTAGCAGTACATCTTTATTTAAAAACGTAAATTAAGTAAATCTTTACTAAAAAAGCAAATTTAATAAATCTCTACTAAAATCATGTTAAAAAAAAGATCACACCAAAATCTTAGGAAATTTTAAACGTTAACATCGAAACTATGCCGATTAGTCGTAATTTTTTTTTTATTGTATGTAATAAAAATGGTTTTATGTTGTGTCATGTTTAAATGGCAGGTTTTGTCACGAGGCCTGTTGTGTAAGGTGTTTTTATATTTTCCTTTAAGAATGAGCACCCGAGTATTCGTTGGTGGATTAACATACCGGGTGCGAGAGCGCGACCTTGAGAAGTTCTTCCGGAAATATGGTAGAATCAAGGAGGTCGCTATGAAGAATGGATTTGCCTTTGTGGTAAGTCTAATCTCGATAAATTGTTTTTTTTACAGTATGGTAGGGACAAGGGTCTATGTCGGTGGGCTTCCATACGGCACCAGGGAAAGAGACCTTGAGAGATTTTTCAGAGGCTACGGTCGTTTCCGTGATGTCCTCATCAAGAATGGCTATGGCTTTGTTGTAAGTATTCGTAAATCAGTCGCAAAAAGAAACAGGTATATTTGCATTTTGTTCGGTCCCGTTCGAGAATACTGTGACACCCTCCCCGCACACCGAATTTACGGCTTAGATGAGAGATGCGTGTGGCCGAATATTCTGCAAATATTTGTAAGTTTTGTAGGTTGTGAGAAATTTAATGAAACGAAAGAAACAATCAGAAAAATCGCAAAACAACAAGCCATCATTTTAGTACACTGTTGATAATTGATATAGCAAGCAACAGTTTTTTTTTAATGCATCTATTTACCCAGAAAAAAATTAAGCATGCCAATTCGTCGTGTGACTGAGTTATCGAAAAGAACATTTGTCATAAATTTTGAAATAAATAAATAAAAAGTTATAGATTGTATTATTGTCTTCATGACGATAACACGGAAACGAGCCTCTTCATCGATCTCTCAAGAATCTTGTCTAATCGATATTTTTTTCCGTGCTTTTCGCGTGTTCGCAGGAGTTTGACGACTACAGGGACGCCGACGACGCGGTTTACGAACTCAATGGAAAGGAACTTCTAGGCGAACGGTAAGAAACACTGCACAAAGTTGGATCGTAAATTTGTCAGGTTTATCAACCGATATATCGATCAAAGAACTAGTTACGATTGGCAATGGGCAAAACCTGTTTTTTTTCTCTCGATTGCGACCTTAAAAGATTGCTCAACATTTGGGCAAAAAAAAATATACGGTCGAATTCGGGATCTTACGCCGAACAAATAATTAATAATGTTGAAACGCAAAAAAAAAATAATAAAAATAAAAAACAGATTTTGTTCATTTCCACCGCTGGATGGTGAAAGGAGGCGCATGTAACAAAATCTTGGCTACACTTGAAATATTTGTTTAGCAATCGATAGCGTCTTCTGCGAAAATATTGTTTTAGCTTAAAAACTAGCAAGCAGAGATAAACAAATATATATTCCTTTGAATATTCAATGTAATTATATAACTCTATAATTACATTGGAGTAAAATACACATAAATGAAACAACAATGTCGGAAAGTGTTGGATCTCATTGTTGCCTCACTTGGTTAAAAACGACAATAGTAGTAACGCATATAGAATTTTTCAGAATAGAGTTTGCAACACGAGAAAAAAATATAGCTCGTAAAAAAAATTAAAAATTACAGCATGCACAAGGTACACAGCTGTTGCTTAAATTGCTATTAATTTCTACTTAATGTAATACTTGCTACTTATCGAGAGTTACTCCATCGGCGCCTCCGAACTCCCAAATTTAATTGAACCAAAAGAAAAAAATATATATAATATATATTTGAAAAAAACACACTATTGCTATTTTATATACGGATAAACTTACATGAGAATCCAATATACTTTACCGCCATTTTGAACTACCACCATCAACTCCCCGAGTGTTGTAGATCACGACAACGTTGCATTATTTAGGAAACAATCTTTATTCTTCTTTCTTGGGTAAAAAAAAAAACATTGCGGAAGCCTTTCGATGTTTCAAGGAGGATCGAGCGATGCAGGCTGGTCGAATCGGCCTCAACCAATTCGTGCGATACCTCGTGCGGAATCGTGTGAATAAGCTCAAATATCAATCTCATTGTCGGCT
Organism: Stenichneumon culpator; assembly: GCA_964017025.1. Lineage (NCBI taxonomy): Eukaryota > Metazoa > Arthropoda > Insecta > Hymenoptera > Ichneumonidae > Stenichneumon > Stenichneumon culpator. The sequence goes on along the minus strand of OZ024779.1, from coordinate 9,737,884 downwards.
GACATTTAGAAACTTGTCAAACAAATTTGTTGAATTCGCGTCGCCGATTTAACCATTCGACATCGCTAAATTCTCCTTAAGATTGTTCTTCATACGTGCAGAGTTGTCTTGTCGTATTTATATCAACGAACGATAAATTTATTTATCAGTGTAGCGAGCAGGCTAGTTTGAGGGAGTTAAAAACAAAAAATCGCGAAGACGACATATGTTTTTACATTTTTTTTTTTTCAATTGAGAAAACGATGACGACGTCAGTGACTGAACATGAGACTGTAAAGGATGAAAAAATAGACGAAATACGAAGAGATGGAAGAAGCTTTAGAGTAAGAAGTAGTCGAGGACTTAGGCGGGGTTTTGTTGGGTGTGTTTCAGAGTGGCGGTGGAGATAGCACGGGGTGTTTCAGGGAGGCGAGGCGACCGTGGCTACGGACGCTCACGCTCCTGGAGAGACAAGTAAGCATATCCAATGTGTCTTGTTACAGAATTACTGTAGAGAGGGCCCGGGGGACACCTAGGGGTAGTGACCAGTGGCGCTATGGTGACTCCCGTGGTGGTTATGGTGGGGACTCGAGGCGACCTGCGTAAGACACGCTATTCCTTTTTTTTTATTTTTATCAGAGCAATCATTATCCCCCCCTTGACACGAGATGAACTGCGATGTGCGAACATTCAAATCACTTTGCATCTCTCCAGCATATCTATTTTATTTGGTCAACAAATTATTATTGCAAAAAAAAATAAATAAAAGTCGATAAAAAAAATGGTTCTCTGTCGAGTATTTCGTGTGTCGTACCAAAGATTTCGCACAACGCCGATCTCAAGGACGATTTTTCTGGATATGATGAGCGCTCGCTTTGGAGATGCAATAATTTGAGTAACGCAAATTCACGAGGAAAAATAAACCAGCGCTTCAAAATTTTCATACGTGCACAAGTAGATAATCATTAGTCGAACAGAATTCGTGGCACACACCAATTATTGGTTGCCTTCGTTCTGACGATAACAAATTTTTTTTAGCCATTTTTATGATTTTTTTTTGTTCTTAGATGATTTTTTTTCTCACACTGAAACTTCGAGAACGCATTGCCCACAGTAAATTCATCCCACTGATTTATCTCGCTCATCGCTACTAATTTAGTTTAGTGCGATGCTTGAGCGATCGTATTTACAACTAATATACGTGTTTTGCATTGGATTTGTTACAGCCGAGACGATGTTCGACACGACAGGTACGCTGGCATTGCTGCAGAATTAAATAGAAAATTAAAATTTTTCATAATTTTGTCGTTGGCTTTTTTTTGTTTTATCGTACGAATCGAGGGTTGTTTGTTGTGTAACTGAAAGTCTTTGGATTGCGAGAAAGAAATAAGTTGTGATTGTGATTTTGTGTGCCTGAGCAATGAGTGCAAATTCGTAGTTACTTGCGAAAGGTTAAACAAACATCGATCCGTTATTTCTGTTCACATGACATCACTTTTTGCAGAGATAGTGTGAACAGAAACACGAGCAGGACTGCATCTAGCTACAAGCAATCATTGCCCAGGTACTTACCATTTTTTTATTCCTATCGTTACATATATAATTACCTATTTGATTTTTCTCTTAAATATTTTTCTTAAAAATAATTCTCAAGTATTGTCTTTAATGCTTGCCATCAATATTTTTCGGAAAATTGAACTTTTTTCTTTTAAAAAAATCATAAATATATAATATAAATCACGTTGGGTTCAAGAAAACCTTGTTTGGTTTCACAATTATTTTTTTGCTCTTTCCAATCATTCATTATCCTTTCGATTTTCTTCAACATTTCAACGTGCTTTTAATACTCGAATGTTTATATTTTTCTCAGATATGGACCACCGACCCGCACCGAGTACCGTCTCACAGTGGAAAATCTCTCGAGCCGCGTCAGCTGGCAGGTAAGCGATTCCCCGAAACTCATTTTTTATTTTATACGCAAGTTATCCTCTGCTAGCTTCTTCGTGAGTTTGATTGCTACTCGAGGTTGCACATACGAATGCGCAGATTTGCAAGGAGACGTTGAATATAGAAAGAAAGAAAACAAAGAAAACACTAAAAAGAAAACAGAGATACAATAGAAATTGGTTTCCCCGAGTCGAACCAAACTTACACGCGGCATCTTTTCTAGTCATAATGGTTTTTCCATTCGATTTTTTTTCCTCTCTCTATTAAGTTCCGTTGTTTTATTTTTTCTATCGCTAAAAAAAGAGCCCCTCAGTCGAGAGTATGATGTAAACTTTGATCAAGTAAGTCTTTGGGTAGTAGAACGAAAAAAAAATGAGATAAATCTGGAACGTTTGGAGAAAAGCGCGGAGACGACTGAAAGATCATCGGTAAAGCGCGATGCTGGAGGGCCAAAAAAGAAAAGAATGAATTTCACGAGGCATCCCTACGCACGGACCGGGCGACGAATAAACGGGCATTGGACGCGCGCTCGGATGTTTGGGGCTTTTGTCGGCAACTCAACGAGGAATCTCGTCCACGCCGAAGGAAATTGCGATCGATCGAGTGTTGCGCTGAGGATTGGGAGGCGCCAGACGTTGACAATCACGTGGGCACTGAAACGATGTGGGAAATACCAGGACGCACTTGAGATCTTTACGTCGATGGGCAGGGAGAACAAAAAAAAATCAAAACACTCGCAACGATTGGATGAATGACAAAAAAAATCCTCCGCAGAGAGACAGGGAAAAATAGCCACGAACCAAGTCTTACTTGATCAATATACATTGACGCGCGTGTATCTTTGAATATTTCTTCCAGATTCCACAATTTTTATTGATAAAAAAAATGTTTACTTTTTTTATATTTTATCTTTTCACCTACAAGTAGCTTGAACATGACGAATACTCTTTCCTTTTGTCCGAATTCAATACATTATTTTTTTTTATTTCCGAATCTCATTTATTTATTGTCATCATCATCATTAAATTAAACTATTATTGTTATTATTATTATTGAATTTACGTTCGGTCAGCAGTTGAGAAAAAAAAATAAAATTGATGTTCTTTCCGAAGAGCCATGTCCTCTTCGCCGGGAGGAGGGGGCGAGACCGGTAGGGCCAATATACTCTGACGATGCGCAATGATAAGAGAGACGTGGATTGATGCACGCGATGTGGCCTCCCCACCCCGCCTTGAGGCTCGAGTATGGGCACCCCCCCAGGTTGGTTCGTCCTGAGCGAGTTTTCACACGAGATCGGGCTCGGACGGTACGGTGTGTGTGTGTGAACCAAAACTGTACGCAAACACACACGATAAAAAAAAGTCGTACCGTTGATGCGAGGGGGACAGAGAGTTGAGAGACAAATCGGAGTGGAATAGAACATTGTCTCGAGGCTTTACACACGTGAGACTCTACCGCCTTCCGAACCGTCTACCCACCGCAACCACCCTCTGCGGCTCTATCCGGTGATTAAAACGCTGAATTTGTCACAGCGTTGAGAAATAGGGCTCACAGAGAGAGAGATACACAATCTTCGAACGATGTTCAACCTGCGTGATGGCGGCGAGACTACCAACGACTTCCGTACGACGTTTCGCATCACTTTTTTTACCCACTTTTTTTTTTTTATAATCACAGCAAACAACATCAACAGCACAGCATCAATTACTCTCATTCATTACAATTCATTGAAAAGAAAAAAAATGTCATTAACATTTTCATTGTATGGTAACGTTCATTATCGCCACTGCTACTACTACTACTACTACTACTACTACTACTACTACTACTACTACTACTACTACTACCACTATTACTGATACTTGGTACATTTAACAACGACTGGTACGACCGAATTTCACCATCTACCTAGCCATCAATAAAAGTCAGGCAGCGGCCATCAATGAGAGGGCATACACGGGCCGAAAGTCAGAACCATCCGCGCTTGTCTACGCCTCACTGATCCGTTCGACCCGACCAATGCGACGTGTGTCTGGCCTTTCTCTCTGTCCGTAAGCAAGGTGGTGCCTGGGCCCAAGGTAAATGCGTCACCTTAAACGAGTGTTCTTTTAGATATATACAAAATATCTATATATTTCATACATACTTTATTATTATTATATATGATATATATTCTATATTACACACACTTGTATCATAAATTATCGTAGATATAATTTGAGACGGGATTTAAATATGCACACTGGTCTGAAAATATTTTCCGTGATATATATATATATGTACACACATATATACTTTATTGTCTGCTCAATGACTGTGTGCCAGCGAATCGAGAGTCGGACGAAAATTTTTATGTTTATTGTGCTCGAAATTAGGTATGAAGCCTTTCTTTTGGTCGTTTGAAAAGTTTGATTAAGATTTTCCTTTTTTTCATTTTTTTTTGCACTTTTTTTCTTCTCACGTTGCACGATATCATTTTGAGATTTCGATCGAGTGGACGTTTCGGCAAAAAAAAAGAGGGGCTACCAAGAAAAAAATTGCGGGGCGTGAGCATTAATAAAAACAATATTTGGAATATCGGTTGGGGAAAAGATTTTTCAATTTAACAATCGGACAAGACAACTTTTCTTTATGCAAGACAATTCGTAGTATCGTAAAAGACACGATGAACTGTGTAACGAGATGGAAAAATCGCGCGCACGGATTTTTTGCGGAGAGACAGAAGAGAATCGTCGGAATGCTGCGACCGCACAAGAGGTTGGATATTGGATGGTATAAAGCCGTACCTGGTTTCCCACACGCCGATAACCGACGGAAAAACACGAGATCGAAGGACGGCAAATAGCCCAAACGGATGCGAGACCGCAACAACGCCCAAAAAGCCCTCGAGGACGTTCCCAATGCGATGAGAATTAATCCAACAGTTGTGGATTCCTCTCTTGTGAGATTGGCCAAGGTCGGATGAAACGGTTTTAACCACAGCCAACACTGCGCCGGACAAAAAAAAACTGCCCTTGAAAGTTTGGAACTCTAGCGATTTTCAATGGCCATCGCTGCTGCCTCGGACCACGAAGCAACCTCACCAAAAGAAAAAGAGAAAAAACAGCAATCTCCGAAATCTTTAACTATTATTGTTAACAGGTTTTCTTTTTCAGCTCGAATATGACATTACCATCGGCCTCCGGAGTGTCCCCGGTTCCAAATTGTACCGAGAATATCTCGAACATGTAAAAAGAAAAAAAAAGTTTGTTAGCCACCTTGCCGAATGATACGTAGAGCGATTTTTCATTTGTGTTTTTTGCATAGTTCGAAAGTTCTTTTTTTATTTTTGAGCTATCGAAATATGACGAAAGAATAATGCCGCGAATTCAAAACGATGGGCCGAAATATTGTCGCGATATAGAATGTCCGAAGACAGATTGGCGACAAACATTTTGGCGGGGTGGACCTGAAAATTTAGTCATGTTCCAGTATCGTATCGTAACGAAATATTGATGTGCTCACGATTGAATTGCATATAGAAAGGTTGCGTCGTTCGTCGATACTAAATTCGAGCACACTTTACACCCAAACACACACACACACACATACACAGAAGGACACCATGCCAGATAAGGGCGAGTGTTATAGGCGAGGCTGTAGAGCGTTCTCACTACAGGCTTAAATTTACATTCGTCATTAACTCCCATTCATAATACAGATATCATTCTGGAAAAAAATGAAGTACGATTAACGTTTAAATTAGTGCACAGAGTCTTCATTCTGATCTCCCTGACATATAAAAATATATTTAGAAAACACAACGTAGTAGTCCGTATGCAAATTGACAATAAAAATAATAAATACCAAACACTCGTCGTTGTTGCGCGCTAATGAGTTATTTTTTTGGGTAATGCTCAGGATTTGAAGGATTACATGAGACAAGCCGGCGAAGTTACGTACGCAGATGCGCATAAACAACGGCGGAATGAAGGGTGAGCCAAACTTTCTCTGTAACATTTATTATCCAGTGCATGAATCTGAAAATATTACAAAAAAATTTTGATAAAATTCAAACTGCGATAGCACAAGCGGTTAATCCATTATTTTTCTCTAAAAAAATAATATGTATATACATATATATATACACATATATGTGATTCATTTTTTTGTAATAGAATTTTATATAAAATTTATAAAAAGTTACTGGAATAGAAGAAATTTTTGTTTGCAGCCGGGATATGAATACCGGAGCGAAAGGGTTAATTATACTTTTTTTTACTTTCAAACACACGAACGTTAGACGAAATAAGTTTTTTATATTTTTGTTATTTCAGTGTTGTGGAGTTTGCGACTTACTCGGACCTCAAGAACGCAATCGACAAATTGGACGATACCGAGCTTAATGGACGCCGGATCCGTCTAATCGAAGACAAGAGACGCGGACGTCGTTCACGATCCTCTAGCTCCAGGTCCCGTTCGCGATCCAGGTCTCGCTCGCGTCGTCGTAGCCGTTCTCGTTCAAGGTAAATTAAAGCTTTGCCTTTTACATCACGATTTAAAAAAAATCGTAACGCAGGTATCGAACGTTTATCTTCAATGAAAAAAAAATGAAACAAATCAAATTTGGCCACGCGAAGCTATTATTATATTGGCTCTCCTTATCGTCTCGTATTTATTATCTTTCTCGACCTTGTTACGCAGAGATATATTCTTCGCTTTCTCGCTATGTTGTTTTTTTAATAATAATAAAATAGCCGGTGAATGCTCGAATCGTCTGTTGAAGAACAACGCAACACCAAAAGGGTTTTATTTTTCATTAGACGCATTCGTTTCGTACTTATACTCTTCTGCCTCCCGCCCCGCCCACCCCCAGCCTTGAAAACTCGATCCACCCACACTCTGACACATACAAAAAAAAAAACCCCTGACCCTCATCCAGCCCGTCGTGACTATGTCTGAAAAGAATGTCTCGTCGGTTTGGGTGACATTCGAAAAGAAAACAAAAAAAAACGAAAAATTAATAATCGCGTTTGAGGTAATGTGAAATCTTGTTTTGCCGTCTCCCTCTAGATTTCACAGTTTTTTCCAGCGTCAAACATCGGATAAAAAAAGATCACTTTAATAGTATATCGAAGGTAAAATTACTCTCAGTGTAGAATCAGAAATCAAAAATGCAACGTATCGAAAGACGAAAAGAAAAAAATACGGGGCGAGCGGGTCGTGTGGGGGTCAAGAAAAAAAGAAAAGTATTTTGATGAGAAAAATTTTGTTACCAGGAGCCGCCGCAGCTCTCGTAGCCGTAGTCGCCGCAGCAGCCGCTCCAAGTCAAGGGCACTCACGATATCCAAATCAAAGTCCAAATCCAAGTCTCCTGAGCACGGCCGCTCTCGTTCCAAGTCCAAGTGAGTACCTCTCGTCCCACTTTCTATTTTTTTTTGTTTTAATTTATTTAACTCTTTTCACGCTTTCCTCTATCACTTCTATCTCTTGCTTTCTTTCTATATCCATTCTATTCTTTTTTTATTAATTTTTTTTTTCTATAAATAAAATAACGTCGCTTGGCGATGTAATTGGTAGGCGAGCAAATTATGCTCACCGAACAATCGCAATAATGTATATTATTTATGTGCAAGCGTCGAATGTTCATCGAAGGAGCTGGTCACTTTGTCATATTGATGGATTTTCTTTCAATTTCCATACCAATGTGTTGGATAATTTTAATCACAGATAAAAAAAAACACGAATGACAAAAATTAGCAACTCCGTCGATAGTACAGCCACATTTTTTTTAAGCATTTAATACAATTTAACTTATACGATATATAATTTTGCAGATCTCGAGACCGGTCTAAGTCAAAATCCAAATCCAGATCTCGTTCTAGGTCCAAGACTGAGAGGTCAAAGTCCAGGTCGCAGTCCAAGTCCAAAGCCAAGTCCCCCTCAAAGTAAGTTTTCCCACTGCATAAATGATCCTTTAAAAGTGTTAATAAAATACCCACGAATCATTAAAATAAAACACACATTGATGCTAGCTGTCGCAGACTTGAAAAATCGTCAGGTAATAAAAAATATATAAATTAACTTCCGCAGGGACAGATCGAGCCGCGAGCGTTCAAGGGGCGACAGATCTCGATCTCGCTCGGTGAGCAAGCACAGCAAGAGCCGCAGCCGTTCCCGTTCGCCCATGAACGGCGACAAATCACCCGAGAACAACAAAATGAAGGACGATTAAAGAAGAAGGAAAAAGAAAAACAAAAAGAAGAAAAAGAAACGAAAAGAAGCTTTTTGAGAGCGTCGAAGATTAAGGTCGATATCAGATCGTCGTTTTTCTTTGATTACATTATTATTTTTTTCTCTTATTTAAATATCGATTACATCCAAGAAGCCAATTTCATCCTGTTTTCGATCGACGATATTTTACGGTATTACTGAGAATACCTGTTTTACTCGAAACAAATCTCTCAATCTTAAAACGGTCATCGAAAAAAATTTATACTCGAGAGCTTGTTGCCAATTTGAAAATAATGTGCGAAGATGAAACGAAAAAAATGTGGAGACAAACTGCGAAGAAGAATAATAATAGGAATAAGAAAAGAAATTCTGTCCCGACTCGAGAATCAACGATCGATCTTGCAGAAAGACCCCCCCCCTCTTCCATTACCTGACTTGAATTTAACCAATTTATATGTTGGTTTCGTTATTTCGCGATTCATACGGAAAAAAAAGAAATAAAAATTTAAAACTTAAAAGAAAGTTGAACAAAAACATAAAATGAGACCTACACATCCATATGAACGATAAAACGCCTGCACGCATTTAGAAAACTAAGGTTTTTCTTCATTCGTACCTTGAAACACGGACTCTACACGTTATTGATGTAACGCCGTTATTATATTGAAACTAGGAGTTCCCTTTGTCTCATGGCTTTTTGTATATAATTCCTAATGATTACACCTACCGTAAGAATAATATGTGATGTGTATTGAAAAAAAAATCTAGCGGTAAGTCGAATTAATAATAAAGACGCCCAATGTCGACTCGAATTATTGAATTTCTTTCTGAGTGACCGAGGAGGTGAAATAAAAAAATGTCGCTCGGTAACTTTATCGATCATCTTCCGAAGAAGAAACTGATCCACGGTTCATCAAAAATCGGATGATTTTCAAGTATTTTTCTACATCTGAAAACCCGTGCCAAAATATAAGTAAACGTTCTTTAATAGCAGTTAATCTTAATAATTAACATAATTTCCTTTCGCGGTCCGAGATATTTATGGCATCGCGAGCCGGCGGGACAAAGTGAAATTCGCGTATGACACGGAAATCTATATGCGGGAGGGAAAGAGAGTTAAAAACGTCTCTTTTCGCATAGAGACAAGAGTACATATACGTGGTAGCTCTATCGCGGGGACACACATGTCGCGCAGCTGGAACCGGCCGGTGAGTCACTCGAGTGCCACGACACACGAGCGAGCGGCATTCCCCTCCGGACGCAGCGTGCTATCTCTCCCTCCTCTCCAGTCGTGAGTAATGATTGCTGAAAACCGTTGCCGCACACACGGACGAAGCTCTGTGGAAGATACGAGAGAATGAGCACTGCGGCTGTGCGCCAAATTTACCCCAATACACGCAAAAGTAAAGAAGTTCGTCACCGGTAGCATTTGGGATTCCACAAGAACGACTCGTTCCCCGCCTCGTCGAGGTCCCTCGCTTATCGCGAAATATCGTTCACCCTCCGTGACAAAAATATCTCTCCGGAATATATGTCGAAGAAAGGGGGTCTATTTTTACACAAAAATAAAAAGGATCAATGAAAGCCGGGAGAAACGAAGACACAAACATTTTTTTAATAGCCTCGTTTATATCTCCGATTTATAATCGCCCGCAGCGCCATCGTGCGTTCAGTTTTGGTAACAATAGAAGTCAATTTTTTTTAAAGAAATTATAATTCGCCTCAATTTTTTATGGTACATTTTTGAACAAGAAAATCTTACTTGCATCGTACTTGCATACATCGTAAGGGATGAACGCATCCCTTAAAACAAATTTTGTTCTACGCGTAGTAAAAAATTCTTATCGTGTCCGGAGTAATTTAAAAAAGAAATTGCATTCTAACGATAAATCCAATTATACAAAATCGCGGCGTTCATTGCCCGAGCGAGAAGCTGTATCTACTAACAGCGTATAGAGTTCTCTCCGCTGCATGTCGGGAAACGTGGCGTTTTACCGTCGCATCGAGGGGTGAGTCAGAGTGTCTCTCCCTGAGCTGGCGGTCAAGGGTTGGCGGGGGTCCGAGGGGGATATTCTCATTCTCACGCGGACACATGCGCGCCACCGTGCTCCATACAACCAAGCGGCGAGTTAAATCCATTGCTCCAATTGGTGTACATAACTGAAAATGCCAACAGTGGGGATAGAGGGAGCGAGCGAGCCGAAGTCGTCGGTGTGAGTCGACGGCTTTCGTGCCACGAACCAGGAACCGGTCGCCTCAGTATACTATCGTCTCTCTGTCTTCGAACATTGTGCTCTCATCGCCAAACCCACGGGCAAGGAGCCTTTGAGATTTCCACTGACGACTGACAGGTCAGTTTTTTTGTTTTTTTTTCTCATCAATCAAAATCGTCCCTTATCGTCGAATGATAACAATGTGTATTTTTTGTGCTTTTGTTCCTTGTTTTAACACAACAATGATTAATAATAATTAATATTAGGAAGGAAAAATTGTTTTACTCTATCGGGGAAATAAATTCGTGGGCGTTATTCTCCGTGCGAATTAAAAATCGGCTCGTACTCTGCTGCGCCCCTTCAACCGGTTTAATCGTGTTTGGTCGTCGCTTCTGTCGTGCCCCGGCGAGCCCGAGAGATGCGCTTGGAAACCGAAGCGCCTTCCTGTCCCGTTGGAAACTCTTACCCGTCCACACCCGGTTTCGTAGCGATTCGTGATCGCGGCAAGCTCTCGGGATACTCGAGAACGGAGAAAGGATCTTCCACTTTAAAGCCGTTTAACGACTCGGAGTTATGGTCGCGGCGGCTTTTCCTTCCAAATTGAGAATATCGCGGAGATCTCGTGAGAGCTACTCTCGCCTGTTCGGCGACCGTAAAACCGGTGTAGACCGAGGTAAAATTTAAAGAGAAAAAAAGTAAATAAATTTTGAAAAAGAAACGGACAAAAATTTGCAACGACGGAGGACATCGAATTGGGAGAAAGGGTGCGGCCGAAACTGTGCACCCTCTTCGCTCCTCCACCCGGTCTTTCAACGCCGTGTCGCCAGGACCATTGAATTGCGTCGATGCCTACATCCTGTGGGACGCTCCCTTTCCTCTAACTCGCCAATGCTCGATCGATCGGAATTTTCGCAATTTTTTCCTTTGATTTTTTTTTATCGATTCTTTGATACATTTTTTGACTGCTTTTCTTTTTTTCCTTTACGTTTATCGTACGAATGAAGAATGGGGCTATCGGGAAAATACTAATGGAAGAGCGACGAAAAAGGTCGCGCGTTTCGATAGAGTTCTTCGTCGATCTTTCGTCAGTGACAATTAGTATTATCAACGTTCCATTAGCGTTCCGTTATTAAAAGTTTTACGTATCAAAATTCACCACCGCTAATATTATCTTTTCGTAAGGCTTTTCGTATCAGTTCAACGAATGAAATTGTTTTGAGCGTTTAACAGTCTTCAATTTTTACCCCTGTTTTTTATTTTTTAACTTTTATGTTTATAATGCAGCTTACGACCTCATTGAGTTTCGAGCGATTTATTTATTTATTTATTTATTTACGAGTCAAGCCCTTTTGCAAAGAAAATACAGAGGTAATAAAGAAAATATGGTTGCTTTTAAAAGCTTTGATTCTATTGATGTCATTTAACGTCGCGAATCAATGAACAATTGGACGCGCTCTTGTCGCCGCTGCGAGAGAGAGTCGTCTACTCGGAGTGTTCGATATTGCTTCGTATTATTATTTACATCGGTGCGTCGAAGATTTTTATTGCGTTCCACCGGAGTCTCTCGCAATGCAATCGAGCGAGCGCTCTGCGATAAGGCTCGAACGATTAAATTTATTTTTTTAATACGATTCGCTCTATGTGGGCGCACCAGGTGACAAATCATTGCTCTCCCGACCTTGACGGCCGCTAATGCACAGATAGCCTGCAAATATATCTTTGAACATTTTTTTTTCTTTGTACTCTGCACCGCATCTCCGCGACTCGAGCCTCGGGAATGGGACATAGGGCGTGGTTGTCAGAGAAGCCGCACTGCAGTGTCCCTTTCGGATATCTAAAAATACAACGCGCGGGGCGAGCGGAGAGGGAGGGTAGAAAAAAAATCGTCGCGAGGATTTTTTGTTCCAGCGCCTTTTCCTGCGATGGTAATATAATGACAGGATAGATAATCGGTGTCCAACGTTGATAGGAACTTCTCGTCACGCTTTCGTCCCGCGATAAAAACTCAGGCTGCATAGCGTATCGTTGGAATGGAGATTGAAAAAAAAAATCTAAATACCACAAAGAAAGCGAACGCGTACGAATGTCTCCGGCAAGCGTCGTAAACAATGCGTAGCAGCCGGCGGTGTTGATCGAGGACAAACGAGACAAACGTTCGACGTGTATAATCCCAATCTTCAAGTAACTCCGACAGCTAATGACAGTTTTTTTTTTTACATTTTATTTTCTTCTAATGAAAAAGAGCCTTCTCCGCCAAGAAGCAAAGTCGGCGAAAAAAACCCTACATAAAATTCGGTAGTACAGAAAAATAATAATAATGATTATTATTATGTCGTGTGAATTTTTTCGTATCTCTGTACGAGCGTAAGATAGCGGAGTTTCCGGGAGGCTCCGCGACCGGGTGTAACACATCCGTGACCATGAAAACCCGCAGCGTGGAAGGCGCCGGTACATCTGTCGTAGTACGTGTACTACAGCCGGGTTGCTGGGTCGAGCGTAGTGCTCCGGAGGGGGTGGCGGAGTATCCCCCGGACCCTGGGATAAAACCACCCTTGGCCGTGGCGCGAGCGCTCTAGACTCCAATCGATGAAACCGTCTGCGCCGAGTCCGACGGGAATCACCCCGGTTGCATCGGTAGATAGGAAATTCCTCTCGTACACGAAAACTCCCGCGCGGTTATTGACCGGACGGAAAAAATAATTTCTAAAACTCAAAATTCGCTGGAAATGTTCAATTTTTTTTTATCGAAACATTCAACAACCTTAGAAAATCGATCGCTGCATTTCATTTTCCATGCCTCGTCGACGTGCGAGAAAAAAATGTCCGTAGATAAAGAAATTAATTTCTCATTACAGATCCGAATACACCTTGTCTCGATTTTAACAACAGCAACAAAATGTGTTACGCGTGCCAGGTATTTGTATATTTATTTGAAAAAGAAAAAAACGGTCGAGAGGCCAGCGGCACTGCGGTTCATGTAACTTTTGCATTCGACTATACGCCCACCTCGTTCCCCTCGTCGCCGCTGCCGCCGGTAATGCTCCGAGCCGGCGTTCTTCAAATGTGTGTGTGTGCCCACGAAGCGGCGTGCTTCTGCACTGTACTGTGTGCCGTACATATGCGCGCGTACACATACACACAGTTTGTTATACATACGTGGCAGCCGCCGCTCGATACGACACGCGCGCGCGTCCAGGGTTCGTTACCCGTCACGGTCGCACGGGACGAGAGAACCCGCGTTACCGCAACTTCGTGTGGGTTGAGAGTCCTTACTGAGCTCTCCCGAGCCCATAGACGTAGCAACGATCCTCGTTTTAACGCCACTTCCACAATTCCGTCCCAACGCAGTTCCGCTCCTTAATAGCAGTTGCAGCGAGCACGCAACTCAGCTCGGAGACCGGAAGCCAAAAAACCTGCAAGGATTTCGACACGCAACTTTGACCCTGACGTTTTATCGTATTGATTTTCCATGTCCGCGGGCTCCCGAAGTACGAGCAAAAAATGCCAGACCGATTCATCGAGGATGTTCGAAAAAAAACAAAAGGTTTCACCAAATGTGTTAATTCCTTTTTTCATTCATAAACCCGGTACTCATTAATACTGATCGTTGATAAATAGTTGCCGTATCCTCTCAACAAAAACCGGATTCGATCGAATTATTGAAAATTTCTGGGTTGAACATTTTTCCCGAAATACGAGCAAAAATGTCAACCCCACTCGTCGAGGATGTTCGGTGCGAGAAAATATTATTAATAAAAAAAAATCCGAACGATTCATCAAAGTTGTTAATTTCTTTATTTTCATTCATTAACCCGACAAAGTCATTAATACCGATCGTCGATAAATCATGTTTGTCCTCTCAATAAAGACGGATTTCGATAGATTTATCGCAATGTTTTGCTTCGAACATTTTTAGGTGCGTCTCCTGCAGGCTCCCAAGTCCTGCGCAGTCGGACTCCTCGTGACGGGAGGTTAAGCCCCGTCCTAACGGATCGGTATCTGGAACGCTCTTATAGAACGGATAACGCAGCATTAAATACGATTACCGGCCGTTAATTGACGGCCGTTGCACCGTTCGTCTTGCCTTTTCGTTTCAACTCGTTAGTCTCGGACGATAGAATCTCTTTCTCTTCCCCTACGCCGTTCAGCCCCACATTGCGGCGGCTTTGCGAATTAGAATCTCTCGAGCGGGCCGAGCGGGCGTTCGCTAGATTTCCGCGCAAAAGCGGACGGTTCCCGAGTCTATCGTCTCTAATTCGACGGGCAGTTTTTTACAGCGCCCTCCCCGTTCGTTACGGACGCTCACGGCGAACGACGTTCCGCTGTTAGCAACATCCTCGAGTCGTCGGGCACGAATCCCGATTTCCTCGACGGTTGTTATTTCCTACCGAGCGAACACCGGCACCGAGAGAGATTGTACGGCACGAGATCCGAGAGTCGATTTGTGAAGCGACCCAGTTACCTTATTAACTCGGCTTCGCTTTGATTCGCGCCGATCCAATGTAGACGAAATAATACGCCTCAATTACACATTTTCAGTGGAAAAAAAAGGATAATCGAGTCGTCGAAATGAATTAACCGAAAGAAATCCATTAGCGAAGAAGCTGGAAAATAAAACGAAGGATTTACAATTACCGTCGTTTCCTCTACCTGCCGAGACTTCGGGGAGGTTGGGTTAAGGCGGGTGGATGGTTGCATTCTCGGCCAAAAGTGAGATTAGGAGAAAATTTTGGGTAAATTGTAAAAAAAAGTTTAGACATGTCACTAATATGACGTCAACGACTCCGTGTTGTGGCGCTTATCGATCTGGGAATATAGAAGGTATTAAGATTATTAATTTTGCATAATAATAATAATGCCAAAACGTTATTGACTAATTAGAGGAAAAAACATTGTTTAACGAATCCAACTTCTTTTTTAGTAGAATCAACTTCCGTTACAAAAGTTAGTCTGCCGGATGATTTGTTAAAGAATTTTTAAAATCTAATTTGTTAACAACTTTTTGCGGTTGTTATTATGAAAAATCAATGTTCTCAGCACCTTCGGAATATACGGTTGAAATTCTTCAGATTTTTATTGCATTGGGCATTCGAAATTCTCTCCGAATCTCCCTTTTGGCTGGGAATGCAACGCCCTCATTAAAAAAATAATCGAAATCCTTAAAGTTGAACCGGCAACGCAGAGAAATGTGCACTAAAGAAAGAGGTTTCAGAGGAAAAAAAAAATCGATGTCAAGCAGAAGTGATTACCGTGGCTCGTTTAATCCTTCGTCACCGTGCAGACGAGGATTCAGCCGCGTTATGAGTTTCCATAGGTGGAAATGACTCTCAAAACTTTCTATAGAGAGGCGCCTCTCCGGTCTCGACGGCACGGGGACGACGTCGAGAGAATTCCGGATTTCATTCCGTGCCCCAGTGTCTATATATGCATCGGTGTACAAGAGAGACACCTGCGTCGATGTGCGCGCACCTGCAAACTCGTAACCAGTCGTCTTCATCCTCCTCTAGTCGCCCTTCGGTCGCATCGGGTTTTCGCAGGATTCCCGGTCCGACGAGACGGCGACTCGTCGTCACGCTTGGGCCACAAGAGAGTGCCTCGGTGTATTTAACGAGGATAATCGTACGAGGATGAGCAACCTTACGGAGGTCGAGTGCCGTTATTCCTCAGTGTCCCGAAGGGTGAAGCGAACGAGTGTCGCACTCGTACAGTCCTTGACTTCCTCTTCGCCGGCATATCTGGGGTGTGCGCTGTCCCCGGAACGCTAACACATGGTGTCCAGCGGTCCTTGAAGTCCTTGAAATCCTTGAAGTCCTTGAGCCATTGAAAATATCAATTTTCTGCACAAGAAAGCATGTTTTTGGTATTTAAATGGAAAATATTGGATTGGGAGTAAAACGATTGTTATATTCGTGATCAGCGGCAAAAAAATACGTGGAATGTAGCCTTGAAACAAAAAAAACGATTGAACAACGAATTTTCACTTTTTGAACCACTTTTGGAAAAACGTCGATTTTCGTGATTTTCAAAGGTCGATATCTCGGCTCCCAATGGAGCTACAAAAAATCCGGGGTGCCCATCGTATTCTACGGAAAAAAATACATAAGATAGGGCCTTGTCCGAAGTTTTTAAATCGTTTTATCGTGCCGTTTGAGGTCGTTGCAAAACGCGGAAAATGGACACTAAAGGGGTCTTTCCAGGGGGGGGGCTTGAAAAGACGATCCTTGAATTAAATGGATTTATTAGTAAAGATAAGGTGGAGCAAGATTTGTACACTGAGCGAACTTTTTCTGTCCACAAATGTCCGCAATTGTTTTCTTAATTTTATTTTAAAAAATCATGTGAAGTTAACAGAAATGTTTGTAAAATGGACAAGAAAATAATTATAAATGTTTCTTGGACGAGAAACCTTGCTGCCTATTATACTGTGTACTCCGAGCGCACATGAACGAATTATTAGTAAAAATGTTCTCGTCTCGACGTCTTGTTAGCTGCTCCAAATATAGCCGTACTAACGTCGATTCCACTGTGCCGTGTAAAATAGAATCTTTCCAATACGAGCTGCAGACATGTCTAGTCTCTGCAGGGGTGGATAATTATTGCATACTTCGTGTTCGCTCCTTTAAAGACGCGTGGAAATGAAAAAAAGCTGGTAAGTTCCGAAGGCAGAAGAATAAAACCAGCCAGTCCTTCGATGCCTCCGGTACCGTTATTCCGTTTGCTAGCTTGTTGTGCGCCACCACGCGATACACAGTGCCCGCGATCAACCTGCACTCGCACAGAGCGTGGCAACGAGAGCCTCAACGAAGTTGGCGCACATACACACGCTCGTCAGAAAACCGTTTGTTTTCTTACGTCGTATACGAAATTATATACAATTTATCGCGAAATTGCATTTACACAATTTAATTAAGTACTTTATCGTCTACCGCTCTACGAAGTTGTAATCTAAATTGCCCACACGTTATATGCATTATTTAATAATTAATAAGTCGGTAAAGATATTTCTCTAATGATCGTAGGTTGGATCTTAGGTTGAAAAACAAATTATCGACGCATTCGTGAACGCAAACTAATCTGTATCACGTCGTTCGACGTCTACTCGATGGTTATGTGAAGAACGACGGATCCATCTCGGCTTTGAATATTTCGATTTTTTTTATCTTCGTCTCACGTTGACTCGGTATATCGGATATATTGTACAGTTGCGTACTCTCGGCCTCTTTCGTATTCTCTATATAGAGGCATACCGAAGCTCGCCTTATAAGGACCTCAGCCTTGCCGGGCGTTCGCGCTCCCCGAACCGTGTGCCTCCTGGTATCTCACGACTCTCGGCAGACCCCTCGAACACGGCCGAACTCTGGTGGAATATCTGTCGACCAACAATAGTTATTCATGTTTCAACTACGACGCAACGAATTTTACACTGTATCGGCTAATCAAACACTAAAATACAAAAATAAATACATTATTGCACATAACAAAAATAATATTCTGCGCATGTGAACATCAACGTTTTACAAATTCCAAGGTTGTTGAACCCCCTCAACGAGAGCCGGCTCAATTTACTTGATACAATAATGACCTTGAAGTCTGACGGTCGGGGACTGTACGTCGGGAGTTTCGGTTATAGCCTCGCGCAATTCGTATCATCTGCCTCAAGTGACTTCATTCTGGAGGAATGTCCGAGCCCCCTTGGTCGGGCTCGTGCGCGGTTCGTTCGCTTTTTCCATGATTCCATGCAATCTTCTCTCGTTTCAAGGTTCCGCCGTCTTGCAGCTCGCGCCAAGATGGATAAGCGCAAACCGACGGAGAGAAATAGTGGGATTGGACGAAATATATTATAATTTAGCGTAAGGTAAATTTATGTGTCATAGGCGCGGCTCGTGGTGACGAGAGGCCGGGAACGCGGCCGATTTGTTTGTAATGAACGCAGTACGCACACACCCGTCCGAGAAAAAAATGTGAACGAAAAAGTTCTCCTGAAAAAAAGTCGCTGAAAAACATTTGCGCGATAAACGTTGGGCTCTTTCGAACGGTTTCGCCGTTGCGAGGGCGCGGACAACAAATCGATAATCTCATTTCAAAGTCAGACCCACAACGCTCCTCTCTTTTAGTCGGGTGTTGAAAAAAAAAAATGAAAAAATATAAAATACACACGCCGTTGTAGCGTCGCGACGTGAAGAGGTGGAGAATCTCATCACCGGCAGGAAGCACGCCGGGCGACTGGCTTCCGCTTCGTGATTCGCTATGTTGGACCTGTCGTTTAACCGAACACAAAGATAAAGTCAACTTCTCGTACGCGACTACGGGAGATAACACATTAAGAATATCAATATTGTGTGTACACCGCGTAAGCCACGACGAGCTTTTGTATTCAACCGCGCAGCCGAGCGGGCCCGAGAATTTCAATAGCGCACTCTCGTTTTCGTTATTTCTTTCTTTCTTCGGACGGAACGATCGGACGATACAATCGGGGCGTTTATCTTTCACGGAAAACACGCTACGTCCCCCTCGCTTCGCAGGCGCTCCGATAATACGAGCGAATAACCCCACTGGCAACGAAGCGAGAAGCAAATTATAATACGCACAAGATCCATTTCTCTGACCACCTAAAAAAAACTCTCATCAGAATTGTCATGAAAGTTGCGATAAATATGAAAAATATCGATTATTATTATTATTTTATCGACGTGATTTTTTCCACGCAGAACGAAAACGTCCTGAGTTACCCAATATCCGTTTTATTTCGTCACGTCGTACGCTGAAAAAATGCGAGATAGAGAGCGGATATGCCAGACCGGCAATATAATTCTACCCACCGCGGAGTCGCGGGTGGTTCGTCCGTTATTCGTCCGGAATTTTGCGGTGTCGACTTCCTCGCACGGTTCGACCGCAACTATGCCTCGAATGCTCATAACTTGCAACACGTGTGTGATACGTGCTTGCCAAGCGCAGACACCGATGACTAGGAAAAGCCGAGAATTTTTCTTTTGTGTCTGCAAATTTTTGTTATGCACGCAATATAAATGCTCGTCCGTTCGCGCACAGCCGCCCGGCCGATCGATTGATGGACATTTGTTTTCTCTCGTTTCGCCCATTGTTCATTCTCGAGACACCACGCTCGGCTCGGGGCTCGGTAGGTGACGCATTTTCCCCTCTCTTCTTTTGGCGTTTAATACACGCGCGCAACTTCGCTCGGCTCCGACACGCTCGAATCGATTTCGTATAAATTTTCTGTCCATAAAATTTTTCGCGCATCCTCAGCGCTCGTCGAACATCGTTAAACTCTTCTCGAAGTAACGAACTCTTTGTTCCCACTATTTTTTTTTCTGAAAATGAAATTAATTAAATTAAAAGAAACATTTTATTACAGAACCCAAAAGTAAACGAAGTGACAACATGTCGAACCCCGAGAGCCCGTCGTTAAAAGACTTGCCGAAGGTATCGTTGGACCTGAAGAGCGAGCTGGAAGGCTTCAACCACGAGTGCATGAAGAAGGCTGCAACCGCCATCAAGAACGTTTTGCCCTCGGCCGAAGGTAACTAAAAAAAAATATAAAAATATTCGTATACTTGAAAATTTATAATTTAATACATGAAGTAAAATTTTACGTGATTTAATTTGCGTGATTTATAATGGACTATAAGTTCGTAACGAAAATAAATTAAAAAATGGTAATGTAGACGTCCGACAGGAGCGACAACACTCGGATTTGATCCACGACGTGGAGAGCTTTAAGACAGGTCAATTGAAGCACGCCGATACGAAAGAGAAAATAATATTGCCCAATGCAACAGGTACATAAATAAAAAGAAAGATCATCGCAGGTCGTTCATCTGGTCGCAGGGTCGCACAGGGTCGCTTACTAACAAAGTATTTGCTAATAAAAATACAAAATTGTAGGCATAATAATATTCACGTTTAATACAGTAAAAATAGAGATGTCGATTCTTCGACAAACATGATAATTTACATAATTTAAATGTACCAGTTTCATGATTTTTCGAAGGAAAATAAAGGGTTGACCAGCCGCGAAAATGAAAATTCAACAAAACGTGTACCGGAATTCCTCTTCGAAACGACTAGTAGCAAACTAACTCTGCAGTATATCATTTCTTGGTATCGTTTTTTATGCAGGTGTATGGAACAAATTACGCGTAGTCAGTAGGATTTAGTGCTGAAGACTCTTGCAATTCATTGTCCGTCCGCTTATATCAAATTAATAATTGTAGCAATAATAATATTAATATAATAATGATTATATTATTACTATTATTATTATTATTATTTGCGCACTAGGATGTTGCCCAATAATAATATAGTCGATAAAATAGTTTACAGTACCGTTGCTGGTGCAGATTGAGCGAAGTCATTTAGAGATTGTTAGAGCACTATAAATCTAATGGGCATACCGCGTAGAATGTACGCGACATCATCGTCGTCAATCATTGTCCTCCGCTTGTATGGGAAAATGGGTCGAGTCAAGTTTCATATCGTTTCGCGTCACTGAAGTGATTGGTGTCTTTCACAGATGTCGCTGTGGAGAAGAATCAAAAGGGACTCATCGCCGGGATCGAGACTTTTGACCCGGCCAAGTTGAAACACACGGAAACTCATGAGAAAAACCCCCTTCCAGACAAGGATGGTAAGTACAATTTTTTTTTTCGTGAGACTCGAAACGTCGATCGGGAATGAATTCTTCGTTCAATAGATTTTCAACGTAAGCTTCAGTGAGTCATCTCCCGTCTCGCGAAGCCACAGATAAATAAATTTCTGATCGAACGAATCTCCGATGACTAATCGTCTCTCGTGTTTGGCTCACACAGCTATCGAGCAGGAGAAGGGCAAACAGCAGTTCATTTCTGGAATCGAAAACTTCGACCCAGCGAAGTTGAAACACGCTCAAACCTTGGAGAAGAATCCGTTGCCAACCAAAGAAGGTAACTCGACTTTTTTTTCTTATTTCTTCTTCTTCATCTCTTCGATTCATTAGCGTTAAAAACTGTACAGAAAAAAAATCATTTCGATTTTCAACCATTTAAAAATAACTTTTGTTTCAGCTATCGACGCTGAGAAAGAAGCCGCTTAAGAGTGCGTACGAAATGCAAAAGACTCTTCAACGTTCGAATCAGCGACCCGTCTCTTCATTTCTTCCAGTCTCTATATAATGTGGCGAGAAAAAAAAAGAAACAAAAATGTTTTCTCAACGATTATCGATACGTTACCAACGATAAACATAATACGCATATGAACCAACAAGATACCGCGCGTTTTCTTTAAATGTTCATTTTATTTTTATTTCTTTTTTTTTCGTTAAAATCGTACATATACGATAGTCGAGATTCGATTTTTAAAAACTTCGAGACTCGCATGTCGATATAGACATCGGCGGAGGTAAACGCGAAAGTTCGACGAAAAAAAGATTTGCTATTTGCTTCAAGTTAAAAAACTCTCTAACTACGATATATATATATATTACATATATATCACAAGGCTGGCGACGACGCGCTGCCGTTCGGCCAGTATACCTCCTACACAAATTGGTGCAATTTTTTGGACCTCGTATTTTCATATCCCCCCCCCCCCCCCAAAAACCCGCGTAGCGTGAGATCTGCCTGAGGGTGCAATTATTTCCTAACGAGTTGAGAATGAAAAAAAACGCCTACGAATGTAAAACGATTTAACAAAAAAGAGGGAAAAAAACAAGCTGCTCGCAGGCGAATATTGTTTTTTTTTTCTTCAACACGAACACGTACACACGTACACGCGTACACACACAGACACACATACACACAGCGGCTGAAAATCGGCAGTACTGCATGCGTTACAGATATCGTTAGAGGTACACACAGCGGTTGATATACTTTTGTAAGAATGATATTTTATATAAACGGGCTATTGTACTTTTTTAAAATATTCGTACACTATTTGTATTGTCATACCGAATGAAGTAATTATACCGTGAATAAATGATAAAAAAAGAACGATGATTTGTACGTACACAACTCGACTATCTTTTGTTATTGTCCTGTCGTCCTTTATGGGTAGAGAAGATACAGGGGTGAAATAATATCAAAAAATCACGAAGCCTGAAGAGCAGGATAATCGTGCTTACATTGTAACGAATCGATCTATTGCTTGTGGGAATATATTCATTCACGAATAAAAAATAAAACAAAACCCGCCGGGGAATTACCGAAGAATTTGCTAATCGCCGATTAAAAATAAAGCTAAACATTGCCGAAAAATAAATGAAGATTGAGAAGTATAACAAGGTGCAGATAAAAAAAAAATTGTTCATAGAAAAAAATGGCAATTCAAGCGCATGAATCGTATCAACAATAAACAATAAACAAGACCTAAACGGAAGTAGATGAAATGCTGCCGATTGCGGTGACGATGTGTCCATAAAAAAAAAAAAAATGAAATATGAAAATACCTGGCGAGGACCGAACGTTGATCGCCGGGAAGGCGAAGCCGCGACGACAACATCGTCCCGTTCGCACGAGCGACGTCGACGCTCAAACAAAGGCCCCAATTTCTCGGTACTGGCTAGTAGAGAGAACAGAAGAAAAAAAAACGTCTGTTACAGAGCGATGCCTGTGGCAAAGGGGCGTCGCGTTAACGGTGTACTTACGCGACAGATCGACATCACGCGATCCAGCGATCGCTGTGAACATCTCGACCGACTAACTGATATATTAGTTCAAAAACTTTTGTCCTCGCGGGAGCATAAGCGTTTGGTCCGTAGATTCATCGATAATCCGGCGAAAGCTTTACCGGGGTTCCTTTTTAGAACGTTTCGTTTCGCGTGTGTTTACCATACGCACGAAACAGGCGTGAGCATCAACATTTGTGTTTTCGAGTAGGGCAGGGAAAGGGGGAGCGGCGGCGGAGGAGAACCAACCGACTGTATAGTTCGCGACAAAGAGTCCGGCAGAGTTTACCACGTGCCGGCGCCGGTGCTTTGTCTCGCGTTGTCTGCTCTGCCATTGAGATCGGGAAAGACTCGCGGCGACGACTCGATCGTTACGACGCTGTTGTTATTGTTGATCTTTTTTTTTTTACCTTTCCTACAATTGTTATCGTCGAACCGTCGTGAGGACGGTGGTGGTCTCTTCTTTTTCCACGTACAAAAAAAATTGATAATTTTCCATGGATATATCGCCGAGAAAATCGTTGAAGCGTCCGGTCGACCCCGTCGACGACTGGCTTCACAAAGAAGGCTACTTCAGGAAACACGCTCCCAGGGATCCTACCTGCCTCTTTAGGGCGGTCAGCGAGCAAGTCTATTCGACGCAGTACTATCACATCAGGGTCAGGGGTGAATGCGTTGATTTTATGAGGAAGAACTATAATCTCTTCGAACAGGTACGTATTATCGATCGCGGATCTTTGTTTCAGACCATTTTTATCTTCACTGTGGAAAAACATCGAATTCACCGGTCGGCGCGACGATACGATCGAGAATGCAATAAGCGCTATTTTGTGAAATAAAATTTGATCGAAAATGTCGGTTTTTTCTTTTTTTACGCTTTACGTCGATCCCGTATTTTTTTTCTCAAGATAGTTTTAACTAGGGAACGGGGGGCGGGGAGTTTGGCAAGTTTGCAAACGTTTTTTGTACGTGAAGCTACTATCGCTGAGGTGAAACAAAAAAATTATGATAAATAAATAGAATATTTGGGTTTTCTTATGTGATGTTAATATTTAGAATTTTTTTTTCCATCAGCCAATGGGAACGCATGCAAGTTGCAACAGTTTTGCCTACGTTGCTTTGCTATTTCAAGATTATTCTTGTACCTTGTGTAAAACTTCCCCCATGTAAAAGGCCTTTGTATCTTTTTTTCCCACAGTTTGTAAGCATTCCCTTTGAAAGTTACCTGGAGCAGATATCGTGCTTCACCGAATGGGGCGGAATCAACGAGATTCAAGCCATGTCACTTCTCTACAAGCGAGAATTTGTGATTTTCTATGGGCTCAAGAGCGTCGTCAAAACTGTGACAGATAACGGTTTCAAAGAGACCATTTATCTTTGTCATACTCTGCAGAAACAGTACGAAAGCGTCTATAAGAGAGACGTCATACCAGTCGCCGCCTATTGCCAGTGTAAGTTTTTTAAGATAATTTAGTTTCTTTCTTTTTAAATAACATTGTATAAAAATATCGATGAATTTATTCTAAAGATATTTATTCCCACAATTAATCGTCTGGGTTTTTCCATATATCTCTTCTCCCACTGTCTATATTATATTTTTGTAATGCCAAGAATTTTTTTTTCAGCCTTGGTTTATCAAACATTGTACAAGGAAGTATTCAAAATGCCTCACATAGACGACACAGTGAAGAAGATGCTGCATGACAGAACTAGCAGTTTTCGTCACGACAAATTCTTTCTCAAAGAAAACATGCCAATGCGAGAGTGAGCATTTTTTAAATCGTTTTTCCACCTCATCAATGAAGTTGTCTCTGTGTCTCATCAGATACACTGGAACAAACTGTCATTTGGAAGAAAAAAAAAAAACGTAAATTTATTGGGAAGAAACTAACAGTAAAAAAATATCTATATAAATGATTCCAGGCAACTGGCAACAGAGTTGTTGAGCAAAATTGAAAAAGGAAGCGAAGAGAACGAGGAAGAAAAGTCCATAGCTAAGGGCGTCACGCCTTTTCCTTACAGAGTCGCCAAGGCGTTGGATCCGGATATCTATCGCAACACGGACTTTGACATATGGCAAGAGATAAGAAGAGGTATTTTCATTGAATCCAATTACCATTAAATCCCCGTAGTAAAAACAGGCTCCGGTCTTAATTTGCTTGTGTTTCGTTTGTGATCAGAGGTGAGAAATGACGGCTGGACGAGATGGAACGGCACGGAGCTTCAAGTAGGCGGCAAGTGCCTCGTGCAAGTGAACTTCAATGTCAGCGAATTCGAAGAGGCGAACAATAATCTCCCGCCAGTCGACGGTGACAGAGACAAAAACGGCAACACGCAGAGGGACTCGGCGAAGGGTGGAAGACGCGAGCCCGCATTTTTGTACGGGCATATACAAGAGATGAGCAAGAATGAGGGACCGGTAGTCGTATTCATCGAGGAACTCGGTGAGAAGCGGACTCTCCCCTTCGCGGCTCTCAAGCCACTGGCTGTGAGAAAGGCAAAGCAAAATAATTGGAATCTCGCGACTTACAGGCGTAACGCTACGTATGACTCGAGTACGTGTTTATATAAATAATTAACGTTATATTACATTTCATATAATTTGATATTATAATTAATATATTGCATTATGCCGCTAAAATGGCTATATGTTTATTATTTTTTTTTATGTTTACTATTTACGATCGTTGTATCTTTCGACAGATCAAAAATGGAGAAGAACATGGCATTCGAATACCCGAAGAACGAAGGACTCTGGCTCGAACTCGGCTTACGGGACAAAGAGTGTCGTTGACCGGAACAATAATAATCAGCTCAATAGCGACGGTAAAACTAGAGACACGAAGAAGATCGAGCGATGGGATGACGAGCCGAAGTAAGTCAGCTTTGCGGCGATGATCAGACGAACTTAATCGTCACGTTCATTTTTTTTTGCAAAGCTCTTCTAACTCAACAAACGTTATTGTCTCACAGCGATCGAAAAAAGAATTCTATGCTGAAGAGCTATACGATGGAGACGTACAACACCTGTCAGGGTTTTCCCATCGAAGTAAGATTTATCTACACTTTGACACGATCATTTTTTTTTTTTGAACGCATACATTTTTTTTCAACCACTTCGCTGATTATATTCTCCGTAGAACATTATCGACGTGAGACCGGTCACCGTAATGCTGGATAATATCCAACTAACTTCGGAGAACTCGCAAAATAGTGAGGACTGTAGCAAGAATTCGTCTCAGGCGGCTAAAAATTCTGGAAGCAACGAGACCGTGGAACGAAGATCGCCGAGCGTGGGATCGGTAGCTCCCGACTCCGCAGGCCAATCGCTTCAGCAAGCTTCTCTTCATCCGCCCGGCGAGTCTTTCTATCCTCCTCATCACGGTAGAAAAATTTATTCGCCAATGTAATTAAGTTCGACACTCGTTGCTGAATAACTCGATGGAACATTTTTTGCCACAGTGATGCCGCCGCCTATCTTCGCGGGAAATGCGAACATGATTTGCACGACGCCCGAGGGCAACACCTACCCTGTGCCATTTTCGTGCTTTGCCGGCGAGCCGCCCGCTCCCGGCAGTCTTCTCGACCGCACGATCCGGGCTATAAACTTTTCGGCACCGTCGAGCGTTGACGCGAACGGTAGTGACTTGCCTTTCTCAGGTATTGATTATGTATCTGATTCTCTTATATCCGATAAACCTGGAAGACGGAATCCGTTATAGTTACATCGCAGTTGTTTCTTCGTGATAGAATTTTATGTTTTTTCTTTTTTTCAGACACTGTGACTCTGAGATTTTTCTACAATCTCGGACTCGAGGTACGATTACACCCATGCAAAACATTTGCTAACAAATGTTTAATTTCCTATCTGATTATAAGTTTATTTTTATTTTTGTCTCAATTTGTGCTACAGTATTTCAGAGCTAGTCATGGATGGGGTTACGGACCGAGCACTCAGCCTATAGCCATCGAACCGAGTTACGTTCCTCAGAATAGTCTCATGTCGCCGAATACTCCGGTCGACGGTGTGCCGCAAGCCGCGACACCGAGCGAGAACGACGGATCGCGCGCCGTCGCTGCGGTACGTCAGAACTTCGGTCAGACTCGACGTCGTGGCGATAATCCCTCTACGAACGTGAAGTCAAACACCGGTCACCAGCAGCAGCAGCAGCAGCAGCAGTATTCCAAGACTTACAACAATCGCAAGAACGACCAGCAAGACTCGCACGGACAGAGGAACAACGAGCCTTCCAAAGTGTCCGGTGACACCAACAGGCCTTCCTACGCGAACTCTCGTAAGAACGGCCCACCTTCCAGATACAAGAAAAATGCTGATGGTGAGGATTTCTTTCAACAATAAAAATTAAACTTCTCAATTTTTAAGGCCCGCTTATTTGTTTTTTATTGATTTGTTTTTAAGGCCGCAATCGCAATTTTTAAGGGCCTCTAATTTTTTTTAATCCATGATTTGTCTTTAAGGCCGCAATCGCAATCCGGCTCCACCGAGTCTCTTCCAGTCGGACCACCATCCGCCTCCCCCCTACCACGTAAAACCGGGAAGCAACATGGAGCATCCGTCCTTCCAAGGATCGAAGAGCGACTCGTCTCAGCAGGGACCCTCACCGATGCAGCAGTCTCCGCAGCAATCGTCTTCGTCGAGCGGCAACCCACCACCGTTCCCGCCACCCTACGGTCCACAGCCGATCTACACAGCGATGCCATACTACCCAAGCGAGGGAGAAGCTTTCTTCGCTCCGGGCCCGGGCTTCTATCCGGTTCCATACGTTGCTCATCCGGACATGGCCGAGTCCAATAGCGCGAACTCCTTTCCGGCCCAGATGTATCCGGCAGGCGGTGAAAATTACGGTCAACCGATTCAGACTATCTATCCGCCGTACATGTATCCGCAGCAAGCCATGTATCCAGGATTGCCGCCGCCGATTGGACAGGAGAATTGGTACCCGATGTCCGGACAACCGCAATTTCTGCCGTACCCGCCGATGCCTCCGAGTCAACAGACTCAAAATACCAATGTATCGCCACCTCCGTAAATTTATTTTTTCCGAAGTTTAACAAAGTTTCGATAGCTACAAGTACGAGTAACAGAGAAAAGCGGAAACAAGTTGTGTTTCTTGAACGATATCCGAGGATTCGATGGCGACAAATACAAAAGAAGTTACTACTTGGAGAAGAAGAAGACGAAGAGAACGAAGAACTAAGAACAAGGAGTATAGAACTGAATCGTCGAGGCGTCGATGACGACGGTGATATTCGTGGCTGGTCCCACTGTCTCTAACTCTAAGACCAAGTTTATATATTCGATAAACAGAGAAGATAAAGTCTGCAAGGTTTATTACTCTAAGCGCGGTTAGAATGGTTTGACGAGAGAGGAGGGAATAATATATATCGTTGTTATTAAATTCTACCAGATGACCCCCGATATGTGCGTCAGCATAAGTTCGACTTATTATATATTATATATCTGAGACTATAGTTATTAATGTTTTCTGGATTTTTTCCTCTTTATCAAATAGTTTTTTCTGTTACGAGCTCTTTCGACGTATTAAAATTTGATATTGAAGTATCGATTGATAATTATCAAAACTCACCCTTCGTCCACAAATCTACACATGCGCACTTCTACACTAATCGGTTTTGCGCATGCCGGATACCGCGCAAGCTACACCGAAATAATCGGGAGATCACCGAAGACTCTTCCCGTGCTGATTTTGCACGGTATGCAGAGTGTCGTTGCTCGTGAGGAATTGTCAAGCCTACAAACCAGGGTTTGTGCAGAATCGAGGATGCGCAAAAAATGAATCGTGTAGGATAGCTCGCGTGGAATTAATTCCGCGGAGAAACGGGTGGTTCGCCGCGAAAGAGAGCGGATGCTCTGCGCGACAGGGGCGCCCTCTACTGAAAACAAAAATGGTGAACAACAATATGCCCCATCCTTGCCCTGGTTTTATGGCACGCCGAACGCCTGCGATATCCAGGCCCGTGTGTGCTATGTATTTTTCGTCGGGCTTAACAACAAACTTTCCTGCCACAAAGGAGAATATTTTAGCACCGATCGTTCCCACTTTCGTCGTTAAATAAAGTGACACCAACGACTCTAACCAAACACAAGGTGACACACGCGATTGTACGGTAAATACAATATCTCAAATTATTATAACCGCCAAATCGGCTGTTCGTCGTTTCATTAAAATTATATAATAAAAATTATCGGACACCGATGTGCCAGAGATTTTTCGGAAGATCGTCAATGATTTTGTGTTTGTGTTTTTTTTCTCATCGGAAACAAATGTTCACCCCTTCCTATCTTGCAGTAGTCAACTACCGCGACACCCTGTTTTTATCGTACTCTGAAACGCAAATTTTATGTATCACGCACTTTGGCCGTTTGCATTATTTTTTCACTCAACTTAATTTTTCAGCGCGTTCGATCGGCTTTGAGGTTCCTGCTGCGAGTCGGTTATGAGCGAACAATCTCACAACATGGGGCTGGAAGCGGAAATGGCTGCGCCGTTGCACCTGCAACGTTTGGAACGCAGTCTCAATATTCAACCTTTCATCGATCAGGTCAACGTCCTCTTCGAGGATCATGTCAGGTTGATATTTAGAAACTTGTCAACTTGCTCACAATATTCTTATTTATGGTATTGGCTCAACGCAACTCATGAATTTTTTGTTTCTAGCGAGGATGACAAATCCGTGTCCTCAGATTCATCGGAGGGTTCGGAGACTTATCTGAACGACGTTCTCACTCGCAAAGAAGGTATTCTTGGACTGGCATTTATTTATTATTTTATGGGACAACGTACGGCATATGGTAATTTATTTGGAGGGAGGAATTATATAAAGAATTAAAGGAGGCATTATTACAAAGAATTATTATTATATATGAGAGGTGGATAGTACTTAAAGTACCGAATACTTGTTAGATACCTCAAGTCCTTCTTATACGATTTCAAGTACCAAGTACAAGTACTTTTTGAGTACCCATTACTTCCGGTTTGAAAATAAAAATGTTCAATACAATTTTATTTTTATTTACAGAGGAAAGAATAAACAAGCTGAGATTGTACAATATGTCGAGTGTCGGCGAGGAGCGAAGATGGCTGCAGGATCTGTTGCTGAGCGATTCGTCGGACAGTTCGGGCTCGGAATCGGAAACCGATGGTCCCGTTACCGAGGAGGATTTTCAGGATATGCTGAAGTTCCATATACTGCGGAAAAAGTATCAGGGCCGTTTTTATCAAAAGCCTGAGGTATAACGAGCGAGAATCCTTCTGTAAGGAAGTGCATGATCAATCAACCATTGGCGAACGATTCGCTCGTTAATTTATTAGCACGTTATGACATGTAAAAAAATGTTTTTTATTCAAATTTTTTACAAAAATCTTTTAGAACATTCAATACCAGTATTACGGAGCCGGATTGTTGTCGAGTTACGACAGATTTCTCGAGCACCAGAAGCTGATAGTGGGGAACAAGAAGAAGAAGGAGAAAAAACCGGATAAGAAGTTGATGAAGATAAAGAAAGAAAAAGCCGTGCGACACAGACAATCCGAAAATCACCGGGTAAATTATTGACGCCTGATAGTAATTAAATTAATCGTTCAGTTCGGAACTTAAACTTTGTTTTTTTTTCATTTCGCTCCAACAGGAACACGATTACCCCGAGGGAAACTGGGACAGAATGCCACCGAAGGAGGAAGAGGGTGACGAGGCGGATTTGGAGGCGATGATGCGACACCAGCCCAGGCCTCGGGGGCGAAAAAAGCACAACAACAAGAGTCCCGAGGTGATGGCGATGAGGCGACGAAAAATTTGGATTATGATGTCGAAGAAAGAATTGGGAAAGGTTCAGAGAGCGAAAACCAACAATCACAAAGAGATGTTGATAAGCTGCAAAAAGGTAGCTCAGCATTGTATGAAGTACTGGAGGCAGAAAGCCATGCAGGTGAGCCAAAGACAATTTTTCATCGCAGTCCTCGAGCGACGAGTCTTAACGATTTACTAAAAAAAATATGTTCTTTTTCATTACACAGTCGCAAAAAAATATGAAGGAGACTATATGGCGAGCGAAGCGCTTGACGCGCGAGATGCAGTCCTACTGGAAGCGTTACGATCGCGTGGAGCGTGAGACTCGACGTCGATTGGAGAAAGAAGCTGAGGAGCAACGAAAAATGGACGTTGAGCTGATCGAGGCGAAGCGTCAGCAGAGAAAGCTCAATTTTTTGATAACGCAGACAGAGCTGTATGCTCACTTTATGTCGAAGAAATTGGGGAAAGCGTCGCCGGAGGAGCAATTGAGAATCCTGGCACAACTCGACGAGGAGAAAAATCCCCGGCTCATAGGAATAGATGATTACGACTGTGAAGTGATGAAGCACAAGGCGAAGAGGAACGCTATCGACGCTTTCGATCACGAGAGAGCGAGAACTCGTCTGTTCGACACTACAGCCGCGACGCAGGAATTGCGGCTGAGCGAGACACCGGAGACCCTCGAACATCCGCAGCCGGCGATATTCAAAGGCAATCTCAAGGGATATCAGCTCAAGGGCATGAATTGGCTGGCCAATTTATATGATCAGGGCATCAGCGGAATCTTGGCCGATGAAATGGGCCTCGGTAAAACCGTACAGTCCATTGCGTTCTTGTGCCATGTGGCTGAGAGATACTGTAAGTCGATCGCCATCGATTCTATCGTATGACTAACAATACCGTTGTTTGAAAATACCAAACTATAGCCTGTTGCGTTGTCTGTCCTGTTGCAGCGGTTTGGGGACCTTTCCTCATAATATCGCCAGCCTCGACGCTTCACAATTGGCAGCAAGAAATGGCGCGTTTCGTACCGATGTTCAAAGTCGTACCCTACTGGGGCAATCCCCAGGAGCGCAAGATCCTACGGCAGTTCTGGGATACCAAAGATCTTCACACGAAGGAGGCCTCGTTTCACGTTGTAATAACGAGTTATCAGCTCGTTATCACGGATTACAAGTACTTCAATCGGATAAAGTGGCAATATATGATTCTCGACGAGGCGCAAGCAATCAAGAGCACGAGCAGGTGAGTCCTAGGTTAAAAAAAATATTATCCATCTTCATTACGAAAAAAAAAAATCACTTGATCTCTATTCTTTGCGTTTTTGTTTCAGTATGAGGTGGAAACTTTTATTAGGATTCAGCTGTCGGAACAGACTGCTTCTCAGTGGAACACCGATTCAGAACAGCATGGCTGAACTGTGGGCTCTTCTTCACTTCATAATGCCGACTCTCTTCGATTCCCACGACGAATTCAACGAATGGTTCTCGAAGGACATCGAGAGTCACGCTGAGAACAAGACAGGAATCGACGAGAGTGGGTCTTATTATTATCGCCGTTTAAATTTCGTACATTATGCCAACGTCATTTTTTTAATTAATTTGATTTTACAACAGAACACTTATCGAGATTACACATGATCTTGAAGCCGTTCATGTTGAGAAGAATAAAGAAAGATGTCGAGAACGAGCTGTCGGACAAGATCGAAGTTATGGTCTATTGTCCACTGACGACGAGACAAAAGTTGCTCTACTCCGGTGAGTGATTTACAATCATTGACTAGCTCATGAATTTGTTTTCTCGATAATTAATTTATATCGTTTCAACCGTTTTACGCAGCTCTCAAGAAAAAAATTAGGATAGAGGATCTGCTTCATTACACCGTCGGCGGCGACACAGGCTCGAACGACAAGAATTTTACCTCGAATTTGATGAATCTAGTCATGCAATTCCGAAAGGTCTGCAATCATCCGGAATTGTTCGAACGCAGAGACGCGAAATCTCCGCTGTTTTTAAACACGGAACTGTACGAAATGCCGGCTCTTATTTACACCGATGGATTGCTCCATCTCGCCTTACCCTCCAAAGATCACATACTCTTCAACAAACTGTGCATCTTCGCAACGGAATACGTTCATCGTTCCCTTAACGGAGACAACGCGCCGAGCGATAGGTCCGAGAATTTCTTCTCGTTCTCTCGCTTCATCGATCTCTCACCTATGGAGTTGAATCGAATATTCGTAGCCGGTATTCTCTACAGGTGAGTCTGAGCTCTAGAAAAAAACAGAAAAATTAGATGGCGTCCAGTTGTGTTCATAATTCTGGGAATAATGTGTTACGTTCCAGATTATGTTACGCCACATTGTTGCAAAGGCGGACGAGAATAAAGCAACACTGGGAGGACTGGTGGTCGGAAGACTCCTCTTCGCCGACGAATTTGATGCTTCTTGTTCCCGACAAGCTCAAATCGCTCTCGTCCGAAACGACGCGCGATTTGATATTCACAAATCACATAACTCAGGGCGAGGCTGTGTACACGCACACCACCCACACGATTCATTCGATGCCCGAAACAGTGGCTCATCGAATACTTCGGAGCAGCAAACACCCGGCCAATCAGTTGGTCAAGTTTCCCCGCGTCGTTACTTCCGTGAAAACTGAACTGGGCGAGGAACCGAAAGTTCCACTGTTGCCGGAGCACCCGCATTATCCTCGACCGACGATAACGCGTTACTTTCAACGGACCGTTTTTCCAGCGTTCCTTTCCGACAATACACCGAAGGTTAGTTTTTCTTTAGAAAAAAATGCTTTAACTAAATTTGGTATCAATTTGAATTTACATGAAGATTTATTGTTCACTAAAATAAACAAATTTAATGTCGCAACAGGTTCAAGCGAATCCAAGAAAGCTTTACGTGAGCAGCAGTGCAGCGTCCTGCGCTTGGAAGAGGCACGAAGAATGCGGTGGACCTTTCGGTCAAAAAGTTTTGTGGTACGGTTGCGAGAAGGCTTTGGCCATGGAATCCG
Organism: Stenichneumon culpator; assembly: GCA_964017025.1. Lineage (NCBI taxonomy): Eukaryota > Metazoa > Arthropoda > Insecta > Hymenoptera > Ichneumonidae > Stenichneumon > Stenichneumon culpator. Next base: position 9,704,014 of record OZ024779.1, on the reverse strand, counting down.
CGGAGAGGAGAATCGTACCCATGTTCGAGCCCGACGCACCGGGTGGATTGTCGGCATGCGCTCCTATGAACGGCTGGTCGAATATTATTGTACCTGGTACGTCGATCAATGCCAAACGAATCAATGCCCAACGTTAAGAAAAAAATGTAATCGTTTATTTAATTATTTTCCAATCGACAGATAAGCAAACATTGGTCACCGATGCGGGAAAGCTCTCCGTATTGGACAGTCTTCTGAAAAGACTCAAGGAACAGGGACACCGCGTTCTCATTTACTCCCAAATGACGAAGATGATCGACCTGTTGGAAGTAAACACCTTCATATTTATTTTCAATTATTTCGAAGTTGAACTTCAGTTTATTCGAACTTTACTCTCCACGGCCATCGAACGCTGATGTTTATTATTTTTTTTTTTTCAGGAGTACATGTATCACAGAAAGCATACGTTCATGCGTCTCGACGGTTCGTCGAAAATTTCCGACCGCCGTGACATGGTAGCGGATTTCCAGAAGCGGTGAGCAAAACTCGACACCTTCACAGCAATCCGTTTACCGATTGTCTACTCAAGTTTCCGTCAGCCTTCCATTATCTCCGTATCCGTTGCTGCGCGATAAATATTAATTTATAACCGTCGCTCGAATATCGAACGATTCCGTGCCGAGTAACATTATCGCTTCGAGTTTCCCGTCAACCAAGCAGGCGCATGGGGAGCCGCAACGGAGTGCGGCCAGCGGGACGTTCAGTGGGTTCAGCCGGGCATGACACCGACGCGAGGAATTAATTGGCGAAATTTCGCCTCGCCGCTACCACGCATATACGTGTAATCGCGTGGCTAAAACCAGAAGGGCGTATTCCAGATACTCGTGCACGGTTAATACGTCCCTCTAAATTTAGTCACGCGATACTGTGTATTTATCTCACACGCACGCTCATAATTTGCATTTATCGGTTAATTTTCTTTTACAAATCCACCGCTAATAATTTTTCATTGTCTTAAGGGGACGCAATTTTTTTTAATTCATGTAAATTGTAAACAGCGGTAGTTTTTTCGAATATTTTGATTCAGAAAATGGTCGGCCGGATAAGAAAAATTATGTTTCGACAGGAAAGAAATGATCATTAACGCTTCGGACCTGAAGGGGGTTAATGAACGTTTCTCGGCAACGAAGTGCGACGAGTCGGTACAAATAATAAAAAAAAAATTTGGTAACACGAAAGAGCATTCTCGATGACTTCGTGTTGTCGGTCGGCTCGTCGCACGCTCGTATCATTAATGAAATTTCCATGAATGTAACGAAACTGCCGAATCTCGAGAACGATCTTTTTCGGTTGCCAGTCAGTTCTGAGGCACGACGAGAATGAGAGGATTACGTACAGTATATCCCGGGTGCAAAGCCTCCCAAGTGCGCGGAACTCTACATCCGAATTAATTTACATACAAATAATACCGTCCGAGGATCCGGCGGGTCGTTGGCTCGAGTTCTCTCGGTTCAATCTGCCGGCGGGGCGTTCATGTTTCAGGGCGGACATATTTGTCTTTCTGCTGAGCACCAGAGCCGGTGGCCTGGGAATCAACCTCACCGCCGCGGACACGGTTCGTAACACTTTTTTTTTCCTTATTCACTTCTGTTTATCGCAGATTTACGGTGAAAGTACAGCAAGGCCTAAAAAAAATGTCTCATAAATTTTATCGACGAATTTTTTTTTAAACCTTTTCGATCCTGAGTCGAAAAAAGAAAATATAATCCATATTGCCTTTCTAAAAATAGTAACATTTGCATTGAAATTGTGGGGGAAGTCGTTGGATCTCAACCTTTGCGTTTATTTTCATCCATCGTGAAAAAGCGTAATTCACAGCAATGTATTTGTTCTTCCCCGCTCAATATCAAATCTCTTTTATCGATTCAACAAATCTGATTTATTCGGTGGCACATCGTACCCACTGCCCGAGAGGCCCTTCCGTGACGGAATCGCCGAGTTTCCGTGTTTCTCCACTGTTCTGGAATTATATAACTACCCGGCGACAATCCTTCGCTGTGCCGAACGATAACCGATTATGAGTAACGAGAGTGACATTATTGTAGTACTTTACATTTTTATCTAATAAAAACATTGTCAATGTCCACAGGTCATATTTTACGATAGCGATTGGAATCCGACGGTCGATCAACAGGCGATGGACAGAGCTCACAGATTGGGGCAAACCAAACAAGTTACCGTCTATCGGCTGATTTGCAAAGGCACAATCGAGGAGAGGATACTGCAGAGGGCCCGAGAAAAGAGCGAGGTTCACAATTTCTTCTCCATATATATACATATATTTTTTTACGAAACGAGTCTTGCATTACATTTTATTCTACGTGAATTTCGGCAGATTCAACGTATGGTGATAAGCGGAGGAAATTTCAAGCCGGACACGCTGAAGCCCAAGGAAGTGGTGTCGTTGCTTCTTGATGACGAGGAGATCGAGGCAAAATGTAAGTGTCAAAAGAGTTATCCGAAACTCTTAACCGTACGCGGTAAAAAAAAAGGCTTACGGTACTTCGGTAAAATATATCGGCGGCAAAGGCGGTGGCGTACTATATGGAGATGTTGAATCGTTAAAGATAGGACCCGCGGATGGTCATGCATACCGTACGCAATTACATTATGCTCGTTAGTTTATGCTAATACCCTAATGACGAATAATAATAACGAAGTAACAAAACCGAGTGTGGCGTGTATGGGTTGTATGTGTATATGTATACGGGGATATATACATATATATATAGACGCACCGCGTACGCGTCCGTGTTCGTATATTTCAGACAGTCAACGGAGCGAGGAGAGAAAGCAGCACGCCGAGGAGACTCGGCCCGAGCAGGGCCTGCATCACAAGGAGCGGGACCGGAAGAGGAAGCTAACCGCGCTTCCGGTCAAGGTAAACTCGCGCCCTTACCCGCGAGCAATCAGTCGCTTCGACTCCTTACTCGCCTCTCCGCGCTCTTTCCACCTTCGACTTTTATCCCATGTCCTCTTCGAATCCTCAACCGAAATTCTCATATCCGTATCGTCCTGTACAATTTTCATTTTTTGGGCGTATATTCTCACTAGAAAAAAAAAACACGAGATACGTAGATCGTCGATCTATTGCCAAATGATACCTTACAAACACATAAATCGTGAAATTATATATTTTTGCTTTCAAATAAATCATCGCATGTTAGATTTCAAATTTTTAAAAGTCAGCTCAAAGAGGATCTAAAACTTTACGCAATTTCTTGAAAAAAATAAATAAAAATAAAAAGAATGCTTCCACGATAGCGATCCTGTTTTCAAGATTCATTTTTTAGGCTTTCATTCTCACTTGAAAAGCTACGAGATACGCAGATCGATGATCTAATTGCAAGTGATAACGTATAAATACATAAATGGTAACATGTTAAATTTTCAAATTTCAAAAAAGTTCTTGAAAAAAAAACAAACAATATTAAAAAAATGGTTCCGCGATAGCGATCGTGTTTTCAACGCAAACCCGTATAAAGTGGGACGAGCATTATTTGCAACGCGGTCCATGTTTACGATGTTACAGGGGGACGCGAAGCGAGCCTGCTTGGAGGACGTCGAAGTCGACAGGCTGAATGAAACCCCATCGCAGAGTAGTACTACGGTGACTGGCACCTCTAGCACTACTACTGTACATAGCAATAAACAAGTGACTTTCGCCCCTATGCCAAGCGTTCAGCAATCTTTCGAGGGCAACGACGAGTGTGCAGGTGGCGTCCCGAGCCCGGCAAAGTCGGAGGTAGGTTGGAATTCTCCGATTATTTTTAATTGTTTATTTTATTGGTAATAATAATTATTATTATTTAGCCCGGGGGAAAAAAATGCCCACATGTTTATTGAGACTAATAAATCACGTTTACTACTGCTAATGATACAAATTATTATAGATTACTTAAAAAGAATCGTTCTCGCATTTTTCAGGACGAAACGAGCAACGAAGGTCTCGTTGTGGACGTTGACGGTCCGGTGACACCCTCGACATCGGACCAAGCGCCGCGTTCGAGTCTACAATTCGGCGAGCCGCCGAAGGTCGCTCGCCTCGGTCACCACTTCACTTTCGGCGTCGGTGGCGGAGTGCGAATGAGACCGACGATTCGCGGAACGAGTAAACGAGGAAGACCGAGGGGTTCGCGGCGGGGAGGTCCGGTCGGGGGCAAGGGTAGAGGAACTTTGTTGAACCCTTCGGGAAAGACGGTAGGCTCGCCGGGACCGCAGTCGCCCACGTCATCGCCCTCACCTGGGTCCTCGTCGTCGGGTGATCAAACTGGGCAGCACGGTGAGCGATCTGCCCCTCCAATTAAACACCCCTCAGCCGACTCATTATTTATCGGCGTCGAAAAATTAAAATTCTCACAGCCGGCAAACTTCACCAGGAAGTTTCGAGTCAAACATCCGATGGGCTCCTGTTAAGCTTTTTTTTAATTATTTTTTTTGTGTTATCGAATCTGAAGTTCTCCCTCGATCCCTCGTATCCGTGTTTATTTTCAGGACGCACTATCGTATTTCCGATCGTCCTCTCTCCTCCCTCCCGATACACCTGAATTCAATAATGCTCCGCGAGCAAAGTGAATCTTCCCTTCTCTCGGTTCCTCGTTCCATATCCTTTGATCCCAGAAACGCGGCTGTACACCTGTACCGCATCCGCGGCATGGCGCGCGGCCCCGCCGCAGCTGACGATCCCGCTTTCGCTCTAGGTTTACGTGCAAACTGCTTCCACACGCGTATCTAAGCCGCCACAGGGAATCTGCGCTCCGCTCGTCCAGTCATCGGATGAAAAAAAAATACCGCAAATTTATCGTCTTTATCACTTTTAGATTTAAATTTCAGCGAGTCACATCGAATTCCCCGTCGACGAGTATCGAAGAGCGAATCCGTTTCTCTCCATCGAATTACGCCGAGAGGCTGACATAGAAAAAAAAAAGTACCACGAATAAACTCCCCGCAATCGGGACGATCGAGTTAATCCTCTCATAGAAGAGAAAATTGCATCCATTTAATTCGGTGCTTAAAAAAAAAAAATAATTCATCCCTTTTAAAGTTCAATTTCAGCGAGCCCCGTCTCGATAGCATCGAACCTGGTCGCATCGAGTTTCAAAGCCCGGATCATCGCGCCCCATCGGATCCGACCGCGAGGGAAAAACCGTCCAAAGAAAAAAAAAAAAAAGTGCAACATCGGTTCCGATTCCACGGGAGTCCGGAAAAGAGAGATATCCTCAAAGCGTACCCCGGGGGACTTTGACGGATTATGCGCGGCGAATCGAGACCACCATGCACCCACCGCAGCCCCCGGTTACTCTGTTCCCGTTCCCCGGAGGGTCCTCGCTCTCGCAACGAGAAATTTCTCGCGAGAGATCGATAGCCTCTGTTAATCCTCAACTCTGCCTCCCTTTCTGCTTCGTTCTCTCGCTTTCGCGATTTGCTCCTGGAGAACACCCCCCCGTGAATTTATATTTCTTTCCCTCTGGCAGTAGCTCGGTGTACACCGTACACCGCACACCGTACACCGCAACGCTCTCGCCGCTCGTCACTTGGCCAGATTCTCATGGGGCTCTCGAGGGGGTTGCGGAAAGCCGGAGCGAGTGTCCCGCGCGAAGCGACTGCGATGCTCTCTCGTGCCAGTCGCGAAAGGGAAGGAAAGCGAAGGAGAGCAGAGAACCCCTCTGGGTCTGAACGTCGTTCTGTTCTTATTTCCTCTCTCTCTCTCTCTCTTTCTCTCTCTCTCTGCGCCCCCCTCGCGACGGGACCGACTCGGAAATTCCCTCGCGAGCACATGTGCCGAGAGCACACAAGTGCGCCCGTTGAACAGTTGCCCCGGCCCGGGGGTCCCTTTCGCGACAGACCTCGACGTCGAATCCTCCGAGTCGGCCAGCTTCAAGTCGTTTTTCTCTTTCCCTTTCGCTTCCTCTCTTTCACTTGTTCGCCGTTCCCCTCGTGAGTGTACTTACTTCACGAGCCTCCGCGCTCGCTACAGTTCACGGCTTCAGCCCGTACAAACGTTTCGTGACTCACTAATCTTTCGTAATCCCGAATTCCTCGCGTACGCTGTGGAACCCCCTGCGCTCCTAAGCTCTGGCATTAAAATCGAGGAGATGCAGAGAGGGAGAAAAAAAAATATCTGGGGGTTGGGAAGGTTCGGCGGGAGGGGAAAATTGGGAAGACAGATATTGCAGAGATCAAGCGACGCTGTGACGCGGAGGAGATAAATGGACTTCGCGTCATAGGGCAAATCGCGAAACAATAATGTGCTGCAGCAACTCGAGGGGAGAGACTCGGTCTTTGAACGAATCAAATAATTCGTTTTTGGAGTAGGCGCGATAAAAGTAAAAAAAGGGCTGCGAATGAATGTGCACATTGATTCCTCACTTTTCAAGGAGCACGCGTTAATTCTTTTCCCGACCCAAAAGTTTACTCACGATTTTTTCTTTTTTCTTAGTTGATTCATCCCTCCTAGGAATAATGACAAATTCCTGACGTGTGATGCACTTCGGTCGATTATTTTCTCAAGACGTCGAGTCCTCGATCCGAATTCTCCGTGAGACCGCAATTCTCTGTATTCTTTTTTTTTCTTCTCGCCAAACGGGATCCCGATAATCATCATCGTCGTAAATTGTCAGCGAACCGGTTCGGGGTAATCGTGAGTGCGTAGCGTAAACGTGCAGGGACGATCCGTGTGACCCGAGAGTCGTGCGAGCTCAGGGCATGATAAAGAGACAGCGAGAGTAATGGGCGTCGGGCGTGGAGAGTGTGTAACGCGTTTAAATTCGCGAGTGGCGTATCCGGGGCTGTCGTGTACGAGACAATCCGATCGTGCGGTTTATCGTGACCAAATTTTAGTGTCAACTTCAACCTGCAATTCGTGGCAGAAGCAATGTCCTCATCTTCCTTTCGAGCTAATAGGTATATTTTTCTTTAATTCCAGGATGGCGTGTCTCAATAAACGGGATGTCCGAGGCTAACACCGAAATCGCTACACGGCAGTAGCGCATTTCCGAGCGGCTCGGATAATATCTCGATAAATATTGATTCGCGGAATAATACACCTGAGACCGGGAACGCACTTCGCGCAAGAAGCGTTTACACTTCGGGTAAGCGCTTCGCGAAGCGCTTCTTTTTTTGCCGGAATATATATATATATATATATATATGTATGTATGTATGTATGTATGTATATGTATATATATATATTCTACCTGTGGGTAGAAAGGCAGGGGTCTCCCGGCTTGTCGTCGGGCGCGAGCGCATAATAGCAGGTGCCGAGCGAAGGAGGCAGCTGCGATCGATGCTCTTCTTAGGTTTTTGGGAAGTTGTGCTGTACGCTGCCGTTGCACCTCTCACGGGACCGTCTTTTATTCGTCTCTTTCTCTTCCACGGACTCTCACTTGTATTTCGAGTACATTTAACGGTGCGTAGAAAAGAGACGGAGACACACAGCGAAGCGGCAGCTCGTGCAGGCTCCCTCAGCTGTCAATCCATCTCTGCCCTACCTGCACGAAAACCCTCCTCGCGATCTTCGTGCGAGCTTGATGGCGTTATCGCGATGAGTGGTCCAAAAACCGTGGAATTCTGCCACTTCGGGACAGACTCGACATTCAACTTCTCGGAGACATTTTTTTTTCGTTAATTATTCGAACATTGATTTAAAGAAAAATTATGCACCGATGCCGGAAGAGTTTATCCAGTTTTTACTAATTTGCTATAAATGGAATCCGGGCTATTTTTTTTATCAACAACAAAAATCTGTTTGTCTCGAAAAATTTGAGATTCTGGATGAAAATAATTTTCGACACTTATTTTTTGTTGTTTTATAAATCGTATTCGTATTTTTGTGGGTCTTCTAGGCCGAGTACACTTAACGGTTCGTAGAAAAGAGTCCGAGACACAGCGAGGCAGCAGCTCGTGCAGACTTCCTCGGCTGTCAATCTATCTCGCACCTACTTGTGCGAAAACCGTCCTCGCGATCTTCGTGCGAGGAGGTCCAAGAAGTGCGAGGAGGTCTCAGCATTCAACTTCTCGAATATATACAATTAAAAAAATTAATTAGTCGGATTTTTTTTATTATGCACGAAGCCCAGAAGGGTTAATCCAGTTTTTACTAATTGCTATAAATAGAATCCGGACTATTTGGTTATATATATAAACAAAACTTTAAAATCTATTCGTCCCGAAGAATTCGAGATTCCGTGTGAAAATCATTTTCGGTACTTATTTTTTGTCGCTTGATAAATCGTTCGCATTCTTGCGGGTCTTCCCAGGCCGAATTAGTCTTCGTTCAGTGGGATTTTGGTTGCGGTCGCTTCGAGTAAAATTTGCGAGAAATTTCATTCCCAGTTCCCTCGGAGGCATCGAAGTCTCTCCCGCGGTTGTCCCTCTTCGCGGGAGATTGGCCAGGATAGGAAGGAAGGAACGGTGGATATAGCCGGACGGTCGGCATTCCGCGGATCGTCGCGTTCCATTCCCTCGAATATCCCCCTTTTCCCTGAAACCCCTATGCCTTCCCCATCTCACACTCTCTCTTTCTCCGGTACCCTCTATCTCGCCGCGAGAATCTCGCCCACGCACTCATCGTGGCACGGGACCACGGGGGGCGGGGGGAAACGACGCCACAGGTGCTCAACAATCTTGTCCACCGAACGACGCAAAGTTACCTCGAAGAGTCGCACATTACAATTTACACCGATTCGGGACAATGTGTTAATTTTTTTTTGTTAATCCTATATTGAAAAGCGAGGTAAAATATCTTTGGAAAGATTCGACATACATTTTCTATAGTATAAAAATATTACATTAAAGAAAAAGAATAATTGTTTCATTAAAAAACTAATCGAATGACGTCAAGTTTCCCCGAAGAGTCGCACATCGGAATTTAGACCAATTCGATTCAATTCGTCAATTTTTTTATCAAGCCCATACTGAAGAAAATAAGAGGAAGTATATTTTCGGGAAAGCATCGACACATATTTTATATAATAAAAAATTTGCAAAATTGATTGGGTTTAAAAAATTATATTAAAAAAAATGTTTCTTTATCAATTTTCACACACACTATACATTCACGGAATATCATTCGTGCTGTGCCTCCCGAGTGGCAAATTCTTTCTCGATTCGCCGGCGAGCTCGGGGGAATTCCGCCGCGATCGTAAAGTGTATATTCCATTTTCTTAAACTATTCGAGTCTCGCGTGCCGACGCTGAACGAAAAGTTTTATAGACTACTCGCGGTTGCCGAGTGATTCATGCGGGGATCGAACGGCGGCAACGGTCCGGCCAGGGTATCGCTCGGAACGGAACGAGAAGGAAACTCGTGTGAGCGCGGGAGAGTCGGGGAGCGAAGGTGAAACGAAACAACGTCGAGAAATCTTGAAAATCGCACCTGCGGATCTTCACCCTCTTCGGACGATTATTCGCGCGCGTTGCGGGCGTCCTTCGGTAGGCATACCGCGGGAGCGCACGAGAGACATAGCTTTCGAATGAAGGTTGCCGAAAAATGTACAAACTTGGTAAAACAATTTACTAAAAATGTTTTTTTTTTTTTTTTCGAAAAAAGTCGAAAGCCAAATAGAAGTAATGGAAAAACAGTCCGAACCTTGGCTCAACTTTTACATGAAAAAAAAAAATCGCAAAAATAATTCGTATTACTTTCAACGCCGAGAAATCTTGAAAATCGCAGCTGCGTACCTTCGCCCTCTTCCGACAATTATTCGCGCCCGTTGCGGGCGGCCTTCGATACACATACCCTGAGAGCGCAGGAGAGACACAGCTTTCGAATAAAGTTGCCGAAAAATATCAAAAATTGATCGAACAATAAAAAAATAGAAAATTCAAAAAAGAGTCGAAAGCCACTTGGAAACCGGAATAAATAGAAAAATCCTCCAAACCCTTGCCGAACTTTTCCACACAAAAGAATGGCTAAAATGATTTGTATTATTTTCATCTCAATTACGCTTCGACGTGCAATAACAATAAGGAAAAAAAGGTCGTTTCCCTGTGTAAACAAAATTTTACGACCTGGTCATCTCCGCAGCGGCCGCATTGACGACGGCAAAAAAAAACCCCACCGTGAGCCACTGGAATTGAGCTCCCGCGGAAATAATGAGCCGATAAATCATCGCGTGCTCCTTCGTTTCCGTGTGATCTCCGTGTTCCGCAACCGTCGGCCGGTCGCGACGTAACGATCTCGAGCATTCTCGAAGACGATCGGGAAAGGTTCCCTCTCGCTCCTCTCTGCCGCACAGTCCTTCCACCTCGCTCTCTCCGCCCGGGCAGCTGGTATAATTTCTGGTAGTTTCACTTTACCGTGAAAAATTTACGAGCCTCTCGCGCCCGCGGACCGGCCAGTTTTTCGTCGGGCCATGCGTGTAAAACCGTTCGAAAAATTGAAATATCGCGTTTCTTTTTCCCCCCTCGCGAACCTCGCGTTTTCATCTCTCGCCACGTGCTCTATTTCGTTCAGCATCGAGGATGAAGAACAGTCTTGGCGCTGGGCACATTGAGGGTTAAAAAAAAAAAATTTTCGCTTCATCCGTCCCGCACGTTCCATCGATAGTTCGGATCTCCCCACGTTTATGATAAAGAACAGACGTGTGTCTTACACGAAAAAAAAGGAAACAAATATACATATATATATGTCGAGAAAGGGAGTCGGAGCGTGACGCGGCTTCCAGGGCTTCCGCCGGATCCGGAGTGGCCCCGTGGTACGCAAGCCACTTCACTCCCCTTTTCTTCTTGCTCGCGAGGCTTGTAAATACATCCCTTGGCTGTCCTCTCGTGAGCTTCGTTTCCCGAGCGATCAACGACTCTATGCGGCAGCCCACTCGTCGATGCTACCGTTGCAGCAACGATGCGTAAAAGGCTACGTGAAAATTCGTGCAGCCTTCAATTTTTTTTTTTTTTTCTCAAAGAAGTAGGGCCTGCGATCTGTAATATATTATTTGTATTTGATTGATCTGTATTGTCTCCCGGTTCTCAAAGCCTCAAAGCCTCAAAGCCTTACAGCACGTCGGCTCGGTTCATGCGTGATTACGCTGTAGAACAGGTACTAAAGTTTCTTGTCCACAAACGTCCACAATTCTCTTCATGTTATTTTTCCGAAAAAATCTTGTCCACTCTACAAAAATGTTTGTGAATTTTAAGAATACTTTTTGCATAATGAATAACAAAATAATTGTGGAGGTTAATGGACAAAGAGGTTTGTTGAATGTCCACATTTTTTTTTACCGTGTGTTGGACACTCTTTCTTTTGTTGTCCTTACGCACCGAGCCAATCCGATGATGATCCGATGAGCGATATTTGACCGATCATTTTGTTTTTTATCGTTTCAGCTCTGCAGGGAAGTTCCGGTCCGGCGGACGGCGACGGTCCGAGCACCGTTGGTCCTCTGGGCCCTATGGGAACGCTGGGCCCGATACCGGGCCGAGGTGGACAGAGCTCGGTTCGCCGTGGACCCGGCCGACCTCGACTCCGTCCCGCGGGACCCGGTAACCAGGGCTACAGGACCCCCGGAAGCCATCATCACGGGAAGAAGATTCAACGGCCACTTCCGGTTCCCCTGCGATCTCACCAAGCGGCCGGTTCGCACGGAAAATCCTCGTCGGCCAAGACCCCGAATCTTCCTCCACCCTCGCCGCTCGGCATCGCCTCGTCGTCAACGGCCGGCTCGTCGTCGCAAACTTTTTCGGCTGGGGGTGAGTCGAGACCTTTCGGTTTTTATACTCAGCAGCAGCAGCAGCAGCAACAGCAGGTGCCGGCGCGGGACGATCGTCCGAAAAATCCCAAGGCTCACTAGAGCATCGGGTCAAAACTGATAACGCTGCTCCGAGCAAACGAATATATATATATATATATGTATTTCCGTGCGGATCGAAGGCTGAAAAGAAAAAATTAAATTTGTGAATCATCAATTATTTTTCTCGGGTCGCGATTCGTGGCGAAACGCCCAGCACAGGGCGAATCCGAGCTCCTCGCATTCCCAGGAAACACGGACATTTCCGACGGCACACAGGAATCGTTCGATAAGGAAGATGATTTTTGTTTCGTTCTTTCGTTGGTTTGTAATTAATTTGACGCAATTCGGTGCCAGATGATAGCTCCGTTTTATTGGACGCGTATACGAGTGAGCGACGCGCTGAGACACTGATCTAGGAACTCTATTTTTTATTATTAAAAAAAAAATGAAAAAAAGAAGCGGTGATCGACAGTGGGTGACGATATTACGAACGAAATAGACATTGTGCCGACACGAATTTGTAAAAGATTATGGTTATTTATTAGTAATAAAGAGATATTGTACGGAGGCGAAATATTCGTTGATTGTCGGATCAAACGGGGATTTAAAAAGCGTGCTCTTCAAGGCGAATAGGAACGAGACCGTGGAATGACCGCCAGGATCGATTGTTCGAATAAAATATCGCATTGCCCCGCGGGGCCAAAAACAACAAAGGCTTTCCATCCAACCTTTCTACCGGCAGTTGTTCTATAATCCTGCCAGTTGCGCCAGACAGTCTAGTTCCGTGGCCCTCGAGGCGCTCGAACCCTCTTCAGTCTTTTTTTCGTATCTCTGTTCGTCTAGCCTCTCAATCCTCGCTCGTTTTTTACCCAATATTATCTCTAACAACATCGAAGCACTTCGATAACGTCTGGGTGCGCTCGGGCTCGTGCTACTGTTATCGTCGAGTGTCCGTACGGAAGCTTCATCTAATTATTTCATCACCCGAGTGATGATGTCCAAAACCGGCGGTAAGTAATAACAAATAGACTCGCATGAGTGTAACATGGCCACGGGATGGCCGCTTTTTTCCGCGTTTGGCGCTTACCATCCAGGGAATATGCGGACGGATTGCCGAAACGCAGCGAAGTGTGTATCGCCAGGCATCGAGGTAAATCGAGACTCGGGGGAGGGGGAGGGGGAAAAGCACACGTTGTCAGCTGTCCCGCTCGACGCAGCGACGTCATCCGCGTGATTGAATTCGATCTGATCCCCGAGCTGGAACAACAGCCTTGGCGCGCTTCGTCCACGCCTTCTGCACTTCGAACTTCTTGAATTTAACCGACGAGAAGATAATATAATAATACGAGGAGTAAAGGGAGGAGGGCGGAACAAAAGAAAGGAAAGAAGAGTTCGACGATGATTTCACGCCGTTTCGGGCGTAGTCGGGACCTCCCGTTAGGGGACCCCTGCAGGGCAGTCGACGATCGTTCCGCCAGATTGGTCACGCCATCGATGATCGCGCCTATTTCATCGGATAACTTCGGAGAGCAAACACCCGGCCTTTTCGTCGAAAATTTAGGTCCGATGCCTCACAAGCATCGCGGCTATAACGAGTTTATCGAACCGCTGTCTTTCGGTCTCGGACAATCAATGGTAATGGACTCGTCTGCCGCGAAACGATCCGTTCATAGGTTAGGTGAGTTGAACGGGTTCGTATACGCAGACCGACGTAGGCTCGAAACATTTTTCTTTTCGAACCCGACAAAAGACGGCCTGTAGTCGTTCTTACAATTCTTGTAATTTATCCGAGGCAATGTGGAGAGAGCGTGTGTCGAATAAGTGAAATCTCGGACAACACGGGTAACGGGACAACTCCGTCACTATCAGTTGACAACGTACTGTCAAAGTGCAACGAATATGATAGAGAACGACCTACCGACAGACATCAGAGCAGTACTAAATGATGCAAAAAGGTGTAAAGAAGTTATGAATTTTCTGAAAATCCCTAGACTATATAAACTATTGTAATCGACAACAACGAGCATGCACTATCACAGAATATGTATAAACCAACGTACCTAAGCAATCTCTAATAATCTCTGATGTTGATGCGACTTTTAAATTTAAAAAAAAGGACAGCTCTGTGCGTTTTCAGTATCATCCGAGCCCGCACCTCGGTTAAAGCGGAGGGCTCGGTTGATCGATAGTCGGATAAGCGACGTTCTACTGTATTCGTGAAATATTTGCCACATTAATTTCGAGCCCGCAGTTGCGGACATTCCAATCTTCATTGGAAACATTGTTGCCGATTCAAAATAAAAGGTAAAGATATGATCAGTCGATGACATATTATTAACGCGAGGCTAATGAAAAGCCCGCATATACGATCGATGTCCACTTGGCGAAGGTCGACGCCGAACATCGTTCCAAACAAAATACTTGCTACGGAAAATAAGAATAAAAAAAATAACAAACAAGGAGAGAAGGCGAGGGGGCCGACGATGGAAGCGTCCAGGACGACCAAGTCGCCGCGGCACTAACCTCGAGGAGAACCGCCGGTGTATTTTGCCTCTCGACGCATTTTTGATGCAACGAGAGATGTGCGACTGTGACGCTCGCGCGGTCCTGGTGCCGCTGTGGAAACGAGGTGGCCCGCTCGAGTATCTCGCTCGGTGTAGCCTCGAGCCAACCGGAGGAGAGACGACGCCGTGATCGAGCCATCGAACGAGAGAGTCCTTGCCCCGATGCACCTGCTCTCCGAAGCTTCTCGTCGTCTGTACCATCGAGATGCATTGAACTGCGCCGAGGCCTTACGGTGCAGGTTCTCTGCGCGGCAATGACATTTATCGGCCACTCAACGGACGAGGTTCGTTTAAAAAAAAATGTATATCGAGAATTAAACAAAAAAATTAAAATAAAATTCTTTACACCTGCATCGAGAGAAAGACAGATAGAGATTATGGATATTTTTTGCGCTCGAGCCGGTTTTGAGTCATTGTGAAAACAAAAAAAGTAACGAATAACAAAAGAAATAACCCTTAGTGTGCATTAAGGATAATTTTGAGCCCAACATTTATCGCGTAGGGTCAACTTTAAGCATGTTTTGTGGACGAGTAAAAATGGTTTTTTTGGAAATCTGACTGCGCGAACTTAAAGCTTGATCGATTCACTGCAAAAGATGTCTCGACCTTTTCCGAAAAGCGCAACGAGATATTTGAGATATTCGAGGCCGAAAATTAATGATTTGCCACGTAGGTTTGCAAATAATTAATTTTGGTAATGGACTCGTCTGCTAGATTTTGACTAAAGGTCACCATCTAGTCGGTGATTGGTAGAAAATCTCTGGACGAACAAAATATCTGTCATTTGTAAAACATCGTATGAGCTTTACAAAAAAATTAAAATATTATCAAAACCGCGAAAATTGTACTTTGAGCCTCATATCCTGTAAATAATTTCTACAAATTTTTTTTTTAAATTTTCTCACTTTATTCAAAATCGCCGATAAAAGTGTTTTTTTGCTTTTGTTCAATACTAAATGATTCACAAAGTTACAGCCAATAGCTGTAACGGTCGGTTGCCATAGATAGTCGGCCAATAGCTGCGTACCGGTCAGTGCGCATGGCGCGTGCAAGGACCGCACGAATTACAGAGAGGAGCAGTGTGCGTGTGTGTGTGTGTTATATCGTGAGGAAAGGTTTCGAGGGGCGAGAGAAGCTCGCGCGCGCGGCACACTCGCCCGTCCTAAATTATGTGAACGAGTTGACCACCTACAGCTGCCGTTCTTCGGTATTTTAAGTCCATGGAGTCGGCGAGCCGATGCCGGGAGGATAATCTCGAAGCGAAATTGCACCCGCGCTCTCCGAGGCTCAATTAGCGAACGACATGCACGGGGGCTTATAAGAAAAAACGCACGTCGAACGTGCACAGCCCCGAGAGGCTCGAGGCTTAACGAAGGCACGTGTCATAACCTAAAGGCGAGAGCGAGGAAAATCATATTTCTGTCACTTGTCGTAATCGCGCCTGCGCCACGTAATTATCCAATCCAATTAAATTCGGCGCATCGGTGGCGGACGCCGCGCCCTCTGGCGGACGAATAAAGCGATAACGTTTGTAATTGTACGTTACGATCATAATGAGAAAAAGTTATGCGCCGAGTGCTTCCTCATATCGATTCTTGTATTAAATGTTGAGTTACGCGGATTATATTTAATTTTTTCGATCATCCGGCGTACTTAATTTCACCGAACGATAGGCGTATCGTGTGTGCACGTACGCGACGATGTTAATTGCGCGGTGCGTGCGGTGGTTCGTGCGCCAACCGGACTTTCCGCTTGGCGTTTCCTCGGTCAGTTAATACATTTACGAAACGACACACGGTGAACTCTGCTGATAGTACTACGCCCGCTCCCGACGTCCTCGTCGCATTTAAAGAGAAACCAACTTCGATCGGCGATATACGACATATGGTACGGATGCAGTGAAAGAGAATCGACCGAAAGACGGTCGACAACCCGTCGTTCCTACGTCGAGCATGCGCGCGCACCCTTTCTCCCCGTCTCCCGATCATCTCATTATCGTATCGCGTCGATGCGATCTTCCGCCGCCCAGATCTGTCCTCAATTAATTGATCGCCCGAAAACTACTCATTCCAAACGAAGTTGATGAAAATAAATTGTGAAAAAAGAAGAAACTTGTCTGTCCGAAGCGGACAACTTCAAGTGAGTAATCGACAACAAAATTTTGAAAGTAAAATAAGAAACTCGACGAGATACTTGGTGAAACGATAATCGTCTCGTTTCGGCACAAGTTATTCGTTCACGTCCAAAGTACGATGGCAGCTGCGCGCAGTCTCGATCGTTTTCGGAACGCGATACACAAAAATTTTATTTTTACGGGGTTGGTACTTATAGACGGCGATTATTTGGTCCTCGGGGGGGTATCGATCAAAGTTGTTGAAGCAGCGTTCGGTTGTGGAATCTGTGGGCGGATTTGCAGAAGCAATGCGTGTTTGTTGAAGCAGTGCGAGGTTTTGTAGAAGCAGTGCGCAGTTGTAGAAGCAGTGCGCGTTTGCGGTGTTCGGTTGTTGAAGCAGTAAGGTAAAGGGTACGCCATGAGCAGGCCGGGTTTGTTCCTGTGGCCAGGCAGTACCCGCGTTTAGTGGATTCTGCCAAATTGAGACGAACAAGAAGAAGGTAAAGGTATCAATGCTCGGACGAGTAAGAGCATCCGCAGATTCCAGCAGTTATTGATTGGTCAAAAACAACTTTTTTGTAAAACTAACGGAAAACAATGTCAAACTGATAGTTTCTCGTCTCCAAAACACATCGATTGATTACAAAAAGATATATATATTTTTTTAACTACGGTAGAAAATAACAAGGTCGTCCATATGTACTCTTGCACGGACGCAGTTTTCGGCACGTCCCTATATTCGGACACTGTATGTCCCAATGTTTCGGACAATCATAGATTTCGAGAATTCTGATTCACGAACGCAACTAGTTCATATTAAATAAAAGAATTTTCTTTGCCATAAAATAATTAATTCAATTAAAAAATTATATTCACTTGAAATATGACTGAAGATAAGTTACGTTAAAAGCTGGCCGATCTAAATTCTTCGAAATCTCCGATTATTGGGTCGCGTATGATGCAACGCTCGAACCAATTTCCGAACACTATGTCCGTCTGTTTTTTTTTCAACAAAATGCAACAATAGAAAATATTTTAGTCTTAAACACTGTGTAACTTTTTTCTGCGCATCAATCGATGTTTGTGGACACTATTACAATTGTCAAAGTGGATTTCTCATACTTAAATTTGGAATAAATCAAATCTGCACAGGAGTGTCCGAGCATTGGCACTGTTGCCTTACGCCGTTTCGTAGAAGCAGTGAGTAGTTGTAGAAGCAGTGCGCGGTTGTAGAAGGCCGTTGAGAAGGAGAGACAAAGAAGGGTGAAGCTGCGATGGGGCAAGGGTCGAAACAAAACTCCCAATTAGTCCGCGACAGACGGTCCGATCGCACCGCTGGTGTAGAACGGCTCTGGCACAGACGCTCGTGTTTTTCGGTGCCCGATCGACGTAACCCCCCTCGGCGAAGAACACGTCGGACGGACGGTGGTCAGAGCAGAGGGCGATCGATTCTTAATTGTGGCACAGGGAATTAGCCTGCTGTCCGCCACAATGGGCGAAGCTATAAACGAAAGTGTGTAAGGATCGAAGGAGGAAAATTGATGCCGAACGAGTCCCATATATCGCATCGCATCGTCGACCAATCACGATTAGGGTCACGCCTCGGACGCGGATAGAAGAAAGGATGGAATTAAGGTAAGAGTTAATACTGACCTCTAAACATAACCTCTTGTTTCGAAGCCCGAGGGGGAACGAAATTGGCAGGAGGGGCGAAAGGGGGATGTTTGATGAGCTTCCATCCGCCATTGTATTCAATGCCGTACCACGTGGTCTGCGTTCTTCAATGCAGATCTGCTCAGCTATACGTTCTTTTATTCGTGAAAGTCCACTGTTAGTGGGTTTTTAAAATTTGAGAACGGTACATCCGATTCTTTCCGCGAGATACATTTCGTGCGTCTTGATAAACAAAAGAACGCTCATCAGAACAGATTCGTGATAAAACTAAACCTTGAACGGAGAACAGACTGGAATACAAGAACGCCTAGTTCAGTTGAGTGTACATGCGGATACATCTCGAGTATTTTCGGATTTCGCCGACCAGAGCGGAACTGCATTCAAGATCGCACCGGTGGTATTTTTTTTTCTTAAAGTCGAGTAATTTATCTTAACTTATAAAGTTATTGGATATATCACGGATAAATGGCTTTCATAATTTGGCGTTATACAAAAATCGAGTACGTTGATTGCGGCGTACTTATTGTTGAAGAATGAAGGCCGAACCGGTTGAAGTTTGCGGAACGCCTTCGGCCCGTATTACACGAAAATAATTTACAGTGAAGAACCAATTAGCCGTATACGGGATGCATTAAACTGCATTAATAGCTTCAGTCATTTATTAACTCCTGAATGCCCTGCGGGCAAAAGGCGGGAGATATGCGTTTCACGGCGATCAGCGACTTGGGCGTATTTTCGATCATACAAATGTCGAGTCTGTTTTTGCAAAGGGCCTTGAATCGAGGGACCTTGACTCGGGCATAGTTATTATTGAAGAACGAGGGTCGAATCGGTTGAAGTTTGCCGATCGCTATCGGCTCGTATTACACGGAACTGATTGCTAAACGAACCACCAATCCGCCGTATAGCGATGCATTGAACTTCGATTTAACGGAGACATCGACCGAAAAATGTTGGGTCCGCCAAGAGCCGGCCAGTCGTGTAAGCTGTCGGTGTAAGTGGCAAGTCGTGTCAATTTTGATTGAGCAAATGACCGCAATACTGGACACGTTCATTTGTACGAAAACGTCAATGGCGTATCGAACGAAGCTGGTCGCGCCGTACACGGAAGGGAACCCTTCGGCCATATTAGTGCGAAGCCCGAACGATCAAACATGTATCTGGTGCACCTGCCTCGCTCGTGCTTCGCGAAACGACCACATCTTCCCCTCCCCTCTCTCCCTCTCGGAGTTGGCAATCGCGCGAGCCACTGTCCCACTATCTCGATTCTTGCGAACGCTCGAATCTTTAACAGCATTAACGCTTCCTCGGACCAGGCATGGCCGCTCCACCCAAACAAGTCTCCGTGACCCTGTCAGCTGGATAACGACTCTCGCCCGGTTTTCACAATTGTCGTTTAACGAATTTCATGAGCCAGTAAAACCTTCAACAAAAAATTATGAAAAAAATTGATACTGAAATATTGTTTTCTTTTTATCCGACGAATGAACTCTTGACCTTCAGTTAAAGTTAATAATAAAGTGTGGCAAAAGAAATGCGTAAAAATTCATGCGAGTCCATTAATGGGAGGTTAATCGATTTCAGGTAAATGGCGTTCTCGTGTATTTTTTTGTGTGAGTTTCAATTCAGGCATCATTATCGTTGGTCTTAGAATTTTCATAGAAAAGTTTTCGGGACGTAAGTAATGCATGTGTATTTTTCACGTTCGCCACGAAATAAATGCCGTGGAGAAAGGGTTAATGCGGTTTTAAAGGAATTCGTTTGATCGATGCCATTAAAGATAGCGTCAGTGGATTATTAACTGCGCATTTCACTGCAAATGATCCGTACAGATAACTTCGGTAATGACGCGTGTAATGATGCTTGGCAAAAATTTCGCCCCGTTAATATCGCGAGGCTCCTCGCTGCTATTTTTTCTTTTTTTTTATCGGGCGCATCTACCTTCAGTTTTTTTTTTTCTCCTTGGAGATGTAACTTGTGGCAAACATTTCGCCCCGTTAATATGACGAGTTCCTCTCACCGTTGGTTCTTTTTTATTACGTTGCACCTTCTTCTTTTTCTCTCGGGCGTTGTAACAACTTCGCGAAGTACACAGCACGGTGGGCTTTAACACACGCGGTGAAACGCGCGAGCATCGAGGACAAGGATTGATTACAGAGTACTAAAGAGTTTATAAAGCGTAGCCGAGCAAAACTCGCGTCTCGGCCACCGGCAGTGCAACTTAAGTAAAAGCGACTTTCGGCAGAATACAAACTTCGAAATCGATCGTGCGTAATTCGCCGAGTACTAATAGCCGTTGCATGCTCGACGGGGTTATCACCTGGATTGTTACATACAACGTACCATCGATGTCGAAAAATATCCACGTAATTACTCATTCGCCGAAGACTTCGATGTCTTCATTCCGGAAGAGATCGAGGCTTCAGTAACGGGTACGAAGTACGAAGAATACAAAAAAGAATTTTTTAAAAATGTATCCATATTCTTATTAAATTGTTCATTACATTTTTGATTGCATTTTTTAAATGTTTTTTTTTTAATTTATTTTAAATAATTTTTCTTTTAATTAAACGCAAAGAAATAAAAATTAACATTAATTTTTTAATCGATAGCACAAAAAATAGATCTCTCCTGATAGAAAGTCGGACGACGATTGAGAGCCGTGAAAGGTAAAATTTTTCCGTTGGGTAAATCGATCCAAAAATCTTTGCGCGTTGAGAGCGTGCCGGTTAACGAATGGCGTGTCACTCGCGTCGCGTCAAGATATCGTTAATTGTAGCGGCTCGGTTGTCGATCGTCGGAATATGACCTGGTGCGAGGGGCGAAGACCGGGTAACGAGAGACAGCAAGTGTGTACAGAGTAACCCCAAGAGAAATAAATAATCAGCACGTCCGCCGTGCCACGCACGTGCCTAATGAATAACTAAATGAGAGCGAGCATCGGAGAGGTCGGCAAACTCCTTTACACATATCGCAACTCTGCCCGTGCCATAATGGATATATACTTACTTGACGGATTCACCTCGCCGTGACGCTTTCGTTGAAAATACACAACGGTCTACCCTATTTATTAATCGCGCACTCGGCGTACTTTGACCTCAGACCTACTTCAAAATGTAATACTTTACATCAAGTATATACATTCTTTAACATCAAGTTCCAACTGTAATTTCAAATATTAGTCTAGCGTCAAATTTTTATTTCATAATCGTAATTTGCGAACAAAATCTAACTTCATTTTGTAACCTCAAATTTATAAACTTTAAGTGTAACTTAAGTTTTTAATGTTAAAAGTGCTGTGCGAAGAAAAATGTGAAGATCAGGAATTTTTATATTTCAAAGGATTAACATGATTCTCGTGACGATGCCATAGATTTGTAAGACCGTCGTGAGCGTAGCTGGAAGGGTTCTCGTCGACGTACGATCCAGCGTCTTCGGCGACGGCGGCAGCGGCGGGGCACCGAGCGTGCTTCCTGCGTTGACCGGAAGTCGCGAGTCAGAGGCTCGGCTCTACGCGGCTACGAGGGCAGCGGCGTCGGCGGCGGCGGCGGCGGCGTTACGCTTCCTTACGCGTATCTACCGTCTCGGTGCCTGTTTGCCTCTAACTCGGCTTGTGCCCGTCTACTGTGCTCGACCGGGCTCCCGAGACCCTCCGCTCGCGCTACCTCCGCAAGGGAGGACTGCCGGGGCTCGCGAAGCGCAACCGCTTCAAGGACAACGATTCGGCGTCGTTAACCAGAAAACGCGCTGCGATCGCTACTCTCTATACGACTCCCGGTCGTACACGAGATTCCTCGCGCACGGTAAGCCCGAATACTCCGCGCTTGACCTTGCTCGACCTCCATTCATCGAGAGAGATTCCCGAAACTTCGAACAATTGCGGATCAGAAGTTTTTCGTTATTATAACGCGACTGTGCATGAAAAAAGGTCGTTTTCTGGTATGAATTAGTACAAAAAAAACGACCGTGCGCACGCGCAGTCATGTTATAATAACGAAAAAGGCCGATTCAAAAACAACTCAGTTGAGTCGGCAATACAAATTGAGAAATGGTTCAAAACATTGAAGGAATAACGACAGTACACCTGTGCACAGTCGTCATATTTATGAGTCGTGTAAATGCAATGAATACGTATTTTTTTTATCGATCCAGCACGAATATCCTTTCGATATTCCACCAGCCTTAAGGCTCCTTTCCAACGAGTCTTAAGGCGTGCGAGTTTCCAACGAATGTTTTTTCGACGGCGCTGAATTTTTAGACAAAAAAAAAACAATTGGCAGCATTAATAAAAAGAAGTTCATCACAGTTAACGTTACTGACTGCGGTATTTCACGTCGGCTCGACAAGTGGATCCGCGAGAAACCACAGTTCACGAAGAGTCTGGACGTAGCTTCCACGTTTACGTAAATAATCGTCACAACAAAATGTCCCTGCTCGACGTTGGCTAGGCACACGACCTCGATCTGACCGCGGCCATCTGTTACGGCACCTGACCCTCGTGAGCGGATCCCGCGTATACCGGCCCACCAGGGACGAGCCATCCCTCGCACGGTTAAACGGTTTTTCTCTACTCTCCACTACGAAACCTCTTTAACATCTATTTTCTTTACCACTACTACTACGATCATCAATAGCCGCGATACAGAGAGATATCCCAACGTGCAACGAAAACGATGTAGGAGACAGACGGGCGGACAGTCGGACGGACGGGTAACCAGCCTATGACAGAAGCCACGGAGAAAGAGAAACTCTCGAGCGAGACAATGCCAATCGGCCCATTGAGTTGCTGCCTCCTTCGAAACGCATGTACAGTAGAACGCCGATTAACCAAGATCGGTCAATCCGGAGAGCGGATTAACCGTTATATTATTAAACATTAATCCTTTATAAGTCCTCTTAGGCGCTGTCGTAGCATTTCGCAGCCGTTAGTTCCGTCTCGGTGACGTTTAGGGCGATGTGACCTTTAACTGATCAAAAACCTAAACAAACGACAGTGAGTAATAACATAAAGCTTTGTATATGAATGCACAGTCGACATTGATTGACCCTTTGATGGCCAGCAAACTATGTTTGACCGTTGGTGAATCCGCCATCAAACAAAAAAAATATCTTCAATTTCAATCCGAACATTTCGAAAACATTTGTCGAACATTCATTCTTTAGAATTCATTCTAAGCAAAGTTTCTTCGAATAAAATAGTCTTTTAAAAAAAATTAATTTTAGGCATAAAAAATTTGGATTTATCGGGAACTTTAACGTAAACAAGTGCCACGCAGTTAAGATTTTTTTTTACGGGCTGGAGCAAGATAGAGCTGTGGAATTAAATGGTAGAGTAAGAATTCATGTACACCGAATTGGAATTGAACTTATTAAAATGAATTTGAAAAATCATGACATTCAATTCGGTTTCAGCGTGATTTCGGTTATGTTTTGGTTCTTCGGTTCAGAGGACCCCTCTTAATCGAAGTTCTACTGTACACGGAGACCAAAAAAAAAAAAGAAAAAACGCACCGGGAATTCCTTTTACTTTCGGTGGATCCTCCTCTTGTTCCCGTCGAGCAAAGTCCGTTAGGCAAGGCGGGAGGAAAAACCTCCGCGATCATTTTATACTCCGCTCGGTACCCACGGTTTCGTTCGGCGCTTATACAACTGCAGCGATGCTTTCGTTTCTCGAACCAATTTTTTTTCTCTCTTCTTTGTCGAGGCTCACCTAAGCGTCTTCGGATCTTACGTCCGACGGCTTTGAACCCTTCACCTCTTGATTCCTTTTATTCATCGAGCCTTTTTTTATTGTTCCGTCGGAGATACACGCACGGGTCTGTCTTCTGTACGCTTCCACTATATGTTTTATTATGTACCGATGGGAAGAAAAAAAAAACAGACAATCGCTGTGTTTTATTTTTTTTTATTTATTTTTTTTATTACGTTTATTTTATTTTATTTTTTTCATGGAACTCGCATTGTGCAGTATACGCGACGACAGATATTTCGGGAATGAATGAAAAGAGAGATTCAGAACGGACAACGGTATTTCCAACGTCTGTCGGATGGGGCGGGAGACTTGGAAAATCCAGTGGAGCGATCGTGGAAAGGGTTGGGAGGAGACCGGGCCGAGAAGCATATGCTTGACGTCGCGAGATCCTCGATAACAACCCTTTCGACAGTCCGTCGCCGTGGCTATTGGTTTGGGAAGGCGGTGCAGTTGAAAAGGGAAAACGTCGATATTGGCTTGTAATTGTCCGGCCATTTGACCGGAATCCGAAAAAGTACGGTCGTTTTGCATTCTCCGAAATCAACGTTTTTTAGTTTTCTCCGCGAGAGAAATATCTTTTTTCTCTTTTTTTTTTTTTTTAATTGGGATTTTTGAACGCGCACGCGGACAGGAAGCCGAATTCTTCCCGAACAGCACAATCCATCTTCCTTTAATTTC
Source organism: Stenichneumon culpator (assembly GCA_964017025.1). Taxonomy (NCBI): domain Eukaryota; kingdom Metazoa; phylum Arthropoda; class Insecta; order Hymenoptera; family Ichneumonidae; genus Stenichneumon; species Stenichneumon culpator. The sequence continues at coordinate 9,679,466 of OZ024779.1, read as the reverse complement.
TTCTCTCTCCCCTCGAATTCTCGTGTACCCTCCGTAGACTCTTATTAACTCTCGGATCGCTGCTCCCGACGTTCTGGTCTTATGGGCCTCACTAGTTCTGCTCTACCGAGTATTGCAACGCTAGCGCCGAATTCTCGAGCGCCTGCGGAGACACGCTGCCGCTTTCTAATTATTATCGAAAAAAGAAAGAAAAAAATCGCCAAATTGGGTCACGAGAACGAAAAATTGAAGCTTTTCATGGTTCCAATTGAGGTGATGTGGTAAAACCCCGCGCCCAGTTGGTACCAAAAACAGTACTGGATGCCGTTTTGAGACCGCAGACCGCTGAGCAAAAAGAAAATCGTCTTCCCCGGCGTCCTTCGATTCCTGATAGGGAAAGACAATTTTCTTTTCGTCGGCGGACTGCGTTCTCGGAACGGCATTCAGTACAGTTTTCATCACCAGCGGTATTTCACATCACCTTCACTCTAAAAAAAAAGTTTCAATTAATTTTTCCACGTTTTGTTCTTTGGTCGATTTCTTTTGCTACTGTCTTCGGAATCCAAGAAGCAGGAAGTTTTATTGGAACTCTCATTTCTATCGGTGAATTCTCTTCCTCCTCCCCGGAGCACTCTTCTCAGCCGCAGGCTTCATTAATTTTTTTTTGTTTTAATCCGGCGCACGAACTCACAATATATTAAATTACATAGGAATTTTTTCATTTATATATATATATATAAATATTAACCGACCATACGGCGGCGAGGCGTGACGTCGAGGACGCGGAGATATTCTCCTCCCGACGAGAACCGCACAGCTACACAGAGAAACCGAAGAATAAGAATTTTCTGCTTCTTTCGTGCTCTCTCCTCGATTTTTTTTCTTTTTTAACTTGGAAGCAAATTGTACACGAAATACGTGTATGCTCTTCGGTTAACGTGCATTACCATACCAGCCGAGTTGTACCAGCAGCAGTTTACTGTATACTTCACGATCTTTACATATATATATATATATATATATATATATATATATATATGTATGTGTGTTACGATTGCCGGTTCCACCGGACTCAATTTGACTATACAGTGGGCGTTCGAACACCTTCCGTTCCCGGCGATGAACGCGAGAGATATGTGAATTTAACGAATGGATAATCGACACGGGTACTCTCCGCGCATGCGCGATTCGCGAGCGCGCCTGGGCCAGAATAATCGTACGGTGGTCTCACGCTTGTACCTCAAAAACTGTATCTCCGACGGAATTACGCCGAGCCGGGCTAACCAGCCAAAAGGCCGGCTACTTGGCCATTATGAATTTATAATAAAATTGCGCTTCGGTGGCGACGTCGTCCGGTAAGACACCCGGACGAGGAAGGAGGCAGACGAATGCGGCACGGAAGGGCGGGCATGGGGGATTTCGCGCCAATTCGCTCGGAGTATTTTTTTTACTCTTCCTTTGCCGAGTATAAAATCGAATTTGAGAACGTGGAAAATTTTTTTTAAATAAAATGTTTGGAATGGTGGGTTAAATCGTTTTTGTAGAAACAATTAAATTAAAATTGTACCACTCTGGGCTGTTGCTTAAAAATGTTCGTTTTTGATTCAGGAATGTCCTTCGATTTTTTTTAGACTTTTTTTAATTCATATGATGAAAAAAAAATTAATCATGAAAAATAATATTTAGCGAAAAAGTGAACATTTTTTAAAATTTTAGTTGTGTGGCGTTTGTATTTGAATCAGCAGAAGAAATCATCTAGCGAATCCGTGAAGTAAATTTGGCATGGAACTGCCCGTACAACGTATATTGTAATATCGTCCAGAGTGCGGTGTTTTCGGGTGCGCGCATCGCTCGAGTTACCGATGATGGTTCCGGATGAGAGCGGCGGGAGGATAGGGTTTGCGATAAAATCGCATAAAGTCGTTGCCCGAAAACATGAGCGAGGGTTCCCGGTCGGATATCGCATTAGAAAGTTCAGCATTTTTTTTTATGTCGACTTGGGGACGAGGCTCGAGTCTGAATGCCTAATTGGACGCATAATTTTTTTTTCATATTTGTTTTGACCCTTTCCTGGCATGTGCGGATTAGCGACATTTGGGCCGAAAATAAAAAGCGACCATGACAGAATACGACAGCAGAGTGCGGGAGCAAAGCGTGTCCAAAGAACCTTTCCCAAAATAAAATACAAACGGTCATTAAAATATCGCCAACAGTTCATTAATCACTCATAAATTTATTAATTAAAAGCAAATAAAAAATTATCCAGGACTTTTTGTCAAATTAAAAACACTAAATACCATCCTTCAACACGGGTTGGAACTAAATTTGAAGAAAAAAAAAATCCCAAGCGACACATCGATATCTGAAAATGTTGTCGTTTTACAAAATTTTAAACTTATCATATTTAATACATATACAAAAATATATATAAAAAATTATAATTAAATATTTAATACATTCTTTTAAAGATTGTATCGAAGAAAAATCTCGTCTGGCAAAGTCTTTGAATGGCCTTCCCACTGTCCGTTCTCGGGATCAGAAAAATTGCATCTACGGAAAACCCTCGGGTCGAACTTTTTTTTTTTATGAAAAACAATGGTTTAAATAAAACATGACATCGGAGCTCGCGAGGTACAGAAACTTTGAGGACGGAGGATCAGGCTTCTATCGAGAGTTGGCGAGCGACCCGCAAGTATATCGAAGTTGGCGGAGAAGACGAAGACTCGAGGAGACTGTAAGAGCGTCTCGACGAGAGAGTTTGCATGGTAGGAGAAGTGGCGCGTGGCAATAAGTATCGGATACCGCCAGATGTTACGGCGTGGCCGGGCGTCGCCGCGAGGCGAGCGGCAGCTGTCCCTGGGCCTCTTCTTTGCTTTTCCTCTCGCTCTTAATTCATCTCTCGCTTCTTTGTCACTCCACTTCATTCATTCTATATATACACACATATATTTTTTCTTTCCAGGTACTTTTTTGGAAAAACTTGCAGGTACCTGCGTACCGCTGAATAAGAATGCCTGGTCTAGCACTATAGCGCGTACAGGTATTGAAAAAAAAACTGCATTATTTTCTACCTCACTGAGCCCCTCGAACATGATAGTTTCTCCAAGCCACAAAAATCGCGATTCTTCTTCGGCCCTCTCGACGGAATAAATGGAAAGTGATAATCGTGTCTGAACCGTCCAGACAGCTGTAGAGACTCCCGTAAATCTTCCTTAATCTCTACGAATAATTTGTGTCCATGCTTCCGATTTTATTTTTTAATGTTTAATTTTACATTTTCTTCATAGTTTTTTTTAAATTTATTTGATGAAATTGTATATGTATCTCTTTATTTAATGTTCTCTTCATCGCTTCCGATTCATTCGTCAAAATTTGATGTATTTATGTCGATACTTCGGAATTTTTTAAAATTGTTATCTTCTTCACAGTTTTTGGTTTATTTGGCGAAATTGGATATAAGGAAAGTCAGGTGACGAATGAGGATGTCTCAAGCGCGTGTTGTCCATCTCTCCGTCGCCGTGTAAGAGACGATTTTCGGTGGCAAGGTGCGCGCACGGGCTACCGAATCCTGCGGTTTTGGGGACCGAGAAACCGCAGAATTGGGTGGACGCACAAGCCAGTGTGTCGTCGACGAAACCCGGGGCCTTCTCGATTCGCTCATCGATGTCCTCGATGGGGAAAATTGTCGGCTCGGTGCAACACATTGCCACGATGTGGCACTCTCTCCCAATGACTTTGCAAACAAGGCAATGTTCGTTAAATTCGCACATGTTTGGCTGCCGCCGTAAAAAAGACCGGGAGAAAGCCGATAGCGTGCTCTATCTTCTTTTTTCATTGAAAACAATCAATTTTACAGTGAAGTTTTTTTCATCGACTCTCGACTTCAACTATGAATACTTTCGTCTTTTTTTTATCATCTCGATCCCTCGTCCTAAACGTTTCTATACCTCGCGAGCTCCTGTTTCACGTTTTTTTCAATGATTATATCTTATTTAAAACATTTTTCCGTTCCGAGAGTTTTCCGTAGATGTGATTTTTTTGGCACCGAGAACAGAGTGGGAATTGCATTCGAAGACTTAACCAGACGAGATTTTTACTTGATACAATAAAAAACAAGACTACGTAGCAAGTTTTAGCTGCGTTGGTTGATTCATTGCGAAAATACTCCATGACACGGACGTCCGATGGGATGAAGATGTGAAAAATAGTCATTTTAATAGGCACTTCTTACGTGTAAGGAGTGAGTGCCGAAAAATTATTAAATATTTATTATATATTATTTGTAGATTAGCCTTTTTTAATACTCGAACTACCGTTATCGACATTGAACGAAAATCCTCGTGTCGCACTCTTTGGTCACTCGAACTCGTCTACTAACTTATTTTTTTACGCTTAAATGAATACTTAAGCTAGTAAAAAATAATTAAACGTTTATTTTAGAAATCTTCCGACAAATCACGTTCCCTTTTCAGTTCCGCCAATCCCGTCTAAATTTATTGCCGGGGTGGAAAAAAGTTGGGGTATGCCGAGGGCAGTCTCGACTATGTTGCTTGTTTATTGAACGTTTAACGGTACCTGCGACACTTTGCCAACGCTTGCCGGCATTCGTTATAAAACTTGACACTCGCGTATTACGCAAGAATTTTCGCGCGTCGACAGTAAAACCGGGCCGTGTTTTCCTATGATCCCGAGAGTTTCTATTCTCGATTCGCACCGACTTGCCAATTCTCTTGTCGAAATTCGGGATAAATGTATGCAGTCGAAGCGACAGCTGTACAGCGGGAGTACAAATATATAATAGAAATATAAATGTATAATAAACATATGTATACATATACATTATATAGTACAAATATCAAATTATTGGGTTATTAAAGACGTCAAATTATTTTTTAAAATGAAATACCTATGAACGTCAAATTTGGTAAAATTGCGAAAAATGTATGAAATTTGCGGAAGAATCTTCTGGCGTGCTGTGAAAATCCCTCGCGATACTTCGCTAACGAGAAGCTAACCAGGGAAGTAGGAGAGTGGCGTCGAGCGGATAATAGATGAGAGCTACCGGTCTCTCGGCTGCCGTCTAGCAATTCCCGAGCGCGTCTGAAGGGCGTAGTCGGGCGAAGGCGGCGAGGAAGCTACCGCACAGGATTGAAGAAGTGGCTCGTTTATAAGCTCGTAATAATAATCTCTCGCACGGTTCCTCCGCTCGCCGGGATCATCATCTCTTCGCCCCCCTCCCGGTCCCTTCGCTGCTGCAGCTACTTCTGCCGGGTCCGCTTCTGTGAGCTACGGGGCGCAGCAGTCAGCCTCGCATACGCCCCGGGGGAGAGATTATACTCCCGCGACGTAATGGAGTGCTGCTGCCTTCGATTCTCTCTCGACGGTCTCTCCAGGGTCCTCGGAGCGAGATGGTTACTTCCATTATCTACGTGGATGCAGACTTCACCCCCCCCTTTGACTACCCTCCCACTTCTTGATTTAAGTAGACCGGACGATGAATAGACCTCAAATTACAAATTGTTATAAATTTTAATCAAGGCCTTTCTACGATGATTAGAACTGGGGTAACGACATTCCCAGTAAAATAGGTACCAACATTTCTTGTCCACAATAGTCCATAATTCTTCCCTTGGTAATTTTACGAAAATGTGTTTTTTTTTTAATTAACTAGAAATCTACTGTGGCCGTTCGATGGACGAGAATCGTTGGTACCGATTTTACTGTCTGTGTGTGTGGACATTTCTTTTGTCCACAGACGTTCACAATTCTTTTCTTGTTAATTTTCCAAACAAGTGAGAATAGCAGTGGTGAATTTATTGACAACATGGAACACTTGTTGATCCATGTATAACTTGGTCCAATATATAACTTGAACACAACAAACTTAAATTCAGCATGTATGCTGCCAAGTTAGCATCGACCGAAGTCCTTCAGCCACGGTGTTTCTTCTTTTCTTTATATTATTTTGAGTATCGATACTTAAAATTAAATTCGTCAGTTTATTTCCGCGTTGATCATTCTTTCGAGTTGCTGGCAAGTTGAATGAGTGGCGTGTTTCTATATATATATTATTTTTCATTTTACAAACAATTTTCTTCGTTTTATAAAAAATTTTGTTAATTTTACACATTTTTTTTTTGTGAAATTAACCGTAAAATAATTGTGGACAAAAAAAAAAGTTGTCAAACGTATAAATCTTTTTGCTGAGCAGTGTGCGACGTTTCGGGTTTACGAGCGAGCGAGGCTGCGAGGGTTGGATGGTGCGTAAGGTGGTCGGGTAGATCGAAAACTCGAGAGAAACTCGAGCACGTCCCGCATCATCGGTTCCCGGTGCGGTACTGAATGCAGTACCGTGGGGGATTTTATTCCGAGGGAGGAAACCGGGACTACGAGTAGGGTGTGGCCGGTTGCGACGGGAAACGTAGCCGGGACTGCCGTGCGTCTTTCGCGTGTTTTCTCGGTGTTTTTAACGTCGACCGAGCGGCAGACTCCTCCGAGGCTGGGAATACTCGTGCACGGAAAGCTTGCAGCTGCCCCGGACTACCCATGATAAGTTACTCGGCGCGCGGGCGAGCACCACCGGCGGATCATCGCCGTGCGGTGGATTCTGCGCGGGATTTTTCCGACCTCCAGCGCGTCACGCACGAGAAACGCTTCGACCGCCGTCCAAGGTCGTCGCGCGTACGCTCTCGCCGCCGGCTCGAGACGGACGGCTCGGCACGATGAATGTTTACAAAGATTTTCGGAAGGTCGAACAATACGAGAAAGTATTCATTTTATTTCAAAATATATATATATAAATCGGGAGAACGTAAAACTTTGAATTAAGAATGTCAAATGAAAAAAAAGATTTAATCTCGTTGTCATTTTATGATGAAATGTTATATATTTTTCTTTACGAATAAGAAATATATATTTATATATTTTAATCAGAAAAAAATAATTGTTAATTTGTATGTAAAAAAACTGGTTTGACATTGATCGAAGACTTACGATTTCTTTTTCTCGTTCGAATAAGAGTCATCAATGTATAATGTGGCGTCATTCGAAAAATGTACGTAATAATACGTGTCCCGTCGCGGCGTCCAGCGTACCGAGATTTCGAGACACTCGGAACGCGTTTACACCGTTGCAGCTGTCCGGATCTCGTGGAGATACCTTGCGAATTTCGATAGACCGAGGGAGAGAATTTTTATGCCCGAGGCACGCGCGGCAAGTCTTCGGCCACGGGGAGCGACGAAGTCGACAAACAGAGTTAAGAAGGATAAGAGGAGACTCCGGGAGTCTCCCGGAGAGACCCCTCGCACCTGGCTTCTGTCGTGATCCTTGTGCATGCTCGCCTAGCCTTGAAACACTTTTCTTTCGATGCACTCGTGCGGGCACGGTTTTCTGGAATTTTTTTAATTCTTTAATTTTTATTTTTTTTTTAATGAAAAATAACAGTATTTAACACATCGACGACCTTGCGGCAAATACAGAAGTACCGGCGGCGATAATAAAGGCACGCATGCCTTGCTGAACTTATCCGTCTCGTTGTTCGTGCACACTAAAAATACATCCTCCACTATCTAAAAAAAATAAAAATAAAATAAACGCACCGTGCAAAGTTTGCACAGTTGCAGCTTCGGATATCAGCCTAAACATTGCTATCCTCGCCTATTATACATTGTACGCGTGTATGAACGACTCCACTCATTTTGTTGTTTTTCTTTTTTTTGACCTGACAAACACAATAATCTACGAGTGTCGAGAATCTTTCGGTATTAATAACGACAGTGTGTGCGACGACTTTTCGGGTAACTAAAACTTTTTTTTCGTATTTATCCGAGTGACACCGGGTGACAATTTTCCATTTCTCATTAAGACGTTACCTTAGAGTATAATTTCGTCGATGACGGAGAAAATATTGACGCCAATCACTGCAACGTTATAAAATTCGCCCATAGCTGCTATATAAAAAATCATAAAACCCGAGTGAGGATCATAATAAAAATTTGAATAATAATAATAAAAAGAAGAAGAAGAAGCAGAGCACAATGCGGCGAGGAAAGACGCCGGGCGCCGGGCGGGAAGCAGTGCACGATGGCCCAAAAGGAAGTGGCGGCTCGCGCGGGTGTTCGAAAGTGAATATCCTTCCTGCCTTCCCCCGACCCTGCCGCTTCCCCGATATCCTCCCGAAAGTCTTTGCTTGCTCGCCTCCCCTGCTTCCCGCCATTGTGCCGTGGCCTGTGCTCGCTTCCCGCCGGCAAACAGGCAGCTGCTCGGATTTTGAGCACGTGCTACCACTGTGCCATCGCGCGCGAGCGATTGACGCTCTTCCCTCGCCCAGATACGTCGCGCATATCGCGCACGGTGGTTTTTAGGTGGGTTTTTTTTTCTTTTTTTTTCCCCCTTCAAGAAAGATGGAAGGAAGGCAGTGCCGAGGGGTGGTAGGTGCGCCCTTGCCGGTTCACTTCGCTCCACATGCAGATAGGATACATAGCGTTGTACCTACCCGTGTTTCCCCCTCTATACGGATATACACGGGACACATGTGAGCTCCTCCTGCGTCTCTATAACTTATCCTACTGCTCCGTATTCCTGCACATTCTCGTGTTTTCTCTATAGCTAAAGCACTATCACGTTTCTAAACATGTGCGCTTTTTGGTCTTTTCCTCAAAATAGATTGAATTTAGGGTAAAAAAATATATATTAAAATAGTGGGATAAAAGAAATATAATAGGGCGCTAGATTGGGAGACCCAACTTTGTTTTTGTTTAATTTCAATTTTTATAACACTTTTAAATTTAATTAATATACAACATATATACTAATTACGAAAATGTTTTGATATGTATTATTAATGATTGAAACCCAGTTGCAAACTGAGGGTCGAATTTTAAGACGTTAGTTTGAACTTAAAGATCAAACTCAAGTTCAAACTGAAGCCCAAACTGACGACCAAACTTAAGCACGAAATTAGGTTCGAACTAATGTTCGATCTTAAGTTCTAACTTAAGATCGATCTTAAGTACGCAATGAAGTTCGCGGCAAACTTTGATATTAAGTTCGATCTCAAGTCCAGACCAATGTCTTAAAAATCGACTCTAAGGTTAAAAAAAATTCATTTCGTGGTCGCTTCGGTAAAATATTTCAACATGTGTCTCCTCTCAGAAGTACAAGGACTAGGGGTCGAAGAAAGCTCCTCTCATAAGTCCGGTATGCGCACTCTCCGCTTACAGGAAACGGGGCTAATACGGGGGTGCACGGGCCAGTACATCAGTAACTTCCGATAACTCTCGGTTCTCCAGTGCCCAGCTGGTCTGCCTACTTTATTATGTGCACCAGTCGCTTCGGGAAATATAGTGACTCCGAGTTAAATCTCTTCGGAGAACCTGGCGCGGGAAAGGAGGGCGCAGATTCGGCCTTATGCTTCAGTTATTTTTATTTATTTTTTACACACATACGAATCGTGTCTTTGCAAGAATTAAAAACAACTGGCGCATAAGGTTGAGACTTCAGCCTTCCAATTTTTATTTATCCGATTTCATAATATATCTCGACACCAAGATTTTTATAATACATCAGTACTCTGAGATTTTTTTTTTTCAACGACCTTTTGAACGTAAAAAACGTTTTTTGATCCAACCGAATTTCTCGAGCGTCTCGGTCCGGGCGGTGGACAACACACTCGAGACTCGACTCTTTGTGTCCTAAACATAATAGCCGTGCCGAATTGAAACGTTACGTCTCGCCAGGACCGCCGGTCAGGGATTTCTCTTCCCGTTCCGGTTTCACGGTGGACAGTCGAATTTTTCTCTGTTACAATGGTAACAGGGAGACTGTGTTGTGGACGGGTCGGAGAGTACACAGAGGAGAAGAAGAGACTCGAGATTGAGCCTCTGGAACCGCCACTCGTCCCGGTCGACGAAACGACCGAGGCCGGTGTCACTCGTTTCTCATTCCCAAACGATTTATTTCTCACTTACGGGTAACACGCACCGCGCTACACCCTGCGCAGCATTGTGCGCAGGCATTTTAAAGAACTCACAGGTACGCCGTCCCTCAAATGCAATTCACGGTCAATAACGCACGTGACAAACCTATCGACGTAAAATCGGTAAATAGTTGTACGTTCCTCTATAAACTATAAAATTTATTCATAAATACAATTGATAACAAAGTGACGGGCCTTTGGACGCTCTGGTAGAGACTCACTGTCAGAGTCCGTGACAAATTTCCATTCCGTTAAATAAAAATCAAGAACTAGAAAAGGTAGCCCACAGAATGGGATGAGCTCCATTTCATGAGCTAATAATCAATCAGTAGAAAAGTGAGCTCATAGAATGGAAAAAATCTCATTTCATCAGCTAAAGTTTAACCATCAGAAAGTGTAGTTCACAAAGTGGAATTTATCACATTCTATGGGCTGAAATACACCCTTTAGAAAATTGACTCCGCTTCGAGTTCGCATACGCGGAGGCGATCGGGTGACTCGATCGACTGGCATTAATCGGAAGCCTCCTCGGGATGTCTCCGGACGATTTAGTTTCTTCGACATTTTATTTTTGTCAGAGCATCGATGCCTCGAAGGTCCAAGAGCTTTTCGTCCTTTATTCGTCACGCCGTTCCCTCACTCGTAGAAAGAAAAAAAAAAACCTTCTGTTCCGATTGTTTATAGACTCAACAGACGGCGAAGGAAACGCCGGATCAGTTTTTTTTCTCTTCCCTCTCCATCTCCTTTAGTGAAGCCTTCCCTTTTTTTCTCTAATTCTCCTCGGGGAGGAAACTCGGTCGGATCGTCGAGCAGGATGCAAAGAAAGGAAAAGCGATATGCCGTATGCCGCGGCTTAGGATCTCCGCTGCTCGCCTGCCCGAGGAGCAGCCATCGGATCTGGATCACAGACGGACGGACAGCAGCTTGCAAAGATCTGGATGATGCCTCGATTCTTTCCCGGCAGAGACCTCGGCACCGTCTCGAAGGCACGCGGGGCACGTGCCGCGCTCCCGCACGAGCCCACAAAGAGAGCCTCCTCGTGAGGAGAGACACGGAAACCCTCGAAGGAACGAGGAGAAAGATAAACGCCAAAAGGAGCGCGGATGCTGCTCCGGCCGCGCGTCCTTTTCCTTTATGCAGAGGCCGGGCTCGCGGCCATCTGTTGCTTCCCGACATTTTCATTTCGAGAAGCTTTCGGGACTAGGCCTCGGGGAGGATGTGGGATATACCGTGAACCGCGCCGGAGACGGAAGTGTCGATTTCGTTCCTCGGCTTCTTACAAGGCTCCAGTGAGTTTTTCAGCCAGATTAATTTTGAACATTTAAAAAAAAAAAAAATGGATTTTACTTTTTTTTTTTTTTTTGAGGTTTTTTGTACCTTTTGGAACCTTTCTTTGGTCAAGAACGAATGTTGTTTAAAAAAGAGACTCTGGTTATTGATAAACAGAAAAGCTTAAAGTCCGAGCTGCGGATTATTCTTTACACTGAGAAAAAGGATGGTATTTCCTACAACGAATAGTTCCCAGGGGGAACGTCTATGTAGATAGTTTCTAATAGTATAGATTCAATTGGTCAAACTAGGATTATGGTTGTAAATATGATTTATTTTCTTTATGGTAAAAAGGCAGTATCGACGCTTTGACTATATAATTTTTTATTAGTGTACTCTACGATTTTGGAATCGGACTCATCCGCGATACGAAATCAGCGCAGGGATAGTTTCTTGCTTCTTTCTCCTTGAAATAATGAAGTAGTTATGGATTAAAAAAATAGTTTGTACCAATTTTTCGAAAGGAAGGACTTTTCCCACTTTTTGGATTTTTTTTAAGGCCGCACCATTGGATTAAATTTAAAAAAACGCTCTCGTTATTGATAATCGTGCTTAAAGTCGGAACTGCGAATTATTTTGTACCCTACGATTTTAAGGTCGCCTTTCCGATTCGAAATCAGCGCCGATAGTTTCTTGTATTTTTCTCTCCTCAAAATGACGAAATAACTATGGATAGAAAAAGTTTACTTGAAAGTTGACAAAAGGAAAAAAATCTTTAGTTTTCTTTGTACGGGAAGGAATCGTCGTGTTTTCTTGTGCCGGGCGTATTGGTACAGGCCGGAGGGAGAGGCGTCCTTTTTCCTCGTTTCCTTCCCCCACCAACTTGTTCTTCTTATTCTTATTCCTTCTTGACGGGCTGCACGCGCCGCGTGTTCCCGGCGAGGACCTCACCAGCGGCGGCGTCATCCGGAAGAACCCTGGCATAGGAGCTCGCATACGAGACGGCAGGTGGTCGTTTGTTCTTCGCTCGCGCGTGGTTTTGGGTTTTCACTTCCCCCCCCCCATTTATTTTTCGTCTCTCTCACTCTCTTCCTCTTTCGGAAAACAACAATCTGTTGCTCTTGAACATCCTCGCTTATTCCACGCGGCCCGATGACGCTGCTTTATTTAGCTCCGGGATTTATTGTGCGGTGTATCGTGCAAGGAATTCCGTGGTTCATTGTTTTCGTCTCAGCACCGCTCCCGCATTTATCCGGCAACTCTTGCACATCAACCACCCAATAATAGACGGATATTTAAATAAATAATAAAACAATGTTTTTTCACGTAATTCCTTTTATCTTTATAAAAAAAATATTTCCGTGAACTTCGAGCAAACGAGGTGCACAGTGTTTCGGATCGGAGACATTTACTGAGTCCGAAAGTGTCAAAACCGGAATCTATGCATTTTTTTTGATAAATTCGATTTTACTCAAACAGCGGTTAAAAAAATGTAGGCACTAGCTTAAAAAAAATGTTTTTGAGATTAAAGTTCCCAAAATACGGGATTCTTAAAAAAGAAATTAAGCTCCAGTAAAAAAATGTCGTTTTCAAGATGAAAGTGTCAAAAATACAAGATTAAAAAAATAAATAATAAAGTTTTAGGCTCCAGTTTGAAAAAAGGTTGTTTTTAAGATTAGTCACCAGAATACGAAATTTCTTTTATCGAGCGACGATTTTTTTCACCGAGGCTCATACTCCAGTGGCCAATTTCTAAAACGGTAAGGAGCATCGACGCCCGACACGCAATCCTGACGTAACGCCGAGAGCCTCGACAGGTTTTGCAGCAGGTGGTTTCGGCGCTGGGCATTGCTCGTCCAGTTAAAATAGTTAACATGCCATGGGCACTTTACGCCCGGAGTGTCTCCTGGAACTTGGGCACTCGGTCTCGAAACCGAGAAGTCTCGGTGCGGCTCTCGTCTCGTTGCGGAGGAGGAACGCAGCTTCGGCGTATGTTGCGCGCGATCGATTATACCGGAGAACCCGAGTCCGGGTACCGAAAATCATCTCCGTCTTGTCTCCGGCCTGCTGTTCTGGAGGAAGATCGTCGATGCCCGACGGGCACGCGACGACGCCGAACCATCGGCCGATTTTGGTCTCTGGTTGCTTCGTTGCACGTTGCCGGGCTCATTTGCGAGCCGTATAATGCGACAGGGACGAACGGGGTTGGAGGAGGGGAGCGAGAACCGAGCAGATGAATAACCCGGGGAGAAGCTGGTGCAGGGCGCGATCGTCATCCAGTGAACAGTGTGCACACAGCGTCGCGTTGTCCTGCTGCTTCAGCAGGTTGTCCGACGCTTCTCCTGCTGCTGTCTCGCCTCCGGGTCCTTTGCTGCTCATCGCGACTTCACAAATTGCGTCTCTCCGGCGGGAGATAAAAAAAGCGAATAAAAAAAAATGCATGGCTAGGGCGAAAGAAGATGAAGATATAAACGCTGGAGAAGCGGCAGGCGCATTTCGTGTAAGCGAGTAAATGGAAAGCAAACTTCGATATTACTGAATAATAATGATAATGATGATGTTCGTGATAACGACAACGATAATGATAATAATAATAATAAAACGAAGATTTGACTCAAATTTTAAGAGAATATTGTTATTATTATTGTTATTATTATTATTCTGTTAAAATTGCAGTAATGCTGTCCACGTAATCGGGTCAACTTTTTGCGATCTATCTCGAGAACCGATGAAGAAATGAAGAAGGTGCGCTAATTATAGTGCCTTCCAAAAAAGAAGAAGTGCACTTCGCGAAGTAGCCGAAGGGAAAGCGTCTCGGCGGGTGAGACGAACCGGCCCGTGAGCGGCGAAGTTTCACTGGACGATTCCGCGCTTCGGGTAATTCGTTGAACGAGCCGAGAGCGTCTTTCGCTCCGGGCGCGTGCTCGCCGTCAAAACATCAAGCGCGCGCGCGCGCGCAATCTACGTAATACGGCATCGCCGCCGAACGAGGGGTCTTCTCGGAGAAGAAAAAAAAAAAATATATTTCACAAGAAAAGAGAAATATTCGGTCGAGTCGACTATAATGAAATTTCTCAAAAGTATCCAGTCGAATTTTCTCTTCTCCCGATAGAAGTTGGTAGCTTTCTCGTCGGTCCTGCAGCCGCGACTTCTTCGCCGCGACGAACATAAGGCGGTATCGAAGGAAACTCAACAAAGTTCCCTTTCTTCCTCTCGGCCGTTCATTGAAAATGGCCCGTGCCAGATGAAAAATAATCGTCTCGGGGTGAGCGTTCCTGTGAAAAGGAAGCAAAGAAGGTGCCGCTGCGATTCGGAGGAGGGAAAACGCTTCGCCGCCGAAGAAGAAGAAGAAGAAGAAGAAGAAGAAGAAGAAGAAGAAGAATAAGGACAGGAAGGTCGAGGAGGGGCAGATGGTCCGGCACCCATGCAGCCAGTCAGCTCGCAGCCAAGTGGCAGCGGGCACGCGCCAACCGAGTTGTTCCGAACATCTGCCGTTGCTTCCCATAGGCCTGTCCCATACCGACACCATCCTATATACCATATATAGATACATATGTACACATGCATGTATATAGGTGCTTTTTGTATTGGTATAGTACAAGAGAACCACCGACTCTGGGCCAGTTTCTTATTTCGTATCTTTTCCACATCCCTCGCTTAACCCCCCCCCCTTCCCCCCCGCTGTCCCCCTCTAGTCTATTCCTTGTGGGAGCTTCACCCTCTGCCACGTCAAGGGACTGCACGAGGGTGCAGTCCTCTTTGGCTACAGACGCGCGCGCGGGCTCACCTTCCGTCTTTCTCGCTCGAAAAGACTTTTCTTATTCTTTTCGAAAAGAGGAGAAAGGAAAAAGTCGTACATGCCACGCTCATCCGGGACGCCCGGTGGTTGAGGAACCACCAGCATCCCTCGCAAGGGGGGCAGCGGAGCAGTGGACCGAATTTTCACAGATGTCGCGTGCCGGTCTCGCCCACCTTGTGCAGTTTTTCTTGGCTTCCTTTGTCGCGATTTTAGGAAAGGAAGGTTTGAGGAGAGAAACTTTCGAAAAATTGTCTTCTTCCTCCGAAGACAATTCATTCTTATGAAGTAAAATTTTGTTTCGAGCTGATATCAATCTTGGATAGACATTAGTTTCTTAATTAAATTTGAACCTAAGATCACAGTTAAATTCAAACTTAAATACAAACTTAAGATTGAACTTAATTAAATACAAACCTAAGTTCCGACTTAAGTACAAACTTGAATTCAAGGTAAATATTGAATTTCGTCGAGACTCAAGTCCGGCCTTGAGTTGAAGGTTGAAATTCAACCTTGATTCAATCAAACTTAAAATCGAACGTAAAATCAAACTTAAAATCGAACTTCAAGTAACAAAAAAAAGCTGCAAAAAAAAATCATCAGATTTTGTGGTTTCTCGTATGGAGTCAAAAAGCGAGGGGGTTGAATGAAACGTTTCATTGGCACCTGCGATTGTCCACCTCTCGCTTTGACACCGCACTGCATTCGTCGGTGCAACGATTGACTCGGCGAGAACGGGTGTGCGTCGACAGAGCGTGCCAAAGTGAATGAAGCACACTCGGCACATACGGAACAGCGCGGAAGGTGACACACAAGCGTCGACGGAAGCGGGCGTGGGTCTACGGCGGACACCGAGGTCTTCCTCCCTGGAAGTACTTTCATACATGAAATACGATTCCGAAGAGCTAGAGAGAGCGAGCAAGAGGAAGAGCATCGATGCCCGCGTACGAGGTTTTACTCGACGCATCTGCTGCTCATCGCAAGGAGCCCGCGCATATAGGACACGGGGGAAGACCCTCGACGTCATCCTCGTACGGATTCGCGGCCATACCTCCTCCGTGATTCGCGAGATTCGCGATACCCGATTCTCAACCCTTTAACGATTATTATTATTATTTTTTTTTTTATCATGGCTTCAATTAATTTTAATTGGAGATTTTTTTTTACTGTCGAGTCGAGAACAGGGACAGTAATTAAAAAATTGTAATCCTAATTGAATTAAATTTCTGGCAGGCGAAGAAAAAAAAATAAAGCTTCGAAGACACAAAATCGCACTTCGGAAGTTTTTATCACCACACTCAATTATTTTTTTTTTGTTTCCTTGTATACTTTCATAGGTTTCACGATTGATTAATTTTTCTATAAGAATTCTCTTCTTTTCATACACGATACCAATTTTTATTGAAATGTAATCGTAGGTTCAATGAGCGATCTTCTTGGTTGTCGGATTTGTTTTGTTTCAATGAAAAGTGCCGATTCGAAGCTAGCACAGATTTGTGTGCGATTAGAAGGATATTCCCAACGTTAAACGCGAAATGATATTGTGTCATGGTGATGGCGCAATAATGACAGGGTGGTCGTGGTCGGTGTCGGGGTGTTGAAGATTTTCTGAGCAGGGAAGAGGAGGAAGTGAACGAGAAGAGAACGGGAGGTTTTAGGGTCGTCGGGGCATTGGGGCATGTGTGAAACCCAAATGTCCTGGTTCGAACATCTGTGGAAATTCGGTCCATCCACCCTCGGCCGGACGGGGGTGGTTGTTTTTCAACCACCGAGCGAGGGACTCGTAAGTCCCGTCCGGGACGTCTTCCTCCCGTCGCCCTGCTGCTCATTCGCTCGCAGGGAAGCTGCGAACGTGTCATTGCGCCACGAGTCCCTAAATTCATACATTTCGCGTATTCAACGTCCGGGAACCGTAAGGGCGTATCTCGCCGCTCTTAGCACATTGAGCTGTCCGTGATACGACCCTTCGGCGTTGAGCGGTTGACACACACAATACGCTCTCAGGAGAGTGTCGGTGGTAAGGTAAACGGCCCGGTTTAAGCCACCTTTAGACCCAGTTTCCGCCGTCTTCAATTGTTAAAGGGAACATTTTATAAAAAAATATACGTATCATGGCATTAATCAAGAGTAAACTGCTCTTCAATATGCCGTCAATTTAATTTGTATTTAACGTATACCCTATTTATTATTAGTATAAATTGCGATTAATGGCGGTAACTGGGACAGTGGCGGAAACTGAGCCGTTTACCTTATAATAATTCGCGTATCTGCATCCTGCGGCACGGATAATGATTTCCTCGCGTGGCCACGGTCACACAATGACTCGCGTTCACTGAGATCCGGGTCGCCCGAGCCGGAACGTGGGGCTAGAGCGTCCCATGGAGATTTGAGGAGCGTAAGAAGAAAAAGAAGAGAAGGGAGGAAAGGAAGAAAAAGAAAAGTATCGGGCTTAAGGGCGGAGAGGAGGGGAGCGCGGGCACGCGACATCTGGAAAAAAGATCGAACCGCTGGGCGCCCTCGAAGACGGGGGTGGTTTCAACCACCGACGCTCGCCGGAAGAGGACGAAGACCGGAAGCTCCGAAATTTTTTCGCATTCGATAATGAAACAAGAAATACCTCGAGGAAATTTATGATTTCCCGGCCATAAGGCATAACTGCACTGCATCTGGCTTGGTAGAGTTTTTTGAGCGTTACATCGGGCCCCGACGAGCCCTTGCCAGGGTCCGATGTAACGGGTTGAGGTTTCTGCAGTGCGAAGAGGTTTCATCAGCGCCGTCATAAGCGGTATGTGAAATTTTCACATAACCATTTTTACCTAACCGATAATGGTAATTTTTTCCAAAAGGCGGGTTGGCAAAATTTTGCGCGTCTGGCTCAGAATTTCGTGGATAAAACCGAGAATTTCGTGGATTAAAACTGAGAATTCCGTGGATTAACGTTGAGAATTTCGTCGCTAACATTTTTTAATGTATACATGAAATAAAATGATCGACATAATACGCCGGTATAACCTACAAACCTAAAACAATGGGTTTGCGATCGCCACCCCGATATTATTATATTTTTTATTAAGAATAACTTAACATCTGCGATAGAGAAAATTTCCATATTTTCTAGCGGAATGTGTTAAGTTTAATACGAATATTGGCCAGGATGTCGCTGTAGTTCCCATGTAATGAAAGTTCTGTCAATTTTTACCAGGTCTATCGTAATTTCTATCAGATCCTTCTCTCAGTGAAGAATGATAGCGAAGTTTTGAGACTATGTGGAAACCTTTATTATCCACTCATGCAAAATAAAGATCAAAATAATAAAAAAAAAATAGTATTTGGACCCAATATTTTCGTGTTCTTGTGGACGACAGAAACTTCCGGATACCTATTTTTTTTTTTTTCGATGCACCATAAGTTCATCGGGTCAATCGGTGAGCACGGTCCAAAGAGTTATTCCTGAACCCAGGCAGGTGTCGGAGGCACGAAAATGTCCGGATAAGGGATACGCACATATGTAGAATACACACGGCCTGGGAAAATTTTTGGCTCACCCGGTGAAAGGGTTCGTTTCCTCCCGAGGAAAGGGTTACCCCGTCAGGTTAATCTCGCGCGGTGCACCGGCGGTGGGAAGGATGCATCGCGCTTCTTTTTTTCGTCGGGTTATAGTGCACGCGCATGCGCACGGCGGGGACGGGCACAATGCAATCCTTTAAGCACAAAGGGAGAAAGCGATTCTCCTGCAGGCATCTGGCGACCACTGCCAGTCCAAACAAAATTTTTTCGTCTTCGCCGATGCACTCTCTTGGCTGTACAGTTATATCTGGCTGAACTGCAGGAGGCCCTGCAGCTCGGTGGAAGACGCATCCTCGGCACCGAGAGTCCCCTCGACATCGTACCTGACGTTTCATTCGATCGTTCTCGACGGCTGCAACTAAATTCGGTACGTTCAAAATCCGATCGTTTACAACAGATGTGGTGGTAAATTACCAAAATGGTCCTGCCGTTGGGGCAGGTCGAAGCTCCATAGTTTTCCATATGGCTGCCGCTCGGTGCAAGGTGACGGAAGGATGATTTATTGATTCAAAGGAACGTCGGCATTTATATTATTATTATTATTATTATTTATTGAAGGGAGAAATACTTTTAAATGTAATATAAATAGATAATATCTATGGTCATAAAAAAATATTACATTTGTGGCTGAAGGACTTCGGTCGATGGCCAATTGGCAATATGCAAAATTCATGACAAGGTTCATGACAAGTGTGCACACCTCTGCAGCGAATCATTAATTTTCGGCCTCGAATATCTCAAATATCTCGGTAACTGTGCACTTTTCGGAAAAAATAGTTCAGACTTCCAAAAAAAAAAAAACCTTTTTACCCGTCCAAAAGCGTGCTTCGAGCTGACCTTTGGCAACAATTTTGGGGTCGAAATGACTCTTAATGCACCGGAAGGGTTATGTTTGTTAGGTACCGAAAAATGTAACACGTTATGTATTGTCCTTAAATTCACTAATACTAATTATTATTGTTTACTTTTTTTATTGTTACTACTCGTTACGTTCAAATTTTTAATGAATTTTAATCGCAAGCTATTACATAAATTGCAGATCGAAATTACAGAATAATTGAAAAATGTTAAGGATCGATAGAAAAAAATCGTTCACAAAGTAACGAGCGAAGAAACATTGCGTATCTTCTTTTTTCACCTGTTTTAAAAATGTTCTTTCCATCGAATTGGAAGACAATAATGACGATCATAGTTGGAGTCGTTGGATTTTGGACGGGTGTAATATCGAGATACGTATGCAGGCATGGTGGGCCGTTTTCGGAGTTTGTTCTATATATGGGGTCTCGTCGGGAGAGCATATATCGAGCCGATTCGTTAGAATCGCTCTCGCATTAACGAGGCCGATAACGGGGCCGACAGGTGTATCTCGCGCGCTCGAGAGAGCTTCTCCGCTTCGATTCTCATTGCCCTGGCTCTCTCGACGTCCTTATTTCGGACTCGTCCGTTCCGAGCTCGCCTCTCTCGTCTCCGCTCCGAATTTCCATTTTACTGCCGATCCACATACGAGCCATTCTACCTTTAATTCGATGCCGGCCAATTCGCCTCACCCCTTTCCCTCTATCCAGCGACGTTTTTTCTTCGCCCCATTTTCTCTCGGCTTACACGATAAAACTTTCTTTTTTTTTCTTTTTTTTTTTTCTTTTTTTTTTTTACGATACAAATTCTCGATCGTTTAGAGGGGCGACTGGGGCGATCACGAATCTCGATCCCGAGGCTTACGGGGTACCCTCGCGGCTTTGGCCGCCCGGCATTGTACGGAGTGTCGGAGGGTACAGCGCTGTGTAACGCGCGAGCCGATTTATAACCCGATTTATAACCCCTGTTGATCCCGAACCACCGAGGGTTCCTCCTTGCCTTACTTTCGTCAGATGATGCGCAAAAAAACTTAAACAAAAAAAAAAAATGGAAAAAAAATTGTTCCTTTTTGGGAGTCTTCGAGTTCCGACAGTGTTTGGCCGTTTAAGAAAATGATGCCGCAGTTGTTATCGGCATAAAATATGAATTTATAAAATGGGATAAAAAGGATCATTTTTATGTATTTTTTCACGTGGGAGATGAAAAGTAATGTTTCATGTAAAACGCAGGATAGCGGTCCATTTTACTCCGGCGTTTTCTATTTTCTCCCAGCAGCCACTTCTTTGAGTTCCAACAGTGATTGGCCGTATAAGAAAATGATGCTGCGGTTTTTATCTGCATAAAATGTTGATTTATAAAATAGAACGGGGCAGAAAGGATCATTTTTATGTTTTTTTTTTTTTTTTTTTATTGTGAGAGATGAAAAGTAATTTTTCATGTAAAACGAAGGATGGCGGTCCATTTTACCCCGACGTCCTCTACACTCTCCCAGCAGCCGCTTCCTCCACTCGGCCTCCTTCGAGAAAAGTTCTTGTTACGGCATCTGCTTGTGCAGGCGCTCCTAATTCTGGGACCGAGCCAACCGAAGGAAATCCTCTTGGTCTCTCGTCGCTTCTCTCTTTCGGCTTGGCTCTCAGCGATTCCGATGGGGTTGGGAGAAAAAAAAAAAGATCTACGGGGGGGAAGTGCGGGAAAAAAGCGTACGCGGACCGAAAAGCTGGGGGGGGATTAAAGGGGTTGAAAAAAATGTTCTCGGGCGGTTTCAACCCCTCGGAGCGATGTCTGACTCCGCTCTTCGTTCGCATCTCCCCTCTTCTGCATTCTTTTTTTTTTCATTGGATTCCTAAATGCCGGGCTCTTCGTTTCCCTTTTAGGGACTTCGAGGGTCGATCGGAGGTCGAAGGCTCGTTTGGTCGAAAAGTCAGATCTGCGATCGGTAAGCGATGCTCCCCGACTCGCTCGTCCGTAAATTATCCTTAAATCTTATCAGACTCACATGGTCCAGCGGACGGCGGGGCAAAATGGATCGGTATTTGTTATCTCAAATATTTATTTTTATGTCCTGAGACGATTTTTTTTCGAAACTGGTCCATTTTGCCCCACTGACACCCTCTCCTCGAGACTACTTCACTGTACGCTGAGTTGAGTTATCTCTTTTATTATTCTTTCAAACTCCTCGTACCGAGGCGGGACATATATGGAACGGCGAATTGAGAATACGTGCGTTCCATAAAGGCGCGTTCCGATAAAAATTCGAGGATACGGCACTTTTATTCGAGGGGATCCACGATCGAGTCGGAAAAGAACATTTTGACGGAAAAAAACAAAATCGGGCAGATATAGATTAGGACTGTACAGATAGGCTGGCCTAGCTGGCTAAAATATCTCATCCCGCTTATGGATTTTATAGTTTGACCGGCTAAGCCGTCTTAGCCGGCTAAACTATTGTAGCCGGCTAATCCGTTTTAGCCGACCAAGCTATTTTGCCCCCCTCCCCAAAGTACATAAGATCGTGCATAAAATCAAGCCCCGTAATGTCGCATTGTCCTTTAGTCCAAAAAGGTCAGCGGATTCGTGTTCAGCGGACCAAAATACTTCGGAATACGTTGCAGGTAAAATTAGAAAAAATAAAAATAAAAATTCGTGAAAAAATTCCAAGACTGTATTAGCTCAGCCGGCTAATATAGCTTGGCCGGCAAAAACGGATTAGCCGACTAAAATAGTTTAGCCGGCTAAGACAGCTTAGGTGGCCAAACTATAAAATCCATTAGCCGGATAAGATATTTTATCCGGCAAGACCGGCCGATATGTACAGCCCTGATCTATATCGTCAAATCCGTGACGATGCGTAACTCGCGCCAGTCTGGACGGCGGACACTCGAATAATGTCCAGATAGCGAATCTTCGAAGAAAACACGCTTTCCCGATATCCCCCATTGTATCCAAGTTTTATGAAGATATTTTTTTTTCTCGATCAGATTAAAATTTTCGCTTATGCGACGGCACATAAATTCACGGATCGATGTGTCTTCGAATAAAAGTACTTCAACGTAAAATAAAGATTCCCGAGCGATAAAAAAAAAAAAAGTAAAAATAAAAAATTTAACCCTGCGTCCTCAATCCATACTTTCGCTCATTCTTGTTTCGAACATTTTCATCCTCGCGTCACAAAAGTACTTCCCTGCAACGGAAAGGTTTCTTCCGCGAGAGAGAAAAGGCATTTTCAAAAAAATAATTTTTCCGTCCGCGTTCTCAATTTCGCCTCGCTTTGGTTCAGACGTTTTCATCCTCGCGTCATAATAAACTGTTTTCGTTGCTTCTCTCTCCCAGACCGTCTGCTCTTTTTTCTAAAAAAAAAAAAATGTAAAAAAAAAAGGAGACAGAAAAGTGCACGGCAAGGGTCGCGGAGGGTCCGGGAGGTAAGAGAGCCCGATCCCGCGCCTTCTGGCGCACACCGAGAAGGAATCCGAGAGACGAGAGTGTATAACTCGCGAAGGAGGTGCGGAGAGTCAGTCGCGAAGCGGACGGAACGGCTGCAGGCAATCTGTCGCTCCTCGCCGAGGGCGATGTCGATGGTTCGACCGGGCCGGAGCGAGGAATGGGGGGAGGAGGGAGAGCACATCTTCGGCCAGTATCTCGGCGACCCTTGCCGAATCTCGGTGTTGTCGGCTTGCCCTCAGACTCTATCGCCTCCTCGACTCTCCACACCGAATCTTTTTTCTTCCCCCCCCCCCCCGTCCGCCCCCTCACTCGCCCTCTCGAGAGTCCGAGACCTTATGGTCCTCGTAAAAAGTCTGGCGCTCCGAGACCGCGGCCAACGACGCTTCGAACTCGAGAGATGGACGATCTACATGTGCGTTGAACGCCCTCGCTTTATTTATATTCTCCGGTAAAAAAAAAAAAAAATCTAAAAGGAATTAATCTTGGGCCCCAATTTTTCGACTTTGATTTCAATTTTGGGCGAAGGCCGAAGTCCGAAGTACGAAGGTCGAAGTCCGAAGTACGAAGGTCGAAGTCCGAAGTACGAAGGTCGAAGTCCGAAGTACGAAGGTCGAAGTCCGAAGTACGAAGGTCGAAGTCCGAAGTACGAAGGTCGAAGTCCGAAGTACGAAGGTCGAAGTCCGAAGTACGAAGGTCGAAGTCCGAAGTACGCAGGTCGAAGTCCGAAGTACGAAGGTCGAAGTCCGAAGTACGAAGGTCGAAGTCCGAAGTCCGAAGTACGAAGGTCGAAGTCCGAAGTACGAAGGTCGAAGTCCGAAGTTTATTTATCGTTGAAGTTTTCTTGTTTTCTGTTAGATACTTTAGTACTGAATTTAATATTGAATGATTATTGGGAAATTGGACTTTCCATTTTCACGTCTACATAAAATAAAAATCCCGAGATAAATGTGTTAGAAAAATTCTGAAAGCATTAGGAAATTTCGGAATTGAGGGAAATTGGGAAATTTTTTGACATGGCCGAACTCTGACGAGACGATGTACCCGGATGACCCCCCCGTTGACCGATAAATTAATCTATTGTATTCTCGAACGAGCGAAAAAAAATGTTAACAAGAAGCTTGCGCAGACCTTAAAACGAGTCCACCGTATCGAGTCGAATGCGTATCGCGGAGCCGTGCACGGAATGACGGAAAAAATGTAACAGTGTCGCAAGAACGGTGAAACGTGTTTGTCCGGATCTTTTGTCGGGTAGAGAAGAAGAGCGAGAAAGTGAAAAAATAAAATTAAAAAAAAAAAAACTGCCGAAGGAGAACTTGGAAAACGAGTATCGCAGGTAACTCTCCTCGTTCTTCTTCACGTGTGAGGAGTCGTCGAGGATTAAGCCGATTATGCGAATGCATCTGCGCGTCTGACCCCTCGGACGTGCTTCCACAATTTTCATCAACAATCCCTGGGCAACGATGTTTCGAATGGCAAAAATCATAATTTTTTTTTTTTTTTTTGCCTAAGCTAAATTCGAACGAACGTGCAACACGTGTCCCGTTCGTGGCGGGAAAGGCGTCAGCAAAAAAAAAAAAGAAGCGCCTTTCGATCGCATCTGCGCGATCCCCGAAGTGAATTTCACCTCGAGAACTTGCGGTCCTCTCCTGGGCATACCTGGATTCCTCACCAGTCGGAAGTTCCTGCGTACCCAGAACCTCGCAGCGACTGCCTCCACCCCGTGCGGGGTGTTCGAATATTTTTTTCACATTTTTTATTTTATTTATTTTTTTTTTTTTTGGAAAGAGAGAAAAAAATCTCCCACGCGCCTCCGAGAAATCCGTGCGAAGCCCTCGGGGAAATCTCTCCTCCGTCTTGTGTACCTTCCGGCGCGTTTTTTCGTCGGTCGACAAAATTGTAATAAAAAAAATTTACCGTACACCGGGGCGTGCAACATGTGCGTGGAAACTTTTTTTTTTCGCTCTCAGGTTCCGGTGTGTTTAATTAAAAACGCACGTGGTACGGCTAATAGATTCTCGCTGGGGTTTCATCCGTCCCCGGGCTTCGGGGACGGGTTACGCGGTGCTGCCTCACCTATAGTCGACATTAAACAGCATTACATTTTTGAATATAAAACAAAAAAATTGTAAAATTTTCAAAGCGCAAGGCACAGTAATTAAATCGCCTGCTTCCGTCAGTCCGTCCGGCCGTTCGTGCCGTCTCAAAGCGCCAAAACTCATGAACCAATTTCCAGATCAAATTCAATTTTTTCGTAATCATTTTTATCATAAAATTTCAATGCATTACCAGCCTTAATGTGTGTCTGATGTTAATTTATCCCGTCACATAAAAATACGTTTTTCGAATCGAACGACAAAAAAATCAGCGTATGCAATCGCATTGTAATTCAACCAGTTAAGAAGCGCCAAAACTCGGGAATACATTTTCGGATCAAAGTCAAATTTCGCTCAATTACTTTTTCCATAAAATGTCAACGCATTATCCCCATTAATTTGAGCCGCTGACGTTAATTTATTCCGTCCCATAAAAATACTATTTTTCGGCTCGAGCTACAAAAGAATCAGCATACGAAATCGCCTTAAGTGTAACGAAACCGCGAGTCTCCATGCGACCGTTCGTTCCTCCGTGCGGTCCAGAAGCGCAAAACTTGTCAACCAATTTTCGGGTCAAAGTCAAATTTCGCCCAATAATTTTTCCCATCAAACAATGCATTAACCCGTTTAATTTGTGGTTTTAACGTTAAGTATGTCCCACCCCATCAAATCACATTTTTTCGACGCGAATAACAAAAGCATCAGCGTACGAGTTTCCGTCCGCCCGTGCCGTCCGGAACCGCAAAACTCGTGGGCCAATTTTCGGATCAGAGTCAAATTTCGGCTCACGTTTTCCATTAAATTTCAACGCATTACGCCCGTTGATATGCGGTTATAACGTTGATTTGTCCCACACCATCAAAGTGCGCTCTTTTCGAGTGAAATCCCAAAAGAATCAGCCTACGAAATCATGGCTGGGCAGGGAGAAGTATAAGAAGGCGAGGAGAGTAATAAGAAGTAGAAGAAGACTAGAATGTAGAGAAGCGGAGAGCCCGAAGATGGAACAGCTGCGCGACACCCCAAAAAGCCTGGAGAGAATCTTTTGAATCGCTTCGAGGTTCCTCTATCTCAGTTGAGTGTCTCCCCCCCCCCCTGCCCCTCGGTGCCTCGGTCCAACCCCTGGCACGTTCCCCAGGGCACCTTCCCTTCGGTCTCTCCTGCCGCTCCTCGTAACCGAGTGGATGGCGGTGCCAGCGTTGTGCATGCACACGCAACGGTCGGCGATGCCCTCTAGCCTGTTACAAGGGAGCAATGAGCAAGGACCGAGCGGAGCACGCATAATGGAATAGGTCATGCCATGATCGGTTAGTAGGTACGTAGGACAACGAGGGCGAGGACGAGCATGTCTACGACGACGGGGCTCCCCCACCGTTACAGACATCATACAGTATGATTCGAGATTTGGAGTCCCCACGTAGAGATATGTATACGGTAATCCAGTCGATCCTCGAGGAGGGTTCCTTCGACCTCCTCGCCGCTCTTCTATGTGTCCTCGGAGAATGGAAAAGAAAAAAGTAGACGCGAGGGATGCGACCAAGGGGTCGGGTGGAGGGGGAAGTGATAGAGAAGGAAAAAGGAAAAAAAACCCCGAGTTTGCGACTAGCCATTGTCGTTTCTTGGACGTGGAGTTTTGGTGGAGCTTTTGACAGAGCAGTTTTAGTGGATTTGGATGGACACCAAAACTCCACTTTATTCGTGGAGTTTTGGTGGAGCTTTTGACAGAGCAGTTTTAGTGTATATGGATCTTGGCAAGAGAATAGTAACATTTTTAGATCGAATCAAGTTCTTCGTCAACTTTGCGAACGTCCAAAGACGGACGTCTTTGTTCGCTTTGAAAAAATTGTTAAAGATTTTAATTGAGTTCAAATTTAAGTTCAGAGCCTTAAATTTCTTTAAACTCGCATAAGATGAATCGTTTTCTTTTATCTCCGCTCCGTCCATTTCTTATTTTTTATACTCCACATCCTGCATCGTCGCCTCGTTTTCCATTTTCTGTTGTCTAAAGTTACCCCAAAGACCCTCTTCACCCTTTGCGCTCTCAATCGGTGTCCAATTTTTCTGTCCACCCCCCGAGTTCCCGACTTTGGATTGTCGTCTCTTAGAGGTTCTCCCTACCAACTTTACTCCTGGAGTTTTAATAGAGCTTCTCCGCGCTTCCTCTATAGTTTTAGTGTGTATCGATCTTGGCAAGAGAATAGCAACTTTTTTAGTTCGTATCAAGTTTTTCGTCAACTTCGCGAATTGCCCGTCCGTCCGTCTGTTTGTCTTTTTCTGTCCACTTTCAAACATTTTTCAAGATTTTAGGAGTTCGAATTTAAGTTCAGAGCCTCCCTAACTATCATTTATAAATCATTTTCTTTTATCGCCCCTCCGTCCATTTCTTATTTTTTATACTCCACATCCTGCATCTTCGCTTCATTTTGCATTTCCTTTTTTGTCCAACGTTACCCCAAAGACTTCACCCTTCGCGCTCTCAATCACTGTCCAATTTTCCTATCCTCCGGTCTATATCTATTTCGAGCGAGCGGGTTCATACTTACAGGCAGCGAGAGAGAGCCTCGAACACATCCCGAGAGTCCAACTCTTTTTCTACTCTTGTGAGCATCGCGCCGCGCCGACAACGAGACTTATTGCGACACGCACGTGGTAACACGGAGCGGAGAACATCGTCGAGTAATATACAAAAATAGAGAGCGCGTAACAGACGGGCCGGAGGCGTTGTCCTTCCGGGTTTCTCCCCCTTCAGGCCCCACAGTGTATACCCATATGTAACTAGAGGCCTAAAGGGTTGTTTCAGGCACCGTTACTTCCGTGACTACCGCGCAGATGACACAACTACCGTAACGAAAATTCTACACGAACACAGCTTCGACCAAAATAAGCTCTCACCCCACCGACGACACCGATAAATAACGCGCATCCCTTTTACCACCCTCGGCCTCCTCGACCCCAAATTCCCGACGTCAAAGACAAGCTTTACGGACTTCCGAGCGCTCGACGCCTATCGACATTTATCACAACCCCTTCGCGCTTTGCATTTTTCAGTTTATTAAATTTTCGTCGAAATCCAAAATTTCAGCCTGCATGGCTACTCGCGTTCTTTGCACCGGCACGACTTGGCCGAAAATCAATACTTTGTAATAAAACGGTGTGAATGAAATTATAGAAAAAATTCTAAAATTCGTGTTTTAGTCGATGATTTTTTTCTTTCCGTTGTGGCTTCGGTTTTTAGTTGCAGTCTTTTTTTCCGGGCGTCTTAGATCGTTGGATACGCCAGACGCGACTGTAATTATGAGTTATAATAATTAGATAATTAAATAAAATTTCTTCGAAGGGAAAAAAATCCCCGGCTCGATTCGGCACGAAAAAAAAATGTATGCTGTCTGAAAATAGCACATGTGCTCGTCTCCTCCTCTCCGGTGCCGAAGACGAGGAGGAAGACTCTCCCCGCGCGGGCATCTGTTGCATCGGGCCCGAACCACCACTGCGACCAGGTGCTACCCACCTTCCGTGCCGTCTCCCCTTCGTCTTCCCGACGAGGAACCACTCCGTCGGAAACTTCGTGCTTCGGAAAGAGATGACGAGAAAAAGGAAACCTTCCTCGGTTGTATCCTCGCCCCCCCTCAACCCCCCCTCCGATATACTTGCTTTATTCCCGAGATTTCCACCATCTGCAGCCTGCACCAACTACCACCGCTTCGGCGCTCCTCCCCTCGATGCCCTCCACCTCCCGTTTCACTATCTTTTTCCTCGTTTTATTTTCCCTCTCTCTTCGACCCCCTTAAAGCTACGCGTATGTCCGTCCTTGCAACTTGTACGAACTCTCGGCGGCACTTGGAGAACGCCGGGCACCTTCTGCCGGGTCAGCACCACCTACCCCGCCGCTGCGCCGCGCACCTTCGAAAGAAAATACGCACACATACGCGTATAGGGGGAGACCGGGGCAAAATGGGACAGCGTGCAAAACGCAATTTTTCAGTCATTTTTTAATGTCCCATTTTTCCCGATCGATACTTCCGGATTTTCTGTTCCGTTTCGCCCCATCGATACATCCGTATTTTCTGTCCCGTTTTGCCCCCTGTCCCGACCAAAAATTATTGGAATATTGCCTTTTGGCCCACTGTTCCGTTTTGACTCGCTCTTCCATACTTGTACATATACATATACATATACATATACATATACATATACATATACATATACATATACATATACATATACATATACATATACATATACATATACATATACATATACATATACATATACATATACATATACATATACATATACATATACATATACATATACATATACATATACATATACATATACATATACATATACATATACATATACATATACATATACATATACATATACATATACATATAGGGGAAACCGGGGCAAAACGGGGTACTAGGGCAAAATGGGGACATGTACCCCGTTACGCCCCAGATGGTGTTTTTTTTAACCTTTCAAAACCGGTGCCAATACAATTTTGGTGCGAAAAACAATGGATCTATGCTTTCGGTATCATTGTAGCAGGTTTTATTGATTTATTTTTATTTATTGGATTTTTGTCGAGTCGGGTTTGGACGACTACACTCTGGTTCTTCCTCTTCGCTGTTACAGGTAAGACACATGCACATAGCGTATATGGAAGGGGACTTGTTTTCGAAATCTCGTGCGGCAGACAACCACGTAGAGGCTATGAATCGCCGTACGAGCTGGCCGGAGTGTCGGAAGTCGACGGAGGCAGAAGGTAGGGGAAGCCGGACGATGGCAGGTGCGGATATCAGGGATTTTGTCGACGGGCAGAGGTCGATCGGATAAAATGTAGGAGATATAATGGGGCTCGATGGTGTATCGACTCTTCGCAGCACGAGGGGAGAAGAGATTGAACTTGATTTGTGGAATTTTTTTTTGCGGATCTTTACGAGTACGCGGGAATGAAATCGGCTGGGGGAGAGACCGCCCGGTTAAATCAATGAACTGTTTTTATTCATTATTTTTATATTATTATTGATTTATTTATTATATTATTTTTAAAAATTATTCCCCGAAACTTAAGGTAAAATCAAAGAGAGGTAAAAAAAAAGTAGTTCTCAACATTTCTCGACGTTTCAAAGTTTCGATTTCGTCGAGGAGAGCGGGGCAAAACGGTCCGTTTGAGACCGTACTATTTTATCTCGTTGTGTACCGCGAAAAAAAAAAAATTGATAAAAATAGTCGGACAACAACATTGGAGGCATTCTTCTCGTATCTCGCTCTCCGGCCTGCCACCGTTCTTTCCGGTGTTCTCTCCTCAATGGAGGTTCCTCGCGGTTGGGGTGCACGAGAGAACACCGGTCGAGGGACGCGCAGGGTGTACGTAGCGTGCGCTCTCCGTGGCACCAGGTATACACCTCGGCATTCTTCCACACGGTGCGGTTGTACAGGTATTCGGCTCCCATTGTGATTACGAGGCTTGGGCTATTATAAAACGAAATATGCAGATTCGGCATTCTCGGCCGATCGGCGTCGTATGGCGTACACCCGGTGCGATTCGCCGGTTCGACCGGTGCCGGAGAGTCACGCTGAGAAATTTTGAGAAATTACTCCGAAAACCCCACCGACGACCTCGGCAAGCCCGCGCCGCGAAAAGCCGTACCGTTCATAATTGAATTTGCCGATCTGCGCATGGCGGGAAAGTGTTCCGAAGAAATCCCCTCCCCTGGTTGCGAGAAAATAAATAAAAAAATAAATCATGTCAATATAATTTTATATGTAAATTATACGTAAATTCATTTGTCGGCTCGGACAAATAAAATGATCAGAAAGGACTGAAAGGGAAAGGCAACGGTTTTGGTTCTCTACCCCTGCGGAGGGCAGGTATTCTCGATCCACTCGTCCCATGTCAACCCTTTCGACGAGCCACTTGATATCGCAATGTTTAACGAAGCAAAGCCGACTTGTGTCAACATCCTCGGTTCCACGACAATAACGGACTTCATAATATTTTCGAGGGTGCATGTTACGTAACAGTTCGCTCCGGGTCATTGAACCCTTGGGAGCCCACTCGTTAAAACAATACTGAGCGAATAACTAAATCGTCACTATATTGGCAAAAAGTAATATAAAAATAAGTGTCACTTGTTTTTTTTAATCTAATAAATAACTGAGGAGTGATTCGGAAATGTTCCACCACGAATAACGAGAATTACGAAAATTCGCCTGGTCTGGTGTTCGCCATGGGCATTATAACTTCGGCACTTGGAGTACTCGGTGAGCGGGCTCGTGTGATCACGAAGCGCGAAAATTGAGTTGGCGGAACGGCGCGGGCGAGCGAACGAACGACCGTTCCCGATTTCGCCTCGTTAAGTCTCCTCGTGTACCCGATGCCTCTTGCTCGACTCGACGACGATAGTCTCTCGTTGTTTGCCGTACGTGTTTATCGACGATAGAATGTAAAAAAAAAATTTTTAATGTTCAACGTCCCTTCCCGACGTCGGTGAGAGGGAAAATTCCTAATACGCGATACCCGAGCAAAGTTTCCATCGTCGCCGCATACTTGGTGAACCCACATCGGCACACTGTGCCACGGTGTTTCAACGCCACTCGGGCCTAATTAAACGCGTTCCGGACTCGCCTCCATCCTCTCCGTGTACTCGCTACACTTATTCGCGTTGTAGCGCTTCTCTATCGTTATAAATAGCGAGAAATCGATTCCTTTCGGTAAACAAGAGCTATGCCGCGGGGGAGTGCCCGCGAGAGAAGAACCACTCGGCCGAGCGATCACAGGCGGATGTGCTTATTCAAAAACCCTACTTTTTCTTCCCACTTCAATTTTCCATCTACTGTGTTAAATTGTTTCCTTTTACATTTTTCGTTTTACTGCAGAATTTTTTAATGCTTTTTTTTTGCTTATTGCAACTTCCAATATTGAGAGGTTTATGATTTTCCGTACAGAGTGTACTATCGCAGACGTGTTCACGGTTAGAAAACTGAACAGATCTTCCCTTTGAAAAATGTTCGTACGATGCGTAGTTTGCGAGTTACGAGCCGATAAAGATTTCCGCTGTAGAGGGCGCTGTGACTGCCGCGCGCGCCATCTGCCGAGCGGCGCTGACGGCCCGAACTTTGATCGCTCGTATCTCGGTAACTACGGGTCCGATTAAAATTCGGCAAAGGAAAAAGTTTTTCGTTTCCGACCCCAGAATCCGTTTCCACGATTATTGACCAACATTCGAGCCCAGTGTACGCACGAGACCTCCGGATCCACGACATACGCCAGCCAATTTGATTCTCCTCCTCCTCCGAGCGTCCAATAATAAAACTTTTGTCTCCCTGTGTCATAACCGCTCGGGCAATCGCCAGATTTTAATTTACTCTCGCAGTCAGTCAAAGCTGGATTGCCACTCCCATGTCTCGCGTGTTTTCCGACTACAAACGATATTCGCTCTTTTGTCTCGACCGAAACGCACGATCTCCTCCTCCTCCACCCTTCCAATTAATCCGATCGAAAAAATTCCTCTGTGACCTTCCCACCCCATCTCCTCTCTCTTCGTATACAAACAATTTTTTGCCCCCCCCCTCCCTCCGAACGCAGAGTGGCCGCCGGAGAGTCGCGAAACTCGTCGGCCAGACGTTCATCGAGGCTTTTAGTAAAGCCCACTCCGTGGGCTACCAACAATGTATCCCACGCTCGTTTCGAGGTTCAAACTCTCGAGAGGTTAAAAGGAATAACATTATCGCGAGGGGAGAAGACTCCCGAAGGAGGGGGGGGGGGGGGGAGGGGGGCGTGGGAAGACGCATGAAAAAAACCCTCACGAGAGTTCCTCGAGAGAGAACGAGAGGAAGTTTGCGAGTTGAAAGAGGAAGAATGTAGACTATGGAAGAAAAAAAAACGACCCAACGAAGAGGATGGAGATGGAGGATTCTCTCGCGAAGGATCACCGGCTCCGAACGGCAGCTGTGATCCCGGGCAGCCCCCGCGGCGGGCGCAACCCCTTCGTGTTTCTCCTTCCTTTCCTCTCCGGTGCTTCTGCCGCCGCTCCTCCTGCTGTTTCCTCTTCGGTTTCCTCTCGCTCCGGCTTCCCCTGCCCTCGGCCAAGCGGAAGAAGAAATCGTCTTCTTTCTCCTCGCTCCGCTGCCCCTCCCACACCTTCGTCTTCTCTGGCTTCCTACGCCGGCGTCCCGGGCTGTTTGGCACGGTGGCTGCAGCGGGAGCGCACTTCGGCAGGAACGGCGGAGGGGGAGGGCGCGGCCAAAGGGTTGCAGGGAACAGCAGAAGTTCGATCTGATGCACCGGTCTGTCTCTCGGATGCGCATGGAGGTCGATCCGGCGATCGGAACCGGCGGGCAGGTGGGTGGAGAGGAAACGAATGGCCTGGGATACTCTCACTCGGCAACAGCGATGCTGATGCACCGGCGGGAGGAAAGCAACATCTTGGATCCGGTAGCGATCGGATGAGTTTCGTCCCGGGTGAGAGGCGATATCTTCGACGATGCGTTGGCTTCGGACGAACGTCAACAGTCTGGGACTGGTAATGGCCTCGAAAATAATATCTTTTTTTCGTAGGATTTTGGAATCGAAACATCCCTATTAACCAACAATATATGTTAATAGTGTGATTAACATTATATTTTGAATATTTCATTCTGGTTTATTTAGACTTAATTTTTATTTTGGTTTCTCGTCTTGTTTTTCTTCTACTTTATCTCACCAATGTCGATGGATAAGCCTCTGCTACTCTACATGTAAATCGGCATATTAGTGTATTATGAAGTAAGTAAAACTATTAAATTCTGCCGAGCAATGGCGAAATCTCAAATATGTCAAGGCGAACCAACCTGTATAATTTAAAAAAAAAACGTATATGACCATTCTCGAAAAAAAAAAACTTGGTCGAAACAGCCTGTACAAAGGTGTAAAAAGATCTCCGCCGTACTGTTCGAGCGATACTATAATTAAACGAGATTTCCTCGCTCCAATGTCGAGCAGCAGGTTCTTCAATCCTGCCGAGCGCTCCCCCTCATCTCTCTCTCTCTCTCTCGAGGGCAGGTGTCTCCTCGAGGACACAAGATCGACAGACCAGGAAATTCGGAACTTCCTGCCACAACCTCATCACCCTCCTTCCTCGTCAGCCTTCGGTACGATCCTCCTGGCTACTTGTTTCGGCGCCAAAACTGCAAACAAAAGGCCAAAAGTTTCTATGACGGAAACGGCAAGTCCCGCGGACACGCCGGGACGAAGAGACGCGCAAACTTCCTCCCTTCGGGTCGCAGTGGGAAAAGGCAATCGGCATCTCTCATAGTGCCGTGCGAGATGAGAAAAAGGAAGAAAAAAAGGAATGAGAAAACAGCCAAGGAGAATTGGTATATGCCTAGATTACTATATAAATATGGACAATATATACATGTATATATATCTTATATATATATATAAATTGATCGTCTTTGTGGTCCGGATATGCTGGCGTATGTACGCGTCAGGACGAAGAGGACGGGGAGGGGGGGGGAGCAGAACGAGGAGAGACGTCGAGTCAGGTAGTAAGGTGGGTTTCGTTTGGTTGGGTAGGTGCATACAGTGTGTACGAACGTTCGAGGCTCGTTTCATCGCAGCGTGGGAAGGTCCGGCAGCTGAGAGCTTCGAGGCGAAGAGCGAGGGCCCCCGAAAAAGCAGGCGGCGGCTGCTGCTGCCGGCCACGGCCCCGCTATATTCCTGCTTCAGTTCCTGCGTCTCTTCTGCTTCCTCGGGATCCGTGGGATCTCGCGATTTCGACCTCGAGAGTTCAGAGCACGGTCACGGGAAATAGTGGGCACGGAGGAGGGCGAAACATGTCGGAAGTCGGAAAGGCAGAACGGAAGGGATGGAAAAAAACGTGACGAGGATCGTCCTGGAGATGCTGGAGCCAAAATTTGGGAAGGTTGAACGCAAACGTTTTACCTACTTGCTGTTTCGAAGAGGAAATAAAGATTACAGTTTTTACCTATTGAGCGAGCTTCACAGAATCTCAGATGGGTTTTTGAATGGGAAAAGAGGAGTAGGAAATAAAAAAATAAAATTATTTTCGTGCTACTTTGAGGAGGGAATAAAGATTAGATTTCGTTACCGACTGCGTCAGTTTGATGGCGCCTTAAGAGCTTTTCAAACCACTCCCTCCTCCCCCAACCCATCCCGTGCCCAGTCGGCATCAAAAACTGTAATCAACTTTTTTCACTGATGCTAACATCTACGGTCAAAAGAAATGTCATTAAAAGCTGACATGTAATCCGTCTCTGCTATTAAACTTTTCTTCTGATCTTAAATACCCCCATACGTGAAAAAAGTTGGTTACAGTTTTTATTACCGAGCATGGTATTTAAGCTGTTCTTAAATGGTTTCACGAACGGAAAAAAAAAGTATTAAAATTCGATTCTTCTTTTAATTGTAACATTAATGCTCAAGTCCTCCGCCAATGGCGCATTGAACAGCTTCCATTTTTCTCTATTGCGATCGAAAGGCAAATGATGCTCGATCATTCCCGAGCTCTAAAAGCCGAAGGTCAAAAGATCGTCCGGACAGCAGAGAAACGGTCGGTCCTAAGCGCGGATCGGACCCCGGAATAGAGCAAAAGGTGCGAATACTGTTTTATGCATCCAAATATTGACTCTTATTCTCCCTGTTTATTTTTCGGAGTCTCCGCCGATACACACGTCGAAGTCACAATGAATTCAATGAATTCGTCACGACAGAAGGGACAAGCTGGACAATCGGCTTTGGATTCAGTCTTCTCGTCGGCCCTTCGTCTCTTCTCGAGAGATAGCCGAAGCTGTTTATTTTCGTTTCTTCCTCAGGAGCGCAAGATCCGAGGGTCAGCTGAGACTCGGATGCTGCGACTGGTCCATATCGATGTTTGTTTGCGACCAAGCTGGATTCCTCAGAAATCGTTGCGAGATGAAGAATGAATGCTCCGAGGGCCTCGACACGATTAATTCGTCACGGAATGATCGAGGAATAAAAAAAAATGGCGGCGGATTTGGAAACGGCCGAAAGACGAAACTCGAGCACGGATTTATCTTCGGAGATGAAGAGCTGGATGCGCAGCTTCCGTCTACGGGTTTATAGTTTACGGTATGGCTGGAAGCTTGCGTAGGTAGCATTCAGGAGTGTGTGATCCACGGATGCAGGACGCCTCGGCGACATCCTGTCCCCGAAAAATTCAATGGACCCGAAAGAGAAACAGAGAGGCAGGGGGGAGGGGGTTTCTCTAGCCACGGCTCAGAGCCTCTTATTATTAATTGTTCGAGTTCCTGTTCAAACAGTGGGATTATAAAATCCGAGATGGAGAGGAACCCGAGGGAGGAGGGAGAGAAACACTAATCCCTCACTCACACGCTAGCGCAGGCTCTTTTTCTTCAATGTCGCGAAGATTGTTTGGCGAATGAAAATAAAAATTTGGGGACATCGGGCGAAATGGATACGACTAAATAAATAAATGAATAACCAAATAAGTAAATAAATTGATGAGCAAATAAATAAATTCCAATTAAAGATGTATGATTGTAATACGAAATAGCGCGATTGATTTAATGAAAGGGAGACACAAGTAAGAAAAACCGCGGCAGGAAACTTGCTGATGCTCGGTTCGAGGCCTTTCTCCTTCTTTTCTCAATACGCATACCCTCTCTACTTTTTACTCCCAAAGAACACAACTCGAAGGTAGGAAGAGGGGGAAGGTCCGGGCGAAGAGGTGCACAAAAAAATAATAAAAAGTGCTTCCTTCCGTTCGCCGTCGGTGAACTCTGCATCTGGTCCACCCGTTTAGGTGCTCGGGGCCCCGGGGATATCGACGAATCGACCTGACGCTCTCGATCCTCCCATCCTTCTCGTCTCATCTTCCCGCGGAACCGGAAAGATCCGGTAGTACAGTTTTTTTTGTCTCGCATACTATGTATGCAGACCGGTGTATTGCGAACCAGGGCAGCAGGGTTCAAAACTTTTAATGGAATGGGCGGCGTCGACGCGCAGGTAATAATTTTTTTTATTCTTCTCCATATCTTTCGGAAGATCCGGAATGGAAGCGATCTTAAGAACGCTACCAAAGTTTACGAGCCTTTCTTCGTTGTAAAAACTTTTATAAAGACAAAAAAAATCATTTGTTATATAGAAATAAAATTTATATGATATATAAACATATTATACAAATCTACATAAATATTGCATAGACATGTGTTTATATAAATTTACTTATATAAAATATTATTATTATTTTTATACAGTAACATAGAAGTT
Organism: Stenichneumon culpator; assembly: GCA_964017025.1. NCBI lineage: Eukaryota > Metazoa > Arthropoda > Insecta > Hymenoptera > Ichneumonidae > Stenichneumon > Stenichneumon culpator. Next base: position 9,642,231 of record OZ024779.1, on the reverse strand, counting down.
TATTCATTTATTTTCATCGGGGAGAAAATGTGTTGCGCAAAATAGACGCACGGCGCCACCGTCGCGAAAAACACGCGTTCGTTCGTGGTGCGCGTCGTGCGAGCGAGCGAGAGAGTGAAGGAGAAAAAAAACGAAGGAAGGACATCGGCCGAGGTGAAGCTCTGTGAAGCAGAGAAAGGAATAATGGAACGAGAAGCGAGATGAGAGGAAGGAGAGAAGCGAGAGAGGCGGAAGTGGCCCCGTACAGCGGGAGGTTCCGACCACCTTCGCTTCCGCTATATTGAGACCGAAACACGACCACCTTCTCTCATTCTCTCCTCTCGGTATCCCTTATATTATTTACTTTGCCCTCCTCTTCCTCTTCTCTTCTCGACGCCCCGACGCTCTCGAGCACACGTGTTGCCCTCGCACGACCCTCGCACGACGAGCTTCCTCGTGTCCTTACACATACACTGTTTTAGTGGAGCACACGTAACATACGTTGACCATCAATTCTGAGATTTTCTTAAATTTTTTTATTTACAAAAGGGTATCATTTTTATTTTTTAAATTTAATCATTAATTTATTATTAATGTCATATTTTTAAAAATTAATTCTCCAATCAACCGATGCAGGCGCTACATGACAGTAGGTACGTTTTTTTTTCTGGCGTGTATGCGCAGTACTCTATAGCTATGTATAACTAGGATTTCACTTCTTACAAGTGGGACCCAAAATAAAAGTGCCCGCTTCCTTCCTGTTGTTGCCCTTGGGCAACCACTTCGCTCGACCACCGCCACTCACAATTCATTTCCAGTCCATATTTTTCTTTCAAAGATTTTTATTTCATTAAATTTATTTATCAATTTATTATTACGATATTTTTTATTATTACTAATTCGCCAACCAACCGCTGCAGGCATGACACGACAGTTTCTACAAGTGAACAATTTTTGTTTTCTTAAAGCGCTGCATTGAGAAAGACTTGCCAAAGATGAAATTTGATGTCATGCAAATATCTTCACGGTCTTCACGATAGTAGGTACGTTTATTTTTCTAGCGTGTATGCACAGTAATCTATAGCTGTGTATACCTAGGATTCCACTTCTCACAAGCGGGACCCATAATAAAAGTGCCCGCTTCCTTCCTGTTGTTGCCCTTGGGCAACCACTTCGCTCGACCGCCGTTGTACACAACTTCTTTCCAGTCCCAGATTTTTGCATCTTTTATTCTTTTCTCTCGTCCTTTCCTTTATTTTCCACGAACCGAAAAGATTTCAAAGCTGCACCCAGCTACCGTCTTGTTGCGGTGAACTTCGTTTTCAAAGCCACGAATAAAAGAGAGAGAAATAAAAAATAATTTCGATTTTACGGTCAAGAATAAAGGAGAGAAAAAATTCAATTAAATTTTTAAAAAACATTCGTGGCTACCGAAGCATCGCAAGATTGGTTTCTATCGTCGTGGCGATGCGGTCGGAAGCCACGAACGATTTTAGATGTTGTTCAGGAAGAGGAAGACCAGCAGGAGCGTGTAAGGTGCGGAAGGAGGGAAGCAGGCAGGGATGGTGGGAGGGGAGGGGGGGAAATACTGAGAGAACTGAGAACGCGGTCGAGCAGCTACGCGACACCTGCTGCGGCTGGGATTTATGTGTGGCAAGGGGATTCGAGTTAATTAGGTATTGCGTCCACCGCCAGCAACGCCGGCAGGAATCGATATTATTAAGCGTTTCCCCCCGTTCTCGTCGCTTCTTCCCTATCGCGCTATCTCTCGTATCTTCGACATACCGAGCATCCCAGCGACCGTCTTGCATTACCTCAGATCTTGGATCGAGATTACCATTAAAAAAAAAAAAGCTATGCGAGTATCTTGAAATAAAAAAAAAATCATTAAAAAATCTTCGATCGCCCGTCGATGAGTAAAAATTTTCTTTCGATGGGACGGTCGTCGCATTCCAAGCCCCGGGCGGATCAAAGTTCGAAGAATCATTCGTTATAATAAAAAAAAAAGTGGAAAAATAAACAACAATTATCAGTGGAATTCCGATATTGATAGTTTCTTTTTATTATCGATAGTCGACATGAGGTAACGAGTTTAAGGCTTTAGTCTGGTATTCCATTTTTTTATCGATATTTTTGTAAACCACATACCTATATGTTAAAATCTTCTATCGACAGATATTATAATTTTCGCTGAATAGGAGTCTACAACAGACTGTCGAATCCGGTTTCCGACAAAAAACCTTCGGTTCTTTTGTGCCCAAAAAGAAAAAAAAATGCATTCCCACATCGAACTTCCGTTGTCGCTGCCGAGGCGTCGATTCTTCCACGCAGCCCTACAATAGTTTCCGATTGTTTGAAAAATCCTCTACACGTCTCACGCCGTGTTCTCAGGTGGTCTCCGCACGGTAGCGGTTTCCGTGAGTTTCACAATCTTTTCCCCTTTGACGATCGTTAAAGAAACACGACGAAAAAAAAAAAAAAAAATGAAAAAATCCCTTCGACCTCTCCGGTACTTCCGGTCGCGTGGCATAGTCGGCGAGAACCGCGGCGCTGGTTACGCAGCATCGTTGGGGGGCTTCGCGGTGGCATAAGTGTCCAGACCCGAGACAACGAAGAGCCGTCGCACGTACGAGAACGTTTCGGTTCAAGCGACACCGACCTCTCGACCGACGATCGCCCGATCGTCGGTTATCCCTATGTTTTTAACATAACAATGACAGGGCTCCTCGCAGACGGGCGGCATTGTCCGCCGAGCGTTTCTCACGCGGGAGCCGCGCGGCGCCGTACGTGACGCGAATCCGTTGCGCTAATGGGACGCGGACATGGGGTGCGAGTCCGATGTACTTAAACCTCAAAAATCATTTCAACATTTTTTTGATGAAAATATTAATTAATAACAATTATAACAACAATTATTTATGGGCGAATAAATTGGAAATAATTAGAATTTATTTATTGGTGATTGAAATCGTTTTGGCGAAAGCTTAGTCGGTAACAAAAACTGTAATTGATTTTCCGCGCTGTAATCGAACATTTCGCGGATAAAAAAAATAATGACGGAGAACTCGATGCTGAAATGCGAAATTACTGAGGGTACTTGTATTCGGTCTGCTGGAGTCCCCGGAACAGAAGGTATACGCGTAGTTGTAATTTTTGTAGCCCGCGTGGATCGACGCGCGCGCGTTTGTCGAAAATTTAACGAAACGAGAGAACAACGCGCGCTCCGTCCTCCGGGCGGGCGATGCACGTGGCCGCGTATGGCGAGGCTGCGGAGAAGAATATGAGGCAAGGTGGTCATCGAGGACCTGTCGGAGCGGCGGCAACGAAAACACCTGACGAATGTCTCTGCTTCTGGTTTCTGGACGAGCTCGTCGTCTCTGCCTCTCACTCGCGCCGTCTCGGTCCCGATAAAATTTCAAAACATGTGCACGCAAAAGTGAGAGACGAGTCGGCGATGCGACAATCCCGAAAAAGTACGCTCCTCGTACACGCTCGCAATACTTTGACCGCATTCTCTTCCCTCGTCACGTAAAGCGGCGAGAAAAAAGAAAACGATTCGTCGGTGCCCGCATTATCGTAATTACTCTATCGGCCCCAAAAGCGACGTACGGATTCGAAACGATCATTATATTCGGTAATTGGTAAAAATTAACTAATTTTTTAAAATACAGTTTAGATCCATAGATCTTGATCTACCTATTCAAATTTTGGAACTTGTCTCAAGAGTCGGGGAATTTTTATTTTTGCTGGTAAATTACCCGCGGGAGAATGTATAAAATTAATGATAATTCCTCATTGTTTTTAAGCTTAGGACTATTATTTAATATTTATTTCATTTTTATAAATTTATAGATGAATTTTTTTTAAACGGTTAGGAGAGAAGCGTATATTTTCTCTCGAAAACGCGGTCTGGGCCGTGGATTTTTAACCCGTTGAAGAAATATTTTTTAGAGGGCGAGGAGGAGGGGGGTTACGAGGCCGAAAAGTCCCTGGTGAGGAGGAGACGGCTATTAATTTTCAATGATCCCAGAAGCGGCAGAAGGCCGGCTGCGCGGCTCGCTCACCAAGAAAATCCTCAAAAGTCAGTCTGCTGCTGCTTCTGGCCTCCCTCGTCCCTTTCTTTCGTCAGCCGACCGAGAGTTCTTGTTCTCTCTTGCTTGTACGACTCATCCGCAGAGAGCTCGAGCGTCTTCTTCTTCTTCTTCTTCGCTGCTGCTGCACGGCCCGATGCTCAAAGAGCAGCAGCAGGCTTCTTCTTTCGCCTCGCTCGCACTCAAGATGAACCGGTATAATATTCCCAAAAGTCGTCTCACTTTAATTTTTTTTTTTTTTTTTTTTCATATATTTTTTTCCTCTCCCTCGCTCACTCGGACGAAGAGATCTCGCACTGGAGCGGAGAAGAAAACCCAGGAACAGATGCTGCCTCTTTCGGACAATCCGCAGGTAGTCCCGACCTCTCTTCGGCCTCCTCCTTCTCCCTCCTCAGTTATTTTCTTTTCGCATTTCTTCGCACTTTCGCAGATGCAGATTCCGCGGTATATGCTACGATACTTTACCGGGTCGTTGTTATCGTAGGATGTCCCACTTTTTCCTTGTTTTTTTCGTACTGCGACACTTATTGGAATTATTTTTGCCTAAAAAATTACATATGGAATATCTTTTGGAACTTACATCAATATTGGGTCCCAGTTCTTACTTTTTCGGGCCTCAAAAAACAATTAAAAATTCAGTCTCGGATCTTTATATTTTATTCTATCTAAGAAATAAATTGATAAACCAGTCGAGCGCCAGTAGAGCGAAAAAAAAAAATCAAAAACGGCAACAATATTGTCTCTCACGGGAAGAACCTTTCCGGTTGAGTTGGGAGTTGCGACAGTGGCAAATAAATTTTTGAAACTTCGTCCCGCGCTGCGAATAGAGTAGGCGACTTTACTTTACTGACAGAAGAAAAAAAAAGCAAGAGGGAAGAAAAAATAAAAAGAAGAAAAAGGGAATAGGGCATAGTGTATATATACACGGTTCGACAGAAACCAGCAGCTGCAACACCCGATACGTATCGACTACGTTGTGCCGATGGTTTCTGGCTGTGGCGGAGGGTCACGAGAGAGATTATTATCGTTATAGTATATCCCAGACGGTTTCGGGTGGGTTCGCCGATTTTCGGATGGGATCGGGCGCGTGGCACTCGCGCGGGTCTCTCCCACCCAGCCTTGCCCGTAGGTCCTTCACTTTTTTACTCCGAAGAAAGGAAGAAAGAAAGGAAGAAAGAAAGAAAGAAAGAAGGGCCCGGAGCCAGCGGCGTCCCTTCCCCTCTTCTCCTTCTCTCGAACACGAGGAGCGTTCCGTCCTCCCACAAATCTCTTCGAATCATTCTCGAGGCTCAATCTTAAATTAATTAGAATCAATTTGATGGTCAATTTCAAGTGCGTTGCGGCTCCGTCCGCGATGCGATTACTTTCGCTCGCGGGCGTCGTGTATTAATCTCAATCAAGGAGTCGCGATGGGCTTGATTAGAGATTAAAAGGTCAATTTGAGCTGCGTCTTTGCCTTCGGGCGAATTATAGTGAACTCAGCGTTCGGCTTTCTGGAATATTTGAAACGTCACAGGGATGTGCTCGGGTCATCTTCGCTTCCCCATTTGGATTTAAACTTAAGGTGAAACTTGGATTCAAACTTAAGATGAAACTTGGGTACATACTTATGATGAAACTTGGTTTCAAACTTTAGATGAAACTTGGGTTTAACTTTTAGTTTAAACTTGGGTTTAACTTTAAGTTTAAACTTAAGTTCAAACTTGGATTTAAACCAAAGTTCAAATTTGGGTTTAAAGTTACGTTCACATTTGAGTTTGCACCCATGTTGAAAAACTTGGGTTCGAGTTTCATTTTGTGCTCAAGTACGAAGAATCGGGTACTCGAATAACTCCCCAATCGGAGAACTTGAGATGGTACTTGAGTACGACAAAAAGTTCGAACTGGATATTGAACTCAAAGACGAACTCAACTTTGGTCCCTTCACTTCGGCCCTCCATTTCTCGAATCTCTCGAAATGGAAATGTCTATCACGATGTACCGAGCCGATTATCCGTCTACGACTGCTCCAGAAGCATTATTCCGATAGGCGAGAGTGCGTCTGGTCCCCGGAGTGGTGAGTGTTCCGCTCATGCAGTGATAAAGCCCCTTCCGACTGAGAGACCGGAAAGCCGGAGCTGGGAAAGTAAACAGGGAGCCTGAGCGACCAGGGAAGGATTAACTCCGAGCCACTTTGCCAGGACCAACAGAGAGCCGGAGAGGAAGACGGAGAAACTAACAGAACACACTCCGACGGTACGTCGGAAAGAGCCTGGGAACTTTCGAAACGACGAGCGAGATCCTCCTAACTCCGAGGACCGGATAACAACCCTCCCGGAATCAGCAGACAGCGAATAAAAAAAAAATATCCTCCTCTGCTCAGTGTAGATTTATCCCGTCTCGTAATCGCCGCACTCACTACTCCGCTCGGTTTGATATTTATTCCGTTGTTCCTTCGATTTTTTTTTTTTTCCCGTTTGCAAATTTCCATGGCGCCACATCGATGTTGATTCTGTTCTTCTGTGGCTTTTCTTTTCGCGTAAAACGGCGCGGACGATTCGTGAGCGCCAATGCGTTCGTTGACTTATAGGAATGAGCGTACCTCGCGAGAATCGGAGAAGAGAAAAATTGTTCGTTTTTTTTTTTTAATTCGAGACAAGCCCGGTGTCGTTGGACTGGAAACCGATGGCGTTACACCCTTGCGCGGGCCCGAAGAGCCCGCGACGTGGCACGGAATACTAAAGAGAGTTTACCGCGAGAAACTGGGAACCCCCTAAATAGCACGTTACACAGATTCCCTGGATTTTTTTCGTAGCTTTTATTTTACTTTTTTTTTTAATTCTCGGTGGAGTAAAAAGCAACGTTAAGGTAGGATTACGCCTCTTTCATTCCCAACCGTCGAGCCTCCTCACTCATTACCGGGCTCATTGGCAAATCGCCTCACATCGCCATTTCCCACCGTGAATCACTGTACAGCAGCCGGGCATTCATTTACACCACGCGGAAGAAGCGCCAGTGCGTCGAAACGCGTATTTAAAAAAAAATACATGCGCGCACGTGGCTTTTATCGGACAACATGAAAACCCTTTGTGTAGCTTAATTACAATCGATTATGCTGCACAATGTCTCGCTGGGTTGAGCGAAATGAATCGAAGAAAAAGAAACAAAAATAAAAAGAGAAAGTTCTCTCTTGATCACGAATAATTGACAAAATGACGCATCGGAGCGTGCCTTCGAGAAGGACTTTAGTTTTTTTTTCTTTTTTGTCGAAAGAAGAATTCCAAGTTTCCAAATTTCTTAAGGCGCATGAAAGATCTTTTGAATAGAAATACGTCGCGCGTGCACACGATATAATGTCGTTTTGTTCGGTCGGTACTAACAGCTAGAACGAGCGAACATAGTGCGGCGACTGTTCGGATTGTTGGTACAATACGAGACAAATTTGAATGTGAATGCACCGGGTTTATATCGCGGGCCGCGTGTTGGCTCCCGGCTGCGAGAGCAGAGTAACAAATCACCGGGCAATGTCTCACTCGTCGCTCCGCCTTGTTTGCGTTTAATCGAGCGTGAAACGCGGCCGGGAGGTGTTCAGTCACATCAGAATCGTGTCGTTATTAACCGTTCGATTATTAGTCGTTCTCCTTTCGAAATCGCGCTCGGACTCTGACAAATTTTCGCATTAAATCACAATCGTTACCGAAACTGAAAGTAAAAAAAAAACGATTACCCAATTTTTATTTTTTCAAAAAAAATTACTCAAAAATATTACACGGAATAATCTTTGCTTTGATCTTCGATGCATCTTCCATCCTCGGATGAAAATCTTTCCTCCGTGAAATAAACCGGATGTCGTTTTTCTTTATCTACCGCTTTAAGGTAAAACAAAAATTTTCCTTCGCGCCAAGTTTTCAAAAATCTCGATAAAAAAATATTTGTGAACAATAATAAAATTTTGGGAATAACAAAAATCCTTCCACCGTCACATAAACCTGAGGTCCTCTTTTTGTCTACCGCTTCTCGGTAAAACGAAAGTGTTAGATCTTGTCAAGTGATCAAGAATCTCGATCAAAAAATATTTGTGAGTGACAAAAAATCCTCCGTCAAATGCACCGGATGTCTTTTTTATTTGCCGCTTCTCGCTAAAACGAAAATGTTCATTTTTCGTCACGTTATGAAAGCTTTCGATCGAAATGTATTTATGAAAAATGTTGGGAATAGAAAGAAATTCCTAGAATGTATTTCGATCGTGCTTAGCGTTTGTGGCTCGGTAGTTTTCGCAGCGTCGTGATAACCGCACGTGTTCACGTACGCGGGGCGCAACGCGTTAGTGTAACGCGGGTACTCCCGGTACACGCACGTACCGCGCAGCGCCGAGGCTTCTCGGCGGGTTCTCGTGCGAGCGAGCCGAGAATGAGAAGGAGGAAGCAGCCCTCGAGAGCACGGGGCGAGAGAGTACCCGCGGCGCGGTGGAGGGCGAGGGCACGTATGAATGAAAACGCGAACGGGAAGCAGAGCGAGAGGAGAGAAGAGGAAGTCGCGTGACGGATTCACGTGTCGGTCGACCTCGGTCAAGAGAGCGTACGCTCTCCGCGTACTCGCGTACTCATAACGCAAACACACGTACCACTCGGCGGATCCTCATAGTCCTCGCACCCTGCGGATGTTATTCACGGCTTTTTTGAATTTTTTTACTTCTTCCTTACGTCCATTCAATAGATGAATGCTTTTGCTTTTTATATATATATATATATATATATATATATATATATATATATATATATTTTTTTTTTTCACTCCGTACGTTTTTCCACATCGGACCAATAACTTCTTGTCGTTTTTTTTTCTCAACGACAGTTTCGCAATTGTTTCGTTTACTTGGAGCAATTTATGCATTTTTTTTAATGGTTTGAAAAATTATTTTTGGGCAGAAAAAAAAATGGTGAGGCCACTCGTGCCTGCAAGCGCAATGATACGGTAGAGATTCGCCCCCGTGGCAACGCGAGCCGCTCGTCGAGGCGTAAAATACCGCGGAGCACGGTGATACGTCCCTCGAGGGAGTGCGTGTGCAAAGGAGCGAGAAAAACGGAGGCCGAGTGGGGAACGGTTTCGAAGAAGGAGAGAGGAGGAAAAAACAGCGAAGAGGGAAGGGAAAATAGTCGCGGCGAGCCCGGCCGGAAGTGGTTCCATCTGGCTCCCCCGTCGGTCTGACCTGTTGAACCACCTCGTGACCGGAAGTACACCATACACCGCTCGCCCGTGCCCGCCGTACATAACATTCACACACATATATAGTGCGTCCATAATATTTATATTCCATACAATATTATATTGTAATACGTTTTATTTTACTTACACACATTATTTTACTTTATTTTATTTTATTTTATATATATATATATAAACTGTCGTCCTTTCTTTACACTTCGTACACATTACATTCACAATCTTTCTCTTCCTTTACTCGCCATTTCCCTCGAAACCCCGTCGGGCCACTCTGACTATAATGCACCACCGAAAACAACAAAGGCTTCCTTTATTTGCTCGCGGTTTGAGCCGCAGCGGCGGCAGCAGCAGTGCGACACCTTATCACGGCGGTGCAGCGACTCTGCTTGCTTCCATACATGCGACATACGATATATAGCGGTGTGTATGTGTTGACTTTTTTCTTTTTTTTTTTTTTTTTGGGAATCGCGTCTGTGCTCTTGTTTACCTCGATTACCTACGTTCCCAGTGGACTAAGTCGTAAACCGGTCTCCCCGTTAGATCGGGTTCTTATTCTTCCCTTTTTTTAACTCTCGCTGCTTCTCGTTCTTTTCGGCGGTTTTTGGACACCTGCGGGCTCCGGCTACCGGCCCAGGTACTCGAGGAGGTGCCCGCAGCTTTGATGGCGATGGGACAGTCAAATAGGTTCGAGCAATTTTTGGCAAAATTTATGTACGACTGACAACGTGATTTTTAAGTTATGAACCGTTCAAAGAGTGGACGACTATGTTTAATGTGATTAAAAAAATATGATTCGGAGGAGAGGACATTTTTCAATATAAATTTGTACCTTTTATCGAATTTTTAGTGAAATTTATCGAAATATTTTTTAATATGTCGACTATAAAAAAAGGGTATTTGTTAATTGTGAATTAAACTCGCCGCGACTGCAGCTCGTGTAGAAACATCACGCGCTATAAACGGGGAAAGGTGGGGTTTGAAAGAACAAAAAGGAACGACTGGCAGCGACGGCGCTAATTACTTAACGAGCGGGAACTACGAGAGAAACGTCAGGTCTTGTCCCGCGAGGCAGGGAGGGATGAGGACAGCGGTGCGAAATTTTCTCCGATTTACGAAACCGAAGAGCTTTTTTCGGAGAGGTTGTCATTATTATGGTAATAATCGTCGGAGTGACGTTTTCCGGTACGGTATGAGGCGGGCCGCTGGACGATTTTTCGGTGGCGCACACCTGATCGGCTCCTTCACCTGCGATATATCGAATCGTCGAGATAAGATTTAGTTTTTATTCTTTTTGGAGTCTTTTTTTTTATTGACTCGAGCGGCGAGAATACGGCTCGAATTTCTCGATCGGATATCATTCCACGGGGACACGCGCCAATTTTCTTCGACGCGAAAACCGAGGCGGCGAAATGAAATCGGAGTATCACTTTTTTTTTTTATTATTTTTCGATTATCGTTCGGCGACGCTATAAAAGTATCGGTTGGCAAACCGAGTGCGATTGATCGAAACGGGTATGATTGAGAGATCAATCGATACGGGACATCGAATACACCTGTGGAGAACACGCGATTTCTCGGAATCGTGGTGTCGGGTTCAACTGAGTGCGTAATTAAATTAAATGGATTACAGTTTTATTTAAACATGTCTGGGTAAAAATTTTATATTCACCGTTATCTTCGCTCAATGTACAGTCTTTTTTATTCCATTCCCGTACACTTCTGAAAAAATACGGTTGAATCAACTAAAATTCGGGCGGGGACGTTCAACTAAATATTTTGTTGGTACAGCTAAAAAAATTAGTTAGTTCAACAATTTGGTGGGTGATTTCACCAAAATATTTTTGAGTCATTAAAATTTTTTGTTCGACCAACTAAATATTTATTTGAACCTCCCTGCCCGAATCTTAGTTAATTCAACTGTACGTTTTTTTATCAGTGTAGACACGCGATTCAACGTGACTGAAAAATTAATCCGCATATAGTTCAACCTGCCCAGCCCAATTCATCGAATCCCCATCGTATATATATATATATGCACTTTCTTGCCTCAACTATAATACCGACTGAGCAGCTCCGGCGCACCTCACTCCTTGGCATGTCAGACAAGCGCCATTGACCGAGATTTACACCCAACATTAAACCCTTCTCCCCCCCCCCCCCCTCTTCCAAAGCGGGATATTCGGTCGACCATTCGTAACATGTACTGCAGTGTACCATGCGAACTATATACAACATAAAATAATGAACTTATTGGCCGCGACAATTTATAAATCTGAACAAATTCCCAAAAATACAGCGTTGCATACAAAAATGATCAAGCGACAATCCATATTCGAGGGATTTTTTATTCTATTTTTTTTCGAAAAGATATACGACCCAAGATTTTTCAGATTTTTAAATTGGCGCGATCAGTAAATTCGTTTCTTTAATGATAAATAGTTATAAATAGTTATAAATAATTTTAAAAAATCTGAGTGTTTTTGAGAGTCGGAGCGAGACCAGTCCAACATGTGAAGCGTGAGACCCACGTCGAAATGGTAGGGAATGCCCCATATATATACGAATTTTATGTGTAGCAAGAAACGAATCGTCGATCGCCGGGCAGGGGATGGGATTCGGACTGGACTCATAAAGAGGAAATAGAGAAGGAGGGATGGAGAATGGAGGGAGAGGGAAAAATGCAATTCGCGTCGGTGAACAATGGCGGGGTCGATGCGTGCGCGAGACAGGTCCGAAGGCATTATTCCGGGCTCACGAGCAGAGCACGACAATGCGACCGTAATAATCTGTCACCCAGTGGAATGGCACTGCCGTTAACACACAAACACAAACACACACCCACCGAGTTCCGAAGTTTACCTTCGCCACCCTACCCCCCCCCCCCCCCTTCCTGCCCCTGTCATGTTTATGCTCTCTCCATCTACATGTATACACCACGTCGATCTGACTTTTTTTCAGTTCCTTTCTCGCTGCACCCAAAGCTCTACCCTTTTAATACATCACCCTCTGTTTCATTTGCATTCGCGGCAAACTCCCCCCCCCCTCCCCAGGACCGCCCGACCCCTGCATCACTCGATGATGACACTGTGGGTTTTTCAATGGAGGTATCTCGCGCCAGATATTACCGAGAGATTGGTTTTTTCCCTTTGAAGCGTCGAATGTACGCAAGTTTTTGCATTTTTTTTTAGTTGCAAATTTTTTTTTGAAAAATGGAAGAAATAAAAACAATGATTTCGAGCGTGAAATAAAGGTTTAGGCATGTTAATACTATGTTAATACTAGGTACATTAAAAGGTTAAAATCAAGGGTTACAAGTAATGGTTAAATAAAAGGGTTCGAATTAGAGCTTACATCAAAAGGTTTAAAACAAGTGTTCAATTTAAAGTCCGAAAAAGTGTACAAATAAATAAAGGATTTCGAGCGTGCAGTAAAGATTTAATTAGGTTAATACTTAAAGGATAAATTAAGGGAGTAAAATTAAGGGTTAACATTTTTTGATCGCACCTTGCCTAATGCGCTCTGATGTAAATTCGAAAAAAATTGAAATTTAAATACTTCACGAAGTAACCACGGTGGAAAAACCTTTGAGCAAATAAAAAAGGGTTCGGCCGACGAAAAAAAAAAAATTGTGCAAAATAAAAAACGAAGTCTCCCCTCGAAGTTGGGGTCGTTGATCGTGAGCGAGGACCCCGTGCAGTATTTCTATTCATATCGAGAGTCCCTCGACCAGTAAATGACGTCAGACGTGGCCCAGGGGAATAAACGAATGGCGAGCCTCTCGATCATCGTCGAGACTCCGGGCTCTTGTAACTTTGTCCTGCATGCCCCGTGCATTAAAGCTGCGCCGGATCGTCGCGACCATTATAGCGCACGTAACGCGACGTACATCGGCAGGGTTGAAGCGACTCGACGAAGGGGTTGAAAATGTTGTGTGGGGATATTTTTTGTGCAGGGTCACTGCGATTATCGTCGCTTTTGCTCCGCCTGGACGACTCGTCCACTTTGCACCGTACGAGATGTCCGTTCATCCCTTATTTGTATCGCAGCGTCGGCGATACAAATTATTAAGTCGCAGTCTCGTTAGCCGACCCTAAAGCGATCGCCGCTGTCGCAATAATCGTCGAGACGGTGATTCGGGAAAGCCAGGAGCGAGGGGGATGACTGACGCGACCCCACGACTGAATGACCCCAGAAGGGGTGAAAACGTCCCGCTGGACTCTGAGCCGGACGCCAGTTTGGATTCGCACAGAAGCGACGGACGAAGGGTTGGACACAATACAAATTGCGCTTCGAACTCTCCGACCGATTATTTTTACTGCGTGACACAATTTATTATGATTTTTTTATATCCATAGATATATATTGTATACAGAATTCTTGTTACCAAAGTGTCCTTTCATCCTCTTGGTGCAGGGACATTTTTAGCAACTATTTGGATGCTGATTGTTATTTTCATTCTACATTTTTTTGTCTCAGAATTTTCATTTTCCTCAAATTTGAAATTTCTTATTCGATGTATTAATTACAATTAATTCATTAATTTTCTAAATTTTGTTTGAAATGGAATATTTTTATTTCCATACAGCCGCAGCGAAGGTCTTCCTGCGCCGTGTCCTTAATGCGCAAGCTCCGTAGCCATGGGTTTCAGTGTCAGGATCGTCGATTTGCATTTTTTCGAATTTGAAGTCTACAAGTAAGCGTCGCGCGAAGGTGTCCTTGTTATATGTATATATACATATATATATGAATGTATATTATTATTGTTATTATTCGTTGCCCTCGGGGGCGAGAGATTCGCGGGCATCGTCGCTGTTGCGTTGAAGCGCGCGTGAGGTACGTCCGAGAGGAAGTTGCCGCGTACCTACTACTGCTACTGGCCTTATAGTAGCACATATATAGTGTATAATACGCACGGCGGTAGGAGAGGAGGGAAAAAGAGGGCCACTCGCTCGGTTACGTGACGTCACGAGGAAGGTGGCACGCGGCGCGTGCCACGCAGGATCCGGGGATGGGGGTCGGGTTATCGTGACGACGCCACCGGTGGCGCGTCGACTTTCGCTCGTGTGTATGTGTCTGCGCGCATGCGCGCGTGCGCCCGCGCGGAGCCCCGGGGTCCACCACGCATGCACGTAAGCTTTCAATGAAATCTTTTTTTTTATTATTATTTTTTTAATAACAATTATTAATCGTGATTCACGAATTGTCGTCAGACTTGTGTCTCTCGTAGAGTCGATGGCGATTACGATTTTACCAGCTTTCACCGGGGGTCGAAGGCGATTCAGAAAGTTGAAAAACATCGATGTATTTACCGGGCGACACAGACTGGGCTGAGAATTTTATTTTTTCCTGTCATGGATTGCGCAAGCCTGTGCATTGATTTTTTTTTTTATTCAAAAAGGACATCTTGCTGCCAAGTTCGAAGGGATTATTTTCTACTTTTAGACTGTTAGACTTTTAGAAAACGCGTTTAGAGCGAAAAACTTTCGCAATGACTCAAAATTCCTCATCACTTGCAACCTCGATAACCCCGAATACCCTGATTTCCTACAAAACTGGAGCGTCCACCTTGCCATATAAAAAAAAAAATCCTCATACGCACGCGAAAGTTAGAAAACAAAAAATAAATTGACAAAAAAAGTCTTTAACATTGCTCAAAAGAATTTCACCGATCGTAACCCAGAGCGGCCGGTGAAGGGGCGGGGTGGCGGTGCGTACTACAATATACTAAACTCCGCGGCATAGCTATAATATATAAACACAGTGAGCGCGTAAGGTTTTGCGAGTCTCGTATCGCTCAGTGGCGTTCGGTAGTGGGGGTGTTGGACGCGTGCAGCCGGCCTGCAGCTGCCTCCCCGGCGCCCCCCTCCCGTCCCGCTCCGGCCGGCACCCGCCGTTCGCCCGGCGTGCCGCCGTCGCCACCCTTCGCGCTCACGTTCGCCAGCAGCAGCAGCAGCGGCAGCAGCAGCTCTACGCACTACAGGCCTCTCCCCTCCCCTCTCCGCCGGTGCTGCCGCGCGATTATAAGTAGGGGTGCTCGCCAGCCGAAACCTCCAGTCGAGGGTTGCACTTTGAGACGTACGCACGTGCATGTGTCGTGCTCGTGTACAACTCTCATAAGACACAAACAATCGTATCAAAAAATCTCAGCACCCAAAAAACAAACGAACTTTATTGAAAACATTATTTATACAACAACAAACTTTCATCCGTATTTATCAATCGTGCCGGTGAACAATAATCGTCGTCATCGTTAAACATCGCAATTGGATTTACAAAACCGAACATCAGTGTGCACTCGTGTTCTGTGTGTGTCTTGTGTTCGATCATCGTTCTAAACATTCGAAAAAGAAACTGCGAAACCGAAGCGAGTACCGTGTTCCCGCGTGCGAAAGAACGAATCTTCCGCACCGTCCGTCGATACCGCGATAAACGAAGAGTCCGAGAAGCCCAGTCGTGGATTACATCGAAAAGAAACGGAGACACG
The DNA here is from genome assembly GCA_964017025.1 of Stenichneumon culpator. Lineage (NCBI taxonomy): Eukaryota > Metazoa > Arthropoda > Insecta > Hymenoptera > Ichneumonidae > Stenichneumon > Stenichneumon culpator. The sequence continues at coordinate 9,626,475 of OZ024779.1, read as the reverse complement.
GCCGCGCTGCCCAAGTTTCCGTAACCCAGTTCTAGAAGTCTCCGCTGTGTGGCGCTAGTGCGAACGGGACTCGAGAATAATTCAACCGAGATAGCTCCGCTCTCTCGGAAGGAAGAAGCAGAAGAGTGGATACTTTCTCGATCGGTTATACACGCGTGTATATTCGAACTAGCCGTTGCAGCGCTGTTCGAATCATCGTCACGAAATCTCGCAAGATTCATCAAAAAATATATATTCTAAGGTTTATCGTACAAAAGTACGAGAAAATCGAAAGCATTTCGAAGAGATCGAAGCTCCGGGAGGGTTGAAGAGTCTCAGAGGCTCTCGTTCGCTCGTCCCCCCACTCCGCTGATTCGGGCCGCCCGACGGGGGTAAAGGCGTGCGTGAGTGAGACGCCGAGAGGAGTCGAGAACGGATTCTCCTCGTCGAGTCCCTCGGAGCCGCTCCGTGAGAGAGTCAGTGCGCGACTCGCTCGTTCGCCGACACGTCCGAGTCTTACAAACGGTTTTTCCTGTTTTTTCCAATTTTTTTACGAAAAAAAAATTAAAACTCGATGAAAAAATAAAACATAAAAAAACGCACGACGCAACGGTATCGGTGCTTCGTAGAGAATAATGCTGCCGGTGACACTGACGAGTCGTGAATTTTCGTGCGGTGCGAAAACTACGATAGAATTTTGTTGATCAAACGAAATTCTCGTTCTCGATCGGTCCGTTTGGGGATAGATCGACGAATTTAAAACAGCGAAAATAAACACAACCGTACGTTCGAATCACGTGCGTTGACAACTCGAAAAAAAAAAGAATCAACGACGAACCTTGTTGCGGAGGATTTTGCCACAGTTTGCCGGATTATTGGAATATAAAGTGTTTCTTTTTTTCTTCATTATTATTATCTTTTTTTTGCTACTGCTACGTTTACAAAAGTGATTAAAGTGTCGAAGAATATAATCGCCGATAGTGATTCAGAGAGAGAAAAGAAATAATTTCAGTTATTTTCTTTTTTTTTTTTTTGTTGCCTCGAGTGTTATATTTTGTCGTCGGGAATTCGAGCCAACGATCACTGGGGAGACTTGGATTTTTCCTCGGATTCGAATCGTAACGCGAGAGTGTTATTTTTTTTTACAATTTTTTTTTTTTTCTCGTAGAGGAAAAAGATAAGTTTTCGGGTCGACTTATGGCTATGCAGCGACGGGGATTCGCGTCGAGGAGGTAACAAACCGCTCACCCCCGCGGGTACGGTACGAATAGATCTGTGAGAGTGCGACGACAAAGTGCGTACACGCTCGCCTCCGTAACCGGCGCGTGTATGTAAACATCGAAGGCGGTTAGCTATTAAGCACCCCCAGTGTAACAACATGTGGACCACGATTCTCGTGTGGACGGCCGCCGTCGTGCTCCTACCCTCACCACGAGCCGTAAGTTGTTATTATTATTACGTTGACTTTTGTATCAAGCTCCGAGAACGCCGTTCGTCGGACAAAACAATTTACCGAAAATAAAACCCTACCTTACCGAACTCGTGCAGAAAATTTCTGGGACGAAAAAGAGACGTTAAATAAATAATGTAAACCGATATTCAGAGTACTTCGTAGAGCGCAGAGACCTCGAGTCCACCGCACGATTTAAAAATCAATTCTAGACGTAGGATTATTTTTTAATTTCTATTTTATGTTCTTCTTTTTTTCGAAAAAAATTACTTTAGCTTTGTCGAGATGAAAGCTTGTGGCGGCTTCGCGGCAAGAATTTCGCGCAGACTCGCGCCAGGCGTGTTCGGGTAGTTCGCCGGTTTATTTTCACGGAGAACTGTACTTCCCGATTCGAACAATAAGCACTTTGAACCGAGTCTTTAGCGCGCCGCTCCTCCTCAACGACACGTTTGTGGCACACACGAGCGTGCTCTCCGCCCTGCCTCTCGTCTCCACTCGTTAACTCGGGCATTTAATTCGCGCTAACAGATTCGATCTATCAGTCGAGACTAAACTAATTACCGACAGAGTAAAGGGGGTGGGGCGAGGGGGGGAGGAAGGTTACTAACTCTCGTAAGACACTTCGTCGTCGTCACCGATGTATACATTACTGTATCGTTCGCTCGTACGACAATCGACTCGTCGACAACCTTCCGTTATCGACGGTGTCAAAAGAAAAAAGAATTAAATACCATTAAAAGAAATGTACTGTCAAAAACTTAATCCGCCATAAAAAAAAAAACTTATATGTGTATATATTTATTAACAGTTTCATTGTTCAAAGAGAAATGAGAAAAGGTAAAATCAGATTCATTCAAGAATTCGTTGTCCCGACCTTCGACTCTGTTTCCGATGAATGATTACGATGTTTGGTCCGGAATCAAAGTCGGTTCAGTCAGTCAGGCGTAAGCGTAGTACGGCACCTCCGGTTCGTTCTACTACGCCGGAATAAGCCGAGCGGTCTATTGTGCCTATAGTTATTGTGGATATACAACTCCTGCGATGACTGCGACTACGGCGACGATGATGATGAGAGAACTCTCTGGCTCGGAGCATTAGTGCGCTAAAGAGCCGCGCGAGCGGCGCACCAGTCAGTCGGTCGGGCTGTCACGCTCGAGGGAGATCGACGCCACTTTGGAACGGAATTGGACGTTACGAGAGTCTAAGGGCGCCACCGTTGTACTCTGCGCGAGGGAAATATCGTCAACAAGACTCTCCCGGTTCTCCTATTAATTCTTTCTTTACCGACCGCGCAATATTTATCCTTACGAGAATTTTTTCATGAATTTTCATTTCTCAATATAACAATGATGAATTTATGCGCAGTAAAGTCGCTAGTGAAGCATCTCGTCCACAAAGGTACGCGATACTTTTCTGGTTAGTTTTACAAGGAAAAAAGATGCATTTTTTACAAAAATGTTTATTAATCTTTATTGTAACTTGAATTCTTTAATTTTTCTTTTAATACTTGAACAAGCGTGACAAAATTAGTCCGGACATAAGAAACGTTTCTCGGGAGAGTCAAAGCTTTGTCGGAGAGGTTTAACTTCCTCCACGGGAGATACAATTTGTCGCCTCCTTTTCCGTCCAGTCGCGTTGCGTGCGGGTCTCTTCGTTCGTATAACCGAACGGAGAACCCTCCGGGGTTTGCTTTTTCCCGACCAAAGCCCCGCGATGGGCCGAGACACGACGATCCAGCGACGACGACCGAACACTCGGGATTCACACAAAACACAACTCTAAATCCGGAGGGCACTCTTTTAGAATCGTCTAGCGGGGTCCTCTCTCGCGTCTCCTCGGTTCTCGCTTCCTCGGCTCTCGCTCGGATCTTTGTCTTTATCCATCTTCCGTGTTTCAAGATCATCGCGCGAACGTGCAACTGAGCGCACATGTATTTACGGTGTGTATCCAGTGGACTCGAGCTGTACGCCTCGACGATGTCCCTTGCCGTCTTACTTAGTCACTTACCGACGACGCTGATGCGCCCGGCATCCTCGGGCCCGTCACCGCACTCTCCAACTACAAAGTCACGAACTTTGCAAACCACTTTTTTTCAAACGGTTTTCCAGCCCTCACAATATTTAGCGTTAAAAAAAAACTTTCTTTCGACGCCTTTGCATCATTATTATTAAAGATCGATTTTCGAAATTTCTACATTAGCAATAGTAAAATATCTGTAACATTCGTTTTTTATTATTTTTCGCGTTCAGAATTTTATTTCATCGCCGGTATTTAAAAAATCGCGACATAAACAAAAACGGAGGACGTTCCTCGGACCTGGAGAATAGTCGCATCGGCGCGGGGGTGTCGGGGTTTGTGCTCGTCGGACGTTAAAGCTCCCGTCCCGAAAATCGCTTATGACGAAATAGCCGTCGGTCCGTAAATAAGCGGGAGGCCATTGCTATCCAGGAATAGAACTCGCCGCGCCAAAACTGAATTCTCCATCGAGTAAAATTATATATATGTATACACACATCTTCGGGCTCTCTCTTTTGCGATATTGCATCCTCCTTCGTTCGCCATTACTCTCGACGTGCCATCTTCTTCTTAACATTTTTCTTTTCTCCTCTTCATTTCTTTCTCTCCTACAATCGTTTCTCGGCCTCTGTGCGCGCTCGTCGTCTACTTGACGCGCCCGCCGTTGCGCCTCTCTGCATTTACGAGGTAACGGTGCACCCCGGCTCCGCGCAACGAGCCTCGACGTCGCCGACGTCGACTCCTTTACCCTTGTACCTCCCCCCTCCGGCCCGGCGTATATACACTCCGTGTTTCGTCTGCGCTCATCCACGGCGCGTCCGGTTAATAATACTTTTTTAGCGCACTCGGAAGAACCCTCTTCGACCTCCCGAAAAAAGAAACCGTAAAAAAATAATGTAAACCGCCTCGATCCACCGGATCTTAATAATCCGACTCGCCGGTACGAGGAAACCGAGTTTCGATTGTTTTCGCATCCCGGGCACCGGGATTCCGCGTACGCATTTTCCCGACTCCGCTAATTCGTTATTCTCTCTAAGCCCTTCGTGCTCGAACTTCGTAAACAGACGGACACGGAACCCGGAAGGTGCGTGACTTCCGGCCCTTCCGAAGATAATTGTCTCAATTCCTTCGACTCCGATTGTCAAATCGTCGCTTCGTCTTTATATTTTTTCACTATAATAATAATAATAATTATTATTATTAGCATTAACTATTATCATAATATTAATAATAATATTTCTTATTATTATGCTTATTATTATACATGAAAAAAAATAATAACACGGGAGATGTTCTTATTTTATATTGTTCTTCGAAGATTGAACGTAGAGTCTTGGACCGTTGAGGCAACAAATGTAAGTAAATGGAGTGCGGTCTCGGCAACAATGTTACCGTTTGGCATTATGCTCGGTCATTGACGGTTAGCGGTGGGAAAGCCGTGAGAGAGCCTCGCGCGACGGGGGTCGAGGCCAGAAGCGACGTCGCGACGTTACGCCGGTGTACAGCGGCGTCAAAGATCGCGGTAGTGAGGGAAAGGGTTGACGCACCGCGGAGAACGCGACTGATCTCTCGCGCGCGCAGGGGGGGATGTTCGGGAGCTAATTGGAACGGGCCAAGTCTCGAAGCCAGGTGATGCCTGCAGAAGTATTCAGCATTGCTCTTAACTTGTTCATTCCGCGAGGCAGTTAGAGTCCCTCTGTGAAATAGCTTCTCGCTTTCGCCTGTGAGAACAAACGCTTTGCAACTATTACGCTGTAACAATCGCCCGAGACATCAGACACGTCTAGCCGGAGCTCTTACGTTACGTGCATTACACGATTTTAAACGCCGGCTTCTTAATCAGTTCTGCCCTCACTTTTGCTCCTTGAAGAACAATTAACTTCAGTTGTTTTTTTTTTACTTTTATTTGTTTATCATTAAAGTTATTTCTTTATTTATCATAACATTTACTTATTTAACTCTATCGTCAAAATTCATTAATTTTTGTTTCAAGTCATTTAAAATTGTATTTCATTAAATGTTTATGTCCGATTATTGGCCAATCGGCGAACTCGTTGGATGCAAATAAAAAATTGATATTCGATTTGTCCAAGATTCCATAAGAGTCGGAGCAATTCGACCGCTTTTTGGGAGGAATATTTTTTGTCTCACTGTCCCGGAGAGCCCGATACTTGGCGCACGTGTGCAAAAAGCTTACGGTTTACCACGTGCTGGTGAGCTCCCGTCTCGGTGACAAGGAGGCGACTCCCGTCGTGGGGAATATTCGCGGTCTGTACAGTTCATTTCGGTAACAGCCCGCGGTTATATAGACCGTACGGCGTTGAATGTCGCAGGGGTGCGCAGCGCGAATCTGGCACGTCTGTCGTTCCTTTTTTTTTTCTTTTTTTTTTCTCTTCCTGTTTTTCGCGTGTCGGAGAGAGACTCGAGTACAGCACACACGGGAGACGACCCACCGGCCATACGAAATCGCGCGAACGTTTTCCGTCCCGCACATCTGTCGCGTACGCGACTGTTATAGCGGTAGGCGTTATATATTAAAAGGGTAGCTCCCCCCCCCCCCTCTCGACTCTCTTCAGTCCCGTTGATCCGATGACGAAATCCCAACGAGACGAGATCCGAGCAGGATCGTGCCTGTTCTCTCGACACGTGTGCCCAAAAGATCCTCCTTTTTATTTTATTTCAAAAGTTTTTATTACACGAAATTACAGCACAGGGAATTTGTCTCGACGGCGAAAAGAATTTGCCACTTTGAATATTTGACTCCGTTCGCTTGAGTGGAAGAGTGGGTCGAAAAATTGTGAAAAAAATCACGGAGAGATCTTAACGAAGTGAACAAAGAAATTTTAATTGACTACTTCGGCATTGTTGTAAATATGTGGATTCATTTTTATTTTCTTATTTTGTATGGTTTTCTATATTCGGTATTTGTTTCTGTTTTCAGGTAAACGCCTCGGGCGTTTTCGAGCTGAGGTTAAAGTCGTTCGTCAACGAGTACGGCAAGGACAGCCTCGGGAATTGTTGCTCGGGCAGCACCTCCCGCACAGGCGAATGCTCCGGCGTGTGCAAGACCCGATTCAGGGTGTGCCTCAAGCAGTACCAAGTTAAAATCGACACGACAACACCGTGCACCTACGGTGACGTCGTCACTCCGGTGCTCGGCGAGAATGTCGTAAATCTGAGTCCCAACGTCGCCCTACCGAGCTTCACCAATCCCATCAGATTTCCGTTCGACTTTACGTGGCCGGTGAGTGACAATTTTTTATTTTCTTTATTATTGATAATTATTATTTTTTATACATTTTTTTTTTTTTTTTCATTTTTCTACGACGATAAGCAAAACGACATTCGGTCGGATGCCACGCGCCTCGAGATCCTCGGAGACAAAGAGACTCGGCCACGAAACGGCGACAGATGGTCGCGAGCGAGATAGAAATATATATGTATTAAAGGAGAGACTCGGCTTAGCCGGAGCACTTGTCCGTCCCTCCTGCCGGTGCGGCTAGCATCTCCGGCTCTTCGGCTGTTCGGGTACATGCACCGCGTGTGCATCCCTCGCGCGTCAGTGAGAGAAGCTCGCTTCTTTCTGCTCTCGAGTGTCGAGCGAAGCAGCAGCCCGCCCGGCTTCGCCGCCACGGTGGCAGATGGCTTCGTTGTTTGTGCGTCCTCCGAGCACCGAACGAGATCGAGAATGTGATTAAAAATTATTATTATCTTTTTTTTTTCTCTCTATACCGCGAAGAGATATTTTCGAACGTGACGAATTCAATAAATCCTGCTGAAATTCCAATAAATGTTATTGCAATTCCAGTAAGCATTAATGCAATTCCAATAAATATTACAGCAAGTATTCGAACTCCGGTGAATATAACTGCAATTCCAACAATCGTAAGCTCTACCGATCAACTTTCTTGCTTTGACTTTTGTGACTAAAAAAAAAAAAAGGAAGTCGAAACCTCAAATTATCTCGCGGCCGAAATTTACCGACCCATATGGTCCCGTCGGGTTCGGCGCAGCTCTTTTCCTCGAGCCGCACGTTCGCTCATTTAATTTCTCTGAACGTTGTGTATCGGCCAATATTACAGGAGAGCAAAGAATTCTATACCGAGAAGCGGCGTTCGTCTCGCTCCCTCCTCGTTTCCGAGCCACCTCCCGTTTGATGTGCGGCACGAGTTTCGCAGCGCGAGCGAGAGAGCGCCGGCCGAGAGGGCCAAAAAGCAAGAGAGATTCGTGGGCTTCGATTCTCGTTCTCGGAAGCGAGACGAGAGACCAGCCGCCGCGCTGCGCTCGCCCGCCCGACTAGACCACATGGTCGTCCTCTCTCACGATATACAACACCGGGCAGAGCCGAAGAGACCAAACGCTCGCGCGCAAACAACACGTAACAGAAATGAAACTGTCGGAGGGCCAAATTGAGAGAGCGAGAGGGGGCTTTCCGACCTGAGATTACTATGGAGAGGGTTACCGCGAGATTACCGGGCTTCGATATTTCAAACGTCTCAGTTCGAGTCCAGAAAAAAATGGCAATAAAAAACCCAAAAAAAATTATAATCATAAAAAAAAAGTCTCCGCGGTCAAAAATGGGTTTCGGAGGGATAAACATGCCCATCGCGAGAATCGGAGGCCCCCCAATGTATTTTGATCTGCAGTAATAATGACATGTAATCTAATTGTTTATATAATTTAATTGGGTGCAGAAAGTAATAATAATAAATAGTCTCTTAGGACAAAAATGGGCTTCGGAGGGATAAACGCGCCCGTCGAGGGAATCTCGAGAACCGGGAAAGTATCATTTAATCTGCAGTAATAATGGCGTATAATCTAATTGCGTATTATGCGCGCGGATGGAGAACGTCTTCGGACGCACAAGGCCGCGGCGCGGACTCGGCGAAGACCGTGCGTGCGCGCGCGCGCGCACACGGACGAGCGTTATGCGCGGGGAACACAGGCGCTCTCTCATATCGATGGTGGAGAATTACGCGAGAGCCGGAGAACGAGACAACTCCGCGGGCGTCTGTCCCGCGGCCGCGGTGATACCGCGTAACAACTGTGTGTATAGGCGTTTAAAAACCCCCCCCTCGTCGCAAATCCGAGCGACGATTCTCGGCTCGGTAATTGGTTTACACGCACGCCTCTGTGCAAAGTCGCTAACGCGATCACCCTCTGCCCTCTGCACTCTCGAAACGTGACGAAGTAAATTACTTTGTTTTTACCATTTGTCTTTCCCTATATATTCGTTATAAAAAAAAAATCAATTTAATAAGAAGAAACATTGAAAAACAAAAGTAAAGAATTTTGGACTGATTTTTATTCGGTAGTTGGCAAAAAAGAAAAACATATTATCCGATACTTTATTGTATAATGTAATGCATAATAATACAACAAATGTATTTAACTTATTTTCTATTATTACACATTACTGTTATACATTTATATTATTGGAACCTAAAAAAAAATCATACAAAATAGGGAAATTAAATATTTAGGGTTAAAAAGGGCGAAAAAAAAATTGGGAGGAGAGTAGCTGAGAGCGGGACGGAACGAGTCCGCTCCACCCCCGGGTAATTTATGCTAAACGTTTCGCGAAGAGTTGCGCATCGCTCGGCAGCCATTCATCCGTTCGCGTCGTCGGCCCGGGCTCTGTCCATAGAGTGTACAGTACAACACACGTAGCGGATAGCAGATAGTCCTCGGACTCCTTTCGTCCCTTTCTTTCGTTCGTATTCCACGAGAGTCTCCCGTGCGCGTTCCTTGTTTCTCCGCCGCTTCTTATTCTCCTTCTCGTCTGGGACGCGAATCACGCAGGTTTTCGGCCGTGGGACCCGAGAAGACCGAACGGCAGCGGCTTCCTTCGTCTTGGGCACCTCCTGCGCGCTCCGCCCGCCTCACCTGCCTGCTGCACGCACACACACACACCAACGTGCACACAAACATCGCGACTGACAACCCACCCGGCTGTCTTGGCCACGACGGAACGAGCAATCGGTACGGACGGGTCCAAAGGATTTCGCCGGCGAGAACTATGAGTTCCGGTCAAGCGATGAAAACGAGATCCGTAGAAAAAAATAAATAAAATAAAACACTGGGATCCAATTAATATTTTTGGATAGTTCGAATTCTCCACCAGTCAGAGGAATTCTTTAAGCGATATAATCTTTTTCTATAATTTTTTATCATTTTTATTTCGCTGTAAAGGATCCGATATAAAAATCACTGAAAGACGGAAGGAGAAGAAGACGGTCATTCTTTGTAGAGGCGTTTGCGAAATACTAAAATTATTGGGTGGCACTTGTATAGCGAAAAAAGAGCGGAGACGCATATTCGCGCATATTCGGTTTTGCGCATGCGCGAACGCATAAATCTTGCGGTTTCGTCGGGCTAGTTGTAGCTGTGTGTTTACGAGTCCCGGCGGTTTATTTCTATTCTGGAATCGAATCGAGTCGACGACGCGTGAATGGGATGTACGTATTAGCCGGGTTAGTTTTTTCTTCGTTCTTTTTTTTTTTCTTCTTTTTTTCTCCCCTCAATCCACCGTGTTCCACGGTGTCCCGTCCCTCGGGCTATCAACCAGTCGTCACGCGGTGTACGAGATCGCTTCGACGCTTCCCGACGGGGAATCGAACGAGCTTGCAGACGAGCGGTGGCGTAGATGAAGAGGGACGACGCGGAGGAAGAAGTCGAAGAAGAAGATTAAGTATACTCGCTGCCGGGGAAAGAAAGCGAGAGCAATGGGAGCCAATAATGGAGAAACGGGTTCGCAGCCCCGGGGCGAGGATCCGCGAGAAGACGAGGCGCCGACTGCCTCGTGAACCGCTTAACTTTCGCCTCTGGTCACTCGGCGAAAATATATATCTAAAAAAAAAAAAAAATTAAAATTGGAAAAAGATTATGCTAGATTTTTAAAAATATTTTATGTGGACGGTGAAACTAAAAAAATCGGGTCAATTTGCCATACCTGCGAGGGAAGTGTATCGAAAACGGGAGCGTATTCCCCGCGGGCGCGACACACGTGTTTCGTTCGGGTCTTCGGTTATACATAAGTACAGTAAGGAGAACATCAGCTGATAGCCCCGAGCGAGACTCCTCTATATTGGTCTCCTATCTGTTCTAATCTCCATTCATCCGCTCCGCACTATGTCGTTCGATACATTAAATAAAAGTAAAGTAAAAAATTCCCATTGATGGTAACATTTCTTTAATTTCAATTTTGCTTTAAAAAACAATATTTTTCAATTTTCTCCCGTCACATTGAAAATTTTCAATTTTCATTTAGCCCACTACGAAATACTCGGTTGAATTTCATAGAGGAGCGAGATATATTTTTTTTTTTTTAGACCGTAATCCAAACAGAAATATGTTCGATTATAATAAATTTCGTTAGTCTGAAAACCCTGAGTGGTAACTCATCTCATCTGAAGGAATTGAAAATAGAATTTTCTGACGTCCAAAAAAAAAAAGAAAAAACTCTAAGTAGAAGAAGGATTAAAAGAAGCGTGGCAAAAGCTCTTCCGCCCGATTGTGTTTACACCGAAATATCTAGGCTCGGGGCGGCCAAGAGCGAGCAAAGAGAGTCTCCCGTTTGACGTGGCTTTGCGGTGAGCAGCCGCAAACCTCGGCCGTCGACAGCTTTGATCTTTCGGCTTTCGTACGGTTAACGCGGAAAATCTCTCGTCGGAGATTATTATTATTATTTGTAATTAATTCGTCGACCAATCGGGAGGAAAAAGAATTGATTGAATCGGGAGCCGACAATAGCTCGAGTGCGAGGAGAGTGGAATTGATGCGATAATCGCAATGGGAACGGTCCGTGTAGTAGGAAGCGGAAATAGTGAATATAACCCGGCTGTCGCCGCGGAGAGGGGGGAGGGAGCAGCAGTAGAGCGCCATACTGGTGAGAATATAATCGAGAGAGTGAACCGGTGCGGCTCGGCATTCGCACATTTTGTGCTCCAACACCGGCTGGAGAAGAGGCTGATCAACACCGACACCCGACAACTCTGCGTCCGGTTTTCGCTCCTTCCTACTCTCTCTCCTGTCTCCCTCTCTTTCCCGGGCCAGACAGCCTTTAACAGCCGATCGTTCTACGACGATTAATACCTTCTTATTTCCCGCGTCCAACACGCTAACTCGAGCAAGCCGCACCGGAGGCAAATTGATAACAATAAATAAATCGCTATAACAAAAAAAATCATATTTTTGAGCTCAGAGTTTAAACACATTAAAAATAATATAGTATAGATATATAATATTAATTATAATAAAACTAATACAAGCAAAAACATTTCAAATTGAAACAAAAAAAACTATTTTCAAGTACGAAACTTGACTTTTTGAATGTTCAAAGAACTAAATTTTTTTCGAAAACAATATACATGAAAATTATCGTTTCGGAAACGACTGATTCGTCTTCGACAAAGAGCCACATTTTTTGTTGCTTAATTCGGCAAAATAAACAACAAAAAAATCATCGGATGATTATGCCGGAGGCATGAGAATGTGTGCAGGGATAATACGGCACACGTGCTCGCTATAGCGAGTCAGACATAAAGGTAGACCGAGACGACGACGTGAGTGCAGATAGAACGACGGAGAGAAGAGAGGAGCGGAGAGAGGAGAGGGAGGCGAGAGAAGGTGGAGGTATGCCTGCGAAGCCGTGGGAACCGACTCCCGAGCGGTCGCTTCGTCTCCTACTCACTCGCGTGCCCGCACCTATACCCTCGTTCTCTCCTCCTCCCTCCTTTTCATCGTCCGTACCAACCTCCCCCAAACCCCTCCGCGGCCGATCCACTCCTCATCCCCCCGTACGCGATATAGATATACTATATTTATATGTACCTTTTTCATTTCTTTGCTTCGTTTTTTTTTTTTAATCTCTCTCTGGCTCATCGCCTCCTTCAGGTATAAGCCAGAGAGAGAAGGACGAGAGAAACACTGCCAGCCGAACCTTTATGCGCACGGCCTCATCGTCTATCTTCCATCTTTATTTATCTTTCGCGCTCACCCAAACACACCCAACATTGTTACCGCTCGCGAATGCCGCTGCTTTTTCAACTTTTTACTTCTCTTCACTATATATATATATATATATATATATATATATATATATATATATATATATATATACTTGCAGCATATATATGTATGTATGTGAATATATATATATGGGCTGTGGAGTGGAGCGGCTCAATTCCAATCCCCCGCAATAAATTAGCGGGCGATCACGGTGGCATTTGTCTCCCCGGCAATTTATATCTCTCCACTTTGCCTCTTCGGTTCTTTCTATTCCTCGGGCACGTTAGCGAAGCCGCGAAAAGTTTTGCAGGTACGACTCGGCCGGAGACACACTGCTCGTGCGCGTACAAGATATTTATGTCTTTCCGTGTGCGTGTGTGTGTGTGTGTGCGAGTGGGAGCTACCTAGGCCCGCGGGACTACATCGCCGAGGCGTCCTTGCCCGCGAGAAAAGGGCGGCTCGGGAGTCTCAGCTTCTTTCTTTGTTTCTTTCTTCAGCGGTTTCTTTCCTGTTCCATCGAGATCGAAGCTCCTCTCTCGCCTTACCGTTCAATCTACACCCCGTTTCTTCTCTTTCTCTGCTTTATCGTTTATTTCGCGAGAGATTTTTCTCAGCCTCCCGAGAGCGGTCCAGGAGGAATCCATTGGGGAGGGGGGGAGGCAAGCCGGGAGAAAGAAACGATCAACGATCTTCCGCCCGCTGGCTTACACCGATCGCTTACCTGCTCCGGGCGAATCTCACTCGAGTTCGTGCCTCGAGGCCAAATTTTTTTTTTTCTTCTTTCTATCGTTTTAACCTCCCTCGAGATCTCTATGCTCCGTCTTACTCATCACGCCACGGAGGAGATAGCCTCGGCACGCGAAGAAAAAGCACTCGCGAGAGCCCGGGCGGGGGGGAAGTTAAATTGTATTGCGCCGGTTGCTACCGAAATCTTGGAATGAATTATACAGCAATTTGTGTATTTTAATAACGGTCGGAGGTGAAAACATTATTGATGGCTTATAATTTACGTTTGACCTTTTTGGGAAGAGGAGAAAAAAATTGGAAATGGACCTCAAAAAAAAAAAAAAAAAACACTAGCGAGCCTCGCGCCCGAAAAATATAAACATAGTATGATATTAAAATACAAAAATATTATAATATTTCAATGTTACGACATTGAAAATATTACAGTGTTAAAATATTTCGTAGTACGAAAAAAAAATGTTGCACGAAATTTAACTGTCCGTGCCTCGATGCGACGCAATTACACACGGATTGATAGCTCGGCGCAGCGGCGAGATCGTGTCAATAATGCGTAGCGTCGTTGCATCGGGAATCACCGGACGTTAGCCGTAACGACGGTCGTGTATGTGCGACTCGTTCCGCAGCCGGCGTATTTCCACCAGTTTTCCCCGGGAGTATTATGATACGCGAGAGACTGCGACCGCGGATATAAACATTTATTATTCAGCGTACGTAACGGGGCCGTGTGTGTCGCCGATTGGGTATACGTACCGGCGTTAATAATTAAAAGTATGCAGTTACCGAGCGACGGGCATTTATTCTAATAACACGGACGCCATGCGCATAGAGCCACACCGGGCAGCATTACCCGCTGCAGTAATTGTTAATGATCGCTGTACGGCGCGTGTTGCAAATGCGCAAAAAAAAAAGAAGAAAAAAAAAATAACAACTCAGCACGATCATTTTTTGTGCCGACCGTTTATTTATTTTTTTTTTTACTGGTCGCGTAGCAGCCGACTGTCGGTATCGTGTCAATCAGTGTATAATAAAAAAATCTCGGTGGATTACGAGCCCGAGGCTTACTTATCTGATAAATGGTCGCTCGCGATGATATTTACGAGTTATAACACTTTGTAAATAATAGATTAATTGTATACGTTTTTTTTCCCCATTTTATTATTATTATTATTTTTTCACTGTACTCTTGCATAGTTGTTCCGTCCGTCGACGGGTGAGCACAAGTGCCCCGCGCATGCCGTCACACGACGTGCGTGTCTGGATTCCGGTGCACGCGTGCTTTCCGAGGAGCCCCGAGAGAGGCATATGCCGGGGGAACACGTGTCGAACGGGCGAGCGCACGCGTTTGCGTTTCCCGCAGACTTCCCTCGAGGGGATTTTTTTTTTCCTGCACGAATGACGGATGATTTATGTCCGGTTGCACATAGTTGAGGAAGTCAACCCCTCGCGCAGGGGCATTCTCGCGAGCCTCCCCTCCAACTTACGCGCGGTTGAACTAACCCTTACGCAATTTCCTGACGCTCCAACCACCTCGAGACTCTCCCCCTATGCGCCCTGATCGGATACTCACGAAACTAGTCTGTTGTCGAGTTTCCGCGTTTCTGAACACCCCTACTAAAAATAAGGGCCTTTTAATTCATATTTTTTTTTATTATAATTTTCTTATTTTTTTCGTACAATTAAACTTAAATATTTGACCTGCAATTTTCAACTCAATTCTAATATTTCAATTAATTAATTCAATATTTTGTTATGTGAATTTAATAATAATTGTAATTCGTTAAAAATCACCTAATCTTTCTTGCGCATAGCGACCGAAAGGGAATCGGGATGGCAACCCGTTTATTTATCTATTTTTTTTTTTTCGCATTATCCAACCCGAAAACTCGCACGCCAATAGCCAGGTGCTCGGCGCGCGTGCGCGATCCACGTCGCTCCGGGGCCCGGTGGTTCGGTGCCTCGACACTTTAATTCATAATTAATTGCGTAACGTGCCCTCAGAGTCTGTATCGGTGCACCGCTAACGACGGTGCGCGGTTGCGGCAGCTGTCCCCGAGCGTCGCGTTTTGAATACCGAAACTCCGCCCGATCGTGACGAAGCGGAAAACCATTAAAGTTATCTCTGCAGTTTTTTTTTTATTTCAAATTTTTTTTTTTTTTGCATTTTTAATAATCGATAACGCGACCGACGAGCAGGTTGAATCCTCTCTCGTGCCAGCGAACTATCTGTAAGCTCTGCCCGACCCCATCTGATCGATCGACCCTCGTACATTTTTTTCATCCGCGATTTCTTTTTATTTCAATTTATTATTATTTTTAAAACGATTCCTCCGACCTCGTCGGCGATCGCGATCTGACATTGAAATTTTTATTTTTTATTCAGCTCTCCCTATCTCCCGCGATCGTTTCGTGTCCGCATGCCAGTCATAAACCTTCCCACAAGATATAATGTACATACATATTATTCGTTTAATATTTTTTTTTAACGTGATCCACATTCGTTACTAATCGGATTCTTTTTTCCGTTTTCTTGCAGGGCACGTTCTCGCTTATCGTCGAGGCGTATCACGACGCGGACAACACGACGCATCATGCAGCCGGTAAGTTTCATATATATTTTTTTTTACTCCGCTTTTCCGAGGCCCTCGTAATATCGGCGTATCTGGCGCTCGCGAGAGTCGAGATAGAGTCGGTAAATTATATCTCGAGAGATGGACGGGAAAGAGACCTGGGCTCGATCCGCTATCGTATATACGAAAAATGCTCTTCTCGTTATATACCTACTCTATACGGGATGTACGGGCCAGGGCATGTGCAAGCCAGCTGGGTGTGAGGCGATGCCTCGGGTCCGGCCAACAGGAGACAGCCAAGAAGCCACTTCCGCCCGGAGCCACCATCCACCGTCTTCCTCCCTGCCGCCTCACTCACCAAACCGACCGGCGACATTCACCAGATACGATACCCCACTATACCTTACCCGTCATCCGTCCTTTCATTCACCACCGACAACCCTGTCGACTCGCTTTTGTCTTATTTTTTTTTATTATTTTTTTTTATACACAGTGTAACCCGTAACACGATACACACAAAACACGGCCCTCTTACCGGCTCTCCCCACCTACGAATCTTTTTCTTTCCACCGACTCTCATTCGAACCGTCCGATTTCATTTTCTTCATTTACTTTTTTTCCTCACAGAAACGACATTAATTAATTCATTTTTATTTCTCAGTTTCAACATTTTTTGTAACACACGGCTTA
Organism: Stenichneumon culpator; assembly: GCA_964017025.1. Classification (NCBI taxonomy): domain Eukaryota; kingdom Metazoa; phylum Arthropoda; class Insecta; order Hymenoptera; family Ichneumonidae; genus Stenichneumon; species Stenichneumon culpator. The sequence continues at coordinate 9,610,017 of OZ024779.1, read as the reverse complement.
CCCTTTCGTAGAAAAGTTTGTCGATTCTCGACACTGCGATTCGATCGTGTTTCATCGAAAGCCAAAGAAGTAAATTTCTTTTCTTCAATTTGCTTGAAATTTTGTTTTTGTTTTTTAAAATACTTTAATATCATTGAGTAATTGGTGAGCGCACGGCGCGTCGAGGGAGCATACGGTCGAGCTGGAAGTCTCGGAGTCAGTGAGTAGCAGAAGGAAGCGGCGAAGCGGTATGAGGCGGAGAGGCACTAGTGTTTCCTTCCTGTGTAACCGTATAGTATCCACCTTCCACACCACACAACCGGGGTAACTCGACACCCCTCCTTCTTTTTTTTCTTCCTCCGCCTCTTCTTCTACTACTCGTGTACACGGGCGAAAAGGTAGAATGGACGAGTCCTATTCTGTGTACACCTAGCATTGTGTATCGTATACCCAACCCTGTACATACGGCGAGCGTTGCACCTCGCTAAGGCTCTCGCGAGAATCTTACGTGCGACGAACTCCCGACACGCTCTTTAATTTTATCGCTCGACCATGTTTCTTTTTTTTTTTTATACCAAACCCAACTTTATTGCCAGTATTTGTTTATATTAAAGTTTAACCCGAGACCGGACTCAGACTCTAAAAAAATTAATGTACAAAAATATTAGAACATTCATACAATATAAAATACATACAATACATACAATACATACAATATAAAATACATACAATAATAAATAACACTGAATTCGTCCCTCGGAATTTCGGGTACAATTAATTTTTCTCCTTTTCGCAAACTTCTGTTCATTTACCGTAAAAAGAAAAATTCGATTTACTTCTGAATCTCGGAAACTTTGTACAAAGGGCCGCACTTTGTCGTCTCGTGTCCTCTCCGACTTGTGTTTGCACTCCACGGTATCGCCGCGCGTGTCTCGCGCAGCATCGGCCCCGCCGGCAAAGAGCCATCCGCGGACTTCCACGAGTTTGCCGAGCCATTAACTCCTCCTCCGCCTCTCCTCTCTCATTTCTTCACCCCGGTCCTCTCCTAATTCTCTTTCTGCCAGTAGCGGAACTCCCCGCAGCTACCGATCCTCCAAACTCTCCGGGGGGGATGGACGAACAGACAACACACGCACGGTTGTACACATAAGCGACACTGTCACTCGCAGGAAGTCTCCTCTTTTTTTTTACGGGAGTCTGCGATCCCGAAAAAAAAAAAAAAATCTTCTATTTCTTCCTTGCCCGCTTACCGTGGATCCACCGGTCTCTTACACTCGTCTATATCCATCTATCTCGCGAGAAAGCTTTTATTACGCTTCCCACGTCGGGCGAACCGGCGCGGGCTCCTCCTTCGAAGGCTTCGGGCCAACTCTTATTTTTCTCTTCTTTTCTTCTTTTCTTCCACTTCTTTCCTCCATCCTTTTTATTTCCCGTCGTTATTCCCGTCTATTCGCATCTCACCCTCTCCCCTCCTCTCGCCCCGATCTTTCGCCACTACCGTTTTCCCGACGCTGCAATTCGGAATAGCGAGAGCTCTGCTGCTGGCTTCCGCGTCCGGTGAAAAGACGCTCGTTTCCCTCACTGCCGGAGTACCGTTGCTCGCCCATGCAATATCACCCTATAGTTATACACCTTCTCTACAACCCCATATATATATACATATATATGTATATTTTTATTTTTATTTATATATATATATATAGAAAAGTACAGAGTATATGTATAAAAAATATATGTATATTGTGTTATATTGCGGTACATATAAAGGTCATAACGACCGTGATGTACGAGAACGCGTTTCCGGCGAGACGACTGTGGTCTACACCGCGGCGTACGCGAGTAATTAATTACTCGTGGAATTCAACGGGTTAAGGAGAAGAGCAAAGGGGCGCCTTTGGGACAACGAAGAGAATGTCATTATCATTATTGTTAATATTATTATTAATATTAATAACGTTATTATTATTTAACGGGAGTGCGACGAGATAATTTGGTGTACATAATATAACGGACGTTGCCTCGGGAGCTCGTTCGTTCGTGTAGACACAGAAAGAGAGAGAGAGAGAGAGAGAGCGCCGGAGTGCACGCGGATCTTGCAACAACGTTGCCGCTTCCGGTCCGACGATTTTAATTAACGGCGCCCGAAGAGCAGCTCCATCCGAGGATCCAGGATGCTCGACCTCCCGACGGTGCCACGACGGGTCACGATGCACGATGACACTACATTTTCTCGCTTCCGCCCCCTGCCTCTCCATAGAGCCTCGGACATTCCAAGATAATTTTACAGTTAAACTTGTCAAAATTTTCTTAACACATAAAAAAATCTTAGAAAAGTATATATTTTTTTCAAAGTCTGTTTTTCTACGCGCATTCCTCCAAGGAGACTTTCCGTACCCGAAGCTAAATAGCAGTTAAAATTTTTAACCATTTTATACCGCACTCGTCCGGAAAGTTATCGGCGGCGCACGCGGACAACCTCGTCCGAAGCTTATCCATGCAGCGGCGAGGTCGTTGGAAGTGCACGGAGCCCTCCGCCGCGGAACAACGTAATATCCTCACGCGAGGCTCCGCGGCCCTGGCGAAACGAGCCCTTTATTGCCCGGTGCTCTCGGGATCCCTCGGATGCTGTTCCCGCCTGGCCGCTTCCTTTCTCAGGCCCACCCCCTTGCTACCACTACCAGCGCACCTTGCTCCCTGCTACCACGATTAATACTACGAGTCCTCCGGGGCCCCTGCGCCTCCTCCGCCCCGGGCCCTCGCGGGCTACACGCGTTCCCAAACGTGCCTCTCATGCACTACCTTCTACATATACTCCACATACGTACACATACATCCGCAGAGATGTACACGCGAAACTGTTGTATACCTGTTCTCTTCACTGGTACACCTGCGCGGCTCTCTACCTGGCTCGGGCTTCTCTCACTTTTCGCCCCCCTCCCTCCTCCGCCCCTCTTTTTATTTCTTCCGCTTATTCTTTTCACTTCGGGCTCTTTCTTTGCCGAAACGAGAGCGCGACTCTCCGTATCCCTTCTTCGCTCGCTCCGGGTGGAAGACGAAAATTGGCCTCTTCTTCCTCTGGCTCTCCGCACGAGACCAGGCAGTTTCGGGCGGGAGGAGGATGATGATGATGATGATGGTGATGATGATGGAAAAGTAAGGACTATGAGGGTCTCTCATTGAACTTAACCTAGTGACGAGTCGCGACGGCCCACGGAATACCCGGGGTACCGTTATCGGGACTGAGGAAGGAAGAAACGGAAGATCGACGAGGATTCCGGTGATACGGCGCGATTGACGGGACGGCAAGGTGGGAGATGGAACCCGAGGAGTTTGCACCTGCCGGGTAAACGGCTCGGTGCAACGAGACGAGTAAATTGGTCGATCGGCCCTCTGACCTCTTCTCGCTTGTTGTTTTGCAGTGGCGAAAAAAAAAAAATGGTAAAAATAAGACTGTGGGAACTGTGGAGGGTTTTGTTTTTTGGCGAAACTTTCGTTGCGATCGACTTCGGAGATAGGTGCGAGACGCGCAAATGACGTTGGCTTTCGAAACGGTCTTTGCCCTCTGTTTGTTGCGCCGAGGAGGAGGGGGGGGGGGGAAGAACCGCCGCATTGCGCCAGAAGCAACGATGACCGTAGAGGATGCTGGTCTTCTCTCCTTCCGAGCGCCCTTTAAATTCTCGTTAAGACCGCAGAATGGCTTCTTGGATGGGTACCGTGCGAGTACGAATATTGAGAGACCGGGGAGAGGGAGGGAAAATTTAATGCGTTCCTGCGGTCTAGTAGACTCGGAGCACGCATGCAACGTCTGATTTTTCTTCTTGTTTCCCTCATTTTGCGTCGGAGAGCGGCTAAAGGTCAATTTCCATGGCAATTTGCCCGAAGCTCAATTTCAATGAAGCTCGGTTTTCATCGCAATTAATCTAAAGTTCAGTTTCCATCGCGGTTCGCATGAACCCAGTTTCCATCGCGGATTGCCCGAAGTTCACTTTCCATAGCAATCGGCCCAGAGCTAAGTTTCCATCGCAAAGTACTCGAAACTTTCCACCAAACTCAGCCCGAAGCCAAGTCTCCGTCAACATTTTCGCAAACCTCTTCGCGATCGCTCAACTTTCGCGATAAGTTTCGAGTTCAGGTTCGCACTCAAGTGAGACACAAAGTCGAACGAACTACCGTTCTCGGTTTCTTCTCTGAGGCGCCTCGGAGTTGAGTTTTCGCGTAACGAAAACAATCGCCGATAATGGAGCGGGCGATTAGGATGATCGTTCGGAGTCGGATCCGCAGCGGCTGCAAAAACATCCGAGTCCCACGGCGCACGGTCCAGGGGGGGGCAAACCGTCAATCTCGACAAGCTCGCACGTTTTTCGTCAGGAAGAAGAGTCGTGGAAGAAAAGTAAGAACAAGATCGGAAACAACGTATATACATATATATATATATATATATATGTATATATATATGTATACACAGCCGAGGCTGAAAAGGGAGTTGGGCGACGTTCGAGGATGAGGGATGAGGAGAAACAAAAGGAATAACCCGTTTCGCCGATGGCGTGTCCCGGGATACTTAAAAAGTGCGGCGTCTTCCCAGAAGGGAAGTATAGCACGCGGGCCACTCCAGTCTCGGTCGGGCTTCTGCTGCTGTTTCTGCTACTCCTCCCGGCTCCGGCCGCGTCCTACCGCGAGGATGATGATGATGCGAGCCAACGAAATCCCGTCCTACGAAACGGGAGTCGAGAGAAACCGAGGAGGAAGAATATTCCACCTCTCTTCCACTCCCGCCGAACTAGAGACAACGCCGTCGCGCAGACCCCCTCATCCTCGAGATTCTTAACTCTCGAGTTAGCAACTAGGTACACTGCTCTCGTATTGCGATCTCTCTCTTCGGACCCTCGAGATTCGAGAACCTCCGAGAATAACGCTCGAGAAGGGAGGTTTTAACCATCGGCTGGTTTATCGGCTCCAACTCGAGAATCACGCCAACCGAGAGCTAATTGCGGATAACCTTTTTATTTCTTCTCTAACGGACAGCCGTTGTTTTCGGGTGATGGATAAAAAATTGACGAATCGGGGTAAACATCCTCCATTTGGCAGAGAATCTTTTCTGTTTATTTTTCAAAGTCCAAACCGAGGTTTCGTAGTTTTTGACCCTGGAATCGCACGTGGGTAAGGAGCATTCAGCTTCCGGGGCCTGTGATCGCTGAACCCACCATAGGATCGAGATGGGACCTTGGCCTACGTGTTCCGCACATCCTGGCGTTTCGATTTCGCTACAAAGAAGCCCGAAAATATTAATCGTGGGCGTATTCGTAGCGCGGCGAAGTCGAGGCTGCGGAGACATGCTCGTAGTTTTCTAAGGCTGAATGTAAAAAATACGAGGTGAAAAAAGAAATGCATTTTCTCCCTCGAGCTTTTACTTTCCACGTCGGAGATAACGGTGGACGAAAGTGTTCCGGAAGCTCGGCGACCGATACGGCAACGATCCGCCCCGGAGCCACCGGCACTGCCGGAAAGAGAAGAAACAGGAGGGAAAAGGAGACCCGAGAGGGTGCTTGGATAGCAAGAAGAACGCCTCTTTCCCAGAGGACTGTACCGCGCCGCTTTACTGCTATACTAAAAAGTCCGCTGTACCGCAACTGCTACCTTGTACACAACAGCGTAGAGACACGGACGAGCGTTTGCTGCCGATCCGCGCACCGCCACTTTTGTACTATACTGTAGCATTATAGTTACTCTTGTTTCTGCCGGATGCTTGCCGACGAGCCGAGCGAGCAATAGCGGACGAACGTCCGGTCTGCCCTACGGGGCCGATGCACTTCGATCATTGGGCGCGCAGCGTGGATAAAACCGCGATGCAATTATCGCCATTTCTCGCACCCGCGCTTTAAACGTGCACTTACATTTCGACGAAAATTTCGAAATAATTTTAGTTCTTTGCAATTACGAAAATGTTCTAATTTTTGGGTTTTTTTTTTTTTTTGTTTATTTTCTTGCAGAGAAAGTCTTGATAACGAGACTGGCGACGCAGAGGTGGCTCGACGTCGGACCCGAGTGGACCGAGGACGAGCACAAGAGCGCCGACTCGAAAATGAGCTACGAGTACAGAGCGACCTGCGGTGCTCATTACTACGGCAAGGGATGCGAAAATCTGTGCAGACCGAGGGACGACAGCTTCGGTCACTACAGCTGCAGCCCGACCGGCGAGAGGGTCTGTCTATCCGGATGGAAGGGCGACTACTGTGCCACTCGTGAGTACCATATTTAATTGCCGATAAATCGCAACCACAATTAATTACATCCAAAAAAATATATAATTGTATCGCTAATCAGATTAAAAATAATTTGAAAAAAGTGCCACGGTAAAAAAATAAAATAAAAAACGAAAGTCCTATACGGTACACCAGTTTTCATTCTCGATGGCACGAGTATGAGTTTCGCGCCCCCGGAGGTGCTCCGCGTCATCGTCACTCACTCACTCGTCCGGGCTTCCCACGCTTCGCGATGCATCCCGCGTCTCTCGTCCCGTCGTCCCGTCTATCCTCCTTGCGCCGCGCTGTACCTTGGCGTCTCGCGGACGCCCTCTCCCTGTCTTTCTCTACCGTTCCGTCGTCGTTAAGTTTTTCTTTTTTCTTTCCGCGCACATTCTCTCACTCTCTCCCTATCCCGCTACGTACCCAACCGCACGGATCGCACCTACGCCGGGATGGTGCACACTCGTCCCTCGCGACTCCGGCGCAAACGGTATTGCTCGCCCGGCAGTGTACACATTGGGCCTCGTCACTTCCTTCGCGGAGTTCCTTCGTCGCTTGCATTAATAACACACCTCCCCGCGTATTCCGCGACTGTCCTGTTTAATCTCCATTTAGGCGTGGCACAGGATTTATAAAGATTGAAAAAACAATAAATAAAATAAATAAGAATTAATACGAAATAAATAAATAAATAAATAAACTTAGAACCGCAACTAGAAATTAATTATCCCGGAAGATTCGTGTAAAAAATAAAATAATTGAACCGGCAGTGTACACATTGGGGCTCGTCACTTCCTTCGCGGAGTTCCTTCGTCGCTTGCATTAATAACACAACTCCCCGTGTATTCCGCGACTGTCCTGTTTAGTCTCAATTTAGGCGTGGCACAGGATTTATAAAGATTAAAAAACAATAAATAAAATAAATAAGAATTAATACGAAATAAATAAATAAATAAACTTAGAACCGCAACTGGAAATTAATTATCTCGGAAGATTAATGTAAAAAATAAAATAAGTAAGCCGAAGCGTCAATTATATCGAATCGGCAAAACACGTTTCCGCAACACCGGGATGCAGTTATTACTTATCGTGTATAGCCGTAGTTGATGTATAAAAGACGAGGATCGAGAATTGGCTGGGAAATCGCGATCGAGCATCCACTTGGCTTGCCCCGCAGTCTCCCGGTTTTATTATTCTTTTCAATATCTCTCGAATGCCCGATCGATGCACTCTTTCACCTGCGGTGGTGTAAGAGAGTCTTCACGTCGCACTCACGAAACCGGACCGCGAACCTCATCGTTTTCATCCCGACTCGAGAGCCACGGGCTCTCCGGCCGATCTCGACAATAATCGGTCGTTGCACTTGTCCCTCTTTCGTTTTGTCGCGGCAGCAAACCCTCCTCCGTATCTTATACATCGACGGCATCGAACCCGAGCAAAAACCGGACCGTACGACAAAAAGATTTCAAATTGGTGCTTAAACTTAAGACCAAAATCCGGTTCAAGTCTAAGTACAAACCTAAGCTCAAACCCAAGTATAAACTCGAGTTCCAGCTCAAGTATAGGCCTAAAGTCAACTTTGAACTTAAGTATAAACTTAGGTTCAAAATCGAGTATCAACGCCTAAAGAATTTCGGTGTAAAAAAGAAACTTTGATTGCATCACATTTGTCAATGTGCGCAGGAAGAAATGTAATTTCGCCTTTTAATAGTTTTGTTTCAATAACCCCTTGAGCCTGAAACAAAATGGATAATCTCCATTGCGTGCCCCGGGCGTTCGCGCAGTCACGCACTTCCCTTCGTTACTTGCAACACTCGGCTCGCCTCCCGCTTTCCTCGCGAATTTCGTCGCAGAGCAAGTGCACGGCGCGCACGTGGTTCGTGCCGATGGTGACCATTACGCACTCCGGGCTTACGCGGAATCGTCGCGCGGTCCTCCGAGAGGACTTCGCGTAACAAGAAGTTTCGAGAACGAGCGCCGATCGGCAACGAGTATTATACCCACAGCTTACACATATAAATATAGTGTATATATATATATATTTTTTTATGTAGGTACGTGAGTTTCGTGCCCGATCCGATCCGAGCCTGATACGCGTCTCGCATAATACCATACAATATATATATATCTATATATATATACATAAATGTGTATAACGTGAGAGCGCTGCGTACCATTAAGTTTCTTCTTCCTCGATTATTCCCTGATTCGATTCTTCCAGGAAGACTCCAACCAGGCCTGTGTAAATTCGCAAAAGTGTACACCGAGTACATACTTTGTTATATTCGATATTTCGCCACCTTGCGTAATAACATCGTGGGAATCGTTCGCGGTGTCTTCCAACCTCCCCCCGTGCATATCAATTCGATAATTGGAACGCATTTTTTATTCACCTTGCGAGACATCGTTTTTCGGCATTGGAACTCTTTAGAGTTCTTTGGCACAGAGTTCTGAGAATTTTCGATCTTTCCTCTTTATCCCGTCGACAATTGATCGAGCGGATATTTATACCTGTCGCAGTAAATCCTCATCGGCGTCGCCGCCGCGTTTATGCACCGAACGGAGAAAAAGGAGGCGCGCGACGATGCAATGTCGAGAGAGAGAGAGCAGGTACGTCTCGAAAGTCATCGATCGAGCCGGGACGAGAGACGAAGGGAAAGAAGCAGTGGAAAAAGAAAGAAAAGGGAAAAAAACGCGGGAAGGTGCGACGACGAGGGGCGAGACGAGGGTATATACCTTCCTCTATCCGTGGAAGTGGATTGCGAGCAGTGCAAGAGTTCGGGCGCAGCTGTTGGTTAAAGCACCCGACGGCAGCTGTCGGGGCCCAGGGCCCCGTCGCGCGCGTTTTGCAGCTGCCCCTCGCCGTCGTCGTCATCGTCCACAGAGCGCTAGCCGGCCAACCCCTAAAACCCGGGGTAAAACCAGAAACTCACCCCCGTGTGTAGGTAGAGATACTCGGGCCAAGAAAATGATGGATCTAGTGAAAAATTTCGTTACAGCTTCGTTAGGCAATGACCCAGCGGATTGAAAAAAAATGATATATATAGTCGTATTCGCACCGAAAAATAGAGCAAACTTTCCCTCTGAAACTTTCTTCTAGAGTCCGCGGTTACCGAGTTACGAGCGCATGCGAGTCTCAACCAATGAGGCGCTTGGGCGACTCGCGCGCCAGCTAGCGGACGCCATCGATTGGCGGAAACTTTCTATCGCTCGTAACTCCATAACCGTAGACGGTAGAAAAATATTTCAAAGAGAAAATGTTATTCATTTTTTAGTCTGAATATATGACTGCAGCATCGAATGATGCGTTTCGAAATTTAAAAAGTCGTTACAAAAACGATTTTCCGGTTGTAAAGATAAGAAATTATCGAAGCATCACCGGCATGTGTCGCAGACAGTTGGTTCAAAAAAGTAATACCGTAACGTTACGCTGCGTCCAGTAAAATCGATAAGTCCGTTAAAACCGGCGTTCGGGGAGCGTTGACGGGGAAGCTCGGGCGGTTAAGGGAGGAGAAGAAAACTAGAATGGGACGGAGCTCGTGAACGGTAACGATGACTCGTTTAAAGGGCCCTAGCGTGGCGGCCGAGGTCAGGTATTTAAAGGCAGGGAGGAAGGAATAGGGGCGACAAAAGTCGGTAAGTGGAAAAGCACAAGTCGACAAGGTGTTCATTGTCGACACATTGCGTCGTCCCTCTTACTCGGAAGCTAAAACCTCCTCGGCAGAGGAGCGTTCGCTGGACATACCAAAAGCCATTTTTCCACCGTCCGCAAACGGGGTGCACGCACACGCGCAAGGACTCCGCGTCCTACAGCGGCTGTACACAATGCGAATACCGAGAAACCTGCAAAAACCAAGAATAGATGGAATCATGAAAGGAAAGAGAAGAATAAGAAAAAACGTAAAAGAAAAAATTAAAAAAAACATTGAGAATGGCGAAAAGCCGTATTTCTCAGCTTTGGGTGGGTTTCGGCAAGGACCCGAAAGACCCGACGGGCAGTGGTTGGGGAGGAGGTGAAGGGAAGAAAGAAGAATGAAGAAATATGCGATGCCGCCTTCTCTCATCCGCTTCTTCGATTTCTCGCTCATTCTTCTTCCCCCCCCCCCCCCCCTCTTCCTCGTACTCGTCGCGTTCTTGTTCTTCCATATATATATATATATATATATATATATATATATATGCATATATATATTTTTTCGGTCTTTCTTTTAATCTATCTCGCCCGTTTCCTCGCGTCGGCTTGTCGGACTCGCAAGCGTATCGGGATCGCGCGGAATCTCTGCGATTCGGCCGTTCCTTTCGACGTTCGGATCTTCGCGCGGTAAGCGAGCGGAGCGGGAGCGCGGGAGACGGAGCGAGAGAGGAACGGGCCGGCGAATAGAGAGGAAAATACACATACACGTCGACGTTTTCAACCCTCCTTCTATCTCTTTCTGTCTTGCCGACGGACTATAAATACCATCGAGTCTCTGTACTACGAGCCGCGGGAGAGAGAGTGTATCTCTCACGCGAAAGAGTTACAGAAGCCATGTTTACTCACCGTCCACTGGTTATCGAATAAAAATTTTTAATAGAATTAAAAAATTTTCAATAAAAATTAAGATTTTTGGTAGTCTATCATTTCATTTTATTTTTTTTACTTTTTCTATAAACAAATTCAAGTAATTTCTCAAGCTTATAGTGTTTCTTTTTTTCCGGCTATTTTTCAGTCCCTTCTCTTTCTATTTATTTCTCGGAGCGGTCCGTGGTCCTTATCCTCGCGAGGCCCTCTGCAGCAGGATAATTAATCGACCGGCGGGCATTATACATACTACACATACTCGTGCCGCATGCGTTTGCCTTTTCTTTTTTAATGTTTTTTTCTCCCCCTCTCTCTCTCGTTCGCTGGATCCGAACCGCAGCAGCACTACCACCTATCTCGGCTCCTCTCCCTCGAAGCACCCGCGGGTATAGATAGTTATCGCGCACCGACGTCGCCGCGGGCGCGTCCTCTCATCCTCCTCTTCGCGGAGGGCCCCACCGACTTCGAACTCGGGGTTGAAGGTGGTTTACCGGTCGGCGAACGATCCGAGCACGGTGGAACGCCCGCGACCTTGGCACCGCGACACACACACACACACACAGACCTACGCCCGAGCTTCGGAAGCTCTCCGGCCTCGGAGCGGAGGGCACGAGTCTTCTCACTTACCGATCGGCTTAATCAAATCTTAATTATTTAAAAATAAATAAAAAAAAAATCATCAATAATATGTAACAAAAAATACAAAGTGACTTAAAAAATTTTTAAAATAAATAATAATAAATTATTTTTAGATAAAATATAATAAATCACATAAAAATGTTAGTCAATAATGATAGTTCGATGTTGATAAATCAAGTTTGAAGTAGCTCGAACTTGATTTTTGTGCTGCGTCACATTTGGTAGAATCTTCGCGGCAAAAGCTACTCTCGGTGTTACAAGCTAACGTCACGTCCGAGCGATGTGTGCACGGTGCCTGTGGAGCGGAGGTATGCATCGGGACATATATGCATACGCAGTAACCAAGGGAACTCGGAATTCCTCGGTTCTCTTTCCAAGTTCCAGGCGCGATCTCTCCGAGCGCGAGCAACGAGCGGCTCGCTCGCGATTCTCCTCCGCACGCCCTCGCGCACACAGCCACGGTGTGTTTCGAACTCGCGCGCACACACGACTTATCCTGCCCGTGTACACACGCACTACGGTACTAAAAGCGAGAGAGCCCGCGCACACGCGGGGCGCCTCTTTCGACTTTGGCACATCTATGCGAGAGAGTGTAACGAAACACACACGCGCGCTCGGAACTTATCGCATGTGTGGCTGGGCTTGAAGCCAGCAACGTACCCGCGACCCCAGGCGAGCCTTTGGATATTTGCGGACTGGACAAACGCCGCGCGCTCCCGCTAACGTCGACGCTTTAACCCTTCCCTCTCGCTCCCATCTCGCGAGAGACACGTGACACAATTTCCGCTACTCGGGTAAATAATAAAAATGAACAAAAAAAAAAAAAAAACTAAAAAATCATTTCAATAACTCCATAAAATTTCTGAAAAATAACCGTATATCATACATATTTTTAAAAAATAAAAATGAATCTTTAATAGGCCGGTCGAAATTTATTTTATTATTTGTTAATGTATCGAAAGTCCGTCACGACAACCTCGGGCGTCAGCGCACAACCACGCACGGGTAAATCGAGTTAGAAAAAAAAAAAAAAATTGAAAAATAGTACTTTGTGCGCTGTTTTCCTGCCGTTGCAGCTTCTGCTCCCGCATGAATCCGCTGATGTTCGTGTGTTGTCGTGAGGTACGCGATCGACCTCTCCTGGAGAGTTGCCTTAACCTTTGGATTTTTTTTCTTTCTCGTTTCAGCTCGCTGCCTGCCCGGATGCGACGAGCAGCACGGACACTGCACACAGCCCAACGAATGCCTGTAAGTATACATAGATATACATACACACGTACAGCATACTATATAAGCCACCTTGCCCCCCCCCCCTCCCCCTTGTAGTGGTATTACTATACCGGTATTGCATTCTCTCCGCACACAGCTATCCCTACCCTACTCCTCCTCTTTCTGCTCCTGCTCGCTACGGCACAAAAGCTCACCAGTGAATCCTCCTCTTTCACTGTAATACCTAACATTCCGCAAAAACAGTGAAAAGAAAAAAGAAAATCGGATGAGAAACTTCGGTCTCTAAATCGGCCAAAAGCTCGCCCTTAACTTTGATCGAAACATGCATACTTGAGTATGAATTTAAATGTATACTTCACTTCGAAACTAAGTCCATAAATCAGTTTGAACTTAAGTTTATCCTTAAGTTTGAACCTGAAGGCATACCTAAGTTTAAACCTACGTTCATACTCAACTTCGAACTCGAGTGAAAACTCAAATTTGAACTTAAATCCAAGCTTAAGTACGTACTAGAACCACGTAGACACTTGAGATGTAAATTTTTTAATTCGTGGGCCGATTTGACGAGACCGCGTCGTTAAATTCTCCTTAAAGTCCGCGGACAGACGAGACAGCTATAGAGTGAACGAGCGCAGCCGGAGTTACGGCAGGGGCGGGGGGGACCCCCGGGGGAATCGAGAGCGAGACTCTCCGCACTGGTGCATCGCTCTTTCGTAACGCTCCAGCGAGAGCTCCGCGTACGTACGGGAGCTGTATGTGCGAAAGCACGCGTCTCTATGTATCGTGTGTGCACAGTAGAACGGCGGAGCGCGGAACAAGACTCCGGCTAATACTCTTATTTCTATACCATAACGTATATCTCACCGTTGCGCGCACAACTTTTTGTACACTTTTTCTATATACTTTTGTGCACAGCCTCGTCTATATTCCCTTCGGCGCGTATGCGCCGGTGCAACTATTATGCACCTAGCCGCGCCGCTCTCAGAGGAGAAAGGAAAAGACGAGGCGGTTCGATGAGCGAGAGATACCCCAGCCGGGATCCCAATTGACTCGCACCGAGAGATCCATTATTAACTGCGAGCTGAAAATATAAATCGCAAAGCACCGAACTCCATTATTTTCCGAAAATTATCAGCTTCCCCGCCAATTTATTTTGAACGAATAATCGATGAAAAAAGTAATTACCGTTCGGTTGATGGAATATCATTTTATTCCATTTAACAACATTTAATAATCTTTTTTTTTTACTAGTTTCGTTTTTTAATCGTATGGAAAATTAATGATTTAATATAATTCGATGAACATTTTCTAAAATTCTAATTGTTCGAGCCTCGCGACTTGACAATTTGACCAGCTGTCTATGGGACGCCGTGAAGCGGTCGGATTATGATGATTATGACGGTGATGATGATGACGAAGGTGGGGGGTCTCTTCCAGCTCTCGGGGAGGGCGGGCCTCGTGTTTTTTTCTCTCTTTCGAGCGGCGTGACGGAACTCGAGAGAACGAATCTCGGGGGTCTCCTCTGTCCCCCACAACCGCGGGCGACTTTAACCCGCCGGGCTTTTGAGAGTTAACTCGATCATCTAATTACTCTCTCTCTCGCTCTATCCCTGTGTCTCTCACTGTGTTCCTCTCCGGAGAGGCCCCGGGGGGTTAATTGTCCCGTTAGTGCTGCGCCGGCTGTGTGCATACGGCTCCGATCTGTCGAGTCAACGATGCCCCTTTTTTTTCTCCGTTTCTTCGCGCACATCTCTCCGGTTATGAAAAATATTTTTGCATCAACAACAAAAATCGCGCAAGGTTCAATTATGCGACCGATATTAATCGAAGGCAATCCTAACTCGAGTTCAAACTTGATATCGTGCTCAATTTTAATCCAAACTCGCATTCAAACTCGACCCCGTGTTTAAATTTAAACCTAACGCAAGTTCAAACTTGGCCCCGTTCTTAAGTTTAAACATAACTTAAGTTCAAACTTGATTTCGGGCTTAAGTTCAAACATAACTTAAGTTCCATCTTGATTTCGTGCTTAAGTTTCAACCCAACTCGAGTTCAAAGTTGCCCTCGTGCTTAGCTTTAATCCTAACTCAAGTTCAATACCGCGTTGAGGTTTTCCACAATTTTGATCTCAGGACGATACGACGAAAAAAATAAATCCGTGCGTTAGACCGAGTTATCTTAGACACGGAAGCTTCACAAGCGATCGAGTGATAGAGCCGTGTTAGTACGTGTCGTAAATTCGTCGTCGGCGTTAGCGTTGACAACGACGAGGACGAACTAGCAAAGAGGGAGGTCGGGTGGCGATGTGAACGGCGAGAGGGCGACGAGGAAAGAAAGAACGCGCGGCGCGCGGGGAGGGGCGGGTGGCAAGGGGTCGGAGGGAAGCGAATGCCGTGGGAGCAGCCGTGGGATCGGCCCCCATTCGAATTACGTGAAAGAATCGCGGACGAAAGCGCGTCCGATTGAAATTTCGGAGTCTATCGCGCGCGCACGCTGTGTTATACGCCGTCTCGCTTGCTCTTTAAACCCGGCGATGTTCGTGTGACTCTCCGTCGGACACGCGCGCGTGTGGGAGCTGAATACCGATGAACGAACGTGTACACCGGAGCGAGCGATGCACCGTCCGCGCGGGATCCCAGTGGCGTAGCTCCGGGGGTGTATCGGCAACTTTGCCTACCACTTATAGATACATCCTTCGACCTCATTCGACCTCCACCGGGTCATTCGGCTACTTTCGACCATCTTTTCATCCTCACCGATCTCGGCACCGATTCTCGGGACGGCCGACCGGGTTCCGTCGCGAGATCAAACTTTTCTTCGGACGTGGGTTCAAAGTTGAAACATAACTTCGAGCTTCACAATTGAGGTCAATCTTGGGATGTATGGTCAGACTTAAAATATTAAGTCAAACTTGAAATATTAAGTCAAATTTGAAAAATAAAGTCAAACTTGAAAAATAAAGTCAAACTTGAAAAATAAAGTCAAACTTGAAAAATAAAGTCAAACTTGAAAAATAAAGTCAAACTCGAAATACAAGTTCAAACTTGAGATTGCAGTTGAAACTGGATATCGTGCTTCGCGATTTCGCGAAGCCCGAGCGTCGAGCGAAGTTTAACGCTCAATTTCGTCGTGGCGATTTTCTCCTTTTTCCCCCCGAGATTACTCAACGTCAATCGACGACGAGTCTGCACCATAATCCCCGGCTAAACGCGCATGAGACTCGAAAGATGAGTTATCCTCTACAGTGTCTTTGGTGTCCGGTTCTCGTTGTTCGGCAGAGTTCGGTCGTTCCCGCGATTTCTTCTCCGCGTATCTCTATCCTCCTTACGTCTCTCATTCGCGACTACTCACCTCTCCCGCGCGCGCGCGCTCGCTCGCTCGCTCTGTAGGTATATGGGATTTAATGGTATAGTCATGCGACGACGGAGAGCACAGCAGCAGCGCGGCACAAGCAGCAGCAGCAGCAGCAGCAGCCGCAGCACCGGCAGCAGCAGCAGCGGCGGCAGCACAACGTCGGCTGTGCAGGAGAGGAGAGCAGGAGGCGCACACGGCATATCGCGCTGGGCCTGACTGTTGCCTCCCGGTGGTATTAGTGGGCAGAGCGAGTCTCGCGCGCACACACATAGCTAGCGTAACCTTTCCTTGACCCGCATACTGAACGGCTGTGCCGTGGCTCGAACCGTGGGAACACTACTCGACGACTCATCCCCCACCTCGGCTCTCTCACCCGACCGGCATCCCTGTGCGCGCCTCCGCTCACTCTCACTCCATCTCCCTCTCGTGTTACCTACCTCTTCCTACCTCTCTCGCTCTTTTTCTTCTCCCCTCCCCCTCTACGCCCCCCCCCCGCCCGCCTCAGACTCCCTTCTCTTCTTCTCGTTTTTCCTACTTCGCCGCTCGCCGCTGATCTTTCTTTCCTCGTCCTCTTCGCTACTTCACGGCACGAGAGAGCAACCGAGATACCGACTCGCTCGCACGCTCACCTCCGCGCCACCTTCTCCGTGTACCTTCTCTCTATTCCAAGCTCGATTCTCTCGACTACCTATATGTATGTATATATAGATTTTTTTTTGTGTGGGTATATATATGTATATATATTTATTTATGTGTGTATATATATGTATGTATATCTATGCTATGTTTACCCTCCTCCCGCCCTACCAACCCCCTTAATTCATCTCCCTCTTTCCGTCTCACTCTATCTCTCTCTCTCTCTCTCTCTGGTTTTTCTCTCGCTCGCTCTTTTCCCTGCGCCTTTCATCTCCCGGGTCCCTTCGCTGCCCGGTCGCCGTGCAGACCCCTGGACAACGTAATGGCCGACGATACCATACCACATCCTCTCCACCTTCCCTCGCCACCCTCCCCCCCCCTACTCCTCTCCTCGTCCTCTCCTCCCTTGACGTTTTACCCAACCATCACCTACCTTCTTCATATCTCATCGCGAGGAACTCTCATCCGCGAACTCCGACGTTAGCCTCATTCGACTTTGGGATTTCTTCTTCCTTTTCATACCTTTATCCTTCGATCCTGGTTTTATTTTTTTAAGCCTTCAAAAATGTTCGAAGGCTTCGATCGAGGACAGATAACAAAAAAATTAACGCGGTATGACTTTATAGAGAAAGTGTATTGGCGAAGACAATCCCAAGAAAGTACATTCCTCCAAGATAATTCCCAATTCCACGATAATCAGTGACCAGCACACATTTTTTATCGTCTATCGATGACTAAGTGATCAATAATGAATCAAGTTTTCTTTCGACTATTAATAACTAATAAAACGAATCAATTTTATTTTATTATCAATAAGTAATGAAAAATCAATTTTTTTGTGCTTCCAGATGCCACAGTGGCTGGGAGGGTGCGTTCTGCGACCAGTGTCTCCGGTATCCGGGCTGTCTTCACGGCAGTTGTCAAAAACCGTGGGACTGCATGTGCAACGAGGGCTGGGGCGGTCTATTCTGCAATCAGGATCTCAACTACTGCACGAATCACAAGCCATGCAAGAACGGTGGCACCTGCTTCAACACCGGTCAGGGATCTTACACCTGCTCGTGTGCCCCGGGCTTCACCGGTACGGACTGCGAGACACCGCTTTTGGACTGTCACTCGAAGCCCTGCCTAAACGGTGGCTCGTGCTCGATGGAGAGGAAGTCAAATTCGTCAGCAGCATCGTCGTCCGGCAGCGCCAACAACAACAACAACAACAACAACAACAATTCATCGTCGAGCGACTTGTCGACCCGCAACTATCGTTGCACCTGTCCGCCGGGCTGGCGCGGTCGTCACTGCGAGGTCAGCTCCCGTTCGTGCCGAGATTCGCCGTGTCTCCACGGGGCGACGTGCGAAGAGGATTCCCTGAAGGGTTACACGTGCCAATGTCCGCCCGGCTACACCGGCACCGATTGCGAGACGCAGGTCGACGAGTGCTCGCCGAATCCCTGCAACAACGGCGGTAGCTGCAGCGACATGGTGAACGGTTATCGTTGCCAGTGCCCTGTCGGCTTCACCGGCGAGCGTTGCGAGATAAACGTCGACGACTGCCAGGGCGATCCATGCATGAACGGCGGTACGTGCGTCGATCTGGTGAATCGTTTCCGTTGCCAGTGCGTACCGGGTTACGTCGGTCGTCTCTGCCAGGACAAGGTCGACTACTGCTTAGCGAAACCGTGCGCCAACGGCGGCAAATGTCTATCGGGCACGAACGACTACCAGTGCGCCTGCAAGCCAGGTTTCACCGGCAAGGACTGCAGCGTCGACGTCGACGAGTGCCGAAGCGCCCCGTGCAGAAACGGCGGTACGTGCAGAAATCGTGTGAACGGATTTTTGTGTGAATGCACGGAGGGCTGGAGAGGCGACACCTGCAACGAGGAGGGTACGATAGGAGTGGCGGTGAGGACGTCCAGCGGGAATCCGGCGGCATCGCCGCCATCCGGAGCGAGCAGCGCCTGGTCCGGAAATCTCGCGAGGCCGAGCGCCGAGGCCCGCGACGCGGGTCTCACGACGGAGCACGTAGTCGTCATAGCGACCCTCTCGACGGCCGTGCCGGCTTTCGTTCTCGTCGCCGCGGTCGCGGTCATGTGCATGAAGAGGCGACAGAAGAGGGAACAGGCGCGGGCCGACGAGGAGGCGAGACTGCAGAACGAGAGGAACGCGGTGCACAGCAGCATGAGCAAAAGAGGGGTAGGCGGCGGGGGCGGCAACGGTGTCGGCTGCAACGGCGGCAATGGCAATTCCGGAAGCGGAGGAATCCTCGGCGGTAACGCCAACAGTCTCAGCAACGGGCTCCTCGGCGTCGGCGGTGGCAACGTCGGCGGTAACGGGGTCGGTGGTAACGGAAACGGCGTCGGCGGATGCTCGCTCGGCTCCGGCGACTCGCACATGATCAAGAACACATGGACGGCGAACAAGAACGTCAACAACGCCAACAGCATCAACAGGGACGATCTGGACTCGTCATTCGTCACCGACGGTGGTCTCGATATATCCTGCAACGGCTACAAACCCGAGCCCGTGATGCAGGACGTGAGGACAACGAGAACGGCGAAACAGCTCAACACCGAAGCCGCGGCGCATCGAGCGTCGCATCATTTTCAAAAGGAGAAAGACCTGATAGGGGGTGGTGTCAGTGTCGGTGTGCTCGAGGGCAAGAGGACGTCGGTGTACGCCGGTAACAACGGAGTCACGGACTCGTGTTGCGGCGCCGCCGAGGCGGCCCTTATGAAAAGGCCCTCGACGATAGGGGACGCCGGTGTCACCGACGGTGGATGCGGGGTTTACGTTATAGACGATCACTATAGGCACGACGCGGCACTGGCTGCCACGCTCGCGACGGAAGTGTAGTTTTTTGTAATAAGGTCATTTCGCCACAAACCCCCCCGTCACACATATACCCGTTAATGATAACGACCCCCCCTCGGGGGGGAAAAAAAAACTAATCTGAAACCCGTGAAACAGACTATTTAACCAAGTACTCGTCCTCCTTTCTTCCTAGGCTCGTTACGCACATTACGCGGATCTTGTATATGTAGGGTAAATCAAATGTGTCCGGTCGAGAGCGTGTGAGTGTGTACGTTAGAAAAAAAAAATATTAATAAATTGTCGATGGAATCGCGAAGATTTCTCGAATTTTTGGATCTTTGCGATTTTATCGGCGATCGTTTTCGTAATTAAAAAAATTGTGTGTGTGGGAACTTGAGGAAAAAAAAAAAGAAAAATCGTCGACGGAATCGCTTGGACTTCGTTGAGTTGTTTTGTCGACGATTTTTTTCTTCTTTTTTACGATATGCGTATATATATATTATATATATATAAAATTAGGCATATTACATATGTATATGTAAATGGAAATATAATTCTCCGCTCTGCGCGCGTCCGACGGCTTTTCCGATTATACTCGCGGGTACAAATTTTCTTCGCGTGTAGATTTAAGCGAAACTTCGATAAATAATTAGAACTGTATTAACGGAAATTTGTGCCGCAGGGTGGGTCCGGCCGGACGTCAGACGCGTCAGAGAGGATGAGATGAGAGAGAGGTAGAAGAAAAAATTGTGTGTGTAGAGTTCGATGAGGAGGACGAGACCGATGAAAAAAAAAGTGAGAGATGCTGTGTCGGCGGTATCGCACACCGCCTTCCCAATCTTATAATTATTCCTCCCCACAGCCCCCTCCCCCTCCCCCAAACGTCTAGGTATTTAATATTATCATGCTCGAAGCAACCTTGTACAGAACTAATTTATTATTATTGTTATTTACTATTATTACGATTGCTATTAATATTATTATTATATTATATCGCATTATCATTGTTCCAGTAATTTACGAGCGTGCACGAATGGTTTGAGCCCTGTGGGTCCGAGTGTCTGTGTGCCTGCATGTGTGCGTGCCGCGCCGCGAGAGCGCGAAGCGATAGATAAACAATTTTTTCTTTTGGCACATAAGAATCGGAAATTAAAGTAAATTTTTATCTGTTTCTATCCGATGCCTTCTTTGAGTTCGAGTGAGAAATTTCGTGAGTCAGTCTTTTGGGTCGTGTTTGCAATTCCATCGGAACGAAAAAAAGCTCTCCGACCGGCGAGCAAGGATTTTCTTCAACCGACAATCTTTGCGCGCCGATTCGGCTGAAATAAAAAATAAAAAAACATTCTCCCGAGAGCGACAGCAAGGACGATCTCGTGCCGTCGCTCTCGCGTTTTCGACGCGACCCCGAAGACTCCCGAGGCTCCCGAAGTTTAATTCTCACAACGAGCGAAAAGTATCATTTATTTTTCTTCTATCGGCGAACAATTTTCGAATTCTTACGAGGAAGGCCGAAAAATAAAAAAATATCTTTCTCTTCGAAGTATTCCTCGCCAACGCGGACGCAATGAAAGAATTAAAAACAAAATGACAATTATGTGTTTGTTATCGAGCGATTTACGGATATGATTAATTATTTATTTATGATGATGAAGAATGAGATGAGGAACGAAGGAGATAGGTGGTTGCTGGTGGTGATAATGCCGATTATGAATATATACGACGATTATGATGACGATAATGATAAATGATGAACAAAGATTCGATAATGTTCCTGTTAATTAATAATATTAATAAAGATGAAATAAAAAAAAACAAAAACGAAAACAAAACAAATAATGAAACACATTACCAACTAAGTCAGGCTTCGGGTGAACTATGCCGTTTAGTGTGACGATGACGAGAACAAAAAACAAAAACACGTATCGTGTCGCTCGCATGAAACGTCCGCGTGGATAAAATCTCACCTTTTTTCATTCCCGCGTCGAACAATCTCGATCGCAGTCGATTCATACGATCCTTCCAGTACGTAGATCTCCGCCGATTTCGGTAACAACCAATCGCTGTCAGAATAAACGAAAAATCGGTAGCATTTCTCTTTGCGCGCTTAAATATTCTTTGTGACGAAAGCCAAAAAAGAACAAAAAATTTACTCATTGAAGGAAATAAAAGAGTTTCGACTCGCGCACGTGTCGCGGCGGGTACCCGAACTACAGATAGCGACACAATGCAGTGCCACTGGCTGTTGTCACTTGCTGGATTTTCGCGTGCGGAAATGAAAAAAAAAAAAAAAAAAATGAAATAACGTTACCGATTTCTCGTTTCTTCACTCCGTACCGTCTTGAACGTTTTGTTTTTTTTTGTACTAACTCCGCACTACGAGCTACATTTCCATTGTAACAACTACGTTTACGATCGTATGAGAAGACAACCGTGAGAGTGTCGACCCGTGACTTTCACGAATATAAACTCTTCGCCTCGACCCACCTCGTACTCCCCCGTCCCCGCTGTCCTGTACCGCCCACCCTGAAACCCTATTTTGTAATAGAGCTTAGGCGCGAACATTGTAAAGACTTTTGACGACATGTGAAAGAAAAGAAAAACCTGTGCGTATTTTTTCGTTTTTTTTTCTTTCTTGTCTCCCTCTCTTGTTTTTTTTTTTTATTATTTTTTTTTGTATAAACCCCACACATAAAGCCACGATTGAGAGATAGAAAACAAAATGAAAGAATCACGCAGATCTGTATATTTGTAGTAGAAGTGTACAATTTAATGATAATATCAATGATTATATTATTATTATCATCTAATTATTAAGACTATTATTAATATTATTAATATTATTGTATCGTGTAAATAGATGAATTGTCAATATAACGATGTCGCAAGAGAGGGAGAGTGAACGATTAATAATGATATAACTGAAATCAAATATCGAGTTTTTGTCTTTTCAATTTATTTATTTCAACATACCTCTGTCCTTTCCTAACAACATTACAGGAAGTTGACGAAAAAAAGTACTGTAGGAACTATATAGAAATTAGAAGGTCTTTTTTATTAACATCACTTCGAGATTGATATAAAATTTTTAAGTGATGTTTTCTGCTATGACGTCACTTCCGATAAAAAAAACTGAGATGTCCAAACCAGAAGTAACGTTTTCCCCTATAAGGTGGTTTGCGAAATGTAAAAACGAAGTAAGGAAAAGAAACGAAAATCGACAATTAATCGGCCGTGGAGTATAAGCGTGTGGACTGTACTCGCCGGAGAGAATCACGTATAGAAACGTGCGATTTCGTTATAAGCGCCGAAGACCCTTCTCTCCGTGGATATCGCATTCTTCCACCGCTTCGCCGCTCATCGTGAATAGTTACAGTAGTAAAACTAGCCGCGCGCAATCCCGGTAAAGTGAGGTTATACATGGAAAACCAAGTGTACAAAACGGCCCGTGTATACATGAAAAACGAAGCGCAACCACTACGATACGTCGAATTTGCTTGCTTATTACATCTCCAGAAAAGCTATTACGTACCGCGTGCCATTCCATCGCGCCACGTACACACTTATCGCACACACATTACATATACACATGTAGTTATAGGGAAATCCTTTCGAATCGAGGAACGCAAAGTTCGAAAGTCCGTACGTACGTATCGAGCTTATTATTATAAAACGAATTGGTTGGGATCCGGAGAGAACTTTTAAAGAACTACGAGTATTACTTCCTACAAGGTTTTGCCTTCGACCGCGCAGGCCTCTGCTCGCTGTTTAGGTCTCTCGAGGGAACAAAGAACCGAGATAAAAATAAATTCAACCGATTAATTGCAATTCAAAAGTGCTGATAGTCGA
The DNA here is from genome assembly GCA_964017025.1 of Stenichneumon culpator. Classification (NCBI taxonomy): domain Eukaryota; kingdom Metazoa; phylum Arthropoda; class Insecta; order Hymenoptera; family Ichneumonidae; genus Stenichneumon; species Stenichneumon culpator. The sequence goes on along the minus strand of OZ024779.1, from coordinate 9,586,719 downwards.
AATACGAAAAAATATCATCACACTATTTTTATTACTTTTTATATTTGTTCCGATCGCACTTTTTTTTGTCGAACATTATATTGATTTATTCCGTACATATGAATATTTGATGCGGTATAAAAAATTCGCGAATGTGAATGCCGCTTAGAGATGAGACTGTGGGAATTGGGGGGAGGAAGCGACCAATGCCGATTGATGAAATAAGGGGTCTGTTCGTAAAGGATTTTATCGTGAATGGAGCAAAGTTCGATATCCAGGAAGTATTACATTAAACGATAAATATAACTATTTAATAGTAATATATTCTACGCGAAGTTGTGGGATACACGGATGAATGCACTTCCGAACGGTCGCTTAATATGATAACGGTACGCCTGGGTTGGATTAGCACGCGGCTCACGCATCTCGGTGACGCAGAGGGGGATCCCTCCCGCCGGAGGCAAGATTCTCATCTCAGCGGCGGGGATATAATTCTCTGTGCGATCCCTTCGTACTCGTCCCCATCCCCTTTCCCGGTAAAACGGCGATCGTATTAACAAATTTCACCGGCATCAGCCTCCGAAGGCATCTCGAGACTCGAGTTTTGACAGAGAAACATCATTCTCTCGTCTCCTTAGGTAACGATTCTCATACGCACATTCACACAGTCACATGTAAATCTTTCCGCGTACTCTCATGATAATCATTCGTAAACAATTTTTAACATTAATCGATAAACAACTCCGGATAACTGTGCCGCAAAAAAATGTCTTAATCTGTAGAAATATCCAATTTAGAAAAAAAAAACGAAAGAAATGAGCGAGCAATCGAATGTCGCTCATCTACTTCAGAAATTAAGGAGGTTGGAACGCTTTACATTAGTCAAATGAGTGCTATACAGCAGATGTCCCTAACCTAGAACCGCATTAATTGCAATGGATTTGCAAACAAATTAACTGGCTTATGCTGATTTCGAAAAGGTCAATTTTTCCAAACAAGTAATTTGCAATTTTTTCTGGATTTCGTCGATGGACAAACAAAAGACTGTCATTTTTAAAACGAAAGATACTATCGAATTACCTACCACCTATTCCGACGTATTTTGGCACGCTGAACACGAATCCACCGGCCTTTTTGGACCAAAGTGCAATGCGACATTAAGAGGCTCGATTTTATGCACGAAATTATGCGCGATTTTATGCATCTAGCCGTCTAAAACGGATTAGCCGGCGAAAATGGTTTAGCCGGCTAAGACGGCTTAGCCGGCCAAACTATAAAATCCATTATCCGGATAAGATATCTTAGCCGGCCACACCGGTCTACCTATACAGCCTTACTCCAACCGCCTTCACCAAATTCTCTCTATTTCTTGAACTCCAGCGAGTACAGAGCCTCGGCGACTTCGTTCCAGTTTAGAAAACGTTCTCGGGTCGCCAAAGTCTTCGATCTGTGAGGAACGATCGTCGAGTTGAAGACTTCGCCGGCGAGTGTGCTGACCCCGGCGCACCACGAGTACCGATCGATGGGTTCCCGGGACCAAAAATTTCTCTCGGCGTCCCCCGCCTGAACGGCATTTTTGTCGTCCAGTCTCAAGCACTGTCCCGATATCACGTTGGTGGAGACGAGAAGCCCGGGATCGCCGTCGCGCTCGTAATCGATCAGACCCCGACAGTCCGGCCTCTTCGAGCTTATTCTCTGAACGTAGCTGACGGTCTTCATGAGATCTCCCATGAGCATGTGATTAGTGTATTCCTGTGGTATGATCTCGTCGGGATTGGTCAGCACGACGGACTGCGGATCGTCGCTGTTCTTTCTCGCCCAGATGGCGCTCGGTATGGAATTAAGTTCGTACCCGACTATCCTCTTGGCGGCCTCGGTCTTTAGATCAGCCATTTCCTCGCAGTACTCGCGCAAGTTGGTTATACGCAAATTTATCGGCGACGTTTCGAACATGAATTTCGGCTCGAAGTGCATACGGTTGAGCTCGACGTGACCGATGCTGTTTATGAGAAAAGCGAGTTGGCTTAGGTTGGCACGATTGTCGCGTATCATCTGCGCCCTGCTGTGGGAGAGCGTCGGCTGGAACTCGAACATCGGGCGTTCCGACGCTGAACGGAAGAAGAACGGACGGGTTTGTTTGTTTCTAGAGAAATAAATTTTTGCCTCTAATTGGGCGAGACTTGCGCGGTACATCGCGGCTATCGGAATCGTCGTGCACAACTTTGGAAAACACTCTTTGAGATACGTCGTCACCTTGGACAGCATGAAACCTATTCCTCTCGTCGATACCGACAGCGGGCAGGCCTCATCCATTATCGGCAGAGTCAGATGGAAGCTCAGAAGCTTTCCCAACGTCGGATTCGTCTCTGCTCCCTGCAGACGCTGCTTCGTTCGCTGCGATTGCCTCGTACCTCCGCGGACCGCTTTTCTCGTTCGCTTCATCTTATGATTAATCTGTCGACAATAACTTTTTGTACTGTAGTTCGATATTTTGTCGCAAAGAAAATTGTGATTCTCGAAAATAAGAAGAAAAAAATAACGTTTTGTGACAAAACTAAATTACTCTCTCTCTCTGTCTCTCTTTTTTGGATCTGAACTCACTATGAATACGTGGGAGGGAATTTTAGTTCGATTCTATGTAAAAAAAAAAAAAAATTAAGACTCGCTTTTTTTGTAACTACTTCCGGTTTGCAAATCGTTCAGGATCCAACCTCGGAGCACGGTAATTCTATTTCAGCGGTGAGTACCTCGGATTCTTGTCCAATGCCAATTTTTAAGAACAGGTAACTGTTTTACCATTGGAGAACCTCCATGCAATCTCGAACTTTCATGTCGATTCGACGATAGCGAAGGTATTCTTTGTCCCAGCGTGGGAAGCAATCCAGGTCCAGACTCCTCGGGAAACGATTACCTTCATCGGGACATTTCTCTATGAAAAAGAAGCCTCGAAACCTAAGGAATTGAAAACATGTGCTGAAAAAAAATTTTTAACAGAATTTAATCTTACATTTCTTTTTATTTCTCAGATAACACCGCTAAAGAATCATGTCGCATATCGACGACCAACTGACGCAGCACCGTGCCCCGCCTATATTCGATCTGTGCCCTCCGTCCATGGGATTGAGGACCTCGCCCGTCAAGCTGAGAATCCCGATGCACCAGGCGTCATGATCGATGCATTCCCGTGACCAGAAGACGCTCTCGTCGCTGGACAAATTATCCTTCTCGAGTCTGAGGCACTGGCCGGGTGTGGCGTGACTGGAGACGAGCAAACTAGGATCGCCGTCTCGTTTATAATCGATCTCCCCCCTGAGGTCCGGAATTTTCTTGCCTATGTCGTTCACCCATTTGTGCAATTTGACGACGTCGTGGCTCAGCGCTATGTGGTTGTAATCGGCAGGAATAATGTCGTCGGGATTCGTTAGAACAATCGATTGCGGATCGTCCGGAACTCTTCGTTCCCAGATGGCGCTCGGTATAGAATTGAGCTCGTATCCGGCCCGGCGTTTCCACGCCTCGGTATCCGGATTGGCCATTTCCAAGCAGTAATCTCGCAGGTTCGTTATCTGAAGATTGAGGGGCGATGGCTCCTTCGCGAATACCGAGCCGAATTGCTTGCTCTTGTACTCGAAATTTCCGACGCTGTTTATTATCAGCGCGATCTGGCTGACGTTGATGTTGTTCGATTCCAATATCCAGGAGGGCCTGTTGACGGCGAAGGAAGACGGCCAGACGTCGTAGAGGGGAGCATCCGATTGCAGAGGGAACGAGAGCGGAAGCGCTCGGGCGTTGTCCATTTTTTCTTGCAACTGCGCCAGACTCGCGCGGTAAATAACGGAGGGTTCGGGTATTTCGTCGGAGTGTTCGGGTAATTGTTGTCGAATTTTCGACACCATTCGGGAGATCATGAAACCGATTCCTCGGGTGGATATGGACAGAGGACAGGCCAGTTCTTCCGCAAGACCACCCAACTCGAAGAGACGCTCTTGACGGGACGTCGAGAAAAGCGGCCCCAGGAGTCCCATTCCCCGGATGGACTTCTCGTCCGTCGGCTGTTGACGGTTCAACATCGTTCCTCGACGACCGCGTCCCGTCCCTTGGGAACGCCTCTGCATCTTTATCGGCTGTTGACAGTAACTGTACCGCCGTTTGTCTGAGACTCGGGATGCTGTTTTTTTTTTTTTTTTTTTACATATGCTTTAGGAAATTATTGAAGAGGTAGAATGTTTCATTAATTAATTAATTAACGCCAAAGTTATTTCAGCTAAAACTTATTTCCTTCAAAAAGTAACTACGTTGGAGATCACCAATTTATCCGAACTTTCTGTACTATAGATAGTCATGAGACGTAATTTTTCACCGGAAGTGACGTCATCCAGGGGAAACGTCACTTCCGGTTTAAAAATTACATTTTTCGAACGGCAGTTTGCGTGGTCAGCATTCCCATGGCAGCTAAGAAAAAAGTTTCAACACTTGCATTCCTACCATGAATGGTCCAGATTTTTTTTATCCGAATATTTCTACGAGCGCGGAGATTTTTTCCTGCGAGAGATGGTATAATAGATTAGTTATTTGAATCCAGCCCAGCAAAGTTTATTCGACAAGTGTCATACAAAGCGATGTGGTATAAAATCGATTTTTTTAACTTATTAATAATTACGCAAGAAAACGTCAGAAACAATCCCCCATCGGCCGATGTGTTCTTCCGTGGCAAGCATTTGTGATCGATAAGGGGCATCGACCGAAGTCAACACTTCTCCAGCCAGTGTCAGGACACCTATACTCCAAGAGTCAGGAGTCAAATGTTCCCGGGACCAAAAAATCTGCTCCCCGTAGGAACGAACATTATTGCTTTTGTCAAGCCTCAAACTTTGTCCAGGTACGACATGTGTCGAAGCCAGAATTCCGGGATTGCCGGGACCTTGGAAATCTATCGTTGGTCCGTATTTGAGCTTTTTCTTCGCCCGCACATTCCCGAAGTAACCAAACATTTCTCTACAATCGTTTAAGAATGAATTCATATCATAGTCTGCGGCTATAATGTCGTCGGGATTCTTCAGCACTACGGATTCCAGATCGTTCTCGTTCTCCCATTTAGCATTTGGAATCGGATTCAAGAGATATCCAGTTTTTCGATCTTCCGCCGCGGTACTGGGATTGTTCATTTTCTCGCAATACTCCCGTAAGTTGCTTATACGGAGATTCAGTGGAGTGATTTTCTTCGTGAAGACGGGCTTATAGTGCATGCCGTTCATTTCCACGTGACCGATGCTGTTGATCATCATGGATAATGGTCTCGCGTTATAGGACTCGAACGCAATTGTATTCATTATTGTGGTTAAAAATGGCAATGGGTTTAGATCGAATTCTGACGATGGACCATAATTCGATGGAGTGAAAAGATATTTCCACTTTGATTTAGCAAGGTGAACTTTCGTCTCCAGCTGAGCCAAACTTACACGATACATCGCTGAAAGTGGGGCTTTGATTCTGATGTCCTCGACGTCTTCGTCCTCGCCGTCTTCGTCACCTGAACACATATCCAGATATCTCGTCACTTCGGGAAGCATAAAACCGATTGCTCTTGTCGATATCGAGATTGGACAGGATTCTGGTGTTATTGGCACGGTCCAAGAGCGGAGCTTCTTCATCGTGGGATTCTCGACTTCATTCTGGGTCTGTTGTCGATGTTGGCTCATTTTTCTCGTCTGGTGACAACAATTTTACAATAATGTTTCTAGTGGTTATTGTTAAATTTTGGAGACCGTGGGTTACTCAAGTATACATTCCTAAGAAATAGTTTTCTAATGGACACGTGATAGAGGATAGAACCTTTTTTCGCTTTTCTCTTTCTGTATATGTAAAAAAAATCTGTTTTTTGTATAAAGATCGATCTCGCTCTCGCTCTTGTTACTTCTATTATTCTTATTATTTATGTTCTTCGAGGTCTATTTCATTACGTTGACAGATGAAAATAGTATGTATATATTTTTTCGTTCCTGTGCCTCCGCGCTGGGTAAAAGCCCGGGAAAGTGTGGACAAACCCCACCTTCCCCTATTCCCCCTAACACTCTCTACCGGCACTTCTCTAAGCTACCTAACTTCCGTTGTGTCCGCAGCCGACTTACAGCCACTGTACCGCATTCGCCGAGAACACGGGGAAACAGCGGAAAACCCGTGCCGGTACAGACGGGTTTATTTTACTGATTCGCCCATGTCTACCACCAAGGTTTCAGAAGGGCTTCCGCTCTATGATAGATGTGCGAGTCAGGGCACAGCTAAGCGATCACCTTTCAATGATTACCCCGAGCGGTAAGGTAAAAGTACCAGTGGCCGCACACTTAAGGGAGCAGTTCCAGTCCCAGGACATGGATGAAAAATCGTATTCCGTCTCTCTTGTATACACGCTTCGACCGAGCACTGAGACTTCTTCGCCCACTGGGACGTTTACCTTACGGCTTGACTTTGTTGATCGCCGGATCAGAGTAGATAGAAAATAGTATATGACATGCATGAATCGTAACGCGTCGCGTACATTTTTTTATAAACATTTTATGCGCAAATACCTGCCCGGAAGGAATGTAGTTAACAGAATACATTGTTTTGTATAACAGAACACATTGTTTCTAAGAAACGTATCTAACAAACGGTCCTGCGAGCAATGCTGCGCCAATCTACCACGGTTCGAATCCCACCGACGTTTGATCTAGCACTGCCGTCCATCGGATTCAACACCTCTCCGACCAAGCTTAACGCACCTACGAGCCAAGATGCATGTGTTATGGGCTCCGGAGACCAAAACTGACGTTGACTTCCTGATATAACTTTTTTATCGAGTTTCAAACTCTGCCCGGGTATGACATGGGTTGAAACCAGCATACCAGGAGTGCCGTCATTATTTCCATAGTTTATCATCGCTCGCAATTCCTCCGGGTGTAACGGTAATTTATAAACACAAAAACGGTCCGTCACCTGCAGATCGTTCAACACTGTCTGCATATCATTGCAATCGTAGTCAGGAGGTATTATCTCGTCGGGATTTTTCAGGACGATAGATTTTTTATCGTTCTCCTTGAGTCTCTCCCACTTGGCATTCGGAATAGAATTCAATTCGTATCCTTGCATGCGTTCCGACGAATCCGTTTCGGGGTCGGACATTCGCTCGCAATATCCGCGCAAGTTATCCAATCGAATATTGAGGGCGTTCGACTCTCTCAAAAATACGGGACTGAAAGTCTTGCCGTTGATTTCAACATTACCGACACTATCAATTATCGAAGCCACCAGGCTTAGGTTATAATGACGTCCGTGTCTGATCATATCTGCCCTGGAGACATTCACCCCAGATTCCCATTCATACTTGAATTCTGGCAAATTATTTAGTGTATGCTTGGGCCATACAAAACACATTTTTGCCTGTAGTTGAGCCAAGCTTGCCCGATAAATCGCTGCGACTGGAATATCTTCAGAGTGAAGGCGAAATCGTTCACGCACTAGGGACGTTACTTGAGATATCATCAAACCGATTCCTCTTGTCGATATAGGCAGCGGACAAGTTTTCGGATATGAGGGCCCGTCCAATGTGGCAAGCATCTTTCTCTGCGGTTCGGTAATGAGTGGAACCTCCAATAGTTGTGTCCCGATTCCTCCCGTCGATACAGTCAGCGGGCAAGTTTTCGGGTATGAGTGCCCGACCAATGCGGCAAGCACCTCTCTCTGCGGTTCGGTAATGAGTGCATCCTCCGGTCGTTGTGTCCAGGCTTGAGGCTGCTGTTGCTGCTGGCGCGATTTGTTGGCATTTTTACTCTTCCGCTTCCGACGCTTGGGTTTTTGGGGATGATCCATTATTCTCGTCTGTTGATAATAACACTATTTTAACTCATCGTATAACATCGGCTCAGTTGCGCGCAGATAATAGCTCTCTATTTCTCTTTACATTCTAACGCTGCCCCACGATTATATATCAACGCTTTAAAATAAATAAAAACGAAAAACGTCGTAAGCTGGGCGCGAACTTGGCATTATACGTTGCAGACTTTAGTGCACTTAACGACGAGGCACTTGTACTGAAAGAAGAACTGTTGACAGCTTTTATTCTCTGCGAGCTTGCTTCTTAAACTATTCAATAAAAGATAAATTCGGACCAAAGCAGCCTTACAGCGCCGTATATATAAGATTCTAGTTACTTTTTGGCGGAAATGAGTTTTGATTAAAATAATTTTTGCGTAAATGTTACGCTAAAATTATTATATACTCTACCATTGAAGAAACCGGAAGTTAAGTAACATCGCTATTTCTCTCTCTCTCTCTTTCTCCCGCCTCGCTCTCTTCTTCTCGAGTAGTTAGCATTCCCATGACAACTGGGAAAAAAAAGTTTCAACATTTGTATTCTAACCATTAATCGTCCAGATATTTTTGCTTCATTCTGAATATTTTTACGCGGGCGGAATTTTTTCATCTATCGGTGATGGTATAAAAGATCAATTATTTTAATTCAGCCCAGCAAAGTTTATTCGACAAGTTTCATACATAGCAACGTAGTATAATATCGATTTTTATCTCATTGCTTCTACTTCTTCTTCTTCTTTATTTACAGTTTGCCTGGGTCCAGGGTAGGGTGGGCGAGCCAGGCTGGCCTCTGGCGGAGCCGTGCCGGCCAATGTTCTTTATCTCATTGCTATCAATAAGTACGCAACAAAACATTAGAAACAGATTGCCATTGGCCGTACTGCGTTTCCGCCGCAAGCATTCGTGATCGGTCAGGGACTTCCATCGGATTCAATACTTCTCCAGCCAATGTCAGCACACCTATACTCCAAGAGTAAGGAGTCAAAGGTTCCCGGGACCAAAAAGTCGACTCCCTGCCCGACCGAGCTTGATTCCTTTCATCAAGTCTCTGACTTTGTCCAGGCACGACATGTGTCGAAGCCAAAATTCCGGATTTGCCGAAACCTTTGTAATCTATAGTTGTCCCAAATTTGAGCTTTTTCTTCGCCTGGATTCTCGACAAGTATTTAGACATATCTTCCAAATCGTTGAAGAATGAATTCCGATTATAGTCTGCGGCTATAATGTCGTCAGGATTTTTCAGCACTACGGATTCAAGATCCTTCTCGTTCTCCCATTTAGCATTTGGAATGGGATTCAATAGATATCCAGTTTTTCGATCTTCCGCCTTGGTATTGGGATTGGCCATGTCCTCGCAATATTTGCGTAAATTGCTTATACGAAGATTAAGCGGAGTGATCTTCTTCGTAAACTTGGGCTCGTAGTGCATGCCGTTAGTTTGCACGTGACCGATGCTGTTGATTATCACGGATACTGGGCTCTCCATACAATCCCGGGACCACGTTTCACCCATTATGCTGTATAAAAGTGACGATGGCTGTAGATCGTATTGTGACGAAGAATCATGAACCGATGGATTCAAAAACAGTCTCTGGTTTGATGCAGCGAAATGAACTTTCGCCTCCAGCTGAGCCAAACTTACACGATACATTGCTGAAAGTGGAGCTTTGATTCGTTCCATTTCGATGGAATCGTCACTGCTGTAGTCCTCACAGAGACGCCAAGACAGATGGTCCGTGACTTTGGTAAGCATAAAACCGATTGCTCTTGTCGATATCGAAAGTGGTCGGGATTCTTGCATTATGGGCACGGTCAAACGGCTCAGTTTTCTCATGATGGGATTCTCGACTGCATCTTCCTCTTGTTGTCGACTTCGGCTCATTTTTCTTTTCTGGTGACAATAATTTTACAATATATTTTTTTTATTTGTCAATTTTTACAGTCCGGGGGATACTCGAGTGTAATCGCTTAAGAAATAATTTTTCTAACGCACGCAAGATAGACGCTTTCTTTCTGTCTGATATCAGACCCCTGATATCAGAAAAAAAACATTGGTTCTCCGAAAAACGGACGAATCACACGTAGATCGATCGAGTCTATTTCTTACGTGGACATAAGAAAATAGTATATATTTCGTGCATGATGAACATTTTATGCGTACATGCCTGCCCAGAGGAAATGTATTTCGTATAACAAAACACATTGTTTCCAAGAAGTTTCTTCGCCGAGCCGATTTTAAACGACGGTCATGCCAGAAACTTGGTGCCAATCTACTACGGTGCGCAGCGCCCCGATGTTTGATCTGAAACTACCCTCTATCGGATTCAAAACCTCTCCAACCAAGCCTAACACACCTACGCGCCAAGATTCTTGGGTTATGGGCTCCGAAGTCCAAAACTGACTTTGATTTCCAGATATAACTTTGTTATTGACTTTTACACTCTGCCCGGGTATGACACGTGTTGAAACCAGTATACCGGGATCGCCGTTATTGTCATAGTTTATCATCGCTCGAAATTCCTCCATACCAAAGCGGAATTTATAAAAGCAAAAATCGTGCGTCGCCTCCAGATCGTTCCACACTGTCTGCCTATCATTGCAATCGTAGTCAGGAGGTATTATCTCGTCGGGATTTTTCAGTACGATAGATTTTTCATCGCTCTCGTCGATTCTTTCCCACTTGGCATTCGGAATAGAATTCAATTCATATCCCTCGATGCGTTCCGACGAATCCGTTTTTATGTCGGACATTCTCTCGCAATATCTGCGCAAGTTATCCAATCGGATATTGAGGGCGTTCGGTTTTGTCAAAAACACCGGTTCGAAATGCTTGCCGTTGACTTCAACACTACCGACACTATCGATTATCAAAGCCACCTGGCTTAGATTATAATTACGTCGCTCTCTGATCATACGTGCGGTGGCGAAATTGATGCCAGATTTCCAGTGAGGGTCATATTCCAATCCCGTCAAATGATTCAGTGGACATCTTTGCCGTACGGAATACATTTTTGCCTGCAGTTGAGCCAAGCTTGCACGATAGATCGCCGCGACGGGAATATCTTCAGAGGGGCCTAATCGTTTACGCACCACGGACGTTACTTGAGATATGATCAAACCGATTCCTCTTGTCGATACCGTTAGCAGACAAGCTTGCGCCATTGAGTGTTTGCCCAATTCGGCAAGCTTCGTTCTTTGTTGCTGCTGGCTCGATTTGTTGGACCCACGACGTCGGTTCGGATGCTCGCCTCTTTGGAGATGATTCATTATTCTCGTCTGTTGATAATAACACTATTTTAACTCATCGAAGAATATCGGCTCAGTTGCACGCGAACAAATTGCTCTCTCTCTCTCTCTCTCTCTCTCTTTCCCTTTGCATTCTAACGGTGCTCCACGATTGCATATCAACTAGAGTTGTTCAGATAGGCCGGCTTAGCCGACTAAAATATCTTATCCGGCTAATGGATTTTATAGTTTCGCCGGCTAAGCTAATACAGCCTTGGAAATTTTTGACGAAATTTTTTTTTTCTTTTTTAAAAATTAACTACCACGTGTTACGACGTATTTTTGCACGCTGAACACGAATCCACAGGCCTTTTTGGACTAAAGTACAATGCGACATTGAGGGGCTCGATTTTATGCACAAAATTAGGCACGATTTTATGCATTTGGCCGGCTAAAATAGCTTGGCCAGCTAAAACGGATTAGCCGGTTAAAATAGTTTAACCGGCACAGATGGCTTCGCCGGCAAAACTATAAAATCCATTAGCCGGATAAGATATTTTAGCCGGCTAGGCCGGCCTATCTATACAGCCCTAATATCAACTCTTTAAAATAGCAGAAAAAGTCTTACACAAATTTAATTTTAAAAGAATATATACATATATTGACGAGAAATTTGTTAGGCCCTACAAACACGCTATAAATATTCGGCAATGTTTTTAATTCAGTGTTTAAAGTCTCAAAGTACAGTTAAGATATTCGTCAAAAAACTTAAATTTCAGTGAAAAGTCAAACATGTTTGTTTTTTGTTGTTTTTTTTTTTTAAGAATGAATAAATTTAAAAGAAATGTTTCAATTGAAAATGAGTAACAATGTGCAGAATCGGCTTACGAAAACGGATTGCATAGTCACGGGGAGACACGAGCGAGTGGTGAAATGATTCGACCGAGGATTCTCGGGTTTAGCCTTTTTGTCGGGGTTGCTCCCAATCGATTTTTAATGTCCGGTTTCCTACGGTGCTTATGATACACACACTGAGAGCGAGTGTCGCGACACGGGCACGTGCATTTTTTTCCCCCCCTTCACCGATCTTCTGCCGGGATGGAGCGCGATCGGCACGACGATCCTTTCGAGCGCGTGTGTCGCGTGGCTAATTAATTGCGGGTTATCGTGAGCGTGATAGGCCCCACGCGTCGGAGCCCCTCGGCGTTCCTTTCGCCGAGGCAAATTATGAATAAGAAGAAACTATAATCTGGCCGCGGACGAATGCGAACGTTCATCGGGGATCGCGAATGAGACGAGCAATGGGTCATCGGACGTTGCGACACACATACACGCACACACAATCGTGCAATATGAAGAAAGAGTAGACTTTCTGTAATTATACACGAATAATTTTTTTTTCAATAAGTTGAATAAGTTGAATAAGTTATATAACTTAAATAACTTAAATAACTTAAATAACTTAAATAACTTAAATAACTTAAATAACTTAAATAACTTAAATAACTTAAATAACTTAAATAACTTAAATAACTTAAATAACTTAAATAACTTAAATAACTTAAATAACTTAAATAACTTAAATAACTTAAATAACTTAAATAACTTAAATAACTTAAATAACTTAAATAACTTAAATAACTTGAATACATTTTTTAAGCATTACAACATAAAAAAGTACGCGTCGGGCGTAAAAGATCGAATTACAGGGTGACCCTTTGAGGGTTAAATAATTTTTTTTCCCGGAGAAAGATAGAAGATTCCGCGCCGCTCTCCCGTTCATTGTTACACGCCCCGAATCTTCTAATATAATCGATCGAGGCGTACAGGGTATCGGGAGGATGGAAAAAATTAATTGCCGGATGCAATCCGATCGTTTCCCACGAGTCTATGGACCCGTTGTGTGTACGCGCCGCCCGGATCCGACCTCGCGCCGCCCACCGCCTCCCCCGAATCGATTATCGACGCTCTATTATCGACGACAAAACCGGTACACATCGCCGGCAATCGGCTACCCCCATTCCCGGCCCCGCGATCCGCGGTTGCACACCTTTTTTCATCTTTTTCTTCTTTTTTTTCACTGTACGTCGCTACTGACCGCGTTGGTGGCGCGACTAGGCCAGACACTCGGGCGCACGTTCGATTAATCGCAATTTTCAGCGAGACGAAACTGCATAGCGTAATTCAAATAGAAAAATTACACATTTCTTTTTCTTCCGGTTGAAAAAAGACATTTTCAAACCGACAGTGACGTATTTCCAACTTGACGTCACTTCCGGTCGAAAAATGAGATTTCCTGATCGTGCGGTGTGCGGTGCGTGCACATTACAAAAACAAGCCAACAGTTTTCTAAAACATATATATATATAAGACATATACATACATGTTTACATATGTACAGTAAAACCTCGCTATAGATGGCGGAAAAGTGCGGATGGAGCCTTCATCGCGGATGAGCGGTACGGCGAACGTGCTGGATATTTCCTACAGATAAAGATACGAGGACTAAGGATACGCGATAGAAAGTTCCGTACACGCGATCAACGTCAAGAGCTTGCGGGAGAAGTAAGACAGTGCGATTTCGCTCCTGCGGCGCGATGTACGACGTACGTAAATCGAAGGGAGAAAGGAACATATACATATATATGTATATGTACATATATATGCACACACACATGTGTACATATAAATAAATAGATATATACACATATGTGGAGATCGTCGTGTAGCTGGCCGGCTAGCTGCATGCGAGTGCATCGTAGATATGGTACATAAGCTAAGCGCATATCCGCACGGAGTATACGGTACATTCACCAATGACCGAGTGGCACGGATCCTCCTCTCGTTCGCGTCCCGCGCGACGTCCATCCTCCTCGCCGCGCACTCCTCTCGGCCGGCGCCGGTGAGCTGAGCCAAGAAGAAGTCCCCGCGGTGCCCGCTCGGCGCTCGAGGAAACCTCGGCGCGCTGGAGGGTCTCGTCGTGCAGGTAGAGTAACAACACTACGCCGCGGAGTACCGAGAGAGAGTACAGCGCGATAAATGGTACGGCGAGAAACTCTCGCGAAGTACGGGAGGTACGTGTATCGACACGGACACTCGTATGCCTGGTACATGCGCGAAGTTCAGGCCTCATGGGATGGAGTTCTGACGATAAAAGTTGCATTTTATCACTGGAAACGTGTTTAGCGAGGTTTGAACTCAAGATTTACTTAAGGCGATGTGAAACTTCCTCCCACGCGTCCCGCACCCGATTAGTGATAAAAACTGTAATGCTGTTTTTTTTCTAGGGTGCTGAAACTTCCAACGGGCCGTCTCACGGAAGTAGAGATTCCGGTGCTTCTATCAATTCTGAAGTGAGATTCTATTTCCTGGGAAAGGTAAATTTTACGCATCCTTGAAATAAAAAGATAGCATTACAGATTCTATTACCGACAGCGGCGTTTTATGTGCCCTTAAATTTAAGCGCACAGTGGACTCAAGTTCTGAATTCAGGTTGGAGGCAATTTTGACGATAAGTTTTAAGCAGTACATTGGGTGAAAAGTTAAGACGATGCAAAATACAGCGGTGGGTAATGAAAACTGTAATTCATTACTTTATTTCTTAACCATGCCGATCATTTACGGCGCCAAGTATGCACGGATACGTGCATGCTTGGTACATACGCGAAGTTCAGGCCTCATAGGATTGGGTTCTAATCATAAAAGTTGTATTTTATCACTGGAAGCGTTTAGCGCGTTTTGAACTCAAGATTTACTTAAGGCGATGTGAAACACCCTCCCTCCCGCCCTTCCCGCACCCGGTCGGTAATAAATACTGTAATGCTATGTTTTCTAGGGTGGTAAAGCGCCTAATGGAATGTCTAACAGAAATAGAAATGCCAGTACGTCTATCAATTCTACAGTATCTCCTTCGAAAGCTAAAGTTTCAGCGCGCTTGTAAAAAAAAAATAGCATTGAAGTTTTTATCATCTACAGCCGCATTTCACGTGTCTTTAAATTTATGTGCACAATGAACTCAAGTTTTTATTGCAGGTTGGAGGCTACTTTGAGATAAGTTTTAACGGTACATTGCGTCAAAATTTAAGAAGATGCGAAAAACCGCGGTCGGTAACGAAAACTGTAATTATCTTTTTTTTTTCAACTCCCCCGATCATTTACATTCGAAAGTAAATTGTTACTTAGCCTGCATAGATACATGGTTCATGTACTAATATGCTTTTAATCGAATATGGTCGGCAGACGTGAACAAAAATTTGTTATAGTTTCTGTTACAGACCGAGCTCGAATTCAGGAAATTTGCGCGAGCGCTGCAGATATCCACAGTACGGTTCAGTGAGGACCTCACGAGCCCACCTACATCTCACGAAACATGGCCGGAAGTCCGCGGATTATATAAATCAAGAGAACCCCATTCGCCACGATTACGTAAAACGTGATTTACGTGCGACGCCGTACGTGCATGATACATGTGCGTCCATGCTGTGCCGCGAATTACGCTGGAACTGTCATGGCGGACAACGGAGATGCGCATGTCGACGATAACGATGACAAAGATGACTTCCACAAAAAAAAGAAGAAATATTATGATTAGTTTGTCGGAATTACAGTAATTACTCGGAATAGATTGATTCATCGATGAGACAATAAAAAAATCTCTGATCTATCGCCGGCAAATAGCGCTTATGTCATTTTTTAATTTTTTTTTTTTTATTAATCTATACGCTGATTCGAAGATATATTTTCAATCGCTGCGATCAAATCACGTCCTATTCGCAGCAACAATTCCCCCGCTGTACGCGAGAGTCGCGCGTTCAGGGTCGATTGCGTGTGCGTTCGCGTAATGCTGACTCGTTCTCAGTTCATTAATTTGCACTATTATACTCCACAGGTAAATAACTTTTGACGCATCGCGCCGTTTTCTCACGGCTCTCTCAATTTTTTTTTTCTATTCCCGTCTTCCTTCTGCGATGCGTCCGCCATTAGTTAGTCCCGACCTTGGTGAATCTTGTTACTATCAATTAACTACGTCTCTGCACGTATATATATATATATATATATATATATGTATATATATCTCTGTCCGCGTATCCTGGTTTCGATTTACGACTTTGGTGCTTTCAACAAATCAGTTACGAAGTCCTTCTGCACCGTATTGCTCAGAAATTGATTTTTATTAAATATTTAAGTTTTCCGTTTTGCGATTCAAACGAGGCTCCATCAACCCTTTGATGTTTCTCGATCCCTTCCGGTACAAATTGTCTCAACAGAATAATGCAAGAGCTCCCACAGGATTTTCGTTCCCGTCTAATCGGCCTGGCATAATAACCATAGTTATTCCGCCGCCAAGCCACTCTCCTCGTGCATCAGAATTTGCTGCGCGGCGCCAGGCGTCGACATAATTATTCCGCGGAGGGATACGTACGCCGACGAGGAATTGGACCGAGCGTAAAGCGTGTTACGCTACGAATGAACCGATGGGTGAAGAGTGCAAGCGAGAAAAACCACGGCACTGGAATGATGTCCCTCCCCGTCGGCTTTATACCTATACCTATCGTGCCGCGTGAACCCTGCTCGTCCTCGTTACCGCTCCGGGAACCCAACATCCATTTTTCCCATTTTTTTTTCAACCCCTTCAACGTCCACTATAACATTTTTGCTATTAAAAGGTTAATATAGAGATAGAATAACAACTGTAACCTAACAGTAATTACCCGCTATTAATTACGCATCCCATCTTAAACCCCTTAAAAGTTGGAGTGACGATATTATAGTGAACTAGGCCAAAATTCGATATGAACTAGGTCAAAATTCGGTTGAGATTTGATTCTTGCTGTAATTGTTCGGGGTCGTATGATCAAGTTCGTATTGGGTAATCTGAGCTGAAAATGTACCGTGTGTTCCTTGATTCATCTGTTTCTATCGCTTGCTACATTCGAGGTGTATCGCAAATACCTTTGAGACGGATTACACACGTTCTTTTACACAGTCACCTTTGTTCCTTGATTCACACGTTTCTGTCACCGCTGCATTCGAGACACATTCCAAAGAAATGTTAATGCATATCTCTGTAACGTCACTTCCGATTTTGAAATCTCATCTTTCGACAGGAAGTAAACGTCATACCGTAAATACGTCACTTCCGGTTTGAAAAGTTGATTTTTCGACCGGAAGTGACGTTACAGAATTTTTAATGTTCCTCTGAAATTTATCCCGAATGCAGCCATTGACAGAAACGTATGAATAAAGGAACACTCGGTGAGTGCTCAATATAGTGTAAACTGGCCAATGAATCGACAATTAAGCTCACGAAAAAGCCAATGAATAGCACGGTTTTTATGCACGCGCTCTCACGGAAAGTGTTCATTCACTGGTTCTGTCCATTCATTGGCTGCTGTACGCTAGTTCTACCCACACAATCGATGATTGAACCTTAAAAAAAAAAAGTTTAATAAAGAAAATAAAAATATTTTTTTAAAAAGTGTCATAGGTATATTTGTGCACGATGATGACAGGTTCTTCGAGCGTCTTCTTGCTACCGCGAGAGCCATTATTATACAGAAAACGGGAAGTCGTACTCATCGTATTATAAAACTTATTACGCTTATTATAATATAATAAGCGTTGGACGGGAGCGAGGGCACGGAGGACAGAGAATAACGGGCGTATAAGAGACGAAGAATTTATATATATACATGCACACATGTATACAGACATATAGGAGGATCGGTACGCGGTGAGGCCTTCGACGCGGCGGGATCTCTTCACTGTTCGAAAATGAAAGGGATAGTGGGAGAGCCCCGGATAGACATCTATCTCTATCTGCCTTGCGTCATCCACCTGCTGCCGCTGTGCTGTTTCCAGCAGGCCTATACTCTCGGACCCGTCGTATCTGGTGATGCCCCTGCGGACGATGCGCTCTGACGCAGCACACGCTCTTCGGCCAACGTCCGGTACAGTTTCGGGTTTCTCGTTCTCGCGGTATCGTAACTCCTTCTCGGCCACAAAGACGTACTTTATATAAATAACAAACTACCTACCGAGTACAATGACTCTCCAGAATCGATTTTTTTATACTTCCGCACAGAGAAAAGTGTTTTTTTTTTTTTTTTTGCGTGTCGCAATTTTGAACTGTGCAATGTGCGATTGCGTCTTTAAAATTTGATGCTTCACGAACCTTGACGAACGTAATTTTTATTTTTGACAATACTGACCTTCGGAGTTGCTTCGGGTCGTACAATTCCTATCCAAAACTCTCGCTTGTTAATTTTTTTTCAAGAGGCAATCCGACCTCGAATTAAAATACAATTACGTGTCTCTAGTTGAAA
Organism: Stenichneumon culpator; assembly: GCA_964017025.1. NCBI lineage: Eukaryota > Metazoa > Arthropoda > Insecta > Hymenoptera > Ichneumonidae > Stenichneumon > Stenichneumon culpator. The sequence goes on along the minus strand of OZ024779.1, from coordinate 9,568,342 downwards.
AAAACATTCAACGATTACCCATCTGTGACCCATCCAACAGCCATTGTCACCCAATTGCATTCTTAGCTACCGCCCGTCCAAGTCGAATTCTATTCCATATGCCGTGAAAACCGACCTACCGAAATTATAGATAGATAGATTCGCTTATTCCGTGTTGTGAGGTCTGAGGTCTGAGCCCCCTGAGAACACCATGCATCAAGATACACTACACACCATATGCGGCAACAATAACATAAATAGAAAATAATAAAATAATTAGAATAAAATAGCAGAGAATATAAAAAGAACTAGGAAGAGAGTATAATGACAAGACCGTAGAATACCGGAGCAAGTCAGTCCTCAATCTCGCGCCTCATACCCTCGAGCAAGAGGCCCAGATAAGCCAGATAATTATAGTCTTGATGGAATTATATTAATTCCACGCAAGTCTCTACTTGAAAAAATTCGATAATTGCCCATCGATGACCTATCCAGCCGCTATCTTTCGCCAATCGCATTCCTAACTACTGCCCATCGAAGTCGAATTCCATTCCATACGCTGTGAAAACCGACTTGCCGAAATTAAACTAGGGGAGAGCGGGGCAAAACGGGGCATTGAGGCAAAACGGGACAATAGGCCAAGACGCAATTTTCTAATAAAAATTTGAACGCCCCATTTCGCTCCATCGATACATCTGGATTTTCTGCCCCATTTTGCCCCACAGTACGATCCAAAAAGTATTGGAAAATTGCGTTTAGCCCCACTGTCCCGTTTTGTCCCGCTGTCCCATTTTGCCCCGCTCTTCCCTATATGGGATGGCATGATATTGCTTCCACGCATCTCTCCAGTTGAAAAAATTCAACAATCGTCCAACAGCGACTTATTCAATCACCATCCTTTGCCGATATTTTTCATCCGAGCACGAAAAACCGCGACCCTTGTGGAAAGGCTCGAAATTAAAAGAATTTTTTTCTTTTTTTTTTTGGACAAAATGATGGAAGATGCTGGGCACGAAGCGCCGTGGAAATTCAGTCGCCGTACTCACAAGAATCTACTTATTGTATATCTATACATTTTCTATGCGGCATGTATCCACGTACGGGTGCTAGTTCCATTAGAGATAGAGGAGTCGGTATAGCGCGCACGCTCGTTCCCTCGCGGACACGAGATGCTCGTGGCATTCGACTACATTACCGTGTTCGCCGCGTTAAGTCATTCCGCCGCGACCGCAGATCAAGCTAGCGAGCTCTCGAGAGGATCTTCGCATAGTACAAGTAGTAGTAGTAGTATTACCACCTGTATAGTTGTACATATATAAATATATATATGTACATATATAAGTATACGTAGTGGAGAGTATACCGTTCGAATGCCCAATATATGTATACACGCGTGTAGGGGGTTATATAGGCACACGTGAGAGTCATCTTTCCCGTCTATATCTCGTTTTGTTCGTTTCTCTATATTTAACTCTTTGTCCTCTTCTATTTTATATAATAGCCACGCTATGGCTGTATACCGATGGTTCTTGGTCTCTCCGGCAGAATTTGCCATCCTGCTCTCTTCCTACCGTTCGCTTTGTCTCGCGAGAGGCATATGAGGCTCTCCCGCAAGAACTAACAGGCTCTCGTGTACTGGCATACATACACTTGTAATGCATGTGTATGTGTCGGGTCTCAAGTGCACGGGGCATTTCGTTTCAAATTTTGCTAATTTTAATTAGGACCTTTAAGTAGGAGAAATTTAATACCGGCGATCTGAGTGCTGCGCATGCGCGAGAGCGAGAAATCCTCTGCGCATGCGCGCGCTGGGAAAACGACTTCGAGAATCGATACCTATCGAATTGAGAACCGACCGACCAATCACAGTCGCGGAAAAGAGGCTTCAACGTTCGTTCAGTGCATTCGATGTGCAAAAACTCTTTTCGCAAAGATTTAATGGTAATTGGATGATTACTTCGCGCGCTAATATTGTGACAAGCATTGATCGATATTGGTATTTAAAAAAAATGTGTATAGTCGAAATGTTTGAATGGTTGATAAATTAATGGTTCTTCGAGCCGTGAACCAGAGTTTCGACACGGAGAGTCCTCCGTGTATGTATGCACACGTAGTTTTAGAGATTCTCATTCGCGCTTGGCCGCTCGTTGGCGCGGTCCACACAGAAAGCTCGTGCCGCGACTCAATGACTCACGAGGAACGGAGAGAAGCGCTAACGGCGGGAACGCGCCAATGGGACAGCACGCATACCCGACTCTATTCCAGCCCGGGATCTCATACACTCCTCTGTTCATGGTAGTGATTCACACGGATGCTGATGAATAAACGGTGAAATAGAAAAAAAAAGATCCAAGATTGCGAAGGACATGGGAAGCTGGCCGGATCGTCCGGCTTTCGCTGTGCGTATAATACAAAAAGACAGAATCCTTCCTCTTCTCATTTTCATTCGCACGATATCGTTTCTCACAGTTGTCCCGGCTCGGAACTCTACTCCGAATGAGTCATGCACCGAGACGACGAGGCAGGAACGAGCGTGTTCAGAGTTTCGGAGAAGCTTTGAAGAAATCTTTGCGGATATCGCCAGGCGGACTCAGCTGATGAAAAAAAAAAAAAAAAGAAAAAACAAATCAAGATAAAAAAAAAGATCGGTGGCGAAACGAGGCGCTTCCGGGTTCTGAGCCAATTAAGAAATTAATTGCGATAATTAATTGCCTCTCGGTAAAGTATCCGATAATTTATTTCGAGCGAACCAAGATTTTGAATTTTCGTGCAAATAACGATATCTTGAGGACATCCATGCGACCTCGTTTACGGAGTGTATATCTGAAACGGCTGGATAAAAGATCACCAAAATTGTACCTCATCCTGATAAGGTCGATAACAGTGGGATCGATTTTTTCTAACTTTTTTTTTCTACTTCTTGTTCCGCTATTTAATTTTTCAGTTCAGAAGGCATTGCGGTAACGCGAAGTAACGGAAAGAGTGCCAGAGAAGCATTTCTGCATGAAAAAAAAATCATTTGCACGTCAAAGGGTTAAAAGGTTCCGAAGTTAAACGATTCGGGGTACTGTATTATCAATGACGCAATAAGCTCCCGACGCGTCTGGGAATATTATGCCGCGGCGATCTGCCGAGCGGTGCATTGCCCGGGTATCGGAGGAACGAGATACGTATTAGGTAGTAAGATATACATGGGAGTATGGGTTAGGGAGATACATGGAGATCGCTCGCTTCTCACCCGCGCCGCTTTATAATTTATGGAATCGAACGGTAGGCCTTCCGCCTTTCGAAAATCTCGTACCATGATCTTACAAATCTATATATATACACACCTGTATATACAAAGATTTAAATATAGATCACGGTAGGCAGAGAGCAATTTTTTTCATCGAATCTGATGGTTGATTAATTATTCGATTACAAATGCGCTAATTAATTCAATCTGTACATCGATCAATTCTCAAACCCGCACAGCCATTCATCTCCGGTCATCCTTTCTTTTCCCATCTCGTAAAGCGTATTTAAATTATCAATCAAGTTGATCCTAGACGTTAAACTGACGTGAAAAAAATCTCCGCAATTTTTTAAACACGTCCGACTAAACAAAAATCCTTCCAATATGAATCTCCAAACCGTCTGTTGAAAAAATGTTTTTTACTTTTTTGGATTTTTGTAATATGATGATAAATATGGTAAATTCGCACTATATAAATGTTACCGCTTGTGGTTTTGGCATTGCCTCTGTTTTCATCTCATCTGCATGCGGAGTAGACTCTCAAAAAACTCCCTCCTAGAGCTCCATTGTCAATAAATAATAATAACAATATCGAAATCCGATTTTTTATTAACGACCGTAAATTGGTATTCACTATCTTTCCAAAATTCTGAAAGCATACTCGATCCAATAAAAATGCTTCAGACCCAATTACCCCAAAAATCCAAGCGCTCCTAAAAAAAAAATGTAGATGATAAAAAGAAATTAAGAGTGGAATGGCCCAATCCCGAATGAACATCGATCATTTCATCGATCTCCAAAATCGATAGTTTCAACGGAGTAGCTGTAAAGAAGTAGGTACAAACTGGAGTGTCCCAAATCGCGCGGTTAACGCTGCCCGACTAGGAGGAAGCTAGTTCGGCCTCATGGAAAGAGGAAGGTTCGCCTGCCGTGGGTTATCCGTAGGGTTGGCAAGTATAGAAACTTGGCTCTTGCCTCCGACTTCTACCCGAGGAGAGGAGGTGAACAACTTTCACGCGAGGACGCGAGGAACAGCGAGCGGAGGCTTCTTCGTATCGGAATGCTTGGAGCATGCAGCAGGCAGCTCAAGCACACACACACACACACAGAGAGCCAAAGCGGCAGCACGAGCAGGAGGAGGATGAGGAGGATGAACAGGAGGGAATCAGGCACAGAGAGGGTTTGCAGTGTCGGAGCCGCCGAGGGGCCCCGGTGTTCGGCTACGAACGCCTCCGGCGATAGCGCCTCTATCCTCATGCGACCTCCGCGAACTAGGAAATTACATATTCGGGGGCACTGTAACCCGCGCGCGAGCGTTTAACAGACCGCGGCTGGCTATAGACCAGAGTCGTGCGTCCTGGGTAAAAAACAAAAAGGGGGGTCGGGGTGTATATAGAGGCGGTAGCAAACGGACCGCCGGAAGGTATGGGACCACCGGACTCTATGGTCATCGGGTTACGACCTCTCCAGGAACTCCTATTGGAAATTATATATTCGGAGCAGCGGCAGAAGCGCAACGGCGTCTCGGACGAATAGGGAAATTCTAACAGCGGCAATCGTGCGGATTTACCGGTGGATGCACGGTACACCGTACCGTGAGCTGAGTATTCTCAATATAGAAAATAATATGACCACAACGCGAAAACCCTAAGATTATAACACGTAAATATTAGATAATAGCGGCTGCCTTTCGATGTATCTGAATAAGATTTTCGTTCGTTTTTTTTTTTTTTTTAAGTTAGTTATCTCTGCCACTGGACATATATTTTCCTAATCTATCAGTACGAATACAATCCACAGAACTAAGTATTATAAATTCCGTCAAGAGACATTCAGCCGTTTCGACAAACAGTGGAGACAACGAAAATAGCAAAGTCGAGGGGCCTCAGTGAAACACTTTACTCCCATCTTTTTGCCCTAGCGGGCAGTCGGTAGTTAAAAATAAAGAATCTTTGTCGATAATCCTTTCGGTGAAATGTCAAAGTTTTTGATAGGAAAGTAAAAAATTTTTTAAATAAATATTTAAGTTACCCACTAAAGAAGCGAGATTATTAATTTTCTCTTGGATTCAACGGAAGTTCGATCCGAAAATGGAAATGAGGTTCGATCTCAAGATCACAATTAAGTTCAATCTAAAGATGAAAGTAAAGGTCAAAATAAAGGTCAATCCGAAGGTCAGAGTAAAGATCGCTTGAGATCGCACCCAACATCGATTCAATCGAGCCGTCTTTGAGAAAATATTTCGGAGATGTTAGATCCAACTCTCGCAGGCCCGATATAGATAGTTTACAACGCTTTAGCATTTTTCGTTTAACGCGGAGGCGCCCGATCTTAAATTTTCATTACCCCGAAGCGAGTATACAAGTTCGGCAAATAAATAAACATAATAAAAATATAAAAGAATTGATGATAAACCGAAGAAAGAAAACGTGGTAAAGAGAGAGAAAGCAAATATCGCAACCGATCTCGTCTACCCCCCGCGGCGGGGAACCCAGCCGCGCGTCATTAACGCGCATCCGCGGGCGCGCACATACACAAACGGAGAAAGAGTTTTGGCTCCGGGCTCGGAACTCCTCCGGGCCACGAATTTTAACGGGGACCCCGCGGGGCAAAGAGTTTCGCCGGCAGCGAACCATGCACGGGATGGGAGAGCGATGCACACGCAGAGGGCTTTTCGGTACAGAAGAGGAGCTCGAAGATCTCTTCGGATGCTGCGCGCTCGTTGATCGGCGCACCGGCTTGTTCCGCCGTTTAAATTCGGAGCAAGGGCCCCTGCGTCGTGCTGGGCCTCAGGGCCAGATTTCGCTCCCATAGCTTACCGATATGTATCCCTCCTGTTTCTCTCGGTTAGCTCTCTTCCATACTCCCCTTTCACCTCCTCTCTCGCCTCATCGTCATCACCGGCTGGCTGGCTTTCAGGCTTTGATTCCCGTGTCGGAGTTACTCGTACTCGATGGATTCTCGCATCTTTTCTATGTTTCTTCTCCCTTTATTTTGTACGGAAAGAACGAACTTTTAGGGTCATCCAAGCGAGAAGTCTTAACGTCCAAAATAAACCGTACTGGAAGTTTGATTTTGAGTCGCATCCTGCGTCCGCTGGAGCTACTGCCAACCTCCCTGCCAACCCTGCCGATCGCTGGCTGATTCTGATCTTGACCTTGATTTTCATCTGATTTTCCTCTAACTTTGCTCTGATTTTCTTTTGGATTTTCTTCGATTCTGCTCTGTTTCAGCTCCGTATTTTTTCCGTATTTGCTTTAATTTTGCTCCGTATAGTATATTTTTAAATGCTTTAAGTAAACTGCATTGAAACTATTCTGTACTCAAACTTTTCTACGCCTCGCCGTATGTACCGCTTATCCGAATCACCGGGTCCTTAAGGGATTTGTGCCAGGATCCAATGAACCATCTATCTATCTCAAATCCGAACAGGAGTTCGGACCCGAGTTGAAGCTAAAGTGTACTTGTCTGTGTCCTTCGCGAAACAAACCTCCGTTACCCCGTTTTCATCGAATCCGGATCCGGTGGTACGGCACGCAGTTCCAATTATTATATTAGTGGTAACGGCCTCGGGGCCAAACGGTCCGACATACGTAGCTCCCGAACTTCTGCTCGGCTCTGCACGGCATGGCATTCGGCAGGTAGTACTAGAGCGAGCTTCTTCGCTGGACCAGTAGACCGGCATCGGCACAGTGCTCTCGGAGGTTTTTTAAGGTCTCTCCGTTTCTTTTTATTCCTCGACTTCTTCCTCGCGACCATCAGCTAGGTATAATTGAGGTAGCGCCGGTACATCCACCTGACGATACACACAGCCACCGCTAGACGAAGACCCGACCGCGCCTTTGCCGCCACGCGGTCAGCCAGCTGTTTAGAGCAGTGCTCGAACGTATATTATTAGACAGATTGCCTTCCTCACCTAGAGAATCCTCTTCTTCTTCTTCTTCTTCTTCTTCTTTATAGACAACCAACACCACTCCGGAGAGAATGGGAGCTCCCGATGGTCGAGATTTTCGCTTTCGAAGATTCCTCCGGAGGGCGAAGAAGAGGCGACGGCCACAGACGCACTTCGGCCTCCGGGGAAGAGATTCCTAATTATTGGTATCGATCCAGAAATCCTAGACGGTTCGAGGACGTGATTGCGCTTTCGTTGTCTAGGGTCGCGTCTCGCTTTTTCCATTCTGCAGCGCTGCGGCCCTACATCTGTTCTTTCTGCGACGGGACGCATCCAAGATGGCGTCCGGCCGACCTGCACTTTACGCAGAACTCTCATGCGGAATTTTTTCAAGTGCATCTACACGCGTTTAGGAGCGCGATGAGGGCTGGACCGGGTCGCAGGGCAAATATTTCGGGAACATTTTTTTTTTTTTTTTTTTTGGCAGGAACATTGGTGTAAACGTTGGGTCGGTTCAGGGAGAGAGAGAAGTCGAGGAAAAAACGCAGGAATGCGGCGATACGGTATGCGAATGGTACTTTTGGGCCTCTGGGGGGAAGCGGGGCATTTAACACGATACTTGCTCGAAGAAACAAGATATCAGTGGAAAAAAATGGGCTTGGCGCGAAATTTGAAAATTTCTGGACCGCGCACTGATAAACAATGCGACTGAATCAATTAAAGATTCGCGCAGAGACGTTCAAATAACAATTTAGTTTGTCGAACGAAATATTTTAATAGCTCAAAAATATTTTTGCTGTAACCAACAAAATATTTATTTCAACGTGCCTGCCCGTATTTGTAGTTGATTCAACCGTGTTTTTTTCAGTGCAGTGTACAGTGTGCCTTTGATTAATGCCTGATCCGTTTTCCTATAGCCTTAAGGAAAAATTTGGTAAGGTTTCAAGTTCGCCGGCTCGTGCCGACGATTACAAAGTGACAACCCGTTTTTCAACGTAATTCGTTAAAATTGATAATGACCAGAAGTAAAAAAAATTGTATCTACCTGACGTAAAAACGTGACCTCAATTTTTTTCTGGATCTGAAATCAACTCAGCATTACACACATTCCCAGACGAAAATGGGTCTTTGATCTCGAGCGTCCGATTCTTATGGAATCTCGAAGGAATGTTTTTTTTTTTTTTTTACTAATTCTCCTTCTGTCCATCTTCCTCGTATTTCTATAGCTCAAAGGTATTTTTTTTCTCGAAGTGGGCAGCAACTAATAATTATCCTAATGGGAAATCCGTAGAAGCGTCTTGCTCTCGTCCTGGCATCGTTCGGTGCTCGGCATGCTCGCTTTCTAGGTCCTCGGGGTCACGGAGTCAGGTGGATCCTCTCGTGATCTACGCTGGCTGCTGCTCTGGATGCCACTCTCGCCCTGCATCCTCCTGCAACGCGGTGAGTGCTCCGTGTGTTTACCCTATGCACTATCTCACATGCTCCGTGCACTTACCTACTATGCTGTATCATCAATATCATATATAAAATATATATGTACGACATACATATACGTATATCTCGCGATCAAAATCGAACGGACGTATCCGCGTATTCTCCGCGCCTGGCAGATACGCCCTTACGATTTCAGTCACGCGATCTGCGCACACGGTTGCACCGTGTACCACATATCAATGGCCCCTCCGGGCCATCGGAGGATTTAATAGGATCTTAAATTCACATCGATGTGTCTCACGATGTTTTCTCACTAGACTCTCTACCGGTTTCTCTGTACCGTGCGCTATGTGTGTCGCGCCGATGGCGGATTGACTCCCCCGCGGGAAGCTAGAATTATCGTAATTCGAACCGTGAATTAATATGGAAAATTTTCAACGAGGAACTGTGAAGGGGCAATTAAATTTTTTTCATTCCCAGGCAATCTGAGAGATTTTTTTTATTTGCGAATCAAATGTTTTTTTTTTTTTTTGTTATTGATGGGCAGTTTTTTTAATTGTTGGGTTAGGTGAAATTTTTTGAATTTCGCTATAAGCGAGGCACTTCTCTTTCAATATTGGGGAATTTTTCGAGTCCTACGCGACTGGGAAGTCTCGCCGTGAACCCGGGAGCGATGAAACCTTGGCTCCTGCGGAAACGGCCGGCGAGTACTTCGACGACGAGGAACTTAGCGGAGAGCTATGGAACTGCTGCGCCACCGCTGGCAGATATGAGGTCGTTTAAATTCGCGGTCGCGCCGGGGCGACGGGGGCAATCTATACGATCGAAGGGCGAGCCTTGGCGAAGTCGCGCCATTACGGAGCCGCTAGAGAACGAGGCAACGAAGGAATCGTATGGAATATCCGATAAAAAATAAATTGAGTAAATAAAGCAGGGAACGATCTCGCGCGATTTGCCGAACGAGCGGAAGATCCTCAACTCTTTTATGGACAAAAAAAAATCACGATCTCGTTACTGATAGAGAGGACTTGTTCTTTTTCTACATCAGATATAGGGATATACGAAATCAAGTACGAGATCAAGTTTCAACTTAAGTACGAAATCAAGTTTCAACTTAAGTACGAAATCAAGTTTCAACTTAAGTACGAAATCAAGTTTTAACTTAAGTACGAAATTAATTTGGAATCTAGCATAAAACTTAACCAAAAACACAGCAACAAATTTCCAACATTTTTCTCAGATACGACTTGATGGACTAAAAATGAGAGATCGAAGCCCTCCGTCCATTAATTACACACCCGAATGTTCCCACAATTATTCATGCCAGCAAGCCTCGAGAATAACGTGTTGGTCCCTTGGAGCCCTCTTGAGATTCGGCATAATGCTCCCCGACATCTGTAGTAGGCGACGGAGCAGGACAGGAGATTGTACAGCGCGATCGCGATAAGGAGACTATTGTCACGTTTAATCTCGCGCGTTCCGGTCGAGGCTCGTTCGGGCGGACGCCGACGCGATTATTGCACCGACAACGAGCTCAAGACTGTGTCCCGAGCCTCGGCCGGCCGAGGGACAGCGGTGCGAGGAAGGAAGGAAGGATCTACTACTATGTTACTTGTTGGCTTTGAGCGTCCGACAACCATAACCGCGGCCACGTACTACTTGCTTCCTCGCCCGCGCGCGTTCGTCAGCACGTAATTAATTCGAGCTATACAGTTGAATGCGCGTCTCTCGCCTTCCCGTCGTCCCTTCTCTCTCCGCTGAGCGCCGTTAGCTAATTCCCTCTCGGCGAACGCCGCGCTTTCATCGGGGCATTACCGGACGGGAGATTCGGGAGGCTAATCGCCGGCTGAATTCGAGACTCGTCCAAGAAGTTTATACACTTTAATTAAATTTGGCTCGTACAGCGGAGAGAGGCGAAACGTGAATGGAATTCACGTCGAGAATATAATCCGCGGGGGAAATCAACTGCGTCTACGATAATAGAATTCCGGGAGGAAATCTTCGCAGATTCTTGGAGATTCTCGATCGGGAGAGACACGGGTGGAGTGTCTACGCGACTCGACTACGCGTAAAGCTGGGGCTCTTCGGTGCTTCGGATTAATTGAAATTCTACGGAAGACGGAGGTTGCCTCGTAACGGAATAATGTAAAAAAGTTTTTTTTTTTTCTTTTTAACGCATAAACGAAAAGTCCCGCTTTTTGTGTCTGTAAAGTATGACGAAAGTGTCGCTTTTTAGTGAGGCTCGTGAGAAATTACGCCTACGAGCACTCGTATTCAGCTCGTTCAACCAGCTTCACAACCTTCGTCGAAAGTCCGCTTTTCTACGCTTGTATCAGAAAGTACTATCGGCTGTAAGCGTCTAGTTGGACCTTGAGATTCAAACTTGAGTCAAGACTTATATAAAGCCCGGACCTCTGTTTCAATTTAAGTTCGGACTTACTTTTGGACTCGAGTACGATCTTAAGCTTGAACTTAAGTTTGAACTCAAATTCGAAGTTTTCGGCATTCGTGTGCTATATACAAGGTGCATAACGAAAATTCCTTGTTACATCGTAAACGCTTGGTAATAATTCATGTAAAATTCCCTTCGCGTACAATAGCATTCCGTGAGGCTCGCGATTCTCAAAGATGGCGCAAAAGAACATAATAGCGCTATAGCCGTAAGGATTGTCCCTGGGATTTCTTTATAATTCGCACGACGACGACGACGTCGACAACGTCTCACGTATTATATTCGCCGGACGAGGACGACCGGTGCTTTTTCGTTCGGGGTTTTAATGGCGCTTTGCGGAGAGCACAGTTCGAGAAAGGAAAAAAAAAAGATAACACAAAAAAACACCGTTTATATAGAGCGCTCGAGATATGAATGACTGCTGTACAACCGCGCATACCAAAAACTCTTTTATTTGGATTCTTTAACGCGTCCGTCCTGTTGCATTGTCCGATGCAGTTACGTCGTAAGGCCGGCAGGTAATACTCGTGAAACGGCAGGTCCCTCCGGTTTTCCCTTTCTTACTCGCGTGAAAAAAATTACAATAAAGCTTTGTCGGAAACACTTGATGCTCCACTTTTGCGCATTGAAGCAAATATGTATTAATTACGGGTAATTTTCAGCAAGTAACTTAGAAGAGTAACTTTGACAAGTAATTTGCCGAGTAACTTCGGCAAGTAACGTTTACAAATAATTTTGGCAAGTAACTTTCGGCAATTAAACCTGACAAATAACTTTGGCAGTCAAACCTGGCAAGTATAGAGGAACGGGCTCATAAAGTAGCCGGGATAACGGCACGGAGCATCGAGGGTTTATGTCGAAATCGTCAGGTGTCCTAGGTAACGTGTAAAAACCGTAAAAACGGCACGAAAGATAAATGAAGGAAGCAATCAACGGGAAATCAGCAATCACGTACGAGCGTAGTGCGAGACGAAGCGTTATTCCGTCGATTATACGGGTTCTTTGTTCGTCGGTACGAGCGATAATAACGATCGAATGTAAATGAAGACTGTGCCGGAGTCCCGCTGCTGCTGCATGGCTGCAGGGCTACTTAATATAACGACGACTGTGCGCGAATGTGTGTGTGTGTGTGTGTGTGTGTGTGTGTGTGTGTGTGTGTGTGTGTGTGTGTGTGTGTGTGTGTGTGTGTGTGTGTGTGTGTGTGTGTGTGTGTGTGTTTGCATGTGCGAAATGGGGAACGAGCTTCCAATATCCTCTTCCAATGCGCATTTATATATATAAATATAATACGAGAGTGTTTGAGTCGACTCGAAGCTATACAGATATATAGCGAGCACCGTAGCCTGCCTATCCATTTTGCGTTGTACCACGACGAGAGCCGTTACCGGCGTACCGGTTGTGCCAAGCGAAGTTAACCGGGGGAGAGCCTAGATGCAGGCGAGCCAGAAGCGAGGAGCCTCGGCGAGGGCACACACTCGGTTGCCCCGACACGAAAACCTTTCTCCCGGTATCTCTCGAGAGTCCCGTCGTCGATCCTCGCCGTCGTCTCGGCGGTTCCCTGGCTTATGGCCGCTCGCTGTACGGGCATTGCCGCGAACACCGACGGTTAATTGATGTGCCATCGCGTAATGACGCGCGGGAGTACCAACACTCGGCGCCGACGTGTAGGTGCACCGCCGAACGTAATAAACTGACGGCACAACTGTTTTGTCTCCCGTGCGAGTTTCAACGAGCCACGGAGTGTGTGCGAAGCCGGCCGATGGTTGACCGTGTACTGGTGCTGCCACACACGCAGCGCACCTACGCTGACTAACGAGAGACGCGAGAAGTACCGGAGCGAGGCGATGGCCATTCCGATGAAAAATTATGTCCGCACGGTCTCGGATTATGTAGGAGAGCAAAAGTGGGCTCGATCGAACGTTGCGAAATTCGTATGGGAGATGAGGTGGCTGTCGAAGAGGGGGGAAGGTAATGTGGGTCAGAGTACTCGTGTATCTCGACGTAATTGCGCTTCACTCAATAAAAAAATAAACTTAAAAAGTCGGGACATTGGATTTTCGAGGCTCACGAGAATTTTACGTAACAGCAATTGTTTGTCGGGGATGGGAACGAAACTATCAAACAGATTTCGATAATTCGCTTTTGGAAATTTTCGAATGTAAAAGAGAGTTTTTGCGTTTCGCGAAAACTAGCGGAGATGAACGTCCGAGCAAAGCGTTGACCTCTGGCGCGCGTACTGTGGAAACACGACTCGGCCGGCGAGTCTTCGCAAACATTGAGCGAAAGAAGGCAAGACACAAAGCGTCTCTCTCTCGCGGCTCCTTAGGACTACGCTTATATCGGTCTCTGGATAATACATGTATGGATTATTTTTAGAACAACCGCTCGGTTATGACGAGCAGGTGCGTGGGTGTACACAGGTACGCGCCCGGGCGTTGCACAGATCCTATCGGATTCTAACCGATGTGCCTCCCTGAATAAGCATTAGACTCATTATCGAGTCTCGTCGACGGTCGTTCGTGTTTTAGCTGGAAATTGAATTTAACCACGAAACGACGTTCGATCGTGGGAAACAAAAAAAAACTTGAGTACAAAATAAAGTTTTAATCTTCGAGATAAAAATTTCAGCAGAAAATTAATTTCGAAAGGTTACGTTCGAGATCGAACACAGCCGCGAAAAAGCGTGCGAAAATAAAACAAAAATAGCCCAAACATTTTAACTTCGTGGGACGTGAAAATGAATTAGTATAAAAAAAAAGAAATGTTCAGAGTCACGGACACGGAGAGTGACGAAGGTAGCACCGAAGTTGCTAGGTTTTTTTCAACGAAGGGAAGCTCGGAAGCAGATCTAGTCTGTGAAAAGAGGTAGAGGGCTCGCTCGAGCGTAATGCACACTCTCGAGAAACGGGGTATATATAACGTAGTGTACGTACCAACGTAAGGTACGTACCAAACCGTCACGCATCGCGACGATAAAGCCAGCGAGGTATCTCGAGGATAACGTTACTCTCCCGTGGCTACGTGAGTATAAGTGTCGTTGTGTGGCGAGCGTCCATTAACGGGGCGCACTGTGCCGGCGGAGTGACCAGCGAAAACTCGTATCTCCCTCTGTACGCGCGTTCCGTACACATTGTGCTGAGCGCCGTGGACCTAGCTCCTACGCTCATCGGACGCTGTCTCCGTAGTCGGTACTTTTATACCGTTCTACCATCGTTTGTAGTTACGTGCGTATACAAATGCACGCGGACATGCGGTACGATATTAACGAAGGTGGATGACTGCGGGCATTCGCCCGATACGAAAATAAAAATGAAAAATAGAAAATTGCGAGAGGATTCTCGCGTTCGGAAGATTCCGGCAATAAAGCCGCCGACGAAAGAGAAAGTTTAGAGGAACGTTTTACGTACGAGGTTTTTTCTTCTTTTTTTGCAGATATTTCTCGTAGCGCCTTCCTGATCCTGCGTCCAAAGTTTACAGTGATATAAACACTCTTTTATCGGTAATATCGGCATCGGCAGTACCGAGTACGAAAGTAAATCGATCGAGTGGCGTAAATAATTCATTGACACCGGAGTTTACTATATTTCAGCGAATTAAATATACGATTTCGTTAGTTTAAAAGTAATTTCGCATGAGCGTTTCCGTTTGCGATTTATACTCATGTTTGAACTTACTAAGGGTCGCATGTTGAGATGTTCGTTTGAACTTTAGATAGCTTTTGAGATCGAAGTTTGGCCCGAACTTCATTGCGTGCTTAAGATCTGTCTTACGATCAAACTTAAGATCGAACGTATCGCTTTTCCGACGCAGAATCTTTGTCTTGATTCCAAATACGGCTGTACAGATAGGCCGGCCTAACCGGTTAAAATATCTTATCCAGCTAATGGATTTTATAGTTTGGGCGGCTAAGCCATCTTAGCCGGCTAAACTATTTTAGCCGGCCAAGCTATATTAGCCGGCTAAGCTAATACAGTCTTGGCATTTTTTGACGAATTTTTATTTATTTTTTCCAATAAGCAACGTATTCCGAAGTATTTTCGCCCGCTGAACATGAATCCGCTGGCCTTTTTGGCCGGCGGATTCATACAGTAAAGTACAATGCTACATTAAGGGGCTTGATTTTATGCACGAAAAATCGTATTTTTGGGATTTGAATGGAAAATATTGGGTTGGGAGTAAAATAATTGTTATATTCGTGATCAGCGGGAAAAAAACATTGAATATAGCTTTGAAACAAAATAAATCGAATGAACAACGATTTTTCAATGTTTGAGCCACTTTTGAAAAAACTCCGATTTTCGTGATTTTCAAAGGTCGATATCTCGGCTCCCAGACGAGCTACGGAAAATCCAGGGTGCCCATCGTGTTCTACGCGAAAAAATACACAATATACGGCCTTGTCCGAAGTTTTAGAATCGTTTTATCGTGCCGTTTAAGGACGTTGAAAAACGCAAAAAATTGACTCGAAAGAGTCAATTTTGGAAGTTTTTGACGACATTTTTTTTTCTTTTTTTTAGATTACCTACCACGTATTCCGACGTATTTTTTCGCGCTGAACACGAATCCGCTGGCCTTTTTGGACTAAAGTACAATGCGACATTAAGGGGCTCGATTTTATGCACGATTTTATGCACTTGGTCGGCTGAAACGGCTTGATCGCTAATACGGCTTAGCCGGCCAAACTATAACATCCATTAGCCAGATAAGATATTTTAGCCGGCTAGGCCGGCCTATCCGTACAGCCCTAATTCCAAATGCGGTGAATTTTGATGACATTATACTGTCGTGAATAGATGATCCGGCGACAACATTTCTTGAATCCGTTTCTATAGAATGACTACTAGAGAAAAATTGTATCGTGGAGGGCGAGAAGATTTTTTGAATATCTCCACATCGTTTCTTATTAGTTTGAACTTAAGATCAAACTTAAGCATGAAATCAAGATCGAACTGAGGTTCAATCTTAAGTTCGGACTTAAGATAGATCTTAAGCACGCAAAGAAATTACATCTTAAGAGCTATCTCAAGTTCAAACTAATATCTTAAAATTCGACCCTAACTGTTCGAATTCGAGTTCGACTCCGCGACTGTGAATTCCGATGGAAAACAACGAATTTTCTCGGCGAGCGGTACCGATGCAGTGAAGGAGGAGAACTCGTGATCCTCCTCTGCGGACTTCAGCGCAGCGTGTCGAGTTATAAGTCGTACACGCGGGCCAACTCGAGCGTTCCCTGCACGAGCATCGTCCGCGTGTGCACTAACTTGCACGAGTTGCCCATCGCACTACTCTCCGCCGTCTCGGACGGGCCTTGGCGACCGCTGCAGTCGCCGAGGCCCGGTTCCGTTTCGCGGAAATAATAATATAAAGCTCCTCTCGAGGGGCGGAAGGGGGGGGGGGGAGTACGCGAGGGCGTCGTCACGGCGTAACCATGAATATCTGATTCCCCGCTCTTGCAATGCATAGTTAACATTACGCGAAAAATATTCTCCTGCGTCCTGTACGATTTAGCACTTTAACGGCCACGGCATTTTTCGTCGCCATTTTTATCCTCCCATTAAATTTAAGTTCCAGCTCCAAACAAAATTGAAGTCCGAACCTAAATCTAAATTGACGTTTGAAATTACAGCAAAATTGATGTTTGTAGTAAGAATAAAATTGAACTCGAACTTCAAATAAAATTGGATTCGAAGTTAAAATAAAATTGAAGTTAGAGCGGACATTGAAGTTTGAAATAAATTTTCCGATCTGTTTAACTGTACGGCCAGTGTTCGCGAAAGTTGAGCGAAAGCCGTCGACGGGGATGAGGGTATTATATATCGTGTAGTTCTCATGGTCCTCGCACCGAATTACGCGCTTGCCCGATTCTCAAAAGCTGCATCGTATATGCGTACGGTAATGTTCGTGTAATACACGGGCAGAGAGGTCCGATGGGAGCGAAGGGACGGGTTACAGGGGTACACTAATGATAGGCGTCTCGCGATCCTGCCTTCGCTAAATAAGCTGGCCGGCAATGCAATATTCCACTTCTGCTTCAGTCTTCTTCTTCTTCTTCTTCCTCCTCTTCACCGTCCTCTTCATCCTCTTCAGTGTTGAGCGCCGTCCAGTCTTTCGTTTCACGCGATTATCGGGGCAACGGGAGAGTGTTCGTTACGATTGTACAGCTATGGAGCACGCACGATTATCGGGAACGCGTATAGCCGTTCCCATACGTTCCCGGAGTACTCCGGGTGGGTCGCCGAATTATTCGTTTCCGGTCACTCGGCGCATCGGGAACTTCCGTCTGCGCGAGAAACGCATAACCGAAGCCGGCACCGGCACGTATTAATTAAAACGATATTAAAACGAGCGCGGCATAACCCGATAGCGAAACGGTGCTTTCCAGACTGGCTAATTGGACATTGCCGCGCCAACCGCCGCGTCGCGAGCGTTAAATTCACGAATAAAAGAGATCGAAAGACTTATAAGATTTTAGTATCTATATAATGCGTATATATAGCATTTAATCGCGCGTACGTGCCACTTTATAACGCTGGGAATATCTCGGATAGTCGCAAATTAGTTGATATCATTTTTTTCTTTTCAATTCATATTCATTTGAGTTCATTGGTTAAATTTCTTGGTTAAATTTTTCTTACAAAAGAGCCTCAAAGTCTCAACATTTCCGGACTATTAACAAACTCGATCGTTATTGCAAAAACAATGTAAGAAAATGATATACGAGGTTTTCGTATACATTTTTTGCAAACTATTTTAAACTGGGACGTAAAAAAATGCAATTTCCCACTGCGAATTAAATACCCGAGCGGAAGGGTTAAAGACAGACATTTTAACGCCTAAATTTCAGGTCCCAATAAAAAGAGAGAGAGAGAGAGAGAGAGAGAGAGGATTTGTAAATTAAAATTAACGTAACGTTTCCAAAAACGAGAAATAAACTCGACATTTTTACGGCTTCGCCGCCATTACGCGCGATCAAAGGGAAGTACTCAACGAAAATTAATGGGAAATTAAAGTAATAATGTCGGGCGGGAGGCTCCCGCCTCACGCTGGTTTGCCGTGTTAGAGAGCCGGAGGCGCGCATCGTTCCGTACAATGGAGTTAGCACCAGTATTTATATTTTTCGACCTTACCGCGGACGTGCGGCAGTCCCGTCGGCAAGAGGGGCATAGCGCGACCTACCTTCGCTACACGAACTATATACTATCCTACATTGTATTTCATTGTAGACATGAAAGATTACTCACGGGTATTCTAAGTCTTGGTCAATGACTGCTCCTTCCGTGTTGATTTACGCGAACGCCTAATCTTCACAGGAATCTTCACGTGATTCAGGATTATGGAAACCTCGGTTACGATCCCGCTTCCGATAAAATCTCGAACTGTAAATGAATGTTCATTATATTAACGAATAGTTGTTATGATAAATTGGTTGTTAATTATAATGAATGGTTATGAATTTGCAACTTTAAAATAAATATATATATATATATATATATATATGAAAATGGAAAAATAATTCTTCGAAGCACGGGATATTTCATTGCTATGTTAGAGCCTCTGTACCGATGAAGTCGATATTACAGAAGCCGCAGCTCGCGTTTTTATAGAAATTATTCAACCATTTCGCAAAAGATAAACTGCCAACGTAACCATCGTATGCAGCGAGTGCAGGTAAAGAGAAACTCACTGCTACAAAATGCGTTCCCTGCATGAATAACCGCACTCTTCTTATCGCCGACTCTCCGCCGATAGCGTAGATCCCTGCAGCGCTGTTCCTCTCGCCCAGGGCGACCGTCTTCTGCCGACTGCAAGTAAACGAAACATTTTCGTTTCTCGAACGAAAAAGCCCGCATGCATTTTCGGAACAAAACAAACACGCGACACAAAGCTCAAGAAGATGTCGCCGCGTATTCGTATTTCGTACGTGAACCAACGAATCTCACGTCTACGTACTCTCGTGCGTTTGTGGCGATTGAATTTATAATCTCGAAAGTGTTATTTACACGATTATTACGATATTCCACTTGCTCGCGACAGTGTTTTACGATCTCAAAACGTGCGACGAAGCAAAGTCCTTCACTGATAGAAACTCCCCAACTAATCTTACCGAGTATGTACTCACCTCTCTCGTCGCCTCGTCGCCTCGTCGCCGCTACTGCTGTGTGCGTCTGGTGCCGCTCTGCCTCCCTCGTATAACCGTCGACAGTTGCGGCGAGCTCCGACGCGTCTGTTTACTACCACAGTGCGCCACCAGCCACGTTCGACGGATACTTTGCGAATAACACACACACACGCTCAAAGAAGGGCCAACTTACGGAAAAGAAAAGTGAACTCACACGCGCTCGTGCAATCTAGACGGACTGAACCGTAATTCGTCATCTCCAACGTTCGAGATTGTTTTCCATCGTGTGGTGTCGCACTCTCGCGATTTTTTGACGCTCCGCTGACCGTGACCGATGCATGAGAAAAAGTTAACTAGTCACCCCTCCCCGCCCTGAGTGGAACAAAAAAATTGATCGATCAATTTTTTTTTCTACGATCGAATTTTTCGTTGGAATTTTAGACAGTGAAGAAAGTTGCACTTCTCGGTGATATCACAATTGTCGGGAATACCTGTCACACGACAACAAGGCGATAAGAAATCAGCGTGTTTTTGGAGTTCGTTATTCAGTAATATTGTCTGTCGTGTCGAAGAGAGAGAGAGAGAAAAAAAAGAAGTTCGGCAAGTTGCGAAAACGCGGGAGTTCGTCCACGCCGCTGACCAACTATTCCACGATATATTGTTGATCTGATCTAGATGCGCATCTTTCCTTAATCTTTATCTTCAACGAATTCGCGGCCGGTTATCTCGAGAACGGTGCAAACAATACGTTTACGGGATTAATAATTTATTTCGCCGTTATGGAATGTAGAACGAATATTTGTATATTTTTGAATTTGTAGTACATTTTTTTTTGTAGTAAATTTTATTTTTTTAATTAAATTTTTTTTTTACTTTCGTGAATTCGAGCTCCCTGATACGGAGTCGAGTTTGAGTACTTGTCCAATAAAAATGGAAAGCTACGCAACAACACGCTTCGAAACAAAGATCGAAACCTTCGATCCGTGCATAATCCAAGTCAGCGGCCAGCAGAGGGATATCGGGCAGAACTTGGACCAGACCGAAGCCAACGAAGAGGCACACGAGACTGAAGAGAATCAGGAGGTTTCGACCATGCAGGAAGATACAGAGCAACAGCCTACTCAAATACCTACCATTCAATCCAACGCCGCTCCGAACATGACCCTCACGTCTGTTCGCCTTCCCGCCATATTGGACGGAGAGTTCTTCACTGTCATAAGAGTCGAGGACACCAACGTAACTGTCAGATGCCAGCAGTGCCAGAAGCTTCTCAACGGGAATCTCAAGTCCACAGGAAATTTTCTAAGTCACATAAAAGTAATTTTTTTTCCCCCCAGAGAAATACCGAATTTATGGAGCATTAAAATTTTAGTCGACAATTGTAATGTGTTTTATTTATCAATTATTTTCATTTTTTTTCAGAGGGTACATCCCTTCATGATTGACAAGATAAAGTGCAAATCCAATCAGAGAAAACCGGCGATAGCTTACATCGACGTGTCGGCGGATAAATCGCCAGAAATCGTGAGGACCAAGAGAGGATACAGAAAATGTTACAAACCGGTAATTTTTTAAATTACGATCCGTAGAAGAATTCGAACCGACGTCCGTACGTGATGGGATTGGTCGATACAAACGGAAAAATTTGCAAAAAAACATAGCTTCATTTTATATTTTTCTTATCAAGAGGCTTAAAGTTCTTTTTGTATATTTTTACTTTATTATACTTAAGAAAAGATCGCATCTTTTTAAGGCGCATAACCGTAGATCGTTAATATTTTGCAGGACGACGCTCGAACTTGTAGCGAAGACGTTGCGGAACAGCCGGTAAACTCGCCAGATTCGCCGGTGATTCGCCGGCGAAAGTACGACGACAGTCTGGAGTCAACGGAACTGTCGAAACTACATGGAAACAATTCGTTCGTCGTCGAGGACGAGTTCGACGCGATAGGTAGAAACGTGGCCGCGAAATTGCGCAACATGCGCACTGATCAGAGGATAGTAGCCGAAAAGCTTCTGAACGACGTATTGTTCGAAGCACAACTCGGCACTCTTCACAGAGATTCGAATCTGCACGTTTGAGTCTCGATTAAGTAAATAAAATGGACATAAATAAATATAAATAAATAAAACACAAAACAATTATTGGATATACCAATCGTGATAAATAACAAAAAAATTCGAATCCATCGGTTGTCATAGAATAACCGCAACACCGCTCTTCGTGATAAATAACAGAAACAATAACGCATTGTACAAAAGATTGGAACACTGTAAATATATTATTTTTAAAAAATAATAATAAAACGACGATAAAAATTGTGTGCGCTACCGAACGGGAGGCGAAAAATTCGATTTAGTACAACGAACGCGATATCTGCTGCCAGGCATTGTAAACTAATTACAGATACATTATACATAGTTACATCACACACGTCATACGTATTAGGGTGTGAAATTAAAAACAAAGATTATCGATACATCGCTCTGCGAAAAAACACGAATTTTACAATTTATAATCGCAATAAATTTCAAGACTATTTTACGATTATCCGAATTTATAACAAAAACATTGTCAGACACCCTAAAACATATGTGTATATATAGTTCGTAAGTTTTTTTATAGGTAAATAATTTTTGCAACACCCCGCAAACCTTACATTAATATTGTACTGTAATTAATTCAAAATTACGAATAAATTTTACGGGTAAGAACGCTATAGCGAAGTTTTTCATTTCTTTTTGCACCCAAGTCGTAACGTTTTTACATCGAATCGTCGAGGTTGCCGCGAAGAGGGTTGACACTAACGCTAAGTCAGTCGTGGAAAAATTCACCAGCAAATCAATGTTAAATGAATGAATCCATTAAAATACGATTAATCACTCGGCATTTTCGCGGGTATCGACCCGGTCCTCGTCGCTGTAGGGTCAACTCGCGTAGACCCTTCGTTTTTTCGGCTTGAGCAGAATATTGTAGACACTCGCCGACAGTATGCACAGTCCCATGCTCGCGAAAATCGCGAAGAACATGTAGGTGTACCAAAAACCTGTCCAATCGGCATAGACGAACCACGTTATGGTCATCATCGTATTTTGAAATATCACGACCGTGTAGTACCCGACGAGCCAAGCGTCGGCGTGCTTGAATTTAATTCTGTACTCGATGACGCTGAATATGTAAACCAAGCCGAGCCAGAGATTGAGGAAGAAGGTCGTGACGTCATAGTACTTCGCGTAGTAGAACAGATAGGCGAGCATAGCGGCGTAATGAAAACCTATAACGCCGAGCACCCAGTAAGGATAGAATTCGTAAAAAATCGCTATGGCGAATACACGCGCGAGTATGAAGAAGAACCACCAGACGAAGGCGACGAATCTTCCGACGGGATCGTCCTCGTCTAGTCCTTTAACGGAGTAAGTTCTCTTCGGGACTTTCAAGCTTCGCCAGTTGTTCTTCGCTACTGGACTCGAGGATTCGACGATATTGACGCTCCTTCCGGTCTGGACGGCCGTTGCTTCCGGATCGGTCGGATCGGTGACGATCGAGTCGGGCCTCGGCGGTGCGGGCATTTCCGGTACCGGCAGCGACGCGACCGTGGTGAGTCCGCGAATCGGCGTCGGCGGGGGTTTCACTCGAGCGTTCTTCGGTGGCAACGGCGGTGTCGTCGAGATCTGACGCTCCAGGTTCACCCGTGGAGATATCGGAACGCTGTTCTCGGCCGGACGGTTTTCTTCCTCCGATGTGCGAGATTCCTCGGGGTCTATGAGAGGCGCCACGGAACTTCTGACCCCCGACGAGGCTTCAACGGCGAGACTCTGAAGAGGCTTCTTCTCGTCGAGATTGCCCAGTTCCTCCTCGCGGTACTTCTTCAGCCACATGGCCCACGGCAACTTTCGGCCGTTTACTCGCTGGGACTCGAATCTCTGGAACGAGGCGGTCTCCACCGCGAGGACGACTATCGACATCAGGATGCAGAGCATGTGGACCACAACTGGAAGAATAAAAAATAATTGTCAGAATACACCAGAGCGTGGCAGTACTTGAAGTACCCGGTACTTGTTTGGTATTTCAAGTACACAAATACTTTTTTACAATTTCAAGTATCAAGTACAAGTACATTTTATACTTTATACTTTTTTTTTATGAAAAAAGTGAAGTATAGATTTTTAAAATTGCCTCAAAACGACGGATTACGAAAATTTCAGTTACCGATTTTTTTCAATGAGGAAGCCATGTGCAAATTACGTTCCACGTTTTCATTAATTGTAGATAATGCTTAACGCTATGAACCTAATTGCGAAATGGACTTGGAAAAAGTACTTAACACTTCAAGTACGTATGATATTTTGTACTTAAAGGATTTTTTGGAAATTTGCCCAAATCTGGAATACACCAAATTTTTTTTTTTTAATTTGCCGCGCAAAATTTCTCCGGATTTCGGTGGGCATCGATTGTATATTCGAAACCAATAAATTACCGGTCTGATGTGTCCGTTCCGCCGAGTACTCTCTGAACAGCAGATGCGTCTGGAAGACCGCTTGGGGCGCAGCCTGGAACCACGCTTGCAGAAAGAAGTACAACTCGATGGCCGCGGGTGCGGCGGCGGCGTTCAGAGTTTTCTTCCTCTCCTCGCCGGTGAGCATTATCGCGTCGACGACGAGGACGATCAGACCCGCGTATCTGTACAGTGCGAAGATCGGGAACGCGACGAGCTGAAAGACCTGGAGGGCGAACCACGCGAGGACACCCTCGGCGATTTTTTCGTCCTCGGTCATCCACCAGTCGGGCCTCGAAACGGTCAGGGCGAAGTAGGCGATCGCCGGCGCGTACATCAGAGCTATCGTGCAACAGCCCCAAATTGGATTTCCCTCGCGTATGTGCTGCACCGCAACGACGAGATCGGCCGCGAGGTTTATCACGTATACACAACAGCTGACGAGAATCGGAATTAGAAAAACTAAATAAATCTGCTCGGTCGACCTTAGCGGTATCTTCAGGCAACGAGTCGCCTTTCTCTGGCAAATCGGCGCCGTTGTTTGAGCCATTTGTCGTTTTTCTTATGTTTCGATTATTATGGACGAATTTTTTATTTTTATAATTTTTTTAGAATTATTTTTTAGACGGATTTCTCGTTAAAACCGCCGAGACGTTATCGATCCGAGCCGATCACTTTATCATCTTCGCGATTGGCGATGTTAAAGCGCGATAGCGGCGCTTATCATCGGACTGCCGTTGATGTAATCCGGAATTCGTGGCTCCATCGTCGATCCAAAGTGGGGAGCTCGGGTAATCGTCAGCTTGCGTTACCTGCCGTAATAAAAACAATTTTATCGTTAGCCGGCCAATGAAGCGTTAGAAAATTTTTATGCCCATGCATCCATTTTTTTTTTTTCAATTTCTTTTTTACTCCACTATAAATATACAACGACCGTTCGTCAAAGGGTCGCAACGCTGCGGACAAAAGAGCTCAGTCAGTATTAAAATTACACAGTTCTTTGTCCGAGCTTCACCAAACCCGTTATCAAAGCGTTCTAGATATAAAAAAGTTAAAACAGCAAATCTATTAAGTTTCATTTATAGCGATAAATTGAAAACGTTATCGAAATGTTTTGGTGATGCCAATAGTTCGATAAGCCATTATTGTCCGTCGCAGTGAACTTTAAAGAATATAAATCGAAAGTGAAAAAAAAAAAAATTAATCTCTTAAAAATTGAAAATAATTCTCTCTTTAAATATAATTCAACGTCAACGCTCGATTGCAACAATCGATCACGCCGTGAGTCACGCTCGCACCTCGAGCAGTCGATATACCGATAAATAAAAAATCAGTAGGCAATAAAACTTACGTTCGTCGATCATACCGACGATATCCGTGTGGTGGGGATAATTACCGACACTCGTACTCCAGGTTACAATGAATTATTCAAATACCGAGGTTTCCCTTGGTCGTGCACACAACACATTAGTCAACAAAGCACAGCACTTATTTCCCGGTCAAAACGTCAGTGTACTGACTGTCGAGTAACAGAGAACCTCCGACCGTGAGCCCGAGCTCTCCGCCAGATATGCCCGCGTCGCCCGACGCTTCACAAGTGTAAGCCGTACGTGCTCTGCGCCGCACGTCGCCCCATTCTCCCGATTATTTATCATTCGCCTTCCATTCCCCTTTGTGCCACGAAGAAATAACAAATCCTCGCTCGGTTATTCCCGAACAATCTTGCTCTGCAGCCTCGACGCATAAACATCGAAGTCTTTTCGTTATTGTTCGTGACAGAGAGAGAGAGAGAGAAAGTCCCGAGTGCAAGAATGAACAGCGAGAAATTTAACGGGCGTCTGGAGTAGGGAGACCCCGAGATAACGCGTGCGCCCGGGGGACGCAGCGAACGGTAATACACCGAGAGAGAAGAAAGAGAAGAGAATACCGAGAGATGGAATTTCTACTCGCGGCTCGATACGCCCGGCGGAGCAACCGAATAAAAGAATTAAAAAATGAATGAAGTAAAAAAGAGTTGTGT
The DNA here is from genome assembly GCA_964017025.1 of Stenichneumon culpator. NCBI lineage: Eukaryota > Metazoa > Arthropoda > Insecta > Hymenoptera > Ichneumonidae > Stenichneumon > Stenichneumon culpator. The sequence continues at coordinate 9,542,715 of OZ024779.1, read as the reverse complement.
AATCACGTCGAACACGAGCTCGTCTCGGCACAAGCCTTGGCTAAGCAGCACGCGAACACCTGGCGACGATGGAATTAAATGGGGACCGAAAAAATTATACGAAAATGATGCGACGAGGGGGAGAAAGAGGGAGCGGGCCTTGCGAGGCAGTATTTGGATTGTATTACTCAAGCTGCGTCGCCGTGCGATACGGAGATAACTCGATAAGGCGAGGCTGCTGAGGCGTACGATAAAAGCCGCGTGTGCGCGCGCGCTACCCGACTGCGCCCGCGGCATGGACAGTTGCTCCAGAAAAAAGGAACAATTAGACGATCGCGGAGAGGTGGAAAAAATAAAGATGTATGAATTGATCGAGTGTATGTACAGTTCGAGATATTTTTTTAGGTGGGGTTTTCAGGAGAGGGAGTGGAGAGTTACGTGGATTTCGGGCGCAGGAGAGGGGAAATGGACATGGGAACTAGCGCTACTTTAAGTAGTAGATGCACGTGCTTATACGGCCGAATGCGACTCATGCTCGGTCGACCGAGACGGATGGTTCTACTTGAGGAATTCAAAAGATACGTTGATTGGTCCATTTATACTTTTGGAGGAATTAATGTTTATTCCGTTTCGCAATCGACTTAAAACATGAATGAATCAACAATGAATTTTGAAAACAGAAATGTACTATGGGGGTTAACAGAAACGTACTATCGGGGTAAAACGAAATTTTGTAACAAGATACATCGCTCACTGAGCTCGCTTTATTCGCTTGGACTGGGTAGGGATTAACGGAAGTAAATGGCTCGAGGCACTTCCGGTCAGTAATAACAGACGCTGTTACACCACAATCTAATCGAAATGCGGAATGAAGCTTGCACAAAGAAACTTTAGCTCTTATTCGACCGTACTGTACGCGGGCGGAACGTTCACGCTGTGTCAATGACTGCGACATCCCACTTCAATGCCGTTTACGATACGCCACCAGCTGGACAATACACGGAGCGGCATACAGGAAACCGAACGCGGCCCTGTTAACAACCTACCATTTTCGTAAACATGGGCTTTTCATTAACCATTAGCTACTCTTTATTCGATTATTATACAAATTTTTGTAGAATATAGTCGGTTTACCCGTTCAGTCGTCGGCCGGTTGCAGACCCCCCAAAAATTTGTTGTACCGCGCCTCGAACTCTCGCTTGGCATCAGGCTTGTTCGATTCGTCATCAAACTTTCCGCCCACGGTCCACAGGGTCTCCAGATCGTACAAGCCGCGCGCTTCCTTTGAGAATATGTGAAGCGCGATGTTTCCTGCGAAGCAACCAATGACGTTATTTTATCTGCTTGTTCGTTCAATCGATTGATTAAAGAACAAAATGATAAACAAATAAATTTTACTGATAACTTATTATCTCGATTTTTTAAATTTAAGTATTAACGTTATGTCAAACACCCTCCTTCCCACTTAACCCGCGCTCGGCCGGTATCAGAAACTGTAATCAAATGTTTTCACGGGTCCCGGCAGTGACGGTCAAAAAACAAATCTCATCGGAAGCGGATATCACGCCAGTCTCCGGTGAGACTTTTCTTTTGACCTTGAACACCTACCCGGTTCGGAAAAGTTGATTACAGTTTTTATTACCGACCGTGGTATTTCACATGCTCTTAACGTAATATCGTTCTTTGACACGAGTTTGATATATGATATAAATTTGCACTTGCATTTTTTAAACAATTGGATTTCGATTATCACCAACCGGTAAAAATCCTCATTGAAAATAGAAGTATCATTTTTCCTGATTTTTTAAATGCAGATAAATATCGAATTTTGAAAAAAATACCAACAATTAAATAATTGTATATTCGGGTACAAGTAAAATTTGTGAATTACCAAGATCCAGGGCTATCCAATCCTTAGAATCTGGGCCTTCGATCTTTGGCAGTATATCGTTCTTGTTAGCCTTGACTTTGTAGACTTTGCGAACGAATGTGGCAAGCGCAGTCATATGCCTTACAGACTTTCCAGTTACCACCACTAAGTAGTCCACGTATGAATTTTCTGGCGGGACAGACACTACAAATATGTCCTTTGCCTTGTCCCTGCGCAGCAGCTGTACCAAATCCTCTATTTCGTACACCCCGTTGACGCCACCTGCGAAACATTCGATTAAATAAATGTTTTGAAAATGTGATGCTGTAAACACGCTAACAGTTAAGTCTTACGATTCATGTTCAATCCTTCGTAAGGATCACGAAATTCTTGCAGGGCGTTGATCTCTGCGAGATCGAGCATCTTCTTCCGCTCCTCGTCGACGTCGAATATGATCGACGAATCCTCGTCCCGAAATGTTTGATACTGAGAGCCGATCGCGCCGGGCAGGTTATGTTCCTCATCCTCGATTTCGATGTTCTTTTCCGTCGATTTCTTCGGATTACTGTCCGTCGAATATGTTCTGCAGTGAGGGAAAGGTCGAGGCTCGAGAACCCTGCACGTGTACGAACTTGACGATCCGTAGAATAATTTACTCGCGCACGAGAAGAGTCGAGTCGCTCGGCTGCACATCTTTCTCCCCGAGTTTTGCCCAAGAGGTTATGTTTATCTCGTACTATGCATCGATGGTCGTAAATAAATTGAATGTATCTTATAGCGAGCTGCCGCCTATTATCCAACTAATTCTGCTCATTCTAAATGGAAAGGGAATAAGAAGGTCTAAGTATCATATTGATAAGATGGTAGTAAAATGCAATTTTGTTTTCTGTTTGTTTAGTTCATGATTTTGTCAGAAAAGTACGACGTACCGCGTTTCCGGTAAACATTCGATCAATATTTTAATTTAGTTCTTATTATATTAATAAGATCGTAGTAAAATTATTTGCTATTTTCTTCCCGTTCGTTTAGTTCATGTTTTCGTCATGCAGGTACGAGATATCGCGTTTCCGGTAAACTTTCGATCAATACTTTAATTTAGTCCATATAATATTAATACGTTGTAGTGAAACTTTGCAATTTTAGTTATTTGTTGACTTCATGATTTTGTCATGTTAGTACGAGGTCCCGCGTTTCCGTTAAGCTGTCTATCAATACTTTAATTCAGTCCCAATCATATTAATAAGATCGCAGTAATATGACTTGCAATTTTTTTTATTGTATTTGCTTAGTTTACAATTTTGTCAGACACGTACGAGATACCGCATTTCCGGTAGCCTTTCGATTGATACTTTAATCACTTCGTCCATGCTCAAAATTGATGGAATTGTATTTTTTATTCACCAAATTATTTCTTTGAGTTATATTAGTCTTGTAATAAATAGATCCGAGATAACAATGAAGTTTCAATAAGGAGCAAAGGAAAATTGGAATGCTTGGGTCAGCTGTTAAATAAAATTTTCGGTAATTTCTATCATGAATAGTTATTTTTTTTATTTAACCAGTCAAGACAGTCCTTTTGTCGTGTTGTGAAATCTCTGCAGGAATAACTGCGACCGTTGGACGAGTCCATCGGATATCCGGGATGTATAAAAATTCAGCCTGCTAGAGCACATGGCTGGCGTTCTTCAGGTTAATCGGTGTGGGGCAGTTATTCGGGCAGCTGAAACAAATGAATTACACATTGAAACTAGAAATTCTCTAAGACTTTAATCAAAAGAGACACCCTCGGCACACAAAAAATTTCGAATTTACTGCACATGTATAAAATCATGAAGATGCATTGGCTGTTTAGCAAAATTTGAAGTTACCAATTTTTTTTATTAGTAAACCATTCATCGACTAAGTTTAGTAAAAAAAAGGCAATCATTGATCAAATGGTAGGAATGCATGCTTCAAGATCGATCTTTGCAATAGTTTTGACATTAAAAGAAACCGCCTACTTTCAAAATAAAAACGTACAACAGGAAAAGAGAAAAGAACACGAAAAAAAACCTGGGAATAATACTTACAGAGTTAGAAGATGGTAAGTCTACTTAGACCTCGCACGCATCTTCCTCCTCTTACGCTTTAGCCTGCGCATCCTCTTCTTACGCCACTGTAATCAGAAAATAAGGAGAAACATGTTTAGGAGATTCGAAATGAAAAGTATAAGAATCGCGTTGTTTTCGATGTTTTGATGGGCATGGCGTCATGTCGCAAGGTCAGATGCGACGCGTGTTAGCAAAAATACAAGTACGAAATTTCCAAGTGCGTCGACACGAAACAGGACTTCGCAAAATTTCACAAAAATAATATAATTCTCGATGTATCGTCGAAATAATATGAGGTAGCGATTGTACAATACCTTTGCTCTCATCCTTGCGGTGGAGAGGAGTCTAGATCACTCTAGAAAACCTCGATTGCGACGGATTGAAAATCCTGTTGCTCCGTCCGCTTCTGAGACCAATATGGAAGAGGCTCGGGCTCACTGGAATCTCCGGAAGCGGGCCTCGAGGGCTCTGGTTCGCTTATCGGGCGCTAGAGGTCCGATGAACGTGCAGCGCCACATAATCGGATCTTTTGGGAAGCTCCTTTCAAATGGTGTAGAAGGAAGGGCGGGAACTCGGGCCCTGCCACGAATCCCTCGGATTAGAAGATGAAGCAAAAGGTTCCGATATCGGGATATCGAGATAGGGGTTGAACGATAAAAGGGTACTTTAAGTAAAAGTACAATGGATTAGTCATCATTGGTGTGTGATAGGGCCACTTACTCTTTCAGTGATCTTGAATTTTCTTCAAAGCTGTAATACATACGACGAAGTGTAAGAATGTGGATAAGATTAAATAAACAATACTTCTTTACAATCGTACTAATTTTATTACCAATTTACAGTACCTTATGATAATAAATAACAATAGCACAAATACTATGCAGCCGTCCTACTTTTTCACTCGAATGCACTTCAAAAAGTTGACGATTGCGCGCCAGTGTATCTCGCGCATGCGCACATACGTCGTGTCGCCGTTTTTCCCGCGTTATATGAGCCTTCCCGCGAATTTCACAGCAGACTGCACTTGTTGCTGCTTCGTCAACCAGACGAGCAAGTGATCGAGGCCAGAGAGAGCAAATACAACGGATTTAACACGTCAGCTGGCCTTTTAACGAAACTTTTCGAACTCGGATAATTCCTCGCTGAATCGCTGAATAGCTTATCAAGAAAAAACATAATAGGGTTTGCTCGAATTTCCCAAGGTTACGAAGCATTCTTTTACTCTGGCGTCGTAGCCTCGCGTACATCTCTCTCAGCTGCGACGAAACTTTACTCCAAAAAAAAAAAAAAAAAAAACCAACGTAGAATAATAATTATTCGAAAACTGAAAAAAATACGTGACCCCTAGGACGAGATTCCTCGATCGCAAAAATGAGTGTACAGACAATGTTGCAGTTCAAGATTAAAAAACAATGCTCGTTCTATGGGAGCAAAGAGAATACACCGAAGCAAGATTTTACGAACGCCACTTTGAGAGGAACTCCTACGACGAGATACACGCCAACTGTTAAAAAAATCTATACCACCAGCAGCAGCGAGTCTGAGTCCGAGTCAGACGTAGAGAAGTCACCTACGATTCAAAGTTTGAAGGATAATCGGCGTAAGAGAGACAATGTTACTGGTACACCGAGGAGGGTGAGAAAAATCTCTGATTCGGAGGGTGAGTTCGGCAACTTTTAATTTTCATATACGTCAATTTGAATTTTTAAGAAATGATTATATAATTAAATAAAAGTTCCAATAATTTTTTTTGCATTAAAAAGAATTAAATTTTATAAGAAATTGTTTCTTCTCCATTAGAGATTTAATTTTATAATACATGTTTTCTTTTCGATTAAAAATTAATTTTCAATTTTAAACTTCATTCGCTGATTATTCTCTATTTTCACAGACGAGAATGGATCAACGCCTCCGAAGCAGAAAAAATCGGCGAAGCCGCTATCGCCCATGACGCCCTCTGGGCTGCTGGATCGTCTGAATTTGGAGAGTTCTCCGGATAGTAGCCAAAAATTGACTCCAAAAAGGCTCTTCGCGTCCGAAAAATATCAGAACGCGAGGAAAGCCTTGCACAGCTCGGCGCCGATAAACTTGCCCGGGCGGGAGAAACAGCTGGAGGAGCTGCATTCGTTTGTCAAAGAGCATCTCGAAACGAAGTCCTCGGGATCGCTCTACGTTTCCGGTCCGCCCGGTACTGGAAAGACCGCGTGCCTCTCCAAGATAATGGCCCGGCCAGAGTTCAAGAAAGCCTTCAAAACGGTTTACGTAAATTGCACGGCGATGAAGTCCGCTGAAACTATCTACGGGAAGATAATTCAAGAGTTGGACATACCGATCTCGAAATCGACGAAAAATAAGAAAGCTGTTATAGAAAAGTATCTGACGTCGTCGCACAAGATGATACTGCTTATTCTGGACGAGATCGATCAGCTGGACAGCAAGAGGCAGGCGGTTCTGTACTCGATATTCGAGTGGCCCTCGAGAAGCAATTCGAAGCTGCTTTTGGTCGGTATCGCGAACGCTCTCGATCTAACGGATCGCATATTGCCGAGGCTGAAGGCGAGATGCGAGCTGAAACCTAAGTTGATGCACTTCGCGCCGTACGACAAGAAACAGATAGCGGACATTATCACGGAGAGATTGAGGGAAGCCGACGTCTCTGACATCTTCACGGGTATGGCGATTCAGCTGCTGGCGGGAAAAGTCGCGGCTATATCTGGGGACGTTAGGAGAGCCTTGGATATCAGCAGGAGGGTCGTTGAGCTCACGGAATCGCAGAAAGTAACGCAGGTCTTGCAGCCGACTGTAGACAACGGTAAGCTACTCCGATTGATCGGCTCGAGCGGACTGTGTCGATCGAGCATTTTTACTTCCGCGTGCCTGAAAATAAAATTTCGCTGACTACTTCACAATTTTTTCGACGAGTTCATCGATTTTACATTGGGATAAAATTACATTTCAGAAACGAATGGCGGAAGCCCGAGGAAGCTCCAACCGGTCGCCGAGAAGCCGGTCGATCTCAAGGAAGTCGTCAAAGTCTTGAACGGGGTTTACGGCGCTTCGCAGAACATTGAGAAGGAGGAGAGCACGTTTCCGTTGCAACAGAAAATTTTGCTGTGCTCGCTGATGCTCATACTCAACAAGGGGAGGAACAAGGACGTTACGATCAATAAGGTAATTTTCGGGAGATCAAAAAATGATTATTTGTCGAATTAAATAATGTACATTTAATGATTAATTAATTACGTTATCGTTGCAGTTGCACGAGGTGTACAAGAAAGTATGCCGCAAGCGGAAAATTCACGCGGTCGATGTGTCCGAGTTCGTGAGTCTGTGCTCGCTGATAGAGACGCGAGGAGTACTGAGACTGGCCGGCAAGAAGGAACCTCGATTGTCCAAGGTCAACCTTCAGTGGGACCAGGAGGAACTTGCCTCCGCTCTGCGAGACAAACAGATGATGTCTGAGATAATCAACGACGAGAGTTGTCTATAATCGCCTGTGAACGAATGACAAAGTAATTATTATTATCTTTTAAGAGTGTTGAAAATTTGTTGACGTTATCGACGTTCAGCCGAGTCTCATGTTTTTTCTTTTGACCGGCAATGACGCACAAGCGAACGCGTAGCAAGTTTATATTGACGACTGTTACGACATCTTTGACTTAATTCAATGAATTCAGTACATTGAATCGTATTTTTAGATTATAGTAAAAATGATATAGATTTTGTTTCGAACTATCGTTTGAACTCCATGTGAATTCATCGACGTGAGTTCATTGGTTTTTATAACGGCGAGTTGCTTAGTAACATAGACACGACGGAGTGTGCGAGCGAAACACGTGCCTTATTAAAAAAACATGTTTGCTGCGCTTCGAGGTTTCTTGACTAAACGCGACCGCGCGAATTTATTGAATCTTATTTCTAGATAGTAATTAATCTGTTATTTATATAAGTTTTTTTTTTAACTACGCGATAGAATTTGGATGTACGAATGTTGCATTTTTGAGGAACCTCCAAAGAAACGTATCAATAACGCTATTTTTTTTTTAAATAAAACTTTTCAACTGACCGAAATGTCTAATTCTATCCGACGTCTAATGTGCGCACGCAGGAATCGCGCTTACCGACAAGCGCTCGATAATGGGATGATCAGCGATCGCTCTAGGCTGTTAGCCCTATTGCATCGAGATTTAGAAAAAATGTATATTTTGTAGATTCAACGGATCTCAGAAAAAATGTAGCCTCGCGAATAGCTCGAGCAACAGTTAAAAAAGAAACGAATAATATTCTTCCGATAAAAAATAAAAGGTACGCGTAGCGTCAATCGCGAAGTCTGTTAAATCAATGGTCGGTGCCGTTCACCGACAGACACAGAGGCGCGACTGATCGAAATAACAGTTCGCGGGATGTGCGGGCACAGCCGAGAGTTACCACGTAGTATTTGAAATCTCGCATGCGCCTGGCATACATATCAACGTCGAGCCCGAAAATTTCACAGGGCAGACAAGTTCCCGGGATAGACGAGTCGGCGGGTTGCTCGACGTTTATCTTTCGGACACACACGGGCTCTCTTGCCACACACGTAACAGAGTACGCGCGATATAATGGCGGACATAAAACAGGAACACAAACCGGAGGATGGTGAGAATTATACGATGGCAAACAACACGGATCCGAAGAACATGCAGGAGTTGACACAATTCGTAAGTCTCGTGTGTTGCCGGTCAGTGATCATTGTGTATCGTCGAGAGGGTCAAACTTCGAAAATTGAACTCTTCCTGCGCCGATTAAAATTCATCGTAATTTGGAGGGACGAGCTTTTGAATCGTGTTTTATTTTGTTTTCTTTTCAACACAGGTACAGACGCTGCTGCAAGGGATGCAGGACAAGTTTCAATCCATGTCCGATCAGATCATCGGAAGAAATATCCTTTTTCATCGTTCTTGTTTATCGCTTCGAGCCCATAACCTCGAAACTTCGCTGTCATTGAGAGCGAAGCGCAGAGGGCGTAAACGAGATAAACTACCACTGTGCGCCTGGTGCAGCTGTGTACGCCGGGTCACCGCTCGTTCAGGCGCCAGTAAAGTTCGATGAATTTTCCACGCTTCCAGACACAAATTTATAGATTATAAGCTTTCACTGGAAGTCAATTAGTTATCTATTGGAAATCCAATTAGTTTTGCTAATTTTCGTTAAATTACGTGAAGAAGGTTTGCAAGTAGTTTTAACTAATTCCTTTTTTTCGATTTCATTGACAATTTTCACGTCTACAGAAATCGTTTTAGAGGAAAGAAAGATTTTTTTTTTTATGGAACAAGAAAAATGTTTGTACACAAGTCCATTCGATTTAATCCTTAATGAGAATTACTAGACGAAATGGGCAACAGAATAGACGACCTCGAGAAGAATATCGCCGACCTGATGACCCAGGCTGGCGTCGAGGGAACCGAGAAATAAACGAACCAACAACCGGCCGTAAATACAGCACAAGAGATAATTAAACGACGATGAAGACGAATTAAGGAAGATAATTTATCAATAAAACTATTGAATTGTCCAATCTCATATATAATCTAAGGGAATATCGAATATCAGAACGCATCCTAAGAATAAACGTTCGAACTTTTTCCGTACTCTATCGTAACATTTATTCATCTACACTGAATGATCTTCGGACATTTTAACTGTAAGACAGACTGTGAATTATGGAGGACGTGAGGGACTTTTGGTAGCTGGGAATCGCGGGCACCGTTCGAAGATCGAGACGATTCGGCTGACGCCGATAAAATCGATGCTTCGATACTTTTTTCTGGAATAATATGAACGGAAAGGAGCATGGTCAGATTATTTGAATTTTTTGTTTGTTTTTTTTTTGTTTCACATAGATTGGAGCCGCGATCTCACTGATTTGCCCCGAACAGAATCCGACTCCGATTCCATGGAACTTTTGTCGTATTCTTCGACTTGGACGGAATCCGAGGAGTTTTTGAATCCAGCCTTCAGCGAGTCCTGGAAAACAAATAGGAGAAAAAAGGTTTTTTTTTTTTTATTTTATTACATTAAAATGTGCTTTGAGGTTTTACCAGAGACTCGGCGGGCCGCCTGGCTGATTTTTTCAACGACATAGGCGAATTCACCAAACGATTGGCTAAATTCGTCAGCGAATAGGACTGCCTGAAAGACGTTCTTCTGACGGTGTCCAGCCTTGAGACCGAATCCGGAACGTGCATTACTTCTCGAAACTCCTGTGAAATCGATGAATAATTAACCTTTTCATTAGAATCGGCTGGTAACAAGCATTTTATCCGACGCAATAATTACAATGTTTTTTTAAATATTAAATATTACACGATATTACCCCGTTCATATCTCCTCTCGCTATTTGAAAGTCCTGCGTACCGGGTGGTTAATCGGTTATTCGACGATTTTAAACGGGATCGGAATTGTATTTTTTTTTTAATTAATTTTTTAATTCTTACCTCCAGGTCTTTAGCTTCGTCGATCTCGGCCACATCTTGATAAGCTTTCGTCAACAGCTCGACGGCTTTTGTGTGAAAACTTAGTTCGATTCTCACGAAATCCAGCAGGACCGTTTTCAAATCGTGAAGCTTCCGCTTCTCGAACGTGTCGATTTGATCCTCGAGGCCTTTCACGACCTTGGTCACTTCGAAGGTCGCTTGTATCAGTTCTGTTTCGGCCTGCGTCTAAGAATTTTTTTAAATGCTAAGGACTGCAAGAATCTATCTTTTATCCTGTATTAATTCCCAGTAAAATAAGTGTTGAAATAGAAAAACAAAAGTTATTTTTGACTTTTAAAAAATTAATCGAAAGGATACGATCATTTTTCGATTTTGTGGATTTTTGTCGAGTAGCTTATCCAACTGTCGTCTCCTGTTGAGTTCTCTCTCGCGCGCTGCGAAAGCATTTTTAACATCTTCCCGAACGTGCTTGCAGATAAGCTCGTACTGGGACAACGGCGAGATTACTTTCGAGTCTAATCTGTGCACCTCGGCGTCCCGATAATCACCGATAACCGACAAAGTCGTGGCAAAATTTACGAGACCATTGCTGAGCGACCTGTTTATGCCCTCGGCTTCCGCGTACGTCTGGATCACCTTCGACACTTCGTCATTTTTGTCTCGAAGCCTAAAAATTCAACCCACAAAAAAAAGATAAAAAACAGCGTCAATGCATTTTTTTTTCTTTCAAATAAGAAAGATGCCGCGCCGGCTATGAAAATAATTGGATCAATAATTTCGACTGCATGGAAACGATCGATCGTTTTATACAACGTATGGGTAACAACACTGGGTCACGAACCTCGCTGCTTTTCTCGTAAACGCCGCAAATATTGTGCACAACTCCGCGAAATGCTTCTCCACTCCGACGATACGTTCCTGAACGAACTTTGCCTCTTCCGAGCTAATTTCAAACATTCTTAATAATTAATTAATTTTTTTAAACACCGATTGGAACAAAAAGCGGGTATCAAACACGGGTCGAACTTACCAAACATTGCTCTGCGATCTTGCCTGCAACATCCCCCGATTTCGATGAAAAATATTAATTTTATTTTTTATATTTCTAACCGTTCGTCGTAGAAAACGTCAGCTCGCGAGCACGTTCGTTTTGTTATTATTCTCTCGTGCGGGTCAACAGTTGCCTGCCGGCAGGTGGTGAATCGGCCAGGTGCTGTCTACAGTCTATTCTAGCTAACTCGAGCTGCGCCATAAGCATAGTCGATACGCATGACCCAATTTAAGTATCTCTTATTTTTATTTAATTAATCAATTTCTCCGTTTATAAAAGACGAAAACGAATTCGACGATTTTAATTGAAAAATTAAATTAAAATCGAGATAATTTTCTTTATAATTTATTTTTATGATTATCGTTATATACAGTTAATTTGCTATTTACTTTACAGATTTGTGCTTTCGTTGAGTCACGTATCGTTGGCAAAGATCGCGAAGGAGTGACCGGCACCACTTCCCACGATAATACCTTTTTTGCCATCGCCGACCTTCACCCTTTCCGGTACCAGGACGTTCCGCGTACTTCCGTTTCCACAGTTTCCGTGCTCGTTCCACCCCCACGAGAGAACCGTGCCATCCTCTGCAAAATCAACCGATGGAGTTAATGATTTCGGCATCGATCAACTATCGGTTTCTTCAAAGGGGGCTCGAAATTTTTTTAAACGTTTATGTATAAAGTCTGTATCGATTTCGTCTGGAAAAAAATATTCACGATGGTTAAATTAAACAAATTTTTTTAGTTACCGGTCAGCGCAACATTGTGCTCGGAGCCGACGGCCAGTTGACGAATCTTTGGACGACAATTTACGCGCTTGGGTATCCAGCATTCATTTTTTTCGTCTTCAGGATATCCCAACTGGCCATAGGTGTTTCTACCCCAGGAAAATACTCTTCCGTCGGCGTTTAGGACGCTCGTGTGAGTCCAGCCCACTCGTAAACTTATCGGCTCTCCGATTTTGTCCGTGTTAATTTTCTCGGGACTTTCGATGTTTTTTACGATTCCTTTATCGAGTCCCAGTTGCCCGTGTTTGTTGTCACCCCAGGAGTAAACGTGGCCGTTTTTTGTCAAAGCCACTGTATGATTCTGGCCGCAGGCCACCCCGACGACGTCTCTTAAGCCTGGAACTGTTTATAATATTTAGTTTCCAAGGAAAAATGTATACAATACGAATTCTTTTTCATTCAAAAAAGTGAATATTAATTTATTTTCTTTCTATTGGATATAAATAAGCCGTGGCATAAGAAAATATAATTAACTATAATTATATACTTAAACTTGGAACTGTGCATAATATTCAGTCTACCAGGAAAAATTTATTTATTAAAAATTCTTTTTAATTGAAAGAAAAAAGTGAATATTAATTTACTTTTTTCGATTGGATATAAGTAGATCCCCTTAAGCCGCGGTACAAGAAAGATATAATTACCTTCCGTAAAGGCGCTTAGGCTTCGGATGCCCTTGTTTTCCGTATCTCGTATACCGAGCTGAAACTTGCTACCTGATCCGGTGACGAAAACCCGGCCGGCCTCCGTGACGAGGGCCGAGTGTCGCAAACCCATCGATATCCCCTTAATCCCTTCGCCGAGCCCGATTGTCTTATCGGGCTTTGCAAATCGTCCCGGTACGCCGGTGCATTCATTATTTCCAAATTGTCCGTAACAGTTGGAGCCCCAAAATGATACCCGACCACTTTCCGTCAGTGCCACTGAGCTGTCCCACCCGCAAGCTACGTCCTCTACGCGTTCACCATCGAGGCTATCTATCCTTCGCAAATTGAGAATTACTCCCGCACCGCCGTCCGCATTGCCGGTTTGACCCTTGCTGTTCCAGCCGCACGAATAGACGCGACCTTTCTTGTCCAATATCAACGTGTGTCCCGCCCCACCGGATATCTTTTTTATATCCAGAGGATCCAGACCGATCGACGTAAGATCTACTTCTCGAGGCGATGTTGACTGTTCCGATTGGTAACCGAGACCTAATTGCCCGTGCGAATTTGCACCCTAATGAAACAAAAAAAATAATGCAAAACTGTTTTTTTGTAAACCTATAAATCGAAAGTTATTTTTCCTGTGAAGACAATATTTTTATTTATAATTTATTTTTATATTTTAACGTGAAGAGCAATATATAGAACCAGATGTAAAAAGTGAAAACTTATTCTCTGTAAATAAATAATAATAATAATAATATATAATTGATTAAATGTTTCTAAATAATCCCTTCGATTGTTTGAATTTGTACTACGATAGATAAAACTTCGCTCAGCAGGTGCGCGACGGTCGTGTGCGCGCGCAGCATCTTTAACCCTTTAGTTCGTACGTCTATGTAACGTCGCGCAACGATGCCAGTGTTCGACCAGACCATGCGTCATATGCGGCGTTAAAACATGAAATAAATTAACGTATATAAATTGCGTGATATTCTTTACCCACGCGTACAAACGGAACTTTGACATCTCAACAATCGAACTTCGGGTGCAAAAGGCACGATTTTTTTTTCCGATCACGATTGTCACATGTTCTAGAATTCACTTTCGCACTTGGCGCAAAGCACTTCGTTAGAACAGACGACTTCAACCACGAACGCTTCTTTTTTTACTCCGGTGAAGCGCTCGAACTCAAACTACATATATTGAGTCGGTCAGATTACACTCACGGAAAAAAAGAACTGTTCTGGGTAGACGGAAATCACTGCAGATGGTGCTGAGACAACGATGCCGAAATGCCGCGAATGACGTTTGTCCACCGAAACAATAACAACACTGTCCACGGTTCGATCACTCTTACAATCGACCCACATTGTCAACAAACACGTTAATCAAATTTACTTAGATAATATCGCACGCTCGAGTTTCAATTTCTCTCACGATGGAAGAGTTCGCGATAAAATTCGATATAAAGGAGGTTAAAACCGATCTCTTGCGGGCGATCAGAGAGTGCTCTCAGCGGGGACTGATGCACACGACGAAATGGTAATAAAACAAAAAATATATATTTTGTAAATTTTAATATAATTTTTATTCAATTTAATTTTAATTTATTCAACGGATTTCTCCTTTTACATAAGGATGAGAATACATTATCGCGTATATCACAAAAGTTACAATAATCAAGAACTAAAAATAATTTTTAAAAATCACTATACAAATATTAAGAAAACATTTAATTTAAAAAAAAATGTAATCTAAAAATGTGATAAATTTTTGCTAATGGATTTTTTCAGGCTGGCCGAATTGAATTTTTCTCTGAAGGATGTGAAGTTGGACCACCTCGATATAACGAGCGAGGTGGGTCCTCCTGAGACTACAGACGAGGACGACATGTACATCCTCGCCAAGAGTTACTTTGACCTGAAGGAGTATGACAGAGCGGCGTACTTTGTTCAGGACTGCAAAACTCCAAAAGCTCATTTTCTCAATCTTTACTCTCGCTACTTGTCCGGTGAGAAGAAGAAGACCGACGACATGACGGATGTGCCGCCGGATCCGATGAAGAATGGAAATTTGAAGCTTCTGTGCGCCGATTTGAGAAAGGACCATCTGGCTGGAAATCTGGATGGTTTTGGTCTTTACCTGTTCGGGGTGACCCTGAAGAAGTTGCAGCTACCCAGGGAAGCTGTGGATGTCCTGGTGGAGTCAACTCACAAGCAGCCCATGCACTGGGGAACTTGGCTGGAGCTGGCTGCGCTGATAACGGACAGAGAAAAGCTCGAGAGTCTCACTCTGCCTGCTCATTGGATGAAGCATTTTTTCATGGCTCACATGTACCTGGAATTGCAACTTCTGGACGAGGGTCTGGCCCTCTACTGCGAGCTGCAATCGATGGGATTCGAGAGGAACGGCTACGTGCTCGCCCAGACGGCGATCGCCGTGCATTACCGGAGGGACGTCGACAACGCGATCGAAACTTTCAAGCGAATAATCAAGGACGATCCTTACTGTCTGGACAACATGGACACGTACTCAAATTTGCTCTATGTGAAAGAGTTGAAGGTTGAGCTCGCTTATCTCGCCCATAGGGCCACGGAGATCGACAAGTATAGGCTGGAGACTTGCTGCATAGTGGGTGGGTGATTGTAGAAGCTGAATGGACGCGCGAAGCTTTGTTTGATGATTGGATCGCGAGAGATTTTTTTTTATATCCTTTAACTAATTTTCTCGATCTTGCAGGCAACTACTACAGCCTAAGAGCCGACCATCAAAAGGCGGTGATGCACTTTCACAGAGCGCTGAAACTGAATCCGCAATATTTGTCGGCTTGGACTCTGCTGGGACACGAATTTATGGAAATGAAAAATACAAACGGCGCGATTCACAGCTATCGTCAGGCTATAGGTATAAAATAATTTCGGTAGAGGCGGGAGACCTTTTCGTATTCGAGTTTGCCTTTTTATTTGTTTTAAACATTTTCATTGAAGAGGTAAATCGGAGAGATTACCGAGCGTGGTATGGCTTGGGCCAGACTTACGAGATCCTCAAAATGCCCTTCTACGGTCTTTACTACTACAAGCAAGCTCAATTATTGAGACCCCACGACAGCAGAATGGTCCTCGCTCTCGGCGAGGCTTACGAGAAGCAGGATAAGATTCAGGACGCGCTGAAGTGTTACTATAAGGCATGTAACGTCGGTGATATCGAGGGAATGGCCTTGATCAAACTTGCGACGTGAGTAACATTATCTGTAAAGCATATTAAAAAAATATATACTTATGAAAAGAAAATGGAAGAAAAATATTGACATTTTTTCAGACTGTACGAAAATTTGAATGAGGACGATCATGCCGCTGCGGCTTACACAGATTTCGTTATGGACGAGGGTCGTAACGCCGACAGAACGGAACTCAGCCACGCTTACAAATTCTTGACGAATTACCATCTGCGAAGAGAGCAACTCGATCAAGCTAATCATTACGCACAAAAGTGTCTGCAGTTCGACGAGACGAAGGAAGAGGCGAAAGCCCTTTTGCGCACTATTGCCCAGAAACGAGTCAAAGTAGAAGAAAATCCGATGGTTGTAAGTTCAAAAAGAAAAGTTTAATTTTTTTGTTTTTCGTGGAAAAACTTCATAATAATTATTGTAATTTTTTTAAATGTTTTTTTTTCAGATCGAAGATATGAATGAAACGGATCCGGTGGGCGATAGAAGTACTCGCAACGATGCTACACCCGGCAATCAGCTGTCGCCTATGAATCTTTCCTTCACGCCCACGCAATAAGAAGAGATAGGGAGTGTAAATAAGGCTTGTTCATATGCACCAATAATAAATATATTTTTAAGTAAAAGGAAAACATTTTTTAATTTCTACTTACTTTTTTCACGAGTGCCCTTACAGAAAAACACGGTTGACAAAAAAAAAAAATGTTTCTCTGATAACATGAAAGAGTTGATCGGTGTGAAGCACGTCGACGAAACAGTTGCCAGCAGCTTTCTTTTTTGAGTCACCTTTCGTGTGTGACTTTGAAGTGTACGATTTAACGAGATTATGACAAATATCACACGCGAGATGTTGAGAGGTTTTTCGGCGTGAATTATCAGCGTAATTCGACAACTCATGGACAACAAGAGCTGGGTAATTATGTAACAAAATTCCTAAAAAAAACTTTTCCTCGATCATACCGCAAGATGTCAATATCGCCAACATTTATTTTACTTTTTCGTAATTTTTGCCGCTCCGCCGATACGGCGAGTAACGAGATCGCAGGGCGAAGAATTAGTTTTCAAAAATTTGCGAAACAATCATTACTCCGAAGCGTTAAACTTTATTGTTGCATCGCTATCTACGAGCCACGAATTTTTCTCGTAATTACTTTTATTGCACGAGCTCCGTTTTGGCCACCGATCCCTACGATATTTTTGAAAACTCGCTCCGTCGCCCGTGAGGCTCGAGGAGAGCTAGATTGGATCGACGAACCAACTACGGGCAGGTAGCAAGCATTGTCTTCGCGACAAAGCCTCGCCGAGGCTTTCTCACGAAGTTCATTGTTCTTTTCCTTCGCAAGTCCATTAATATAATAATATTAAAAAATTAAATTCCGGCAACAGGGAAACTTGGGAGGTTCAACGGTTACCGAAAAAAGTCTTCAAGCTCTTCAGCATCAACAGTTGTCGGCGCCAGCTTTCGCGAGCGTTTACCGTAGCGCATCTTCGTCTCTGGCTGGCCATTCGTCGGCCCACTGGCAGCGAGTGACTTATTGCGGAGCGGTCAACGGTCTCGCGAGTTCCCAGAGTCATCTTCTTTCTCAGCACCAACATAATCAACTCGGCCAGCAGCAGCAAGCGCCTCAGTTAAGATACTTTCAGGTACCCGAAACGTCGGACTGCTGAATCGGGCATTTAAACACGGCGTCGTAAAATTCACGCGAACGGGGATTTAAATTTTCGTCAGGTATCGTTGACCGATTTACCCGATAGCTTTCACTCTCCACCAATCTACGAAGCCTGGAGAGCTAGGGTATAGCTTGCGGGTTTTCCAGGGATCGCTCCGGGGAACGGGTATGATTGCCGATCGTAAAGTCGGTGGGCTTCGTTGCTCTTTGACGACAATGAATAACTAGTTGTAGCTGAAGGAACCCGCGTAAACGGTCGAAGGGGGCACGGAGGGGGTCGGGCAAGGGATTACAGTAACTCACGTAGACCTCTCCCCCGACCGGTACTTGTTTGGGGCGGAGAACACCCCCTTCTCAAAATTCTCGAATCGTCCGGTCGACAAGTTCTGTCTTAATTTTTAATCATCTGCATCGAGCATCGATAAAATTTGACGAAATTATTGATACTGGAATCGTATCAATAATTTCGCCAAATTTATCGATTGTTATCAATTGTGTTGTAAAGTTACCGGTGTATCATATTATATCACTATTTTTTTGTCCGTTGATCAGGTATCAAAGCCAACCCAGAACTCCGGCCAGCTCGCGTCCTCGGGGACCGGAAGTCTTCAGCAGCACAGTCAACCCCATCAGCATAATTTCTCTCGGCACTACGCGGTCGTCATAGCATCCTCGGCCTCAGCGTCGAACAACTCTACAATAACAGAGAGGCCGAGCGCCTGGAAGCGCGAAGCCGCGATCTACGGTAATTACTTCGCGAATCAATTTCAAACTACTGAAAAATCGGCTCAAGCATCGAGTCTGAGGACGATCGAGGACGGGCAAATTCATCATCCGAATCAGTCGTCGAATCGGCCACGTTATTCTCCGCTCAGTCCGATTTATCGTCCAAGGTACGATACACCAGCGACCGGTAATTTTCCGATACCTTCGACCGGCCAAGTGTCACTGACCACGTGCTTCGCCCTATGCAGCGTTTTCGATAAATCCGTCGTCGAAGCTGCGTCCTTGCCCGCTTCGGCATCCTTCGTAGACCAGGTGTCTTTGCTACCTAGGATCGCCATCCCCGCCTCGTCAAAATCATCCCTACCCCGATTCGTCAACGCCTTCGAGGCCGTCCCCGACATGCTTCGGGATATTCGCCCTGGCAATCCGACGATCCTTGCCAGATCGAACCCGACATCCTTTCCGGTCGGTCGGGAAGAATTTTCCTATCACGCGATCAAACCTCGGCTCAACGTCAGAGTCGAAAATTCGTCAGTCGCAAGAGTCGATAATTCGCGGGACAAGAATTGGCCGGAGCTTAATTTCAAAAGCCATCGAGCCGTTGCCTCTACCATCGATCGCAGCAGAATTCGCGGAATCGGCGCCAAGTCCGAGAAATCAGTTTGGAAGAAGATAGCCTCGATCGAAGAGATCCGCGAGCAAAAAAATTGGATTCCAACCTACCGATATCAGGAGAAACTGCAGAAGGCCTGGTTCAGGACTTCGAGAGGCTCGGAGAAGCTAAAAACTTACGCGGACGCTGTACAAGTGACCGAAAGACACAGATCACCGTTGACAAAGTTAAACCGGAAGTTCGACGAAGAACAGCCGTTCGTCGACCCCGATCGATCGACGATGAACCTGCGTGACAGCAGAAGACCGACGAAGATGTGCCCCGCGTTCTTTCACACGTCGACGCCGAAGACAGAGCTTAGGAGTGCCAGGAAGAAGAGGGAGTATCAGGAATCCTGCGAGGAAGACAACGAGCACTCGTCGACGTCCACGGCCTCGAACGGAAGTTACTACGGCCGCTCACGGACTCCGGAAAGTTCCTCCTCGCTGGAGGCTGTGAATTGGAAAAATTGGAAGGATAGCTCACGTGAACGCGTGAGCTCATCCTCATCTTCGGTGCAGGAAATTGACGAGGACAACAGCAGACAGTTAGAGGCTGAAGAGCGCAAAGCTAGAGTTCCGTCGAGTAAGAGACTCTGCAAAATGGCTGAAATGTTTTGCTTCGGTCAACTGGAGAATGCCGCGTTCTTTCGCGCCTTCGACGAGTACAATCGGCGCAGACGAAGAATGTCTTACACCCGGAAGCTCGAGGACGGACCGGAAGTCGATGCGGATTCGTTTCGGAGAGCAGTCGAGGCTGCCGAGGCTATACGAGGCGAAGTTACCCTGTTGTCGTCGATTTCTCTGGAACGCAGGAGGGAACTCTTCGGCAACGATTCGCCGAGATTTCAAGTTCGCGGGAACGAGGCCGCGATCATGTCGCCCATATGTATCAATGGTATCAATGGAATGGAGGATCAGGGAGCTTTCAAGGTTCTACAGAAGCTCAGGGAGTGCGCCGATGGGACAGGCGCTATTTACACGAATTCGTGGAGGCCAGAGGAGCTCCACTTTCTCCGACGTTGCCATCAGGATAAGAATGTATGACGACTATGACGACGAGGTGTTTCTTATGTAAATCGTACTATCTAATCGTTCGTTCGACACTTGGTGCCTCTCGTTCATCAAATGTAACTGTTGCCCAATAAAAAATCATGTTTTTTTTTCTCCAATCTATCACAATTGTGTTTTTTGTTACTTCCGTGGAAGTTCCCCATTCTGCCTATAAATCCAGACCATACAAACCGCCTAAGTCGGGTGAGGTCGGTAACAAAAACTGTAATTAATTTTTTTCTCGAATTCTCAGGATTTCCGTTTGAAAGCAGATTCGTAAATTAAGAGGGCATCGATCGAAATTCATGTGGAAAATTTATTAAGAAATAAAATCAATTACAATTTTTATTACCGACCGCGATATTTCGACGTACACTGTCGGTACATGCGATGCAGACTTCATCATGGCGGAGGTCATGGTGGAGGGGATAAAACTTGGCGGTTTGTTAGTTACAGTTAGTTAGGTTATGAAACCGAAGACAACAGCAGTGTGTCGTTCCGCCGGGAGCACGTTTGTTGTATTACTCACGCGCAGTTCTTTTCTTCGAATAATTCATAGATAAATAAGCAAATTCGAAAACAAAACGTACACAATGGGCGACTCCGACTTCAATGAGTTGCTGCGATCGGCGGAACAGCTTTCGGCAGCTGTCGAGGGCACCGGCGAACTTCCCCAGGTCGAGAGAAATCTTCGACAGATATCCGAGGCCGCGAACGAGCTGTGGTCGCGCGTAACGCAAACCGGCACACAAGACACACAAGTTCAAGCGTAATTCTATTTTTCCTCAATCTTCACTTAAATTTACTCCGATTTTTCTTTTTCTCCAATCTATTGCTGCGATATGAGAACCAATCAAATTTCAGAAACTTTCTGATGGGCACAAGAGGAATAGACTTGCCGCTGATATCCCAGAAGCTCAATTCCCTCAGCACAAGACGCACCTTCGAACCTCTGGATCCCATAGGCGACACAGATATCGTCAGCTATTTGAGAAACGAAAAGGAAAATGCCATTCTCTCGATCATCGAACAGGTTCACAAAGACGTAAGCTTTAATTATGTTTACTTGCTCCTTTCTTACTCCAATTAAAGCAGAATTAAAAATTTTATTTGTGAGTTTTTTACCCGACATAAATTTTGTGAATTTTAAAGTAATTTTATCGTTTAACTTTATTTTACTTTTATTTTTTCATTGCCATTAAAACTGCTCAAACCTTGAGACAAATATTTTAACATTGCCAATAAATATTTTTATATTATCAATAAATATTTTAACATTACTAACGATATATTTGATGTGTGTGTCGCAGACCTTTGAGCTGAACAGAGTTCAGCAGATGGAGCACATGCTGGGCGAATGGAAGCAGATGCGTTTCGAGATAATAAACGCGATGACCGCTCCGTCCGGCGAGCTGGTGGATCTGCGCGGGACACCTCAGCGTACGAAGCTCGCGGGATCGATGGTCAGCGGTCTCTCGAACATAGAGATGGCCTACGCGAAGGAGCTGCAAAATTACAACGACCACGTGCTCCGGGGGATAACACGGCCGAGTCTTTTCGTGTCGTTCTCAAAAGCGGCGGAGACGTTCAACGACAAGAAGATCCAGGACATGTGGCAGATGGTTCGCTGCATGGTGAACATTCCGCCGACCCCGCGCGGCGATCAGATCAAGTCGCGCAGCAGCCTCGAGGTCGAGCAGAAGATCGTCGTCCAGGCGAGAAAGTATCTCGAGAATCGTTATCGGGAATTCATGAACTCATTCGTCAGCGAAAATTTGGCGACCGCCAAGAGGGGTGGCATTCCCGGCACGGTGCCGCTCGTCAAGAGTTTCGTCGGCGTCCGGGTGCAGAATTATCGGGACCTCGAGGAAGCCACGGTCGAGGACAAACCACTCTGGCCTCTCGTCTATTACTGCATGAGATCCGGAGATTTCAAGGCCGCTCTGCAATGTCTCAATCAGTGCGGCGCCGCCTTCCAAGAATTCGGGCAGGCCCTCGAGGAGGCTGCCGAGGATCCTCACAGACGACCCACCGGCAGAGGCGAATCCATACTCAAACTTCACTACAGAAAACACGTCAGATCGTCGACCGATCCTTACAAGAGAGCCGCCTATTGCGCTCTGGTACCCTGCGAACCGGACGACCTGCACTCCGAGGTAATGTCGACGGCGGACGACTACCTCTGGCTAAAACTCTGCCAGGTCCGCGATCAAGCGGACTCGGAGAACAAATTAACCCTCGATCACTTGCAGACTACCATACTCGAGGTCTACGGTAAGTCGGACTTTGGAGGAGATATTTGCCGTTCAAAGTATGCGAACGACCGTCGGAAGACTTAAAAAGAAAATTTACGATATAACTGTATTTTTTTTAGGTGAATCGTATTATCACGCGCACGAGCAGCCCTTCCTCTACTTCTCGATGCTATTTCTAACAGGTCAGTTCGAAGCCGCGATCGAATTTCTCGCTCGCGGTGCCGGAGCTCGCCATCTGCCTCACGCCGTTCATTTGGCGGCGGCGATGCACGAGCACAGCCTTCTTGCCGCAAGTCAGAGCGTTCTTGCGCCTCTCATAACCGTCGACCCCGCCGACAAACCACCTGCGAAGAGACTAAATTTAGCGAGACTCATACTTCTCTATGTCAAGAGATTCGAGTCCTCGGATCCTAAAGAGACCCTGCACTATCTCTTCCTGCTCAGGTACGAGGATATTAAATTCTGCAAACGATAAAAAAAGCGCCGATCGGCAGATTTTTTAAAACAGTATTTGTCTCATTTCAGATGTATGAAAGATCCCCACGATAGAAACATGTTCGCGGCATCCGCAGCGGAAATGGCGGTCGACGCATCGCCGGCGAATCGCGCGCTGCTGGTCGGAAAGATCGACAGGGAACGACGATTGCCGGGTATCCTGGATCAATTTCAGATAAACACCGACGACGTGATAAACATATGCGCGGAGACACTGTACAGAAAGGGTCTGCTGGAGGACGCGGTCACGATGTACGATCTAGCGGGTAATCACGACAAGGTATTGAACCTCATGTGTATGCTGTTGGCGCAAGTGGTCAGTCAAAAGGACACGCCCGGATCATTGAGATCTAGGCTGCAAACCGCCGCTACGGAGATAAGCCTGAGGTATCAGGGAATCGCCATTCAGGCTTCTGCCGAATTGGTCGCTGCTTTTTACACCCTGAGGGATCTCATGGTGTTCTTCGATCAGTTTCACAACGAACAGTTCCAGAGTGCCTTGAGGGTGAGTCGGCGCTATCCATTTTAAATCAATCAATTAATGAATCAAGCGATTTTTAATAAACTCGTGTCCGTGTATTTCAGACGATCGCTGATTCGAAGCTGCTTCCCCTACATGTGAAAGAGGTCGACGAGCGCGTAACGGCACTGAGAAGAATTTCACCGGAAGTCGCTGGTACAATGTCCGAGGTTTTACTCGCGACGATGACGATATTGTACAGACAATATCAGAAGCTTCGAGCCTCTGAGCCCGGCGATGAGATCGCCAGGGAGCAACAGCTCAGGGATCTACGTGAACAGGCGAGGGCGTTGACCAGCTTCGCCGGTACACTGCCCTATCGGATGCCCAATGAGACTAACAGTAGACTCGTACAAATGGAGATATTGATGCACTGAAATAGCTGGTAATAAAAAAAAAAAAAATTACGAACCATTCGATTGTCGGAGATGCAAATCTGAACCAGAAGTACTCGGGAAATGCACTGAGGAGGTCGAAGCAGCGAGTTTTTTTTAGGTATCCTCTCCAACGTCGAGATAGCGCAGAGCCGTCTATTATTTTTGTAATTTATAATAAAGAGAAGACTCGTAAGTAAAGCAAGATCAATTTACGATATTACCAGTCTTTTTTTAATCGCAAACGATCATTCTACAATAGATTAATGGTGTTTAAGTCGGACGGATTGCTTTGGTGATGCTTCATGGGTTTTCGATGTTTTTATTTTTTTCCGATGATCGTCGATCTATCCCGTTGGATCGTCCCTGTCCGAATTCGTCGATTTAACGGAGGTGATCGATATTCCCGTGCTGAGATCTTGAACCATTCCTTCTTGTACCTGGATGCGACGAGATTCGTTAGTGGGGTAAAATAAAATTCGATAAACAATTTCGTAGCTCGGTCGATACTTACAGCTCTGTAGTCTAAGAACATTTCCTTGAAGGCCACAAAATCCGTGAAAGTCGATAAAACTTCGAAAACTTCGCCGTCAAGATCCGGTCCTCTTTCGCTAATCGAGAAAAAAAATCGTCAGTACAAATAAATAACGCAAGCACGGCAAATTAATATTTACCTCAGTTGATTCAATAGCGATTCCATTCTGAACATAGGCATGGCCTTTTTCAAGCTGCAATCTATGTAGGATTCAATTGCTTTGTTCTAAAAAGAAAAAAAAAACATAAAATTTTCTGCAAAATTCTTTCCTGGGAGCTCTGAAAGTGGCTCCCACTTCAAGTTAGAATAGGCCAGCAACTCACATACTCTTTGAAGATGTCCATATAAATCAATTTGTTTTCTTCGATAGGCTCAAAGACGTTCCAATATTTGTCCAAAAATTTTTGTTGAGTCTGTTGAAATTCTTCCTCTGAAATATTTTCAAAAAATTCATTGATCAATTGTTCAAATGTTGCTGCCATTTTTCACCAAGCACAAAGTTGGTACACAGTAAAAAAAAGTTTGCATTTTTTACAACTTATTGACGCAGAAAATAAAAAGCCAGCTTTGTATATTTAAACCTGAACAAACGAGTTTGTCATTTCTTTATCAAAATAATTTTTACGCAACTTCGTTTTCCAATTTTACGAAATTATTTTTTACTGCGTACGAGTAATAAGAAACAAAAAAAAAACAGTACCCATCAGCAGGTCTTCTATGTGTCCGATAATCTCGTCGAAAGATGCTTCCCCTGTTCCCTCACGACGATCTTTCCGGTCGACGCTGTCTACGGTAATTGTTCGTAAGTTCTCCGAAAGCGTTTCTGTAACGATAACAATTAATAGACGATTGTAGTCAACAAATTATAATGGCAAATAGAGAAACAACTATCGGCTCCGGAGAAAAAAAACACAAAACTAACCCACGACTTCTTGGGACATATTTTCTACTTTCGTTAATCTCCGGTTTCTCAACCGACGGTGTTTTAATTGAAGTCAATTGGAATGTTTAATTAGGGAGTAAACAAGGATGGAATAACAGGGGTTATTGCGAGTTAATTTGTTGACAGGTTAGCGTAGCAGCCGCTTACGTCGTGACGTCACGCAACGGTCGTTTGGCGGGGCGACTGGGTGGGGGGAGCGGCAGCCAATAGAAACGTTTACTGGTCGCATTTCAAATGTTTTGTCGAACCGGTATAAAAACGGTCGTGTTTGCCGCACGATGGTTGACTCCGTGAACATCCAAAACAGTAAACAAGTTTTCTCACGTGTCTGTTCCGTCCTTTGTCGCAGCATCATCTCCCTCCTCTAAACGAGGGTCGGTAAACGATAATTCGACGTTTCAAACGTCTCCGTCGACAATATTATCATAACAAAAAAACTTCGCCGAAACCCGTTTTCCGCGCCCAAACAAAAATGGACGATTCGTTCTAAGATACATTCTCGCCGATTCTTGGCCCGAATTAACAAAACAATCCGATATCTCGTAATTTCCGAGCTTCTCTCCGGAGGTCCGAATCGCCGAACAAACATTTTTCCTCGTAAAAAAATGGAGATATTCACATTCGACAAGAGTCTTCAGGAGCGGCTCGTTGAGTTCACCGATATACTGTCGTCCCGTGGCGACGTCGTGCCGGCCTCGCAGATAAAGTCCGAATGGTCCTTCCACGTCGAGCTCGTAATCGAGCCGACCGGATGGCGAGCTCTGTGGAAAATTCCCAGGCTGACCTGCCAGGACTTTGAGATTCATTATCCGACGATAGTCGTCGCGGAGGTGCAACAGGTGGATTTCGCCGAATTGTCGGCACTCGTGAAGATCGTCGCCGTGCAGGACGAGATTCATCTGCCCGAAAAATACGACGTACCGCTCATAGAGCTCTATCCTATGCGCGTACAGGAGAACCAAGTTCTGGACATGCTCAGCACTTCGGTGTGTGTCGATCAGCTCAGATTCTTTTACAAATATCTGTGGATGCCTTGGGACGTCGACGACGACGACAACGCCGACTGGGTCGAGCGTCATCTCGAGACTAGAATAAGACTTTTCTACGACATGAAACGGGGCAGCATCGACAAGGACACGTGCGACATCATAAGGACTCTGGAACGCGAGGGCAGGGAGATACAGGCCAAGATTGTCAGGCTCGAAGCCGATATCTCGGACGACGAGGATGTATCTGACGATCGAACGCTCGTCGACGAGGGAAAGGCTTGCCAGCTCATGAAACTTCACTTCAGGATGCAACAGATCAAGACAGAGATGGAAGTCATGGAGAATCCGGCGATGAGAGACATGATAACGAGGAATGGAGGCAGCGGAATGGGAAATTTGGACTGCAAGAGGCGAGAGAGCAGAGGCAGGAAGAGGGAGGGATACTTTGTGTGGCACGGAGGCTCTATCGATGTCCTTGTGGATTGCTTGAACAGAGCACAGGAATTTTTGCCTGCTGATATTTTTTTGAAGTGTGTTGGAATTTCTTTTTTACAATCTTTTTTATAATCTTTTCTTAGAGCCTGCAGAGGTTGAGAGATACAATTTTTGGATAGGATAAGATTTTTAAAAATGTTTTTAGAGGTCTTTCATCACGTAATTTTTGTTATTTAAAAAAAAATGTTTCTTTTAAATTAAGTTCACGGTATGAACCCTTTTCACATTAGTGTAAAATATATCTTTGTTATAAGTTATCTTTGTTAAATTCTGGCTTTGATTTTTTTTGTATTAAAGCTAGAGACGCAGCAAATTTTTATCGTAAGATTTTTTTTTTTTGTAATATTTGTTAACTGTAACTTTCGTCAGGTTTTGAATGCCTGATAGTCGATAGCCGATTGGAGATGCAATAAATATACGATTTATTTTATCTACAGAACGGGCGGATGTTTGCGGGAGGCGCTGGATGCTTCGGAGATAGGCGACATCGTCGTAATCGGTGAGGGCGAGCATCACATTCGTGGAGCCGGAGGTCTCGAGGAAGGCGGCACATTGCGGGGTATATCAAATTTGGAGTACACCGTCTTGTGTCCCAAAGAAACGGAGAGCGGGCCGTCCCTCTTTGATTTATCGGGTGGCGAGGTAAGAATTGTCTCGATCTCGAGAGAGCGTTTCAACCCGCTCGCAGTTAACGCTTAAAATTTATTGGCACAAAATTTTCAGATCGTGCTGGAAAACTTGAGCCTGGACTTGGGCGAGCTCCAAGCCGGCGTTCTCGTGAGAAAAGGCACGGTCAGAATAGTCGGCTGCAAGATATTCGCTTCGAGCAAAAGCGTCGTGAAGTTGGGTATTGTCGTGCTTCCCGGCGGAAAATTGATAGCTCGGAACACGATATTATCGGGTCTGGGAACTGCCGTGGCGATTCATCCAGCTGGCGAGGCGACGCTCGAGGAGTGCAGATTCGAGGATTGCGTCGAAGGAGTTCAGGTACATAAAATTCAGTTACCTCGACGTTCAAAAATGAATTCTTTTTTTCAGCAGAAAAATACCTCTGCATCGTAAAACATTTCAGAAGAAGAAATCATATATGAAAAGTTTCATTCTCGTTGGCCGAGATCTAAAGAGCGTTTAATTTATTTCCAGTTGCACGATGAGGCACGTCTTTCCGCAACGAAGTGTAGTTTGTCCGGTTTCAAGGAGTTCGGAATACGCATGGAGACCCAGAAATATCTTTCGAGCACCGAGGGTAAAACGGGCGGCAAGGAATTACTCGCGGATGTCACGGAAATATCGATGGAGGACTGTGAGTTCGAGAATAACTGCAAAGGAGACGTGGCTCTGAGGCCGAGGTTGGCCTCGGCGCTCGCAACGAGGCAAGACAGTAGTGCAATGGGAATGATGATTTCCTGAGTCTTGTTAATGGAGGGTAACAACTTTACACATTACGTTAAACATATATTTTATAAAACATATAATAATAAACATAATACATTTTATGAACGCATATAACGTTAGAAAGATACAAGTAGGGGAACACCCCCTCGCCCCTATCCGAGACGTAATAAATGTTAGGCTCGATTGAGGCGGTTTTCCGACATGTTTCTATTCATATTTCGTGCGCAATGTTGTCGATGATATAATCCGCCCACCCGTGTCATCGACGGATTCAAACGTAAAAAAAAATTCTAATATCCATCTTCATTGTTATCAATTTTATCAATCTCGAAAACAAATCTCACCTAAACAAACGAAGATTAATATTACGTTCATTCAAAATTTATGCAAACATTTTTGTTCGCCATTTAGTTATGTTGACTGCCGCAAGGTGTCACTAGCGTGTTGAAAAAACTTGCGCCCCGAAGAACTATCGTCGTGATAGGGTTGGCTTGCCGTCGCTTATCCAAAATCTCAAAATCCCGAACGATCCAAACTCCCAAAATTTCCAAAAGGCATGATAATCAATTGGTGTGTTGACCTAACGCCAGATTAAGAT
The DNA here is from genome assembly GCA_964017025.1 of Stenichneumon culpator. NCBI lineage: Eukaryota > Metazoa > Arthropoda > Insecta > Hymenoptera > Ichneumonidae > Stenichneumon > Stenichneumon culpator. The sequence continues at coordinate 9,513,887 of OZ024779.1, read as the reverse complement.
TTCGGGTAGAAAAAAGCCCATCGTTTTTTCAAAATTTGGGTTAAGAGGAGGTAAAAGTCATGCGACCGCGTCACGAGAGCGAAAGAGACACCGTTATTGGTGCTCGCAGTGGAGTGAGAGAAACACCACGAGAGTGTTTCATATGCGTTAACGCACCATTCGGGAGTTTGAGATTTTGGCAGAGTGACGGCAAGCCACCGGAGCGAGATGGCGCCACTTGCCGCCTTGATAGAATCAGCGTCCGTCGGGAAGATTAATCGCGTCGTGTTTACGTGCTTATCGCAGTGATATTATTGCGTTAAAATCGTTTAATGTCATCTACGAAGCTGTTCCGCTGTGTGTTTGACAGAATCCGTGAGAAGTCTCACACTTTGGTACGTCGAACGACGGATAAATCATTGTGTAGAATTTCCACTCTAACACTTGTCGGCGCGCTTCGAATTTCCAACGTAACCTCGAAAGCCACGTTGTTTACTCGCCACAACATGCACGTGTACGAATATTTAAATGGATTAAAGCCATTTGCAGCCGGCGCGTAGGTTTTGTGAGAAAAAGAGTGATACATTTCTGAGTCTAAATTGCGCGCACATTGTACTCCACGTTATATCGAGCAAAAACATCGCTAGCGTTCGGTTTTTAGGGGTTCACAACATTTCACAGCTGGCACCCTCTTCTTTTTATTTCATTCGCGGCGTAACGCTTCGTTCGTTCGAATTTGCTGGCAAAGCGTAATCGAAACTACCTTGATATTTTGAGAATCTATTTGGAGAATCTCCTAGACTCCAGAGCTCCGAAGATTTATTGTAATGCCAGGAGCAATTATCTTCTCTTATCCCGCTCGGTGAGGCGAGTGTTTCTCAAGTACCCTCGTCCATCGAGGCCTCCCTCGCCATGCGCCGTTGATGCTTCACAAATTTGTTGCTCAATGTTGCTGTTTGCGATGAAAAGTTTTTTATCAAGTACATTCAAGTTGGCGCTGTTTAGTTTTAAATGATTTTTTGGACATGAATTCTTCAACATAATATTTCATGCGAGAAAAACAAAGTTTTTACATAACTGGAGTAACAAGCAGTTTTTTGGAGCACCAAGTTGGGATCTTGGTAAATTCCGGAGCAGTGAACAAAACTCCTGCGAGTATCTGTGTTTTTGTTTACCACGCGTTCTTTACATGTAAAGTCATACTGAGAAAAATAACTGCACAGCTTAATACCCTCCGGAAGATTTATTTAGTTGGTCCAAAAATTTTGTCGCATCAAATAGATTTTTGTACCATGCAGATCTATCGCCTCGAGCATATTTAACTGAGCAGTTCCGATTGGTGCAACTAATTCTATCTCCACATATACGGAGTACACTAAATATTTACATATTGTCAAGAATATCAACCATTTTCAAATTTACAGGCATCAGGGTAATAAAAAAAAACCGCCCGTGAGTTAAAATTTCGCGAATTTACCGCCGTGGCAAACGTTCTCGATCAGGCTGGCGCGAACTCGATCATAATCATAATTCGCTCTGGGAAGCGGTGTGTCTATGTTCAAAAATGTTCAATAATGTATACAATTTCGGATGAATGATGCGCGAGGATCGAGGATAGTAAAAGTCCTTGAGGCCGTGCATTTTTCGTTACTGTATTCGGGAGGGAGGGAGTAGTTGGCCGCGTATATACGGCTTGCTCGAGGAATTGACTTTACGTTCTTGCCTCTACCTCCGGGCCATTACGTACGACCGTAAAAATACAGTTGTTTCCTCGTTTCCCAACAGATCACGAGGCTCGCAGGAGGAGGCAGTGCACTAACTCTCCTGGAGGAAGATACGACTTCGCATCAACGAATCATTCCCGGGCACCCGAAATTATTGATAACTCAACGGGACAGTCCACACAGCGTGTATCGTCGTCAACTTTGCAACGATAAATTTTGCGTGATGGTCGAGACCGAGAAACCGGCCGTCGAGCCACAGTCGATGGACGAACAAACGCAATTTGGCAACACCCGCGAATTCGAGCCGTCTGACTGTCTTTTCGTCTTCAAGGATACACAGTCCGACTACGAAGAACCGGCGTCCGACGAGGAGGTAAGTCCTCTTGTTTTATTTATTTATTTATGGTCAATTATTTTTGTGCTATCCATCGAAAAGTTAACTATCAGTTGCTCGGGAGATATTTTTCCCACTCAGAATTTGAAGCTTAAATTTGAAAAGAAAATTAATAATGACTGTTGCTAATATTAATAGCACTAACAGTTACTAGCATAGTGCTAATAATAATAATAATAATAAGTCCTTTATAGTTAAACTTTTTATACGCATAAACTCTTTGTTAATATTGTCTTTAAGCCGTTTGAATAACGATGGATGGTGGTAAGATGAGGTCTAAAAAAAAACCTACAGATTGTCTTCAAAGCATAGTTTTTTATTTTATAATTACAATTTTTTATGAAATGGGGAAAATGCAATGTCTTGATAGTCAATTTCACGATACGAAAATAGGCATTTTTTTGCTACCAGAAAGTTCATCCCGACGGACTGAGCCACTAACGTACTTGGCAACGAAGAACGATAAAAAAAGGCTTAAAAACTATAAACACTCGTTTGCCATTTGTGAACAAGTGTTTATGCCCCGTGCGCTTGCAATTCTTTATCAGAATTGTCTTGAATGAGGCCTCTCCCCGCGAGCTCGAGGCTTTATATTTATAATACGTTAAGTTTTTTTCACGGAGGCTTGCGTTCCGCGCCCCTTGAACGATAAACCGATTATCTACAGTGGCCAGGCGGTATGAAAAATATCGTTGCGCCTGCGGTGCTCGAATAATGGTTCTCCGTATAGAGAACAACAGGCGGAGCTTTAGCTGCGTTATAAAATATCACTGGATTACCAGCTGCCGCGCTGAGGGGGTGGAAGTTCGCGCGGATGCGCGTTTTCCGTGCGGCTCGGCCCCCGAGAGTGCGCCGCGCTACGCGTACTGTTAATTGGGTCGCTCTGCGACGAGTCCCCGGTGCTTCCTGTGATTAGGAGCGTGTTATACCACATGTGACGTTAATTATGAACTCTACCGTTAACGTCGAAATTCACGGTACAAAAAAAAAAAAATTCCGCTCCAGAAGTGATAAATCAAAGTTTTCGTTAACCAACTTCCCTCGGAGTGAATTTTATGAAGGATCGCCCCGTCGTTCTGGTAATATACCAGGAGCATCAACCATTTGACTCGTCGCAATTATGTTTTGAAAGGTAATTATAACATATAAATCATATAATATAATATTAAATTAATAATAATAATAATATAAAAAATAATAAGTATAATATCTACCATTACATATGTATACTAAGACTTCTGATGACTCGCGCGCACGCATGGGGTGTCTCCAGAAGACTTCAAGTAATCAAAGCCTGGGCAGGAGCTCAAGGGGACTAGGAATAATCAGGGCCCCCCTTGACCCTCCACCCTCCAAATTTAAGGGATTGAGAGTATTTTGGTCGGGGGCCAGCTTCACCGTACGGAGAAAGGATCCCCGTACGATAAAGGGTGAAAATTTTGCTCTGAACGCTCGCGGATAAAATGAGAATCTGTTCTGGGCCGTCGAGTGGGTTTGAACGGTAACGGGATAATTTTGCGCACAAATTCGTCCGGTTAACGAGATTAGAGAAAATATGTACGCGTTCACCGTTTTCGTACATACGTTTGGCACAATGGTTGCATATCGGGCAGACCAGAGCTGCGGCTCCCTCTCGAAATATCCTCGCGGACCGACGAGGGAGCGGGTTTCAGTAGGGAGAAACGATCAATCACTCTCTGGCGTTGAGAGAAGAGCGCGAGCAAAGGTAAAAGTAGAAGCCGAAGAGGGACAGGAGATAGAGGAGATAGAGGAGCTTTAACGTTGGTAAAGCTCTCGCGGGCCACTGTCGTAAATAAAATCTCGAGCTTCCATCTCTCGTGGCGTTTGCCGGCCCCCGGGTCCTTCAGAGACATTACCCAGCAGCCTTCCTTCTATCCGTTTCCATCTCCAGTACGTACGCGATTCGATTATATGCGGCCACTCCCGATCCGATGTACACTCGCCTCTCTATATTCGCAACAAAATTTAATTCACCTTTCGAGGTGCCCAAGTAAAATTTTCTGAAAGGGTAGAAAAAAAGAAAAAGTGAACATAAGAATGAAAACACATTAAAATAGTAAAAAAAAAAAAAAAACTCTGTATCGGTAATAAATATAGCGGAATTAATGGAACTCGAGAGGAATTTTTATAGACAAAAATTGACCAATTAGGAACCTCGAAATGTTCTCGTTAGTCGAAAATGAACCTTTCTTTTCTTTAATCTGTAATGAGCGAAATTGTTAAGAGAAACTCGATACTTCCGCTCCCTTCGTTACTGGAAAGTCGTTAAACCTGCAACTTCCTGAGGATTTTTTTTGTTTTAAAGAAATAACTCCGCTCATTATATTTTTAATTAACGTTAGACGATATACGGTGGTTTTTGTTTGCAACGTAAATTTGTCTGCCTTCAATTTTTTTATATTCGTATTTTGAGTGCGATTGGCATAAAACAGGTGTTTTTAAAAGAATGGCTGCAGTCGACAGAACCTCAATTTTTCACTCTACTTTATCGTATCTTTATTGTTATCTTTTCGCGGCCCGTCGACCCACGCCTTTGGGTTCATCTTGGAAAATGTTACGTTCTCCCTGCGCTTCCATCGAGTCTCATTGCATCTTATTGTCACTCCCCAGAGACTTTATTGTTCGTGTTGAACGTTACGTCGGACAGTTTAGTATGCCCGTCGTGTTAGAATCGTTTCGCAGGAGGATTTTTGTGTGTATCCTTTTTCGCTACCGGTTGCCCATTTCACCAGTGAGAATTGCGGGTCTCCCCGGGCAACGCTCCGGGAATTACAGTTTTTTTTTGGCCTCACACTTCTACATATACATACATACATATGTTTATATATATATCTGTGTGAGTGTAGGGGATACCCAGAAGTAGTTTTGTCTCTTCTGTTTCGTGATACCTCGCGTACGTGCTGGTGGCTCCAGCCGGCACTTGAGACGAACGCTCGTAGCCAACAACGTTCGAATGAAGCGTGAAAGTTCAATTTTGGCCCCTGCCCCTTCTCCGGCCGTTCACAATTTCGTGCTTTCTCTCATCTCTTGGATGATTTTCAAATCAGATTTTTTTTTTTATCATCCCCTCTTCTTTACGGTTTAATGGAAAAACTATGCATTATATAATTGAAAGTGTAAAAAAGCATCCAGGATAGACTCCGCGAAATAGTATAATGTATGTTTTCTCTTTTAACGCGTAGAGAGTGAAAAATTGTTAGAATGGCTTGCGCTCCTATGTTTCTCTGAGTGTCGTACGGTTCTGGTCGATACAAGAGCCCCGTTGACGATTCGTCTTCTTTTTTATTATTCAATATATGCCGGTTGGTCTTCTCCTCGGCGTTTCTTTATTCTCTGGAGCTGTCGCTGCGGCGGGACGGACAGATTACCGGACGAATTTATCGTCTTTAACCTAAGCGAACAAAAAATTTTGGGAGACTTGGGAGAGCCACAAGTTGCGAGGTAGAGTTGCACTGAGTGTATCGGGAGCATTTATTATTATTTTTTTTTTTCATTCCCGTTGTATTTTTTTATTATCCCAATCTTCTACAATTTCTAACAAAACATCTGCACCGAATAAAACATTATCATACACTTTGAGCACATTCTAAACTCTCATCTCCGTTCCGTGCTTTCTATGTATAGAGACCGAGGGAAACTCAACGGGACGACGACGAAAGTTTGGACGACGTCAAATCGCCGAGTTTCTCGAATTTAATTTCACGTGACCGAATCTGTTCGCAGGTTTAGAGCTTCCTCGAGATTTCTGGAGCAAGACAACTCGCACCGTCGACGACGCTTAGAATCATCGCGAACGTACGACTCCGAACAGCTGATAGGGCTCTGGACTCGTGTACATACTCGGATTCTGGACGCGCCAGTTCCAGATCTACGCTCAAACTCACGCTCGGTGAAATATTTTAGCGAGTCTGGAAGTCGCGTAAAATTTCAGCGATCGTTTGTCGAGTATCTAAAAATATCTCCATCTCGGAGCTTACTCACAAAACTCCGAGAAAATTTACTCAACTATCTAAAAAATAATTTCTTTCATGATTAAATTGAATTTTTTTTCTCGCCTTTCTGGCCTCAAAGTTGAGTCGCAAGTTTTTCCCACTCTTCTTAAAAAAAAAAAGAAAAAAAAAAAAAAAAAAAAAAAAGGAACGAAAAAGGTCACTTTTCGAGCAAATCTTGACGCGTGTAGCGCGTGGCTCGTTCGTTGAGCGACGTCATATCGTTTCGGGTATAAATGGGTCGGCAATTGCCGCGATGTCCCGAGGTGCATAGACTCGGCTCGTCTTCCGACATTTAATATTTCACCGAGTGTGAAAGCGAGATCGAAAGTCACCTCCGTCTTTGTCATGCAACGCGACAGAGCGAGATGCAGTACTCCGGTCATAATCAGCGGGACAGCGTTCCCGCGTTCGTGTTTAGGAAATGGCCGAGAAAACTCTTTCCCAGCCCCGAGAGAGCATGCTCTAATCTTCGGCGGTTTCGGTGCCAAATCAAGTGACTATATCCGTATTGACGGCGAGAGGGGCGCGGGATGCTGCGGAGACCTCTGACACACTGGCCTGAGTGCCGAGCCACGAGATCGCTGGAACAGGTGCGATCCGTCTCCTAGCAAGTTCGCACTCTTCGTACTCTCGACTTCAATCCCCGAGACGCTTTCTCGAACACTCGACATAGCGTTTGATATTTCTCTTCGGAATTTTGCTCCGTTTAATTAAAATCCATTTTGGCGGTCGATTTTTCATACGGCCAGTATTTGCCTCAAATTTTGTTCATTCTTTCGTAAATAAACCTTGGAAAATATTTATTGCTCCGTTTTGCGATAATAATTGGCTCTTGGATTTTCTCCGTTAGCCGCGTCTACGGTAAAGGGAATCGTGACGACGGTAGACGGTACGTAACGCAACGTACCTCTTGTTGTCGACAGTTCCCTGATTACTGAAATTATTACCTGTATCGTGCTGGGAATTACGGTTTTAATTGCAACAATCAACCTCTCCCTCTCTCAAGGAATTATTTCGTCGGGACAAATAATTCCTCGATGCCGTAACTGTTGTAAAATCACGTCACTTTCGCAACGAAGGAACTTGAAGTATAGAGCTTAATTCCATCTGGACCAAAAAAGGACACCTCGAGGGCATCCGCGACCAGGCAGTTCTAATATTTTTTGAAAAAGTTTCATCGAAAGAAAATCTACATATTTGCTTATTATTTGTGGATGAAACAAGACAATGTGTGCTCTAGAATTTTTTCAGATGAGATTGCCCGTTCGCGAATGATATTCTTGGCCTATCATTTTGGCGTTAAATCTACGCCCGGAATGATCCAGAGTTAAAAAAATCTTCTCACTGCGTGCCGGAAATTTCAATACTTTGATTGCACGAGCATGAATTGTACAACACTAATTGAAGCTCTTATTGTGCCGTCGAATAGCTGCGCCACGAAGGTGACCAATTGCATCAAGATTATCTCGAGTCACGGAGTTTTTAAAAGTTTCCATCGTAAAAAAATACGCATATCCGTGTTATTTTTGGATAAAAAAGCTTTCCGAATCAGATCCAACTTTAGGATTAAAAAAGTCTTTTGAATAAGATCCAATTGTAGAATTAGAAAAGCCTTCCGAATACGATCCGATTTTTGGATTAAAAAAAGCCTTCTGAATTGTTAACTAATTACTTCAATATGTGTCCTAGAATTTTTTCAAATAGGATTGCCCTCGGTTCGAGAATGAAATTCCTGGATTCATTTCAGCATTGAATTTACGAATGGAATGGCCTGGAGTCGAAAAGAATCTTTTCACTACGTGGCAGAATTCTCAACGCTTTGATTGCTCGGGCGTTGTATTATACAACGTTAATTAAAGCTCTCATTGTGCCATCGAGTAGCTGCGCACACGGAGGTGGTGAACAATTGCATCGAGATTATCTCGAGACACGGCGGCCGCGCGGTTGTTTCGTGGTATTCGAATCTTGGCGCAACACGGCACCTAACAGTGGGGGACATTACCGTGTATGATGTATGCTAAGCTGGATGTACTGTACATACACTCGATGTTGTGATACGTACGGCAATGCTCGGTGTACGCTACATCGTAGCTCTCTCGGGGAGATAGATCCTGGCTGATTCCGTGAGATGCCTTTGGCTTCGCCGCGGCACGAAATTTATGTGTACCGGAGGAGCGACCGAGCGCGAGCCGGTCTGGCTCTGTCGCAACGCATGGATTTCATTCTAAGACGGAGAGCGAGAGACGCGGAGATGCTCGAGAGATTAATTGGTTATTGTTGGCTGCAAGGCCCGTGAAGTCCGACGTTTTCAGTCCAATATCCTCTTCGCAGTTTATATAGAGACGTTTTCGTTCCGAGTATCAAATGGCGCATCACTGATGCAAAACTTGACGCATAATAATACGACTTCCCCATGCAACACTGTTTTATTATCTTTTTCTAAAAATCGCATAATTCTGAAAATTCTCGGCAGTTTTTTTTTTAATAAACAGATATTACTGTAAAAAACTGTAAGAAAAAAAATGGGGCAAGAGAGAAACGGTGAAGTCGGGTCTCAACAAGCGGTATCAATTTAAACCTCCCCAGCGAACATGCAACCATTCACTAAGGTGCGGTCTAGCTTTTACCCACGCACGTGTGAAAGGGCGTGCAAAGTTTTCTATTTCGTAACAAAACAAGAAAAAAACGTCCAACGATATATATTAAACTACAACTAGAACAATAAATACAAACACTAAAATAAGCTAAACAGGCTTTTAGGTACCCGTGATATACTAGGAAATGCACTTGGAGTTGCTCCATTTAGTCAACTAAAAGGAAAATGAAGTGGCGCATCAAGTATTGGCTTCGGGCTCCAGAAAAAAAAAATGGCAACTGGTAAAGTGGGTCCCGCTCATACGGTCGGTCACTTTTACTGATCTTCATACGTTTCCAAGACACAGTGGCTAAATTTGTTGAAACTTTATTGAAGCGCGAATTTTCTTTTTCTCGCCGACTCCCAATTTATTCCTGCCTGTATATTCTATCGTCGCAATCTCTCGAGTAACCGAACGTAAGTCTGGCCGGTAACGAGATCCGAGTATTGTTTAATCAACGGCGCGACATATAGTTAATTGCCTCATAAAGTGGTCCCGAGAATTCTCATATCGCAATAAGACTGCCGAGGGCGTGATGCTCCGCTTTTATGACGTGCTTAAGCGTTTATTCAGAAATAAAATAATAGAATAGTAATTTCACAATTCCATTGCATAAAATTATTTATTTGATTTCAATTTCGATTTCAAATCATTAGAGAAAATAATAATAATAATACAAATTTCAAACCTCCAGTGAAAAGATCAGCTTCACTTTTATGGCGTAGTTAAGCAGTTATTCAAGAATACATAATTAAGTAATAATTTCATAACCCTATTTCATAAAATGATCTATTCGATCGCAATTTTTATCTCAAATCATTAGAAAAAAAAAGAAAAAAAATGTTTAACTTGAAAATTCCAGTCAAAAGGTCATAACGCCCGTGTCGTTTACCTTACGTTCCCCGGGTTTGTCTCGCGCATCCATAGCTGCAGCTACTGCGGCATATCTCTCTGGATGCCCGTGCTAGAGGCATACGTCGGCGTTTATAATTATCTCCGGGAGTCCAACACCGCGACGCCGTGGCCGTTTTCTTCTGCTTCTTCTTCCTCCTCCTGTTCTCACTCTTCGACTGTTGAGTCTTGTTACGCCAGTCTTCTCCGGCGCTGTGGTATTGGCCGAGGCCGACGCGTTGACGATGCGCCCGTCGGTACGTTATGTTGCATCGAGCGAATACTATTTCGGTACGATGTTAGACCCCCGAGTCGTGACGTTAGAAGTTGCCATCACTGTCGACTCCGTCGCCTTACGCGGGCCTCCTTCCTCGTTTCTCCATCCGTACGTATAATTCGCCGCCCGAAACCCCCTCCCCGACGGTCGCCCCATTCGTTTCTAATTCTTCTTCTTATTCTTGTTTCCAGCGTGAAGCCTCCGTCGGTCCCACGTGCTCGTGCGACTCGATCGCAAGAATCGATCAGCCAACCGGCGAGACTCGTCGTGGGAAAGAATCAAAAGGAAACGTCGTCGGACGGAAAAGGGAGACTCCGAAGGCTTGACGCCAAAAAGCTCTTGAGCCTCCCCGAACGGGACGCTCTATCTTGTCGTACCTCTCCCATGTTTGTTCTGTATTTCTCGAATCGTCTCGCCTCCGTGGCACGCGCGACGGACTCGCGGGACCTCGTTTGGCTCTCGATGCCCGCGAGCCGGCGGCTCTCTTCCTGGTTGTCAAGTTTGACGCGACGGATGGACTATTGGCTTGACACGAAGACACGTGGAAATTCGATGGGAATTGTTTTTTTTTTCTTTTTTACATTTTGGGACTTAGTGGGCCGGATAAAGATAATCGTAGCTCATCGTCGTCGGAGAGCTCGTAGAGCATCGTCGTCGGGCTGGAAACCAAGCGCTGAAGCTTCCGTGAATTATCGGAGGGTCGGTGGCGAGTTTGTTCGCCGGGCAAAAAATTTGGACACATTTTTCATATTTTTGTAATCTTGCCGGTGAAGAGTTTGTTGAAAATTTTGTATTTTCAAGAAAAAAATGTTACATACGGGAAACGCTTAATATAAATGTCAAGCATCGATTCGTGACTCCGGGTATTTCGTAAGGAAACAGAGGGCTGAGAGAGCCGCTTAATGACAGCAGCTACTGGTGCTTTGATATTTTATCGGTCAATAAACGAGCCGTTCGGTTTATTTCGGTACATCGTTGGTGCAACACTTTATGCTGTCCAACGCTCGAGTCTTTGTTGCCAGACGGAGGGGGGGAAGTTTCGGCGCTAAAGTCGAAGTGACAACGCAACGAGGAAAATAGAGAAGATTCACGCCTGTCGCTCTCGATGATATGTGGAAATGCGCGTTCTACGCGCGTCCCACTATATCGTGCAACTGTGTTCTGGATATCTCGAATTCACTAGACTGCCCGTTCTATTTTACGCGTATCGGTGTTGCGCTTGTCCAAACGCTGCTCCACTGTTCACTGTACCGTGTCTTTGCCCGGTGCTGAGGCGACGTAAAACACCCAACCAGCCAACCGGTGCTCAGTCGGTAACAAAAACTGCAATGCTATTTTTTTCTCCAAGGGTGAGACTCCGAAGGAAACAGGATCTCGCTGTGTCAGACAATTATACAGTGACATCCCATTTATTTGTAACACCAAAGTTGTACCGCCCTTGAAAAAACTACAATATTGCACTTTTTTGCCTCCTTATAGAGGAAGCTTTGTTTTGATGAAAACATTTTTGTTCGAGATTTTGAGGTGAGATTTTGAAGTGAAAGTCACGTGACGGCCAGAAGTGTGAGAGGGATGGCGACATTGATCTTACGGCGGAGCGAGAGAGAGCGACAGAGAATGTGTTTCACTTCACCTTAATGAAAACGTGTTCAAAATGTTGCAAAACATTGAAAAATCCCATTTAGACAACGTTTTCGGATGTATGTATGTGTGAATTAGACGCAAAAATTCAAATTGCTATAACTTCAGAATGCCTCGACGGATCAAGCTGAAATTTCGCACACAACCTTTGTGGTTAATAGTCAGCGTTTCTTCAAAATTTCATTATAAAAATGTCAATTTTTTTTTTCTACGCGATTTTGTAATTTCTTCAAAAATGTCTGTGCACTTTCTCGACTTTCACAATTTTTTTTAAATTAGACCGACCGAGGTATTTCACATCGATCAATCGATCCCAGCAAAACAAAATTGATCACGTGTAATAAAAAAAAACATTTTTCAAAGAGCAGCATTAACGGTGCTTTAACCTCGGCTCTGCCATTATGTGTCCATTACAAAATTCGTTGTTCCACCGTTCGCGTACGCATATTTGGCACCGCAAGCCTCTCGGAGTACATTCGGGCTATTATACCCACACCTCCGCCGCTTGGACTCCCGATGGCTCGGGAAACATCGCCGCGCTGCATTGTCCGCTCGTAATCGAGTTTATGCGGAACGCCCGAGCGCGAATAGAGAATAGCTCGAGGGTCGGCCCTGTAATCCTATCCGCGTATCTCCGCCGATGTATGCAGTGCAACTCCTGGTTCAACTAGTTGGCGATTCATGTAGAGCCAGGATGTTTCAGAGAGCTGGACGGATCTACACGCGTAGCGTCTCCGTACCGGACCCGGAAACGTCGTTTTCGATCACGTTTGCATTCGCCCAATAATCACAGCCCTGTCTCGTTCCCTCTCGATCCCATAAACGCGCTGTACACCAACAAGCCTTGTACCCTCCACCTTGTTATTCCCCGGCTTGGATAAACTACCCAAACATCAGCACTGTGTGTACTAATATCTCGATGACGAGAGACGGATATGGTACAGCGTGTTCTACAAGGAGAACGTCGCGTAACAGATCGACTTCCCACGTCAATGGTGCAGTATTTTAACATAGCTGATTATTGTTCTGACCGTTTCGATAATCAATCCATCACCGCGGAGGAAAAAATATCCCGCGAAGCATATATTACCTTTAGGGAATAATAATAATATTCCATAATTAATTATTATTATTGATTTTATTATAGAAATGAATATATTAAATCAAGTTAGCTGTAATTTGACGCTCATTTTTTATACACCTGTATAATTTAGGGCGGTACAGATAGGCCGGCCTAGCCTGCTAAAATATCTTATACGGCTAATGGATTTTATAGTTTGCTATGAAGCTATTTTAGCCGGCCAAGTGCATAATTTCGTGCATGAAATCGAGCACTTTAATGTCGCATTGTACTTTAGGCCAAAAAGGCCTGTGGATTCGTCGTCAGCGCGCAAAAATACTTCGGAATAGGTTGCCGGTAACATTAGAAAAAAAAATGCAAACTAAATCTTACCATTTATACAATTACACTAGGAACTCGATTTTTGAGCCCGCGGTTTCCGTCAGAGACCCCTCCACGGAGCGAATATCGCTCAGCGCAGAAAGCTATGGGCCATGCTCGACAGTTAGTATGGGCGGGGCATGAACCTCGATTTTTGTAGGTTTGATGCGGAGCCGTGCCCGCCGCTGTGAATGAACTCGAGGTCCTAGTGTAACCCGGGTTTTTTCTTTCTTTTCTTTTTTGGATTTTGCTCCGATTTCTTTCGCGTGTTCATCCTGGTCTACTACCGTACTATTCGACCTTCTTCGTATTTATACAGTTCGTCCGAACAAAGTTTACCACAGGAAAGGACGATTCTTACTTCGCCAAGAGCTTCGCGTCCCTCACAACTTCCGGTTGCGCGATCGTTACATCCATACCGCGATTTTGCCGATTGCCGGAGGGGAAAATCGTGAACATCTCTTCTCGCATCCACGCGGTTTTTTTGTTTTCGAAAAATAGCTAATGTTTACCCGCCATACGTGGATATCCCGTATCGTCGAGCTCGTTGAGGCTCTCGGCTACGGGTGGTCCGCGCGTGCGAAGGATTCGAATTTTTCGATTCCACGTTGAAGCTCCGGGACGATACCGCAGTTTGCAATTTTACCATTTCGGGTTAGCTGCACGAATGCGCTGTTATAATGACATTCTTCGCGCTTTACTGTCCGTCTGAGACGCTTGCGGAAAAACCACAGGGCAATATCAAAGCTGCAGGGTCGGTATGCGGTTATAAGAAGAATAGCTATCATTGCTTCGAATGCTCCTACGAAATCTCTAGTTTTTAGTACCCACAAGGCCGTAACGTGTGGACAGCTTTGGAATTTCCTATTTTGGAGCAATAAAAAGGGTTTTTTAAATTTCAATTTACTGGTACCTTTAACGATTGCTATCAGTGTTCTGATAACGCTCGAGCAGTCGAGTGGCTCGATTTCGAGGGAATCCAGTTTATGGAGTAAAATTGGTGAATATGGCCCACTCCGATCAGTAAATGAATGATAAATAGACCGGGCCATATTGCCCACGTTTGCCCTGTGTGTATATATACAGGACGAAAAAGCTCTCTCCAATAGAGAGTGGGCAAATTCCTTGCAGGCTAACGAAACTGCAGATACGTCCTCGTTAAAAAAGCGTTTTTTCAATTTACTGATACCGTTAACGATGGCTATTGGTGCTCGGATAACTCTCGAGTAGCTGAGTGACTCGATTTCGAGGAAATTCGGTTTATGGAGTAAAAGCGGTGAATATGGCCTACTCCGCTCAGTAAATGAGTAATAAATGGGCATATTCCCCACTTTCGCCCTATGTGTGTATATCTCTACACATAGATATATATAGGACGAAAAGCTGTTTCGAGTAGCAAATGTACAAAATCCCTTGCAGGCTAACGAAACTGTAGATACATCCTCGAAACAGCCATTATCCACACGCCCGTTTCAAGTACTTCCTCTCGACAGTCTCATATACGGCAGCGTGCCCCGGAATTTCGAGTACGCATCAATGTCGCGCTCTCGAACATCGAAAACCGATAAGGGGACACACATTTTGAAACACCCGCCTGCGTTCTTTTTTTAAACTCGTAACTGTCTCATGAAAATGATTTCCAATAATCGAAACTTTAATTTGCAGTTGGGTCATCGAGCTTCGCCGGAATTCGTGGCCAATCTCCCCCGGAGCTCCAATTTGCCTGGCGGCGTTTAATTTCCACCGGTGTCCTTCGATGAGTCGACGCACGATCGGTGCGTTTATGGATAAATCCATTGTCTTCGGTGTCCGTGCGCCCGAGCGATGTCTGTCCAGCCAAAAGCTGCGGCACAACGTTTGGTTTTGGCGATGCAACGAACCGCGAAACTTGCACAGCCATGAACGTACTAGCACATATACACGGAGGGAGATTGAAAGAGCATTTATGCATGTAAAAGTCGCCTTTTGGCTCCGGGCACTGCCCGACAACGAGACAAACTCTGAGCCCCGCCGCTGTACACCTCGCCGCGCCTGCCGTACCGACTGTGGTATGCACACTCGGACGGTGGCCTCTCCGTTGCCAGCGCTCAAGCTTGGATGGTTCGGCGTAAAAGGATTGTACACGCACAACCCTCGTTACCGCTGCGGGTTTCGCACGCTACCGGTGTTAATAACAACGTCGAAGCACCCACCAACGTGTACCCAGAATCCATTTGCAGAACTGGGCAAAACGCTCGTGTTAAAAAAGTTGACAAACGCCGCAGCCGTCGGCAGTTGGCCGAACTGCCCTGCAACGGTGCCAAAGTCAATCCGGTATTGATTGATGGAGGTGCATTTCGAAGAACGGACGGGAGAGCGATTTTTGAACCCCAAGGGATTTCGAAAAGTCAGAATAACACTTTGGCACTGCCGGATATATTTTGTCACCCCGGGCGATAGATTTTCGAACGCGCCGAAGCCGATCGGGAGTGGCTGGCTCTTTTTTTGCTTAGAACTATTTCGTCGATTCGCCTTTCAAGACTTTTTTTACCAGAAAAATCACTCGATTCTTCAGATATTTTTTATGAGAGATATTCATACTTTTTTTGCTTAGTCGATAAAGTAGAAACCTCTCTCGTAACTTGTGAGGGTTGAAAAAAATTGACAAAATATCGCATCGATTTAATGGAAGGCAATTGTTCGTTTCTCAGCGTGCTCGGTCAGTCTATCCCGCGATTCATGCGTAAAATAATGTTTGCGTGTTCTTTTTTCTGGCCACACTACCCCAGCGCTCAGTGGCGTGGATGGCAACGAGCATCGTGAATACAAAATATGTTCGCTCGTTACTGTACCATAGTTCCTCATATGCGTTCACCATATCTTCTTTTTTTTCATTTTATTTTACCCTTTTTTCCATTTCACCATCGAATGCACGCCAGCCGCCTCCGCCACTCACCGGCTGGTTAACTCTGTTTGGACAGTACGAGCAGCCTTGTAGCAGGTCCATCGCGCATTTTTTTTATTCCTTTTATTTCCATCTGCTATCCTTTCATTTCACGTAATATCGAAAATCCGCTCACGTTACATTCGGATGAATTGCTCGACAAAAATTTCGCAACTCTCCCGTCAGTTGAAACGACCATTGACTCTTGTATGCTCTAAAGAAACATTTTCGCGTTTATTCTAACTTTAACCGTAAATAATTAAATAATTGCCTCGTCCATCTGCCTTGTTTATCTCCCGACGGTATTTCGTAACAGATCCGAGTTTCAGTACTCTTTAGACCGACCGTACGCGGGGTCGAACGGATAAAGAGTATCCCCGAAGCTGGTAGTAAATTTATCGGTAGTTTCTTCCACAATTTATTGAAAATGTCGGCGGAATGTTTGCACAGAGAGGAGCGCCACCGAGCCACGACATCAGAACCGGAATGATAATTATCGATCTCTTACCTGCAAATCGTACCTGCAAATAATTGCATTATTTCGCGACATAGTTGGTCGCACAAAGATTAGGTTATTGCAGACCCCAACTAATACAATTTTTTAATAAAATAGAAAAGCTTCCTCTATGAAGCAATAAAAACATTTTGCGTAAAATAAACGCAAAAATAGAAATGATCTATGGTTCAAAAATCATAGCACGAGTACCAATTGGCGTAGAAAATTAGTCCCCAGGGTAGTTCGAGCCTAGGCGTTACGATTACCTCAACAGCTGTTAGCGTACGGGCTCTCTAGGTGGTTCGAGAGCCAAATCGGTAATGCCTCGTAATAAAAGCGGGCGAAAGACAGTCATCCGTCACGCACACTCGAAGGATCCGCGAACGGTGTGACAAACGGGAAACGTGAGAGAGAAAAAAAAATAACAAATGAAAATAAAAATAAAAAAGAGTCTGTGAACTCCGCGATTGCTCGAGCGCAACCCGTTGCCCGCGTCATCGAAAGACACTTTCACCGAGGTGAGCACGTGTAACGCGAACAAACGTATACTCATGGCACTCGGTGTACGTGCGGTTTGTGTATGTAACACGCTCACACCCGTGTGTGCGTTCCAGCGGCGTAACTATAGGAATCGCAAGGCTGAACCGCGAGACAGCAAACTCGCGCGGGTTCGTATTATCAACAAACCGGACCGAAAATCGATCGACGGATATTGCATACGCAACGTTGCGGCTATGACACGCATACACAGTTCCGCGGAGCGCACGGATAGTGTGGACTTGTACGGGGCGGTAGGAAAAAAAGTAGCTCGACCGAGCGACCGGTTTATCGACCCAGTGAAAAGATACCTATAGGTGCACCGTTTTGATACAGGATTGTCGGCGAGCAACGGGCCAATTGATCATCCATGGCATAATTCCCGTTTTCGCGCTGGCGATAAGCGTTATCTTCTCAGTGTTGCATGAATTGATCGAGTCATTAAAATTTTGTCGAATTTCTAATTTTTTTATTGATAGGAAAGGTAGTATTGCGAAAAAATTAGTACCTACGACCAGGCCCCTGCACTGATTTGATATAGGATTGGCGGCGAGCAATGTGCCAATTGATCATCCATGGCATAATTTCCGTTTTCGTGCCGACGATAAGCGCTATCTTCTCACTTTTGCGTGTATCGGGTCGTTACAACTTTTGTGCAATTTTTAATTTTGCTTCCCCATAAATTTTTCTTTTAGACATTTTTGCGAAAACGTGTTCATGTTTTGCGAAAACAGTTCCAAAACATAGAAAAAACACAATTAGAAAAAATGTCGCGTGTGTGTGTATGTGTGTGTGTGTGAATCAGACGCGAAAAATTTAAACCGCTGTAACTCGAGAATGCCTCGACCGATGAAGCTGAAATTTCACACACAGCATGTGTGGTTAATAGTCCATGTGTCTTCAAAATTTTATTTGAACATTTTCAGCTGTTTTTTTACCCGATTTTTAATTTCTTCAAATATATCTGCGCCTACTTTAGCGTTTGGAATTTTTTTTAGATATCGGGGCAAAAACTTGTATTGTCGTTTTGAATTTTTTTATTTCATGAAACATTAGTACTGTATTTAGTAGCGTGGAACAATATACATGAATATAGTCTCGTAGCCACGATTAATGAAACAAAATTTATCGGAAATTTTTGTAGCCAATATTGCAAAAATGGGAGATTGTGGTTTTTTTTTTCGTCTTCGTCAGCGTTTTTATGCCGACGATAGGTATTACTTATTCAACTTGACATGAATTGATCGGGTCGTCAAAATGTTGGCAATGAAATTTTTTTATCGGTAGGAAAATGAGGATTGAGAAAGAATTAGTAAAACGACATACTCCTCGATATTTTTGAATTTCCTTTTTTAACATGCATTTTTTCTGTCTTTAGGTGGGAATTTGCGCTAAGCATGGATATAAAAATATCTCAGCTGTTGATCTCTCGGTGCGTTTTAAATGGCCATTCGTTCAGGCAAAATGAAAAAGGAGTTCGTTCAAGTTTCGTAATCTCGTCCACCTTGCACGCAGCGGGAATTTTACGTACGCGGGAAAGTGAGCGAGTTGTGGTGCGTTTATTGCCCAATAATTCGACTTCAGCTCCGGTGGCTCGAAAGATTTCGCGGCGAACGAGGCAGTGCGTCCACTGTCTCGGCGTCTCGAGGTGACCCTCTTGGGGATATCGATGCCGTGAGAGGAACTCTGCTGCACTCGGCCTTGAACCAGAAACCACTCACACCAGCTCTAAACTAGACGAATTTCCGAACTAATTTTCGTCACACCGAGGCAATTTTACTCCGAAATCGTGAACGAACTTTAAATTGATTTTCAACCTCTTTTTTTTTCTTTTCATTTCTGGCATTGAAGCCCGAGATTTCAAACTTTCTTCGTCATCGAATTTACTTCGTGTCTTCACTACAAAAATTTTTTTTCGCTGCGCGCTCCTATTTCCTATTTCTTTTTTTCTAATAAACTCCTACGTTTTCTAATAAATATTCGAGCCAATTAATTTCTAGAAGTGTTAGTTTTTCAATTAAATTTGAAGACCTTTAGTTTTTGTCCGTCGGTCCTTGAAGGTATTTCGAGTAGCCCCTGGGAGAGAAGACATTTCACATTGTGCGTATCGGGGCGGTACTATTTTAGGTTTAACATCATCGAGACGCTACGTGACAGACCTTTCGTCAACGTCGACGTTAGCTCGGTTTCGAGCGTTTGGAGCAGTTAGGACTTCTCGTATAGCGAGGACGTTAATAAACACAGACGCACGCATAGGTATACACGGAGACTCAGGAGAGTAGTGATCTAAGCTAGCTGACGAACCGTGAGTTGCGACCCGCAAGATCGATCTATTTCGAGAAGGATATAGGCAGCTTCGGCGGCAGCCTAGTTGACCCCCCGCACATCAAACGCTTCGACGACGGCCGCGGGCAGTTCGACGAAATGGTTGTCCTAACTCGTATATAACCCGGCAGTCGCACCGTCCAATTATAACTCATAACTTATAACTATAATCGATCGATATACTTCAAACGAAGTTAAATTCTCGTTGAATAATTTTCCATCGTCGAAAGATAATTGAATTACGATGAGAAACTCTCAAATCCGATAACTCGAGGAGAGAGGGCAGGGGTTCAATATCACTGCTATTTACTCTTTTATCAGAGAATTTATAGACTTCGTTTACCGATATTTCAAATAAAAATAAAAAACTGCTTAACGGTACCTTTTATTGGTTGCTGTTTTATATTCTTAGAATGCAGTTCGCGAGATATTTTCGCTCCGCTCTCCGCTGTATCAATTATTATCGACTTGAATGAGGAATTCGAAAAAAAAATTCATTGATGGAGCGGGATTTTTTAAATCATTAAAAAAAAAGTCTATTATCGTTGAAAAATTAAACACTTATTTCGTGGCCAGAAATCGATAAATCCCGCCCCCTTGAAATCAATCTCGCGCTTCAGCATGACGGGAGAACGGAACAGTTCCATTTACCATCGGATAGTAGCGTATAACAGCGGGAACGTTTTATCGGCACCGAAACTCCATATTTTCCGGGTTCGTTACACCTGTCCTGTGTTTTATCGATCGCCGGAGGGCCGGTATGAATTTTTTTTCTCCTCTCTTTTCATCGACTCCCGCCCACAAGTTCCATTAAAAAATTGGCCGAGAGCCAGGGTGTGAGGGAGCCCGCTCGGTAATATCCACCTCTGCCGAAAATCGACACTCGGTGTATTTCCGAGCTTCGTCGCTCTTTGGTTTCTACCGATATTTTTTTTTCTCAACTACCATTATCCCTCAATATTTCATTCTTGAAACTTTTTTATTTTTTACATTTTTTATTGCCGTTTGTAATGCCGACGAGGCAACAGGTATCTTGTATAAGAAATTCGTAAGATTTTCGTCACCGGGGGAGTCGGCGTGTCCCGGGCCAGCCACGTGGCTACGACGCTAAATATAGTACATCCCGGTGTCTAGAACATCTTGCCGCACACCCCGCTCGCTTCGTCTCTTCTCTCTTGTCTCGACTGCAATTCGCGTCGCAGGGAGAGTCGTGCAGTCATGGAAATAATCTTGCTTGTCTACTCGACGCTTTATGTCACGAAAATAGCAATTTCCCTCCCTACAAGATTTTTTCTTAATGCGATGTTTATTTGAGGATTCACTAATGTACGATAGTGCTTTGAAGTTTCCACGTTTCAACGACGTTCGTACAATCTCGAAGTAGGATAAATAAATAAATAAATATCCAGAATACATTGGGAACTTGTTATAAGGGGAAATGTTACGGAGATAAAAATGGAAATTTGATTACGTTAACCGGAAATCGAATTGCGATAATTAATATCGTTTTGAACGCGGCGTTGTTAATTGAAGACTTTTTACGGTCGAATCGCTTTACGTAAATCGGTTTTCGATAAATCGATGACGAAACAGCATGTAATTAAAGGATACAGTGACAATCAAGCTGAAATCGTATTTTCTCTTGTTTCGTTCAATCCTGTTTTTTTTTTTTTTTTTTTTTTTTTTTTAATCGACTAGCGGTCGATTACAAATTATATATTTTTTCGTTGCCGGTTCGGATGTGTTTATATCAAATATAAAAGTCGGCGTTGAATGTGCACGAGATTCTGCGGGAATTTGAATGCAATGTTTATTCGAGAACGAGTTGAGAATTTTGTACGCGCGATGTTCGTACAAATGGTACAATGGAGATGAAAATTGAAATTTTATTATCGAAACAGTAAATCGTATTACGATAATTAACATAATTTCAAATTCGGCACTATTAATTAAAGACTTTTAACGGTCGGATCGCTTTGAGTCCATCGATTTGCGATAAATTGACAACGAAATAGCATTCAATTAAATGATACAGTGATAATCGAGGGGAAATCGTATTATCTGTTATTTCATCCTTTTTTTTTCTCGTTTCCGATTCGGCTGTTTGTGTATCGAATATCAAGGTCGGTGTAGGATGTGCTCGTTTTAAATGAAACATGATTTTTAACCGTAATTTTTTATTTTTCAAATCCTTGCCAGGACCGAATATCACGGCAGGGATTGGCCAATCCGGGTATTCTCCGGGATTCGGGAATTCCAAGTCGCAAAGTTTGCCACCGTCGCAGCGGATAGTTGGACAGTACCGAGTGCGACGAGAAGGGAAGAGCCGCATACCGAGAAGAGTTTCCACGATTGCCGGAGCCATCGCTTCGCACAGTTTCTCCGGTGTGTCTCCGTGTTTTCGGAGACGGCTGTCTGGCCCGTGGAAACTCTCGGCCGTGCGGATCGTCGTCGTCCGGCAAGCGTCTCTTCGGGCTGCTGCGGTGGAGCGCCAGCCTCGGACCTCAAACTGCACGCGCAGTTGCACCGACAATTCTGCGACTGGGAGATCTTTCCACGATCTTTCCTTCCTCGCGGCGCTCTCCGACGGCTGGCATTGCCGTCCCTCGCCGCCTCAACTTTCTACCGTTCTATGAATACGAGTCCGCGAGACACGGACTTGGTCGAAGTGCCGACGGTCTGGGCCGGCTAGGCGTGTGCAGAAACACGCGGAGAAGCCAGCGAGGAAGGGAAAAGGACGGCTGTCTACGAATAACTCTTCGGGCCCGACGCTGCACACATTGACGTCCCGTCGAAGACGCATCCGCCCTGCGAAGCCGCATCTTCGCCAGCGGCACGATGAAGTTCAAGATGAAGTAATTCGGCTCTGCCTCTCGTCTCCGCTTCATGATCTATATTTCACTCCAACCGTCCTAGGCGAGCACAAACCTCCGCGAGTCGTTCCGAATATTAAATTTCTCCGTGCACTTCAACTTCGATTCACGATGTTTGTCGGCCGCAAACGTGGGAGATGTTTACTCCTGAATTATAGAGAGGATACGCGGGTTCCTCTCGGTTCCCAGTCGGAAAGTTTGAGCCGCAAGACTCGTACAATTTTAACGGGGCGCAGATTATTTTCTCGAGCAGAAAGATTTAATTTGAGTTAGTCGTGACGATTTTTATTTATTTTTATTTTTCGTACCTACATCGTCGAGGAGCTTTTGTTTTTAAGGAGCGAGTTGTTTCACCCGTTACAATGGAGTTCTATCTTGGTACGTTAGTTTCCCTCCGGCTTATCTCGATTCCGTTTCATCTACTCCGCCGGCGTCGAACCTTCCTTTGGCCAGGAAAGCCCGCCAACTCGTTTAACTGCTTGCACTCTCTGGCGCGCGTCTATTCGTCACCGCTTCCAAAGAGCATCGCGGTCCTGCACCCGCAGCTATAAGTCCAGCGGACAAACATACCTATTCGAATCGTGGCTCGAGATCCCTCTCGCACGTTTCACTTCCCTGCCTTGTCACGGCCAATTTCCGTCCCGACGCATTTGTCTTACTTGCCGATTGCAAATGCTCCTTGCCCCTTTCGATGGTCCTATACACCTCCTCGCTGGCCCCAACTGTACGATTCGACTGTGAACCTTCGGCACGAGCGATACATTCTCTTCAATTTCGCATACTCGGTCGTCGCGGAGGAGAAACTCGTGAGAACGTCGGAAGGCTCCGACGCTTAGGTGTCCGACGCGAAATTTTATTGGGATGGATCCAACGCTTCGTCGCCACTTAAACTCGTAAACTCCTCGTCGTCTTTTGCCAGAGATAATTGAGAGCCTCCAAACGGAAATTAAACGATGCCTTCGATAGGAAAATCAACACTGTTTTTATTAAAACGATGTCAAACCCATCAATCAGTGCTTAGTCGGTAACTAAAATTGTAATGCATTTTTTGGTTCGAACTGTAGGTACTGACTTCGCCGCCGCCTCGTGCAGTCCTTGTCATCTTTTGGCAGAGATAATTGAGAGCTTTCAAACGGAACTGAAAAGTGGGCTTGGACAGGAAAATCAACACTGTTTTTTTTTATTATTAAAGCGCTGTGAAACCCATCAGTTAGTGCTCAATCGGTAACTAAAACCGTAATGCACTTTTACGCGACTAACAAGCGTTTGGTCCAAATTGTTGAGGACACTATGAATAAAAATGGATTGCAGTTTATGTTACCGACCGACTATTGTTCACGTAGCCTTCAATCGGTCTTGTAGCTTCGATCACTTTCAATCGAAAATCGTGTCGACGAGATCAAAATTGCATACTATGCTTCTGTTCTGAACTTTCTCATTCCCCCGACATTTCCTACATCCGGGTGACGAATGTATCTCTAATGCCGTGGTAAATGATCGTTTCGAAATCGCCATAAGAGCGATAGAATCGCCGATGTATGCTGTAACGAATTTTTCGTCGCTGCAATTCCGAGCAACGGAGCCTAATGGTAGCAGTGTCGGGGCTACGCCATAGAGTGTGTCGAAAGATCGCATTTACGCGAACCCGACTGACCCAAACCTATCAATTCTCCATTTCACTTCATTGAGTTCCCGCGTGCGTGCTCGCATGCGGCGAGGTGTAGAAGGTTGAGTTTGCAGTGACGAAGGTAGAAACAGGCGCGCAGACTGTTGCCAAAGTGCGATGGTGCGCTGATGTGTGTATATATATATATCATCTATATATTATTTCCGTAGATATATGTATATAGTATATTGTGACAAAACGTAGTACAGAGTTTTACTACCTGCTACGGTTCGTTAGCCGCACATCCGACATTTTACTAGACCACCGTGTACGCATGCACGTACGTTCTCAGCTGTTCCAATCGACTTGAATCGTTTTCACTCTCGTGTTAAAAAACTGTTCTTACTTTTAAATACTCTTAAAAATAAAAATCAAAAAATAAAACAGAATTCAGAAAAGGGTGAACTGTGAATGTTCTGTTCGACAAAATCGTGCCAGTAGGATAATTCGAATCTTCAATAACAGAAACCTGTTTTACCTTCGGAGCAAGCACGGCATAAATTTAGCAAACAGGCAAACTTGTTTCAAACACAAATACATCCCGAAGTTAAATCGCCCGCCTCTTTTCACGAACGTAAATTCATTCGGCAAGCGTTCCTCTCGTCCGTAAACGATGAAGCGATGAAAAACGTCTTAGCGTAAAAATAACGACACGGGCACGAGCTAAACGTCCGACCGTGGCCGGGTGAAAGAAAGTAAGGGAGATGAACGAGTCGGAAAGAGATTACAAGCGTATACAGAGTCGGGGAACGCTGAAGTCGCCGGTGAAGAAATAAAAGAACACGGAAAACAACGTGCCACACGCTTCATTCGAACATCTTTTTTTTCGATACGAAAGAAGCAACGGCCGACCGAGAAAACCAACAAGCATACATTTTTTTCTCCCCAAGGAAAATAAAAAAAATAATAAATAAAGAAATAATGCGATAAACACGCGTTTGCGGGTTGAAGCTAAAGAATCATCGCACCCCATCAGCGGATACATCATCGGTGAGAAATGAGGGACGTAAATAAGAGGAGAGATGAAAGTCGTCGCCGAGGGTGAGAGAGGAGCGATATGTAACGTGGCGAAGAAAAGAAAGAGAAGATAAAAAAAGAAGATTAAAGAAGAAATCTGAAGAGAAAGAGAGGAAGAGGAGAATGCACGCAGAGGGGAAATAAAGATAGTCGGTGAGCACAGATGCTGCAGCGAAGCTCGTCGTGTCGCGTCGCGTTTGCGACCTACCCCAACGCCGGTGTCCCGAGTCCCGCGTCAACACGCTTTGCCTCGGCTTTCCGTGTCCTCTTCCACCGACCGGCTGTGGCGTCGAGTCGGGGGATCCGCTCCGGCGAGTCTCGGAAATTCAGCGTTTCTGCATTGCGGTAAAAGATACCGAATTGCGACTTGGGCCGCCGCAGGCCTAAAGCCCGCCCGTCGACATCGCCACCGGTGTGTATGTGCCGCAGCCCGAGGATAGGGAGGCATCTACTCGTATTTCACCGAGCCCTCGGCCGCCGCCGACGCCGCTGACTCGCCGAGAACTCGAACTCGAGCCCCGGCTTGGTATCGTGCACCGGCCGGCACCACACACCACGTGCATCAACTGTGGCAACTGTGGCGAACGCAACCTTGCAACCAACCCCCTTTGCTCTCTCGGTCCTACGACAGTTTCTAAACTTCTTGGTCTCGAAGCGATAGGACTCGGTTTCTTGTTTATCTGAAAAAGGAGAAAAGACACAAGAATGCTGAAAGATTAATAGTTTTGTGCGGATTCGTAACTCGAGGCATTCTTCCGATAAGGCTCTTCTGTATCCACTTGGGAGGCAAGCGAAATTTCAAAGAAACGCGATATAATCATTTCTTTAAAAAGAAATGATTATGTTAAGTAATTGCCAAATGGCGTTCACTCTGGCATTCCGCGAGTTTTATTTTCGTACAGTCGTACCAGAATAGAAACCGCGAAATTCATCCGATTTCGATGAGTCACGGCCCAATCTCTTTGCTTGAGGATGGTCGACAATGCTACCGAGTTATATTTCTTTTTTCCTTTGGCTACTGCATGAACAGAAAAACCATTTCGTTGCGAACAAGTTTTTGAGCAAATATTTTTCATAAATCTAACGTCGTTCGGTTCGCGAAGCAACTTTCGACTAACATAAAATGGACTTAAAAAAATGTACAGAAATATTTTAGAAACATTTTAGATACATTCTAGAAATATTTTAGAACACTCGATAAACATCTTCCGAAAAGGATAATTGTGCAGACTCGATGTTACTGACATCGCGGCCGCTATCGGTTTAACCGTAATTCTATCGGAGCTTTCCTACTGCGCCATTGCGCCGTTTACTCCTATATATGCGGTACATAACACATATCCCCTGTCACACGTACCGAGACAGCGACGTATACGCGGGCTGGTTCGTCCCGACGTTTTCCATCCCGTAACTGGGCGACGTCCCCGTGATGCAGATCAGCACCGGGGATAACGTTGGAGACACACGTTGCATGCATGCGAGGCGAGAGTGCCGCGAGTCTCCTCTATCTGCCTCAAATCCGTATTCGTAAGCAACCGACAGTCAGCAAGCCCCGGGCTGCCCGTCACACCGGGATCGTAACTCTTCGGTTTAGTTCTCTCGTCGGGACACCCGGTGGGGAGCCTCGCGAATTCGTGTGCGCCGAACACACCGCGAGGACTCCGAAACCCACGACGGTGACTTCGGTTTCCTCACGTTTCTCCCTGTGGACACATAAAAATTCTTCCCTCATATGAAACAGCACAGCACATGGGCACAGTTTTCTTTTCCTCTTTCGATTCATACGAAGAAGAAATATGGAAATCGAAAGAACACATTTCCGTACGACAACATTACCTCGTACTAAGTTTTATGAGTTGCAGAATGCAATGCAAGGTCGAGTATTCAATTTTATTAATTGTCTCGGACCTGGCAATTTTTTACTCGAATTATAGCTTGAATTATAGACATCTCATACTCTATGTCAAATTTTACTTTTCTATCTCGAAGTCCAGTCCGTCAGGTAGATGGGGAAAAAATGTGAAGCCTCCGGGAACTTTTTTTTAGCGACTTGTTACATTTTTACAGACCGAGTCGATTGGGTTGAGGAAAAGAAAAAAGAAAAATTAATAATAAAGGCGCAGTTATTATGCCACAAAAGAGAAAAGGAATGAGAGGTTGTGCGAAAACGTTTCAACGCTTTTAGCCCCGTCGAGTCTTCGAGAAGGAAGCACCAGGGTTCACAACACTGCACCAGACTCCTCTCACCGTATTTCATCCGAGCCGGTGTCCTTTAAACGCAGCTCCGAAATGCTCGGGAGCTCTCTTATGCATCCCGCGCTCGGCTGCATGCATGAAGATGGTTCGTCGCGCCGCGGTGAAGAAAGTTTCCCGAGAACTGGATGACGAAACGGAGAGAATGCCTGTGTTTTATTTTTGTCACGACTCTGGCTCGATGCTTTTGGAGTGACTGGGGGCAAAACGGACCACTGTTCTTCATACTTCGATTTTTGTTTGCTCCGAAAAATGAGGGTAAAGATGGCCCACTTTGTCCCCCTCAATACTGTTCCAAGGTTCCTTATAAAAAATCTCCAAACAAAAAACGAAATCCAATCTAAAAAGTTTCGACGATAATATCGGCTTTCAAGATTCTAGACTGTCGTTGCTCACAGCTTAATATGAGTAATAGTGGAGATAAAAATAAATTATAATAAATTCGCAAATTTATTCTCCTTTCACGTCGTGGAGGAGGATAAATTTTATCCACTTAATGGACGCAAGTCTAATCTCTGTCCTGAGAATGTCGTAGCGCTGCGCGAGTGTACTTGTTTATCGAACGAGAGAGAGAGGAATTTTTGTTTTTTTTTTTCTTTAAGTGAGAAAATGAGATTTATAAAAAGTGTCTTTTCAACTCGACAGGGAAAAATCCTCGATTACTGCGACATAGCGAGATTCCGCGTGTGTCACTGGGTTACCATTTATGGTAATTTTAGCGACTCGACGCATCCCAGCATACTGGATCTTGTCGAGTATTACGATAGCGTGCAACGGCCACGCTATCGTAATACGCTTGAGTGCAAGCCGATCCTCGCCGGAATCTCTCGATACTTCATTAGGACAGTTTATAAATTGAATTAATCGAGAGTGGTTTGACACGTGGTTTTGATGGTTCGGTCAATTGATAAATCGGATAAGTTGCAACACCTTCGCAAGTGAAAAATAACATTGATTTTCTTTTTTATAAATAAATAGTCTATCAGGCCTATTTAATAAAAATGTTATCATTAATTTTGGCATCGAATCTTTTTTGCAATTTCGTGATGAAAAAAAAAAAAAAAATTAAAAAGAAATTCGTCAGCCGTGTCCAACAAATTTTATATAAATTTCACACGCAGCCGGCTTTTTTTTTCACACAAGCTCGTGTATCGAATTTAGTATCTTAAATTTATCACTCAGACATGGTAAACACAGCTTCATATCGCATTTACAAATTTCAATGTAAATTTTGTGTACCTTGCCAGAATGCAAAAAAAAAATCATACTTGTATCAAAATAATCGACTGATGCATGGTCAAAGATCAGCGAACGATCATCGCGAATTCAATAATCACTCTCGCGTGTTTGCCCGGCGATCGGTAAAGGTCGAGCCGGATTCTTCGCAGCGCTGTTTTTTCTCTCGCCCCGCTCGCGTAACGACCGGTTTGCGATTCTCGCCGATTCCCAGCCAGATCTGCCTCGCGGCAACGATTCTTGCGGTGGCTCGTGAGCGAAAATCGAGTTTTATCGGACGTTCGCGAATCGCGTTGTTTCGCTGGCCATTATTATTCGGTAGGGCGGCAGAGTACTGAAGCGCCGCGGCACGCCGGCGGTAAATAATCCGGGAGGCGTGAAACGATGCACATGCACCGGGTAGAGCCGGCGATGTTGCGAGGAGGCGACGAAGCGACCTCTCCGACGCGGCTAGCGCCGCCGCTGTGCGTGGATCCCGGAATGACATCCCTGACGGGACGTCGACAGCTGCTGCGGCGGTCGCTTCGTTGCAGCGGGCCTAGGAGACTCCGAACTGCGGGCTGTTGCGAAATCCACCGAGCAAACTATTTCTCACCGTCCAGAACGGATCACTCTACTTCGATTCTTTACGTTGTATTGTTTCGACGTCCAGACTGCGTTTAAATAGCTGTGAATATCAAAGGCACGAAGTACAGAATATGTACACGAGTTTCTCATGAGAAATATTTCGATTGGAATCACTTGGACGTTTGTAATTGAAATGTTAATCTGCAAACACTTTTGTTGGTGACAGATTCGGCTTTGTTGGTGTTCGAAGATTATAGGCTATTAGTGTAGCAACATCAAATACTACTAGTGCTCAAAAAACCAACATTGTTAATGTTAATGTTCTTTAAGCGCTGTAAAGTTAAAACTGTAAACACTATTCGTATTCAAACTGTAAACACCATTAGGGTTAGAAAATCAATTACTATTAGGGTTCACAAATCAAACGCTATTAGGGTCCAAACATCAAACAGCAGTGCCCAAACTACAAAAACTATAAGTGTTGGAGCGTGAAACACTATTACACTTCCTTCCTTATATAAATCCCAATGATTGAATCACTTCAATGACTTTTGTCTCGCACTTCAGTCATGCATTTTCCGGTTAGGTTGTACTTTTCGGTTCTCCGGTTGGAGCTTAAAATCCGTATCTTGGCCAAACGCGGAGGAAGTTTCTCGGCGCTCATTACACTTGTTGTAGACATCGCACGCATGAGAGGCTAACAGAGACGAGCGGAGCGTGCAAGTTAATCGGGCGTGATTAGCCGGCATTAATTGATAGCGTGCGCCGGTTTGCATGCCGTCGCACCCGGGGGAGATGCCAAATAGCGACGGTTCGGCGATGCGGCAAGACGCGATTGTCGTCGTTCCGACGGGACGACGAGAACTCACCGTTTGTCCCGCTTCGCTCTACACTGAGCGTGGATA
Source organism: Stenichneumon culpator (assembly GCA_964017025.1). Lineage (NCBI taxonomy): Eukaryota > Metazoa > Arthropoda > Insecta > Hymenoptera > Ichneumonidae > Stenichneumon > Stenichneumon culpator. The sequence goes on along the minus strand of OZ024779.1, from coordinate 9,484,093 downwards.
GCACCAGTCAAAGCTCTTTTATTCTTTTTTTCTTCCATTTTACTTTTCTCCACTGTAAATGGTCGGACCAAAGGGAAAACGCATTTGGGACATGAGTCCGGCCGACTGAGTACATCCCGCCTTGTGCAGAGTACTCCGGGACACAGGAAGATCAGACGACGTTAATTGATCGTTTCGACGATGCCAAGTAACGCATTCGCTGGTCCACTTAATTGTCTATTTCGGTATTTATTTATTTATTTTATCGCCACGCCTCCTACCGGGTCTGCGCCGGCTGGACAGCGAGATATGTGGATCTCATCATCATCAGCCACGATTGGGACTCAAGATTCCACCGGTCTCGGGGGATCCGGAGAATCGCGATCTATTTCCCAACACGTGTCCAATCTAAGAAATTTCTGTCGGTAGTTACTCTCGATCTCAGTGGTGCATACCAGTGCTAGACAGTGTTGGGTGCCAGCCGATAAATTAGATCACCGCTTTTACCGACAATTTCATTTTCAAATCGCTCAACTCTGAGATGTCAATTTTCTGGCAATTTTAATCCAGAAAGTCGTCGACAAAAACAAACTATTTTATGGGTCAGTGCACCGGAGAAACTGTATTTATTGCGTATAAATTTACTATTTATTTCGCGCCGAAGCGCGATCGGCAAAGTATTGTTTTTGAGCCGGGTGAACTATTTTTTTGTAGAAACATTTTTATCTGAAAAAAAATAAGTTTCGGTGTTTCTTTCGGGGTGAACTGCAAATTGATGAACAAAATTGACTCCTCTTCCTATACTTTGTCCGATAAGATTATTTGTTTTATTCTTTTTTTTAGCGGTTCTTTATCGGGAAATAGTATGTGATGAACTGCGTGTTTGATTTAAAAAAAAAATTGTTGCCGTTTCGATTCGCGTCAGTGGATACCGATTAAGTTTCCACGTCACGCGATCTCAGGATTCAAGCGCGATGTTACCAGAACGTTCTTCGCTCTCTTTATACTCGCTGGTTCGTTTTTTTGTCCTTCGCGCCAGCGTAGCTTTCGGGGTAAGGCGGATTTTAGATATACGTCTGCACCGCGAAGCACACGGATCGGTAGGGGGGGGGGGGGAGTTGGGGAAGGAAATCGTCGATCTTGCAACGAACGTGGAAAGTATGAAAAGGAAAATCTGGTTGATCCCTTGGCAATTTAGATTGGACTGGTGTGCGGTGAGAAAGAACGAAAGAGAGAGGTTTTTCGAATCGAGAGCGAGATTTCCGCCGAGTGCCTTTTTTTGTTTTTTCTTTTTTTTATAACTGTATTATGCTCCCTATCTCCCGCCAAGACAGTCGAGTGGTTCGGTAAAAGGTGCTTGCTATGGGACTCATCTTCGAGGAAAAAAAAAAATCAACCAAATTTTCCTGATAGTGTAGGTGTGTGAAAGAGTCGAGGTGTCCACTTTTTTAGGGATTTTCATCGCTCATTCTGTTCTTCGAGCTCCTCTTTTTTTTGTTCTTTTTTTTCCTTCATACTTCACTTATAGATACGACGAGACTCGGCAGCTTGAGGCTGAAGAGCTTATCTCGGACAGCTCGGTGATAAAGTGAAAATTTTAATTTTCGTAATCGCCGGACCACTATTCATATAAATCTTTATATGCTAACTATAATCTTTTTTTATTCGACAAATACATCTATTAAATTTTTCGTTGAAATATTGAATATACTAAAAAAAAACAAACACGCTTCGAGCATTATAAATTACAGACGTTAAAATGAAAACGTACATACAATTTTGTATTTTATTTTTTCTGGGATTACGCGACGCATGTAAAGTGTGTTGAACTGGTTTTTTGTTTCTAGTATTGGCAGTATACTCGTTGAATTTCTGCTCCGCATTATTTCCATATAGTGGGCTATCTGCTCGTCAGCTTGTCGGCGAAAGACAATGCGGGACACACAGAGGCAGAAGGACGGAGAGGTGGGAATGGAGAATTCCTGTCAGTCGTCGGATTTGAGCGAAACGAGCTTTCGCATTTACCTCACCTTTATCCCGTCACAAGCTTGCGTCGAAGCGCGATAAATCGAAAACAATTGGAAAGTCGGAATGAAAATCCACACCGCTCCCTCTCTCTTTCTCGCCCTGTCCGGATACCGGCGTGTCGCCCATCGCGTTACAAAGGCCCGCGTGGGCGCGTGGAGGGAGGAAATCGAAATGGGAATAGGGAAGCGACAAAAAGCTATTTATCCCCTTTGTATCTCATTTCATTGATACCGGCAGCTTCAACATCGTTTTAATAAAGCGAAATAACATGTCCACTGGAAAAAAGGGGTTAATCAAACTTTCGAATAACAATCAAAAATAAAAAAATACATTTCCATTTTTTCGTAATAAGTTATCGAAAAATGTTTATTGATTTTATTGCAAGATCATAAAATGGTTTGGACCAGTTCCACGTCGAAAAAAAATTCTAAGTACGATATTTTTGAACATCAGTCATTCGCGTAACATTTCGGATAACAAAAAAAATTGTTTAATCAAACTTGGGAATAACAATAAAACGTAACAATGTAATTTTCCTTTTTTCTCGTAATAAGTTATCAACATTTATATTATTGCAATATTATAAAATTATTTGCACAAATTTCGCGACGTCAAAAACGTTCTAATGACGATATTTTTGACGATTAATTTGTCGAGTAACAAAAAAGGGGTTATAACCGAACTTTCGAATAACGTTGAAAAGTCAAAAAATGTATCTTTTGCAGTTCGTAACAAATATATCTATATATATATATATATATATATATATATATATTAAATTACATCCCAAAATTGTTCAAAAAATTTACTCTTAAAAATTAAGTGATTTCGAATGACAATTTAAACGGAAAATCGAAAAGAACGCGTGTTGCAGACGAGATAAAGAGTGGGATTAGAAGTAGTTTATACGAGGGTGAGGGAGGGCACGCGCCGCGTTACTCCGTCGTCCGTTGAATCCGCGCCGCCATGTGCTCGCGCGTGGATCGACGCTCGTTGCTCAGTCGTCGCGGCGCGCTCGTTGCGTGCACGTCGGACACTTCTCCGCTCTTTGTTTCTGCGCCGCTTTGTCACTGAAGGGTCCAAAGAGGGAACGGAATAAAAAATTTTTAAAACGTAGCCCGTCGATTATCGAGTCGTAACGTGCGATCGAGTGCGTCAGTTGAAAAAAAATCCCCGAATAAATATAAAATAATATCGTCGGCAGTTTAATAGAGATATGAAGGGAAGTGGAGCTCAAAGTCTCGATCCAGCGACACGTGACCCTCTGTCGATGAAAACAAAATCGTGAAAATTTAAATCAACAAAAAGTAATAAAAATAACAAAAATTGGAATAACTTTTTTTCTTCATAAATTTGTCTATAATCGACGAGTCCGACGCGAGAGAGAAAGAAGTGTCAGAATTAATATGCCGTTGCGCGTCGTTCGTGATTAAAGCGCGAGTTCCGGATCTCGTTTGAAATGCCAAGGTGATTCGATCGCGGACGCTTCGGTACGATCGTCGATTGATTTTTCCTCGATTATACGTTTCCTTCGCTCGCAAGTTTCGCGAGTAGGGACAATAATTGAGATAACACTCGAGAGACGGTCGACGTTAAAAAAAGATTGCTGTGATTCAAGGGTCGTTAAAATTTGTATTAAATGAATAAATAAATTACAATTAATTAAATAAATAAATTTAGACTCGACGTGGATTCTTCGTCGTAGCTTCGATTTCGTAGTTTTTGCGTTATTTGGGGATAAACATTTTTTGCGTGAGATTTGGCGGACGAAGATTTTGAACTCGTCTTTACCAGAAACGATTTGTCGAACCGGATCGATAGTTGACGGATAATAATTTCGTTCCGAACAACGCCGAGGAGAGGAGAAAAAAACACAAAAAAACAAGGATTTAAAGGAAGTGAGGAATACACGAGAGAGGCAAGGATGCATCACACGGCGCCGTGGTACTTGCCTTGGGGCCTCAAGCTCGTGCCGCTTCCCATACCGCCGGGACATCCAGCTTCCGGTATACCAAATCCCGCGGGATTGCACCTCTTAGCGCCGTTGCCTGGGATCTACGCTCCCGAGCCTCGAAAGGTACATCACGAGCTTCGTTACGTCGCCTTTATTCTTTTCCTATCGCAAGACTTACGACCCTTAAACAGTAACCAAGCTTTTTTTTATTTATAATAATCAAAGTCATAAGATTCATGAGTTATATTTAAAGAATAAAAAAAAAATCGAATCGAATTAAATTATAGATTAAGTGAAAGTCATTTTTAACTTGTACTCAAAGCCGCAAGTTTCATAAGTCATATTTGAAGAATTAAAAAAAGTCTATTTAAGTGGAAGAGGAACAATTATGTGCTAGTAATATTTTACCTAAATCCAAAGCCTCCAAGTTTCATAAGTCATATTTGAGGAATCAAAAAAAAATCCTGTCAAAATAATACGCGAACGACGTGAAAGTAATGTTGGACTCGTCTTCAAAATTCGTGAGAAATTTGTCTCCTTCGTAGTTCAGCCTGCGGTGTTTGGTGCAAGAAACAGCCGGAAAGAACGAGCGAACCAAGATATTAGCGCCGAGTAGACGATAGTTTTTATTGCCGATTACGTTTTTTAACACCTTGTATCACTCACGCTCGAAGCCAGAAAGAATTTTTTATTTTACGACTTTCCCGCGACTGATTACAAAGCTTTCGTAAAGACGAGACGAGAAATGAAGAAAAAAATACATAAATGAAATAAAAAAAACTATAGTTCGAACGTTAAGGTGGACGTCTTATAGTTGAAAATTTAATATAGAGGAGTGCTTCTTTACGAGCACTGAAACAAGATGGTTACCTCCGTTATATGATCCGAGGGATCAACCCTCTTCCCTCCTTTAGCGTTTTCGGTTCCGTACCCCTTTTCACTCCACCTCGACATATATATACACAATATATAGACACATTTTTTTATAGCAATTTTTTTACGTTCCTCCGAAAGTCGAATGTCAAAGGTCGTAGGTCGAGATTTCTCTCGGAATTGGAAAGGTCGATAATTTTAGTTCCCGTCCCATCGTGCACATGCTATCAATATAGTCGCTGAGAGGTGCTTCCGCACGGGATAACACATAGTTTGTATACATAGGTTTTATTTTAACCTTTTCTTTTTTTATGTCTACTAGTCCGTATCGAAAATATCCTAAAATGCGTAATATGCGCGGGGTTTTTTCCGCGGCACCTGTCCCCGCACAGTGCAGTTTGGTGGGCGATAGAATGTCACCACCCCGCCCCCCCCCCCATTCCCCCCGCTTGGAATACCCGAGCCACGTGTCACGCTGAACTCGTTCGGGCCGTCGGATTCTGTCGTCTTTCCCAACTCTCTTTCTCGCCTCGCGATCCTCCCGACGGCGAATAATCGCGGAACTCGAGATTCGAACCTGACGCTAATTCGAGTTAAGTACGATCTCGGGGGAATACTGTATACGTGCGTCACACAGTTACCAATTTCATATATATACATATATGCATATATTTATACATATATATTTTTTTTAGTAAATATAACATAAGCTAGAAAATTTTACCTATCTGCCTTCTTCAAAATTACGTTTCAACGCTGTCGACAAATAAAATAATTTGAAGCAGTTGATTCGACGTTTTATAGCTCGAGTTGGAAAGAGCTAAAAAAGTTATCTTAAATGCTAGTAGAGTATTTTGTTTTCTGTTTCTGTTTCTCGTCTCTCGATCGCCCCGACGGCGAATATTCGCGGAAGTCGGGTTTCGGGTCTCACGCTAATTCGAGTTAAATACGATTTCGACGAAATACGGCTTATGCGCATCGTACAGTTACGGTTCATGTTTTTTTTTTAACTAAGCATAACATAAGCTATACATTTTTACCTATCTGCCCTCTTATAAATAACGTTTTAACCCTCTCGGCAAATAAAATAATTCAGAGCAGTCGATTGGACGTTGTACAACTTGAAACCCCGAAAGCGTTTTAAACAATTATAAAAAATGTCAGTAGAGTATTTTTAGTTTGTTTTGTTTTCGTGTTTTAGTTCTGTCAATCCGACATAAATTTTCCTTAAAGTGGATCGAACCGACTCCCCCCAATTTTACAGAAAATCGAATTCCGCCTGATTTTGTGAGTTATGGGCTTACACGACGCGTGATATGAGTTACAGTTTCAAAATGCAAAAATGCAAGGCGCGCGGAGCGAAAGGGTTAAAAAATAATGTATAGTGTACACATTTTTTTGTATTCCGCCGATTCGACATCTGTTTTCGCACGGTCGATCGCACCGTCGCTCCTCTCGTTTGCAGAAAATCGAATTTCCGGCGATCTTATCCCGAGCAGAAACCGTTTTCCAGCTCCCCCGTCCCATTTCCCTCTCGCTGTACGGCACGGGATTTTTCCCCATGATCCTCGCGCTATTCTCGCATACGGAGGATCCCAGAGTCGCGACTTCGATATCCCATTATTTACGGACTTTTCCCTTCGACGAATCCTTCGATTTACGGTATCGCCGAGATTCTCGAATCCTCGGCGCCGACGGATGATAGAAGAAAAAAAAACCGCAACGAGGTGTCGAGAAAAGAGGAAAAGTCTGGCGAGACAGTATCGTCATATTTTTCGCGATAGCGCGCCGCTCGGTAATCGACAACCCGAGGTCATAAGGTACAAGGTTCGAACCATGTGTGACGCAGCTTTTCGACGTTCGCTTGGTTTTTTTCATTTTTTTTTTTACCTTTTTCACAATTTTTTTCTACGAGTTTCTGACACGTGTGGAAAACTAAACAACGGCCGCTCGGCTTATCGTGAAACACGGGCAACGAGGAAGAAACGAAATGGAAACACGAGACCCGCATAATCAAGGATGCTTTTCCGATTTCGCGTACATATACTTTTTTGTTTTTCTCTATCGTTTTTTTTTCTCGTCCCTCGCTTCGCTCGTCCTACAGCGAACCAAAATATTCCGGCAGTTACGCAGCGAAACAAAGGGCGTCCCGGCAGATATGAAAACAGCGACGCGTTAGGGAAAACGAGGAAACGAAACAAAGTGAAAAAAATAAATAAAGTTTTTGAAACAAAGTACAAAATAAAAATAAATTCGCGATTAAAAAAAAAAAAATAAAGAACAATTGGCTCTACAGTGTCGCCAATATTTTTTATTTTATGCTTTGTTTATTTTTTTGACATGGATGTTGCGCGTGGATATTATGCACGTTGTACGTGTCGCGAGTTAAGGTTGCCGGTTCGAACGTTGCAAAGTAAACTCTCGCTCCGCAAGTCGGTTTAAATATGTTTTAAATAAGTGAAAAAAAGTGTACAATGAAAATATATACGCGAGTTAAAAAAAAACGAACAATCGATTGTGCAGTCTCACGGATAGTTTTTGTTTGTTACCTTTAGTAATTTATTATTATTATTATTATTATTATTATTATTATTATTATTATTATTATTATTATTATTATTATTATTATTATTATTATTATTATTATTATTATTATTATTATTATTATTATTATTATTATTATTATTATTATTATTATTATTGTGCGCTTTGAACAAGCCGCGAGTTACGATTACCGGTTCGAACATTGTAACATAAATTCTCGGTTTTGCTCCCCGAAATATTTTCCCGTTCGGACGTGGATGCAATATAGAATATAATTTTTTGTATTAAAACATGTATTATCGTAGTCGGAGGGAAGCGTATGTCGTTGCTCTGCCAGCGTTGAAATCTCTCGTGTGTGTCCTTGCCGGGTTATAGCGAGATGTATTCGCGGTTTGCAGAAACAATATAGGATTATTATTAGTGTATACGGTGTGGCGAAGGTGTATGTGCGCTCGCATCATAAACGAGCATGCGTCATGCTACGGTCATTTCGTTTGCGAACGAGGATGAGAAACGTGGTTCGACCTTCCCCCGGGCTCTTAGCGCGAGAAATGGGAAAAATAATTCTATTGGAATGTTTGCAAAAAAAAAAAAAACAAAAAAATCCCGAAAGAAATACTGTGAATTTAGAAATATAATATTTTTCGATATATATATATATACATCGATTACACGAACTCTAATAATGTTTTGTCAATATTTCATTTAATATATTATTACGGTAAAAAAATCACGAGAGATGTTGAGATATTGATCTATAACTGCACGATGAAGCTCTTTGCAATTAACTGATTACTAAGGCCGGCAAACTCGAAGCTATCGGCCTTACGAGTTTGTGACTGACATAGAAACATATCGGCTCAAACTTCCGGACAATTCTAATATTGTCGTGAAAATAGCGCATTAACATGCGCAGCAATTCCATAATTACTCCGTGAGAGGTTATTATTATTCCTCGCGTTTATCTCACATCATCGTCGAGACTACGTCATCAAAGAGAATTTCTCGACCTTGACTGCTCGCAGCAGAGTCAGGTACGATGGCAACTGCGCTTGGGCACCGACCGGCATACGGAACGGATAGACGAGCGAAAGAGTGGCCGTAAAAAAAAATATAACACATTATCCATTCGTGCGTCTCGTACTTCCCCGACATTTTAGTTTATTCTATCGCGAGCTCACGTTTGATGAGAGAGAAAGCAAAAAATTTAATTAATAAAAAAAATCAATATAGACCCGTAAAAATGTCTTTCTGAAATAAAGCAACTTTATTTCATAAGATAAAACTTCGCCGAACCCGTAGTTCGATCGTCGTTTACCGAAGTTACGAGGCGAATCGACGAAAGAAAAAGTGCCCATAGAAAAAGTATACCACACAATTTTGCCACATTATCCGTTCGGACGTCTCGTACTTCTCCGCGACATTTTATTTCATTCTATCGCAAGCTCACGTTCGATAGAAGAAAAAAATCGGGATAGACCTCTAAAAATACCTTTCTCGAATAAAGCAATTTTATTTCGCAAGATAAAACTTCGCCGAACACGATGTTGGAGAGCCATTTAGCGAAGTTTGCTGAAAAATCGAAAGAACCAAAGAAGAATAATAATACGAGACCCGTAAAACAGGTGAAGGTTCGAGGTGGAAGGAGGAATGTTTGTTTACACTGCTAGAGGCTATTTTGCGCTGCGCAATGCCCCGTGTGTGTGTAAGGTTGTAACGACGTCGAGGAAAGAGTCAGCCTGTAGTTCTTTGATGAGTCTTGTTGCAAGAACAAATCGAAACGTGTGTGTTTGTGCGCGCGCAACGTTTGTCCCATAAATTCGCCGGCTTTGCTGCATAACTTCTTACGGGTTTATTTTCGGTACACCACCACGTACACCGCCGGTCCGACCACCGCTGTGCTTTACAGTGGATACTTATGCCCACGTAGCTCCCGGGCGAGCCAGTGGGTTCGATAAATCGCGGCTCCTATCGTGAATCTGCATATCTACGAGTGTACCTGCATATCGCACCGGTATCGAGCTTTATCTCCGTGCGCCTATATCCTGAATAGCCAAACCGCTATAATTTTCGCGTTTGCACAACGCGGCGATAAGCGGCCCGAGAATGTGCCCGTATTGCAGTGCCGAAATGAGAGACGGACGGCGAACGAAAATGACAGTGATAATAATAACAAAAATTCCATAATCGATTATGCAATTTTTACCATTTTTTTAATATCGAAATAATACAAAATTAGAGGAAAATTGTCATCGCAAACATTTTGCTTGCCATTTTTTTGTTTTATTCTTTTTAGTATATCCTCAAAAAATTGCATAATCGATTGTGCAGATCTTTACCATTTGTTTTAATCAAAGTAATACAAAATTAGAGGAAAATCTAACTGCAAACATTTTCAGTTTTTGCTATTTAATAATTTTTATTTCCGAACTGTGACTGTAATTGAAAATTGAACTCGGGGGATAAAATTTCGAATAATTTGACCGTAGAATATCCGAAAGGAGATTGAAATTTAATATAACTTTTTAAAAAATTATTTTAAAAAAATTGCCGTTTAATGTACCGCGACTTTAATATCGGCATTTCCGTCGGCATATGCTTATTCCGTTCGGGCCGCGAGTGTGGCAGCGCACGTGGAGTCGACAAGCCGGAAGCGTGTGCAAAGTACATAGCCGATGCGGCGTAATAAATTCGTCGGGATCTTATGCACAACTTCGGTTACGGTTATTTCGGTATCGGTTACGAGCGTGTATCCCAGGTGCAATATGTATGGATATGTTTCTTTCCTTGAGGTATAGCGAGACACTCGTGGACCGTGACGTTATGTGTCCTCTAAAATCAAACTGCATCCATATATACATATTGTTACATTAAACATTGAGCCTCTCGAGTCGTAAAAGTTTCTGTCGAAACGTCGAAATTTACCGACGAAACTTTTCAGTCCTTCGATCTCTTGCACGTTCCGTTTTGCCCAAAATATATACATTTTTTTTCAACGAACCAATTTCAATTTTCCGTTACCAAAGTCGATGGTAAAAAAAAAATGCTACATTTCAACCAGAAATTTAATACTAAATCGCGGAAAAAAATTGTCCGTGTCGAAAAATGATTTTTCAGTCAATTCGTCGGGTCGTCCCTTATACTTTTTTCCCCGAACGAATAACATTTTTTTTCGACATAGATTGAACCCCCTTCGAACTATCTTGGTAAAATTAATGTTCAAAATAAACGAGGGCTGTACAGATAGGCCGGCCTAGCCGGCTAAAATAGTTTAGCCGGCTAAGACGACTTAGTCGGCCAAACTATAAAATTCATTAGCCGGATAGGCCAGCCTATCTGTACTGCCTTAAAATAAACTATTAAAATTAGAATATAAAAAAGGCAGCGTTAAAGTATTGCTGAATTTTAATCACGATCTCATTATCATAACATCAATCATCATCGACATTGATAATTCTCCAAGTTGTCGAGACCCCTCATATGATCTTTTTTTCGAGCTTATTTTTTTTTCTGTATCAATAAAGTTGATCGACCGGCCGGTAGTATAAAGTACGCGACGAGTTGAGCGCGACGATCGTAGAGTCTCCTTTCTCCCTTCCTTGACGAGAGTCACTCAAGCCATTAAAATATATCCATCAGATTTATACCTACGTAGAACGCGCGTATCGACGTACCCGATTAGCGGGCTGTGACCGTTTGATAACCGCGTTGGGATGTGGCTCAAGGCGAGTCAGAAACAGAACTTTGTAGAAACGACGTTTACGGACCACGAGCAGAATGCTCGATAGGCATAGCTCTCTGTAAGGACTAAATTCACTCCACATTCATACAGACTGTAGTAGATTGCGCAGTTGCAACTTGTACACCTGTGTGCAACTAGGCATTGAATTGTCGATCTTTTTTTTTTCTCTTCGCAAGAGAAGACTCAAGACATTGATCTAGAATAATAGTCATCACGGCGAGTATCGAGGCGCAACGAGAGAACGATATATAATCTGTATCAATTTATGCGAGCTAAATGTCTCTGACCTTATGCAGACCTTAACAGTGCAAATCTTACAACTCGAGCGCGAAGGCTATTATGGCTATTACTATGCTCTTTTTTTGTTCCCGTTGAACCTAATGGAACCATTTTGTTTAATGAGATATAATGTCTGGTTATCTTTGGAGTACCCATCTTATTTTTTCTTTGCATTTCCACGTCCCCAAGGTAATTGTGTCATTGCGGAAGATAAATGCATTTCATTTATTTTTTATAACTGGGACACGCAATTTTTTGTATTATATTAAAGAAAAAGTACCTCCCCTCCTTACGTACTTAATATCAGGCTTAATATAAGCTTAATATTTAGTGAGAAAGTAAAAAAATTCATTTCCAACTCTGGAGTTTTTTATTTTCAATCCGTTGTCTGGAATTTAAAAAAAAAAATCTCAATTTTTTTTTTTTTTCGAGACCGGACAGATGTAAAGATGAAATTGAAAAAAAGTGTTTTCTTTTATCTCTGTGATAACGACGCCCCGCACGTGAAATCGCGCGATTCCTAGCGTCGCCGGGTAGACGTGCACGCGCGTGCAATAAATTAATTGAAAATGGCATGGCTGTATAATATACAAACAAGAATGTACTTCATCCATACGTGTTAAAGCAGTGTCCCGCGTACACACGTGAGCGCTATTTCACCCGGCGTCGTATTCAGGTCGCTATTTAATATTAACCTACTGGTAAACTGCGGAGACTCGCGATACATCGCCTGCGTGTTTCCACGGTATACTAAACAGCAAAGTATATAGTAACGCCCCGGGACAGCGGTGCGTTACGGGCGATAAAGAGGTCCGCGCGTGCATTGTCATAAATGGACCATATATCGCACCCCTAGTACAGCCCGAAGAACGGAATAAATTAAGAAAAATCTTTTATTCTCAAAACCATAAAATCAGTAAAATTATCTGGCACAAGAAGAGCAAAATGTACATTTGTTATAAAAACAATAATATCGAGACAAAATAAATGGCATATAAATTTATGTACTCTTGTATGTAATAAGTATATACTCTTATGTACTCTTATGTGTATAAGTATATAAATTTGAATTTTCAAAAAGAATTAGTAAAATTTTGTAGAACGTAAAAGAAGTAACTATATCGGTATAAAACTATATGACTATGTATAGTCACAAAAATTGACGTAGTTTCATTAAAAATAAAAACTATGAAGCTATATTCTATTTTTTTTTAGTTCGAACTCTAAATTACATTTTCGCGTGAGGTAAATAGAAAAATATATATTTTATGGCTTTTTAATTTTTCTTTTTTTTCTTGTCGAGCCCTTGTTGAAGTTTGATCTAAGGAGGTACGAGGGTGTAATTGGAGTGCACCTACCCCGCTCGGCTCGCGCAGCGAGGCCGGGTCACTCCGGGGTCACGGGTTAATAGATTCGTCGATTTGCGTTGAAACACGCGACTGTACCGACTTTGCAGTCAGACTTTTCTCATACTTTTTTATATCTGCTGAAGTTCTAGCCAGTGCGCCAGCGACAATGTGCAAACAGGTGAGCCGCGAATGAGTTACCGCAGCGTCGCTATAGCGCCTGCAGATGGACAATAATTCAGTCCGGTTCTTCGCTCATGCGTGACGCGCGAGCGGATGCGCGATGAACGGAAGTTGAATTTTTATGCCGTCTCGCCTTTCGATCGCTCGGTGTGTAAACTGCAAAGTGTGTATGTCCGTCCGTCTGTTTGCATTTTTATATCTGTATAAATTGGCATGGCGAAAAAACGGTGACACGTATATTTTTCGTGTTTTTCTAAACGATACAAAGATGAGTCTTTCAAACAGGACGACTAATCGTAAAAAAAAATTTTAAACACTTTCAAAAAGTTTATATACATGTATTCGATTTTTTTTCATTTGATTTCATTAAATTTCTTTTTATAACAAAAAAACTGAAAAAAAAGAAACAATAAAATGATGCGAAACAGATTTCGAAATTCGTATTTCCTTAAATGAAATTTTGATGTAATTTTTGCTTCATTTGATTGCTCTTTCTTCATGTTCATATCTTTTCCAAAGTTCTCTTTCATCTAATTTCCAAATTTGTTTTAAGGTCATTAAAATGTCGAAATTCGTTCAATATTCTATCCCAAGTGATATACAATTCTTTGCTTGAAAAAATGTTGCATGAATGTTATTTTCTCGAAAGCAACTTAAAAATAATAGTAATAATAATAAAATCCACGAAACGTATGCTCTCGGTTGACTTCCATTAACTCCACACGTATCGGAATTTGCGAGTCGGTGGTACTCGGCGAATTTATCCCTCGCGAACATTAATCTATTTTCAATAGTAATAGCAGCGACAGAGGCGCCGGTCATCCCTGATGCCGGATGGGAATCCACCCTCGTGAAAGCTTCGCACAGCTTGTAACGACCCCCCCCCCCTCCCTCCCCCTCATGGATGTGTAACTGAATTAAAGGGCTCGAGAAATCTCGTCTGCGGCGTGTGTGGCATACGCGCTCGGTGTCGTCGCTGAACCGTTGAAAAGTCGAACCACTCCCCCCACCCTCTTCTCCCTGCAACATTCAGTGGCGAAACGTAATACACACAGGTACGATATAGGCTCGCGCAACGCCCGTTCTATTCAACGTGTACCGTTATGAATATTTATTTTTATTTTTTTTTCATCGTCCCCGAACTATAAAACCCGCGTGTCTAGCTCGATATCCCAACAGCCAGGGTACCCGGCTATATCAATTCATTTTTTAATTTTATTATTTTTTTTTTCCATTCCATTCAATTCTCCTGCGGTTTCATGTCGTTATTATTTCTTATAGTCGTCAATGGAATTCAATTGGTTTTGGCGCATAAACTACTTATTTTTTTATGGAAATACATTCCTCTACTAGCCGATGAACAATTTGATTTTTCTCCCCTTTTCTGTCCTCACCCTCGGCTATTCTACATTTTTTTCATACAACCAGAGATTGACCAAAAAAAGTTTATACATATATTAGTATAGTTAAGTATTAAAATTAAAAAATAAGAAGCAAAAGAAAACTTAAATAAAAAATATCTTTCTGAATAGGGTGAAATTTCAAATTGTTTCGTCCAACAAGTCATTTCTTTTAGTCTTCGATTTTACTTTCAATTTCTTTCCTCATCAATGTTTTACGTTGGTGAAAGTTTGATTACAATTTTATCGTAGATATTGTAGCTCCTTGGTTTATTTTATTTATTTAAATTCACATAAAAAATAAATATACTCTAGTTACGTGTGCTCAACATGGTGCGGGCTAAAATGCCGTCGGTAACAAGCAATAACACTTATGCCCTGTATCCATCCGGCGCACAGTTATTTGAACGGTAGAGGTGGGAGGGTTTCTTCAATATACACGTATACACATATTAACCGCAGAGCTATATAACGAGAAGGGTTACGAATGCTCGTGGCCCCGTGAGACTGTGTATCCTCTCGATGTATATTTGTCTAACGACTCTATAATCGTTGCCGCTCACACGTGCGGCACTTTCGAATGTGCATGCGAGTTTAAACACACATATGCATCTATCCGAATGGAAATACACGAAAAAGCCACACGGAGACTTACGAACGCGTGTGGCAAAAGCTATATCCGAGGAAACCGCGTAAACATTAATTAGAGCTCGTCGTCTGGTGGTTCCGCGTCTCATAACCGACGAGATATCTTGCCTCCGAGTCGGTGCCGCATGCTCGCACCGTAACTCAATCGTCGAAGATCTCCGGCCGAGGGGACCGCTCGCTCGCATTATACTACGGAGGCTCCAACGCTAATAAACTCTCGCCGGGGCTCTCGACTTTTTCTGCCGGTCACTTTTCGCCCCCGGTCGATAGACACACAGGCAATGATGCAGCATTGCTTTTTTTATTTTTATTTTCATTTTTTTTTCGTGGGAAATAATTATCTTTCAACCGGGAAGAGTCTCGGCTGTTAAGACGATATTAAGCACTTCTCCGTCCATCCCGGGCTCAGTCGGTATGAAATCTGTAATCAACTTTTCTTACGGGATCCCGTATGTACGTTCAAAAGAAAAGTCACATCGAAAACGGATATCATCTCGGCTTTCGATGAGACTTTTCTTTTGATCGTAAATGCCAGAATCAGTGAGAAAAGTTGATTAGAGTTTTTAGTATCGACCGCGCTATTGCATATGTTCTTGAGGTAAGTTGAAACATGTACCACGTGACATATGAGAGCAAGAGAGATGCTTGCATTTTTCGAAATGTCTTTCGAAATTCATTACAGTTTTTGTTACCGACTGCGTGTGTTTCACCTTGCCATACCGCCATGTGATACAAGGTCGTGGTGTCTCTTTCGTACATTACGAAAACTGTAATGCATTTTTCTCAAGGACGACGCTACAGCTTTCCGTGGAAAGGCAAATTCTCAACGTCCGCCCGGTTGACAGATAAACACCCTGACAATTTGCCAAAAACGATCGTCACTCTTGAAAAAAATAAAGTATTACAGTTTTCGTCACCGAATGCGGTAACGCATGTTACCTTACCGGGCAAGTGAAATTCAATTGTTTTTTATTCCCACGATAATTTTAACAGAATTTCAAATAGATGAATATATTTTCTGAATCCACAAACCGTGTGTAAAAAAAGTGTACAATGCAACTTTTCCAAACGACCCAGCAAGTCTCGCCGTGATAACAGTAATTTATGTCACTCAGTGCAAAAATCGCAGTTTTACGCACGCTTTGCGTGCGCAAAAGCCCATTTCCACACCGTGTGAAGTACAATTTGGTACAATACTCGTGCGAAAATTACTATTTTGTAACGTACGCAGAAGTGCTGCTCCGTGCCTGCTGATTGTGGCGCTACACAGCCTACCGCGCATGCGCCATACTTTACGCACGCCGAAGCGTGCGTAAAGTGCGTGCGCAAAGTACGATTGAACGGATGTGCGCATGCGACGAGTATTTATAATACACTTGGCTCTAAAGCGCCACTTTAGTCACTCTCGATAGTCACGAAAAGGAGCACTTTTCATGCATGAGTTACAAAAAAAGAAATAATATCTCACAAGAGTCTCTCCAACGAGAGAAACATCCGCGCGTACACAAGGAGCTCTCTGGAAACGGATGAAGAACCGCGAATGGTGCGAGACGTCCGGCTGCGCGCGCAGCGCTCTCGAGAGGCCTCTGCCGTTCGGATTATTCTTGGCGCTCAATTATCTCCACACAATGTGTCGCGATCGGTGCGTGGCTTCTAGTGTTTGGCACTCGGAGGGACTTCTGCCGCCGCTGCTCTCGGCAAGTGCACAAGCGGCGGCGAGCAGCAGCCTCTTCCTCTTAAGACAAGAAGCTCCCGAGTGCCTCGCGTCTGCGTTCCGCTCTGCTCCTCTACTCGCTGCCCGCACGCGCGCCACCGTCCTCTTCTATTCTGCGCGAGGAGCCTCGCGGCGGTCACGCTTTTACGTAATCCCGGTCCACTGTGGATGGAGAGCAGACCAACCCCGTCTTCGGCGTGACAGATGACAGAAGCCTCTTCGACGCTGCCAACACGCCAGTGGCATCGGGGTTTATATATAGTGTACCTATACCGATGCGGCGCGTCGAACACGCGTTTATAATTATCTATCCGAAGAATAGAATGCTCGAAACAAGCTAATGTGCCTCCCGGCGAGAATGAATATATTTTTTGCGCAATAATAAATACGCTCCAATACCAATCTTATAATTATTTTCGTCGGTCAGTTTATCCTGTATACCCTCCTCGGGTTATTACGCACACACCGTTTTTGCGGTCGCGGCCTCCTTGTTCACAACTGTACCGCGTTATCCGACGGCCCAGCATTTGCGAACTCGAGCCTCATCCACTAAGCCACTGCTCTCATCTCCAATCTTATCATTTTTATTTTATGATAATACTAATTATTTTGATTTAATTTATTTGTTCGACGGATCTCTCTTTTTAGAACCTGTTTACATTAAATCCTACTTCAGAGCTTCGACTAATAAATTATATACCAATAGTAAGTATTAAACTAAGATACGTGTAATATAACCCCTGGTAGTCTATACACTCAACCGCTTGAAATTAATTTAACAATTATAATTAATAATGATAATAATAATGGAAAAAAAGTCGAGAAACGAGGCGAAGGGAAGAAGTCTAGTTACACGAGTCATTGGTTCGCGAACGTGAGGGTATCGTTCGTGCCCCGACGGGCACGGACGAGAAGCGAAAATGTATTCAAACTGGTTCACTACCGAATCCTCGAAGCCATTCTTCTGCTCCGTTTCTCGTGCTCACCCTCGTTTCTCGCTATTCCACTAATAGACCGCCTATTTCGGAATTCCCGAGGCTTTGACCCTTCGCTCCCGAGATCCGCGACTGGAATTCGCAATTTCCACGGCAGAGATGATATTGACGTCAGATTCTGTTTTCTTTTTTTTTCAACACTCTAGAGAATGCCAAAAAATTAGGAAACATAACGCTTTCTATGAAATAAATAACACATGGAAAATGAAAAATTGCAATTTCGTACGATTTAAACGCTCTCGTTACGTTTCCAATTTAGATGGAGTTGGGCTGGCTCTCTCTTCGCAATCGTCGGTTGTTTTTCATGGGCTGTTTATTTTTCAAAGCATTGCGTCTGAGGGAGCCAGGCCTTCTTGGAGATAGGCTGCGTTTCAGGCCAATCTCTGCGACGCGGCGGGATATTGCTCGCACTGACTCGCTTTACGTTCCTCCTTTTGGTACTGCCGCGTTTGAGAGGTCGTTCATCGTCATGGGGTCGAATTTTTGGAACTTGCTGCCTCGGGTGGTGACGAGTGCTTCCTCATTGGAGATTTTCCGTGGCCGTTGCCATAGGTTTTTAATGGCGGAGGAGGAGCGTGAGGCGATTCAGCCGCATTAGCATTAGTGTTATTTATTTATTGCCCTGGGGCCTTATAGTAAATAAATAAATAATAATAATAATATTAATTCATTTTAAAGCTACTTTGCATTATTATTCTCGTCTCCGCCTCGAACTCCCTCGGTCCAGTTTTGACAACCAACTTTAATACGCTGTGATTAATAATAATAATTGGCTGCAAAGTTCGCGATATAATTAGGCTGCGAAGCAGCCTGATTTCATTTTTATTTTCTCTGTGTATGAGCGTAATATATTCCAGTCACGCATGATGCCAAGCTCGAAACGACTGGCAACCTGTTTCAATCAGTGTCTGGAGTAATATCGCGTTGACTCATGACCGTCTACCACTCGACCAGTCCCGAATAATAATAATAATAATAATAATAATAATAATAATAATAATAATAATAATAATAATAATAATAATAATAATAATAATAATAATAATAATAATAATAATAATAATAATAATAATAATAATAATAATAATAGTGGTAGTATAAGTGCATTTATTGGGAATATCATGTAGTTTATATAATATCTGATACATCTCTCTGTGTAATAGTTACAACGTTTACATAGACCATAGACGTTTTCACTATATTCGGGTGAATTTATCAATTAAAATCCTTACTTTATTAAACTTATTGCCGTATTTTGTTATTGTACTATTTATACATTCGGATTATGTAGGTACATGTTCGAGTATATAATCAATAATAATCACAATTATCATAATAATCATAGTAATCATAATTATACATTTAGCACAGTTTTTCTATGCACAAATTTCTATTATTGATAATTACTATTGACACTGAGGCGATGATATGGGTATCGTGTGAAACCAAGCGTTTGATTCTTGTCCAACAGTTCCAGCTGTCAATCAGCGTTGAAAAGCAGCTGCAATCACGGAGGCCTCGGGCTTCTCGAGTTATTGCCTGGGTATTCGTGTGACATACCGTTTAATATTGCGCAGCTCGGCTACTCGTTGTGCACACAGCAACGAATAATGGACGCACGCACATGACGATCGTCGACGGTCACGCGCGTGAGTGTCCTAAATCATGGAACAGGTAGACAGTATCGATGAGGCAATAGATATTAGCGCAGCGATATTATCCATCGCCCGAGATACCGTCGGCGTTGAATCGTCAATGTCCAGCCCCGAGGGCTATAGGATCGATCGTCGACGGCAGCAAATTGAAGGGTCTCCTGGTCTCTACCGTACGGCGCAGTAGTTTATGCTCAATCAACCTGTATGGATCGTGATCGGGCGCATCTTGGAGGAGGATTTTTTTTAAGCTATTTTTTTTTTAAAAAGCTGCAGGGTTCCTTTTGGACTTTTCATTTATAAAAACACTATTTCGTCACAATCGCGGAAAGAAAGACAAATGGAAACAACTTTCGAACTAGCCCATTCTGTGTTTAATTAATAACACCAAAATTGAAAATATCAAGAAACACAAATTTTGTGATAACGAGTAGATTTTTTTTATTGTCTGACCTTTATAGGCTGTCTCCGATGTATTTTTCCCGCCGATAACGAATCCAGATCTTACTTAGCTCCTCGCTAAAATGGTAATTCTCAAAGTCGGATGTAAGAAAAATTGTTTTCCGACGATTCTTAAAAACAACAATATCTGGCACGAGCCAGTCACGCTGATTGTTTCAACTACAGTCAAAAAATGATTTGCGTTTTCCAAAATAATGGCAAAATATCCTCGGGCGACTTCGGGTGTTCCCGATATCAGAAATTAGTTAATTCCCGCTCAACATCGCCACCTGCACAGATCATCAATTGCGAAATGTTTGCTCTCGTCGTTTCTCTCGATCCCTCTTCTCCCGTTCCATCGCGCCCGAGCACACAGCCAACCGCTCGCACACAGCCTCCGAAAAGTTCAATTTAGCTTCTATCGTGCGTTTCCCGGGGGGGCAAGAACCGTTCCAAATGCGGCCGCAAAGGGTCTTCGTCGTCGTTTCCCAGGGAAACTAACGAAAGTTACACATGTCGATTCGTCGTTGATCCGCAGCCCTTTCCGCTTTCCCCTGCAACCTCCGACTCCGTCGAGCCATGAACTGGAATGGAAAATACCTTGCCGAGTCGGCATTTCCGTTATCTCTCTCTCTCGCCGCTGCAGGGCCATACAGAACCCTTTCGTTACGCCTTGGGAAAACGTAGGAATTCCACCGAGATTACCCGGGGGTCAAGTGGCCGAGGCGAATGGGCCTCACTCGTCTGTGTCTTCCGAACCCGCTTGTGTACCGACCTGCCGATCGGCGAGGGGCCGATCCTTCCGGATCCTCCATTGGAATTCGAGCCTTTTTCATTATAACTAATTCCTTAATTAATTGGTCGATGAATCGATGATTTCTAATTGCATCATCATAATTGTAACGGGGAAGGGATTCAGACTTCGAGATCACTCAAGGGTCGAGTCACCTTTTTTTCGGGCATTTTCAGGTGTATTATCAGGAATTTTCTTTAATGAAAATTGTTTTGTTGATTGCAATGAAACTGCGTGAATATTTTTATTTGTATTATTACATGATGCAGTAATTTTTTTGTCACAGTATCGAGTCCGTATGGTGGCGCAAGCTGCGCTGTATGACTGCTGTTTTACGACCTGGACCACGATTGCGTCTGTTCGCTGGAAGATCAGATATTCCTCGGTCTTGGTGGTTCGGGCTTTGAAATAATTATCTTAATTTACAATAATATTATTATTATTATTCAATATAATATCTTATATAAGTATAATTACATTACAATTTTATGACTATCTTAAGAAAATATGTTAAACAGAAAAACTGTGTCAATTATTTAAAACATTGTTAAAAAATATAATCTTTGGTCGAACTGTCCAGACTTTGTGGCCGAACGGTTTTAAATTTACGCGGCCGTTAGTGGGGCAATTTTTACCGACACAGAATTCGGTGTAAATTTAGTTCGGGCATGAAATTCAGTAGGATTTCATGGCCCGGGAGCGATCAATCTCCCGATGAGCGAATTGGGCGACTTGTAACAGGATTGCGACAATTTCGATTGTGAAACTCTACGACAATAGTGGCGTCGAACAAGCCGCCCCCTCCTTCTCTCTAGTCGGATTTGAGTTCTCTCAATCTAAAACGTTATCCGTTAACCAACGCCCCGGGAGAATTCTATCGTTAACGATAGAGAAACTTGCGAGAGCGCGTCGTTTCCGTTCTATGGACCACCCTCGCAAGTTACTCTGTCCCCTTCTGACAAATCTGGGATAATCGAACCTGAGGAGGGCGGATCTCTAACGCACGAGCCCAGATTCTCTACCTATCGTCTGGATAATCGCCACAGTCCTTGACTTCCTTTGAAGGCACTCGACGAAAAAAACTATCTCGTTATTGTTTTTTTTATATCAAATTAAAAGATCCATAAACAGGAGTATCAACTCTCGACACACTAAAAAAATGTGATTTTTCGATTTTTTTTTGAACATTTTGAACACGTTTTCATTAAAATCTCGCAATTTCTTTTTCACCATAAAATTTGCGATAATTCATCGAAGTGTAAGAAAATGTCAAAGCGCCCCTTAAGCCCGTAAAAGAAACTTTTGAATGCATAAAAATCTAACCTTAACTCACAAAAACCTGTCAAGGACTCATCGAGCTATGTTCAATAAAAAACAATAATAATAATAATAATCCGTTGAAAATTATGTCGAAGTTCCCCTTAAGACATGAAAGAAATAATTCTCCTTGAAATATCCCTTCGCGTTATTCCTGGGCATTTTCTCCCGTGCAGAAATCGCGTTAATCGATTCACCGCAAGGTGGCCATTAACTGTACGGTGTATTTCACCGCGGGGATCTTAAGTACCCGGCGGCAGTGGCTACGAATAATGCCAGCCAATGTGGCACCCTTATTCCGTTCCATCTATACGTCCTTCATTTCCGCGTGCGTTTACAAAATCTCCATCTCCCTCGATCACGCTCGCTCGCGGAGGGAAGGCAAGCGAAACGCGGGGGCGTTTCCGGTGTCCCCGGGATGCCTGGAAGGCGGACGTTCGCCAGCTCAACCGCGTGCGGTTACGTAATGGCACGCTGCTCGGTGGCTGCCACGGGTCGTCGAGAACATCAGCCGCCAACTGTGTTCGGCAGGCATCCCGAAAGCCGGCCTCCCCCGCGAACGTTTACCAGCTCGATCTTCTCGTTCGCCATCCACTTCCGGGATGATAGTCTCGTTCCCGCTAGAAAGTACTGTACCACGAACATCTGCCGCTGGTACTTTAAGGACCAATGGCTCCACATCGAATAAACTGTCGCTCGGATTATTTTTCATTCTCGTGGAAGAACAAATGACGAAAAAATCAAAATTAATTAAAACATTTTAAACACGTTAGAGAATATATACTATGATAATGATAGATTTAATTTCATGATCATAAATTTGAAACGAAGATATTAAGTTAAGACCGTTGATCATTTACTAATGTTGTCATTCTCCGTTTATGTTCCAGGTGAGTCTCGAAACTTTGCTCTCTGCCAATTTGAATAGCGAATATTTCCGGTGAGTTTCAATATCGCAGTGGAACCAATGTTTACGTCGTAAGTTACCAATATGAAATTTCCATCACATATACTTACCACAAACTTCGAAATCTTTGTTTTTAATTTTTTTGCAGAGCTTCTTATTAGCTGATGGCACTCGATAGAGTCCCGTTTATTCGTAGTTTCGTTCGCCACCCGTGTGGACCAAAGTTTCGAGCAGTTGGCCGCGCGCTTCCGGTCACAGGAACGATAAATCTCGCTCTCGAGAGTATAACTCCATGCCCGAATACCGAAGCGCCCGGATGCATCTCGGGGCTTCCCGCAAGCCGGTACGAACTGTCTCGTCTTTACCGGTTCTCTCCTTACTCGCCATTTCTCTATTACTCCTTGGAACATCGGGGGATACAGCGGGTTCGCGTGGCCCGCGAAAGCACTCCGCTCGCATTAGCAAAATGAAATTTCGTATCCGGTTTGATGCGGGCAAACACTCGACGTCGCTCAAGCGTCTCCTTCGCCCTCCATCCTATGCGAAGAACCCGACGTGTGTTTTGCAGCATCGAGACCACTTCCGCCGTATTGAATCGTTCGGGGACCGACATCTCGTTAAACAGTTGAGATTTCCGAAAATACCCCGGGATAACTATTATTCCTCACGACCAGTGGAACTTTTTTCATTCGAAGCATTTTTTCTCATTTTCGACCGTTATCGTGTAATTGTGACCCGAAGACGTTTGGCTCTCGATAACTCGATAAGGAATGAAGATACTCAAAAATATGTCTAGACAACTTGTGTTCAACTTGAAGAGCCGAACGTCTTTTGTTTAAACATTTTTTTTCCATTCTCATCAGTTTTCGCAGAATATCACGTTTTTGCGCATTAGAAGATGATCGTTTTATTCTGCAGAGATATTAGTAATTGGGGGAGATAGCAAAAAAATGCTCCGGAATAAACATTATTCCTCGCGACCAGTCGAACATTTTTCATTGGAAGCATTGTTTTTCTTATCGACCCTTATCGCGTGATATAGATCCGAGCATGGGAGTTCGTTAAACATCGTTACGCTCTCGATGACTCGATAAATGTTCTCAGCTGTTTTCACGAAATATCGCCTTAGTTGCGCGTAAGAAGACCATCGTTCCATTCCGCAGCGATATTAGGAATCGGGCGTAATGACTTTTCCCCCGGGAATCCCCTTTCGCCGTCTATCCGAAGTCATAACACTGCGTTCCGTAAGCCAAGACCATCAGTCCGATTCCCACGAGTGTATTTTCATATTCGTACGGCTATAACTGTTTCCGAAGTGCGGTACATCGGTACCGCAGTACAGATATACCAGTCGGCCGGAGAGGAATAGAGTTTCCACTTTGCGCCGGGAACCTCATCACACTATAATATTGGCGAAACCTCTGGCGGCCTTTCTCTCCGATCCGTACATTCGGCCGAACTCTGATTCGGACAGGTACACATCCATTACCGAACGAGCGGCTCAGGTGAAAACGTTATTTCACCGTTACCACGGATATATCGCGCGCCTGAAATCGTAAGGGCGTATCTTGCCTATAAAAGTGTACGAGATACGCCCTTATGGTTTTGGCAGGTCGCTATATGCACGCGCCGGTTTACGTGTAACTGTTATCGGTAGCCAAGCTTCGCGGTACGAAGGAGCCACAACACCGACCAGAAACTCACGGACCAACCCGCACCGGTGTCAGAGCCGAGACAAGGCAGAGTCCCCGGAATTCGATCGCGGTCGAAGTTGCCAGACTTTAACCCTACCATCGTTTCTCTTTCACCCCCCCGTAATTCTTCTCACCCTCGCACTGCCCTGTCCGGCTTCCCTGTATGTGTATATCTACGGCCCGCGGAGCATGCGATATAACGACGGTGCCGACGCCGCTCCAATGAAACTTTCTGATTGGCTTGTTGGACAGCTTTTTATACCACGTCGAACATGCGATACCACGAGTACCGCATCGTGCAAAATTTACGTACTCACATTTTATCCTTATCGCTTTACGTTTTGTTGTTCGGAGTTTTTATTTTTATATTTTAATTTCTTTTATTGGACTCGAGGGACATATTTTGAAAAATTTAATATCATCTATTTATGGTGTAGGGCAAAATGGGACCGTAGGGCAAAACTGAATAATTCCGTTTTGCCCCACGGTCCCACTTTCACCAGAAAATTTTCGTATTTACATTTTGTACACATACTTTAATGGTTTATCGGTTCATGGAGTGTTTTTGATCGGGTAGCTTAGATTAAGAAATTTTCAGTAATTGCTGTTACCAGTTTTTTACGGTTAAAAATATTATTACCATGAAGATGAAATAGAACAAAAATTACTGGTGCGATTTTGCATATATAAATGTAATCCTTATAATATGAAGAAAGCATCGACTAAAAAATTTAGAAAAATTGATCAAATAACCTTTCATAAAATAAAACAAAAAATCCGGAGACGAAACTGGGGCGGAATGGCTGTACAGCTTTTCCCTCTTTCCCATGCATTTTCGTCTACGTTCCATTTTACGCCTGGCCCCCTCTTCGCGATTATTATTCTGTCACCGATACTCGGGTTTTTTTTTACCGTATCGAGGCTGCGCAGGAAGGCACGACGTCACGTCGAATGTGTGATAGGACGCGAGAGACTGCAGACAGACTGGTAACAGATGTGGATGGAAGCAGGAAATAATATCTAGAAGGACGCGTCCGACGTTTCGCAGAAATACATATAATTATGCCGCTGCAGGTGTTTGTGTGTCGTTAGTGACATTCAAGCATTCGCGTTCTCCTCTCGGGCTTTCATTCGACGCACAACAAAGCCTATCGTCTCCGATACATTTTACCAGACCGGCCCACAGAAGCGTCTTTGTCGACGCACCTCTTGTCGCGCTTGCATAACCGTCTCCTATCTGCCCTCCGCTTTGACAATAAAATATTTTGGCACGTACCTGTATCGTCAATTACCCCGACACCTCGAGGCAGTTTCGTAACCGCTCGGTGGCTTCCTACGGCAGCTTTAAAATTTCACTCGCGCCGCATAAAGACCCGTAGTTTATCTGGTCTTTCGATACTCAGGCGCTCATGGGACGAAGAAAAGAAATTCACTATAAACATACGTGCTAAACTTCTTTTATTTTATACATATTGAAAACAACATTTTTTCTTCATTTTGGAACTTTTAGTTTAGAACGAAGGAGTAGTATTTTTTTTTTTGTCACTTACTGCAAGCGAACTTTTTTATATGGCATGAAAACATTTTGTAAGGGATCGATATTTATTTTAAAAAATGGATAGCCGCTTTGGGATTCCTTTACTCGTTTCCAAATAAATTTTTTTTTCAGCTTTTTAGTACCGTCGTAAAAAAATTGAATGGCTGGGTCGGTTCAACATGTTTTCCTCTGCTGCATTGGGTTACGGAAATCCTCTTCATCGTCCTTTTTTTCCGTTTTCCGGTGCCCCATCCACAAAAAAAAACAAACAGAAAAAAAACCTGTGTCGACATTTTTTCCTTCGCCGAAGTCCGAGAGCAAATAACGTTCGTCGAAACTTTTGAGGCTTTTCAACCGGGGGTTTTAGCGTCTAACTCTGCGAAAATTTATAATCCCACCGCGGCTCGTTCCGCCGGGCGGTCGATGTGCTTCGCGCTTTTGAGGACCTTTCCGCGGGGTTTTCAAAGGCTTTACTATCTTTTTAGCAATCCCCGAACTCGCCGAGGGCTCGGGCAAAATCCTTGGCGCTTTCAGAACGCGTGGAAATTCGACGAGTCAGGGGGATGTAGAAAACGGCGTATTATGCCGCGTCACTCGTTATGCCGGCTTCTTCACCGTCATACTTGTTCTTGTTCTTTCTTTCCTTCAGTTCTTTTTTTTTTCTTTTTTTTTTTAAATCTCTGTTAACTTTTCTACTTTTTTTACCATTTCGCTCCGATGACTCTCACTCATGTTCTTCTACGCGTTTCATCCCTCCTATACATACATATATATACGTATGCCTACCTCGTCTGTATATCGCTTTCATCGGGTAATTTCACGTCAAAAACTTCGAGTAGCTCCGAGAGATAAAAGTTCCCAGGGCAGAACATTGCTGATACTACTTTGCTCGTGCTCTTCCTCTTCCCGCGTCTATGCGATGTTATCTCCCTCGTTACGGACGGTACGGATCTACTTTCCAGTCGGCAATGACCGACAACTTTTACGTCGGTGCAGTAATATGTGATAATCGCGGTACATCCTTTATATCTATATAAGGTACAAGTAAATACATCTCCATAAAGATTACATTGAAACTTTACCTCGATATAAATATTGCATCCTTATTTCTGGCTTTCAACTTTTTAATTTTTCAAAAGTTGGAAGCAAAAATACTCTGCAGTGATTGAGAGCGGAACTAATTAGCCTCGTTCTCAATTACTCCAAAATATGTTTTTGATCATTTCCATCGATACGATAATTCATAAATTCGTGGTACACATTTTGTGTCTATTTTTAGATTCTTTTTTTTTTTTACATATCGGCCTGATTACCAGCGGGACCGATCGAGCCGTGTTCACTCATCGCGCCGACGGGCCAGTTATCGTGAAAACGTTATTTAATTTGTAATGCGATTTTTCGTTTTTTTCCGTCGCTTCGACTCTTTCGCGGATATAATCGAGACCGGTATCTCTCGTCGGGCAAATTGTTATTGACATAAATCTCGGAATTTAATTTTAATAATCTATCGAGTCTCGCTCTGGCGTTAACGAGTCTCGGCTAGCCCGACGAAATACGATCCTGCCAGGCGTGTTACCCAGTTTCAATCTCCGTTACCCCCCCCCCCCCCCCCCTCCCCCCGCGAACCCGTGATATTTCGTGGAAGATTAAATTAAAACTGTGGCTCATTATCGATACTCGTCGACGACGTCGAGAGCGGGTGGGGGGGGGGGGGGGTGTGGGTCGATCACGACAAGGAGAAATAAATCCCGAATATTTGTACAACCCAGATGCCGTTTCAACATCGAGAGAGGAGCGGGGTTAAAATCGGCAGACGAGTTTTATTTTAGCCCTGGCATATTTGCCAATTAGGCTGCTTGGTTGAATAAAAAATGAAAATAAAAAATATATATAGCTGTTGGTATTTTCAGTGAAAAAGCGGGAGAGAGGGAAAAACCTGCTTGTACATTTATCGCGTTGTATGCTCAAGTTCCATCGTTTGCAAACTTGTTTAAAATTTTGTTTTTCTTTTTTTTTTTCAATTTTTTATTTATTTATTAATGCTCAGACTTATTTAGAGAGCAAACATCTCGTTATAAAAGTTATCGAAACGGGCCGGATGAGATAATTCGCTAATGCTTGATTCGGTGGAGTTTTCACAATAAAGCGCGTTACACGGGAGTTTGCTGGGGGTGGAGTGGATTCGGAGCTCGAAGTTAATAAATCCTTGGAGCGCGGTAGTTTCTGAATGGCTGAGCGAGAAATTATGAACATTTTACGATTTGTTCCGAGTTTCGATACGGCTGTTTGAGAATTTTTTTTCAACGCCTTTTTTTTTTAATAAAATATCTTTGAGAAAAATTTATTTAAGAAAGGAAGATGTGTGAAAAAATTGGACCCACATATTTCAGCTTCACGAGCACGATACAGATTTCTTTTACCTCTCCTCACGGGCCGGTCGGAGATAGCACGTGAAATTTCCTTGGGGAGAGACCGGAAGTTATCCCTTCGCACGAAGGGTTGGGCGGCGAGTGAAGAGGGACGACGATCAGACACGAGATTCCCGAATCTCGGAGCTTCATCGATTCGTTCCCTAAGGCTTTTTCGGACATCGTGTACATACCGTCCGAGAAACCTCTCCACACCTAACTAGCAATCGATCTCCCATAAAAAAAACTCTCTCGCCCAAAAATATAAAAAAAAAAAAATCTATCGCAATTTTATCATAAAACTAAATTTGTTTAACCATCATTAAACTTTTTTGCCATAAAACATATTGTTATCGAATTTTGTTTTAAATTAACAAGTCCAAAATTGTGGATGAGGCTTTCGTACATTTGAATGCTAGCTTTTCTGCCCTTCGACTTCCGGATGTGAATTTTTTAATATAAAAAAAACTGTGAAATAAATGTTGTTATTATTCAAACCTGAAAGTGATTTCCCTCGCTTCATCTTACTTACCGAGCGCCATCCTTTCGAGTCTCAACGGCGGGCTCGCGGTAGACTTCCGGTTCATCCGGTCAGAATTTTGCTCTCACAGAGTTTTCGGTGAGCCAGACGATTTTTCCAGACGGTTTTTCAGGCACTTCCAGTAGACAACTTTACTCGCACCGAGATCCGGCACGTGTAACGGATACGCGCTCACGTTGGATCTCTCACCTCCGAGTTAACCGGGCATGGACAGCATCCCGCAATTAGCATTTCGAGCACGTGCCACGTGCGCGCCCGGTCCCGCGCGTAGATTGCAGGCAGTTTTCCTACAATAAAAATACCAGCGTCTCTTTTCGCTTCGTATCTATATTACCCCCTCCCCCCTCCGCTTAACCCTATAATATCTCGACGATACCGAACGCTGTACCACGTGCTATACAGTTATAGGCGACCGTTCGGTTTACGTTGTCTGGCGCCGTGCCATACTATCTGGATTTATTAAGAAGTACCTTGGCTAACCGTGAGCAACCTCGTGGGTGTGTCGCACGTGCGCGATCGGCGACCTCGATAGGACGAAGGTCTCCGGCATCGACTTCCCATTTATTCCCGCCGGAAGATCAAATTTATTTATACTCACGAAATAATGTGACGATGAGAGATTTTTTTTTTCTTACGAAAAGTCAACGCTCAGCATGGTTTTTCGATCAGGAAACTACTATTTTTTAACCTTTCACGTATCGGATACTCGTTCAACGAAGACCTATAATTTGCCAAGCGGCAAGCTGTTATTCGAACGATTCGAATAACAAGTCAATGCGAGAAAAAAAAATCTGTAAAGATTCATAGATGTATCTTAAAGTGTCGTTTTTTTGATAACGCAGAAGAAATTTTATGACGAACATTCGTACTGTTTTTGTACTTGAAAGACGGGCATGGTCGTTCGCGATCGGCAAAAAGTTTCCGGTAGGTACACTGAGAGAAGGATCTAGTAAAAATTGACAATCGACTAAGAAAAATTACCATATAATATAGTAGTACGGCGCCAGGGCGCCACCTATGGCAGAAAGTCTCAGAATTTCCAAGAGTTTTTACCGTAACATCTAAGCAAAAATTCTTATAAATCCGGTACTTCCTACCATAGGTGTCGCCCTAACGCTCTACTACTATATGGTAATATCTCTCAAGTGATATAGTAGTTTTTACTAGATCCTTCTCTCAGTGTACCTACTTGAAGGGTCAAAGGCGGGTTCGCGTAGCTGCGAAACTGAAAGTAAACAAGATAAAGAATCGCGTTTGCAGAGTCGACCGACAAAAGGGGTAAGTGAGAGTGATGCTGCGATCGTGCGAGTCGGGATAATGGAAACGGCGTAGGAACGGCTCTCTCGGATTGCCGGGACGGGAAGAGAGGAAAGATCGCGGGAGGCTGCAATTTTACGCGAACCGCGCAACGCTTCGGCTCTTTTGTTCGACGCTCGTCTCCGGAGCCTCTCGTTCGTTTTCGCAACTGGGTTAATTCGCGATTGTCCGGCACGAAACCTACCTCCGATACAAACGATGCTCGACAACCACTCTAAGACAATCACAAACAATTGCCCGGTGATTACTTCACCCGGACTTTCTATTCTTTACCCTTCCGCCTGGCTCTTGTTTGCCTGGATCTCAGCCACCGTGTCTCACGGACGATTCACTCTCGTTACCTCACTTCTCGCGATTATTTATACTCTGGCCTCCCGACAAAAGAACGTCGATCGCTTTTTTTCCCTGGACTTGGACGAATAAAAAAAAATGTATAGTGATCGAAAAACAACGATTTTGATCTAAAAAAAAAGGATTTTTTATAAAATTATATGCAGTAAAAAAGTTCTGTTTATTCAACAAACATTGTCACCGATTATTCTCCCGCCCTCCCCCGTACTCAGACGAATAAACATTTTTGAAAATGTATGGTGATCGAACACCCTTGGTGCTTCGTTGTTTCACGTAAAACAACGGTTTCAATTTGAAAAATCTTTATTATAAAATTACAGTGAAAAGTTTTGTTCATTCAACGAACATTGCCCGAAGGATCGCAATTTACTTTTTAATTTTCCATAAACTCAGAATTTTTTCTCGTCCATGAAACACATTTCAAGCGCTTTTATTTTTTACTTTTAAATCAACAAGAACTTTTATGTATTCTGATGCCAGTTTTACTCCATTCTTTCAAAACTACCCCTGGGCCTCCGGATCTGATTTAAAAATATTTTTTAAAAGATTTTTTTTTATAAATATAATGTTGTTGTTATTTAAACTTTAAGATTACCTCCCTCGCTTCATCTTCCTTCCGGCAACATCGGACCTTATGATTTTTTTTTGTTTTTCACGCTTCCGTTTTTTTTTTTTTTATTTCTGGGAAACCGCCGGAGTCACCGCCCTCGCGTATCTCAGGCTTTTCTTCTCCTGTTCGTCCCTCTCGCCTCTGCGATACCTTGGCTGGTCGTCTTTACACGCCGTACAACCAACCGCATCCGCGCCCGAAGGTCCGCACCGACCAGACGGTAGCAAAGCCGAAGATTTTCCGGCAAACGAACGAGCCACTGTCGGCTCTGTATCTTACTCCGCTCAGCTCCGACCAGCGTGCGCGCTCAACCCTCCGTCTCTATTTCCCCCCCTCCCCCTCGCCCTCCCCCGCTCCATACTCCTCTTTCACTTTTATCCGACGTGCTTTCGCCGAACTTCAACCTTCGCCTGTGTTGCTCACTCTCGTCCTTTCCCTTTTCGTTTCGCGTCTCGCTACGCCCGAGCAGAAGCCAACACAACGTTTTCGGGGTCATTGAACCCCGAACGCACATCTTTCCTCGTATCCGCTCCCTCTCGTAACTTCCTCGCCCTCCATATTCATATTTTATTTCCGACGATTCGTCACGGACGCTGAATTTGATCGAAGAATTTTCCGCACGTTTGAAACACCCTCCCCATTTATATTCTGTTCATCGAATTTTCATTATTATATTTAAAAATAATTTTTAAAGAAATAATGAACCTTGATTAGCACGTCGGCCTTTTTTGTATGTAATTTTTTAAATACATATGGAATAAATTCCATTTTATGAGAAAATCAGGATAAATTTTCAGCCTTTAGAAAATTCAACCCATAAAATGGAATAAATTCTATTCCTTGAGCTAAAATTAAACGATCGGACAATTTAGCCCATGGAGATGAATGAATTTTCAGATCTGTTGAAATTTTCCATGCCTCGTGTATACCGTAGCTGTATGCTGACACGTTGTTATTGTCTTCGTCGTGAATTTTCGTCGAAGACATTACAGACGAGGGAGGGGCGTTACAGGCTACCGTGTAAGGCATCCGACACAGACATTAAGCCCGCGCGTGTCGGGGCCGCGTGGGCGCCTGTTGTCGCTTCGCCGAGGGCCTCGAGGCTCCCCGTACGACACCCAAGAGACGCCGGGCGGCTCTTCCTCGGCGTCTCGCCTTTCAAAGTTTAATGATGTTTTATCCCCAAGGCATCCGCGGTACAACGCGCGCACACTCGCGATGTCCTCGAGGTGTCTCGCAATTTTCGCGCCGCCCGGCAGTGAGAGCCCCACTCGAGAGCCCACCCCTCCGATCGCCGCACAAATGCTGTAAATTTTGCACTTCGTACTTTGCCCACCGTTTCCACCCTGCAGGTGGGGGCTGTACGGGGTGTAAAGTTGTTTCTCCCTTGTCGTCGTGGTGACGTCCGAGACGACCTCCAGCTCTTGGGATTGTCGCGAGAGTGGTTTAACCCTTCGTCTCAAATTCATGCACGAGTCTATCGATATCGGGGAATCCCCCAAATTCGGTTATTCACTGGGACGTTAAATCCGGGCGCGGCTCGTTATGATTATTGGTATTGATGATTGTGTTTATTTTTTATTCAAATTATCGCTTTATCTGTTATTGGTCATTATAAAACTGTCTATTGGTGTCTCGGAGGCATGTTTTAGTAGGGGGACAATTTTTAATGGTCGTTTGGGCACTAATTTTTGCTAGAAAGGCCTCCGAGGCCTCAGCACTTCCGGTTGCAGGGTCGAACGGAGCTTCGGGTTATGATTCGGGCTGCACAGATAGCCCCGGCTTAGCCGGCTATAATATCTTATCCGGGTAATGGATTTTATAGTTTGGCCGGCTAAGCTAATACAGCCTTGGACATTTTTGACGAATTTTTATATATATTTTTTTTTCTAATGTTACCTGCAACGTATTCCGAAGTGTTTTGGCCTGAACATGAATCCGCCGGCCTTTTTCGCGTAAAGTACAATGCTACATTGAGGGGCTCGAATTTATTCACGAAAAATTGTATTTTTGGGATTTAAATGGAAAATATTGGGTAGGGACTAAAATAATTGTTATATTCGTGATCAGCGGGAAAAAATATATCGAATATAGCTTTGAAACAATAAAAATCGAATGAACAACGACTGTTCAATGTTTGAGCCACTTTTGAAAAAACGTCGATTCTCGTGATTTTCAAATGTCGATATCTCGGCTCTTAATGGAGCTACGGAAAATCCAGGGTGCCCATCGTGTTCTACGGCAAAAAATGGGCAAAATAGGGCCTTGTCCGAGGTTTTAGCATCGTTTTATCGTGCCGTTTGAGGACGTTAAAAATCGCGAAAAATTGATTCTAAAGGGGTCTTGGAATTTTTTGACGAATTTTTTTTTGTTTATTTGAAATGATCTGCCACATATTTTGACGTATTTTTTCCCGCTGAACACGAATTCGCTGGCCTTTTTGGGCCTAAAGTACAATGCGACATTAAAGGACTCGATTTTATGCACGATTTTATGCATTTGGGCGTCTAAAACGGATTAGCCGGCTAAGACGGCTTAGGCGGCCAAACTATAAAATCCATTACCCGGATAAGATATTTTAGCCGTCTAGGCCGACCTATCTATACAGCCCTAGTTATGATATCGAAAGTCCTGCAGGAAATTGCGTACATAGAAACATTGGGATGTTTGTAGGTTCTTAAGGTCATGTTAAATACCGCAGTCGGTAACAAAATCCTGGAACAAATGCCGTTTTGGATTCACAAAAGTTTGAGAAAAAAGGAAATTGTCTTTCCCCGAAGAATTTCCCGACGCACGGAAAGACAATTTTTTTTCTGCCCGGCTGTCTGCGGTCTCAAAATGGCATTCGTTAACAGTTGATCACGGGGCGGGTGGGCGTTATGGTCTACCACATCACCTTAAGGCGGTGCGAAGCTCCCTCGTCCGATCCGGACTTAGTCGGTAACTAAAGCTCTGATTCACTTCTTTTTTTTTTTTTGTCGAGGGCCCTAAACTTTTGTGGGGAGAAACGAGAATTTGATTGAACGCAGTTTGATAAATTGGTTCCTGTTCGCACGTTTATGGCTCAACTTTTGTTCCTGGGTAGTTCGCCATATTTGTTTTTTAACTGCTCTCCGAGAACTTTCCATCGCAGGCGTTCTTTTTTTTTTTTTTTTGTTTTTTTTTTTTTGCTATCCTTGTGTCCATTTTATGGCTGTTTCCCGGCGCCGGCGTCGCCGTCTCGTCTCGCCGTGACCTTGGTGGACCCAGGGCGGACGCTGGGTCATTCCCTTTTCGAGCAACAGGCACGCTATCGACCGTCCCCCTGTCGTGCGTGCGAGAGGGTGGTAGTTGTCCTTCCCCCCCCCCCCCCCGCCCCGAAGGGCTTCGTCGACATCCAAGACACCCTCCAGAACTCGGCGATCCGGGTTTGCTCCGCGTGTATCGCCTTTCTTTCCAACAATTTTTTTTTCTTCTTTTTTTTCTTCTCCCCTATATATCTCCGTTACTTCTCTCCGGTCGCAATTTTTATTACCGCCGACACGTACCAACACTTTTCTCAATTCACTGGACGCAGTATCCGTTCCCTGTCTAATTTATCGCTCAAACTCTTCCGATTCCGACGCCTGGCCGCGATCGATCTGCGCGTAGACGCTTTCTCAAACCCTCCGTCTTTATTTCCATCGGTGCGGCACAATTTGCCGTTACGCAATTTTTTCTTAAAATATAGGCTTACAACAAAAATGCCAAAAGAAAAGAAAAGTCAATGAAAATGTTTTTGTATCATTTTCATATTATTGGAATACTTATTTCGAGCTTCGGATCATTTTTTTTTTATTTCACGAAGGTACGTCGAAGTCGACGAAGTTCAAACGTTTGTCCGTTTTCCGTTTCACTTTTGGTGTTTGCCTTCCCCGAGCTTTTCGGCGATTTTTTTTTTCCAAAGATCGAACATTTGTTTGTTGTGAATTGAGAAAAGTGTTTGCTTCCTCTTTTATCACTTCTTTGTTTTTGCATTTCCTCGCCGTTCTCGGGCACTTTTTTCTTATCTCACGAGGATACCTCGAAGTCGGTAAAATTTTACCTTTCGTCTTTTCTTTCGTTCTTTTTTGCCCTCTCGAGGTTTTCGGCTGCTTCGTCCCCTTTACGACCCTCGCGTCCCATCCAGCCCCGTCCCGGCTCTCCGCTGCTCGATTTATCGCCCCCCTATTAGTACAATCTCCTCGAGGCCCGTCATTCCCATCTTTCGTCTCCGCCCGCACACGCTCCCGGGCCAAACGAGCGAGACGTGCGGCCCCGCGTGCCTCTCTGACAAATCGTTAAAGGCCTCACGAGTAAAATTTGTTTCATAAAGCCCCTCCTCCTCCCGCCGTCCCGGCGAGTTCTTATCTCGAGAACAAGTTCCAAACAAGCCGTCGCCTCGACCGGGCGAGATCGGTCCAGATACAAAAAAATTATAAAAAACAGATGAACAAAATTTTTCGATTGCAACCCTCGTCCGCCCTGCGCCTTTCTTCCCCGCACTTTTCACTTATTTTTCTTGGCAAACGTGTTTCTCTCCCGTGTCACGAAGGGCCGTCACACACACACACACACACACGGTAAGGGTGAAGTCTCGAACGTGAGCGTTCTGACCTCCCCGACAGTAATATATATGAAGTCGTCCGGGCTCGAACTTGGCGGAGGATGAGAATGGGCTCTGCACGGCTGTTCGTTTCGTCCTGTGATTAATTGCTCGGCGCGCCGATGCGATTTGTCCGAGCGCCTCGGAGAGAAAGAGCGGCGAGAGGTTCGTGGCCAAGAAAAGAAACGTGTATAAAAAATTTGAAAAGGAAATAAAAGTAAAAAAGAAACGGTGAGAGTGGAGGAAATGTTTCTTACCGGTGTAAATGCTTGAACGCGGGTCTTGGATAAGACGAACAAGTCTCTGGCGTCTCTTTATTTCTCGCGATTTCTTTTATCTCGGGGGTGGAAGCGAGACGAGTGGGGGAGAGCGGGAATGTCCTTCCAACTCGGGTACGTGCACGTGACAAATGCAGGGCGCAGGCGGAGGAGGCAAAATTGGACGACGCCGAGATATGAAACGAAGATGGTTGTCGAGGAATATATAGTATATATATGCACATATATATGAATATCTGGAGGACTGGGTTGTTATACGATAGCGTGACAAGGAAATGGGTGGAAGAAACGGAGTCTCTTCGAGTTACGATGAAAAAGTCGAGTAGGTGGTAGCCCGGCTGCCTCGGAGATCAAAGCTCTTCGTCCTCGAGCTGCGACGCCCTCTGACGTCGGCGAGCAGTCAAAGAAGGCCACGGTTCATCCGGGCTCTTCGTTAGACCGACGTCTTTCATTTCATTTCGTTTTGGATCGAGACACGCTGAAGAAAAATTTCGAGTCCGTTTGTTTTATATCTAAAGCCGAGGCAAGGCGCTCGGGCGTTCATGATATTTTACGGATAGGGTCGTGACGAGTGGGGCGATTAATAACTGGGACGAAACTCGAGGTATCCGACCGAGGCCGACGTTTTTTTTTTTTTTTTTTTTATTCTAAGATTTCCGGGTCAGGTAAGATCTCGATGAGGGCTCGGTCGGTAACGAAAACTCATTATCAAGTTTTTTTTTCGAGTAATCAATTTTTTTAAGGGTGCTGACCAGCTCCGATCAAAAGGCGAATTCTCACACGAGCTGGATGGCCGTTGAGCTTCATATAAGAATTTCCTTTCCGGGTTAAGTTGTCAGCAACTTAAAAAAAAATGAATTACAGTTTTTGTTAACGACCGTAGTATTTCACATGTCTTCACTGTAAAAATTTATTGTAGATTTGATGTGATGGAACTTGAAATTTGCTTACATTACATACCTGAATTGAAGGGTAATGTACTTTTTCGTAAAATTTAAATACCAGATATTAAAATGACAAATCTTTTGCTTGAAAACTTCAAAAATTTTCATTAAAAATCAAAATTGTAACGCACATGCGTTTGACGTTTCAGAAACAGTTTATGTAAAAAAGCTTCCAATACCTTTCATTAATTTTCGAACAACATTATTTACAGTATTTGTTTGGTATAAAAATGGGCTCGACAAATCGGAAAAAATCTTCCGGGAGCCTCAAGGTGTGCTTTCAGAAAAAAGATTGACTACAAAGACACTATTTTTCTAAAGACAAAAAGTAGGCTACATAGTATATAATCACAGGATCGAGACGACGTTGTAGCTCTGCTAATAATCCCCCCAACTGGGAATCATCGAGGCGCGACAGGAAAATCAGTCGGGATAATAGTCTCAGGGGAGAGAGTCAATTTGCAGCACAGTTGTACATGTCTGTGGAGCATATCTGATGTACTTCGTTCGCTCCGTCGCTGCGGTAACGGTAGAAACGTGAGGGCACCGGAAGAGCCGCCCAATCAAGATAGAGTCCCAAGGGATTGGAAATACGTGGATATATTTTAGGCAGCGAAGCCGGCGAGGCAAC
Source organism: Stenichneumon culpator (assembly GCA_964017025.1). NCBI lineage: Eukaryota > Metazoa > Arthropoda > Insecta > Hymenoptera > Ichneumonidae > Stenichneumon > Stenichneumon culpator. Next base: position 9,446,384 of record OZ024779.1, on the reverse strand, counting down.
TGTGCTGCGAAGATCGCAATTGGAGACGTCAAAGATTTCTTCCTTCAACAAACTTTGACGACCGTACGGATTCCCAGTCGAGCAACTGAAGTCATTAGAAATTATTTTTTCTATGGATGCGCTGTTATTATTATTTGACCACCGTCTTCCCAAGATCCGTTCTACCTAACTGAAGTTTGGACCGAGGGACATCAATCGTCTTGTGATGGTTGAGTTTCATTTGCGTTCAATATAAACAAAGCCCCATAAAACAAACTTCATCTTGAACCGATAATGAAGGCACCTTCCGCATCTCGCTGAACCTCTAAACCGAAGCTTCGGCCGTGAATTTGACCGTAAGGCGCTTTGCGTTCGATCATAAATCTTTCGCACAGAGTCCGACGTCTCTTCATCCCTCGCGGGGCGGCGAACAAGAAAGTTCGACTGCGCGGACGATAATGGGGAATCTTCGTAGCACCACTTGCAAATTCTGGAAACTTGGAGATACAAAAAACTTCTTCAAATTTAAGCTATAAAGCCCGAGGAGGTCGAGGCGAATAGTTGAAATGCTGAAGGGTTAAAGGTAATCTGGAAACTCATGGCAACACGGCGGCGTTTGTATAGCAAACTGCAGCGATGGAGATTTCTCAACGGAATTTCTCAAACGCGCTTAAGAGAAGCGAAAGCTCGGCTCACCGGTTGAGCTCGATGGAGGATCGCTGCGGTGGTTCGGTTTTCGGGGAATGAAGCGAGATGGGACTCGGGGCAAAATGTTGGGGTTTGGTAGCCATCGCAGTCATGTAGCCATGCACCGGCAACGCGCGGCAAGGGAGTTCACCCCCAACTCTTCGTTACAATGGGCCGGAGCCGGGCCGTCCTCTTCGCTTCTCTCTGCGAGATCAAAGCGAGGAGGCAAGAGGCAGGGGTTATTGAGGGCCGAAGAAGGAGCGCGGAAGAGTCGTAAGTAGCGAGAAACCGTACGAAAGCAACGGATGGTTGCTTTCGTACGTCAAAGAAAGAGAGCAAATTTGGAGGAAGAAATTGGACCAGGATGAAAGAGACCTCGGCAATCACTGGTCTGGGATGCTAATTACTGTTACCGAGTATCGAGGTATTGCATACTCGGAACGCGACGCGTTAGGATCTTTTTTATATTAAAAAAGACCTGGGGGAAAAATGGTTCTTGGCAAAACAATCAAGAAAGACAATTGTTTCTGGCAAAACAGTCGGTACATAAATCGTTTTTGGCAACGGTCCATGTCCCGCTTCACTTCGGGTCATGACTGATGTCAAACTGATCATGATTGTTACGCAAAAAACATTCAATTTTCAACCAAGAATAATATTTTGCTTACCAAAAAAAAAAAAAAAAAAAAAAAAAAAAAACGAAAAGTATTAAACATCGTACAAAAATAATTATTCCGGCTATAAGAAAATATAATCCGATTACCCGTTCGTGCAAGCCCTGCAACTGATCTAAACATCCAAACCCACAATGCAAAGATCCCGACCCAAATCCCCAGAAAAAAAAAAAAAAAAAAATTCCTCATCCAACAATCTCATAGAAACAACTCGCAAACAAGTGCCAATTTGAATGCAAATCCCGAGTCTGCACCTGAATAATAAAAGAAACAAACTAAAAAAATCCCCGCTGCTCTAAACTATCACACAGTCTCTTGGCCCGAGGAATATGCCGCCGTAGCTTCCGCCAACGCGGCCTATCAGCCTACGCGATCCGCAGGTTCCTCCTCGCTCCTCCCTGCACGAGCAAATCGGCTCGCATGGGTATGCATGTATACCGGTCGGTAGGGTAGAGGGATGGCGCAACGCTCGGTACCACTGACGTTAATTAATGCACTCCCTCGGTGTTCCTGGTACTGGCTTGCCACCACCTCGCCGCCTCTGCACTGGCTGGTTGCACTGGCTGTCGACCGGCAGCTGTCGGAATCGCGGGGGCGGCAGAGGGGGGGGGGGGGGGTTGGGTTTGGGTTGGAGGGAACAGAAACACCGCTGAATGTTGGCGGTGAGAGAGCGAACAAAGTGGGCCCTGAAAAGCTCGCAACCGTCTCTCGCTTGTCGTTCCCTTCGTCGTTGTTGGCGTCGGCGCTCCTCCGGTTTCCTCGCATGGCCTCCCGCAACTCCTCGCTTTCATTTCCCGTGTACATCGCCGTGGGTATAAGCCACGAGTTGCCTGCCAGCCGCGCGGCGCGGGGGGCGCCGGGCTCGAGCGAAAGTGGAGAAAGGAGCGGAGCTTTTCCCACCCTCTACCTTCTCACTCGTGTGCCTACTTCGCACACACCGGGCTAAGCCGAGCGGGCACGTATTATTCCACGCTCTTCTACCATATTGTAATACTGTCTGTATATACATATATATATATATGTATACATATATTATATATGGATATGTGTATATATGTGCCCTGACTTTAGCCCATTCCCACTAAAACCCAACTACTCACTTTCTACCTCTGAGCTTTTGCCCGGGTCTATAAGAGTACGGCCGCAGCATGCTGAATTAATCTTCGTTTGTTCTTCGACCCCCGCACGCCCCTCCGGGCCACCCCCGCTCCGACGCTTCTCTGACTCGGAACAATGGAAAGAAATCGCGGGCGCGCAGAGGGGGGAAAGGAAAAAGCAACATTTGCATAGGGGAGAGGAATATGTGAGGGCATGAATAGCGAGGATTGAACGGAAGAATGTAAAATTTTTCTCTATTTGGTATCAAAATAATTTACACAGCGTTTGTCAACGGCTCGTTGAGGAGAGATCGTTTTTAGTATCCAGCGTTCTTTGGCTCTGTGATTTTTATGAGTGGTACATTCTAACGTCGAGATAATGGAAATAAACGGATTGTTTGCTTACATTATTTCCTACATTTCGCTCCATTTTTTAAATAACATTACGATAATCAAATTTGGTTTTGACATTCACAGTTTTGTATTATTATTATTATTATTATTATTATTATTATTAAAAAATAAATTGCCCTCACAACCAGCTTTTCCGAGCTTCGCGGCAAATCCAGACTGATACAAGTTTACTTTCATTTTCGTTTATTTATTTAAAAAACAAATTTAATCGAATATTAAATTTTATTGTTTTATTTATGACGAAATCATGGTACGTATTTATGGCCGCTCAGGCAACGGGATCCAAGCCATGGAAACATTGTCCGTCCATCCAACGCTCGCACGGCACGGCGGTGGAGGGGTGAAGGGGGTTGATGAGGCGGGTGCGGGGGGGGCGGAGGGGTTGGTTTAGATATTCGAAGACGCTTCTGCGGCCCCCTCCGCGGTCGCCGGGATGTTCCGACGTTTGTTGCCGGCAACACGCGACGCCAATTCCATCGGGTCTTCGAGGAAACGAGTGATAGACTTGCATGCTCGGCGAGGAGGATGGGGAGAAACATAGTTTGGACGTACAGAGGGTCGTGGCCGATCAAAAGGACATCGCGTGTCCAAAGACCGTTTCCCGCTTAAAATTTTTTTTTTTTTTCGCATTTCAATTAAACCCCCTTTTCGTAGACCACCACCCCCCCCCCCCTCTTCTCGATTTGAAACTACTCCCGGCTCTTGTTCGCTTTGTTTCTCTCTCCGCGTCGTTCCATTTCCTACTTCTTAGCCTCCCCGACCTCCCTCGGTCGGCTTCAGTTCCCAAGGGTTTCGAGCACTGTAAAGCGGACGATGCACTTCGACCGGACCCCTCGTGGCTGATATATAGATGTAGATACACGGGCGCTGGGAAAACCGGGTCGAATTCGGGACGATAAGGAGTAAAGGCCGTTTCGATGATTTCGGAATTATCAACCGACAGTTTACTCAAAAAATAAAAACTAAAAAAAAAAACTAAATGGGGCTTTTACCTCACCGTCACCAATCGACATTTTTTAACGGGCTCCGATTCTAGTGATGGGCCATTGTACCCCGTTCCATTTTACCCCATTCTCCGGAGATTTCAATAATTTTGCTTCCTCATAGAGGAAGCTTTGTTTTTGTTTTGAAAATTGTCAGGTGGTACATTTTGTCCCATTCTGGCTTTAAAAATATATATATATAGACACACCTTCGGTGTATCTATAAAGTTTAGTGTGCTGCGGATATTGCAGGTTCCTACGTTATCCCGCCTACCGGTGTCCAAGTGCTAAAAGGGTTTTCTTCTAATTCGCTTCCACTTCCAGAAGTCCCACTTGTTCCAGTCTCTTCCTTATTGCTTTCATACCCCTCAGGTGGCTTCCTTCCACTCACGGTCGAACTCTATCATACGTCATAACTGCCGTGCAGACTGGACGCTTATTCCTTCGCGCCACTCTTCCCGATTGCCTCGCACGGCAGAAAAAAAAAATCAAAATTGGGGCACTTTAAATCGAAGCCAAAATTAAAACATCAAACATGGACCTGGCGCTTTTATTTAAAAAATTGACGACTGAAGTAAATAAAATTCATCGAATTGCAAAAGTTTATTCGAAAAAGAAAGGTGGGTAGATAGTGTCGTTTATTCAGAAGTAATGTCCTGAGGCGAGCCGCCTAAAGACACCGTGCTCCAAAAATACACTGTCGAGTAACAAAAAAAAAATGCGCAGCTAAAAAAAATTATACAGTGAAAAAATGACGATTAAAAATAAAAATTACTGCAAACAAAATTTGTAGTACAAATTGGTTGGATTAATGATGGAAATATCTCAGTATCCCCTTGAAAGTAACGAGAATGCAACGAGCTGCGCCGTTGCGCAATTTTGTTTTATTTTATTTTATTTTTTAAATTTAATTTTCCCGTTATTTTTCCGGAGGTTTCCGTTACGTTTAGCGATGTTCCATCTCTAGGGGAAGCAAAATAAAAATACCAGAGTTTCTCGAGCTTCGACGAAGAAATCGGACTTTTACCGGGCGAGCATCGAATTTCAATTATAATGCTGTGCGGAAGGAATCGAAAGAGCACAGCGATCGAGTTAAAATGTTCCTTTTCCGTTCTCCTTCTACTTTAATTTTTTTTTGTAAGGAGAAAGTAAAGGAATATTTATTTTATATCCATTCGGTCTAATGGCCACGAATAAGCCATTCGCATTTGTTTGAGGAGCAATTGAGCTTCGAACTGAGGTTGGGCGAGAACGAGGGAGGAGAGCGAGCTGGAAGCAACGTTGGGAAACTCTAATGAGGCGGAAAAAAATTGGTTTTCAATTAGGATGATAGAACGAATTGCGGGAACGTTATCATTGCATATAACTATATTCATATCATTCCATTAAAAAATTCCCAACGATTTCCGTACATCCAATCGCGTAACGATAGCACAAATTTATTTAATTTATATATTACGTACCTCGAGCTTTCGTAAATTTCAACCTCTCGAGTCTGCGCGGTGCTAAATTTATCTTCAAATCGTCTCAAATGTATTTAACCATTTTTAGTTTTTTTTATCTTTCCATCAAACCTTAAAGTTATATAAATTTTCTGAAAAAACCTCTCAACCTTTTTAAAAAAATAAAGTTGCACAGAAATTCGCTCGATTTAATCCCATTCGCACTTAACATTTGCTTCGGACCTGTGAGCTCGAAAGAAAAAAGGAGAGAAAAAAATCCCAAGTGTAGTAATAACGACACGGAGGGCATAGATTCCGACTGCTTTCCAGCAGCGACTGCGGGAAGTTGTTCGAGCCTTCCAGGTCTTATCGTCTCCTTCTCTCCGCTCTCCGGATCCGGCATTTCGCCTAGACGCGTAAGTTCCGTAATGTTTCGAGGTACATCGCGCCCTTTCACGCTAAATTACACGAGAATAATAATGGCACCAAAGTAGTTTCAGGGGCGGGAGGGTCAGGGGGTTTGGGGACGAGAAGGGTTGGCCCGTTCCAATTTTACCTCCGGCTCCAAGAGGCCCCCGGGAAGACGGAACGTTTCGCGCGTCAAATCTTCGCTTTTCCTGCGGGAATGCGAACAAGAACCAAGACCGAACGTCGACAGCTTGGTAGCGCCGTAAGTGGAGCAGCAAGAAACTCGTCGTCGAGCACCGGGCCTCCAAGAATGAGGGACAGACATCGCGATTCAGACTGTTGCTGCTGCACAGCAACAACTCCGGTGGGTCTGAGAATTGGAGCTCTTGCTCCGCCGGCTCGCTTTGCGCTTCCCGCCCTATCTGCACCAACCTCTTTCCATCCATTTTTGCGATTCAACTCGCCCGCCTTTCCCTCCCCCTGGAGCTTTGTTATTTTGATCACTTGTCAGAGGGATTAATCGCTTGTCTCGTTTCTAATTGACCCACTTTTTCCTCTCGCCGTTCCTCCACGGTCTGGCTCCCGCTCTTCGAAACCTCCCTGCATCGTATTCTTTCGGCACTGTGCGTCCTCGTTTTATACTTCGCGCCGCAAACGTGCTGACGTTATAATATCCGTTTGCAGCCGTTGCGTGCTCGGTAATTTCTCTATCAAAATCGTTGCCACGGGCTATACGTCATATTATACTTTTTTTTTCTTCTTTCTTTCCCTTTTCTATGTCGAGAATTTTAATCACTTGCCGCTTATCGAGCCTTCCCACGAGTTGCGGCGGTGCGGTTGGAGAGTATTGTTGTAATTTCTTTTTGCAGTCACGTATTATCGCGAGCCGGAATATCAGGGAGGCGTAGGTTTTTTGCTTTTAATTTCGAAAGACAGGAATGTTGGCCGTCATTTTGATAATTGGATGTTTTTACTTTGGCAGGTGTAGGAGATGTACAACACAAAATAAACATTGCACATGGCGCATGGCGCATAGCGCATAGCGCATAGCACTCACAGTAAACATAGCACACACAGGACACATAGCACACATAGCATAAACAGCACCTAGCACGGCACAGGTACACTGAGAGAAGGATCTAGTAAAAATCACCAATCAACTAAGAAAAATTGCCATAGGACATAGTAGTACGGCGCCAGGGCGCCACCTATGGCAGAAAGTCTTAGAATTTCCAAGAATTTTTACCATAATATCTACGAAAAATTCTTATAAATCCGGTACTTCTTACCATAGGTGTCGCCCTAACGCTCTACTACTATATGCTATGGTAATATCTCTCAAGTGATATAGTAGTTTTTACAAGATCCTTCTCTCAGTGTATATAGCACACGGCACAGCGCATACAGGAGATGGCATATTTTAATAATTTTAATGAATGTCGAGATGAATTTTAACCCCGAGTCTTTGCCTTCCGATCTAACGGTTGTCTGGCGCTCTCCGTCACCTCGGAACTCTCTCGTTTATTGTTCACACGGGCCAATGGAGCGTGAGTACCGAGAACGGTGCTCTTCGACGCGAGGGCTTCGATATCCCGCGTCGCTGCTGGGAATCGCTGAAGCTCACTCGTGCCGCGGTCGCGCGGCTATAGCATAAGAGGCAGAAGGCGCATATACACCGAAGAGACGGCGAAAGATAGGCAAACGATTCGCCCGGGATGCCCATTAGGAAAGCCGCGCGGCGCGGTTCTGGAGGGAGGCGGGACGTCACGGGGTAAAGTAAAACTCCGCAACGGGGAATTCTCCTCCTCTCGTTATAACGAAGTCCCGAACAATTCCGGCTATAACGCCACGGCAACGGAGAGAGGAACGAGAAATCCCCTCGAGTGCTCCGCTTCGACACAGATTCAAATTGAAAGCGCGGATACATTCAGCGGATATCTCGCTAAGATTTTAACGCGAACGAGCTTCGCGGAATTCGCGTTTTTTCATCGGATTTCTATCTAACTTTTCACACTCATTTTTTTCACCGCGAATTACGATGTAATAATCATTTTTTTTTTTTTTTTTTATAGTCTCTGTTCACGAATTTTTCATAGAAACTTCGGGTAGCCAAAATCGCAGCTTAGCCGGGCCCTTCACTGATTAGGAGTTGACATAGTTCAAATTTATTACAATAATAGCTAACAATAAAGCTTTATGGAAGTAATAATAATAATAATGCACAATTTTGAAAAGTTCACAAAATCAAAAACATTTTCTTTACCTTCGAAACTATAAGTTTTTACAGTCAGAAATAACGTCGAGAAATAAAAACGCCTCAGGATTAGCCATCGGAGCCGGAAGATTCTTGAAGCAAGATGGACGAGAGCGCGACTGGCTCGTTCGACCTTTGACACTTTTTTTCCCTCGGAGAGGCAGGTATCGAGGAGCCGTAAGACACGAGGGAGTCGTACGGGCGGCGCGCAGAAAGGTCGCCGGTGTCGAGAGTCAATTTATATCGTGTGAAATCGAGGAGCATCCACGGTACAGCCGGTCTCGCATCGCCGTTTCGCCGTCTCCCTTTCCTTCCCATGGCTGTGCCGTGAGTGGATCTCGGAGAGCATCGCGCGCAGACGGCGGGATAGTGGATTGAGTAAGTGAAAGTCAGACGAGGCAGCCGGAGCCACTATATCTCGAAGCGGCACTCGAAAGCCCGCGCCAATACGTCTTCTTTAGCTTCCGCGTTGCTCCGACTGAAGAAAACCGTTTTTTTTTTTTCCTTTTTATTACTTTTAACTTTTTTTTTCGGCCGTCCTTCCGCTTTTCCATTTTCTGCACCCATTCGTTTCCTCCACTCAAGCCGGAGGGCTCGAGGTGTCGATTTAATTTCGACATCGAACCGACCCGGAAACGATCCCCGATCCAGAAAGCCTCGGGAATCCGAGCTTTTGTCCTCCGACCGGGCGCGCAAGTGGAAACGGTCGGGAACGGATCAGACGTCGCGAAAAATCCACCCTCGCCCTCGTGTAACACATTCGGCCTCGGTGATTTTTTTTTTTTCAGTTTTTTTCATCCATCGTCCGTGGGTTCCAATCGTCGGAATTCCGAGGCCCGTTCCGCCGGTGAGATGAAGGCGGACGATCGGAAGCAGGATGGAAGACACAGAAAGGACAGAAAAAAAATGAGTGGATGCAAAGGAAGGGAAGAAAAGGAGACGAGGAGGATAGACAGCGTGGAGACAAGTGGGTTCTTTTCGGGTGAGCTGAAAACCGGGGAAAGCCTCGGCAGGAAATAGAGAAAAAAAAAAAAAAAGAAAAAGAATGGAGAAACGGAAAGCTGCGAGAGGGATCATTGTCTAGGGTGAGTCGAAAGGAAACGAGTGCTACTTCGTTTCTCCAAGCGCGTTCTATCCGTGAGTGAAAACGTGCGAGAACGAACGAGCGGCATTGTCGTGAAGCCGAGAGAGGGAACACGTGGAGAAAAAGAAGTAACGAAAACGTGAACGAAGGGCCGTGAAAGAAAGGCCGATTCGTTCCGTCGGAGTCACCAGTTTTGTTTCCTGTGGTGGAAAACGCCGGCGAGGCTGTCGGACAAAGGGCAAGCTGTGGGTGTTGTTACTTCGAGGGGGGCAAGGAGAAGAGTTTGAAAGAGATGCGGGAGGGCCGGGGGAGGTTGTTTAAGCTCGCGGTTAGTGAAAAACCGACGAGGAAAGAGGAAAAAGAAATCTTTTACGTGATCCGCGTGGCGAGAGGCTTCAGCTCGGCCACAAGCCTCGAACACATGAACCTCAGAATAATTTTCTTGTACAAAAAATCTTGATTATTTATCCAATGAAGGAGTAGCGTTTGAAAGAAAATTAATAAAAAAAAGCTATTAATCAATTGAAAAAACATCTTTAATTAATTACAATCAATAATCGATGATCAATCCTCAATAATCCAATTACTAATCAATAATAAAACGCGAGACAATCATCAAAAAAATCATTAGTAAGAGTAATCTCGGCACATTTACATCTCCACCACTCACAACCCTACCATATTAAAAATTTACCGTATCAGAACTCTACCAAATTCTCTACCAGAAAGTAAATTCGTAATTGTAAAACATATATTTTCTTCATCTCCAAAATTAAAACAAAAATTCACCACCAACCTGTCCCGAAATTTTTTAAAGTGTGGGAAGGCCAGGAAAAAAAAAACGAAAAAAAAAAATGCTTCGTTCATCACTGTCTTCGTTTCAGTTGCCCGGTATTACGGTCAGCCCGGGGCTGTGTGGTCCGACACGACGAAGAAGGTAAATAGCGGACGAGGAAGACGTGACCGGTGGAATTCAAGCTGGAACACTGAGAGATGAGAGATCGACCCGTTATAAAAGGCTGCCAGAGTTGCCAGGAGCAGTGTCTGGCAACCGGACTCTCGAAACGGCACGAGCCACCCCCCGGAGTGGTGGAACGAGCGAAACTCGACTTCGGCATGCCGTTGCCGCTGGCACCGACAGAATCCATTTGCTTGATACAGTTTCCTTTTTCTGTCCCGGCAGCGTATCTATCACCGGCTCCGAGCTGTGTATCAGATAGAATGGGGGTGAGATAGTGGGCACGGTAAACACAGAGGGTGATGCTGATGCCTAAATTCGCTGAAGGGGCCCAACGGCTGTGCGAAACCATTGCCGATACGCCCTTCCGCCTCCAACCCAAAAATTATATGTACGCGCCCACCGAAAGATATTTTGGTACCGAAGGCAAGATCGATTTCCGAATATTTCAATCAGAAGATGAGCAGCGACCGCCTACCGCCAATACACCGGCGCTTTCTGCTGGGATACCTCGAGCCGGATATCCTTGAATCCGTACAGAAATTTCGATAAGCTTTCTCACGATTTCTCCTTACAGTCGAAGCTCGGATAAAAGCCAGCTGAGGAGGGCAGCGAGATTCCGGCGATTTGTTACCGACCGTGGTAACGAAAAATCGCCCTCTCTATTCTTCAAGAGTGTTACTATTTCGAAGCAAAACACAGCGACAGGTCGTCGATCGTCGAGTCTCATGTGGACCTAATTTAATTTCGTGGAAAATATTATAACAGTGCCGGAGAGAAATTGGGGAAACGATTTGTTACCGACTGAGCGGGACTCAGCTGAGGGACCTATTTATCGTCCGTTTTTCCCGTCCCTTCCTCAGCAAATTGTCGAAGCAACGGAGAAACACTGCTGTATCATGATCGGTCAAAATTTCTACCAAGGAATTACGAAGATCTCTTCAGTAAAAAAAAAAAAATTCTTGTTACAGTTGCACTGTACCATTAATTCTGCGGCGCGAGATCCGGAAGCCGCGTCTAAATACAGAATTACCGGGTACGTCGAAAAGTCTTGAGGGAGCGTGAGAGCCCGTGGTGGCGAGGCAAACAGGGGAAGGGTGAAAGGGCCTCGGGCGATCGGTCTAGTGGAAAAGGTCGTTGCGGGCCAGACGTCTCGAGCTGCGTCGTCTACACTGTGTACCGACGGAGCCGCACGCTGCACCGTTGCACAGGAGGTTGTGTCCGACTATTTCATCCCATTTCCTCCTCGCTTCGTCCTCACGGTCGGGTTTTTCATCGTCTCTTTTTTTTTCCACCCTCTCCGGCCGGGCAGGCCGCCTCCGTCCCGCATAAACTCGGGCGCCGTACACGGTGGAAATAACGTTACGACGAAGTGGATCGACTCGCAGTTATTACTTATCCGACGGAAGTGAGAAAGACTTACCGAGGTTTTTTTTTATTCCTGCTAGTTGGTCCGCGGGAGCTCCTTTACGCCCGAGCGGCCGTCCACCCGAACGTGTGTCTGACACCACAGTTACCTCTACTACTGCCTAAGCTGGCTGTGTGTGTGTGTTACATGCACGGTCAGTAGTAATAGGAACGCTTCGGTCAGCCGCCGCAGTGACCGTAAGTTGACCGGCTGCGTCCGGCCGTGTGTTTCAGCGTCGTGACTCCGCACAGTTCCCCGAGCGTTGCTCTACCGCGGTCTATGTGCGCCTATAGAGCGCGCCGTGCTTTACGGTTTGGTTGAAGCGGGAATGGAAATCCCGGGGTACTATTTACCGCGATTAAGGCATCCGGTGCACCAGGGTCGAGAGCGAGGGGCCGCGACGGTGCAAAAGGAGCTTGGCAGAGAAAGAAAGATGCGCGGGAATAAAAAAATAAAAAAAAAACCGAGGGAGACTAGGTCGTTGTGCGAAAGAACTTGGATCGATCGACAAACGCCCAGTGAGTTCAGCGACTGTGGTGAAAATTGCAATTAAATAATTAATAGATATTATTGTAATATTATGATTGAAATGTATAGGATCGAAACTCTGTACTCTGGTAGTCTCGACGTTACTGTTTTTCTGATAGCTACGATGGCTACATTGTAACTACTGTATTTCTGTATAGCCACAATGGCCAGATTATAACTAGAGATTCTTCTAATAGCCACAATGGCTGCACGATGGCTACTGTTTTTTCTAATAGCTACAATGGCTGCATGACGGCTACTGTTTCTTCTAATAGCTACAATGGTTGCATGATGGCTACTGTTTTTTCTAATAGCCACAATGGCTGCATGATGGCTACTGTTTCTTCTAATAGCTACAATGGCTGCATGACGGCTACTGTTTCTTCTAATAGCTACAATGGTTGCATGATGGCTACTGTTTTTTCTAATAGCCACAATGGCTGCGTTATGGCTATTATTTTTCCAATAGCTTTTCTAAAAATGGAATAATTAACAGAATGTAAAAGGAAATCGTTAATGGAACGTTAGGCTCGCGACTCTGGAGGAATTGAAGAAGAAAAAGATCTCCATTCACCCATCATCGATCTCACGCGGCTTCACCACAAGGAAACCGCCCGAGGTTAAGAGCTCTCGTAATTTGCTTTTGCCCTTTCCGGAGGGGGCAAACGTGCCCCCTCCGGAGTCCCGAGGCGCCGAGGCCAACTCTCCGTAATTTATATTCCGTTGGCGAAAGTACATCGGTAGTGAGCGAAACGAAATACTTTCGAGACGCATTTTCCCTTTGGCGAGCCGGTACTAAACGGGCAACCGTTACGTGGTCGCGGTGCCGCACGAAGAAGCGAGCCGAGCGGAGTCACCGGGGCGCAAATTACTCGTAAAAGTAAAACGAGACTTTCTCTGGTCCGCGGTGGTTCCCGGGCCGGTGGACACACGGGGACACGTCAGGGGTTGCCGCGTGTGTACTCGCTACGGTAATTTTAACTGCCTCCGGAGGGAGGCTCGGGCGCAGGAACGAGGCAGGGAGCGGAAAGGAAAGGGAGATACTGCATACTGACGATAATATCGTTACGCCTATCGCCCGGCCGCGGACGGGCTGCTGTTCCAGCGAAGGCTCTGCCTTCGTTAACCATTGCTCTACTCTCGCACGACACCCCTCTTGCACTGGCGCATACATAAAACAATCTTCCCTTTCCAACCCCTACCGGTTCCGAAGGCCCGATTCAACCGTCCAAGCTGGCCCGGACTCGGAAAATCGGAACGTGGGTACTAACTTCCTCTTTTTTCCCTACTGTTTCCTCCCGCACTCGTAGAGTTCCGCATAGGGCTCGGTGTACCGTACAGCCAACAACGATAACGACCCTCCGCCGGAGGGAGGAGAGTCCCTGGCGAACATTAAAATCACTTCTGGTTTCCCTACCAAAGCCCTCCCTCAACTGGACCGCTGCCTCGTGCTCCACTAGAGCTTCCCTTCCCCCGGCCGGTGACTTTTTTCTTTCGTGATCCCCTTTCCCGTTGTCTTTAGTGCAAGTTGCCATTATTAAAAAGGAAAACAAGGAAAAAACAAAAGTCGTCTCTCGTGAAGTGGTTCAGGAAAGTGGGACGATATTTCGTGAGGAAGGATACTGCTGGAAGGACGAAGAGGCTGTTGGTAGGTAGATAAGGGTGGAGAAATGACCGGGACGGACAAATATCGATGACTGGATAAATTCGTGGCTGCGTGGCTCCCATGATCGCTACGAAATGAATTACGATCTTTCCGGGGATCGTTTTTTGGACTACGATCTTTCCGGGTATTGTTTTTTGTTTAGTTTTTTTTTTTTTTTTTTGCGCAACGACCGTTTTGTGCCATCGAATGAGAGGAACCGCGTTATTCGGTTGCCGATAGGTTTTCATGGGTTCCGTGCCTTGGCAAAATATTCGTGGCTTTGAGAGCGCTAATATCGGTGAGAGAGGATGAGTTGGTGGAGGACGGTGAGAGACGGGGGGACGACGTTGTCGGCTGTGGAAGAGTAGGTATAAAGCACCGCAATGCAGGCAAGGGCGTTGTCAGGGCGACCCTCGCGGTGGCGACACTTCCCCATAACACTCGCGTACAGGCGCGGTGAACACAGGTGGCTGAGCGCTCGACGACGTACGCCTGCAAAACTACCGACCAAACCACTGCTGTATTCCTTCGGTGTCTTTCAACGCTTTTTAACACGTGTTTTCTTCCCGGCCTCCAAGGAATATTTTTGCTATTCTTTCGCACGTATACGCGGCAGGTGTAGATGCGAGGTGTCAGTCGGTTGATACACTTTTCTGACTGCTATGACGGCTATATTTGGTTCGTAGGCGTGATTGTTAATTCTGCTATAATAGTCATGATGGTTAATTCTGTTTTAATAGTCATGATCGTTAATTCTGTTCCGATAGCCATGATTGTCAATTCTGTTCTAAATGTCACGAGGGTTAGCGTTTTCTTAGTAGTCACGATGGCTACTGCTTTTCCAGTAACCATTATTACTACTGTTTTCTAATAACTGTGACTACTCGTTTCGAACAGCCATAATGGTTACTTTTAGTAGCTGAAGTGAATAATGAGCTTAGGATAAAACTTCTGTAAAAAAATCAACCCCTGCCCCTTAGGAATCAACATCGGAGCCGCCTTCTTGTCCTGGATCTCTCGAACCGGATAGTAAACGACTCTATTCTACTCCATTTCTCCGCCTCCTTCCTTTCATCGTTCTCTGAAATGTGCTGCTATTGCTTCGGCGTTCTTCGGACCCGTAAAGCCCGTTAGCCGCCGTGAGCGTCCGTTCAACACGTGCCACCGACTATCGCGCCAACTCCTTCAGGAGTTTTTGCCGCGACGAATCAAAGTTTATCGTCTTACTTTCTGCTCGCTTGCTCTCTCCCGTAGTCGCAGAACTTCGAAGCTTACTGACGAGCGCACGAATCTCTTTTGTGCTTTCAGGTGGACCTGAAACCCCTTCGGGAGCCCGCCATAGCTGTACCATCGCCAAAGCTCACGGAGAAGAGAAAGGCCGAGGAAGCGGACGCGAGCAAGGACCTAAAGAAGGTAAGGGCGTTCAATTAATAACACGTCTTTTTCGGACATCGCGCGGTGATTTCTTTTTTCTCTTTTTCTCAATTAAAATTCGCGACTCCCGACAGACACAATCCCCGCTTCAGACTGAACGTAAATAAGTAGCGATCGATCTTCTGGCATAAATTCCTTCCGTACCGGGTAAGACGATTTTTTAAAATTAAAGTACAATTATAAATCGGTAACAAATTCGATAATCAAAATAAACATCATCAAGTCTCACCCATCGGCTCCGATTGAAGAAGACCTTTCCTCGCATCGTATGCTCACCTTTATTGTATGTCTAAAAAAATTGATACAAAAATGACCTCATCTTACCGCCGATATTTCTACGCGAATATAAATAGTCGGCCAGACGAGTCTGGAGCCTTGAACCTCCGCCGAGACCAGTCACAAAACCCATTGCGAACCGGCAGAGCAAAAAAATAAAAAGCACGAGGCAGTTGCATCACCGACGATTTCTCCAGCTTTTCCGCTCCTATCGTCAAAGAGAACGCGTAATTTTACGTCGGTTTGTCTTTCATCCCCGATACGAGTACAAATGACACCGATACATCCCCAAAGCGCCCTGTCATTCGCTACTTCCTACGTACTCCCACGCTCGGTCTTTCCCTCGAGTCGCGGCAAAGCCCAAAGGACAGGGCTTACCGGCTTTTACCGCAAAGGAGTATAAGATAGTTCGCGGGTATCGATAGAAATACACGCGAAGCGGAAGAGAAGCATCGGACGAATTTCGATTGGAACTTCGGGACTACGCTTCGGCAAGTTTTTTTTTTCTCCTCGTCGCCGTCGCCGGAGCGGGGCGGGGCGTATTTTCGTCCCGTCGATATTTGACGGGCGTTTTTGCGCGTCGTTAAGTCAGCAACGTTTTAGCCGTGAAGCCGGCGGGCCTGTCGCCCGACGTTAACCAAATACACCTCTCCTCTCGGCGAACCCCCGGGATCACTGCCTGTGTCGACTCGGGCTAACGGCTATTCAACGAGATCCTGGAACTCCCAGTTCCTACATTAACCGTGCTATTTTTGCTGCCGGTTCGAGGCTTTCTTGCCAGTAACGATCGATTAACTATTATTCGTGCCTCCTCGACTCTCCCGTCCGTCCAATGTTGATTTATCCACTTTTCGATCGGTTACCATGTTTTCTTAATCTATTCCGGCCACTTCCGTCGTTTACTTCGTAATGCGCACGCGCGACGTACAGGTTCTTAAGTTTTGGAGTCCAACAATCGCATCTATCGATCAGTTGAAATTTCATTTTTATTCAAAAAATGTTTTTGTTCCTATGGGCTTGAATATTTTAAGGTAAGCTTACGAAAGATCTCGTAACGTTGTGCTGTGGCGGCGCCATGCAAATTGCAATTTTCGTCCTCCGGATACATTTTCCCTATTTTCCTTTCGACGTTCCATGAGCAGGATGCTCAGTCTTGCCCGAACTCTATTATCCAGTGACAATAGTTTTCGCTGTGTCACCTCCTCTATCTTTCCGAGCTCATGGTTCGAGTGTTTTACGGTATGTTTCGTCTGGCAAAAGTTCGACGAATGTCCTCCAATTCTCCACCCTCACTGTTTCTTCTTCGGGAAACTCCTCTGGCTCGGGTCCCACGACACGACTGGCTCTCTGGAAGCCCTGGTATCCACAGTTCCAGTTTCTACAGTGCATCTGCAGCAGCAGCAGCAGCAACAGGCGTTGCCTTGGCGACAAACACGTTTCGCGTGCCAGGCTCTTCTGTTGATCCTACTGCTTTCGCGAGAACATGGACAGCATTCGAGATAGATGGATATGTGTACGGATATAAACCGATGTACGGTCCAGTACCGTCGTTACACTGAAACAAACGACCAAGAGGACGTTGCAGCTGTGACAACTGCAGCCCGAAGATAGCCACTATTTTGTAATTGCCACGATGGCTACTGTTTTTCTAGTAACAACTGTGGCTGCTATTTTCTATTAGCCGTGATGGTTACTGTTTGTTAGCCACGATGATTACCGTTTTTCTAATAGCCACTATTTTGTAATTGCCACGATGGCTACTGTTTTTCTAGTAACAACTGTGGCTGCTATTTTCAAACAGTAACCATCACGGCTAATAAGCCGTGATGGTTACTGTTTGTTAGCCACGATGATTACCGTTTTTCTAATAGCCACGATGACTACTGTTTTCCTACTAGCCATCATGGCTACGTGTTTCCGATCCTAGCAACAAGCGTCGCTTTGGCGGCAAACATGTTTGGCTCGTCTAGCTCCTTGTTTGATCCCCTTCGCTGCCACCAGGGCATGAACAGTCTTCGACATAGACAAATTGATGGATATATGCACACGTATACAGATTGATATAGAGCCGAGGGCCATCGTCACGCTGAATGATAAACGAGCACCGAAGAGGTTGAAGCTGGTAGAACTGTAACCCGAAGATGATGAGAGAACGACGACGTCGCGACGATCTCTCGCACCTCTGGGGCAATGGAGATTTAGTTAATCCGGTTGGAGTAGCTGTTGTATAATACCCATAGAACCCCGCCACCGTTACCCGTCGCTCATTGACTTTGCCGGTTGGGCGTTGATTAATGAATCGGCTTCGCTAATGAATTTGCCTTAGTCGGGATACAGACAATTACTTCAGCCAACCCGTCGGGAATCGCCATGGGAATGCGATAACGCTTATGTTACTTTTGGGACTTAACCAATGTCGCTCGAGCACGTTCTCGCAGACCTTCCAACGAATTCGAGACGTGCAAATATAAATAAGGGGAAAGGCAAACCAAGCCCGTTTGGGAAGCTCCGCGGAGGGATCTGATCTTAGTGGTTTTTGGCAGGGTCGGCAAACATCGGGGATCCGATATTGACCTTTTCGCCGCACCCTGGCCTGCTGATAAAGGAGAAAGAGGTACTTTCTCGGTATCCCGAGGGACGCCAAGTGTGCTAGCGTTATTAGGCGAAGGCATAGCATGCCGGAGCGCACACGGAGGCGGGAAACGAGTTAGTGAATGGTCGGCAAAGCAGTAAAGGTCCGATATATTCAGGGAAGGGTACAACAATATCAATTTCGATGCCGATAGGTTCGCGGGGGTCGGGTTTCAAACTTCGGGTCGGTAACCTCTGGATTTTGGATGGATATCAAAGAGCTGGAGATTGGGTGGACCTGGATAGATTGGAATCTTCGAGGAATCGAGTTCAAAGCGTTACATTGAAGTTTGACGAAGTTGGGGGCTGGCCATGGTCGGGAAGTTGAAGTTCGATCGAACATGTTTATTCTTTTTTGGTGTTGTCGTAAAAATGGAGAATAGATTAAAGACTCAAACTTCTTGACTGTAAGTGGAAAAGCTGCTCACCGGCTCTCCAGCCAATTGTGCGGTAATTAAATTCGGAATATTTAAGGGAGAACCGACCGCTTTACGAATTTATGTAAATAAGTATTTTAAAAAGTCGCTATGTAATTAATGGCGAGCCAAGGAATGGAGTTTTCTGGTAACCGTTAATATGTTGAGCCGGTTAATGGTGAGGCAGAGATATCAAACGTGTATAAATACCGCAAACTGACATTGTACAATGTGTACACGGGCGGTTCCACAATTAAACACCGTTGATGGCGTCTAGTTGAACTTTCTGTAATGAGCTAACAGAATCATTGTCGCAGGTCCCGAGCGGCATTTGGATTCCACTGTAACAATGTACGAACAGCAAAACGGGCTGTAACTACAATGTATTCTGTATGCTTTCACTTAGTAGTCCGCAACCGTGTATCCGAGTCTCCGGAATAGCGGGGAACAAATGAACGGTTCTTTAGGGAAATGAGTAAATTGCTCCCCGACAAATGTTGGATACGGAGAAAAAAGGAAACTTCCTTACCGACGGCGAAAATTATTCCTTCCTTTGCGGTTTCAGTTCCTCCCATTCACAAGATCGTAACAACTAATTATAAAATAATTATAATTAGCTATTTTATAATTAATTATGAAACAATTCTTTTATATTTTCTCAGTTATGGGGGATAAAAATCTGGACAACGACCAGTTTTTTGTTCGGAAATTCTTCCCGCCTGCGGTGTCGGTCGCAATACCGTCGGTTTCGCCAATTTCAGTTCTGTCGATAAAAAAACAATGAAAATTGTTTAAGAAAAAAAATAATCTGTCGCTTATCGTTTAATAGTTTTTATTACGGTCTCGGCCGCGCGCCTCCACCGCGCCGCGAGCGAAATTATAGGATCGGCATGAAATATCGACGATACATCATGCCTTGCCCTGCCAATTTTCATCCCACGCTTCAGTCGCTCCGCCTTACTTAACCCTCATCCGGTATTCGTTGGGCCGCACTATAGACTCTTCGGCTACTATCTCACTCATATAAATTCATACGGTGTGTACGTGTTCGACCCTCCGAGATTCCAGGGGTCGAAAGAGAGCGAGAAGCCCTCCCTGCCGTTAGTCGTCCTGGGAAACGGGGGAAAACCGGCTGGCCGAGAAAAGGGTCCCTCCTTCGTTTGCGCTATTCGACGCTAAAAGAGGAAAGGCGATGTCCCGGAGGGCTCGAGACAGGAGAGCGAGAGAAACGAACGAGCGTCAGGGACGAAGGGCGAACGAGAGAAGTCGGTCGATACAGCCAAAAGTCCCGAGCACACATTCACTCCCTATCTCGCAGCAGAATCCGCTGGATCTCCCTCCGTGGTCCCTGCGAAAAATTCGCAGGACCAGCGCTAAGCAGCACCATAAATACGTCTCTGGACGCTAGACGTTTAAAACTCTTTTTTATATATATATATTTTTTTTTTTTTTCGTTCTGCTTCTCTTTTCCTCACTCTGCATAACTCACTCAATTTCGGATTGGCTGAACTGCCGAGCGCACCCTTATCGCTGCGCTCTGGTTACTCGCTTTTCGGAGCCGGTGGACCGCTCGGGGGTTGCGGCGGAAATAACGGCAGATGGAAGGCGTAAACGAAAACTCTCGACGATGGTCTATCCGGTTTTTTTTTTTTTTTTTTTTTTTTTTTTTTTTTTTTTTTTTTTTTTTTTTTTGTACGTAAGCGGGGGCATACGAGCATGGTATGCATCTCCGCTCCTCGGGGCTTAAATTTTGCTGATAGCTCCGTCGAGTGTTCGGGCAGGTGAATGAGGTTGGAAAAAATAAATAAAAGCGGGTATCAAGGGATTTATAAAATGAGGCTCGAAATAAATTTCGGTTCTTACCGTTATCGAACACATCGCTGCTGGGAGCTGTAGGGGATGTTTTTGTCGATTCAAACGCTCGGCAGTCGCTTTTCGGATGTAAATTGTTATTTGGTCAATTTGAGACGGAATAATAATTTTCCTTTTTTAAATAACATTCTTTGATCGACAGGAATAGCTAGTTGATCTAACTGGCAATCTGTTTAATTAAATGTTTCGTCATTAACCTCGCCAATTATTTCGTCCAATCAGTCAAACATTCTTCTCGCCATCCCCATAATTTCGTCGACGCGAAAGATTTTTTTAAAATTATTTTTCGTGCATTTTCAATTAATTCGACTGGTGGTTGTTCGATTGATAATCACCATTCGCAAATAATACCTTGCGGCTTTTTCGCTACCCCACAAATAAACGGAAATAAATAAAAATAAACACACGAGGGATGGAAAATGACGATACCGGAGAGAGGAACGGTGAAAAATAAATTTTCTATAACGATCGTTTCATTATTGTTATTATTATTATTGTTATTATTGTCGCACAGCAGTTTGTTCACTCCGGCGGGCGGGACGTTAATATGCGTGGACATAAATTTTGCGAAATGACTCTGTGCCAGTGGGATCGTCATTAATCGTCATCGGGCGCGTTAATTAAAACGTTCGGACATCATTGCGTCGAGCCAGGGAGAGGAGTAGATGAAATCCTGCGGCGTTTACGCATGCACGATGTTCTCGCCCGTTCGGTACTCGTGCGGTGAAACTCGTCCAGCCATCAAGGTTCATTATCATAATGCGTAACGTTCTCGGCCGTTACGTGTGATAACCTAGAATCGCGGACGTGCGTACGAGGACATTATACGTCCTTAAACGTAAATATATCTGTGCGGAAATTAACACGCCCGGATGTTATTCCGGGAGGTTAATAGCTGCGATTATAGTACGCGCCGTATCACTTCCCTGGCAAGGCTCGTCGTTACTTTTTTTACTTCCGCAAAATCATTTTTTTATTCTTTTTTATGTAAAAAAAATCTATGAAAATGCTTTGAAGTATTTTTTTTTCGCACAGTCGTTCTGCGAAGATGAGAAACGGAAATGGGCTTTTCTTGAGTACACTACATTAATATTTTTCTTCGTAAATCGCACGAGGAGATAAAATCGAAGTTGAACGCTAATTAAAGTATTCGATAAAGGAAAGGTCTCAGGCGAGAGTGAATTTTTTTTAATTGGGGCGTGGATGGAACATTTAGCTTGTTACATAATTTCAATGGATATGTAGATGTGAAAATATAACGTAAAAAAATGTTTACGCAACGAATAAAATTTAGCTTGCAATGCCGGAGAGTGTTTCATCGATCAAGCAAAACTTATTAATTACATTTTTTTTTATAAATAAGTAAAGCAAAATATGAATACCAAACATTACTGAGTTGTACAATTTTAACTGATAAATCAACTCAAGGTTCGTTATCATACTTCGGGAAGGTTAATAGCTGCGTTTATTTGGGTCCGTATCGCTGTCCCTGGCAAGAGGCTCGTCATTATTTTTTTGTTTTGCTCCACAAAATCATTTAAAAAATTTTTTTATTGAGAAATCTATAAAATTCCTTTGATACTTTACTTTTCTTCGCAGCTTATTCTGCAAAGATGAGGAAGGGAAATGGGATTTCCTTGAGTAACCTTCATTAACGTTTGTCTTCGCTGAGCTCGCGAGGAAATAAAATATAAATAAAAATATTCTATAAAGGAAGGATCTCATCAGAGAGTGCACTTTTAAAAATTAATGAGTAAATGGAACTGCTTGTTAAAAAATTTCAATAGATTATATTTATTCGCAGAATGTTCAAGTTTAACTTAAAAAAAGTTTTAACAACAAGTAAAATTTAGTTTGCCCAACCGTGGGGTGTTTCATCGATCAAAGAAACTTTATTAATTACATTCCTCCGAATCTCGCGCGTAAAAAAAAAATGATTCTACCAACAAATCGACCAAATACGCAAAGTTCATCCGAGTAAAAAAAGAAAAAGAGAATCTGATCGTTCAGCGTGAATTAAATGAGAATGCCTTTCGCGATAATAAATTTATGTATTTTTAGGCCAACCCACGACCTCTTAATAAATCCCACCTTCCCGCTGAGTCCTGAATTAACGAGACGCGAATTAATTCAAACATGCAAAATATAAGGGCACTGAGTTTCGCACAGTGGGCGATACTTTCGATAGCGGCGAGACCAACCGCGGCGCTGGAAACGTCATGAGGGGTTTTCTCCTAGTTGGCTCTCTGTTGCCTCTCCCTCCGCCTCTCTCTCGCGGTCGCATGCGATCTTCGTACGATCGTAAAATCTAATTACCGAGCTTCTGGAGTCGGGCCTCGAGACGAATCGAGTTAATAGCCGTACCTACGCGTTTAACTCCCTCGAGCATATACATACACATGTGATATACTGCTTTCTATATATAGAAGAAAAAAAATCACAGTTAGTTCCTTGAGAGAAATTGGAGATAAACTTCTTTCACTCGATCCAAACACCCTAAAGTAAAATGAAAATAAAAACAAAAGTTAACCAAGAAAAATAAAAATAGTGAATGCTGAAGAAAAAAAAATCACAGTTAATTCCTCGAGAGAAACCGGATATAAACTTCTTGCACTCAATCCAAAAACTCTAAGGTAAAATGAGAATATAAACAAAAATAAAAATTTTAATAAAAATATGAACTGCAACAAAATGTATTCAATTTAAGGCCAACCCTTATATCGAGAAACTTCTTGTTTTTATTTTATTCAACATGTAAAAAAATTATTGTACCCATTTCGACGATTCTTGACTTTATTTTTTAAAAATGTCTTTATCTAGTGCAAGCCTTCTGAAGTGAAATGAAAAAGAGAAAAAGAAAATAAGGGTCTTGTAAATAAACCTGTACCTCGCGGGTATGACTCACGAAGAAATGTTATCGCTGATTTATAGCCGAAGCCCTCTTGCCGAGGAACCTCTTATTTCTGTTTTCATTCTATTTTTTTTTTTTTTTTTTTTTTTTTCATTTTTTTATCTATAGCAAAGTACGAACTCTTTTCATCTTTATCATCGTCGATTTATCTGTCTCTCTTTCGACCCTCGATCGATCCGGTGAGGATGTCTGCAGGTTTCTGTGGCCATTCACTGGGGACACACACACATACACAAATACCGCCCAGTACAGCTATCGACTCTATTCTCACGATGAGAAATACACTCCATCTGTATCTGGTCTCTCTCTTTGTTACAGGCGAAATTGGAAACGAAAGCGCTGAAAGCGAAGAGGCCCGGATTCACGGACGAACGGTACAACGAGACGAGCTATTACGTTGAGAATGGTTAGTACTATAATAATAGTCGCGGTGTGTGCGACGTACGAGGCTTTCCGTGTCAAACGAGCCAATTTTTCTCCAATTATTTAAAAAATACAAAATGCGTGAAATTGGCTCGTACATACTTGCAAGAATTGAAAAATAATAATTGCATAAAAAAAAACATAAAAATTTATTTTTCCTTTTTTTACCTCGATGGCTTTTCAGTAAAAAATCTACAGATGAATAATTTTTAGTATTCGTATTTCGCTTTACTTATTTATTCTAAAAAATTGAAAAAATATTGGCGATATATATAAAAGAAACTGTTCGTATTTTGTGAAAGTGGAAAAAATTTACACGGAATGTCCCGTATAGGAGTCGTGTATTCTACAGAGCGCGGTGTGTGTATGTGTCCTTTCAGATTTTTCGTTTGTCATCCATCGTTGTCGCTGTCCGTAGTCCGAGTTTTCCCTTTTAGTCCCTTTATCGCATTTTCTCGACTTTCCTACAAAAGGATTTTCCTTTCATCGGGCGACAGGGGCATCGATACCGCTTAGGTCGAAAACGAAACGGCGTTCCGCCGTCTTTTGTGAATGAACGAGGTTTCGAGTTTCAAGTTTATCGTCAACGGTCACCGCTCGAAGAAAGCCTATCGATCACTCGGTCACCTCCACGATCTTTCGGCGAAGATAAAGTGAGCGGTAAAAATTTAACGTCTCAATGGATCTCGTGTGTCGTATCACGGCTCTTGCGCCGTTCTAGAGCACGAACGGGGTAAATACCGGGTTGATAAAGACTCGTGTAAAAAAAGGGAGTATTTTACACGAGGTGTAAAGAAAAGAGGGCAATGAAAAAAGCAAAAAAAATAGAAAAGGAAGTCGATTTTATGCATTCGAGATAGCTGGTCACAGTTCAAGAAAATATAGTTACAGCAGTAATAATAATAATAATAATAATATTGATAATAGAATTGGAACATAATTAGGAATAATAGAGTTAGAACTTTTACAAAGCCCAAGTACTGCGACCGAGGCTTCAGATATATAAATAAATAAAATAAATGAAGTAAGTAAATAAACAGTAATAATAATTAAATTTTCCGAAAAATGTAAAATTTGCTTAACGTACGTTTTTTTGAACAATAAACTTGATAAATTTTGCGATCGCAAAAAGTACTGGTCTCGTGTCTGAAGTCGGCCCGATGCTCGAAAAATTCCTGGCAATCGTCGGACGATCGGAGGGGCGAGAAAGAAAAAAAGAAACATAGAACTCGAAACAAGTGCGCGAAAGGATCGTAGATAAAATAAATAAAGTCTCTAATCAGATCCCGAAACAGTGCAGCTCCGTGTGTCTCGCTTTCCGGGAGTGCTCGTTCACCGGTCCGTACACCCGCACACAAACGAGCTCTCGTTCCCCCGTTCGCTGTATCTTAGCCCAAGGAAACGCGAAACAGTGGCTTTGCACGTAAGAGAGCAGGACGCAGGGTCGAGCCAGGGCACCGCGATAACTCGCCCAATTGCCGTGCTCGTTGTGTGTGTTAACACACGGAGTCGCCCCGAACAGTGTCGGCACTCCCATTAACCAACTGCGCTCACTCCTATCCTCGTCTTGACACCCTCTTACCCCCCTCCCCCCTCCCAACCCTATCGTGGCTTGAAAACGCATTAGCCTAGATCAGCAGGAAAGAAAAAAAAAAAGAAAAAAAAAACAGCTAAAAGGCAAACGGTGGCATGGAGCGAGCATGTGGAGCAGCGAGGCACCGTTAAACAGACATAAATGTATCGACGTTGGTGGAGTTTCTCTGTTACAGAAGCTTATTAAACCCCGTTCGAGCGCGTCGGAGCTTTCCCGACGAGGATCGCTGGAAAACGACGAGACTTTCACGCGGGGACGCGTGGGCGACGAGAGTTGACGAGCCGTCAAGGAGTCGAGGGCAAAACAAGAGCGAAAAGAACGCCGGACAGCGGGAGGTTTACAGAAGTGATGGACGTTTCGCATTAGCGGAGATGAGAAAAGTTCGCTCCGCGGCTGAATGGCAGCGGTATCTGAACAGTCACGATTGCGACAATTCTTGTTAATAACGAGAAAAATTATAATTGGAAAAAGAGAAACATGAAAGAAATGAAGAAGAGGGATGAAAGCAATGCGGGAATTGATTAGGGGTGTGCATATAGGCCGGCCTGGCCGACGAAAATATCTTATCCAGCTAATGGATTTTATAGTTTAGCCGGCTATACTATTTTGGCCGGCTAATCCGTTTTAGTCGGATAATCCGTTTTAGCCAGCCAAGCTATATTTTTTCTTTTTTCGAAATGAACTGCAACGTATGCCGACGTATTTTTGCGTGCTGAACACGAATCCGCTGGCCTTTTTGGACTAAAGGACAATTCGGCATTACGGGGCTCCATTTAATGATGATGATGATAATAATAATGATAATAATAATAATAATAATAATAATAATAATAATAATAATAATAATAATAATAATAATAATAATAATAATAATAATAATAATAATAATAATAATAATAATAATAATAATAATAATAATAATACCGTAGGACCATTTTTTATCTCCGAAGTGCCGCAGCCTCTTCGACTCAAAGATGAGAGTAGCTCGAGTGTATCGGTAACGAAAAAAAAAAATACAATATCGAGGTCCGTTTATTGACTAGCGATGATTGTTGAGTACGCGAGAATGAATAACGAACTTCAAGCGAAGCGTCGGAAGGCACGGTGATCGAAGCCGGTTGTTCGAGAGAGGATATGGAATAGATGGAGTGCACGGAGCGAAGAGCGAAGAGAATGAGGTTGATATAATGGACGATAAGGGTCGTCTCGCCAGGCGAGAGGGATGGACGTACGTCGGACACGCGTGAGGCGGCGAGGTGGGCGGAGGGTACGAGAGAGGAGCAGCAGCCTGCGCCCGAAGACCGGCAAGCCCTAACTCGGCGTTCGATCGAACATTCAGAGCCGGCAGCCCAGTGAAATATCGGCATCCGATATCTCGGGCCTGCTCGTCGGTGCTCGCTGCCGGTGCTGCTCTACATTCGAATAATAGACTCTTGCACGGCTGACAACTACGGCGACGACGAGCGGCACGTAGCGCGCGAGGCGCCGCGGCAGGGCACGGATACCTACTCGAAACAAAGGCCTATTAATGCCACTCGACGGTTTCTGCCCCGCGCCCGACGGCTCGGTCTCGTCGTCGACGACTCGAGGACGGCCCGAGAGGATGAGGAGTCGCGATCACAGCGTCGGGGCTCAGCTCGAGCACGCGGGGAAGCTACGGTGTTATCTCCCTTTCGAGATAGCTTTGTGCAACGGATGCTTCGCGCGACGAGGTCGCGAATTCGCACTTGCAGAGCGAGTGGGGGGGAATATGGAACGGGCCGATATCGGAGAAAGCTTTAGTCACGGAGGTTCGAGGTTTTCAAGAAAAAGTAAGGGCATTTTTTATCGGTGAAAAGAGTCATATAAGAAATCCCATTCGACTGGTTGGTGCTGAGACCACGTGATGAAAATCCCCAGGAGGAGACATTGAAATTTGTTGGAGTTCAATTTTTTTCGAAGGGAGAAATTATCGAGCAGTCTTTTTTAGAGAACACTTCAACGAGATGCAAATTGTAAGGGTAAAAAAGCGCCTATCTTCGATATTTCAATTAGAAAAAACAAAACATCCATTTCTAATCGGAAATCGTGAAACGATCATAGGAACTGAATAAAGGGTTTCGGGTAAACGGAGCAGGTGAAAACTAAAACAAACTTACTTAAGTACTTAGATGTAAGTACGCGGTACGCGACGAAGCTCTTTTCCCCAGCAGTCCCCGGCAACAAAAAAACCTCCCGATATAGAAGAGGCAATGGGTCAAGAATTCTATCCGACAGAGGAACTTCGGCAGAGTTCTCGAGCCCTAAGTAACGTTCTACCCACGGAAATACGTGAAATACGAAGATGAGGCTTTAAATGTCCAAACGGCTGCGCGCCATCTTGAGGGTTTGATGTTTAGGATCGAAGTGTACCATTGCTTATCGGGCACGCAAGGTTGGCTCTGCGGGAGCGACGAGGTTTGATGTCGGCTTGTGCAGCGGGGGCAGGACGGATGGAAGAGCCATCGCGTTGGGCGGTGGTGGTTCGGGAGACTACGTGATTCAAATCTAGATCCGATCCCATCTGAGCTTTCCATCGTCCCTCTTCGCCCTCCACTGCCCGAGTCGAGAAGCCTCCGCTTCTGTTTTCTCCGCTCCACCTTCCCGCCAGCCCAGGCCGGGTGTTATCAAGCCCTGAAATCCCAGGGTCTCGGCGGTTTCGACTCAGCCGAGGGCCGAACCGACTCTTTCCGGGTAAGCGGGAAACTCGCGAAGAGCCAGAAATCACGACTCGGTTTAAGCGACTCCTTGCGGCTTCGCAAACGTGCCGCCGAAGCCTTCCGGCCAATCTTGGAATCGCTTTTGTCATCCGCCGCATAACCGATGTTACGTCGAAGATGGTACACCAAAAAGACAGGACCGTGAACTGAATATAACCTCTTTTAATACTTAATTTCGTTGGACTCGATTCATTTAACTTATTTCCGCTTATTTAATATCAGTTGGAGTCTTAGTAACATATGTTTTCTTTAGTCCACAATCCTTTGGTCCAAGAGTGAGGAAAAGTGTCTCATTTTCCAAAATTTTGTAAAAAAAACAAAAAAAAAACCAATATACATAAAATAATTAAATCAGGAAAAACAACAAATTTGTCTTGAACGCCTCTCGCCTGACGAGTGGGAAATTAAAAAAGTGGGTAACGATCGATAGATACGAAAACAAATTTGAAAACATTGCTGGCGAAGGAAAATTCCGGAGTAGATTTCTTATGTTTAAGCTCCACCATATTAATATATATGTATAATATATTTCGTCCCTTTTAAAGCGGAGTGGCCGTCTAGGGTCGTTGATACTCGCACGCGCGGGCGTCCGTGTTATTATATCTACGCTCGGCATCTATGTGTGTCGTACCGAGGCACAGGTTTCTAGAACAGGCCCATTAAGGCCATTGTGTGTCTGATGCCGACCTTTCGCGATTCCGGCTCTGCACTCGAGAGATCGAAGCTCGCGCGAGCTTTGCTTCGTGCCCGTTATTGCTCCACCTCCGCTTCGGAGCTCTCGTCCCTCTTCTCGTCCCGGTGCAGCAGTTAACTGCCGTCTCGTCTTTCCCTGTATCGCGAAATCACATCCGACGGCGCATCGAGACGCGCGTAATAACGTATCCTCGAGGAAAGTTTCCGCAATCCCTGGGGCGAACGACGCGGCGAACCCGTTGTTGAAAACTAAGACGAAGACCTAACGGCAACGGCCGAAACTGTTCGGTGAGAGTTAGAAATTTAGGTACAAGCGGCGATAGCTCCGAACTGTTTAGTTCCGATAGCTTCGAAGTAAGGGAGATCCGGCTACCCTGTGGTACGGAGAACCATCGGCAGTCAAGCTCGCGCCCACGTCCTTGATAAACAATTTACCATTTTTTTTACTTTTTAAAATTTTGGCGCTAAATGAATGTTGGAAAAAGTTCAAAAAAGTTACATAAATTTTAGCGATAAAAGTGACCTGATAATAGAAATCGGCTCGTAACATATGGAAATACATATGTATGGGATGAGATACGGATTTCCAAATTCCATGGCACATGCTATGAAAACCGAATTTTCGTAAAATTGTATATGGGATGGGATTCGGATTTCCGAATTCCGTTCCACGTGCTACAAAAACCGAGTTTTCGAGGGAGGTCAGCGTCACCGAAAATACGCTCTGCTGGAGGGGCGGGAGGCATGGAACAAACGGCGAAGCAAACGTATCCACAGTTCTCCAAAATATATATAAGATAATAGTAGAGACTGCAAATAGATAATTCAGATAATTTATAATAATTAAGATTTTCATTAAAATCAATAAAATTTTTATTGATATTTAATGCCTGCTGAACATTTCACTTAAGAGTCACGTTGTTGGGTGCAATAAAAAAATATTGATATTTTTCTTTTTAAATTAATTAAATACGGTTTTTTTTTGTCGATTATTGTATGCTCATAAATTATGGACAATTATGGACAATTGTATGCTCATAAATTGACCGCAAAACATGAAATTAACGGACACAAAAAAAAACGTGTCGCGAGACGTATCGGTTTCCGTCCGCCGGGAAAATCTAATCGCTTCTTTTCTTCTTCACTATTCTCCCTTTTCGCTCACCCTAGGGATAAGCAAACTCGAGCATCGTCCAGTTTAACATCGGCAGTCGGTGAAACAAATACTTTTGTATTTTGTTTTTTGTTTTTTTTTTCTTCTACACCATGTATATTTTCTTTCATTCCCTTGGCCCGCCCTCTCTCTCCCGTCTGACTCTTCCATTCCAGCACACTTCGAACTACCCTGTTTTTTTAATCCCTTTCCCTTCGGTCCTCGCCTGTGGCACACGCCCTCGACTTGCCATTCAGGGCGCCGGAGCGAAAGCCCCGGAGGCGACGCCCGAACAACGACATTGCGACTTTTTCCTCACCGCCAAATATTTACACACCTGGGAGCGAAGCTTTTTTTCAATGTAGTAACTTTCCATGTACTACGAATCCACACTTTGTAAACGGAAAAAAAAATGATATCGGTAGTGACCCGTATTGCCCCAATGTTTGTGCATTCGTATAATCCCAACAGCTTCTCGAGATCGGCATAAAAGGGGACTAAAAGGGCCACCGAGCGAGCGGTCGTTTTTACACCAGACGCCATTAAAGTTCTCAGCGCCGAATTCTTCCTTGGGAATTAGAATTCGAGGCACCGAGGCTCTCGACTCGATTCACCGATTTATTCGAGAAAATGTTCCATCGAAATTCTCCGCGAATTTTTTTCGGCAAGTGCTCCAGCGTGTGAAGAAAAAAAGGCCCGAGTTAGCGCGAGAGTTTGCGGCGCGGTGAGGGTGGAGGATTTCTCCTCGAGTTTCTCCCAGGGGTTGTTGCACGGCCGCGTCGTCGCGCGAACCAGTTATGATATTTCTCCCTGGTTATATATCCCTGAAACCCCGTCGACGTCGCTTGGGTGGAGTCTCGCGTCGCGTCGAGCCCGCGAGGAACTTGTCAAATCCCGTGTCAAATATTCAGCAGTCCCTCCTCGCCGGCTCGTATGAATTTCATAGTCAAGCACCGAGACCCACGTCTATGCGTTTCGCTATCGCGCGTTCAGTTCTCGCCTCTCGGTTATCCTCAGCGGCGGCTCGAATTTCCAGGGATGCTTGAGCCTCGGCCGGCTGCGGAGCGGGTGGTCGAAACTCCGGCGTCGAGATCCTAGAATCGGTGAATACGCTGCGAGACGACCGAACGATCAGAGAAGTGGATAAAGTCGCATAAACAGGCATTCGACTCTACTCCGTCGTGGCGGGCT
This sequence comes from Stenichneumon culpator, assembly GCA_964017025.1. Lineage (NCBI taxonomy): Eukaryota > Metazoa > Arthropoda > Insecta > Hymenoptera > Ichneumonidae > Stenichneumon > Stenichneumon culpator. The sequence continues at coordinate 9,415,491 of OZ024779.1, read as the reverse complement.
GCTGAAAATTTGAGCCACTGCGCGTGAGTCACCTTAACGGTATCAAAAACGAGAAAACTTTCTCCGAGAGCGTTCCTCATCGGCGCGACTTATTCGCGACTCAAAACTGAACAAACTTTACCTTTACAAATTTTCTCTAAGCCCCATAGTTCTCGAGTTACAAGGAGCGCAACAACTTAACCTAATTTCCAGCGTTCTCATTGGCTGAGAGCTTCGTCCCCCCGCAACTCGAGAACTACGCACCGTACGAACTGCTGCCAAGGGAAAAATTTGCTCAGTTTTTAACAGTGAGTGCGAATCTACGAGCGAATCTAGTTGTTCCGACAATTATCGAACGATGGTCGCTTGTCATTTACTTTTGTTGGAGCCGAAAGGTTATGTTTTTGTCTTGAGTGCTCAAACAGCTTATTCCCAAATAAAAAGAGCTATACATGCTTCCAGATCGAATTTCAAATTACATCCAACTAAAAGAATGGACGAAATTTCATCTCCAACTTTTTCATTTCAATTTCGCATCGTAAAAAAAAAAAAAAAAGAATTGTCCACTAATCGTAGTTTTTTCATTCGTGGCGTCCGCACAGTCCATTATTTGCCGGCCGTACTAACAACGAACTTTGTTCGATCCTTTGGCGGAAACTAAAAAAACGTGCATATTGCTCGTAACGGAAGCCGTGGCAATCGAGTATTTGTCACTGACAGGGAAAATGGCTTGAATTCACGGTATAATAAAGGAAAGTACCCTTGCAAAAAATGGGGTGATATGACCGACAAAAAAAAAAACTCCCCGTTGAGATATAAACGATTTCAGCTTCCGCGTCCCGGACGATACGCATCGTCGATGCGTATCGGAAAAACGTCTGTCACGATGATTGCCTCGCATCACCTTTGATGCGTGTTTACGCTCCGACTGTAGAGAGCATCACGCTTATAGACGAAATGGAAAAAGGAAGATAAATGTTGATTCCGTCGTAATATAGCGTCACATAATGACGCTCTAATGGAACAAACGGGAGGAATCCTTGGGGGGACGTCTGTGCGTAAGGATGAAAGGTATTTTCCGCTCCGTTGCTATTTTCAGACTTGATCGCCTTTTTCTCCGGTCGTTTTCCGTTTCCTTCTGGAACGTTGTTCAAAGTAGCGGAGGGTGGGGTAAAACGTAACCTGGGGGCAAAACGGACTTTCGTTGCCCACTGTTCGCTGGACAGAAGAAGAGTCTCATCTGAATGTCTCGGACAAGGGTCATTTTGTCCCCAGTGTTCCGTTCGTAAGGGTTCGGAAGATTACCCGGAGTAGTTCAGAGATCCGATATAGAGTAAACGAGAGACAGTTTGAGGGGGTTGAAACGCGCAGGATACACGTAGCTTTTCATCGGGAACTGGAGCTACGTAGTTGTTGCTTTACGGCCCGTAAAGCCACCATAGTTGGTGGCCATAAACGTCCTGCTCAACGGCAGTATCGGTAACGTGCGACCTCATCTCCTCTCTCGTCGCCGTTCTTCCGCATATCGGCTGCAAGGATCTCAACGAAGCTTCGCAACTAGCACAGCGACGTTGAAGAGAGATGTTCGGAAGGTGTGTAAGCCGTCGTGGGGATAACGATGATCGTTGTCTTAGGCGATCATCCCCTTCACCGGATTGAGCTTTTTTTTAGCCTCCATCTTCGAACCGAACCTGCGGCCAATTTCTCCGGAAATCCGTTGAACATCCTCGACCTGTTGCAAATAATGCCACCGGCTCTCGTTCCTCGGAGGCTCAAAGCATGGTGACCAGAGGTTGCGGGTAATCCTTGATTGGATCGCTGGGTGTACCGATGCGACAATAAACTGATCCGGAGTAAAAAAAATCTCGTTAGGCAGTGAAACGAGATTATGCCGTTCGGGAAACGAGATATACGCCGGAACGATCGACGAGTAGACGAGGCTCAAGCTTTTCCAATAAGGTACAAGGTATCGCCGTGCTTCGACATGGCTCGTCAGTGCTCCGAGTCTCGGGGCAAGGGGAGCACGAGCTTTCATGCGTACTCGATAGGAGAGCCGAGGCTTTAACGGCAATTAGTAGTGGTAATAGGTGCGTCGGGTATTACGGATAGAGGGAGCGTACAATTACCGCAGTCTGTACTTCGGTTGGTTCTTGGTCTCGCACAACTTACCTACCCTACCTACCCTACGCCGTCGTTCACAACGTCATCTCCTCTCACGTCACTCTCTCACGACACGCGGCCGTAATGAATTCTCCTTGAATCTCGGGCAAAGTCCGTAAGCTTCCGCGGTCTCGGAGAGAACTCGCCGCGATCTTGCATCGACGCGTCGGGCAAATGCGAGTGGTGAACCAAACGCACTTGAGACAGAGAGCGAGTCCTATCATCCGCAGGTCGAGAGATTACAGGTCACGGTGTCTCGAGAGAAATTCGAGGAGCTGGCAACTCCTTAAGTGGTTCTGCACCATCCGCTTTGCCCGACGTCGTAACGCGCCAGTATTTGGCGTCCGAGGAAGTGGGTGAACATTCAAAGTGTAAGGAAATGTAAAAAAAAACTGTAGGGTTCCATTCAGAGCACAATTCTGAGCAAACTTTGTATTTGGAGTAAAATTCTCCGGCGCATAGTTTCCGAGACGCTGAGAGTCAAAGTTTGAGCCAATCAGAACGCAGGAAAATCGGCTCATTGTTGCAACGTTCGTAACTCGAAAACTACAAATCCTATCAAAAATATTCTGAGGGAAAATGTCTTCAGTTTTCAACCGTGAACACGATAGCATAGTTTTTGGGAACGATTTTTTAGTGTTGACGAGTATTATGGGGTTATTCAAGTTATCGGGTATATCACATCAAACGATACAAGTCCGTATGTACGAGACTCTCACACGTTCTGCCTTTCTTCTTTCATTTTAAAAAATCTTTTCTTCTTTCTTTACCTTTGACTCTCATTCGCTCCCAGGGCCACGCGCCCGAGGACAGACGAATGAGAGGAGAACGAGGAAAGTGAGGAGAATGCGGGGGTGGAAATAGAGCGGTTGTACGAGAAGATACGGAGCGCGACGCATTGTCTCCTAAGTCCCTGAAGAGTCCTCTTCTCTCGACTCTGAATTCTCACACTATCGGCCACATTCTTTCCCACTCTCTCTCCAGATATACACTTTCTCTATTCCTCTTTTACTTGTCCCAGCACCGACATCGCTTTGGTATAACCATGTGCGCGGAAAAACTCGCGCTCGTCACGTTCCCACCCGACACTTAAGAATTCACCACCACCTACTACTATTCTATATACCTCATTCTCTCGTTCGTCTAAAACCCACCCCTATTTCCCCGACCCCTCCTCTCCCTCTTCTGGACGATTCTCGATTTCTATGAACGTTCGACGATACGCCACGCGGCCTACGGGTATTAAGGTGAAGGGCCGTTGACGGCGACAATGCAAGCAGCGCCAAAGAAAAGAGGGAAAAAAATGTTGAAGAGTTCCCGAATCGTCAGGACTATAGGAACTTTGGAGCACTTCTCTATCGATTTTCTAATTGCTCAAACACGAAGCTCGAGGTCAATAAATCTTAAGACTGAAGTCGTTTCAATGTTTCAGAACGTGTTCTCTCTTTTTTTTTTGCAGATTATAGCGTTTTGTTTTTTAAATTTTAATAATCCTCGCTTTATCCTAGCTAATTCAGATGCGTAGGATTTTGTGGATTTCGCAATTGACGGAATATCAACAAAATGTGTTTAAAAAAATTTGAAGAAAATTCATTAACGAACCATCAACCGTACTTTCTTTAATAGGGCATTGAAAAATGATTTACGAACGTCTGTACCTCTGTTGTAGCTGAGGGAGCAAAGCTATTAATTGATTAATTGATTTTCATTTTATCTCTCATCGACGATCTGGTATAAAAATTTTCTTAATTGTTTCTGTCGTTGCAGGTCTCCGCAAGGTTTACCCTTACTACTTCACTTTCACGACGTTCACGAAGGGTCGCTGGGTCGGTGAGAAGATTCTCGAGGTTTTCGCACGTGAATTCAGGGCTCATCCGGCCGAGGAGTACGAGAGATGCATCCGGGCCGGTACCCTCACCGTCAATTACCAGAGGGTTGACGTTGACTACAGACTACGGCACAACGATCTACTTGCCAATGTCGTGCACAGGTGAGCACTTTACGTTAAAAAAAGAATGAGCTCGCCTATGCAGCTCCAACTTGAGCTGGCTTATACATTTTTTAATTAACAAAAAGAAAGATTCCTCGAACAACGCGATGAAAAAAGCTTACATCGCCGAAGGGGAACGAATTTCCTCGACGAACGCAAAAAAGAAGAAAACAGCAAAAAAAAAAAAAGAGCAAAATCAACGGACGAAGAATTTTATGATTTTATCAACGGACAACGTCGAGACTCTTCGCGATGAGCTTTTCATCCGGTAAACGAGTAAAATAGATGCGAAGGTGGAAGAATGAAAAAAAAAAAAAATTGTCATGTCCGAGGCAGCACCGACACGGGAGGTTTAAGGGATTACCGAGCACAACGCTAGTTTAAGCCCGGAGGCTTCGAGCTTGCGAAACTGATAGTAGCAGTAGATTGCGCGAGCCCAAACCCCGAGAGCAGACAAAGACCCAGACGGCGAAAGTGTTGCTCTACGTGCCGCAAGCTCCGGCCGGAAGTGAGGAAAACAAAAGGTGAAATTCACTGGCTGAGGGGGGAGGGGATTTTTTTTGCCCGATCTTCAGGATTCTTCTTCTTATACTTTTCGCTTTTCCTCCGTCACTTCCGTCTCCGTATCTTACGGCTCCAGATCGAGCTCTCTCTCTCTCTCTCCGCAGACACACACATTCTTTCATTTTTTATTTTATTTTTCGCTCTCTCGTTTATTCCGTTTCTCTTGCTCGGTCAAACTGTTGCTTCCGCGACCGCTCGGTTCGCCACCGAGGAGAGAGAAGGAAAGGGATTCTGTGGTAGTGGCGCAAATGGAATGAATCGCGGCTGAGCGCCAGCGTTATATACGTCTGCTCCACTTCGACCACACGGCGAAGGGGGCGGGGGCGTCGGACCGAGCGCAGGTTCTTTCCCTGAAAAAAGAAACCGTAGCGAGTTATGAGAGAGCGACGAGAATGGAGAAAAATAAAAATAAATAAAAAATTGAAGAAGTCGAGGTCAGCGAGTGAGAAGGCTTTGCCGGAGATAAATAATTTATTAAGAAAAATGTTTTAGCTTTTTTTCATTTTTTAACATTTTTTCTTGGAAAGCGGGAAGTCTAGTGAATTGTAGAAGGGATTGCTTGTTTTTAGTAACGCATCCGCTGGGAGAGGCGTTAAAGTTTGAGGTTGAATCAAATCCGCGGATCGAGCGGAAACGTTGGTTAATTTTATAGAAAAGGGTCCGGATAGTCTTAGAGAGTGGATGAATCTTGAGGAAGGCTTGCCTCGCAATCGGTTCGTCAGACGGTATTTTTGTAAGGGACCTTTTTCTGGAATCATGGAACGCGTCCTCTGCACTATAAAAAAAATTATGAATTTTATGTACCGGACTGTACATGCAAAGAATGATAAATTTAATTTAATGCACAATTGGGATGAAAAATTGACTATACTTTTTAATTGAAATTGAAGTAAATTATTAAAGATAAAGTATTCCCAATGATTTTAATACACTAGACATTCATTTTTCATCACAATTATACATGAAAATTTAATATCGCAGTTTTTGCGTAAAAACTTCCAGTCCGGTACATTAAATTTCATACGAATTTGTTTTTACAGTGTGGCATAAGTGCACAGGAAGAAGAAGAAGAAAACCTTTTTTGTAGAGAGTGCAATTTTCTGCAAAAACGGTCCGGGACTTTTCTCGTCCGCCGAGCTGATTCGAAGAAAATTAACAGCACACGAAACGGATCGTTTGAAGTACAAAACGAATCGTGCTTATCCCGTGGATGACCGAAATTCCTCCGCCCTCACCTAATTTCTCTTTTCGGAAAAAAAAAAAATGCATAGAAGACGCTCGAGGATCCTCGACAGTGGTTATATCACAAAGCCAACAACAAAAGCATCCGCACTGTGCAAGAGCGTCTGGTAGCCTTGGCACCGATACCTCTCGTTCCCGTTACCACTGTACTCAAAACACTGGGGCCTCGTGTCTCTTGCATCCCCGTTTTGTTATTTCGTCGTGCAACAGCCGACGACGGCGCGCCTCGTTTCGAAAATGCGTGACGCAAAACCATGACCTTGCATTTTTATTTTATTTTTTAAATTGTAATTGTAATTGTAATTTATTTTACAGAATGACTCCTTTACACCGAAATTAGAAGTAGCCAATCGAAAACAGGAGGCATATAATATTTGAACACACACATAATACACAACGCAAGCATTTTATTTTTTATTTTTATTAAAGGAGCCATTCGGCCGTTCTGCGTATGCGCGAGTTATTAAAATTGTTATTTATAAGTTCGAGGCAGAGCGGCGAAATGATCACCACGTGCCTCGGAGGATGGACGAAAAGGACGCTGTTAAGGGCGCGACCGGTTAATGACCAGCGATAGATCCGCTCTCGCGTTAACGGGCTCCAGTCGTTAATCGCTCTAATAGCTTCCCATACACCATCATCCGGCTGCCGCGGCCGTTTGTATACCCACCGGTCTATAAACGTCATCGTAAATTCCCACTATTTTACGTCGAAGGTGTTGCAATAGCGTACATCCGCGTACAACGATCGCAAAGCCGTTTGAACTGCCGGACGAGTGGCCTCTTTTTACTATGTTTTGGGAATCTCGATGAAGAAATATATTGACCGATTATAGACGGCATTTTTCAGAAATTCGGACGCAAAGAGCTTTGACGATTTTACGCATTTGGCGATCAAGGGCTCGCAGAATTATAATTCTCGAGTATTTACAAAAAATATAAAATGTAAAACTCGTGCACTTGCTGTTGCTATGGACATTTCAGTTTTTTAAACATTTTATTCTATTTTATATGAATAAGAATGTAGTAACAGAAAGAGACCGAATTTTTCGTGAACATGCAAAGAATATTCATACGTGTAGATTTCCGTATTGAAAATTCCACCATTATCCGTATGCATCCCGTTCACATTTTGCGCGCGATTAATTTCGCCCGAATGAATCCGATTTTTAGCTTACTGCTCTGCCGGTCTCTGAAAATTAATACCTTTACCGTATACACTGATGCGAAATCTACGCTTCGGGTATTATATCCTCAAATAATCCATGAGGGAGCTTTACGTGTACCTTCCCGACGAAAAGTTCGATTCGATCACGATTTCGGTACTTCCTTTTGGTACATAAATAATTTTTTGAATCAAACTTATCAAACTTATGACAAACAAATGATTTGATCAAACTTATCGCTCTTAAGAAGATTGATTTCGCATTAAAATCAAGGAATCCATTTCATATTTGAAAGAAAAGTCTTTCATCATCAATTGAAAAATCATTGATTTTTTACCGATTCGTCGATAGATCGTCGTCATTATTGTTATTATGAAAAATGAATGTTTCGCTCCCTTGACCCGGATGTTCAATTTTTAACATTTCCCATCAGGAAACTACAAGAGATTCTTGCCGGATTTGACTTTTGGCTGGGAAAGTATGCGCGGAGGATCCTCAACGTGCAAATCCCCGGACGTACCTGGCGCGTTTGTAGTCGCGGCGGCAGCTCGTGTCTTGAGTCTCTCGTGAATGGATTACGCCGAAAATCGACGGTAGTAGAGGAAGAGGCACGAGATTAGCCGACAGCGAAATAGTTGGCAGATCTCGCGTTGGCTTTGTGTCCTATCCTCTAGCTCAATCCCCCCCCCCCCTTCGGTGGCTAGATCTTCGGATCCTCAAGGACCAAGAAACCCTCTCATCGTACGTATAGAAACATCCACAAGTGGGACGCGATGCTTTTGCCACGAAGATCCGCTGGTCGTTCGAATTATAAAGTTATAAATAGAAAAACGGTCGAGAATTGTTACGCGGACGCGTGGAAATGCAATTCTCGTTAGATTTTTCCTCTCGCCGTCCCCGTTATGCCGTTCAAGATATATAGAGGAGGGCATGGACGGCGGTGGAGATCCTTGGTTGTGATCCTTAACTCGAGATTGTTCGGTTAATTACCGTTTCTCGTGGATGCAAGATTATCGGCAGCGATACGTCTCACCGGGTGTCCAGATCGTTGCGTACGCTCGCGCGGATGGCCAGCGTCGGGCCAAGGTCGAATTCGATGTTGCCGGTACAGTAGAAACTCGGATAAGTTTTTTTTTTTGTAAACTGCATTAAATTCCAGCGCACGTGGCGAATTTCAGCCTGGAGGGTCATCCAACGATCGAATTTGATTTCAAGGTGATCACAGATGCATTCTGCAATGACTCCACTAGTTCAAATAAATTTTTGCACCTTCGCTTTCATCGGGGTATCGCTTGGCCCAGAATCAGCGTTCCCAGCTTGCTTCTAGTGAAATCGATACGCCAAGATGTGGGCAACACATTTGACCCAGTGAGATGCCGATTTAGCGAACGGTGTGACTATCGGGGGCTTTAGAAGGTAAATGGTCCGTGTCCGTCAGACCAATCTGTGCGGTAGACGTCTTCTAGGGTTAAAGAAACAGTTCAAGCAGGTCCGGTGAAGTTTGAAGTTCAACTTCAAAATTCACCGGAGCAAGTTTGAGCTTCATTAAATCAACGTCAATCTCCATAATATCAACTTCAAACTTCTTCAAATAAATTTAAAACTTTACCATATCAAGTTCTAACTTCAACAAAGTTCCAACTTCACCAAATAAATTTCTAACTTCACCAAATGAGGTTCTAACTTCATCAAATCACGTTCAGATTTTACCACATTAAATTCGAATTTCACAAACTCCAGTTCGAACACAGCCGATCACCTTGTCAGTAAGTGAATGGCATGATTTTTCCTGATCTCCTTGCTGTGTCTCTTCAATTGCTTTTACGGTCCAACTTATCCGTGTCGGTACTGTACACAAGGGGGATGATTAGTACAGGCTACTTTTGCCGGATGAAAAAAATACGACAGTAGTCTAAGCCTCCGATGCCGGTCGGCGGCGGGGTGAATGTTGTTTCTCATAAAAAAAAAGTAATAAAAAAGCAGAATCAGACAAACGACCCGATAACATAATAACGAGGTGCTGTCGCGTGCTGAGTTTCTGTTTCTGGAACTCGGAAGAACTAAAAGCTAGCGACTCGGCAGTTATTAGTGTGTCGACGGGAGCTCAAAGCTCGAACCGAGTTATCGATGATGACACCGGGGTAGCTTCGAGGGATTTATGAATGGCTCAGTTGTGTGATCTCTTTGAACAATTTATCTCGCGACGCACTGAGAGGATTTTGCCAGCTGTTGATAACGATCAAACAAAAATTTTCCTCGGAAACATACGGGATGCCCTAACGACGATAAGCTTCGGCGGAATAATGCCGAAATGCAATATCTCGACGAATATTGGAGAACGGCCAATCGACGGTCAAAACCGAATGACACACAGACCGGCGGAGATTACGGGCAGGAGCATAATATTTCATTTCTATTGGGTCAGCCGGGAAAGAAGAAAAAAATAACAGATATCGGAGCGACCCAAAAACTAATCGTTCCAAAAGCGGTCGATTTTTTCAATTGATGTGTTTTCTTAAATCTAAAATGGCACGAATTTTATCGGTACAAAATGTCAACGTTCAGGATTCACCATTAGAGATTGATTATTTTTTACATTAGAATCGATTTTAACGTATCGTCAACGTGGAATGACATCACATCGACGATAAGGAAACTTTGAAGATTCACTTTGTATTTTGCCTCTTTATTTGCAAATGTACATATTTCTTTGCACGATGGAGTAGACACAAAAAAAAACACATTAACTTTATCGAAACTTTTTTTTTTTATCGGGACAAGAGAATCGATATTCTGCTATCGCCTCTCAGGATTTCCGGGCCAAGGTCTTCAGGAAGTTGCCGAAGACTCGAGAGAGACTGAAAGTTTCTCGATGTTGAACGTGTGCACGCGAACGGCTAGAATCCACCTCGGCCGAGGGCTCGGAAGTAGAATCGTACGGGACAGGCGCTAGACGCGATAACGAGGTAACGAAAATTGTGTTGAACATGTAACGTACATGGGACGGAAGAAATTGCAATTTACACAGGTAACGTACACACCGCATGTACCGAAACTCATGTTCCGGCAAATATGCTTTCCCCGTGAGTGTCTTCGAGCACACTCGAGAAAATGCTCCACAAGAACAAGAGGCACGTACGAGAGAAAGCTCTCCCCTCCGCTTTAGTGAACGATGAACTAGAACGTCCCCGCGAGTTGGGAACTTAGACAGTGGGCAATTAAAAGTTTCCTGCACCTCGTTACGTAACGTTTGGCAAAGAAACAAAAAAAAGGCAACGAAAAGTTTATTGCAGAAATCATCAACAAAACTGAGTAGTTTTGCTAAAAATAATAATAATAATAATCTTTATTCATCATAATTGAGGCGAATATTTTTTACACTTTTCTTCGCATTTTCCAACAATCCGCTGCTTATTTTAGTTGGGGACGAAAAAAAATATTTTCCCGCGATTTACGAAGAATAATGTCTCGAGTCTCGTTTTTACACTTTGCACACCTGTTCGTGAGACAGGTACGCGGGACGCTACTTGATCGTCCCGATCGGCGGTACAACCGAGTGCAAAGTTTTCTCATCGCTCTTACGCAACGAGAGCCAGGCAACGCACGCGCTCCGTCTTCCTGTAGATAAACGACCACGGAGACCATCGATCAAATCTTTATTTTCATCGTTTCGTAATAGTCCTCTCCCGGCGCGAATGATAATCTCCTCCGAGTGTCCTTCGATAACGAATAAACCCAGGTGAGATTCTGCCATAACCGGAAAAAACGACACATCGCTAGCTTCCCACTGGCAGTACGTCAAAACGCCAAGTCGGTCCTACTCCGGCCGGCGTCGGTAGCCAGAGCGAAGCCGACGGTCTCTCGAGCACTAAAAAGCACTGGATAATGCTATTACGACACTGCAATTTTAAACTGCTCCGGTTCGTCACTTCCGGTCAGAAAGTTACATTTTCAAACCGGAACTGACGGATAACCAGTATAAAGTCACTTCCGGTTGAGGACCGAGATTTTCAAACCGGAAATGACGTCACAACGAAATTTAAAAAAGAATCTGCGTGACGTCACTTCGCTTGAGAACTGAGATTTTGAAACCGGAAGTGACTTTACAGAGAAAATTTGTTATTTTTCTCTGGAATGTATTTCGAATGCAGTCAGTGACATGAACGTGTGAATTAAGAAATATAGAAAAGTGGGTAAGGGAACGTGCTTGATACATCTCAAATGTATTTGAACTGCAACAAGGCTTCATGATCTTCGAATAATATTCGCAGACTATGAATCTACGGAATGGAGCACCGCTCGGAGAAAAAAAAATGGTTGGGACAGCAAACATTTTGTTACCATAACTGATTTACCTGATTAACATAGGGACAACAAAATATTTTGCTGTGGCAGCAAATATTTTGCCGTGGCAACAAATATTTTGCCGTAGCAGCCAAATATTTTTGGTACCGGAACAATAAATTATTAACGATCTGCATTTTGTTAGAAAAACAGAACTATTTTTCTCGCTGCGGCTCCAGTACCGTACCCGGTACAGGCGCTGCGACATCGTTTTTCCTCGTAACGATATGTTGGGTCCGACTCGATACCGGGACCGGGCGGGTACCGGCCCGAGCGCCGGGCCAGTACAAGATCCCTCATAAATCTTACCTGGGTAACATTTGTTATGCTGCAAAATTCCTGTTCAAGCGTCGCTGTAAAAACCATCCTCGATGTCTTCCTCGCCTCTTACTTTCTGTGTCAGCTTTTTATTATCTGACAATTTTTATTTCATATTATAGAGCAAGCGCGCTTCCCCTGCCCTCTTCCCCAAAAAAATGAATCCAGGAAACGGTATTCTGCCCGTCTCCCTAACGATTTTCCTCTCAGCTGACCCTCGTTTCCCCATCCGATCTTCGTCTCAATAAAGCCCCTATATAGCCAATTTACATCCAAACTATATGCATATATATATACACACATATATGTACAGACGGTATAGCTACAGAAGAGTGTCCCGGTCTCGTTGATGAGTCTGACGTGAAGGGCCGCTGAAGTACATGTACCCTCCGAACCTGTTCGCGGCTGTTTCGGCACCGCTTCCACCGTTGCTCATATCCCTCGTGCTGATGGTAATAGCAGTACCGAGTGGAGCCCATCCGCCCTCCGCTCGCAGGGAGAGGGTGCTCGATTCCCGGCTCGGATCCCGAGTCTGGCAACGCCGGTACCACCGACGCAGGGAATTGGTTACGATAACCCAATTAGCCAGGGCCAACGCCGACGTGCATGCAACTGCGATTGCCGTTGCCGCTTCCATCCTACCGAAATCGCACTCGTATACCCGGCGTAACGTCAGCGTCAACGCGCAAAACTTCTCCATCCTCTCCCATCCTCGCCCGGTAATCTCGAACAAAAGCTGCTCCGGCGAACTCTTCCTCGCGGTATCCGCAAAACTACCCCCCGGACTCTCCCCGCGCCCGGCCACGGAACCGTCACAAGCCAGGTACGAATGAAAGCCCATCGGAAATCGTCGTCGCTCCTCCGCTCAATCTTCCTCATCCTCGCCACAGAGTCCTCATCTCGGCGTTCTCGTTTCTCCAAATGCTGTTTCGAGTATCGCGTGTCACACGGGGGAATGGGATGCCGGAGCGGAGGGGCATAAATAGGGGAGAGCCGGGCAAAATGGCACAGCGGGGCAAAATGGGATGATAGATAGATAGATAGATAGATTTCTTTATTGGGTACTGAGTCCTCATCTCGGCGTTCTCGTTTCTCTAAATGCTGTTTCGAGTATCGTGTGTCACACGGAGGAATGAGGCGCCGGAGCGGAAAGGTTAAAATAGGGTAATGCAGGGCAAAATGGGATAATAGATAGATAGATAAATAGATTTCTTTATTGGGTACTGAGATAACTCCCCTAAGTACCAAGCAATACACTTAGCGACGAGGTAAAGCTGGATAGTGAGACGACAAAAGGCAATTTTCTAATAACTTTTGAATGGTGGCGATGGTCCGTGGGATAAAACGGGGCTGAAAATCCGGATGTATCGTTGGGACAAAATGGGCCATCCTAAAATCATTGGAAAATTGCGTTTTACACTCACTGTCCCGTTTTGGCCCCACTGTCCCATTTTACCTCGCTTTCTCTTAAAGCTGGGTGGAGTGAGATGTGCGGAAGGGGTTGTCACGATGGCCGGGTAAAAGATGCGCGCGTACGCCACCCTCGAGTCCCTCAGTGTCATTCTTCCCGTCGTCCTGAATATGGTTCGTTTGGCTGGAAAAGTACGAGTAGCGTACCTGGATTGAACGCTGTACAACGAGAAAAGTATCCACTCCGAGATTATAGCGTACACGTGCAGTTAGGTTACCAGTTACGTTTTGTAGCCGTGTTTTCTCTCGGTTGTAGTATCCATTCGATATCCGGCGGGACGGCGCATCCAATGAAATGGGGGAATATGGAGAATGGAGCTCGGGTGGGTTGGGGAAAAAAAAATTAAAAATACGAGCTGTATGTAAACGAGGGTTCGGTGGGAAAAAAACTAGAATTTGGTGTGTTCAACGGAGTGGAGTGAATTTGAAGGGTTGCGGGACAGATCGATGGAGTTTCCATTTCCTTTTTTTCTTGTTTTCTCCCGACGAGAGGAAACAATGTAAATTTGCTTCTGCTGCTCGTCGGGGTATGAGAAATTTCGAGGTTTGTGACGAAATGGATCAAGTTTAGTTTCCTTTTTTTTTTAGCATGGGCCAAAATGAATTCTTTTTTTTTTACGGCTGCGAATATCCAAGTGTTCATATAAAATAAATTCGTCGATATCGAGAAGCATTTAAAAAAATTATAAATATTAGAACGTGATAATTGGACTTTTTCTTACCTTTTATTTTGGGTCAATAGTGTCTTCATAGGAAGGCTTCTTTTCGCTGTCCTCGACTTTTTTCCTTTCTTGGTAATACCGAGATGTTCGGAGACGCTCCCCGGAGGGTGCACGACGAGTGGTTTTTGAAAAGGGGTAAATGGCCGAAAGGAAAGCGCATACGCAGCGGGAAAGTCGAGAGTGGAGTGCAGAACACGAGACTCCCTCGTGAGTATTGCAATGCACCATGGTACTTGCTTACTGCTGCCTGGGTCCATTTATAGCAAAAAGGGAGCGAAGGGCAGAGAACATTTTTCTCCCCGCCCTTCGAGGGAAAAAAAGTAGAACCCCCTCGATGCAGCACTCCGTCCCGGGCTTCACCGACTAATGGTACTAAAACGCAAATGGTCGAAGGCTTCCTTTGCAATCCTCCGGCATTCAACGGGTCCCTTTTCATATTCGTTTCATTAATGCGAAAAAAAAAATTCTCTGCCATTTGTCGACCAATGCTTTCACGCAGTATTTAAATTTCGCCGACAAAATTTTCGAAAATATTTAATTATCACATATCACCGTACGGTATTTTTTTTTATAAATAAAAGTAAAATAAACAGTAAAAAACCATTCCGAAAAAAAGTTCAATGGTTAGCACACTATTATCGGGGATGTTGGAAATATCGCTATAAATGTTTTCATTTATTTTTTATTCCAATATAAAAATGCCAGTAGTTTCTCTTTTATCCCGAAAATATCTCCCATAAAAATGTATTCTTGTTTATTTTCCTCTTAAATTTCAATGATTCTCTCGTCCAAATTGAAAGGTCGAAAAAAGCCCTCGTAAAGGCAGTGGGTAGCGGAAGGCTGTAATTTGCTAGACGGGCAAAATTCAGGGCATAACACCTGCGTGCCGTCCATGCTCTCGACGTGCGAAGGTAGGAATCCCGCGAGCTATAGAGGCCGGACGACAGAATGATTTATTAACATTGGTAGAGCCAGAGCCACCCTCTATCTTGGCTATACTGTGCTCGCTTCGTGATTGTATCGAAAACGATCTTGCGTCTGCGGTTCATCCGAAGGGTCAGAAACATTGTGCGTTTCTACACTATATATATATATATATATATATATATAGATTAAACACATCCCCTCCGTCTTGTCCCTCGACGTAATAATGCTCGTCCTCGGAAGATAGGAGCCTTTCATGCTGTGGCACGAAATCGCGTGCCGAACCACCGACGCAGCGGCCTGTCGAGGATTCTGGGTTACGCAACGCACCTGCAACGTTGAAATTCAAGCGATCCCATTTGCCCCCTTTGTCCTGGCACCACCCTCGACTCCGAGCCCTGGATGTACAAGTATAACTAGCTCGCTCGTAGAACATGTATACGACAAGCATGCCGTGTTGTACCTCAACATGTCCCGCCGGGAATCGATCCGGGACCTCCGCTTGCTGTAATTTCGCGCGAGAACTGGAATATTAATTAGACTAGTGGATTAATCAGGGGAGTAGAATCCACCGGCTCGAAGTCCGCAGCGTTTTATATGCAACGCCTAACAATTTTTTTCTTCAGAATTTTTTTTATTTTGTTTTTTTTTTATCGTATTATTCTACATTCGGAATTTTAGCCGAACGTAAAAACGTAACAAAAATACCGCAAAATAATTAATCCAGTTTGTGGGCCAGCACGAAAGTTGAAAAAATAAATATTAATTGATTATAAATTATTTGTTACAATTATGAAAATTAGCTGGTAAATTGTATGTAAATTTTGGAAGATTTTCCAAAATTCGAAGGCTCCTGATTTATTCTTCTTTTTTTTGGCCTCGCAAAAGTGCCGAACCCTCGAGGTTTCGCCGCGACCCTTCGAGAGCTTTATCCGGTGAAAATACATAGTCCCATTTGCCCGCTTAGCTACCGAACTCGGCGAACTCTCGCGAGAGATACACGTGTACCACGTGCGCAAAAGTTGTTCCCGCTGGTAGCGAGACACGCGCTCGGCTTCTGTAATCCTGCGAAAGCCTCGAGCGAGACCCGGATGAAGAGCAAAAGGAGAGACAAAAAAATGGAGGATACGGTTGTACCGTGCAATTTTTGCTAAAAAAAAGTAACCCTCTCGCTTCGTTGATCGCTGTGCCCCTGACACGGGTTCCGTGCTGTATATATATATATATATATATATATATTAATTTAAACTTGTGGACATAAATATAGATATTTCGCCGGAAGTGTAGAGTTTTACGTACGTAGTTCCAGGAGGCATGTCGGCGGGAGCTTTGTTACGAGTTTATTCGTCGTTTTGTATCTTTATGCGAGGCAGGAGCGGGGCAAAACGGACCAGTGTCCTCCATTTCATACGAGAACCACATTTTTCAAGTTCCTAGAAAAAAAGGAATTGGTTAGGGTGGTCCGTTTCGCCCCGCCGTTTCCTATCTGCGCCAGCCAGACTGTAGGATGGCCGGATATCGTCATGTGCGTGCGTGTGTGTGCGAAATTTTTTTTTTACGCGGCTTTCGCGTGTTTTTAATATTAAAGCCAGACTCGTTTGCCGAGCAAAGTAGCAAATTCCCTCCATATACACTTTTTCCCTTCTCTCCTCGCGTGACGCTATCTATCCAATTTTTTCCGCGGCGACGTCGACGGTTCCGCCGTGACCGGATAATACCTATATTCCGTCTGCAGAAATTAACCCTCTGCTGGCCAATTTAACGTATTCGCCACGTCGGCTTAAGGGTTATTTTTTTACGAAATATCTTTCTCAATTTTAATACAAAAATTTTGAAAAAATACGAACAGTCGCAACGTCTCTCAAAGAAAAACAAAAAATGTACGCGAAAAGCAAATAATTTTTATTCGAACTCCCGAACGGATAAATGACCGTAGGAGTTATAAATATCGGCTCTATCGACCTCAACATTTAATACCACATGATTCCTTAAAAAGTAAAAAAAAAAAGGTTTTTTTTTCATTTTTCCATGATTTTTGAATAATCTTCTAATGACCGAAAATAATGGATCTTTGTGTATAATTAGTGACGTCACTTTTCGAGTATAAAAACAATGCAATCAATCTACATCGCTTCCAAAATAGACAAATTCATTACGGAGTCAATCAATCACTCCGAATAATTCGATATTCATTTATAAACGTTGTTACCGGACGTGAATAGACGAAGTACGATATCCGGTAGCTTTTCGTTGCGCCGAACTATTAATCCCAGCAGCTCAGATATAATTTCCGTCCGGCGTTGCAGCGGCAGTTACTAACTGCTCCGCCGTTCCGTATTCTCCCAATGGAAAACCGTTCGTTAAATCCTACTAATCTAATATACCGTCGAATCGATAGGCCAATTTGCTAATTTAATTTACCAATCGGGTAATACCGATATTAATTAGCCGAGGCTCCTCTCCGGCAAGGCTGCAGTATGCACTCCGGTGCACTCGTGGCGAACGCAACGGGACCGTTCCGGGTCCTCTCACCCTTCGAGTATGTATATTAGGTAATAATGTGTTTATACACCCTCGACACCGAGTGATTATTACCGCGCGGATCCACCGTTAACCCTCGCGGCCGTCGTATTTTATTTATTCGACCCCTTTCTTTTTTTTTTACGCCGCTCCGATATTGCGCATGCGCAATGCATACATTTCATTATTCCAGTGCATATAGGCAAACTTCAACTGTCTTTATACTACATAGTTGGAACTATGTCAGCTATTCGTGCACAGGCCATTCCTCGTCAACATGATCGCTCCATTTGTATTTCTTCCTCGCGAGGGAAGAAATAAAAATAATAAGTTTCATGATATTAATAATAAAACAATTTTCATGACCCAAACAATAAATTTCAGATTTTTGCATTAGAATGCTCAAAATTTTGCGAGACGTTGAAAAATCACTTATTTTCTTTTATGTATCTGCACGAAACGGCCCATATAACTGGAATCAAGCGAATCCATGTAAATACCTTTTCATGAATAAAATATAATAACTCTTTGAAGTTGTGATCAATAAATTCAGCTGACCGACATGGGTGTGGGTCAAACCGTTTAGAGAACTCTTCGCAGTTACACACATATTTTCATAAAAAAAACTATTGTGATTTATAGTGGACACATCCATGTGAGTTACTTCACCTACGTACGTGTCACAGCGGTGAATACGATAAAAGTAAGAAGGAAAAAAAAGATAGCGCCACATTGGTTATAACACTTTATCGTATTACATAGTAAAATAGACACGTGTACACGTTAGCTTGGCACTCACGCTGTCCGTGGTATGAAGACTTTGTAACTCTGTTTTATAATCAAACAAGTAACAACGAGAGAAACCAAAAGCAAAGAAAAATTGAAGGTATAAATATTATCGAATATGTGAAAAAATGCATAAAAATTAAATTTCACGTTTTCGAGCGTATTGAATCCTACAAAAAAAAAGTAACAACAATAACGTGGATAAAAATTGATCTCGTTCAATTATTTTATCTCTTTTATCTAAAACTATTTAATCAACTTTGTACATGTACATTTGTGAGTGTATCTGTTCATTTTTATTTTTTCGTGTGAATGTCATCGCGTTTATTCGTTTTGCGCGTTATCGAATGTGCGTCTGTGTGATTGAAACGTACGATTGAATCGAATGGTTAAAGGACAAAGCCACGTTAAGCTGGTTACGATTGGTGTGTTGCAGACACGAGGTGCCTGTCACCTCGGAGCCGATCACGGTGATACACATGGACGAGGACGTCGTCGTGGTCAACAAGCCCGCCTCCATCCCTGTAAGTGGTGTACTGCCAGGACTGTACTGCCAAATGTGTATCTCTGTCTCATTCTCGTTATTGTGCAACGCGCTTAACAAATCGATATCATTGTCATCGAGCTAAATCTCCTCTCCTCCGCATGACCGAAAAAATGCTCGCTGCATTAACCTACCGAAATATGCTCGCTGGTCGGCTCGATTCTTAAACAATGCTTAAACAATCTTGAAGATGAAGTGAAACACGTTCTCTGTCGCTCTCTCTTGCTCCACCGTAAGACCAATGCCCGTATCTCTCTTGCACTCCCGGCTCCGTCACGTGACTTTCACTTCACCTTAAGGCCGCATGCGATATCGCGGTCGGTAACAAAAACTCTAATTAATTCCTTCTAACCAACCCGACCATAGGCGTTCGAAAGCAAATTGTTGTGTGAGCCTGCATTGATATCCACTTCATGTAAGCATTTGCTTTTGACTGGAAATGGTCGGCACGCGTGGAAAAAAATCAATTATAGTTTCCATTACCGACCGAGCCCGGGTTGAAAGGGAGAAAGTATTTTACGTGCCCTTAATCATTCCATTTGTCGAACTTAATCACCTTGGATCTTTAACCCTTTGCATGTTGGAAAAAAAACTTCCTGGTTCGTTTCTGGATGAAGAACGACGAACGAGGTGGTTCTTCGGAGCGCAAAACGTGGGATACAAGCATGAAATTGTATCGCGACTTTTTGGGCTCTAATTTAAATATGAAATTTGAATAGTATGACTAATTCTATTATAATAAATTCTCAAGATGATCCATGAACATCCGCTCGATTTTGAGAATCTATTGATTTCCAAACGGTCACCTGCCAATGGCACCACGATAGTTCTAGACCATGTTAAATATTTTTCTCACTGTTTACGATTCTGGAAAGATTAGAATATTTGCATTCGCATTAGAATCAAGAATCCATCATTTCCGATTTCACAATATCAGTTTTCGACCGAAAGTGATGTCATACCGGGAGGATATCATTTTTCGGTCGGAAAATGTGATTTGCGGGCCGTAAGTGACATATTTCTGTTGTGACGGCATTTGCGGTAAAAAAAAAAGATTTTCATACCGGAAGTGATGTAATTCAGGTTATGAGGTCACTTCCGGTCAAAAGTTAAGATTTGAAATCCGGAGGTGACATTTTTCCGCTATATTTGTCGGTGCGAAGCGCCCAGTCGCTATTAAAGAATTACCGACGACACTACAAACTAGAAAAGTTTCCGATATTTCAACACGTTATTATCTTGGAGAGGCGCTGCAAAGTGGAGAATCATCAAAGACGGACTTAGATAAGAGTCGCCGTTCCGACTGAATTTATTTTTCCACTAAATATCGCGTACAGTAGAATTGCTAATTACGACGGGAGAGAGATAAACAAAAATAGAGTCACTCCCGGAAAAAGCGAAAAGCAAGAGAGAGAGACGCGTCTGAGCGTCAGACTCGCGGAAAATTATCGTGGAGATCCGTGGAAGCGACATTCCACGGGCTCGCCCGAGATATTTCCATATTCATGCTCTCCCTCGTCGCGGCGAGACTGTTGGTGGTAAAAAAAATGAACGACCGACGTAAGTGAAAAAGAACTAAAGAAAGATTAAAAAAAACATCGCCGGAGTCCTAGTGGCAAAGATATTGATGACAAAAATAAATTTCGAAGAAATCTATAAATTCGTAAGTGCTTCGTCAAAAATTAATTATAAATAGAGTTTAAGGGTGTCGAATTCAAGGCGATGGGCACAACTGTAGAGTCATTAACCGGGATGGCAAATAAAAAAAAATCGATTGTCGGTGTGAGAAGTAAAAAGGTCGATGAATAAAGTAGAATGAAATATTTATATCGCCCATTACAATGTAACCGGTAGAGGGGTGGTAAGCGCTCTCGTACTTTTGCAATCGAGTTGACGGGGACGACGAGGGAGAGGAAGAGGATGACTTTTCAGCATCGTTTGCGACTGTAACCTACGGCATATTTATCGTCGCCGTCTCTCACCCTCGGCATTCCCGACATAGTTGATCTGGTATTTATTAACCGCAACGGGAACACGAACGGGACATGGATTCGGAAAGGAGGGTGGAGAATAAAAATCGCTGGCTCAAGTCCAACCGGTGAGCCGGATCGCTCTCGCGATTCATCGGTCGATTCTTATGGCAATACTATAAATTTTTTATTTTATTTTATCTTTCGAAATTCGTTACGCCTCACGTTTTCGAACGCTAAACCAATTTGTAGATCGATTTAGACACGAAAGAAGATTTTTTTTATCGATTTCTTTTTGTCCCACAGTTATCTGCTCAAGTATTTTTTTTCTTTTTTTTATTTAAAATATCTATTTTTTTAATAGAGAAGAACGCAGTCACGAGCCAAAGAAAATAATGGACTGTCGACATACATCAATTGACGCCGAAGCCTTTCGACATCAATTTGCGAAAAGAAAAAGAAATCCTCGTATATCTGCGAAGCTGCAGGATTTATCGGAGGGAACTTTTACTACCCCGTCATATCGAAAGTTGAACCATGTACTGTGAATATCGAGTTTTCTCTCTTTGGTATACTTTCGAAGCTTTTCATTCATGAAATCGCATATCTCGAAGCATGCGGCACGCGCGAGACTCAACTATGTTTCACTTTTTCACTCTCAACTCCCTTCCTCCGAAGTTACGATTTTTTATAGGACGATGCGGAACACTCTGGAGCGTGTATAGTCACCGAGCGTATATATTCGCGCGTACTCAGGAGAAGAATAAATTTTGCTTGGCGGGAAAAATAATCTTTATCGTCGATGGTCGATAATAATTCATTTTTGCTTCCTCATAGAGGAAGCTTTGTGATGGTGAAAAAAAAAATTTTCGAGATTTTAATGAAAACGTGTTCAGAATGTTCCAAAACATCGAAAAATCACATTTAGAAAAAATGTCCGGATGTATGTGTGTGTGTGTGTGTGTGTGTGTGTGTGTGTGTGTGTGTGTGTGTGAATCAGACGCGAAAAATTCAAATGGCTATATCTCGGGTACGCCTCCACCGATCAGGCTGAAATTTTGCACACAGATTGTGTGGTTAATAGTCAATGTTTCTGCCAAATTTCATCCAAAAATGTTCAGTTGTTTTTTTTGTACGCCATTTTTAATTTCTTCGAAAAAGTCTGTGCGCACCGTAGCGCTCGCAATTTTTTAGCTATCGGGCTACAAACGCGTACACAGATGGAATATGATCACCCGATGATCCCATTAAAATTTCAAGAAAATCGATCGAGCCGTTTAAATTTTATGTCATTTTGAATTTTTTGAATTTCATGAAATTTTTTTTTTTTTCAAGACGCATTTTTCCGTATTAAATATTGATCTATGAATAAAAAAAAGTGTCAGATTCGTGATCAGCGTGAAAAAATACTTTTAATACAATCCCGGAGTGACGGCTAACGAAAAAGTTTATTGGGCATTTTTATAGCTAAAATTTCAAAAAAGAGTGATTTTGGGTATTTTCAAACAGCAATTTCTTTGCTTCCCGATGAATACTCTATGATACTCTATGTATTTTTTCGTCTGGAGTACAGATTCGACAGCCGTTTTGACCAAAAGCGTAAGGTTGGTTTTTAACCTGAGTCGGCCATCAGTTTTGCTTAAAATTTAAATACGACGTTGATATTGAAAAAGCTGAAAATTGAAATTTTCATATCGCTTCCTCATAAAAGTTGAAAGTTGTAAGTTGAAATTTTTATATCACTTTCTCATAATGGCCCTTTATTCGCAAAGCTTCCTCTATGAGGAAGCCAAAAATATAGTAAATGCTTTCTCATAGAAGGAGCTTTGCGAATAAAGGGCCATTATGAGAAAGTGATATAAAAATTTCAACTTACAACTTTCAACTTTTATGAGGAAGCGATATGAAAATTTCAATTTTCAGCTTTTTTTTATATCGTGCAACAGGATATCGAGCGTCTGTGGCTCAAGAGAAATTTATCCCTCTTTATCGAGGGTAATTCAGTAACAAAAGGAAATGAATTTGCGTTGCAGCTTAGATAATACTTTAATTATTTCGAACAACAAACAAACAAAAAACTACCTTAAAGTCCAGTTTCTTTGATAGATGAAAAAAAAAAAAATTCTCAAATTTTCATTACTTTAAAAAGATTTCGGATCTTATTATTCTAGATTTTAGATAAAGTATAAATACAAAACAAGTAGGGACAATTTTCACTTTGACACTGAAAAAAATTTGTATGAAATTTAATGTACTGGTTCTGGAAATTTTGTTGCATAAAGTGGTGTATCAAAATTAATGTACTGTTCATAAAAAAAAGTTTAGAAACACTCTACTTTTAATAGCTTACTTTAATTTTACTATACAAGTACTTCAATGCTGCTTCCGAATTGTACATTCAATTTAATGTACCAGGTTAGGCCTAAAAACTTCTCAACCGATACATTGAATTTACAATTATTTTAAGAGGGTAATTATAGTCACAACCAGACTCCTCACCCTTTCGTAAAAAAAAAATATCCATTTCTACGGAATTATGGAGTGACGGACGACCCTCCGATAAATTAGTGTCTCGTAAGAGCGGATATTTCGTGCGAGGCTGCTGAATTTGCTAAATCGCGTGGCATCGGTCAGATCGTGTTGCCCCGAAACTAACTAGGATGCATAAATGTACTCTCGGAGGTTCGCTCCGTCTGACCGATGCGGTGCTGGACTACTGCCGCAGCTGCTACCAGGCCGTCACGATTTACGAGTTTCTTCTTCCTGTTTACCCTAGACACGCGGTCGAACGATCGGTGGGCTATGGTATTCGCGCTCGCACGCCGGTGTATAACGGTAGTGTTAAAACACACGCATACACACACGAGCTAGTTGAGCCAACAAAGCGTGGACGACTTTGGAGAGGATTCTATTATCTTTCAAGCTCGTTTTGTCTCCTACGAGAATGAGAGTTCGCTGGTCGAGCATCGGTGCCACGACCACGACATTTACTGACAGAATTAAAAAATTTCACTGCTGCAGTGATTGTAGAAAAATTATTGTTTTTCTTTTTCCAATGAATCTTGCAATTACAATAAAAATTTGATCAAGTTTCTCAAAAATCCGAAATAATTCATGCGTCGTGTACCAGTTGTGAAGAAGACTTTCAAATTTTTTTCACAATTTTCTGCGACCTATTTATAGCACGAAACTGGATAGAGCGAATGAACCTTGCATGTTTCCTCAGAAATTGACAAAGTCTATTTTTTTTTCTACTAAATGTCCTGGAGCTCTGAGTTTCGCCTACAAATCGCCGAATCATCGCTTCATCGAAGTCTCGACGATAGTCGATCGTTGCTTTCATGAAGATGTGTTTTAAGGCTCCAAACAGTATTTATCGAAACATTTACCGATTGTTTGCAGGTCCATCCGTGTGGTCGTTATCGCCACAACACGGTCGTATTTATTCTGGCCAAGGAATACAATTTGAAGAATCTTCGCACCATACATAGGCTCGACAGGCTCACCAGTGGAATATTGCTCTTCGGCAGAACTCCGAAGAAAGCCAGGCAGATGGAGCATCAAATTCGAAACCGCCAGGTCAGTATAAAAAAAAAACCCAAAAATTCCAAAATCAAAAACAATAATTTCGACACATTGGAGTAACCCCCCTGACAGTAAAATCGTAATTTTTTTATTCCAACTTTCATTCACAATAATAAAGGAAGTCTATCGGACCAACGATCTGATCTCCGAAATGTTTATTTTCCAGGTCCACAAGCAGTACGTTTGCCGCGTGGAGGGTGAATTCCCCGAGGAGGAAGTGGTCTGCAACGAGCCGATCGAGGTGGTGTCCTACAAGATCGGTGTCTGCAAGGTGTCCGAGAAGGGCAAAGACTGCGTGACGCGTTTCAAGCGTCTGAGCTGGAATGGAAAGTCCTCGGTGGTTCTGTGCAAGCCACAGACCGGTAGGATGCATCAGATCCGTGTGCATCTTCAGTACCTTGGCTACCCGGTGGTGAATGACCCTCTCTACAACCACGTGGTCTTCGGGCCGGAGAAAGGCAAGGGCGGAAACATCGGGAAGACCGACGAGGAGCTCGTCAAGGATCTGATCGGTATTCACAACGCCGAGAACTGGCTCGGAATGGACGGCGACTCTGAGATGAGTCTTTTCAAGCCGAAGCTGGATCTGGAGGATCGCGTCTCAAATTCGAGCAACGACAAGGAGGGCTCGCCGTCCTCGACGCCCGGACCCATAGACGAGGAACAGCAGCAAACACCGCAGCTGCAGCAGCAACAGCAAGAGCAAAAAGTTCAGCTCCAGCCGCAGTCCCAGGAGCAGCAACAGCCGGCGCCCCAACAAATCGCCGCCGCCCTCAAAGTCACCGTCGGCACTCAAACAGGCTCCGAACCACCGGACTCGAACTTCGCAAACGAAAAAGTCACCGTCGATTCTCACTGTTACGAGTGCAAGGTCAAGTACAGAGATCCGAAGCCGTCGGATCTCGTCATGTATCTTCACGCGTGGCGCTACTGCGGACCCGGCTGGGAGTACGAGACACCACTTCCGGCGTGGGCATCGAGCGACTGGACGGGCGACGAGGATCGATAGTCGTGGAAAATTTATATATTTTTCACATTCGCTAACGCTGCTACTGATGCTGATGCTACTTCTTCTGCTGCTGCTGCTCGGCATCGTCGACGCGATTATGAAAAAAAGAAAGGAAAGCATATAAGAAAAAAATACAACAAAAATTTAATGAAAAGAAAAAAACAACGTAAAAAAAAGAAAGATTTTCGTAATACGTGATTAAACGAGAGAAGCTGCAGATACCGGTAACAACGCCGCACCATCATCAATCACCAACCCTTTTTGATATCCTACCCCGTGCCTTCCATCATCCGTTTGCGAGCTATGCTCGGGGGATTGGTGATAAGCCCCCCGGCAACCTCCTGTTTACGATTACCTGATATTTGAGGGGATTAGAGGGAAGATTTGTGTTTTTTTTAAATTTTTTTATTGAGCGGAAGAGAAGAATACGAGATGCGAAATTGCCGTTTGAATTTGGCGAAGCAGCGGTTTTTTGTTTTAGCCTTTGTAAACAAATTTTGTCGGTCGTAAATTGTTTGGAGGGTCTCGAATAAAATATCCAAAAAAGTTGTAAAAAAAAAAACAATTTTGGCAAAAATTCATAGAGATGTATCGAAGCTGTAGTTTTTCTTCTGCGGCGCGAGAAAGCTTTCAAAGCGGCCTGTAGCAGCTTCCGGTCCCGGAATCGTGGGACCAATCACCCGCGCTTCGTAGAATTTCTTCTCTTTCCACAATCGCGTCTCCTCGAACACGCGATCGTTTCCCAAAAAAAAATTTGCAAAATTACCAAGAGGTATTGCAAAAATATTAATCCAACGCTGAAGCCATCGGTGTCCGTTGGTTTTTATTATTGCATTCAATGTCTGTGATTCCATTACAAAAAAAAAGTATCTGCATGTCTGCGATAAGCAAAAAAAAAATTTGTATAAATTGGCCAACGTTAATACGATCGCGTGCACGCCGAGACGCCCTCGAGTCCAGCAGGTAGCGTAATCCGACGTGTATTAGGACGAATTGCAATAGAAGAAACGTCTATTTTTATAGGCCGATATATACAGGATACGTGTATAAAAGAAAAAAAGGGCGGCGCGAGTGGCCCCAGTCGGAACAGGAGCTTTCCAACAATCAGCACGATCGGTCGTGTGGCCAAGTGGAGAAAAAAACCAATATCCTACACCCGCCCGGTCGTGCCAAACGAGCGAGCATCAGCGAGCTTTAATCATATCGTAAAAAACAAAACATTAAGTAAATAAACAAACAAAAAAAAGAAAAGAATAAGCAAAAGGTACCTTCGATGTCGGGCAAAGGGCGTCGACGACGGTGGAAGAAAAACCGGATGTCTGGCTTAATATTCGAGGATAGCGGAAGTAAAGCACCGCCGTCGATCGTCGGCCTGCTTATAGAAATTTGTCTTATATTTTTTCCTCGTAACCGGGAAGAAAAAAAAATCAACAAAAAAAAAATTCGCGTTCGAAATCCGAAGATCGTTGAAGAATTTATTTTACTACGCAAGCCTGGGCGATCGACGCCGATTTAGAGTTTCGATTAAAACGACGACGATCGCCATGGCTTTGGGGACGAGAGCGTGTGATTATTCTCGAGTCTGGGGAGAGTCGCATTTCCTCGAGGCTCGACGACAGAATTTGTCCCCCTTAACATTTCGCGCTCGTATCCCAACTGGCCTTAGCGGGCGCGCGATTTTCTCTCAACGTCGAATCCATTGTAATAGACAGAGAGTCGGAGAGAGCGATGTATTGCGAAGAAGTGGGAAACGGCGGAAAGCTTTAGACGATCGATATTGAGGGAGTTAACGAGTAAGAAATACGACGACGGACGGAAGAACAAAGTCGTAACAACGGACCTATCATAAAAGACAGTTTGTGCGCTTACTAACGAGAAAAATAAATAAATAAAAAATAACATAAAAAACAAAAAAAAAAGAATCCTTGCAACGAGAGGCTGCGTATTCCCGACGTACACCCTCGTGCGCGTTTCATGTAACCGCTACCCCCTTTACTTCTATTTAAGTAAAAAAAAAAAGATAAAACAAAAAAAAATGAATAACGATATTTGAAAGAAAGAAAAAAATGAAGAAAATTACAAAAAAAAGTAAAAGAAGAAATGAAAAACGCAAAAAAGACAGTCCCGATTTAGTGGCACAAAAGACGACAAATCTGTCTGTAAATCATGCGAGCGCTTTTGTATATATTATATATATTGTATACGCACACATTGTACCGTTTAATTGAAAAAAAACCAACAACAAAAAGAAGAATAAAGAAAAAAAAAGTATATAAATAAATAAAAAGCCGACATATTATCGTATGGATAGCGTTACGAATCGTTAGAGTTCGTGATAATAAATCTCTTGTATAATGAACGAATAAATGCTAATTATCGTTCGGTAAAAAAAAAGTGCCGCAAGTTTCATCCACCTCTGTCCCAACGATTTGGGTAATCTAATAGCTTTTTCGATAGCCTATAATTTTCACAGAATGTTTTCTTTTCTTTTTCAATTGATATACAATCTTCACAAGAATTCAGCCCATCGATACGAAAGGTGTCATATACTTGTCTACAATATTTACATACACGCGTGCTTTCAATTTACAGAATTAATCGCACAAATCCGCGAACAACAAAAGCCGCGTTACGTTTCGACGATGAAGATTTATCACGGTGATAAATTGAGCGTGCGGGTGTCGTTAACCCAGAAAGAGGATCAATCGTACTATGAATTTTTCAGTGGCCCGTAATTCTACAGTCGTAAGGCGAACGTTGTAATTTACTGTAGTAGCGACGAATAATCTAGGCAGGTCTGGGCTGCTGTTGCCTGCAGCTGCACCGCTGCTGTTGCAATTCGAGTCTCAATTTTCCTCGGTACTAAAACGTTGCTCGAGGTAGAGCTCCGATCCACGGCAACGTCTCATCAGCCGTAGGGGAATAATAAATGACCTGTAATTATTTGATTCGTGGTTTAAACCGAGCCGCTTGTAGTTTCCTTGCTGTGGACGCTAACGACCCTTGACATCGGAGGTATTTGAGACTCCTTCCAAGATTATATTCTCCGAAGCTGAAAAGATTTATCATCGGTGACGAAGCCTTTTAGGATATTTTCAGCATGTTTGATTAGATCGAACTACGGTTAATTTCATATTCAGGTTCATTTTTTTTAACTATCAAAAAGATTGAGAGAAAAATTCTCGAACATTAAAAATCATTAAAGGTTGTTTATTGACAAAACTCCCGACTGTCAGGAATCGTGGATATATCATTAATATAGTAAAGAATTACGAATCAATCTACGACGGGCAAAGATTTCTATCATACATATTCTTTTTCTTGTTTCTTTTTTTTTGACAATAAATACATTAACGACGACTGCATGGGATAGAGAGGGAAGGTCGAACGTTCACCGAGCATCTCGTTATTTTTCCGTTGGTAAGGAAGGGGAGCGAGAAAAAAAAATTCATTCATGTATACCGTTTTACTAATAGTGCTCAATTGGCTACTGCGACCGAACCGCTCTTGTACTTCTGGATTCTCTCTTCGATGACGGGTCTGAAATGGCGAATGAGTCCTTGCACCGGCCACGCCGCACCGTCGGCCAGAGCGCAGATGGTGTGCAGCTCGATCTGTTTCGTGAGCTCCCAGAGCATGTCTATCTCGTGTACCTCCGCGTTACCCTCGACAAATCTGGGCAGAAGAAAATTTCGAAAAAATTTCCAAGTGGAAGCTGAATAGAGATTTAAAAAAATCGCGTACAAAAAAAAACTGAACATTTTTTAATGAATTTTGAATAAACATTGACTATCAACGACGAACATGTGTAGGAAATTTCAGCTCGATCAGTCGAGGCATTCTCGAGTTATAACGATTTGAACACATCGGGTCATTTTTTCTAAAAGTGATTTTTCGATGTTTTCGAATATTCTTAACACGTTTTCATTAAAACCTCGACATTTTTTTTATCACCAAAACAAAGCCTCCTCTATGAAGAAGCGAAATAATGATAATCATTTCGAACTCCAACTCACCGACACATTATTTTGTACATCCAGCTGATTCCCTCGCGGCAAGGAGTGCACTGGCCGCACGACTCGTGCTTGTAGAAACTTATGAGCCGGGCGATCGCTTTAATCACGTCGGTTTGCTTGTTCATCACGATGAGAGCGGCCGTGCCGAAAGAGCTCTGCACCCTGACAAGATCATCGAAGTCCAGAAGTACGGTATCGCAAACGCTGCAATAATAATAATGGTCACGAACAAGATATCACCTACGCTTGGATTTTAAACAAAAATTGGACTTAGAAGAAAAAAAAGTCCGTACCTCTTTGGAATGATAGGCGTTGACGAGCCACCGGGGATAACTCCGAGAAGATTATCCCAGCCCCCGATAACGCCACCGGCGTGCCTGTCGATGAGTTCCTTCAGCGGTATCGACATCTCTTCCTCGACGGTGCAAGGTTTGTTCACGTGTCCCGAGATGTTGTAGAGCTTCGTGCCGCTGTTACGCGGTCGGCCAAAAGAGGCGAACCACGTTCCACCGCGACGACAGATAGTCTAAATCAATAGAAATAAAATAAATAAATAAATTACATAAAATAATATCAAATTCAGGCTGAACTAAAGTCTCTCTTTTCCCAGGCGGCAGAAGGCTTCAGAAATTCGATAGCTTCGGTAAAGAAAATTACTTATGTCGTTTTTTTAGTCGAATTTCCAAAAAAAATTGTAAGAGCTGGAGAAAATTAAAAAGGTATTTTTGGAAAAATGGAAAGTGTCACAAAATCCCGACCCCTCGTCCGATCGTTACCATTGCAGTAGCGAAAATTGTTCGATGTTAGTCTACTTCTGTATAAAATTTCAGCCCGATAACTCAAGATCTACGAAAGCTGCGGCGTGAAAACACTTTTTGCGAAAAATACAAAATCTTATAAAATCTAAACGAATGTCTCGATCATTGCGTAAATTGTATCAAACAGAGGCAAACTGCTCTACTTGCATGCCAAATTTCTGCCGATTGATAAGCCGTTCTTGAGTTACAGACTGTTTCATTTTACATTCCTCACACATCCATCGAGAAATTTTGGCTAAATGTGATTTTTCGACGTTTTGAACATTCTGAAAACCTTCGCATGAAAGTCTCGAAAAAAAAAAAACTCGAGAAAATAATCTTGAAAATGTTCGTACCGGAGATACAGCGACGGTCTCAACGTTGGTAACGGTGGTGGGACATCCGAAGAGTCCGACGTCGGCGGGGAAAGGTGGTTTCAATCTCGGCTTTCCCTGTTTTCCTTCTATCGACTCGATGAGGGCGGTCTCCTCGCCGCAAATGTACGCCCCGGCGCCGCGCTGGACGAATATATCGAAATTGTATCCCGATCCGCAGGCGTTCTTTCCAATGAGACCGGCCTGATAAGCCTCCGCTATCGCGACCTGTACGTTCGACGCCTCGTTGTAAAATTCGCCGCGAATGTATATGTAAGCGGCGCACGCGCCCATCGCTCGTCCGGCGATCAGACAACCCTCGATTAGCTTGTGAGGATCGTGACGCAAAATTTCGCGATCCTTGCACGTTCCCGGCTCACCCTCGTCGGCGTTTATCACAAGATACTTCGGCCTGCCGTCCGACGGCTTGTTCATGAATGACCACTTCATTCCCGACGGAAATCCAGCTCCGCCTCGTCCTCTCAGACCCGAAACCTTCACCTCGTTGATTATCCAGTCCGTACCCTTGTCCAGGATCTCCTTTGTCTTGTACCAGTCGCCGCGCTTCAGCGCCCCCTTCAGCCTCCAGTCATGTCGGCCATACAGGTTTGTGAATATTCTGTCCGCGTCCGCCAACGGTCCGCCGACTTTCTGTAAAATAAATTTTAAGACATTTAACAATGCGTTAGCTATACAAGTGACTTATTCTTTTATCCAAAAAGTTGATACAGTTGGGGACCCTGATTTGCAAGGATCGTTAATTAAGTTAAAAAACGAATATTAAGTAAACAAACTAATCATAAGTAAAAAAAACTAAAAGAGTCACCGGCAAGTCTCATGCTAGTGGTCAAAACAATGTCTGCATTGTAAGCTTAAGAGTTTTTAACTTTTTTTTACTTTCATGAATCATTATTTGGGAGCTCTAATATCTAGGATTTATTATATACTGATTGTGAAGGAGAAATCTATGAAAGTAATAAATTATCAATTGAATAAACAATAAAAATTAAATAAAATAAATTGAAGTTTCTTTAAGTGAATGTATGTTGATGACATTTTAATAATCATATCAGAATATCGTTTCTGTGTCTATATATAGAAAGGAAATTCCTCAGTGTTATTACAATGTTATAGCTGCTAGGTTAGGTTAGGCTACAAGTTGTACTATGCGATGAAAGTGTTCGAGTGCTTATCTCAGACCCTCCCTGTGGGTACCCGAGTTGACTTGCAGGAGATGCAAATTGTATTTGCTAATATTGACACAGATTCACATACATGTATGAAACATTGCAATTGATTGTGAACCTTACGTGCAAATAAACTTGAAACTTGAAACTCATGGATGTACAATACTTTCCGGAATTGCGGAAATTAAATTTTTTCAATATTTCTTTCACTGCGCAGCAGTTGGGATGATTTTTTTTTTTCAGTAAATGTCAAATTGGAGCGAAGTGTCGGAATATAATTAGATTGTGACCCGAGAGCCGATCGCATCGATTCGCACCGCGACGATTATTGTCTAATGTTGAAAATACAAAATTAGCGAAATTGTTTACCTTCCCTTCGGGGGCGGCATCGGCGAAACTTCTCGCCTGCTGGGTGCTCAAGACCTGTCCAAGGAGACCTTTAAATCGATTTATCCGATTAATTACATAACCTTGTACTCGACGATTGCGAAGTGTCGTGCAATTGTTTACCGGGATCGCGCTAACGGTGAAAAAAAACAATCGACAAACTTGGGGGAGATTGTGAGAGATTGACGAAAAGATTGGGATTGTTTTTTGTTTTGGAAAAACACTGTTAACTTACCTAATGGTCCCCTTGGAATCTGGACACAGCGAGCGATGACACCAGCCATCTTGATCACTAAGAACCGATTGTGCGCATCTGAAGTTTATTTTGGCTGGTTGCAGCGTGCATTTTTTGAACTCAGTGTATGCACGACAGATGGCGACTGATGAGATTTTCGAGCCACGGATAGAACGGCTGATGATACGAAATACTTCTAATTTTAAACAAACGCTTTCCGGTTCTGTGTACTATATCCTGTAATCGACAATCTCATACTTCGCATGTTCGCGATTCACTTTTGGCATTTTTTTTTCGTTGTTTTTGATTTTTTATAAATTACTGTCACCATTGTTTCTCAGTCGTACCCTATGTTCCTTAATTCATTCGCCATTTACCGAGTTTCCACCGTGAGTGAGATCGGGCCGAGATTTACGCTGAACTAGTAGAAAAATTGTAGTAGACTCAAAATCCACTTATAGGAATGGCTGTTGACTAGAAAGTTTCGAATTAACTAGAATTTTGCCACTAGTTCAGACTCGTTTCAGTCGGTTCTCAGTCCCGGTGGAAACTCAGTAATTGTCACTGACTGCATTCGAGATAAATTCTAGATAAAACATTTTTCACGTCGCTTCCGGTCCGGAAAACTCATTTTTCAACCGGAAGTGACGTTTCCCCTAGGTGATGTCGTTTCCGGTCGATCTATCTATCTATCTATATTCTCGAAATTGCGGCTTTCATGTAAATGGGAGTGGAATTCGAAAATCCCATAACACTCCCATCTTCTTATTATCTTATATATATTTTGGAAAACTGAATTTCCATATAGTATAGTGGATTATAAGGAGGCATAGTGTTTCTCCTGCCAAGTTATTTTTTAGCGCAAATGAATTTTGACTGAGAGTACATACCCTACAAATGTAATAACGTAGGTGTCGTACGAAACGTGATAGCCGTTCAAGTCGGATAGCTTGAAACGGGTAAGTTCTTGGCGATCATAAAGTAGCCCGATGGCGTCATCTAACGTGTATAAGCGGCGTCCTTATGGTTTCCTAAAATCTGGTAACTATTTGGCGTAGATCAACTTTGGCGAAGATCAATTCGACGGAGATCCTACCCTACCTCGGGGTTGTTCCGTGTTCATTTAATATACCGCCACTTGGGCCTCCGTGCTGCATCGGAGTTCCGAGTTAACGCCAGCGAGTATGGGGCGCCAACGTGAAACGTGGAACCTGCGCCCGTCCTGCCACTCGCTCGTCTCTCCGGCAGTAAATATTTATAAGGATAGAAAAACCTCCAACAGTGTCCTCGAAAATTGCCCCGAGTGATCGTTCGACAATCTCGAACATATTGTTCGTAAAACAATTCCTTGACACTTCGAAAAAAAAAAAAGACAAAAAGAATCAAAAATAAAATGCCACCCAGACGAAAGAACGGCGGGCTGCTTGCGAGGGTTAACTTTCCGCTCTACACCCTTCAGATGCTGACTAGCAGGCACATTCTGGTCGGCGGTGGCGGAGGTTCGTCCAAAACTGGCGTCGCAAATGGATTCGTAAGTTTTGCTATGAAATTCGTCAATTTTAATTATTAAAAAAAAATTCTCTAACCTCTCGGTCGACCCTTGAACCCCGACCGTGAATCAGTTGTTTTTAATGTCTCGGATGTCGTCGCAGGAAATCTTCGAACTTTCGCACAACGGCATGCATTTTGTTGCGGAAGAAGTGACCAGACACGAGACTGGCCCGAGTGTCGTGATGAACTGCGCGTCTTTCACAGACGGCAGGAAAACCTGGCTGGTGGCTGGACAGGAGAGTCACTGTCAGCTCTACAACGTCACAACCAAAGTCGTCACTTTGGAGAACGGCGAGATCCTCAGGGCCAACAGTGTCAACAGCAGGGATGGCCTCAGGCAGAGGCGGAAGAGCGAAAGGGCGGAGGAACAGTCGACTCAAGCCAGAGAAAAAATTGAAGAGATCAAAGACAACAATTCCAATGTCAAATGCAAAAAACTCCAACTTGTCGTCAAGCCTGCCGATAGCATACAGACAGACTTTGGGTGAGGATCGTTGTATTCATATTTTTCTATTTGTTCAATTTTTACCGTCCAAAAGCCAAATTTGCATTTTACCATGGACTATGATAATTGTTATTTTCTTTTTTTTTATTTGTAGAATTTTTGTTTTTTTTTTTAGCTTTCCATTGGTAGTAAATAAAAGTATTTTATTGTATTTTATTACAGAAATGATCTCATAAATTTGTGAATATTATGAATATCTGTAATTTTGTTGCCTTAATCGGGCCAGGTAGATTTCGCTAAAAGACTGAGATTTTCAATTATTGCAGAAACCAACATTGTCAATTATTGGCTGTGATGAAATATCAATAGTTCAATTTATCGAGCAGGGAAAAAAATTAAGTGCAACATTTTATTTTCAGTGAGCAGGAGGCGCTGCAGAGAATAGTGCGAGTGAGCCCGAGCGGAAAGTTCATGGCGACAGGCGGAACGGACGGCCACATAAGATTGTGGAGATTTCCGCAGCTGACGTTGGTCCACGATATCGAGGCGCACGGGAAAGAGATCGACGACATGGATTTCAGTCCGGACGGCCAAACACTTGCGACAATCGCGAAGGACGGTCGAGCCTTTCTCTGGAACGTCGTCGCGGGCACCAAAGACAAGGAGCTCTCGTGGACCCCGCCGAACGGTGGAAAATACATGTACAAAAGGCTGCGTTTCAAGAGGCCCGAGGACAAACGCTCCAAGACTCAATTGTTCACGCTGTCGAACGCTGTCGTCAGTAAAAATCCAAGTTTCCTGCAACTTTGGGACACGGACATGGGAGCCATTACGAAAGCAGCCTCGTTCAAGGAAACCCTCTCGGCTATGGCGGTCTCGGACGATGGAAAATTCGTCGCTGTGGGAACGATGTTTTCCGGCAGCGTCGATATCTTCGTCGCTTTCAGTTTGCAACGAGCGTTGCACGTCCCCGGTGCTCACAGCATGTTCGTCACTGGCCTCGAGTTCCTACCGACGAACCTCGACGGTCCGGCAATCACGAGCAACACGGAGGCCGCCGTTGTCAGTATATCCGTCGACAATAGAATTTGCGTACACAGCATTCCATTCAGACGTAAGTTTAGAAACTTTCGTTTTTTAATCATCTTACCTTCTACCTTGCTATAATTTCTGTTATTTTCTTTTCCACTTAATATCTTATATGCTTATATAATTTTATATTCTTTTCATATTGTTTTTTTTTATTTGTAATTATTTGTGGTTTCTAAGAAATTAATGCACTGGTGGTTGTGACTATCTGTCATGGTTTTGTACGTTATTGCACTGCGGTCTTAGAAAATATGAAGAATACATTAATAATAAAGATTAAGTTAAATAATACATTAAGAATAAACTAATCTATCTATCTACCTAGGTATATAATTTTCTTTTTTTACGAGTATAAGATTGTGATCGTTTGATAATTTGTTTCAGACACACTGCCGTTCTGGTTGGTCATCATCTTCATAGTCCTGAGCATATGCGGTGCTTTCGTGCTGTGCAGTTACATGGGCATATGACCCGAGAACACGATCCTCGATATAGTTAATGTGCGGGCGATTGCTCCCAGGATCTATTATTCCGTTGCTTAGCCGGGTAGGTCGTGACCGGTGTTTTTTTCTCCCGCACGTTCGACACGAGTGTCTCGGGATAAATTGCGGTGACGAAGATAACGAGAAGATTCCGTGAAACGAGACGTTTTGATAAAACGTTTCGCGTGTTAACAAAAAGAGAGCACTCGGCGTGAGTATGCAAAAATTGTAAATAGGCATTTGTATTGAATTTATATTATTTGTCGATGGCCGCGAGAGAGATGCGACTCGGAAAAATCGAAGATCCGATCGATCGAACGTTGGACAGTGTCCACGCAATCGCCTGATCGGCATTTTTTATCACGTAAAGACACTGCGGCACACTACGCGCATTTATCGTTGTCGAGCTAAATGTCCCGCTCGTTGACCATCGAAATTCATTTAATAAAAATGCTTCCCCCATTTTCGTATAGTGCAGAATTGCTTTCTACTTTAATTTTTGATTCTTTTGTAGTGGCCCAAAGTTTTATCTTTGACCAGTGTTTATTTTTTACATAGAGACTCTGACTAATTAAAAAATGGAACAGACAACACAATAAATTGATAAAATAATTAAGTGACAGACAAATTTGATTTCAACTCGAGGTTTCGATGAGCGGGACATCGAGTTTTTCCGTGTATTTGATTGATTGCGTATGTTTTGGTCGATAAAATATACTGTATATTATAATTATATTATATATATATACGTGTTGCTCACGGTATCCAGAGCCAGAGAAACGAATGGAACTTGAACCGGTACTGATGTTATACATAATTCAATTGCAGCAATTATTTAATTTTTAATATATTAACAAGAGAATACCGAGGATGTTTTGGTTTAGATGGTAAATCGTACGAGAGCTATTGGTTTTTTTCGCCGTGTGAAACAGGACTAAGCGATAAAATGAGATTTTTCCAAAGTTTTTCAAATTCCAATATTCGCTCGAAGCGTTCTGTAAAATTGGTGTTGAGTCAGTCAGTCGCTAAAAAAATTGTCCATTATTCAGTAGACGCACAGTGAGCATAGTTTGTTAAGGCAATGTATCGAACGAAATTCGCTGCAGATGCGTTTGCCCCTTCGATGTAAATCGTGATATTAATTGGGAAAACGGATTGCAGTAAAAAATCCAAAAAAATTCTCAAACTTTCGTATTGATCGTCCGAGCACTTCGTGCGAATTTGATATTGATTCGTCGAGCCGTTTAAGAGCTGCAGTACATTATCATTGGTCGCCGGTGGTCCTTGACACCGTTTAATATTGATCAATATTATGACCTCGAAAAATCATGAGACAGTCCTTGAATTTTATTTCGAGTCTACACTAAATACAATGATTAATATCTGGATTAAAATTCAGTTTTGTCTCATGGATACATCTTGATAAATTGCCTAAAAACTTTCATTGTACTGTGTCCTTCTCGATAAGATAAGCAGAGCGTTCTTCAATTAACAAAATAAAAATTGTGTCTACTTCTATTATCTACGATGATCTCCCATAGTCGATGATAAAAAAAAGACATCGATCTGTAATAGACGTAGTTAGAAACAAAAATAGATCGATCGTTCGATGTTGATCGCTCGCGGGTGTAACAACTGATCTGAATCGATTAAAATTCCTACAAGAGATAAACGAATATAGAACGATTCTTATCCATGGTGTCCAGCGGGCCTTGAAGTCCTTGAGGTCCTGGAATTGACCTTGAATTTTGCCTGCCCTTGAAAAAGTCCTGGAATGTCCTTGAATTTCACCTTATGTTCTTGAATTTTTTATTACCCCGAAAATTTGACTTCGTTTCAAAATGTATATTTAGTTTAGTAAATGTTTTTGTCCTTTTTTAAAAAACGAATTGCCACGTATGTCGACGTATTTTTTCCGCCGACACGACTCCGATGGCCTTTTTGGGCCTAAAGTGTAGTGAGCTATTGAAAATGTCGACTTTATGCACAAGAAATCGTTTTTGGGATTTAAATGGAAAATATTGGGTTGGGAGTAAAATGATTGTTATATTCGTGATCAGCGGGAAAAAATACATGGAATATAGCTTTGAAACCAAAAAGATCCATTGAACAACGAATTTTCACTTTTTGAGCCACTTTTGGAAAATCGTCGATTTTCGTAATTTTCAAAGGTCGATATCTCGGCTCCTAATGTAGCTACGGAAAATCCGGGGTGCCCATCGTGTTCTACGGAAGAAAAATACATAACATAGGGCCTTGTCCGAAGTTTTAGAATCATCTTACCGTGCCGTTTGAGGACGTTCAAAAACGCGAAAAATGGACTCTCAAGGGGTAGCCTTGGAAATTTTTGATAAATTATTTTTTGTTGGTATGAAATATTTTTCTTCGTTTATAAAAGTAGCTGCGACGCATTCCAACGTATTTTTGTGCGTTGAACATGAATCTGCTGGCCTTTTTGTGCATAAGTGCAGTGGGACATTTGTAGCTTCGATTTTAGGCACTGAAAACAGTTTGGTCTAATGTGAAATCGCATTTTTGGGCTTAAAATCTAAAATATTGGGTTTGGAGCAAAATGAACGTCATATTCGTGATCAAGTGGCCCCCCGGGGGCTCCTTTAATTTCTTTTTAAGTGTGTGTGTGTGTGTGTGTGTGTGTGTGTGTGTGTGTGTGTGTGTGTGTGTGTGTGTGTGTGTGTGTGTGTGTGTGTGTGTGTGTGTGTGTGTGTGTGTGTGTGTGTGTGTGTGTGTGTGTGTGTGTGTGTGTGTGTGTGTGTGTGTGTGTGTGTTTAGTGGCAATCTGAAAAAATGTGTATCTCAGTTTCGCTGAGATACATATATACATTCGTGCATAGTGAGTGGTTTTAGTTTCTGAACCCATTCCAACGTAAACGAAAGCGATTATCGAACTAAATGTTATGTCGTACGTCGCCAGCGACATGCATATTTTCAATTTTTTTATAAATGTCCCAACACTACCTGGAAATGTCCTGGAAATTGTCCTTGGATGTCCTTAAATTTCGTACCGGCTTTTTATTGGACACAATGTTATTTCAACATCCCATCGAGGAAATATTTGAGCTCTTTAATTATCACGTTGCTCTGACCCAAACTGCTTCGACTAAGTTCGCTCATCACTTTGTTTTGTTGCAGAAACCACGGAGGATAAAATCATCGCTTGAATTTCTCTTCGCTTCAAATACAGGTGATTCAGTCATATTGTCAAGGGATACAGTAGTGTCCTTTGATAAGCATGATAAGCACCTGGGTTTTTCAGCGATGCCATCGGGGCGTAATAAATCGCTATTTCAAATACACAAAATCACTCATTTTTGCAATATTGGCTATAAAAATTCCTGAATGACTCCTTTCGTTAGACGTCACTCCAAAACTATATTTAGTGCATTTTTACCACTACCACTTTTTTTATTGATAGATGAATACATTTTTTTTCACTCAAAATTCTTTTTTTCCCAAATCAAAGCTTCCTCTATGAGGAAGCAAAAAAGATAGCGAGACAGACCTTCCAGTTATACGCCAAAGAGGTTTTTTTTCAGGGCCTTAAAAAATCTTAAATTGCAAAAACTCGGAGAGGAAACATTTTTATGCAATTTGAAGGATACTTGTTTTAAATTACCGCGAGAGTTATGACTCATTCCTGTCATCTCCGGGTAATTTTGATGCGCAAGTAGGCAGCGTTTCCGGCGTTCTTGGATTTCTAATCGATTAAAAATTACCATTTAAATAACCGATCATCGCCGGATGGACGATAAGGCGTTCCCGTTACGACACAGTCAGGAGAAGACGGTCGTTCGAGCGATATCGAAGAAAGTTGCGGAATTTTTTAATATCCATTTTTTTAAAATGATTTTTGTTTCATCCATCGATAAATCAAGGCAAGCCCTCGAGGAGACTTGTGTGCCTCGAGGCTGTCGAGAGGAGCGCGAACGACACCGGTCGAGCCGCAGCCGAAGGAATGTCGTCCGAAAACGAAAGGTACCCCCTCGGGTAACCGCTGACATTTTCACAACGGGTTTCGTCTCGACTCCTCGAGTTCGTTACGCATCGTCATGTACTCGATTATACGTGTAAATGGCCTAATTGAAAACATAAAGTCGTAACTTTGATGCGCGCAGTCAGCG
This sequence comes from Stenichneumon culpator, assembly GCA_964017025.1. Taxonomy (NCBI): domain Eukaryota; kingdom Metazoa; phylum Arthropoda; class Insecta; order Hymenoptera; family Ichneumonidae; genus Stenichneumon; species Stenichneumon culpator. Next base: position 9,375,497 of record OZ024779.1, on the reverse strand, counting down.
AACGCGCTGTTTTCATTCTAGACACGATAAATATACGATCACAAAAGTTACGGATAAAATTTTTATAAATTCTTGTAAAAGTCAGAAAGGCGTAAACGTCGTGATAAAATTATGAAAATAAGGATCTTTTATGAGTTACTTATAACATTTTTTTACGGTCGATACGAAGTCAATAAATCTGAACTACGATTTATAGACAGCATCTAGCATAAGATCGATAGAAAAAAAATTACGAATAAGAAATTTCTCGTGTTTTCAGGGAAAGGTCTAATGTCATCCGCATCGATGATGAGATTAAATATAATCTCGCTGAACCGCAGATATCTTAAGGTTACCCGTCCCACGATTCCGTCGAACATTCATTTTCGCAATCTTTAATTTTTTGTTCATTTTTATTCAGAAATATTTTAAGCTCTTTAAAAATTAATACAATAAAGACACGCGTGTCCGCTTAACTTAGTATCTAAGACGAGGAAGGATTGGCACTGACGCGGCGTGGACCGTTTTGGCCTGAGCGTCAATTTTTTATGTATTCAATTTTTCATTTCCTTTTCATGTCAAACTCAAACGTAGGATCGAAAGAGAACACGTGTCGTCGTATCGTCCTTCGATCCACGAGTCCGCGACGATAGCAATATTGATCTTTGTCGAAAGATTATTCTTTTTTTTCTATCTTGTACTGGCCGCGTCACGAACCTTGGGAATGAGGAAGTCTCGGTGCAGGCATTGCTGTATCGATGTTCTATCATTTTTTTCTCTTCTCTTTACGTTTTCCTTCAAAGGTAGACAATATGTACAAGTGGGAGTCTCCGGAGTTCTCTTCCTTTGCTTTGTTCGTTCTGTGCGTTTTCTTTTTTTTTTCGAGATATCGCACGCGAGTGCTCCTCTCGTTGACTTTATTTTCTTTTTTGAGGATCAATTGTTCGCTCAATCTTCGCGTTTTATTATTTAATTGTTTCTTCTTCGCCCATCGGTTTCAGAAAGTTCTTCACTTCTTCGCCGAGAAACCGTCACCGGTCGGGTCCAAGAGCCACGGGTAGTTGTTCGGGCACTCCATGCAGGTGAAGAGACGGAGGGTCTCGCCAGGAAGCTCCCGGGTCGTCAGAGGACACGCGTTCGGCAGGGAGCAGTACGGCTGTCCCTTCTCGTCGCAGGACTCTTTCCAGTCTTGGAAGTCACGTAGGCCGGACAGCTCGGTCGGCGTCTGCATCCACTTGATGACCTGGAATTAAAAAAGGTATGAACAACGATAAATTTATTGAAGTAACGGCTTCTTTCCTATCCGACAAATGAATCATCGCACGGAATTAATCGGAAAACGAAAAGAATTCTTTTTGTCAATTAAAGAAACGAAAAATATATCTTTTTTATTAATTAAAAAATATATATTTTTAATAATTAAAAAGTATTAAAAAATAAATCTCACCTGAACCATGGTGGTGAAGTACACGTCCCCGCGGGCCAGCATCTCTTCGATGAACTTGATGAGCTCCTCCTTGTACTCCTTCTTGCTTTTCAGCCAGGAAGCGTGGAAGTGAAGGCCGAGAGGGGCCCTGTTGCTGTTGAAGTGACGATTGAAGTTGTGCCTGAGGAGTCTGCCGAATTGTTCGCCGCTCTGTACGTTGGAGCACGAGTCGACCATGTGGCAACCTGGAAGCGATTCGTCGAAGGTCGGATCGTCACGACGATCGAGCTCGTTCATCACCATTTCCCAGACCGGATGGGACCTTGACGGGCAGTTTCCGCCGTTGCCGTTGCACTTGTGCGGCATGCGGAAGTAGAGGGTGTACGGCCAGATCGGAACTCTTCCTAGGGAGGCGGTGATCGATGCGTCGTAAACGAAGAATTGATCGGCCATCATCTCGAACTGTTTGTTGCCGCCGACGCGCAGATAAGGAGCGCGCATTCCGATTATGGATCCGTCGGTAATGTTGGCGAAACGCTCGATTATCAATCTAGCACCGGCCATCTCGGCGAGCCAGTCGTCGTAGGATCCCTGAGTCCAGTACTGAGGATCGTCCTTGTGGGTCAACGAGAACACTGAAATTTCGTGGCCCTTCCTGTGGAGATCCTGGACGGCGGAGTAATTCGTGTACTTGTGGGACACGAAGAAGGTACCGCGGATCTGGCAACTGTTGGGGTTGGCGCGCTGACCGTTGAATATCTCCTCGTAAAGATCGATGTTGTCGATGTTGACGGCACCGTTGAAGGTGATCGTTATCATCTGAGGGACCTGCGACGGCTCGATGTTGCCGGGGATTCTCGTACCGTCCGCGGAGCAGTAGCAGTCCGGGAGGACGCACTGGGTCGGGTCGCAGTCCGGGGCACGATTGGGATCGGTCTCGACGGCTGAAATAAGAAAATTGACCGATTGTTTATCTTGAATTTGTATTTTTGTACCTATTGTATTTTTTATAACACATGCGTGAAAAGTGCTACTTTTCGGGCCAGCCGAGAGTCGCGAAAGTGGCGCTTTACAGCCAAATGCACTATAAATACCCGGCACATGCGCACATGAGTCCGATCTTACTTTACGCACGCTTCAGCGTGCGTATAGTAGGCATTGCTGTACAGCACCACAATCGGCAGGCACGGAGTAGCACTTTTCCTGTATTCGTTACAAAATATATTATGCGGTACTAGTGCGGTGTAGCGAACTTGTATTGGAAATTACTGCCAGACGGTTTTTTTATCAGCGGAAATAAATATTGAAGATAATTCGCATTCGGCGACGGAAAAGAGGAAATTACTTACTGCAAGCATTCTCGTCGGATTCGTCTTTGCAGTCGGGTTTACCATTGCAGAAAAGTTCCTTCTCTACGCACTCGCCGTTACCGCAGGAGAGTTTACCCTCGTCGCATATCGGCTCGTCGGTCTTCAACTTCGGCAATACCTTGCGCGGCTCTGGAAAAAGTTCACGTGCGTAACGCAGAAAAAGAATGAGTACAAACGAGATTTTGAAGCTACGAAGCTCGAGCTTCAATATGTTTTTTTTTTTATTTTGTTTTTTGACTGTTGTATCCAAGGCCCGACTCCATACGCTTTTTCCCCCTTTGTGCACTACTCGAGTGGTGGAAAAAAAAAACAACAATTTTTCCCATCACGTCACCCACTACTACGTCATAGTATGATCAGATTTTTGGCAAATAATTTTGAATCTTCGTAGTTTGTGTTACAAAAAAATAAATGAAAAAAATATTATGTGTGTGTTTATCGTTCGTCCGGTCTTTGGTCGAAAATATTTCAATTATTTTTTTTTACGTATCGTGTCGTTTTGTTAAATTGCAATTAATTTATATTTACACATAAAATAAATTTGCGTGATAATTGGAGAATCAGTGACGCGCGGATTCGGGTACTTTCTGATCAACGTTGGCTCACGGCGACGCACGCCTCACGAAATATAAAAAAAAATGGATAGAGAGAGAAAGAACGCGACAGGGCAATCGACAAAATTTATTTCTCTGTATATAGTTGCCACAGCTCTATTCACGTTCTTTTTCGTAAATCGTTAATTTGCACAATGCAAGACACATAATACAGATATGTAAATAGCGACAGGTAGCAATGAAGAGTAACATTATCGTAACGGCAATAATTTGTTAATTGATTGAAAAGAATTTAAAAAAACTGTTTTTATCACCGGTACGAAAACGGTGCTTTTTGAAAATAGTGAGTATAAAAAAAGTGAGAAAATATTGCGAGTGAACAAAAAAAATAGCGAGGATCGACTTGACCGTGAACGAGTTTTCTTTTAAGATTCAACGATACAGTATGAGTTTCGAGTGAGAAGAAATGATACGAATTTATATAGCGTGCGACGACGGAAGGTAAAAGTGAGAAAGGAATTTGAAAAAAAAAAAAAAAAATAGAGCGCGACTGCAAAGCATAAAATCTTTACGGAGCAATACATGGAACAGCAAAGACCACTGGGGATTGAGTGGAAAAGCGATAAAAACAAAAATGCCTCGGAGCGCTCCGATCGAAGTTAGAACCAAGCGGAGTGCGCAACGTGTCTGACCCAAGCGAGAATTACTACTTGCTGTGTCCGCGACGTTGGTGGAAGGCGGTACGAGAAAAAAAAAAAAAAAAAACCAAGAAAAAGCGTGACACGCGATCGATTCTCACGGGTGATCGGCTGATTGGATCACGTAAGTTCGAGATTAGAAAGGATAGAGGATTAAATTGATTCGCCATAACTTTTCCCATACGTTTTCATAACGTAACGCTTTGCGGAACTGTTTGATCGAATCTTTTTTTTTTATTCGCCGTTTTTCAAGCCAAAACTCGTGTCTCCCGTCATTGCTCAATCGAACGAGTGTGTCCAGACAACTTTACTGACATAATCGACGATATTGACAATCGAGTAGTTGCTCATGCACAAAATAGCCGATTTAGTGGTCGAGCGTTTAACGAGGTAGATTAAATTTGATGTGATAATGCAACTCGAGGACGTTTCTGGCGTGAAAAAAAGTGTTGTTAGATACATGGGTGCTCAAAATTTGAGTAAAAAATGTAAAGATGAACACAGGGAATCCTGGGGCAAAATGGACCAGTGACTTTTTTTTGAGTCCTCTTCAAACGATGATGAAAGAAATGTATGTGAACGTATTTGAATCCAGATTTTTTTCCAACGTACCTTGAAAAGCGTTATACCGTTAGTATAGTAGAAAAGTGAAAAACAGAGGCGCGTGAAAGCGAAGGATAGACTACGAGCGCGCCGGAGACGGACGTGCATTACATATCCGCTGGGATGATTAGTAAACAGCTAGCTTGCGGCTGGTGGAAAAAGTCGAGTGGCCTCCATCAATCATCGCCGGTTTCGATCTTCCGGCACACCGTCCTGTTGATGCCCTCGTAACACAGTTTCTAGTCGGGACTTTCTCGTTCAAGTTTTCTTGCAATCCAGATTAAGATCTCAAATAATGTTCTCGGCGACAAAGTGGGTCACTCGACTCTTTCATGGTGAAAGGAAATACGATAAATAAATTAATTAATTAAGTAATTAAAAAAAAAAATTGAAAAAGAGGTAATTAGTGTGCGTCGGTTGCGTGCTACGGCGCGAGTCTACGACCGGGCCGAAGATCCGCCTTCCCTCCAGTGACTCTTTCTTTTTGCAAGAAAATGTTTACAAAAAAAAAATTAAATAAATAAATTTTGGAAAAAAAGATAATCTCATTGAGGGAAGTCGAAAAAAATGGCCCGGCTCACTTTCCCCTCTGCGTCACTTACTCTCGAGCTTGTCACAGTTGGTGACCTTGCCCTTCCAGTCGCAGGTCTGTTTGTCCAAATCAAAGGCCAATCCGCTGGGACACGTGATTTGCTTCAGGCCGGACCTTGTGCACCTGGGGGGTCAAAAACGCAGGGACTTGAGTCTTTTAATGAATTTCAATGGGGCTTACTCTCGAGCTGATCGCAATTCTTGACGTTGGTCTTCCAGTCGCACGTCTGCCTCTCGATGTCGAATGCGAGACCCGTAGGGCAGCGTACCGTTGCCAACCTCGTCACACCGATCTCTGTGGCTTTGTCGCACCTGCGTTTCGTCATATTCAATAATTTTTATGCCCGTGAGAAAAATTATCGATCGCGAATATTAATCGCGAAAACAATTTTTTATATTTCGTATAAAAATCAAAATTGACTCTAAGAAGATCCACCATTACCTTACAGAACCAACAAACTTTTAGACTGTGTCTTAAGTTATCGTGTTTTCATATTCTGCAGAAAAGTAATTATTCTTTTTGAATTACAATTCAATGTGTATTTTATTTTATTTTTTGTTTACTAAAAATGTTCCGGAGAATCGAATAATGTGGATAACTGTTCCACCCTCGCGGAACTTTTATTTCGCCTCGAAGATGAATAATAATAAAAAAAAGAAATCGTGAGTCATTCTTCTTCCAAGGTTACCAGAAACCCGACCGATTTCTAAGATCATTTCGAAGTAGTTACTTCTTGTTTTTTAATCTCTCTGAAATCCCGACCCGATTAGCATTTATTGAAAACAACTCGAAGGTTTTATGACGCCCAGCGTCGAATGCGCAAATAAAATTAAATCGGCAAGAAGTCAATCGGTTGAGTCACACTGCCTGCGGAACGGTCGAACAGCCTCGAACGTTCTCCCGATGCGGTTCGCGATCTCGGAGATCCCATCGTCCAGTTTTACCGCAACCTTCGAACTCGCGTATAATCTTGGCACGTTGCCTTCCTCTCGCACCCCGCGAGACGATTCGCGACGTTTACAACGTGGAGACCGTTATTCGATCGGCGACCGGACAGGCCTTCCAGCGGCTCAAGGATTCCTCTCGATCGTTAATCCGCGCGTGGTTAACGGTCTTTCCTTCGGATATCAGTCGATGGCGTCCTATGCTAATTTCCTCCGGAGTAAACGACGACTAATTGCAAAACTCGTTTCAACAATCTCCCCGATCGGTGGATCGATTCGTCAGACGACGTTGCAAATCTATCGGCTAATTGTGCGATGACGAAGCTGAAAGCGCCGGTTGACTTTCCGAACGCAATAACAGTTACTTCTCTTCGTCACGAAGCTATTTCTCTGTTTTCTTTGTAACGATACCTTCGGAGAGCTTTGTCCTTCATTTCAGTCACTATCGGCACGGAAAGTTTGCTTCTCAACGAGGAAAACAAAAATAACGTGCGGAAGTTTATATATTTAAAAAAAAAATTGTTTTGCTAAGTTCTCGAAAAGAAGTGAAAAAGTTTATCGAAGAAGTTTAATTTTAATTTTTCTATGCAGAGTAGAAAACATTTTTTTAATGAAGGTCTCTTCTGAAATTCAATACTTGTACGATGTACGAAGAGTCAAAGAAAAAAAAAGAGACGAAAAGAAAATACACCGCAGCCCTCCAAAAAAATTAATTCGAAATCCTAAACGAAATTCGGTTCTACATTTTTCGGAATAATTTCGCAGCTGGCGGTGAGAAAGAGCAGAAAAAAAATCTAAAACGGTCTTCTATATCTTCGCGACTTGGCGTCTATTCTTTACCTTACGACATCACGGCAGTCGCCGTCGGTGTTCAACCGGAAGTACTCATCCCCCGGTCTGTCCTCGCAGAGCTCCTCGGCGTTGGCATCCAAGCCATCGTCGCCATCGTCACCTTGCGCCCTCACCTTCACGACTAAAAAAAACGGGAAAGAAGAAAAAATTAGAATAAATAATATTGATTGAACGTGACAGTCTCGTCTCGTACACTGATACGTCGAATTTAATTTCGTTACGATCTTTCGTGCATTCCGAGGCCTGTCTATTACGCGATTACCTCGTCTAGATGGCGACCACGGTGCTCGCACGATCGCGTCAACAGGGTCACCGAACTCTACCGTAGAAGTAGAAAGTCTTGAAAATGTCAGGGCAATATACCGACGGGCGCAGGTAGGGGAAAGCAACAGTGGTTCTCCAAAGTAGGTTCGACGGAAGGCCTTTCCATTACTGGACGTATAGTAACACTCGCTCGTTTTACACTCGCGTCCATATATATAATATACATTTTTTTATTCACGCTTGTGTATATATGTATATACACTTCGAAGTAATTAACGTGGTTTCCACCTTGTCAGTTCACTATTTTAACTCCGTTACTTTTTTCACTATCATCTTCGCAACTGCGACTTATATTTGATTCACAAATTATAGCATCAATTTTTGTTTTGTTTTTAGATCTTTATTCTTATACTTTACACCTCGAAAAACCTTCGTCTAATTGAATTCTTGGACTGCAAAGATCTACGACTCGTTGAATCAGACTCGAAGAGAATCGTGAAAATCGGTACCGGAAGTTAGCTTCTTTTTAAATTAAAAAAATGTTAAATATGGCTCGGTGTTCGTTTTTATTTTTAATTTTTATTAGAGTTCGAGTCTTTCACAGCATCGAATTGACGTCCTTATTTTCGTAATACTTTAATTTTCTGATTTTGGTATTTTTCGAATTTTTGTTCTCGAAATTGTTTTGAAAAATTTGAAGATAAATAGAAAAATAAAAACAAATTTGGTACTTACCGGCAAGTAGACAGAAGCATCCTAGTAGAAATATCAACTTCGGCGACATGATCGTCGTCGTCGGCGGGACAGAAAACGTCTGGACAAGCCGCGCCCTCTCGCCCCTCTATATGTGCACCACCACTCCTTCCCTCTTCTTCGTCAGGACTTTCACCTTCCGGATGGTGCTGCCACCGTGCAGCACGGACGATTCCCTTTTTCAGATTTCGATCTCGGCTCTTACATTTATCTGTCTATCGCGATCTTAAAATTCTATTGAAATCCAACGGTTGCCTCGAAAGTTTTGTCGATCGGGGAAGAAGAAGAACACTATCGAAAAGCCCTGGGGGCGAAAGAAGAAATCGCTCGATACTCGCGAAGTACCTGTAAAACGGCTTGGATCGCTGATGGTGTTGCGGGAACTCTTTAGAAGTTTTTCGAAAAACGCAAGCTTTTTTTTACGTTCTTTTTAAAGATTTTCCGAGACACCTCCGGTTGATATCGGAAATTCAAAGTCCAAGATGTTTTCCGAGAGAACGCCTTGTTTATACGATCTTTATGCAATCTTATGGCTTACAATCTTGTATATATCCATAATCGTAAAATGAACTGTAAAACACGCGGAATCAATGTAGGAAGTTTCCCCAATGGAATATCGAAACTTTGCGAAACTTTATTGTCGTCTTTCTTCGAAAGAGGACGATAATCTTCCGTTTTCTTAACAAAATAAAATAAAGTGAACTTCGAACAGGTCGCCAGACAGCATCTGTTTCGACTAAAGTGTTCCATTAAATCGTTTGAAAATTAATTGTTTAAGAATGCTCAAAAATCATTTTGACTTAAGGATTTGATTCTACTAAATCGGAGAACTAAATATTAACCCCTTATTAAATATTGTTTTAGCTTTCTAGAATATCTCTTTCAATTTTAATAAAAATAGTTCTGACATAATTTGACGAATCTTACGATGCATATGAAAGAATGTTTTTCTAATCATGTGGATCTTTTTTTTTTTCAGGAAAAAGGCTTCGCATTTAAAGGGTTCTTTTAAATGTACATAAAAAAGTTGAACGTTGAATCAGCTTCGTTTGATCTTTTGTTCGGAACGTATACGTTAATGCAGTCGAGCAGATACATTGTAAGTTAGATCTTTCTTGAGAATCGTTATTGCTCATTCTGCAAGGCAAGGTGCTCCAGGTGTTCTCGCGTTCCGTAACTTGCTATCGTTACCATATGTAATGCGAGGCGTCCACGACGAACGAACGTTTTCTTCGACGTTCGGTTTGGCATTTATGGGAAGACCGAGAGCAGAGCGCAGCACCGAGGCGCTATGAAACAGTCTCAGCAGTACGCGAGTCATACGAGAACGGTGTCTTTATTTGCCAGACCGGAGACACGTTTATTTTTTTTATATATATTTTTTTATTATCTCCTTATTTCTTTGAATCTCGCTATCGGATCACTATATGTGGAAGGTTGGCTGCTTGAGAACCATAATTTGAGGATAATAGGGAAGCATGTTATTTCCAGTATGTTATGTCATTGGATCGAAGCACTTTGATTATTATTATTGTTGTTGTTTTTTTTTTAAGAACAAAAATATTATTATTATTCTTTTCTTTTTCAGATTTCTATAGTAGAAATTAGACCGAATTTCCTTTCGGCTAACGAATCGAAATTTATCGACGATCGAATCTCCGCGACGAATTTCTCGCCTATGATAATCGGGCAGATAATAACTTTTCACTTACCGGGACAACGGGACTGCGTGTATATAAATAAGATTGAAACTTTCAAGTAGGTCGTATACATGGCATTTAATTCGGTGAGAATTCGAGAGTCCCGCCTTAACAGCTTTCGTCGAATACGTTTGTCACACTTCGTTTCTTTTCCATACGTATAGATATAGATGCACGTGTGCCGCTGGCCAAAACGTAAATGGAGAGCTCACAGGTGTTTGCTATTTCTTCGTTTCTTTTATCTTCGATAAATTCTTTCTCTCGATTCCTCGTCATGTTACTTTTTTAAGGAATTAAAAAACAGAAATAAATGAGTAAAAACTCCACGTGCATTTTACAACGTGCCGGAAATGAATATTATCTATTATTATTAAACATTATTTATTTTTTTTTAAGTATGCACGCACGGCTCATCCGCTAGCTATGCCAAAAATAAATACAAATAAGACGAATTTGTATTAATTTGGTTTTCCTTTTTTCATCGCGCATTATGCTCGAGGTCGGGAAAAGAGCTTCGCGCAGGTCGAATGGAATCTCCGCCTCCCGGCTTGCCCCTCGCCGGTGATTGTCCTTTCGTCGTTACATGTACGTGTATACAAACGAGCAATATCTTCGTGGAAAGAATCTTTTCCCTTTCGTTCGTCGAAAGATCAACTCCGCGGGGCTGCGCGACTCCGGCATAGGTCGATAGGTCGCTACAGCGATTCACCGAACCGCCTGTCTAACAGCATCTGTGTCCCGATGATTAACGTTTCCGACGATCAAACCTCTCCCGGCACGAACGACCGATCATTGGATAGATTATAATGAAAATGTTCCCTCGCCGCTCGATCGATCGTCAACGATCATCGAGGGCTCGCCGATTGCCGATCGATATTGATCTAATAGCCCAGAAATCCATGAATTACCTCTTCAAGAAGGCTACAGTGGGTAAAAAAATAGCAATACAAATAAAGATGAATACAAAAATTTGAAAAATTCTACATTTTTTCAGAAAAAAAAAAATTGTTTAATTGAGGCGGTATTTTTGTTTCCAGCGGCAAAGTTGTCACAGGAAGGGCTCGAAGGACAATCGAAGATTGCTTCCGAGAAGAAGCGCCATAAATAAATTTCTGAAGCCTTTGTCTTTTTTTTCTTTTTCTGTTTTCTTCGCCACCGAGCGATTCAAGTCCGTGTGTTGTATTCGATAATGGATTTTTAAGAATACATAGACGGATCAGAAAGGTAAAGAGGAAAAAAAAAATGAAGAAGATGAAGAACGCTGTTTAGTATTCTGAGAGAACGCCGATGGATATTCCTGCTGTGAGGATTGGTCGCGGTTCGTCGTCGTCTTGAATAACACGAATGCATTCGCCATACATATTTTAACCATATAATATATGTATATATATATTTGTTTTTTATAAATATACTGCAAGTGGCTAGAGTCGAGAGGAACGAGAAAGATTTAAACGACGATGTACGATTGTCGCTCGCAGGTAGCAAAGAGCCTAAGTGCACTGTACAAAAAATTTTTATGACACTTAATGTACTCGTACTGGAAGTTTTTATGCCTAAACTAGTATATTTAATTTCATGTACAGTTGTGATGAAAAATGAACGTACAGTACATTAGAAACTTTAGAAATACTTTACTTTTACTATGAAAGTACTTTAAATCCAATAATTTACTTTAATTTCACTGTAAATGTCCATTAACTTTTCATCACAACTATACATTAAATTTAAGGTACCAGTTTTTGCGTAAAAACTTCCAATCCGCTGCATTAAATTTACAATTTGTTTAACAGTGTAATAGTAAATATACATTTAAAAAAATTGATACATAGGTATATGTTTATTGCTTATAAAGAGCACAACATTTAGTCTCTCATGGCAAGGAGATTTCTCATGGCAAGGAGAACAGCAGTTTCCAATACGAATAATTTTTTTTTTATAAATAAAATAAAATAAAAATCGGAGGTGGAGGAAAGAAGAGGCAAATGAGGAGAAAGGGAGACTGAGTGGATAAAAATATAGCGACATCGTATGGTATGGGGGAAGGAGAAGTGTAGGTCAGTGTGCTATCGGAGGACGGCGCCTCGTAGTCGAAGCATTTTAAAAGCCGGCTGGCAACTGACATTTATCCTACCCAACTTGACTGTGAGGAATAACTCCAGCTGAATCTCGGGAAGAAGCTAACGCGAGTGGGAGATGGGAGAGGCAGAGTCAAAGACTACCGAGTCACGAGACCCCTGGCCTTTATTTCGTCCTGGTCTCGCTTTGTCATGGAAATTTGAGGGCACGCGGTAATGTAACCCGGAGCCAATAAAAAGCTCGTTATTGATGCTCGAAACTTTTACATTATCCTTTTTTCATCGAGTCACGATGACTTTGAAGCAGAATAGAAATTTAAAAAAGGAATTTAAGAAACCAAAGTAATCGAGTTTCATCCGTATTAATTGTATTACAATCCGAAAACGATCATGAAATCTTTTAAAAAATTGAAATTTGAAAATTCCTTTTTAAACTTTGAATCATGAAAATTATTTTTTTTCTGTAAATAGCGAAAATAGGTCAATCAATGGCAGTCTACCTTGGCATTGATGGTTAAACGATTAAGTAACGATAAAAAAAATTACCACTGGGATCCTCTTTTGAATTTAATAAATAATTTTTATTAACTTAATAATCATCGTCCTCGAAGTAGCTTCAAATTATTTCTTCAGAGCTTCTCGATCAGCGCCAGTTCGTGGGAGCTGCTTTCCAGCGTTGGGAAAACATCTAACTCAAATCCGACCGGATATACCGAAAGTGTTTTCCGTCTACGTAAATTTCAAACTACTTTTCAACTATCGCTATCCGAGTGTCTGCGCTCGGAGATCGGTTATATTTACGATACTCTTCTACTTTGGGACTATGTCGTACACTCGTATTCCGGACAAACTCGCCGACATCGAGCCACCGACTCTCTTTCCATACGAAGTTTCGAGTTCCCTTTCGGAGACCCGAGGACTTCTCTCGCCGGCGGGCTGCGAGAAACACGAGGAGAATTTTATATTATCCTTCCTTGGGCTAAACTTACGACTCTGCCGAGAGTCCGGTGGACCGGTCGAACGTGTATATTTTCGCTTTCTGTTATACGTTCGTCGTCGCCGGTCCCGGACCCGGGAGCGCTGTTTCCGTGCCGGCTATGGCCGAGTGAATTTCGCTTTTCGAGGCACCACGATCTCGTCTCAATTGTTTTGTTTCATTTATTATTTTCTCTTCCACTCTGGAAGAGCTTTAATTTAAAGACCATAAATCGCTCCACCCACAAGGGTAATTTTAACCACAAACTAAATTTGAAAATTTTACATTGCAACATCAATTTTAAGCCTTTGAATCCTTCGCAGTCAGAATCGGCAAAAAAAAAAAAAAATGGTGAAAAGGGTAAAAAAAAATGAAAAAAATCACACATTTTGGTATTAATCCAATGCGGATGTCGTATAAATTTCTTAAAGTGGTATCGAGCCGTTTTAGAGATAAGAGGCTTCTAACAACTCGTAGAGCGCCGTTTACTTTGATATTAAAAAAGGAGTAAAAAAAAACAGACATTCTTAACAACACTGTTAATCGTAGTTTTTTCGTGACAAAGCATTTATTTATTCGAGGAACCATTACGCAGATGGACATTTTTTTCTTTTTATCACCCGGCGCTGTACTCTTTGATCGCGGTCCGGCAACTATTATATCGCCACTCTCGCTCTCCTCCCGGCGATCTTTCTCTTTCACTGATCGGTAGAGCCAGTACCGAGCTCCCGCAGTCACCACGTGTATAGGTCGAGCTTAAGTGTACCGCTCGTGAATAACGAAAACTGGTTTTGCCGGGAGTCAAAAGCGAAGGAGAGAAACGAGCCGCTACTTGCTCTCGTGCGAGAGATAGCGACATGACCAGAATGCGACGTCCGCGGATGTCTTCGCGGCCCCGGCTGAGGTGCGCCCTCCCGACTGTTAATCGACGAGTAGCCGTGATTGTGGCGCTCCGGGATCGCCGATGCTGCTGAACATCCCCTCAAACCTTCGAATCACTGCGAATACGATGAAAAAAAATGTATCGGATATTCTATTAAAATTTCGAACATCCTGCGGGCGCTGGGAATTAACTAGGACTGTACAGATAGGCCGGCATAGCCGGCTAAAATATGTTATCCGGTTATTGGATGTTATAGTTTGGCCGGCTAAGCCGTCTTAGCCAGACAAATTGTTTTAGTCGGCTAATCCGTTTTAGCCGACCAAACTATTTTAGCTGGCCAAGTGCATAAAATCGAGCCCCTTAAGGTCGAGTCGTACTTTAGTCGAAAAAGGCCAGCGGATTCGTGTTCAGCGCGCAAAAATACATCGGAATATGTGGCAGATAATTAAAAAAAAAGAAAAAAAATGTCGTCCAAAAATTGCGATGCTACCCCTTTCGAGTCCATTTTTGGCGTTTTTCAACTTCCTCAAACCGCACGATAAAACGATTCTAAAACTTCGGACAAGGCCCGAATTGTGTATTGTGTATTTTTTTCCGTGAAACACGAGGTGCACCACAGATTTTTGCTACCTTCATTGGGAGCCGAGATATCGACGTTTGAAAATCACGAAAATCGACGTTTTTCCAAAAGTGGCTGAAACATTGAAAAATCGTTGTTCATTCGATTTTTTTTTGTTTCAACGCTATATTCGATGTATTTTTTTCCGCTGATCACGAATATAACAATTATTTTATTCCCAACCCAATATTTTCCATTTAAATCCCAAAAATACGATTTTTCGTGCATAAAATCGAGCCCCTCGATGTCGCATTGTACTTTAGGCCAGAAAGGCCGGCGGATTCATGTTCAGCGGGCGAAAATACTTCGGCATACGTTACAGGTAACATTAGAAAAGAAAAGAAATTCGTTAAAAAATTCCAAAACTGTATTAACTGAGCCGGCTAAAACGGATTAGCCGGCTAAAATAGATTAGCCGGGTAGGACGGCTTAGCCGGCCAAACTGTTAAGTCCATTAGCCGGATAAGATATTTTAGTCAGCTAGGCCGTCCTATCTGTACAGCCCTAGAATTAACGATGCTTGATCCTTTATGTGCAAAGACATATTCGCGTTAAAAAATATATACGGTCCGCTTAACTGCTCGACACTGAAGAAAGTATATATATTTTTTTTTATGAAATAAGAAAATTCAATTCCCCCCCCCCTCCCCCCCCCCCCCCCCCCGAGACCCGAGAAAATGTCCGGGGGTTGGATTTTATGGTGACCTTGGGACCAGTGCCCAGTCTGGAATTCTTTCTCAAATAATTTAGACGTTCCTCAATTGAATCGGTCCGGCTTTATAAAAAAGAATTCGTTCTCGCCCCCTCAATTGCTGTATAAATTTAGTGAGCTTTATTTTTTTAATCTCAGTATTCCTTTTTTTCATCTCGGTACGAGAAACACTCTTAAAATTCGGAACAGATAGAGGAGTTGAAAAAAGGCAAAAACATCGACGTTTTCTTCTTTCGAAAGTTTCTTATTTTTTTTCCTTGGACGCCTCGTGTCGGCCATTAAATTCCATTATAGGATAGCGATTGATAATACTATCTCTCGAGGCTGCCAATGTCAATGAAACTGCTTCCTTATGTCCACAGCTCTCTCTATACATATATACACGTGGAGCGTTGAAAAATTATTATCTCAACTTTGAACTACTTTTCACTGCCCCGTGTCGATCACCGCAGTCGTGTAAGTAAAACGCTTGTTCGAAGCAAACGAAAAACTTATTGAAGATCGAATTTTCAAAGCAATTTTTTGTTGCCGAAAAAGTAATGCATTATTTATTTTAATCCGCAGAATGAAGTTCAGTGCATCAAAATTTTTTACATTCATCTTAACCGCGATGACGACCGTGGCGATTTTTGCTGAGCGTCCACGAATCTTGGGCTGTGCCAAACCCGGAGACTATGTTAGTATTCTTTCACGGCAACCTTGTTGTTGTTATGTGTGTTTATTTTTTTACGAAAGTAAACATATGTTCAATGATGGTTACGTGATAGTGTTAAATTCGTCGATGCCTAGAGAAAAGCTTCCCTATATAATTCGTTGCACTTTTATTCGTTTGTCCAGTGCATCGGACGTATGGTGAAGGACGCATGCTGCGGGGGCCACTGCAATGTTCCAACGATACTAGGATGGCAATGTTCGTGGTAGATCTGACCATTCTTCTTTTATCATTCGGATAATTTTTCCGTTATAACAAATAATAAAGTAATGAAGTTGTACTATGCTATCATTATTTGGAGTTATATCAATAATGTTATATTAATATTGTTAAATTAATAATGTTATATCAATACATTCAATCATTTTTCCTCTGATAAAATTAAGGAATGTGGCCCAGCCCGATCAGCACGAAAATCTATGACGGATAGTCCGGGCCATATTCACAAGTTTTCCCCTACACGATCTCCTTAAAAAAAAAAAAATTAATCCGAGCTGGCCGTCTGTCGTGCGATCATTTCGACCCTCATCTCGTTTTTATCTCGTCGTATTATTTTGAAGAACAGACGTAGGAATGTCGTGGAAAAAAATTCCTCGCAGCGGACATCACAGCCAGGCACAGGACTTTTACCAGGAACGACTCGAATTCTCGAATTAATTCGACGACTCATCGTCACGCAGCTCGAATATTTCTCTAGAGTCGATAAAAATAAAAAATAAAACAAAAATCAGCGTTGTTAAGTATTCAATCCTATCAAATTCAATGGCATTGAATTGCTATGTAAAAAAAAAAATAAAAGGGGGTAATTTTTGACGTAGTCTCGTCGCGATTATTCGTACAGCGAGAACGCGTACGGAACCGAGTCACCTCTATGGAGCAAGCTAAAAGCCCCGCCATCTTGGCGATCGAACGAAGAATAAAATATAAAAAATTCAACGTTGCTAATTATTAAATCGTATTAAATTGCTATCTAAAAAAAACCGCAATTAAGTGCAAATAAATTTAATCCGATTACATTTAAATCTATTGAATTTGTTGCGTAAAAAAAAACTTGAAAATTGGGATAAATTTTTATCTAGTCTCGTCGCAATTATCCATACAACGAGAACGCATATGGAACCGAGTCTCCTCTATGGAGCAAGCTAAAAGCCCCGCCATCTTGGCGATCGGCCAAGAGCAGCGGCGGTACCGGGTGGACAATGACCCGGGCGGCACGGTCAAGGTGAGAACCACGTACGACGCGGTCTCTTCGTCTATACGTTTTTCTTCCCGAAGCTCACGCCCGTACCCTCTTCCGCTACGTGAACGGAATCGAATTGTTTTTTTTTCCAACCTCTCGGCATCGAGTCCTCGACATTCGAGAGAAGCTACGAGTGAGTCCAATATCGACGCTGACAAAACAGGAGTGACCTCGATATCCTACAGTGCGTGGAACCGATGCCATCGACGAAGACGACGATGGCGATTCTATATGTGATGCATATCATACAGAGGCAATTGGAGACTCAGGACACGTAGCTCGCAGGAAGTCATTGACTCCTCCCACACTATCCGATGATGCTGGCTCTGGAAAAAAATTATTGTATTATTATTTTTTTTTATATAATAATATTAATAATTATTATAAGGACTATTTCCGATAGCTTCGGGTGTTTAAATACAATAAAATTCATTTCATTTAAAGGATTTTTTTTAATCATAATTTTTGTTTTCCAAATATTGCCTCGTGTGAATGAAGGAAAATCGAGTTTCCAGGAATGTCCAGTACAAATGTAAGCGTCCACATTTTACTATGGCTATTAAAGCGTTATATTTCGTGGCCACCATTGTCGATAAAAGTATTTCCTTATGACTGGATCTGCCTCTCACTATATACGCCATTGCCGTGGAAAATTAAATTAACAAGTGCAAGTACCTTTTGAAAGTCTCGCGCGGATCATCGAAGTAAAGTGGGTACAATTTATTAGAAAAAAAGCTAAAAGAATGAAATTCAACGTGCCGACTTTTTAAATATTTTTCGTCGTCATGATTATGACCATGGCGAATGTTGCTGACGCCCAGTACAGCAGAAAACCAGTTAGTATTCTATCACGGTTTTACATCTCAATTTAACCTTTTTGCTTCTAAACCATACGTATGTAAAAATTATTAAACGTTTTGTCATTCAATTATCCTGATGCAGAATTGTGCTTTTTTGTTTTTTATTTTCTATTTGGTAAAAATAAACGTACGCTGAAAGAAAGTTGGACGACAGTGTTGAATTTATTGATGTATCGTGAAATACAGAATTTTGGGGTATACAATAAATCTCACTTTTTTTCTTGTGTCTAGTGAGTAGGTACTGCTTGAGTTGACGCTCGCCAATTGTGTCTAAATGGCACGGCTCCCTGGTACTTGCCTCCATGATTTGCAAACAAAAAATGTATATAAATAAAAATAGTTATAACATTGGTGCGGTCTTGATGCTTTTGAAGCAGAACATAATTTAGTTAGGGTGATGATTCAAATTCGATGTTCGCCTCAATCTTCAGCTCGGTACGAAGCTATACCGCGGTATAGTTTATGCTGCAGTGTAATAGTGGAAATCTTTGCACATTGATACACCGAAAAAAAGGTTTGGTAAGATTTTAAAAAATTGGTTTGAATCAACCAAATCCGGCGGTTGCGGGAGGCGAAGGAAATATTTAATTAAGTTGACTTTTTAGTCAACTTAACTAAATATTTCCTTCACCTCCCGCAACAGCCAGATTTGGTCCCATCAGCATTGAAAAAATAATTTCATTGTCCCAACTAAAAATAGATAGATAGATCCGTTTATTACGTGTTCTGAGGTCGGAGCCCCCTAGGAACACCGTGCAGCAAGTGTTCTGAGGCCTGAGCCCCCTAAGAACACCCTGTATGTTTGACCGAACAGAATAAGCAATTATATCAATGGAAGAAAAGTTTGGCCCAACTTCAACCTAGAGTTGAGTCCAGATACTGTTATTTACGTTATTTGTTACTAATTGATTTTATACATTGTTAAGTCGTTTCCACAGGTTATATGTTCAAATGTTATCCAGTACAATCGCTACTTATCAATGTAACACACTTTCTACAAATAAAAATTCTATATAACCTAGCGGGGCTCGAACCCCGAAACTAACGCATTCTGACCTAGCACCTTACCACTACGCTACAATCGCTTATTGATACATGCAATCCTGAATCGGATATAAAAGTTATTCTCCGGCATTAACTTAGACTCAACTTCCATGTTTCGACATTGAAATATGGAAACAACGTGAAAGTCGTTTATTGTGGGCATAATATTTGTGAATGATTAAATAGATGTCTTGGCGCATTGAATAACATTATTTTCAAGAATAAAAATATTCGTATTGTTACGTCCAAGGGAATGAATAACGCGCGTATTAGGTTTTGGGGCGGATATTATTAACAACGATGGCAGCTAAATATCTCAAACACGAACTGTCAAACGTCTGTTTACTCTGAAAGTCCGATCAAGACTACTACATGACGATCGATCTTCTATCGATCGTTCGTTCGTTCGCTCTTGTCAAACCTAACTAATATCGTGTGTCTCAACGAATAGTCAGCTACATATTCGTAACAGTATATATACGAACACATCAAATCACATTTTGTCAAATCGACCAAATATACGTTAAAGTCAAAATAATATACCTTCTGTATGTTGACAGTATATGCGATTGAATCGAAAAATGTTGTTTATTTGATTCAGTTTTGGTTCACTTTGCATCAACGTTGTAATCGTAGTAACTGCTATACGCAATTGACACAACCTCACCAGTTTTATTATTTCAACAACTGGGCAGTGTATTTAAATGCGCCTGGATTGATTCAAACCGATTTTCTGTGACCGCAGCTGTGAGATTGATATTACCAAACGTTTTTTTCCGTGCATTAAAGCGTTATCTTTCGAGGCTAAAAATGGCTATAAAATTTTTTTCCTCGTGGCTACACCGGCCTCTATATATACGCAGGTGCCAGGTGAAAAAGTTATATTCGCAACTGCTAAGAACCGTTGAAAGTATCGTGCCGATTATCGAAGTAAAGTGGGTATAATTTATTTGGAAAAAAGTCTGAAAAAATGAAATTCAACGTGTCGACATTTTTAATATTTTTCGTCGTCATGATTATGACCATGGCGAATGTTGCTGACGCCCGGATCAGATATCTGGATTCCAAAAACTGCGCAAAACGCGGAACTCCGGTTAGTATTCCTTCACGGTTTTACATATGAATTTAACCTCTTCACTTCTAAACCATACGTATGTAAAAATTATGAAATGTTTTTTCATTCAATTATCCTGATGCAGGATTGTGTTTTTTGTTTTTTATTTTCTATTCAGTAAAAATAAACGTATGTTGAAAGAAAGTTGTACGACAGTGTTGAATTTATTGATGTATCGTGAAAAACAGAATTTTGGGATATACAATTAATCGCACTTTTATTCTCGTGTCTAGTGCGGTCCGATCGGACACCGATGCTGCTCTGGCCACTGCAAGAAAATAAAACATGAACCCGGCAAAAAATCCAAATATCCAGTCCGTAAATGTACATAGAGAAACTGGGAAATCTATATACTCGAATTTCTCGGACGTACGAGAAAAATTTGGCATCGAGATATTATTGGCAGTTTAATGTATCATGCCATGAAGTAATAAAGAAGAAAAGTAAATTGAATGTGTTATTTCTTGTATTTTTTTTACCCGATTATGTTAACCACGAATTTTATTCTTCCATTCGCTTTGTTTGTCGAATTCTTAGTCCGGTATTCACTATAGTAGATATATTGTATATATATATATAACTGCAACAGTGTGCCCTACGGCCGGCACCGAGAAAAGGCAGCGAACTTTCCACATCGCTGCGGTCTGGATGCTTTCGAAACTGAACATAATTTAGTTACGGCGATGCAACTTCCGTCCAAAAATTGCGCTAATCGATAACAACAAAATTCCGTGAAGACACCCGGAAATGCAAAAAAATGTATCCGTCGATCCTAGCGCGGCGTTGTTTAAAAAAAAAAAATGACTGTCTGTCATTAATGCGCAGCTGTGTAATCGGAGACGTGTACATTTTATTGATTATTTGTGGAGAATTCTTCGTTTCTTCATCCACTTCTCTCATCATTCCATCCGCAAGTTTTACGGCTTGGTAAAAAAAAAAGCTTATATCGCGATTTCTTTTTTCTTTGAAGTATTGCGTCGTTTCACCAAAAGAAAATCCAGTTTCGGGTAAGAATGTTCAGTGCAAATGTAAGTGCTTCAAACTTACATTTGTATTTGATTTTTTAAATTGCATTCATCGTTCGATGTTCATTCAGTATATTTCAGATGTTAGCAAACTTTTCACATTGCTGCGGTCTTGGTGCTTTTGAAACCAAACATAATTTAGTTAGGGTGATGATTCAAATTCGATGTTTGGCTCAATCTTCAGCTCGGTACGAAGAAGAAATCGTTGCGCACTGATAAAAAACGGTACAATCAAACAAAGGTAGATAACGGTAAAAATACGGTAGAATCAAATCTAAATGTATATAAATAAAAATAGTTTCAACTGCTTCCTGTAATATTTGTTTTATGTTAACCGATGACTCAAGACGTATCGTGCCGCACGATAGCAACGTGTCGAAGTCTTCCGCAACGTTGCAACTTCCTTCGCTGGTGATATCTCATCCAAGTAGGTGCCGCATGTAGGTACGTAATTATTTGATTACGGTAACATGCATGCACGTAGCCGGATCTCCCAGACTTGTGAAGTTGAAACGTGACCAAGTTAATCCAGACTGTATCAACGTGTCGTCTCTTAGTGTCCAGTATTTATTACGAGCACAGTTGAACCTCTGTTAAGTTATCATCCCATTAAGGTAAAGATAGGAATGCTGAGAAGAATAAGAGCATCCCACATTCCATCAGTTATTAATTGGTCGAGAACAGATTTTTTATTAAAATAACTGAAACCAATGCCAAGCTGAACGTTCCTAGTTTCCAAAACACATCGATTAATTACAAAAAGATACATATTTTATTAACTACGGAAAAAAATAACAAGAGAGTCCAAATGTACCGGTCGACGGACGCAGTTTTTCGGCATGGCCATATATTCGGACACTATGTCATAATGTTTCTGATGTACGAACTTGACTAGTTCATATTAACTAAATGAATTTGCTATTTATTGATTAAATCAATAAAAAAAAAGGTATTTACGCGAAACAAAACTGAACATAAGCTACGTAGAAAGTTGGCCAATCTAACTTCTTTGAACCGTGCGATTATTGGGGTGCGTATTTTGTAAAGCTCGTATCAATTTCGGCATATTATATAGTCTCTCTTTTAACTACAATACAATTTAAATACAATAGAAAATAATTTAGGCCTAAACTTTGTACAACTTTTTTCTCTGCATTAAATAACGTTTCTAGATACAATTACAAGTGCAAATTGGATTTATTAATACTTAAATTCGGAAGAAATCTAATCTACACAGGAGTGTCCGACGATTGGGACATGTCAGAGTGTTCGGTAGTGTTCCCTTACTTACGAACCTCTCAGAAATTATAGAACAGATCTCTAAAAAATATATAACTTTGTCCTCAAATCTGTCCTGGCGTGCGCATGCTCATGCGCATGTGTCTCGGGACTGATTAACCCTGCGCGACAGATAACGTCGGGACGTTCGAGGGAAAATGTAAGCTAAAAGAGGTCACTTTTCCCGGGCACGTGGCTTATGAGAGGTTCAACTGTACCGTGTACAGAAGTTTGCGCTAGAGGCTTGATTCTCTTCGAGGTATCAGCCTGCGGTTAATCTCCCGGCTCAGCTATGCAGACTAATGCCGTCTCGCGTTTTGCCTTCGCGCCCGATGCATCTCCACCTCTAAGTAGGTGTATATAATTATACGCGGCTTGTATTTCGAAACTCTTGAGACGAGACGGGACGTGGATCCCACATTCAAAATGAACACGTAGGTTCCACGTCGAGCTATAGTGAATTCTTCGCCGTACCGTTTGCACTGTAGTGCAATCGTGGAAATCATTGCACCAGTGCATATTGGGCCAGTTCGAAGATTCCCCGACGGCCGTCACCAAGAAACGGCAGTGAACTTTCCACATTGCTGGCGTCCCGAGGCTTTTGAAACACAAAGATGCCCGATCACGTGGTCCGTTCAACAATTTGCCCGGTGATTGGAAATTTTGTGGAAAAGAAAAGAAAAAGGAATTGCTGAAAGGAAACGCGTACATTTTTTTACGTTAATTGTGGAAAATTGTTTTCCCAGGATAAAAAATAAATAAAAATGTAATTTTCGCCACGTGTGACGGAAGGAGAGGCGCGTTTCATGCAGCAATCTCCAGTGCAAATTTAAGTGTCTCGGCCTTGCACTTACTAATAAAACTCTATCTTTCAAGGCCACCAATGTAAAAAAAACAAAATTTTTTCGTATTATTATGACTGCCTCTGTAGATACACGTGTGCCCCGCAGAATGAAACTGTTTTCTTATGTTTATAGCTAACTCTATATAGATACATAGATGGATAGATTCGTAGATATATAGATAGATACATAGGTTACAGCGCAAAAACAGTTATATTCGCAACTGAAAACTTTTGAGCGCCGCGTTACGATGACTGCAATCAAATAAACATAATTAAACAATATTTGCAGGTAGATTTTTTTTAGTGAAGTTAACTGGGTGCGATCTGCACAGCTAATGCTATGCTTCGCTAAGCTACGCTATGGCGCATTTCCGAAGCGAAAAATTGAATTGGAAGCGTTTTTATGGAAAAACAGTAAGCAATTTTCATTTTTACCTTCAGGATGAATTTTAACGTGTCGAAATTTCAAACAAACAAATATCGCAATCGCGATATTTGTCATTATCGCGATTGCGAACTTGGCAATCTTTGGTGCCGCTGCCGTGTAAGACCAATCTGTCTGCCTCAAGACAGGAAGAATGGTGAGTATTCCATCGCGGCTTAACACATTATCTTAACCCTTTAGCTTCTAACTTTTATTCGTTTGTCCAGTGTATTCCGATCGGGATAAAATGTTGCGAAGGCCACTGCGAGAAAACAGGACATGTCACGTCCTGTTACACAGATACACATGTGTCAATTAAAACTGGAAAATCTGTGTAACCGGATTCTTCAAACGTACGAGAAACATTTGGCATTAAGAAATACTTTCCAGCCTAATGTACATCCAATCAATAATAAAGAAAATATATAAATAAAACGGCCAACGGGACGTATTTCTTTGTCAGACTATGTTAATAATAAATTTCAGTCGTATGTTACATCATTTGTAAAGTTTACTTTCGCAAATTCATTTATTGTTTGTAAACTAAATTGTTTAAAAATACGTTCGATGTTCGGCCGAACCGTTAGTTGAATTCTTACATCCAACTAACATTAATATAACGTTGAAAGCAACTAATATTGAGGTGCCATTAGTGAAAAAGAAACATTATGTGACGACACTATCTTATTATATCGGTCAACGTGTGTACGAAAACAACGTATGGTCTGTCCCGTTTATCGACTGTTAACAATGGTCAAATTAATAACAGCCAATTTAATCGAATACAATGATTAAATAATTATCTCTCGAAACCACGAATGTCAATAAAGCTATTTCCTTATGCGTATGTAGCTGTCTTTATGTATGCATAGGTGCCGCGTGAATAAAAATATATATATTCGCAACTGCAAAAGAAACTTTAGAAAATAAGTTTAAAAAAATTAATGATGTAAGTTTAACAATAAAAAAATTCTTAAGTTAAATTTTCTGTTCCTTCATTGAATTTCGAATTCGTCGTTCAAACTCAACCTTAGAAACGAACTTACGACCCGAAACTCAAAAAATCATCTCGGAGCCTCGCTCGCGTTGCGGGCAATAATTTAGAATAATGAAAAAGATATATACATATATATTTGAAAGTGAAATCTTCGGGAGATACCGCGAGATCTCGTAATCGTGTGTTAACCTTTCCGGAGTTGATGACATTCTTTGAGTTTTTTTTATTTATTTTATTTATTTCTTACTATCTAGGGATTAGTAAAATTCCATGTGAATGGTCGAGGTCGACAATCAATCGCCGACCTTCGTTAGAATTTACGAGGAATAATCGAGAGGAGCTCGCAGCCTTCGTCTTCTATCGGATGAAAGTGGTTTGTCTCGTATCCTCTTTCCAAACGCCGATCGCGATGGATCAGCGCGGATATTAACGCGAATCACCTTTCCAAATTAACCTCGAGAGACACCCGGAAGAATCGCCAATGACGAAAATAAACGCTTTCATTTTTTTTTAAGTGTTTTCCTTGACACGTTTTTTTTTTACCATTCGCGCCGTATTTTAGGAATCGAGCCTGCGACCACAACCAACCCCCTCGTGTGGTAACCGGGAAAACCGGCGCGGATCTTACGGACCCGGAAGACGATCGATGCGACTGTTGCAAAATTTTCCAATTGCATTCCGCGACCTTCAACTTTTCCCGATATCCGTTATCGATGATTTTTATTCTCCCGTCCGTCCTTAACCGCGTCCTTGCACTGATTTTTTACGAACCCATTAAAAGCTTTCGGCCACCGTCAAGACGTTCTATTTACATTCGCGGTAACGTACTATTAGCAAAGTATTCTCGTTGCGTCGAGCAATCGATCTTCAGCAATCTTTCAGACTCCCAAAAAAGCCGATCACTTATAGGTCGATTAACGACAAAATAATGACCACTATTATTATAATATTAATAAATATTATATTACTACTCTGCCTCAATGAGGCAACTTATTATTATTATTATTATTATTATTATTATTATTATTATTATTATTATTATTCGCTGCAGCATTTTTTTACTATCCGGCAGTTCGGGGGATGAAACGAACGTAACTGTCATCGTAGCTGCTTGTACTTTATTACGCGCTTCCACAAGTTTGTAGTTTTTCATAGTAGGTACGTATTTTATTTTTCTATTTCTTTTTTATCAACTCGTTCGCGGTTTACCCGGTTTTGCCGTCTCCCCGGATGACTCAAGCGAGGCATTTACTTCTCGCACGCAAAATTACTTTATTTCGCGCGCGTAACACCCCCATTTTCATACTTTGCGAAACAAAATTTTGTACGAAACTCATGCGAGGAACGTTTTCTTAACTCGTGTGATTGCAACACTCGCCTTCGGAAAATTTTTTTCGGACTAGTATCGTAATGTACTATTATCGCACGCTTTCGCGGGTGAGAAGTAAGAGAGTAGCTCTTACGCCACCCTCGGCAGACCCGGAAGTATACTTCTCTTGCATTAGTTGAAAAACAAAATTATGCGCTACTAATGCAGTATAGCAAAGATTACACGAAGACTGTGACGTAGGTCGCACTAGCGACCCACGTCACGGTCACGTCACATCACGTCACGTCGTGCGACATGTATCACAGTCTTCGCGTAATGTTTGCTTTACCGCACTCGTATCACAAAGTACTATTTCGTGTGTTTCTACGCGCCTGTATATGTGCACAGGTGCGGCTTAAAATAGAACTCATAATTAACGCGGCCGTATGTACACAAGTGCGAAATAAAACTGTTCCCTTACGACTATAGTCGCCCCTATATATGCCCAGACATCGCGTGCAAAAAAATATATTCACTACCGAAAACACCTTTTGACCGCCTCGTGCCAATCAACGAAGTCAAGTACGTGCAATTTATTTAAAAAATGAAATAAATTTTTTTTTAATAGAGAAAAGGCTACAAAATGTATAGTTTTTTTTTCGAGGAAGTATCGTGAAAAGTAATGTACAGTTTCCATTTGCACCTGCAGGATGAAGTTCGACGTGTCGAAATTTCTCATGATCATTGTTATCGCGATCATGGGCATAGCCAGTTTTGCTCCCGTTGATGCGTACCACCACTGCGCCAGACAAGGAAGACGAGTTAGTATCATGTGACTGCTGACCATCTTAATTTAATCCTTTCCGATTAATGACCAACAATTTTTTTTCCTCTATTAACAAAATCAGCATACGTTGAAAGACAGTCCCATGGTGGGGGAGGGTAAATTAATTGATTTATCGTGGAAAGCATAATTTTAATATATATATATCGTTGCAACTTTATTTGTTCATCTAGTGCGGTGCATACTCACACAGATGCTGCTCGGGCTACTGCAAGAGAACGAACATTGGCCAAGTGTGTGTACGTTGAGCCTGTCCTCGGAGTGACCCTTTTTATGATCCGCGAAGAAGAAAACCGTTATATCACGAATCATCATCGTCTCATCCAATTTTATTTTTGATTGTTATTATAATGTTCACTTTTATTATACTGCCGTTGAATAATCGCCGCGATGATTCGCGAGCAGCGAAAGTACAATCGTCAACATCTCTCGGCAAAGTTATTCAATCGGGCCAGAAACATCGAGCCCGCGTACTCCACATAGAGATATTACCGGTGTGGAATTTATTTCCGTAATTACTGCATTACGCTCGCGGGACGAGAGATCACCGTAAGCGAACCTGAGAAAGAAAGATGATGTAAAGAAGAAAAATAAAATAAATTAAAAACAAAATAAAATAAAGACAGCAACGAGCCAACGCAGGGGAAAGTAAGAAACTCTCGGTGAGAGTTGCACTCCGCAGATATATCTCGCTTCCACGAGAACGAACTCGCACAATACCGGGCGCGTTCGGTTAAATAATCGAGCGAACTAAAAAAAATATAATATCAAATAATAAATAAAAAATTACTGTAAATAATTTTATCAATAAATGTCATTAACACCTCGAAGATTAGTTCTAATTAAATCTCCGCTCAAATTTTAATGCCATTCCTCTCCAGTTGGTAGTTCGAAGTCTTTCTGGCAACCTTGAGAACGTTTTTACCAATAATAGCACGTTTAACCCGACGCGATCGCCGAAGGTCGAATAATCGGTGCGACTCTTTCGTTGAGCCAAAAATTATCGTTAATCGAACGTCAGACGTTCAATTAATACCGGGGAGAGATGTCGTTATAATTTTGCATTATAATTATTTTTTTTTCCTGGGATTCATGATTTTGTAACGAGATCCATTGCTGTCTACAGGTATACAGTGTACATGTGAAATTCAGCAAGAGAACAAGAAGCGAGACAAGAGTCGGTAGGCGACCTTGTGGCTCTTGTTCACTTTCACCCGTGTGTTGGCGCGCATTGCTCGACCGCAGGGTCGTCAACGCGAACGATGGGAGTCGTCGCCGTCGGCGTCGTCCGGAGCCAGTTTCGACCGACGAACGCGCCGCGACAAAATCTTCGATCCGGCTGGTTAATTTTTCACGTCAACCCTTTTTTCCCGTTCCAATTATTCATCTCGTCTTCGTACTTGTCGACGGTATTTAAGGGTGATTTTATTTAGTTATTTTTTTTTTATATTTCATTTAATTTAAAAAAATTTTACTTCTATTAACTAATCTAGGATTTTGACGGTCAAACTAGTTCCCTTCTGGTCCGTTATGCAATTATTTTTTTGCGCCTTCATGCAATCGTTTTCCACACCCGAATTGTTTGCCGAGCCTCGGTACTCGTCGACGCAATTTAGGGGTACATTTTTTTGTATCTAATTTTCTTTATTTTAACTCAAATAACTAATGTAGGTTTTTCACCGTCGCTTCTGGACTATTGCGCAATTAATTTTTTTTGTGTTCATGCAATGGTTTTTCCCCATTCGAATGGTTCGCTGTGCCTCGATATGTGCCGACGGTATTTATAGGTATTTAAGAGTAAAAAACAGTTTCATTTTTATTTATTTTTTACTCGACGATAAATTCATCGAAAGTTCAATCGATCCAAAATTTTCACGGTCGAGCGAGCTCTCTTCGACTCTATTGCGCAATTTCTTTTTTCACCTTTCATTCTCCAAGAATTCATTAATCAACCCGACTCCGGAAAGTCTCGTCCCCTTCTTCGAGCACATAATCTATCGAATGAGTATGCAAATTCGTAACATCCTATCCTAATAACGTTTTTTTCACAGCATCTTTTTTTCATGTTACACCGATTAAAAAAACAGTGAAGCCTCTGACCTCTTTCTGTACAATTTTCAACCTAACAAGCCCCAAGAAATAAATTTACAAAAATAGGCGAAATGTTAATCACTGGTATATCCTCAGCCAAGTTTGTATTTCATTTTTATGTAAATGTAAAAAAGAATCTATAAATATTAAAATTTGATAATTACATCCGCCTCGTCCGCGAGCGACCGGTCAATTGCGCTTCCAGTGCGGCCGGGTCAATTCTCCACGTGATCGCGACCCACGCATGGCACGTGCATTTTAATGGCAATCCTTTTTTTAAATCTCCGCATTTCTGCATAAATTATTATTTTTTTGTCTCAGAAGAATTCCTCTTGCTTTCCGTGCCGGACTAGATATAGTCGGAGCAATTTTTATTTTTAAAAAATAGAAAAATTATTTTTGGTGAAGTGAACGATTCAGACAACTTCGTAGCTATTATAGATATTGTCTGACCGTAGCTATTATAGATATTGTCTGACCGTAGCTATTATAGATATTGTCTGACCAATGTTTATTAAAAAAAATAGAAAAATAATTATTGATAAAGTTAACGATTCAGACAACTTCGTAGCTATAGAGATTTCTCGTCAAAGTACAGAGTTTCGTGACTGACTAGATATTGTCTGACCAATTTTTATTTTAACAAAATAGAAAAATAACTATTGGTGAAGTGAACGATTCAGACAACTTCATAACGAATGTATTTTATGACGATTAAACTAAGTATCAGGCCGACGAGTGACTCGAGGATTCGACCTTGGCCCTGAGCGCCAGAAGAGCGACGCGAGCAACACTTTCAGTAGTCAACGTGGCAAGGAGAGAAGAAACCAATTACTCGACGTCGGGAGTGGTCTCTCGGCGATTCACTGACGAATGTAGGTCGACTTTGACATACCGAAATTCGTTACGCGCTCACGTGGACGCGGAGAGCAGTAAGTGTACCCGCAACAACAACAGCGGCATCAGCCTCGAGCTCTCTTTCAACTTCTTACTTCTTTTATTTTCTTTTGTTATCCCCTTTCTTTCCGTTCCACGTGAATCGACCTCCGTTGTCTCGTTTTCCTCGTCACTGCTTACGGCGCGATACAGTCGGACGTCGCTGGAGCCCTCAAAACGCGTCGAACGAAGCTATTTAAAAAAATAAAATAATAATGTAGCTCAAACTTACCTTCTTTACATTGTCCACTGTACGATCCTTTGATTCGAAAGGTAATTGGGCCAGAAAAATGAGTGAAAAATAAATTTAAAAAAATCTTGGAAATATCATTGTTACAGTGTCTACGGTGCGTTCCTTTGATACGAAGACTAATTTATACAGATAAGTTAAACGCCACTAAACAAAAATTAAGAGGCCTAAATGTGGAGAAACGTTTGTTCGAGACTCAACAGTAGGCGTCCAACTTCACTGGATATCTTGAGAGTCAACAACTTCCGGCCTACGACCAGGTCCACAAAAAATAATAATGTATCTCAAAGTTACCTTCATTACAGTTTCACTGTACGATCCTTCGATTCGAAGGGTAATTGGTCCACAAAAACGAGTGGAAAATACAGGTTTTTTGAATCTCGGGTTTACCTTTATTACAGTAACTACTGTGCGTTCCTTTGTTACGAAGACTAATTGGTACGGATGAGTTAAATACCACTCAAAAAAATTATGAGGCGTGGATACGGAGGAACGTTTGTTAGAGACCCAACCCGGTAGGCGTCCAATCCTCCTTGGATATCTTGAGAGTCAAAGATTTCCGGGATACGACCTTGTCCATAAAAAAACGAATGCATCTCAAAGTTACCTTCATTACAGTCTTCACTAAATTGGTCCAGAAATACGAGTGGAAAATTAAAAGAAAATCTCGGACTTAACTTTATCAGTGTCCAGTGTCGGTTTCTTTGGTACGAAGAGTAATTCGTACGGACAACGAGTAAAATTACACAAAAAAAAAAAAAAATGAGCGGCGTAAATATGGGGAATGTTTCTTCGAGACCCAGACCCGTAGGCATCCAATCGTCCTTGGATATGTTGAGAGTCAAAAACTTCCGGGATACGACCTTGTCAAAAAAATAAAAAATAAAAAAAACGAGGTCTTTTCTCACCGGATAATATCTCAAGAACTCGACGGTGGAGCCAGCACTTGTGTGTATGAAATATAACGACAGAAAATGGCGAGAAGGCCACGACTACTACGTAGTCCCTTCCCCTCGTCCCGCCATGGTAGATACTACTTTGTTGGCTTGCGGTATTTCCTCGGCAAACATTGAGGAGTCCCGCGAAAACACCTTCCCTTTTTTCGACGGATTTATTTATATTTATTTCTTAAATACCTCGGGATCCAGGAATACCCGCAGGCTGCCGAACGATTTTGAACGGTCGACGAGAATGCAAGGAAAGGGCATAATTTTTTATACGTATTAATTAATGTATTAATAATTTATTTATTTTTTCAAAATTTTCATTCTGTTGCATTAAATGTACCGAGACATTATACACGAACGATTCTCATCCTCCTTTCTCATTTACTAATGTATCTGTCATTTTCTCGTTGCTCGTCGAATTTCGTTCTCGGGGTACGTTTTTCGTAGAATGAAAAAAAGCGATTCTCGTTAAAAATTTCATCACTTTAATAGGCAGGTTTTTTTGTGTTAAATATTTGAGTGGCAATCAAATAAAGTGCAGATTCCGGAACTGCGGAAAAATAATTTCTACCGGTTCGAATTTTTTAAATAATATAATAATAATTTATACGTTCAGTTGAAGTGACGAATTAATTTCACTCGCTGCATGATCGAACAGCCTGGCACGGTATTTATTTCGGCAGCTGTGCATAAAATGCGAAATGTTTATATTTATCGATTCAATTGAAAATAAAATATTCGTCCGTTGAACGTAAATACTTATATTCATCCTCATTAAAGTATCCGAAGTTTATAGGAGTGCACGGAAAGAGTCGTGTGTCGTTTCTACATAACCGTATGTAAATTGGCCCGCTGCGCATGCGCGAGCGTATTAACGTACGTGCAGATGCAGCGTCCAGGGTGTTCCGACGAGGTGAAGGAGGTTCGTAAAGGAAACGTTCGATGATCGAAGCAGGCGAACAGCGCAACGCGTGAGTACGTCGCAGGCTCCTCCGGATAACTTTCACTGTCAAACGCGTTGGCTGTCACGTAACAGAGCCGGAGAGACGGACTTTGTACCTTTTGTTTCGTCCTGAGGCGCGGTGGATGCATTCCGGTATTGTATAAGCAATTAATCTTCGTAATTCAACTTCGTAACAAACAAAGGCCAGCTCAATTTACTGAACGTAAACTTATGCGACAAACAATCCCATCCGCCCTACCCGCACCCGGTCGGTAATAAAAATTGTAGTGCTATTTTTTTAATGGAATGCGCTCAGAAAAATAATTTTTTTTACCAGCAGCCCGCAAATAAATATTTATTTGGTTTAACTAAATATTTATTCAAATAAATATCTATGTAAACCAAATAAATATTTATTTGCAGGGCGCCGGCCAAGTAAATTATTTTTCTGGGTAAAAATAGCTTTACGGTTTTCATTATCGACCGGAGCATTTAGAGCTCAGTCGGTAACGAATAATTAAAAATGACCTTCCCGTCTTCTCCGAGACGGTTCATACTTTTGGCCCGAAGAAAATCAGGTTTTCCTAGGCAACATAGATAGACGCGCGAAAACCTAATTTCTGTTCGTACGAAATATTAAGAGGCTCGGAGTAAATAGAGAAGATGATTTGTTACCGACCGCGTTAAAACATGTGCTCTTGAGAATAAATAAAAATAAAACTGTTAGTTACGAGAATTTAGGGCTTGCGATCTCTTTCCCATCTCTTATGCTTATGAATTTTTCTATATCCTCGTGAAGCAATTACTGACGCAGTTTATAAAAACGAACTTTTCGAGTAAAGTACTTTTCGGGATGTTTTTTTTTTTGCTGATGTAACGCCGTTCGAATAGTCGAAACAGATAATCCGTGAGGATACTTCAACAGCTTTGAGTGCTCGTGCCTGGGTCGCTGTTCGGTAAAAGTGGACAGGAAGTCGATGGTTGCCGGGGGACACCTCGTCCTTGTTGCGCCGAGAGGACGAAATGTGTTGCAACAGTCGTGCCTTTACATATATGTATATATATATATATATATATATATATATATATATATATATATATATATATATATATATATATATATATATATACACACACACATATATATATATATGTGCATGTATATTTAAATATTTATATATTTGAGCTGCAGTTGCTCTCACCCGGAAAAACTCGGGGAAGTCGGCTCCATTGACTTCAAGCGTCTTCAAACTCTTCCGAGCGTAACCTTAAGCACTAATGCTTCCAGCAGAACTATAAGCACCTCAGACTTCTCCAGAGTTATCTTGCGTGAGAGTTACTTGCCCGAGGAAGTACGCTGATTTAACAGTTACGACGTACTTTCTAGCGATTTATCGAAATTATAGCGTAAAATACTGAGATTTTAGGCCAGCAGTGTATTAATTTTGGTCTGATCTTCGTCTGTCCGCCGCATTTATAAAAATAGATATTTTGCTTGTTTGTAGTGAAATCGATACGCCGGTATCTGAGCGATATTACCGTCCCATTTTCATTCCCATACAGTTAATAGTACAGATTTTCCAGGCTCTGAAAGGGAAAAACTAGGTTGATAAAATCATATTTCACTTTTGCATCGAACTGCGCTAAAATGGACACAGAAAAAATTGTCGTGTGTCCTTTTCGTTTGAAAATGTGCTTCGGAAGATCCTACAGAGTCGATCGAACCTATCGCGGCATCGATGAGTTTTAAAACAATGAATAAGTTCGATGGAATTTTAGTCGTGGGCGTCGCCATCCGTTGTCAACTGTCTTGTCCGAAGGCGTGGTCCGAATTGCGATACCGGTCTTTCTTTTCTTTCTCTATTCATTCGCCTATCAGGCGCGCAACAATGCAGGCAAGAATGCGCTTCCAAACAACCTACTTCTACGTGTACCCAACTCGACATCCACCGCGAACTCAAATCCGACTCTCTTCTTCTGCACTCCTGACCCTCCAATATCAATGCATTACTACTGTCGTATTTAATATTCTACAAATAATTAACAGGGAGCAAAATTAAAATGGTCGACTTCTTTAGAAAAAAGTGATAATATTATAATATAAATGACACATAATTATAATAATATATTGTAACGGAACGACCTGGGGTCGTTTCGTTACCGGCGGAAGGAAGAAGTGAGGCAGATGCGAGAACCCCTCTCATGGCGTCCAGTAAAAAGTCGGTACGAAATTTAAGGACATCCAAGGACAATTTCCAGGACATTTCCAGTTTGTGTTGGGACATTTATAAAAAAATGAAAATATGCATATCGCGCGCGACGTACGAAATAACATTTAGTTCGATAATCGCTTTCGTTTACGTTGGAATGGGTTCAGAAACCAAAACGCACGCGCGCACGCACGCACACGCTGCACACGCGCACATGCATACACACACACGCGCACCCTCGCACGCACGCACACAGGCATAGGCACAGGCACAGGCACAGGCACAGGCACAGGCACAGGCACAGGCACAGGCACAGGCACAGGCACAGGCACAGGCACAGGCACAGGCACAGGCACAGGCACAGGCACAGGCACAGGCACAGGCACAGGCACAGGCACAGGCACAGGCACAGGCACAGGCACAGGCACAGGCACAGGCACAGGCACAGGCACAGGCACAGGCACAGGCACAGGCACAGGCACAGGCACAGGCACAGGCACAGGCACAGGCACGCGCGCGCACGCATGCGCACACACACATCCGGACGCCAGCTAAAAATCACATTTCTCGACGTTTTAGACTATTTTAAGTACTCTGACATTAAGATCTCGAATTTTTTTTTACGACAACAATGCTTCCTCTATGAGGAAGCGATTCTCCTCCTCTATGAGGAAAATGCGATTTCACATTAGACCAAACTGTTTTCAGTGCATAAAATCGATGCTACAAATGTCCCACTGCACTTACGCACAAAAAGGCCAGTAGATTCATGTTCAGCGCGCAAAAATACGTTGGAATACGTCGCAGTTACTTTTATAAACGAAGAAAAATATTTCATACGAGCAAAAAATAATTTATCAAAAATTTCCAAGCTCACCCTTTAAGAATCCATTTTTCGCGTTTTTTAACGTCCTCAAAAGGCACGGTAGAACGATTCTAAAACTTCGGACAAGGCGTTATCTTGTGAATTTTTTTCCGTAGAACACGATGAGCACCCCGGATTTTTCGTAGCTCTATTGGACGCCGAGATATCGACCTTTGAAAATCATGAAAATCGATGTTTTTCCAAAAGTGAAAATTCAATCGATTCTTTTGTTCAATCGATTCTTTTTGTTTCAAGACTATATTCCACTATTTTTTCCCGCTGATCACGAATATGACAATCATTTTACTCCCAAACCAATATTTTTCATTGAAATCCCAAAAATACGATTTCTTGTGCATGTTTTTTCTTGTACTCACACAATGAGAATTTAACATCAGAATTTCGGAATTCGTTATATACTCGATTCAAGGCCTCCGATAACATTCGCGGAGCGCTGTCTTGGAATAGCTTGAATTATGGAAATAAAAAAATGTAAATTACTATAATATAAATGTAATGTTCAAAAAAAAGAATCATCAAGATCAGATCAGCCCATGACAAATCGT
Source organism: Stenichneumon culpator (assembly GCA_964017025.1). Taxonomy (NCBI): domain Eukaryota; kingdom Metazoa; phylum Arthropoda; class Insecta; order Hymenoptera; family Ichneumonidae; genus Stenichneumon; species Stenichneumon culpator. The sequence goes on along the minus strand of OZ024779.1, from coordinate 9,339,998 downwards.
CTCTGACCCGATTTCCTCTAGAAAACGAAGTCTTCCACGATGTTAGAGACCGGTACACGTAGTACGAACCATGATGCGTGCCGCGGACTTGCGGAGAAATTTATTACAGCCGTACCGAGTATTTTTCCTCGGTGCAGTTTAGCTGAGCGTTCGCACTAGATATGGAGAAAATCCGGTCAAGTATACGGACGTTATTATGCGCAACGTAAAGATGGTGAAACTGCCGTTATACGCGCGAACACTTTAGCGAGTAAAAGTACAAATATTTATTATTCTCCCGCGGCATTATCTCCCGACGTGATTGAAAAAAAATGTAAAAAACAAGAAAAGAAAATGTTGAAGAAACGGTGTTCGCGGGACCGTGAAGAGACGCGTAAACAGCCGTTATCCAATGTCTTCTAATTATCAAACACATCACCACCGAGCATCAATTAATCGTTCACGCGTCTGCACGCTCGTCGGAAAACTCTTCGCGATGATGAATTTTCTCGCACGCTGTTAATTTATCGCGGTACACGTAAAATTTATGTTGGACATAAAATCACCGGTAAATTCTCAGCGTGGAGGAATAATATTTAATTTTTATCCGAGGCCAGACCGCGATACGTGACGATCGTTTTGCTTTCTCGCTAATACTGAGTGTGCTGATCAACAATAATAAGTTGCGTTTATTTATTTTTATGCTCGGCAAATCTTTGCACCGAAGTAGCCGGTTAGCTGCAATAGATGCAGATCTTATTGCAGAATTTATTTATATATATATATATATATATATATATATATATATATAATGTTGCAGGTATGACAGATACGCGGTACAGGAAGGCCGACAGTAAATCATTACATAGCGCTGGCTTAGCTACCTGCGTTACCCGCTCGTTCCACCCGAGCGAAGAAAATCTCAATCTCCGGCAAACCGATCGGTTATATTCCAGTACTCGACTACTCCATATTATATTCTGCATCGCTGTTAGAACGGGGGATCGAGAATAGAAGGTCTGTTTAAGGAGGTGCGGCTGGACAGTCTGGACAAGTAAAGTAAGCGCGAATACGAAATTGCCACTTTTTGTGACAAATTTTGGCTATCCTGCGTTTGAGCATACTAAATCATGATCTATTTTGAATTTGTGGTTTGCTTATTTTCAGTTTACGAAATGATTACCCAGATTGAATTCACAAAAAATATTACCGATTTTGAATTTACAAAATAATTGCTTATTTACAGTTTGCAAAATGATTGCCTAGTTTGGGTTCAAAAAACTATGACCGCTCTTGAATTTACAAAATGATTACCAACACCGAATTGCTAAAATATTACCCATTTTTAATTTATAAAATGATTACCTGTCTTGAATTTACGAAATTGTAGGCTATTTTAGCTTTACAAAAAGATTACTTATTTAGAATTTATAAAAAGCTTGGCTACTTTGAATGTACAAATAGATTACAAAATCTGAACATTACGAAATTGAGATTGGAATGTTCTCGGGACACGCGGACGTCTGACCGTCTCCTCTCGTCTTCACCTTTAATTCACAATACACTTTGTTCGACAGCGAGCATTGAATCATCCACGTTGACGCGTGCTAAAGGTTACATTAAATTTCGAACTGCCGCAAAGTAAATACAGAGTTTCCTACAGCTTACACATCGCTTTACGTGCGTGACTCCGAGGTCAGGACGAAAGTTTCTTCGCGGTTTGCGAAACGATTCAACAGCGAGGATTTTATGCAACGCGGTGATTTGGATTTCGCGGAAAATCGGTCACACGTGACCTAATTTTTTTTCTTCGAAACAATTTGTCTTTTTTTTCTCTCCTTTTTTTATCTCGGTATATATGAACGAAAATTCTATTTATCACCACTCGGTTGATAAATAGTTTTCCTTTTTTTTGTGAAAATAAAAAGAACGAGGAAGACAGCGTCGGCGAGGGGAGGAAAAAAATGAGTTAGAGGGGAGAAAAGTTCAGGAAATCGAGAGAGCCCGCCACGCGTGATCGATCTATGCTCCATTGTTCTCATTGTTCGGTTTCATTCGGTACGTTTCACGTGGCTGATGGATCATTCGATTCCGGAAATCTGTATCGGGCAGTGCACACTGTTAAAGGCAGGCTGTATTCTCGGAGACACTCCAAGGTAGCATAATTGCACTATTGTCGACTGCGCGGCTATTTTTATTCCTATTTTTATTCCTATTTTTATTCCCATTTATATTCCTATTTTTGTTCCTATTTTTATTTTTGGTGAAATTTCAATTAAAAAACATCGTGTCGGAAATCCGAAATGACGTTCGACACACGATTCTCAACAGGAATTCTATGCAGAAAGGGAACGGAGAGCCAACAGCTTTCGATTTCATTCCTCGGTTCGTTAGTTAACTCGTTCCCGGTCCAAATATAGCAAACCCCCGATATACACGGTCGAAGCTCGAGAGATGAGATCCGGTATTCTGCATATTCCACTCGTCGAGCCGGTCCGAAACAAGCGTGAATAGTTTGCTGGATTCTCGTAGCCGGCTCTTTCAACCCTTTCTCTCCCGGCGGTACTGTCAATCCGACAAATACATTCAGTAATTTTTCATCGATCTTCTCGAGAATAAAAAAAAAATCTGAAAAAAAATTCAAAACATGTATTAGCATTTGTACTTAAAGATAAAAAAAATCTACCCAAAAATTAAAAAAAATCAATAAAAAAGAAATTAATATCTGTAATAACGAATATTGTTCGATGCGGTTTTAATGTGCAGCAATACATATTTTTATCAATTTTATCGAGAATAACAAAATGTGAAAAAATTCCAAAGCACGCACTGGCACTTATAAGTAAAGATGAAAAAATGTACCCAAAAATAATCCGCGTGTATGCATTATTTTCGAAAATTGAAAGTCCGCCAAAATAAGAGAATAAAAATAATGTCTTTAATTTCCGATTTTGTTCGATGCAGTTTGGGTAAAAAAAAAAAATGTGCGCACACAAGTTATTTTTAATTCTTGTCTGGCGACGCTCAACTCCGTCCCGTGCGTACCCTTCGCTGATCGCCGCTGTGGCCGCGCTCCGTCACCCACTGACCCAGTATGGTATATACCCAGGAGTTAATTTCACCGCGGGCAGCGGTTTCCATTTCCTCCTTGCCGCGCGGCAACAGTTTCGCGGCTTCTGTGCGCAATCCTCGATGCCCGACGATCCTCTCTCGAGTGCCACTCTGTATTCCGACTTGGGGACAATGGCCAGAGAGGGGACCAATTCCAATTCCATAAATTACATCTATTCACAATGGTACCTTGATATACGCCGCAGATTTCGCGCGTCGTTCCGGTAAACACCGCTTTCATCTAGATTGAATTTGTGCACCGGCAAATTATACAATAAAAAAAATTAATAAATAAACAATAATGAAAAGTCCGCAGATGAAAAAACTGAACTTCGATATGAGACAAAATTTAAGATAAAAAAAATTGTGTTAAAGATAAGGATGATGAGAAAGATTGAAAAAATGAAATATGATACAATAAAAAACGAAAACTATTCGCCGATATAGTGAAAGAATTAATTGCGATATGAGATGAGATTCGAGATAAAAGGAATTGAGTTAAATATAAGGACGATGAGAAAGATTGAAAAAATGAAATATGATAAAAAAAGAAAAAAAATTGATGTGCCCGTTCGAAGCGCTTCGAGAATAAAGATCTCGGTCGCGAAACGCGAGATTATGGCTAGCAAAGGCGGCCTTGCCGTCGCGCTTCTCCGTGGACTGCTGGTATATCTCCGGGAGCGAAGCGGCATCGGCCATCAGCTTTCACTACTTTCGCTTATACGAGATTTTAAGGTGTAGTTCAACGGCGGTATATCGTTGCGGGCACGCGGACTATTTATCTCGGGGGAAGAACTGGCTTGACTCCGCATCGGCCGGTTCGAAAAACCGAGCCTGGTTCGAAGGCGAACTCCCCCGGCATGACTACGCTCGATTATCTTACCCGGTTCCTCCGGCACTCATCCTACAAATTTGTACAATAATTGTTCGGTGAAGAGAAAGAATAAATAAATTGAAAAATTAATTTCCTCTAGTAATTAATAAATTAATATTATTAATAATGCAATCATTAATTAAAAATTGTTTTTAAAAATGTCAAACAGGGTTAGAACTATAAATTATAAAGTGCATTTCAAACAGATTAATCGAGCCTCCGAGTAAATTTTTTCATCGACATAGCAATTAATTAATCGAGCCGCAGTGTGGCGATGCTCGACCTTTGAGCGGTTCGGATATCGACGAAGGGTGTCGAAAAAAATCTGCTAAAATTCATATAGATAACTTAGAGTGTAGTTTGTCAAACGGCGCGGAAAAAAATTAATTTTTCTCATCCACTGCGCGATTTTATCTCATCGAATGGACCTCGGTATTAGCTTACAAACTTTAGATTAAACTTTCCCAGCGATAAAGAAAAAAAAATTGATAGATAAAAAAAAATGGCACCTCTATGCAATACCGCCTCCGCTACAAGTCTCGCAGCACGCACACCCGCGATAAATTTCCAAATTGGGAAACGAAGCGTCCGCGTCAGTTGCAATTGCGACCGGAATACCAAAGCCTTGTGAAACCGCGACGATGTGGCTCATTGTCTTTCTTTATTCTCTCTTCGGGAATAGCCTGTGACGAGACCGATGAATAAATTGACAGTCGATTCTACTCGGACGGTATCGACTGCTACTGCAATCGCTGTGTCCCATCGGCCATCCCTCGGGACATTATAATTACAATCGCAGCGGTGGAAATGCTTATCGCCTACCGCTAACGATTTCACAATACCGGAAAATGTACACAGTGCATTAAGTCTTCGAAGCGTGGTATGTTTCAGAATAAAAAAAAGATAAATTAAAAAAAAATTTGAAAAAAAAAAAAAAACCTAGAAGTGTTGACTCACTGATCACGTGATGCAAATTTTGTAACAACTCTTCGAGCCGTTCGGAAGATGGCAGACTTTGACGAGGCGGTAGAGACAATAGCGTTGCGGATATCTGTACTGACTTGCAAAAATGATGTTAGCTCTTAAACGGCTCGATGAAAAATTGGAACATTTTTATTACACGTTTGTAAGCTCGATACCCATGCAAGTGAATTTTTTCAAATTTTTTCCAATCTCATTTCCGTGGGAAAATATTATTTATGTAACGTGCTCGTTGTTAATATCAGATTCGTTTTTTGAAGCGTTGGAAGTTGTGGGTATTTGTTTGGATAGAGGAATTGTGTGTAGATGTATCCTCGACAGTGGTTCATGTTTGTGTCGCCTCCATTTGCTTATTCGCATACTCGTGACCTTTAGAAGAGAAAAATTTCGACATATTAAAATTGACCCCGGCGTTCTTTCACTCCGGTTACCTCCCGGCATAGAAGTCCCGAAATGATGTATCTATTAAACGGCTAAGTGGAAAATGATAAATATTTTATCACATGTGTTTAGGGTCGATACCCATGTTAGTGAATTTTTTCAAATTTTTTCCTATCTTTTTTCCGAGGTCACATATTATTTTTGAACGAAACCATTTAAAACGTCTGTTTCGTTTTTTGAAGCGTTGGAACTTATAGGAATTTATAAACAATAATTGTGTGAAAAAGTGGCCACGACACTGGTCTATTTTTGTATCGGCTGACTTTGTCTATTCGCATATCCGTGACCTTTAAAAAAAAAGTTTCGAAATCCTAAAATTGACCCCCAGGTGTCTTTCACTCCGGTTGCCTCCCGGCACAGAAGTGCGCGCCCGTGTTCGTTTTGTTCCGAGGCTGTTTTTTTCGATACGTGGAAACGTCTAGTCGTCTCGATCGCACTAAAGCATCCTCCCGACGCTTCTCGTCGGGTCATCGAAGGTAGCGGGAGTAAGCCGAGAAGGAAGAAAAGCGTGCGAGAGAGATGTATACATAAAACGATCGGAATGCAATCGGAGTCTCTCGCCGCTCGGCCGGTTGGCATTTGACGAGGCTGCCGGCTTTCGATATTTTTTTTTCTGTCCTTCACCACAGCCATCTCTTCGCGACGCCTTAGCCAGCCTCGGCTGCGTCCTCGTCATCTCGCTGATCGCGTCAATAATGAGACTCGGAAAATAACGGAACTTATTCTACTCTGTACGCGCTATTGATGCGACTACAGATAATTTTTTTTTGCATTCGTTGCGATTTTTACTTATTTTTTATTTTCATCTTAGTTTATTATTTTTACATTAAACGGTAGAAAAATATTTATGTATTTAAAACTTAACATTGATAAACGTCCAACATAAAAAAAAAAATTAATTTAACAGTTTTTCCTGGTTAGGTTTACAATTTTTTTTTAATACGGTTTTGTGAATTGCGAAGGGAAAAAATTGTGGAAATTTGTGAATAAGAAATGTTTGTTAGACGGACAAATATTTTTTGGCGTGTACCGTGATAGGCCGACGATTATAATTGTCCTGGCCACTGGGCTGGGCGTGAATGTGTCGAATTATACAATTTACGTGGGTGGATTATGCACTTTGTGTAATTCACCAGGCTAGAAGTACTTATTTCATACGAGAAACGAGAATGAAACGAAATAAATCATCATCAATACTGTCCCGTACCGTCCAATAGAAATTGCAAAAAAAAAAGTCATTTTAATAAGCACGTCTTACGTGCAAGGAGTGAATGCCTAAAAACAAACAAAAAAAATGGTGACATGTTTGAAACGATGGTGAGAAAAAGATTTCCGCGTCAGTCGCTGAGATTGTCTCGATCGTTTGTTTAATTCAGAAAGGACATAAAAAAAAAATAAACAAAAAATAAATTGCGCAGTTAAATCTACGCAAGCGATTCTCGGTGTGTTATTTGCGGCTTTGTAAAAAGTTCGTCGATTATTTTGCAACGGCAGAACCGAGAAATAACGGTAAAAGCCGATACACCGTGCGTGGATACGACGCGACGGGAAGGCTGAGACGCGATCTCTGCACAGAATTCCGGTTCGAGAGAGGCTTCGAAACGTACAGTACTCCTACTTGCGTAACGCAGTCGCATCGCGCTCGCGAAACTTCGAGGACTCTTAATCTTCTTCGTTGAGTCTCGCTCTCCCTAGCGTCGGGAATCATTTATCGCGACCTCGCGTAATTCCGTATGACGAGATCACAGCATCCCTATCCACCAGCTGATACGCTTCTTCTGACGTACAGAGGAGATCGGGGCAAAATGGGAAGGCGCAATACACTGTAAAAAAATTTTGTTTGGAAATTAATTAACGGTACTCTAAGATTTTTTTACATAAACCGTTTCTGAAATTTCAAAGACATGCGCGTTGCAATTGTATAGTAACATTTTTATTTTTAATAAACATTTTTGTAAATTTAGTGCAGTTTTGTTATTTTTATTTCTGTTATTTTTATTTTACACAAAAGTACATTAATGTACATTAACGTAATGTAAGAAAATTTCATTGTCCATTACATTAAATTTACAGACTATTTTTACAGTGTATTTTCTGATAAATTCATTGGAGCATTTGGAGAGATTGGGGCAAAATGTGCAAGCTGTACATGACAGAATGGGGCAAAATAGTATACACCAAAATTTTCTAAAAAAAATGCATTGTAACAGTGGCGCTAGTGGGGTAAGACGAACATGCCATAAAGTGCGGAACGAAAATGGATTGGAGCAGTGGGATAAAATGGGAAAGCTGTTAAAATGCATACCGGGTCAAAATGGAGCACCAAAAAAAAAAAAATTCCAAAAAAATGCGTTGTCACACTTGAAGAGATCGGGGTAAAACGGGCGCTCTTTTCGGTCAGTTGTGACGGCCCCAGGTTTGCATATATGTAGACGACGAGAATGATAGAAAAATATGGGTGACAATAGCGCAGTGGTTAGCGCTCTTACTTAGGAACCAAAAAGCCCGGGTTCGAATCCCGGCTGTCACCATATTTTTCTATCATTTATTCTTGGGCAAACCATCTGATCATCGACCATCACCAATCCTCCGAAAGTATCGGCTCGGTCGTTACACAGTCAAATATAATAAAATTTTCAAAACGTCAATCGTTCGTGTCCATGTGTCCATTTTGCCCCACTCTCCCCTACACTCGCGAGAGCCGAGTCTTTCTTCGCGCTAAAAATTCCGAGCTGCCTCTCGTCGGCCTTGATCTTAATTCCCCCCTATTTTTTCATTTTTTTTCTTTCTTTTTTCTTTCTTTTCGACAGTCTCCGAACAATTTCGACCTCGTTGCCGACAGGCGCGTACGTCGTTCGTGCGTCGAATTAAGGACGTGGCGTACTGTTGACGCCGATCTTGCGGTTGCTCCTTGTACATTATACACGGCTCGGTACGACTGGGAACCGAGTCGAGACACCCACACGCGTTCCCTGGCAGGCGCGTGCAAAAACCGCCTCGACGACATCGAGGACGGAGTGAAAGGGGCGCGGCAGATTGTCGAGCCGGTTTTAAATTTTCACGACTCGCACAGTCGTCAGTACGCGGTCCCTTCCCTTTCGAGTTCGCAAGCGCTCCGGGACCAAAGTTTCATTGTTTTATTTATCGACTTGGTGCGCGCACCCGTTCCGTTCAATTATCCTCGAACGAAGGCGAGCGCCGGCTCGAACATAATCGGGGACGACGATCAACGAGAGGAAATAAAATTTCAACCTGCGAATGACGACAATTACGAAGTTATAATGTCACGGCGCCCGGAAATAGCCGAATTCGAGGAACAATTTATCGATTAAGGCGATAATAAATTGAAAAGAGAAAGTGGGGGGGGGGGGGAATATGGACCAGCCCGATGAGCGGGTAGGTCAACGTCACACGTACCGGGCCATATACACCACGTTCACCACAAACTCATTCTCGCTCCGAATGGTCATCCTTTTGCGACAATATTTATCTCCTTTTTTTTAATCATACACGGTCAATGTCACTGTCGGAATGAATTAAAAACATTTTATCGACGAGAAGAAAAACCATTTTTTTTTCTTATCTTTGTATAATTTTTTTTTATAATATGTTTTTTAAAATTAAATTCCTTTCCGGAGTCTTCGTCGTGTACGTTACACTTTTTTTGCTAATTTATTTACAATAATTCTCGGCAATCCTGCAGCAAAAGATTTATCTATAAATTCATAAATAAATAAGGCAATGTTTCTTCGTTCCAAATTTTTTTTATTATTTTTTTTTTATTGAACAATTTATTTTCATTTTTACTCTTCGTCGTCTCATTTCGTCTTGCGACAATCTCGTCGTTACGCCCACCGTTCTCTTCGTCATTGTTTGCGCTCGTTGTCATCGTGAGTCGTAACAGAATATCACCTTCGTGTCAAATATACATACATTTCATACAATTCATGTAACAAACACATATATATTTTCTTCGTATTTATAGTTATATTGTTTGGTGGGTTTCAGCGAGGTTCCCCGCTCGATCGCGGGTCGCTCGCTGCCCCGGGGAGTTTTGGCGGTTCGCTGAGGGCGTTTGGATAGAGGGAAAGAAATTCAACAGGGATGGGTAAGTTCTTGGATGCTCGGGGATAAATGGTCGTGAGAAAAAAAAAATGTAAAAAAAAAAAGAAAACAACAAATTGTTTTACAAAATACAAAGTCGCGTCTATATTACACGTCGTGTCCAACCAGTGCGGCTCTCAATCGTCGAACCGCCTTCGCCGATTAGCAGCCACGCTCGTACTATATAAAAAAAAACATTATTTATAATAATCGTTGTGTCTCACTCTCTCTCTTTCTTTCTCACTCTCGATCTCGCCACGAATAATCGACGCATCACCGTCATTCCAATTCTTTTTTTCATCGAGTCACAGTAGTTCTTCTTCGTCATTAAAAAAAAAAAAAAAAAAAAAATTAAAAATGTATCTTCACCTACGGGTTGAAAGTGAATTTTTTTTCGACCTCGTCTGTGCGACTCGCGGATTGAAGAACAGTATGAAAACAATCGGTCGCGACGTCGTCGAGCAATCGCTCGTGCGGACTTGGGACAGGGGAGAGATTTTTCATTTAATTATTTTCTTTTCAAGGGAATGTTTTTTTTCTGTGAATTTTTAGTTCTTTTTTTGTTTTAACTTTTCTTCGATTAGAAGAAACCGTCGCCGGTGGGATCGTTCAGCCAGGGGTAGTTGTTGGGACAGCGTACACAGGTCTGGAGGTTGAGCGTCTCCCCGGGAACCTCTTTGGAGGTGAGCTTGCAGGTGTGAGGAACCCAGCAGGCGGGATTTCCCTCGACGACGCACTTTTCCCTCCAGGGCTCGAAGTTCTTCGACTCGGTGACCGTTCGGGGATTCTGTATCCACTGAATTACCTGAGTCATCGTCACGAAGTAGACGTCGTTGTGCTGGGACAGAACCTCGTCGATCCAGTAGAGGAAGGCGTCAAGGAACTCGGGGTTGTTCTTGAGCCAGGCGGCGTGGAAGTAGAGACCGAGGGGTGCGCGATTCTGGTCGTAGTGGCGGTCGAAGTTGTGGTTCAGGAAGTTGTAGAACTGGTCGCCGGTGAGGATGTTGCTGCAGGAGTCGACCATGGCGCAGCCTGGAAGGTACTCGTCGTTCTGGGGATCCTCGCGCCTGTCCAGTTCGTTCATCACCATCTCCCATACTGCGTGGGATCTGAAATTTTCGAGAAAAAAAAACGAGACGAAGATCGCGATAAGTTTACGATCTGGCGATGGAAATATGCTGGAAAATTAAATACGTGCTTCCGGTTGGAAAAACCCTTTTTTTTAAATAAAAACAATTTTTCAAACTTGTGCGAAAAAATTAATGTGGTTTCTTTAGCTAAAGAGCAAGCACGGGCTGAATTTATTTGAAGGTTAGGTTAGAACGAGACGACTCCGAGAATCGATATATATCGAAACGAGCGGGAGCCAATCGGAGCCACGTAAATGTGGCAAGAGTTGTTTCCAGTTTAAAAAATCTTTCCAATTAATAATTTAAAAAATACGCTTTGACTCTTTAATTTCATACAATTAAGACTCTTTAATTTAATAAAAAATTGAAAATAGATAAAGTAATTGACAAAAATTCTTACCTCGTTGGGCAGTGTTGAAGATTACCATGACACCGATGTGGCATTCTGAAGTACATGGTGTACGGCCATAGTGGAGGATTGTTGAGGGCAGCGGTGATAGTGGAATCGTAGAGGAAAGCCTGTTCCTCCATCATCGTGAATTGATTGTTACCGCCGACCCTCAGATACGGCGCTCGGACTCCGACAACGCTATTGTCCGTAAGATTGGCGTATTTCTCAGCGATGATCCTCATACCGGCCATCTCCTTCGCCCAGTCGTCGACTGTCGCATCCGACCAGAACCTCTCGTCGTCGTTATGCCTTCATAAATCACCCAAAACAAAATACAAATCCGATCCATTAAAATCCACCGTCTTCATTTTTTTCAAATTAATAATAAAATAAAATAATGTTTTTCTTACGAAATTGAGTGAACGGCGATCTCGTGACCCTTCCTGTGCATCTCCTGCATGGCCGAGTAGTTGGTGTACTTGTGAGAAACGAAGAAGGTCGCTTTGATGTCACAACCGTTAGGATTCTTGCGCTTTCCATTGAAGATCTCTTTGTAGAGACCGATGTTGTTGTTGTTTATCGCGTCGTCGAAGGTTATCGTGATCATTTGGGGGACCTCACCGAAGGGCAAGTCACCGGGGATCGCGGTACCGTCTTCCGAGCAGAAACAGTCGGGAAGTACGCAGACGGCTGGGTCGCAGGGTGGCGCCCTGTTCGGATCGTTGTCCATGTCTAGTTTAGGCGGAATTTTTAAGATTTTCTTTGGTTATTGTTGAAAAGAGCTTCCGGGATTTTGGAGAGAGCGATAGATCGTTGTTCGTTCATCGGAGCCAATTCTACAGATTCATTTCTAGCTACGACAGAGCTTCCCAAATTTTATATATATGGATCGATCGGCGATCGATCATTGAAATCAATTTTACAAATATTGTTTAGTTATAACAGAGCTTCCCAAATTTGTACGGTGTTTATTGATCGGTGATCGAACATTGAAATTAATTTTTCAGTTCTCGTCGGTTACAACAGACTTTCCAAAATTTCTAAGATAAACCCGATAAATCAGTGATCACTCATGTCAATCAATTTTACCGATCAAATTATATATTTTTAATCTATCATAGATCGTAGAGATTTATTTGTGTTTTTTTTTTTTTTTTTTTTTTTTTTAATCGCCGATGACGATCTAGGATAATCCCTTACCGCAAAGGTTCTCGTCCGATCCATCGGCGCAGTCCTTCTCTCCGTTACAGAAGAGACCCCTCTCGATACAGAGACCATCTCCGCAAGCGAGCTGACCATCCTGGCACAGAGGCTCCTCGGTGTGGATCAACGGCGAAACCTTCCTCTCCTTGTTCTTGAGCTTGCAGTTGTTCACCGCGCCCTTCCAGTCGCAAGTCTGCTTCTCGATGTCGAAGTACAGACCGGCCGGGCACCTTATGGCCTGAAGACCCGAGCTCGTGCACTGTATAACGTCACGACAATTGTCACCCTCCCCGGCTACGAGACGGAACCACTCGCCGGCGTCCTTGTCCTTGCATATCTCGCTCTCGAAGCTCTCCTCCTTCTTCGGCTCGTCCTGACGCTTGACGCGACTCGATGCACCCTCTGGAATATCGATTTCGCATTTTTTTCTTCCCCCACTGATCTCGAATTTAGGTTTTTTTTTTCGCCGCAATTTTTTTTTTTTTTTTTTTACATAAAAAAGCATCCTCGAAGATCCGTCCGAAAGAGGAGCGTAAGTGACAGCTAATTTTTTATTAAATTAGATCGAGTTTATCTTGGGACTTTTTTTAGTTTTAGGAAAATGGGTTTTAGTAAATTAGTTGGGAGTCTTTCGAATTGAAAAACAAACAAAACTGGCTTTTGTGGGTTGACCCTTCAACGCCCAATGTATCATATTTGTTAATTCCTGGAAACAGCTAACAGTAATTTCAAACACTTTTCAGACAACAATTCTCTCGCTCCCTTTTAATAAATTGACAGATTAAAATCATACTTTAATTTAATTCTAATCCACATATTTATTCTAAAAAAAGGGCGTAAGAAAATGCATCCGATCGCTATAAATCAAGCAATTCCTCAAATTAATAAAAAATCCCACGCTAACCATTTAAGTTCTCCTCAATGAAGTGCCGTGAGAACAAATTATTACTCGCTCCACCGCTTTACCCCTTCAATTTCCGAGAATCCAAAACCAAAAAAACAACAAAAAAACCCATCAATCATCGTAAGCCATCGCGCAGATCGCGAGTAGATAGAGTAATAACTGGTCGGCCATGAGAATCAGCCGCCTTTATCCACACGTCGTTTCTTTCGCGAATTTCGTTTTTCATTTCTCCCCTCCCGGGTGGGGAGAGGTGGGAAGAACCGGGTAAGCCCGTGCTGGTCGTTTGCGCGTCGCGAGAAGCTACCACGACGACAACGACGACGGGGAAAGTTGTCCCCACCTCGGCAGCGCCGCCCCCCCCCCCTCCCCCCCGGTGGGGCGCCCAAGTGACGTCAGCCATCCGGGACCGATGCCAGCAAAAGTGGTATGGCCGAGGAGCGGCAACTAGTAGAAACAGCACCGACCGGGCCCCGGCCGTGGGCTTTCACGTTCTAATATATCTTATGCAACTTTTCTCTACGTCCCGCCGGTCTACTCTGCGTGCTCCGCGAGCACTCAAACGTCCTATCTATTTACATATACGTAATAAGAAATGTTTAAAAAATTCATAAAACAATTATGCGAGAAGAAACGTGGAAAATGTAATAATATAATTATGTAAAAAAAAACGTTTAAGAATAATGTAAAACGAGCGTTAAGACGTTAAAGAATGTTTGAAAAATGTAAGATGAAATGTTAAGAGTGTAGGGGAGAGCGGGGTAAAATGGGACGGGGCAAAACTCAATTTTCCGATAATTTTTTGATGCCCAATTTTGTCCCAAAGACTGGTCCGGATTTTCAAGCCGGTTTTGCCCCACGGACCACGCGACCAACCGAAGGTTATTGGAAAATTGTCCCGTTATTCCGTTTTGACCCGCTGTGCCATTTTGTCCCGCTCTCCCCTACGCACCCGAAAACAAAAAAAGACACCTTTCTTTTCACTCTTCGCTCCCGGCTGGGTCTTCGATCAACTTTCCTACATAAATATAATTATCTCCCATCGGTTCCGGACGAACTTTCTTCGAACTTATCTCTAGTCCCAAAATGACCAAAATGAGGTTCGAAAAAAAAACTTCCGGGTTATGCGGCACGCAGGAGAGAATCGAGCGAGAGTCGAACGAGACAAGTAGTAACGGTCCGGCCGTAGTCAGACGACGAGGAATGCATCTCCCCCCCCCCCCCCCCTCCTCCCGTCCCGCTGCCCGTCGTCCGACTAGTTTCCGTCTGAATCCACTTCCCGTACAGCTTCGGCTCGGACACTACTTCACGAATGTACTGCGATATTGAAATCGTAACTCGCTCGACGAAACATATGTACGATTTCTCCGGCCCGATTTTATTGATTTTCGATTTTCGGTGATTTTTTTTTTTTTTTTTTTTTTTCGTAACTCGAGACGATTTCTCGAACGAGTCGTACGTGCAGGCGACGAACATTAGTCACTTCCTCTCGCCTTCTCGTGTACCAACCAACTTTTACTTTTACTACTTAATTTCTAATTTTCGTGAAATTTTTTATTACAATTATCATCGGTAAATAATTCGCGAAAACGATTCGTATTTCGAGGGCAAAACGAATGTTACGAATTACCCCTGCAACGAGTTTCGGCCGTGCGACGATTGGCAATTAAATCCGCATGTTAATTGGTTAGTAAACAAAATAAATGAACCAAATTCGACGAGCTTTACTCACCGGCGAGGGCGATCGCTGCTACGAGTAGCAGCAACAGCGAGGTCCTCATCCTCGCTTCGACGTGTTGGGAGACGATCTTTTTTTGCACGAAATAATTATTTACAATTTCTATAACAACGAATTAACTAAAAAAAAAACAAAAGGAAACGTGGAGTTAAAAAAAGGAACAAAGATTTGAGAGTAAAAAAACAACAACAAAAAAATAATTGTTCCTCGAAGTCCCAAGTGTCTATTCCCGAGCACAGTCTCTTCCTCTTACCCTCTCGCAGTCTCCAACCTTCGCTCTTTTATCGAGTGGACGGCGGCGGCGCGAGCGCGCGAGTGGGGTCTCACGGGGCTCCGTTGGGGAGGGGCGGCGGGGGTGGGGGAGGCCGAGCTGCACCGACGGGCAGAGAGGGAGAAATCGCGGCTCTCCGGCTTCGTATATATATATATATATATATAAAATATTCCTCTTATTTTCTATCTCACTGTTGCTCTTTCTATTTCCCTCTCGCCGCGGCGTTACACGCGACACTTCCGGGCGCTCGACCGCGTGCGGCTCGCGACGGCCCTCGTCCACTTCGGAAAACTACGACTTTTTTCCCCAAGCATTTAAAAATTTTATCCTCGAAAATTAAATTTTTGGTAACGAAAATTTGAATTTTTTTTCCTAATTTTTATAATTTTTTTTTTTGGTTGTTAATTTATTGCGTTTTTTTTTTTGAGCTTTTTTTAAGAGACCACAAGAGGATGAGACTGAGAGAAGGAATTACGATAGGCGCCGCGGGCAGTTCGGTTATATTTACTCTTAATGACACTGTCGTCTCGTTGTACTGAATTTATAGTGGGGCGCGGACCTTGGATCGTAGGTACCGCTTACGGACTGGCTGAGGCGCGCCACTCACCGTGCCTTATATTGCCACCACCACCGCTCGCCGGGGTCCGTCGGGGACCCCGGCCGCGTCTCTTCCTCGCACGATCCTCGTTCTCTTTCAGTCCCTCTGACCAACCTCCGCCCCCGCTTTCGTTCACTGCGCATCCTCGACCGGTCGGACACTCGAGAAGCGAGATTTTACTGTCAAACGCACAATCCCGGGTGCTTGCCTCGCAGGTTTTCAGACCCGCTTTTAGATGCGCATTGTCGTGGAAATTTTTTGCGCGAAAAGCGGGTTTTTTTATATTAGAAAAAAAAAAACGTTTGCCTAAAAAAAAAAAGTCATTGCACCCCGCGCGAGAGTGGTTAATCCTTTGAGTGACCTCTGAACCGATTGGAAAGGGTGGAGTGAAAAAAAGAATTATCCGGGGTCATTTCTTTAATTGCAATTTTTTGGATTTTTGGAACAGCGATGGCTTTGCTTCCCAATTCGACAGCGGTGAAACCGAAGTACCCATCGTGTTCTACGGGGAAAAATACACAAGATTTTCCCATTTAACATTCGCTAGTGAACAAGTATCGCTTATACGAAAAATCATCAACCATTACCGAAATTGCTCGATATTACTATTTAGGCACAGGAACAATATCGCCGGTTAAAAATTGTTGCTAAATATTTGAACGATAAATTCACGAAACTTTAGCGTACACTTTTTTGTTTGCTTTTTTTCGTTTTCACCGTGTCGGGTGTATTCACGATGGACGGTAATGCAATTCGATTAATTCAATAAAAGGTCGTCGAGCGGGTAAAACTGTATGGGAGAGCGGGGCAAAATGGACCGGAGTCTTCCATCAGAGATGAGCCTTTTTTCTTCCGTAATATTGCATAAATTTGGCAATAATAGTCCGTTTTGCGCCGTCGCCGTCCGCTGCACATTTTGGTTTCTAGCGAGTAATAACTGGCGTTCAAAATAGTGTCCTATTTAAAAATTCAACTCATGAGGGAATTAATTATTTCATTGAAATAATTAAATCCCAATAAAATAAATTAATTAAAATAAAATAAATAATTTCTTCCGAGCGCATTTCACTGCCACTGGCCGGCCAACGATGGCGTTGCCAGTGCCAGGCTTCGGCATCAACATCGCGGCAGTAACGACCGAGTGAAAACTCCCGCAACTCGACGGGACGCACCTATATTTTGCACTTCTCTTTACATCAACTTCGAGCTGAAGCGTACTTATAAAAATAAAAAAATCATCATTGCGCAAGTGCCTAAGGATCAATTATCATTAGACACGAGGATACTTTCTTGTATTCCTCCTCGGTGTAAATACCGTCCGAGAGAAACGACCGTCTTGATTCGTGCCTCGGCGTAGAGCCACGGACAACGATGATTTACGAGAATTTTATTAAAAACGATGAATTTTTACTGGGATCGACTTTTTAAACGGGTCGGGGAATAGAAATAAAAAAAAATAACAAAAAAAAAATCTCCGGAGACGCGCACACGTGCTTCACGTTAATTCCACCACCTGTCCCAACCAGACTCGTCCGCCTGTCCGATACACCCTCCAGTCATGTAATTCTCTTTTCTCCGACTCTCGCAATTTCACTGCGTGTCGTTATTCGTACGAAAGGTGGGCAACGGGCGGCAGTTATATTTTTTATAGTACTTTTTTCTTTCCTGCAAGGACGCTCGCCGCCGGGCACGTTTTCTCCGCAGGTTCATGGGCGATATTTTGGAAAACATACGCTATGTCGAATCGACTATTTGGTCGTTAAAAAAAAAATGTTATTCCGTTCAGAGGAATACAAATTTCGCTGTAACACGGTTTGCCGGATATATCGGTAAAATACAATATAATCGGAAGCTACTTTTATTGATTTTTTTTTTTATAAAAAGTGCACATTGTCATTCGGACTTCAAAACTGAAACGAATTCCCTCGGGACGAATTCTCTGCGAAAGAAAATAAAAAATATAAATAAAACATACGCAATGGTAAATTTTCCACAGGGAAAGGTTTGCTCGCTCTTTCATCCTCGACGCCTGGGAGCATTTTCGGATCCAAACCCGAAGTTCATCGTCACAAATTAATTTTTGAATCCTGGTCCGGGTCTTTATCTGTTGCGTGTATCAGGAAACTGCGAAATGTTATCTGTTATCTGAATACTTTTAAATTAAACTACATTAAAATAGATAAGATACATATTATATATATATATATATATATATATATATATGTAAAATATAGATAAAATAGAGCATTTTTCAAATTAGCTAGTTTGACGATTTTGTTGCGGAAGTGGTAGTCAAATTTGACTTCCATATAGCAAGGTTTAAGGAAATGCAATTTCTCACTATTGTGCAAACATCTTTTAAACGACTCGACGAATCACTGTCAAACGAATATAGCTTCGTCGCAGGGCCGACAATTGTCTTCGAGAATGTTTTTACTTGTCTTTATCCGGACGAATATCAAAAAAACCATCTACACGTTCGATTCCGTAACGGAATATAAAAATAACAATACGAATACAAACATTAATGCGCCCGAACTCCGTAGCTGAAAAAATAAATTGAAATCACCAAATATAAGAACAGAAATAAATGTTAACCCCCGCAATAAGGTTTCCGTTCCACAGGAGTTTTCGGATGTTGAGTCAGCCGCATCGAGGGACGGTGAATATTTAGGAAGAGCAAGTGCAGCGACGCGAGACGAAACTTTCCACCCAAATTCAATATGACAAATTAATTTCTGGATCTCCGTCCGGGTCTTCACAACCCAAAATCGAAAAAACTATCTATCGGAATATAAAAATCAAAATCAAAATGACAAAAAAATGATTAGGCCTCGCAGTAACGTCTCTGTTCCACAGCAGCTCTCCGATATTGTGTCAGCCGCTTCGAGGGTCGGTGAATATTTAGGATGAGAGAAAGAGCATCTCGCGCGAGATGGAACTTTCGATTATTCCTGATCTTTCGCCGAAGCAGGTAGAGCGAGATGTTCGAGGCTAAAGGTAAAGGCACGTGACATAAGAACGTAACGCAACGTAACGTAACAATGAGGATCCATTCGTGACGAGAGGGCCGCGGCGACATTTACGTATTACAAAAGGAGCCGTACAGTGGGATTATCGTTCCGCGCAGGTTGCGCTCGGTCTATCGGCGACTGTTGCGAGTCCCGAAGCTATGTTCACGATGTTGAAGCCTGCACGGTCTGATTCACGGATCTTATTAACTCCTCGGACGGGTGCGGAAAGGTGGCTGACTCTTCGGCTGTCGCCAGCGTGGAGCGATCCTTCCCGGATAACCACCGAGAATCCCAGTAGGAGAATCAAAACCTGGTAGCGATAATAATTACGGTATTATTCGTCGAGTGCCGAGCTGCGAAATTGATGCGCTCTCCGCCGAACGAGTTACTGTTCCTTCGGCCGCGTTCGAGCGGCCCGCATCGATAGGCAATAGAAGCGGAGCTCCTGAGAAGATTGCCGCACCGATTACCAAGGTGAAGCGTTTCGCAACCGTTCGAATTCGGCCCCGAGGTGGACGGACGAGCAGCTTGAAATTTAGACACCAATAAGGATTTCTACTTACAGGAAACTCTGCTTTGTTAACGAATGTTCGCGATTATTTTGTTGTTAATTTTAGAATATATATATATATATATATAGGGGAGAGCGGGGCAAAATGGGGCAGTGGGGCAAAACGGGACAATGGGCCAAAACGCAATTTTCCAAAAAATTTGAACGCCCCACTTGGCCCCATCGATACATCTGGATTTTTTGCCTCGTTTTGCTCGACCGCACCATCCAAAAATTATTGGAATGTGCGTTTCGCCCCACTGTTCCGTTTTGCTCCGCTGTCCCATTGTTTCCCGCTCTACCCTATGTAAAAGTAAGACGTTTTTGTAAAATGAAGAAAACATGTTTGGGATATTAGGGAGGAAGGAATCGTGGAGGGCTGCGGACGAGAAATACTGGCGACTATCTCACTGTGCGTCGTTATGAGACTGAGACAAATAGAATGTGTTGCATGCATCCGCAAACTGCGAAATGCTATCTGTGCGGGAATACTTTTTAATTAAAAGGGTTTAAAGTAGATTTTGAAAATATACATAAGTTCACAAACATCCACAATTATTTTCTTGTAAATATATTTGTAAAATTAACAAAGTTTTTATAAAATGAACATTTTCTTGAGAAATTAGGAAGGAAAGGATTGTGGATGGTTGCGGACGAGAAACGTTGATGCCTATCTTACTGTGTGTCGTCGCAGGACTGAGAGAAATGGAATCTGTTGCGTGTATCAGGAAACTGCGAAATGTTATCTGTTATCTGAATAGTTTTAAATTAAACTACATTAAAATAGATGAGATACATATTATATATATATATATGTAAAATATAGATAAAATAGAGCATTTTTCAAATTAGCTAGATTGACGATTTTGTTGCGGAAGCGGAAGTCAAATTTGACTTCCATATAGCAAGGTTTAAGGAAATGCAATTTCTCACTATTGTGCAAAGATCTTTTAAACGACTCGACGAATCACTGCCAAACGAATATAGCTTCGTCGCAGGGCCGACAATTGTCTTCGAGAATGTTTTTACTTTTTTTTCAATCTGCGTGACAAAGTTGACAAGGTTAATAATCATCCTCAGTGTTAATAATTATCGTCGTCAATAAAAAAAATCAAAGTCAATAGGGGTAATAATTATCTTCAGAATTAACCGGAACTTTCGATCATTTTTTGTTGTATTTTCTTCGAACCTTTGATTGAAATCTAAATAAAAAAAAATCTTTACAAAGGTGTTGGGTAAATGCAAAAAAAAAATACTTGGAACAGTTTTCACGCGACAATCCGGCGCGGATCCGTGCAGCTCGGCAAATTTTATGTGGATTACAGCAATCACAGTTGATCGAGTGAAAGTCGTAGTCGTTGTGAAATTTGAATATTATTTGTAGATAAGGCATGAAAAATTTCTCATTAGCGAGAGTTTTACAACGGGATCGTCGATAAGGATCCAGAGCGGGTGCGTTACTTTCGCGTACGACGAAACGGGGATATCGTCTTCGTGCAGTACTTCTCGGTTCCCCGATAATGTACGAGCCGATAGAACGCGCATGCGCAACAAGTATATTCACGCGCGACCGGAGGCAGAGCGATTCTTTCGATCATTTTTTTTTCTTGATTTTTAAAATTTATTTGCTGTCTCTAACATCTAAATGTCAAAATGTCAGAGCGTTAAGGGCTTCCTTGGCATTTTGGTATAGTCCCAGCTCCAGCCGAAGACGATCTCAACACGTACGCAATTCGTCGCTCAATCGGATTTATACGAGCCTAAGAGGACTCGCCCCGGCCCCAAATCGTTCTGAAGCGCCCTTCTCTCTCGCTACCACCATGTACGATCGATGGTCTATCTTTTGTTTTTCTATATTCGACAAACTTTTGTCCATTTTTCGAAAAATTAATACAATTATATATATATATTTTTAATGGTCTTATTATGTCTTACATGTCTTCATTCGCGTGAATACTGTTTCGGGTCTTCACCGTTTTTCTACCGCATTACACTCATCTCACGCATTTCGAAGGTTTAATTATTTTGCATTTTCCGTGCCATTCCATACAATTTTCTCAAATTCTCTTACGGAAGTAAGAAGGGCTGGGACAAGTCTGTCTCTTAGGCTAGATTCATTTTTGTGTACCAGCGCACAACGGTCTAAATATGAAAAATAAATAAGTAAACTGTGGTTCAAAATGTTTAATATTTTTCATTATCTCTCTTGATTATCTAAACGTCAAAATGTCAAAGCGTAAAGGGCAGCGTTGGCATTTTGGACTAGTCCTGCCTCCAGCCGGAGACGAGCCAGTGCTCGACCCATCTCAACACGTACGCAATTCGTTGCTCAATCGGATTTACACTCGCCGAAGAGGACTCGACCCGGCCCCTAATCTTTCCGAAACGCCCTCCTCTCTCACTGCCACTATACCTGATCGATGGTCCCTTTATGTTTTTTCCCCTTATATTTGAAACATTTAAAAAAATTGTTGACAACGTCAACTATTTTCTTCTTATTAATTTCACAATTTTTGTAAAATTAAATCAATCGTTCAAACAAATTGGTGTATTCATGAAAAAAAAAGAATTAAATTGTTGATCTTTGTTGACGAGATATATTCGTTACGTAATTTTTTCATTTTTTATTTTTTATTTTTTATTTATGTTGCGGATTTCTCCTTTTACAACCAGTTTACAGTAAATCGTAAGTTAGAGCTCAGAATACTAGATTATATAACAATGATAAGTAATACCGCGAAGGACGAGAGCGGAGAGTTCTGTGAAAACAACAGGTTAAGTGCAAAAACTTTTATTACCGTGTGTAGAAACCAGACAAAGAAGCATCGACCCGACGTCCTCGAACTTCGCGGATAAATTCCAAACACGATCGTTTTATATTTGAATGAATTAGCAGAAATCCAACATTTTAGTTAACGAGGTAATTTTTTTTTTACTCTCGGAAATCTTCAACCTTCCAGGAAGATATTCAGGAAGTTCGTCCAATGTAATCGACCGCCGTGATAAAAAAAAAAAAACAAACCCCAAAAAAAAGAGCAAAATGTCGCGTGACTAAGATAAAAAGAACGTTTCGTTTCCGTGTACGAGCATACGAAGTACGTCTTTCTGATTTTAGTCACGCGATTCACGTCCCGAAAAGAGAGAAAATACATGCGTTAGTTTAAGTATCGAACATAGAGTTGTGTGTCTCAAATTCGATCTGAACGCCGGTGGTACTTTGGGCTCGGTCGTCGAGGTGTAGAAATGATAAGTTGTTCGTGCATCAAAAAAAAAAAAAAAAAAAAAAAAAAAAAAAAAAATTGTGGAGAGCATCAAAACGGGGTCAGTCGCGGAGGGTATTGGTAAGTTTCTGCTGGAGAGAATTAAGCGCCGGCACTGTTGTGTGTCGTTCCTCACCGGTGTTATAGCCCGGGGCTCGCTAGTAGAATGTATACAAGTCAGGCAAACACGAAACTCTTCGTAATTCGGCGCCATCGACGCCTCGCTGACGCGGATAATAGAATATTACTTTCGACTTGACTTTTGTGAGAGGACGAAATTGAAGGAGAAACGAAACCCGTAAGCCTCCAGGCATACCCTCGCGCTCCATCCAGCGTACTCTCAACTTCATTCGAGTAGTAAAGGTTGGAAGAAAAGAAAAGAAAAGAAAACAAAACAAGAATCAAATTCATCCGTTACAGCGAAAAATTGAAAAAGAACTTTAATTAAATTTACATTTTCAAACATTTTATTTAATTTTCGTATTTTATTTTGCTAAGACACAGCCGGACGTACTCCCGGTCTTTCCTGGCCATGGCGTGACGTATCGACGTTAAGCCAATAATCAAAAGGGCGTAACTCTCGTGCTTTTAACGTGAGAGTTAGGCCCCTTTGGTTTTAAGCCGTCGATATAGTCGGCCAGGTGAAAGGAGAAGAAAGGAAGAGGAATCGGCATAGCGGTAGCTATGCAGATAGGGGCCCCCTTCTTATCTCTCTCGCCGATCGCTCGGAGCATTCTCCGGTAACCTCTGTCCCGGCGAGAACCGGAGAAGAAGAAGTGGGGAGGGGAGAACTGAGGGCTTTCCCTGCCCGCGGCCAAGGAGTCTCAGCACCTCGGCCTCGAGAATTCCACCTGACGAAGCCCCTACTCTGCAGGTGTATCAACCGTACGCGAAGCGCCATCTGCAGGAGATCGTCGAGTAATCGATAGATCGTAGAATCGGCCTTGACGATCGTCGATAATATTCGATCTCATGGTCAATGATCGACGAACGAATTAACAATGATTCTTTTTTTTCTCTCTTATCTCGATCTGGTTATCGGTAACAGATCCTGAAGGTATTTTCGTCGAAACGTTGCATCCGTTCTGGAACGCTGCTTTACCGGCATACGTCAGTGCTTCGCTTACGCCGTTTATCGTTTAACTTTGGGCGCATTTTGGCGAACGAAAAATGTTCAAATATCGCGTAATTTTAATCGGTGCTTCTTGCATACTGACAACCTTGGGATAATGTTTCGAGCGATCGTATAACTTATTACATTTTTTAAATAATTTTTTATTTACATAGCGATATTGCGCTCGCCTCGCGCGAGCCATTCGACATATGTTCCAGAAAATTTTCTTTCAAATTCGCTGAAGGTCACTTCCGTTTTAAAATCACATCACTCGTCCGGAAGTGACGTCATACGGGAAAACGTCACTTTCGGTTTCAAAATCTCACATCAAACGAAAAAAGTGTCATTTCCGTGAACGGGAACTTGAGAGATTGAGAAATATTCCAAACATTACGTTCGTCGAATATATGTTATTAGGGTATCTGGTAATAATATTCGAAAATCATAAGTTTTTTAATTAGTCGATCCACCAGTCTTTTTGGACCATGAGTCACGGACTATTTTTTTGACATAGGGAATGATAATTATTTGTCACTATATTTTTTTGATAAACATTTCTGAAAACAAAGAAACCCGAGAAAATAAAGTGACGATGTGAGAAATCATCGATACAGATTGCATAGCTGAGAGTGTACTCACCGGTCGATGAATGTCGCGATGATCGATCACGAATTATTTGCTGCTCGATTGGAGAGTCCGACGATGATTCCCCGGAGAAATTGTTCTTGAACTGTATTTTTTACCCGACACTCACTAATTGCATGTAAACACGCGAATACGATAGATCAAACAAAAACACACGTTATTTTAACTATCGTGATTTATCCACTGTATTCGAACGAGCATTTGTAGGTTAAATAAACTCTCGCAACTCGCCGGTGACGCTCGGCCGAAAATCCGACGTTGCAACGCCGTGGGCGAGCGGCCATCTTTGGAAAAGAAAACTCCACCGGTCAAACGTGATTGGAGATAAATATTCGCCGATGGCCTAGACACAGAGTTCATTATCGACTCTCGGCACTCTCGTCACCCTCGGCAAACTCCTCGTACGATTCTACATCGCTGTAGCGGAAAAAAAACTTTGTAGCGAAAAAAAACGCGATGTACGCAGACTAGGAAGAAAGTGCGTAGAGAAATGAACCTCACTTTGCGAGCGCCCAGCGTCGACTGAATATCCAGCTACGGGGTCTGCGCAGCGGGTATGCGCAGACGTTCATGACCAGCTGTTTCTATCGGGATTTTTCTACAAGCTGCTTCTCCACGTGTTATGATTTTCTTATTTCTCAGATATTACGATCGATGCTCACACTCTGTCGGAATTTACGATAATAATTATATTGTAACGATTAATTCAACCATATTTTATCTCCTACGGGACGAGATTTATTTTTACGGTATTTTATCTCGCTCTCTGTACGTAACAATGTCGTATGAAGGCGGCCATTAAAAAAAAAACACTACAATCAAACGTTGAATAATCCCGACAGGAGCAGCTGATCACGAACGTTTGCGCATCCCCGTAGCGCGGATTTCATCTCCGGATCGTCAGTCGGCGCTGGGCGCTCGCAGAGTGAGGATTGTCTCCGCATGTAATTTCTTCCCAATCCGCCTACATTTCGATCCCAACGAAGTTTTTTTCACTACGATGTAGAATCGTATGCGAGGAGTGCCGTGGGTGACGGGGGCGCCGGGAGTCGATAATCAACGCATTGTCTAGTCGATCAGGGAATATTTTTCCCGAGCAAATATTTTTTTCTGATCGCGTTTTACCGGTGATTTTTTTTTTTTAAGATGGCCGCCCGCCCACGCCGTTGGTATGTCGGCTCGCCGGCCGAGCGTCACCGGCGACGCGCGACAGTTTCTTTAACGTACAAGTACTCGATTAAATACAGAGTATAAATCGCGATTGCCTAATAAAATGCATTGTTGCTTGATCTAACGTATTTACGGACTTAAGTGCAATTCGTGCGTGAGGCTCATCGATAATTAACGCGATGTATGCGGCGTCTACTCGATCAGGGAATGTGTTTCCCGAGTAAATATTCTTTTCCGGTCGCGTCAGACCAGTGGAGTTTTTTTTTTATTTTTCTTTCCAAAGATCGTCACCCGCCCACGTCGTTGTTACGTCGGCTCGCCGGTCGAGCGTCACGGATGACGTGTGTGCGTTTATTTAACCAACAGATGCTCGCTTGAACGCAGTCTATATATTGCGGTAGTTAAAATTACGTGTGTTATTGTTTAATCTGTTAATGTTTACGTTTAATTCACGGTCACGGTGTCGTCGGTCGGTATTCATTCATGCGCTGGTGAGTACACTGTCCGCTATGCAATCTGTATCG
The DNA here is from genome assembly GCA_964017025.1 of Stenichneumon culpator. Taxonomy (NCBI): domain Eukaryota; kingdom Metazoa; phylum Arthropoda; class Insecta; order Hymenoptera; family Ichneumonidae; genus Stenichneumon; species Stenichneumon culpator. Next base: position 9,313,996 of record OZ024779.1, on the reverse strand, counting down.
ATATTTTCTCACTTCGCTTCTTTGTTTTCTCGGCACGTGAAGGATATAGATAGATCGAACTACTCGTTGCTACGGTTCGCCGGTTGAGCGTCACCGGCGAGGTGCGAGAGATTTTTTAGCCTACAAAAGCTCGTTCGAACTCAGTGTATAAATCGCGATATTTCAAATAACGTGTCCTATTGTTTGATTTATCGTAGTCGCATGTTTACGTGCAATTAGTAAGTGTCGAGTTAAAAATACAGCTTAAGTCCAATTTTTCGCGGGAATCGTCGTTGGAATCTCCAATCCGAGCAGCAAATAATTCGTCAGCGATCGGCATGCCACTCATCGGCCGGTGAGTACACCCTGTATTTTTTCACACTTCTTCTCTTTGTTTCTCGGCCCGAAAAAAATATTTATCGAACGATATTCATCAATAAATACATATATATATATATGTATATATGTATATTGAAAAATAACGATTTAAGAAAATGTTTGTGATAGATGGTCCGAAAAGACGCGAAGTTCGACTGAAACAATTTACGATTTTTCGAATAATATTGCCGGATACCAGAATAACACATATTCGACGAACCTGATCGATAGGATATTTATCAATCTCTCAACGCACCGCTCGAGCGTTCGGGCGGCTACATTATTCGATCTGTCACGTGTAAAAACGTCAAGAAAAAGCGAAGCATCGACATAATAGTTTCTTTCCTTTTGCTTTTTGTTTTTGTTGTTGGGTACTTTGTAAAAGAACCAACCAACTTTATCAAACGAGGTAACCAAAGGCACCTTTAGGAGTTAATTTTTTTTATGGCAATAACTATTGCAAAGCAGATGGGGTTAAAAAAAAAGTATCGAGATAGGCGCATTCTCCCACGAGACAGTCTAATGGATTTTGGCTTTAGCTCGTTGTTGCGAGCTGCGGAAGAATTTATCCGGGACGTCGGATAACGGGAGAATCGCTCGGGAAATGCAACAGATCGTATATATATATATATATATATATATACCTTGTACACAATGTATATATGCAAGCGTGTACATTGTGTAGATGCCGAGGGCGTTCGAGCGCGACCCGAATGAATATTCGAGCCTAACGTGAGCCGTCGCAGATACCGGGCGATTTCCGTCTAACAAGCCTCTGAAGATACTAAAGATTGTTTATCAATATTTTTTCTCACGCTACTTCGAACAACCCACAGATTATAAATGTGTCTTAAAATGAAAAATTTACAAAAATAAATGATTTAACAAATAAATTTCGAGCCCTCTTAAAAATTCGCGAACTGTAGTAAAGACATTCACAAACGCACCTCGTCGAGAGCCAAAATTCCATCTCAGCGGAACACCGACGACTTCCGAGTGTTTGAAAAATTTCACCTACAAACGTGCCGCATTGAATTGCAAATGTAACCGCAAATTTCCTCGGCAGAAGTTGCCGGCGCGGTTTTCCCGCTATTGCCGTTGAACCGGCAGTCGAGAGGGTCACTAAGCCGGAGAAGTGTATTTATTCTATGCAGGCTGGTATGGAGCTCAGTGTTTGAAACGAGGGTGTCGTATGAACCTGTAAAAGCGTTGCGGATGTCGAAGAGGATAAAACCAGCCGAATAAAAAAAAGCGCGAAAACTTTCATTACTGGAAGAAGAGGTGGTGCTGCGGGTGTGATGATGACCTGGCCGGGGGGGGGGGGCGAAGGACTGCAATGGCGGAGGAGGGGGGGGGGGGGGGCGGTGAATTTTGTGAAGCGTCGAGCTCTCGCGGTCACGGTCGCCGTACCGCTGTATCTCGATACTTTTTAACTCCCCCCCCCCCCCCCCCCCCCCACCTGCCGGTGCGCAAACGGGGAGCGGCGAAGGGATCAGCGAGCGTTAACGTGGGAAATGTCAGGGTGCAAAGCGCGATGATGGAACGCGCTTCCGGTGCGCAAATGCATGACCGGCGAACCGCGGAAGCCGCTGCGGTTTATCAGAGCGCAGCGTCTCTCCTGCATTCTCTCGGCGTTGTAACTAAAGGTTAACTCGGCTCTCTCTCTCTCTCTCTCTCTCTCTCTCTCTCTCTCTCTCTCTCTCTCTCTCTCTCTCTCTTTTTCTCTCTCTCTCTCTCGCTTTCCTATCTCCGGCACGCTGCGGTATAGATAGTTTTGATGGATATCGCGCGAAGGCCTGAAAATTTTTTGAATCTGATGTTTTTCAGTTAATTCCGTGCTGCACGACCTCTACATTTTTCGTTTCAGCAAACTTGTCAACTATATACAGCGTATATACGACTGTGTCGCGATGTTAATTTCGTTGGGAACTTTTAATTTTGCGAACTGAGTTTAATGTATTAATAATCATTATATATTACATTTTACTTTACTATTAATTGTTCTTTCCTACCCTGATCGATTGACTGGAAAAATTACATTTTTGGTCTGGAAAACCGGGAAAAGTCAGGGAATTTCATTTGGAGAATTTCGTGGTAACTATGTTTAGTTTAGTTTTTGTTATTTGCGCGTTGCGCGATGCTGAAAGCGTTTAGCCGGAACGCTCGTTCTCGGGCCCGAAATTGATCTCGGATATCGTGTTTCTTTCTTTGAATCGTTCAACCTTAACCCGAAAAAAAATGGTAAAAGTGAATTTAATTGTTGGATGAAACTTGCGAATTGAAGGATATCAGAATGCTTTTGCATTGTTTTTATCGGAACTATCAGTATATGACTTATGACTTATGACTCAACGAAGAAATCATCAATGAAAGTTAATCTATTTATTGACCAATTGATTAATTGTCAATTAGCCGTCACGCCATAATTCCTTCGACTCCACGATGAATTATCCCCTCCCTCGCGCAACACAACGAAATTGAATCCTTCCGTTGTTTAACACGCCTCGTATGGCACCCAAACGGGATGCATATCGTTACATTTTGATTCGTTCTGGACCCGCAACCCCGGAAACTCAGTTTTCGATCCATTCGAACGCCCAGGCTGCGTATCTATATTGAGTTTGAGTTAGTCATAACTTAATGACCCCATACGTGATCGATTTGCCTTGTTATAGCCCGGTATAGATTGTGGTGTATACTACGGCGATAATTATGATGACAACAGCGAGGTGCTGACGAAGGGGTCAGATGCACGCACGAGCGATGTTTACGGCTCATGAATCATGTTAGGTCAGCAGTAAACGCGTACAGCTCCACGAATAATAATAATAATAATAATAATAATAATAATAATAATAATAATAATAATAATAATAATAATAATAATAATAATAATAATAATAATAATAATAATAATAATAATAATAATAATAATAATAATAATAATAATAATAATAATAAATGGAGTAGAAGTGTGTAAGCTAAGAGTGGGTGAATATGGACCACCCGGACCAGCACCTAAGTCAGTGACGCATGGACCGGACCATATTCGTCACTTTTCACAATACATGTTTGATTTCCGTCAGGGATATTTTCGCGTTGATCCATTTATAGTCGCTCAATTGTGGATCGGTTGTCCGCATCTCGTGTAACTTCGTAGAATTACACGCCCTCTCGGAATAATGATCGCCCACGGGGCTTTCAATTTTGACCACGTAATAACGTATATCACCGCGTGCTCGACACGTGCGATGATTCTCTCGAGCTCTCTTTCGTACATGGAGCGTTTCCCGAGTGCACGACAGAGAGCGCACTTACCGGCGTCAAATTGACACACACACACACACGCTCGCACACACACACACACACACACACACACACACACACACACACACACGCGTGCGTGCGTCCAGGGGGTTCTCGTCGAAGTTTCCCGGCTGCCGGGCTCGCGATCGTGTCGATGCTCGATCATCTAAAATTATTTCTCTCCGGCAAACAGACACTTGTGCGAAGCCCGTGCGCGTGTTTGCGTTAGCGTGCGCGCGCACCTGTCGAGGCGCGCCTTGAGCATGCTTGAAGCATCGATGAATCTCCTCATCGCTGGTTAAATTCCTTCGTGTGGCTGGTATTAAATATCATTCCCGGGACGAGGGGGCAAAACGGACCTGGACCCTTCGATTTGAGTCACTTGTGTCGCTCGCGAAAAAAATTAATGTTCAATGGTCCGTTTTGCCCCGGTGGGCCATTTTGCCCCACCGACGGGTTTAATTTAGTACGAATTTCTTGTATATATAAAATTATTTTTTTACGCTACTTTTTAATAAAACCGGATAGACGCATTGTCAGGAATTGGAATTCCTGTGGCACCAATATGGGAGGGGGCAAAACGGACCAGGGTCCTCCGTTCGAGATGAGACTCTTTTGGGTCTCGGAGAAAAAATTTGTGAGAGTCCGTATTACTCCGGTGTTCCAATTTGCCCCGCTCGATGGTTAAATTTATTACGAATTTTTGTGCATGCATAATTTTTTTTTTTCACGTTCATTTCTACTAAAATCGTATAGACGTACGGCCACTCATTGTAATTTCTATCTGACAAATATAGACGGATTATTTGGTGTAGCGTAGAGATAGAAGAAAGTTTGCACACTGGTGCAGGGAAACGTTTGTTCGGCAACCCGCAATATCACACAAGCTACGGGAGGATCAACCGAACCCGTTCGATGCCCGGGCGCAACGAAGGGGTTAGAGGACAAGGGGGTGAGGACGAGCAACAGGCCCTCGCACCAGGCGCCGGCAACCCTTGCGCCATATTGACTCGAGGGCACCGAACCACCGAATACCCTTGCCACTTACCCCTCGACTGTGTCATACTGTATATATACAGTGTGATATCGACGGCCTGATTCAATAAGGGCGTATGAGCTATCGAAATCCCATCCCTATACGCGCGTCTGTCATTAGACCATCGATGCATACATGTACATATGGTAATACATATAATACATGTAGTATGATATACATACGCATATTTAATATACTATTGCGGCATGCCGCCAGTCAGGCCTAAGAGCAACCGTCCCCGCCTTACTCCATTTTGGTCCAGAAGCAAACAAGTTTATTATCGCAATTCGCTCGATCTGCCGAGTCGAATGAAGCTTTCGATAAAAGCCTAGAGTTGAATGTGTTAAAACAAGATGATAAAAAAAATTATAAATAAATGATAAATTTTCGTTCGATGTGTGAATTTTTTTAAATATTACCATCTATTTATTTGTTCCCGCTTCCGGATTCAATTCGAAGATCGAAAACCAATTTTTTTTTCAAGATACCACAAAACGAAACCTCCGCCAATTTTTTTCCCGTCAAAAGCCACATTAAATTCGATCGATGAACATCGCAAGGCAGTTCATTTGATTCCTTCGTTTGATTTACCCAATAAAAATTTGGAATTTGATAACTAATTATTAAAAAAAAAAATGTTTTCTATCTTACCGACCTTCGTCGCCTCCGTTCACTCTTTCGTTCTTACCAGTACCGATGCGAAACCGGCCAACCGGCTTGGTCACTCGGCACCCTCGGGTCTCGCCTCCGTTAGCCGGTAACAAGTGCCGAGCTTTTCGCAGGGCGGAGAGAGCTTTCGCGAAAGAGAGTACAGGCGCGACCTTGACCTACGAGGTTGTTCGCGCGCCGGCGTCGCGCCCTCTACTCTTCTCTCACTCCTGCATACCCCCACAAACCCTTCTTTGCATCGGCCCCCCTGCGTACTCACTATACCATACTCGCGTTCAATCCATCCCCCCCCTCCCCCTTCCCCTCACCTTGTATTTCCTTTCCGTCTTTCTCGCTCGTTCGGGCCGGCCGGAAACCCGTACGTACGTTCGAAACAAGACCGAAAGCTTCGCGCTGCCACCCTCCCTCGCTTCAAACCCCTCCCTCCTCCTGGTTTCAGCTGGCTGGCTAAAGGGGTGAATATGGAGGAGGGGGGAGGGGGTGGGGGAGTCTCCTGGATACGTTAACCGAGGCGTCTGTCCCGATCCACAGTTGACCGCGAGTCGTCACGATCGCACCATGACGATAACACGTTGCGGTCGTTTGTAAGAAAAGTCAAATAACATTTTTCAACTTAATTTCTCCCGAAAGATAGTGGTGAGAGGACCGGCCAAATTCGATCGATTTAGACCGATCGACGCTCCATTAGGGTCGCGGTACATTAAGTGGATAGCAGAGTCGACGGGAGATTCGTCGGTAAAAATTCAAACCCTAAAGAAGATCGTACACGAGGACCGGAAAGATCGAGACGAGTAATTGTTTTTTTTTTTTAATTTTTTTTTTATTTCTTTTTAATCGTGTCGATGTCTGCCATGAATCTCCCGTTGTCGGAGAAATGCAGGTGGGTCGAAGCAATATTTTTTTTTTGTTTTAGCGGGGTTTTTTTTTAGTTACCATTTTTTTTTTGAGTGCTAGTTTGGTTTTATTGGACAAATTGGGTCAAGGGATGCTTGAGTTGATGCTTGAGTTGGGGGTGCAATTAAAATTTTATGCGATGGGTCGACCGGACTCGTGCCGCTGTCTCGTTATCGGTTTTATGGGGTGAGCGAGGCTTTGAGGTGCGTGTGAAAAATTCAAGTTTGGATTGGGGAGAAAGAAGAAAAAAATTGTCGCCTCGAGCCGAAGTCGAGAATAAAGTAAAGGCCAAAGTAAAGGCCAAAGACGGCGACAAGCTGCAAATAATAGACGCAATCGATAGGAATCTTCGGCGTTAAATTTCGCAGCTGATAAGGTGGCAATAAAAAAAATTAAAACAAATAAAATTGCGGTACAAAGTACCGTGGCGACGAGGACGTCGGTTCTGATTTGTGGGGATCTCGCGTGTCGAGTGTTCCAACTTAATGTAGAACTGACGATAAACTATTGTTACCACGACCGGTGGACGGAACACGCGAATTAAAATCAGCGGGGCGTATGTTGCGTGCGCAAGCGTTGCGACATGCGCCCTTATGACTTTGATCGTGGAACACGTCCCGAGGCTGAAAAACATCTATAAAAATGATTATAGGTGGGTGATTGCCAACACGGAAGAGTCATTCGCTGGCGCGTGTGAAACTTAACGAAGAAAAGACACTTAAAAAAATAAATAAAAATATATAGTCACCCCGTAATTATTTAATCGATGGAGCCCTTCGAGCCTGAAGTTCAAAGACGAAACGCAACTTTCACACCCTGATAAGATAATTTACTGGTCCTCGCAAATAATTCGAGGTACGGAGGGTTCGGGTAGATTTGACATGGAACGCCCTCTACGACTTCCGGAACACCCCCAAACGGGCATGAAAAATTATCAACAAAATTCAGTGATGTAGATTACGATGTACCGAGCAACTTTTGTATAAACCACTTTCTCATAAACTTCTGAGTTTCAGAGATATTTCATTCTCACGTTGTCGATCGGTGGTCGGTGGAAGGTTTTATTTTTAACATCAGAAACTTTTGATAAATCTACGTGTAAGCTCCCATCCAGTACAATTAACGTTGCTAATTCAAAACTATCCCTCCCGTTGACCCAAGAGTAAAAAAAGAAAGCAATTACTATAAATATTTAAAACCCCTGACGTAACACCCTACGAAATTTCTAATCAATAATAAATCTTATCAAAGTGGACCAGTTGTTAGGGTCATAAGGGGAATAAAAGATAATAAAAGAAAATTAGCTGCCCGTTAATTATTTCATCAATCGGCTCCTTCGGGGTCTAAAAGTCGAGAAAAAACGTATATACCCCAAATATTTAAAATCCTCGACGTAACACCCCACGAAATTTTTTGACGATACTTCCTATCAAAGCCAACCAATTGTTGAGGTCGTAAAGGGGAAAAAAATGTATGCGGAGAGCTTGGACGTGGCAGAAGGTCGAGTCACGCGAATCTTTATTTTGACGAGCTCGTTTCTTGTACGGTTCCAGTATCGCTCCCCTCATTCCTCGTCCCTCTCCCGTCTACGGTCGTGAGCAACGATACTCGAGCGTCGCGTGACCGGTTTCGTGGACCGAGCCACCGACGATAAATCGTTTTCATCGATCCTGCGAAATGACGCCGCGGTCTGGGGCGGCTTCCGGTGGCGAAGCAACTGGCATTTCCGGCCTCCCGCTCTTAAGCCCGAACGAAGGCTCCTCGCGATACCGATAACCCGCCGACACTCCGATATAGGCAGAGACGATAGGGTCGATAAGACACCCGCATGAAACAGTCGAAAAATTAAACTGCTCGGAAGCTCTGCTTTGTGTATATCGATAGGGTCGGGCGATGTGGGTCGGTAAGTTACCGATCGAACAACCCGCTCAGTTACCGGTAAATTAATCGCTACTGCGAACGATTTTTTTTACAAATTTTCATAGGAAATATGGGATAAATTTATTAGACGTGGAAATATCTACATCACTAATCTTCGTTTGAAAAATAGGTAAGGTAGATATTTCTACCAGAAAATCAATTTTCTTCTTTTAACTTGCAAGTTTTTTTACTTTATTCCACGGAATCGTTTATAAATGGTCCGTTATTCAAACACACGCATTAAGGGCATGTGAGGCAGACTCAATCGGTAACAAATCGGTTTCCCATTCACTCCGGGACTGTTGATACTTCGGACAAAATCAAATTAGGCTTTCGCAGGCTATGCATGGATCCATGAAAAACTTGTTGTCTCGTGTCCGAAATATTAATAGTCGTTGAGAAAAAAGCGAAACCGATTTTTTACCGACCGAGTCTGCTCTTGATACATGCATTGACAAAAAAAAAAAAACTATTCCGAGAATGTAATTTTTACCGATCGACAAAAAAAAAGTTCCAATAAATGGCCATTCAGTACTCCGTACATAGATGTTTCCTTCTCTTCTCCTTATACCGTCTCACCTCCGTGAATTTTTCCGTTCCGAATTCCACCCTTCGCGATCTCCGTTATCTCGCATACTAGCGTCCGACATTCCGACCTTCCGCGTTTCCTTCCGCAGCATTCTATCGGCTCCATCCGAACTCGCTAATGCACTATGCAATGTCCCATTCCCGACCCCCCCCCCACCCCCACCCCACCCCAACACCCCCCCACCACTCTTGAATTTTCCATTATATCCTTGGCCGTTTGAGGTCAGGGTCCAATCTTTCGTCCAGGACACGCAAAGTGTTTGCTCAGGACTTAACGCACTTCGATTTTACCATCCTAGTCCATTCTACGGTTCTTATTTTTTAACATCTTTTTTATATATTTTTTATTATTTTTTAGTGAATCGACACCTCGCAATTCTCGGTTATGGAGGTCAAGGACATTCGCGCTTCCGTTTCCGCTTCGGATTTTTTTTCTCCAACGGCTTAAAGCTTCGCCAATGAAAAAAATCCTGTTGGCTGGAAAAAAAAATAATCCGACAAACGTTCACTTGTTGCATGCAGACGTTCGGGGCGAAAATGTAAAGCACTGTGAGAACGAGAAATCTTTTTTTTTCTCCTTACAAAGCACAAGTATCAGCAGCAAGCTCGCAGTGTGCAGGCCTGTTTATTAATTTGGTTCGTCCTTTGGTGCCAAGAGGTATCAAAATCACTAGCAAAGCGCGCACACGCTCTAGTCCCTTGTGTCCTCAGAAATTTCATTCCAATCGGGTCAGGGTCGCGACGGTAACGACAATATTCCGCGTTCACATGGGCTGGAATCTTTCACAGATATTACACGATGGACGTGGTCAAGGTGCAGTTCGAGCAGGTAAAACAAAACTCGGCGCCTTCGATGTCGCGTGGCAGTTTTTTTTATTTTACTCTTTTTTTTCATTATTTTTTCGTTCCCCGCACGACCCCGTTCTCTTTAAGTATTTAATTATAGAATTCCTCGTTTTGCATCCGCCCACACTACGTATTATTCGAGGGTCACTTGTTGCTCCGTGACCTTTTTTAAATCGCGAGGGATTGAGCTGCGAGATGAAAAAATATTTATAATTCACATGCTGGCGATTTCTTAATCGCGGAGGTTTAGAAACTTTACCATTTTTATTGCCGTCGGGCAGATCTAAAAACACCCGTTTGTTTAAACTTAGTTCGACATATAATAAGGATAGTATAATAATGATGATAATGATAATAATAAATATTTATTTATATTGAAAAATATTTTAAAAAGTATAATTGTAATAAGTTCTTTTTCTGTGAACTCGTGTAAAGTTTTAACGATTTTACAAATCATAAGTCACCGAGTGCGCATATTACAGCGAGTGGCGACATATTAGCCTCCGCTTTACGCGTACCCAGTTCGAGCCATAAAATGTTCTCGACCGATCGCACAAAAATTTGAATTCCTTACCTAGCTGGAATTCACTTGCTTATTGCACGTCCCCGTCTCCATCTTCGATCTCTCGTTCGCTTCTGCTCTTTCAATTTCGCTGCACATATACATATGCGCATACACATACGTATGTATATATATATATATGTGTGTGTATATAACGGAGAATCTGCACCCGCTGGGGAATTTTCATTGGAACAAGGTCAAGGTCTTTTTTGCGCCGCTAGTGCATCGCTATTGAGTGATAGTGCAATCGTCGATTCTACCATATACTACATAGATACCCATATTACGTCAGTTCGAATGTCTCCCCCTCTCGCCGATTCATACATTAAATAACCTTCACCGTTCAGCCTCCCATCGCAACTTAATGAACACCGTCCGGTAATTGCGTCAGGGTAGTTTCTAAAAATATATCATACCTTATTGCCTTTCCCTTTCTCCACCCCTATCGATTGCCCGATAATCGATCGAATAACTTGTACGCCTCTTTTAAAGGCGATACTCTCTATTTTATAAATATATATATATATATATTTTTTTAAATCTAAGTGCGGAAGGTTCTAGGGCAAAATTTAATGTGCGATGCGCTGCGTGTATCTTACGTACGTATTACGAGCAATTAACGAGCAAGTTCGTGCTCGGAAAATTTTATGAGACTGCACAACGTCGTCAGCGAGTAATTTGCATTTTCGCCCTAAGGGGGTCCGAGATCCTCGGGGCAGCTCTGGAAACACGCCAAATTTGCGATGAGAGTCCGTGTAACTCGTGTGCGGATTTATATTAGAGTCGGAGGGAAAATCTCCGACCGGAAGTCGGGACTGCAATCTTTGGGAGCTGAACAATCGCAGGATCATTCGCCAAAATTGTGAGATGTAAATTCGGACTGCGTTCCTGGAATGGCAAATAGGTTGCAAAAATAACAAAAAATGTCCAAAAAAGAAGCCACTGTGCGCGAATCTTTTGACCCTTTCAAGGGCGGTGATATATATATATATATATATACACCGCCTTGTTAACGTTCCCTGTCTTTGAGGTGGTTCGATGAATCATCGCGAAACTCGGGCAGCTTGCTTGCAGGGTTCGTGATTTTTTTTTACCGAAAATCTACCTAAGTTTGAAGTTTACCTAAATTTTGGTTTCTTTTACATTAAAAAAAAAATAATAAAGCTAGAATCCAAATATTTCTCAATCGCTTATCAAAGACTCCAGAAGACAGTCCTCCTCGAAGAATCGAATAATCGCCGTGAAACTCGTGCAGTCTGCTCGGAGTTTTTTTTTTTTATGCATTAGACTACTTTTATGAAGTCATAACGGCTGTGTTCTGCATCGCAAAAATTTCCCTCGGGAAAGTTCACTTGGAGAATATATTTCTGAAAGTGAACGATTCTTTTTTCTTCCTAAATCAGTGCATTGACGAAGACTTGTCAAAGATGAAATTCGATCTGATGCAGACAACTTGAGGGTAATTTTTATTTTCTTTGTAAAATTAAGAGTGATAAGAATTATGAACATTTGTGAAAAAAAAAGTTTGTAAAATGTACAAATCATTTTCGCTGCACGGAGTAGGACTGTACAGATAGGCCAGCCTAGCCGGCTAAAATATCTTATCCGGCTAATTGATTTTATAGTTTGGCTGGCTAAACGATTTTAGTCAGCTAATCCGTGTTAGCCGGCCAAGCAATATTAGCCGGCTAAACTAATAAAGTCTTCGATTTTTTTGACGAATTTTTATTAATTTTTTTCTAATGTTACCCGCAACGTATTCCAAAGTATTTTCGCCCGCTGAACATGAATCCGCCGGCCTTTTTGGCCTAAAGTACAATGTGACATTGAGGAGCTCGATTTTATGCACGAAAAATCCTATTTTTGGGATTTAAATGGAAAATATTGAATTGGGAATAAAATAATTGTTATATGCGTGATCAGCGGGAAAAATACATCGAACACAGCTTTGAAACAAAAAAATCGAATGAACAATGATTTTTCAATGTTTGAGCCACTTTTGGAAAAACGTCGATTTTCTTGATTTTCAAACGTCGATATCTCGGCTCCCAATCGACGTAGGGAAAATCCGAGGTGCCCATCGCGTTCTACGGGGAAAAATACACAATCCAGTGCCTCGTCCGATGTTTTAGAATAGTTTTATCGTGCCGTTTGCGGACGTCAAAAAACGCAGAAAAATGGACTGGAAAGCAATTTTTTGACGAATTTTTTCTTCTTTTTTTGAAATTAACTGCCACGTATTCCAACGTATTTTTGTGCGCTGAACACGAATCCGCCGCCCTTTTTGGCCTAAAGTATCTTGCGACATTAAGGGGCTTGATTTTATGCACGATTTTATGCACTTGGCCGGCTAAAACGGATTAGCCGGCAAAACTATAAAATTCATTAGCCGGATAAGATATTTTAGCCGGCTAGGCCGGCCTATCTGTACAGCCTTAGCGCGGAGCTGAAGACCGAGCCGAGGAGCCCAGACAGTTTCCCGGTTACGGCCGGTGTGTGCCGAACAGTCCTCAAGGGGATGAAAGAGGCACGCGACAGTGAAGACAGCAGTCCGTTAGAGCTCACGACGCTCGTGTGTAGTAAACTGTAGGGAAGATCGATATACTAGAGGGAGGTTCAATGCCGCGAAAGCTAGCCTTGCATCGAGGTCAGGTCCGAGGAAAGGCGCTATGTAGCGCCCGCAGCCATAAACCGCGCCTATTCGCTTCGCGTACTTCATCTTCTGTGTCGGCGAGCTATTGAACGACAACCGCACAACTTGCGTACAGAGCCACGTTCGATCTTTCTCTTCCTGTTTTTTTTTCTTTTTTTTTTTAATTACCTCAATTAGCGCGTCAAAATTTTAAGGTCTGGAAATCCTCGATTGAATACATCGGTCTCCGGAGTTGAAGATATCAGCGTCTTGCAGCTTGGGGCTGTCGCATTTTCTGATGTTTTTCTTAGCGTGGGAGTTTGACCATTGTTTTATTTTCATTTTTTTTTTCCTACGTACATCGTTCTTTATTATTCACTGGCCTCGGGCGCTTGATAAATAAACTTTGTTATTTTATCCCCCCGGCCGATTTCTCATTTCTTACAGCAAATTGTTATTGCAATTCGCTGTCTCCTCGACCAGCTCGAACTTTTCGCTGATACTCTTTCGTTCGTTTAATTAATCTATACGTTCCCAGAAACCTTTTTAATTTGTACCGAAAAATGTCACATTTCTGCGATAAGCCCCTTTTCCTTTTTTAGATAGCATATTAAATGTTATCTGTTAAAAAGGCTTGTACTTTTCAATGTACTTCTTTTTCTATGTGAAAATGATTAAATTATTTGCTGTACGATCTAAATGATCTTTAATCATGGCGTATCTCTTCTCGTTATCTCGCATGACACGGACCAGTGTGCAAACGTTCTAGCGTGTTTCGCAGAAGCCACTGAGAGAGCTGAGCCGGCTGTGCCTCGGTACGAGCAACAACAACAACAACAGCAATAACGGCAGCGGCGGCATAACATCGAACGTCAATAATCCGAACGTTGTTGTTGTTTCGGCGGACGTTGTTGCCAGCGAGCCTCGTAGCGGTCTTCCGTTGCTCCAAGTATGGCCGAGCGACTCGCCGAGAGGCGAGGCCGACGGCCAAGCCTTCATATTCCCGGACGCTCACGACAGCGTAAACGACAGTGGCATCGAGTCTATCCAGGTAAAATAATAAGTAAATTTAACCTATATAAAAATAACCAAATAACAGCCAAAATTATCTATAACAAAAAGTTGTAGCTTTTGGGGGTCAGGTTAAAAAAGGGTGGTTTTGAAACTTTCAAGTTGTAAATGATGTTACAAATTATGTTATATATTAACTTGCACAGTAACTTAGAAATTAACTTACAAAACAACTTACAAAACAACTTACAAAACAACTTACAAAACAACTTACAAAACAACTTACAAAACAACTTACATAACAACTTACAAAACAACTTACAAAACAAGTTACAAAACAAATTACAAAACAACTTACAAAACAACTTACAAAGCAACTTACAAAGCAACTTACAAAGCAACTTACAAAACAACTTACAAAACAACTTACAAAAGACCTTACAAAACAACTTACAAAACAACTTACAAAACAACTTACAAAACAACTTACAAAACAACTTACAAAACAACTTACAAAACAACTTACAAAACAACTTACAAAACAACTTACAAAACAACTTACAAAACAACTTACAAAACAACTTACAAAACAACTTACAAAACAACTTACAAAACAACTTACAAAACAACTTACAAAACAACTTACGGAACAACTTACAAAACAACTTACAAAACAACTTACAAAACAACTTACAAAACAACTTACAAAACAACTTACAAAACAACTTACAAAACAACTTACACAACAACTGACAAAACAACTTACAATTTGTAATAACTGGCATAAAAAGGCATCCCCGTCGCCATGCGGAGCGGCGTGCAGCATAAGTCCGTCGACGAGTCCCCAGCAGTCCCGGCGTCCGAGTCTCTTGCATCCGGACCACGCTCGTCTTCACCTCCACCATATTCACCACAATCACCACGGTCACGGCGGTACAAGAACTCCGCCGTCGCCCGACAGAACATCCATAGACGAGGAGCCTCCACCGGTGCCCCCGAGTCCATCGAGCTCGACCACCAGCAGCCTCCGGTCCATGCCGAGCTCGACCATGGCCTCGTTGCACTCCTCTCAAGACCGGCGACGGAGTAGCAGGTGAATAGTGAAAATTATTATACACGTTAGAAGAAAGGGGCAAATTACAGTCCAAGTTTGCTCATTCGTTATAAGTTCGTTACGACCCCTTCGCCCCTAAATGGACACAAACAGGACGAAGTTCTAACGGCGGTAGAGCTTGCGAAGCATTGCAACGTAGCCGGCCAACCCCTCTGGGAATTAACCCTTCATTGTCAACCCCTCGCGTGCCGGAAATTTGGGGTCGAAAAGAAACCCTCGTTTGCCCGGGAAAAAATATACATAATTCACAAATAATCGTGCATGATTATCTACGACTATTAGGGTGTTTATTTTTATAAAAAAATTAATGAGCTTTCACATTCCCCGCTATTCTTCCAAAAATTACTTTTAAGCGTCCTCTGGGACCTCAAGGGGATTTCGAATATTCGGGACTCCTCCGGCTCTCGAGGGGCTTTTAGGGCTGCAATACGTTATCTGTGAGTCGCTGCATAAAGACGACGTACGGACAGACAAAATCAAAGACTTTAGTTTATATCGTCGTTAACAAAAAAGAATATATAACCATAAATACGTGTTTGGAAATTGCTAACAAAACAGTGGATGAAAATATGAATCACATTTTTTTGTCCTTAGAAGGATTAAGTTGAAATGTGTTGTTAAACGCAATGAGGGATTTTCTATGTCAACTTTAACGGATATGTTCGAAGGTACAGCGTCTTCGATGCTCTGGATCTGGAGTACGCGCTGCTGCGCGCAGCGGCCCGCGGATCCGTCGGACCTTACTCGTTTTCCGAGTCCCTGCACAAGCTGACCTTCACGCAGAGCCTGGCGTTCCCGGCCCTTGCACGCGGGCTCGCCTCGAAGCAGAGCGTGCCGACTCGACGGCCACAGCAACACTCCGAGAGCGGACTGAACGCGTTCGCCAAAGTCGTCACGGCTCTCGTACTCATGCTCGTCAGCGTTCTGGTTTTCGGCGTCGTTTACAAATTCGTGAGAACGTGAGGATGGCTGCTGGTGCCCGGACGGCAGCAAGACTCGCCGCAGGACGTCAGACGCCACGGCGACGACCGAGTCGGTCCGGATACCAGCGACCCTTTTAATCTAAGAAATGGTTGAAGAAAAAAAAAATTAATTTATCAAAATGATGAAAACGACACTTAACGAATACGAAAGTGATAACGATGACAATTGATTTTCAGAACGATTCTGAAGAGACCCAAACCATTTTTTTTTGTATCCTAGAGAGGGGGTGGAGAGGAGAAATCGACGTGATATACATATATATTTTTTTCAAGTCGATGTAAATTCAAATATTATCTGAATGTGCAAAAATGTTTTGGGTGCATCGAGTGTGTGATGGGTATGAGCAAGGAAGAAATGAAAAAAAAAAAATTAGCTTATATTTATGGAGTCGCAAAGCGATGACAATTATATTCGACCAGATACGGTGTTTACTAACGTTAAGAAAATGACCTGCTAACGTCGCTCTAAAAAAATGGCGACAAACCGCGGCTGAGAAACTATCAAAGTGCTTTATACGTACGTGTATATTCATCTCGATGACAATCGTCAGTTGAGCGTTCTATCTCGATCGCCTCTGGAATTTTTAAAAGTAAAATAAAAAGAAGAAACCCGTTCGATCGCGACGCCGAAATCGAAGCATCAATGCGAGTCTTCTATGAACGAAAAGATATTCATAAAGATTTGAGTAGACGAAGAAGCGACGGGTTTTTCGGAAGATATGAGAATGGATTTTTTCCCCACGCAAGCTCGATCAATTTCCACAAAAAAAAACGCGACAGTTCACAAAAATTCCCGGTAAAATGTCATCGCAAAGGATCGACTATTATCGAGAAAATTTCACTCGATAGTTCTAACAATGGATATTGCCATAGGGGATGAGAAAAAAAATCTTCCAGCTTATCTTCCTTCCAAAACAGTGCGTGAATATAAAACTGCAAACGTTTGCAGTGATGTGGAAAATAAATTTAGTTTTTTTGTTTTTCAATTCTAGACGTCTATCGATGTTTCTGACTGTAACGGCAAGATGTGATAGTTTTTCGAAGACACGAAACTAATCATGTAAATAACTTATAATATTATTATAGATATTATATAAATTGGTAATTAATTCGCGAATCGTTTGTCCCGTCACTCCTTTGATGCTTTTCACGGAGCAACGAAATTAATGAAATTAATGAAAGGTTTAAAACGTATACATATATTGTCACCGCTAATGGTACCTCGCATTGTAAATATTTCGTTAATATATACGATTCACTGATGACGATAATGTCGTGTTGATTTTATTCATTTCAATTTGTCGAATAATGAAATTCATAAATTATTCCCGTCTGAAACTACTATCGCTTTCCGATCGGCCTAACGATACTGGGATGCTCCGGGAACGGGAAGGTTGCATCGTGTGTTTTTTATTTTTATTTTTATCCATGCAAAAATGTATCCTAATAAATGAGTGAGATGCGCAAAAATTAAAAATAATTTTTTTTTTTCACAAAAGAAGCAGTTGCGACTCTTTTTTCGTACTCAATTATTGTTTTACGAAAATGAATGCAACATCAATTTGCGAAGAAGAAGAAAAAATTATACATGATAATATCGAATTCTGCCTGTTTCATGTCCTTCGTTCGTTCGACCGGAAGAATCGTTCCAGCCGTTCAGTTCTTATAATTCTTTATTCATTTATGTTATCATTCTCATTTATTACTCAGGTAAAATTAAGATACAACGTGTTCCCTCGCGAGTTCAGTTTTTGGTATTTTTCTGTTTTTGTTGATTTTTTTTGTTGTTTTAATCTTTTCACACACCTAGTGCTAATATATCTACAGTGATATTTTCTCTTTCATAATACATATACAGTTTCGCGTCGTAATGTTTTCCATGGTTTTTTTCTCCATTCATCGCGTTTTTTGCTTGTTTTTTTATACTTCTTTATTAGATCACCTACTACATACACATTTTCATAGTTGTGTTTCGTCATCATTATGTTTTTTTTTATATTTCGATTGATTTAATTTATGTACACGAAAATCTGTTTATTGCTAATTTACAAGATAAACGCGCGCGCGCGCCTTCGTGGTATCTCGTTGAGAGTCTTTTCGCTTCTTTGCTGCTTGTATATAATTTTTTTGTCTTTTCATTTTAAGTTTGCTTTGCCAGCCTTCGCTGAAAGCAGAGATGGGCGTAAATTAAATCGTTCAACAAAGAAAAATCGCGAAACGACGAGTTTTTCTACAAACTGTTCGATAATATAGTTCGAATGATTTTTCAAACAAATGCCTGCCCATCTCCGACTGAAAGTTCGTGACTACGGAGCTTAACTTTACCTAATATTCCAATTATTTTTAATGAAAAAAGAAAATTGCAATTGCATTCCATTTAATTATCTAATAACGTACATCAGTAGTCAGATATCGAAGTTTACATTGCCACATGCGATAAAATTGTAGTTCGACCGCAGCTAACATTAAAATTGTTAATACAATTTTTTTTAAAGTAATTAGTAACTTAGATTTTGTCAATCCCCGCGCGTTTGACGATCGTTTTTGTTTTTATTTTTCTGTTTTTTTTTCTTTTAGGGTATCGATGAAAGGTACATTGTATAATCTATTATAATGCGTGAAGTTTCTCAGGATCGTAGAATTGTACGTTTTGTGATGTGTGTTCGTTTTTTACCTCTTTGTTTTTGCAATAATATGTATTCATTTTTTCTTTCACTATTGGCGCGCACGATCACGTACCTCGATGTTTCGACTACATTGTTTTTTTTTAGATTTTTCTTGTCGTTCTTTTTTTTTTAATTCTCGTTTTATTTCGTACTAGTTAAAATTTATTCTTTCGATTGCTTCGACGCGCGAACCCCGTTACTTTCAGCCGAGAGCTCGCACTTAGGCCGTGCACCTTCGATTTCACTGTTTTCGTCGTATTTCTTCATTTACCTGTGTTTTTTTTTGTTTACTCTTCCTCCTATTCGAATACATCATCGAAGATAAAAATTGCTTCTCTACTATGTTTTCATATATTTAATCTCGACCGGTGAGTGACACGCGGACGCTCCCTTACGAGGCTCCCTTTTTCACCCTTTCACATTTAACTTTGTTTCTTTTATTTTTTTACGAGTTTTTTTATTTCTAACTCGGAAGAGGATAAGAGAGCTTCTCGTTCATATATAGAAAAATAAATTATATCAACGAGGCCCCCCCGCGAAAACCCGGAGAGTGAGTCTTAAACAATTTTTTTTCTTCTTTTCTCTGGGTACAATATCATAGTTATGTTAGTATTAGAGTATTATATGATACAGTTTTCACGACGGAAGAAAGATTTCGCAAGGAACCCCGGATATAACGCGCCTGGGCTTCTCTTCAATCGTCTTTCGATATTAAGTTTTTTTTTTCTCTTCTTCTTTTACATCGTAAATTGATTCACGAATTATCGGTGTTTAGTTGGTGTGTGCGACTATTTTATACCCTAAAAATCAGACTAAGATATTACTTTTGTTGATCTCGCTTAGATTTTTCAAATCTTCGATTATCGAAGATCTAGTCGGTTTCGGTGGGGGTTTGAAGTACTCTGAGTACCGCTTCGTTGGAAAAAGAAAATTCGAACTAAAACGAAAAAAGAAAAAATCTCCGTTAATGGTAAAATCATCGTTGCTAAATTTGACATTATCGCGTCACAGATACCGCAAGGTACGTTTAACCAAAATAAACAAATTTAAAAAAAACCGAAAATATTCATTTTCCGGTCACAAGTACTCATTTGCAATTACAATATGCCCGTTTATTAAAATTCGCGGCAAAAAGTTTAGGATCGTATTCACGATACGAAAGGGAAAACTTTGCGTTGATTACATTTTTTTTCTCGTCCTTTTGGCATAAGTGACTCGATATAGTTTGAGCCGCTCGACAGACTTCGCGTTTAGTTGTGTCCGGCGTGAATTGTGTATCTAATATATTTTGTATATTCATGTATATATTTATATGTATAGTCTATATAGTGTACGTAATACTATACGTATCTACAAACCTATGAAACACGCACGAACATCGCGCAGTAGATACAGACCGTATTATGATCGACGGACGTTACAACGTTTGGCCGATAGAGACAGCGGTAACTACTGACTCCAGACGTCGGCGAGTAGTCACGTCGCGCACTTGTCAGACACGCTCTCTGAGCCTCTTTAGCAAACTGTATTTTTTTTAAATTCTTTGTCGCTTTCTCCGTTCATCGTCAAACTGCATGCGTTATCTCATGAACGCGGTTAGTACACGGATACAGTAGGAAGTCATAAGGTACTGCGATCATTATTTTTTAGGACGACAAAAATGAAAAAACGAATTAACGTTTGAGATGTAAGTTTCTTGTCCCTTAAATCTCCAATTTTTATCTCGAAACGACTTCGACTTCGTCCGCGCAAGTGAAGCTTTTGGGTTTCTAAATATGATAAGCGTCCTGTTTTATCGATCCTGCTTATATCCACAATTTTTTTATTTATTTTTTCCCTGCTTTTTCTGTAATTTTTTCACGTATTTCGCCAAGTTACTCGAACAGTCGTTAATTGTCTCGACGATGAAGCTGATAACGCAGCGGTAATTTACTCCACTCGATATTCGCCCCAGATTATACGACTCTTTAACGGGAAGTTGGAAGTTTTCATTTCTTTCCTAATCCACTTCGACTTTTTTTATTACACGAAACGGATAAGTGCTTTTGGGCTCGAACGCTCTTTCTTAATTTCTTCATTATTCGCACAAGAAAATGCGGACGTTTAACGAATTTTTTTCTTTTATTTTTCCATTACTTTCGTTGCTATTCCTTTCCTCATTTTACCCGGTGGTTGCACTTCTCGTGATTTTTTTAAACCACCCTACAAGCTATTTTTAGCATCGAAGAAGGGACAGATCGCCCGACGCTGAGACAGTTTACACCTCGTTTGTTTATTATTTTTAGAAACGCCGGCACGCGGATCGAAGCTATAGCGTTGCAATTTCCCCTTTTCTCCTCAACCCCCTTTATAAACTTGTACGCCTCTTGGAGCTTTCCCATGCGCCCCCTGGGCGTAGTGCAACGTGGTCGTAATTGTAGCAGCGGCAACGCCTTAAACTCCCCTCATTGGTTTTTTTACCCTCGAACGGTTTTCTTTTTTTTTTTTGCGTCCGAAGAGCTTCCGGCTAAACCGCTCTCGTTTCGACGGTAGAAAGAGAATCGGCTCGCATCCCCTCGACCTCAAACTTGAGATTACGGAAAGGTTTTTTTTTCTTTTCTCCAACGCGCAACTTTTCCAAGCTCTGTTTTTCCCCCTTCTTACGCGGTGCGTCGCTTTACTGATAGATTATCGGATGCGTCGGCTCGACGGGAAGATCGCTATCCAGGTCCAACCCGACTCCGTCCTTGGCGACGAGATAGTGCGTCAGCAGCTGACCCTTGCCCTTGACGAAGACCAGACCGCGCTGCTCGAAACCGAAACCAAAAGGCTCCAGAATCTTGCGAGTCTCGTCTGTAACCTGGAAAAAATATTAATATTAGTGTAATATTAAAATATTCATATTGATATTAATCAATATGAAAAATATCAATATTGTCATTAATTAATATAAAAATATTAATATTGGTATTAATTGATATAAAAAATATTAATGTTCATATTAATTAGTATGAAACGTATTAATGTTTATATTAATTATTGCTAAAAATATTAATCTTCGTCTCAGCGATTTTTGCAGGACCGCTTAAAAATCAAACAGACAAATCTGTTTTTCCTTATTCCAAGTCCGAAATGTTTTTTTTCTCAGACCTGTATATGAGCGACCTTCCCGGTGCTCTCCATTCTGGAAGCGACGTTAACGGTGTTGCCCCAGATGTCGTAGTGGGGTTTTCTCGCGCCGATTACACCGGCGGTAACAGGCCCGTGATTTATCCCCATTTTCAGGACGAAGTGATTGAAACTCTGCTCGTTTATGCCCGACAGGGCCTTCTTGAGCTCGAGTGCAAACTCCACGAGAACCGACAGATGATTCCACCGCGGACCGTCCTCCGGCTCGTTCGACTCCGTTATACCCGACGCTGCCATGTACGTCGAGCCTATCGTCTTTATCTTTATTATGTCCTTGAATTTGTCCTGGTCCAAAATCTGCGAACAAAAAATACGTTAAAAAATCAAATTATTCCAAAATTGGATACGAAATTTTTTTAGATTTTTTTTCTTTAAATTTGTTGACTCAAGATTTACCGCGTCAAAGTCCGAGATGACCTCGTTGAGAAATCTGAGACACTCGAGGCCCTGATTGTTGATGCTGTCCTCGCTGTAAAAATCGGCAAAGTTCGGCATACTCGCGAAGAGAACGCCGACCTCGGCGTAGCTCTGACTGTAGAGATCGTCGTGGTGTCTCGCGGTCGAGAGGAAGTAGGCAGCGACGTGGGGCGGTAGGATGTTGTATATTAGGGCGCCGTTACGCCTCTCCATATCGGCCGCCCTTTCCCTCTGAGCGATGACTTCCCTGCCGCGCAGATAAAGTATACGCCTGGCCTTCTCCGCCTGCAAGGAAACACACAAGTTGCCTTTCACTAAATTATTGAAACATGATCCAGCGTATTTCTAGCGATATAATCCGAGCCGGCATTCCTGATCGGAGAAGATTAACACTGAGCAAAAATTACATAGTCACTTTCCAGTGCAAAGTATTATTCCCTGAAGGAACGTTTATATTTTAGAGTTTGGAAAACAATCACAAATCATAATAGCAGATACAATTATCGTTTAACCAATTAAATATTTTTCAACAGAAACTACATGTTAGACGTTCACTCAGGAAATTATTCCGTATCGTAGAAATAACTACATTTTTTCTCGATGTATTTTTTTTATTATTTTATTCATTATTTATTATTTATTGGACCAGCATTGTTCTGAAGGGATCGTGAGGAAGCCCTGGTAATAAAAATTGCCGAAAACCATCTTCCAACCGACGGGATAAAAATTTCTCAGGTTCAAGTACGCTGAAGGGGAGGTTTGACGACTTTGGGACAAATAAACGAGTTCTATTTTTTTTTTAATAGGTTAAAAAGAATCGACATGATCTTTTATTACTGACAGAAATAAACAAAACACTTAAAATCGTCTCTCGTGAAAATAATAAATTTTTCTCTTCCAAAAAACAATGTATTTTGTAAGAATAAAAAAAAGATTTAATGAAGGACCCAAAACACATCAAAGAGAGTCTCAAATTGGTTTTCAATTGGCAATGGTTATAGACTACTTTTGCTGGAAGTACACCGGATGTGATTTCGCTGAGTTAATTTCGCGGAGGGGACCGCGAAAAAGGGACCGGCTTCGCCCTCTTCTTTTCCTCTTCCGCAGCTATTCCACTCGTCAATTTTATCCCATTTGATCCCCTTCAGCGAGACGAATCGAAGTGGATAGTAAAACGCTATACCGAACAGGGAAATTGTACGCCGGCTCGTTTGCCAGTTAAATTAATCGAAACCCAATCTTCCCTGACGGCGTCACATACTATACATATATATATGTATATATGCATGTATGTATACAGTAAAAGAGAGCGGGTGCCGCCTGCACTCTGTTCGCCGCATGCTATCGATTATGTACCCGGCGAAAGCAGTCGTCCTCGTTATTGTGTGGAGGCACGAGCATCCCGATTGTTCCATTCCTATATAAATCCGAATCACTGAGCTTTCTCCCGCTCTCCGAGGAAGCTCAAACTCCAATAACGCCGAGAGCTTCCCTAGCTGCGCCCAAGCCAGGGGAGGGTGATAGCGGACCAGTGTTTCCATGCCAATTGTTATCGAACGTAACGAACAATTTTTCTCAAAATTTCCGAAAGATTTATTACCCTCATTACCGAACTTTCATTATCGTCATCGATTTACTCGAAATCCTGACATTCTGCCACTAACGTCTGTGAATTATGACCTTTGTGTGTGTAGTATACGTCGGTGATTCAGACACGAGCGATTTCTTTCAAAGATTTAAGATATTAATAATTTTTTAAAATTATTATATCGAGCATTTTTAAGAATTAAGATATTAAGAAAATTTGAAGAATTACGAAATTTTCCCAAATTCCCGCATGATGTTTCGCATCTTGTTACCGCAACATAATTATCGTAATCTCATTCTCTAAAATCCTAATGTTCTACCATACTTGAAAAAAATTGAATTCAGTGACCCAAAAAGGCGATGTTTAGTTTATCAAGTAATTCCGCTCTAATCGAATAACGGAAGTTAAAGGAGTGCGAACGACTTTCGGGAAGTAACTTTCTCGTTAATAATGGGATCTAATACCAAAAAAGCGCCACAGGATATGTCATTCCATTTTCAGCTTCCTCAGTTAATACAATTTTGCGCATAGCTTCCTCTAAAAGGAACACAAAATCGACCACCGAATGACGAAGCCGAGTATAAATTAATTTTCATGTTTTTTTTAGCTACTAGGAGGGCTCGGGGCTCGCGCGCTCACACCTTTTTTATGGACTTAAGCCCTTATTGTTCTAAGTCCTTTAAGCCGCCTCTTCGGCCCTCCCCGACCCCCCCCCCCATTCTTGACACGGCGGCGGAGGCGGCGACGGCGCAATCTTTTTATATTATACAGAGATATATATTTTTTTGTCGGAGGGGGAGGGGAATGAAAATTGGTGTGTCGTTGACTTACGTATCTGGCGACAACGACGAGGGTTGCGGCGACGGTGAGCAGCATAGCCGATAGAGAATACTTGAGTGGAAACGGCACAGGTGGATCAGGCGGTTCCGGTGGACCGGGTCGATAAGCAGCGATATCCTCTCTGTCGAGACTCGGTCCGAGTATCATTATGTTAACAGCGCACTGGGCACCGGCGAGCATAAACATGAGCATCGATTTGCCGAGATAGTTTATGTACGCGGGCATCGAAATAACGATGAGCCCGAGAACACCGACGTAGGAATAGTACGAAGGGTACGGACAGCGGGGTGTCCAAATGAACGACTTGTTCGCCGGTAGCTTTATCACTTCGACGATCGCACAGTTTGCCTGAAAAAAAAAGATTTTTTTTTAAGATACTGAAATATCTTCATTGCTGTGCTGCAGCTATCGAACGGTCCATCTTGGGTGTAAAAAACATAAGACATTCGCCACAAGAGATACATTTAACGAAGACTAAACAGAATAAGGACGAGAAACAATGAGAAGAGGTAATTCAGTACATAATAAATAAATAAAGTTCTGAAGCGGGTCCTGACCAGGGTCGACACGTAAAGGAGTCTTCAATAGAAATAGAAGAAGTCTTCAATACAAACAGAAGAAGAGAAACAAGAGTGACCGTTCCACAGCCGCAGCACAGCAAAGAAAATATTTTATCATCGGTCAAAGCCTCAAGAACTATACCGAAATATCTTTCGTCGAAGAGGCCCGAGAAGGTTTATTTATTTATTGCAAAAGTATCAATTTTTGACTGTCTATACACGGGAAAAAATGGCTCGAAAATTTATAACGATTTCAAAAGTATAATATATTTTGAAATAATTGAACACTCGTTACAATTTTTTGTATACGATTTTTTAAATTAAATAATTAAATTAGATTTTACATTACCGGGATAAAAATGAAATACTTGAAGTGAGGCATCATATTTTTTATTGGGTGAATCGATAAAAATGTGTAAGATTTGAGTAAGAATAGGAGAAAAGAATTGAAAGTTGTTCGGGCTTTCTTACCATGTCGAGAAGTATGAACAAACTGAGGGACAATATCATTAGCAAAGCGAGTGTTCTCCTGAGCCATCTCGCCCTGACGGCGCTGCCGAGGCAGGTGGCACCTGCCAGAACGACCCCGAAAAGTGTAACAACACCGGCGCCGCCCCAGGTGAAAGGTCCCCAGGGCTGAACCCTCCAAATAAGTGCTGCGCAAACCATCACCAGCGGACCTCCCAGCAGTGAGAGAGGCGAAAAAGCTTCGCCGGAATTGTGGAAAGCCGCCTCGACGTTCGGATCTACGAAGTGGAGGGTGAGCCAGGAAGCGTGGCCCCGAAGTTCCGCCCCGCCGTCTGTCAGTGTCACAAAGGCAGAGGCGAAATGTAATTAAAAAACATAAAAAAATAAAAAATAAAAAATAAAAGTTCAAACGACGAAAGTTCGGAGATTAAATTTTTTTTTCGTTCCGAAACTTCAAAGACCATCTTTTTTTAGCATCCATGAAGCTAAAAACGTAGAAAGGTATAAAGAAAAATACGTTGAAAAAATCTTGAACGAATCAACTGTGCACAGTTTTATTTTTTAATATATAACTTTTTATTTTTTTCGTTAATAAGAAAAAACAAAAAAATTGTGTAGAATAATGAATTTATCAAATTTGGTCACCCCGATTATCGAGTTCCTTTCGCAAGCGAAGCCTGAAGTCTTCCGAGTCCTCCTTGTTCCTGCCGTCCATGTGTTCCATCGTCATTCTGTTGTTCGTTATCTCGACGTCGGCCAGCGACGCGAGACTTTTCGTTACCGCTGGCTTGAACGGTTTCAGGGCCCTCACTATGAAGTACGTTACGAGGCCTGCTTTTTTTAAAGCCTCCTCGCGTCTCTCGCCGTACGCCGGCTCTACCTCGAATTCCCCGTTCAGGAAACTCAGAGTGGCGTTCGAAACGTGCACCCTCCTTTGAAACAAAAATGTATAGTTCAGTTAGTGACACAAAAAAATATCTGCGGGAAAAAAATTAAACAAAAATGATTTTTTTTTTTTTAACATCGGTGGGTGAAAAATGTATTTGACCTTTTTTTAAATCTACAACGACTCAGATAACGATTGCTTGGTCAACCAAATTATTTAAAAAATTCGATTTTTGGACCATTAGAGTTATTAATATCAATATTATATCGATTATCTTAATATTATATTAATTTTATTAAATCGACTATTAAGGATTTAAGTGAAATAAACGATTGATTTTTTTGGTAGAAAAAGAAAATAAATTTACCCTGCCATGCCGCTGCTCTCCATTTTATTGGCCAGCTCGACGTCCTTGCTGTAAACATCGAACTGCCACTGTCTCTGTCCGAGTACACCGGCGAGTACAGCACCGGTGTGAATACCGACTCTCATGTCGACGGGGCTGTTCGTAGTGGCTTGTACGTATTTTATCGCGTCTACCATCGATAGACCCATGTGTACACACAGAACAGCGTGGTCTGGCCTCTCGACCGGCGCTCCGCTTATGCAGTAGTAACAGTCGCCCAGGATTTTTATGCGCAGCTGTTCGTACCTGGTATTTACGAGGCAGTAGAAATAAAGGATCAAAGGGCTCCACGGTTAGACCTCGAAATATGTACTTATTTCTATTCGCGACGTAGCAAATGCGGAGGTTTCGAGATCCGTTGAAAAATTTAATCATATCAAGTGGAGACGATCCATTTTAGGTCAGACCGACGAGATCAATTATGAATGGACCTTTTGTCGCGGGGAACAATATGGACAGTCACGTAGTTACTGAAACGTGCTCTTTACAGTATTTTTCACGATATTTCGTTTTCGAAGGAATACATATAAAAAAAAAAAAAATTGAAGGCTTGGTAAACGAATCATCTGCTATAATAGGGCGCGAAGATTTCGTCGGAGATAATCCGAAAAAAATTAAGGATCCCAAGTGCGGCAAGTAGAAAAATTCATTTCGGGTCAGGCGAGCAAGACAAGGAATGAATATAGGATTTTGTTAAATTGTACAACCCGCTTACACAATTTCTGTAACCTCTGTTATCTGTAATAACATTTCCGGAGTTTGAGAGCACGTTAAAGTCCAAACTTCCAGCCCCTACGACGATTATCAACTCCGATCGCAACAAAGTACGAGGGGCCTGTTCGTCGAAAATTTCGCAAAGTTTTCCCATCGTTCATTCAAGGGAGGCTCGGGGGTCGGCTTAAAAATCAGTTAGTTGAGAATTTGCATCCGAACAATCGGACTTAGATTGAATATACTGCCGTCAAAGTTCTGGACAACTTTCCGACATCGCTCGAAGTGGCAAAGCTCCTTATGGACTTAGAAGCCTCCGAACTTAACACATCCGACGAAAGGGGCGAAAAAAATCGCGAATTCCAGACTCGTTTGACTATGAGAAGAAGAAAAAAAAAAAAAAAACCCCAACGACAAGCGAGACTGAAATACTCCCTTGGCCGAATATTCTTCAGTGGAACAAGCGGTGTCTGGTCAGACCGGGTCATAACTCCTCGCAGACCTGCATCGGGCGCGTCGCCGTGAGGTTCTTTAGCGACAGTTGTCGAAAAATTTGAGCACGGTGAAGCTGAGCCTATTTTCCACGACATCCGCCGGTGAGTTAGCCGAGCCGAGGTCAGCGTTGGGTAATCCGGACGGTTTAGAACTGTAGTTGGGAAGCGGTATAGAGCGAGCCGGCATTCCCGTCCCGAAGGAGCCTGGCGGTTATATCGTAGCATTCGCACGACGAGGAGGCGAGTCAGCGAGGTAGTGAGCGGAGGACTCGAATCGATAGGGAGCGGAAAGGACTACGAGGGCGAAGGAAGGTGGAGGCGGACGAGCGAACGACGAAGAGTGCGCCTGGCGGGGGTCGGGACGGGGAGTGCGGAACTTCACTGGCGGCACGGTAAATTCTTATCACACGAATAGCGTGCTGTGCGTAATAACACACAACATGCCAGGTCAACTCTGCCTTCACTGCTCGTTATCGCCGAATACTGAAATTCTGATTTATTATGCTTTCTTTTTCATCAATTGGCAACTACTGTAGTGTGGGTCGTTTGGTTCTGAGGGGATACGATTGGTGAAATTTGTTAATAGCTGAAGGTTAATATTCATCTTTTGCTTGCCTGAGTACAAAATTGGTCCTGGGCTCTTTGGTAAAAAATATAAAAATGTAGATCATTTTAGTAAAATTGTAGATTTCTTATTTTTTGTTTGTTTCGTGACTAAGAATATGATTGTTCGAATGAAAAATTACGATTGGATATTTTTTTTTATCGCTATCAACGATCAACCATTCGACGCAATTAACTCCCGGAGCGCGCCCTCGCCTAATTCATTGTGCAAATTGTTCGCTTCTACTTAAGTTAGGCCCATTTGTTGGGAGTGTTTTGGAAACTGAGAAGTGCGAGCTGCACAATGG
Organism: Stenichneumon culpator; assembly: GCA_964017025.1. Lineage (NCBI taxonomy): Eukaryota > Metazoa > Arthropoda > Insecta > Hymenoptera > Ichneumonidae > Stenichneumon > Stenichneumon culpator. The sequence goes on along the minus strand of OZ024779.1, from coordinate 9,284,963 downwards.
TAAAAAAGTATATCGGAAAATTTTTGAAATTACAAGATGGCGGCCGACTGAACATCGAAGGTAACTTAAAAAAAATATTACCTGACCTTACAGCAGCAAAATCTATTTTCTATGCTCCCGGTAACTTCAAATTAATTACCAAGTTGCAACGAAGCGTCTATTAATTTCTGTCTATCGTAAAATACAATTTGATAGAAAAACATAGTTTACCGCTCGCTCAGTTGATCGAATCGGGCGAAAAGTTCGTTGAGAATCTTGACTAGTTCGCTGGCGCTGTAGGTGGACGAAATTGCCGTAAATCCGACTATGTCGGCGTACAGTATCGACACGTTCTCGTGTCTCGACATGTAGATTTTCTTGAATTGCGTGTCGAGGGAAGCCCCGAGATCCTGGCGCATTTTGACCGCCACGTGTTCGGGAAGAACGCTCAGCAGTAGCCTCTCCTGTTCGGCGCTCTGTTCCTCGATGACGAGCTGGACCTCGAGGCTCTGGCGAGTCTCGAGAAAGGCTCGACGCTGCTGAAATTCGGCGAGCGAGTAACTCGAAGCACCCAGCGCAGCTGCCCCCGCTGATAGCGTCACCGTTATTATCTGTCGAAATTCGACGTAATTTCAGATTCGATTAACCACGCGCGCTTGCCTTTCCGTCACTACGGCAACCATACGAGTGCCCATAATCAATTTTATTCATAGCCGTGACGGAAACTATACTTCAAGATATATGTGTGACTTTTTTCAGAAAAAGGTTCTCTAAAAAAATGATTACTGTCTCTCCCTGGATAGAAGTCTCCTTGGGTAAAACTCTACCTTGGCCCAAGCTCCCTGGCAAAGTCTTCGTGGGCCTAAGTTTTCCGGCGTCAAAGTCTCTTTGGGTCAGAGTCTCCCTGAGTCAAAGCCTCCCTGAGTTAGAGTCTCCCTGGGTCAAAATCATCTCGGGTCCAGGTCTCTCATGAGAGTCTCCCTGAGTTAGAGTTTCCCTGGGTCAAAATCATCTCGGGTCAAGGTCTCTCATCAGAGTCTCCCTGAGTCAAAGTCTGTCTAGGTCACAATCTCCCTGAGTCAAAGTCTCCCTGAACTAGAGTCTCCCTGGGTCGAAATCTTCCTGGATCAGCGTCTCTCTGGGTCAGTCTCCCTGAATCAGTATACCCGAGTTAGCGTCTCCTTGGGTCAAAATCTTCGTGGGTCAAAGTCTTCCTGCGTCAGGGTCCCCTCAGGTCACAGTCTCCCTTGGTCAGAGTGCCTCCGATTCAGAGTGTTTCTGTTCGGAGTCTCCCTGGCTTAGAGTGTTGCTGTTCAGAGTCTGCATGGGTCAAAGCCTCTCTGGATCAAAGCGTCACCCGCCCACCCCTCAAAGCCGTTTTAGGCCCTATCTAATCTTAGTCCTTGAAGGGCGGTTGTCGGGGGACTTTGACCCGGGGTTGGGGGGTGGGATTAGTGTATTAAGCCCTGGCAAAATTATAATTCCTCGCTCGACGAGGACTCGATGTGTGACAGTTTAAATCGAAGTCCAATAACGATCAGACTGCTGGATTATTTCTGGCTTGTCGATATCACTTAATAAAGCAGCGTGCCGCTGATACGTGGGTTTATTGACAGTTTTTTCTTTTTTAATAAGCTATGAGAAAAAAATATGTACACGAACACTCGAGCGATGGCAGAGGCGGAATTTTTTTTTGTTTCCATGAACCGCGACAATTTACGTTGTATACGCTCGGGGAACGAGACTTATATCCTATCTATATAACGTGTAGTTCTTGTTTTCCACTCTTTGGCTCTCTCGCGTCGCGTCGTCAGTCGGGCTACCCGGCTTGTGACAGCGGCAGGCTAGGCTCTATTTTAAACTCACCATTCACCGGAATCCACTCGAGTGTAACTAACGAACGTGTGCACGTGTCGGGAGGTTAGTTTAGCTCGACGTAATTTGCTTCCGACACAACGGCACTCGAGCAAATCCTTTTCTTCGATGATCGAACGAGGGATTGTCACACCCGATAATGCGATCGATACTTTCACGGAATATGCATCATGTATATTTTTTTTCGAATCGACGAAACAATTATTTTCCAAAATTTCCTCCAATGCTCGAATATTGACGATGAAAAAGCAAATAACCAATTAACATCATGATAATCGCTCCAATTTTTGTTCTCTTCATTGCGAGATCAAGGAAAAAATAAAAAATAAGTTCGTTCGACGCGCCACGCTGCAGAGCCGTTTTAAGAAAAAGTATCGGCTAGAGGTGTCGATATTTTTTTACAGGTCGCCAAAAACTATATCTCGACATGTGCTAACGGGCTAATTAATTACACTGTAAAAAAAATCGTATTAAATTTAATGTACTGGCACTGGAAGTTTTGGTCCATTAATTCGTATATTAAATTTCATGTACATTTGTGATAAAAAATTAACGTACAGTACGTTAATAAGTTTCGCAGTATCTGAATTTTTCGTCATCCTTGTACATTCAATTTAATGTACACTTATGATGAAAAATTAATGGACTTGGATAAAGTATTTCCAATGTTTTTAATGCACAGAACATTAATTTTTTTCATCACAACAGTACATGAAATTTAATATACTAGTTTCTGCCCACAAACTTCCAGTCTGATCCATTACATTTCATTCGATTTATTTACAGTACCCTCAATTTTCTCTGTACAGTAAAATGGATACCTTTATCTCTTACATAATTAAGTAGATGCATTAGTAATAATAATGATAATAATAATAATGATAATAATAATAATAATAATAATAATAATAATAATAATAATAATAATAATAATAATAATAATAATAATAATAATAATAATAATAATAATAATAATAATAATAATAATAATAATAATAATAATAATAATAATAATAATAATAATAATAATAATAATAATAATAATAATAATAATAATAATAATAATAATAATAATAATAATAATAATAATAATAATAATAATAATAATAATAATCAATAGGTATAATATCGATAGAAAAAGCTCACCAGGGCTTCTATAGGTGTCTGGGAGGGTGCCTTCGAGAGACCGACAATCGCCACGATATAAGTGGTGGCGGTGCCGAGTGCGAGTAGGGCACAGTGTAGTAGCCTCAGCGGTAACGTAGCGAACAAGAGATAAAGTAAAATGAGTAGCCATCCAAGTCCGTCTCTGGGGACAACATCGGTAGATTTGCAGAACAGCTGAGCGAGAAGCTGTCCAGTGGCGAGATGCCAGGCCACGTGAGGCATAGCCGACCACAGGGTGTCCCTCGCTCGCGTGCCCCTCTCGGCTAGGGCCAAAACGCCCAGATTGAGTCCGAGAAAAATTGCGGTTACGCCGCGTGCCGCCAATTCCGGTTCCGGCGAGGCGAGTGTGTAAACGTCGAACAGTATCGCCGATACGATAAAACAGTGCAGACCACCGCGCTTCTGTTGCAGCGAGCTCGCGCGATATAGCTTCTCGAGCTTCGTGCTGGAAAAGCTCGTCTTCAGCAGGTTCGAAGGCCGTCCGGACTTGAGGTAGGACTCCTCGTTCGGTGGTACCGGGCGTTGCGACATGGTTGCACCTTGTTTATTTTTTATTTTTAAATACTTTTTTAATCAATTTTTTTTGTTGGATTTTTCGTTCCCCAAATTTAGTGATCGATGCTATTGGAGGTCAGTTTCTATCCCGGAGAAACATACCAAACGATCAAGCTCGCACGTCTGAAAATCACTTTCTTTTTCAATCCTCTTTTTTTTTTTGTAGCTTTCGAACCGTGGCGTATCACGCGAAATTTTATCGGACTTGTTTCTTTTTTTTAATTCCTTTTTCGTTTTTTTTATTTTTTCTTTACAGAGCACTTAGTCGATGCCGCATAATTGGTACACCTTTATTTTTCATTTTCGAAAACCAAAAACTTAGTACTTATGTCGGAGAGGTGGACTCTTTTTTTTTTTTTTTTTAATCACTGATAATATCCAAGACATCCATCGAAGTTGGGCCTTGCGCCCGCTGTGACGTTACAGTTGCCTCCCTACGCGAAGCATCCCTTTCCCGCGTGCACATCCTTCCGTGTACCGCAAATTCGAAACTCGTCGTTGCCGCGTTCCGAACAAAAAAAGTCAAAACACCATCAAAAAAAAAAGTTGACTCTTAAAAAAGAAAGACCAAAAAAATAAAAAACAAAAAACCACTTCCGACCCTCGCAAAAAAATTGGCCCTTCCGCACTGTCCCCTTGGATCCGAAGCGGGCCCTCAGACGCGTAAGACAATCTCTCCCGGACGCGTTTCCATGTCCTCACTCACGTTTGCGGCCAAGACTTCCGGTCATCGGTAGAATCTCTTCTCGCTCTCTGTTGTCATTCGTTGCTGATCCGCCGAATGAAAAAAATGCTCGATCTTCCAGTAACCGACCGTCCAGTCGGTCATCGCGCGTCGACGAAGGATCCTTCGAGGCTCTCTTTGCGTGATGCGCGGCTCCTCGAGGCAACGGTCACACGTCCGGCCGTGCAACAACGGGCACCGGGCTGTTGGATGCACCGCCCGCGCGCGGGGGACTGGCCGGGTTACTACCAGCGGTTCTACTCTCGTTTCGTGTTCCTTCCTCGTCCTCTTCGCCACCCCGAAGCGTCGTGGCCGCCGGAGCCGCTTTTTCCACCCCTCATGCCGCTGGCGCTGGCGCTCTCAACCTCTGCGCGATGCGATATGAAACAACCAACCCGGTCCCCCCCCCCCCTCCCACCAGATCCCTTTTCCGTCTATCCGTCTCACGTCCACCGACCGCGACGCCGTCGCCCCTCGTGTTCCTCATCGGCGTCCAGGCTTGCGCCGTCGAGGCCGGGACGACCCGCCCCGCGCGCACGGTCGATATTCAACCCACCGCAAGCCAACCCTTACCTCGCGCGCAACGCCGAGAACCCCGACGGTGCGACAGAGCCGGCAGAACCTTCGACGGCCGTGCCAGGCTGGGAAGGGGGGTTTTTTTCCACCGTGGAAACTACGAGGAAGCAGAAGAAATCGTCGAGCCATAGAGACCGAAGGGAACGTTCGGGGCTCGAGGAAAAGACAACCCCACCTGGACTACCCTAGCCGCGACCTAATGCCGACGCCGGCTAAGTCCGTGCATACTCCAACGGCCACCGATCCAACCCCCCCTCCCACCCCCCTGCCACTCTGTCCAGCTTCTTCCTTCCGCTGAAGTGCGACGGCGAACGGGGAGAGAGATGGAAAATAAGATTGCTTTCTTCACCTCCGTTGAGGAGTTTTTTTTTCTTTTTCCATTCTTTTAGTCTTTTCTTTTATATTTTTGGCTCTTCCTCTTAGAGTCTCCTTGTTTCGGACGTTCTTCTGCGCCCGCATCGCCGGGCCTTTCTTTATTTCTATCCACTTTCGCGTACTCTCAATACCATTCGCCCTTCTTCCGGGTCTTCCTGGAGGTGGCGTTTCGTCCGTTTTGCTCATTTTGTCCATTTTATATATATATATATATATATATATATATATATATATATATATATATTTTTTGGTCCTCGCGTCAAAGCTGATTTTATTTATGCGTCACCGATACTCTCGCGGTTGATTCGATCCGGCAGGTTGTATATCGCCGATCGTCCCTGTCGCGCGTTCCTTCGCGTGAAATTTCGCCGGAAATCGATATTTTTCGGCTTGTAGCTCAATCGATACGCCGGACTATGAACTATCTGCGCACCGAGGTTCGATGTTCGGATCGATAGTCCGGGAACTACAGTCGTCCGAAACTTCACCGAATGTAGTTCGAAAACTGATTGAACACTGCTCGCGGCTTTCGCGAAGTCTGTGAATCCGAGTTACACGACTCGGAGGGTGAATTCTGACGAGGAAAGGAACGAATGGGGTATGAAAAGATTGTAAAACAGTCTCGGTGAGATATTTTCGAGGTATGAAAAAATAAAAGAAAAATAAAAGAAAAAGGTGGGATGCTGATACTCGGTACGTATATCTTCGGTCTCGGTATGTAGTACCATTGCGCTCGGTGGTTACGGTTTTATCGGGATTCTCTCGGGCTCTCCCTCTCTACCGGGAAACGAGTGTTTCGGTGGTGAAGCAGCCTACTCGGTTTGAACACTGCGGTCGGGAGTGAGAGAGGTCGGTATCTCTCGAACGGGATGAGAACGTGGTACGAGTGAGAGATGGTACCGAGGCGCGAGGGAGAGCACTCTCGAGTGCTTCGTGAAAATAATTGGAGTGCTGCCAGTGAATACGATTCCGGCATGGACGTTTCGGGAGCGATGGAAGAAGCCGTTTTCTCCGTAAATGATCGATTAAATTAACCAGAAATCACGCGTATCGAGAGACATAATCGTTTGCGACATCGTTCAACTTTTCCACGGGTAGACGCAAACGACTTTGGCTACTCGTCCGGTTGTACCGTCCTTCCCGGCGTCTGGGAAAAGAGACTTCGGCTCAGCTACTCCGGTGTCTCGGGTACCGATGTTTGAAGAAGAAACATTTTAAATACAAAAATTAAAATTTATTGGACGACTCTTGAGAGAGAAAAGGTTTCTTTGCGCTGGCGGAACGGAATTTAATGACGTGTAAGTACTTTAAGTAGATAAAATTTAATTGAGATTATTCCGCCGTAGAGTGGACTGGCTGGAGTTGATGTTCGGGAAGACATTATTTTCATTCGGTTTCTCCGAAAGGCAAACAAGCCTCGTACCGTTTGGTAGAATGTGCTCTATGAACTGGTTCGGTGGGATTTTTTTTTCACTCATCCACATTCTGATAAGAAATACGGTTGAATCAACTAAAGATTCGGGCAGGGACCTTCAAATAAATATTGTGTTGGTGCATCTAAAAGATCGGTTAATTCAATAATTTTTTTTATGACATAAAAATATTTTGGGCGACCAATTAGATATTTATTTGAACGTCTCTACCTGAATCTTTAGTAGATTCCATAGCATTTTTTTTTTTTTTTTTAGCGCAGTATGTAAAATCCGTTGGAAAATCGTTTATTAGACAATCGTAGAGATAGATGATACAACGGGGGCGATAACTGCATAAAGTATCTATAATCACGAGTTTCCACGAAAATTTAATTTGTTCTCTTGCGTATCAGAGAAGATGTTGAATAGTCTTGAGAATATCGTCGGGTATGACGTAGCCGAGTTCGTACATCGCCTTGACGAGACGCGGATCCTTGGACAAGGAATCGATCCACTTGTAGTACGGTAACTCCTCGTTGAAACCGCCGTACATCTTTGGCAGAGATGTCGGTGCGATGTGCCTGTGAAGACTCTTCATGTCGTCGCCGTGAAAGAATATACGACCAGTCATGTTCGCGTCCAACAGTGGCGCGAACATCGCGAATATCACGTCGAAGATCCAGGACTGATGGAGTATGTGAATCGCGTGGGTCTTCATCGGAAATGCCGAGGCCATCAGTGCCATCACCATACTGGCAATCTGAGAAAACGTCAATTATTTGAAGTCAATTTTCATTCATTTTTCGATAACGAATAATGAACAATTTCAATATAAGACTCGTCGGGACAGAAAAAGATTAGGACAACCTTTTTCTGTCCCGACGACGCTAATATTGAAATTGTTCATTATTTGTTATACATCCAGTGGAAAAACGAGTTCGAGCTGTCGTTTGTCCACTGAATGAATGACAGATTGGTCTTTTAAAAATTTTTGTACCTGAGGCGTTATTGTCCAGGCATGAGCCATCGCGATTCCCTTCAGATCGAAGAGCACTACGCCACCAAGAATCTGCGCGGTTGGCTCAAGTATACCGAGCTCCAGTATGATCACAGTTGCCTTGAATAGCTCCTCGATGCCATACTTCTTCGGGTCCCAATTGCCTAGTCTGTAGATCATCATTCTACGTCCGCATTGAGTCGTGTACGCCGGCACCGTCATGACGTCGTCTTCACCTATGTGCTTCATCTTAAGCGGATTTACGCCCTGGTGAATGTCCACATGCTGCTCTTTGAAGTCGCAATATCTTACCACCTGTTTGCAATTCAATTTTTTTCGTTCAATATTTTTTTTTAGTAGTAAAAGACATTTTTTATTTCTTCTATTTTCCTTTTTTTTAATACATTACAATGCCTTAGGATGGGCCAAAAGGCCATTTTGACGAAGTCCTCCAGCCCTTTTGTTTTTAATTAATTTATTTTATTATATAATAGATATAATTGAATATATTTTATCTCGGACGATTTTTTTTTTTTATAATATAAAAACGACTAAGTCAAATACGAAAGAAACGTATCGTTCGGCTTTCGCGTATCCCGTTTCTTTCCTATCACTCATTGGCCTCTCCGACGAGATATTAAATAACTGTGTTGCGGGTCCCGGCCAGTGCCGGACGAGCGTTATGCAAGCTGAAATTAAACAGCCTCCGGACACGTCTGGCCCGAGAGTTGCGGTTCAGCGGGCGGCTCTCCTGCTGGACTCCGCAGTCCAATCCAGCCGGGAAGCCGGTCTTTCCTAATTTACAATCACACGGCGAGCAAACACGGGTAACTGCTGTGTAATACACCGAGGTGAAAAACCAACGTGAAATTATGTAATTCCAAGCTCCGTGACGACGTTGTGTGATACCTCGCAATCGCTCGCATTTCTTAGCAATTTATCGGACTTCAACATTTAAAAAAATGTTAAGTCAAAGATCACAATAAATTCGTTAAAAAACATTTTATACATTTTTTAAAGTCAAAAAACGTCTTTTATTTATTTTCTTTGAATTGCCAAATTGAAAAATCATTGATAAAGTTGAACGAGAATTTTTTGTTTATAAATATGAAAACCTTTATTACCGTGCGGTTATAAAATCCGCAGAGATATTCTCTCCGACGGGACCGAATTATCCAATTCGACCCGGCAACAAAAGAAGACGAATCCGTTCGCCGAACAAGGTGCAAAATTGAAATTTTAACTGCGTGATTCCCTTCGCAAATGGACTGTCTGAGTAGCTGGATGGTGGGAAGCCATCATGGCGCTTCCCCGGCCGAACCGAACGGAAATTATATTCACTGAATAAAGCGGGAGCCTCGGAACGGGAGTGGTTGGTCCTCGAAGCGTTTTTGTTTTTCAAATGCCGAAAATAAAATGATAAAAAAGAAACTTAAACGAAGTGTCGAGAAGATTTATGCGAATTGGGAAAAAGCGTTTCATGTGAAGTTCTGAGAGCCCGCAGATGGACTTCGAATAAACGAGGAAAATCGGGACGGCGTCTGGAAAAAAAGCTACGTGTGTGTTATAATACGACCGGTGAGTTGGTAACGTCATACAATTTACTTGAGCGACCGGAGGCTATGCGGGGGGCGAGCGGTGGTTTCGCCTTGGCACTGTTACGCAACTCTCCTAGCTTCGGAACGCACAGAACTCGTGCTGATGACGAACTATCGTTTATATTTCCACTTTATTCTCGTGTTACGCGACAGATACGCGGCAGATACGCGGCCAAGTACAGTCCCCTGATTGAAGTTCCCGCTCCGCTTCGATTTTCTCAAAGCACGAAAGAAAAAAAGAGATTATCATTGAAAAAATAATTAATATTTTTTCGTTTATTTATTGACTTGAAAAACAAAAAAAAACAGGTGTACGTGCCGTCGCGAAGTCGTCCCGAATTTTCGCGACGATTGTCCCGGCGACATTTAAAGCCTGGCCTCCCCGACTCAGTATACTCACCAATCGATGAGCCCGATTCACGTTGAAATTTCTCGCTCTCAGGAACCTTATGAGAAAAGCGTCGTCGAGGCTGTGAGGATTGCACTCCCCCCTTTCTGAGTATAAATAGAAACGTAAATAAAAAAAGGTAGAAACTTTTCTTTTCTCGTAGCTCGTGATAAATATCTTTTATAACGCTGGGAATTCGGGTAAAAAGATTTTTTCAATACGGTGTTCTTCGGAATCAAAAATGTTGATATGAAAAAACGGTAAATGCAAAATAAAAGGTGCGAACAACGTAAATCTGTAAGTCGTAAAAAAAAATTATAATAATCATTCCGAACCATTTAAAGGGATGAAATTCGATTGTACTTTTTAAAATGCTACTCGCGTGGCGCGATAAATTGGACTGATATTTGGGACACTGTTAAGTTTGTAAAACAAGAAAATCATATTATATCCTCCACTGTAAAAAAAAAATGTCTAATGTAATTCACCGAACTGGAAGTTTTTATGCAAAAAGTGATGCAATAAATGTAATTCACAATTGTTACGAAAAATTAATATACTTTTTCATTGAAATTAAAGTAAATTATTGTAAATAAAGTATTTCCAGTATTTTCAATACACCGAACATTAATTTCTCATTAAAATTTTATATGAAATTTAATATACCAGTTTTTGCATAAAAACTTCCAGTCCGGTACATTAAATTTCATGCGATCTTTTTTTTTCAGTGTTGCGGATGTAAGAAGATGGCCGTCCCCGCCCCGATCTAGCCTGCGTACCCTCGAGCGATTAATAATTACCGTATATCATATCTCGTAGATCCTGAAGCGTCTGACACTTGACCTCGTCGGTTTCCCCGAGCTCCCGGCGCGCATACTCCATCACCTCGGGTGAGGGTTCATCCAGATTTAAGCGGAGCAGCGTGTCCTCTTCCTCCTCCCGTTCCCCCTCCTTGTCGCGTTTTTCATCGTTGTTAAATATTTTTTCTTTTTTCTTTATCTCGTTCTCAGGATTACCGGCACCGTCGCGATCGTCGAGCAAGCTACTCGCCAAACGATCTCCGCGATCCTTGATCCTCGGTATGGCACTCTCTTCTATCTCCTCACTGTCCCAGTCCTTTTTCTTGTCTTTGTCGATCAGCAAGCCGTCCAGATGCTTCGTCACGTCTATCAGACTTCAAGAGACGAGAAATAGTTATTTTCCAAAAAAGAATATTACTATTATAGGTTTTGATAAAATCAGTCTTTGAATTTGGCTCTCCGGGCTCCAATTTTCTTCGCGATAACAAACTAGCTTCTAAATCGAACCTGAAATTCCAGGATTATCGCCAAATTTGTTATTTCGCTCGGTGTGAAAAATTTGCGCTCGAAGCGAGGCTTTCGGTTTGGCTCGACTTAAAAATGTAAAAAATCTGCACTGCGCAGAAAAAAATTATGAATCTTACCAACTGATAGTTTATTGGTACAACTTGCGCAGAGTTGGATCAGCCCATATATTAACTTTTTGAAAATATTATTTACTCTTTTGTTTCCATGAATGAATTATTATCCAAGAATTATTAGTTCGCGTGTTTTACTGACGTTTTAATAGAGGCTTAAATTATTACTTTGCATCATAAAAATTACCCATCTTTCATCGTCTTCTCGTTTATGATTCCGTCTCCGTTTTTCTTAAGAATAATGTCCTTTTCCTGTGTGAACAGGGATCCTTTCCCGCCGATCCCCGACATAGTCTCTTGACTGGTGACCACTCGACGAAATTCGGACAGGTTTAAACCGCACAGTTACACCGTCGAATCGCCGTCTCTGGCTTCTCCGACTCGTTCGATGTTTCCACGATTTTTTCCTCCCGTCGTTGAGATCGATTCCGTACGCATTGTATTTCGAGCCTCCTCCTCGAGATCACCACTCGGTACTGAGAGAACGATCTCGGAATAACTATCAAGTCATATGGTAAATCTTGAAAGGCAAAAACATGGTACACCTGCGTTGCTACTAGCGACATGCGAAATTTTCGCAAGGGCCATAGCAATTTTTAGTAAACATTGTGTACCCAACGCATATGACAATTTTTTCCAGAAAGCGGATTCACCAATTTTTTGCGCATCTGGCTAAGAATTTCGTGGATTAAAACTGATTATTTTTTCAACCCCAATTTCGACCAATGAGAGCGCGGTATTTGACATCACGTGGTACAACTAGGTCTAAATTATATCGATAATTTTTCGAAAATTTTCCGGCTAGGTTGCTAGGCGATAAACATTAATTTTTCTGTCACTTGTAACCTATGCGAATGATTAAACGTCAAATTGCCATTCACGAGCATGGACATGAGTGAGCGAAGAAAGCGATTTGGTGATGAATCTCTAGAGAGCATCTCTAAAAAAATCAAACAGAATGTCCCGGCTAATACAGAGAAGAGCAAGAAGTCGATTTGGGCCCAATTTACTGGATTTTGTACAGAGAAAAAATATGTGCTGGATGCAACAACCTCAGATGAAACCCTAAATATAAAAATATTCTAGAAATTCGAAATAAAACCTTGTCAGGAAAATGTTAAATACCACAATCTCATTGGTCGAAATTGAGGTTGAAAAAATAATCAGCCGAATACCCCTCAAGCTTAAAAATTAATCGGGTATTTCCCTCTTGTTTCCCTGCGTAGCATCGATCGAGATAAGTTTTGCTCAAAAATCCCTCGCGCTGCGCGCTCGGGATTTTTTTAAGCAAAACTTATCTCGCTCGTTGCTACGCAACGAAACAATCGGGAAATACCCGATAATTTTTAAGCTCTCGGGGTATTAGAACCGAGAATTTCGTCGGTCAAATTTTATTTACGTATGTTTACACAAAAAAAAAGTGGCCCTATCTAGCGCAGGATGCGCGAAAAATGCTGTAGATACTATTTACACTCTAGTTTCTTTTTCGCACGTGAAATATAGTCTTGAAACAAAAATAAATCGGTTGAATATAGATTTTTGGCTTTTTGAGCCCCTTTTGGAAAAACGTCGATTTTCGTGATATTCAAAGGTCGATATCTCGGCTCCCAATGGAGCTACGGAAAATCCAGGATGCCGATCGTGTTCTACGGAAAAAAAATGCACAAGATAAGGGCTTGCCCGAAGTTTTAGAATCGTTTTATCGTGTCGATTGATGACGCTGAAAAACGCGAAAAATGGACTCTAAAGGGCCTTGAAATTTTTCGACGAAATTTTTTTTTAATAATCTGCCACATATTTCGACGTATTTTTTTCCGCTGAACACGAATCCGCTGGCCTTTTTGGGCCTAAAGTACAGTTTGTCTTTTCACACTCTAGCCACATTTGCGCACACTTTTTTTACACTCTAGCTACTTTCGCGCGAACTTATCTGGCACTTTAGCTATTTTCCCGCACGCACTTTACAGGCACGCAAAGCGGGAATTTTCGTGCACTTGTCACAAAAAGTAGTATGCGATACTTGTACGAAAAAGCGGTCTCCCGACGGCGGTTGGGAAGTAGGCAGCGCTCGCCTCCTCTCGAGCTACAAACATCACTCGGCTTCGCCTCGTGCAGTTGTAGCTCTCGATCCGCCTCGTGCAGCCAGCTTCAAAACCTTCGTCGAACGGCCGCTTTTCCGTACTACAATCGCAAAGTACTATTTTAATCCACCCCGGCAAATCACAACCATTTTAACACTGGTGGTCTTTTTACCAAACGACGAAAATACACAAATTCACATTCTCGAAATACTATTGCACGATCAAACGAACTTACTTGTACGTTAAGTTCTTGCGTAATTGTATGTAGAGCCTCTTCCGAAGAGATCATTCTACCACCGAAAAGAAACCCTTAGCGCCACTAAAGTTACAGCAACACTTTGGGTGCGTTCTTGAATGCAGATCTGCTCAACTATACGTTATTTTATTGGTGACTGCCCACTGCTGGTGGGTTTTTTTGAATTGCCAACGATACATCCGATTTTTTCCGCGGCTTACATTTCTTCCGTCTTAATAACAAAGTAACGCTTATCAAGGGAGATTTGTGTAAAAACTAAACCCTGAACTGAGAGCAGGCTGGAATATAGGAACGCTTATTTCAGCTATGTATTTATGTGGATACATCCCGCACTCAGAAAAAAAATTTCATAGTAAAAGCAACAATTCTGACTTTATACAATAAAAATTAGTTCCCAAGGGGAACGTCTACATTTCATCGTTACGACAATGGCAAAAAATCATAGTTGCAACCGCAATAATGGTTTAACCAATCGAATCTATACTATGTATAAAGACGTCCCCCCTGGAACTGTTAGATATAGTGGGGAATTCTTTTTCTCAGCACGAATATTTCTGGTTTTAGCCGAACAGAACAGAACTGCACAATACACTATGAAGGGTTCTTAAATGCATTTAAGAACCCTTTATAGTGTATTGTGCAACAAGGCTCGAAAGTTGGCGATTGCAACAAGTGTGAGGTTTGCTACCCGAGCGAAGCGAGGGCTGCAATCACACAACTCGCAATCGCCAGTTCGACCCTTGTTGCACATCATATTCTTCGTAACAAGTGCTTGAATCTGTGGCACTTGGAATGACAGTCGCACGAGACGAACACTGAAAAGTGAGTTTATTTTTCTGGGGACGAAAACGTCGACAGTAAAATCCCCAGGGACGAAAGTGAACGAAATGCGAAGTGCGCATGCGCGACTCTGTAATTTCACAACGGGTTCACGACTGGCATGCAATGGGCTACTTTCGGCTCGTAAGACTGCTATGTAAAGTGCCGCGATTCATGCACGTGCTACGAAAAATAAATGACGACATAGGCTGCGACAGGAGCAGCGTAGGCGGCGCGGAAGGCACGAGTGCGGGGTGGGTTAAAAAAGCTTCGTAATACTGTAAATCTTGTGGCAAGATCGACAGGAAGGCGGCGGCACTACCTGGGGCGGGATGCTGAGCGCTTATTATCAACGTTTCGCCATAGCGTAAAGCACTGTACTAAGTTGGCAATAGGAGTTCAGGATTCCGGCCCCCGTGATCTTTTCGTATGAGGCTCTGCATATAATTATGATAGAACTTCACTTACACGTAAGTTCGTTTAATCGTTCAATTACACGTGAGTACTCTCGAGCTTCCCGGATGGCTCTAATCTGTTATTGAGCCGAATGCGTTTGGCGGGGAAAACTACACGACGATGAAATCTACCAACACTATCGACTCTCGCTATACGAGACTCATGCGAGATACCTTACAATTTGTACCGCAATTTTTCCGCAAATGTTTTCGTTTTTTTTGTTCCTTAGTAAAGAATAATATGCATAGAGGCTCCGGCAATTAACTCTACGTTACGAAAACGGGCAATAATTATTTCACGCTATCATTATTTTAGCGATATGCGTTCGAGAGCTAATTTTTTTTCATTCTATTTCCAGTCTCCTCGGATTTCTGTGCTGGTCGATTCACTCGGCCAGCGCGAGTGATAATTATATCCTGCCGTCTGGACACTGTAATGAGCAATTTTGTAATATTTTTTTTTTTTTACAGACATTCGATTGCTTTATTAGAATCTGTTTGACACTTTGAAGAATTTGACCTTTGCCTTACAGGGTTTACGGCACCCATTTGCGACACGCGTTTTATGGGTGAAAGAAAGACGAAGTTATTGTGCGGAGGAAAGGGTGGCTTTTTAATTTATATTAATACGATATCATTATTTTTAAATCGTATCGTATAAAAAAAATTAACCGTCGACCTCCGATGCATCGAAAACTTTCTCCGTCCATACCAACATTTTTTGTACGTGACTAGAAGTGAAATAATAATAATGATAATAATAATTAAATATAATTTTCGGACATCGCGTTAGGGGATAAATTTAGGCGACTTACGGAGCCGCGAAACGATTTTCGCTCGGAATTTACAATAGAGAAAACGATAACATCAGTGTTTATCTGTAAATTCTGGCCAGAGAATGGGCGCTCCCGGACGATTGCACACGTCCGCGGAGATAATAATTATCGGACAGTGTGTGCAGCGACGCGTCGTGCTTTGTTCCGCATTTTTTTGTGCTCTCGGCATAATTTTAGTATCCTAACATCTAACGGAAACGATGAAACAAATAAATTCATGAAAATCGAACTATTGAAAAAAGCAATATTAATTCTCGCGTACGATATTTTATCCTTCGCAAATGCAAAGTCACCAATCTTTTTTCTCCATTTTCCAAAATCAGCTAAATAAACGAAAGAATGCATAAATATTTACTGTTTGGAAAAATGACAAAATTTGGTCCAAAAGAAGCATAGTTTGAATAAATCTATGCCCATCACAGACGCTGTTTCGACGTCAGTCACGCGATAGCTTCGACGACACTGCGCGCGAATTTATTTGGCAGCGCATTTTTTTTCCCATTTGATTTCCCAAGTGCTTTTAGCTCCGATCTGCATTAAATGGAACTCAAGATACCCAATAATCGAAACTGAATTGCCCGATAAGGCGCGGATGTTGTACCGTGGGAGGGGCGGGAGGGCGAGAGGCGTCGAGCGAGGAATGACGTGGGTCTGCCCAGTTACTGCCGTAAACCCCTAGCGTTCCCGTTGCTGCTTACAAGCGAACGATAATTGCACTCGCACCCTCACCGACGAGCTGCAGGCCGACAGTGGAGCAGCCGGCGCCTGGCAGTCGGAAAACCGGTACGGAAATGTGACGGATAAGCGATTCCCGACGAAATTGCAAATCGAGGGTGTACCGGCAGAGAGAGAGAAAAAAAAAGAGAAAAAAAAAGAGAGAAGTAGGGTAGGATGGAAAATTGCTGGAGAGTTTTAAAAAAAAATGTTTGGGGCTGCACAAGTGATTGTAGGTCCGAGAGTGAGGACGAACGGCAGGAAGACGGCGAGGTGAAGTACACGAATACATCAACGGAATGAAAATTAACACCGAGGGGGTAATAAAAAAGGACGAATGAGTCGAAAGGCCCGACGGAGGGCAACATCAATTTACAGCACCGTTAAAAATAGAATTGAGGGACGAAACAGCGGAAAAGTGTTTTATTCACTTTTTTACATTATAAAATTCCAAAGTCGAAAAAAATGAATTATTGTCTTGGCAAGACAACGGTACACCAACAGGCTACAATTTTTTATCACTTCCTCGGAGAGTACTTTTACTGAGGGTCAAGCATTTTTTCATATTTTTTCCAACATTATTTCTCCCAGCTTCATTATCTATTATTTAATTATTTATTTATTTAATTTTATAGCCTATGCGTTTTTCATTCTGTATAACGGTTCATCTGATACGGTTGCGTTATAACTGTGCATCCGATTTCTCTCAATTAAATATTATCGCTTAAATATACTGCGTCAATAATTTTGCATTGCACTTTAACCCGACAACACATGACTCAATTTTTTTTACCGTCAGACGCATCACTGGGGTCTGAACGCACCCCACACTTTTCTTGATTGTAAAACCGGTTCTATGCTGATAAACAGACTTTCTCATACACGGTTTTCTTCGCTTTTTCACAAGGAAGAGAATGGTGCGTGGGAAATCTGACTTTATTTACCTTTAGTTAATGAGAAACCTATTCGAAGACTGAAAACCGGAAAAAAACAGCACAAAGCTCATTTTTTTTCGCGTTCGCGTGGGGTGCGTTCGGATCCCAGTCATGAGTTGTAGGGTTAAAAAATTGCGTTGGTGGTTTAAGAAATAAAAATCAATTGCAATAAAAATAAATCGGCGAAGAGGTGAAGGCAGAGTCAATATAAAAAAGTACGTCAAGAGGCGAACGCTTGCACGGGCATTGAGCGCAGAAGTAGTATCAGCAGCACAGTGACTTTCCGGGGCGGTTGGGGGGGGGGGGGGGGTGGATGAGACCCTGAGCAAATTTTGGGAAACGAGGCCGATTCGATTATGTCGTCGCTCGGGTGCGACGCGAGTGCAACTACACATACATCAAATGTGACAGTGGAGTTGAAACTACGCCGGTCTGTACCGGAGATTTCCTCGTTCGCCTTGTACGCCTCATACCTCGATCGTTCGCACGGTTTTCCTTCGAGTACACGGAAATTTAGTGACTGAGATAATATCGAAATTCTCTCACTGGTTTTGCATTAAATGGATCAGATTCGAAGATTGTTGTAACAGACCTAACGCGTCGCGTATATACAAGTCGAGTCTAGGCAAACACCCCGCGCATACAATATAAAATAAATCAATTGATGAAAATCGAACAATAAAAAAAATAACTTCAATTCCCGCGCACCATATTTTGTCCTTTGCAGCGCGAAAGGAAAAATTTACCAATTTACCAAAAAATTTACCAATATTTTTTCCTCCACTTTCTAAACCCTCATAAGTAAACAAATTATTATTGTAAATTAAAAAAAAATGATTAGTACCAGAGATTTTCTCGTTCGCCTCGAACCTCTTTCGCTCGCACGGTTTTACTGCAAGTACTGGGCAATTCGGTGGCTGAGATAATATCGAAATTCCCTCACTGGTGTTGCCTTAAAATGGATCAGATTCGAAGCGAGTTGATATAACACACGTAATGTATTACGTATGTACTCAAATCGCGAACTCGCGAGCGATTGCCGAGCGTTGTTAACTGCTGGACGAGACTCGCGGGACTCGGAACGTCAGAGAACGTAACTAGACAGTACGAGTCATTCGGCAAGTTACACTTGCCGCGATGATGCAACTCTACCAATCTACGCACGGTAGTAGGGGTAAGAGGGGGTAATACGGGTCAATTAAAGGAGAATCCATGAAAGTTTGTTGAAAGTAGTATTTTCTGAAACTTTTATTCATTTGTTGTTCTCAATAAATATTTGTGATTAATATTCGAGCAGTCTCACAAATAAAGATTCAGGGGAATTATTATTTTAATTTTTTCGAGCTGATTTTACTGAAGAGATAAAAAAATGTGAGATTTAATGGACCCAGTTGCGACGATGTTTTACGATCCGCGAAGAGGTTGGCGCCGTTTGCGGCTCGTATAATGAAGCGAAATCGGGTGGAGCTTGAGGAATTTTTTTTCAAGTAGTCAAAGACCCTCCCTCGATGTGTGCCAAAGTGCGAACCGATTCGCCGTTCAACGGGGCGAATAAGAATTATAATGTGGAATTGAAATTTTCGTCGAGTCACGCCGCTCCGTTCTGTACCGAAGATTTTTTAGTCCGGCGCTTCAGCCATTGCGCAACGTCAAATTTTTTTTTATTTTTTGTCTCGAAAAAAAAAAAAAAAAAACGAAGACTCAAACGAGTTTACCCGATTCGACTCGACTCGCAGCTCGGCCGGAGCTCGCGTGAGAAAAGCGGGCAGACACGGTACGGGAACAAAAGTCGGTTGAATACCGTGGTAACTCGGACTATAAACTCTGTAGAATTTCAGTTCCCTTTTGTCTCCGGTATGCGTCGGGGTATACACGAGCGAACGAAACTTTCTCGTTCGTCGCTGCAGCTTCCACTGCCGAGTGTATTATTACCAAGTGTAAAGGTGAAACAGGATGAAGGAAAAAAAATTAAAGAATAAAATAAGGAGCAACTACGATAAAAGTCGTCAAAGTTGGCGACAAAGACTGCGAAACGAAATGAAAGTTAAAGTAAATAAATAAATAAAAATAAGTAAGTAAAAATAAATAAATAAAAATAAGTAAGTAAAAATAAGTAAATAAAAATAAGTAAGTAAAAATAAATAAATAAAAATAAGTAAGTAAAAATAAATAAATAAAAATAAGTAAGTAAAAATAAATAAATAAATGCGTGTTTTAGTTTTGTATTTCCAAGACCGCATGGATGTCGTGTCTTCGCAATAAAAAAGGGGATATCGAAGGAAAACGGTGGACGAGCATTACCGAACGTGGACTATTGCGAAATGTGGTCAGGGTCATCCTGTTGCATGCACGGACCGGTGCTTTCGCTAACGAGAGACCTCTGTCCACGCTGCACAATGTACGGCGATACAGATAGTCTCTACTTCTCTACATGCCACGGACCGATGGGGGCTATGCGCCTTGGAAGACATCGCCGCAGCTCGCGATCTTAGATAAAGTGCAACGAGGCGCTCGGCATGCATGACCAGCTCGCAGATCTCGGCATGCACGGTCTGACCCTTTGCTGCCTTTTTCCCTTTAGTCGTGCGCGCGACGCTTCGCGGCGTTGTTCGAAACCCGCGTTTCCCTCCCGAGAGGATAACCGTACGGGACAACGACGAGCACGACCCTTGTAAGTTGATCGCGATCAATTTTTTTTTTCCTTTTTTTACTGCGAATCTGCGAGCCGATAAGGTGGTTACACGAAACCCGCGTTTTTTCGATACCCGTTCGGTAGAAAATGAATTTTTATAGCTTTATTTTCGAGAATTTATTCGGGATGCCCTTTTAATCTTGCAAATTGATCGTCAATTTGCAAATGTGGTCGATACGATCTGATTTTTGAAAAATATATTTTTTAAATTTTTGTACTGTTATTGGATGTGCCATATTGAGGACTTAAACTTTTTATGATTATAATTTTACTTTTTAAATCGAATTATTTTAAATCCGCTTCTATCCATAATTACGATAATCTCGTATGTTCTCGAGAGCGACGAACATTTCAAACGAGTTTTGACCGACCAGACAGGATAGTGTGAAGTTTAGCCTACGTTCAAAGTTTCCAACGATGTAGGTCAATAACTGCTCCGACTTTCTTCGATGCCGTATCGGGCATGTGAATTGATGCTATGTACAGAAATTTAACATTCTATTCCTTAGCGCCAACGAATCGATTTCTGGGTCAAAAAGATTAATTCGGTAAAAATAATTAATATCTCGCTTCACGAAATATCTTGCCCTAAAAATTTTAATCCCCCGTCGCGTACCAATGACCGCGCAGTTCGGCAGTGCAATTAATTATAATTCTCCGCGACCTAGTCTGATCACCTCGCGTCTTCGTTGAAATTATTTATAAATCCGTTTTTCCCTCAGCGATGCACACGATTAAAAAAAAAAAAAAAAATCTCTTTCACCAAGATCACTAAAAATTCTATCGTATCTCAGATCGATGAAAATGTTTGCGTTCTTCTTAAGGACAAAATTCGTCCAATTTTTTTTTTTTTTTTTTTCAATTAAATTTTTTAATCCGTCCCTTCCGATTCGCGACGCGTGTCGTTCCCGGGGCAGCAGCGATAGCGCGTCGCCGGCGCACTGACGATCGGATTTTCGTGAAACACAGCGGAGAGTCTGGAGCGGCCCCCGGGAGTGGTGAACACGCGGCAAATACCCTTCCGTGTGCTGCCGATCCTTGTTCGCTCCCGCTGCTGCTGCAGTTGCCGGTACGCCCGAACGTTCGAGAAAGTTGCAGCACCGCGAAACGACCGAACCGGCCGACTCGGTGTCCCCGCGATCGCCTCGCCTCTCCACCGAGACGAGAGTGAGAGTCAGACTTATACGTTGGCATTATAAAGACCGGCACGAGACCTCTTACTCAATCGACCCGCATTTCGCCATCCGCGAACTTATCCTCGAGGGACCCTCTTTGCAGATACCTCTCTACTGCAACGCACGTGCTTATCTCTCGGACCGATCCGAAGCCCGAATGACGTTGTCCAGTGAAACTTGCATAACGAACAAATTATCGCATCGAACAGTCGTTTATTTTGTGTACTGTATATGTATGACATAAAATAAATGAATGACCGGTCGACACCCCAGAAGTTGTGCAGGGCAATTATAGGATTTAAAAGGGAAAAAAAACGGAAAATTGAAATTTCCATATCGCTTTCTCATAATGTTCCTTTATTCGCGAAGCTTCTTCTATGAGGAAGCGTTGTCTGTTTAGGTGAAAAAAAATCCATGTTTTCATGAAAACGTATTCGCAATGTTCCAAAACATCGAAAAATCACATTTAGAAAAAAATGTTCGGATGTATGTGCGTGTGCGTGTGCGTGTGTGTGCCTCAGACGCGAAAAATTCAAAACGCTACAACTCGAGAATGCCTCAACCAATCAAGCTGAAATATTAACGATTTTAATAATAAAACCAAACGACAAAAAATGCTTGCCGTGCCGTGCCAAGCAACGTCGGTCGGTAAAGTAGAGTTGTAGCCGAGCTTCAGGTCTGGCAGCGACAAATTAGTGCCACTTCTGGAGTTACTGTTTACGAATTTACTCCAAGCTCTGTGTCGCGAGGTCGGAATCTCTCCGGCCTGCTTTGACTGTTATTTAATCGAGCTTCTCCTCGAAATTGTGCTGGCTAGCGAAGGCGAAGAGGACTGATCTGTCTCTCCTCTTCGCCTTCGAGGTCGAGGTCGAGGTCGAGGTAATGAGAAACATTTTATCGTGTTATACGATAAATAAAAAATAAAAGAATATTAATCCCTGCGAGATAAACAGATATGGGATGTATTAAATCTTTGACTACTGCCGTGAAACGAATCCGAGATCGACTGTATCGGCATAGGTTTTCTGCAGTTTCCCTATCCCCACTTAAAAAAGACATCGAATGATAGGTAAATATATCGATATAATCGAAATATAAATATATCGATATAATCGAAATCGTGAAGCCAGTTTTCGTAGGCAATCGGGATCGTTCGTTACATTGGTAAGATGGGCACACCTAACCTAAAAGAAGTGAAATAAGCGCGAGCGAAGTGAGTGCTTTGTTGCTAGTGCCTTCAGTTGTAAGACTAAGGTGAATGCGATACAGGGGGGAAGTCGGCTGCAGCCGCTAAAAATGGAGGAACTGGCTTGGTGCGTAAGGACAAGAAAAACAGAAATAGACATAAAAATAAATGAGGACTTAGTAATTACGTATCAGTCGAGCCGCCCCGCTATGAGGCAGTAGCTTTGAGAAGCGGGAGACCATAACAAACAAAAAATTTACGTTTACACCCCATAGCCAGAAGTAGTTATGGACTGCGTAAATACAAGTGTCAACAGCCACCGGTCGTACAAAAATGCAATTAACAAAAACCCTCAAGACGATATGAAACACTCCTCCCTTCCTGTCCATAGCGGGTATGTTTCATTTAAAAAAGTCAGCAGTTTCCTCACGAAGGAGTTTCGCCGATGGGTAAACGAACGACTCCCATTTTTAAGGGAAAATACTATCGAATATCTGGGTGGTGAATTCGTAGAGCATCTTTCAAGGAAGAAGATTGCGGATTGTTCTTTGAAAGACTGAACGAATATGTACATTGTCTAAAATTAGGACAAATCGGTTAATATTTTTGCAAATCCATTGTAGTTAATGTAAGGTTAAAGACCACTATAATCAACAGATGCATAAAAGTTTGTATAAATGACTTTGAAAATGTAGCTCTAATTTGACTAGTGTGAAGCGCTCTAACCTCCTTGAAAAAATAATTTAGTAAAAGAGGTCCGAAAATAAAAAGCGAGAACCAGCAATTTACCGCAAAATTCGCGTGGTACCGAAATGGACCAACCTTTTCATCGTTTGTTACACTTTTCATATTCATTACAATGTAAATACTGTCCGAGATCGTTGGACTATAGAAATATTCTTTCGACCGGTAATTGTAAGGATTGGTTGATTTCCGTTGTATGAATTTGCATTTTTCCAATACGTTAGCAATTTTATTTAAATTTTCGGATCATTTCTACGTCCTTTCTTTTTCGTTTCTCTTTTTTAGGGTTTTTGCTAATTCCATTTTTGTATGGCTGGTGGCTGTTACTACTTGGCTTTACGCTGTCCATTACTACTTTTGCGTATCTGTTTATCTCCCAAGGTTTTTTTGTTTTTCATCATCTAACATCATGTAATGTTTCTCATTACCTCGGCTCTCTCTATCCTCTTCGCCTTCCCGAGCCAGTATAATTTCCAGGAGAAGCTGGATTAAGTAACAGCCAAAGCAGGCGAGAAAGATTCCGACGTCGCGACACCGAGCTTGGAGTAAGCTCGTAAACAGTAATTTCAGAAGTGGCACTAATTTGTCGCTGCCAGGCCGGAAGCCCGGCAACTACTCTACCTTACCGACCGACGCTGCTTGGCACGGTCAAGCATTTTTTGTCTCCTCGATTTTTTTTTCTTGTAAATCCTATAATTGCTCCGCAGTATCAGGACAATTTTTTTTCGACTCCGATGTCGCGCATAAAATGACAGTGGGGTTTTCGTACATTGTACGAAGCGTTACACAATCTTCCGCGACTTTGTCGACGCATTATAATGATTGTATACATGTCGGCGATATTGCCTAAGATTTGAGTGCTGTATTATTTTTGTGGGAAATGAGGGGTAAGCCGAAAGAAGTACGGTGACAGCGTGTGTCAATTTTTTTTTCTCTTCTGATGGGTTTGTCGATGACAAATTAAGGCAGGAGCAAAATAAGTGGCAGATTCGAGGGGCGCAAATATATATTTTTTAATTCGCTTCGGTTGAAGCCACAAAACGTGAATTTTGTTTTTTTTTTATTAAAGGAGCGATATCTTTGCTTCTCGATGGAATTTGGGCAAAACTGAGGAGCCTATTGTATTCTACGGGAAAAAATACACGAGACAAGGTAGTTTCCGCTAATGCACGACCGATTTTTCGAGCTGTTTCGGGAAGCTGAAAAACGCCCAAAATACGTGACAAATGACTGACCTACGATTTTTTCTTTTGTTTTTTCAAAAATTGATGTGCTCCAGAAAATGATGCAAGCCACACATTTCCATGTACTTTTTCACGCGGAACACAAATCGAATGGCAGTCAAGGGTCATTGATAATTGCCAAAAAAAAAAATCATAATATTTTTGTTCTTTTCCGACACGACCAACGCGCGTCGTGAACAGTCATTAAACAACGACAATGCGCTTCGATTATTTCCAAACAATTCGCGACACTTTTTATCTTCGATTACCATTTCTATAAATTCCGCAACATTTTTCCTCATCGATGACAAAAAAAAAGTACAAAAACAATGTTTTCACTTCCGCATCATTCGGTTCCTCGTAAACTCTCAGATAAAAAGCTCTCAGATTCAGGCATAAAACGACGATACGCCTCGATTGATCCTTCACTGTCGTCACATTTTTTTGTACATATTTTCAATCATTTCCATCCATTTCGTTTCCTCATGTGCTATGTTTTCGTGAAGCAAATATTTTCGAGATTTCAATGTCAGAGTACTTAAAATAGTCTAAAGCCTCGAAAAATGCGATTTTACCTCGCGTCCGGATGTATGTGGGTGTGTGTGTGTGTGTGTTAATCTTCAATAATAAAAAACAAAGAGAATTTGTAATGTAACCGAGTCTTATCGTCCTCGTCCAATGTCAAGTCATCATGGCGTGACGCCATGACTGCTATTGCGATGACAAAAAAATGGATAATGGTGATAACTCTTTTGCTCCTAGGCGACTATCGATCGTGCACGGAGGAACGATCATTTATCTTTTTCTCAACACTGCGAGATTGCTCTCCTAGCGTGCTTCCACGGTCTCGAGACTAGAGGTGTACAGATAGGCCGGCCTAGCGGGCTAAAATATCGTATCCGGCTAATGGATTTTACAGTTTGGCCGGCTAAGCCGTCTTAGCCGGCTAAGCTAATACAGTCTTGGAATTTTTTGACGAAATTTTTTTTTCTTTTTTTGAAATGAACTGCTACGTATTCCGACGTATTTTTGCGCGCTGAATACGAATCCGCCGACTTTTTTGGCTTAAAGTACAATGCGACATTAACGGGCTCGATTTTATGCACGATTTTATGCACTTGGCCGGCTAGAACGGATTAGCATTCTAAAATAGTTTAGCCGGTCAGACTATAAAATCCATTAGCCGGATAAGATATTTTAGCCGACTAGGCCGGTCTATCTGTACAGCTCTACTCGAGACTCCGGCCAACTCTTCACAGTCGATAAAACTCTTGGACTCTCACCTACGCGAAAGACGTCATCGTGCTCGTGACTTACGAAGACGAGCAGGAAACGCCGAAGGAGTCACCGGCGGAGCGAGATAAGATGGAAAACCGCATTGACCATGATTATTTAATGGATAGCTCATTTAGCAAACAATTCTCAAAAAAAATTCAGAACTTCTCGCGGAATAAATTTACTATTTACATACACGTATATTTCAATTTTTTATTTTTATTTTTTATTCCAAGTAGCTTCAGACTCTGATCTCTGGAAGGATCGTTGACGATTCGCCTCAGCGTATATATACGGTCTATCTTTTTTTTTTTTTTACTTGGCGTCGAAACACTACCGTGTCTCTTGATCTTTGTTCTCAATGATATTCTCTGTGTGAGCTACGAATGGGTTAATATTTTTCCACGATCGGAGCATCCACCGTTTTATCCTGTTTTTGACTTTGGTTTTTTTTCTTCTACCGTCAAATTTACATTTTTCTCCTCGACTTTATTCTGTTCGTGAGTTACGAATGGGCGAATATTTTTCCACGATCGGAGCATTTTATCCTTTTTCGAGCAGCGTTTTATCCTTTTTCGACTTCTTGTTTTTTTTCTACCGGCAAACTTTCTTTTTTATTTTTCGTTAGGAGAAGCCGAGAGTGGAAGATTGCCGGCGGCACGAGCGAGCGAGCGAACTAGGCTTCGGCCCGGCTGTCAACAATACTGCAGCGAAATACTTCGCTTTCGAGGAAGCGAAGTAAGTATTTCGCTTCCTCGAAAGCGTGGGAATTCTATCTCCAGCATGGGAATTGTATAATCCAATATGCATATCTGCGTTTCCACAAAACATGCTTGATGTTTATATGCAGTTTTGTAGCAAAAAAAAAGAAGAATGAAGAGAAAATAGATAAAATGGTGAAGACATAAGAATTAAATAAAACCGCGCTCATGAATGTTAACAGGCACGTCGAGATTGTAAGGAACGTCGCAAATTTAAACGATCTAATTACCACTTACAGCGCACGATAAAAGTGGTGGAAACAAAAGCGGCGGTGCATATTCACCACTTTTACCCTATTTCGCATTCTGCATACATTTTTCAAAACTTCACTCAAATTTTTATTCTCTCTCCACGAGATTGAAACCTTATTTTATTTATCTAATAATATAATTTTAAATAATAATTTTTGTAATTTCCTTTTATTTCATAATTATACATTTTTCGAAATCTTATTTCATTTAATAAATATACATTTTTATACATTTATTAAATAATCCACTGTCATGAAAATAATCATTTTTAATATTAAAACTTATCGGAGTGAGCCATAAAAATCAATTTAATTTTTTTATGGCTGATTCCGATGATTATTATTTGAAGGCTCGTGAAAGACGGTTCACTTTGAACCCTGATATACACGGTACACGATCTTTTCATTCTCATTTCATTTTCAATAATTGCGGCCGGGAATAGCGAGTGAATAGGATTTTTACGCGAGTGTGTGTCCCCGAGGGAAGGGGGTGAAGGGGCGTCGGGTGGAATTTCGCACTGTGCCCCGAGAGGGTGCAACTCGCTCGGTGTCGTTCTCGTTCATTCGCGAGAAAACACCACGTCACCTCAGCGAAGAGGCCTCCTCCGGTGTCCTCGAGTGGGCGTAATAATTAATGTCCGTAGTGGCAAAAGGAATTAAGAGAGCGGCTCGCCGAGTGTGCCGGAATCCTCTATACTGGACCGAGACTGCTAAGCCGCGGGTAGGATAGATTAAAAAAGTTTTTTCATTCTTTCCCCGGGAACAGGTAGAAAACCGGAAAACGAGAAAGAGCAAGACAGGACATGACACTG
Source organism: Stenichneumon culpator (assembly GCA_964017025.1). Taxonomy (NCBI): domain Eukaryota; kingdom Metazoa; phylum Arthropoda; class Insecta; order Hymenoptera; family Ichneumonidae; genus Stenichneumon; species Stenichneumon culpator. Next base: position 9,257,664 of record OZ024779.1, on the reverse strand, counting down.
GAGGCAGAGTCACGTGCCCCGCGGGCTCGTTTCCCTCCTAAGCCGCCCTGGATCTATTATCTCATACATAGGTATATATGTGTGTGTGTGCATTAAAGAAAAATTATTCATGCGTCTCTCCCTTTACTCTTCCTTCATTTTTGCACGTTATTCATAAGGCGAACTTTGTCGCGCTCTAATTACAGCACTAAACACGCTATTCGACGATGCCCGACCAAACTGTAATGGCTCACAATACTAACTGAAAAATTGTTATTTGTATTAAGGGAGCTCAAATTTGCTGGGTCGAAAATCCTAGATTTTGTCTTTAACTTTTTAACGAGTAAACTAAATTCCCCTAATTTTCGTATGCTATATTGACGAATAATTATTTCATTATTTATCTATTTTTATTTATACTTTGAATTCCCAAAACACTAAAAAAATCGACGAAAATTCTATTAAAAAATATATGTATAATACTAGCGATTTTTGTGGCTCGCGCGCTTGCAACCATCGATGCGCACAGACACTCACAAACGACAACCACCGCGATGCTTATAAACACTGCCGGAGGCACTCGTACTCATTTATGAATAAGGGCGCACCCAGAAAAATAATTTGTCGAAAGGGCGGCCCCCAAACAAATTTATGTTTCATTTAAATAAATATTTATTTGAATTAAATAAATATTTACTTGCGGCTCTTTCTAATAAATGATTTTTGCGTTTGCGTGAGTTCATCAAAGGGACTTGGAATAGCAAGGGCTTAAGACACGGAGGAACACAGAAAAATAGTATAAAAATTACAGTGCAAAAGATCGCATCATATATAATATTAATTGTCATATATCCAAGAACCTCCAATTATACGCATTGTCTCTTAGGTGACCCGTGTTACCCCGGCGTCCGTTCCCTAATTTACATAAAACTGGCGTATAATCGCGACAATTAGGGAGAGGGAAAAATGCGAAAAAATACTGAGAAGCAACGATGTGAAAAAGAGTGTGACGACGAAGAGTGGGGACAGAAAGGGACTGGATGGAAATTTAAAGACGGAAACAAAAAAAAACTGGTTAACCTCGCGGGTCTAGAATCGGCGGCGTGTGCTCTCTTGCCTCTCGTACTATTAACTCGACTTAATATCTATATTTATTATTTCCATACTCGATGATACAGCGTATCAATATTGCCCAGCGACGAGTCCACGGACACCTAGTTTTTATGTCCAGTTTCTTCGTCGCTGATGACTTTGTCCGCGCAGACGATGTAATCGAAGTCCACAGAGGTCACATGGGTGAAAAATCACCTGCGTCACAATGTCCTAATCCGATTCTTTTCTCATCAACAGTGGAAATTTTTTTTTTCTTTTTTTTTCTGGGCACAATTTTTGATTATCTTCCGACTTTTCTTGGCCGAATGTTAATTCTTTAAACGGACTGAAGTATCCATTATCGACTGACCCACAATACCCCCCTTTTAATAAAAAAAATAAATTATTACCTCGATGTATTCATCTAATTTGCATGACTCGCTTCAACCGACGATGGGTAACGAGATTCTACATAATCCTATGAAACCCATTTGACTTCAGGCTCCTATTTATAAACCCCTATACATACTTGTAGATATATATGTTATCACGTGTGACTGCAGAGCGAGAGTTTTATTTATTCAAGCGTAAAAAAAAATCTCGTTTTGTCACATATGAACCGTCTCGCTTTTTTCGCTGTCTTCGTTATACTTACTTTTTCATTTCCATCATTTCCGTCAGAGTTACCTACATGAAAGGGGCGATTTTTTGCGAAAAAAAAGTAGTGAAAAAAATATCCTCCCCGTCGCTCTCGTGTGTGACGTTCTGCGTGTTACTTTTTTTTGCCCCTTTTTGCGCGACGAATATTTTATAGAATTCTTTTTGTTCTTTTTTTTTATCGAAAGTCGACCTGAATTTTCTTTTATATCCTTTTATTCATGCAGCTTCTGCCTGCATATGCATGCGCGCCACCGTGGGAGGGTGGTTTCGAACATTTTCAGCTTTATCCCGCTCACTCTGGGCTTCTATTGAGCATGCCGAGCGTTCGTGCCTCGGCGTTCCGGAATTCGAACGTTCGTATTCACATTTCATGTTCCGGTTCGCATTTACGCTCCATAACTAGTGGTAAATGACTTCTCGACTGTGCAAAATCGATCGCGCACGATTTTTACATGGACTGCGGTCCTATTACTTGTGCGGCTTACTATTCACGCGATATTTTCTCCCGAATTTCACACCATTTATATTTACTTTACAGACCTCAAAAAAAAAAAAAAACTTTAAAAAGTAAACACATTTGGAAAATTTCATGGTACCGTTTTCCTAGAAAAAAAATATCTTAATGAAAATGAACGTAAATTGAAAATGTCTGTTTAGTAAAAAATATGAATATATAGGGGAGACCGGGGCGAGATGGGCTAGCGAAAAATCGGGCCGACGCGGGGCGTAATGGGCCACCCTAAACAAGACAACTAGAAGGCTGCAATGGCGGATTATTGGCGCATAAGCACTACTGACAGATAGAAATAGGGAAACTCAAGATGTATGGATAGTACAGGGAGGGGTAAAAAAAGTGAACAATTTAAGGGTAACCCATCTCGCCAAGACAACTTTTTTTTTTGACGCGCTATAAAACTGTGAAAATATCATTGTTGGATGACAAACAATAAATTATGCTTTCGGCAGCGTTATTGCCGCATTATTATCTTAGGGGGCCCATCTCGCCCCGGTCTCCCCTACATGTATGAAAGAATAGTAAGCAAACCAACGAATCATGAAAGAAAAATGTAAATCATTACGTGTTGACTTGACAGCAAATATTCACAAGTTAAATTTAATACTCTGATGCAGATAAATTAAATCTAATACACACACGCGTGTAAAAATTCGGTGTATTAATTTTATCGACCGATTGAACCGCAACATTTTATGCTGAAATGTAAATAGTGCGTTTTTGCCATGGGAATTGAAAGATGTTGGTAACATTGTTAACACCGTGGTTGCAGCGCCGCTCGACTCACGCTAATTTTCATGTCAATTAACACTCGACGGAATAAACCGTCGCGATGAATTTCTCTCTACCTTGCCGTCCAAAGGCTTTCTCGGAGTCCGCCAATCGGCGATAATCCTCGTCATCGCGACAGTTCCTGCGTCGGCGAGCGTAAACAAATATCCCAATGGTCGATCGCGGCGACAAATCGTTTATGGAAGGGGCTTCCGAGGGTCAGAGAGCTTGGACGCCCGAGGGCCCCTCTACCCGCGTTTATAACAGAGCCGAGCATTCGCGATCTTTATATGCGAGTTGTTCGACACCGAACTTCAATTCGCATGGTTTGGTCACTCGTCGCGGTGCAATATACTCGCAGGACGATATCGGGCGCCTCTAAGACCCAAAACAGCGTTGAAAGTGTTTGGCAATCTTATACTTTTGTTTTGTTTTTGTTGTCAAATGTGTTTAAAATAAATTTAACAAAATTATCCGGCATTTAAATAAACTAATGATTTCCATTGGAATATAAATATAATAATCTCTACCTTATTTATCGTCGAACAGAAGAAAAAATAAAATAATATCGGTGAGTGAAAAAACTTCATCGTGCGCAGATTCTTCGACGGTAAGACACGGTGCACTCGGCACCCGATACGCAGGTTTCACGCTTACCGGACGGTGTATTGTAGATACGTTTTCGGAGCAAATAGATTGGAGACACTTTTTTTTCTTTTTTTGCTAGTTTACTAAAATTGCTATTGTTGCGTACGGTATTACTTTTATTGATGCTCGAGGCGAGCACGACATTAATCACTTGCGGGGATAACAGTTGCTTGCTCGATGGAATGAATTTTATGGTTGCCAAAATTAATCGAGGCTGTCTGTATTACTAATTCGTAAATTTTTGGGATCGATGCTCAACCAGGGACGACGAAATTTGATTGATCGATCAATACTTTAGTTGTTTGCTTTTTAATATTTTAGTTACTTAATCAACTATCGCAACGCTCGCGCGAGGTTGTTCGTCACTGTGAATTTGCACGGAGAGCTTTCTTTGGCCATAAACTCTATAAAAACATGGGAGCAAACCCGAAACCGCATAGTAAACCGAAAATATTCCGGCAGTTTGGGCAATCTCCCCATACTGTTGAGTGGCAATCGTCCCCATACACGTTAAGCTCAAGTCGCTACAGATTCTACGAAAATGTCCATATCGTATGGTCAAATTCATCACACGGCTATTCATATATTCACGAGTCCGGTTAGGCTATATTTTAATACTGTTCTGGATTCTTCTACCTATTGAAGCTGAAAAAAATTCCACACTCATTAAATAAAGCTTCCGCGATGTTTCTTTATCTACATTGATATAAGACCGATTTATGTAGCTACAGACTGTTTTTTTTTACTTAAGAGTCATTATTAATACCTAATTATTATTGGGAAACAGTAAAATGACGATTTTTGAAGGAATAACCATTTACACAGGCATTTTTGTATACAATTTTTTTTTTATATCCACCGTTTCTAATCAGTATAATAATCAGTTCACAGTAAATTATAAATACTGCACAGTGTCGCTTGTTAACATGCAAAATATAGACTTTATTGCATTACAAAAGGCCCACTGCTATTTAAAGATGCAGCAGCACAAAATACCCGAATAATCGCGACGCGGTACGATAATATAACCACAACTTCATTTGTTAGGTGTGAAGAAATATAGAAATGTTATCATTTCGTCAATCATTTCACGACACGTCACTCGAACAACGCTTCCTGGGACACCCCTGCCGGGAACTGAGCGAAATATTGGAGAAGTGGGTAGTAAGGTAAACGGCCCAGTTTCCACCATCTTCAATTGTTAAATAGAACATTTTATTTAAAAAATATACGTATTGCGACATTAATCAAGAGCAAAATCCGTTCTTCAACATGTCCTCAATTTCTTTTGTATTAAACAAAAACTGTATTTATTATTAGTGCAAATTACGTTCAATGGCGTTAACTGGGACAGTGGCGGAAACTGGGCCGTTTATCGTACGCGCGCCCGCAACAGTATTGGGAATCGCGCCATACCCTTTCGCTATAATTTCCATTGTTATTGGACGTGTCCATAGCGTATAGCTAAGAGGACTAAACGCGTAGGCTCGATCACATAAACATGGATGATTGTATACAACGCCATCTATAAAGGTTCCTGATTTCAATATATACCAGAAAACACTACCAAAATTATAAGTACAGTAGAACCCCGATTAACCGGCGTCGGATTAACCATTAGTCTTTCAAGCTTTTATTTTATTTTTTTATTTGTTTTTTTTTTATGCTCGGAGCAAACCAAAGTCACTGAGTATTAAAAAAAAACTAGCTTACGTACTATTGATGAATAAAAATATCCAAAGCTTTACATTCTAGTGCACACTATTTTACAATTAACTACAAGTTATACCAAATGTCATTGTAGCTAGTCAAAATAAAGTTGTATCATTAGCTATTATTGACTTATATATACTTTCGCTGTCTAGTTCGGATTAACCGGGAATTCGATTATCCGGGAACTCTTCGGTCCCGATCTTGGTTAAACAAGCTTCTACTGTACATCAATATTATTATAAGTACTCTCAAAGCATTTCTGCCCTAAAATTCAAATGGTGAAAGAAACTCATGATTCGTCGTACGATCACTCATTATTCCGGTCGTTCTCACGACAAAGCCTTATATAGTTCTCAATATCGATTCAGAGGATTAATAAAATGTAGAGACCAGAACATCGGTGTAATTCCTCTATATTCCTTCATATAAGAAAAATTATCATAGCACATACCACCTATGGCAGAAACTCTCAGATTTCCAACAATTTTTACCATAATATCTAAGAAAAATTCTTATAAATCCGGTACGTCCTACCATAGGTGGCGCCCTAGCGCCCTACTACTATGTGCTATGGTAATATCTCTCAAGCGATATAGTAATTTTTACTAGATCCTTCCCCCAGTGCAGAGTAAAAACAGCTGCGTATAGTGTAAGTTGCCAAAAACGCGGAATATTATTCAATTGCTATGTTAAGTCGGGACATTATGCCAATATTTTTCTCTCCGTGCGAGATTTTGAGATTTTTCTTTAAAAAAAAACACGATGACCTTTGAACAACAAAAAGCAACATAGAACAGTTTTGCGTGCGATACTTTCCGCGGATATGCAAGTCATTCGACTGCCGAACGGCCGACCGTACGCTGATGACTCGCCGTGTCGCACAATCGGAAAGTTGCACAACATCCATTCTATCTTGCCGGCAAAATCGAATGGCTAAATGTGCAACTACAGCAACTTCTACGTAACTTTTCCGTTAAAAGAAAATTTATTTACATATGTATTTAGTTATATATGTATGGGCTTCCGGTGGCTCGCGCGCGTCGCCTGCGTCTATTTTACTATTGTACTCTGCTATTGTTTCGTATGCGTCACATGAGCAGTCTCTAGAATACAATTTCATTAACAGTAACAATTTTTAATTGTTTTTGAGACTTAAAATAATCAAAGCCCATGCAGAAGCCCAAGGGGACTTAAGTCCATTAAAGGAACCAGGAACAATAAAGATAAAGTTCATTAAGTGGGCTTTAGAATTGCAGGGGAATAAGTCCTTCAAGGGAGCTTAGAATAATAAGCGCTTAAGTTCGTCCCTCACCCCTTCCCACCGAATTCTTGTGTACGCCAGCGAGAGTTTTATACATCATAGACAGCTACATATCTCAATACAGTGGACACGCTTGAAAAAAAATAAATAAAAATCATTCAATTTTTATTAGTCAGAATTTGTCGCATTCAAAATTTGACATAAACTCAATGATAAAATTTATCTTTAAAAAATACAGCTTTGAGGCAATAAAAAAATCTTACGATTTTTCTTACACAGTTTGCCTTGTCTCATTGATTTATAGCTCACGTTTAATTCCATCGATATAACGTATCTCGCAAAACGTGTCTAAAATTAATTTCAATATTGCTTAGTGCTAAGTGAAGAAATGTTAAGTTCGATCATGGAAAACTCGTGTCTTCACGTAACCCGATAGGTGAACGACAGACGATTTAACGTTCGTGGAATAATCAGGAATGACGACGGTTATGCGGAAATCGTCGTGCAATCGAGCTAGACACGTTGCACCGCGAGCCACGTGTGGGAATATCCGCGGACGGAGGATTTTACGCACGAGCCTGCCGTCCGGAAAATGCACGCGGGACCGACGCATGCGAAACTATACCGATACTAATGTAAGGTATCGATGGAGCCCCTGATTGTCCACATCCCCGCAATGACCGCATTGCCGCAAGCAATTACTATCTCTCACTCAAGTGTCTCTCGAACACCTGCCGACCCAGGGCATACGCAAGTTTATCCACAAATCGACCCTAACAACTCCGAGTAAATTTTATCGGGAAATTTAAAAAAATACGCTAAACAAACGATTCGCCCTAATGGAATAGCACTATTTGAAGTAGGACTGATAAAAAATGGTAAACCCTATAATCATAAACTTTCGAACGATAATTAACTACGATAATTTTTTTGATTGGTATTAGACATTGTTCGTCGATACTCTATCGACACTCTTTAATGACGACGGATTTGTTTTTTTTATTATTATGACATTTTTGCAGATGTAAATGGGAACATTAAAATGATAAAATATTTATAAGACCAGAGATGTTTTTTTTAATGTCATTGCAACAATATTGTTACGCGGTGACCGAAGGCGACGTGCTCGAGTCAACGCAATTCAATTATCCATAGAATCGTCGATGAATAAACATTAATGAATAATAAACTGAAGTTGTTTTACAGTTTTGTTTTGTTTTTTTTTTTTTTTTTTTAGGTGATTCGCATGCTTCATGCGATGCAATTTTTTTCCCCGTCACACAAATACGTCATACCTGTCTAAAGCCTTATCTTAATTCATATTTTTCTTCTCTCAAAGTTGCATATTTTTCTCGAACGAAGAAAAGGAACAAAAAGAGTATAATCTGCCGACTCGTTAGCTACTTCAGCGCAACAGGCAGCATGCTCGCCCCTCATTATTCGCTATGAATGTCTAGCATTTCGCCCGAGGCCTCGAATCCAAAGAGTTGCCTCGTCGGAACTTCATAGTTCTTTTTTTTTTTTCGTAACTTTATTTTTCTTGCTATGAGGTCGACGTAAGACTGTCAGAAATATAAGGAATATTTCCTTATATGGAAGTATTTTCGTTTTGGTTTTTTTTTTTTTTACAGTGCGTGTGCCTACTTATTCACCCTCTTATCATTAATTGCTTCGTTGCGAGAATTATCAGTCGACCAGGAACGATTCTGGACTCAGCAACGAAAAAGGTACGCGCTGGACAGACAACTCGCGATTTGTTTTCTAACTCAACACAGACTCATCCGAAAACCTCATATATTCGAAAATCACTGTCAAAATTTTTCGTTTTTCCACTCGAATAAATTTTCCGAACGTTTTTCTTATCACTAACGAGAGTTCGCGAGTTATCGCTAGAGCGGAACGCGCTGGAGAAACAACTCGCAATCATTTTTCTAACTCAACATCGGCTCGTTACAAAGCTCCTAAATACGAATTATATATTTTTTTCATCTATCGAATTGCAAGTAAAAATTGTATGCACGGGGCCGAGCGTGACGAGCATTGTACGGTCGGCTGACAATAAAATAAGCCCGACGTCCCGATCGGCTGATCCGCCACGAGCATCGACGTAGAGACTCGAACAAGGTGTATACAGACCGCAGGTCTAAGCGTACACAAACCTACTGGACAGGTGTATTGTTCGTGAGAGCGTGTTGTTCGGCAGCCGATTGCACGATACCGTAGCCTCGATGTACGGTTCGTCTGTCTGTTCGTCGAGTCGTCGCCGTTCCCTCGCGTTTGGTCTTCGTCCAAGAAGCAGGGGAATGCTCATATAAGAACCGATCGGTTGATTCAGCATTTATTTCGTCGCTTTCGGCGATCCGTAACCGGCCTTCGACACCGCTGCTTTTCGAACACGCCGTGACAACGGGCACACGCGCGGACGGTCTTCTTGTGTACCGAGTGATGCCAAGTTAATGTGAAAAAAAAAATTCACAGTATCTTTTGTTCTTTCTGTTGTTGTTGTTGTTGTTGTTCTTGTGAGTCTGAAGATCCGCGATTTTTGACGACCATGGCGAATATCTTAGCCGGTGAGTGGAAAAAAAAATCGGGAAGACTCGAGGGTGATTGGGGAAAGGATTGTATTTGCTTTGGCGCTGTGAAGTTGGGGCTGAAAGAGGGACAAAATGGACCAGTGCCCTACTCATTGCGTATGAAACCTTTTTTTATTTTATATTCCTTGAGAGATTTGCGGTGTATTTTTGTCCTGCGGTCAAAAACACGCTGGTCATTTTGTCGTGAAACTTTTTTGTTTTGTGTTCCCCGAAAAAAAATTATAAAAATAGTCCATTTTACCCCGCGGCCTCTTCCCTGTTATACTCTAGAGACTCGCCAGACCAGTCTCGATCGTTTCTGCTGTATCGAAAGTCAACGGGCTTGTCGATACATTTGCCGCAACAAAAACAGCGTGTACGCCTGGATGTGTGTGAGCCCCAATTCGGGTCCTCTTCTCCTCTGACTAGACGTCCTCGATCACTCGGGCCCCTATAAACGCTGAATGCTCGTTCGAATTCGCCGGGCAGTTTCACGCGATCGACCATCGAGCTAACTGTGCACCGAAATATCGTCCTGGTTAATTTCATTAATTAATTAATTTATTATCATTTCTCAAATTGATTTCAATCGGGTCAATTTTGCCTGCGAAATTTCATCGAAAATGAATAAGTGCCGCAGTGCGATACGACTGATTAATTTACGAAAGCGATGCGAAAGTTTGTAATAAAATAAATTTCTTCGCCATGTAACAAAGTACACTCCCAGGTTCCTCTGCGAATATTTTCAGAATTTTTGGTTATTGATTTTGTTCCAACGATATTTTTTGTCAGTGAAAAAGCAGCTCGCTGCAACTCGAGGCTCGCGCTGCAGCGTAGTGCGGGTCCGCTGTGAGAAGAGTTAATTAATCACATTACTGATAATTAAAACTTTGAGCTTGTTTTAATTTCTTCCATACATCGCTAACGAACACATTAATCAGGTATTCAAGCCGTCATTGGCACAATTTTCCGAGATAAAACAATAAAATTACAGAACTAATAGATTTTTCATCACTCGGTGCGGAAATGGCCACTTTTCCGCCCGCTTGTGATGAAAACTTCCGTACATCCCTCGTGCGAAACACTTTTTCTAACTCGTGTGATTACAGCACTCGCCTGCGGCTCGTGCTGCAAACTCACACTCGTTAGAAAAACGCTTTTCGCCCTCGTGGAGTAATGTACTATTTTTTACCCATTTTCTTTCGGGCGTCGAAGAACAGCCTTGAAACTGTGCTAATTCGCATGCGCGTCACGGATGTCCTGGGGTAGAATGCACCGCTCAAGGTGACGATGTGGCGGAACCCGTAGAAATTTCTTCTTTTTTTCCTCACCGAAAATAAGATAATTCGATGGTTGATCTCGAAGTTAAAAAACGCCTGGCAGGACGAAGCGGTTCACCTCGGACCTCGGAGAAAGGACCGCCTTGCGACTTTCTATTTGTTCTCTCACCTCGATTCGCGAGACAGTATCTCTTCGAGCCACTGAAATCTGATTGGAATTTCCCTTTCATCTTGGATGAAATCAAATCAATAAAAAAATCGTTATAAGCCTTCAATCTTATTAATTTGTGCAGTCGTACGTTTATACCGCGTATATAAATCGCGCAATTTATCGAAATATGCCGACACGGTCGTTGCGCAGCTGCAATGACAATTAATTCAAACGTTGAGCAACGAGGTATGCCGGCAAGTTCCATTCCATTGCCGAGTCAGGATTCTTAGCCTCCGGAACAAGTAATACAAAAAAAAAAGTCCGACGGGGCTGAAGCCAGGCGTTCAGCGGTATTTAAGTAGAACAAGACTGTAAACATATGAAGTGACGTATTTTGGATTTTTAACATCACTCCCGGTCGAAAAAAAAAAAAAAAATTTCAAACCGGAAGTGACGTATTTCAGGTATGACGTCGCTTAGTATCGAAAAATTAGATTTTCAAACCGGAAGTAACGTATTTTCGGTATAACGTCACTACCGCTCGGAAAATAAAATGTTCACACCGGTAGTGACGTATTTTCGGTATGACGTTACTTCCGCGCGTAGAATAAACTTTTCAAACCGGAAGTGACATATTTCCAGAATGACGTCACTTCCGGTCGAAAAATGAGAATGAAAAATAAATGTGTTATACACTTTTTACCGCTGGATGTAGTGACACGTGTTTGGCCTGCATCGTTGAATTGTCTTCTTCTTTTTCTTCTTCCTCTTCTTCTTTTTCTTTTTTTTTTCTCCCCGGACCCAGGCATTCCCTATTATAATATCACCACTTCATACGACCCATGCCGAGCGCAAACGCGTACCTAGATCCCCGCTTATAAGGAGCGTCAAACGTGCCGGGACTCCCGGACGACGAATAATACATAACTTCAATCCACTTGAGAGGCTCGGATGCACCGACATTCTTTCGACATGGAAAACTTTTACCTGGGTTCATACTACTTCATTATATCTTGGGGCCCCACGCTCGGGCCATCCTTATTGTAGCTGCATCGTAACTTCGAACCATCCGTATTATAATTTTGCGAAAATAAACAGCCGAACGGTAGATCATAAAATAAAGAAATAACTTTCCCTAAAATTCACGAAAAAAAAAATCGCGTTTCACCCGAATACACCCAGTAAAAAAAATTCTTTTACGGCCACCGTTTATTTGGTTTAAGTAAAATATTCATTTGAATTAAGTAAATAGTTACTCCAATGAAATAAATATTTATTTAAATCAAATCAATATTTTACTTGAACCAAATAAATGGCGGCCGTCAAACAAATTTTTTTTCTGGGTGTATCGATAAAAAAAATTCGACCCGGAACCGTTCGTATGCATAACCCTTCAAAAATTAACAATGATGAAGTGACTTCTGTCCAAGTTTCCTTAAAAATAAAATACAAAATGTAAAAAAAAAAGTAGAAGCCCGTTTCGATCGAATATTGATTAAAAAAATCCCCCAATAGAAATCTCGATTTTGCATGAGGACAATCTACACCCATTACGCATGTCCCATTGCTCATCGTCGGGAAACAGTCGCAACCGCGAATTCGTGATGCGAACGGCGTCGCGATTGCGCTAATCAAAATTCGTTGATGGCACGCACGCCTCGGGTCTCAATCCAACCGAGTCGAGCTGCGTAGAACGTCAACAACAAACGGTGACAACGGCGACGAAGTCGAAATTATATAGCACAGTGTTACCCGATTGCGCAACGAGCCGCACGCAAAGTTACATTAAACTTATTATTTCGTGTAGTCTTTTATTTTTCAATTTTTACCCAAGCTTTTTTTCGTTGACTGCTCACTTTGTATAATTTTTCATATGCTAATTCTGGCTCGACGTTTTTTCGTTCTTCTCGACATCCCGGCGACGCATTTCTACTTCGGGCCTTATAAAATAAAGAAAAAAAAAATTACCACCGACTCTCCGCGGTATTATCCCGTAATTGCACACCGGACCGGTAATCGTCGCTGTTGAAGCTGCTGTTGAAGTCGATAAGGTTACATACCTCGTGTTCTCGCGACCTTGATCCGGCTAGCGGCAATGAGCCGGGAGAAACGACGGGACGGATTACTTCGTTTATTTTTTGCCGTTCTCACGTAATCGCCACATTTGTTGCAATAAGATGCGAGTCTGTTGGACACACGCACATACACCAACCGGCATGAATTGCGCGAGGCAATTTGTGTTTTCTTCTTTTTTCTTCATTAAAAATTATACGACTCCTTTTCGTTTTTTTTCTTTTTTTTAAATCGAGCTCGTTTTCTGCAATGATAAGGAATTATTATCTAATAATGCCATGTCGACGATTTATCGAGTCGATAACGAAATAGTTTGACCTACTGGGGGTTAATTGGGACGCGTTTTATTCACCAGGTTTATCGCTCCGATTTCCCTTACGACAGTTGAATTTCGGATTTCCGTGCGTAAAAACGTTTTTTTTTTTCAGTCAGCGACAATTATCGGAGATATAGGCGATAACCTTATAATCTTCCGCTCAAAGGAAAAATTCGTATTTTCTTTTTTTTATGAAAAACAAATAATTACTGATTCCCTTTTCCACAATTATTTTTCCGGATAAATGTGTGATAAAAAAAAACATCTGAAATAATTTGCCTATATTCTCGACGCTTGGGATTAATTATGAAAAAAAAAATTGCCGGACTTTTTTTTTGTCCTTTTTCGTGAATAGATTAGGTAATTTTTATTTCGTAGAAATTGCTCGTGAGCGTGATTTAGGATGAGAACCTAAAACGGTCAGAAGATCAAGACCTCAATGCTTAAGGTAGTCCTTGCGAATAGTGTTGTTCACTTGACATAAGTTCCAGAGAAATGAGAAGGAATTGCAGAAACTTTTATACGGGAAAAACATGTAGTCACAAAATTCAAAGTGAATTTAAAATTCTCAAAAAATTCATACGTATTCAGAGAAATGAACGAATCAATTGTATTTTTAAAAAAGCGTTAGATTTCCAGGAGATTTTTTGAACAATATTATTTTTTATCAATTTTTTTATAACATTTTAGAATTATTATTATGCAAAATTAATCTTTCCAGCACCTTTAATATGCTTGATTTTTTCAGATTTTTATACCATCGAGAAGTGTTTGCAATACCCTCCCATTTCTCTGAAACTTATGCGAAGCGAACACTATTCGCAAGGACTACTTTAAGGAGCCGAAAATATAGGGATGCGGTCGCGTACGAGCGAGTCACTCCTATACGGGAGCCATAAATCAGTCGCGCATGACTCGGTCTGACAAGAAGGAGGCAACGATTGCGTTATCGCCTCGTCCCTCGCCCGGCCACTGCTGCCACCGCGATAATTCGATATTGGTCGTTTGACGCAAAGAGACGGACGTTTAACGCGAAACGATGTCCACTATATGCACAGTCTGTCGGCCCTCTTCGTGCGACGAGCCGATTTCACGCGCACCAACTATGTCGAACCGATACATCGAAGGTGATTGAAAAAAAAAAAAAAAACAAAAAAAAAACGATCAGGCCAATTCGCTCGGCACTCTTCTTTTGGTTTCTCTAACGCACAAGTCTAACGCACACACGCCCCGCTTTTAATTCAATTTATCTGTCACTCGGGTGTAGCTTTGACATTTTTTTTTTTTGCTTCCGAGACTATTTTTTGCTTCCTGAAAGTTTATATTTAATTTCATATTGTTTCATTTCTCCTCAAAGTTTTTTTTTTTATCGACCCGATTATATTTTTTGCGTTGCGAAGCAAATGTCTGCGTAAAAAATTATATACCTTGATGACTCCGAGTTCTACATTTCCGCGGAGTTTATGGCTTATTAAAGTTAAATTATTGAGAATTTTCTTGGCGCAGTACGGAACTCTCGAGAGTTTCGTACAAAAGCACAACTCCGACTATAATTTGAACGTCACCCGAGAATCGTTCTCCGCGATTCTCGGTAACCGGTTCGACTTTCCTCATTCTTACTTTTTCCATTTTTTTTTTTGCCTCCATGTGCGTGCACAGAATTTGTCTAGCGACAGTTTTTTCCGTCCCTCGTAACCCCGGCGACGAGAAATTTAATACCTCTTGAATTTAATGCTTCGCCTCTGCTTCCCCGGTGAATTTCACTGACCGCAAAAGTCTGGCATTTAATGCTGTAACGAGAAGCTGAATAATTAAATTTCGAAAGTTTTCCGTCGCGCCGGTCTCGCTCAAGGCAAAGTTTCGATTCTCTCTCGCGCGCCCGCGTTATTCTCAGCTCGTTTGTCCCGTCAAACCCGCGTCAATTATACAAATTTTCGTGAGCGATCTCGTTAACATGTAATCGTGTAACAAAATAATAATAATAATACTTTCAAAAAAGAGTTCGGGCCATCAGCGTGATAGCCTTAAATCTCTCTCGGTGTCTGTGATGTAACTCTATGTGGCTCTACCATCGTCCCCGACAGAAATAAAAAAAAATCGAATAAACACACTGCGAGATGCAATTAGCCGACCTTAAAAACCCCATCGCTCGAAAGATCAACAGAGATCCAGTAAACATCGAAACGGGTTTTTACAATTTGTTTTTATAGTTGTGACATCAACGATAAGTCGGGCCTTTAATTTGTAGTCGTGGTGAAAACATTTTTACAGAATTTCTTTAATTAAAATTGAAGATATTTTTAAAGATACCCGTCTTGCCGACGCGCTAATTATGGCGCGTCAGGCATCAAATGGTCAAGGATATCCTTACCAAAAGTCGTTTCTGTTAGATCTCGATCAAACTTATGTTGTCTTCAGAATGAAAGACGCTACAATTGTTGGAATTTTTAAAGATTTTTTAACCATCTAGTTTTTTTGCAAGGTGATTTCGGAGTTACGAATTTTAACATGGGAAGAATCAGATCTAACCTCAAAAACGATACAATGTAACGTTTTTCTCTGCCAATTTTTGTTCAATTGAAATAAAAAACAAGCCGATCGAAGAGCATACTTTACTATACAGATTGTGTCCAAATTTAAAAAAGATATTTACCATCTCGTTTTTGAAAAACGAAGCGTCTATCTCTTTCTAGCACACTTGCTTTGTATCACCTTTTTCTCTCGCACGGCGACTCCCGCGTTCAGCGGAGTCCCTCTCAGGTGCCCTCCTCGCGTTTCTAGTAAGAATATCCTCAACGATTTTTTTTTTTTTTTTTTTTTTTTTTTTTTAAAGAGTACGAGTTCGGTAATGTGTTCTCGAAATCCGGGTTTACCGTTCCGAGAAATTCGAGCGTGCGGGTTAAATAAATTTCCTGGTAGAGGACCCGTAAGAAATTCCCTCGGAGTTCAAATATTGTATATCATCAATTTCAGCTTAAACGATCGAATTTCTCCGTAAAGATACCTTGCTCAAACATTGTTCGAATGAAAAAGTCAAACGACACAGCGGAACATTTACCGAGGTTGAATAATTTCCCGGCTCGGGATTTCAACGGCTCCGTCGATAGTGCAGTCTCCCGAAGAAAAGACGATGCGGCGTACGACGGTTAACTGAGAAACGATTGCTCATTCATTACCAAACAACGGTCTCGCCAGGTTCGAGGAGACGTTTACAGTTAATTAACTCCCGCTCGGCAGTCTCTTCGGAGATCTCTATTGACAAGCTTTTCCGTGCACGGATAACTGTACGCTGTCGCGCGGGAGTACACGAGTTTCTCGAGAGGCGTCGCGCGCACATGCGCGGTAGATCGTTCGCAGCGCCCCGAAGTCCCAAGCGTATAATTCCAAAACGGCTCTTCCGATTTCCGTTTTGTTTCGCCGTTGCGGCAAAGTCGTTCCAACTTGTCTCAATGCGTTGAGAATCATTAAATCTCGAGCTTGAAATTCAAAGGTGAACGTGAAAAGACGAAACGATTGAGACTGGCCGTTCGAACCAAAACCCTCAATTTGTTAAATTAACAACAAAATGTTATTAAACAAAACAAATCAATGTCGCCAAGATAAGCGTATCTTCCACTCTATGTTGGAAATATAAATAAAAACATGGTATTTTCATGTACGATGCTGATTAACGTGACAAGTCATAATACATAATGAGTGGTGGTTGCGCATGCGCGGTAGATCGTTCGCATCGTTTCGAACTCCCGGAAAACTACAATCCCAAAACGGCTCTTCCGATTTCCGTTTTGTGCCGCCCTTGCGGCAAAGCCGTTCCAACTTGTCTCAGTGCGTGAAGACTCATTGAATTTCGAGGTTGAAATTCAATACAGAACGTGAAAAGACGAAACGATTGCGATAAGCCGTTCGAACCAAAACCCTCAAGTTGTTAAATTAATAACAAAGCGTTATTAAAGAAAAACAAAAAATTGATGTCACTAAGGTAAGCGTATCTCCCACTCTATGTTGGATATATAAATAAAAACATGGTATAGGAAATATAAATAAAACCTGGTTAACGTGACAAGTCATAATGCAATGAGTGGTAATGCGTCGTTCGTCTCCTGCCGAGAGACCGCTTGCCGGCTCGCTCGGTCAATAAATGCATATTTATCGTACGCTCTGTGCTGGAAGTGGTGCATACAGGCGCCGTGGTTATTTTCATTTACGATAATGATTAACGTCACACATGTAATAATATAATGAGTAATAATAGGTCGTCCATCTCCTCAAGAGAGGCCACTCACTGTCCGCGCTGACAGTGAGTAAACGGAAACGCTTGTACACACACGTTCAACGCGCGGTGTCCGCGAACCTCGAGCGAGCTCTGAGTCAGCGCCGCGGTAAGACAGGAGAGCGCGCCGAGATCCGCGAGGATCGATGAGAGGACCAACGACGAATCGTTCGCCGATCCTCGCAGTTTGTCGCGAAACTTCGCGACGCAAGGATAGGCTCGTCGGGTATTTTTAAAAAAAAAAAAAATAAGTTTCTTGATTTTTTTTATTTTTTTATTTTTTAGAAACCATGTTGTCCGATATGGATGGACTGCCGTCCATCAAACTCGGGGATTTCACCCTCGAGTTTGAGCTCGGACCGGCCAGCGCGGAGCTGCAGGAGGTCGCTAAGAAGGAACTTCGGGAAACGCCGGAGCTCCAGAAAGAGACAGTCGCACAGCTGAGGGAATTGCTCAAAGGTGATTTTTTCCCCCATTCAAACTTGTCGTTATTTACAATTTTTTTTCGTTTCATTATCTATTTTAAAAAATTCCATTATCCCATTACCAGCGATTATTCTGAATGCACGCATTAAATATCCCACAATCATCAAACGTAAAACTAAAATCCTGACGAAACGAATCTCCGATTGCAGAAACCTGTTTTACCCGCGGAGCGCGTCGGATCGATCCGAGGATTATCGGAAATACTCGATCGGAAAATAATTTAAATCCTGTTAATCATTGTTTTGACGATAATCTGACAAATTTGATTTTTATATTTTATGATATCATTTTCGTTTTTTTTTTTTAGCCGAAAAAGATCTGCTGTGTCCGCTGCACAACGAGGCCTGGCTCATAAGATTTCTCAGGCCGTGCAAGTACTATCCGGAATCGGCGGTTAAACTCGTCAAGGAATACTACAACTTCAAGGTGAAGCACGCTAACGTATACGACGGGCTCATACCCAGCCGGGAGAAGAACGTCTTCATGCACAACATACTGACCGTCCAGCCGAATCGCGATCAGCACGGTCGTCGCATACTGATTATTGAGCTCGGTAAGAAATGGAAGCACAACAAGTGCAACCTCGACGAGGTCTTCAAGGGCTGCGTGCTCTATCTGGAAGCCGCGATGCTGGAGCCAACGTCCCAGATCGCCGGCGCCGTCGTCATATTCGACATGGACGGTCTGAGCATTCAGCAAACATGGCAATTCACACCACCGTTCGCGAAGAGAATCGTCGATTGGCTACAGGACGCTGTACCGCTCAGAATAAAAAATATTCACATTGTCAACCAACCTTACGTATTCAACGTCGTTTTCGCCCTCTTCAAGCCCTTCCTCAGAGCGAAGCTGAAGGGAAGAGTGAGTGTTCAAATTTTTTGTTGAGATTGTCATATTGTTCCTTCATAATAGTTGAAAATTGAAATTTTTGTGCTGTTTACTCATGAAAGTTGAAAATTGAAATTTTCGCATTGTTTCCTCACAAAAGTTTAAAATTGAAATTTTCACATCGCTCTCGCATAATGTTCGTTTATTCGCAAAGCTTCTTCTATGAGAAAGCATTTTCTGCATTTTTTTCTTTCCCGTACGTGGCTCCACATCTGTTTACACTTTTTTGGCCAGGTAGCTAAAAAACTTGTGAGAGCTATAGGGTAGAACAGACATTTTTTACAAAATAAAAAATGACGTACAAAAAAAAACAACTGCGCATTTTGTATCACATTCCGCAGAAACATTGACTATCAACCACACATACCGTGTGTGAAATCTCAGCTCGATCGGTCGAAGCATTCTCGAGATAAAGCATACACACACACACTCATACATCCGGATATTTTTTTATATGTGATTTTTGGACGTTTTTGAACATTCTGATAACGTTTTCATTAAAATCTCGAAAAAAAAATGTTCGGCCAGAAGAAAGCAAATAATTTAACACTAATATTTTTGTTGCATTTTTCATAGATAATTTTCCACGGAACGGACCGCAAGTCGCTGCACGAATACATGTCACCGAAATGTCTGCCCGAATGCTACGGTGGCACACTGCAAATTCCCAGAGTCAGCGGGCCTCAGTGGCTCGAACTGTTGCTCCTGTGCGACAAGGAGTACGAAGGTAAGATCATTTTTTCAAATACAAAAGATATTGAATTTGTAAAAAAAATGTTTACGACGATCCATCTTTCATTGATTTTTTTTCCCTACAGCAATCAACTCCTACGGATACAAGAAGAAGTAAGGGACGAAAGCAATCGTTGCGACTTCCTTCTGCAATGTAGTTAGGGAAGATGTTAATAATTTTGTGCGACCGAGCTCGTCGGCATCGTTGAACGACCGCGACTTCCGGTTTTACAACGATAATTGTTTATTTTTTGTTTATTGTTTATTTTACACGCAATTTTGTTGGACCCGATTGCGTAGTATTTA
This sequence comes from Stenichneumon culpator, assembly GCA_964017025.1. Classification (NCBI taxonomy): domain Eukaryota; kingdom Metazoa; phylum Arthropoda; class Insecta; order Hymenoptera; family Ichneumonidae; genus Stenichneumon; species Stenichneumon culpator. The sequence goes on along the minus strand of OZ024779.1, from coordinate 9,237,951 downwards.
TAATTGATAACTAATGCTCCCTCGTCGTTCAAGATTAAATTTTGATTCGGCTTCGGAAAATTTGCTCCTTTTTTTCTCAGTGGTTGCCGTCTCGATTTGTTCTCTGTAACTTCGTCTGTTCTTTTTTTATTGTAATATATCTAACGGCTTAGTGATTTAGAACGGTGATTTTCTTAATTCCTTCTTTCCATCTTTGAAAAATACATAAATTATGCCAATTACGAGTGCCGACGAGTGAAATGTAAAAACGGACATTAAGAGTGAATTGTGAGACTGTCAGCGAAAGGTTTGAATACAGCGTATGTGCGTTAGCGTGCAGTGTGCAATATTAACGATGTTAAAACGAGAACGAAGAAAAAATGTATAAACATATATATATATATATATATATATATATATATATATATATATATATATATATAAATGTGAGTGTATACTTACTCTACGCGACGAATACTGCGATCCGGTACTTTTGTTGTTGTTGTTGTTGTTGATCTTTTTTTTACTTCGGTCACGATATAAATAACGCGAAATAAATGTAATGCGAAATTGGATTAAAAAAAAATCGAGGCCAACAATTTTGAAAAAAAAAAATCTATCCACACTTATTACAAGATTATCAGGGTTCCTCCTGGCAAAAGATCAGCCCAGATATTAGACACAACGAGTCTACGAATCCCGTGAGACTAAACACAAGTTATCACTGACGTAACGTTCAATTCTTTTCATTTTGTACAACTCCTCGACTTTTATAACAATTTATTTTTCCACGATATGTGCCTCAATCAATTCGTGAAGAATGCGTATAATTTTTAAAATTCTAATGCAACGATAATAAGATTGTTTTAATGTCACTTTGAAACGCGCGTCAATCCGGTTTAATAAAAATAAAAAAGCAAGTTCTTCGCTCATTCGCATTAAGTTCCTCGGAGTTGCGGCAATATTCCTTCTACGTTTTGGTGACGTAGCCGTCACTCTTTGCCGCTGAAAACGAACGGGGAGAGAGAGAAATGGTAATGCGAAATTGCATTTTTTTTTAACTTTCCGCGATGGTGACCTTGAAAACTAATCACGTCGTAATTGAGAGACGGTGAATGCTTACCTATGAACAGGTCTTCGAAACAGTAAAGGTACTGGAACAGCGCCTCGCCAATTGCCTCGTCAGGAAGGTCTGCCTCGCCACCGTATCGTTTGGGCACCGACTTCGAGCCGATGAACGACAACAACGCAGGTTTGTCGGTACCGTGGAAATGTATGCGATTGCGAAGCTTTTCCTGCATTTAATAAAATATTATAATTAATTTATTATCTCAGAATTTATATTATCGGAGACTTCCATGGACCCCTATAAATTTTTCGACTTCTCCGTTACGCTTTCTTTTACCAAGAGAATTGTTTCTCTAAGGAGGCATCACACGTACATTCCCAGCCAAAAGTGAAATTTGGTGAGAATTTGACACTTTCTAATGGCATTAAAAACTGAAAGAAATCAACGTATTAAAGGTGCCAAAACATTCATTTTGCATAATAATAATGTCGAAATTGTATTAACAAATTGCTAAAAAAAATAGTTTACAAATAATCGATGAACCTTTTCGTATGTCCTTTCAAATGAATTCGTTGATTTTCTAGAAGGTACATGCAGAATTTTCAGAATTTTCTCACATTTTTGAATTTTCCGTTGGGAAATTTTATTTGACGCCATAACTACGGACCTGTTGGCGCATTCGCCTCGAGACTTTTTGTATGTACTGTGAAATTGTGATACGGAAATATATTCGAGATTCGTGATTTTTCATCGATTTTTCAAATTTTCGAAAAAAAATGGGTAATGTAAGAAAACTCTGAAAAAATTCATATGAATTATAAAAAGTCAAGTTATTCAATTAAAATGAGAAATTGAAGGATTAAAGGATTAAAGTTTGTCGGATTTTTTAAAAACAATTTACTTGTTTTATAATTTGTTAAAAATGTTTTCCGCATTATTATTATGCAAAATCAAAGGTCTTGATATCATTAATACGGCGAAATTTTTTTAGATTTTTGGCAAATCGAGAAGTACTGAAATTTTTATCGAATTAAACTTTCAGTTAGTTCAGAATGTATGTGTGAAGTATCCGTAACTAATTTAAGATGATGTAAAAGACCTCCATCGGTAAAAAAAAAAACTGCAAAGAATGCCATTTTATTTTTGACTCCTGTCCCGAAACGACGTTTATTAAAGTTTTTGTTACCGACTGAAAGTGGGGCAGTTGGTCGGGTAAATGTATCACATTTCCTTAAGGCAAGACAATTTTTACTTTGTAGCGAATTCACGAAAACGCAAATTTCTTACTGCAGAAAACTGTTTTACCCGTTGAGCCATGAACTGAATTATTTTTATATTGAAACGAATGAAACTCACCTGAATGAATGGCTTGAATATAGCAAATACCATGTTGAAGATGTAGGGCTGATTTATAATGTGAATACCCTTCAGGCGACAGGGGAGACACTTTTGCACCCATTCGACAACCGCAGCTGCGAAGCTCGGGGTGAAATATGTCACCTGGCCCAAGCTCAGACCGTCCATGTCTAGAATTACACGAGCTCCGCCAACCTGTACAGATAGAAAGGCATCTTTTAAAAATAATTAAACCCTTGACCCATAATTTATATCGAAATGTCGTACTATTTTCATTTTTTTCTAAATACTATTAAGATACGAAAAAGCTGATGTCATCGAGCAAGACTATTAATTGCACCGATTAACAAGTAATAGTACTTTATTTCACCCATGCGAAAATTGCGGTTTTGCGCATGCATCGCGTGCGTAAAATTTTCCCCATTTTTCCACCTTCTGAAATAAAATTTTGTACGTCCAATACTCATCCGGAAAACGTTTTTGTAACTCGTGTGATTGCAACACTCGCTTTCGGCTCGTGCTGAAAACTCACATTCGTCAGAAATTTTTTTTTCGCATTAATATCGTAATGTACTATTTTGTAACAAGTGCCCATAAACTCCCACTTTTTATGCCTGTAACGTGGCAAAATTGTGCAAAAAAAAAAGAACTAGACTATTAAAAAAGTGCGAAAAAGTAACTACAGTGTCAAATAAGTCTGCGAAAAAAGTATCTAGTGTGAACTGCGCATGCGCAGTATTTTTTTTTTTCGCACGCCTTACTAAAAACGCCACTTTCGCCACGCGTCGCAAGCACGAAAAGTGGGACTTTCCGTGTGCGTGCTATAAAAATGCTTATTTTATTAATGTTTTTTAGTAATCTTAATTTCAAATACCTGCGACCTCGGTTCGGACATAGCAGCAAAAAGAATGAGCATAACAGCCCGAAATATTTGTTCGAGAGTAACCTCCTTTGGTTTCCATTTTTTGCCACATTCGATAAGTAATAATCTCGTGTTGTCTTGCCCACGATATGGCAATGGTGTTAGAATGCCCGATACGAGCGCCGTTCGTTCGTGAGTGGGAGTAAGATCGTCGCAATACCGGGGATGCGTTCGGATAAAGTTATAGAAACGTTTCATCTGTTTTTTTTTTGTGGAATTGAAAAATACATTAATTAGCATATTGTTTAAAAAATTAAAATTTTAAATAAAAGAAAATTGTTCCTCAGTTATTTAGGAAAATGAATTATTCGGACGAGTGAATAAACGCACCAGATTAAACGCAGACTTGGGATACCACTTGCAGGGCCTCAAGAATTTCTTGTAGAAGTTGTCCTCATCAGGGACATTGAGATCGGGTTCACCTACAAATTCAATCTCACTGTACCTCTGCATAGCCCCTCAAACGATCAGTGTTATGCGTATGTAAAACTTGGAGGAATAAAAACAAGAATTTTGCCTTCGTCAATGGCGCGTATCTTTAAAAAAAAGTAGAAGAAATTTGCCATAAAGTCTGAAAAAAATATTTAAAAAAATCTCACGCAACTGTATTGATCCGCTGAGTACACCTTAAGAAATTTGGCAATTTCTCATTGAGCCGTTAGGATACACTTTTACGTAATGAAATTAATTTAATCCTAATATTTTTTTTATCGAACAACGATATTTTATTTATATTTAACAACGATTTACAATATTTATCTTTATTATTTTTTTCTCGCGATCGAGTTATTTTAGTATTTTAATTCCATCAAATCGAAATCACGCCACCGGACGCGGATATCAAGTTTCTGCAAGTCCATGTCCGCTTGCGACCGAGCGCGAGCTCACGGTATACCTCATTGAGACAGTAAATGATACCGTTGGCTTCGAAGTAAGAAAAAAATGTCTTACTAAATTTCCTTGTAAGCAAAAAATAATATTCAATGCATTGGCTGTTCATCATTCATAATCTTTTCTTGATCCTGCACCGATTGCAGCATAAAATCACTGTGCAACAGAAATCATACAGAAAGGAAGGAATTCATAATGAAGAAATGAAGAAATGAGGTTCAACCGAGCGACACGAAAAACAACTAAGTTTTCAATACCGATGTCGATATCTTCTCCGCATAACTTAGCGTCAGCGGCTCGTCAAACTTGTGTCATTTTAATTGCGAAATGTTCGTGATATAATTCGCAGCCGACAATTCGAGCAACATCCACATATGTCCGTGAATCGTAAGATCATTTTCGATCGAAGCGATGGGGCACATTAACGGTGCTGAATCGACGGTCTCCTCGGACGGAAACGATACGAGGACACTAATTAAATCGAACACGCCCATCTTCGTCGTTTCTCGCCGTGGTGTTTGCCACCACGATGACATCGATGAATATTATAAGTGAGACACTCATAAGACGATGAAAAAAAATCCAAAATCATCCGGCGCGACTCTACAACCGTGACGGAACGCGATGGAACATTGAGATGAAAAAAAATATCCTCTATTTAGATATCAAAGTGCCTTTTTTCCCGTCTTCCTATTACCCCCTATCTATGTATCTATTAAAATCCCTATCTATGTATACTATCCAAAATCCCTATCTATGTATACTATCTAAAATCCCTATCTATGTATCTATTATTCCCGGGGGATTAATGGTTATTGGCGAATATGGCGAGTTTGCGACGCAAGAAGTGTGGTTATTTTAACGAAGTCGGAAAATACTCGTGTGATTTCTACTTCACACTCGGCGAAAACCGCGCACTTCTCTCCCTTGTAGCGTAATATTGATACTAGTAGTAGTAACGGATTTACTGACAATATGACAGATGAAATCATTTTCGGTGTCTAGCATGACATAAGGTATGACAGTGAAATACTTATTTGTATGGCAAGGGTGTAGAAAGGGAGTTTTCTTGACGAGTGTGAAAATGCCGCACGAGCCATAATGAGTGGCTCGTCGAGTCAATTTCGTCACGCTTAGGTTGCGAAAGAATCCAAAAAAATAAATAAAACGTTGTACGCAAGCGCGAGCTTGCCTTTTCCACCGAATCGTATAGTAATGAGTTTAAAAATGGCGGGCATGATCTGCAGGTAAGAACCGAATCGGTGAAGCGTAACTCTTAGGTAATGCTCTAACAAGCGGTTTCGTCATCGAAATCGTGGACGGCCGAGTGCGCGAAAAATGTGGAAAGACATACTTATAGTGCAATTCAATTTGTTTGTCACGGTTAATAAGATCGGTTAATTTGTGCAGTCGCAGGGCCAAAACTTAAGAAAAAAATGGTCTGTAGTTCTCGAGTCATTTTTTAGGTCGCTAACAGCATTAAAAAAAATCTGTAGAACGTAAAGCGATTGCAAAAGGTTTCGTCCAAATTTTTTCTTTCTTATTCATTCTCGCCGCTACTGAAGTTTCTAAAAAAAAAGGAGAATTTCACAGTACTCACAGCGCCGAGATTATAATGACATAAAAAAAAGATGCTGACGGAATAAAAAAAAAAATTAATGACAGACCCACAACACTGAAAAAATCGACGATGATTTAGCACTAAAGTGAGGTAAGCGTGTAGATGAAAAAATAAAATTACTCAATGTTGTTTTAAAAAAAATTAATAACGTATTGCTAACGATGCGATACTGATGTTATGAGACGCGTATTCGCGCCCTCGAATAATAAGTGAGGGGAAAAAAAAATCGATGTCGGGCGTTGCAAAACGGTACGCCAGTAGAATTATAGTTTGGTCGAAAGGGCTTTGCGGTGCCTCATTTTTTTCAGCGAAGAAGGAAATGCGTTAACTAGTCCAAGGCCGGAAAGGAGTGAAGTGGAACGGTCTGCCGATTTTTTTCTTCTTCTTCTTTTGCGTCCGTGCTGCGTACAGATTGGCTGGGATCAGAAGGGCGTATCTTCCGGGTCTCGAATACGACAACTGCATCCTATGGGCCGTCACGATTGCCGGAGGAGGTCAAGACCCGTTTCTTTTTTTTTTTTTTTTGCTTCCTCACGGAGGGAACTATGTTTTAGTTAAAAAAAAATCGAAATTTGAATGTCAGATTACTTAAAATAGTTTAAAAAAGTCGAAACACGCGATTTTCAGCTGGCATTCGAATGCATGTGTGTGACGGATTTGCATCGTTTAAAACGGCTGTAACCCAGAAACGGCCTGAGAGAGCGAGTTGAAATTTGTTACCACCGCGCTCTGCTAAGTAATCGAATCGTCGTATTTCGAATACGCAAAGCGATGTTAATATCTATGAAGACGAGATCAGTTGCGACATGGTGCGATGAATCGATTCTAAGAATTAACATTCGTCTCTTTTGCATTTGATTTTTGAGAATGGGGAACTTCTGTTACAATTTCCAGAATGATTGCAACGGACTTTGGTCTTTGAAGCTGAGTTTCGTTTCTCGATCGCCTCTCTCGAGTTACGTTTCTTTTAGATGGCTCGATGGAAGATTACCAAATTTTTACTGCGCATTTGAATTGATGCTACATTTGTTACAAATTTTGTTTTTCTTCAATTTTTGCTTCCTCGCGAATAAAGCTTTTTCAGCAGCTGTAAAAACCACCGAAAAAACTACGGTAAGTTCAGTTCACTTTTTGTACCGTTAAAATGACCGCAAAAATATTCATATTTCAACTTGTGCGCATGCGCGTACGAGAGCTCCACGCTGCCTGTACTTTGCGGACAGTCGTTTTGTTTGTTTGATTAACCGAAACAATAACCGTGTATGCCCGGAAGTTGAAATATGGTTATTATTTTTCGGTTATTTCTACGGTTATTCTTTTTACGAAAAAAAATCACTTACGCTAGTTGCTAGGATTAAAAAAATAATTTAAAAAAGCAAAATAATAATCGAATAGCGAACATTTAGCAAATTACATTCAGAATGCTTAGAATAGTTGGAACAAGTATAATCACATTCAGAATGTTTAGAATGGTCGGAACAAGAATTTCATCACATCAAACATTATACAAAAAAAAATGCTAGCAGTAAATTTTTGTAATAAACCCGAACTCAAATTCCCTGAATATAAAACATTTGCGATTTCATTCCTCAACATTTTTCAATGACGATGAAAAATAAATACATGTGTGCATCGGAATGATGTGAAACGTGGGCGTGAAATTTTGTTACAAACATACCGCGCTTAACACGATTAATAAATGCGCGGGCTAAGGGGTCAATGACGTTATACAGATTATTCCATTGAATGTTAATTACCTTTGACTAATTCACGAATTTCTGCGAGTGCCTGTGCAACGACCTCAGGGGTTTCGCGCAACTCGGTCCTCGCTTTCTCAATGAACAGGTCGTCGAGCTCTTCCGGCTGGAAACACAGAATGCCTGAGCCGATTTTAAGGCCCGCGGCTTTTTTCGCCGCATTCCGACGAACCGCTTCGTTATCCATCATCGGCACGACATTCGTCATCGTTGAAGCCCCTTCGAGTTCCTGATTTTCAAAAACAAAATCAATGCTTTCGTCAGTTTTGTCGAAAAAGAATCAATAAATCGAAAGAAATTGATCACACACCCCAATAAAAAAAAAATAAAAATAAAAAGTAACAACTCGTATATCGTTTCGAATAATTTAAATTGAGATCCACCGGATTAGAAAGGTCACGACGATTCTGTGGTATCTAATTAGAACAAGAAAAAAAAAGATAACGCAGCGTTAAAAAGGAATTCATAGCGCGCCATTTCAATGATGTCTGTTATTTGAAAAAAAAAAAATTACCGATAATTTGCGTAAGTGCACATATCTATTAACTCCTCAATGACAGTGACATTCGGCGTCGCGTGCCTCTTCATAGACGAGACGTTCCAGTTGTCGCATATTTATTGGGATATAAACTATGCGAGGTTAAATTAATACGATCCAAAGCTCGTTAATCCTGTTAATGAAATTTATAACACCAGGAGGATCGGACATATCTTCTTTTGTTTATTAAAAAAAATGTAAACGGGATCGTTGAAAGTCGGTTAGTAAAAAAACAATTAATTCTTAAAACTTGCAGGTTGAAAAAAATTCTATTGGCAGTTTGCACCATCGGAGAACCTCCGAATTGACGGAATTTCAAGTAAACCGGTAGGTGACGTAGAATTTTTTTTTGGTGTTTCTTTTTAACATCAACCTTTATTATGACAGCTAATACATATTTCCATGTCACGTCCAATCTCGTAGGTGCCACTTACATGATCTCGTTACATACATTTAATAATAACCGGCTGTCAGCTTCAATTCCACTCTAATTTGTTTTCTCAATATCCGTTCAATCTCGATATTGGACTTGTTGAGATGAAAGTACGAAAATTACAATTCGCGCTGTACCGCTAATAACCGTTGATGTCAATCGTGCTTATCATCGCAAATATCACGTACCGACGAGAAAACATTTTTTTAAACTAAATGTTTACCGACATTTAAAACGGGCAAGATTTGTGTTGACAAAAAAAAGTGTCAACTGACAAAAAAAATGTTCACAATCATTCACAAAAGCGTTGAATTAAACAAAAAAAAATAAACGAAAACAAATTGTAAAAATATTAGTTATGTTTCTATTGTCGAAATGCGAGTTTCATTAAATAAAAATGTCACAAAATTAGAATCTTTCGACAAGATTAAAAAATGTAAATCGATCAGTTCGAAGTTCAGCGCTAACACGGTGCTCGGCCGAAGTTCAGTCGACCACACCACTATTGTTTTCTAGGACCGCGACCTCGTCCGCTTTTTTTTCAATCTTCGGTAACTGCATTTTTTTTAATAATAAAAAAAATACAACTCGTGAAATCAGTGACAGTTACATACCTTGTCGCAGACTTCCACGGTATTCAGGTTATGCCAATGGGCAACCTTCGAGCACGCTTCACGTATCACACGAGAGATCAACAAAATTTTATCTCGAGTACGATCTCTTCGTGAACAGAGTCGAATGCATAAAATATAAAATAAAATAAAGAATAATTAATTAACAAATTAAAAAAGAAAACAGACAAAAACAGATTCACGTGATTATTTGGGTTTGCGCTTGAAATTACCGCGAACTTCACTGAATTGTTATTTGGTTCGATAAATATGTATGCACGTGTGTCGTATACCTATATATGTATCCCTCTCTCCTTACGCACGTGCAGATACAAATACAGTGTAAGTCTGCTCTTGCGTTCACGCTCGCTTTCACTTTCCAAGAAAATTCCCCGTTTATCTCTTTTCCCCCTTTTATCGATCGATTTCAATGTCGTTTTGGTTGATTTTTTATATTTTTATGTACCGTTCCACTGGATATCCCGTCGATCTCTCGACGAGCCCGTAAAAACTAGACGAGTACTGCGAGTCCTTCCCCTCGCGGTGACTGATTCGTAAATACAATAATGAGTAGGACTTTTGTGAAAGTAAAATAATAATAATAATAATAAATACGTCTGTACAGTCGAATCTTTGGTTTTCACAGTATTAAAAAAAAATCTGTTTTCTGTGGGAGTGCGCAAAAGGTGCGGTTTTTCGACTAACCACGATAGAAGAGCCGCGGAACTGTACTGCCGGCAATATTGTGGAGAACTCGAACGATGTTCACGAACAGCTCCGGCTGCGAGGCCTCTCGTGATAGCGGGAAAGCAAAGTCTCGTTCCCCACTTTTTTGAAACGTTCCCGTCGGACGCCGCTTTAGGTGTCTCGGTCGTGAACACAAAATTACACAGGCCTAAAGTGTGCACATGCATGCAAACGCTGCCCGCCCGGTTCCCATCCGCATTAGTGTATATTCGGCTCTGCCTCCTGCACGCGACGCACTCTTACGGTATATCATCTTGGAAATGTTGAACGAACGAACAACCGGTATAACGGTGGAAAATTTACGCAAAACCGAATGGTAATTTTTCGCTGTGTGTTTCGCTCTGTCGTCTGTGAAATCGAGTAGGCTAACGAATCGCCTTTATTTGCTCTCGACTGCGAATCGTCTCTGCCGCTTATTTGATCCTTCGAAGTCCGTGAAGAATATGCAAAGGAACGGACAGAAGTTAAAAACACTGTTCGTGAAAAAAAGGAGCATTTGTTGGTGGAAACAAAAATTCGAAGAAAAAATCATGCTAAGAACGGAAACTCGAAAATATTGAATGCTGATTTAACCGCTTTATTCGTGCTGAGATTGAAAAACATCGTTGTGACATCACTTCCGGTTCCAAAATCTCGATTTCGACCGGAAGTGACGCTTTCAAATAAGGAGCAACAATTTCAAACCGGAAGTGACATCAAAACCGAGATTTTTATTTCAGCTTCTGACTTATCGACTGGCGTCTATTTTATGAGAAGGCGATATGAAAATGTCACTTTTTAACTTCGATGAAGAAGCGATATAAAAATTTCAATTTTCAAGGTTTTATTTCAACTTCAACATCGTAATTGACTTTTTAATGCAAAACGACTGTTCGATTCACGTTTAGCATAAAAAAAATACACCAACGTCGCGCTTCACTTTGTCGGGTTTTGGCACTTTCGATTTAATAAAAATAAAAAGTACACGTTCATAACTTTTGAACCTCTGTACCGAAGAAATTGTTTCCTCGGGCCATTGAATTTACAAACGTCTGGTTTGGCTTTGGGTCGATTTGGTATTGCTTCATTGAGCCATTTAATCTACAGCACTTCAGAGAGATGGTTTCGGATGGTACAGAACCATTATTGTACCATGTCCTCAATTAATGCATGGCATATCGAACCAGGGCCGCTACAATTAAGCAGACCAAGCATTAATGCAGAGCAGTGTGCTTCAAAGGGACCCAAACGTTATTAAATCGTGTCTACTAACAATATCTGTAACTTCGAGAGAGCTCCCGTGTGTCTTGCTATCGATGTAACCTTCCACCACAACCGCAAGCTCGATGTAGCTTCGAACCGGAAGTTCTGATCTCATCCAGATAATCGCGTCTTAGCAAACTCGGATCGTTGCAACTTCTCTGACTATGTCTCGGACAATTTGGATAATCTTCAAATTAGTCTTCACCGACCCCGACCTTGAAAATCGAACACTTTACCGATTCAGCTTCGACCTCGGAGGCCATCGTCTATCCGTAGCGCTAAAAGCTCGAATTTATCAATATTTTTTTCTTCTCCCTGCACGTGAAGTTTCCGGTTTCAAAGGTCAACATTGCCAATACGTTTTACATTATTTATATGCCTCTTCGATTGTATAAGTTCGTTTGCAAAGCCAACAGACAGCAGAGTCGTTGTTCCCGCCGGCATCAATAACGACCAGCCGCCATGAATATGCGCACTTCTGCTTCATGGAAATTATCTTTGTGTATCACGTTCACACATTATTTCAAAGCCAGCTCTCCATCTGTTATCGAAAAGAACTACTGGATCCCAGTACAGGGAAAACTCTCACACTTTACCCTCGCTCGGCTTGCAGAACCGAGTTCTCGGGACTAACTGAGTTTTCGCACTCACGTAGCTCACTTACTCTCGTATTACGTAACATACGAGAATTTTCATTGTACTTCCCACTCTTATCGTCTGATAATCACTTCCGATGAGTAATCCCTCGGTTGAATATAAATAAAATGTAATAACAGACTATATTTAACACATATGTTTTATGTATAATGTATTAAAATAATATAAACTAAATAATTGCTTCTTCTGAATAATTGCTGCTGGGGACGTAGTAGTAGTTGCAGCACGGATTGTTTCCCGTAAAGTGTTACCGGATTTAATCACGAATATTTCACATTCTTTTACCTCTTTTTTATTTCCACGTATCGTAATCTACAAACAAACATAAAATTATAGAATGAAGCTGACGAATAGTCTTTTTTTCTTAACCACATTGTCCTAACTACGTACTAGAGGTGAGTTTTATACGTGCAGAGTAGATAATAATGTACCATCGTAATATATTTTTTTTTTTCGTCGTAGTTTCGTTTCAGCTTCGGTTAGGATTTTTTTCATCCTTTTATAATATCATTAATTTATTTTAGATGTATTTGCCTTTCCTTATTTGCCTAATTCATCCGCTTCTTCCTCCGCGCTGACTTAATCGCACGCAGTGCAATGCCGTGCTTCGTGTTTTATTCATCTACTTGCAGAAGCGCAGTTGTTTCAGTCCCTATTCTGAAACTGTCCCTATTCCGGCTTGACATGTCCGTATGTGTTCCATTCTGAAAGTACAAGTTTTCGTTGTCACTCACACGATTTCGCCCCGTTGAGAGTACACAGTGAGCACGCACACGGAAAGAGGGCGTAGCGTGAAAAGCATTCGCGTGTCGTTGTGCCAAGATTGACACCGGACAACAATAACGAGATTGCCGCGACACGAACGACTGTGCACATTCTCGTCGATCTCGTTTGCATCGAATAGTGGAAGACCGAGAGAAAAGGGAAAAAAATACTTCTACTGCTCTCAAATTTTTTTAAATTGATCCATGCACGATTTTTTTTTCCAATCATCGCAACTGGTCGATTTTTTTTTTTTTTTTACGCAAGTTATTCCAATCTCGACTGATAAGTCAATAAAATTTTTTTTGGAATTGCGATAATTAATAATTATCATCGAAATTTTTTTTTACTGGTATGTACATTTGTCTTTTTAACTGTGCTGTTAAAAGAGAGAAGAGAAAGAAAAAACAGTTCTACTGCCCTTAACACTTTTTAAATAGATCCACGAACGATATAATTTTATTTCTATCATCGCAACTGTTCGAATCGGTTTTTTTTTTTTTTTTTTTTTTTTTTTTTTTTTAAAGCAAGTTATTTCAATCTCAACTGATGAGTAAATAAATAAATGTACGGAATGTCGATAATTTTTAGTTTTAACTGTATTCTTACAAATCGCTGGAAACTCACGTTTGATACTATCCTCGCACTTCTCGATCGTCGGGTACCAATCGGCGGCCGTGTAATCGATCGCGGGCAGCTGGCCACCGTAATTTTTGGGCAAGTGACTTGGTGCCATGTGGGCATGAAGAGAATCCATTTTCGAGCCATGGAAGTACATGCGCTTGCGCAATTTTTCCCTGGTGAAGGGTTTGAACATACGCCAGACGATGTCGAAGAGGAACGGTTGCTTAACGAAGTGGACCTCCTTCAATCTGAGAGGCATTGCGTCCTGGATGAACGAGAGGAGTCTCATGCTGAAGGAGGGTGTCAGACCCATCACTTGCTTCATCGACAGACCTTCGAAATCCATTATTACCACGACACCGTGCACCTGGAATTGGCGATAAATTATACTTTACATCTCCGATGTACCGACCGAGTCAACATTTTTAATAAAAATTTCTTATATCGATGTCTCCGTCGTTAATGTAAAAACTTTTTATTGTCGCACAATAAAAAGTCCAATAGAAAGTCGGTGCGAAATTTAAGGACATCCAAGGACAATTTCCAGGACATTTCCAGGTTGTGTTGGGACATTTATTTTAAAAAATGAAAATATGCATATCGCGCGCCACGTACGAAATAACATTTAGTTCGATAATCATTTTCGCTTACATTGAAATGGGATCAGAAAGGAAAACCACTCACTATGAACGAATGTATATATGTATCTGAGCGAAACTGAGATACACATTTTTTTCGAATCGTCACTAAACACACAGACTAAAAAAAAATCAAAGGGGCCCCGACGGCATCCCCATAGGGACCACTTGATCACGAATGTGACGTTCGTTTTGCTCCAAACCCAATATTTTAAATTTTAATCCCAAAAATGCGATTTCTTGTACATAAAATCGACATTTTCAATGGCTCACTGCACTTCAGGCTCAAAAAGGCCAGCGGATTCGTGTTCACCGGCAAAAAATACGACGACATACGTGGCAGTTCGTTTTTTAAAAAAGGACAAAAACATTTACTAAACTAAATATACATTTTAAAACAAAGTTACATTTTCGGGGAAATAAAAAATTCAAGGACATAAAGTGAAATTCAAGGACATTCCAGGACTTTTTCAAGGTCAGGCAAAATTCAAGGACAATTCCAGGACTCCAAGGAATTCAAGGACCGCTGGACACCTCGGATTAACTCCGGAACGGCTGCTTTTACGGAGCACATGAATGGGATCGTTTTCGTAGAACGTCGTACGTTCTACGAAAAAGAACTCTTGTAAAAATACCGTCCGATCAACGGTTTATAAGATAGCTCGCTGCGTTGGAATGCTTTCATTTCGTCGATCACGACGGTTAAAAAAATAAACAAGTACATATAAGGATTTTTATCGATCTTCTGTAAACCTCCGAAAGTTCGGACTTGTAACTTTGGTATCTTTATCGGGTTACCTATTTCCAGTGAGTCTCAAAAAAAAAAATTCCGATAGTGCTCGACCCTTGAACCGATATCGGCCCAAACGTGTTGTATCTTCTAACCGTCTCGAGCTTATCGCGGAGCAAAGTACGATTGGCTTCACGCTCTCCTTGCATACGTGTATACACGCTTTCAAAGATTAGCTACTTAAAAGCTACGTGCTTCTTTGAGATTTACTTTTTTTTTTGTAGCGACACGTGAAGTTTCTACCATCGAATGATAATCGATAAAAGCCGCACACGCCATTCGAACTATAATAATTATAAAAGTATTAAAAAAAAAAATCTCGCCTAATTCAACAATGTGGCTTAAACTGAAATTTGTTCGAAACAGAAAAATTGGCAATATTAATAATAAATTATTAATGAATTAAATTTTTTTTGTAATCCGACCGGAAGCGTCTGAAAGTTATCTCCGATGCGCTTGACCTTCGGCAAAGTGCAAAAACACAATTTGAGAAATAACTTTGCACAAAATCTGAAAAAAAAATTCTCAAACGTCACAAACAACCCTCCGAAGATATGCTGAAAATTTGGTAATGATTCGTCGTATCGTTCGAATGATGCCGCTCTGCAACGGGACGGCAGAGATATGGCACTATCCTTAAAACTGATCATTGACCCCTTAACGTTGCGATTCATTGCCATCGCTATCGCACCTAAATTATGGCATTAAATTAAACAAATAATTAACCGATAGAATGTCACCGAAGCATCCTATCAATTTACCGAGATTGTTCGAGCTAATCGAACGATTGTTTTATTTCGCAAATTATTTACTTGAATAATTAATTACATCGAATGACTGCACGCGCGCTCGTAAAAAATATATATTTTATTTATTTGTTGTCTTTTAGTTTGTTTTTTTTTTAATACATAAAAAATTTCGCAACTCACTTGGGTCTCGGGTTCCAAAACGGCAGCCTCGTGAATTAGATAAAAGATCCTGAACATCTGATCGGCATTGACCTTGGACGGATCCCACGATTTTCCAGCATTAACAAGAAGCACCCGTCGTCTCTTGTGATCGCGATTTTTCAATACGTTTACGACATTATTTTCAAATATCGCTTTTCTCTCGTCGATCGGTAACAAATTGTCGATAAGAGCCGCGTGCTTGACCTTGAAATCGGCGATTCTCTGCATCAGAGCGTAAGCGCTCTCCGGATAAAATTTGCACGGACGCAGAAAAATAATGAGAAAATCGTCGTCGGTTCTGAATCGGAGAGTCTTGTCCTCTGCAAGTGAAAATAATTTTTACGTTATTATTATTATTATTATTATTATTATTATTATTATTATTATTATTATTATTATTATTATTATTATTATTATTATTATTATTATTATTATTATTATTATTATTATTATTATTATTATTATTATTATTATTATTATTATTATTATTATTATTATCATATTTATTTTCACAAATATAGTCGCATGAATAAAAAAAAAATTACAAGTGCACCATTGTCATCGCGATGCACTGGAATTTTTATCGAGTTGAATTAGTTTGCGTAACTAACGAGCCGCGTGCGCTTTGAAATTATACCATTCAGAGCTTCATCGAAAATTGCGCTCAGGTGCATATCGTTAAAAAAATTCGATGCATCTTTGAGTATGCGCAATTCCAAATGACCGATCGGACGGTATGGAAAATTCTGCGACAGGTAATACAATTCATTCTGTGACAATTTTTTTTTTCTTGTTTATTTAACGTGGAAAAATTCCAATGATAAATCGAAACACTTATCAAGACTCTCTTGAGTCGGTTTATGAATAGCTAAGTGTCGAGAGTTTAACGCTGATAACGCTGCAGAAGATGACCGAGAGTGACCTCCGACTTCAGGTTGTGTATTGACATTTGTTGATTGCATTGAATCCCGATAATTATAATAATCAGGCGATTAAAATGTTTTTTTTTCTCAGTTCGACATTAGAAAAACTAAGAAAAACATAGCGACAACTTCCATAAAAAATTGAAATAAAATATACTTTTTTCACTGGCGCATTGTTATAAAAATTTCAAAAATTTCACCACCTTTACCGCCCAAACGGACGAGGAGTAACATTTGTTTTTTTAACTTTACGGATGAATGAACGTGCTTAAAAATAAGTAAATAAAATAAAAATTATTTAGCTCTCGAATAAATATCAGAAAAGCCGGCGAAGAGAAAGAACCAAGTTTTCTCAGCAAAAAAGGAGAACTACTTCGAGAGTTTCCAGTGCGCAAAGCGAGCTCGTTAAATACAATAAAATAAATGTTCGTTAATTAAATTGAAATCTCCTTAATATTTAAAATCCTGACCTTCGAGCAGCTTTCTGAGTGTCTCGATTCCATTCTTCACGTTCTCCTCGGTCTCCCTTAGTTCCTTCTCGGCGAGAGCTTTGGTCTCCTCGTCGATGGGTCCGGTTTCAAGTTCAAAGGACATGATACGTCGGTCGATCTCAGAATAACAGCAATAAAAAAATAACCGTCCTCGAGGAAACGGTCGCAAAAAAAAAAAATTAATTAAGAAAAAAGAAAAAAAAACTAACGAAATATGTAAATTTGTGGTGATTTTAGGAGGTAACCCTTGCGATGCTCTCAGCGGGACGTCCGCGATATATCTGTGAACGAATAGTCCGGGGAGGCTCTTGTCCACCGCATCTCCGTACAATCTTTGACCACTCAAAGTCCAATCGGCTCTCGGATTCGAGGGATACGACTGACGGCATAGCGACGACATTTGTATCTCTATATATTTTTTTTTCTTCCCCTCTTTCCCCCATCTCGCTCTCTCACTCGATAATGTGCAAGTACAGGCAACAAAGCATGAGTGTCACAAAGTGATCGCGTTCGCCCCCGCGGGTCCACGTAATCCGTGATTTCCCGTACCCCGCCGCTGTACACTTGCCTTCGGCTTCCCCCGAGCTCCTCGAGATGATAACGATTCGCCGAGAGCAACGACTGTTTAAATACTATGGACCGTTTAAAATCTTTAGAGCTCACATTTTTTTGACGATTGTTTTTTTTTGTATATAGATAATTTCTTTCTTTCATTTTTTTTCTACGTTGTTTTTGTTTATTTATTACACGTAATAAAAACGTTGTGCAATATTGATAATAAAATAACATTTATTACGGTAATTGAAATATAATAAAGAGGACAATCTTCGAATCCATGAATCTCGAAACCTGCGAGTTTAATCGAAACTTGATTGAGCCCGGTCGAAGAACAATTCACCGAGAGCAACGACTGTTTATGTACGCCCGATAAGACGCAATGCATTATTTATTTTATTTGTATTATTTATTTATTACAGTTAATAAAAACCTTGTGCAAAATTACTAATAAAATAAAAATAATTACGGTAAATGAAAGCCAATAAACAGGACAATCATGACATCCATGAATCCAACCGTTGAGTTTGATCCAAGCTGCCGAAATGTTCAGATTTGTGGGTGCAAAGATTATGGAGGAACATCGAAGAATAAGAGATAAATTTGAATAATCTAAAACAGTTAAAGTCTATCGATTGCGGGCAGCGTTCGTTTTCCGTCAACCTTTGAGGCTCGATGCATCGAAGATTTAACTTACCCCTTGCGTCCCAGCCGGTCGCCGTGTTTTGTAGAATAAGTTTTTTTTATTAGAAGAATGCACCTATTGTTTTTCTTCATTACCGCAACTCATCGATGTAAATGTATATTAGCATTTTTCTTTTAATTGTTGATACATTGTACAGCACTCTGACTTACCGACATCCCACCTCTCGGTGAAGAAATTTTTTTCCTTTTCACGCCATCCTGTTTTTTTTTATCGTTTAACAATAATTCCAAAACAAATTACCTTCTTTCCAGTCACCGTTAAATTGTTAAGCATAAAAAAGCACACACGCACACACATATTTTTAATGAAAAATAACAAATCACTTCAAACTTCACTGCAACTTGGGACAAGACTGTTATTTTAGAAGCATGTCGGAGCTTCGTCATCGAGAAAACATTGTGGGGATGAAATGGAGTGTAATTCAGTGCGAGGGCATTTTACTGCACCGCGTTCACAATGACGCATCAGGTGTGTGCGTGGGAATCGCAAGGTGGCCTTTGCAATTTATATATGTATATATGTGTATATAACGAAATGAGAACGTCGACGAAACAAGCAACTACAAATGATAAGCCTTAGTCTCTCGCTCTCACGGCGCATCTCTTTAACGTGTAGAAGCGAGAATGGCGAGAGCGTTGGCAAAGTTTGATGAACAAAAGTGCAACGAGTGCGAAAAAGGAGCGCTCATTGTCATTTGTCGAGTTGGGTAGGTAGGTCACCCGGCGGTAGAAGTGCGAGTGTGCACGAGGTCAGTATATACGCTCTCATAGAGAAGCAGCTGATTCACATCGCGCATGCGCACAAACGGACAGTGAAAAAATATTTTTCTTTTACTCGCTGTTTGTGTTATTTTTTGTTTTCTTTATAAAACCGTCGGCGAGCACATGCATACGTCGATTATGTATTAACGATGTCGTCGCGTTCGAGACCCTTGGATATTCGAGTAATATACACAGCCAATGGCACTCATCACACCGGGAAACACGCACGTGCGTCGCGATAAGCTTTGTAGATTAATCATTACACGATCGATATGCATGTATTTTTTTTCAAAATCACCGCAGCATGAAACATAATAAATGGATAATTCTTCAACCCTGTGTTAACCCTCTAAAAATAACGATATTAATTGACCCAGTAAAATGGGATCTTTTAAAACTGTCCGTTAACCCCGCAATAATAATACGGTTAATGCATACATTATAATGGAATCTATACCCTTGTAAAAAATGTGTTTGAGTAAGTTACACATTTTCGGGGTTAATTAACGGGACAAAATAATGGGTCGCAGTTATCGCAGATAAAGGGTTAATCTTCGAAACGTGCGATAAAAAAGATTGCCGGCTATCATGCTTAGCACGTCAATTATTGTCAATCATGAATCGAACGCATGTTTCGACAAATCGTTTCATAAAAATGCTCAACTTATCGCAGGTGCGAGCGACACGTTCGATCTGACCGTAGGCACGTGCTGAACGATCAAAACAGAAGCATCTCTGATATAGATTCTACTATTGGGAAATCAATTATCGTAATGGTATTTAGTAGTATCCGATTGAATCCGATTCATTTACTTGATAATACAGATCACAATACAGAACACAATACAGATCACTCTCATGCACACCTCTCATAAACACTCATGGACACTCAAGGACACTCAAGGACAATCTCATGGATGCTCAAAGGACTCACGGACACTCGTATTTCGAGGCTGCGAGTCGAACAATTAAATTTCCAAACCGGCATTTCGAGTATGACGTCCGTTCCGGTTGAAAAGTGAGATTTTCAAAGCGGAAGTGACGTATTTCCGGTATGACCAGTAAATCTTTGATTTCTATGTTCCATAGTCTATTGCAAGGACGGGAAGCCCCCAAGCCACGACAACCTGCTAGTACAGATAAATAAAAATTTTAATTCGCGATACTTTTCACATTAATGATCACCTTGAACCAGCAGTTCAAATTACATGTATTGTTTTTACACGTAAGGATGTAGAACAGCATTAGCGTAAAAAAAATTTATCGCGCATGCTTAATTACTTGCTTTTTATCAATATAAATAATGTAAGAAAAAGAACAGAACTGCGTCGAAACGTTCACGATAACGTGTGAACAGTATTTCTTAACTCTTCCTCAACGGTGGAACGACGCTGCAAAGGTGCGTCCCGCAAGGTTTATTTCCAATCTTCACGAATTTCACGAACGGTAGCATACGCCCCACGGACGATAATCGACGTGTACAGATAGGTATTATAAAACTTATATACACAAAACGTACGTGGACTTTGCGTGGGACTTTGATAGCCAGACGAGACGTGTGTGCGTTCATAAGAGCGAGCGCCAACTTGTGTGTGCGTCGCACGAAAGTGGTTCCTGATGTGCGCCCTTCGCTCTATGACGTTCGAAAATCCGAAACAGTGAAGATGACAAGACCGGATCTTATCGCAACGGACTTGATAGACGGTATCTGGCCGTTTCTACAGAGCGTAAGTTAAACATTTAATTATAATCGTTCCGATGATCATCGAGAACCGCGAGTACGCCGACTTGGTTACGCAAGGTTTTTTAAGGTTATGTTCTTTATGCACCAAACTCACACGCGAATAAACCGCGCAACGGGGCGGCTGCGAATCCACGCGAAAAATAAACGAGCTGTCACACACGATCGAGCACGTTACTTTTTCTTCGGGAGATATTCGGGTCGATCAATTGTCCGGCCATGACGATATGGTCGAAAATATATCGCGACCGAGTAATTACTGGAGCTCCAGATTTAATGTTCTTATCAGAGCGTGCAGTCTCGCAAGACAATTGTTAACGCTCGTGGCTTGATCAATGCTAGTGATATTTGCGACAACAATAAAAAAAAATGACTAACGCCACTGCGGCACTCTATGCATCTAAAAAAAATTCCGTGATAGACGATTTTCAGATATTTTTTTTCCAGTTGCTACATCGATCTGTGTCTGCCGATATGGCTTGGACAATCGAGCAGGAACAAAAAAAATTAACATTTTCTGTCGAATTTGCGTCGCATTCGGCCGCGGATTGATGTACTCGTGATTGTCAGCTGACGTCACAATGACACGTACATCATTCTATTTATGGGCGAAATGAAATTTGGTGCATTTTTGTTATGCAGTCTAGAAACTATTTTTAAATGGAAAAATAAAATAAAAATTTCAAAGATTAAACATTTTTTTTGCAATTTTTTAAAATCATATATACAATCATTGATTATTGCTACATATAACTTTTTTATTTGCAAAAAAATCTGTATGTTATAAGTAGAATTTTTGTTTATTTATTCTGTTATAAGTCTATGCATTGGCCTTTTTCAAATTTTGCCCATAAACATTGATGAATTTTGCCTTTTTGCAGATCGAATGGAGAGATCCGTGGCTGGCGCTTCTTTTGACGTTCCACGTAGCAGTTACCATGACTGCGCTCATGACTCGTAATCACGCCAACTTCCAAATTCTGTTATTCCTTGTACTGTGTAAGTGACAAACTTTTTTTTTTATCAAGAATTTAATTTTATTTATTTTATTTAAGACGCAGAACGATACCCAGTTATTTTTTATATCATCAGATATTTTTATGCGTAAATTGAATTATCTTTCATCACAGTGCTGCTGGTCTATTTCTCCGAAAGCATCAACGAAGTGGCTGCCACTAATTGGATGTAAGAACACAAAGCTGTAACAAACATGGAAGAAAAAAAAGGAGATTCGCCATTTTTTTTTATGCATTGATTTTTATGCTTTTAGGGTCTTCTCAAGGCAACAGTATTTCGATTCTAAAGGACTCTTCATATCCATTGTTTTTTCCGTCCCTATATTAATGAACTGTATGATAATGGTGGTAAGTGCTCAGTTCTCTCTTTTTTTAATCAATAACGCAATTTTTTCATCTGTACATATGACTTATTTTTTAAATTGTAATTGTTGAATAAAAAAATTTTACAGGCAAGTTGGTTGTACCAGTCGAGTCAGCTGATGACGAGTCTGAAGCGCGCGCAGCTTCGTCAGCAGGCGAAAAACCGTCAAAACGAGACAAACGCGGCAAACATGAACGGCAAATTGAGGCCGAAAACCGAGTGAATCGTAACGGAATCTAGTCAGATCGCTGTGAAAGATGAATTGCCCACAAATGCAGCGTGTTTAATTAATCGCAAAACAAAATACACCTACAGGCGAGTAGATAGATATAACGAGAAGCGCCGAGCAGCGAAGGTTATAGGAGACAAAAAAAAACCAAAAGTTGTGCGAAAGAACAGAACGAGTCAAAGCTTCTCGGGAGGTCTCTCAGCTACGGGGGTGAGTACAGGGTGAGAAGTGAGCATGAAGTCATCGAATCATCGGCCGAAAAGAACCGAACAATTTTCTTCTCCTCGTTGCATAATTTTTGTATTAAAACAAAATTAATTCTACAACCAATATTGTTTCTACATGTGTAGAAAAAATCCGTGTAAGTAACATTAGAGTACACGCTTTTATGTCGAGAATAACGGAGAGTTATTATTATAGACTTTTCTTTTTATAATCATCTGAGTTGAATTTAATAAATAATCGTGCATTCCTCTAATTCACCTCTCGACACACGACTAACCGTTCATGTTGGTTGACGAATTAATGTGACGCGTTTCGTAATTGTATAAAAACATGAAGAATGAAAACACACTACAAAATAATGAAGTACTTACTAACGTACATTGCATACCATAGAATACGGCGAACAATAAGATTGTGAGTATTATATTCGAGGGAGTTTTGATTTTCCTCGAAATTTTTACAACGAATGACATCGGTTACACGAGAAAAATAAAAGTCTCCTCGTGAGTATATGCGTACGGTCGTACTTTCGCGTAACCAATGTCGAAAACGAAGCTTCCGCAAATTGTATCTATTATATAAAGAAAAATAATACGTTGATATTAATACGAAGCACATTATCTTGCCATCATTAACATTAATTGAAGTTTAATAAAACATATTTGTGCATATTTCGTAATTTTTAAATTATTTTTATCCCGCTACGCCCTCAATATACCAGACGAAGACCGGAAGTTGTCTCCGTCCGATCAATTCCAAATAAACCTTATTTAATAATTGTTTTTTCTTAAATTTTCTTAAATTTAATAATTAATATCTTCGAGAATACGACACTTCGCAGTGATGAAAAGAATAAATCGGATCTTACTGAAAATAAAATCGCGATAGAAAGGAACATCCAACAATTAGTAAAATCGCACGGACGACGCGGCGATTGAAATACGAGGAACACACGTAGAGGTGGGCGCCGAATTTGTGACAGGTTATATTTTTGTCAATTGACTGGTCCGGAAATAACCACGCAGTGACAACAGGGAAATTGCCTCTAAAAACAACACTATTCTATTCTAAAAACTCGTTCCAAACAGCAAAATTAACAAAGTGACAATCTCGTTAAACAGAGTAAAATGAATTTTGTATTCATTATATAATATTGTTTTATTGATGAATTAGTTGATAAAAAATAATAATACGAATGATTACGAAGTCAATGAGGGAGAAAAGTTCCTTTGAAATCAACTTTAACTGCTAAAAAGTTTTTCGCTGTTTCGACCCTAAACAGAAATAACGGTCATGGCACAACATTTTCTAGATTCAAAAAAGACGGTTCATTGACTGTCATTTTTTAGTCAATTGACGCTTACAAAAAATGAGCCTCAGGCACATCTCTAACACACAGAGCTACACAGTACGGCATCATTTCGACGGAATTTAACTCTTAAAAGTTTAAGGAAGCGTGCGAATGAAGAAAAGCCAAAAACATTGCTCTTTTTATAGACGTATTATTTTAGTTATGCGCACTAAATTGAAGTCTGTTATTGATAATCGAAAACTTGCGAGTTCGTGCCCGACCTTATGTCATTTCTTTTTCTTCATTTTTTTCATACCTTAATCCTACCTTATTTTACTTTTTGGTGGAAATGAATTTGTCATTTTAATAACGTGGGCCCTACAGAACATAAGTAATAATAATAATCGTTCAAGATGGACAGCTTGATAGAGAGAAGTTTTCGCCAATTCATCTCGCCGCTCTGGAAGCAGACTATGGCGCCATCTAAGGTGCATAAGCGGCAACTTAATGATTTTCTATAACCTAGTAACTCTTCGGCGACCGTATCAGTTTGGCGGAGATCATCCCCTTATACTATGTCATACCCTATCGCATATGAAGAGAAGAGTGGCACTGTTCTCCACCAGGGGACGAGCCAACACTGGGCCAAAAAAAAATACCTTACTAAACACAAGTCGCAAAACAATCCCTTCTCCAGCGGTCAGTCGTTCCCCCGTACTTTGACCGGGATTCTCCGAGTTCGTTACGGACAGTTTTTATTAACGATTGACACGGACCTATCGTCATCGCACCGACATCTCGTAACAGTCCATCCGTTATCCTGACACGCTAGAGATGTACAAATAATCAACGGACAGGCGCTCGACCAAAGCACAGGTGCGAAGTGTCACCCATCGAAACAGCGGCGAAGCAGAGTCATACAGCAAGACCCAGCCGCGAATGTTTCGCTGAATAATCGCGAGAATGGTCAGGCGACTGATTGACAGTGCGACGGAGCGATAATAAGGGGTGAGAATCGAGTCGGACAATTTCCGCTCTCGCCTCACGGCTACGGACAAACATCCGCGATTCATCCGCGGGTTTCTATTTATTTTTTTTTTTTCTTCATCGATGATGACATCGATCGACCTGTGTCATCGAAATTCCCCGAAACATTGTAAAACTTCGAGATAAGCGTCTAAAGTCGTCGCCAGTGGTAATTCGATACTGTTAAAAAAAAAAAAACTGGATTATGAAAAGTGAAATTCGAGGCGTATGAATCATCGGTTGTCATGACGTGGCCCGGATTGACAAGCAACAGTGAACTCTGATGCCGAGTGAGACACTTCACTTCCGAAAGTAAGAATTGCAATAAAAGAAGAAAAAAAATTGAGCACGAAAAATCAAGAAAAAAAAAATCGACAATGCCGAATTCAATGGAAAACCATAACCCCAAAGTGAGACGCAGAAATGTCAACGAGGAGGCCCCTCTGTTCTCGGGGAGCAGCGAAGTTTCGGACGAGACCAAAGAACCGTGTCCGGCGTCGAATGGCCGTGTTCCTCGGGTACCCCTCATCTCCGATTCCGAGTCCGAGGTCCGGACTGTCAATGGAAATCTAGTCAACGAGGAGGATTCGTCCTTCGAGGATTGCAGCGAGACTGCGATGGACAGGGAGAGAACGAAGATCGGAGTAATAGAGAGATGCTTGGAGAGGACGGACGTAACTGTCAGTGAACTCAGGCTTCTGGGCTGCAGCGAGGAGGGTTTAGTTGATGGTAAATTGAATAGTACTTTTTTTATTTTTCTATTTTTTTATGTTACAAAAATGTATCTGCACGCAGAGATGGGATGACGGGAAATTTCTAACTATAAAAAAAAATAATAATAACAATGTTTTAATGCATACGGCTTACTAATGTAATCAACGCGAAAAAACAATGCATTTTAGACTAAACATTTTTTATAATTTTTTTTATAATTTAAATGTCAAATTTTTATAATTTTTTGCCATATGGCATTATAAAAAAAAGTCAAAGGTAGATAATGTGTACCCGTGAAGGAATACAATGTATTATACATATCCGTGCAGATAATAACACAATCGTTTTTAATCGGTTAAATTTATCGATTCTAATCTACCTGAAGGTAAGGGGAAAGGCAATTATTAATTTGGTTTTTAAAACACCGATTAAAGCTCTCTTTAATAATTTGTACACGACTTTATCGCCTTTTGATGTTGTTTCGAAGCATTTTTTTGAATTTGAATTTTAAACACATTTTTTACCTGCATTTTTTCCATCTGTTAAAATTCGTTTTTATAAAAATGCTTCCGTTATAAATATTTTCTATCCAAAACTTGTGATTAATACGGTGAAGCAATTGGAAAAAACATTGCCCATCCCTGCCAAAGAGTCATTTAAATTCATCGCGAATCGGAATTCTCAAAGTCATGAGGATGATCTGTAGATGATACACGAAGGAAACTGTGGCCAAGGCTGCTGAGGCTGGAGGACGCTGAGGACGACGGGCCGTACGAAGATTTAGACATAATACACACCCGCGTGCCTGACGAAGTTTATCAGCAAATACTGAAGGACGTAGCGAGAAGCGGCGGTCATTTGGACCCGAACGCGAGCAATAAGGAATTGGAAAATTTTCAGGACGAGATGACCCAACTGATATGCTGGGTGCTTCATCGTCATCCACGATTAAAGTATGTATCCTTTGGATATAACAATTTCAGCTATTTATTTTGTAACGAAAAAAAAAAATCAATAAAATCCTTTTGCTTTCAGTTACTACCAGGGCTACAACGACATAGCGGCAACGGTGCTCATCGTAATGGGCCTCCAACGAAGCTTGAACATTCTCGAGCGAATATCCCTCGAATTTCTCGAAAGATTCATGGAGAGAACGATGGAGAAGGTTAATCAAGAATTGTTTTACATATTCGCCCTCTTGGACCGTATACATCCGACGCTTTTGCAACACCTGGAAAAGTTAGTAATTCGGTCGGTGATTTGCCAGTTTCAATTTCGCCGATCGCTGATTTTACAACATTTTCGTTTAATTCCAGCGTAGAGTTGTTTCCCCATTTCGCGCTCGCGGAATACACAACTTGGTACGCTCACAAATACGCCGAGAATCGAAAACTGTTGCACAGACTGTTCGACTTCTTCCTCGGTAGTCCGCCGCTGATGCCTCTTTATCTTAGCACCGTTATCGTCGCTCACAGGGACACCGAAATATTCAACACCACCCCGGACATGGGGCACACTCATAAAGTGCTTTGTACGGTAAGACACCTGGCGATATCGAACAATTTATATAACTTTTTATCAATATGTACTTTAATATATATTGATTGATATTTCATTATATATTGATTGATATTTTATTATATATTGATTAATAATTAAATATATTTTTATGTAATACCGTGTACCGTGCAGTTATTTCGCTGCCTGTTTTTCAACAGACGAACGAAACGGCTGATAATTTTCCTTGATCTTTCAGCTACCCGATGACCTGCCGTTCGAGAAACTGCTGATAGAGGCAAAAAAGCTGTACTTCGAGTATCCCCCAGACTCGATAAGCAACGACGTCCGAGAGTTCGATCACAAGCGGCGTTGCAAAGAGCAAGAGTGGAAAGCGAAAGCCGAAGCTAGCCGCAAAGAGCGCGAACGCCTGCGACAACTTAAAGTAGCCGTTCCTCAACAACCGAGGATACCGTACCCTCGTCTACGAAGTTACAGGACCATAACAGTCGTGACTATTCTCGCGATCGGTATATACGCCTTTCTAAAAACGGGCACGGGACTCAACTGACACTAACTGAAACTTGCCTTATTTGAGAGTAGTTCTTTTTTCTACGTGATTTTTTAACGAAGATTCCCGGGGGCGAGCCAACTACCCCGGACTTTCCTCCCAAAGATTTGCTCTATTTTGTCAAATATACATTCAGCATCGCGGAACGAAAAAAATAATTGCCGGAAACAAAGAAAATTCGCTTCACGATGGTTGTGGGCAAGTGCGATTTTTCATAATCTTTTTTTTTTCTCTTTCTTTATTTTTTATTTATTTTTGTATGAAATTTTCTATCATTCCTGTGCTGCCTGCGTGCCGCGAATCCCGCCTAGGGCCGTGACTCGACAATCGCGGAGTTACGGCAGACCTACGTAATTCGGTAGAAAAAAACGCAAGAGAATCGAGTGCATGGTCGGTAGAACGTATCAATTTTTTTTGCTTATTTTAATGGGAGACTCGAAAAGATTCCCCGTTGAATTTTGCTATTACAAAAGTTGGTCGTGAAATTTTATCGGGAGGACTGCAAGGATCGAATTTACAGTCGCAAGTTCGATATGGAAATGATATTTAAGTTCGAAATTTTTATCGGATTTAACTTCGAACTAACGATTATAAATTCGATCCTGAGAATCGGTTTTTTCACATCGCCTCAGAGTGAGAAATGGGATGATGATGAGTCAGAGAAAATCATTTCGTTGTAAATGCAAAATTATTGCCGATATAAACGCGGCGAGAGCGTGACCACGATTTCTCGAGTGTGAATAGTGTAGATTGTGTATTTATGTCCTTGCAACTAGAAAAACAAAAGCGATCAATATTGTACGTATTTATTTAAAGCAACCGATGAATCTATTGCTATATATAGAGAGAGAGATATTATGTATGGTAGAAGCGAATAAGTGGTGATTAATAAAAATATTAATTTTTCGCCGGTGTTTTTTTTTTTTTTTTTTATTGATATTCCCATGGGAAACGGATATTGAGATCAAGTTTGAATTACTAAGCGAGACGAGAGGGTGGAACGTAAATTTCGTTTAATATTAATATCACAATTCACCGATTTTTCATAACACTTCCCAGATAAAAAAATAACGGCTCGGCGACGGAACCGTAGCGGTACGAATGGTACGATGCCCGTTTCACGGCACGTTTTTCTATCTGGGTTTGTTCATTCGGAGAGCATATTTTTAATATCATGGCGAACTTTAGCCTACGTCAAAAAAATTTGGCGTCTTAGAGATTTTAGGAGCTTGGTGATTTCTCAAAATCCTTTTGACTTTTATATTAAAATTATCATTGCTTAAAGAATATATTACACACTAGTGGAATTGAATAATTAAAAAAAAACCATCGTAAAATCTTGTTATGCAAGTCACACTTCTATGTGAAAAAAATCGAATTCAAGGTAGTCGAGGACAAAAAACTTCTGGTCGATCGTCCTCATATTGTTCATGCTCTAAAGTCAAAAGGCTGCCAATCGCTATTTTTTCTAAATATTTTTAGACAATGTTTAAATAAATACCAAGAAGATAGTCAACCAGATGTAAAAAAAAGAGGAAAAAATACAAACAGTTTCGTTTTTTCAAGATTCGGCTACGACGCGACGACAACAAAAGGAAAAATCCAACGCTCTCGTTGAATTGATCTACACATTAAAATAAAATTTGAAAAAAATACTTTTATGGACACTATATACAATTGGAAGTCAATCTGTGGAGTTGTCATGGTCAACGTAAGATTCCTGCTCTAATAATTATCCTTCTGGTAAAATATTTCGGAGGTAGAGAAAAAAAAATATTAAATCAACAAAATATCAACTTTGCTCTATAAAAATGCTTAAATACTCGAGATAATTTCGTTAAATAAACTAGATCGAGCGGTCGAGAAAAAAAAAACTATCTAGCGTCGAAGAAACACTTTCGATAGTGCTCGAGTCAACTAAGAAAATTTTCTTCGTGGCAAGAAAAATCTTTCTCGTCCCACACATTAAATAGCTTAACGATCCTGCTGTTTACGCAAAGTCCTAAAACAGACTTTTAGATCTGATTTCATTTTTTCTACTAATTTAGTTAAACCGAAGGTTTCAGCACGGTCCTTATGTAGTCGAGTACACTGCCGTTGCGCAAAATTTCCATGTGATTAATGCCCGAAAACGGTTGATGATAAATCCTCTGTTTTTGTTTACCCTGCCAGTGCAGACAACCCTCGAGGCTCCTCAAGTTTACGGTACCGTCGCCGTTACCGGGAATCAACTGCGGATAACCGTCTATCGCGATGCCCGGCTTGTAATACAACCTGTCGGGTCAGTGTTTGTCCGAGTCAGTCTTATCGCCGATTTGATACGACTTTTTTTTACTTCATGAATCATGCATACCTCTCAACTGTGTCCACGTTCACGCCGTGCAAACAATGAATCTCCACACCCGGAGCCGTGAAATCCAATTGATACTTCTCCGTGTCCTTTCGAAATTCCCAACCGTCCGGAACTCCAATGTCCCTGCAAGTTTTATAAATTTTATTCATTTTATTTATCTTTCATTTATATTAAATTTAAAAAATCTTAATTGACAATATCGTGCTCGGTGATCGTAAATGGGATTTTTTTTTTTTTTATGGACCGAATGAGGAAAAATGTTGCTTACACGAAATAATCTTTCAAGTCCAGAAGCGTGTAATTCTTCGTTTCCGTTTGCACCAGGACCTCGGTGTTCTTCCAGAATAATTTCGAAGGTAGCAGCCAGCCAAGGCTGGGACAGGTGATCTGCTGATCCTTGAGGATACTCTCGCGCAGCACGTAAGCACCGAGATTGTCACCTATTCGGCAGAAAGAAAAACTTGACCGGTAATTGGATCGATTGATTTTTAAAAATGTATTCGGCTATTTTTTCCATTCGTACCTATGGCGAAAACTTTCAGAGCCTTGACCGAGCCACCCCAAACAGCTCCGAGAGTAATAAGCGAGCTTATGTACTGATTCTTCCATTTTTGCGTTTGCCGTTGGAGAAAAATCATCGACATCGGACCACCCATGCTGTGGGCGATTAATGTCACTGGCTCAGCACCGTTTATTATGTAAGTCTCCTCCACGAGTTGTTTTAACTTCACGAAATACTCCGCATTCTCATCTGAAAATTGAGATCTGTAGCTATGTGAAATTGTTAATATTTTTCCATAACTTGGACGCAACTTTTCCAAATGTGATTTAAAACGCTTCTTGAAACATTTATCGTCGTATACAATCGTGTCCATAATTCCATACCGACAGAGTGGGTGCAGTGCTGGCAGACAAAAATAAAGAAATAATAAATCAAAAAAATATATTATTTTAACTTCACGATCTGAAGGTTAGTAATATAGAGTAATCATCTGAAAGTTAAGATCTGCACCTACGTGAAATCGTTAATATTTTCCCATCATTTAGACGCAATTTTTCCGAAAAATTCTTACAATATTGATCGTCGAATGCGGTCGTGTCAACAACTCCATACCGACAGAGTGGACCCTTCTGGTGGTAACGGCAAAAAAAAAAAAAAGATCGAAAAAAAAGTGTCGCATACTCGGAGCTTTTCTGAAGTCGTAAGGAGCCCCGCGAATCGACAAATTTCTAATGTATCCCAGATCGCTGACGAGCATGTTGGCGACGTCCTTGAAGTAAGATCCGGGCGACGCTTTGCTGGGATCCAAATACTCGACAACGTAGGGATCTCCCCACCCCGGTAGTCTGATTTCCACGCCGTCGGGATTCGACGTAGTTCGAGTAGCGTTGTCATAGATGAGTCTCATGTTGTCAATCTGCGGATAGGTCACGTGACATGTTATAGAACGATACAATGACGAGCGAGAAATACATGTCGCGCTATCGATCGACACCTGCTAGCTAAATATCGATAAAATTCAAGGATTTTTTATTTTATTTTTTCATATTAATATATTAATAATAAAAATATAACTGACCCAGCAGTCGATTATAACGGGCACGAGCAGTTCCAAATTAAGCCATATGTTGAAATATCCGGACGATGTTTTTTCGCAGAGATAATGGACCGCCGATGTTTTGTTGAGTCTCGCTTCGACCTGGCTGCCGCCATCGCCTGGTACTGGAAATATCCAACATTCCTTTATTTCTATATTCGCAACGGCGGCGATAAAATTTCCAATCTCGGAAAAAAAAAATATCTTCCCATCTCAGACTCCCCTTGGAAAAAAAATATATAACGTCCCTTCCCAATGATTAGAAAGAAAAAATTACAGACGCCTATATTTATATATACATATATATATATATCTATTGACTTACTAAGAATAACGGGTGATCGTTGTTTTCCCTTAAAGCGCCAGGACAGCGACGAACTTACGGAGCAAAACAAGATAACGCAAGAGACAAGGACGAGGCGCATAGTCGTGCGTGACGATGTTCCTCGAATCGATCCTATGACGTTGTGTAATTGTTATAATCTATCAGCCGTAATTTGTCGCGCTAGTATCGGACAGCGATTAATCGTAGAGATTTTCCGTGCTGAGGTGAGACACGAGCGCGGAGAAATAACGAGAACTGTGCGGCAATCGGAGAAACGGGAGACTATTAAAAGCCCTCGTTGTTGACGTTCGTAAAGTATCACGTACACTGACCCGCTGTCAGCGACCACATGCTCACGATCAGCTGATGACGCAGTTTTATCTTTGGCCAGCTGGGAGGGCGCGTGAGAGGGCGTCGTATCGACGTATGAGAGAAGCGGACCAATCGGATGCTACACGGAGATACGCTCGGTGTACGATTCTCCTGAATGGCAAAGCGAATTTGTTTGCGCGGGAGACTTGCATCATCTCGATTCATTTCTGACGGAAGCTTTTGCGCTGGCGTTGCTTTCGCCGAGAAAAAAGAAACAGGCGACGCGTATGCGCGCCATTCTGCGCATGCTCGGAACGTCTGTGGTTTTATCGTACGGGTGCGTTTTTGAATGCAGATCTGCTCCCAACCCAATATTTTCCATTTCAATCCTAAAAAATCGATTTTTCGTGCATCAAATCGAGATTTCCAATGACACACTATCCTTTAGGCCCAAAAAGGTCAGCGGGAACAAATACGCTGAAATACGTGGCGGATGATAAAAAAAAAAAAAAATCGACAAAAATTTCCAAGGCTACCCCTTTCGAGTCCATTTTCGTGTTTTTCAACGTCCTCAAAAATGGCACGATAAAACGATTCTAAAAATTCGGGCAAGGCTTTATCTTGTGTATTTTTTCCCGTACAACACGATGGGCACCCTGGGTTTCCGTAGCTCCATTGGGAGTCGAGATGTCGACCTGTGAAAATCACAAAAATCGACGTTTTTCCAAAAGTGCCTCAAAAAGACAAAAGTCTTTATTCAACCGATTTTTTTGTTTGTTTCAAAGCTATATTCCACGTATTTTTTCCCGCTGATCACGAATATAATAATTATTTCACTCGCAGCCTAATATTTGCCATTTAAATCCCGAAATTACAATTTTTTTTTTTTAGTACCACCAATACAATCTTGCACGATGTTAGTTCGATCCGGCCCTCTCTGAGGTGAACTCAATTCTCTTCCGACAACGGAAAATTATTTTATTAAAAATGAGCACGTACGACGGTGAATTACCGACCGCGTCCAGCTCACTAAATTCCGAAAGCCGACGGTCATTTAAGGGGAAATGACATATCGCGGTCGGTAATGAAAACTGTAATGAACTTTTTTCAAGGGTAATAATTTTTTTAGGGAAAAAGCAAATTCAAGCTGGATGCGCACGGTAATTTCACATCCGGCCCGAATTAATTTTTTTCTCAAAAAAATTAGCACCATTGAATAAAGTTTATTTGAAAATAGCAACTATCTCTCTCGCACGCACAGCTGTTTCACTTCCCCTTAAGGGTCCTCGCACATGAAACAACGCGTGCAATTTGCTATCACACAGACGAGCTGGTCGGACACCAATGCGCGAGCATCAGCCAATCACGGCTGTGTGTGGATACTGTACGGTCTGCTGTGTTTCGCACGTAGTTTCGTGTGCGAGCAGTTTAACCCGAAATTTCACTCGACCGAATTAATAATTTCGTGATTTTGTTATTTTTCCGAAGGTATCGAATCGCTCAAATATCTTCTCGTTAGGTATTTTTACATCTGACGGAAAGACTGGAGAAGCTGCCGGAAAACTCTTCTGGTAATTCGACCTGTCCCGAGGGCACCATTACCGGATGCGAACAGCTGTTCGGCTTCACGTGTCCGTCGCGTCGTGTTCACACTCGCGGAGTCTTCAATATTTTTCCGCCGTTCGCAAACGAAAACAAGCCGAAGGCATGCCCCAGGAAATGAACGTTCTCTGCTGCTATGCGTGCAAAATGTATCAAGTAATTCATTAATCACACGATTTTTCACTGTATTTATTTCTCACGTTGACCAACATATATTCATTGTTTACTTCGAAACATTGCAGGTACACATCGTCAAGAAGTCGAACAAATGGCTGTGCAAAATTTGCGGGGAAAAACAGTCCATCCAAGTCGTAAGTGAAATTTATTCATAAGTGAAATTTGTTTATAAGTGAAATTTATTTATAAGTTAAATTTGTTCACAAATGAAATCATGATAAAAACGTTTCATTGAAAACCCGGCAGATATTGTAAGATAACGTTTTCTGCTTTTCGAGGTGTACTTCGAAGGCACCGGAATCGACTGCCGACACCAGGTCCAACGTCTGAACTCCTTGAAAGCCGCCAAGGACGGGCGACAGTCGTTTACCTTGCCAACCATCGATGGCTACGGCCTCGACTGCACAGCCGACGAGAATGATGAGAATGACGACATCGACCGCTGCCATTGTCCGAAACGCATGAAACGTTCCAAGGGCAAGTGGTCGGTGTATCTGGAGTCCTCCGACGACCATGTCTGCAACGACGAACCTAGCGATAAAGAAAACTACGACATCCCGGAAAATTCGGAATGCACAGACGATCGTCGAAAACTTCGATACTCTGCGAAACAGTCTTACAGCTTTCCAGGAATTCAGAACTGCGCCTTGGGTTCCGGCTTCCAAGCTGCATCGTCCGGGATTGAAGCCTGCGGCGCCAAAAGTCGCAGTTATCCGCTGAGCTCGCGTTCACTGAACGTCTTCGACAAAAGGATCGAGGATCCGGATCGCGGTACCAAAGACCAAGACGCATCGCGTAAAAATGATTTTATATCGGTCGCGGCTTCGTCCTCCGGGAAAAAACTTACCGGCAAATGGCACAAATATTCTGACGCCGGTAAGGAAGAGCGCGATACGGTGTGCGAAGACGATTCTTCGTCGCCCACGACGACTTCCGACAAAAAAGCGTTCGGCGAGTGGGACGGCCGTTCGGACAGCGAAATGGAAGAGCAGTATTCGCCGAGCGAAAACGATTATTCGTCGACCGCGACGTCTCCCTTGACGACAAAAGTGGACGAGTTCTTGGAGGAGCCGAAAGACGAACGGGAATCGAGTAACGAAGTCGAGGACGGGCGGGACGAAGCTCCGATGAATAACTCAACAGCCGCAAGTCGTCAGTCTACCAAGTGTAATATTTTCGAAGACTACAACGACGACTTGGATCTTACAATTGATTTTTAATCATAACATTTTTTTTTCTTGTTTTTCCATTAAAATTTCATTCCTGGCACACGCTATGAAAAAATATTTACGAGACTGAAACAATTCGCGGGCGCGCGCTCTCTTTCTCTCTCTCGGAGAAACACTTTTTTTTCTTTTGTTTCTCTCGGGTATCAATCGAATTACATATAGTATATAAATTAATAGAGGAGGCATTGCAAAAAGAAAGGAAAAGAAAAGGTTATTAACATTCTCGACTCGCGCTCTACTGGTTAATCGGCGGATTCGCTAATAAAATGAATCGTTTCGTTCATTTATTTTTACGATTCAACGATTTTCGCGGTTCATTTTTATACCATTAAATAAATTAATATATATCACATAACTATATGAATTGGTTTTTTTTTCCTATACCACTCAGATTTATTCTCTTCGCGGTAGTCTATATTATCCTTTTCACTCGTTTTTGTTAATTTTTTTTTTCACTGCATTGTGTTTGTAAAATATTTGAGACATTATGTGAAGCAAATTTTTTTTAGCGTTTTTTTTTTCTGTCCCTGCTTCGTCAACGCAGATGCCACTACATAATTTCGAAATCGCCTTCAGCACATTATTTACAATTAAAAATTGTCTATCGCGTTGATACACATCATTGGCTAACAGCCGCGCCCTTGCGAGATACGCCAGAGAAAAACAAACGCGGGCTAAATCGGTATTGAAAATTCGACGAGTTTGAAAAAACCGGATAAATAAAAATGTTTGTAGAAGTACATAATTGGAAGTTTGGTAAGTTAAAAAAATTAACTTACACGCAGTCTTGGTACGTAAAAGCACACACTGAGAAAAATTGCCAAAATTCTCGACGGTTTGGAAAAATTCAAAACCCCTTGCGAATCCAATGATAAACGCGACATTTACAATTCATTTTTCTCCGCGCGATATCGATTATTGTTCGAATAGCTTTGGTCGTCATTACGATTAGCGAGAAAGTTGTATAATTCAATGATTGGTCGAAAAGCTTTTGTGGCAGTGTGGCAACGTCAATCAATAGTAAACTCGTTTTTAACTTGTAGCACACGAGTATCGAATAAAATATGTAAGAAAAAAAATAATTGAAAAATTAAAAGATGGCAGTTCTTTCGAACTATCTTATAAGCTGTTACATTTTTAATCGGGAACAGCGCGATTATCGACAAGAATAAATATATATTCGTCAGGAAGGTCATGGATAGTGTATCATCTTTTTTCCTCTTCGTTGTGCGTTTAGGCCAATCCTAATTATTTACCCCAACACAATCTACGCATTAAGCGTTACAGCGGTATTTAAATTTTTTTCGATAACAGTAGAATATTTCTTAAGGATTGTCCATTGAATCTCCGATAGAAAGGTAGAAATTTCTTGCTGATCGTTTAACGCGTAAACAATGATTGTCAAAGAAAATCGGACAAAGTTCATTGTTTAAACTTGATTTTTTTCACGAGAATGAGGAATGAACACGAATACGTAGCGAAGATATGAACGGAAAAAATTAGAATATATATATATATATATATATATATATATATATACACACATATATATCGAATGAAATATTATAAATGTCTCGATGTTTTTCGGCCTAGCTTAAGAACTAACGGTCCCCCCCCCCCGACAATCTCACACCAACTCGCGGGTAAATGCTCGTTGCTTATTTATATATAGTGTAACCTCGACGTCCATCGAGAAACTCGTTGGTATCTAATAATTTCGACGAAGAGACACGTTTTAACGCATTATCATTATTATCGCTACGGCTTCGCTGGTCTGCTTCGCGCTTTTCTCACGATAATTTGCTTGATCAGTACTGATGTCGATGCCGCCGCGAATTCGTCGCGGCCTCGTGATGACGCCAACTGCTCTGCCAGCTTCTATTTCGCCTGTTCCACAAACTGCAGATGTGAAATGTCATTAATTTAGTTTTCTCATAGAAGAAGCTTTGTTCTGGTGAAGAACACAATCGAGATTTTAATGAAAACGTGTTCATAATATTCGAAAACATCGAAAAATCACATTTAGAAACGGTATCCGGATGTAGGTGTGTATGAGTATGTGTGCATGTATGTATGTATTTGTGACAGACGCGAAAAATTCATCTTAATTTTCAGTTTGATCTCGACTGATCAAGCTGACATTTGACATACAGCATGTGCGGTTTACAGTAAATATTTATGTATACGAAATCCTCAGAGTCGATACAATCGTTGGATAATTTTGTTTTTAATTTAAATTTTTACAACGATTTTTACCGCAGTACGAAGGAGAGAGCTTTGAATTTGGAGATACGCGAAATACTTACTTGGGCAATTTTTTGCGCCTCTTATTCGGTGGACTGCCGAGTTCGCTCTCTCGTATTATCTGCAATGCCGACGGCACGAACATGTCTTCTGCTGAAATAAATGAACCTTCGAATAAATCCCATATATCGCGATGAGAAAACATGCAGTAGGCTGGCGACCGTGAAGATATCCGCATGACATAAAATTTCGTTCTCTGGCAAGTCTTCGTCAATGCACTGCTTTAGGGCAAAAAATGGTTCGCTTGCAGAATTGTATTCTTCACGTGAACTTCCCCGAGCGAAGTTTGTGCGATGCAAAACACAGCCGTTATTACTTGATGAAATTTAGTCTTGTGCGGATATCCTCAATTTTTTTATTTATTTACATTCGACAATGGGATACGCACCAAAAGAATTGCTATATTTTCTCTTGGTGATGTATCGCTGGTGCTGTTGAGTCTGCGGGATCGTTTCTCGAGCGCTGCCGACCGTGCAGTCTCTCGTGCCTTTGCATCCCTTCAGATGTTCCAGTTGATCGTGGAGGTACGATTTTTCGGCACTCGTCAACGACGACAGCCTGTTCCACTGTTCGAAGGGATCTGAAAATCACGAGATAAGTCAACATTACAATTTATTTATTTTTAGTTAATTTATTTAATTTAGCATTCTTATAGAAAAGTTTTCCATACCGATTCTCAGATTGTAGAAAGTCGCCAGACCCGTCGTAAATTCGCAGTAGAGAAAATTGTGCGTGACGTTTATAGTTCGAATGCACGAGTACGTGTTGTTGTTGGCGTTCATGCAGAAGCAGAAAGGTCCGGCTCCCCACAACGGCGCCGTACGCCAGTGATCGTTGTCGTGCTCGAAACAATTCATCTTTTCGGTCAGGCACTCTTTTTCCAATTTCGCTTTCTTCTTTAGCTTTCGTTCCTTCTTCCTCAATCGTTCCTCCTTCAGTCTTCTTCTCTCCTCCTTGGCGACTTCCTTCTCGTCCCTCTTAGCCTGTGCCGGATCGGGCTCGCAGTAGCACTTGTGGCGCGCCTCGAGCGGACTGTTCAACATCGGTGGCAATCGACCGTTGTTGTTTGTCGTCGTAATTGCTGTGTCGAGGAATAGAAGTCAAGATAAATATCGCCAAGTATAATTCAAATCGGTTTGATAAACAAGAAAAAAAAATGTATTTTCGTCCTTAACCAACCAAGCACTGTCCACGTTCTCATTTACAGCTTTATTTTATTTGTTTCATTAACTGCAAACCTTGCTTATGTTTTCGATCCGGCGCTTCCAAAATCGTAACGTCGATTCTCGCGGGACCCAAAACCCCATTCGTCCTGTTTCTCTGACTCCTGAACGGTCTTCTCGTCGTGATCGTCGTACTGGGAACGCTCCGCTGCGTCGTGGGGGCCGAAGAGGCGATCGTCGTCGCCATCGTCGTGGTCGTCGTCGTGGTCGGAGGACTGGTCACGGGTACAGCAGTTTCCGGCGTCACCGGCTCGGTCACCATCCTCGTAAAATCTTCCTCCTCGAAGGTCGTTTCCTTCTCGTAATCCTCGACGCCCCCATCGAGGCCGATGCCCGGCGTTTGCACTGGCGGCAGCGTCGTCATCCTGTTAACGTAACGATGGTGATGATGTCGATGCGCCGGCGGCGCAGTCGTCGGCAGAGTCGTCGCGATGTTCTCCGTCCCGTTGCCGTTGGGAAGTTCCTCGTGAACGCTGTTCGTCAGAATCGTATTGTTCCTCTTGTGATGATGAGGCTTACGGCGTCTGTGGGGCTTTTCCTCCTCGTTCTCCGAACGATTTTCTCCGTTCTCCTTTTGCCCTCCCTTCTGCCTTCGCGGAGCCTTTCTCGGCTTCGGCGTCGTCGTCGTTGTTCTTTCGCCCACGACCGTTGAACTCTTTACCCCGGTCGTCGAATCCACGAGACCCAAACTACTTTCCACCTCCGGCTGGACGGCGTCGGTAGTTTTTCTGGTCGAAGACACATCCTCGGTCGAATGTCCCGTGGGGACTTGCGGGGTCGAAGTCACCACCGTCGATACTCTCTCGTGTTTCCTGTGATGACGACTCGTATGATTTCTCGCGTGATTCTCCCCGTTGCCGTCCTTATTTTTGTTACCGTTGTGATGATGATGTTTGCCATTGGAATTGTGAGGATTTTGAGGTTCGCCACCGGAGCCGGGGCCCGATTCTTCGTAGTCGTCGTCCTCGATTTCCGGCACGAATTGCGGTCGTTTTATCATGAGGTGACGACGAATTTCCTTGAGAGTCTCCAACTGGGTTCTCATCTCGCGTATCTGCTGTTCGATCTCACGTCGAGATATTCGCCACTCGTTGGGATCCTGGTAGACGGCTTGGGT
This sequence comes from Stenichneumon culpator, assembly GCA_964017025.1. Taxonomy (NCBI): domain Eukaryota; kingdom Metazoa; phylum Arthropoda; class Insecta; order Hymenoptera; family Ichneumonidae; genus Stenichneumon; species Stenichneumon culpator. The sequence continues at coordinate 9,198,014 of OZ024779.1, read as the reverse complement.
GCAATTCACACCGCCCCGAGGCAGCACGAGACACTTCGGCATCGTCAATTTGTTACCGACCGTTTCCTTCGAGTGACGAACTTGGGTCTTCTTAAGATCGTCGAGCTCCTCCTCGATGCTTTCCATGATCTTCGTCACGTGCTCTATCGTGTCCTTCTTCGTGACGCTGCGGCGCACGCGACGATGACGTCGCACGACATCGTCAACGTTCAGTCTTCCCTCGATGAGCTTGTCGAGTACTGGGTCGAAATCGTCCGACGAATATTCGGACGTCTCGTCGGGATAGTCCGCCGACGATTGGTCCTCGTTCTCTTCGAGACTCGTCGGCGATGTCTCCTCCCCCTCGGGACTCGGCCAAGTGGCTTTCACTCCGCGACTCCGCGCTCTGTTCGAATTGTTCTTGTAAACGTAGGACGGATAGACCTTGGCGATGTTTGGTCCGTCGAGAAAAACTGAGTCGATGGCATTTTCGGGATCGAAGATCACAGCGTCCTCGAGACTTCGGCGAAAGAGTTTTTTCTCGGAGGAAAATTCGCTTGAGAGGATTCTCAACTCCTCGACGAAATCATCGTCGTCCTCCTCGTCGATCTCGCGCTTGTCGCGATTGTCCTCCAAGCTCTCAGCGTCCCGGTCGTCGTTGTCGTGCTTGAAATCGGCGCGGACTTTGCGCAAGATTCTTTCCTCGTCGGCTACCTCACGTTTGCCTGGAAGAAAAAGTTTAATGTGCTTAATTTTGTTTTTTTTTGTTTCTTATTTTATAATTTTTTTTTCCAGTAGTTAGATGTACCTCTTCTGGTTGCGTAATTGTAGTCACCGTTGTCGTAAACGTTTCCACCGCGTCTCTCTCGGCCGTAGGTAAATTTTTGCCCATCGAAGTCATTGGATTCGAGTCTGGTGTAGACGACACCGTTGGGCGTGAAGCAAGCGCACTTCTTCGTTATTCTCTGAGTTGGTGGAGGAGGCGGCGGTGGCGAATATCTGCACTTGTGTCTTCGCCATCTACGTCCCTCGCGCTCGCATCTCCACTTCTGCCCCGGCAAGCAGTCCGCCTGTGCTTCCGGTCTCGAGCATTCCGATGCCAGACGCTCGTGCTTGGAGATGAAGGCCGTCTGGCCTACTGGATGAACTCCGTTGTCCAGATGAAGATCCGGATCTGCATAATAATATTTTTTTTTATTTCAACAAATTTTCAATCAATTTTTTATTAATTTTTTTCAAACAAGTTTTATTTCATTTCTAATTAATTTTATTTTTCAGGAACAACGCTATCCAATGTTCAATATATCGTATAGATATTTTTTAAAGTTGTTTCTTTATTTGTTTGTTTGCCTTAATTTTCAAGAATCCAGGTAGTCCCCCAGGAGCCCGTAGAGAAGCATCTCTCCCAGGTTCTGATAACCATTCCCTTATCATACTATTTTGGTACTATTCTGTTCATCCCGGTTAGTTGCGTACAATAATGCGGCACACAATAACACTGTGCTGTATCGTCGTGTGCGAGAAACTCATTCAAAAGGGAAAGGTCAAAACAAGACGAGTCGGGTAATATCTCGGTTTTCCGGAAGTGACATATTTGCGAAAAATGCTACGAAGTCACTTCCGGTCGGAAAATGAGTTTTTCAAACCGGATGCGCTGCCGTATTTTCGCTAAATGTCCGGAAATCTAAATTCCATAGTCCATAGCGAGGGCGCAAAGTGCCCGAGCAACAAACCACCTCTTAGTGGAAATATATCGACGACCTGATTCAATAAGAGCGAACGATGTATGAAATCCTATCTTTGTACGCCCTTCTGGGATGGAACCATGTGTATATAAAATCTTATATCGACAAAAAAATACAGCCCTCTATTCTTCCACGCGACTCCCCCTCCAACTAATTCCGCATTATTAAACTCCATCACGAAGAAGCAATATTGAGGTCGCCAGAGCCATTCCACGAAAAAAATAATTTCCTCGTGCCCCGGACTATTATATTAGTCTTCCGCGAGCTCCGGTGTCATAACATGTTTGCTGCTTTTTCCCGGTGGATCAAACCGCGCTCGGTTTGTTCGTAAAACTTTCACGCGAGTTCCCGACCGCCTTTACCGTGTGCGCCGGATCCGGAAATTAAGTTTAAACTTCGGTCACGTGTCATTCCCAAGCCCGAGCTTCCGCCCGGAGTTCCTCCGCCGTTCGTACGCAGCGTTCCGTACAATTTTGTCTCTCCCAGCGGACGCCCCGGGACGGCACGCTCGCGAGGAAACCGCCATAGTAATAGAGCGCATCTCCTGACCAAGCTCGGAAATCCTTTTAGCTCCGTCCTCCAATCCAGCGCACCGAGCACGACGCCGCGCTCGGATCTCTCCGGACAGGTACGAACTGCGGCTCCGGCGAAATAGTTCAAGGTTCAGCCTCCGGGCCAACCCCGCTCCGCTGCCGGATCTCGTGAATTTTCCACGGGCGCCCGCAGGGTTAAAACTACACTCTGCACCGCTACCCGAGGTCTCTTCCAGCACCAAATACGTATAATACTGGCCCATTGAAAGTTTTAGCTTCTCCTTTCCCACGAGAAAAATAACTGAATGCAGAAAAATAGAACTGAAAGGGATTTGAGTAATAAAAAGAAGTTAATACCAGTTTTCTGACCCGGGAAGCTCATTTTTTCAGTGGAAATGACGTTACACCGGAAATACGCCGTTTCCGGTTTGAAAAAATAAGATTTTCAAACCGGAAGTGATGTAAATTTGGGTCGAAAAAAATGAGACTTATAACCCGGAAGCGACGTATTTTCAGTCGAAATAATGAGATTTTCCGGACTTCTCCGGGAATCTACGAGCGGCCCCGGCGAGCTCAAGGTTCTGCCTCTTCTCCAACCTTCACTCCGCCGCGGGATCTCGTGAATTTTCCACGGGCGTTTGCGGGGTTAAAACCAACCGGTAGGCGGAAAAAATACGCCCTAGAAAAAATACTGACCCGTGTGTGTGCGCATGTATATAATAATGGCCCATTGAAAGTTTCAGCTTCCTCCTTTCCCTCGAGACAGAGATAAACGCAGGAAAATAGAGCTGAAAGGAACTGGAGTAAAAAAAAACACACACACACAAGTTAACTCCACAGAGAGGAAGCGATGAATGGAATAATAAATTCGAGATTCACGAAATCTGAATAAGCAAGAGGGTCGCTTGAGCGGGACACGAAGAGACTAAGGTACGGAGAGGACGTACAGACTGACGGACGGAATGAGACGGAAGTAGTGAGAGCTTCGGGTACGACGTTCGCCAGAGGAGAGAGACGCGCGTGCACACGATACGTAATGCGTAACATCTGGCGTGACAGGGCGCCGTTCCATCGCGGGACAAGGTGCGCGAATTCCTCGCGGATCCAGCGCGGTGAGGGCTCGACGACGGTCTCTCTATCCGTACCATGAACTCTCGCGGCTCGCGGAGCATCTGTCCGTTGAGCCTCAACGACTCCGACGACGTGGACGTGTCGGACGACGACAGCGTTCGTTTCAATGAAATTAACTCAACACGAGAGAGAGTTGGAGATTAATCTTGAGATATATAAACCCCCCCGGACACTTCCGCCAAGTGCGCTCCTTTTGCTTACAGCGGTTTATAGATGCGGGGAGATTACGTTGAATTATGGTTTAACCAGCTATACCCGGAGGTCCGCGCGACGCGGAGAATCGACGGAGATGCGGTGATTTTTTGAGGCGACAGATAAGATCGAGAAGCTTGAAAAAAAATGTAATATGTTATTTAATTGGGAGCGAATCGATCGACATTAAAATTTAGTCAGATTATTAATTTTTCGAAAATAATTCTCCCCAATTCCACGTGACGCATATTCGAACTTAGCGAAGTAAAGCAAATGTTATTTATACATTATGTTGACTTATGTTTTTTGTATGACAAATGATCTATTTTATTAATATATGAACTGTTATTTGTAGATTACGTTGATTTATGGTTTAAGCAGCTCTACCGGAAGGTCCGTGCGTCGGGTAGAATTGGCGGAGATGCCGAGATTTTCTGAGGCAACAGATATTTAATTTGGAGCGAGTCACTCGATACTTAAGTGTAATCGGATTATTCATTTTTCAAAAATCATTCGCCCAAATTCTACGCAACGCGTATCCGAGCTTAGGGAGGAAATGCTATTTTTTGCGAACTCACTGTTTTCATCCCCGATCGAATCCTCGAACTCTTCGTCCTCGGAGATATCCTGATCGCTGCCGGTGTCGTTCTCCAGAAGTCTCGGCTGTTCGCCCTCAGTCTCGACTTCCGGATCCGTTTCAACGACCTCCTCCTCCGTCGGGGAGTTCATCGACTGCTTCGCCAGGGTGGCGTTGTGCCTTCTCGCTTCTCGAAGCTTCGCCTCGGCTATGGACTCCGGAGTTTCTCGGCGTCCGGATGATTCGATCAGGAACGTGTCGGGCCACTTGAACTTCGTTCTCCTACCGTGCTTGTTGCTGACGAAGAAAAACATAAAAATTATATAAGATACTTCGGTTATGCCTAACGTATTATTATTTTTATTCCGAGAGATCTTTAGCGATATATTTTCATTGGTTATTTTTTAATCAACTTTACACAACGCGTAAGAATCTGTACAAGCGCAAATATTTAATTGAATTTATTTTTCTTCGCCGCTATGAAAAATTATAAACGTAAGAAGTCTTTCCGGTCGATACGATGAAAGGATTTGAAGTTCCGCGAGCTCAATTCACGTTTGATAGCGGGAATTCGACGCTGGCCTCGATGAGAGTCATAAATTTCGTGCGACTATCTCGTTCTCGGAGTAAAAACCTTGCAGTCCGCTGCGCACTATACACCACAGTAGGCATGTGTATATATGTATACTCACTTGAGGAAAAGTTTCTTGAACGAGCGACCGTCCATTTGAGGTGGGGTTTCTACCCCCGCTATATCCAGAAAGGTCGGAGCCAGATCGATGTTCAAAACTATGTCGTCTACTCTGCAATGTCATAAAACGGAGCGCGAGCAGCTCGTTAACGTAAAATCAAGAGGGCTATCTTCATTAATAATTGTTCATAAAATATCTATCTATAGCGTCGTTACTGGGACGGCGATATAAAGTTCATCCAGTTGGTCGACGAACGATCGGGCGATGCGGCCTCGTTAAGTCAACAGTTCAGAAATGTGAAGATTATTGAAACTCCGAACCGAAGTTCGAACACAAGTTCCAACTTACAAAAGTCGTAAGCTTTTTCTGTGTTTTCTTTTTTATCTACATTAACACGAGCGCCAATAAATCTGTACTATTGCAACTATTTGGTAGAATTTCTTTGCGTTATGGTAAAAAAAAATATCGCAGCTAAGAATGACGAGCCGTTTCGACAGCTGGTTTTTAAAGGTCGTGTGAAAATTTGTTATGTACAAAGTACTCGGTTTGTAAAAAATTAATTCGTTGCTCGATTCGCGACCCACGTTTCAATGGATTAATTTAACCATTCCATGGACTTATGATAGACTTATGATATTATAATTTATGAAACGAGCTTCGAAAAAGGAAGAAAAAGGTACCCTCGGTAAATGTGTAAGAGAGACGAAAAAGATCAGCGAAGACGATTGAAACGAGCTCTTCGCACCTAAATGGCGAGCAGATTCTATAGCTTGGCTTTTACAGAAAGTGTGAAAGTTTGTTATATACAAAATTATTCGACTTTTTTAAAATGAATTCATTGCTCGATTCACTATTCGCGTTTCCATAGATTAATTTAACCATTCCATGGACTAATTTATTAAAAAGACAAAGAAGACAAGAGAAGATGATTGAAACGGGCTCTTTGCAGCTTATCCGAGAGAACTTTAGCGATATAATTTCTGTGTCTTTTTTTAATCGACATTACAGAAACGCCAATAAATCGTACCAACGCAAATAGCTAATCGAATTTATTTGCGTTAAGCTTAAATAAAATATCGGAGCTGAGCAGCGAGCGAATTCGCGTTGGCTTTTACAGAGGCTATGAAACTTTATTTCATATAAAATTGCACGTCTTTTTTTTTTTTTACGAATTCACGATTCGCGTTTCCATGGATTAACGAGCTCCAAAAAAGGAAGGAAAAAAACAAAATGCCCTTAGTAAATGTGTAAAAGATATGAAGAAGATTAAGTGAATTCACAGAAAGTATGAAAGTTTATTATAAACAAAATGACTCGTCTTTTTGAAAATGCATTCACGATTCTCGTTTCCATGCATTAACGAGCTACGAAAAAGGAAGCAAAACAAAAATCGCCTCGGATAAAAGTGTAAAGGAGATGAAGAAGATAAGGGAAGACGTTCGAAGTGAGCTCTCTTCGGATTTTCCAAGAGATCTTCAGCGATATATTTTCTTTTCATTTCCGGCGGTGCGGAGTTTTTCGCGGGAGGTCGACACTTCGCGGCAGGCTGGGTCTCCCTTTGAGAGAAAAAAATCCGAAGAACCGCAGCGGGAGAGAATCGAACGGCGACGACGTTGAACCGGCTTTGCAACCTCCCGCGCTCTCTGTCGCCAATTAGAAAAGTCGAAGCTAAACTGTGGCAGGCACACCGGAGCCGAGCCGAAACCCGCTCGCTGCAACACCCGTTGGCCTGTGTCTACGGCTAACCCGCGGTGAGAAAGAGCCAAGGAGAAATAACCAGAGAGAGCGAGACGGATGTCCCCGGAGCGAACAGCCCCGGACTCGGACGACGTGTTCGTTCCGCTCTCGTTCGACGCTGCTCTCTCGCTGGCAAATTAATTTGGCTAAATTTAACTCCCAGACACTCACTCTCTCTCTTATTTCTCTCTTTCCGCAGCGCCGAGGAACCCGGAATACACGACTACACCGCGGTATGTTAAAGCTGATGCACTCTGATCTCGGTGCGCAGAAGCTTAGGTAACTAGAAAATAAAAAATAAAAACATTCCTGCACTTCCTCATATCTTGCTTTGAGGATTTGCGAAGGTGTGGCTTTACGTTAAAATACAATAAAAAATACAAAAATAAAACATTTGTGCACTTCCTCACATCTCGCTTTGAGGAATTGCGAAGGTCTCGCTTTATGTTAAAATACTTATTTAAAAAAGTTGCCATTTTCACTAAGAAAAAGGGTGGTAACGATTAAGTCTGAGAAGGCGAAGAGACCGGAAAGTATTTACGGTCCGTAAATCTCTTCCGATTTAAGTGACGAAGATCGTTAATTCTTTCTTTCTTTATTTTCGGAACTTACACGGATCCAGGTTCAATCCCAGGACCCCTCACAAGACACGGGACCCTCACGTCGAACTCGAACGGGAAGCTCTTTCCTTTTATGAGACCGAATTGCCCGAGATGGTATCCGTGGTCCGACGTGTAGATTATGTAAGTATTGTCCAACTCGCCGAGATCTTTGAGCTCCTGATAAATCTGCAAAGCGCAAAGGTCCAATTTAATTAATAAATAAATTAACATCAAGCACACGTTTCTTCAGATTTTGTTATTTTTAGAAGTGTTTCACCATTGCGCTCTTTTTTTTAAATAAAATATGTAAATTAAAAAAAGGCATTCATTGTGAGAACTCTTTGAAAAGTCGTACATGTATATAGATCTGTATATCTACGGATGAGTACGAATAATACCCGATCAACGGCAGCATCGACGCTCTGCAAGGTCTGAAGTCTCTTGGTCATGAGGAGGTCGGTGAACTGCTTGTGGATAGGCTGCATCTTCTGGGTGACCTGAAGAATCCACTGCTTGTCGGGATTGGGCGCGTAATCGTAAGCTGGTGTACTGAAATGGCGTAAAATCGTCCTACATCGATAAAGTATAAAAATTTGCGAAAATATATCTACTTAATAAAATATAAAATATAATAAAATATACTTTAATATTTAACTAAGGCGAAGTCACGTCGACGCAATGCTCTCTCGACTTATGCAAATTCATATTAAGCCACCGCAATCTGACTGAGCTCTCTCGGTGGCTTAGAGGCCGTCGTTTGAGGAATACGAAGGCCCACAAGGCTCTCGCAATAAACTTCTCTACTCCTCTCGTACACCAAAGACTTCTCATTTTCTTTTTCATTCATTCTCTAGTTTCTTTCGTGTTTTTTTTTGTTTACATTTTTTTTCGAGGTCTGAGTCTCGGTACAAAGTCCAGACGGTGCACTTTGGTCTGAACTCCTTAATTGCTGCCCATTCTGCGTACAAATACCACGACTCACTGTCTACGTACGCCAGCCACTTAGGCTCTTTGGACGACCGCTTAGATGTGCTTTTGGTACTAAAAACACTTCGGCTTTCTCGGGAGTTTTATTTATTGCTCGGCCGAAACTGCTTCGGTGCTTTGACTCGGTCGACCAGATTTCGAGAATGAAGATTAAAGAGTTTTGATAGCGTTTTTGAAGCTTGACATTTGACGTTTAAAGATAAAAACTTTGAAATTTAAAGATCATAATCTGAACCTTGCAGATCAAAATCAGACTTTGAATTTCGAAGATCTAAATGCGAATTTCGAAGTTTAATGGTCGAGATCTGACTTTCGAGGTTTTAAGATCAAGATCTGACCTTGAATTTTGAAGATCAAGAGCGGACCTTCAATTTTGACGATCAAGCGCGGACCTTGAACTTTGACGATCAAAATCCGAAGATTCAACCTTAAAGATCAAAATCCGGACTTTGAAGTTTGAACATCAAGATCTGACCGTGAATTTCTAAGGTCAATATCTGACCTTGAACTTTGAAAGACAAAATCCGAACTTTGAATACCGAGGTCCGACTTTTGAATTTTCAAAATCAAGGTTTGACCTTGAATCTTCGAGATAAAGATCTGACCTTGAATCTTTAAGATACAGATCTGACCTTGAATTTGTAACGTCAAGATCTAAACTCTGAATGCCGTGGTTTAAAGTTTGAACATCGAACAGTATAGCCGAAGAAAAAGAAGAATACTATCTAAAAAAAAAAAAAATGCACGCACGCGCGTCTCCCTCGTTCCATTAAGAACGACGAAGAAACGCGTGTCTTTAGGTTCCCTCCTTATTCCGCCTCGATCTGCACACCCCAACGGAGGTCATCGTGTCTGATCTCCCTCGACAATCCCCAGCAACAATATTCTCACTCGCCTTTATACAAATTTACGACTCGTAAATTGGATTTGCATTCCAATATATACGCGAATGGTGCAACAACCCTAACGCTGAACCCTCTCCTCCGGCCATCTCCGTCTCCGTGAGAGCGCGATCTCTTATTTATGCGATTCGCATCGGCCGTAACGGACCGTACAATTGTCGCCGATGATAAAATTAGCCCGCAGATAGTTCGCGTGTCCGGTGTAAACTTTGCGCGCCACAGCGAGCGGGAGATAAATACACAGAAATGCGAATCCAAATGAGCCGCAGAGGCCTCGAGTCGCTTCGTCGTATCGCGAGAAGTGTCGAGGGAAACACGGGTGAGGCCAGAGAGGAGCTGGAGAGCGAGGGGGGGGGGGGGAGAGGGGGTTGCCTCGAGCGGGACATTGACAAATCGGCACGTGGCCATTAACGCTCTCGCGTCGCCACGGGATCGCGATTGGTCCTCGGTATATACCGCGTTAGTCATAAGGTCATAATGCCACGCGAGCCACAGAGACCGCGTGACGTACGAGAAAGCGAGAAAAAAAAAATAGATATACACAACGAGAAGTGCGAGAGAGGTTCAGCAGGGCGGAGGCAGTTTGCATTTCCACGAAACGAAAATTATTACTTCTCGTACAAAACCATCGTTCCCCTTGTATTCCCTTCGGACGAACGCCCCCCCTCACCCTTATTCATCTCGGACCGCTACACTCGACTCCAGTCCACAGCACGGTTACTGATGCACTTCCGTTCAACAAAAGCCATTCCCCCGACGAGGAGCTCCGAGCTAATTTGAAATATAATGAAACGTAATATAATATCGTGAAAAAAAGTGTTTCATTGCGGTCATGTTCTCAATAAAGCCCTCGGGCGCTGCTGGGAACCGAAAGGTCACAAACGAGAGGAGCGATGTTGTGTACGACGGGCGGGCGCGCCGCGTCGGTGTGTACGAGCTAGTTCGGGCTACGGAGGTCGATTAGTCGGAATGAGCGAGGAGAAAATTAATGATGTTTTAACGAGACTGCTTCGCCAGACACACCGTTGATAATTCCTTTTAATTGGATGCACCGCCCGAGAGTGGTCTTTGCCTTTCTCCGGTTCGAGGGAAGCTTCTCCGGGTCATTGAGAGATCGGGGAAATGTGAATGGGAGAACCTGCATTATGGACGAGCGGATATCTCGAGGGCACGCGGTGCGGACTCGGTTGGTAAAAAATTCGTTTCCCTGGTTTCTTCGCGACTACCAATACTTTGGACAAATGGAATTCATTTTCAAGGAATGAAAACCAAACTTCACCTGCTCTTAAAGATGGCAAATAAGATGTCATATTATCGTTTACACAATTCTAGTGTGTAATTTATGAATTTACTTCGAGACGAAGATCGAACTCGTTTTCGCGATGTACCATAATCTCAAGGTCGTCGCATTGAAATTTTGTCATTAAAAAAATCCTTTTATAAACAAACATTTTTCAAACATATTATTGTTTCAATTTCGGAAGGAATCGTCAAAAATATTGAAATGTAGTTGAAATAACGTGTCTTTTTAGTAGCCCGCTAGTGACTTATTTTCGAAACAATTACATAGTTCCTTTTTTTTTAACACGCCAATTAATAAAATTTACGCGACATTTTTTTTTTGTTATCATAACAAAACGATTTTTTGACTCGAGGATGAAAAAGAAAAATGAAAGAAACGTCTAGACGTTGAGTCGATCCCGTGAAACGAAGCCGAAGCATAAAGGGGGTTCGAGGGAATTTGGAGGGATACACGAGAGAGGCGCAGTTTCCAAAAGGGTCGAGACACAGGTGCACATGTCGCGCGGAGATGCGTGCAGATGTGGGTACGGACAGAGAGAAGCGGAGCAGGGATGGAAGATAGGGAAGGGGGAAGAGTAAGTTTGCATGTTTTCAGGGCTTTCACACCGGGGAGACTCTAGGGCTCTCCATATCACGCCGCGCAACGACACATACCAGACAGTAGATGGTAGGTGGTCTAGTCTATAGTCTCGGCTTCATACTTCGAGCAGTCGTTCGCATGCTTCTTCAACATTTTTTTTTTTTCCTTCTTCCACGTACTCTTTATCTCCCTTGGCTCTCAATCTCAGCCGCAGGCGTACACTTCACTCCACACGTGTCGTACTTCGAACAAGTAGCCCGGCCCGCGCTCCTCTCGTTACCGGGAAGAGACGCAGACTAATCTCAATTATGTCGTACCGTTGTGATGATTATACGACCGGGAATCTATGTAGTACTGCGCACGAAGCCTCTCGAGTAGTTTCTATGAAATACGTGACGCAGAAATGCTAATGAGCGCAGATACTCGATGTTTCATTACCTGAACTCGGTCGGTAACAAAAAATGTTATCAATTTCCTTTCGAGGGCGCTTTTTTGCAGAGGAACGAATTATTATTATTGGAAACCGGTGATTTAGATTCAACTGAAATTGTTGAAGAAGTTGGAAGAAAAAAGAATTGGTATTAGGAGTTTTTTATACAGTCTGAATTTCTATGAAATGCGTGACGCAAAAATACTAAAGAGCGTAGATTCTCGATGTTTTATTACGTGGACTAGGTCGGTAACAAAAAATATTACCAATTTTATTTCGCGAATGCTTGTTTGCAGACCAACGAATTATTATTAGCAACCGGTAATTTAGGTTTAGCTGAGATTGTTGAAGAAGTTTGAAGAAAAAATTAATGGATTACGATTTTTTGTTACCGACCGAGTATTACAAATAGTGAATTTTTTGTCGCTGGTTGCGAATCTGCGGCTGGATTTGCTCCTATCTAAATAGTCGACAAAAAAATTAGCGTCAGAAACGAAAACAATCCTTTTATCGGACTTTGCCATTGACAAAACCTTCCGGAGCCCGCGAAGCTCGCTCATGTTACTCTAATAGACTAAAAACGGATAAAACAAATCTCTCGCAGCCCGTTATGAATTGTTAAAAACGAAGTAATAAGTACGCGTTATAAATTGAAAAGGTTTAAAAACCTTGCAAAGTTTGTCGAGCAAAGAGTTTACACACGGTGGCTGCGAGGCTGCGAGAAGGTTTGCGGAAAGCAAGTTTATAGAGAGTCGGACGTAAGAGTATGGAGAGTTTGAAGAAGGAAGTACGGAAAAGAGAATACGTGGTGCGCACGGAGAAAGAATAATATTGCACCGTATATACTGACTGGTGAGTCGTGACGTTGAAGAAGAGATGAGAGAACTGGGGCGCCGAGTCCTCGGGACCGTGAGGCGCCGGGAAACTGGCGACAAGCATCACCGGCTTCCGGGCAAAATTGTGCTTGCTCTGACGCAAAAAAGCAACGCTGTCGTTCGCTATCAGGTCCGGATAATAATCCTTGCTGTACTCGAAGCCGTGCTTTATCTTCTTTCCGTTCATGTTGACGCTGTAGTTGTAGTACCGCGAATTCATTATGAGGCCGCCCCACTCCCGCCATCCCGGTGGTATGTAAGATCCGTTGTACTTGTTCAGATACTTTCCAAAATACCCTGCAAACAAAAAACAACAAATTAAGATAAACATAAATAATCAATCGCAGTTTTTTATCTTAAATTTTACAAATCTCTTTAAAAAATGCATGTGTTCAGAAAAATCGCGGAATTCATTTCACACGAAGAAAAATGTTTCGGTTATTATTATTATTTGTTCGGTTATTATTGTGCTCGTTCAGATACATTCCGGAATAGCCTAAAAACAAGAAACGAAAAATAAACATAAATAAGCACAACTTGTATGGTTGATTTTTTTTCGATAGAATGAATTTTTTATTAATTTCAAAAGTCCCGTTTCATTAAAACCCTCTTTTCTGTTCTTGGTCCAGGTCTGCGTCTCTGAGAGACTCTTAACCCGGAAAAAAATAAATAAAAATAGAATCTCCCTCATTTAATTAAATATCCACCGATCATAAAGAAACATGAATTTTATAAATACATTTTTAAAAATTCGATCGATCGAAGGAAATATGCAGAATTTACGTTGTAACGTTAAACGGGGGCGCGTTATAAATTCCCGGTTAATTCCATTTGCTTTCCAGTTAGTGAAAGAGATAGAAAGGGGGCGAGAAAGAGTGTCGGGGGTTGAGAGGAGAAAACGAGAGGGCGATGCAGATCGTTCAAAGGTAAGCCGTCTCCCGGAGGCCGCCCCGGTTTGCCGAGGCCCCGATATAAATCTCCCGTTGGTTGGCGGCGGTGCGAGCGGCTAAGATCCTGAATAATTCATCGTGGGAGGGCGCATCAAATAATTAATTCGACGGTACCACGTGAGGAGGTCGTACGAGGATTTGGGCCGTGCCGCGAGGAGAGGACGAGGGCTCGATGGGGTACTGTAGTTGCCGGGGCGCGTCGGTCCGTCCTGGCACGAAAATTTCGCCCCCACCGGCCGAGCCGGAGGAAATAAAGGGGTGAAAGGGGAAACGACCGAGATAAAGTGCACGTGGAAGGGATGAAGAGAGAACAAACCGTTGAAACTAGAGTTGTTCACGAGCACGCGAGAATCGCATATAACATTCTCGGTTGGCAAAGTACAAAGTGCCGCAGGGACTGTACGCAGGCTATCTCAACACGGAAAAATTGCGGAAATAATTCGAGGAATTTGAAATACGAAGGAAAAAAATAAATAAACAACTTTTGTTGAATAAAAAAATTAGAAATTGAAATATGTATGTGAGAATTAGTACCACATGTTTCCTTTTTCAATTTTTCTGCATTCTTCGTTATTTCCGAAGAAGCATATAGTGTTTCGCGTGGTCGTCCTTTTCGGCACCACAGAAAAATGGGTTTGCCCACTTGACGTGGAACGCATCAATTTCTTTTTTATCTGAACTTTGAATGCTTGGCAAAATAAATTACGAGTGCAAGAAACCCTCGTTCAACATTGTTCGACCTTTATCCTCCGATGACCCATATTTTTCGTTTAATATCCACGTACATATATCTTCGTTCGACTGCATAGCTCGCCCCTCTAACTCACGAATCCTTTGGCATCCCTTCGGCAAGCGAGTTTCTTTGTTCCAAGGATTCGCGTGGTCGACTGGCGCCAGGATATCGTTGCCTTCGTCCTTTTTCATCAGTTCGCTACACGTACCGCGTCCCGTATACCGGCGCGGCAACTTCCTCGCTCCATCTCCACCCTTCGTCTCAAAAATTCATTCCAATATTAATTTTTTTTTTTATCCTGTGCACCGATCCCAACATTTTCATCAACATCTTCTCCGTCTTCTTAATATTTTTTAAGGCGCTCTAAGGGCCTCCCATGGATCAACAGGTGTCTCGCTTTCTCTCCATCTTCTAATTTTTTATTTTTCTTACATCCCCAGTCATTGATTTTTCTTTGTGTCTCACCTTGATAATAATAATAATTGTAATCCGGGGTTGAATAATTGAAATTTTTTTAACCGATGGAAGAAAAGTTTTCGGGTTATCGATTAATGGATTTTTGCATCCTTATTTCCCTTTAATGTATATTCCATCACCCGGGCATATATATATATATATAAATATATATATGTATATGAACGAGGATCCACTTCGGGTATATGCAAATGAGACACTCAACACAGACTCGTTATATTTGGCTTTTGTTTCGCGTCCTTCATCTTCTTCTCTTCCCCATTTTTTATTTATTTTTCTCCTCTCGTCTCCTTTATGTTCGCTCCGTTCCTCTCTTTAGCTGATCGGTGTTTCCCGGCCGACTCGCGTCGTCTATTGAGACGTCTTTGGCGAACGTGGAACGGTAGCTGAGCTATATAAACGGCGAGCCTCCCGGTGGTCTCTCATACCTCCGTCTATACCACACGTACTCTCCATCCCTCTGTGTATAACTTGCAACATAGGTAAAAAGTTGTCTCGAAGGGCTCTCCGTGCCCGACGAGACCGGAGAAACGTTTTTGCCCGCAAATATTTTCGCAGCGGGTGTGACGAATTGCGGCGATCGATAAACAATGGAGCTAAACAACAAGTTACTACAAAATTAGGAAAGAAAATATATATTTATATTTATATTTATATTTATATTTATATTTATATTTATATTTATATTTATATTTATATTTATATTTATATTTATATTTATATTTATATTTATATTTATATTTATATTTATATTTATATCTATATTTGATCCTTCATACATAAAGTTATTTACGATGTATATTCCGGCCTCGGAGAGATGCGCGTAGAACGGTATACAGCTTCCGTCAGAACGCGTACGGTGAACGTGACAGTGATTGGCAACAGTTTATAACGCGAATTGCAGGATGCGAGTGCTGAACACGGTGGTTCGCTTTAAATATGGAAAAGCCGAATGAATAAAAAAAACTACACCACCAACGATTACATACTGGCACACTTTTCGACTCTCCCATTGAGACGATGTGAGCATCCCCCCGCCCGTCGGTAATAAAAACTGTAATGCAATTTTTTTCGAGGGTGCCGAAATGTTATTGTCTAACGGAAATAGAATGCAACTGCGTCTATAAATTCTATTGCGGTGTCCAGTTTCCTTTGCGCGCTTTGACACCCCTAACGGCATGTGAAATACCGCGGTCAATAATAAAAACGGTAATGCTATTTTCTCAAGGGCGCTAAAACTTTAGTGTTTCAAGGCAACAGTTCCCCACCGTGGAATTGATAAACGCGATGGCATTCTATTTCCGTTAGAAAATAAAGTTTCGGCAGCCCAGAAAAACATAGCATTACGGGGGAACGGGAACGGTGTTTCACATCACCTTAAGGACATGTGAAACGACTCAATCGGTAACCAAAATCGGTGCGCTCCTAGCCCACGAGTCCCCGATTCTCTTGCCGCAACTACCGGGGTCGATTGATTCTAACCTCTAAACCGACCGAGTACGATAGCGCGGCGCGCGAACAACGCCGCGCTAAATTGCTAATCACGGATACACCCATTCTCTCCTCTACTCCATTACGATCGACCGTCTTGCTTGATTGAGATTGTAAGAGATAGCGCTCGCAGTGTAACACGAACCGTACGCAAAGGAGGAAACGCCCGATGCCCGAGAGTGCGCGCGCGGTCGCGTTAATAACCGAGTCGAAGGTACGTACGCCGAGAACGCCGGGAAGCAGTTGTAACGTGTTTTTCGTCTCACGTTCGAGGTTTATTAGGCCGAGTTACAGTGTATAATCAGCGCGGTTGTAATGCGTAGCCTGGTAGCAGAGGCTAGACGATTATAGGCCAACGAGGACGTGAAACGACATAGAGAGGATACGTCGCTCGCACACTTCATCATACTTCATTTCGCCGCGTGTAAACGAGGGGGCGCTGAGCCCCATTTTCACGTCCCTGATTCACAGACTTATGTCTTCCGGACATAAGTCTCTCTCTCCGCGTTAATTTGCCTCGTGATTGTCGTGCACGGGAGAGATCGCCGAGACGTCGGAGGGGCGGGAGGGGAATCTCGAGTGAAGCGGTCCAGACGCTTCTTCGGTCGGTCGAGAGATCCAGTCTTCGAACAATGCCGCGAGCTGAGACGAGCGAGAGAGTCTCTCGCGTCTCTCGTCTCGAGGATCGTGGACGGAGAGAAGATGAGGGATTTGATTTGAAATTTAGATAAAACTACCGGGGAGAAGAACGGAGCACCGGTAAGTCTCGAGAACGGTACGTGTAGACAGGGCTACATAAGCCCTGTTTAACGCTACTCCGTCGATAAAGCTGTACCGTTGGCGCTGATTATTATTATTAGTTTTTTTAATCGACGTTTTGTACACTTCTGTACCGCGGAAAGCCGCAAAGTAGGGAACGTGGGTTTTCATGCAAAAAGTTAAATTATACATTTTTTTTAAATGAAAAGATTCATGGCTAAGAATCTCGAGAACGGTTTCTTTACTGTATAAATCTGTGTGACGCTACTCCGTCAGTAAAGCTGTTCTGTTGGCACGGATTATAATTTTTTTTTGTTTTTGTAATCGACTTTTTGTGCACTTCTGTACCGCGGAAAATCGCAAAGTGGGACACGTGGGTTTTCATGTAAATTAAATTATACATTTTATTTTATTTTTTTTTAATTAAAAGATTCATAGCTATAAAAGGAAACTACGAGGATCGAAATATCGCGCATCGTGCATCTTTGTAAGTGGGCAAAATGGGCGATTTTTTAAAAAATATCGTAGCTGATGAGAGGGACTAAAGCTTCTCGGTGAATTTCATAGATTTTTAGAGTTTTCGAATTTAAATAAGTGCGTACTTCTGGTAATAATTTCCTCACAGATGAATCGAGCCTCGTTTTCGAAAAAGTATATATTTTTCATTGATGTAGATATACATTTTTTGTTATAAATTACTTGGCATTCGAATTTTATGTTTTCCATAAGGAGTCCCGACCGCGCCCTCAGGCTCAAAGTGGATTTTCATGCAAAGGGTTGAATTATACATTTTATTTCAAATTCAAATATTCATGGCCATGAAAGTCTCGAGACTGTGTGTCTTGGATCGAAATATCGCGGAACGTGCATCTTTGTAAGTGGGTAAATTCAGGGAACTTTATTTATTCATTTTATATAGTAGTTTCTAAGAGGGTCTAAGAGGAGTTAGTAAGAGGAACCTTCTCGGTGGATTTCAGAGATTTGTAGGTCATTGTGGGACGATTGACTTCCGGTATTGTTCATAGATGAACCAAACCTCGTTTTACAAAATACCTATATATATTTTCAAAATGATTAATCATTCGAGTTTTTTATGTTTCTACAGGGAGTCCCGACCGCGCCCCAAGGCTCAAGGGAACATTGTCGCAGACGAGGAAATATCGTATGCGCTCGTGACGAGATCCTGCCAGGAAGATATAGAAGGAAATTTGTCGCCTTCGTTCTCCTCCTCTTCGTCTTCGTCGTCCTCGTCGAGGAGCAAGGAGCCAGGGCACGCTCGCGCGTCGGCGACGACGACGACGATTCTGGTCAGGGACACTGGGTACACACGACTGAGACGAGCCCCGCCGATAAGAAAACCAGTTCTCCCGATCGCTCTCGGCACGCTCGGTGCCCGACACGCTAAGTTCACCACTGCAAGGCTATACTGTTCAATAAATATTTCAATGTATGCATATTGCAAAGGAAATCGCATTTTAATTAATCGTTTAACGATCCGATTACGATCGAAGGTGGAACTTTGCGCATGCGCGATCCATCCAGCTGTAAAATTTACTGCAGATCTCTTCCGCGCATCGCGAACTGTGTGCAGTTGGAAACTGGATGAATTTATTCGATGGATCATTTTTTCCCCGGATAAAAATCTTCTCGATTCTAGGTTGGACATTTTTTTGGACTCCCGTCTTCGTCGTTGCAGCGCAACATTGGAATATCGATATTTTACCGTTTGTTTGTAGTGAAATCGATATCACGGGATGTAAGCAATGTTACTGCCGAGACAACATCGCGATAGGATACACGGTATAGATTTAATTACGAGCTTCGGAAGGCAAACTTCCTGGATCCAACGGACCCACTTTGCTGTCTCCCGGGATCAAAGTTTCCTGTCCTCCTATCGGCTCAGCGAATCACTAACAAATTTTTATGTCATCTTCGGAGAACCTATATACATACCTCAAAATTTTTTCAAACATCTCAAGGTAGTATACCTATTTTCACCGTCGAATCGTCGACGGCTAATCGAGGTTCTACTGTACCGTCCATCGATGCTTTAAGATTTATAATTATCGATAAATAATAAATAAGATCGCGCCAATAGATATGAGTGATGCATAGGTAGAGAAACAATGAAATTGAATGCGCCTTTCTCTCAAAGGAGGGAAAGAGTCCTGACGATGATGAAGAAGGAGAGGGAGAAGAAGAAGATGAAGAAGAGGAAGACTTGCGGAGTTTCAGGACTGCCCTCGGGGAGCAACGGCCTATACACCGTCGATGCGTTTTAATACATACATACGTGTATATATATGTATATATATGTGTGTATATATATATATACTTTGCACGCAGCACGTACAGCGTACACTCTCGAATATGGTCAGGCGGACAGGAGGATGGACGGGACGACGGGCCGCGCAAGAGAGGAGTCTTCTCCGCGAACCGGATAAACGAAGGAGTACGGGAGGAGAGCAGTTCCTTCGGCCGGCCGGCCGACGACGGGAGAGAAGGAACCAAAAAATCGTTTGAGATACTCTCGTACCATGAGGCTCCACGAGTCTCGATATATCGAGAGCAGGGAGGGCTCTTTCTCTCTCGCCTGTAGCCAACAGTTTGTCCACTTTTATCCGGGTCTTTCTCTCTCATCGGTTCGATGATTTTGTGCATTCGTGAGACTTCTTCCCTCGATAGACTCTTCGGAAAATTGGTTCCAGATATCTGTTTAAAAATTGAGAAGTCGGGTCTAATGTTTTTTGTTTTTGTTATTGTAAAATCAGTCCTAGAAATGTATTCAAACATTGGAAAGTCGGTTCTAAATTTTTGTTTGTTATTGTAAAATTGGTTCTCAATATTTTTAAATCATATTGTTCTTTCTTAAGTCTTTTTTTCTCAATCGATAGACAGAACTTAGAAATACAATAAGCGATCGGGTTATTTTTTGTGGGCCAAAATTGGATGTAGTTTTTTTTTGCTCTGAAAAACCGCCAGAATCAACCACTTCACCCTATTCCCAAGAGAGACACAGAACACAGAGCATCGTGTGTTTTCGAGTTGCTCTCGTTTTTTCACTCTCCAACACTCTCGCGCCTCTCACGTCTGCTATACATCTAGAATGCAAATGGGCGCGCGCGCGACAGTTGGATTAGAGCTCGCCCTTCCAGATACTGAATAACACTTTTATTCTTTTTTTTTTCGTTTGTTCAACTCTCTCTCTCATGTCGACAAGCCCAGCAACTAGACCTCGTCGAGGGCCTCGACCTGTTTCTCTTCGCTCATAATTCAAACAGGTGCACAGGTTTTTTTTTCTGTTTTTTTTTCACCCTCCGGTTTTTTTTTCTCAACGACTGACATTCGTGGCTTCGTTTTCTTAGTGAAACACGAAGGTCGGACATGGCGCAAAAAAGTTGGCAAATTACTTCCGGATGGTCCGAAAAGTCTTGGACAAATTTTAGAATTTTTTTTTTTAGTTTCTCTGGTCAGCTTTTTCCTCGAAACGATGTTCCATTTATGGTAGACAATGTTTCTCCGGATTAAGGTCATAATAAAATAGACTTACCGGTGCGATAACCAGCGTTGCTGAGATAAGCGGCGAAGGAGTGCGGCTCGTGATCCCTCTGCCACTGAGGACTGCTGCAATTGTCGTTGTTCGTGAATACCTCGTGATTGTGAACGTACCGGCCGGTGAGTAGGGAACTTCTGCTCGGACAGCACATCGGTGTGGTCACGTATGCGTGTCTCAGCTCCGCTCCCTCGTCCCTTATTCGCCTCAAGGTGCGCGGCATGAAGTTCAGCGAACCTTTCCAAAGAGGATAACCGACACAGGAGATCAGATCACGAGGAGACTTTTAAAGAAGCGAACGAAAGGACGAATCTCATGTTCTATGAGTTAAATTTTCAAACGCCTTAATTTTGGCTAACGAAATGGAATTCATTCAATATTATAGGTTACATTTTTTAGTGGTTGAGTTTGAACTCACGGAATGGAATTAATTTTATACGGGCTAAATTTTGAATAGTTGGATTTTAGCTAACGAAATAGAATTCATTGCATTGTATAGGCTAAATTTTCTATCTGTTGAATTTCAGCTGATGGAATGGAATTTATTCCATTCTATAGGCTAAATTGTATAACGGTTGAATTGTAGCTCACGGAATGAAATTTACTCAATTTTCTGGGATAAGTTTTCTAACTGTTGAATTTCAGTACACGGATACATGGAATTAATTCACATCCATGGGCAAAATTTTCTAACGTTTGATTTTAGCTCAGGGAATGGAACTTATTCTATTCTATGGGCTAAATTTTATAGCCGTTTAATGTTACCTCATGAAATGGAATTTGCTGTATTATATGGGCTAAATTTTCTAACAGTTGGATTTTGCCTCACGGACTGGAATTTTTGTGTTTGCGATAAAACTTACCTAGTTCGACATCCTGGTCGTCGGTGAGTATCAGAACGATGTTGGGTTTCCTCTCACGAGGCTGCTGATACGGCAGATAGGGCGAGTTGGCCTGACTATTGTAGTTGTAACCGTTGGTCTTGTGGATGGTGCCTCCTCTCCGCTGACCACCGAAAACGTCCTCGGCGGGAACGTCGTCGGGGCTTCGTCTCGCGTTCGCTCCCACGATCAGCAGAAAGCCAAGAAATCGTAAGGAGCCTCTCATTTTTCTTTCCGTTGGGATATCTCAATGTATCGCGGGATCGATAATTTTCTTCTCGTCCGCGCGAGGGTCAGATCATGATTCCAAAATCTGCAACATAAAATTTAACTTCATTAACAAACAATTCTCCCATCAATAATTCAATCCTATTATTATTTTTTTTTTAGGTGACAAATTTTAAAACAGATTCATTTTTTTCACCTAAAATACGTTAATTAAATAAAGACGTTGAAAAAAATTCATCGCTGTCATAAAAATTACCGGCTTCCGGTTTAAGTCACGCGACGCTGTTACGACTATCCTCTATATAATTAAACTCAAAGGGACACTTGACCCCCTCGCGCCACGGAATTAAATCTCTGCTCCCTCATTAAAGGGACTTATCTTTTAAGCGATGTAACGAAACGTTCCTGAATTGGGTTTACGATCTTCAAATGGTTACAATACGACAGCTCGGAATATTATCCATACAATTCTTCCAAAGTATAAGGCGATTTTGCGGTAAAGAAAAAGAAGAAGGAGAAGAAGAAGAAGAAGAAGTGATAGAAGATCTCGTTTGGGGGACACTCCGGGACAAGGATGATGAATCGCACCGGGAGACGCGAGCTTATGGCCGGAAGTGGAATATGGATGCGACCGAGCTAACGAATAGATGAACCCCTTGCGCGGACACCGGTCGATTTATGATACGGGCCGAAGAATTCCCACGCGAGAGAAGACGGAAGACCATTCGAACTGAATTTACCGGAGGAAATGAACTTTCTCCAGAAAGCGATTTCGCTTTAACTCGTGGTTATTCAAGCCCACGGCCACTAAAATCGTGTCGGCCGGAGATACGTCCAATCGCTCGATTCTCCAATCGGCCTATTTCATTTTGCATTTTTTTACATAACTTATTCAAAGGATATAAAAAAACTATATACATATATATGTATGTATAAATATATAGGAGAGAGCGGGTCTAAATGGCCAGCGGGGCAAAACGGAAAGTGGCGCAAAATGCAATTTTCCAATATTTTGTAGATGGCCCAGTGGGGCAATATGGGGCACCCAAAAATTATTGCAAAATTGAGTTTTGCCCCACCGTCACATTCTGTCCATCTATACAAATATATCAATATATAATTAATATATATAATTAATAATAGTATATAATTAATAATACATAAAAATTTGAAATAAATATCCCGACATAATAATAAAAATATTCGCTACACATGAGATTTTAATTTCAATGAACCGGGCTGCCTTCCGACCGACGGTTGAAGGGTCGAAGGATGCCCCGAAGTATTAAAAAAAAAGTTTACGCATTAATGATTGAGAAGGATAAAACCAATTACACGGCTAATCCGTTGCCTCTTCGTGTACTCGTTACTTACTGTTGGCGATCGACGCTGACGTTGAAGAGTGGTTTCTCCGCTCGGCGACTCGGTGAAGACGAAAGCGCAACGGGCAAAGGGAGCGACCGAGCGCGAGCGAAAAAGGAAAATACGTAAAGTGAAAAAGGGGCAGAGAGAGACTACGATGTCGAGGCCTTCGTCCGCGGCCCCAACCGACAGACTCGCATTAATTACCGCTAATTGATAATCGGTTCGTGGGCTCCTGAGGGAAAACAGGTAGACAAGACGGGGCCACAGGTGGGTGGCTTACGACACACGTACACCCAGACAAGACCAAGCGCCACGGTAACTTTTTTTTCTCCGTACCTAATATTATTATTTTCGTACAGATGGAAAAAAATTTAGATTTTTTTTTATGTCGAATGCGGTTTCAGCTCGTCAAATTATTTCGAGGTAACGGGTTAAATCTTTCTATACAAATTGAATTATGATCAAATAACCGTGGTTATTAAAATTTATGAAAATTCACAAAAAATGCAACCTTTTACAAAGCCCCGAATTTTCCGAAATTTTGAATCTTTCAAAATTCTACAAAATTTGGAGTTTCTTCAACATTTTACAAAATTTGAAGTATATTAAAACTTTACAAAATTTTGACTATTTCGTCGTCGAAAAATGTGCTTCGTTGCCGACGCAAACCGTTATCAGAAAGACCGGAAGTGTGTGCTATCGGGTCTCGCACGGTCGAAAGCATCCGCACAAAAAACCAAACTCCCCCACTCACTCGATCGCGTGCATATTCTCTTATCATTTTTTTTCTTCCAATCATCCGTAAATTTCACACGTACCCCCCGCCATGCAAGAGTCTCGGAAATGGAGTATCGGATCCCTCAAACCCGCGGAGCGCTACACAGGATATTCACCGTCCAGTGACTACGCATATATATCGGAGATCGCAAGATTGTCCGTGGAGCATAGGTGAATTCGATTTCGCAACGGTAGAGGCAGAGAGCCGAACGTGGGGCAAAATGGACCGTTTGAAAACCACCATTTGGCTACGGTGGTCCACTATGCCTCACGTAATCTGTAATATTTTGATGTTAATATTTCATCTAGAAATTCATTAAAATACAATCGACATTTGTGAATTTTTCGTTATTAAAATCACTTGACATTCACGGCAACCGCAGTGAGTGCATTTTGCTCCATAACCTCCAATATCATTTAAACCCGCCAAGTGGGTCTAGCACATGCATATTGTGTCTTAAAAAAAAAAACTTTAAATATGTTCCATAAATCGATATAAAACTCTCTTAACCGTCCAGCTGGTCCATTTTGCCCCTCCACCCCTCCCCCGCAGGTCGTGCATTTTTCAGCATCAAAATCGATCGGTTTTCACTGCAATCGCAGTGAGTCCATTTTGCCCCACACCTCCAATATCGTCCAGACCCACCAAGTCAGTCTAGCAAATTCGTATTGTGTCTTTGAAAAACTTAGAACATGTGTTATAAGTCGATACGAAACTCTTTGAACCATCCAACTGGTCCATTTTGCCCCCCCCCCCCAAGCTCCCGCCCCCGCATTCAGCCCGGTCCCACGAGACGATGTGCCAAGTGAGACAACTCGATTCCACTGCGAGCGTGTGACATACCTCCCTCTGAACCGTCTACTGGGGGAGGGGGGGGGGGAGGAGAGTGCACACACATGTCCATCTATCAGCGCATATGGTGCACACATGAAAGATGAACGATTTGACACGGAGGACATTCGCGCGATCGCTGACACGTATATTCTCCGATATGCAATGCGTCCATCGTAGAGTGCTGTCTCTCTGCATCGGGTGTGCCATTGTACACAATAATAACCGTACGGGGCTTCGTCACTTCGGACTTTGGCCTGGTG
The DNA here is from genome assembly GCA_964017025.1 of Stenichneumon culpator. NCBI lineage: Eukaryota > Metazoa > Arthropoda > Insecta > Hymenoptera > Ichneumonidae > Stenichneumon > Stenichneumon culpator. The sequence continues at coordinate 9,173,444 of OZ024779.1, read as the reverse complement.
AGCGTAACACTTCCCCGAGGTACCGTGCCCACGGTCGACCGAGGTCGATGTTATTCCGGTTACGTAATTTCCGCGATTCGCTGAGAGGACGAGGAACCCCGAGACCGAATTCAGGACGATCGGATATAACGTAACCACCGAGTTGCTGCGCTCCGCAAATGTCCGTCCGTTTGGATGTCTGTGGTTCCTCGTTCTCCGGCGTTCCTTGTTCTCCCGCCCTGCTACAGCGATGCCTTGCGCAACCCATCCGCAGCCCATTTCGATGAGAATAAACTGTGCTGTGTAGGATGGATGTTCACTGTTACATGGAAAGATCGGGGCTATTTCGGGCAATCGAAGTTGCACACGATTTCCACTGCGCTGCGGGATTGCGCAAAGTGTTAGATTGACTGGAGGTGTTGACAATTTTTTATTTATATATATAAAAAGTCGTCGAAGGTTAATTGTCTCGTGGTACGGATAAATTAGAAATTCGAAATGATAAATTATAAAGAAAAAGAGAAATTGCGATGCCGAGTTGCGAAATTAATCGAGCCAGAGTCTTGTATGGTCTGAGGCAAGAAATGTAATTGGCTGGAGACGGTTTCTCAATTCTGGGCAAAAGGTTAATTTATTCCTCCCACAGAGAAATAGAGACTGGAATTAGAGATGAAAAATATAAAAATAAGGAATTAGAAATAAAAATTTAAAAAAAAATTAGAAATTACGAAGAAAATATAAATTATAATGTAAAGTTGGAAAATTAATCGATTGAGACTGGTGCACTTTTGGCTTAGGCGAACAGACGCAGGAACCTGCGTCCCATATCCGTACACGACCTCTCACTGCACAGTTGGAATAGGAACCACACTGTATGTGCGTACACCGACCGACAATGCGTTACGTCCGAGTGCGTAGATTGACTGATTGCCTAGAAGTCAACGGGACACTGTCGGATCTAGGGTACGTAACGCCCGGTTGTTAATTTATTATCTATCATCGGGGAATTATCCGTCGTTGTGCTTAAGCGGTGTTTGGCTAGCCGTGCAATTGTTTCGTGCACACTCTGTGACACGATCTGTATCTTCGAGTACTGAATTTGCGATGCCGATATTGAACCAAAGTTCGAAGTCTGTAATGAAAATTCTTTTGATGCTGCAAACTTTCTCGCGAAACAAACGCAAATACGAACTAACCAAAGTTCGAACTTTAATGAGAACCCAAACTTGAACTCAAGTTCTAACTTGAGCCGAATTGAAATACCCACACTCGGTATCGAACTTTTTTTTTAATGCTCTTAATTTTCGAAATCTGTAATGAAAATTCTTTTAATGCTGCAAACGTTTCCCGGAAAAAAGCAAATTCGAGCGAGCAAAGTTCCAACATAACAAAAACTCGAGCTTCGAACTTCCCCCTCGAAACAACTCGCCCCAAAGCATTCGAGTATCAAAGTTTACCGTAACCGCCCAATAAAATTGTCCATCCGAAGTTCTCATGCGTACCAGCATCGTCTTTATTTCCCGCTTCATTCGTTTCATTCCGCGAACGCGAACTTCCCCTGCCCGTACATATTTCTTCGTCACCGTTCTTTTTCCGCCCTCAGCCCGTCCGGAACGCGCTCCGCAAAGAAATTAATGCTCGACGCCTCCGTGCCCTTTGCGATTGCCATCTGCCGTTGGGAAAGGGTGACGAAGATAACGATCCGGGTTGTCTCGCCGGCTCGTTCGTCGCCCTGGAAAGAACGCGTCAACTCTCCCCCCCCCCCCCCCCGTCCTTTTTTCGGCTTCTTATTATTTCTTTTTATTTGTTCGTGAAGAAATCTCCGTTCTCCTCGGTCGCCACACTGCGCTTCGGTATCGCGTTCGGTCCTCCCGACGATTCGACGACCGCCCACACGCCTGACCCTCGTCATTTCTCATTTTCACGCTCTCGAACGAGCGGGGGGCTCGCGCGCGTGTTACCACACACCGGGCACACGCGCGCTCGTTCCGGTACTTGTTCCCGCGTGGATGCTGGCCTCTGGTTTACTTCTTCTGGCTTTTCTGTGTATCCTCCGACGTAAGGAAGGCTAAATTCAATCTGCTGCACTAATTTCGGGCGTTTGAATGAAATTAAGAAAAAAAATGATGGGGCAAAGTGGACCTTCCTGTGATTGTGGTGAATAACTCTAATAACTTGTGCTTCCATTACTTTATAGCTAAAATATGAACCCAAAAAATTGAATATGCTGCAAAAATGTGGGTAGTTGGTTTAAAATAAACAATTGTGCGGCATAATGGCCCCACAATTTTTTTGGTTTTTTTTTAATGATCTGTCACATATTTCGACGTATTTTTTCCCGCTGAACACGAATCCGCTGGCCTTTTTAACTCCCGACTGTCCGCTAGGGCAACAAGACGGGACTTATGCGTTTCACGGACGTCCCCCGATTTTGCTGTTTTCGTTGTCTCCAGTGTTTGTTGGAACGGCGCAACGTCTTTTGACAGAATTTGGCACACTAGTTCTGTGTATGTGGGAGTGTGTTCGTAGCAAAAGAATAAGAAACTAAATGTGAAATGGATAACTTCGAGATACTTAACTTCGAAAAAACGGGCCAAAAGCTTATCCAGATATATCGTCAGGCGCCCGCCATTATCTACTCTTGCCTTTGCGATTATTTATTATTTGTCGTCTGCTATGTTGTAGTCTGTGCCGTGAATTCACTCAGTGTGTAGTATAACTTCGATTACGCATTGAGCTGTGTTTCTGCTAATTTGTTTTCTTTATTTATATTTTTATTATTATTATTATATAAAATTTGTTTAAGGGTGTTTTTTTATTTATTATATAGTGCTGCCATTTATAAAATAAAAAAAATAAACCAAGGTAAAGGTTATACGTGAGGTAAAAAGTGGCAAAGTGCAGAAGTTGCAGATGATTTTTGTGGAGTGCCTTCACCTATAATCTAGTACAGGTAAGTATGTTCTTTTTAGGTTTTTTAGCTACAGAGAAAGTCGTCTCTGACCCTCGAAGCAGCTGCTTGGGATGATAGCAAGCTTTCGGAAAACTGCGTTGAGAGTCCAAAATTTCATTATATTCCAGAACGGGTCCATTTTGCCCCGCTCTACCCTGTCCATTTCGAATTATTTTCTCAGCCTCGCGGGCGATCTCGTGTCTGTCCGCGCGTGGAATTAGCCCGGAGCGGGGGTTTGCTGAGACTCGGGGAGAACGAGCTCGGAATCGCTGAACGGACACGAAAAAGCAAAGCTTGCTGCACGGTTCTCTCAGCGTAGAACATGCTCGACTGATTCCGACACGCGAAACACTCGTTCTGCAAAGCTCCTCGGGAATCCTGCTGCACAGAATTGTACAATGGAGAAAAACGGCCCCGAACCCGCAAAAAAGGGGGCCTTTTTTTGCAGAAGTTTGGTTAATGTTATCTAACACCGCACATTTTTTTGTACTATTTTTTATACACCATCACCATCACCAAATTTGATTCACTTACTTAAGTTTAGTCTTGACTTAAACTTAAGTTTAAATCAAGTTTAAACTTTTAAGTTCTATCTTGATTTCGTGATGAAATTAAAAGTTAAGTCAAGTCTTAAGTTCGAACTCGAGTATGCGAGTTATACGAACTAAAGTATGAAAGTTACACAACTTCAGTATGAGAGTTATAAAACTTAAGTATGAAAGATTCGCCATAATATCTAGCTCGGACTGAAGTTCGAACGTGAGTTGGTACTCGAACCAGTTTTGAGTTCGGTCTTAGGTAGGAAATAAATGTCGAACAATGAACCCGATTCAAGACGAGACTATAACCTTCGCTTCGTCTGGTAAAGCACTCTAACGACTGTGACAAAGTTCGTCGTTGGGTAAGCGGGCGTAAGTAGAAAGCGTCCGTACAAGAGCAGACTTGGCGCGTCGAGCGATTTGCGGAGAGCGCAATGCCCTATACACAAATATATAGGACAGCCAATAGCGACAGTGTAGCGGTGTTTGTTAGCGCTCGTGCGGTTTGCGAGAAATTGAGAGAGCAGACTGCTCGACGCGAGTCTCTCCGTCGACCCACGCGTGCGAACGCGCGGAATCCTCGTACCGTCGACATCCACCGATGCCCGTGGTACGGCTATTATAATGCGTGAGACGAGACGACGTTCGAGACCGAGCGGTTCGGCCCTCTTCTCGCTCGGTTACTTCTCTCAAGCCGAGTAAAACGCACGGCATCCACCGCAGAAGAGTCGTGATGTGAAGAGGTCTGTACGCATGAATGGCGAAGCTCTCTCGGCTATAACGGAGGAGAGCATATCGGAAGGGTGACGAGAAAGCTCTCTCTGCGGGAGCATTTTAGCGAGAGGCATTCGCCTCCTGTGTACAAACGACTCGAAATATCACGAAAAACGGCATCCGCCAAATGTCTATGGTTAGTCGGACATGTAAAGAATTTAACACTTTCGATAAAAGTTGGCTTTTTTAGGATAAATGCAATCTTGTGATTATCGTAATGTTGTGCTTATCGTAATCTTGTAATTATTGACATCTGGCGATTATTATAATTCTCATACAAACAATGACAATTCGAAGCAATGTACAAATTTTCATTTTTTCCCCTATTTATGCATTATTATTGTTACCGCATAAATGATTTTTTTTTTTTTTTTTTTTTTTAAGCCTCGAGGAGGGCGAATTACGTAGCAGTCTAGCCAAGCGGATTTCCCCTGGCCGCGCAGTAGTGCAAGCCTACGTTAGATCATCCGGTGGGCTGACGGCCACTGCGGCGCGTTCGTCGGAGCGTTAAAAAAGCTCTCGTATCGAATTCGGACGGATTGGAAGCACGCCAATACCGCGGGGATTTATCATTCCCTCCGTCAGCATACGCGCGAGATATCGTGCCTACCTCGACCCCACTTTGCAGATGGGAAAAATATAGAGCGGAGAGCATTAAAGGACGAGAGTCGTAAATAAATATAAACCTTGAAAAATCCGCTGGGGGAAAAAAGCTCCTCCTTTTTTTTATATACATGTATATCTGTGCGTGTGAATTCTTCAAATAGAAGTAAATCCCATGTCTGAAATCGGTTTGGTTCCCTCCCGTAATACCCAAGGAAGAAGCATCCACTCCGAATAAATCTATCTCGAATTACCCGACGGAAAAATATATTTTACCTCACCCGATAAAATTCAATCGGGCGTAAGTGAGTCAACAATCGATGAATTTACTCCCCTGGGTTAGCAGATGCGTGAAAAAAAAAAAAATCCCGTGCCAGTCTATTCTTTCCTCGTGATTCTTACACCGCTACTTTTGTCGATGTGAAAGTATTTTTTTTTTTTTTTTGTTCTTTCACGCGAAACATTTTATTGTTCGAGCACAACTTGCATCAAAACTTAAGTTGGAACTTGAATAAAAATTTATGTTTAAACTTTAGTTAAAACTTAAGGCGAAATTTGAGGTGAAACTTAATCAAAACTTAAGTCGAAACGTAAATACAAATTTAAGTCGTACTTGGGATTACAAATTGGGAACGAAAAATTTAACTCAATTTACAACACAAGCGCCAAAGGTATACAATTTTCCAGAAAACCTTCCTCGAGCCATCACGACTATGAAATATTAACCAGTATGACTACAACAACCTTTCATCGAACGAAAAAAAAAAGAATAATAACACATAAACAGGCACGCGCGTCGAACCGTCATGTTTATCATTTCGCCGCGAGAAACAAGTCTATAAATATCAGTGAAAAAATAAAATAAACGTCGGATTCATAAGTGAACCTAATAGCAGAATTGTGTAGAACGCGGAGGGTTGGGTAAGCCTGGAACTAATTTTCCCCGTGTCTCAACTTCGTACGTAGCCTCCCTCGTGTACGCTCCCACGAGGGAGCGTACACGTTGGGGAGTCGGGAGTCACCGGTCGGACACGAGGCAAGAGGTTATTGTGTGTATCGCAGGGCTAACACGTTGCCGCGGCCGAACGGTCACGCTCGGGGACGAGCGATCGCCCGAGCGATTCAATTTCATCCGATATAGTTAACCGTGTGTCCGAATGCGGCGCTGTGGCTGTTAGGAATTCCTATACACGCTGTCGCTCGTCGTTCCCCCACAGTCGTTGTCCGCGCTGGCGTAAGTCGAGAGCCTCACTCTCGGGACTTAACTTTACTCCTGCAGTGTACAATACACTATGCACGGTTACTGTATATAGCATTAACTTTTATATATATATATGTGTGTGTGTGTGGGGGGGGGGGGGGGGGGGTGCGTGTGTGTAGAGACGTATATATGGGCGCCGAGTTGTAACGGGGTTTTAGACTAATGCTAATCGCATTAGCGAGCGTACACCTTGACGATGCTCGGCACTCGATCTCACCCTGACGACGGAAACTCGACGACGAGAGGCAGTTGAAAGAGAACATTTTTTTTTACATTTTTTTTAAACAATTGGTCCAGGTGTATCGGCATGTGTCGTCGGTGCGAGTTACCTTATATATATATATATTCATGTACGGACGTACATGTACAAGTCTAGATTTAGTTATCGGTTAAAGAACTAGCATAAGGATTAGGTCCTAAAAACAGGTCGATTTTTCAACATTTCTTTAAAGCGGAGTATTAGAAGGATGAAGTCGGGTTTTTATACACAGTTGGTACAAGGAGTTATGAAGTTTCAGTTTCTTTTTTTTATTGAAAATATTTCGAGTTTATCATTTTTTTAAATGGTCAATAATAATAAGATAATACTTGTTTTGGTTGATGAAGGGTCGAATTTCAAGAAGTTAGTTGCAACTAAAGACCGCCCTTGAGATCGAATTTGATTTCGTGCTTAAGTTTTATCTTAAATTCAAATTCAATATCGAACTCGAACTACATTCGAATTTGAGTTCAGACTTTGAACCTCGAACTTAAAATAGATCTTATGCACGCTATGAAATTTGGGCGAAACTTCGATTTTAAGTTTGATCTCAAGAGCGAACTTAAGTTGAATGTAAAAAGTCTTAAAATTCGACCCTAAGACTCTAAACTTTTCTGCAATCGGTTAATTTCAGACCGCCACTATTTGTAACAATCATCTTTCATTGTCAATGCCACGCGGAGCTTGGATGATCAGTAATTGTGCCGTTCACCTTACAATCTACTTGTGGGGATTTCTTTTATCATTTCATTTATTTACTTTCAAGAAATTTAACACCCACAAAATTGCATCATGGTTCTGTCCGCGCGTGCAAAATTTCGTTGACTGGACGGTGTTGAAGTTTTTCCGGCGAAATCGGGGCCAAACTCTCGGGGCAATTTTTGTTGCAAGATGGCTGGCAACGTCCGCTCTGCAGCTTTGGCTCTTTGTGGGAACTTACTATGTACTTTGTAAGAGAAATAAACTTATAAAAAAATTAATTTACCTAACGTGTTTCGTGGTTGATCCGTATCAAAACGCCGTCGGCTCGTGGAGATGAGGAACTCAACGTTGGTAGTAGAGGAAAAAGAAAGAGAGGGAAACCGGATGAAACAAGAGGGAAATTGCCATCGGATAAATGGGAGACCGCGAGCGCGGTCTTTAACGCTGCTGGATGGGATGTGGCTGCTCGGCTGACGTGTATCACCGAGACTTGGTTTACGTTGCCGTACCTGCTTCGCTCCTCCCGCGTCTCCTGTTTCTCCCTTCGCCGGGGAAACGTTGCCTCCGCTGATGCTGTTGCTTTGATGTGCACTTTAGCTAATGCAGCGGTTTGCGGTCACGACTTCTCGCCGCTCCGCGCATCACCCGGATGGTGAAGCGTGTCGGGGAACACAGGGAGATATTAATGGTGGGGGAGGAAAGAAATGAACGAAAATGCCCGTTACATTTTTCACGTGGCCGACCAATCGCGTTGAAAGTATCGCGCAATATATTGCGATGATTTTTTGGGCACGAGAAAACAATGAACGGGAAGTATCGACGATGTCGAAAAGATAAATCCGAACTCGAGCTCCAGGCGAGACTCTTTTATCGACCGCGATATTATTTATATTTATATTTATATTTATATTTATATTTATATTTATATTTATATTTATATTTATATTTATATTTATATTTATATTTATATTTATATTTATATTTATATTTATATTTATATTTTTGCTCTCCTTAACTTTGTTGAAAATTGATGAACTATCGGGCTAGCTCTCAAGAGAAATTAATAAAGGAGAGAAAAAAATCAATCATGATAAAAGTTCGGCAAATTGATGTGCGAGTGAAAAGCAAGAAGAGCCATTGTCCGGAAAGGTGCATAGAAAAAATCATGAGAGAAGCACGAAAAGAAAAGCAATGAAAGGAAGCTTTCACGGCCCTTGGTCTTAAATTTAATCTTCGCTCGGCGAGGCAGCTGTCCCGCTTCCTGGGAATCCCCCACCGAATTTTTCGAATGATAATACTCCCGCAATCTCGAAACCTCGTCGCATGTAAAAATCACGAAAGAATAGAAAACAGAAGTAAAAATTGTCGCCCGCGAAGAGACGAGGATTTTTTTGAATAAATGAAAACTTTTCGTAAAAATGGAAATAGGGAGCTGGCTTTAAAATCTCCATGAGGAAAATAAAGCGTGGATGTGAGGACCGTGGGGAGCTGCTCGGCGATACCTGCACTCTCGCTATTACCCTCGTGAGTGTGCGAGGAGAGCTCGAAGCTTCTCTCTTTTCGTATTCGCATTCATTTCTCATTCATTCGTGCGATCCCATCCGCGAGAGAGAAAAAAAAGTTGAAGAAAAAAAGAATTGCTATTTTATGCAGCGAGAAGAAAATATTAATAAAACGCTGTTGGGAGGAGAAAAAAAGATTCCCGACCGAAAGCCTCAAAGGTGAGACGGAAGAAAATGGAACTGCGCAAAGCCGTACGAAGACGGCGCAAGCTGAGCGCAAAGGCTGCCCGGTGCCTAGAGTCCCTTATAAACAGGTAGCTATAAGCTGCTTACAGCTTGCGCGCGGGAAGCGAACGACCGGTCGGTCGGTACGTTTCGCCGAACGGTAAGGAAAGGATTGAGTCTCATAGGATAGAACCATTACAAGCATTCGCGGGCCTGCATTCCGGTGGGCTTGTTCTCGTTATCTCTCGCGCGAGTGTGTACGCCCAGAGAGAGCCTGGCAATGGCCCGGCGAACGAGAGTAGGCCAGAGCGGGGCAAAACTGGACAGTGGGGCAAAACGGGCCCCATCGATAGAGCAAAATGAGCCGTCCCAAAATCGTTGGAAAATTGGGTTTATGAAAATGTAACATTCTAATAATTTTGGGACGTTCCATTTTGCCCCATCGATGCATCCCGACTGTAGGTCCCGTTTTGCCCCGCGCTCCCCTACGTGTGACCGAGCGAGCAGTGTAGAGCGGGTGTTTGCCTTAGCGCCGCGGCCAATGGAACGGAAGCCATGCGGGCGAATCTTCAAATGGCCAAATCCCTTCAGCCTATTGCCGGAGTAAAATATTAGTGGAATATTTAGCGCCAGACACTGCACCTGGGTGGTAATCGAGCTGAAGCAATTATTGTTAGGTATTGGAAGCTTTTATTATTCATTATTATTATTTTGTAATTGAAAAAAAATGGTGTCACAGATAGTAGAACGAGGCAGCGATAAACAAGTAACTTAATCGAGTTAATGAAGCCACGAGCCTGTTTATTATGCGCAATAATTAATAAGTTACCCGTGCGCAGCTTAATACAAAATAGACTGGTACGAGGGATGAGTAATGGCCGCTGGTGTGCGCGGCGCGGTGTCAAGCGGGCCGATAAAGCTGTCTCAGAACGGCGCGGACTGTCGAATTGTTCATCGGGTAACTACTGCGTACAGAGTTATTACGGTAAAAGTGAGCTGCGCCGAGGTGCGAAGCGAATGATTTATCGCGACAGCGAATTTTCTCTATGCCTGTTTTATCTTTTATCAGCCGGCGAATATAATCCCGGCGAGTACGTGAGGTGTACGTAACGCGTCGAGTTCCTTCGGCCCACGCGGTATCGCTGCACCAGCGCCACGGCCGGCGGCAGCGGCAGGACACTGTATTACACCGTACTGCCGGGGAAATCGCGTCCGAAGACGTAAGTACGAGCGATACGATAAGCATGCGTGTAGGACGTAGGTGTTAGTTCATCCACTCCTGTTGAATCTCTTGCTTGGCTCTCTGTATATCCTTCTTTTTACTGTCCCCACGCAGCCGTAGGAAGGCGAGGGAGAAAAACGGAAAGATGGGGAATGAGAAGAAGGGGAAAATAAAAATTGCAATGGTAATTTAAATGAGACCGGCGAATCGCTAACCGATAATCAGCACGCAAGCTCCCAGAGCGTGTGTATGAAATGAAAAGATGCGAAAAAAAATGCAGCGATGGGCGAACAAGATCTTTAGAGTCGTTGACACCTTAAGGGGGTTGAGTCTCGGTTCGAGATCTAGCAAACTTTTGTAGGGGATTTCTCGGCCTGTGTTAAGCACGACAATGGAGATTTTATAACGGTCCATAATGATTGCTGAAATAAAAGTATTTCATATTAGCAATAGTATTAAATGTGTTTAATACATGATCAGAATGTACCGAGTGTATAAATGGGTGATTTTTTTTTCTCAAACAAATAGGCCATTGACCGGTTTGACTGCAGAGAAAATGACTTCAAAAAAATTCATGAGATATACCATTTTGCATAAACCTCAGAGCCCGAGAGTTCTTTCCACGTCGGACCTCCACCGACGCAGCCGGCGTACATCGAATGAAATTACCCAATACCGGGACACCGTCGAGGCTCAGCGCGCCCGACCCCAACGGTGGTTTGATCCGAAAGTTTCTTCAATTAGAATTCCGCCACGACGTTTCCACGTCTCCGACACAGCCTCGCTGGAAGATCGAAACTTTTCACCGAGAGTTTCCACTGACTCTCTGGATCTAATTGAATAATTAGGAACGCAAGTGTCAGAGACGAAGCCCCGGAGTCTGGCCGCGTCAGAACCGTCGGGGACCGAGCGGGAGCGGCACCGCCAGAGTCAGATAGAAATCCGACGAGTATAACGCGGAGATGATCCGGTCGCAAAATTCGTATTCGACTAATGTGAAATTATCCCCGGGGGGGAAATTGAACGTTCCGTTCAATCCGGGCTCTGCGACTGCTAGGCATGGATGGGAAATTCTATATACATACATATATATACTATACTGCATAGAGGAGAGGTTGCCGTCTCTTTCCATCATTGTGCTCGGACTCCATGTTTCTGTCTTACTTCGTCCAATTACCCGGCGAAGGTCTCGGGACTGTCCAGAGTTCGGGCGAATCTGACACGAGTATATTCCTCTATTTTATGTATTATATATATATATATATATATATGTAGGAGCCCGATATGTAGTAACCGCCTTCGTTCACCTCTGTGTGTTCGCTGTGTTGACTCTCCGTCTCGGTCCCTCGTTTGGGCCGGGAGAAGGACGGCGCGTTCGTAGCACTGCTGAGGTATCCCTCGGCTCGGTCGAGAGTCCGCTTCCAAGAATGGACAGCTGTCGGTTGGTGTGTGGCAGGGGGCGCGGGGATACGAGGCATCGGAAGGACCGGAGAGAAGCGAGAAAGGCAAAGACTGCGAGAGCCGGCAGGGGCGGGGAAAGCTGGGAAAGGTTATACTGTTTAGATGTACATGGGCAGACACCTTAACAGCGCAAATTGTACATTTATCGGCAGAAAACCAGGTAATATCAGGGGAGCGCCAGCATAAAACGGCCACTCGAGGGAAAATCTTAATATCTTTGTTACGGAGAGAAGTTTCCGGTACTACCCACTTGGTGCGATATTAGACTCCATTATGCCGGGAAAAAAATAGACACGGTCTCGTACTTTATAGAGACTGACGATCTATTTTTGGGTGAACTTTCTACGTTTTTAATGAAATAATTGTTTCTTCCTAAACATAGTAATAGCCTATTGATTTATTATTATTATTTTTTTCACTGTACGACTGCTGTAAGGCTGCTGTACGGAGGGCCGAACGATTGTATCTCGCGCCCCACGCTGCTGCAGTTTGCGTCTTTTCGTCTCGACCAGTGTCTGCCAAACCCTCGGACTTCGGTGAAATAATCTTTTTTTTCTTTCCATTTTCATTTTTTTTATTCCACATATTGACTGCTAAGACACATAAGGGCTTGAGCCGCGAGGTTTTACATATTGAGCCGTGTGGGATACGCTCTTCCGTTCCTCAGCTGTCGACGAATTATCCTCGATCTCGTTTCTTCGATTGCAGTTTATTATTATCATCATCACCTTCGAACGTTCTCGCACTAGGTGCCGCTAACACTTTCCCTTTCGTGGCTTTTTTTTTTTGTAGTTTTATTTATTTTTTATTTTACGAGGGAAGTTTAAGTCCCTAAATTGTGTACAGTACCGTGGAAGTGAGAGACGAGCCGAACGCGTATCGATCGGGGATCGAAGGCTCAGGGGCGCCGACTCTCCAGACTTCGAGAGCCGAGCGTCTCTCGCGCGCGCCACGCGATCGTAAACAGGTGCGGAACGGCCGCATACCTTAGCAGCATTTTCTGCACTCTGCTATACTACCACCGCCAATACTGCCGGTGAAGCTTGTACAGTATAAACGTGGTACGCCGAGACAAGGAGTTCTTCTATTTTTCCTCCCTCGTCTCGATGCCCTCGGCCGGCGCTCTCGACGTCGAGACGGCCGTCCTAGCCTTCTCGAGCTCTCCGGCGAAAGTTTGTTAAAAACATACCTTTTCGCGAGCTTGCCGGAATTCTCGAGTCGCTAATTAGCGGACAATGAAGAGGCGGAGAGATACAATAATTATTGTCTCAATAACGCAATTTTAATTTCGGTCCTCGGAGTGTCGGTTAATGCTGTGAATCAGACTGCAGCATTATTTTTATATCTAATTATTTATTTTATAAAATAAAATTCTTTTATTTTATTTAATGATGACTTATTTAAGAAAATAGGAATTAAATTATAATTGTCCCGAAAACGCAATTTTCATTTCGGACGACTGGGTTGTCGGTTAATACTGTGAAACAGACCGTAGCATAATTTCTGTATCTATTGATTTATCTGATGTTAATTTGAAAAATGTCGCTTAATTTATTATTTAAAGGTAATTCTTTTATCTATATGTAGATTACAGATTGCCTGAAGAACTTTTTTTTACAAGGTTCAAACACATTTTCATTTTTCCTTTTTTTCTACTGTACAATCTCTACAATCTCTACTTGCCTACTTCTTAAGTATATGCATCTCCTCTACTCGTTCTTGCTGTCTTCTCTTTCTTCGCTCTTCTTTTCGTTCCTATTTTTTAAATAATTTATTTAAAATTCAATTAAGCTTTACATTTTTTATCGAATTTTTTAATTTTATTATTTTAAAGTTACTTTTTTAACTCAAGTTTGTTACTGAAATTGAAACTAGTACTGAAACTTTGGGGGTCGAGGTCAATTTCGTGTATGGACAATTTTTTTACTTTCACGTTCATTTTCGCCGAGGCATCTCGAGACGGGCAGCATATACGGGAAGTGAAAACTCGTAGGCGTGGGCGAAGACCAACGGAAGTGAACCTACTAGTCTGTAGCTCCAGCGGCCGGGAGATTCCTTCCGAGGCGTAAGTTTAGCGGGTCTTCAGACGGAATTCACCAAGTTTCTTATCCCGAGTACGGAAGTCAAACATCTCTTGGGCTCTGGAGTAGCTTGCAAGATCAGACCGCATTCCTTGGCAAGGTCTTGGAAGTCTATAACTCCATGTGTGTGTATATATAGTTTGTACCCTCCCCCCAATCGTCTTACAGGACGCGAAAAATACTTTTCCCACGAGTTACAGAGCCTCCTCGCACGTACACGAAACGTCGCTCTCACATTTTTTTTTATTGCACAGCCACTCCATCCAGTGACCATTTACTTGGTCTACGTTATCGATAAGAAGACTTTTATGTATCGGATCCTCGATGACGCATTTATCTTGGTAAACGTGGTAACTTTGAGGAGTATCAGCATAGAGGTTGGAGCTGAACGAAATTTATTATTGTTATTATATATTGTTTTATGTTTATAGATTTTAGTTTTACTTTTTTTTAAACAATTGAGTGGAGCATCTTTCAGTGAATAAAGTGAGCTTCTCCTCGTCACGATCAAATCTATATATTAAGGATGAAGGTTTAGAAAAACAGCGTGAAAAAAAATGAGTTCACTGAATATTTTAATAAACCGGTCTACCTTTCGGAAAAATAATCAATATTAATTTTTTTTTCTCATTTTCTCTCACTTTGTGAAATTATACAACCACTCCATCCCGTGTCTATTTACCTGGTCCGCGTTATCGATAAGGTGACTTTTCTTATCGATTTTATGTATCGGATGCTCGAGGACGCATTTAAACTTGGTAAACATGGTAACTTTGAAGTATCAGCACAGAGGTTGGAGCAAAACAAAATTTATTATTATTATTATTATTTTCTTATTATGTTTATAGTTTTTGTTTTACGCTTTGAAAAACAATTTCGTGGGGCATTTTTCAACGAATAAAGTGAGCTTCGCCTCGTCGCGATCAATTCTATACGTGATGGATGAGAGTTTAGAAAAACCCTGCGCAAAAAAAAATAAAGCTCTTTGAATATTTAATTAAACCGGTCTCCCTTTGGGAAAAATAATCGATATTAATATATTTTTTTCTCTATCGAGCAGCCGATATTCAATGCACGTTCTACATCAATGAAACTTACTAATTATAAAAGTTGTACAAACAGTTTATCATGTTCGATTAGTCGTTTTACTCGACGCAACAAGCCTAAAGGCGCCTCGACGACTGGAGGCATAATTACTATGCTTCAAAGGGTTAAATATCAATTTGCATGGAACGCGCGTTCATTTATAAAAATAAAAAATAAAGAAAAATGGTAATACACTACTGCTGCAGATACACACACACACACACACAGTAACTACATAAAAACACTTATAATACCAGGGATATCGCGAATGTCCGTAGCACTGAACAGCTTAATCGGATAAGAGCGCTCCGGGCCTTTATTTTCCGCCGTTTTGTTCGTAAAATAATTTTCAATATCTCGTTACGCGCGATTGAAACATTGTTGCTAAAGTCTCTGAATAAATTTGCCCCGAGGCAGTGAGGATGAAACTCGAGATTTTACGAGGAATATAGCTCCGCAGATCTCCATGATTACGCATGCGCGGGACGAGCGAAAAAAAGAACGAATCACAAAGAAGAAGCACCGTAATTACAGAGCATGGAAGAAGTAACAAACGGAGGTGTTACACCAGATGCGTTGAAGACGTCGAAAGCCGAGCGAGTGAGACGGAAGTTAAGAGACATCCTCATGCGGAGCGTTAACGAGTTTGTTAAAAAAAAAAGAGAGGGAGTTCGGCCGGCGTCTGCAGTTATTACCGAGATGCAGCGCGGTAGCGATAGTGTTTACCTGCCCGGCAACTTCGCACTCGCTTTTTGTACGACTCCGCACTATCCCGCCCGTAAATACGTAAATACGCGTGTTTCCTTCGACTCCGCGAACGACGCAATTACATAAATGCTAAGTACCCGACACACAAATAACTTTCAATACGAAATCTCTATGCGAGTTTATTATTATTATGGCAGTTGGCATATTGCCGATTGAATGAGAAAAGGCGAACTCGTTAATAGCATCGATACGGAATTTAGCTTGTGTAATTATCGTTTCGCACGTCGTGATTTAATTATTAAGAGATTGCGCATGGCAATCCGTCGGGAGCGCAGTTTCACTCTCATAAAAATAGAAACACGGTGAGAAATTAACGCGTTAATATGGAAAATTATCAGCCTGTGATTTTCGACCTCGGTAAAGATCACGAAAATCATTAACAAAATTATTCATAAGTCGTCGCAAAGTAATGCCATTAATCGAATAAAAATGTCATTCTTTTAATCACTGATCGACTAAATGATGATAAAAAAAACTACCAGTTACCTTTCATTAAAAACTTTTTCAATCGCGCTTCAAAGCCATCCAGCTCGTCGGGCGCGACCAGATAGAAAATTTCGTTTCTCTCTCTCTCTCTCTCTCTTTCTCTCGGAATTTCATTAACGCAGTTTCGGGAATCGTCATTATACCATCAATAGTGCGCACGTACGCACGACCGTATAAGCCAAGGTAGCTCATTGTCCGCGGTATATTACAATACATGTGGCGCACAGGAAGCTCGGGAGTTGCGACAATACCCAAATCCGCGTGAATAGAACTCAATGAATCGATGGGAAGCGAAGAGGCGGGGGGAGGATAAACCCGACCGAAGGACTTTGACGATCGACCGGATCAATTAACTCATCCCGCGACGAGTGAATGATGTAGACTGTGATATATATATCAGCACACCATAGATAGGTATTTCATTACCGCAATTTAATGGGTGAATACCAATCCCTCTCTCGGTTCTCTCGTCCGTTAACGAGTTGGTATATTGTAAATCGCGTCGGACGAACTCGTTCGTTCCTACGTACCAGAATAGAGTTTGCCGGTAAGCAGATATTATTTCGGCTGAATAGCTGCGACGAGCACAATGCAAGATCGGTGCAACGCCCTGCCGCATTCGTCATGCCGTGTACGCTACGTGTCTCGAGTTAAAATTATAGAGGAATCCAATTTCCGTAAACTGAAGGCAGGAATGACTGAAACATAAATGTTTATTTCTTTTTCATACTCTACTTGGCATTCTTAAAATTCCATGCGAGCTTGAACCAGTCACGTATCGTCTTGAATGATTTTCCGTTATTGCTTTCACCTCATATGGAATTGTAACAATAATAATAATAATAATAATAATAATTACTATTGTAACTATTGTCACTGTTGTCACTATTAGCACGATTATTACTATTGTTAATATTATAACAATTATTACTATTATGATTATTGGAGATGAAATAATAATTTTTATTAACAGCCCCCAGGCGATATCCCAAAGATTGTTAACTGAAACTTTATAACTGAGATATTCAGATTTGCACTCAGGTCCCCGATAAACGACGACGCGAACTTGCGGAGGTGGGTGAGTGCGGTACAGTCGGGAATGGATAACGCGCGGCACGTTTGTACAATTGCCACGCCGCCACTCTCGCGTCAAGTTTGCTTCGCTCCGCGATAGCTTTTTCGTACTCGGCGAGCTCCGGGCTTTGTCCCGAAGTGGCGGATTCGCAGTGGACTTCGCCCCGGGCCCGGTGCCGGAGTGATTTTAACGCGAACGCGCGGGACGCATACGGAATGGCGACTCGATCGGGCCGATGCCGAAACGAGTTAAATAAACGACGTGCAAATTTAATTTGCTCTCACGGGGCTATTCGCATATCGTTCCTTCATTATTTTTTCATCGCTCGGAGATTTGCAAATTTAATCTGCCATCTGTTATATTTTTTAATTGATTTATTTTTTATTTATTCCTTTAGTTATCCATTTATTTATATCGATGAAATAAAATGCAATAAATTACACAAAACGTTGGAGATACAATTTCCACACCGCTTCCCCGTCTCTCCCCTGAAAAGTTGAATGTCTCATTCGAATCTAATCGGTGAAATTTTTTTTTCTCTTTTCTTTTCATTAAAAAAATAATGTAAAAAATGTCGATAAATCAAAGTGTTAAATTTGTCTTGGCTCTCCTGGCCTGTCCGGCCTGCATGTGGACACAGACGGGGCACAAAGATTCCGTTGTTCAAACCGTGTACGGTCGTTCAACATTCTACGGGCTTGTTTGCGATCACTCGGCGTCGTTAACGTTCACGTTGAAGGCAGACAGACAGACGGACAGACTGACGGGTTTTGGAAAGCATAGTCGAAAGCCTTCGTGCAGGCGCTGTGTGTGAGCTCGTTCGGCCCGCAGGTGTGCGTGCCAAATATCGTTTAACAATCGATCTCGTCGGTGAATCCGATACCCGGGAATGCCGCCCGCTGCCCCTGCTGGCCGGCTACTCGTCAGGCCTATTGATAAATGAGGGACCGATGGATATCTGCACACATATTGTGTACATTGGAACGTAGGGTGAAAAGAAAACTGTCGGAAAGGGGATATATACATACATATATAGCTACATACATACATATATATTTATTTCTCTCTTTCCCCATATATATATATATATATATATATATATATATATATATATATATAGAGTTGTGGATACGAAACGAACGGTCGAACGGTCGGAGACAGCTGACCAGGCAGTGACACATATGGCTGAACATCACTCGCATTTTATTCGAATTTTTCTCGATATAAAGAAACCTCACACTCGACGAATTTTTTTTTTTTTTTTTTACTCCGCGAGTATTTTCGGAAAGACCCAGATTTTTATACAATTTTGTACTCAAGCTTTTCATGCCACTGACAGATTCTCGATGGCATTTAAAATTACTTAACCGCTGTCGGTAAGGTCAACGAGAATCGACAAATTATTTTATTCCGTTTAATAGAGCTGTACAAATAGGCCAGCCTAGCCGGCTAAAATATCTTATCTGGCTAATGAATTTTATAGTTTGTCGTATCGGCTAAACGATTTTAGCCGACTAATCAGTTTTCGCCGGCCAAATGCATAAAATCGCGCATAATTTCGTGCATATAATCGAGCCCCTTAATGTCGCATTGTACTTTAGGTAAAAAGGCCGGCGGATTCGTGTTCAGCGCGCAAAAATACGTCGGAATATGTGGCAGTTAATTTAAAAAAAAAGAAAAAAATAAGTCCAGAAATGCAAGAATGTATTAGTTTAGCCGGCTAGGCCGGCCTATCTGTACAGCCCTACCGTTTAAAATAATTGGCGAATATATCGAATGTGTACTTTCGTTTCTGTGGTACGAATTATCGAAACAAATTTTACTCGGGACGATTTTACCTCATAATTAAATGATAAAAAAAAAAAAAGATATCAATCCAGTTTCGTATACCTCGTTGTGCTTCGTTTTAATCCTCTGATGCGAGAATAAAAAATTAAATAATCCGACGACATTGCGATCGGGTATTTATAAAAAAAAGTTTTTCTTTTTTCAAGCATAACGTCCGACCTGAAGATTTATCGCGAAACGGTGATCCAACTTTCGTACCAATTTAACGTAAAGTTTGATTCTTCTCGGCTCGTCTCATCCGAGGTAATGAAAAAAGAAAAAAACAGCAACGACAATCCTCATTCGAAATTGAGTTTTAATTGAGTGCGAAAGAGGCTTTCCGTCCGTTTGAAATGCGAAAAACTTTTCAGCCGAACGGCGTCCGGAATTTCGCCAAGATAAATCCAACTCCGAGAGTAAACCAGTTAAATGGGGAGAGGAATAAGTAATAGGAGGAGAGACAGAGGTACCAGGCAACAAAACACGGCACTATACCAGAGTTTCGTCGTCCCGTGTTCTCGAGGGCGCAGCAAACAGAAGCCCCGTTCTCATTTTGAATCCCAGAGACGACGAACTATCGTGACACGACGACAACGAGTTTCCGAGTCTTGCCGTTCGGCTTTGCACGGAAGATCGATGGATAATTTGCGTGATCGTCGAAATGGCTCTCGATCTGCAAAATCGTATCGGTTTAGATACGGTTATTGGCATACCTACCTATCACTCGCTGTACGACGTTCAATACACTGTACTATTTTTTCATAATAATCATTATTGTTATTATTATTTAGGTAAAAAAAATTCGAATGCAATTGCACATTGCTTCTCTACGATGCAACTCGCTGTCCAATTTTGGCTCCTGTTCAACAGCGATAGATTAATGATGAAAAACAAATTTTGGTAATTGATTTTGAAAAAATCAATTAACGCTGTGAAGAAAATTGAAAGTTTGACATAAAAAAAATGTTCAGCTCTGCGATAAAACTCGGCGTCCATTGAAGATTGGAAATAGAAAAAAGAGATTTAACGAAGAAAAATATGTGTAAAATATGTCGCATCGAAGAAAAACAACCTGCCTAGAATTTGTATATCGATTGGCTGTGAAGGCCTCGTTTTTTTTTTGTTATGCCGTTAATGTATCGTTGGTCTGTAATTTTGATTTCATTGAAGTTCGAAGTCGGCAAAGAGAATCCGATAAGACTAAATTGCGCCACTTTGTTGGTAGTTACAGTACTGTGGAGCACTTTGGAACTAGAAGTTCCATCGGTGCGCATTAACTATATAATAGTGGGTAGATCGTACGGTAAGATATCGCGTGGCTGTATACAACTCGCGGTTTCCACTACAGTGGCAATCACGGCAAACAGACGCGGACAGCCGAGAGCACATCCAGGGAAGCCCCGGCATTCTTTGGCTTAATAGAACGTTTACCTCCGCTGCAATCTAACACTTGCCGACTACGTACCGAGTACCTATCTGTTCTATCTCTCTACAAGATTGGCCCTCTTCGGCGCAACCAAGTAGCGACATGTACACACACACACACACACACACACACACACACATCTCCATCAATCGGAAAGGATCTGCGGTCAGTCGTGGCACAACATTTTTATTCGCTCCCTTAACGGACCGTGGAAATGCGAAAATATTTCAACGGTTCGGCACGGTAAATTCATTGATTGCAAAAAAAAAGCGGACTCGATTGAATTTATTGGGAAAATAGCAACACGTTTCCGGGAGCCGTTACTCAGCTTACCGGTAATTTGTAATGCATAGCTGGTCAATTTTAAGTTCGAGAATTTTTTTAATTGTATAAAAATAAAATATATATTTTTTCTTAATTTTAATGAAGTTTCTGATAAATTTTATTAGAAACGACAGCCAAAATTGTTTTTTTCAATTTATCGTAACAATATTGACGTTCGAGGATGATATTTTTATTTTTTTTTTGTAAACCATAAAATAAACTACAATTCGAGATTCCTCTCAACGATTTGTGTTCCCGAACTGTTTCAACATTTTCCCACGCAAGTGAACAGTTAGAAGTTTGCGAAACGGACGTCAGACGATCGGTGCCCGAAGGGTTAATAAACTCTCTTGCTTTCGAGGCAGGACGTTTCAGCCTCTGTGCAAAACGTGTCGGGAATGAGAGAAAGGCATCCAAGGATACTTTCGTTCGCGAATTTTGTTAGTTGAGTGATTTACGAGGTAATCTGTCCCCAATGGCATTTCACCGACGGCTCACTCTCCATTTCTATTAATTTCATTTCTATATTATATATATATATATATATATATATATATATATATATATATATATATATATATATATATATATTTGTCACGCGTTCGTTCGTCACCTCGCACACGCGGACCTGGGTGCGTCAAAGATGAAAAACAAAACGGTCGGGTACTTGGGTCGGTCCTCCGGAGACACGACGTTCCGAGAGGCTCCCGTTAACTCCTTGAACGTTGAGTCACGATTCACGAACGGACTGGAATAAATTTTTACGATACTATGTGCGAGATACGGTGATGCATTGGTCCGTAAAGAATTTATAGAGAAAATAGTGTACCGCACGGAAATTCCACGGTGAGTCGTAAAAATGTGCTATTCTCGTGCTTAAAAAAATATCGTAGCAAAGAGGAAATGCCTCGGGGGTCCGGGCTGTGGTACGGCTGGGAGAGGTACGGCGGTAGGTATACCCCCGAGCGAAGCGATATAATAATGTTTCCTTTGGGTCGCGGAGGAGCGAGAGTAAAAACGTGCGGAGATAATGATTTACGAGATAATTGCCGCCCTAATGGGATCTCGAGGCTCTCCTGTGTGGAACAGTACTTTGGAGTCTTACTACGTGAGTTATCCGTGGATATATCGTGGATGTAACGTTCGCGCTCGCGAGTCTGCCAAGAGGGCATTAATTCATCAGGAGGGTCACTCGTATTTCAACAGCGAGGCAAATTAGCGAGGCACGCAAAAAAATTTTCGCTGCGCAATTTATTTCATCGGATCAATGCGACTATTTGTTTCAGGGCTTTCTGGATGTATTCTATGAAATTCCGTGAAATTCTATGAAATTCTATGAAACAGCATAAAATTGTATGACATTTTTTATGAGACGGTTCAAATGTCCTGCGGTAAAAAATTACCTGTACTCAGTCCAGTTTTCGTATGCCGAAAAATAATTTCGAACGGTATTTAACCGTGACCCGATTTCTGCTCTCCCACCAATAACGATCTCGAACACGAGTAATAACAACAGAGCCGAACAAAGAAAATGGCCATGTTCCTAATCAACGTGAAAAAGAAAAAAAAAAGAAAAAAAATGAATGAACGTAAGAGATTTGCCTAGCACACTGTCGATACGAATTATCCGGGTCACAGACTTTTCTTTCTCTTTCACCGTTCCTATCTCCACTTCGTTATCTACCGCGAAACTCCATCTTCATTAACGCTCGCTCGAGCTTTCTTTACATATATAGGTATATACATATCCATATATACATGTATATAATATAACATGTACCACAAACATGTAAAGCATGGATGAAACGAGAACTCTCGGTGTGGAAGCTGCAGCAAGTGCATGGACCGAGGCAACCTCGTATCTCTGTTTTTTCTATGCGAGCTTTCGCGTCTATAGCGAGGCAGTCGAGACACAACTCTCGTGCTACCTATATTTACGGCAGTTCGAGTGTGCATACAGACCGGCGTAGGTGAAAAATTCTTTCTCACTGCCCGGGTAGGGTAATACCTCGATGTATATGGCACGCGTCCGTGTAAGCATGTGTGTGTGAACGAAAGGGAACTAAAGAGGAATAAGAGGAGCAAAAGAGTGGGTATTCGAGCGGATAATGCGGTGGCACACCGACCTTCTCCTGTCTCGTATGGATACTCGTGTTTCTCTCTATACACACTGTACGAGCTATTCACGAACGATATGAAACTCCCACACCTCGCTCGCTATTTATCTTTCCATACGAATATCTCCCGACGATCTCTGTGTCCTCCCGGTGAAAATATGCTAGTTAAAAAAAAAAGTTTTAACTTTTTTTTAAGCTACCGGGTACGCGGGCGCCCCGCTGGACAATGGACGAAATAATTTCGACCGGTTTTTCATATGGTTTCGTATTCAGTTCGGTTCTGATGGTCTAATCAATTTGTGTTACAATATCGCTTTGTTAATCTTTCCTTAACTTTTATGGAATTGCGGAAAATTCTTATGGTGTTTCACAGAAAGAAAGGGAAAGATAAACAAAACAGCGTATTTGATGGAATTTGAGAAACTTTTTTCTTCATATTTTCACGACGCCGCAAACTTTATGAATTTTGCAATTTTTCCAATTTTTTTTATTCTTTAAACCCAAGTTTTCCAAAAACTATTCCTAGCAGCCGATACGGTAAGACAAATCGTTGCCATCCATTGGATTTAACCAACAGTTACGTCACTGCAGAATCGTATCTGGCACTTGGTTTTTTTGAACGCAATTTCGCTATTTTTAGAAATTAGTGGCGATGAAAAAAAAAAAGACAGAAAAAGGAAAATCTCGAAGAAAAAATTATCGGCGAGTCATGTGCCTCACCGTTTATTTGGCCATTTACCGGCCACTCGCTGGCGTAGTACATTCCCGCGCGGCGATCGTCCTTCTTCGTGTCTATCGATCAATCGGGCCACTCTTCGTAGTCTCCAGCGCTACGTCGGCCACGCGTACACACCGTGTTTTATCTCCTCGATAAAATCAATCAATTTTTATCAGCGACAAAGTAAAGTCAAGCGGGGTCGAAATTTAAAAAAGAAAGAGAAGTAAACAAATTCCGATAAAATATTCTTATGGACCAAGAACCTCGATAAAACAGCGAGTAATTACGTCGATGACGCAACTCCGTGATGGCAGTTTTCCCATGGAAAAAATTACCCCCCCACTTTTTCCTGACTTTTCCCTGACGAATAAAAAATGTTCCCTAACCAAAGTTGTAACGACTTGTATTTAAAAAAATTAACGCTGCAAATGGAAATGCCTAATTATTGTATTAATGTGTAAAACAGTTTTTTTTTTGTTTTCAAAATGTTCTCATTTTTTGTTGTTGTTTTTTCAAGGCTTCCTTTATGTACCTTATATTTATTTATATTTTTATCTTTTTCGCTGACCAATTTTGAAATTCCCTGACTTTTCTCTGTTTTGCCTGACAGCGGCCACCATGAACTCAAGTTAAATCCCATCCGATTCATCCTCGCGCGTTTTGCCCGGGCGAAAACTCCTATCGAGCGGGCTCTATAAACAGCCGTTTTATGGACGAGCGGTAGATAGGTACGTAAATAGAGAGATGGAAGAACGATTAGAGGGGAAATCATTAACCGAACCCGTTAATTCGCCGGCTAAAGCGATATCGACGATAATGGACTGAGAGGAGCGACGCGAGCGACCGCGAGCCGAGTACGTACGTTTCGAACGTGACCGAGAGTCTCGCCCGGTGCCTCGCCACGATAATAACCCGAGTCCCGAGCCCGCTGCGGTGCCGGAGTCATTTATTTATCGCGTCGAAACTCCGTCGTTCGTGGCGTCGTGCGAACGTATCGACGATTGGTTATGAATTACGAGCGGGGAGAAAAAAATACGAATGGCCAAGGAGAAAACGAGAAAATGAGAGAGGTAACGAAAAAGTGGAAAAATAAAAAATGAAGTGCCTGTGTTTATGAGGCGGCGCATGCGCAGACGACGAACGATACGGTACGGCGAAGAATTTTAAAAAATTTGGATCGCTATCGACGAATTCAAATTAATTTTTTTAAGCTACTTTTTTTGTCGGAGAAAATATTTATATCGGATAAAATTTTTTTAATTCTCAGTATAATTCTATACAATACTCGTTGAGAAGATAAAAAAAATAAATTCAAATTCTATAATTTTCTTTTATCGTTTTTTCGAATGGCGAAAAGCAATCGTACAACGATAATGAAAAATATTTTGACGCGAGCGATATTCGTTTTCGTTTTTTTTATACCATTATTTTCGGAAAGATTTTTTTTAAATATTCAAATGTCATCGAATAAATTAAACGTGGGGCAAAGAATTGATAGAGTTTTCATTGTACGCAGTGTGCGTTGAATGCTTCGACGAAATAACGTTTGAGTATAAAGGAATTTATGGGGCGAGTATAGAAATGTGATATTACCGCGATTTCCGATAACTCGACGAGAGGGAGAGGGAACGAGGGAGACATCGATCCGATGGACACTCGTGGGGCCTCCTCGACAGAGGCAATATTAATAATGCGAATCTATCAGCGGCACGAGAATATCGTCCGATAAATCGATCTCGCAGCGGAGAGCATCGCACGGGCTCGCCGATGAATCACTTCGCATTGTGCCCTACCGTTTCGCAATCGGCTTTATATACTGTGTGCCGAAGCGATTTTTCAGTTCTTCCAAGAATCTGCTCCGCAGTAAGTAACAGACCTGTACCGCCGCCAAAAAAAATCCATTCTAAGAAAAAAAATAATAGTAAAAGATGTCGAAAATATTGAAGGGTACTGCAGTAGTCTCTCAATTCCTACCATGGGTGCCTGTTGCACGAGCCTGGACTGAGGGTCACGAGAAAAATTTGTAATTTGTAATTTGTAATTTGTAATTTGTAATTTGTAATTTGTAATTTGTAATTTGTAATTTGTAATTTGTAATTTGTAATTTGTAATTTGTAATTTGTAATTTGTAATTTGTAATTTGTAATTTGTAATTTGTAATTTGTAATTTGTAATTTGTAATTTGTAATTTGTAATTTGTAATTTGTAATTTGTAATTTGTAATTTGTAATTTGTAATTTGTAATTTGTAATTTGTAATTTGTAATTTGTAATTTGTAATTTGTAATTTGTAATTTGTAATTTGTAATTTGTAATTTGTAATTTGTAATTTGTAATTTGTAATTTGTAATTTGTAATTTGTAATTTGTAATTTGTAATTTGTAATTTGTAATTTGTAATTTGTAATTTGTAATTTGTAATTTGTAATTTGTAATTTGTAATTTGTAATTTGTAATTTGTAATTTGTAATTTGTAATTTGTAATTTGTAATTTGTAATTTGTAATTTGTAATTTGTAATTTGTAATTTGTAATTTGTAATTTGTAATTTGTAATTTGTAATTTGTAATTTGAAATTTGTATTGAGTCGGAAATGCCAGACCATTGTGTTGAGATGTTGAAAATTCCATTCGCGAAATCCTCGCGTGTCCCGCAATGAGCCGAGTTGACGAAAGTTTGAGCTTCATTCCTGGCAGAAAGCGAGGTGTCTATCTGGGAGTAGTCTCGTTTTCTCCAAACCGCGCGATAACCATTCATCTCACCGAGCGACACGTACACGTATAGTTCGAGGGCCACAGTGACTCCGGGAGTGGCGAAGCCTTTCTGCCACAAAACCCGTGCATTTTCCACGCAAGTATTTCGTAAAATCAGCGGATGAATCTTCGAGGTAATGCATGTTCCGTATTACGCGGTAATTGGAGCACCGTCGCTGGCTCTGCATCGAGTTGCGCTGTTTTTCTTTATTTTTTATTTTTTTTGCACACCTGCGAATATGGCTTACAGTTTTGCTCCAACCAGCGCATACAGTACTAAACCGCGCGCGGAAAGGGAATGGAATGGATTTTCAGTGCGCATAGAATTTTTCCGCTCGGGGCAAATATCAGGGACAAATAACCGATCCCGTTTGTCTGCGTTACACTGCACATCGAGCAGCGCGCCTATTCACCCTAAAGGTACTTTTGCCGAACAAATCGAAATTTACGAACGACCTTTTCACCAATTCGCGACAGAGCATTCGTTCCCGTATATCTTGTACATGCTGCTATATATAAATATATATACACGTATATATGTACGCACGATATATGGAGCTCTCCGTACCAACTCACAAGTGCCCTCGGCCGCTTTCGGTCCGTGGTTTTTTTATCCCATTATTTTCGACTCTAAGATCCACGAGGATTTATTGTCAATCGTTGTTTGTTCAATTTTACTTCCGAAAAAATTATCCAAGTTTGGGAGAATTTTTTCAGATTTTAATAAGCGCGTTTAACTGTTTAATTAAATAACAATGTAATAATAATTTAATGTAAATCACTGGGTGCATTCGGAGTTGCAACAATGAGTCAAAAATCGTAGGCCAAATACGAGAGGTCAAGATTCGACTCCTTCTTCACTTGACATGGTAATGCCCCATATGCATAGAAAATAATATGTATACACACGTATATATGCAGGCAGTAGTATTTTCGTGATGCAAAGTCGAATCTCGTGAATCGTACGCGACCCAATTCCATTCGAAATGATTTACCGTCGTTGATTCGCCCTTTTGTGGCTGCCTATGTGTACAACAGCGATCCGCGGATTTGTACGTTGCAGGTCGTTCATTTAATCTCCAACAACACGTAGGTACAAGTCGAACGTATGAAATTTACTCGGGACTCGTTGAAAGGAAATTTATAACTCGAAATTTTGAGCCCGCTTATCCACCTACGTAACTTATATATAGATATATATACTTGTATATATACATATGTAGGTGTGAGGTACACAGTCCGTTACGTACGGTTAACTTAAAACGCGAATCTCTCGCGCGGGGTGAGTGTTGGCCTTGCTGGCTCGAATCTCGGGTTTGACCCGAATTTTCGTGGATCTTTCGCCCAACGTGCGCCGTGCCGTCGCCAGTGCCCGCGGCCAACAGCTCGTAAACTACGTAATTGCCACTGCAATTCATACTCTTGCTTGTACATACTATATTTATAGATGTATTCGACCTTTCCCGACCTCTGTGGCGCATTGTATTTTTTTATTGTTTTTTTACGTCTGTTGTTCAAGGCGATCCGAAGTATTTTGTACCAAAATTGGCTGCGTGCCGCCGGCGTAGAAATAATTCTAGCCGGTATATTTTACCGATTTGTTTGTTTTTTGTTTTTTTTTTTTTTTTTGCAAAATGACATGTGAAATGTGATGTATAATAAAGAAAATAAAAAATGTTCTATCCCTAAAGTTTCGATGTATTTTCGACAACAGCCGATTAAGTCCGGAGCCAAGTAAAATACATTGCTGGTCGCGAGAAATAGTTATTTGTGTGGCAAGGGCGTAGAAAGGGAGTTCTTGACGAGTGTGAAAATGCCGCACGAGCCGAAGTCGAGTGCGGCATTCACACGAGTCGGTACTCCCTCTTCTACTCCCATGCCATTCTCATAATTTTTCCTAAGAAATTCACGGAAATCACGCTTTTCGTTCCAGTAAAGTGTGCGTAGAAAGGCACTTCTCCGCACTAGTGCTGGAAAAACCACCATATTGGGTTTGTACGCATGCGCGGTATTTTTCCCGCACGCGATACGACAAAGTGCCTTTCCGCGCAAACTTCACAGGAACGGAAAGCGGGATTTTACGCGCGTGTGTTAGGAAAACGTAATTTTTTTTTGAATTTCGTCGGCAATCGAGTTCCTCGTGGGCAGCTTCCGGGTTCGGCCGCACGCGGCGTTAGATCGACGTGCGGATTAGATCGACGACGATACGATTCGCTGTTATCGAGTTTATTTTCATGTTCTTTGTTTTTCTCGAGACAGAAATCTTTTTAGGTGCGAAAGAATTACGACGCAATTCCGCGCCGATCGCAGCACGAGAATCAGCGATATAAAGCGCGTCTCGCGCGATCGCCTCTCCCACCTCGCTGCCCGCTTCTTTAGCGTCTGCGATCCTCTCCAAAATAAAACTGGACGAGGCGCGCCGACACCGTCGCCGCTCCCCACCCCGCGCCGTAGGCCGACCGAACGGCTTTTCTTCGCCATTCGAACCGCAGACGACGATGCGATTGTTCGCGGCGAATAAACGATACAAGGGTCCACTCATCGAGTCGCTGCTTGTTTACACACGATTCTATCTCGTCCTCACTTACCTAGAATTCGTTACTGGCCGATGTTCATTCCCCTCGGCGAGTCCACCCGAAGCCTTCGCGCTCGATCTTTTCGTTATTTATTGTTGTTGATATTATTGTTATTATTATTATTATTATCCCCTCTTTACTACCATCGTTTTTGTCCAGCGGCGTTCACTCGGGTTCACCAGTGGCACTCAAACTTTTTGCTTTTTAAATTAAATGCCCGCGAAAAAGAAACAAAGAGAAAAAGAAATTTTTTATAAACAAAGTATCTTACACGAATTTTGAGCTGCGAGCCGACGATTTTGAGCTGTGGCTAAATTCTTTGAGCACTGCTTATTTAAAAAATATTTAAAAATGTGGGAATCTTTTTGGTTTAGTTTTTACTATCGCGATCGTTTTCTCAACTTGTTGCGATTCGATCCGAACAAAATTTTTCGGGAGCGAAATGAAATTGATCGACTGAGAATTTATGCAGAATCGACGAGCGTGCACGTGGATTTACAGTTGAGGTCTTGTCCGTCGTTCGACGAGATTAATCGGAACGAGGTAAAATAGCGAGCAGCAGCAGCATCAGCATCAGTTTGTAAGAGCCGACGGAGAACTGCGTGGCCGTTGCCGATGCGATGCGACACCACCGGCGGTCGCAACGAAACTGAATTCCAGTCGGACGAGCTCCGGGGCTCTCTGGAAACAGCTGCTCGGAGGCGCGCTGTCCCAGCACACGTTTCGTGTATCCCATATATATATCTATACCCGTAAATGCATACATTGTGAGTAGCGCCAAGCCGTGACCGTAACATCAGCGAACCGCTCGTCCGCAAGTCCGGCAAGTTCATATCTCATCGGAGGAGCATAAAATAAAAATTTTTATCTTCCAACTGCGAATTGAATTTGCACACTGCTTCGTCATTGTCTTTGT
Source organism: Stenichneumon culpator (assembly GCA_964017025.1). Taxonomy (NCBI): domain Eukaryota; kingdom Metazoa; phylum Arthropoda; class Insecta; order Hymenoptera; family Ichneumonidae; genus Stenichneumon; species Stenichneumon culpator. The sequence goes on along the minus strand of OZ024779.1, from coordinate 9,143,814 downwards.
TTGATCGTGAAAATCGCAATGTCCGAGAAAGTACGTTGATAAGACATTATTTTCTTCAGTAGAAAGTTTCCGATTGATAGCTCGAGGTTTGTTTAACCTCGATTCAAACTTAAGCACGAATCTAGGTTAAACTTATGCTCGAACTTTGGGCTAAAGTTGAATACAAACTTTAGGTTAAACTTAAGGACAAAATTGAGGTTGCCAGTTAAGTGTGCCAGTTAAGGGGTTGACCAAAGTCTCAAAGCCTTCTATTCCATAAAAGTAGTGTACAGGGTTATAAATTGTTCGGTAATTTGCACGGGGCGGCAAACGATTCTTCGGGTACCTGACAATTTGCCCAAAATCCTGGAATTCATAGTCACTGTATATGCACCACGTTAATGTACTTTTCAGATGATAATCGTGATAATCCTTCGTTTGTAAATAAAAAAAGGTTACCAGAGTGCTTCTGATAGGAGAGTGGAGGGGGTCGCATGTGTGCGGACGTTAGGCATGCACAGTGCATCGCGACGTAGGATTTTATGATTCGCCCTCATCCTTGTGTGCCCCACCGAATGCAATAACAACTTTTACGACGTCGGTTAATATTAAAATTATTTCCCTCTGCGCGTTCCGCTGCGCAGCGTTGCTAATAGTAAAATCCTCGAGACCCGCAGATTATTATCGTACCGCTACTATAACGAGCCTCGTAGTGTTACGGGCTACGGATTATACCCTTTATTCCGCACGAGCAGCGAATAGAACGAGCCGAAGCAAACCCGTACAATTCGAGGTTTGAAATCGCTGTGTTATTGTGCATGTATCTCTTACCTTACCGTGTATCGCCTCGTCTACCCGGAGTGTACCCAATTTCTCACGATACTGATATACCTGGCCGAACTGCAAAAAGTACGTTTCCACCGCACCTGCCGTCCAGTCCGGACCGTATACGGGGTGTCTGAAAAAGAGAGGACAAAAAAATTCAACGCGTTATTGGCGATTAAAAAATTATAGAAATTTTTATCCGCAAAAGTTTGTACGGCGTATAGTTTGCAAGTCGCGAGGGGGTCGAAGCTCGGGCCAATGGGGGTCCGGCGCCGGGCGGCGCCGGGTAGCGCCACGGCCGACCGAGCGATCCTACTGGCTGACACCTTCGCACGCTCGTTTCTTGAAAAGTATCGACTAAAAAAAAATATATCAAAGGAAAAGTTTGTTCGATTATCAGCGTATATACGATGATAGGTTTTTACACGGCAAAAAAAGTTCGACACCCTGTACAGTTACAGTCTGCATAATAATAGTGTAAGGAAACCGCGGGAGATCTGCAGAGAGACACCCGTAGCCGCTCGAGAGCGCTCGGGCCGTCCGAGGGATTATTATTCCGCGGATTGGCCGGGTCTCACCGTCGTTGGGCGGCAGAGTATCCAGTACCGCCCGGACCACACTCTCTCGGCCAAGAGGGCTCTAACGAGGCCGATTATTCCGGGCGATTTAAAGGAAAGTTCGAATGCAGGCCCGAGGCCCCGCTTCATTCCATTCTCTCTAGCGCTACTTTATATATATATATATATATATATATATATATATATATTACGTTAGTCTTTCGCTTTAGGAACCCAAACTACAGAGGGTCGAGAACGTCCACTGGGCTTAATGGCTGGTAGATAAGAACAACGGGTCCCTTTCGAATAACTATCTCTGCCTCGCCAACTTTTGAGAGGAAGTCCTCGGTTCTCCAGCGGATATCTACAGATATATACGTATGGTTGGCCAATCTGCATATATAAGCACAGTGTAGAATACTCTGTGCGCCGGACCGGAGATGGAAATCTGCGTAGTGCGTAAAACTTCGCACCGGAATTCACGGAAGAAAATGAAATCGAGAGAAATTCTCGGGGTCGGTAACCCTTTATTCTATCCGAAAAGTATCGATGTAAAAATTCTTGGCGCTAAAGGATCGTTTGAATGATCGTTCGATCGGCAAAGGAAAACATTTCAGTGGGACTGTAAATCGAACACTGAAAGAAAAAAAAATAATCATGAAAACAAACCATTCTCTTACCGGAAAATAAAATTTCGAGGAATGTCCGTCCCCAAGGTCATTGAACCTCTCCGTGATTGTAGGGTTATTCGAAACACCCTCTCGCCAGCCTGTCCCGCACTCAGTCGGTAATAAAAACTGCAATGCTATTGTTTCCAGGGTGCTGACAACTTTATTGTCTAAAGGAAACAGAATGCTAGTACTCAATTCTACAGTGGGCTCCTATTTCCTTCGAACCCTAAAGTTTCAGGTGCCTTGAAAAACTAGCATTACAATTTTTATTATCGACGGCGGCATTTGGCGGCATTTCACATGTCCTTAAGGGCATCAAAGTTTTCAAAGGAATTCATATGCCCTTAAGGCTATGTGAAAATGTGCGAATAAAAATTGTAATAGAACCATAATAGAATGCCATTTCGTCTATAAATTCTACAGTGGGTTTCTTTTTTCCTCCGAACGCTAAAGTTTCAGTACCCTCAAAATATATATATATATATATATATATATAATATAGCATTGCAGTTTCCATTATCGACCGTGGCATTTCACATGCCCTTAAGTGCAGACATTCTCGCCCGTGATTTCACTTATCTCGACCCATAGGAATTTCCGGGGGCGCGCGAAGTGTTAAGTAATTGTACAGATCCTACGAGTGTGCGAGGTTAGGTTTACATAGGAGGATAATAAGAACCGAGTCGCACACGCGCCGCTCGCTTGTACGCGCATCCGGTTGTGCGTGTGTACGATTGAGATGATCTGTGCGCGCGACTCGTCGATTGGAAGAAGGCAGAACATAGAAGCGCCCAGCGACGACTGCAGGTTATGGGTTTGAAGCCCTCGAGTGTTTTCACTCTCTAGTACTTCGAACGGCTGTCGCGTATCTCTCGACAGCTCTTTGTGTACTCGCACGTTCTCACCGGAGCTACTGGACCGAGTGAGAACACGGACAGCGTTCACACAACACGCTTATGCGCGGACGGCGTGAAGTCCGACGATTGCATGAACAATCGTCGACACGCGCAATATCACTTATGAGTGAATTGACCCCTCAACGAGCCTATATGTCGATTTATTATAGAAAATTCAAGAGCCCGGACAATTACGGCCGGCAGAAGCAGCAGCGTACAACAATGGGAAGATCACGCGGAGTGGCGGCCGCAGACGGTATCACGCTTGCACTTGTAGTACCCTGTAAGCTGTATGTGACATATCGTTCAGGCGGTCAATGGTTCGGTACAATTTGTAGTATCGACGACAATAACGCTACCCGCTGACAATAATCATTATAATGGGGAAGACGCACTTATTGACGGAATGGAAATTGACGAGTAGGTTCGTAAATTAATTTTTTTAAATTGTCCCTGATGTCGTTCGAGATTCTTAGTTGCGACACTGGAGCGGAGAGTGTCGTGTTGCGTACGTGGGACATTTTTTATTGAACTTGTTATTCCCAGTGCTGGGAGCACTAAAAAGTTATTCTATTTCATATCAGCCAATGTCGAGTGTAGCTATGTACAGTATCTGTAAGATTATTCTATCTGAATGGATACTATGTAAAATCCAAAGATAAGTGACGGTATAAAAGTCTTGGCAATTTGTAAAAGATTTTTACCCATTATTATTATTATTATTATTATTATTATTATTATTATTATTATTATTATTATTATTATTATTATTATTATTATTATTATTATTATTATTATTATTATTATTATTATTATTATTATTATTATTATTATTATTATTATTATTATTATTATTATTATTATTATTATTATTATTATTATTATTATTATTATTATTATTATTATTATTATTATTATTATTATTATTATTATTATTATTATTATTCGGTCCACCAAGCTTCGAGTTGCTATGAACTCCTTTTGCCGGCCGGAAGGGACATTTTTACATTTCCCGGTGACCACCCTGTCTGAAGATGTTATCGGAGTTTGGTATTTCATTGACCTGTTCAGGGGACACAGTACTTTAAAGGTAGTAGAGAAGACACACTAAGACGCTTCGAATACCTACAAAAAATCCTTAAAAGAACAATAAAAAAATATCCAAAACATCGGTTTTCTCAAATGTTCTTCAAAGTCGTCTTTTACATTCGAAAGCGATATTTCTGCGCACAAAAATAATTTGATTGCAACTGCGATATCAAAACTCGAGTTCTGCAGAAAAGCAAAAAAAAAACAAACTTTTTTCACATTTCCATGGTAAACCAAAAGAATTTCTCTGAATTCGCGTCATGGTCCACGATTCGAGCTCTGAGAGTGTGTCCGGTGTCCTGGCGACACGTTCATCGAGATCCATTCCCATTCTGGTGTCCCGTAACGTCTCGCAAAAGTTTCTTCGGCGCGATATCGCGAGTACGAGTGAAAAGAGAAGCCGTGGACAGAAAAGGTTAGGTATACGAGTACAAAGAGGACGAAGAGGCGCAGCGAGAAGGCGAAGAAAGGTGCACACACAACGTGTCCCATCCACGGTTGGAGCCCGTACCGTATAGTGGAAATATTTTACCGGGAAGTATGTCAAGCGGTACGGTTTCTCCGGTGGTAGTCTCCCTGTGTGTGACACGACGCAGCCAAGAGGCTGGCTGTGTCATGCATAATGCAGACGTCGCTGCCGGACAGAGCTGATAAAAGTCTCAGCATCCCCGCGAGAACGGTGCCTCTTCGGCGATCTCGATTCTCTTCCTATCATCCCGCGAGAATGATGGGCTTCTCGCGTGGGAAAAACGTCGATCTTATCTATCTATATTTTTATCTCGCATTCTTCTCATGCGTGCTTTATTTCCCTGTTTTTTCTGTTCCGATGAAATTTTTCATCACTAAATCCGATACACCGCAGCGGATAGCGGGGCAAAACGGACTATTCGGCATAAACGAAATAACTCCTCAAGTGGCGGAGACCATTTTGACCCGCTTGCTCTATATATACTTTTGGAAACATTATAATTGAACGCCGATATAAGTTCCATGTTAAGTGTAAACTTATGTTTGGCCTTGAGAAATCAATGTTGACTTTATTATTATTATTATTATTATTTACTTTGAGAGATCAATTCTGACTCAAGAAATCCAATTTGCCGTTTGGAGATCGAGTTTGAGGTTAAGAAAAATCAATGTCGAAACTAAGGAAATCATGAGCATCGGGTTTACATAAAAAAAAAAGTTTCTCGAGTGAATTATCAGTGTGGGAACGATTTCACCTGACTGGTCAACAAGGGCTATTAGTCCGATCGCGATAAAAAAATTAATAAGATTCTAACGGGGATTTTGATTTATGACTGTCGAGAAAAGATTAACTCGTCGCATCAACTACGTACGGCCGTGTGTGTATTCTTGTCCTATCCTTCTCCTCCTCTTCGTTTTCTTCTCATTATTGTTCTTCGTCTTTCTCGTCGAGACATATTCGCGGCTGTGCATATCCCGGATGGAACCATTACCGTTAAGAACAACGACGAAGACGCAACGGGAGACGATAGTTACGACCACGCGCCCCCTATAACAGAGCCCACGCGACACCCATTAGATATAATGTTTCCCTTCAAACAGTCGGCGAGAGATTTATCTACTCGTCGCGAGACCATAAGACATCTATTCGGAATGCGCATGTGCGGTGGGAAGAGATTGACAAATTGTTAATGAACAATTTATATATTCAGGCGCTGTAACTTCGAATCAGGCAATTCATGTCCCAAACTGATTTTTTTTTCCATAATACACTAGACTAGATTTATAAAGTATCCTGTCACTCCGTGAAATTGTTTCACACTTCATTCGTCGAACTTCACGGCACGTCGGTACATCAAAAATCAAAATTTACAACCGTTATTTGTTTAATCATGCCGACGAGAGAATTCGACGATGGCACGCGTTCGACGTTGAAAGTACGTAAGGGGACTAGAATCGCCGATTTCTTGAGCGAATTGAGTTTACTCGAGTAGTAAACTCAAACTCAAGTTGTACTTAAAGCGATCTGTTCCGTTCGTTCGACGATCCGGAAACATCTGAAATTCGTAACTTAGACGATTTCTTAAAATGGAAAAAAAAGAAATAAAACATCGTGGGTGCAAGTATTTCTAGTCCCCTTAAGATTACGTTGCGAATACACAGTATTTACAAAAGGATTTAAAATCTTAGAGCGGAAATATATTACTCAAAAAAAATTTCACAATCACACACGAAGAACAGACGGTTTCTGCTTACAATTTTTTTTTTTACAAAAGCTAAACGATCGACCGCGAGCGATGAAACAGATACTCAGTATTAAGATGGTAAAAAAACTACGATTTTTTTTTTTTTGTTATTTTTCGCTTACCAGATTAAGTATCAAATTTTGTATCGCGCTTCGTTGTGCCCGCGTAAATATTTAGAACGGATTTTTATATTATAGTATGTACAGTAAATAAGGTAGGGCCGAAGGCGACACACCTAAATGGAGTAAAACGTATGAAGTATGTAAAAAAAATAATAATAAAATAAAAAAAATAAATAATAAAAAATAGTATAAAGATCGTGATAATAATTTTCGGTGGATAAGGGACGATTCGTAGTTTTGGCACACAGCGGTCGTGCGGCGCGTGTTATTTTGTATTCGGCTCGATCGAGGAGGGGCCTCAGCGGAGGTAATAAAAATTCAAAGCTACATTTACTGAACTGCAATTGTAATTTCGTGCATCTGGTAGAGCCGGGATTTGAGAGTTCGTTACAAAAAAAAAGTTGTTGACGCAAGCAGTCCACAAATAAATCCAATAGAAAATGCCTCCTCCAGCGCGAAGAACATTGCAGAAGAGGTCGAACGAAGAAACGGCTGGATAACGATGTTGCAATTCCTAGCCATCTCTCGTTAACCCTCCGAAGCAAACGTTTTTCATTTTACGCGATTTATCCAATGACGTATTGGAAAAGCCGCTTCGAAGGGTTAATCGTCTAATATTTGCGCAATAGGATTAACATCAGTCATGGCGATTACGAATTCAGTCAAGGTTCGTCTACAATTGCTCTACAATGTCATGATCATTTGCAACGGGCTTCCTAGCGATATCCTTCTGCGAGTGTTTGGTTCTCTGAAGCTCCTTGGCGAAGTAAGTTATCGTCTTCTTCAGACCCTCGTCCAGCGGAACTTTTGGCTCCCAATTTAAGTACTTCTTGGCGCGGCTTATGTCCGGTCTTCTTCTCTGCGGATCGTCCTCCACCGCGGCTAATTCTATTATCTTGCTCGTACCGCCCACAAGATCTTTGATTATTCTCGCGAATTCTGCAAATGAATATTTTTTTTAATGATATAATTTTTATAAATTATATAATTTATAAAAAAACAAAACTTACGATATCGACAAAAAGGAAAAATGTATATAATTTATATAATTCATACGTTTCTAAGGAAGGAAACTTTCGATATCGGGTTTATTTGTACCGCAACGTAAATTAAGTTTTCATTGTTCTCACCCTCGATAGTTTGTTCGACTGGATTTCCTATATTTATAGGCATCGTATAATTCGAAGCCATCAGCGACACCAGTCCGTCAACGAGATCCGAAACATACTGAAACGATCTCGTCTGCCGTCCGTTGCCGTAGATCGTTATCGAATCGTTCTGCAGGGCTTGGAGTATAAAATTCGATACGACCCGACCGTCATTCATGTGCATCCGCGGTCCAAACGTATTGAATATCCTTGCCACGCGAACCTCGACTCCTTCCTGTCTCATGTAAGCGTAGCTCAGAGTCTCAGCGACCCGCTTTCCCTCGTCGTAACAGGCACGGGGACCTGAAATATCGAACGATCATTTAATCCTTCGATCACATCTTTAATTATTTAAAACATTTTACTGCGTAAAACTGTTCCAAAAGTATTCAATAGTTATTACTTTCGACTATCGTACGATATATCGCTACTATATATTGTTACATATATTACATATATATATATTGGAGGCAAATTTCATCGTATACAAGTTCACTCTCTATTTGAGTCCTACTCTACGAAGAACTATTCGTATCAACTCATTTCCCAAATTTCTTTTCTGTAAATATTATTATTATTTATTATCGGTCGTTTTTCTCATTGTTGAGATTTTCTATTTTTCTTTAATCTTGAATACACTGTACTGAATACAACCATATTTTCTCCCTTTTGTTTATATTTTCTTTGCAAATGGCTTGTCCCGCAAATAAAATAAATAAATAAATAAATAAATAAACGAAAGAATCACAGAATAGAATCTACAAACTTTCTAGTCGTAATCTAAGGAAAGGAAAAAAAACCTTCCAAATACCAAAGAAAATCTGAGGTTGAAGGACACAGTTCAATGGCCCTTTGCCATAGTGTATAATTATCATTAGGTATAAAACTAGTATAAGAGGATAACTTCATAAATGTATACCATTAGCAATCAATTTATTTTGCTACTACTAAATAAATAAGAATAAAATACTCGCCAATGGGATTAACGTGACCCCAGTAGGTCTCCGTCTGCGGATGTTCGTTGGGATCGCCGTAAATTTCGGAGCTACTGGCGATGAGGACTCTGGCTCCGACGCGTTTCGCGAGGCCGAGCATATTAATGGTTCCGAGAGTGTTGGTCTTGAGGGTCTTCACGGGATTGAGCATGTAGTGCGGCGGACTGGCAGGGCTGGCGAGATGATAAATCTCATCCACCTCGAGATAAAGAGGCCTGACGATGTCGTGATGAACCATCTCAAAATTTTCGTGACCGACCCAATGCTCCACATTTCTCTTTCTGCCGGTGAAAAAATTGTCAACCACGATGACCTCGTGCCCAGCGAGCATCAGACGGTCCACCAGATGGGAACCCACGAAACCTGCTCCACCGGTGACCAAAATTCTTCTTCTGTTTTTGTAGTTCAAAAATTTAACTGTGGGAAAATTCTTGGGTATTCTGTTGTCGATCTTGGCCTCGATATGACGAAGCTTATCCTCCAACTCCTGAATCCTGCTCTTGGCCTCGCGCAGGTCGTTTATAGCCACATCCGGTGGATCCACGTAATCCTCTTTCTCCTCGCCCTCGACGTTGTTCTCAGCATTGACCGTGTACTTGAACTTGTGCTTCTCCTGGCGTCCCGGCAAGTATGCCTGGACATCCTCGATGTTCACTAGACTCTGGTAAAAACCCAATACTGAAAAGAAAAAAGAATCCGAATTTTATCAAAAAATTATGAAATTTGAAAAATAAATGTTTAAAAAATGTTTACTCACTGAGAACGACGCAGATGATGAGAAATGCAATTTGTTTCATCTTTCGGTGGGTAAGTGGCATTCTCTCTACCACTGTTCACAGGTTTGTCTCCACTCCCAATAATTCAGACATTCTCTCAAAAAAATGTTTCCTTCCTCTTTTTTTATTCTTCCGGCCTTTCACGCTCGTTCAATTTATCGCCTCTCGATACCCGGTGGTCGGACGGTGGCGAAGGGAGCGCGGGGGGAGAGGATAAATGATCGAATATTCAAGGTGAAACAACTGGTTGGAAAGCGAACAGGCAAAAAAAAATTCGAGGATAACATAACACGCGTTTTGTCGCGCGACGTGCCCACAGACAATATCCAAACATCTGTTTCATATTTTTTTTTTCAACCAAAAAGAATTGTTAGATAATACTTGTGAGTTAGAATTTCGAAAATCCATTCGTCAACCGCGAAGATTTGAGGCCGAAAAGAAGAATTTGTCACATTTGTCGGAGAACTTATTCGTTGCCTTGTTCGTTTTCGAGTTTTGTTTTTGTTGTGGTTTTTTCTAATTACGACGAAACGCGAACTCTCGCTCTTCGATTTTTCTCCGACAACGAGTAACCCCCACTCCGCCGCTTTGATCTCGTTTCGTTGTTAATCATTCGATGCTGTTTTGGAATCCGTGATGGGTTAATTGTCGGCAGAGATCCAGTCGGAGTTCTTGCAGATTGTACGAGCCAGGATTTACACAATGTTACACGCGATCGACAGCTTGCGACAGCTCATCGCTGACTGGCCAGAATGAGTGTTATTCTATGTTTTTTGTTATACGACACGTTTTTTTTTTGTTTTCATTGTTACGCCCATGCATGACATCGGCGATGCTAGCGCTCTCCGAGCGACACTCGCGGAGAGCCGGGTTGATAAATAATGTATGTACTTGCGATGTTTGAAATTATTATAAACATTGCGACAAATCGGACAGTATATCACGAGCGGTTTCAAGATTAACTGACAGTTTCTGGAAACTCGCGGGCTGCAAATCGTTCTGCTGTTAGCGATACGAGGCTGTGAGTAACTGGTAAAGTAACCGCAGCGATTGACAATATTTTACAGGCGGTAATGTTAATTTTAATAACTGCTCAAGTGGCAATTTGTCAGATGTTAGGAAAAACTTGCCCGTTGGTTTATACTTATGACGTTATGACCTCCAAAATGTTATCCGCAAGTTGACCATGTCCGGAAATTGACTTTAGGACTTTGAGATAAAATTTTGACGATCATTAGTAAACCAACGGACAAATTTTTCGTAACATCTGAAAAATTGTGCGTAAAGGACACGTAAAGTATGATAAGACCGACGTGCCATGTGCCGGGTATTTATAGTACATTTGGCTGTAAAGCGCCACTTTAGCCATTCTCGGCAGGCGCAAAAAGTAGCACTTTTCATGCGTGAGATACAAAAAAAAATGTTGGATTAATGATAAAAGTGCCAAGGCTGATCGTCGACTCAGGCCCATGATACGTCGGATACGATTTAATTCAATATTCGTCTATATGAAACTCGATTGATGTATCGTCGATTGACGAATTATTGATCATTTATCGCGAGCCATTTATTATTGTATTCGTAAAGGCGGTGGAGCTTATATACCGAGCTTCGTGCATCTGCCCGTCGCAGATCGCGCACGCCTCTAGCGTTGACAAATCGCACTCTCGTACCCCGTACCGAAACCACGTAGTCTGTACTCTGCTACCCCCTATTTAAGCCAGCGAAACGACCAGTGGCCAGTACAAAGGAAGCGTTTAAAGTGATTTTTTCTACAGACACGGTGGCAGTGGCGATCCCTAAACATGGCAGACGTCATCGATTGCAATTTTCCTGTATGGGGATTGTTACCCAAAAAAGAAACCGGCGTTAATCAGTTCCTCATAAAGTATCCGGAGTACGATGGACGTGGTACCGTTATCGCGATTCTTGATTCGGGTGTCGATCCTGGAGCTCCTGGATTACAGGTAAAAAAAAAGGATCGATGCAAATGAAAATAAATAATATCGACCAACCTCGCATTTCTCGCGAACATACTTTTTTTCATTCTATCTCGATTGTTCGTTCGTTGCGATGAAGGGTTCTTTAAAATTCTTACTTAAAATTTTCGACTTTTGCTCACTTTTTGTCAACCATCGTTTTGCACGATGACTGTCAAATTTTCGGTCTCTCGGATTCGCGCTTCAGCCGGTCGATTCGTAGAATCGTTGAGATGCACGAACTGAGATTTTACTCCGAAATAAAAAATAAGTGTGAATCTTTTTTTTTTTTTTTTCATGAATGTGTATTATATCTGGCTTTGCTTTTGCGAAGGTGACGTCGGACGGAAAGCCTAAAATCATAGGGCGCTTTGACTGCAGCGGAGCAGGAGACGTGGACACCAGCACTGTAGTGCAGGCCGACGAAGGATACATCACTGGACTGACTGGCCGGAAACTCAAGGTATCTCAAATTTTGCATGGCTAGTTGCATCTTGTAAATATTATTATTTTTTTATATTTACAATTCATCGACTCCGATTAATCTGAAACAGTTCAAAATGTTTATTGCCGAAACATTTAAACATTTGATTTATAATTACGTACATTTTTTTCTATGATGTAAGTAAATTTAGTTGAATTAAAAAAAGAAACCATTATTTTTAGTGTATAATGACAAAACTAAAAAAAAAAAAAAATATATATGTACTTTTAAAATAAATTTTGATCTAGAATTATTATAGTTGTTTAAGGGTACTTTGGTTTATTGACAAGTGTCTCTTTTGCAATTTCCGCATTAAAGGCGTAACAAAAATTTCGACAATTAATGTAAAAAAATACACAGTAAAAGAAAAGTTATATGAAATCAAATTTCATTGGAGATTTAATTACAAGGTTTCAATTTCAATAACTATTGTAATAATTGTTTAAGTCTACTTTGGTTTACTGACAAATGTCTCCTTCACAATTTCTCATTGAAGGCATCAAAAAAATTCAAAAATGATATCAATAATTATTTGTAAGAAATATACAATAAAAGACAAGTTGAATGGAATCAAATTTCATCGCAGATTTTATTACGAGGTTTTAACTAACCTCGAGGTTAATGAAAATTGATAATTTCGTATGTGAAATTAATTATTGTTAATGAATATTTCATCATTTCAGCTTCCATTCAAGTGGTCAAATCCCTCCGGAGATTATCATATCGGCGTAACTTATCCGTATTCGCTCTATCCGATAAAATTGGCCGAGAAAATAACAGCGGACAGAAAGAAGCGTTTTTGGGACGACGGCCAAAAGACCTGCCTGGCCGAAGCGACCAGGAAGCTGCAGGTAAATTCTGAACTCATGTAGCTATGCCGGGAGCTATGAGGAAGCGTTACTGGAAACATTTACGAAACGAAAAAAAAACTGAAAAACCAAAAAAAAAGAAAACACTTTTATCACACTTTTCCGACGTGTTTTTTTTTTCTGCACGTTCGGGCTTAATTCGTCGCGCAATTTGTCCTTGAGATGGGCGATTAAAAAGTAGAATTCGAAACCGAGTCGTCCAAAGATAGTGTTCTTGTGGGGGGGGGGGGTACGTTGAACCACAACGCTGGGTGTTTTTTCAATTGGGCCAAGTATTTCGGAGCGTGTCGCACTGGTCTGTGGCCCCATGCTATAATTGTCATTGGCAGATTGATGACGGGAGAAGAGTCGCGAAAGATACCGGGCGCCAATTACGCAAGCGAATTGAGGAATCGACGAGAGACACGTTAAAACTGTGCAATAGAATAATTGCGCGAATTCGATTAGGCCCCGAAGATTGCGGTAACGCGGTTTTAACACGTGTTCGCGATTCGCTACTCGCCAGTTGCGATATCGGTATAGTCTATTTCTCGACCGAGAGATTAACGGCCAGTCTCTTGGCGAATAAAAAATATTACCGAGATCGATTTCACTCAACGGGAGGAACTGGATTCGATATTTTTAGCAATAGCAAAATTCGACAACCGCAAAATTCGATAATCAAAAACTTCGACAATCGCTCAATTCGACAATGGGATATAATGCAAGACTGTACAAAAACTCCCATGCTTATTTTTAAAAATATTACCCAAAAAAAATTTCCAATTATTTCTCTAAACCCTGTCGGTGTTTACCAGGAATTCGAGGCGAAAAATCCTCAGCCGACGAGCCCGCAGGAAAAACTGGAGAAGGAAGAGCTGGAGGCGAGGATAGAGGTGCTTACGAATGCCGAGAAGAAGTATCACGACTCTGGTCCAGCGTACGATTGTGTAGTATTTCACGACGGTACGGAATGGCGCGCGATCATAGACACTTCGGAAGAGGGCAATTTGGACGCCGGTGTTTGTCTCGGGGAGTACGCAGTCACCCACGAATACGCTCCTTTGACTCAGGAAGATCAATTGAATATTTCCATCAATATTCACAACGATGGAAACATCCTGGAAATCGTCAGTCTTTGCTGTATGTTAATTTATAAAAAAAAAAAGCTCATCTTATCGGATCTTAACGGACCTTATCACATCTTATCTCAACAGACAAAACACCAGTCTACCTAGGCTAGAAAAACAATTGGAAAAATAATAATCAAGAAAATACTGATAAAACGTTTCCCAAAGATTTAACGAAAATGTGATTTTTTTTTTTTTTTTTTCAGCGAGTCACGGAACTCACGTAGCCTCGATAGCAGCGGCGAATTTTCCGGACAGCAAAGAGCTAAACGGCGTAGCGCCTGGGGCTCAGATAGTATCCCTGACGATCGGTGACGGTAGGATCGATCCTATGGAAACCGGAACTGCCCTTGTTCGCGCAATGATCTGGATAATGCAGCGAAACATAAAGGTTCACGTGATAAACATGAGTTACGGTGAGCACGCGAATTGGACGAATACCGGACGTATAATGGATCTCATGAACGAAGTCGTCGACAAGTACGGAGTGTCGTGGGTCGCGGCTGCTGGAAATCTCGGTCCGGCGTTGTGCACGATCGGCACGCCGCCCGACATAAGCTCTGCCAATATCATCAGCGTCGGGGCTTACGTCTCGCCGGACATGATGGTGGCCGAGTATTCGCTCAGGGAAAAATTGCCGGGGATGCCGTACACTTGGTCGTCGAGAGGTCCGATGATCGACGGTGGCGCGGGAATCACGATCTGTGCACCTGGTGGAGCGATCACAAGCGTGCCTAATTTTACTCTAAGAAAGAGCCAGCTTATGAACGGAACGAGCATGGCGAGCCCTCACGTTGCCGGGGCGGTCGGTGAGTCGGCGAAAGAACGAACATTTTTGTTTCTTTTCCCCGTTAATGCGGATTTTTTATGAACTTCGGTATTCCTGCATTCCAATTTTTTATTTCTACACCATCGTGTCCCTTTACCAGATTTATCGAGCCTTCAATGAATTCATTAATAATTACATTTTTTGTTGTTCCCAATCAGCGGTCCTCATGTCGGGACTCCAAGCGAAGAATGTCCCATACTCGCCGTACAGCATCAAGAGAGCCTTGGAAAATAGTGCTATGTACATAGACAATCTCGATCCATTCGCTCAGGGCTGTGGTCTGCTGCAGGTCGAGCGGGCATTCGAAAATCTCGTCGAGTACAGCGACGCCATCGAGAGGGACGTTAGATTTGCCATTAATTGCGGTGTCAATGCCTGCAAGGGTATACACATGAGATCCGGGGTCATCGATCGTCCGAAGGATTGCACGATCACTATCGAACCGGTGTTTCTCGATACCGAAAATATTGGTACGTCATATAATACTAGTAGTAAAAGAAAATGTTCTTTTACTACTAAAAAAAAGTATAGCATTGTCGATAAATTTATTGACGATGCTATACCATTTTTTTTTTACATCTGCTTATCTTACACAGTAAAATGGGTACCAACGTTTTTTGTCCACAAGCGTTCACAATTCTTTCAATGTCACTTTTCCAAAAATTTCTGTTAATTTTGCGAATATTCTTTGTACAATTAACAACAGAATAATCGTCGTTGTTTGTGGACAAAAAAAGGTTGTTCAATTTACACCTTTTTCACTGTATATACTAAATTTTATACTTAAAGATAGTTATACACTTTGACAGAGGGCCATCGACAGTCCTGCAAACCTTATATAATATTGTAACTAATTTTAACGAACGTGTCATCGAGGCAATAATTTTGATAATCGTAAAACGACATTCGCAGTAAAACATTCATGTTGTTCGACGATCGTTAATATGCGATTTATTTTTTGTAGATCCGCAACGAAAGATCGACTTTAATCTCCGTCTGTCTTTGATAAGCGACATACCTTGGGTCCAATTTCCCGCGCACTTCGAGCTGATGAACATGCCACGTGCGTTCGCCGTTCGGGTCGACGCTGCTAAATTGTCCGAGGGAGCGCACTCCGGAGTAATTCGAGCTTACGACGTGGAGAACGTGGAGAAAGGACCAGTCTTTCGTATACCTATAACCGTGGTTCAACCGCTGACGATACCAAAGACCCTGAACCTACCGGATCTGCACTACAATCACGTTCTCTTTAAGCCCAACACGATAAATCGGCACTTCATTCTCGTTCCCGACGATGCCACATGGGCTGGTAATTTTTAGCCAACAGAATTAATTCATTTTTAATAGTGTTCAATCGGAAAATAATGGACTAATTGGTTTTCTTTTTAGTGTTGCGATTGAAAGGTACCGACAAAGAGAAAACCGGTAGATTCGTTATTCACGCCGTGCAACTGAGGCCGCGACTCGTCTGCAAGACTCTCGAACTCAATAAAATGATAAACGTCACGTCCCAATCGGAAACCGTCCAAGGATTTGCTGTACAGGTATAAAAAATCGTGTCAACAGATACGAAAAGTCTTTTATTTCGATCAAGCAATATATTTCGTTTTCTGCGATAAATATTTGACGATTCAACCGGTTGGAAATAAGATATTTAACTTTTTCTTAAAAATATTGAGTAGTGTCGTTTTTATATGTTTTCTGTACTACTACTATTTAACGGTTTTGTTTTCTTTTCCCAGGGTGGACTGATATTGGAGGTGACGATCGCGAAATATTGGGCGAATTTGGGCGAAATATTCATCGATTACTCGATAGATTTCCACGGTATTCATGTGGTGGATGGCAACATGACGATGCAGTCGGGCGACGGGGTGCACCGTATAGAGTTGCGCAGCACCCTGAGACACGAGGAAGTTGTGCCGAGCATAACTCTAAAATCGGCGGTCCAAGTCTTGCGACCGAACGACTCGAAGATCTCGCCGCTCGGTGCCCGCGACATTATTCCACCGGCCCGACAGATATATGAGCTCCAGTTGACGTATACATTCCACGTGGCGAAAACCACCGAGGTCACGCCAAATGCCGCACTGTTGAGCGATCTTCTTTACGAGAGCGAGTACGAGTCGCAGATGTGGATGATTTACGACAGCAACAAACAACTCATATTCTGCGGCGACGCTTATCCCTCCAAGGTCAGCATCGCGACTCAATCACTCTCTCGAAGAGTCAAATTTCATCGTGAGGATTAACCCTTAGTGTGCATTAGGGTCCATTTTGAACCCAACGTTATGCCGTGTTTTTTCGCCTAACGTCAATTTTAAGCACGCGCGAAATTAAAGTTTAATCAATTCACTGCAAAAAGTGTCTCGACCTTTTTTTTTCCAAAAAGTGCATGTTGTCAAGATTTTGAAGGCCGGAGGTAAAATTGATCCTGTGTACACTTAATCATTCCCTACGGAGGTGTGCACACTACGGGTTAACTTTATGTGGAAAGCTAACTTTAATATTGAATTGTAATTTAAAAAGAAATATATTTTATTTACAGTATACCGTTCACAAGATGGAAAAAGGCGACTACACTCTAAAGATGCACGTAAGACACGAGAAAAAGGATCTGCTCGAGCGTCTGACCGACATGGCCATCCTGCTCAGCCAGAAGCTCAGTTCGCCCATCAATCTCGACGTCTACGCACACCAGTCCCAAGCGATTATCGGAGGAAAAAAAATGGTCACGGCTTCCGTGCCACCGGGTCACATTATTCCCGTTTACATAGCTCCGATCGCCAATGAGAACAAGTTAGTAGTTCAATCTTTCCGCGTTAAATTTTTAAATACACAAAAACAAACATCAATATCGTTTAGCGTAGGCCTTTTTAGAACTACTCGTATACTTTATTATCTTACACATATTTATTTACTGTACGATCAATTGGTTCGTCGTTGACGATAAAAAATCTATTTATTTCTTTTTTTTTTTTATCACAACGCAGCTCAGAATGCAAGTGAGTCACAACGGTACTTTGAGAAAAATTGTTTCCTTAGCAATTGAATCATGCATTTCGTATCATTGCTTTGTCTGTGGTTTCGGCGTTATGTGTTATTTTAGCTTTACGATAAACGCTTTTAGCCATTTTCAATTTATCGCGGTAGCGATTTGATTCTGCGAAGCTGAGTTTTTTGTAAGTCGTAACGAGTGTCGTGGTTTTTTTATACCATTTGTTTGTTTTTAATCGAAATTCATGCCTCGAGGGATCAAGACGATTTCGGCGCGTCGTTGGCACAAACGAAAATTAAAACTTGAAGAATTTTAGTATTTTAACATTTTTCGTACATGATATTTAAAAATTATATTTAAATTATCATTAGTCCAAAACTTTTTTTTCTTCATAGAGAAATCTTGATATTCATAAATTTGAAAGAATAGTACAAAGTCATTTGCGCATAGCTTCCTCTATGGGGAAACCAAAAAACGGTTAACAATCTTTCTCATGGAGAAAGCTATGTGCAAAATTGTAATAAATGAGGAAGCCGGGTCCAAATTACTTTGCACCTTTTTTTATTTCGTAGTCATTCGAACTGTGCGAATCACCGAAGTCCTAATTCCGGGGCGTCTTTTTTTTGTGTTTCACTTTCCGTGTGTTTCGCACCGCATAAAAAAACGATTTTCACATAGCTAGCTTGAAATTCATCGAGTACAAAACATTACGACGTACTCAAAAGTTTTGGTTTTTATCTGCCTTCTTTTTTCCTCCTCGAAGAATATCCAAAGGCGCTACTCTAGGAACTTATCTCCAAGGCGCCGCGACCTTCTGTAAAGACGAGATTGGCAAGAAAGTCGATTGTCACACGTTCAAATACGTACTTTGCGAGCCTGCCAAGAAAGCCAACTCGACGGTTAAACCGGACAAGGAGAAGCTTAGCAAGTGGGACGAATACAAGGATACACTGAGGGACGTCAAGTGTACCTGGCTCGCGAAACTCGGTGAGTTAATCATTTTTTTCCTCTTATCGTTATCGCAATGAATATTACCGGATCGTCAGAAAAAAATTTGATGATTCGACAAAGCCATATTTTCATGCTTCATTGAATAATTTATTTTTCACGGTGTCCATTCAACTTTACAGCGCCATCGATAAGTAAGTCCTACAAGTCGGATCTATGAGACGCTTTTACATCTTTATTGTGGTCTTAAAACCCCCGTGCATCCGTTCACCGAAGTCACTGACGAGAAATCGTGTGAAAAATATCGTGCCGATAAACGAACTATTTTTTAATTTGTTTTTTCTTAATTGTAACTTATCGTAAAACAATACGTTTCGCTGAAACATCGCGAGAAATTTGTGTTCGAAAGAGTACTTTTGTTTTTTAATGTCGCGAATATTCTTCTTAAATTTATAATGAAATATTGATGATAAAGAATTTTTCGTTTATCTTATACTAAAAGGGCCCATTTCAGCATGAATGAAAATGTCTCGAAACTGTTGTGACTAACGAATTTTCGATAGTCTAGTGGATAATATACATTTCTCGGTATCCGTTCAGCTTTACAGTTCCATCGATAAGTAAGTTTTACGCGTCGGAAATATGAGACGCTTTTACATCTTTATGTGGACCTAAGAGCCCACATGCATCCGTTCACCGAAGTCACTGATGAGAAACCGTGTGAAAAATGTCGTGCCGATAAACAAACCATTTTTTATTTATTTTTTCTAAATTATAACTTATCGTAAAAGAGAATGCTTCACCGAAATACCGCGAGAATATCCTTAAATCTATACAGCAATATTACTCATAGAAAAAGTGGTTCGTTTATGTCACACTTAAAAAGGTCCCTTTAGCATGAAGAAAATGTCTCGAAACTGTTGTGACGTGAAGGAATTTTCGATAGTCCTCAATTACTAATCCGATAATTTTTTTTTATCGTCAGAGCCCGGCGAGCATGCGGTCCATCTGTACAACGAGTTGAAGATCGCCTATCCCGATCATCTGCCAGTCCACACCGCGATGCTGACGTCCCTGGATTCGCCGGAGGCCCGCCGTCATTTGCCTCACGACGATCTCACCGAGAGCGCCGTTAGCTTCGCCGATCAAATGATCGACGTCGCCGACGCGGTTATCGGAGCAATAGATCAGGAAAAATTACTCGCCTTCTACGGCATGAAGAACGATCAGCGGCAGGACGCCACCAAAATCAAAGCGACCATGGACAAGCAGAAGACCTGTCTGATCGAGGCTCTCGTCAAAAAGGGATGCGCCCTTGCCAGATTATACGTGCACGCCGAGAGAAAAGGACAACGCGAGGCGCCGAATCACCTGCGGGAATGCGGCGAAGTTTGGAACGACGTACAAAAATATGCCGAGCCTAACGACGTCAAAGTAAGCTCCTCGACGATTTTTCAATTTTCCTTTAAAGATGCATCAGATGTACATTTCCAGCCAAAAGTGAGATTCAGTGAGAATTTAAACACTTCTTAATGGTATAAAAATCTGAAAAACATCAACTGTGCCAAAGTATCAAACTGTATCAAGCTATGCAAAATCAACTCCGATAGACACCCTAGCAAAAGTTGACGGAGTCCAAACGGACCGAAAAACGGACACGTCCGTTGGGGAACGAAACGGACCGTAAAAAACGGCAAACGTACTGTACATTTTTTGTTGGCATTTGGTCTTTTTTCGGTTGCGAAAACGGACCGAATATTTTTTTCGAAA
Source organism: Stenichneumon culpator (assembly GCA_964017025.1). Lineage (NCBI taxonomy): Eukaryota > Metazoa > Arthropoda > Insecta > Hymenoptera > Ichneumonidae > Stenichneumon > Stenichneumon culpator. The sequence continues at coordinate 9,123,557 of OZ024779.1, read as the reverse complement.
AATTTGCTTTGGTCCGATTTCAGTTCCCGCAATCGAAAAAAGACCAAGATCGTATTTTTATTCTGTCCTTTCATTAAAAACAGAATTAAAAGCAAAAAAAAATTAAAAACTTAGCCAAACATTTTAATAAAAAAAGTTCGGTCCTTCCTCGGTTTCCTCAACCGAAAAAGGACCAATCCAAAAACTTACGGTCCGTTTTACCGTTTTCGCGGTCCGTTTCGTTCCCTAACGGACGTGTCCGTTTTTCGGTCCGCTTTTAGTTTTTTCCCTAAAAGCAGCCGTCCGTCAGGTTGCTAGGGCAAGTGGCACAAAAAGTAGCAGTTGGCGCAATAATTGCGACATGTATCGCGCATGTCGTAAGTATCGGGCCAATATTGCTACTTGCGTGGCGCTTGTCTATCAGGGAAAGGTCTTGACATCATTAATACGCCTGATGTTTTTTCCGTTCTTTTTTGCATATCATGAAGTAGTCGAAATTTTGATAAAATAAAACTTTTGGTTGTGATGCATTTTTAATCGTCTCGATAAGAACAACCTGATGTTCAATTTTATTTCCGCAGGTCCTGATTCTTTCGTTGTGGCACGCGCACGTCAACAAGCATTACGGCCGATACCTCAAGCTGCTGAGCCGCTTCTACGAGGAGAAACAACTTAAGGAAATTGACGAGAAGAGCGTCGAGATCTCCAGGATCCTCGGCTGGGAGCATTTCGTCAGGCATATCACTAACAGAATACCAACACATTATCCCAGCGCATATAGACCATTTTGAATGGCAAGTTTTCGGTTGTTGTCAAGAAAGTCGAAATTTTCACATTCGATTGATTCGAAACTATAAATTAATATTTTCATAATTACCTCTGTTGCAGATTTTTTAAACAGACTTTTCGATTACTATCTTGAGATTGGATGAAGGGAGAATCATATAAGTTTGATGAAGAACTCCCGGAAACAGCGACATTGTGTGACAGTCGTCTTGCCCTCCGTTTGCCAGGGGAATCGAGTGTAATACAGTTAAAAACTCTAGAACGATTATTCGTATTAAGCTTAAATTATATATACACACATACGTACGTATAAGGAGTGACGATTGCGAGTCGGCCACCTGTCTTTTTAAATATGTCCGCGATCGTTTGAATTCGTTCGAAGGGTTCGAGCACTGTTCAGTGGCGTAAATCGTCCACGGAAGGGGATTTGAAAATAATTCAAGATTGCGAAAATTAACGAAAAAAACATATTGCCAACTTATAATTGTCAGCCTGTATATACATATATTTATATCGCGTGATTAGAATCAGAAAGAGATATTTCCTGTGTACGCAGGCATAGAATGTACACCTTTAATAATTTCGGCCACGCGATAGTATTTTGCAATGGATGCGACAAAGCGGTCGATTTTTTTTTTTTGCGTCGATCCAATTTTCTACTCACGGAGAGAACGAGCTCAAGGATTCGCCATTATTTATCGAGCCAAATTTAGCGATGCTTCTTTACAGTACCGCTGATTGTATTCTCGACGCCGTCATTTTATCTCAAAGAAATTGGAACATTGTTTTCTTTTCTTTTTTTTTGTCTGTTCTTGTTTTTGCCGTCTCAAGCAACTCCGTTATTCGGGATTTAGAGGAATCATCGACTTCGACTAACAAGACTTTGAACGTACAATCAGCAGGATTTGTAGCGTTTATATATGTGTAACGACTGATCATTTAAATACGGATGAAAGTATGAATAAAATGTCTTCATTAATTGAGCTTCCTCGACAATTATTCAGCTATGTTCATCTTGTGATTCTTTTTATTAATATCATTTACAAGGTACCGAAGATCTTAACAAATATACCCTAAAAATATAATATAGAAGTCTTTGATATAACGTAGCATTTACACAACAGATAAAACTAATTTTTTATTATTTATTTTGTTATCTTATTATTATTTTTTCTCGTCTTTTGTAATATGTACAATTTTCTCGTCTAAACTTTTTTTTAAATTTAAAAATTATTTTTTATTTCAACCTGCGAAAAGTCTATCTGTCGAAACTTTCTACGTTTAAAGTTCACGAAGGCGAAGTTTTGTGAAAAGTGCTCGCCACGCTCGAACGACACTACATCGCTCGAGAATATTTCAAAATTAGTACGACCAAGGACTTAGAATTTATCTTACGTATTACATATTACTTCCGACTCGTGTCCGACAATCTTTACATAATCACTTTTGTCATTCGCTCGATCTATAACGCTTTAATCTTATTAATTTTTTTCATTTCTTTTATTGTTTCTGTTTTCTTTTTTTATACTTTCTTACTTCGACTGTACAATGTTGATGACTTTGTTCGCATCGTAAAACTATACACTGATCTCGCGCGTCAAATTCAATCCTTCAATCACCTTTCTATTATTCTCATTTCAAAGATAAAATTGCGTTACTATGACTGGATAAATTGTTGCAAAAAGTACAAGTTTTTAGTTCATCGGTATGAAGTGGGGAAAAATTCGATCTTCGACGACCGAAGGGGGGGGGGAGGGGTCGGTAGTAGAAAAATTCTAATGTTGATATTTGCCTTTACAAAAACTGCTATCAGCTAAGCAGCCGTGTTTCTGACCCAGTCGAGCTGATCGATACGATATCTCCGTATTACGCTCTCAATAGCCAAGAGTTAGTTATTCTTAAAATCCGCTTTTTTTTACTCATCCACCTATAAGCAGCTAAAAAAAATTATATTCATTTCTAAATGTCGAAGATTCGGTTTAACCGTTCGGGCATTATTTCGTTTAAATCCGTCTCGAGAGTCAGAAAGCAAGGCTGTTTAACATTCGATTCTCCGTTGATGGCGGCATTCACATAATTGAGAAGTTTCGGATAGCTGTGTCACACGTTCACTTAGTTTAATGTTTTTTTTATCTTCTTCATTAATTCTATTTGTATTTTTTCAACAGACGTTTCCGTGGGAAACGCTCTGCGACGCCCTTTGGACGTCTTTAGTCCCGTTGTCAGACGTCGATTTGTATATCACTGTCCTCGGCCTCACTCTCCGTACTGACTATCGCGTCCTCGCCGACCAACAGCGCCGCGGGCAAGTTTTGCGGCACATTGTCGATGTCCAAACGAGGCGTCGAGTAAACGTTCAGCACTTGAATCGTCGTCGGCGAGGTGGAAAGGCATTGTTGAACCGTCGCGAGGGGATCGGTTGCCAAAGCATCACAGTCGAGGGGCGCCGAAAGCTGCAGTTGCAGGTTGTGCAGCTCCGGTATATGAGGGCGGATCTGGAAATATATATATATAAGCTTCTATAAAAATATAAATATATAATTATCGTATATATATTTTGGAAAACATAGAAAGGAATTCGAAAATCCATCCCATATGTTATGTTTTCGAAAATTCGGTTTTCATATATAATATAAAATATAAATTAATAATTCGGCTTCAATAAAAACATACTTTTCAGAAGACCGCAAAAATGTGGCGAATTGGTCGGTTCGTAAGGACCAAAAAAAAAAAAAAAAAAAAACAGAAATGGACAAAACAATAAGTACGGACAAGTAATTACGCATCAACCGAGCCGACCCGCTATAAGGCACTAGCTTCGAGAGGCGTGGGACAATAGAGATTAGTACTTTGCGATACTAGTGCGTAAAAGCGGACTTTCGGCGAAGGTTGGGAAGTGGCTGCACGAGCCGGTTCGAGCGTTACAACGGCACAAGGCGAAGCCGAGTGCGGTTGTAGCGCGAGAGAAGGAAAGTGCGGCCACTTCACACTCGCCGTCGGGAGTCCGCTTTTACGTACAAGTATCGCATACTACTGTATGTAACGAATGCAGGAGAAATGCTACTCCGTGTCTACTGATTGTGGCGCTGTACAGCCAGCGTGCAATAATGTACGAGCAGCTTGCAATAATGTACAAGCAGCGTGCAATAATTTCCAGAAATCGGACGCAAAAGAAAATCGCACGCAAATGAGCCGAAATGCGCATGCGTCAGGAATTTATATAACGGATGGCTATAAAGTGCCATTTATGCCACTCTCGGCAGGCACGGAAAGTAGCGCTTTTCATGCATGAGTTACATAAATCTTTTTAAAAAATATATTGAAAACAAAGAGATTCGGCTTCAATAAAATGATACTTTTCGGGAGTTAATCGATTTTTATTATCGTTAGAAATAATACCTTCAATCCGTCGGCCGTATGGGGATTCCTACAGCCCCTGCATCTGCATTCGATGCACGGCTTACTCTCGACGTAGCAGGGACACCGCTGTCCGCAGCACGTCAACTTCCCGGGAATCGCCGTAGCGTTTCCGCACCGGCATCCTTTTCTTTTACTCCTCGTGGAACTCGACCTCGGTTTCTTGAAGCTTCCGGACGACTGTCGAGGACAATCGAACAATTTATTCACGGCTTTCGTGTCGAGATATTAGATAAAACGTAGCCGAACAGATCGATGCAAGGATTAATTTTCTCCCTTTAAAGACCGTTTATTTGTTTATAATACAAACACAAACGAAAAATATTGAAAAATTCAAGTTGGTGAGAATTCAAAAAAATTAATTATCGAAGGTTCGATAAAGGGTTAAAATTTCATATTTACATTGATCTGTGTTATGGGACCATTATTGAGAAGATGAATGAAAACGTGTGCGATTAGTGAGATTTTGGAAGTCTCGTGAATATTAATGGCTGGATATCAGAGCTTGTTAATTTCGTTAAAAAAAAAAAAAAGAAAACAACGGGAGAAGAACGTGACAATCGCTCATTTCTGCGTACAAACTAATTCCACAAACATCCGATAAAATTAAATGAAAAATTTTGTTTCCACCAGTTTAAAACCATTTGGGTGAGTTTTGTTACGAGATAACGTGTCGGATGCTGAACTTTTTTTTGTTTTGTTTTTTTTTTCATGGAAACTAATGATTCCTCTGTTATAAATCTTACGATTAAGAGTGACGGTTAATTAAAGGCATATTTACAGATTATACAGGTAAACAAGTGTTGATGTTATTGAATTATCGTTACAAGGTAATATATATGAGCAAATAAAAAACTTGATAATCCATTTTGAAGAATTACTTTGCTGCCTTTTGAAGACTTTTTCTGAGAAGAAGTCCCATATGTAAGGTGGGAAGACGGAATGCATTTTACCCCTCCAACAGCTCCTCTCGCGGACACATCGACTTCCTGATGGGCCAAGTCCGTCTCGTCCACTGTCGTTGCAGCTTTTCTTTTTATCGTTATTTTGTTACCGGAACCGGCGTACATCACCGAGTATATCGACGATCCGTTTGACACAGTCCTAATTGCCGGTGAATCTGCAAATACAATTATTACTTATTTTTATCAACTTTGTTTTTTGTCAATACAGTCAAAGAATTTTAACCATTATCCATTGCAACTCGCATTCATAAAATTATCAATCAAACAAATCCAACAATTTTAACGAGGAAAAGAATATGAATGGAAATTATTCAAATTAAATTTTTTTTTAAATGTATGTTTAAAATTTTCTTTTTTTTTTGCCTCCCGAAATAGAAGGCAATAATTGCTCGATGATATATTGGAGCATAGTTTAGCTCCGTTTGCTCGAAAGCCCTAGATTCAACTGAAAAACAAACTCTCACAATTACTTTTAAATGATCAATCGTTCCAATTTTATTATCGGCATGAAAAACAAGTATTCCTTCCGAGCAAAGAAAGAAAAAAAAAAAAATTCAACAACAACAACAACATTGATTACGCAAAAAATATATACCGGGTACTGTTTGAGGAATATTTTCTAGACTCTGCGCGGCGTTTCCCTGAGTCTGCGTAGACGTCGTGCTGGTGTAGACGCACGGCAGAATGCTGTAAGCGGATTTGGATAGTCCGGCGGTGCATTTGAATTCATCCTTGAAGCCGGCACCCTCCTGTATGAGTTCCATCAGGCTGCTGGCGCCCATGATGGCCGCACCGTTGCTCGTCGAATTAGACGTTACGCTCAGTATCAAATTTCTGTATATACCAGTGCTTGTCAGGTACTCGCAGAGTTTCTTGTAGCACTGCAGGAGTATTCTGAGCTGAACGTTCTCGACATACTTCTCGTAGTCCTTGCACCATCCGCAGGATGGTTTCAATTTTTTTCTGCCTCCCCGACAGCCCCGGCAGACGTGGTGCTGGCAATTGGTCTCGGTCGGCGTGTGCGGCTCGATGAGGAGATTCGAGCACACCGTGCAGCTCAAGCTCTGCCTGAGGTAGGGCACGAGTCTGTACAGATCCGTCCACGAGTTTTGATCCTCTACGTCCGCTTGTAACACTAGTCGACATGTCGACACGTACAGACTCGTAGCGTTCATTTTCTACGGCTCGTCGACCCGACCGCGCTTACCCTCGCACATTCATATTAGCGATACGCGAATTTACAAATTATAAACACAACATATACTCGTACATATATATACATATATATATATGTATGGTTATTTTTATTTATTTTTATTTTTTTATTCTAAACATTACCGAACGGCATAACCATCTTTCCACACAAACAAAACATTCGCCATGTTTCGTCGACCCTTTATCCCCGCGGCGGTGAGAGTAATCGGTAGCGCGCAACCGCGCGAAGATCGCCGCGACGGCGAGATTTAACTATTTTTTGAAACTTTTTTTTCGTTCTAAACGCAGAATCGTTTGAGTTTGTTGTCGATAATGGTTATCTTTGTTCATTGGAGTTGTGCTCGAGGCAAGGAATCCGTGACAGTTGGTTACTTTGATAGGATAATTTATTATAACAGCGACGAAAGGGTTAAATAACAGATCAACAGATGGAGGAATTCACGGGAATTAAAATCTAAAATCTTGAGGCGGGGTGGCGCTGCGAGCGTTTTCTCGCGCGTCAAGGGCGCGTTTCGATATCAACTATAAATCGGGCAGGTTTTTTTATATATTGAAACGCGCCCCAAATTGACGGTCCGCGATAGTTTTAATTAGAGATGTGCCGCGACGGTAACTTTTTGTAAGCGTCAATTGATCGTATTTTTTACTCCAAAGAATGTTTATTGTGCCATAACCGTCATTTTTATTCGGGATCACTAATATGGTAACAGAGAAAAACATCTATCCAATTGGGATTTGACCGACATTTTTTGTTTATTTTTTTTTTCAAATTTGGTAAACTTTTTAGCAGCCTAGATTGATTTCAAACGAACATTTCTTCCTCGTTAACTTCGCAATAATTCGTATTGTAATTTTTTTATCTATTAATTCATCAATGAAAAAATGTTATAAAACGAACGCCGTGTCTACAGTGACGCTGACGTGTTTTACTTTTGCGTAAAAATGCAAGTGACCCAAAGCGCACGTGACTTATCGTATTTCTCCTAAAGCCACGCAAACTTAGCGTTACTTTAAGTTTTTCGTAAAAGTAATACTGATTTTTTAATAAACCCTCTCGTTAAGCGGAATCTGCGTTATTTTCCGATTTTTACAAAAGTAATGGTACTGCAACAAGGAACGCTTAGAATCGCGTTAAAACGCTTAAAACCGCTTTAAAAGGCTTATAAACACTGTGAAACGCTGTAAAACGTACATTTTTTTCAGCGTATTGTTTAGATGACATACGATAAGTCTCGTGAGCTTTGCGTCACTGTAATTTTTACGCAAAAGTGACATCTGCGTTACTGTAGACACGGCGTTTTTCTTATGTGTGGGTAACGAGCCACCCACTCGGGCACGCAGGGGTGGTCAAATAATGAATGTGGGACACACCGTGTACGAAGAATAATAATACTTAATTTTTCATTAGGAACAATGCGCCAAGCGGCAGAAGTACGTTGTACTTGATTACCCGTTTTCGTTTTTACTTATCAACAAAGGCAATGCCACAGCTGTGGCGGGAGCGCATTCGCCTTTCCATTGGCTGGCTTCAGGCGTCGCGCCTATTGGTCGATCTTCGCGCCTCTGTAGGCAATCGCTGGCAGTGTGGGTCAGGGCTGCCACATATGCGAAACAACTGTTTCCCTCTGGCGACTGCCGAGGGATTCGTTGTGTTGTCGCAATCGCTTTACTTACTAGCCTTACGTGAGACCATTGACGAGGGTAAGGGTGGGTCATGAATCCGCAGCGCAGCGAAGACGAAACATGTGCGGGCTTCGAGCTGTGTTGTTGATAGTCAATATTTTTTTAATCAACAATGCACTCGCATCGGTCGGCGACAAGTCGCAGTTTTACATGCAGTGCCTCCTCGAGTGTTACTCAGTCTCTTGCAAACACAGTAAGTTCGTCTTTTTTGTTATTACCATTTTTTTTTCGTTTTTCGGAGTAATTTTTTGTTATCTTATCTCCTCCTTTGGCCCGATAGACGTGGAATTCGAGGTGAGAGTCTTGCCGCTTGACAACTCGCTGCTCACTTGGACGTGCGAGGACGAGTGCAGCTATACCTGCATGTGGGATACTGTCAACCAGTTCACTCGTCATGGATTTCAGGTCCCGCAGTTTCACGGCAAGGTAATCGTACTGCTCGTTTCGTATCGACCTGACACTAAATTAAAGATCTTAATTTTTTTTTTTTAGTGGCCGTTTATCCGAATTCTCGGACTGCAGGAACCGGCGTCAGTTTTATTCTCGTTACTGAATTTTTATGCTCACGTAACGATGTACAGGAAGTTCAGAAGAGAGACCAGAGCAGACTCTCCCATGGCTTTGGTCTGGACTTATTTTACAGTGGTGAGTCCACAACCTCGTTGTATTTAACAAATTTAAAAAAATGAAATAGATTATTTTTTTATTTATTATTAATTAACAAGTGAACAAGCTTAAAGCTTCGGGGGTCAAAATGAATGTGTGTAAATATTTTTCTACTCAATCACTTTATAGTAAATTAAAGGATATGAAAATTATATGATTATTAATATAATATTATTTATATTGTGATATATAATGTAATTAGCTGAAGGACCCAGATCGATGTCCCTTTTCCAAGGTTCAAAATTAGCCTTAAGTATAAAAATTAGTATAAAAAACAAAACAAAAAACTGTAAATATGAACTTTGGCAATAAATCTCTTTTACTACTACTAATGTAATTAATATAATATTATTAATTGTAATTATTTATTTGAAAGTTTGATAAAGACATTTTTTTCAGGTCTGTCTGAACGGGTGGTTCTGGTCGGCTCTGTTCCACGCGCGAGACAGACCATTTACGGAGATCATGGACTATTCTTGTGCTTTTGCGATCGTCGTTACCCTCCTGTACTGCATGCTGCTGAGGTAAAAATTATTGGACAAGTTAAAAAAAAAATCCCAATAATTCTTGGAAATAGCTGAAATCGCGTTATCCATTTCAGGATAGCTCACAAAAGCAAGGCGGCATCCGCCGTGATAACATGTGCCTACCTGAGTATCCTCTTTACCCACCTGTCTCACCTTTGGTCGGGAAAAATTAACTACGGATACAATATGAAGATGAACATATTTTTCGGTAATAATAATAATTATATTATTCATTCGTAGCTTGAGTATTTTATTCGTCGCTTACGCCGTTTTCCTTTTCACAGGTTTTCTCACCTTTCTCATTACGATGATCTGGTGGTACTATAATTCGAAAAAACTCAGACACGCATATCTCGTCGGTTGGTTCAACATACTAACCGTGTCGGTGACGCTTCTCGAGGTCGCCGATTTTCCTCCGTACTGCTGGATATTCGATGCGCACTCTCTGTGGCACGCGGCCACAGCGCCTCTTACTGTTCTTCTGTACAGGTAAAAAAAATGCGTCTCGTGAGAAATCTCGTTTTATTGAGAAAAAGAAATCGTCGATTAAAGCATTAGCATAAGGATTTGGTCGAAAAAACAGGTCCATTTACAACTTTTTTTTTAACGCGGGTATTGAAAGGACAAGGGCGGTTTTTTTTATTGACAATTACTTTAAGGTGTTAAGGTTTTTTTTTATTGAAAAATATCAATTAACAACGGATGTCGTATCTGAATATCTAGTCGTTCGATTGAGTTGAAATTTGGACAGATCTTTGATTATACCATTTTTTTATCTAACGACTGGATGATTAAAAAAATGTTCATTTCTTTGTTAATAACAAACGACCTTAATCATTTGTTATTAATAAATAGACGAACATTTTTTTTAAATCATCCGGTCATTAGATAGAAAATTTTATAATCAAGGATCTATCTAAATTTCAATTACTAAAAAAAGTGCATTTTTTTGTTAATACCAAACGACCTTAATCATTTGTTGTTAACGAATAGATTAACATGTTTTGAAATAATTGAAATTTGGACAGATCCTTGATTATAACATTTTTTTATCTAATGACCGTATGATTTAAAAAAATGTTCATCCATTAGTTAATAACAAACGGTTAACGTCGTTTGTTATTAGCAAAGAAATGAACATTTCATATACGATGTCTGTTGATAGTCGTTATTTTTTCATTGTTAACTGTTAATAACTCCGCTGTTAACTGATATTTTTCAATTGAAAAAAAACTCAAACTTCATAACACGTTATACTAACTGTCTGTAAAAACCTTACCTTGTCCTGCTAATACTCGCGTAAAAAAATGTTGAAAATCGACCGGTTTTTTGGACCAAATCCTTATGCTAGTGCCTTAACAGCCTAAAATTTATTGATATATGATTTATCTGTAGTCAACACTCATTTATTCATAAACTCCGATGATATTTCGCTTATCTTTACAGATTCATGATCCTGGATTGCCAATATCTCAGGAAGCACAATAACCAGGTAACATTGGATCATTAATTATACAATTAAAGCTGCTCTCTTTGCGTAATATATATATATATATATATATATATATATATATATATATATATATATATATATATATCAATTAAAACCTCCGTGTAGAATAGGCAAGAGACGCTTAGAAAAGAAAGACCGTATTTCGTAGAGGCGAGAAGTTGCTTGATAAGAAATTGTTTTTTGTCGAGCCGCTTCGTCGATAGAAATCGTAGACATACATATCCGAATAGGCTCGTCTTTGAGACGAACGTACTTTTTCCGAGTATATCGGTCCGACGAAATATCCATTTCATAGAGCGAAAAGTTACTTGACAAAAATTGTTATTCGTCGGGTCGCTTCGTCTATAAGTTACTTGATAAAAATTGTTATTCATCGGGTCGCTTCGTCGAAAAGTTACTTGATAAAAATTGTTATTTGTCGGCTCGCTTCATCGAAAAGTTGCTCGACAAAAATGTTTGGATGTCGGGTTGCTTTGTCGATAGAAGTCGTAGACATACATATCTAAGTAGGTTCGCCTTTGAGAACTGACATCTTCCGATCACATCGATCCGACTACACATACATTCCATAGAGCGAGAATTTACTCGATAAAAATTGTAACTTTTTTCGAGTCGCTTTTTAAGAACTGACTTTTTTGAGTCAATCGATCCGACTTAATATCCATTCCATAGAGCGAGTAGGTACTTGACAAAAATTGTAATTTTTTTCGGGTCGCTTTGTCGAAAAGTTATTTGACAAAAAAAGTTATTTTTTAGAGTCGCTTCGTCGATAGAATTCATAGAGACGTACATATCCGAGTAGGTTCGTCTTTGAGAACCGGCTCTTTCCGAGTATATCAGTGTGACTAAACATCCATTCCGTAGAGCGAGAAGTTACTTGACAAAAATTATTATTTTTTTCGGGTCACTTCGTCGATAGAATTCGTAGAGATATAAATATGGGAGTAGGCTCGTTTTTGAGAACTGACTTCTCTCGAGTATATCGACCCGTCTAAATATCCATTTCTCGTAGGATAATCTAGAAAGTATACAAGCATGTGTGATAGACAAAGCAGTGTGAGAGAAGACGATTCCTCGACAAAGGGTCGAATGAAACGAGCGCAACGACTTTTTTTTTGTGGTCGATCTATTCTCTTCCCCGCTGTAATATTTGTTACATTAAAGACGATTTCTTTTATTTGTTTTCGCAAATCTCCGCGATTCATGTAGAACAGCGACGGGTAGCGTCGCTTTTTTTCGTTCACAAAAAAAAAAAAAAAGAAACACGATTAGTATCGCAAATGTACCCCGATTTGTCAGTATTAAAGTCGTCGCGGAGATTCGAGATTGAATTTTACAAGGAATGTTTGGCGAGATATTATAACATAAATATATTATAAAAATAGAAACCAATGAACGAAGCGTGACAGACGTAGTGAAAGATGAGAATATACAGTAGTTAAGTAAAAAAAAAATAGAAAAAAAACAGATTTAAAAAGAAAATCTATTTGCGCATTTCTTAAGTACTGGTATGTAGCGTATCGTATAAATATGCACGATAAAAAAAGAAGGTAAAAAGTTTAAGTTATGCCACTCAAAGAAATTGTCAACAACAATTCTAATTCGAATATAAAATAGCTGCTATATAAATTTTACTCAACACAATAACACTGGTTGCCTCTTGAATTCGTTGTACAAAAATAGTCGTGTGTTCCCGTTGTCGTTTTATTTTTTTACTCTTATACTTTTTTCCCGCATTTTATACTCGATATTAAAAACCTTAAAGTACCAATTAAATCGTACTTATGACGAGGAAGATATGAAGTGTTTTCTTCATTGAATATATAACTTTTTTTGTTTCAAGATTATTTAAATTAATTAATGTGCGCGTGCGTGTAAGTAGTTTCTTTTTTGGGAGGGCAGTAAGAGTTGAGCTGCTGGCCGTAGTAGTACAAGGTGCGTCAGTCTTTGTTCGTCGGTAGTGCCAGAGTGTCAGATTGTTAATTATCATGCTCTAGCTGCACTGGTGGACGACAAATGCTTTATGGCAGTGACGGTCCAATATTTCGATGCTCTTTTCAACTATAAATAACTTTTAAAAAGATATTTCTTTTTCTTTCTTTAACGAAGCTTATCGTTTAAACACACGATGCGTAATAAAATTAGCCCGTTCGTTCAGTGCTTGAAGAGGGCCTCATTCTCCGGATTATCGGCTTCTCTGTGCTTCTCGAGATTTCCTGATAGAGTAGGATCCGGTCGGCGTCTCTTGAAGAAACCGAGCTTCCACAGCACGAGGATCAACAGTATCAAGAGCAAAAGACCCGCGACTATCGCTACTATTATTATCCACACCGGTACAGGCTCGGCTTCTTGCTGGTCCAGAACGTCCGGGTAGGCGATCGTTTCTGCCTGTATTCGGGAGAAAGGTCGTTTTTAAAACCAGGAAATCGAGTATGTGCAAAATTTGCAGTTTTGCGCTAAAACCCCTATTTTCACAACTTGTGAAATAAAATTTAGTTTGATGCTCGCGCGAAAAATGTTTTCGCGCGTCAGTGCAACACTCGTCTTCGGCTCGTGATGCAAACTCACGCTCGTCAGAAAAATATTTTTGTAACATATGCACAAAAAGCCCCATTTTTCGTGCCTGTAACGCGTGGCAAAAGTGGTGCTTCTCAGTAAGGCGAGCGAGAAAAGTACTGCGCATGCGCAGATCACACGAGTTACCTTTTCGCAAATTTTTTTTTACACTTTAGCTCCTTTTTCGCACGTTTTTTCAACACTTTAGTTATTCTTTTACACGCTTTCGCCACGCTACAGGCATAAAAGTAAGAGTTTTTGTCAATTTTTTAAAACTGATAGTACGTTACGATATTAGTGCGATAAAACTTGTTCTGACGAGTGTGAGTTTGGCGTACGCGCCGAAGAGAAGTGTTGCAATCACACGAGTTAAGAACAAGTTTTTCGCACTGCGTGATATAAAGTACTATTTTCTTTTACAATTTGTTGAACATATATTTCAATACTCACTATCGCGGTATCGTCGTTCAAATTTTCCTGTTGTATCTCGACGTTCGAGGGAATGATTATTCTCGCGTTAGATCCAATTTTAACCATGTCCACTCTCGGATAATCCTCGACGAGAGTCGAGTTCCACAATCTATAAAAAATATACCATTAATATTTTAGTGAGACACTTTTATTTAAGACTTTTTTGTATCTCGCGCGGTGCGTACCTCGCTTTAACCGTGATCGTCGCCTCTTGATTTCTCTGCAAGTTGTAAATCGTGCACTTTATGTCGAAACACTTAGCAGTGCCGGCTTTGCAGTTCTGGATTTAAAGAGAGAATGGAGATTAGTAGCGGATACAATTATAGAACAAAATTGTCAAAGGACCGACGGAAACAGTACCATTGATACAACTTGATGACGATGACCGTCGGTGTCGATAATCGTTCTCGTGTTCACCACCTTCTCCGTATCTCGTCTCTCTCTTATGTAATTGCTCGTACGATTTCTGTAGTAGTTGCTCGGTTTATTGGTACTCGCAGATGCCGAGTACAGCGGATCGTAATCGTCCATACTCATGCTGCCTTGGAGCTTCAGAGGATTTATCGTGTGGCCTGCCGACAGTGTGCACTCGCCCAGATCGCCCAGAGCTAAAAAAAACACGCTGATTACGCATCTACCACTTATTTTATGTATAAATGAATATTGTGTCTACAATAAAGTACCAATTTTACATAAAAACCAGAAAATTCAAAGTTACATAAACTTTATACGGTTTGATCGATTCTCCCCAACTTTAATAGGGATCATCGGGTGGTCGTACTCCATATAATATAAAGTGCATACAACTTTTTGGGACAATTACTCAAAAAATTGTTAGATCTAGAGATCGCACAGGCATATCTGAAGAAATTACAAATTGTGTACAAAAAAAAAAAATACCTCACATTTTGTATGGAAACTTTTAACAAAAATGTTAACTATTAATCACACCTGCTGTGTGTGACATTTCATCTTGATCGGTCGAGGCATTCTCGAACTATAGCGGTTTGAATTTTTGTGAGCCGCCCGCGCGTGTGTGTGCGCGCGCGCGCGCGCGCGCACACACACACACACACACACACACACACACACACACACACACACACACACACACACACACACACACACACACACACACACACACACACACACACACACACACACACACACACGAACACACATTCGGAAATTCTTTTCTAAATGTGATTCTTCGATGTTTTTGAACATTCTGAATACGTTTTCATTAAAATTTCGATTTTTTTTTTTTTCACAAAAACAAAGCTTCATCTATGTGGTAGTAACAAACAAGTTTTCAGATCATACGAATACAATTTTTCATTTAAAAAAATAATCCAATTACAATTCCAAACTGCTTGAAAAAAAAAAATTAATCGGAAGCCTCGAGGCAAGTATTGCAATGATTTGCCCGGCTATACACGAATGAGTTATAAATGCCGCAATAATGTTAACGCGAATGGTTGAATTGAGTCAGAGTAGCGAACTAAGAAGAGCGAACGTCTTACAGATCGGGGACTCAACGAAGGGTATTGAATGAAAGGCCCGCCTGGTTTGGAGATTAGCGAGAAAACAGATTAGATATTCCGAGTCACGCTGATACGGGAACGGTGCAGTATCGTTGCAATTACCTTGCACCGTGGGCAATTCCTCGAGATACAAAAGCCATTTTCCATGTGGCTTGTCGTTGGCGACTTCGTAAGGCCACGATATGTGCACATCAACGCTTCTCACTTTCCAAGGACCCTCATTGAAAATTTGATAAATGTGCGACACCTTCGGTCCAATTTCGTTCAGATGTTTTATCGCCGATTCGCCGACCACCGGCCCACCGTAGTACGCCCACTGTGTTTTCGCGCTTCTGCAAATTGCATTACAAAATTAAATATCTTCTATTTAATCGTCGTTAAAAAAAAATATATAGTGATTTGCAATACCAGTGCGGTAAAGCTAATTTTATATGCATGCTGTGAAGTGAGTGCGACTCACTTCACAGTCGCTTTATATTTTTTGTAACGAATGCAGAAGTGCTACTCCACGCCTGCAGATTTATGCCAGCGTGCGTAAAGTACGAGAAGCGGCTATAAAGAGCCACTTTACGCCACCCGCGACAGGCACGAAAAGTAGCACTTTTCGTGTATGAGTTACATGAAAGTTTATTTACCCCTTGATCGAGAGTTCGGCTCTCTTCAGCACTATGGCCTGCAATGTAGTTGCCTTTTTTTCGGTAACTTCCTTGGACGTTGAATTGGCGAAGATAACAAAGCCTAACTGCGGCTCGTTGTCCTCGACGCCCTTCGGATCGAATCTCACCAGTATGCTGACGGCCTTCGCTTTTCTAAACGGATTACCGATCGAGCATATGACCAGCGTAGCATTGTGGAGGTTGCATATGACGGACTCATTGCTTTTACTCGCTATGTAATTCAAGCTCGGCGAGTGACTTATGAAGAGCTGCGCCTCGTAGGCGGACTCTCCGATGTTCGCCGCGTTCACCTCGACGACGACCTCTTCGACCTCGCCCAGCAGAAGCTCGTAGAAGTTTGGTTTCACGGCCGAAGCTGCAAAAAAATAAAAAATAAATATATATTTTGTCTGTTTTGATAACAAAAAAAAGTGTTCACTGTTAAAAAAAATTGTCAATTTAATGTACTGGACTGGAAGTTTTTATGTGAAAATTAAAGTAAATTATAAAAATTAAAGTACTTTTATAGTAGAATTGAAGTAAAAGATTAAAAATAAAGTATTTCCAATCTTTCTGATACACTGAACATTAATTTTTATATCACAGTTCTACATGAAATTTAGTATACCAATTTTTGCATAAAAACTTCCAGTCCGGTACATTAAATTTCATACAATTTTTTTTTTACAGCCTAAGTAAGCGCGATTATTCGGCGGGCATCGAACGACTTCAAGATTACCGGACAGATTCAACTTCGCCTTGACCTGCAGATCGCTCTCGCATATATCGTTGTCGCCACAATCTTTCTGGAAGACGGCTTCGAAAACCCTCGCAGCCTCCTGTTGATTCAATATCGGATAATTTTTAATATCGGGCAGAGGCGTGCCCTCGGAGGGCATTACTGGCTGCTCCTGGATGAGAGTGTAGTTCAAACGAAATTTGATCGGCGACTGTATGTCCCTGGTGTTCTCCTTGAGATAAACGGTCTCGCGTTGGCAATGCACGAGCTTGTTGGGGTCGAGGCTGACGGTGCGGTTGACGTAGTGAGGCCTCGTGTTACCCGAGCCAAACCAGACTCGAGAGAATTTCTTCACTCCCGAGTACGTCTCGGCCTCGATGTAGTAGTTTAGCCGTAGATATTGCATGTCCTCGTTTTTCTTGAGGGACTCGGTTTTGCAGCAGGCCTCGAATGTGAAGCAAGTGTGGTTGGATTTCGGATCGGAGGCGCAGCCGAGTCTGTTCGGATCGATCGCCTCGATCTTCTCCTGATAAGTGCCGTCCTTCTTCGAGTAACGAATCGATGTCGTTATGTCGATGATTTTTCTCGAACGAAGAAGCGCGATGGCGTCGTCGTCGTAAGCTCCGACGAGTAGATCGGGATAGCCGTTATTGTCCATGTCGATTCCGCCGCTCAGAGAGTAACCGAAAGTCCTCAGCGGCACCGGAGTGTCCTCCGAGTGGATCACCTGGGACGGAACGGTGATGATTCCGTTCTTCGAGCCCAGATAAATGTACACTGTTCCTTTTCCCTCGTACGGTGCGCCTATGGCGATGTCCTCGAAACCATCCTTGTTCAGATCTCCCAAATTCGCGAGGGCGAAGCCAAAGCGCGACTCCTCGCGACCGACCAGCTTCGTCGGCCTGCATTCCTCGCTCTCGCGCTTCGTTCTGCACAGCGACGTGTACACGTACACTGCACCACCCTCGGCCTTGTTGAAGTAGAAGGGCGCCGATACGATGAGGTCTGTTATCCTGCGGAGGGACAATCGGTTAACGATGCGTCGCACGTACGTTCACAACCATTAGTTTAGTTCGTTCGAAATTTCGGTACTTCGCGATGTGCCGAAAATATGAAAAATAATCGGCTATAAAGGTGTCAAGACCTTCGATTTTGGATAACAATAGCGTCAAAAAGTCATTACCAAATTATTAAAAAATGTAATTGTAAACAAAAAAAATCAGAAAACATTTTATTTTCTGACTTTAAATTCATTGTTTGTTTTTTTTTAGAATTCCTATGCATTTTTTTCATAATTTTCTTGTATTTAAAATTGTTTGTTTTTTTTTTGTTTTCGAAAAATTTGAAAAATTGATGTAGAGGCACGGATTTCGGATATATATTTCCGTATCGCGATTCCACGGCACATACAAAAAGTTTCCAGGCGATTACGCCAATAGTACTTATGGCGTTAAAAAAACTTGTCAAAAAAGGTAAAAGTTTATAGGAACGGTAAATATTACTTGTCGCCATTGACATCGGCCGCGGCGATTTCGTAGCCAAAGCTCGAGGCGAATTGTTCTCCGTCCAGGGTCAGTGTTACATCCATGTCAGGACGGAAGTCCTGGCGCGTCAGCACGATTACCTGACCCGTGCCGTTCGAGCGAGGGGCTCCAGCCGCGTAAGCTAATCCCTTGCCGAAGAAGTTGCCGACGGTCACGGACATACCTGTATAAAAAAAAAAAAAAGATTTCATGAGCTGTGATCTTGGAGTTTTATTGTCTATGTTCGACGGCAAAACGAGGCAAATACGGACCCAGATAACTATACTTGCTGACCGGTGACGAGTCTTGCATAGGTGCGTTGTAAACCGTATTATCGCGGGTGAGAAATTCGTCTGAGACCGTGAATAGGTACAAGGTGCCTCGCCATGTATGCGGACCCGGCGTGCCGATCACCACTCTATCCTCCGACGTCAATATTCCGCTCGTACCAGCCTGACAGTACCCGAATTGTTCGTGAGCTCTGAAACACCACGGAAGTTGAATTGATCGAATACAATAAAAAAATTGTTGCATGTTATTTAAGTTGGTTGGGCAGTGGTCGATGTCGAAGAATTTATACTATCTGCCAGACTGTAAACAAAACCCGTATGAAATTTAAAGTAGTCAGAGCGGTACAGTCCCGCCAAACGTTAGTTTCAGGAAAAAAATTCGAATATTTCTCGACGGGATGAAAATCTGAAAAATTCGACCATATGGGAGGTGGTGCAAGTACTTTTTTTTATATAATAATAATTCCAAAATGTTATTGACAAATTAACTATAAACGTAATTGTTCAACAAATTACCCGGCAACATAACTATTTATTCCATAAAATGATTCGTTTATTTTTCTGAATACGTATGCATTTTTCAGAATTTTTTGTAGTCTGAGAATCGCGTTTTTTCTATGTATGTGCATGCTGTGAAAAAACGCAATTTTGAAAGACTACAAAAAATTCTGAAAAAAATCATACGTATTCAGAAAAAATAAACGAATCATTTTTGTGAAGGAAAATTGTTAAGTTGCCGGGTAATTTGTCGAATAATGATTTTTATCTCCAATTTGTTAATAACAAATTCGAATTATTATTTCACAAAAACAATCTTTGCAGCACCTCCCATATACTTAATTTTTTTTAGTTTTTTATCCCATCGAGAAGTGTTCAAAGTTTTCTCTGAAATTTACGTTTCGCGGGACTGTACCGCTCCGACTACCTTAGTGTACTGGTACAGAAAGTTTTTATGGGTAATCTCGTATATTGAAGTTCATGTACAATTGTGATGAAACATTAATGCCCTGTATATTAAAAACTTTGGAAATACTTTTTTTTATAATTTAAATTAATTTCAGTGTATGAACTCATTTTTTTTTCATCACAAATGTACATTTAATTCAATGTATCAGTTTATGCATAAAAAAACTTCCGGTAACGATCCATTAAATTTCATACGATCTTTTTTCTACACTGTAATGTACGCGGAACGTTTTCCATTTTTTTTTACAGTGGATGGAAGAGAGAAGATAAATGGTTTACTTTGCTGTCGGCTTTCCGGCGCAAGGCTTCTTGATGTCCTGGTACTTCAGATCGTGAGTGAGTATGTAACACTGGCCCTGACCCCATTGCGAGTCTGCGGTTTTAACGATGTGGCGATGAGCGCAAACCTGTTTGAATTTTTTTATCGATTTTAAAAACCATCATAAATTTCATTCGTGATGAAAATCAACTAATAACAATTGTTCGTACGGCATTACTCACCATAACTTTACCGCCGACTCCTTGACTCTTGACGGTAACACCTAGCCACTGATTGTCTTTTATCTCGTCATTGCCCGGCGGTATTAATTCGTCCGATTCGAGATCTGTGAAAAAAAAAGAAAAAAAAAAATCCGTATAGTAAAATCGGCCTTCAAGTGGAATGATAAAAAAAATACAATGCAATTAAAAGTGAAACAGCAAATCACGTAATCCTTGCGGTTCATCGGTTAGTAAGTTCGTACGCGCGGAAAGAAAAGGCGTTGCATCGGGACAATCGGATTAATCGCGATTGAGGCCCAAACCTTGTTAGTAAAATAAAATGCAAAGTCGTTGGAGCGTTTTATTATTTGGAGTTAATTCAATTGACTCATTCAGATATTAATTGCTGAAAAGAAAATGAACCGCTGCGAACGGTCCATGTGCGTTTAAAAAAATCCAAAGCTGTTCTGTTATTCGTCTGTGCTGTGAAGTAAAGCTCGATGCAAAAAATCTGCATTGTTCAACATGCTCCGAGCTTCAAGATCCTGAAATATAAAACAAACTTCAAACTCAAAGGCCCTGAGGCAGGTTGCGCATGTTTCAAGCCTTTTTTTTTGTTACTGTTTTTTCACTTACTTGAATCGCTAAGATCATCTTGGGCTGTTGAGACAATCAGAAGATAGGTTTAGATCTTACGTCGACTAATAGCTCTACGATAGTTAAGCCAAAGATTAATTATAGCCTAATGAACAATTAATTTTTGTGATAGAATAGCTTCGTAGTAGTACCAAGAGTTTACATCTCTGCGGTTATTGTTTTTTTATTTACATCGAAATAAATAGCATCTCTGATAGATTCTTTTATTATAAAAAAAAAAATAAGACACGTAATGGAAAATAAAATGAACGCTGTGAATAATTAATATCGAGCTCTACAATGGATGAAGTAGTGTGTCCATTAAACGTTCCTGTGGTTATATTTTATACATCTGCCGTACCGGTTATTTTTTTATTCTAGTTTATTATTTTTTTTTTTATGAATAAGGCAATGGAAAATAAAATAAGTGCTGTAAACAAATAATATCGAGCTCTAAAATGGATAAAGTAGTGTTACCATGAAACGTCCCTGTGCTTAAACTCTGCACATCTACTGGACCAATCCTTTTTTATTTTGAATTTATTATTTAAAAAAGATCAATAAGACAAGTAATGGAGAACAAAATGAATGCTGCGAACAAATAATGTCGAGCTCTACAATGGATGAAGAGTGTATCCATAAAACACCCCTGTGATCAAAATTTACACCCTCTATAGCTGTTCTTTTTTTTTGTTATTAAAAAAAATAAATAAATAATGAAAAACAAAATTAATCGTATAAACAATTAATACTGAGCTGTACAGTTGACAAAGTAGGTCCATGAAATGTCACTATGGCTAAATTTTGAACTGCCACTATATTTGTTCATTTTTTTTTTTTTTATTAAAAAATAGTAATAATGTAAATCAAAATGAACGCTATAAACAGTTAATATCGAGTTCGGTAGTTGACGAAGTAGAGTATCGATAAAATGTCCCTATGATCAATTTTTGCACTTTTACTAAATCCAATGTTTATTTTTATTTTTGAATGCTGCAATGAACAAAATATACTCACTGGCGCGACCGTCCGTAATAACTTGCGTGCAGTCCCGAGTGTCTGTGCTCAAAGGGCATTGCCACAGAGCTCCGGATCTGTTGGTGTCCGGCTGTCTGTTCTGGCCCAGAGGCGCGCCTACCAGAATCCTGCAAAAAAAAAAAAAAAAAAAAAACATCATTGAAAAAAATCTGCTCATCAGAGAATCTCCATTATCCCAAAATTACATCCGAAAGCGGCGACATAGACGAGATTATAAATAGACTTCAGAGGTGTCTGTAAAGGCATGACCAATAACTCGCATCCAGAGCATATCTAAAATAATACCCGGCTATGACTAATAACAACTCCCCGGATGAGACCCGACCACACAATTGTCATCGCTTCCGCGTCGAAAAAAAAAATCGGAATTTTTTCTCGATAATCGAAAAAATAACACATTAACGAAAGTAATTTTTTTTATATATTTTTTTTAATTACCAGCTTTTCGCTTTCGAGTTGGCGTCCTCGGCGAGTTCCTGGTGCTCGGCGACGGAGTATCCGAAATAAGATCCGGCCTGGCCGCGCTTGATAACAGGTATTCTCGGCTCGAGATTAAAACCGTCGGAGAAATGCAATATCAAACTCAACACCGCACCGAGTAAACTCCATTGCGCCTTCATCCTCGTTATCTTTTGTGTTTGCGCGTTCTCTCCCGAGCTCTCGAGTCACTCGGCTGTTTGTAACACAAAAAAAGAAAAGATTTCACGAGTCTGTAAGAGAATTAACGGAGATTATTTATTCGTTATCGCATTCATTCGTTCGTTTGTATGATCATCGTTGTACCAGCGGTTATCGAAGTTGTCA
Organism: Stenichneumon culpator; assembly: GCA_964017025.1. Taxonomy (NCBI): domain Eukaryota; kingdom Metazoa; phylum Arthropoda; class Insecta; order Hymenoptera; family Ichneumonidae; genus Stenichneumon; species Stenichneumon culpator. The sequence goes on along the minus strand of OZ024779.1, from coordinate 9,101,103 downwards.
CGCGGAAAAAAAGAAACACCGACGCCCGGAAAGTTTTCTCTTAATACACTGTGCTCTGTGTATTCTCTGCCCTACAGTCCACTTTCGATCGTGTCCACCCACGCCGATACCACACGCCTATATTCCTTTCGACACACCGACCGATCCAGACCGATCGGTGACTGACACACCACGAAAGCCTGCGGAAGCCGCGGAGAAACACGCACCGAACTGTGGCACTGAGTGTATCGAAATCGCCTCGAGCAACACAGCACTGTCGGTATGATATTTCACGATACCGACATGGTCTGTCGGTGCGAGTTTGCGTAGCGGCAGAGCACCCCTTGTGATGGCTAGTTTAGTCTCCATGCGCATGCGCGCTCCGCTTTCTACTAACGAGCGGAGAAAATCGGAACAACGATATCATGGGAACTTGTTTAAAAATAAAGATTAGACATGTTATAAGAAAAGAAAACCGACAATCGGAAAATTTTCTCTCAACACTGGTGCTCTTTGTATTCTTTGCCTTATAGTGCTCTTTCGATCGTATACGATACGTCATGCGACTGTTGGTTCGTGTTTGCGTAGACTATGCTTACGACAAGTCCATGCGCATGCGCGCATCACTTTCGACCAGAGCGGACGAAACCCGAACTACGATGTCTAAGAATTAGTTTTAAAAAAAGATTCTCCAAGTCTGTAAAAGAATTAATAGAGATCATTTATTTTTTAACGCACTCATTCATACGTCTGTATTATCCTCATTATACAAGCAGTGATCGAAGTTGTCGTGCGGAAGAAGAGAAAACCGACGTTCGGAATTTTTTCTCTAAACACAACGTATACTTTACGATGATCCAGTGGCAAGTTGTACCAATCAGCCGAGTATTCTATGCTATGATGTGCCACTCGTTTCAGTGAGTCTAATAATCTCTTGTATTCATGTCATTTTCTGTTCTGGGTTCTTCGGACGCTGTGGACATCTCTGATGGGGTGTCGAGGGATATGGACAGCGCTCTCCCGAACATGCATCGACTGCACACCCTCGTCTTGGGGCTGGAGGCGATGGCGATTTCAACTTGTTGGTGAGTATTGTTATGTTTTATATATAATATTAATATGTATTAATTTTTTTTTCAGGTGGGATTTGGGGCCAACGGGTAAGCCACTGAGATCTCTGGTCCTGGCGTCATGCTAGGAATTGCCACGGCTTCGTGGGACACTACAGCTCCACCGCATGTTCTCAGTTGGGTTTTATTTTAATACTTTCAGTTTTTCTAATTTGTACATGAGTTTTTTTAAATTTACAGGTGTTTGTGCCATTGACGAGTGGGAGACAAGGGGTGCCGAACCTCCGTCTCTACAGGTGAGAAGGGACGACAAAGGCAGTATCAATCTCCGTCGAGGTACGAGTATTTATATCAATTGTGTAAGCTTGTGACCAATTGTTTCTTCTAGGTAACTAATTTATGTGTTTGTGTTTCAGCTTTCAGATGTTGGAGCGAAGGATCACAATTACTAGCGGTGTAAATCCCAAGGCCTTGGAATTATTCGACGAAAATTTTTCTTGTTTTCTTTTAAATGATCTGTAGCCAATGGTAGACAATGGCACTGCCAAATCCATCTCGCTCAGTTTAAACTCAAACGTTAAGGCAGCTTTTGCAACTATCGTGTGGATCAAGATGTAGTTTAGGTCAGCAAGTTTTTCCTGGAACTTCAAGCACTGAAGTGTAATAAAGTGTGATAGACTGTAAAATCCCGGATGATCGGAAACGACTTTCTTAGCTCTTGCAGATTAGCTACCGGATCGAGGGTGTATTACGGTACTTGGTACGTTCGCTGAGCGACCTCTGCAGGGGCATGTTGTTTCTAGGTAAGGATGCACGACTAATCAGATAAGAGCGATGACACCACGCGCCAACAAAGTCAATTCCGAAACGCCGATTACGCAGGTTACTGTTCGAAGACAGTGAACTCTTACTGTGCCGACTGCTGGCATGGTAGGTTTCTACTTACCACATGAGTTTTTAAGAGACCGACTTTATCGCTAATAGGTCAGTCGGACTGTCGGTATTTTACTAGTCCCAACGTGGAGTTGAAGCGTTCGACAGGGATGAATCATCCCCGGATGCATCATCAGTTCATCCCTTTTTCCTTGAGAAACGTCGAAAGCTTTAGGACGAAGCAAAGCAGTCGATAAAGTAGATTTCTATGCGCGTGCCAATACTCTCGATCTAACCGCACCTACAGCTGGAGAGTTGGCGTGCTATGTGTTTATCGGCATGTCTGATAAGAGCCCGTTTTTACCACTGTGAGCTCAGAGGAGCGAAAGCTCTCGCTGCCTTACTACTTTCGCCATTGAGCATCAGCGCTCGATAGGAATTGAAACATCCCCACGACACAGGATAAAAATCATATCCGGAAGAATGAAAATAAAAATAAATCTTTTCCCTCGCGGCTTCGAGGAAGGATGATGTAACTCGACGAAGCAACATGTCTATTATAACGATGAATCAAATATTTACCGTCTAGAATGGGGCTCGGAAAGATTCCGATGGGAGCTTTCGGGCTCGAATGTACATCACATAGAGATGTTTGATTATTATAGGAAATCTATAAAGCTATAGAAAGAAAGAGAAGCTGATTGTTTTAGCCTCCGAGAAAGTGGGTCAACAATACAGGATATTGGAGTAGTGTGTAACGTGGCCAAACAGGGGTCGGCTAATATTTTACAAGAAGAGAGAAAATGATAATAGCGAGAGGATAAAGGAAGGAGGGTCACTTATGAATATGTCACGTTGGGGCGATAAAACGTTCCGAAGATTGTCGAGTCCTAGCCTTCTCCAGTACACCGTACACCTTCATTTCGGAGACTGGCTCGTGGCAAGCTCGCGTAAATAGGACATTTCCAGTGACTTTAATATCGTCCCGTGTCCCCTCGCCGACTTTACGTCCGTTTTATTTGCATTTCCGCGCGCACACTCCATAAACGAATTCCCTTATGGTAGGATTATTATACCCCTTGTGGTCTCACCGTCGCCGCTGCCAACACCGCTCCCCGTTGGATCCTTTAATATACAATTGCATAACTTTGCATACTGCAAAGCGAGAGATAGCCCGTGCACGAGGCTACTTCAAACGCCGGTTTGACCATTGGCGACCAGAGACCAGGGTCTCGTCGTCGGTGGCTCGAGAAAATTCAGTACCGAATTAACCGTTCTATCCTACATGCGAGAAATAAAAAAGCAGGTAAATCGGAGACAAAGTTCAACAACTTGGCGCGTAGCATTCCCTGATAAATCCTAAAATTTTCACGATAAATTGTAAACCCGTGCCGAGAGGTTTCTTTAATCCGATATCCCAGTTGGGAAAATTTACCGTGCAAATATGTGCACGGTGGGCTCCACGGGCACGGGTTTCATTGTACAACGAGAACAGGCCAGCAGGTAGTCCTCACCCCCGCACCAGCAGCAGCAGCAGCAACCACCGCTGTTCTACAGCTCGCTCGCGCGGTCGTTACGATACGGAAGCTGCGCACAGTAATTTGCCGGCGAACTTCCGATGTTTATGTACCGGGTCGAAGTGTGTGCCTTGCCGTTGCACTTGGCCCTTGGTTGCTTGCAGAGAGTAGCTGTACATATCCCCCCCCCCCCCCCCCCCCTCCGACCGCTGCTTACGAGGCTAGTGAACGACGACGAATGAACGAACGAAGTGAGCGCGATGCTGTATGTACAGGGTACAGAGGAGAGTCGAGTATTAGTCGGAGGGGGGCTAGCCTCGTCGGAAAGGCCGCGTGTAACCGAACTGTGCAGCGATATGCAACTCTCTCCCACTCGGTGCCGGTCCACCAGCAGGAGCAGCAACGCCGAACTTGCCAGGGGTAAACAGCCGGATGCCTTCACCTCCGAGCTAATTAACTACCGTTGTAAACAACCTGTAATATCCCAATCTCCCTTGCGTCCTCGTGAAATTAGATCGTGGGCCACGATATCGTGCTTCTGCTGTTTGAAAGCCCTAACCGAGTCCCCGACTGGCTTCGGCTCTGTACACTCGCCTCTCAGCGTGTGCCAACGTTATCGCTTAATTTTCCGAATGAAATCGTGCCAAGGAACCATAAGACTCCGGAAACATACGCCGGAAACAGCGGAACGGAATCCTCCGATGGCCCGATCGATTAATTGCGACAATCGTTTGATATAAAAAAAATAAAATGCATACGTTTATTCGTTACGCTTCTACAATAATCGATTGGTTATTAACTTTGTTATGGTATTTATGTACAATTTTATCACAATTGTACCGCCCCCTTGGAGAAACTGTCACACTCCTTCTACTCCTCGATAATTGAGTCCGACGAACTCCGTCGTCGAGTCGACGATTTGTGAAGCTGCGAGTTACCTCAGAATCGTGCGGAGATTCGAGAGATAGATGATCTATACAGTGCAGTTGTATGGGGTGGGCGGGGGGAGCACAGTACATCCGAATTCCGATAGCGAATGAAACTTGCACTTCGCTAACTCTGACGATAGTGAGGACTCGGGTAATACGTAGTCCCTGGAACTTAATCTCCAATCGTGTCCCCTTCGCTCGAGTCTCAAAGACGTCGCTATAATCGGTAAGTACCAAGTTTCCTCGCAGATCTGGAGCATCCTCCGTGGGGATTAATTTTAGTACAGTAGAAACGCTGTTACTGCGGCTTTTCAGTAGCGACACAGACGGAGTTGGGCCATAACGGAAGAGCCTCTCTACGAGCCATGTGGGTGGGCTTTACCACGCTAAAGAACTGGACCCAGACATAAACTGTATCATTTAAGAATCGTATGTGGTACTTTTTCCTGGTACGAGGAAACACCGCACTGCACTAACCGAGTCTCTACTATAATTGTCATTTTCAAGTACCAGCTATGTCCGACGCTAGTCTATCCCGAGGGATGGGACTTTCCGGAAGTCCAATCCGATGGATGATCTTTCGTAAGAATCATTATTATAAACAAGTACGTACACCGTTCGCCTTATGTCGAAGATTTCTATTTCATCAAAATCTGGTGACCATCTTCGGCTCTTCCAATGGTTCCGGGTCTGCTGGCTTCGGCGGTGGCCTCAGAGCGAAGAACGACACGATGATGCACACTAAGGGCATTCAATGGGGAAAGAAAAATGTTCCGGAACAATTTATAATAATTTACACGATCCCCCATCACTGAGGCAGTTACATTTAAACTTACGCGTCAGAGAAGCTCCGAGCCACATGAAGGCTGCGAGGCAGCAGGTCCCGAGGAGGGTTGAAAAAATGAGATTACCGACAACGGTGCCGAGACTTCCCATCATCGTAACGACACTCGTTGCCGTGGCCCTGCGGACATTAAACAAGAAAAACAGTCGTAAACCACGATTTGTTTGCCCTTTCTTCGAACAATGTCGGGCAAATCTCGGGGATATAATAAACACTCTTGGCGAGAAACGAGAGAATGACGAAGAGGACGGGGAGCCGTGTCCTGTTACAAAGTTATAAAGCGTTAAAACAGTTGCCGCACGTGGATAGTACAGGCTATCCAGTTTTATACAATAATAGCAGTATTACGTAATATCAGTGTTCGGCGTGTATTACCTCAGGGGAAGTGGAATGACGTTGGCGTTAACACCGATAACAATGTTACCGGTTATTCTCGAGGTAACGGCGACGGCCGCGCATAAAGTCAGCATGATAGGCACTAGTTGCACCCAATTTGTTCCGAAAGCGCTCAGTGTCCCCAGGGCGAAGCTCGAAACTGCAAAGGGTTACGTCCAATGTTCATTAGATGATGGTTATAATTAATTTACGAAAGTGAGAAAAATAATGTATTTAACGTAAAGTTCACTAACGCAAAATGACTTTCTTCTTTATCCTGGTGTCGAGGTACATGACGATAAAGAAGGAGAAGCTCACCGCCGAGGCAGCTATGATTGTCGAGTTAATGTAAATCGCGGGATTGATAGTCCACTGGAAAAGTTTAATTTTGTTTCAACGGACCCGCCGAGACTGTAATGAGAATAGTTGAGGCAGGTGGAGCATATGTTCGATAACGAGGTTGAGTATGCTGCCGTGGGAAAAGACAAAGAGGAGACGAGGGAGAATTCGGCTGCGCCAGCGAGTTTAACTGTTTCAACGTTTATTTTACCCGAATGCAGTTGCCGGTGATATTCGCATAGACGTTGGGATCGTTCAGTCCTGGTGGCACTACGCCCGGTATCAACAGTTCGCACATGGTTGGATTACCGCGCGACGATTCCCAAAGCGTGTAATCAAAGTTGTTGATTATTATGAACATATGCGGCACCCACAGTCTCATAGTGTTGAATCTACAGAGGAAAGAAAAAAAATTATCTCAGACTTGCGTGAGACACAAACGTCGCGTGAGGCAGGAAGGTCAAATCGCAAAGCAAAACAAATACGTACGTACCCGAGTAAACCCCCGAAATGAAGAAAATTAATGATAAAAAATTTGCCTAGATAAGGAGGCCGGATGAGGATCATCAATGAATTCCAGCTATCTCGTATCTTATCGACATTCGTCTTGCTCTTCTGATCCGACGATTTTGATTCCTCGATCAAGACTCTGATCTGTACAACAGAGCGAATATAGACGCACCTTTATCAGTATAGATAGTAGTGTACAGATTGTTCCTTTCTCGCTGCGATAAGACTGTCCCGATCGCATGCTTTTTTAATTATCTTGATTAATATCTTTACCGGAAAAGTATCCGCTGGATTACTTGTATTGATGGAGTACATCCGTTTCATAAGATTCAGAGCCATGGTGGGCTTCCCAATGGCCATGAGACGCTTCGGACTTTCGGGTACGAAGCTCATCGTAATCAGGCCCAGTACCGATGGGATAGAGCAGGCAAGAATATAAATTCGCCAAGCATCGAAGTCTCGATCGAAGAAGGTGAAGTGCAATGGCAGCGGTAGAATCGTGAAGGCAAGAACTAAACGTAAAAAAATCTCGTTAACCTAATCTACAAAGCACAAAAGCTAAACGAAAGAATATCAATTGAAACAATCCGGTTTCCGGCGAGACAACGTTTACATTATGCAACGAATAATTTATGAACAATCAAACATTAATGTTAATGTAGCATGCCTCGTCGATATGAAATGTCATCTACGATAATAGTTACAATCGTTCTAATGAAAAGAGCACCTTGTTCAAAGTGCTGTTTCAAATACATTGCTAATGAGAAGTGCCGACACGTTATTCCGTCCTGAGCGCGTGAGTCTCTTATTGACCAAGGATTTTCCACGATTTTTCCAGGCAGCTTTGACGCACACGTACGGTACGTGCCCGATACGTATTATTCGTATTTATTTTAAACTGACGAGCCTGACGTTCAAACGTTCGCGTACGTCCGATTTATGCTTTACACCGAAGCAGCGAGGCAAACGTACAGGAAGAGGAGGAGAGGCAAAAAATATGATGCAATTTGCATAGAGATATATTCCATTTTGTTATGGGCGTACCAGTTCACCTCATATGCGAATATTCAAATACGTGCTCACTCGCCCGACCGCCGCATACAATAATAATGAATTAAACTTATATTTTCTGTATTTATAACGCCCCGTCGCTGCTTATCGATTTCAATAACTAGAGCAAAGCATTGCATTATCCAGCGAACCATATTATGAAATTATAATAAACTTACTGGCAGGTATTACGTTTCCGATGCTGAATATAAATCCTGTCCAAGATACGAACTGTGCTCGACGATTGGTCGGTTGAAATTCCGCGAGATACGGCACCACGAGAGCGAATGGTCCGCTGATACTGCGAGAAATAGAGATCGTCACCGTAACTCTCGAAGTCCGCCAACAAAAGTAAAAAAAAAATTGCTTCAACGATAAAAATGAGAACCGATAAAATTCACTGCCACTCTTAACGTGACCCTGAATCTCCCAGTAGTTTCCACGATCTTCAATACACACAAGGACATCCTGTTACTCACATGGTTCCAGTTATAAATTTGATCAGCAAGAAAACGTGATAAGAGTCTACGACGCTGCTGAGAATATTGCAGCAAGCATCCGCCAGCAAGCCGAGAATAAATAGCGGTCTTCGACTGGCGTTATCTACGATGAAGCCCCAAAAGAAGGAGCTAACGATCATACCTGCAAAAAAAAAAAAGAAATGAAGGAGAGCTCATCCTAGTGAGACGACATTTGCTTTAATTATAGATCGAACTCCGTACCGATGTAGACAAATGCGACCAGTGCACCCTTTCGAACAAACGTTAGTTCAAGGTCGCATTCGGCGGATGCCAGAATAAATGCCGCGGTCGTCATGTCGAAAGCGCTGGCCCAGCCTATCGGTATCGCCGCCAGGAGGAGAACGATATTGTACGTTCCAAAACCTGCCAGCATAATGATCACGCGCTATTGTAAATCGACCGGTAAATTGACAGTTAAACAGGTGACGATATCCAGTGAAAGGAAGTTTTTTGTGAATGCGCTCTCACGGAAAATGTCCATTCACTTCGTTCTACCCTGTCTACCCGCCCGGAACGATACATCGACGCGCTTGACAGTTTTCCCGCGCAAAATACTCACCGGTGGCTGAAATTGCTTTCTCAAAATCCGCCGGTGCATCGCTATTTCCATTCTCTGTAATGCAAAAATAGACCGACAAGCACATCACTTTGCAGTTATACGCGAGCTTTGCGAGCTTGGCGATTTATTAAGATAGGAAGATGCGCGTCTCACCGGGGCGAGCTCGGGCGATCGAATTATTTCTGGTTTCATTGAGAACCCCGTTTGCCACCATTCTCCGACCCTCTGTTCAATAGCGAATGTACCGCACGTGTGGACGCACGCGGACCAGAAAGAAGTCGGCTACACGAGAGAAAGACATGAGAAACCGGTCGAGAATAAAACCGACCCAGGAATGCCGTTCCCACTGACTAATGCCTAATACAGCGTACCTTAAGCTCTGCTACGTTATTACGGTTTGACCGTTGTCGAACGACTACCAGTTCACCTTGCGAAAATTTTGTTTTCTGCCTACACTTGATCGCTCACGTTTGGCATACGCATTAGGCGTGCTCCGACTTCTCCCGCTCTTCCGTCGATAAATCCCGAGATTTGTCCCTCAGACACACATAGCTCCACACTTCTCCCGTCGTCTCCGAGCTAGACGTATATTTACATTCCTCCCGACGCGCATCGCTCACGCTAAGAAATGCCTCGTGAACGGTAAGGTTCCAACACGCTATCGAGAACTCACGACACTTATCCCGCTCCGTCAAACTCGCTCGCCCGACAGCGATCCCACAATAAGAACAATCTCAACGTGGAAGTCAAACTCTCTCGGCAACGAATGCGCGCGCGACAGAGAGTCTCCAACTCAACTTCTCGTATCTGGCTCGATTCCCGCTCGTGAGCTTGAGCTTGTGAGAATCCACGTCACACAGTGTTGCTGCTGCTACTAGCTGATGTGGCCAATAAAAACGGGTCAAACGATTTAATTTCTCGCGCGTGACAATCCGCGAGCACGTGAGCGCCAGACACTGTATTGCCTGTCGTCAGTAATCACAATGAAACGAACAGGGAGACGATTGTATCCGCGGCAGATCGAAGGAACGGACAATCGATTCGAGATTAACTCGTCGGGAATCACAATTATCGAATCAATTGCGGTCTCAATTTCGATGTCAGCCGATGCATTATATAAGTGACGACATTTTTTTGTTATCTATTCGAACAATTCATAGCCGGATAACTCGTGACGTCTTTTCGATTGGTGTATGTAAAAAAATTAATTTACGTGAAACTCTTATCGGTTCCTGCAGCGCTCCGAGCCGCGCTTTTTTTAATAAGTCTAATATTGGCCGAGCCTCATCCAACTCCTGATTGGGTTCACAATTTTTATTTATTTTTCGTCATTATGTGATTTCCCGGTGAAGAATGTGCGTCATGCTGCGTAACACTTGTAGGACGATATTACGAAGGTGTTCCCGATCGCTAGCCAACACGCGGTCTATAATTAACTTGGCGTTGCACGCGGGGTCGCGTACGTTGGGTTCTAAAGAATTTCGCGCTTGATTTTCGAACGGCGAATCAAGTACCGGCCGGCTTTTTAATTATCCGACCGCTTTTTGTCGCACTGCGGTAAGATCGAACACGTGTATCATACAAACACGAGTTGCTCGAGATAGAAAAACACATTTTTGGCCAACGGTCGGATACGCTTTTTCACATATCGTCGATTATGGATTAATGGACTAGAAATAGAGAGAACTGCAACCGGCCCACATCGAACGATGAACCACGAACGCACACACAGTTAATGCAGCTTCGTGCCCTGTAATGCAGAACTGAAACGAGCGTGGATCTACAGAGACGGGAATCGAAGCGAGAGGGAGGATCAAAGTGGCGAGTTCGAGCAATTGGACACGTGTGTACCGAAGCCCGCTGTCGGGTTAATTAAGTAATTAAACTGCTCTGTGGCGTGTCGCATTGCGCACAGCCGATCCCGGCTATCGGTTGATCGACTTCCGCGTCAGTTTTGGCAGCCAAAACGTTCTGTAACGCAACACCTCGTCACCGGTTTTCATGCTCGTTAGGTTCCTCCTCCAGAAATCCATAACATTTTGCCTGATATCAAGCCAACCGGAATTTTATCAACTAGGTATAGTCTATAACTTTGTACCCTTACGATGTAGCGGAAAGTCGTCAATGTGGTCCACCGTCATTAGCACGTAGATCAATGATACACGGATCATATTCACCACATTTACGCTATATTTCCACATGTATCTCCAATATCTGTGTCCAATGGAAACTACCGAGTATCAAAGTACCGAAGAGTAATTATACAACTCACCCAGTCGCCAGAGGGGGGGGGGGAGGGGGGGGGCACGAAGGTGCCATTCGGTATTTATTACGGGAGTTCGGATCCAGGAGAAGCAAATTCACAGCGAGATTAGTTTATTCACTGTATCCAGTGCTCGTTCGTATTTGATTTTCATCGAGCTGGCAATTCGACCGATGCTGTTATGTCAGCGTGGAAGCTCGGATCTGGTACGTGAGAGTGGAGAAACTTTGAAAAGCCCACGACAGCAGCGTTCGAGGGATGAAACGTCGACGCGTTCGTCGGGCTTGTCCGCGGCAGACGCTACCTTTGGATCGGCAAAGCTGCATTCTGCTCCCTCTGCCCGCCGAATTACGCTATGCCCGGAGGCGCAATGATACTTTTCAAACTCCAACATATGCATCGAGAGCGAGATACGTATGTTTTGTTCAACTGCATAATTCATGACGTACGAAGTGGAAAGGTAATGCTCTGTGCTTGAAGTGTTTACCCGTGAATTTTGCACCGGGGTTATTGCCATGGATGCTGATCTATGGTCGACTATGCCAGGCGCAGTCGCCAACTAATTAACGGTTCGACATCTGTAGACAGGCGTTGCAGTATTCTTGTTAGCGAGCATGCTAGCCGATAATGATCACGATCGATATTTGGTATCGGAGAGATACGTGAGGTTAAAATCTATGTTGATAAATTCACTTATCGCGCCTGATTATCAGTTGTGCCTATCAGTACAATAACAGTGTCGGGGAATTCCCGTTGATGACTTATGTCTCAAGTGTGCAGCGCTCTCGAATTGTAACGAGCGAGACAGCTTCATAGTCGGCATCACGAGCGTTCTTCTCGATGCTGTTTGGTTGTCAAGGAAAAAAAAAAATAGGTCATATCATTCAATTGATAGCACGAGACTACGATGCCGTCGCAAATCGGCGTGATTTGTTAACCGCGTTGATTTTCGTGTCCAATGCCTTTTGATTCGCAATTGACATCCCATATCATTTGTCCTTACTAAATAAGATTCATTCGGCGCACGAGGATTCAATTTGGCTGCGCACGAGGATTCAATTTGCGGCGGCTGACAATCCACTTGCTGCGAAAGGATATCCTTGCGTCAGATGGATTTAATTTACAGCGTCGAATTATATGTCACAGGTAAGTCCTCGATTGACTGTCGTCACTCTGCCAATTGTAAAACCATACGAGTATGTTCCCTGGGGGATTCTTCGTTGCGTTCTACAACCAACCAATTTCGGAACATAACCAAACAGGCTCTAATTTTTCTCCACAGTTGAGATACGGATTTCCATTGTCTCTCCGTGTTGCCCGGAGAAATACGAAAGTTCTAAGAGTATTTGCGCGACGAGAGAACGCCCATTAGACTTTCATGAAGATGAGAGATAGTACGGGCGCGCGAAGCGAGCATTGCACCAGAAACTATATGCATTTCGGAAACGCTGTGACAACAGACGCTATAGGGAGTCTCTCGTGGATATGGGGGAAGGTGGTTCCTCTTTTCCTGTCTCTCGTGACGAAGAGTACGGGACGCAGAGAGCTTCGAGCTTCTCGCGTACGAGCAAGCTTTCTCCTCGTCGTTGCCTGCTAATGCGCTTAGAGGATGTCGGGGGTGTCGCGACGCGCGTTCCAGGGCCGGCGGGTACCGTCATCTACTTCGAGGCAAGAGTCGAAAGCGAGAGCAAGACCGCGCATGGTACATACACATATGTCGTATTCGTTGCCGGGCGCGCATAACTCAAGAATAGTGCACTGGGGTGGTTGTATCCACTGTACGAGGGGGTAACCCATATACCGCGTATATAGTTTTGCCTTGGGAGGCAAAGGTAATACGGAAACGTGACAACGAGTTAGCGAAAAGGATCTACTCCCGGGTCACTGAATAACTCATCCTGTCCGCGGAATGGAGAATTCTCACGCAGAGGCGCGTTAAGGCCTCCGTTTCACTCGCATCATCCGCTCAACCATTATCTAGTCGGTGACGCGAGAGTGTGTATCAAATTTCCTTGACGCATGGAGGCAACACGAGAGGCAATGAAATACGACAGTTAGAACGGTACGTGCAGTAGGCGCTACTTACGATACAGACGTTGACGCCGATGATGCCCATCGTCAAAGTTCGTCAAGGGTATACATACTAGCGAGTGTATTTCTCTAGTTTAACACTGCCGCTCCGGGAGTCTGGTTGCTTGCTCGTAAGCAGAGGCAACAACAAGGAGCATCGGGGGAAACCGAAGTACAGGTAAAGAGATGCACCGAGTGGCTCGACTCCTATTGCAGCGAGGTCGTCGACGAGTCGTCGACAGTCATGGGATAACTCGTAAATGAGTTTCTCGGGTATTCGATGCGGAATGCGGGCTCTATTCAAACTTGTGCCGTCTCTCTCTCTCTCTCTCAGTTTCTTTCTCTCTATCGGCCTTGCTGCCGTTGTATTCTCCGGATGTGTTTGCCAGCTCCGTCGCTCGCTCCTGAAGCCATCTAGCGTTTCACTGCTATCAGGCGTTTCGCAACGGTCTCCCTTTCCCTTCCCCGATAGAAACCCGGGAAATCCGCGGAAAGAGGTGCCGGGTCTCTTTATATCATGTTTAATAGACCCAGCAGGATGTTGTGGCCCGGAACGAAATAACTTTTTTCATTTCTCCACAACGAATTCCGTAGGAAACTCGGATCCCAACTACTAGCTGATTCCCCTGTCGCCTCTTCTCAACGCCTCTGCTCGACTGTATCTCGTTGCATTTCCCTCACCGGGTTGGATGCAAAGAAAGAATATCGCAAGAGGTAACGATAGGCGCGGTACTGTACGCTATACAGTACGGCGTGCAATGTATCCGGCATTAATTTCAAAGTAGGCATACAGACAGACGGATCAATATTTAATCGGCAGCCTCGTTATTATTCCTCGAATCACCGCAACGTCGGGAGCAACGAGCAATTAATAGATGGATGGAGTCGCAATTTTTTTTTTTTTTTGGGGTCTATTTCGATATCTCTCTCCGCGGTTCGCAACGGATCGTTAATCAAAACGATTCCCATTCATTCAGAACTAATATCCTTCCTGCTTAATTTCCGTGCTGCCGCGGCAGCGATGTCGGGGTTGCAGCCCACCCTTTTAATATTCGGGACTATCGAACGGTCCACGCCGCACAGCAACATATCCCTGTACTCTCCCGCCGTCACCGAGAGTAGGGTCGCTGATCGAAATCGAAAATATCTATAAGGTAACGCGCAACTCGGAACTTCGATGACGTTTTAAATTTTTGCCTGAAACTGATTATTCAAACGTATGCACCCTCGGAGACCCGGGGATTTACAGGAGCATAGCGGCGACCCTTTAATTCCCTCGACGGTTTAATCCATCAAATGCCGAAGCAAGCACACGCTGTGCCGGACTTCGTCACTCTTCTCGTCCCCCTTCCTTGACCCTCCCTCGATGCGTTCGTCCTGCCTGAGAGAACCGAGAAAGTCCGACGGCAGCATGTTTTGCCGTTACCCACGTATATGCTTGGACCAAGTATCGTGCGTTATTGGGGCTGGAGGCTGCGAACATCGAGACGACGGGGTTGAATCACCGACGAGTTAATGGATCTTTCGGACCGCGGAGCTACCGTCAACTTCGCCATCTGCTGTTGTTCCTAATTTCCATATAGCCGGACGCACTCCTCCTTCAGCACTGGAAACCTATGGCCTTCTTCCTTCTCGTCCTCCGTCTCGTGTGTTTTATCGACGTTCAACGAAAATACAGGCATGTCTGTGCTTCCTCCCCAGCGATTCAGCTTGCATGAATGGATCCAGGACTCTGTATGGTCCAAAAGTAAAAGCCCACGCACAGGAGAGAGAGAGGGAGCAGTCACCGGGCTTAATAAGCCGCCCCAGCTGCCTCCGCTCTTCCATGCGGAGTTTGCTGATATTGACTATACGCTGGTCACTGGGGATATAAATCCGGTACCAGAGCTTTTTCACTCTCCGCATATCTGTCAAACCGGTTATTAAAGTTTCGAGCTCTTTCTTGTTAGTTCCTCCGACGCACTGACCACGTCATACTCTCTATTAAAAGTCCCTTTCATAATAATTAAATTGGGCGAAAGGGGTTGATTAAAATTTGCGGCGACTCTGGGAGATCGAGGAATAATGGAGCTTGATGAGAAATTGCGAATTGAGTATATCGTTACCCAGGTGATATTTAATTATCAGCACGGCTATTGAAGTACATTCCAGAGAATACACGGTTGCATTTGAGATGCATTCCAGAGAAAGACAACTAATTCTCAAATATCTGATTTCAAACAACCGGCCGAAAAATTCGATTTTCAAACCGGAAGTGGCATCTGTTACATCTTAGGTAACAAACCGCTTAGAAGGAAACTTACCTCTCAACGCATCGCTCATATCTAAAGCAGTGTTAGGCGAGGTCTCCGTCCTTAATGTAAAGGGCCAAGGCTTTGACTCGAAAGCGAGGCCGCCCTTACGTTTCATTCAGCGTGAACTCACTGACATCTCGTCGGAACGTAACTCACGACAACGTACTTATTAGTGCTTGGAAGACTTCGGTTTTCACTCTGGTTATCTACGCTGACCTAGGAAGCCGATATGGCGCTTTGACGTACGGAATCCTGTGTGGAGCAAGCGCTGTGCCGGTTTTTCAGTTACCGGAGACTCCTACCTGGGTAGATTCTTTCCCTTCTTCTTCGTGCTTCTTGCAAGATTTTTTTTAGAGAGGGTTTATCAACAGAACTCGCTATACATGGAAGCTCTCCGAGTTTCTTTCGTTGATCGTAAAGTTAACTTTGGGGAGGGGGGGGGGCAGAGTAGGGCTTGGAATCTAGTATGGAAGAGTAAAGGGTACAGTAGAGGAACATTTTTGCCTTACTCTCTCCGCAAGCACGCTCGTACGGTCCCGAAGTTCGAGAGAAAGGACCGATAGAGTTGCCTCCGGTTACAAACTGGACGCCGATCTCGCTGTTTGCCGCTAGCCAATTACTCGGCTTACAGTGGTTCGAATAGCCGTTACTCTGGGGCAAAAAAAATATATATTACTACAGTTTGCAGCCTTTGGCTCTTTTATATCTCTGAGTCCGTCAAACCGTGGAAAATTCAATTTGTCTTCACGCAGGATGAGAGCCTGGCGGCGATGATGCTGCAGAGCGGGGGAGGAAAATCCTTGGCTGATACTATCCGGCTTTCGCGAAGCTGTATACAAAGTTAACGAATCAATGGACGGGAACTGGTATGTATAGGAGATTCAGGACAAAAAGAAGAAGATGGCTCAAAGTAATCGCAGAGACAGAAAATCTCTTTTGGGAGATAAACTGTAGAGACAAGCAACGATACGAATGTTACTCATATGCTATCGAAACGAAAAAATCCATAGAATATTGTTCACGGTTTATTCATTCGTTCGACGATTAGCTTTAACAAGAGGCTGAAGCTCAGAGCTGTTCATGCTTATGATGGAATTTTATCCATCATATAATAATATTGTTATGGAAATATAACCACGCCGGAAATGGAGAAAAAATGGGTTTTGGCATTTTTTGTGAAAACACCACTATTACCAAGCCGAGATAGGTTTTCCATCAAACTTTTTGTAATTGCCTCGAGTGTTAATCGGATGTGTGCGATGCTGAGGCAAAGAATGCCAACGGAGATGACTACAGAACCCTGTAATGTGACGAAGCGGCCTGATAGTCCGCATCCACACGGAAAGCCGAAGGACTCGCGAAAAAGCAATCAGCGAAAATTCCATATCCAGTTTCGTCGCTCTCGAGTCGTTCTGCCGTCTCGAACCCCCCCCCCCCCCCCATCGCTTTTCTCACTGTCCTCTCATTCTCTCCCTCCCACGGTGTGTGTCTCTCGCTATTTTGCTGAACGCGCGCGCCGTAGTCGACACTGCCGCCAGGGGAACCGAGATAATTGGCAAGGATGCGAGCCCGTTAGTTTCCACGTACCCGCGGACGTACGTGTAACGATTGTGTTAGCCGGGGAGTATTGTTTGAAGGGGGGGGGGGGAGAGAGAGTGTACTAGTTCCCAACACCCAGGGCCCAGCTGCATGGGACGAGAGGAGTAAGAGCGCGAGGATACAGAGCCTCGAGCCAGGCCGTTGCCACGGGGGTTGCCCCGTTGTAATAAAAGGACGCCTAGTTCTGAAGCAGCGACGCCCGTTCCGACGCTCGTTTCGCCACGCTTTCTGTATATATCTCTCTTTCTCCCCGTATCCACCGCTCGTTCGTACGAGTACACAGTAGGCCCCGATATAGAGTATACATAGAACGCGGATAGTACTCGCGGTGCAGCTTCATCGTTTCGGCTGTAATGCCCAGACCGTCTCTCTCTCGACTGGGGTTATTAGAAACGTTATATGGAGCTCTATTCCCAAACTCCGTCCCAATTGTTATCTCTCTCACTTTCTCTTCACAGTACTGCAGTACTATAGTGCCTCTACATGCCTCGCATACAACAGAGGCATTGTGCTCAAAACTATTCGCCGCCGGTGGAATTTTTATCTTCCGACCGCAGCTGGTTCCAAGTTCCTGCTAAAAAATATAAAAAAAAAAAAACGGAAAAAAATTGATTATACAAGCCATACATACGCACGTCTGTTGAACCAATCGCGAACCGAACGCTTCGATGGACGTTTCTCTCTCGCCAACTTCTGTGTACGCTTCGATCCCGCGGCTTACACGCCAGCTCTCGTTATTCGGGTGCGCCGGGTCCAGTGACGTGCGAAACGCTGTTCCGAGTCCCTCAGAGTGGGGTGTATGCGCTCACTTCATCAATGTATGCAAATAGAGAGAGGAGAGAGAGGGAGCCAGCCAGAGGAAGGTTCGCTACGAGGCTTTGGGCTCCCGTCAAAAGCTAATGATACAAAGATAATCCTGTTTCCCCTCTGTGGTGATGAGAGGGGACCGGAAAGGAGAGGGCGAGAGGGCGGAAAACCGTGAGGTGAACGAGAGCCGCCTCGGCATCCCCCGCGAAAGCACCGATACGCGGGCGCGTCGGGCTACACGCTCATTTGCAGCAGACGCGCAGGCCGCAAGCATCACCCGGCGCTGGAAGTATACACTCCGGCGTCACGGTTATACTCTATACCGACAGCCGTCTCAACCCTATCGTCCGTGTATACCACCAGACCCGCTTGCCCAGACGCACGGTTCACCTTGCCTTTGCAAACGTTCACTCGGTCCGCTCTAGCACATTCGTCGGTTCGCTACCGGCAAACGCGATGGCCCAGGATCCAGTGGAAGCTAACACTGTGCGATGCTGTCCGTGGTGTGCTCCGGCGTTCCTCCCAGCAAGCTTGTAATTCCCAGGACTTCTCGACGCCCGTTTGAACTACGCTCCCTGGGTTTATGCATACTGGCGTCTCCTCCGTGTACGACCGCAGCCCCTATCCTGTTGCTCGAAACAATTCTTGCTGATTTCCTCGACCGAAGAGCTCGAAGCTGTACACGAATAAGCTGTAACTAATAGATCTGTCATCAGTCAAGGGTAGGCCGGATTTTTTTTTTTTTTTTTTTTAACACGGGGGAAAATGGGAATGAGAGCGCGGACTCATCGAGACCACCGACCCGTAGAGTGTTTAATTGTGCATCGGTTTACAGCTATCAAATTCACCGGACACGGAATTATTTTTGGCCGAGGTGTGTCGTTGGAGCGGAGAGAGTCGAATTCATTCGTTCGCCGGAGCGAGAGCGCGACCTATCAACATGCCGGGCGGACTGCTCTCTCGTTTTGGGATATCCTCATCGATGGTTATCGCGCCCATTTGTTACTATTTTCGAAAGTAACGGTCCGCAAAATGAACAATTTGTCAATTAGCTTTCATAGATACCGCGGTATGCGTTCTGATAAATTCTGTTCCGATGATGCGCAACAGTGAAATCAAATATGTATATCGGCGCACGGCTCGCAGATACTAAAAACAGCTTTACGGAGGATTGACGTCGCGATCGATAGACGAAGGTGTGAGCGAACTATGTTCCATCCTCTACAAAACGATCGGGAATTAATCGACGACCCGCTACCGCCTCGATAGGAGAGGCGTCTGAAACTAATTAAACGATAGACTATCGTTACCGCTCGTTAGTGAAGTAATTGCACCGAGTCCTTCTCTTTAGCCGTGGAGCTCCAACACCAGCGGCAGCTGCTTCGCCCGCCGCTGGTTAGGTACGTGTCTTGATTTTCGTTATTTCGCAAATGCGAGAGGATAGGCCGGGAAAAAAATTCCTCGGGACTACACGGGACGAACATGTCGCTCCGTCGAATCAAACATAATTCACTTTCAGACAATTCCGATTGGTTATTTTTTTTCGTAAACTTGATATCGGCGACGAGACGAAGAGGGATGGGATAGAAAATAAGGGAAAAGAGGGAAAAAGTTTGCTGACGAGGATCGCGGGCGGGGGCGAGAAAATCCGAGTGACGAGCGAGAGCTCGCTCGATGTCGTTCCGTCTGACGAAAACTTTTCGACGCCCGCAGGTGTCCTTGCTAACCCACTTACGCCGTGTCTCTCTCCCTCGCTCGCGTACCTTTCACGCTGCTGGCGGCATGGAGCGAGAGCGAGAGTGTTCATCGCCCCAACTTTTTATTTATTTCCACGAGAAACGAGAGACGTACGATCTCCCTGCTACGGTATACCGTATACGTATGGCCCGGAGGCAGACGTGCGTTTCCGCAATAACCCCCGGAAACGCTGCATATATAGTCGCAACGCTAAGGGTGCACGGCAAGTCGAGCGGGAAATATTCAGTGCAGCCAATTTACTTTTACTGTGTGATTTTTCAAAGAGCCGCGAGCTCGTCGACGACGATATCAGCGGCCTCCATTCTTATTGCGGGTGTTGTTGTTGTTGTTGTTGGTATTGCTGTCTGCCGCCTGACATCGATAAGACAAGAGGCTTTCGACGCACCTCACCGAGGATTTAATTTAACGGCTGTTTGTCATTATAATAAAGCCGCTCGCAATTGGGATGGAGGAGCCACGAAATCGCCGATCTTCTAGGATATACTCTCGCTCTATGCCAATTCCCGAGGAGCATAATAGTTTGAGCACAGGGTCTTGGAAAGCTATAAGTCTATGTCGCTGGGAGTAATTGTCCACGAATGAATGCGAGTCTAATGAATTAATAGTCGAGTCTCGTGGGAGATGGCTTTCAGCACCCTCGAGGAGAGCTGACGTATCACGAGGCCGCCTCTATGAGAGCACTCCACCGAGCTTCACTAATTTCGCCCGAGGCCTTGTACACCCTTATTCATAATCGATGTATTTGTCTCCCACTCTTCGCAATTGAATATCTCCCAAAGCTGGCCGATTAATATGAACGTACCAACCTACGACGCAAGCTATTCGGAGAATCGTCGCAGTTGAACCCCGCACTTATCAGAGTCGATGGTCGATACCGAGATGCAAGGAACGACTTGATTGTGAATCAGCGTCTACTGGAAGATATGGTCACGAAGTAATACAAACGGGATCGATCTCAGTAGCGGCAAAACGAGCAGACGCGAAGCCTCCTCATCGGCAATGGGGCGAGAGAAACGCGGGGAAACACTTCTCAGAGTGCAATTTGTCTTGGAGAGCTCGGGCGCAACGGTCCCCGGTGGTTTAGGTGATGAATGAGGCCGGGAACGATCGTGAACTTGCCTCTGTGCCGTGTGTGTATCTGCGGCTAAATGGTCCAAAAACTATCGGAGTTTTAGCAACACCGACAG
Source organism: Stenichneumon culpator (assembly GCA_964017025.1). Classification (NCBI taxonomy): domain Eukaryota; kingdom Metazoa; phylum Arthropoda; class Insecta; order Hymenoptera; family Ichneumonidae; genus Stenichneumon; species Stenichneumon culpator. The sequence goes on along the minus strand of OZ024779.1, from coordinate 9,080,559 downwards.
AGCGGAGACTCATGGCAACGCAATGCGGAGGAATACGCAAATAATCTTGCTAGTTCGTCGCTCGACATCAGTTTCTGACTCGATGAAAGATAGCTGAGGCGTTGTCCAGTTTTCACTGATTCGGCTAGGGAATCTGCTGGATTGCCGTTAAGAGGATCACAGTGATCGATGGTTAAAATTGTTCTACCTTACTCGCATCGTAGCGGGGGGTCGCGGAAAGAAGACTGCACCTTTCAAGGCAGTGCTCAACTTGCTGTCAGGTGATTCGCTTTTCGCGTATCGTCCACTCTTCAATTCCCAGCTCGACTGTGGTGGCGTGTCTCGCTACCCTCGTTAAGCCCCACGGGAGAATCCACCGCAGCCGCTGCGTCCTTCTCACTCATAGCCGTCGGAGAACGGAAGAGGCAGGAAAGGACGCTTGGCGGCGAGAGTTTCCAGAGGTGTGAAATCTACTCGGTTTACTTTTTCTTCTCTTTCCGCTGACTCTCCGCTCTCGAGTCATGTGCAAGCCAACCGCTCCTCTTCGCCTCTCATCTTCCACGGTCCTCGCTCTCTCTTCGTTTCTCTCCCGACTCATCTTCCGAGGCCACGGAGACCTGTCGCGGTCTTCTCGCCGGAAAAATCCATGAGAGAGGAGAGTGGCAAGAACACGAAGCGAAGTGAGAGTGCAAGGTGGGTCCCATCACCACGCTACCCAACTCCCAGTGGCTTTTGTCTTGGCGGACGTGCCACTGCTTCCCGAGTTGATTAACTCGCTTCAACACCGTCTCCTCGGAGCTCCTGTGCCGCTGAATTCGCTGGTACCGAGAGGCTGGAGATCGGACGCGGTATATACGGAGAGCTTCGCGTTCTGAGAAATGACAAAGGATAATGGCACTGGCGGAAAGGAAAAAAGGAGAAAGGAATTTGCGCCTCCCGCCGTAATGCCCGTACTTGATAAACCTCAAGATCAAAAGTATACAGCATTTATACCGTGCCAACGTGCCACAGCGAACGTTCAACGCCTCGTTACGACGCAAGGAAACGCGTACGTTATTACACGCCTCGGCGGCTCCCTTTTTTCCCCCTCCGCCTCTCGCCTTCGCCGTGATAACGCTACAGTGGAACCGAGATAATTCACCGGAATGCAAGAACCGGTAACCATTCGCGTAAGCCTTTACGGTTTCCTTCCCTTTTCGACGCACCGTGCCGTCCTCCTTCTTCGCCATTCCCCCGGGCTATCGTCGACTAATCCCAACAAATCGCGCTATCGAGCGTAATCGCCGTACCTTAACAGACCCTTTTTTCCTGCGTTCCTTACTCTTCCCTATTGTCTACTCCACGCGCTACACCGGAACGATCCAGCCCTTGTTCTCGTTACCCATCCAAAATCCACGAATCCGTTTCTCTTACACGTTTACTCTTCCTCTGTGTGTATGTACAAAAATACACACACAACTGAGCGGCATGAGGGAAAGTGGAAGCGAGAGAACGACGTCTTTACGCGGTAATTATCGTAACTCTCTTTATCTCGTTCCTTTCTCCTAGCATTACAGCCCTTTATTTCTGTCTCGGTCCCGTACAGTAAATCTTCGGGCCGGAGCTCCTTCTCCCTTTCGTATGTTGGAAATCCCACATCGCGGGAGGCGTTTTATTCCCCGGCGGGCAGAGGGACACACGAAAAGCACACCTCCCATGAGAATGATGTTCACACTGTTTCCATAGTTCCGACGATCGCGAAAGCTCACTCGGCCGCCTGCACACGCCCTGTTTTTATTGTCGCCGACGAGGATTGACTCGGCGCTGCAGTAGGACCTTCCAGTGATCAATCAATTCTGCAAACCATTATAAGGAAAAAAAGAACGATGGTAAGACGCGGCCCTACCAGCTTCCTTGTAATCCTCTCGATACAGCCAATGCATCTGCTCCCGAATAATATTCGAACGAGAACGAAGTGATCTCGAGCGTTAAGCTTCCGTCTTGGAATAGCCAATTACGCCCAAGGAATAAGGGACTCGTGACCCACTCTCTCTCTCGCCTTCAGTTTCTGCCGATCGTACCTTTTTCATATTCCACCTCCCACCCAGTTCTCTACCTATACACTATCTTCAACTTATATCGAAACGCGAGCGAGGAAGCCGAGGCAAGAAGAAAATTCTCGAAACGCTACGAGACGAACTTCTGTCGCTTTAGTAATATCGACGATAATATTCAGCTATCTCAGGGGTCATCGAGTCGATGAATTTTATGAATGGTTAGAGCGAGGAACTCGATTTCGACACGAGGATCGCTTCTCCTCATTTAAAATACGATGGTAGATAGGATAAGGTACAATGAGAGAGACGAGAGACGTTTTCACTCAGGCTCACTGACTGAGCAGTACTCGTATATCTACTTACTCGGCACTGGCATTCTGCACAGGAGGTGACTCGAGAAACGGTCCTGAATTATGCATTGGCTTGGCGAATAGTCGAGCCTGCTAGAACGATATACATATATATATATATAGATATATTCGCTTTACTACAAGTACCCGAGCAACCTTGGTCACGGATGTGACAAAAAAATCGTTTATATATTACTGTAAAGTAGCCTTCACGAGTATAATATCGAGTGCTGAGAAACAGAAGGGCGTATCTCGCACCATTGAACACGTTGAACGATTTCGCATACGCCCTTCTGTTATACGCATAGACGATCCACCGTAAAGGCTTAAGTTTGGGGTAGATCGCGGGATCTGACAAATAATTTATCAATTCCTAGATTCGTTCGTTGATCCGATTTCAATAAAGGTAGCCACGTAGTTATCGCGCAGGTTCGAAAGAATAAAGAATGGAAAAGGCGGCGAACGGAGGTGTAATGAGAAAGTCGTCGGGAGGAGGAGCGCGCCGATGCGCGAAGGCACACGCAACCGTTTCCACTAGACAGGAAATACGTTTAAACCGCGGAAGAAACTACCGTGAAATTGAAAAGCTCGTGGCGGTGCTGTACCAAGATGTCGGGTCCTTCTCCCGATCTCATCGTTCGCCAGAGCGAGAGAAGGTGAAATACGAGAAAAAAATCAGCCTCGACTCGCGTGCTCATTCGAGAGTAGGACTCGAATGAGAAGAGACGGCGTTGTGCGAGCAGCGGCTGCTATCCCCGCTGCTGTTCGTCGGGGTCGAAGCGATTCTCGAGACGAGAGGCGAGAAACGAAATTCGATTCGAGTTTACGCGCACACCGCGTTCTTCCGTTCTTGCCGCGGTGACTGGGTGCCTGTACGGATAGAGTCTCGACAGCCCCGCGAACCACGCAGAATTACATGGCGGATTAGTTTTCCCTGTTGGTGCGCCTTCGAGAATTCAATTTTTTTTTTCCATTCACCGACCAGCCGCACCGATTTTTGCCCGAAGTCGAGTGTATATGGAAATGTAAATTTTGTTTCCCATGAAACGAAGGTAGAAGAAGCGTGAGCACATAATTTTTATAAAATCGGAATTGTCACGCGCACGTCTGCCGCTTGTTCACTCGCCACGGTCAGCGATTCTCGTTAGTAAAACGCAGGTACATATGGAGCAAAAGCGGTGAGGGGGTGGGGAATGAATGGTTGCGGAGGGTGAGGAGAGATGGTCCTGAATCGCGGCACTCGACAAACTCAATTGCACGTGCTTTTTTTTATTCGACCGTCGAAAGAGGATCCGGAGAGCGTTTCCGAATTCGACGACCCGCGCTCGCATTCCCACTCGACAAATATTGTACACATGGTAGCGCGAAAAAAAACAACAAAAAAATTCTTCTGTACGTATTTCTCACGCTTCACAGAATTTTCAACGTGCGTGTTTTGTGCTTTTTCCCGCTTACCATTTCCCCTCTTTTGGTCGGTCGCTTCTGTACCGCTTCTGTTTCATTCAAGTTTAGGCACCGTCCACCGGATGAGAGCCAAGTGCCGCCTGTACGGTGATGACGAAAAAATTGCGGCTCGTTTGACAATACGTTTACTGCGACACCGCGGTGACACTGTGCGTACCGGAACAGCTGGGGGACGAGAGTTACGCCGCAAAGCTCACAGAGTTTCCTTTGAAGCTTCGCAACAGGCTCTCTCGAGTACGCTTTGCTTCGCGAAAAGCGTGAAAGATAACTATCGTAAGAGCACTCGGGGTTTTTCAGCTATTTTTTAACCTCATTTTTAATTGATATACGATAAAGCGTCGGAATAAGGGTAGCAAATTTTTTTTATTTATTTTTTTCTATACAAATCATTTTAATGGGAATGAAGAGCATCGAATAAGGGCAGAATGGCTGAGCGCATTTACCAGGGATCACTCTCATTTACCTGTATTAAATCGAGAAACGAGGAGCGATCTACGGAACCATAAAATATTCGAGGAAGCTGAGTGGGGAACGGCAAAACTCGTTTCCCCTGTATCTCTAGCCAGCCTCACGCGGATGTGAAGTAATGGCCCCGACGGGTTTATTGTCCCTCGGAGACCGCAACAGAATCCCGGTTCGGAGATACCAACTACGTGTACAACCGCCGGTGCCACGCATAGAACAGGAGCTGCTCGGTCGACCGAGGCGTTCAAGTCCGAGTGGCAAATTCGATTACGAAGCTAGAATGGGGGCTGGAGAGAAACCAGGCAGTTCCGCTTTCGCGGAACAGCGAAGCAGAATCAGGCTTAATGATAAACGTCACGTTCAGTCGTATTTTCTAGTGTACTCATCAACCCCCCAGACCGGACACATTTGTTGCGCTCCGCTTGAAAATTCGCTCGTACGGCCAAGGAAGAACGTAGAAAAAATAAAAAATGAAAAAGTCCGAGCTTGACATGAGCGACGATGAATTATTCTCATTTCTATCAAAACGTCCGACTATTTGCCAGGCTACGCTAGAGGGTTCAAGCCGCAATGGCCAGACGTTTGAAAATTGTACCTTGTTCTCTCGTATACGTAACTGTACATACACAATGCCACTTTCTCAGTCTTTTTATCGTTTTGCAACCCCTCGTGAAGAGAGAATGACGTAATTGCCTCTCTTTATTTCCTGGCGTGCTGTGGGGGAGTGAGGTGAACTCGCGAGACTCTCGGCGAGGAGAATCCACATGTAGGACTGTACAACCCGAGAATAAGAGCGGGGTGTCGCGCCGAAGCTTCGCTTTAGTGGCGCCAGAAGTTTCTACCAGGGAGAGAGAGGCCCGCACCGTGCGTTCCTCTCGCCGGTATGTCTTTTTTCCCTTCGTCTTCCTTACCCTCGCGTTTTCCGCCGGCAGTTCTCGGCATGAACGCCCCCGACTCTGTATATACTTTATTTCTCCCTGCTTCACGTCGAGAGCGTTTCCTCATTTCGTGCTTCTCATGGAGAGTAGAAAGTAGAAAGCCGGGAATTAATGTCATATCCAAGTTCTTGGGGTTTTTTTTTTTTCAATTCTCCGTGGATGATGAAAAAATTGCCACTGCTGTCTATCCCGCTTATTAATCTAATCCATACAATTGGTGGTTGAATCCTCTTTTTTTATTCACGTACAGAACAAGGGAGAATCGCCGTTCACCAGCAAGGCGGTATAATAAATAGAGAAGCCGATGTATATCGGTCGATGATTTATTGCACGCAAAAGGAATACCGAGGCGATATTCGCGATTTTTTTTATTCCCCTCGAGAGTACGTGTTACTACACGTACTCTAACCTTCGGTACAACACGTGTTGGCTCATTCGCTATACTGGCACTCGCGTGACTCTCGTAGAGCGAAACGAATCGAACCCGCACCCTTTGCTCGTTTCAGGATTGCGCCAATTTTTCCCCCTTCGCCGCATAAATACACGTAGATATGTAGTGGGTGAACTCGCTTAAGCAATTCAGTGCACGATCGTCTAAACGAGGAGACTTTGGTGCTACAGGGTATGATACATTTTTCTTTGTGCTTCCTCTTGGAGGAAGGTATGTTTTCGGAAAGATAATTTTCGAGATTTTAATACCAATGTGGCAATGTAGCTAACGTGGTCTGAAACTTTTCAGGCATCCACCCTGACATTTTTTGGCATACGCTAAGAATGGTCCCATACGATGGAATATGTTCTTGAGGGTGTAGAAAGATGTCTCCATGGTGAGTGAAATAAAGTCATTTTCCAGAACTCTTCGGCTCTTCGCGTCGCAGAAAACTGTTGGTCGTCAGGAAATAAAAGTGGTTCCTTCGAGAGTGGGAGAAAAGAAAGAGGACGGCAGTTCGAACTGGGTCGATGAGTTATTGCGACGAGGGTCAGAGTCTCAGTTACCACCTCCATAACGGTCACCCCCTTCGTTGGTTGGAATGTGGTCTGATTTGCAAGAAGAAGCAATCGAGACGAAGGTCGGCTCCGCGAATTCGAGGCGAGCTCTCCCGGACAGACAAGAGTGATATTGGCCAAGTATGGTAGAAGGAGAGATCGGAGATACCCAGTGCTGCGGTGCTGAACAAGTGGAAAACTGCCTGCGAAGTTGTAGAGCGGGCGGAGGAAAAATATTGCGATTCTCTTAAGCTACGACTATTTACGCCATCGTACCAACCCTCCCATTTGAATTTCTTGTTTCTAAAAAAAAGTTTCCTCACTCTTTACTTTTTATAAAAAATATTTAATGTTATGAGGCAGTAAAGTGATTTGATCAGTGAAGAGCTACTCGTAGGATTAAACATTCACAAAAGCCAAAAAGACCTTGCACGCGGATAGTCTCTCCAATCATTGAGACAGTATCACCGATAATATCAAAGCTGCTCAACGTCTCATCGAATCAGATAAAAGCTTCGGTAACGGTAAGTGTACTGCTCTTATTCCGGCCCGGTGTTTGGTACAAAAACAAAGACAAAAAACCTTCGCTCCCCCAGCACGTTCTCGCTCGGAGGCCGTGTCAGATCCTTTACGAATTAATACCTCGGGATAAATAAGTTTCTCGTAGGCGTGGACATGCCCCATGTGTGCCATCCAGTTTGGGATAGAGGTATGCTTTGGCCGTCGATTCTTCGAGTCCCACAATCGATCACTGGTGATTAGAAAAGCTTCTGCTATGCGTCTGGGATGTTGCTTAGGGTAGCTTTGGCAACCATAACGCTCCGAGCACAGGGTGAACAAGTTATGATGGGTGATGTGCGCTTGCGAAATCAACGGCTGACTGAAGTATAACTATACTACTAACGTGACTGTCCATCACGGTGCAGTAAAAAAATCGTACTTTAGCGAGTGTTTGTATTTTTTTCAACTCATCGCAGATCCGTAGACGCAACAGCTAGTTGTGGAATAATCTATAGTTGATGAGGTCGACGATACTCGTATTTCGTGTGCATGCTTGTATACAACGCCTGATACGCGCACGCTCGAGCGGTCAGTGAATGTAGCCAAGCAATCCATCACGAAGCCGAACTAGCAAACACGCCACTCCCAACGACGTGGCGTAGAGTTCACGTACGCGAGACTATTCCCATGGGGTTTATCCCTAAAGCGTGAACATCGTGCTAGATTATTGAGGATCCTGGCTGAAACGATCGAATACACTCCGTCATGCTGAATCCGACGCAATGAGATCGATCAGCTTCGGAAGGGCCTCCATCGATTATACATAATCAATTTTACAATTAAACATTTATTTCGAGTATAAGGTTTTTACACACTGAGAAAAAAAAATCGTTTGAGTCAACAAAATGAGCGCTTACGGGTGCCGAAACAAATTTTTGGTTGATCGAACGAAATAATTCTCGTAGTGAGTAAGGAAACATTTGATTCAACAGCCTGTTAGTTCTATCAACGAGGTATTCCTTTCGATCAACCAAACATTTGTATCGCCGCCAGTAAGCGCACATTTTGTTGAGACAATTGATTTTTTTTCTCTGTGTACAGTGTCGAAAACAATATGTCACAAAAATAACATATATCCAATTTGAATGTGTAAAATATTCTAACCTACGACGAATCAATTCCGTGTGAATGCGATTAATTTGAATACGGAGGCACATCTAACGAGGGAAACGACGAGTTCGTAGCAGCTCGAAGCTTGGCGGACCATTCAAAAGAAGATCGCTCTTGTGAATTCTCGTAAAGAAGGTACCCGTCGAGGTAATCTCCGTTTTTCATCACATGTGACGTTGTGGAGGAAATGTCACCTCCGTTTTCAAAATCTCAGTTTTCGACCCAGCGACCAAAGGGTGAGAGCCCGTACGCGGAGCGCACTTCGTGGTGGCCATCTGGTGACGCACCTATCCCGAGAAAACTTTTAGAAGTTGAGGCCAGGGACCCTGAGCGTGCATGATACGGGGGTGACTATTCGCCCTAACCGTACATTTATATTGTCGTGCGTTTTTTTAATCTTTGTTATTATATTTTTTGAAAAAGCAGAACTAATGCGATGGATAAGGTCACTCAGTCATCGTGGATTTCCGATTACAAGGACTCAGTTGAATAGCGTATAGCAGTTGATTCAAAAGTTAGATCGACAGACTCTCTTCAAGAATGGACGTCCCGGACATTTACCCGTCGCCATCCTGAATTAACAGGAAGAGTGACGCAGAATCTCTCATACTGTCGTTCATCAATAACCGAAAAAAATGTACGAGAGTGATTCACCGAATTGAAACATTATTTAGAAGAGACAGATCTGCGAAATGAGAGAGATCGATCAATCGCGAATATTCAACTGTGATGAAACTGCTTTTTTTCTGTTCCCGAAACGCGATCGAGTTTAGGTGCGTGCAAGCGAAAATGCACCATATTGCTTCACGCATAATAATGATGAAGAATGTTTGACCACTCTCTTTATGGGGAATGACAAAGGCATACTGCCACAGCCGATGATCGTCTTTGCTTATGAAAGAATTCCGCACATTATTTCGGCTAGTATGCCACGTTCGTGGGTGCGTGGCAAAACGAAAAGAGGTTGGATGACAAGCGGAACATTTTTCGAATATATTTCAAACGTCTTTGAGCCATGGCTGACTGACAACATTCACCGACCAGTCGTGCTGTACTTCGATGGGCAGTCACGCCACTTGACATTACCACTCAGTAAATTCTGCAGCGAAAAGCAAGTTCAAGTTATTGCTTTGTACCTTAACGCAACACATAAAATGCAACTGTTGGACATTGCGCTATTCCAACCTCTTACAGCCGCATGGAAGAAAGCGCCTTAAAATTGGCCAATGGAGAATAACGGAAATCGTCTACGGAGGGAGGACTTCGCATCGGTTCTCAAAAAGGCAGTAGTGACTTTAAATCTGGAAGCCATTATGACGAATGGTTTTACGGTTTGTGGGCTTAGTTCATTCACAACTGAAGCATTGACAACAATCGTTGTTGACAATCGTTGACAATTAACGACGAATGCAAATATTGCCAATAAAAAACAAATAACTGGCCGTTTGGAATTCATCGAAGCTACCATCAGCGAAAATCTTCAGAGGGCTTTCAAGAAACCCGGAATGGGGAAGACTGGAGCAAGAGTACCCAAGACCGGAACTTATTTATATCTTGGTCACAAGTTCGAAGAATTGCAGTTAATTCGTAGCGACTAATGCTGTTCTATTTACTGTTATTCTTGCGGATTTAAATTCGTTTCTACTAATTAGCAGAAACCTCCATTCGTCTGTCCATGGGCGGGTTTTCGTATCCACACTGTGAAAAAAAAATACTCAAGTCAACAAAATATTTTTTATTATTATTTGCTACATAATATTTCTTTCAATTGGTGAAATAATGTTTTTAAATCAAACTTGAATGTTTTCCATCAATTGTAGCACCATAAAAAATCGAATGTGTTAAAAAAAAACATTATTTACTCATGTCAAACAAATCTGTCGTGGTAAATTGAAGACAAAATATTTCACTCAATTTCGAATTTTTTTTCATTGCAATCTTGAAGTGAAGCATTTGAATGAATATTTTGCGATCATTTGCATGGTGACAAGGATTATTTTCGTTCGCGAAGAGGTATCGATCAACAGAGAAAGCTATAGCACCATTTCCATACTCGAGGAGTTTCGTTCTCGCTGGATGATGTAACTATTGCAGAGTTAAATGATATCGGAAATGCATAAAAAAATTTGCTAGTTCAGTTTGATGCTGAACTCGGTGTAATTGTCTCACGAGAAGTCCATGACCTTGGCTTCCAAGTTTCTCCTGACAGCATTTTCATAGAAGAATATGCATATCGATTAGAAATCGAAGGGACAACGATAGAAGAATATGTAGATTGATTACATATCGAAGGAACTACGATAAAAGAGCAGGCACATCGATTATAGATCGAAAGGACTACCATAAAAGAACGGGTCGAAGGATTCGAGTCTGAAGAGACTTTGACCGAAGCACGGACAGTTCGATGCGAGGTCAAACAGCCTTTGATAGAGGGGCGAACAGATCAAGGCATGACCGAAAAAGACCAGCATGTAGCTAGTCGTGGTTGGATGGAAATCTGCAATATCATTTCGCTCAGTCATCATGACATCTATATTTTTGATGTTTTTGCTTCGTATGATTGACGGGTGTCAAGGGGCAAGCGATGAATCAGAGTAGAATTCAAGAAGGCTCCATCACTGTGCATAAAAACGTTGTTTTGGCCGGGAATGAACAGCAATAAGAAGAATGTCGGATCAAATTATAAACGAAAGCTTCCTTCCGTGTAACATCTAAACAATGGACGAGTTTCAAAGAACAGCAAGAGGCCGAAAAGTGCGAAAAGTAGCGCTTCCCATGCCATGCATTACAAAATAGTAATTTACAATACTAGTGCGATAAAACTTTTTCTGGCAAGTGCGAGTTTGCGGTATGAGCCGAAGGCGAGTGTTGGAATCACGTGAGTTAAGAAAACCTAGGGTACTAAATTTTACTTCACAACGTGTAAAAATTGGGCTTTTACTGTTTTACGCACGGTTTGCGTGCATAAAACTGCTATATTCACACCGAGTGAAGTACATGAGGCTTTCGAACTGGAAGTGACGTATTCCTTAGAGGACCCCATTTCTGTGGGACAACTAATATTTTCGCACCGGAAACGACGTCTTTATGCTGTCACATCCGGTGACATCTTTGCTTTATGCCGTTACTTACGGTGAAAATCACAGTTTTTTACAAGAAGTTACGTTATAGAGAAAATTGTCAAATTGTACGTGCAAAGATGGCCTATGGATCTGTTTATGTAGAGTTTACAGACTCTTTGTCACGTCAGAAGGAATGCAATAGGGGTTTGGCAAGTCTTAGTTCCGCTAGCAAGCACTAGGGGATGAAAACTTTTCACGAGGACATTGATGGAAAGTGGGAGAAATCGTGCTCATTCGCGAAACTTCCGGATGCAGTTTATACTCTTCGGCAAGAGATCCAGGGTATAGACACTTCGCGAACGATGGCAAAGGCAGTTCCTTCACATCCCTCCCTTTACATTTCTGCAACTTATAACTTTTCACCGACTTGAAGACGACAGACGGTGCACTACTGATAGAAATATTCCCAATTCTTATTTCCTAATGAAATGAAGCAATTTTACGAGATGTATAAAAACATCGAAGATATAACAAATTGTTGTCGTTGCTTACACATGTCTTTTTACACTTGAAACCAAAACTGCTGCCGGATTCGTGTTCAGTATGAAAAGCACATGCTAATTCGTGCCGGAAAAAATGCTTTTTTCGTGGCATGTCAAGGTGTTGAAGCGTAAAAGGGCATCGATGCGGCAAATGACTCTGATTTATTGTAAATTCTCACGGAGATTGGATTGATAAGATTTCTTACTGGTAAGGCTTTATTCGCAAGATAGAGCGGCCATGCAAAATTAAGAAAGACTTTCTTCAGCGACGACGAGTTCCCCCTTGCTGTTACGTATATATTTGTTGGGGTGTGACAGTGTCACACTGTGACACGTATACGGAAATAAGTGACGATCGCTTCAGCAGCTCGGGAGTGCCGAGTGGGTGACTAATTTGAATAAACAGAATGCGAGGCACGAGGTGAGGCGGCGTGGTGGCTCCATTAGGCCTCGATATTCAAAGCAGTTCGCTGAACGAGAACGAGCGCCCCTGCTCCTGTTTGCGGAACTGGAAAGCATAGTGCTGCCGCGAGGCGAATCAGCTTTATGGAACGCGAACGAAAGACGACGTGCGTTACCCTGGTCCACAGTATCCCGCGCCAATTCCGAAACGACCCCTGTCGTTCTTAGCATTTTCAATGTAAGGTGAAAGGCCCAGTTTATGACACTTCTACGCAGCTCTCTCACTTTACGCGTGTGAAATCATAGGGATAAACAAGGAGGATCAAGTATCGCGGTTTGTGACCCCTCGAACGCACGCTACCCATTGGCTGCATATCAAATGGTGAGGGGAGCGACTATGTTAGAGGTACCCCTATCACAAACTGGGCCGTTTACCTTACGACATCGACGGAACCCACACCTTGCTCGCCCACGCTCACTCCAAAATATCGCGGCGCGTGACGTAAGCAATGTTCGAAGAAATTGCTTGAACTATCTTGTCTAGAGAAAGGAAAATATCTTGAAAATTATGAACTCCAACATCACGATATCCTAATTTTATCTTTTATTAATACAGCTTCTTCTCCAAGAAAGCACCGTCTATACATTTTTTACTTCCTCATGTCGACGGTTTGTGAATATTGGAATCACGTGCCAAATATCTCGTGGATTGATGCCGTAACGAAAACTATTCATTAATATATACATTTTTCAAACTTCAAAAATACTAAAGCTTCCTCCAGGAGGAAAGAAAAATGCTGAAAGATATAGGAATGTGAAAAAAGCGATAATTTCAATGTGCCATAAGAATGAAGTGCAGACAAACACACGCTATGACACGAACAGAAAATGTCTGAATAAAATGCTCTCACGGAGAAGAGAGCAGGAAACCGAATGACACACCGAAGTTTAAGAGGATCGTATTTTCCGATAGTACATACAAGGACTTGAGTTTGACCCGGTAGCTCCGAGAGTGGCAGAGGTATACGGGAGGAAGGAAAGTCGATACACAAAATCCAATGTCGGACAGGATCAGCTCGTGGAGCTTCGTGGAAGATCCTTGTGAATATTTCAATGTAGAGAGAGCTAGCGAACTGCGGGATAAGACAAACCTTGCTCCAGTTCAACCGTCTCCTTCTCTCTTGTCTCTCCTCAATCCGGCACGTTCTTCTCCATTCACATCGAATTCGATACGGCTCGAAGAACCCAACTTCCACGTTTCCTAATTTCCTCCCAGAGTCAAACAGGCAAGACGAGGAACGCGATATGGTATTCTTCATTATTCGGCGATCCCGAAATTGAAAGCGCTACCAGGTCAGAATTAGCATAATGTATGGAATACGTTCGGTCCTCCTCTGCCATCCGCTGCCTCTCAAGAAACAGGTGCGACGACACGGCAGTGCATTGAAATGAACGTACCGTCCGCCCTGCCGAAGCAAGTTACTCCACATCGAGAACAGTAGAAGCCAGACAGAGCGGAGAACGCACGTATCTCTGAATACGAGGAACCATGCCCTCAACTATCCTCAGAGTGGAAGTAGAAAGAGTAGAACCAGTGCGGCGCGCGTGTGCCTTTGCGAACTAGATTGGAAGCTTTCTGATGCTTTTGCTTCTACTTCGAGTTCACGAAACTTTGACCGGGCTAGGGAATGACAGAAAGTGTGAGGGGAAAGATGCGAGTAGGACAGTGTAGATTCGCAATGTTCTTCTCTCTTCGTCTACTTGTTCTTCCAGAGTAAAGTATAGCGTGGAGTAAAATACTATACCATCGGTATAAGCAGTTTCCAAGACTGGCGCGCAGAGCCGGTCTCAGGATTCCGTAGACTTATTCAGCTACTTGATAAGACAAGGCGCGACGTGGCTGATGCAGCTTTCCCCGTTGAACGTCAGCGGAATACGAAGCGACGCCTGGCACTGTAACCCCCCCCCCTCCCCCCCCCAAAAGCTGCTCTTCTGTTTCTCTCACCACGTTTGAGCTGCACTCCCCGGTTTCGCGTAACAGCTCAGCCGCGAACAGAGAATGAAACCGAGAAGCGACAAGGGAATAGTACGTGCGCACCAAGTAGAGCGTGATGCGACATATATAGAGAGTGATAGAATCAGGGACGCTGGATAATGTTGCAAAACCCGTGCAGTATGCCTGTTTGATGTATAAGAAGGTAAACACGGATGAGAAATTGTTGGAAGAATTGGATGGAAAGAAATTTAGTTCCCGGAAACTGCGTTTACCGTTGTTACTGTTGGAGCTTTTCCTCTAACATCCTGCAAGCTTTTCCAACAATCGTAACAATCGAAATTCACGTGTACACATTTTAGCAGTTCCAGGAGACTCGGGAAGCTTCGAATAAGCGAACGTGTGCGGTAATAGTCGAAGACTCTTAATCCTCCAATCGGCCATTTACCACCACTACGTCGCGAAGACCAAGGGATGACGGGACCAAGTTCGACGCTTATCATCGTCGAACCTCGAAGGCGAAGAGGTTCCCGCTTTTCCAAAGAAGTCAAGCAGTGAAAGCGCCTAGTAGCCTGGCATTGGAAACTTCGACGGGAGACTCGTCGAATGGAGTTTGAGCCCGGCGCTTAGCCCTTTCCCATCATCCCAACCGGGTCGGGACCCGCTTCCTCGTCTTTACATCGTATAGCGGAGGTCTCCCATCAGAGCTATATCCAACGCGTTTCGTTCCAGCTCGGTACCTTTTACATGCCCCTCATGGTCCACACGGAAAATGTCTTTGCAGTGAACTTTATTGAGCGTTAGAAATGTCCTCGCGATACCTGTATTTCTGTAGTTTCCTTCGGATCCAAGCCCTCCAATCTTCATAGCCGACCTACCTTGCGTAATGGAGCACGAAGAAATCTTGATGATATATCTCATATACATTGCGACATGAGGAGTTTTTATTATAACTACAATTTTTATTTTTTAAAAAGAGTACAGAAACGCCTTATTTCGTTATTTCTGTATAAAATCCAAGAAAGCAGTTGTTCCAAAGGAGCCGCCCAAGTACCGTCTTCTCGTTAGGAAGCGTACAACAGTCGCCGTATATTTATTGAATGTAAATCAAGCGTAACCGTCTTCCTTCCTGTCTTTCCTTCAGGGTTTCCTTCCTGCGCGGAGTTACGCGGGGCGGCAGTCGCAATGCAATAGCGGAGCGGGAGATTCCTCGTCGACGAGTCATTCCGTTCGCTTCCTGTTCCGCTTCCGCGGGAGGCATCGAACCCGACCCGAACACTAGCTGAGCCACACCGCCGACGGCGGTCTCTCGACGACCTCAAAGGAGGATCGATTCGGACCGCTCGCGGGAAGGAACCCCCTGGGCTTTGAGTTATACTATTCCCGACTTCATTCCATCGTTACATATATAGCCCGGGGTGCGGGGACCAGCGAAGGATAGACAAGGACTCCGGTACGGAGACGGGCTTTGATGTTATTTCTGCGAATTTACATTCGGAGAGGCTCGACGCGATTCACTGGTCGCTCACCCTGCGGGAAGAACCCTCGTAGCCAGACTCGCCGTCTCTCCTTTTTTCTCCGGACGTGATCAGTTGCGCTCGATTACTTCATTTTACATTTTGCACGTCCCATTTATTTTCACGAAACAGGTACTACAAAAAATCTGATAATAATTCCAGAACCACTCTACCATTCATGGAATCCGTACGAATACTCAAATATTGCGGGACTACGTGGGCGTGTTTTCTGCGGCGCGAATAACCCCAGTAGCGGGCGAACATCCCCTTAGCACCCAGACGATATTATCTTGGGATAATCAAATTAGCCACAATCGATATTGAATTATTTCGGAGATACAACGCCACGCGCACAGATAGGGAGGCCTCCTCTGGTCGGCCTTGAGGAAGCCTTGGAATACAAATTGGGACGCGCAGGTACGCGGCTTAATGCATACTGCGAGAATTTCGTCACCCGAGCGCACTACATCCCTCTCTCGGTGTATAATCGAATGCAGCGACGAGTGTGTACTCTCCACAGTGCACGGCTGCGAGTGTGCGTGTACGTGCACCGTCAAATCTCTCGGGTTACTGCGGTTGGCTATTTCACACGAAACTTTCCGCAACAGCGCAGTACGTCATTCGGTTGTATTCAGTGTTCGGGTATTTCCGGGAATTTGTGACGGCGTCCCCTGCTCCTGACAAGCTATATTAATCTCATCATTGTATTGTTGACAAACTCCCGTGATAATTAGCGTCTAATTAATATTATCGAGTTACTCGCGATTGCGGGCCGTTGAAATCATGGAGCATCGAAATTGCATAACGCTAGGAAATTTCCCACACGCTCGCGCATGCGCGCACGCGCATGTGTGTGTCTTGAGTATGTGGAAACAGTTTCACTATGAAATAAAAGCTCTCACGAGCCATAAAATATTGCTGAGACCTCGTTGGGCTGAAAGTGTCCGGGCTCTTATAGCTTCTCGGCATTGCGTTATGGCACCTGTATACGAATTACGGGATGGTACATACCATAAAAACGCTTATCGCGCTGATGGTGCGAGGGGGCTCTTTCTCTCTCAGCGCCTCCGTGGGTGGTAATAAGTATAAATTCACGGGAGTAAAACCAGCGTCACGTTAAGATCCCATTAAGGATTCAGAGGGAACGATCTTATCCGGGGCACGTACAGGTGAGCAATGGTTACGCAGGAAATTCAACGGCCAATCTCCACCACTGAATCAGCTTTCCCTTCGGGGGGTGGAGAGGCACTGTGTTCGCCTCCGCGCGTTCCTATCAACGAGCCCTCGAAACACGCTCATTACTTACCCCTCTGGTTGACTCTCGTTTCGCAACGACACATACAATTTTTATTCCTCGATCTCGCTGTTCTCTTTTCACCTCGACGATCCTATCTTCCGCGGTACTCGCGGAATGGTAGCGCGATAATTGGATCCCGTTGATCATACTCTTCGTCCACGTATCGTACAAAAATCACGAAGCGCACGCGTGCTGCTCGCCGTCCGAAATCGCCATAGGACACTCTCAAATGTGCCGGACATATAACTCATTAACCGATTAAACTGCGAAATCCGCGGATGTTTAACGAGACTCGTCACTACGATATCTCGGTCGGGTGCAATAACGCCCCGGTTGGTGAGCGGGCAACTCGCGGGAGATAACCGCGAGGTCCGTTCGAAGCTGGAGTGGTGTACGGGAGCGCGAGGCGAAACGGGTTCTCTCGGCGATAATTTATGCCTTCACGTAAACGAGCGAGACAGCGGAAATTGTCATTACCGCATTGCGGTTCGTGTATTCCACGTGGTCGACTATGTACGGATATCGTGATACACGTGTAAAGGAAATTATTACAATAATCGAATCATACATTGAGACATTCGTTGTTTTATTTGTCCCACACGTTA
This sequence comes from Stenichneumon culpator, assembly GCA_964017025.1. NCBI lineage: Eukaryota > Metazoa > Arthropoda > Insecta > Hymenoptera > Ichneumonidae > Stenichneumon > Stenichneumon culpator. The sequence goes on along the minus strand of OZ024779.1, from coordinate 9,063,251 downwards.
CGAATTAATGCCCAAAAAAATTGTACACTTTTTGGTGGTAAATCGAGACGTGTAATGGTCCGTTTCGTACAAATTGCTCTCGTAATCGTCGTCCACTTGGGCAGCATCAATTCGAAGGCGGCAGCGAAGGGTCGTTCGGATGGTTATGCAGCAGCAACATTTTGATGTAATGCGAGCATACATCGAGAACGTAAGTACTGCTGCGTGTACGAGAAACCAGACGAGAGAAACGGGCTCTCGGGGGTGTAGAGATTGAAACGAGAGAGAGCGAAGAGGCGGGAGCAAAGTGATGCGAAGAACAGAGGAAACGAGGGAGTGAGAGCTCGAGCAAGGACCTTTGTATGCAAAGTAACCCAGGCTGAATTTCAACGGCAGCGCCGGCGCGTGTTTATGTAAATTTCTTCAGATTTATGTTTTCGGTATTGCGCGGTGAATCGCTGATTCACGCACCAAGGAGCCCCACTGGCCGTAACGGGGAACGAGGAGGCAGGGACAAGAGGTAGCTGAACGGGAAGTGCGGGTAGACGGTACACCACGGGATTCAATCTATAATTCAATTTACTTTTAATTTCGCGCTGTTCTATAAAATATTGGCGGTCAACCGCTGACGCCACGCAGCAGCGGTGGTACAGCTATCGAGAAACGCGAATGAAGAGTACGGAGAGAGAGAGACACTTGATTGGCGTCAGCTGCCAATTAAATCACCGATCGTGGGGCGTGAACCGAGTTACGCGTCGGCAGATAGCACTGAAGATCCGATAGACAGAGAAGCCCTCGTCATTCAGTTAAATTAAATTAAAACAAAAATAAAAAATAAAAAACAACGAACCGACGCATCTCGCGATTTTATGCCCTCCGCTGATGGGGCATCGGCTAAAGTAATTAAGGATTCCTTCTCGGCCCGCGTAGTCTCCGCGCGCACCATCTCTCTTTATCTCTGTAATTAACACTCGTCTTGATTAAACGCGGCGTATCGAGACTAGCCGGGGCGATTAATCGCAGAAAACCGATCACGGCCCGGACAAGTGTTTGCGTAACGAGATGGGCTATATATAACCGGGGTAGTATTTCAAATCGTTTTTCATTAAGGCAGATTGAGGCGAATGATTCCACGCCGAATTAATTACTGGGTGATTTTCTATGGTATACTATGTGTATTCGTTACTCTCGCTCCCGCGGATTCTCCACCGTAAGCGCGATAGAACCGCTACCGGCCACGCGCCGTTTCCAGATGCGAGCCATCGCCACTATAGTTATAACCGGAGCAGAAGGTGGATATTGTGCGAAATTCACGCGAATCCACCGACGGGGTCGAATGTCTGGAAACACGTTATACACGTACGTTTCTTCGTTGAGTCAACGTTTGCCTTGTCGTTTAATGTAAATCTTAGCACAGCGGGAGTTCCCTTGACATACGTTAAAACGCATCGCTCATTCTCCTTCTCTCGTCTCGTACATCTTATCGCGACGGGAGATCAGCTCTCTTTCCTTGCAGCAAATCCGCCGGCAGTGAGAGCTGACTCAATCAATTTGCCAATGGTATACATAATCCAGCGGCGATAGGATACTCAGTAACTCAGGGCGACAGGGATCGAGAGGAAAATTTCTTGGGTTAAGAGCACCGGCATGATCTTGCAAATCAGAGAGGTATAAATGGAAACTGCGAGATTCTGTGAGCTCTCTCGGTACTCTCGGTGGAATATCTCTGAAAGACAATCGTCGCAACTCTCCCATCCCGGTTGTTACGCGGCGTGAAATCAAACATCGTTCAAAGTTCGAGGCAGAGTGCAGAGGTCGAGGCGGTAGCGGGAAATTAATTTCGATCTCCCGACGACCGACGGCTGAATCTGCCTTTGGTGAGACACGGGGTGCGAAAGCATTGCCCAGAAATGCACAGGATAAGGAGGTGACGAGAGGATTGAGTGGGTGAGAGAAACGATCGCGAAGTTTCTGGGCCAAGCTCTGCCCCTACATATTCGGCCCGGTGTGCTTACTCTCGGTGCCTTTTACCACTCTCCATCTCTATATCCCGGGAAATCCTCACTCGTTCGCACGGTCGCTCTGTGAGACCCTCTGCTACGAGCAGTTCGAGCTTTCCCTCCCTCGCTCTCTCTCGGTTAAAACTTTGTCGTTTGTTCTCCTCTATGCGACGGGATAGCGTCGGGTGCAAACGAGCTACACCCTAATTACCCGGGCTTTCCGTTGAACCAACGGCGACGACAAACGCTAGCAATAACGCACAGTCGAGAGGTAGAAACTTTTCTCGAGATGTCGTACTCGCGAGGTTCTTGCTTGAATTGTACCTCGGATTGTAAGCGCTATTATTTTGTATAAACACGTCGGAGTACGGAGACGGCGGGAGATTTTGCCGTTTATGCGTAAATGTAACATTTATTTGGCATTAAATTATGACAATAGATACATATAGATTAGGTATAGAATACAAAATGAATTGACTGTAGACAGGACTGTAGTGAAAATACATCGAAGCTTTGCTTTTTTTTTTGTCGTAAACGCATTTCTTCGGTGGATGTTCATAGACTCGAACGATGGTTTTATCCGACATAGAAACTGCCTTGGTTATTGTGGATTTATTCTTTTTGTTATTGATGTGCGTTCTATGCGCTTTTGCCGGTGCACACTTGCAAATTTATTCACTCAATGTTAAAGCATATAACGTATAAGTCTTTGTAAAGTTTCATATGCGTTTACGATTCTGTTTTTTTTTTAATTTTATTTATTAGTTTAGACGTAACGCTGCAGCATGTACGCATTTTTATTATAGTGCTCAACGAACGACGAAAACGAACTCAACGACTATTTTTTTATTCGATGCAATGAACTTTGTTGATTTTATTTCCTCTTTTTGTTTTGTTTTTTTAGTCACGAGCGCTTGTTCCGTCGTTCGTCGCTTTGGCTTTCTAGCGAGCTCAAATCGACAATCGCTTATCAACTATTTACAGATTTGATTTCATGGAGATAGTACGATCGTTTAAATTACCCTTTGATTCTTATACCGGAAACGATTATTCTTCGTGTTTTTTTTCTTGTTTGTAACTCTAGAGGTTGGACATAATCTATTTACAATACGTTTTACATTAGACAACATAGGAAAACGTAAAAAATCTTCAACAATCTTTGCCAATGAAGTTCGAGATAAAAAAAAGCTCTCGATAACAAAAACATCGGGTGATCCCAGGAGCGCTCTGGCGGGTTTCACCTTGCCGGACAATATGGCTAAGTGATGTTTTTTTTTTCGTAGACTAGATCAGAGTGCCTGCAGGATCACCGCGCGAATTTCGAACAAATGTAAAAACTAATCGACGAATGCTTAGATTTCAAAATATCTGTCACTTTATCCGCGAATGTACAATGTAATGTCTATGCTTCGAATACATTGTTAATATACATATATATGTGTATGTATATATATATACATATATGTGTATTTATATATATATATATATAGACGAACCATTGTCCTTTTTTCATTATACCATTAATTACTATCACAGCCATAGCTTTGAATACGAATATTGAATACGAATATCGAATTTCGTACTTTTTTGTTTTAAGACCATTACAATTATAAACTTTAGCGATAATCATAAGGATAAGTTCAGTAGTTCTCTATAATTTCTAGAACCTCTCTACACACTGACTAAATTCGACACGCTGGATGCGATAGTCGTTTGATTCCTCTGCGTGTACAGGCATTCAATGCCGAATTTATGATTATTCCAAGTTGATTACCGATTTGCTCGTGGCAGTTTTGTTTATTGTGTACTTTAAATTGCACTCTTTGCCCGGTGAGACTATCGAATCCAAAGGTAGTCCGTTCCCGGTTAGCGTTTTTAGGCAAGACACGAGTCAATCGACGGTCGATCACCGATGAAAAAAAAATAATAATAATATTCACGAACAGCCGCCGAACGGTGAGCGAGGGTCGATCGATCGTGTGTGAACACAGGTTTTCGGACGATCGATGTCGACGCTACTTCGAACGAATACTATTGATCTAAGATCCTAATCCTAGACACTTCGAGGATTGAAGTCATTCCGATTCCAACTTCCGCCCGAAAACAGTCGAAACTATCTCTAAAAAACGAAATAACAAAACCGTCTAAAAGGTTCTAATGGCACTAATTAAATTCGCTAATCGACGTTTTTGTCGGGAGAAAAAAAAGTTCGATGACTATCGTTAGTTTAGACGGAAGTGGGAACGGGATTGCATTCGCATTTGAGAAAAAAGACTAGAAGACCCGAGTGCAGCTGACCTTAGGTAGTGACGTTTTTTTTTTTTATTTATTTTTTATTTTCAAAAACGTCTCAGAGAAAGCGTGCATTTCTTGGGTCTGGGCTACTGCTAATGTAGTTAGGAGGGACCGTGATATCGGACGTACTTATTTTCGAAAACATCCTAGGAAGTTACAGTACGGTAAATAACTACACGAACGCCTATTCGACTACGAATCTTCGTGAATGCGACAACTAACGGTACGATAATCGCGCGCGACAACTACACAGACTGAGCCGATTTGTTCGTTAATTAACGTTACGTGGGCTGTTAGGCTAGAAATATAAAAATAAAAAGGACATGCGACTAGATAAGCGCAAACAAAACGCACGTTGTTTCTAGTTCCGACGTCGGCCAAATGTGTTTGTACGACAATATAATCGATATCGGGAAGAGAGAGCCTCGTTAATTGATTCGTTACAAATCGAGTATGGTTATAGGTGAACTCTCTGGGCCCTCGTTGCTGCGAGCTATGGCTCGTAGAATTTACCAAATACTGTACGCGTATCAGTCGGTATACGTCGGGGAGGGGGGGGGGGGCAGAAATGTGATTATCGAACATTTCCCAGAGCTCGTAATAATGTAACACGATCGCAATACCGCAGAGAATTCACCGAGCTCGTTCGGGGCTGGGTACTCGATTAGAAAATACTGTCCATCAATACCCCGATTAGTCGCGATTCGGTATTACTATTGTCATTTTTATTTTGCGGAGATGGGAATGCAAAACTTGGACGAAGGTACTTCTCCATAGTACCTTCGCCTCGCTCTCTCTCTCCGGATGCGGGAAATGCATCGTTAAATCGAGTATATACCGGCTAACAAACCGCAACGAACGGTGGCCCTCCCGTTAATCCGTAAATGCAAATGGTCCAACGAGAATTTATCTGGTCACGAGTCTACGGTGGAAATGAACCGGGCAAAACAACGTACTGACCGAGTGCGAGAGAGAGCGTCTGACGTGGCAGTTAGCGGTAGAATTTGCGGGTATTGCGATCGACTTACGTTCCGCCGGGAAAGAAAATACAGCGTATAAACACGATGAAATCCGCGTGTGTACTGAGATTGTGTGCGCGGGTCGGTGTAGCGATAAATTAGAATCGCAACACGTTCAGGTCGCGTAAATCGATGCTGGCAGCAGCGTACTTGAAATTTATCCGGCGAAGCCGGGAAGACTAGAACTTGATTAGAAAAGTCACGCGCGTTAAAACTATACTTTGCAACGAGAGATCTCTAAACATCCAGGTAATTCGCAAATATACTTTACGACGTACGTTATTATTTTGTTCGTTTCGTTTTCGACGAGTTAATTGATTAGGATCTATACGAGAGTTTTCTTTTCATTACAATACACTTGGCGATCCTCGATACACTCGAAATTCGAAGGATCATCTATAGAGACTCGGCGATGGGTCTTTCCGTTTGAGACGAGATCAATCTCGTGTCTCGGTCACATTTGAAACGCCCCCTTATCGACGACAAAAATAATTCATGTTCATTCGGTTTTTAGTAGTTTGTTTTTATCATTACAGTTTTACATATAGGATTATGGAGATGAGGCCGATCGTTGGCATATAACACGAGATCGATCCCGTCACTTTCGTCATTACTACGCGAATGGATAGGACAGCAAAAAGTAACGATGTCGGAAAGCCTCTCTCGCTAAACCCTGTAACGCGAACGCATGCTAATAACATCTAATGCTCTCGCGTCGATCCAATGCGAAATTTCGATCGCGTCTCGATCGTGATCTACACGACGAGAATTTTTTATTCTTTGCTTTCTTTAATTATAGAATATTTCTCTTACTAAACGGTATACCGAAGGAATCTAGGTAGAGCTTTTATTCGTCAAGGCAGACGTACCTTTCGATGGATAGTTTGTTTCGAAATACGATTGACACATTCGATCGGTTTTGGCCACAAGATAATATTGAAAAATTAACCGGAGGGATGTGAAACTCAGCGCGGATTCTACCGATGGCACGAACAGAATTCACAACTTACGGGATAAGACCCCAAATGGTCGGGGAAGACGACTGGTAATGCTGCCTCCGAACATTCGGCGTTCGGATTAAGTTCGCCTTGAGCAAAGCTGGAATATAGCGAGGTATGGCCACCGGGCTATATACGACTATCGTCACGGCGATGGGAATCTCCGTTAAGCTTATCGTAATACGAATTGAATCCCTCACGCTCGACAGATTCTTTCCAGCGGATGCTCCCGACCGCGTTCCGTTTATATCCCCAATAATATTCAGCCCCGATCCCCGCCCGTTCGCGTTGGCCGTGGAAGCTTATACCCCGATCGAATTCATACAGCAGAAGGCATTGGGCGCATTCGTTTGTTTCACATTATTTTTAAATCTTTCACAAAAAAAACCACACTCCTCCGTCGAGTGAGATATCGATAGCCGGTTTTTGATTGTTTCGCGCCATGCCGCGAGTACGAGTATCTTCTACACGTTAGCAAAAATAAATTATCGAGTGCGAGTTTCGTTTTTTCTTCCCTCTCAATATTCCACGACGATAAGCTTCGATGCGGCGCCTATAAAGAATCGCGTATCTCTGTCTTCTCAACAGCTAGTAGAAAGACTTTGGTGCCTGCTTTATCATTAATAGTATCATTAAACGTGAGCTCTCGAAGCCTCCCGTTCGTCGCAGTTTATTTTCTCATTTACCCTCAATTTTTCTATCTCTGACGCAATTTCTATCTTTCACGCGAGCCTGAACACAAGAAATAAAAATGTGCGGCTCATCTCGTTGACTTACGTGCTAATACTTTGGTTACGTTTCAATCACTTTTTGTATACTTTTCGCCCGTCTCACCGGCCCACCTTAGGTAATCGCGCTCGTTGAGCTAGTTCTCTCACGCGTCTCATATATCGTTATTCGTCAAAACCATTCCTCATTCACACACGGGCGCAATTTAATTTAATCACCTAATTAAACTCACTCATTCGATCTAAATTAGAGACTATCAATGGACGTTTGGCTCGGTAGCTGCTGGGTGTCTCGGACTCGGGGAAACTTTCGTCCTCAGACCAGATAATATTCATGTTTATTAGTCGCTCGCTGACACGCTGGTCAGAAATTAATGAATCCATATGGATAATCGCGAGTTCGAGAGATCGTGCCGCTTCTCGTTATTTCGACGGAGAAGCCTGCGACTCTTGACCCCGCGATCTCGTGTATACCTCGTGAAGGATATCGCGAAACTCCCGAAAAATCGACTCACGGAAAATAAGGATTCGAGAGATGGTCTCGTGCACAACGAGACCCCTGACAGGGCTCGTCCGCAAGGGACCGGATAAGAGAGGCGAAAGAAAACGTCGACAGCCGGTAGAAAGCTAAAGACTTCTCGACGTTTTCAGGATTAACGAGGAACGTCGAGAAGAGGCTATAGAGAACTCTCTTGCCTCTCTCTTCCCTCTTCCTCGCTCGTACCCTATTCTCGGATAAGGAAAATTCGAGGAGCTTCGAAGGGATCGATCGATCGGGAATTCCTAGAGATTCGCTCGGTTAAAGTGACGAGCGAACGTGACTGGTTAGCCAGAGAAGGTTTTATCTATAAGTAGTATATAACGTTCTGTGGCCAGCCTCTACGTCCCGGTGAGCCAATCTCTTTGGCACGATGTGTGTCTATGCATGTGCGTGTGTATGTGTGAGTGCGCGATTATGTGTGTGTATCTTGAGCACATTTACGTTCGTCGGTAAGCATTGTAAAATCTCGATGTCCGACTCGATCCGATCGGTTACCGTAGAACGCACGATGTCTCTCGATGACCCAGGACCCGACACGACCTCTAATCGACAGATGATCCTGGCGTGAACTCTCGGGCCGGCCTCCGATGCACCTGGCGTCGCCGGAGCTGCCGTCCCCGCCGATAGTCGATAAATCCCTCCCGCCAGTCGATATTCCGATCCCAAGTCTCGAGGTAAAGACACCCTACGTGTAGTGTTCGTAGTCCCCACACTCCGATAGCGTGGGTGTGGACGGACACTAGGTGGGATTTGGATCCTCGTAGGCCTTCTCGTAGTCTCGTCGGCGTATTACAGCGAAATGCGTCATCTGGAAGGAGTTTGTCTTTTTGCAGCCCCGCTCTAGTGTACCGGTCATGCTGTAGCCCATGTTGAAGTCGCTCGACGAGACGTTCGAGGTCAGATACAACTGTCGACAGAACAAGTCATTCTTATCATTAACGTTACACTCGCATCGCAACGAAAACTTATCGGGATAACAATTATCGATACTTCATACGAGCCCGGAAATTCGGTGGCGCAGTCCGCCGATACTCCTCCGTTATCAGACTCCAATCAATTAATAAGCCGAATAATCTCCCCGGCGTGCGGTTCGACACACGATACAGCCGCGACTGTATCTTATCTCCCTCGGGACGAGCGGCGGGACCACCTTCGTCGAAGGAAACCCGAGAGGATTGTCTCGCGACGTAGCATAATCGAGTCTCGCGTGGCCCGTAAACCACGCGAACTTGGACCACCTTCCTTGCCTTCGCGCACCGACAATGGCTGGTGCATCGTCGCTATGTATAAACGATATACCTAAGAGCCATTGCAGCTGATGATCCTATAGTTGATGATACGTTCTCCTTGTCGGAACGAACTCCCCAGCCATTGCGCTGCGGAGCTGTTCTACCACCGGTTTACTTATTACACGATGAGATGTGGATATATAATATATATATATATGATTCTTAGGCAATGTACTATGTGTGGGACACTTTCACGTACACACTGGAGATGTACGGGGCGATACGAGAACCAGTGTAAAGTGCATGAACGTGCTATAGATATACGCTACATAAACAAGTTTCCGTAGTTACAGATATGTGTGTTATAACAGCGGATAGCCCATGTATCGTTCATACGTATATGTACGTGAGTGGGTACACGGATTCCGACTAGGCTCTTGGAAAATCCCGCACTCGTTGAGAATCCTACATGAAAGGTACTTCTGGTATCGCACGTACGTTTACTTGCTCCACTCGTTGCAAGCTCCACCTACCGCCCGTACTGTATACACCCTCTTGCAGCAGCCGACTGCAGTGAGACTGTATCGTATAATACTTGCGGATAGCTGGGGTCACACGAACGCGATGGTACACAGAGAGTTTCGAAGCAAAGCTCGGCACGGGAGCTTTTGCCCGGCGGGAAGAGAGTCGGCGAACGCGCTTGCTTGGCTCACGGGCCGACTACACTCGGTGGCTACTCTCTCGCTGCGACTACGAGGACGACGACGTTTCCCGCGCTTTAGTGCCCTCGTAAAATCCCCTGTACCCACATGTACACGCAGTACGCCATACCCCTTGTTGGCGTACAATGGCATCCACTTTGCGCTACGGCCTCCGCGTACGCCGAGTCGGCTTGGCGAGCCATGGCTTTCGCGGACCTGTGTAACCGCTCGCTACAGAGATCCTTCGAGTACGTGCAAAATCTACCGTGGTCGACACTTTCGCTCATAGATAATGAAAAAATTGCGAATCTACGGCGGGAATAATAGTATATTATGCCACAAGGGAGGAAAGTGCGTTTTTTCATCGAGTGTGAAGTTTGATACCCGACCGAAGCGAGGGCAGAAATTCATACGAGGTGAAAATGCACTTCCTCCCTTGTCGCATACGATTTTTTTTCCGACTTCGTTAAAATAACCACATTTCTTGCATCGCAAAATAGTCATTTTCGCGCATGACTATTATTTCCCCGGGAGTAATAGAGCTTTCAGAGGGAGTAATGAGCCCTATTACGCCCTAGGGAGTAATGAAATTGTACTGCGCATGCGCACAGGTTGATAATGATCATTGGTCAATATTAGGCTATTTTCCGCTCGTATTGCATGCAAGGAATGTGGTTATCTTAGCGAAGTCGGGAAAAAAATAATTTTTGCAGAATGGGTGGGGAAACATAGTCTAGGCTGCAAATCATCGGAAGTTCTTCCGACTGCGGAGGACAACGTTTCCGCTTTTTGCTAAAATTATTTCAATATTTGCGAAAAAATATGTAATAGGATACCTTGAAATCCGGATCGACGGTCATCCTCTTGAAGGATCCGATTATGTACAGTGTACCCGTGCCCGTGTCGACCATTTTTGCTTGCGTGCTGTACCTGGAATCATACGAACAAATGTCGGTTCCGTTAAACAATCTCATCTCTATACAGAATTCATCACGAGAGCGACTTGAGCGCTTATAATTTAATTACAGACACTTGGAGGTCATGAAGTTCGCGTCGAGCGGAGTTTCGAATCCGGGGGTTCATTTTGCGGTGCGTACCTAAACCAGCCCCGCTCCCATTCGGCATACGCATTGGCCTGCATATCGTGGCGTACATCCATTTTGTTCCCGTTTTTCCAACAAAAGCGAACTGGCAGCGCGCAGCGGCCAGGGTTTCCACTATTTCGCAATAATTTTGGCTGACCCCCGGGGGAGAGTGAACGTTGCCACGGTAGAATGGCTCTACCGACACATCGCTCCGGGCAAACAGCACGAGAATTTCGCACACATTTCGTTGTGTGCCTTTCACTGGGTATAACTGTGCACACATGTATACTTTCGTAGCCGCACATACGGGCATCCAACCACAGCACGCAAGAAACCACTGACGATCCTGGAGGCGTGACTTCTGCAGGCGCGAGATTTCAGACGAGTCTCCCGTAGAACCACCTCCGTACGTCAGACCCTAACTTCCCATACATACTGCATACATACGGTGTAACGTTTGGACGATTACGAGGCAGACAAATGTGCGGTGTGTGCGCTCCCAGAACCCTCGTCTATGTCCAAACACATCTGCTACTACTACAGTCTGCATCTGCATATCCGAGAATTTACGTGGATTGTAACCCTCTCGTCTGCACAGCTTGGTTGCTTAGTTTAGTGAATTATTAATAAAAGTGAGGCCGAGGCTTGTATCGAGGTTTGTATTCGTTTCAATGAACTTTATATTATCTCCAACAAGCACCAGACTGTGGAATTTAGAAACCGAAAATTTACATTTCTAAAGATTTTCCAGAAATGCGACCCTTCCGGTCCAGAAAAATCATTTTTCGACCCGAGGTGATGTATTTCCGGTGTGACGTCACCGCAAAATGAAACTTTTGGACCGGAAGTGACGTATTTCCGATCGAATTATTTGGTAAATGATAAAAAAAACACCGTTTTTTTAAACATGAAACACGTTTCCTGGTTTGAAATTGATGAAGTTCTAGCTCCTTAACGATCGACGTAGAATCTACGTGCAGATGTACGAGTACCCACGAGGGCGAATTCTCCTTGAGGGTAGCCGAGACTATACTGTCTTCGTCAGGTTGGCTGAGAGACTTGAGAGAATGCCCGGAGCGAGTAGACCGCACAGTAGACAGTAATTATAAAGTGAGTTGGATTGAGCTCTAGAGCGGTCTGCTCTCACACGGCCGCTAACTACTAGAGTCTGAACTACAACGAAGATTCGTCTACTCGGTGAGAAACACTCGGGATTACAAGCCAGCGCCGGCCAACATAGTGATTAATACAGAATTCTCGAGGATAAACGAGGCGGTCGACGAGATCTACAGTTAGCACTTCTCCTTCCCGTGGAATTACATAAAGGATACATGTATTACATAATGTACATGGCGTGCCGCAAACATTTTCTATTCGGGTCTCGTAGAGGCTTTCACCCGCTCATCAGGCATGCTGCGCGAGTTGAAGGATCAAGCGTTTGGGACGAAGGCGAGTTCGTGCGAGGGACAAAAGAGTTTCGAATATCTCTCGGGCCAGGGCACAGGCTAGCTGCCTGTGTTACAGAAGGAGCTTTCTCGCTACGTGCACCAGAGACGGAAACGATGAAACCCCTGGCAAGGGGATGACGAGCTACGAGCACGATTTCTTCTCTCGCCACGTGCGTCGAGTGCTTCACCCCCGATATCGCGAATTTCGGCGACCCTTCGAGTGCCAAGGACCTCCTCGAGGTTTGGCTCTTCCTATGGAGCTGCACCATAAATAGTCTTGCGAATTCTCCTTCGACTTTTCTCACGGTTCTCACAGTCCCGCCGGTACTGTTAACGAATATCTCCGACTTGGCTGTGTCGAACCGAGAGAAATTGCTATGACAATTTTTTTTTTTTTTGGCGACGCTTGTTCCTCAACGTATAAACTCGTGTCTTCATTGCCCCGGGCATGCAAGCCAAGCCCGATACATTTTACCTCCCTTTATTGTTCGTTCACCGGACGTGCACAGGATGTAGGTGACTCGACCCTGTTATAATATCCCGCCGCGATTTTCTTCTCTTGCTCTAGCTTTAGTCACGGGTTTTTTGCTTTTCCTTTAGCAGCACTGGCAGCAACAGCAGCAGCAGCGGCAGCAGCAGCCACTCGACGCAGCGAGTCCTGGGGCGCGGCGCACTATATTAATTTTCATAATTCGCCGAGCTGCCAGTGTGGGACCAGGCGTAGAGTGCATATGCAATTATTTTGCATATAGCCCAGAGCCGACCGGCCGCTTTGTGCACCGCGCGCCGACGTTTTCCGCACAACGGGAGACTTCGGCCAGATGTCACGATGGGTTAACGCCGTGACCCCCTCCCGGATGATAGATTAAAAGAGCTGGAATCGACCACGCGCTCTAGACTAAAATAATGAGAAGTTATTACCAACATCGCGTATAACGCAAGCCGAGGGCTACTTGTCGCTCATTAATTATAAATAATTTTCCTCGTCTCTGTATTATTTAGTGGCTTCGGCAGTAAGTTTGTTGGGGTGGTCGAGTTATTATTATTATTATTTAATTTTTTTCAAAATTATTCAAATGACGTGTACACGCAGATTGAACGCTTCGGTGCGTCGTCGATGGTGTGTTGTTCATCTCGAGTGGTTCCGGGGGACTCAAGTTCCCGTGTCAATTTAATTGCTATTCGTTCCTGTCCGATGTGAAAACTAAATGCGAAGGGAACGGGAAGAGAGCACCGTAGCAGAACGGGATTCAAGTGGAAGTTAAGAGAAGTTCCAAGCGAATTTGCGAAATCACGAGATTTTTCGAGAGTGTGGTGATAGAATGGGCGCGGGGGCGGCGAGAGAGAATCCGATCCGCACGGGTACAATCCCACGTCAGTAGTGCAGTGAGCGGCATTGCGAAACGACTCGCCAGGGGCTTATACTCCGACGGAATTTCAAACCGGCGACGACGATCATTAAAAAGTTTAATCGTTTCGCCATTCAAGTGCGGACGCGAATCCGACACTCGACCACCAACACCGCGCGACGCGGTGCGCTGCGCGCCGGCCTGGAAAATTTTACTATGGTATCCCTTTGATTCATTTCGTCCCCGCTCCTCCAACGCTTTTCCGCGTCTCGCGTCCTCCGGAACAAAGGGAAACCATCCTAGTTTCCGTGCCACCGAGTAATTGTCATTGCATTTTTTTCAACGCTCCAAACAACCAATCAGCATAAAAAAAAACACATAAGGTAAAAGTCGCGAATATGGACCATCCAAATTACCACGTCATCAATGATACATGGACCGGTCCATATTCGCCACTTTTACCCTTTTCGTCCTCCCGCCACTTTTTCCACGGCTTCGAGATTAAAAGCAATAAGACTTCTCCCGATTGCCGACATTGTGACGCGGCTAAATGGAATTTAGTTTGCCACACGCTGAAAGCCCGGAACCTCGGATGAGACCTATAGCGAGGAGAATAGTGACACCGAGTGCAAGCTCACAGAAATGATTCTCAGCCAGCAAGCACGAGTGTAGGTAGGAAGTACGCTCGCTCACGCTAGTTCCTCCGCGCTTTTTCTACGGCACTTAATTTCACGTCTGCTGAGAGTCCAAAGTGGCGCGCCGGTCTCACGGAATAGTCCGTGGTAATGGGCTTATCCCGCATACGCTTTTACGAGACTTCCTTTCATTAAAATTTTAAACGAAGCTTCTGCTGTAACCAACCCCTCGGCTCGTCCTCGCCCGCCCCGGTTGCCTCGTCGTTGTCGGTTCTCTGCATCACGCGTTGTAAAATTAATCCACCTAGACCAAAGCGAGAGGGAGACGGCGTCAAGGGATGCGCCGCGACGGCCACAGACTCTTTCCTGTTCGCGGCAGTGAAGAAGTTCACGCCACTGGTTCATCAAGGTGGAAGACGCCGCACGTTGAGCCGAGCGTGTTTTTCCTCAACGTCAGAATGTCTCTCCCGCACAGCTAAGGCAAAAGTAGCGCGACGCCGTCACTTCCCTCGCGATTTTCACTTTCAGCCAGCAAGCAACCTAAATAAGAGTTAACGCGCGTTCGAGGATGAGTCGTACACGACGCCTCGCACGACGAAACTCATTAAATACACCGAGCAACCTGGCAACGAAGTACAGAAGTGACTGCGGCTTCGCGTCTTCAGCTATGCATTAAACGGGCCAAAACGTTTCCGCTTAACGAAGCGTTCCTCTTAACGAGACACGATTTTCTTCTTAATATCCTCGCGGTGGTGAAGAGCCACGAAGCACGGAGTGCGAACAAAATAACCACGGTTGCACGGTGAAAAAAAACTTCGTGCAGACAGTAGAACAAATTTAGCCCATTACCAACTGTGATGAATGCCTTCGTTGACGGTACGTCCAACCAATAAACTGTTTATTACTCGCCTTGGTGATTTTGTTGAAGCGCGCAGTGATACCCATTGTGTATATTTGCCTGGCCCGTCCGTACGCGGGATAATAATTATCCATCGGCTTGTCCGACAAATGGACTGCGCATTAATTATTCCAATCGTCGTTTTGAATGGAAACATTTTTTTAAACACCCTTCGCTCAGCCAAAGCGGATTTGCACGGGTGATCGGGTCCGTGATCGGTTTGTTCGCTGTCGCGCTTCATTCATCCTCGTACATTCGCTGCATACATTCCCAGTCGTGCGGGGGGGATACGAGAGTTACATAGCCACGATCGCGTTTAATACTATGTGGAATTTAGCACAAACGCACGGACGAATGACGTACACGGTTCCACGAAATCCGACTATACCGCTTTCATTGTTTTTCCCCGGACCGCGGGTTTCTGCTGGAGTTGACGGAGCAACAAAGCCATCGCGCGGTTATTGTCAGGTCCAATGTTGCGTAAACTCTATCCCGCGCAGATTTTGAGAGAATGGAAAGCAAAGAAAGGGGGATGAAGCTCGATTGATGACTCCCGTAAATACAAATTGTTTTCGGAGCCCGTCCTCCACTTTCCGTTCCTTCTTGCTCCTGTCAGCCTGGCTGTCTAGCAAGTGTTTCTCGCATCCTTCATGGGAGATCTCGTCACCTGACGCCGAAATCTTGTATACAAAAAACACTCCCCTACAGGGGACCGCCCGTTTGTCTTTACCCTCTTCCGTACAACAAAGTAGTCACCGTGGACGAAAAACATGCTTGCTTGTGAAGCTTCCATAGGAGTCAGCATTTTCGTGATTGAGACCCTCCTCTCCGTGTCAACGGAGGATTTACCTATCGCACGTTAGGTCTGTCGGGGGTATGAAGAGATCGCCTCTCCGTACAACAAAGTAGTCACCGTGGACGAAAAACATGCTTGCTTGTGAAGCTTCCATAGGAGTCAGCATTTTCGTGATTTAGACTCTCCTCTCCGTGTCAACGGAGGATTTACCTATCGCAAGTTAGGTCTGTCGGGGGTATGAAGAGATCGATGTAATCGTCGATAGAGGCGTTTCTCTGGCTCACGGGAATGGAATTCCTGGTGCGAATCGCAGAAACGGCAATCGCCACCGCACGCTTGATTGCTACTCGAGGAAATCGACACCTTGCCAGCGGGGAGGAGCGAGAGCACTCGGTGCTTTAGGAGTAGTCACAGGAGGACACGAGATTCCGAGGGGTTCGAGGAGGAGAAGGGTGCGGGAGAACTCGCGAGTACTAAATTGCGAGTCGTTATCACTCCCGGCAGACCCGGCCTCGTTCCTCGTCCGCGGCACCTCGCCGAAGGAACGGGCCCATTGCGGAGGGAACCAAACCGCTGGTTCACATAGAGCTAGGCTCTTCGCTCGCTACCTCGCTCGCTCGGTTGCAACCCCCAAGTTAGATGAGTTCCAGTTACGCGCCGGAGAACTGTGCCGTCGAGAGAGGCAGAGAGGGAGGGAGAGAGAGAGAGAGAAATGGGATGTAGATGCAGAGAGTGAGGACGGTGCGAGCCCCCGAGCTAGAACTGTGTTGGATCTCGTCCCCGGTGAGAACGGTCCTGGATGGGCGGGTTCGCTAACCTCTCGTCGTATTATTTCTCGGAGGAATTATCCGATGCAACGGGAAGAGGTCTGAGAATGCTCGCGGGTCGTGTTCTGCGCGACAAACAGAAACAGGGAACAAGGGAACTTTAAGCATACGAATCATCCGATAAGGAATATTTCGGAGGGTGTAACAGTCTTCGCGACCCTGCCTATGTAGACGTTACGATACGGCATTACCGGGGAATCGGTATCGCGTGCCTTGAATTCAATACAACGCAAATGCGCTTCTCTATCTCGGTTTTCGCCCCGGGGATGGACAGTCTCGTAAATAGTTCGGTATAGCCACTGTACACCGGGGATACCAAAGTCGTTCGATAGATACGAGGGGGACGAGCCGCTCCCCCCATTCTTGAGGCATCCGCGAGATACTCTCGATACAACTATCGTCATTTTATCCAAGGATGGGGAGAGTTGAACTATGTTTGTTCGTGCGCCAGTTAATTTAGTTGTAGCACGTTTATATATCGATAATGGGACGATAAGGATATGAGATTACGGCCACAATACTGATGTCGGGAAAATACTTCCGTGTTATGATTTCGCCTTTATCTCTCAATAGGATCTGAGGTCGCCAATTTTTGTTGTCTCCTCGGGGTATCCCATATCCATAAATACATTCGGAGGACACCTGCGTATGCTCCTTTATTGGATACTTTCATAGCCGACCTTTTGCCCTGCGACCCTTCTCCACTTTCCGCGAGTGCGTTACCATAGCCGCCCTCCCATCAGGTGTCACTGTGCACTTACGACTCGAGAGGTTTTTCGGAAACACAGTTCCGTGTTCCCAAGCTTGCAGGTTCTCGTATTACCATTACGAATCCTCTCAAGAATACACGCACACAAGCACACGGAACGGATATGCCTCACGAGATGAGCTCTACCGTTGGGAGGAGACATGCGGGAAGCTCCGAATGGATGTGGCAAACGGGTCAGAGGTTCGGTATCGCGTGCCTCGAATTAAATTTAACCTTCCCAAAGCCAAAGCATCGTCATCCAGGGAGACATTCAACCGAATGGCCGAAGCCGGCCGGGATAAGGTATACGAGAACTACCACACGACCCCATCAGCCGATGCGGTTTGGGGCTTCCATCGAAATAGACGCGGACGTGCCCCCAAAGATTGTACCTATACAGTCACTGTATTACCTCAAGACTACGGTAGAGCCCCGGTGGTTTAGGTCCAATCTAAATTGACGGGTTCGCATCCCGAAACAGTGGCACACGACGAGACAGAAATTAGACCTAATTGTTGATTGGGCAACGAAGAAGGAAATGAACCGGTATAATCGAAAGTACTGTCGTCCATTTCGCCGTTCGTTAACTTTCCATTGAAATTTTTTAACTTCAGATTGTACGCTGCGAATTGTTTGGAAAAACAATAAACAATTTCATCGTCCCTCGGCAAATTCTTTTTGAAATTTATTTTTCGCCCTGCGTTACTCCTTGCTGAATATTTGACGCGGCGATACGAGCCAGAAGTTTCGTAAAAATAATTCTCGATCGCGCGAAGCTCGCCGATATTGCTGGTATCTGAAAAATGATGGAGGCAACGGGAAACTATTCGTGAAAGCGTGTCGATCGATGAGATACAATTCCGCTGTACATTTTTTTTTCTTTTTCCATATAACCGTTTATAAACGTTGAAAAAAGTTTCGAGTTCCCTCTCAACTTCGCTCTCCATTCTCGCCCGAGAAACTCGCCGGTGCGGATTATGCAGAATTTTCCAAACGTTTTAATCCCCCCAACCCCCCCTTTCGCCGTGAAAGTCTTGGGGGTCTCGTCTCTTCCTCTCTCGCGTTGTTATACCGGCACCTACTTTGCACCAGTGAACTCCGTCGAGCTACAACTCTATGTATAAGTATAATATAAATCTTCTTAAAAGTTGAACTCGAATCTACGGAAAGTAAGTGTTTTAGTGCCCTCGAGCTATAAAATTAATGCTTGAACAATGTTACCAGAGCGCGTCCGTGGAAAGTCGGCGGAAAGAAAAACGCGCTTGTCAGACTTGGCTCTCGAGTGTCCTCAAGCAAAATGACCGAGGACAGAGTGTTCATCCGTATGAATATATCCCGGCTCGTAGAGTGTTTCGCTACAGCTCAAAGGTCCCGAGGGGGGTGGCGATCGGGGGGAGGGGGGGAAGGGGGGGGGGCAAAGCTCCGAGGCCACGTCCGGTTGGATATACCGGGCACGTACACGTCGTGCGGCTGCCAGAAACCCCGACCGTCCGACTATTCAAGGAGCTACACTACTGCCTCCACGTTGGAAATGTCGTAACAATGTACCTACGCCACGGGCACCTCTACGAGACTCGTGTATACTGCCTACTATTCTCACACCCCGTTCTCCTCGTCCGACCCCATTAGTTTCACGACTCGAATCATTCTCCTGGAAGTATAACTCACAGTTTACTACACCGACAGAGAGCGAGACTCCTCTGGGTTACAAGCGATAGTACAACCTCTTCGTATACGTACACGAATATTCGGTGTGCGAAACGGCTCCATTACGATTTTCACGTTAGGCAAAGCGCCTTCCCACTCCGCAGACCGCGAGAGACCGAGAACTTTGAATGGGTAAAATTTTACGAGTTGGGCTCGGGCATCCACTTTGCCGTCAGGACGTGAAGCAGCGCGGAACAGTCACGTCGTAGAACAAAACTCCGACCAGGCGCCGTCGCGAATTACGAGATCTTTTCTCCACCGTAATAACACCGGAGGAAATAACAAAAAATTTATATATCTTTCTTCTCTCTTACCTTCTCGTTCCGGCAACCTCGACGACTTTGCACCGGCTCCTGCTCCACCAGAACGGCGTCAACGTCCAGTAGGAACTACTCGCGCTTCTCGCCCAGCCTTCCTCGGGAAATAGAAGTACCTGGAACCAAGGAGCGTCGTGAAAGGACACGTATTAATTTCGCGAGCTCGGTGCGGCGTGTCCGTTAATGTTGTGTGGCAGACTAAGTTAGGAGCAGAGCTGGGCAAATACGCTAAGTACTTGAAGTACTGAGCGCCAGGTAGTTTTTGAGTACTGACGTATTGAGAACTCGCGGAACTAAATTGCTGAAGTTCTGATCACTGGCCGCTGAATCCGTACTTGATACTTCAATACGTACTTCAAGTACTTAGTGCATTTGCCCAGCTCTGGTTGAGTGTCGCGTGGGAATACACGAGGGAAATGCAGGAGAGCTGCTGGCGTATGGATAAAAGTTGTACGTGCGTCATTCTGATACACATATATGCATTTGAAAAATATAAAAACGAGGACTAGGGGTTATTGACCTAAGGCAGGAGAACCGACACACTCCCTCGCTCTATCGGCGTTGCCGGTGAGTACAGTAGAAAAGCGCGCCCTGGCAGCATCGACAACGGTGTCACTCCCAGCAATGGAGGCGCGAGAGGGAAAGCCCAGAGAATATAAGAAGGAGAAAAACGGGAACAGGTATGTAGGAATATCCCACAAGTGTGTCACGACTGCCGCTGGTGGTTCTGTGGAAAGTCGCACACAGGGACCAGCAGCAACATCTCTTCGTGCCCGTTCCTCCTTTCCTTTCCTTTCTCATCTGGCTTTGGCCTCGCTCTTGGGGGTTTCCTTTTTTTCAGCCCCTTACATTCCCGCGAGGTTGACGGTGCGACAGAAATATTGGCATTCCCCGGAGTCGCGTGTGACTTGCTTCGCTAGCATTGAATAGGAAAAAAAAAACTGAGGCAAGTTCGATGGTGGTTGTGACGACGATGGCCTCAACATACTCGCCGTGCACACGCTTTCCGCATTTCGATTTTCACGCCCGTACTACATGAGAGTCGCTAGGTTACGTGGCTTTGCGGTATTGCGTTTCCGCAAATGTGGAGAATTCCCATACACGAGACCCTTACAGGCATCGACAGTCGAGGAACATGTTTTCCCGGTACAGGATTTTTCGATGGCCTCGGAACATGATTCACGGAAGCGTGCAGCCCGCCAGCCAGACCGTGTATCGTCGCATTGTAATACTCGCTCTGTCTACCCGTACCGGAGACGCGACGTATATTTTTATTTTTTCTTTCTCTATTGATCGGCATGTGAATTAGATGGCGGAGGTTGTCCCTTGGAAGGCTCGTACTTTCTATGCGGCAACGACGGGAACCGCGGTAAATCATTGAAAAGCGAGCGTTGCCAGCGTACAGTTAAATTCGCCAAGCACAGCAAATAAATCGGGGAGTCTATATACGCTGTGCGCAAGAGCGCAGTTAACCGGCAGTCCGACCCGGTGAATTTTGGGGAATGTATTCTCCGCGGGGACCCAGAGCAAAGACAGGAGTGCGGAGGACTCCCTGCAGCGGCGAGCATACGATCCGCGAGTTTCGGCGAACTCTCTCCTTGCCAAACTTCTCTCGATTTCGCGTTACGGCCGAGTGCACTGTACGGCGCTGCGAATCCCGCATCGAATGCGGAAAACCCTCTCGGCTCTCTCGGTGTTTCTCCGTCTCTCCGGTGCTTCGAGAGATTCGCGATTTTATCGGCTCCGCCTCTGATACAGACTCTCTCGCATGGCATACACAGAACGTCGCCCGACGAAAATTTTGCCGATCCAGCGGGTAAACAAGTATATCGAGATCCGCGAGAGTTTCGTTTCTCTCGCGACGCGCCCCACGGCGTAACTATACCTGTAACAGCACCGCGAAAATCTGCTGACAAGGGAGCTTCGGGGTTGGCTATTCGATACCGAGATTTATCTTCGCGCTTATACACCGTCGGCTCTTTCGTTATTATAACGCCCTCTCGATACTCCCACAAATCCCTCGTCGATATACTCGCCGACCCGACCTACCCTTCCCCGTCCCCTCTTTCCCGGATAGGCTTTAATAATTTACCAACTTTCGCAAATATTTGATTTAACCCACCGACCATTATGATATTGCTGCTAGAGCAACATGTATTTTCCACGGATGTACATTTTGAAAAGCCCGGGGCCATTATCGAAGCTCCGCTGCGGGCTGATGAGAGAACCGGGTACGAGTATCGGACACAGGGGAGGAGATTTATTTTCACTTACAATCGTATTTTTCCCCGCTTTTATACACACACGAGCCGCACGCGATATCACTGTAACGGCAACGTACCGTATCTCGGGAATAGATATCATTTTTTGCATACGCGTTTCACTCGACGTTTCCTAAAAAAAAAAAAAAAAAATGCATTATCGTCGAACACGATAAAAACCGTTCCTTCATCGGCGGAGCCTCGAGTATCGGTTGCATACGAGGGTATTACCGACGTCGAACGGGCGCGGCTCTCGGCATTCGGCTGAAGTTCACATAATTATCGACAATAATATACGACCTATATACGAGCCGGAGATACGGCTTTCGCGCTATGCGCCCGTGTATATTCCGGGCGCTGCCCACAAATGCAATTCGCTCCCCGCCTGCCGAGAATTAACTGAAATTACAAACCCACGCAGCGAGTCCCTCTTTCCCTCTTGCCCCGTGCGAATCCTCCTCCGATGCTCCATATCGAAATCCAAAATCGAAATTGATTTACGTTCGGAGCACCGAGCCGAACCCCCCCGAGCGTTATACTCTTGTCGTGCGATACATTTACCGGTACGCAATTAATTTGCAATTGGATAATTACGACCGTTCGTGTCCTTTCGCTGCGGCAACCAACGTGCAAAGTCCACTGAGGTGTGCCGCGTTACGACCGCCGGTGAAAGCTCGCTTTTCCTTTGAAGCGTCGAAGCTACAGGAGCGCGGAACATCAAAGTAGCATCGGGCCTTCTCCCACGATCAAAAAAATCTCACACGGAATCGCTCGACATTTTTCACAGATATTTTACAAGCAGCCTCGGCGAGTTTTCCTGCGAGATAGTCGAGAAAATTCTCTCCCGTGCCGAACGAGCTCAAAGGGAATGGAACAATCGGCGGGGAAACATTTGCACTGTATCTCCTTTTTTTTTGGGCGGGTGTTTGCTCAACGTCGCGAGTTTGCGGGATCGATTACAAGTATTTATTCGGCCATAGGCGAGAAGGGTTATTCGGACGAGTTTAAAGAGAAGAGTGTGACGCGCTGCATATGCTAGCCATGAAGTATCACGTACACGAAGAGAGGGAGAAGACCGAGGGAATGAGAAGAGAGGGAGGGCTTGGCGTCACGTTGGTCGGACGTGGGTAAAAAGTTTTCGCGCTTAGCTAGTCGGGTGGAGAGAGAAAGAGCTAGTGAAAACGGCGGACGCCGAACAGACGAGTCGGACAGCTAACCGGGAGCGTACATAAATCATCTGGAGGGGCCGGTTTCGGGAGCTGATGTTGAAATAGCGTTGCAGCACACGTCCTTGGCGAGCCCGTGGAGGGACGCTATTTAACATCGCATCGAGCATGCAAAAGAGACTCTCTCGTCGTCGCAAAGAAATAGCGGGGAATAAAGAGCGTAGAGAGGATCCCGTCGGCGGGATCCGTAGCGGAAAGGAGTGTGTACACTGTAAAAGAAATAGGCGAAGAGTCCCTCCCGTAATCCTCTTACGATTGCCGCGAATCAGGAGTACGATCTCCAAAGTGAAAAGCCATAGCGCAAAGAGTGGGCGAGACGGATGGACTCGAATTTGCAACGCCGCTTCCAGAGTTGCATGCCAAAGCTGCCAAGCTGCTGGCGCAGAGTTTATCCAAGTCTCTCGGCTGGTCCAAAGGGTTCGGGAAGTGCAAACGTTGCCCTGAATTTCCGCTTACTCTTTCGCAAGAAAATCAAGTTCGCGAGGGACGAGCTGGCGAGAGAGAGAGAGAGAGAGAGAGAGAGAGAGGAGGAAGTGAGGCACGACGGTCGTGAAAGTAGCTCAAAATAATTAGAGAAATAGGTAGTTCGTTCGCCAGAAGCTCCGCGATATCTCTCGTTCGGGCCCCTTCTTCACCCGGTTGCTGAACGGCGTCCCGGCAAATATGCCGGCGGCTCTTCGCAATTACGGATATTACCGGACTTCGAGTTCCTCTCGCTAGCCGGAAGAGCCAACATCATGAATCTGATGTACGCGCCCAGCATACGGCGGTTCAGAAACCCCAGTTACGTTCCGCTCTTCCCACACACATAGCTCCGGTCGGCTTACGAGAGTTTTTTTGCGAGGGAGATTCCTACGACCCTTCCTCAGCTCTTATGAATTAATCTCGATTTTCTTTCACCACGGGTTACCGCATTTATTTTTTGTTCATTTTTTCCCCCCGACTCGTGCATTAGTGCTGATGAATAACCCGAGAACGCGATAGTATAACGATAGTCGGTAGCGCGATGGGGGAACGAGAGAACCGCCGAAGAATTATGTTTACCAGAGTTATGTTTGCCTGCCCAGGAGTCAGAGCGATGGACCATCAGTGGTCGTGGCAGGGCGGAAACCCGCCCAATGGCAGAAACGCAATTTACATTCGCCACTGGAAATTTTCCGTGAATTGAATCGAACTCCGTGCTCTCTCGTTCTCTCTCGATTCAGCGAATATTTCACGAATTCCTATACCTCGCTTTTCCCGGGTTATTTCTCTTTGTCCGGGCCCCGTGAGTTTTCAGCTGCGCCTCTCGCACCGCCCGGATCGCTCCGGGTACGAACGAACGTTCGCACCTGAATAACACGACGTACCCGTAAATTATATTAATTCTCATTGAAATTCCGGAAATAGTTTTGAGTTTCTGGCACGAGCGTGAAGCCGTTGGGTGAGGGTAGATGTAGGCGTCGCGTTGCCGAGCGAAGGATGAGGAATGCAGGGAGAAGAATTCACTTCGTAAAATCCGTTTCGCTGAGGCTCTTCCGCTCCCTACCTCGCCCCGAAGTTGCAAAGTGTTTGGCTCGACGAGACTCAGTTTATTATTGCTTCGGCAAGTTCCACGGGTACGAGGTAGCCCCTCCTGTCAACGAGCCGCCTCCAACCGCTGTCTCTCGGCGATTAATAATTAAACGCACCGGGTGTAATTGCGATCGGCGGAGGTTTCGTGTTCGGAGGAGAATCGGCGGAATGCAATAAGGTTCGGCGTCGATGTACACCGAATGAACCCTCTCTCTTTCCCGCGGCTAAAGTAGCACGCCGTCGTCGGCGAGGCACACGCTGCACCTAACCCGTTTTGCTGGTTAGGCGCTGAACCCGGAAAGCTTTCGTGTGCCGAACTGGATACACACGGAGAGTGTGAGAGAGGCGAATGTAAATTCGATTGGGTTTGGCTGTCGCGCGAAGTCCCAGCGAACAGCGGCGTCGGCGGCGGGGCATTGCACACCGGGGTGTCCACTGAAGCGCGGATCCCGCCAGCATCGGGCAGTGCATCGGTTTAGGAACGAAGAGCCGAGGTGAGTGAGACGAGGGAGGGAGAGTGCCGCCGAGTGAATGATAGCCGCGGCGGCGTTTCTATTCATGCTTGGAATACCGTCCCCGAACTGACCGGTCGCTCGTTTCGTACCCGCCAGGCCGTTGCCCTACCGACCGAACGATGCGTACCCGGTTAATCCAATAATCCTCCCTGCATCGCTCCATCGGCCGACTATCATCCACGCCCCTTCTTTATCAGGCTCATTTCGAAACACGCGGCGTCCGAGTTATTGTATTTT
Source organism: Stenichneumon culpator (assembly GCA_964017025.1). Lineage (NCBI taxonomy): Eukaryota > Metazoa > Arthropoda > Insecta > Hymenoptera > Ichneumonidae > Stenichneumon > Stenichneumon culpator. The sequence continues at coordinate 9,038,158 of OZ024779.1, read as the reverse complement.
ATCTCGCGATTGCTGCATTACAGAAGGGGCGATTTTTAAATATTTTATCTGGTTCGGTATGCGAAGAATTGCAATCTTTGGTACGAACGGTGTCTGAATGGTGCTTTCGTGAAGGTTCAACTTTCATTTTTTTGTCATCAATAAATTCATGTGTCGGAGATCGGCCACTCATCAAAAAACAAAAAAGTTTCGGAGAGTTCGGAAGTGAAACGATCTATACATCGGCTCGTAATTCTTAACCTAAGGGGATCTTCGCACAGATATAGGTATGGTGCAGGTGAATGCGAAGAGGCCGCACTGTTGTCGGTGTGGTGAAACCCATCGTATGCCCGGCCGGCACAGAGTGTCGGATACAGAGGCAAGGGTGCATCAAAGAACAGCTATGAGTAACGTGCCCGCGGCTGCTCGGCGTCATTCAATATCGCACTTACCATGATTCGCGTACCGGTAAACCGAGACTGGATGCTCACCCGGGCTGGTCGCCCCCGACCGACTGTGGTTTCTGAGTCGTGAATAGCCTCCGCGGCGCCTCGTTACTCGCCCTCGAGCTTGCAGTATACCCGAACGGTGTATCTTGCTCCTCGGTAACCAGAGCTTTCGAGTTCGAGGATCGCCGTCTCGTCTTTTCACTCGCGTAAAAATATCAAAATAAAAATAAACTTGGCTATCGAAGTGATTCTCGAATTTCTCTGGCCAATGCAGCTGCATTCGAATAATCATTAAAGGAACGGGTACCCAAACGACAATAGCCTCTCTCGCCAAGCGTTGGGAAAACGTGACTCAGACTAATCGAGCTAAGCTCCCTGAAACAGCAGAAGCAGAAGCGGATCTCTCTCTCTCTCTCCCTCTCTGTCTCTCTCTCTCCTTTTCTCTCTCTCTCTCTCTCTCTCTCTCTCTCTCTCTCTGTTCGTAATCCTCCACGTTCTCCTGTGCACGCCGGCACGGCAACCGGAAGATCCCGGATCGCAATTAGTAACATCATCAGCCGAACGTTCGAGCTGTATCGTTAACACCGAGAACATTGTCCGGGAGCTTCGAGCTGAACGCGTACGGTTGTTATATGCATCCAGTCGTCTATACGTTCCCGTATATACTTGCCCACTGTTGCTTTCCTCCTCCTCCAACCCCCATCATCCCCCGGCAGCTGCTACTACCGCTGGACACATCGATAAGTTAGCCATGCGCGGATCCAGGTCGCTCGTATGGATCTGCATGATCCGTATGTACGGCCGGCCCAATGCAGGGGAATCCTTCGCGAACCATTTGCTACCTAATCGTCTAATATCTCCGGTGAGCCGTTCGGCACATGCTCCGTGGGCATCGCTTCTAAAGGACTGGACGGGTGACGAAGATCGGGTACGCGATGGCTCTTCGATAAATTACAGGTATAATCCTCATCGTTTAAATAAAAGTTGCGCGTACCGATTTCAAGACCGTTCATTTATACCTCGCTCGAATGATATCCGAGACTCATGACTCGTGAATAAAATTCAGATGCTTTAATTAAAAGTATTACACGAGAGGGTGGAAGACGGAGAGAGAAATCCTGAGCATTGGTGCTTCGGATAGGATTAATGTCTTTGGACAGCAATAACGATGAATAAGGTAGAAGAAACGCCCCGGCGAATGAGATCAGCTCGGTTCGTTGAAAAGGGGCCAATTAGAGTCATGGGGCGGGTATAAATTTACGACGGAGATTAAACTCTCTAGCTGTTCGGATTAGAAATCCTGGAAATCGTCCTGCGGAGCGAGAAGGAGCCGTGAAAACGTGCCACCCCCGTAGCGTGAGTATTAAACCCATTGAGGAAAGTTGGCTGAGGCTATATCAGAGAGCCCGGACGATGGTATAATTCTAGGTCAGCTACACTTTACACTTGCCCGACGGTATCTAATTAGATACGTTCGGGGGATTATCCTCGCGTTCCGTAATGGCTTCGGGCAACGGAACGCCATCACATATACACACAATCGCCTCACCGACCATTTTATACGACACCGATCTAAAATCTCTCGTACAAAATGACGAGATTAGCTTGGCACAGGCTTACCCCGAATCGCTGGATCCGCGAGGCGGATAGATGGATCCGCTCTTCGATCTACCAATGAAAAAGCCTCGCTTGCCGTTCACTATTGACGTTGAAGACTTGGCTCTCCTTCTATATTTTTAATTTTTTTTTTTTTTTTTATTACTCTGTCACTGACGATTTTTTCTGCTCCAAATAGCAAGAGCGGAATGCCCTCGCTCGGGGTGGTAATAAATCTCGGTGCGCCCGGTGAGCCTCCCTCTCTATACCGCCGCAGGCTGTTCTACTCTGCTCACGGGACAAACTATGGCTTACCGGAAGTTACTGCCACAGAGCCCGACTAACCCACTGCTGCTCTTCCTCTCTTCCTCTTTCCCTCTCCGGCTCGCCGCTCGCTCTCACCGACCAGAAATCCGAGTGCTACTATATACGAATCCTTCGGAAGACCGCAGACTCGAAGCGCAATCCTGCTAGGTATCATCCCAGTGCTATCTACCGCTATACACTTGCCGTGCATGTGTCACGTGTGAAGATAACTCCCGCACGAAAATATAGAACCACGTTAGCCACCCCCCCCCCCCTCCCCTCCGCACCGTGATCTATTGCTCGTTCAATCCTCTCATTTCTACTTGCGGCCCCGAGCTCACCGCATGGCCCAAGTGATGAGACTTCGAAAGTGGCATAATATGTAGTAGGACAGCACTCGATCACTCGCGGTAGAGCAATCTCGATTAATTTCAATCGAAGCCATCAGGCACTCGCATACGTTTTTCCGCCCTCCCTGTCGATTTAATAAGCCTTCAAAAGCTTCGATGGAACTGATCGAGAGCGAAAGCACGGAGCCAGTGCGATATCACCGAGGAGGAGGGTTGATTGAAGCTACGAACCAGCCATTTTCGCCACACCGAGTCCGGGAGAGCAAAAACTTCTTTCCCTTTCTCTCGTGACTCTCATTTCCCACCCCCCCCCCCTCCCGTCGCCCACTCTCTCTCTCCCTTTCTCTCTCGCCCTTCCCGCTCGTTTCTCACTTATCCGAGTGCGCGCGCTCGGAGGCACCAATCACGACCTTCCAGCGGCGCGTTTCGCTTCGGTTCCCGGCTTCTCGGCATTGATTTCAATCAATCCTTTTGCCGCCGCTGCCGCTCTCCCGTTCACCCCCGACAACCCAACCCCCGACGCCTCCGTTTCCTCTCGAGTACCCCCGAACGAGATCCGGCAAATGTTTCTCCACCTCGCCCCCCACTACTTCCATTCGCAGTGCTCATCCCCCCCCCCTCCCTCAGCTTTCCGGAATCATCCAGTTTCCCGGGAAATCCGCTTTACCCGTTCACACGCCGAAGGAAAATTACCAACAGCTTCGTTGCTCCCGGTCCGGTCACGTCATTCCGACCGGAAGAATTCATTTAAATCCGACAAATTGGGTCATTCGAATCAACGGGGCGAGTTACACAAAGCTCCTATCAGAATTTTTATAACTCTATTCATCCTGACGACGGCGCGGACGAGGGATGCGATATATATACATTTAAAAAACGATTATATCCAATAAAACGTCGGGCTATAAAAAAAAGCTATTATGCGTTTGTCATTGCCAACCGGGCACGTGCGAGTACGTGCCCGGGATTTGAGAAAAAAAAACGAGGCTGAGAGTGAGACCGTAATAAAGAAATGAGGTCGATTCTGCCGAGATTCAGTGCAGGATTTCCGTAGCGATCCGGTAATTAATTTTTTACTTATACTCGCCGAGAGATGTACGAGAGCCGCGACGGGGAAGGCAAAAGTTCGCCGACGGCAGCGATAGCGCAGCTCGGTAACGGCGGTGCGGCGAGTTTTCCCGGGGCATCGAGATTTTGACGAGAGGAAAGAGAGCGAAAGGATGGAAAAGTGAGCAAGCGAGAGAAGCATCCCTCGTACGTGACGGTCGTTAGCCCGCGTTAACTCAGCGCCCCCGCGGATGGGAACGACGTAGACGGCGTCGAGCAATTAAGCGTCGGGCGTGCGCGCGACATCCACCCCGCGCGTCTTTCTCCCCCGACCGCCCCTCGCCTTGGCTTTATTCGTTATCATCCTGTGATCGTTCTTGTAAATTGGATATTCTCTGGGATTCATCATTAAGACTTCGACGAACGTTCATAGGGAAAATTACCACGGTCGGTAACTGATCAACTTACCGATTATCTCGGAGACTTAATATTGCGGACAAGAGCCTATTAGGTTTTCATGCGGGATTTCAGGTTTTCGAGCGGTGTAGCTTTTGTCAGGATAGCAGGGAAATTGTTACCGACTGAGCGCTGGTCAGAAAGGTTTTTTCTTTTACGTCGCCTCAAGACTTCAATCTCAAGGTCCGCGTCAAGCCGACCTAGTCCAAACTCAAAGAGGAGGAAAAATATACAAAGAAGAAACATGGATTAGCGGGAAGGGTGAGGAATCCAGATGAGGTGAGAATGAAAGGGTGTCTAATCGGTGGAGCCGGAGGTACGTCAGTGAAGCCTGAAGGAGGGTGAGCGTGACGCCGTCGCCACGTCGCCGACGGCTCGCGCAAGCTGAGCCATTTCCCCCAGGGGTGGGCATCTTTCGAGTGCCGCGGAAGGGCTTTAAACAAAAGAGGGTCGTTAGAAACAAGTGGCCGCGATGGAAAACGCCGACACCACTCGCCACGGATGCCTCGACAAACACACGCCATTCACGTGATAAGTATCATCGTCTACACGACGATACATGTAATGTACAATCTCATCCGCGCAAAAAATTCCCAAGATATCTATTTCTGATTTCTGTACTCAACTTGAGACATGTTCTTTTTATATATATATATATATAAATGTTTAGATATAGGTCGTTTTACCGCACACTCCGCTATAACACGAGAACCGGAAAATCTGCGGTTGGCTATTGTGGACGATCGAACTGTCGAGGATGAAACGATCCCGGATTATAGTTACTCTCGGTGCTTATGCCATAAGGAAAACTCGAGGAGAGATACGACTGTACTCGAGACCGAGGAGAAGCTTACGTAACCTCTCAATGGCAGAGTTCTGAGAAAGAGAAACGAGACAGTGCAGTGTATCACCGGCAAAGTAGTATAAGAGTGGAGAGCCGAAAGGCAAAATGTTGCGAGGTTGAGAGAAAGAGAGGAAGCAGGGAAAAGCGCGAATACGCTCCCGGCAGAAGCAGCAACATTATCGGAGAAGGGAACCGTGTGGCTCCGGGGCTCGTTTTTACCCGGGGACGACGTCGTCCCGTCGAGGGAAAGAGACGAATAGTCGTTTCTTCCTCTATTTCCTTCCCTTTTTTATCCGGGATGCGCGGCGCAAAGCTGCCGTAGCTTTTGCCGTGGAGGCGAGCGAGAGAGAGAGTACTAAACCGTAGCACTGGAGTAGAGCGAAGCCGCGAGGTCACCCTTTGAAATCGAAGCTCGTTGGAAGCTCTCGTTTGGAAAAGAGACGAGGCGTCGAACGCTCGACAAATGCCAGTCGGCTGGCGCGCCACAGAGTTTGCACTGTCCTCTCTCGATCCCCTCCCGTACTACGCGAACCATCCCCGTCCCAACAGTTTCAGTGAAAAGATTCTCTCGCGCGCCCGGTTTCCACTTCACTCGAAAAATCATCAAAGTACCTGTGAACGACGCGAAACACAGTAACCATTTCGTCTTTAATAAGCGAAATAGATTTAATAAATTCCTCTTACCGCTAAAACGAGAAACAGTTTGAAACGTCCTTAAATCTGGAGTGAATATAAGTTAGCAGAATCTGACGATCGTTAAATCTTGCACGATGCCACGAACACGAGTGAGCTCAAACGGGAACGGGAGTCGAAAAAAAAAGGACCGGAGAATGAACCGGGGAGGCGGAGCGAGTCAGGGGAAACTGACAGAAGCATCGCTTCTGGCTCCGATGGCCGCGGCAGCAACGGCTCTGTATACGTGGTAACGGACGACAGCCGGCAAGCACCACGATCCTGCGACCTACATCAACGCGCTGGGGATACATTATTACTATCATCGGAAAGCAAAGCTCCCGATGGTCGACGGGTAGCGGGCCGAGTGGCGCCGCGTCGGCCGGAGGGCTGTTCAGGGTCGGTTGCCATGGCAATGCGCGGAACAGAGAGACCGAGAGAAAGCGCACCCCGTAGCACAGCCAGGAACACCACCAGCACCACCAGCGGTAGCCTGGAATCCACCCTCGCCTCTTTTCCAAGCTCCCCCGAGGTCCAGATTCTATGGCTCGTTCTCTTTCTCTCCGCTTGTTCCCTCGGCCTGAAAGCTTCGTTCGGAAAGCTCTCATTCCGCACCTTTCTCTCTTCGAACCGCTGCTTCCCGCACGCCTTCCGGTCCTGTATACGTATTTTTTTTTCTTCTCGCTCGCCATTTCGTTTTTATTATTGTTTTTATCCGCCTTCTCTTTTCTCCGGTCGTTGTATAGCTCGTTTTTCTTCGGTGTTCCGCCGGCTGTTCTTGGACGAACCCGACATCCTCCGGCAGCCGCGAGTTTGCCGACCGCCTTTCTTCGAGCCGCCCGCGGCTTCTCTTCAGCGTAGTTTCGTTAAAGCATTCTCCGCCGAGGCCGGGAAGAACGCTCCTGAATATGTGGTTATCCACAACGCGCGCGCGCCGCTGCTGTCTTTGCATATCCGTCGGCGGTCGGCTCAGCGGGAGGAAAATAAAAAAAAAGTGAAAAAAAAAAAGAAAACCATGCTGCTTACGTTGCAGTGAGTCGGGGAAACGGAATAGGGTATGCAACTCGGGGGAGTCCAGCGAAAAAGTGGAGGAAACGCGCTATACACGCGCGCATACACGCAAACATACCGCGGAACAGTAATGAGAGACCCGCAACCGACAGTACCCGTGCTTGTTAAAAACTAATTACTTTCGCGAAACGCCGGAGCGAAACGCGCGCGCGCGCGCTCGAACCCGAGTGTCCCGGGAAAAGGCTGGAAGGGAAGAAGAGAAAAAAGCGCAAAACGGGCGCACGAGTAGAAAACCGACATGCGGTGAAACCGTGCTATGTACGGCGATAGCAGGAACGCCGCACGGTGGATGAATATTTGTCCTGCCGCAAAGCGACTATACCCTGTTTCTCTGTTCTCTCTCGCGCGACACGAGTGTGTACACTTCGGTGGCCGAAAAAGCCCTCTTCCTTTTTTTCCCCCTCCGCCACTCGAGCTGGTTGTACAACGGATTCGCATTCGAAGCGGCGCGCTTCGATCCAATCGTCTCTCTTTCAGATGCAATTATTTACCGCACGGGAGTCAATGAAGCGTCCACAACGACCAGACGGCGAAGTTTCGTTGCTGAGAGACGATAAAATAGAAAAAGGCCGCGGGGCTTAAGGGTAAAAAATACGTGACTGATTATGCTGATGAAATTTCGAAAAGCTTCGAGAAGGAAAGAAGCTGTTGCGCTCTTCGGAGGCTGGCAGGCGCCTCGAGCGGGTGAGGATCACGGACGAGTTACGAGTGAATGAAAGGAAGGGCCACGCAGCCCGCGGGCTAATTTTCTTCGATGTAGCGTCGAAAAAGTAGCGTGCGCGGTAAACACGCTTTACCGCGAAAACAAAAAACAACATGGCGAAGAAGAATAAGTCCCCAGGGTTCGGAGACTCGAGGTTGTAATAAGTTTTGAATTATTAAACGGGCGAAATCTCCCGAGAGACGTTTTCACGGTGGTTTTTTTTTCCTTTCATCAAAAAAGCTGATGCTAACGTCTCACGGAAAAAAGGAAATAACGCGAAGCACACTTTCGAACTTGGTTTCCCTCTGTCTATCCGGCATCTCTCCTCTCTTATATTCGCCATAATAAGATGTAGAGAGGATAAATTATCGAAAAGTTTCACATTGGGGGGGGGGGGGGGGGGCATTCGAGGCTATATACGTGGCCGTACAGTAATCCGAGTGAACAAGTAAAACTTTTCGCCGACGAGAGAGGAGAAAGTTACAGGTGAGGGAGAGAAAGGGAAGGAGGAGAAGCGAGAGAGTAGACGGTGAGGCTGGTCGAGAAAGGGGTTGGAAAAATGGAGGCGTCGCGGCGTCGTGGAGGCGGAGGAATAGAGGAGAGAAAAAGATTCGGAATCGCGGAAAGGAGATCCGGTTATATACGGCTGCTGATAACCCAATGGGCCAGCCAGCAACTTCCTTTTTTCCTTTTCTCATCCCCGCCTCTCGTCCGGCAGGCCGATAAAAAGAAAATGGGAAGAGGTATGCGCGGGACGCTCGAGTACTCGTGACCATCGGTGGAAAAGAATGAAATAGAAAAAAAAAAAAAAAAAACTATGCTAAATCAGCTCGACCCTCGAATTATTCGAGTATACGCTGAAACTGTCTCTCGGAGCCGGCATTCACAACGTTTAACAATCGAAATCTATGGGGGAGACCGAGGAGCCAACAAGTCCGATAACAACAACGATAGAGTTAGAACGTGCGGAACAGCGACCGAGAGGACACCGCAATGACTGACCCTCCCTGCTCAAACAGAGTACGGAATTGTACGTGCGAGCGGAGCGAAAAATGAATTGTACATCGAGTGAGAGGCAGCGGGAACGGGCTGCGGTGGAGTCCAACCCCCGCAAACGGGAGTCGATCGTTAATAACTCAGCGAGACCGGATGCGTTCGAAAGTGGACGTAAAACCCCGGAACGACCGCGTTCAACGCCGATACCCCGGTAGCATTATTATTCCCGATTTCGCATTGATCATCGGTATGTAAGCGAGTGGACGATTAATCATCGTCCATCGGCGGGGTTCCTGTGCGAAACGTTAGACAGAGGCAAGTGTTCTCCCCGTGTGGAGAACCGGCGAGGGAAGCACAAAGGGTTTCGGTCGGCGAGCAGGAGTGCCGAGAGGTACGGAGGAGAGAACCAGGGTTGCGAGAGAAACACGTGTCCCTGAACTAACGATAAGTTGGTCGGTCATAAGCAATTAATAACCCGGAGGGTTGACGACGGGCTATCGTGGATGGACGTATGACGAAATTATTAAAGTGAGGAGGTCGTACGAAGAATCTCTCATTCTTCTTTCGGTTCTTCCAGTCATCACGCAGCTACCGAGAGCCGCGCCGACGTGGATGAGAAAGATCGACGTATCTGCCGGGAGGGGTCTATTGAAGAAGAATAAATTCATCGCATCGGTAGAGTCGGAAAGCTCGTAGAAACGTCAATAGATCATACGAGATTTAATTAAGAGGAACCGAAGGAAGTGTCCACATCGGAAAGACCTCCCGCACCGCAGCAGCAGGACAATGGGCTCAAGTGACAGCCAGATAAGGTCCGTGAAAGCGGTTCTAAATCTTTCGGGACTAGACGCGGAGGAAGGGAGGGAGAGAGGAAGAGCGAGGCCTGCCGTCTTTCATGTGGGCAGCACGATCAAAGAAGGAGAAAAAGAAAGGGTCCGCCCCGCCGCTGCGGGAAGATGTGACTCTGTCTCGAGGCGCTCACCCCTGCCAACTTTTACCCGGCTCTATCCAAGCAGACTCTCATTCTTTCTCCTCGCCCCCTCGAACAATCGGGATACGACGACGACGAGGACGACGACGGTGGAGACGCCGACGACGACCACAACGACGGCATAGCAGGGTCAGAGGTCTTTTCTAACTCCTCCACTCACGAATCCAGTTCTTTGTCTTTCTTTCTCTCGCTTCAATGTTGCACAGGCTTCCGAGCCCGGATGTCGTTTCTCACGGAATTCATCCAGCATTGAACACACACACACATATATATATATTTTTATTGACTCTTTCACTCTTGTACTTCAATCATTACTACTGCAGCTGAGCCAGACTTTCAAAGTAGTTTTGTTCCCCTGATTAAATATCGGCTCGTGGAATTTTCTGAGCTACTTTAATTTGAAAACGTCTCCGAAGATTGGATTATTAGGTGGACGGGTATTTTTGTTATCGGCTATATTATCGCACAATTTTATACCTACCCAAGTTTGTTGTTTCGTCTCGTTTGATACACGGACCTTCGGATTCGTTGAGACTGGCTTCTTTGATCGGGGCCTTTACATGATCGCTCTATAAATAATCTCTCCCCGCTTCCCTCGCACTTATTTCGCATTTAACGGCGGCACGTGTTTCTCGACTCAACGTCCTTCTGTACAGACGAATCCGCGCGCCTCGGATATTATAGTCTTTCGCCCCGTCGAGTTCCACGACGATACCAGCGAGCACAGCAAATGCCCCAGTGTCACAAAGCGTCTACTTTAACCGGAGTCGTTGTAAAGATAGACCAGCTTAAAAATAGATCCCCGGCCGTGATCACACGGGCCATTCGCTCGTTTCTCCTCTCAGTTTCACGCGAGTAAAATGTCACCCGATCCAACGGGAGAACGAGTTCCCGTCGTCCGGACCACGCTCGGTTTTTCGGTGGCCCGGTGCTACGCTATGCCCCTGGAAAATGAATTGAGTTACGGGAATTCCGTTCCACTCCGAAACGACGCGCTCCAACTCCCCCGCGCTTCGGACCGGTGACTCAGTAGAATGGGATTTCGAGATTACTCGCGATAGCACTCTTCTCGTGTTTTTTTTTCTTTCATTTTTTTTTATTCGCTCATTCTGTTTTTTTTTTGCTCCGATCCCTCGCTCTCCGCGCTTTTTTCCTCACTGATCCCCGGGTTAAAAAGCGAAAAAAAAAGCATGCCTCGACCGACCGAGATCGAAGGCTTTCTGTGTCGATCCCCAATCCCAGCAGGAATAATCGTCCCTCCTCGCTCGCCCGATAGCAATCGCGATCGAGGAAAAACGTGTACCTGAGCGGAAAACCTGTGCGCCCGTGTATGACCAGCAGGTATATTCGCAGGTCCGGCCATAACTCAACCGGACCGAGAAAGGATGGAAGAGCGAGAGAGAGTGGGATCGTTTTGTGGAGGAAGGCGAAAAAGCTCCGACGTAGCGCACGCCCGTTACCGCGTTGCAGTATCGCGTAATCTTAGTTTTACGAGAGACCCCACTGGATATTCCTCGTAGGATCCCGGCTGCCATATGGCGACTTATCGTCCTCGTAAAAATCCTCGTCTAGCTGCTGCCGCCGGGGCGCCCGGGCGGAGAAGAGCCCGCTTGCCTCGGGCGCCGGCTATACATCCTTCGGGTTCGCAGTAGTATATTCTAACGAACGAGGTGAGCAGTGCTTCACGAGGAGGCAAAAGAGCCCCCGAGGCTTCACCGAGGCGAAAGGACCATCAGGTAAACCCCCGGGAACGGTGCGGCTTGCCGGGTAATAAATGATCTTCGTGAATAATAACCGTTTTTGAAAGGGTAAGAAGAGAAAAACAAAAACGAATTCAGCGAGAGACTTTGATAACTCCGGTCGTCTTTCCCTTCATGGCCTTTCTATACTTGACTCCGGCTGAGGATGCATTAGCCTAGTTTCCAAGCGAACGCGGTACCAACGGATGGGAATGGGCGATAGAGAAGTCCTGGGGGCGAAGAAGGGGCGTGGGGGTTACCGCGATGTCCTTAGACTCTCTCCACCTTCCAAACACACACTCCGTACGTTCCGTTCTCGGCTCTCTCGGTGCCTCTCCCTCACCGGAAGCGCACCACCGTAGCCTCTCGGCAAGCCCTTCAACTCTGGCAGGGAGTGAGGCCCACATAATGGCTATTCAGATATCGAATCGATTTATTCCCCCGCGGCGATGCGACGCTCCACTGTGCGATCCTCCCTGGTCGCTTTCTCTCTCCTGCCTCGGAACTCTCCCCAACTAAAGTTCCACTCGCTACTCGCGTAGTTCCACCAGAGTCTCGCGTACATCGACGAGTTCTTGGCATTCGCGAGTACCCGGTGATAAGGGTTGTTACCCTCGACGGAGAATCGCCACGGCGGAGAACCACGAATATACAATCTCGTCGGTGCATCGTTCCGGAGACTCTCCCGAAACACTGTCGGGCGAACGAGGTACCAGAGATTCCCGCACCACTCGCCTCGCCGCCGTCTCGTCGCAGAGAATGATCGAGGGCAGCTGAGCAGGAAAGTCCTGGGCGGATCGGGAAGGATAAAATTTACATTCTTGATGGAGCAGAACCAAGTCTGGAAAGCTAACGTGATCGATCGAAGGAATTGATAATCAGTTGGGAGATGAGGAAAATTCAATCCCCCGTCGAAACGAAGCAGATTCCAGTCGACAACAATGAGGGCGAACGGGGAAGAGGGCGTGGGTGTGCTTGCATACTCCGCGTCGAAAATCCCACGGAATATCGTTGTCTGGCTCGCTGCCATTGGCCGGAACTTCGCCTCTTCCTCTCTCTCTCTCTCCCTCCGACGACGAGGCGAACGCGCACATGGCCGTTAAACAGGAAGTTTCGCATAGTCGAATTCCGGGATGCGACATCTCGTTAACTCTGACGAGTCAACTCTCGAGCAGTGCTAGCAGGCGCAGGCTTACCGTGCGAAATTAGTGCCCGGCATATAGCTACGGAGATGAGTGAGCCGGAGGAACGCGCGAGCCGGTAGGAAAAGCTCGACGTTGGAAACGCTTGAATTATTCAAATGAGTGAAATATTTGGCAAGCGCAAACAGGCGGCTTTGGTTCCCTGCGTCTTCTTTTTATTCTACCTCATTGTCTCCCTCATTTTCTTTTTTTACTTTTTTTTTTTTTTCCTTACTCGTCTGGGAAGTTTTCGACGCTCCGAACTCTCCGCACTTTCACCGACGACCTTTTACGATCAACGTGACTTTCGAATGCTTCGCCGAATACGTTTGGTTAATTTATTTTTCCGCTCCGTTAATTATACACACGAGGCTGGGCGCTTGGAAAGTTTTATTACCGCTCGGCGTTCACCATAAGTAACGACTGGCGGTAAGAACTATGCTTGTATAGGCGAGATGGGGGCAAAACGGGCATGTCGAATAACAATAAAAATCGGGAACAAAAAAAGGATTAAGTCTAGAAATTATAATTTTGTTTTAATTGATTTTTCATAATATGCCGACGTCTTTTTTTATCAACAATAACAGAAAAAAACGGAAAGATAACGAAAATCGGAAAAAAATTATTTATAATAATGCAATTCTATCTGATCGACTTATATATTTGTCATCATTACCACGCTGACGTAATTTTATTAGAATTGAAACAAAAGGCAAGTTTGACTGAAGGGTATGGAATGAAGTTACCGAGCCTTCGCTTTTATTTTTGCACAACCATAATTTTGTATGCCTTTCAAGTGACTTTTCCTTTAATTTATTTACTCTGGTCTGTAGTGTGGTTCGAATAACGACGAATTGTCGTGAGGCTTCGGTATAATTCATTGCCTTATCGACAACAGACTTCACCGCGCCTGCGATGACAACGTAGATTTTCCCCATGTTTCCTCTACGATTTCCAATAAATAATAACAGCATGCACTTTACCGGCACGTGAGCGTGAGCAAAGTTATAAGCAATATGGCGGCGCTATACGCGACGAAGTTCACGACGCTAACGGAAAGACGCCACCGAGTGGTTGAAAATGGAATGAATTCCATCTTTGAAGGGATGGTATTAGAGTTTGGAGCTTACACAGTGGCAATTGATGGAAACGTCTTACAGACCACGTAACCTATCAACACGATAAAAATACGAAACGTTTTTATACCCAAAAAAAGAAGACCGTGGCAATAATTAAAAAAATAGATTTAATCAAAATCATTTGAAGAATTAATGAGATCAAATATCTTTAACAAAATTATGAATTTGCTTAAAATTTGTTCGAAAAATGAATTTCCTGAACAAATTCTCGAAAATAGTTCTGCACAAATGTTTTTAAAAAATTTGACTTATTTTCCGCATTTTTCTTGTATAAAAAACATCAGAGACCTGAAAAAAGTTGATTACAAGGAAGTTAAAACGGTGCCCGTTTTGCCCCCTGTCCGTTTCGTCCCACCTCCCCTATACCTCGCGGAAATGCAACCATTGTAACCAGAAGTGTTAAATAAAATAGTGTCTTCAAATCTCGTAGCGGGAAACGAGGCAAAACGTGTCCTGTATACGAGATGAGACTTTATTGAGGCCCTCCGAAAAATTGGTAAAAGTAGCCCATTTTGCCCCGCCGCTTCCCTACGAAGAAAGGGAAAGAGCCAACGGGGTTTGAAGCACGCAAAAGAAAGATCTTACATCCGGAAGTGTATTTCGCAAGAGGAGGTACTCGTAAAGTATGAAGACCTGTCAGCAGCACTGGGTTTTCTTCCCCGAGAGAGAGAGAGAGAGAGAAGCTTAATTTTTATTCGTCCTTAAACTGCTCTGGGAAGGTTCCACGAGTGAGAGATTCCCCGATGGAATTTAGCGACGAGGCTTCTCTCTCTCTCTCTCCCCCGTCTCCTGTCTATTTTAAATACGCTCTAGTCCTGTCGTTCGTCTTCGAAGGAGCGGAGAATCGTCCCCCATCGCAGGTTCCGCGGCTTCTCTTTCCCCGAGCGACGGAGGAGGACTCATTTGAATTTCCGTCGGTGGTTTTCCCGTCTGACGTTTCGCCAAGGAAGAGCTCAAAGAATACCATTCCGCGTCTCTGGGCCCTTATGCCGGAGCTACCAGAGAATGGCGGTATAGAGGTAGATAGGCTCCAGACTATGCTCAGAGCAAGGCATCCGGGGCGCCAGCTCCTCCCAGTTTACCCTCCCATTGCATCCAATTTCATATGAAATTTGCCGAGTTATTGGCTGGAAGGTAATAATAAAAATGAAAAAAAAAGAAGAGGCAACTATCGAGAGGACGTCGTCGATATTCTCGTCGCGAAGGCCTCCCCACGAAATCACGCTGTCGGAGGAGAATCGTGAAACGATGTCGAGGAGACAGGCCCCGAGATCAGGAAGCCAAGACGCTTCTTATTCTTCTTTACTATTCGTGGTTGCAACTCCTTCTCTCTCTCTCTCTCTCTCTCTTTCTCACACACACACACACACACTTCCATCTTTTTATCGTTCTGCCTTGCGACACTGTTTTTTTAATCGTTCTCGTTCTGTCGGGCAACGCGAGGATATTATAGAAACGCAAAATAGTGGAAGGAATACGGTCCTAGAAGCGGCGGCGATGGCGCATGCCCGGCGATAAAATTTATCCGTCGAACGATACAAATTTACGAGGGAGTCACAACAGAGATAAAGCTCGAGCAGGGAATTCCGATCGTCGAGCGGTGCTCTCTTCCTCCAATTCTCATTCTTGGCGACGTCAACCCTCGGGGGAGGAAACGCGCTGATATCCGACGGGAGAGATGTTAGGAATGGCCATTTTATCCTACGGCAAGTGTAACGCTTTTCGCAGCGTCGTAACCGTCGCAAGCTTTCTCACGTTAAACGATATAAAGTAATAATTTATGTGAAAATAACTCACCTTGTTGGGATATCCGTTGTATCTGAGGAGCTTCTTGCAGCACTTGCCGCGATTTTCGTAATAGAACATCTGGACCATTTCTGCGTGATCGGTGACAGCGCTCACGGTGTACGGGCCACCGGTATTGCTTCCAGGATTGGCCGGATGATTGGTCGACTGAGGACGCGGGGATTCCCGGCGCCCCAGAGGTACGCACGGGCACCAGCCCGAGACCATCACACGGGCCCTTTTGCCCGAGTGAACGAAGCAACACTTCCGGCCGCCAGGCCGCCGCGATACCCGCCACTCTCCTCCCTCTCGCCCTTCTCGTTCCTCTTCCTTCCGTCTCCTTATCCCCTTCCTCGCGAGCTCCTCTCTTGTTCGCCCCCTTTCCTCGTTCACTCAGCCACCGCTTCCGCTTTTCTCTGCCGCTCTTCCTCTTCGCCGCTCTTTACCGGGTCACTTACACGCTTCGGGTACCGTAATGCTCCTCATCGTAACTTCCCTTTTCCTCTTTGTCGGGGCTTCGGTAACGCGAGGAACTCGATATCACTCAGGTACTTTCGCTATTCTCGTTCACTTCTCCCCTCGCTGTCTCAAGCCCCCACCCGAACTTCTGTTGATCTTTGATTTCTCAATTTCTTTATTTGCTCGCGGACTCGGAAGTTTCTTTGATGCGGGCTCAGCTCGCATGAATCTCTCTCGGCCTCCAACCCTCTCGTTTCTCGTTAAGTTAAGTGTCTGGCAGGATTCCTCTTCGTTACGATTTTTCCTTATAATTTATTTATCTTCTTTGATCCACTTGAAAGTTGTCGATTCCGAAAAGTGCCAGCAGTCTGAAATAAAGAGACCAATCAGGATTATCAGCTACGGGGTTGTAACAACATTACTTGTTATCTTGTTTCTTTATGTCATAAATCTTGGAACATCTCTCGATCGCCCTGTCTCGAAGCATTGAACTGTTATAGGTCGAGCGAACCGCTGGCAACGGCGATAGCCAAGCTTGCGAATCGGAAAGAAATTATCCGCGAAGAAAGAGAGAGATTGAATAAGATTTTTTTCTTCCCTCGAGCAATTGCCATAGCTCGGCCAACGAGTTTACGAAGGTTGGCGAAAGAGTTTCATCAGAGGGGGATAAGGAAAGTCTACGAAGGATAAAAGGAGGGCAGTCGGGCTTTCGATCCTTTAACAATGCCGGCAGACTCGATTGTCTAGTTTACCGGTTTCGCTGCTCTGCCACGATCGACGCGGGTCGATGGGAAAACGCGCGTCGCTCGCTCTTACGCCGAATTAATTAATTCAAAGGGAAACTCGATTAAACTTGTACATCCCCCGTTGATTCTAGACGATTGGAAAATAATTGCCCTCGTAGCGGTGCGGTGGAGCGAGCGACGTTAACGCTAACGCGGATGTACCTTTCGCGGATCTTCTACGGCAATAACATTCAATCATACGCATCCTTTCCCTTGCCCTGTTTATCGCACGATCCACAATGTACCCTTGACAAACTCGAAGCTCTATCTACCTAATCTATCCTAAAACTATCCTAAAACTCGAAGGGACTCTCGACAATAACGTAATCTAATGCCCTCGAGCTTGCAATCCAACGAAGTTTGATTAATTCCCAAAATAAATCTTATGAATCGACTACACTGACGGAAAAATCTAATAAGCACTACCAATCATCTAAGAAAAATCACCATAGCACATAATATTACACTGTGAAAAATGTCTAGGGTAAACGTGGTGAATACGGATCACCCCAATTAACACGTAAATCAATGAAACATGGACCGGTCCATATTCCCCACTTTTACCCTACATGAAAATTAATGTGGCGGTATTGGAAGCTTTTATACACAAACCGGTATATTATATTTAATGTACAAATGTTAAGTGAAATAAATGTACACAGTAAAAAAAAAGATGTTGAATTCAACACCGTTTGGTGTTAAAAGGGGTGTTAAAATATGGTGTAAAACATGCAGTGTAAAATCAAGGGTACTTACAGAACGTACATTCTAACACTGTAACGGTGTACATTAACGCCGAACCTTACTCCTAAGTGAATACAATGGGTTTAAGCGCTTGAAGTAGATGTAAAAGTTTTAATATAACGAATTGTAACTAATAATTACCCAAGCAAGTAATTACGTGGTACATCGTGATAATTATGCATGAAAAATAATATTAATGAAAAAAAGGCTACGACCACGAATATCTATGATGGCGAATTGCTTGAGATCGGATTCGAACTACCTACCTGATGCTAATTCCTACCTACCTATGCCTACTACCTAACACGCTACTGTAAGGGTATGAGTTATCATCTATGTTGTCCTCAGTGACGATCTTGTTTATGATCCACCGACTTTTGTTTATTACGGAAGAAAAACTAGTCTGTGAAACGAGCTATGAGAGATCAGACGTGTCAATAAATGTTCTTTTTCTGATAAAAATCTCCATTGCTTACTTGTGAATTTCTCTTATTCAAATTCTATTTAAGCTACTTCGGTTACTAATGGTTATACATTACTGTCATTCGATAATGATTACATAGCATGCTTAAGTACTTATATATTCTTTTATTGTAATATTAAAAAGAAACATCATTTTTTATCATTGATTCAACATTTGACAATCAATTAAATGACAATCATCAATTCTTTAAAGTTTGAGTTACTCGAAATTTAATATTTGGACATTTTTGAGGTCACCGATTTCGAAAATTAGTTTCAAATTCAAAAAATCCATAATGAAGGAACACCGACGCTGCTCGACTAAAAATACCGTTCAGGGATTGAAGGCACCGTTCAGTGCGTATTTGGCACCGGCAAATGTATATTTGAAGCTTAAAGTTGTGGTTAAACGCACCACTTCTTAGAGATCTAATCAGTTAGCACAGAACAGAATTGATGTCTAAGCAAATAACACGATTGAGTGACATCATGGTTCATCAAACAATTCAGTGTTAGGATTTATCAGAGTACACCGCGTTACCGGTTTACCAAATGTTCGGTGTCCTATTTACTGCGAAATGGTGTCAATTTTGACACCGGTTTTTTTAACCACTCACATCATCGCAGTATATACCGCGGATTTCTTACAGTGTAGGCTAAAGGTGGTGAATATGGTCCACAGCGATTAGCACGCGAATCAACGATGTACGGACAAAGCCATATTCACCACTTTCGCCCCACACGTAATCTACTTTTGAAAGCGGCAGGGATTATCAAATTGTTCTGGTGTGAACAGTTTGGCCGGGTCCGCGGAGTCCGGTTCGCAAGCGCAACAGTTTAATGGACATTGAATTTGTTTTCGGTGCTTAAACTTTAATCTACTTATATGCTCCGTCTGCGGAGATACGGGAAGCATGGAGCACCGTGGGCAGATGCGTTTCGAGACTGCACCGGGCAGGGTTCGCCCCGTAGAGTTACCGGTAGAAGTCTCGGCAGCCACCGTTACGCAGCTTTGTGTCCCTCTTCGCCTCTCAATTGTTCCCGCTGCCGGTGCTCCGGGTCGTACACACGTTTACGAGCGATAAAAGTCGCCCCGATACTCGTACGGGGTTATGCGCCGCTTGAACTCTCGGCGTGTGTCCACAACGCCGAAGAAATACGTTCCGACTTCTCTTTACTTCCTCGCGACCCCTTCTCATCCGATAATCCGGCACCCGATTTAAGCCATGGTATTCAATTTCCCGTCGAATCCGCCAATGGATAAACAGAGTGCCAACCCGGGGACGTTCAGCTTCGGTGATCCTACCCGAGGTTTTATTAAATTCATTTGTCTAACAGGCTCCGGAGTCGAGAGTCTCAAACTGTCCCTCACTCGAAAATTAAACCGGCCGCGAAGGGGGGATCTGTATACAGGACGTATTAGCGGTGAGAGACATCGTTGAGTAAATTAGCGGGCTAGATAAAGCGACGTGCCGCCGGGCTAATGAGAAGGCGAGCCTGCAAAACTTACCCCGGGAATGAAAATAAAATGAAGCGAAGTAAAAAAAAGCTACCCCCTGTCCTCCCCGGGGCTACACTCGGCGAGGCTTTGGCTAGCAGCCCGGCTTTATTTGGTATTTCTGTCGAGGTCCGGAGACGCGCGAAATTGCTGGAACACCATTTTTTTTTTCTTTCTTTTTTGACCTCCTTGTTCGCTCTGTTGCAATGCCGAGAGCGGGATGGAGCGAGACAGATATCAACTCTGCACAAGGGGAGGCAGGGGGTGTTGGCGAAGGAAGCCAAGGAAGTTCGCTCGGGGCACCGGAGATTATTAATATCGTGACTCCTCGTCGGAAATAACGAGATCTCGAGAAGCGAAACTCGGGCGGCTCGCGCTCACCTTTAGAAATTCATGACGTTATACTTGGCGAATAGTTTGTTTATCTAATGATTTAGCAGTTCCGCTCGTCCTCGCGTATCCTCCGGAATTAAAATTAGTACGCGATACACCGAGAACGCGACGCGTGTATAATTTTGCAATTTCCGGAAACTATTTTCTCCTCCCGATGATTTAACTTCTCGCGCGAATCAAAAGGCACTACTTCGTCGCGCGATGAATGCCGCGTGGAATTCTTTCTCTGAAATACTTCTCGAAAAAAAAAATGCAGTCGACGATCGTAACGAAAATAATAAAAGTATCATTACTTCCCGAGGATTTTATATCGTGCGTTTTACGGTCCCGGCTTGTATACATTCTCTCGGCAGAGTGAAAGATAGGGAGTAAAAAGAGCCTCGTAAAAGTGTGGATATGCTGCCGCAGTGAAGAACTAAAAACAAGGCCAGTTGCGGAAATTGCATAGGATGCTCTTCGGCTCTACCCTGCTATTCTCCCTGTGTCGCAGTCGTGTCGGTACATGCGCGCCTTCACCGCTTTGTATACAGCTTTTTTCCATCCACTACTCCGTCGGAATATTTACAGCCCCCCGATTTAGATAACAATTCTACCGGAAGTCTTTGGTAGAGCAGATTTTTTACACGCATACTCCATACATCAGTTTCATGTAAAATATCCAAATTCCCTGGTAGATATTTTTTGAGCGTTGGGTCGGGGCCTTGTCAGGGCCTTATTGGCCTTTCCCGACCTTATCAAGGCCTGGTGTAACGCTATTCAATTTCCACCAGGGTTACGAGAGAAAAATCGCCTTAGGGGTTCACAATGAAGAGCCCAGAGATTGTTTGAATAGTCCACTTATCTACAATGAATATCTAATACCTACCTACGGCCAGTTGTGTAATGATGAATTATCATACGCACCAATGGGCGTCGAACATCCATTCTTCGTTCGGTTGTAAAAAATAAAAATAAGAAATTTGCCCGATGCGCGTTTGCTCCTCTCTCTCTCTCTCTCCAGTGTCACGACTGGACAAAAAGGTACGAACAGAGTACGCTTCGTACTTGGCTGGAATAAATTCCACTGGTGGAAATAAACGGTTCGCGCGACCAGAGTCCTAAAGTTTGCGGCATGCTGCGCGAGAGCCCGGAGGAGGTGCTAGATATAATAGGGCGAGAGGGGCGGCGTTGTGGAGAGAGAAAAAAAAGCGTGGCGGCGTTGGATAGCGGGAAAGTACGTCCGCCAAAGCTTTTCTAGGGAAAAGCCACGGTGCAATGTCGCTTCGCATCGGACTCGTGGAGAGCTAACGGTAGGTAAAAAAAAAATGAAAAAAAAAAGAAAACAGAAGGCGCGTAAATGAAAACTCCGGTGACGCGTTAACAATGCGCCCGACACTTTCACGAGCTTTTATCCCTACCCGCATGAAAACGCAGTAACAGCAGCATTTCCACGTTTCTAATATTCCATTTCTCATCCGCCCCCTCCTGTACTTTGATTCTTTTTTTCTTTTCTCTCACACATCTTTTCGTGCATGTAAATGGGATGAAAATTCTAATTAGCTGCTTATTTATCGTGTCTCGCTGGACCAGCGAAACGGGCTTCGAATAGTTTCATGCTTAAAGTTTGAGTAATTGATACAACCGTTTTTACGATACACACTGCATCAGTAGCATTGCATTTGTTTCATAGAAATAAATTTATTTGCAAAGTGTATATTCTGGAATATCCTTCTGTAAATATATAATAAATTTATATGTTTAATAAATAAATCGATATAAAAACGCCGAATTTATTATTTTTCGAAAATATATACATATATATGTATATATATTTTTGCATACATTTCATTTCCGGGGGGTATGGTAGCTCCCAGATAAACGCGTAACCATCGGAGCGGAGCGTTTCCGAGCCTGCGAACATAGAGGCCTTTAACGGTGTTTCCCTCGCTAGTGCATTTTCATTCTCTCTCTCTCCTCCTCCGATGGTTTCACGTCTGTTCTGTCCGCTGCAACGATGCAAGCGTTTGTGGGCTAAAGCCTGTCGCGCGCGAGTACAGTATACTGAATCAGCGGAGCTTGTGGATTGGAGGCGTGCAAACGTAAATCCCTGCAGCCAAGGTTGACATTCAATCGGTATGAGAACAGTCAAACTGCCTGCTACGCTTTTGTTCGTTGCCGACACTGGATTTATAGTACCGATCGAATAAAATTCCTGCCCAGAAGAAACTGTTGCAGACTGCAGAAACAAAAACAAACAAAAAAATCCGTCCATCATAACGATTCCGGTATATTTTCATAAAAAGAAAAATATAAAAAATGAAAAAAGGGTAAAAATTGGTCCCACCAGCTCCATGCGAGCTGCTTGTTTGTCGTAGAAAAATACAAGGTAGGAAGTAAATGTGTAACTACCGGACGGCGCCGCATGTTGCCCGTAGTTTAATTGACCCGTTAATTAACGTTCGATTCGTCAATACGCAAGCCCGTATACTTCGCGTCTATTTGCACGCTCTATTTGCCCACGGATGAGATGGCAGCCGATATCCAAAAGCTTTGATCACGTTGTCGTGCGCGTGCGAGAAAGAGATGTACCCCATACCTCCGCCGCTCACGAATTCCCCCGCAGATGCTTGGAAACTCACGACCAAGTTTCGCCACTCGGCGAGGAAGATATACGGACTTTGTGTTTTACTCGAATTACGTATAAATCTGCCACGTGAGTGCAAACTTGCCCATCTCTCGCGGCCCTCAGTCTCAGCCGCGAAGAGAGTACGAGCAGACTCCCTCAATTAAGCCAGCTCACGGAAAGCTCCCCCCTCCCGCACTCCCGTTGGGCCATTTATAGCAAACTATCGGTCGAAAGCTTTCAGAAGTTTGTAGAAGAAAAAAATAATAAACGCCCGGCGAATATATCGTGAAACTCTGTACTCTCTTTTTCCGCGAATCGTCTCCGCTCCGTGCCGAAACGACTGCGCAATACAAGAGCCGAAACAACGAGGCAAAAAAGAAGTTTAGTAACGTTCCACGAGAATGGTAGTGGTTACCTATATAAAAAACAGCTATACCTGTTGGGGGGGGGGGGGGGGGGGTGGTTGGCAAAGCGAGTTTGGAAGGTTCTTACCGGTAAAAGTTAAACGTCGAAGCGGTTGCGGGAAGGGTGCGAGGTGGTAATCTCCGCTTCGAAAACGTGCCCCCGCAGTGTCCCACTTTCGAAAGGGTTGGACGATGATCGGAACTATACGAACGCGGCCGGTTACCGTACGGGAGCTACGGAAGCTTCCGAGTCTCGATCGGCAGTTCCGGCCGCCAATTCAGCAATCCGGTCATCTCCGGCTAGGAAGTAAAATAAAAAAGGCGGACTCCGGAGGGTGCGGAGGTTCGGGCAACGCTGCTTCTCGTTCAGGGGCTGCTGCACTCCGCAGCCGTCACAGACCGCGACGACTACTTCGCCGGGGTCGTGGGTGAGGGATCGCGTAAGAAAGCTTTCGCGGGACTCTCGAAGCCGAATCGCGTGCACCTGTGTCGGGTTCGTTGGCGGTCGACGTCGTCGTTGCTCAGCGACACTCGTGATATATGAGGTCGGGAGCGCGACAGACCGAGTCGGGAGGGTGAAACGCCGAACAAAAACGAGAACCGAGAAACCAGAGTGAAGGAAGCGGGTCTCTACGATATAATCCTTCTTCGTTCTGTCCCGGGCCACGCGATGGACGATCAAGAATGTCGTTATCGGGATTATTCTATGCCGCTGACGCTGCGGGCTTGCTCGGAGGCCATCCGGCAAAAAGCTCCGTTGTGAACTTTCGCTCTGTAGCGCACAGACCGATACAGATGGAACCATGAATACATATCGGAGAGATTTCGAAATGAACATTTTTTTATACCTATCCCGATGTTTCTTTTCTTTTCTCCGATAGGAATCTATCCGCTTTCACTAGCCTATACGAGCATGGGTTTCTCGGGATGGCTCACGGAAACACACACACACACACACAGAGACACACACCACTATACGAGGAGATCGAACGTACAGAGTATAATAGAGAAAATGTAATCAATGCAAGCACCTGTTTCGGAACGTCTCTCGTGGGTAGAAATCTCATCTGCGGCGTCGGCCCGACCGGCCGGTCAATTGTCATCAAAGTTCGCGATTGAATTTTCGTTTTTTCGTTTCCTCTTTCTTTCGTTCCCGGTTATACGGTCGAGTCGACTTTGAAAACGAAGTTAAACATTGTTCTTTGATCCTTAACCGCCGCAAGATCGAACATTGAAACAATCGCCTTTTTCTTTCGAGACTCCAATTTTTTTTTTTCAATTTTATACCGAGTAAATTTTCAGCGAATCTTCGAGTGTCGAACGGGTCGAGGTGTCTTCCTCTCGGTGACGCGGGAGCGCGGCCTCACGCTACTCGTGCCGAGTACGAACGCGGACTAAGCTACGGGGGCGAACCTGCTGCGTGAGCGCAACTTACGGCGGCGCAGGACGTACTGAGCGGGTGTTCGTACGCGTTGGGCCGATAGCGCGCCCGCCAGCCGTGGCTCTTCGTGCCGGCGCCGCGACGCCGCAAACGGCACCGGGACGCTGGGATCTTCGGAGCGCAACGAGTATCGCCGAGGCACGAGAACGGGGGGGATGTGTATCTCGACGCGCGACGCCCGAAACAACCCTCGGACGCACGCGCGTCGAACCAACCCCAACGGCCCTCGGCGAACCTCGGGCTTTCTTCGGCACGAGGGGAGAGCGTATACGATAATCGCGCGGAGGGTCGCTCACGAGAGACTCGCAAAAGCCCGCTGCTACACAGTATCGGAGAGCAGAGCCGAATGGGCGGGCGCGACGAAAAGAGAGATGCTGCTTTGCGTTAATATAATGTCCTTCGTTTTTACCCTACCTAGGCATACTCGCTCGCTCTCCCTCCACTTCGGGACGGCGTCTTCTTTATTCTCGAGAGAATCTTCCTTCTACTCCCTCGCCCGCTGAATTCCCCATTCATTTTCTTTTTTTTTCAATTTTTTCAATTATTGATGATACCCACGTAGGCAACCGAATTTTCCTGTCTCGTTTACGACGAAGTTAAGATTCCCGGAATACGAGCCATTAAAAAATTCATCAATGGAATCATTTAGCGGTTTCTTGAATTATTTAATCGCTGCCTGTCTCTCTCTGGATTAAGGATAAAGCACGAGCGACAGGAGAAATTCAGATTTGCCTTGACTGCAGTAACGTGCATGTGCCTCGTTGCAAAAACAAGAAAAAAACGAGAAAAGAAAAGCTGAGCTTGCTGGCCGATTTAATTTTCGCTCCTGTAAAACGCCAGTCGGTCCAAGGGGAGAGCGACTGAGCGACGCGTGAAGGACGGTAAATTATAAGCGCGCAAATTACTTGGCCAACAGGTGCGTCTGGCTTGCCTGTTTTTCCTTTTTTTTATTACGAGGCCGCCCAACAAAGCCGGAGGCCTCGCGGAAAACTCGCCCTCGACTCTCGACCTCGTTTTCCCGGGCAATAGTGGGTCGTGTATATTCAGAATAAAAACCACCATTGCCACAACGGATATTTCGAGGCGGAAGTGAAATAAAGTACCTGGCGTATTCTGTTTTTTTTTTATCCTCTTCTCTTCATAGGCATTTCCGCGCCTCCCGTTGTTTATTCTTCAGGGCGATTTTCACGCCAGACTTATCACAGCTACTTCGATGTGCACTCGGTTCTTCGCGCCTCGCTCGGGGCTCCGCGATTAGATACTCTACCCTCCATCCTCCCTTCTCTGTATGAGCCGCACGAGTACGATAGCGTATGAGTGCATAGAAGAAGCCACGTTAGCCTCGAGGCGTTGAGTACGCTTCGGATGTACAGAGAGACTCTACCGTGTAGTACGATAACGCTCTCACCGTTCTCCGCGTTCTTTAAGGGCATGTGACACACACGTATCGATGCTCCGATGGCAACAAATCGCTTTCCCTATTTTCTCCGTGATGGTTGATACTTCGACCAAAATCAAATTAGGTTTTTGCAGTCAATGTATATAAGTATGAAAACCTAACTTGCTTTTGCTCGTCGTATCAATCGTTTTGGAGAAAACAGGGAAGGCGATTTGTTACCGACCGAGCCTGTAACACATGCCCTTAAGTGATAAAAGACCGCGAACGTATCATCCTCTCTTCCGACTATGTATCGTCTCTGTAACTTGTCGAGCAGAGTGTGCAGTCCACGTTATAGCCGATCGCCGTTACTGTAGTGCAGAGCTCGGATTAACAGTGACGAATTGATTGGATAATTAAGGAGTTCGCCTTGACGAGGTTCCGGACGCGCGCGCGCGCGCGAGCTTTATCGTGTTAGACGATCACTGGCGGCCGTCGAAGTTTCAAGGCGAGAGCGGACCAAGTTACGATTAGTAGTAGGTAGGCAAAGTTCGCGAGGAGTCAAACCACCACCGGGCGAGAGTGTTCGGTATACTGTCCTCCATCCTCACCCCTCAGGCTTTGCTGACCTTTCTATTCAACGACCGCGACGCCGCGACAATAACCGGGCGAACAAGCTGCCGACACTCGTAGGCGCTTATTTACCGTCTCGACCAGTGAACTCTCCTCGTCACGTCGTGCCAACCCCAGCGTTGATTATGAACACTGCACTGAGAGAAGGATCTAGGAAATATAACTATATCGCTTGAGTCGTATATTACCATGGCACATAGTACTGTGGAACAAGGACGCCAACTATGACAGGAAGTACTAGATTTATAAGCATTTTTTCGTAGACATTATGGTAAAAATCCTTGGAAAGTCTTGGACTTTCTGCCATAGATGGCGTAATTTTTCTTAGAATTACCGGAGGTTTTTATTATATCCTTAAGATATGAGGCTTAAGGTTATAGGTTAAGGTTTAAGATATAAGGTTTAAGGTTAATATACCCTTAAGATGTAAGGATATAAGATTTTTAAGATATAAGAAGAGGATATTATCCTCCTCTCAATATATAAAAAAAAAAAAATTCTAAGCTACATTTTTTTAATTCCCGATTTATAAGGTATTCCACATTGCCCAGTATGCGCATTATGCCCACAGTCCCCATCCTCTCCGCTGTTTCAATGAATTCTTCAAAAAATTTTGTGATGCCCC
Organism: Stenichneumon culpator; assembly: GCA_964017025.1. NCBI lineage: Eukaryota > Metazoa > Arthropoda > Insecta > Hymenoptera > Ichneumonidae > Stenichneumon > Stenichneumon culpator. Next base: position 9,011,427 of record OZ024779.1, on the reverse strand, counting down.
ATTTTGCCCCGTGTCTGCGCTTTACGATGTTCCCATTATCTCCCAGTCTCCCTCCCAGTGGGCGAGCACGATTTTCACCGATGGAGAAGCGCGAATTCCCCCACGGGTAATTACCGGTGGCAGTGGTAAGTGCCTTTCGGAGTCAGACGTCGAGTGCGCAAGAGGATTTCCCTGCCTACGCAACCGCTTCTAAGATGACAGCGGTGCGGCTGTGCTGCGGTTGCACGTAGCCCGTCGCACGGACAAATGTTTTGTTTGCGTTGTGCCCGCGATCTGTGCCACAAGGCATTGTGTGCATAATGCGATACGATACGACATAGACGGGTGGAGAAACCAAACGCAAATTGGATCTAATTCTCCGGGTCTATTAGATAACGATGTCCTATTCAACGGGAAGCGTTGGATTCTCCGGTAGGACATGGCATCGTGTTTCCGGATGCGCCTGTAGTGTGCAGCAACTCGAGTTCGGTTATCGTGTTCCTATACACGAGCGTGCCCCAAGAGTAGAGGTATTATTCGTAGCGCCGTGGGGTACTTCGATCTCCTTCTCGGCGGTTATTCTCTTCCAAACGGGGGCGCGAACGCGACTCCTCTTTATCGTCAGACATTGCGGCTGGCTTGCGCTACTCACAGGGTGCGTCTAACAATGCGATTATGACGAGCGACGAGCGGAATACCGTAGAGCCGAAGGACGCGCCGAGGGTCTAAGTACCGTTGGAAGTTGGACAAAGCTATGCGAGCGAAGGTGGCAAGGGCGTCGAGAGGGTTCGGATGAGAGGATGTGCGGAAGGGTTGGCTGTATTGCTGCGTCTCCCTGACTCTCCTCTGCGAGTCTCTCTCTCTCCCCCTCTCTCTCTCTCTCTCGGCGGTACAATGCGTGACAATGCGACGAAGCCAGGTCGAGGATTGGTCGGGCTCAAGAACGACGAGCTCGAGGGGATGGGAGGACGTAGCGGCTACCCTCTGTCGCTCTTGCCCCATTGCAATAGAGCGATCCAGGTTGGGTCAGCCGGACCATGGTAAGCTGTCTCTCCTACGTCTCACGTCCTCCCGTCCGTCCGTTTGTGCGCTCGGCGAGACCAGGCGTACAACACCGTGTACATTAAGTATATAGAACGCCATACATGCGAGATACATATAGACGCCGTGCAATAGACTGCAGACGCCCCCGAGTCTATTGCACCTCCATACAAGCACGGCCCGCTGTATGCCGTACACACAGAGTGAATACGTACGGCGTAGCGAGAGTGCCATAGCAATATTGTATACGCAAACGCAACACGTTTCCCCGATCGTGTGGGAGAATGCTACCGGCCCGTGATAGCGCCGCAAGCTCGAAGTACAGATAGAGCTTGCCGAAGTGGGAAGAGGGGGGGGGGGGGGTGATGAACTCCCGACCCGAACGTTTCTCTCAACCACCCAATCTTCCCTTCCATCCACGCTGGTCCGCGACCGATGTCACCCTCCCTCAATCTCCTGACTACGGTTTTAGTTCTCCGAATATTCTTTGCGTACATGACGCGCACCGTATATATGTCTATGATATATTTACTCCGTCATGCGCGTTAAATTCATGCCCCGATAAACGTACCGACGATACACGGGGTCAGAGAGATTGGAGATGAAAGAAAATAAATAACGAAAGAAAGTATGCCGGTATATCCGCATTCAGAGATACAGTGTATTATCTGCTGGATCGAAGAGAACCCATATTCAGTTCGCCGATCGAGGGGGGGGGGGTTGAGGGGTAGGACGCAGACCCTTCGGGCCGCGATCTCGACCTGTTCTCCGTCCCTCCTTTATCCCCCTCGTCTGATCCTCTCTCTTGCCCTCCACCCCACCCCACTCCTCCTCCTCCTCCTCCTTCACGTCCGACAATTTCATATGGAGTGGGTGAGACAGAAGTGCAAATTGCTATCATCCCGAACGCTCGAGTGTGGGTCGCGTGGACTCTGTACGTGTGTTGTACGTATGGGCGGCGAGCTCGATAGAGCAGAAGCAGGAAGTGCGAGGGTGTCACAGATATTCCCCCTTCGTTATTTGCCGCTCTCTCTCGGCTCTCTCCCCGCCCGCTGTCCCGGCGCCGGACGATAGAATAGACAAGCGGAGAGCCATACCGCAACGAGCGGCGGGCGTTCACTTCCGGTTTCGAGTCTTGTACTCTGTCTCTCTCCGACGCCGGCCAGCCAGCCGACTCTCGATATTCCACTCGGCGGGATGACGAGCGAAGAGTGACGCAAGAGGAACGTGAGAACTATCGACATACAGCAGCAGCAGCAGCAGCAGCAGCAGCAGCATGGACTCTCATCTACATTATCGATCGGGTTGTACTACTCTGCGTACATAAACACCGAACGATTTCGAATTATGTTCAACGATTTGTGCAAATAGCCACCCACTGTGTATTTATTATTATACACCGGGGCGCCCGGAGAGAAGATTGATCCGCTGTTATTGTTCGAGATGAGTGTGGTTTATGAACGTAGTTGAACGCACGCGCGCTCACGCGTTGCTCGGACGAGACCCTCGAGAGGCAGCTCCGGAGGAGGATAAGGGGCAACCCTTGCTCGTGCACTCAAAAACGAGAGGCTAACGAACGTATTTGCATTCAATAATGAAAGCGAGAGACGAAGAGAGGCCACCCCCGCGGATTCGCTGCTGCAGGGGTTCCCGTGCCTTCCTCGAGATGCCTCGAATCCTTGCGTTATAGACGAGAGCGGGTGTGCTGCGTCGAGAGCCGTTTGCCCTCCTTGATTAATAATACAACTTAAAACCAGGGCCGTCATTGTCTTAGCTTTTCTATGGGCAGAGAGAGAGGGAGAGAGTGAGAGCGAGGGAGAAGGGCGAAGTCTCGAGCAAGCCAACGAGGGATGACTCAGAATACGCTCTTTCACCGGGTCTCGTTCAATCTCACTCCCTTCCCTTACCGGGCCGAAGGCTCATTGTCCCGGATCCCCGTAATACTTTGAGCCACCGTCCGACCTTCGCCCCGAAGCTATAAAATCCGAAACGTGCTACCGATAACTCGGATGAAGACGACAATATGAGTAAGCGATTCTAAAGGCCGTCGAGAAGGAGGATGAATAAAAAATGGCATGGGTGTGGGTGTTGACCCTTTCTAGAAAAATTCGATTCGCTGCTATCGCTCCGCTACACATTTTACACTGTTATATCGTGAACTGACCGGGTTCTTATCAGTAATGCCTAAAAATTTGTTAGAGCCTCGCAGTACTTCTATGGAGGTCGTAATCGCCAAGACAATATTTTTAGTCCTGCCAAGGTGGCAAAACCGTCACCAAAGTAAGGCTACAATATACCAAAAATTGGTGCTTTTTTATGTGTTAACAACCCTAAGTGACTTCCGATGAATCTTTGAATAAAAAATACATTACCGCCGATGTAACTGACATGACACTGAAGTGCCGTTGTGGCACACCTCGAATATCCCACAGTCCCCAAAGAATGAGGAAGACCGAAATTGCAAGCGCGATTACGAGCCGCATTTCAGGATACGTGAGGAAGCCTCTCGATACTCGATTAAGATCCCCTCCCTCGAAATGTCTAGCAGCTCGGTGCTTCTGCGGGGCGGTGCTCTAGTCAGGTGCACTACTCTCCTCAGGCTATCCAACTCTCTCATCCGGTATGTCTCGGGCTTAAGCTGCACAAGCACCACAGCAGCAGAAGTAGCTGCACCGGCAAGAGAGAAAACGCCTCGGGTGCACGTTCCAACAACGAGACTATGCGCAGCTCCGAGGCAGAGTTTCCGTGTGTACAACCGAGGAGGGTAGGAGAGCACGGGACGTCAGGTAGTGAGAGACTGCGGCCGATGCTTCTCTTGCAGGAGCATCACAAACCGCGGCTTATGCAAGCATCTCTCAGTCTCTCTCAACCAGCGAGCCTCAAGCGTAGGGAGCTCTGACACGAGGAGTTGCAAATTTCAACAACGTAAACGTAAACGTCGCTTGAGCCTGCCAGTAATGCGTGTAACAAAGTCAGGTTGGATGGGCCGTTGAAGTGGGATCTCTTGATTCCGTCTCTCTTCTGGCCGAAAACCACATGCATAATCACAATTCTACAATCTCAGCCCGCGAGGTCCTCAGCCGACAAGCAGCGGTGACACTCGCAGTTTGCGAAAATGAATTGCGGTCGTATGGGAACATCGCGCGAGGTACTCGGACGCTACAATGGTGCGGCGAGAGTTTCGAAAATGCAGGAATTCTCGCGGCCGGCGGAGGGATTACGGTGAAACAAGCGGACAAAGCTCTCATGGGGCGGGATAGACGCACCAACGGCGTTTCGTGTTCTACCCAACGAAAAAATACACTGGCGAACAGGGCCAAAGATTCGAGATTGGCGAGACGAGCCGGAAAAAACAAGCGCGGAATGGGTAACAACGCGAACAATGTCGTCGGCGAGCTCGACTCGCTTCTCATTCTCTCGTTGGCCACGCTCCAAGCCCTTTGATTTTTCCACCAAAAAAAAAAGAAAAAAGAAAATAGACGAGACTCTCGCCGAGCGTATGCCACGTAGTCCGCGACGGAAAATACCCTCGTACCGGTCGCCGGTCCGCGCGGGAGGTAAAAACTGTTTGCGATGGCAGATCCGAAAGCACGCGCCCCGGAAAAACCGGACCCCCTCGATACTCAATTTTTCAACAGCATAATTGGATATTTTACATGCGGTAGCGTCGAGGTCTTCCTTTTTTTTCATATTTGCTCCTCGTATTCGGCGAGAGCCTCTCGACGGCTTTTCCCGCGAATATAACCTACCAACCCCTGCTTCTCCCCCCCCCCCCTTCATCACCGAACCCCGTGAGCTCTGCCGACGCGGCTATCGCCCGCTCGCTAATGGATAAGCGGATAGATCCGCGAACGAACGAACGGTCGAGCTCGATCGCGCGCTTAACCGGTTTCCCAGAGCATTGTTTCAATTTACCATGGAATAATCGCTCACCTGCTGGCCAAAGCAATTTCGTACTTGCGCGCAGGCTTTTGGTAATGGAGCGGAGCTCCCTGGGAACGATTTGCGTAATGCGGTACCAGCCAGCCCCGGTGGAGAGAGGGAGAGCGGAGTCTCTCACTGTATATACCATCCCTCTACTTCGAACAAACCCCCTTATCCTCGACACCCCACGTCTCGCCGAATCGATGCTAACCTCCTCCTCACCTCCAGCCCACTCTCGCGTGTCCTCTCCCTCTCCCTCTCCCTTGACATTCTCCAATTATATATATTCAATTTCGAGTACACCGAAGCTACTGTGCGAAGTTGCGATCAATATGTATGCGCCGTATCTCTGCTCGGTACTGGATCGAACAAATGAAAGATATTCCGGTCGTGAATTTCTTGGCTAAATTAAATATTGAGAATACGAGTGGGTCCGGAGATAGAGGGGCAGTGGGCGAGAGCGAACGGGGCACCTCATGCGGAAACTACACTCGACGTCCGCTTGTCGGAATCGAACATTCACGAAACGTATAACGAGTGTTCCGGTTGTGTAGGGATAGCGGTATACGTTTCCCAAAGATTTATCGTTCGCGGTTGCAGGGACCGTTCGCCGGTTTTCCCCGCCGCAGGACGCGGTATCGTGTTCGTGCTGCCCAGTTCGTACCGGTACATATCCGCTGTTTCGACCTCGTTCTCTCACACTCTTTCCGTCCTTCTCTCTCTCTAATTCGGTACGCTACATTCGCGTAATTGAATTCCAACTGGGGCGCCGCTGATGCGCGGGTCGACCCGATCGCTCCGCGAAAAAGAGAAAAAGGAAACTTTATGGAAAGAGTCTCGGATCGCCAGAGAAGAGTTTCATCTCGGATCCAATACCAAACTCTTTCCTACATGTCGTCAGAAATAATATGCCTTTTGATATTCGCCGGGACAAGAACTACGAAATTCGCCTTCGATCGGCCATCGATCGGAAAAATCCGAGTCTCTCTCCGTGTACCAGTCGTGTATCATTGGGTCAGGGGACGTGGCGGAACCTCGGCAATTTCCCATGCAAATTCGGTAGACGAGGTGGGCCACAGCCCGAGTCCACTAGCTAATCAAGCGGGTCCAGCTGGTACGCATAGAAGCACAGCCGCAAGACCGGCTCGCCAAGGGGCGTCCCATCTCTCCCGCAGTTTGAATTATCCTTGAAATTGTCTCGGAGAATCGGTGGTGCCGGGAGGATCTCGCAGGCAAGTACGTGAGAATAGCTCGAGCGGGTATGCCGAGCCTACGCAGTACACCTGACTGCATGCTAATTCATCAGTAAGACGTTTTTGCGTAAGGATGAGTCAACTAAAGCCAGTACTGGCGATACCGCCGGTATCGAGAAACTGACTCCTTATCTTATCTGCCAACGTTAGAAATACGCAATAACTCGGGAACTTGGGCTCACTCAAAGTCGGCTCTCCGTCCTGGCAACAAGCACAGTTTTTCCTACCGCAGAATATTTAACAATGTATTTTCTCGTGCTCCTGGCACTCGCTGGATGTTCCGGGGAAGACGTAAGCTTTCCGCGCCTACGGCAACATTTATTTTTTTTTTACTCCTGTCCGAATAACGATTCTCATTGTTTTTACAGGTCATTAATACAGCGAGGAATGGAAACATTAGCTTAAGAGCCATGCAGGATAATCCATACATGATGATGCATACGGACAATGGGTATCCAAAGAGCATCGAATATTTTCAAACGATCGTACGGGAAACCGGGCTGATGGTGCGCATTACAATTATTCGAGATTATTCTCCTCGATGCCCGTTTAACAATTAAATTTGGTTGAAGGTTCGAGTTTCCTTCAGCGATGAAAGCGGTCCCCTCGATGTCGCCAACGGGGACGAGATCATACTCAATATTTGCGATATGCTCGACAGAGCATTATTCGATCCAGAATCCATCCAAGCGCGGTACAACATGGCATCGAATTTCGGCATGACAAACTCGACATGCCCGATCGAAGTGGTAACGCAAATATTAATCCTATATAACAATCGTGCGTGCTTACACAACCGCTGGATATATTGTTATTCGTCGACGAATGTGTCGACAGCTCGATTTTCTTTGCAAGCAGTTATGCGATACTAGATAACTGTCATGGAAAGTTAAAGTGTCGGGTCGGCTTATCGCAAACTTTATTGCAGCCTTGGGCGTAGTAGTTAACATTTTCACGCATTATTTACCGTAAATCGCCTTGCATGCTTATCCATGCGCGCGCAATGAAGTTTTTCTTCGATTGCGCAAATACATATTCTCCGACGTTTTCACAAACAATTCTTACTTGTTTCAGGGCGTAAGGATTCTACCAACGTACGAGTACTCGACGGAGCTCACGACAGTGGATTTCGGCGACGGCGATGTATACTACATATTGACGGTGGAGTTTGAAGACCTAACAGAGGATACGGAAAACCGAACAATGGAGATGGAAAACCGAACCCTGTTTAACGAAACTATAATGGAACTGCAGGTTAACTTCGAACTGCCGGGACGCAATGAAACTTGTACCGCGAACTCGAGCGTTGTTCTCTCGAAGCCCACGATTGCCGCGAGTATCGTTACAGTCTTAATAGCTATCACATTCACCCGTTGAAGTTCGCGTACCCGTCCATCACCTCTGAGAAACGAAAGGGCGTAACCAACATCGTTATGCACCTTAAATGCTTCATGATACGCCCTTCTGTTTCTCACCGATCGATCACCAATATTTCGAATAGCTTTCCATAATAATAGCATCGCGTGTGAAAAAAAAATTTAACGACACTATTATCATTTTCCGTAAAACCTCGTCGCCTCGAGGGTCAACTTGTAAATTTTCATGACGCAACTTTGTCACGACCATGCTTCGATCGCCGAAGTTCCGCGCTATTTTTACAATAAACTTTTGTTATCGCACAGTCGACTAACAGTTATTGTTTATCGACGATTCCTCGCTGATGATACGAGGGAAACTGGAACAGCGAAGGATTAATGCGCGATTAGCATCTGAACTCCGAATCGTGTTCGGCGTGACCTATATTCCTCCGGAGTGTACGGCTGAAAGCGATTCACGGCGCTTCTCGTAGAACATCCTGGCTGCGGAACGGTCGGATGCTCCGCGGAAAACAACACACCCCCGAGGCGCCTGGCCATTTAATTAGCTTTGCCACGAGATAAAAGGGACGAAAGTTCATTTCGCGAGTACACCGCCAGCGATTTCTCGTACATCCCTGCCAGGCGTCGGATGAAAGGAAGGCAACCGAGGAGCGAACGTTGTGCGCGTTGAAGTTCAAATTGCACAATGGAACGGTGAAAATATTAAACGCACCGAATTGTAAAAATGAAATCGCAGTTTCGCGACTTCGCGGCCCTTGCAGCCCTACGAGAGGGCGTGCCTTTTGCGGCAAACAGTCTCTTCGATATTCTCCCTTCGTCGATTCCGCGGAGAGCGAAATCTCGGACTTTCATAAAGCTCGCCTGGATCGTTGAGGGAAATCAGAAAGAGGGAAGAGAGTCGGGACTCGCGAAGGAAGTAAAAAGCTTTCACGAGGAGAAACTATCGAAGCTTACGATAAACTATTCCGTCATAGCAAGAGCCCGTTCTGCTCCTCGCGTGCCTCGTTTTATTTTTCTCTCTTTCCTCTCCGTCTCCCACTCCTTCTCCACCAGAGACGGAATAAAAGCCGTGCTTTCCATAATCCCAGTCGGTGAGAACACATTCACTGGCCGAGCATCGGGTTTCCCGATCGTCCCCGCCTTTTTTTTCCGTCGACGACCGAAACACACACACCGGCGCACGCATCCCAATTCGAGGAATATATCTCGCTCTCGCTCTCATGAAAGATTCAACGCGATAACTTGGTGAAATGAGTCGATTGAATCGATAAGCGAGAGCCACAAATAAAAATCGATACGCGCGCTCGTGCACGGAGAGAGGGCGGGCAAGAGGTTCGATGCAATGTGATTCGTATAAATAAAACGATGGCTGAGGATATAATCCTCAGTCTGCTCCCCCTTGCCCTCCTTCCGGGAACATGCCAGGATAATCGAGCAATTAGGTAAATCTTTATCCGGATAAATGCAAATAGGCGGAAGACGTATAGAGGAGAGCGGGGCAAAACGGAATATTTTTTATTAATTTTTCTCGGTCTATGAAAAACAAAATTCGCATCTCCAAGGTAGGACACGGGACCATTTTGCCCCGGTCTCCCCTATGTATACCGACACAGGGATGTCCGAATTGTGAGGTTAAATTGATGTAAGCTCGTGGAATACGCGGTCGTAGATGTGACGTAATTACTTGTGTCGGTAAAAAAAATAGAAGATAAGTGGCAGAACGGACAGAAGGTGGAGAGACCGTAGGGAATCGGCAGGGGGATCGGTTGACTATCTGTCCGGGCGATCACCACCCCTATGCCATCCGTGCAGCCAGACAGCGTCTAGTCGCGAAGACATCCCCGGTCGGGAGCCTCGGCTGTAGAATTTCTCTTCCCTTATATTCGCCAGCAGCATCAGCAGCAGCGGCAGGCAGCGGTACGACTCAACGTCGTCTCCGTCGAAGCGTTCCGTACAATTCCACGCGGGATTTATTGATCCACGCACGAATCCACCAGTGGCAATAGCGGAGCACAACTATAGACCCCCGCCGGCACATAGACTGCAGGTTCTCTTGTCTCCCGGAGCGGCAGTGATGCTCAGCATAAGTCGACTGAATCGGGAGCGCAGAACCAGTCTCCCCATTTTTCAGGAGCAAGACGAATTTCCTGGAAATCGGTAGATTGGCATCGAAAGACCGTAGGAAGGGCCCATGTAGGGTGATCGGTCGTGGCCAATGGTTGGGCAAAGATTGGTACCAATGTTGCCAACGTAGGCATGCGAGCCCAATCATCGAGGGAGCCTTGGATAAGTACTTGCCAATATTGACAGCCAACTTTGGCCCCAAGGTCGATGAAGACGATAGGCCTATAATTGGTTGTCAATGTAGCCTCTTTACAGGTTACTTATATAGGGCGAGAGTGGTTTTAACGCCATACCTCTTTTTAATATTGCCAACATTGGAATATGCCTTTTTTCATTCTTCGCATGTCTGCAAGACATGATATATTTTATATATTTTATCCTGCGAGAACTCTCAAAGCGATCATACTCAGTCAATGTATTGGCAATACATATCGCAAATTGGTATGTCAATGCATTTATTGACTACCGAGTACGAAATCCAAAAATAACACGCATTCCTTGCGAAAGTTAAAAAAGGTGTCATTTCACATGCTCTTATATTGACGCTCGGGTACACTTTCGCTTGCCAGAAGCAACTTCGGTTAGCGCCATCTAGCAGCAAAAGCCGTTAATTCATGGTCCAATGTTGGCGTCACATCGGTAAACCGATGATAAGCGAGTCGATATTCGGTCGAACATTGGCGTAGATTCGATAGCAGACGATCAACAGACGATCTGTTAGCGAATCAATATTCGGCCGAACATTGGCCTGAAATCGGCGGACCAATGATGCGTGAGATCATGCATCAACAGACCAACAGTTGGTGAATCGATATTTGGCTGAGCATTGGCCCAAAATTGGAAAATCAATGGTTGGTCAGTTCAGACTCGGACGAGCACTGGCCTCAAATCGACGAAACCAATATTCGGCGAGTCAATACTCGACCAAGTGTTCGCCACCAATTGTCAAACCAACTAATGACGAGTAAATACTCGGCCGAACATTGGCCTCACATCGATCAACCAACAATTGGCGAGTCAAACACGGCCGACCATTGGCCGCAAATTGTCAAACCAGCCACTGGCAAGGCAGTACTTGGCCGATTGTTGGGGATTCGAAGATCGCCACGCCAACATTAGCCCGACCATTGGCTGCCTCCGTTTCATCGGCAAAACCTACACGGGGGAAAACGCGTCCACTCGAGGGAGTTATCTCTCATTAAGATAATTGGAACTTTCAATCGCGTCACCCAGAGAAAAACTTTTGTCGAGGAGAGAAGCGTCTCGAATTAGGGATAGGGAGTTGTAGAATGAGAGGCAAAGAGCTTCGGGGCAAAAGGAAGTGGCGGTGAGCTCGTATATTTTCTTCAACCGCGAAGAGCTTATTTATAAGCCAGACCGGTAATATAGCCGGAGCCGGTGTAAGAAAGTGGCGGTACCACGGTGAGAGGAGTATAACACAGGCTAAAGAAGAAGAAGAAGAAGAAGAAGAACCAGCAGCAGCAGCAGGGGCAGCAGCATCAGAGTGGAGCTTGTAAAAATACGTCCGGAGCTTAATAAAACCGTAACTTACAATTTATTCAAATATATGCTAACCGACATTATGGACGTTCTCCATTCAAATTGACGTTAAATCATATCGTCCGCCAATTTACATGGACGAGAGTGAGACGAGGAAAAATTGAGTGAAATCGAAGGGAGGAACGAGGAGGGTCTTACAATTCTCACTCTTTATTACCGGCTTTCCCATTAACGGAGTACGTCGAGTGGACGGAAGAAAGGAAGGAAAGAAAGGAAAAAAAAAAAATTGGCTATCCGGTGCCTTGGCTCCTACAGTGCTCGAATGGGTGATCGATTCGATACCCTCCCGAGGCTTCATCGCGCGTCGTCGCTATTCAACGTCCGTGAATAAAATTGTTCGTCAATGTACGCTGAGCCTACATTCGTCAAGGGGCAGATTCGACGAGAGTCAAACAATCTTCGAGTCAATAGCGCGAGGTCATAATGGCAACGAAACCATTCGATTCCTCGTGGAGCACGGAAGCTCGGCAGAACAAAGAGGCTGCGCGTAGATCGAAGGGACTAGGAATCGCTCGGAGCAGCCCTCAACGACGTTACGTTGCGAATTAAGTGGCTCTTAAGCTGTAATTGCCACAGTTGGACCGTTCCATTAGAGATTTAAATATTGATTTCCAGGGCTCGGTGATCGGGGCTGGTTAATGGAATCTCAAAACCGAAGCGAGGCTTCGAAATGGGAATCGAGAGTCGGCTGCGGAGCCAACTGTAACTACCACTTTGCAGTACAGTGTAGAATCCGATCTGGCAGCTCATACAAGCATAACAGTCCGGTGTATGTCGATAAACTCACTCTTCGTACTGCAAGCCCCGAACCACTCCCGCATCGAGCCAGTTGTTGGGGGCATGGAGCGCGTTAGCAGAAACGCAGATCAAAGTTGCTGCTCGCGGTAATAAAGTTAAGGCCGGCCAGGCCGCGAGCACTGCCGCTTAATCCACTCTACGCTGGTTTGGCAGTTGCATTTCGACCGATTCTTTATAGCTCGCTGCTGGCCCAAATATATAAACTTCGGTACGCGATATCTGCATCGAAAGTAAAATACGTTGGAAGCACCGGCAGAGATACTCCAGTCGAGAAATATAAGAAATAAAAAAGTATGCACGTACTCCGGGCCCGGCGAAGACAGCTCTTGAATCGAAAGATCTCACCGCCTACGACGGCCGTTCCGGCAAAACACGTTGGAAACTGTTATCGCTGTGTAGTGTGAAAGGCATGAACGGGAGGAGAACGACGAGGTGGCACGATGTCGTGAACGGTAATACGGGACGATGTCTCGAAATGTTAGAGTTCAAGAACGTCGGGAGATATAATATTGAACGTCACAAATGTTCGGCTCGTTTATGCGCGGATACGAGCTTTACGGTATGCTGCATTTTCGACGACTAGACAGCATCAGCGCGCTCCGAAATGTCTTGAAAACTGTAAACATAATATTCTCCCTCGCTTCTGGCACGAATTTTCACGTCGAATATCGGAGCTGGGAGTAAAACGAGCGACGGATTCGTGATCAGCGGGAATGAAAAATGCATCGAATGTTGGTTTGAAATGCCGAACGACCGGAGTTCGTACCGAGAGCAATATTTGGTAGAAGTAGCAAACATTTTGCAAAAAAATTGATATTATAAAACATGCCATTGACACCATTCGCCCGGCTGCGTTGTGGGATCATTTTTTTTTTCAGCCCATGTGTACACGAGGGAACACACTTCCACACGTCTTCTCCGACGCTTGTGACATTCCGGGTCGGTACGGATACCCAGTGTTTTCCCAATAACGCACGAGACGCTCAATGTAGCAGGTAGAAAAGAAAAAGTGAGACAGCGCCGTGTTGAAAGATCCTATCCGGGAAGGTACGAACAGTGTTGTTGCGTAGCGCTTCCACATCGCTCACCCGTCGTCTCCGCAGTCGTTGCTTCCAGAGACTATAACTCCCGGGATGAGCCACTCATCTGGATCCAGTCGTCACGCTCCAGTGGAACAGCGACTTCTCTACGATCCACGAACGGCACCGGCAGCAACCCTCATATCCCGGGGAATTCGTTCCGTGCCCGCATCCTCCCGCACGCGACCCTTAACACACCCGAGGCGTTTATTCCAAGGATCGGATCTCGCACGTTACATCAATATTTGCTCACCGCCGGGAGAGAGAGCTTTTCCCTTTACACACCGAGAGACACACGAGATCCTGTCGACTACCGGCTACGACTTTGCGACGTTTTTCTATCCTCCCTCTTCTCTACGCGTGATCTTTCCAGTTCCTTCCTCGTTTATTTTTTTCGCCTCCATGTTTCAGTGTCGGAGAAACACGAGGAGACAAGAGTTAGCGAGATAAATCTATCGTGTCACCATAGAAACTGCCAGCCGTTTGATTTTTCTTTAGTTTCATTTTGTTTTAATTCGTAACGAATAAAGGATCGGCAAATTTGACGGCGCTATTAATCGTCTCGGCGTACGAAGTGAAGGCATAAAACCGAAAGGTCGTTTCCGCGCGAGAACGTTTTCTACTTACCGTGGACCAGCAGGAACGGGGGCGCTGCGGTTCGACACACACGCCAAGTCTCGTGCGTGTCCCGAGGACTGCTCTAGGGATTCCTGCGGGATTACCGTCTCGCTCGTTTCCACCATCGTTCGCCCTTGCACCCGGAGGAGCGGCTGTGCGCCGCTCGGGGGTATCGTTGCGCCCGCGGTATTACCCGAGCCCCGACATATATCCGAGACACGTACGTACACTCTTACTTAAGCAAGCAAAACCCCCTCTCAGAGCTCCGCCGGGATACTTGAACGACGTTATCTCCGAATGCATTTGGCGCCTAACTCGCGGATCTACCGACCGGAGATAACACCGACGCTCAACGAGCCGCGTCCGAATGCGTAGAAAACATCCTTGATCTTAACTCCCCGGAAGTAAATAAAATACAAGGCGGATAAGTTTGATATACCTTGTACACACTGCCGAAACTGCAAGCCTTAATATATTATCAGGTAGTTTATTACAGCGCCGAGTCGGGTTAAGGCGCAACGGTTATCCCGCGAGGCATGCTTCCCCGAAGCGTGAATGAAATATGTTCACAAACGCACACACTCGGGGGAACCGAGCTCAGCTGGGAGAAAAGCTGTGAGAACTTTCTCCGCCCCGCGTAAGTGCAGTGTATAGCGCGGGCACGACGAGATCTTGAATTTGCAGTGATCGATTATCGTGAATAAAAAGGGAAACGAGCTACCGAAACAAACCGACGGCGTCTTTGGTCCGCGACTTTGCGGGCGCTAAACGTACAGTGGTATACAGCTTGGGCTTGTATTGTACAGCCGGAGAAAAATCACTCTCGTTTTTCTACCGGGTTTGCGGCGGTGAGTTTACGGAATTTCGAAATGCTCGCGAAAGTGAAGAGAGAAAAAAAAATGAAAAAAAAGTAAAAATAAAATTGTGAAAAAGGGCAGACAGGTCGAGGGCTACGAGAGTTTTTCCTCATTCGGTTTCTCTCTTTCGTATATAGCCGAGTGGCACTTTACATAGTAAATAGACATTTCTATTCCGTTCGCATCCGGTTCGAGGCCGCGAACGGGGCAAAGTCGTTTCGCAGCTCTCTCGCTCTCTCCCTAAGCGCACCTCACATCTTGTACTATAGTACTGCAAAAAGTAGCTATATATACGTATAGTATTGGTGCTACAATCCTGCTGTTCGGCAGAGAGGCCAACATGGCTTCAGGGTTGAGGAAAAATTGAGAGTTCGCGCACTAGATTGAATCACAATACTAGCTTCTCGAACGATCAAATCCCCCCCCCCCCCCCCCCCGCCCCCGTCCGTCCCTACTCAAACACGTTATAGTGTTTCTCAGTGCCGCGCACCTTTTTCGATCCCTCACCCCTTCTCTCCCCTCACGTATACACCTACTTTAGATATATGCGAACGGATTGCCTTACCTTCATCTCTCTAACCTTTGTAACGTTGCGTACGTGCGTTCGGAACTTGCGTTTACGTACGTGACGGCTTACACCTTCGGCTTATCGATTCTACTCTACGTCAGCGAAACGAGATTGGATGTGAGGAGAGACATAGAGCCGGAGCGGGGTAGATTGACGCGCGGGGTTGACGACAATCTCCGAAGTATCTATCGCCACCTTCTCCGATCTATACACAGCTGGGGTAATAGTCTTTTAACGATTACCCGATCAAGACAATTCTAGACTATTCACTTCAACATACCTCCAGCTATGAATGAACGAGATGGTCCAGATCTGATGGCTAAAGATCTTAAATAAAAATGGAAATTAACGTACTTGTAAGTACGGTAATTCAATTTTTTTGTTATTTTTCTACGCATTACCATTTTGTAATTCTGAACTCTCTAGGTGTAATGACTGGGAGATTTCCCAACCGCCGCTGTAAAGCGTAACTGGCCAAAGTAGAGCGAACGGATCGATGGATTTAATGAAAAATTCGCTGGGTGCGATATCGCGACGCGAATCCAACCGCAAACGGGAATGAGAGTCTCCCCCTCTTTTCGTCTGTACTTTTTCCTCGCTCTCGCGAGGTCTCCCGTGGCGGTAACGAACGAGATCTCGCCAAAGGGACATTACCGTTTTGGCCGTTTGCCCTCTGGTGCACTCGGTTTTCCGGCTCCAACACAGCTCTTTCACCCGTTCCGCTCCTCTCTTTTACAATACCAGACCGGGCGAGACTTCGATCTAACCGGAATTCAGCTCGATTTTCCCGATCGAAGTCTCCCACGGCGTGTGCCCCGATGGTTGGCTCTCGGCCCTCCTCGCGACACCCTACCGCCCTCGCTCACTCGTATACCTTCGTCGACCAGCGGCAGCTCTTTTATTGCGCCATCAGTTACTATTCCGGACGTAACGGACCGCAAAATTACCGATTTGTCAATTAGCCACCGGAGTTAATTTATTTATGGCCCGGCAGGATTACGAGCGTTGGATTTCTATACTTTTCTCTCCTCGACATCGGGGCCCGAGCACGTTCATTTCGCACACTCGCAAAAACCCCCTGGAGTTACTTCGGCCCTTCGCCAACAGTCTGCGAAAACACGCCAGGATATCACGCTTTCCCGTCTTATCTAAAGTCTCTCTCTCTTTCTCTCTCTCTCTCTCTCTCTCTCTCTCTCTCTCTCTCTTTGCCCCTTTATCCTTTCTTCGCTTAATTCTGATATAGTGAACTAATAACAGGGCAGGGGGTAACGGCACGAGTTTGCGGCACGGTGAATAATTAAGTAGCCGCGGTGAGGATTTTCGATGGGAAGCAGCCGAATGGCAGCCGCTGGATAATGTTCGCACTGAAACGTTGATTCTTACGACCGTTGAACTATTCTGTACGAAATTCTCTCGATCGAGCTATGGCATCGGTCGTCGGCTCGATAAAATCTCTGTTGTCTGACATCGACGACGATTCACTGGGAAATCCTGCAAGCCGCGAGGGATGATGGCCCGACCATATCATTCTCGCGATGCCAGAATGCATGCATTAACTAGCCGGGATGGAAAACGATTTTACGGGAACACCGCTTGACACTCAGTGGTCACTCTCGGGAAGCCTCCGACCATCAGAGGGACCGCTCGAAGTGCAATGACCACCGCGGGGCTGCTGATGCTGCTACCAAGCCCCTACGTTCTCTGTGTCCTTTGGACTGGGTAATGCAAGCCTCTCGTCGCTCGCTCAGCTGAGCTACAAGCATTCGCCATAAATGGGTGCTGGAGAACGCGCAGACCACCGCACGGATACATTTTTCCTCAGCCATCTATGCCGCGCAATGATTTTTAACATATAGTGTTATATACTATGTAACCTTTACCTATCGAATAATTCTCCCACGTCTGTACCAAGAGCCGTGCATACAGCTTCATCGAACGTGACAGAAACAAATGTGTACGCATCATTTTGTCGAACGTGCCCGGGATCATTTACGAGAGCCCATTCCTATGTGGATTTTGCCGATGGAACGGACGCGGCCCATGGTCGGTGTCGCGATTGACGGGCCAACGTTGGCGTGGCGATTGTCGATCCAGTGTTGGCGTGGCTGATTGATGAATCCCCAACATTCGGCGTGGTGGTTGACGAATCCCCAACTGGCTCGCCAATGGTCGGTTTGTCAACTCAAAGCCAATATTTGGCCGATCATGAACCCACCAACTACGAAATTACACGTTCTTTAACTCTAGCAAGATACGTATTATTTTTCGATTCCATACTCGTTCGCTTTGAGAGTTCTCGCAACAGAGAATATATAAAATAAATAATTTCTTGCAAATATGCGAAGCATAAAAAACGGGATGTTTCAACTTTTGCCGGATTAAAAAAGTATACGTTAAAACCACTCTCGCTTAACGTAACTAACGTATAGAGAGTCTACATTGAGAACCAATTATCGGCCAATCCTCTTAATCGACGTTGGGGCCAATCCAAGGCTCCCTCGATGATCGGGCCAAGCTCACATGCCATATTGGCAACATCGGTGCCCAGCGTCACCCAACCATTGGCCACATCCGATCACCCTACATGAGTTATTACTCGCGGCTTGACCGAGTGCCACGTAGCCACGTAGATACGTACCGACGTATCTACGTGCATATCTATCTCCGTAAGGGCTCAGAGTGGCCTATCTGGACCACAATAGTATATAAATCGCGTAATTTAATAATCCGGAGTTGTCACCAATGTAGAGTTATCGAAAAGGCTCTAGTCTTCACGTCTAAAACATACTCTCTGCCAGTTGGAGTTCATAGCTCGTACGGCTGCTTGAAGAGGGTCATCATCTTTTATTTTATAAAGTCTCTATTGTACTTGATCGTGTGAAACCAGGCATTGTCGCGAAGGAGTTATTAGAAACGTGTACTAAGCCCATTAATAATTAATGAAAATTTGTGTAATGAATAGTAAAATACTCACAAAGATAATTGTGACCACCAAATAACCCAAAGTATAACCATCAAGTGCGTACAGAACAACCTTTTCGTCAACTACACTCTACATATACCTGTTACCAGAATCGCTTGTTGTTAAACGCATATCATGCCAATCATTAATAAAAAGAAGTGTAAAAGGCGAGACGTCCATCCCCGGTGTAAAGCGCTGCCTGGCGTTGACCCGAAAAGAGACATCGACTGTGTTGCTGAATCCCTTACACTGTATAAGGAGTTGGGTAGGACGAGGTCTATTGAGCTGGCACCCCTACTAGAGTCGGCGCTGGCTCAATGTTAAGTTGGCACATCCACTTTTCAATTTGGATTTTTTCTCGAAACAGGGATGAACCCAACAATTTCTTTTAGTGGCATTCGAGAGCCCATATATAAAGCCTATTGTTTCAAGATATTTAAAAAGAATTTTGGACCTGGTGAGGGTCTCAGCTTAGTAGACTTGGTAGAATGTAACATCGAATACGACAATAAAATACCATTTTTCCTGTCGAAGAAGATTCATCTGACCGTATTTATCAAAACGAAAGAGGGTTATCAGCGTTGTCTTATTTGATACGAACATCTGCACCGGGAGCGAAAGAATGTACAGTTTTTGGCAACCGCCATCTTATTAGAAGCGGCCGAAGAGCTAGTGCTCGACGGATAAAATTTCATAGACGCGAAGCAGGTTGTTTCTTAATTTACCATTGATCGAGACAAAGTTCCGAAAGCTTCCCGTCCTCTTGGCAATAAATTTCCAAATCGCCTGCGTGACGGGCGAATCGTGACGAGGATGACATTGAGAACGTAACACTTTGAGAGATAGAGAGAGAGAGAGAAGCGGCATCGACGGAGATATCCTTCTCCCCGCGGAAACTTTATCCAATGGTACGGGAGGACGCCGGTAGAACAAGTTTGTCACACGCGGTGTGACGCAAACTTGGTAGCGGATCGAGCTTCGAGCAGGGTTGGTGGCTCGTCAGCACAGACCCCTTCTACTCTCTTAGTTGGCGTCTACCACCTCCGCTCAAATCCCCCTAGTCGGCTCTTCTCCTTTATCCAAAGTCCATTATGTCACCGGCAATGCCTGTCGGATCCGCGAACGAGCGGCGCTCGTCATCTCGGCCTGCTTCATATCGAAGGGCCTTACCGTCTGGGCTAAGGGATTCGCATTGTTCCCGAAGAGACAGAGGGCGGGGCAAAAAATGTACCGTCGAATTGATCGACCCAGCGATGACCTACAATACCCGCGACAATATTTTTACCTTCGCAACATAAAACTTGTTTTAATAAAAATAACAAAGTGAACCAAGTGTCGGCAGCTTGGCTGCGGATATGAAGACACGCTAAGGCAAAAGGGGGCACCTATGACGATGAAGAAATAGGGGAGAGCGTGGCAATGCGGACCATTTTTATCAATTTTTCGCGGGACATAAAAAAAAAGTGTCATTTCGAAAGGAGGACACTGGTCCGTTCGGCCCCTCGCTCCCCTATTTCATTAATGGGAGCATCAGTTCTTTTACAGCTCGTGCAATTTTTGCTCCGTAGTTTTCTTCTCTCCGTCTATTACCGTGACGTTTTTTTTTATTATTTATCTATCTCCTCCCTGTCGATTTTATTCGAGCGAGTCAGCTGATGGCATGCGCCGACGAACGAAGCATCGACTCGACGGTGCCGAGCGTCCGCGGCGAGAAAATCAAGAATGGAATAGATTATCCCGGAGAGAGGGTCCTCTCGACCGTGAAAGTGAGAGAGGGAGAGAGGGAGAGAGAGAGAGAAAGTGGATGCAATTTTCCGGCGTACAAAATCGAGCCGGTGGACGGAGAGGAGGGTAACGATCGCGCCGACCACGCGCTGGTCACGCCGCGCTGGATAGATAAAGGCTCGAGATTTCAATGGGGACGGACTCACTCTGGCTCGTCCCATGCTATTACGCTCTGCCCTTTCTCTTCCCCTAAAATATTCTTTATACCCGCAATTTTTTCTTTTTTTTTTTGCCTCGTCTTTTCCATATTCTCTTTGACGTCTTTCTCCGCACGTCCAGCGCGTATTATATTCCCGCTACGCCTCGCAACAGGAATCACAAATTTTTTTTCATTAATGCCAATTTTTGTACGTGTCTCTCGTTCGCCTACTGGAGCGCCGGTATGTCTCGCACAAAATGTACGGGTGGGATAAAAATATTTCATTCTCTGTGTGTGTACTCCAGCGCCGAGCGTGCATGGAATATAACCGTGGAACATTTATACAACCGAAACACACGTGGCCCGTCGACGAATGATTATTATTAATTGGACGTCATTACGAAAGCTCGCCGCCGGTAATAATGTTAAGTGACCAATTATTTTTCGTCCCGGTATACACACACATTACGTGCGTAATTAAATATACATGTCTCTCGCTCTCTCAGCGTGTGCTCACTGGCACGGGGAGAAGGAGGGATGGGGAGGGATTGGGAGGCATTAATATTTTCTCTCCTGTACGCATATTATTCCCGTCTAAAAGCCGAAAGAGTATACCCGATGTTTTGCGCGTGAATTGGAAACTCAGTTGAGAAACACACCTTGTTATAGCGCTTAACGACCGCGCGGGCTCTGCAATGGGAGCTTTGACGTGGTGAAAAGGCGGTGGCGGGGGGGGGGGGAGGGGATTCGTGTTGTTAACGCCCTTTCTTCTTTTGCCTCGAGATTGCCGGTTGCGAGTACGGAGAACTTTATTGTTCTCCCACTGTCGCGTCTTTCTGGCGTTTGTGCAACGAGAGAGCGGAGCGCGTCCCGGGTCGACTCGCAGGAAGAAAGCGCGATAGACTAAAAGCACGATGGAGAAAGTGAATAAAGGGAGAGGTATAGAGGAATTGCCAGGGACAATCCTATAATGCCCACGGGAGAATGTCTCGATCGACCCGGAAACTCGAAATCCCTTCTCCTTTGGCAGCCCCACCACTTCAACCCCGGCACACACGTCGGTTACGATCGTTCCGCAAATCTTCTAATAAAAATGCTCGGGGAGCCTCTCCGAGCTCTTCCTCCTGAGGGAAGAGCGAAGCCCGATCGAAGAACGAAGGTGGAGAGAGAATTGGGTCGGTCGTACCGTCTCCGCCGTAAGTCGGATGCAAGTTCCTGGACGGCAGGTAGTAGAAGCGTGGATCCTCCATTCCAGGATATACTGTACAGTCCTGACTCGCTGCGCACGCGAGAAACTCGTCGATGTTCCTTAGCCCGCAGGTTCGGCTCGTCCGTCCTTCGATCTTACCCTTTTCGACTGCATCCCGAAGCCCCGACCTCGGCTTTGCAGGATATATTACTGTACCGGACGGCGCTATACGCCCGTCCGCTAGGAAGGCGCATCGACTTTATTATATCACGGTTCAAGGAGTCACACGACGAAACTCCGAAACTTTTGTCCTCTCTCCTTTCGGACCGTTCGTTCAATAAATTGCATTCCTCCATCGGGGAAACGTTTAAACGATATAACGTGTGTGATCTGGGAGAGAGTCGTCTCTTCTGGATGAAGTAGACAAGAGGACGAGTAAGAGGAAAAAGTAAAAAAAAAGACGCACCGAAGGTTCACCCTCGCGACGAGGGTGCAAACAAACGCCGAGACCCTCCGCAATCACACACGCGGTGGAAGCCAAGGGTTGCGAGTGGGGGTGCGGCTGCTCCGTTCGGAGTATGTGCAGGCTGTGTGTGTCGGAGGCACGGCATCGCTAGCGGCATCAGCGCGATAAAGGGAGGAGAGAAACGCGCGAGTAATCCCGAGGTTTGCCAATTGCTAAGATACTCTCGCTCGGATCCTGGGCAATTTGTCTCGCGTCTCCTGTGTGCCCGTTGCCTTTTCCTTCTACACCGGTCGGCCTGCGCCTCCTCCGAACGCGGAATCCCCAGGGAGGAAAGACGCGGTGATGAACGACCGTCGTTCGTTCGTTTAGTCGGGGCGCTAAATTAGCTGAAAACTATCATCGCCTACGCTCGCCTTTCGCCCGGCCTCTCGCTGTTCGGCAGCTTCATTCTTCGGCGAGAAGATCTACGAACAGACGATTGAACTTGTATTCCGTGATGTTGATTCGGTGTTAAAAAAACCTGATCTAGGACTGACTTACGCTTAAGCCATCGATCTACCATGATTCTTATCGTAGACCCGATTTTTGTTTTTTTATTTTTTTGCTCGGAACGATATTAACAAAACTAGTAACAACCACCGTCGCCCTGCGGACTATGCGATGATCCGTCGTTCCATTGTCGGCGGAACTTCGATGAGGATGTTCGAGCTTGAACGAGGAATTTTTATATTCTCCATTCCGATACCGCTCCGAGAAGCGATAAATCAAAGGTTCCCCGAGTCGGCCAGGAGAGAACTATATGCTCGGTGTACGGATATAGGCGTGCGATATTCGTTCGTTCTTGAGTTTCATAACGACTCCATGGTGTCATTTGACGGCCGCTCATCGATCAACTTTACGATACACGAAGCGCGGGGCCTTGGATTTGCTTCGACTCTTCCTGCGCCGTACTGCCCTCCCGTTTAGCTCTGCCCTTACGCCTTTGGCCCTTTCCCTCGCGTTCACGATGCCGGTGTTTTCATTGTTCGTGAAGGAAGAGAACCGCGCCGTCGGACAGGCGCCTTCCGGTGATAGTCGAGCGTAAGATGGCATTCTCGAAAAAAACATAACGGCCCGTGGAGATAACCGCGCCGTCTCATAAATACCGGGACAAGGGGGGTGACTACGAGGCCAGCGGAGAAATATAAGGGAGTGCGGAAACTATCCGGACTCACGCGGAACGGGGCGAAGCCTCTCGGCGTGTAGCCTCGGTGAGCGAGGCTCTTCGTCGCTATTTTATCCCGTCGACGTGAGTTGTAGTAAGCGAACCACGTAAGACGAGCGAGAGAGGGATATCTCGAGAGACGCGAACGATAAGAACGAGTGAACGGTCATTTCGTGAGCAAAGGGGCTCTCGTTTCCTGGGAGAAGACCGAGCGAGGATTCCTTCGGCAGCGGCCCCTCTGGCACAGGGGTTTGTTCCAGTGGCGCATCTCTGGAATACTCGCCACTGGCAACCCCTTTCTCTGTATTCCGCCGTTACATCTCTCTCCTTCCATCCTATCGCCTCGGATGGAGGCAGAGGAGGACGAGGGCAAAGCGAAAGATAGTAGACAGTTCGAAAAGAACAGATGGGCCGGAGGCAAAGCGCCCTCGATTCCAGGATATAAAATTCTCCGTCGAGTTTCTCTCGGTTATTCTCCTCTCGGACGATAAATTTCCGATTTTAAAGTCGATCGGTTCGCAAACTCCCTTCACGATTAAGAGGCTCGCATTCGCGAAAGTCGAGAGGCGCTAAACGTAGGGGAGGTTGGGAGGGGAAAAGCCCGACGCTGGGGAATAAAGGCCGTTCGGATCAATCCGAAGTTATGAGCTCGAATGTTTACCAACAAACGAAGGAATAATTAAATTCGTATGAAAATTATTCCGAGCATTCGAGAATTTTTATCGTTGCCGAAGGAATTCTATCACACGAAGATTTCTCCGCACTTCCCGCCCGCAGTCTTCGATCGCGACAGCTACGGGAGACTTACCGGAAAAACCTTCGGGCAGATCCAAGTGAAATTTGAATAAAAATGCGACCCGCGGCCCTGCCCCGTTTCCCCTTCGAAGGATGTGGAGCACGGGAGAGGCGACGGGAAAAATAAAACTGGCCGCTCCCGTGGGTATTCCCCACGTAAACTATATACGCCGTTGCTGCACAACACCGGGAATAGCCGGATTCCGCTACATTCTACCGATACGAGGAGATGGAACTTACTGCACAGGATTCCCGATCACGTCGGTCTTTCCTTACATCCTTCCTTATTTCTTTCTCGTCCTATTCTATATCTTTTCAACCGCGACCCCCTCTTCCGGTCTTTCATCGTCTTCGACCCGACACTTTAGCCAGTCCGGTCTCGATCTCCTTCATTCACCACACTTTCTTCCATTACCCGCGAAAGAATTCTACGAAAGTACTACTGGTGCTTGTGTACCCCGAAAGAAATTTATTCAGACCAAATAGTATTTCGATACTCTGTACAGGAACGGCAGTAATTATTGTGACGCTTCGAACGTCATGGTAATTTTCACTATCGCAGAAATTACCCGAATATGCCGTAAATTTTTCCAGAATATAAGTTCTTTCTACTAGAAAATATAGTCATCGTTAGCGTCGCGATCGCGGACGGTTTGTTTTAGGTTTATAGTTTATACCGCCATAGTATGTCGATAATTTTTTTTCTTATTTAGACATACATAAAAAAAAAATTTATCGACGAAATTCTCAGTTCTTATCCATGGAATTTTCACTTTTAATCAATGAAATCCTTCGCCAGATACTCAAAATTTGGCCAATCTGCCTTCAGAAAAAAATTGCCATATGAGTGGGGTAAAAATTGCTACGGGCCCTGTGAAAATTTCACATACCGCTAGTGGTGGCGCTGATGTACCGTGTTGCCTGGTCGAAATCTACCATATAACATGGTAGTTCCTCCATGGTAGCTCCTTCTCACAGTGTAGACAGCTCGAACGATGGATAAATAATAAGTGGCGGGGCAGTAGTTAGCTCTCTCACTTAGTAACCGACTATGCCGGATTCGAATCCAGGCGACCAGCATTTTTTTTTCCATCATTTAAATTTGAACCAGCAGTCGCATCGTCGGCCACGACCAATCCTCCGAAGTCTCCGCCTGGTCGTTACACAAACGACTCAATTCCGAGAGAAAACTTCGCGCGACTTTCTCCGGGTGTATGAAAAGAATCGAGGTCGGCGCAGAATTTTAGGCGATGATATTTCCGGTGGTGAGCAGCATCGCGGACGTCGTGCACCACTTCCTCAGGCGAGGCCGCGACGTTCGCTGGTTATACCCACCGTAGAATGTACGGAGTACAGCGTCGTGGAGGAAACAAAAGCCGTTTTTACGATTCCCTTCTCGGGGGCGGGTCGAGACCGACCCGAAACTTCTTCAGCGCGCCGTACACGGGAAGTTTCTTCGTACAGCGCGCTGCACCGAGACAGGGACAGAGAGACGAGATTTTCGTCTCCCGTGTCCGAGACTCCGCTCACAGCGATTTCGAATTAGTTTTTTTCCGTGAGCGAGAAAGAGACGGCGAGCGCAAACGTCCGACTCTTGTACACTGCCGGGAAAACTCTCACCGAAACTGGAAACTGGACGGACGCTTCTCTCTCGCCGCGTATACCAGTTCTCCACTTTTCCCTGGACTGTGCTCCTGGTTACGACAACGAGGACAATGTCGAGGGACGGCAAGACTCGCCTCCCTCCTACGGCCAAGATTGTATCCCGTTCTCTCAACGTTGAATAAAACTTCTTTCAACGTTTATACTCCAGATAGGCCGAGAGGCGCACTCTTGTAGCAACAAAAAAGTTTAACCTACGGATAAAAGTGTGTCGTTTTCAGAAAGTATATAACACTCTTGAAAAACAAAAAAAAAAGATAAAAGTAAAAAAAAAAATCTCGTTAACTCTCGTATATCGATTATTTTATCGTTCAGCTCGTTAGGGATTCTTCGGTGCAGTCTCCCGTTTTCAGATTGTCGAGGCAGATTACGCGCGGCAGGACGTCGCTGTGGAGTACCGGGTGCATCCGGAAGTCACGACCGACCGGAAAGATAAAGGAGGGAGGGAGCAAGAGAGAGAGAGAGAGCGGAGCGCTGACTGCGGAGCACCGATTTTGGCATCCGTCGTCCGGTAAGAGTTGCTAATGATTCACTAACGAGGTACGTGCTCGTCTGGTTTTTCTCTGGTAAGAAAACGCGAAGAGGACTGGAAGAAGCTTTCGCGGAAGGAGAGAGAGAGAGAGAGAGCATTGCGCGCGCTGGCGTGTCCGCCGTGTCGCCGGAGGACGAGAAAATTTAAGAGGAAATCCTCCTTGGCCCTCGAGACGCTTCCAGCGGCGGGCGGAAGGCTTGCGACGACCCCGTTCCTCTTTCACCTTCCTCTCTCGGGCCAGCCTCGGCGTTCCACACTCATCCTGCCTCCTTTTACTCCGCCAGGTTTCTCTTTAAATATTCCACTCTGTTTTCCGTGCTGGCGCGTTTCACGAATCTCGTTGTCCCGAGTACACAGGAAAGTTGGCAAGCGCCTAGCCCGAAAACTCGCTATAGACACGGGCCCGGGGAAAACTCGTTCCAGTGAATTAATCGCCGAAGAGAGGGGAGAGACGGAGGATGGATATGGAGAAACGGGCAAATTACCGGGAGATTGGTGAATAATTAATCACTTCGCTTTCGTCGCTGCATTAAATTATAATAATTTAAAGAATCAATTATCTCCAGGTCGGTGCGCACTTGTATCGTGGACTGCCCGCCTTTAAGCTGGTGTCGTCAGGGTGCAGCCGTGGGGTTGAAACTGAGGGTGCGCGTGGCGGAGAAGTTCGCCGGCAAGGCGGTGAGACCCGATATTTAAAAAATTCATTGGTCAACCAATCTCAAATTATTTCAGCATATTCGTCGTGTGCTTCTCGAAAGCACTCCAGTTTTTTTCGTGCAACGCTTAAGTTTCTTTTAAACGGTAGAACGAAAACCGTATTGCATGCGCGGATTCTTTATAGGGGATGCATAAAAATCTCACCACCTTCAGATTCAAGAAAACTAATTCCACGGAGATATCACGTAGATAGCCCGGATATGAATTGCTCGAGTGAAATAATCACCGCACCACTGCGAATCAAACGCGTCATCCTCTTACGCGGTGATTACCAAGACCGTGTGTATAATGAGACGATCCCTCGATTCGGTGACTCCGCGAGAGGGTTTGAATATCCACGGTAGCGCGTTAATCGACCAGCGGATTGAAGGCAACGGCATCGAGAATTCCGGTGCAACCGTGCGCAGTCGGGCTCCTTGATCGTGAATTAATGGAGGCGTTTCACGGGCGTGCGGCACAGACGAGAGGGCCTCGGCGAAGCTCGCGCGGGATGCAGTCGGAGAACAGGAAATTGGTAATGAATGCGCGCCTCTCGTACTAGCGGAGCTTAATTGGTTTCCATTTTGCACAGCGACTCTCGAGCGTGGATCGGCAAGACGGTTGCGCACGGTGCGCGAAGCGAAATGAGCCAGCAATTTCGCGCACAGCAGTGCCACGCGTTATTAATCCACCGCTATTGTCAGAGGCTCGGTAAACAATTAGCCCGGCGCATCGGGGGAAACGAGATGAAAAAAAAAAAATAATAATCACACCGAGCCCGAAATTTCGACGATATATTTCTCGTTCGAGTGCGGTGAGCGCGCAGTGTCAGCACTCTCGCGCTCGCGACATTCGATTATAGAATTAAACACGATCGGTACAGTTATAGTTGGGCGCACCAGCCGCGGATGACTGCGTACGAGCTCGGGATCATAAATTTAGTGGAGCACCGACGAGTCGAAACGAAGTTAACGTAACCGGGAACGGCATGCGGCATGACCAGAGTGCCGTATGTGTGTACACCGGCGACGTATTAATGATATGCTGACGAATTTCGTGTGGATTGGAGGGGCAGTAGGGAGGTGGTTTTCGGGACGACTGTCTACGGTAATCTATGTAGTGGAGAGTAGCAAGCAGGCGACGCGAGCCGCATCGGTATTTGCCAGTAGAGTGGAACGAGAGGATACATCAGCGATCCGACCGCCGGAAGGGCGGTTCGGTCGACGCTCTTGCACAGTCCGTACGCCCTTGTGGAATCAACCCGTCGGCATGGTACACCGAGGCAGCGGTGGAAATTTGTCGATCGATCGGCTCTTCCGCCAGCGATTGAACTCACGTCGAACACGATATTTGTCGGCGCTCGATGACCAACGGCAACGTGGCGCCGGACATCTCTCCGCGTCGTCTCTCCCTTGTTCTCCACCGGCTCTCTCCGGTCGAGGCACTCTCTTGCATGACCAGAATTATAACCACCTCCGCGTCACGTACCCCGTTCATCGGATTAATGCCCGGAATACACACGTGTGTGCGTTATGTATCAAACGGACGATGGACGAGCTTACGCGCGCGGCACGGGAGGAGCAGACGAATGGGCGGGACGTTACCGATCGTGCAAGTGAGGATGACGTTTCAACGACGACGAATCTTTTACCGAAGAGAATACTCTCGAGGACACTGCGACAGAAAAATAAAACTACGCAATTCTCTCGACGTGGACGCTCATATTGACTCCTCGCAGGCTTTAGTTTTACCCGCAAGCTGTCAAATTTCACCCGTGAGAACTTAGGTGGAGGCAAGGGTAGGGGAAGAGCGGGGCAAAATGGCACACCGGGGCAAAACGGGGTAATGAGACAAAACGCAATACTCTAATAACTTTTGGATGGTGGCGATGATGGTACGTGGGGCAAAACAGGTTTGAGAATCCGGATGTATCGTTGGGACAAAATGGGGTATCCAAAAATTATTGAAAAATTGAGTTTTGTCCTGACTGGCCCGTTTGGCCCCGCTGTGCCATTTTGCCCCGGTCTCCCTTGTACCCACGATCTTATTGCTACGCTCGACTCAAGTAATTGACCAAAGAAAACAAGTGCGTGTCTCGCACGAGTCGAATTGTCAAACCCGATAGGCCAATGTCGCTGGAGTGGCTAGCAAAGTATTTCACGAGACATGTTAGCTGACCGGAGGAGATCGACGAAAAAGAGAGACACTCTCTGATCGATATCGATAACCGGCAGAAGTTAGCCCTCGAGGAGTCTCATTATTTATCGAGATTATTGTCAAAACTATTATTTATATTATAATTATTCGGTCTTTAGTACAGTTAAGTTACGTCAAGATTGTGGAGTGAACTGTGTGCGTATCAAAGGATAAAATTTGTACGTAAGTCAACTCAAAAACTTATACTTTGCCTTTCAACTCCTCTGTTTACACTGCTAGTTCTCGCAAATTTAATTTGTCCTGGGTCCTCCAATCGAACCCTCACACAATAAGTCTCCTTGTCGATTAATATTAGTCAAAATCGTAAACAATATTTATTAGTTTCGTGGAAACTAATCTGTGCCCAACAATAAAATTTAATCGTCAAATTAAAATCATAACCCGTCAGTCGAAGACCCCGGCCGCGGCAGGTGTCGGCTTATACGGTCAGAAGTAATTGTCGAAAAAGTAAGTCCCTCTCAATACATTGTCTGGAATACCGTAAAATTGTCTCGGTTTTTTTTTGTCCTTCTTCCTTTCTTTCGCTCGTTTGTTTTTCACACTTTCAAAGTGTCAGGGATTCCTTTCTTTCGTTCAGTTCGCTCATACACCGGAGCGGAAAGGGGACGCAGGATCGATGTAACTCGTTCCTGTCCGTTATGCACTTGCATTCTACATGGAAGCTCTTTCGCGAATTTATCTATACTCTGGAGAGAGCGAAGAGGGTTTCCGTGTCCCGGTTGATCTCTCCCATGGGTCGAGAACCGAGCGCCAGCAGCAGCGGCAACGAGTCTGGAGTGTGTATCGGAAACGACGGGAACAAAAACCGTATACAACCGTGGCGACTCGCGTGCACCGGTGAGAAGCTGCTTCGGCTCGCGCCACGAGAAATAAAGACACAGCGACGAACGCTTTCTCTCCCTCTCCATCCGGCGGGCTTGCGAATTCGCTGCCTGGCACACTGGCAAAAGCACCCCATTAAAATGCTAGCGACCGGGAAAACTTTGCAAAATTTATCGGCCAATCTTGAGTGCGAATATTTACGAGCCACCGACCGGTTGGGGGCGCCCCTCTCTACTGAGTTCACTTTATTTCAAGGTAGCTTTTGCCGGTACTCGCGAACGAAACCCAGCCACTATTCTGTACCAGCGGGAAGGCGCGCGCGGGTTTGCTCTAGTAACTGGCAAACTACCTCGAAATAAATGCTGTATACTTGACCTCATAAAAGTTTTCCGCGACCGCGCTCGCGGGCTTCGCTATAGTTTCACTGCACATAGTACCGATAGAGAGAACGAAACTCCGGATTTACCCGTTCGCGAGTTAATCTAGTTCGAACGGTTCCTCTCGCGCCTCCGCGATATTGCGCTTGCCGGCTACGAATCTCACGGGAGCGGGTACACACTCCGTCTTCTGGAATCTACGTCCTGAAAACTCTTCCCTGGCTCTGCCAGGCTAATCTCGATAAACGAGATCGATTTCGGTATTTCAACTGCTATAACCCGTGAGACCCCGCGCTTCGCGATTAAATTCTGCTCGTTCGGGAATCGCTCTCGATCGTGCGGTGATTAAAAAATATTGTTTTCTGATATTTGATGCGGGATCACGGAAGACGGCACTCGGATGAAGAATTTAAACTTTATTGTGGAATATAGTGTATATAGTAATGTTCGCCGGATTCTGCAATCATGCAATCGCACTCAGCTCACCATGCATGCGAATCGTTGCGCGTCTTAGCAATGACTGACTCAATGAAAAACGAGACTATGTCAACCGTCTCTTGATTGTTCGGCCGCTTATCGATTCGACAAAAACGTAATCTTCTGACTCAATTTCGCACTCTACATAACTGATGTAAGGATGAGGATTGACTGAGGCATATGAAATTACATAGACGACTGGAATATCTCGGTATGACTAATGACAAACGTACAGATTATCGATTGACGAGGTGATGGTGTGATTGTAATTAGTATATTACTAATTACAATCACACTATTTATCTCAAGCTACCTCGAAATAAGTTGGTACTTGAGATAAATAGTCTGATTGTAATTAGTAAATTACTAATTACAATCACACTATCTATCTCAAGTATGAACTGTCAAGCTTCTATTCTCATTGACAGTCCGATCAAGACTGTAGTCAACTCGTCAATCGATTATCTGTACGTTCCACTCCAAAACCAGCCCAAAAACGAATGCGCGTATTGTTGATTTCGCTCCGTCGTAACAATATCATGGAGAAAGTATAGGAAGGGTGCGGGGTAAAACGAACTCTCCGTTTGGTATCAGACTTTTTTTTTACGTCGGTCGAAAAATTGACAATAATGGTCCGTTTTACCCTAGGCTTTCCGCTTTTTTACTCTCCGCCCTGATATATGATTTTCAGTATAAATTCGAGGGATTAAGGTTTACGGTGACTGAGAATCGAGCATTTCGCCCAGGAGCAAAGATATAACGTGTATGCTCGACCGCGACAGATTCACCGTTCATCTTCAAAGAACGGCGAACTGTTCGACTCGAAGCAATAACGGCGAGTTTTCCCCGAGGCAAGAATATCTTGGAAACCTCATACTACACTTCGCCTCGTCGCTGTTTCCTCGTCCCTCTCCTCGCTCGAGAATATCACCAGGGAGAGCCGTATATAAGATCTCTGGTCTTTACGCTATATCTACCGCAGAGATTCGACGATCGCTCGCGAATAACCCGCTTATCTGTATATCGTCTGTTTCCGCAGAAACAAAAATTACTATCCGATAAAGTTTGAGCTCTTTCCGGGGTATCCTCATTCCATATCCGTTCGGCGATTTTCGGAGTTTTTTTCGATGCGAATAGAGATCGAACGAATTTGGAAAAGGGTCATTATCGTTTCAAAACTGTGTGCTGCAGCGGAACTTTACGGACGTTTAGAAGAAAGTTGCCCCGGAGAGAAAGAGAAAAGGTGGCGGGAAAGAAGTATCCCCGGCGAGCGTCCTAACACGACTATGATACTTTCTCATACTCGCCAACTTCTCGCGAAACAATTTTCATATTCGATATCCCAAGCTCCTTGGACGATTCGCGAGGAAACATTTTAAATTCCTCCTCACCCCGTTCGCGTGTATGTGCCTATGTGTGTATGTGTGTGGGTGTGTGTGTGTGTGTGGGGGGGGGGGGGGGGGGGGCGTAGCAACTTTTACGCGAAATCCGTGCCATGAAGCGGGGCCACGGCAAACGAGAGCTACATACCTACTTCCCGTCGAGCGGAAGCACGACGAGGGTGCAAAACCGTACAACCAGCCCAGAAGCGAACGCGGCGGCAACCTCGGCAGCCCGTCGATCGATGTAATCGTTTTCCCGCATAGGTAATATCGAGCGTCTGATCCGGTAAGTTATTTCAATGTGAAATCGAGAGCGTTCGCTCTTCCTCCCGTTCCACACCGCACCTAGCCCGTCGACGATAAACATAAATTGCACGCTCCGTCGAATTTTCGCAAGAACCCCGGGCTCACCTTTGGCAAGCCAGTCGCCCGGAATTTTCTATCGCTCGCGCGGGCCCGATACAGGACAACGATCGGAATTATAAACAGCGATATGGGAATATTAGATTCTGTAAGGAGAAGTGGTTCGACGATTTCAGACCGAAAAACGTGTTCCATTTTTTTTATTGTTAAAAAAAATATTTGGTACAAAAAAATACCATGCGATTGATTAATCGTAACATTGTTCGGATCGCGTGAAAAAAATGCCCGACTTCGAATATAACGAATTGTAGAAATTCCCTTATTATTATTATTATTTTTTTTCATATGTCGAATTTTCCAGAAATCGATTTTGTACTCCGAACTGGGAATTCGTTTACATGCTCACAACAGCGTTACAAACAGTGGGATTTTTTATGCTTTATTTTACAACGAAAAAAAAGAGCACGTTTTTTGCCCGGGATCGTCGGGGTTTTCCCCTTAAGGGAAAATTTGACTGGACGAGTGGAGTAACCAACGATTGCCGCGAATTACTCCCGTGTCTGAAATTGTTCCCTTTCGAAAGGCCATCCTAGTATGCACTGTATGATTCCCGAGTCCTGGGACGCTACGGTAATAGATTCGTCACCGAGGGTCGGCGGATATTTGCAATTCGTATTCATCCATCATAAATGCGGACGTTGTGTACATGGCAAAGAGGTAGACTTCATTCCGTAGTAAACAAAGCTCGTTTTCACATTCCGTGTTATCCTTCCGGCCGTTGGTTTTCATACTTTTATTCGCCCTTTCCGATTTTTTTTTTTTTTACTCCGCCAATCCCCTCACCAGTGAACCTCCGAACAAAGCGCCCGCATACTGCCCGAATGAACTATCGACATTGTTTTTATTTTTATTTTATTTTTTTTTTCGCAACAGGCTTTCCAGACAGCGTCATCGATTTTTTTTTTTCTCTCGCGAACGGGCCAGTAACGGATCATCTCGTTCGATGGATATTAAAATACGAACAAGCAGTGAAAGCTCCTCCATTTTCCGGACGAATGTTCGTTAATGAAAATATTGTTCGAAATATTTGTAAGGCACGAGAGCCGAGAACCGACGGAGCGAGTTTGACGCGCTACGTGCGTTCAAAAAAAAAAGAATATACATACAGAAAGCGCGATTCATCAATTACGAAAGTCTCGCCGGTTTATTACGCGGCTGTCGACTTTGCGCTGATGGACACGGCGAGATCGTGGTTCATACGCGGCCAGACGTAACCGCAGCAGGCACACACCAGCCGGGGAGGGAAGAAGACAACCATAGACACTACGCGGTACGTGTAAAGGGGAGAGAAAGTTCGATAACAAAGTTCAGAAAACCTGACTGGCAAAGCTCAGTTACCCTCTGGTCCCTCCTCAAAATATATGGGATAACTTTTAAGCCCTGCGACTTAGGCCCGACAACATACGCGCCCACGTATTTTGCCACGTTCTGCGGAGGACCGCGGTTTATATCGCGAAACTAGTATCGTCAGCGATTGGATGTACGTCGGTCCGAGGGATTAGCCCGAAGGGGTGGAAGAACGTACGCAAAATTTCGACGTTTGATCCGGCGTGCGGCGAAGGGGCTTGTGCAGACAAGGGAATAATAACGCAGAGCGGAGCCTAATCCCTGCCTGGCATCGCGAGGCTCGACTCTCGACGGGACGTCGAGAGACACGTATATACGGATCCTCCTCCCCGGTCGACAGTCGCCCTGAAAATTTGATACGCGTCCAATCGCAATTCCACTGGCTATATAGCATTCGCGATACGGACGACGGGAGGCTTACCGTCTCATCCACCAGGAGCAACGTCAACCGTTCCTCGCGATACGTATCCGGAGAACCTGACGAGCGGTCGGTGAAATTTTCGAAAATTCGTTGCATTATCCGAACGGGGATTCGCGCCACGAGCGAATCCCGTGTTCCCCTCAGAGTGTATCTCTGAGGGGAATTGCAAATTCTGCGGCGAGAGCCGCCACGCTCTGCGGAGCGATGGAACATCGAAGTTGGCGTAATGGAGATTGGATACGGTAAAAATGGCCTAGGAAAAGTCTGGTTGAAAAATAAAATCTGCTCTACGGTAGACTCTGACTATATATATCTATAACTTTCGGTAGAGTAAAAGTGGTGAATATGGCCCGGTCCATGTATCACTTATTTACGCGTTAACCGGGGTGGGCCATATTCACCACTTTTGTCCTGGATGTTAAATTTTTTCCACACGGCGATCGGAGATGAATTTTTTGAAAATTTATCGTACCGTCGGGACGGCGAGTCACCATGCCACAGCCATCCGTACGTGCCCTCGCGGCCCTTTATCTATAGGGAAGAGCGGGGCAAAATGGGACAGCGGGGCAAAATGGGACAGCGGGGCAAAATGGGACAGCGGGGCAAAACGGGACAGTGGGGCAAAACGCATTTTTCCAATAATTTTTTGATGATACTGTGGGGCAAAACGGGGAAGAAAATCCAGATGTATCGATGGGGCAAAATGGGGCGTTCAAATTTTTATTGGAAAATTGCGCTTCGGCCTATTGTCCCGTTTTGCCCCACTAGCCCGTATTGCCCCGCTCTCCCCCTACATCCACTTCATACCGTGACGGGAAATCGAAGCTGGCGTAATTGAGATGGAAGCTTCACTGCACCGAAATTGGGTACGGTAAATGGCTTATGAAGCATATTGGACGGAGAGATAGAAATAAGTGTGCCGACAACTGGAGATTGTACGTTCCACCGATTGCCCATCATTGTACCGTCTACCCATCTATGCGGCGAAGGGTTGCCACAGGGTTGATAGTATGTACCGCTATAATACTACTCTAGTGGCATGGAAGCTGGGCAGGATGGGCAACGACGGGCGCCGCCGTGGTTTTCCATGGTACGGCTACTCCATGAAATATTCAACGCGCCTCGGGCACTTCGTCATAGCTTTGTGCGCTGTTACACCGAGAGCGAGCGAGTGACAGAGAAAGTGCAGAGATCCACCCAAAAACCGCCCCGTGCATCGAACGAACCGCCACGGCCGACTCTCGATCCGCCAGACGAATACATTATTTTTTCTCCATTTCCCTCCTATTACCACCTCCGGGCGGTCGAGGTTACTCCGCGGCAAACTTTCCGAGCCCGTCGAAAAGCCAGACCGCCGCTCCACTCGGCCAAAAGCGTCCGGCAAAGCGGGTAAAATATTGGTAAATATTGTTTCGCGCTTTACCTCCCGCGAAGAGAGTTTATAAAAGTTTCATAGCCGAGACAACACCGATACAAACTCGAGATATTTACGAGCAAAGTGAGAAACGCAAACGCTCTACTGATTCTTATTTTATCGCGCCCACGGTGCACTACCGCAGCGGCGTGCCGAGAGAAGGTGCGCTGGGAGAGTCGTTGAATCTCCATCGAATCCTTCGACTGGATAAAGAACCGAATTAATGCGAGAATCCTTAACAGTTATATTTTCCAGTTCATTAACGGAGGCAACAATGTGGTCTTTTTATCTTTTTTTTTTTTTGTGTTAAAATACAAGTGCAACGGGAGAATCTCGGTCGAAACATCGAATACGCTTTATAATTTTCTTCGCGCGCAATTCCACCGAGATAAAAGTCGACGAGGTCCCCGTCCTTCTCTCGGCTGAAGATAATTTTAATGAGATTCCCGCGACGGATAGATAAAGCGAGAGAAAATCCAAGCGAAGAAGGAGAAAAGCGGCGACGGAGGAGCGAAGCTTTGCGCCGCGGAATGGAGGGTAAAGCAAAAGATGGAAAGAAGGTTAGAGGTGCGAGGCCAGCGAGTTGGAGAAGCGGGAGAAGAAACAGCCGGCAAAAGAAATAAGAAAGCATTACTGCCGCGGCAATCTACAAGGGTTGCCCCGCTGGACAGAGACAAAAGGGACGGGCTGGAGGAAAGAAAAGAGAGGGCGAATGAGAAGAGACCCTCGAGCGTCCGTCGTCGCGAATAAACGAAAGGCTAATGACAAAAAAAAAAAAAGAAAAAAGAACGTTGAATTAAAATAACAATCGTGGTGAGTGGAAAGTGGAGGGTTAGGGTCGCGCGGAATTTTTCGAGCATACCCCCTCCCCTTCTCCCCACACCCGCGCATCCCTGTCGAGAGTGACTTGGCGAATCCGCAAAAGCGAGTTCTCACAATAAATTACGAGCACCCTCCCGATAAAGCGCCCGCTCTTTTAACCCTATAAACAAATAGAAAATGCATTCTGCATGCACCCTGATGGAATTAGCTTCGGCGGT
The DNA here is from genome assembly GCA_964017025.1 of Stenichneumon culpator. Lineage (NCBI taxonomy): Eukaryota > Metazoa > Arthropoda > Insecta > Hymenoptera > Ichneumonidae > Stenichneumon > Stenichneumon culpator. The sequence continues at coordinate 8,974,897 of OZ024779.1, read as the reverse complement.
TCGCGTGGATGAAGGACTGTGTGCTTTTGTGGTGGTCGTCGACATCGATATATAGAGAGTGCACACCCCTGCGTGCAAAATCGCGTTCCCGGGAGGGTGAAAAGGTATCGCTCGGCCTCTTGCATCACGGAACTGTCGCTCGCCCTCGAACTGGATGGAATAAATGGATTACGCAGTGGGATTGAAACTTTAGAACCCTTCCAAGCTCGCCTGGATATATGTATGTATATATATATATTTTTTTCTTTTTTCTTCGTTCTTTCTCTCCGGACGGGTCTGCTCGAAAAGTCGCGCCGATAGCCGAGAGTCAGATTGTCGGACCCAAAATGTCAATTTCAGGAACGAGGGGTGCGTATACCAACTGTAGAAGAAACGATCGTACAGATAGATTCGATTTTCGAGCGTCGGTGAGCGATTCGCCGGAAACCCGTCGTGCGGGAAGTTCTCTTCGCTATCGGGGAGCAAAAAAGGGACGACACTCGAGATGTACGGGGCAGCTACGATTATCAGTGACAGCGGTGAAAATGTGCCTTTTTCACAGCGTCGAACATCGAGAACTCGTTTTCCTTTTGTACTTGGAGGATATAAGCGAGTTGGAACCAAATATCGAATTTAAAAAAAATAAGAGGTCCTCACAGAGAGCCTTTTTACTCCATATAGCGATTCCCTATCCTCGTGAGATTTTGCGAATCGCTATTACGCTCTGTACTCCGTGACGCGAGTGAAACTGGAAAACGATCGTGGAAGTTTTAACCCTTCAAGTACCGGGGACTTTTTGGCCAATCGCAAACGACCGTGCCGTCTTTTAAGCACGAAAACGACACGGATGTTCGTAATAAATTCTTCTGCGCTATCAAAAAACAAGAACCCTTCAAGGTACTTCTGGGAATTTTTACAGATTTTTTTAGCACATTAACTTATTGGCACATTTACATCTCTACCACTCACAACTCTACCAGACAACATCTCTACCATATTACAAATCTACCGTATTAGAACTCTACCAAAATCTCTACCAGAACCAAAATAAAACTCTACCGGAATTTAAATAAAACTCTACCGGAATTTAAATAAAACTCTACCGGAATGGAAATAAAATTCTACCGGAACACAAGACTAGACGGTAGCCTTGTATACGGGTAGAGTTTTATTTCAATTTCGGTAGAGTGTTGTTTCAAGTATGGTAGAGTTTTATATTGATTCCGGTAGAGTTTTTTTACTTTCTGATAGAAATTTTTGTAGAGTTCTAACACGGTAGACTTGTGAGTGGTAGAGATGTAAATGTGCCAACTTATTCGAATCGTTCAAAGGTTGCTCCTTGGCAAATTCTAGGTCCTCGTTGAACAAAAATCGGGTACGTGAACAGTAAGCTACTGACAACATCGACCAAAAAGACATTTTTCTTTTATTTCGTATAAATAATATCGTCGACAAACAATTAAAGGATCACTTGAACACAATGCATACATTTCGAGACTCTGAATTTTTCCCCATAAAAGATAAAATAAATAATACCAACAGTAAACAATTGCCAAGAGGGTGGATTACTCGAACACGACGCAGACGTCTCGAGACTCTGACTTCCTCCCGATCATGCTTCGACGGACCGCAGCGATATACGATAGAGGATACACCCGATACATACTACGCCACAGTAAATAGCATACCAAAATATAGCGAAGGGCCGACGTTATCGGACTTATTGGATTCTGGCTTCCTTTGTAAGCTCGTCGGGAAATGCTCGATGGGATAAATGCGGTTGGCGCGCGGCTGTCAGAAAAGTAGGAATTCCCTTGGGATGCTGTTGCTGCTGGCGGCGTCGTCGGGTCGCCGTGCTGAGACGATATAAGGGGGAAGGAAGGGGGGGGGGAGGGGGATGGCAAGGTAAAAGAAGCTATAAGAAGGTGAAGAACAGACTGACACGGATGGACCAAAAAAAGAAAAAAAAAAAAAAAAGCAGCCAAGGAAAATACGTAGCAGAGATAAAGAAAAGAGAGAAAACGAGGAAGCGGGGCATAAAACGCATAGCGTATACGCGAGAAGGGGACGATAGATTGCAACTGCCAGCGGGGTAAGGGCAACGTTGTAGATCATAGGAGAGCTAGCAGTTTTGAATAATTTACGAAACTCTGTGGAATACGTTCGCCATGTGTGTGAAGTGCAGCGCAAGCGGCAAGGTATATACACAAGTACAGGGGAGGTGGGAGGGGAGGGGGGGTTTATACGTCACACGAGAGGAAATACTTTCGCATAAACGACCGACGCTCCGGATGTTTTATCAAATTTCTTTTGCTCTCGGTGTGTGTATATATAATGGTGGGCGAGAATAGAGAGAGAGAGGGAGATCTCTGGCGGGGGTGCACGGAGCTTCAGGAGAGAGTCACCCCTGGGTGACATTGAGACACTGAAATTGCTTTTCCACTGTCTTGCATTATAAAAGTAAAGGCCCCGCGAAGCGGCGCGCACGGTGACCATTATATTTTCCTTCAGTTTCCCTCGACAGAATTTATAGTGGAACCTGGAGAGATGCCGCTATCTAATTATCATTGTGAATAATGTATCACCGCGAAATACGGTTCGACCCGGTAGGTCATGCAGGGGAGAGCGGGCAAAGACGGACCACCGGGGGCAAAACGGACTGTCACCAATTTTTTTTTTTTTTCATGGATTTTAAAAATGGAGGACACGGATCCGTTTGACCCTGGGGGTCCGTTTTGCCCCACTTTTACTCTCCTCATGTTTACATGCGATGCCCAACTACACCCATCAGCGGAGGTGTGTATTGGAGTAGTTGGTAGTAAGTTCGTTCATATCGACGAAACCATTCACTCCTAGCACTCCTAAAACCTTCGGAGTATGTATACGACCCTTGCCCCTGTTTCAGACCGAAACTACCCTCAGATACTACCGCTGTAACCCTACATGGAGAAACCGAGCGGCGGAAGGTTTACTGTCCCTGAACGTCCCATTCGCGTCTCGGACGATTGCGCCGCGAAGAAACTCCGTGAGCAGTAAACTTCTCTCCCGTGGGGAGTGCGGAAGATAAACACGCACGGGGTGAGAAACGCAAAATGGTACACGAACGACGTATCCACACATTGCACCGATACAAACAGGTCTGTAAAGCACAGTGTGCGGTGTATAGCTCAGGGCCCGGGCGGTCTCGAGCTCGGTATAGGAAACAACCGCAGCAAGCGCGATAAATCTCGCGTTAACACTTGCAACGGCAATAAATCGATCTATGAGCGCAAAGTTCGTACACTCGAGGCGGAGGCTCCTCGAACGAGGCGCAACACTGCGGATACTTTGGTAAAGAGGCTGCGAAGGGCACGAACGCTTGAGCTCGAACCTCTCACGCTTTTATCGTCAATTATTTTTACCGATGAATCGTTATCGGAGTGGTGAAAAGAAAAAAAATGATTTCTAAGCCTGGCGCACGCGAACTCTTCGCGAGTGACAGGGAGTTTGGGCGCAATCGATGGCCCAGTCCTGAGCTCGGTCGATACTCACCCATTTACGCGTAACGTATAGAGACGCGAGTTAATGAATCATCGGGAGTGCCCGTACACGATTCCCGATTTAGCATGTACAGCCTCGCTCCCGAGGCTTTACGAGCGATAAAATCCAATTACTTTTATTAAAGCCTTTTAAACCAGATGGCAGCGGCCTGGTTCGGTGATGGGAGGCAGAACGGGTGTACCAGCAACCCCTCCGCTCACCCGGGCCACGGATCGCTCCGATGGGTATTTATTTTGCGAGCTACCAGGTAGGCACCTACCGGAAGAGTTGCAACTGCAACGTGCAGCGGCGCATCGACGAGCCCGGCGTGTCGCTTGCTACCCTCCCCTCACCGTCAACCCGGCTTCAATCGCATTTTCCCTTCGGCCCTTCGTCAGTCCGTAACTCGTCGATCGATGGAAATGGATCCGCAATAAAAACGTGAGCTACATGGAAATTACAGGAACGAGAACGCGCACGCTCACCGGCACAGTTCAACCATTTTTATATTCCATTTGTCTCAATGACAGTAAAACGGAATGCGGAATTTCTTGTTCATCGTCGCTTTAGCGGAATGGTCGACGTGAAATTTATCGCAAGAACGCGAGTTCCAAACGTTGGGCGGTAAATCGTCGGGGGTTTCAGGAGTCTGGACGAGAAGCGGGTGATTTTTTTTGTACAATTAATATCTATATAGCTATTCATAGGGGAGAGTGGGCGATTGCCTGCCGGCTAAGGGAAAACTTCAATGTCTCAGCGGTAAAGTTAAGTTGCGGTAAAGAAAAAAAATTGAATCGGTGAAAACTTTGGGATGTCGACTAGAAAATACTAATCGAAAAAAGAAGTTGATGTGACCGTTATCAATGATCGCATTCGTGTAATAACAGCTGCCGTTTTTTTTTTTGTATTCAACAACAATAAGACTTCATAGACCTAACAAGAGCAAAAGGTTAATAAAAAATGTCTCCAGAAATAAATAAGCAACTCTGAATAACGAATTAACAAATCACTGTTAAATAAACGACTGTAGTAAGTATGCCAAGATAATTACCTGTAAAAAAAACATTAATCTCTCTAAAGTATTGTGTGAAAAATTCACCCAATCTATAAATCGCGCTAAAAACTTTTCTAGACCAGCTAAAATAATGACGCTAGTTTAAAACATTATTTTCTTGGCGTGCGCAACAAGATAAGTCAAGAATCTTCAAAATGAGTCTGGCCGGCATTGGCCAACGCTATACGGCAGGTAGGAACGCGGATTTGTCTTTCGTGCCCGGAGATATTCTCCTCGCCTATTAAACCGTATACTGTTGTGATAAGGCGGGTGTAGAATGTAGAGAGGGTCTCTCCCGTCGCGGCAGTCCTCGCACGGCAAACTTGTCGAGCAATTAAGAAAAACAGCCAATTACGCAAAGTAGTTGAGGAGAACAATGGGTGGACGAGAGCGCGAGCTGGGGCACGCGGGCGCTCTCGGGCAACAATGGCCAGCGTTCACTTCGTACCTATCCAGTTTTTGGATATAGCCACTGATCTCTCGGGCCGTTCTCGGGCGAATGTTCCCTCCCGTCGAGAGTTCACCGGAAAGCGCCCCACGACGATTGTACACCCCATCGGTACTTTGTTACCCCCGCGAGCTGGATGGAGAGAGTACCGCCCGGAACTTCTTATCTTATAAAGTTCTATGGCACAATAAAGCCAGATGGTTTCTCATTCTTCGTTCCGAGTGCGAGGAAGACTTGACCCAATTACCGGAAAACGTTGACTTTCTCAGCCGTCAACCCTTTTATACATTCCACCTATTTCCTCGAGCGAATTGAGAGAGCGACTCGAAGACACCGAAGTTAAACTTCAATTAGCCCGGCATTGATTACCGAACGGTGCCGGGGAATATAACAAACCAATTACGGGAGAAACCCTTGAAAATTTTATTCACCGCCGGAAAATTCCACTCAATGAAAATGCTAATTATCTCGAAATTTTTACACCCTCCCCTCGTTGCTGCCCTTTTGCTACTTTTACATTTTTTAAATTCGTTTATCGGAATCGCGAGGCGTGCACGCGTGTGCCGGTACAAGTCTATCCCTGAGGCACCTTCTCTTGGCGAGACTCTTATCTAAACTGGAAAACTTTCACGATGACGTACAACCCCACCTTCGCGAGTCTGGACTCTGCCGCAGAATTTCTCAAGTCTCCGAGAGAGCACTCGCGATTGCGGTTTGTTATCTAAACTCTTATGGTGTATCGTTGCGGGAGACTTCGTCCGAGAGTGTGGGATTTAAGTTAATTGTATCGTTAAGGTGATATGGTATAACCCACCTGCCCCGCGCGCAGTTGCTAACAAAAACTGTACTGCATCCCGTTTTGAGACCACAGACCACGGACAAAAAAGAAAATTGTCTTTGTCTGCGTTTGCCGATTCCCCAGGGAAATACAATTTTCCTTTTCGTCGGCGGATTCCGGTTTCAAAACGGCATTCGGTACAATTTTTGTTACCGGTTGCGGCGGTAGTGCACATCACCTTAAGGCGCGGTGAAACATGTACCACGTGACACATGAGTGCAAGAGAGATAGTTGCATTTTTTTAATCGATGCCACCTAAAAATTCTTGACATGTGTGGTAAAAGCGAAGTGCCATCGTACGCGGTATTACTAATAGTTTGTTTTTTCGCGAAATGTCTACCACCTCCGAATGTCATTGATTACATTTTTTGTTACCGACTGAGTCTGTTTCACCTCTCCTTAAGGAGCTGCGTAATACCCCCTCCTCCCCGCACGACACGCGTCGGTTCGGTAACCCGAACTTTGATCCATATTTTTTCACACGTGTTAACCATTTTCGGTCAAATGCGAATACTTACACGACGCGGATATCAATTCAGCTCCGTGTAAGAATTTGCTTTCGACCGTCCGAGGTCAACATCGTTGAAAATAATTCATCACAGTTTTCGTTACCGACCGCGGTATTTTCACAGACTTTGGCGACGGTAAAAAGGGGCCCACTGAGAGTTGGGATCACGAAGCATAACGATCGCATACGGCCCTGTTCGTAGCTGCAGAGCTCGGTCCGAGTGGGGGAAGGCCAGTCGAGTCACCAACGCCCTATGAATGACGTCAGGTGTGCACGGCGTTAGTATGCGGCCAACAAGTGCCGAGATATCATTCCGTCCACTGCGTTTCATTCACTAAAATTTTTAAACGAAAACAACAACACAAATATTTTTTTTCTTCTTCCGTACGAAATGGCCTTATCAGCAAGAATAATCTTCGTACTCCTCGCGACAGTGCTGTGCTGCTTTATAGGTGAGATGCTATAAGAGGCTATCGTAGCGGTGTAAACGTTGGAACGGGAGACGTGCCTTGAACGTACACTGGGCGTCACCATCTTGGATATTTTACGCTCGCTTTTATTATTATTGTAACGTGCAAGCGCGTTTGATAAAATATCACCGCGCACGTAACGAGGTTAATTTAAAAAAAGGCCCTCTCATTAGTAATGGTGAATCACTGTAGCTCCCTCTGAAATTGGAGCAACGGCGAATTTTCGGTTCGCTCACCGGAACGTAATTTTCGACTATTTACTCAGAGTACCGCGCGCACGCCGTACTGCTCCGTTAATTATGAGTTTGTCAATGCGCGCTTCATAAAAAAAAAGAAAAGAAAAAAATGTACCTTTTAATTAGAAACCTTGTACGAATAATTTATCCACACGAGCTAGAACTGACCGATAATTACTGTTTACAGGATGCGAGGCTATCCGTTGCTACCAGTGCAGCAGCGACACGGATCCCGACGGCCAAGATCTATGCGGAGCTTACAACAAATTCGACAAGTACAAAAATATACCGATCGAATGTAACAATCTAGATTCCAAGACGCCCGGTACATTTTGCGTTAAAATCACCAAACAGAGTCCACGTGGATTTATATGTAAGTTTCCATTTTTTAAAAATTAAGAACAAATTTAATTTCTATTAAAACAAATATTGACTATTAACCACGCATGCTGTGTATGAAATGCCAGGTTGATCGGTCGAGGTATTCCCGAGTTATAGTGCTTTGAATTTTTTGGGCCTGAGTCATACATACATACATGGATACATACATACATACATACATGCATACATACATACATACATGCATACATACATACATACATACATACATACATACATACATACATACATACATACATACATTTTTATATTTTTTTAAACATTTTTCTAAATGTGATTTTTTGATGTTTTCGAACAGTCTGAACAAGTTTTCATAAAAATCTCTAACATTTTTTTCACTATATCAAAGCTTCCGCCATACGTAATCAAAACATTTAAAAAATTCGGTAAAGTATTCACAATGTTACTCGTATTTTCCCCAGGGGATGGAAGATGGCGTCAGGTCATAAGAAGATGCGCCTCCGTGACCAGCACCGGTGTGACCGGTGTGTGCAATTGGGGAGTCGAGGAGAACGGTGTTTACTGGGAGGAGTGTTCCTGCTCGAACGACTCTTGCAACGGTGCGACGAGCCTCTTCGCCACCTCGTCGATTTTCGTCACCGCGTTCGGCATTTTATACTCAATATTTTTATGGACTTAGAGAAACGCGGCGGAGGATCATCGAGATATTCTACACGAGCTCTCAAAGACGCGTTGCACCGATAGTTTGAGTGGATACGAGAAAATTTGTCGAGACCCTTCGAGTATTAGCCGAATCCCAAAGCGAGATTGGGGTGTTCGTCCCGTCCATTTTTTTTTTTTTTTTTTCAACGACAATGAACTCGTAGAATTTTGTACAAAATCGCGAGCCCGACCTGATCAAACACTCGCGAATTCCGGAGGTAAATTTTCCTTGTAAGGAGAAAACGCTCGCGCCAACGTAGAGACAGGGGAGGGCAATTGACGTTGGGAGAGAGAAACAGGGAGAGCGAACGGGAGAGTCTTTGAGACTCGATGAGTTCACTGGAGTGGCAATAGCCTGGGTGCTTTTAGGCACCGACAATGACCCCTCGTTAAAACGCTCGTTAGAGCCATCTCTCTCCCCGATTCTCAAGCCCGTACAATCTCAACTGCCAACAGGCTTCAACCACTCGGAGAATTCATGGTACTCTACGCCACGAGTACCAACGCCACCCTCCCCTCGTCGCGGGTACGACCTCGTCATTCGTAATCGAATTTCTTGTTTATTTTTTTAAACACCGCAACAAAAATAATCTACGTTATATTGTACATATAATTAAGTAAGCGACTGCCCGGCATTATTAACGACTGTATGCGATATACGCGCATTGCTGATCCGTCCATTTTACTTAGTCGTATTTATTAGAAACGCCAGGCCGTCCGAGCCATTTTTTTAAGCGCACAGATCTTATTGATACTTTTATAAATAAAACTGTAACTGCAAACCACGATTCGATGGGGTCTTACTCTCCTCTCACCGTAAACGAAAAAATCGACCATCTCATTGCAGGAAAACCCATTAGAAGTTTTTGTTTCACGATTTTACGAGTGAGCAGTAAAAGAACGTGCCCCTGCATTTCACAGTGCCTCTGTGAAAGCGCCCTTGGCAGCCTCAGCGCACTCGGAGAAGTATACTTTGATCGTAAAGGGTTAACGAAAGTTTTACTTATTTTCAAAGGGCTTGGCCCGCTGCACTCTCTCTCTCTCTCTCCCGAGATGATTTCCAGCTGTTTCAGCGAGCGCGAACTCACGGGTCGGTTTCGGTGGCTGCTTTAGAACTTCGCTTTTGCTTGTTCGCCGATTACAGCTGAAGAATTCCAAAGCGAGTTTCTGGAGCGCGAGGGAGGGATATTCTCGTGAGCCGGAAACGAAGAGCTGCACCATCGCCCGAGCCCAACAGCAGAGGCAGCAACAGAGACGGGAAGGCCTCCCGATTCAGTCTCGCCGCGATGTACATCATGTTAATACCGGAAATTCGTTGGTCGCGGGAGTTAATTACGTCACGTGACTACCCCGAGACTATTAATGCTACGGTTAGAGAGGGTGGTGGGTGAACGCCTACCGCTGAACACAATGCCCATCAGGCTGTTTAGGCTCCTCCATATATTACCGCTGAAACCTGGCTATAGCCTGCACCAGCCCGGGGAGGGATGCTGCAGCCCCTCTCGCTCAGAGTAGCGCATCAAGAGCGTTACTTGAGACACGTTATAATTAAGAACCTTCTGCCTCTCTCTTGGGCCCCTCCTGAATGCTCCTCTATTTGCTGCTGCTTTAGCTTTTGATTTACCACCTTTATTCCCGTGGGAATATAACGTCTCGAGTTTCTTAAGTGGTCGTTGGATTATGCTTCTCCGGTATATTATTACGATAAATTAATTTTTTTGAAATCTAATATAGAATGAATGACTACACTGGGACTGTTGGTCGAGCAGCCCGGAGCGCTGTCTACGATAATTATCCCACCGGTATAAATGTGTCCGGCGAAGTTCGTAAAGCTAAGCTCGTGCCAATTTTAATAAGCATCGAGAATGCCGCACTGTGGCCACACTGCGGATTTCGAAGCTTGCCAAAATTTTCCTTATAACCATCGAAGCACCTCGTCGGTTTTCATCTTGACCAGGCCGCGCAGGGCCTCGATGTGCCCGGTGAGGCTTTGCAGCTCGTTCGCCCGTTAACACGACCGCATCGTGGCCATTTGCAAAAGGGGTAAAAGCCGAGGAGCGGAGAATTCGTGGAGCACCGCGTTTCCACCTTCGCGATAGTGTTAGTTTCATGAGCTATCGAGGTTGGGGTTCTTGGCGCTCGGGCCAGGCTCACTTAATTTTCGGGATAAGAGCGTGGGTCGACTTCAACCCCCATCCATCCCCTCTCTTCCGTTTTCATCCTTATTACATCGGGTCTCTGTGGTTAATTAGGCCGGTCTTCAGCTTACCGGAAGTTGAGGTGCCTCTCGGACTTGAGAACGCCGACGTTAGGGCGGAACACCCGGAGGCTGTATAACATTCCTAACGTACCTTAGCGGTCACATCGCGCGGAAGTGCTTGAGCCCCTCCGTCATAAATTTCGCCCCCCCCCCTCCCCCTCTCCCAAATGGATTAATTATGTTCAATATGCGTTTAAACTTTGCCTCGAGAGAAGCTACGTACGGGATAGAGAGAGCTCCTATTCATCAAAGTTATCGTTAATTTCAAATTGAGCCAAAGGTTGAACTATACATTTTTGCTGCAGTGATGTTCACCTTTGGGCTCTTATTTTTCTTTCGGAAGTTCTCTGTGATTAGCAGGACAAGCGAGGGAAAATGGACCGGTGTCCTCGGTTCGAGATGGGCCTTTTTTGTTTACGCAAAAAAAAATTGTAAGAATAATCCGTTTCGCTCCGGTGGTCCTTTTTGCCCCGCTTTCTCCTGTAGCGCCACATCCCGAAGTATCCGAGGTAAAGAAAAGACTATCCATCTATTAATATTCAGCGGCGGGAGGGACGACCAACACACCCCAAATACACTTGACGCGTGGGATTGAATTAAGTAACTCGTTTCGGGTAGCTCCGAAGGCGAAAAAAACAATGGCGCAACCGAAAAGAAACGTTACTTAAAAAGCATATTACTCTCCATTACGCGCCATTAGCGAGACTTTATGAAAACAGACGAGTATGCGGTAAATTTTCTTTCCGGTCGGGGATTAACACGAGAGAAAAAATATACCGACGCTATATTATCGCGCAGCAGTGGCCTACCTAAAGTAAAATGACGAGTTAAGAAAGTATCTCGGAAATTTCGAATGCTATTTTAAACAGAACTAGACACTACTTGAAGTACTCGGTACTTCAAGTACTTTTTTACAACTTAAAGTACCAAGTACAAGTACTTTCTGAGTACACGCTCGTATTACGCATACTATTGACACGATTATCTATCTAAACTTTTCAATAAATATAATTTTAACGAGAATTTATTTAGAAATTGTATTTTTTTTTAATCCATTAAAAACCCGTGAAGGGAACCTTTTTGTCTTTATTTTTTTAAATATAGATAGGGAAAACCGGCCAATGAATGGACAGTTAAGCAGATGAATAAACCAATGAATAGACTTTTTTATGCACGTGCTCTTATGGAAAATATCCATTCATTGGCTGGTTTATCCAATATAAATTTTTAAAGATAAATGAGAAAGTACGAGAGGGAACCTTTTCCTTTTTGTAAATTAAATTCATCATAAAATGTTTGCGTCGATTTTCTTTATAAACAAAAGTGAAGAATAGGTTAAAAATAGCCTCAAAGCCTCCGTTAGCGATTGTTCAACAATGAGAAAACCATGTGTGCATTACATTGCACCTTTTTTTCAAGCCTAGACAACGTTTAACGCTTAACGCTAGGAAGCTTATTGCAAAAAGTATTTGGAAAAACACGAGAGATGCTTCATGTACAAAAAGTTCTTGATGCTTCACGTACTTGTGATAATTTGTACTTTGTGCTTGACGTATTTTTTGGTACTTTGCCCACCTCAGATTTTTAATTCGAATGGTATGGTAAAAAATATACACATTATTTGCCCAAAATACGAATGTTTACCTTATTTTTCACTCGACTCGACATTCTATCGTAAAATCCACGCCGGATGTGAGAAGCACATATTCAAATGCAATAATACTCCTGTCGATGTTTACCATTCGCAAACACTTAAATTTAGAGCGTGCGAGGCGCGCTGCGACGCTCCTGGTATAAGCTTTCTTTTATAAGAGAGGTCTAAAAACGCGACCGTCAAGCTCGACTCTTGGCGGGCCGACGTCGTCATCCCCCGTGGAAATACCCCAGACTGAAGTTCGTTAATATTTCATTTAGGGCTCGGTACCCGGGTTCCCGCCGCTCCTTGCTCTCGGGCGTTTTTTTTTCATCCCTTCAATGCAGCCCTATCTTTCACTTTTGTCTTTTTTTTACCACAAAGCTTTGCCAACGTCTGCGGCTAGCACAGTATTTCTGAATGGAGATATCATGTATACGCAATTTGGGCAGACATAGATTCCCTCCTTCGTTCTTTCGCATTTCGACGCGATACTAAGTACGGGCCTCAACGGGCGACTGTACAGGCAGAATACTTATAACGTGGAGGAAAATGCATAAAAAAAAATACTAACTATATATATGTAACGTTATTTTTCTACTGGGAGTTCAAGACGATGATCCGTCCTAGCATTGATCTTTCTTAAGAAAATATAGTATATCTCGAGTGGCCACCGCTGTCTAAGAGGAACGGGAAAACACCGACCGAAAGTACGCAAGAAGTGCGTGCACGCACGAGGTAGAAGAGAAAAGTAAATTTCGTTCGAGGCGATCCTACAGAGAGGGTCCGCGAGGAGATGGATACAGCGGAGAGCGAACAGGAGGCATAGCTCGTAAAGGGGGTGAGGAGACCCGTCGTCGGTGAGGCTCCACGAAAGATACGGGGGCTGCGTTTTAAGACTTTAAAAATAAGAAGCACTTTCCCGGCTTTGTTTCGAGAACCCTCCAGCCGTCCTTTCGTATTTACCCTGGAGATTCTCGTGGAGTGAGTTGCAAAATCGATAACCCGAGGGTTTTCCCAAAGAAGCAGTCGGTTTTCTTCTAAACCCAGGGATACCTCTTTATACCCCTAAGACGGGTGAATTTTTGGTACATTTACATTTACATTTTTTTTTTTTTTTCGATGGCTTAACGTTCGTCGAAACGAACAATGATCACAAGAAATTGCTCGTCATAATGGCACGTTGAGGGTACAGCGAAGCGATGCATATTAAAAACTTGAGGGAACCGCTCGATATTAAACTTTGAGCGGTAAATCAGACCGGGCTTGACGCTAGAACGCCCGCTGGAAGAGCTTTGAAAAATAAAAAGGATCCCCTCCCCCGCCCCGCCCCTCCGTCACCCCGCGCGAGCGCCTAGATTTGATTTATTCCGTTCGCAAGAGGCGGTCGGACGTGAGTCCTGGCCGGGCATCAGCGCACAGCCTCGATGCAACCTCTCGACGATAATAAATTATTGGAAACTTCATTCGTTATCAACGTCGACGGTAACGAATAGTTTCCAATAACCGAGGGACGCGAGCGAGAGAGACCCGCTTGTTTTATCCCGAGTCGGCCAACTTCCCCCCCCCCACCCGCCCCCTCCCCCCTCCCAGCTGCACCGAACCCGTAGCCTACTCCCCGAGCTTTACAGGAGGATAAATAAAAGTTCGACTTTCCAACACGCAAATTGCCCAGGGACGAGCAATAATCGTCGTGTATCGCGGGACTCGTAATGGGAAAACGAAGAATTTTCAATGGCGATGCGCGAGTTATGCATCGTGTAGGCTGTACACAAAGGTATTTTTGCGATATCGATACAAGGGGCACTCAGCCGATTGGGATCTCCTCACCCGGCTGCAGACCTACTTCGCGTTTCTTTCGGGGCATGCTTTTAATAAAGAAGAACAAAACTTACCCTTCTCAATCCCACGCTGTCCGTAGAATTTATGTGATGGAGGTTATCGGGACCATTCGAGATTTCTCCGAAGGAATTACACGCCCCGCGCCGATTTACCCTCGGGGAATCAGCTTGATTGTCGTGAAAGAGTAACGCCGTGTTGAATAATGGATGCAGGCTCCACCGCTGTATCGCATCGCCTCGTCTTCCGGCACGATTCACCTCTGAAGAATCACGGACCTCTGCTGCAAAAATTAATCGAAGTCGAGAGTCCTATTATCACCCGGCATGGCATCTTTTCGCACAATTTCTTTGGGTCAGCCGTACAATTTGTTAACCTTCAATGCACCACTGCCGCTTCGCTAACTTTGTCGAGGGGAACAATGACAATGTCACGATACTGCCACGAGAAAACTGAACAAAGGGTGTGCATAAAGAGTAACGGTCTAGCGGTTTGACGATCGACACAGGAGATTTACGAAGATTTTCATCACTTAACACTCAGCCCGGCAAGTTTTTTAAAATCATTTATTTGCATCACTAATAAAACGTCCCAGGTAGCAAAAAGACATCTGGTATGAAAAAGAGATCTAAATGAGATATATATATGTACGCGCGGATGGTAACCGTAAGGTATCCTACATCCAAAAGTTAATTTTTGGATGGGTAGCAACTTTCGGATACCGTCAAGACTGACGCATCAAGCCCATTGATCACTTTCCGATTACTAATTTTTTTCTGCTATTTGAGGTGTCGAACTTGAATTGACTAGCGGTGTTGCAGAAACTTTGTCGAAAAGTACAAAGAGTATAACGCAGTATCTTGGTGTACCGTGTACTCCGAGAAAAATGAAGAAAAGAGATTCATCATCGCTAGTAAAGTATTAACGTGGAGAGCACGTGAAGTGCAAGCAGTGTTTACACGAGCAGGGCCCGGATCCTGAACTCTTTTTGCCAACTTAGTACGATGCTTTACGCTATGGCGAAACGTTGATAATAAGCGCTCAGGATCCCGCCTCTGATCGAAAAGCTGCTCTTCCGTCATCATCATCAGATAAACAGAAAAGATAACTGCCACATCCCGCAAACCGGAAATCGTTCGATTTTGCGTTCACGTTATCACATGTTTCCGGTTCGCAAAAAACGCTACGTTCACTGCAGCTGCTGGCAACTTTCACTTTTACTTCCGCGAGTTTTATCAAGTTTGGGATTCCCGGGTATTGTTCACTGAATAACGATTGTCGCTGCAATCGCTCGCAAGTGAATTCCCTCGTTGCTTCCGACGCTTCTGCGTGTTCGTGTATTCCCGGGGAGTTGAAACTTTGAGCGGACCTTTTTGCGTGCCGGACGGTGTGTTTTAACCCATTTCTGGCCCGCATAGAAAGACATCGAAGGGGTTTTATTCGGAATTGATTTAACAACAGAATGAACTTCGCGAATGGGGCTGGTTTCTCCAGATCGGAAATACTGGCACTCGTGGCTAGACTCGCCCTCGTAACCGCCATGGGATTTTTAAGCATGCGATGGATCGTCAGTCAAATGGATCCAACTATCAAATCTAAGAAGAAAGCCAAGAGAAAGGTTTATAATGATATTCTATCGCATGTACAGACGATTCTCGAGTTATAAACTTCTCACGTTCAGACAATCCTTTGCCTCTGCCGAAGGCTTAACCTCTTCACGCGTCATTTTATGAAAAAGAAAATCCTCGCAGTAGTCATTACACATTAATTTTTTCAGGCTGAGCTACAACTGAGGAAAATGGCCGAAGACAGTCCCCTAGGAGCCCCCATCGATGCGGATCAATTGACAGATTACGAGATGATGATAGCCAGCCATCTCGTCAATCCTAGCGATATCACCGTCTCATGGGAGAACATAGCAGGGCTTGAATCGGTTATACAAGAACTGAAAGAATCGGTCGTTTTGCCTATTCAGAGGAGAGATTTGTTCGAAGACTCTCAGCTAACCCAGGCGCCGAAGGTTTGTTATATCCGTCACTAGCAATCGTCTATTCTGTTGATGTGCATAGACGAATGTTAATTATTGTTTTTTTTTTTTTTGCAGGGAGTACTGTTACACGGACCACCTGGCTGTGGTAAAACTATGATTGCCAAAGCGACGGCTAAAGAGACCAACACTCGTTTCATAAACTTAGATGTGAGCATTCTGACTGACAAATGGTATGGTGAAAGTCAGAAATTAACTGCAGCGGTATTCTCATTGGCTGTTAAACTGCAGCCTTGCATCATCTTTATAGACGAGATTGGTAGGTACAGGGATAATAATAGCAATGGTCATTTGTACACTTTTAACTTCTTGTTCTCATTATTTTTAATGCAGACTCGTTTCTGAGGGCGCGAAATTCAACCGATCACGAAGCAACAGCTATGATGAAGGCACAATTCATGTCTCTGTGGGATGGTTTGATAACGGATCCCGCGTGCACCGTCATCGTTATGGGAGCTACCAACAGGCCCCAGGACTTGGACAGAGCGATACTTCGACGTATGCCCGCGACTTTCCACGTTGGTCTGCCAGTAAGCCTCTTCGCCACACGCGCAATTTTCCGCCGACATTGGAACGTTCTCTGACAAACGATTGTCTTTTCATTTTTTCTTTCAGAGTGAAAAACAACGGGCGCAGGTATTAAAATTGATATTGGAGAACGAACCAGTCGCGGAGGACATCGATATCGTTAAATTGGCCAAGATGACCGAGGGATTCTCGAGTTCGGATGTGCACGAGCTATGCCGAAACGCGTCAGTTTATCGTATCAGGGATTATATTCGAAGTCATACTCAGTGAGTACGCGGTACAATGGATGTAACCGAAAACGCGTGGTGCACCCGAAGTGTCATAATCACGAGAATTTTCTTTTCCAGGACGGCGCCGAACAGGACCGTGAGCATAGACACCGACGAGGAGGAATATCACGACGCTGTACGTCCAATTACGATGGAAGATCTCGTTACGTCGCTCAACAAAATGAGAATGTCGAAAGTTCAAACGGGTAATCCGATGATAAAACTAGAATTGGATTAAATTTATCAAATAGTGAGACTTCAATAATTTACGAGCGAATGAATCTGACGATTTTTTTTTTTTTTTTGAATGCGTAAGCGCGTGTTTTTTTAAAAAGACAACTGGGCCTTGTTGAGTACTTTTACTTTTGTAGTTTGAAGCTTTAAAGTTCCCCTACTATTTTACAATTTAAGCGCGAGCTGTAAATACGTATCATAAATTGCTAATATTATCGATCTCGTGTAAAAAAGAATGTACGGAGCAACTCAGATACCGGAAGTACCGGAACGCGTAATAAATTTATAGGTACATCACAGGATAATGTTGAAACGGTTTGTAATTTATACGAGAGTCCCGATGGACTTGCTATCAATAAAGGAACATCGTGTTAACACTCCCTTATTTTCATTCGAAAAAATGACCCGTCCTTGATATTTCTGTTGCTTCCGCGCGGTTACGTATCGTTAATTGAAGCGAATGGCGTCGCTTTGATACACAGGCAATGACAGTTCGGGTATATCGTTAACCTCCAAATTTTTCAGTGCAGTTCCCTTAGAGAGCCTCCGTCCTTCTGATTTGTTTCTACAAGAATGTTTATTGTTCGCCGGTCGGTCGTGAATTATATTCCGTAGAAGTAAACAGTGAGACAAGGGTCGACTGTAAATTACTCGTACAGAAATTATCGTGGAATTAATCGAGTTAATAATTAACAATGGAGAAGGAGAGGCAAGTGTTGAGTAATACTTTGCAACGTATAACCGTCACAGTTTGACATTGAAAAGGTAAACAGCGATCGAATAACAAATCATGCCGAAATCTTAAATTTGCAGATTTACGATGCTCCTGCTGGAGCCAGGCGAGATATTCTTCGAGGATTACAGTGTTCGTATGCGACTGCAAGATCCTTCCAATCCTGGTGCAAACGAGTGGACAGACGGACGTTTAAAGTTATGCTGCAAGTCTATGGTTTTTGTTAGCAAAGATATAAACCAGCCTCTCATCAAGGTGCAGCTGAGAGAGACCATGAAGGTTGAAAAGTCTACGACAGATGACAGTACATCAGGGTTGGTACTTTCATCCTCGCGAAATTGAGTAAAAACTGCTGATTGTGGGCTTACCGATAATGTGCCTTAACACAGATAATTTGCTTTAACCCTTCACCTATGCAAGTTTCGTGCCAAGGGTGACTACGCAGACCAGGGGCTCCATGACCTTATCAGTCTTCTATTCTATATATAAATTTTGGATAACAAGAGCACACTATATATTGACGATAAAAATATTATTTAGCACAAAAATAATATCGTGAACATTATTCTTCTAAGGATTTTTCTAAATTTTGATATCATCAATATTTTTTGAAATTTTATACCACACACTGTAAGTACTCGCTGAGCGAGGATTCTAGTCGGATCGTCTAGAATCGAGGACCTGGCCCAGCAAGGATATGTGAAGAGTTCATACAAATAATGTGCTTTAATACAGATAATGTGTTGTAACACAGATAATATGCTTTAACACAGATCCAATGTCTTGGCCGTTGACTGCAAACAATACGTTGAGATGCTCAAGGGTAATCGTCTTGAGCCGTACAAGTTTGTTCATCGCAAAGCCTGTTTCTTGTTCAGTTTCAATTACGCCAATGTAGACGATTGTCTTCCACATATCATGCAACTGCTCAGGGCAGCGACTCTCCCAACTGCGGAACAAAATGCTATGGTAACATTAGGATTGAGTTACGTACCATCTGTGAAGATGGATAACGATGCGGCTAGCTGATTTCCAAATATCTTCTGCAGATTACGGCTATAATACATTCCAGACAGTCGAGGGTGTCTTTCGATACCTCTTGGCTGGAAGATCTATACGAGCAGGTAGTTCTCGAAGTTCAAGCCAACAAAATTCGACCTCTTGTTGTCAATCCTGGCAGAGTACTGCTCACCAACAGTAGAATCTATTTTCAACCTTACAACAACATGGATCAGGTGAGTGGGAGAAAGGGTGCACAGAATGATTTATTGACGATACAAGCGCGAGAGGATTCTTATGGTGAAGGGGAGTCTCATGGAGGATGAAATTATTTCAGTATCCGGTACTGAAGATTAATTTGAAAAGCGTGAAAACCGTACTGAAACGCAGATTCCTCTTGAGGCAAGTGGTAAGTGTCTCTGCGGAGGAAAGATCGCATGGGAATTGTGTGGTTGTACAAACTTCGTTTTGCAGGGATTGGAGATCAAGTGGAAACGTCCGCCTGACAATAAGCTCGAGTGTCTCTTCCTGTCGGTTAAAAACCAAGAAGAAAGAGACACCCTTTACACGAACTTAACGAGTCAACCGGCTCTTCGTCTCGACACGATTCCACAGAATCAAATGACAATGCAGTGGCAGAACGGAGCTCTGTCCAACTACGACTATCTTTTGTACATCAACAGGTGATCCGGTGTTTCACGAATTTTGTATTCTCTGAGAATATCTTATGCTCACGGGATTATCGCCAATGCGATTATTAATTCCAGTCTCGCCGATCGAACCTTTCACGATTTGACCCAGTATCCCGTGATGCCTTGGATCATACGAGATTATTCTTCCTCGACGTTGGATCTAAACGATCGTAAAATTTACAGAGATCTCACAAAGCCTATTGGTGCCTTGGAACCCAATCGATTGGAAAGATTAAAGGTAACATTTTAATTTTCATTCTCTACTGATTTGTCTACGAGGCAGCTATTGGCGTTAGCAGAATTAAACGCTCGGGATTTGTCTCAGGAACGGTACGAGGAAATGACGGAAAACAAATTTTTATATGGCTCTCACTACAGCGCTCCGGGATTCGTATTGTTCTATTTAGTAAGAAAATATCCTCAATACATGCTCTGCCTTCAGAACGGCAGATTCGATCATCCCGACAGAATGTTCAACAAGTAAGTGTTCCCGAACGGTCTCTCACTGTCTCCGTTCTTCATTCTGAAATGCATGCACATGAAATATCCATTGCTAGATATCAATTAGAGAAAAAAATGTACTTTTCATCCTGAATCTACAACTACTCTTCATTGCTTTAACGACTCTGCAGAATCGATTTATTGTTATGCTCCTTAACAAGAAAAAACCTAACAGTGTAGCCGACGTGTGGAAAAATGTATTGGTGAATATGTCTGACTTTAAAGAGCTGGTCCCCGAATTTTATGATACGAGCAACGGTGGTGATTTTTTAGTTAATAGTTATGCCATTGATTTTGGATACCGGCATGACGGTTCAAAAATTGGTGACGTACATTTACCACCTTGGGCTTCGGGTAATGTATTATTTACTTATTTACTGAACGCTCAAACGGCACGCTAAATTTGACCGGCTATCAACGTTTCTGATTTAATCCCAGGGCCCGCCGACTTTGTACAAAAATTAAGAGACGCTCTGGAAAGTGACTGGGTATCACAGAATCTTCACCATTGGATCGATTTGATATTTGGATTCAAACAGCGGGGTAGCGAGGCCGAGAAAGCTGACAATGGTGATGACTCGTAGATTAGAGAGTTCAACATAGTACAACCGAGAAATAATGTCACTCGTATTTTTTTCACACATTTCACAGTATTTTTTCACCTGTGTTACGAGGGAGCGGTGGATCTGGACACTATCCAAGACATAAACGATCGTCACGGTCTCGAGGTGCAGATAATGGAGTTTGGACAGATACCCAAGCAGGTTTTTACACTTCCTCATCCAAAACGTTTGATATCAGTGCCGAACCAGATATCGGACGAGAGCCTGCCGGCGTCCCTGCAGTCTACGGCGATCGGTAATAAACGCATTACCCGAGTACGTTCGAAAATTCTGAGTCGATAATTTTTATGCCTTGAATTATTTTGCAGGGAACGAAAGTCTTTCTAGAAGAAAAACCTTACAGCAGTCGACGGTATTTCCATCACACAAGGAGGCAATTTCGAGCGTGTGCTTGATGAACGGAGGCTTGGGTGACGACATTGCTTCCGTGGGACACGACGGTGTACTGAAATTATATTCGGTGATAAGTGGAAAGTCGACGCGAAGTGTATCACTTTCCTCGTTACCCTTGTCTTCTTGTATCTCGTATCAGACATCGACAGGACGCAACATAATCGTCGTGGGTTCCTGGGACAATACGCTGTTAGTAACAATTATTCAATTAAAATACAACGAACTTCTTCTGTGACGGAACTTAACGACTACACCCTTTCAGAATATTTTACGACGTCGAGTTCGGCAGGGTGATCGATACGTTGCACGGACACGAGGACGCCGTCTCTTGCTTGGCTTGGAGCCCTACACGTAAAATCATAATTTCGGGTTCCTGGGATTGCAGCGTCAAAGTTTGGCGAAGTTATCACTCCGGGACGAAGATAAAACCGGCTGAGTGCCTTATCGCTCAATTGGATCACGACTCCAAAGTCACAGCCGTAGATGTGTCCAGGTAAATTCATCGCTGCTTGAATTTATAACCTGGCTCAATATTTTCTGCAACTGTGTGCTGCACTCCGTTAAAATTTGTTCGCAGGAACGAGAGTTTGTTGGTCTCGGGCACCGAAGATGGAGAGCTTTTTTTATGGAACACGGATACGTATGATTTGATGTACACAATCAAAGGTGAGCTGGATTAAAAAAAAAGGTAAACTACCTTTAAAATTCCTACTGTAACGAACCATTTGACCGGTTTTTCTCGTCCAAGGTCATACCGCGAGGGTGAACTCTGCCAGATTTGACCGCGAGTCAAAGAACATAATATCCTGCGCGAGGGACATGACAATAACAGTGTTCGATGTTCAGACGAGTACTCGGATATACAGTACATCGCTAGACGACGAGCCAATGATTCTCAATTGGAACGGCACGATATTGCTCGTCGGGGACACTCGGGGGAATCTTAGTTTATGGGATTCGCAGGGTGCTGTCTTCCTATCCACTTTGCATTGCCACGAAGGTAATTTTTTGCGCTACAATTGTCACAAAGGCCACAAGTTACGAACTGAATGTTCTAGGTACGCTTACGACAATTATCTCGACCGTCGACCAGAAGAGAGTAATCACCGGTGGGGTCGATAAGAAAATTATCGTTTGGAACTGCCAATGATAACGGGCCGTTCGTATATCCGTGTTGGAACTGGAGAATATATAAGTAACAAAAGGGTATACAAATGAATTACCGTAGCTGTAAGACTACTCGAAATGTAGCGACGACTTTTACATCGTCGACAAAATTGATCAGTATAATATCGTGTCCCGAAAATAGTGAGAAAGAATATCCTATTGTTTTTAATAAACGAAATATGTTGATTACTAATGCTCATAAGAACCTTCACTTCACCCATAACGCAACTGAGAAGAATTCAAGGCATCGGCTCTATTTATGTGAATTTTATTATTTTACATCTTACATTAACCATTCACACATTTACAACTTTGTACAGTTACCCTTCAAAAACTCTTGAACTTTTTCAATTGTTCGTACGTAATGAAGAATATTATATTCCACGGTCCCATCCTTAAGAAGGTCGGCACGAAACCCTTGTATAGCGCGAAGAATCCCTCATTTTTAATCGTCTACGAATATCGCAGGAGTTTGAGCATCGGTACCACATTACGCGTAGAGTAACAAAATTAACTGGTGTTATTACTTACTCTGACGAAGCAATCTACGCTGCCGTTATAAATGTGAGGGTCAACCACACCGTTGCCCGTGCGGACTCTTCTTTGATTCATCAGTCGTGTCTGAAAAGTACAACGATATAAATCATTAGTTCATTATCGTCGAAACGATGATATGGTTTACATATTTTGACAACCTACTCGAACAACGTCGATCGGGGTCGAAGCTACGGCACTCCCCATACTGGCGACAAAACTCGAGCTGCAATGGAAAAATTTATACAGCAACGTTCCGGAAAGAATTCCATGAGCCGCTTAGCCGTGATGCCGGTTTCTCGTATACGTAAAGAAATTTTTTTTGCGGATAAACAAAACACCGTCACAGCACTTATGACCGATCGGACCACTAACCCTTATCCAGGCACCACCAATTTACGTGATACGTCTATTAACTGTAAAATCGATAGAATTCGCTAATCGCAATGAATCCATTTAAATAAATAATAGCCCAAAAATAAAAAAGACGCTAGCTGTAAAAACAAGTGCATGCAAACGAAGGTGTCACAAATAAACTTTGTTCGGAGATCGAACATTATTCGTCGAGACAATATAGATTGTTTGCTCTTAGTCAAAAGATGCATTGAGAGGCATCGTTAGAGACAACGTAGAAATGGCGAAATTCGATAAATTAACAACAACAAAAAATGCTAACCGAAGGACGGTACTACGAAGCAGATGAAGAGGTAAATTCATCTGGAGAACGATTCTTTAAGATTCATTTTGCGATATAGAAACGAGGGAGGATCGGACACTGCTTCTATGTCGTGATATTGCGGTCATCTCAACCTCCGTGTAATCTGTACGTGCCCGTGTGCACAACATTGTCAATGAACCTGTAAAGAAAATTACACTTTAGGACAATAATTCTATTGCCGCCTGCCAGTGTACAAATTCTATTTCGCAGCTTCTCCCGTCCAAAATAAGGCTAGTGTTCTTTTTTCTCTCGAGTGTGTAACTTTGACAATTGTTAAGCAATAAGCATTTACACCAGATGGCGCATAGTTGATTTAAAAAAGGGTGCAAAGAAAATGAAACGATTTGTTCACGTGCATTAACAGAGATGCTTTGAGAATTGAAAGCTACACATAAACAATACTCCAAATAAAGCCGATGCATCGTTGTTATTTGCATAGCATTATTGATAAAACCAGCATAGATAAAGAATTGCCCGGATAAGGGTTGATCCATTGAGACCTAGAGAACGCGTTCTTTACAATATATATGTCTATGTATATATATGCACGACTAGAGTTGAAAATTGATGCTGTTTCTCCTGAAATAACACGATACGTTATGATTTAAAAATCCCGGCATCAAAGAGCATACGATGTATCGATGATCAATAGTTCAGTAAATATATATATATATATATATATATATATACGGCCGCTATCGAACGGCCGCTAAAACGAATCGGGTAGATGAACCCATGCAAATTTGTATAAAGCTTCATATTATATTGTCACTGTTATGTACATAATAATTAATATATTGTGCAACTCACAGAAAGTGATTAGTTACGCTGTCACCGACTAAGCGCTTTAGCCTGTTCTTGGTGAAGTCGTATATCGGCAGCTCCACCGCCGCGATCACCGCGGCCCTTTGGGCGGTCGGTCCAACACCCTGTATTGAATTACAAATACATATGTCCATAATAAGCCTCCGTATACGATGTAAATAAATTAGTTCTCCCTTGTTGAACTACATTTAGCGTTAGCCGTATAATAGGATTAAAAAGATTCCTTGGGTGTCTGAAATAAATAATGCTTTACCCTCCACAAGCCGCGTACACCCTCATGTTGATAAACATCTCGGAAGCACCCGATTAAAGACAGGTTCCCCTCGACACCAGTGACTTGCATTCGAACTTTCACCACGTCAGTCGGATTAGCGATTGCGCTCGATATAGCTCCTGCTACCGCTGCACACACAACATTTATAAGCACTAAATCATCAGTCCCCCACCTTTCAGTGGCCACTCGCTTAAGTGAGTAGTATGTGCCAAATTTTATTGTTCCATATGTAGCCTGCCTCAGTATTGCCGAGCTGATCCTGTCGTAAATAAGGAAAACAAAAAAAATGTCTGGTGAAATTCAAGCTCTTCCAGCTCAGGCTACGTCACAAAAAAATTCATAAAAAATCAAATTAAAACTAAGTTGAACTTTTGCACTAGATGCTTCTATGTCTACGGTGCTCCTACAGCAAGAGTGCTAGGCAATCAATGTCTACAGGAAAAACTTACTTTGGTGCTAAAGTCATACAGGGAAGAGATGCAGGAACGGAGCAGAAATTCAAACAGCCATAACGAAGCTACCAACATTACGGGATTCCCATATCCTGTCTGTTATATTATTTTTTTTTAAATATATATCTCAAGCTATATTTGGAATCAGTGGAACAAGGTTGCGGCCCTTCACAGCAATAAAACAAACAAATTTGTAAATGATAGAAAAATGATTTGTGGTTTTAAAGCAGTGTCTGTTTATAGCTTAGATGTGCTTAGATGTGATTTTTCTTACATGAAATTCTCAATGTGCAGAGTTTATTGTGAAGGACATTGTCCGATACATTAGTGAATTATGCTTACCCACAGTACAGCGATTTGAAACCCTCTTGTTTTGATATTTGGACTAGAGCGTCGGTCATACCAGAGTATCGTAGAGACGCATATTTCTTGTCAAACTTTTGACCTTGAACTTGCAACCGAGTTTTCGTTGTGTCGAGAGGGAAGGTACCTGCAACAAAAAACAACTCGTGCATGTCAAGAATATTCCTATGATTATTGATTTTTTTTATTTCTCTGATTACCTAATTCCGCGATTATTGAAGCTAGCCCTCCGTATACAAAAGGAGACCAATCCATCGAGTTACTATGTCCCATTACCATCGAAAGTCACCGACTTTTCTGCATAGAAATACGCAAATACAAATATAATGCGGAGGTTAGACGCACGCAAAACAATTGTGCATAAACTATTAGTCTTGTGATTGCCAACTTCTCATTGACACATCTATAATAAACACTCCGAGTGTCGATGATAATTCTTCGATACCTTTGACTTTTAATCTCTTGTACGTCACTCTTAATCCTTTTTGCAATGTGATAATGTTAATTTATGTGACGCAAAAAAAACAACGTAGGCTCCTCACGTTCGCGCAATCTACGCCGCCACGATGAAAATTGGCGCCGATCGTTGTTCGCGATTCGAGAAGCATCCGAGAGAACCCGCTATCGACCCAAGTTGCACCGACGAATGAAAAACCGAAACTTTCCGCTGTCGCCATCGCCGATTGATACTTTCGCTTTTCATTTTCACTTTCGTCCCGTCGCCCCTCTCTTGTCGACTGTTTATGTATATACAGATATTTAACGTCATACTACCTAATAACCTACTTCCAACAGCTGATTGAGAACAGAGGACGTTTGGAGTAATTAAGAATAGTAAAAGTGCCCGGTCCCGTCTAATTAAGGGCATGTGACACACACGTATCGATGCTCCGATGGTAACAAATCACTTTCCCTATTTTCGCCGTGATGGTTGATGCTTCGACCAAAATCAAATTAGGTTTTTGTAGTCAATAGATATAAGTATGAAAACCTAATTTGCTTTTGCTCGTCGTATCAATCTTTTTGGAGAAAACAGGGAAGGCGATTGGTTACCGACTGAGTCTGGAACACGGGATATACCGTTATTGGCATTCGCAGTGAAGTGAGAGAGACACCACGAGAGTGTTTCGTATGGTGTTAAGGTGATGTGGAATAATCTGTCGCACACTTACCCCGCAGACCCGTGAAGAAAAAGAAGATTGTGTTTTCCTGTGTTTGCCGATTCTCTAGGGAAAGACTTCTTTTTCGTCGGCGGACTGCGGTCTCAAAACGGCATTCAGTACAATTTTTGTTACCGGTGGCGGTATTTCATATCACCTTAAGATAAGAAGGGTTTAAAAAAAAGAGTAGCACAGCTCTCCACCAGGGGACGAGCCATACTGGTAAAAAGGAAAGAACAAAGCGGGTTCCTACTGTATGTTCAAAATCGTGCGTGGTTTAACCTTTTAACAACAATTAATTTGTTACGGATCGTCGATTGTTATCGCGAACGGCTATCAACGGTACAAAATAATTATTGGCAACAATGACTGCCAGGGAAGCAAATAAAATGAAGCTGTCGAAAAGTATATTGGAAATGAAGGTAAACATGAGAGGTTAGAATGTTGTATTCGTATTCGTAACTACGTTGCATTGAGATTTATTAATTAATGGGCCCGTAACTGTATTTTAGTTCATGAAAAGAACGAAGGAA
This sequence comes from Stenichneumon culpator, assembly GCA_964017025.1. NCBI lineage: Eukaryota > Metazoa > Arthropoda > Insecta > Hymenoptera > Ichneumonidae > Stenichneumon > Stenichneumon culpator. Next base: position 8,948,006 of record OZ024779.1, on the reverse strand, counting down.
AAAGTGGAGAAGCAACTATATCAGGAAGAGGGCGAGGAGTATTTTGGAAATCAACTGACGACTCGCATGAAAAACGCGTCGTAAGACAATATGATTTTCCTTGTACTTCAAACAGGTCTCTGCGAGCAAGCATTATTCTAAATTTGTTTACATTGCAGGGGAAGATTCATCATTGAACCGAGCTATGTTTTCTGCGAACAATTGCGAGATGGAAGAGTGAGTTATCAAGGAATGAACCCTGAAATAGAAAGGCTCATGGAATTGGAACAGAATGCAAAGCTCTCTAAGGCGGAGCCGAAGCGAGAGGCAGATGTGTCAGATGAGCAAATGGCAAAACGCTGGAAGTCCTCCAATGTAACTACTATGGGGAATAAATTCAAAACGAAACGACAGAGGGGCCAAGAATCTCATCAGAACATAGTTTTACAGGATGAACCAACGGGGAGAAAGACTAAGTTTCTAAAACCCCAGGATTAGAAAAGTTTTAGTTAATAGTCGAGTAACTAAGCAAGGCAACATTGTCTTATACCAAATCATGCCACCTCTATTTTGAAATATATGTGTACATTTTTTTAATGACAGATTATAAATCGTTTGATTTAATTTACTAAATTCAAAAAATCTTCATTCTCAAATTCATAATTCCCCCGAAATGTTTTATCCTCTTTTTCTAGTTACTTTATTTATAGCTACGAAATTATCCGTTATATTTACATGTAAGTGAATGCGTCAGTCTAAACACGATAAAAGGCATTATGAATTCTCGGTAACATTAAAATACGGAGAGTTTCGCTTTGTCTTTGCGTTGATTCTGTTCGGCGGCGATGTGCCTCTGAGTTGAGCGTAGACCCGCGATTTCGTTCTGCTTCTCATTGTACTGCATCGCGATATTGTTGTAAGGCACACTGCCTTTTGGGTGTCGCACGAGGGAATCCATGAGTTTCGACGATTCTTTCTCAAGCCTCGTTATGTTTTCGCCCACTTGAAAACTGGCCACGTTCAGACCTCGATTCGTTTCGGTTTTGAAGCTACTCTTGTTTTTCGATGTGCCTGGCTCACTGTCGTCCACAGCTGTAAACGGAATTCATAAGCGTCAATGAAACGGTATCTCATACTCACACGAAAAAACGTAAGTATTACTGTAAAAGACAAATGCACCAACGTTTGTCTCCCAAAGTCGTGTTGATAAAATTAAAAACGTTGTTCTTCTCCCGAGCTTTTTCACGCTGATATTCTTTCTCCCGTTGCTGCTCCATCTTTTGTCGTTGCTTTCTCATCTTCCGCTCGGCGGAGAAGAGATCTTTGTCGCCACCCGCGTGCTCGCGCAATTCCATGCAGTGGTCTAACGGTCAAAATCACTGTTAAACAATTGAAGGACTCGATCGATGATAAAGATATTTTTGTTAGATTTTACCTAAAGATTTTCCAGCTGGCAGTACAGTAGCTTCGACCGGATCTATTCTACCATCGGCTCTTTTGCCAAGCCCGGTACCCAGCACGTATCCCATTTGAGTCATCAATTTGCTACCTATACCTCGAGTATGTTCTTCCCACCTTCCCAAAGGCTCACTACTGTTCAGTGTCAACAGTGACTTGTGTATTAAAACTTGCTCTTGGCTCTCTGCTGCCTCGTTGTAGTCGCTGTCGTCTGACGAATCGGACATCTCTAAATCTACGTCCTCTGTAAAAAATAAAAATAAATTGTATTGTATCAATAAGTTTCGCTCTTGCAGAATATTAAAAAATAATAGAACAATCTTCTAACCGAGCGGTAGGAGATCTTGCACTGCAGTTTCCACGATGTTACCGCTCGCCTCGAATTTAATTCGATAATCGTCGCCCTCCTTCTCCGGAAGTTTGAGAATAACGCATCTGTGCCACAAATTATTCTTCTGCTTCGCGAGAACTCTGCTACCCATTTTTAGAGACGAAAAATCGGGTTCTCTGTACTCTTGGAGGCTGGAAAGCGCAACTACTTCTCCGTGAGAGTAGTGACACTGTTCGTCGGAAAATTTGCACGCTCCGTCGAGATAATAAGGACAGGGAAGCATTTCTTTGTGCGTTGGATTGACAAAGAGCACTCTGACCTGCATAAACAGTAAACAATTCGTATTTAATAATGTACCACCTGATAACAATCATTCAGTGGCATAATCGACTTATTAAGTTGCTTGACTCAATCAATGTCCACAATTCACCTTGATACAATCATTAACCTTTTTTTTTTTTTACGTATTATATCATCACCATTTATAAAGTGCAATAAATGGTGGGATAAAAAGAACTTTTTTTTTTTTAAGATATCATTGTTGTATCTCAACAACCTTAGCGGCGGACAATTTACCTTTATGTCATTAATACTGGTGATGGGTCCCTCGTCATCCCTATGTATAGAAGACACCATAGCGTTATGATAGCCGGTGCCACCCCAACTGCTACCGTGGGGAGCCCGGCATTTCATACCCTCTAGGGCTTTCAGCTCTTCCTACAATTCGAACTTGCACCGTATAAACGTATCTTGTCAATGCCCTTATCGAAATATTATCTTACTGACTTCTATGTCGCTGGAGGCCTCTGCTTTTGCATTTTGTTCTGTGCTCTTTGAATCCTCAGAGGCCTGCTCCAGTTCTGCCTACAAATTGGAACGATTACAAGATTGTATAATAATAATCATAGTCGTACAAAGATGTTGCCAGACAAGTCTTACCTTGAACATGGCATATTCTTTCGCCATTGGATCTTCATCATCATCATCATCGGACAGTCCATCAGGAGCATCTTCCTTGCTAGACCTTGCTCCTTTGGCACTTTCCAAGCTCTCACGAGTCAGGGTAATGAGCTCTTCCATGTCAGACCGGAGACTGAGCAAATTGTCCCTTTCGGGACCTTTGGCAGTCGCTGACAAAGCCAATTGCACTTGGGACAACTGGATTTTCGTTAATACGTTGATTAACAATTAGGTTAACGATAAATTTACGATTATAGATGAGGTGAAAGTTGAAATTACTTAAATAAAACATACCTGCTGTTCATATTGTTCAATTGAATGCTCTAAACTTCGAACGTCTGTCATCGTATCACTGACAGAAAGCTTGATCTGCGTCAATGAAATATGTTTTTATTCATTTCTTGTGTCGACACTGAGCGCGGACCTTTTCGTTTATGTTCGTTTGACCGCATGCACGATTGCGTCCCCTCGCGGCTCTCGCGAGCGGCCAAAAGTTCCCAGAAATTCGCTTGAGAACTCTCGGATCGAACACTTGTACAACACCAAAACACTTCAGCAGAGTTGCGACAGATCGTTGCACTGTTTTTTTTTTTTCTTGTATAAATCGCATATCTAATATTTATGTTACTATTTAATTTTAAATGGATTTCAATGCTTAAAAGTCATCAAAAATCGTTGATTAAGCCCTGTTAATTTGGGAAGGACGTGAATGTTCGCAAAATTGCGTGACTGCAAATGCAGCACCCTTCAAACTATTTTTCATCAATCGTACAATCAATATTTATGAGGCTTAGAAGCGGAGGAAAATTTGAGAAATTTTTTAAAGTATAGTCAGCAGCGCATCACCATAGAAGTGGAGACCGCAAGGGGGCGTACAGTTTATCCCAGCACGTTCAGTTATTGCGAACTCGACAGTGTTCGGCCTTCGCAGTAGAAAATCGCGTTAGAATGTAACATAAAATAGACTGATAATAGACTGGGACTAATTTTTAATCGTCTGCTTCAGCGGCCACTGACTGTGGCTGTTCCCGACGAGACACATGCAACATGCCCTCTGAAGGCTGTAGCCAAAAGGAAAAGAAGAGGACAAAGCGAGCAGTCAGCTGCGAGCCCTCCTGCTGAAACGCTCACAGATCCCAATTTCGTAGAACGAAAGACTTCTAAAAAATATAACCGAAGGAGTAACCCAAAGATAATCAAAAGCTGGCGCCCGTCGTATTTTCACGAAGCTCCAGGTCGATTTCGGATATCCTGATCAGTGCCACCCGAGTGAAATTTTTTTTAGTACTCGCTTGAGAAGATTCGCTTCTCAAATCTCCTCACACAATTCCAACACAATGATTATGGAGTGTGTCATATGCTACGAACATCTACAATCGTCCGAAGCTACTTACAACACGCCATGCGGTCATGTATTTCACCACCCGTGCCTCACGAAGTGGTTCGAGAGGTGATATATCAACAATACAATGCTACGACAATACCATTTCTTTTTAATAATCGTTCGTTAGTTGGATGTTCTGTTTTCTACGATTATAGTCCTTCGGAATGTGTAGTAGAGACAGCAGAGCCAAACTGGGCGACTAAATTCTCGTCTTTCTCACTTCATCTAGGATCCTAGCTTGTTTTTTTTTCTATGGTACATGCCACAGCATTTGTTTTGTACTTAACACTACCTGTGGTTATAACATATTCACAGGTATTATTGAAAGTAGATAATGCTGAATCCGGTAGATAACTTGCATGGAATTTTGTCTAATGCATAACCAAAATTTTACTAGATGGGTAAACAGTTAAGGGTTGAAGTCACCATTTAATTTAATGCGCAGGAGATAGGAATTCCATGGATTGGCGCCAATCTATAAGAACAGAGATGTTCGTCCCTGGTGAAAATGTTGTTTATTTGACGATGCATCTTGGATCTGGAGTTGTACAGACACAGAAAATTAACTTTATACAGTTTGTTTTTCCATCGTAGACGAGGTTCTTTCTTCAGAGGATCTTTCTATTACCTAATCTGTATCTGTATCTGTAAAAAAACTCTTGCTGCTTGAACCCATACATGTTGTACGACTAGCACAACAGTAAATGTTATTGTCTATAAATTACTCGCGTCCATCTAAATAGATAATATTGTATTTAACACAGGTCAAAGACATGTCCAGAGTGCAGGGAAAAAGTATCAGAAGCAGCCATCCGTCGGATCTATTTGCACTTTTCCTCTGACAATGCGGACGACGTATCGGCCGCTCTGCAGACAGAAATTGCCGGCTTGAATCACGAGCTGCTAATCAAAGAACTCGAGATAATCGAGAGCAATTCGAACAACACAAAACTTTCTGCTTTGCTGAAAGTAAAAGAGAGCGAACTTGGCAAATTAGAAGCTGCCTACTGGATCGCTCAAGAGGACAATACCGTTTGGAAAAATACCGTTGAGACTCAGAGGAAAGAGATTGATGCTGTTAAAGGAGATGTTGCTCGGCTTACAAAAGAACGAGATGAGTTGATAGAGTAAGCCACTGAATAAGAGACTGGGGAATTTTGTTAATGATCTTGCCTCACTCTCTTTTGTACTCAAATTGGGAATTTTTTTGTTTTTCAAGATCTTCAAAAGTTCACTGGGAGGAAATATCCAGAATGTTTCACGGCATAAAAGATCACGGCACGCTCGTAGAAATGATTTCCGTTATGAAGAGGTACAGTTTAATTTTTATTATTGGCAACAAAAAAAAAATTGATTTATTGTTGAAATATTCTATGTTTAGCGAATTGGCAACGTGCACGAGTACACGCTGGGACTTGCAAAGAACTGTGATGAAGTTGCAGCAGCAAATTGAAGATTCGCCGGACGCTCGAATGTTTATCACAACAGAACGTGCGAAAGCGAGGTTCGTCGGTTTTATCGCTATTGAAAATGCTTGATAGAGCAAGAATAGAGATTGAGCAAGAATCTGCAATAACTCATTGTGAAATTTATAGACAAATGGAGGACAATCTGGCAACTTTGGAGATCGAAAAAATCGGTTTACAGAAAAGAATAGATGATCTGGAAGCGAGGCTGATCAACGATGGAACGTCGGGAAATATTTCCCGACGGTCGATCGAGCAAGTCGACGAGTATATTTCAATTCCTACGAAAAAGCTAAAGACCACGACGGATGGTGTGAACGGAAATGCTGGCGCTTCCGCTGAGCCGATCGACGTCATAGATCTTACCAAAGAAATCATACAGCCGGTAATAGATCTCACCGATACAGATTCGGTAGAGCCTATCATAGATGAGATAGACGTAAGCTGGCCTCTCGCAAGTTGACCGACTACAATAATCGAAGCAAAGTCCACAGTGACTTTTGTTACGTGAAAATTGCAATATATTTACAGTTCTATTGATATTTGAAAAGGCGTGGATGCAGAAGATATACGAAAATTAATCGGCGATAAAGAAGCGTCGGAGATTATTTTTTTGAAATCTGAAGTAATCTGAAGTTGTTAGATGGCTTAGATTGGAGTATCGGAAAGGCCTTATCTATCATCAATGAAATGTTTACGAATAGCTTTTTATATTTATTTGAATAATCAAATGTTTTGTACGAGGAGATGAGAGAAGGAAAATTCGCGATAGTTTTCTCCGGAGATTTGCCTTCCTCGGAGATTTCTCCACCATGTGCCAACGCGTGTGTCTCACGTACCGTCACATCGTCACTACGTCTCTCGATACGCACAGAATAAATGCAGTGGAGGACATGACGAGGAGGGTTTACTCTGCTGTACTTGGGTCTTTTCGCGATCAAAAAAATGAAACGCAAAAACCCCGCCAATAAGACGCAACCGCGCGTTTAAACTAAGTTAGATTAAACGGGGTTTAGTAAATCGCCGACAATATACGGTGATGAGACCGAAACTCGAGACAAACCGCAAATTAACTTTCTGTGTAAATAATTGATTACGAGAAGATGGAAAAAAAAAGAAATGGCGTGAATTCGTGATCACGGGACCTCAAAAACAGTACCTGCGATTACAATAAGATGAGATGAAACCGATCCTGAATTTCAGTCACAACATTTATATATCGATCGAATGACAGTGTATATTAGTTATTAAGGTTGAACACATGTTTCAATGTACGGGCATGAAATATTAAAAATACATTGGAACCGCAAATAGACTGAAGTACAATAAATGATTTTCTTTCTGCATAAAAGTGTCTCACGGAACATTGATAATTGAAAAATGTATCGATGTACGGTCGATAAGTATGCGTCCCAATAGTTGAGCCGGTCTCCACTTCGGCGGTGCTGTATACGAACAAAGAGTCCTTATTCGTCGATGATGTGATCGGATCTATCTCGGACTGTCTCTGACGAGCGAATAAAAACACGGCTCTGTTGTATCACCATCGAGTCCATTTAATTCGACCTACGATCACAACACTAATTCTACGAAAATCGGTTGGAAAGAAACATTAATCAAGTTGGACGAGCCCACAGCACGGAATTCGTCATTCACGAGATGAATATTGAATGTGTTATAGGCTTGGAGAATCTCCAAGTAACGGAGGATATTGATAGTACGCCATGCGGTCATGTTTTTCATTCTCCACGAATCTCCCACTGGTTCGAAAGGTGAGCGAAGCTTTTTGATGTTGTACATTGTATTGGTTTCAAAACAATCAAGTAAATAGAAAAAATAATTTTAAAAAACAACACGCATTAAGTCGTCCCTCGGTACGATCGACGGTGTATGATTGACTGTCTATCGAGTTATAACCTTATAAACCCGTTGGGCCCGCGTTTATTTACGACCAAAAAAAGACCATTTTTCTCACGTATTTTTCATTCTAGTTCTCACATAAGACATATTACACATTAACTTCTTAAGTTATTTCTTATGTTACTGTATGTATCAGGATGAAAAAATCACTATTTGTTTACACCTGATTATATGTTACTTGAAGTACCCATGACAATATTTATATTTAAAAATATTTAAAATCCAGCTCTATTTGTAATCAAAATTTGACATCATTGATACATTTCTTTTAACTAATGTACTTTCTTGAAGTAAGAGAGAAGGGATCAAAGTATGATTTATTGTTTACCCTCTATCGCCAGACTCGCATATTCCCTTACCGATGGCTGGTTACAAATTCTTAAAAATTATTGTTGTAAATATAGGTATTTCACGTGTCCCGAGTGTAGAAAAGAAGTTCCAGGCACGAAGCTTGCAAGAATATTCTTCAACTTTGTCAATGAGAAAACTAACACGGAAGAATTCACATTCACACTGGAGTCGGAAATCAAGAGCCTCAGACACCAGCTGATGGTCAAAGATGAATCAATTGAGCAAGGCATCATGAGGGAACAAGATCTGCTTGAGAGGATTGATCAAATACAGGAAGAACTAGTCTTTATCATAACAAATATGAAAGGCAATCTAGCAAAGCTTGTGCCATAGTCCAGGAACTCTTAAACGCAAGTTAGCTTCTGGTTTTAGTATGAATTTTCAATATTTGAAGTTTACTGAGGTTGATATACGTCTCTGCTTTTTAGTTTCAGGGCACAGCGCGCACCAGATTCAACACATCGATTATCTGTTGAATAGATAAATAGTGCAACAAAGTTTGTGATCTAAAAGCCTGACCAGGGTTAAAAGAGAACAAAAACGTCGAATAAGGACGTTTATGTGCGTTACATATCGCTGCCATAATCGATATAGCTTAAATTTCGCGCTGGCCACATACGCGTATTCGTGACAACGTGGCGCCTCAACCTGTGATGACGATAAACTGAAACGGGGCTCTTTTCTAAAAACATAATAAGTTTATTACTAGATACGTTTAAACTTTATTTAAAATATAAGAGTTATTAAAAAAATCTTTCATCCGAATGCGATCTTCGCTATTTTATCTTTCAAACGGACGTTTCAACCATTTTGTAAGAAATCTCGCGGTAAACTCTCTTTACCTTATTCCTTCAGCCCTTTTCAAATTGCATTTCAGTAGTCAAACCGCTCCGTTTTATAATCGTAGTTATTCAAAAATAAGATTTGATAACCCTACGACTCGGAAGTCGTAGATTTTTGACAGATTGAATAGCGCGCTTATTTTTATTTTTTACCGAATGTTGATAAAGCAGTGATTGACTCTTACAGTTTACACGAGAATATTGAGCGAATATTGCAATTGAAATTTAAATAATCTCCAGAAACCCCTCGAGGAAGGGTGAAATAAAACATAAAAAATTCAACGAATTGAACATAAAATAAATAAAAAATTACTCAATATTTGCCGTAGGGAAAGAATGATTTAAAATTTGCGTGGTATTAAATTTAGCACAGGCCTCGGTAGCGCAGTAGGCAGCGCGTAAGTCTCATAATCTTAAGGTCGTGAGTTCGATCCTCACCCGGGGCATTATTTTTGCCAATTTTGGCCAAAACAATGATACTCCGAACGGCGACGAGCAAAAAAAAAATTTATTTCGTAGGAATGGAGCGAAGAAAAACTTTTGTGGCTTCTTCGTCTTCGAGACAAAAATTCCAGAACGTCAGTATTAAGGGTGAGTTATGTAAATGGATTCTCAGTAGTCGAGTAACTTCGAGTCAGAAATTCCCGTTGATATCCACAGCGTCAAAGTTAAAACGAGTTTTGAATTGTTCCTGGACTGGCCCTTTAGGGATCCAACAATTTGCAAGCAAACAGGCCATTGAGTATACAGAAAGCCGAGGGCGATTGTCAGTCTTTGAAACAACACCCCCAACATTCACCACCCCCTATGAAATGATAAGCAACATCTCTTCGATTCAATTGCTACCAATTTCTCCTCTGTTCGCAGAGCATCAGTTACAATCATCGCAACTAATTTCCTTTTATATTCCGACAGGCAAAGCAACGATGAAGTTCCGAGAGATGCTCCGAAGCGGGGGATACTGGAAAAATCATTCGTGCAAAAGTTCGACCTCGCTTATTGCACCACCGATAGACGTTACTTCATCGCTCTCATTCAACGTGATCCATTCGTTCGACACTCGAGCACAAACTTACACACGTGTGGGAGTAAAATGCACGGAGCTCGATTCTCGGTTATTCGAGGTAAAGAGAGTAGATATGATAGGTACGATAGTGTGTAATGCAAAGCTTTAATACACATACACTTATTCGTGCATAATAGCGCGGTGTATATGCGTGTAAGGGATGAGGCGGCGTTATTCGTTGATCCAAGCCGCATTCAGAGCATCAGCTATCGCTATGAAAAGGCGTTCCGCATTCTGAATATATTCCAATTAAAAAGTCGGAGCTTCGTTACACTCGCCCCTTTGCTCCTCTCCGCCCTGTTTTCTCATTTCTGGGATGTTTTCATATCTATATATTCTCCCATTTCTACCTCTCTCACTCTCCCTCCCGTAATTCTCTTCTGTATAAGCATGCTGAGCGCTTCGCACCGTAGCACCGACCCGCGTTATAATCCCCAAACATCTCCCTTTACTTCTGGCTCTTTACTCCTTCCTCTTTGCCCTCCGGCAGTACCATCCCGTTCAGACTTGTGTATAACATCTCTTTCCCTTATCCCTACACTTTCTTCTCTTCTTCTTACGCTTCATATCTCACCGTTCCACTGTTTCCTCTCAGCAATTACTACCGGCTTTTCTAAGGAATTTCAAGCGTCCATCAGTTTCTTTTTAAGCCAACGTCTCGGATGCAATATTCTAATGTTCATACTTTTTTCTTCTTTTAATAATGCTTTCTACATGTTCATTGTAATTATTACGGGAAATAATCATTTTTTTTTGTTCAGAGCCACAAAAACGCAAAGAGGAAGGGGTTATATTATAGAACGTCCATTATCCCAATCAATTGGGACCGGATCTTGGGATAATCGAGATTCTACTGTACAGGAAGCTCCGAAAGTGTTAAAGAATTGGAATCATTGTTTGAACAATCCTGGATGCGGCATAGATGGTCGAGATGGATATAACGATGTGAATTTTTCCTTTCTTTTGGAGTGGCTCGTTTCATCCGGAACCGTGGCATCGAGGCCGGCCGCAACTTTTCTGGCAAGCGGAGCTTCCGTTCTCGAGAGAAATTGGGAAAACTGGTAAGGACGATCACGTTCCGCCCGGAGAATTCCTACGGTGCAAAAGTGTGTTCGGCGACAAGATGCGTATATGTATATGTGGGAATACCACGTGCAGTGCGACGGAGTGGTTTAAGCTCGCTCAGCCGGTCCGAAAATATAAGATGCGCGTGCCCAAGTGCCAACAGCGACTTACGCACGTATGCACGCGAATTACAGGGAGATTGAGGGAGAGAAAGAGAAAAAGGAAGCCAACGTACGCGCGCCAGCATGTGGTCACAATAATGTACACGCGTCGCTGAAGAGCATATGTATGCGAAACCACTTGAGTCTTGCGTTCCCCTCCGATACTTCGGTTCATTGGGATCGTGCCTACTGTGATTTTAACTTCTCAGAGTCAGTTTCGCCCTTACGGCTAAAGCCCACTTGTTCTCACCCTTGGAATATTCAGCGAACCCGAAAACGGGGAAAACAAGGGACGGGCGAATGATGCGAAAACACTGAACGTCGTAAATAATACCCCATCAGCGGCAAATGCTCGACTAGATTTGAAGAACTAAAGAAGGAATTAAGGACGTAAAACTATCGTGTACTATACGGAAGTGTTTTGCGCCGCCTCATTTGGGAAAATGTTATTTTACATTATGTACTCCGAACTTTTATTACAGCCGTATTAGAAGTTTGGAGATGAATCAAAACCTATGATTTTTACGCAAGGAAACATTTGGGTAAGAGAAATCCAATTAGAGCTCCAATTCACATACGCAGCTATTTCTCTATCGAATGGAATCGATTCAAAAAATGCAAACGATACAAAGAGTTGCGTGGATTGAATTCCGTCCAATTGGGCAACTCGTGCCCATTTCGGCCACTGCGAAGCACCACTCGAAATTGTATCCGTTTCGGCCAATTAGCTTTTTTGTAAGCTTGACCGATCGTACATATCGGCTTTCGGACGCGTGGCGCCTAATTCGGAGTGGCCACATGATCGCCCATTCACGCACAATAAATCCTTCACCAGTTGCGTCGATTAGCCACGCGTTTACACGCTGCAATATATTTTTCCAATTCATATACCCTTTATAGTAACTGAATTATCTACAATTATTTAATTGCGAATCTTGCGAGTTGCGAAAAGTTATTTTCAAGCTACTTTTGAATAACAATATGAAATAATCGATGGATAGACATTGCACGTTTCTATAATAATAATAATAATGATATCAAATAATAATAATACTAATAAAGGCAATCCAATGATAAATATATGAGAAAATTTGTCTAGTGATTAGTTGCTAAACAGCTAAATTAATTGCAATTTGTGACTAAGACATTGCGCCTAATCCTTAACGTTTTTTTTAAATCACGAGTGTAATTCATGTGTCGTTCCTTAATATCTTCGCAAAACCTGCGACCAGATATCTCTACCATATTTCTTGTTTTTTAAAATCGTAATTACAATATTTACAAAACTTTACTTCTGTCCGTTTTTTTATAGCATTCACTTGGTGATGTGGCATCCGCAGTTCACCAGGGTGCAACGATCATCGAATCGTGCACGAGGGCTGGGTTAGAGCGGACAACCGTGAACGTACGTGACGTTGCGAAAGAGTGCGGCGGCGGTCGAGAGGAAGGCAGCAGTCGATGCCGAGGAGGGCGCCGGGGGCTGCGGCGGTGGCGGAGGATGCGTCGACGTCGGTGTCTGGGTGTACGCTCCAGGACAGTAAGCGTCTATGCTACCGTGATGAAGACCAACGCCGCGCACCAGCAGCTCCTTCTCCACTGTAGCCTGGTGACGCAATTGCTCCAATCGCAATTGATTCTGTCGTTTCCACTTTGTTCTGCGTTTGGATCAACGAGGATTCAAAGTCGGGAGATAACAAGAAATAAAAAAAAAAACAAATGTAGTTAAATATTCTCCGATCATTAGTATGCACGATTTATAGAGTTCGTGACTGCAAAATTTTCGAATTCGAGGAAGGAAACTTTGATCGTAAGCCTTTCGCTTCGGCATTTATTCGCGCAATTTTATAATCCGTAAACGTTTTCTTAATTGATTGAACCAGTTGATCGATCGATCATTTATTGATTAAAGTTCCCTTTAACGATAATCCATCGAAGGCTTTAATCCTTCCGATAATTCGAAACCTTACTGATTCTTAACGATGCTAAACTCACCTTCTGTTTTGATACCAGGTTTTTACCTGGGTCTCGGACAGCGACAGAGCGTCGGCGACGTCGCTACGATCGGCCACACTGAGATACTTCTGACAACGAAATTTTCTCTCGAGATAGGCGAGCTGTGCGTGAGTGAATGCCGTTCGTCTTCTGCGTGGCTTGCGGCCGCTCGGCGTGCCGCCGGATGTGGCGCAAGACTTGCCGGAAGTCGCTGGTACTGGCGATGACGAGAGTATCGGCGTGGGACTGCCCAGCCGGGTGCACGGACTGCTTCCGGGATCTATTGTGTCCTCGGAATCGGAGTGCAACGCCGAATCGTTTTCCGAGTCATCTGTGTATTATTCATGTCGGAGTTAGCCTCTGACGAACAAAATCTACCCGGGAAAACGAGCTTTGCCGAGCCTTCGGAATAATCCCTTGATCCAATAACGGAGCAGCCCTCGAGTCCATTAAACGCTCGATGAAAGTGTACATGGCTCATTGGCGCGCTCCGGGACATAAACGATTGCACCGAGATTGCTGTTACCGAGGGTATGTCGGAGGCGCGACGGGACGTGTATCCACCGGCTACTGGTTAATTCTCACGGGAGGGGGGGGGGGGGGGGGGGAGAAGAGAAAATCGAGAGCGCCTAACGATCACTAACGAGTCTGTCCGCACCTCGTACCATCTGTGAAGGATCCGCAGAATTGCCGAGAGCGAGAGAGAGTCTAATAGGGGAAAGAGGGCACCCTCGGAGGGGGGTCAGCTCGGCTATCGAAAACTACCACGATGGGGCATCGACGGCGGGCCTCGACTGAAATAATGGTTGAACACCGCGGGGGCGCGGAGTAACGAGGAATCCAGCGTAGGGGCACGCGACGCTCTCGATCTGTTCTACGTCTTTCACCGTTTCAACGAATAAAACCCGTCGCGATTTAACCCTCCTTCTTCTACACGTAATATAGAACTCTCACGTGGGTTCCCCATGCGTCTCATCAATATTCATCGACGCGCACCATACGCGATCCTGCGGGGAGCAGGTCATTCGATCTCTCGACACGTAACACGTTGATGAATAATTTTCGGAGCAGTTTTTTTTATTGAGTTATTATTTCGTAAAATTAGTGAATGATTATTCGAAAGCAATGAATTAAAGATCCAGTTAATAAATTTCGATTTAGCTTTTCGAATAGATTTTTTTTATGACAGGGAAACGCGCGCCATTTTTTCCCGACGGACACTGATTACGGAGCCTGATTAACGAATCGAATTAATTAATTTGTTAGGTAATGTAATCGAAAAATAAACAATAAACGGTGACGAAGGGCTATGGGCCTCGATATAATGTTTAACAGTATTGTTATTATTCACTTCTTTCGTATAGTGCACAGTAAAACGGTTTGGAAATTTACCAAATACTACTTGTCCACAAAAATCCAATAATTCGCTTTTGTTCATTAAAATTGTTTTTTAATACAAAAATACGTGGTACTGACAAAATAAAATAAAATAAATTGTAAAATCAACAAGAAAAATAAATAGTGCACTTTTGCGGACAAGATATGTTTTTAAATGTACAAACCATGTTTACTGTGCGACGTCTCGCAAGGGATGTTTAACATAGCTCTTGTACAATATACCTTGAACTCGATCGGCCAGAACGTCGCCCAGCAGATCGCGAATGAGAAATGATTTGTGCTCCTGCATCATCTCTGAACACGTATTGTACAATCAATCGAAGATTAATATTATTAACACCCGCAATTTGTTCATCGACACCTCAACGAGACCGCGTTTATTCGCATAAATTAGTTTAAAAATTATTTCATTTATTTGTTAAACTCCGCCGTTATAAATTTCGTTTCCGAACGCTTGATCACCCTCGAACTAGCACTGTTATCGTGTCCGGTGACGCTGGTCCCGTAACCGAGTTACCCCTGACACCGGAGAGGTTCATCCTATCGTCGGGACGCTCGTCGCCGTTCTGCAAGACGTGTTACTCTCGTGACCGTCCCGGTGGTTCTTCGTCAGTCAGTTTTGTCGATTGGGAAGGTGGCGAGATACATCGTGTGTATGTGCATGTCTATAAAGATGTGTATTTTGCACGCATACAAGAAAGGGATTCGTATACGTGGAGAGGAGACCACACGAGGCAACCCCGCGATTCCCCTCGAATTAATCCGCCCGTTTATTTTGAACGGCGTTCCCTAATGCCCGCGCGATTTCGCAGCCATTTTGGGGGTGGAGGCGCCATGCTCGCGCTCTCAGGGGTTGTTGCGATCCCATTGGACGCGCTAAGCGCAACGGCGAGGGTTGCCGAGGATTTATCAGTGTTGCCAGACGCTCCGATTGGAGGAGCCCGACTGCCCTTCGCGGGGGGTTGGACACCGACGGATTCACGGTGGTTAAAGCGATGGGGATGGAATATGCTATATAGAACGCGCGGGTGGGAGAGACTTTCACGTCAAGTCGAGAGACTTCTGGATGATGATATCCCGGCGTGTAGCGACCGGAAAAATATCAGGCGCAGATTGTATTTTCCGCTACGCGGTGGGAGATTATGCGGTCTCGTGTTTCCACTGTAATATTCTGGGCCCGAGACTCGGAAGCCTTTCGATGCACTGTTATAGTTTTATCGCGTAACGAATTAGATGAAGAATTTTTTTTCTTCGGTAGACGCTTGGGATGAATTAAGTTGGAAAGCTGCTCGCGAGGAAACTTACGAGTCGCGTGGAAAAATAAAATAGAATTTTACTACAGTTGGTATGGAATCACTCGCGATTTAGACGAAGGAAAAAATTGTTGTTTGCGATATTTCGCATTTTTTAGGAACTTTCAATTTTTACGCTAACAATTGCAAGGCTATCCGTTTAACGCGCTTTTCTTGCTTATTCATCTCCCGGTAATGAGCCGAATAAAATTGTTTTAAATCTCCTTTAATACGCCTTATCGCACTTCTTCGTACCATATCTAAAGAAGTATCGATTTTTTTAATCATCTAAAATTGCTAATGAATCATCGTATAGTTTGTCTTTTCAACGCGACGATGAATCTGTGAGATTTTCGCGAACGCAGCTAAACTAACATAATTATTTAAAGCTTTCGAGAATACAAACTGGAATTCCCGTGCAAAAACGAAAAAATTGTATTGTAAAAAATTGGTAATCGTAGGGTGTAAAATTGTTTTAAATCTACGGTAATATACCTTAAGGTTTTTCCGCAATTCTCGTCCATAAGCAAAGGTTTCAATTTTATTTAATCGTCAAAAATTACTAATAACTCATCGTACAGTTTTCTTTACAATAAGTTTAAAACAAGGTATTTAATATAAATAAAAGGAAAGTTTAAAAAGTTTGAACGATCTAAATAATTAGATATATTATAATGGAATCGGTTAATTAAATGACTCGTTTATCGATTGATGCGAGCACATGGGAATGGAAATGAATCCTCTCGCACCGATCTGACAATTGAACATCCGATACGAGACTTCGCAACGATCGTAGTTTGATTAACAGTCTTGACAAAGAGCTCGAACCGAACGGACGTACCGAGACGACGTATTTGGTCATCAAAATACCGCCCTTGCTTCTTTTATAATTATTGGTGTTACATTTATTCGCTCGGCCGTAACAATATAATGTGAAACATAGTCTGACTTAATGGAATGTTATATGTTGATTGAAATGAAATATGTATGTATTTTTTCACTGTTTTTCTATTGCAATTGATAGATCTAAGTAGTTATAAGTCACATTCTGTATTTGAAATCTGGTCACGGAGAAATTCATTAATAAACAAATTATACAATTATACAATTAATACGACGATGAATCTGTGAGATTCTCGAGGACGCAGCAAAACTAACTTAACTGTTTAGAGCTTACCAGAATACAAACTCGAATTCCCGGACAATTCCTTTCCCTTGTTTACTCACTTTAGATCATTGCGCCGGCACGTTTTTTTTTTAATCTCACGAATAAATGTAAACGAGCTGTACACTACAATTAGAGCGAGGTGTCTACAGAGTGTTTGTGTAAGAGTCTTGCACGCGACACGTTCGATTATATTTCCCAGCCTTCGTTTCAGTGTCTCATTCACCCCTTTCGTACTGTTTTCGTTTATACGAAAAAAAAATGTTTAAATAAAAAATTTGGGACGAAAAGTGGAAGCGCGTGGCATCGCATAAAAATTGCAACGATGGCGCGTGCGTGAGTGTGGCGTCACGTACCGGTACTGAAAAAGTCGTCAATTTCATTTTAATGGAGCGTGGCTGCCGCTGTTGAAATCACTCAAAAAATCACCTGCTACACACGCTCGTGCGCCAAGTAATATCATCTTGTCGTCGGAGCACCGGCGGATCGGCTCGTCGGGTCGTTGAATTCATTATAAAATCCATGCTCTATGCATGCAGCGGATTAATTCAAGGGGCGGTAAAGCGGCCGGGCAATCTTCGCCGAGAATAAAGGGAGTCCGCAGTGCTGGAGGAATAAATATGACGCTGATCTCCCTTGCTCCACGAGAGGATTCGTGCAAACCCACCGGTGCGGAGATGCCTCTCGGTAGAACTGAATAATCTACAATTTTTCGCGAGAGACGTGCCGCGGAGACGATGTCCTTTTGAATAAATTCGCGGAACGAGCTCGGCTAACATTAAAAGGCAGAGCCTTCAATCTCGCTCCCCCCGTAAATATAAAGCGAAAAATAAGAGTTGCTTTCGCAATCAGAATAAATAAATCATCCGAACTGACGGATTCTGAATACAGAGAGAACTTTCATGATGAGTATATACACTGAAAAAAAATATCAATGAATCAAGTAAAATTTGCTTGTGGGCTACCAAAAAAAAAAATTGTTAATTCAATTCGACATTGAATTCTTACAGTTCTATACGGGATTGAAACGATAACATGCCACCTTGATAGTCTTGCCGTTGTTGTTTCAATATCATATGGAATTGTAACAATTGAAAGTAGAATTGAAATAAAAAATTGTTTCTTTGGCAGCCCACATACGAATTTCTTTTTTTAGTGTAATAATTAACAGCGAAAGAAACGATTTGCCATCTTCTAGAAAAAAAAATGGTCATCTTCTAGAAAAGAAAAAAAAATGTTGACGTTGAGAAAAGAAGTGTGGTGAATGTGGGCTTCCGTTTTTGCGTGTTTTTTCTATGTCAAATCGGATCGCCGTACTTACCACTTTTACCCTTATGGTAGGAGTGATTATATTTTTATTGTTATTTCTTTTTAATACGCGTAACTCAACTTTTTATACGCTATGATATATGGACAGGTAATAAGATTAGAGTTCACTAATTGTGTTTTAGATTTGAGCCGGCAGATGGCGAATAAAATTTGGTTTCTCGCAAGTGGCACATGGAGGGTCGCTCAGGTATATATACTTGATGTTCTGGTTGTACTTTCGTACTTGCTTCGGCAGTACATATACTAAAATTGGAACGATACAGAGAAGATTAGCATGGCCCCTGCGCAAGGATGACACGCAAAATCGTGAAGCGTTCCACATTTTTTGCAATTATTTTTTTGCAATTCTAGATCATTTTTGCATTAAAAAAAATTTATTTGATTATTTATGGAACAGCTATACTTATTGATGAATGTCAATTTTCGTGGATTCGTTAATCGGAATAGATCTACGGGTAAAAAAAATCGTTTTGTGCTAATCCAGATCGAAGTAGGAAGACTGGCAATGGAAAAGCACCCCTCGCGATTTCCGGAGACATGATATAGACCCAATAATATTCTGTGAATGGAATCCCACATTTCCCCGATGCTCTTGGAGCGCGTGAGAGAAAGTCGTCGGAGGGGGAGAAAATGATCCGCGCACAAGTGGATATTGGTACAAACAGAACAGAAAAACGGATGAGGGAGGGGGAGGGGGGGGGGATTGGTATCAGAGATCAGAAAATTGGCGATAATGATCGCAAACTAGCCAAGGTAGGGTGACAATTTGGAAGCAATCCTGACCAAGAGAAACTCCCTCGCCGTTCTTCGACCCTATTTCCATTAATTTACCTTCATTCAGGATCTCGCGAACAGATGCGACGATCTCTGATGTTCGTGTTTGTATATACGACGATGGTTTCCTCTCGGAATCGAGGGGCCAGATGGAATAACCGAGATTAATATAACGCGACGTTGATTTTTTTTAATTATAATTTCACACGGTCACAATGATAAACAATTAATGTCGGCGCAAAATTTGTCTTGGTTTATTTATTTATTTATTTCAACGGGAAAAACCCTTTTGCAAAGAGAATAAAATCTAGTCTGTCAGATTTGATGTAAATAGTATAATTAACGTTCGATAATTAATATTGTAAAGAGTTTTTTAATGCGCTTATCGCGTCCTGGCCATGGCGTATAGCATTTCACAGATGAAACATATCACATAGAGGTAATGCACATTTAGAGATAGTTTGAAATAGAACATTTTATAGATTTTTCGTTATTTATTGAAATATATTATTTAAATTATTTTTCATAAAAATTGTTCTTAATGTTTTCAACTGATTAGATGGTGAGAGAGGATTAATTGACTATCGTTACATTAATAATTAGATCGTGCATTTTTTTTATATGGCTCAATAGTTTCATTTTGCCCGACCTTCCCTGTTCCTCAAAGCCTAACGCCCGAGGGTGCGGAATCTAATTGGGATAATTGACTCGAGCCCAGAAATAATTCCCGATACAAACCGAAACCGCAATGCGAGTTACGGGCATATTAGTTTTTCATTCAATTCGCACGGATCTCTCTCCATCCCTCCATTTTCCTCCCGTCTGCTTCCTGCGTTAGTTCCGACCAAATTGACAAATACAAATAATAGACGGAAGCGATCGAGGGATGAAAATAAAAATGGAGAGTTCCGAATCGAGCCTGTACGCCAGAGCGATTTAGAACAGTGCCGTTGGAAGAGATCAAAACCGGTGCGGTCGCGAGGAGGCGACTCGCTTCGCGAAATCGTTAACAATCGCGGAAACGCAAAATCCATTGACGCTCGTCCGTGCGTGTGAATATAACTGCCGTTGAATATAGCCCGAGGACGACCAAAGAGAGCGGGAGAACAGGGAGGGCTTTCGAGAGAAAACTTAATGCCAACGCTGTCTCCTCCGGTTTTTCCTCTTTCCCTTTTTTGTCTCATCCGCTTCTTCCTTCTCCCATCCTCGCTCCGTACCCTTTTACCCATCTTTTTTTTCTCTCCATCTCTTTATTTATTTTTTCCTTTATTCGCCGTTCTTCTGTTTCACTTCTCGCGTCGACTTTGTACCATTGAGCGAGCACGCGGCCTCGCGAGGGGTCGCGCCGTAAATTGCGAAAGACCACCGCACGGACACGCGAGGAGACACGAATATAAAGTATATACAGGTCTATGATGAAAAAAGTGTCGAAAAAAATTAAATAAAAAATGAATGTAAACGTAAAACTTCGTGGTCTCGGGGGTTGAATGCACCCACGAGTACGCCGTGAACTTTCTCTATTTCGCTCCGTCCCGGCCTGTCTTCATCTTCTTCTCCTCCTCCACCTTCTTCTTCTTCCTCCTCGCTTTACATTATTTCTATAGCTCATATCTGTTTCACGCTCGTCGTCGTCTCTTCTTCCTTTCTCGGCGAATTTATTCTACTCGTTGCATATTCGTTTTGGCGATTTTTTCCCTCTTTGAAATTATGCTCCGTACTGTATTCCAGAGATGATGCGCTATATGTACGCGGACAGAGGCGAGAGATGAGAAATACGAGGACTTTGATTCATCCCATTTCTATCCGGTAGAAAAGTCTACGGGAGTTAAACAGAGCGAGAAAAATTTTGCTATTGCATTCTCGATGAATGCACCTGCTGCTTTCACTGCTTTTCACTCTGTCCCATCTAACCCTCCCCCCCCCCCCCCCTCCTGACCCGCGCCTTCATCGCGAGTTCTTCTCGTTCTCGCTCGTTCTATCAGTCGAGCTTGCGGTCTGTGGAACCCGGCAACAGCGGCAAGCATCATAGCCCCGGCAGAGCGCTATCCACTCCCTCAACTCTTTGCAACGCTGCGCTCTACGGCAACTCTAGATGGTGCTCTATCGTCGCATCGCAAAAACATCCGAAAGACTCTCGAGAGGGCCCATTCTTTCAATATATATTTTTTACTATTTATTCTATTCGATTTATTTTATTATAGAGATAGGAGGACAGAGTACATGCAATACCGTGAAAAAAGATTAAGCTTTGACGTACCGGATCGTTGTTCAACGAGGAGCTGGAATTTTCCAAGACGCAGCCTTCGAACGATTCGAATAAGGAGTTAATGTGCTAAAAGAAATTTTTAAAAACTCACAGACGTACCTTGAAGTGTTGTTTTCTTGATAAGGCAGAAGAAAATTTATTACGAAAAACTGTATCGTTTTTGTGGTCAAAAGGAGGTACTTGAAGGGTTAAAAGATTTTTAAAAATGAGTCAATCAATATCTGTGCTGTTGTATCGAGATAAATAATGGTTTATAGAATAATGGATTACTAGTTGGAACTGTCGTGTTAAAATGGCTTTATAGGGTGACAGTGGCGAATATGGTGAATTTTTACGAATATTTTTTAGGTCATTAACTTGTTATTCGAATGATTCGAATGTTGTGTCTTGGCAAATTCTAGGTCCTCGTTGAACAAGGATCCCGTACGTGAAGGGTTAATCTTCTTTCACGGTATTGCATAATTCATTGGTTTGCGTGCTAATTGGGGTGGGCCATATTCAGCACCTTTGCCCTACGTCTATTTTTCAAATGCGTCGAAATAATTGATTATTTATCCAGTCTATATTCCATTACGTTTGCGTTCTAATCGGGGTGGGCCATATTCAGCACCTTTGCTCTACGTCCATTTTTCAAATGCGTTGAAATAATTGATTATTTATCCAGTCTATATTCCATTAGTTTACCTACTAATCGGGGTGGGCTATATTCAGCACCTTTGCCCTATGTCCATTTTTCAAATGCGTCGAAATAATGTATTATTTACCCAGTCCATATTTCATTAGTTTGCGTCCTAACCGGGGTGGGCCATATTCAGCACCTTTGCCCTACAAACATTTTTCAGATGCGATGAAAAAGTTAATATATTATACTTATGGCCGATCGATAGAAATGGTTGAAAAATGTTCGTCGGAGTTTGATGCTCGTGGACAAAAAGCCAAGATGGTTCGGATGGACTACCCGGTCGGTGACCGGTACACATTTGTCCCTGTGTCGTACGGCGCCGGTGTACAGTCGGGAGCACAGTATTTTTCGCTCACTGGGCAAACGAAAGCGCCCGTCAAGACCCACCATTGTATTTCTTTCTTCGACGAGAAAGCCGGAGACACCCTCGAAGAATGATGATGATGGGTTATGGGGTAAAAAGAGTGCTTGAACACGGACGTTGGTCAGGCTCCCGCGGTTCCAATTACGAGAGAAAAGCCCTAGCCTCGGTAGCGCGCCGCTCCTATTTGTCTGATGCTATAGCGCACGGGCCCGTACAGTTATCCTCTCTGTACTCCACTATAACTGGGAACACTCTTCACAAACTCTATACGCCGTTATACACAAATGCTCCCAAGGTGCTTTTCAACCGGATTCCTAGCCCAGTCGGGCAGTCAGAATGAAATTGCCGAATTGAGTCTCCCAACTTTTTTATATCAATTATCTATTATTTTTAACTCCAGCTGTCGAAATCGCGCTTACAGAGCTGGGCAAATACGCTAAGTACTTGAAGTACCTATCGAAGTATCAAGTACTTGAAGTACTGAGCGCTAGGTAATTTTTTAGTACTGGCATTTGAGTATTGAGAACTGGCAGAACTAAATTGCTTAAGTTCTGACCACTGACCACTGAAACCGTACTTGATACTTCAATACACACTCCAAGTACTTAGTGTATTTGCCCGGCTCTGTGCGCTTATTGATATTTGGCATGAATCCGGTGAGGTGATTATTTATCTCAAAATTCACACGCAAAAATAACTCAATTTTTTAAATAATTAAGTCTCAATTCGGATACTCTCTTTATCCAGTTTATCCGCAATCCGTGGCCCTCCGAATAGCCTGTCATTGATTGATATTCTCACGGTCATATGAAAAAAATGTTTTCCGCCGATGGATCAACCGATTTGTCCCGAGGGACGCCCGCCGCAAATGTTATCTCACTTTCGATCTATAACCGTCGGGTAATCAAGGCTCAATTGCCGTCACAAAGTCTCTTGATTGCCTCGTTTATACTGTCCCATCGAAAACACGTATAAAGCGCGCCCGCGGCGAGCGACGAATTCGCGAGGGTGCACATACATTGGCGACCGACGAATGGGTGATATTTAATAGTATCGGCATTTGAGTATTTGATTTGTTTCTATCATTGCTCCTCAATCGTTACAAAATCAGAATCCAAACTGTAGTCTCTCAAAAAATAAAGTCCAAATTCGCAAGTGTAATTTTCCACTATAATGACTATCAGACCATTTCTATTTCCAACCTTTCTCATCAAACTCCATCTTCCCTCCGCTATTCAATAATTCTCAATTGAACATCCCAATGACCTGCCGGGCCGATTTCCCAAAGCCACAAAGATCCAATCCCCCTGGAACCGAAGTACGATCTCACGATCCGAAACCTCACTTTTCATTTTCGCTCATCCGTCTCTAAAGGTGCTCGCACATAAAACAACGTTTGCCGTTTTCCGCCACACAGACGAGTCGAGCGGACCAAATCGGACACCAATACGCGAACATCAGCCAATCACGGCTGCGCGTGGATTAGGGTGTTTCACAAAAAGGACATTTTTTTAAATTTTGCTCTCACTTTTTTAAAGTCTAGATTTCGATCTCAAATTGAACCTCACGAAAGGTGGTCTCTAGCAAAAAATTCTAAGAGGTGCCGCATTCGACCTTTTAAAGTTAATTGCCAACGACCGGCTTTCGCGAAATGTTTTTTTAGATCGAAATATATAATTCTACGGGGTGGGAGATTGACTTTTTGTAATTTTTTGTAGTGAACCCAAAATACATATTTTTAATAATTTTTTTTATGTGTAGTCTTTTGTGTTTAATACAAAAAATGGCGAAAGGTTAATCTCCCACCCCATAGAACTATATATATTAATTTTATCAAAAAAATCCTGCGAAAGACGGTCGCTGACAATTAAGTTTGAGAGGTGCCGCATTTTTTGGGTTAACCGTCTAATGCGGCACCTCTTAGGATTTTTTGTTTGGTACCGCCTTTTGTTAGGTTCAATTTGAGATCGAAATCTGTACTTTAAACAGGCGGGAGGAAAATTTAAAAAACAATGCCTTTTTTCGAAACACCCTAGTGTGGATACGGCACGGCCCGTTTGTGTTCCGTACGTAGTTTTATCTGCGAGCAGCTTAATCCGAAATATCGCAAAAAAAAAAAAAAGAACGCCGTCCGGAACGACCGTATATAGGTGGGTGATTAGTCGCCGGAAATCGGTATCGAGTTTACCCACCGGCTGCCGTATCGCCCTGTGCCAGAGAAAAAGCGCGAGGCAGACAGGAGATACAAGAGTCGCAAAGTGATGAAGGGATCGCGTCGCATAAGCTGGCTCTCAGCACGCTCGCGCATCCCCGAGAGCATCCATCCAGCGTCGCCGCTTGTTTACCACAAGCGACAGTTGATTTGACAAAGCAGCGAGTCCATTTATGCGAGAGCGAATATTACAGGGCGGTACGCGCGGTACCGACCGAGCGGCTCGAGGGGTGGCTTGTTATCCGCTCATTGAAGTTAACCACGGGGCTAAGTGCGCGCTTGGGATTCAGACGGGGCGCAAGGGTGGAGCCGGAATGCCACGAGAGAGGGACTCTGGAGGATACCGTAGGAAAGCAAGTTGTGCGGCTCTCGTAGCTTTCGTCGACTTCGCCCGTGGTCGACGATCTCTCGGTGCTTTGCTCCACTATGTGAGATGATGGGCGGGAGAGGAGGGTGGGGGGGGGATGAGCTTGCAGAAGAGAGACGCAGGTCGGAGCGAGAGGGAAAGAGGCTCGGAGGCGAAGCGGCCAATGAGGAGCCGGATCGTTGCCGGGGTAACGGCGAAGCTCTTTCACCGCATATAATATAACCCGCAGCTTCCGCAACCGCCGTCGGATCATTCGACCGAGATTGAAAAGTTAGCGCTCGACGGCGCGGCGCCCCGGAGAACCTCCTGTAACCGCGGCTCTCCGCAATGCTCTTGGATGCTGTGCGAGCACGGAGGGTGGGGGGTGAGGCGACGCGGGGCGAGAGACGAGCACACTCCATGGATGGTATACGGGGTTGAATTCGAGGCCCGAGGTGTATATCGCTGGTATACGTTGTTCGGATGGATCCAAGGGGAGGGGGCGAAGGGTCGATGGCTAATTCGTCGGAGAGCGACGATTATTCTTGGAGACGTTGATATTTTCGATTGCCGCGTTATTTTGGTTTAGTTAACGCTTTTTTGGTGGATGCAACTCGTTTTGGTAATAGATTTAGTTTGGATACCATTTTTAAGATGATACAAGATTTTTTGAAAATCGTGTGAAATTATCGTTTCGGAGTTTTTCACCTTTAATGGGGCGAAATGGGCATCTTCTACGAGGAAGCCTGAAAATTACTTTTCACTTTTTTCTTTTCTTGTTTTCGACAACCTTTCATCCGCGATGTACGTTGAAAATCATATGAAATTATTGTATCGGAGTTTTTCACCTTTAATGGGACTAAATGCGCATCTTCTACGAGGGAGGAAGAAAATTACTTTGCACTTTTTTCTTTTCTTGTTTTCGACAACCTTTCATCCGCGATGTACGTTGAAAAAAATTCTAAACAGTAAAAATTTGACATTTTGTGTCCAAGGATAATTTTGTAATATATGGGATGTTGTCGGTAACGTGTAAGGCGTAGTACGCATCTCTCGTGCTTACCGAGCGCAACTTTTGCCGAGTCGAGGCCACTCCGTGTTTTCTGACACGTGAATAATTAATATCTCTGTAGAAGGCGCATACAGGTGTACAGCCGCAGCTCGACGTACGACCGAAGGCCCGGACGAGAAGTCCCTACGCGTACGTAGCGAATGCATATAATCGCGAAACCCCCGAGAAAATATCTGTGTCAGTGAAAAAGAAGGTGGAAAAAAAAAATCTGGAGCGAAGCAAGCGATGCTGAATTCGTTTGCGAAATAACATCGCCCGAAGAGAAAAAAGAAATTCCGAGGTAGGGCTAGAGATGTGTACACAGCCGCGGTTGCTGCTGCGGCCAACCAACGTGGAAACTCAGAGGATAATGACTACTTTTTTATATTTTAATTACGCAGTAATTAATTAAAATGTCGAGTACGCTCTCGAGCAAAATGAGACACGATCATGTAGATGGGGGGATTTGACAAATCGCTGATGCGTTACCGAGAGAATTTTTCTTTTTCTCACTGTGCAGAGTAATGGGGGAAAGAAGAATTATGACGATGGTAATCCAAAGGAAAACAAAATTAATTCTTTTTTCTTTCTGGACACGTTTGTTTTTATCATTTTTTTTTTTAATAATCGGAACGAAAGTTACGCGCCCATTGTCCATGGAAACCGCTGGCAATCTTCAAATGTATTACTCGAGATGGACACATAGTATAATGGCCGTAATATTTCACATTTTAATAATGCAAACTGTCAAACAGAGTCGGCGACGCATGGAACGCTCTATCAGCTGTGATAATCAACTCGGAATCGATGAATGGGTTTAAGAACATGTTAGATGCACACATGTTCATGTGAATATATAATACAAATTTATTTACCTAGATGCAGATTTTTATAAGTTATAAACTTACGTTCTGTAAATTGAACTAATAATAATAATAATAGTAAATAAAAATTGTGAGTACAGGCCCGATCGAAATAAAACTCGATTAGGCCCAATCGCTGATGCGTTATGACCTGAAATACAAACATCTTTCATTATCTCCATAACACAGACTAATGAGAGAGAATTCGTAACGAGAATCAGACGGAGAAAAATTTAATTCGTTATCTTTTCTTTACAGATTTCGTTTGTTCTTCTTAATTTTGTTTTTATTGTTTTTAATAATCGGAACGGAACGAAGATACTTGCCCCATTGTCCATTCAAACCGCGGCCGGTTGTGAAATTAATTACCCAATTTGGAAAGAGAATGTAATGACCGTGCTGTTTCATATTTTTATTACTCAATAATTAATAAGAATCTCGAGTACAGGCCCGAACGAAATAAGACACAATTGCGCCAAATCGCTGATGCGTTACGACCGAAAATCCAAACATTTTTCCTTATCTCAATAGTACAGAGTAACGAGAGAAATCTAGTAACGAGAATCGGAAGAAGAAAAATTTAATTCATTCTCTTTTCTTTGCGGATTTTGTTTTTTCTTTAAAAATTGTTTTTTTGTTGTTTATAATAATTGGAACGGAACGAAGTTACACGCCCCATTGTCCATGGAAACCGCGGACGCTTATGAAATTTATTACGCCGAGCTAGACAGAGAGTAGCGAGACGTGGGGAGGAGGAAGAGGAGGAACGGTGAGGATCTTTGATGCTGCGCCCGACGACCCTCCGACGAATAAAGACGCGCCAAGCCGGGGGAGGGTCGAGCTTTCTCTCTTCGCGCGCGCATAGTTATTATCTCGATCTCAACTTGAACCACACTTCGTTACTTGTTACTAGGGTAACCGGAGTATACTCGAGTGGTTGCAAGCTGCCTCCGGCAAGACAATGGGAAATGAGCGCCCCTTTTGTTTCCCAAAGGTATATCGCGTACATGCGCTTTCTCTCGTCTCGCGCATACACGGCCGCGAGGTGCATTGTTACCGCCATTGTTTCCGGTAACTCTTTCGCGGTAACGAGGGAGGAACCTCAATTAGAATATAGTTTGAGGACTTAAACGCCCAGAGGCTGAAGCGAGTTTAGAGGGTGCCCGAAGGATACCGCTGCGAAAAACAAATCACATATTTCATGCTTCCTCGACCCTTTCATTACTTTTTATTATTATTTATTGTTATTATTTTTTTTGTAAGCTACATGTAACGTAGCGTACAAAACTTTTGTTTCGAGGCTACATGTAATTTATTAATTATACTTTATTTATTTAATTTATTCGTATTTATGTAACTTATTGCCATCAATTTTTTTAATTACCAAGCTCTAAAAGTTTTGGAATCCTCATTCGCGCTATGCGTTCCGGAGACAGATTTTTATTTTTTAATTCAATGAAAAAACTTAAATGAATAATGTTCGTTTTATTTCGCCCGATTTGCGAGTCTAGTTGGTATTATGGACTCGGAGAAAGGCGCAACTATTGGTATCGGACGGTAACGTCGAGGGCTTGAGAAGCGAGGCCGATTGGCCATCTGGCGGCAAAAGCGTGAAAATATGACTCGGGGCTTGGAGCCGCCTCGTCCGAGTCGCGCAACCCTCGTGGCAATTTATCGGCGAAGAAAGAAACCTTCCGGCCAAAAATAATATCTAATATTTTGTCCAACACAAAAGATCTTCGTGGCTCGCAGTCGTTGACGACTCGATGATAAAAAAAAAAGGCAAGAAAAAATATTGAAAAAATAAATAAATAAAAATGAATTAAAACAATGGGAAGAAGTTGGAAGAGAAAGGGAGGGAAAGAAGTGCGGCCCGAGCGCAGGCGTCCTGCGCCAGTGTCCTGAAAGCCACCAGTCTCCTTCTTCTGTTACCCTGTCGTCGTACCGTTTGAATCTTCTTCGAGCTACTCCTAAGTGCTCGACCATTATCGCAACGAGAATCCGGTCGTTTCTCTCATGGCCATTTAAGCTCAAGCAAACGTGCGAAATTGCTGGTTAACGGTTGTACCATAACGTTGGATGGAAACTCGTTCTGTTATAATGAGGGGTGGGGGGGGGGGGGGGGGGGGTGAGCGATACTCTCTGCGATCCCGAGAGCGCGGGGGTGTGGCCAGGAGTCAATGAAACAAAAAAGCTCGTGTACCGGGAGGGCGAATGCCGGTCCGATGAAATACAGTCGAGTTTAAACAACCCCTGGAGGACCTGCGGCGGTTGATGGTCGCTGGAGTAACGGTGATAGTCCCGTTAAAGCCCTGTCCTGTGCACTGTCCGCCCGCGCCGGATAAATAACGAAACGAGGGAGAAAGATAAAGGGGCAAGGATAGTTGAAGAGCGAGGAAGCGAGAAACCCGTCGATCCTTCGCCGCGCTCATGATGTCCTGGTCGAAAAACAAGTTAGTGCTTTGAAGCTCGAATTTAAGCTAATACCGTTATCGACCCCCGACTCTGCCAATCGAAGCGTGTTAGCTCCACCCGGTGTGTATTAACGAGCTCTGGAGATTATGAGCAAGAGGACTGATTCGCACGACATTAAAGAACGGTATTCGAGGGATAGAAACAAGGGTATAAAAATATAGGCAGAGATTTCGTCTTTGCAGAGGAGCGGGGCAAGACGGACTACTTCTGCGAAGTCTCAGCTCGGATGGAGAAAGACGGGTCCGTTTTGCCCCCTTTACCTGCAGGATGCATTCTGGTAATTTTTCAGTGAGCCTCGCCGACCTATCGATTGCACGTCTCGAGTCATAGGGGAGACCGGGGCAGAATGGCACAGCGGGGCAAAACGGGACTCAATTTTCCAATAATTTTCGCATGCCCCATTTTCTCCCAACGGTGCATCCGGATTTTCAAGCCCGTTTTGCCCCACTTACCACCATCGCCAACATCCAAAAGTTACTGAAAAATTGCGTTTTGTCTCATTGCCCCGTTTTGCTCCGCTATGCCATTTTGCCCCGTTCTACCCTAAATCGAAATCGGGTGAATTTAGCGGGAGAATCTTCGGCTACGGAGGAATTCCTGTTATCCTGTCGTCCGAAGCGCTCGGGTCTTTCCTCCAGGCGGAGCTCCCGGAGAATCCGTCCAGAGGCGGTGCGAACGCCGTACGGCAGGAATGCCGCACCCCCGAAAGTTTATGGCTTCCTGGTGGTGGGAATGCTTCTGGCGCCACTCACTTGACGAGTGACAGGACGTTGACGGGTGTTTTACGGCTTTCCATGGCCCCGTCGAACCTCGGAGTCCCGTCGAAGCTCTCGAGCGCAATCCTCGCCGTCCCCTCGAGCGTCCTCGAGGAGCACCCGAGGATCTTCGCCAGGTGAGGGCGATGGAAAAATTTTCGTCGCTCATGCGGTCCTGATGCCGAAAATATTTTCCATTCCGTAGCCGCTAGGAAAACTTTTGCCCTCGTCAAGGCGGGCAGTGCAGGGTAGAGAAATAAAAATCGGTTACACCGTACTCATGAGGTCCTGGTGGTAGAAATATTTCTAGGGGGTAAATACAGCCGGTCCAGGGTGGGAAGCGTGAGCACGAGAAAGAGAAGCCTCGCTTCGCGAAGGGGTCGTCTGAGGTTCTTCGAGACACCCTCGAACTGCGATGATCTTTGATCAATTCGATGGATACATCACTTTCCAGAGCTTCTTTTCCTACCCCCAAACAACGACGGAATCTCGTGCGGAATCGAGTGTCCGATTCGGTGAGTTCGCGGTTGGTTTCTCGAGGAGAGCCGAAGACTCCGGGCGCGAGTGTACCTTTGACGGAGGTTGTCGACGGTCAGTTTTCAACGTGGTAGACGTAAGATGAAGCGTTCTCCGTCGAAACGCATACTTATCGCCCTCGGGAGGAACAGGCAGCCAAGGAATCCAGCAGGACTCTCGCCCGGCGAGTCTTCCGAGGGATCGATATCGCGGGGTTTGTTGGGCGCGTCGGTAACGCGGCTTCCTGCCCGGAAGAGGTCCTTCGAGGGTGAGATTCTCGCAGGACATCATCCTTCGTTCCTGATACCGAAGCGTGCTCGACGGTTTGAAGTCCTGCCAATGCGACGGTAGGCAATCGCGCCATACATCGACCCCGATGTGCACACATCCTGGCTGCGGCGTGTCCTCGGGGAAACATCTTCCCCGGCTTGGATAAGGCCGCAGGATCGGCGATCAGGTCGGTATGCGGAGAAGAAGAGAGAACGCTGACCGGGATCGGAACGAGAGGATTCGCAGATTTTCTCAAACGCCTTCTCCGAGGATGCTGCTGTCCTGGCAGGACTTTAAGATTTTCCACGTGTTGGTTCGAGCCTTTTCACCACGAATACCGTGCAAGCCCGGGTAGCTCATACTGGAGACTATGGTCGTCTCCGCACCAAGAATCGCACTTCATATATACACAGTGAAGGCGAAAAACCTTCCTCGGCAACTGACCTCCACCCGGCTCTACTACCCTAAACTTCGACTTCCTGTTTTCGTCCGGTGTCTGCGATACACCGGGAACTCGAACCACCGGAACTGACGCGTTCACAGTCGCGGTTTAACCATTTTTATTCTTTCGTTCTATCAGCAGTCTGGTAATACATTGGTTTTTTTTTTGCTTGCATAGCGAAGAGGTTGTTGAGCATCTTTTAAAATGCAAAGGTTGATTTATCGATTGACCATTTTTAGACTTTGGATTGTTTGAATTATAAAAAAAAACTATTTTTGTTTTGATAGAATTGAATTGCTTTGGGGTTTTAATTGCGGCATTGAGAGGATTTCATCTTACTTCTGTTATCCTGGCTCCTAAGACGCTTCGTGCATCTTGAGGTGTTTCGTCGTGCGAAATGTCTGGAGCCCTGTTAAACGGAGGGTGAATCGGGCCAGCTTGTAGCCGCTGTCGGGCGAGCAACCCCCGACCGTTTTCGTCGTCCTGCGTGCCAGGATCGTGCAGCCGCGCGACCTTCGTCGTTGCATGAATCCTTGGTCCGGAAATATGCTTCGCGTTTGAGGCAATTACGCGCATTAGCGTAGGCGCCGCAGCACAGTTAATAGAATTTCCTGCCGCGGTAGCCGCGAAAGCCTTTCGAACCGACCCCCCCAGTGGTTACTCAATTAAACGAACGTTATCTCGTTAGTTGCGAATTCCACGATATATATAGACAGGGTATTCCTGCCTGCGTGAATTTCATGGACACGTGAAAACGGAAAATCGAACTAGGTAGTCCAAAAATGTCCAACTCGGAAACATTGTCTTGACTTTCGTTTTATTACCTCGCTGTATTAATCTCAATAAAAAAATGTTATGAAAAAAATTGAATCAGAATTTTGAACAATTTTAACTAAATTTTATTCGTAGGCATCAATTGCTGCATTAGATAGTTATATATATATATATATATATATATATATATATATATTTGTTCATGTTGGATAAAAATTAAAGTTTCATGTATCTTCACGTGGAAGGAACAATAATGATTGATAAGAGATGCGAGAGAATGCATTGAGAACGTGGAGAGGGTAGAACAATAATGGGGGTGCGATGGTTTGACTCCTGACTTCCACGCCTCGGATGTTTCCCGTGGCGTTTCCACCCCAGAAAAGCTCGACGTGTTCGTTGCGTCATCGGCCGCACAGAAAACCACCCCCGCTGACGTAGTCGCAAGGACAGAATCGACCCCACCCACGCACGTTGTCGTGGCTCGTATAAAAGCTCGTCGGGAACGGTGACGCGCCACTAAGGAATTCGGGTGTGACGTGTCACGGGTTCTACGTAGTTCAGCCATGGTTACATAACGTGACGTTGCGACAATGAGATGCTTCGCTTGCCAGGGGCGCAGGAGCTACGCGAAGGTCGACGCGTGCCTTGCAACCCCCTCGAGAATACTCGTTCCTATATCCGAGTCACGCCACGCCGAGAGCCGAAACGTAGCCGCGATGCAGGATTCTGTTAGTGAAAGAAAAATGCGATTGTGTTGGACGCGGAATAATCGGCAACAACCATCGAAGAAATAATTAGCCCATAGGGTGGAATAAATTTTCAAATGGCTGAATGTTCGCTCATGGAATGAAATTTATTCCATTCTATGGGCTAAATTTTCTTATTGTTTAATTTTGGCTCATCGAATTGAATCTATTGTAATTGTTGACTTTTAGCTCATGCAATGGAAATTTGTCTGTGACAAATTTAATTCACAGGCACGCAAAGACTCTCCCGTGGTCCGTAAAAGTGTGTAGTGGCCTTGTAGTTGAAATATTAAGTAAATTGCAAACTGACGAACATTTCGCCGGATAATTTTTTCAGAAAATATTCAATTTAAGGAAACCCATCAGGCAAAAATATTTTTAAAGATAGCGAGGAAGTGCTTTGTTAATGAAAAAATATTATAATAACATTGATAATAAAATTCGAACGAATATTAATTCAATTACAGATAGAAGTGACTCGGGCTCGCGAATATCGGGTTTGCCGTCGGGCTCGAACCCGATCTCCGTAAAATTGATTTCCTTGGGTGGTCGAGCTACCCGGGGAGCAGCGCAGAGTGCTGGACGTATCAGAATTCTTACAGTTGAATTTTATCTCATGAAATGGGTTTTATGCCATTTTTTGGGCTATCTTTCTTAATGGTCGATTTTTAGCTCATAGAATGGAATTTATTCTAATGGTTGAGTTTTAGCTGATGCAATGGAAATTCATTACAGACATTCACGGCCACTCAAGGACACTCTCGTCGTCCGTCGGAGTGTCTAGTGGTCTTGTACTTTAAATATTAAGTAAATTGCAAATTGACGAAAATTTCGCCGAATAGTATATTTCTACAGAAAAAAAAAATCAATTCAAGAAAACTCGCCAAGTAATGAATATTTTTAAAGTAAGTGAAAAAATTCTTTTTTCATACAAAATATATATCATAATAATATTGATTATAATTTTCGAGAAGTATTAATCAAATTAACGATAGAAGTGACTCCGGCTTGCGAATATCATCGAAGACTCGGGAATCGGGTTCGTCGTCGGGCTCGAATTCGATATCCATAGGATTGATTTCCTTGGGTGGTCGAGGTACCCGGGGAGCAGCACAGGGTGCTGGGCGTATCAGACACGCTTCGAGCCTCTCTCTGACGATTCTCTCGTCGGCATTTCCGTCTATCGTTATCGCGGAGGCGCCGGCGTAGGTTCGAAGAGGTTCGAGGTTCTCCTCGTACTCTTCGAGCTACAAATCAGTTCGAATCATTATTCGCATTTAGGCGGAAACGGAAAGCTGTTGCAAAACTACAAACGTCTCGTTCGACGACGCATTTGTAATCTCTCGGATGGATCGCCAAGGCCTTGCTCAAACTATCGAACTCTGACGTGTTCTTCGAGGGAACGATATGCTTGCAGCCTGTTATCACGTCGTAACGACGACTTAGCAATCTTTGTTTGCGCAGGGTCATGTCCGTGTCCACGAAAATTACTCTATAAATTTTGAAAATTTTTAGGGTCATTTTTAGAGAACAGAGCGCCGATCAATATATCTGATTATCGGTGGACTGGTGAACCTGTTAGGTGGCGTCGCGAGCATATCAAGCAGCTGAAAGTCTTCCACTGTTATCGGATAGCCTGTAAGGACCCACCCTCGTTTCTTGCAATCCTCACCCAGCAGATATTTCTGCAGCATGAAAATAATTAATTGAATTATTTTCATAAAAATAATTTATTTAATTATGTTCATAAAAATAATTTATTTAATTATGTTCATAAAAATAATTTATTTAATTATGTTCATAAAAGTACTTGATGTAATTATTTTCATACAAGTAATTTATTAAATTATTTTCTTCAAACTATTTCTTTCTATTTCAATAAGCATTACCTCGACAACGCGAATTCTCGTCTCAGCCTTTGGTCGTTTGCGACAACAATATTCGATCATTCTAAGCGCCTCGCCCAAAGGCGTTTCTTGCAGTCGTGCTTGTTGCAGAATTGCATCAAAATCGACTGGAAAAAATATTGGAATTGTTACCCCGAGCGCGAAGACTAGAACATTTCTGAGAGCCGCAGTACCGTGAACGAGATTAAATCTTCGCGTCAAATGCTTCGCTAAGCTTCGAGCGCCTGAGCCTCGGGAACCGATCAGAGCGACGCGAAATAAACACGGTGCACCGCAATGCTTTTTCCTCTTGGACAAAATCGCACACGCCTCGGCAAGTTCCTCAAGCGTTCTATCGCCAATCTCGACTCTCTGAAATGAGAGTCGAAAAAAAACTAAAATAAAGAATAAGAGCGGCGTAATACTTGTAAATAAATTCTCTTTACGATTAAAAAATGTTCGTAAACTTTGCGCAGATCGTTCAGTTCCTGTTGCTTGGAATTTTTATCGTCGGCGCATCGACCCCGAACAGCTGGGACGATTTCGAGTACGTGCGTCGGTATTATACCGACTTGCTGAAAGATTCGAGCTTCCTCTTTGGTTCTCGGCATATCTTATTGGCGAAAAAATTGATAAATTTTATTACCTGAAATCGAAGACGAACTACAGATTGTGTAAAATTTTTACCAACGAGAGCCCAGCCAGACTGATCGATCATCGAAGTTTTCAACATCGTTCTAAAATTTCTCACTATAACCTCTCCATTCATCGATTCTATAGGAATTTCCGGTGAAACGTCGTGTATCTCTTTGAGGGTTACGGGCCTGACGCCAATTTCCTTCTGCAATAATTTGGCCAGGGAAAGCATTTCGAATTCGGGAGGACCGAGAAGAATAATCCTAGGCAAGTCGCGTTTTCTAGCTGCGTGCTGAAGACACTGTTTCAGATAAAGAATGTGATCCGCGGGTTTTTTTACAATCAATTCTGTGGCGAGTTCCTGGAAAAAATTAAACTACTAAATTTAATCATGACGGGATAACGAATATATAAATAGCTCGAGGTTATCGTAGACGCGAAAGGACGAACGTGAAATAGTTCATAAATTCTATGCTTTTCCATGTAAGGCACGAATCGCGGTGGAATCCTCAGGGGTCTCATCCCCGCATCTATAGCGCTCAACATGTTTTTTTATTTATTTATTTTCCTCAAATTCAACTCCGCGAAAGGTTAAAATAATTATCTGTGAAGCACAAAATGTCACAGTAGTGCAAAATGTAGCAACGATTGTCGATAGATGCAAAAAAAAAATGTATTGATATTTACGTATCGATTCAGGTTTTCTCAGCTCTCTGGTCATCGATTAGAAAATGTATGCAACGAATCGATGCGTGTTACTTTTTTTTACAATAACCAAAAAAAATCCGTCAACGATGAAGCGTAATTTTTACTATGTAATTAGAAAGCCCTCTTGTACACGAGTGATGAAATTGGCAATAGATAATGACATATCAATTATTTCCGGAGTAGACTTTCCCGATAGAAATTGTGAATTCTAGCAGACGACGGCACGATTGCAAGGGGGCGCCACGTGACGGCAGGGTACACTTTCACTCCTCAAGTTTTCCACGAGCTCGTCGTGGACGAGCAGCCAGCAGCTGCGGCACGTTGAAAGACAAGTTCACTCGCGACGAACATCCAGCCTGATCCAGCATGTCAAAATCGAAGGAAAAGATAACCGAGGTAACGGAGAAGATCGAAGAAATGGATATGGAGGAATCGGGCAAAAAAATGACTCACAAGGAGAAGAAGAAACTGAAGAAGCAGCAGGAATACGAGAAGACCGTTGAGAGAATGACGAAAACCGGCGGCCAGGGACACAGTGAATTGGAATCGAACTTTACCGTGTCGCAGAGTTTGGCCCAGACTCGCGGTACGCAGCAGTTGGATAATGCTGTCGATATCAAAGTCGAAAATTTCAGCATAGCTGCCAAAGGCAAGGAACTTTTCACCAATGCTAGTTTGCTCATTGCGCAGGGCAGGCGGTACGGTTTGGTGGGTCCTAATGGGTAAGTGAATCCATAAAAATTGTATTTTTTTTTGTCTACAACTCGCCGTGATATGAATAATTATAATTAAATCATAATTTTTTTTTTAACTGCTCAGACATGGAAAAACAACGCTGTTGCGTCACATTGCAAAAAGAGCTTTTGCCATACCACCCAACATAGACGTTCTGTACTGCGAGCAGGAAGTAGTGGCCGATGATACGCCCGCTGTTGAAGTTGTACTGAATGCAGATGAAAAGTGCAAGGAGCTGCAGGATGAGTGTAAGAAACTGGAGGAACAGGCGGAGCAGGGAATTGAGTCTGCTCAAACTAGACTGCAGGAGGTAATTTATGAACTTTTTTTTTGGTAATCTATAATGAGAAATACTCTTTTTTCACTTCTATGTGTCAATGAAAGATGTGAAAACTTAGTTTACATTGGCCGCATTCAAAGACATGATTTTCAAGTTTACAGGTTCAATTGCACTTTAAAAAAATCCATTATTCAATTATTATTTTTGAAAATAGCATATTGTTAACACTCGTTTCAACGATTGTTTTTTGTTTTTATTTTTGCAAATATTTTTCAGGCAAATGCATTATTCAATTTTTGGAAAGAAATTAAATAAAAAAGAAAGAATATTGTTAATTGTTTTAACGATTGTTTTTTATTTTTATTTTTTTCAAATATTTTTCAGGTCTACGAGGAATTGAAAGCCATAGGGGCGGACTCGGCGGAGCCGCGTGCCCGCAGAATCCTGGCCGGTCTTGGATTTAGTAGATCAATGCAGAACAGAGCGACAAAGAATTTTTCCGGTGGTTGGAGAATGCGCGTTTCCCTAGCTAGAGCCCTCTTCGTCGAGCCGACATTGTTGCTCCTGGACGAGCCGACGAATCATTTGGATCTAAACGCCGTTATATGGCTCGACAATTATCTGCAATGCTGGAAGAAGACTCTGCTTATAGTTTCTCACGACCAGAGTTTCCTCGACAACGTGTGCACCGACATAATACACTTGGATATGTTCAAGTTATTCTACTACAAAGGAAACTACAGTATGTTCAAGAAGATGTACGAGCAAAAACGCAAAGAGATGATAAAGGCCTACGAGAAGCAGGAGAAACGTATAAAAGATTTAAAGGCTTCGGGACAAAGCAAGAAAGCTGCTGAGAAGAAGCAGAAGGAAGTTTTGACGAGAAAACAAGAGAAAAATAAGACGAAGCTACAGAAGAATGACGACGAAAATGGACCGCAAGAATTGTTGGCGAGACCGCGCGAGTATATTGTTAAATTTAGCTTTCCCGATCCGCCGCCTCTTCAACCGCCAATTCTCGGTCTTCACAGTGCGTATAGAAAATTTCTCGGCTATCCTGGATCTCCCGATTAGCAGTATTTAATTTACGATCAATCGTTTGCAGATGTTTCCTTCAACTACGAGGGCCAAAGTCCACTTTTGATCAACGTGGACTTCGGCATCGATTTGAATTCCCGTGTGGCCATCGTTGGGCCGAATGGTGTCGGAAAATCTACGTTCCTGAAACTTCTGACCGGAGATCTGACTCCAACATCCGGGGAACTGATTAGAAATCATCGATTGGTAACCCTATTTATTTCCATTCCCATAGATTACGGATTTCAAAATTCATTGAATTTCCAACTTTTTGTTAATTCAAAGCTATCCTTTTTTTTTTCTTAGAGGATCGGTCGGTTCGACCAGCACTCCGGCGAACATCTAACAGCGGAGGAAACGCCGTCGGAATATCTAATGCGTCTGTTCGACCTGCCTTACGAGAAAGCGCGAAAGCAATTGGGAACTTTCGGTCTGAGTTCTCACGCGCACACGATTCAGATGAAGGACCTGTCGGGTGGACAGAAGGCACGTGTAGCCTTGGCCGAGCTTTGCCTTAACGCGCCGGACGTCGTTATACTCGACGAACCGACAAACAATCTCGACATCGAATCGATCGACGCTCTCGCCGACGCTATAAACTCCTACAAGGGTGGTGTTATCATAGTCTCTCACGACGAACGTCTGATCAGGGATACCGAGTGTTGCCTTTACGTTATCGAGAACCAAGTTATAAACGAGATCGATGGAGACTTCGACGACTACAGGAAGGAGCTTCTCGAGAGCTTGGGAGAGATCGTGAACAATCCTAGCATAGCCGCTAATGCCGCGGTGCTTCAATGACCGAATTCGGAAATCTAGAGATGTATACTAAACAAAACAAAAAAGGAAAATAAGATCATGACATGTCTTCGAAGGGATGCATCGCGAATCATACGCTAATCGATCGATTATCAAATTTTATCTGTCTACTTGTGAAAAAAAGGAAAGAAAACATCGATTAACGCGTAGGAAAAATTCTCGTAAACTCCGGAACGGGCTCCAACATCGCGATATCTTTTTGTATCATAGTATTTCCATAAATGATATACATAATTGAATTGTTCGATCGTTCTCCGATCGCTGGCTCGT
This sequence comes from Stenichneumon culpator, assembly GCA_964017025.1. Taxonomy (NCBI): domain Eukaryota; kingdom Metazoa; phylum Arthropoda; class Insecta; order Hymenoptera; family Ichneumonidae; genus Stenichneumon; species Stenichneumon culpator. Next base: position 8,908,900 of record OZ024779.1, on the reverse strand, counting down.
TTCTGCGAATTAAAAATCGTTTCTATTCACCACTCGTTGTGTTATTTATCGATTAGTTATAGCCTATCCTCCCAGAGTAGTTATAACTTGTAAGGTGAGGAGCGATTAGTCTCTCGTCAGCACCTAGAATATCGGTGGAGAGAAAGGACCATATTCGGGTCTGGCGGGTTTCCACGTGAAATCTCGAGGACGTCGTGATCGCGAGCCGCAATACGATTTCGAAATCTCTCCTTCTTCTCCTTCCTAGAAAAACATTTGTTCGTCTCTCACGCGCACACACGGGCGGTTTCGCGCTCGCGCTTACGTGAAACGCCTTACTCTCTCTCCGTGACCAGACTGTCGTTCGGCTCGTTTCACGGCGCAGTGGCTCGTAGTCGCTGCCAAAAAGGGCAGACCTCTGGGGCAAGCAGAGAGATGAGTTTCGAAGTGATGGTGAAAATTGTCAAATAAAAATTATAACTGAGGCCCGTCGCTCGTCTAGTTGTCGTCGTTAAATTATCAATATCCCGATTATGTCGAGCACACTCGAGAACAAGATACTGAATCTTCAGGAACGTCTCAGGGCGGAGAAGGAGTCGAGAGATCGGGACAGACAGACGAACGATATCGTACCAGGAACGGCCCTGCAGCCGTCATCCTCGGCACCGACGTCCAGTCCGGTCGCACGGAGACCTCGACAGCGTGAGTATCGAAATGTTAACGAAATTTTCACACCCCGTCTATATCGGAAGCACGACATTCGCGCTTTTTAATGTTGTGGAAAAATTTCGTTGCTGATATGAGGATGCAGGTTATGTTGATCCACCTATTTATTTACTACGCCACTATTCTCTGCACTCCGCAGCCTTTTTAACGCTCTATATCGCGGCTGCGAATTGCACCGGAGTGTGAGACAAATTTTGTGATATTTGTCTTCCGGATTGGAGAAGTAATGTGCTTCGGAGCATGTTACGAAATGGGAGTTAGAAGGGGGAGGGGGGCAAGCCTGGTTGCAATCCAGACCTTTAATTGTTGCTCAAATTTCATCCAAACACAGTGTCGGGATCACTTTGTTGAGACAATGCATTTTTTAGTGTTGGGAGCTCAATTCGTCAATTAGTTATCCACTGCGCTGCAATTGTTGCCATTTTTTTACTGTTGCATCCGATTTGGATTTTAATTTCTTAATTGGGTATGTTGATACTGGAAATATATTTTATCTTATCAATGGCACAGATCTATGGCTGCTGAAACATTAATTATCTTGTCCTGGAACTACTCCAGTATCTTGTACCAATTTAACTATCCTGTAGATTAAATTCATGTCAGTTAAATCATAGTTGAATTTTCATAGAAATATGTAATCGTTAAATGGAGTGAATACGTATATGACAAATCAATGGTCGGGATCATACGAGAATTACTCTAAAACAGATCCTAGAAATATCTCGATGCAAGAAGATAGGATATGTTTAATGTTAATCGATATCATTGTTTGAATTTTATTGGCTATACAACTCATCAGCCGAATAATTTATAACTCTATCCTGTTAGCTCCTGCGGTAGCTTTCATTCTGACGTGAACATATTTATAGAAGGAAAAAAAACTATCAGTCGCGAAGCACTCTTATCTGGACAATGAATGTTCAATGGTATTTTAACTGAGTCATTGTCATCAATTGATCTTATCAGTAGCATGCATATTTTTCCCAAATGACTCATTTGTATCCGGGCTTACAAACTATTGTCATATTGGTCTCTGCTTTTTTTTTTGTAAAAAAATAAATTTTACCAGGCAGCCAGGATTAATCTTATCAGTGTACTGTTTACTGATTAATCATTCATATCCTGCTTCACCCATAATATCGATGAATCAGTGTGAAAATCATAAAGTCTACAGACTTATTTAATTGCAGACAAAATCTTTTGAATGCTATTTCCAATGTCTCATACCGACAGCATTGAATTAATTTTATCACAGACGCACATAAATATTTCCATCGGCCCTATTTTAATAATGTTCCTTGATTATTTATATGTGAAAATCCATCAGTCGGTGACATGGGGACTCCAACGAGACCGAAACGGCAGCTGGATCTTCCGGTCCTTCAGATGGTACCGCCAAAAGCTCAGAACGGCGAATTCGAGTCAAAGCTTCAGGAGATAATGAAGCAGAATGGTATACTGAACATAAACGGTCAAAAGTACCAGACGGATATGAAGGATCTTGAGCATCTCGGTGAATTGGGCAACGGGACTTGCGGCCACGTCGTGAAGATGAGACACAAGCCGAGCGGTGTCGTGATAGCTGTTAAACAGATGAGAAGATCCGGCAATGCTGAGGAAAACAAGAGAATAATAATGGATCTCGACGTTGTATTGAAGTCCCACGACTGCCCTTACATTGTTCAGTGCCTAGGATGTTTCATAACCGAATCCGATGTTTGGATATGCATGGAACTGATGGCTACGTGCCTTGACAAATTGCTGAAGAAGTGCCGACAGGCCATACCCGAAGATTTTTTAGGCAAAGTTACTGTAGCAGTAAGTGACGTTTTTGAAAAATAAAAACAAAAAAAAAATAATGTCTAGCTTTGAGCAGATAAATTTTCACAATGATAATACATTCTGATTTAATGTCGCAGACCGTAAAAGCGTTGTCGTACCTGAAGGAGAAGCACGGCGTAATACATAGGGATGTTAAACCCAGTAATATACTACTGGACGAAATGGGAGGCGTTAAACTGTGTGACTTTGGTATATCCGGACGATTAGTTGACAGCAAAGCAAAAACCAGGAGCGCTGGATGTGCCGCGTATATGGCAGTGAGTTGATAACTTCGATTATAGAAACATAGCAAATAAATAAATCTTTTCGAGTCTCAATCATAATTTATTTAATGCACAGCCTGAGAGAATAGACCCACCTGATCCAACGAAACCGGACTACGATATAAGAGCGGACGTGTGGAGTTTGGGAATAACTCTCGTGGAATTGGCTACCGGAGTGTTTCCCTACCGAGACTGCAAGACTGATTTTGAGGTAAAAAGAAACTTGATCGAAACCAATTTTTTTTTCTCAGCCAAAAAACGATCCATTTGAATGTTGCTTTTTCAGGTCCTCAGCAGGGTAGTACAAGACGACCCGCCATCCCTGCCGCTGGAGGCGATATTCTCGAAGGAATTTCGTAGTTTCGTGACGTGCTGCCTGACGAAAAATTACAAACATCGGCCTAAGTATCACAAGCTAATGGAGCATCCATTCATAAGAAATTACGAAACTCAGCAAGAAGATGGCAACACTAATTCATCGTCTCTGCCGACTTCCGGTTGTCAATGGTTCGGTAGAGTAATGCGACAGCTCGAGCCAAGGTGGGTGCTCTTCCACTATCGAACATTTATACCTCTCGCTCGTTTATATTTTTACCTATTCACTTTCGATTAGACAAGTTTGTTTGTACAGATTATATATTTACATATATACGCTTCGATATAGAGTTTGAGCGTGAATTTAAACGAATTTGTAACGCGATAGTTTATATTTTAAATATCGTAAAACGGCATGAGATTCCCGACTAATATCAGTAATGTTTGGTATGGTTTGATGAATAACCGGGTATCCCCCGATCCGTCGGTAGCCTATATATCAAAATGTTCTTAACGCATCTCTAATGTTTGGCCGTCCGACTCGTATAGAATTGAAAAAAAACGAGAAAATTAGATCGTTTACGTCTTTAGATAATGTGATGTTACCTATTTTTGTTTTTCTCGATTCACAAACACGAACAGATTTTTATTAATTACACTCGCAAAATGAGAATTAAAAGTTTGCGTGCGTGTTAAATTGTGTTGCAGCGTTGAGCTTGAGGGAGGCAGCGCAGCGTAGCATATTCCCTCTCTCTGTCCCTCGCCCGTAAGCCCACAACGCTCCATTATTTATCCTCACTAAGTTACCCAAAAAAAAAAAAATGAAACATAATCCACATAAAACTTGAAAAAAATGCAGAATACCACAGAAAAAAAAACGCAAATGAAACATCCCCTCTCCGCCCGCCCCAACCCGACAAAATCTGCCCGATTTTCATTTCGAGTTGTTTGGTTTGTGCACGCGCCTGTTACACACCCCACCCTTCAACCCCCACTCATGGTAAGCATTCTTTTTTATTTTATTTCAATACTCGTCATTTTCTTTATTTTTCTGTTAAACACATTATTTTTCATGTTTGTCGTTTATTTCATCACGAATTGACGACTCACCGGTTATGTGGCGTGCGTAGTTTATTCGGTTGACCGACAATTTGTCAGCATGATATCGAGATATCATCTCTTACTTAGTTTACCCTCGTAGATAAGCAAAAAAAATAAACATTTCCCTGTCTCTATCTCTCTTACTGTCCTTTTTTGTGTTGCATGAACGAATTGTATCATTAACGCTCTAACTTCCACTAACGTTAAATTAACTCTTCAATGGTCACTGAACGACGTAAAGAAATTATCTTCGCGTCTGCGTCTACGACAAAAATTATCTTAGCCTAAGTCGCCAAGTCGTAAAATTACAGCTATTCTCATATTCTGTTCTCTGACCATTGAAGAGTTAATCGTACGAAAGCGATCTTAGCAGGTCTGCGCCACAATCCGGAGAGTCAGCGTAAAATATAAAACAGAGAGAAGAAAATAAAATTAAAGAATGGTTGTACTCCAGCGGAATGCGATTCAGTTTCAGGTTGTCGGGTGGGCAGCAGCAGCAGCAGCAGCAGCAGCAGCAACAACAACAACAGCATCATCAACAGCAGCCTCATCCACCTCGAGCAACGGGTCACGTGTCGTTGAAGCAAACGGCACACCTGCGTGCTCATTCCGAAGTTCCAGCTTTTATGAAAAGCAACGCGACCAAAGATCACCACAATACGCCAACGACGTTTCTCGCTTTTCATCAACGCTCGAGTAGCGAGAATAGCGCTAATTACTTGCCCTACAGTCCGTACGCGATAAAGCGGAAGGACGCGATACCGAGGCCTTTCTCGCCACCGGCGACCAAGGATCCGTTAGAACCGGAACCGGCGCCGAGCCTTCAAACGAGGCCTTTCTCACCGTGGAGGCAGCACGTCGAGCAAACCAGTAGAGAGTACGCCGCTAAGAGATGTTCGGCCAACGGTCAGGCCTACGCCGATGGAAGATCTTACTCGCCGTACAGGCACGAAACGACGAATTCGGTGGATCCGAGCGCCCGACCCTATTCACCTTATCAGGGACGTTTGGAGGAACAGCGGGACAGCAGCGCCGATCGATGGCAAAATGTTTCCCGATCTCTGAGCCCATTCGCCAGAGATTATTCTCCGTGGAGGCGGGAAAATGTCGATCCTCCGGGTGTCGTTCAACCGGTCAGCGAGACTGGAAGATACTCGCCCTTCGTGCAGCAGAGACTCGGACAACTCCCGCCAGCCCCGCAGACTCATCCGCCTTCTCAGGATATCTACGGCAGTCCGATGGTCAGCAGGAAGAGGTGAGTTCGAGGCAATCGATCACACGGTGTACTTTGATACGTCGAGTATGAAGTTTTTATTTATTATGAAATCGGAGTTAAGAAAAAACCGAAGAAATTCGGTGCGGAGAAAAAAATGTGTTAAAAAATAAATCTGTATCACAGATTTCCGTCGGAGCCCCCCCCTCAGGGATCCCACGGTTCTACGAGTCCCCAGCTGCTAATCTCGAGATTCGCCCATCAGCTGAAGCAAGATCCTCCGGCAACAGCGGCCCAGAGTCAGAGTAGCGGGGGTGCGAAGGAATCGGCGAAAAAGCGTTTCGCTTCGTACGTGAGACTGAGACTCGGCGGCGAACGAGCACCCTCCCCCGAACCTCCGCCTCGAATGAATCGAGGTGAATCCCCCCTCGCTGTTCGAAGAAACATGGTCGATCAACCCTCGCCCTCGTTTCCACGGAGGTACGTTGCATTGTAATAATTTTTTCATAACACATACACGTAAAATCCCGTTTTCCGTTCCTGTGAAGTGTGCGCAGAAAGGTACTTTTTCGCATCGCTTGCGGGAAAAATACTGCGCATACGTACTACGAATGCAATACGGTATTGTTTCCCAATTTTTTCGCAATATGAGATTTTTTGTAGTGTGGAAAAGTCCCTTTCTGCGCACATTTCCCGAAAACGAGAAGCGTGATTTTCGTGAATTTGTTTGGAAAAATTATGTGAATGGCATGGGCGTAGAAAAAGGAGTCCTGACTTGTGTGAATACTGCATTTTAACACTCGTCAAGAACTCCCTTTCTACGCCCTTGCCATACAAATAACTATTCTGTATGTCTAAAAGTAATAGCGTTAAATATTGGTATGAGGTATCGAAATCTCTTTTCAGGTACGTTTCGCCTTCGCCACCTCAACCACCACCGCGTCGACTATCCGAGAGCAATTCGGTACCGGGAAGTCCTCAGTACGTGCGGGCCCGACTCCGTTACACCCCGGAGCCGCAGCGAAGGCCTCCGCCACCATAACCCATCGCGATAGTCTCATCAAACGAGAAAAAGGAAAGTTTGGTGCCATACGCAATCGAAGTCACGAGACCCGTAACCGTGCCTAGTCGCCATTGCCGCCTGTACGATCGTAACGTAATAACGGATGATAATATCGAAGACAACTTCGAGGCAACTAACGCTCGACGCGGGTCACCCACGAATAGTTCAAAACCAAAAAAACGTAATAATACTCTAATTCCGGAGCGTCGATTTTTCCTATGGAAGCCGACAATGTGCTCGAGCTTCATACGTTTGCGCAGCGTAAAGAAGCTTCTGCACGTTTGAGATAAACGGAGAATTAAAAAAAAAAACAAAAAAACAAAAAAAAATAAAGTGTTATTTTTTTTCTCTCGTAAATCGCAAAGAAAAAAAAATTAAAACTCTCTCGTTCCTCGCAGCTCGCGCTGCACTAAAATCGCGAAGGCTATTCAAACATCTCCTCCGAATCTTCGTCGAACAACTGTCGCGGTGTATGTTTGTGTGTAATTTATAATAGAAGGAAAAAAACGAGAACTCGCAATACGATGCTCAACTTTTTTATATATATATCGCTTGTAAAGAAGACGATGACGAAGATATATCTATTTAATTAAGAGACGAAACGATTAGAGCTGAACAAGTACACTTTTCTAAATAGCATGTCGGTATAACGAGATACGCGAGTGAAATTAAAGGGCGTTTGGTGTTTGTAAACGGGTCTACAATTCGCGTTCGCGCTGAGACAGAGGGATGGAGACGAGTGAAGATTCGTAATAAGAAAACGAAATCCGTGAGGTGCGTCGACCGGCGACGGGGGCTCCTCCGCACCGGGAATGCCCAAGCCTCGCGTCGCAGAGGGGAAGACAAAAGAAAAGATCCACGGACGCTAAATATATCCTCGATTGTACAATATTATTTCATTGAGAGAGCGAGAGAGATAGAGAGAAAGAGAAAATAAATTGTCGTCGTCGTCGCCGTCGTCGCGGGGCTTCGAAAAAAAACCGTTGTAATTATTATTTTCTAATTAATCATTTCATTAAATACTATTTGATTCTACAACAACACTCTCGTAATAAACATTCGTCGCTTATTTGACAAGAGGATCTGTTGCAATGTAAATAAACTTATATTTATACGACTCGATTATTTCTGAATTTGTTCATTTTTTAAATTTTATTCTTTTGTCTTCCATTACCCATCTTCCCAGCCCAAAGATCGATTGTCGTTCGATAAAGAACGCCCGGAGCTGTATCTTCTGTAGTATAGTGTCGCTCTTAGGCTCCTCGTGCAGAAAACTTCGTCATCTTGAAATATTTTTTATTACACTCGGTGCAAACATGGGAGTTGTGAAGTATTGTGAAGTAAAATTTTGTACGATACTTGTGCGAAAAACGTTTTTTTAACTCGTGTGATTGCAACACTCGTCAGAACAAGTTTTTTTGCACGAGGATTGTAATGTACTATTATCACGTTACTGAAGAAGCTTCAGAGTCTTTAAACGGACTGACCAGTTAATAGAATAAAATGCAAGTTGAACTCTTCAGCGGAGATAAAATGAATATTGAAGAATACTTTTTTTTAATTACCTGGTTAAGAATTTGTAGTCATAAAAAAAGCTACGATTGGAATTTTTCATGTTGCTTCCGCGGAAAATCGGAAAAGTCTGTCTCTTCTGAATGAAGACCGAAGACGTCTCGTGGGCCGCTTAAAAAACGACGAAGCAATGTGCCTTTCTTTCATCCAATTGCAGCCTATTTTATTCTCCATCGAGGACACTGTAGACGAGGACTTGTACTTGCCCTCCTTACGCGTACTATCTTAGACAACTTCAAACCCCGATATCAATTGCTCGCCCAGAACGAGGACTCGATTAGATTAATCTTTACGGACTTATAACTCAATACGTCGATGACTTCTCCTCGGGAGGATTGTTCAAGTTCGCGCTCGAAGAAACCCGCCGAGTGCGTTAGAGCAAGCGTCGATGACAAATAAATTCGGATGCATGATCGTGAGAATCGTTGAGAGTATCGAATCGTATGGGATATCCGGGTGAGTTTGTGCCACGAGCCTCGTTGTATCGCGAGCGTCAAGCTACGGAATTCATTATCTTTTTGCCTTCGTGTTAGGTGTAGGGGGGAAAAGAACATACGATCGGTCGTTAAAACTCGGTTGAAAACTAATCGATATACGAACAAAATAAAAGGCGGCATAGACTGATCGAAGTATCGGCGTCATAATATTTCTGTTCGCAGAAGTAAATAACGAGGACTTATCGGGACAAGGGTGAAGGGGAGTAAAAATATAAATTCATCGCTGTTACGGGATCGGCCCGTCCCTGAACAATCAATATGGCCTCCGGCTGTACGCGGGGCACGCCAGCGTAGGCCCACGTATCGTTCGACGAAAATCCCATGAACAATCGTACACCGGTACTAAAAAATTTAATCCTCAACTATCGTGCAAACGGCGAAAGAACGCAGTCCTATAAACATTAATAAATCGTGTGTTAAAATTAAGTTATAACGTTGCAAAGAAACGTGAGTTACTCCGGTCGGGTATAGCGCGCTCGTCGCTGTCGTCGAAGTGCAGAAGACATAATCCGGAGCGTCGGAGGATTGTGTACCTGTGTACCTTGAATCTGGTACCGTTTATTTTTTGTCCTTCCGGTTGACCAAAAATAACGACAAGATCTTCGGGTGCAATGTGCGCTTCATCGTGCTCGTGAATTCCCAGTGTTTCGTCCCCGCTACGAGAATAGATGAATTGAAAGAGAATAAAAAAAAAACGCGAACACGCAGCGCTTCGTCATGTCGGAGAAAAATAACGATTGCGCCGAGACGAGGGTCATCGAGAGCCGCCAGCAGGACGACGGGATCGAAGACGAACAAACGTCCGTCAAAGGGGTGGAGGACAAAGTGAGCATAGAACAAATTCTCGAGGGTATGACGAACGAGTTTAATCGGAGCGTCGTTAACAACTTAAAAATCGTCGATGCAGAGCGCACCGATACCGCGACCGGTAAAGCCGATTCGGAAAGCTTGAATAAAGAAACCGAGACCGAGGAGAAAAATTCTGTTCAGCAGGAAAATTCACCGAAGGAGAGTAATATCGAGACTACCGAGTCGAAGAATGAAAATTGTGTCGAAGCATCTGCTGCATCTCCTGCGGAGGAGACAACGGAGAAAGCGACTGAAGTAGAGGAGCTGGAAAAGCCCGGCAAGCAAGAGACCTCCAAGAAGGACAACAATATTCCTCGGATCGTCTTGACTTTTAGAACTATGAACGAAAATACTGATTACGGAAGGAAAACCAAGATATCAAGCTGTTCGTCCAATCTCAGCCTGGTGCCTGATGAGCTGGGCAACTGCGATCAGATTGGAGGCGTCTCGGTGAAGATCGAACACTCCGATGAGAATTCTGATCATGCAGAAAAATCTGATAATGACGACGGCAAGAACGAGGATGAGACAAAGATAGAGGAAAAGACTGAGGAGGTGGCGAAAGTTTTGGACGATCCTGCTCAGGTAGAGGCTGAAAAGACTGAGGTGAAACCACCTGAGGAAACAGAAAACACAGAGAAGCCAGTCGAGCCAGTAGCCGATGAGAACGTAGATGCCGAAACAGTTCCTGATAAAGTTAAGCCAGTAGAGCCAGAGCCACCAGTTACTAGGAAGAGAAGAGCGGTACGAGCCAGACTCAGAGTTACAAGGTAGAACACCTTTATCTATTGGTATACAAGGGACTAAAAATATACTAATTAATATGCAAATGCAGATTGAAGAGTGAAAACTTATTTTTTGTAAATAATAATAATAATAATAACTATATAGCATCCTATGTAATATCGATGTAATATCAGTTTCATTAATTTACTGCACGTTGATTGATATTCTTAGACAATATCTGAACTATGGTTGATCAATATCTGATATGGTTGGTTCAGGAATGTTCTACTGTGTCAGCTATTTATCTTAAAATTATAGTTCAGAAGGCATAATAGAATTAGAGTCATAACTGTGTGTTTCTGAGTTATGAGGGAACGATGTTGAAAAATGTTCTATCCTTTCAATTACCGAGTATGGATATCGCGTGACTAAAACGGGAACGTGTGTCAATCATGCACACGCTATGATCACGCGATGTAAAGATAAATATGAAAAAAATTTCACACTCGCGTGTGACATCGATTTTACGATCGATTTATCGTTACTAAACGGAGTAAATTGTGTTTCAGCGATTCGGCCGAAGAATCTCCGGGGCCGAAGCGTTCGGCCAGGCGTCTCTGCAAGGAATCCTTGAAGAGCACCGTGCTGGAGAGTGCAATGGCTAGAAAGGAAAAATCTAACTACACTCAGGATAACAATCAGTTGAAGAGAAAGCAATCGAAGCCGGGGAGGCCGAAAAAACCGGCGAAAGAACAATTGAAGCAATTGCAGGTAAAGGTCGCGGACGTAAGAATGGAAATTCAAGCGTACAGCGCCGATATGAGTAATTCGCAGTCGGATGGGAATACAACATTGGATCATTCTAAAGTCGGAAGTCCCGAGATTAGCGTGAACGAGATAAGTTTCGACGAGGCTCATAATTCGATCGTGGATTACGATGGTATGCCGAAGCTATCGCCGATGACGAAGAACAGCTCAGATAACGCTCAAACGAGAACCGGTGGAGATTCGATGGGAAACAGTATCGGCGGCCACGACGAGGGTTCCAGCAGCGATATGGATAAACCATTTTTGAAACCGGCCGCTGGGCGTAGCCGGAGAGAGCGTGGAAGACCTCGAGGCAATCACGGAGCCAGAAAGATCGCCAAGACCGACTCGTTCGAAGGTATAGCAGCGATAAATCATATAAATTTTGTTCACCGGGCAAATATCATTGGGCCTCTCAATGTTTGCAGATGGATCACCGTCCATCGCCGAAACGGGAAAGAACAACGATTATCCCGAAGGTATGAGATTCAAAATTTCATTTTATTTAATCTGTTGTTTGCGGTTCGATATAACGTATAGTCTGGAAAAAATCATTTTCTGCGTGTATCAACGTTAAATCATCTTGGATCATAACTTGCACGATAAATGATTATCTTTACAGAATATATACTGCCTACGAAGAGGACCCGTCGGAGTATGGCTCCGAGTCCGAGTCCCGCTGAGGGGCAGGCCTCGAAGCCCGAATCGACTGCAATATTTAGTGATGTGAGTATCATCGGTATTTTTTTTTTCGTTGAAAAAAAGAGTTAACGGATGATATTTTGGTTTCTCTAGTCCTACGAGCAGACAATGATGTGCCTCTGCCAAGTGAGGTCCCAGTTGTACGTGACGATAACCGGTTCGGGTGCGCCCCTCTACTGCACCGCGATCGATTCGATCGACAACCGGCTGATAGGATGTTGCAACGAGGTCGACAGCAACGACGTAGCGATGCGACGACCGAGTACGCGTGTTCCCTTCATAATACTATGTCGTACGCACAAGGAACGTTTGCTCAGGCACAATTGTTGCCCTTCCTGCGGATTGTTCTGTACTCAAGGGAAATTCGTACAGTGCCCGAATGGCCATCAGTTTCATCGGGAATGCGAGACCTTCGTGAACAAAAAACCCGCGTGCCCGCACTGTGGAAATGACGCCGGTGCTTACGACGTCGCCGTGGCGTTGAATGGCACGAGAAAACCCGTTTACATTCCTACGCGTAGAAGATTCTCAAAATTGCCGTCGGCGAAGATGAGCCTGCCGGGAAAAGGAGACAATACGAAACTGGCCGAGAGACCACCGAGCCCGTTAGTCAGGCCCGAGGACATCAGGATTCCCGAAGCTGCGAACAATGTCGAGAGACCCGAACGTTACACTATTATGAGCCTCTACACAGCTGTGAAAAACGGCGACTTGGAAAAATTGGTTAATGTTTTAGGTAAGAAAATTCATAACTCCGATTTTGAGTCCAAAGTGCCCACAACAATTCTACGATTTCATAGATAAATATTGTCACGATTATAGTCGTTAACTGTAGTTATCCATTGAAGTAATAGTACGGATTTTTCAGCCTGTGGTTACAACGCAAACCACACGTTTCGCGAGTACTCTCATCGCACCGGCCTCCACATAGCAGCGGACAAGGGTCATCTGGGCTGCGTTCACGTGCTCATACAAGCAGGTGCACAGGTCGATGTCATGGATAAAAATCAACTGACACCTCTGATGCTGGCAGCTACCGAGGGCAAAACCGACGTGGTGAAGTACCTCATAAGGACGGGAGCGGACGTTACGTTGAAGGGGGAGGACGGCATGACTGCGTTGCACATGGCTGCCAAATCGGGGCACTTGGATGCCTGTAGAATTATTTTGTCCGAGTGCAAAGTACCTCGGACTTTAGTAGGTAAATACAAAAAGTCAATTATCGACGATACAGCATTGCTCAATGGTAGCTAAGTTTTTTTATTTACTTATGATTAATTATCCAGACTGTGTCGACGATGGCGGTTGGACTAGTTTGATCTGGGCCTGCGAGTTCTGCCACTCGGACGTCGCGAAATTTCTTTTGGAGAAAAAATGCGATCCGTTGATAAGAGACGCCGAACAAAATATAGCCCTTCACTGGAGCGCCTACAGCGGGAGTTCGGAAATTACGGAAATGCTGCTTAACGAAGGTTGCGACGTTAATGCGGTCAACGTTCATGGCGATACACCTCTGTGAGTTGATCGCGACGAACTTCGAGCAACATTTTTTAAAGTGTCTTTGAAAACATTTTTTTTTATTTTTTATTTTTTTTTTCACAGACACATCGCTGCCAGGCAGGACCAGTACGCCGCAAGCGTTCTCCTGTTGGCCCGCGGTGCTAAAGTCGGCGAAGTCAACACAGCTGGCGAAACAGCGGTTAACTGTTGCGTGGTCGACGGCGACACGATGGCGGCGCTGAGGCTCAACGCGAAGGTCAACGAATTGTCGGAGCACATGTGGGAAAAGACTACCAGAATCTTGACGAAGTGAGTATTCGTTCGCAAGACGATTAAACGTTTGAGTAACTATCAACCAACGTGATATTTGTCAAATAGCGATATTTCGAGAGGCAAAGAAACGAATCCTATACAGTGCGTTAATGGATTCGATTCGGAGGACAAACCGACGGATTTTCTCTACTTGACGGAGAATTGTTTTACGAGCAACATACACGTTGACCGAACAATAACTTCGCTGCAGTCGTGTCACTGCGAGGACAATTGCAGCTCTGAAAAATGTCTCTGCGGGAATATTAGCTTGAGATGTTGGTACGACGAGGAGGGCAAACTGATACCGGAATTCAATTACGCAGGTGAGTGAAATAATGCGAAACGCGAGAATTTGAAGAAAAAAATAAAATAAATAAACGACAATGGTTAATTTTTCTCAACAGATCCACCGATGCTCTTCGAATGCAATCAAGCCTGCGACTGCAACCGGATAACGTGCAATAATCGTGTGGTTCAGCACGGTCTCACTCAGAGATTTCAGCTGTTCCGAACTGCGGGCAAGGGTTGGGGTCTTAGAACTCTAAGGCACATACTCAAAGGGACTTACGTGTGCGAATACGTTGGTGAAATAATATCCGACTCGGAAGCTGATCATCGGGAGGATGATTCTTATCTTTTTGACTTGGATAATCGAGTGAGCTTTACATGATTCTTTTTTTCAATGCAAGCCCGCGATGGAAAAAATTTGTTAATTTTTTGTTGTTTTTTTTTTTACAATCTACAGGATGGCGAGACATATTGCATCGACGCTAGGCGATACGGAAATTTGGCGCGGTTCATCAATCACTCTTGCGCTCCAAATTTGCTACCCGTGAGAGTTTTCGTCGAGCATCAAGATTTGCATTTCCCGCGGATAGCGTTTTTCGCCAATCGCGATATCGACGCCGACGAGGAGCTCGGGTACGTTTTAATACTTTCTATTATAATATTGTGTATATCATAATATATTATAATATGTCGTTTCGAATTTTCCCGCTACGTTATTGATTATTTTTGTTTCCTTTTTTCATTGTAATGCAGATTCGATTACGGAGAAAAATTTTGGATAATAAAGTGCAAGTCTTTCACGTGTACCTGCGGAGCGGAGAATTGTCGTTATTCCGAAAAGACGATACAAGTTACCCTGGACAATTATCGAAAGAAGATACAGCAGGAGGAGATCCTCGCGGCACAAATCGTCTAGTCGAATAATCTATCCGAATATGCAATCGAGCGTTGAATCTCTTTGAAAAAAACAGGTTCGAGATCTTCCTTCGAACATAGAGTAATTTCAAATTTGTATAGTGTAAGTAAAGTATATACTACCAGTACAAAAATCATGGCGTCCCGTGTTTGGGATATTCGAAAGATTATTTAATGTAAAAAACATCTCGCGAAAGCAGCTCAAATGACTGAGTTTTTCAATTCTCGTTTGTAACGAAAGCTTGTCCATACATACAATTTAACCTGAGTATAAAAGGTTTTTTCCTCTCGTAAGATTCGTTTGCCTACGAGTTTATTCAATTTTTCTTGCTCACTGAGCTGACAAAGAAGTGCATAATTTTAGGATTTTATCGATCACTGACAGTTCGTACGTCAAAATACTTTTTTTTTGTCGTATTATTTGCGACGAGAAACGCAAATCTCGGGATACGGCGTATATATATATTGATGCAAAATCACGGGAGATCGAAACAATTTCGGAGTGTATAAAAAAAGATATACTATTGTTAAGTATACGTTCGTGAATTTTTTTTACGCGCCTGTTGATAATTATGAATTATGAATGTTTTTTGCGATTGAAAGAATATTAACTGTATATGGGTTTGCGAGAGACATCTTTTTTGTATAAATAAAAGTTGTAGTTCTTTACGAAATTTACCTTTCGCTGTTATCGAGAAGATCGGCGATTTTGAATAACACAATCGTGGACATCAATATGAAACCTCGTGAATCGTTCGTTTTCGAAGAGACGCCCGCACTACCCAGGTAGCACAAAAAAATTAGCTATCAAAAAGTGACCACAATGGATTACATATCTCCGTCTGGACGCTATCCGAAAATTACGGCAATCCAAAAAGTCAACTTTTGGACGTAGGATAGCCTATAGTTACTATCCGGACGAACATATGTAACCGATTTAGATCACGCTTTCATACCAGATGTTTTTTTTTGCTATCTGGGTATCTTAGGTTCAACTGTTCCTGCGAAGTGAAAAACCGCTATGCATGCCGGGTACTAGTGCGGAAAAAACCGCCATATTGCGAATTTGTTTCCCTCTTGCCATGCTTTCTTCAAGTTTGGGATGAGGGGTGGGGGGGGGGGGGGGTAACCCCTCCCATCCCAACCTTCAAAATTCCGAAATTTCCTCGTAAAGTACAATTTTATCATTTATCAAACTTGTTTCACATACCTGGTCTCTGAGAACCATGACTATCCAATAATCGAGCAGCATCAATTCGTAAAACGTAAATGTGGAAGTCCGCGATGACTGGAGCGGAATCTCGCAGTCAAAGAATCGCGTAAGCTCCACTCCGAATGCTTGTATTTGTACGAAATCTCCAGCCTAGTCTCTGCATGGTTGATTTATGGGGGGATCCAAACGCTGCTATTCACTAGAGCACAAAACACAACACTATCAATGACAATTAATACGTGAAAAAACGAAAGAAGTGCACGCGCGCGACGGAGCGATTGAATTCAATGAGTCGGATTTCAAACTGGCGCAAGCGACACTAAGGGGAGATATCTCATTGGTCGACGCGCGTAACGAAATACTGCCATATATGGCGATTGTTTTATTTCGTTGCCATGGTACTCCCCCACCCCCTCCGTCGCAAACTTCGAAATTCCGAAATTTTCGCATAAAGAACCAATTTATCATCTATCGAATCCGTTTCACATACCTGGTCTCGCAAAACCATGAAAATCAGATCATCGAGCTGCATCGATCTGTAAATCGTGTGCGGAAGTCTGAGATGACCAACGCGGAATCTCGCAGCCGGAGAATCGCGTAGGCTCTCTTTCGAATGCTCGTATCGGTACGAAAAGTCCAACCCAGTGTTTACATTGTCCATGTATGACGAAATTGGAACGCTGCTATCCGTTTGAGTACACAACGTAATATCATCAACCACAATTAATCCCCGAAAAACCGAAAGAATTGCATGCGACCCACGGACCGATTGAATTCAACGTGTCGGTTTTCAAACCGACCCGGCCGACGCCAGTGCAAGGCAGCTGATTGGTCAGTGCGAAGTGCATGCGTAGTAGTTGCGCCGTCTCTGATTGGACGGAGTAGTCTGAGAGATTGCGGGGCTTGGGTCTTGAGATAATTAAATCGGCAGCAGCGTGCCCGTAGACGGCAGTCGCAGTGTCCCGCCGGCACGGTTACCGAGCGTAGCTACGGCTGTGGTAAGGTTGTGCCTCCAGTTGACGTGCATGCGATTATTTACTACAGCACAATTACAGACGGACAAAAAGAAGAGAGAAAATTTACACGTCGCACACTTTCGGTAACTTATCTGCGTACAGGAAGCTTCGTATTGCATTAACGAGTAGAAGCGAACTAGATGAGTTTACGCGAAAGGGGGTGAGTTTCGTGTCAATGTTTACGCAGGCTACGAATAGCTGTCTTTGTGTTCAGAGAGTAGGTCTTACAGACTCGCCTGGAATACGAATGCAATAGTTTTTTGTATGACAAATCCGACAAGATTAATTGATCGTGTTACGAGTAATCCTACGATTGTTATTAATTCGAAGGCTTGTGGAAAAACAATGCTCGTTATTTGCAGCTCGACAAAAATTACTCGTAGATAGGAACAAACGCATATGAAACAGATCGATGAGAGATACGGAATGGTTTTTTTAATGAAAAAAGATAGTCCGAAGTATTTTCGTCTCCGAAAAAGCGAAAGCTCGCGAGGCACGGCCCTGAGCTTTCAATGGCTTCCAGCCAGACCACCAGCGAATGTAAGATAAGGAAAGCACACCCTATCGCTGGCGGTACGAACGAGAAAGATAGAAGGGGTTGGAAGTAGGATGAGTTGGGTGGTTGCCGCAACAGAATGGCGCGGCGAGAGGATCGCGCTGCGGCAACGGGCTCGATGCTCGCATAGATATCGTGTCGTCACTCGCTCTCAAGAACAGAAAACAGGTTTTCCCATTTTTGTATTGTTCCGCGTACGTCGAGCTTTCGTGAAATTTTGGTCATAATATTTTGAAACGATGGAGAATATCGACGCGATATTCGAGGCACGGTAACGTTCGCTGATGCGTCGTGGTGTTATGCGGCGATAGTGAATATGAACGAGAAACTCGGCTGCGACGATAACGGAACTGATTTTTTTTAAGTATAGAGACACAAATACGTAATGTAGATAATTCTTTCTAAAAAAAAACTTTCTACTGTAGAGTCTCATCTGACGAGAGTTTACGATTTATAGTTACGATAGATAAGCGGATCGCATTTTATTTTAAGTTCTAACTGTAATTACAGTCAATGCAATGTTATTGTTTGAATCCTGCCTCGAATAAAAAATTTGAAAGTAGAGTTGAGATACATAATAATTGTATAGTAATATATTATTATAATTGTATTACATAATTTTTTTTCATCCTGGAGTTTCATCAATTAAAAAAGGGTGTATACAAATTAAATCGAATTCTAACATTATGCATTTTATACACAGGTAACTGAAGACCATGGCGCCGGGCCGGAAGCGGAACGGAGGTCCGGGCGAGGGCCCGGAAATCAAGAAGGCAGCGGGTCCCTCGTCTTTATTTATCTTCAGCGAGAAGAACCGCCTACGAGAGTTGTGCCGGTTCACGATAGTCTGGCTTCACTTCGAGCACACTATCTTCATGACTGTGGTCGCAAGCTGCATCGTACAACTTCTGCACGTATTCGAGAAGAATCTGCCCCAGCACAACAAGGCGATACTGGTCCAAAAACTCGAAGCAACGGAAATCTACTTCCTCGCGATATTTTGCATCGAAGCGGCCATTAAGATCATTGCACTTGGGTTCGTTCTACATCGTGGCTCTTACCTTCGTGATGTCTGGAACGCCATCGACTTTTTTGTCCTGCTTACCGGGTGAGCGGTAAAAAAAAACTATTTTTTTTCGTCGATAATGGAAAGAAGATCAAGTTCAGAAACGAAGAGAGTCGTTGATAAAATTTAAAGGATTGCGTGTTTTTTGCACAGATTTATCACGGCTTTCCCACGGGCATTAAACTTGTATATCGACATGCGTATGTTGCGTGCGATACGATGCGTCCTGCGTCTCATCACCGTTCAAACGAATCTCCGATATATTGAGTGAATAGAATAAAAATTATTTGGCGCGAGAGAATGGAAAAGCAAAGGGAGGATGTATAATTATTTTTCTTTTTTCTTTCAGAATCGGCTGGCCACGGCCAAGGAACCCTTACGACTCTCTTCCGGAGGAGATAATACCGGCAGACTGGGACACAGTAAAGCTGGCAGCGCGTACCGGCATATTGCGCACCAGCTGATCGGCATGGGAAATTTTTATAATGCTGACTTTAAATTAAAGTTAGAGCTTTTTTTGTAGTCAAGGAATAATCGGCGATTTCTGCAAATGGAGCGATATATCGACGGCTGATAATCGAAAGGTCGTAAGTCGAATGTTAATGAGTTTCACCCTTTTTATTCTTAGCCATCGACAATATGGTTCGTACAGCTTATCGTAATTTTGTTTTCAGGATACGTTCAACGCTCTTTCAAACTTGAATAAAACCACTCACCGTCCAACACCGCAACTCACCAAGCTTTCGCCTCGGGACGCAGGACATATCGGATATGAACTGTGGTAGAGATCGATAAAACAATTGCTAGATAAATCTTCGATCGTTCGAGTAAACGCGGTCAAAAGCCTTGTATAATATTTTCTATGGTTCGACGTGAGGCAAAGTCGAATAACAAAGGCTGTAATGTCGTCTAGGCTTTCTCACGCTCCCAACGCTTTTATATACATATATATATATATATATATATATTTAAAAATAAAGTAACATTACATTATAACTTTGTTTTGAATCTTGTACGAAATTATTTGTTACAATGTCTATTAGTACAGACTCCGGACAGTGAAAGAGGAATAGTCGGATATCAAGAATGATTGAAGTCACGTGATTGGAAATCGAACCGAGAAACCGCCACGCGATTGCTTTGAAGGAAGAATAGCAATCGTCGAGAAGTTCGGAAATTACGAAAACTTTGCTGAACGCAGGTCTCAAAGTGAAGGCGGCCTTGCATTTAACGCCTTATACGTGGCTGTGACTTTCTTAGGATCAAATATCGACATTTTGTTTCTAAACTCCAGGCCAACAACGGATGACTGTGTTGTCCAAGGAGTCTGAAAACTTTCTCTCATTTCCTGGGCAGGCATTACGTCGCGGCGATGTGATGAATGAAAAGGAAGAAACGGTAACGGCATACAAATTCGGAGATAGTATTGGCCCTCAGTTTTACCGCTGAAGTCAATAAAATGCTCAAACGTGAGGAAAAATTACGGGGTACCTGATAATTATTTTTTACGAGTGTAATTCACATTTACAATTCGTTCAATAAAGAGAAATTGTGCATTCTTATATTATTGCTCTTATTCTATTTTGAATTGCATTCCAGCTGATCGCGATAACAGATAGAGACATTGGACAAGGTCAGCTACGCTTTCTCTTTCTAACAGTCAAAAAAGAAAAATTGCAAATATTCTAAAAAGAAATGGAATAGAAAGATTCGTAATAAAATTTTACTTTTGAATGAATTCTACTTTACATAATTGCTATATACTGAAACTCTTCTTTGTATCCCAAGTAAACTGGCAAATCGAACATTTTTATAAGCGCTGGCCCCACCCCTAGGAAGTAAGCCAATGGCGCGCCGCTTTAAACCCTTCTAGAAAAAAACGCAAAGCATGTGGGGCGCTTCGATCCCAACGGACAAAAAAACCGCCATTGTGAGTGCTCCCACGCGTCGTCGACGTCTCCTTCCAAATTTTGACTACGCCCGCGTCAGGTTTAGATTTAATATTATTATATTTATACCATCTTTTCACATGTCTTACATCCCACAATTCTAAAAAAAATAACACTGCAAAGTGCATTAATTCCACAAGCAGTCCGCGAAATTTCAAAAACATCCGACGCTGAAAACTGGTAAAAAAAGTTTTCCGCTTGTCTTCGGGCGGTCCGGAACTATCGATAATTATTAACAATTTTCGATCAGCTGAACGCAGGTCGAAAACGTTACAATCGCCTCGATGTGGATAAAACAAGCTCAACGGTAATTAACAGACCGCCTCAAAGAAAAGAGCGAAGGAATACTATGGAAAAAGTATTAAATTCAACGGGCGACATTTCGCTAAAGTCAGTTGTTGCGCGGAGGGGAAGCGGTTGGTCGTCGCAGGGGCATGCGCAATGCTCCCACTCTCGCGCGCTCTCGTGGATTGGCCGGGGCGGAGAGCTTGGCTCCTTTCGAAATTCAATTGAAAGCGACAGTTAGTGTAGCGACCGTGGAGCAGCGTGTTCAAGCCGCGCTATGCGTAGCTGCGTAGAGCCGTAGTAGTTAACGAGTGACCGGCGTGGGGAACGTTTGTTGTATCGTACATCGGGATATAATCGTCGACGGGGACGCTGGTTGTTTATTTACCGCTAAATCTTACCGGCGGTCTCGCATATTTTTTTCCGCGAAAAGTGCAAAAGTTTCGATAGGTTATGGTATTTCTGTAATGTAACGCGCTGAAGGGTTGTCGCGTAGTTTTATCGTTTCTTTTGTTTAGTTCGTTCACAGAAATGCTCGGTGTTAACGCGGCCTGCGACGTAAACGCGATAGTGAACGAGTTTTTGTGGTGATTATTCGTCGAAGATCGTCGAGCTTTCAGTTATCAGGATGGACAGCTGACGGATATATAATACTATCTCCATCAGGCGGATTTTCGAGACGGCGACGTTGAAGACCGACGAGACAGTGGAAGGTGAGTCCATTGTTTATATTTACTCTATGACGACATGATATCAATTCGAACAAAAATGAGAAAAAAAAACGTAAACGACAATAATTTGTCTGCACAGGGAGCTCTCGATTAAATATAATTATTAACCTCACGGGTCAAAGAAAAAAGAATCAGACACTGTGGCTTGTGGTTTTATACCGCAAGAGGACGGGAGCTCAAAGTACGCTTTCATCTCCGTGAGTAAAATCGGTGCAGAACGGTCGATGGTGGAAAGCTTCTTCCGCCAACGGAAACTAGTCTCCCAGAGACTTCAATTGTTCCATTTCACCGTCTCGGAGAGCATTTCGATCTCGGAAGTCAACGAAGCGCGGATACCTCGATCCTCTCTATTGCCCTCTCTTTGCCCTTTCCACCTCTACGTCTTCAATTGTCGTGCTTCCGATGTTCAATGTCTCAAGCCTTTTTCGTGTTGCATGTTCTCCAAGCCTTGATCATTTTTGCCCCGGCATATCGGAACTATATATTCGAGGTTGTTTTTGTTTTTTTCTTTGTCCAGCCCATGTCGAATGCTTTCCCCCCCGCCCCCATGAGTTCGTAGAAATACTGTTTCTTTTTTGCTCGGGGGCAAACACCCGAGCTTACTCTCCAGCAACAGTAGAACGAAAGGGGGGGGGAGGGCTCACGGAACACGTGCGGGATTAGTTTCGCGAGCATGTTTTTCTCGGTTCCTACCCAACCGGACAATGAGACCCAGACGTCCTTTGTCCTCTCAGATTTCTCCCTTTCGTTTCCATCTCGACTGGCGCTTTCTTGGCGGGATAAATAAAAGCTCAGCCGTCTATAAAGGGTCTTCGAGCTCTTCAACGTAAGAGAGTGCGTGGACGACGGTATGATTTTCGTTACGAGGACAAAATAATTTATACGTGTTATGCGAACAAAGAAATATTTAGACCGAATATGGATGTATATAAAATGAATAAAAAAAAAAGAAAGGTTTTGCTGGGTCGAGAAAAGCGAGAGTATAAATACTGATGGCAATAAAGCGTCCGAGTTTCTAATATTTTTTTACGAAAAAATATTCAACTCTATGTAAAAAAAATCTTGTATTTTATAGCGTATGCAGTAGACATAAAATGTGTAGAAAGAAGATGTAAGGTAGCTTCAATAGTCGAAGAAAAAGTAAGATGGTGTGTATACGATGCGAGAGTGGTCTGCCCGTTGGTAGACAAAAGAAGTGACTAGGAGCTGCGAGCTATGAAGATAAAAGAAATCTCAGGCCAACAGAGGACAGAGAAAACGAAGTTGTATCTGTCCGTCGAGCGGGTCATCGGTCCATCGGCTGAGATTGAATTTTTCACTGCAAACACACACACATACACACATGTGGGAATATTTTGCCATCGCGTCTCCGGTTTCGTGATCGAGCGTTATAGACAAACGCGGGAGCTTTCTTTCACTGGATTTAGACTATTCCCGCAAGTGGGATTTCCGTGAGAGCGGCTAAAAGGGGAAAGAGGAAAAGGAAATCTCTCGGTTTGTTGACTTCAGGGAATATTTCTTCTATCGTTTTTGCCGTGGCCGTTGCTGGCCGCTTTGGAATCCACAGCTCAGGAAAGATGGGATTTTTCATCCCGCCCGAGCAGTTGTGCCCGATATAAGTATAATACTTCGGCTCAATTTTCGACGGATTTGTTTCTGATTCCGGGACGTCTCGGACCCGCTCCCTTGCTGCTTCAGGGATGCTTCGATTTCAACATTTATTTTACGTGAATAAAAAAAAATTACCGATTATTTGTTACACGATTATTTTTTTACGAATTTGTTAATAATTACTGGGCATTATTATTATGTAAAATCATTGTTCTTAGATTTTTCTTGAATAAGATAGTTATGAGATTCGGAACGTATCAATATTTTGGCCGGGAGTGTATTGGTAAAGCATCCTTAAATCGAGTATTCCTCATGCATCGAGTATTCCTCAGGCCCAAAGATAGCGATGAAAAATTGGTTGTTATTTTTCTTTTTTTGTTCGATATCGACATTTTCATTTTTATTCGACGCGCATACATATACACCAGGCGCACCGCATACAATAGGATTCTCCGCGGAGCGCAGCAGCATCCAATTTTCTCAAGTATTTGAATAACACGACAATATTCGAAATAATTTTTCCCCCTCCCTCGTCACCCTGTAACTCTCCGCCTGCGGGTTCCATGTCCTCGCGCGTTTCCTCCTGGGAATCTCCGGAGCACAATGCAATACTTTTCTACCTCACCGATTTCACCGTAACTTCATTTCACTCTCGAAGTTTATCATTCGTCAATTTCACGCTCTATATATCATTTTATTTTCTGTATGGAATTACTTGAGGTAAAGAATCGAGCGGACATAAAATTCCACTAATTATTACGGCATTCCAATACGTTTGTCAATCGCAAGCGTTTTAATTCTCTACCATGGAAGAAACTACTTTGAGCTCCCTGGTTGCATTATTCAAGATATTTAAATTTTTTCTTTATCACATTTTATTATTATCCGAACTTGACTCTTTAATAATTAACCATCTACTCTGTTCATTCAAATAAAATTTAACAAATGAGCCGACCTTTATCTTTCATCAATCTCACGCTCTATACATCATTTTATTTTCTGTAAAAAATTACTTGAGCGAAAGAATGGAGCGAAGTAAAAATCCCACTAATTACGCCATTCGAATACATTTGTCAATCGCAAGCGTTTTCATTCTCTGTGATGAAAAAAAACTACTTTGAATTCCCTGTTTGCATTATTTAATGTTTTTTTTCTTTTACACATTTTATTATTATCCTGCCTTGCCTCTTTAATATTCAACCCTCCACTCTGCTCATGTAAATGAGTTTCAACAACCGAGCCGAACAAATGATCGCAACCATCCCAGCACTCGTTACGATTAATGTTTCAATTGTATTTAACAATTTATTCCCAAATTCCGGGAGACAATTTAATAAACTGCGTGCCGCCGCTATCGCACGAAGCTCGCACGTACACAGTCCTACATACAAAGTACGTAAACTTATATCCAGACGTATCAGAGGTGGAGGCCAATTTATCTTTCGTCCTATCGGTTGCTGCCGGCTGGCGATCGCGTACACGTAGAGCATACGGTATCCCACGGCCGTGCACATCTGGTTCTGTACAGGAGGAGCGATTAGTGCCACGCGACCCTTCAAGCCTCTTCCATATACTCCGTGAACCACGCACACATCTATATACATGTATATACATACAGCCGAATATCGACCGTAGGAACGAAAATTTTCGTTGTACCGAAGGTTCGAGCCTTGAAGTTTGTAGGTGAATCCGTGAAGGGTTGGTTCAGAAGCGAGGGTGAGATGTATAGCCCTGTGGGCTCCAGGGAGATTTCGAAGAAGCCCGAAAAAACGGAAAAAAATATATACATATATTTCAAAAAAATTTCGAACTGCAGAGTTTCCGTAACGAGACGCTCTCTCGGGCTTTTACAAAGTTTGAAGAAACGGGAGGTGTAAACACGCCTCGACGTCGCAAGGAGGTTCGGGTTTAAATGAAGGTTAAATGAAGGGGAGAGCGAACGCGCAGGGAGAATAACGAAAATGAAATAAGGCCTCGAGGCATTGCGAATCGACTCGCGGTTTGACGTTAAGCGCGTTACGAGTGGGGTTTTCACGGCTTTGGAAGTTGGCAATCCCGAAGGTACTCGTGACCGAACCGCCTCGGGTGCAGCGCGGGCGAACAGCAGCCAGTACGAGAGCCCAGTGGTAATACTTCTTCCGCGACGCAGCACGTGTTCCGCCCTGAGGCTGGTCGACCATAACATCGTCTAAGGACGATACTTCATCGAGGAAACTCGGATCAAATGTAATCGCCGTGAGAGATCCGATCCCGAGCGCCTATGGGCCACTTGAGGGAAAATCTTCATGTATTTCTTAAGGTAGTCCTTGCGAACGGTGTTGATTTCGCATAAGTTTCAGAGAATTGAGAGGGAATTTTAAACACTTGTCGCTGGTATAAAAATCTGAAAAAAATCAAGCGTACTAAAGATGCCGAAAAGATTAATTTTGCACAATAATAATTCCAAAATGTTATTAACAAATTGATGAAATATTAATTGGTCAATAAATCTTCTGGAAACATTACTTTTTTGTTTAAAACAGTATTCGTTTATTTTTCTGAATACGTATGAATTTTTTCAGATTTTTAAATTAACTTTGAATTTTCTGACTTTCTACACGGTTTTTCCCACATAAAAAAAATTTAGGACGATGACTTGCGAATACTAGCCTTTTACGGCTAACCGTGTACGGCTAACCTGCCGTACGCGGGTAAATACCGGCCGAACATTTATTTATTTTTTTTATTTTTATTTTTTTATATATTTAGTAACGATAAAGAATTGTCGTTACTAAGGAAGGTGGAACTTGTATCAGCGACTTGAGAAAAAATCTTAACATCTTGAATAGTTAAATTTATTAAAAAAAAAAATCTTGATTCAGTGGTTATAAAGCTTTAGCCAGTGACTTGCGAATACTAGCTTTCATATGTACCTGCAAGGGGGTTGTACCGGCCGAACATTTTTTCATTACATTTTTTTGCATATTTAATAACGATAACGAATCATCTAGACCGACCGGTCTATGGGTATTGGAGGGCGGAGCTTGTATCGACCACTCGACAGAAAATCTTAATATCTCGAAGAGTTAAATTTTATGTATTAAAAAAATTCTCGATTCGGTGGTTGTAAAGCTTGGGACAATGACTTGCGAATACTAGCCTTTTATATTCATCGGCCGCTCTCGGGTAATACCAGACAAACATTTTTTTTTGTGTATTTAATAACGATAACAAATCAACTAGACCGACCATTTATCTTGTGCACAGTAAAGAGGGTTTGTACATTAAACAAACACTTCTCGTGCTTAAAACTCCACCATTTTTTTCCTCTTTTAATAACACAATTTTTTTCTCCAAAAGTCCCTGTTTTTAATTAAGAAAATGCTAAAGTGAATTTTTAGATATTAATTTACAAAAAAAAAGATTGTCGATCTTTGTGGGCGAAGAACGTTTCTTGAATGTACAAACCTTTTTTTTACCCTCAATCGAGTAACTGAGACAATTACACGAGTGTTTTTTTCCTCGACCTCCTCGAATAATCGACGGTCCACTTTAGCTCCCTCCCTAGACACAAAAGTGGGAAAATCACGTAAACTCTCATTTATACTTATTTAACTGGTCCTCGCGGTCGTGCGGATCTTTTTCGCGATAATGAAGCAACCCGAGTAACTTAATCTCGCGGTCTCACGCCATTGTCATGAGTTGAAAGGCGGCCGCGAGTTCTCGGTACTGCGTAATTTTCATTCTAAAGCTATAATAGTTTTGAGGCCCGAGAAAGCTTTTCGCTCATTCGTCTCTTCCTATACGTGAGGATGAATAGAATATACCGCGTTCGCAGTGTGAGGTGCGTGACGAACTCTCGCCTGGACGTCCAGTCGTTAAGCTTTACCCGCGCCGATAAGATCCGTTATTCACCGCCGTGGCCGAGTGTCTGGGCGACATAATTCTCCCTTCCTCGATTATGCCGACTCGCCGCGTCCGCGGGCTTATAAAAATAAAAACAAATAAAAATGAACTAAAAGATTGTAAATTCGATAATATATTATCAAGCATAAAAGACGACACTCACACGCCACCCCGTGATACCGCTTATTCGGCTCCTCAGCGAGAGCCTTAATTAATAATCGATATCAAAGTATAGCAAAGCTCGCTTAGGTAATTTTAACTATCGGCGTATCGCACAAACTTCGTGAAGCACGCCACGATATTGCACGACGTGTGATTACCCTCTGTTGTATCAACGGTTGTTAAACTCTCATTTGTAGGGTAAAAAGAAGAAGAAAAAAAGTCACTGCAAATAGAACATCAAACCAGGCGGTTGAACAGACCCTGCCCACGAGGAATCGATATGGCTGAGCTGGGATCCTCGACAAATTGCGTGTGAATCGAAATCTCGGCCAATGAAGTTGTCGTTATATGCTTTGTATGACTATAATCGTTCCATGCGCTTCTCTATAGTCCTTGAATGCAACGTTTTTTTTTTAGCTTTCTAACGAAGCTTTTTCATACTCGCCACAATAGGGAAAAAAAACAACAACATGTTTTTCTCGTGAAAGGAATCTCTCGAGCTCGAACTCTTCCTTTGAACCGAAGAATCGATTCGACGAGGAATTTTGCTGTTTGAATGGAAGACGCGGTTATTTCTTGATACCCCGTGGACGAGCCTCGGGGTTGCACGTGTATACAGACGCGTGCGCGCTATACGCTTTGATTGGATCAGCCGTCGGTTTAGCGCGGATGTTGCGGCGAACGCAACAGGGCACGTAAAGGGTGTCGCGGGTATTTCGTCGAGGTTGATAACACAGAGAGACGTCGGTGAAAGCGAATCCCTTGGCAGCGTCCCCTTCCATTCCGCTCGTGGTCTCGTCCCTCTCCCATAGTAGCTTTTAGCCTGTTGTACAGCGAAGGCAGAGTGTGCGTAGATAGAGGCATACAGGACGATGCAACACGGTCCGCGGTCGAACTCTCGGCCGCTTCTCGTCTCATACTCTACCCGGAATATTGTTCCGGACAGTCTGGCGCGATGTCCCACATCTAAGCGTAAACTAACTCTGACAAGAAAACCGGGCGGAAGTGGAAGAGAGGTAGTTTTTTTTCCTGCTCTTAGTTAATCAAAATTGAAGCGCGCCTTTGTTGCATTTTTTTAATAGTGCAGAAAATATATATATATAAAAAAAATGGTGGATATATTTTGAGCTTTGATCCGATATTTTCTGAACCGTCACTGATCCGCAAAAGAGAAAGGAAAGTTCGTTGGTTAATTTTTCATAGGTAAATAATTTCATGAAGTTGTACATGTTTTTTGGTTTCGATTTTATTGATTACGAACGAGGATTGGTGGGATCGAAAACGGGGAAAGATATTTTTTTTTTACTTTAATGTAATTTTTTTTTTTCGTTCTTTGGAAGTTAATTTAAATGCAAGTTGATAGGAAGCTGTGTGACGAGAGGAATTCGTATGCCGTGAGGTAACGAGAAAAAACTCGTCTCTGGGTTTTCTTCGGATCACGCTCTCCAGCTTCGTGGAGAGCCTCGGTCTTTCCCGGGAATAAAATTTTCAACGAGATTCCACGTGTTACCGTGTCGGAAGATGGGTTTGCAGGCGTTCGTCCTCTGAACTCGACACTTTCCGGCTCCGCTGCATCAAACGTCGAGCCTCCTTCATTTTATGGCTTACTCGGATCTTTTACTCGACGTCTGTGACCATCCAAGAATATATTGATCTTGCAAATTTTTACATGACGGTGATATCAACTCAATTTCCCGTACGGTTTTTTTTGCGCCGTAAAGAAAAGAGGTAAATATGGCCAGAGTGAATTGTCATATAACGTAATTGTTTCATATACGTTTGAAGCTATGGAATCTGCGAAAGTTAAAATTGAACATTTTTGAATTTTTTTACTGTTGTACTTGGAAGTCTTAATTTTATAGAGAAATCTCTAACATATTTTCATATTTCATATTATGATTGAAATACTACTTATATATATTGTAACGACCGAGCGAATGAATAACGCGTGTATTTGGTTTTGTGGCGGGTGTTATTGATAATGATAAACGTTAATTATCACGATCACGTAACGTCACACGTACCTATGTTCGCTTTGAAGGTCTCGTCCAGACGCTCTGACGTGACCATCGATTTTGTATCGATCGTCTTACTAACTAATATCGTGTGCCTTGACGAATAGCTCGCTACATATTCGTTATAATACGTAAAAGGGCGATGCCAGTTAATCAAATAAATAAATAAATATAAATTAATAATATATGTACCGGACTATCTTCGCTACTTTTACCTTAATTACAGTTTTTATTACCGACTGCATTTCACATGCAGGGCATGCGAGATGCCTCGGTCGGTAATGAAAATTTTAATGCTCTTTTTTCGAGCCTACTAAAGCTACAGTCCAAGGAAAATAGTATCCCACTGTAGAACTGACAGTCGCAGCGAAATCCAATTTCCCTTTGACACCAGAGTTGCAGCACTCCCGAAAGAATAGCGTTGCAATTTTATTACCGACTGGTGTCGGGCTCGGGCGGATGGGGTTTCGTGTCGCGCACTTCTAATGCCGACTGAAACTCACAGTATCGAGCCTTTGAACAACTTTTACAAAAAAATTACATTTTTAGATTTCCATGGAACGTGCGAAAATAAACCATATCAATTTTTATGCATCACGTAAAAAAAAAAAAAACTTTTGACCGATAGCGCA
The DNA here is from genome assembly GCA_964017025.1 of Stenichneumon culpator. Taxonomy (NCBI): domain Eukaryota; kingdom Metazoa; phylum Arthropoda; class Insecta; order Hymenoptera; family Ichneumonidae; genus Stenichneumon; species Stenichneumon culpator. The sequence continues at coordinate 8,879,109 of OZ024779.1, read as the reverse complement.
ATGAGTTATTCCTTCTCAACGATCGATATGAATGTCTGTTATCAATTTTTTTTCTCCGACATCAAAGAATCCACGTGTTGAAGGTATGAATATTTGTTATCAATATTTTTTTCTCCGACATCAAAGAATCCACTCGCGGAGCTTCCGCCCTGAACTGTTTTTTCCAGCGTTTTTTTTTTTATTTCCAACCTCATTTTACTGATATTCCATATTTTGTTCTCTCCTCGAGGAACGCCGGCCCTAAGCCTCCAAGAACGTATTCCGAGGGTTTATTGTTTTCCCGGTGCAAAGGCGCAAAGACCGGCCGGGGTCTACAGGTAGATTCCCTCCTGCACGATCGTTCCCCCGGGAGGGAGGAACGACCGAGAAGTCGTTTGCGCCGTTCCTGGTTCATGAATATTCATTCCGATATGCATATGTGCCATGAGGGATCGGCGACGCACGCCCGGCCATTCGCGCCCGGCGACTCGTACGCCGGTCCGACCGCTTCGAACCTTTTCCGCTAGAGAAGACCTTTGCCAACGACGTTTAATGTTGAATTCTACGAGGACGCGCACTTCCCCGTCGGCGGAACGCTCCCGTAAGAACTTCGTGCTGCGCCGTGCCTCGCTCGACCACGGACGAATTTCCAAATAAATACTGAAAATAACACGGGAGATGCGGTCTTCGCCGACTCGATTCTCGTCACACGGTATAATCTGCTTTGCTCGTCTGCCTCTGTATAACACCGTTGATACCGCATCGGCACATATAAGGCTTGCCGCCACTGGGACACATTGTAATCAACTCTACGATTTATTTACGCAGAAGTCCAACCCTCTAGAGTATTCCCGTTCGAGCGACGAGAAAGCAGAAATCGCGGGAATGGCCTATACGATCTGCGGTACAGTGATTGGCCGCTTGAGCGGGCAAAACAAACACAGTTGCGATCGTATTACAGTATTCGGTGGAAATGATTCGTTCGATCCAAATAAATTTATCATTTTAGATACTTTTACATTTATTTTGACGAAAGGAATCATTTACACCGGTGCGCTCGATCAAAGGCAATTGGCCACCCAGCTTTAATATAGTGAGCAGAATATAACTTTGATAACGCATTTTTATTTACTTTATTTTTTGTATAAAAATAAAAATCCTTTCATGGTACACCGATAAAATTGAATAGAAGTTCGTTCCCCAAACGATTCCGAAATCCTATAAAACGAATGGTAGAGGTAATTGCCACAGACAGAGGTCGGTCAGAGTCCGGAATTTTTATGGGCTTTGTACGTGCGTCATGTCGAAGAAGAGCTAAAAGCTTTCAATGAAAATGTTTCGACATTCGCGATTCTCATTTACGGTGCATCCACGTATGGAGTCCGTATTGGGAGTTTGCCGTTACGCTGAATTTTTTTGCCAAGTCGATCGAAACCAGCGCGAGAACGATAAAGAAGCGTTAGCGACTGTTAGGTTGCTAGGTAAGGGATGCTTGAAAACGTTCCAGACTCGGAAAAAAAAAACGTAAGATCGAGAGTCTCCCGCCTGGCTCGCCCGGGAGAGCGAGATGTCGAATCGACAAGTCTCGGCGAAGACCGCGGGATGAATTTAATGAAGGTACGCGAGAGTCGGACGAGAACGAGGGGTGTTTGCTCCGGTTAATCTGCGTTTGCGTTATTGGTCGCAAACCGTACTTGGGAAAAGATCTCTCTTCGGTCTCGCCGAGCGAATTTATCCTGACTTCGGATTCTCTGCACCCCTCGGCTAAATAACGACGAACGACTTTTTTTTTACCACCACAGGGCGGCCTTGCTGAGCGGGATGTTTGGGGTTCGTTAAATTTTGGAATCAGCCCTCGGTAAAGGAAAGTGCTTGCACATAAAAAGATGAATTATGATAACATTTTTTCTGACCTATAAAAGTCACGTCGCATCGGGCATCGAATACCGAAATTTTCCGTAATTAATTCACGAGTTCGTGTATTAATTAAAGTTGAATTTCGTGGATAATTAATCGATCGTTTCGAGGTATTCGTTCGTCGACGTCACTAAAATTCTACAAAGCCGAACGACGATATTGTCGAAATTTTTTTGTATGACCCGTGGAAATATAATTACAATAGTATTACATTTAAATAATATGAATAGATGGAATTTCATCTGTTCATGGATCGAGTGTCGAGGATGTGTGCGTCGTGGAATTCAACCAATATTGTAAATCCAAATATGCGTTGCATCGTATGCTTTGTTTTATTTTAGCGAACTTTATTTTTTATTAATTTGTTTCATATATCGAGTATAATCTGCCCAGCCAGGGCTCAAAACAGTAGCAATTTTTTGCGCTACATCGATCGATCGATCGAATATCGAAGCTTCGTCAAGTTACACCAAAAGTAATCAGTAAAGTTATTACTGCAGCAATCTGAGCCCGAAAAATCGGATGTTACGCGATTTAAAAATAAATCCAATTCTAAGATCAACATATCGTCGGCGATAGATGAAGTTTTCGGCACCGTGGGTTTGTTTCGCGACCGAAGTGAATATAACGCACGCCGGCGTGATTGCACGCTCGTTCGCGTGCGTGAATTCCCTAACGAAGGATACGCCGCAACTCGGTGCTTTTCGCACCAGAGATAACGGTACGTTTCGGACTCGTTGGACGGTATCCGCGCGAGTTCCGAACGCAGGAGCGAGTGAATCCGGTTTCCCAGGCCCGACGGTCGTCGTTCCGTCGATCGATGCCCGGGGTAGCCCTGCTGCTTTCTCTCGTCGCTTCTCCCTTCCTCTTTCTCACTCGCTCGTACCCGCTCACTTTCTACATGGTGTGTATATACCAGACATGTATATCTGTATAGAGTATGTAGCGAGCCCTGGTACTCTCTGTCCTGGTGGCAGGGACCGAGGGATCTCAGGGCAACGGGCTGCCAGCTCTTCCACCCCTGGAGTTTATACCGGTCGAAGCGAACTCCCGCGGCGCGTCAAACTCCCGGCGAAAACCATCCTCCCACCACACCACCCCCAATATACCGGTTCAAGCCGCTCTGATATACCTATTTTTTTCGTTAAAAGTCGCTACCTGCCTCCATCACTCATCCGGTCGGAATCGTAGACCCGATGAAAAGTCAATCGGAAGCTGCGAACATTTTTACGAAAGGTGTTATTTTTTTAATTTTCAGATGGAGATAATAGATAATACTAGAGAGAGAAAACTGTGTAGGGGAGACCGGGGACAAAAGTAACACGGGTCAGTTGTAACAAGCGGCCGCGCAACGCTGTGAATGATCGGACGAGTCGGATATGAAGTGAGCAACATTATCGACGTCAACTTATGGCCGTGCAATCGCCTCATCGCTGAGTTTTTGAAAACACCAATTCGCCGAAGGCAAATGTGACTCGCGAGTGCAGAAGGGATTTTTTGGCTATGGGGATCGCGTCAGTTTGGCAAGACAGTAGAAAATATTAGTGGAAACAAACGCAAAGAGTTGAGCGGCAGGTTTTTACTGAACATTTTGATCGCTGAGACGATCCGTTTCAGTTTGTTATTAACAAATGCCATAGTAATGTTGGTAGTAATCATGCGTGGGGTCGATTGTAACCGTTGATTCGGGTCAATTGTAGCAGCAATAATTAATTTTTTTCAATAGCAACAGCAATACCAATATATTTTATATATTTTATTCTTGAATTTTAAGCAATCAGCGAACGACGCTCTTGTAATTTATAACCAACCGATTGTAGACTAACATTTATAGCTATGCTTACTGTATCGGTGTATGGAACAGGTAGACTGAACATATTTTGTTGACAAACCTTCATAAATAACGTGGACAATAAGAAACTTTATTTTTCTGTGCTAATGCACTCCGTTCTATTTCTTCATCGCAGTCGGCGAAGGATTTCGTGAGTGCCGGGGGACGTTACAAATGACCCCACTACTCGTTACAATTGACCTCGCCGCAGCCCAAATTCGCACCTGATTTCGTCTGTGTTTAAAGGGGCGGTGTTCCCAATTCCGTGCTATTTCCAGCTTGACATTTTTTGACTAAATACCTAAGAGTAGGTTAATGATACGCCATTTGATGTCCAAGCGTTAGATTCTCGGGTTTGTCGGTAAAAAAATTGAAAAGGATTTTTGTTACTTTTGTCCCCGGTTTCCCCTACATATAACATTTTTGTCCAATTTTTGCCAATTTTGGCCATACCAATTTTGGCCAGTTTATAAAACAACAAAGGTGCAAAGTAATTTACGCATGGTTTCCTTATTTATTACAACTTTGCGCACAGCTCTCTCCATAAGAAAGTTCGTTTGTCGATTTTGACTTCCTCACAGAGGAAGCTATGCGAAAAATGGTAACAAATGAGGAAACCATGTCCAAATTACATTGCACCTTTTTTCTTAATATCAAAAAATGTCTACATCTCACCAAATAGAAAAGGTCAAAATTTTCCACGAAACTTATTGTAGAAAACCGCTAACTGATATTTGCATAAGTCGTCGTTTTGAGGCTTTGTCTAATGTATTTTTCCCCACTGATGACGAATCCCCAAATGATGTTACTCTCAGAGCCACGTTTGATGCATAAACTTGTCCGACGAAAAATACAAGTTACGACATTAAAATCTCGAATATTCTTTTTTTACGGTTGTTTTTTTCTTTTTTAAATTCTAAATCATGTTTAGGAGTTTGGTGTAGTTAAACGACGTAATACTCTATAGCATAAATTCGTTTATAGAGTACAGGGGTTCTTTATTTCCTCCGTTCCCTCTCCACGCACTGATGACAAGCCGAGCTTACGGAAAGACAGTTCGGAGAACGGAGCTGCACGATACGGTGCAGAGATGAACGCGATTCAATATTCCAGCCACGAAATCGGGTTGTTCATACCACACAAGAGAACGCGTTTAGGGGTCGCAAGCTCATATTTTCTATTGAAAGATTCGCATAGAGATCTGTCGTGATTGCGACCGCATTCTGTTCGACCGGCAAAGCCTACATGGGAATTACGCACTCATTCGAGTGCCAAATGTAATAAACTCCGGGACACCGCGAAATCACAAATCCGCCACATCGGGGGCGAAAACCAGAAGGTGACGAAGCTGGGAAAATAAACGTTGAAGCTATTAGCGAAATAACTGGCAATCACGAAAACTTCCAAACCCAATCAACAAACTTGCTCGAAACTTGGCAACGTCTCACTATCCCTGACCATCAGTAAAGTTCGTTCAATCCGCAAAACGTTAACGCAGTAATCGTTAAGCTCTTCAACTCGGTAGCCGCATTTACTCAGGAATTCGGTACTTTGTCGATCGTCTCGACATCAGACCACAGACCAGTTCAACTACTTCCATCATATATTTATTTTTCTTCTACGAACTCAGCCGCGTTACCGAATTACAGCAAAGAATCTAATTTTTCCTATAGCCACACTAATATTACTTCTCAGTTCGTGGCAAAAAACAATTGGATTCGCCGCAAGGTAATTGAAATAAAAATTCTAATACAACACTGACGAAACCGCATGTGCGCTTGGCACAAAATATTTCCTGCTCTTCCATTCGATTTTCCGCCGTGAGTCTCGAATTCTCGAATGCCCCCAGGAGGGTTACCCTAGAGTTTGCCTTCGACTTTACCTTTCATGCTTGAAATACAAAAAAAAACCTCTGAACCCCGACGAGATCACGAATGCTCGGAGAACGTGACGTCTATACCGAATAAGCAAACTCACCAAAAGCTCTCGAGAAGCCTAGCAGATATCTCCGCCCTTTAGTCCTTACCGTTCAGTCACTCTCGCCGCCGTTCGTTACTGCCTCCTCGCTGTCCGTTGTGCCAAAGCCTTCGCAGCCGTTCGCCACGGTCGAATCTCTAACAAACGTACGAAACAAGCCGCACGAACGGGACACCGGTCAAGAGGGAACAGCCGTCGGGACGGGTGCGATGACGGCACGTAATGCGGACCTTCCGGACCGGAGTGGTGTCCCTTCGAGTGTCCCAACAGATTTTCCAACTGTCCCGACTGTTCGCAACGTATTCATTAAATTTTCCTTCCTCTCTCCTCGCCTCCCGGCGACGGTCTCGCATCGCTCCGCGATCTACGTGACGAGACACAGAGGGACGATGCTCGGGCATACATACAGGAAATTTCCAAGGAGAAAGCATTTCGTTCTCGAGCATTAAAATTTGTGTTCCACGACCGAAAGGAAGAGCGGCTCGGAAAATCCTTTAAATTACGGGGCGCAACGACGGTTTCGCTGCTCCGTCATCCGGACGGTTCCTCATCATCGTGTTCGAGCATGTGCGTCTACATTGCCAGCGGGTAGAACTCTGTGTGCCGAGTGGCTTTGATACGAGCTTTCAATGAGCTTTCTCGGCTCAGCCCGCCGCGAATATTTACGTTGAGCACGATGTCGCGGCTCGGATAGAGAGCTGAGCGCACAACGCGCGGATGATACGGAGAGAAAACCGATGGGGAAAGCCCCGACACAAAGTTCCGGGAGGTTATAGTTGTCGGTGAATCATCGGTAGTTCGTGGACACGCGCTTCGCGTCGGTGTCGGTCCTGCATTGTGTCCGGAGAGTTTCGTGTTTCGTAAGGAAATTAGGACACTATTAAATTCCAAACGTCTTCTGTACGCGAAATGGTGGGTTTGAAACTGCAATAGGGAGACGACGGAGTTACAGTTTAATCAGCTGATGGACTATTAGCATAGTGCGGTTTATTATCGCGATGAAATTTGACGAGCTAAACGTAATACATAACTCAAAGTGGCACGGAAGGTTATCCTTCGCTGCCTCTGCCGTTGAACGAGAATCTGCATTTTGCTGGTCCGCAACCTTCGGGACGGTGAAATACATGCGGAAAAAAAATATAGTAATAATCTCGAGATTCGAATAGTCATTCGAAGACGAAGTGGAAATATTAGGTTTTTAACCAGACTCATCTCGAATTTTGCTATGCATGAGCCACTGCACCATTTACGCCATACTGTAATTATTCCCGTACTTTGGGCTCATCATTATTTAATTAATAATAATAATATTATTGGTGTTTATTGCCAGATTATTATTATTATTATTTTCGCGTGTTTGTGTGAAGCATATGGTGTTATATATATATATATATGGTGTTCGTATTTATACAACGTATAGTATAACAATCATGCATTACCCATTGAATACCAAACAGTGTTGCCGTTCAACACGCACAATAGTCTGGGAGCGATTCCCCAACTGCGGCGCAATCACACGACTGAATATTCGTCGGTTTATTTAGTTGTTCAACACCGTGTCGTATTTCTCATATTTTCGAGATGTCCCGCATTTGTCATAACGTCTGGACGTTATTCCCAAACTATTTTAGGTGATATTATAATATTTTCTCTCCATGTAATATGAAAAAATATTTTGAAACAACCGAAAAAATTCACACACGACTCTTACAGTGTTTTTGACCTTGTTTTGAAAAATAATTTTTTATCCTTAAAAAAAAGAAAGTCAAAAACACCGTAAGATTCTTGTGTGCATTTTTTCGATTGTTTCAAAATACTTTTGCATATTACATAATATTTTTATATTTGATTTAAAAAATTGATGTCGTCTTTGTGGGCGAGGAGAGCCGAGGAAGGCCGTTCGCCTCCGGCAAAAAGTCTAAACACCCTCCCCCTTCCCGTACGTAAAGGGAGTTTTGGATTAGCCGATAAGACTCTCGGAGAATCAGGGCAATGGCAACAATCAGAGTTGCACAAGAGTTTCGTGTTTAACATTGGAAGCACTGTCGGTGGGTTTTTGAAGGAGAAAACTTTTGGCACGCCGCCCGCAAGCGGCCAACTTCTTAATAGGTTGTTGAAGATAACCTTGCTCTTTTGGCTGTATGTTAAAAGATAAAGAAAAACGGCGCCAATTTAATTTGGACATTCACGAAACACCCTCTACGAGAAACTTAGTCAATCAATTTTGGTTTCTGCATAGAGGTAGCAATGTGAATGACGTCAAACTAAACGAGAAAGCAATGTCCAAATTAAATTTGCATTTTTATTCGAGCTTTCTCCAAGAGGACGGAAAACAAGAAAAAATACTTAGATGTCTTCCGTTAAAGTACGCTCGGAACGGTTAAACACGAAAAAACATGGGCGTGTAGGACAAGGAACAATCCGACTGTTTCGACAAGAGGAACGGTATTCCCGTCGAAACTCCCCTAATGTATGCTCCCCCTGAAAACGAAAATCCGTGTAATATTTTTTTCTTATTCGGATCTCGGTTTTCCGACTTCTTGAATCTTCACGGTCTGTTGAGCTCGTATAAATGGAGTCAGCAGGCCATATATTTTGCTCTATTCTGACGTCGGCCGACTCGTTTTTTTCCGCTCGATGTTCACGTTAGCGGCACAAGTTAGACGATTATCAAAAATGATTTAACTAAAATTAATGATACTCTTTTTTCAGATCAAACTGATCATAGGTGTTCTATATTATCGATTGATAAAAAATATATATATATGTTGGAATAGAAATTGGGTTACAATAATTCAACAACAGTTCGCATCGTCTTTAACATTTTTGTCACGCTCGATGTGGCTGAACGGTAAAGAAAAATAAGTTTCTCAATCGCGGGGTGTGTTGACGTGTCTCGAGAGAAATGGCGGGAGGTGAGACAGGAAACGAATTGTGGGACTCGTGACGAAATAAAAAAGGGCAACCGAGGGTTGCAAACGGAGACTCGACGAGTGCGACCCTGGAATCCGAACAGAAGCGTGACAACGAAGGGAAAACGTCACCCTCGCCCTTTCTTCCTTTTCGTCCTTTTTATTCCTCTGTTTTTCGACGGACCGGGCATCGACAGTATCGGGCCGCCTCTCGACAATCACAAACAAAGGAGAACGCGGAAGTTACGACTCGGGTTTTATACGCCCTCACCACCGCAATATCGCTGATTTATATTGATCCCTATTCTTTCGTTCCCTGTTTCTCTTTCATCAGAAAAAAAGGCTCCGCGCCTCCAGATAGAAATATCCTATCTGAATCAACAAAGTTTCGGTACCACGCAAAGGCAAATTGAAATCGCGATACGCGAAAGGCAAACGATAAATCAATTTTCTTCTCGTTCATTTTATCAAATTATTGTACTGGCTACAAAGGGGAAACATTTACAAACGAAAATTGGAGTAGTGTTAGTTGATTTCTCTCGATGTGAATTTCATTTATTAATCATTGACCGTCAATCGCACAATTTTTATTCAAAACTGTTGCTACCGAATCTCGCTCGTGGTTACTATTTGATCAGCGAAAATGTTTGGGTGACTCGGTTCCGATTTCCTGGAACCTCAGTTTACTCGGAATTTATCGATGCGAGAATAAGCCCTGGCGTTTCCGGTATGACTGGATATGAACCCTTCACGTACAGTTTCCATATGTTATATGGATATGGGATTTCTGTCCCAGCAGTCGAGGTTTGTGCACACAGTAAAAAAAAAAAATTTGTAAATATAACAAATCCGAAGTATGGGACGTAGCGTACCCATCGCTCCGGGCAACGAGTTTGTGTACCAGACTTGACGCTCCGCAATAGTTATCCCTAGCCAGAGAGTGTAAGCTACCGTACCGAGGGCTACGTGGCACCGTCGTGCACCGAGAAAAAGAAATGGTTGGATTAATCAAATGCGCGGTGATATACGTTCGAAGGTGTATTTTTTAGTACCTACAACAAAAATGTTTGTTTCTATCGACAAATTTTGAAAAAATAATCGTTTAACAAAACAATGCTTTATTTATACCATGCATAATAATAATTCCAAAACGTTATTAACAAATTGATGAAAAATAAAATTGTTCAATAAATCTCCCGGAAAACTAACTTTTTTTTATGAAAGTGCTTTGTTCACTTTTCTGAAAACGTATGAATTTTTTCAGATTTTTAAATTCACTGTGAATTTGTTTTTTTAATATGGGAAAAACGTGTGGAAAGTCACAAAATTCAAAGTAAATTTAAAAATCTGAAAAAATTCATACGTCTTCAGAAAAGTGAACAAAGCACTTTCATAAAAAAAAGTTAGTTTTCCGGGAGATTTATTGAACAATTTTATTTTTCATCAATTTGTTAATAACATTTTGGAATTATTATCATTATTTTGCAAAATAAATCTTTTCAACATCTTTAATACTCTTGATTTTTATGAGATTTTTATATCGTCGAGAAGTGTTTAGAATTCCCTTTCATTGTTCTGAAAGATATGCGAAGTGAACACTATTCGCAAGGACTAACTTAAATGGTGCTCTGAGGAGGCTGACTACGAACCCTAGCATGGCTACAAGTAAGGATGCTGGGCAAACGGTTATCCCGAAAAAAGGTGCCAAGTCACAGAAGTAGGTGCCAAAGTCAAAAAGACATGAACGGGGGGAAAACATCAATAATGCCTGTCGGTTGTGGTCTGCGCGTGAGGAATATAACGTGGACAATCGGAGCAGGAGTACACAATGGGCGACTGGTCTGAGTGACAGTGGAGCGCAAAGTCACCACAAAACCAAAAATATTATTACAAAAAAAATAAAAATAAAAATAAATAACAAACATTTTTTTCCACATAATTCGACAATATTTTTCCCTATGTTTTTTCCAATTAACGAAACCCAATTTCAAGTAACGAAAAAGTTGTAAAATTGTCTAGAAGAGAAAACACAAGTTCGAACAGCTTATAATTCCAAACTGTCTCCGAAGCCCGTTTACTCGGCGAAATAATTTCATATTTCAATCGTAACTTATTCCATTGTAAGAGCGTAAGAGCTGCGGGTGGTCCATCAGTCTATGAATAATTAGAATCGTTAGGGACATTAAGCTGCTTCACAGTAAGCCGCATTATTCGTGTTCGCGTAGTCTATAGCGGACGAGTGTGTTCGGTCCTCGTTTAGCTGCTTCCAGTACATACTGTAAATCTGTGTACCCATACATGCACGCACACATATACATACAGTACATGTAGAGAGGTACTATAACGTGTTACAGTCGGTGCCGGAGTCGCGCGAGCCCCACCTGTTGCAAGGGTTGAGGTGATATCCTCAATTTTCCTCTACCTCGGAGCTCTCGGGTTTGCCCACAAGGGGACCGTAACTGCCGCAACCCCGTATTCCGTATCACGTAGATACTATAAAATACGGATTACGTGTGCGGTTACGATATTCCAGGAACTGTACATTTTTACATATCTCCCTTGCCGTTCCTCATCCGACTCGAACTTACAAAAGCGTAGGCAAAAGTTACGCGTGGAAGATTTATTTCGTTATTTTTGAGGTGTTCATGTGGTTAATCCGGAGAATATATATGCGAAGATACAGCTCCGAGATTTTTATAGCTATATCAAACGGAAGTCTCGAGAAGAGCTGAAAGACCTGTACTTTATAATTAAAACGGGATTTTTTTTATTGTAACGTTATATTCCTCGACGAATTAACGTCCGAGCGTACTGCGGAGTCGGAACTGCAATTACAGAACCCGTCGCACTCGGATAGCGAGCATAATTTACAACTGTAATGGGAGGTCAAATTTCTAACGAACGTTGATTAGAAAGAAAAAAATTAATAATTCGAGCGCGACCAGGTAAAAAAAATTGAATTAACGGACGTTGATTGAAACGTTGAAATCTTGTTACTTTATAACTGTGAAATGATCGCGTTTTGTTGAAATTCATGAGTGGAAAAACGTGTGTCACGTTTATTACGATGTTTTATGGTAAACGATGCGGATTTCTCTCTCTCCCTCTCTCTCTTTGAATGGGTTGATGAGAATATGGATATGGCGCGACAGACGCCGATTATAAAGCCGCAACCTGCTGTTCGTTAACTGGCGGTTATGCAAAATTCGTTATATTGCGTGACAAACGCGATGATTAATTCGAGCTGTGAATTAAATTGAAGCGAACCCTTTGGCAACGAGAGTACAAACTTGATGTATGGTACGTGGCCGATGAACGCGAAACCGCCGCTGCGTGCTGCTCTATCGTCAACCCAGGCACATTATAACGCCTCGGTTTGAACTGTCGTACCGTGACGATTATAATATTCATTAGTAAACCAGACTTATCGCTCCGCATGTCTGCAAAAGGCTTTCAATTACTGATGGTTCCAAAGCTTGAATTATAATAACTGACAAATCGAAGAATAGCTTATTTGCTTTTGGTAAGCAACACCACAGCATAGAAATTTAGTTATAAAATTTGAAGCTCATCCGCCCAATTTGAACGGGCCTAAAGTCGCGTTGTTATTGAAATTTCTAGTTACAATCTCACTATAATTTATACCTTCGAGTAGCATTCGAGAGAAGTAGAAAAATTGCCTTTGTCGGTGGATCATTTTCATCCGTTTTTTGGTTTTTGTTTTTTTTTCCGTTTATACAAACTTCATTCGCTCGATAAGTAGTAATGACAGTTGGACATCGTGAATTAGGTTTTTATAGATACACTCGTCTGCGTCCTCGATCGTACCGGATCGAGCTGTTCGGTACGAACGCTCGATCCAGTACGACACGAGAAGGCAACATTATCAGTAGCGTTGCAGCAGTACCGTCAGAAGCAGAATCCGCAGTAGCAGTAACCGTAAAGTGGCCGGTCCCGACGCCGAAGCCGCCGGCGAAGCGAAGGATTGTGTGCCAGCTGAGCTGGGTGTGAAAAAGGTAGAAGCGAAGTTAACCCCAAACTACAATGGTGGAATTGCTAGCTCGGACCTCGCCCACGTAGTCGCGATTCTCTCCGTTTCTTCCGAAGCGTCCCGACCAGCCATGTGCCGAATACCGAATTCTCGACGCGCCCGCCCGGGTCAGATCGTGGGGGAAAACTCACGTCAGTACGTCGAGACAGCAAATGAGGAAGTAAAGCTCGGAGGGCGAGAGCAAGTGAGCAAAGCGAGGAATCGCCTCGACTCAACAGGGCCTAACCAAACGCGTTCCTACTACGATCCCAAAGCTACGCAAAGAAAATATAAGGATATTGCGTTAGCGAGATCGTGGGGGTGGAATATATAAGAGAGTTAGGCAGAAAAGGGCGTCAAAGTGTCAGCAGCAGAGGAAAACTACCTCGCCCAGAATCACCTCAATATCGATTACGGCGCTTTTGCGCTCGTTGCTCCTCGGATTTTCTCTCCACGGTTCGTCGGGCCCTTTCACGTGTTATTATTCTTTATCTGGGAAAAGACTGTCAGATGGACACGCTCTGAATAGCTCAGCCGAAGAATCTCTCTATTCCCCGCTGAATTAGCTTTGCGAGGAAGAGCTTTTTTCGAAAAAGGCTTCAGATTGGCTCAAGCGTCCTTTGTTCCCGATTTTGTCTACACCTCTTTTATTTTTACGAAGTCGCAAACTTTAAATTTTGAAAGTTACTTGGAATTCAATAACGAATCTGCAGCTAGAAAAATGAAGATGCGCCGTGTATCACGAATAACGCGAGGTCACGGTCCAGCCAGCTGAAAAGAAATAATTTGTATTCCGATTGCGTGGAGAAGAAAAAGGGGGCGAGAGATCCTTGAGGGAAATTGAATCGGGTCTCTGTTGCGGGTGGTGATTCTCATCGAGAGCCTTTCAATTATTCGCGTTTGACCGGCTCACGGAAAAAAAGAGAACGAAATGAACACATTTAATTATTTTGATCATTTCTTTGTTTTTTTTTTATTTTCTTTCTTTTCTTTTTGTTATAGGCGAGCGATATGGAGGAGAAATACGAGTGTAAAGAGATGTAAGAGAATGTTTAAATTTTGATGATACAATTAGTTTGAGGTCGTTCATTTGAGCATGGATGACGACGGGAATTGGTTATTGGGATGGTGTCTGGTTCTTTTTTATGGCTAATAATTGAGGGCCTCTAACGAAGGTGATGGTTGCGATAAAAATGGTGGCATTTTAAAATAGTACTTTGTGATACTGGCACGGAACAGCAGTCTTTCGACGAAGATTGTGAAGTCCCCAACCGGCGTCGGGAGACCGCTTTTTCGTACAAGTATCGCATACTACTTTTTGTGACAAGTGCATGAAAATTCCCGCTTTTCGTGCTTGTAAAGTGCGTGCGGAAAAATAGCGAGAGTGCCAGATAAGTGTGCGCGAAAGTTACTAGAGTGTTGAAAAAGTGTTTGCAAAAGTAGCTACAGTGTGAAAAAAGTGTGCGCAAAAGTAGCTAGAGTGTGAAAAAAGTGTGCGCAAAAGTAACTACCGTGTAAAATAGTATTTACAGCATTTTTCGCGCATCGTCTGCTAGAACGCTCCACTTTCGCCACACTTTACAGGCACAAAAAGCGGGACTTTTCGTGCACGTGTTACAAAAATATTTTTTTCTGATATGTATAAAATACACATTTCAATGATCGAAACGAGTATTTCGATACTTGCGTACTTTGCGTTGGGTGTAGTTGCATTCGAAATTGGAGCCGAAGAAGACATGCCTGTGAAATCGGATCGTGAGTGGAGCGGTTCCTCGAGAGTCCTCAAGATTCTTGTTGATTGCATCAATGGCACTATCACACAACTGCACGGTGAAAGCCAGGTGAGGTATTGGAAAATCGATATCACCGTCGTTCTCGATCTTCCATTTCCCCTTCCCTCCGACGTATGCTCCGATGTGCACTTTGGCGTCGGAACAAGAGAAGCCGACAGAGACGTTGGCGGATCCCATCTGTGGCTCAAATATAACGAAGCCTGCGCCTCGTGATTGCATCAATGGAGTGTTCCATTGGGCTGTCGGTTGTCTGTACGACGCTCATAGACATTCGGCGAAGGAGCCGTTTGACAAACTTTGCCAATAACTAAGTTACTCCTCCTGTTAGAGGACGTAAATTCGATAAACTGTGAATGGCATCTGGCAAATAGCTCGACACTGCGCACTATACTATAATTGCGCGGTCAAAGGAAACGGGGATGCAAATTGAAACGAGCGCACGAGCCTCGAGGATCTAAAAATTTACCAGGAATTTACCAGCAAAGCGAAATAGGTAGAAGAAATACGGGAAAACGACAAAGAATTGCATTTCGGAAATGATATGTGCGACGCGGGATATTTAGGAATAAATCAATGAATCGGTAATAATCGATCGGTCCCACTGTTGAAATTTCTTTCTCACTGCGTAATTGAAATGTGTCGACCGCAGTATACCTACTCCGTGGAAGAAGGAAAGTTTGATGCCCCGAAAGCTGTTGCTGGAGCTTGCTGGGAGACGGGAAAGAAACTTTGAGCCGGTACAGAATTTCGAGAAGGTGGTCGGGAAGCCGATAAAGGGGTTGAGTTTTGCGCAGGTGAACGAATCTCGACACGGCAGATGAAACCTTAGTGTATGCTTGTTGCCCTTCGCGATATCTCGAGACAGTGAGGAAATTTATTGAATGAATTAGCAATTAATAAGTTATCAATTGTTAATTGTACTATTTTTTATTGTACTATTGTTAATTTTGTAATTGTAATAGTTTTTATGTAAGAATGCAACGAACGACACACCCGTGCTGAGTATTAAAACACGCTGCGGTACCCGGAAAACGCAATTTATCAAAGTTACCTCTCGTCATAGTCACCTCTCGTTCGGCGTACAGCAAAGGTGCCGAATTTCTGGCAAATTGCCTAGAATCGATGACCGATAAACTTGTTGCTCGGTCGCGTTGGCCCGTACCTGGGTTCTATATCTACAGCACACACGTACGTGTGCACGCTACGTACACACTATGCGTATCGAACGTCCACAGATTAAATTGTTTGCCAATTCTGGCGCCGAACCGACGGCACTGTGTGTATGGTTTTAAACTCGTATCCGTAAAATGATTTGTTCATTATATTTCTCATAGAATAAAAAACAATGTAGAATAACCAAACGAGTTTATAAATTTATTATTTTCGATTTGCGTTGTTCGGTTCCTACTTTTTCAACTTTTAGTTACCTCCGATCTCATTTCTCTCAGTCAGTTCGAGTTTCGTCGGTTTCTCATCGAGAAATCGCCTCACGTATCGTGATCTACGGATTGGTCAGACCGTATTTTTCACCGAGTCGGAATCGACTTTAATCAAACAACGTGTACCGTTGGCACGTGCGTTCGGGCGTCGTCAGAACCTGTGACTCTTTAGTCTTCAGTTAGAGCATTGCCCTCAGAAAGACCACCCTCGTGAAACGTGAAGCAGGTAACTAAACGTTTTCGTCACTTGGGTTAGCCCGATTGGCGATCACCCGAGTAACTTCGATATTGTACTTTGGCAAACATCTTCGCCGCGCTTCTCTCCATCCAACCCCTTCACGAATCCTTCCTTTCGCACGGTTCCCGCGGGCTTCGCAGCTTTCGCGAGTAGACGAGCGCAGCTAGTTCCGGCGCGAGCTCTCATCTGTTTGTCTCAAGCAAAGCCGATTAAGCCGAGGGCCAGGAACAAGAACACAGACTGTATCTCACGGGAATCCTCTCTAAAATTTCCGCTCCCAGATTTTCTCTCGAATATAGTGAAGTCGAAATGTTCCGCACATTTTGCTACCATTCGCGTCTGCAAAAGCAATTTAATATTATTACAGTTGTTTTCTACCATTATCCGGAAAATTTGTATAACACGAATCCTATATACAATATATATCCTAGTTTGAAGGTTTGTAAATTGTAAAAGAACTTTTTCTTACACACTTCTCATTAAAACGGAGCTTATCAATTTCATTCAGTTTGCGATAGTAAATTTCGCATAATTGTCAAATTTATTACAGTAAAAGA
Organism: Stenichneumon culpator; assembly: GCA_964017025.1. NCBI lineage: Eukaryota > Metazoa > Arthropoda > Insecta > Hymenoptera > Ichneumonidae > Stenichneumon > Stenichneumon culpator. Next base: position 8,862,436 of record OZ024779.1, on the reverse strand, counting down.
TAAAACAAAAATGTTTTTCCGTGTAAAATGATTATGCAAGACATTGCGCCCCCAGAATGTGCACATCAGTATCCTACAATGGAAGACAGCCTTTTTAAGGGTTCTTGACAAGGGTGCCTTGGGTACACGTGTACACAGTAGAACCAAGCTAGTAATGCGAGTGGAGCAGGAATAGCGCGCTGGGCGACTGACGGCGGGATATTGTAATAATGTCGTCCAGTCGTTTCCGATTCGGCTTCATGGCTCGCAGCATGCGATAAACTAATCTCCGTAAGGTAGTGCCAGTTAGCTTCGATCCTGCCGTGACGAGGGCTTCGAACTCTACGTATGACACACTGTCAGGGAAGGACAGGGTAGAGATTGTATTCATTCGGATGGCACAGTGGTTGGCCACTCGCGGGACTCAAAAATACAGTTATTGGCTTGTTTTCATATATTTTCATTCAATGCCATATTCGCGGACAGCCAACATAAACTCTGCTTTTTATCAAGCTAACTCTTCCAGAATGCCGGAGAAACTTTTAACCCTTTTAAGCCCATACATTTTGACACTATAAAAACGAAACCTCGGTATTTCATGGCGAGAAATGAGTTTAAAAAATTGAAATCCGAGCGAAAGAAGGCGTCACGGTGGACACCCTATGTCCCACCGCGATGCAAAGGGCTAAATAACTGTTAGTGGCTGCCAGTATGAGATATTTATCCCAGTCGCTATTTACCTACTCATCGACACTAAAGTGCTCTTCAATTAAAACAAAAAAGCCTTTATCCATGGCAGTCGAATCATCCACCGTGCTAACAATCGCACGACCCATTTTCCAGCACTCGCGTTCACGCAGCTCAAAAGCAACCCTCAACCTCCCTTCGCGATTCTCGCGCACAACGGCGTTACGAATTCGCGCCGGATGCTTAACCGGCGCGAATTCGTAATGTGGCGAAGTCCGACTCCGTGCAGCGACTTTTTTCTCTTTATGTACACTTCACTTTCCGCTGCTGTAGAATCCTGAATATTAATGCGTGGCGAAGAAGTAAATGGCAACGAATTTTTCAGTCTTGCTTATTTCTGTTGGATTTGCCTGGGAGGGAGTTGATAGCGTGAACAAACTCGTAATAAAAACGATAGATTCGTGAATAAAGTTTGAAAATCGGCTTTCCGGGCGACGCGGCACGGTGTTCCCCTCGCCCTTTCCGAAGTAATATACGCTGTTTATGCAACGCAGGGTTGAACGGCAGGGGCTCAGATCAACCCCGGCGATGCCAGGCCCATCGGAAGTTGTACTCTCCCGTTCCACGATCGATACACCATCGAGAAACATTTATTCTACTTTACAAAATGGGTGAAACACGCCGCTCGCAGAGCCGGCTGAAGGCTTCTATCCGCAGATAAAACATTCGAGAATCACTTTACTAAAGTTTTACCAAAGTTAAAAAAATAAAAAGATCGTCAAAAACATTCTTTTAACGCCGATTTTTAGATCAAATTATAGTGACCACTCAGCATGATTTCTGTTTAAAGACGGAACGAGTTTCAAAATTTGACTATCACAGATTTGTTTACGCGCCTAACCATCGGATTCATTCGCGCAACAGAATTTCGATGTGACGAAACTTTTGCCTTTACTCCGTTCGGGACACGGGCCTTAATCGCTCGGCTATTTCGCCTCCGGTCCACAAATACGAGTTGGTTTCCCGGCCGGTCCGGCACAGGGGAGAGCGTGAGTCAGGAATTTGTCGACGGTTTGAAAGAAAAATCAGCTACGTAATCCAGTTCCAGGCGCCGAGGCTTTGCCATTAGCGCGATAACCCATTTTGCTAGTCTGCAGAGAGCAAATGCGCTAAGCCTGTGCATGGAGCGGATGGGGCGGGGCGGGGCGGGGGGGGGGGGCGAGGGTAGCGTAGGCACATGGAACGACCCTCGCATGCGAGTGAAAGGTACAGAGGTAGACGCAGCGGGAGAGCGAGTTTTGCAATATATAGGCATAACAGGTGACGTCCACTTTGATGCGCCTCCATTTTGATGACCACACGAGGCACACCGCAACTGCTGTGGTGTTGCACTGCACCCTATAATAACCGGAGCACTATCGTGTACGCGCGTACCTAGAACTTGCGGAACATCGAGCTGAAAGTTTGCCGGTGAGACATTTAGCCAAGTATACGTTCGAAGGTAAATGCTACTTCCGTAACTCTCAGCTCACCTATGCACCACACATAAGCTATCTTCCACCTGCCGCTCCGAACGGGTCACACTTAATGACGAAAGGGCCTCCGCCTATCCCGACTTTTACGCGCTTTATATTGCTGCACTAATCAGAACTTTACAAGTAATCCGGCGAGGGAGATAGCGCGCAAGATAAATGTAATCACAGAGTAAATATACCCGGCGCGGATGATCCCATCTCCGAGAAGGATCTCGTAAAAAAAAATGATTTTTTTATAGAAACTATAAAGTAAACGACTCACCCGCAAGCTCGCTTCGAGCTTGAACATCTCTCTGCATAATTATTTCGGTACTTTTCAGAATTAAAAAATAAAATTCGAACTTAAAACATTTAAGATAATTATTTTGTGAATGGTGATTGGGACTTTCATAGTTGATGATTTTTATAAAAATCTGAAAAGATAAATTACACAGGGTTGGGAACCTTTTGAGAGGATTGAACAAATAGTAATAAAAAATCGACAAATTGATTTCACATAAAATGAAAAGATTTCCTGATTGTTTGTCAAATAATGTTTTATTATTTTTTTTTTATTAATACGTTTATAACTTTTCGGCATTTTTACTATGCAAAATAAATGCTCTCCGTATCATTAGTACGGTTGATATTTTCATATTTTCATCTCACTGACATATACAAAATTATCACAATATTTCAGTTTGTCGCTGCAACATTCTTAAACTCTTCACTGTCAGAGAAACGTATTTCTCTATACGTTTTTGCCCCTATAGGGGCGCCTGACAGGGAAGGCGTTAATCAGCCCTCACCGCGTCTTTATATCCGTGTTTATACGCCCACTCCGTTGCGTATTCGGAGTGGCATACGCGCTCGTGTATATGAACTCCTTGCACCGTGAATTGTGTGCAAAATTACACGTCGCCTCGCACGTCTGACCGGAGTCGGACAATTTCTACTGAGGGCGGTTCGACAACGAGCCGCAGCCCTGGCGCCCGGTCAGAGCTTAACAGCTCCGAATGTAACTCGTGGAACGCATTTTTTTTCGCCACCCCGAAAGGGAGTGATAAGTATCTAATTTTACCTCTACGTTTTCTTCCTCTCCCCTTGACACGAATCAGAGGTTATCGCGTTTTTCATAGTTCCAAACTGTGAATTTAATCTATCATCGATCACACGAGAGATAGGCGTTCACGCGTAAAAAATATGTGTATAAAATATATATATATATATATATATATATATATAATACGCGATAATACATGTCCATCCGGTGGCGATCGATACTTTATAATATATATACACACACACACACGCGTATGCGTTATCTGGATTTTTCCCGGTCTACACGGCTAACGCACGCAGTTTCAACGAACGTTAAAGTTAGAGATAACGAGGCTTCCCCGAGCACAGAAACATGCGGTAAAATAAACGAGACGGGAGTTGTACCGGTTACAGGTATCCCTTTCCGGTATCCGGATTATTGGATGATGATCGACCCGCCTGCGGAACTATTGCAAATCCGAGATCGTACGTGTCGCGAAGGCAGCTTATAAGACGAGTTCAACGTCGATGAAAAAAAGTAAAAGAACTACAGGCAAAAAAAATAGTAGAAAAAAGATCAATATTTACGGGGCATTAAGTTCGATCCGATCCGATCAGATACGCGAGCGCGGGGGCGAAGAACCCCTCGTGCAATCGATATCTCGTTAAGGCCGAGCAGTAAAGCCGCTTTCGGTCCTGGAACTACTTCAACGTCATATTCATTTGTGAACGAGCGAGCAGCAGCAGCAGCAACAGCGGTTAAGGAACTCGCGAGCGATAGCTGCGTGGGCGATGGATTAACCCCACCGCATATATACGACAGTGTACCCGCCTATTAGTGTTCTATGCGCGGTACCGTAGGAAATGCAATCTTAATTGCCGGCTCGAAACCATTCTAACGACACGAATATCATTAAAATGTGAGAAAATAAAAAAACGGTACTTGAAAGTTTAGTATTTTTTTTCACGGTAGAGGTAAAAAAATAATTGGAAGCAGCCATACCGTTGCTATGTTTAAGAGAATGGGAGACGTTTCGAAGGCAAAGAGTAGTAATTCGGACGAGAGGGTTAATGACGTATATAAAAAAAATATGTAAAAAAAATAGTAATGATTCAATAAAGATTAAGAAATGTCGAATTTAACGCGCGACGCACCTTAAGCTTTTAGTATTGTCGTAAGCGGCGAGGATAGTAAAGGTCGCCGCGCCACTCGGAATATAAAAAATGGTTTATAAGCTTGCGCTGTCGCTGGGAATATGTTATATACATGGCTGGGGAGGACGACGAAGGAGCTGGGATTTGTGGTCTGCCGTGCCGAAAGGACTGCGGCCATTCTTTCGCAGCAAAGGATCCGACATTCTCGTCCCTTTTCTTTTTCTCCGCTAGTTCTTTTTACGCCCGACCCGCAGGTAGCCTGGTAAAAGCTCTTCGGGCTCTTTTCTCTACCAGGACAGAACGGCGCTGAAACGGAAGGAGAAAAAGATAGTCGTGCCCGAGTGACGAAGCGCACATTTTTCCTCGAGAACTTACGTTCTATTATTTTACGCTGTTCCACCGGGAGAAAAGTGCTCGGTCCATCATTAACGTGGGATCGAGGCAATATTTAACGCAGTTTTGAGACACTTGTCATGGCTCGGTCTACCAAGCAGATTAGAAAATAAATTCAAGTTTTCGGAAACTGCCGAATGACAAAAGAATAGAAAAAAAGTCAAAAATGGAAGTAAAAAGTCTGACATATAACGATTTAATTTTTTTTAACGTACGAAAAAGATGTAAAGATCGACGAAAGTTTACACTTTTTCGCATCGCTTGCGGGAAAAATACTGCGCATGCGTACAAAAGTAATATGGTATTTTTTCCCGCACTAGTGCGGAAAAGTGTCTTTCTACGCACAGTTTACGGGAACGGCAAACGTGATTTTTGTTGTTAGGAAGTGTTCGTAGAAAGGCACTTTTCTGCACTAGTGCGGGAAAAAAGACCATATCGCGTTTGTACGCATGCGCAGTATTTTTCCCGCAAGCGATGCGAAAACGTGCCTTTCTGCGCTCACTTCACAGGAACGGAAAACGGGATTTTACGCACATGCGTTAGGAAAATGACTTGTAAGTTTTGCGAGTTCATTACATTTTTCTGTCTATTCCGATCTAACAGACGACCGGTAAAATCAATTTCTTTTTCCCACCCCTCGATGAGACTTCCGTAATAAATCCGCGAGGCTGCAGCCGCTGTGGATACAGCTCCGACACGCAGAGGAAAGTCGATTAACGGTATCCAGCGAAAGTGAACCGCCGTTGCTGTTTCGTGCCTTGCCTTGCCTTTCCATCTCCTGAATTCAAGGGAGCGATGACGGGGTCTCTATAGATGCAAGGTTGTAACGAAATAATTTCCGAACCTTTTCCCCTTTCGTCTCCTCCTTCCTTCCTTCTTTTTTCGACCCAGTCACTTTTTTCCCTCGAAATCACGGCTTATAAAGCAATCCATGCCACGATAAAATCCCCCGCGGAATCTCGCTCTCCCATCGTATCGAACGATCCTTCGTCTCACTAAAATCTTTTAGTCGAAAACGCAAAAGTGGGTTTCTGGGCTACGTTTGTTAGAGACCGACCGCAGTTACGAGCAGTTACGAACTTCGTGCCAAGTCGATAATATCAGCGTGCAAACAAAATTTCACTCGAATCGATAGTCACTTCGTTGAGTCGAGAAGGTTCATTTCGCTTGGGAATTCCGGCGGTTGAATCGTGAATCGAATACGAAAATTGAGAGAATACCCAAAGGACATAGGGATTCGCGGAATGTTTGCCCTCGAATAGCGGTGATTTCCTGATTTCACTCGATTATTTTGGATCGCGGATTTCTCGACCCTTTCCAATTTTATCCCGGAGTATAAATATGTATATTTATAGCTTATGCATCAGAGTTGGGCAAAAGCTACAAGTACTTGCTTCTTATATTAAAGAGGAGCACGAGAACAAGCGAGGCCCATACTTCGCCTGTTAGAGTAAGCTAGCTCTAACAGGCGAAGTATTGGCCTCGCTTGTTCTGCGGCTCCCCTTCAATACGAGAAGCAGGTACTTATAGCCTTTGCCCAGCTCTGTTATGCATATATATATATATATATATATATATATTTATTTGACGGACTGTCAGCAATGGCAGAGAAAAACAGGGATAGTGAGACGAATGCAAAAAGGGCTTTTCCCGCGAGAAATCGATTTCTGCGTCAGTCAGTCAGACGGTCGGTTTTGTCCCCTTACTGTAGTAAGCCGCTATTACTATCCGCTGTATATATATGTATATACACATGTATAACTATATACCGCGTTCTAGCCTTCGTCACCCTTGCCGCATGTCGGCCTCCATCCACCGACACTTAATTTCTCTGGTGCGCGCGAAGGAATTCAGCGAGTGAGTGTTGTACGACCTGGTGGCATGACGAGAGAAGGAGGAAGGTAAGGATAGAGATGAAGAGTGAGGGGAGAAGTCAAGGGCCCGAAGTAGGCACACAGTTGCGAACCCTTTGCCATGAGCATGCCAAGTGGCCTCGTCACTTCAGAGAAGTTTCCCCACTTTCAGTTATTTCACAGTAATTTCAACTCCATTTACGATATTTACATTGCATGAGTAAAGCCAGAAAGGCTTATTTCATATGTTTGCGCACAAAAACTTCCCGCACCGGAAGGAAACATGAATTATCGAAAAGTAAAAGAGTGCCAGTTTCGAATTTCACCTTTACCATGCTTAAGCGCACGAACGGCGCTTGAGCTAATGGCGTGAACGCGATTTTATTTCATATTTATTTATGATCGAACGAGGGAATAGTTCCCGGATGAGCGGCTTCCTGGGACCCTTCCTGGGAGGCTGTGCTCCCTCTGCCGCTTGGGGGAGCGGAGTCCTTTTTTTTCCGTGGTATTCATAGATCACGCGATCGTCCGAGATGTCAATTACGTCCATATTCGAACCTGACAAATCGCCACTGGGACGTGGAGTCACGGTAAACTAGCTCTCGCGACTTCGGATAACAAATCACTCAAAAAATTGACTGAGATTGATAAAGTTACATGTGATTTATAGTTTAAACGTGGAAAAGAAGTGGTTTATAGGCGGTTTAAGTCGTGTATGCGGATATTCGTTGTATGCTCGTGGATGAAGTTGCATATGATGAGCCGTCACTTGCAGTCCCGCAGCAAGAACAAAAAACCGAAAAAAGAAAAATTAAAACCAAACAAGAAAACAAAACAGCGTCTAATGCGTCGGTTGCTGGTACGACGTGCTGGCAAGCGTGACAGAGTGTGCCAAGCTCTGTTCGAGCCAGGTCACACACGGGAGAGGTGAACTAAACGAATTATCGGTTCGAGATACGCACGGGATACGAGATCCCGATCGCCGTTCGACCATGAATATTCAATGGCGTTGTCACGTCGTCGCCGACGATGACGACGACGACGACGACGACGACAACGGGGACGAGGACGCCGTGTACAATGAGGACCGGCTCTACTAGCGACGACAGAGAAAATTAAATCCGCCCTCTCTATGGCGACATTCAGCTTGCTCCTATAGCAAGCTTATAATAGCTGCTTTTCAATCATATTTATTTTCAGAATTTTAATTAGTTTCATTTTTATCAATACGCAACACAATTTTTTCTCCCCTCGAGACTGGCTTTAAACTGCTACATGGAGAAAAATCCAGTCGTTACTGGTTACGGACAATAATGTAGATGACTGACAACTCGTCACGGCAGTAACGAGCAATCTTTTTTTATTCCCGGTAATTTTCGTTCTCCGGCGGAAAAGATTTGTCGTTTGATTTATAAGTGACGATTATTTTAATTCGATGAGGATCTGATAAGATTATTTTTCCGATCGTGGATTCTGCACTGCAGTCTCGAGCTTTTCTTGTCCAATGCCTTCGGCTGAAAGTTTCCGTAGTTCATTCGATGGCTGTATCCCTCGATACTCTATTGTCGTGAAGAGGGCTAAGAAGCTGTAAATACCAGGGAGTACGCGAGAGAAAGTGCTCGAGCACCCAATCTCGGCGCCGGAGCCCGCGCACTTGTAAACGTTTGCTCTCGAGAGAAACTCTCCAAGCCGATGTTGCGTTGCTACCGGTTCGTACGCCAGCTCGTTCAATTCCTCTCTCGAAGTCTGGCTTTCGCCGAGTAGCTTGCCAAGCCTTCGCCAAGGGCTAATCTTCTTCTTCACTCGACAGCCAGATCTCTTTCCACTATCCGGAGTTTAGGAGGAAAAGATACGAAGGGGAGACGCAAAAGGACCGGGATAGCTAATCTCGAGAGTCTCGTTTGGCTTGAGCTTCGAGCTTCCGTCCCGCTCACTTTTGCCCGCCTCTCGTTATTAGATTTTCGCGAATCCTGAAGGGTCTCCGGAACGTCGAGGCAACATCCGACTAAGCTGCAGATATACTCAAACCGCTCGTCAAGTCATTAGTTCTTGTCCCCCGTTCGATTCCGTTTCTTTTTTGGACTCTCGAGACGATGTGAAACCTCCCCCTCGGACCTACGCTTAGTCGGTAACAAAAACTGCACTGAGAACAAATTACATAGTTAAAGCAATAACACGATGTGAAACAAAGCGATGTGAAACCTCCTCTTCGAACCCACGCTCACTCGGTAACAAAAACTGGACTGAGAAAAAATTACATAGTTAAAGCAACAATACTGACTTTTTACCATAAAAAATAGTTCCCAAGGGGAACGTCTATATTTTATACTTACAGCAATGACAAAAAATCATGGTTGCAAGCTTAATTATAGTTTATGCAATTGAATATGTACTATCAGAAACCTTCTACACAGACGTTCCTCCTGGGAATTATTCGTTATGGTAGGAAACACTATCCTTTTTCTCTGGGTGTATTTCTTTTTTTTTTCTCGATCGTCGTACAGTTTTCTGAGAAAAACAAAATTATTGGGCTCTGCTCGACCATCGGACGAAGACGCTAATAATGGGCGTTTTTCTAAAAATTTTGAAGACTTGAAAAATAAAATAAAAATGTATTGCAGTTTTGTTACCGACTGATCCTGTTTTGCGTCGCCTGAGGCGACGTTGCCGAGTCACTCTACTTCCGTGCTACCGTACGCTAGCTACGTTAACTATAAAGAACGTTTATTATCGTTATATTTACCTCGTCCTCGTTTGCTCCCGCGTTATTAATCGACAGCCACCGTCAGTTTACATTTTCCCACATCTCGTTGGCTCCCCCACGAAACGCACGTGGTGTACGTGCATTGTTATGATTGAACCATGATTTAATTACAAACTAAAATAGTTTTACTTGTCATTAAAGTAACAATATTCTTACCTGAAAAGCAGACTTTTGTTTTCTTTCATTCATATCAAATTTATTATTTCGTTGTAATGTCAGAACTTATTCAACACTGAGATCGTTCTAAAAAAATATCCACAGTCAATTGTTTTCCCTGAACAGCCCCGATCGAGACAAAACAACCTGCCGTTATTAATCAAAATAAGCTCCACACTTTAGTATATGAAATAAAATCTGCTGAACAATCAAATGCATAAACCCGAGGTAAAAAGTTAGTCCTTAAACGCCCGTCGTCTTCTCGAGATGAAAATATAAAAAGAAAACTTGCAAGATAATCGTTTTTTTCGGACCGTATAAATCACCCTTAGTTTGTCTGGTGCAAAGCTGCCCGCGCTTTTTTTTCCCTCGGCTGCGCCTCATGACAATTTACCCGGCCACCGGCTTGCGGCGTCGCGTAGTTCCGTCCGGTGGAAGTTAACTTAACGAGAGTGTCCTGCACGCTGGGGCTTTGCGGAGCGACGATGGGCTGCTCGATGGGGGCGGGGGGGGGCGGGCGGGGGGGTAGTTGCGAGCTTGTTTGAGGCGAACTCCTATCGCTTCAGCAACGCGACTCCCGTAGCGTACCCGCGCGACCTTAACTCTGTATCTATCTTTCATTATTAAATTTCACTGCGTACGGGGAATGTATCGCGATCCGGGAGGTAAAAACCGATGGTGGGGTGTATGACAAGAGTCGGTTGAATTATGGATCGTATATGTCCGCTGTACGGGCGATGTATTGCACGTTGGTTTATACAGCGAGCAGGTGGATCGAGGCTTTTGATAAAACGTGAAAGGGATGACGCCCAGGTGATGCGAAGGCTCGCCTCCGCCGACCTTTACGACCAGTCGTTCTCATGGATACCGTGCCATTTTCCATCTCGCCAACAGCGGCGTCGAGTTATCCGAGGCGTGTACGAAAAATAAACGTATTATCTCTCTCTGTATATAGCGCACCGTTATTACACGGTTGGGTCATATTCCGTGTGAAATTTGGCACTTTCTGGTCCGGAGCTCGGTTTGACGATGTTTTTATAGGCAATGAACCCTCCCATGGTTTTATGGGAAAAAGTCCATTCTCTGGATAGCATCTATTAAGAGTTGTCGGAGTAAATTGTAATGATTTACACGTCGATCGAATGAAATGTATCGATTTGGAAAATAATTTTTGTTAAAGTCATGATATTTAAAAAATGCATTCTATCGCTCCGGGACCAGAATAGTCTATTATTATTATTATTATTATTATTATTTTAAAATGTTTGTTCCATTTTCCACCGTATACCCTGTTGGGTTTTTACGGAACCGCAGCCCGATTCCCCCCTATCACTCCCTACCCGCACTCAGCTAAGCTACCTAACTTCCAGTGCGTCCGTAGCCGACTTAGCTACACTGTACCGCATTTGCCGAGGACATGGGGAAACTACGGAAAACCCGTGCCGATACAGACGGCCCTATTCGACTGAGCCACTGGTATCTTTGCACTTGAGTAAAGTGCAAAAACACCAAAGTCTCAGAAAAACGCGCCTCCCGCTCAACGGTCGATGCGCCAGCTAGCGCATGGCTAAACGGTCACCCATCCAAGTACTGACCGGGAACGAACCAGCTTTGACTTGGGGGACCACCAGAGCCGTTCGCCAACCACGCATCCACCGCTGTCGCCTCAGAATAGTCTATTATTTACGAAGAGGGCTGAAACAACGAAACTACCATTAGTTGGTTCATTCTAAAATAATGGCATTGAATATTAAAGTAATACTTCGAAAAACACGTAAATCAATTATAGATGAACCGGCCCATATTCGTTACTTTAACCCAACACAATATTGACTGATGATTGTTCGCGTTCGACTATTGTCCATTGACCCATTGTAGCACTCCTGTTTCGTTGATTAAATTTAACAATTACATCCACATGATAGATTGCAATCAATAAATGCCCAGATACATTGGATAGGCAAACCTTCGTTTTGGCCGTTCGGATCTGTAGCTGGTGGTTGCGTCGAAGGGATCATCCCTTCCTCTAGTCATCGCGACTGGGGGGAGAGGGATTGGTCACGTTGCTCACGTTACTCTGGGGTTGCTAGGTTGCCCGCGTAGCTCGCCTCTTATCGAGAGTTCATAGTGGGGAGGATTGCCGACCGACCGGCGCTTTAACCGATAAGAGTTCCCCGGGGTGCCTAGCAACAGGTTGCTATCCGAAAATTTCCAACGACCGCACGTACACACGGAGCTTGCACGGACACCTCTGTTCACCTCTCATCTCGCTTTCGCCTCGTAAACCATCACGTCGTGTTACTGTACACCCGAGAGTACACATCGGCAGAGCCACGGTACATCACACTTCTACGATCGCAAACCCGTTAAGCAGACGGATACGTAGATAGAGGTGCGATAATAATTCCATCGATTCCTCATCCCTATATTCATATCGATGGGGCTATTACATAAGGGCGTTCGGGCCGTGCACAAGCGTAGCATTTACGCCCTTCTGGCACTGGACCTTCGGTGGATCGAGGTGCCAGAAGGGATGCTGCGGCTGCCTCCGCTGTTTCCGCTGCATCACGAACGAAACGATGCTTCTTCCTCAACAGCTTGAAACATTCGCGATCCTACGCTCCCGGTGTCCAACCCATCAGGACATGATCCCGACCGCAGGATGTATCGTTGCTTCCGATGCTGCGTCACCCCCTTTGACATGCTCCATGAAATATCCGATGGGCCGCCTTCGCTGGGCGGTAGAGCGGGAGCCACCGGAGAGGCTTCGGGACGCGCAGCGAACTCGAGTGAATGCCTGTAGACGCGTAGGTATATTAGTATATGGTATGATATTATATTGTGTTTGAAGCGCACGGCGTAGGACGGGCCAAAGGGTATTGTTCCCCCGTACTAGGGCGACCCTCGCTCGCCAATTAGCCTACCTCCGATAATATTGTTCGATAGCGCACCGGCGACGAGCCGATTCATCGTCCATAGTTTGGTACTCTTTAATGGAATAACAACTATAGATGTTATCAAAAGTTGATGGGTTCACTTTTTTTTATACCGAAATCACTCTGAACTTTCGATGGGCTTAATTTGAGGTCTTTCCGGGGGAACATTTGAAAAATTCCAAATATATCGTCTAGCAGATGGGAAGGGTTTCCGGGTTTTTTGCTTCCTCATAGAGGAAGGTTTGGTTTCGTGAAAAAATTAATTTTCGACATTTTGAGGTAAACGTGTTCAGAATGTTGCCAAACATCGAAAAAACACATTTAGAAAAAATGTCTGAATGTATGGGTGTGCAAATCATTTAACGTTCATAATTTGAAAACGGCTCGAGATATCGAGGTTACATTTATCACACATGTTGAGGGGTCGATCGTCATTATTCGATCCAATTTTTGGCCAAATCTATGCGGTCGTTTACATCTTAGGTGGTTTTTGATAATTTGGTATTTGTTTTTTTGGATTTTTTGAAAATTCTCTGTGGCACACAAATATGTATTTTATCAAAGCACACTCTGTGGCACACAAATATGTATTTTATCAACTGCACACAAATATGTATTTTATCAAAGCCCTTTGGTATTGAATTTGGTCAAAATCTATGGAAGTGGTCGGATTTTAAGGGATTTTGAGTTTTTTGAAAAATTACTAAAAACGATCTAATTCAAGTAAACATGGAGGTATCGATATGAAATTTGACACGCGAATGGACTACAACTGTACAATGTTTCGTATTGAATTTGGCGGAAATGGATCGAACCGTTTAGATTTTATAAGATTTTGAAATTTTTGAATATTTCGGAAAATGTTTATTTTATGTCCGACGAGCATCTGCATCGAATATCGTTCCAGGAGTAAAATAAGTTCGAGATTCGTAATCAGCAGGGAAAAATACATAATATGACTAAAAAATTCTTTTTCTAAGACCCTGCATTTTCGTTGAACGAAGTAAGATGCAGATCCGACAAAGTGAAGCGCGTTGGTGTATGTTTTGGCGCAGAACCTGAATCGGCCAGTCGTATTGCATAAAACTCAAACACGACCTCGACGTTGAAAAAACTTAAAAATTGAAATTTTCATATTGCTTCCTCATAAAACTAGCAAATTAAAATGTTCATATGGCTGTCTCATAACGATCCTTTTTTCGCGAAGCTTCCTCTATGAGGAAGGCAACAACATAGAAAATGCTTTATTATAGAAGAAGCTTTGCGAATAAACGAACATTATGAGAAAGCCATATGAAAATGTAAATTTGCAACTTTTATGAGAAAGTCATATGAAAATTTCAATTTTTTTTTGTTGTTGTTGCAGAAGTAAGTTTGAAGTTTCCATTTTGTCGGGATTTCCAGTTGTGGCGGTTGTCTTAGACTTTCAAAATTCGTCGTCTATGGACAACAGAGTGTCTTGACAATTATACACGTGGCGTATACTTGATTCGTTTAAGTAGAGCGAAACTCCATCGAACTCGGGGGGGCCTCCCATGCTCGTAACGAGATTTTCAACTTGGCACTCGACAGCGGGCTCTCGCGGCGTTGCGAATATTCCTGGTTCTCCTGTACACCGCTAACGTCGCCCTCTCCCCCTCTCTCGAATTCCCTCTCGAGAGCCTTCGTCAGCCCCGTGTTTCCCTACCGAAATGCGTGCACCGGTTATTTCGAGGAGCGAACCGAATGTCGGAGAGTTTAACCGAGTATCGTGAAACGCATTAACAGATGCGAACTGTCTCGAGGGAAGTTTCTGTCTAGTAAATTGTGGTATCGATGGAAGATGATAACAGTTGCCAGGTGCGATTTTGCTGCCGCTAGTCGCATGTGGAAGCAACATTGAGTTTTCCTTCCATCGAAAAATGCATGGCAATATTTCGTAGCTCCCATTTAAAAAAAGTATATAATTGACTCAGTTTGCTTCCTCATATTGCTTCTTCGAAGCTATTCTTTCATGAAAAAAACTTTGTTCCAGATTTTCATGGAGATTGAGGCGCGGTTCGAGATTTTACGCGATATCGTAATTAAAAAAAAAGTCTGTGGTAGCTCTAGCTTGTTTCAATTTTGAGCAATGGTCCTAAAACTGCACACGAAAATAAAATTTTTATCAAAGAACTTTGGTATTAAATTCAGCCGAAATCTACCGAAGGGATTAGATTGTATGGAATTTTGACTTTTTTGAAAAATTATTAAAAACGGTCTATTTCGAGTAAACATGGAGGTATCGATATGAAATTTCGCACGGGAATGGACTAATACTATACTATGTTTCGTATTAAATTCGGCAAAAATTAATCGAAACGTGTAAATTTTATGAGATTTTGAAAATTTTGAATTTTTTGTAATTTTTGTTCACGCCTGACACGAGTTTCTGAATCAAATATCACGCAAGGAGTAAAATGTGTTAGTTTTGTAATGAGCGCTGAATAATATATTAAAAATTGCCTTAAAACAACGCAATTCGCAAATTTCAGTTTGCGATTTCCTATAATAAATTCTGGTGTAAATTTTGACGGTTTTAATTTTATGAGATGCAGGCATTTTTTTATGTTACGAAAAAGGTGCAATGTAATTTACACATCATCTTTCTATACTTAACTCAAAAATACAATTAAAAAGAGTTGAAATTTGAAATTTTCATATCGATTTCTCATAATGTTCCTTAACTTTTTTTTTGTGAAAATTGTGTTTTAATTATAGCTTCCTCTATGAAAAAGCCAAAATGGAACAATGAGATTTTTAATAAAAAATTTCTACAATACAAATGTTTTTACATATACATAATTTTGTTTTTCGTCAATAATTGGTAACCAAACTTTAGGTGGGTATCGAGAATACCACTTTTTCATCAAAGCTCACATGGTATCTTTTTTGAGAGAAAAAGAGAAAAGGTAGTTTCCGCTTTGCTTTCGTATCGAACGCATGTTTGACAGCCTGGCAGAGGGGAAAAAAAATGAAAATCTTTCCTGTTTCGCAATAAGAAGACGAGCACGAAAGCGAAGGCACAAGCGCGAACAGGTATGTGGATTGCCTGGGGCGCTCATAAAAAGCTCGGCCATAACGCCCATGCTCGCGACCACTTTTTTCGCTCGGGAGGACGAATGAAAAAAAATCGTGTCAGCAGCAATGTGAGAGTGAGTAAAAAAATAAGAGTCTGTTACGAGCGAGCCGCGGGTTGTTCACCCGCGGACATTGCCGTGGCGGCTTAGGGGGCGGCCGCGAGCTCCTTCGTCTTGGGAGCTCCGCCGAACGGACAAAGAGCGCAGAATCGAAGAATTGCGCGAATACTCAACGGGAACTCCGTAAATTATAATTATCGCGATCGGAGTAACCCGATTTTCTCGGAGATCTCCTCTCAGTCCCTTAGCTCTTCTATTTATTTTCTTTTTTCTTCCTTCTCCTCCCTTCTCTAATATAAAGCCTCTTAAATTGCCAGCGGCTGTCGCGCTCGCCGCTGCCCATCCGCGTTCCCCTCGTTCGCTAACGAAGAAATACGAGAACATACACAGATAGGAAACGGGAATAGCCCGAGTAAGCGAGAGAGGATCAGGCTCGAGTGTGTCGGACGCTTAAAGGATGAAGTGGATGATTGATTAAAGAAATTATTGCGAAATTTTATTATCCGGAAGAGAAATGAACATCACATCTGATGAATCGATTTATCCTTCATCATTCATTCGTTACACTTTATCACCTTCTTTTTTGCTCCGCATTATATTGAGAATAATGAATGTGGGATGAGTCAAGTTTTCGCATTTTCGAGCAACAGGCAAAGCGATATTTTTACCTCTAGCCGTCTGCGTGTCGAGAGGAGAGTCGCTCGGGGACATCGTTCTGAATTGATCACCGGATTTGGCGACGTGGCAGGTTGGATTTTCTGGGATCGTCCTCACGGATCTTTCTACCCAGGCTTTCATATAAGTAATTCTTAGGACGATGTGAAACATGCGCACGTGTGCAAGTTAAAAAAGGACGGAAGTCTGAGAATATGTTTTACATCGCCTTAAGGTAATGTAAAATCCCGGAGTCGCATTACCTTAACACTACAAATGTCGCAGTTTTTCTTACCGGCCGAGTCGCGAGTCGAGTGGGCGAGAGGTTAATTCGCATTACCTCAAAGCTATACACGGCAGGAATCGTGAGAGAAGGAACAAGGAGAAGAGCTAGAAAACGAGATGAGAAAACATCGATCTAGGCCAGTTACTTGATTAAGTAACACCCATTAAGAATAATTAATTTCAAGCTTGATCGGCGAAGCTGGATGGCTTCCGTGATATTTGAAACTCAGCGGTCGTTGGGAACACTGTGAAACATTAAAGAGAAACGCAGACTGGAAATAAAAGAGTGAATCGTGGAGCGCATAGTGCCGATCAATCAGTTTGATTGATGAATGGAAAATGAGGGTAAATGGGAGGATAATTACTTTCTTTAATATCACTCCGAAGAATTTACACGAGCTACGTGAGTAGTGCATCGAAGAAAAATACGATGTTCTCATCTTTGTTCATTCTCGACGTTTCGTGTGTGTGTGTGTGTGTGTTTTTTCGATGGAATATCGATTTGTCCGAGGGAAAACTAATTACGAAGTCAACTAGGCGTTCGGACGAGAGCAGCAGTATACTAGCATCACGCTGTGCGATGGCCGGCTTTGTCCGAGGACGACGATGAGAACGACACAAAGCCTGACCGTCGAGCGAGTCGCGCCAGGGCTGTTACTACTTACTCTGAGGCCAGACGACGACCGATAGCTCAAAGACCGCCACGGCACACGTTCGTTACCACTTCAACTAATGACTTTAGTCTATTCATGAAAGGCAGCACCGAAACGACGCTGATGGCTTGCTAAGTCCCACTTGTACCAGCTGTCGTTGGATCAAGAACCGGTCACTTGTTTAGCTGCCGTTTGTTTGATCATCAGCTGTACCGAGACTTACATATATAATATCATAAAAACTTTGTAATATTTATAAACCGCACAAAAAATAAAAAAAAATACATTTTCAGCTTAACTGTAGAAATATTTCTTCGTATCGTCGAACTGAGGTATAAAAAAGCAGAGTTGTGCACGAGTTCGCGTGACTTCGGCTTGCACGATGATCTTTTGCGATTAGGACAGTAAACGTAAGCGAATAAACGCCCTCGGTTGGTTTATCGCTGATCGAATACCAGTCGATAGTAAGATTGGCACGAATGGCTTCATTAATTTTTTAATAGATGGTTTGTTGTTACATTTGTGTTTCAGGATGCTGGGCGGCGTGGGAGGCCGGCACATGTCTACGCGTCGGCGTGGCAGTAGCCCGCTGGTGCGTGGAGGTGCGGGCCTCACTTATGGGGGCCCGGCGGTCCCCGGTATCACCGGCGATGGCAGCTTCTTGCCGTCCGACGCACCGAGATACACGAGGCGACGAAGGGCCGTTACCACCGGGGATCATAAGAGCTGCGCTCTTATTCAGACTCGGCTCAAACTCGGCGACATCATGTGAGTACCACGAAAAGAAAATCTTGAAACATTTCAATTTAAATAAGTTTATCCACTTTTCTCATCGAAGGTACTGTTTTATTTTCAATTTATTCATGCATTCCCAAGGAATTTCGCGATACTTCTTTTTTTTTTTACCGAAACATACTCAGATTGTTTGTTCAAATTTCTTCCGCTAGGAGTTACTTATCTACCTTACACCAGCCAAAATTCGTAGCTAAAGCGCCGTCGGTAAAACAGAAAGCTTCGTCGATAATGTAAAAGACAACCCTTCCGAAGGTTTCCGTCGGTCGGTAACTGCTCGTGCATCCCCTGTCGATCCCTCGAACGGTAAATTCTATTCGCTTACCTGAAAACCCTCCCCGAGCTTTTGGTACCCAACTCGCAGTCGGTAATAGCAGAATTCTTTATCCATCGAAGATAAAATAAAGTTCAATCAATCTCGACCTCATAGCCACTCAACGATACCAACGAGTCCGAGCGACGTTGACTTTCACTACTGCCGAATCGCCTACCATCGGCGAGTGGCGAAGTCTTGTCCGCACTCTACAGGACGAATCTACTGTCGCTCGAGCTCCTCGCCGACGTTGTACCCTCTGCGGGGCACACACTCGGGAATTCGTCTCCTCCACGCTATATCGATTAGTCGTTCGATTGTTTGGCCATTACCCATTAGCTTTTATTTTTAGAACGTTCCTCGAGCTGGGGGTAGGGATGGATGGGTAGTTGGGTAGGGGGTGTGTTGGCTGTCGTTGCCCGATACCCGAAGCCTAATTGGAATTTCCCTTCGCGGCAGCGACGATATACTCCCGACGAGCTTTCTCCACGTCGGCTCTTCACTATTTTTTTCTTTTTTTTTTTTGCTCACTCTTTGGTTTTCAATTCTCCCTCTCAGGCCTGTCGGGACTGCAGTGGAGAACCAGAGACCGATTACTTTTCCAACGGATCGTTTTGATTTCTGTCGCCGTTCGCGCAGCCTCCAGGCTGCTCCGCCGCCCTCGCCTCCCTCTTTACAGTCACCTATAGATAACGTCCGGCAGAGAGGAAAACCTTCTCCCGTCGTCGCTGTAGCTTCGACCTACACGCGAGATAGAGAGAGCGCACGGAGGCTTTTCTTCATCGTCGCGCTCTCGTTTCTTCGACCTTTGATCTTCACGCTCTGCACCGGCATACAGGCGACAGATATTCGACCGAGAACGAAAAACGTGTCCGGGAGATGAACCAGAAAAAGAGAGGGATACATGGAAGGAGTAGATCGGCGAGAGGGAAGATAGCGAATTCTTGATCCAAACCGAGACGAAAGGTAACGGAGGAATAAAAATATCGCGATCTTGAGAGGAAGAGCTACGGTCCCATCGTAACGGTGTTATATCCTCGTCTCCATTTAACCCTTTTATTTTAATAATCACATATATTTTTATTCCGCTCGCAAAAGTATTCGATTTATGACATCTTCCGGTAATTTCTTCGCGTCCGGGAGTGACGGGGGAAATTTCATTTGAACTCGTTGAGGACGATGAAGCAGGTGTGTATAAACGTCGAGACGGGAATCGACGACCTCGAACGACCTCTTTGCTTCGACCTTTTCGCTCGACCTTTTTACGTATAGATATATGGATGTGTGCAGAGTACGTATATATACATATATATGCATATGGACATACCTACAGGTATAATTTTGCGGAGGCGGAAAAAAAAACAAATAAATTTGCGTAGAAAAACATTTACGTATGCGACAGTCGGGAAACCCCGCGAATCTCTTTCCACTCGCGATCCCCTCGGCATCCACCCCCGCTGACGCCTCCAACGCGATCGCAATATCCGTGGAAAAAGTTTCGAGCTCCCCCGCGCTCGGCCCGTCCGATCATTCATCTTCCGTTACTACTAGTGGCCTTCTCCTACGGTTTCTCATGCTTCTTCGGTAGGTATCGCCGGCTTTATGTGTTGGCTCCCGAAACGGCCACTGGTGCAGGACGTTGCCTGGTCCGAGCAGAACTGCTGGGGATTTCTACACTGCGCCAGCCAGACCTGCCTTCAACGTAGCCAACGCCAGCACAAATCGATCGAATTCTCCAAAGCCCACGTAGAGTCAACTCTCTCTCTCTCTCTCTCTTTCTGTCTCTCCCTCCCACTTTAGAGAGTGCACGAACATTCGCTCTACGTCCATCTTGACAATAAATCATATTAATAATAATGATTAATTACAAGATATGGGGCAAGATTATGGGAAAAGATCGTTTAACGTATCGAGTACTTGTGTACGGACGATCGAATCAGACTGGAGATTTTTTTTTATCAGCGTCCGGCAGTTTTGTACGTGGCAAAAAATTAGCGATTTAAAAAAAAATCAAAAGTCATTATTCAGTGCATTTTTTTCTTAAACAGTTAGTTACCCATTTCGTTAATAAATTAATACAATTTTTTAATTCTATTTTTGTGGACGAAAAGTTTTCGTTAAAGTGACAATTATTTCGTAGCGGCGTGGAGAGCTATGGGATCGAAGTCGGCCGAGCGTATTCGGTAACGGAACAATTTTTATCGGTGTTCTACATTCCCAATGATTTTTCTGATTCGCCGAGAACGGATAAAAATTGACAGTAAAATCGCATGTCTCCAAAGAGATTCTTTTCGTGTCAGCAAACTTTGCGGCTTTTACAGACGAGAGGTGAACATTTTACGACATCCATCCTAATTTTCATCGTCGTAACATTTTTTTTAAGTACAAAAAGTAACAGTAAATATTAAAAATCGTTCGAATCCCTTCTCAACAGTGACAAAAAAAATCTTATCGTACGGTGCAAACTGAGTGTCACGTGGAATGAGAATTAGGGAGGTGCGACAAGGCGATGTAGGAGGATTCCGAAATATTAGATAAAATCTCGTTTACTTCAAAATATACATCGTCGTCGTGGAAGAATATGATTCAGACAGGGCTGAAGAAGAGTAAGATGAACCCGAAGAAGAAGAGGAGGAGGCGGAAGAAGACGAAGAAGAAGACGAAGAAGAAGACGAAGAAGAAGACGAAGAAGAAGACGAAGAAGAAGACGAAGAAGAAGACGAAGAAGAAGACGAAGAAGAAGACGAAGAAGAAGACGAAGAAGAAGAAGAAAAAGAAGAAGAAGAAGAAGAAGAAGGAGAAGAAGGAGAAGAAGAAGGAGAAGAAGGAGAAGAAGAAGACGAAGAAGACGAAGAAGAGGAAGAAGAGGAAGAAGAGAAAGAAGAAGAAAAAGAAGAAGAAGAAGAAGAAGAAGAAGGAGAAGGAGAAGGAGAAGGAGAAGGAGAAGGAGAAGGAGAAGGAGAAGGAGAAGGAGAAGGAGAAGGAGAAGGAGAAGGAGAAGGAGAAGGAGAAGGAGAAGGAGAAGGAGAAGGAGAAGGAGAAGGAGAAGGAGAAGGAGAAGGAGAAGGAGAAGGAGAAGGAGAAGGAGAAGGAGAAGGAGAAGGAGAAGGAGACGAAGACGAAGACGAAGAAGAGGAAGACGAAGAAGAGGAAGACGAAGAAGAGGAAGACGAAGAAGAGGAAGACGAAGAAGAGGAAGAAGAAGAAGAAGAAGGAGAAGAAGAAGAAGAAGAAGAAGAAGAAGAAGAAGAAGAAGAAGAAGAAGGAGAAGAAGAAGAAGAAGAAGAAGGAGAAGAAGAAGAAGAAGGAGAAGAAGAAGAAGAAGAAGGAGAAGAAGAAGAAGAAGAAGGAGGAGAAGAAGAAGAAGAAGAAGAAGACGAAGAAGAAGAATATACTGATGCAGATGCAGATGAAGAAGAAAAAGACGACGAAGAAGGAGAGGAGAGAAAGAAGGGAAAGGGATGGAGGACCTCGTGGCTACGGCTATGTCTGTGTCTCTCAGCGAAACGAGTCGACGGACTCAACTCGAGTCGAGTCGACTCGGGGGCGCCTGCCTGCTGCCGCCGTGAATCAATACCCGCATTGCGCGTGCCACCTCTCTTTCTCTCTTGCTCTCTCGCTCCCACCCTTCGTGCTTCGCTGTCTCTCCCCCTCTCCCATCACTTCTGCCTCGCCGTCTCCCTCACTCTTCCAACCACCCACCTCTCTCTCGCTTACCGTCTCTCTTACGCCCTCGTTCCGTCATGGACTGCGAGACAGCCAAGGAGAGAAAGTGATGAGCATGGGACTTGTATAGGTGTATAGAGAAACACGCCGAGGGTCGGGAGGCGCTTGGATGGCCAAGAAGGGATGTTGCGACTAAGGGACGGACGGGAACGGCGCTTCTCTTGTCGCACGAGCTCCCCGAGAAGCCTCCCGTTATTTCTAACTCGGTAAGAAAAAAAGATTTTCGTCGCCTTTATGTCTCTTCCACTGGGCACGGAGGAGAGACGGATTCGAGGGCCGCAAATTAATCGACGGGTTTTTTTATATCCCCGAGGATTTTTTTAAATTAAATTGACATAGCAGTAAATGCAGGATTAACGATGCACGTTGATAAGAAATAAAAGGGCAGAAAAAAATCTCATTTGACGATTTTTTATTCTTCTATTTCTTATTAAAAATCATATAAACTTCAACACTGCGATCGATCTTGTCCATATTCGATACCAAATGTTCTCGATCGATATGCCACATATGTGTACATGTTTGCGACGATAGCTCTAATTCAACTCAAGTTACAGTAGCGATAACGATTTATTTTAAAAATCAACGCTCTCAATCACGAGTGACAGAACTGCACTCTATAGATGTTTTGTCCAATCCGATAGAATTAATCTGACAGCATTTTAAGGACCGAAAAACGTTTCGGCGTATTTTTTCCGTACTTTCCTTTATATGAAAAGAACGGCCGCGAGGGGGGGGGGGGGGGGGGTAGGGGGTCGCCATGTCAACAGCAGCTGCATTTCGGTTTGGCTATGCTACGTGAGAGTTGGCCGTTTCCTTGGGATGCGACGAAAGGTCGCGGGGGAGGTAGTTGGTGGCGAGCGAATCTATCGAGCCACACCGAAGGAGGAAAACTGGATAGCGTTCGTCGCGTCTCGTACATACAGTATACGGAGACGGCGAAACCTTACTGTGTTCCATCCGCGCGATAAGGAGACATAAATCCTCTGGGCGTGTGCTGTATGTGCTACCAGGTCTAGCGCAAGTTCTGCGGATCGTTCGCTGACTCGCTTGCTTGCTTGGTGCCAGAACCCCCGCGAACCCCCGGGTACGACGGACGTATGTACCCTCCCGTTATATCGCGTGGAAGACCAATAGATGACGACGCTAACGGGTTCAGATGACTTGACTTACGAAGCCCCATCTCGTCTTCCCCGCCAGCCCCGAGCCCGATGGCTACCATCGGGCCATTTCACTCGGACCAAAAGTTGTCCGGACCGATGTGTCAGCCTATAATGTTCCGACTACCCTTATCCGAAGACGTCACAGGTATAGGGCGACGACGGGACCTAACTCATTCGCGGTTTAAAATAGCACGGGCGAGCATCGTACCCGGAGCTTTTTATTGCTCGTCAAAAGCCACGGGGACACACGTGCGAAGCCGAGGCGAAGACAAAAAAGGCCATTGGAATTTTCGACACCTACGTGAAGGTTCTAAAATCACTTGGGCAGTGAATAATGGAAAAGGGGAAAACGAGGTCTCTCATTTCGCAGCTTGGATTACTATATTGTTGCACACCAACGCTCTGTCGTTTGGTGTTTGATTCAGAGGATTGTTGAAAGGAAGATAAAGAAAGTTCTCTGTATCGAAAATCGAGAGGTCCGATGCAGACTCGTTAAACGCAGTTGAAAGTACGAGAGTAACAAAATCTCTGGATTGAAAGTGAGAGCTCGTAAGGCGTTCCGGAATAGACTTCGGTAAACCGATATCAAACGATCCTCGTAATAGAAAAGCGGTGAGTACTTATACCTGGCGGAGAGCCTCGTGCCCGCTTCGGGTCTTATTTATCGGCAATAGCTCGAGGTCCAAGCTTAGCGAAAGGGTGTGTGTGTGTGTCCGGTCGTTGGGTGACGTCACGCGCTCGCGCTTTGATCGATCAATCGCATGATCAGATTAAAATGTCGATATGCGACGGGATTATCGCTCGCCAACCGGGGTTCCCTCACGTATAGTGGCTCGGGCTGAAACCTCTGTCACAGCATTTGCACACCATTTTGTATGTGTGTGTGTGTGTATACACGCTCCGGATCGTAATTTTGACTTGCTCGGACTGTCTTTCTCCCTCTTGCGTGAAAACACTCACACGAGGCAGCACGTACCACCAGGGCCCCCACGTCGTCGGGGGCAACGACGTCGTCGTCGACGCCGCGTCGCGTCATCTAAATTTAGAGGACGTCCACGCGCAACTACCCTTTTACTAAAATGGATCGTACCTTTTTTTTCGCTGCATCTTTGCAAATAGCTTGAGTACAGTGATAAAAAGTTAATTTGGTCAGACGTAAGGATGATTTTATGTAATTTAACCAGTTCATATAAATTTTGTAATTTTTCGTTTTGCCAACTAAAAGACAGTAAACTCGATAATATAAAAAATAAATATTTACATTGTTTGTTAGATTGTCGTCATCGACGCCGCGTCGCGTCATCTAAATTTAGAGGACGTCCACGCGTAACTACCCTTTTACTAAAATGGATCGTACTTTTTTTTTTACGCTGCATCTTTGCAAATAGCTTGAGTACAGTGATAAAAAGCTAATTTGGTCAGACGTAAGGATGATTTTATGTAATTCAACCAGTTGATATAAATTTTGTAATTTTTCGTTTTGCCAACTAAAAGACAGTAAAGTCGATAGTATAATAGATAAATATTTACATTGTTTTTTAGATTGTCGTCCTCGACGCCGCGTCGCGTCTTCTAAATTTAGAGGAGGTCCACGCGCAACTACCCTTTTACTAAAATGGATCGTACCTTTTTTTTCCATCTTTGCAAATTGTTTGAGCACAGTGATAAAAACTAATTAGGTCAGACGAAAGGATGATTTTATGTAATTCAACCAGTTCATATAAATGTTGTTGTTTTTAGTTTTGCCGATTAAAAGGTACTAAATCTCGATAATATAATACATATATATATTTACATTGTTTTTAGATTGTCTTCGTAGAATCCAAACTGGGTGGTTCGATCACAAATTTCGTCAGACAAAAACAAAAAAAAATATTATTTATTCTCTTACATTTGATTCCGGCTATTTCCCGCGATTCGTTCGTGAGAATAGAAACCGAATTATTAAACAGCTTTTTTATTGTGGATATAATGGTACATAATCGATCATCTCAGCTGCAACTACTCGTCGCCGTCCCGCACCCTCCCCTCCTTGTATCTCTCGTGTCACATCGCAAATCGGCCACCGGTATCTTTTGCAATGCTAGAACTTCTCGAGACCCAGTGCGAGCTTGCTGGCTGCTGGCTCTTCTTCTTTCCCTTATCCTACGTTTGTCGCGGGCTCTGAGATATACACAGAGCACGGTATAGGAGGGTTCTCGAAAAAGCCGTCGATCTCGCTCGAGCGTCCCATCCCTTCGGTTCTCCGTGCTCTGCCTCAACCATTCCCTCCCTCCACGACAACGAATCGCCCCGAGGCATTTTATTCCCGCTTTTCCTTTTTCACTTCCTCCGCGCGGATGTAGGTTCCTCGAGCCCTGTTACTCGAAAAATGTCTGTCCGTCCGTCCGCCAGTGTGCGCGCGCGTTTGTGTGTCTCTCCCTCTCCCTATCTATTTTTTTTTCCTCCGCGGCGAGTGAAGCGAGCGTACCTCGCCCGAATAATGGCGAATGGCTCCACTATTTTCTCTCCCTCCTATATCTCTATTTTGCCTCTCTGTATTTTCTCCTCATTCTTCGCCGTTCACCAATTTCTCTACTTCTCAGCCTTTCTCCCCGTCCGCATCCGACGAGCCAACGTGATCAAAACAAAGGTTGCCTATACAGATGCGTTTTCTTTCTGTACGCTCCCATACAAACTCCCTCGCCACTGCAGCGTAGTATGTGCAGCCGCTGATGTACTCGTACCGCACACGGTATATCCAGCACGTGTGCACGGATACGTGCATCGTGTGCACTTCTTTCCTAGGCCTCAGTCTCGCTCACTCTCTTCATCCCCCATCGTCACAGTATATAACAACGCTGTGCGGAGTGCTATATACATATACATTTTTTTTCTTCTGTACTAGTGTATGGATGGACGTGTATGGCTCGTGGTAGAAAAGCGTCGGGCGTCGCGGACCGGAATAGGGATGGTTGGTCGGCCACCCTCTGCCCTGACTATGCGCGGCCGTTCGGGCTGGTTCCGTAGGCAGCACGAGCACAGTCCTAGAGAGTTCGACGTCCCACATTCTCCCAACCCTACCCGCGCTAAACCCACCCTCTCCTCCCCCGCAACGAGGTCTCTCGCTCTTCCTACCCTTCTCGCCTTTCCCTCTTTCCTCCCCTCGCGCCGAGCCACTACCTCCCGCGAACTATGGGGGGGGGGGAGGGGGCAAAATGGAATACCGGGGCAAAACGGCCCAGTGTCCGCTATCCGAGATGAGATTTGTTCTTTTTTTTTTCTCCATTTTCTTACGTCCCGCGGAAAATCGGTGGGGATGGCCCGTTTTGCCCCCGGTGTTCCGTTTTGCCCCGTCTTCGCCGTACATCTTTGTCTTACACACCCGTGTGTGTCCTCCTCCGTAGGCTTCGTGTACTCTTCTCTCCACTACATCGTCCTAGGCTCTCT
Organism: Stenichneumon culpator; assembly: GCA_964017025.1. Lineage (NCBI taxonomy): Eukaryota > Metazoa > Arthropoda > Insecta > Hymenoptera > Ichneumonidae > Stenichneumon > Stenichneumon culpator. Next base: position 8,835,785 of record OZ024779.1, on the reverse strand, counting down.
CCTCGGCGGCATCGCACTCTGTACGTTCTCTTCCCGAGCTTCATCCTCATCCGCACGGTTCCCCGATCCCATCAGGGAATGAAGGTCTTTTACCGTTCCTTCTCCGTTACTCTTTACGTCGTTTCTTTCAACGCCCGCGCTCTTTGTCGCACCAGCGAAGAGGAGGAATATCTAGAGAGGCCTTATACCTCACTACTAACGGTTTGGATAGGGCAGAGCGGGGCAAAATGGACCAGCGGGGCAAAACGGGTCATGGGGCAAAACGTCATTTTCCAATAATTTTTGCATGCCCGAATTCGCCCCATCGATACATCAGGCTTTTCTGCCCCGTTTTGCCACCTTGTCCGATCCAAAAGTGATTGGAAAATTTAGTTTTGCCTAACTGCCCCATTTTGCCCCGCTCTTCCCTATATATATATACATATATATGTATAGGACGCAGTATATTTTTTTACCGTTCCACTTCTATATAGATCACTTGCGAGGGAACGAGCGAGCGTTCGTACTCGGATATATATATGCGGTACGTGCGGCCCAACAGTGGGACACCCACCTCATTGCACTTATTGTCTTTTCGTGACGCGGCCGCGATTTTTTTCTTTCAACATTCCCTGGCATAAAATTCGCGTGGATGTGAAACTGGAGAAGTGGGGAAAGAGAGCGAAAGGGAAGCTCTTTTTTATTTTATTGTAAGGGTAACGCCGAGAGGGTAGTAGTATGGGCAATGGATTGCGGTATGACGATCTTTGGGTGGACGATAAATGCGTTTGCGAATAACTGATGCAGAGAGGGGGGGGGGGATTTTAGACTTTTAATGTTCGGCGCATCGTTTTTGATACAGAGCATTGAGAGAATTTTTAGACAATTTTGCGTTAATAACTGTATAAAATAAATTTATCGACATCGACAAGATATCGCGTGACTATAATCAGAGAAACGTATTTCACATTCTTATTGCAATGAGAATAAATACATCTGATTTTAGTCACGCGATATCGAGGAATTTTCACGGATATTCAAAGAGTGCCTTCGGATGTTCCAGATATGATGGAGACAATCTTCTATCTATTGTGTCTCGCAACAAAACATCGGTATCTTGGCAGCTTGGTATTCTTTTTTTTCCTCGCAACGAATATTTTTTCAAGGTAACATTTCGTTTTGCTTGACGAGCAAAATAGTCCGTCAAGAGTTTGGCGAAGTACCTGCGGTCGAAGTTTTCGAAGTCGGTGAAATTCGTACACGTTATAATGCGATGATAATGGAACGCGCCATAGCGCGGATGGGCGGTCGGGTGATTAAGATAATTAGGGTAATAATTCGTAGTCCGAAGAGTCCGGACACGCGATGTTAATTCTAATAATAGACACCGTTGAGCGTCGTCCTTTACTCGGCAATTGTCTTTTTCGACAAATTTTCTGACTCTGCCCGCTTGTATCCACGTGATACATTATCGTCATTGTCATTACTACATAAACTTTATATATCCGAGACAATTGGTGATGCCGTCCCGACAAAAATACACCGCTCTCGACGTACTTCGTAATGCGTACAACTTTCTTGATCCGATACAGAAGAGAAAAATCTGCGTCCCGAGACGGAGAGACATCGATGACGGTAATTAAATTGTTTGGCGCATGAAATTTCTATAGGCTATCTCGACGTTAGGTAATTATACTTTATCGAGAATGCAACGATGAGAGAAGCGGAAGGGGTATCCTGCACCCGTCTGTACACTCCGCCACAAGCTCTCTCTCCCTCTCTCGGTCTGTCTTTCCGTCTCTCGTCGACGTCGTATAACGACGTTACTTCTACACGATCGGGTACTCACCCGAGGACGTTCCAGGACGTTCTTGAACGCTTCTATATCTATGCCACGTTCATTTCGCTTTCTATGCCCGTGTTGGCGATTCACGTCCCTCATTTATATAGAGTTCAAGTATCGAGTCTCTGGTGGATACCAACTGCTGACAATGTAGATTTTTTTTCTAATAAAAAAAAAACTGTAAAAAAGCGAAGTACACTTTGAACAGCATTTTGCGCCATCAAAAGCGAAATTTTCTCGTCAAAGAAGTGATAGAAATGTTGAGGGATGTTGCCGTCGTTTCATGCTTCGGTTGAGTGGTTTATTATTATTTTATCATTGTATCTTGACGCGAATACCTCGAAAATGTCGAGAAGTATCGTGTGTCGTTTCAGTTTTCATGCAGTTTCGTGGAATCGTGACTACTTTACGGTAGCTTTTTTTTTGCCTCTTCAATGGCACAACTCGTCGAGTTCATTCACCAATTTCCCAATTCCAATTTAATCAGATCGCGATTGATTTTTCGGCGTCGCGATGTACGGGTCTAGCGTGATTCGTTATTTCCAGGATAGGAAACCGACGTTTACGTGGCGGTGCCGGAAATCGTTGCCCCGCCGGGGCTTCGATTATCTTGATAGGAAGTCGGGCGACGGCGACGACACCGAGTAGTAAATGTCGAGAACAGGACAGCCGTACTGCACCGTTGCAGAAGCATCAGTTTCGATGGTTCGAGCGGAAGACACACTTGACGAGTCGACGTGCACGTGCGCATGAGATCGTAACTTCCTCACAACCGGTCGCGAAGTGATTCGCGTACAATTTGGAAACTGAGTGTTGGTGGTTACGCGTGTTTCACATTGATCTATACTTTGTATTCATGTAATAGATCCGCTCGGCTATATTTTCATTAGGCACTAGGAAGCCAGGAGAAGCGTGCTCTAGAAATTGTACCGAGCAACCTTATTATAGGGCAAGTACGCCATATACGGCGCGGCGGCAACTCGTAACAATAGAGAAGTTAGGGTGTACACAACACTGAACTAAATTACCTGAATTATTGACCGGACTTACCTCAACCTATCAACTTACCCGCAATAAATGGTTCATGCAGAAAAAAATTATAGTCAAATTGTAAGGCTAATTGAAAAGCGCAAAATACCTAGTCATATATAAAAAAATTATTTGTTTATTGAACAATGGAAAGGAAAATAGTTCCGTGTATTAAAGTTGATGAGTTGATTTTGAAACGCATGAACAAACCGAGGTGAGAAGCTATCCCTTTTTTAGCCCGCAATTCGATATTTATAAGGAGAATATAGTGTTTGGAAGGGCTCCAAAACCCGAGGTGACAACTGATAGTCAATATCGACCACCTCATGGCACAAGACTAGCATAATATAGATAAAACCAACTGGGCCAATTTAGGCATATGGGAGTTCAATTTAGGCATACAATTTTTTGTCTCTGAGAAATCTACCACATCGCAAAACTTCCGGCATTTTACATGGGAGATATCTAACTCCAGTGCGCTGCTACATTGTTTATGTAATCTTTTGAACAATAGAGTGACAGAATGTGCAGCGGATCAGTCGATTAACAACCGAGATATCACCATTTATTTTTAGAGTGTCCAATTTTGGCGGTCTTCCCGTACACTTTTAGTTACCGATTGTGATTGAAATTTTTACGGTCTCCACCACCAGCGTGTGTAGTTTCAGACTCTTCATACGAAAAGTATGAACAAATAATTATAAACTATGCCAGAGCTCTCCCGAACCACGCTCCGCGCAGCTTGACATTCATAACAAACATATACATCATTCCCAGGGACGTCATTGGTAATCACGATTAAATTATCTCATGGCAGTGTATCGGTTAATTGATCGTTGCGTACAACAATGTCAGAGTTTGAGTCCTTAACACGGACGATGCGTCTGCGCGCGTCCGTCTCTGCTCGATGCTTCTACCCATGTTGGTTTCGATCGAATAACAAGAATTCCGCGCGCGTGGTTCGGACGTATACACACGAGGCATCACGGTGCGACCGCACGAGGAGGAAGAACGTTGGAGAACGGGAAGCGAGCGAGAGAGGAGAGAGAGTTTGGAGAGGCGAGAATAGGGGTAGGTAAAGCGAACGAAGCGAGAACTACCCCCTACTCCGTGTATACGCAACGCAGCGGCAGTCGTAGCGCAGTGCCATGGGGGTTAGTGGGCTTATGGGGGAGCGAGAGCAGCAGGCTGATGGAACGAGACAGCGAAACGAGGGTCGTCGGGGTTGCTGCTGCCAGCAACAGCAGCACCAGCAGCGAGCTGTGCGAGTATAACGTGCACAGGGGTAGGGCTGCGGAAATCTGGGTCGCCCTGCACCGCGTGCGGGTCGAGAACTCGGTCAAGTTTTCTGCACCTGCAGGTCACGTCGCGCCGTGTGCTTTTGGCGTGCTATTGGTCTGTTCGCCTGGCTTTTACAGAAGCAATACGATCAATGCTACACACTCGATCGTACACATCCGTAGGCCGTTCTTTTTTACGTCGAGCGAAAGAGACGGAAATCTATCTCGCTTGCCGGAAAAAAAACCTGTCTGACCGATATCGCTCCGTTTCTACTTGTGGCCTATTACGAGGGTCGGGGAAATACGAGAACTCTGTGGACGCCCTATTGTCCGCCGAGGGTTGCGCTCGAGAGATTCTGCTTTGCAGTCTTATCTCTCTCGAGTGAGAGGAAGTCGGCTGAAGAGATTTACATCTTTGAGCCTTTTTAACCCTGCGAAGCGCCGCGTATACGTATATGTCTCTGCTATGTGGCCGAAGTAACGTATCTTTTCGATACGTTACTTACGTTGGACTGCTCGATGAAAGCTTGAAAACAAAATTTGTGTGACATCTTTAGAGGGTCAAAGCTTACGCTTCAGAATATTTTTCAATTCTATTTTCCTTTCTTTTTTCCAGTGACAGCTCACTTTTTCGGTTTCTATAACCGTTCCATGTGTAAGATAGTCCGTGGTGATAACAGCGATCAGCATTGGGACGGGCTAGTTTGCCACATTTCCTGGATTTTCCGGGTGATATGTTCAAGGGGGACTTAGAATAATTAAGACCTCATGATTGGTCCTTAGGGGGACTTGATACAAGTATTAAACCGCAGTATCGGTTAAACATAGAATAATCGGAGCTTGGGTGAGAGACGTAAGTTTATTTAATTCCCACCCATTCCGTAGATTACGAAAGATGTCTTCACATCAAGTTTTAGTAAGTACGCGCCGTTGGTCATAGTACATTTTTATGCTCGGGCCTGTTATTAACTGATAAATCACTAAAAATAACTGCAGTTTTTCTTTTAATCGCATATTGCTAAAAAATTAATGCGCTGAAAAAAAAATGAATGATACAAGAGAATTTTGCTTACGGGCTACCGAAGAAAAAAAAACTGTTATTTCAATTCTACTTTCAATTCTTACAATTCCAAATGGAATGGAAACGATATTATGTCACCTTGGAATTGTAAGAATTTATAGTAGAATTGAAATTAAAAAAAATTCTGTGGAATTTTTTTGCGTGTATAGACAGCTGGTATCAGGATTCACAAATTGAAGCATGTTGCTATTTTACACAGGATCCAAGCCCTTAGCAGTATCGACGAGTGTACGTTTCGTGTCCCCGCATCCCTGGGAACTGAAAATGTCACAGAGTCGCAGGGACAACTAAAACGCGCGTGGGACGGAGTCGCAGTCATTAGCGTGCTCGTGTGGCTCGTGCTCGTTGGGAAGGAGAAAATAAAGGACGCGACGCAGTAACTTTTAGACGAAAACGGGAGAATTATGCCTGAACGAAAGCCTCGCGAGGGGATCCGAGTGACGGGGAGGGTGAAACAAAAAGAGAGTTCGTGTGGACACCTCTGCACGCCATACACTTTTGTATGGCAATAAATTGTATTTTTTTTATTAATATTCTCTTTTCCTTCTTAGGGAAAGCAAAGCTTCCATACTAAATAAAAGACGAGCGGTATAGAGAGGGCCGGACAGCGGGAGGGAGAGAGGGTGGCTCACCCTTTGGTAGAAGCTTTATACCAACGGAGAACTTCGATAATTGTTTTGTCGTGCGTGGCCACAACAAATGTTTCACCGGCCTTATTCCGAGAGCCCTTGACTATTATATCCCAAGCTATATTTAACATTCGAACAATACACACCTAGCAACGTACTCCGACTCTTACCAATTATACCGATTTCATAACGCAGCCGATATAGCCATCATAATTGAGGCGTTACACAGCTCAATCATATTTTACATGTATCTCGTTATCAACAAATTGGACATTCGCATCGGATATCTATTCGCACCGGCAATTAATTTGTTTATGATGAAATGAATTTTATTAAAAAAAATTACTGTTAAACGAGACATTTTGGGCGTTAATATTTATAATTATCCGAGTCACTCGTTCCCTCTGCTGACTCGGACGCACCTCATTCATCATTGATTCATCAGTATCAGCTCAATCATTGCGCAATCAGCCATTTTTACCCAGTTTAATTTTTTTTTACATCGTCTCCGTGCTCGCGACTCTGGTCGGTAACTATCGAACTGTCGGGGATCGAGACCCGCCGCTGCGGTTAAATAAAGTCTACAAAGCAAAGTCCCAACTTACCGAAGAGTCGTCCCCGTTAGCGGTATTTCTTTAGACAGCGAGGTTAAAAGAGAAAGGAGAAATAAAGTTGGGAGAGCAGAATAGGCCGAGCGGAAAGCCCGAACGTCTGACTCGGTCGCATCACCGATATCGGAACGTATCGTAACGTAGCGTAACGTAACGCAATCGGTTAAGGGTTGGTGGGTAACGGGCTATCGTCAAGTGTCGCAGGGGGTGGGACAAGGAATAGAAATACAGATAGATACAGCCGTATACACATATATATATATATATATATATACGTGAGTGTGTATAATATATATATGGAGGATAGAGACCGATAGATAGGGAGATAGATAGGGTCGGCTGTATGCACCGGGAAGGTTGAGAGTGAGACAGCCGTGCCAGAGAGGGAGGGTAGGCCGCGGGGTTCACGGAGTGCGCTGACCTACTGTTCCACATTTGCCGTGTTCCCAGCAGCCTTTCCCGAAGTTCGGTGCGCGCGCGGACCGGCAGGCAGCGGCAGTCGTAGGGGTTGAAGCTTGGCTATAGGAGGGATGTGCCAGCGGAGTGGGCGAACCCCAGAAACCCAGAGGCACCCACCCTGCCCCACGTGCCTCTGCTACTGCCACTGCTGCTGCCGCTGCTGCTGCTGGTCGCGACGGCTTTAAAGCCGCGGAGCTGCTGATGCCTTATTTTTTTTTTTTTCATTTTTTATTTTTTCGCTCACTTATACACTCGTCCGCCTATGCCTGCCTATCGGACGATTGAATCCTACTTCCGCGAATTTCTACACAGATAAATGATTAGCCGAGCGAGAACGAACGGGAAATTGACGGAGACTCTGTATTCGTTAGGCACTCACTCCTTACACGTAAGAAGTACCTATTAAAATGACTATTTTTTCAATCTTCATCACATCGGACGTTCATGGCATGGTATATCTTTGCAACGAATCAGACTACGCAGCTAAAATTTGGTACGTAGTCTTGTTATATCATTGACAAAGAGCCTGGAAAATTTGAAACCAATTAAACAAATATAAGTTTATGTTTATAAACAGTTTAGCTAAAAACAACAAAAAAAATCACCTTTCATGAATCTTTCAGTCCATCGGACGTCCGTACCGTACTCCAACTTCAATAAATACGAATGAATTTGGTTGTACCTGGCGGCGTTAGCTTCGGTCTATCATCAACATGAAGCCCTGAAAGTTTAAAACCATTTGGATGACTAATAATACTTTCTTAAACTAATTAAGTATAAATTATCACCTAAATATCTCCTTTTTAGCTTTGAAGTTTGCGCATCGGACGTCCGGGTCATGCTCAAACTTAAAAACTTGCGAACCAATCAACTTATTCTTCGCAGCCTTCATTCATCATATCGTTAACATGTAGCCCACCAAATTTGGAGCCATTTAGACATCTGTAAATAAGTTTTGAAAAAAATGATTACAATTGTCTATTTGGGAGGTTACGTGTCATCATTTTTTCGACTATAAAATAAGTAAAAAAAATAAAATAAAATGAAGGTCTGGATGATACAAATGAAAAAAATAAATGGATAATATCCTGTTATCCAATTATATTACACCATGATTATCACTATTTTAACACTATGTTAAACGTTTTTACGTAATTATTTTTTTTCACTGAAATCATCGCGCACATTACATACATCACATTTAAAAAATCTTTAAAAATTCCACTTTACACATTTAAAGATGTCCACGATAATTCACAAGTGCATTTCATCACTCACGAACAATAATTGTTTTGCTCTGCTCTACCCTACTTGGATGGTTACACCACTTTCCATGAAGCTTTTAAGATTCCTTGGAAATTCATGATAATCTGTATTAAATCTGCCAAATTTACAGCCGTCAATTCGTGTACAAAAATTTAACTCGATAACTCTAAATTCTTGGAAATATAGTTTTATCTGTGATATATCATAACTTTTGAAAACGTTATCATATTTGATTGCTATTATCAATATCAATTATTTTCGATTTCAAACACTTTTAATCGGTAAAATATATTTTTATATTACACGTTTATAATACCTATTCAAAATTTGTGAATAACATTTCAGAACCCATAGTCTGACATAATATGTATACATACATTTTCGTAGCGCATAGCGCGATGTATGAATAGAATTTCAGGACGCGTAGCGCAACGTGCGAACAACCCGTGCGGCGCGCGGAGCGCGACGTGCGCACAAATCTGTGAGTGCCTTAAAAATGTCCCGAAGGGACATTTCACGTGCTATTTTGTCCGAGTTACAATTTGTGGAGAAAATTGTAACCCGGACAAAATACAAAACACTACTGTTATTCGATGTATAAAATTGAAAATCGAATGCGATATTACGTCAGTGGTAAGAAAATCTGATTTATTTTACTCGGGGTGAAAACTTGCAGGAAAAAAACCTGCTGAAAAATAAAAACACTCGTCAATCACAATTACTCATCGCAATTACTTTGACTGAATTTAATTAAATTTTTTATTAATTTCTCATACATTTAGTGTCCATCGAAAAATGAAACGAGTCGAAGTAGAACAATAACATATCCGCGAATGGAATAGGCCTATTTAAATCCGTTACCGGATGCATGCTCGATAAGATCCGATGAAATGGGTGCAGAAATTTTTATCATACAACCCCGCTATTTTGTCGACAGTCTATCCGTTCCTCGTTCGGGGATTCTAAAAAAAAAAAAGAAAAAGTAAAAAAATTAAGCGTTTCCGGTCCAATTACATAGTTTTTTTTGCCTCGTTTAGGGCTAAGAGTCGGTGGTAGTAGTTGTGTAGTGGACGGAACGAGACAAGTCGGTGGAGGGCGGGGGGGGGGGGGGAGAGATTCGGGAAGGGTCGGGACGGGAGGGGAAACGGTGGAGGACGTGTAATAAAATAATATCGCGTGTCGCAGCGATAGACTCTAATGGCGGCGGGCTCGGTTCCGCGGGGTATGCTATCGGGAACGGAGAGCGAGGGAAACGAGAGATATCCGCCGGGCGAGCGAGCACGCGAGCGAGAGGGAGAGGGCGCGATGCAAAGCTCTTTTCGTGCTCGCTGGCTTTCCGTGGATATATATTTTGGTTCCGCGGGGCCCGCGGGATAACGAGGACGCCACTGAGTTTCGTTGAGAGGTGACTCGAGCGCGTACGTAGCCGCGCGGCTCTCGAGGCCCGCGGCGCATGCGCCGTCGACCCCCACCCGCTCCCCGCAGTATCGGTTAAACCAATACTCGTTAACTCGCGGGCGTCACTCACGGGAATCCGTATCACCAATACAAACTCGACCCCTTTACCCTGGTGGCATCTGGCGATACTGCGGAAAAGCACCGGACGAACTTGCGCCCGAGGAAATCGACGCGGGCACATTTTGAAAAAATCATAAACCTCCGCAATCTCTCCCGTTGGTTGGATTGAAAAAAAAGTAATCAAAAAAATACGGCGAAGGCGAATCCGATCTTCGAGGTGCATTATTGAAGAGCCGAAGAAGTTCGATATTTCGGTAACTCGAAGTTGTACTCGGATGAATTGAATGAAATGGAGATATTGAAAAATGTATTCGGATCGTTCAGAAAAAGCATTAAACCACGTGACTAATTACGAATAATATGGAAAGATTACAAAAAATTAAAAAAAAAATGAAACTCGTCTTGGATAGCTAAAACTTATAACTCTGTGCAACGAAAATTGAAAATTTTGTCTATGGGACGCTGCGAAGCCTCGTAATAAAATAGCAGTCCTCAACAGAACATTTTTCGATTACGGAAGATATCGAAGAAAGTTTGACGGATTTTTCTTTAAACCAATCGACGGTCGAGACTTTCCTTCGTTGAGCTTCGCGCGACGAGCTTTTCCTCGTGCCGTCGCCTCCCTCCCGGCTGCGTCGTGCTCGTTGGAAGCACGGCCCTGAGCTTTCGGTGGCGAGCAACGTGTGCGAGCGAGATTACCTCGAGCCCGCTGTAAGGAGGGTGCGGAATATCGGAGCTCGCGCGAGCGAGAAAGAGAAATCGTCGGGTTTTGCGTCGGGGGCGACGAGGGGGGTGCGCGAGGGGGTTGTTCGAGTCAGCAGGGTGGGGATGCGTACCGAGAGAACGTAGTCGAGCGACCGTCCCGCTGTGGCCACGAGCTCGATGCTCGCGTAGGTAGTGAGTGACTTCTTGCGAGCGGACAAAAACGGGTTTTTTTTTCGTACATAAAATCCCCGGGGGTTGCGTCAAGAGGTGATTATTAATCGTGTGGAATTTTGTGACGAGAGAGCCATAGATAGAGGAACAAGAAAAAAAAACCGAATCGGGTTACGTCTGAAAAAAGCGAAGCAGCACCGAAAAGAGTTGGTTCCCCAAACGTGACATAGCAAGGGAGGGAGAGAAAGAGAGAGCGTGAGAGAGAGAGAGAGAGCGAGAGAAAGCGCGAGAGAAGAGAGAGAGAGAGAGAGAGAGAGAGAGAGAGAGAGAGAGAGAGAGAGAGAGAGTTTGATGGTGTTCTGAAAAAAAAAAAAAAAAAAAAAAAAAATTGGTGGGTGAAATCCTTTCGGTATCTCGTACGCGCGAACGAAGCGTCACGGTCGGTGTTATGCGCCGGTGGTACAGTGGTGGTTGACAGCGGAGGTGAACGCGGTGGCGGTTACGACGAGACGACGACGACGACGAAGCACGACGTGGACGACGGCAACGAGGACGGAGACGTGGACGGTGGACGGTTACAAGAACTACGACGACTACGACAATTACCAAACGAAAGAAGAAGAAAAAAAGTGAAGAAGCAACCGAAGTAAAAAAAAAAAAAAATCAACAAAATTAATATAAACAAAATAAGCAAATACGAAGACGATCATTGGGGACGAAGAATAAAAAAAATACTAAGAAAAACCAAACAACAACCATAAGTATCGAGGAGAGGTGGATCCGACCTGGGAATTATATAGTAAGGAAGAATTAAGGCGAAAAAATTAAAGAATAAAAAAGAATACAGGGATGAACTGGCCGTATTGACGAGCCAGAGCGGAATAGAGAGATAGAGATATAGCGGAGGGAAGAGGAAGAGGAAGGAGCTGTGGAGAGTGACACGGAGAGAACGGGGAGTGAAAGAGCCGACGAGGTTTTTTAAGGCGGAGCAAAGTAGTTTGCAGCTGGGAGAGGTAAGCCAGGAGGCATTTATATACTATATAAAAAAAAAATAAAAATAACGTAAAAGGGGAATTAAGGAAACGACGGCGAAGCCAGGAATAGTCGTGAGGGCGAACGCAGACGAGGCAGAGCAATCGGAAGAGGAGAGAGGGGAAGAAGAGGAAGAAGAAAACGAAGAGGCGGAAGCATCGGGAAGTAGGAACGAAAGAAGAGAGTTCAGTTAAGGTGAAACGCGAGGTGTTGACGCGGTGTGTGTTAAAGTGGTGCCGTGTACGGGGGGTGTCACGGGGATCGCCAGCAGGGCAGCGGCTCGAACGCATGTAGGAACATGGCCGCATCCAGCCCCTGCCTCCCTCTAGAGGTGAGTGAGAGCCACCTGAGAATATAAGCAGCCCGAACACTCAATCTCATCTACACCCAAGACAATCGGATATCTTTGCCCTTTTCGTCTACAAAATTTATTATTTTATCAACGAGACCGATATTGGCGAGAGATAGAAAATAAATAAAGCAGGGGTGTGAAAGAGAGGATAATTTTTTTTTTTTTTAATCGCATAATGATGAATGATGAAAAAGAAATATTCGTACTCCTTCATTTTGGTTCGCTTGATTTTAGTTTTTTCTTAGCTTTTGAGTGAGTCCTCGATAAGAGAAGCCGTGCCGTCGTACTATGTAATAAGCTCGACAGCACACACGGCGAGATGTCGGTGGCCACGGCGGAATTGGATTACAGTGATGGGATGAAAATTAAAGAGATTCGTGGCCCCCGAGGATCCTTTCCGTGGTCTATTCGGCCGGTGGTATCGAGAGCTCGAGCTCAATTTTGGGATGCACGATTTTTTTTAGCAGTTTTTTTTTTATTCTTGAATAAAAAGATGTTTCTTTTAAGGATGCAAAAGAGGATGAATTTTGCTGTGAACGTGTAGTGGTAGTCAGAGTCGCATGAGGATAATTCGAGCCTCCGTCGAATTGGGGAAAAAGCTGTTCCGCAGCCGCTCGTGGGGTTTTCTTTACTCACGGTTCCTCTCGCCGCGCTAGGGGTTGCGGCGGGCTATTTGAACCGTGCATTCGCGAGTAAATTCTCACCCGAACATTATTCACTGGTTCGTTGTGATAATTCGTTAGTTATTTATTTAATATCACCGCAATAATTGCTTACCATATGAACGTCGATTTAGCAGTAGTAAAAGGGTATTTATTGACAATATCCATTGGTCCATACAATTTTCGATACATTTCTCTATGTTGATGTTGTTACGTCGCTTTTAACGACATTGCCAATGGGCCATCGACCGGAGTCCTTCAGCACTACGTCGATTTATTTTAATAATTTTTCACTTTCCCGACATGTGTTGCAATTCTGAGTCAGTGTTGCAATTTGCTGCAGGAAAGATTTGCTAATCGCCACACGATTGCTCCAAAACACATTGAAATCTCCTGGCAAGTAGAACGAGCCTTTTTTTAATTGGCCAGAACTCTTCGGTTCTTGTCTTTCGTCGATCGTTATATAAAATAACGATCGACGATAGTGCAACGAAAAACAAAAATAAAAATAATGATGCAACTATCGGAGAGTCGGGAGATGGAATGCATGCGGCGAGGATGTAATCGGTTACGAGCCGCCACAGCCAAGTACACGCGAAGCTATCGTTAATTAATAACCACTGGAGTTAATTAGTGGCGGGCGTAGGGCGGAAGTTTATTTTCACGACAGCAGAAAAAAAAACGGAGAGAGCGAGAGAGCGGCGAGGAGGGGTGGTTGTCGGTATATAGGTTCGTTATCGTAAATATCGCGTCGTTGCGAGCTTTTAATTTGGACCGCCAGCAACCGGTCCACGGAACGATGTGTACGACGACTGTTACGATACAAGCTGTACACAACGTGCAATTTATTTATATACGAGTATAGCGAGTTGAATTGATGGTCTTCATTAAGATGACGCTGGATATTGTGAATGTGAATTTTGCTTCCCTCGACGAGATAGAAAAATATTCTCTGCCGTAGCGCGACTTTCATAACTCGTCGAGAATTCTGAAATCTGCCGACAATTTATTATAACTTTTTTTTCTACGTACTAAGAACCAAAATTTCATGCGCATAGGATTTTTTTTAAATGTCTTGACTTCAAGTCTGTATGTTGAAAATATATTCCTAGGTTTATTAAGTGAAGGCTAAACACATATGAGTGCGAGGGAGACAGAGTGCACATTTTGAACCATTTTCCTCCGAAACGATTCTATAAAAAGAAAAAACGAGTTGCTGAGCGCACTGCGTTAATCAAATACGCAGTGCGTCACGCAATTAGTTTCTTGTATTATAAAACCGTTTCGGAGAAAAATGGTTGCAACATTTTTTTAGGTTATGTTGATTCTTAGCCCCACCGTAAACTCTGTCAGATCTAGATGAAATTCAAAGACTGCGACGAAGAAAATCGCTGACTATGAGATTTTGTATATTCGTCAACCAGAAATCGCAGCTTATCATACCATTTTGAATGTGCAAATATTTTTCATTTTATTGAACATTATTGAATATTTTTCATTTTATTGATTTTATTCAAGAAAATATATATTCTTATAACTGCTATAATTGTCCGAAAATATATAATCGTCGTGTAGCCAATTTTCTACTTCCGGAAAGAAAAACAATCGAGAAACGTTACGGGCGAGGGAGGTAAACGGTCTGACCAGTTACGCGCTTGTACTACTTAGCGCACGACGACGCGTGTGTTCCCGCATTGACCGGCTGGCCTCGTCCGAATATCCAATTGCGCGAGCCCACCGCGTTCGCTGTACGGCGACGTTATAGTCGACGCGACAAACAACGTTTTCGACGGAGAAACAATTTGACAAGAGGGTTCCCGTATGCCAGGGCACTGTGTCGTGTCGTAAAGCCGATAGGTCGAAGCGCGTTCGTGAAACTGCAGCCCTGTACCTACTCTGGTGTGCAGTTCGATTATACGTATAGTACGACACAGTGTACACCGAGAATCTCGGCTCTCTGGCGCATACACGTGTTCAATTGTGGGCAACCCCCTCGATTTGCGAAATCGGTCAGCAGCGTTTGACACACTCCGTTTCGCTGGGAGAGCTGACACCGGCCAACGTGCCCCGGCGAGCTTTCAGCCTCGGAACTGTTCCATACTTGCAAACGCTTTTAAGCCCTCGTCGGACCCTCGACTGAAAATGCAGACGAAAAATAAACCGCTAGACCGAAAAGAAAAGACACTGAGTTCTTATCGATCCGCATATTAAGGGGAAGTCCATCGATTTCGGGTAACATACCGTGTTTTATTTTTTCTCGGTGACAAATCCTCAGGTCAGAATATTAAAAATTGTTGGAGTTAATTTTTTTCAATATGCTTCAACGTACTGTCTCTCGAAGCACGAATAAAAAAAAAGTAACTCGGCACAATGAAAAAAAAAAATCGTTTACGGGCTACCAAAGAATTTTTTTAAATTCCAATTCTTTCAATTTTTACAATGATTTGTGATATTGAAACAACGCCAGCAAGACTGTCAGGGTGACATGTTATCGTTGCAATCCAGTACGGCATTGTAAGAATTGAAAGCAGAATTGAAATAACAATTCCTTTCTTTGGTAGCCCGCAAACGAATTTTACTTGAATCATTGATCTTTTTTTTTTCAGTGCAGCGATGCATTACTCATTAAACGTCCAAAATCGTTTCCAACTACAAAATTTTTCGTATCGAAAAGCCTCAATTTGTTGAAACTCTCGCCGAGAATTCGATATACAAAATTGACCCCTAATCAGAATCTATGTGCTCGTTCCCAAACAGCTAATTACATTTCCCTCGCCGTTAATATTTTGCACCGATTGGATAGATTGTTAATTTACTCTCTTCGATTTGAATTTCGAAGCCCCTCACCTATGAGGGTAAAAATGATCGCTACAGGATTTGCCGTCGCGACCTCGTTGAAATGCGTGAAAACGACGCTTAACAGGCTTTCCAGTTTTATCTCTTTCCCGTTCCGAATCGTTTGCGAGGCTTACCGGCGGGTTTGGTTGGTGTACGTGGCGCATAAGCAGACAACGATGGAGAAGTGGTGGCAAGCGCCACGTGCGACGAGATTTAAGGGACCGCCGGAGGCTTAGGTTGGCAGGCCTGTGGGACTCGAACGTCGGCGAGGCTCGTAGGCTAGTGAGCCGGACTGAGACGGGTAGAGGCTTCCTCGGTGTGCAGCCGAGAAGGTGAGGGATGGATCCAGGGTGGTTGGTCGCCGTTCGTCGTCGTGGTAGTGGCACGACGGAGAGAGGGGCTGTGGCTCGCGACTCGGCGAAGAGGGAAGCTCGGATGAGGAGAGGTTGCGCGTCGAGGGGCCGCAGGGGAGGAAGCAAGGGCGGCATGAATGAACGATCAATAGATATATAGTTTACCTGGCATCCAGGTACATCTTACGGGTGCATATTTCGCCGAGATGGGATACTTTTACCGCGCCATACCGCCAACCGAAGAGCCTGTAAAAACCCAAAGCGAGCGAGACACTTCCCTCCCGATGTTGCGTCAGCGAATCCTCATAATAGCGCGTTGTAAAAGGAAAAGAAGGAACACAACTCGCGGGTCTGGAATTTGTTTACATTTTTTGAATTAATTTTTATTATCATGTTTGATTGATTTTTTAAATTGAGTTTTATGGGTTGTTCAACAACTGGTATTCGATGGGTTTTTGTACAATTTTTCTTATACTCTTATTTATTACAAATGCTCTTATAGGATGAAATTTAAATTGAAACGCGACCGCAGCCTGAAATTTGCGGGCCCGGGAGTTAAACTCATTATCGGAACACAACAGTTCTTCATCACTCCCGTTGGCGCACTCGGTTATCTATACTACTATTGTACTAGGAGTACTATTATTAGTGTAATATCTGTGCGGCGTATATGTGTGTGGGAGTAACGGCGAGTTTGTCGAGTCCTTGATAGTAGCGAGAATCCTCCAACAACGCCGAGAATCCCACGAGGAGTATCGATTCGAGCTACGAGAATGGCGTGATGACCGAGTGCGGTTAAACATGTGTCGAAGCGTCATCCGGTGACCACCCCGCAGGGTTGATTTACCTAGTTTCGAGACCATCAAAGAGATTGAGTCACACAAAAAAAAATAACAATTACCCCTCCCAGCAGTTCGGAGAAACGCTCCTGTTTTTTTCCTACCTACCTCGTTGGAGCAACATTTTTTCATCGATCCTGAAAATAGAAGAGAAGAAATGCTAAAAAATATCTGAATACCTTTGAAGTGCCGTGTTAAAAATATCCATCACTTTTTTTCAAGATGATACAGATTCTCGATAAAGTATCGTGAAAATTTCGTAATGTCCAATAGAGGCCCGAAAGATACAGACTAAAAAAAAATTATTAGAGATATATATTTTTTATATTCGCATGATTACTCAGATTAATATTGAATCTGAAATTTTGTCATGGAACCGCATCGCTTAAGATAGTCCGTGCGAATAGTGGTCACTTCGCATAAGTTTCAGAGAAATGAGAGGGAATTACAAACACTTCTCGATGGTATAACATTCTGAAAAAAGTCAAGCATATTAAGGGTGCTGCAAAGATCAGTTGTGCATAATAATAATAATTTCAAAATGTTATTAACACATTTATGAAAAATAAAATTGTTCAACAAATCCCCCGGAAACAACTTTTTTTTGATGAACATTATTCGTTATTTTTTCTGAACAGATTTGAATTTTTTCAGATTTTTAAACTCACTTTGAAACTTCTTACTGTCTAAACGTTTTTCCCATATAAAGAAAATCAAAGTGAATACATACGTATTCAGAAAAGTGAACGAAGCACTTTCATAAAAAAAAAGTTAGGTTTCCGGGAGATTTGTTGAACAATTTTATTTTTCATCAATTTGTTAGTAATATTCTGGAATTACTATTATGCAAAATTAATCTTTTCAGCACCTTTAATATGCTTGATTTTTTCAGATTTTTATACCATCCAGAAGTGTTTACAATTCCCTCTCATTTCTCTGAAACTTATGCCAAGTGAACACTATTCGCTAGGCCTACCTTAAACTGTAGGCCTAGCGAATGAACAGCCGATGTGGCACCCTCGTTAGGGTATTCGAATGGAACTCTAACGGAGCAGTTTCGCTGCCTACATTCGGAGAGATTATAATCGGAGGATCCAATCGACTGTCGCCCGCGACAATCCCGCGAAGTAATGACGGTACCCTGAACTTTGCAACGCCTAGTCCTACGCTATCACTTGTTCCCGAGCCTACCCGACAAACCGCACAGGCATTTCGCGAACTTAATTTCCGTGCCAATTATCCTGTGAACAAGAAATTTTAATCCTAACGGCGTGTCACCGGAATCAGATGACGCATGCAGACAAATCATTACTCCTCGGCGATCTTTCCCGTCTCCCGCGGGTACTGCAACGCTCTGGCGCGATCCCAAAAGATATCGAATTTCCCTCGTCCGGAGCAGCTCGCACAAGACACGAACCGGCGGAGAGAAACCAGTTTTAAGGAGGGTGTGTTACACTGCGAGACTATGCGCTGTATACCCGGTTTTACAGCTTCGGCAGATGACTTCATCGCGTCGAGTGTGTCTGACGCCAAAGGACAAATTCTCGGTATACTTCGAGGACGCCGCGTCCTCGAAATCCCCGCGCGATCTCGTATGACCACCAGGGTTGAATCAGAATCATACTCGGAAATATCGAGGATGATGCATCCGTGCCCTAGACTTGGAGCCGTACCAGGAACTACGACACTTCCTGGTAACCTCGAGGTCGTTAGTTTTTTATTCTTTTTTTATTGATTGCAGAAACGAAGCTGATAGAAAAACGTCGTTCATGTTTTCATTCTCGCTGGCTGGCTAATGGTTTTTATCGTTATTAACGGTCCGTACACGTGAAAATAGATAGATAGTACGTTTGCGAAATGTTTTTTTTCTCGTTGCTTTACGAATCCATAACGAACGAGTCATCGTTAATTATCGGCTGGAGTTTCTGTATTGTGGAGGGCGTTCATCGTTCTGGAACGATGTGTAGTCAACCAAGGTCCGCTTCGTCGATGAAAGCAGCGGAAGCTCGTGGGCCGAAGGGTTAGTGGAAGTGTCTGTAGGGTATACCATGAAGCCGGTAAAGCGTTTTGTCAATAGCTCTGAAGGAGTCAAGTCCGTAGATAGTGTCACGAGAAAGGGATTAAAGGCCGCGAGGAAAGGGAATGAGAATCGAAAGCGTGAAGACATTGCTCACTGTTCTGCAGCAGTTTTCCGCGTGTCTGACACTTCCGGACCTTTACTACTTGTCGTCTGAAGCGAGGCGGCGTAAACACCAGGCTGACGAGGTTGCAATGGTCGATGTAGGCGTTGGTTCAGACATCCTTAAAACTCCGTATTATTGAGAACAAAAATTTCTTCCCGTCTTTCGCATTAAATATGCAATCGTAAAGTATCTCAAAATACACATTGCATTGCAAATACACATTGTCAACGAAGATGTTAACAAGCAGGGTAGAAAAAAAATGTGGCTAGGAAAATAACCAATAATCGATATTCAGAGATGTCTCAAGCTGTGTACCAAATTTGATGTGTTTTATTTTAATTATTATAACCATGCACATAATATAGTAATATCACAGTTTTATTATAATAATATAACAGCTATGATATTGTATATATATTTGGAAAACTGGGGATTTATTTGTTTGTCTGTTGGTTTGGATGTTTGTCGCCTCCCCCCGTGCTGAGCCCCACTTTTGGCGAAGGTTAGAGAGTTCTTATTGTATTGGAGTAGGAAATAAAAATGAAGTTAATTTACGAAATTTATGCGTGGGCGCGAAGCGTGCGAGCCAACATGACCGCTAGTATAATAATATATAAAAGGTATAATATCATAATATCACAGCTATAACAATATTATTATATTATTGTAATTTCTATATTATTATGTTTATAATTGGAGCATCGCTAATTTCTATTAAATTGAACTTTACCATCGGGTGATTAATTTTATTTAAATTCGCAGCTTCAGGCTGTTCATATTTCGTAGCGATTGCGTGTACGAGGAATTTCGGCCTGCGATAATGAGGCGAATCCACACGTGGCATTGAAGATATCAGTGCCCTGACGTGCGGATACGCAGGATTATTTATTCGCTGTCGTAACGACTGTAGTGGTCTGTCTTTGAGGGATCTATGATTCTGTACAGTGAGGTACAACGTAGTCTATGTGTATTAGGTAGATGTCCGTTCGTACACTCGCCCTCTCGTCCTCCACCTTTCCCGTTGGGGGCTTATCGATCCGAATTCCGAAATTCCAACATTAGCGTCGAGTACTCCGGCTCGCTCTTTCCATCGGTTCTCTCTTGCTCTCTACTCTGCTCTTAGCTGAGCAAGCCTCAGTGAATGACGTCATCGTGTATCGGACGAGACTGCTCGTTCTACGAACTCTCGATGACTCTACACTTTTGAAAGCCTCTCTCGGTGTCCTTCGTCCCGTCTATATATATATACCTACTTTTTCTTCACTATCCAATGTACATCCCAGAAAAAATTTTAGTCATCCCTCGTAGTACGAATTGCATGGTCTGAATCGATCCACTTATGTATTGAATCGATTCACAATATTCCAACATCGTTGATTTAATTTGATTTAATAAATGTATATTATTTATTTTAGTTTTCGATTAAAAGTAAAAAAGAAAAATCTCATTCCGATGTTGCTTCACTCCAAGATTGCAATTTTTCGGCTGTAACTCGTACCGCCACTTGCATCACTTAGCCGGTGAACGGTTCGATAAGAGATACATGAGAGAGATTAACGTGGTTTAGTGAGGGAAGTTCGGAGGGGTCAGTGGTAAAATAAGGATCAGCGTTGGTTAGTTATAATTTTAAGTGTGATTCATAGAAATTTCCTCGTTTATTGTTAAACCTTCGACATCCGCATATTTTATCGCTCGAAAAAAAAAAATTGCTTTATCACCCGAAAAAAAGTTGGTTTTTCGGGCGAAAAAAAACATTGTGTGACATTGTCCGGGTATTACTGGATATTTGGTGTCGAGCAGGGAAGATTTTTTCGTTGTTATACTCGTCGCCGCAACATGGTCGATATATAAGCTCGCACCGGCCGGCGTCCTCGATTCAGCGTACGTGCACGCCCACTCGGCGATGGAGCGGGGCGCGCTTGCAAGCTCACGAGGCAACGGCAGTGGGCATAGACGCAGAGGGAAAGGGACGAGAAAGGAACGCGCTGGATACGCATAGCGTCGGCGGCGACCTGGCTAATGGTAACCCACGCTTTCTCAAGGCAAATTGACCAAAAGCTAATTTCGTTGGAACATGTATGTACCTATTACGCGCTAGCTCCTGGTATGTTCTACTCGTGTCACCAATTTTCGTTCTCTCAACCTACCATTTACACACTTGTGTACAATGTTCTTTTCCCTTTTTCTTTAACGACGAAACTTTTGGTTATTGTTAAATCGACGCTTGTGCTTAAGGATATCCTTACTAGAAACGCAATGGGGGCACTGTGAGCGGTAATTACTGTGCGAGAGAGAATAATGGTGATACAAAGCAAGTCTGCCAGAACGAGATGGACGCTTCGTTTTTTTTAACCGCAGTTGAAAACGAGACCGTAAATCTTTTTCAAATTTGGACACTGTCGGTATCAAAGTATGCTCTTCAGTCGGCTAGTTTTTTATTTCAATTGAACAGAAATTGGCGGAGAAAAACGCTACATTGTATCCTTTTAAGGTTACATCCGATCCTTTCCATGCTAAAATACGTAACTTTGACATCACGTTGCAAAAAATCTAGACCGTGAACAAACTTTTATGATGCCAAAAAATACACCGTGTTTGTTTCTGTAAACCACATAAGATTGGTCAAGATCGAACAGAAGCGACTTTTGGTAAGGATATCCGTAACGCGATAGGAGAAACCAATTCTACTCAACGCAATTGCAAGATTGCTGGCTCGTCACATCAGAATGATATCGTCGAATTGGTGCGGGATTTTTTTGCAATTAGATCAAAACCATTTCTCGACGCGTGCCAGAGGACCAATTGTTTTGTCGTACGAATTACAATATCTTTTTCTCGTTTCGATTAATCCTTTCGGTCTTTACCTCGTTATCGCAAATGAATATTCGCAAAGCTATTGGCTCCGCAATTATTTATAGCATCTACTCGGTGTCTTCCGTTATACAGTATACCATGCAAATGTGGACTGTGCCTCGAGTCTCCAATTGTTCAGGAAAATCCGGCGAATAATAGAAGGAAGATAATATTAATTTGACCTCTTTAAAAAAAAAAAAAAAAAAAAAAAAAAAAAAAACCTCTTTCTTATTCCTTTGTATTCCCGAGTCGATCGCCGGCTCTCTTGTCTTATAGAAGCTCGACGAGTTTCTCTCGCTGATTGGCTATCCAATGGGTTACAACAATGGGGGTAACTTCGGGGGAACAATATGAACCACGCGATGGGCCATTTTGCCCCGGGTACGGTCAGAATCTCACTCCAGTGAACTGCGGAGAGAGGAGTCCGCGACGTACGCCCTGGCCTGGTCCGTCCGATAATGGCCCGATCAATCGGCACTCCATCGAGGCCGCATCGTTTCACCACGCATCCGCGAATCTCTCGCTCTCCTCGCCTCCTCCAGCTATCGCAGAATTTCGCTCCACCCAAGAGTCAATGGGTCAATTATTTAATTTAGCTTCCTCAAATCTTATTGAATGTTCGTCGATCTTTTGCCTATTATTCCAAGTCGAATATGAGGGAGATCCACCCGCCTTTCAACACAGGGCCATGAACCATGGGATAGTCAACTTGGTGAACAACACTGTATTGGCAGAAAAGTATCGCATTTTTTTAAAACGGAACATGAGTTTAGTGAAAAGCATTGTTTTACTGCAAAAAGAACGCCTGGCCAGACCTAAACGAAACTGTAAAACAAATCAATTAAATTAGCACGTTGCGTCCATACTTTTTTACGTCATTTATGTAAATGGATGGAAGATATGTATCTTCCTCTACGAGAAACTATTGTTTGGTTTGCGAATGTTTTCACAGAGTTCTCCTCTTTTCCTCGGGAATGAAACAAAAAAAAATGAGAAAGCAATACGCAAATTATTTTATTTGCCAATACAGGATGTTTGGTCAATTATTATGTGTGCGTAAAGTTCTTAAACACTGCAACACGCGGATTAGGATAATTTATGAAAAATTAATCGCACAAACTAGAGAATCAATAGGCCGGAAAAAGGGTTGACAAGGCGGCTCTGCCCAGCAGTTCGATGTGTCCGAACTCGGGCAAAGCGCGCTGGAGACTCTACAACTCGATGATTGATGAAGAGATCAGCGAGGCTGCAGCAGCCAATTCGCGTGTACACTCTGTCGAAGCTTTCGGGTATCCCTTCCGTGTCTCCCTATCCAGCACGTCATCGGCATCGAGTATGTGGACGATTGTTAATTTGGCCGAAAGGCTGTCGACGCGAATCGGCTCGTCCGACGATTATATCCACGAAGGTAGTCTCGATGATTTTAAATATCTCTCTCCGTGTCTAGACATGTCGGTCATGGCTATATCGATCATCGTACGACTTTCTCGCCAACGTCCCTCCTCCCAGTGCGTTCTACTTAATGATCTTCGATTATCTAGAGTTTTGACTCTATTGTATCGGGTCGCCCACACACGCCAGCGCTTCTATGCCTCACTTCCAGCTGAGGCGTAGAAGTTTGTATTATGCTTCCACGGCACGTATCGCCTGTTTCGACGGCGTATTGTACGAAACAATTTTTCTTAAAGTGAATATTTATCGAGTTCCATCTACCGCTTAAAAATCTGATCATGCCGACAGAAAATTATATCGGAAGTGTAAAATAATTTTGTGGAAAATTATATAATCATCATATTATAAAAGAATAGGTTGAAAGAGGCTATAGCAGTTTATAATAACGATACAGAAAAAAAAACAATGGCTGAGGAAAGAAAATTTTCAATTAATTTTCCTCGATTCTGGATACAATAAAAAATAATTATTTTCTCGCCAACCGATAGCGGTGGATGCACGGTTAGCGCCCGACTCTGCTGGTCCCCCAAGTCGAACAGATTCGTTCACGGTCAGTACGTGGATGGGCGACCGCTTAGCTGTATGCTCGCTGACGCATCGACCGTTGAGCGGTAGGCGCTTTTTTCTGAGACTTTGGGCTTTCGGCACTTTACACAAGTGCAAAAATACGGGAGGATCAGCAGAATATGGTCGTCTGTGCCGGCACGGATTTCCAGTAGTTTCCCCGCGTCCTCGGCACATTCGCTACAGTGTAGCTAAGTCGGCTACGGACGTACTGGAAATTAGGTAGCTAGCTGAGTGCGGGTAGGGAGTGCTAAGGGCAATCGTGATGGGGTTCCGTAAAAACCCAGGATACGATGAAAATGTAACAACAGATATAATCATACAATATTTTTTCGCCAGCCGAACGACGTGCATAAAATTGGAAGGATCTGTTATCCATGCCCAAGCATATAAAAATACGCAATTTCCGGTTTTACTCGCGCGATATATTTCCGTTTTCGATTTTGCATTATTCTAATAGATAATTGATTTGTAATTAATAATGCGTATTCCTCCGGCGACTTTCCGCCGTGTCACTTCTGATGGTTTCAGTGAGGTCCTTTAATGTGTTCCCCCCTCAGTGTTTCAACATCAAAAGGAGCAATTGATGGTCTGCAGAGTACAGAGCTGACACGTCATACACGTGCGCCCGGGAGGGAGGGGGAGAAGGGGTGGGGGTTGCAAGGTGAAAGCCGCGAGAACCGCCGTCGTGGCGTCGAGCTTTACGCAGAGAGACCCACCACGTCGTCGTCGGCGACCGCGTCGACGGTTCTCTCTCCCTCTGACGTCACCCCGGCAAAATGGCGCTGACGTGACGTCACGCCAACCCCTACGGCGGAATCGAGGGTTGCGGGCGCGGAGGGATCGTTACGATGGCCTAGCCGGTGCAACTACGAGTGCACGAGCACCAGTAGCAGAATCCTATATAGCTTTTGCTGTGGACGAGGTGCTACGCTGATTCTTCGTACGATCGCGTTCAGCCGACTCCTCTCCGCCTCTCGCTGTGCCCTCTCGACTTTGACGAATCATGACTTAGGACCATCGAATTAACTCTTCAAAAGCATGTTTTTGTTGTGTGTTGTTTTTTTTTTTTTGCTTACACGAAACGTTTGATGTTAACTTAAAAAATATTCGTCCTTTTGGAGCAAATGAAGCGAAGCATTTACCGAGTTACGTAATGAACACGAAAATTGGCCTCATCAACCTTACAATTAATGCTCTTTCACGAAAAGGCTCGAGAGGCAGTGAACACGAGGAGACGAGTGAAGAAAAATATTTCGCAAATATATATGGAATCTCAGCACCCCTTCTCATTTAGCATTTTTTTTCAGCATCTTTCCCGTGGAATTGAATTTTCATCCGATGACTTACATCTTTCGTTCAAGTGTATACATCCTTGCACGGAGCCATAATGGCGTTGCTTTTTTGTGATCCTCAGATCTCGTCGCTCGAAGTCTCTTTCACTTTTTAGCATTGAAGTAGATTTCAGAAATGTTATTTTATTATTGTATTTTTTGGTGTTTTAGTGTTTGATCCTTGATATTTTCGCCGGTACGATCTCGGGAGATGCCGCGTGTAGATAGACGAAGAGAGAGTCCACCGTCGAGTGACGGAATCTACAGATAATCCGGGGCTCGAGGAAGAATCGACTCTTCATTGTTGGCTAATGAACCTGGCGTCCTCCGAGTTCACTCGAGAGGCAACGGTTTCAGAATCGATATTCCATACAGCAGGGTCTCGTGCAGCTACATAGTTCCTCTCGCAGCTACCTTCGACGTGGTAATCGGTGAAGAATCCTTCGACCACAGCAGGATCCGTGGCAACCACGCCCGTTAGCTAGGCAGCAGCTAGCTTACTTGCTTGCCTACCTTGCTTGCTTGCTAGCCGGCTTGCTTGCTGGCTTGTTCGCCGCCAACCTCGGGCTCATTTCATTTAACCGGTTCGTTAAACCCGAACGTCGCGATCATAACCAACCCCTTGAGTACCCGACACGAGCCGGCACGACGAGATAACTCGAAGATAAGCCGAGTTACTGCAGGACCTCGCTCCTGAACAAATAGTTCGATCTTCGCGTAATGCGTTTTCGAATTTACCGTGACAACCACGTTCTAGGATAATCGCTATTCTGGAAATGTTTAACTCGCTGCGTTATTATATTACGTTCATATTTATGATCAATTGAAATTGAAAAGATTGATAAAAAATATTATCGTGATTCTCTCGCAGGGGTGAAGTAATCGCTGTGTATCCAAACAACGTATAGATATTGGGTAAGAACAAAAAATTGAGACATTTTTTATTACAATTCTCGAACGGACATGATGACCTTCCGTAGTTGTGTCGTTTAAATTTGCAAATCATCCATCGAGCCGTTTAGAAAATATATTAAATTACCTTTACATGACGTCATGGAGATTTGTGAAATATATTTTATGAAAATAAATAATAGGTTATTATATTGGAAAGAAGGTCGGAAGATACATGAAAAATATTGTCGAGCGACATATTTGATCTATTGGTTTTCAAGGATAAGATATTTTGACGGAACGATCGAGAAATGCCACTGTGCTCCGAATGCTTGAATAAGTTTCAGGAGCCAACGTTTGCTGCGTAGAAATAAGCAAAAAAAAAAAATATTGACGCCTCGAGCGATCGCACTCTATAAACTGCAGGCATTTCTGTCGCAGCGCTCATCACGGCATGTGCGAATGCAAAAACGTTCCCAAGCCCGATGACAAAAAGTGAAAACGTATTAATTTCGCGTGCCTGTTGCAAAACATAGATGCACACCGGTAGGATCGTACAGGGAATTTCATCCACACGGTACGTGTCAGTTATATAGATCGAGAGTATATGTAACTGCGACGACACGAACATTTGGCAACGGCAACCGCACTCGACGTTATATCCATCCACCCGGCCTGTGTTGGATCAACAAAAAGCATCTTTGGCTCTGGGCTCGTCGCGTTACACAAATCGCAATAAACTGTGTTCCTGTCGTGACTATCCAACGTATATGTCGAGCGGTGCTGGAAGCTTGAGCTTTTTTCATTGATATTGAAATTTACCAACGAATTTCTCCTTCAAGGAGGCTCCAGTGATTAGGCGACGCGAAGATTCAGATCTAAATTTTGAACATGCTAACGTAAATCACTAAATCTTGGTGCGTGAAAAAGTGTTAAATAGATCGATTGTATAATTTCTTAAAAATTCACCCTGAAACGTTGAGTTATTTGACATTAACTCTTGATGGAAAAAAGCTGTTTGCGATGTCTCGTAAATGTTACCGACGTTAGAGGATCTCTTCCGCTGTTTCATGCAAGAGATCCTTATTCCATTATCTCGACGAGCTTAGAGAATCAAACTGTACGTTGATTTATCGTGGATTCAACGATAATCAAGTGAAACACATAGAGAGATTCGGAACGGCGTGACGAGCACGTCGCTGGGGACGAGATTGTCGTACGTACGGTAGCGGTTTGGCCACGTACGTATACGTCCCGTCTCGTTTGGACCTTGACCGATGCCGGGCGAAGCGTACGCGTCCGCGCCCGCGACGATGAATTAATTACAGCTGGGCGACGTCGGCTTCGGTGGTAGTGACGATGGTGCGGTAGCAACGGGCTGGCTATTAATTACGCAAACGCGTATTCGAATACTCGTCGTTCAGTGGGGAAACGGGTATGCCCAGGCCAGGACGGTGTGCGGTATCGTTTCATGAAGGTACGCGACGCCACAGCATCCAACGCGGCACGGGACACGGGATGTCGAGCTAGCTGACCAGCAGTTACTCGGAAGCTGACCAGCAATTCGTCTGAACGGTATGACTTGGATGGCGCATGGGTATATGGCTCGTCACATTCCTGTCACTGTTCTTGTCCCGTGTGGATTTTCCGGCTCGCACAGTATCAAAGTATATATCATCGCAACAATCACGTTCGAATTTTCTCCGAAGGTCAGAACTGTCTTCTGTCGATCAAAGATTCTACTGGTACAGAGATTTGGAACTAGCTTGTCAGAAGATTTTTTTTTGTTCCGTGTGGATTTTGCGGCTCCCAATGTACCAAAGTATACAGTCGCAACAATCACGTTCAAATTTTCTTCGAAGTTCAGATCTGTTTTCTGTCGATCAAAGATCCTACTGATACAGAGATTTTCGAAATAGCGTTTCGGAAGATTTTTATTTCTTTCTTTTATTTTCTTATCCCGTGTGGATTTTCCGGCTTGTATCGGACCAAAGCATACAGTCGTAACAATCACGTTCAAATTTTCTCCGAAGTTCAGATCTGTTTTCTGTCGATCAAAAATTCTACTGATACAGAGATTTTCGAACCAGCGTGTCGGAAGATTTTTATTTATTTTTTTATTTTCTTATCCCGTGTGGAGTTTCCGACTTGTATCGGACCAAAGTATACAGTCGCAACAATCACGTTCAAATTTTCTCCGAAGGTCAGAACTGTCTTCTGTCGATCAAAGATTCTTCTGATTCAGAGATTTTCGAACCAGTGTGTCGGAAGATTTTTATTTTTATTTTTATTTTCCTGTCCCGTGTGGATTTCCCGGCTCGTACCGTACCAAAGTATACACTCGCGACCATCACGTTCAAATTTTCTCCAAGGTCAGATTTGTCTTTCGTGGGTCAAAGATTCTGCTGACTCAGAGATTTTCGAACCAGTGTGTCGGAAGATTTTTATTTTTATTTTTATTTCCCTATCCCGTGTGGATTTTCCGGCTTGTGCCGCACCTAAGTATACACTCGCGACAGTCACGTTCAAATTTTCTCCGAGGGTCAGATTTCCCTTCCGTGGGTCAAAGATTGTAATGACCCAGAGATTTTCAAACCAGCGTTGGGAAACGCACGCTGTGCGCGCGTATCCCAAATCTCGATAGTTACAAGATCTCCACAAATTTGTATTATTATAAAATAATTTAATAATTATTAAATTATTCAATTAATTACTAATTACGCGCGAGTAATTATTAAATTAGTATGAGAGGAAGGCCTGGACATTCTCTAATAGTTATATTTAAAAATAAATGAAAAACAAAGCTTCCTCTATGAGGAAGCAAAATTATCAATATTTTTTATTTTTATTTTTTCCCTCTACAAAAATACATTGGCAAATCGGAATCGGAAAGGATTTTTAAAAAAGTTTGATAAGTAATAATGGTCATCACTTACATCATCGGTGTCGGAGGGCAAGTCGCCGTTTACCGACAATAATTTTTTTTAAGAAAACCCTGTACTTCTCGAAGTTTGCGTTATACCATTCACGTTAATATACAATAATAACCATACCCACACAACTGTCAAATACATGGTCTGGTTTATTTGACTGAAATTGGTCATCGAACTACTAGCTTCAGATTAGTACGGCAGCTATCCAGGGAGCATTTCTTAAGCGACAACGATACATATCAAAAATGCAAGTTATTTTGTGCACTGATTTTTTGAAGAGGGAAAAAATTACATTTGTTAATGTCACGAAAAAGTTTAGATATGAGAAAAGACTCTTTGTGAGTACTCCGATTTTACAAATTTTTCTTTTACTGTCTGTCGACTTTGAGAATATTAAATTTTGCGACCAGTTTATCGCACATCTGTTTTCATCAATTTTATAGTTGCTTGCATCAGCGATAACGAAGCTTATCTATACTTGAGCGAAATTGACTCGAGAAACGGGTGACGAGTCTTCCTTGACGTGCTTGAAAGTCTACCTTGAAAATCGTCAAAGCCTTTGACACAAATTGAACATTATTGTACGAGATGAGCCTCCCTTCGTCTTTGGCTTATTTACCACAGAGATAGCGTATGAAAATTTCCGCTCGAGGGCGAACGAGGAAGCCGAAACGAATTACAATCTTTCACCAAGATGTAAAGTGGCACTTTCGTACGGAAAGTTCAATAACACGAGTGTGACGAATATTACAGGGCGGCAAAAAGAGAATATTACAGGGGTAATCTGGTCTGTACAGCGTATCGGACTTTCCTTGAATCGCACGGAATCTTACAGCGACGATATTGAAATCTATTCACTTTCCTTCCCCATATAGAATGTTTTTTTAAAAAACAAAAAATAAAAATAAAAATAAATCTACATATTTGTGCGAAGTGTGACGCAAAGAAAGAGGGAGGGAGAGAATTGAAAATTCCGGTAGTGAGCATCAGCAGCGAGTGAATAAGTATAGGCCGGTTTCGCTAGAATCCCCCGAGGTCGCGCATCTCGGCCAACCCCCTTCGCTAAACCCACGGCGGCGAAACGGGCGGGCTGGTCGTTGAAAATAGTAGATCGAATTGGCTTGAAAAATCTTTCCTGGCTAGACAGAGCGTCGCGCAATAAAGAAAGGGGGTGGATATGCCGAGAAAGCCAGAGAAGGATTATTATTTCACCGAACTCGAAGCTCTTTCGACGGATATTCGCTGGACCGTGGAACTTGCTCTCGTCGGATATCTGCGGAATTTTTGGCTTATAAGTATTATAATATACTATATATATACATATGCGTGTGTGTGGAGGAAGACGAGCAGACGTGGAGAAGATCAAGACGACGCCAGGCAGACGCGGGCATTCCGCCACGAAATTATACTACACACGGGGAAAGACAGATAAAGCTCTTCGTGAAACTATAGTAGGAATGGTGGCCGTGATAGTAGTAATTGAAGTACATACAGTGTGTGTGTGTGTATATATTTATATATACAAACGCTGTAACTTCGAGAATGACCACGTCAAGCTTTTGGCATCCGGAACACCCGAGATAGTGAAAACAGCAGGGAAATTTTCTCTGGATATTGCGAAGTTCGGTCTCTGGAAACCGAAGACTGTACAGTAAAAAAAGAGTTTGCACATTTAACACACAGTTTTCGTAATGGAAGGTTCACAATTATTTTTTTCTTTCTTTTGCTTGTTAATTTCACAATTGTTTTTTGTCAACGAACCAATTTTGTGTTGCTACCTGAAAAAAAGGTAAGATTAACAAGATAAAAAATTGTGGAGGTTTTCGGACAAGAAATGTGTCTCAAATATATGAACCTTTTTTACATAAAGAAAAAGTCGTGAGAGTTGCAGTGAATGGGTATTTTCTTCCCCGGTCTAAAAATGGGAGCGTAAAATTTAAAAAATGCGTCGTACAAGCCAGATGACTTCGTAATTAAAATAGATTCAAAGTACTACTGGACGATAATTTCGCTGACGATACGGAGCGTTTTTCGTAAATGAAAATTGTACGAACTTACAGTCGCGCAACATAGCGTGAAAAATAAAAAAAAACGCAAAGCAATAGAGAATGACCGGTAAATATTGGAACCGGCTGTAAAATCAGTGTTACCAGGTTGCAAAAAGTTTAATTGTATTTCGCGTGGCGAGTGCCCCGATACGGTGAACGGCTTAAGGATCTCACGTACACGCCAGAAATCGTTGAAATTTAGTGAGGAAACAGCCGCAGGTTTAGAGAGCGCGCCAGTGTGTATGTGCGAGCGCACTGTGGAATATACACCGCGATTCCACGTCACCCTGGAAACGAGAACAAATTTCGTGAACAAAAGAGAGAAGCCACTCTGCTCCCGTTGCCGTTGGTAGCTCGTTCTCATCCGCACGCCGGCATGAACACACGAGGCCAACATTGCCAATTACGCGATCTAACTGGAACGACACGTATCGGCTCTCGTGCATGCATGCGCCAAAGTGCAACCCCTCCCCGGCCCGAATAGTCGCGTTACGTGGCGTGTTCGTAAAAAATGTTTCGAGTTGTACAAGATATGCGGGTTGCCGGAGTAAATTTTGTTTGTATGTTTTTTTTTATTAATATTTCTCCGGCGATTGTCTAAAAGGGACAAGAAAGCGACAGTCGCAGTAGAACTACGCGTATCCGGTCAGACATCGTCGCCGCACACTCAACGCTCAACCGTTCACTGATTGCACTTTTCGTCCGCTACACACATTTTTATTTCGAATAGTAAAATAGCAAGTACTGGCGAGATCAACGCCGGATGCATCTTTATTATCCATTTGATTAAGGCAATCTTCTAGTCTAAACGAGGACTTTTTTCGAGACTTAAAAAAAATGTGTCGGTACTGTTGAATATTTCAACATCGGTCGTTCCGCCATTTATTTATTGATACTTATTTATTGGTACTCTGATAATTTTTTCGAGTACAAACAAAATGAATTAAGGTTGCTACACGGTTTCAAGTCGAGCACTGAAACAAATGACAATTTTTTCGAGTACAAAGAAAATTAATTAAGGTTGCTACACGGTTTCAAGTCGAGCACTGAAACAAAAGGTTCTGCAACGCTGACCATGATTCCAGACGTTCTACTTATCTGAAACGAAATACCAAAAAGATGATTGATCAGTACAAGTGTACCTATTGCAGGAACTAGTGAAAATTCGAAAGAAAAAAATCCATAAAATGGCAACCTTCCAATGTGTTACGGATTTCTGAATTGCAAAAAATGTTGGAAGTTTGCCATTTTGTGATGTTGTTTTTCTTCCAATTTTTACCAGTTCATGCGAAAGCCACACTTGTACTGATCAATATGCGTTCTGGTATTTTGTTTCAGATGATTAGACGGTCTGAAATCATGGTCAGAGTCGCAGGATCTTTTTTTCAGTGCTCGACTTGAAACCGCGTACGACTCTTAATTAATTTTTATTGTACTCGAAAAAATTTGCAGAGCACCTGCAAGTATCAATAAATAAATAAAAATAAGACGGATGTTGAAATATTGAATAGTACCTATGAATTTTTTTTTCGTTTTTTAACCGTCGAAAAAATTCTCGATTAGACCAAAAGGCTGCCTTAAAAGAATCTCATAAAAGTACTATATTAACATTGTTTAAAAGCATTTTTCATTTCTCTCGCCCCAGCACAGAACATCAAAACATGTCTGTCATTAAAGTGTCTTATATTCGAAACACCTCGGTGAGCGATTCCCCCATTTTTGTATGACGTTAAAGACATCTGCACGGCATCAAATTTCATCTTCGACACGTCTCTATCTAATGAACGGCTGTAGGAAGAAAAAAAAATCTTCACTCGTAAAATTTTATTCTCCAAGTGAACGGTCCCTCAGTAAAGTTTATGCGATGCAAAACGCAACCGTTAATAACCGGCCGAAATTTAGTCTCTTGCAGATATCTTCAGGGTCGTCTTTCGATAACATTTTTGGACGCTCAGCCTTTTTATTTTCACCAGTCGCATTCAAATTAAACATTTCATTGTAAAGAATTTATTTAGCCTCTCTACCAGCGTGCAGATTTTGGGTCACGTGCCTTCGGCACTCGTAATTTACAGGTTTCCGAGGAAATATTCCCTAGGCACGTGACGTACTCTGTAAATTTATATAGACTGAAGAATTTATTGCATTATGCATCGGGGAGGGATACGAGGGAGGGTCGGTTGGAAATGAGAGAGAGTGATGGTGCGCCTCTATGGCACTTGTGCGGGAGTGAACAGGGTTTCCTGAGGGGCACGAGCTTCAGCATCCCGGTAAAAGAGTCTCACGGCTAATGCACTCAATTAAGTGCCCCTGGCCTCGTGGCAAGGGGGCACCGGTCGGGCTCGTCGACCGTTATGGTCCCTCCTTCTTGTACCTTGTACCATGTACCATTACCGAGTACTTCCTTCGATATCGTATTACGCGATAAAATATCAGGCCGGCCAGAGCCATCGATCAATCGATGTTCGACAAAGCAGTATTGATTCGGTTGTCGATGAACGGGTTCGAATTCCGAAATCGTCAACGACACACTAACGGCAATTCGAGCTTTCCGAACGAGCAGTTTAACGATCGCGTACCCGCCATAACGAAAGAAACCCGGATGACGTAAAAGTGTGACGGGGATGCTACACTATAAGCGCTGCAAGGGTTAAATGCTGATGCCTAAAGCCTTTTGACCGAGATCCATCTTTTTAGCGAAAAATCACGCAAAGACCAGGCTCGCTTCTCCGCCTCCGTCGACGAGGAGGGTGCTGCTGAAAAATCGTTTTACGGTAGCCACTCGAATATTTATCATCCCCCTCAATCGTCTCTTACTCGTAAGACTAGTATGCAATTTAATTCGCAGAGAGCGCGTTGGAGGGCTTTGACAAATCGGCCTTTAAAAATCAAGGATTCAATTATACAAGAGATTATTAATATTCCTGTTCCGATATCAAAGAAGACGAACCGTTTGCGATTCCGAATCCGACGACGTGACACGATTTTCTTCCCGATTGCATAGATTTATTACCTAAGCGGAAACATCTACACTGATTAAAAAAATAGGTCTAATCAAATAAAGATTGCTTGCGAGGACGTTCAATAAATATTTTGTTGGTACAGCTGAAAAAATCGCTCAGTTCGACAATTTGTTTTGATGATTTCACCAAAATATTTTTGAGGCAAAACAATATTTTGTTCGACCAACCGAATATTTGTTTGAACCTCTGCGACGGAATCTTTAGTTGGTTTAACCGCATTTAAAAATTAGTAAGCCGGTTCCACGGTGACCGCCATTTTCTATCTCCTGAGATGTCTGCGGGTCAAAATCTGCATTCATTGCAGTTATTTTGTTACCTACGGTTGTATCGCATATATTCTTAAGAAAAAATTGGTAACGTACTACGGTGAACAAAATTTGACGGTGAATATTTCGTGTTTGTGTTTCAGGTTGGCAGCAGCGCAAGAGGCGGCACAAAGGGACCCTGGATACACGAGTCAGTACAGGAGAAGGCAGAGGTTGGCCGGACTGAGTGGTCTCGGTGACTGGGCTAGCTTTGGAGGGGAGGTAAGCTACTTCAAACCTCCCTTTCTGTACCGGCAAACACACTCCATCCCTTGTTACGTCTAGGTTCTATGGAGGAAAAGCCCCAACTCCGAGAGAGTAACGCGAACGTCTACATCTATATCTACATCCATATCTATATCTATATCGATAACGAACCTGTAGAAACGCACAGTGGGATGGAAGCTCGGCGCACTGTTACAACAAACCCCAACACTCGAAAGTAGATATCCGATACAGAGAATACGATACTATAGAAGAGTACGACGACAGGGTAGCCGGGAAACTATCCTATACAGTATGTGTGGATATAATAGCCGATGATATACTCTCGTATACGTAATGTAATCCAGAGCCTGATTCATCCACATCCGGTTCCGCACCGGGCAGCCGACGTCCAGTGCTTTACTTTCAGCGTTTCACCTCTTCCCGGATATCTCATCTGAGAGCCTCCTGCAAAAGGGGTGCAACAGAGAATGAGGGACAAAGAGAGTGAAGAAGAGAGAACAGATGTTCTCTCCTCCTCACACTCCGTAGGTCTCTCGGTTTTTCGCATCCCAACCAACCCTTTCTCCGCAGCGTCCCTTCGTGCAGCGAATAACGACCCCTCCACAAGAAACTCCCACCGCGCAATCTCCGCGAGAGCTTGTTTTTTTTTCTCCTACTTCCTGTTCTCCTCTCGACTCCTTCGGGTTTCTTTCCTGTTTTCTTTTCCTTTGTTGAGGTCTCGTGCTTTTTGGCACAGGGTATAGACACGACGATGGAGACCACGCAAGTGCCCATTCTTGGGCTTCTCATACCGAGAGTGAGAGGCATTATGGTGGAACGAAAATGAGCTCGAGAAAAAAAGAAAGAAAGCATCTACGACGGTGAAGAAAGATCAAAACTCTCGTCCATTAGGCGGGTTGAATTTCTGGGGTAAGAATCTACTATTGGGAGGGAAAGAGATCTCCTGCAGGGATCTCGTCCAGGTATGGAGTCAACGTACAAGGGGAGAAGAATGTGCTAAAAAGTTCTTATATTCAGTGTGCCAATTGAGATACATTGAGGCACGCTTTTGGTTTGTTTGCAGAAGTGATGAATTTTCGGTATGACGTCACTTCCGGTGAAAAATTATATTTTCAAATCGGAAGTGACATTGTGCCGTATGACGTCACTGCCGATTGAAAAATAAGACTTTCGATATCGGCATTGATGTTTTCTCCAATGACGTCAATTCCAGTACAAAATGAAGATTTTCAAGGATTTTCTTGGCGCAGAGCCGACTGGTGATAAGATGTTCCGTGCTCACTTTCACGGTGAAGACTCTTCGGGTTCAGTTGTCGTTGTGTCGCCTTTTTCAGTGTTCATTTTCCATATAGGGGAGATGGGGGCAAAACGGGCAACTCTAATAAAAATAATAATTAGGGCCACAACCGGCACCAGTAGTCTTGACGTAGATTTTCACCATGTTTTCTTTACTATTAATAAATAAACAATAGAAGCAACTACTTCACCCGCACATAAGCGTGAGCAAAGTCGTAAGCCACATGGTTTCGCTGTGCCTAACGAAGTTCGCAACGCGGTTGAAGTGGTTGAAAACTGAAGGAATTCGAACTTTGAAGGAATGCTATTAGAGTTCGGAGCTTTCGCAGTGACAATCGTTGTAGATGGAAACGTCTTACAGACCTTGTAACCATAACAGATACGATAATAATACAAAACTTGTTTATACCAAAAAAAAATAGATTTCATAACAATTGTTTCAAACAATTAATTAGATCACCAATCTTTTTTTAAAAATTCCAAAAGAAATGATGTTACTAAAAATTTTGTCGAAAAAATCAATTTGCTCAACAAATTTTTGAAAAAGAGTTCTGCACGAATCTTTTTAAAAATTCCGATACGATCGACCTTTTTATCGTGAAGAATTTAATTTATTTTCCGCACTTTTTTTTATGTAAGGAACATCGGAAAATTGAAACAAGTCGCTTATAAGAAATTTTAAACGGAAAGTTGCCCGTTTTAGCCTCATCTTCGCTACTAGTTTTTTTCACCTCCAATAATCTAATCATGATGGAAAATTCTATTGGCAGTCAAACCCGTAGCCTTGAATCATTTTCCATTCCCTTCGCGTCGTCTTCCTAGACGTTTCTCTTATTTATTTACTTTTCTCTTCGATTGCACTCGTCCATTACGCGATTGAGTCCACCGATCGAAACCGCACATCGGGAGACATACATGTCCGCCGCAGTGAGAACTCTCTTGTGTGACGGATTCGCTAATTCGATTTGAAGATTTCCCCGATATCTAAATCCGGTTACGGAACACCGAACGGACTGACACGGCTACCACTCTGCGGAGATCGACCGCCGAGAGCTCTCTTCGTTACCGCTATATCTTGCTGCCATATGTGTATACAAAAGATCTATAGCGAACCCCCTGAATTTTTGCGATTCTTGTCTCCAATGTTTCTATCTATATCTA
Organism: Stenichneumon culpator; assembly: GCA_964017025.1. NCBI lineage: Eukaryota > Metazoa > Arthropoda > Insecta > Hymenoptera > Ichneumonidae > Stenichneumon > Stenichneumon culpator. The sequence continues at coordinate 8,798,870 of OZ024779.1, read as the reverse complement.
ACTGTAAGGATAATCCGAATAAATTTCTAACGTCCCGTCGGGCTTCGAGAAACCTTGAAGTTCGAAGAGTTCCGAAAAGTTTAGCACGAGGCCTCGAGTCACTGTCACACGTGTTTTCTTTCCCGCTGGCGATCGGTTGAATTATAGGGGCAATATGGTCCTGGTTTAAAAAAAAAGTAAAACTATTTTCGCACTGATAAAAACATGCGGTTCAATCAACTAAAGATTCGGGCTGGGACGATCAAATTATTATTTAGTTGGTCGAACAAAATATTTTAATGCCGCAGAAATATTTTGGTGAAATGATCAAGAAAATTGTTGATCGAGCCGATCTTTCAGCTGCACCAACAAAATATTTATTTGAACTTCCCCGCCCGAATACTTAGTTGATTGAATCGTATTTTTCATCAGTGCGGCAAAAAAAGTGTTTTGCTTAATTTTTTTGGTACCAATAAGTCGTATCAATAATCCCATATGCTTGATTGTTCGTACCGGTATTGTGATCGTGTGAAAAAAGTGTCAAGCTCGAATGCAAACAATTGTGGGAGGAATTCTTATATTTTTTTATTTTCCATTTTTTTAGATTGAATAATTCGCATATTTTGTGATTGTTAGTGCAATATTCTTATCCTCTCAGTCTCGAGTTCCGCGGTGGTTGCAAGGGTCGTGCGGTGGAAGCTGCAACGGTACGCGGTACAAATGAGAGACCAAAGAGGGAAAGGGACGATGAGAGGGCTCGAATGAAGTCGTGCGGTCGCGACGTTGGCCCCGGGAATTCTCGAGGAGAACGTTGACTTTGGAGCAGTGGAGGACTCTGTTCCGAGCCGAGACTCGCTGCGGGTCGGGCAGCTGTGCCGTGGGAAACTCAGACGACGACGACCTTAAGCTCTTCCGAATAGTTCTACACACAAGCCAAGGGAGAGGGAGAACCTCTCCGCAATAGGAACGGACCCCGATAGGACTCCGACCGGGGCGGAGAGAGAAAGAGAGTTTCCTCGTTAATGTGATCCAGTTACATCGTAACTTTGCCAAACAACTAACAGACATTAATACCAAGCAGTAAATCTATTCGACTACCGTGAAGTTTCGCACGTGTGCGATATCGCTCTACGACAAACTCAAGATTTTCGTAGACCTTTCGCAAAATATGTAAAACATAATTGATAGCAAGTTTGACAAAGTTATCAGCTGACAAAGTTACATCCTCGAAGAAACTTTGTCAAAGCTTAATTTTTATTAATAGGTACATTTTTGAAGATAAAAAATTGGTTACATTTTTTACTGCCGACTAAGTCTTTCCCATCGCTGAAACCCTTCAATGCTCAATGTTCCACATTTGTTACGCTGGTGAAACAGATATTTTTAAAAATATCTTCTTAATTTTTAATCTAAAAATTCTAGGGAAATTCGACGAACAGTAATGCATCATAACTAAAGTTTGTCGAACAAAGTTTCATAGTTTTTTGTTTTTTTATTCAGGTGTAATAATTTGAAAAGTGAACTTATCAAGAGTGACATTTATTTATAACGAGTATTTTTTATCAGAAAAGTTCCGACCAGGTGAGATAAATATTTTTTTTCGACAGAAAAGAGGCTTCGAGGCTTAAAGGATTAAAGTGCTGAAATGTGATGCAATGTTTGATCAATTGTGAATTGGATCTAATAGTGATTATTAGATTTTTTAATTGGACACAGATATTCCCTGACAAAATACGTTTTATTAGATGAAATATTAACAAATATTAATTTTTTACAGGTTCCTGGTCTGCTGGTCATGCCGCCAGGCCGGGATCAGGGTGGAGGGGCGGCTGGGGGCGGCGGCAACAAAGGCCCCTCGTCCCTGTTTATCCTTAGCGAGGATAACTGCATACGTAAACACACCCGTTTCATAATCGAGTGGCCGCCCTTCGAGTACGCCGTCCTAATCACCATCATCGCAAACTGCGTTGTACTCGCCCTCGAGGAGCATCTGCCCAAGCACGACAAGACCATCCTAGCCCAAAAGCTCGAAGCAACGGAAATCTATTTTCTTGGAATTTTCTGTGTCGAAGCGAGCCTCAAGATCCTTGCACTCGGCTTCGTTCTCCATCGTGGCTCTTACCTTCGCAACATCTGGAACATCATGGACTTTTTCGTCGTGGTAACCGGGTGAGCGAATCCAAACTTTTTTCTATTTCGTTATAAATAAAAAAAAATCAATTACACCGATCGATTAATATCGATAATTTTTTTTAAAGAATATATAGGGCAGACGAACCATCATTTTTCTCATGTCGATCTATTACTCCCATGAAAACTTTTTTACACTCCGATATTCATGGTCAAATTTATTCTCAATCGTGTTCTACTCGATAAGTATAGCCGCGTTAAAATTTACTAGCAGAATCTACGGTGACGTCTACCCTATGTAACGAAAATATATATATACATATATATATATGTACTTTACGTCGTTCCCGATCCTGCCGCCTACCCTCTTTGAAACCCCCGATGATCCCCGGTACTTCGTTAAAATTTTTATCTTATATGGCCAGACAAATTAATTATACAGACCGTTCAATGATGTCCTCGTTATTCGTGGAATGAAGTGCAGAATAATTGAAGAGCGAACATGTAACATGTCGTCAAGAAAAGGGCACTCGGAGTACCTTTGATTGAGTTTCTATGAATCCACAATATAACATTCGATTATTGACATACCCGCGTTTCCAATCGAAACGATATATTTCTTTCTTCACAAATTCATCATCCACTCTTTCGTAACCCAAATCTCCACGATGGGTCTCCCCTTTTAAACTACTGCAATCTACGCATTTCCGAGCCACTGATTATGACGATAACGAAGGTGAAAAAAATGGGGTGGGGGAAAGGTGATAAGAGAAAAGAATGGCAAAATCAAGGCAGGAATTTCATAGGCCCGATGAAAACTTAACACCTGTGCCACAAAACAAAAAAATACCATCCGCCCACTCTAACTTTAAGTAGGAGTTAAGGCCGTGACCGGCGAGCTGGCCGTTGCTAGTGATACGGAGTGAGAGCTCGGTCAGCCACCGCCTCCTCCGTCCTTCATGTCCGCTTACCACTTAAGTACGCTAGCCTAGGATTAAGGGTTGCGCGCGAATCGTCTTTCGTGGGCACATAGATTCTATAGTCGATCCTTGGATTAGGTCGATGACCGTGTTCGCCGAAACAAACGTGGACGTCGACCTCCGTATGCTACGTTCCTTCAGGGTCCTCAGACCGCTAAAGCTGGTTTCGAAAATTCCAAGTGAGTCAGTCACAGTTCTGAGACAAAAAAAATTAATTACAAAAAAAACACCAACAGTTATCTATATCAGAATATATCTAAAGAGAGTCCGAATAACACTAGGATTGTTTAGTTTGTTTATTGCCTCGCTTTCCACTTTTTTTTTTATATTCCATCTGTTACCGTTATTACAATTACTACAATTATTTAGTCGACTAGTCTTTCGTTTTGTGTGTTCGTCCTTTCTTAATTCGGAGTGCAGAGCAGAAATTTAACCCCATTTATTATCCGTCTGTTTATTAAGCTGTCGTTTTTGTGGGTCTAACACTAAACCACTTGCTAATTATAACTGTGATTAAGACCACTAGGGGCTGTGTCGGTGTCTTAGACGAGTTGAATATTAATAATATTAATAGAAATTAGAACAATTACAATCGTTTATCAACTACTATACGGTACATTGTACTGCAGTGTCTCTCTTAGAGAATTTTAAAGTTAGCCTAGAGCCCTAATATTATTACGGTGGAAATAGAAGAGTGGTGGGTGGAACTATAGCTACAGCCACTTATACAATGCGTACGAATGTTGGCAAAAATAGGGAGGGAGTTGGTGATACATCGCCTGGCTAAAATCGAATGGGCGTATTTTCCATGTTTATCGAACACGTCCACGTTTACGTCCCTCTGATTTTTGTCACCCGATTTATTTCGTGTCTAGTACATTTTTTATTTTTATTTTTTACAGTAGAACCCCGTTTATCCGAGGTAATGTGGGGAGAGCGTACGTCGGATAAGTGAAATCTTGGATCACACAGATAGCTAGACCATAATCCGTTTTATTCGATTTTCCATATTATCCGAACCTACAGCTTGGTGAACCCTTCGAAGCATACATTTTTTTTTACGAGTATGAAGTTTCAAAGGTTGGTTATTCAAGCCTTTTTCTGAATTCAAAGGGGTGTATCATTATCGCGGAGGGCTGGGATGAGTTGGATGTCTCGGATAATGCGGAGACTCGGTTGACCGAAGGTCGGATAAGCGAGGTTTTACTGTATTACAAACTGTGCGTATCTTTATTGAAAATTGATATCTTCTAGACTGATAACGTTGCCAGAAAATTGATTCTAAACATAATATGCCGTTTTTTCATCTTATTATTAAAAACTTCTCTTACATAGGGTACGTAGTATGACTGGAGTTTATACGCCTAGATTTTCGTGTACTTGTATTACATACTTGACACAAACATGACATACATCAACATCGCCTATACACACGCATTATTGTACACAGTCCTGAGAGAGTCTCTCCGCTATAATGTACAACTATATTTAGCAGTCTCTATATTTAGATACAACACTGAATAATATAGTTGACTATACATTGGTAAATACGTGTTCTAGAGCTGTAACGTATTCCGTGAGCCCGTGTTTGCTAGAAATCGTACTTAGGCACCTGAACCCACCCTTCCGCGAACCCTTCTTCTACTCCCCCTCGCCCCTCCCCCTCTCCCTCTTCTGCTCTATCCTCTCGGTCGCGCTCTCTCTCTCTCTCTCTCTCTATCCCTCTCACCTCCTCCAGCGACTTTCGACCTCGAGCACCAACCCAACGCCCGACGACCCGACTCTTCGTAGGATATCTTTCTTCACACCGACGGAAACTTAGCGTTAATAGTACGGATACGACGACCATATAGATGGATGCTGCAACGATATGATTTTTTCCCCAGGCGAGCGGATTACGAGATTAGACATAAATATCAATCGCTTCTCCACTTTTTATTTTACATCTCATTGTTTTTTTTTTTTTTAATATGAACTTTTTTTCAACACAAATTGTTTTGGGAAGTACGTTATGATGACGAACTATTTATATTTCATTTCACAAATAATGCGGGGAAATGTGTACACGAGGGTTCAGACAGAGGAAAAAGTGGGGAACGCCGGTGGTCGGTAATTGTCCGCAAATGGGTTAATCCGCTCGCGTATCATTATCGCCCGCGATTATCGCTAGAACTTCGTTATACGCCATGCTGCATAAGTTATCTCGATTATGAGGGCCCGCTGCGAGCGACTGATCCTTGAATTAAAAAAAGATGTATGGCTCGATATGTTTTACCCTCTAAATCCGTTAATTTCTAAATCGTGCGACGAACGGAATTTACACGCCCATTTTTATTTTCATTTATGATCTAATAACTAATCTAATATCATTCCATTACTCACCCACGAGTGCGATACTACTTTGTCTTATCTACGATCGCATTATGGTCTCGCAATTGGCGGTGTGACATTTATTCCCCCCTCCCTCCCTTCAAGATTGACCGGATTTAGAGGATTCAAACGTTATCTTCACGAGCTCTCGGAGAGACTCAATTAGAGCCAGAATCAACGACTGTTGCATATTCATCTTATCTGCAAATTCAAGAGAGCCACCTTGTAGAAGATTTTAATCCCCGTGTAAAGACGGAGGGGAGAGGGGGAGAAATCACGGTAGAAAGGATAAAAGTAGCCAAGGGTTGGTCGTGCACAATTCCAGTTGGATGAGAGACCGTCGGTGTATACCTACTTAGCAGAGTATACGAGTTCGACGAACGCAACGGGCACCTCGAGGGAGAAAGAGGGACAGCCCTATGACTCGAATCGAGATATAGACATAGATCTAGAAAAAATACAGAAGTGAAAAAGAAAAGTGTGGCGCGCTTGACAGCTCGTCACCGCTTAAAGATTGCAGTCTCTTATCCGCATACGATTTAGCGTATGTGAACTTAGAGCAGAACCCCAAGTAGTAACTCTATGCGACACAAAAGAAGATAGACTAGTGAAAATAAATAAAAACCCTTCCCTTCGTACATCAATTACCTAAATTTTTAGCTGCGGCCGTGGCAGTAAAAAAAAAAGTAAACTGGAATACAGAGATATCGTTAGAATTTATTAGATATATCACACAGTAGAAGATAATTTAAATGAGAATGCGAGAGAGATGAAAAAAAAAAAACTTGTGCGGGCTCCCGTTGATTCAACCCCGATCTCTAAACCCTCTCCCAACCCGACAACAGCCCTCAATTATCCTCTATATAGACCGACTAACCGGACATTAGGCTAGTGAAACTAGTTGCTAGTTTTGTAGTTTAAGTAATTAAGTAGCGAATTAGAGTAATAGAGTAGTAGGTAGTAAAGTGTGGCGGGGTGTGTGTGTTTGGGGCAGGTTCATCACGGCGTTCCCGCAAGGCATATCCCTGGATATGGATCTGCGCACGTTGCGTGCAATACGCGTGTTGCGACCGCTCAAACTAGTCTCCGGCATACCGAGTGAGTAGCGTTTCAATTATTGGCAACAGACCCTAAAAAAAAAAGTGGACCAAGGAGAGAAAAAAAAGAAAGCGAGAAACGAGGAGAAAAAGAAAAAGCGTTATACGAACGAACGGGAGGGAGATAATAGAGCGAGACTCATGACTCGTGGGTCATGAGTCACGTCTATGGCTCTAATCTCTCGGACGTCCAATGATCCTACCTAATTCACTTCCATCTTTTTTTCTATTTTCGCGCAGGTCTACAAGTGGTGCTTAAGTCAATCATCAAGGCGATGGCACCATTACTGCAGATCGGATTGCTGGTACTTTTCGCCATCGTGATATTCGCCATAATAGGTCTCGAGTTTTATTCGGGCACCCTGCACAAAACGTGCTACAGCATAGAAGATATCAGTGAGTATACATTTTTTGAAAATAAACAAATTTGCTTCGTTAAAACTTTGACGGTCAGTGGAAATATAGCTTGCCATGGGATTTCCATTTTCAGGCATGCGTAGAAAACAATTGATTTTCGTATCAGTGGACGGTTATTAGAATCAGTTGCCGCAAAATTTTTAATCAATATTATTATTTTTTTTATTTGCATTTTCCACCGTTCTCAAGCGAACTTCACGCCTATACAGGGTCGGCGCGGGTCAGTAGCCAGTCCCTCTTGCGGTCGCATCCGACTTCCTACTCTGTATCGTATTTGCCATGACATTTCTGCCATGGGCATAGGGAAACTGCCCATGGCTTATGCCGATACAGCCGGTCTCAGGTTCGATTCCTGGCATCGGAGCTTCGTCACGTTTCACCAAGAATGTAAACATGGAGTACAGCTATATACATCCAACACTCATACTTAGAGTTACTACGTGCGGGTGACCGATGTATGTATCTGAAGCTTCGTCCCGCCCATATTTTTATTCTCGGCGAAACTACGAAACCGGGAATCGAACCGTCGACGTCCCGATACTTTGGTCTAGAGGCGAGCACGCTAACTACTAGATTACCGCACCGGTTCCATTATTATTATTAAATAATAATTATTAGGACAAAATGGCATTCTTATCAGTGACCGTTTAATGGTTTAATCCATTGGATGTTTTATAACGTTATAAGTAAATGAATTATGGTTACTGAGATAGTGTGGTAGACGGGAGCGTGGCATGTAACTTGTAATCACTGTGATAAAAAAAGCTCCCCCGATGCAATACCAATTTTCGCTGTGCTCTACTCAAAATAACGAGACAGGAAAGGGGTTTCGCGCAGCGTCGAATCCCTTGGCGACGTCCCCATTACACTAACGTCCTCATTATTATAATTATCGTAATACGTCAGTGGGGCAGGGTCTGCTTTACTGCTCTGCGAGCCAACAAAGAGCACTTTATCGCCTGATAATTTACCCTTTGTTTGCTGCCGCAAACGAGTCGAGGGCAAGTGGAGAGATCTCCGCGGTTCGATATAATCGATTTCGACCCACCAAGTATCTTCTTCGTACTTCTTCTTTCTATACATTGCACTGTTCTCTCTCTTACCCCCTCCCTGGATTATCGATCCGAGAATACGGAGCGTCATAACTAAGATTAGCCGGCAACTTTATCGTAGTAACGAGGGTATCCGTTCTTGACTTGCATGTGAAACGAAATAGTCGGTTATTCGTAAAGAAACTAAGTTAGCAAAAAAAAAAAGAAATAAAGAAAATTGTTCGGATGCATGTGTGTGTGCGCGCGCGCATGTTGGTGTGCAAAGTCTCGGGAAGAAAATATTTAAAAATAAGAAATAAAAAGATATTTGATTCTTATCACGAGAGTTCGTTTTATTGGTATGAATACGCTTTATTTACAATTCCAGATCAAATAGTAAAGGAGGGCGATCTGCCAAGTCCGTGCAACACGGATTACAAACCCGATGCACCGCAGGGTGCCCACGTATGCAACCCCAACACCTCGGTCTGCATGGATCAGTGGGAGGGACCAAACAGCGGTATCACCAGCTTCGACAACATCGGCTTCGCCATGCTCACCGTCTTCCAGTGTATCACTATGGAGGGCTGGACTGCCATATTGTACTGGGTAACGGACTGAGATATGTTCCTCAGTGTTGCGAGCTCGTTTATTTGTTGTTTTCTACATTTTTATAAACACCTAAAATTCGGCAAGAACCGTTTGTGTCCGACCGTCGAGCGCACTCAAAGGTTCCGCACGTTCGCCTTGTGCGTCTATCTTTGTCTGTCTCTCGATACACCCACACAATCACTTGCCACGTGTCAGATTTATATTTACATCATGAATATTGTCAAAATTGTTATTCTGAACGTTTTTTTTTATTTACTGAATCGCTTACACTCGTGAATCTTGCTTTCCACGAGTTACATCGCGTCGGAGATCGGCGACGAATCTTACAATACATATCGTCGACGATTTCAAGCGATAACTCTTTATACGTGTCATCTGTTTTTGTTCGTGTGCATATATGTCGTGTACCCCTATTTTGCTTGCGATTTTACGTAACTGTTTTTTTTCTCATTTTTATGTTTTACATTCTTACGTTGTGGGAAACAAGATTACTGTCTTGATCGTTGATGAACAATTCGATATTCCACGAATTTTAATGTGTTTTTGTGCGTGCAACAATTGGCATCATTTTTATTATTCGTAAATCTTACTACCTACGTTTTTAACGAGCCTGTGTACGCATCGTATCGCGAAGATGATCAGCCTCATCTTCCGAAGAAGCTAACACTGATGTATATATTGACTTTGCTCAGTATGACACTGTCAGTTTCAACCCTTTTCGATTTATATGTCTCTTGTCTATCTCTGATCTGCCTATACGTTGCGCGTCTATCGATGTTTTCCGTGTGCATCTCGAGGGACTCAAACTTTGCTCGAGTCCTCTCCCGATTAATTGAATGGAAAAGAGAAATGCTTGTCTCTCCTTTTTTTTTCTCTCATTTGTTCTATGTCCCTCGAGTCTTTCTGAGATTCTGAACTCGAGCGTTGTGTGTTCTTTTTCAATAAAATTTTTCATCACCGACACTTGTGTCAATCGATGAATGATTTTTGTCGCACATGTGTTAACAAAAAAAGTTAATCCTTGACGAGTGGAGTGTTGATGAAAAATGTTATTAAATATTCGTCCAACGTTCGATTTCCAATAATCCGTGCATTGAATATGAATCGTGCAAGTATAGGGACGACTCTGTTGTCTGCTAATGATGTCCGTCAACGTCGTCTGCTGAAAAAAACCAAATTGTTGCGATACATATATATATACAAGTATATATGTATATGTCATCTGTTTCCATGTGTAAAATTGGTGTCACGATAATACGATATTCCCTCGGAGTTTACGAGGTTCTGCTAAATTTTACAGACGAACGACGCTCTTGGCAGCTATTTCAACTGGATATACTTTATACCATTGATCGTCATCGGCTCCTTCTTCATGCTGAATCTAGTTCTCGGTGTGTTAAGCGGGTGAGTGCCACTCTCTCCGAATTCCCCTCCCCCACCCCTCTCTAAAACCCCCTTCAACCAATATATAATAGTACAACGTTTTTCATCTCATTAATGGCTCAATATGTCGACTACGCTCCTCGATAAAAACGAAAAAGAAAAGTATTCAAAAGCTCCTCTTCGGTCGTCGGGAGCGCACGCAAAATCGTCGTCAACTGCCTACCCCCATCGAGACTCCTCTTCTTCTTTTCTGCCGTCAGGGAGTTTTCTAATGAAAGAACTCGGGTCGAAAGGCGGGCCGAATATCAGAAAGCAAAGAGAAAGGATCTATTCACCACTGCATTCAGTTCCTACTTAAAGTGGATCACTCAAGCAGGTTTATAGTTGACGGATCACATTTTTTATTTTTCGAAGTATCGTCCCCCCCCCCCCCCAAGCCCCCTCGCCCACCTTCGAATTTTTGGTGTCCAGTAAATAACGCCGAGTTACGAGAATGAGAGCCAGTGCGCCCGGTAATGAAATAGCTGTAAGCTAGAAAGAAATTGTCCAATTGAGGTATTCATTATTCATTCATTCTTCGTCATGCAGAATTAATTTGTTTGGAGGATATTATCGAACATTTAGTTATTTGTTAACACCAGTCAACACCAAGGCTATTAAATTTGTATTTCTTTCACGTAGCCAAAAAATATCTTCAAGTTATGTAAAAGAAAAACAGTACGTTGTTTTTTACTTCGTGTTTAGTAGTTCTGGTAGCAACTTGGGGGCCCTGAGTGGGTAAATGATTGATTTATCAGCCGATAAGATCCTCCACACGAAAAAAAAAGCTTCGAAATATTCTAATCCCAAAAGCCGTAGTGCGCGCATTCCCCTGAAAAATCCAAAGCGCCGAAGCTTTTGCAGAGCAAAAAAAAATACCATACAAACATAAACCTTGAAAAGCAGGCAAAGCTTTTCCTCGCCTCCTCGCAGCACAGTTATCAGTCCTTTGTACCGCTTGTAGAGAATTTGCGAAGGAGAGAGAAAAAGTGGAGAACCGACAGTCCTTCCTGAAGATGCGGCGTCACCAACAACTCGAAAGAGAACTGAACGGCTACGTCGAGTGGATATGCAAAGCAGGTTAGCGATGAAATGAAGAAGAACATGTAATCGAGAGTTCGAGAGTATCAGATGTCTAATTGCCGGCCTGTCAGCGTCGTTTCTCTTGGCTCTTTGCTATACTTTTTCTATTACTTACTACATATGCGCTATAAATACATTGAATAATATATAAGCTAGACTACGTAGTCTCGAAGCTCTGCTAGATCGTTAGTTATAGACGGTCGAATATGTGACTCCAGTACTCACTAGGGAACCGTTCGTCTTTCAGAGGAAGTCATACTTGCCGAGGAGAGGACGACGGAAGAGGAGAAGATGCATATAATTGAAGGTATACACATCGACAGAGATTTGTCACTATTATTAACGAGTCTCTAATATTCACATATACACTCACCTCCATACATCCGTTACTCTACAGCAAAGTTTCATTTATTTTTGTTTTCATCTTTTTTTTTTCTTCACAGCGAGAAGAAGAGCTATGAAAGCACAAAAGAAGAAACTCAAAAATCTTGGGAAGAGCAAGAGTACAGACACGGAGGAGGAGGAAGGAGAAGACGAGCAGGGTGATGGTGAGTTGTATTTTGCCCGTCCTTTGATTCACGGTCGTCTCGATTTTCCTCGTCTTTTACACTTAAAGTGTGGCATTTTTTTTATCTTGTAATACTTTGCAGATCGATGTCATGATATCGATTATTAAAAAGAGAGAAAAAAATGAAAGCAAAAAACGAGCTAGCGTTTGGATGTGTTTAAGCAATTTTGCCTTTTATTTGTCATTGGATAAATTAAAGCATGAACTTTATCGCGTTCACATAACTCATATATATATATATAATAATCTTCTTGTCGATGCGCCCGGAGTGGGAATTATTATAGAAAAACCATAGCCCTCCTTATCTTGTCAATGAACATTCTAAACACACGCTATCAGATGCTCCTCTTGTTTCAGTGCCTAAGAAAAAACTGAAAGGTAACTACAAATCAGGAATGCAACATTTATTGTAAAGCGTAAAAGGCTAATTTTATATTTTGTCTAACTGGTTTGTGTTTTTGTTGAAACGGTCTTGTGTAACCAAGTAAAAGTGTTGTCTATCGGGCGATTGGATTGAAAAAAAGAAAAGAAAAATTCTGCATCTCTGCATTTTTTAAACAAGTTTTATCATCACAGCATTAATGCACAGAGAAATTATTATAAAATCGCTCTGTACACATCATTGAGTTAACACAGTAAAAATCGTAATATAATCACAGAAATGCGTAAATCGTTTATTAAATTGTCGTGTTGATCCATTGCGTTAAAGTAAGAAGACGCGAGTTGACTAACTGAAAATTGTTGATCGTGTCGCAGTAGCTAGAGTGGTTATTGTATTGATCGCAAACAAAACAACAACAACAACAACAACAAAAAACACAAAAATGCAGCAGGCTAATCGACGGAGAGCACACACCGGACCTCGGTAATCTCGGATTTTCCAGAAACTGTGTCGTTTGCAGTAGAGTGCGATGGATACGGGAAAAAAAGAGTCATAAGAACGGACCAAGAGAAGAAAAATCTCATCGAGGTGCTCTTCGGATCCATAGGCTTTGTTGCTGCTGATACGTTTGTTGACTTGACCCGTAATATTTGAGATTGAGAAACAAAAACCAAAACAAAACCTACACACAATTGGCGAAACTGCGAGCAATTTGCGTACATTAACAGATTTTCATTTCTCCTAGGTATTGCTTCTGTTGGCTGATAGGGAATATATATGAAATGATTTTTTACTTTGCGAACGAAAACAAAAAAAGAAAAAAGAACGCTTTTGAAGGCTAACGGCACGCGGCTCCTGGACACCTTGTAATCACAGCATGGAGTATGTCTGCATATTTTATTTATATGTATTTCAGGTGTCGTGCCGCCAGCCTCCATAAAAAAAAAATATGTAATGTTTTTTCATACTTATCGTTTAGGTATGCCCAATGGTGACGGTGGAGCGCTGATTAATGTTTTATTTTTAGCTGAAAGAAACCCGCTGTTAATTTAGCTAGCGATGCTAGTTTCTCGAATGTAGTCCACATTAGCATTGTCGAGCGATTGATTAATTGCGTAGCAGTAAATTATTGGAAAATTTTGATTAACCACAAATCCCCCCATAGACAAATCCTGAGATATTACATTTGTCATTACATGGGCTGTAACGAGAGTCCTCGCGTGAGATCCTTATACGTAAAGTAATCACATAGATAATTTTTATATCGAAACTAGTAATCGAGTACTGCTATAGAGTATATCATAGTGATTCCTGCTTAGTAGTAGGTCCTGAGACCATAGAATAGAAATAGCATTTGGTATTCGGCATTTATCGATGAAGCAGTCTACAGAAAAAAAAATCATCTGAGTTTAAAGAATTATTGTTTCGATATCATTCGCCGTAGAAATTCATTCTTACGATATCTTGATTAATGAAGAGAAAAAAGAAAAATGATGGCGACTTTAGTACATCTTTTATGAAATTAGTATACAGTGAAAATAATTGATATGTTGATGAGTTTTTGCTCATTATTCACTGATAGAAATCTTAAAAAAAAAAAAATCGACTCCTAAAGAGCGATATCTATAGTCTCAGCACTGACTTGCTTAGAGTGACAGCTCGCGACGTAAAACAACTGACATACCAGTCTTTCATAATGATAATGATAATGTTGATGATATTTGGATAATTTAACAATGTAATCATCGAAAGATCAATTTTTCGCATTGGTTGCCTGGGCCGCCAATTTGCAAACAATCAGTTTTTAATTCCCAGCCCCCACCACCCTAACCCTCGAACGCAGCCATCAGTCATCAAATCGAGGATACCGATATACCGCTTTTAACTGAAGACGAGCTCTATACTTTTGTAGGGTTCTCGAGAGCTTCCTACCTCAGGTCGAGGGTCAGGAACCAGGGTGCCTGTCTGCAATTCTGGCGTGCAGAGAAGAGATTTAGGTTTTGGATACGACACGCCGTTAAAACACAGTCTTTCTACTGGTTTGTCATCGTCCTCGTGTTCTTCAACACTGTCTGCGTCGCCGTTGAACATTATCATCAACCGCAGTACCTCACCGATTTTCTCTGTAAGCGATTACTTAAAAAAAAAACGTACACGTACACGTACTCTAAAAAAACAGAAAATACTTAACTATACTATATACTTCTTTGAGGAGACCTCTTTCTAATTTTGTTAGAGCAATGGTATTGCCTTAAAGAAATATATTCTATAGTCAATTGTTGTCTATTTTATGTAGTTACAAGAAATAACAAATAGAACATTTTTTAAATGAGAAATGAATGAATAGGAATTGACAATTGATATTTTTGTTGCAGTTTACACCGAGTTCGTGTTCCTCGGACTCTTCATGTGCGAGATGTTCATAAAGATGTACGCGCTGGGTCCCCGGATCTACTTCGAGTCGAGTTTCAATCGATTCGACTGCGTCGTTATATTGGGATCGATATTCGAGGTGATATGGTCGGCGGTGAAGTCCGGCTCCTTCGGCCTCTCCGTCCTTCGTGCCCTACGACTTCTCAGGATATTCAAGGTCACCAAGTACTGGGCCAGCTTGAGGAACCTCGTGATCTCTCTGCTCAACTCAATGCGCAGTATAATATCTCTCCTCTTCCTGCTCTTCCTCTTCATTCTCATATTCGCCCTACTCGGCATGCAACTTTTCGGCGGACAGTTCAACTTTCCGTCTGGCACGCCACCAACCAACTTCAACACGTTTCCCATTGCGTTGCTAACTGTCTTCCAAGTGAGTATTTAAAATAAACATGATAGTACGATCGTGAAGGAGATCAGGAGATCATTCATCAAAAAATCACCAGTTGCTGCTGCAGCGCACCATGAACTTAATAGATCGGCTTACAGATCGATCAGTGTTTTTAAACAATATATACATATATATATATCTATTTTCACTCCAAAGATCCTGACCGGCGAGGACTGGAACGAGGTCATGTACCAGGGCATCGAATCCCAGGGTGGCCACAAGAAGGGAGGCATGATCTACTCGCTATACTTCATTATCCTCGTACTCTTTGGCAACTACACCCTGCTGAACGTCTTCTTGGCTATCGCTGTCGACAATCTGGCTAACGCTCAGGAGTTGACCGCGGCCGAAGAGGGACAGGAGGAGGAGGACAAGGAAAAGCAGCTGCAGGAGCTTGAAAAAGAAATGGAAGCTTTGCAGTCGGCGGGGGACGGAAGTGCGCCCAAAGTGGAGATATGTCCACCTAGTCCGACGGCAAACTTGTGAGTATCGTCACTTATTCATCCGTTTTTCTTTAACGGATTAACGGATGCTAAACTTTTTTTTCTTCTCGTATCAGCAAAAGTGGGAAAGGCGGAAAACAGGCGTCCGAAGAGAAGAAACAGGATGACGAAGACGACTCGGGACCAAAACCAATGCTGCCATACTCCTCCATGTTTATACTATCTCCGACAAACCCGTAAGTAAAAAAAACCAAATTTTCCACTTTGCAAAATTATTCCTGCGTACGTGAAGACGGAGTATAAAAATGTTTGTTTTTCACGTTTTTTTGCAGTGTAAGAAGAGGAGCCCACTGGGTCGTGAATCTAAGATACTTCGACTTCTTCATCATGGTCGTAATATCGTTGTCGAGTATCGCACTGGCTACGGAGGATCCGGTGGATGAACATTCGCCGAGAAATAACATATTGAACTATTTAGATTACGCCTTCACGGGTGTATTCACGATAGAGATGCTTCTCAAGGTCGTTGATCTGGGAATCATACTCCATCCCGGCTCGTACCTCCGCGAGTTCTGGAACATAATGGACGCAGTGGTCGTTATATGCGCAGCGGTGTCGATCGGCTTCGACATAAGCGGTAGTTCAGCGGGACAAAATCTTTCGACTATAAAATCGTTGAGAGTGTTGCGAGTGTTGAGACCATTGAAAACAATTAAAAGAGTGCCCAAACTAAAAGCAGTGTTCGATTGCGTTGTGAACAGTTTGAAGAATGTCATTAACATTCTCATTGTGTATATATTGTTCCAATTCATTTTCGCTGTGATTGCGGTGCAGCTGTTCAACGGCAAGTTCTTCTACTGCAACGACGCGAGCAAATACACGTTGGAGGATTGCCAGTGAGAAGATAATCTTATATATATTTTGCAAAGTTGTTTGTTTATTTGTTTGTCAGAATTTTCAAGAATCCAGGGAATTCCCTTAGGGGTTCCCATGGGGCCCTTGCCTTTCACTTCTGGTCTAGGAAACTCATACCAACTCGAAAAAAGGATATTTTCAAACCGATAGTGACGTATTTTCGGTATGACGTAACTTGCGGTCGAAAAATTAGATTTTCAATCAGCAAGGGACGTATTTCCGGTATATCTCCGGAAACCTAAATTTCCTGTTTCTAAATGCCATAGTCCATAGCGAGGGCGGGTGGCGCCTGAGCCGCAGCAGCCTGCTAGTAAATAAATAAGGGTTTCAAGCACTGTGAGCATCCAGAAAAACTTAAGGGACTTGTATTTAACTAATTGTTTGATATCTGTCTGTTCAGGGGAGATTTTTTCGTCTTCGAGGACGACGCGTTACTGCCAACAGCGAAAAAGAGACAGTGGCAACCGCAGAGCTTTCACTACGACAACGTAATGGCGGCAATGCTCACGCTATTTGCTGTCCAGACTGGCGAGGGCTGGCCGCAAATTCTTCAGCACTCAATGGCAGCTACACACGAGGACAAGGGTCCTATTCATAATTTTCGTATAGAAATGTCCATATTCTACATCGTATACTTCATCGTATTTCCATTCTTCTTCGTCAACATCTTCGTTGCTTTGATCATCATCACGTTTCAAGAGCAAGGCGAGGCGGAACTGCAGGACGGCGAAATTGACAAAAATCAGGTACATTCCGTTATGAGTTTTTCATAACTGGTAAATCGACCGGTAAAATTTACCAGAATGGTTAAATAATATGCCCAATTTTATTCACAGAAATCCTGTATAGACTTCACGTTAGGGGCAAGACCTCTCGAGAGGTACATGCCGAACAAACGAAACAGTGTAAAGTACAAAATTTGGAGGATAGTAGTATCGACGCCATTCGAATACTTCATAATGATACTCATCGTTCTTAACACACTTCTACTCATGATGAAGGTAAGCAGTCTTTAACATATATTACCTATACATCGCCAATAATCAATTAGTAATGTTCTTTTCTTCGAGCCCCTCGTGTAACGAGCTAATAATAATACGCGAGAAAAGAAAGAAAGAAGGAGCAGTATACAAAGGTTCATGTTATCACAGTTAATTCTTAAAATATGTCTCTTCTCGCTCGTTCTTCGTTCTTTACTCGCACAAACCCCTCTTACTTTCCCCAACTTGATACTTGACCCCCCCCCCCCCCCCCCAAACCGACCCCTTTTTTAATTTGTCAACAAACCCCTTTTGAAATTTTTGGCAATTTTAACCAATCGAAAAAGAGTTGTAGCTTCGTTTTTGACCAGCATTCGGATTATAAGATTTTTTCAAAATACAAGGGTCCGCATTCGGGATATAAAAAAACAAGAAAATATCTCTAACATGATTTGATATACTGTGTCTATAATACTATATATAAAAGTTCACTCGTCGTATATGAATAACGGATATGTTTGTACAAGAGATTCGTTGTATTTGCCTGCATATTCACTTGTTCTCTGTATAATACTATTGTGGTCCCAAGGTTTGTCTCTGACCGGTACACACACAAACAGCAATCCCATATTTATACTGTTATATATCCCTAATATCAAAAAGTACCTATTATTTATTATTTTTATCCTCAATTGTATTTCCGAGCTCCTCAAAACTCCTTCATAATAATTTGATCGCGACCTATGAGCATTAAAAAAAATCAAACTGACCCTTCAAAATAGAAAAAAAAGCTTAAATTATCCTAAATTTTGCGCATTTAGTCGCATTTTAATCAAGTGCCTCATTCCATTGTTGCATTGTTCCCTTAGAACGAAACAAAAAATGAAAGGAAACGACAAATTCTATTGCCAAATTTCCTCTTATGGGAAGAAGTAGACGTGCGAACATTTGGAAGCTTTTCTCACTCTTTCGTTTACCGTATTAGATGAACTTTCAGTTATTAGATGCTCTTGCGTCCTTTCTCTCTCTCTCACGCTCTCCCAATTTCTCTCAATCTCTAAATCTCTCAATCTCCCAATCTCTCAATCTCTCAATCTCTCAATCTCTCAATCTCTCAATCTCTCAATCTCTCAATCTCTCAATCTCTCAATCTCTCAATCTCTCAATCTCTCAATCTCTCAATCTCGCAATCTCGCAATCTCTCAATCTCTCAATCTCTCAATCTCTCAATCTCTCAATCTCTCAATCTCTCAATCTCTCAATCTCTCAATCTCTCAATCTCTCAATCTCTCAATCTCTCAATCTCTCAATCTCTCAATCTCTCAATCTCTCAATCTCTCAATCTCTCAATCTCTCAATCTCTCAATCTCTCAATCTCTCAATCTCTCAATCTCTCAATCTCTCAATCTCTCAATCTCTCAATCTCTCCAACTTTCAATCGCTCTATCTGTTTCTCTCAATCTCTCTATCTCTCTCGCGATCGCTCTCTATCTATCTCAATCTCTCTCTCAATCTCTCTCTCAATCTCTCTCTCAATCTCTCTCTCAATCTCTCTCTCAATCTCTCTCTCAATCTCTCTCTCAATCTCTCTCTCAATCTCTCTCTCAATCTCTCTCTCTCAATCTCTCTCTCAATCTCTCTCTCAATCTCTCTCTCAATCTCTCTCTCAATCTCTCTCAATCTCTCTCAATCTCTCTCTCAATCTCTCGCTGAATCTCTCTACCTCTGTTTCTCACCCCCTGAAGTACTATCGGCCTATCACTCTTTCTCATCCGATTGCATGGCTAGCATCGTGTCCTTGTTTCATTGTAGCTCTTCATAAAAATCCTGTAACACAAATGAAAACTAATAGATGTGTCGCACCTCACATTGAGCGTTCAATTCTGCACCTATGCCCGAAAAAAAAACAAAAATTACCCCCAAACTTGGAGACTAATGCACAAAATATTCGTATTTCCGACCTTACTTAGTTAACATAGCGCGCAGTTTTCGGCAAGCGGTAGTAATTTTTTAATTAACTATGAAGAGAATCGGAAAAGAAAACTAATCAGTCCATGTTTGTGCATTATTCTATACAAATTTCATCACGATATTGAAAAAAATTGATCCAATTACACCCGCAGCATCGACGACAATAGTGTCGTGTAATGTATGCTTCGAGGTCGGCTTTGACTTGAGTTGATTGTAAAGAAACGGAAAAAAATTCACACACACATCTACGTTCATTTAAGGAACGTCGCTGACGCTGCCATTAATCGGATGACAATGGCTGTTATAAAATTATATATTTGCTTGCGACAA
Source organism: Stenichneumon culpator (assembly GCA_964017025.1). Taxonomy (NCBI): domain Eukaryota; kingdom Metazoa; phylum Arthropoda; class Insecta; order Hymenoptera; family Ichneumonidae; genus Stenichneumon; species Stenichneumon culpator. The sequence continues at coordinate 8,779,339 of OZ024779.1, read as the reverse complement.
CACACACAGAGAGAACGTTTATCTGTCGAATCTCATGCACACGCACCGCACAAGGTTCATGAGCACACTAGCATGTCCGGTTTACAAACACCTTAAACCCAGTTTCGTGTCATCGAGACAAGCCGTGGACTTTAAAATCCATCCATCTCGCCTCGTGCGGTCATACAACGCGAACCCGTAATTTTTATAGGAGAGAAAAGAAATTACAATCATAGTAACAAGTATTACAATATCCTTGACATTGTTCGCTATCGAAATCTTCCGTCCTTGCTGGGCAAACTTTATCAATCGATAATTGTACAGGTGTTTGTTTTGCGACTATTATCTCGAGCTTTATTGTACAGCACTATACCGTACGAGCCGTACGAGTCCAAGTTTCACGCTCTATAACGAATCGGTAAATCCATGATTTCTTGTCACGCGAAACGCTGGCTACAAACTTATTGTTTCAAGGTTCTCTATATGCACCGCGCTCATTGCGACAGCACGAAACGCGCGAAGCTTCCACGCATTGTAATATGAAAAATAAGTACATATATATACAAAGCCTCACATAACACACGTGCTGCGTGCCGCATGCTGGCTGCTCGCATACAAATACTACGCTACTGATTCCTACATTAAGCAGAAGAAAGGAAAAGTTACAAAAAAAAAAAGAAACGATGACACGAACATTTCTTTGAATGTTACGATCCTATGTTATTGCACGGGGCGTTCGCACGATATACGAAATACAAGAACTTCCTGAAGACGATCTTCCACGAGATCAAAAGTGCCTCGAAATAAAAAAAAATTCGATATATCAACTCCGAAGAAACAGAAGGGCGTATCCGACATTCTTTTACATGTTAAGTGGTGCCGGATACGAGCTTCTGTGTCGCAGCAGTCGATATATATATATATATACATCCTGATTAAAAAAAAATCATTCATTTGTCATTGGAAATAACCCGGCATCGTCTCATTAGACCCCATAGCTCGTTCCTTTTGTGATTTTCATCGAAAATTCCTTACATTGTTCATCAATGATTTAGCGGTAAAAGAATTGCAGTTTTATTGAGTTTCCAGACACCAGCTAGTTATTTTTTTTATCGAGAAAATATCCAAGCGTATCGGTGACGAGGATGCGGCCATGCGGAAATTTTTACAAGAAGAAGAGCAGCCCCTCGTCGCCGATTCGTCGAGGAAAATCCTATAGTTGCTCATAATATTTCCATATATAATTCTCACAGACACTATAGAAAAAACACGATGCGCCAATATCGCCTAAATGCACGCGACTTGTGCATACGGTACAATCGTCATCCATACTATACATACCTTCCACAAATAGAAGACGCTGATAATAATTATAGCAGCTACATAGATCCACACTAGATTGAACCCGTACTCGAACTCCACCTCCCACGTATACATGTACTCGTTAGGCGGAAAAAGTGGTCTCGGAAAAAAAATAATAATCGAAGTCAAGAACTACGAAAAAAGATCGAAGGCACATAATTATTCAAAATCTTAACTACTACACGATGTGACGACATGCCAATTATTTTTTTCCCACTGGCCATTTTTTTTTAAATCCCACTCTCTAATATACAGAAAAAATCTATCTATACTATTGTAGAATCAAAAAGAACGATATATAAACCACACATACGTACACACATAGCCGCACGTAAAACACACATTCCTCGTACGATAGACAGGTACGATGATACAGTATATACACCCGGTAAAGATAACATTAAAGACAAAGACGACGAGTCGAGTCAATTTTTTCCTTGCGATTTGGGTATGCAAAAAAATGAAAAGTAAAATAAAATAAAATAAATCGTGAATAAATCTTATCGTCGACACGTAGGCTTGTATGTCCGTATGTATGTCTGTCTGTCGGCCGTGTGTTTGTCAGTGTGTGCATTGCAGTACCACCAGCAGAGCGAGGTGTACAGGAAAACACTGAAGTACTGTAACATATGCTTCACCGGGATGTTCTCCGTCGAGTGCATTCTCAAGATCGCCGCATTCGGCCCCAAGGTATGCTCCACTTCCCCAAACGACAACAAAAAAATCCCTTTCCGGCAGGGCTCTTAAACGAGCTCAGCTCATCCCAAAGAGAGTTCGGTTATCCGTCGCGTTTCTTCCATTCGTATTAGCGTTGATATTCAAGTTTTTTTGTGATCGAGTTACTTTAAACGAAGTAAAGAGTCTCACGTTCGACCGATTTAAAAATCGGCGAGCCTCGAAACTTATACATTTTCTTAACCTTTATTTTCTTCAATATTAACGTAATTATCTATCAATTTATACTGAATGAGGAAACGTGACAAACCGCTTCTCAAACAGGCTGGTAAGTCTCGCTTATTAGAGAAACACATAGAGCGTTTGCCTAAAGGAATCGCTGCTACACAAAAAATATAAGCTCTATATATATATTCTTCAATTAAATATCTTCGCGACATTATAATGGACATTGACATACTGTTATAGTGAATTTCAAGCTAATTCATGTCCTTCGAGGGACGTGATGCACACACACACACACCCACACACACAATTCGCTGAAGAATTTTCAAATTCGACAGAGATCAGATGGCAAGCTTTCATTACAAAGATTATATTTTTTTCTTCGTTACAAATAATCATCGACAGCGAATCGATTGATTTTTACGAACAAACGAAAAATACCTTAATACACATCTTATACATATCTTATACGCAGACACAAATGACAAATGAAAACGCATTCGATACATTAATCGTTACGAAGAATCGCACACATATTCACATATTATTTTTTAGTTTCTTTATTATTATTATTATATTTTTTATATCTCGCTATATCCAAGATCTGCCCACCTTTCTTTCGCTCTTACAATTTCGTGCTACAATATCTATTTATATCCAATCTCTGCCTATATTTATCACTTCGATTATGATTTCGACTTTGTTATTCGACGAGTATGATCCATACGTTATAAAAAAAGTTATAGAAAAAAAAGAATATTAATAAGAAGAAGAAGATGATGGAGGAAGAAGTACCCCACGAAGTTCCACGCACCCGCATGTTATCCGCCTCTTGCATCCGCACGCATTCACTGCACGTGACATGTTTTTTAATAATCCTCGCATGTGAGAATATAATAATCACTAATGACTGCGTATATGGGCTGACAAATGATGACAATGAATATTTATAATGATGATGATGAACGATTTTTGCGATTACAATCGAAACACGATATCATACGGCGACCTATGAACTGCCGGTTATTTACGTTTCGTTCCCGCATGCTGTTCATCGTATCCAAAATGCATCTTATGATCTCTGACACTCTTGACCCCGTTGCGATGACCGGATTACAAAGAAAAAAATGTATCTAGCATACGTTACAGTTTATAGCGATTAACGCCCGTTTGTCCACTCTGTGATAGATTGGTTAGACTTGCTAGGTTCGCTGGAGGATCGAAATTCCCGAAATTCAACGACGGAATTTTGTTTTCTTTTACCAAGAACTTTGCGATGCACGATTTACCGAGAAAAAGATAAACAATTATTCCTGCTGGTGCGAGAAAGGGCGTTCGTTATAATTCATTGCTACGGTAAATGATAACGCATTGTCCCAGTAAATCGTGTCGTCGTCGAAGAAGATAGATGGGCGAGGATGAAAAAAGAATCTAAATGATCAATGGGTCGATCATAAGGGAGACGAAGAACGCTCCCGGCGGCTCAACCCCCATGTAAATGCACGTGTATTTCTTTTCTATATTTATATCGGTACGAGAATATAAATGTAGAAGGGATGCATAGAGGGGAAAAAAAAGAAAAAAAAGAGGCTCGTAACATCGAAGGGTTGAGGATTACGGGCGTTTTAAAACTGACGATCGAATACAACAGGCAACAGACAAATGGTTTGGCCTATGCTACGTCTCTGTTGGGTGTATTTTGTAGTATCACGAGGCGCCGCCAGTTCTATTGGACAGCTTGACCTTCGTGAACATGGTCGTCACCCTACTTTTCTTCATTGAGTGCATCCTTAAAGTCATCGCCTTCGGATGCAAGGTACAAAAAAGCCTTTACTCACTAACTCCACTCTATCTCACACGTAAATAACGTCACTTGGATTTCGTCGAACGGTCAACGGATTTAAAAAAATCAGTAAAAATAAGAGTAAAGATTCGCGAAGCGATGGAACTGCAAAAAAAAAGACTTCAAATATTTAATCACAACGAGAAACAATTGTTTCTTGCAAAGTGCAAAAATATCTTGGAGGTGTGCAACCAGTCAACGGAGATGCTTTGGTAGCAGCCTGAAATTCGGGGAAAGGGTCGAATCTCATTGCATTCACATATCTATTGGCTTTTATTCATAGCGGGTATAAACTCGATTACATTTGTAAGAAAAACTTATTTTTAAAAATATTATTAAAGTAGAGGCTTCGAGAAATTCTAATCGTATCTATCTCCCGCTGTCTCACATTGTTTACTACTACTTGCCACTATATATGTATAGAATATATATATATAAGATTTATTATATACATATATATATACATATATATCACGGAGTATCTGATCGAAAACCCCGGAAATCGAGAAGAACTCTTTCTACTAGCTGCTTGCAATGACTGGCATGTTCCTGTAGATATTTAGTAGAGTGATCCCGTCACTTTTAAAACAACACAGTCGATCATCGATTACGACATTACGAACCGAACTAATTGTTATATTTCATTAATAATCTATACGCATCGGCAAATATTTATGTATATCGCTATTGGGACACAACAAGTTAGGATAGCACAAAAAAATTGCTACACATTGACGTCGCGCTCACAAATTATATACTGTGACAATTCATTATTATTATTATTATTGTTATTATTATTATTATTAGATATAATATTGACAATAACCTCCATATTGTTGCTACATGTTTTACATGGCATTTAATAATCGCGCACCCATCTTATTGAAAACACAAACACACACATACATATATTTACACAGGCACACACAAACGCACGCGCGTATCGGCATTAGGTCTTGGCGACCGTGCCGTATGCGTTTTTTCCGATATGCAAAATATACTTTTATATAGAGGTAGAGTGCATACTTTTATACCCGAGCTATTCTGAATGCAACTAGAGGAATTGTTTCGCAAAACTTGACGAAAGAAAAAAAGAGAAAGAGTTTCACAAATCTGAGTTCGTATATCTTCAATTTAATACGTGAAGCTACGACGTTTATTATTTACTTGAGTTGAGGCATCCGCGGAATTTGTTAAAAAGTTTACTAACAGCCTTCAGGATAGCTCCAACCTCGCCAGCGAGCTGTTTTTTATTAATCACCATTATTCCGCTCGGGCAGAACTTCTTCAAGGATCCTTGGAACACATTCGACTTCATCACGGTCATCGGTAGCATCGTGGACGCTCTAGTTGTCGAATTCGGGGTACGTGGATCGCCGCTCACACATTTTCATTTTTTTGTTAATAATTATTATATCTAGATCCTATTGTTCTGACAACAGGTGAAAAATATATTGAAAATATATTTTTCCTAACGCATCCACGTAATATTCTGCTTTCTATTCCTGGGAAGTCAGCGCAGGAAGGCACTTATCCGCATCGCGTGCGAGAAAAATGTAGTATTTAAAAAAATGTCAGCATGTGTAAAAACGCAATATGGTATTTTTTCTCGCAATAGTACTACATAGTGCATTTTTCTCACCCACTTCCCAAAAATAAAAAGCGTGATTTTCGTGAATTTGTTAGGAAAAATTATATGAATGGCAGGGGCGTAGAAAGGAGAATCCTAACGCATGTGAATGCCGCATTTTCAAACTTGTCATGAACTCCCTTCAGACGCCCTTGCCATACAAATAAGTATTGTAGAAAAAATGAATTGTTCTATTTATAGCTTCGTTCATGCATCGTGCGTACTCTGCAGCAAATGCAAGACGCGTCAATCGCGATGGTAACACGATGCACGCTCGAAGCCCATACTGATCAACGAGATGAAATTATCACTTTGTTTGTTTAAGTGTAATTTTCTTTGTCCCCTACAGGAGAACTTCATCAACGTTGGCTTCCTCAGGCTATTTCGTGCCGCCAGACTGATTAAACTTCTCAGGCAGGGCTACACTATACGAATCCTACTATGGACCTTCGTCCAATCGTTCAAGGTAAAAAAATGATTTCGACGCAGAACTCATCATTATTATTTTTATTTCTTGCAAAAAAAAAAAAAAATTGGATTGTTTCAGGCGCTACCTTACGTCTGTCTACTCATAGCCATGCTGTTTTTCATCTACGCTATCATCGGGATGCAGGTACGATTTCGTCGACAATACAACAAAAAACCATTCATCTTATGAAAGAAACGAAAAAAAGCCCCTCGATGCCCGCGTAATTTACGACGCGTATGGAATTCACGGCCAAACGCCAAGAAGATATTTGCATTTGGTGAAATTATTGGCAGGTTTTCGGAAATATAGGAAACGATTCGGCAACGGCGATCGAACGTCACAACAACTTTCAGTCCTTCTTTCCCGCGATTATGTTACTTTTTCGGTGAGAATAATGAAATAGAAATGTCGAAAGATACGTAGGGATTTGGGGCGCAGATTGTAAACGTAAGCTAGAATTTGATTGGTATAGTGGAAGAAAAAAGAAACCTTGTAGAAGTATTGCCGAGAAACGCGTTCCTGTATTTATTTTATCTCGTCCGATTCCCCCATTTATAAATGTCTCCTGTGCTTCCTGTAACTAACGCTATTGGCTTTTGCCCTCGGACTTCGACTTTTACTCCCAAGGTTTTTGGTAACATCAGACTCGATCCGGAAACGTCGATCTACGAGCACAACAATTTCCAGAGCTTCATTCAAGGTCTGATGTTACTATTTCGGTGAGTATTGTTTTCAAATTTTATCGTAGAATGAACGTTCTATATAATCGCGCTTTGCCTCAGTTTTGTTTATTGTCGTATAAAGCTCGAACCATTCTATTTCAATTGAAGTGGAAATTTCTTTTTTTTAACGTATCAAATTATTTTTGCAGATGTGCAACGGGCGAAGCATGGCCAAGTATAATGTTATCCTGCATAAAGGGCCGAGACTGCGACGCCAAAGTGAAAAAACAAGAGCCCGAGGGGTGCGGTTCAAACCTCGCTTATGCTTACTTCGTATCGTTCATCTTCTTCTGCTCGTTTCTCATGCTGAATCTGTTCGTCGCCGTAATCATGGACAACTTCGACTACCTCACCCGTGACTCTTCGATTTTGGGTGCTCACCATCTCGACGAGTTCGTTAGAATATGGGCCGAGTACGATCCAAATGCAACGGGAAAAATTCATTTCACCGAAATGTACGATATGCTGAAGAACATGGAACCACCGTTGGGTTTTGGTAACAAGTGTCCGAATCGACTAGCCTACAAGAAACTCATCAGAATGAACATGCCAGTCGACGAAGATGGCAAAGTCAACTTTACAACGACACTATTTGCCTTGATTAGAGAGAATCTTAGCATCAAAATGAGAGTCGGTAAGTTAATCATTAGTTTCACTAGTAGTTTGACCATGTATCATGTATACACTGTGAGAAGGATGTAAAAAAAAACTACCGGTAATCTAAGAAAAAATACCATAGCTCATGTTAGTACGCAACTAGGGCAGAAAGTTCTAAATTTTCCAAGTATTTTTACCATAATATCTACGAAAAATTCTTATAAATCCGGTACTTCCTGTGATAAGTGGCGCTCTAGTTCCCTACTACTATGTGCTATGGTAATATCTCCCAAGCGATATATTCATATTTTCTAGATTCTTCTCTCAGTGTATTCGACGTTAAAAAACCTGTTGATAAAATGAATGTCTAATTTTATTTCCATGTAAAATTGTATAGCCGAGGAGATGGACCAAGCAGACGACGAGTTGCGGGACACCGTTAGAAACATTTGGCCTCTGCAAGCGAAAAAGATGCTGGACCTTTTGATACCTAGGAAACATGGTAAGCTATCTTTGTAGCCAATAGATAAAAAATGATATTAAAAGATTGTACGAGTCACCGATGGCTCGGTAAATTGATTTGAACTTTTGTACGTAGACGTCGAAGCAACACACAATAATTAAAATACTTCAATGAGCAAGTGTGAAATGAATCTCAATCTTGATGTAATTAGTGGAATTTAATGTTTTGTTTATTTATTTGTTACAGAATTAGGCAAAGACAAACTCAGCGTTGGTAAGATATATGCCTGCCTGCTGATCCTCGAGAATTGGAAGACAACGAGGTTCGGACAGATTCAGGCCGGCACACAGGTGAGTTTTAACCGAAAGAACATTGTCGCATTGTCGTGTAACCCCGCGTGACATATACCGCGCGAGTCACTTATGATATAGTTCCTATCGCGGATACCATTCCGTTGACACGGTCCCTCGGCGTATATTCGATCACGCGAGCCTATTTTCGTCGCAACTCTTGCACGCTTTTTTTCTCAATTCTCTCGATACCGCTCAATCTATCCATTCCAATTGTTCGGCGTAGCCTACAAACTATCTGATGGCGTGTGAGAGAGGTGCTCGAGGAAAACGAGGCCGCGTTGATCATAGCCGAAAATTAAGTTCGAATGGATGTTTGTCGTTCGCTTCTTCGTGGTAGGAATTGACGGCCGATGCGAGGACCAATTGAACTTAGCGATTCCGAAAAAAATATCCCAGTAGTTTATTAGTAACCCGCTGGGAACGATCGTTTCGCTTCTGACGATAAGGTCACGGTTATTCATTTTTTACTCTTGTTATGGAAATATCTATTAAAATAAATTTGTTTCGTCGGAAGGGAAGCGTTGTGTTCCCGATGTCCCGGCCCTCAGACGTTTATATCCTTATGGATACGCTGGAGCGATGAAAACGCAATCTTCACCATTTCATTAAAAAGAATGTACCCTTTTAAATGTATGTAACTGGCCTTAGGCCTTGTAACGTCGCTCCACTGTACCCTAACGTGCTCATGTAGTGCTGACGATTCTCGAAAATTCACTCGTACACCGTGTTCTCGTGGCAGATTTTTTTTTCGAATCATTCGATGTGTGACCCTGAGAATCCCGAACCAAAAAAAAAATGCAAATTGAAATTTCGTGCAACCGATCAGTGTAGATTGAGCCCAACCCTCCATCTTCGAATTAGACTATCGAAGATGAAAGAAAATAACACGAAGGTTTATGATAGATAATTGGAGATCGTGACAAAAAATAAGAGCGATTAATTGAATATACTTTCGGACATATATATCTAGTAGATAGGTAGGGATATGTGAGTTTTGAATGATATTTATCGAAACTAGGACATACAAAATAGAAAAAACGATTGAGTGTTGGGTGTTGCCCTTTAATATTAGATCTATTAATGATACTATAGCCGGAGTGATATTAACGACGAGACCCTTTTCAGAAATCCCGAGATTTAGTAATACGACTCAGTAATAGAATATAGAAAGATCTATTAGGTAATAGACGAATTCACGTAATCGCATACTACGACTTTATCAAAAAAGAAACCCACTTACATACTTATACGAAAGCAAAAAAAAACCGAAAGGATCTCTACGCAGCCCTACATTAATCATCTCTTTATATATTTTTTTCTTTATTTTCCAGAACGATAACGATCTTATCGATAACGATAATGCCGGGCAAAGTCCTGCAGCCCAGGCGGTAGTAATTACTTTTTTCTCTCTTTCTCAAAACCCTTTCTTAAACCCCGTTTTGTCGATCATATAATTTTTTTCTTTCTTTACTATTACTAATATATCTTTATTTACCCACTCTCTAACACTGTATTTATTCGCACCCCTTTTTTTACGTATTCATTCGATACATCTATACTGTGATCACAACTTTTTTTTCTATACACGTTTTTGTTTCCTCTCTTCAGTACTCTTCGTCATTACATTCATCATAATTCACAAGCGATCCGAGTTCACGCAATGCTGGCCTTTCGACGAACGCTCTAGTCGCTCCTTATAAATTAGTAGGGGAAGAAATGTCGTAGTGTCGTCGTCGAAACGGCAACATAGCGCTGTCATCCTATACGACCACACAATCCAATATTATTTGGGAAATTCCCTAGGCACCTGTAAATCATTCGAGTATATCCACCTAATAGAGGAATTTATCAGGTTTTAAAATAGACAAATAGACACTTAATGTTAGTTTAGTGAGAGATCTGACAGCACCGAGTTTTGAAGTATTGACGGATGTCTAAATCAAGTACTACGTTATCGTATTAAAATCATTGCTTATTTTTCATCGGATCAATCTTGTTGAAATAAATTTTTAAACAAAAGGAAAGACAAAACTCAGTGTCGCCGTTCTCGAAGCAGAACCCTCTCCAATAGCACTCCCAGATGCGAATAGAAAAAAAAACGAAATACATTTAAAAAAAGGGTGACCAAACTTCCGACAATTCTATACATCGCGATTGTCTTTTCGCCGCGTATAAAATTGTAACAAGGACGTTTAAACCATCCCGTATCGATGTAACATGAGAGTATTAAATTGCGTTGAGGCCCGAAGTGGGGCGTGCAAATAGTACGCTCGTTTGGCTCCCTTGCGTCAACGCGCTGTAGCTGTGTAAGTAACGAAAATTATATGTAGCCAGAAGAAAGTCTCTGTAGATTTCCTACGAGTCAGAAAAAAAACAAAGCTACATAGATCGCCTTTTGCCTCGAGAATTTTTTTATTACTTCTTTTTTTTCTTCGCTAGAATTGTCACACTTTTCAAAACTATCCTGAACGACGTAGCTCGTTGATAATAGACGATCTTAGATCGAATCTAGACAATTTTTTTTAATTCTCGAAAGTATCTATAAATATACGTATATATGTGTGTGGAACGCGCATTTGAGATTTTCTTTTTCATAATGCGAATCTAAACGCTGAAACTTACTATCAACGAATCGCCTTACATTTTTTCACGTATCAAGAAACGTGGTAGAAAAGAAAAACAGGTAGAGGATTGTATTTACTAGACGACTTTTTAATTTTTTTTCAACTAATAGATGTAGAAATTGTCTCGCTTTAAAAATGTTCCTATCTATACTATCTGCTCGGCTCTTAACCCGTATGCTCCTTAATTCATCTGTTTCTGTCGTTGGCTATATTCGAGATGAATTCCAAGTACATTCAAGATGCATGATCTACGTCGATTTACCCGCTTCCCGGTTTTTCTTCATGCACACGTTTCAGTCATTCGCTGCAGTCGCGATACATTCCAGAGACAAATTAAAGAATGTCTCCCTAACGGTACTACCGGTTTGACAAACTCCTATTTAAACGAGAATTGAAAATCGAGATTTTCAAACCGGAAGTGACGTCATGGAGAAAACGTCACGTCCAGTTTCAAAATTCAGTTTTCATGCCGGATGTGACGTATCTCCGGTATGACGTCACTTCCGGTAGAAAAATGAGATTTTCGAACCGGAAGTGAGCTTACAGAGCACATTTTTTATTTTTCTTGAGAGTATATTTCGAATGCAGCCAATGACAGAAACGTGTAAATCAAACAACACAGAAAAATGGGTAGAAGAACGCGTATAATATGTCTCAAATGTATTTGTAATTAATCTCGAATGTAGCCAGCGAAAAAAGCGAATAAATTAAGGAACACACGGAAGGAACACACTTTCACGATTGTCCTTCTCTACACAAACTTTTTTAAATCACTGAAAAATATAGCTATACATATTTATATTCGTTACAATATATATCTCACTCACAATAATTCAGTACCGCTGGTTATTGCAGTTGTTGAAAAAAAAACGAGTTTTCGTTCCGTTAGCTTGGATATATACGAAATGTAAACTCGACGCCAATTGGCAGTCTCGAACGATCCGAGAATTATATAATACTATAATTATATATCCGATATTACCACCGATATACGAAATCACCAAAACCCACTCTCTCACAACCCTTAGGCATGTTTGTTTGATCCGTCCAAATGTAAATATAAGTTTCCCCTGTAATGTGTCATAACAGGAACGATTGTTACGTGATGCAGCAGCTCGTTTGTCGGCTGTATTTGTGACCGTTGTTCAATAGGCTTGTATTTAACGATTCGTATGTTTGTTCTCCGCTAGACTTGGATGTTGCCTCGAATTTCATTCGACAGCAATCACCTGCGTATTTTATGATAGAGCTCAAAAGTCATCAAATCTCTTATTTCCGGTTGCATGAAAAATTTAAAGTCTACGTAAAAAAATAGAGGAAGAAAAATTGATCCGGAGATTTGATTACTGACTGGTGCATGCTTATTAAAAAATTGCATTCGTATGCAGATTAATCATTCGTCATAATTAAATTGTGGCTCGTCCTTCAAGCATATAAATCACTATTAAATTCGACGAAGTACGAACTCGCCACTTAAATTGAATTTAAAAAAACCGTAAATTTTGCAAATAAACAAACATATACAGGCTTTATTACGTAAAAAAAGAACAATCACAAGGCGATCGTTCGAGTGACGCTTAAACAATATTGAAAGCATCGAATTCGCGGGTTAAATTGTCCTGTTAAATATCTATAACACCTGCGAATTCGTGCATGATAAAAGTTTGTTATTTTTTACTTCAATCTTCTTCAATATGACACTATGCACCATACAATCACGACACTTTTATCTTGGCATGGTTTAACAACAAACTTATCACAACAAAAAAATTAATAATAATGACTTTTCGTGAATGCGTCTCTTTCTCAAAGCTCGCTCTCCACACTTTGATTCACATTGCTCACGGTATCGATAATTACTAAAATGTATAAATATATAATGAATTTAACATATATATATATGTGTGTATATTGAAGCCTCTATACCGCACCGATCTCGCACCTTTTTATTATCTATCAATAACACATCGGGTAAAGGGTGACGAGTTTTAAAGGTGAGAAAGAGACTGTACAGAGGAAGAGATGATCCGGGTCGGACACGATAAAAGAGCCTGTATGTGCCTGTGCATACATAGTGGAAAACTAAAAAAAAAAGAAAGCAAACGTAACGCCAGAGCTGAAAATATGTAGAGAAAAAAAAAAAAAAAAGAAACTCGAATATCAGCGAGTCTGACACGGATTTCACACGTTCGAAACAGCGTTCGACCTTCTTCGGATGCCTGCTGGACATGGCGGAGGCGAATCACACGGGTGGAAAAAATCACCACGGGACCGGTAGCAGGACAAACAGTCTTGAGCCACCGGGTGCTCACGACGCAAAGTCGGATCATCATCACCGAGGCTCGAGGGACGAGGAAGAAGGTGCCATTGGGGCTCTTGCCGCCGCCGAGCACAGACGCCAGCGTAGCATCAGGTCTGTCAGATCATTCGTTAAAACACAACAAAAATCCCATTGGCTCGGATTTAAAAAAATGTACCACCTCCGAGAAAAAAAAGCTTCTAAGTACATTGGATCAATGTTTCGGAACATTTTTGATGACTTTTTTAAGTAAAAAAAATATATATATATTTTACTGACGTGAATTTTAATTATGTTACAGAAACAAAAAGGTGAACTGGAAGATGTCCCACCAGTACGATAAACTAGGGAGCAGCGGAGAGAGTAGCCAGGGAGGGGGTGGGTCTGGGGTTGTAGTTAACGGCGAGGAACGCGCCCCCGAGCTAGAGCCATTGCTGGCAGAGTCCTCCCAGGACTACCACCGCCATCATCACCAATACTACGATAACGAAAATGATCAATACCATCAACACCACTACCACCGTCATCTTCACCGACCACCCTCGTACTATCAACACCAGAACACCTACGCACCTCGCTCCTCAATCCGTTACCTCAAGGTGTCGGCTCGGTCCAAAATCTAAACAATCATCTTATATTGGCAGCTCGTTCAAGGGCCCCCAATATATCTTCTATCTCGATATATATCATTAATTTATTTGTTCAAATTTTTTTTGTCACTTCTGGCGTCCGCCATTGAGTTATATTATTGATCAAACGCAAGCTCGATATCAATATCGCATTATCGACCTCCTTAAACCGTACACAAAGCGTGTTTAGAAAAAAAGAAAATTCAACAACTATTCTTTAGAGATAGCAATTTTTCATAAACGTACAGAGCGGAGCAATAACTCGTCATCGACGCTAAAACATTATTTGTTGCAGATTGATGAGAAAAAAAATACCTCAGACTTCTATGACAAATAACGAGAATGAGAGTTACAACACTGAACTGTACAGTCTAAAATCTCAATCCAACTAGATCGCTGTTTTTTAATTTATAGAAAGAGCTGACCTTAGTATAGGTTTTCTACCACCAACCTCCTTACACAAAATAGAGACCGTTTCCTAGTTAGAAAAAACAGAACTTGTTAGAACTGACACGTATAAGTTTCGAAGCCATCCTTTTCCACACTATACCGTAGAACACACTATAGTAAATAATAGCCCAGGTACTTCGGACTTTGTGAAAATTAAGTCTGAATACACACAATTCGTTACACTATATACTAGCCCTTTACATTCGGGGAATAACTTAGATCGATGATTTCATCGACTGTCTTTTAGGAAAGTGTAAATGTTTTTTTTATAGAGAATACCACCCTTCCCTAGCTGCTTTCGACCTCGATAAACGAGTCTTAGAGTACGGACGTAATCGTAAATCGTGTTACTCATCTCGTACCACGTTATTTATATATCGAAAAGAAACAAAAAAGATATAATAAATATTGTATCGTCTGTACGTTTGGTAAGTACAGGGTACCTGGATGGTAGTCTCATCGAGGTAGTCACCATCTTTATATGTGAAATTTTAAGACACACAATGTCACATATCCACGTTAGATGCGGCCAAAGACTGCAGATTTTTTATTTGTCGAAAGATGCATGTGCATGCGGTACATCTTACTTGCATGACCTTGACTAATTCTGCTCCATTGTTAACGGTATCATTTTTTTCATATTCATGTCTATTGAGCTCTCTTACTTCGACACATTTTTCTGAGTAAATTTAATCACACACGCTGCGTGGACTTTTAGCGTGTTTCAAACGAACCTTCATCAATGTCTGCTTATCCGTTCATAAACTTTGAGATCTTCGTTGAACGATAAAAAAAAATAACAATAATAAAAACGTAGAGACAAAAATTGAATGGTGAATTCGGAACACGCTATCCATTTGTATATTTTTAACGGAGGCAAAAGGCGTCCTTGATAATTACGCGAGAGAGATGCGCTGACTTTTGTTACTTACCATGATGCTATGAATCAGCGAGAAAAGTGCGAGGACGCAAAGAAATATTCTAAGAGCAAGGAAGCATCGATATGCCAGGTTTTCAGAGTCATCCCAAATTTTTGCGAAAGCGAACAATTTGCTAAATGTATTTCCTTGTTTAGATGGACCTACAGGAGGTCGTAGTTAGTGATTCGCGAGCCGGGAGCTTCGAGAGTCTCACACATCCCGGTGAGAGGCTTCATCCTCATCATCCGCCGGCACATCCTCAGAGACATCGTTCACGTTCACCGAGTTTAAGGTATGACTTGAGATTTGCTCGTCCGACGATATCTTCGGAGATATCATTGGTCTCCTTTAATTAGCTCGACTTTCAATGAACATTAGAAATTCTTTCATCTACAATCCTGTAATTCGTTTCAGCAGACACTCGCCCGTAATGCACAGATCACCATCGCCGACGAGGAGGCACAGGTTCGATCATCATTCACAACACAATTACCCAGACGGACCAGGTTTCAGCGACACAGTGAGCAACGTCGTGGAAATCCAGAGGCACACGTATCATCCCCATTCGTCGCAGTACAATCATCGACATCGACGGGGTAAAACAAATTATGATGAATACAAGATCATTTTCATCCGGCCTCCGCTGCAGATCGTGTATGCCCCACTTGCAAAGAACAATCGTATCGATAACTGTATTCGTATCTGTGAGGCGATTAACGAGCTTGCGGGACAAATACGATTTGCAGCCCGGGCAAGCTCAATGAATGTGCTATAAATGGTTTCTTCGCGAGAGGCAAAAAAAAAAGCAAAAATCGAGCTCCATGTGACTTGATGTAATACGTTTCTTCATTCTGTTGTGTTATGCGCTACACAGACTATTACGACCACTGCGACTATTACGACGATGGTAATTCTTTTCACGAAACGTTTGATCCCCTCATCCAAAGCAGATTAACAATAATTCGTTTGGCTTTCACTATACTGTATTGTTCCTTTTCCTCTGAATACACTACAGTACACTACTATTGGACCCTGTACATATATTTTCCGACGTTATAGTCCATTGGGTTTTCTACACGATTGATTGAGCAACGTATACCGATAACTTTGTCAGATTGCCAGAAGATAGCTTGATTTTTTGCCAGATCAATGATATATAGATTTTTCTTACATGCAGTGTGAAACAAGGCTCAACTTCGGATAATTCCATAAATGACTTTCCCATCTGGACTTTGACGACGTTTCGCGTATACATTCCCAGACAAACGTGAGATTCGTTTCGAATTTAGAATACCTCCCAGTGGCATAAAAATATGACGAAAATCAACGATCAGTGAGGTTTATGTCGTTTCAGGAGGTACCGAAGTTCTGACCGAATCAAACTTTTGGTCGGTAATGGTATACGTGAAGTGTCATTAAGAACTCGATCGAATATTTGTTGCACGTGACAGAAGCATGAGCTTCTCAATCGTACACCGTCATAGTATCACTGACACAATTATTGCTAATATATAATAATAGTACACTTTTTTCCGCCGTCGTAGAGTTGTCGCTAATCGCGAGAGTCCCGCGGCTTCATAGCTGATGCTCGATGCACGTACTCTGCTTGTATACAATATTTATCGAAAGCAACAAGTCGCCTGTAGAATGCTACACATTAGTGCATGTAGACTCGAGTATATCGCTAAATCAAAATCATCCTTAAAAAAAAAAACAATTAAAAAAATACCCGAATTAATTCGATTAATAATAAAATTTTTTAAAGTATAAATAACTGAACGTATATATTTATTTAACATTAGCACAGATGCACTGATACTGTTATAGTCGATTTAACGTACTGTAGCACTTGACTCTTTAACGATCAAAAAGGAGATATCTTTTCACGATTTCGCACATTTCTACTCATCACTCTCACGTTTCCATCGTTAATCTATTATATCAATGAAGAAAAAAAGGAAAAGCCCTTCGCAGTAATCGTTAAAGGGTTAACAGACGCAGGAGGTCTTTGTAAGTATCGATTTAACAATGATGTTTTTTTTGGCGTTTCGTCAGGTCCATGGAGCGCGTCGACATCGCCAGCGAGATCGCCCAGTCCGGTTCACAGAATGGAGCACGGTCGTCACTATGGGACGACGAGTTTGGAGCAACGTTCCCGTAGTCCGAGTCCAATCGGCGGTAGACAACCGTCGCATCCTCATCATCATCATCATCATCCGCATCAGCACAGTTATCCGGTGTTGGTGACTCGCAGGGGCCGGGGTCGAAGGTTACCACCGACGCCGAACAAACCGTCGACCCTGCAGCTCAAGCCGGCGAACATAAACTTTCCAAAGTTGAACGCATCGCCGACCCACGGTCCTCACATGGCGCAGCATGTGGCACCGGCGGCGCCAATCGCGACGACGGGCCACGTGCCGACTATGTCGGCCGGCCACTGTCCGCTCAGCTTCGAGCAGGCAGTGGCGATGGGTCGAGGTGGTCGTCTACTGCCAAGTCCAGTGCCGAACGGTTACAAGCCACAACCGTCGTCCCAACAACCTAAGCAAAGGACACCAAGATCCAGGCACTCGGACAGCGACGAGGATGACTGGTGCTAGCCAAAGTGGGACCCTGGACGGTGGTCCGGTGAAGTGGACGCTTCGAGGGGCCTCTCGGCTTGTGCGTAAAAAAAAAAAATAAAAATAACGCGGTTGTCGGCACTCGCGTGAATAAATGGAAAAGGGCTTATTAAAAAAATGGAGAGAAAAGTAATAATTGAAGCGAAGGAAATGGGTAAGGTTACCGTAGCGTACCGAGTGTACAGCTGGACACTGTCGGCGACACTCGGACGATCAACACGGCCCGTCGAACGCGACGACCGGAAGGGGTCAGCGAGAAATTAAACTATGTTAATGTACCCGAAGATCTCTCGGAACAATCCTGCGGTAGCAGGAGAACAAAGTATATTAAAAAAATAAAGCAAGACAAACATCTACGCGAAGAAAGAATATTATACAGTAAAAAAACAAAACTATACGTACAATACGTATAAATATATATCTGTAAATGTGTAAATGAGAGATGACAGAGGGAATGAACCCGCGGTCATAATGGTCCGATGATGAAAAAACGATAATTATCCGCGTACGATGAGAAACGAATTCTCTAAATTAAATTTGAGAAAACGCGGCCGTGTGTGCACGGGGGTGGGCGATCGAGAAAATTCTCTCGGCATTCGGTAGATGAGAGCCCCTTTTGTCCCGACTGCGCGACTAACGGAAGGGACAACGTGGAGATTCACTTTTTATACGATTTTCTCGCGCGATCACCGCAAAACCGCTTGAGCTACGCATATCCCCCGCACGTCGAGAGAAATTTTTCGTTCCGAGCGCGCTTCGATAACACTGTAGGCGAATTTTATTGGCGATCCGTCGAAGTGCGCTACGCGTCCCATCGAATATCTTCAATTTTCGAGGCCACCTCCCCCCTCCCCCTCCCCCCGCTCCTCCCGCGCGAAACTACGGGGATAAGCCAACGAGGACGGCGACGAGTTCTCGTTATCGCGATAATACTTAATCGTCTCGATGGTCAACGAGTTTCTATTATCGAAGTGTCGTGTCCAACGAGGATGAAAAAAATGAACCGGAAGCTAAAGCCGCGAAAGTGCTTGAATAATAAAACAAAACAGAAAAAATATACAAAGACGAGAAATTTAATGGAACGAAATGAAAAAGTATATATATATATATATATATATATGAAAGACTCTAATACAATTTTCCATAGGTTACTCTCCCGGCTCAGCTCAGGCTTCGCATGAGCCCCGTATAGCTAAATATTCGTTATTGGGACTGAGAATTTTAAGGGGGCGAGTGTGAGGTCGGTTGCAGGGTCGGCGGCAATCGCGCGCGAAGAGTCCGGCGCGCGCGAAGCGGCGGCCGAGTCTTCCCGTGCCGTTCCCACCCGTAGATATCACTCTCGTGTTTTCACTACACTTTAATTACATTACCTAGAAGTCCGTAGTGTATAAAAACAAATAAATAAATAAAAATTAAAACAAAACAAAAAAAGCAAAAAAAATATTGATTGAAGGAAATATTTAATTCGCGAACGGTCGAGCGTACGTATTATTATTACAATATGTGAGTGTGAATCGAGCGATAGACAGAGAGAAAGAGTAAGAAAGCGGTTACGACTGAGGCCAACCAAAGATGATGCGTTCAGTTGTGGATGAAGAGAAGATATGAACAAAAAAAAGTATATAAATAGAGAAACAGGGTCTGGGGGCGGGGGTGAGTCGAAATAATCGCAATGTCGATCGACCTGATAGAATCGAAACACACACACACAGACACACACACACACACACTAGTCTGTGCTCTTTGAGTACTCATGCCAAATATGAGATCCGTGAATCGCGCGCGGAAAAAAAGCTAACAGGCCGACGAATGTAAGAAAGAGTGGCAAGGAGAACAAAAAAAAATGTAGATAAAGCAAATACTACCATGAAAAAAAATGAAATCAGCTACGGCGATTGAAAAGTGTACACCCAGATTGGTTGATTGAGTATCTCAGAGCAGCCGTCGCCGAGAAGGGTATAATCGGTATTCCGACGAGACCTGCGTCGATCCCCAATGATATAAAACACATTAACGACCATGTTAACGTTTACGATCCATACGCAAACATAAATGACGACAAAAAAAACAAGATAACAACAACAGAGCCAACACCCCAATATCGCATCAGCAACAAACACTTAAACATATTAATGAAAGTCGACAGATCATTTATTTCTTGAGATAACGAATGTAAAAGCCAGTCGAATCGCGTGGATGTCTCGCTGCTCATGGTGCCAAGTGTTAAAAAAACAAAACAAAACAAAACAAAAAACAACAAGTTTCAAAAATACTAAAAGGACCACAGTGTCGGTGTGACGGATAAATATAACCGGTGAGCGATCGTTACAGGGCAAAATTAATAATAATACTTGAAAAAAAAAAAAAAATGACGATAGAATATCCGAGCGAAGCGCAGCGACGAGGGAGGATAGACACGCGCGCATTCTTATACCACGATTCTCCGCACTTGTAACATATTTGCATGTAAAATTACTACTACCTCTGCTAAATACTGTTACTATAATAACTAACAACTACTACTCTCTACCACCAACTACTAAACTACCGATCGCTAAAGAAAGCAAAAAAAAAACAAAAAACGAAAAAAAAACTATTATTATCACAAACAACTACTACTACCTATTTACTTACTATTACTAAAAACTACTGCTACTACTACTACCGCAACTAACTACTACTTATTACAACCACCGTCTAACTACGCGTGAAACACGATGATAAAGAGATCTAGAGAAAGAGAGGGAGAGAAATAAAGAAATAGAGGAAGAAAGGGGGAGGAAGAGATAGAGAGAAAGTAAATGTGTGACAATTGATGAATCAAATGAATGAAATGAATAATTTGAAACAATCGATGATACAGAGAGAGTTCGCGCGAGCGCACGTGCGCGCTTAAATCCAACCAGGATAATTAACACGTTTACATACTGCCAATCGTACGGGGCGTTTATTAGGAGAAAAATAAAATCACAAACGACCCGAGTATAAATGTCCTGCGTACAGCATATAACGTATATCTACGAGTAGATAGATGTATGTATGTACGGCGACTACAAATGCAACAACAACCAACCAACCTACAAAGAAACTACACAAAACGAGATTAGTTTTCAATACTTCGTGCTTGCGTGGAGCCAGATATGTGTGAATTGCAAAAAAAAATCATGTTCGTACTTATCGAAGCGAGGATAAGAAAAAATTAATAAAAGAGAATCACGATTAATCGACTAATTAAGTAAGTAGTAATCAAAGAGTGGCGAGGGTAGGGCAAAACGGTAATCGCGTATGGGTGGATCTTCGGGAGAATGAAGAAAAAAAAATGCGCTCGAGTAAATCTCGCCGACTGGCCCACCGTACAGATTCCCGTGAAGTTTAATCAGAATCGCGTGGTTTCTTCCCTTAAGTGCTTTACAAACTCAATCGTATTTCGTATGAATCGCAATTAAAGTCGCATGAAGGTATAAATAAAAAATTTTAAAAAAATTTAAAACGAGACAAAAATATGCAGCGTAAAAAAAATGTTATAAGTATCTCTCGTTCGTATTCCTCGATATAGTCGTAGCGCGACTGATACACCGACGCGTAGTGAGAGGCATGAGAAATAAAAAGGAAGAAAAAAATTAATAATAAAAAGGCGTGTGTCAGTTGGATATAATCGCGAGGGCGAGTTCGAGCGCCCCTTCTATATGAAACCGCGAAAGGGTTGCCCGCGAACTTAGCGTTCGAGGTCAAAATATTATTAAAATGTTTTTCTGTGATAAATCTAAACAAATCTTAGTAACCTTGATCGCGAATTATCGTAACACGATCGGTAATATACGCGACTGTGCGATTCCCCGCGTGCCCTGATGTGTTTGTAACGAATACTGAAATATACTTTAATAAAAATAAAGTATATGAAAAAAGGAATCATTACAATTCGAACGAGAGCTTGCGTATAAATTTTAGAGGCCGGCATGAATGTGAAATTAGATTGCGAGACTTATTGTAAAGTAGAGAAACGGAGAGCGAGACCGGATAATGCGGGAGTGAAAGATATAACGACGAACCCCGAATCTTAATATTACTACCTTAGGCGTAAAGCAATGCAGATGACCAAGATCTTACCGTATATAATGAAATGAAAGAAAGAACGAGAGCGAGAGAACAACATAGATGCAAAGAGAATAAATAAATTTAAATAAATGAAATAAAAAAGTGATTTAACTAAACGTCTGATTGATACAAAGACAAAAAACAAAAGACTCTCGTAGATTATTATTGAGCTGATTCAAGTGGAAGAATTGTCTGCGATATAGTATGCCGTAGCCGAGAGATGCCCGTGGCTGCGTGTGTGTGTGTGCGTGCGCGTGCGTGCGTGCGTGCGTGCGTGCGTGCGTGCGTGTGTGTGTGTGTGTGTGTGTGTGTGTGTGTGTGTGTGTGGAGAATACTAAAAGAAACAATATACAAAAGAACTTGTATAAAGCGTAAAAAATAACAACCGCAAAGGCAACAACAACTTAGTGCGTACGTCAAGGTAAAAACATTAAAGAGGAAGCCAGACTTAGGTGTTTCTATACCGTATATATTATAAATGAAATAGGACACGTCGCCGTTTTCTTATCCGACGTAGAAAATTCCGCGTTCGCAAAGAGTATATTAAAATAAACGAAAAACAAACAAACAAACAAAAATAAGGTGCGTGTACAGTTTTCTCTTGCATCCGAGTGACGGAAGTTACACTTCGAGAGTCTTCGATTCGTTATTGTATATTTCTCATGAACTCTAACTAGACCGATTCAATGTTAAGCCGATTGTCATTATATAGTTACAAAATTTCCCAGATTACCACTAATATCATATAAACTAATAGAGCCGACTAATTCAATGTGTGAATTTGAATAATTCCATCGTGCATAGGAAAAAAAATAAAATGAAGAAAAGCTCGAGCTTGACCCTCCGACACTCGGACGCGCGGATTGCACAGTTTATATTATACATAAAATAAAGCGTATTGGGAAGAAAAAAAACGAATTAATGAACTAATAAGAAATTGCTCCCGTGCATCATTCGCGTCGCTATCCGTTTATCGTCTCTCGTAATTCAAGATTCTGAATTCTACCATTATAAAGATGCAAGATTAATAACGCGTTTAATTAAACGAATCGACCGATGTAAGCGAGCGAGATATTAACAGGCGTAACACTCCGTGTATACGATAATGAAGATAATATTGTATAAAAAAAAATCTACTTCACAACTAACCACCACCATCACCTCGAAAAATGAAATAAACAAAGAAACGACCGCGCTAATATACAAACTATTAACATTGATTGACATAAAACGTTGTATAATCAATACCGTAAACGCGGATGGACGGTGTATTATAATAAATAAATAAATAACAAAAACAAAGAGACAAGCAAAAAAAAAAAGAAAGCCAGTCGCCCATCCGATTTGTGAATATTGGGTCGATCGCAGTTACCAAAGAGAAGAAATTTAAAAAAATCGACCGTGCGACGGTTTCAAAGTATTCACGCAGCTAGCGATTTTTTCGACTCGTTCATGGACAACGTTATAAAAATAATAATGAGAGGAAGATAGAAAGAACTCGATCGAGAGAAAGAAAAAACAAGCGCGAGAGAGAGTGAGAGAGATAGAGAGAGCGTGTGCAGATGCCCATCGATTAGTGAGACTCGAATCATTGATAAACCGTTTAAACTTAAACGTACGATTTCATTACTTGCATTTAATAAATAAATAAATAAAGAAGAAGAAAAAAAGACAAAAGAAGACACGTAATTACTTACGGTTAAGGGTTTTTCTACTTATCTATATAAATAATATACATATTATACATACACGTACATAACACACATACATATTATTATTATTATTATTATTATAAATATGGTATAAATGAAATATGAAGAGTGTTAACTACCACTAATTAAATAACCCTGTCGATAATAATCACACTTCGTCACTAGACTTGGGCTCGGGGGCTCGGTAGGATTTCATACTTTTGCAAATAATCGAACTCGTCGACACACTTCGATCTCTAAATAACCCAAAGGATTAAACGTTGTTCGTTCTGTATTCTGTTTTCATTTTATTTTCTTCGTTATTTCCTTTAAATGATGAATATATAGATATATATTGTGCGTCTGCGGTTATTGAAGTTTATGTGCACCTGGCAATCATACGGCTCGGTCAATAAATCATTGTGGTTAAGGTAAAAGGTGGCTGCGAACGAGAAAAACACTGTCCATAATTTGTTTTCTTATTTAAAATCTCGAGGATTTGAAACGCTGTTGTTAAACAATGACAATTTTTTTTTAATACAAAGTTAGGATCTTTCCTTGCGCTGCTCCGGACGGAATATTATATCGGTCGGATCACTTGAAGGAGACTTGCCATAGAGTCCCGCGTTAACGATGAATATACTTCTTTTGTTTTCAATTGCGAGGCGACGGAAAGTGTGCTGTTACCGATCCTAAAGACGACGAATCATTAAATTTGTAACAAAAGAGTTGCCTTAATAACTAACAAAAAAAAAATCGGTGAGATTCGTGGTTCTCGGCTTAAGGGGTGGGATGAAGAGAACATCGTCGAGGCATATTTCCTCGAGTACTATCTAGGCGATTGTGCAACGCAGTAATTATCTCAAATTTCAATTAAGAATAATTGGCGACTCGTTAAAAAAAAAAAACAAAAAAACAAAAAAAAAACCAAACGACTAAAACAGCCCAACTGCAGTTGCAAGAGCGATGGGAGATGAAAGGTAAAAAAAAAAATTGCAGGGAAATTCGGCGCGAAAACTCGCGGGGTAACCGAAGCAAGAACGCGACGGGGCGTGGTACAAGAAATCAAAACTGAAATAGAAAAAAATGAAAGGAAAGGAAAGGGATGAAAAAGACATAGGGGGTGGTTGAAAAAAAACGCGGAGGGTAATGGACGGTCGATGGCTAGCTGTGTCCTGTGCGCGTGCTGGTGTGACTGTGTGCGAGTGAGTGTGTCTGTATGTGGCCGCAACGCTCGTATTTGCGGCCCGTTGTTATAAAATTATATAAATGATGAGGAAGAAAAAAACCATTGAAAGCTTTAACTTTGAATAAACTAACTTTAAACGGTATAGAGTTAACGTATAAAAAAAAAGAAATGGTTACGATTGAGAAGATATTAATAGAGTGGGTGAATGAGATGGGACGGTGGCTGAACGAGGATTAATTACAAAGCAACTTAATCTCTCATCCATTTCCAAAAAATATAATGCTCGCGAAAGCAACGAAGAACGAAGAGGTTCTCGAAACGCGGGACGAGAGCTCATTTATCTGGCAATATCGTTTGATTGCCGAATAAAGCAGAACGAAAAGTTATCTCTCAAGATAGACCTCTCACGATCGTGTCTCTCTCTTCTAGATTATAATTTCAATCGTGCGAAAAAAAACTTATCTTCGTTCGTCCACCGCCCCGACTTTTCGATTTATTGTAAACTTATTGTATATTACTTATGAAAATACCAAAAAACTTGTTTCTCGAGGAAAGATTGTACCTTTATATATAAATAATGTATAGAGCGTGCGCGTCACGATGGACGTTTAAAGACGAGAACGATTAACTTGTTTAACAACGACTTCGAGACTTGAGTCTACGTCGCCTCTCTTCACTAAGAAAAAAATCATCATTCCTTCGATATATGTCACAAACACTACGAATCAGCATTGCCGCGAAAAAAAGATAAATAAAAGAACTTGTAATTCTATCGGATTTTCGATTAGCGAACTCCGAAGAAATATCAAATTCGTTAAATCGTCATTAGCGCATTAAAAATCCGTTCGTCATCAGAGCGCTCTCGATCGAGCCTCGAAGTCAACGGTATCGTCTCACTCGTCAGGGCGCGGATGAGTTAAAGATAATAATAATGATGATGATGGTGATGAGGTAAAAAAAAGTTAACAAAGTAATTTTTGCGAGCTTGTTGCCCGTGACGCGCGCGTGCCATCGATTATTAATTTTAAAAACAAATTTGAAGAGTATTCTATGAGAACGCATCTGCCATAGTGCGACGTATGAGCAAAGGGGGTGGAATAAAAAAAAATGAGAAAAACTAATTCTTAGAGCCACAAATGCGACTCGAGCATGATTGAGCGAGAGATGATATATGAGACGTAAACATGCATTATTAAACTATGTATTACGCAGTATCGGAGTACCTACCTTATATATAAATATTATGCATATATACATAGCTAGTTCAATTTGCAACTTAGTGTGTATCGTCGCTTCAAAATGCCCAGTCATTACTCGCCAGAATCCAACCCAAAAACCAATTTCAAGTTCATTCTTTTTTTAAGGAAAAAAACAATAAATAATGTATTAAAATATTAAAAAACAACATGTCTACAATTTAATTATACTAGACTATATTATGCGCGCTTCAAGCGCCACTGCGGTTTGTTGACACTGGAGCAATCACCGTGGATTCCATAAGGCAGGTTTAGAGGATAAAAATTTGTCCTGGGTTAGAGGATAAAAAATCATTTTTCTTGTTGATTTAAACAATAGTTAAACTATCAGAGAATATGTTCTCAACATTTTACAGGCCAATTCGAAGTATTTTGGAAGGTACAGATCCGAGAACAGGGCGCGTTGACAACTGGTGTGAGTGGTGCAAAATCGAAGCAACTGAACAATTGTCATCGGTCATTGAACTGAATACAGAGAAAGATATTCTTCCGATGTATGAACATCTCTTCAGCAATGACGTTTCATCGAGATGTTCGGACTGATACACGCCAAACTCCAACGAGAGTTCCTATTCAACAATGTGGTGCATGGCTCCAAAACACTTGAATTTGGGACCTAATAATACACAAATTGCTGCCTATACGGCTGCAGGCATGTTCAGTGAAGGCTATGCAGTAGTCTTGATGATGGGGTTACTGGAATTGACTATTGGCTAGCAGCCATTGAACCAGCGCTGGGTTACAGCACTAAGGCACGAAGCTTTTTATAACACGAATAAGGAGCATTTTTTTTTTGTCAAAATGGTCACTTTTTTGTTCTAGCTGGAAAATTGAAATTATTTCACGTTTTTTGCTTTCTCATAGAGGAAGCTTTGTTTTCGTGAAATTTTTTTTTTTGATATTTTAGTGTCAGAGTACTTAAAATAGTCGAAAACGTTGAGAAATGTGATTGAAAGAACACGTTTCCCTCGTCTCACGTTTTCCTGTTTCTGACTGGAAGTGAGGTCATACAGGAAGCCGTTACTTCCGGTTTCAAAATCTCAGTTTTTGGCCGGAAGTGACGCCGTATCGGAAATACGTTTTTTCCGGGTTCGAAATCATATATTTCGAACGGAACAGACACAAAGTCACTTCCGGGTTTGAAATCAAAGGCAGTTCGTTAATTTGCCAAATTTGAACTCCATACTTCCACGGTTATTGGAATTAGACTATTTTTAGTAATTAAACAAAAAATCAAAATTCCATAATATCTGAACGCTTAGATAGATTTCGACTAAATTCAATACCAAAGGTCTTTGATCATAGTTTTAAGATGATAGCTCGAAATTTATACGAGTTAAAGATATCAGACGTTTTTCAAAAATTTTAAATCGCGTAAAATCTTGAAGCGTGCCTCAATTTTCATGAAAATTGCGCCGAAGGAAGAAATGCGACCAATCTACTAGGGTACAAAATCCCCATTGCTCCCTCTAGAGGAAGCACAAGAACTCATTTATAGTCTAATGAACGGACGACAATTACTTACTGCCTCATTTAATGTTCCAGATGTCGAAGAACTCCGGCGAAGACGATCCACTTACCGATATTCAATAATGTATCTACGATTGAGAGGAATGGATTGTGATATTAAATTTGTCAAAATAAACAGTTGCAATGCGTAATTAATTTTATAGCGTTTTATTGAGTTTATCATAATGTTTCCAATCGATACAATGATATCTGTGGTATACTGCCGTATCTCGCATCGCGACGTCGGGCTGTCTCGCTAACATCGTGAACGCTCTCCCATCAAACCCCTTCCCTCTGATGATAAATCACACGTTATTACAACTCTTTTTCATGTAAAATATACAGTTCTCGCAAACTGTACAGCTGTGAAACAACGCAGCTCGACAAGCGTTTGCGCGACGTTAGTCGAAAGAGCTCTCACATCGTGGGCACCGCTTACAAATTCAGAATTGAAAAAATAAAAGTAAATGATAATGCTGCGGGATTTTTTTTTTGTTTTTGGAAGAAGGTGGGTCGGTGAGGAAGTCGGAAGGTGGGAAAAATGGGAAAAGGGACTGTGGCCCGAGGATCATTGTGGGAGCATGGGGAAATATGAATATATTTTACACAGCGAATCCATAAATGTTAAACGTTAATTTCTTCCTCTTATCGTCCTCTTATTCTTTCTCTCTGTTTCATCTTCATTTTTTCTCGTTATTTCTTTTAAATCCATTTATTAAATGTTAGGTAGTGCCTAAGGGACGCGAGGAGGCGCGCTTTCAGCGACCATCCTGGCGCTCTTTTCTCGTATACTAGCTGTGCCAAATGCACTTGTACTGGTCGCCATGGGTGGATTACACTCGGCTAAAGATAAACCGTGACGAGACTCGACGACGCAACGCTTCTTCTTCTTCATCTTTTTCAAACGAAGCTGAAAACACTTTTTTCCCCCGGTTGCAAATGCTCACAGCGACCTTTAGCCAAGTGATTCACCTGCGACATTTATTTTTATTTTTTTTATTTTTTTTTTTTATTAACAACAGTGTTAACCGCCTTATCTTTCGTAGGATACTCTGGTTCCACACCTCTGGTTTCACCTTCGTTTTATACAATAAAAAGGTTTGTCCTTCTCCTACTAGCTAGTTTATATATCGTCGTTTCTCGATCGGCGCAATTGTTGTTTCGTTTGTTTCATTTTTCTCTTTCTTTCATCATCATCGTCGTCATCATCATCAATCATCATTGTTATCTTTTTTTTATAATTCAATAGTATATAATCAATGTGTCGAATTCGTTTTCAACCCATTCGTTTAAAATAGTAGGATGAAAAAGAATTGAAAAAAAAAATGTATAGGCCCAATTTCACCATATCACGACGCAATAATAGCAATTACAATAATAATACAATTGTAAAAATGTAATAATCACGTTAATAATAATGGCAATAATAGTAATAATTAATAGTGATAATAGCAACGCCGTTTATAGTGATGTCTTTAGCCGTTACAATTTGCCTAGAGACTATCCTCTTTATATATACTTCTATATGTATAGCTACAATATATAATATTTTCATGTTGAAAAATCGTATACATCAGTGTTGTGTCGCAGGACCATTGCTTCGTTTCCCTCTTTCACTCTTTTTTTTGTCGTTTATCTCTCATCTCGACTTTTTTCCCTTTTATTTTTGTAATCGTTCTATGCGTTCGTTTTTTTTTTTTTTTGTTTTCTCTTCCGAAAGGGTTTGCTAGCGGGAAAGGCGGCATGGACACAAGGAGTGTCACAGATACGTTAACATTTTTTTTATATTCCTCGAGACTCTTAATGTTGAGTCGACCCGATTAGTCTCGTGGAGATGAAGACCGCGGCCGGTCAACCAGAGTACGCTGAAGCCGACGAACGCTCCAACGAATCGTCGAGTTACCGACCCGACGATACAGGAGCCGATAAGTCGGTACTCCCTCGCCATTCGTTTGCCAATTTTGCACCAGACATTCGTATAATTATCAATATCGTACTGACACTCCTTGTCTCGTGCGGAATACGTAAACTTATTAATTTAATATCGATCTTAGTTCGTATAGCCCGCCCGGTCGGCGAGCCTCGGATCACAGATAGTATGGTGATCGTAGATTGCGCGAGAGTTGCAATTATTCTTGGATTCATTATTTTCTTTTTTGCTTCATTCTTTTTTTTTCTTTCGTTCATTATTATGTTTAAACTTTTTCTTATTTAGTGTATGCTTCCCGGTATCTTCTAAGGATTTCAAGGCGACAGCTCCTGAAAGCAGATATCAACGGCCATGTAGGCGCGCTCGGGTGTGGAGCTCAAACTTTTTTTTTACAGATTTGTGTGTTCATCGCAAATTCAGACTGATCCACAGCTCAATAAAAATATATATACATATATATGCATACACATGGATATAAACACATATATATATATATACACACACACGTACAGTGAATATAAGATCTATGAAAATGATGTATCTATATACATTCAAAAGAGTGTTTCGAAAATGAAGGAAAAATGAGATGGGATAATTTTTTTTAATCGACTTAGGTCGAAAACAATACAAAACGATAAAGATATGATCGAGGGATAACGAAATAAAATATCGTGCTTAATCGTCGAATCGTTTATAATGAAACGAATAAACAGTCATGCATACAACTTTTCAACATAAATAAGGGGTGGGCGTTGATAATAAACAAAATTAAATATAAGGCTTTAACAAGTGCGCCATCGTCTATTAAAAACATCAAAGTGGGGAGTTGTGTGAAGAAATAAACAGCAGTGCGACAAAATTTGACGATAGACTCTCGGAACATAAACCATAATCGATGGAAGCGTTCGCCAGCATACACAATAACAAAGTAGGTCAAACCCGGATATCATTCGTGATTACAGAGAGTGATGGAGAGATGGAAAAATCGTTTGTGATTGTTTGCTTGTGTGCGTCGGATTATTCGTTCTCCCTTTTCTTTGTTGTTGTTGTATTTCTTGTAATTATTAAATTTGATTTGTTTAATAAAAAAAAAACTTTCATACTGTTTGTTCCGCTCATTCTCACGCATATCGTCGGTTAATAAAACGCTTCTCTAAATTCGCGCTCGTTTTTCGTTCGTTTCCCGGTCGGAATCGGAATCCGCTGAATCGTGGAGCGGCGGAAAATCGGGAACAGTCTCGCGTTGCTGCATCCATCCTGGCCCCCCAGCCAATGTCTTGCCCTGCGTCAATTTCCATGTCAAATAATTTAGCCCAATATAAATTTTGTTTCGTTTGTTTTTTAAAAAATAAAAAAAATATATATTTAAAAAAAAATATAATAATAAAAACAAACGGAAAAAGCCTCAACCAAGACTCCCTCGAAAAAAAACTTTTCGATTCAGTTTTGCCCAATTTCCATCCCAATTGTATACATGTATTTTATTTAGGATAAATAAACAAAAATGATAACGCACACACGTAGACTACCGCCGTGACACCAGGATATGCTCGATTCTACATGCAGCCAGACATGCCAGATGCGATGATATTTTTTTTCTTTTAATCCTCGAGACACGTTCTTATTATGTACGCTTTCTGATATCTTGATTGACTTCCTTTTCTGTTTCTCCATGTAAATCGATGACTTAAGTATCGAAAGCCACGACGCGACACACGCAGAGTATGCAACGCGTTTTCTTGAATTTATAAGTAACAACAATAACGAGGCATACTTTACGCATTCGTATTTTGTGTTTATGTACAAGAGATCGATTCTTTCTCGGATAAGGATTTTTTTTTTAATTCTTAAAATGTCTCTTCCGTTTTAATATTTCACTAAAAACTCGAAACTATCTATCTAGTCTATCTCTACGTACTCGCGGAGTTACGATATCAACGAAAGATTCTTATTGCACTCTTACGAAGGTCTAAGTCTAATAGGAGGATCATAGCGAGGTCATTCCCGATTATAAAGACGAATTGGATAATAAAAAAAAATTATAATAATTTTATTTCTAAGTTAACATGTCATCCAAAGTGAAAAATGAATAACCCGATCCGACTATAAGGGTACAACCCCGCTATGAAAGTAAACTATGTATAAATGTAAGAAGGCTGATTGAACAAACGATATTAATAATTAATAGAAGGGGAAAAGTATAGATGACGAATGAAAAGCACGAAAAAGGAAATGTATACATATATATCAAACATAAATATATACATATATATGTATATATATCCTTGATATATATTTATACATGTGTATCAAAGACGCGATTATTATTGCACTATCGGCTCCGATTAACGAACATATAATGTCGGATCTCTCAGGTATACAATCGATTAGTGGATTGTGCTTGGTGCCCAATCTCTGCGACCTCTCCAGAGAGATTCATGATCACTTGATCAGCCCCCCTTGTTGTGTACAACGACGGGATCTAGTCGTTGCGCGTCACTGTAAAACAACACACGAGACCGTTTTTAACAGTCAATTTCACCCCCTCCCGACACACCATATGGCCCCATCGTCGATTCGTCCCATTGAATTCAGATATATATATGTATATTGTTATCATACATCAATTTTTTTATTTTTGTTTTTTTCGCTAGAGATCAATTGCAATGAACAAAAAATGGATATTGTAGCGTAAGAGAATCTAGTCTTACTCTGCCGGCATTAAATCTATCCAATCCCGGTGAAAACATAAGAAAAAATAAACGATTTGAAGAAAGACAAAAAAAAATTCGTCAAGTTAACACAGCAAAAGATGTGAGACGATGACCGTGACGAATACCGATGACACGGGTGCCAGAGGTGTGTTCGATTAATGCAGACGAATAATCCAAGCTATTTTGTTACTCGCAAATAAGAAAACGTTAGTATAGTGCGGTCTTACTGCGTTAACGCACGAAAGTTAGTTAATAATTAACGCCAAAAAAAAATGATTTAATATATCCCACTCTCAGTCTAACACCGCTAAGTTTAACGATAGAAAAGAATTGTCTATCGTGTGATGTAAATACTTTGGTGAGTCCTAAGTCGACTTAAGAAATCGAACGCTGTTAAAGTATCGATGGATCTTGGATACCGCATCGGCTTTTTGTTACTCGCGTACCGAAAAGCTTTGAAGAGAGGGATCGGAAAAAACGATGGAAAAGAAAAAAAACCCCACACACACAATGAGTTTGCAACTTCAATGCATACTAAGCAACCAGTTGTCGGGCTATAGTATAGCTTCGCGCTCGGTGGCCTCCTACAATTTTTGCTCGAACTCCTCGCGGCCGCCACCACCTTTCTCCCTCTACCAACTTCCATCCTCTTTCCTCTCGCTAAGCCCATCTTTACGACCCCGGCAACAACATATCCCGCCAGTAGTATATTCAACAACACACCCCGTACCGAATCGCCCACCCACTACCGCACTCTCACAAGGTTCGTCCTCCGCGTGTTCTATACAACCGTGGATAACACACGTGCACACGCACACACTCGAGTGTTCAGACATACCACACAGACACACTCTTAATCCCAAAGTTCCACCGGTCCATTCTACGCCACACCGACGGTAATACAGTCGAAGCTCTCGCAAACTTTCGTTCTTTCTATTTGTTGGCAAGATCTATTTTCTTTCTTCATTCGTCATTGCGCATTGACGAAAAATTGCAAGCCTCGAGCGTTCAGTATTTCATTGCTTAGAGCGTTATAATTACCAAAAAAAATCGTTAACTCGTTCATGTAACGTATCCAAATAATTTGGCTTTGGTGAATGTATTTGGACTAATTCTTTTATTTCGACTTGCACGATATTCGATTTGCTTCCGAAAACCGGAATTGAGTAATTTTTAATTTTCTCATTGTACACGCAAGTGCAAAAAGAGAACGTATTTTTTTTACTGGATTGTTTCGTAACTTTCGAGAGTTTGAACTGTACACCAGTAATTTCACGAAACACAGACAGGAACTCCAGGTATGCCAACGATGCGATAGTGTGCAGCGAAGGAATGTCGAGGGGTGTTGGATGCACATGCGCTAGCGAAAAGCTTTGACTTGGGGAAAGTGCGGCACCGTGCAATAGTATCCGGTTCGTGTACAAGTTAACGAACGAAAACAGTGCGACCCGACAGAGAGAGAGAGAGAGAGAGAGCGAGTGAGAGGGTGCGAGCTCGACGTTATAACGGAAAGTTTGTGAGCGAAAAGGCTTCGCAGCTATGTAAATAGAAGTTTGCACAATTGCGGCCACATATTCAATCCCGGTTATTTCAAGCCAAAGCCTTCAGCGATTATTCAGCGAACAATGTTTAATGTATTGACAAGCGTTTCGTTCGTGAAGATAGAAATAAATAAATAAATAAATAAATAAATCAAAGAAAATTTCCAAGGCGATAGCTCACCTGGTGCATAGGATCGTAGCCCATGGAACCGTCGTTGTAGGGTTGCGAGCCGTAGTCGCTACCGTTTATTCCCATTCCGTACCCTGCCATGTCCTGAGGTCCTCCAGGCGGTGCTGGCGACATCATTGGCGTCGGTGTCCCCTGGCTAGCGCCGCCCATACTGTACGGCGACGCTCCTGAAAAAGCTGCTGTAGAAACGATCGCGGTGCATACAAAGATCGAGGGGTAGCTATTTCATAATTTGTTCTACGATGTAAAAAAAAAAATTAAATAAATGACTCGATCGGAACTGACGAAAAAAAAGTGCGAGTACAAAACCGGAAGTGTCCTGAACGCGAAGCTCTGTCAGACATTTAACGAAATGTGCGTTTTTTCTTCAATTTTTTTCTATGAACCTGATTCCAGAAGGATGACTGTAGGTCATTTTATTCCGAGGCGAGAGGCTAAGATTTATCGGCAGCCGCAATACAGCGGCTCCGAGTCTAACCGTCGGGCAGCCGGTGCCGGGCTTTGCGTACAATGAGCTGTAAATCACTTGCCAAATGATTTACAGTAATGAGAATCAGCGTCGCGACGTGATTTCTACTCGGCCGCTGCTGGCCTATCGATTTTACGCGAACAGTCTCGCTGTCACGCCGTCGGAGCGTTATTGGAAGTTAAAAAAAGAAAGCGCGATTTTATTTCTTTATATTGTTACGTCCAAGGGAATGAATAACGCGCGTATTAGGTTTTGGGGCGGATATTATTATGTACAATGGTAGCTAAATATCTCTAACACGAACTGTCAAACGTCTGTTTACTCTGAAAGTCCGATCAAGGCTGTTCTACATGACGATCGATCTTGTATCGATCGTCCGTTCGTTCGTCTCTTGTCAAACCTAACTAATATCGTGTGCCTCAACAAATAGTCAGCTACATATTCGTAACTATATATGTTTTTTAACCGAAGTTAACGAAGTCCCGAGAGTACGCGCCGAATTTATTTGTCTACCCCCCAGCCAATGGACGATGTCATGTAAATTAAGCCGACCGCGCTAAAGCAACTTACCTGCCGCCTTCTTGGCCGCGTACAAATTCGCCTCTTCCTGCGCTTTACCTATGTTCTTCTTGTAACGTATCCTCTTGTTACCGAACCAATTGGATACCTGAATTAACGACATTCAATTATTATTTTTATGCACTAGAGTTCGAAGGTTTTCTTGTAATGATTTTTTTCTTCAATTAAAATTATCGGGAGAATAAGAGGTGAGAGCATTGATTGGGTGGGCTACGTGACTCTCTCACCTGGCTGACCGTGATTCCGCACTTTCTTGCGAGCTCTTCCTTCGCCTCTTCGCTCGGATAGGGATTGCTTAGGTGCGAGTAAAAATACTCGTTCAGAATCTCCGAGGCCTGTTTGCTAAAATTTCGTCTCTTGCGCCTGCGATGGAAAAAGAAAACATTGCATTAAAACAATGTTTCATTCAAAGCATCGACAACACAGTTGTCTCAGATAAAATAACGCATTGCCGTTTGGCAAACTATAAAAAAGCAGCAAAAAAGATCGAGAAAATAAAATAATTTCCGCGACCTTAAAGCGCTAAAATATCGTACACAAGTGTGGAAAAATTTCGTATACAAGTGTAGAAAATATCGTATCCAAGTGTGAAAACTATGGTATACAAGAAGAAAACGAGAGCAAATGTGCTTTCGGCATCAACGCTAAAACCTCATCTCGACGTACCTCGCATCGAGGAATCGACTCCTCAGTATCATAACAGCCTCGCAGGTCGATTGTTTAAGCTGCATCTGGATGCTCGAGAACTTTTTGTGAATTATCTGTACCATCCTCTCGATTTCCTTCGGTGTGATAGGCCTTGTGCGACTCTGTTCCCTCAGCAGATTCATCACGTGTGTAGTAAATTCGTTGCAAGCCTGCAAAAAAAAGGAAAAGAAAACCTAAATTAATAACCAACTTAAAAAAAAAAGAAAAAGAAAAAAAAATCCTCCACCCCTCGAGTTCCTCCGTCGATGAATGAAGCATCCCCCTCGCCGCGAGTCCCTAACGGGTCAGTTACAGACTCGAATTTCAAATCGCGCGAGAGACTAGATTTGGCGGAAAGCCGCGGAGAATGCCAGCGATACCAAAGTCAAGCCAGCGAAAACTAGCTTACGAGCCGGAGAGGAGGAAGAGATCGTGGTCGATGGTAACGGGGGTGGAGGGTGCGAGGGGGGCGAGAAAACTCATGTGTACGGACGAGAGAAGGAGACGTGAAAATAATGCATTATTCGTACGGTGTGGCTGGATGGTTTTAAGGAAAGAAGAGAACACAGTGAGAGAGGGACTTGGCTTCTCTCGTTGGTACCGGCCGATATCAGTATTCGAGACGCAAGCATACCGCCAGCGCTCCATGGAAGAGGGGGGATGGAGCTTTTCCTGAGGGAAGCAGAGAAGCGGAATAGAAGCAGCAGCCAGCGGAGGCGACGCTGTCGGGGTTGCCGGTTCTGCGGGGTGATGCTGTCGGGGATGGTTCGCAATTTCGGAATGGATTCCACTCTGCCCAGCGCCCCAGGACTCGCTGTTTCGTTTTCTCTCGCACGCTCCCGCTACGTCTCTTCCTTCAACCCGGCGCGTTTTGCCGGAGAGCTCGGCTTCCAGCGGTCCACGCTGCTGGAGAGTAGCGGTAGAAGAAGGAGAAGCGGCAGCACGGACGCGAGGGTGGATCAGGATCGCGCCCGTCTGCTACCCCGGGAATGGCCTTAGGGTGTGAGAACTCCGAGTGAGAGAGACGGAGAGGGAGAGCTACGAGAAAAGCGAGAAGTAAGAGAGGGTAGATTGGATGGAAAAATCCACGAAACCCCGCATTCGCGGCCTTCCCGCTATATCAACCTTTTCATCGCTATATCTGCACGGACTATCTATATATAAACATATATTGTTTCCCCGAATTATACTGACCCATGAATCGATTTGTTTCGCAATTTCGGAAACTACGACGAAAAAAAAAACACACCGCCGTTTGCTTGCCCTACGCGCGCGACCTACCGATGCTGCTCGCCGTAGCGACAGCGCGCACTGCGAGTAACGAAGATTCGAGATTCTAAAAATAATCGTCAATTTCCGGCGTAAGGAATGCGCGCGGTTTCGCCTCGCTGAACGAGAGGCGATTGATGTGTACGCCTTTCACTAAATATCGCGGTTCATCCTGTTCACGATCATTCGTTACTTTTTCCATATACGATGTAATTAAAAACAAAATTAATACCCGGTTAGTGTGTAAAAAAATTGCAATTCGAACGAGTACTTTCACATCGCGATTTCGCGTCGCTGTTGTCCGCCGATAAATAATTTATCGAAAAATTCAACAACCGTCGACGATTCTATAATTTGTCCCATTAATATCGCGCACCAGAATTGAAGTTTTAACTGTTAATGGTGGAATATTAGCAATTTCAACTCGATTTCACGATTCCACCCATTTCGCCGATATATCACAGGTGTATTGTGGACGAGCGGCGTTGAATTATTCTTTACCGAAGGCCGTTTCGCGAATCCTCGGAAATCCACGCAACGGGGGTCTTTCGGCGAGATATTTCACAGCCATCTCTTCGTCCCCACGGGTACCGTTATTGTACTGCTTGGAATAGCCTGTGCCGGCTCGAGGAGAAACGTGGAAACAGGCCTTTCGCCCCCTTCTCACAAAGAGAGCAGAGAGAGAGCTATAGGAGACCTTGCGGAAAAGGCGTTAATGGCCAGCTTTATCGAGCAACTAATCCAGGCTCGCAGACGTATAACGCGATTTCTCGCTTTCGCCTCCTCTTTTTTTTTTTGCCGTATGTTCTGCAGAGGCGAGCGGACACTCGGGCTTTTCGCCGCGCGCTTTTGCGCCCCGGAGATATAGGATCATTGAGGGAACCGAAGAAACAGCACATTGAGGGTGCCACGGGGAAATTAACGAGGTGAGAGAGTTTGAGAAACCTGGACGGTGTGCGCCGATTCTTTTCGATTCCGTATAACTACCGGAGTGATTGCCGATGTGGGAAGAGAAATCCAATCGAGCTACGGTGGCGAGGAGAATGCAATTAACGCGGGGAGGGTCGGAGAGGAGAATATAAACGTCGGCGCGCGCAGACACTCATAGATCCGTCTGCTCGGAGAAACCGGAAGTACGGAAGCTACCGTACGAAGCTACTCTGGTACTATGCACGTCTAGGACGAGACAACGAGAGCTGTTGTTCGGTGGAAGGGAAGAGAGGCGTGTTTACAGCGGGAAAAGCTTCGAGGCTGCCGACGCGAGGTAAAATATGGGGCCGGCGCCGGGCGTGGCGGTTCTAACACGCTTCGCGGAAAGACGAGAGGAAAAAAATGAAGGGGTGAAGAAAAAAAGCCACATGAGCAAGATAAAGAAGTCCTAGACTTTGAAGCGTAAAAGATATAAAAAAATGGAAGAAAAAGAACTTGCAGGTACGAAGAGAGAGAGAGAGGTAGAGGTAGGGAGTGAAAATTGCAATTGTTGATTGTCCAAAGGATATTATTTACGAATAACCGAAAGGGATTCGAGAGGACAAGAAAAGCGACATGGGCAAGTTAATAGAGTCCAGAACTGTGAAAGGCCAAAGATATTGAAATGCCAAAGGATATTATTTATGAATAACTGAAAGGGATTCAAGAGTACAAAAAAAGTCACATAGGCAAGATGAAGTAGTCCAAAAATTTGAAACGCCAAAGATATAAAAATTTAAGAAAACAACTTGCAGATACGAAGAGAGAGAGAGGTAGAGGTAGGGGGAGAAAATCGCTATTGTCGATTGCCCAAAGGATATTATTTACGAATAACCGAAAGGGATTCGAGAGTACAAAAAAAGCCCCATAGGCAATTTAAAGGAGTGCAAGACTTTGAAACGCCAAAGATATAAAAATTTGGAGAAGGAAAAACTTCCTGTCACGAAGAGAGAGAGGTAAGAAGTAGGGAGTGAAAATTGCTATTGTCGATTGCCCAAAGGGATATTATTTATGAATAACCGAAAGGGATTCGAGAGTACGGGGACGGGTACGTTTGGGCAATGAGATTCGAGACAAGCGTTACGTGACTCCGAGGTAACGTATCCGCACTGCAGCTCTTTCCCCGTTCTTCCGTCTCCTCGCATACAGAAGAGACGCACACGTAGAAATGTTGCGGACACACGTAGATACGGGAAAACAGCGTCACGCGATCGGCTCGTACGCGGTGCTGTACAAAGACGTGCCTCGCTCGGAAATATCTCTCTCGCTCCCTCTACTTGCCACCACTCTCTCGAGCGAATTCTGCAAGGTGGCGTACCGAAATCGTGCACACGTCAGGCAAATAAGTTTCTCGTTGTAACGAGCCATACACCTTGCGGCTGATAGGAGAGGCGATAGATGTTAAAAAAAAAATAAGGAGGAAAGAAGGAAAAAGGATTTCGAATCTGGACTTGTTCGCTGCCGTAGTGAGCAGGATAGTCGCAGGAAACTTCACGAATAACGTGGGTGAATGGCCGACAGAGGTATGTGTCACGTTCAGGATTTTCCTCGACTGTGCGAAAGGAAAAGGGCCGCGTGACACGCGAGATCCGTGGACGTCGAAGAGACCGGGGCTACTTGATACACCCGCAGCACTGCGGGTCTGCGCCGATAAATGGAAGCGGCTAAAGATCCCGAGATTGTTTTCTTGACCATCTCTCGATGTTTGCCACAGAGCGATTTCATTCGTCCTATGATAACAAAAATAAAAAATAAAAATGAGAAGATTAAATTTTTTTAAAAGATACCTTTTTAAAAATGAGAAGATTAAAAAGATTCGTGGCAAGGTATGGGAATTGGCTCGAACCTTCGGGATTTTTTTCATAGGCAAGTAAAGACGACGTTTCGATGTGTGGCAAAGGAGATATCGTCTCGTCTTATATTAAGTTAAACGTGCCAATGGCTGGACATTTAAGACGACTTTTGTCTCCGAATCCAATTTTTGCTATCATACATGACAGGCAAATGACGGTAACTAATCGCAAGCTTAGAGTTTCTAATTTTTGAAAACCATCCATTAAATAATTTTGCGATATTACAAAATATATTTATTCACAAAAACGCTGGGAGATACGAATATACCAGTGGCTGGGACAGCTATTTATGGGTGTATCCCAATGTCTCGCACAGTTGCAAATTCCGTGAGTAATGGATATAAACGAGGTATTGATTCATGTAATAAAACGTGTATATTCGTAGAATAATTAATACGTGTATATTAATAGAATAACACATGAGATATGTTGCACCGAAGCTCAGTTAACATAACCCCTTTCAGGTCTTGCCCGATGTCCAGATATTGGGTCTGTCGATTCACGATTCCGCGCACCAGTGTCCGGACACAAAAACCGACCATCGTTCAAGCAAATTTAACATCTACACTAGGACCTCGATTTCGCTCACAGTGGCGGGACCGGCTCTCCGCATTACACTTACGGTAGTCCTCGAGAATAGTGTTCACTTCGCATAAGCTTCAGAGAAATAAGAGGGAATTACAAACACTTCTGGATGGTAGAAAATCTGAAAAAAATCAAGCATATTAAAGATGCTGAAAAGATTTATTTTGCATAATAATAATTCCAAAATGTTATCAACAAATTGATGAAAAATAAAATTGTTCATCAAATCTCCCGGAAATCTAACTTTTTAAATGAAAATTATTCGTTCATTTTCTTTAAAATGTATGCATTTTTTCAAATTTTTTAATTCACTTTGCGTTTTTTGTTTTTATACGGGAAAGACATGTAGAAAGTCATAAAATTCAGAGTGAATTTAAAAATCTAAAAACATTCATACGTATTGAGAAAAATGAATGAATCATTTTCATAAAAAAAAGTTATGTTTCCGGGGGATTTGTTGAACAATTGTATTTTTCGTCAATTTGTTGATAACATTTTGGAATTATTATTATGCAAAATTAATTTTTTCAGTATCTTTAATATGATTAATGTTTTCCAGATTTCTATATCATCGAGAAGTATTTACAATTCCCTCTCATTTCTCTGAAACTTATGCGAAGTAAGCACTATTCGCAAGGACTACCTTAACAAAGTCGAGGTTGCGCATGCCCCGCCCATACGACTGTCCCGTATGCCCCATAGCTTCCCCCTCCATCGGCCGCGCCGATCGATATTCGCTCCGTGGTGAGGACTGTTGAGGAAACCGAGGGCGCAAGAATCGAGGTCCTAGTGTAAACGATTATTTACGCGTGGCCTATGCCGACCTTTTGCCAGATGTCAATCACTAATTGTAGATACTGTTTTAACAGTAACTGTTATTTTTTAACCATTATATTCGTTATAAACCCAAGTCTGCGGGGTAGTTGTGCGGTAAATGTGACGTGTCCAGTCATTGGTACATTTACCTTAAAGCTAATAAAAACTTTAATGCATAATTTTAAAAATGCCTCGAGTAACCCCGGTGGTCTCTGCGTTGTAGGCGAAGAGTTCTGTGTCACGCGAGATTTTACTTAGGCAAGCGGTGTGGGTCATTTCATTAGCACGCAAATTGTCGGGCGTCGTTGCAGCGAGCTCCCGTGGGTCAATGCGCTCCGAAATTGCGGTTGTTTTTTATCAGCCAACTTTGGTCTAAATCTTTCTCGGGGTGAAAAAAACATACTGTATGGTTTGTCACATAAACAAGAGAACGTATGGTCACGCGTTGCGTGCGAAGGAGGCAAACTCTCACCTGCTCGTATTTCTCCAACTCTTGATGATATATCTGCCTGATCTGTGCGAGCTTGGCACGATAGTCGGAGTGTTCGATCGCATTGTCCGGTTGTCCGGGAGGTCCTCCTGCCGCCGCTGCTGCCGATGCCGAGGCCGCTGCGCCCGCACCCCCGCCCTTTTCCGGCCCCGCTACACCCTCGGCTATCAGCATGTTGTCCAGTCTCATCAGCTGAGGATCCGGTGGCTCCTCTTCCTGGGTGTTGCGCAGCGAAAGAACTGCAAAAACGATAGAAAACAAAAAAGTCAATTAAACCCATCGTAAATTAAAAGCACACAATTTTACATTTTATTACCGACTATAAAGCATAAGTACGATTTATTTTTTATTCTCAAAGGTCATATTGATATAATATTCAGCCTTCAAATGAAATTGTTAACCGCGAAAAGTAAAAATACAGTGATTTAATTTAATTTTTAATGTAAATTTAATTTCGTTTTACGGATTTCGGCTTTTACAACTAGTTTACAGTGAATCCTAATTTATAGCTCAGAATACTAAATGTTATTGTATCATATTCAAAATATAATTACATTGTTATTTTATATAAAATGTTACTTTCTAAGAAAAATGATATAGCCACATCTATGAATAGTCAATGCAGTGTCAATATCGCAACTTTAACCACAACAACAGTCAAACACATGGTCTGGCTTATTCGACTAAGATTGATCATCGAACGACTACAGATTCAGGCTCATACGGCAACCAATCAGGAAGCATTTCTTAAGCGAAAACAATATATAATCGAAAATGCAAGTTATTATGGCCACGGATTTTTTGGAGAGGAAAAAAATACACATCACTCAGCCATCCCACAGAAGCCAGAGCGGGGATGTTCGCCGCTCTGGAAACACCTGTATAATTACGACTCTCAAATTCTAGTGGGGTTCCCA
Organism: Stenichneumon culpator; assembly: GCA_964017025.1. Classification (NCBI taxonomy): domain Eukaryota; kingdom Metazoa; phylum Arthropoda; class Insecta; order Hymenoptera; family Ichneumonidae; genus Stenichneumon; species Stenichneumon culpator. Next base: position 8,736,729 of record OZ024779.1, on the reverse strand, counting down.
ATTATATAAAATAATTAAATTTTAATTAATCTTTAAAAGTCACGAAAAAAGACGTAATAAAAAAAAAGGATCGAGGGTAAGCCTCGAAGAGCGATGTTTATTTGCCAGAGGGTCAAAAATTGAGTACACAGTGAATTCGATCGAACAGACGATCTCTAATCGTAAAACGGGTGTATGATGATTCTTAGCGGTCTCTAAAAAGTCGTTGCTCGTGGCGGTGTCGAGAAATCGAATGGCGAAAGAACGAGAGGATTTCTCGTCACCCGCAAGGAAACACGTACCTCGAATCATAAAAGAATCAATTTCACTGCGAGGCGCCTCTTTACGGCTTTCTGTCTTTCTTTCTTGTTTTTTTTTTCTTCTCCCTCACTTCGAGCGAAAGGATCTTTTCTTGCTCCTCGATTCTCTATCCTCTCTCGCTGCTCTAACTCAACAGCTCTTTCTATCTATCCTAGAGAGTGCTACCGCGGTGCTTTTCGCTCGATGCTCCTCAACGTAGGTACATACTGTATACTTCCAGAGCACGCAGTGCTTTAGAGTGGGTAGATTCGCGTTCTCTCTCGCTCGATCTCTCCCTTATTCGCGGGCGTAACAGCGGCTTTTATTGTACTTTTACGGCGCGTGATGGAGCTGGACGACCCATAAAACCGAGGGTGAGTCTCGTACTCGTCTTCGACGGAGCGCGGGATACCCCTCGGCGTGTCGCCCTATATATAGTCAGGCCTCGGGGCACCGAGTCTTCGTATTTGACGATTCTCGGAGTATCCGTTACCGACCGTGCAAAGTGTTCAACGAGAGGTCGTACACACTTTCTCAGACGGTTCGACGATTTTCCTCACATCTCAGCTCATTGCATACATTTTTCTATTCATTGTTTTTTTTTTTTAAGTTATTATTTTTTATTATCGTACAATAACATTATATGGCATATATATAGGTATATTGTTACGACCGAGTGAAATCGACAAGACGCGTATTTGGTTTTGGGGCGGATATTATTAATTACAATCACTACTATTTATCTGAAATACGAAGTTTCAGACATCTGCTCTCTTTCAAAGTCCGATCGAGACTCTCGCCGTCTCGTCAATCGACAATCTGTGGGTTTGTCATTTTGTCATACCAAGCTGTTCCACTCATTATATGTACACTGAAAAAAAATCGCTTGCGTGCTGCCGATGAAATTTTTTTTGTTTCATTTCTTTCAATTCTTACAATACGTTCAATTCTTACAATTACTTGTGATATTGAAACAACGACGACAAGACTCTCAAGGTGAAATGTCATCGTTTCAATCCTGTATGAAATTGTACGAATTGCAAGCAGAATTGAAACAACATTTTTGTTTCTTTGGCAGTCCTCAAGCAAATTTTACTTGAGTCATTGCATTTGTTTTCAGTGTAATATCGTGTGCCTCAGTAAATCCTCATCACTGTATTCGTTATAATATTACTATATTTCAGAAAGTGATGGATTTGTTCGTATGTTTGTCCCACCCGGTTGGGAGATGAGATTTTCATACCGGAAGTTACGTATTTCTGGTATGACCTTACTTCCGGTCAAAATTAATGACGCGAGAGATTGCAAACCCAAGGTCGAGAAGACGACGAGAACCGAGGGACGCCGATCGGGCGAGTGTTAACGTCGCGCACGTAAAAGTGCGAAAACTTTTCAAGGGCCAACGAGAGCGTGAAAACGAATGCGCGTCACTAATGCATTTATACGAAGTGCGACAATTAGCGATGGTGGACGGACGCGGGAGAAAGGAAAGAGCGGTAATAAAGGGGGTCGACTGCACCCACGGGATCGTCACGCGCGAAAGGGATGAATAAAGTGGCGCGAGGAGGCGGGAGGAGGTGAAAGAGAAGAGTAATAAAATATTATTTGACTACGTGGTGCACCAAGGTTCGTCACCTGTTACACCTTCGACCATTACACTTTGACTTAATAACCTCAAATCATAATTCGAGCAATTAATATATTTTCTACGAATAATTTAACTTCGTAATTTTTACGAATAATTTATAGCGTGGAATTAACTTTTGGAAGTAGTTTTTTTTTCCGTATTCTTTTTTTTTTTTAATGTCTGTTTTTACACCTGCCGGAGAGTGGAGGATGACACTCTGTAGGGAAAACAAGGCCGGCGCATTATAAAAGTTGACTGCCCGGGTCTAAACATCGTCTGCTCGTATAGTTCCGAGCCACTCGGCCGTCGCCACTCTCGGGAAAAGAACTTTCAGAGAGCGAGAGAAAGAGCCCTCCGACGGGAGTGGGGAAGTCGTAATTAAAAATGAAAAACACTCTTGGCCCGAAGTAACAGGGACACGGGAGAACGTTCGCGCGAGCTCTCGCCTCCACCGTTCGCCACTTCTTTTGGCCCACGTTAGTGCGGCATGGCGAACGACGGTAGCCGGACAAAAATAAAACCCCGGACCGTTTATGACCGTTTATACGAACGAAAGGTCCTGCGAAAGAGAAAGGGAGCGGACACGTGTGGCATCGTTAAAGGAACTTTTCGTAGCGAGTGAAAAGGAGGATCAAACTCGCGTTTTCATGGAAATACATAATATTTTCCCATGTTAGTAAAATAATGAGAGAATTATATATCATTTGTATAAGATTCGGCAAAGTTATTTGTTTGGGCTATTTTTTTTTCTTGCATTCTATTAGGCGTTCGTTCAAGAATGAAAATTCATATAACTCCTTCCATAAATTCTTTTTGTTTTTTTTTTGCCCCGTTTTGCCCCGCTCTCCCCTACATGGGGACGTATAAGAGTTCCCAGACCAGTCTATAAGACCATGGACCCGACGGTCTGCCGATCGCGCTGAGTGGTGGAAACTCACGAAGTTCGCGTTTTCGCCACTACAGCCCCATAGGCGCGCGCGTAGCGGAAGGCTGCTGCGAATCGCAGTCATGAGGACGAGATACATCTATAAAATCCATGCGTAACGAATACCGAAAGACGAGACAGTTCGTTTTGGGGATAGAGAAATTCGCTCTCGCCCTGCTTATCGCCCAATAATCCGGCCATTAGGCCTTAAGGGCGGTTCTTCAACGGGGGGCGTCGAGAACAGGGGTGCTTTCTCCGTACGAACACAGCATCGGCATCAGCGTGCAAGCGGGAACAGGAGCAACGGCAGCAACGGTGTGGCGCACAGCCTCCCGGGGGGTCCTTACAAGCGCGTAAACTCACTTTTACTGGCAGTTAACATTTTACGACTGAGACGGTCTGCCCGACGACGAACGCCCGCGCGTGCTTCCCTCTTTACGCTCATGAACAGAACCACACATAGAAACCGCCGCTTGAACATACACACGTGCTACCGTGCAATTTGATACTCAAATTTCTCGCCTGTAGCGACGATAGAGGAATCTCGACGGGCTTGTGTTCAACGCTTCTTGCGGTTCACAAGTGTATGTGGCGGATAATGGTGGGGGCGAAAACGCTTGCGGAAGCTACGTTAATTCGACACCCCGTTGAGGATAATTTTCGATTGGTCTCTCTCCCCATCGTTGAGGCTCTAAAAATTTACGCGTGTTTCACTTGTAAAGTATGCGATTGCGTACATTATATTCGCGGTTACTCGATGTTTAGGTTCTTTTAAGTGAACCGCTGCGGTATAATGTATTGCGATGGGAAAATGTGGAGCTCGCATCGTATAAAATTAGCGTTACCGTAGCAACAGTTCGCGGTTTACTAGTTATAGCTGATAACTGGTTCGTTATAGCTTCAAGTATCGGACGTCAAACGGCCCACGTATTTATAGCTACATAAATTTTAACGGCGGGAGAAACGCACAGAATAAATTATGCCTTGCATAAATTGGAACTGAGAGGATCGATACAAATTGATTTTCCTTCAATGATTAATATAAAAAAACAAAAACAAATTGCCAAAAATACAGATATTTGTAATTACCGGATCCTCAGATTTAGAACTTCTAGCTTTCAACACACACAGATTTTCCATTGAAAACTCTGCGGTCATTTATTAATTCCCATGGGTAAATGACACAGGTCAAATACATCGACGAAACTGTTTTGATCCATCTTCTCGCAAAATCAACACGGGACGACGTACAATGTAAAAACTCCTGAATGACAATAGCGAATTGAACGACAATTACTTTCACCCGCGAACGCAATTTTCTCGAGCATCAATCATGCCTTCTCGTTCCCCCTCGCTCCGGTTGCTTCTGAAACATTGAAACTCGAGACATCGGTATACATACGCCAAGCGCGGCGCATGTATAATTCGAATCGACGAGACAGCGCAGCCAGGAGAGAGAGCGAGAGCCGAGTCGCCCGGTGGGATGTGCAGCAGGCGGTGGACGCTCGGTTCGTATTGATCTAAACGCGAACACCGTGAGAGCAATTAAGATAAAGGACGGTAACAAAGGGTTGTCGGCTGTGTACGGGGGTTGGACTTTCAGTCGTGGAAAACCGAGGGTTCGGAGTAGGGGGGGGGGGGGGGAAGCCGCGAATATATTCACATTCGTGAGTGAAGAAGAAAGATAGACCGTTGAAAACGATGAGGCGTACAGAGAAAGGATACGAAAACATGAGAAGCGCTGGAGTGGGAGGGACAACGGGTCGGACAGACAACACGGTAAAGTGCGAGAGAATGATAAAACGACACTGCGCCCAAGCGCTGCTGCCGCTGCAACCGTGCCGAAGGAGGCGAGAAGCTAAAGAAAGCAAGGAGCTTCAGAAAATTCCGGAACGCATTAATCACGATGAGAGAGTTCAACCTCCATCTCGCGCCTCGACCCCCCCCCCCCCCCTCTCGGCCCCCGCATAACGGTAAATTTCAAAGTTTCGCGAGAGTTAACTTTTGCATTATTAACAATGCCAGCAGCGTTTCCGGAGGGCGAGCGGAGGAGCCGCAAAGTTGAACTCTCGACCGACCGAAGCCTCCGAACCACCCCTTTTTTTTATCTCCAACCGCCCCGTTATAGCGCGGTCTCTCTGTACCCTTCGCGGATAGTTATCTGAAACTTTGCATACATGCATTAACTTCGCGACGAGAAGTTGTTTCTCGGCGTCAATATAAGGGAGGGGCCCTCTCTCTATCTACTGTGGACACAGACGATGACTGGGGAAATAAATCGACGGAGATAAAGGACGATATATATATATATATATGTATATACTGGGTAAATAATTCGGTTTTTTTTGTTCGTTTTTTTTTCTCTTATTGAAGCTGCGAGAGTCTTCGGGGGCCTCGGGATCTCGGAGATGAAAGAAATAACGACGAAAAAGGGACTTTGGCTGGTTTTTCTTTTTCCTTTCCTTCAAAGAGATTGGAGAGTCGGGGGGGGGGGGGGGGGGGAGGAGGTAAACCCCGCGCGACTAAGGCGCTCGGGAATCGGGGGTTCCCCGAGACTCTCCTCCCGGGGGAAGCTGTCGAGGATATCGACACCCCGGCAATAATAATATCCTCCAACGTCGAGGCACGCGGTCGCCCCTCTCGCTGATTTACGAGGACGATGGAGCAGCCATCCCACCCCCCTCCCGCTCCCGTCTCCTGATGTCGTCGACGTCGTCGTTCCACAGGACACATTTTCTCAATCCTTCGAAGTGAACGTTGTGCCTTCCAACCCGGAAGAGAGATAAAGAATGAAGACAAGAAAAAGAAAAATATCAAAAAGAACGACTGTAATATTCTCTATCGGGATCTTCAGGGCGAATCCGATAAATAAAAATTCACGGGAAGCGAGAAAATAGAAGGAAGAAGTGGAACGAGTGTAATGTTGTTCGTCGAAATTTTCAGCGCAAATCGAACCAAAAACAGTGATGTTCTTTTTTCTCGTTTTTTTATATACATATATATATATATATATATTTTTTTTTTGGAAGAAACTCCTCTCGGCCTTGAGGTACATCGAGGGGAACGACTAGGAATCCCAGAAGGAATTTCCGGTATATCGAATCTATGTAAGTAATATAATCCGAGAAAACGAAGGTGAGAGCTCGAGTTACTCCCGAGGGTGACGTGAGGAGAAACTGATCAGGAGTAGCAGGAGGAATCTCGCGAGCCCGGCTATCCTACGTTCGGCGTAGCGATCTGATTCTATCTCGTTCGGATATATTTCGTCGAGAGCTCAACACAGCGAAAAAGGCTATGACGTTCTCTGTGTGTGTGTGCATTTTTTTTGTTTTTTTTTATTCTTCTCTAGAAAGCGTAAATCACGAGTCGAGTCTCGAAAACTGGGCGAAATGTGTACACGAGGCAGTACCTCGCGTACCGGGTGTGGCGAACTACCCTCGTATCCGGCAGTCGAGCACGAGGGAGATAGATACAACGGTATACTGTACATCGTGAAAACTGTTTTTGCACGATAGCTCGGTAAAGTCGAGAGGCGAATATCCGAGATTCCCAAAGCTCTACCGAAGCTCTCAGCGTTGGTTGATCGTCATTTCTTCATCAGATTAGAAGAAGTCAATCGTTATTACTATTACTAGCAGGTTGCTGTGGCTCGAGCCCATTGTGTCCTCGCTATCGAATATGAAATGTAGAAACCAAAAATTTAGATTTCCAGAGATTTAACGGAAATGCGGAAATTTGAAAATCGGAAATTTGAAAATCTTATTTTTCGACCGGAAGTGACGTCATATCGGAAATACGTTACTTCCGAATTAATTTGAAAATCTGACACAGAGAAAAAAAAATCAATTGAGTCAACAAAATGTGCGCTTACGGGTGTCGAAACAAATGTTTGGTTGATCGAAAGGAGTATCTCGTTGATCGAACTAACAGGCCGTCGGATCAAACGTTTCCTTACTTACTACGACAATTATTTGGTTCGATCAACCAAAAATTTATTTCGCCACCCGTAAGCGCTTATTTTGTTAACTCGATCGATTTTTTTTTCTCAGGGTATTCTTTGAGTGGAAGTGACCTCATACCGGAAATACGTTATTTCCGGTTCGAAAATCTCACTTATCGACCTTAAGTGGAAAAGTCACACTGAAAATACATCACTTCCGGTCCCGAAAATGTATTTTTCGACCGCAAGTGAGTTCATACCAGAAATACATCACTTCCTGTTTAGAAATCTCATTTTCGATGTTATTATTATTTTATTTATGTACGGTATTGTATATATATATATATATATATATATATATATTTATATTTATTTATTTATTTATTTATTTATTTATTTATTTATTATACGATGTTTCATTTAAAAAGGTCCCATTAATTTTATTTTTAAACAATAATACTAACATAATGGAGTAAGGGGATGCGCCATGCGCAATCAGTCACGGAGTTAATCCGGTGTTATGCAACAGCCCCCGAGGACTACTCCGGGCGATTGGTATCGCGTTTGATATGCCGGAGGGTTGGCCCAGGACCGTCCAAAGGGGAGGAAAAACGAATCCGTATACTACGGGGCATCCCCCTAAACGGGAGAATCGCGCGACGAGCGACGATTCTCGTTTTTCCACAGCGGGGAACGGCAGCTCTCTGTCGTTCTCCGCCGCAGCGCTCTTCGGTCTCCCGCTGGCGAATAAAATTTTACGGCCGCGAAATCGTCCAATAATTGTTACGTCTAGCTTTGATCGCGTAAAACACGTCGTAAATGTCAAAGAGCCCTTCTCAACGTCGAATGCAGCAGTCGCCTGTCTCGCTCGCTCGCTCTGTTCTCCGCACTGCACGTCTGTTAGAGCGAAGACTCCAGCGGACCGATAACCAATGAGGAGGGTTGGTCGTGGCCGCTCACGGAATTATGTGCTGGCGAAAGACCACCGACATTACCTCGCATTATCGAGGCGTTTGGGCGTTCGCGTTATCGCCCATACATCTTCCACTTGCCCCAACGCATCGTCGCCATCTTTCTTGTTTACTGTTGTGCAATTATTGCTGCGGATAAACAAGTGTTGCGTCATTTTTTCTTCAAGAGATTCTAATCAGGCTACTCAGGGTAACAGGAGATTTTCCATCTTAGGCTATTAAAATTGCGTGTTAAAAAAAAAATAATCATGAATTCATTTTCACAATTGCCAATTTGGCTCGACTATTGTGTGAAAATTTGTCGATCTTGCGTTCGGCATGAAAAAAGTCGTTAAAAAGAAAAATCCTGTTTCTGGCAATAACTCGATGCAAACAGTCGGTACGAAGTAGAGCAAAGTTTAAATAAGGTTAAATAATTTAATATATAATGGAACAAAGTCAGATTTAATTAAATGTTATATGTTGAACTGACATTTTTTTCACCATTTTTCTATTGGAATTGATAAATCTAAGTAGTTATAAGACTTGGATCTCTATTTGAATACAGCTCAAGGAGAAATCCGTTAATAAACAAATTACAAATTAAAAACCACGTACAAACTTCAACCGTCTACGTATCAGTCCAATATTTTGAACAAAATCTCGGAAAACAAAAAATATATATATTTTTTATTTAATCTTATTATGAATACCGACAGTCGCCCAATTACAGGTGCGATGGGATGACCATCGCACAATACAAGTTGTCGTTAAGTCGCACACATCCTTTTTGTACATAGTGTAGACAACACGCACAAGGTTTACAGAGGAAAATGCGGATTATGGTACAGTGGAAAGAACAAATTTCGAGACAACATATATCAGTAAACTAACATATATTGTCTAGATAATTGCATCGAGGGGGATCAATCGTACGGTATTTAATTTTCATTCGCGATTAAGTGACGGTTGAGTGCCACTGGGCACGATCGTAGTGGTGGAAACGCGCAGGACTACGGAGCGCACCTATATACGCAACTACGGGAGCTTGGTCCCTCTCGTCGTATCTCCTGATCCTCACAATTCTCAGCGTCGAGACTCGGGCAGCATCCAGAGAGTCGGCGAGAGCAGGATAGTTCATCGGGTACGTGAGCTCGCCGGGAGGGGGGGGGGGGGGGGGGGGGGGGGGTTCCACTCGCCCTCTCTGCGTCTTTCTCTCCTGGTATTTTGCGAACGAGCGAGATAAATAGATATATAGACTGGACGAGCCGGGGTACGGAACGCTGCGAAAGGGGTATGGCCGGAGATGCGGGGCTCTTTTAATGAAACGCGAATGTTAGAATGACAGGAATGCCGGAAAATGGTCCGGGCGTGCTGCTAGCTCTCTTCTCTCCGGCCCTCTCTCGGTCCCTCTCTCGCTCCCTCTCTCTCTCTCTTTCCCTCACGCTGACTGATGCGTGCGCTATATACACCTTGTGTATACTCTGTACGTATATCACCTGCGACTCCCGCCTTGTGTTGGTTAAACTACGACGACGTGCCATTCGCCTACTCACCTCTCGTCTTCGCCCACACGCGTACGTGTATATATATATATATATATATATATATATATATACATATATATATATATAAGACAGAGTTGCTTACGTGTGAAAACTCGAGGCTCTGCGACTTGTTCCTTATGTACTCGAGCGAAGATAAAGAGAGAGGGAGGGATGTTGGGATAGAGGGAAAATGTTCTCCGTAGCTTCGGGAGTCTCTCACCCGTAGCAAATTAAGTCTCGCCGTCTCGAGCCGGCTACTTTGTTGAATTTTTTTATTTTATTTTTTATTCTTATTGTTCGCGTCGGGCCGACAAGCGAACGAAACTTCGTACACTGTTCAATAGAGAATTGAAACGAAATATGTAAAGAGCGATGTAAAAAGTGAAAATGATGACTGAATTCAGAAGTTCTTTTTTTTTACATTGTTTTGCGCATGCGTTTCTTGGATGATTTCTGAGCGTGCTCGCGGTTGTTCGTAGAATCGCAGAGAGAAACGGGGCATAGCCGGAGTCACGGCGAAGGAGGAGAATGGAGAGGGTGGAGTATTAATAAAACGTTCCGGGGCTCGAGGACGAGGGAAAAATAAATTCTTATTGCCTGGCGAGTCCGGTATTTCCGCAATATACGGCGCAGGTGTACCGAATGTTATCCCCGTTATCCCGCGTCTCCGCAAAATTTTATATATATATATATTTATGTATGGGTGTGTGTGCAGTCCATGTGCTCCCTGAAACGTATGGGAGAGGCCGGCGTTCCGCAGCCCTGTGAAACCACCCCCGCGTCGCAGCTCCTCACGCACCCTCAGTAACGTACACTTATGCAGTCTCGCCCTGTAGTTAACCTTCGCCGCAATGCCTCACGAACGGTCGGGCGAATAATCAAAACAATAAATCAAGGAGCATACGGATGTGCGAAAAATCCGACCCGATTTTAGACTGGACTCTCAATTTCGCTATAACCGTCATGCTAATCGCAAAATGATAAATCTCAAATAATAGAAAAAGATAAGACTGTGTAATCGATTTTCCGAAGTAAGCGCCTCAACTCTTCGTCGATTGGTGACAAGCTCATAAGATATCACGATAAATTGAACTCTTCCGCTATTGGCAATAAAAGGTCCCTTCTGACAGCAAAGGACAACTGGATCCTGTCGATAAATAAGGATTTCTGTATTTTTTTCCGTCAGAAGATTCGACGATCAGAAGCGCTCAGAAAAAAATCAGAAAAAAAAAGTGTGCACCCAATATTTAAAAAATGTTGAACCGCGACCTTATTAAACCCTCGAAGATGTAATACAAGAAAGGAATGAGGAGCTAGGAATAAATTCTTTTTTTCTCTCTTTCGCAACAGCGGATCAGCGTCCAATCGGGGAATAGTATAGAGAGACGCGAGCGCGGGTGTAGATCGTTTGGCGCGTTGCCCTTTACCTTCTCTCCTCCGACGTCGTCCACGTCGATTCGATACGTCTGGCGGAAAGCGTTTTCTATCCTTCCCCGTCTCTCTCTCGCTCACCCTCGTTCTAAACCGACGATTCCCCGAGCGTTGCGCGCGGGTGGATCCGTATGCGCGCGCGAACACACCGGCAGCGCGAGGGGGCGAAGACGGGGCGGGGGGTGCGGGGGTGGCTCAACGGGGCTGGCTGCTCCAGCGGATACCGGCTTCGTCCAACCACCCACAGTCGAGAAGCAGGGGTAGTGGTAGTGCAGGAGGCAACGTGGCGTATTGATCGAGTGGCTCCCGCCACTGTACAGAATTCGCTGTATACACGTATATATATATATACACATATATATGTATATATATAGACAGAATTCTGTCTCACCCGGTATACGTGAGCTCTGTACCCGCCAATGCCGCCACGTTTATCTTCTCGCCATCCTTTCCATTCCTTGCGTGATGTTTACGTTTGCACTTTTAAATCACCTTCTTTCACGATCTCTGCGCGTTGCTTGTTTTTTTGTTTTTTTTTTTTTATTTTCTTCTTTTTTGTTTGTAACTATTTCTGAGTCAGCTAAAAATTGATGCGTTGGATACACCGCAACTTTGTTGTACGAAGATATAGGATAAATACCCTGTTTTCGTCATTTTCTTCACCTTTCGCTCAATTGTATTGAAGTGGATACAATTGAAAGAAAGGAAAACATTTTCTGATGATTTTTGAGCAGGGGGAAACGTAGTAGGATGGTGATTAAAAATTCATTGATTTTCTGGAATACTGAGATTTTAAGGGGAGGCTAAACACGTATGAGTGCGAGAGAGACTGAGTGAAAATGTTGAATCCATTTTTCGACGAAACGATTCTATGAAATTAAAAACGACTCATTGCGTATTTGATTAACGCAGTGAAATCCGCTGTTCGTTTTTTTTTTAAATAAAACAGTTTGGGAAAAAATGGGCTGAAAATATTTTGAGGTTATGTTGATCTTTAGCTCCGCCTTAATATAAGAGACTAAACAGAGCTGAGGCTCACTCGTGCAGGCGAAACATGAGTAAAGAAACTAACGAACAGATTTGTAAAGGCAATCGTAAAAAAGAATTCGAAAAAGCAAATTTCAGAGAGATAAAAAGAAATTAAAAAAGAGAGATGAAAAATAATAAAAAAATTATCTAATTATTGTATTAATGTTTAATTCTTTTTTTTTCAAAATGTTCCCATTTTTTTAGAGCTTTCTTTTATGTACTTCTTATTTATTTATAAAAGGTTCAACGACAATTTACTTTTTCCCTGACCAATTTTGAAATTCCCTGACTTTTCCCTAATTCCCTGACCAACATTTCTTTCCCTGACCTTTCCAGATTTTCCCTGACCACGACCACCACGTTGATGATTTCACAATGTCATTCCACAGACAAGTATAAAAAATGCTTAGCGTGTCTAACTTTTGCCTGGAAACCTAAACTAATATACCCTTAAAACTTGTTCATCGTAGCGTGTCTGAAAAAAAAAATCAAGTACGCGCGACTAAAGAGTATTTTCATACATGGCATTGGATGGACACGTATAAACTACAACAAACCCACCTATAAATACTCGTCCGCTCTCGCCGGAAATAGATTACGATTTACGGCGCTAACTGTAATAAAATAGGAACTGTTGCAGCCGCGACTAAAGCCAAAGTATGAATGTGTCCCGTGAACGGCAAACTTTTGCTGCGACACACCTCCCCTAGCGCTTAAACACTTCGTCCACGTCGAACTTCGTACACGGGGCCGAGCCTATAATTTTTTCACTCGGAATCGCCGCCCCTGTATTATAGATACGTCTCATCATTGCTCGAAACGAGATCACGGGACGGAGACTTTGTATATTTCACGGAGTTAGTGGAATGTCCTCGCGCCTCTGCGGCCTCCGTCGGATAGCGAGAGTCGACCGTGAGGATTGGCACAGAGCAGCGGGCTCGTTTCATTTTTCGACGGCGCGACACCCGAGGGACTCGTACAACTGCACCTAGCTCACTCCTGTACTCCCGGCTTCAATGTCTTCGCCTGGCACCCTTAGCCGGCCAGCGACGAGAGGGCAGCGCCGAGGGACCGGCGAGAAGAGAATGAAAGAACCAGCAGCAAAAAAAAAAGAGCTCGTATCTTCCGATTCGGGTCTTTCACTGGTGTCTAATGAGAAGTAGAATCCCACGAGGGTTCCGGTCCTTCGAGAGCCGTTCGTGAAAGTGCACAAACTTTCACGAAGGAAGGACCTTTTCTGGCCGCGTGATGCTGATTGATAATAATGTAACTCCATTATCGTAGACCATTGATTTTAATTTTTTTTTACAGACCTTTTTTCCCCGTTGGATTTTTGTATCTTATTATGTTTCTTTCGGACCGACGGCGATAGGTGCGCGGTTGGTGTGTGGCTCTGGCGGTCCCAGAAGTCAAGCAGTACGGCTCGCGGTCAGTACTTGGATGGGTGACCGCCTAGCCGCGCGCTGGGTTGCGCATCGAATCGTGGAGCGGGAGGCAATTTTCTCGGAGATTGGTGATTACGCTGTAGGAACGCTAATCTCTGGGGAACGAGCCGTATGTGTTTGGCCAGCTTGTCCGCAGTTTCCCTGTGCCTTTTTGCGAATGCGACACACCAAGGGGGTAAGTCGGCTGCGGATGCAATGCGGGGGAGGTGGCGTGAGTTAAAGAGGAAAGGCCGCGTACAGGTAGAAAATATATCGCATGCCTAGAACAACAGTTTAACAATTTCGATGGTAATCCCATAAGAGATGTTACATTGTTGTTTTAGGGGTGCGATATATATTTTTTTTAATTCTTTCGGTGCACGGAGAGTTTGATGTATTGAAAATTCAACGTGGTTTCGTGGATCGTTGATGAAATTTCGTGGGATCGTTCTGCCGAGGAAGCGTTTGTTTTTCGAGGTTTAATCCGAGATAGATTTACGGGAATTGGAGCGAAGCTCGGAGAAATGGTGGACCAGCGACGCCGTCGTCGGCGCCGGTTATACGCGCTCTCGAGGCTCGAGAGGGAAACCCGAACGGCGGGGGCGCTCGATAGCAAAGAATGGAAAAAGCGAACGGACGAACACCGGGAAAAGCGTCGCGACTACGGGCCAGTGTCAAAAACTCGTTTTGTTCTCTCTTCGTTCTCAATGTGTCTCTGTGTTTTTCTTTACTCCGTTTCTGGGCTGGCAAACATTCACGATTGGTCGAACGAGAAAGCGATAAATCTTTGGATATAAGGCAACTACTCTCTATCCAGGGAATAAAGTAACTCCTGTACATATATATACATATATGTGTATAAAACATGAAAGTTCGCATGAAACGGTAAGAAATAGTTCAACGACGATTTTTCGTATACGACGTTACAGAATAAAATAGATAAAATAAATAAAATAAATAAAATAAATAAAATAAATAAAATAAATAAAATAAATAAAATAAATAAAGTAAATAAAATAAATAAAATAAATAAAATAAATAAAATAAATAAAATAAATAAAATAAATAAAATAAATAAAATAAATAAAATAAATAAAATAAATAAAATAAATAAAATAAATAAAATAAATAAAATAAATAAAATAAATAAAGGAGACGATGGGTGTAATACGTACGCCGGCCGACGGCTCGGCGGCCCCGCGGCGCTTCAGAACATTTTTACCCGCTATTCGTCGAGTATTCGAGATCCCCGAAGACTTTGGCCATATTCATCGAATAAAAAAAAAATTAAATTTGAAAAAGAAAATGCAACGAAGCAAGCGGGGCATGAATTATCCCACACCAGAGGCAAACTCAGTCCCGGTGTACGATACTGCAGAAATAAAATCATCAGCCTCAGAGAAGGATCTGACCGAAATTAACATAAATCTGGTAAAACTGACGGAACTTTCAGGTATACGGGAACTACATTGAAATCCTAACAAACATTCGTATTAAACTTAACACATTGTTATAGAAAATATGGTAATTTTCGCTATCGCAGATATTACCCAAATTTCCTGTAATCTTTGCTAGAATATAAGTTATTCTTACCAGAAAATATAGTCATACGTGGCGTCGCGATCACGGACCGTTCTTTTTTTAGGTCTGTAAGTTACAACCAGCACATTATGTCGATCAGATTTTCAGATTTCATCCACGGAATCCTTACTTTCAATCCACGGAATCCTCACTTTTAATCCACGAAATCTTCGTTTTATCCACGAAATCTTCGTTTTATCCACGAAATCTTCGTTTTATCCACGAAATTCTTCGTTTTATCCACGATATTTTGCCCACCCACCTTCTAGAAAAAAATGACCACATGGGTCAGGTAAAAATTGCCACTAGCGACATGTGAAAATTTCCCATATCGCTAGCGGCGCTGGTTTACCATGTTGCCTGGTCAAAATTTACCATGGAAGACTTGGCAGTTTGTCCGAGATCCTTCTCTCAGTGTACCAGTCACGTGTATTAATTTTTCTCATCCCCGCCTCAAAATTCCATCGGCCTTCGCGTCCTCCATTTCCCCAATACAAATTGCGATTCTTCGAAGCAGACGATTTTCGACATATAGTCCAGGGTGCACGTGCTCCGGCACTACCCGACGATAGAAGGAGGACGGATGTATATACCTATGTATGGACCTGTGAATGCTCGAATATAATATTCGAATTGGTACCGCCGGTTCTCCACCGTTGCGACGCTAGTCCTCTCGCAACTTCTCGCTCCTCGTCCCGCTCAGCCGTCGGAGAGAAGCGAGACGGACGAAAACACTGGCAGAGCCGAGTGTCGCGGCGCCCCTCCCCGCCCAGACACACACGGGACCTGTTGCTGTCGAGTTTACGGTGTTTTTACGAGCGACGTTACAGCCACCCCTGAGCACGGGGGTTGAACACACTCTGGCCCCGCTCTCATCCTCTCCCGCCCGTTCCGTCGCGTTCTCTCGCGTTTACCCGCGACCTCGCCGTTCCGCGAAACCACGAACGATGTACATCCTTCCTCGTCTCGCGGTTCGCCGGTGCAACGGGCGTGTAAACGGGCAAATGCGCGAGAGACCGAGAAAGATGCGTTTATAGACGGAAAAGGGCGCTCGGAGAAAGATAAAGCGGACGAGGGACGTTGAAGAGAGATCGAGGAGGATTCGTCGTTTAACTCTCTCTCCCGTCGCCGTCTTCCGCGCCACCGAATAATCACCCTAATCGCTCGCTAACGAGCCGACGAGAATCCACGTGATTTTGCCGCGGCACGTGCTTTCCGGGCGCACAACACATTTTGCAGCTTACCGTGCGGCGGCTCTCTCCGCAAATTTATATATGACGCAGAGACACGCTCGGGCGGAACCGTGCAATTGCATCCCAAGGGTCAATTGTTGAAGCGTGCATCAAATTGTCGAGTGTACTCAACGTCTCGTCGGACAATTTAACCGCGGCTGTGCAAACTAGTCACACATGGGAGTCACTATCCCTCCCTTTCTCTCTCTCACTCTCTCTCTCTGTGGTAAATTTCGTACTCCTACAGGTGTTCGTCAAAGTGCGGCGGAGTAATTAATTAGGTAAGTCACGTGCGATTGGGCGGCGGGTTCCGCGTCGAGCTTTTACTGCGTGCGGAAACGTTTATCTGCTGCAGATCATTTGTTTGTAATATTGAATTTTTTTTTCCATTTCTTGTACGACATTGAAATGCAAATTTATTCGAGAAGGGAATTTTGTTTTCTCATGAAAAATGCTGTACGGGAGTGAATATGGGTTTGTGAATTTTACTCTTGTTGTACCTACTTGTGCGATGTAGTTGAAGCCTCGTTGATGGATTCGTCGGATTTATTAGACGAGCCGTTAAACTCTCGATTGATGTATAGCAATGGAGCAGAGATTGCCCAAGATTCATAAAAGGTTCGAGTTTATGCGCAGGAAGATTCTTGTACCCGTGAATCGCTCGAACTACGTGACTTTTCGAAAGAGCCACGATGCCGGGTCGGATCTCCCGGTACTCTCCGTTACAAGGGCGGAGAGCTCGCTCCCTTTCTCATTTTGTAGGGAAGAGCGGGGCAAAATGGGGCAGCGGGGCAAAACGGGACAGTGAGGCGAAACGCTATTTTCCAATAATTTTTGGATGGTACAAAACGGGGCAGAAAATTCAGATGATTGCGTTTTGGCCTGCTGTCCCGTTTTGCCCCACTGCCCCGTTTAGCCCGGCTCTCCCCTTTATATATATATATATATATATATATTCGAAGGGCCGACAGAGAATCTCGGGTAACTTCAAAGTTCTGCTAAGCGCGCTGACAAGTCTTCCTCTGTTCTCTACTTCTTCTTCTTTCTCTTCTTCTTCTCCTCCTCTTCTTGTTCTTCTTTTTCATATTCCTCCTCCTCTTCTTGCTCTCCTTCTTATTCTTCATCTTCGCTTTCTCTTCTTCTTCCTCTTCTTCTTCTTCCTCTTCCTCCTCCTCTCATTCTTCATCCCAGCGGCGAAAGGGCAGAGTTTGCTGACGCAGCGACCAAACTTTCCCCTCTCGCAATTAAAAGTTTTCCCCGCCTATTATTCATGATACTTCTTAGCTTAGTCGCCAAAGCTCCTGAAGCTTTTCGCCGGGAGAGGAAAAAAAGTCACATTCGCGTGGCATTAAAGATGTGAAAGATGGATGACTTTTGTCTCGCGCCTGACGTCAAAGATTGGCTTCGAAAGATCGGAAGGCAAAGTGGGGGTGACTCCCGCTATAAGGGCTAGTGGGACAGGCCTCGCGCTGGAAGGGTCGGAAAGGTGGGAAGGTCAAGCGATGCTCCGAAGAAGACGAGACTGCAGACGGTGCGCTAGACTCTCCCGTGAATAGCCAGCATGACGAGGGTACTGTGCTCTTCCGCTCGGTATATATATATTCCACTTCACCGTACCTTCCTCCTTCTCAGACTCCATCTACGATGTATCTTTCTCTTTGTCGTCCGAAGGGTCTAATGACCCGCGAAACGAGCTGCTCCTCGCCCCATGCAATCTCCATAGAATTACCATACGATTAAGAAGACCGTCGGCTAGCTTCGAGTCTATGATGTTCGTCTTACTGCAGTATCAAGCGCTACTCCTAAGATGGATGAAACGAGATTTAACCTGAGAGTCTCGCCGTTCAATCTACTATTTTCTCCGCAGTTAAAATATTCATTGCTATTTGTCATGCAAATTTGTAGTGTAAAATTTTTTACGAAATCCGTTAAAAAGTAAAT
The DNA here is from genome assembly GCA_964017025.1 of Stenichneumon culpator. Lineage (NCBI taxonomy): Eukaryota > Metazoa > Arthropoda > Insecta > Hymenoptera > Ichneumonidae > Stenichneumon > Stenichneumon culpator. The sequence continues at coordinate 8,718,823 of OZ024779.1, read as the reverse complement.
TGCATCGTACCACTGTATCGATCGGAGTGGAACATTGTGCAAGTTTTTGCTTAAAGCGACAGGAAAGTATCATGGTTGGTGATGAAAACTGGAAATCATTTTTTTTTATACCCAGAAAAAAAAATGTATTTGAGGGACACCGTTTATTTGGTCTAAGTGAAATATTTATTTGATTTAAATAAATATTTATTTTTATTGAGTGAATAGTTACTTAAATGAAATAAATATTCATTTAAATCAAATAAATATTTTACTTAAACCAAATAAACGGTGACCGTTTGTCTTCAAAAGCAAATTCTTACGCGAACTTTCGTGGATATCCGCTTCGGGCAAGAATTTTCTTTCAACCGGAAGTCGTCCACACCCGCGAAAAAAATTAATTAGAGGTCGCCTTACCAACCGAGCCCGAGTGGAGTTCGAAAACAACGAGATTATAAGAATTGAGAGTCTCGCAGTTAAATTTACTATTTTCATCGCAGTTGAAATATTCATTGGTATTTGTCTTGCAAATTTGTAGTGTAACATTTTTTACAAAACCAGTTAAAAAGTAAATTGCATCGTACCACTGTATGGAGCGGAGTGGAACACTGCAAATTTTTTACCTAAACCGATACGAAGTAACACGGTCAGTAATGAAAACTATAAATCATTTTTTAAACCACGTTGACCGTTTGCCTTCAAAAGCAAATTCTTACGCGATCTTCCGTGGATATCCGCTTCGGGCAAGACTTTTCTTTCAACCGGAAATCGTCGACACCAGAGAAAAAAAATTAATTACAGGTTGTCTTACCGACCGAGCCCGAGTGAAATTCGAAAACAATGAGTTTATCATCGATCATTTTATTGAGTAACGAAAAAAATGGTGTGCTAGAGTGAGCAACACGTATATGAAATATGACGGTCAATTTAACATTTAACTAGAGACGCGAAGACTTCGAATGATTTGAAAATAAACGAACAAGTAAATATATGCGGACAAACGAGCGACCGTCGAAGAAAACATGAAAGGGAAGCACGCGAGCTGAGGCTTTCTGCCACCCTCTCGCGACCAGGCGCGCAGGAACAACTTCGACGACAACGACGATGCCGGTTATGTACGCGCCTTCAACCACCCAGGTTTACGAGCTTATTTTACTGGATTTTTATGATATAACATAGGCCAAGGCTCACCTAGCCGACCGAAGTTTATAGACCCGTGTGAGAGATTTTATCGCTACGTAACATACGGTTTGTTAAATCGCTCGCTCCGTTCCTCATGTACACGATGTATCCTATCTATTTGTCCTGCACCTCCTCCCTGCCCCTATTCGTGCAGCTCACTCGTTCATCCCAGGCTAGAAATACGGTAAATCACTTCACAGGAAGAAAAATAAATAAAAATTTTACATTTTGATTTTTTATAGGAAAAGAAGAATTTCAATCGGATTTGCCAGACTCGTGTGCATTGTTGATAACGCGCAAGAATCCAGGACCGAGGTCTTCTTACAGGACTAAATTAACTAGTCGGGTAAACTATAAAAATGTTGTCCCCCATTCGAAGAAAACTTAAAGAATTCCATAAACTACTAAAGGAAAAGAAAGGAGGTTATAGGAAGGATAGGAAAGGCAATTCCTCCGCACATTCCATCCAAGAAATACGGTATATCACTTCAGTGACAAAAATAAAGCAAAAATGTTGCATCATGATTTTTTATAGGAAGGGAAGAATTTTAATCGGATTTTTAGTCGGATGCGCCAGACTCGTACGCATTGTTAATAACGCGCAAGAATCCAGGATCAAGGTCTTGTTCCAGGATTAGAGTTAACTGGGCGAGCAAGCTATAAAAATGTGGAGACAACATTTGAAGAAAACTTAAAGAATTCCCAAAACTAGGAAAAGAAAGAAAGTTATACAAAGGATAGGAAAGGAAGTTCTCCGCTCATCCCATCCCAGAAATACTGTGAATCACTTCACAATGAGAAAACAAAAATTACATTTTGATTTTTTATAAAAAAGAAAGAATTCTTATTGGATTCAAGTCGGATTCGCCAGACCCATGTCCGTTGTTAATAACGCGCGAAAAATCCGAGTCTTGTTCCAGGATTAAAGTCACCTAGTCGAGTAAGCTACAAAAATTTGGTCCCCCGTTTAAAGAAAACTTAAAGTATTCCCAAAACTAAGAACCAACAAGAGGATTAGTGCGGAGCGAAGAATCGCGAGCAGCGAGCCGAGATAGCGGGAGAGAAGAAGGTGGATAAAAGGAAGTTGGCGAGGAGAGAGCCGATGGCCGTAACAACGACTTCCGGTCGGCGAGAGAAGCCCGTCTCCTTCTCCGTATAATTAAGGGAGACGCAAGTAGTACACGATGTCGTTAACGGTATACATAACTCTGTATACACTGTGTATACACGGGCCGTTTTCCGTTCGTCCGTCCCGACATTCATTCCGACAATGCGGTAACCAGACCGACAGAGGATATCGCGATAATGACGCGTTTATTCCATCAGAATCTCTCCATCTTCGCCAACATGAATATACCAACAACCCGCGTATTAAATTAAATTCATTAATACCGCTGTGGTGAATCGCGATTAATCTCCGGTTTACAATGTAACTGTGATGAATTATTTCGCATCATAGTCTTATAAATCCCGCGTATCACGCACTGTGAGAATGCGCAGTAAATTTTACCGTGGAGATGTTTTCAAATTGATTTACTTTCGCACGGTCAAAGAAACTGCTCTACGTGCTGCTTCGATGATTTATGTTCAGAATTTTATTTGCTGCATTCTGATATTATTTCAATATAGATGAATAGATAGATAGATAGATAGATAGTGTCGTTTATTCGTGTCCTGAGGCAAGCCCCCTAAGGAATCCGTGCTCCAAAAATACAACGACGAGTAACAAAGAAAATGCACCGCAAAAAATTATACAATTAAAACAAAAAAACTAAAATAAACAAGAACCAAAAACTAAACGGATGTAATAAACTATCAAAAACTGAGACTAAGAATGATAATAAGAACAATAATAAAAAAGCAACGCAAACAACACAATCTACCCATTCAACCCCAATCCTAGCGAGCCACAACTCCCCATACTATATTCCCCACATATAATCTCCATATATAATTGCATTTTTCCCAATTTTCGTTGTATATTTACAAAAAAAAAACCGTAACCCTACCGTCTAATATTTTCAAATATTCGAGACAGCACGAGACAGCGTCTCGTAAAACGAAACTTAATTTATGTTTTCAGACTGGAGTTTTCAAAAATATTTTTCAATTACCATTTATGCGTGTGCGTTTAAGCGCGTGGGAGCCGGATTTCGTTCGGCTCCTTGGTCGTAACGAGCTCGGTTTCAAACCAGCTTGCCGACAGTCCGCAGGACCCCGAGAGATTCTCCGATCGGCAGGAGCAGCGGAAAGAAGGAGAGAACCTCGGAGTCCGGTTCACCTTGACTGCCGCTTTCGCTGCCGATGCTCCGGCTTCTGCTTAACCATTGCCGATCTGCATGCGCACAGGGCAATGCAGTCGCAGGACGAAGAGAACGAGAGAGCGGCCGAAGAAATCGAATAAGAGGATCCCAGAGGGAGCCGTGTGATACATCGGGGGAGAAAAACCACATTCCGCTTCGTGGAAGCGAGACAAACGATTCCACTATTCATTCTGCCTTTTTTTCCCAAGCAAGCCTAACCCTTCCAATCCCATAATAACAGCCCCGAGAATGATAATAATTGTAACGATAATAACAATAATATTAATCATAGATGGCGATAAAAAGATGCAACGTTTAATAAAGGATGTACGTATGCGCCTTAATTATACACACAAATTAAATCCCCCTCCCTGGTGAGTGTGCGCCTTGGAAGAGGAATGACGATTCCTCCACTTCTCTTCCAGCTTTTACCTTCTCGGTGTTTATGCTTTTTTTTCTCTTGTGTTTTGTTTTTTTTTTGTTTGTTTTTTTTTTCATTCATTTATTCACGCTGAATTAAGAGAACGCCTATCAGATCGGAGCGAGTGCGAAGCGTGTAATAAACAACACGCCCTTAACGATCCAATAAAAAGCCTGATTGCAATCGCAAAGAGTGCAATTGCTTGCTCGCGCTTCGTACCTCCGTGTGTGTGTGTTTTTTTCCGGAATTTATTGAGTTCGAGGTAAGCTGGGGAAAGAAATTTATTAAATTTTTCCGATCATTCGAGCAGCGTGTTTTTCCTCCGAGAAAGAAACATACGGCGAGGAGAAAAAATATAGGAAAAGAGAAAAAATGTCCAAGTCGATTAGATCGGGAGAGACGCAAGCGAATTCGCAATGGGCGCTCGCTGAGCGGCCTTTCACTCGAGTGCTCTCGCGATCGTGAGAGGACCGACGATTCGCTCCCCGGAACATGTGGACCGACAATTTTCACATTACTGCGCGTTACTGCATCTGTTTGTTCAACACGTAAATTACCAACTGACAGGTTTATCGCGTTCATTAATTGTCGGCTAATTAATTTCATATCGTTATGTCGCGATCGGTAAATAAAATTATGAATAAAAAGAAAGGAAAATTTGAAAATTACAATGTTTGGACACGCAATCGGCGGGTAAGAACCTGAAGTGTATAACTATGTCTACGCGTACTTGCGGCTCGTGACCGGTGGGAAGAGGGAATCGCTAGGAGAATCGTCGTCGCGCTTCGCGGACCGGAACTCCGACGAGTTTTCAGCTTTAGCTTCGTTCGTACACAGTTCGCGAGATCTTTTCTTTGCGGAGTTGCTTCCTTTTTTTTTCTTGAGTTCGGAGGCGAGACGACGATGACTGGGACGCAGTTGAAGTCGAATAAAAATAGAGAGAACTGAATTTTTCTTTTTTATTTTCCTTTTTTTTTTTATAAGAGACAAGCTCGAACTCTCTTCCGCGAGAAGCGATGTGGATATAGATAGATAGCTATTCCGGCAGATTCCGTCTATTCTGGTAGGATAGATATATACATGTCGCCGAGTACGCCTGTCGCTCGACGACGAAGCTCGTTGACTACGCATGAGGGTGGAGAAGAGCGTAGCATCGGCGCTTTCACAATTTTCGGATGAACGTGAAGACATTTGGGAGGAAAAGTAACGCAGAGGCGGAAAAACCGCTTGAAGTGAAATGGAATAAAAGATGGGGAGAGTCGAGAAAACTTCGCGGTACTTCGAAGCACCGGATATTCCGCATCGAGTTTTCTACTCAGGTCTGTCCACATAGATGTGTTGCTGTATAGGTACAGATATATATCGACGTGAGCATCGAACTATTGATTGTCTATGATCCGCAGAGGGGGGGATAGGGTTGGACGATGAACGACAGGAAGAGGTCGCTCCATAAATTTTTCAATCTGAGAAAGTGCGAAAAAGTTGAGACGCCGGAGATAGGAAAAGTTTTGTTCGATGACGAGATTTTGAAAAGTTTTCAATAATAAGTCGCGATCGTCGGATAAAGTTGATACGGTTTGAGTATATATTCACAAAGACGCGATTATCCGCGGGAGCATTGTATGAGGGTTGAAACGGACTATCGTACAGTAAAATGTTTAAAAATCGTATACATTTTTTAAAATTATTTTAATCATATTTATTATAATTTTAAGATTTTTTTAATGGACATTCTTTTTGTTGGGGCGAAAAGGATATCGTACATTAAAATTTGTTTTGAACCGTTGAAAAATATTTTTAAAAATAGAAATCATAGTTACGATTTTAAGATTTTTTTAATGGAAAAAATGCATTATTTTTTAGGAGAACAGAATATCATACGGTAAAATTTGTTTTGAATCGTAGAAAAATATCTTTTAAAATAAAAATCATGTTTATGATGTTAGGATTAGTTTTTAATGGAAAAAATTGATATTTTTGAGGCGCAGGGTAAAACAGGGCACTTAATCAAGTATGTGTCGGATTCGAGGATGTCTCGGATATTCTGTACACTTTCCAACCCACAAATGTGCCGACGGGACGTTCGCAGCCACAGTTAGAAAAAACAACATTTCTGCTCATCGACCGCTGCAATTACATCACGAAAATTCTGTGCACTGTTGTGTACGGAAAATCATAGTGAGAGCGACGGAGTTTCTCCGTATCCAAGGGCTGTCCAAATCCCGAAGGTAGCGAGGGAACGAAAGAGGCCTCGGCCTCGACCGACGGCGAGGGCCGCGTGCGCCAGAGAAAGATGGAAACACTACGGGACGAACCGCCCGCTCGAAATCCTGCGAATTTTCGGGGAGGCTGGCCCGGCGCTCGGCCTCGATCCCTCGGGAAACGAAGGCGAGAAAGACGACTTTCTTTTTTTTTCTACCTCTCTCGACGCGCTTGGGGTTGTCCAAAATGAGATGGATTTGGAATAAAGGGCCGTGCGGACGGTATTTCAAAGTCACGAAAGTATTGACTCTCGGTAGAATTTCAAATAAATAAAACCATCATTAAAAAAAGACACTTCCCTTCATATACCTCGTATGTCGAGAACAATACAAGGGCGACTTCGTATGATTATTATTTTTATATTATATTATTATTTTATTAATATTCACATCATTATGATAATTATAAATAATGAACAAAATAAGGGCTTATGATTTTTTTATTTCAGCTACTTTGTTTCATCAGTTTGTATATAGAAAGTGCAAGAAAAAAAAACACTAAGAAATTTGTCCAGCGTTTCATTTTTTTTTCTTTCATATGTGAGAGCAATTTTCCTTACCATATTTTATTTTGCAACAAAATACGATAATATCTTTGCCCGTAGCCTGCAACTCCCCGGAATTCGACCTATCGATAGAAAGTGTGGAAAACTAGTTTAATAAAAAGGAAAAAAAAAAAGAAATTGCCCAACATTTTTGATTCGGTCGAGATGTGAAGAGGTTATCTTCTCGATACTCTCGAGTTTATCCCGAAGCCGGTATATACGCGCGAGAGAACGCTGATTATATTAAATGGCTGGTAAAACGGTCTGCTTAACATAGCGTTTATCTGCTCTTCCTTGGTTTTACTACTTTTTCACTGCCTCGTCAGCCATTGCCCATAAACTCTCGGGCTGCCGTGCTGCTTCTACCCAGTCCCGCGAGTCTTCCCCCCCCCCTCTCCTCTCTCTTCGACCCCTCATCGTCTCGCTGTTCTCCCTTCGCGACGACACTACGCGAGTCCTGCGCGTTTCCTTTCTCACTTTCATCTTTCTCTTCTCCACGAGGCTTTTCCCATCCATAAGTATCTTTGTCTCGCTCCCTTCAACCCTCGTCGTCGTACATTTTTCATCTCGCTCGCGACCCGACGTCGGGCGCTCTTTCTCATCTCTGTATCCTCCCTTGCCGTCGCCCGACACGCGTCCAGACCTATATGGGGTGTCTCTACAAAACCAACCACTCCACACAGTTCCGATCCTGGAGAAAGTGAGACGGAGAGATTCGTACGCATAATTTTAAACTCCATCCGATTATACTCCATCACCCGGGCTAGATCAACCAGTCGAGCAATAAAAATCAATCAAACTCGCTCGTACATCTCCCGAGTAAAACGACAAAGCTGCACTTCTGATTTTTGTGTGTACGACACCCGTACAGTGTTTCATTTAACCCTCCTTTTTATCATAAATCTTTGATTCTCCTCATCGAATTAAACAATATATATGTATATGTTTATTTTTTATTTTTATCTATTTTTAGTTAAGAGCAAAGGGCTGGAAAATAATTAAAAAGTTATCATTATTTACGAAAATTTGGTTAGGCGCCACGAGTCGATACATCCGACCGATTTAATGGATTTAACGGTAAGAATTATTTTTACAGGGAGTGTTCATAGAGTGAAGATAATTGTAGGAATAAATATATTTTTATTTTTCGTTCAGAACAAAATGCTGGAAAAAGAATAAAAAAACTTATTATTATTTATAAAAATTGGTTTAACCGCCACGAGTAGATAAATACAACCGACTTAACTGTTGAAAATTATTTCTATAGGGAATGCTAATGCCGTGAAGATAATTATAGGAATACATATATTTTTAGATTAAAACGAAAACGACGCTCTGATTTTATATCTTTTATAGGCTATACAGTGTCACAGTTGTGCGTGTATATTCGAGCGAGTGTATCGAAACCCGTTCGGCAAAAGCCGAGCTGCTGTGTAGCGACGTCGATGTGGCAGCCAGCAACACAGAGATCGAGGATCGTAGCATCAGCAGCGTCGGCGTCGCCGGTTAGCTCGCTCGCGGTCGTTCCCCCTCGGATTGTTCGAAGAAATATACATACTCGCGCATACACGCGTGCACGCACATCTCTCTCTTCAGAGGAGAGAAGGGGTCAGACAAGCTCGAGTTCTCGAGCCCGCCGACGAAAGGGTACAACAAAGACAGCTGAGAGAACGGCGTGCAGAGGAAGATGGAGTTTGAAGATCGAGTCAGCCTCGAGGAGAATTCTTACGAGACACAAGGAGAGAGAAACATCTCCGCTCAATACCGATATTCACGAGCTCTTTGTATCAAAGTAGTTTTATTTTATTTTATTTTATTTTATTTTATTTTATTTTATTTTATTTTATTTTATTTTATTTTATTTTATTTTATTTTATTTTATTTTATTTTTTGTTCGAGAGTGCGAGGCCGATCGGCTTATTATCGGGCAAAGAGTGTCGAGAAACGCTGTCGAGAGACGCACAGAAGGAAAGGACTGCGAGAACAGTGTCGCCGATGGGGCGAGAAACGGCTTAGCTCCCGTGGGCGTGAAGAAAGAACACCCTAAAAGCTAAAAACCCCAGACCGACCGGGGTTGGAGAACCTTTCTCCGGTCCCCTCGGAAACTACTCGAGAGAAAGATATATTAGATAGATATATATAGACGGGATACGGTAGTACATAGTAACAGCGTTAGAATGCCCCACCGTCCAATGCAAGCGGCAAAATAATTGCGCGTTTCGTGGTCTCTTGATCCTCGGGCGTAAAGTAATCCAAACACGGCATAAAAATTATGTTTACGAGCTTCGAATGGGGAGGTGAAGCACCCCCGTACTGCCAAAGCCCTGGGGTTATCATCGACGAGTGATATATATGTTACTTTTACGTACGACGATTCTCGAAACTATGTGCAAAGCATTTTTATTTTATTTTTTTGACACCGGAGGGCCATATTACTCGGGGAAAAAATGTTCTCTGGAACGAAACTCCGAGGGACTCGAGGTATTTTTTAATTTCTCTTTTGAGAAATTAAAAAATACCTCGAGTCCCTGCGAGTTTCTACATTCGAGTGCTCGGAGTTTCGAACATTTTGATAAACCACAGAATCGATGAATAAGTTATGCCAGTAAATTCAAGTCACATGGACATTACTGTGACGTTACGATTTTCTACACAGCAAAGCTGGTAGATAACACCTTCGTTATGTTACGGTTACATCGCTGATTAGAAGATTACAATAAACCAGTAACGTAACTACTACTTTGTGTTCACTGGCAATCGTTGGAATAATTATTTATATGTTGTATTAGCGTATTAAAGACATACTATCAAATTTGAAACGTGTTATTTCCGAATTGAAGATACTGACGAAATCAATGAATGTTTATAATAATAGACAGAGATTTTGTTTATGACGTTGGAATTTGCTACTCAGCAATATAACCTTTAGATAAAACCTTTGTTACGTTACGGTCACATTGCTGATTAGAAAACATCAACGTAACCGTTACTTTGTGTTCCCTGGATGGAAGTCGGAATATTAACACATCGTGTTAGCACATTGAAAAGAAAATATCAACAATCACATTTGGGACGTGTTGTTTCCGAATGAAAGACACTGAAGAGATCAATAAATGTTTGCAATAATTGACGGACATTTTTTTCAATCGCGATCTTAAGCGTTCGTATATCGTCGGTGATACACAACAGCTGTGAGAGCGTCGGCCAAGCGAGATAAGGACTCCCATCGATCACTCGAAGAGTTCTCATAACGAGATTCCTATTCCGGGAAGCGTGTTCGTGACTTCGTTACGGCAGCTCGATCGCAAGTGAGTGACGCAGAGGAAATTTTAATAATCCCACAACCTGACTGAGCTTTCGGGGTAGTATATTTCCCTTTAGCTTCCACTCGCTTTTCAATGGAGCATCAAAGTGAAAGGGGGCGTTAGGTGCGAAGGGGATTACAGTATACGTCATTCTGAACTCACCTGTCTTCTCCTTGATCTCGCAGAGTACGGAGAACAGCGCTGGCTTCATTCTGTGGCAATTCAGGGTGTGTTTTCTGCGGACAAACAAAAAGCCGGGCCTCGTGTTTATATCGACCACCTGAGTAACCAGAGGGCCAAAAGTGAATTAAAAACTCGTGACGACAGAAAAGTACCAAAAAAAAAACAACTCCTCGGGAGTCCACAATGAAATTATTCGAATCCGCTTTTTGCGAGTCAATCGCATCGATAAAGTTAAAAAAAGAACGCCTGTTGATCCCGAGTAAACACAGGTGACACGCAACGAAACTCACACGTGTGCCAGCACACATTAATATCTCGTTTCCGATTATATTCATCGCCGCCGATGGCCGAAAGCGGCGGAAGATTGATCGTCGGATTACTACCTAGAGTCTTGTATCAAAGTTATCGGGACACGCAACGAACGCTGAAAAAAAGAACTTGCGAAAGTACGAGGAAAATAAATCTCGCGCTAGAGGTCTATTATTGTTATGATTATACCTCAAGCCATAAAGATAACAAAGTGAAGAAAAAAAAATGGCGCCATGAATCGGAAGATTTTTTTTTTCTTCCTGCAAATGTCAATTTTCAACGGTATTTCATTAAACGTTATGCGAATACTAGTTACACGATGACGAATAATGTGAGATACCTGCGATCGACGTAGATTTCGTAACGGTTACTTGACTGGTTTTTTTTAGCGCTATTAATGGTCGCGGCATTTTACTTCGATATATTTACCTGGCCTGCGCCTCATCCAAGCTCTGATCCGTGATATTCATGATCTGCTGTAATATCTCTCCGATGTCTTGTTTTCGTGCCTCGACGCTCTGATCGGGCCCCTGGGCCGCCGATCCATCGACGGGACCCATGCTCCCGTAACCACCGGTATTCTGTCCACCCTGACCCTGTTGTCCACCCATCAGACTCACGCTCGAACCTCCGTGCTGCAGCATCCTTCCAGTGTCATCCATCAACCGAGGATACTTGCTTTTGTTATTATCCGCCGGGAGCGATAACAATTTCTCAACAATCACGAAAACGGCAACTTTGTTTTTTTTTTCCTTTTCCTTTTTCCTTAACGCCTCTACCGTATAATCCTTATCACTGTCGCGAACAGCAGTCTTAGTCAACGTTTCGCTAATTTAATTCTCTTTCACGTTTTATTATTATTCTCGCACGTGGCCCTCGTATCCCTCTCGCACTCTTTTTCCCCGACACTTATGCTTTCGTCGAGGACAGATTATACTTTGAAAAATATATTTATCATTCACTCGCTATCAATTTATTTCTATTCATTTATTTTTTTACAGGAGAATCCGCGAAGAACAAAATAATCGAGTCTTCACAGATTTTCTTTTTTTTTCGCGATGTACTCGTATCTACCCGCAGCGTTTTGTTTTCTGGTTTAATTCTTTTTTTTTTTTAGGTTATGGTGCCAACTTGCGTGCCTCGCTGTCGCCGAAGCCTTTCGCCTCGAACAATCCCGCGGGTTACAAGCCAACTTCTTCGGCAATGAACAACCGAGATTTTATTCTTCCTCACTCGCTGTACTCGCACTCGCTTCACTTTTTTTTCGCAACGGGGAAACCTCGCCGAGTGCTACGAACTAGTAGTATACGTAAGTTTTAACCGCGGTGGAGTCGAAGCACCACCGGGAGATCATAAAATGGTGTCTGGTATTTGACGGATTGTCGGATATTTCTTTTATCATCTAATTTATCTTTATTATTATTATAATTATTAGTATTCTTGTTGATTCTTTTTACGTATACACGTTTTCAAGGTCGCTCTGTACGCGGCGATACCCCTCCCGTCCGAGGGGTCACTGTCTACTACTATTCTTCGTCACCACGGTGATCGTCAAAACCGTCGTGCGCCTCCACCTCGCCGCCGTCTAGCGCTCCCTCTCTCTTTCTATTTCCGACTCACTCAATCTCGCGCACTCTGCCCGTCTTTTCTCGTTCCTCTCTCGCTCTCTCCTCGTTGCGTTTCGAGAAAAGCGACGCGCACACACATACACACACGCACGCACTCTTTCTCTCTCGCGTTCCCTCGTACTTCGCCACTTCCGTCCTTTGTATTTTCCTTTCTCCCGACTTGTTTTTCTTTTCTTGTTTCTTTATCAATCGCGACGTTTCAGCGTTCGTCGGTACATCGGCGCGCACGAACGGAACATCACCTTCTGGACACCCACTCCGCCTTACAAGGCAACGCGCGGAACGTTTGTGTGTCGCACTTAGGCGACTGGCTTCTACCGAGCCACAGGAGCGTCAGGTTAATAACGTGTGCGCGCATTCGTGCGATGCACCCGACGATTGTGTTAGTAAACGCCATTCGACGGCCATGGCTTGACGCGACCAATCACAGAGAGCTCTGTAGCATCTCCGTTTAACTCTCGTACTGCAACTATAATTCTATCTTGCTCGATGGACTCTCGTGCTTTGCACGCGTTTGTTTTCAACGTGGAAGTTTAAGAGATAAATAGAAATTGAGCTGCCGCTTTGGAGCGGTGCGAGAAACTAACTGGGTAGATATCCACTGATTCCACGTCGATTTTCGTAAATACGAGAGAGAGAAAGAGCAAAAGGTAGATACATTCCGAAAATCCAAGCGAATTCGTCGTTTTCTCGGATGTTGCTTCGACGACGAAGGCGCAACGCTCGCACTGACTCTTCCCAAACTCCGCCCACATTGCAACTCGGTTCTTTTTTTGTTCTCTCACAGTTTATCGTTTATTCGGCAAATGATTCATCTAGTAATTATTAGTGATGTAGCAATGGGGGAAGATTAACCTGCTGGATATCTGTTTATCGGAAGATTCTGCTTATAAAACGTGATAGCATCTTCGAGCTGAGGATATTACAGTTTCGAGAGTATTGTGCGCATGCGCGACGAATTAGGATGGCCGTCGTTAGCCGCCATGTTCGGATCTTCTGTAAAAGTCCGCGAAATCTTGGATGCACTTTTAATCGCGATAAACAGCCATTTTAAGTTTAATTTGTTTTTACCGTAGACGCAGTTTAGAAAATATTTAAAAAGATGGTAAGAGAATTTGCTTGATCGTTAAAAATTGATGTAGGATGTTTAGATTTTACCGAGAATTTTGAGAGCGACGAAAATTATTATTAAGCTCCGTTGATATGAACGAGCAATAAAGAATGGGTTAAGCAACGAATTAATTAATCACAGTTCACGGATAATCTTTCCGGTTTCAACCGCAATTTCAGCTGCTGCAACAAAGGGTTAACCCCGCTTACCGTAGGATCAAAAACACAAATCGGTGGGCGCCAATTCTTACAAAATTCACATCGGTCAAGTCGGTGGCGCCCTTAGTCGGTGTCTGATCACAAATACTCGAGTTACGAAAAAACGCACATTACGCCGCTGGTTCACTCGTCGTTCAAGCGTCACGCTATAAACAAAACGAAACAAAGAGGCAAGAAAACGTTTTATCTACATTCGCCAGAATTTGAAAAATTAGACAATGGATCCGCAAAAATTCTATGAATTCGAGAACGGCAATGTATACAATGTACATTTTCCGAACAAGTTAGGCTACTCGATCGACGAGATAAAGGAAATATTTTCCGAATTCGGCGACGTAGTCTCTGTGACAAAGGCCGGTGACGATTATGGCTTTCGTTTCGTGAAATACATAACCGAGGAGGAGGTTCAACGTTGCGTCATAGGTCTAAAAAATCATAAGACTATAAGGCTGCTGCCGAAAAGGCTGAAGCAGAACAACGATCAGCGAGACGGACAGCGCAATAACAACCGGACGAACAAGCAAGAACCCTGGGAATCCAAGGGTAACTGGGCGTCTTGGGAACAAAAGAAACCCGAAGATGGTGAAAAATCTCATCAGAACAACAGCCGGAGGACAGAGGGTCATCGGGAATACACAAACCGCCGTTCCGACAATGCAGCCCCGATGGAAAGCGGCGCACAGAGTCACGACAAAAAACCCCAGCAAACGAGTGCGAATGTTGTGAGTCTAAGTGAAGATAAAATTGAAAATGGGCCGGTTCCGAGAGAGAATTACCAGGAGCGAGTCAACAATTACGAGGAGGTAGCAAGCGTCGATGCAGACAACGTCAAGCCTATCAATTCACCGATTCAGCCACAAGTTCCTGCAGAGGCGAATAAAGTTTGCAATCCTGCTGCACCTCCGACTGCATCTCCGACTGTACCGCTGTTTGCTGCAACGAACACTTTGCGGACTCCGCTGCTTAAAACCGTGACGGAAGAGGCTGCCAGCAGTTTGGCCGATATAGCGGCTGGAAATAAGCTGGATCCACCTATCACGACTCCAATGCCGGCAACTCCTCTCATCGTGCCTGGAATCATAAACAAGGGTCTTCCAAAACTGGTGCAAAGAAGTAGCAAATTGGAAAAGCCTTTGGAGATGAAGAATCCTATGAACATAGCGGAGATAAAGCCACTAACTATAGAAGCTGAGGCAATCGTCGTCGCCAATGTTCACACAGATTACGGAGTTCACTACATCCTCCACCTTTTCCAAAAACACAATCCAATATGCGTCACTCCAATGAGGATAATATTGAAGCAGGGGCTGCGTTACTGTATTGTCTATGTGCAGTCGCCGCTGCAGGCTAGCGACATAGAGGAAAAGTTTGATAATTACTCGCTCTGCGGCAAAGAGCTCATTGTACTGAGGGCTCAGAAATTGGCACAATTCGCGGATGAACTATAAGGACAAACAACGACATTCTCATCAAAGTCTCGCGATTAATTATTGTTGTGACACAATGTTCCAGCGTCTTAGCGGACTTCTCAAACTATATATTACTTTCATTATTCACAATTTTGATCAATTTTAGTTAAGATTCTCCTTACCACTTTACTTTGATTCCAAAGATAACAAAGCCAAGGGGTTGTTTTCTTTGGTAAAACTTTGATAAATGGTAGTCAAGATTCTTTTTGCTACTTTACTTTGATTCCAAAGATAATTAGCCCAAAGATGTGTTGTTTCTAAGAAACTAACGGTACTCCATATATCGCAATGGCATTTGAGTTTACGCTTCTGTTTTGTATCATCGTTTAATATCGTTTGGTCCATCGGAGTTTCTGTATCTCGATAGAATAATCGAACGCGCCACTACCTTGCAGGTAGCCAAATAGTTTTAGAGGATCTTTATTTTTTTACGACGTCCTGGAACGAAATTTGTTTATACGTAATTTTTTTATCCCAAAGATTAAACAACCGTTTAATCCATTTAAGTTTATGTTTTGTATTATCGTTTGCTTGATCGGAGTTTCCGTATCTCGACAGAATATTCGAATGTGATATGCCATTGGCCTGTAGGTAGACAGATAGTTTTATTCGATCTTAATTTTTTTACGAACGTGCTGGAACGAAATCCGATCCGAAATTTGTCTGTCGCTAAGATTATACAACCGTTTTTTACGGCGATGAAAAAAAAATTGTTTTCTTCGATTTAGCAAAACAAAAGTTCGTACCCGAAACTCATGATTGCTCTCTGCGCACTAAGCAGCAGAATTCATCGATAAATTATATCGCAACTGTACGGTGGTCCGGTATTTTAGCTGCCCTCTCGAATTATGTTATAGTTAAGTTTTTTCAAACTTTGATAAATCGTAATTAAGTTTCTTTTGATACTTTGGTTCCAAAATCATGAGCCCAAAGTTGTATTATTTCGAGGGTACTCGAGACACACTCTTAGTATTAACATTGATATTTTAGTTTACCACTTCTATCGTTTTACCGTATGGTTAATCAGAGTCTTGGTATCTCGATAGAATATTCGGATTCAATGTGCTATTGCCCTGTGGGTCGACTGATAGTTTTAAAGGGTCCCATACTTTGCGATCGCACTCGTGCGAGTTTGATACGTAATCCGTCTTACAACGCCCGAATTAAGCGTTTTACTGCGACGAAAGGAAGATTGTCTTCCAAAAAGTAACTTCGTGACTGCGTCCCGATATTGAAGATTCGCGACACGATAGACTGTCGAAAAGAAAATCTGTATACGAAACGTTAAATACATGCTATATTCTATCGACAATTTATGATGGAAGAAATATATTACTCTCCGTTTAATTTATACAAATAGAGTTGCATTTATTTTCGTAAGAAAAATACAAAATTGGTATACGTACAATTAACGGACTACGTCGTATGACTAATTGAGTGTTATGTTCCTCGTGAGCTAATACCATCACGCTTGATGAAACCGAGAGAATCGAGTTTCGCGAGAGAGACGCGTTGCCGTCGTCCAATTAAGCTTCGGTTATTTATTTACTCTTTTTTTGTTGCCGCAGCATCTTTGTAGAGAAAAAAAGGAAGAAGTAGTCACGAACACGAAACAGTTATTAGCACCGACGGTCGAAGTGTTCGCGCCTCTCGCCCGACAGGGAACCTTTCGAGAATCATTATCTTGCGATTTGCGCTCGCTAAATTAACATGAACTTAAGGATATATAGGTTAGTAAAATATAAATAGATTACGCGATTTACCGTGAGCCTCGGTGCGGACGAGATAAACTAACGAATGTCTCACGCTCGCTTAAACACCGCTCACTTTTTTCTCTTTATCTTTCTCTCTCGCTCTCTCTCGGGTTCCTATGCTCTCTTGTCGTCGTTTTCATTTCGTATTTCACCATCGAGCTCGTTCAGTGCTTTCGTCCTAAATTTCTACAGATCGTCGTTAAAATTTAAATGAAAAAAACACAATTTCAGATTTATAGACGAATGCCCGGATTTCGCGATGCAACGAAGTTCAAGAGCTCGTCGCTGTCTTCGCAGACGAAAGGCTTCAGATGATGGCAAGCTACGTCGTGCCACTTGACACCGTCGTTGTAGAAGTTGTTCAGGATCGAGAGACAGGACTCGTCGTTGCCCTACGGTAACAGAAAAAAAGGTAAGTGATTGAACAGCAACAAAAAAAGAATAATTATTTCGCAGCGAATTATATTTAAAATGTTAAAAATTGAACTTATTTCACAGCGATTGCATTCGACATAATAAAACCCTTTTAATTTTTCTGTAAACATCGAGCTAACAGCATTTTTTGTTTTCAATTCACGATAACAGAATCTTTAGAAAAAATTGCAAACTCGCAAAGATTTAATGCCAAGATTGAAAGAATAATTTTAAAAAATGTCTAAAAATTTTTTTACGTATAAAAAATTCTACGATAAATACCTGAGCGGCTTCACGATTATCGGGCTGGGGTTGTCCGTATCCGCCGGTGTTGCTCCAATCGCCGGAGTTTCGTTGCGTGGTGGGACCGATCTTGGCGCCGGAACCCGACCAGAACCAACCGTTAACGTTCTGCGGCTGAAGATCGGGACGATCGCAACCGTTGAAGTTGCACTTTCGTCCGGAAGTCCAGATGTAGCGCACATTGCCTGAAAGATTTAATCAACCATTCACAAAATGACGCATAAATCTCGTTTGCAACTCGTTACAATAATACTAAGAAACACTAAAAGCCCCGAGAACAGTCGCATAATTATCTTGCCGTTATGAAGAAAAAAAAAGAGAAGCGAAAAAAAAGATTTAACAAAAGAAAATTATATGAATGATACGGCAAACAAATTACAGAAGGGGATCTCGCAATTTCCGAGCGCTCCCGTGTGCGAACCAGGACGCACGATTTTGATCTTTACGTTTTCATCCGTTCATCGAATTTTCGTGCGAGATTTCTCGTATCTGACACGATTTGCCAATGGGTCTCTCGCCGGTGCATGAATCAAATTGTGAAAGCATTAGTTGTAATAAAAAAAAAATAACGAAAAAAAAAATATTGATACACCGATGTCGAGAGACCGGAATGCGTCGGAACGTGAAGAAGTCATCTTCACGGCCGAGTGCGAAGGATATACATCGTACTCTGTACGCTCTCGATATAATTATCTGTCTTCGGTGGTTCGTTCCACTTTTCAGATGTATAGCCTCGGGTGCGCGACGGCCGGTGAAAATTGTCGAGGGAAAAGCGTAATTAATTAATTAGTACGGTACAACGCTCTCTATATAATTTAATAGAAAAGAAAGGACACGCCCGTGACTCTAGTATCTTGTGATCGTCGCTCACAGACTTTTATAACGGAGCTCGCCCCCTCGAGCACGGTCGACTCTCTTCATCGCATATGCGCATACAAATATATGTATATATGTATATATATACAGATATAAACACGTATATCTCGGCTTCATCCCGCCAGTGAAGGAAAAAAAGCCAGCATACTCGGGTTGGATGACTTTTGCAAGAGGCCGCGGAACGCGAGTTACGTATATCTCGTCCTCTTATGCTCTCATTTACGCTCCCCTCGCTCGGTACTAAATCGAGCGAGGATCTCGCTCACGTCGAACATCACGTAGCAGCGTGGTACGGGCATTACATGACACTGTTTTTATTCTTCTTTTTTTTACCTTAACCTGGCCATCGGTCGAGTGAAAGTTGGCTCGATGCTCCTCTTCGAGGAGATCGAGCTATTGCCTTTCAATTTTTTGTTTTCTTTTCTTCCTCCGTTCCATCGAATATTCCGCAAATGTGGACACGAGGACTGTACGGAAATCTTGGACGCAGACTTCGCCGGGAAGTGAGGGGTTTTTGAATATGTATTTTTAGCTGGGATGGCAGAAAAAGAAAAAGTTGCTAAATAACAACTAAATCACTATAAAGTCACCCAGTGTCTCTTTTTTTTCGGTATGTTTTTCGGTCGTCTGCATAATTTTTGCGAGTGTCGATCGTGTCGATGGCGAGGATATCGGCATTATCGCTTAATAAATTTGATGTAATTATACCTCGGACGAGTCTCTGCTTGATGAACTCGTTCTCCTGTGGGGTCTCCATGGACACGGCGTCCATGCAATGACGGCGACATATATTTCTGGCGTCCAGCCAGTCTACCTCGAGGTTCCTCGTTGGTTGATGCTCCCAACTGAAGAAGTACGAGTGAGCGACACCCCTTGCATCTCTGTAGGAAGCGTGGCGAACACCTAAATGAAATCAAAATAATTATTATTATGCACCATTATCGCCGGATTAAGGATTCCATACCCAAAAGAAAAAAAAAAAAAAAAAGAAACGATGAAAAAAAAACCATTATCCACCGTTATCGCCGGTTTAACGATTCCCTACCCAAAAGAAAAAAAAAGAAACTGAAAAAAATATATAAATTAAGAAAAAAATGCATAAAAGCAACTTTGTTTTCACGCAGGATGAACCGTGCGGAAGAATAGGACTAAGCGGCGAGAGTCTTCGAAGACTCGTCTCAGATTTACACTACCGTATAATCGAGAAACAAAACGTCTAAGCGCGCGGGCGGCAGAGTCACGCTTTCCTCGGGAGATCTATGGATCACGATCGTTGAACAATCGAGGAAGATATAGAGTCGACTTTCACGACCCTCGACTCATTAACCCGTGTGCACACGCGGATGCCGGTGCAACAGCTACGTATAAGCGGGCACCCATGTTGTATACCCATATATATACAGATCTATGTATATACAGTGTAAACATACATGGATACAGCGCGGCGTATTTGCACGGTTGCACCGCTCGGTAATTCACGAAGTGAAAATGCTACGAGTTTCGCGATAAAAGTCGAGAGTGACTGTGTTCGCCATTCGCGGCGCAGAGGTGCGATGCCCGCGGCGGTTTGCGGGATCCCCGACCTCTCAACGAGAGGAGCTTGACCCCGGTAGCGCGGCTCTAACGCTCCCGATGCTACGTTCGATCGGGTATCATTAGAAAGTCAACGAAATTTTTGTATTCCACGCATGATCGATGAGCACTGAAGCGATCGATCAACAGACTCCCCCGCCGTCGTTCGCTATGCGCCGTAGATCACTCTCTCCAGCGAGG
Source organism: Stenichneumon culpator (assembly GCA_964017025.1). NCBI lineage: Eukaryota > Metazoa > Arthropoda > Insecta > Hymenoptera > Ichneumonidae > Stenichneumon > Stenichneumon culpator. The sequence continues at coordinate 8,698,789 of OZ024779.1, read as the reverse complement.
TTCATTGACGATTAATTAATGAGTCTGCTCGCAGCTTGCATAGTCTCGTCGTACTCACGGTTAGCGCAACTCCGAGGCTCGGGCAGTGCCAGGCGACGCTGAGCCGATACCGCTACGATCCCGAAGAACAGTATGCATATAGCCTTCATCGTCTACGATCTGAAAACACAAAAAAAAAAATATATATATATATACTTTCGGTCAAACTGAACATTTATCTGAAGATTGAGACCTTTGCAATCAGAAATTTTGTTGATACATTTTTACTACTTTTTGCTGTCTCGTGGAGGAAGCTATGATTTTTATGAGCTGTATGGGGCATTCCATACCGTTTCGACCTGGGTCTAACCCTTCACATCGTGGATTGGGCCCGCGATTTCTTAAATGACTGAACTGAGTCTCAAAAGCACACCGATTTTTTATTAGATTCTTAAGAATTGTTTATAATTATTTACTATTGGAAAAATGAACTTATTGTTCAACACAATTTAAAAATCTTGTGTCACATATAACAAATTTTAAGATTTTAGTCGAAGTGGATCGACGTCACCTTCTATATTTACTAATAAAAAAAAAAAAAAACAGTGAAGAAAATTAGAAGGAAAAATCAGTCGATTATGCGTTATCGCTTGACCATTTTTATATGCAACACTACATTTTTGCGAATTGTTTTTTTTAACTTGAAAATGAAAATAAAAACCATATATAAATTTAAAAATGATGTTGCTTTTAGTATTTTTTCAAGACCTACACTAATGGAATTTGTTAAGTTGTTTTTGCGATGAGAAGGAATTTAATGGGACCTTGAATGGCTATGGATTGGGTCGTCCTTTCCTTTTTTTCCTTTTACGACGATCGAGCTGCCCACGTAAGAGTCGCTCTTCGTTTAATTAATTCAGCGCAGCCTCGATTTATGTTGCTACGATTCGGTGCCGCGGGAGGCTCGGTTTTTTTTTGTTCTCTTCCGACCCTGGCGAGATCCTGGCGTGAGAGTTCGGCTCCGGACATGCGACAGACGGATTTGAAAGTCTCGGTCAAGCGGCCCTGACACGATCATCCTCGTCGACAAGTCGATTGTATACATTCGACCGAATATTTATTACACCCTAAAAAGGGGATTACTCTCAAGGCCGGCGAATGGCGATCGATAACAATCTTGCAAAAGTTGGGCGAACGCACTCACGCCGCTTGGATCATCGGCGCGCTCCCGAGGTCGTACGATCTCTCGACGATCTAATTACCGGTGCAATCATCCTTGCCAACTTTCGAGTTTCTTCAACAACTCTCTCGATACTCCTCTAATTGATCTCCAACCGCGTAATCGGTCTTCGCGGTACGATAATCATTGGGAATGGATTTTCGTCTAAGTTTTACGACCCGCTTTTCAATACTTTTACAATGGCCCGACCAATGTTCGAACTGCGAATCGACTCGGTCAATCTCTTTTCCCGGATTCTTTTTTTACGCTCCGTTCTCAATCGCACGGTTTTTGTCGCGGGAAGCCGGAGAGTTAATTGACAAACTTTACTATCTCTTCTAACTGTAGAAATGCCGACAAATCTACAAACTGCAAACCATCTCGTAAAAAAAACGGTAATACAAAAACATATTAGTCTGTTAATAAATGTCTTCGCTGCGAGAACTCGGAGACGAGTTAATTGACAAAGTTTACCATCTCGTCTAACTGTAGTTAACATCAAATCTCATTGAAGCAGTGATAAATCTAAAAACTGTAAATCATCTCGTAAAAAATGGTAACATCAAAAAAATGTTAGTCTGTTAATAAATGTCTTCGTTGCGAGAAACCGCAGACGAGGTAATTGACAAAATTTACTATCCGGTCTCTCTATACTTTACATTAAAGAGCTTAGAAAGCGACGAACCGGCAGATTTTCCCGAGAGAAATGACATCGTGGCATCTTATCCGAGAGTCTCCGCGAGATGCTACGGTGTTCACGGAAAACCATATAATTTTCTCTTTATTTTCCTCGCAAATTCATCGCCGCGGTAGTAAAAGTCGAAGGCCGAGTAAAAGTTTTTTTTTCCCCCTAGCATCGAAAGGGTGTTTCGAGTGAAAACCGAAGTTGACGCCTTGACTGGATAATGTTTTGGAAATCCGCGTTCCCCGAGGCGAAGCGGTGTATATTATAACTACGGCACGACCGGAGGTACTTATGTACTTCTTCGCGGAGCGCTGGCAAGTTGCGACTACGTTTTCCGTTGCCCGTAGCTTACTATTTTCCCGCTGCGTTACTTACACCGAGCGCGAACGCGCTCGAAAGACTCGAAGGTTTTCGAGCTCGTTACAACCGTGTCGGAGGTGTTACAAAATTAGCTTGTTGCGCAACAACCCCCTTTTTTAACTAATGTCTGTACATTAGCGCGCACGGTAATTTATCGAACGAGCTTCGGCTTTGTCGTTTGGCGTCCCTTGCCGTAGCTTACTATTTTTTCGCTGCGTTAGTTAAGGTAACAGTACCAATCTTAGGAAATGTCTCAGTCGTCGAACAATCCTACGCAGATTTGATGTATTCCGAATTTAAATATTAGAAATCCAATTTAACACTTGTAGAAAGTTGTACAAGGTTTAAGCCTAAATTATTCTCTATTGTTGCATTTTGTTAAAAGACAGACGATACAGTGTCCGAAAATTGGTACAAACGTTGCTACATAGGCGACCCAATAATCGGACAGTTCAAAGAAGTTAAGTCAACATTCATTTCAGTTATTTTCACAAAAAAATTGTTCTTGACCGATTAATAATCTTACGATGAGCGCGAACCCGCTTGCAAGATTCGAAGATTTTTCGAGCTCGTTACAATCGCGTCAGATGTGTTACAAAATTAAGTCCTTGCACAATATCTATTTTTTACTAACATTTGTACATTAGCGCGTAAGGTTACTGAGCGAACGAGCTTCGGCTTTGTCGTTTGGCGTTCCCTGCCATAGCTTACTATTTTTCCGCTGCGTTACTTACGATGAGCGCGAAGGCGCTCGAATTCGTTGCCCAATATCCCTTTTTTACTAACGTCTGTACATAAGTGCGTGCGGTAATTTACCGAACGAGCTTCGTCATTGTCGTTTATGAGTCACGGAGTACCCTATTCTTTTAACCCTTTAAGTCCGAAGCACCTCTGTGCAGTTGAAAATCTATACTGCTCGACAATTTTCTGAATACATTTTGTTTCCGTGTCACGTCACGTTTTTCATTTTTTCCATCTGCATAAATTACTATTCGTCAAACATTTTCAGAATGTTCACATTTAAACAGAATTTATTTTTATGAAGAATAAAGAAGACATTAAAAAAACAGTTGTTCAACCAACGTGACAAATATGGTCATTGGGCATTATAGCCTCAATGCGTTCACCGGGATTGGCGGAGTACGAAAAAAACAATTGGATGGACGCATTAGGCATTAGGCTGGCGCGTATATATGCTAGGACGCAGTGTAACGGGGCCTCACACAGCGGTGACCGAGTATTGCACGGACCCGGTGAGCACGAGTTCCAGCGAGGATAAACAATGCCGTGTTCTGGGAGCCGCTCGACCGCTATGTCTCTCGCCGTGTTGTGTTCGCTCGACGACTCTCCTGCCCCAGTTAAACGTGTCTGTCGCTCGACGCACTGGCCCGGATTTAATAGTGAACGATTTAATGCATTCACGGTTCAGACGAGTGTCTGCACTGAAAGTTCGCCGCGAATGGCCGGTAGTTCGATATAGATTCAGGTAGAGCAAAGGACACCGGGACTAATCGAGAGAGTGTGCAAAATTGCAGGTTTGCGGACCAAGAATTACATTTGGCAGAGGTCGTACGGATTTTTTTTTATCGTCAGACAAACAGCATTACGGCTTCTTTCAAGGTGTTGCCAAGGGCAAATTGATTCATCGTAAAAATAATGCAGGTAAAAAATTATCATGTGAAATTGTACCGTATAAAAAAAGGTATTGCCCCGTCCCTCGCGGCAATAGCAGCAAAGAATCGCGATCGCCCTCGTAAGCGTACGAGCACTTTCACCCGAAAGGTCGTACGCGATTAAATTTCATTGAAATCCAAGGAAGTCCTGAAGGCACGTCGGAGAAACCTTCCGATTGATCTAGATATACTAATCGCCCAGGCAATGATTGATGGCTCATAATTGCCGCGATTCCGGTGCACCTCGATATGAAACTTTGCCGCAACGATAGACGGCTTTGCGTTCTGTGAATCACACGGACCATGTAAAGATAGTAATGAAAATAATTGCAACTTCTGATAGCAGTTCGTCGCAAAAAAAATGTGTAACCCGTCTCAGTAATAATGAGTATCGATGATTAAGAGTGCCAATTAGTATCGATTAAACATTGGACGATGCAAGTTCCATCGCCTGATAATCAAACGACGAATGGCAATTTTTACCTCAATTCATGTGTCGCAATTAAAACTTAAATGTTCGCCCACGTGAAAGAGTTTAGTAATCTCCGTGCGACATCTCTGCGTGATCGAAAGATAATGACGGTTGTCGCTGACGAAGTGCAATTCGAGATTTACGAGCGTTAATTATTGCGATCCCTTCGCCGATTCCCTTTTGCCATTCCCGATGACGACCGATTTCGAAACTCCCGCCTCACGTTCACTCGCCAAGCCTCTCTCTCTGCTCTCTCATCGTCCATCCAGAGTATCTTCAGAGACGGGATGATCGTAATCGCGTTTTGTTTTTTGTTCTTTTTTTTCTGTCGCATCGACAACCGATATGGAATCCGGTTGCATTAATGCCGAAGAGTGAGAGGTCGTGTCGGATCACCGTACACATAATCCAACTGCAACATTTTCTTCAGAATCCGTATAACACAAGTTGCATATAACAAAGTTGCACAAGTCGCATCTAACCTTAACGCACAATTCACTCGCTATTCCCACGACTCAGCCGGCAATTCAGGTAGGCTTAACTTCGTCGTTATTCAATCGTCATCGTACCGGCATAAATACTAATTGCAATCGAGTCACTGGCTAGTTCCATTCGAACTAAGTGCACGGACGAAAGGCATCTCGAGAGGTTACGCGCCTCTCGAGATGCTATTCGCGTCCCAAAAATGTCATTCGATGCTTCAGTCCTGCAGCTTTCTCGGGACTGCGCAATACGTGTAATTTTTTTTTCTTTTTTTTTTTTAGGAAAAAGTAAACGTCTCAACATTTTATTACAAGTTTGCATTCACCGCGTAACGTGATATTTCAAATGCAGTAGCCACATAAATCGAGACTAAAACGGCATTCCGTGACCGATGGACGAATGCCATTTTGTTTGTCGGCCATTGAACAACTCGTGAGGTAAATTTTGTTTTTTCTCAACATGAGAAACATGCAGTCTCGTGCGCGTCTGGAGTGCGTTGTGATGCAACTGCCACTCGAGGGGTATAAATCTTTGTCCGTGCGAGACTCGAGCACGCACTTTTGCAACAATGTAGCGAGGCAGGTTATCTCGAGAGCGTCCCATTCAGCTGCAAGCATTGTAACCCGCCATCGTTATTCGTTCATTGTGTTCACGTGAGTTTGTAACACCAAAGTTTACACCGTGCGAGAGTCGCTCACGTGCTGGTAATCTAGCTGCTCGAGCTTGCTCGTTCTTTCGTGAATTAATTAATAAGGTAACGAATAATTTCGTACCGTGGTCAGTTGACCGAGGATAAATGCTGTGCGCAGCACGTTGTACTTAGACTGCATGGAATTATGGGTGAAGAAAAAAAATTGAAAATGAGGGTAGAACGTTAGGCACAGATATTGACGCAATTCCACCGAGCTCGTATACGGTGAAAGTGTGTGGAGAGATGTATAACGAAGCGCTGCGCTCGATTACGTCAGTAACAGACACTATTATGATAGGAAAAGAGGGAGAACCGAGAGGGCTACGCTGAAAAAAGCCGCAAATTACAACGACGAAGGTAATCGTACCGTCGTCGCTCTGTTAGGAGTGCACTATGCACCGCGGAAGAATTCGTGGAAATTACGGTCGCGCCTACGGTTCAACGTAATACCTGCAATATCGTAGGTATCGAACTGTGAAGTAAATTTTTACGAATAGAAGCTATGAAAATCTCCCGAAAGAGAATTTAATTTAAAAAGAAGTTTTCATCGCGGATGTCATAGAACATATAGCATTAATGTAATACCGAACTATGAAGTAGGTTTCGTACGAATGGAAGCTATGAAAATCGCTCGAGATACATTTAATAAAAAAAAAAGGTTTTCATCGCGGATATCGTAAAAAAATGTATCGCAGCTCGAAATTATGAAAATCGTGTTTCAGAAATTTTTTAAAAACTTGAAGCCCACTAGAATATTTTTGACCAAATAATTCACCAAGTCATCGAAAAAGAAGTTATGACCGGAGCGTAGAGCATTTACCGACACAATCGCTTGCATCGAACTATGAAGTAGGTTTTTACGAATGAAATCTATAAAAATCTTTCAGACACGTCTACCTAAAAAAAAGGTTTTCATCGCAGAAATCGTAAAAAAATGCATCGTAACTCGAAATTATGAAAATTGTGCTTCAGTCATTTTTAAAAACTTGAAGTCCGCTGGAGAATTTTGAATGAAATAATTCACCAACTCCTCGCAAAAAAATCGTATAACTGGAACATGGACCATAGTTCCGGGGAAGACCCCTGTTTAATTAGATTCTTTATTACAGTTGCCCTTCCTTCTCCCTAGGCGATGGCTCGACGGTGGTTCTGTGGCGATCAGACCGAGAAGAGTCCATTGGATCGGGGGTAACCAGTTCGTTGGATTATGTGTGTCGCCCTCGTGGCTTCGGACGTCTCGGCCATAAGCACGTTCGGGCCCCACTGACCCGATGGCTCGCGTGAGCCTCTATTCGTTCCAACGATCGAGGAATGTACGACCGCTTCTTCCCGTAGCTCTTTGGAGCGCGCGTTACATACGGACAACGACATCGTGTATATAGGCACACAGGCACCGAGTACACTCGATGCTTCGCTTTGATTCTCACGCGTTAACCTCGACTACGAACATTGTACAAAAAAAAACACTGTCCTACACCTCATCCGTCTCGCCAGACGAACTGAAAATAAACTTCCAAGGATTCGAGTCCGCTGCACTTTACCAGTTTAAATCGAAGGGGGTCAAACTTGGAAAAAAGAGCACTGTAGTTTCGGATAATAGTTTTTACGACGTTGAGACAATTCAATGATTATTCCAGTAATAAATGTGCACCGTACAATTTAGTATAAATGAGGATCTTAAGAGAAATGACGCCTAACCAAAGAATTCATTTTTAACCGTGAGAACGATCCATAGTCAATTTTGTTTAATACGGCTCGAAGAAGCCGCAATCATTTCCGCGTTTCACCAGTGCATCGGAAATGAAAATCTACGAGATCTACCTCTACACGCGATACATTGAACAGTATGGACAGGACGCTTGCAGCATCCCTCGGCTCGAACATTTAATCCACTCTCTCGTCGACTCATATTTGCAACGTACACGACTAACCGCAGCGGCGAGACGGAGAATGTAGACAGGTTGCAATGATTATACGTAACTTTCTAAGTCGTTTACTAAGTTAACGCGGGTTACGCGCAAAGTGCCTGAAGCGGTGCGAACCTGCGGCAACGAAGCTATTTGTATTGAATTTTTTTTTTCATTTTTGAACGACGTATATATATATAGATATATATTTTAATGAGTATAAGTCAAGCGATGTTCGACCGAACGCTCGAATATCACGATACCGATCCGATAGCTTCGCCAGCCTCGTTTCCTCTCTCACTTCGGAGTTTGTTTGGCCCACATTATTTTAGGCGCGACTCGAGCGTGGCAACGGTAAATCTCCGATCTCTCGAGAATCATGCCTAACGGCTGTATATCGTACAATCTCCTGACAGAGCGCTGATGTGCCGGTCAGTTCCTCGACATCCATTAAATTTTTGCCAACTTAATCGTTCCACCTTGCCGAAGGCTGGTTTCGTTCGTAGATTTACAAAAGAAGAGATCAGCACAACATACCAGAACATTATCGTCACCCAGTCAAATAGAAACGATCCAAGAAGAACGATAAAAAAAATAAACTGACATCGCTCGATCGGTTCACGGCTTTCTCGACGTACGCGGTATAATTCGATAAGGCGAAAAGAATTCGATAAGGCAAAATAATTTCATCTTCGAATTTTTACCTTCAACGCGTAAGTTATAGTCTTTTTTCGTCTTTTCTACGAAATACTTGTCGGCAGTAAAGTTCTACGAATTACTTGTTCGTTGTTCCCTACGTGCTAACCGCGTGTCGCCTTCCTTGGACATTGGATCGGCGAGACGAAGCACACAGCCGGATGCAACCGAGAATCGTGCCAGATTTCTTATGTCTTCTATTTCTCCGTCCCCGTGTCTCCGTCTCCGTCGCCGATCGACAGAACTCGATGTACGTGCGCTCGTGTGCGTGACTCTTCGCGCCTCTGTATGCCCTATTGACAATAAATACCATTCCGCAAGAATGGGAATCCGCGCGGGGGGCACAAACTCAAACGCCCGCGTTGCAAGTAAGACACCGCGGACATGGATCGACGAAGTATGAACGAGTCGGCGGGCTCTCGCACTCTGTATAGTACGTACGAACCGTTATCTGGCCGGCTTTAACCACTGTTCCATTGCGGAATTTCAAGATCCGAGAGCTTCGGGTATTTACCGAGTTTGCGGCACTCGGAAAGCCTGACGCGAACGTGCCAATGTCATTTCCCCCCCTTTTTTAATGTTTGGGACTCGTTAAGAAAAATAAAAACTCAACAAAAACTAAAAAAATGTTGCTTATGAATTTTTGTGTGGTGTTTATTAATTTTTTTTTGTTTTCTCTGTTTTTTTTTTGTTTTTTTTTTGTTTTCTCTGTGACTAAGAAATATCTAAAGGGAGTTTGATTCGCAAAGCACTATAAAGCAGTTAATTAAGAATATTCATAATAATAACGCTCTTCGTTGTTTCAATTGACCCTTCTTAGATGTATTAATCGTGCGTCAATTAACTCGTCCTCTTTTTGCAACGAAAACGGAAGCACGATTGTCTCGCCTTGACTGTTAACGCACATGCGTGAGGCTTCCTCTTTTTATATTGCTATAATATTACGTGTTCAATGAAAGATTGTGAAATTACTGTTCAGATTATACAATGAGTACCATTACGGTGCATTAATGACGAAGCCAATGACCCGGTGTGTAAACACCAGCGTTTATGCTCCGAGCTTAGATAAAAGTGTGAACTGTCGCGAGTAATTTTGATTTAAACGATGCGTCCGGTTATTATTATTTTTTTTTATAGTTGATGGGAATAAATATCTCGACGTTTCCGCTGTGTATCGTCGCACACTTCGGTTTTATTTCGCGCGTTATATCCATCCGGGATGCTCGTACCGTCCGTTAGTTCTACCGGGCCCCAAGAAAACCCGTCTTTCCTGTCTGACCAGCGCAGAACTTTTTGATCGTCGTGTCACCAATTACATTGCGATTGTAGTACACTGAGAAATTTGTTCCGATAAAATATCGCTAATCAGATCTCTACCGACGTACACTTTTCGGGTTTATATAATATCTCAGTCCGAAACATATTTTAATTAAACAAAATATTTCTATAGTAAAGTAAACGACACTCAGCAAAAAAAAAACGACAAAAATACTATATGAGCAAGGATGTTTTGTCTATGGATCGTACTTACACACACTATTTTTTCAATATTAATATATTTATTTAATAACAGATAAAAATAAAATGAGAGTTTATTTAAAAAATTATATAAAAATGTTATATATTATAAAAATGTATAAAAAATTAAATATGAAATTCAATTCTTGACGGTATGAAAAAAAAAACTTACGAATTTGCAGGCGTGAAGAATAATGGACTGTCTGGGCAGTTGACTCGATGACGAGGATGATCGGAAGAACTCCAACGGAGGTTGTCTCGTAGCGACCTTACGAATAGGAATTACAAAGAAGGAATGAACTGTCGGGCGATCGTGATGAGCCAGTATATAGTCGGCCCACATTCCCTGGTGCTACGAGTAACCTAAATTGCTCCCACCATAACCTGCGTCACCACCTCCACCAGGTATATTTCTATCATCGTCCTCTTCATCGTCGTCGTCGTCATCGCCGTTGTCGTCTTCAGGTTGGCTCGCGGGGGGCCGGTAGCTGGCCCGGCTCTTCGCGCCCCACCTGATTCGCCGCGGCTACTCCTCGATTCCTCGTGCTGCATGAGATCGCGACGAGGTGGTCCCGCGTCGATGGAGGTGCAGGTTTTCGAACTACTTACTGTATGGACGGACAGTAATAATGCGCTCCCGGTCACAGACCGTATACTATCGCTTGACGGACGCATCGTGTATTTTTTTTTTTTAATCTCATGTATACATTTTGGAAAGTTAATTGTTTGTTTGGTTTATTTTCTCTCGGGCGTAGATCCAGACATTCGCCTAGACTGGCATAGAGAATGAGGAAAGATATTTTGAAACCGAAATGTATTTGGCAACGATCCTAGAACTGGCCGAGATGTGATGCGCATACGAATTAGCATTTCCAATATTCCATGCGGACCGACAATAATACCACAATAAACGGGTCGTGCAATATTACTATTACTGTGCATAAAAAATCGCATATTTATCAATTTTTTACAATAAAAATTAATGACCTGAAGAAGGCGATAATTTTCTCAAGTATTTCAAAAAAATGTCACTTGCAATTTTGATAAATACTGGTGAAGAAATGCGATTCATTTCGATGACGGTTAAATATTTCATGGGGACTGACAATAATATGACAATAAACGCGTAATAGAATATTACTATTCATAAAAAATTGCATATTTAAAAATTTTTAACAACAAAAATTAATGACCGCAAGCGGCCTATGTTTTTTTTATATTTGAAAAAAATTTTACTTGCAGTTTTGATAAATACTGGTGAAGAAATGCGAGTCGTCTCGGAGACGGTCAAACAGTTTAAACGGGAGACTTCCAATTCAACGTGGTTACGATACTATCTATACTTATTAGCAAAGAATCTGCAGTTCAACATTTATAACATCTCGGTAAAATGTTTCAACGACTGAGGCAAAGAATTACTGATATTTCATGCGGATCCTCAATGATACCACAATAAGCGGGTAATGAAATATTACTATGCATAAAAAATAGCATATTTTCAATTTTTAACTCAAAAATGAATTATCTCAACCAGCCGCTAATTTTTTTAAGATAAAAAAAAACTCACTTGCAGTTTTAATAAATACTGGTGAAGAAATGAGATTCATCTCGGGAACAGTTAAATGATTAAATAGGAGATTTCTAACTCAACGTGATTGCGATTCTATCTATACTTTTATTAGCAAAGAACATACAGTTCAACATTTATAACATCTCAGAAAAATGTTTTAACGATCGATGCAAAGAATTGCTCGAGGCGCATGATCTTCTTGCACTGGCTGAAGTGCGCGGAAGAGGCACGTGATGTTTCTCTGTCACCATCGCCAGTGCGTTCGTAAGAATGTCCTTAGCGAAGTTATCTTGCCCACCACTTCTGATCCTCCTCTCACCAACGTAGCAACTTTTCCCATTTTTACACATCGTTCGCTCTCTTCCTTTCGCTGCTCGCTACTATTATCTATGGAGAATTTCGCAATTTCCCCGCCGCCGACACTATCATGCTCGGCGAGCGTGTTTTTTTGTTGTTTTTTTTCTTCTTTTTTTGTCTTGTTTTTTCCAATATATATTTTCTCATCTTGGCGTGTGAAAGTGCCAGTTCACCGGTCGAAAAGATCGGCTCGCACGCTCATTGAATTCGAAGAATTTATCGTGTAATCCCATGTATATGGACGGATCATATAATTCGGATACCGAAATAAGGTGCTATACATCTTTCAACATCGGTTTAAATATTGCTCAACTCGAAGTTCGAACTCGATTTACTATATCATTTACTCCCGAGAGTGTACAATATTATTATCTTTTTGGGATAGTGCTACACCGCCATTCATTAAGAGCATGTGCAATATCGCGGTCGGTAATAAAAACTGTAATCAACTTTTCTCACGGATTCTGGCATGTACGGTCAAAAGAAAAGCCTCCTCGAAAGTCGAGCTGATATCTGCTTCCGATGAGAATGGGATAGACGGGAAGGAAGGTGTTTCATATCATATTCAAATAACTGACCGGGGCTGTAGTCAGGAAAAGGACCGGTCGTTTATGAAGCGCCCTGTACAACAGTCATTTTGCGGTCTGTAAATGGGATCTCGAGCTACAACAGTTGTTCTTTTATAATCTAAGCAACATTATTATTATTATGTCTCGACCGCGAAACAACAAAGTTGTGAGTTACATTTGAAGCATTGCAAAAGCGTAATCAGCGTCAGGGATTCTTCGAAGGAAAGATAAACGAGAGGCATCACCGACTCGGAGTTTAAACGCATGACTTCTCTCGTCCGGGCGTGGAAGTCAATTTACCAGCCAACCCAAATCGTTGCTTTACCGCGTGGATTTTCCCGACTCACGGTAATTGCGAAAACTTTACAGCGTCAATCAGGATTCTATGATGTTTGTCTTTCGACCTTAAACCGAGACTTAAGCGGCCGAAGTAACAACATAAGTATTATTGTTATTATTGCTATTTTTTTCAAGAACCGGAAGTGACGAATTCGAGCTTTTACGGCAATCGACCGAACTACACTTTATCAGCTGTAAGTGTACTCCTCCCCGCAATCTCTCATTCCTCTGCTACTATGACACATAACCCTTTGCATGACTTCACTGTTTTCCTACAATAAAATATTAGATTTTTACACGTGAAAAAAAATTAAAACACAAAACTGACATAATGGTGAGACACTTTATTCACTTCAATCGGTGTCCGAAAGACTTCATGAACAATGAAGAATATTTGACATGTACTTATCCAACACTGTCTCACTGTTCCAATAATCGTTTGTTCACTATTTGTTTCGCTGATATGTCAATTTTAATCATTGTGTTTAAAAATGTTTGCAGCACGGACGCGTAAAAGTTCGCACGACTGCGGAGCAGGAGGCTTTGAAAAAAATCGAGAGGGAGAAAAAATTGGTGCAGTATAAAGCGGCCATCGGTTTGGTATTTCAGAAGGTGAGTTTAAAAACCTTAGATGGACACGACAAAAACTTTCAATGGATATTCGAACGAAACGGTATTACAGAGAAAAGACAAAGTATGGGACGACGAACTGTTGACTGTGACCGAGCGGATGGTCTTGCAAAATCCGGACATATACACTCTGTGGAACATCCGTCGAGAAGCTTTTCAAAACAACAATTGGTAATGCTCCAGAGTTTGCAGTTGTAACTATACGCTGGTCATAAAAATTTCGTCGCTCAGTTTGTTTTTTCAACTTTGTTGCAGGCCACAGGAAGAGCGCACCGAAAGACTGACAAGAGAACTCACATTGACAGAGAACTGTCTGCGAGAGAACCCAAAGTCATATGGAGTTTGGCACCACAGATGCTGGGTAATAGATCATTTGCAGCAGCCTGACTGGAAGACAGAGCTTTCGCTGTGCGCGAAATGTCTCAATCTGGATGAGAGAAACTGTGAGTTTCATCAAAATTATTTTTAAGCCCAGGGTGGCTGTCGGCAAAAAAATCTAAAAATAGCGAGGAATTTGAGATGCAACAGGGAAATCAGGATATTTGTTTACATCAGATTTGGTGGCCACCCTGTGGAGCGTATTGTTATGTAGAAAATAGAAAAAAAAATGGATTTATTCACATGCGCAGTCCACTGTTGGGACTACAGGCAATACGTGGTGAAAAAAGCGGGAATCTCCGACGCCGAGGAATTTGATTTTTCGACAACGAAGATACTGAACAATTTCTCAAACTACTCGTCCTGGCACTACAGAAGCAAGATTCTATCGAAAATGTTTGCTGACGAGACCGGCGAGTTGCCGATCAGAGCCGACAAACACAAGGAAGGTGGGTTGCCGTGTAAACGATTAATCCGATACTAGACAAAAATTTTATGAATTATTTTTTTTCAGAACTCGATCTTGTTATGAACGCGACATTCACCGACCCGAATGACTCAAGCGCGTGGTTCTATCAGCGATGGCTTTTGGATTGTTCAGAATCGAAGCCCAACACTCTGTGGCGGGCTCGAGTAACGAGCACGAGAGCGACGATGGTCTTTTGTAAAGCGATAAAAATTAATTCAGGCAACGTTGCGTTGTTGAGTAACGGAAGTGCGATAAGTCCGATCGTCTGGGCGTCGACTGATAACAAGCAGTACTCCAAATCCTGGATCGCCACTTTCGCCGATCAATCGAATGATCAATCGACCGCTGTTAAATCGATGTCTATTAAATTCGACGATATGACCTACGAACTCTATCGTTCGTTGACCAACGATGCGTGGCTGTACAAGACGAAAAATACAACGTCGGAGAAACACAACGCGGCACAGTTGAAGGAACAAATGGAGAGCTATCAGCAATTGAGCGAAATGGAACCGAATAACAAATGGTCGTTGCTTACAGGAATTTATCTCATGAAGAATTACGATCCGACCGTTTACAATGACAAGATTCTCAATGATCTCGGTGCTTTATCGAAGGTCGACAAACTTCGCTCGAACTACTACAACGATATGCGTGAGTGAAAAAAAATCCCGAAAAATCGTTTTGACTCGAAATTTAATGAATTATTATCTAAAATTATTTTAATCATAGGTAGCAAATGCATAATTGACCACGCATTGGAAAATATCTGGCAGAAGGAAGGCGACAACGAGTTGTGCTCGACGATAGACTTGTCGGGCCTCGATCTCACGGTACTCTACAACGAGCACTGCTTGACTCTCTTCGAGGAGATAAATCTCGGCGCAAACAAGTTATCGAATTCTCTTCACCGTCTCAATGCATTGGAAGAATGTAAAAAATTATCTCTGTCGAGCAACGGTCTCGAGTCCTTGAAGCATTTACCGACGCTGAAGAATTTGGAAAATCTTTCGTTGCGGAACAATGATTTGTCGAAGGTCGACGAAATTTTGGAGCTTGTCAAGCGTCATCCTAAACTTAAAAAGCTCGATCTCAGGGACAACAAGTTCGAACGGTTGGACACGGTTGTCGCACAAATCTCGAACTTATGTAGCACATTGGAATTGCTTGTTGATTGATGGAGGCTGTATGTAAGTGTTAAGTAAATAATAAATTGATAAGGGAATTGCAAAAAAAAATGAATTGTGCCATATTTGATATATTTTTTTCCTTATAGAGCTTTCCCATAGAAGCAACATGATAATATTCATTTTTCATAGTTTTTCCACTTATCATTCAAATTCGATAGTGTTTAAGGTGAGGTGAAACAGACTCAATCGGTAACAAAAACTACTGAATGCCGGTTTGAGACCGCAGAGTCCGCGCCGAAAAAGCAAATTGTCTTTCGCTGGAGAATCAGCGGACACAGAGAAAGACAATATTCTTTTTGCTCGGGGGTCTGCAGTATCAAAACGGCATTCATTACAGTTTTTATTACCAGCTGAGCACGGGACAAGTGGCTGGGACAGTTTTCCACATCACCTTAAGGTGAAACATTATGGCGTGCGAGAGAGATAGCATCAGTGGCGCTCCCAGCGGAGCGAGGGAGACAGCCTGAGAACGTGTTTCACATGCTCTTAATCATCACTAAAAGTCGTATCAATCCGATTGGCTGTTGGTACATTGTTAACGACGTGCCGCACGCTGACAAGCGAACGCATCCGCACATGCGGCAACAGCGCCCCGAAAAACTGGTGAAGTGGCACCCGCAGAAGAGAAATCATGTTATAACCTTTAACGTCACTGTCATTCAACAATATTTTTTCAATTAGCAATGTAAAATACCGTCTCACCTGTAACGTCATCCCGAACTCTCGTATGCGGTGCTTGCAACGATTTACACTATGAACATGAACAAAACGGAGAAACTTTTGGCTGCTAGAAAAAAGGTATTTATCGGTCGAAGGTTCGTCCGAACACATTTCCGTTAGAGTATATTTACAATAATAAGCTCCAAAATTTTATATTCTTTATTTTTATTTTTATTTTTTACAAATTTGTTGTTTTTATCAACAAACTTGTAGTCACGGATTTTTTTACTCTTAAAAAATTGTATTACGCATTGTCATAGTTCTTATCTTGTTTTCTTATTTTGCTCATGTCACGCAGCTGAAAGAATTTCAACAAAACAAATCCAATCACAGTCAGGACAATGCACCCAATCAGCAGAAGGACGCACGCCGGTCGAGCGTGCCGCAGGTAAAGTTGTACGCATTTTTCTACTTGTCGACTGAGCTTCATATTTTCAACTTTTATAGGACTCACAGCCTATCAGCGAAGCTCCGACAAAACCGGAAGTCAATTCTACCCTTGGAACGGTGAACGAGACTCACGAAAGTAATCAACCTACGACAAAAGAAACTGCCGACAGTCCTGATCTAATAACTCTTGTGGAATCGGTTGGCAATTCTCCAATTTCGAACCCCAGACCTGCAGGCAAAAATTCTCAAGTTGGAAGCTACTTTGATCAAGCAGATTTTGCTGTCTCAGAAAAATTGCCCCAAGGCTCAAAGCCCTTGGAAGCTATTCAGGACGATCAAATTGTTGGGCAAAGTATCGAAAATGATGCTCAGACAGCGAACCAATATTTTCAGCCTCCTCCGGCATCGTCGATCGTAAATTTTTCAGCGAATAATTCAGACAATGGAACGGCGAACGACTCACCATTTTCGCAAAAGGACAATTTGTTGCAAATGGCATCGGCAGTCGCTGATGCTCTGCACGAAAATTCTGACTGCACAGCGACGTCGCAGCTCGAGACCGATCTCGAGTACAGGAATCAATTTTTATCCTCGTGTCTCCAAGAGCAAAAGCAACTGGTGAGCCAGCTTCACGTCGAAGTGAGCCAGTACAGCAGCAGAGTGTCCGAGCTCGAGGCTATTCTTGCAACAAAGGACGCGGAGTTCGAGGCGAAGCTATCGAGAGAGCTGAATCCTCTGAGAGAGCAGCTTCAAGTGCACGCTCAAACGACGGGAATTCTCGTCGGCGAAAGAGCCGAGCTAAGCGCAGCGATCGAGCAGTGCCAGTCTATCGCTCAACGTAAATCCGTCGAAGTCGAAGAGCTCACGGGAAAGCTGAAAGCCTCTCAGTTACGTGTTACCGAATTGGAGAAAGAGCTCGCCTACGTTAAAAGCAGCGTCGAAGATGCAAGAAAGATGTCCCAACAACTGCAACTCGACTACGCCGAACTCGATAGGAAGCACGACGAATTGCGCAAAGCCAAGGAGGACGACGAGCTGGAAGCTTCGGAACTGAGGCAGGAACTGAGTATGAAGAACGCCGAAGTTGTTAATCTTCAGCGAGAGCTCGATGAAAAAAATACGCTGCTGTCGTTGAACGATTTGAAGATACAACAGCTCACGACGAATCCTCAGGAGATGCAAGCACTCGAGGGCCAGCATCAAGCTACGATCGTTCTCGAACAGCAATTGTCGCAGTTGCGCGAAGCTCTGAAATCGGTGAGCCACGACAAGGAGGAAGCTGCCAAGCAGTACGAGAATTACGTTCGCCAATTGGACGATCGTTACGAAAAAATGGTCAAACAGCTCGAAGCATCCCGCAAGGAAATCGAGACTCTGCAAGATCGCGAGCGCAGTTACATCCAGCGACTGTCCGATCTCGAGCAAAGTCTTCAACGAGAAAGAGAAACAGTTTCGAAGCTCCGATCTCTCGAATCTAACGAGGAGCGGATCGAACATTTGACAAAGAGTCTCGACGCTCTGAGCTTGGAACACTCGAGTCTTCAGACAACGCTCAATGAGAGAGACACGGAAATTGAATCACTGAAGCGAGATTTGGAAGAAATGCGTGAGATGAACGATGACAGCGTCGATAAATCGAAACTCGTCAGTGCCCTTGAGAGCGAACAGCTCGGCGCGTCGAGAGCCGTCTCGCAGAATCAACAGCTCAAAGCTCAGCTCAACGAGATGCACGACGCTTTCGTTACACTCAGCAACTCGAAGCTCGATCTGACCGAGCAGCTTCAGGCTGAAAGAACTATCGGACGGAAGCTCAACGCTCAATTGAACAAAATTGAGACGGAAGTTGACGAGCTTAAGGAACAGCTGAAGGCGAAAGACGCTAGTCTCGCGGAAATGGAGAGCGAAAAATTGCAGACTGCACAGATAGCGGATCAGATGCAACACTACCAGGCACAGTCGCAGCAAGCCAGAACTTTGCAGCAGGAACTACAAAACGCTCTGGGCTGCATAGAAATTTTGAGAAGGGAGAATCAACAGTTGAGCATTCAATTTAACGCCCTGAGGCAGGAGAACTCGAACGAGAAGAATCTTTCGAACGGCGACGAGCGGCTGAAGGAAGAAGTCGATAATGCGAGATTGCTCAGCGAATCCGCGTATACTTCGATGAAAGCATATTCCGCCGCCGTCGATCCTGTGCCGGATCCACTGAGGAAGCTCGAAGTGAGATTCAGAGAGACGATGGACCGGGTCGCCGAGTTAACCGACGAAAAGCAGCGGCTCGAGCATCTCGTTCTTCAGCTGCAAGGCGAAACGGAGACGATCGGCGAGTACATAACTCTCTATCAAAAGCAACGCGCTATTCTTCAGAGGAAAGCCCAAGAGAAAGAGGAAACTTTCCGTTTGCTAGTCGATCAGCGGAATCATCAGCAGGAACAGCTGCACAAACTGAAGGTTCTCGTTGCCGATTTGATTAAGCAGAAATCATCGGCCGTTTCGCACACGCCGGATCCTCAATCGCCGCCCATCATAGAATTCGAGAACGAATGCCACGAAGAAAATCACACTCACGACCACACGGAACAGAAAAAAGAAAAAACCGAAGATAAGGTCGTCGACGCGGACGACAAGACAACGGCGAAGATCCTGGATCTTCTCACGGAAATTAAAGACTGCAAAGACACTTGTATACTAGAACCGAACTTTCATCCCTGTCCCTGGTGCTCCGGTAAACTCATTACGGTTTAGCGACGATCATTTTAATTTGTTTGATAATCGTACGTGAATTGAAAACGTTTCGAGCGAACTTGTGTATAACTGTCACTGATTCACGAACCCGTGAAATGTAATGATTGTACATAGCCACGTTGAAGAAATCTTATAATTTTTCCCGGATTGTTCGTTTGTTTTTTCGAGATATTTTAACGGAAAGCGCAATGCAAGCTTCGCCGACAGATTCTAATATAAATCAATCTTCTTTTCTTTCACCATCCTTCTCGCTATACTATTTTGCGCGCGAAGTAACTTTCACATAATGCCGGCCGTGCGTTTTATTACTCGTTCATAAATTATGTATTTTGTAAGTAGAAAAACAAAAATTTTGTATTGGATGAAATTCGATGGGTCTGGGGCTAACACTGTAGAGATCAACTATAGATAAGTTAACATTGCTTTCCATGTAATAACAGAAGTAAAAAAAAAAACAATGTTCGTTTCAATAGCGGAGCCAGGAGGTGCCTAATACTTTGTCTAACGACTAAAATGATATCAAAGTGCCAGTGTTTGGATAACTGAATAAACGAATAAATTCTAAACGGGAATTAATCTCAGTTCAAGGAGCCGATCATAGAATTACTCGATTAAAAATTTTTTGTGTAGAGGCTTTATTTTTATTTGTAAAACAAGAAATGACTCTACGCCTTCAGGGCGTATTTCCTCGCCGGGAATGCGGAACGTTTTCTGATCTCTTTGAGAGTCTTGCGGCTCGCCTGATAGGGGGTCAGTACTCTGCGGAGGGCCCTGGTCTTCTTTGGCCTCAGGTCCAAGGGCTTGTACTTCTTGTTGTTGTACAAAAGACGAAGGTTCTCCTTCTGCTTCTGGTGCATTATAATGTAGACGCGAGCAATAGCTTTGCGCACTACACGGCTGTAAAATAATCGTTTGCACGTTAGATACAGACATTAATTTATCTTGATTTAAAGATCAATGAATTCTTACATCTTGGACAGTTTGGAGGCTGCACCACCCGTCACTTTGGCGACGCGGAGACTGGTCAGCTCGGTCTTGAGCTCCTCCAGCTGCTTAAGCAGCTCCTTCTTGTCCTTCGTCCTCAATTCAGAGCACTTGACCTTACCCTGAAACATTTTACGATTTATAAAACACCGAATACACTTCGTCGAACTTAACCGTAAAATAAAACTCTGGCGACGAAGACGAAAAATCGAACGTGAAATTGCAAAAATTGATACAACGATCGATCGATCGGGACGACTCGTAATTATTCATTTTTTTAGATGTTAAGACACAAAGTACGAGAACTGATGTGAGATCGAGTTTGTTGCACAGTCGGCCAATGCCCGTCCACAGTGAGCATGGTGAACGGTCCGCACAACTTTAGAAATATCGAGTAAACTCGGGGAAAGAAGGACTCTCCGAGATAATAGAATCGTTGTATCACATTAACCGAGTTTATTGTTCGACACGTTTGTTTAATGCCATTGTCGCTAGGATGCTTGAGATTATTTTGGATTACGAGGTGGACGAACGACACTAACCATTTTGTCACAATTTTGTTTAAGGAAAGAGAAGGAGAATTGCGGAAACGCCGCTTGCGCTCGACGTACTATGTGAGTCAAACGAGCTACTTTATTTCTATCATCATTCGATTACTATCGCATGAATAAATGACGAAATACATTCGTAAAATTAATCATCATATTTGTAACGCGTTATGCGATCGAATTTACGAATACTTTTGCATATAACAAATGATTCATGATCTTTTAAGATGTTGTATTGAGAACGAGTTAATACAGTCTTGCTTTCGCCATCGGAAAACTATCTTCTGCCATTCGTGAGTATAACGTGGATCAAAGCGATTTCCGCCAATGATGTTCAATATTTTCGATCCTGGAGGGAACACGGTGGAAACAAATTTTAATAACTTTTCATAAAACCAATACTGCCAACAGGTTTGTTAGTTTTTAGAGTCAGCTGGAGCAGAGCGCTTTATCTTACGTGGAAAGTATTTTATTGTGCTCTGCTCCAGCTTACTCTGAAAACGAACAAACCTATTTATAGAGCGACGTACACCATATAATGCTAGGTCACGGATTCACGCGTAAGGATCCGCTTGAACGCTCGCGTTCATCAACAATGAACAACATAAACGTTTTTATTGTGTAGATACTTCAAATTTATGAGTGCAAAATTTATTGATCATATCATAACATAATTACAAACTAATAAAAAGAATATATCGCTTATATAGAAAAATTATTCCAGAACCAAATTTGTCTGGATTTTTCATGAACACATTTTTCAAAAAACCCCCAACAAAGCCGACGATTTCCGGTTTTCGACTTAAACATCCGGTATTCATTCGTGCTTCAATCGGCACCGGTCCGAAGAGCGTTTGTCATTCGGGGCTTTGTTTTTGTTATCAAATCAAGAATTCACTAGTCCTTGCAGGTGAGCACGGCGTCGAAGCCGACGCCCATACTTTTATATCATGAATTTCCCAACGATCAACGATCCGAGGATCGTTGGAAGCTCGAAAAGATGAATAAATATGTCGAACCGTCGTAATTACGATGAAATTTATGTTAAAGTAAGCCCAAAATGGAGGCCGCAGATCCCGAAAGTGAAGCCCAAATTCAGAAAGCGTTAAAGAGCTTCTGCTGCTTTCTCTACGTCGGAAACGATCGCCCCTTCTACAAGGCGAAACCTTGGAACGACGAGGACCATTATATGCAGGGCGAGCGTATGAGAACCTTGGAGGTATTGGCCTCTAACAAAAAAACTGAGCTTGTACCCATCGACAAGATAAAATTGGTAATGGCTAAATCGTCTTAAGGAATGTGTTTTTCTTTAATTTCGTTTCTGTTTTCATTCAAATTTTTGTTTCCGCAGGCAATGGATTCAAAACTGATCCGCAGGCCAGAAACTGTGATGTTCGCCCTGGCAATGTGCGCCAGGCAGAAGAAAAGTGAGAAACTTCGTGCAGCCGCTTACTATTTTCTCGCCGAGCACTGCCCTGAGTGGAAGTACTTCATACTGTTCATCAAGTACGCATCGTACCTGTGCAGAGTCGAAGGATCCAAGGACAAGGATGACGATAAAAAAAAACCCATTGGTTGGGGTCATGGATGGAAAAATGCCGTAAACAAGTGGTATCTAACAAAGACCGTTTCAGCCCTTTGCGAATTGGTAACAAAACACAAAGGTGATCACGGCTGGACGCACAAAGACATTCTTAAGCTCTCTCATCCGGAAACAAGCGGTCTGGAGGGTATATCAAATTAATTTATTGTCAAACAATTGTTTTTCTTTGTTTTGACTGAATAATTAATTTCATTGAAAATCTTGACGGCAGTGGAGAAACAAGCTATTCTGTGTTACGTGATGAACGGACTTGAGGCAGCAGAAAAGGAATACAACAGCGATGTCCAGGCAAAGAAGCAACTGTCCTATATACGTGCAATTGAGTGCTTCAAAAGGTGCCATGATAAAGATGCAGTCGTACAGACTATAGAAACTGCATCTTACCCATTAAATACCATTGACTATGTTCATCCCATGGCATTGAAGCACAAAAAGGTAATGTCATACATTAACATTAACCATTCACTTGAAATTGCTGACGATCAAGAAAATGATTTATTTATTTTTGCCTCTAATTTTTCTAGGTATGGGTCGCTTTGCTGCCCAACATGGACATCCGAACGATTCTCAAGCATCTACCGAAGTTGAATCAGTGGGGATTGTTGACTAAAGTAGGACCAGCTACTCCGGTAATCGTGAGAACTCTTGTCAGGAAGTCTAACATAACGTGGAATCAAATTCTTCCCGCTGAGATACTCACGGTATTGAACAGATATGAATTAGCGCCGAAGCCAAATGACCCGTTTAGACGCACGAAGCGTCTCGAAGTGAAAGAAAACGAAAGCAGGGATACTAAAACGGAAAGCACTCTAAAGGGTAAAAGCGCAACTGCTCTGAATACTGAGACTAAAACCAAATCTAAAAACGGACAAACAAAAAAGCGATTGATCGAGACCAAAGATCCAGATCTAAGAATTCGCGATGCTCTTCGTACGGCTTTGTCTATATCTCAGACGGTGGTAAGTCATAAATGTATTTCGAGTTAAAACTTTTTGAATTCTTTCACAAAATACCTATTTTTACCCAATTATTTGTTTCAGGACATAACCAAATCGAGCAATAGAAAATATCTCATATCGATGAGATTTCCAGGACGTCGAGAAAAAAATCAATGTACCGACGCCGGTCTTGCTCTGGCGCTTCCGCTCTTTCATCGCGATGAGCCTTCCGTACTCAGCGACTATCAGGGCTTGAGAAATACAGAAGAAGAAGATTGCACGGAACAACAAGAAAACGAAGGTGATCTGCCCGACGACACAGTGACGATATTCGGCTACACGCCTACAGCTCACGCCTTCCAAAATAAAAGCGTTGGAATTCCGATTCCGATAACTAAAGACATGAGTTTCGACGAGGCCCTCAACCTACTGCAGAAACGGCTATGGAGGCTAGACATGATGCTAAATCTCCCCCTCGGTCCACTACAGTGGGCTATAATGGAAAATAAATCATATGACGTCGTCATAAACGTCACGAATGAGCCTCCGACGAAAAAATCTCTCGAAGTCATGAAATGTTACAGAATGAAAATGGATTTGCCGGACGCACGGTAAGTTCTACACATATTTTCCGATCCATTGTTAAGATTCCAAATCAACTTGGTAATTTACTTGTCGAAGATTTATCAACGTGGTCATTCCTCGAGTTCCATTTGAACTAAAAGAAGAAATTTGGAACGATTCGCTGATAATCCATGGATTCGATTCACACGTGCCGTGGATCATCGAGGCGTACGTCCGCGGTCTCTTTTAATCGAGAGGTAATTCTTAATTCTCTTTTAATCCGGAGGTAAATTACGTTACCCCCAGCATAGAACTCTGATCGAGAACCATATGTTCCCGAATTTATCCGTTTCTGTCGCGGGCTACATTCGAGATTAATTCCAAATACATTTGTGACGTATCACACATATTCTTTTCCCCACTTTCCTGTATTCCTTAATTCAAATATTTGTCACTCGCTGCATGCGGGATACAAGCCAGAGAAAAATGAAAATATGTCTCTGTAATGTTACTTCCAGTTTGAAAGTCTCACTTTTAAACAGGAAGTGACGTATTTCCGGTATAACGTCACTTCCAATCGAAAAATAAGTCTTTTAGAAAATGACACTAACTATTTTGTCACAATTTTGTTCAAGGAGAGAGAAGAAGAATTGCGGAAACGCCGCTTACGTTCGATGTTGTACGTGAGTCAAACGAGCTACTCTATTACTATCATCGTTTCATTACTGCCGCGAGAATAAATTACGAAATACATTCTTAAAATGAATCGTTATATTTGTAAGGCGTTATACGTTCGAATTTATGAATATTTTCGCGTTTAACAAATGATTCATAATCTTGCGAGATGTTGCATTGAGAATTAATACGGGAGCTTTCGCAGTCGGAAAATTATCTTCTGCCATTCGCGGGTGTCACGTGGATCAAAGAAATTTCTGCTAATGATGTTCAATGTTTTCGTTGTTGGAGGGAACACGGTGGAAGAAAATGTTAACAATTTTACTAAAAAACATTAATGCAGTTTATAGAGCGAGGAGCGCCATAATTGTCTAGGTCTCAGATTCATACGTGGGGATCCGCTTGAATCCTCGCCGGCATCAATAACCCGCAACATAAATGTTTTTATTATGCAAATACGTTTAGTTTATTACTGCAAAGTTTATTGATCATATAATATAATTACAAACTAAGAAAACGACTGTATCGTTTATATGGAAGAATTATCCTAGGGTCAAATTCCCTGTATTTTTTATGAATATATAACAACAAAAAAACCTCCAACAAAGCCGACGACTTCCAATTTTCGACTTAAACATCCAGTGTTCATCTGTGCATCAATCGACACCGGTTCGAAGTGCGTTTGACATTCGGGGTTTTGTTTTTAGTATCAAATCAAGGATTCGCGAGTCTGCAGGTGAGCACCGCGACAAAGCGCGATGCTCTTCGTACGGCTTTGTCTATATCTCAGACGGTGGTAAGTCACAAATGTATTTCGAGCTCAAAATTTGTTAATACTTTCACAATCGATCTATGTTAACCCAATTATTTGTTTTAGGACATAACCGAATCTAGCACAACAAGATATTTCGTGTCGGTGCAATTTCCAGGGCGTCGACTGAACACCATTTGGAATTCATCTCGAACATCTCGTCTCGTCAAAATGCGACAAAAACTGATGAATTCAGGAATACGCGGAAAACGGGCCTATCTTCGTGGAAATAAACCTATCTTCGTGATTCATTCTTGAACTTTTAGCGAATTGCGTGTATCTCGAACTTTGATGGACGACAGATATATATATATATATATATATATATTTTATTAGCTATTTTTTTTACTGTGACATGCATTTGTCGAAAGTGGAGATGTAAAACGATGAAGAAGCGCTAGCGATATGCCTTCCAAACTATACCTTTACTTATTTAACTACAGCGATGGCGAAGACGAGTTGATATATCTGTTAATAGATTTAAGATACATAATAGTGAATATAATTAGCAATAATTGCTTACGCTGTGGGCAATTATTGCTTAGACACAATTTTACACAAGCCTCGGACCAAATCATAAAATAGATTGTTATACAGCTGAATTCCTTAGTGCAGAGCTCTGAGAAATTGAAATGAAGAAAGAAAGACAGCGTGATCATTATTGAAAAAATGTTTATTATCGTGATACTGATACAATGTCAATCATTCACACACGCACTCAGTACGCGTATTGTACACAGTACGATACAGTATTTTGGATAACGGTCTCTCTCGCTCACTCTCTCTCTCTCTCTCTCTTACATTCTCTTTTATTCAGACATTCGCACACGGTGAATCACGTGATGGTTAGTCGAGATTATACGTTTTCGATAACACATAAACTCGACGGCCTTACATCGATTACACGTAATGGAACCATACAAAAAAACAATTAAAATAAATTAACGGAGATTCGCGAGAGTTTCGGCTGTTCGGCATTTATGCAAACGCGTTGGTGAAACATCGCGACTCATCCGAAGACCGATCTTTCGTAGCGCGAAAGAATCTTATATTTATGTTTAAACCCGTTCGCAAGGCCCGGGTGTGTAAGTTCGCGAGCCGTGCGCGTTATTCGTTTGTTTTTTTCTATTAAACTA
Source organism: Stenichneumon culpator (assembly GCA_964017025.1). Lineage (NCBI taxonomy): Eukaryota > Metazoa > Arthropoda > Insecta > Hymenoptera > Ichneumonidae > Stenichneumon > Stenichneumon culpator. Next base: position 8,672,490 of record OZ024779.1, on the reverse strand, counting down.
TTTTTTATTTAATTCTTTTATCTTCGCTGAAGGGTCGCGCTGATTGGATAGAGACTTGGCTCCTCGTGATTAATGTCGTGTTCAACGCGCGTATAGGTCGATTATATTTCATTATTTTTTTCTTTCTGTTCTTTACCTATCGTTATCGACGTAGATAAATCTCTCGTCGAGACTCGCGAAGCAATTGTCCCGGGAGAAAGCGAACGAATGATCAGTCTGTTAGGCGAATTGCAAATTCGCGTGCGTACGGATTACTGGCGCGTCGTCTTACAACTCATCCTTGAGATCGTCCTCGTCGCCTCCGGTGGGCGGTACACCGCCACCTGCTCCTTGGTAGAGCTTAGCGATTATCGGCTGAACGATGTCGGAAAGTTCCTTCTTCTGCTTCTTGTATTCCTCGGGATCGGTGTCCTGATTCTCCTCGAGCCACTTGATCTTCTCTTCGATGGCTTCCTCCATCTTTGCCTTGTCTGCCTCGCTCACCTTAGCGCCAAGTTTCTCCTTGTCTGCCAACTGGTTCTTTAGCGAGTACGAGTAGGATTCGAGCTCGTTGCGGGCCTCGACGCGCTCCTTCAGCTTCTTGTCGTCGTCGGCGAATTTCTCGGCGTCCTTGATCATTCTCTCGATGTCGTCGGGCGTCAGACGATTCTGATCGTTCGTGATGACGATCTTCTCGCGATTTCCCGTGCCCTTGTCCTCGGCCGATACTTGGAGGATACCGTTAGCGTCGATCTCGAACGTTACTTCGATCTGCGGAATGCCGCGAGGCGCCGGTGGAATTCCGGTGAGATCGAACTTTCCGAGAAGATGGTTGTCCTTGGTCATCGGGCGTTCACCCTCGTATACTTGAATGGTAACGGTGTGCTGATTGTCCGAGGCAGTCGAGAATATCTGGGACTTCTTCGTCGGTATAACGGTGTTTCTCGGTATAAGCTTGGTCATGACTCCGCCGACGGTTTCGATACCCATTGTCAGAGGATTGACGTCGAGGAGGACGATCGCGTCGGTGTCCTGTTCGCCGGACAGAACTCCAGCCTGAACGGCGGCGCCGTAAGCGACAGCCTCATCGGGATTGATACCCCTGGACGGTTCCTTGCCACCGAAGAATTCCTTAACGAGCTGCTGCACCTTCGGGATCCTGGTCGAACCACCGACGAGAACGATCTCGTCGACGTCCTTCTTGGTCATATCAGCGTCCTCGAGAACCTTCTGCACGGGCTTCATCGTGCTACGGAACAGATCCATGTTCAGCTCCTCGAACTTCGCTCTGGTAAGGGTCTCGGAGAAATCCTCGTTCTCGAAGAACGATTCGATTTCGATCCTCACCTGAGACATAAGAAAAAATATTATTATCATAGTTTAGAGAAGCGTATTGACGATAATTGTAATTAATCGTTAGAGAACGATGGATTTACCTGGTGGCTTGCACTGAGCGCTCTCTTTGCCTTCTCGACCTCGCGACGCAGCTTCTGCACCGCCCGGTTGTCCTTTCTGATGTCCTTGCCCTTCTTCTTCTTGTAGAGCTTGATGAAGTGATCCATGACGCGCTGATCGAAATCTTCGCCTCCCAAGTGGGTGTCACCGTTGGTGGCGACCACCTCGAACACACCGTTGTCGATCGTCAGAAGACTCACGTCGAAAGTACCGCCACCGAGATCGAAAACGAGAACGTTCTTTTCGCCGTCCTTCTTGTCGAGTCCGTAAGCTATCGCCGCGGCCGTTGGCTCGTTGATTATTCTCATTACAACCAAACCGGATATCGTTCCGGCGTCCTTGGTCGCCTGTCTCTGAGCGTCGTTGAAGTACGCTGGTACAGTTACGACGGCGTGAGTGACCTTCTTGCCGAGATAAGCCTCCGCGGTTTCCTTCATCTTGCCCAAAACCATGGCGGAGATCTCCTCGGGGGCGAAAATCTTGTCACCGGTGCTCGTCGATACCTTGATGTGAGGCTTGCTGTTCTTCTCGATGACCTTGAACGGGAAGAACTTGGCGTCGTTCTGAACAGTCTGGTCGGACCACTCGCGACCGATCAGCCGCTTGGCGTCGAAGACCGTGTTCTCGGGATTCGTCGTCAGCTGGTTCTTCGCGGCATCTCCGATCAGACGCTCGCCGTCGGCGGTGAAAGCGACGTACGACGGGGTTATACGGTTTCCTTGGTCGTTGGCGATTATCTCGACTCGGCCGTTCTTGTAAACACCGACGCTGCAAACGGAAAAGGTGAGAAACGATTAGATTTCGAAAATTTAATTATCGTTTTTGGAGGCTGACGCGGTCGAACGCGAGATTCTTACCAAGAGTACGTGGTACCAAGATCTATTCCAATGACCGTTCCGATGTCCTCCTTCTCCTTCTTCTCCTCCTTCGCGGACGCGAGGGCTGCGACCAGCCCTATCACCATCAGAGCCACTGCTCCTTTCATCTTTCTGGATTCTGCGATACGTTTATCTGAGGGCAAAAAAAATACAAGTTTAGTCATTCGAAGTTATTGCTAGAAGATTGAAAAAATAAAAATCTCGGAAATTTCTATTTATACTTATTTGAAAAAAAAAAAAAAATTGGAAAATTTTGGAAATTCTTATTTTCATTTATTTTCGGAAATTTCGGAAATTCGTATTCCTATTTATTTTCGGAAGTTTCGAAAATTCGTATTTTTATTTGTTTTTTTCATTCACAGAAAATGGCTAATTTATGCGGACGTGTACGGACTCGACATCGATGAGTATGTTAATGTATCTCGGAACCCCGAAATCGATATATGGGAGAATTCATTATTAACGCGATAAGGAATTTCGGGAATAATATTCGAGTTATCTGTTATAGCGAGTTATATATATATATATATATATATATATATATATATATATATATATATATTAAATATAATAGTCGCTCGTCATGCAAGCTGCCCAGCTGGACAATGGCAGAAGATTCTAGTAGGCGTGCATTGCATACGCGACACGAGGTCAAGCTCCGATCGGTTTTTTTTCGGAACCGATACCATACGAATGTATCCAACTCGCTCAAAAAGCAAGGATATTCCGTGCGCTCAAATTTGTGATGTGTATTACGCTCTGCTCAGTAAATACCGGTGTGCCTCGCCGGAGATTTCGAACTCTGCTCAAGGGTGATTACACGAAGATGCATGCGGCTCAAATTCGCAAACGCGACTAATATAATTCGGTAAATTTATCGAAAAAGTAATCGACCGATGGAACAGCAAAGATCTCCGAAACCCGGGAGAGTTACTTATATTAAAATTGACGATCCAAAATTGGGGTATTCAGAGACGTGGCAACTTTTGTGCACAGCGAGATCGGAGTTCACGCGACACGACGAAGCAAAAAATTCTTACATTGTTGTGTATTTAATTTTAAAAAAACACATCGAAAAGAGCGTGAGAAAAAACGTGAAATTACTTACCAATGAAAATATAGCAGCGAAGTGTGTCTAACGCGACTAAAAACCACCGAAATGTCACACTCTTTAGGAATGTATGTTCTCGCTTGGCTTTTCGGAAAAGACTGACTGCCGTGTGGAATCAGCGCCGGGATATTAACGGGATAATTTCGTCGTGGCCAGCCGCGATTGGTCGACGTGGACGCGTAGCAACGGAAATGCCGATAAGGATTGGACCGAGCGACAAGAGTTGGCTTCGTCGCATTGGCCCACGTTGCACGCCCACTTACTGGAACATTCTCGATAGTCCGCGATTGGCCAGAGTACGTAATCTGTAACACGTAGAAATTTCTTGGGGTTCTTCCAGCCGTGCTTTTTGGCTGGGCGCCGGTACTATGCATCGCCCCTTTGGCTTTCTGCTGTTTACGCTGCGATTGTGCTGACGCAAAGACGTAAAAATATTGCGATGGTTTTATTTCACGGCCGACGAGAAGTTTCTCCTTACTCCATCGGCAATAGAACATCGGACATGGTCTCGACATCCGAGGAAATCGATGGTAAATTTTCCGGGTGGAAAATAGTAATAGAGATGACGAGAGCCGCCCCTGGTATAAGTTTACGCGTGCGTTCACCGTGACCCTTTGAATCTAACGGGATCTCCGGGTGGAGTCATCGAGCCGACACATTTTTATGACACGCGTACACGAATTCACTTCGCCACGCGTACACTCATGCCCTATACGGAAGTATTCAGACATAGCGGATGTTTTTCCCGATTCGTTGACTATTCATCCATTCACATACTTTGTTGCATAATCGAAATACATACACGAATATTTTGCTATTCTGCGATATTCTTTTTTCTTTTTTTGTTTAATAGATATTTCCATTTACTTGCAACACGTACAGTTTTAATTAAGTCACGGATATTGCCACCGTCTGCGCATTAGCCGATTGCGCGTAAATTCATTTTACAATTATTTACATGGATATTACATAAAGAGGGTTTGAATATGACTTAAAATGCATGTATGCTGTACTCGAAGAGTAAACGTAAAAATATCACAGAGGGGTCACAACGGGAAGCGTTCCAGGACGCTCCTTTTCGAATTTTTTTTTATCTTGCACCTGTGCGTGGAACATTAAAACGGGCCATAAATAATGTTAAGTACAATTCGATTATTTTCCTTCAATATTTGCTCGATGGTTGTAGCATGTCGAGAATCAGCGGGGCGAAATACGTTATTATGCAGTCGGCACCGGCTCGCCTCATAGACAGCAGAACTTCGTTCAGAACGCTTTTCAAATTGATAGCACCGTTTTGAGCGCCGTGATAGAGCATGGCGTATTCGCCGGACACTTGATAAACGAACATTGGATATTCGGGATGAGCGTCTTTCGTGTGACGAACTACGTCGAGATAAGCCAATCCGGGCTTTACCATCAGCATGTCCGCTCCCTCGGCTACGTCTCGAGCCTGCAGAAAAGATAGAAAAGTATGCTGTAATGGTGAAGGAGGCAAAAAATAAAATGATCTCTTCATAGTAATTCCAAAAAGAGTACCGCAGCTCTGGAAGCGAGACCGTTGCTTCCCGGTGGAAGCTGATAGCATTTTCTATCCCCAAACTTCGGAGCTGATTTCGAAGCGTCCCGGAATGGTCCGTAAAATCCAGAGGCGAATTTCACCGCGTACGAAAGTACCGCGACGCGATTCGATAACCCGATCTCGGCTAGGCCTTTCTTTATCGCTGCTATCCTACCATCCATCATATCCGATGGTGCCACCACGTGGGCTCCTGCAAATAAACAGAGCGTCAGGCCATTTCTTTTACGACGGAGCTTCGTGGACAAGAAATTCGCTATGAGAATTTGTAACTCTACCAGCTTTTGCATAGGAAACAGCAACTTCGGAAATTCTCTGAATGCTGGCCTTGTTATTGATACTCCCGTCGGGATTCAGGATTCCACAGTGGCCGTGAATAGTGTAGGGACAGAGGCAGACATCGCAGGCTATCACCAAATCGGGAAACCACTGCCTGAGCAAAGGTAAAGCCTGTATGATGGGATTTCTCGAGCAATCCGCATTTCTAGCTTGGTTATCCTGTGGACAAAATATTAGGATGGACAATCGTCTCATAGAAAAAAAAAAACTTAATTGATTGCCACGTAGCAATCCAGATAGAAAAATGACGGCACGGCGACGAAACGGTGGCGGTACCAATGGTACGATACCCGTTTCACGGCACGTTTTTTAATCTGCGAAGGAAATATGTTTGAAAGGTAAAAAAAAAAAAAATTTCAACATTGCAAATATTTTACCAATGTTTAAAAATATTTGTGAAATGTTTTTAAAACATTTTTTTGTACGTTCATATATCTTTCATTGAAATGTTTGAGAAATGTTTCGCTGAAATATTTTTTAAACATTGCAAAATATTTTATCCCTATGTTTCAGAAATATTTCGTAAGATTTGAATGATTGAAAATATTTGTGAATTATTTTTTAATATTTCGCGCTATATGGGTTGTAAGATAAGGATATATGGGAATATGCTGTAATACTTTTTCCTCGTCTTTCATGACTCCAAACAGGAGTACAGACTTCAAGCCCTTGGCAACAAGTGGTTGCAGCATTGCCTTCAATTGATTAATCCCATATCGATAAACTCCTGGCATGCTCGAAATTTCGTCTTTGGCGTTCGGCTCGTCTCTGCAAATAAAAAAATGAAAATTTCATTAATCAACATTGCTAACCCTTTATAAGTCACAGCGCCCGAAACCGTACCGAAACGGGACTAACGGCGGCAGAGTGGGGACAACGTGTTGCTACGATAGCGCCTAATAGTGGGGATAGAGGTGTGACTTATAAAGGGCTTATTTGCAGTGAGCTAAAAATTATTGTTTTCTTTCATTTATCATATTTTTCGATTGTAGAAACGTTCGAGAAGCTGCGAGAAAATGTATGCACTGATAGTGATAATTTTTGGAGCAAAGGTGCCGATTTAATTTCCAATTCCAATTAAATTTTTCGTCGTTATTTTATCTTTGTGTGATTAAAACAATCTTATCGGCACGAATTCCGTCCAGCGGGATGAGTGTGCGCGCGCACACACACGCTCGCGCTATCCTCGGCGTAACCTCGCGCCGACATACGTAAGGTTTCTTTAAAGGTTATAAAACGAGAAATAAAATGAATCAACGTACTTACAGCACGAAAATGGGATACATGAGATTGTTCACAGTAATCTCGACGTTTCTCGACTGCCATTGTCGCAGAAGTGGATGAAAGATTCCACTGTGAAGAGTGTGCTTTGCCTCGGGTTCGACCATTCTCCTGACTCGATCCCGCTGTTACTATTTTGTCGAGTGGAACAAACAGACTCGTTACCGAATAGTACTCTTCTACCTCGCTACTACCCTTTCTGCATAGAACAATTTCGGTATTTTAATTATCCACCGGCGTTATCGAACCCCGTGGCAAACTTCTTTCCCGATACTCAATTACCAATATGAGATGTAATCAAGCCGATCGGACAGGCGAATTTGTCGACTGATATTGTACAAAATTTGTTTATAACAAAAATTATTATTCCAATCAGGAATATTATTCCGACAATTCCTCAAATCGAACGTTCGAAACGAAGCTGAGAATCAAACTACTTAAGAATTGTTGCCACTGTGCGAGTACTTCAATATATCATTTTTCAGTTATTCATTCATTTTATCGATCGTCATCGTGACAATGCCGAAAACGCTTTTCTCTAAATGATATAGTTTCGAGTACCGTACAATGAAGCTGGCAGTGATAATATTTTGGGTGATCTATATTCCCCTTAAAATAAAATGGACAAATGAATCGGCCATTAATTTTTTTTCATACAAGATTTTCTGCGAAACATTGCCACATCGTTTTTATCAAGATCCATTAGATTGAAAGCCATTTGTATCAAAGTGGAAGCGGAATCAACATGAATGGAGGTCTCAGCCCGACAACCAATCGGCAGGTAGGAAAGTAGCGGGAACCGTGCTCGCAACGTCCTCGTATTGGCTGCCGGTTTTGCGCCGGTTGATATTCTCAACTTATTCAAATAAGGCACCGTCAGCAGAGTAATTGATCCACACAACTAGAGCTCGACGAGCGGTGCGTCTCCCTTTGTTCGGGGCGAAAATTCGACGTACTTTCAGGACTCTTTTTTTCCTGATAAACTGCGACCAAAAAAAGTCGGACGCGTTGCGTAACCCGAGTAATCGTAGATCGACACTTGTTATGAGAATGGTGAGCAATATTACGGATTTTTACCGGTAAATAAATGAATGCTAGCACACTAGAGTGTGAAAAATTCAGATCATATTGACAATATTCGTGAGATATTTCCAGTCAAAATGTTTTTATTGTACAAAGGCATCGAACATGGAGCGTCAAAAGGAGGAGATCGAGGCGATTTCGAGTATCTGCAACGAGGGAGAATTTTTTAGACTGCCAGGCGAATGCTACGACCTGGGTCTGGACATTCCGCCGTCTATTGAAAGAGCAGTCCTGGATGTCAAGTACTCCAATGTAATCTTAAAGCACGCTCCGACTCAGCCCTTCCATCACTTTACAGTGAGGCACTTGCCTCCGGCCTCTCTGCGCATTCATCTACCACCGGAGTATCCTCAGTCTGCTCCGCCCCTGTACAGACTGGACATACCTTGGCTTCCACCTTGGGAATGTTCGCTAGTCTGTTTAAGACTGGATGAATTAAGCACGGAGAACAAGGGCTGCGAGATAATCTTCCTATGGGCAAATTTTCTTAGAAACGATGTTCTTAGTTTTTTGAACTATGGAGATTCCTTGGATGTATCCTTTCTGTTCACTCTGCACAACGAGACTGAAAATCTTGGGAACGTCGAGCTTCTGAAACTCGCTGATCCTCGAGCCAAGAACAGAGCTCTTTTCCTTCATCCCATGGAGTATCTCACAAAGTACGACGAATCGCGTAGAATCGTCGTTTTTGCGCGAACTTTTCACACTTGTGGCATTTGTTTTGATGAATATTCCGGTAAGAAATGCATAGAATTTTCGGAGTGCGGTCACGTTTACTGCAGGCACTGCACAGCGTCGTATTTTGCGGCAAGAATCGAAGAGGGCAACGTCGCGCGGATGCCGTGCCCGGATCCTCGTTGCCACTCCGTAGCTCTGAGCAGTCAGATACGAGAAGTCTGCCCGGAACTATATGCAAAGTACGAAGAAACTTTGCTTCGTTTGACCCTTAGAACGATGAGCGACGTCGTCGTCTGCCCGCGTGTATCTTGCCAATTTCCGGTTATCGTCACCGACGGCGAGCCGCTGGCCAGTTGCAGGAAGTGCGACTATAACTTCTGCTTCTACTGTCGTAAGGTGCATGGTCTCGGTAGAAATTAAAGTTCAATATATTTTTCCTCTACAGTCAATGAGACGAATAGTTTCTGTTAAAGATTAAACTTTAATCAGGAATTAATATTCAATTAAATGAAATATTAATTGAATACTAATTCAATACGACATGGGAGTTCAAAATTTGTTGTAAAATTTTCCGTTGAAGATACAGAAGATTCATAATCTTCTATATCCTCACAGTGCTGCATACTTATATCATTTATATCAAGAGACAATAGCCTCATGAAATCGTCACTGATCTCGCGATTTTAGGTGTACCACGGCGTGGCTCCTTGCGTCATGACTTCCGAGGACAGCAAGAAGCTCGTCGCGATGTACCTGGAGGCCGACGAGGATCAGAAGAAGCTTCTCGCGAAGAAATATGGTCGAAGACAGATCCAAACAATCGTTGAAGATCATCTAACAAAAAGATACATCAAAGTACGAAGTTCCGTTACTCTTTAAATTGGTTTCAACGTCACAACTGTACGTGTTTTTTCTTTTTTTTTTTTGCAGGAAAATACAAAACCGTGTCCGGAATGCCGCACACCAACGGAAAAGACCGATGGCTGTAACAAAATGGTTTGTGTCCATTGTCGCGCGACTTTCTGTTGGATATGCGGTCTTCGCATCAGACACTCTAACAGTTACGACCACTTTACAAAAAACGGTGGTAAAAACGCCTGCTACGGACGTCTGTTCGAAGGTTTGCCGGGAATAATAGACGCAGATATGGCGTATCTTAACGAAATCGGTGGCGTTAATTAATAGACAAAGTAACGAAGCTGATTCTTCGTTAGTCAATGATAGGAGAGAAAAGCCCGTGCTTCCGATGATTCGAGGTACGAAAGACTTACTTCTTTTTTGTATTTTTTTTTTCGTTACAAGAATAAATAATCTATATTTTCATATCTCGTATTTACACGTTGATCATAAGCGTGACGTACACAAAAAGGTGCTTTAACGATGTCAAGAGAAAAAAAAAGTGTAATATACATGTGGTAAAAACTCGAGAGTCGTAGTCGCGGACGGTCTTTTGATATATCTCGTGCTCGAGACAGTTTAAGGCAGCTAGAAGTTGCAAACATTAAACATTAAATGCAGATTTTCGTTTTCTTATTGCTTGTCGGCCGATCAATCATTTGTAGTCTCATATCTCCGTTATCACGCGTTCAGACGTCGATCGGTGCGTGAATTTCCGCTACCGATTGAACGGCCGTTACCGATTCAACTTCGGCCGCCAACTGTTCGGCGACGGTCGATACCGTCGAGGATCGTCTCTCCGCGTTCTCTTCTACGGCATCTGTAAAAGTCGTGTGAATCATAAAAATATCGCCAAATGAGTGACCAATAAAAATTATTTACAATATTGAATACGAATATTGATTTACCTGCGCACTGGGCGTCGCAACGAGTTATTCTATCGTGCGCCCGTTTGTATTGGGCCAAATTCAACTCTATGAGAGTCGGCCCAAATATCCAGTATCCGATACCGGCACCGATTATCAGAGCGATCGCGATGTATCCGTTGTAAGTCATTACGGACAACATCAGCATGTAGCCCAGAATTGTATGGATGATCCAATGTAAAATCTCTGCATTCCAGATTGCCCATTTTTTCCTGCAGGACAAAAGCCAACAATATTCGAAGATGAGATGTTTTTCAAATATTTTGCTTTAAGAAGAGTTAAAAAAAAAAAAAATTGACATTGCGAATATGATTAGTACCAATATACAGTGGAAGTCCCAGTAGCTCCAGGTGTGATTTGTGTCAATAGCGAAGAGTTCTCTGAATTTCTAGAGTTATCCGATGCAAGCAAGGATACAGTTTGTTTGTGCAATTTTATCTGCAGTACTTTCATTGCCTCGTATACTACGGCGAGCGAGAGCAATCCCAAGCAAGTGGAGAAGAGTCCCCATGAAGTCACGATGTCATAGCCAGGAAATAGAAAGGATCCCAGATCCGTGCCCAACCAGAACCACATATGCATCTGTGTGAAATAATAATTCCATAGAACAGAGAGTGAAACAGGTTGCAAAAATGGAAAAAAAAAAACAAAAAGATAAAAGAAAACAGTATCTTCCTGGAAGTACTTTCATCTATGGAGTTTGATTTCTTTAAATTACGGATCAAGGTTAGGCTCACCATTTATATTCAAAGTGGCTACAGCTTTTCCATGTGAACAATATCTCTCGCTGATAACAAAGTGTATTGACAGTCGAGTAAACTCATTTCCACAATGATAATGATGCAGGCAACCTAGCTTTACCCGAAATCTTATTATCAGAGCCACTTGTCAGAATAATGAAGTTGGCAAACTCCGGCGGTCATTGACGTGTTCTGTGCCGAATGAGAGGACAGAATTGGTGTCTCTTTGAGATTGGACTATTTTTTTGACTATTCAATCTCGGACGGGTTTATGCAACGGGCGACTATTTTGAGCTGGAATCGCATTGCACCTGCGAAACCGGTTCACGGTATTTAGAAAGTCACGTGAAAGTAACGTGTTAGATTGGAAAAAAAATTCTATTTTATTAACCAATTGCGATCTACTAAGCGCAACATACATTAATCACTGTTGATTGTTCTTGGATAATTGACATTTCGGATTATCTTACGTATCTAACCTATCGAATGAAGACGACGCATCGATTGGAGGGACGATCGATCGCAAGCCGATAACACTGTTACAGAATATTAGCGGCGAAACAATTTCTTCTTTATCTTTTAACGTTTTTATATAAATTTATCTGTAATCTCTTAGCGTCAAAAAAAAAATTATCACTTGCAAATCCCAGTCAAACCTGAGTCCGTGAGTAGACACGGCGTGGACGCCGGAAGAGAGATTGCTAGGCAACGGAGCCTCGTGAGCCAAACCGGGAAATCCGCACAGCTTTTGAGCATAGGTATGAAAAATACGATATTTGTCTGTACCTTTAATATCTGAAACCCCTAATCTGCATCTTCCAAAGTATACCCGTCAATAGCGTGCGATCGAAGTAATCCGTTTCCTGAAAAATATTAGTTTGTGAAGACAATAATTCAAATAAGCCAGGCGCGTTGGAAGATGCGTTATCGTCAGCGCCGCCGGACCTCGCCGCCATCTTGAAACCAAATGTCCTTCCGTAAACGTCTTGTATTTAGAATTTTCCGCTAATCAAAGATCAGCCACGAACGATTTAATTGCCGCCGAATATTGTACGCCACCGCGTAACTTCGACAAACGATACAATCGTCGCCCGAACGGGATAAAATAGTTGAGTAAATCGGTTGAAAAATATTGTTATCCACCAGGTGGCGAATTCGTAGAATCGTTGTGCGACTCGAGCGTCACCTACGTCGTGCGAGCGACGAGCAAGCGTGGCTATAATCAAGGCGTCGAAGGTAAGCCGTGCGGGCTGTTTATTTTTGGGTTTTCGCTTAGGCAGCGCGCTCCCACACCGGTTTTCGCTCGAGTAATGCGTTTCCCGGTTGCTTACCGTCCCGAGCCGTGCCCGAGGCGGGTCTGACGAAGGCAGCGATGACCACGGAAACGTAGGTGAAGCTCGGTTAGGGGCGGCGCGCGGGCCGAGCCCCGCGGCCGTCGGGCATCTTGCCCATCCAAAGAACGCTCCGACAAGTTCAACATCCATTGTCCTAAAATCGACGATTAAACCGCGCGTATATCATCTCTCCACTCACCAACGTTTTCTTAACGACCGCTCACACGTTCTACACGGATAGCTCGGTATAACTCGACCACGTGGACGCCAGGAGACAGCGTACTCGGAGCATCGCAACTTGCACGAGAAAAGAAAGAGAAAAGTACATAAAACATGAAGAAAAAAAAAATTTACTCAAATAAATTACGACACAAAATAAAGCAGTAAAAAAAAAAAAAAAACGGCACGTCGACCGAGTAGAGGAACTTGACGCGACCCTCACAAAAATCCTGCCCCATGACCTATCCTTCGCGACGCGATTGTTCCTCAAGCGATTACTTTTTTTTCCTCTATCGTCGTTATCGTAACACACTAACTCTGTCTCTTCTCTTCTCTTACGTATCCTGCGACCAAACACTTTCTCTATGAAATGTTCGATTCTCTATGCAGTTCCACAGCGCGTATATCTGTTATTCTCTTATCGATGCTCCGCGTTCTTGTTTGTTCAACGTTAACAGAAAGATGAGCAGCTCGGAGGAGGTATCCTGGATCTCGTGGTTCTGCGGTCTGCGGGGGAATGAATTCTTCTGCGAGGTAAGCAATTTTTTTGTTTTTTTTTTCTCATCCAACGCTGAGACTTCTTCTGGTGCTGAGACTAAACAAAAATTCTGTCTGCAGGTCGACGAAGATTATATCCAGGATAAGTTCAACCTCACGGGCCTGAACGAGCAAGTGCCGCACTACCGCCAGGCTTTGGATATGATCTTGGACTTGGAGCCTGGTAAGTATTGTATCAAGCCACCTCCCTTGTGTTGTGAACTGTAGAAAATTACGATCTAACGATTTTTTGTTTTTTACCACATTTTTCAGATGATGATCTGGACGACAATCCAAATCAGTCGGATCTTATAGAACAAGCCGCCGAGATGCTCTACGGCCTCATCCACGCTCGCTACATCCTTACAAACCGGGGTATCGCTCAGATGATAGAGAAATATCAGGCGGGCGATTTTGGATACTGTCCTCGCGTATATTGCGAGGCACAGCCGATGCTGCCGCTTGGATTGAGCGACGTACCCGGCGAGGCCATGGTGAAGAGCTACTGTCCAAAATGCATGGACGTTTACACACCCAAAAGCTCTAGGCATCATCACAACGACGGTGCTTATTTCGGCACTGGATTTCCACACATGCTGTTCATGGTACATCCGGAATATCGGCCGAAGCGTGCCGCGAATCAATTTGTACCTAGGTAAGTCTAAGCTAAGAAAAACAAAATGTTTAACAAGATCAACATATTTATTTTCATCACTCGGTGCGGAAATGGCCACTTTTCCGCCTGCTTCGCGTGCATAAAACCGCCATTTTCGCACCTTCTGATGAAAAATTTTGTACATCCCTCGTGCGAAACACTTTTTCTAATGTGATTACAGCACTCGTCTTTGGCTCGTGCTGCAAACTCACACTCGTTAGAAAAACGTTTTTGCCCTCGTGGAGTAATGTACTATTATTTATTTATTTAGTGGGGTATAACCCTTTTACAAAAGATATAATATGGAAAATTGAATCGATAATTTTGAAACGGTAATATTGCCTGTAAGTCAATATGTTGCTTGTGGTAATCTAATAGTAAAGATTCATCACGTTAACCCTTCAAGTATCGGGGACTTTTGGCCGATCATGCCTTCTTTTGAGCACAAAAACGATACGGATATTCGTAATAAATTTTCTTCCGAGTTAACAAAAAAACAACACTTTAAAGTACGTCTGTGAATTTTTACAGATTTATTTTAGTACATTAACGTGTTATACGGATCGTTCGAAGGTTGCAACTTGGCAAATTCTATGTCCTCATTGAATAAGGATCCTGTACGTGGAGAGTTAAATGGAAGCGTGAGTGCATTAAAAATGAAGGCACTCGATGCTGGATAGACTTAGCTATCGGGCCGTTGCGAAAGACCGGAAAACACGGTCGCATCCGGGCTTCATTTGGAACGCAACCGCGTCTTCTGTGCGTCGCGCCGATCACGTGATCTCGGTGTCATTCGGGTTTTTTTAATATAGTCTCTTGTAGAATTGACATTTCCGTGTCGCAAAAAACTACTATAGAACGAGTAAACTTATATTCATTGGTCTCACGGCATCGACTCAAACCGAGCTGTGCGACACAAGACAGTTTGAGACGACGAAAATACGATACCTGACCCCGTTTACTATTGACTATATCGCCAGGGTTTTTACTTTGTTCTTTCTTTTTTTTAAATTAAATTTATTTTTGGTTACAGATTATACGGGTTCAAGATACACCCTTTAGCTTATCAGATTCAACAACAGTCGGCCTCGACGTTCAAAGCGCCGCTGCGATCATCGCTCTACAATAACGGAAAGCGCTAAGGGATCGTTACTTAGCGCTGCAAAAAAAATAATAATAATAACAGATTCACGAGGGTAAAAGAGAAGATACGAAGGAATACTTAAACATCGGATGGAAGCTAGACAAAGACAGAGAAGTTTCTGCGAGGGAGTTAGAACGTAACGCGAAAGCCCAGAGATACGAGCCCGGCTATTTCATTACTCACCGTTGCATGTCCCGACTCTCGTCCCCCGTAAGATTCGAAAAAAAGCGAAATATTATTTTTTATATCTATCTTATTGCGCATAATCGAAAGTGCGAACGGCGAGGATTCGCGCTCGATTGCTTTCGATAATACGCGATTATTTACTTTTTATTATCGTTATATTTCCGTCTGACGCTGTGAGTATTTGTTATACTTTTCTTCCTTCGGGTCTCATTGCAATAGTATCGGCTGAGGGGCGAGAATTATCAATCGCGATATATAAATTTTATAGTAAAAACCACATCGGAGTTTGTGTCCTGCCCGACTTAATTTCTACGGTATAGACGAATATTCTTTTAACCGGAAATCATAGTTTGTAACGGAGATAAAATGAAGAAGTGATGCAGAGACACGGTCCAACGTTCGTATGTAACTGAGATGGACGAAGATGATGTGGGGGCGAAGGAACTAACGGAATATTAGAAGTACACGGCATACACACACTCACACACAAAAAACACACACACACACACACACGTACACATACACTTAGGATAATTCATTGTAGTGTGTAAGGATGGGGAGGATGCGAGAGAACGATAACTGCGAGCTGAGTGAATTTGAGATCGCGCGAGAAGTCCGATCGCTGCCAAGGTAGTTCCTAAACTTTCATAGGGAATTCAGGTACGTGGCTTCATGGAGCTCTCGTTGTATAGGCGTCGAGTCCAGATTCGAATTGTTTTACGTTTAATTCTTTTTTTTTCGTCCACGAGAACGGTGGATGGTATGTAAAACAGAGGATAAAACAAGAAACAAAAAAAAATCATAGAAGCTAAATAACTAATGTGTTTGATAAGCATAATTTATAATTTATATAATCCAATAGATAAAAGAAGATTAAAATGAAAAAGGAAGAAAAACAAAAAGAGTACGTGAGGTCATCGATTTCGACGAACCATGATCGACACGTGTGAACCAGCTTTGTGTAGTTTTTAAAATGAAAAAAGAGAGATAAATGAGAGAGAGAGAGAGAGAAATAAGTATAGATCCGATAAACACGTATTTGGGAATGCCTGTTCGACAGTTAGAGATACGATTTTTATTATACTCCCCCCCCCCCCCCCCCCCACTCTCCGCGAGTAGAAGTTTGCGAATGGAGGAAAAAATTCACGCGCCACGTTACTCGTAAATGATTGATAAGAGATATCGATCCTCCGCTTTCAGATCTACAATAAACCCCACGAATGTTATTCTTTAATTGTAAGTGTAATCTTTTTTTGTCGAATCGAGAATCGTGACGCGAGGATTAACTCGTTCGCTAGGTTTTTCCTTTATAACAGGTATTCGTTTGCGAACCGCGAAAGAACTGTTTCCCCGTCTCGTTCGCCGTTCCCCTTACTTGCAATTTCGCATTAACAAAAAATGAACTACCTGTTTAAGCAAAAATATTGTGAATCAATATGATCTTTAATTAAATACGTGACTATTATTGAACTGCGTGATTACAGTATTACAATTCCCATCCTCTCGGGCCTCTGGAATTGACTGCATTACGACGAAACTCGTATACCAGAAGGATCCGAGTGTTTCATATATATTTTGTATTTTTTTTTTCGTTTTTCGACGTGTTATCTTATTTTTTTCCCCCACCGCTTCAGATTTCACGAAAGACTGAAGTCTTCCATACAGTTCATCCGTCAGACATTCAAATTTCCCGCGCTACAAGCTGAACGCAAAATTCCTTATATTGAGTCTAGAGAAAAATATCGTTATTTCCATTTCTTGTAAAATGAAGTATAAAATTTTCTTCGTACACTAATGTCTTTCCGCTATATCTATTCAAATTGCGTGCTAAGTTTGGGGCTTTCCATCCACTCATGGAAATGATTACGTTGTAATGACGAGTTGATTTGATTGGTCCAATCACATAAATCCATCATTTTAACGTAATCATTTTCATGGCTGAATGGAAAGCACCTTTTGACCGTGGAAAATCGCGACAATAGCGGAGAGACCCGCGTCATAGACTCGCATTTCGGAAACTAGAGGTTAACCCGTTTTTAAGGTGGGGATAAAGATTAACATAACCTCAAAATATTATGCATTCATTTTTCTCCAAAACGGTTTTTCATTTTATAGAATCGTGTCAGAGAAAAATGAACCCTGAATTTTCATTCTTTTTCTCTCGCAGTCATACGAATTCAGTTTTCCCACCGTTTCTACACACGCACCGTTGATTGGTGGAAGCTCGGTTCTAGATCTCTCCATTGGTAGAGACACGCATGTGTGAATCGTTTCCGGGAGAAACGGTGGGCTGTCACTTTCAACGCTACATAAACACGGTGAGAAGTTGCCATTTAGATTTACCGCTCGCATCTCTTTGAGCCTCCATTTTGACGCCACAGGTCGCCGAGCTCTCGACCAATGATATGCATTCTTTGGAATTCAAATTTCGTTACGGAGGACGACGAAGAAACCGGTACACGCCGAGTTTACGAAAAACCAAACACAAGAGCTCCGCGAAAATAGTGTGCCAAGAATCTTTTTCCAATTCACTTGGGTCGCGCGTTGAATCGAAATGTGTGACACATTTTACCGTACGGCATTGTCTCGAGTGTGGCCACAGTTTGTTCTCGTTTTCTCGAGACAATAGAGAAAATAATCGCTCACGAATGACAGGTGATCGAAGAACACACCTTGGCGAACAAAGGCAACGAGAGAGAGAATTCGCAGAATTTCGGAATCATTTTGATCATCCTCGCACAGCTGTTCCGGGCATTCGGCCGCAACGTCGCATCTGCCGTACTTCCAGAGTGCATTCGGTCGCAACGCGATCGACATCTATATCAAAACCATTCCGATTTGTCGTTCGGCAGATGTAAAAAAAATATATATATTTTTACGCTAAAAAAAAACGCAAAAAAATACGTTAAAAAAAAGCAAGAAAAATACGTCCAAAAAAAGCAGAGATGGAAAATCATTCGTTCAACGAGGGACACAGTCTCTCCGGAAATTTGGGACTGCTTGGCCCTACGAAGACAAAACCGCTGAGCTCGCAGCCTATTAGAGTCAAGGCTCTCATGGCCCTGTGCAACAGCGACGACGAGGATAGCGAGGACAGGGGAAAAGATTCCGAAAGCGAATCAGATTCTGAGGCCATCCAGCCACTTCCCGATGACGATGAAGGTGAAGAGGAAGAAGAAGCTCAGCAACTGCCGAGTCTGCCCAAAGAGTCGGCGGCCCCACCTGGTCATACTGTGAATGAAAATAAAGTCGACGCACCTCGCGTTTCAGAACTTTACATTGCATCTGTAAAGGAAACAGTCGCAATATCAAATTCGGAAAAGCTCGAACAAAAACAGAGATTTGCGCGCGAGCACAAAAGCTTCAGAGTGTCCGAAACTGTCCGTAACTCCGAAGTCGCCAGAATGTCCGATAACTATAACTACGATGAGCAGTCGCATCGAAAAATTCACATTCCCAAAACGACAAGTGTCAGCAGCTGCTCCGAATCGGTATCTACGATTTCTCAAGTTTCCACAGTATCCAACCCAGTTGGCGGAAATCGTCGCTCCAATGTAAAATTTGAGAAGCCTGAGATATTGTACGGCAGTGCCGAGAATCCCAGATACGGAGCCGGGCCAGTGAAACTCGACGGGAGAACTCACTCGTTCGAAGCTCAAGAGTCACACGAGAAGGTATCATACAATACTTCGTTGCCGGTAAAATCGGAGTCAATGATTTATCCGTCCAAGGTACACGGCGGTCGTCCATCAAGTTCGAAATTAGAAGCCGCGAAGGCGACTTATTCCACAAACGAGAAGCATTTGCATTCGTCGAGCGTCGCTCAATCGGAGTCATCGTCGAACGCGGCTTCCGGTCTCCAGGCTCCGACTTCCGGTCACTCGATAGCCGACGCGCGCATGCACAGCGCGCGACCATCGAGCTCGAAATTCGAAGAGGCGAGTTATTACGCGAGCGAGAGGAATGTGCACTCCTCGAACGTCGCTCAACCGGAGTTGGCGTCGAGCGCCGCTTCCGGTCTGCAGGCTCCGACTTCCGGGCACACGATAATCGACACTCCACTGAAGAACAATCCACCGCTGGGTTCGACACGACCAACGCCGTCCTTGGCTCACCGAAGCATGTTCCAGACTCCCCAGGGTTCGAAACATCGTCAGGATTACTCCAAGATTCACGTTCAAACACCGGCTACGATATTCGGCAATTGGTCGCAGAATCACATGATCCAAACGCCTCTTCAGAGTCGTTCGACGGCGAGCGATGCGGCGCGGTCTCAAGGGCCGTCGATTATCGCTCAGCACGGCCACGATGCACCTTGGCACAGAAACACCGAGGACAAGGATCGACCGAGGCGAAAACCCCTCGGCGAGGCTATTCAAACGAATCAGCATTCGAGCGATAAGCCATCGGGTCCTTATCCCCTGGAATCTTCGAGTTTCTCGAAGACTCAGGAGTCCGGTGATCACAATAAAGATCGCGGATTGGCGGAGAGCGCCAAAGATGTATCCGCGAAGAAACCTGCGGCCTTGGGTACTCACGAATCCAAGACGAACAGATGTCCTCAGCCGATCGAGAAATCAATCGTGAATCAAGAACCACCGAGGAGCAGATCTTCCGAGAGCGTCAAGGAATTGATCAACGGCGGCTCGAACGGTTCGGTGAATGAAACTCGTTCGGAACCGAGGCCCAAAGTCGGAAGCATTCAAACTTCCGAGTCTCAGGCGCCTCCTCAGAACTTCCGGTCGAGTCACTCGTCGCGTCCGAATTCAACTGCCGCGGCTGCTGAGAAGAAAAATGTTTCGGAAAGAAAAGCGAACGTTCAGTCGTCAATACCGTCGAGTATACCACGCTCGAATCTCGGCGAGACGATAACGGTGAAGGACAAAGAGTATCTTATCCTCGGTAAACTCGGCGAGGGAATGAGCGGTCAAGTCCTGAGGGTTCAGGATTTAAAGAGTCGAGAACTGCGGGCTATAAAAGTTGTCAATCTCAATCACATGGACAAAGATACCGCTCAGGGATGTCTGCAGGAGATATCGATGCTTCACAAACTTCAAGCCCCTTGCGTCGTGAGGATGTTCGACTAGTTAGTATACTTTGCTCGATTTGATTTCAAGAAAATAACACATCGATCCCAATTTTGTTATCAATTAACTTTTTTTTTTATATAGCGAAATTGCGTTTCCCATGGTACACGTGATTCTGGAAATGGGAGACACGGATTTTCGAAGTTTGCTACACTCGATGTCGGAGAGGAAGAAATTACCGCTGACAATGATTCTTTACTACTGGACGGAGATGCTGACTGCCGTTAAGCATATCCACGACCACGGTAAGTTCATAACAACGAGCGTCTCACGATATAAATGTTATCTATAATGTCGTCTGAATCGTATACAAATTTATATACAGAGACTAGACAGGCAATATGTCACTTGCGGTCGAAAAATGAGGTTTTTAAACAGGAAGTGACGTACTTCCGGTATAACGTTACATCCGGTTGAAAAATGAAATGTTCAAACCGGAAGCGCCATTATTCCGGTATGACGTTGTTTCCGGTTGAAAAATGAGATTTTTAAACAGGAAGTGACGTACTTCCGTTATAAAGTAATTTCCGGTAGTAAAATGAAATTTTCAAACCGGAAGTGACGTACTTCCGGTATGACATCATTTCCGATAGAAAAATACGATTTTCAAAACGGATGAGACGTTATAGACAATTAAAAAAAAAATTATCTGGTATGTATCTCGCATGCAGCCTGTGACAGAACATATAAATTAAGGAATACAGAAAAGTGGAGAATAAAACATGTGTGAAACGTCTCAAATGTATTTGGAATTCACCTCGTCTTCAGCTTACTTTACCTGGTGCGAATTTGGTCATACGAGCCCGACCACTCACAGCGCATAAGAGAGAGAGACGGCTGGCATAGGTACAAGGAAAGGAAATTTAGCAGGGGAGTACAATAGGCCTTCGACCTAAGTACACAACGCAGAAGCAAGAGTGCACCCTGGCCCATTATTATTATTTTAATCACGGCGCGAACAAAACGACAATAATACAAATATAGAACCTTTGATTATTTCGATAGGAAATCTCAATGTGGTGGACCACCAACTTTTTACGCTTTTTATCTCAATCTACAGGAGTAATACACTCGGACTTGAAGCCAGCGAATTTTCTTCTCGTCCGAGGGAGGCTGAAGCTGATAGACTTCGGCATAGCTTCGAGCATGAATCCGGATATGACGTCCGTTGTGAAGAACAATCAAATCGGCACGATAAACTACATAAGTCCGGAAGCATTGATGGACATAGGAAACGGCGGTGGTGACTCTCCGAACAAAGTTAAATACAAAGTAAGTTTAAGACTTTATATTCCACGAGTAATTCACGCCATATCGGCTTTACTTCGTTTTTAACCGATTTGTTTTTTTATCATTCACCAGATAACTTTCAAGTCGGATGTTTGGTCACTCGGCTGTATTCTGTACAGTCTCGTTTACGGACACACGCCCTTTCAGCATATTCGCGCGGGATGGGCGAAGTTGCACGCTATAACGAATCCTAATCCGAACATCTCGTACGCATTGCCAACCGGAAGCGACGCCGAGCCACCTCCCCCGGTCCTCATAGATGTGATGCGCAAGTGCCTTCAACACGATCCAAAGGCGAGGCCCACCGTCGCTCAACTTCTTCAAATTCCCTATGTGTCCAATAAACAAAATACGGTGGAATCTTCGGCCGTCATACCGGCGAATATGTTGGTCAAGATAAGACCCGTCCTCACAGAATCGGAATGGCGACAGTTCATACAAGTAAGTTGCGAAACAATTAAACGGCAAAGCATAAACGAAAAATCATGATCAATGAAACTTTATTGAATTTTGTTTTTTTCGCAGATCGTGGAAGCAAAAAGGAACCAGTGCTAGCAATGCCATTCACGAGCAACGACATCTGTACATAGATCGATTAACGAGATCGATTAAATTAAATGGTAATAAGTGTAAGGAGAAGAGTTCGGTGACTGGGACGTATAAAACCGTACTTTGTCATCGTGTAATATAATATATGTAATATTTTCGAAGTATCGAGTCGCATAGTGTGATACCGAGTTTCATTTTTTTTAACTAAAAAATATTTATATTCTTTTTTCAATTTCAAAGTAATAATGCGAGGGATGTGCCAATGATACAACGTTGAATCGTTATTAAACTAAATATCTTTTCTTCTTTTGTTTTATTATATCACGTTCGTGCGTATAAATGATTCGCCATAACAAAATTAATGTTGACGCGTTGGTAGATCCAACGAGAAACCGTTGATGTTGAAAATGTATCATCTCACCGCACAAATATTGACACGGCGCTTTGTGATAACGGTTTGTGAATTTATTGTAGTATATTTTGTTTCTTTTTTAATATAAATAACACGAGTTGGTCGCGATTGTCGAAGGTTCTTTTGACTTTCACACAAAAACCTTCGACGACAGACATTAGATACAGAAAAAAACACTGAGTTATTATAACTACTAAGATTATTTTTAAAAAATCACCAGCGACTCACGAGAAAAAAGTAGGCACGTACGCCATGAAACTTGCCAGTTTATTTATTATTATTATTATTTTTTCTCGAGACTCGGGCAATGTAAAATTTCAGCCTCGAAGACGATTATTGTAACTCGTCTTATGGATCTTCTCTTTACGCCGCGTATACGAAAATTCCGTCCGTTCAACGATTACCAAAGAAAAATCTCAATTCACATCGTACATCATGGGCTATATAACGAAAGGATTCCGATATAGAGTAACACGTGGGACAGTTTGTGCCGATCGTTCATGTTTAACGAGTACTCGTCGGAAGTTATTTTTTATATATATACTTGTATTATATATACTATATAGCGTAGTACTTGTCGATATCTAAATCATTATCGTTTTTTGGAACCTCTCGCCGACGGCACTACGCCACTGTGTCGTTAACGTATATCTCGTTATCGATTCAACGAGCACTCCTCGGAGATGTATTGATTATTCGATTTTTCCTGGATTTTTTTTTTCCTTTCTCTAACGCAACACAGTCGATACTCGCACGCATCAGCGCATCGTCGTTAATTGCCAATACTGGAGTAATCTCTCACCCTTCGGCAGTGCCATAGAGCTCGGTCTCTCGAAGGTCAGCATTATGTCTTTGACCTTGTTCTTTATCTCACGATCGAATATGTGGCCGCCGGTTCTCTCGAGAGCCGAGGCCATGTCGTACTCGACAGACGATAGTGGATCCCTTATGAATCTCGCCGCCGTCGCCACGCTCGGCAGTATGTGATGCTGGAGAGCCTTTATCTCCCAGAGACTGCTGAGAAGAGCGTTGCTCTGCAGCGGATCTCGTTCTTCCATGAGAAAAGGATCACCCATGCCGGAGCCCTCCGGCGAAACGACCTCGCCGCCTTGAGGATGATCTATCAAACGCTTCAGGCCCGGATGCCTCAGCAGAAGATTTCCCACGAATAACAGAATAATGAGAATGTCCTCGGGCGGGGCGACCATCGTCAGACGTGCCAGTCGCTTCGCGAACGCCGCTACCAGAGCCTCTGGTAAATGTCTGCAAGAAAAAATGAAAATGTAAAAGCTATCGATGATGGATTGATCGATGATGAGCTTATCTGATACTTGGATGAAATGTAGAGACCAATTTTTTCAGCATTCGCTCCGGACCGGGTTACTCACGTGGAACTCAGAAAAAGATCCGAGAGATAGAACAGTCGAGCCTTGTACTTCGTGTGAAAGATCTCCGGCTCGAACATCGAGTAGAGCTTCGTAAATATATTCGGATATTCGAGATTGTGCTTGGTGACGAGAACGAAGACGCCCTGGAGCGCGAGAAGACCTATCGGACCGTCCGCGTCCAGAGAATCCATCAGAAAATCCGTGAGGAGCACGGGCTTCTCCAGATGCGGCATGACTCGTTCCAAAAGTACGATCAGCAGTTGCTTGTGCAGTTGCGGCGTTAATTCCCAGTGCATCACGCACGCCCACACCTTGTTCAGCGATCGTCTCGCCGAAGATTGATCCCACGTGAATCCACCGGCAGCTGCGAAACGATAAAATCATTCGAATCGATTAACCGAAAATTCATTGTTAAAATATTAATTCGATAAGGGGACAACCGATGTATATCTCACCGTGTTGAGGTCCGCAGAGCAAATCCGAGTCGGTATTTTCCTCGGCTGAAAACGTGAAACAACATTCGACGTTAGTGGATAAGAAAGAACAAAAAAAAAAGAGTTAAAAACAGCGCTCATTATCGTCCTACTGATATTACCTTCGTTATCTTTTGGCAATGGCAATTTGTGTATTAATTCGAGGAGATTCTTGATAAATATTTCGGGCGGCTGGCGTTTCGGCGTCAAAGACGGAAGACTCTTCCACGTGTAATACAACGCGTCCGAGTAGCTGGTGATCTCTTGAAACCTGGCTATTAGACTAACGTTGTCCTGACTGGGTGAGAGAAGGCTCATGAGTATGGGCTTGAGACGATGCAGCGGAAAGTAATAGCCAAACTCTCCCACAGGCTCCAGGGGAGATTTTCCCTCTTCGGCCATTAGTTTGATGGCAGTGGTCAGAGCCTGAAGCTGAGTAGCCGGACGACATCTCTCTATAGACGCCAACATTTTTTCCCACACCTCTTCGTAACAGTTTCTGAGCCAATTGATATAGCGGACCTCCGGCTTTGGCTCTGCAGGGACAGATCATTATTTTTTTTATCGCTAATTCGGCATTCCGCTCTGTGCCTTCGTGACTCTGAAGATACATATCACGTCGGCAAAAAAGCGCTGCTCCAAAATTCGCGAAAATCATGGATGAAAAAAAAAAGACAATGCATCTGGATAAAACTCACCGGATATCGTCAGTGATATGGTTCTCTCGAGGTACATGTCGCTGCGCTTCAGCAGCTCGACGAAAATGGTTTCCAGCGTGAGGATGCATGCCGTACTCGAATCCTGAGGAAATTTTTTTGATACGTAAATTTTTTTTGTTTCGTGATAAATTCGTCATTTTCGAGTAACCTCGAATTATACGAGAAAAAAAAATTGGAAATGCGATGAAAAATTATGGATAGAAATTGAAAATCACTCACGTCCCACTGGCTTATGACGTCAACGAGATTGTTGGCGTGTTTTCTCGATGACAAAAACTCTTGTGCCTTTTGTCGCAGGAGCTTGGCCGACATTTTTTGGCTCGGTGATGAGCCGGGAGCTCCCTCGACAGCCGCCATGATGCCCGTTCACGACGGGAATGAAAGAGTTAAATTGTAGTATAGTTAAGTGTGCGCGCCGTAATGTACACAAGCGAGTAGGGGGAGAAAGGGAAGTGTGCGTCTGGATATCGAATCTCGTGGAAAATTGGCAAAGAGGGACGACGAGCAATTGCCGAGCAAGCGAGAGCTCGATCGTCGAGTGTTCCCACTTATCAGCGTACGTAGATCGGAGACGCGAATCAGCTGTCCCGTCGGTGACGATCGGAGCGACCGAGAGCACGTGGACGTCGCCACGGAGACCGCTTCGTCGACAAATATCTTGCTGCGAAATTATTCGCTCGAATAATGAAAGTTAGTTTAGCAAATAGAAAATAAAAAAAATAAAAATGCAGAGGAGCAAATTGAGGTAGACAAAAGTTTGTAATCTATCAGTAAGAAAAAATCTTTTATCCAAATATGAAAAATCGGGTTGGTTAAAAATTCGTTTGTCCTAGAGTGATTGCGTTATTTTATTACTGTGCAGTCTGTGATAGTCTTTAATTTTTAACTTTCTTCCTGTGAACACTTGTCAAAAGTTTCTTGCGAACAATGAGTTTTAACAGAACGAAGGAAGTGATAGAGGAGGGGGACACGGTGGTTTTGTATCTGAGCCCTCAGAACATGCACTCGATGGAGGTTTGCCACAAGATTAAGAACAAAAAGGGCGAAATGGTGGAGAATGTTTTTCAAACGACGTACGGCGCTCTCAAAGTTCCTTCGCTAATAGGCAAGAGGTACGGCACGAAAGTTGAGATGTCTAGAGGATGGGCTTTCGTTTTGCAACCTACGCCTGAACTGTGGACAGTCACATTGCCTCACAGAACTCAAATTATTTACACGCCCGATATAAGTCTCATAATTCATCTGCTGGATTTGGCACCCGGGAGTACAGTCATCGAAACAGGTAATGCACACATGCGGACGTATTTGTTTCTGGAATGAGATTTTTGTTCTCAAAAATTAATTCTATTTGTCTATTTTTTTACCCAATTTATTCATTTGTAACTCCTATGATTAATTTCATATCTGTTATGAAGCCAGTACAGGACACAAACGATCACACACTAAGTTATATAGCTATTAAAATGTTCTATTTTCATTTATCTCTAAAAGGAGCAATCCGGTAATAAATTTCAAAAGTCAATATCAATATCTTTTCTATTTCCCTCAGGAACCGGCAGTGGATCGCTCTCGCACTCGCTGATTCGCGCGATACGGCCGCACGGTCGTCTCTACACCTTTGATTTTCACGAGCAGCGCGTGGAACTCGCGCGAGCCGAATTTGAACAACACGGCCTCAACGATTTCGTCGAGGTGGGACACCGGGACGTGTGTCTTCAAGGATTTGGCGAGGAGCTGGAGCACAAAGCTGACGCGATCTTCTTGGACCTGCCGCATCCCTGGCTGGTCGTCGATCACGCTGTTCGAGCCCTGAAAAAATCAGGTGAGGTTTAGAAATTTTGCGCGAAATATTCTTTTAACGTTAACTTTCCAGAATCCATGACTTACCCGATTTAAAATTCGTTTCTGCGAACAGGCGGCAAACTTTGCTCGTTCTCGCCTTGCATAGAACAAGTACAGCAAACGTGCCTTCGACTGGAAGCCGCGGGTTTTGTGGATATCAAAACGCACGAGTGTCTTCAACGCGAGCTGAACGTCCTTTTCAAGAGCGTGCCGCAGTTGGATCTCGATTGTTTGAAACAAAAGGTATTCACTTGTCTGTCGTACCATTGTCGCTCGATGTATATCGTTTGATATACCGTTATTTTTCAGCACACAAGTACCGAGATATTGAAGAAGAAACCGGAGGAGCGTGAACAAGACAAGGTCCTGACAGTAACGCACTCTCACTCAATACCCGGCCACACTGGATACATAACGATCGCAACGCTTCCGCCGATATTCGCACGTATCGCCGAAGATAGCTGACGACGGGAACAACAACAAAAAATCAATTCTCACAAACGCCGAGTGTAAGAAAAAGTGAGGCTGACTTTTATTCGTCAACGAACAGTGCATTTTTTGTATACAGTGTAATTTTTTTTTTCATCTGCTATCGAATACAGAACATCGGTAATACCGAACGAGTGCGTGCCGAACGCAAGCTGTATTTTTTATTATTTTTTTTAACTAGAAAAATACTTATAATACCATTAATCGGGAGCAATTTTGCGCGAGTTATGAGATTCTGTGGGAACAGGCGATATACCTTACGCTCCCAGTCTCGGGCAGGCAGCGGTTCAATTTTTTTTTTTTTTTAAGTCGAAATCTCGAAGATTCTCTCATTCGGGTTTGTTAGGATTCCATGTGAGATAATCCGATCTGGTTGCAGCTTGGTACTCTTTAACGAGATACTCGACAACCTCACGGGAATTGTCGAGCTCGTCGAGATTGTCCTCGAACATCTTTTCCTTCCTGAACTGCTCGAGGAAAGCCTCGCGCTTTCGTAGCTTGTCGTACTGCTGCAGTGCTCTGTCGAAAAGCTGCGAAGAAATATTCGCTTAGTCGAGTTGGACGTCCCTTCGTGAAATCGTTAATTCGGCAGAGTTACGTGTAATCGATCATTTTTTTTTAAATTGCACAAACTCACCGAAGATATGTTTGTGTGATTCGCCAGCATGAGACCCGAAACTCTGTGAGCGCTCTGTATGTATGGCGATTTTCGGGAGAGCGCGACTTCGATACTCGCCGGCCCCCACGGTATAAACTGGGCCAGTTTCCTCTCGCGAATTCTCTGCAGCGACTTGTGCACTTGCGTTGGATCGACCTCGCCCTGGATTATATTTAGTATCGATATGTAGCAGTGCGCCGCGTTTCTGTCCAACGCCGTCGACACCATCATGTTCTTTGGCTGCAGTAAACGCCTCATAACGTCGAGAACCGAAGTTTTGCGTACAGAAGCTTCCTGCGGAGAAACACGATGAAATTTTATTCAAGGAGCGTTCCCTCGATCAAGCTGCCGATTTAATCGAAATCCCGAGGCTTTCGTACCTCCTGATCTGTGGTAAGAGGCGTGTAGCCCGTCATCAGGAAGTGCAATCGTGGCGTAGGTATCAATGGTGCAATGAGACCCACCAGGTCGTTGTTCATGTACGACGGATACCTCAGCGTCGTCGTACTGACGGACATTATCGTCGAGACGAGCTTGTTTATCTGGGTGAAACTCGGATTTTGTATGTGGAGTCTGTCCGACGCGATTCTGTTCAGCGCGGTGTTGTCGAGAACTACAACGCAGTCGGCGCATTGCGTTAGCCTCTTCAAGGTCAGCAGAGAATTGTATGGTTGTACTACGACATCGCTGAAACAAAAAAAATATATTTATAATCAACGCCTCCATGGATAAAAAAAAGACAACGGTAAAAAAGATTCGTACATTTGACGAACATTTTTTATCCACAAAAATCCTCGATCATTTTTTGATAAAGAAAAAAAAACAAAAAAAATTGTCAAATTGCGGAGAAACAATTCGGTGACCTTTGCAGACAAAAAAATGTTTGTTACGTGCAAACCTTTCTTCCGTGGCGAGGTGAGGTCTACCTTATCTCATCCTGATTTGGAAATACGCTGTACGTCTGTATCAATTTTTTTGGATATCTATCGGCCAGAGACTCTAACATGAAGGATCCCATGCCCGATCCAGTGCCTCCTGCGATCGAGTGGCATAGAACAAAGCCCTGCAAAATTGTACAAAAATTTAGTGGAGTCCAATATCTGAGTTTGCTGCATTATAAATAATTACTTCTAAACTGTCGCTGCCATCTGCCTCTCTGTCCAGAATATCAAATATCTCCTCTTGCAACTTTTCTCCTTGGTGATAGCCTGAGGCCCAATTGTTTCCAGCTCCTCCTCCATGCTTCGAAAGGTAAATATTTTCTGGATTGTAGAGCTAAAAAAATTAATAGAACTATTGATCTCTGTTATTTCCAAAGGTAACGAAATCAACTAGAGGATTTCTCTGGAGATTTTATACTTTTGAATAAGCAGAATTCATTATGGAGTGAATAACTCTTGGCTCCAAATCCAGCAGCACAGCTCTCGGTATGTAATGCTCGTCGTCCGACTGGTAGAAGAACACATCCTTCCTGTCCGTACCCTCGGTGGCGTAATCCTCCAAAATTCCTTCAGGACTTATGCCATGCTCCGCGCACAGTCTCTTCCAAAACTCGAAACCAACTGCGAACAGAGTTATCGTTGTAGATCAATCGAGTAGAACGTCGTCAAAATTTAATGAATGAAAAATGCCGAAGACCACTCCAAATATATGTAATTCAAAAAGTGAATGAAAAAAGTAATTAAATTGCAGCTTACTTTGATTGCCGCACTGTCCCAACTGCAGCGTTATCATTTCGCACGGCATGTCGACGGTCCTTCCTGTTTTCTCACTTTTCCCAAAAAAAATTATCTCCCTGCTCGACTCAGAAACTTCGTATATTTTCGCAAACGAGAAGGTAAATAAATATACACAAAAAACGTTGAATGTCAAATGCGGAACGTACTTGGTCGACTTCGTAATTAGAACAATTCAGTGGCGCCATCTATCGTCGAGTGTGGAAAAGTGACTACTTGATCTCTCTTTTTTTTCATTATATGCATTTGCTTCGCGCACGGTTGGGTCGCGTTGTCGGCCTTGCGAACTCTGCGTGGTCCCGGTCTGTCTCGTCAGTGAAATTCGTCTGGTAAGGACACTTCAATTGTTTCTCTATTTTTTTTCGGAGCAACTTCAATCGCAATCGCAAAACCGTACGAATTCAATTGTTACCGTTATTTGTTGAGCCGCTTTCGAACGTTCGAACAAAGTAGATCGAAACTTCGACAAACGAGCGGTTACCGTCACGTTCGATCGGACTATTACATAAAAGGAGCCATAATCTTTCAATGTTGTTTCCGTGCCCTCTCGTCATTGCCACTTGCCTCGGTCGATCAATTAACATTCGATATTATATTTCGCAAAATTTTTCCATTTCACGGTCACTGAACTCCGACAGCTTCCCATGCCATGAGCAGCCAATCACTGCGTTTGACTTTTCATTTAAAGAACCTGTATCGGGCGACCGTAGACTGGATAAAATTTTTGTCACAACCATACTCCGAAATTGCCCAGTTCTACAATGCATCAAACACTTGCTTTATCACGATTTCGCCTTGCCAATTCTACAATACCCTCAACATTTTTAAAAATCCCAAATTGCCTTGTAAGTTATGAATAGGATCTTATAATTGACTTTTTTTTGTTCAGAGACACCAAATCGGCCAGCCATGCTCCGTCAAACAGTGACCCTCGTTCCGCTGGCTGCTGCCAAGCAGCAGCAGCAGCGTGGAATGGCCACTCTGAAGACCATCTCACTGCGTCTCAAGTCGGTAACGAACATTCAGAAGATCACCAAATCCATGAAGATGGTGTCAGCTGCGAAGTACGCCAGGGCCGAGCGTGATCTCAAGCAGGCCAAGCCTCTGGGTCTGGGCACCAAGACCTTCTACGAGCAGGCCGAAATCGCCGCTCCCGAGGACGAGCCCAAACGTCTTATGGTCGCCGTTACGAGCGATCGTGGTCTGTGCGGCGCCGTGCACACCGGTATCGCGAGAAACATTCGCGACCAGCTGCTCGCCGATCCGAAGGCCCGCGAGAACACCAAGATTATCTGCATCGGCGAAAAATCCAAGGCCGTGCTTCAACGCCTCTTCGCCGAAAACATTCTTTTCGTGGGAACCGAAGTCGGACGCAAACCACCGTCCTTCCAGGATGCTTCCAAAGTCGCCGTACAAATAATGAACTCTGGGTTGGTAAAAAAGTTGCCGCGTTACTCTCTTAATTGTTTTTACCGTCGATATCCGCGATGAAAAATACGCTGATCGCACATTACGGATCGACGCAATTAAAAGTTAAAGTAATTACTTCGCTACTAAATTACTAAATTGAAATAATTACATGGTGTTCAGCAGTCCTTGAAGTCCTGAAGGTGTACTTGAATTTTGCCTGGCCTTGAAAACGTCATGGAATGTCCTTAAATTTTTTATTTACCCGCAAATTTGAGCATGTTTAAAAATGCATATTACACTAGCGATCATTCAAAAAAAAAAATGTGTATCTCAATTTCAGTGGGATACATATATACATTCACGCATGAGTCGTTTTTTTCTGAACTGATTTCAAAGTAAACGAAAACGGTTATCCAACTAAATGTTATTTCCGTAGTCGTACGCGATATGCACATATTCATTTTTTATAAATGTTTCAATACAACCTTGAAATGTCCTGGAAATTGTCTTTGAATTTCATACGGATTTTTTACCAGACGCCATGAATTACTTCACTACTCAATTACTAAGTTTTTGTAATTACTTCAACGTGAATGTTTAACATAAATTTTAACAATCGAGGAGCCAATACGAATTTGCAATTAGAGTGATGAATTCTTCTTCCCATAACACAGATACAATTTTGGAGCGGGTAGCATCGTCTACAACCAATTCAGATCGGTTGTATCGTACAAGGTCGATTCTCTGCCGTTGTACGACAAGGACTCGGTACTGAAGGCACCGAAGCTCTCGGTCTACGACTCCGTGGACGAAAATGTGATCCAGAGCTATCTCGAGTTCTCTCTGGCGTCTCTGCTCTTCTATGCGATGAAGGAGGGT
The DNA here is from genome assembly GCA_964017025.1 of Stenichneumon culpator. Lineage (NCBI taxonomy): Eukaryota > Metazoa > Arthropoda > Insecta > Hymenoptera > Ichneumonidae > Stenichneumon > Stenichneumon culpator. The sequence goes on along the minus strand of OZ024779.1, from coordinate 8,640,540 downwards.
GCCTGCAGTGAACAGTCGAGCAGAATGACTGCCATGGACAACGCGAGCAAGAACGCCGGCGAGATGATCGACAAGCTCAGGTTGACCTTCAACCGTACTCGACAGGCCGTCATCACCAGAGAACTCATCGAAATTATTTCCGGTGCTGCCGCCCTGGAATAAACGAACGGGCGCTTTGCGCGTCAGTATAGAGTATCATAGTCCACGAGATCGGCACGTGAGAATAAAAGAACATTCGTATTATATTATAAAAAGGAAAAGCAGAAAAAGATTTATCCACAACCGTACTCTCATCTGACGCTTACCAAACGTCGAGGCTCCGGCGCGAGGTGACGTTATAATTCGGTATAGAACCAAAAAAACATTGTTAGATCTTATTCAGTTCTGCGAAGAAATTGTCACTGCCCCGTGCACTGAACTCGTTCGTTGCTTTTCTCTCGCTGTAAATAACGTGTTCCACTTGCCGAGAGAAGCGACGCTCGTTGTCAGAGCTATCGGAGTGATTCGCGAGAAAAAAAAAAGAACGAAAAGAAAGCATCGATCGCGTTGCCGAGTGATTTGTAAGATCGAGCCCTGGATGTCGAATAAATCGGTTGCCATGCCACGTATATCTCAATAGTCAATCATTATTGAATTATTCACAGGTTCCGCGTGTTCCCTTAATTCATCCGCTTCTGTCGCCAGTTACATTCTAGATGAATTTCAAATACATTTGAGACGTGTCATACATGTTCTTGTCCCCACTGTCCTGTGTCCCTTAATTTTTATGCTTCTTTCACTGGTTGCATTCGAAATACGCTTCAGAGAAAAATAAAACATTTTGTGTGTAACGTCACTTCTGGTTTGAAAATAGCATTTATCGACCGAACGTGACGTCATGCGGAAAATATGTTACTTCCAGTAGAAAAATGAGATTTTCAAACCGGAAGTGAAGTCAGGAACGGACAGGTTTGATGACGATCCTCCAGAATTCGTGCTTCCTACGCTCACGGTTTAGTACGCACCGAAAACAAAAAAAAAAACAATGCAAGCTCGGACTCACAGTTTTACGTTTTAGATGTCACGCGAAGATGACAGTCAACTTGAAATTGTTAGCAGTAAGCTACGATGTCAACCCTGAAAGTAATAAAGAACCGAATTCGTTCGGTGAACAGCACAAAGAAGATAACGCAAACGATGAGGCTCGTTTCGGCGGCGAAGTACGCGCGAGCGGAACGGGAGCTCCTCGCTGTGAGACCGGCGGGTCAGGGACCTCAAAGATTCTTCGAACAAGCCGAAATCTCGCCACCTTCGGAAGCTGAGTCTCAGCTGATAGTTTCTCTGTCCGGCGATCGCGGACTGTGCGGTGCGATACATTCGGGCATCGCCAAAGCCGTCGGCGCGGTTATCCAGTCGACTCCGAAAATTCGCGACACCACGAAGCTCATTTGCATAGGAGAAAAAAATCGTATAATACTTTCACGTTCTTACGCCGAAAGTATAATCTGGGTGGCGACGGAAATCGGCAAGAAACCTTTAACGTTTATCGACGCCGGTCTCGTGGCCCAGAGAATCCTCGAGACGGTCGAGGAACAAAAATTCTCGCGTACGCAGATCTATTACAACAAGTCAGTACGAAATCGACGTTTCGGTAATTTTGCGATACAGTCTGTCTTGTCAAGACTCGCGAGCATCTCGAAGATCAGACGGTGAAAGGCTATATTGTTGTTTGCCAGATTCGTCAATGCGGCGGTTTACAGCGTCGCGTCTACGGATCTCTTCGATCGCACAGCGGTCTACGCGGGCTCGAAGTTTCTACTTTACGACATGATCGACGACGAGACGATAAACTGCTGGCTGGAATTCGGAGCCGTAGCGATGATCTACTGGATGATGAACGAGGCCTCGGCGAGCGAGCATTCCGCTCGAATGACGGCGATGGAAAACGCCACGAGAAGCGCTTCGGACATGATAAGACAATTAACTCTTCAGTACAATCGAACGAGACAGGCGGTAATCACAAAAGAACTGATAGAAATCATATCGGGAGCCAGCGCCGTGGAGTAACGACGAAATCGCAATTGGACGAAGGTCAAAGTACTGAAACACGAGGGAAGAATTACAGACGCACGGATGTACAGCCATCCGTCCCTCAAGATTTATTAAAATATCCTTTCTGCGCAATTATACATGGCCCGTGATGTATTTTGTATTATGTTCCGTATTGATTTTTTTTAGTTTGTTTTTAAATATTTTATTAATAATCAGTGAGCTCGTTCGCTGGATTAATTTTACGAAAGAGAAAAAAAAGAAAAACAAAAGAATCCCCTTGGCGAACACGCTCCGAAGGGGATCTCTAGTTTTTTACGCCCTCGTGCCTAACATACCGCAGCTTTAAGTACGTTTCAGTATAAATGATTAGGCACCCTTTAGTCTCGCAGTGGATAATTAATATATAATAATAATAATAATAATGGTAATGACAACGAGTATCGTCGTTATAGCTAGTATTAACGTTTATAAGACACATGTATTCATCGAAGCCTTGCTCTTACGTGCGCAGAGTCGCGTACCTCTATTTCGTTTCTATTGGTGGCCCTCGAATAGTTTTTATATGTACAAAAAAAATGAAGACCGAGGCAAATTGTTAGATCGCGTAGGGCGCACCGTGTTTTCGTGAAACTCGAAATAAAGATAGCACACCAGGGCGCACGTTGATATCTCGAGCATTTTTTTTTTTTCTGTAAAATAGTTCAGGATTTTTTTTTGTTTTAAAGCTATACGGGTGTCGACAAGAAGCTTTCGCCACGCGTACGCTATCGGCGAGGAGACACTATTGGAAGATGTTTTTCAATTCATTTTTTTTTATTATTATTATTTAGTTTATTTTAATGCACGAGACCGCTGTCTAAATTCTTTCAGGATACTCTGTGCACACCGACCTCTGGACGAGATAACGGCTATAAGGCGCTTTCTCGAATTGCACAAAGCGAATTAGAAAAATTTGACACTGTTATAGGAGGATAAAGAAGGAGCTCTGCGCCAACAACCGCTGCGAGGTAATGCTTTCCCCGTTTGATTCTTCCTATTTAAAAAAATGCAACAAACAAAAATATCCCCCTAGTACGTGAAAAACGACATCGCCCGTTTTCCATCGGCAAAATAATAGCTACGAACCATTAGTCTATCGCAAATGCAAACTCGTTGATATCGACTGCTCTTAGCAAAATGAAGAAAAAAAAAAAGAAACATTTTAGTTTTTGGTTACACTCTCATACAGCCAGGAACAAATTGGACTATCCAATATCCACCACCACGTTGCAGCAACTTTATCTCTACCATTATTCACAACCCTCACGATTAACGACCTCGATTTTTCTCCTCGCATGTCCCGAGAACCGTTACCCGACGAGAACGCGAAGAAATTTTACTTCGGGTTACGAGAGGGCCCGGTTGTGCGGACAACACTCTCGCAGTATGTGCAAAGAGTCGCCGTCCAAAACTCACCACTCCGCGTCGCCGTTTGCCTTCTGGAAAACGTAGTCTTTGCCGCTCAAATTCATTATACCGTCTTTCAAATAGAATTTCCATTTGTTTCTGCTCCTTGTTATCTGGCGAAATAATACCGGGTAAGTTCACCGTTTAGCTGTTTATCATTAAATTAATTACGAGCGGAAAACTCACCTTGTCGTATTGACAGACAACGACGTTGTCCGTATCGAAAAGATCCGTGGGATCGTCGTCAGTGACGTCGTCCTCCGAATTCAATGGTTCCTGATTTTACAAAAATTGGGCAAAGAGATAATTTGAATTTCTACAGTATATTAGCTACGAAATAAAAAAATAAAAAAATGAAACGTGTCTTTACTTCTTCGCGAGCTCCGGCTTCGTCGTTTTCCTCGTCGTTCTCTTCTTCGTCCTTGTCATCGTCGTCATCGTTGTCCTCCTCCTCTTCTTCCTCGTCGTCGTCCGAAGAATCGCCGAGGGGACCATCCAGTTGCGTCATATTACCCTGAGTACCCTGCAGATATCATCTCAATTTTTACAAACAATTCAGCTTGTTTATTCTCGCGTTACAAGTATAAGACTCGTACTTGACTCTGTACGGGTAGCTGGGCCGTTTGTTGCACGCTGTTCGTACTCTGTATCACCTGAAGCGGTTGATTAATTTGCATCGGCTCCAGTGCCGCCTGTCCCTGAAGTGACTTGTCCACGTGTTGCTGGAGCAATCTCGAAGCAACGTCCGTGGGGAAGCCCATCGCCGCCGTGATGACGGGTCCGGTCAGAATCGTTGGCAACTGATTCTCTGCGAGTCAAATAAACACGAATGGAAAAATTACATTTTCATCAATCTGTGTTACTTCTATCGACCGGAAGTGACGTATCTCCCGTATGACGTAACCTCCGGTTTGAAAATCTCATTTTTCTACCGGAACTAATGTATTTCCGGCAAGGCGACATAATTTCCAGTCACAAATGAAAATGTGTATCTTGCGTGAAAACGTGTATCTTGCGTGAAAACGTGTATCTTCCATGAAAATGTGTATCTTGCATGAAAATGTGTATCTTGCGTAAAAACGTGTATCTTGCATGAAACTGTGTATCTTGCGTGAAAACGTGTATCTTGCGTAATAAAAAAGTCTAATCTGTACTCACTTGTAATCGCGGAAGCCGGTACCTGGATAGTCACGACCTTCGGCTTTCCGTCCGTGGGATTGGCTGCTCCGGGTAGTGTTATCTGTATCGGAACTTGTCGCTCGAAGAGAGGAGCCGGTGCGGCGACTACTTGTTGAACGGGCATGGTCCCATGTTGCTGCACCGGTATTCCACCGGCTGGATGTTGCTGCACGATTGTACGAGTTTGCTGCTGTTGTTGTTGAGGAGGTTGCGGCTGTGGTTGTTGAACTTGGTGTTGCTGCTGTTGATGCTGCTGCTGTTGCTGCTGCTGTTGCTGCTGTTGTGCTTGTTGCTGCTGCTGCGCTTGTTGCTGTTGTTGTTGCTGCTGCTGCTGAGGTTGAGGTTGCGGTTGAGGTTGAGGTTGAGGAGGCGGCTGTTGTGCCGCAGCTGTAGTCGCGGACGCCGACGCCGCGGCAGCTGCAGCCGCCGCTTGTTGCTGCGCTTGTTGTTGCGCGAAATGATTAGCTGCATTGGCCGCTGAAAAAAAAACAAAACGGCCATTAGTATTTTCATACATACGACTTATTATTATTTATTTTTTTATAAGTAGACAGGAAACGAATCCCTTTACATTATACGATAACATGATAAATCTTTCTTGTTTTTAAATAAAGAAAGAAACAAGAGATTCAATATTTCACAGTCTGTGCGGTAAGAAAATAATTATTCAAGTAGTAAACGAACGGTAAGCCGACGACTAGCAGATTACTCAAAGTGAAGAATTTGATTAAAAAAATTATTATTACTATTAAAATTTACAGAAAAGAAAGTGTGGCACTTACAAAATCTGCATCTTAGTAACTAAATCGAATTTCACACGAACATTGTTGATTTGATACAAGTTAACATCTTAAATGTTATGTTATGTGTGTAAAATCAATTCTTTCTGCAAATATAAACAAGGAAATAATTTTACCATTTTACTAATTATCCAAGTGAGTTACAAAGACACTTAAAAAAAAACAAAGAGAACATTCTACTGGGATTATGGCAGAGTCTAATCAGCATTTTTGAGGAACCAATGCAAGTTGCCTGCATTCATTAGTATAATGGATAACAGTTTTTCATGGCGTCATGTTTCGGTATGTTAATATTAACTTGTTAATTTGAATGGTCTTGTTATTGTCACTGCAAGGTATCTTGTTTGCAGTCGAAGCTTAGGAACAATTACCTTTGGTAGAATTCGACGACTTGTGAGAGCTGAGCTGAGGAGGTTGAGGCTCCGGTGGATCGGGATTGAGGTCGACGGCTTTGCTGGCCAGCAGCTTAGCCTCCCATACCTGCTTGAGCTCCTGGAGCACCTGTTCATCGACTCCCTCGTCCAGAAAAGACTCTCTCACACCGGCTATGACGTCCTCTATTACTGTGTTGTAAAGTTTCAACTGCAAACACATTTTGGGATTAGCTGTGCATCGAGCGATGAGAGCTTGACGAGCCTCATAGAGGACAGAAGTTTCCAGAAATTCGTAAAAAAAAAAAAAAGAAACTCCCCATTCATCCATGCATTTTTTTATGTACTTTTTTTTATCATTCTTTTATCTATTGATACAAACCGGAGGTAATCGTGGCGAACCGTAAGATCGTTGCTCGCGCTGGCGGTCTCACGTATAGGCGACATCGGCGAATTAACATTGGACACGGAAAGATTTTTACGGAATTTTCGTAACGGCTCGTTTGCGCGAAGATTTTTCGAGAGGCCGACATTGGGATCATGAATACGGATTTTTTTTTTTCTGCCACTCAAGGACGACGATTTGTTTTAACGGGTAAGTGGTAAATACGAGGAGAATAATGGAGATAAGATGTGTATATATATATATATATATAAATGTATATATATTTGCTTCGACCACAGAGGTAACCGCAAACGCCAGGGAGGCCCGAGGGGCGAAACATCTCGTGCAGGTTGTATCATTTGCATGGTTCTCGGTTGCCGTTCGATTAAATTGCCTCGTGACAATCTCTCATTCATTCCGCTTACTCACCACGCTTGTTTGGCTAAGGGCCATTGTGTCGGATGATTCGTATTGTCAATCCAGGTGGACAGAGAAACAATACCAATAATCCCAAATCAACGTTGCCCCACGGAAGCCGAGCAGCCGCGTCGCTCGAGCTCTTTTATACTTTCTGCACAGCTCCCATTCCACCAGTGGCGGTACCGTGCTGGTCGAATCAACGTATCGGCCACTCAACTGAAACCCTATTATCGCGTAAGATAATGAAAAATATACCTTGACATAATATCAAAAATATTTACGCTCTCGTTCGACGCCTCGATCGATGATATAACGACGATTTTTCGATAAATCAACATTAACCGATGTACCGGAAGTCGTAGAAGTTCGCGCTGCTTGACGAAACCGGAAACACTAGTTCGTTCTTACGACTGCTTCACAATGCGCAACTCTCGTCGACACGGTTCACGACTTGCGACAGAGGGAGAGGAGCAGACATAACGAGCTTAGTGGGAAAGAACGATTTCTCATACGTTACATGTACCGGCCATCGTCGAGTTATCGCGAGCGGCTTTCCACACATATCTGTCATTCACTCATTGTTCACACGAATTTATATGTATATTTTCGTTTTTTTTCCTCTCTCATTCTTCGAGTAGTAATTTCGTTGGTACGGTCGAGTCGAGAATTTTCGATTGACAATGATTCACGTGTATCGTATAAATATTAACGAACAACTGTCGTACGAAACTTTCTTTTTGTCGCGAATGTAGAAGCAACGATGTACCGAAATTTTCATGCTGCACGATAATCGAACGTTTCAATGATTCAAGAGAATGTTTTCCCATGGTCTGTACGCGAGTCAAAGAGCTTTGGGAAATTAGTCAAGTAAGCTTACGACGAACGATCGTCGATTCTTTCATTTGCACGTTGATACTTGAGCATTAGACTATTCTTGATATTTCTATCTCGGCAGCAAACTCTTTTGGAGCTCTGCGCCTTCCTCTTTGCCTTCAACACTGTACACCACAACTTTCTGTTTACAGCAAACTTCGGTATTAAGGTGAAATCATTTCGGGCAAGGAAGGTGAAATTAAGAAAAGTCACGAGTCAACATGGACACGTACTTCGGTGCCAAACCGGCAGTTCCTAGATTGATAGATTTGGTCAAAGACAGGGAGATTAGGGTACGTAGAAGACACAAACATTGCCAAAATATTACTTCTCTGCAGATTCCTAATGTGTTCCTTGCATGCCTGCAGGAATCAAAAGCTCGAGTGCTGGCCCAGAAGACAAACGTAACCGAGGATCTAGTATCCCGGCTGGGCTTGGAAAAGGAGTTGGAGGGACATCAGGGATGCGTAAATTGCCTTCAATGGGGTGATTCCGGAGAGTCAGTACCAATGGAATTTATGAGAGACAAAATAAGAGATTTTATTTTATTTTATTTTGTTTATTGTTTGTTGTTTGTTACTACTTGTTTCTACATAACATTACATAGATTTATATAATATTTCGTATCAACTAATAATATAATACATCTACTAGGAAAAGTCTGTAGCATTTTTGAGACCACAGAAGCAAGAATCCAGAGAGTCAGTAGCAATGGAATTTATATGAGATACAAAATAAGATATTAAATTTTTTATTTTCATTTTGTTTATTGTTACTGTTTATTGCTGCATAACATTGCATAAATTTATATATCATTTAGTATTAACTAAGATTATAATACATCTACTCGAAAAGCTCTCTAGGATTGTTTAGGCCACAGAAGCAAGATAAGCTTGTTCGTGAATATCACAGAGTTCACTTACACTTTACATTACTTATTGCAAATACAACATAACATTTTTTTTCCAGAGTTCTGGCATCGGCGTCCGACGATATGCACATATTTCTATGGAATCCCTTCACATACAAGAAGCTTTGTTGCTTCAGCACCGGTCACATCGGCAATATATTCTCTGTGAAGGTCAGGAGCTGCAATAATCATAAATTATTTACAGCGAACACTACAAGGCCTGTTCGAGAATGACCGATGTTGTTTCTAGCAAAAAAAATGTAATGTCTATAACATTACGACGATGTTTTATTTTTAAATATTTTTTGCAGTTTATACCAAAGTCGAACAACCACGTCGTAGTCTCCGGAGCGGCGGATGCCATGGTAAAGGTATCGAATCTTTCCGTGTCGGAAGTGCTGTTCACGTGTTCGTGTCATACCGGTCGTGTGAAGAGGATAGCGACGGCCGAGAGTGTGCCTTTTCTCTTCTGGAGCGCAGGCGAGGACGGTCTCGTATTGCAGCACGATTTGCGAACTCCTCACAACTGTACTCTTACGAGGACCAGTCATAAATCGGTTCTCGTAGATCTCGTAAATCACATAGGAATAACGGCCGAGGCTAAGTGCATGGCGGTGAGCGAGGCGAGACCGGAACTGGTAGCGGTCGGCGCTAACGACCCATACATAAGGATGTACGATCGTAGAATGATTAAGCTCGGACAGGTCGGTTATACATGTCGTATAGAATTTGCATGCGACTCGCCGGTGAGCTACGCGTTATCGATTGAGTTAATAATTTATATCAGAAAGTTTCTCAGGCACTGGCTGGAAGGGTACCCGTCGGTCAGATCGATCAGTCTGGATGTGGCGATCCTGAGGATAACATGCCGCTCAGCTGTGCCCAGTACTTCATCGCCGGTTCGTTCGCACGATCAAAGTGCCGTTGGGCACGTGCATCTCTGGTTTTCGCACAAACGTAGAGAAAAAAAAGAAACAATGATAAAGAAACAAAAGAAATAGGCGCGCGTATGAAACAGGATCTCGGACTATTCTAGAGTCTGAATTATCATTGCGTTTGATCGAGCAGGTCACCTGCGCTCTCGACATCGGGACGGCGTGAGAAGCTTCGCGGCAACTTACGTCACGTTCTCCAGCGATGGAACTGAGCTACTCGTCAACATGGGGGGCGAGCATATTTATCTATTCGACATCATGAAGCAGAGGCAAAACAGACTTTTCGATATGCCCGCCACTGGAGCTTTCAGCAAGTACAAGGGTGAGAATCTATGCAGGGAGCTTAAAATTATTCTGAACAATTGATTGTCGGATTATTCGAAGCTCTGAATAAAATGTGAATTTCTCATTTGCATTTTTCATTTATTGCAAGTTGTGATTAAATGGTTTTTTATTTTGTTTAGGTGACGAAAATGCTCAAACGAACTTGCTGTTGAGCTCGGCTTATGGAACCGATTCCAAAGATACCAAGAATTACGTTGCTATGAATCAGAAAATATTGCCCGATCACGTCGAGGATATAAAGAAAGAAGTAAGGCGTTTTCGTAACAGCTCTGGGCACCAGTGCCCGACAAAATATTCAATATTCGCCGAAAGACAACGTTGAAAAATGAGTCGAGATTTATAAATGTATTGCATCGACAGGCAAACTATGAATTTCAAATGGACAAGTACATAGCGGCGACGAAACTTTACAACGAAGCGCTGGGCTATTGTCCGACGGCGGCGGTTCTCTACGGAAACAGAGCGGCCGCTTTTATGAAGAGAAGATGGTGAGCATGGAAAATCAATTGCTTTCGATGCTTTGTTAATTAAAAAAAATTGATTCAACAGGGACGGTGATGTTTATGCGGCATTGCGAGATTGCCAGACCACTCTGCTGTTGGACCCCGAACACGTGAAAGCTCATTTCAGGTAAAAATATTCAACGAGGATTGCAGTACTTTCGTGACTTGCTATCTGAAATGTATCCGTGATTGCTGTTGACAGGTTAGCACGTTGCTTGTTCGACCTCGATCGTCCCTACGAAGCCAACAAAGTGATCGAAGATTTCGAGGAAAATTTTCCTGACTACGCGGCCAATTCTGCTCGTCGAGCTCTCAAACAAGATATCACGGAACTCATAAACTCCGGTCAGTTGGAAACAAAATTATGAGCGTATCGATTGTTAGAATACCAATTTACAACTTGTCATTACATTATTACAAAGATACCGCTATTACGTACGACTATGTCGAAACATTGTCGCCCCACGAGCAATCTTGGAGAAGCACAACGTCGGATTACAAGTTGAGATATTGCGGCCATTGTAACACTACGACGGACATAAAAGAGGCAAACTTCTTTGGAAAGTGAGTAATGTATTTGAAAATGGTATTTTCCGATACTAGTGCGATTAAACTTTTTCTGACGAGTGTCAGTTTACAGCACTAGCCGAAGGCGAGTCTTGCATTCACGCGCGTTAAGACAAAGTTTTTCGCACGAGTATCGTAACAAATTTTGTTTCACAAGGTGTGAAAATGTGGATTTCGCACTTCGCGTGCGTAAAACTGCAATTTTCGGACCGAATGAAGTAAAAATATTAAAGTATACGAATAACAGCGCTATAAAATTGTGATAACTCCGTTCGCAGCGATGGACAGTACATAGTGGCCGGTTCCGACGACGGTAACATATTCATCTGGGATCGACACACGACGAATATCGTGCGAATCCTCCGCGGTGACGCTAAAATAGTAAATTGCCTTCAGCCACACCCATCGTCGTGTCTTCTCGCAACGAGCGGAATTGATTCGGTGATCAGACTCTGGAGCCCGTTGCCCGAGGTAAATCCGTAAACGCGATTCAAACATTATTTACAAATTGTCGATTGATTATTTTTTTCACCATCCGCTCTTTTCATACCAGGACGACAAACCGAACGAACGAGAACTGAAGAATCACGAAGGCGTTGCAGTGGCGAATCAAATTCGGATGAACAGCGACCCTTTCGATCTTATGATGATGGATATGGGCTACGGTTTTTCACGACGCACGGCACCACTCAACGACGAAGCTGACGAGCAACAGCGCGATCCGGTTATTCTCCGGGCGTCGAGCTGCAGACCCAGTTAAATCGCCGTAACTTCGTAAAGGCATCGTCGAGAGATTATTAAGACAGTGAGATAAAAAAAATAACAAAAAGAAAATTACACAGAGACACACGCACTTAAAGATTTCGCGAGTTTGTTAAGATTCCTCAATCCTCAGTGTTGATATTTATATTGATATATATACAGTGAAAAAAAAAACCGAACGTGAGAAGGGACCGCATTTTCGCTCCTATCGCTTTCGCAAAATAAAATATATTTCTCGAAACGAGTACGAAATCTTGGACGATTCGATACAAGTTTGGGGATCGACGAATATCCACAGGCGTACGCGTATTTGTTTCTCACCGTTGTCACGTGGCCGGCAGTAGTTCCCAGAGCGTTTGCAACGTCGTACCCTCGCGAGGTTCCTCCGCGGCGAGTCCCAGATGCGCCGAGAAAATTGGTTTTCTTTGGCTCGTACCTTCCTCGGAGAAGTACAAGCCCAGAACGTTCGATATTTCGTCCTCGTTGTCCTCGATCTCTTTGATAATTTCAGGCTTTAGCTCCGGCTGCGAAACCGCTTGATGCTCGAACGTGTATTCGACACCGAATATTGGTGATTTCTTATAAGCGGCTTGAAGCGCCGTTATTTCTTTGTGGAGCGTGTGCAGCTTCTGGATTGGATCCACCCGGAATCCGAGAACGTACCCGCCGCTGGACTCTGTGGTCATAGCTACGAGAGTCGGTCCGAACTTCGAAGCTCTTATGGTTATCTGTAGGATTATTCGGTCGATGAGTCTCCCACTTTTCACAATTATTCGTTCCGCTATTGCGTAGACAAAAAAAACTCACGCTCGCGACTGTTACATAGGGCATGGAAACGTTGAACTGATTATTCATGTCGGCGAACCAAACGAGTCGAATGTTCGTCACTATGAACGTACCGATGTTTCCCTATAAAGTTTTTTTTTACGAAAAATGTGAACGTATATCGAAAACACTCATTCAAACCAATCATATTATTTGTATATTCGCAAACCTGTTCGGTCGACAAATTCCAAACACCTGGGAGGGTCGAGTGAACGTTTTCCAACGGCAGCAAGGTCAATCTCTTCTCTTGTATGAAACCGCCACGTAATTTTATGTCTCGGTACATTCTCGTCGACAAGTAGGCCCTTCGATAATATTATTATTATTAAAATTTACAGAAAGAAAGTGTAACACTTATAAAATATGCATCTTGTTAACTAAATTTTGATAGTCGCACTGTCAACTGAATATTGATGAGATATTTTTTTAGCTAAAAAAAAAAAATTTGTTCCCTCGACTTAGATGATCATACCTGTAAACGCCCATGGCCGACGTGTAGTGCCTAGAGCTCTTGTGATCCTGATTCGTAAATATAAATTCGTATCTGCAGCTACGATAAGTCGTGAGCACGTGCAAGGCTTGAGTTGTTCCACCGTGAATCTGCAAAAAGTAGAGCAAGTTTATTAGCAATTTTTCGTCAACGTTACAGACAACAGCTTCGTGGATATTTTACCGTATTGACGTTCTTTGTTGTAACGTTGACGACAGTGTTGTATCCTATACTGAGATTAATTCGTGGCAGGGTCAATGAGTGCCATATTATTCGTAAATTCGACACCATGAGGCGTCCACGATCACCGGCGTTGCCCTTCGTATCCTCGACCATGTCGAGCTTGTCGATCAGAAGCTCTCCGGCACGCATTTGCAATTGTCTGAACAACAATAAAAATAAACTCAGTATTACCTTCCATCAATAACAATCGTGACAATCGGAAAGAAGATTATGAATTACGCCACTGCAACGTCGAATCTCACTTCGTTGTCTTGCCACATCTTCATTACGTCCGGCTAGTTCGAAAAACACGTGGAAAGATCTTCTCGATGTAAGCGTCGGTCAATATCGTAGTCATGCCTACCGAACGGCAACAACAAACCCCCTCGTATACAAGTACGCAAGTCTCTACTGGGTCATTCTGATACAAACGAAGTTTATCACAGATCAATATTAATGCGATATAGGCAACAAAAAAAATATATTTAATATTTATCCTTGCTATTTGTTCAAGACAGTCTGAGGCGTTTGTAAACAACAAAAAATTATAATATTGAGCAGATATATTATCACCAGTTAAAGAATCCACCACCATCATTCACCCAAGCACCATTTCGACGATCAATGGAAGAGTATCGTTCATTCGTTTCAAAAGGATGTATGTTTGTTAATCACGATGGAACTACGGGTTCCGGTCCGACGCCATCGGCGAGTTGATAAACAGCGAGCGATACGCGAGCGGCCAATTTTTCGACATCCGCCGGATTCTCGCATTCGGCGTAAACCCTCACAACGTCCTCCGTGCCGGACGGTCTGCAAACGTAAAAGTACATTATGCCTTCACTTTCTGGATAGAGAAAAAAAAATTCTGAATTAAATATCTTGAAAATGTAATTACCGGACAAAAGATCGTCCCTTGGAGTAAAGCGCCGTTAGCTCGTCGATCTTTTCTTGAAGGCCCTTAGGCGCCACGCACTTTCTCTCCGCGTCCGTGGTCGCGATAACGTTTCTGTCACGAACTCGAACTTTCAATTGCCTGTTTGGAAAGTCTTGGTAGCTTCGTTCCCAAGTCGCAAGATCCCAGCCTTTAGAGTACAAAATCGTTTCGACGAGGAGCATGTCGCTCAACGCATCGCCGACGACCTGATTTATCACGTCGACGAGGTTGGCGAGTTTCGAGGCTGCGGCTCTTCGAGTTTCCGTGATGTTCGAATCGACGGCGGCTTGTCGAATTTTTTCGACGACGCTGTCCTTGAAGACGACGGTGCCGTGACCGTTTGCCTCGAAGTAGACGCCAATCTCGAATTCCAGGGCACGATGGTGCAGATGCTTTACTCCCGTGGAGACACAAGCTACCGGGACTTTCTGAAAGATAAAATTCCAATAGAGCGTTTTTTTTTTTTAATAGAGTTCTTTTTAGGTAGGAGGATTCACTTACCAGAACCTCGGATATGTAGGCAGTCGATGCACCGTTCGCGTAGGCGGTTTGAACGATACCCAGTTCAACATCGAGACCGCTAGCTTCAATCAATTCCTTGAGATATTCCGCCGTAAGGGTAGCTATTCGGTCACCGTCGAAAAGATGAAATTTCTTCGTGTCGTCGACGTAGTAATAAACGATTCTATCGGCATCGCCGTCGATACTGACGCATCTCGTGTTCGGAATCACCGGAACGTTCGACGGTGGAGCTTGACGTATCTTCACGTAATCCGCTCCACACTGTAGCAAAAAAATAAAATGAAATGATTAAAAAAAAGAACAGATGCATTGTTAATTAAATTTGTGCATTGATTATTGCGAAACTCGTCTGTGCTTTCACCGTGATTTCTTACATTATGATTCAGAGGATTGTTTCCCTCATTGAAGATCTTCATTGTCAGGATGTTTTTCAAACGTTCCGCGAACTCTTTCGCGGCAATCGCACCAACGCCGTTCGCCGCGTCTACTATGACCTCGCCCACGTATTTTTCATTGTCCTTGCTAGACGAACGAGCGCTTTCGAACGCTGTGCCGAGTTTTCGGTAATATTCCTCGATCTCGATAGTCCTCCGTTTTTCCGTATTTGTAACAACGACGAGATAGTGCAGTTGAGGAGTAGTTATCACTCCGTAATCTTTTGATTCTCCACCAGCTGCGTCGACTCCTCGTAGTGCCGCACTAGCCAAGGCTGGACTACTCAGTCTGGTATCCCTACCTATGATTACCATAGCTGGGCTCGACATATTGATGCTGTGATCTTTGACTATTCTTTGCAATATGTTGACAAATTCAGAGTCTGCAGCATTGGCAATTTCGGTTGCTATACTTTCCCATGAAGATTCAAGCATCTCTCCTGCCGGATCGACTAGCTTTACTCCATTATCGGGCTCTTCGTTGTGACTCGCAGTAATCATTACACCGATGGCAGCTGGAATGTGCATAGTTAATGTAATTAGAAATGAAAACAGAACAAGTGCAAAACATTGATGTTGAGGGATATAAAAATAAAATAAAAACGTTTTTTACCATTCTTTGCTCTTGATCGTAGCGTGGCCAGAACTCCCATTCTGAACAGAACATGGTTGAGAATATCCGATCTGTGAACAACAAAGGAACGATATATATGTGTACGATAAAACGGAGCAACTGTCCATTTTGACATATGTCGTCGGCGACGGAACTTTTACAGGATAACATACATGAATGAAAAAATGATTAATTACGAATACTCACTTCGTTCTAAAGCCTGCTGTGCCATATTGAATTGTACCATTGTAGGTATTTGGATTTTCAGTTCGTGAAATATCATCTATTTTAGTATAATCCATTTTTTTGATGCCGGTAAAAACTCATATATATGTGGTATGTTTACTGAGCAACCGCCACTCGAACTTAAGGTGCGGTTAGATCGCAGTTGAGGATAGGTTGGTTACTGCCACGTTTTCATTGATACCAAAGATACTTTCGATTTGGCGTTTTTTGTTATTTTAACGCGACTGCGCATGCGCACGGTCGTTTTCTAGACGAATTCCTACCAATGACGCTTTGCATTGCTTACCAATCACTCTCCAATCAAGTTGGGATCTGCACTGCCGACCGCCGTCTCGCCGAATGTCGGTGATTTATCGCAGCAATGTGGTCGGAATGGTTCGAAAATTCTTTTGACTTAAGGACATATGAAACGACGCAGTGTAATCTACATGTGTAATCTCGTTTTACGCAAACGATTAGAGACGTACTGCACTAGAAACTTTGCTTCCTATGAGGTTGGTAATGGTCGTAATGGTAGAGGTTTTGCTTTCGGCCAACTACATGTTACGCTTTCAGCTATTTAATAGTGGCCTAGTTGCGAATCAGTATAAAAAAATACAGCGCCAGTTATTCTACCTTATGATGATGAGGAGATGAGCATAATGTTTAAAAAATGTTAGATTCCGGAGAAAAAAATGGATGAAACTATTATTCCATTTATTCATTTGGTATCAAAGTTCACCCGTGCGCATTCCTCGCTCACTCGTAAAAATGTTAAATAGTGTATAAATATATATAATATACTATATAATAAGTAAGTATATATATATCACGTCTTATTTACAGAGTATTAGAGAAATAAAAAATGCAACGATTCCACACAAGCAAATCATGCTTAGCATGATAATCTCTCATATACATTAATTAATTGTATGTTATAAATATATCAAATTTTATCTATCCAAGTTTCTTCAGCTAATTTGAATAAATTAGTAATCTCAAATTTCGATCGTCTCGTTAGAAAAAAGATACAAGAACTATGTCGATCGAACTTAATTGACCTTTATTATGCGTTGATCTTTTTTCCTACTTACGTTAGTTTCACACAGCTGGCGGTTATTCTGCGTGTACGCTGCTTCTTTTTAGGCGGTGCTTTTCTTAACATTACGTTACGCAAATGCATGCGACTTGGCTTTGCATTATTGTGCGTGTCTTGTGAAAAACCAAAAATGATAATAAAAACAATTCTCGACGCCACATATATCGTCAAGTCTTATATCTCAATCGTCGTTTACGTATTGCCCCGTAACCGTTGCAGTCTGATGATACCTTCGTCGACCGGCAAAGTCTTCGTTTTCCTCGTTCAATTGAGCCGAGCAAGTCTCGACACCGGGATGCATAGGTGTTACTACAATTTGCTCGTAATCGTAGACTTTTCGCCTAGAAAAGAATGTTATTTTTAAGTAAATATCTAAAAAAAATACCACATTGACATTTAAGCAATTAAAGCTGAATAATTTACCCCATGAGCCTCAGAATCGCATTTCTGAGCCACTCAAAGAATTTGAACTCCGCCGAGACTCCGGGCTTCACAGCAGGATTCGCATGACCCACGTAACTCCAGACGAGAAATACCACGACGATGTTAGCGATAGCATAGCCCCAGTGAACCAGAAACATTATCAAAAGCTTCACGAGAGCCTGAAAAAGACCAGAGAAGTTCCTCGATAATATCAGAACGCTGATTACCCTGCAATATATCAACTTAGTAGTAAAGTACAAGACCACTATACACTCTCATAAACACTCTTAGGCGCACCGCGGATTTAATTTAGAATGGAATAAATGTATTCCATTCTGTGGGCTAAATTTTCCAATGGCTGAATTTTAGCTCATGGAATGGGATTTATTGTGAACATTTCGTCGGAAAACTTACTCCGAGTAAGGAGAACCATCGATTACAGAGTGGGCTGTACCAGTTGCCCAATTTTCCGTGAATATGCGGCTTTCGCACCGGTGCATCGCCGACGCTACCGTTCTCCTCAATGCTAGGCGATGAATCCGCGTAACCCGTACTTTCCGAGATACTCGGATTGCGCTGCAAACAAGTTTCTCGTTAACGACAAATAGATTAATAAACATTCAGAATAAAATAAAAATTTAGCCATGTCTGTCTCCACGACAATTATATCGTCACAATTCTGTACTATAGTTTTGTATCGCCTTACAGTCAGATTTTTGTGACGTATTCGCTCGGGAAAGAGAGTATCCAAATCGTTGTCGATCTCAGAGATGCTGTCGTGACGTCCGGATGATCCGTAATTCCTGTCGAAGGTCGGAGTCTGAGCGCAGAATCTTTGTTCGCGTGTATGCTGAAGATCGAACGTCTGAGCGAGGGCAAAATAGGCGTAATCCATGCAGGCGTACGTCAACAAAAAAGGCATCGTAACGATCGGTGCCAGAGTGTTTATCTGACCAGTGATAATGAAAGTGAGGGTCACCGCCGCAACGACGATCATCGCGTACACCGGCACTTTGTTCGGTCCTCGCTGCGTGTACACAAATATCACTCGTTAATAAGTTTTATAATTATATGTAAAAAAAACTCATTACATGGGCACAGCAGATAATGTTTGTCAAACAATTCTACTCACGCCTCGCTGAAGACAATTCATTCCAGGAATAACGTTCTGTCCCGCAATAGATTGTAAAACTCGAGGAGTTCCGTACATCGCACCCAAGCAACTGCTGAACGAAGAAACATATAAACCGGCGAGCAATAGAACAGAGAATGCTGATACGGTCGATGCTATCATGAAGTCTTTCAGCAGCGCGGTTCTCGTGCAAGTTGCCGCGAGGAAGAGAGAAAATAACAGATAAAGTACGGTCCTGCAACATAATCATATAAATCGAATGATAGAAATTAACGCTTTAATGGCCAAAACTTAAAGGACGTTTAAAAAAACATGAAGTTTTTTTAAACGTCTACATAGTTTTTATACAGACTTATATAAACGTATATAAATGAATGAATAAACGTTTTGACAATTCGTTCGACGAGTTTTAATTACCCAGTTCCTAGAGCGGCCAAAGTTCCATTCGGAATATCCTTGGACGGATGCTTGAGATCACCGCTCATATTAATACCAGCCAGTACGCCAGTGACGGTCGGAAAAAATACACCGAAAACAGTGAACCATCCCTGGCCATCTTGGTATGCTTGGAAAGTGTTGTTCTGAAGATTTCCTGACAGCCATCCTTCGAAACCGGCCTCTGATAATAGCAGAAAAATTAATATTCATTAATCATGTTCGACCTAAGTTTGACGAGCGGGATCTCTTTTACAGAATGATCTTTACTTTCGTCAATGTGCGTAAAACTTCCGACGACGAAGTCGACACCGGCTAACAGGAGAATTAGAAGAAGAACGAACTGGAGTTTGACGACCCATTTTACACCGGCGACGTTTATGACGGAGAGAAGAATCACGGCGGCGCAAGCGAAACCGCGCTGGGCCCATGCCGACTCAAGGCCGACCAGGCCGGCCATCGATTCGCCGAAACCCAATACATTCAAGGCGCAGCCTACTGCCTGAAAATAGTTACATGCAAATTAGAATCATATTTTTTACTTTCTTTTTTATTTTTAGAAGTTTAAAGGAAAAGAATATTTTACCTGGCCGAAACAATACAGTAAGCCTATGGAACCGCCGAATCTGGAACCGAGAACGTGGGAGAGGAGAAAATAGACTCCTCCACTCTCCACTCTGCATCTTTCACAGATTCCTACCGCCGAAAGTACCGTGACCAACGCAACACAAACTGAAATTAAAAAATCGACAATAATAAGCATTATAATTTATATAAAAATTTGCATTATTTTTGTATAAATGAGCATGTAATATATTTTACTATTATGATTTTAATATTAAAATGGATTTCAAGAATAATAATGTGTAACAAAGCAGACCTACCAGTGGACAGAATAATCAGAACGGCATTCAAAGCTCCAGCTTGGCCAACGATCCATCCGGATCGCAAAAAAACTATAACTCCAAAAATATTTATGAGACAAGAGGTGAATACACCGTCCCAAGTGCCGAAGAGAACAGGCTGGGAAACAAAAAAATTTGACTTCCACCAAGGATCGGCATTCTGTAAAAATAAAAAATTGCAGTTAATGAAACAAAGGTAAAATTGTCCACTGTAGCAAACATATTTACGAATGGAAACTATCTTACATATTCCTGAGCAAACAGCTCATTCGCTCCGGTAGGATAAATGTCCTGGCCAAATCCATCGTATGTTGAACTGTCCCTCTGTCCATTACTTCTCTCGTCTCGATTTCCATTTAAACCAAACCTAGACCAGTCTACCGAACGATCCCTTCCATTCTCTGCTCTAGACACTTGAGTGTCTTGATTGTGCTCCATTTCTTTTCGTTTTTCTTTTTTAAAAAATTGATTTACAAAATTTTATTCT
The DNA here is from genome assembly GCA_964017025.1 of Stenichneumon culpator. NCBI lineage: Eukaryota > Metazoa > Arthropoda > Insecta > Hymenoptera > Ichneumonidae > Stenichneumon > Stenichneumon culpator. The sequence continues at coordinate 8,620,264 of OZ024779.1, read as the reverse complement.
ACGCTAAATTACGGCTGCGCGATATAAAAAAAAATCTATTGCATCTGCCGATCAGACTTCTTTGTTGTTTGTGGATACAGGAAAAATTGTTGTCAACAATCGGTCGCGCCAAACGTCCGTGAGGATCTTCGAAACATCTGGCTGGCAATTAAACTTTTTATCGACGCTTTCGCGATGTTTTCTCAACGTTTCTCGAAGCAACGCGATTCATGACGAGCGATAAATAAAACCACAATTTTACCGTTAATTATATTTTTATACCGAATGTAAATATACACCGCAGAGCAGAAGATAAACGCTTCGACGATCTTCCGGCAGGTTAATGGAAAACTCAACAAGTTTGAGCGTGTTCGTGCGAGTTATCGGAAAAATCTTTCGTTCCAGCGTTATCATATCGATGTGGTAATGTCGTAAATACACGGCACTTGCGGCGTATCAATATGCTTTATCTACACGTTTCGCACGATGAAAGATTTTGAAATAAATATATATATTTGGCGGAGTGGCAAGGAGGTTTCCGCGTCGGCGGCCATTGCGCAACAATATCTCACGTCATCGAGTTTACTGTTATGATTTCTCATAGCGGAACTCACACGCGAGGAAAGGAACACGATGGTACACACGAAAAGTACCAAATATAGAATTATACGTGTGAATCGTCAATTTCATCGTACACAATTTATGATACGTTATTTGAACTGGATTATCGCATGATTCATTCGATACAAGGGGTCCGTTAACCCTACCAGAAACATTGCCAAACTTTTTCAGAATTGAAAGTTATTCTAGCTAGCTAACTTCACATTTATTAATTGATATGCAATATAAACATTTTTTATTATGTTATTTCAATCTTCCACCACGCATACATTTTTATCCAGTACAAGCATTTAAATTCTCATTGCAGCTTCATTATGAATATGATTAAATCTCATGAAGTAGGATTTGCGGGTACCTGAATTGTTTGTAAGAACTTGTGAACCCTAAAGTTTTTGCTTTTTTTTCTTTGTCTCAGTTGTGAAATCAGAAGCAAACCGATTATCGTTGAAAAACAAAAAGATGTTGATTTTTTCACGCCTGAAAACAATTTTTTAATAACTTGTAAACAGGTAAACCACATTGCACGGTTGGAAGTGAAAATCTGAGAGAGCCGAACAGGAAGAAAGAGGTGCATTCACAAGCTCAAACCCCCTCGGTTTTACTTGGAATTATGAATTTGAAAGAGCCAAAGAGGAAGAAATGCGTGCGGCTGCAGGCTCAGCCACCCTTGCCGATAAGCACCAATGAAACTGGAGAGTGGAGAATTTATACGGCTCATCTCAGTGCATCTGGAACTTGCATAGTCGATCCTGGGGAGATGGAGGCTGTGTATTCTATGGCAAGTCTACATGCACAGTCTATACATTGGAGTCCAGAAAGCAAAAAGCAAAAAAAAAAAAAAAAATGCAAAACTCAATGAGATGAACATTTTTCTTCTTGGTTTTCTTACTTCTTCTGTTGCACAGCATGCTTTCCTTTCGTTTACTGTATACTATCCTGCAATAATGAGTTTCCTGCAATTATTCTGATTTACAAAATTCAAGAAGAAAAATTGTAATGAAAGTCAGGCAAAACACAGTCACGAACTATTGTGATTGAAATTTAATATTTATTGCAGGGTTTCTTTGGCAAAGGATCTTTGTCCAGAAGCTTTCCATCGTTTGGCAGACGTCGTTTCGGGGCCCCGCCGATAGCCCGAAATCGCCAATGGATCAGAAGACAAAAGTGGCTCGAAGAATTGCAGAATCTCAACGAAAATACTGACTCTGACCCGTCCCCAGATCTGGACGGTGAAATGGATGAAAATTCGCAAAAAGAATTTATTGCGGGAAACTCAGACCCTATACATGGTCAAAAATCCAGTTCGGAGGCCCCGTCGGAGTCGGAAGGGACGACTGAGCACAAAACAGACGAGAATTCGGCTGAAAAGATCGCCAACGAATCGGGCGACAAAGCTGAAAAGTCTATTTCGTCGCCAACAAAGCTGGAAAAATCTTCGGAGATAAAGGTGCCCGAAAATTCATCGGCAGATCTGACTCTGGAAGAGCCATGCAATAAAAAAGCAAAGATTCAGGATCCAGAAGCAGAAGGAACTGCTCTGGAGATCAAACAAACAGAGAAAGATGTAGAAATTGCCGAACCCGAAGACAATCGTAAAGATACGTGTTCCACGGTATGCGGAGAGTCGAAAAAAGTGGACGAGGTCGTTCTGGATTCCACGGAAGACGAGGAAATATGTGAGATTGTGGAGAAGGGCTCGGACGACGACGATGACGAGAAAGATGAAAGTTTCGTTGAGGATGATGTCTGCGTTTTGAATGCCGACGAACGGAGGATGGGACGATCGGAAGATTATTTGAAATTTACGGAGGAGGATGAATCGATGATGGAGGAAGAACCGAATCCTTATGAAGTTCTCGTACTGCCGGACACCGATTCCGATACAGAGAATTACTTGAAAAACGTCGAATCGAGAATCGAGAAGGAAGGATTTCCCGTTAACGAAACTTTACATCTCACGTTCGAGGAGACTTTCTTTCTCATGTACGCCCTAGGATGTTTGCAATTGATACATTACGATGGTAGTGTTTTCAGTATCAACAATGCTTGGAATCACTTTCAAATGCAAGATAAATATTTTGTACAAAAGTACGTCGTTTACCACTACTTTCGTAGCAAAGGATGGGTTGTCAAGCCAGGTCTAAAGTACGGCGGTGATTTCCGTAAGTCAGCAAAGATTTTTTTTTATTTTTCATAATATTGTTGGAGGAAGGATGAATGTCGATGCTTTCTTTCATGGTGTCCAGCGGTCCTCGAAGTCCATGAAGTCATGAAATGTCCTTGAATTTTTTATGTCCCCGGAAATTTGAGCTTGTTTCAAAATGTATACTACTAGCGGCTATCGTACAAAAATGTGTATCTTAGTTCTGCTGAGATACATATATACATTGGTGCATAATGAGTAGTTTTTTTCTGAACCGATTCCGACGTACACAAAAACGGTTATCGAACTAAATGTTATTTCGCACGTCGCGCGCGATATGCATGTGTTAATTTTTTAGGACCGTCCCAACAGAACCTGGAAATATCCAGGAAATTATCCTTGAATTTTCTTGAATTTCGTACGGACTTTTTACTGGACATCATGGTTCTGTTACTGTAACTTTGATGTCTATCAAAACATCATTTTTGTGAGCAAATATTATAAAATAATTATAATTTTTTAGTATTGTACAAGCAAGGACCGCCGTTCTATCACGCTTCGTACATCGTTATCATAGAAGTAATGGACGCCGATACGCTCATCCGCGACGATACGAAATCCATGAGGAAACTAACGTGGAAAAATTTAATCGGACTAGAGAGATTATCGGAAACAATATCCAAGGTAAAGTCAACATTTTTATAATATTTTATCTCTATACTATATTTTATCTCGATCTATCGAATTTTCTTTACAGGAAATTTTATTTGCGCAAATTCTTTGGCCATCCTCGATTGCACGAAACGGCAATGCGATACCCGCCGAGGCTTTATCGGAGTTCACGGTGCGAGAACTTTTGTGGAGGCGGTGGGATCCTAAGCAAAAACACGATGTCGGTTCTGTCGACGGGGAAAACAGTGATTCTGAGTAAAAACAGTTGTTTGGCATACGAAAAAAAAAAAAATTCGTTTAATTAAAATAATTTTATATACAACCAAAAAAGGCTGCTTCGCTTTCTATTTTATTAACGTGAATCGCCGCAGCTCGAACGAGTGTTGCATTGGAACAAGATAAACGAAGCTGACAGTTTGGTGTAACAACGAAAGAAGCAAGGTATTGTTGCTCGATGAATCATTAGAGCAAACCGTTATGATTGTATTTACACTTGTATCATAAGAAATTGTGGCCTCTAAGGTAAATGAACTAGTATAAATCTTGCGTCATCTACATGTTCGATTTCATACGTTGGGAGAAGGCTTTCTGTTTTTTCGTAATACCGGTCCTTCGGTACTCGCTCCGCTCGTCAAGATACTCTTTTGTACATTGAGCTATGAATTCTTCATCTTTGTACCACTTTGCACAGCACGCTTTCAGAGTATCTGTTTCTTTTTTACAAGTCCATGTCATTGTCAATTGTGCTTCTCTGCAGCAGTCTGAGAAAGCTGCAAAAAAAAAGAAGAGATTTATTTATTTTTATCACGCAATGACCGTTCTACACTTCAATGTTTTGCACTAATTTGGGTAACAATAGAATCCGGGAAATCACAACTAACAGCCAAAGTGACTTGGGAGATGATGGAGTAGATTGATTGTAGATTGTGGATTAGAGTATCTACAAACCTTTCACTTCCGGCACGCACTTCTCCTTTCTCGTTTTTTGTCTCACCTTTTCCATGATGAGAACATCCTTCTCGATTTTTCTGAGACGTTTGTCATCGGGATCACCTGAAGTGTTTGAATATTTTAAATATGAATAATATTTGGAGCAACACCTCAATTAATGCGTTCGATCATAGCCAGACACATCTTTGATTAAAAATTGTTTATATGATTATGCACTTTTTTCAGTAAATAAGTTATTTCTCTTGCTTGCAAATATAAACATTACATTATTTTTTTCTACTAGGGTGACATACCCAGTTAATATATTTTTTGTGTATTACGATATCGTCACTGAAGAAAAAACATAAAATTTCATTGCTCCCTCTTTCGTTTGCAAGATTTTTTACAAAGATTATCGGAATGGAGTAAACTCTCGCTTGACATTCGTTGCTGGGGTACCGGAGAGGTTAAGGCCGGCACGAACATAACCTCTTTTCGAATTTTTTTCGTTTTTGCAATCGCCGCAAAGCCAAGCATCGTCGCAAGTCACTTACATTGAGCATATATTTTTTTTACCATTTTCCGAAAAACTTACCGAGACCGCACGGTCCACCGCCTAATGTTTTCGGTAATACTGTATAAGTTTCCTTCTGTTTCTCTGTATTTTCAGCCATTGTTATTCGGAGTTATTTATCTCGACGTCGCCATTTTTTATATTACCCGTCGAGCATTGCGCATGAGTTTGCACATTTGAGATTGTCACTCAACTACCCTTTGAATAAAGGGGATGACCGCTTCGTTTTTCACGCTAAACACGATAACAAACTAATCGTAAACGAGTATCGTAAGCGTATTTTCGCAAATCGGTGAGTCTTTTGTTTCAATTATTATTTGTTTCTAATTAAATAATCGTTAACGGACAAATAAAACGATGAAAAATTTTGCTTCTGTCACTGTGCAACATAACCTCGACGATACTTTTTACTTATAAGGACATGATCTCAAATTTTTGTGTATTATAATCCTGTATTGTAATTCTGTTCGTAATCGAAGTTGAAAACAAAGCATTTTATCGTTGATGTTGAAATATTTTTCGATTTTTTTGTTTATACAGCAGAGACTGAAAGATGGATAGACTACTACGGTTAGGCGGTGGCATGCCAGGTTTGAATCAAGGCCCACCACCTTCGGACGCGCCTGTTGTCGACACTGCCGAACAAGTATGCGATTTTACTGTTTAAACCTTCGTTTGCTTGCAAAATTGCGGAGTCTTTTGTTTTGAGTTCATGAGATATATGTTTCTTCTCTTAGGTATACATATCTTCCTTGGCTCTGCTGAAAATGTTGAAGCACGGCAGAGCCGGCGTACCTATGGAAGTTATGGGTCTCATGCTGGGAGAGTTTGTGGACGACTACACGGTCAGGGTTATCGACGTGTTTGCCATGCCACAGACGGGAACCGTAAGAACATATTGTGTTTCTATATGCTGAACAGGCTGGATCAACATTGTCTTTTTATTCCTTGCTATGGAGTACGGCATTTTGAAACTGGAAAATTTAGATTTCTAGAGATTTACCGGAAATAAATTACTTCCGATTTGAAAATCTCATTCTTCGACCGGAAGTGACGTTATACCTGAAATACATCACTTCCGGTATAAAAATTGCAATTTTTTACCGAAAGTGACGTCATACCGGAAATACGTAACTTCCGGTCTGGAAATCTAATTCTTTTTTACCGGAAGTCACGTCATTACTGGTCTAGAAATCTTGTTTGTCGACCGAAAATGTGACTTCGTACCGAAAATATGTCACTTCCGTTTTAAATATCACATTTCGCGACCGAAATTGACACCATACCGAAAATATGTCACTTCCGTTTTTAAAATCGAATTTTTTTTTTACCGTCAGTGCCGTATTTTTGGTATGTCTTATATAGAACTTATTTGTGTCTGATATAACGATGTGACTTATATACTTATATAGAATAATCAGGACCGGAGGGGACCTCCAGGTAGACTCCCTGGATTCTTGAAAATTGGGACAAGCAAACAAACAAAGAACTTTCTAAAACTTATATGACTTTCCTTTTCCAAAATTGAATATTTTTTTCAGGGTGTGAGCGTAGAGGCAGTAGATCCGGTATTCCAGGCGAAGATGTTGGACATGCTGAAGCAGACAGGAAGACCTGAAATGGTTGTAGGATGGTATCACTCGCATCCCGGATTTGGTTGCTGGTTGTCCGGCGTCGACATCAACACGCAACAGTCATTCGAGGCTCTCAGTGAGCGGGCGGTAGCCGTAGTTATAGATCCCATTCAATCCGTCAAAGGAAAAGTTGTCATCGACGCATTTAGATTAATAAATCCAAACATGATGGTAAGTATATAGCATTTTTTTTTGCTATCGCTATTTCCTTAGTGATTATTTCTACGTCTGTATCCTATATTTTTTCACAGGTACTGGGTCAAGAACCTCGCCAGACAACCTCGAATCTGGGTCACTTGCAGAAGCCCTCTGTCCAAGCTCTTATTCATGGCCTGAATCGTCACTACTACAGTATCAGCATCAATTATCGGAAAAACGAATTGGAACAGAAAATGTTGCTTAACTTGCACAAAAAAACTTGGATGGACGGTCTAACTCTTGCCGAATACTCGGAGCACAGCAGAATCAACGAGAATACCGTATCCGAGATGCTCGATCTCGCCAAGAATTACAATAAGGTACATCATTTTATTTTATTACTCTCGGTGTGAAAATGGCAGTTTTACGCTCGCGTCGCGTGCATCAAACGGTCATTTTCACATCTTTTGAAGTCAAATTTGGTACGATACTCGTGTGAAAAAATGTTTTCTTAACTCGTATGATTGCAAGAATCGCCTTCGGCTCGTGCTGCAAACTCACACTCGTCAGAAATAGTTATTTATATGGCAAGAGCGCAGAAAGGGAGTTCTTGCAAAAACGTGTTTTTCTGCGCGCACTTCGCAGGAACGGAAAGCGGGTTTTACGTGGATGCGTTAGGAAAAAGTCCTATAGCACAAGATCGTAAATTGCTATTATTTTTTCGTTTTTATTCACCAACAGCAAAGCTTCAGTGTTAAGATTAAAGTAACTTGTAATTTTTATATTGCTACGTTTATTAATTTATCGGTAAATCGTTTAAGGCATTGGAGGATGAGGAAAAGATGACGCCAGAACAGTTGGCGATAAAGAACGTCGGCAAGCAGGATCCCAAGCGTCACCTGGAAGAAAAAGTGGACACGCTTATGTCCACGAACATCGTTCAGTGTCTCGGCGCTATGCTCGACACTGTTGTCTTCAAATAACCACTTCACCATGTACGAACGAAAGTTTTGAAAAAAATAATAATGAGAAAAATACACGTCTTTGTAAGGTAACGCAAGTTCAATACAGACAAATTTTTATATTTATCTCGTTAGAATCTCCGAATTTTTTATACGCTACGAAAAAGAAACAAAATACCGTACTCTAAATTATTCGCGACACTCGCTATCGAGGGAGTCTCGTGTGTTCGCTCTGAACGAAATAGTTCACCATAAATTTACGAATAAAACACAACCGAAAAGGAAAAAAAAGAACAAGACAATTTATCCAATATTTTTATTGAAAATAGTACAATCGCCATCGAAAAGATAATGCAATCATCTCTTCAGTAACAGCAAATTATATTCTTCTTAGGTGTAAGGTGTGTAATAAAAAAAATTCATGTCGGAAACAAAATCATAGGAAGGTGATATAGTTGACTGAAATAAGGATAAAAACGACCCGTGTTAGGTTCGCTTTTGTTCTATATAGATTTTTCTCGTACACGCATACATATTTTCCCGGGATTTCGTCGTTGTTGGAGTCAATTATTCATGCGACTTTGTCCCGGAGCAGTTTCAGTGCTCGTGGCATTGTTCAAACGGATAATCCTTTAGATTCTATTTACATTTATAAGGAACCCGCTCATTCTCGCTGATCGCACTGGCGTCTGTCTCTGTTCATACATATCTCAAATCTCAGCGAAAACAATAAAAAAACGGGACTGAGGGAGCGCACGTCGTGAAAAATCTCTCCTACAGGATTATAGGAGAGCTGATTCATAACGAATCGGTACCAGGCTTCTTCCTATCATCAAAATAAACTTTTTTGTTTTCTTTTTTCTTCTCAATACTCGCTTAAGAATGAATTACTTAATGGAACTTTGTAAAAATGTGCATGCGTGGATTTTCGGTTCAATATAGTAATGGATTTTAGGATGTTTCCGGTGCCTCGGTGTCTTTGCTCTTCTTCTTCTTTTTCTTCTTCTCTTTCTGTGGTGTTTCCTGTATAATAAATTTCAATTGGGATTAAATGTCTGATGGTCAAGTATTGGACGCTCTATTTTAACATTCTTTAACATTGTTTGAAAATCAGTAAAAAAAACCTAAATTGTTAATGAAGCGATTACTTACCTGAGACTCAGCTTCCATCTCGGTCGGCAATGTTTCGTTTCCTTCCTGCTCGGCCTCCTTGTCCTTCTTCTTCTTCTTTTTCTTGTCCTTCTTGTCTCTCTTCTTTTCCTTTGGCGACGAAAGCTCGTCAACTTCCATCTCGGTGACTTCTTTCTTCACTTCCGTAACTACCGCTTCCTCAGAGGCAGCCGCTGGCTCTGGCGTGGCGACAGTCTCGTCGTGTTTCCTTTTCTTTCCGGCCAACTCTTGCACGCCGTTTTTCTCGGTCTTTAAACAAGCAAAAGCAACGTTTACTTACACGATTTACTTTACAGATTAATATTTTGATGAAACCTCAGTCAAGTGTTATCTTTTCTTACCTTTATCTCCGAATAATCGTTATAGTTGGTCAACCAGTCAGAAGGTGTATTCTCGTTGGGCTTTCCGTGCTTGTCCAATTTGCCTTCGACTATCATGCGCTTCTTCACCGAAGCTTTGGGTCCGAGACCCCACTTCCTCGGGTAGGCGTCCCTCTCCATTATAACTCTCTTGATCTTGGCGGCGACACCGTGATCACACGCGGACATCGTCGGTGAGGTCATTAACGCGATTGCTGGAGAAAATCAAAGCAACCAATGATAATCGCATGTTCATAAATCCTCTAGAAACTCGATCAAGCCCGGTAATCATACGATTACATTTTTTAGGTGATCGTTGAAAAAAATAAGTTTTATCGAACGAACCTAGAGCGACGGCTTCTCCTTTGGTAGTGACGATTACGATCTCCTGATTCAATTCGATTCCATCGTCGTACATCAAGACACCAGGCAGCATTATTTTCGCACCGTAACAAATTGCATTTACCTGATAAATAAATAAAAATGTACGAATGATCAATGAAAATCTATTTTTCCTTCGGAATCGAATTTTCAGTTTTATTTTTTTTTCTTCCTCATCTTACGTACCGCGCTGTCTTTGACGATTATCCTCTTGTGATTGACGAGAAGCGCTTCGAGAGGCTTAATGACACGTCGCAGGTAAGTCTCGTCGCCGTGATTCTCGTACAACCATTGGGCGTCGAGAATATCGTGCATCGTCACCATGTGATCTTTCTCGCTCTGGACACCCGAACGATTTCTTCGCAATTCTTGCATTTGACAGCCGGTTCCCAAGAAAAGACCCAAGTGCACGCATATCGTTCTCACGTATGAGCCTGCCTCGCATTTTACTTTAAAGACACCCATATTTCTATCAGCATCATAATCGAGAAACCAGCTGTCGTAGACCGTCCTCACGCGAAGCTGTCGCTTTACCGCCGATATCAGCGGAGGCCTTTGAAACAGCGCACCGCGTAATCTTTCCAGCGCTTGATTTATCTAAACGATTGCATTCGTAAGATGTATGAGATTTCATTTCCGTTTTTTGTCGATTTCTCTTTGTTATTATCGCGCTTTTTTTAAATCGTTTCTTCAGGAAAAAATTACTTAATGTATGTTATCTCCTTACCTTAAGAATATTGTCGACGGCGGAGTGAAGTTTGAAAACAGCGATGTACTCTTTTCCCGCCGATTGTTGCGACTTTGCCAATCTCGTGGCTCTGTCTATGCAGACTATGAGACATCCCGATACTTTGGGATCCAAAGTACCGGAGTGACCTGTTTTCTCAACTTTGAGAATCCTCTTAATCCAAGCGACGACCTCGTGGGACGACGGGTTCGAAGGCTTGTCCAGGTTTATGCAACCCGATTTCACGTACTCGGAAAGATTTCTGTGTAGCGGCGTCGAACCGCTGGTCAGCGGAGTGAAATGCTTCGTGCGCGTCAGCATCTTGTCGAAGTTCTGAAATTTAATGGGAATAGCAACGATTATCGGGAGCAAAAATCTGTATGCGATACATTTTAATAAATTTGTTTTCGCGTAAAGAAAGCTGTTTTCGGATTTCTTTTCTATTTTTTTCTTGAGGTTTCAATGTCGGAGTACTTAAAATAGTCTGTCGAGAAATGCGTGTGTGTGTATGTGGGGGGGGGGGGGGGAGGGGGCAGGTATGCACCATTTAAAACGGCTATAACACGGAAACGGTTTGATACAGCGAGTCGAAATTTGGTACACTAGTAGAGTGATCACGTTGCTTCGTTCAGTGCAATTTTCATGAAGATGAAGTCATAAGAGATTTAACGCGATTTAGATTTTTTTTTAAATTTCTGTGATAGCTGTAACTTGCATAAATTTTGAGACATTATTCTACAACTGCATACAAACATAATATTTTGATGTAAGACCTTTAGTATTAATTTTGGTCTCAATCTACCAAATTGACCAAAATTACGCCGTGTCTACAGTAACGCAAACGTTACTCTTGCGTCAGAATTAAAGTAACGCAAAGCTCACGTGACTCCCGCATTTCGCCTATAGTCACGTAAACTTTGCGTCACTTTGCGTTTTTTGTAAAAGTGACGCTGATTTTGTTCAGGTCCCCGACATTTTTTGAGAAAAATATAAATATGTGCGTTACTCTTGCGTTGGAATTAGGGTAACGCAAAGCTCACGTGACTTCTTGCATTTTCTCTATCGTCACGCAAACTTTGCGTCACTTTTATGTTTTTATTACAGTAACGCTAATCGATTAAACATCATTTTTTTTTAGTATTTGAGGTCGAAATTCTACCGCATCTTTGTATTAGTTTACGCGTTTTAAAAAAATTGCATAAATATCTGCGTTACTCTTGCGTACAAATTATAATAGCCTTGCCAGACTCCTATCTTCCCCTTATCGTCACGCAAAATTAGTATCATTACCCAATTTATTTATTGAGAAAATTAGATATATACATATAATCTTACACTAATAATTTTTAGAGGTTCACCCATGTTCATTAACCTTCAACGTTATAAACTTAAAAACACACGATGATTGGGTGGAACAACCACGGTGTAGGCAGTGAAAACTCTGTTTGAAAAAATATTCTTTAATGGTCGATACCGTTCAGCCAATAGACAGCATGTTTGTCCAAATATATTTGCCAATCATGGCAGCATTATGGCTGTTTTTGACGGCGGATAACTTTTCCGATTCATTATTTGGCGCCCACCCGGTATCCACATTATTTACATGGCGGCAACATTGTCGCCGGTTTCAAGCTACGATTCGGAATAAAACGGGCTTCAACTTGTGAACGTGCGTCACGTCGGATGTGATATTTTCTCTCAAAATTGTAACGGTAAGTTGTTATAACAAATGGTCTTATTTTTTATTACGATTGATTTGACTGTGCGCGTACTTTTTTCGTACGCACAAATAAGCTGAAAGTGTATATGATTTCTACTCGCTTGATGCCGGTGGAAAATTCATTGTCGCTATTGTCAACAGAAGCTGCTTCCTTTGTTTGGTCCGAAAAAATATAACACTTCGAAGGATATGACGAATGACAGTTATTATTCATGCGAGAAAGTTTACTATTTTGCCTGAGTATTTTGTAACAAATAACTTGTGCGTATTTATTGCCATATTACATTTGCCGTGGGAAGATGTACATGTCCATGGTATATATGAAAGGTCGTTCAATGCTAACAATGTCGTCGCGAATTTCAGAACAGCGATTACGATGATATAACGCATGCAGCATACGTAGCTCGTTGTACGATGATTAAAAAAATTGCGAGATGTTCTAGATGTTTTAGCTAGCGACCGCCGAGAAAAAATCGTCAGTATGGTACTTACGGCACTAGCATAAGGATTTGATCCAAAGAACAGGTCTATTTTCATCATTATTCTAACGCGGGCATTAAAAGGACGAGTTCGGGTTTTTACACTTGGTTAATACAAGGTATTATTAAGTTTGAGTTTTTTTTAATGAAAAATATTAATCAACAAGGGACTTGTTAATTATTTACAATCAACAAATAATAATTGACAACGGATGTCGTATTTCTAAATCTATTCGTCCGATTGAATTGAAATTGGGACTAATCCTTCTTTATAACATTTGCTATTCAATGAACGGCTGTTAAAAAACGGTTCAACATTTATTTTGAAGATCCGCCCTGATAGACAAGCGCCGCGAAAAGTAGCAGTTGGCGTAATAATTGCGGCATGTGCCGCACATATCGCAAATATTGCGCCAATATTGCTACTTTTCATAGCGCTTGTCTATCTGGGCGGTCATTAGACCTTATATGTTATAATTAATATAATATGTAATCTTTCCAAAATTCAACTCATCCGGATGAGTCGATTTTGAGATAAGATCTCCGTTGTTCAGTGATACTAAAAAAAAATTGACCTGGTTTTTTAACCAAATCCATATGCTAGTTGTTAGTGCCTTAAGGTGAAGTGTAACCGCCATGAGTGCGAGAGAGATAGCTGCAATTTCGCTTCCCAAATATCTCCCAAGCCGTTCATTTCCTGGGAAAATGATGAGAACAGCCAACTGCGGGATTTCTGCGCCTAGTTGGCCTTTCTCGTATTTTTCCCTAATAATTAACCGTCTTTGAGAATATTGGAAAACAGTTTTTGTTACCGACCGAGTAGTTGCACTTCACCTTAAGACCACATGAAACACTTCCCGCCCCGTGCATCCTGGGCTCAGTCGATATAAAAAATTATAATCAATTTTTCTCACCGGTTTTCGAGGTAAAAAGAAAAGTCCGATCGGAAGTCGATATCGGCTTCTGATGAGACTATTCTTATGACCGTACATGCCAGAATCCATGAGAGAAGTAGATTACAGTTTTTATTACCGACGGCGGTATTGCACATGCTTTAAGTTTAAGGGTAGTTAAGTTTATAATATTTAAAAAAAATCTATTCAAAAAACGGTACTCGTACAAATTTTCGTGTTCGGATTTTTTGAATGTTTGAAAAACCCTTACGAACAATCAACCACGGGGAATTTTTTATATTAAATTTTTTCTCGGAGGAAAAAATGAAGTAACTTTTTTCTCGAATTCGACGGACCTCCCGCTTCCCCTCCCCGCGGCTTGATTCTTCCGTAAGAATAAATCATTAATACGTCATACGTTCAGGTGTAAATAGTAATTATTCAGTTCCAAAATCAACAAACAGTGTAGGTAAAATAAATAATTTGTTTTTATAGATGCTCATATACAATCTATTATAGGTATGGACCCCGACGAATTAAAAAGAGTTTACCGAATGGCGGTTGGCGAACGGTTCGAGAGTCTCGAAATCTGGAACAGTTTTTTGGGAAAGTATGAACAGGAAAACAGACAAAAGTTCTGGGTGAGAGATTCCAAAAAAATAGGCTCCATCGACGTGAAGAGAAAAATTTGTCCCGATATCGTGTATTACAAGCTGTGCATACACTGCATCCACGGAGGCATAAAATTCAAATCTCGCGGCAAAGGAGAACGTCAAACAAGGTAGTTCTTGACTTTTTTTTATTTAATAATTTTCACGCGTTTTTACACAAGTATTATTAAAATTACATGCATAATAATAATACTTGTCTATTCATCAGCACACACAAGATGGATTGCCCAGCAAACGTCAAATTGTTAGCCAGCTCGGATGGTAAAGCTCTCGAAATTAGGAGTCTGTGTTTGGACCATGAAAATCACGACCTATCGCAGGTAGACCTGAGAAGAAGTGAGCTGTTAAGGCGTTTTACATATTTCTTAATTAATGTATCTTGTATGAACAGCCGGCTTTTGATCATCTTCCGCAAAACCGCAAGTTGGCCAACATCGAAAAGGAAGAAGCACAGGAACTTCTCAAACTCGGATGTAACAAAAAACTGCTGCAAAACAAAATTGCAACCGATACGGGCAAATGTACAACATTGAAAGATTTGTCAAACATCAAAAGCGCCATGAAGAGGGACGACGAAAATGATTTGCTAAAAGCGGTTACGTTGCTGGAAACAAAGTACCGTGAGTTTTGTAACTAATACCGTATATTTTGGAATGCGATAAGCATATCCGACGCTGTATACAAAGCAATCGTATGACATTTTTAAAATCATTACTTGATAGTTTGACTGACGTGAAATCTATTTCCTAGGATGGTATATAGTTGTAACAGTTGTAATAGTTTATTCAGGTGTTTTCTAACAAATAATTTCAGACGCATCTGTCGCTGTTCTTCGAGATGAAGATAACCGTTTCAAAGGCCTTTACCTATCGACACAAGATATGAGGAACTCGATGGCAGCCTGGCCGGAAATTGTCCTCATAGATGGTACCTATAAACTTCTGGTTCAGGGCTTCACCTTGATGCTGAACCTTGTTGAAGATTCCCATGGCTTGAGCGAAGTCGTAGGTGTTTGCCTAGTGGTCAACGAAGATCGGGAAACATTTCAATGGTTTTTAGAGCACTTCAAGAACGAAAATCTTGAAGCATGCGAGCGAATCAATTGCTTCATGGCGGACAAAGATTTGTTGGAGCGCAATGTTTTGAGCGAAGTATTCGGTGTCCCGGTATACATTTGTCTCTTCCACACGCTGAAGACCTTCTCGCGTCAGATTACGACCGACAAGATGAAGATTTCTGCGCACCAACGCGAAGAAATTTTACGCCTTTTACAGGATCTGACGTATAGTTCGTCCGAATCGACGTACGATCAAAAGTATGCGGAATTCTCTAACATGGCTCCGGAGCGAGTTCTAGAATATTTCAATAAGAACTGGCATCCGATTAGGAGTGAATGGACGGTATACAGCATGGTACACGGAAACCTGAAGAATATTACGAACAATCGCCTCGAATCGATTAACAATAAAATTAAACAGGTCGTTCCTAAAAATAGTACGCTGGTATCGTTCATCGAATATTTCTTCGAATGGCTGAACTCCCATAAGTTCGAGAGGGACCATAAAGCGACGCAGCACGTACTAAAAAGGCCAGTTCTGTATCATCCCACAGGTAGTGCAGAGTCTCAGTATCTCGTACACCTTACGGGTCATGCGTATCGCTACGTCTTAAGTGAGATAAACAAATCGTCGATCATAAAAGCCGATAGTATCGCTAAAAACGACGATACCGGCGAATATTCGATTCCTTTCAAGGGGACGATCATCGCAGCAACTTCCAGAAGTTGTCAGTGTGGGGACTGGACATCAATGATGCTGCCGTGTCAACACATCTTCGCGGTTCGCAAGCTCGAAGATCTATCGTTATTTGACGAAGACTTGTGCGATACGAGGTGGACCCGAGAATATTATCTCGGAAAACAAAGGACCTTCCGATCCCAAGACAACGTTCAGTCATCAATTGGAAAGGCTTCTGCTCCCGTGGTAGCCACGACGAAGAAACTGAGATCCTTATCACTGACTGAAAAAAGAAAACGAGCACAGGCAATAACGTCGTCTCTTGTTACTTTAACAAGTCTTGCTTCTCGAGATTTATTTCTCTGCAAATTGAACGCACTGAAAACTATCGAACGATTTTGGAGAGAAGGTCACGAGGTCTCGATCGAACGAATCGAAATGTCTTCGTCGAGATCAACGCCCGCCCAGTTCACTGCATCGGAGGGAAGTGCGTCTGAAGATGATGTCACGTCGGAAGCTTCTTCTGATGTAGATCTTCCGTCAGATCAGACATCCGAGGACAACATTCGAAGAAATTGCCGATATCAAGATACTGATTCCGGCGCCGGCTCTTCGAAATTAGTTGCGGAAGCTCTTCCGGGATCGTCTAAAGAGGTCTTCCAATCTCAGACGCCTGACTCAGGAATTGATGCTGGAGTTCTCCCAGCAATAGCAGAAGAAGATTTCGTCATCGACGAATCAAGTTTGACGGAGATGGATAGCGCGGTGCTTGAGAAAATATTCGATATCGACACTTCTTTTGACTTAGAACAGTACTTGGAAGTAACCAACAGCTCATGTCCTGATGTTCAAAATAAACTAGTCGCGATCGTGGAGGGTTGCGACTCTCGTGCGAATCCAGAGGGACTCGACGAAGCTGCAGCCGGGCTCAGTACTGCAGAACAGAATGGCAACGATGCGTGTTCGACTGCTAACAGCACGGCCGTGTATAAAACATCTCACGCACCTCATAATGATCCCGATTCTATCGACGTTAGGCCACCCATTGGTTCCGAGGACGTTCTTGAGGGAAATATCGATTGTCGTCAGGAAATCCAATTAAAAGAAATCGTTATGCCGGCATCGATTCGTGTCAGAGGACGTCCGACAGGCGCGACCTTAACGGCGATCGGAATTAAACCGAAGAAGCGAACTTCTCAAAAGAATCGTCCTGTCCCATTCAAAGAGCGATCTGAAAAAGAACGGGCTAAGATCATGTTGGGATGGTGTGTATCGGAGCACGTCATACCCGACGTCTTGCTTGGCAAGTACTTGGTCAACGAACGTGACGTAGAAATGAGGCCGGAAGACATTGATAACGCCATTCTCGCCGAAAACGTGGACTTAAGTATATTACACAATTATGTTGACGACGACGCATTAGACGCTATAATCAGCACGCTTGAAATAAAACGTAAGACCGCAGTTCGGAAGTGTTCCGTTTGTTCGAAGGAGTGTACAGATTTCGATACGATCGAATGCGAAGCGTGTTTGGCGGGGTTCCACCTCAAATGCGTGGGAGGAAAACGCGCCTCAAAAAAAACGTACTGGTTTTGCGCTACGTGTACCGACTCAGCAGCGTAAAGAAAACCTTAGCGCAGGTAAAGCGCAGCGCCAGAGCTTTTATTATTCTTAGTCTTAGTCATTAGCGGTGCAATGTATGACTGTTAAAAATAACCATTACGAAATATAAATATTTATTCCGTGCAATTAATTAATTTCGTACGACGATTGCTTACATCCTTTCGCTCATCTTTTGCTATTAAAAAATTTCACTTATCATTTTTAAAGTTTCCTGTACCTTTCACTAATTTATTTGAAAATATTATAAAAAGTTAATTGTTTGATTTGATGTAAAAAAAATTGGTCCAATATTCACTAAATACAAAAAAAAAAAAAAAATCCTCGTTGGTTAAAACGTCTGCGGTTAAAGATTGAGATTCATCAACATAATGAACTTAAAAAAAAATTGTTTTTTTTTGTATTTAGTGAACATTAGAGCAATTTTTTTTTACATTAAATCAAACAATTTAATTTTTATATCTTCAAATAAATCTGGAGAAAGTATTACAGGCACATTTAAAAAATGATAAGTGAACATTTCTGTGTACATATTTTATTTTTTTGAAAAATAAATTGGGTAATGATACTAATTTTGCGTGACGATAGGGGGAAGATGGGAGTCTGGCAAGGCTATTATAATTGGTACGCAAGAGTAACGCAGATATTTATGCAGTTTTTTTAAAACGCGTAAACTAATACAAAGATGCGGTAGAATTTCGACGTCAAATACTAAAAAAAAAATGATGTTTAATCGATTAGCGTTACTGTAATAAAAACATAAAAGTGACGCAAAGTTTGCGTGACGATAGAGAAAATGCAAGAAGTCACGTGAGCTTTGCGTTACCCTAATTCCAACGCAAGAGTAACGCACATATTTATATTTTTCTCAAAAAATGTCGGGGACCTGAACAAAATCAGCGTCACTTTTACAAAAAACGCAAAGTGACGCAAAGTTTACGTGACTATAGGCGAAATGCGGGAGTCACGTGAGCTTTGCGTTACTTTAATTCTGACGCAAGAGTAACGTTTGCGTTACTGTAGACACGGCGCCAAAATTAAGCAGCCAGAATTTATGGTACTTTGAGTTTCTTGAAAAATTACTAAAAACGGTATATTTTGAATAAACATAGAGATATGATTGAACTTAAATGTTAGTTCATTCGGCATGGGATGAACTAACATTGTCCAATGTTTGGTATTAAATTTGCCGAAAATAGATCTAACCGTTTAAATTTTCTGTTTTCAACATTTTGTAATTTTTCTAAAAGTTGTATTTTTTTACCGACACAAGTTTAAGGATCAAATGTCGACCTAGGAGTAAACTAATTTGGAGATTCGTAATCAATGGGGAAAAAATATATTAGACATGGCTCCAAAGCGATTAATTACGCAAGTTTCAATTAGCAATTTTCTACAATAAATTTTGCCATTAATTTTGACTGTTTCAATTGTATGAGATGTACAAATTTTATGTTATGAAAAAAAGGTGCAAAGTAATATGCACATGACTTCCTCATTTGTTACAGTTGTACACACAGCTTCCTCTACGAAGAGGCCAAAATCTATAGACAAACGTTTTTTATCGAGAAAGCTCTGCGCAAAATAGTAATAAATCGGTAAGCCATGTGCAAAATTATTTTACACTTTTTTTTAAAGAAGTTTGGAACAAATTGTTTTTTTTTTCAAAATGTATGTGTAGCATTTTTTTTGTATTTTTTTTATACGACTGCATTGCCACAATCGGCTTGAGCATTTGGAGCAACATACCTTGAACAACAGCGGCCAGTCCTTGCAGTCAAGCTTGACAACCTCGTCGGATGGCTCCATTTGGCACTTCATCGCCGTCTGGATCTCCCCGAGGGTTTTCTTCTTGCTCTTCTTCGTTTTCTCTGCAACAAAGGTAAATCAATTATCGCAGCGTCCCCAAAACTCCGAATCCACATAACCTTGACTCAAAAATCTACGGAGTTTGCTACGAAAGTAAATTTCCAATAAAGTAAGGGAGAAACATCAGCGATCGAGAAATAATCGATCATGTACAATAATCACATCGTATTCCATCGGGAAAGTATTATCGGAATATAGGTGGAACACGTGTTTACAGCACAAACGCTAACCCGAAACAATGACATAAAATCCTCGTCACCGAAGCCAAGTGAGTAAACGATTGTCGAGACTTTTAAGCGAAATATTCCGGGGATAGTTCGGGATCAATTGTTTTAGTATATTATTGGTTTTATTACCGATTTCTGCCATTATGATACTTTTATAAACACGTGTAAAAAAGCAATGGCGAACTCAACGCGGCGCCATACAGTGCCGAACAGTGATATATCCGGAACTATGAAAATTTGTATAGTTCGATAACATGTGTCTCGCTACATCGCTTGGGCTCTCCAGCGCCACCGGAAGTGAACGATTCGACGAGAGTACTGCGAACTTGTATTAGAGATTTCGAGATTTTCAAACTACGATTCATGCGACTCGCAGTGTAGATTTTTCGGATTTTTCATTAATAAAACAATAAATGGATAATAATGATACAGCAATATATTGTTTCTCTCATTGACTCAATTACTTCGCTGTTTTTGAAGTCGGAAATGCCGGGGGTTTCTGGAATGCATGAGGCGTTCATTTCTAGATAAATTCCACCTGTTTCATTCTCGCTCCGCCCATTCCCCTTCTATTCGACTTTTTTGCTACATATACAACGGTGAATACGCCGACGAGCCGGCAGGCAGAATCTCACGCATAACCCGGCACTACGTCGTTAACAAGTGACGTTCGTGCTCCTTTTACAAATAGAAGTTACACCGAATTACAAAGAAAATTCAGAGTGACAGTGCGGAAGAATATAACTTAATAAAAAAAATTTCAACGATGGTGACCGGAAGGGCTTTGCATTTTGTATTCAAAATTCCCGATCGCAAATTGACAGCGAAATTCTATCGGGAAATTCTTGGGATGAAGGTCGGAGGAAAAATCTGTGCTAAGTTACTCATACAGGCTCGCGATAGCGCGCATGCACATAGCTTGTGAGCCTTGAAAAGCGAATGGAACTTAGCAATTACTGATAATCTATTGCGTTCCTAATTGCAGGTGCTGAGGCACGAGGAGTTCGCGGACGGATGCGACGCCGCCTGTAACGGGTTGGTCGATTCTTATCCGGCTCTCACGATTATCTAATTTATCTGTTGATTACGATTGCAAAATTTATTATTTTCAGACCTTATGCCAATCGCTGGAGTAAAACTATGATAGGGTATGGCCCGGAAGATACGCATTTCGTTATTGAGCTGACATATAACTACGGCATCTCGCAATATGAGCTCGGAAATGATTTCCGAGGTATCACTATCAAATCCAAGGAGGTCATCGAGAGAGCCCGCAAGAATAACTGGCCTGTGACAGAGGAAAATGGGCTTTCAGTACTCAAAGCGCCAGGCGGTTACAAGTATTACATTATCAACGAGCCTCAGCCATCTGGCCAAGGTCATTTATAATTTCGTCACATATTTTCAATGACCTTCGTGCGTAACATATTATTTTTAGAAATTTTTTTTATATGGGACATTCTATGTGAAGTCGAATGGCTCAAAGCTCTGACCCTCTTAGATCAAAGTGAGAGTTTGTAATGTTGTAGTATTATAAAGTATGAGTACCTGGAATTTTTTTCAGATTTTTATCAGCTCTCGTTTTCAAGTTAGCAGACAGGCGTGATTATTTTTTGGATTATCATATCTCAGAACCTTTTTGTTGTCCATAAAGTCTACACGAAAGATGCTGTTTTTGATGATCTATCTTCATACATTTTCTCAACATTTTCCAAGTCTGAGAAATGTAAGAAAAAAAAGGAAAATTCCTATTTGTAAAAATGTTTCAGCAAGAATGACTATGCATTTTTGTTTAAAATTTCACGGAATGTTCTTTTATTAGTGTGTAACA
Organism: Stenichneumon culpator; assembly: GCA_964017025.1. Classification (NCBI taxonomy): domain Eukaryota; kingdom Metazoa; phylum Arthropoda; class Insecta; order Hymenoptera; family Ichneumonidae; genus Stenichneumon; species Stenichneumon culpator. Next base: position 8,598,928 of record OZ024779.1, on the reverse strand, counting down.
AAACGTGTACATTTAAAAATCGGTTACGATTGCGTTTGATTTCCGCAGGTGTGTAACAATTTTTTCTATGGGATATATACCTATATCATATAAGAAAAATGGTTAGACACCTGTGGAAATGGAACGCAATCCCAACCCATTGTGAAATTTACACATGCTGTTACACATTAATAAAAGAAAATTTCGTAAAATTTTCAGCAAAATGCACCGTCATACTTGCTGAAAATATTTAAAAAATGAAAGTGTTATTTTAGTTTCTAGTTCTTGGCAAATTTTGAAAAAATTTACAAAGATTATTCATAAAAAATAGCATCTTTTTTGTACGACCAAAAGTTTCTGAGATATAATAATTTCTAATATTAACACGCCTATCTACTAGCTTGAAAACGAAAGCGAATAAAAATCGGAAAAAAATTACAGGTACTCAGACTATATAATACTACACATCACGAACTTTCAGCTTGATCAAAGAAGGTCAAGGTTTTGGGCCGTCCGACTTGATGCGGAATGCCCCATATAGATATATGAAGGAGGAAATTTCTCAATAGTTTCGTCTCACTTGCAAGGCAAGAACTCCGGAATTACCTTTATTGTTTTCTATGTCTAGATGGATTTGGAGCATAAAATGTTCGATTTTTTATTTATCAATGTTAGTCGCGCCAATTTCACTATTAAAAACAAGTCGAGACTTTTGAATTAGTAACTTTTGCAGATCCCGTCGAAAAAGTAACTCTGGCAAGCTCGAATCTTCAGAAGAGTATTGGCTACTGGAAGGACGTGTTGCAGATGAAAGTGTACGAGGAGAAAGAGCGCAGCGTTCTTCTCGGTTACGGGGACAATCAAGCCAAACTTGAATTGGAAGACATCGGTAATGTTTCATCGCATATCCGCATGTTCGGAGCTATCTGTCCGGCTTCATTTGTTGCATAAAAGATAACGGATTTTATCTCGAGAAAAAAAGCTCGATTAACGCGACTGAGATTCGTTCTTGGCTGTAGGTACGAAAATAAATCGCGCGAAAGCGTACGGGCGTATAGCATTCGCCGTTCCTCATGCCGAGCAGCCGGACATCAAGAAAAAAATTACTGATACGGGAAATACTATTCTCACCGATCTCATTACTCTTGATACGCCGGGAAAGGCGTCGGTTCAAGTGATCATTCTTGCCGATCCCGTGAGCATTTGACACCGTATACATAGAATTAATAGAAACACAGAATACAATTTATAATGTTTGCATTATTTAGGACGGACACGAGATCTGTTTTGTTGACGAGGAAGGATTCCGTCAGCTGTCCGTTCCGGATTATCCGAGCGAAGCGATCCTGGACAAGTTCATCGCCAAGGAAACCTCGGCCACACTTACTCCGAATGATTGAGTAAAAAAAAAAAAAAAAAAACGCTAAACGTATCTACATACTTATTGGACCATTGCTGAAAGCGCTTTTTTCCCCAAAAAAACCTGAAGGTGACGGATTTTTATTTAATTTCATAGATGGATGTACATAATTGGAGAGTACATATATGAAAATAAAGTGTTATAGTTTGTTGTACTGTTGTGACGATTTATTTCTCATCAAGACAGGCATACGTTCCGGTTTTTTTTTATTCCGGATTTCTCCATTGCATCTCCATCGAAAACATACGATCAATTATTGCGAATATTGAATCTGACCTCGGCAAATTGCCTCGTTTGTAATAATAATACATATCGGTGTCGCCTCAATTCTTTGAATCGATGGGTCATATTACCGAACTTAAAGACAAATAATTCTGAGAAACCACGCAAGTTTGCCGATTACATAATCAGCTAATAAATAATAATGTGTCAGTTTGCCAGCGTTGGCATTGACGAACATGGGCAAGAGCGTGAACGTTTTGGGAAAAACGTGCGTAGAACCCGGTTGACGATGATAACATATCAGCGGAGTAAAATATTGAGAAGAAACTATAGCTAAAGCGTATAGAGAAAGGAGGTTTCGGCGAAGTGAGATACGGGGAGATCCAACAAGTCATTCAACCCGATCAGTATATTTAGGACATCCGGACTGTGCGGACCATCAGTTTCATTCGCTCTTTGCTGAGTTCACTATTGTGATGAGACTTCATAACGATGGTTTCGTCCCCAAAAGTAAAAGCTTGCTGTGTGCACTACTGCTGTTAATTGTTATAGTGCTTATCCAAACCGGTACGTTTCTTCTCCATCTCGTTGAAATTAAATTGTGAATTGATTATTCAAAGAGTGGAAGGTATCACAAAGTATATTTGCGATGCATATTCCTTGTGAAGTATAAGAAATATATTTGATTCATATATTATTCTATGCTGCCGAAAAAGTAATATCACTACAGGATTGGCATTGATAATCTTTTTTTCGTACAGATTCCATCGAGGCTAAAGGAGGCTTTGGGAGGGGATCAATAGCTCGATCATCATCAAGGTCTAGTAGTCATGGATCTGCCAGAGGGGGGCAGAGCAAAGCGGGGTGGTTCAGCTCTGGAGTGGGCTATAGTGGCCACAGTTCGCATCCTAGATCTAGATCTATTGGCTCACCGAGAACTTATTCATCTCTTTCCTTAATTGCCGCAGGCGTTGTCACTACGGGTATGTATTATATTTCACATTAATTGTCCTAGATTAATCATACCGGACCTCATCATTGCAACGTAATGTTGTGCAATTTATTTCACGATACCCGTCGTTTAAATTGCGGTGAAAAAGAAAAAATGCTTCACCAGTTCCTGTGAAACTCTTTTATCAAATATTTACTTTATCTAGTCATCGAGTCAATTTATTTTATATAATTAACGATGTATAACTCTAAATTATTTTTTAGTTTTCCTCGACGCTGGAAGGAGATCAAGCTATGGGCCTTCCGATGTTATTATATGAAGACCGAATACGTCTCCGCTAGTCGGCAGCATTCGACTTGACGTGTCATTGAACAACATTCAGCGCATACACAAGAATGAGTTAGTTTACACGTGCCATATTGCGGAAGAAACAATTTCTTATTATGATATTAATAAACTATTGGGCAAAGTTTTCTGCAATCGTCATGAGTGTGATGGTCCGTTAAATTGAACGCTTAAATGTACATATTTGAGATTTCGTACGAGAACAAATGAGGATTAAAGTTTATCATTCTATTATTATTATTCAATTTGTTTATAGTAGACCACGAATATTATCCGAACTCGTCGGGACAGGACCCAGTTCGGATAATCGAAACGCACATTTTTTTACGGCATTGTAAGACGTATATAAATAAGACATGTACAAATAAAATAAGAGTATATAATATATATTAAACTAAAAAACATATTGTAACGGAATCAGTTTATTTAATGACTCGTTTATCGATCGTTACAACTGATTCCGTTACAATATTTTTAACATATTTCCAACATCTAAGTCTTATTTCAAGGATTCTATGATATAAAGTCGTGCATTTGTAATTGCCGATCGCTGGCTACGCGCTTTTGAGCAGCGAAATCTCGAAGCCGCTTTAGTGTGAACTACGTATGCAAGGCGATTCAAATGATTTGGTATTGAAACGAGTCTCTGATGCGTGCTGTCCGACTCTGCTGGGGTACGTGAATTCATCACGCTCGGACACGGGTGCAACGCTTTCCGCGGCGAGCAACAATGTGTTCTGTTTCGCGTTAAAGCTGCTCGCACATAAAACTACATACGGAACACAGACGGGCCATGCCTTAATCCACACACAGCCGTAATTAGTTGATGCTCGCGTATTGGTGTCCGATCTGGTCCGATCGACTCGTCTGTGTGACGCAAAAACGGCAAAGGTTGATTTATATGCGAGCACCTTGACCGTTCCGATAACAGAGCCTTCCGATGAACGGACCATGATTCGGATTATTGAGGGTTCGGATGATCGAGGTTCTATTGTACATGATGTATAGTGATTTCTTGTTTGCGAGCCGGATTTTCCGCCCAAACCAAAAAAATCTGTACGTCCAATTAGAACTCTCATGGTTATGTGGAAACATCGCGTGTATGTGTATTATGAGTTCGATTTGTATCTTCACGAGGGCTCATATTGTGAAAACTCACGAGAGCTCGTCGCTTCGCTCGTAAGGAAGGCTCCTGTAAACTCGTATCTCGACAGGGACCCTTCTTACCAGAACTCACGAGAGCTGTCTTCTTTTAGCAGTACTTACGATCTGCGATCTACAACACTTGTACACCGCAGAGAAACTCGCCTATCGCTTCGCTGAATCACCTGCATAACGCTCCACGGCGAAATTTGACTATACCTTGGGCATGATGACATGATTTTTTCGATCGGTTTTTCGTCTCATCTGTTCGTCGATTACTCCGTTAACCGATACCTCGTGCATGACGTCAGATTGTTCGGTTTTTCATCCCATCTTTTCTGAGATTATTCTAATGATTAAATTCGCCTATATCTCGAGCATGACGTCAGACCGTTCGGTATACATTCAGCTTTGCGCATACGACTCTACTGAGAAACTTGTGTATACGTCATGTATGACGTCAGGCCATTCGCTTTGTCTTCCCATCAGTTCTGAGATTACCGTATGAAATTGGGGGGGGGGGGGGGGGCAAGCTAAGATGTTTACCGGACTTTCACACTCCGGAAGGTTAAATTGCCGGCCGCTGTGACACTGTTCTTCGCCCTATCTTGTCTGAGGTACCGAGGAATAGTTCTATACCTCGTGTATAACGTCAGAACGTTCGGTTTTTCGTCCCCATCTGTTCTAAGATTACTCTACTGATTACTCTACTGCCAAACCGTTCGATTTTCTGTCCTATCGTTTCTGCGATAAATCTACAAAAAGTTCGTCCATAATATATTCAATTTCATGAACAATTGTGATGAAAAATGAACGTACGATATATTTAAAAGTTTAGAAATACTTTACTTTTAATAATTTACTTTAATTTCACTGTAAAAGTCCATCAATTTTTCGTCACAATTGTACAATAAATTTAATGTACAGAACAAACCAGCTTTCGCATAAAAACTTCCAGTCGCTCGCATTAAATTCGCAATTTTTTATAACATTGTAGTTTGACGGGTGGCGTTGAGAGTGGTAGTCTCGGGATGGATCGAATTTATCAACCGAAAATATGCTACGCCAAATCGAAGAAGGGCGATCAGGTTACGATGCACTACGCCGGGACCCTCGTCGCCCATATCATAGCAGGTTCGAGTCAAGGCCAGTGCGTCCAACGAAAAGTCCGTAAGAATTTATATCACGCCGGTGCTACGAACTTTAACGACGCTTGCGTTATCAGTTACATAATTTATTTCTTCGTCGTATACAAACAAATTTTTTTTTGTATCTTTATTTCGTTATGATTATTTATTTTCGACAGCGAATCGATTACTGCCACGAGACGGAGATATGGCATTAGTATGTAATAATTCTTTTCCGGGTTCGCGGTCGCCACGAGTTTTCATCGCTCACGACTTGAACCGATCCGGTTTGGGGCCCGAAGGTGTGTAATCCCCCCCCCCCCGTCCCCATCGGCGTTTCCTTCGGCTCCAAAAACCCGTTTGGCAGTGTCTTCTTTTAGCCACTGCCAAACGGCAGATTTTTCGCAGATATAAAGCGATACTCCCTTCGGAGCATCGGCGGGCCGCGCGGTTTTACACTGAATAAAAAATATCAACGAAGTAAAATTTGCTTGCGGACTGCCAAGGAAAAAAAATGATTATTTCAGTTCTACTTTTAATTCTTACAATTCCATGCGGCATTATCACGATAACATGTCACCTTGACAGTCTTGCCGTTGTTGTTTCAATTTTTCATTTAAAAATTGTTTAAAAATTTCCTTTGCAGCCCGCAAGCGAATTATTTTTTCAGTGTTTTCTGTAGCCGATCCGATTCCACTTCAGAACAATACTGAAGACTCGGATAAATTATAGAAAAGTAGAAAGAAGAACGGAGCGTCATCAGAAGCGCCGCCGCGCGTACCGGCATCGTGATTACCGAGCTACTTATACGTAGGGAAATCCCTACCGGGTAACCGGTGCTCGTCAACGCCACTTTTTTTATTTTCCTTCAAACGCCGACTCTCCCGCCACGATTCGACCGCGCAACTGATCGCTGAGAGCCTCGTTCACCCTACGAGCTTTTTTATGGTCGATGTTCCTCACCTCCCTTCCGAGTCCCTCCATTTTTTCTCACCTACGCGATTGACAGAATTTCTGTGCAAAGAAAGAAGGAAACAATAGAGTAAGAAAAATAAAAATTATGCCGCGATTTTGGACCGAAGGAGCGGGACTAATTTAGAATATCCACACTGTGAGGACATCAGTTTAATTCGCTCTACGCTGAGTACACTATTATAATGTTCCACCATGATGGTTTCGTCCACGAAAATAAAAGCCTGTTGCACTACTGATGTTAATTGTTATAGTGCTTATCCAAACTCGTACGTTTCTTCACCATGTCCTTGAAATTCAATTGTAAGACGATTATTTAAAGCGTGAACAGTATCACAAGGTATATTTATGGTTCATATATTATTCTGTGCTGCTGAAAGAGTAATATCATCACAGAATTAATCTTGTTTCCGCATAGCTTCCACCGAGGCCAAAAGGGGCAAAGGGGTGAGAAAAAGCACGTTAGGAAGCGACGTTCTAATTCTTTGAGTCGGTAGGTCATAATACTGCAACTGCGAGGCAAATAATTCTGAGAAATACCAAGCGAGTTTGCTGATTATATAATCAGCTAATTAAATACTAATGTGTTGGTTTGTCAGAATTGGCATTGGCGAACATTGCAAAAGAGCGTGAACGTTTTGGGAACCACGTCCGTAAAACCCGGGTGATAATGATAACATGTCAGTGGAGTGAAATATCGAATAGAAACTGTCGAGTGGCTAAATCGCATAGTAGTGGTGTCAAATACACATTCATCGAGCACGTAAATTCTGGGCAAGTGACACAACAATGAAGATACGGAGACATCGAAGAATACTCCAACCCGGTCAGTATATTTACCAGATCCAGACTGTGAGGACATCAGTTTAATTCACTCTTTGCTGAGTACACTATAGTAAGGCTCCATAACGATGGTTTCGTCCACGAAAATAAAAGCCTATGCACTGCTGCTGTTAATTGTTATGGTGCTTATTCAAACCGGTACGATTCTTCTCCATGTCGTTGAAATTAAATTGTGAAATGATTATTTAAAGAGTGGAATGTATCACAAAGTATATTTGTGATTCATATATTATTCAATGCTGCCGAAAGAGTAAAATTAAAATAGGATTGGAATTGATCATCTTTTTTCCGTACAGATTTCATCGAGGCTAAAGGCAGAGGAATAAGAATATCGAAAAGACGGTGGTGGTCAAGGTCGAGACGTCGTGGGCATGGCGTGGCGTTTGGTCATTCGGGTCGTTCCACCGGCTCAACGAGTACTTATTCATCTTTTCTCTTGATCACCACAGGACTTCTCACTACGGGTAAGTCTTATATTTAAAATTAATTGTTCTATTAATCGTACCGGAACTCTTCATCGTAACGTAATGCTGTGTAATTCAATTTTATGCCACCAGTTATTCGTTTACATTGGGTATTCTCTTAAAAAGATTTTTAAAAAATCTTCCCCAATTACTATGACCTTCTTTCATGAAATTTTTACTTATTTTATCTAGTCATCGAGTCAATTTATTTTATATAATCGACGAAATATAATTCTGTTATGTATTTTTTAGTTTTCCGCGACGCTCTTCATTGTAACGTCATGTTGTGTAATTTGATGATACCAGTCGTTTAAATTATGTATTCTCTTAAAAAGAAAAACAAATACGGCCTCCACCAATTCCTATGAACTTTTTTCATCAAATCTTTACTTATCTTATGTAGTCATCGAATCAATTTATTTTACATAATCAACGTGGTATAACTTTGTCATTTATTTTTTAGTTTTCCTCGACGCTGGGAGGAGATCAAGCTACGGAGCTTCCGATGAGATATGAAGACCGAATGATGTACAAAATCGTAGTGAAAACTAATCCGTCTCCACTAGTCCGTAGCGTTCGACTCATTGTGTCTTCGAACAACATTCGTCGCATACGCAAGACTGAGTTGGTTTACGTGCCATATTGCTGAAAGAAATAATGACTTGTCATAATATTAATAAACTATTGGACAATGGGTAATTGTCCGCAATGGTCCTACATGTGAAAATCCGTTAAATTGGACACTCGCATGTATATATTAAACATTTAGTACGAGGATGAATTAGCATTACAGTTTATCATATTATTATGATGGAATTTTTATGATGGAATTTGTTTACATAATGTATGACGATTTCTCGTTTGCCCGCCGGGCTTTACCCTCAAACGTTAAAAAAAATCCGATAGTTAATGCGGATAGTGTATTTTACGTGTCGCCAAATCCTCCATTTGGATTCCTTTAGGGTGTAATGCTTGACCCTCGTAAGGGCATCGTTTGTTGAAAAAAAAAAAAAAAATTAACGAAACTCGAAAGACTATAATATATAATAAAGGCTATAATATAACTATGCATATCGCAATCGATTAATATAATTGAATAAATATTATTTATTTATTTATTTATCGTTCGATCGTCGGTTTTCCCCGTGCGATTATTCGCAGTAAACATGCGTCGGTTAACATGTGAATATAATAATTGACGTCGTAGTGGACGAATGTTCGGTGTCGACTGTGATTCTCCGTTTAATACATTGATAACGCGTATTACGCTGTATGCTTCGGTGAATCGGTTACACAGTGTGATAACATTAAACACCGAGGGGTCATGCCGAAGATCTCTCGGTGTTGAAGCGATTCTATTCATTGATCAAGTATATGAACGCGCGGGTTTCGGGAAAAAAAAACGTGTTAACTGCCGAGAAATGATAACGACACATCGACGGGTTTGCATAAGTGTGAAATAATATCGGATGTATACAACCAGAGAAGGAATTGATATATAATTAACGAGTGGCTGGAAAGTCGCCAGTTCGAATCTCATCGTGTTACGCGGCAGTGCTGCGATATAACGCACCATACGATGTTTTCTTCGAGAAGAACGAAGTATTGCGCTTCACTGCTGATCATTGTTGCAGTGCTTATAAACGCTGGTATGTGAATAATCATTAATTAATCGTTTTTAATGTTTAGTTATCCAAGTGATGGTTTAGCCATTTTTTATATTTAACTACGCAAGTGTTTTCCGTTAAACTAGATCTTTGATATGGTTTCCTGATCTATCTGTATTGTGACTGCAATAACGTCAGTCAAAGTGTCGTTGATAGATTGTCCTTTCAGAGAATAATTTAGGCTGAGCACTAGATGAAAAAAAAACTCTCCGTCAAAGTTAAGACAGATTTCATCGGATTCGTTTTTGGAGCACAAAAATTCGTACCACTTTATCTATACAGTCTGTTTGAACGTGTCTTTCAACTATTCGCACGTTAATTCTTTCGTGTCCAGAACTTATAATTGGACGATATATTCTACTACAGTCGCTCGACATCGTTTCGTGATAGACAGATATATCTTTGCCAAGGCTGCAGTCAGAGTCATTGGGTCAACGTGTCGTCATTTCCGGGTGATCTATTGATTTGTTGATGAAACCTCTTGTCTCGTAGAATATCGATGATATCTTTCTTCTATATAATATCGCTACTTTTTTTCGGATTCAACGGGGATTTATGGAAGTATGAGTAATCGATTCTTTTTTGTTTTTAGTTTCTCTTGAGGCGCGAAGATCATCGGGCGGTTACAGATCCAGCGGCAGATCCAGCGGCGGTAGTTCAAGCAGTGGACGATACGGCGGCGGACGACACGGCGGTGGAATATCGAAACCCAAACCGTCTCCAATTTATCATCCATCGAGGCCGCATCCACCCTCCGTTCCACACACTGTGCCCCACACTGTGCCTCACACTCCTCATACTCCAGGTAAATAAAAATTAAACCAAAAGGCTATGGAGGCTCTCTAGGATGCTTTAAAAGGGCGACATGTCGAAGAGTGCAAAATTACCATTAAACGCAGTCTATCGTGAGAGTCATTTGATATTCTATGTGTACCGTGCAGGGCATGAACGATACCAAAAATGTCACTTAATTCTTAATACTCATTATATTTTCTTAAATCCTACAGACTATATTTTATCTTTTTGTAAAAGAGTTTTCTCCCGTTAATAAATAAAGAAAGAAAGAAAGAAATAAATATTTTTTTATCTTAATGGAAGACAATCATTGTTTTACATTTGGTTTCGCCTTTGTTGTACAGGCGCTACTAACGGAAAGGACGCCAGTAACATACTTATACACTCCGAGGGAGGTGGAAGACCTCGACCAGGCAAGTGAAAATCCTACGAAAAAAACTTACCTCTTATCCTATAGCTCATCAGTAATTGACAAATTTCTACTCTGCAGGCAATACGGCGAACGATCATAAGCAGCAATCCTCTCCTCATCAGCCGTCCGCCCCCGTACATGATTCGGCAACCAGAGTCACTGTAGGAGGCAGTCAGAATCAACGTAAGTTGTAGCAAAGTCACTTGCATGATGTTCTACGTAATCCTAAAAAAAATATGAAAGTATCAAGAGGAAGATACATTTTTTATTACCTTCGAAATTTTACTTTCAGCAAATACACACGGCACGACTACCGGAGGTGCTTATCCAACATGGGCAAATCCTTCGGCGAATCCTTCGGCAAATCCTCACGCGCCTTTCCCGAGCAATCCTCATGGTGTTCCACATCCAAGCGCGCCCTACAATCCCTCGAATCCGAACTCGGGAAAACCTGCAGGAACGATAACCTCGGCGCCTTATCCTCCGATTCATCCACCGGGCCCGATATCGCACCAGCAGATAAATCCGTCCCATCAGTCACCTCAGAACAACGGTGCGCCGCACGGAATGCCGATGCCTCATCAGCCTCCTTATCCGAATTCTCCTCACGGCGTGCCGCCCCCTTATCAGCCACCCCCGCCGTATCCGGGTGGTCATCCTCAAGGAATGCCGATGCCGAACGCGCCTCACATAGGTTTTGGAAACGGCGCTCACCCCGGTGGCTCGCACCAGCCCATAGGAAGTCCTCATCATTATCCACCCGTTGGTAACTCGCCTATGCAGCCTCACGGCGGTGGATACCCCCAGCCTACGGTGATCAACAATCACTATCACAGTCCCGCTCCACCGATCGGAAGTCCCCAGAATCCTGCGGGACATCCGATGTATGTGCATCAACCCGTCTATGGTGGAGCACCGGCGGGACAGCCCTTCGTCCCAGGACAGACGGTCGTCGTCCTGCCGAATCAACAGTCTCAAAGCAGCGGCCCTGGACTCGGTCAGATATTCAAGGAGGCTCTTGTCTTCTCCACCGTCAACGCCGGAGTCAACAGACTCATAAACGGAGCTCCTCATCATCATCACGACAGCTATCAGCCGCCTCCTTCCGCAGGGTCTGCAGGAACTTCTTCAACGTCGACGACCACGAATACCGTGATTCACAATCATTACGGAAGTCCGATTCCCGAAGCCAATGGAGCTCCTGTGCAGGGAATTCCGCAGCCGGGCCAGCCGGGTACATCGCCGGGAAGTCCACCGACTTTCCCAACGGGACAACCAATGGGAAGCACGAACGTTCCCGCAGGCAGCGGAGTAGTCAATCCACCTGCGGGTAATCCTGGTATTGGAACTCCGAGTTCTGGTATTCCTTCTCCCGGTGTCCAATATCCGAGTTCAGGAGCCACGGGGACGTGGAGTGCGCCGCAAGGTACTAATGTTCCGAATACCAACGCCAAGCAAACCGGAAGTCCTCAGCCAAACGCCGCGACCTCGAACGGGACCAGTGATCAGACTGCTCCAGCTGTGTATCCTGCACAAGAATTTCAATACTTTATATCCAATGATGAATTGGGAAATTTGACGGAGAAGTTGTTCGCGAAGGACGAGATGGATGCGAGCAAATATATTACGTTGAATCTACAGATGCGATCTTTAGATCCTAATGCCACCGATCAGGCCGATGGACCGTGAGTTATCGCATAACATTTATTTCTCACGTCGAAAGATTATTAAATTTCTGAATTACAATTTTTCTTTTTTTTTATGTGACAGACTTCTCTACGTGCGGCCGGACGCCTACAGCCTCCCGACGATCCAAGCGCTCCGAAATCTCTTCGACAACTACGAATACGATTCTGAGAAAAAAGAATTCGTAGATCTCGAGAAACGGAAAGAGGAGAACGTGATGCTGGACGTTTTTCTTAATACAGATATAATGACCACTGCGATGCAGTGGCTGGCAGAGAAGGGCTACATCGAGCCCGATGACTTCGAGTGGAAGGATACCCTTCGACATATCTGGATGAGCAAAGTGAACGGAGCCACGTCGGGTTTCGAGAGAATATTCCTCGCCGAAAGGTATCCCGGGCCGAGCATTCTTGGTGGACAGAATTGGGTCTATTTCGATCATCAAGAGACCCTTAAGCGCATCAACTACCTGAGCTACGTTGACAAAATTAATCTCGGCGATGTAAGATAAATTTTATAATATTTTTTTTGTTTACAAAAAAAAATCTACAATGCTATTTTGCGTTTGATCGTTAATTTGTCTAAGATGAATATTTAATCACAATCGTTTGCGATCAACTAAATACATTGTGCGTTCGCATTTCAGAAAGCCTCGCTGGTAAAGGTGAACTTCAAAATCGATGACGCTGTGAAACCCAACACGACGATGCTTGTGGGAACACCACCGGAGCTCGAAATGGCATTGTACACAATTTGCTACTACGCGAGACCGAACGACCTGTGTTCGGTTTCCCTTGGCGGTACGCGATTCAGCGTGTACACTCACGCTTTTCGCTACTTCGGAAAAGACCTCATAGACCTCGGTCTCATGTTTTTCTGATTAACTCTTAAAGTGCTTGAACAAATAAAAATGAATACTTCTTTTGTAAACTAACAACTAAATAACAGTAGTTTAATCGCAAAATAAGCAAAATGTACTGATAAGAAAAAGATTATCTAATAACATGATTATCATAAAAAAAAAAAAATCATAAAAGAAAATTATGTAAACTGCTGTGATAATAGGAAGACAATAGCTCCGTGTGAATAATAGAATCGGAAGTTTGGATAAATCGAGTCATCCATCGTTAGCTTTATTGCGCAACGAAAAAAAAAAACCGTAGAGTTAACGCAATGTTTCGTCGTCGAACGAAAGCTCTCCGAAGTTTCGTACCGTTCGTCCGTCGTACGGATGATACCTCGTTGCCCTGTTCAACGTATTGCCAGACCTCCTTCGAGAATTCCGTAACGACGCGAAGTTCAACTTCTCCTGAAACATCAAAATTGATATGGCTTATTGGATAATCTCGGGGCAAGACATCCGCGAATCTAACCCGTCATTCGTGTTACATGCACAATGTTTCCGGGATTTGAGTCGCAGGAAGGTAATTATTTATACGCTCATGAGCAATCATAGCACGCTGAAACTATGCACACCGTGACGACGGAGAATGACGATTGCGCCGTTTCCGAACCCCCTTAATTGCCTTTGGTCTATTGGATCGATAGGTAAAACGCGAAAAATTCGTGAGCGTGACGAGTTAGATATAATCGGATTGTCGAATAGCTCGCCGTCCGGGTACGAGCCGCGTGGGACGACCGGAACGGAATGGTCGCATGAATTATCCGATAAAATCGGAGCCAGTGAGTTATCGGGATGAGCTTTCGACACCGCACATGTTTCCGCTCGATGTGTCGTCAGGGTCTTGTAGCTTTGTCGCACTGAGATTCAGGTGTGCTCCACACACACGTATCATTCCAGAGAAATCCCCCACCACGTCGTAGAAGTAGGATCGGTGGAAAGAGAAAGCCTACGTGAGTCACTGGAAACCGTGGCAAGGATGAACGGTGCAAGCCACTGAGTAGCTCTTGGCTCACCAGTCAGTATTCGACCGTCAGCCGCGCTACAACAATCCAACAGAGTGTGCATTAAGTTTAAACGATACAATAACATCAGTGAGACGCGATGGAGTTTCGAAAAATCCTCGCTGGTCTGCTACTAGTGACTTTGATCGTTTCCTGTAAGAAATCATCAATATTAACATTTCTTCTTTACAAAGAGAAAAAAGAAATCTAACAACTCAAGTCTCTCACATTTTACACTTGAACTCCAAGGACTCTTTTTGCTATCCTTGAATCCAAATTTGGCTGAAGGCAAGGCGTTAGCACCGATTAAAAAAAAAACGCCTTTTCGTATCGCAAATAGAAACGTCGAAGGTTTCTCTTACTAGTCGTCTTTAGAATATTAATTTGCTTCCTGCACGTATTAACAGTGAATCGGGTTTGGAGATGCGCTTGACCAGTATGCAAATACATTATTCGAATATAGCGAAGATAAGTCATACTGCGTCTTGCAAGTTATCCGTGTCCATAACGCTCGGCGAGTAGTTGTACGAAGAATTGTTATTAGAGTAACCGAGCCGAACGGAGAGAGACGGATCGTTAAGTTAAATTGGACACCGTTTTACACGACTTAACCGAGAGCTCGTATTATTCACTTCTCGGCATCTAGCGCAATTTCAACTGCCTCGTGTACGTTGCTCCGCAGTATATCGCAAATATGAATCGAGGACCCTTCTAGAAATTTACACTATATCAAACCTCTATTCAATTATCGCGTAATCAAACGTTGTTACCGAATCTTCAACGTTTACGAAGAACACGGTGGATATGACAGCCCCAGCGAGAACTTCTCGCAACTCGGTCGACAAAGAAAAAGAGTCTTGGGCGAACATACGACTTTCACCAACTTTCACGATTTATTCTAGAAAATTTATTCTAGAATGTTTCGCGGACAGTAAACAATTAACGAACTGTGATTCGAATCGATTTTCTTATCGTTCTATGTTAATGATGGAACACAGGTATCGATGCTCGAAAGGTAAGCAGCGGCAGCAGAAGAAGCGGATCGAGCAGCGGTTCCCGTTATTCCTCGCGGACGCCGAAGCCTCAGCCGCAGCAGACACAAGGTACTGGAAAAAATATATAAAAATAAATAATTCTTCAGCTAAGCTATAAATCACGATCATCAAGCACGCGGAAGTAGATGTTTGACATACCGCCGAGTAAGATACGCCTTTAAGGTTGCGTTATTCGCGAGGCACTTGCGTTGCGCAGTATAGTTATATAGTTTTTCCTTTGGTACGAATTTGAAGTGAAGACACAAGCGCAGAAAGGACAGGAGTACAGAAACTGGGCTGCCAAGTTGACCGGTGCAGGCTCCGCACAGAGGCCCAAAGTAGGTGGAAATACCGGTCAGCAGAGTCGTCAAGGTGAGAATTATCGAAGTCGAGAAATCGGTGATAGGTAGTAGTTTCGATAGTTAAACGGTCTGCACTCGCCATCTTTCATGGATTATAACTTGCAAATTCTCGAAAAAGACGAATGAAATACAAAAATTATCATCTACATTATTTTGATTGCCAGGTGCGTCGGGAACGTCGGGCTCAAACCCCAGCAAGATCGGTTGGAACGTACCAGATAAATCGCCCGCCGGTGGAATAGGATCCAAGCCATCCGCGCCAGATCTAGCGACAAAAACTAGTGCGACTAACGTGCAATCAGGCTACAATCCTTCCGGTAAGAAAATGAAACGAACAAACAAAACAAAATCCCATTGAAACGCCTCAGGACGATCTCCGAAGCTTCATTCGTCAAGTCGTGACTGACAGTAAATTGTCGTCAATTGCAGGTGGTTACAATCGTCAGCCTGCGAGCAATCCGAACTACAATCCGTCGTCGGGTCAGGGCTATAATCCGTCATCAGGTCAAGGTTACAATCCCTCGGCGGGTCAAGGCTACCATCCCTCGTCGGGTCAAGGCTACAATCCCCCGGTGGGTCAGGGTTACAACCCATCTGTAGGAGGATATCATCCGTACGGTGCCCCACCGGCTTACAGTCCATCCCACGGATCCCACGGAGCTCCGCCGCCATACAGCGCTCATGGTTCTCCGGCTTACAATACGCACGCAGCTCCACCGCCTTACAGTCAGCCGTACAATCCTTACAACCCATCTTATGGACACTCGTACAGCTCCAATCCCGGAGCGGGTTACAATCCGCCCGTAGGTCACGTACCACAGACGATTCTGGTTCAACAGGCAGGCGGTGGCTCCAGCAGACCTGGAATCGGACAACTGGCCAAGGAAGCCTTCGTGTTCGCCGGCGTGAGCGCCGGAGTCAATGCCGCTGTTAACAGAATTATTCCAGGAGGAATTTACGGAAACAGCCACAGCCATAGCGGTGGCAGCGGCGCTGTCCCAGTGGCCGCTGGCCCTGTCGGTAACACCCAGATAACTTACAACAATTACTACAACAATGGAACTGCGGTCGATCCCAGTAATCCGGCTGCTGCTCCAGCGGCACCTGGAGCTGCGCCACCCGCTACTGCCGGAGCTCCAGCTCCTTCGGCTGCTCCGGGAACACCGGCGAATCCCAGCGAAACGCCGGCCAGCGCTCCGAATACCAATGCCTCGCCAGCTGCGGCCCCACCCGCGGCAAATGGAAGTCCTGCCGATGCTGCCGATGCTGTCGCTCAGAACAATCCTAGTCCCCTTGGATTTATCGTCACGAACGCGGACTTGAAGAAATTGTCTGTAGACCTGTCGAGCAAGGAGACGAATAATGCGTTCAAACACATCACCATGAAGCTTCAGGGACAGAAGATGGACGACACCGTGACCGATGACGCTCCCGAGCCGTAAGATTAACTGTTATTTTACGTGACACATTTTTCTCGATGGAACTTGTGGATTGCAATTACCGTGTATTCCTTAATTCACACATTTCGGTCACAGACTGCATTTGAAATATCCTTCAGAGAAAAATTTAAAAAATTCACTGCAGTCACTTCCGGTTCAAAACTCTCACTTTTAAACCATAAGTGACATCACTTCCGGTTTGAAATTCACTTTCAAACCATAAGTGGAATCACGTCCCTCTTCAAAATCTCAGGTTTTGACCGGAAGTGGCTTCACATGCAAAAGTATTACTTCCAGTAAAAATCTGGGATTTTGAATAGGGACGTGAACCGAAAGTGACGTTTTCCGCATGATGTGACTTCCGGTCGAAAACTGAGATTTTCAAACCGGAAGTCACGTTAAAGAGAAGTTTAGAAATTGGTCTCTGGAATGAATCCCGAATGCAGCCAATGCTCGAAATGTACAAATTAAGGAACACATGATTATACTTATTTTTAATCTTTTTTATAGACTTCTCGTCGTGAAGGACGAAGCTTACGAGCTTCCGACGATCAAAGCGGTACTGGCGCTGCACGATAACTACGAACTGGACGTAAAAACCAAGGAGATTGTTACGCCAGAAGAGCGCGAAGAGGAGGACGCGCTGCTGAAGGAATTTTTGAAGACCGACGTGCTGTCGACCGCAATGAAGTTCCTGGCTGACAAAGGATACATACCGAACGACGAATACGAGTACAAAGACGCCTTGAGACGCATATGGTTCTCGCAGTTCAAGAGGATCGACGGTGACGCCTCGAGTTCCGGATTTGAGACCGTTTTCCTCGCAGAACAAATCGAGAAGGAAATCATCGGACTTCACAACTGGATCTACTATGCGAAACAGGAGGCTGCGAAAAAATTGAATTATCTTGGATACATTAAACATGAACCGCTCGGAGACGTGAGTACACCAAAAATCAATCTTTTAAACGATTGCCTTTTTCTTTCATGACGATAATGAAACGATACAATTTTTCAGAGCGGAGAGATCGTGAAGTTGCGTTCGACCCTGAATGATCTCGTACAACCGGTCACTACGATATTCGTTGGAACATCACCGGAATTGGAGTTGGCACTGTACACAGTTTGCTTCTTCACTCGACCGAACAATCCGTGCCCCGTAACTGTCGGCGGTAAGGAGTTTGTGATAATAGCAAACAGAGTCAACTACTTCGGCAAGGACATCCTAGTATCGGCGTATCCGGAGATATAGACAATAATCTCAATATGAATAGATTCGCGTGACTCCGTAATGTCCGCGACCGACCAATCAACAGATTGTAATGAATTTTTGTTTGTTTTTCGTTTCCATTATTACTATGTTATTTCTCGTTTTCAGTCTACCGATATCGCATGACACTCAATCAATACTCGTATACAAATTAAAAAAACATGTGAGTTCAATTAGTACTCTCATGGTTTATTTGTAAATATCGTGTCTAAGGCAAAAGGCCCAGTTTCCGCCACTGACCCAGATACCGCCATCGAACGCAATTTATACTAATTATAAATGGTTTTCGTTTAATCCAAAAGAAATTGACGGCATGTTGAAGGGCGGTATTTACTCTCGATTAATGCCTCAATATGTATATTTATTATAAAATGTTCAATTTATCAAATGAAGGTGGCGGAAACTTGGCCGCTTACCTTATGTGTATTATCTGTTAAAGTCGTATCTTCACAGGAGCCCAAGTTATGAAAACTGACGAGAGCTCGTCGTTTCGCTCGTCAAAAGGGCCCCTGTGAACTCGTATCTTGATGGGAACCCATCGTACGAGAACTCGCGAGAGCTCGGCATTTCGATGCCCCGTCAACTCATACCGTCACGGGAGTCGTTCTTGCCAGACCTCACGGGAGCTGTCCTGTTTTGGCAGAAATTATGATCTGCGATCCACACCACAGAGAAAGTCGCGCCTATCCCCTAATTGAATTCGCTTTTTTGTCCCATCTGTTCTGCGATTACTCTACCCACATAGCACGGAAATATTTTTGAAAGGTTTCAATAATACTTTTCTGAAAGAGTGAAAATATTTTCTCAATATTGAAAAATATTTGTGAAACCTTTTTAAAACATTTTGAAGATATTTTTTTTTGTCCGCTCATAAATCCTACATTGAAATGTTTCAATAATGTTTCGCTGAATTTTATTATAAAACATTTCAGCGAAATCTGAAAGATGGCCCCACCAATCCGAATTACATATACCCACCCTCATAAACGCGAAAACATTCGTAGGAACGTTTCGGTGCAACATGAAATTAAAAATATTTCAAAATATTTTATCACCGGGTTTCAGACATATTTTAAATGTGTTGAAAGATTAAGCATGTTTATGACCGCTCGGATTTCTATCCCATCTGACAAATTCGAATATACCTCGTGCATGACGTCAGACCGTTCTGTTTTTCGTCCCAATTTTTCTGAGATTCTCACGATATGCAATTTTTTAAGGGGAGGGGATTGTTATACCATGACAATCGGTTGTATCCCAGGGGGAAAGCGTCCCCCGCCGTTCGTCCCTAAATTCGGTCGCCGAGATTCTGCGCACATCCGTCTGTTTTTTCTTTATTGTCGCGCCCGGTTAGCAAAATAACCTGGCACCTTTCATGCATTCGTCACAAAAAGTGCGATTGTCAAATTTTCGAGCGTACCTTGTTACCGTAATTTTATTCACGGAAACGAAGCATTCCCCATAGGGAAGCAAGAATATTTGTCATCATGTCGAGTGCGAGACTAACCTGAATCGCGAGTCTTTGGCAATTGCGCTTCAATGATGAAAGCTCCAGCAGTGGAATCATCGACGGTCGACCGTGAGCGCAACGATTTGGGGCCTCCGTTTCTTTCCAGCAGGAGACGAGTCTCTTGCATTGCTTCACAGTGAGAGGATCGCCGAATTTAATTGCACCTGAAAGTAAATCACGAATTTATGTTAGTACAATTATTTTCAGTGTAATTTTATCGTTTTAAAACTATATTGTCGGTTTCTTTTTTCATTTGATTTACCGTGACACGCCTCACTAGCTAAAGCATCGTGAATCGTCAACGGCAGAAACTTCGCGACGCCATTGCTGTTGAGACCATCCAGGACCTCTTGCAGCAATTTTCTTACGGCACCCTCCATCTCTGCATGGTCAGCGTGATATGATTTTTTCGAAAAACAAAGCGGCACGGTGAATATCAGCAAGGTTTCATTGTTGCGGAAAGCAACGTTCAGTCCATATCGAACTAGCAGACGCTGATTCGCGGAGATCAAATTGCAGTCGCTTGGAGGAAGATCCGATATTATTATCGGACGGTGCAGAGGGACGAAGTTGAATTGAAGATTCTTCTGATCTCTCCTGTAAGCTGTGGATTTTTTTACTGTATATAATTTCTGTGTAAAGGAGTTATTCCGTTAAATAAATTACAATTACAATAAGAACTAATAGTCGCGATTGCTGTAAATACAAGGTCGACGAAAAGTTACCTCTGAGGAGCTTTTCGTAACGCAGTCGTTCGTCCATTGCGTGTTGATCTATCATGACTAATAGCTTCTTGTCGTCTTGTTTTGTCAATCCAACAATGAACTCGCGATTCACTTGATTCAGTACCTCAAATTTGTCATCATTATTATTGCACGGGTGCAGTAAAAAAATAACTTCATATTTGTACCGCCTGTTTACCTTCATCGACCGCAATGACTCGAGCTTCAGTCTGACTTCGAAAGACCGTCGAATGCACGGTCGAACTTCGAGATCCTGCCGACGGTGTTTGAAATTCAGGTTCAATCTGTGCGCCACGACTCCGTTTCCCTCGGGCGAAGGTCCACTGATGATCTTCGTGTCCCCGTATGGTAGAAGCGCATGCAAGTGCAACGGCAGGAATCTGAAGCGTTCGTAAATCTTCTGGCGAGCGGCTCCAGAATGTTGCACCTCATTGGAATTCGCCGTATCTGGCTCGTAAATCCAGTCGGACCACTGAGAGCAGTCGCTCAAAGTGTACTCCTCGACGCTGTTCGACAATTTTTCGACGCATTTCTGGCTTATCCACAAGACACCGTGATTGTCGTACTGGTACTCTTTCGAAGTCGAACCATGATTAACTCTTTGTGATACAAGTTCAGACTCGACAGTGTCTTCTAGCTTTTCGATGAACTTATCGCTCGTCGGAGACGCGTCGGCATTATTGCCATCATAGAGATTTGCAGTCGGAGGCTCGACCGGACTTCTCTTTTGCGATGCAACCTTGCCGGTATCACTTTCAGATCTTTCAAAACTCTTGCTCATCCACGCCGCAGCGAAAAGATTGCGGTCGGATTCATTCATAGGCAGAATCTCATCTAGACTTCCTCCTCGTGATATTGGCCTGCCAGTATCAGAACGCGAATTTTCAATGCACTTCTCATTGCATTTCCGGTTCACCTGCAAACAATCGGGAACATCGTCACTGCGGTCCTTCATGGGCCGTACTTGATCTCGACTCCTGCTTCGCGATACTCGTTGATCGTCTTCACGACTACTTCTCACAAGTTCTTTGCAATGATCGGTGCGATTCTTCATTTCAGCTTTCTCTCTCAATTGGTTCTTCGTAAAAATCGTCTTGTTTTCGAAGCTGTGCCTGCCTACGTTCGCGAGAAACGCTCTCATCTGTTTCGATTCCAGGTTTTGGTCAATCGAGTGACAGATCGGCGATGGACCTAAAGGCTGGTCAAGCACCCTCGATCGCTTCGACTTTTTGGAGTGCGTTGCTCTAAGAGCGATTCTCTCAATTGAATCTACAATTCTATCGATCCGACCGAATTCTACAGTAAATCGACCGTTCTTCACAGACAAAGTATAGTCGGAGTCTGAAGACTCAATGTACAGCAGGTAGAATATCTTATCCGAGCTTATACTTTCGTTATCGATACGGGAACTGCAGATATTTGTCACAGTTCTAAGCAGAACCCTCTCGAGTTCAGAGCAGCGAACGGGTCTCAGATTCACCAGTACTTGCTGAATTTTTCTCGATTTCGTACAATCCAATCCCCAAAAACCTGTGATCTTCAGTTTGTCAGAAACTCGAATTTTTACGCTACGTATTTGTCCCACATTCACGGATCGTTCACACATAACTCTCAGCAGGTGTCGGCTCTTCTGATGCTTGCCGATGCGCAGAAGAATACTTCCTCTAGAGTCATCCCTAACCGAGAATGATACCTATGGCATACAGAAAACAAAATTTACCACCAGCACAATCCATAGCCAAGTACACCCGACCTAATCCGAGCGCTGTCGGTAACAAGAACTGTAATCTACTTCAGGGTGCTAAACTCTTCTAGAAAGAAAAAGATTACAGTTTTTGTTACCGACTGAATCCGTTTCACATCGCCTTAAGGTGATCTACATTACCGCCGTCGGTAACAAAGTCTATACCTAATGTCGTTTTGAGACCGCAGTCTGCCAAGGAAAAAGAAAATTGTCTTTCCCTAAGGAATCATCAGACTCAAGAATAGACAAATAACGTTTTTTTCGACCGCCTGCAGTCTCAAAACGGTATTGAGTACCGTTTTTGTCACCAACTGAGCGTGGGACAGGTAGGGGTGGGTGTTACATCACGTCACGTTAACCATGCGCACAATCCATCTCCAAGTATTATGAATATCCAGAGATGGATTGCACTTATGCTTAAGGCGATGTGAGACAGACTCGGTTACAAAAACAGTAATTGATTTTCTTTTCAGAAAAATTTAGCACTCTTGAAGTAGATTACAGTTTTTGTTACCAACTGAGCTTGGACGAGGACTTACTGGGACAAGTTTTCGGATCGTCCCAAACGCGATCAAACAATTACCTCTTTATTAATTAAGGCAAGGTAAGCAATCATGTAGCGAATGGCAAATGAATCAATCTTGTCACACCAGTTGCGAAACTCTCTGGAAAAGTAGACTGTTACAGTTGTGCCTCTGGCGGGACGATTCTCTGTCTGAGTCATCCAAGGAGTTCGATTGTGACTGAAAAACTATTAGTCAATTAACAATGTTTCCGTCGACAGTGACATAACTATAAGATTGAGAAAAATCGTCTTTACCTTTCCATACGTCTTTGTGCAAGTCTGACTTCTAGACATAATCATCAGAACCGATGAAATTACTCTGATGTTGACCAAACTTCTTCCTCGCGTTATTCTGCCATTCTCATTCAATGCGAAGAACTGTTTACCTATCGCGGGATATTCTCCTGTGTATCGTAAGACATCTTTATCGATGCCCAAGCCGTTATCGATTACTTGAAGCTTACGATTAAGTACATCGATTCTTACCGCTGCAGCGGTTGCCTTAGCTTCCAAAGAATTGAGCACCTAACGACAGTTGATCAATTTTATTAATTTTGGTTTATTCATTTGTGTAGCAGAGTTACACTTGCCGGATGTAAAACAATGTTCGATCGTAATGCAGGGGGATTCCTTACCAGTTCTAATACGCACTTCTCGAGAGTCGCAATCTCCCAGTAATCTTCCATTTTAGATCGAATAATTTTTTCATGTAATCTTTCACAGGTATAAAAGTTATACTCGTTTTTTATCTAACGACTTTAGATAAACTCGACGTCAGCGATGCGCGTTCTCGTGCCGCGGTAGCGCGAGAATAAAAAAACATCGAAGATGACAAAAGGCTGAAGGTCGTCGCGACCTTGCAAAGACAACAAAGCTCAGCGCCAGCTGCACTTTCCGCAACTCCGCAAATCCGTTCGTCAAAACAGTCCGAACGAAACATTTGAACAGTTGAAAAAAAAAGTCTTCATCCGAGATCCTTGCTCCCAGTAGTTTTCCTACGTTTGCTTGTAGTTCGAACGGATTAATAAAAAAAACAACGAGTAAGATTCATACGTCGAGAATTGAGACGGGCATTGATGAGGATTGATATGCGACGGAAATTGTAACCGGTTGGCAGAATTGGCTGATCACCTCGAGAAAATGTATACCATCCAAGTTTATTCGTACCAGTATTCTTCTGCAGAAGAGTTTCAATAATACATTTTCCATCTCGACACATAGATCTCGCAGTCCGTCGCGTCCCTGCAAAGAGAATTCACACGACGCTCAACAGATTCTTGAACAGCACGGTCAATCGACTCGTGATGGCGGTTTCGATGTCGTTCGGCCGGACTCGATTCCGGTGTCCTTGCGAAGGTCTCGGCAGTTGCTGCACACCACACGGAAACGGCGGTGAATAAAAATACACGTGGAGCAACGCCTGCAAAGCGTAAGCTATGTTTTATATACATTTTTTTTCACTCGTAAATCTCGACCTTAGTTTGAGTGCATTTAAGGTTTCTTCGTACCTCCCTTGCCGCTAATCTCTTCATGGAATTATAGACGAGAATATTCTTGATTAGGTCTAGAGCATCGGGAGTCGTGTCAGGTATTATGTGCTCCCATGGGACGCCCTTGTGATATGGAAACGTTATTTTGTTGTAGTCGGGCAGCGAGCTGAGTTCAGGCCAGGTCTCGGCCGTTGGACTTCCCAGGTGTCTCAGCACGATAGCCAGTTGCTCGATGTCCGTCTCTCCCTGAGACAACCAATTTTGCAATTACAAAGTCTAACATTGTGGCACGAATTCCGCATTATAAGCTAAGCGGATAACTCACGGGAAACAGTGGGGAGTTGTTGAGCATTTCACCGAATATGCAACCCACCGACCACATGTCTATGGCCTCGCTGTAAAATCTTGCGCCGTACAACAGTTCCGGAGCTCTGTACCACCTGGTGGCAACCTGATGGGAATACGGCTTCGTCGAATCTTCCCACATCAGCCTCGCCAGACCAAAGTCTGCAATTTTTAATAATCCTTCGCTGTTAATCAACAAATTGGCCGGTTTCAAATCCTAAAAGTATTGAAATTAATTGAGCAATAATTTTGGAAATTATGAGAATTTATAGCAGCAGATTAGACCAGTTTCACGATTACCCTGTGCATGATGTGCTTATCGTGCATGTAAGCCACTCCTTCCAGCAACATTTTCATGTAACATTTCGTCTGCGCGACGGTCAGAGGATTATCGTTGTCCTTCAGGGTTTCCCACAAACCTGACGGCATGTATTCGAAGACCATAACGAAATCGAGACCCGACGGAAACGCGTTGAGCAGTTCTATTATCTGGAAGGATGAACATGAAAATTTCGTATGGAAAATTTTGCAAAAATGGTTTGCTCGCGACTGAAGCTTACGTAAGGATGCTTGAGCTCTTGCAAAGTTTTGACTTCTCTTATTACGGACGTCGGTATTCCGTCCTCGACTCTCTTGAGCAATACCTTCTTCAGGGCAACCTCTTGGCTGTTTTCGTTGTCGGTGGCTTTGAGAACCACACCGTGAGCCCCTTCGCCGATTCGTCCAGTAACGGTGTACCTGTCCATCTTGCAACATCTGCTTAAACTTCACGGCAAATCGAGTACCTTTCTTGGGAAGAATGTTGATAAAAAATACACTGGGGTCTGTGGCAAACGCGAGCACAGGCCGCGTCGTAAAAGGGGCACAGGTGCTACTGTACACCTGCTCTCACCTTCCTCCCCTAATCAATACCATAACCGTTTCCTACACAGCATTACAGCCTCCTCTTCCGCCCTCCTGCCATTGAAAACTAAACGACCAAACACCTGAATGTAGTAACTGAAGTAATCTGTTTTTTTAATTTAGAAATCAACAAAATAACTCGAGCGTATGGAAGAATCGTCGGGGAGTTTCCGCTGTACAACATCCTCAGGATGAAGAAATGGCTGTTCCGATGTATCGCCAGGGAAGAAAATTATCCGCTGACCGTTCACTCGTACATAAGTTCGAGGAAGAACAAGATCTACAAGAATTTGATACTCTTGAGTCTCTCGCAATCGTGTGTGTACGTTATGTACAAATTAATTATGATGATACGAGAATACGAGCACGATTTTCTCGGCATATGGAGCTATGCGATGTTCAACGTTGCGAAGATATTTGGTTTTCTTCTGCTCCCGACTTACGTCCTGTCTCGTTTGCGACGTAAGTCTTGCGATGCTCTGTCCTTTCAGCCGTGATTTTCGGATAATTAAATCGATCGCATCCATCTCAGTGCAAAACAGTCTACGATACGGGATTCTTCTCTCTTCCCTGCTGATTTTCATTCTTTACGTTAAATCGATCGAAGCTGTAATTCCTATTGCGATGCTCGTGGGACTAATCGCTTCGACTACATGGGTCTCCCAACAACTATACGTTTACCGATTAGCAAAGATAATGAGCAAGATCTCCGGCGACGATTTGGAAATGATTCTACTCCGTTTCTCCGGAATATTTTTCAGTATCTACAGATCTTACGAGATTGCTTGCTATCTTCCTATCTCTTTTGGTTAGTTTTCGACAAGAAGCAAAAACTATATTTTATATCACTCGGTGGGAAAATGGCGGTTTTGGGCACGCTTCGCGTGCGTAAAACCCCCCATTTTCACAACTCGTGAAATAAAATTTTATACTATACTCGTGCGAAAAAAGTTTCCTTAACTCGTGTGATTGGAACACTCGCCCCCGGCTCGAGCTGCAAACTCACACTTGTCAGATAAAGATTTCTCACACTAGTATCGTAATCTACTATTAATCTATCTCTATAACATATATGTGGAAAATATATTATTTCAGTTCCTTCGCCACACAAGGCTTCGAACAATAGCAAGGACCATTGCGGAATGAAGTTTTACTTTGGTAAATCGCGAATGATTCGGATTAACATTTTTCTTGTTGACCAAATTTTTTATTTCTCTGTTTTCAGCCGATTATGATTCTCTGTCCGAATTTACACTTCCTCCGAGGAACGAGCGTTCTTTCGTGGCGAGTGTAATCGTGATGGTATTGGCATTTGGTACTCTCTTATTGTCGATAGCGTTAATCGATCCTCCACAGAAGTAAGAGTCCCTTTTCGGTCGCCGCGTCACAATTTAACGAGCTCGTAAAGAACAATTTTTTTTTTTTACAGATTGACCGCCACCTATCTGGGCCGCGAGGAATATCGGTTCGGTTTTGCAACGACGATTCGTCTCTTCAAGCGTCGAAGATTGCAATTACTGATTCCCATGAGCCTGTTCGCGGGTTACGAGAAGATAATTAAATCTTACGATTACACAACCGTGAGAACACGGAATGCGAGCGTCGATGTGAAAAAGAATTGTTATAACGCCATAATTCACCATCTATTTTTATCGCGCAGGCTTACGTAGGATGCACAGAGTCTTTTCCGCGTGCAATTTACGTTGATTTTCTCGGTTGTCTCGCGGCGAGTCAACTGTCCTTGTCCCTTGCCCCACTGGTCGAGCTAACGAGTCTGCAGATTGTGTTCTCAATCGCAGCATCAACGCATCTCATTTTGATACTAGTTCTGTTGCTAAAAAGTCACATCAGCCTGATCGGCTATTACGTCATGTCCGCTATGTGGGGACTAGCGTCATCGACGTGGGATTGTCTATTGTATGGTAATTGAGGAAAACAAACTTTAAAAAAGCGCATCACGCTTCGTTGAATTTTTTAATTATCTATAAATACGAATAATTCGCCGAGGCAGTTCTGTACGGGATGCTGTCACCCGGTGAGGAACTTGAGGCTTATTGTCACCTCGGATTTTGGTATTCCCTGGGAGCATGCGTCAATCTTTTCTTGATTCGATTAGCTTCCGTGTCTTTCAAATTGTGGACAGCATTAGTGATCCTGGCGATAGCAGCTGCGAGCGTCTGTATGCTTCCCTACATAATAAACTACATTCCGAATAAGGTGCGATTTTTTTTGTCCATCGACTGATTGATTCTTACGCACCGATCAATATTTTTTTCTAACAGGTAGGGCCCGCAAACGCTGCTGCCACTGCTGGCAGGCGACGAACTTCCGGTTTCGCTAGGCAAGGGGTCAACGACACGAGTCGGAAAGTCGGTGTGTACTTCGGCAAAACTACCGAACCTCGGAAGTACTATCCAGCTGAAGTGAAGTCCATCTCCACGTCGAAAATTCATCACGTTGCTATACCGAAGACGAGACCTAGATTTGAGTAAGTTTCAATGCTTGAATTACCTACACTAAAAAAGCGATGTTAAGAAAAAAAAACTTGAAAATATAGGAGGGTGTTGGATTATTTGGTAGAATTTATAGTAAGCTGTAACGATTGTTATTCCCTTCTGTCCGCAGTCGCCACGATCGTTCGCGCAAAGACATTGAAACTTCGGTCTGAGTCGACCAATAGAGATGAAATTCGAGGACCTCGGCTGTACGATATAAACTTTCGGATACCAAAATAAATCTGCCGATTTATATGACCTATTATTCACTGTCCTCGTATATAGCGTTTCAGCAGTTCGAAGAGAACGCTAGCTTCGCGCGCAAAGTTGCGCGGTCCAATCGCGCTTCGCAACGAGATACGCGCCCTCTCGCGGCGATTCTCGAGGTGTTTCGTCGGGCCATGGTCGAACCTCCGTGCTGCTCTCGCTGTCAATCTTGTTTTCAATCGTTGATTTGCGGGCCTCTCGCGAGCAAACGCGAAAGAATTAAATTCAATGACATTATAGCAGCAGTTCAGAGTGTGAAATCGTTCGTAATATCGTGAGTTCCATGAGATATCACATGCTGGTCGAACGCACCGTCGAACGAAAATGACAAGTAAGAAGAGCCATACGTTGAGAATCGAGACGGAAATTGATAAGAACAGGAGCGAAGGGAATTGGAAAAAGGTTATAGAATTGGCTGATCATCTCAAGGAAATTTATCCTAGCAACGGTAATTACGAAATAGAAAAATTAAAAATCTCCAGCGCAACGAAAAAAAAAAATAGTTTGTCCTTCATTTCTAGTTGCGCTTGGTGCAAAAAATATTAATTGTTCATCTGTCTCCGCATTGTCCCCAGAATGCCTGGCAAATTTTCTCAGTGGCGAAGGTCGCTTGGAGAGCTTTCTAGAGCAGACTCCGCCTGTCGAGGCCAATGTCAGCAAGGCAAAGTCCGGTCTCGTGGAGACAAAGCGTTACCTGGTTCTTGCAGCCAATGAAAATGACAAACAGGTGGTTTATCCATGCCAGAGTCGATTACGTCAATGTCTCTAAATTATTGAAAAAAAATAAAAATAATGAATTGATTAATTAATTTGCAGGCGATAGTTGTCCTGGACGCTCACCTTCTTCTGGGAAAACTGCACTACGCGATGGGCATGTACGAGGAGGCACTGCAGCACTATCAGCAGGCAGAGCTGCAGTCGCTTACAGAGAAACAATTACCTAGTCGGAGTTTACGTATAATAGCAGAGTCATTCGCGATCAAAGGTCAATATTATGTAGCACAGCAATCTGACAGAGCTCCGCCTTGATCTTCCACGCCCACTCCACGCTAGACCGTTTGCGTTCTCTTCATTTCAGCTCTGTGTATGGAGAAGCAACTTCCAAATTTAAAGTCCAAGTACAAACTAGCCGAGTGGCACGAGCAGGTGATAAAGTGCTTCGAAATCGCCGGCGATTTGACGCTCGTTTATCTTCAAGAGCAAGACAAATTGGCGATGCAGCCACAAAACGGTACCTCTACCATCAATAGCAGTAGCATAGGTAGTTGTTGAAATTAATTATAAAAATAAATTTGTGTTAAGAACGTTCGTCATATTTTTTGTAACGAATTTTTTTTGTTAATTTTTCTCTCGCAGGTTCTTACTCTCCGCAGCCTTCCCCCAGTACCACGAAGCATGTAGGCCCGATATTAGAAACGGCGTTGCAGAGAGCACCGTTGTTGCACATTCAGAATGGCAATACGCAGGCCGCGATAAATCGTTACAGGGGAATGTTGTCGGCGGTCGAATCAACGGCTACGCAGAGTCTCCGATTAACGCTCACTCGACAACTAGCCGAGGTTCTGTTGCGCGGAGTTAGCGGATCGGTTTATCAAGCGCCCGAAGCACCGCCCTCCTCGTTAGGTAGACGATATAACGTTTCCGTTGTCTAAAATAACAACGACGATTCCGTTAAATTTAACGTTGTTTGTAAGAAAAATTACCGTGCACAGGTATCAGTACGTCCAATCGAAGGATGAACCATTACAACTCGAACACCGGAGCCGCGGAGTCGCCGTGGAAGCCGAAAAAATACATAGGACCGAATCTATTCGTACCCCGCAATGAGAACGAAGAGATGATACTCTTGTTGCTGATAAGCGAGGCAATGGCCGTCAGGGATGCAGTTCTCAGTCAATCGCCCGAATTCAAGGAAGCGAGGCTGCACGCTTTCGAGAATGCCACTGCCGTCTACGATCTCCTCACCGTAGTCGTCGTACGGTGGAGTCAAGTCGAACTTCTGTTCGAGGTAATAATCGCTCCGTCAATAATCCTCGAAGGATTGAGCATTTTAGTAATAATTTTTTTTTTTTTTCACTTTCTTTACTTTTCAAACTTTATATTATTTTTAGTCTTTCGAACGAGCGATGAAGTTTTCTCATCAGGAAGTTCACGTCTGGACTCAATACGCATTGTGCTTGATAAATCTCGCTCGCTACACCCACGCATACGCTGTGCTGAAAGTAGTCGCGAGATTGTCGCCGCAGAAAGTGATGCCTTGTCTGCTGGCTGCGAGGCTCTGCTACGAGCACCTGAACATAATAAAGGAGGGCGTCGAGTGGAGTCAAAAGGCTCTGCAGCGAGAAACCGCGAGTCCTCAGGGCTTGCAGTCCCGCTGTCATCTTTACATCGGGATCGGTAACAGCATACTGTCAGCCAGCACGATACTCAAGCAGGATAAAGTGCATCACACCACGACCGCTCTGGACTGTTTTCACAGGTATGATACGCGGAGAAAAAACAAATTTTCATCCATCAGACTTCCGGTAACATTGGATAACTTCTGTGAAACGGTAAAATTGTGTTTGCTACGAACCTCAATGGGCGATGAAGTTCGATACACAACGTGTATATTCTGTCCAATCAGTCGAAGCAAATCTGCGGCAACGCTAGATTGATCGAAACGGGCCTCTTCGTTAGCGAACTTTTTTTTTCCTCTCCACTTATGTAATTAACGTTCGTAATCCAGTTCGAAGGTCTCCGGAAGCGTTCATAGCAAACACGGACGCAAAGTGGTATACGTTTATTAGCGAAACTTCGCACATTTTAATTTTGTTTTTTCCTTTTAAAAAACTTGGTTAAAAAAAGAAAAAAATCCGTTATTTTTAGGGCACAACAATGCGACCCAAACGATCATCTGGCCGAGTACTATCTGGCGCACGAGTACGCCGTCAACAGGCAGATTAACGACGCCATGGTACACGTCAAGGTTGCCTTGAACTTGCGTGCCGAGCACATACCGTCCTTGCACTTATTGGCGTTGCTGCTGTCGGCTCACAAGCAATACACCGACGCTCTTCACCTGATAAACAGCGTGCTCGAGGAATACCCCGACAATCTGAACTTTCTCTACGTAAAGGCTAATCTCGAGCTGCACAGTCTCGGCGGTGAGGAGGCACTTTTCACGATAAAAAGCATGCTTCATCTCTGGCGAAGTTTGTACGAGGATCAGACAAACGTCGACTGCAACGATCAGCAGAGCGAGAAACGCAGCGAAACTCGGAGCGTATTTCAGCTCTACACATCAGAAATGTCCGACAAAGATTCAAGTTAGTATAAACGTTGTCGATCGATCGTTTGGCGGTGGGAGAGGGGGAGAGAGAGTTTTCGCACGAGTTACGAATACCGTCACGCGATCGAATATTCGTGTCGCCAGGTTCCCTGCACGCACAATCGCTCGCCGCTTCAAGGATCGAGCAGGCTCTATCTGAAGTTGCATCGTCCCTGAGCTCATTCACACCGAAACCCGGACCTCAGCGAGCTTGGCTGTTGCAGCTGCAAATTTGGCTTTTACTTACCGAAGTATTCCTCGCCCTCGATCGTCCCGAAGGAGCTACGCTCTCTCTTCAGGAAGCCACGAGCATTTTTCCTATGAGTCACCATATTATGTACACTGTGAGTATCAATAAAAAAACTAACAAACTCGTTATACCTCGCCCGATGAGTCGGATCATTATCCGTAATTTACTTTCATTTACTTTTTTCGCAGCGCGGTTTGCTGCACGAGTACAAGCTCGAGTATGCCGAAGCCAAACAGTGTTACCAGAACGCCGTTTCGATTAATCCATCTCACATTAAGAGTCTTCAACACTTGGTAAATAACTCGAACCATTTTTTTTATCATCGTACCCAGATAGGCAGGGCGCAGACGAAACGGTCGCAGTTGGCGCAATATTTGCGACATGCGCTGCACATGTCGCAAATATTTCTCCAACTGCGTCCGTCTCGTGGCGCTCTTCTGAGTAAATTTTCATTACAAAAAAAATCCATGTTTTTCATCCGAAACTGTTTTTTTCCTTTCTCACAGGGCTTGATCTACCACTACCTGGGAAGTCAGAGGCTAGCGGAGAAAACGTTACGAGACGCGGCGAAAATCGACCCGAATTCTCATCAGACCTGGTACAATCTCGGCAAGGTTCTCGAGTCCCTCGGTGAAATGGAAACTGCCAACGATTGCATGGCGACGGCACTCGAGGTCGAGACAACCAATCCTATTCTACCTATTATGTCCATTCCAATAACTTTCGAGTGAATCGGTTATAGCCATTGCGACGATTGGCAACGGGGCAAAGTTTTCGGGTTCTATTCGTTCGTATCGATGGAAGCGAGACGAAAGAGAAAAAAAAAGCCTAGAATGGAATTTCGCGTTCGCGAGACGATGAACACTGGTTAGTAGTGCCTATACACTGTACCTATTCGCATACCCTATCTCGTCTCTTTTTTTTTTTTTTTCTTCCTTTCGCCCGATCCGCTTCCATGCCGGCGTAGAAGCGGATATTCTTTTTCGTTCGGGGCATACAAGCACCGTGTCTTATCCCTCCTTCCCCTCCGCACATACATAACACGCACCCCGACAGAGAGACAGACAGGCGTCGTACCATGCGTGCTGGAAGCCCTCGAGCCTTGTTCGTGCGTTATGATGCCGCATAACAGAGATCGTCGTTTAATTTACTATCGTGCCAGTAGTACCTGCTTAATCAATTGCAGTATTCCCGATGTATAAATAATATTTAAAGAAAGAAAGAAAGAAAGAGAAAAAAATGAAGCAAACTCGACATGTTGATAATGTTTGAACTGTACAAATCGTTTAACTAATAATATACATTATATATATATTATATATATGGTGTAAAGAGTTTAATAAAGAGTTATGGATTTCGGGGTCCAAATGAAAAATTTGGGCTGTCCACGTGATTGAGCGGTGGGAGACGAAACAAAGAAATAAAAATAGTGTCTGACTGATTTATTGCCCGATTTTAACAGGTTGCATGATATTTCATCGACGTACTAGCCCGAGCGAAGCCTACTTGCGGGCCATCGAGCGAAGAGAGAAAAAAATAATGACGAATTCGTAGTTGCAAATCAATTTGGGCGAAGCTCTAAATAACGCGTCCCCCTCCTGAGTTTTCCTTGAGGCTCAGGGTTGTGCTTGTCATAAAATAGCGTGTAAACGGTAAAAGCAGCAGCAGTGGCACAGAGCCGTGAGTAAATCACGCGCGTTATAGAGCTTCATTGTTGGTTCGCGCGGATTTCCTGTCATTTTCAGGCTGTTCTCACGGCCTTGGCGGCACGAATATCCATCATGTCTCGAGACAGTCCGCGAGGTGTTAAAGAATTTCTTTTGACAAGAAGAATAACGTCCTTTCCGGAGAAAGGGCAGAAAGAGGGAGATAAATCGAGACTACATAATCGATAAGGATGATAAGAACACTTGTTTCCTTCCGACACGTGTAAGTCGGCCGTTTGCACGAAAACGGCGTATACGTTATAGAATCAATCCTCATTCTGTCTCCTAAACGACATTCGCCTAGTGGTAAGTCGATGACGTCACAGCGTCAGACCGGAGTAGAATGTTTGATCGTTACTCTCTTCTCAGTGAACCAGAGCACGTACGTCCCAATAGTCTTTCCTCGTTGCCGCACGGTAGAGAGAAGAAAAAAAAGTAAAATTAGAAAAAGTAAATGATAAAAAAACAATAACGGTAGATTCCATCACGGATTGCGAGGGCATTTTTGCGAGACTCGACGAAATAACCTCCACGGAAAAGGGAGCGTCCCGACGATATAAATGGAATGTGAATTCATAAAGTTCCACTTTGCAGACAGAGGAGAAGCTTTAATCGCAGCCCTAGCACTGCGAACTTTCGTGGATGATATACGCAGACCCATAATCTCTTAATGCACGCGTCGGTATAGCGACAACTACGGTAGAGTCAAAAAAAAAAAAATACAAAAAAGTAACCCTGCAGTGGGTGCCGTGCGGAACAGTCATAGGCCTTACTCTTAACTCAATTTCTATCTAACGAGATTAAGTTTTCTCGCAAACCCTACACACACCGTTGTCGTTCGTCGACGACGACCTGCCGCGCAATCCCTCCCGTCCATCCCCTCGTCCCACATTGCTAGGCTGTACGGGGGCGGACTGCTACACAAGCCAGCGCAGAGGAAATCCTCCGCCTCTTGGCTCACCCTCTCCTGCCCGTCTCTGCCCTCCTCTCCTTCTAACGAGATTACGACTCTATCTCCTTCTCCCTCGATCGCGTGTCGCATTGCGCGTACATTCGCGCACGCCCAATGGATTTGCAGGCATCGAGACTGTCTTTTTGTTTTTGTTTTTTTTTTCTTTTTCAATCGTTCGTTCGTCCCTCTCATTTTTCCTATCTCTCTGCTATCTCATTTCCGTACAATTATGAAACGAAGAGACAAAAAATTAGCCTCGCGAATTGAACAAATAGAAACGGCCCTCGCGCATAATATTTTTCTCACGTTATATTTTAATTTTCATGCGTCATTAATTTCGTACATCGAGAGAGGGAGAGAGAGAAGGAGTATACAAAACGATGAGAAATTTTCGTTGGCTCTTACGCAGCACCGTCGTCGCAGAGCGGGCATCGCACAGCGTCGTCGCCGACGCCGACGAGGCACACACCGCGCGCGCGTCACTTTTAGCGCATAAAATGCTGCATCGAGGTAGGTACCTACGCCTGCTATGCGTAATACAATCGACCGGCAATAATGCTTTTTCGAGGCTCTCTCTCTAACTTTCCGCGACGTTATAACTCGCGCTCACCGACACGTGATGTCTAATACAACAACAAAGGAAGGGAAAAAAAACGTAATATACATTGTACGCAGAAACCTCGATTGCGGGCTTTCGTTGAACTATATAACTATCGCATTTACATATACCGACGGTAGATTCAGATAGGCGGAAGATTATAGGTACAACGGGAATAACCTGCATAATGCTTATCTCTCCATCGGTTGTTCGAGTGTCAGGTGCATGCACCCTCGTGTCCAACAGCAATATCGACGATAAAAAAAGCTTGTCAATGTCTGTCTCTTTCAAATTCAAAGCGTGAAAATAAAAAAATAATAAAAATTCTTTAAAACACAAGAGAAAGAGAGAGAGAGAGAGGGAGAGAGTGGGAGAAAAAGAGAACGATGAGTAAGAAGGGGGTAGGAGAGAAAATTGTGTCATCCCCACGCACAGACCAACGGACTGCAGCATAGAGTCACGGTCGGCCTTTGACTTTCCGGGGCTCCTCCTGCACCCTCGTTCCCCGGGTAATACTGCGACGGAGGGTTCGGATATACGTATATATATATGCGCTGTGTTATGTCGAGAAGGAACGGAGAATATACAGGGAGAGTACAGAATATATGTATACAAGAGAATATAGGTAGGATAGGTTTTTCCTGAATTAGCCTGGTATAGCGTTAACGTGGGGATAGCAGGGGAGCAGTGGTGGAGACTGGTACAGATCAAAGGGGGAAATCGTTGATCGAACGTAGAGAGAAGCCGGCGAGTCTTGGAAACGCTACCTCATTTCTCGTTTACGTCGCCTCGGTGGTGGCCGGTCGCTGCTGCTGCGTTCGATCGCATGGAGGGCGGGGGAATGAAACTGTTAGCAGGGGAGCGTCGTAAGGACACAAGGACGAGACACACTCCGTAGGAAGTATCCACGTCCTTATCAAAATATTTATCGTACCATGCAAATAGCTCGGACGCTTAAATATGCTAGAAGCAAAAAAAGGTTTAAAAAACCCACTAAGGGCCATAAGGGCAAGGATGAAAAGATCGAAGAAGGGTTGAATGGCAGGGAAGGTAAAATTTATATACATAGAAAGGGCATGAGAAATAATAAGTGGATGAAAGGGGTTGGTTCTCGTTCTGGCAGATCCTCCAGGGGTTTCCCAAGATTCGGAAGATCTAGGATGTCGGCGGGGACGCGATGTCACGAGGTACGTGTAACGCAATAGAAGCAAGGGGGTTTTTTTTCGTTGTTTCTCGTTTCGAAAAAAGATCGAAAGCGTAACCCATCGTCTCGAGGGTTGCAACCTGGGGATAAGGCTCTCTCGGATCTCGCAGGTCGTAATACGAGGGGTTGGGCGAAAAGAGGGCCCCCGCGCGCCTCGACGACGATGCATTCGAGCGGGTCCTCGCCGCGGTGTACGGAAGCCTGGCTTTGACCCGGTAGCCGGCGGCGGCACAGTCCGCGCGGCCGGCTGACGCATTGCAGGTGCGCGCCGGCCAATCACGAGTCCGCTTAGTTCGCCCGGACCCGTCCTGTAAACAAGACCGCACCCACGGCTTATAAAGCTACCCTACGCGGGCGCACGAAACCCAATCTATCCCTGCGCCTCGCGCCACGTCCAACGGGACGCCGATTTTCCCACGAAAAAACGTACTTTTACCGTGGTTTAACGTCGGACGATCGAGCTCTAGCTTCACGTCGCGTAGTAAGTGCGCGCCGCGTCGCGCTTCTTGCCGTCTTCTGTTACCCCCACTCCTCTCAGCTAGCTCCCTAAACCCCCTTAAACGCCACCGCGAATAGAGTCGCGCGCATATCAAACGACGTACAGACCGCGTCGCAACCGCGCTCGCTTCTTTTCCCCCTCCCCGCCGGCACGAGGCTACGTTCCCCCGTTCTCGGCCGCCACATCGCCGAACCCAGTGCGCAACCCGTCGCGTGGCGTAGTGATACCAGCGAGCTCGCACGGTTAACAGGAGACTCCATTGCTGTCCGGAGTGCGTTTCCCGTCGGCCGTGTGTACCCCCGCCGTTATATTCGTATATCTCCAACCGTATTACCACTCAGGGCATAACTCCGAAGCTCGTCCGCTGCAGCTCTCGTGGCTCGCAGGTCGCGCCCGCCGCCTCGAATCGTCGACTACCTCGTTCACGGTACACACACCTATCGACGCCGAACGGACCAGCATCGTCGAGTCTTACTCCTCGGTATTAAAATATTCAACTCGAATTTTTTTTTTTTTCACGGCATAATATCCCACTCGCGACGATAGATACTCGCTGACTCTCCCGTGCTAGAGAGAGAGTTAGAGGATAGAAAGAGGGTGAGAGAAGGCAAGCAGCAGCAGCGGAAGGCGGAGGAGCGTTAGAAGAATCCAAGACAGAAACGAAGAGCGTGTGCTGCTGTTACTTCCCATCTGCTTCTTGTACTCTTCTCTTGCTTTAAAAAAATAAAAAATAATAAAAAAAATATATATATATACAAATAAAATTATCGTTACTTGGCATCGCGAGATTCATGTAAAGAAAAAAAAAAGAAAGAAAAATTGAGTCGGGAGAGACAGCGCAATATCTCGTTGCTATCTCGATATCGCTCACGGTGCCGAATACTATTTTTTTTATTTATTTTTTTGCTACCATTGTAACCGACACTTCTGTGAATTCATCTCTTACGTGGTTGTTATAGTGTGCGACGAAGAGCAAACCGAGAGGCGAGACGAGCTATCTCACTCCCTCTCTCTCACACATACACACACACACACATAGACACAGACACACGTACGTCGTCGTCGCCGTCGTCGGTCAGTCGTCGCTAGAGTACCGCATACATACTCGGAGTCTCTCTCGCAGAAGAGTCTCTCGTTAGTTAGACGAGAGCACCGAGCTCCGACGGATCAGCAAAGCGGCAGCAGCAGCTAAAGCTACAAGGGGATAAAGGGAGAGAGGGAGCTCGAATCCGAAGGAAACAGCAGCACAAACCACAGTCCGCGCCATGGTGAGTTCGGCTTTTCCTTTCTTTTTAATAATTAATTCGGTTTTTTTTTCACAGTTTCATTTTATTTCTAAAAATTCTGAACAGTACATCGAATATTCTGCGCAGACTATTTATCCCGGCTGCCATTAAATGCGGCGTTTCCGAGGCACTGACGCACGGGACACGCGTGTGCACGTGCCTCTGAGAGGCTTCCGTGCCTCGCCGCCTCAGACCTTTCGCGACTCTCGATCTCTCGCATCTTGCATTTTAATCTTTTTTTTTGCGTCTCGCGACTCGCGCCTTTTATTTTATTTTTATTTTTTTTTTGTTTCTCGCCTCTCGCCTCTCCATCCGGCGAGATCCGTGCGGCACGCTGTTCGCAGCGACTCCGCGAGGCGATATTCCAATCACCGCGGCCCTCTGCCGCCGAGAGAGCCGGGTTTCGCCAATTTTTGTTCACGAACGAAACACGGAACGACGGGGAGAGAAGCCGGGAATGGAACAAAACCGCAAAGATATCCTACGAACCGGCAGCTCCGCGAACGGACGGAGCCGGGGGAACCTCTCTTTCTCTCTTTATATATCCCGTCTGCACGAGGTTTCCCCATCGGCGAAACGGGCTTCCTCGACTCTCCGGCCTCGGGCTCGCTGTCGCTGGCTCTGCAGCGCTGCTCCGGCGAAATCTCTCATCGGGCATCCCGTAGCCCCATCATCGAACGTGTTACATACCCAACGGCCTTTACGTCCACGACGCACGCGAGACAATGTTTTGTTGCAATTGGTGGGGCGTTTTTTTTTTCGTTCTTTTCCTTCGACATTTTTTTGTTTGTTTTTCTTTTCGAGATTAATAAATATCGAAATTGCGTGTATGTGCGAGGGACGCGGAGAACGCACAGTGTGTGCGGCCCCCTCCCCACTGTAAAAATGGGACCGGCTGAAATCGATGAGCATTTCTATTTTTGCCGGTATATCGATCGGTACGAATTCGAGTGAGCCGTTCGTTTTTTCCATGCCAAACATTTTTTAGAATTCTTTTTCCCACTTCCGGCAGTGCGTATATCCATGGGCTCCGGGATTCGAGCGAATTAATGGCATCGACGGGGAAGGGGGGGGGGGGGGAAGGGAGCGAGAGGCTCCCACGAGACCGCCCGGGAAACACACCTCGCTCGATTTTCAACAGTGAAACTACGATTCCACTGGTATACGGCCTGGCTCTGCCTCGCTTCTCGCACCGCTCCCCTCTTCCCGGATCGATCCATTTTGCCATGTCTCAAAATGTCGCCGGAATTTTCGTACGCCCGATGGGGGTAAAAGGCAGAGGAGCGTGACGAACATATATGTATAAATTACACACACACATACATATATATATATGTACGTACGACAGAGCCGATGAAGTCAGAATAAGTCATCGCCGTGATGAATAATACAATATAGTTTTTATGAATCGAACGAACGAAGGTCACGGGGATTCCGAAGACTCTCGGTAGACTCGCCGAGGGTTATTATCTCTCGCGCGAGTTCGGTACTGTGCCGCTGCTGGTGGCTGCCTCCCCCCACTCTTTCTCTCGGCGTTCAGTGTCCGCGGCTTTCTAGCAGTCCGTTGAACGGACGACGCCGGCTTGTCAAGTGTGTTGGCAAAGCACGCCGAACGAACTTCTCGTAAGTCACACGCACGTCCGCGGACCGAGCCAATTTCGCGATAAGACGATAAGAAATTTTTGCCACGATGATTTCATCGACTGCACAGCAACGCCTCTCCCCCCTCGCGCTTTCTTACCTGTCGACCATTAAATTAAAAAAAGAACAGGAAAAAGGAAATGTGCAAACACTCTCGGGCATGATGCGATACAGAGGAAAAAAAAAAGAAGATAACTGATACGAATGCCCCGCAGCCCTGACACAATGGCGCTCTCTAGCTTTAGCGTGTGCGTGTATCGACGTTTTTTCTTGCCTCGCTCCGGGGAGCGAGACAGAGACAGCTAGCCCGACCGTTACGAGGAGAGTCGGCGAGAAGGTATCTCGATATCCGAGATCCGTCACCCAACAGCCGATACACAGACACGTATGTGTGTGTGTGTGTGTGTGTATACGATAAACCGCACCGCGCCTGGCTTCGTGATTCACGACGAGCTGCAGCGGCGAGGCAGCAGCCTCGAGGAAACCCGATCGAAGAGCGTTTCTATGTGATCATATCATATCCGAATCTCGTTACCTTCGTTCCTTCCACGTCGCAGTGCCTGATCACGATTGCGGCGTTGGGCGGTGGGTGGTGGCGCCGTTGCTCTATATAGTATTCGTGAATTCCTACTGGCCTACATTTCGTTTCCTCACCCTCCGCTCCCGTACGAGCAACTACGTGCCATCCGATCTTTTCTCTGGAAACCTACATTTCAACGGATATATTCAAGGTCCCCTAACGCCCCACCAACTCCCCTCGTTGCTAATAGTTGTTGATACTCTTTGTATATACTGTCATGTTTCACAAATGTTACGTTTTATAGGGCGCAAGGAGGACTTTTATATCGCGTGCAAGAAATCCTCGGCACGAAGCTACAATTATCATGATTGTGTGTTGAAGAAACGCAAATTCGTTGCACAGAGCAACGATCTGTACGGCCCGGGGTCTGAGCGATCCCTTCGTTTCCCTTCCATCGTGAGGATACGAGGAAGAAAAAGAAGACGAGGAAGAAGCTTTTCTTCCATCGAGTGAACTCCCCGTCGTCTCGGCGACGTTCTTTCCGTCTCGTGGATCTCGTAGTAGAGCAGCAGCGGCAGCAGCAGCCGCGTTGCGGCACTCGCCAATCAGCCATTGTGCTATATACCTCGCTATTGATTTTCGCAGTCGGTGCCTCTCCGTGCACATACACACAGAGGCGGCAGCGGCAGAAGGCAGCCCTGTTTCTGCTGGAGCTCTCTGTCTCTCCCTCTCTCTATCTCCATCTCGTTCCATCTTTCCTTCTCTCAACCCCTTCGATCTCTATCGTTCCTCTCGCTTTTCCGTCCCTGCCTTTAACACCCCATTGGCCTCTCTCTCTCTCGACTCTTTACATTTTTCCTCGTATCGCGACAAAAGGAGGGGTGTCTGAACATTCGCGCGGAAACTTCGCCGCGCAGTCCTGTCTGCCTCGTCCCTCGCTCGGGTTAATAAATTTTCGCTATTCCAAGCCTTGAAGAATTCTCCGCCGCTCGCCGTCCTGTTTATCGTCGAGGGCGCTGCCGGAGTCTCTCGAATGAGAAGGAACGAGTCGGGGCGAGTGGCGAATGGGTCGCTTTTTTTTTATTATACGCGCGTGAGAGAAACACACACGGGCGCGCGGGTCTTATTCCTCGCATCTGTCGTCCTCGCGTTACCGCGCTCGACCGACCGACACGTCTCCCTTACGCCCGAGCACGCACTTTCTCTCTCTATCTGTCTTTTCTCTCTGCCTCACCCCCCCCCCCCCCCCTCCACTATCCAACGTCCGTCCGACGATAAGACTCACCTTCCGGTGCACCGAGGACGCGACTCTTTGCCAAGCTGCAAAAAATAAATAAATCAACTTTGCACTGTAATATCCGCGAATATTTGCCGGAGCTCTACTGAAAAATCTATGACGAGACATTTTTTTTTTTTTTTTTATTATTATTATTTCCTTCTCCCTTTCCGGGCGAGATCGTGTTACGCTCAAATTTGCAGCGAGTCTCGCGGCAGAAAAAACACGCTCCTGGGAGGTTCTCTCTCGTACGCTGCACACACAATTTGCATGCTTTCATTAAGTCGACTTCGGACGAGGCTGCTTTATATATTTTTTTTTTCTTCTTGGCTTCAAGAAACATGAAACATGTCGTAGTCGACCCAATTAGAGACTCGTGCCGCAAGGCGTAGAACAAACAAGTTAATTTTTGTCCTATTCGTTTCTTTTTTCCTTTTTCCTCTTCGCTTCTTGGTACGATCGGCGCGGGAACGGCGTGTATTGCGCATCTCTCGAAGAATAATATAATACAACGTTGCGGCTGTGCGCGTAACGAGATTAGGAGAATTGGAGCAAAGGATTTATGGATCGAATGAAGCGAACGAAAGCTCGGGACGACATTTGTGCTTCTTCTTCGTCTTCGTTCCGTTCACCTATTAGAATGTTCGAGTTTTCTCATTCCGGTCGGCGAGAAGTATTTCTCCAGACCGCCGACTGATATCGGTCCGGCGAAACTGGGATAACCGGAGTTTCTAATAAATCCAGGTCCCTCCCCCGACCCTCTCGGTCGCCGATCGAAGTTCCGCAAGGATAGACACATCAACGTTTCGGCCTGTAAAATGGCTCGCGCGTCTCCTATACTATTCGTCCGCAGGGTCGATAGTTCATTATCGCTGAAAACTTTTTGCGCATACCGCATAAACTGTTGTTCCAAGGGGAAAAAAAAGAAGAATAAACTGCCACGTTTCGTACACACAGAGAGAGACACGGTCGAAACTCGCTCGGCCCGCGCGTACCTGCGTTATATAGATCTATATAAAGAAGCATCGAAGTACCCTCGACAAGCATCAAACTCTTATGCCCGATTCCTGCAGTCAGCTATATTTCCACTCGGCCCGAGTGACTGTTACGCTCATTTCCTCATGTGCAAATTTTTAATGAGTGGGCGTGGCTAGCCGTGAATGTGTTTGGAGAGTACAGCGGAACACCAATGGCAGAAAACGGTTTACACACAGGGAGGCCTGGCACTTCCCTCGTCAGTTCCACTGTCAAAAGCTTTTCTGAATAAGCCACCTACCTCCCACACTACGTCGTATTAACATGCGCGATGCACTCTTAGCCTGGCTCGCTTACCCCCTTGTATTTTTTATTATTCTTTTCTAGGTGCCTACGACATTGTAGTTATACCTTTATAGGCTGAGGCGTAGAGGCATGAAAAAAAAAACGAAAAAAAGAACGACGTATCGCTCGACAATAACGAAGGAGTCATACTTCTTGACCATCCGATACGATACATCGTGTCTCTAGAGATTACGATAAGACAATTAAATAGCACACTGTAATCTACAACGTACGAGAATCCGAGATAACAACCGATTACACGGAATCGTTAACGATTTTTTTTTTCTTCTTTTTTCTTATCTCCACAATCGTGCGAACTTTTATGTCGCGAGCTCCGAAAGCGTCGCGCGTGAGATTTTGATGTAATAAAGAAAAAAATTCTAACGTTGATTTCAAGGCTGACCAACTAACGGAGGAACAGATCGCCGAAATCAGGGAATCGTTAACTTTTTTTTTCTTTTTTTTCTTACCGGCGCGCTCGTGCAAACTTTTGTGTCGCGAGCTCCGAAAGCGCCGCGCCTGGGATTTTGGTATATTAAAGAAAAAAAAATTCTAATGTTTTTTTTCAAGGCTGACCAACTCACAGAAGAACAGATCGCCGAGTTCAAGGAGGCGTTTTCGCTATTCGACAAAGACGGCGATGGCACCATCACCACCAAAGAATTGGGCACAGTCATGCGCTCCCTTGGACAGAATCCCACAGAGGCTGAGCTCCAAGATATGATTAACGAAGTAGATGCCGATGGTACGTAATAAAACTGACAATAATTTTTTTTTACATTTACGCACGCAAACGCAATTGCGGCGAAAAAGAATTTTATGAACCGTGAGCAAAAATTTTA
Source organism: Stenichneumon culpator (assembly GCA_964017025.1). NCBI lineage: Eukaryota > Metazoa > Arthropoda > Insecta > Hymenoptera > Ichneumonidae > Stenichneumon > Stenichneumon culpator. The sequence continues at coordinate 8,555,425 of OZ024779.1, read as the reverse complement.
CTTTGATTTTCAGGCAATGGTACAATTGACTTTCCCGAATTCCTGACCATGATGGCGCGCAAAATGAAGGACACCGATAGCGAGGAGGAAATCAGGGAGGCGTTCAGGGTGTTCGATAAGGACGGCAATGGTTTCATATCCGCGGCAGAGCTCAGACACGTTATGACAAACCTCGGCGAAAAATTGACCGACGAGGAAGTCGATGAGATGATTCGGGAGGCCGATATCGACGGCGACGGCCAAGTTAATTATGAAGGTATTTATCAAATATGTAACTCATTTCGGTTGGAAGAATTTATTACGAGGCTCGTGGTGGCGTCCGATCGCGGAAAGCATCGACAATGTGACCTCTCCGTGCTTGGATGGAGAGAAGTGAATTTACGTTTTCCGATAGACGTTGTATTTTTCGCCCGGGAGACCCTTTTTATACCGTTCGAGATTGTATGGTCCAGTGTTCTCTTATTCTTCGAAGACCCGAGAGCTCCAGTACGCTTGCGCGCGCGTGTGATAGCGATAATTGAAAGACTAATAGGGTGTTGAAAGAGGGGCTTTGAGCAAATCACTTAGCGCCCGCTGTCTATCCAATTGTAATCCATTATGCAGTTAAGCCCGCTGATTAACATTCCAAATTAGCGACTCGAAGCGAAATAATCTTTTCTCACGACGGGGCAATAGACAGCTGTCTCGGGAGCTCCTTTAATTCGATTAGGTTCTTTTTTTTTCTGCCGTAATCACATTTTACCTCGCAACAATAGCGAGTACAAATCGGTCCGCTGTACACGCGCATACACACACACACTTTTTTTCGTTTCTCATTTAAATTTGCAGAATTCGTCACAATGATGACATCAAAGTGAATGCAACCTGTGTGCTGGGAAAACTCGCGACTCGGAGTGGTGTTGACGTACTAAAAAAAACCAAACAACAACAGCAAGATGAAAATAATGGAAAAAACAGCAAGTATGAAGAAGAAGAAAAAAAAACGAATCAACAACAAAGTGAAAAACCTTGTACCAGGATGTAAAGAAGTCTTAAATTCGAGAGGTCAATGTCCCGTTTGACACGCATTAATCATCGTTAACGATAAGTAATAAGGGCAATTAATTATTTAATTAAAAAAGTGTATACCACCATTACTACTATCTTCTTGACATGTGTATTTGCAATCGTGTGCATATGTCCGAAACACCCACGCGACACATGTTTAAACTACATCTACGGTGAGCGAGGAGAAACATCATTTTAACGAGAAAAAAACAACTACAACAGCCGCAACAGCAAGGTGTATGCACGGAAGCAAAAAAAAAAAAAACAAAAACAAACAAACAAACAATTTTCACGTTTATCGAAGAACAAGCTCACCAGCCTCTGCCCCCGTCACTTTCCTCAATCTCTCAATCACTTGAAAACCCATCTCTCTCATCTTCCCTCTTATTCTCCCGCGCTTTACCACACAGCCTCGCACACCATCTCTGATCTCTGTATCTCCGCTCTGTCTCTGTACTCTATCCTTCTATCTCGATCGCTAAGTTTCTTTCACTTCTCCGCCTCCCCTCCCGAACGGTGCGATGGTGCGAAGAAACGAGTTTAGTATGTTAAGAATGAATTACAAGAAAAAGCGAGAAAGAAGGTGCACAAAAGACAGAAGCGAATAGGAAAGAGCGGGTTGGAGAGAGGAAGCAAAGATGTTTGGAGGAAAAAGATTGAGAGTGCGGGAAAGGAAAGCGTTATTGTCGGATAAACTCGGTGAATGAAGTTTGATGCACCTTTTTCAAATTCTTGAGATCGATTGAAGTTATCGGTTGCTAAAAAAAATGTAATTGTTAGTTAACGCCATGAAGTCGCAATTTGGCTGTGGTTCATCAAATTTTGTTCGAAGGCCCAGTGTACATTTTTTAAAGGAAAAACAAAAAAAAAACAAAAAAATATATGTGTATCACATTACAATTAGAAGATCTCTTTCCCTAACTATTGTGGATCATCATTGTTACGTGTTTGTCGAGCATTAATATTGAAAAAGGCTCCAGATTTTATTATTCCAGTTTACGAAACACTCGCAGCAGACACATTGACGTACGCATAAAGCCACACGACGGATAAACACACACACACATCTCTTTACACACGGTTCGTTTGCTAATTGCTCCTCGGTGTGACGATGGTTCAACGATCGAGGAGAACAAATGAGAAAGAGGGGAAAAAACACCCACAGAAGCCGTTTTCAATGGAGTCGAATCAGCTTATTTTTCGTAGAAAAATTATGTCTATTACGTGGATTATTATCAATGTCTCTAATGCGTCGGGAACTCCCCCCTACCTCCACACACAAAACCCTCCCCCGTCAATGTTTCATAATAGTAACTAAATGAAGTGTCTAGCAAGTCGTAATTTAATTTATATAAGTAATGCACAAGAAAATCTGTAAAAAAAAAAAGAAAAAAAAGGAAAAAAAAAATTGTAGTAGAGTACCGTGAAGCCTTGAAGAGACGAGAATTCCATTCTCTCGCTCTTTCGTACGTGTCTTTACGTTTCCTATGGATTTCGTCTAATTTTACTTGCCGGTTTATGCGGGAAAAGCAAGCAAGCGAAAAAAAGAAAAAAAAATACTAAGCCATGTCCGTTGTGTAAAAAGCATGAAAATGGAAAGAAACATCAAGAGCGCGAAATCCTTGACATTCCTATCGATGAAATATCTTTTAAAAGAAAAAAATAATATATAAATTCGAATTCATCTTCGCGTTGCGTGTCGTAGCACGCGCGAGAGAGCCTCTGCCTCCTGGTCATTAAAAAAAAAATAATACTATTGCTCTTCGGATCCTGCCTTCCAAGGGAAATTCATTGTATTCGCAAAGAGAGAAAATAGAGAGAGAGAGACAAAATGATTAAAAAAAAGAAAAACTAAAGAAAAAAAACGTCGACACCACTTATCTTGAATCACGAAGAAAGACAAAAAAAATTTGATGAAGGAACGATCGGTGCACTTCCTGAGGGTGCCGTGCCAGTCAGACGCGAGCGATGTGACGAACTGGCGTGTGGCGTGTGATTCGTACGATGTTACTTAAAACTTAAGAGCAAGTAAGCAAGTAATACACCGAACGATTTAAAGAGAAAAAAAAAGAAAAAAGATAAAAATAAATAAATTTAAAAAATAATAATAATAATAATACACAGAAACAACATCAGACGTGTCGGTGGTTCAGTCATAATATATATGTAATATATATTATATATAATTAAATTTAAAAAAACAAGAAAGAATTCCTCCACAGTCCTTTATTATTTAATATGAAAGAACGAAACGAGAAGTACTTGTATTTCTGGTGACCTAGATCGCATTGATCATAAAAGACAAAATAAATGTATCCTCATTTTTAGGTCACAAAAAAAAATGTGTCGTTTTCTTGACTCGTCGAGAAACCTTCTAGTAGTGTATCTCTTAGAGTAACAGTAAGCGTCGGAGCTTTTAGCCCGGACTTCTTATACGTACGCGATATATGTTAGTAACAACGAGCTTATCGATTATAACATTCTCGTTACAACGTGGCATGAATGTTCCAACAGCGAAGCCGAGGAGGTTGGCTTACGGCGCTGTATTTAAAACGTAATATAATAGTCAGAGGGTGCCCGGTCGATTTTCGAAGTGCGCACATGATGAATCGCGGGTGGCCAAGCCCCGGGAGGCCCCGAGGACGTCGACGCATGCGTTTGCGAATTTTCGCTATATATCTCGCCGTCTCCCTTCACGTACCGATTAAATTTTCAGGCGTCGTTCACGAGACTGTGTCGGCTGGAGAGATGAAAACACACATCTCGAGAGTCGAAGAAATTTTGTCGCACGCGATCACTAGACCAATCGATATCTCACGAGAAAATTCGTGACACGAGGACTGTAAGAGTCTAGCGGACAAGTCGTTCTATATTAACAAAACGAGAGTAGGTTTAGACTCCGACGTTCCTCGAATATCGAACTGTTAAGGTGGATATGTCCCAGTCGTGGCCAGGTTGCCGGTAATCGTCAGTTTGTGCTTTGACTATAGAAAAATCCACGTTCACAACACAGCTGACAATCGCTGATCGTAACGTATCGATCACTGGCACATGCACCTTAGACGGTAATTACAAGAAATTTGAAGATTCTAAAAGGCAGAGTAGTTTTGAGAACTTTAGATTGTGAGAAGCTTTCCACGTTCTACGCTGGGCCCGAACTGTTTGATTCGGGAATTTAGTCATTGGTTCTTTATGACGCTGGGATCTTAACGTTGAATATACTTTTTAATTTATTCAACATTCCTGTATTTTGTTATGATAGGCCTTTTATTTCTGCCAAATAATAAATAGTACTGTTGAGTCAACAAATCGGTCGTCCAATTAAAATTCAATGTACAGTAAGTGCGATCATTAAAACAATAAAAATATTATAAATTACTTTTAACTTTGATCTTAACTTTGAGTTAGTTTCTTTACTCGGGATTTCCGAGAGTCTCGTCTGGTAACTAGACAATGTGACGATATTCTATGTACACTTCATGATTGATTGGCGATTCATCATATATTGGATGAAAATTTACAAGTTGCAGATAAAAATAAATAAATAAATTTGGGGTCTCGTTTACTCCCACTCGATTTGACAATTTGGCAATGCCTTGTTCAACTCGTTTTCCACGGTCGATTTGTCTTTCACGTACGGCATACCGCGAAGCTTCAGTACCTCCAAATTCCTGGAACGCATAAATTCGTGTATTAGAACGCAGATGTATTATTTTGTCTGGTTTCCGCGGAAAGGAAACTGCTGTGAGTGATAACAACGCGAGCTCTGGGCGTAAACTTCAATTGTGAAAATAAATCCTATTTCCGTTGAATCTCCAATAATATTGTGTTTGTCGACACTCACGTGAGATTCTTCAAGCTTTTCAGAGCTTCGTCGGTTATATTTGCGCAATCTACGACTTCGAGATGTTTGAGCGTGTCTTTCAATACTATCAACCGGCGCAACGCTTCGTTCTCAATGTAAACGCAGTTTATCAGCTTTATTTCGTCCAGATATTTGCAGCCAGCTGAAACAAAAAATGGTTTTCTTTCTCTGTAAAATCTGCAACGGGCGTGCAACGTTGATTTTTCCGTACGAGATTGAAATTGCTGTCCGACAAAAAAATGTAAATTAATTTCTAGAACTACAGCATGAAATTATTCATTGCTGTGGTGCTTTGAACGGAATGTTATATCAACGCTGCGAGAATTCGGCTATCAAGGAACGTGATAAGGCTTGACCTTAATTAAAGTCGTAATTAATTACAAATGTGAAGCAATTAGCAAGGAATTAGGGAAGAAATGATAAATTTTGATAAGAGAAATACCCAGTATGAAGTTCCTGAGTATTTGAGATAAGGTAAGTATTAAGGTAATACTGTAAGCAGTTACTTATATGGTAATCCTTTGCATAAATATGTCGTCATCATATAAAAACGTAACTTAATTTCATTGCTTTGGTTCATAACCGGAACATTATATCAATGCTGCAAGAATTCGGCTATAAAGAAACTTGCTAAGCCTTGACTTTCATAAAACTTGTAATTAATTGCCAACGAGAAGTAATTCACAAGGAAGTATCAGAAATTATATATTTTGATAAGAGAAGTATCTGGGATGAAGTACCTAAATACTTGAGATAAGGTAAAAATTAAGGTGATAATGTAATTCCAGTTACTTATATGGCATACTAAACCTTTGCATAAATATGTTATCATATAAAGAGGCCTCAGACTGGTTTACCCAAACAGTGAAGCCAGATTAAACACAAATTAAGGTAAAACTATAGATTATGAGACCACAAGTAAGGAACTATTAATGATTCCTTGACAAGCGTACTAACAAAAATATGGAAATCCTATATGACTTATGGAAGAATTTGTGGCATCGACAGCTTGAATATACTGAGTGGTTTTTCCACCACTAGGCAGAGCATTGTAATCGCTAAGATATTTATTAACGCCCTTCCATCTGACGGAAGCTCCATTTTTCAGAAGCCATTCGGCGCAGGCCCTGTCTGGCCCAACTTCCTTGATCCTCTCTGGATCCACCCTACGAACAGATGCATTTACAACAATGGTCAAGATCATTCAAAAAAATAAACTGAAATTGATTACAGACCTGTTCCAAACTATAGTGAGCCAGTAGAAAAATGATCGTTTTGGTTGTATGTCTACGTGTTTCAGTGATGGCAATAGGAGCTTCTGATACTTTTATTTGATAGATTAAACATTGATGAGTAATGGCTGGGTATCGACAAGGTAATACGAGAAGAATCGGTTCTCCTTTATTTATTCATAAATGAAGATAGACGTTCGATACATACAAGGAAAGCCATATTAGTACAGCGGCCAGCCGGCCTGATGAGACAATATGAGATTCTCTTTCCACACTTGGCTGACTGTGAGTGCTTCCGTTTCAGTAATGATTGATTGCACAATCACTTTGCATATTAACGATTCGGACGTCCACTGCGCATATAAATTGTTCTCAATTATAGTCGAATATCAATTGTTGCCTTGGAGCATGGAGCCTAGATAGAAGAGGGTCAAGCTATGCGTATACGATATGTGACAGAATTGGTGGAGAGGGTCGAGAGTAAGCGTTTGCAATAATCCCGTGTGGCGGCGCTTCGAAATCGCGAACGTACTATACATATAAAAATTTTGATGTAGACGGAACCGGGAGTGCGAGAGAGATAGCGGCATTGGTCTTCCGGTGGAGCAAGAAAGAGCGACAGAAAACGTGTTTCACTTCACCTTAAGACTATAGGAGAAGACTCTAAATTCCATGCATTTCACCTACAAAAGAACATTTTAATTAATGAAAGCTAATCATGAAATGTGTTAGCAGTATTATTCGTCGATTACATTAACAATATTCAAAAGACACGCGGTCCCCGCGATGACAGTCGACATGAACTCCCAAACGGTGGAATGTTTTGATGGGTTCTCCACTCTCGTCGTCTAAGGCAAAATTATTTTAAGACGAAATTTTACCCGAACGTAAGTTGGATCACCCCTCCAAAAGACCGCGTTGGAATTTTTCAAGAGAATGACCTTGGCGATATATTCAGTCGTAATAGTTGAGAAATCAGATTTACGACAATAATAATGCAATTAATATTTACTTAAATGTAGTCAACAATCCAATCGAGTTTTTACAATATTTTCTCAAATATTTGACCTAATATTAGCATTAATAACAAACTCATACTAGCCTGGGAAATAATGAAACCTCGGGAGACTGCCTGGACTTCGTGCCTTGGAGAATGAATGAATCGTTCTTAGAAGGTTTGAAGAAATTTGGTAGCGGCGACAATTCTTGTCCCTACAGAATGAAGTGGAGATGGTGTGGTCGGAAAAAATTTGCGACGCTGATAGCGATGTGATGAAAGCTTGTGTGGTGGATGATGTTTAAAAAAGTATTGGCGAGGAAATAATCGATTTTTTGAAATATATATTTTTTTAACATCGAACTTTAAAAACTTCATTTTTCAGCCGGACGTTCCTCTCTACCGGCATTTCCTGTCAGAAAATCTCATTTTCCCATCCGGAAAGGACATACTTTCGGTATGACATCACTTCCGGTCGAAAAATGGAATTTTTAAACCGGATGTGATGGAAATTTAAATTTTCGGTTTATAAATTCCATAGTTCACAGCGAAAACGCGAAGCGCCTGTGCCAGAACAACCTGCTAGTTATTCTGTAATAGAGATCGACTGGATTGTATTCGTAAAGTCGGACTTTATTGAAAACATTACATACAATGCGATCTGCATACCATGCATATTCTCGTGGCTCAACTGGAAAAGGTTTGCTCAAATTTGTGTGTCGTAGGTTTTTTTTTGTTACTTTCAATCGACAACAGGTTCGATTGTCTCCCCTCCGCGGATCTGCCCCCAACCGATGAGACGCCAATGCTTCTCTACACGTCGGGATAGAGCGATCTTTTCATCAATTTCCGTACAGACCGGATTCGTCAAGCTTATCTTCGCCAAATCAGCTTTAGTCGCTAATACGCGTCCACCGGTGCTCAACGAGCCAATGTTCACCAGGAGAACTTCGTTCTTCGACAACTTTGGTACCTGAAATAAACAATCGAATACGATAGTCGATCGACGGCCCACTAAAGATATTTTTTTTATGCAACACTCGTTTTACCTTGGCTCCTTTCTTGTCTCCTTCCGTTCGGACTCCCAACAAACGCTTCAGAAGATAATACGATATTTCAAGCTCGATGAAGATCTTCGGGAGTGCACCGACAGCTCCCAAGATCTGGCCGACCAAACGATCGGCACGACACAACGTTGGCTCGATCTTCGTGCCCACACCTATTAGACCTCCGGGTACAGCGAATTGGAGCTCGTTCTGCTCAGCGAAGAGAGATACGATGCGCGAAAAGATCGGTCGACAAGTCAGCTTGCCTTCGCCGTCTTTGGAGACTAAACCTGGCCGCACTTCAATTTCCATGCCGACCTGAATGAGACAACAGATTTTTTTTTTCACATGAGATTCAATCAGACTGTGTCCATCGTGCCTTCATCCATAGTGAGGTTTTATACCTTGAGTACTCCCTTCAGAATACTTCCACCAGCCACACCGCCCTTGAGATCGTCGACCTCACATCCCGGCTTGTTCACGTCGAACGAACGTATAACGATCAATCGCGGCTCGGAAGTAAAGTCCCTCAGAGGAACTGGAATCTTTTTCGTGATGTACTCGCAGAGCACCTCGATGTTGTATTTCAGCTGGGCCGAGATCGGGATGATCGGAGCTCCCTCGGCGACGGTACCTGTTGGACAAAATAATTACGATAGTCACGACGATCTTTCCGATGATTGCCCGTCATGAAGTAGATCCGCTCTTTGATTTTACCTTGAACGAACTTCAAGATTTGCTCGTACTGTTCCTTGGCCTGGCCTTCCTTCACCAGATCAATCTTGTTCTGCAGGATCACGATGTGCTTCAGCTTCATAATCTCGATGGCAGCCAAATGCTCCGAAGTCTGGGGCTGCGGACACGATTCGTTTCCGGCTGCGATATAACATTAACAGATGAAATTTTTTCTTTGCAAAAAAAAAAAAAAATAGAAATAGTATTTCAGGAATGATGCGGAGAAAGAAAAATTATTTTCGAACCTATCAAGAGCAGTGCCGCGTCCATAACAGCAGCGCCGTTCAACATAGTAGCCATAAGAATGTCGTGACCGGGACAGTCGACGAAGGACACGTGGCGAACGAGCTGAAAGCGTCCCGGACATGCTGGACGAAGACATGGAAAAGCGTCGTCCTTGCTCGAACCTCCGGAAATGTAACACGCCGGTCTCGGGCACTTCTCGTAGTCGCACTTGTAGATTTTCGCATTAGCGTATCCTGAAATTTGCGAAATGGCGTGTCATGACGTACCTATAGACATCCCTTACTCTTCCTTTCCGTATCGAATAGTCGGTGGATTTATTTGAATATCTTACATTTTTTTCTCCTTTCATCACTGAGGTACATCGATGATTATTATTTATAATTGACCTATCTTTAAGGCAGTTACAGTAGAATATTGGGTATTACGAATAGTGGGAGCCTTTTATTTTTATTATTCTTTTTTTTTTTTTTGAGCTTTACGAAGCTCGATCAAATTGATAGTTTCGATAGATACCGAAGAAAAATTGGTGGCTGTCTATAAATTCTCGCAGCTCTAAAGCCAGATTATTATCGTTAATATTATGGTTTCAACAGTCAAACGTTAACAGTAAACAACGACCACGGTATAAAAATACAATATGGTGGCACGAGGAAATAACTAAAGATATATATAGTTCCATCAAATATTACATTAAAGATTAATAAATTATAATTATAGTCACAACGATGGCGACGAGCGACAACTCACAGCCGTTGTCACATTTATTATATATAATTGTAAATATAAATTCCTACTAAAAGTCCAAATATTGAATTAATCTTTATTTTTTTTCAAATGACCAAATAGACTCGGAGTAGATTCGAGCCGAATTAGGCAGGAAAAGAAAAGATGTCAATAAAAATTTGGCAATTGATTTTGCAGATATTCTGCGGGAAAAAGATCGTTACAATTTAACATCGTATTAAACGAGCATTTTTTCAATAGAATTTTTTCGTTGAACCAAGATCCGACGATATATGTATATACAGACATATATATACATATATTGATGGCTTAGAGCCACAAGGACAGATCGGCTGTGCACAAGCATAAATCATACACCCTCTAGGCCCTCCACGATATTTCTTAATATTTTGATATTGTGATGAAAACAAAAAGACAAGGTTCGTAATAAGATTAAATCGAGACAATGGGCTATGAATTTCTTTCCTGAATTGATCAAAACAAATACTGTCGACATTGTTTAGCGCCGCATTTACATATAGTCTTATTCTCCAAAGATTTGTTGTTCACGACCTGTCGTGGCAGTTCCAATCTCTGTCGCGATTCCGTCGCGCAAATAGCGTCCTTGTTTCTGTCGTAGGGTCTCGACGATTGGCACATATAGTCGAATGTAATTTCCTCGTCCTTCGCGATATCGCGAGTCGCAAACAACGCGAGCTTTGGTAAATTTGGATCTAGACAATCGATCCACACGCCGTAAACGGCGCAGTTTGGATCGCACGAGTGATTTATGAAGTGCGACACGTTGCCGTACACGGCGGCATCGACGGTGTAAGGACAGGAGTCTTCGAATTCGGAGACATTGTAGTCCAAGTCGAACAGATACGTTCGTCCCGCGGCGTCGTACTCCTTGCCACGTTTCTCGGCCTCCTCGTTCGTTATGACCTCGCCCACGTATTGCGTGACGAAAGTTCCCTTCCTTATGAGCTTCAGGGACTTGACTCCCCAGCCACGTCCGTTCGATGTTCGAAAAACGCAAAGATGCACACCCGAGCCCCGTTGAACAACGCGATTCTTACAGTCCGGCGGACACTTGCAACGCTTGTTGCACTCGTAAATCGGTGTTCCCGGTGGTACGCGCACCCTGCACCCCTGCGTGTAAGGAAAAACTCCCTCGTACTGTGCGAAACAACATTTGCTCTTGGAATCGCAATTGCTGCAGTCGCAACCGATTGGCGGCTCGTCCGGTATTATAACACCCGAGCCGGGCAGATATTCTTCTATGTACAAAAAATCTTGAGGCGCGCTCTCGAGATCGGCGACGTTCTCCACCTGTATCGAAGGCTTTCCTTGCGTTATGCTGTTCATCTCCGCCTCCCAATCCTGCAGCGACTCTAACTGATCACGCCGCGTGTCGCAGAAGAGCGAGTGAACGATTCCGCGCTTTATCCATCGCGTGAGCTTCTCGCGTTTTTTCTCCAGCGTTCTTGGATTGAAGAAAGTCTTGAGACGGCTGTAGAGATCTTCCTGGTCGTCGGTGAACGAGCCGTCGATCGGCTTGTTGCGCTTTATGAGCTCGTTCATGTACTCCTCCGAGTCGCTGATCGTCGGATTGAAGTTTGTCTGACTCTTGAAATTGTCCAACAGCTGTACGCACTCGCGCTCGAAAGATTCCAGCATTTCGCTGCAGTTGACTAAATTCTCGACTGGCTCCCACGTGTTGCTGTCCGACGTCCAGTTCTTCCATTTGATGAAATACAACTCCACGCCGCCCTTCATTCTCTTTCCCAGTATCTTCTCGACCTCGAATAACTTCGGATCGTTCGGAAAGTCTTTGTTACCGTTGAAACGCAAATCCGTCGTACATATGTCGCGCAGAACTATCCGCAGTTCTTTCAAATTAAAATTGTTCGTATTGGTCGTAATTTTATCGGGATTTTTCGTTTCTTCGCGCGGATCAAAACCCGTCTCTTTTTTCACGAGTGTTTCCGCGTCCGAGCTCCCGAGATCGTTCGATTCATTATCAATCGCGTTTTCCGGAGATATATTATCTAACGTTTCGGACAATAGTTTATTATCCTTATCGGGGGTAGAATCTTCGAGTCTCGATCGCTTTGCAGGCGGCGGTGTGCTTCCTGACGATCTTGGCCTTTTTTCACACACTGTCGGCATTTCGCTAGTATCGCCCGGAACTTCGGCCGTTTCTCCGCTGGTACTCTCCGCCGCACGAGCCTCTGCAATGCCAAACATTTAAACGGGCGTCATTTTTTCGGCTCACATCCCTCCGTGCATTGGTTTTTTTTTGTTTTTTTTTTTTTTTGGGGTCTTTTAACTTGCAACACTCCTCTCGTCACTTTTAGTATAAGATCATCGGGTGTGCTCCGTGCGCGTGACGAGTGCGTTTTTTTCTCGTTAATCCTCTTCGTTCTTCTTTTTTTTTGGTTCTAGTATCAATCACATGACTTACTCTAACTACTTGCAATAACAGGTAAAAACTCAGTGTCACACGTTTAAGATTTTTTTCTCCTCGTGCGACACCGCGTTTTCTTATTACAATAGAAATATCATTATGAAATTTTCGAGTGGACGAATGCAATAGGACACTCCGCAAAATCATCCACCGATCATTTACCCGTTTCGGAGATTAACGCAGGTAACAAACAAAACTCGGGCATACGATCCTGAAGGGTCGAGCGCGGTATGGCTCGCACAAAATTGGGGGTTTTCCCCCCTTGTGGCTTTACTGTTAGATTTTAGGTGACGAGGCGATTTTCGCAGAATGCTCATTGTGATTTACAGCTCCTGAACCCGACTTTCATTCCATTTGTGAAGGTCGTGTGTAACATTTAGCTTACAGCTAGTGCATCCGAGCTAATTCAAAATTAATTCATTAAATTTACAACAAAAGAATTACATTTGACACAGCAAAATTTCACTGTTACCATTGTGCACAAACGTGACCATAGAAGTGTGAACAAAGTGTATCTGCTACATACCCAGTTTAATGGTAATATTTCTCTCTAGCTCATTCTTAAAACGAACGGTCTGCACACCAGAGATCGCTTTCACTATAGTGGATTTCCCATGAGCTACATGACCGATGGTACCTGAGGGTCGATGAAAGTCAATTAGTAAAAATTAGTTTCAATTAATGAAAAATTAAATAAAAATATTATTATTATTACCAATGTTAATAGTAGCCTGTCTACTGATGACTTCGCGCGACAATGCAGTCAGCTTGGTAACATCCTGAAAACAGTTGAAACTAAATTAATACCGATAACTTGCAAACAAACGCTATTGACAACTTAAAAAAAAATTATCAATAACTTATATTCAAAAATATTTATGATATTATGACAAAAAAAATAATGCAATTTGGGAATGGAGCAAATAGCAGGCAGATTGACGGGGCCGAAAATTCGGAATGTTGGAGCAAATTTTCGAAGAAACTTTTTAGGATATCCTCACGTCATGATGCATCTGGAGTAGGTGTGGATGTGACAAAATTATATGACTAACCGCGACAATATCGTCGAGCTAACGGCGTGCGGTACGGAAACGTCGAGCGTCGCGATTTTTCTTACAACACCGAATCTTTTCGTTTCTCTGCTGGTATAGCTCGAACGCGTATAATCGAAAATATTGGCGGTAATGAATAACGGAACGTCTGGAGAGCCGATAGGAAAATGCCCGCGGAAAGAGCAAAAGGGCGTCCGATACGATTAGTGAGGTTACTCCAGGCGGCGTGAGCGAAAGTGACTGAAAGCTTTAAACCTCCTACGGCTTCGGAAGGGCCGATTGTTTTTATGCTCACCAATTTCGATAAGTCCTGTTTGTAGAGATTCGGCTGACCCGTGGTAACTCCTAGACCTTCCTCGCCCCCCATTATTGCAGCTGCTCGGGTATTTTAGAAATACACACGCGGTACACTGCGGCAGCGAGAAAGGAATGGTGGCAGGCTTCGCTTCGCCTCGACGGCGGCGGCAGATTTGCGATCGTTGCGCGGGCGGGGACGAACGTCGTGGCGCCCCGTTGCTGCTGTGCGAGTCTCGATCGTTGCCCGGCAGATGGCACCCTCTGCGAAATACCAAATTAAGATAAAATGAAAATAAAGGCAGAAACAAATGTTATACAAATCCGTTAACTAAAACCAACTGAAACAACAATTCTACCACTGCGGAGAGTACGAAATTTCGTGCGTTCAGTAAAAAAATGATCGGCGTCGTAGATTTGCCGGTGAACGAGGAGAATCTACCGTTGATATGCGAGAAACTCCAGGAAGCCGAGGTAACGTCAGCAATTTTGACACATCGGGCGCAACGCATTGTTGGGACTGGAATAAAAATAAATATTGTCCGCCCAATTTCAGACGCGAGTGAACGATGAATTGGAGCAGATGCTGCAACGACACTGCCACGTCGAGGCGAAGCTCCAGAACATCAGCAAAGTTCTGCCAAACGTCGTTGTCATTCGAGCGGAGAGCGAAAAATTTTGTGACATGATAGATCGTACGAATCGGCTGGCGGAGGCAGTCAGCGCCAAGGTCAGACAGCTCGACCTGGCCAGGGTAAGTTGTCTGATCGTCAGAATCTTTCAGACTCCTCTCTTTTAACTGAATTAAAAAAATCATTGTTTTTGCAGAGCAGGGTCTGCGAGTGTCAGAGTCGAGTACACGACATCCTGGACCTGCAGCTGTGCAGCGAAGGAGTAGCCACGGCGCTCAGAAACGAGGATTACGAGCAGGGCGCTGCTCACGTCCATCGTTACCTTTCCATGGATCAGAATCTTCTGGAACGGACGGCGGTTGATGTTTCCGGGGATCGCACGAGCATCGCGGCTTCTCTGGTGACTCTGCAGAGAGCGGCCGGCGAGTTGCGAGCTGTGGTGACTCACAGATTCGACGAGGCGGTAAAGTCGGAGGACCTTGCTTCGGTGGAGAGATTCTTCAAGATATTTCCCCTGCTGGGTATGCACGACGAGGGTCTGAGGAAATTTTGTCAATATCTTTGCTCGAAGCTTCAAGATACGGCACAGAAGAATCTCAAAGCAGCACTGGACGCGAAGAGCAACGACAGCCGAGCTTCCGTTATATTCGCGGACACGATGACGCTGCTCTTCGAGGGCATAGCCAGAATCGTCGAGGTTCATCAGCCGATCATAGAAACCTATTACGGACCCGGGAGGCTCCTGAAGACCGTGACGATATTGCAGAAAGAATGCGATCGGTAAGACGAACGGCTGACGCGCGTCTGGTGAGCAGCTGTAGCGTGCCGTTTATCCGAGGCGATGCGGAGATAAACACGGTGTAAACGATAAAATTCTTTTGCGCAGACAAATAAAGAAAATCATCGGGGAGTTCATGAAGCATCGCAGTATACCGAAAAAGGTTCAGGTAATCAACGATTACATGCGCAAGCAGAGTCCCGAGAAAGCCGATCCGAAGAATCTCGATCTGCTGCTCGGCGAGTTGACGATAATGCACGCGAGATCGGAATTGTACATTCGCTTTTTGAAGAGAAGAATAATGGTCAGTATGGAGGGGTACAATTTTTTTCATATACCTGCAAGTCTTGTAAAGCTTTTTTGCAAATCCAATTCAACGGATTCTACTTTGCAGAACGACCTCGAGATCAGCACGACCGATGAGACGCAACGCGCCAAGCAGACGGAAGAGTTCGAGACGATGGTAAAGAACTCCGAATTGGCGCACGGTATGCAAGAGCTGTTGGGAGCTTATCTAGCCCTGGAGAGATATTTCCTCGAGGAAAGCGTGAACAAGGCTGTAGGAATGGATACCTTGGATCAAGATCAGCAAACCTCGAGTATGGTGGACGATGTCTTTTACATTGTCAAGAAATGTGTAAGGTGGGTCGAAAAATCTTTTCGAATGGTTTCTCGCCTCGATTATTCGGCTGTAAATATTTGAACAACAAATTTGCCGTCCTCTTCTATTTTAGACGATCTATCTCGAGTTGGAGCATCGACGGGGTCTGTGCCGTGGTTAACATGGCTTGCGGAATATTGGAAGGAGAATTCGCCAATCGCTTGAGAGGTCGTCTTCGCCAAGGCTATCCAGCCGGCTATCTTGACCTCGCTCAGGCTTACAATGCTCTTCAAACTAGCATTCAACACGGCCGTTTGCAAGGCTCCGATAACGAACTCGCGCGATTAATGTTTCTCGTAAGTGCGTCGATAATAATTCTCTGGATATCCCTCCCACTGAATGAATTCAATTGCAGGCGTACTTGAACAACACGGATGTGAGTATTGAGTACGTGGAAACACTGAGTCAAAGCTTGGGTGCCGAGATCGATGGAGCGTTTCCGCATATGCAAAAGAAAGATCGAGGTAAAGTGGATAGCTGTTTAGCGGGACTGAAAGGGGTCACGACCACCTTGCGTGCAGTGATTGATTACGGCTTGGAGCAATTACGAGCGAGCGCTGTAAAGCCGAGAGTTACGCCCTGGGTTGATGCTTTTCTCTCTGTGAACCATCATGTAAACGAGGTAATTTTTTTTTTATATTATACAATTAATAGCGGCAATGTTTCATCGAATTTTCTTTACCGCAGGATGAATTACTTAGATACGAAACCGACGAGCCTTTCGTCCAAACTTTGGTGATGAATTTGGAGGGATTGTTGCAAGCATTCAAGGGCAGTTTGACGAGCGCGAATTACGACGCGTTGATCGGTATTCTCACAGCGGAGGTGACCGCGCGTCTGGAAAAAGTTGTTCTGAAGTCTACGTTCAACAGGGTACGAGTTATTGTGCTTGAATAGAAAGCTTCCTCGTGAAACATTGTTATACCAAGATTGACAAATATGTGTTGAAACAGGCCGGTGGATTGATATTGGACAAGGAGATACGATCATTAGCGAGTTACTTGGCCGCCGCCACTTCGTGGTCGGTTCGCGATAAATTTGCTCGGTTGACGCAAATAGCAACGATACTTAGCGTCGAGAAGGTAGAGGAGTTGGCCGATTATTGCGGAGCCGATGCGATTGCCTGGAGACTCACACCTGCGGAAGTTAGACGAATAGCTTCCCTGAGGACCGATCTACGTCCCGAGGATATCAAGAGACTCAAGTTGTAATCGTCACGCTTTACTTATTCAATCGAGCTTCTCGTCGCATAGAAGCTAAAACAAGATTAATATGCAATTTAATTATAAAACTCAAACTTTCCCTTTATCGGTGTTCCGATTGTACATAACATATATGGTTAAAATAAAATCTAGGATCCAAAAAGCTGTTACACACATGACTCCTTCCCAAGCGTCAGAACATAAAATTTTACGTAAAGAAAAAAAAAATACTTTTGGAGTATCGAAATCAAATTGGACGAATAATTCGCGAGTTATTCGCGAGAGGCGCGCCCGACCCAGCGGAGTGGGGGTAGGTCAAGTCCGAGCGCATGCGCTTCCAATCGAAAAAGCGCCTCGAGCGCCCCCGATCGGATTGCGAGAGTTTCCGGAAATGAAACCCGCAACAGGACAAAGCCCGTACCCTCCCTTGTAATGCCGCAGGGCCGGTGGTACACAGCTCGTCGGGCTCTTGTAATCGCGCGTACGGGTACCGTAAACGTAATAGTCGAACGTTAGAGGCATGGAGGCGTCTCTGTGACCGGGGACACTCGTGACTTTGACGATGGTGTCTGGTGAAAAAACTTGCTAGTACGATGGGTGCTCGGGAACGTGCCTCAGAGATGGACGCTACGACGAGCACTTCCGTTCGCTAATTGAGCGTGATTTTTCGCTCTCGTACCCCGCTCTGTAACCTTCTTTTTTTTTTACATTTGTTTTTTCTTCCTTCGTTGATTTTTTTTTCTGTTCCTCTCGTACGACCGGGAAGAGTACAGCGAGAGCGCGGCGGCAGCGCGATACGCCGCCACCACCAGTGTGTGTGTGTGTCTTCTTCTTCTTCGCTCGTGTCTCTCTACCTCTCTCCGTGAAGATTTTCCCAACACTTGGGATTATTTTACTTGCATATATTTAAAAAAAAGAAAAAAAAACGATCGTAGAATCTCACGGTGTTACGGGCACGAGGATGTCGCCGCTGCTGGCTCGCCGGTGATCGAGACGCGCGTTTCCACGGAGTTTCGCGAAATCGAGCGAGCAGTGAATAAAGAGAGACGGTCAGAACAAATTGAGAAAGAAAGATCGAGGTGGCGCAGGGAGAGGGGAAAAACAGTTGAAATACTAAGAGTGAGAGAGTGAGAGGACGGTCGTCGCGCAACACCTGCGGTGCGCGCTCCGATGCATTGTTGGTGAGTGTGCGCGCGTGGTTAAGTAACGCGTGTTAGTGAATGTCTCTCTATTTCGTGAGAGCAACCTCTCGATTATATGTGTGCGCGATACTGTGCATTCTGTCGTGTATGTATGAGTCCCTTGTATATGTATGTATATATATATGTACATATCGTATGTATATATATATATATGCGTGTGTATGTGTGTACAACGTACGAGACGATAGAGTATGTGGCTTGGCTCGAATAGGCTAAGGTGGGAGTGAGAAAAAGAGTACGGGGAAGTGGTGAACGCGCGAGGCGATTTCGCCGAGAGTAGTACGAGAGTAGTATCGCTCCGCGTCTTTCCAATCTCTCACTTCTTCTGTATCTCTCCTTCTATTTCTCTCTTCTTTGAAGTTTGTCTATCGCTGTGTAACACTCACCGAAATTTCATCGTCTTCCTTATATTCTATACATCGACTCCTCGGTTTACTCGGAAGATCTATAGTTTACAGTTTCGTAAACTCGTGTGCGTGACGCCTCCGAGCGAACGAATGAACAGTTTCGCGGCGGTAGTTTTACCCCGAAGGTGGGAGAGCCTAAGTGTTCTGGTTTTGACACGATGACATGTCCAGGAAGTTCTCGTAGGTATTGTGATAGATCGCGTAACCCGATTTCACGGGCATTCTTAGAACACCGGAGATAAATTTATTCCCGATAGTTTTTTTCGCCTACATCAATGCGTCGGGTTTTTCCTATATAATATATATATATATATATGTTTTTTAATTTCTCTTTCGTTCCTTCTCTTTTTCACCGAACGTGTGCGTCCACTGGTGCTACTTACCGCTGGCTGGCCGCAGTTGACTCGTGTGCGCGCGTGTTGAGATGATAAAGTAAACGGTCGGGAGAGCGAGAGAGAAGGAGGGACGCATGGGATCGCGGTTATCGTGAAAAAAGTGGGAGTGTCGCGCATGTCGCGCCCGAACATGCTCGGATGCTTCCTGGCTCCCCGGCTGTGGAGATGGCGACTTCCACACCGATAACTTCTTGCCTCAAGAGAGTCTGCTCGAGAGACTTCTTGGTTATCCGCTGATCTCTCCCTACTCTCTTGGAGATCCCGTTGGTCACTTCGCATTCGTTGTACGATACACAGAGAAATAAGCTCACGGGAGACACGAACATCTCTTTACGAATATTCTCCACCTCGTAACGCGATATGTCAGATCTCTCTCGTATATACCGGATACCGGAAACGTTTTAACGGAGGAACGATAAGAGAAGAAAAAATTAACTCGCACCTCGAGAGATTTGAGGCTTTCCGGCGTCAACGGTATCGCCGTTATAACCTTCGTACGAAATTCGTATAAATATTTCATCTCCTCGGTACGTTATCGACAGAGATATTCGATGTTCACTAAATCGTCGTCGACATTCATGAAAACTGATGGAGCGAACCGCAGCGAGGAGTAATCCGAATTTTTGCGTGTGTGTGCGTGTTGTCTGTTTGCGTCCTCTTTTTCTCTTTCCTCTCATCGGTTAGCTTGTTCCCGAGGGTGCTTGCGGTTCATCGTTTCCTCGTCTCACAGTCCTGTCATTGTCTCTCGTCTCTGTTCAGATAAAACTCGCCGGTTCTCGGACGAGCGACTACGTACGTGAATCTTTGCTGGAAAGGAACAAAAAAAAAAAAAAAAATTAAACAAATATATAGAACGCTAAACGAGTGCGATAAAAAGAAAAAAAAGTAACTAGATCGTCGCGAGTTTGTTCGATTCGTCGATTACAGAGAAATCATCACCCTATGAAACATGTCCATACTTCGTGTGTACGAGATTCTTACGCCTCGACGACTTATCCGGTGTCGTGATGTGCAATGTGCTTCGGACATTCGATAGGAGCTTTCGCGTCAACTGGTGTTTCGTCTGTTGCTCCAAGCTGGTGGTGGTGGTAGTGAACTTAGAGTCCCTTCATTCAATGACTTTTGTGAAGGATTGAATTTCCATAAAAAAAAAAAAAAAAAAAAAAAAAAAAAAAAAAATCAATTAATATAAGAGACATTGCACGAGTGCGGAGAAAGAGTGGCTTCATTTCTTTTCTTCTTTTGTTTATCACATGAGAAAATGAAAAAGGATTATCACATCAAAGATGGATAGCATGCAGGACTTGCGCTCTGCGTATTGATGGGTATATGCTTTTCCTGCAGGAGACCCTCGAATAGTCGGCTGAATAACAAGATTTCTGAGCACATATCGGCTTCCGTAACCCCCCTCCATGTTTGTCTGGAGGAACAGAGAGGACCGGAACTGGGCTCGAGAGACGCCTCGGCTCGCAAGCCACAGGTAATCTATAAAATCTCCAGAAAAAATATAGAAATTATACTCAAACTTTTTTTTACTAAGATGTATTTTTGTGTGTTGGAGCAGGTCAAGGGTAGTCAGGAAAATTGGGAAGATACGGCTAGCGGTGTATCGAGGGCAACGGAGGCAGGATCTACCGGAGGTGGGTCCAGCGAGCTAAGGCACAGCCAGCCAAGCATGGCCAACACCATAAGTAACATGAAAATGACCAACCCCATTAAGGGGCTCGTCAGCAAGAGGCGCAAACGTTTCACGGAGGATGGATTCGACCTTGATCTCTCATGTATCCTTTTTCATTCGTTGCTTATACGCGAAAATGCGGATTTCTTTTATTTATAGTCGATGGCCGGTGAAAACAGTTTTTTCACCGATTTGCCGCCGTTTTGTTTTCGTTGAAAGGCAGTCTAAAAACGCTTCTTACGCGTAACGAAAACAACTTGAACACAAATAGTTCATATGTACGGGCGTCGGTTTAATCGCGGCGAGAAGTAAAAAATTTCTCGACGATTATCCAACAGCCAACAATTATTTTCCTCAACGAATATATTTCACCGCCGAAATACAGATATACGTGATAACCTGATAGCCATGGGATTTCCTGCCGAGAAATTGGAGGGGGTTTACAGGAATCATATAGACGACGTGGTGAAATTGTTAGAATCCAAACACAAGGATCATTATAAAATTTACAATCTGTGAGTACGAAAATTAAACTCGTTTATTATTCGCGATCGTAGCAGGCTTCTCTCTCGTCCCCGAGATTCGAAGGAACATTTTTGTTCGTTTTTTTTTTTACAGCTGTTCGGAGAGGTCGTACGATTGTAAAAAATTTAAGCAGAGAGTAGCAACTTATCCGTTCGACGACCACAATCCACCGATGCTCGAGCTGATGAGACCGTTTTGCGAGGACGTACACGCGTGGCTATCGCAGGACCGTAAGAACGTCGCGGTCGTTCATTGCAAAGCCGGCAAAGGACGAACGGGCGTTATGGTATGCTGTTACCTTCTACATAGCAAGCAGTTTCCGACTGCGACAGAGGCACTCAATTATTATGGGACTAAGAGGACGCACGACAGGTGAGTTTAACTTTTATGAAGGCTATTGCAGTAGAAACTCCCTTATCCGATCTTCGATCGACCGAGCCTCCGCGTTATCCGACGTACCCAACTCATCCCAGCCCTCCGCATTAATCCTTTGAAGCACGGTGAAGCACAGGTGATACACCTCGATGAATACAGAAAAAATGCATTAACCCTTCACGTGCGGGATCCTTGTTCAACGAGGATCTGGAATTTGCCAGGGCGCATCTTTCTAGCGAATCGAATAACAAGTTGATGTGCTAAAAAAATCTGTAAAAATTCACTGACGTATCTCTTGAAGTGTTGTTTTTTTGATAACGTAGAAGAAAATTTACTACGTATCGTTTTTGAGCTTAAAAGATGACATGGTTGTTTACCCCTCGACAAAAAGTCCCTCGTACTTGAAGGGTTAATAACCTACCGATGTATTGGAAACTCCATAATTGTACAAAAAAAAATCATGCTTCAAAAATTTCACCGAGGTGTAACGGAATAGTACGGAAATATTTCGTACTATTCCGTAGTAATAACGGAAAAATTTCACCGAGGTGCTCGGATAGAACGGAAAAATCGGAGTAGTCCTGTTACCCGTGTTATTCGAGATTTCACTTGTCCGACGTACGCTCTCCCTACCGTATCTCGGATAATTGGGGTTTTACTGTAATTCATAAATTCAAAAGTCCTCGCTTTTAATTAAATTGTCGATACGACACATTTTTTTCACGAACAGGAAAGGAGTGACGATACCTTCGCAAAGGAGGTACGTTGGTTACTACGCCACTCTCGTTCAAGAGGGTCTCAATTACCAACCGGTCACCCTGATCCTCCGACAAATACAACTCGATCCAGTTCCCATTTTCAATGGAGGTCAAGGCTGTGAGTATATCTCTGCGCGATTACAATTGCACGTTTCCCCTCCGTTTGCATCGTATCGTATTGCCTTATTCCTTATCTCGGTGTCGTGTCCAAACGGAAGCGCATATTTCAATCGCCGTGTTCGCTCTCTTCGTGTTGCAGATTTGTATTTTGTGATATCGGAATCTAACAAGAGGATATTTAGTTCGGAAGTTTTCGAGGTGAGAAAAGGAATGCCGTCGTTGTGTATTCCGTTGGATCACACCATAGCGCTTACCGGTGATATTCGTGTAGATTTTTTTAATCGACCGAAAATGAAGAGAAAAGTGAGTAATTCTTTGATCGTAAAACCAAAACTACCGAGTGGTGCATTGATATTTTGTGTTATAATTTTTTTATATTTTATTTTTGTTAATTCCGAACTTGTATTACTGTCGAGCAGGAAAAGATGTTTCATTTTTGGTTCAACACTTTCTTCGTGCGAGATCACTTGACCCCCGAGTACGATAACGGCGAAATACCGGTGGAAAGATCAACGAGGGCATTGAGCTGTGACGGCACGGCGATGGAACTTCCAATGGTAACGTCACACATGAAACCAAGAGCGGGCTCGTTGGCGAGTCTCGGGCCTATGCCACCAGCCCTCGTTCTAGGTATAGACAAATGGGGCTTGGATGGCGCGCACAAGGACAAACATCACAAGCTCTACAGTGCAGATTTTAAGGTAGAAACTCACTGCCTCTCTGTCCGTATGTTCCTTAATTCATCGATTCCTGTCGCTGGCTATGTTCGCGATGAATTTCAAATGCATTTCAGTTACGTTCAAATGCATTTGGAATTAATTTATCACACACGTTCTCTTACGCACTTTCCTGTGAACCTCACTTCACATCTTTATGTAATTGGCTGCATTCGAGATACATTCCAGAGAAAAATTAAATATTTCCTCTGTAACATCACTTCCGGTTTGAAAACTTCACTTTCAAACCGGACATGCAAATTTTTTTTTATTTCTCCACGTTACGTCCGGTTGAAAAATTAGATTTCCAAACCGGAAGTGACGTATTTCCGATATGATGTCAATTCTGGGCGAAAACTGAAATTTTCAAACCGGAAGTGAAGGTGCAGAAATGTTTAAAAGTTTTTCTCTGGAACGTATCTCGAATGCAGCTAGTGACAGAAATATATGATTCAAGGAACACAGGAAAGTGGAGGAACGGAAAATGTGTGTCCGAAATGTATTTAGAATTGATAGCGAATGTAACCAGGCAGAAACCCACGAATTAAGCAACACACGGTGTCTCTTGCACGATTCGTGAAACCGCTTAAGCGTTTTCTCGAACAGCTGCGAGCGCATTCTATTTTCGAAAGTAATTTTCCAAGAATCACCGCATCGATAATAATTACTCGTAAGTTGATCGGCCGAATTTTCCAGGTTAGTTTATTCATGCATCGAATGGGTGGTGGCATAACGCAGGCAGTGCCAGCGACTGTGGCCAGACCCGGAGGTGGTGTACAAATTGGAATGAGCGGTCAAGAAACACCGAGTGAATCGAGCGAGGCTGATAGCAGCGAGTGCGACACAACGGGCGACGAAGATGGTTGGGAATCAGGTGAGTCCTCTGCATCTCTGGTGGCGAACCACCACCCTCTTAAACACAGCAGTAGTCGTACACACGCCAATACCAATCAGCACCACAGATCTAGTCTCAGGGAATGCGCTAAGGGTTTACTTTCGCGCGGGGACAAAGAGAGAAACAGTCACAGACAAAGCGGCACACCGAAACGTTCGTCGACTTTCGTACGATCCGCCACTCTAGATACATGATCGAAGGAAAGAAAAAAAAATAATAAAAGAAGAAGAAAAAAAAATCCGTTGATTCTTCACACTTTCGTGCGAATTTTTCTCTTCGTCCCTCGCGGTATCTCGTTGCGTTACGGCGAGACGTGTTACACTATGCCGGACAAAGATCGTGATAGCTTTACTGTTACGTAGGATATTATTATCGCTGATCGAATGACGATTTAACGTCGATCAATTTTTTCGACGATTAAATTTAGTGCGTCTGTGTTCTTCTTGCATCGTATGTTGTTAGAAAATGTACCTCTGTGTATGTATGTATATATATATTACATATATCTTCGTTAATGATCTGACAAGGAAGGTTTTTTAGTTCATTTTTTTCTCTCTTTTTGTTTTTTTTCGCTTCGACCAAAATGTATTATTGACAATCAAATGTTACAAATTAACTAGACTCTATACACGATACAATTTTCCTCGAAAAAAAACTCTCTGAGTCTATTTTACAAACGTCGTTTGGTTAATGAGAAGTGGACCGTGTTTGCGGAAATTGCGGAGGTTTCGTTTTTTTTCTCTATACTTTTTTTTTTGTCACGTCTCGCTGAATTACTTTTGTTGTGTAGATATGCAATTGAATTAAATTTGCCGAGCGAAGAACACCGAGCGGAGTGCCCAAGCAAGCGAAGCGTATCTATCAAGATCGTGGGGATAAATCGCATCTACCAAGCTATAAAAAAAGAAAGAAAGAAAGAATGAAAACAAATATTCAAATGAAGTTCTCGTGTGTCCACAAGTGCCTCGGTAGATTATCGGATACTCATAGCGGCGTTAACTTTATTATTTTCATTTCTCTTTTCAATTTCGAGTTCCGACTTCCGATGTTGTACGTATATACATCGTATATATTTTATCGTCGGTATTTCGCTCGCGGCATTTCGTAGGAGGAGAGATATATCGTGCCGTTGAAACTTGACGAGCTATTTATAAATTCTACATTCGATTATCAATGTCAAGGCATGTTTTTATAATCGCACAGTTTTTTTAATTAGTTAGCTTAAAAAAACAAAAAAACACCTCGTTAGACTCGCATGCATTCGTTGCAACAGAATTGCTCTTATTTTCTCTTCCCCTCACGAGATTAGCTTTCTTGGATTATGTGACTTTTGTTTTCTATCATGTTTGTTCTCGACGATTTACGAAGCACACACAAGCATACACACACAAACATTTAACTCGAGCAATTATCTGGTTTCTGTGTGCAGACTGACTTTCGACGTTCCGTGAATATGTACTTGTTTAGAATATTATTTTGAAAGGTCGGTGCGCGCGCGAGCGTCCGTTTGACAAAGTGTTATAACGAGATATATTCCTCTTGTATTGTTGCTCGAGGGGGGTGTAAAAAGAAATTCCGTCGGACTACTCGAGGAGAAACCGAAAGCATCTTACACGTATCTTGTACGAACTATCTTAAAGCGTTCGCGTATTAAATCTTCGATGACTCGTGTGAACTTTAGGCGTGCCAAAGTTTTCTTTGAATAGGCGATCGATGATACGCGAGAATTCGACAATAGGATAATGTTAACCGTGTTTGGCAAGAAAGGGAGATTAAGAGTTCGCGAAAGATAAGAGATCATTCGATGTTCAATACAATAACCACCCGAAATGTCTTTGCGCGCCGGACAAAGTTAAATTCAACAAGTCGGGTCAATTCGTATTTTAACGAAAAAAAAGGAAAAAAGAGTCGTGACCGATACGCAACGTGTGAATCTCAGTTTTATCGAAGCGGTCGTAAAACTGATGTTTCCCAATGTGTGTTGTTCGCGCTTGAATAATAAAATAATAATACAAAAAAATCAATTTTTCAACTACCGTCTCCCACAGCGCTCGTAAATCTAACGAAAATAATGAAGTACAGATTCAACACCAGTTGTCTTTCTATCGATTAATAGCGTTTTTTGTTTCATTCTTAAATCAAGTAATGAATCAACAAAATAAATTCGTAAACTCCTAGACTAGCTACTTAGCCATACGTGTTAATTGTTATGAACGTCGAAATTATAAGAAATATATTCTTAAGTTGTATGGATTGGAGAGGAGAGAAGTGCAGCGGGCTAGCTCCGGGATACAGATCACGATCGAGGTATCTGAGACATAGATGTCCCGAGTTAGTCGGTACGATCCTTGCGCTTGGAGAATAGATTTAAAAAATGACGTGCTCGAGGCTCAGGACTGAACTGCGCGTAGTTAAATGCGTTTTTTTTCGTTATTCGGTTGAATTCGAAAGTTTTATCAGAGTCCGAAAGTAGAGAACGAATAAACGAGCGAGTAGAGAACGAAAAAAGAGCGAAGAGACTATCGCGATGATAGTCTAGAGGATTGAAAAAAGGTTTGCCGTTGTGATTTATTCATACTATATAAATACATTTTTACCTGAAATTGTATGACTCGAAGAATCAAGGGGAACGGAAGACAGCCCGTCGATTATTCCAGTAGGCTGTACGCCCGAAGCTAGTTAGTTGCTACAAAAAATTACAAAACAAACAAACGAAATCGGATATACGGTTTCTAATAGTAAACGAATAAGTAGTAATTAACGAATTACTGTTGATGTATCGGTAAAACTATTTTGAAAAGTGTTTGTAGAGGTTTGGAGTAGAGTGGTGCCTGAATGGTGAAAAGTGAAAAGAAAGAAAAACGAGAAAAAAAGTATATAAAGAAAAAAAAAGAAACTGATACTATCTCTAACATAGTTTGTAATGTAATTCTCATTAGTTTCTCTTGGCTTTCGTGAGAGTGTAACTGAGCGCGCGGGAGAAAGAACAAAAAACCGAAAACCCATAGACACGTGTTTATTGTTTTATGAACGACTGCACTACCTCCGTTTTACGTCGCAAGTAAATCGCATGACTGTCTGATACCTTAGCGTTACAGGAGACCCGAAAATAAAAAGTACAGCGAAATAGGATCGTTGAACGTGAGAGCGAACGAGCGTGATTAAGTTTCGATGGATCGAACATGATTAGGTAGTGAAAGAGTTTTGTCGAAAGTGCTGTTTCACAGTTTGGTACAATTGCATGCCGATTATTTATAGAGTATGAGTATAAAAAAAAGAAAAGATGAAAGGATAAAGTTTGTTGTTCGGTCATTGCCACGGCAGCGATCGAATTAAGGTCAGAGTTTTGTATACAATTGCGATTGTATTGTATAATGAATTATTTTTGTGATATTATACTTATTATTATTAATTACAATTATTCTTGATTGCGATTTATTGTCCACTGTGTGAAAAACAAAAACTGCTATCAGTTATTTACGATTTATCACTAGTTATACAACAAACCGCACCATACACAAAACACCGCCCCCCGCCTTCTTCATCGACACCGCCATCACTACTACTACTGTTTACCTCCGCTATTTCCTGCTATCACTATGTTAATTATTACGAAAATATAATACCATATTACAACCGTATAAACCTGTAATACCGAATTCTAATTTAACACGCGATTTTTTTTTGTTTTTATATAAAACATAATAGTTTTAATCATACCGTAATTTGTGCGAAGCGTTCTTACTACTATAATGTAATTCTTCCGAGTATCCTACTTTGTTGCTCCGTTGCCTCGATAGATTTTTTTTAACCCTGCGTATTTTTCGGGTACGCTTTTTTTTCTCCGCCTGCTATTTCATTACATTGAGCTCACTGCACTCTGCATTTTTGTCGTTTCTTTCTGTCACCCCTGCAGCTCGTTTCTCTTTCTTCCTTCTATTATGTTTGACCTTGTGTGAATGTTATCCCAGATTTGGCGTATACATAGATTGCGCTTGTTTAGAGTTTCCAAAATCGTCGCACGGATTTTTTTCTGCATGGATACGCGTTACATTTCTTTTTTTTTACAAGGACAAAACATTGTGCGAGCTTATCCTCACTCGGTTTTTCTAACGCGTTTTTCGTGTTGACAGTGTCTCGAGAAATTTAAGAATTTTTGTGGAAATACACCGTTGAAAGTTGCATAGATCCTGAGATCTTTTTTTTATTCATTGTTTCACTGTTCATTACCATTTAATTCACTATATCAGATTTACAATCTGTTCATTGACTTATCACCTGTGTCTCTGTGTGTCTGTTCGCCCCCAGTGGACTTGGATCAGCGTGTGGGCCGGTACCGCCTTCTGTCCGATGGAGGGATGATAGATGTTTTGTGAGCCCCTCGTCGTCCATCATCTTCATTCATCTTTCGAACTTCGGGTGTTTTACTCTGTCTCTGTCATTCTGAGATTTCTTTCGTTTTCACAAAAAAACAAAAACTTCGAAACCCTAGCGACATGTATTGCAATACATATCGCTGATCGTCATCGATGTACGGACTCAAGCTTTGGAAGGATGCTCTCATTTATTATTCTCACGACGAGATAACGATAATGACAAATTTTCTTTCGTGACTTTTGGCGGGCGCGTCCACGAGTATATCATCATCTTATACATTTTCCATTTCGGCCGAGCCACGTTTGTACGAATATTTGCAATTGAAAACTATCAACGTAGCTGTAACGATGGGTGAACACGTCCCAGTTTCACACATGCTCCGCGCACATGTTTGCATGCAATACGATTTAACGTTAGCATCCAGTCACATCGGCAATCTTCCCAGCATCATTTTTTTTACTCCAAACGAATCTTTCCTTGAATCTGAAGAAACAATATGAGTTGGTATTAAAAAAAAATAATAATATATATTTTTTTTACTTATTGCGAAGAATTGCGTTCAAAGCGTGGGAAATTTGTCAGTGTGTCGTCGTCAAGGGCCTTAGGATACCTAGTACGACTTTTTCTTTTCTGAAAGAGCTTCTAAATACTAGGCATATAGTGTCTAGTGCTATTATTTGTCGGTCGGCTTTGCGAATTCTTCGTTATCCAATAGGATTTTTTTTTAATATTTTTTTTATTACTCGTTAAAACTCTCGTTCGAAGCCTCCTTGATTGTCCTGTGCGACTGTCGCGGGGATGGGCTTTCGATAATGTAACATATATACATATACACATATATATATATATTTTTATCCGGAATCGCGGGGGAAACCCGGAGGCTTTTATTTCACCGAATATTTTCCTTTGCAATGCAGAGCGAGCTAGGCAAGTACCGACTACTTATGCCGCTGACGAAGAGAACACATTAATGAAACATTTTACCGAAGCGAGAGAACCCGAATGCCGAATGATCGAGCGAGCTACGATACAAGAGTGTTAACAGACAAACAAGTAAACATTCACACACACACAAACATTGACACGGACAGGACACACATGAACACACAAACGTTTTTGTAAAGAAAAAAAATTGAGATGACGGAGAGAAGGAGAGAGAAGTGAAGAAAAAAAAAAAAAAGAACACATAACGATATATAAAAGCAAGACTATTTTCATAAGTGATAAATTTTAAGTCAATAATATGCGTAATGGGAATGAGCGCACGAGAGTGAAAGGAGAGGAAAGAATGAGAGCGAGTAATCTATTACTGATAATTTTAATATTGACATCCCACTATATTATTTATCGCGATTGTGTTGAGGATGATGTGGTCGAAGTAGAGGTCCCGATAGAGTACGATAAAATTTTTTTTTTTAAATAGAAGTTAAAAAAAAGAAGCGATAATCTGCGAGATATTGTAGTCCGATTGATTGTTAACGCGATGTACGGATAAGCAAGGTTCTTTCTGCAAAGTAAATTTAGAATGTAACATTGATACAAAGGCGAAACGATTTCATTTTTTTTCTCTTAAAAAAAAAATTGTTAACGAGTCGCAAGAAATGAAAGATATTAATTGGAACGATACAATTCGATTGACGACTAAGTATTAAACTTAACTTGTATCTTATACGTATTTTTGAACAGTACAAAGGTATCAGAGCAAGATTAAACGAATTATTTATTGTCCTAGGAAAAGCCGTTGATGCGAAACTATAACTTTCTCAAACAAAAAAAAAGGAGCTGAAGTAAAAAATTTAAGTACTATCCTATACATGTGGGCGAAAGTGAGTCGACAGACACGAATTTCTCGCACTCTCGCCACTTATCGGTGCTAGCATGTTTTTTTTTGCAATAGAGCGGTCCTATTTCAGAAAAAACAATGCTAAGTATAAACGAATACGGACGTTTTGTATATTTTAAACGAAATGATGAAACAAAGAAAAAAAATTGTACACTGACACAGACACATACACATACCTGTTGAAGGAGACCCCCCTTGACGAGGGGTCGTCCTCTTGTAAAATGAAATTAAGTATAAAATTAGTTATTGAGAAAATAAATGTTACTATGCGGTTCGTAAGGCTATTTGATGATATACCGAAGTGAATACCTATCCAGCGCTTCGTGCTCCACCAGTGAGTTCAATCAAAATTGAATCAAATTTTACAGCGAAAGAAATATCGAACTGCGTAAATTTCACGATTTTTTTTTTCGCATTTTTTTCCTCCTTTAAATTTAAATGTGAAAAGGTCTATGTTTCATTTTCATACGAATATCGGGAGTGTACAGTTCGACTAATATTGCGACAATAGTTAGAGAGTTCGAGGACGAGCCACGAAAGAGAGAGGGCGAAGAGAGCAAGATTATTTATCTATATCGCGCTTGTAAAGGACTGTATAATCAGCGACAATTTAAACGATTCACCGAACCACGAGTAGGAGATACAAAAATAGACGTTACTGGGTCTCCGGATGGAAAGAACCCTATCTTCCAGTTGCGCGAGCGACTATGCATGTAAATATGAGTTTCGAATTGAAACACGGGCCAGACGTTCGAAAGGGGAATATTAATAGTTCATTCTGTGTGTTATCGAGAATTTTTCTTTTCCTTGACTTATCGCTTATAATTTTAATCGTGACAGAGGCTCGAGTGAGAAATTGGAAATATCGTTATTTATAAATACCGAAGAAAAAAAAAGAAACGAACAACAAAAAAACATCTTAGAAAATAAAATCGAATGTTAATTATAACATTTGTGTGAGCGTTTGTCATATACTTCCACCTTCTATCTTTCATGCACTCCCGGAGCCATCCATAAATACATACGATGCTTCTGTAAGTTTCAAATCAACAAAAAAAAAAAACATGCATGCATCTTACAATTATTACCTATAGAAAGCTACAAATAACGATTAACAATGTGGACCACGTTTTAAAACAAAAATAATCATCGCGTGTGCGTGTATATATATATTGTAATATTCATACTATATTTGGGAAATCTGTGAACTCTACTATATCGATTAAGATCATAATCGCTTTAATATTTTCCCGCAATTATTGAGTCATAGCGCGCAACAGGAAATCGAGTAGTCATATAATCTGATAAATCGTACGTTATATCCATATTATATTACATAACAAAAATCGATTTCTTTTTTTTAAATTGTTTTGTTTTTTTTTCTTTCTAAAATCGACACATGAATAATAGAATTGTAAAAAAAAACCATGACTGACACTGGGTCTGCTTGCAGGGGAGTCCACGTATTTGTGACTTTGAGACATTACTGATGGCGGGCCAATCAGAGCTAAACTCCTCACAGACGATCAACTCCTGACTGCAACCACACAACGCGCTTGATTACCAATTGATCAATCGATACATCAACCATCGCATCTCCCGCTCTGTCATCCGCTAAGCATGATTTTTTTTTCACCTGCACCCTCGGTCCCCCCTAGATATATATTCGTCAGGAACGATACTACCCTCTTCGTTTCGTCTCCGCAACTACATATTAATGTTTTTTTCCCTTTTGTTTGCGAGATATAATTCGATGTGCGTCAATCGAGGGAGGTACGTTCTCTCGAGCAATATATACTGGAAGGCTCGTTTACCATACAGTAGAGCGGACCGTGCGTCGTCGAAGATCGAAAAACAGTTCGCGCGATTGTTGTTACACGCAATTTTTTTTTTCTCGAGCCCTTTCCATGATGCATGTCCTTGCCGCATTTTCGTTTTTATTATCTATAAAAGATTGTTTTCTTTTTGTTGTTGTTCGAGCGCGTGCGAAGATACAAAGCGTGGCAATCAAGGCTCACACACAGGACACCATCTGTGATTAACGCGGTCTTATTTTAGCGAATTAGGACATTCTTTATTTATTTATTTAGCGATGCGAGGGGGTGCAAAGCCCGACCGCCTGTTACGCTGTGTGGTCCGTTATTTATTAGAGTCCTCCGATCAGTGCCGATATCTCTATTCTGTACCTACATCGACCGAATCGTCCGTCGCCCTCAGTTATATTTACTGTTTACGTATTTTTTATTTTTCAATTATTTATATCTGACACAACGACGCGATCGACGGATGACTAAATTGATCGACGATGAATCGAATTTACAGTCTCGGATTAAGTAACCGCGAATTTCGTTTATTACCTAAGCCGCATAGGTATCGCCAGTTTTACCGATTATAACGTTGTAGACACTCGCAGAATAAATTGTCTGCCAGTTTAATGTTCGTTTCACCTCCATGGACATTCGCTAAGAATTTTTTTAAACTTTTGACGCAATTCATTCTTTTATTCTTTCTTTACTTTAGTCTTTTGTTTTTCGTTTGTTCTGAGACGAACGGTCAGCAAGTTCATTGGATTGTCATTGACGAAGGATACCAAGGTATCGAGAATTTCTTTGGATAACTTGAAATTGAAGTGTTTTAATCCTTCGAGGGCCATTCCCTTCTTTTTGAGCTGGCAATATACCGATTGGGATTAAACTATTTTTTACTATTGAAAAACTACGTTTATGATTGTAAATGGCAACTGGAGCCTTCGAAGGATTAGTTAATCTATACAGTATAACGTCTCGAGAGGATGTTAATGATTTATTATAATTAAAAGTAGTGTCGCATTCAACCTATAGAGTACAAAGAAGTTTGACTTGATCTCAGATAGATTAAGTGTGATAAAAAGCTACTTTCGCGCGTTTCGAGAGTACCATAAGCTTCGATTAAAAGAATTTAGTATACTGATTTTTAAAAAAATACGAAGAAAAATAAAAGATAGAATCGCACTCGATAAACCTGCATTTTGAAGTCGCAGGAACGACCAACGCATTAACGAAGGTAGATCGAGCTGTCTCGAAACACACAGATAGTTAGTGATGATTCCACAATGTTTTTGCACACTTTATTTGTATCCGAAAATACTTGTTCGACGAAAATTCTTCAGTTTAAGTTTAACGAATGAATCGAACTATGGTCAAAAAGTTTTTTCTAACTTGAAGAGCAAGACGAGTGTGACAAATCGAAATTGAGCGCAAGTGGAATATTAATCGGCGAGTCTACCTGGATCGAAGTTCGAATCGATGGAATTTTTTTGTTTAGGGTGTAGGACAACAGCGGTGAAACGATATTGCGAACATTAATTTTTTAATTTTTTTTCTGTCGTTACGCCGTTGTTTATTGGCTATGTGATCTTAATTTTACAAGTTAATGTAGGCGTTAGATCGAAGATACTTTATACTCTTTATGCTCATAGTGTTTTTCTTTTTTGCGTCCCCGTACCCCCTGCGACACACGCGAATAATTCGGTGTACAGTATTGTTCGTTTTTTTTCCTCTTTTTTTCGGAGACATAATTTGAGGTAGGAAAAGGATTCTGCAAAAGACGCCGATGTCACGCGGTGACTAAAAGCCAAGGTCGTCGAGCGAAATTAATAGAGTTTTATCTCGTAGTTATATTTGCGACAATGTTTAAGGAAAAATCAGAAAGGCAATAGCATTTCGAAAACTGTCCAAGATACAAATGTATATGGGCTGAACAAAAAGGCCTTCCGCGATGTACAAGCTCCCCATTGTTTTTTTTACCTGCGCAGTTTCAATTTTTATTTCTAAGGGGATATCATGTATCTACTTTATATCGAGTAAAAACTAATAAAGTAATATGAAAAAAAAAAAAAAAAATACTGAAGAGCCTGAAAAACTGTATATCAAGAGAACACGTTTATATATAAAATCACTTTCCTTATCACCCGTATTCCGAAGAACCCGCGATCTGATGTTCAGGAGGATTCACGGAATCCTCATTTTTCTTGTTTGTTTTCGTTTTACGTCTACGTTTACGCCAAGATGTATAAATTCTGCGATTCTGGTTATTAAAAATCGTTTCGATTACCTTCCGCGGCCACGTCCTCGATTGAAACCTCCCCTACCTCTACCCGAGACTTTACCCTTAGGCGGCGGTGACTTTGGCCTCAGAGCTTCTATTCTCTCCGTGCATCCGGTCGTTATCTGACCGGAAGAGAAGTAACTGCTGTACAGATCAGCATTGAAGTTCGTATTGGTCAATTCGGGGCCAACCGTTAGCCAGCCCGGACGGATCGTACTGTCTCGTCCGAATAAATGTAATCTGCCAGCAATAAAGATTTAAAAAAAATTATAATCAGTCGTTTCAAAAAATGAATGAAGATTTTTTTTTGTCGCCTTACCGTCTTCGTCCGAGACAGAAGTGCTCGATGATATGAAATATTTCCACCGGCTTCTCGATCGAGCCGTACTCGGGTTCCTCCGAAATAATCAAATCGATGTCGACATTGGCGTGAATAAAATCGCCGTCGGTCGACCGTCTGACCGTTCCCTTGATGCCCATCAGACAATGTTCCTTGGTTCTCTGAAGGACAGCTTTGCTGTCGAGGTTCTTGCTGTGCCCGGGATTGTCGATGTTCGTACGAATCCAGCATATATCCTCGCATCGTCGGAAGCCCCACTTGCGCAAGCAGAATCGTCCCATGTCGAGACCGTCACTGCTGCCACACCATAGAAAAACGAAGCTCCGATTTGCGGCAACCTCGCCGATGTCAAGCTCCATTATTTGATCCCAATTCCACAGCTCGACATTCGTCGCCCCGCATGTTCTCTGGTACTCCTCGAGCGGCGGCTCTATGAGTATGACGTCGAATTTGCAATTCAGCTCCTTCAGGTTGTAATTGAGAAGGTCAGTCTTCAGATACATCGGCGGCGTCGCCGTTTCCGATATCAGGTCGTCCTTCAGTTTGATTAATTCCCTGAGCTTCGGATACTCCTCAAACCTGTCTGCCAGACCTACGTCTCTGATAAAATTCTGCGGCCGCTGACCGGTGTCAATGAAATGCTGACAGTAGTCGTTGTGAGGATTTGACGATTGCGTACCCTGGAAAATATTGTAAAATTTAATTTTGCCGTCTGTGGCCCGCTGCACATTTGTCTCGGGGGAATAAACCTTGTACTTTTAAGAAGGTGGAAGAATCTTTGTAGACAATTTCGTCGGTCGTGTCCTCCCTCGAGTCTTTCACCTCATCCTCCAACTTGGACGATCTTGTTTTTCCTTTTTTCTTCTGCACCTCGTCCACGTCGGTGCCCAAGATTTGTCTGAGTTCGTCCACGCTCGAGACACCAAGCTACGAACGACAGAGAGGAGAGAACGCGCCGAAGAATCGGACGACAGGTAATGCATGAATTTCGATGAACATAACCTCCTTTTCGATCGGCAAATATTTCGAACTGCTCGCTCGTCCCGACTACTCACCGTTTGTGCGAGTAATTTCTTACGCTTTTGCGAACGTTCGCGCAGTGTTTGTAGCATTATCGAACTGTTTCGCTCGATCGTCGAGATTCAAATGATAAAAATATACTCTTTCGCGCGACGCACGGGAGAGGTTAGGAAATCACGAGTTTTTTAACCTCGCTCGTTACGATAATCTGACGACTATCATCGTTTCTCTTTTCTTCTTCTTATAGCTGGAAATATAACCTAACAGAGCGCGACGATAAGTGGAAGACCAACGTTGGATATTCGCTATTTATCACATTAATAAACTTAGAATACTCGTTAGTTACTTCTAGGCTAAGATACATGTTATGTTTTCGTCTGATTATACGCGACGGGTTCCCCCACTGACCCAGGTGACGCAGAGTCGGTGGCCATTTAGTACTTCGCTTGACGGTTTTGCCGCAAAAATGTATCTATCGAAATATTAAATTGTGCTCGATTTAAAAATTACTTACGATCCTATACGATAACTAATGACGAGTTGTCGAATTACTCGGTGGCTTGTGCATGCGTCTTGGCGCTGATTTTGCAAATATGCGAGGCCAAATAGTCGCTCGCTTGACCGCTTTGCCGCATCCCATCCCTTCCGTGCTGTGTTACATTAACTTTACATCGCAAATTACGTGTAGCTGATAAAGTCGATTGTTGCTCTGACGTCTCAACCCTTGATCGTTGAAAATGTACGAGACAAATTTATTCAATGAATTTATCGAGTGTTAAAAAAAAAAACGGTTGAATGAAAAATAGTTTGTTGTCTCGGTTGAAACAATATCAATATTTAAGAAGCTTAAAAAATCGTAAACATTTATATATCTTCTACACTATATCTATTTCGATCTCGTAGACGACAAAAAAACTATGTGGCGCTTCAAAAATGTTTTGAAAATAAGGGCAATACGGTTTCGCTCGTAAGTGCGTAAATCACGAGGAAGGGAGACGACCCGCGTAGGATTAACGTCACGTGGTGCTCATCGTCGGGTCTCTCACGTCTGCGATAGCGTGGGCTCGTCGCGAACGCCGCAGTCCGGTCGAAATCGGCGCAGTGTCCGGTCCGTCCACAATAAAACTGTAATACAAAACAATTATTTCTTATTTATTGTCAATTAAACGAACTAAAAAAAACAACTCGTGCTGGTTTCGAGGATCGCCGAGGCTTCTTCGCGCGAAGGAGAAAGGGCGGTACGACCGGCCAGTGGGTGGTAAACTGACGAGTGAAATTAATCGGGGAGTGAAGGAGTAAACGTCCAGTTGGACTCGTTCCTTCGTCGCTCGGAAAAAAATATCGCCGGTCGGTTGGCGCCCACGTGGTTCCGTACGCCCGTTTCTTTCTTCGCCCCTTCGCTTTCATCTTCACGGCCCAACAACTTCGACGACCGCAGGACCACGCAACTCGATTCCCTTCGTCATCCAGACATCGAATAAACATTGAATCAAAAATAAACAGGTTCGTACACAAAGCTCGAGAAAAATCAGTGTTCTCATTGTCGCTACAAAATTGTCCTGCCCCGAATCGTCGAACCATAACGTGTATATCTATATTTTTTCCGATAGCCAATTTCTTCGCGATCGTTGCTCCAAACAAATTGCAAAGTTCGCTCGGGAGACATTCCTATTCGCGTGTGCGTATGATACGGGAGTTACCGAAGCGAAACGGCATAAACAGGTACAAATTCGTTCCATTGTTCAGCGTTCTCACCAAGGTGACTTTCCTACGCTCGTCCCTCGCTCTCTATCTCGCTATTCGAGCTCGTGCGTAAATTCGAACGAGCGAAATTTCAACGCTCCTCGGTCACAAATTCCCACTCTCCGCGACCCTACGAAAAATAAAATAAAAAAAACCTTTTTTTCACCATAATTTTTTTTACCCTAATATCGTTTCGAAAATCAAAATTTCCGGTAAAATTCGATCGGGAATTCTCGCAAGCTCGTAGCGGTGCCGAATGCACGAATTGTTTTGCCGAGAGGCCGTCGACACCGGGGCATCGGCGGGTTCCCTCTCGGCACGTGCCTCGACACGGGGGACGCTCGTCGAAAACACTTGTTTTTTTTTCTCTCTTTCTCTTTCCCCCCTCGCGAATTTTGTCGCCGTTCTCTCGTCGACCCGAGCTCCGCCCTCCCGAGCACCTCTGACTTTGAGACGCGATAGTTCTCGCCATAGCGCGGTTTATCTCTCGCTGCCAATCGGCGGGCAGATCTCGAGGCTCGTAGGCAAAAACCTCTCGCGGCTGAGGGTACGCCGAGCAACCGCGGAGAAAGACTCTCGAAACGATCGGCTCGAGAGGGAGAAAGCAGGAATTCGGACAAATCCTATTGGCGATTCTTGACACCCCCCCACCTCCCCCCCTCCCCCACTATGACCAACGCGAATCCTCCCGGAGAAGTTAACGTTTTCCAAGAAATACGTCGTCACTTCTCGGAATCTCCGTGGGCTTTCTTTCCGGCACGCGGCGCGCAAGGAGGTGGTAGCAGGCTATTAATTATCGTTTGAGCGCACCAGAATTTTTCACGGTAAACAAATTAGAAGGGAGATAGTCGAGTCGAAGGGATTTATTGTTATTGTAATCGTTATCGCGCGATTACAATAGAGCGGGGCAGCGAGATCCTCGATAAACAAGGTAAGTCCCGGCGAGATCGAATCTCCGTGTTCGAGCCATCGAGGAACTATAGTGGATAATTATTCTGTTCGCCCAAATATCGTATTTTCGGTAGCGAATTTTATTATTCGATTAATTCGTAACGGCAGCGAGGAAATTTTATTCTTCGGATTTTTTTCTTTGGTACGAAGAACGCGTTTCGAGTCTTTACAGAAAAGCTTCAGAGGCGTCGAAGGACGCGATCGCTCGGGGTCGTCGCACCGTCGCCCTTCGAGTCTCCTCGACGGTGCAATTTCACGTTCGGACGTTTCGTTACTTTCGTTCGAAACTCTCGTCCTCCATTTTCACACTGAATCTATCTTTATTTGATTATCATTTTTATTATTTATTTATTTAATTCTATTATTTATTTATTTAATTCTATTATTTATTTATTTATTTTTGTTTATTCTCGCAGCATAAAAAAGTTCCCGCGAGAGAGTGTAATCACGGAGCCGAGAAAGTATTTATCCCGCAATCGTCAAGATGAGACCTGACGAACTGATACAGACCGAGCGTTGTTCGGCCGCCGAGACGATGTCCGAGACATCTGAGGCCACCGGCACGACCAGCCTTTCCGGACAATCCGGCTTCGGAAGCCGCGAGGATCTCCGCGATATCGCAACCTTTCTTGGGATGGCAAATCTCGAGGAATTGCATCAGCAGAGATTTCGCGTGGATCGACGAAAATTGGAGAACATGCTGATGGGTAATTATCAATTGTACACTCGACAGGCCACTTACGTATATCTCCCGTTTACTCGACATTTTTCTCGACCGAGAAAGTCACACGTTAACAAACAGACTTAATTCTCGATATCGGACGACAGCCCGATCTTGGCCAGTGGGCTATTCGTGGCTCGTCATTTGGCGGTCAGCAACTGGGCCATTGTTTTAGATACTTATCGACTCGGGTAATAGAGAACGTACATACAAACGCTCGGAGTGGAACGCGCGCGTCCCAGTTACCTGCGAGCCGACGATATATATCTGTACATGAATTATTCATTATCAAGAGCACACGCTGTCCCATCGATACTGTAGTCGTGGTTTAACAATTCTCAGGAAATATACATACATTGTAGCTTTTCGTATACTCGATTTGACAATTTACGCATGCGCGGAATGAAAAAAAGGGCTTTTTCTTTAATCGCGTAAATTTGATCGAGCAGAACAAATACCAATTTTAGCATGTATCGTCCGACTTTCCTAAGGGTGGAGAAAAGTGTTTTATTTTTTTGTCGATAAAAAACTGGTATCATTTAATAACATCTTCAGGTTCGATGGCGGAAGTGGCACTTACAAAAAATAGAAAATATAAAAGTAATTATATCGAAAAAAAAATTGAACTCCTACATTTTTTTATGTTCGGGCTCTGGGATTTTTGCACATGATCTTAACAC
Source organism: Stenichneumon culpator (assembly GCA_964017025.1). NCBI lineage: Eukaryota > Metazoa > Arthropoda > Insecta > Hymenoptera > Ichneumonidae > Stenichneumon > Stenichneumon culpator. The sequence goes on along the minus strand of OZ024779.1, from coordinate 8,515,613 downwards.
TGTTTCGATCAATCGAACGCATGAGATTGCTAATATAATTTTTTTTTTTTGCCAAAAAATAAAATATAACACATTTTTCTGCTAAACATAATCTTTTTTAACGTTTTTCACTAAAAAAATACGAACACGGTATATTTGTATTATCGATTATTGGTGGAGTGTGTGCCTGCAATTAAAATTTAAACGTTACAAGCCAGTTTGAGTGTAACGACGTGAGAACTCAACTGTGCTAAAAACAAGCACACTCGTGAAACCGGTCGATCAGCACTTATCGCACGATTCCGTGTTACAAGAGCAGAAACCCCCCCAACAGCGTGCCCGAGTTACGAAACAATATCATTTCAATTCGATTTATTATTATTATGATTGTTATTATTATTAAAGAGATTTTATGAGCGAAACCGATGATAAGAGGGTTCGGCGCGCGGCGATCGGCGATCGTTGCAGAAATTCGTTTCCAACGTCTCGAGCATAGAACCGTTCGACACCTTGCTGTACCTCTTTCAGAGCCGTATACTCCGTCGACGATTTTGCACGGCATGAAACTGTGTATCCAACGAATTTAAATAGACCCGGTGAATCGCTCGTGTTTGTAAACGAGATATATAATATATACACTAAACCGTCAAAACTTTCTTATCCTTTCTGCTACTTTAATAACGATAATTCTCGTATGTATCGTCGACTCGAGCACGGTGTTTGCCGTTTGACGAACACGACGAGAATAACAATGCTTTGTACACAAATGTGTTGACTACCCGTAGAATTATATGTATATACATATATATATATATATGTATATATAGGTAGACAGGTATGCTTTCGATTTAGCTTTGACTACTGCGTGCCCGGATGTGTACAGGCCGAACCAAATTTATATTTCATCCGAAGACAATTATACAATTCGTCGATAAGATATTATTTGGGAAATGGGAATCGGGTAAAAAAAATGGTCAGCGACGAAACGTTGAAATTAATGAAAATAATAGTTCGTCTATTTTTCGACCTCCTGCTATTGATTTTTTGTTTTGCCTCGAACTTTAATGCCGGGATTAACACTCGTTTGCATTTTATCCAGGTGATCGTGAATCCGGAGAGACCGCCGCAGCATTTTTCCACAAGGTGAGTTAACCAAACGCGTGTTACTGTTAATGATGGAATTTTTTATGATTTTTTTTTAATTTTCGCTCTGTTACCCAATACGACAGAAATGTCATTGGCGCTTTACGCTTAGACGACAAATAACGTCATCTTCGTCATCCGAGCACTCCCCGTTACATCACCCTCGGCATCATCCTTATTCATTCGCACCGGCAAGCGTCATCGGGTGTGCGTGCTGCTTGGGAAACTAGTCACGAGCACGCGAGTCAAACGCGTTGAACTTTAACACGGGTGTAAAAAAAAACGATAAATAGGGAAAAAACAAAAACACGACGTACAAACTGCTTTTCCCGTGTCACCATGACAACCGTGATACTAAACGAACTGAACACAAATGACTGCACCGTGATAGTCAGAACGCCACATCTTACCACCAATCAGCTCTGCAGCAAGACAACTCAACGTTCGGCTATCTTCTTCCGTCACTTCCGGTCCATTTTTCGACCGGAAATAACGTCATTCTGGAAAAAAGTCACTTCGGTCGAAATATGAGATTGTCAAACCGGAAGTGACGTATTGCCGGTATGTCGTCACTACCGGTCCATTTTTCGACCGGAAATAACGTCACACTGGAAATGAGTCACTTCCGGTCTAAAAACAAGATTTTTCAAACCGGAAGTGACGAATTTCCGGTAAGATGCCACTTCCGATGGAAAAATGCGATTTTCAAAGCGGAAGTGACGAATTTTCGGTTGAAAAATGTGATCGTCAAACCGGAAGTGACGTATTTCTGGTATGATGTGAATTCCGGTAAAAAATCAAGATTTACAAGGATTTTCTTGGTGCAGAGTCGACAGGTGGTAAGATGTTACGCGCGCACTTTCCCAGGGTAAACTCGTCGTGTTAAGTTTTCCCGGTGTCTGAATTTTCAGCGTTCATTTTATATACTGCCCAACACGGGCTATCTGTTTAACAGAAAGCAATATCGTCTGCCGGCCGGAATTGCATTTCCGATAACCCTCCGAGCGCCCTCTTCGTCAAGTGACGTCGGACGAGTCTAATTCAAGGTTGACCATTTTTACAGCGAGCACATTTTTGCTATCCTACTATTTCTTAGTTTTTTTTTTTATGGACACAAGTTGCTGATGCCAGAACGGCCGTACATCACGTTTATTATTGAACCATGAGATACATTTTCTCGGGTGATTCCTACCGATCGGTTAGATCAACGATAATTTAAGTCGACAATTATATTCATAAATTCGCAATCGTGAAACACGAGGAATATTTTCTCATCGCGAGATCGTAATATGTACGATAAAATGTAGATGACTTGTTCTCAGGAAGACCTAAATTCATTGTAGGAATAAAAAAATCAATTCGATACAAATGCTTTCTTTATTGTAATTCTGAATCTGCTCAACGATTGCGACGACGATGAACTTCTACTGCAGATATACGTATTCGTCTAGGCCATCGGTTTCTCCGGTAACTATAAATACCGCGTGTCTCCGCGTGTCTCCGCGTGCGGGAGAGCGAAAAGCGAGAGGATGGAAATCTTTGGAACTATTTGAGTGGCATTTCAGTCGGCTATATATTTCCTATCAGCGATTTTACTCGACGATTCTGAAACTCGTTAGCTGCAAGTCAACCTTTTTTTATACGAATTTGGGGGCGAGTGCGGAATTATTGCGTTTCAATACCTCAACGCGCCTAGGAATTGATAATGCTTTAAGCGTCGCAGGAAAAAAAAATTCTGTACATATATTTTACGTTTAGGTCGAATTATGTGTTCGATCGTCCGTCGGCGCACGATAGAGGTCGTGAAGGGGTTGGCGGGACTATGCGAGGCGTTCTAGAAATACCGAGACGGCGAGATAGTCACTCGGACTGCACTGTGTTTAACTCGTCGGTGTATAACGTTATAATTTTAGAACGAGTCAGTGCACCCAAGAGTGTCGTCGGCCGTCCCAGTAGCCGAGTACGTTGGTCTGCTCCATCCTCGGACGGTCTCTGTACGACGAGGTCGTCACGGTTACATAAATACATTAAAAATCCAGTACCGTTCCACGGCCGTTCCAACACCATATGTCCTACACAGTTTGATCGATTTTATTGACCGATTTTTCAAGACGAGCAGTCAATAGATTCGCAAGGTTTTTTCGGACGACGATCTCGCAGCTGATGGAGATGATTTATCTATGAGCAACCGGACGAAACAATTTTAGATACCGATAATTTTAGGAAACCGGTAGAGGTATTATTATTATTATTCTGTTTTCAAGTGAATTGCGAAGAATGCACTGAAACTAAAATATCAATGACTCAAGTATAATTCGCTTGCGAGCTGCCAAAGAAAGATATTCTAATTTCAATTCTACTTTTCATTCTTAACCTTCCTACGGGATTGAAACGATAACATGTCACCTTGACTGTCTTGCCGTCGTTCTTTTAATGTCATCTGGAATTGTAAGAATTTCAAGGAGAATTGAAAGAAAAAATTGTTTCTTTGGCAGCACGCAAGCGAATTTTTGTTTTTTTCAGTGTGGCAGTTTTGTTTTTTTTTTACATTTTTTTTTAATAGCTATTTATATTTTTATTTCAATTCCGGCCCCAATGAGGAATCTCGTCAAGACACTCCACCGGCTTCGGCCTCGTGCGGATAAAATTTCATTCCGTTCCAAAACGACATTTAACGCGTTATAATTCGATATATATCCAGTTTCTGCGGAATTCTCGCCGCGAGCGGATGTTTCCATATTAGAGAATCACGACAGACCCCGGACAAGTGGCATTTAAAATTTAAAGTTCCTCGCAGCTGTTCCTTCGACCACTCGCTAACCCGACACTCTACAGTCGCAATGCCGCGGCAGCGAGATTAGATGACGTGGACGGAAAAACAACAAAAAATAACATAACGTAAATATAAAATAAAAAAACTTTCCGCGCGATTTTTTTCTTTTTCCTAAAGAAACCTTAGTTCTCACGATTTTTTTTTCTTATTCGAGATTTTAGATAAAACGTGTCCGAAAGAATGTTCGAAACGAAGTCAACGTATAGCCCAGAGTCCGGTGGAACTAAAATAAGCGTGGTTTTATCCGGTCTCCCTTTCACCTCGGTGTCGAGCTATAGCTGTGACATCGTGACGCAAATCTCGTTTCTCTCTCGTCACCCCCATTGAACTCTCGCATGATTTAGTTAACCGAGCAATTACACGCCAAGCGAAATGAAGAGGCAGAGATATAGCCGGAGTCGCAACAACTCGACTGCGGTCGTAGGAAAAAGATTTTTTTTTTTAAGTTTCAAATTTTACCAGCTGTTTCCAGTCAACGTGACGCAACGATTAGGAATTTTCCGCGGCGCGGATGAGCTGAGAGAAGTGAGATTCGAGTCGGTCGTCGCAATCTCGTTGGATATTTTTGTACAGCATGATACGGCGACGACAGTGTCTGCGAGTTACGTGCACGAGGGAATTGTCCGAGTGTCCGTAACATGAGTCTACTGTACGGGGAGTATTGTAATTGAATTAACAATGAAGTCGTCGGAGCGTGCGGAAAATCGGAGGTAGTTAATTGAAATCGGTGAACATCCATCGTGTGTCCTAGTTGTTCCTCCCGTCGAGAACAGAGGCCTCAGCCGGAGGGTTGAGACGACTTATGTTTCTGATCGTTTCAAACCAAACTCGAGGGAAAACGGCGGTACAGTAGAGCAGGTGTGAAGTTTTTGGGAGATGGGGGCAAAATGGACTATTTATGCAAACATTTTTTTTACTCCATTAAAAAGTCTCATCGAGAATGAGAATTTTTTGGGTCCGTTTTGGTCCGTTTTGCCCCGTCCTTAACGAATTTTTGATGACTCGACAGGTGCGACTGATTGAAGTAACCGAACGAGTTAGGGATTCATTGTAGTGCCGTCATTGCCAGAATTTCGCTACCTTATTGTTTCCAGGTAACTTTCCAACCCTTGCCTGCCTCGAGTTATACGAAAGTGTTCCCGTAACGTGCAAATGTAAAAATTTGTGATGTACTCGCAAAGGAAGATCTTTCTTGCTTTGCAAGTACATCATACATTTTTACATTTGCACGTTACGGAAACGGGTTGTGGTGTATTTGATAAATATTAAATATAAATATTATTTATTTCCTGGCCGCGAGGATAACCCATTTTCTTTTTTCAACGAACGTCATTTTTAACTGCGAAGAAAATTGTAAATTTAACAATAAAAAATTATGGGCCGACGTGGACAAGTAGGGTTCGTATCACGTAAAGCTGTTTGAATCGTGTCGGTAGCGTAACAAACGTCGTTTGAATAAAAATGTTCGTATAATATTTTTTTCTTTTTGCATTTATTATAAATATTATTTCCATTCATAATTGTCGAGCGAGTAAATTTGACCTTTGGCAAACGTCTAGAGACAATCGTCATCTTGTGCATTAAAAAAAGGAAGAAGAAAATTGCTGAACAACTCTGGTCAATTTCATTGCCACAAGCTTGTGTATAAAAAATTGCAGATATGAAAATGTGTTCCGTAGATGCGTTTATTAAAAATTGTCCACGTTACCAACTCAGGCTTTTATTACCCTACCCTTCCGACCTGTGTATTAATTCTCTACACCCTCGGAACCTTTATCGTCCATTTCCATCGGCTTCCTCGTCACCCCCAAAGACCCGCATACTTGTTCCCGATAATAATAAATAAATAAAAAAAATTCCATTCATAATCGTCGAGCGAGTAAATTCGACCTTAGGCAACCCAGATAGAAAAACGTGCCGTCAATCGGGTATCGTACCATTGGTACCGCCACCGTTCCGTCGCAGTGCCGTAATTTTTCTATCTGGAAAATGTCTAGAAATAATCTTCATCCTGTCCATTAAAAAAAAATTGCTGAACAACTCTCGTCAATTTTATTGCCACATGCTTGTGTACCAAATTCCAGATATGAAAATATTTTCCGTGGATTATTCCATTCAAAATTTTCCACTTTAACCAACACCCAACACAGGCTTTTATTACCCTACTCTTCCGACCGATGTATTAATTCCCGGTACTCTCGGAACACTTTTCCCCCATTTCTCTCGGCTCCCTCGACACCCCCAAAGTCTGCATACCTGTTCCCGATACCCGAGTCACCCACGACCGTAATCCCCAGGATCATACTTACAATCGGATCGACAGCGGTACGAACAAAACGCGATCGCGAGCGGAAGGTGGAAATCGCTATAGTGCAAAGCTAGCAGCGGTATAGTTTCGTTGAGGAGCGTGGGGGAAGAAAAACGCCTGGTTGTGTGTGTGTGTTGTGCAGCCGCGGTGGGTCGAGTGGGAGAGGGTTACCGCCGCTCGAGCGACCCGTTATACATATTATCTCGAATTAGTCAGTCAGTCGAGCCAGCGATTCCGTGGCGGCACGGAAGGCAATTCGCTCTTCCTCGATATATCTCTATCGAAGTGAAAAAAAAACAACAAAAAAATACAACATTTTTTTTTCCTTCCATAGTTTCGTGAAGATAAAAGTTGTCTCCCACAGCTGTCGTCGAAACGAGAGCGAGCGTCAAGAAAAATAAATAAATAAAAAATCTAAAAATAGTTACACAGTGCGCGAATATTATTTTTATAATTTCGTTTCGACGAAACGAGCGGGATTTCGAGAGACACAGAGGAGAAGGAAACAAACAATTTATCGAGTTAAATCGGGAGTGAAAAGAGCGGAGAATAGTCGACGTGATATTTTGGCAAGCGTTGGTGTTTTTCCGGAGTGGAGGGATAAAGTGCCAAATCATTTTTGTAAATCGTTGACGTACCCGAGTCGCGGCGAGCGGGCGGACGAGCGGCGAGCGAAAGGGGGGGATTCCCCGAGGGATACCGTAGTGGCTCGTAATACAAACTCTTGCGATTAGCGGTGAATCAATTAATGTGTTTGGAGCTGGCAATAACGCTCGTGGGTGTTCAGCGAGAGGCGCATTTTGTATACACGTAGTTTGCGTATGTTTATGTGTATATACATACATGCATGGCCGAGGGAGATACGGAGCAGATAGTCGCATGCAACCGGCAGTGAAAGTAACCGATGGTCAAATTCGTTTTTGCTTTATCGGTTAGCGAGTGTTAACAACGAGTGTGCAGGCTTAAAAGTCGATTGCGTCCGGAGTGCCCGATTGACCGTCGAAGCGAGTATATCGCGAGTGACACAGTGGAGGAAAACGTATCGAGACAGCGGACTGGCCGAGAGAGGGAGAAACGGCGTTAATATGGACCACCCGGGACTCGATCGGTGATAATACATCACGTGCGCGAAGTGCCGTGCGTAAGATACGACCCGACTTTCGGCTGTAATAAATCGAATTGTCGCTCGGAGTTCGCGAGCGGAGAGTGCTCTTGAAATCGTCGAACGAAGATAATAATAATAATAATAATAAAGAGGGATAAGAAGAGCGCTTTAATAGACTTTGGAAGGAGTGGAAGGCTTCGCGCTGAGGCGTATCGAAAATGACTGTGGTAATGACCGTGATACGATTATTGAAATATCGCGCAATCTTGCTTTCATGGGCGGACGCTTGGAGCGTGGGGCAATGAGGGTCAACTATGAGAAAATAAAATGACGTTTATCAAAAATAAACATAGAAATAAAATGTCAATGAGACAAGAAAAATGAGATTGGGCTCGATTATTGAACTTATTGAGATTGAGATTAAGTGGTGTCGATTTATTTTCTGACACATTATTTCCTGTCGGAGTCTTTCGGAGAGCGAATGGAAAGTTCGGACAAGGCCCCGTAATACAGATATCGCTTTAGGAACTCTTTAAAACTAAAAATAACTCTCGCTTTGACCTTGACAAAAAAATAAGTTAAATGCCATTCGAATTCCACAGCCTCGCTGTGCAGTTTTGACTGTAAATTCTAATGTGTAATTTGAAATTAAATTAATGTTTTTTTTGCTTATCTTGACCCTTTTTATACGATATTGCAGCCCTGTCCCACGTGCATTTTTTATGGACATGCATGCAATAAAATACATTGAGCTCGATAGTATTTTCCATCCACTTTTGTCCAAGCTGATGTTACGATAAGAGAGGGTCGCCTCGGACCGAGTCTGTTAATTAAAAAATAAATATATATAGCTATCAACGTATATGCATACATCGTACGATTTATCGTATCTTTATGTAACGCTTGGGCTGGTGTTTTACATTTTTATCCAACACTGCTTTATTCTCTACAGGATACACGCGAGTCACCGACTCGTCGATAACTATCCTCTTATGTATTCACCTTCGTTACACGTATATGTGTACAGCATGCTCCAATACGAATGTGCATAGCTTTCAGCGGGCGGTTTCGTTTTCCTTGATCTTCGATAACGACCGTGTCAATTACGCAACATCCCATTTTATTCAGACGATTTTTTTTTTCATTTTTCATTTCACAATCCCGATTTTACATGAACGGTTATAAAAAAATTAATTACAATACGTCGATATGTTCCCAGGTTATGGACGAGACGAATACCTTCGTTACGTGGCCAGCGAGACTCAAGATCGGCGCCAAAGCGAAGAAAGGTCAGTTTATTTTTTTTATACGAGTTTAAAGAAAAAATTCATTGGAAGTCTCGAGATCGAGATTGAAACGACGTTGGATACTTCGCGAGAATTCACGAGTGCGAGAAAAGTTCAAAAATCTTCGGCGAAACTCGTCGACGAAACATAGCGTTTACCGTACGACTCCTGAAACAACAGTGATTAAGACACTGAAATAGAAAAGCGGAAATCGACCGAGCGTAAATGATTAATCGAAAGTGATTACGGAAGGAGCGGACCCGGGAGCATTGAGCGTTATCGTTATTCGTCTTTGACGATTGTTCGCCAACGCGTGACGGACAGTGAAGTGAATCGTTTCGCTCGGGTGGAAATAGGGGGAAAAAAGTGAAATAAAAATTCTTTCAATTCCTCGATTTTTCGTAGATACGGCTTCTTCTTATATTCTTATATTTACTACCGAATAATGGTAAGGAACCGCTACACTGAGAAAAAATTGCATAGTAAAAGCAACAATACTTACTTTTTACCATAAAAAAAAGTTCGCAAGGAACATCTATATTTTATAGTTACGAAAATGACACAAAATTATGGTTGCAACCATAATTATAGTTTAACCAATTGAATGTACACTATCAGAAACTATCTACATAAACTCTCCCTCAGGGAACTATTCGTTTTGGTAGGAAACGCTATCCTCTTTCTCAATGTTTGCACATTACAGGTTATTCGTGTAAACAGTGAAAAAGGTTTGTGCATTAAACAATAGTTATTTGTATGGCAAGGACGTAGAAAGGGAGTTCCTGACGAGTGTGAAAATGCCGCACGAGCCGAAGGCGAGTGCGGCATTCACACGAGTCAGAACTCCCTTTTCTACGTCCATGCCATTCACATAATTTTTCTTTACAAATTCAAGAAAATCACGCTTTCCGTTTTTGACACTTTCCCGCACTGGCGCAGGAAAAATACTACATTGCGTTTGTACGCATGCGCAGTACTTTCCTCGTACGCGATGCAAAAAAGGACCTTCCTGCGCACACTTCACAAGAATGGAAAGCGGGATTTTACGTGCATGCGTTACGAAATAGTAATTTACAATACTAGTGCGATAAAACTTTTTCTGACGAGTGTGAGTTTGCAGTACGAGCCGAAGGCGAGTGTTGCAATCACACACTCGTCAGAAAAAGTTTTTTCGCACTCGTATCAAAATGTACTATTATTTCACAAGGTGTGCAAAAAACGGGTTTTACGCACGCGAAGCGTGCACAAAACCGCACGTGAACCGAGAGATATAAAAACTTTTTCTTCAGAAAGATCTAATCATTTTTGTCATCAATTTGTGAATTATTATTTTTTTTATCAACGAACCGTATTTGCAAAGAAAGAAATTGTAGACGCATCGAGAAAAATATCGCGGGCGTTCTCCACAAGGACAACAAACATTGGTTGACCGTACAAGCCAAAAGTCGCGTAACGCGATGTTCCTCCATGAATCCGCAGACATTCTATCGAAGGTATCCATGACGATTCGCTCGCCTGCGTCTACAGAAACAAAAAATCGCTAAGCTCGTATGTAATGGGCATGTGTTTGTTCCGCTCGAACGCGGAAACCGCTAGCCCGACTTGTTGCGAAATGATCGTAAAATAAACCATACGCCTCGCGATAATAATGAACCCGAGACTCCGTAGATTAAATCACTCGAAATACAGCACACTTGCGGCTGTCGGAAACGTTTTTTCCTCCACTGCGACGATTACGCGAGACGAGTGATTTTCGGATGTTTTCATCTGCAAAGTGTTCACTTGACGATTCACATCACGCTCTTTACTTCCGGTTTTTCTTTCCTTGTTTCTAAATTCAAAAATATATGTTTTAATTCAAATTATGATTATTATCTTTTTCAAATAAAAATACAAATATGAAAAAATAGGTATAAAAATAGATCGCACCGTTTGACATTACCGAGAATTGTTGTCATCTGAGTAACCAAACGAGCAAAGTGTAAAGCGAGTACGGCTCGGAAATCTTACGATTGTCACGCGCATGCGCAAAATTAGTATACCGTCTCGTTCTATATGTAACCCGGCGTCGAGGGACGTCGTGTTTCTCTCGTCCTCTGGCTCGCTCGCCGTGGAAACTTTTTTTTTTGGTGATTCACCCGAGCGCCTTTCTTCCGCTCGTTCATCGGCTGTGGGAGGCTCGCTCGGGCGATTCTTCATCGTCAAACCAAACAGCTGGCGCAGCACCTTCCGCCGCTCGATCTCCCGCACGTACATTACACATGTGTACGCATATTCCTACCCGCCGCTCCATCCAACGACACTCGGCGTATCCGAGCGACTCTTAGCAATGCGCATTTCGTACAGTTGTTATGTTTTACCGTCTCTCCCGCTCGCCGGTCCGCCCCACTCCGAATTTCACGCATGTATCTACTATATCTGTCTATACTGTGGTACAAAAGGATGCCCGTACAGGGAAGGTACGTTTCCACTGGGTCAACAGTCTTCGGGCTCGGGAACTATTCCGCTCGACGGTTATTTGCTGCGACGCATCAGCAGTAATTTTTTCGCCTACTTTAGACGAGCTTAGGAAAAATCCGTCCGGCAGCGATCGCTTGATTTGCTGTCAATTCATCGCACTAATTGAACCTTTGGGCGGACGTGATTTTTTCCATACTAGAGTGGTTTTGTACATTCGATAGACGTTACTTGCTCACACAGTTACAATCTTCTTTATTTTATGATTTCTTTTTGTCAACGTATTGTTAACTAAAAAGATTGTCAAATTAAAGAGAAAAATATAGTGGACCGTCGCGTATGACAAATGTTTGATTTTTTTATGTCTCGTTCAATTATATATCTTTTGAACTGTGCGATGAAAAATTTATTATTTTCGAGTTGGTAATATGATTCCTTTCTTTTTAGAATTTATTTATTTACATATTTATTTGTTTCTAATGACTGGCTTTCATTACAGCTCGACGAATCGGTTGCGCACTCATGCGATTCGTATTCTTTTGTGTATTTACTATATTTGCTTACTGCGGTACAAAAGGATGTCGGTATAGGGAAGGTGTACGTTTCCACTCGATCAACAGTCTTCGGGCTCGGGAACCATTCCGCTCGACGGTTATTTACTGCGAGGCATCAGTAGTAATTTTTTCGCCTACTTTACACGAGCTTAGGAAATATCCGTCGGGCGGCGATCGCTTGATTTGCTGTCAATCGATCGCACTAATTGACCCTTTAAGGCGGACGAGTTTTTTTTTTTTGCATATTAAAATGCTTTTGTACATTCGAAAGATGTTCCTTGCCCACAAAGTTACAATCTTATCTTTATTTTACCATTTTTTTTGTCAGCGTATTGTTAACTACAAGAGATTGTAAAATTAACGAGAAAAATATTGTGGACCGTCGCGTATGAGAAATGTTTGATTTTTTTTGTCGCGCAGCACCTCGACGAATCGATTGCGTAATCGTGCGATTCCAATTTTTTTTTGTGGTTGCGTGATTTTCCATTCGATATCTACGGTAACGTCGATCATTCTATTTCCGTTTGCCCCTTTTTTCTTTTCTTTCCTTATCGAACCGCGAGGTACCTCAGGCGACGGTTGTACGACACAGTAGGCCACGTTACGAATACTTGGCCCGCGTCAATCTTTTCACTGGGCTACCCGAGCGTCGCGGCGATAATCTGTACGTTTCCACTGTGCGGGGGCGCGCGGACGGGCCAACCGACGATGAGGTAACACGCGAAATATTCTGTAGGTCAGTCACCGTTACGAAAAAAAACTGCACGTAACATTTGTTTCACGGATACGAATCAGACTCCGCGCTGATTAATTCAACGGATCTTATATCCGCGAGTTTGCCGACGCTGGCTCATTAAAGGCATACGCCACAGTTAATGGGTAAAAACGTACGCATATTTCGTGATTTTTTGTCTCGGTAAATATATGCTTTATCGATTTGATTTTTTTAGGGTGGAAAGGAGATATATTAAAGAACATTTAAGCATTTTTTAATTCAGTTTTATTGTTATTATTTATGTTCTTGAGGTAAACATTTTTTTTCGAAAGTTCGTTTGCGGTGGCCCTGATTTTGAAATGTGATTTTATGTGAAACAAATTTTTTGAATTGTTTTTTAACAAATGATATGTAACGCGGTCCTTGACGAGGGGATAAAAATAAAATAAAAGTTTTTTGAAAAAAATATCGATTTTCACCCATTGTTTTACACTTTGAATCAATTTGAAAATTATTTTTTATTATTTTTAAAAAATATGAAGACGTCAGGGACTAAAGAATCTGTAGAAGTAAATCGGTAAAAATTGTAATAAAAATCCATCAAGCCGTTTTTGAGATATCGGGGTTACCGATTTTGAAAATCACGTTTCGAGAAAAACGCGTACAAAGTTCGGCCGTGACGCTACTCGAGCACTCCGCGCCGCTGCTCGAACACTTCGCCACTTTCCACATAACGGTCTCTAACTTTCGCAACTTGTTGAATATCGACATGAACATTCAACCGAATATTCTTGACACTATAAACAATTAGAAAATAAAAAAAAATGTTTGCGAAATTTTGCTGTGGAGTTTGCTATGCTCGTAAAGCCTGAAACCGATAAAACCCAAACGACGAAAATGGATCGGATACGACCGGAGCCACAAGCTCTTTTACACTCGGCCTTTTACCGCCAATAATAATTTTTGAAAATATATAATACAAAAATTTAATAAAAAGGAAAATATAATACAAAATTGTTATAAATAGAAAAATAATAAGAACTAAAAATGCCCCACTGTAATCGAAGAACAAAAGCGTTCGTTCCAAAAATTATTACAGAGTGCAGCTCCGCGCGAATAAGACTAGAGGACTCGAAAGTAGCTTGCCAGCTCAGCTAGTCGGATCTTGACATAAACATCGTACGACTTCTGCGCGTCGTCGGGCCTCTCGACTTTTCGCCTTGTTTTATCGTCCTCTCTGGCAAGCCAGCTACAAGCGCTCGTCTTTCGTCGACTCTTTTCCGTATAATTCAATTTTTTTTTTGTTTCTTTTTAATATTTATTTTTTTCTCCATCGAGCATCGAGGCGATCAAGGACACCAGCGCGCCGGAACAAAACAAGGGATTTTAATAGTTTTTTTTTCCACATGTGCACATAAGTTTTATGTAACGAAATGACGCTCGGAACGTCGAGCTGTCTACAAAGTCACGCAGGCAATCGGAATGATGGAATATGCTCATGCGTGTAGCAGAAATATTATTCTGAGACGGGAGATGAGATTATTCGCGGTTCGTTCGCGAATGTGTGTGCGCCGATCTTTCTCGCTCTGGACATATGCATAGAGAGAGACTATTTATATCGTACAAGAGCCTTGACCAAGAAGACCGCGGACGACTGTGTAAGACTGCGACGTCGGGTGTCCACTTCGCGCGAGACCTACGTGCGCGCTCCTACTCGTTTCGCGACGGCCTTTGTACGTGTGCCTCTGTGTGTATGTGTGTGTGTCTATAGAGGCACCGGCGAATCGAACGGCACCGATTTTTTTTTAGAGGTCGACTAAGCTCGACGTCCGAGTCGTTTATACGAGCACGCTCGACGAGCGCACCGACCGACTCACATGGACTCTCGCTATTTCTATTTCTGAACACCTGCCGATCTTTCGGCCCTCTTCCATCGACCCGATCCGCCTCGGAGACGAAACGAAGAAAAAAAAATTGAAAATTAAATGCCGGGCGGCAAATTTTTTGTTTTTTCTGAAAAAATAAACACGCCGGACAAATTTTTATTTTTCCGTCTCTTTTATTACAAAATAAACGGTCGACGAAACATTTTTTAGTTTTAAGTAAAAAATAAATATCGGACTTATTTCTTATTTTTAAACTTCTTTTATTAAAAAATAAACGCCGGCGGCACATTTTTTTTTTTCAATAAAAGAATAAATGATGTGTGACAATTTTGGATATTCTTTTTCTTTGTAAAAAAATTACAGGTTCCCGCTGCAACGCGTGAAGTCACTCGGATTCCGAGAGTGGCGTACATCGCGCTCGAGGCCAGAGTCGGAATTCGTTACCCCTCGGTTTTGTATTTTTTTCTTAATTTAACTTTGTTTTTACTAATTTTTTTTCCTTGAGCGTTTGAGAATTTTTTGTCCTCGAATCGAAACGGTTCACCTATTCTCGTTCGGCTGTTCTAAATTCGAGTGCAACGCAGACCGATTCTCGTCGGCGGTACTCGCGATCCGCATTCCCCACCCTTGGCTCTTGGAACTTTTTGTCGTTGGCGAACGGGCGACATTGTGTATTTTTTTTTCGCGAGCCAATCTATTCCCGTATCGCTAAGTAGTGCGAGTGAAGTTTAAGTATGCGAGGAGAAAATTTTCGATCCGCGTTACACTTAAGTCGTCGTTCGACGACGACGGAATCGTCATCGAACACGTTCGCGATCTTACGGGAATTTCCGCGCTCCGCGCGTTCCCGAGGACGAACGATTTTCCGGCTATTTCCGTCGAGAACGTTCCTCTCGCGATCTCCCTCCCTCTCTCGAGCCGAGGATAAATAGTCGAAAATTAAAAATGCGCCTGGCGAGGCCCCCATTTTATTTGCCGCTCGAGACACGAGTTTCACGGATTCGTGCGTGCATTTAACGAGAAGGCTGACGCAAGGAAACGACCTGCGCTCGTCACGCATTAGCATCGGTAAGGTCAAGGCCGATATAGAACGTAGACGAAAAATGCTAAAAACCACGTGTATCAATTCAAATTTTTGTACGTCATTTATGGTGCTTTTTTGTGATTTAAGTATACCGCTAGATATTTAACCAGGACCGGTATTAAAATGTAGCTGCACAGCCTGTAGTTTTATTATAACTATGAGGCGACGAAAAATGATAAAAACCACGTGAATCGATTCCACTTTTTGTACATTATTTAGGTTTTTTTAATTACTTAATTGTACCGTTTGATAGCAAAGGAGGATCGTTATTAAATTTTAGCAATGCAGCCTGCAATTTTATTACAATGATCAGGTGACGAAAAATGATAAAAATCACGTGAATCGATTCAAGTTTTTGTACATAATTTATGTTTTTTTAAATGACTTAATTATACCGCTCGATATAAAAGGAGGATCGTTATTAAAATTTAGTTTTAATAACGATCCTCCTGCAGTTTTGTTACGACTATCCGGCGAGGACGCTCGATCGACCTATCCGCGATTCGTCGCTCGCGGCTAATCCTCGAATCCGTGGAGACCTCGATGATCTTATGCGACGGAGCGAGAACACCGTTTAGATCATCGTACGCGAATATAAACGCGTCGCGCTTCTTTCCGTGTCGAAGAATCGCTATCTTGCGAAAGTTTAATAATAGATTCTGCTGATCTCGTTCTTTGCCGAATACTAGCAGGTTGCAAAAACAAAACAAAAAATTATCTCTGAGAGAAGAAATTTTTAACTAGGATGGGCTTTTATAGTTACAGTTAGTTCGTACGCATGTGATTTATCGGTTCGATTTTTTCTCATTGGCAGATCCGCACATAAAGGTCGCAGGTCGACCCGACGACGTATGCGTGGCCAGGGAGAAGATTATGGAAATTTTGGACGCTCGGGTAAGTTGCTAATGTTCTCAGGTCGGTGGGATCGATGATCGATCGGCGATAGATAAGAAGATGGTGTACGAAAAGTAATTAATAATCGTCCTAGTCATGCTTAGATATCAATAATTAATAATTATTAACAATTATTATTGTTAATTATTATTACTGATAATTATAGTTATTAATCATTATTATCAGTAATAACTAATTATAATAATTAATTGTCTAATAAATGGTTATTAGACGATTAGTCGCAGTCCGGGTTAAATATATTTTCGCTTGTTAGCTCACATATCCATGGTATTTGATTCATAAATCGTGTCGCAACGGTATCTGAAACGCCTTTTTCGATATTCCAGCGACGCCGGTCCAAGTTTACATAAAAGTTGTTTACGATTAATTTTTTTGTTTGTTTTGCGTAGCAAAATAATCGAGTGACGATGAAGCTGGACGTGAGTTACACCGATCACTCGCACATTATTGGCAAGGGTGGTCTGACGATAAAACGCGTGATGGAGGAAACCGGTTGTCATATTCATTTTCCGGACAGCAATCGGAGCAATCATCAGGAAAAGAGCAATCAGGTCTCGATCGCCGGTGAGATGGACGGCGTCGAGCGCGCTCGGGCCAGAGTCAGGGTAAGTTTTACCTACAACTTTCCCTTTATCATAATCGAAATCGATCGACGAGATCGATTACGGATTGAAAGAAAAAAAATCGATCTAATTGAGCAATCGAAAAAAAAATCTCTGCCTTTAATCCGTTTACGTAACGCTACGATTTTCATCTTGTACGAGCAAACATGAGTTTATCATTTCATTTTTTTTCAGTATTTTTCGGAATTTATCCTTGTTGATTATTCGGCAAATGTTGTGAAAGTTTTGTCGCGTTAAAAAAAAAATATATATATATATATATATATGTATGTATGTATGTATATGTGAATATGTGTGTGTGTTTTGTTCCAGCATCTGACGCCACTGATATTTTCGTTCGAGCTACCGATAATGGGAGCGATGCAGGCAACACCGGACTCGACTTCGCCCTACGTCGTCAAGATCCAAGAGAAGTACAACGTTCAAGTGATGTTTCGCACACGCCCGAAGTTGCACGCCACTCTCGTGGTCGTCAAGGGTTGCGAGTGGGAAGTTTCCCAAGTTAAGGAAGCCACTTTGCTGCTGATTCACTACATGTGCGAGAATCTAGCGGTTAGTTTATCGTCGATGAATTTTTATTTATTTCTTCAGTATTTTTTTATAAATCCATTTATGTTTGATAATTCGTGACGACACTCGTAAACGCAATCGCGACGGCTAGACTTTCACACTGTACTCCGTTGTATCAACTTTTATCTATCTATCGGCGATGTTTGTATTATTTTACTCGTTTTATCGCACCGTCGACCGGAGAAACGATACGAACAGAAAAAAAAGAGAGCGAAAAAAGGAAACATTGGCTATTTGTTCGGATCATCGTGTGCGAAAGCCTCGTTCGATTTTTGGTCCAAACAGATAGACTCGTATCGCTCGCGAGGGTATACGAAAATAAACGTTCGGCCATCGAGTCGACAGGAGAATTGCGATAACGACTTTAGAACTTTAACAGGTCTCGAGTATGACTCAGTCATTGCAACGAAAAAAGACCTGTCTAGATAAATAAACATTCTTTTTGTTTTCCAATTTTTCCATGTTTTTTTTTATTTTGCTTTCCTCTTTTTTCCATGTTTGTTTAGCTTTCTTTTGATCTCTTCACCATAACTGTAACCATATAAAGTTAATTCATTTTTATTTTCAAAATTCACAGAGTCAGATTCAAGTTCAAATGTCGATGGAAATCTCACCCCAGCATCACAGCATCGTGCTCGGCAAACAGAACTCTAATCTGAAGATGATTATGCAACGCACCGGCACGCAAGTGATGTTTCCCGATGCGGGCGATCCCAATATTCCGAGTCTGAAGAAGAGCAACGTCATCATTACAGGAGCAATTCACAACGTGTATCTCGCTCGTCAACAATTAGTCGTGAGTTCGCACAGACACCCGTACTTATGCGTAATTTTATTGTTTTTTCTTTTGGTTTTTTAAAAATAATATACGAGCGAGTGTAGGGTAACTAATTATTCGCGAGAATGACAATTTTGTTTTTTTTGTATCGCTTATTATCGCGGTGAAAAATCGTGGTTGTTCATCGATCATATTATGATATAATATCGGGACCTGCCGGAGTGCCGGGTCAAGTGCATCGGGTGGTGGACTTGCGTTAGTTATCTAATTGAGATTCGCTTGATTGAACAGTTCGGAGGAGTCAAAGTCCCGATTTAACCGCACGTACGTACGATCGTGCGGTGTAATCGCTTTAAGCTCTTTTTGTAAGCTGCGACGAAACTAATAATCAATATAGGAATAATTAATGAATAACAATCATGGAAAAATCAAGGAACGAACCTGATTGCATCATAAACAGTTTTTATATATACTAATCTCCGTTCGCATCGCAATAGAAGATATTCGAACGGTCGACATTGTCACTTGACGATGAATTAAGATAAATAATATCGCGTTATCAGTGGTCGAAGGACGTATATAAATTGCAGTAATAAAAAACATATGTTCGCGGAAGATGAATCTGGCGGAAAACTTGGTCTTGTAAATGTTGTATTTTTTAAATCCAGTCAGCTGACTGACATGCTTGGAATATTTCATTAGAGACCTTGACTGAAGAATCTCTCTAGTCATGCAGGAAATAATTCGCCCAAACTGTTTCTGCAAAAACCAGTTTTTTCTTGGGTCTTTCGACTCTACGTGTTCAGAATAAACCGCTCGATGGATCCCGCTTTAAGACATCGCATTTTCATCACAGTGACATTCTAACGCGAGCGGGGGCCTTTTTTTTAAACCTTCAGATCAAAGCTATCTACTGATTTAAAAAAGATTAACATAATTTTGGTGTTTCTAGCTCTTTAGTGTTTTTTTATTTGGAGTAATTTAATGGAATAGAAATATTTTATTATTTTTTTTTTCTTCACAGGGCTCTCTGCCGCTGGTTCTGATGTTCGATCTGCCAGAAAATTCGGCACCGAGCGTCGACACGGACAGTGTATCCCAGCTAATGCAGTCCCTCGACGTTTTCATAAACGTGCGACACAAGCCAAAGCAGAGCACGCTATCGGTGATAATAAAGGGTATCGAGAGAAACGCAAGTAACATTTACGAGGCGCGAAAACGCCTGCTGGGTCTTGACGAGCCGAGGGTTCACGCCGAGATACCGGCGACTTATCACATTCCCAACGCTGGCAATGTGTTCCAAGGAAACGGTCCCAATAGTGCTGGTCAGTGTCGCATCGTACAACGTTATATCACGTAATCTCTGGAATGCACTCGAGCGAACATCCGAGAACTCTGTTTCTCTTTTCAATTGCCCAATCGTAATTGATAATTTTTATTTAATAAAAAAAAAAAATTATTTGACTGAAGTTTCATATCTATAAAAGTCTTGAAACTCCTCTTGTCGGTGTCCATTTTTGGAATTCAACCAAGTAAACTTTTCGTTTTTAATAAATTTCTGTTATCTTTCGATGTCAAGATATTCGCCCTCGATTTTCCCCTACGTATCGCTGGAAATCTTTTTTTTTTTTAGTCCCATTGAACTCAATCGATAATGTAGTTTTCTTTTTTTTGTGCTCCGATAAGCAGGTCTCTCGATGATGGGATTGCCGGAAAACTTTTCGAACTGTTTGTCAGTGAACACCCAAAATTCGCCGTACTGCATGTCGCCGATGTCCCACTCGCCGAATCCGATGTCCCTCTCGCCTCACTGGGGACTTCCGGCTTCGATATTCTCGCCGCTGCCGATTCATCATCAGTACCAATATCAGCAGCAATTGAATCATCTCCTGACGACCCAGCACATGATGCAACAAGCCAACGCGGCAATGTCCCATCCGCACGGGCTCACGGGACAGAATCTGCTGGGTATCGGACAGATTCAGCAGCATTTGTCCACGGCGAGGGGGTACAACGGTATGAACGGCCTGAACTCGAGTTCCCACATGGACAACAAGGAGAGCAGCGCCTACTCGCTGAGCAGCGCGTCGAGTTCTCTTTCCAGTCCGGCGGTCAGTCCGCGTAACGCGTCGCCGGTCAATCCGACCGAGTCCACCGGACACAATATGGACTTTGGAATAATCGAGAAAAGCATGCTGGAACTGTCGGTGACCGATCGTCGGGCACCGGGATGCGAGAAGAAGACCCTGGAGATGGTGGCGCAGAAGAATCTCACGCCTTACGACTACGAGCAGAAGAAGATGATGGCTGTCCAGGCTATACAGAACAAACCAAAGTCTACCGATTACCGCGTACCGACTGCCGCATGGTCCGGTTATGGACTCAGCCAGACCATGCCGATTCTCAGTGAGAACACTGAGAAGGAAAAGGTAAACTTTGTTCTCGATAGCTTTATCCTCGAAAGAGAAACCGGCAAATGTTTGTAACAATTTTTGTAACCCTGAAGCCTACTTTATGAAAGGCCAATCGTCCACAAGTTCGGCTACCAAGGCAGGCTTTAACTTGGGCAGGATTGGCTTCAAAATTTTTGGAATTGTTAGACTATTAATAAATTCGGCTTCAGGATTTTTGGAATTGTTAGACTATGCCACTTCGCACTGAGAATACTGAAACAAAGGAAACTTTGGTCTCGATAGCTTCACTCTCGAAAGAGAATCCAGGAAACTCATGTAACAATTTTGGTAACCCTGAAGCTTGCTTATGAAAGACCAATCGTCCACAAGTTCGGCTACGGCTGCGGCGACCGCCGCAACGGAATACAAAATCATATTCCGTTTTTCCGTACTGTAAAATCAAAATGTGTTTTTAGCAAACGCTGACGGATTCCTCAGACTTGTGGGACGATCCGACTACTCCAGTTTTCTACTCCGGAATGGACTTCGGTCTGTCTTCCAGCAAAGACAACGTAGGATCCATCGGCATGACTTCGAACTATCTCGATCACACACCCTCGAGGGAAGTCGAAAGGATCGTGTCCGAAAACTACACGGAACTCGCCAGTTTGCTGACGAGCGTTAAACTCGAGAAGTATATACGTGAGTATGATCTCCATCCACCTTTGTTGCATTCACGCTATTCCTGGCTTTCTTTATTCGTTGCTTTCTTATCGATTTTTCGCTCGGTCGTTAATCGCGTTTGTGCGAAATTCCCGCATCATTGAGTTGCATTTTTTAAACAAATCATATTCATCTCGCCTCGTAATTGCCAAAATCATCAGGCGTGTTCGCTGATCACGAAATCGATCTGGCCACCTTTCCCACACTGTCGGACCAAGATCTCAGCGAGATAGGCATTACCGCTTGGGGCGCGAAGCGCAAAATTCAGCTTTTGATATCCGGTACGTAAAACGCATGCCCTGCTTTTTGCTATTTTTCGTTTAATTTTTACATTTATTGTCGATGTTAATAATGTTATTAATTAATACTAGCGGTTATGTTGGCTCGCGCGCTTGCAGTATCTGTGTGTCTGTGAGTATTCGTGTGAGTATCTGTGAGCATCTGTGAGTATCTGTAAGTATCCGTGAGTATCTGCGTAAGTGTCTGTGAGAATCTTGAGTATCCATGTGGGTGTCTGTCAGAGTACCTGCGAATGTTGTCCGAGCATCCGTGTGAGTATCTGTGAGTATCCGTGCAAGCATCCGTGGTTATTTGTGAGTATTTGTGAGTACTTGTGAGTACTTGTGAGTATCTGTGAGTATCTGTGAGTATCTGTGAATATCGATATCAGTGTCCAATCGACATGAACTTTATTATTATGTAGATAATAAGTACGGTGTTGTTTCAAGGAATCTTTTTTCATTGAAGGTAAAAAAAAAAGTTGCCGTACATCAAAGAAAAAGAATGCTTGAAACGAGCATATGTGCTTGATTGAAAAATAAATATTCTTGATTGAAGATTCATTTTTCTTGGGCAGCAATGTAACGCAATCTAACGCACTATTTATTCCGCAGAGATGAAGAAACGCTCGAGTCCGTTCTCCGGTAGCGCCGCTCCAGGAGCCGAGCGCAAGTCGAACGCGAATCAAAAATCCGGCGGATCGCCGATAGCGCCAACGAGCAGTATATCCGATCGCACATGGTGAAACGGGACTTCGAAAGCCATAACACGGCTCACTCGTCCGCACGATCGAGAAACATAGCACGAGCGACGAGGAGGCGATGTAGCAACCGAGGCACGATTTCGGAGCGAGACAACGCCGTTTTGACCAGACAGAAAAATTGCATGCTTTTTCGTACGTTACCGGAAACAGCGTCGTGCCTTTATTTCCAAAAATTCACGCAAACACACCCACGAACGCTGTTCAAAGGAATTATTTTTTGTAAAATCCCCCCCAAAACGGCGTAATTCGCCACTCTAGATTAATTTTTTTTTCTATTTTTTTTTCTCGCTATACTCTCGTCCTTGTTTCGAGACCCCGGTGGTCTCGCCGATCCCTCGTCGATCGATTAAATTATTGGTTCGAAAGATTTTTTTTTCGCTTCGCGCCTACCGACACAAACGAGATTTTTTTTATTTTTTTTTTTGCCCCACGCACTCACTCTTCAAGCCGAGTGGTCGGTACCGGCGCTAACACGACATACCTATCGCTCACGTAAAGCCTAGCGTGAAAAAACGAACGAACGCGAGTAAATAATTGGGTCTTGTTCGAGGCACGAATCGGAGATGGGCTAATAACGAGCGTGAGCGATAGGTGTTGATGGACCGGGGCATGCGTGTCGTATTTTGTCTGTGATTATACATAATGCTGATCATTATGATGACGCGTGTTTTTTTTTTCGGGCTCATCGATTAAATATTATATTATTATTATTAAGGAAATGAAAACTCCGCGCAATCGCGGGTTGCTGTAGACACTACGTTAAACGTGTATAATTCTAGAAATTGAAATGATATTCAGGCGAAGAAACCCGCGGGGATGGGCGAGGATAGTTTCGCGTCTATAATAAGAAGGAAACGAAAAAAAGAAAATTATTTAAAAATAATAGTGCAAGAGCACACGGGGATGTGAGTGCATGTGAGCGATTATTATGCATCGGACGTGCATTCAGCGGACCTCACAGAGCACAATTAGCGAGAAGATATTTAATTCAGACTAAGCTCGAAGGCGCCTGCGCGCCGACCCAGCATGTACATTACGTGAATTATAATTATTGATATAATATTTAATACGAGATATATATATATATATGAACATATGTTATCTTATGGCTGATAGCGGATCCTGAACTATGCGTGACGAACCAAAATCGTGATTGAGATTTAATATTGAAATTTTGAAGAAAAAAAAACAAAAACAAAACAAATGAATTATACACTGGTGAAGGATCCCAGAGTCAATGACGCCGAGAGGCCGCCAGAGCGCCTTCGAGTTTTATACTAAAATTAATTAATTAACTTTATAGTATTTATTAAAATATTTCATTTATTGAGGATGCTGGATGCACGTCTCGCGATTACTGCGCCGACTGTCGGGCGCGTTTGTTATAATTTTTTTTCTCTCCATTTCGCCGGCACATTTGACGCGGATCGATTAATCATATTAGTAATTTACACTCGCATAGAAACCGCGAGCTCTGATCACACTCGAGAAAAAAAGATAATAATAATCGTTGGTTTTCTCCGTATGCCATAAACAAATAAATTATTTGCTGATGTTGCCACTTTTTTTTTCTTCTCATTTTTTGCTTTTATGGCAACAATGCACACACAAGCGAGTTTGCGCTTAAAAGGTGCGATATACAGCAAAAATTTTACACAAGTAAGATGTATATGTACTATACATATACAATATATATATATATATACAGATATACAGATTGATATTTCCCACGTTATAAATTATTTCGATTTTAATAGTCTTTTTTTTCTTTTTTTTTTCTTGCGCATATCTATTATCAACCAAAGAATGCGTTAGGTAATGAGCTCCGCTCACGTACGCGCCCCCCTCTCACAGTGACTTGCAGCGTGTACTGGAAAATTACGCGGAATTAAAAAAAAAAAAATAGGAAAAATTAGATCTTTCTCGATTTTGATGTCTCGGCGTTCGTCGCCAGGAAGAGGCCAATACGGTCGAGAAAAAACGCGTAGTTTGTTTTGCAAATGCAACCAGTCGCGGCTGTCTCGGAGATACGGATAACGCGAAAATCGGGAAGGCAGATTGCATCACGAGCTTCCGGCAAATGCCTAGCGAACGATTTTTACCGCTGATAGTTTGTTGACTAAACTTGTGAAGTTTTAAAGCCGTATAAATTATTTAATGTCCCCCTATTAATTTCCCCATGTTATAAATATCAAAAGTGATAATAATTAATTAATAATGAAACACGATTGTAGTGTGAGCGATTGGAGGATAGAACGAAAAAGATTAAAAAAAAGAAAAAAGTGTGTTAGAGAGTTTGAGAGAGAGAGAGAGAGTTTGTTGAACCGTGGTGTGAATTAATATCAATTTAATTATCGTCCGATAAACAATCTTGTTTTGTAATTATTAACAGCGAATAACATGACATTACACATGTCTCTCTAAATAATGGAAGGATAACAAACAAACAACAACAAAAAACCGTTGGAATAGGACTACGCAGTTGTGTTCCCCTGTCGAGAGATTATTTTCCGAAGGGCGAAGAACCAATGTCTTACTCGAAAGCCTTTCGCAGTATGATTGACGGCGAAAACAAAACAAAAAGAAAAACGAAAATCTCAAAAATGTTCTAAATAAATTCAGGGACACAATAACATTGAACTGCCGAGAAAGAAAATGGCCATTGTAGAGAGAACGTATTTAAATGTGCGTGACTATTAACGAAGCGCACAATGCGACATAGTGTCGCCAGAGACACTGCCAGGCTCAACGGACGTGCTCCTCCGGAGCATGAAAAGCCACTGTACTATAAAAAAACTTTCCAGCTTAGTACTATGCTCGACGACATTGTAATTATTCTTAGGAACCTTCGTGAATCAACGAGAGAGAATGTCGTGCACTTGTTGTGACGTCAATTAGTCAATAAGACGTTTGCAAGACCGGAAAAGAAAGATCGAGAGAAAATACACTGTCCGAAGTGAATCGGATGGAAGTTACTCGATGTAATCACGTGATTCAACGATGTCTCGTTAATTCGTGAATTAATCGGTCTATCAACGATTTTCTCCCGATCTTGGCTCTCCGCGATCTACAACGAAACAAAAAAAGAGTAATCTCTCGTTCTTTCAGTCACATCTCGAAAGGTTCCCTAGCGAATATGTCAACTGTAGTACAAGATAAAACGATGGGCGCGATGTAGAACCGTTGTCGGATCGGCGTGTCGTAACACTTTCGGCGCACCTGTTACGATGCCAAGTTCTGTTCTATATAGGCGTTGGTTTTATTGCATATACGAGATAAAGTTTCCTACCTTTGAGCGACGACGTAGCTCGTGGAATCCTTCCCGTACAATTCCTTCGGGAACGTAACGTTTTCATACGAACATCGAGAGGACAAACGGATTTTCACGTGTCGGTCGATGCGCGACACGATCGTAACTGTCACTCCGTACTACAAGAAGCGCCTCCGCGCCGCTCCAACAGCGGACGATCGAGACACTATAATTTGTATTAAACAAAAACAAAAAACATTCCAGCCAGCGTAAAAAAAGGTTCAATTGCAGTTTCAGAAAAAAAAGGATAAATTATACGAAATAGGGTAATTTGCGAACAATATGGGAGGCGACGATATGAATTATGTATGCTTATTTAAATGTACTCGAGTGTCTTGTGTTTATAGGGATTAATTGAGAAAGAAAGAAAACTATTATTATTATAATTGATATGGTTAATAGTGGGTGCGTACTCGCTCATCGAAACCACACGGAAAAATAATTAATTATGAATATGTGTTATATATAGATTTATGCCTACAAAGAGGGGGAAAAGAAAAAGAAACGTGTTTTATATTGATAGTGCAGCATGATATTTTTATATGAAATATAATCTACTAAGGTATTTTGATAAGCAACGAATTACACACATAATTGATTATTAATAATTACGTCCCATCGATGCAATTACTGTATTTCTTTCGAGGTGGAAACTGTATGGGTTTGTACCTAATGATGAAAATTGTTTGCAATTCGAGAAATAAACGAAACGAAAATTTTTGTAATATACACATTTTTTATTATTGCCGGGATAATATGTACAGCGAAACGCCACTGGATTCATGTATTCTTGGTCAATCTATCGAACGTGCAATTGTCCGAACGGCGTCCATGTATACATGAAAATGCATTTTTCAAAAATTAACAATCAACCTTTATTAACAATAAAAATATATATTTACACCGTTAAAACTACATAACAAATATATTAACGCTCCAATGAAAACAAAAGAAAAATCCCCTCAGATCGAACTTTGTTCTTTCATTTTCACACGGCCTACTTAATCGTTGTTCGCGTCGTATCGCGAGAGTTCTTCTTCGACAACCGGAAGCGCGGCGTGCGTGGAACTCGGCACGTAAACTTGAACGTTTTCCGCGTGCAAATCCGTGCCGCAAGTGAGACACTGGAAGGTGTTCATCGCCGCGAAATGGGCGTTCAAGCAGTAGTAGCAATAAACGTGCTCGCAATCGGCGTACCTCGGCAAAATTGGACTCTCGTCGCAGTAAGGGCATCGCGTGTTCAAATTCATTCTCGGTCGAGCCACACGCCCCTTAGAATGCCGCGTTCTCTTGATCCACATACGAACAAGCGTCTGTTTAACGCAGTGAAAGTTTATCATCGGCAAACCAACGCTAAAAAGCTCCATGAGCCCGTGCCAGAGAAGCTCTCGAGTCATGTAGGAGTATCCTATTCTCCTTGGCTTGTGCTTGGTTGCGGTTTCACTGAAGATTCCTAAAACCCGCTCGACAATACTCGGTTGTCTGCCGCGATGCAGGAATATCAGCACATTAATGAAACTCAACAGATGGCCCAGATTGGCCGCAGCTTCTATGCATGTTCGCAATCTCGCGCTTCTCTCGCTATCCGCGACTCTTCTCCTGTCCGCGAATCTATCCTGCACGTATGCCGGCGTTGTATTGAGAAGGAGAAAAAAAAAAGCTTTTCGTCTGTTAAGATTGGCATAGCTTAGGTCGAGCAAACGTTGTCCGAACGTCGATGTGCTGCTTCCCAATGAAAACCACCATATTACTATCTTCAGAAGGACGTCTATCTCTGGCTGCCATTGCTCAACCTTCTCAGGCGGACACAGCTTAGTTATCTCCCGGGTCTGGCTCTTCAGAATCTTGTAGATCTCGTTGTCCAATTGCGCAGCATCGATCTGATTTATTCGAGATACGTAAGCTGTCTCCATCATGGTTTTGTTTCTGCTACTTTTAAATAAAAAATCAATTATGCTGAACCGTGCAAAATAAATAAATATCATCTCGCAAGTTTACAATCAAAACAGTAGCCGGAGGTGGCTTACCTGGATCAAAACGTTCAGCAGACACAAATGGTTTACTGAATCAAGAAACGGGAATTGACTCGCATATTCGCAACTTGATTTGACTCAACGCACATGTCGAATTTTCCTCAATGCTTTGGCCACTGATTACTCTGTGCTGAAGCTGTGAAAAACATTGAGATTATTGAACCAAAAGAAAGGACAGCCAAAGTGATGAACACCTGTATTATTGCAGTTGCGACCTCGGCGTTTAACTCAACAAACTCACGATACATTCATGTTCGTTAAAGTGATATGGAATACTGCCGCCGATAACGAAAACTGTACTCAATGCTATTTTGAGACCATGGTCTGATGACGAAGAAGAAAATACTCTTTCCCCAGAGAATTGGTAGAGACAGAGACAGATAATTTCCTTTTTTCTCTGCGGTCTGTGATTTCAATACGGCATTCAGTACAGTTTTTGTGCTAAAATGGGTATGGGGCAGATGGGCAGAGCATCGTTATACCATATTACCTTAAGGGGAAGGTAAAAAATACGTATGAGTGCAAGAGACAGAGTAAAAATTTTGAATCCATTTTTCTGCAAAATTATTCTATGAAGTAAAAAAATATATGTTAATGTGATTGTATAAAATGAAAAAATAAAATATTAATCAAACATGCAGTGAGCTGCGCACTTCGTTTTTTATTTCATAAAACCATTTCGAAGAAAAATGGATTCAAAATATTTTAAGGTTATGTTTATCTTTAGCCCCACCTTAAGGTGGAGTGAAAGTCACGTGACGGAGTCAGAAGTGTGAGAGGGATAGCGGCATTGCTCTCTCTCGCTCCACCGTGAAACCAATGGCGCTATCTCTCTCACACTCCTGGCTCCGCCACAGGACTTTCACCTCACCTTAAAGCCAAAATAGAAACGCGATGACGCGAAGTTTGTGGTTAGGGAGATACGTCGTTAGCGATCCGTCTATAAAAAGTTCCGAAGAAATACCTGAATGGATAAGAATTATCGCCGGAGTCGACAGTTTTTTAAAACTTCCATGAGATTCGGCGTTAAAGAAATATCGGTGACAATAATCGAAGAAGACTTTCAAATGATTCCTCGATATCGCGGTGTCACAGTTTGTCGGGAGACACCGATCGTCGCCGGGCGACGCGGCGGCGTCGCAATCGCGCAGCTGTTTTCTCGTAACGGTCGGAGAGCGCGTGAGAGTAGCTGACCGCGGCTGAGTCGCCAAGTGGCCGTCGAGCGAGGTAGAAGGAGAGAAGCACGAGAGTCAGAGCGGGTGGTGGAACTTTGGTGGAGCGAAGTATATCGTCGAAGCGCGCAACATCGTCAGCGCACCGACACACACCGCCTGGTGCGCCTGGGATCCATGTTGCTCGTCGGGTAATGACGTCATCAAATGTTGGTGCAAGTGGGTTCTCGTTCGGTGTCCCTTCAAAGTTTCCTATAATGTTTTCGTGATAAACGTTTGACGTTTTTAACGGGTGTTTTAATCGACGCTTTTTGTTTCCCGATCCTCCCGCCTCCCGCCCGAGTGTTAATTCGCCGTTTACGTTTTGCCTAGTTTGTGCGCAATTGATATACACGAGGAAAGAGTTTCTTGTTTCTCCGTTGATTTACGAACGAGTATTAAAAAGGTAAGTGTACACCGAATTAAATTATATAATGGCGTTTTTTTTTATGGGTTTGACGCTAAACCCAAATGCTATCGATCTCGCCGAGTGACAGGTTAACCTCTAATTTTCGTATCAATCTCACGGTTCGTTTCGAACATTCTTCGTCGGCTTTTCTCGTGCTAGTTCGATCGATTTTAACCTCGTTGTGACTGTCTGCACGCCGAGGGAAATTTATTGACTCGGCGGGGACGAATTAGTCGATATCGATGACGATTAACGTGGTTCGTATAACCTCTGCAGTCGTGCGCCCAAAAATACGTTCGATTATAGTCAAGCGAGCGAAAGACTGAGAATCTCGTAAGTTCGTACAAAACGACATCGCTTTCGTTTCTTTCGATAAAAATGCATATGAGAATAAAAAGAAGAATCGCAACGTGCTCGCTCGGAGCACGGCAGTCGTTCCGATTCTGAAAAAAATAGTTTTATCTTACCTTTACGTCACGATCGTAACGAACAGGTATTCCCGAGTTATTCGTAACGTTCGAGCCAACGGATTTCTTATCTCGAAAATCTCATCGACGTTCGTCGTCCGACGAACAAAAAAAGTGGTAATCCCGTACGGAGTAATAAACGTTTTGTCGAACTCGTGCGCGAGACCCTTCGCCAGAAACGTTTAACCCCCAGACACGCTTACCGAGGGTTGCTAAAGAGTTGCGGTAGAATAGACAAAAAGAAAAAACTGAAGGAAAGGAAAGAAAAAAAAAAACCTGTGAAATACCGGGAGTAAAACAATTGGATTTACATTATCGACGCGAATCGGCGAGCGAGGCCTAGTGTAGTCGTCGAGGGCGAGTCTCACCCTCCTTCGAAACGACCTCAATTTAGCGTGCCGCCTCCGTTCACGTGGAAGACTCTCGTCGTCGCCCTACGTATATCGTTCCTTCGCTCCTCGCCGAGGCCCCTCGCGCATGGAATGTGTTCAACCCCGCGTGTCACGCCTACGTTCTTGAATTTTCGTTTTCACAAACTCAAAACTCTAATGGACTTTCGATAATTTAAATTCCACCTGCACAATGCGGCAAATCGCTCGTACTACCTCGACCGCCAGCTATCTAATTAGCGCGGATTTCCAAACACTCCGGAGCGTAATCGAAGTTTCGACTAATTATAATCAGCGAGTCGTATGATTGAAGCTCTCCCATATGCCGCTCGGCCGTGCGTGTGCGTTAATGGCATTGGTGAAATTAATAATACTGAGTTTCGTTGCAACCGGAAACTCACGATGCCATCCGAAGAACGGTGCACGGCCTGAAATATTCAAACATTTTCATACGCTATCTCCGCTGTGTCCCACGAAACGATGACACGGCCAGCAAAATTCAGAGCCACACAACGTCCTCTGCCCCGCACCTTCCGGTCCATGCGCTCCCCGGTTCTTGCTGCTGCTTTTCACTCGCGTGTTAACCCACAGATAAAACGTTGTTTACATCATGTTACCAATGATCGCGCTCCGTATAATCCCGATATAAACTAATCGAAGCCCCGCTTCCTCTCCGTACATCTGGCGCCGATCTGTCCTCTACCTATCGTCACGTACACCATTAATTAACAAACCTTACTTCCCTAACCGATTAAGAACCCCTTCTCCATCGACTGATTATTATTATCATAACAGAATATTTTAAAAAATGGTTAATTCGATACATTGCGAGAAGGCAAAAAATATATCTTATAGATTTCTTAGTATATTTATCGTTACCGATTTAATTCTATCGTTACTAATTTAATTTTATATACGTTTAGAAGCCAAAAGAGAACACGTGCGACTACACGCTAGTTAGAAAACCTGAAATGTATTACTTTCTTTCGAGCTGCAAAAGCAGCAATCTGTTAATAAAGTATCAATATCGATATCAGTATAACTTAAAATTTCACTTCGTTTTTACGTTTTAAAGTCATGATTTTCATTTTCAACGTAGATTAACTATGTTTTTTTTTATAAAGACAAAATCGAATACTTTGTATCCTCGGTCGGACAGACTCGGCGTTAGTCGTCGGGAAAAGTCAAGTTTTCCCTCGTGGCGAAGGGTGTACAGGAGGTTCTTTCTACCTGCGCTAGGAGAAGTTGTAGGCGGTGGTGGTCGTGCCGAGGCGTGGCGGGAGTATTGATCGTAGGTCGAGCCGGCGATTTCCCTTCGGCGAGCCGAGCGGCGCGCACACGCGGCGTCGACGGTCGCCGTGCACCACTACCGGGGCACACGAGTCGAGCAGCGGCAACCGCTCTCCCCGGCTCTCTCGCTCCCTCCCATCGGCGCCGACGTCATCCGGAGTTTCGACCCCTATCTCTCTCCAGCCACGCCGCAGCGCCTCGAATACTCGTCCTCCTCGCAACGCACCAGTTTTCTTTCGACTATCCGTTCGTTCTCCTTCTCTCTTCAAGTTATATCGCCATTACCGATGTTGACTACGAGTGTGTATGCGCCACTCGCGCGGCATGCACTCTTCTCTCCGGTCTCCCGGTAGATTGCTTCACTCTCGCGAGAGCGATTCCGCCGGCGGAACTCACGCCGGCTTCTTCTCCGGACGCTCCGCCGGGACGCCGGACATCGGTCCATGCCGCCGTGAAAATCTCGACGGTTAATAGAGTTACTCACCCAACTCGACGTGGGAATTATTCGCTTATTATTTTATGGCATTATTCATCATCGAGTTACATCATTCTTGGATCCTGTGCGAAGTCGAATTCATAGGAGGGAAGAGAAATTTTCGAAGGACTGATTTAAAGCTTTCTGGATGAAAAATTTGTATTTAATTTTTTTTTTTAAATTTGAAAATACAATACGTTAGGACGCCGAACATCGGTCTATGCCGTCGTCCAAATTTCGACGGTATTAACCGTTAAGTATTCGTTCATTATTTTATGGCCTTATTTATATACGAGTTACATCATTCTTGGTTCCTGTGTGAAGTCGAATTTATAGAAGAGATGAAAAATTTCGAAGGGGCTAATGTTTCTAAAATTTAGAAGGACAGAATTAAAGTTTTCTGGATGAAAATTTGTATTTAATGTTTTTGTTTAAATGCAATACATTAGAACGCCGGACATCGGTCTATCCCGTCGTCGAAATGTCGATGATATTAAACGTTACAATTACTCGCTCAAACCCCGCTGGGAATTATTCGTTCATTATTTTATGGCATTATTCATAACCGAGTTACATCATTCTCGGATCCTGTGCGAGTCAAATTCGTAGAAGAGAAGAGAAATTTTGAAGGGCAGATTTGAAGCATTCTGGACAAATTTTTTTTATTTCTTAAAAAAAAAAATACATAATACATTAGAATGATGGATATTGGTCTTTGCCGCCGTAAATCTCGGCAGTTATTCAAGTTACTCGTCCAACTCGTCGTGGGAATTATTCGTTCATTATTTTACGGCATTATTCATAATCGAGTTACATCAGTCTCGGATCCTGTGCGAAGTCGAATTCATAGAAGTGAAGGGAAATTTCAAAAGGCAGATTTAAAGTATTCGATATGAAAATTTTATATTTCTCTTAAAAAATATATATAATACATTAGGATGATGGACATTGGTCTTTGCTGCCGTGAAAATCTCGACGGTTAATAAAGTTACTCGCTCAACCCGCCGTGGGAATTATTCGTTCATTATTTTATGGCGTCATTCATAACCGAGTTACATCGTTCTCGGATCTTGTGCGAGCCGAATACATAATGGTTAGCGGGGAAACATTTTTTTAAGATGATGAAGAGCTAGGAAATTTTTTCTCCGCGCGCCCACAGCTGACTGCAGATCGCTTAAGGGTGAAAAAATATTATAAAAAATGAAATTTCGAAGGACCAATTAAAACTTTTCCAGAGGCAAAAATTTTATTTAATATTTGTCAAATCAAGATATCTGTGGATGCAATAGGAACGAACGCGAAGGATCAACGATAATTACTGTCCGTAAAGTTAGCTAACTGGGCCACGTTCAGAAATCACACCCGTATAAATAACTCCTCTCTCTGACATTCGCACCAGCGCAGCGCTCTCCCTCGTTCTATGTCACCCAAAGTAAGTTTCAGAACGGCCCCCAGCAGATGCAATTTTTTCAATGTCTTTTTTTGTTTGCGTTTTTGTTCAATGAAATTTAATTTTTGCCTAGAAGTCGCCCGTTCCGAGTTGCGTTAACGAAGACCTTCTCAACCCGTCCAGCATAATTGTATTTGAAGTTCTCCCGGTAATCACAATTTCTCTGAACTCACGCTGCTCCTCGAGAGTTCCAACTGCGCCTGACCGTCACTCTTATTCCGGAGGGAAAAGAAGAGAAAAAAAATTCTCGCGGTTATACTCCGACTTCAACTTTGCGAAGAAATGATTACATAATGAATTATTCATCGGTCGTAATTCATCCGCATTATTCATAACTCTTCTGCATTCGCAACATTATCGCAATTTTCATTCGAGCCGCACAATCGCGAGTTTCCCTCCTCCGAATTTTCTTGCCGACTCGAGAACGTTTTATCGTTAAACGACGCTCGCGCCACATTCTTAAAACAGTTACACAGCCGGCTTTTCGAGGCAGGTTGAGAGACGTTCACGTTAAAACGATTCCTCGGTGTCAACGACCTTCGGCAAAGTTTGACAAATAACTCTCGTAGACATCGTCGCATTAGCCGGTTAGGTCCGCGAGATTCTTTTTTTCCCGACCCATTTCTCATTTTTTTATACGTCGACCGCGAGCGCACGGACGAATGGACGGCCCTACTTAGTTCACGCTTGACACATGGAGAACGTTAATTCGGGATTTTTTTGCCATTTTTTTTTTTTTTTTTTTTTCATTATTCTATAACATACCCCGTGTAACGTCAAACGCACCATCGCGGCTCGCGTGGAGAAAGAGGCAAAAGGAAATAAAAAATTCCTGTGAGAAATCTCCCCTAATTGGGATTGCGCCGTAGTTTCTCTCTCTTTATACTTGTGCAAGGGTGCGCAGAAAGGGCGAGCCGGGTACGTCGCCTCGCCACTGTACGAAGAAGTATACGGCAAGCTGAGCGCTTATAACGGAGTCGTAAATCCACGGGGAACCATAGCGGGCACTAACATTGCTCTCGTACATCTCTAAAGGGGAGTGAGGAGAGGAGGGGGGGGGGGGGGTGGAGGGGGTTATATAACGGCGTAGGAAAAACTGTCTCGGGTACTCGGTGGCTATAAAAATAGCTATATCTTCGATAGTTATACGAAAAGGGAGGATAAAATAGTGGCTGAAGTTGAGGAATAGAACAAACCGGAAGTGTTGGTGAAAAAGTCAAGCGGGCATTTTTCTAGACCGCTTTTCTCATACTTTTTTTCTTTTCGTTCTTTTTATTATTCTTCCGGCCCTCCCTGCTTATTGCCCTCGTTCCATTTCCCAACCAGCTGATGCCCTTGCACGTAGGTCGCGTGTTACGGGGAAATATATCTGGAAAGCCGAACCCGCGAAGACGTTATTCTTCGCTCGGTAGGTTCGCCCAATAAACGGCCCTTAGCCAGGCGGTTCCGTGGAACTTGACTTTGTTGTATTGCTGTGGTTTTTTTTGTGGAAATATGCTTTCACGCGAGTTACCGTTTTTTTTTTTCTGGCGGGAATGATCTTTTATATGGTGGAATTTATATGAAAAATAAGATCCATAAAAAAAGAAGTTTGGTATTTCAATTTAAGTCTAATCAATGGTCTAATTTTAAGACGTTAGTTCGTGTTTAAGTTTGACTTTAAATTCGATCTTGTCTGAACTCAAATCCGATAGTAAGGGCCCACAAATCAATCCGATACGCATTAAAGGTCAAAGTAAACATCGATGAAAAAAAATACTAAAAAATTGATGATTCCTTTCGTCCCGAAAATTTGCTCCCAATTAAAAATAAAGCCTGGAATATTCGAAAAAAGTGAAAAATGAAGGAAAAAACATAGAAGAAACCTTTGGAGCCGCCCTTCAAATAAAAGAATATCGTTAACGAGCCAATTTTAAACCATCAAAAGTTAGCAAAAACTTTTGCGAAATGTCCGGTACAGGACTGGAGCCAAGCTACTGGAGAAAGCCGGGCCAAAGTTTTCGCATCGGGAAGCCAGGATACAGGAGACACGTAGGAGATGGAAACTGCTCATGCACGACTATCTCCGCTAGACCCTCGCATCTACGTGTGGAACTCTGGAGGCTTCGTGCACGGTTCTTATACGTCCAGTGGCTCTATCCTACTCGTCGCGCTTCGCCGGCCACGACGACGACGACGACGACGACGGGGGTCGCATCCCCCTAAGATTCACTGCCATTGGGCTTGTCGCTGCCAATTATCCGGGTAATTGCTTCGAGCAGCTTCACCAAGCCTCCACCGTCTGTTACTATCTCGTCCGCCGCGCTCTCTTCTTTTTGCACTCTCTGCTCTATCGCAGACTTGAAGGGGGGAAAAAAATTATTTTGTTCTAAAAAAATTCTCTTCATTTCTCAATGCCCATTGAAAAGTATAAATGTTCGAGGTGAAAAAAATGCCCGTGGCAAGTCCACTTTTTGTCGGGCGAGAGAAAAAAATCATAAAGCATTTTTCAGCCCCCTTCCGCCCACTCGGCTCACCCAGCTTTACCCAACACGCTGAATCATGAGTTTCTGTGCGGGACTCGAGCGACATCTGTCGGGTGGTTTGAGATACGCGTTTATATATTCAAGTAATCCGAGCACTTCTCGCGACTCCGGGAATCGATGCGACCAGAGGCTATTTAACTATGCATGTACAACGTCCAACCGCGAAAACACGGACCCGAATACGCGTATTTTAATGCCTGCCAGTCTGTCTGGTATCTTCGGATTTCAGCTCGAATCGTCGTTGGACACACTGTAGTACGTTGTACGTAGTCGTAGAGATACGGAGATAGAGAAAACGATATTTTGGTCTGAATCCTCTACCCTTTAGACGCGTTCCGGAGAACGACAGCCTGTCGTTCTCCGGAACACGTGTTCGAATCGCCAACCTGCCGTCGACAGGTTCGCGATTCCAATAGAGCTTGAGCAGAGTTTTCGAACTTCGCGGACTTCATTCTCGAACTTTGTTCACTTAATTCGCCGACTCCATTGTATTGACCCCAAACTTTATTGTTTCGATCGCGAGCCTCATTATTTCGTCCTTCGACATCATTATTTCGAGCTCCAACTTCACCATTTCGAGCTCCAACTTCATCATTCGGATGGCTAAATTGATTACCTTATTGAAAGTCTTTATGGGTTCGATCGTGAGCTTCGGGTCAGTGAAGCTGACTCTGATACACGCGATCGTCTCAGGCAGACGGAAAGAAAGGGGACGCGTGACGAGCCGATGGTAGAAAATTGTTACAGCGTGCGAGAGAGGAAAGTGTCGAAATCTCATTAGCGGGAGGGTTGGAGAGTGGTCCATGGGTTAATCGCATCGCCTTGAGATTAGCCTCGATCTTAGACCTAGCCTCATCCCTGCTTCATCTCACGCTCCGAATGCTATACATTCGGCACGAAACGCCTACAGGTAATAGGAATTAGAGTGTTTAATGGCTGTGTAATGGTGTACCATTACCTATATATCTGTATATATAGTAATACGTATAGGGCAAGGCGATGCGGGCACGTAGCTCTCCGTCTCAGGTCCAAATTCATGCAAATTCAAGGTGCATATATGCTGGGTAAGGTCGCCGGGGCTCGCCCTGAGGTAGCGCACGGGAGAACCGCGCAGAATTTAATACCCTGGGGCAAAACGGACTACTTTCACCAATTTTTCGCGGAACGAAAAAAAATGTCTTGACTCGATTGGACGATCTCGGTAATCCTGGCCCGCTCTCTCCCACTACGAGATAATATGCAAACGTTAGCCCCGAATACATCTAAATTATCGGTAACAAAATATTTCAGAGCAATTTTAGGTAATTACTTTTTTTTCAATTAATTAAGGAACTAGCTATCAGCTATTGCTTATTTTATTCCTATACTTTGCCTTAAGTTCGATAATGAAGTCATCTCGACTCACGGCCAGCCTCTGTCGTGACCTGTGCCGCCCGCTGAGATTTAATTATTAAAGTTGACAAGTCACTTTGGCCGCCGGTTCGAGAGTTGAGGAAAAACCGAGAGAGGGTTGGCCGTTATCGATTAATTATTATCTAGCGTCTGCTCGACTGTAACGACAAGTACGCTTCCGCTCGTTTTCTCATTCTACAGATAGTGCTGGTTAAGTTTTCATAATACACATAGGTATACATGTAGCCGCGTGTACATAGCCGAAGGTACTCTAATTAGCGATAAGGCTGATCAGGTCTCGCTGCGGTCTAACTTAATATCGTTAACGTGATTCCGATACCGAGCCGCCGACGAGCGGAGTCCAAACTCCACCCTTATAGAGACAGTAGGTTAGTATATATAAGGTCTCGCCAGCACTCGAAGGCAATACCAGATACCGCCAGATACCACGACTGAAACACACAATCAGGCTTATCGTCGTAACGAGAATTCGAAATCTCTGTTCCGGCTCCTCGGTACATCTGCTATATCGCTCCGCTACTCCGATTTAATGAATGTGATTGTGTTCTTGAGTTGCTTCGGCCTCTCGTCTTTTCTCTTCGACGATGACATTTAATAGACTTTACGCGTTAAAAATAGGGTCTGTATATTGGATGCGAAAAAAATCGCATCCAAAGTGTGGCAATTTTTTTACATGATCTTTCGTTCGCGGGTTCTTTCGGCCTTTCTTTGGTACCGAGAATCAATTAATAAAACACGTTTCTTTGCTTGGAGTCGATGAAGGAAAATAATTTTTTTTTCGTGTTAGTTACATTTCTTATAATAACGAACCGTACTTTTAGTAGTATCGTACTGCAGTAGTTTTTATTTCCTATATACCCGGACGGGTTTTCATATAGCTTACAAACATATTTCCCCCACTTATAACTAAAGATAAATACAGTCACTTACAGCTAAGATACTTTGGTATTATTATTTGTACATATCTGTCCCTCGCTTTTCCCATACGAATACGAACGGCACCAAAAATGTTACTTAATGCTCAATACTCAATATACTTTACGCATTATATTATGTTAAATCATATAGGCGATATTTTATTTCTTTTTAAAATGGTTTTCTCTCGTTGATAAATAAAATAAATACATATAAATAAATATACGAACTTAAATAAATATACATACTTTTACCTTTTTTAATTGTAGTATTAAGAAGAAAAAAGGATTGTCGATGTTTTGTGGTAAAAAAATGTTTGTTGAATGTACGAACCTTTTTTCACCGCCAGCAATTAATTTTCACACATTTTCGCGATTAATCTTTCGACGTACGTGTACATTGTTGTCGGTAGGCAAACCCGCTAATAGGTCGATGCTACGGACCATCGCGTGGGCATAGGTAAATCCATTTTCCGAAGCAATTTCGTAGCTCCGTACGGTTGATCCCGCTATCAGATAGTTTATAGTATACGAAACGAGATTAGGCCGTGACGACGATGATATCCATGCAATATTGTCGCCGTGCCATCCAAAATCCACGGTGTGGTTCATGTAACGCTCAAGCTTGCGCAATCCTTGCCTCTCTGCGGAGGCTGCCCCGACTATGCGTGCCGTTCAATATCGACCTTGATAAACTCCCTGGATTATTAATCGTTGCATCAAGCTTTGCACAGCGGTTACGCTCGTTAGGGCTGTGTCAACTCCGTACGACATGCATTTCGTGTAACTTCGGTCATCAACCTGACAGCGAAACGTCGTCTCCGTTAATATCCTCCGGTTATATTAATTTTTTTGCCGCAAATATGGAACGTTGACGAAACTTTCGTCGAAGTTAGCAACAATTTTACGAAAATTATATTGTTTTAAAACAAATTTGATTTCTATCTATAGAATAAAAAAATTAATTGAAAAAAAAACCGTAAAATCTCAATTTTGTATATTTTTCATTTCCATTTTTACAGAAAGATATCCGACTTTCCGTACGAGGAAGGAAAAACATTCATGCATTTCGTTTAACTTCAGCCGTCAGCCTCACAGTGAAACATCGTGTCCGTTAATATTTCTCGATCATATTAATATTTTTTGCCGCAAATATGGAACGTCGACGAAACTTTCGTCGAAGTTAAAAAGGTGTTTCCATAGAATTAAAAAATGGACTTCCAAAAAAGAAAAAAAAAATACTGTGAAAGTAAAATCTCTATTTTTTTTATAATTTATACGGAAACATAGCCAGCTTTCCGTACGAGGAAGCAAAAACGTTGATGCACGCTCGTGTGCTTTTGGCAGAAGCATCTACGGTGAGATATTTTTCTTGCGAGTCTCGGTTTTGGCGCTGGAACTTCAAGGATGTGTTTTTCCGGTTCACGAGCGGCTCCGTTTCCGAAAATAAACCCGGAGGTATTAGTCGCCTGCTTCCAGCGCAAGCGGCATGAATACCGCAGTTATGATCCGGTTGTATTCGAATCGCGGTGTGGTCTCGCGGTTGTCCACCCGCGGGTCGGTACATCGGACTCGCGGCGCGGTGGGATTCCCGGCTCGGGCCTGCCGGAATCCTCTAACGAGAGAGCTCTCCCTCTCGCTTAATTAGAGGTCCGCGAGACGACGAGAGCCGACAAACTTCGTTCGTACACGGTCGGCGTAGAGAGGAGAGAAAAGTGAGCGACAGTTAGTTAGTTAGTTCAGTAGCGGAGAGTTTAGTCTCGCGAGAGCCGCTAACCGCGAACGGCGCAACGGCGATAGCTCA
The DNA here is from genome assembly GCA_964017025.1 of Stenichneumon culpator. Lineage (NCBI taxonomy): Eukaryota > Metazoa > Arthropoda > Insecta > Hymenoptera > Ichneumonidae > Stenichneumon > Stenichneumon culpator. Next base: position 8,475,529 of record OZ024779.1, on the reverse strand, counting down.
TAAATCCCGAATACATATTCGTTATTTTAGATTTCTCCTCTCTCACCATCCCGCGGGTCTCCGCAGCGGCGCGCGGAAATTTAACTTTCGTTCCCGCGGGCGTTCTCCATCGCGATATTCAACCTTTAATACGATATCGCCCGCGGTCGACAGTAAATTTTTCGTACATTTCGTTAACTGCTGCGAAAAAAATTAAAGTAAAAAAAAAACATTTTAACGGAGGAAATAAAAAAAGTCGTTTTGATGTCGTCTCCGATAGGATCGGTTTGGTAACGATCTACGATTATTCTCTGTGTGGATTCTCGATGGGATGATCCAAGCGAGTCGGCTCGATATGGTTATCCCGGATATCGTCGAACTCGCGGCTCGGAGCGGAATCCGATAGATATTATACTATGTGCTACATTAGTATATATGTAAGTTCGATACCTTGGTTACCCTTCCAGTGGATATATACATATATACATATCCTGGTATATGCATGTATACTATGTATGTATAGACACACACACACACATATATATAGCCATTTCTCTAAACTTATGAATATCGCTTCGACGCTCTCGTTTATATCCTCATCCCGTTCTATCCCGTCCAGTGCATTACATGTGTCACATATACGCATATGCATGTATTTGCGGATGCTACGTATACGCGAGCAGCCGCGCAGATTTTATCGATATATAAATCAAGCATCGAAAGGAAATGAGATTCGTGGCTCCGAGCTGAGCTGCTGAACGATTGACGACCCCGCCCTCCCGGGCCTTTTTCCCCCCTAACCGATATTTATCATCGCGATAAATCAAACGAAATCGCAAAAAATTCATATCCATTAACCTTTCTTCGCACCCCATCGAAGTATCCTCCTGTCGCGGGTTTACTTTACCGGAAACTTTTCGGAGGCGATTATCGTTAAAAATTGTTTCCTTCTGTCGCATTTTCGTTTCGCTTGTTCGAACCATCTTTTAACATTTTCCGCAATAATAATAATAATAATAATAATAATAATAATAATAATAATAATAATAATAATAATAATAATAATAATAATAATAATAATAATAATAATAATAATAATAATAATAATAATAATAATAATAATAATAATAATAATAATAATAACAATATGCGCCTGCAAATACTGTCAATTTCTCCCGAGCTTACTCGCCGCCGAGTATGCAGATTTTGCACGGTCCAGGCACAAAAAAACGGGATCTCGACGACTGGGTACGCTCAGACTAGCTGATAAAAGTGATAAGTGCTGTAAGCGGTAACTACCTATATCGCGAAGAGCGGAAACCGTGCACGACGCGCCGGTGGTTGACAGTTCAATTTTAGATTGGCGTCTGCGCTCGCATTTCGCGATGGGATACCTCGCGTCTCTCAACCCCCTTTTTTTAACCTCCCGAATGCCACTACACGCACACCCGCACATATCCACCGATTCTGTCGCGGTCTACCGCGGTTCAGACAGTACAGCGCGATCGCATATCTATCGGCCAGTTTACTATAGTGTATTTACACATACACACCCCCGGTGTTTAGTTATTCGTACATTTATATATACATCGACTGGTAAGAAACGGAGGGGCGCATACAGCATCATTTCGCGTGTTACACTACGCGGTATAGATTCTTCCGTTTCCCAGCAGTCGATACGCGGATAGTACAGTGGATCGTTTACACGCTCAGCTCGTGTGGCCCGTCGTCTGTTCCTCATACCGCAACCGGTATGAACAGTGCACGCCTCACGTTTTCACGATGATTTTACGACAGCTGCGAGCCACGAATAATTTACGAGTTTCCCGGAGGATTTATCATCGGTCCCCTCCCACCATCGCACGAACGTGTTACGCTACATCCGTATATTTTGATGCTGGAGTATCCGCTAGACAATCCCGGCGCTATCCGCTCACGCATTCACAGGTGAGAATGTATCGCGGAGTTGTGTGCCTCTTTTGCACCTGAGCACGTTTCTGCTCTCCCATTTTTTTTTTTTTTTTTGGGACGCAAAAAGACTCCATCACATATTCTCTATTGTGAACTTTTTCAGACGAGAGTTGCAGTACTTTGTTTTTGTGAGAAATAGTGAAATGCAGGGAAAAAAATGGAAACTGAGAAAGACGGATCTCTTCTGGTCGATTGTTCCTCGAGACGTCTACCGGTTCGTCGAGCATCGAAAGCATTTCCGTTGCAAAGTGCTCCCACTTCTCCAGCTCGTGAAGAGTTTTTCCATTTAGTGTCCGGGCAGAATCGTCGCCCGAGAGCGGTTTATGGTGAAAAGTGGGAATACGGGCGTGTCTTTAGGAGAGACGGAAATTTCGATTTTTTAAACAAGCTCGGGGAGCGAAAAAGTAAAAAGTAATTACTTTTTTCGTTGAGACATACAATTTTTCATATTTATTTTTCGAGATTCATGATGACATTATTTTCCTTATACGGGGTCTTTTTCGAGAGCACTCCGGGTCTCGCTCGAACCTCCCTCCCTCTTTTCGCTCTTTTTATACCGCATAACACGGCGCATAAATAAATATGTAAACACCTTATGCAACATGTGAAAATGCGGCGAGGGATGCACTTGACGCGTAAAGGGAGAATCTATCTATATGTGTTAAAAAGGAAGAAAAAAACTGGAAAGCGCTAAGGCAGCACGATGACCTAAAAGTCCACATAAAGGAAAACTTAATACATATTTACATGCACTTATAAAGCAGTTTCGATTTTTTAAATGCCGTATGACCTGAAACTAGCATATCGAAATCCAATATCAAGGCTCATGTTTCTTTTTACGAAAAAGATGAAAAAAATAAATCTCAAAAGCACAAAATCCCACAAAGTGGCCTAGCGGTTCAAAGCGACCTCCATTGCGAACTACCTCTTTCGTTCCAAAAATGCAATAATTCCGAGCACCGAAACTATTAACAATTTAAAAAAACAACAAAAATGGATATAGGTCGACACATTCGATTGCATCGAAAAGTGAAAGTTATTCTATCCTCGACGCTTATTCGCGACTCAAAGCGACCTCCACAACGAACTTTCGTTAAAAACGGCAATATTTGCCAGCACCGAAACTATTAACAATAACAAACAAGGATATAGGTCAACATTCGATGCCATCGAGAAGCGAAAGTTATTCTATCCTCGACGCTTATTCGCGACTCAAAGCGACCTCCACTACGAACTACCCCTTTACTGAACGAAAACGGCAATATTTGCCAGCACCGAAACTATTAACAATAACAAACAAGGATATAGGTCAACATTCGATGCCATCGAAAAGTTAAAGTTATTCTATCCTCAACGCTTACTCGCGACTCAAAGCGACCTCCACAACGAACTACCCCTTTACTGAACAAAAACGGCAATATTTGCCATCACCGAAACTATTAATAACAACAAAAAAAGGATACAGCTAAACACTCGATTGCATCGAAAAGTTAAAGTTATTCTATCCTCAACGCTTACTCGCGACTCAAAGCAACCTCCACAACGAACCACCTCCTTTCCTCCAAAAACGCCAATACTCCCCAGCACCGAAACTATTAACAATAACAAACAAGGATATAGGTCAACATCCGATGCCATCGAGAAGCGAAAGTTATTCCATCCTCGAGGCTTATTCACGTGCGTCAAATATCCCTCGTCCCTCCGTCGCGGTCCCCCGATAGTAGCAAATTGAAATTTGAGTCATGCTCGATGCGCCGAGGCACGCCTGAGCTCCGTTCGCGATTTGCATGTCGCGCACAGTTCCCCCTCCCTCCAGCCGGTCTGCGTAATTGCCGATGGGCTTTCGTTCTCTCGCCAGGGTGGTGCGCGGTGGTGAGTCGGTGGTAGTGTCGACCCGATGGCGGAAATCAGCTCCGTAGCTGGATCTATTCGCGCCTCCCCATCCTCTCCCTGTTCCTCCTTCCTCCTGCATCCTGCGAGCATGACGGCGACGGTTTCGTCACAGCTCGCGTTTCCATCGTCTCCTCTCTTCGTTTATCAGCGGGTTATATTTATCATCGCCTCTTTACCTCACGGCTCCGAGTCGCGCCTTCTGGACAGGAAATTAACTGAAGCTCTCCCGTTTCCTTCCGTCACCGGGAGCGTTGGCCGTCGTCCGGCCAAGAGGCTATTCCACCGTTCTCACCGCGCGGCTCGCCGCCCCGCACGGCTGTATCCACTGCCCGGTAGTTTACCTGCCCAGCATTCGGTGCAGACCTGGAAGACGCGTTTCACTTCTCCTCGAAACGATACTAACTTCGTTTCTATCGATCCACCGAACTGTGTCTCCGATTCTCCTGCGCTTGTAACAACGTGGATGCGGATGCTGCCTGATGAGCACCGATTACTCGGTGAAGCCTGCTGGGCTTCTGAGGGAAACCCTAAATATCTCACTGGCGACAGGTTGGTTTAGATGCAAAATGTTCAAGCACCGATTTCTGGATGGTAGTAAATGCAAGCGTTTTGCGCTATGGAGTATTAAGCAGTTAATTCTTTTTAGTATTAAGAAAACATGCACCCAGGAAAATCATTTATTTTACGACCCGGCACATTAATGTGTATTTAGTTTAAATAAATATTTATTTGAATTAAATATATATTTATTTGCGGGGTACTCATAAAATAAAATATTTTTCTGAGTGTGTTTGATCGATGGACATTACCTATTTTGTTTTGTAACTATAACGTACCGAATAAACGAATTTACCTATAAGTGAAGTTTACTTTAGGCAGGAAGAAGCAGTCAGTTAAAGGGTATTGGCGATGTGATTGAAAATTATTCGTCCACTCTTCTTCAGCTGGGTGAAACATTAGCTGATATTATAGGTTTTGTTTAAACGCCTTTGCGTCTATATGACTTGTCGCAGGGAATTTCTTTTCTCCCCGAACGCTCGATGCTTTTCGAGAGGCGGGAAATAACAGTTATTTTATTGATTCGAACTGACAAGTTCTCGGACTCGATTGGAAAAACGTCGGGGGCAAAAGTGTCTCGAGACGGCGGTGTGATATATAAGAGGGAGAATACACGAATCGAGGTGAAAACGTAACGAGCAAGGCCGTCTCTCGCCGCTAGACGAAAATAAACTGTTAGCTCCTCTGCGACTCTCGTCGAATACCTCTTCTTCCTTCGCATCTCCGGCGTCTCGAAGAGTCGATAAAGCTTGTACTTATATTTAGACGAAGAATTTCTGTGGGTGATCGAACGTCGTCTAGGAGGTGCAATTCTTCTCTTGCACGAATACGTCTGTCTACATCGTGCGAAGCGTGACGTTTTTTTTTCATATCATCGTTAGTCGCGCCGGCCAAAAGCGTCGTCAAAGAGCGTTGCGGCTCTATCGGATTTTGACGACAATGGCCAATGGCCATTTTACATAAATTTATAAATTAATATTAATAATTTTATACAAAAGTGGCGACTATGGCGCGGTTCATTTAAAAATTTCCCTCGGAATCAGCTTCATTCAGGAGGACGCCAAAAATGTAAGAAAAAAAAGAAACCGAAGAAAAAATTACGATTATAGTACAGACTCGTGGCAATGATGAACTTTTGAGGGTAGATGCATATACAATAATAACAGAGATACGTGAGAGAGAATCCCATCGATTCTCCGTCTTTCTTTTCCTAAATCATCGTTAATCTCGCTGGCCAATAGTGTCGTCAAAAAGCGTTACCGTTCTATCGGAATTTAATGATAATGGCCATTGGTCATTTTATATAAATTTATAAAATGATTTATTTATTCATGGGGCACGGCCTTTTACAAAGAAAATACAGATATTAACAGAAATTTAGGAGTGCATTCTGTACAGTATATTTATGAACGAAAATAGAAGAGAAATTTGATAATTCCCCGATTCTGAAACAACAGAATTTTTTTTAACATACTATTTATTAATGAGTACTCGCAGCCGACTCAATACTTCTCTTTTTTATCTATCGCATTACACTCGTTACTTCTGCAGTTCGAAGCAACGCCACATTTTTTCCCCCCTGATCAGCTTCCTTCACGAGGAAGCGAAACATATAAGAAAAGAAAAGAAAGAAAAATACGATTATAATACAAGCTCGTTGCAATGATGAAGATTTGAGGGTGAAGACATATACAATGATAAGACACGTGAGAGAGAATCCCGTCGATTCTTCGTCTTCCCGCCTGTTACTAATAGGTACAAGGGTCGATCCAAACTTATCCTCAGGGACACAAAGTGCTGTTCTTCCGCGAGGGGGCAAACACCTTGGCTCGCTCGCCATACGTGCGAAGAAGCAGCGAGGGCACGGCAAAACAGGGTCATTAACGTTTCATCGCTCGCATCCCCGTCCGCTCGCGAGACGGGAGAAGAAAGAAAGAAAGGTGGGGTGACGGGAGGCTGGAGGGGGCTCGGAGATAGATAGGCTGGGTGGTCGCGGTGTGTGGATCGTCAGTAAAAGTCTTGAGACGAGAGCAGAGAGCACGCGGGGGCGTCAGGTGTTAACGGCGAAATAAACGCTTTGCCCCACCCAACCTCCGGCAATTTACTTTTTCTCCCATCTCTGCTTTTTATTTCGTCGCCTCGATCTCCCTTCCGAGATCCATTGTACTATATATACGTACTTATATATGTACGCATGTATGCCACGAACGTATACACGCGATCTGGAATTTTTCTGTCTCCCCAGTTGCGTCCTTCGTTTATAGTTTATCAGCCGAATCTCTCATCGTCAATGGTATTCAGGCCAGTCGCGCGAGAGCAAGAATTTCTTGCTTTTTTCTTTTTCAAATTCTTTTTTCTCTCCTCTTCTGTTTGTTGGCCCCTTTGGAGGTAGGAAACAAAGTGAGTGGAGGATTTGGCAGAGAGGCGGGCAACGTCGGTCGACTGTTTGGTGCGCAAGGAGCACAGAAGGAACCCGGTCGGGGGTATATAGGATTTTATATTAAAATCCACGCGGGTAGTCGGGAACGCCTCGCCGCGGGATAAGTAATCCTCCGGTTGCCGTTTCGCTGGAAACTGGAAAAAAAAGCTGTAAAAATAAAAAGAAAAAAGTGGAAAGCAAACGGGAATGGGCGAGCGGCAACGGCGAGAAGGACCCGGGTCCGACTCTGAATTCACTGCCGTACTGGATGTATATATATATATATATATATATATATATATATATATATATATATATATATGTATATATACTTTGTGCTCTGCTCTCTGTTTCTCCGGGTCCGAAGGAGTTCGTTCTCTTTTCACCCGATCTCCCGTCGTCCGTGCCACGTTTAATCAGCGTCGGAGGAAAATTAAAAAATTTGAAGAGTTCATGAGTAGCGGCGAGGTCCGCGAATAATATATTATATTTCGTTCGTATTTCCATACCATTGCGTTTTTTTTTTTCAGACTTTTTTTTTCATCCTCGTCGAACCGTCTTGGCCGGGGGCCTTTGGCTAAAGGCTCTCGAGACGAGGGAAATAAAGGTCTCGTTATAAAAGATATATCCTGTTCCGTGAAAGAGAATTTTTATCAAAGAAATTTACAACGTGAAAGGGGACTTTAAGGCAAAAAGGGAGAGAGCCGTTGGATAATTTCTGCGTTACTGGTACACCAATTATGTCGCGAAGCTGTTGCTGATCATTTGTAAAAAATAAAATGAAAGGAAGAAATAAAGGATATAAAAGAAACTTTTACCATGCTCGGAATTTATTTTGCGCACAATAATAATAAACGATTCTCCCGCCTCTGTATTTACCGGAGAGCTTGTATCGACGGCTGTGATCTATAAATATGTTGCGAAGCAGTTGCTAACCATCGACTAACAGATGATAATTTGTAAAAAAAATTAATAAAATAAACGAATGAAAAAAAACGGAAACAAATGAAAATTTTACCAAGCTCGAAATTTATTGTGCATAAAATAATGATAAACGATTCTTCCGAATGTGTATTCACCAGAGAGCTCGAAACTCGATCAAAATGCCACCAAAGATATGTAGTATCGATGCCCGTGGTTTGTAAATATGTCGCGAAGCTGTTGCTAACCTTCAGCTAACAGATGATCATTTACAAAAAAAAAAAGAAATGAAAGAAAAATAAAAAACGAAAATTTTACCAAGCTCAGAATTTATTTTGCGTAAAGTAGTAATAAACGATTCTCTCGACTGCGTATTCACCGGAGAGCTCGAAACTCGATCAAAATGCCGCCAAAGATAGTAGCATCGATGCCCGTTGGTCTATAAATATGTTGCAGGACACTGTAATATGCAAATTTACGTGACATTGCAAACGAGCATTGGCGAAATACACTGTGCAAGATAGATGATATAAGGGCACGGGCGGAAGTGGGTGAGGTAACGAGAGAACACTCGACACGCGGCAATCTAAATAATTGCTGTGATGTGGGCAGCCACCAGCACTACGGCCACTACAATTGCTGCTGCTACTGCAGTGGTTCTCGTACTTCATACTACACACATACATGTATATATATACCATATACGTCCATGTATATATACACTATATACGTCCATGTATATATATATATATATCTCTCGTGCAGGAGCAGCAGGATCGCGAATTGACGTTGCACTGTAGGGGGGTCTGTTGCGGTAGTTGGTGCAACCCTTATCCCCGATCCACCGACCGCTCACTTGTCTCGCAGTCTCCCCTTTTCCTCTCGGTACGGTACTCAGTCCGACTCTCTGTTATCCTGCCATAGTCGTGCGATACTGCGCTGCTCTTCGGTCAAATTGGACAATGGCTTTCGAATTGGTATTTTGTCGTGCGTTAACGCGAGTACCGAGTCCTTCCACCCCTTCGACAACAGATTTCGCCGATTGCCTAGATACGAATCGTCGAAATAGAGACGGGGAGGGGGGGGGGGGAAGCATGGCGAAATCGTCGATTAGTCGATTGCCACGTATCGGCGCACGGCTTACCTAGGACAATTGGGATCGTCGATTGGATCCAATAGACCGTCGATTGTACATCTGTTTTTATTAAACTTAAGCTATTTTTGTTTTACGAATTTTCGATCCATTTCCTGGTCGACCTTTATTTTATTGTCTTTTAAAAAATATTTTTCCTGCGTGTTCTATCCGGTGAAATAAATTGTCTCCCAAGTCGACAGCGAAATCGTCGATTTTATCCAACGGACCGTCGATCGAAAATCTGTTTTTATGAAAATTAAGCCTTCTTTGTTTTACGAATTTCCGATCGATTTCTTGGTCGTCATTTAATTTATTGTTTTTATGTTTTTTCCTGTGTGTTTTATCCGGCGAAATAAATTGTCTCCCGAGTCAACAGAGAGATCGGCGATTCGTCGATTGTCACGTATTCGTGCGCGGGTTACCTAGGACAATTGGGATCGTCGATTGGAGTGAATGGACCGTTGATCGAACATTTGTTTTTTTGAAACTTAAGCTAATTTTGTTTTACGAATTTTCGGTCCATTTCTTGGCCGTCATTTATTTTACTGTTTTTGAAAAATATTTTTTCCTGTGTTTTATCCGGTGAAATAAATTGTCTCCTAAGTCGACAGGGAAATCGTGCATAATACACCTCTCATCTCCTCTCATCTCGGGGTAGATATTTGCACGCGACTCGGGGATTTCCTATCCCTTCGCCCCCTCGCATCCGCGTACTGCCTCGCTCGGGAGACTCCGAGTGTGACTACGCCACTTTCAATTAGACGGATGCTTCGTTATGCCACATTGGAAGATGGATCTTCGCGAGGGAGCGCGCGGATATTGGGGACGGGATCTAAGGCGAAGGGGTTGGCCACGAGGAAAAAAAAGAATAAGATTCTGCAGGCCGGAAGGGTGATCGAAGTCGAGAGAGCTCTCGAACGCACTCACTGTCTCTCCTCTGCACAGCTCATATCTCATATATATCTATACATAGTGTATATATATACGAGAGATATAGATATATATATAAGACTATAGTAATTTCGAGTGTGACGAGACAAGAGTGAGAGAAACGGGGAATGAACGACCCTATGGTAAACCTCACGGATGAAAACAACCCTCAATATATATATACATATATATATATAGTTCACCGGGATTCTTCGACCCCTGCTCGAACGCTGGTCGAGGCGCCACATACAAGAGTTTTTCTCTCCGCCCGATGTATCTCTAGCCTTCTTCGTATATCATAATTTTCGCTCCTCATCCCGCTCTATTTGTCTTTGCGTCCTCTCTGTATCACGACTAACTTACCCTCTCGACGGGTTTACACATCGGTCGCGTAACGATACAGTTCTTCTTTCTTCGTTATATACACATTAGAGGCTGCCGTGCGGGATTGAAGACGAGACAGCGGGACAAACGCGAGGGAACACGCGCTCCCGTCGTTAGCGAAGGGGTCGGAGGTCGGGTTTCGAGTATTTCTTTTTTTTTAGCGTTCTCTCTTCTCCTCTTCGAACTCTTTTATCTCTGGTCTCTAGTCGATTCAGCTTTATTTCCATTCTTTGAACTTTTTGTTTTTCTCTTTTTTGTTATCCTGTTTTATTATTCGATTTTCATCCGCCGTCAAAGCGAGACACGCGATATGACGAGGGGGGCAGCGACTCTCGAAACGCATCAACGTTAATTACATTGTTCCCGACTACCTTTGTTTCAGGAATTGCGCCGCCGCTGCTGTTGCCGGCGGACCAAGGAAGGAGCGCGCGATGGAGCTCTTCACGGCTTCCTGAATCGGTGAGTGTGCTTTAGACGAGATTCGCTGCGATAAAAATATTTTTATCGCGTACGATTTTTATCCGTCCGCGTTCGAATAATTCGGTGCTTGACCCAGATTCGCAGGCTGTACGACGAAATTGTGAGTTTACAAAAATTATTTTGGACCGATAATTTTTGTCGCGCTCGATCTGTGCGGAGATGCACTCGAGTGCGGAGCTTTCCTCGCGCTCCGGTGCCTCCGGTCGTGTGCAACGCGCCGCTGCGGTTGCGGAACCGGCTCGAGCCCTAATTAATTGGCGCCTTTATCCGCGCTTAGCTCGATATACGCGCCAGTGCACCACGCGAAAAACCGCGCGTTCCGTGTGCCCGCGCACTGCCGATAGCTGCACCGGGAGTCGTTCGAACTTTGCAATTAATGGGGGAGTTCGTTATTTCGAGAAGGACGGGAGAGCACTAGAGTACGAGGAGCCGGATACGTTAAGGAGGCTGGATGCACCCGTTGCTGAACGTGTACGGGTTCTTGACCGAGATCTCAACTATCATCAGCGATAAACAGCGGCTCGAACGTCTCTGGCACATGTAATTTTTACTTTTATTTGTCAAAATCCTTTCGGATTTTTGTCTTGATGCTATGCGAAGATAAATTTGGACCAATTCACGTTCCGTGAACGCAAAATATTTAAATGAAATTCGGAGGGCAATGGAATTTGCACTTTGATTCATTTTATACGTCCGATAGACTTTGTATGTGAAATCGGAAGATTTTATGATTTTTGGGTTATCATGCTGTCGTCAGGAAAACAAGATGAGTTGAAAGACATCGAATTAGTAGCGGAAAAAATTGATGGATTGATAACTTAAGGTGTTTCGAGCAAAAAAATTGTATTCTTAACCGAGAGTTTCCACTCAATCTTCTTTTGTATTCTGCGGAGAATAAATTTTGACCAACGTTCGTACGGAGGGGGAATATCGATTTGCAATTTAAAGCGGATGAAGTTTTGGATACTTCGAACTGTTTCGTGTATGTCACTTCGCAGGGGAGAGCCGAACGAGACGGACCGTTTTTACCAATTTTTCGTGGAACATAAAAAAAAAGGTCTCGCATATCAAATGGAGGGAACGAGTTTGTTTTGCCCCGGGGTTTCGTTTCGTCCGCTCTCCTCCGCGTCCGATGGAAAAATTTCACGATTTTACTTTTTTTCATTCATCATAGCGACCGCTATGAAATAACGACTAAAAAAAATCGACCAGTCCTGGAAAAATAAAAATAAAATCGTACATCTATAATTTTTTCTCTTTGCCGCATTCGACATTCAGAACCGGAAACGAATAAACCGGTGCACATCGGTGGTCTTGCCTTAGCGTATGAAGCCGTTCGCTTTTCCGAATCGCTCGGAGCTCCAAGTGCCGAGTAAAATTCGAGCGACTGATGTTCGAGCGTTTCGCGTTTCCCAACCCCGCGAACCTCCGGAGCTTCAGGCCTGTCCCCAGCCTGACCCCAGCTTTCGCCAACGACCTGTATAATTGGCCTCCGAAGTTCCGCAAGCTCGTCCCGCCCTCTCCATCTCGCCCACCCGTTCCCGCACTCCGCGAGACCGCGAACGGGAAGGAGGCGCTACCCTCCGCCCAAGGCCAGAAGCGACTCGTGCGACGGCTTATCGCGGAAATTTAACCCGCGAGGCGAGCTCCCCGAGTGCCCTGCGAAATAGCGCGCGAAAGCACGAAATAAAAGCCAAAAAAAAAAAGGAATGAAAATGGGCAAAGAACGAAACGATTTTCCTGGACCAAATCCCAACCCCTCTCACGTGGTTAGGAAAAGCGAGTTACGAAAATCCCTTGGTTTTAACCATTCGCCTTTTCTGCGCGATGTAGCAGAAATGCAAGGCAATTACTTTCGAGTATATCTCTCCCAGCGTCTACCTGTGTCTATGTAGGTGCGGGTGTGTGTGGAGCGGTTCTCACGGGAGGAGGGGGGGGGGGGCGCGGAAACACCGCCTTAATTACGCTGCAGCCATTAAGCCGTTAATAGCGAAATTGTATTATTTTTATTTCTTAAGTTTCATTTCACTAATTTTTTTTTTTCTCGTTTCGTTATTCGGGACAGAATTTCGGATGCTCGGCGAACCGCCGATGTTTGTACGCTTCTGTAGGTCGGTAGGAATTCGCAATTATAAGGAGGAGAAAAGTCGTAACCGGGAGTACCGGCGGGGTTGAGGATATCTCTCGCCGCGGCTGTTGGCTGCTATTAAGCTTGTGCTTCTTTCTTTTCTTCGGTTCCGGTGAACGCGCGCGGGCCGGGAGGGGTTGGGAAAGGGGAGTGTGGGTTGGTTCTCTCTCACGCAATTGTGGAGTGTACGGAACGGGGAAGGGCGGCTCGCGGGTGCGGAGGCGCAAGCGCAATGCCCCGCACCGGCGAAACTCTATTGGGGTGTGAGAGTAGAGGGTGGTTATGGATTTTCGGGCTTGCCAGCCAGCGACCGGCAGCAGCCAACGCGCGAGAGCCGACCTTCGTCGTATAACCGAGCTCTCTGCTGTGATGCTTTTCCTCGTGCTCCGCCGCTGTTGTTGCTCGTTCAACTTGCGTGTGCATCGTCCAAACACTATCATACCCTTCCCCCCCCCCCCCTCTCCACCCTCCTCCTACACTGGTTTTACCTTCCGTGAAAATGGACCACTAGCACTGTTTTGGCATTCAAATATTAATTCAATAGATGGAGAAAAAAAATTAACACAAGAGTACCGATTCCAAAAAGGAAGATATAGGATAGATGTTTTTCGGTTTTCACAACCATCGTTCCAGTTTTTACCAACGCCGAAAGGAGGAAGCTTCACATAAAATCGAGTGTAAAAAACGTGGAATGGTTAAAATCGTTAATTGGTATAAAAACAACATTGAATGGTTGATATCGCTAATTCGTTTAATAATTGGATACATTTGTGATTTTATAAATCGCACCCGACGGATGATAATTGAGATTTTTTTTTATCGATGCACGAACGTGACGATGTGTACATAGTTTAGACACAAAATATGTGTACATAGTATAGACACAAAATATAGTTCCATACACCGCTTCACAAGAAAAAGAAAAATACCGCGACGTCATACACTCTCCGAGTGATTCGATCGAGAGGCGGCGTCTTCGTTGATCCCTCGAGTTATCCTCACCACCTACCACGGTTTCATCTTCCGTGAAAATAGACCACTAGCATTGTTTTGGCATTCAAATCTTAATTCGATAGATGAATAAATAAATAAAACAAGACGACCGGTCCCAAAAAACGAAGCTATAGGTTTTTCGCAACCCTCAGGTTAGTTTTGACCACCGTCGAACGCACGAAGCTTCACATAAAATCGAATGTAAAAAACATCGACTGGATAATTTCGTTATTTCGAATAAAAATTGAGATATATTCGTGATTTTATAAATCGTACCCAATGAAAGACAATTCAGGTTTTTTTTTGTCGATGTACAGACACGGCGATGGCACATGATATTTCGACGTAGGTCTACATAGGTCGAATATAGTTTCGACACAAAATATAGTTCCATACAGCTGTTCCTAAGCAAAAAAAAAAAAAACAAAAAAACCGCGACGTTATTTACACTTTCGAGTGATTCGATCGAGAAGCGGCATTTTCACTGATCCCTCGAGTGATCCTCACCGCTCACCGCGGCTTCGTTTTCCGTGAAAGATGGACCACTGGCATTGTTTTGGAATTCAAATCTTAATTCAATAGATAAAAAAAAAAATTAAACAAAGCTACCGGTCCCAAAAAAGGAAGCTATAGGAAAGATGCTTTTCGGTCTTCGCAACCTTCGGTCCAGTTTTGACCACCGTCGAATGCAAAATCAAAACCTCGACTCGATAATTACGTTAATTCTTATAAAAATGGAAGATATATTTGTGATTTTATAAATCGTACCCGATGAATAATAATTTAGGTTTTTTTTTTTAGTCGATGTACAAACACGACGATGTGTGTAGCTCCATGTAGGTCGCCATAGGTCGAACATAGACTCACCACAAAACATAGTTCCACACTCCTGTTCACAAAGAAAGAAAAAAAAAACCCACTGCGACGTCATTCAATCTCTCCGAGTGATTCGGTCGGGTGGCGGCGTCTTCATTGATCCCTCGAGTTATCCGCACCGCTCGATCTCCGCGGTCGCGTCGAATAAAAAAATTGACGCGAGAAGACTTGATGATAGAAGGTCCGTCGGAGAGCGGACGAGAGCCGGTATAGGCGAAGATTGATTTATGCGATACCCTCGTCTCGCATAAACTTTCCCGATCGAATTCTCGTGCATCACACACTGGGACCAACGCCTCGCACACGTAGTCACGTTACAGCGCGAACGTCGCGTGTACGCTGACCTTGAATCGAACGGCGTGTAGAGCCGCCCGCGCGCGGAGGCAGAAAGTTATCGCGACCGTCGCGAGCAACGAATCGCCTGAAAACTTTCTCGACCCCTTTTTTCCCCCGTTGTATGTCACTCTGTACATAAAGTTAAAAAAACAAAAAGCAAAAAAAGAAGATATAAAAAAAAACATAGCAGCAGTAGTCTCGATGGAGATCGCACGAAAATGATAGGAAATAGTGAGGAGAGTCGGAGAGTTCGTCGGCTGCCGAAAGCAGGAAGGGAGGATCTCCGGTTCGTGAGTTCGATCTGCTGCTCGTAAACAGCCTCGGGGCTGACGTCGCTCCGATTCTCTCCGCGGGCGTGTGTGTGTGTGCTCCGCAACCCACACACTCGCGCACACGCTGGCCGCAAAGTGGTCGCGGCTGGTATCGTCGGTGCGGTTACGACGACAGCGGGTTAAATTAAATTCGTATTAAATTAAAGCTACCTCGAGTTTGAACTCGAAATAATAGACGCGCGGAAAGCTCATCCGCTCGGTCCGCACGGCGCGAGGGCCATCCGCCGCTGAAACTACCGAACAAGATATCTCCCCGGCTCGCCGTCAATTTCCCTCGGTGAAGGAGATCGCGCGCGGTGTCAGCACTTGACAACGAGTTATTTCTGCCATCGGGGACGAAGTTACTCGAGTTCATTAGCAGCGAGACGGGCGAGTCGGCGCCCCGCCGTGGCTCTCGCCGAGATCGTAAACAAACAGGCGACAGTAGTTACGGTCAGGCTGCGATCAGACGCCTCTCCATCTCGTCCCCCTTCCGGCTTTCTCCGCTGCGCCGCCGACTTCCTTGAGAAGAGAAAAAAAAAATAATAATAGAAAAAAAAATAAATAAACTACCGAAAATGGAGCGAAAGTCGAATGGGCGTCAGGGCGCGAGTTCGTGGCTGCAGAAAAGTGATACAGGGAGGTCAGATGCCCGGGTTGATAATTTCGTCGTGGTTATAGAGCTTGCTTGGCTGCGGTACTCTGCGGCACTATGTGTCCCACCGCCATCTTGCTTTATCGATTTCAGACCACCCCCTCGCCTCGCCCCCAAACCACCCTCTTGTACTCCGGGCTTTCTCTTTCTCTTGCTTTCGCCCCTGTCCTCCGTGTCTCTCTTTCCTTGGATACTGTGCTCCTGTCTCGAGGCTTCTCCCTTCTATCCGTGGAGGCTTCCGCTTCCTCTTATTTTTATTTTCCCATTCACTCTTTCGCGATTCGTATTGCGAGGGAAATGCGTACGGATCTTGCGTCGTCGTCGGGATAGTCGGCTTTGATGCACGGCTACGGAGTGGTCGGCGAGTTGATTAGGGAAGGAATTTTGGAGCGCGCGCTCGTGCTTTGATCCACGTGAGGTATTTCGATTTAGCACCGTGCGCTCTCCTCGCGCTCCTCTCGTGAAATACTCACGCGACACCCCGAAGCGCCGTCGAGGGGCGGCTCGCGCGCGTAGTCCAAGGGTCGAAAATATCGCGGGGAGAGATCCGAGGACGATAAGCTGCGAGATGGAGAAACGAGGTTGAGAATTATGAGATAAAGAAAGTATGGCGGAAGAAGGAAACGGGGGTGGGAATGCCATACCGGTAGTTAGGTAAGTTCTTCGTAATACTTTTCTCATGACTACTTTTTTTTTATTCTTTCTTTTTTTTTTTTTGCTTTTTTCTTTTCGAACCTCACGCTCGCTTCCTCTTTTACCTCACGGCCGCTTACATTTTTTTTTTTTTTTTTTTTTTGAGGATAAGAGGGAACTTTTAATATTCCCTTCGCCGACCGCGCCTGATGCTCCGGGGAGCTTTTTCGGTTTGGTCGTTCGCGGAAGAAGAAAGGTTTAAGGAATGTATTATCTTCTCGCATTATTTGAATATAAGACGTAGCTCTCGCGGGAGACTTTTCGCCCGCGCTGCTCTCAATTATGTGCAACAGCGATGGGGATGTCTAAATCCATTTTTTTGCCGGTATTATCCAACGCACGCGGCCTGGAATAATTTTTATTCGATTGTTCATAACAGTTAATCGCTCATAATTTTATATTTTACAATACTAGTATCCGCTTGACGTCATCCCAAAAATTTTACCGACGAAACATTTTTTTTTTTCGATTATTAATAACAGTTACTTGCCAATAATTTTATACCTTAAAATACTAGCATCCGGTGGTCGACATCTCAAATATGTTACCGACTCTACATTTTTTTTCGATTCTCAATAACCGTTACTTTCCAATCAGTTTATACCTTACAATACTATCCACTGGCCGACATCCCAAAAATTGTACCCGATTCGACATTTTTCAAATCGCAAACGTACTTCACAGCTCAGATATTAAGGTACTCCCTCGAGTGGTCGACATTCGCCGATTTACTTCCTCACGAATAGCTCCCAGCTTTAGCCTCAGCAACCCAGCAAAACCAAACCCGCAAAAAAAAAACCCCCACATTTCCCAGCTTTACATTTCTTCTTAAAATGAATTTTTCTAGGTAACATATTCCCGCGATCGATTGTGACTCCCACCGCGTGAGAAATTCTATTCGCAGCTTTGGGAAAGCTCTCTCCGCGTTTAAATCCATTCTCCCTCGGTCGTTCCTCCACTTCGAATTCAGTCGGCGTATCGCGCCGGTTCGCGCTATTGACGATTATTATTATCATCATCCGCGAATACCGGACCATGGAGCGACGGCTGTGAGCGACGAGAGAGAGAGAGAGAGGGGGGGGGGGTAGGGAGTTTGGAGGAAGTGGCAGTTGTGCCGTGAGAGAAGGGAGGGTGGGAAGCACGAATGAAGGAAACGCGGGGAGAATACGAGGGGGGAGGGGAGGAGGGCGACAGTGAGAGACAGAACAGGAAGGGACGTCGGGACGTTCGGCTTAGTTTAGAACGCCGACGGGGGTGTTTATTAATTAATGAAGCCGCGGGACGGGCATGACTCGAATCCGAAACGAGATGAGTCGGAAGAGGAAGCAGCTGGTCGGAGGGGGGGGGGGAGGGGGTAGAAACCCTCGCAGGGTTTGTTCGAGGACCGAAGTCCTGCGCCGGATGGACCGAGACTGCGAGGCTCCCGAAGACTTCGGGGACTCCCTCGGGCCCGATTTTCTCCTCTCTCACCTTTACTCCTCTCCCTCCCTCGTTTCTCAGGACTCTTCGTACGGCACCCCTGGGAGGACTCTGCATCGCGCGAGAATGGAAAATAAAAAAGCGCGGACTTCCCTTCGATTGAGGGGCTCTGATTTTTTGCATAGACAAACCTCCGGGCACGCGATCGCAGTTCGAGCATAGATTTCTCACATCGGAACAGAGATGACGGATAATTGAAGCAAATTGTTCGGTCAACCGTCGGAGAACCGCCCGCCAGACAGGGGTTGGACGGCTAAGCCGCGGCTCTCGAGGCCCGGGAACGGGGAAGGACCGGAGCGAGACACAATCCGAGCTTTGCCGACCCGATGCAAATTTTCCCCTAGCGAAAATCGAGGCTCGCCTCCGGTTAGGAGGATTTCGGTATTTGCGGTTGTTGTCCCGCAGTGGTTTCCGGACCCATCGACTGCCGTGCTTCGGTCGCGGAATATAATTGGCGCGAGCTGTGATTGTTCGCTGGATTATTCGGATTTTGCCTATCGGACTCTGCAGTAAGAAACTTAACAAGTGGGCGCTCGCGGCATAACGGCTAGAATATCTGTTCGATTTCAACCGAATTATTTTAATCAAATAAATATTGATTAATTTGATTTGGGTTAAAATTTAAATTCTTTTCAATAATGACAGTAATAATAATTCAGGATTCGGAGAGAAAAAAAAATTGTTCGATTTCAATCAAATTTTTTAATTAAAAACAAATTGATTAGTTTGATTTGGTATAACGTTAAAATTCTTTTCAATAATTACAATAATAATAATCCAGGATTCGGTAGGAAAAAAATATCTGTCGATATTCGTCGATGAGGCTGACTACTGGACTTTTGAATAATGCAGTCGATCTATTCGAGGAAGGAGGTCGATATAGCGTCTGGCTCTGCCTCTCTCGCTCGCTAAAATCTCGATACTCGGATGCATCTACGCCGCACTTTGCTCGATACCCTCTCCGGTTCCCTTTATAGCTCTGGATTTCGCGCAAATTGAGTTACGGCCGGCGCGCCCGGGCCGAGTCTTTTTATCGCGACGAGTACTGCCGCTACGACGGGAAGGACACGGACACACACACTGAGCAACGAAATTCGATCGATGAAACGGAAACCGATGCATCGAGCGATATAGCCGCAGAAGCAGCAACTAGAGAGTATCAGGACCGGTGCAGGCGACGATGGTATATCGTGCACGTACGCCGAAAGTGCACTTTACGGTCTTGGTAACTCAAGAATCGGAAAAACTTTGTATTCTATATTCGTCACCGCGGGAGTCTCGGGAATCAATGCCGCCGATATTTTTACGATCGATGTAACGGACTTTGCTTTTTTTTACACCTTTTTGCGCACACAACAAATTTTAACGTAACGCTGAAATAAAAGCTCAGCAGCAAAAAATATCAACCAAAAAAAATTTTTGTGTGGACCTGAGGTACCCAGAAGGCAAACTGACGGTATAAAAATGTACCAAAATGTTTTAACTCGGGATCGTCACGTACGCACCTAGAAAGATAATTTATTTGAAGGGCACCCGAAAATAAATATTTATTTTGCTTCAATAAATATTTATTTTGCTTAAATAAATATTTACTTGGCTTAAATAAATATTTATTTGGCTTAAATAAATATTTATTTGGCTTAAATAAATATTTATTTGGTTTGAATAAATATTTATCTGGTTTAAATAAATATTTATTTGCGGGTGCCCTTCAAATAAATTATCTTTCTGGGTGCGTACGTGACGGCCTCGAGTTGAAGCATTTTGGTACATTTTTTGCCTTCAAAAAAAACCTCAACATTGCACCAAATTTTTCCAGTCACTTCGCAGTACTATCGAAAGATGACACCGTCATCTGAAAAGAAGATAAAAATGAAAAGAAAAAACGTAGCTTGCTCTAGTAGGAAGCAAAAAGAACAACACGGTGCGCGCATCAGCGTTGAGAGGGTACGAAGCCGAGATAAAAGTCAGCCGAGCCCGAGGGAAATCATCGCATTCATCTCTTCCCACGCGCTTCAACGATAAGGCGGCTGTACGCGTGTACACGCGCATAGTATACATAGTATGCCCGTAAAAGCGCGATGAGTATTAGAAATAGCTTTTTCCCGCAGGTTTATAAGAGGGGTTCGAGTGAAGGGGTCGAGAGCTGCGAGAGGTAAAAAAATTCTTATATCCTCACATACACGACAGATCGCATAGTTTTCCCAGGTCATCTTCGCTGCCGACGTTTCGGCGTTGGACAGCTCAACCTTGCATATTTGCGTTCGACCGGAATTTCTCGATTTACCCTTCACCCTTTCCGCGCATATTATATCTGTCTCTGTCCCGTTCGAACAGTGGCTGCCAGGATAGGCGAGATGCCTGTCCCGACTGTCAAGCGCAATTTCACCTCGGAGAAGTCGGGATTAACGTGGCTAATTTGGCAGATGAGCGAACAGCTTGCCAAAGCGGGCTACACGCGGCTCACCGAACTCGAGTTTACGCGTAGATCGGGAATACCAAAATTTACGCTGTCATAGCTTTCGGGTTGCGTTTCGGGGCGATATGCGACTTCTAGGTGCTCGGAGATAGTTCCCTGTCGCTGAACGTGTGCGGGCTGTTTTACCGGCACCGACAAGTCGAGAGGTCTATTAACACGGGAGAACATTAATTGACAGCGGTGCAGAGCCTCACCGATTAACGAGCGTAAAATCTATCTTTTTATTTCTATTTTTTTTTTTTTGTTATTTAACGCCGCATCAACTGCTATGGTTATTAGGGGCCGGACCTACTATTTTTGTTTTAGTGGGAACTCTATCAGGTTAGCGGTTACTCAGTACACTGTAAAAAAATTCTTATGAAATTTAATGTACGGAACTGGAAGTTTTTTTTTTGCAAAAACTGATGTATTAAATTGCATGTACAATTATGATGAAAAATTAATATTCTCTGTATTAAAAACACTGAGAATACTTTATTTTTCTCAATTTACTTTCACTATGAAAGTACTTTAATTTTTACAATTTACGTTAATTTCAATGAAAAAGTATATTAATTTTTCATCATAATTGTACATTAAATTTAATGTAGCCGTTTTTGCATACAAACTACTAGTCCGGTACATTAAGTTAACAATTTTTTTTTACAGTGTACGAGTAAACTTTAACCGTACTTTTAGCAATTAGTAAAAATAGGTTTTCCAGCTTTTCTTTACGACATCGGAGCTGCGTCACGTCGAATCTTGGCTGTAAAGATTGGACCTCTACTGACATCTATCGAATATTACACAACATATGTCTCCGTCGCGTCAGTGAAACTTATCGTTCGTGGATTCCAGCGAAGCATATTCCGCGTAAAACAGTTCTGCTTTTTTCCAACTCTGCGCGATATTTGGGATCAAACCGCTCGACGGATAGCGCTGCTGGTCGTTTCATTCACGCCGTGCCAACATTCCGCGCCGGCTGAGCGAAGCAAATTTTTCTTTTCCATCCCACCGGATAAAATTCTGCGTATAATCGCTCCGACGAGTACATCGGAACAAGACAAGTATCTCGACGAATCCGTGCTTTCGGATTCCTCGTCGCTAAAATTACAGACCGGGGTGGGGTGCGCGAGGTGGATCGACGTTCTTCTCTCGTACAGCGCCGGTATCGTGGGAAATCGTTGCTAGTACGCCGCGCAGTGACGTCTATTGTCCGCGTAATCTGTTCCTCTTCCTGTGTCTTCCACGGCTTTCTCCCTCCGACGTTCATCGGCCCCGCATAGGTTCATCGTGTTCCTCGACCCGGTGCAGTCAGCCGCGAGTATCCCGACCTCCGGCGACTCCTTGACAAAAGCTTCCTCCAATAATTTCACCGAGAACGAAAGATGGAAAGGTAAAAAAGAAGAGTACGGGAAAATCTCTTCGATTTTCACTCCGACGGCCGGACGAGCCACGAGCATCGAACGTCAAGCGTGTATCGCGCGGTGAACACGATAAATTGGAAAAGAATCAAACCCGATGGCCCGAGAAAAGTCGGAGCTTCCTCTTCGCCACCGGGCGGCTTATTATTTAGCCATTCGGCGGGGGTAAATACTAATTCCGAGATCTCCGGGCGAAAAAGTTTCATTTCCCGGTAGATCGGGGTGTGGGTGAGAGTATCGAGAGAAGAGCGGGATGGAGGTGTATCGATACTCCGGCACATACGCGGTACATTCCCCCTCTGGCAGCAGCAGAAGCATGCTCGATATACATGCGACCGATGCTGTTCGTTCATGCGCGCACTGCCCGGGTGCTATATATTCACGCCCCAGCTGAGATTTTCACCGTTCGGGCGGAAATCCGCTCCCACCTATGGTACGACCGGGTTGAAAAATTCTCATCACCATTTTTCCTATATCATATCGCGATATACATTAACCCTATTGTACCGTAATCCATCGCGATCGGAATCATCGGCTCGGGTAATTCCAGGTCAGTATCTCCAGATTTATCGAAGCATTGTATTTTTCGTTGATTTTTGTTGCCAGGAAAAGGTATGAACAATTATCATTTATTCTTAAATATTTTTCAAATCTCTCAAGAAAACATTAATAAATTCCTGCCACATCTTCGGATGGTTTGTACTTCCGTTTCGCGACGTGTTTTCAATTTCTTCCCGAACAATTCAATTTCCAATTTTACTCACTTTTGTTACCGGGCAAAGGTATGAACAATTGTCATTTTGTGAAATCATTTGTGCGTGTATCTTTCAAATCGCTCGCGAAAACTTTGGATTATTTATACTTACGTTTCGAGATGTGTTTTCAATTTCTTCCCGAACGATGTAATTTCCAATTTCGTTAATTTTTGTTACCAAAAAAAGTTGTGAACAATTATCATTTAGTGAAATCATTCTTGCCACATCTTCGGATGGTTTGTATTTCCCTTTCGAGATTTGTTTCCAATTTTCTCCCCAACAATTAAATTTCCAAATGCGATCAGTTAATTTTTTTTTTGTTAAAGAAAAAAATCTCCTTCAGGGCATTTAACCATGCAGAGCCAGTTGGGTCAACCAATTCGTCGTCTCCGTCGAAAACTCATTCAATAATAATCCCAGATCTCGAAGCCGGGATTTCGCCCCATCTTCTCGCCCCGCTGACTTTACAACGATTCGGTGCAAGCCACCGAGAAAGATCCGTTTGGAACGTGACATATTTTATATACCTCCTTCATATAGCCAGACGCGCTCCTCCTCCGGTAGCGTGCAGTCCGGTACCTGCAGATTATGGATATATACACATCGTACGGCTACTCTAGCCTCTTGCATGTCACGGGATTACCCGTGTCACTGGCATGCGCCCCGAAGACGACGACACCGATCGTTCCTCCTCTCGTACCGGGGTGAAAGGGATGCGACTCGACACCCCGTGTACGTGCACATCCTGCCGTACACATTGAAGAACGTCGGCCAGTAGCATCGGAAAACCCAGCAGAGCCCACCGCCTCGAATATAAATCCGTAGCGGCATAATTCCCTTCACGACGACGACGACGTCGAGACGACACGATGACACCCCGAGACCCTCGGCGGCAGCCCGTAACTAGTGTACGCACCCTTCCAGCATCTTTTTTTCCCCTCTTTTTTTTTTACCTTTCTTCATTTTTTTTTTTCATTTTTTTTTTTTTTTTTACCTTTTCCGTCGAGTAGCAAGCGAGACGGCAGAAGCAAAAGCAGAGCTCTCTCCCACGCTCCAAAGGATTCATAATAGGTAACCCAATTACAAGTAATTGCGCGAAGAGCCGTGTACCTACCGTGAACGAGCTGGCCGCGTGACGTACGTACAGTTCACCTGCTCTCTATCCTCTTTATCTCCCGGTCTCCGGCTCTATCTCTCTTGTTGTTTCTATCCCGTTCGCTCGCTGGACCGGTACAGCATCAAAGAGAGCTATTTTTGGAATACTCGAAGCGTCGCTGGCTTCTGCTCGCGCTCGCCGACGCTCGTTCCCTCGCCTTCCACACTATGTCCCTTCCGCAGCCACTTTAACGTAGGTAATTTTTTTTATCGACACCTTTTAACTCGCTCGGACAACGATTTTACCGCAACGCGAGAAACAAGAAAATAAAAGGACAAAAATCGGTATCGATTATCGTAATAAATCGATATAAGATATTCATTTAATCTTATTTCGACACGATGAAATGTTTTCAATAAATAAGTCGATTGAATTTCATAACTTTGGGAACGGATCGATATTTTAGGGCCGGTGTGTAAAACTTCGCGACGTTTGTCCGCCGATTTTACTTGCGCTGCGAGAAAAGGAAAAATATAGATGCATCAAAAGCTTAAGTCTTGCGATATATCGCGCGATGAAAACGAGGAGAGCGCATCTTCCAATGCTCGCGCACGGGAGATACGCCCTTATTGTTCGAGTCGCGCGATGTTTGGAAAGTGGTGGGAGGGACAATGTCTCGAGAGAGTGTTGGTACACCTTTGCATACATAATTTTTCTAATCAAAATCTTTCAACTCGCTAGAACAACGATTGTATCCTAACGCGAGAAAAAAGAAAAATCGGTATCGATTATTATAATAAATTGAGATAAGATATTCATCGATTTTATTTCGACACGATAACATTTTTTCAATAAATCGGTTGAATCTTCGTAAACTTTCGAAGGAATCGATATCCATACAACTGGTACTTAGGGTGTTTTAGGGTCGGTGTGTAAAACTTAGAAGCGTTTGTTCATCGATTTTACTCGCGCAGCGAGAAACCGAAAAATATCGATGTGTCAACAGTTTACTCCGCGCTCTATATCGCGCGATGAAAACCAGAAGGGCGTTATAATGAAAGCGGCGGGAAGGACAATTGGAGAGTTGGTACATTATCCCATAGGTAATTTTTTTACCGACACCTTTCGACTCGCTCAAACAACGATTTTATCCTAATGCGGAAAAAGAAAAAAACAAATACAAAAATCGGTATCGATTATTGTAATAAATCGAGATAAGATATTCTTCGATTTTATTTCAACACGATAAAATGTTTTCAAAAAATCGGTTGAATCTTCATAAAATTTTCATGGGATATTCATACTACTGGCACTTAGAGTGTTTTAGGGCCGGTCGGTAAAACTTCGCTGCGTTTGTCCGCCGATTTTACGCGCGCAGCGAGAGACTGAAACTATAGAGGTATCAAAAGTTTACGTCTCGCGATGTATAGCGCGGTGAAAACCAGAAAAGCGTATCTTCCAATGCTCGCGCATGGGAGATACGCCCTTCCCGCTTCAGTCGGGCGATATATGGAAAGGGGTGGGAGGGACAATGTCTCGCGAGAGAAATCGAGACCCGAGATCAGCGGGCTCTCTTTCCCTTCGAGGACATAAAGCGCAGATCGCGTAAAAACGGGTTCACGATACCGAGTAGGAGGAAGTGGGTGGAAGACTCTAAATTGCCATGTTAAGAGATGCGAAATAGTTTGTCGAAAGCAAATGGCAAATTTTCTAGTCCGGACTCAGCCGCGTTCGTTGAGTAAATAGATTCGTAAAAGGAGGCACGAGAGAGCTCGAGAGCCTCGGGAAAGAGCGCGGAGCTTGAATGACGACGAAGATGATGGGAAGGAAAATTGATGGTACGAAGGGCAGACAGGTTGAAGTAGAAAAAAAAATGAGAAAGGTAAAAAAATAAATAAATAGAGACAATTTTATAGGAGAGTCGAAATAAAGTGAAATGTGACAACAACACTTACAAATCTACTTTCCTCTCGATGTTCTCCCTCGTCGAGCCTCGCTCGTCGTAAATTTGTCGCGAGCATGCTAGGAACGTGACGGGCGCTGGAGCTTCGCGTCGCCCCTCATTTCGACTCTCCATCCCCGCCGTCGTGTTTTGAGTTTTGTGACAAGCTCCGCTCTCCGAGAATTTATTATATTTTCATAACTGCTCTACGTGCCTCCTCCTCGCTCTAGCCTCGAACGAGGAGAATAACTTCATTTCTCTATCAATAAAACGAATCGCTCGGGAATAAAATTCCACGGCCGTTTATCGTCGGAGCCGACATGTATTTAATATTAATAGACGAAAATTCGGCAGCGAATCTTTAAACTCCGGGCGGCAAACGTGAGAGGTAGATCATTCAACAATAATGATTATTCGGCAGAACAACATAAAAAAATAAACAAAAAAATTGTCTCATTATACAGAGTACATAAATCACGATTTGCACGCTTCGACGAACACAAATAATTGACCCAGTTTCTCGTTTCCTCAATGATAGCTTTTTTTCATTAAATTGTTCGATCGATTCTCTCCGTAGTTTTTTTTTTTCTTTTTTTTTCAACGTATTGCGAAGGGTACGGCTATATGTTGTAACTCATGAAGACGCGAACGAAGCAGGGGATATTTCCTTAATTAACTTTAATTTAATTAACGTTCGAGAATACTGGGAGAGCGGCGGCATCGTGCGCGGAGATTCAACGCTCTCGTTGAGATTAAGAGCCGCCCGAGATTAATAATCCGCCACCGGCGCCATCCAATGAGGCTATACCACAGGCCGCCACCGTCTGCGGAAACTGTTACGTGCGGTTTAACCGCGGTACAGTTTTCTCACTTCCTCACGTTCGCGGATTGCAGAGATAGGTGCGCGCGCGCCCGCCAGCCCGGCCGTTTGTTTGCCGGCCACATCGTAACGTCGTAACCTTGCTATCGCTTAAGCCGATTAAGCCGAAATTCTAGATCTTATGCGCGACACGAATGTATGTTTTCCTTCGCGCGTATAGATAAACATCGCGATAACCTTATAAGAATTATTTGTTGTCTTTACATAGTAAAATGATTATTAATCTATCCAACGGAATATCCAACGGTCTCGCTGCCGGTAATGCACGTTAAAAAATGATCATAAATATCACAAATGATCGTCCACGAACGCCAAAAATTATTTTCGTGCAAATTTAACAATTTCTCGTAGTTAAAAGCACAATGTTTGTAAAAATGGATGCCAGATAAAAAAAAAGAGCAAAATTAGTATTCCTTTTTTTTCAAATTACACCGGAATTCAAGTTTTAATTGCGCGAGCATAATTATTCAAAAAACCTGACCTTCCGCAGCAGATATAAATATCAGAAGTCTAATCGATTGAATCGTCAAAGAAAAAAAGATCTCTTTGTAAAAATAGAAAGGTCCTTCAACTCTGCTCGCGCAGACAGCCGGCACACCCTCCCGGATGATCGCGCACAGTCCTAATAGCTATATTGGCACCCTGGTCATCGCGCGGTTTCTATTCTACCGAAGTGAAATATCGAGTGATGAACTTGAGGAGGGTGTGGGGGGGGGGGGGGGGGGGTGTGTTAAAGAGGGTGATTGTGCGGTGACGGTGCAACGCCACCGCCGACTCACCCCCGCATTTCGCCGATGTCTCGCACTCGAGGCCGTCGGTGCGTTCGCTCCCAGTCGGATGAGCCACCGGCGAGGGCATGTATAGATGATCCACATATGTACATGCATTCAACTCTTTGTACTCGCGGTCCCGCGCCTCCCCGCGCCTTTTCACTCGGCGATCGCGTTTCTGCCTCTAGACCTGGCTACATCGCTTCCCGGATGCTTATGCCTCTGACGGTTTTCCCTACTAACCGGTACACACATATCGGTGCACACATATCGGTGCACACATATCGGTGCACACATATCGGTGCACACATATCGGTTAGCATTGAGTCCGTCGATACGGCACACACCCGACGGCGCATCGTCGCGCGCGTTGTTCAATGTGTGTCTCTTCTTTTTCCTCTCTGCCCGTTTCCGTGTAAATCTACTCTGACCTCCCTCCGTTTCATGCGGCGTAGACGAGTGTGCACGGTGCAGCGCACTCCCATCCAGGTAATCCTACCCATCTCCCATCCGCGCCTCTTTTCTCTCCCGTCGCGCTCTCGCCGCCCTCGAGATAAGCGGAAAGAGGCATTCACAACCCTTTGCCATCGACGCCGTTTTTATTATTCCATCTGCAATTTTCACGGACGAGACAATCCCGAGGACACTCGGCGACTCCGGAGTCGCGTTTTTTGTGATAAGTACAAAATCCATAATCCTATATGGAAATTACTCGTCGGTCCAACGTGTCAATTGTAATTATCGGTACACCGCCGTCGAGCATAATTCATCACACATGACTCGCCGAGGAGGAAAGAAAGTTTCGTTGTATCAACGAGGGATTCATTAATCAATATCGCGGGCGGGACGAAAGTTTGATTGAAAGCTTGTCAATATGGACTGCTGCGGTCTGCAATGGATTACTGGAGGCTCGGGTCGGGACTGGAGGATTTTTTTATATTTTATTATTATTGTTATTTTCTTTTTTTGTTGATTAGGGTAGTTTGAGGTGACATGACATGGCGGGTGATAAGCGTTATGTCTTCTTGCGTGGCGAGTATATCGCGCCGCTGTTTGCTGCTATTGGAATTTGTTGAATCTTCCGTAACGTTTTAATACAGAACGTTAATGTTTTTGGAGCTGGCCCACTAAAAATGTTCGATCAATTTTTTTTTGCAAGGCTGCAGAGTTGACCGGGTCTGATATTTTAACCCTACAACTCATGACTTAATTTGTTTTTACCCTCAAATGCATGACTGGGGTTCGAATGCACCCCACGATTTTCTTGATGATAAAATCGGGCCTATGCTGATAAACAGACTTTCTCATACATGGTTTTTTTTCGGTTTTTCATAAGGAAGAGAATGATGTACAAAAATCTGATTTTATTTACATTTAGTTGATGAAAACGCCATTCGAAAACTGAAACTCGGAAAAAATCAGCAAAAAGCTCATTTTCGCGCGTTCGCACCCCAGTCATGAGTTGAAGGGTTAAGGAGTTTGAAGCGCTTCACACTAGTCAAATGAATGCTTCATTTTTTAAGTCGTTTATACAAACTTTTACGTATCTATTGATTATATCAAATGGTTTTTCGTATTACAGCAGATGTTCTTAACCCAGAAAAATATTAACCGGTCTGTGTTAATTTTCGGAAAGGTACATATTCGTTCAGTTTTTTTCAAAGAATAATCCGCAATTACTGACTCGATGTTGATGTATTACGGCTCATTAGCTTCCTTGAAAGATGCTCTACAAATTCATCATTCAGATATTCTGTAGTTTTTCCATTTAAAAGTGACAGCCATTTGTCCATGAATGAATCTCGTCGATGGATAAACAAAACGCTGTCATTTTTTAATGAAAAATACCATCGAATATCTGGATGGTTAATTCGTAGAGCATTTTTCAAAGAAGAGAATGCGTCGCAACACATCAAAATCGGGCAAAAATGATGGATTATTCTTCGAAAAAAAAAAAAAACTGAACGTACATGTATTTTTTCAAAAATGAGTACAAACCAGTTAATATTTTTGCAAATCCATCGCAATTAATGGTTTTCAAGGTTAAGAACATCTGCCGTAATACAAATAACCATCCACTGATCAATAGATGCTTAAAAGTTTGCATGAATGACTTTCAAAATATATCACTCATTTGACAAGTGTGGAGCGCTCCAACTTCCTTAACCGCACCGATGTGCGGAGTCCCTTCGAGCTAGAGTGAGCGACCGGCTTGCGTCGGCTCGGATCCTTGCCGCATCTATACCCGTCATCTAACATCTAGACCGGGATGCTGCCCGGCGTCGCGACGTCGGCCTGCGTACACATAACCACAACCGCGCGCAAGCGCCCGACTTCGTGCCGCGGCTGTTATCCGCGAGCCGGCAGTCGCGCGCGACCCTTCAAACGCGCCGCACCTCTCTCTCACTCCGTTCCGCGTCGCAATATCTTATCGGGTCATTCAGTTTCCGCGAAGCCGACTATCGTAAAAAAACAGGCCAAAAAAAAAAACAAGACATTCATTTTCACAAAAACAAAAGAGACAAACGCGCGGGCAAATCGCCACAGACTGGAACGAGAAAGGGATTAGTGAATCTGTGTCGAGTGGGAGAGGGCAGTTACCCGAGATCGATAAATAGATCAATAACTGGACGTGAATGTAACTTATCCTGCTCTTCAGACGTTTCCCGATCCTCGAGAACATTACAGACCCGTGTGATGATTAATTTATTTGTCAATATCAATAAATTTATCGATTAATTAAAAATTCGAGTGAAAAAAAAATACTTCAATTTCTCGCGATCTTCCGACGCGCATGAAACATTAACAGATACAAGCGAGCTTCCGCGCTCGTCGAGTGTTGTGAGGAACAGTGCAAGAAGATACGTTGACGGTAAAAGAAAAATCAAAATTTCGATAATCCCGCAGACCGTCCAATATCAGTCCTGAACTTCACTCCCGTTTTATTCTACTTCCGCGCTATCGCTTCGACTTTATCGAATTATCGATCGGTAAACCGATCACGTGATTCCGAGCGATCGTGCGAGCCTCGTGATCGAGGAGATTGAGCATGCCTGGCCAACGATCTCGTTTTTAGCGATAGTGATTGAGCGCGGCCCGCTCAAAAAATTATCTCGTTTCGAGTCTTTATTTATTTATTTTTTATTTCGAGGCAGTCAACGATTCGGTATCTAAAAAAATTAGCGCCAATATTTATCGAACGGCAGATTAAAGGGTTGTTAAATTCGCACTTTCCGTCCGGTCGTCCGACCATACAGTGACTTCTTCCACTTGATACGCTTAACCGCGCGCGTCTGACCGCCGGAACCTCGACCCGGGCTCTTCCGAGCTTGACTCCGAGCCCGACACGCTCTTTATCTTTCTGTAACACCGACTGTTATTGGTCTATCGCGTGCGGTCCGGAACGCGCGTTATCTTCGGTCTCAGGTGAATTCCCCGCAATCCGCCGTACGACGGTACTTCAACGGCGACAAGTATCACTACCTGGGAATCGATACCGCTCTACGAGAGGTACGGTGCTCGAACTTCATTGCTCGAACCATTACGATACAAATAAGATATAGCAAAATTTTGAAGAATCGAATCGGGGATAAGGATCGATCTAATTTCAGCCGCAAAAGTTGGACTGGTTTCGTGACGCCCGAGCTACGTGTAACGCCCCGAGAAATTTGAGATTCCCGATAACCCGAACTCACGCACTTTTCGCACACGTGAGAAACTAATTAACTTTATTATTTTTATTGCCGTACCTTCAGCGACCTAATTATTTTACCGACAAATCTCCAAGGTATTTAGCTCGACGAATTTATGGTTCGTACTTCTATCTTCTTTTGTTGATTAATTAATTTTATTCATATATTTTTTTATAACACTGTCGAGGTAATTAAACTGCAAAAAAATTTTGTTTGAAAATTAATTATCGATATTGGATGCTTTTTTATATTAACTGTTCTTGAAATTTCGAACATGAGTGTTGCAATTTTGCAGTAAAGTTTTTATTTTTTATGAAAAATTGTTGTAAATTTCAGGCAAAAGACTTGTAATTTTTATATCCGGATTTTTATTGTACACAAAAAGTACATTAATGTTCAATTAACGTGAGTAATGTAAGAAAATTTCAAGTTCCAGTATATTCAATTTGCAATTTATTTTTACACTGTATAAAAAAATTCTTCTCTGGTCACGACGTCAAAAATATTTTCGAAATATATTAAATTGCTCGTCTTGACTAATATAGTAAATATTTAAATTGCTATACGCGTGAAGATAAATATATTTGCCCTATTCAAATGTTAATCAGTCATATCCACTTTGCCCCGATCTAAACGCCGTAAATCTCTACTGACAATCCTTCAAAGAATGTTCGTAGTTCACTATCATTTGAATACAGTGTTCCGTGTTACGAAGCTGTTCGTAGTGATATCACCGGAAGCCCAGCGAAGCCACAATGGGGAGGTACAATGAGCGAGGAAGCAAAAAAGAAAGTTTTTTTTTTTAATGCCGTTTTGTATCAACGAAAGCCAGGCTCGGTTCTGGCGCTTTTCCGCTGAGCGGAGAGCACTATCGGCCTGGCAATACATAATCCAAGCGTGTAAACAGGCCGGATCCAATTACACCGGGGAAAGGATGCTCGCACGCTGTGGCCTCTCAAACTACATCCAACTGCTGACTATCCTGTGACTGTGTATCTCCGCTACAAAGTAGGGGTGAGATCGGGGCAAAATGGACCACTTTTTTTATGAACCTTCCGCGGTACTTAAAAAAAGTCATCCAAAAATGGAGCATACAGGTCCATTTTGCCCCGCTCTCTCCGCCCTGACGTAAAAATCTGGGGTAAATCTGGACCTCCCGATGGGCATTTTGGCCTCACGCTTAGATTAGACATCGCCAAGAATAAGGAGCAGTTTGTACTCCAAAAGTATCTCTTTGCCTCTACACTCGAAAAAGCCGTACAGTCACTTCATTAAAACCACGAGAGACACGTTCGAACCCTTTCCCCAACATACCACTTTTTTCCTCATTTTTTTCGTCGTCCATCGACCCCGCGATGTCCTCGGGAGACGGCATATTCCACGAGGGACACCCAAAGTCCTGCCGCGACACGGCCTACAAGCCGAAAGTTTGTCAACTTTCGGTAGTCGCCCTCCTCCCTCGTACCTGGCGGTCGTGTCGAGTTGGTTTTCAGTGTCCCCTCGACCATCCCGCGGCTCGTACGGGGAAGAAGCGCGCCCCGACCGAGCGGAGCAGCCCCTGCGACGCCTCCAGCTAAATGTCACGTGACCATAATGTCAGCAGCGCCCTTGGCGCCATGGCTGCTTCGGCGAGGGGTTGAAGAGGGCGTACGGAGAGGTTGAAAGAAGAAGATACTCTGCACCGCCGGAGTACCCGAAGGAGATAGCCGAAAGCGAGGACGGAGGGCGAAGCGGCGTCGGGGGTGAACGGTGTGCTGGTTTGGGAATCGAGCGGGGCTACGTGAGCTGCATGTCTGATGTTAGTTGAGTACAAGAGTGGAAAGAGAGCGCGAGAAGAAGAGGAAGAAAAAAAAAGAAGAGCATTGTCCTCGCCTCCTCGATGGATCTTGTCCGTCGCCGTGTTCTTTCACTTTTTCTCTCTCAGCGTCCCTCCACCTCTTCCATGTATATCGCAGAAACATGGCTTTTTTCTCTCCACCCTCCCGCGAGCCCGAGATAGCGCGGAGGAATTTCCGCCGACGCAGCGGTCTCCTCTCTTTTTCTTCTCACCCCATCCCCTCCGCCCGACAACGATCTTCCAATCTGTAATCGCAACTCGGCAACTTTTATTCCCCAAAATTTAATCGCAAAGCGATTTCCACTCGACGGCGCGTACGCGGGCTAAAAATATATCCACACGCGGGCCATGGCGAAAATTTGTTTTTGTATCGGATATTATGCAGCTTTGATCGCGCCGGGCTCAATTGAGCTTGAAGGAAGAAATTTGCTTACGGCTATCCGGGCGTGCGTTTCGCTGGACGCCCGCTCGACCCCGTCGTGCATCAACCACGCGTAGCCGCACACCCTCCCCCCGCGGTCGGGAGAGCGAGGGCGAAGGAGAGATACACACTAGATTGAACGGGGTGAGAACCCGACGTGTCTGCCTGCCTCGGCTGCCGCCTACGAGAGAGGGTTGCGGATGGTGGCGTGAAATAATACTAACACACATAGGCATGTGATATTGATTTTTCCTAGAGTTCTCTCCCTCCCTTGTCCGACTTCTCTTTTCCTTCGCTCTTCGAATTCTCCATTAGTCTCTCTCGCTCCCGAGCAATGGTCTCGGCGTCTCGCCGGTTACCGTAGTCACCCCCTGTCACGTCCCTCTTCGCCTACCCGGCCCATACATGCATACACATGGATATTCACAATACACATATATTCATGTATACTTGCAGTGTACGCACCCTGTCCGGTATCTTTTTTTATTCCCCTCCTTACGCCCTGTCCGTTCTTTCGTGGCTAATGCCAGTTGGCCGCGCGAACGCTATTAGTATCATTCGTTTAGCCGAGATATACGGAGACAGCTAGCGGTGGCGCGCGGAGCCCACGCGAGAAATATAAAGAAATAAGTGGAAAAGAGATCTATACACTTTTCGAGACCTTTATTACTCTGAGAGAACACTTTTGTGGACTCGCCGCAGGCTCCGGCGCGAGAGTTTCTCTGGAGTAATTGTATCTGACCGGTTCACCGATATCGATAAAACATATTTCTGGGTAGATTTATTAGATAGGAACTTGAGGGAGTTCTCGAAGTTCTGATATGAAGGTGGAGCCGATTGCTTTCCTATCGACAAGGCTGTAGGACTCGATGAAGGGGGCGACCGGTCTGCCGATTGCGATACAAGGGGGCGGGATTGTTCGTCCCTAAATTCTTCGACGGGTATACATTTTACTCGATTAATTGACTTTTTAAAAATACTTTGCTGAAACAAGTAAAATTTATTTTGATGATTTTTAGGCGAGATTTTTGCATCTCCTCTTGCAGGTAGTTTAGGTTCGTACTTGATTATTAGATACGTTGCTTATTTTTTACGCTACTAACAATGCACCGAGGGAAAAGTGCATAAAAAATTAAGTAAAAAAAAGAAAACACAATTTTAACCATTTTGATTCTGATGAGAGTTGACCAGTTGATATCTTTTTTTAATTGCTATTTTGTTTGGTACTTAAAGGGTTAAGAAACCGAGGTTTTCACTTAACCCTGCGTGTGTACACTATATTTTTAGAGTCACGGTGTCTTTTAGGAAACAATGGGGTTTTCAAAGTTTTCTAGGCTTTCAAAAAATCTGAAAAAATTCTGGGTTACTTCTTGAAGTGTCTACTACATGGACCAGAATTTGCCAAAGTCAGAAGTTTAAAGCCGTTGTTAATGAAAATTGAATAGTCGAAAAAGCAGAAAAAACGGAGAGTTCCAAATTTCGACTGTTTCTTCAAAGACCCAGTGTACACACGCAGGTTTAAGTTTGCCGGTACATGGCGGTGCATCCTCGAAATAAGTGGAAAAGAGATCTATACACTTTTCAAGACCGTTATTACTCGGCGCCGAGAACACTTTTCTACCGCCGGAGGCTTTACTCCGGCGCGGGAGTTTCTCTGGAGAAATTGTATCTGACCGGTTCGCCGATATGGATAAAACATATTTCTGGGTAGATTTATAGGTTGGAGTTCTCGAAGTTCAGATCTATCGGTGAGACCGATTGCTTTCATATCGACAACGCTGTAGAAATCGACGAAGGAAGTGACGGGTCTCTCGATTGCGATACAAGGGAATGGAACTGTTCGTCCCTCAATTCTTCGATGGCTATACATTTCATTCGATCAATTCAATGTTTAAAATATTTTACGGAAACAAGTAAAATTTATTTTGACGCTTTTTAGGTGACATGATTCCATCTCATCCTGTAGTTAGTGAAGACACATACTTGATTATCAGATACATTGCCCATTTTATTACGTTACTAATAATGCACAGAAGGGAATGTGTATAAAAAAATGCAACCATTTTGATACTAAAAGGAGTCGACTAGTTGATATTTTTTTCTTTTTTTAACAGGAATTATCTTTGGTATTTGAAGGGTTAAGAAACCGAGATTTTCCCTTATGTTTGTCTGTACATGGCCACGCATCCTCGAATATATGCTATACAATTTGGCAAACCTGTCAGAGAAATTTGGCAAAGCCGCGGGAGGCCCCAGTTGCAACAGACTGATCCTATGACCCAACGACTTGGCGTTGTCACGTCTAACCTAAGGGATGATCCTGTGTTTGGTTGCTGTCTCGCTAGTTACCTCGGGGCTTTGCACACTGGCTTGTCGTCCTTCGCCATTTGATCCGTATACGAAGCACCGGCACGGGGTTAATAATGGCTTGACCCTTTGAATTAATGGCATCATTAACGAATACCTCTGTTCAAAGGTCCTTGTCCTCGTACAGCTTCGCCTCTATCCGGATTTCGCGCAAAGTGGGCTATTAGGATTCTCTCTCTCTCGACAAAACGCGGCCGGGTGTCTGCGGTGACTCGAAGTAATTGCTCGTATTAAATTTAATAATATACCGAGAGCTCCATCGGCCAACCAACCGAGCCATTTTACGCCCCATAAAATGAAAAAAAAAAAATTACACCCTCTTCTCAGTTCTCCACCATCGTCTGCTCTCTCGCTACTTTTATACCCACGCAAAATAAAAGTCGTTCCAGCAACTCTGAAGCTGTAAGGTTCGCAAGATACTTTTTACCTCGCCCTTTTAGTCCTCCGAAAGAGATCGCACTTTTTTTTGGATAAGCACAGGAAAACGCGTTACGTTCATTTGTTTATAACAATGCCATGTGGATGTTCGAAATCCATCAATTTTTCCCGA
Organism: Stenichneumon culpator; assembly: GCA_964017025.1. Lineage (NCBI taxonomy): Eukaryota > Metazoa > Arthropoda > Insecta > Hymenoptera > Ichneumonidae > Stenichneumon > Stenichneumon culpator. The sequence continues at coordinate 8,439,196 of OZ024779.1, read as the reverse complement.
AAATCAAGGAAATCATGCTTTGTGGGAAATCTATAATTTTTTTTCCTAAAATCAAGGAAGTAATGCTTTGCGGAATATTCATAATTTTTTTTCCTAAGATCACGGAAATCATGCTTTGCGGCAAACCCATAATTTTTTTTCTAAGATCAAGAAAATCATGATTTGCTTGGAATCGTGATTTCAAGAGCCCGCTTGAAAGGAAAATATGAAGTTCGAGCCACTTCCGCTTGTCGATGAATTGCGAAATTACAAAAAAAAAAATCAATTTCCCAAATCTTATATAAGGTGTTTACCGGTACAAAGTTCATGAATCTACACTTTAGGACACCAAAAATCGGTATAACGATCCACGATTAAAATTCGAGCCGTGCCCGAAAGTTGGGAAATCCGCGTGAAGACTCCCATAGTGTCAAATAATGCCCGATGTTAAATAGCGCCGGTAGAGTTTACGGCGCCGCTCGAGCAGTGTCGTGCATACAGAGAGATATGTCCGGTATCTCGTAACGGAGAAGAGAGTTATACGGACGAATGGGAACGTACGTTACGTAAATGTACATAAACGGAGAACGTAAGTACGTAAATACGCGCTGTCGCCGCTGTGTGCTCGCCAGTTTCGCTGTACGTGCAAGCCTCTTACATACACGCGCGTACATACACGCAGTGTACATACACGCAGTGTACAGTGTTCTCTGCCTACAGACATTAAGAGTGAGAAAAGCAGACCCGAGCCGTACCCTTCCCTCGTGCGAAACATTAATTCCGCTTACACTTGCCAGAACCAACTCCACCCCCGCCGGTTCGCGAAAGCCCTGCCTCGCGACGACGCGCACCCCTCGACTTCCTTATCGCTCGAATACCACCGGGATGGAAAACCTCTTCGCGCACGTCGAGCTTTCCCTCACCGGAAAATCCACGATTTTACGGCTACCCCAAATCATAGATTTCCCAAAGCTCGGCCAGAGGTGGAACGTTTTTGTCGGGCTCGACTAGAGATTCAAACCCCCCCGAAACCCTCCACTTCATTCATCATTGTTATTTTTATTTATTTTTTGTTCCCCGCTCCAGAGCCAGTATCGCCCACTCTCGATGATCGAGAGTCCGCTTGGAGGTAAAATATGAAGTTCGAGCCACTTCCGTTTGTCGATGAAAATTATTGCACTACGAAAACCGACACGCTTTATTTTTTACACATTTTTTTTTTGAACCTCCATCATTCATTGCTCGCGATTCTTACACGAGCATTTATCTTTTTATGTTCAAGCCTCCACGTTACGTCGAATAATAGTCGGACGGCAATTCATGTCCGTAGAATTGCGTGAGTTTCTCTTCTCGGTACGACTGTTGTTTTTTTTTCATTTTTTTTTTATCACGTTTAGCCCCGAAGCGTTGGAAAAAAGTATTGGATGAGCGAGAGGAGAGACGTTTCGCGATGCCGTCGGTGTGTGCGAAGCCTCTCTCCGCGCGTCCGGAATCCGTTAATTCGTTGCTCTCGGCAACGTCCCAAGTAACGACGGTCGCTCTCGCACGCCAGCCGGTCCCGGGCTTTCCGCAGCCGGGGAAGGGAAAGAGTGAAACTGCCGGCTCGTTGAAATTAAATGAGAGAGAGATACGAGATAAGGGCGGGAGGAACGGAGGCAACATCGCCGGGGGATGAAAAGGGCTTGATGGTTACGCGCGCTCGGCAGCCATGCGACAGCGACGGAGAAAGAGTAAAAACAATAGGAACCTCCTGCAGAGAGGGCATTATACCCCAGAATTCTATATACGTATACGGCAAATATATATACGCATTTTTTTTTTCTTTTTTTTTTACGACCGAAGTTGCTGTGCACGTACGCGTACGTTAGCCGGGTTTAACGAGATCGTATTGGATAGGCGAGCTCTCGCTCGGCCTTTATTACCTCAACCACCTGTGCGCGTCGTACTTCCGGCTAACTCGCTTTCGGCCAACATTCTCAAATTCTTCCTCTCAACGCTTACCAAATCGCTACGTCGAGGGAGAGTTTCATTCTTTTTGTTGTTATTTTCATCCCGTGATATTTTTCGGTCGGGAAACTTCAGACGGATCCGCGACTAGGCGCGGTAATCGTGGTTTATTCGATTGTTTTTTTTTTGTTTTTCGCGTAGAAACATTTGCTCAGATGGTGGTTTTACTGGAAGTCCGAAGGGTACGTTACGCGAGCCCTAAATAATTATTTAAGGGCGAAAAGTCTCGATCTCCGCTGGGCTTGTCCCTTATCGTAAAAACTCCGGTTCTTATCGCCCGTAACCTTGACGACCTTGCTGCAGCTTTAAGAAATCCCAGCGATGACGGAGCCAAAACGTGTACCGCACGTACCCGTTGTCGGATCGAGGTTGAGATATCGTCGTAAACGTATTCCCGTCGGAAACTGGAAGTGAGAACAGGGAGAGGGGGGGAGATAAAGAATGAGGATTATGTCGGCGGCTTGTGGTCGACTCTTCTCGTTTCCGCATTGTTTGCCACACTACGAGCCGAAGTTACTGCGCAGCTTATCGCATTCTCGATTGCCCACGGCCATGGGAAACATTGATAAAAATAACAAGAAAAGACAGTGAAGTTGAAAAAAATAAAGATGAAAACATTTGAGATAAATAACATCCGTGCCTCTTCTCGGCAGTTACAACAGAATCTTTATCGATCGTTTGTCGACAGCGAGAAGCGGGAGAGTGAAAGAAAATAAGCGTCCAAGGGGGGGGGGGGATGCGTAACTTAGAGCTGGGATAGTGAGTACTCGTTTGAGAGAGGGCTGTTTGATTTATGATGGTCATAGAGCTTCGCACGCTACAAAATTCCACGTCCAGCTTGCGATCTGTACAACCACTCGGTTCGATGTTGCCATAGAAATTTCGACGAGTTTAGTAGCCTTTTCCTTCTCGGCTCATCCCGACGAGAAACGACCCTTGCCGCGTCGACGCCGCACCCTTCGAGACGTTATCCTGCGAGCCCCTTGCGAGGAAAGAAATAATCCTCTTCCAATCTCGCGCCTCGCTGGTCCGCCTCGTAAGAATTTTTTTTTTTTTCAACAAACTTTTCAACTCTGGGGACCGAAGAAGCTCTATCGATTTAAAAAAACTCACCTTTTTTGATGTTTCCTTTTTTTTTTTTTTTTTTTTGCGCAGTTTGTAAAAGTGTGCAAGTTAGAGATTTACCCGTAGCTTCCTCATTTTTTGAAATCGAGTTATTCGTATTTTTCTCCATGAGGAAGCAAACATTTTTATTAAATGGCATAAAAAAAAAAATGAGGAAACAATGTGAAAATTCAATTTGCATTCTATTTTTTTCTTTAACAGAAATTTGTTCCGAGCGATGTGGGTACCAAAAGTTTCTGCGGTTTGAGTATCATTGAGATTCGACCGTGGTGAAACGTAATTAATAAAAGCGTACGTAATTAGCGTGAATTTTAACGTACCGAGCGAGATAGCGTTCGTTCGGGTTGCTCGGAACAGCGCGAGCGCTACCTTGCATTAATTTACCTCTCTCGGTGCTTCGTTCTTTTTAATTTTTTTCATTCTTCTTGTTTCAACCTTCCACCCGAGTTCTCTTGGTGAATAGCATTAGCCATTCTCCTCGCGGTCTTTCGTTGCCGCGAAGCTCTTTCTCTCTACTTCTCTCTGGTTATTAACTTGAGCTATGACGCACAACCGAAAGAATGGTCTTCATCGTCGCCGTTCTCGTTGTCCCCAAAACGACCTAGTAATTGACCCTACATCGTTGCCAAAAATTGATATCACTGTACGATTCGCGCAGTTAAAATCCTTGATATCTATTTTTACTCAATGATGAAATAGCGCAATAAAAATGAACAAACGAAAGCTAACAGCATATAAATAAAAGAAATGAAAGCTTAAGGTCGAGGAGAAAAAGAATGGTCGGAGCTTTCCGCTATCGCCAAAGTTTGTTTTGCTGTAAACAGCGAGAAATTTTTAGAGACCGAAATGGTTCCATGAGCAATTTCCGAGGCTCCGAGGGTATGATACGAGGGTGGAAAGTTTCTTCGGCACCGCGAGAGGACGGGTTCGGGTAAACCCCGCGCAGCCTCCCATTGCGTCGTTTCGTCGTCTCTCTAATACCGAGAACGAGATCGGGCGAAGAATATTGCATTCAAACTTTGCACTTATGGTGCGTCGCGTCGCTTCCGCCCTCGCCGGTCGAGAGAGCCGGCGAAGCCTTCGTCGCCGCATACACACATACACACACAGCGGTCCCTTTCTACCTCTCGGGAGTCTCCGCTGCGCAACTCTTCTGAATACTAAAGAGACCGACGCACGCGTATATGTAGTACTGTGACAAAAGCAGTAGCTGCAGGAACACACGTATATATGTATATGTATGGCCTGTACGAAAACCATGAAGGAGCTTCGCGACGTTGGAAGCGTTTTCCCCTCCAAGATTTATTGCGGGTTGCATGCGGGAATAAATTTTGCGAAAATATACACATTCTTGGAGAAGAAAAGGGGCAATGAGGGTCGAGAAGAAATACCGAATATCGCAAAAAAATATACATATATATTCTTAGCGATCCACCATTTGTATTTTTCTACACATATCGTCCATTTTTCTCTGTAAAATATGGTAAAAATTATCATAAAATAATCTTACAAAGGGCTCGATGAATCATTGGAGATTTCGTAAGATATCCTGTGAGACATTATTGAATAATTAAAAATGTTATTTTATTTTTTTCACATTTTTTCCAACCCTCGTTTCAAAGTAACAGGAGAAAAAGTGGTGAATACGGCCCACCCGGACTGTCGCGTTAATTAATGGTATATGAACCGGGCCATATTCGCCGCTTGTGCTCTACATCGATTTTTCTCTTGAGCATTTCAACGAGGTCCTCCCGTCCGGTAAATTATATTCGGCCCTCTCTGCTTCTCCGCTATTATCTCTATAACAATAATTGAACAGGCGGTCATTCGTGTTCATAATAGCCCAGTTATCGTAAAATCGTCGAGTAGAACGTGAATTTTGAAGCGAGTTAAACCGGGATATAGTGCGACGGTTATGCACGCTACGAGAACTCTATACGTTCGTCTCATTTTCTCTTTTCCCTCTCGGGGCCGACGAGGCTTAATTAACGCGCCCGAAATGGGATCGGGTATAGCACAGTGGTGCGGTACATACGCATTACACCCTGGCATGCAGCGACGGTAAAATTCGTAGTACAGAACGCGAGAGTAACGGGAGAGAGGTACAACTAGGACCAGGATGAGCTTTATCGCGTTCGCAGTAAAGTAAATTCGTGTGCCGCACATGGGAGCCTCTCGCACTAAACCTAGCCAACGTCATTCCCAGCATCCGATTCCCAGGGTGGAAGCAGCCCCTGCTGAATCGGGAGCTTCGCCGGAGTGGCGGCGGCGGGAGGAAGAGGAGGGGGTAACAAAATCTCGCGAGGGCGACTACGTACACTCGTTCCCTCTTGTATTTTTATATTTATGCAAATCCGCGGTCGCGAATTACTCGTTGATCCAGCCGAGTTGTCCTCTCACCGAGTTCGCTCGCCATTTGCAATGGAAATTTATGTCACTCGGGGCAGAAGAGAAAAAGACGAGAAAAAAAAAAAAAAGTAGAAATAAAAGCGAATGAAACGTATAATAACGATACGAAGCCCGGATAGACGAAAGTTTGCACTTGGTATTATCAGACGTTGGAATATATATTTTTGAAACTGACACATGAAAAAGTTTCAGTCAATCTCGCCTCCCGCTCCCCGCGGCTTGTCGATATTTGGGTCATCATCAGGACTCTGGGGGTGAATTATAAATGGCTTACCGGGTCCTCTCCCAGTAATGGAAATCGATAGGGGAAAATTTCTCCCCGATACTGTCTGTTGCTCGCAAAATTTGCCGATGAATGGCGCAACATCGATACTCACCAGTTAGTTGCTAACTATGAGGGAGTGCTGCGAGCTCTCTCCTCCGGGCTTGTCCAGAATTGCTAGTGCCGGCTGTGTACGGCTCTTGCGAACCTGATGATGTTTCCGTGCAGGCTCCTCTGTCTATCTCGTCTCTCTACGGCTTCGGCGAGGGCCTTTCCCCCAAAGCCCCGAACTCCGCAACATCCAGCCTGTGTTTCTCCTGCTTGTTCTCTCTCTCCGCTATACGCCTCCTACCGGCCAACGGTTCCTATGCAAATTTGCTAATTGGAGCCCTCGACGCGCGTGCCAAACGGATTCCCGGTAGAGTCGATCAACCTCGTACTTCTCCGTCGTCCACTTCACTCTCCTGTATATATACTGCGTGTACACATAAGCCCGCTTATGTACGCATGGGCACTCTATTCGTCCTGATTAAAACCAAAATTTGCATAAATCGAGAAAAAGAAAGAACGATACAGTGGCCGATGCACAATTAATGTTCGCGAAACTGTAGTATCTCACAACCGGCAAGAACTGGAATATTTATGGCAGAATCGGTACTATGTATGTATGTATGGCTTGGAGGATTGTCAAACGAATAGACGGTATTTAAAAAAGAACTGGATATAATCTCAGTGTAGTAAATTTATTGACAGTACGTAACATGTAACAGTATTTTGATACCTAAGAAACTTAAGTCTCATCACGTATATTGCATATTGCCAATTGGACATCGACCGAAGTCCTTCAGCGACGATCACTATGAGGCTTTTCAGCGTTTTATATATAGAGTGTATAGATTGATTAATGATTTGTAAATGTGAATGTTCAGTTTTCTATTTAATTGGTAATCAATTCGATTGTTTGTATGTTGTGTATATGGGATGTTTAAATTTATGTATTACATTGTGTTCGAATTGTGTACAAAGCGGTTTTATATTTTCTCATGTCACCTAATTTGATATTATTTAATTTAATTTAACTCTCGGAGAAAATCAAGTCTCGGAGGCGTATAATAAACAAATAATAATTATTATTATTCGTACCAATATTAATCATAATTGTTATATAATAATATATTTAATAACATCAAATTTAGGCATATTCAGAGTCTCTCGCTTGTATCACATTATATTTAAAGTTCTCCTGGACCGTTCGATTTTTTTTGCCAGCTAGAGTGCGCTGCAGGTATCGTAATTCAATTAAAGTCGGTTAAATCCTGTGAGCGAACTACGGTGAAACGGGGAAAATAGGTGTTTCCATTGGAAGCTGTAGGAGACGGAAGATCCGAGGGCAATCCATTAGCATCGGACACACGAGGAGGGGGTAGCTTCCGGGGACAGTTTTCCGGGAGAATGCGTTTAATCGATGCACCTGGCGAGCTTCGATTTTATCTCTCTCCTAGTTCCGCTCTCGTTCCTCTCATTTATCTCACTATCGAATTTATCGCTCCGGTTTGTACGGTACAGACTAATATTTAAATCCCGTCTATAACTATACCTCTCCAGATTTCTCTGTCCATCTCCGTCAATTTCTTTTTTCTTTTTCGTCAATCGTTTCACGAAATCCACGGGGTAACGAAAAAAAAAAAAAAAAAAAATCGAAATCCCGCCGCACCATTCATCGCGAGTACTACTCGCGAAATAAATTAATCCCTCTCGTATATACATCTATGAAATAGCAGGCAGACCGGCGGAGCATACCAACACCTCCTATACATACGCACCTCCCAATGCCGATAAATTTCTACCTCGTTCCTGTCTCTTTCTCGTATTTTAACGAATTTTCCCAATTCCACAGTCATACCCTTCTCCTCTTTTCTCCGCAGTTTTCTATGCAGCACACATGCGCCATAACAGTTGTATAGATAACCCCTCCCCCGGGACCAGCGAGCGTTCAGTTGTTGGCACACTATTCGCAGCTTTTTTGCTGTCTTTTTTTGCCGTAGGAAAATATCGATCCGACCCCTGGCCGGATAGCGTGTGTGTCCTTTCGCTCCCCCTTCCTCCTTTCTCTCCTCACACAGATGCTTCGGCGCTGCTCATACTCGTATCGTTGCATCGGACCGTAATGTGTCGCGGTGGTACGGCTAATACAGCGATTCGCTTGTGTGCAGTTGCAGGCAACGAGATAGCTATTCGAGCCTGACGCTGCCGTCTTCTATCGTTCTGATAGGACGTTGAATCGACGAGCAGGAGAAATTCGGTATGCGGCAGCGGCGGGAGAGAACACGGGATAGAGAGCATACAGTAGGTGAGCCACAGTGCGAATGAACGATCTGGCTGGTGAGCCAGGACTGCTCTGGCGAGCTGGTAGTAGGTGGATATGCTCAACTGTGCACAGTTTCCTGCTACAAGCACGGTGAGGTAGAGAGAACTTCGTGCTCTCCGCTCGCTGCAATGCAGCGGATGAATACGTAGCCGGGATTGGCACGCGCATGGCGCATTGAACGCATTACACTCGGGGCGCGCAACGAGCGCGTTTCCGGCTTTGCGTACTCCGCGTCGGCTCTTTCGGCGTTACCCGATGCACACCCGCGTTGCCACTAGCCGTCTGGCCGAACGGTACGCAAAGTTTCGGCACACATAGTGCTCCGACGCTGCGCCGGGGCTTTGGAAGGATGGCCGGGGAATTGGGGATGAACCGGGGAGATCTGTACGGATTGTAAATACAAGGATCGGGTAATCAGGCACACAGCCGATTCACTCGGTTTATCGGTGTTCTATTACGCAACGAAAGCTCTGTGCTTTGGCGCACGATGGGAGAGAACAGCGGTATCCTTTACGATCGCGCAAGCGGAATCGTCTAACACGCGAAATCGGGACGGCGGGGCAAGCGTGTAAGGTAGAATGGAGTTTTTGGAATTTTTTTTCCAAAAATAACATTTGTAAGCCTGATGTCGAATTCCTTTGATTTTCAACCATTTTTCTTTTGCCCTTTCTGACGCGGATTTCCGGATCGAACATTAAGTTGGGAGTAAAATGAGAGGCAGATTCGCAATTCGGGAAAAAAATACATCGGATAGGATAACACTTTTCGATAAGTATAATTTCAACGAGAATTTTTTTATTCCATGCAAAAATTCCCTTCTCGTCTTTAGAAATGAAATTTCGCATTAAATTTTTTAGCGGATTTTTTTTTTAATGAAAAACGCGCATAATAGATTAACAATAGGCTCAAAACGACGGATTACGAAAACTTCAGTCAGCGACATTTGCAATAAAATGTTGCGGTAAATTTTGATCTCTTATATTTTATGAAATGTAAACATTTTTTTGTGTTACGAAGAAGGGTGCAAAGTAATTTGCACTTGGCTTCCTCATTTATTACAATTTTGCGCACAGCTTTTTGTATGAGGAAATCATGGGCAAATTACTTTGTACCTTTTTTTAAATCCTAGATAATGTTTAACGCTCCGTACATAATTGCGAAAAGTACTTGGGAAATACTTCAAGTATAAAAAGTACTTAATACTTTAAATACTTGTGATACTTTGTACTTGAAGTATCTTTTGGTACTTTGCCCAGCTCTGGTAAAGATCGAGGGGGTACAACAGATGTTCGCCAAATAAGCGAGATATTGGTAATCACAAAAAAGAAGATTTTACTCTACTGTGATAAAATGTTTTTATTTTTATGGTTACCGTGCTGAATTATTTCGACGCGGTATCAAATTTCGATAATTCGTAATAAACGACAGCTTCACTTCTCCGTCGCTGCAGTAGAGCGCCAATCAGCTCCAGCGAGCGTTCAACGCCCGGTACATAACCGGGCAATTAAAAGTTTGCCCGTTGTCGCCGAGTCCGTTGCAGCGTATCGCGAAAATCCCCGTTGGCAAACGTATCAACTGCCCGTGTACGCTGTTCCGGCTATGTCTACCCCGCATGAAAAGTGGTAGTTGGCTCATTCCGCCGTGAAGCCGCCCGGTTGGCCCTCACTCGGATTTCTATCTCCACCGGATTTTCCTCGCTGCCGAACCAATTGATAACAGTCGTCAAATGGGAGAGACGATAAAAAAAAACGTAACAAGGCAAAAAAATACAATCGAGCCAATATTTCATGATAATAATAATTGCTTTTTTCGTTTATTATACACAGTAATATACATGATTAATGCTTTACAATAGAGACTGTTAATCGTGCCTGTACAATCGGACAGCGTACGGCCGGTTCGAAAGGTCAAATTCAATTTTGTGTTTTTTTTTCTTAAACTTTCATCCAATTCTACCGTCTCGTTTAGACTCACAATTTTTGTTTCTGTCGTCGAAGCATTCGGTTACCGCACGCTGCGAATCCGTCTTGGTTAATGATACGAATGATACGTTTCTTTTTCGATTCATAGTCCTCAGTTTCCATCGTTGTCTTCAGTGATCCTCCGGTCGGTTTGTCTCCGTCGTCGACGGATTTAAGCGAGGTAGTACGGGGAGTTGTAGGCCGTCGCGTAGTAAGGGTAGGCAGAGTACGCGGAGTAGGCGTAGGGGTAGCTGTAGGCCGCGCTGTAAGCAACGGGGGCTGTGTAAGCGCTGTAGGCGACCGGTGCTGTGTAAGCAGCCCCGACGAGAAGACCGCGCTTGTCACGGGCGGCTTCCGGTGCTGCGGCAGCTTCCGTCTTCACTGGCTCAATCGACTCGACCTCGACGGCCTTCGATTCGGCGAGGGCCACTGCGGCGAGGGCGAAGATGAGAACAGCCTGTTTTCAAACAAAAATCACAAACATTATAGAGATTAAACGATTTCAATTACTTCAAATAAAAAAAAAAAATTACGGTACGATTGTTTAAGTTATCGACGATCTGCTCGTAACCGCTGATCAAATAATTTGATTCACTTCGACGAAAAAAAATAATGACTATTCACTTATTTGATTTGTCGATCGACAGGCAAAAATGTATCAATCAAATCGATTCACTTAGACGAAAAAAAATAATGACTATTCACTTATTTGATTTGTCGATCTACAGGCAAACATTTATTAATCAAATCGATTCGCTTCGATGGAAAGAAAAATGATTTTTAAATTATTTGATTTATCGACATCCATGTAAAAATGTATTAATGTAATAATCCAATTGATTCACTTCGATGAAATAGAATAATGGTAATTCGATGATTGATCGACGATCAATTTTTTTGATATTAAGAAATTATACTCACTACGAAGCACTTCATGTTGATTGAGTTGATTTGGTTGACTCGAGTCTTGTCTTAGCACTGAGTTGCTTGGAGAGCGAGTGATGCTTTGACGTTGATTCCATCAAGCTTTTATACCGATTCCATGCATGGCATCCGACGACGGGGGGAAACCAGAGCTACGTGAGTTGATTGTCATAGTGACAAAAAAGAATCCATACCTCCGCACGTATACTCTATTGTGTCTTCTGGACGCGCCAGGCCGGACCGAGCTGGTCGGGCATACCGCGTATACGCACCACCTCCGAGAAGGTTGCACGCACGTCCTTTCGCGGACCGTCCTCATCGCAGCTTGCCGGGCTCGGTGCTCATCGCGTTACACGATCGAAGGTGTTATTACCTCGTCGAACACCCGAGCATCGGAATCGCTTATTGAGTAACGCGTCCTTGGACGGCCGCCAAATACAAACCGAAAGTGTTTTACAATCGATGCGCGACTCCTCAGCGAGACGCAACACGCACGTGCATCGAGCGAGCGTCAGTTCCATCATCGTTTATCCAAGAGATCTATTTTTATTATTATTATCATAATTTTTTTCTTTTTCTTTAGGTACTTGACGCATCCGGTGACATTTTTGGAATCAAGTCCGACCTACGTCATTCGCCTGTTACGAAAATAATTGCATCTATTTTTCCGCTGCTGTGCTCTTTGCTTTCATAGAAGTCGTCGAACCTCGCACTCTGACCTCCCGCTTGAGACACGCCCTGAATGCATAATTGCGACCGGTTATTGAGAGGGGGGAAAAATCAAAGTTCTTCACGCTTCGTTTCGTAATAATTAATCGGTCACCTCGTAGACCATCACGTACGCGCGTTCGTCTTCGGCCCGGCCTTGTGCCCGATGCCCCATGAGGGATTACACTGATTTCCGAAATTATTGGCTCCGCAGCGCCGTCCCATGATTTATTTATTTATCGGGAAAAAAAAATTTGATTTATTCGTCGATAAAAAAAATTGATTTATTTACTTGTCGGAAAAAAAATTTGATTTATTCATGTACCGGAACAAAATTTGATTTATTTATTTATCGGAAAACAAATTGATTTACCTATTTGTTGGAGGAATTTACTCACCGATTTATTTGGGCGAAGTGTTTTGCACTTCGCCACTGCACGATAAAGTTCGAGCGGTACTTCATTAAATTTTATTTTTAACACCCTTCCCTCCGGCAAAGCTCGAGAGCCTCGAGCCTGATAAAATAAGCCTTCCCATATGATGCATGGAGACTTCAGCATCAACAGCAATTTTGCGGGAAGAACGAGCTTCGCAGATATCGCGCCGGTTTAACTGCCTACAGAGCTTCTTCATCTTCTTTTTCTCCCTCTCCTCCTCGGATCATTAATCACACTCGTTCGTTCTCGTTTATCAGAGGCGAAAAGATGGAAATTCTTCGCGGTCGCTAAGGAGCCCGAGCTCGGGCGCCGGCGACGTTATTACACCGCCGCTTTCTTATCCGACGTCAGCAAGATTTTTCACCTCCTCACCTTATTCTTCATCGGGAAGCCAGAAAGCCTTTTCGCTATAGGAAATGAGAAAAAAAAAAACATTAAAAAAAAAATGAAAAATAAGAGAATTTTATTTGGCGTCGCGAGGATGGCAATATTCTTCCCGTCGGCGAAGCTCTACGCCGTGGAATACGAGGCGAGAGACGAGGGAAGGAAAGACGGTAAATGAACGAAGTACATACGTATATACGGAAACAGGGGGGGCCGAAAGAAATAAAGAAAGAGCGAGGAAGAGTAGCGAGGAGGGAACGAGGAGTCGTCCGTGGAGTGTGTAGAACCATTGTTTCGTCGTTCTTTAGAAACTCTCCACATTAGCGTCGTGAATTAGTACAATGGAGACGGCGCTTCCATGGGACCAGCTCGTGATGCTCTCAGTTCGTTAGTTACATATATATCGCACGAGTGTACCCGCTGCCGGGAAATAACAGTCGACCTTCCGTGTATGTGTCTAGCTGCAACTACCCTGCATCGTTCTCCATCTTCTTCTTCTTCCACTTCTTCTTCTTTATGCCGCACGGAGTATTCTCTTTTACTTTTACCTCTGGGCCTCCCTCTTCTCGTTCTCGGAGAGCCCGCAGGGGCTCGGACGTTTTGTCTCGGGATTCTGCACTGAGGAGCGACTCTTTCGAGACGAGCACGCCCGGACCATAGAAAGTAGCGAGAGCTTCCCTGGCCTTGCCCTCGCAGCGAGAAGCGACCCCTTCGAATTATTATTATCTTGTATCTCCCGAAGCTACACCTCGGTACACTTTTACCGAGTTTCCATTTGCCGGAGCCCTTCGCGGATCGGGTATCTTTCCGGGCCTATCTTCCTCGTGCGAGCCGCCTCGGAAGAAAACGTACGAGTCTGCGAGCTCTCTTCTTCTTCCTCCCTGCAGCCGGAAAAACTGCCGGGAAGTTGGGATAGCCGTTAAAGCAAGACTTAGGAGGAGTCTGAGTGTCCCCCGGGATAAGCAGAAATCCGAAGACCCTCCTGCGGGCGAGAGAGCGAGTAATGGAGAACGGGGCTTAGGTTCTGCTTCCTTGTGCTTTTCCGATCTTCCGCTCTCTCGAATGTGATACTCTAGCTGCGCGGCACTCGGTCGGACCGTGCGAGTAATGCATGCGCGCGGATCAAAGGAACTAGGGGGAAATGGTACAGGAACTCTGGAAGATTTCCACTTTTTTTAGCACAAAGCAAGATTCCAGAAAACCCCGAAACACTCTGAAAGATTAATTTTTTTGAAAATCATATTTAATTGAAATTTTTTTTAGGAAAGTTGAGTAAGAAATCGAAATCGTAACAATTTTAAATTCATGTCTCGATCACAGATCTACAAGACATCAGGGGGCTTTAAAAATCTAATAATAATAGACTTTTTCGTGACGGTATGGTTCACATTAACGTGTCATCAAGCAAATCATTCGCGAAAATCAGTTGCAATAGCGTATCGTTGATAAACGTGGAATCAAGCAATCATCGGATAGAATGTGGCTTTTCATGTGAAATCATCAGTATATTTCGGTTTGAATAAAATTATTATTAACTCTCAACAATCCATGCACACGGCCAGGCGCCGAGTACGGGAATTACGTTGACGCAGCATGAACGTCATATCCTCGATAAAAGCAAATTTGACACCGGTATTGCGGCAATATACACAATATTACCGTAATACCGGTATCAAATTTGGTTTTATCGAAATCATATTTAATTGAAATTTTTTGTAAGAAAGTTGAGTAAAAAATCGAAATCGTAACAATTTTAAATTCATGTCTCGATCACAGATTTACAGGAAATCAGGGGGATTTAAAAATCTAATAATAATAGACTCTTTCGTGACGGTATGGTCCACATTAACGTGACATCAATCGAATCATACGCGAAAATCAGTTGCAATAGCGTATCGTTGATAAACGCGGAATCAAGCAATCATCGGATAGAATGTGGCTTTTCATGTGGAATTATCAGTATATTTCGGTCTGAATAAAATTATTATTAACTCTCAACAATCCATGCACACGGCCAGGCGCCCAGTACGAAAATTACGTTGACGCAGCATGATCGTCATATCCTCGATAAAAGCAAATTTGATACCGGTATTACGCTAATATTGTGTGCCCGGAGTTCCGAACGAATTGTCCTCGTCGGGAATATTCGCGGGATGATTTTCATTTCGCACACAGTCGGAAAACGATCGTCGTACCTGCGCCACGGCCCGTCACAGAATCATGGACTAGGTGTGCACAGTGAAACGGAGGTGAGGATGAGGATGCTCCGGTCCGACCGGTAATCCGATCGACCAGCAGTTTGGTCGCGCCGGTGATTCGATTTGCGAACCCTCGGACGCCGCAAACTGCAGGGGTCGGGGACTGGAAGAGGGGAGGGGGGCGGAGGGGGAGGGGGGGGGGTCGTACGATCACGCGGCATTGGAAAATGTTCGGAATCCGCGAACGATAGAGACGGAGATATTGAGTTTAAACTCTGCGACCCGTCGGTCGAATCGGACGCCAAACCCCGAGCTGTGTTCTGTGCGGTTGTGAAATGATTGTCCGATTCAGGGGTGGCACAGGCTAACACAGGGGTCCGTTTCCGGGATCGCGCAGTAATATCGGTCAGACTGATTTAAAAACATCGAACAGAGATTTCAAAATAAGACTTGAGTTATCTTTTTGTATAAAGTAAAACCATATAATCAAATTTCATATTTTCGAAAAGAAGGTCAATAGGAGGGGTCTTATCAGCCCACTACGCATTGCTGTATTAAATTTCTAGTGAGGCCGTTTTATAGCGCAAAGCGCTAGCATCTGCTCGGTGTCCCAAAATTGGTATCCATCCAAGAGGTTTGGAAAAAATACAAGCTTCACATTTACATACAAGATAAGGTTTCCCCTCAAGGCGATCTGCCACACCGCTCTAGCTGCACCGATCGTAACGAGTCGTAATCTAGATATTCTCCGAGATAATCCACTACACGAGCTAACGCAAATTTACTTTCCCTTCGGGAATGATTTGCGAAGCGAAAGCTGATTTGCATTTGCCACCGGAGTCGATCGTCTCGAAGTGGATCCGCATCGTGACTTGTTACCATCGGAGCAGCTCCGTCGGTGTTTAGCAGAACCTTAAAGTCGTCGGTTCATGCGCATGCGCACCTTGCATCCGATGGAGAGTCTTTGGCCGCCGCAGGATCCTCCTCGCCGGTTTTCCCACCTCAGCTTTGGGTAACTTTTCCATTATCATATGCACGAGCGAGCCGCAGGACGACGGAAGGAGGCACGGAAGGAAGGTAGAAGTCGATGAAGCGTGTAAGGGCTAAGTACGGGCCTCTCCTTTGATCATTTCGCTGCGCTTCCCGCTATAGCCACGCGGATAGAACGCCAGGCGAATAATTTGCTGTAGGATTCGAAGACATCCCTTTCTAGTCTATTCGCTCGAGAGAAACTCACGAACCGCTGTTATTCGCTGAAGCTATAGCGTGCAATATACAACACACAGATACAGCCGCGACGTTCTCCCGTCGCCGAGGCCCCCGAAGCGATTTATCGTTTCCAACCGAACTCGAGCAACCAAACTCAATGAAAAACTTTTATAATCGAGACTTGAACCCTCCCACCTCGCCGTTCTCCCGGGCGCGAGGAAACTTCGCCGCGCTGCTATTTGCTTTGGGGTAGAAAATAACGGAGTTCGCGAAACTGGCTGGTAAATCTGTTCTAATCGAATTATTTAACGAGTAACGGTGCATAGAACGTTGTTGCGCGTAGCTGTACGTAGTTATCTCTAGTGGAATTTTGTAAATTGTCGGAATACGATTAATCCCTCTCCCGAGCGCGAGAAAATACCGCTCAGCTTGGAACCAAGTACACATGGAATGTATTGAAAACTATTGGGGAGGTGGGGCAAAATTAATACGGATAATTATTACGGATTCCATTTGTTTTTTTTTTTTTGTTTTTTTTTTTTAGCTTGTAAGAAAAATTTTACTTCGCAGCTCTGAGCTGATCCTGGCATTTATTTATTGGCTTCTCGTTTTGCCCCGGTCTGCACCGTACAGAGATTGTACCGAAGCGGCGAGACACGACAATGGGGGAAGAAGTAGAAGCGAAAGCTTATGCTCCGAGACGTGATGATCGCCCAAGTGAAAATTCGAGCGGGAGGCAGGCGAGTGAAATCGAGTGACGACACCGGGGCGTGTGCACGTTGTCGCGCCGCGGCTTGACAAGGGAAAGACGTCTCGGTGAAGTTAAGGGTCGCCGATAAGGGTTGGAAAACGAAGAACGGCAAGGAGAGATAGAAAAGAGTACGGGTCGAATAACTGAGACATGTGCACTGAGAAAAAAAAAGTGGATAGTACAGTTTGATCAATCTTGAAAAGCTATGCATCTTCATAGCAGTAATCCTCATTGAGACGGTACTTCATGGTATAAGTTGCGGAAAAATTTCCAAAATTCTCATATTCGTACTCACTGCAAAACTATAGAATTTTTTTCCTTAGCCGACTCGCATTATCCTCGCTTTCTCTGCGAGCCTTTGCCCCTTAAACGTGAAAGTCGAGGGTGTCTCGAAAAAAGACCCACGTTTCTCTCCCTCATCCAAAGGTGTGAAGAGCAGGTGCGATGATATTTTTCTATTTCTTTGATGCGCGAACAGCCTCTCGAGATCATCGTCAAAGAAGATAAAGCGGCTTCGCCGGAGTTCGACAACGAGACAGATAGAAAACCTTCCAGGAGCTCTGATAGCGAGAGATGGAAGCTTGGGGGAGCAAAGGGAAATGATAGAAACGAGAAAAGAGAAAAGAGAACAGCGGACCGCGGCGAGTGAGTGTCACGGTAAACAGAGTTTGAAATTGCAAAAGTTGCGGTGCTTGCGCCACATCCCATAGACCGCATTCCCTCTTCCCGTCACTGACAAACATACTCACACACACACGCACAAGTCCGCTTCCTCGCACACAGTGGGCTAGGCGTAGTCCCGGCAGCTCAGAGGACTTCTCTATGACTCCGAAAGCCAACCAGTTTTCCATCTCTTTGCGAACCGTGCCTTGAGCTTTCGAGCTTCGAGACCCCTTCTCGATCCTCCGGCGCAGAGCAGTCTCATGATAGAGATGAAACTCTTTCGCGGTTGTATATTCTTTCTCACCCCCATACTTTTCTTGTTCTCTTTGCTTGCCCATCTATACATCGTTTATACATTTATTATTTATAGTAGTGCAGAGCTCTGTGGCCCGTACGTATATGAATGTCCCTGCCTCATACGTTTCAATTTCGTTCGGGATATCGACTGCGGAGATTTATCCTGGCCGCGCACATACGTCGGTGGAGGAAATAGAATGCTATCCTCGAGCCGAATGGAAAGAAAGTTTACGGTTGAGGTAAGAGAGCCGCTTCCGCCACACGTTGCTATCGCGGACGCTCCTATCGTATTACGCGGGTACGCGGATTAGGTCGGTTGAAAAGGAAACTTTAAAAGCTTTGTCATAGCGTTGCTCATCGAGATTTTCACTATACCTACTCACTAGAAAACAGTTCTTATTAAAACTTGAACCTTCTGTGATTTTTTTTTTTTTTTTTTTTACGGAGGTATCGGTTTTTTTAATTCTCGTAAACTCAATTTTTTAACTTTCAATAATGTTCTTTTCCAAAACATTGTATTTATTCTATTATTTCTTACAGAGCGATAGCACACATGAAACCGGAGGAATTCGCGACAATATTTATTAAAACAGTTCTTATTAAAACGTAAACCTTCGGTAATTTTTTAACGGAGTAATCGGTTTTCAAATTCTCGCAATCTCAATTTTGTAAGTTTCAATAATGTTCTTTTCCAAAACATTGCATCTATTCTATTGTTTACTGAGCGATAGCATTGCCGCGAAACCGGATGAATTCGCGGCAATATTTAGTCCTCACAATTCAGGATGTTGATCGGTGACATAAAAGCTCCCGAAAGTGGGTCTCTCACCTTGAGGGGTGCGAGAAAAATCATTTTCGCGTTATAAAGTTGAATTCCTTGGGGGCTGTGCAAAGAGCCAATGTACCCGGGTTCTTTTGTGATCTCTTCAATCGTGAGGCGTTTCGGCTTCTAGACGAAACTCGAGACTATCGAGACTCCGTGGCATTTAGGGCTGGCTGGCTGGCTGGTGGTCTTGGCGCCAAGAAATACTCTCCGTCCCGACGCCGTCGCTCTCTCGCGGACCCTCCCTCGTTTTCCGCAGCATCCGCCTTCCTCGTCTGACTATGCCCGGTGAACGTGCGCGGAGAGAAAATGAGAAAGATGTTGGGACGGCGATGAGAAGAGACCGCGAGAAAGCGAGAGGTTGGGAAGAGCCGGGACAGAGAGACCCGCGGTAGGTTCTTCGTGGTCGTTGTCGCTTTCATTGAGGGGAAGAGAAGAGCGTCGCGGCGCCCGGCCGTCAAAGGTCGACACGCGGATATAAATACCCCCCCGGTGGCGCCGCACTCTCGTCCTCGTTCCGATCTCTCTCCCTCGCTTATAACTTTATTCCCTGTCCGTGATAAATTTTTCCTCGTTTTTCGTCTCACATTTGACCACCGATATGGAAATGGCTGGTCATTAAATTTAGGAGAGAGAAAATGGACCACGGGCAAAATGGATTGCTTCAACGAACGTTTTGCGGGACATTGAGGAAAGCCTCATCTCAAAAGGAGGAGAATACTATTTTGCCCCTGTTTTTCTTATATCGAAATCGTTTATAGTCAAGTAAAAACTAGATTGTTATGAAAATACTTCGGTGCCGGATCTTGAATTTGGAGCAATTTTGATCGATGTAGTGACTGCTCTTGGAAAGCACGTACAGACTATTTTCACATTACAGCACACAATTCTAACTGTACAGTCGCGAAATACGCAAAATACCTTTTCGTATCCGTCACGGACAAAACATTTTTTTTAAATAAAAAATAAAATAAAAAATAATGGGTGTTGCACATAGGTATTCGCCGAATGCTGACCCCTAGTAGAATTCACCCGCCAAGAGCGTTATTATATGCTACCTTCACGCAGCCTGTCGTTCATTCCAGTTTACGAGTCCCGTTAAATTTACGACTCTGATGGGATTACAACGAAACCCTCCGTGAAATGTACGATGAAACGCATTGTATGACGTAGACAGATGAAAAACAACAAAAAATCTTGTGTACAAATTTACACTCGGAATAATTTTAATTTTTTTTATTGACTTATTAAAAAAAAAATAATGTCGCTCGAATTAAAATCGGTGAATTTTACACTGTAGAGCGACGTATTTTTTTAGAATAAATGTCGTTCGAATCGAGATTGGTGAATTTTACACTTTAGAGTGATGAAATTCGTGGCCCACCGCTTGGAGCGTACCGGGTTACGAGGAGGGTAGTGGTTAAGAGTTATCGTGATTTTACTGTGGGCAATAATCGTTTTCGAGGCCCACGTCGAGCGACGAAGCGACGACGACGGTGCAGCAATACAGGCCGTGTTTCAGCATCGCTGCAACTCCAATCTCCGAGCGAAACGTCTGGCCGCCGACGTTCCGCACGCTGTTACAGT
Organism: Stenichneumon culpator; assembly: GCA_964017025.1. Classification (NCBI taxonomy): domain Eukaryota; kingdom Metazoa; phylum Arthropoda; class Insecta; order Hymenoptera; family Ichneumonidae; genus Stenichneumon; species Stenichneumon culpator. The sequence goes on along the minus strand of OZ024779.1, from coordinate 8,419,104 downwards.
TTCGCCTTGGCAGAGCGACGGCAGTTTTCCATTAGCTCGAGTGATATTCGAACAGCTTTGCTCGCCCAAACATGCACGTTTACACATACATGCGGCACATGCGTTTGCCCCTTTAGTTTCTCTCTGGCAGTGACGTGAAATAGAGAGTTGAATTTCAAGAATTTTGCCCCGCCGATAATTGTATTATTTTTTTTTTAAAATTCGACGATCATCGTAATAACCGAAGCAATGAAATTTCTTTCTGTTTCAGAAAATTCTCGAAAGCGACACTGACTCCGACGATTCTCGGTGAGTTTTGCTATTTTATTTTATTTTTCATCAATAAACGATGTTGGTTATCCGTGAAAGCTCCGAGCTTTCGGCACTCCGCCCGCTTTGTGGAACGCTTCGAATTTCAAGGCTTTGAAAAATTTGTTACGATCGAACGGTAAAAACTCGTTATTTACTACTCAATCCGGTTCGCACAGTGTTATGGCATTTTTTTTATTCACGCGTACAAAATTGAAAAGGTGGATTCTCGGAAGCATCATTTTTCGAAGCATCTCTGCTCTGAATGGAGGCTTCAGACTCGAAGGGTTAAAAAAAAAAGTGTATAAATATTCCAGAGGATTTCGTGGAGCGCTGAGGCCCGTCCCACTCATAATTTCCAACGTTCGTTGCTTCCTAACAGAAATATTCTAAAAAAATAAAAAAGAAGATAAATCCGTTCCCCGTTCAGAAAAGCACTACACGCCTCTTTGTTAATTAAAAGCATATTGCAGTACGCATTTCATTGCTGGATTCGCGGGGATGTAGAGTATGCGGGAAGGAATAGCGCAGATGGAGCATCAGTCAGGCGGGTCCGTTTTGCAAAGAGCTTTTGAATCGCGAAACTTCCTGTGTTTTTTTTTTTGCCCCGCCTTCTTTTTCATTCAAGCTGTTGAGCAGTGGGCTCTCGTCGAAAAAAGCCGTCATGCGGGCCAGTGCAAAGCTCCCTTTTCTCTCTCACAGCTGACCCAGAAATGTACAAAGGAAGAGGAAGCAGCAGCTCTTCTTTTTCTCTCGTCCAACGAGACGCGATAAGACGTTAACCAGCTGCAGCCCAATCTCCCAGCTCTCTTTGACTTTTGAGAGAGGTGCACTCTCGTCGACGAAAAAAAAGAGACTTGAAAAGGAAAAAAAACCCGTAGAGAATGAAATAGAAATATTAATGGATTGCCCTGCGGAGGAGCATTTTTTTTTTTCTTTCCTACTGGAGCATGTGAATTTTCATCGGTGAACCTCGCGAACTTTTTTCTTCCTCGTGCATCTTACGATTATTATTCCATGCTCTTCCCGAGAAGAGTTGCACATCCTTCCATTCCCATGGGCCGCACATACATTGCGAGATTCCGAGCACGACCTCGAACAGTTCATTAGCCACCGGCGGATCGGCTCTGCTCCTCCGTCGAAGCCGAAACTTTCCTGTATCCTTGATTTTTTTTTCTCCTCGGGCGCATCGCCGACGCAGCGAGCGCGCAGTTCACGCATTCCCGCACTTCTTTCCGTTTTTTCTTGTTTTGATTTTTTACCTCCTCTTCTTTCTTTGTTTGTCATGCCGTCCGCGCTCCGTCCATTCCCCCGAGGGATGATTCGAAGTGCACGGATGGGACCGGTGCGTTCCGTGCGCGGAATACAAATTTCTCGCTAAATTCAATTCTCCCCTCTCCCCACCCCGGACGGCGGATAAGAGCGGAGAGGAGATAGCCAGGAAGAGACATAATTGTTGGATCTAATGAGCACACACGGGGACGGACACGTATTTCGTTACGCCTCGATGGTCAAAGGAGAATTCGGATAACGGTTCCTGAGCGTATAGGGAATCAGCTTTACTCCGTGTATCAACAAATTCCGGTGGTCATTGATTTCCGATAGTTCGAAGCTGCTTGCTGCTACAGAAATACCATATATATATACATATATATATATATATATATATATATATATATATATATGTATATATCTGTACTGTCGATGCTCTCCATTCTTTCCTTCCTTCCCGCGTATAGAAATCGAACAGGACCGAAAGGAGTGGGCAGGGAGGGGGATAGAAAAGCTCGGTAAAAGATATTGTGTCGGGTAGTAAGACCGGAAGTTGAAGAGGAAAGTGAAGGAGTGGTTGGCGGGCAAAGGGGATGAAAAGATTTCCACTGGCCTACACAATGTGAAAAAGAAAGAAAAAAAAACGTCAACGTCGAGGAATCGTGAATTCAATGTCGTCGACGTCGATGAGTTGGACTTCCGCTCGTTTGTCGATGAACGGATAATACTATATTTATTTTATTACGCAAGAGATCTATCGTCGTCCATTGTGGATAAGAGCTGGGCAAGGTGGAAGCCCGCAGTCTGACTTTGTACTAAAAAAAATCATATGTACAGAATTTACCGGCTATTTTATTTCGAGTAGCATCGAAATGAAAAAAAAAAGTATGGAACTTCCAGTGAGAGAAACATTTTGGATTTAATCTTGGAATGCTTTTGGCGCGACCGCTGAGAGATCGCCGTGTCGATCCGTCAAGCTCTTGCGGTTGTCCTCGCGTAGGTGGAGATAACAATGCTCCACTGTGAAACTGTGACGAGTGTGCTCGGTCGGTAACCGAGCTAATTAATAGCCGTGTCTGGAGAGGACGAAACGAGAGACAGTGGTGGTCCGTGTTCTCGCCCGGTTTTCCACGCGCCCGTGAGTCTCTAGCTTGTCGTATACCTTCGAGAGCTCTAACGTCTCTGTAAGACGGGCCATGAAATTGTCGACGAACCCGCGTACAGCGCCACATCGTAAATGAAAAAAAAAAAAAAAATGCACCACGTCGACGAAAAGGAGAAGGCGGGTAGAGCATCTTGACGTGGAAATTTAACGCTCGACTTCCGAAGCTTCGCTCCTTGTCGTCTCGTGTCCTACGTGTTGCACCGAGAGCCTCTTGCGCTCTCTGCTAAACACACACACACACATACGCGTGCACACCCGGGAGAGAGCACTTCCACGTCTTCGTGCACGCCCCAAATAAAAATAAAATAAGGAGAAACTTTAAGCGTGTGGGCGAGAGCCGAGAGTCTAGAACGGCGCATGTATGTAGTGTGTACACACGGTGCGTGCATGGCAACGAGACGCGAGTCAAGAGCTTCAAAGGACAGAATGGATAGCCAGATAGTCAGGAGGGGACACACATTTCTCACTCACTCTCTGGACCAGACACGAGCCGTGAATTATTCATTGTCTGATTTAATCTGAATAATGAATTCTCACTTTCTGAGACACTGTAGCTTTGGTACGGAAGAGATGGAGAGAGGAACGGTAAGACTGGGCGCGATAGAGCAAAGATTCGACATAGAGATGTCCACGAGAATCTTAGCTCCAGGTGTTTGTGGTAAAATAGGTTTTTTTTTTTTTTTTTTTTTTTTTTTTAATCCAAGGTAAAAATTGTTTTACCGAAGATTCTTGTCGCTTCGTTTGTTTCTCATAGAGGCCGAAAATCTTCTGTATTCTCAATCAACTATTGTCATAGCATATCCCTTCGGATCTACGTGGAAATCCGTCGCGACCGAACAATCTCGCGCTCCTGAAGATTTCACGGAGATCGTAAATTCCCAAAGAGCCGTCGAGAGATGGAGGGGGTTAGTGGTATTTATCGATCGAACGATGCGGGGGATGTGTCGCGGTTCGACGAGCATCATCTCACCGTCTATCTTTCTTTATCGGACTCTTTCTCTCTCGCCATTCTGGACCGAAGGAGATTGAAGTGACTCGATTTATATGGTCTCCAGTTGTCGATACTTGGACCAGCTTCGCGACGAGTTACCGCCGAGAAACGTTCGACCTGTGTACGCTCCGACTCGTCCGATGTGCATGAGGGCGTAAAGTATACGGATCGTGTCGACCTATCTCGAAGTCACGATAAGAAATAAAATATATTTCTGTCGTCTTTAATGGCAATGTTTATCGTTCATAGCTCTCTCGTACGACCCACAGTGCGAGTGATCTGCGAGTCTTCGTGCGTCCTGCGTGAGTTCTTGAAATTTCTATACATTAAAAAAATAATTTCGTAAAATCGGAATACGAAGTTTCGTAAAAATATTTTTTAAAAATAATCGACAAAATCCTGTGTTCAGGTTTGAATATGCAAATTTTTCTTGTTCCTTCCCGTGTCACTAACAATTTAGGTTGTACACTGAGAGAAGGATCTAGTAAAAACTACTATATCACTTAAGAGATATTACCATAGCATATAGTAGTAGAGCGTTAGGGCGACACCTATGGTAGGAAGTACTGGATTTACAAGAATTTTTCTTAGATATTATGGTAAAAATTCTTGGAAATTCTGGGACTTTCTGCCATAGGTGGCGCCCTGGCGCCGTACTACTATGTCCTATGGTAATTTTTCTTAGATGATTGGTAATTTTTACTAGATCCTTCTGTCAGTGTACTTTTGTTTGTAAAACTAGAACCGAATGGAGCTATTGGAAAATTGACAAATAAACATTTTTGAACGTTTGTCGACAATGCGTTGGTCTAGAAAGTACAAACTTTTGTTTCAATGTGCATGAGCCTCGTCAGGATTGTCTAGTGGTCTCGTACTTCACTGTTGCGCAGACATTCATCCATCCTCTACTTATCTCCCTATTTTCGATGCGCCGCACGATAATATATGGATACCCGTGGCGAAATCCACCCGAGGCGCCTCTGTACCGGGATCTCCTCAATTTGCATGGACCGTTATCGCGAGACGGGGCCCTCTCGCCGCAGACCTCCGACACGTTTGAAGAAATAACGAAAAAGTCCCTCTAGAAAAACTTTTCCTATTCCCTCTTCGCACTCCCGTCGCGGATAGTTTCGCTCGCGTATTGCAATGGCCGTATAAGATGCATGCGTAAAAGACGAGACGGTACAACGCCGAGTCACGTACGCGGATGCACACTTCTTCTCTCAATCTAGCCATCCCTACGGAGTCTCGGGAGCTGATATTGCCGAGAGCTTGAGGGAGGGCTGCACCCCACGCGCTTTTCACCACCCTGAAGCGATACCTCGCCCGATTGCCTATATTGATAGCTCGCGGAGAGCGGTGCGGTCCCCTCCGCGCTGCACCCTGCACGCTATCCTCGACATGGCGAAACGTACCGGCAGCAACGGCATCAGGCAAAAAGCAAGCCCGCACAATTTTTCGCAGTTGGCGCGTGCCTGGGGCGCGGAATCGCAGCTGTGCTGCGGCCGCTGTTCCGCGCTTCGAAAAATATTGTATGAACCATATCGGCCACTCTCGCCCACTTCCTATCGCTTTATATACCTATTTTTCCCTACACAGTCGTCCGTAGTGCGCGCGCTGTATTGCATTGTATTACTACTTTTTCCTCTTTTGTAACCTCTTCTTTATTCGCTTCTCTCATTTCATTCTTATTCTTTTACGTCTCGACGGGATGGAGATCGATCGGCTCGCGAATGACTCGGGGAAAATCTTTGCTCTCACCGAAGAAACATTCTTCACAAGTATTTCCTTAATTTTCTTGGGTGAAAGACGAGCACTACGGAACTCGTTAAACTTTGCATCGTTTTTCACAGCCTGGATAGTTAAACTTGGAGTTTCATTTCTTTTTTAATCTTTTTTTCTTTTATTCTCGGGATCTTCGACTCTAAAGCCTGTCCTTCGTCTGTGTCGAGTCTGAATTGTTTTGCATCGCTTATGTTGCTTGTTTATACTCTGCTTCACCTCGCACTTTTTCGGCAGAGGAATTAGGAATGCGAAGCGTAAAAATTTTATTTTTATTGCTTGTTTTATTTTATTTTATTTTATTTTATTTCCAACAATGAGAAACAGAAAAAATTGGGGTACAGTTTTTCCTAAGTTTGAGTCGACGCTAGCTTTGCCCGATGTTAACGGCGCTATCATTAGGAAGGGACGGGGGGGGGGGACGTTTATATCCTCGGGCGAAAGGTTTTCGCCAGAGATAGGGGATGCTATGGAGGCACGAAGGAAGCTCCCTCGTGAGTTATGAGACACGAGGAGCGAGGGAGTCTTCATTCTGTGAGGAAAGATCGCAGGAGGATGCCTACTTATTTGCATTCTCATTTGTACGTCTAGTCCGGGAGCTCGTCGAGCGGCGGTAGTTTGATGAGGAGAGCTTTCTATGATTTATGAAGAGTCCCGGTCGTTGTCGTTCTGGCGAAACGATGCAGGACTTAAGGAATGTCTCTTCGGGCAAAAACAAATAATTCCAGAACCAAAAAAGAAATCGATCAAAAAGTCGAAATTCTGCCAGTTCACCAATACAAGTGTCATTCTTATTTTACAGTAAATAGATGAAAATTACGGGTTGGAAGATGACCGTTAAGAGGGGCTACAACGTTAGTTCCAAATTAATGTAATGCATGTAGTAGTGTGCATAATTTAAATTTTATTTATTTTTGCCCCTGAAAAAAAATTCCTAAACAAAAACGAAAATCGATCAATGAATCAATATATTGCCACTTCATCGATGAAAATATGATTCTGTTTTTTTTTGCGATAAATAGTTGGAAGGTGACTGTGAAAAAGCGCTACAGCCTTGACTTCAAATTAATGTAATTCATATAGAAGCGCGTATAATTTAAATTTCATTTATTTTTCCTCCTGTTAGAAAAATCATTCATGAAAAAACCTAAAACTTCATTCAAAGAGTCAATATACTGCCACTCCATTGACACAAAAATGATTCTGTTTTTTTACAATAAATAGCTACAAATTACGGGTCGGAAGGTGACCGTTAAAACGGGATACAGCGTTAACTTCAAATGAATATAATTCATATAGAAGCGCGCATAATCTAAATTTCATTTATTTTTGCTGCTGTTGAAAAAAGCATACTATCAGCACGATCCATCGCAAAGGCGAGCTCGCAGTAAAGATTAGTTCGCGTTAACCGGCCAACGCAAACTGTAAGTTATCGCGTGAGGCGCCCATCTCCGTGGGATATGCAGAAAGATTCATGAACGCGCTTTGGAAACTACCGTAGAAGAGCTCGCAATAATTCACCTCGAAGTGTTAGGGTCCACACTGTCGCATAATTATTCGCCCGACGATGAAAATAGGCTAATGAAGCGACTGGAGATCGGATTATTCGAATCCCACCGATTAATTATTCCTAATTCTCCGGCCCCAGAGAAGCTTTCGCACTGCGCAGTGTAATAAAACAGCTCGTGAGTTGAGCACTTCGCTTTGCCGGGCGTTCTAAATTTCAGTCAAATTATACATTCGCGTATTCCACCGGGGCATTATAATTTTTTTAATCTTCCTCCTCCATACGTTTAATTTTTTCGTTTCTTCGTTACCTTCTAGCCAACGAGTGGCGAGTGTGTCGACCTCGCACGAAATACGAAAAATATAATTTTCGTACGCGTTTCATTTTCCTTTAAAATAAAATTTAAATAAAAAAGGAACCAGCGATGCACAAGGTGAAATGCCCTTAACGACCTCGGACGAGATGCAACGGAAGCAAAGAACGCTGTTAGAGCTCGTATAACGTAATGGCGATCTCGTATTTCGCGACGATGGCACATTATCTTTCCCCAGCGGTGGTTAACGCTCATGGCGACTCGCTTTATAATACCACCGATAATTCATTCTAAATCCAGCAAATGTGAAGCGTCCGCTTCACATCCCGTCGAGAGGACCGACGCTGCTCGGTCTCTCTATAAACCATTCTGAGAAACGATTCGTCGGTAAATCTTCAAGTCGCGAAAGATAGCAAAACTGCGTAACTCGAAACCACGGGAAATATCGCCGGAGTAGAAAAAAATCGCGTAAATTTGATGTTTTATCTATTTATTTGTTTGATTCTCTTGGCGACATTTCAAGTGTACACTATGACTATGACGAGAGCAATCTTCTCATTGGCCGTGGTGTTAATCCTCTAATTCTTCGGTGACTTTTCTCTGGACCCTCTTGCGAAAGGGACGAGATGTATTCCGGACCGCTGCATACATAATCGATTGCGCCACGCTCGACAACGAGATGAAGGAGTCTCTGAAACTGGCCAAACTTCCTGGTCCTTTGATCCCCGGTGTCAGAAATACATCGCGGCACTTGACCACGTCGAGATAATCGCTTGGCCGGAGGATCTCGCACATTCAACGCCTCCCGGTTAATAATTTTCTCTAACTGCTTCGCGACCCCGCCCCCGGGCGTTACGATAAATTTTACCAAAGAATCTACTTCCGTCAAGTCTCGAGGACGCTAAGACAAAAAACGTTTTGAGAGAGATTATATGTATTCAGGAAAAACAACGAATTCATTCGAAATAATCAGGAAATCTTATTTTCATGAGCCTTTTATGAGCTTTTTTTATTGGTTAAACAATTCTTTTTTTTTTTATCAAGTCGTTGAAAGCTTCTCGGCATTATTACCGATGTTCTCGACATTTTTCATGTTTTTAACCTTAATAAAGTTGAATTTTCCGGATTGTCGTTATTCGGTGCTGAAATTCTGATCGAATCAAACTTTTGGCTGGGCCAAAACACTTCCACTTCACGAGACCCCTCAATGAACCCATAACATCTGATTTATAGTAGTCACCTTACGCGACGCGAGGTCTCCCCGAAAGCTCGGAAGCCATTAGATCCGCAACGGTGAATAATCGGTCCCAAACTTGCCATCGATATAGCGCACGGTCCTCTTTCCTGACTACTTCAGTTACAGGCCATTAAATCGTTAAAAAAAAGGAAGTAATTTCGGTCATCACGAGCCGTCTCGCTGCCCGAGCTCGGAGTTTTATCGCAGCCTTATGTTTCCGTCGAATGATTTGTCGCCCGGCACCTGCGCCTCATAGACGTCTCGTGGCCGATTCGATGGCAGGGACGAGCCTCGGTGAACATCTCACGACTCTTCCGATGCAGTCTCGGAACGATTCAAGGCTAGAGACGACCTGCTGAGGGTCCGCATTCGCCGTTTCGCTTCCGCGACCATTTGTCCAGTAATGAAGATGATCTACAGCTTTTTGGATTCGTAGCCGCAGACGGTCCGCGACGAGATATTAATAATAATTGCGCATCGAGCGAACCCGTTGCATCCTCCAAGCCCGACGTCCTGCACTACCTCTGCTATCGCCATCCGCAATTTGTAAGCAAAATGTTTTCATCGCTAACAAACCGCTCGCGCCGCCTGGGGAGAGTCAAAGCCTCGGTGGATTTATGTGGCGAGACACGTTATTCGAAGACCGGCTGAGAGTCCCGCCCGACTTCGTGCACGAGACGTTATATTATTCTCATCCAAAATTAGGACTCCACCCGCCGCTCCCGGTTTCAAACATACTTCACATACTCACGCGCTCTTCCAACGCCACTGGCGGTCTCGTCTCTTCCCAATTTTTTTTTTTTCTGTCCCCTCGATGCTATCGAATGAGCCCGAGCGACAGAAACGAAGGTTAAGAGTCGATAATAAAAACTGTAATCAAGTTCCTTCGCGGGTGATGGCATGTGCGATAAAATTATGCCTCATCGAAAGCGGATACCATGTCAGCTTTAGATGGGACCTTTTTCACCGTAATATGCCAGTACCTGAAAGAGTTGATTACAGTTTTTGCTACTGACCGGGCAAGGTTTGGCCTAGCAGGGAAGAGTTGCACTCAGTCTCAAGGAGGTTGGTGTGTTTCAGTTAAATGATTGCTAAGTTTTTACTTCCTCATCACATATGAACTGCGTATGAAGAAAAAAGGATTACAATTTGAAAAACGTATAATTTATGTACAATAGGACCTCGATTTTGGTCACAGCGGTGGGACCGGCTCCGCATCACACTTAACAAAATCAAGGCTGCGCATGCCCCGCCCATACTAACTGTCGAGCATGGCCCATAGCTTGCTGCGCCGATCGATATTCGCTTCGTGGTGGGGTCTGTTGAGGAAACCGAAGACGCAAAAATCGAGGTCGTAGTGTATATTATAAAGTATTGCAAAAAACTTTTTTTTTTATTTAGCACTCATGTGACTGGTCTGCAATGTTCCGGTCTGAAATCAGCGAAATTTGTCTCAACAACTCCCAGCAGTCGATCGTTCCCGCGCATTTCAATTCATGCTCTGAATTCTCAAAAGGCGCTAATAAAATGCCGGGAATTCTGAGTACAAGCGACGACCCAATTTTCCCGCACGATGATGAACTTCCGTCGGCAGAATTTATCGATAAAGTGGATAAATTATCACGTGGCGCATTAAGGAAAATCGCGGTCGTGCGAGGTATTAAGCGCCTTGCTGCCGTCGTCACTCCGAGATAGATATGTCCACAGGGATCGCTCGCATTTCTCTCCGGAGAAATGAGAACGTCGGGCGTCGGCCTGTGTGCCGAAGCAAACTCAGCAAGTTCGCCCCGAGAACGCTGATATCCTCATCGGTTTATCTCCCGATCTTCCGTCTCTCGTGGTTCTTTTGTAGAAAAGGCACCGAATTCTCTCTCGCGTGGGTTCCTCTATTGTCACCGGTACGTGACACCCTTAATTCTCTTATCCTACGAATACTTCGATGGCCACGAGTCCTCGTTCATTATTCTCTCGTACTGCTGTTTTACCATCGGAGCTCCTTACAATTTATCCGATCCGATACTTGACTTTTATTTATTTTTTAATTTTTTTTTTTAGTTCACTTCGCTATCTTTTTCTGATCGATGTTCGGAGCGACAAGTTGCACCCTTTCGAGGTTCGGATTTCGCGATCCATAAATCTTGCCGAGCTCAACCGCTCGCCCGATCTGCGCGATCGGGCTTCGATAAGGAAGAGTAATTAGCGAAGCTAAAAAAAAAAATCGTTACTGAAATTCGCAACGGGAGATAGGGGGCTTGGTCGGTGTAGAGGAAAATCCTACAGCCCCGAGTCCTCTCTTCCGCTATCGAGAACCATCCCTCGGTGTATTGTACTCCCGGTGCTGCCGCTGCCGATGTACTTTACGACAGACAGGCGATACGAAATTCTCTCCATCAGCATCGCCCGAGAGCTGCTCGTGAATCTTCTCGGGCTTAACAATATCCCCTCGTTCACCCCTTCGATACTCTCGGCTATCACGTGATTCGACTTTCCTCTTGTCGGTGGGGGAGGGTAAGAGATTTATTGTAAGGAAATAATAAATAATAAATAATAAATAATAAATAATAAATAATAAATAATAAATAATAAATAATAAATAATAAATAATAAATAATAAATAATAAATAATAAATAATAAATAATAAATAATAAATAATAAATAATAAATAATAAATAATAAATAATAAATAATAAATAAATTCAGGAGTGAACAGAAGGTTGGATCTATGATCAAAATAGTGTGGAATCGTTGAGCGTAGTCACGCGAGTCGGGGTTGCACGCGAGAGACCTGGAAAACAGACGAGAAATTATTATCATCGGCCAGTCGGGACGCAGCACTTTACAAACAACTGAGCTTCGCAGATATATTGTAGCATTTCGGTTCATTAATTTTACGAGAATATTGGACGATGATCTCTGCCGAAGCGTTATTCACGTTTTAATGAAATATGCAACCCGTCGGAGGCTGCAAGGGATGACTCTCCGAAGGGCTTCTCTATATTACTCCCTCGCAATCACCGTAACGGCGCATTCATCGGTACAGAGATCCATCCATACAGACGATATACATCAGTGGAAAAGGCATTACGAAAATTGGTTGACGAATGAAAGGATTTCACTACGAATCTCGTGCACTCGTGTCGAAGTCATTCTATCATTCCATTAACTATAAATTCTACCCATACAGCGATAAATAAAGAAACAAAATCGTTGGTTATTTCACTTTACTTCACTCATTAATCATTAATCCACCATTTATTTCATGTTCATTTTACATTTTTTTGTTTCTTGAAAATACAGTTCGGTGATAAAAAAACTGCTACAATTAACAAGAAAAAGATTGTGGACCTTTGTGAAAAAAAATGTTTATCAAATGTACAAACCACTTTTACTGTGCGAAGGCTCGAAAACACGTCTTGTGGAGTCGGATAAACAATAACTCAAAGCAGAAATAAGAGTGCCCAAAGAGAAGAGAAAAACCGCTGTTTATCCGCCTATGATAATAAATTTCCGTCGAAAGCTTATCCATGCCGTAATACTGTAGCGACACGCGAAAAATTTTCAATGCCCTCGCTTCTTCAATCATGAAAATTAAACTCGTACCAGCCGAATCAAATTACTGTGCCCCGGAGGGAGAATCGTTGTTGCGGAGCTCCCTCTCGATTCTTCGCGTATTGAATTCCGATAATACAAAACGCTAGTGTCGCTGCAGCTACTATGGAGCTGTCGAAGTGGCCGTAGGGAGAACATAGCCTGTAGGTGGTTTTGCGGCGGAAGGACAAGGGATGCACCGTATTCCAGCTTCAGTTCTCTTTTCATCCGCCTTTCCTCGGATGTTCGTCGACGGCGTTGCGGTTTCACCGCTCTCTATCTCCCAGTCTCGTTCGTTTTGCTGATGCATTAAGAGCGCAGGTGGTAACAACACCGCTCTCTTGCACTTTCCCCTTTAGGTCGTTTTTTGTTCCTTCATTATTTTATTTTTTATTTTTGCCAACAAACATAACCGAGCTCTCTTCCCCGACTCTTTGTCACTTGCTCCGTCACCGTGAAGCGGCACGAAGAACAAAAAATTGTTCGTACAAGATTTTCGTTACCGCAACGAATTTAGTTTTCTAGTATCAGGATAACAGAATGAGCTTGTTACCACAGCAAAATTTTTCGTTTGGAGCGATTTGCAACCGCAACAAAACACCCTTTGTTACTGTAACAAAAAAATTTGACTGAGTGACGCGCGTATATGCGCTGACAACTACGATGAGCTCGAGCCGCTCGACGCGCAAAATGAAAACAAAGAAACGCGAGGAAACAATTCCTTTGTATTCGGGTGAAAATAAAAATGGAGTGGAATTGCGAACTCTTAAAATTTGTATATGGATGTATAAACTGCGAAAGGTAATACCTTTCGGAGTTTAATATGTACATCTATAGACAGCAAATTTCAAGAATTCGTAATTGCAAATACAGACATTATTTTCGATATAATAAAATGATAAAATACAAACGCGGTGAGTTAATTTTCAATTAAATGTATGTACCTATCTATAACTATCCTATTACCAGTCATTACTCCGCCGTCAAATAACAGCAGGCGTCGTTTTTCCTCATCGCAAACTAAATCGTCGCGTTTTGTCGTGATAGCAAAACCAATTGCTTCTACGTAGTAATTTTTTTTGTCGCTTTTACTGATCGTTTCGCTGCGGGAACGAGGTCATTGTCAGCAAAACTCATTTTGTTACAGCAGCTAAGCCATTTTTCTCCATGCGGAAGGTTCAGACAGTGTCGATCATTGTGCATCGGCTTCCGATCGCAGACGACGCCGCGCGGGAATTGTCCGAGGTAAGAGCCTGCGAGCCCACCCGTCGAGATACTTTGCGTTTTCGCCGCCGAGAGAAGGAAAAACAAACGCGCAGAAAGGAGCCGGAAGGATTGAAGACGGCCGAAAGAAAGCGGGCCAAGGGAAAAGCCTTTCCATCCACTCGTCGGGTGGAGAAAGAAAGCGCCGGCAACGCGCCCCGTTATAGGAGTCGCACGGGGATTCTGCCCGCTTCTCTTGGAGCATTCCGATCGGAGCCCAGTTCGAATTTGCATTTCAAATTAAAGGGAATCGAGTCCGGAGTCCAGGTGCATTCGACTCTTCTTCCTCTTCGCCTTCCGCTTCTTATTTTGCCTCTTTTGCTTCCGCGACTTTTTCTTTCTTCCTCATTTACCACTAACTATTCCCCTCCTCTTATGCCTCCCTTGCTTTTATCGTCGCTATATATATTCTTTCGGCATGTACGACGCAACTGTTTTATAGATTCTATTTTCCCTCCATCTCCGGTCCTCCGGCTCGCGCGGGCTCAAAACCCTTTAAGTTTCCACGGGCTCTCCTTGGTTTATTTATCCTCCACTCTCAGGCGTATACTTTTATCCTCCTCGAATGTTTCACCCGGGAATCGAGTGGAGAAAAAAACCGAGGCAAGACGACGCTGTCTCGTCGTCGTAGAGCGCGATATTCATTGCTCCTCCACGCTGCCGGATCCTTCGTCTATTCGTTTTTTTTTTTTCTTTGTATTTCACCAGTTGCGGCTCCCGGAAGTCAAGGGTGAGATTGCAGATAAAAAAGCGGCAGTATTCTCCTTATGCGCGCCCTGGCGTGCGTACTATAGCACACATCCGTTTTATACCGGGAGAGAATACACGAGAGGATGCACGACTGTAAGCCGATGAGGGAAGAGCGGAGGGTCGATATAAGCCCGGGACCTCCCGAGGAAGATTCGATGTGCGCGATGCTCGCTGAGGAAAAGCCTCGCCGTTGCGGAGCCGAGGCGAACGGGAAACGGGAGAGGAGAGTTGGGAAAAGGAGACCGAACCGGGGGATCCCCCGGCCGTTTATCCGTCCGCTCTCGACCCGACTCCGAATAATCTCTCTCAAAGGCTCCCAAAGGGTCGCGAATGAGAAAGCTCCGACTCCTCGTGGCATCGCATCCTATCTTACTCCAGCGCACGGTGTATCCAATCTCTAACTTTCCTCGTCCTTTTCTCTTCGCCTCCCGTCGGCTCTCTCTTACGCTTCTTACCTTCGTTCGTTTCCTGTACCCAGCCGGTTCTTTTATTTTTATCGACCATTCGATATCTACGGGTGGAGGGTAAGCCGTGTGCTTTATCCCTGCACGCCAAACGATAAGGTACTCTCACTGGATGCGGCTACTCCTATCGCCCGAAGAGTCATCCAAACATTGTCCGACCTGGCGTAGGAGGCAACCGCTTCAACCTTTCGACAAAAAGGTCCGAGAATTTCGTGTCTGATTCGTTCGGGGAGTAACCACTTCTACTTGCACTATTGCCATTCAGGCTGGCGGGCAAGTATCCGGGAAAAAATGATGATAATTGTATTCTTGAGGAAATGCTTCACAAGTATGGCCCGTCTTTCGAGGGTTCTCCAATATAACATCCGAGCTCCTCCATAAATGGATGATTTAGCTCGATCTTGATCTCCTCGACCTCGTCAATCTTCTTTCATCTCGGGGCTTCTCTCGGACCAACAATTTTCGCAAAATGCGGAAGCTTTGGTGGAT
Organism: Stenichneumon culpator; assembly: GCA_964017025.1. NCBI lineage: Eukaryota > Metazoa > Arthropoda > Insecta > Hymenoptera > Ichneumonidae > Stenichneumon > Stenichneumon culpator. The sequence continues at coordinate 8,403,994 of OZ024779.1, read as the reverse complement.
CTTAGGTTAAGCTTCGGTGTATCGAACGCTTAGTACATAAAAATAAGGAGCTAATGTGACACTGCCGAGAAGTCGTGTCTAATTCGTTCGGGGAATATCCACTTGTACTTGCAGTTTTTCCTTTCACGCTGGCGGGCTAGTGTGTATGGAAAAAGAAATTGAATTCTTGGGGCGATGCTTTACAAGTTTGGCCCATGTTTCGAGGGTTCTCTAATGTAATATTCGACCTCCTCCATGATAACTCCACGATTTAGCTTAATCTTGATCTCCTCGAGGTCGTTAATCTTTCTCCATCTCGCAGCTTCTTTGATACAAACAATTTTGACAAAGTGTTGAAGCTTAGGTAGATCTTACTTATGGATCTGCGTTAAGCTTCGATGTACCGAACGCCTAGTACATAAAAAGGAACCAATGTGACGACGACGTGATCACTGCCGAGAACTCGTGTCTGATTCATTCGGTGAATATCCACCTATTTTTGCAGTTTTACCTTTCACGCCGGCGGGCAAGTGTATCCGGAGAAAAAATATTAATTGTATTCTTGGAGCAATGCTTTACAGGTTTGGCTCATCTTTCGAGGGGTTTCCGATGTAACGTTCGACCTCCCCGTAAATGGATGACTACTCGATCTTGATCTAGTCGAACTCGTTAATCCGACAACTCCGACAAACAATTTTTGCACAATGTAGAAGCTTTCGTAGATCTTACGTATAGATCTGCGTTAAGCTTTGATGTACCGAACGCTTAGCACATAAAAAAAAGGAACTAATGTGACGACGACGTGACCACAGCCGAGAACTCGCGTCTGACCGGTCACTGGCATTTCCCCTTGGCTCGATGCTGCGGCGCACATCGCGTGCCGCCATCGACGCACTTTGAGAGCAGCTTACACGCCAGCGATAATCCGTGAATCGATCGTGACCCGTGTTCCCATTAACGCATACCCTTCACTTTATACTTTCAAGAGACGGAAAAGTCGGCGCTATCGAGATGCCGATTCGAAAAACACAGTCACGCAAACCGATCGTTATATTTATGCACGAATGACTGTACGTTCGTTAACACACACAATCATACACACACATGCACGGGGGAGATATTTGACATTACTGATTATCTGACATTCCGGTCAGGATACTGACTTCCACCTGCGACTCGCGTGCGGTCACGTCGATCGACCTGAACATGAACCCAAAATTCTGTATACAGAGAAGAGCGGGGTAAAATGAAACACCGGGGCAAAACCCATTTTTTTTTTAGCAATTTTTCGCGGTACATAAAAGAAAGCCTTGTCTCCCTCTGTGAGCTTTCGTTTGATCCCTCTTGATCCATACAGCTCTTTCAGTTATTCATATCTATAATACGAATCGTGTAATATTTTATTCCTTTCGTTTTTACTTTTACGATTTTCCATATACATACCGCGGAATATATTTCTTCCGCGCTGTTTTCCCTTTCTCCGAAAGGTTCGATGTTATGCGTTCGGGATAGGGGAAGAAACTGCATGGAGAAAAAACACTCGGTTATATCAGTGCGATAGCGAAGAGGCCATAGCGCATATCGCGTAGATAAAAGAAATTTGCATTTTAATAGCGTCGTCCTACGACGTGGAGAATTTTGAGCGAGTATTCCATGTGCATCCCTCTTCCCCCCCCCCCCTCCTTCCCTCCCCCTCGAGCATCCTCGGTTATCCGAGAGTTCCTCACCCATACAGCACACACCTCCCACAGGAAAACACCGCGGCTCTCGTCCAGATAACTCTTCATAACGATTCTCCGATATATCTAGAACTTCATTTTTTTTCCTTCACTCAACGTGGCCGTAGTCTCGTTGTTCCTATATATAGAATAGATATATATACATATATATCTATAGGATATAACCATATTTGCATGGAATATATTTCAATCTCTGCGTTATCGGCAGTTGTACGTGATTGTGGAACAAATTAAAATTTCTTTCCTCCCTCACAATTCCATTTCTTTGCATTGATTCATCAAACCAGCACGTCGATATTATAAACATGTGAATGTACCCAGGTGATATTTAACATCAGAAAATTATGTCATATGGGAAAACGTCCCTTCTGGTTTCACAATCGCGGTTTTTGACCGGAAGGTACGTGATAGAGGAAAACGTCATCTCCGCTTTCGCTCTGGTTACATACGCTGACCGGAGAAGGACCGATATGGCGTTCTGACTTCCGGCAGCCAGTGTGGAGCCAGCGATGTGCTGTTGTTCCAGTTACGGCAGAATCCCCCACCTCTATATAAGAGAGCGAATATTTTTACCAATTTTTTGCTGCCCATAAAAAAAGTTTTATCCCAAATGGAGAATATCGGTCCGATTTGCCCCGCTCTCCCCTATATATATATATATATATAGTTATACGGTGGAACCCCGATTAACCGGGGTCGGATTAACCGGCAAGCGGATTAACCCTGCGTCTTCGGAGGTTTTTTTTATGCGCGGAGCAAACCAAAGTCACTAAGTACTTCCACGAAAAATATTGGCTTACTTACTATTCATAAAAAAAATATCCAAGGCCTTACATTCTAGTTTACACTATTTAACAATTAAGTGCAAGTTGTGCAAGTTGTGCCAAATGTTATTGTGACTAGTCAAAATAAAGTTGCATCATTAGCCATTATTGATTTATATACTTTCGCCGTCTAGTTCGCATTAACCGGGATTTCGATTATCCGCGGACTCTTTGGTTCCGAGCATCCTGGTAATCGGAGTTCTACTGTACACATGAAGGTATATAAATTATAAAAATTGTATGGTGACACGCAGGCTGCGCGCTAATAGAGACAATGCATAAGGGTGGAGAATCGGGGGAGTGCGTGGAAGAGAGAAAAATTCTCGCGCCCCGTTGCGCATTGGTCGTGGCGTTGGAATGTTTTTTTCTTTTTTTTTCTGCTACCGCACAGCATCGCGCATCAGCCCGGAGTCTCTCACTTGTTCCATAAGAGCTGCCGCTATGAGAATGAATATTTTATCCGTTCGTCGCTCGCGAGCATCGCCGGGAACCTTTACGACCCTCCCGGCTACATCTCTCAGCTCACTCCGCAGCCCTCCGCTTTAACCGGAGCTTCCGCTGCTGCGGGCCGCTGTGTACGCAGACGCTGTGCTCTCTCGCTGATGGCCTCTTGTACACAACGAGGAGACGCTACTTCATCGCGATTTTTGTAGCCAATTTTCTCTGCATCGTGTAAAATAAAATTGTAAAAAAAAATCATAAATAAATAATGAACAAATCATCTTCGCATAAGCGATTGAACAGAAACTGTATAATTAACGGTACGTCAGAATTTCGTGAATGCCTCGTTAAATTTCGCCACCAATAAATAAACGTAACCGCGTAAACGGTGTAAGTCAAACGAAGTCTTTCCGGAGGAATTACCGATGTCTTTCCGCGGGATTATTAATTATATCGTGACTGATCCACGTCGAGGATAATTAACTTTCGCTACAGCGGCGCACGCCGAGGTAAATCTTCGTCGTTCGTTCGGCGTACAAGCAGAAGGCGAAATCGTAAGGCCTTCGGGGGGCCTCCTCGTCAAAGAGACCATTGAAATACCCGGTACACATATAGATACATCGAGATGGAGCAGGAGAGCTCCGGGAGCGAGCGCGCGTTTCCGCCGCGCTGCAAAGCGGAGCGACGTTTCCGCGTCGAGCTTCGCATCCCTCCGTTAAATTTACATCCCGTTATTGCATCCCATGACCGATATATATTATGCCCGTTGCTGTATGCCAGAGGTACCCGAAACCGGCGAGACACCGTTCGAGCTCGAGAATCACAGACGGATGCGATAATTAAGGGGTGAGTTACGAGCCAGGCTTAAGATCCGCGCTTTCTGTCTCTTACCTTATATACTTATATATACACTATATACATATATTTGTCTGTCTCGTCTGCCTCGCCGTCTTAACATCCGCTCGGTAAAAGAGAACGACACTAACGACCTGAACTCGAGACGGTCGGGATAAGCCTTTTTCAAAATTATTAATAGAAATTTCTCACGTAAATGATTAGCAGCGATATGTGACGATACACAGCGGAAAAAAAGAGGTTGGACCAAAAGTTGCGATGACATAAGTTTAAAGCTGTTATTTGGTTGGTAAAACTAAAGCATTGTTTTGTTAAACGATTATTCACTTCAGTCGATTCAAAATATGTTGAAACAAACATTTTTGTTGTATCACCCGAATAACGCCTTTGAACGTATGTCGACTTGGCTCGACGTGGTTAATACAAGCATTTCTTTTTCTCCCCAAATTCTCGAATCGCCAAGTCTACTATTTTTTTTGTTTTCGCAAAATTAATACTACTTGATGCGGATCCTGGATCTATATGTTGATTTCGTCCACGAGATAACTCGAAGAATTCGAGTCTGTTAAAATACAAATGAATTTATATTTAGCTCAAAACTGGAAACTCGATGTTCGAGCTGCGAACCTCTCTGAGAATCGACGTTGCCTGTGTGCGCTTGAAAATTGGTTAAAAGTAATGTCCCGGAATTTCCGAGGAATACGCTTAGTGGTACAAAGACCCGTGGGAATTGCGCCCGAATCCAGCGTCATAATGGCCTGTCTTGTTTCGCCACTTCCGCTCTGCGAGCCCGGAATCCCTCATTCCTGTAAATTCTCGTGCTACCGCGCCATTTCACCGCCGAGCGAGAGAATCAAGTGCTCATCCACCGTGCGGCCAAAACTCTCAGGTTTCCCGCAACAAAACGCGCCGACGAGAGATCAGCCGAGGGAAACTACCCTGAATCGCGGACGCGCAACGCTCTCCGATATGTACATAGAGAATTTCCACCATTCCGTTCTCTCCGACGTCTGTTGATACGAGCAAACCGAAATACCACTGGAATTAGATCTCCTCCGGGGTAGTTAGCAGTCAGAGGTACTTTAAGTCACTATAATTCATTCCGCAAATTCGGTTTGTTCGAATCAAACTTCTGGCTCCATAGTTCATCGGCTCTGAGCGTAAAATCCCTTTCTCTCGTCTCTCTTGGTCCACACTCGGCTCGTTTCTCTTGGGTTCCACACGCCTCGGCTAATTAACCGGCGCCACTTTAGAGGATAATTACTGGCTGGAGTTCCTCCGAGCTGCAGCGTCAACTTCGCTCTCGTTCGCCTGCGGGCAACGTGGATTCGCGGTGGCTCTGTCGAGCTCCGGCAATGGAGTATCCATCTTCGGCTCGAACTTCCATCCTGGCATCGGATATACCCGGAATATCAAGAAACACGGAGGGTCAAAAGTTTCTTGTGACCTCGTGAGAAGTTCCCCAATGAGGATGCAACTTTGTGGAACGACGAACAGACTTTCCGGCAAAGTGTTCCAACGCCGCTCGTTGCGGTATCGCTGGAGGATCATCCCGTTGAGGGTTTAGTTGATAGTTGGATCTTCCGCTGTTACGGGGGTGTTCGTTATAAATGAAAATCCAATCGGGCGAGGGCTCTGCCTCTTGTCGTGAGGTGGACTCGTGTTGCATCGGCAACAGGAACTCGAGCGGAGGCATCCGACACACAGAGGAGATCCTCTACGCGGCGCTTGGATCCACTCTCTGCACAAACATAATACATGCATGGTACGGAGAACGCTAACGTGCCAGCACGGTGGCGAATGCCACTGGTGCGAGGGGACATATAGAGAGACAGTTTACCCAATCGATGTTTGCGACCGAAGTCATTTCCTGGTCAAACAGCGGGCCATCCGGATGACCAGCGCACCCGCACACACTGCTCTCTCTCCGACAAGCATCGGGAGTAACGCAAGTTACAGCCGAAACCGGCCAAGCCCTTCGGGCTTCTGCAAAGAGGACAAGGGAACCGGGGTCGAACGATCGGGACAAACTCGTGGATATACAGGTATAGAGGAAAGAGTTGGAAGCAACCCGAACAAGAGAATTCCGAGTAATAGAAATGAAAGGAAGCGCACAGGGAGTGAGAGATGGCCGTAGGAAGCGTGAGAGACAAAAGAAAAAAAGATGAAGAAGAGCGAGCCAACGGGTCTTCTACGGGCGGGACACACGAGCTTAAAAGGTTTTCTCGTAAAGAAAACAGCCCAGAGCAACGCGAGGCTTCGGCTTTCAAGCTGCGGAAATGACGAGGCTATCTACTTTTTTTTTGTCCTTTCTACTTTCTCCTACTTTTTTGTTTCGCCGAAAGTAGCGGGACGCTGTCGCTTTGCGATATCGGAGGTAGGAACGAAATTTGTGAATATGGCGTCTTCCGGTTTAGCGTGGAAAAGGTGTGGAGATACGGGAGTCCATCTTCGTAACTTTCATCCGGTGTGTTGGGGAGACGGAGGAAGGAACGTGTTTTCCCAGGCCGAAGGAGCGAGATCGACGTGTCGGAAATTTGTGCGAGGCGGTTAAATCTCTTCGGGTCACGAAAGCTTCGGTACGTCGCTCGTAGATGTGCGGAAGCACGTATCGGAAAAATTTTCGACGTTCACACCCACCGTGAGACGTGTGATGGGTGCAGGATAGTAAAATCGTGCTGGACAGAGGGATAAATCGCACGGGAAAAGGGACGATGAAATCTATCCGGGTCCACTTACCTACCTGCCTACACACACCCGTCCTTTTCCTACTTCTTCTTCTTCTTCGTCGTGGATTTACGATCCATACCGTAAGCTCACTGCTCCTCATATATTATCGAGGAGCAGCATTGCCCGCTCTCCTCTGCCTGCACGTGGATGCAGATGGCAGTCGATCGTATAACGCATCGCAGGGCTCGGAATTTATGTGCGCTTCCTCTCAAAGCCGCCAATAGGTACTCGGCGCTCACTATTGTGTGCAACCCTTTTCCGTATACCTATAGATCTCGCTCTCTCGCGATCCAGCTTTCGAGATAGGCCAAGCGGTATTAAAAGATTCTCCGCTTTTATCATCTGTTCTCCATTCATCGGTCCTTTATTCCGTCAAACGTAATGGCAATTTTTAAAAAATGAATTTTCCACAAAGGCTTTATCGGGTAATTAAAAGTAACGAACGCACGTAAAAAATGGTAAAGTGTAGAATGAAAGCGAAGAGGTACGAGGAAATTAAGGTAGCCCTTGCGATGCATGGTAGTCAACTGACGGACTATCTCGAAAACTTCGTAAATCGTCAAGTAATTTTTTTTATTCACATTCGATAAATCGCAGTGGTAAAAAAGCAGTCGTCGATATTTAACAATACAAAACAACATCAATTGTATGTACTGAGAATAAAGAATGGTTAGATTAAGCAAATGCGCGGTGACATACATACGTTCAAAGGTGTATTTGGTTGGTGTAACAAAAATGTCTGTTTCAATCGAAAATTTTTGAATAAATTGAAGCAAATAATCGTTTAAGAAAACAATGCTTTATTTAAACCAAACAAATAACAGCTTTGAACGTATGTCACCGTTACTTTTGGTTAAACCAACCAATTTTTTTTTTTTTCAGTATAGAAAATAGCAAATTATAAAGGTTGATTAACTTGGGTTTAACAAGTAACGGCGCTGTTTTCAGAATAATTACTTCAATTGAGTTATAATCACTCTCGAAATGTGTAGTATTGGTATTTAAAAAATTTTATATTGAATTGTGAATTTCTAAGAAATCCATAGCACCCTTCATACCGTGCAAAAATTCAGTGTACACACTTTAATTTTTGTTCCAAAGTGTTACTTTGGTTAGGTTTTCATAAGAGCCCATGCACAAAACCTTATATTTGGTATTAATTTTTTCGACAAATTATTTGGCAACCAATCCTGAAACTTCATAATCACATTGAAAACGACTTTAACTACAATGTTACAAAATTTGAACCCCCATAGTTCACGATGGGAGATTCCTAAGGACTACCTTAATTCATTTCATCGGCGAGAGATTGCCTTTGGTTTTCCGATCAGAAAACTGGTGATGCCTCGATTGTACCGATTCCAAAAAAAAAAATCACAATTTTTTTGTTCCTCGTTAATATTTTGTCTGCAACGGAACTCGGAGAATCGCGAAGAGTCGTGGTACTGCGGGTAACGATTAATCGTGCGCGGAAATTGTAACTAATGGCAGGACCAGCGGAGACCGGATAAGGACCCGAGAGACGAGAGCTTTCGGGGTTTTCCAGAGGGCGAGCGTGAGCGGACAGATATAGGAACCCTCACGTATCTATGCCCTCGCGACACCCCCTCACCTTCGCGTTTCGTCGCGCTCGTTAGCCGTCCCGGTTGTCCAAAACTTTCTACACTGTATGCGGAAGGCACACCGGATTACGATGGCGGGCACGCGGAACCTAGGCACTCGGTCCGGAAATGGTGAAATTATTGCGCCAATTTCCACGATTATAATTCCCCGTTGGCGACGGGATCTTCGGCACGTGGCCAAATCGCAATAATCTCTCACTAACTCGTGGATCTTTCTCTCGCCTTCCGCAGCATCTCCTTCCTAAGCTTTTCGCGGATTATCACATCAATCGAATGTTTCCTCGGGGAAACGTGATGCGAGAAAGATAGTGATTCGAGATTTTTTTTCTTTTACCCCGTTCGGTCGGATTTCTAATTTCTAATTTACAATTTATAAATTAGTTATAAATACGTGTAAATACGTGAATTTTGTCAAGTGAGAATGCACACCGGTGCGAGGGGGAAGAGGGACGGGGTTACGAGAGCAGCAGTTTGCGGGCGACGGAGGCTGCGCGAGACGGTAGTTTCTCTCTGTACCGACGTCAACGCCAGGATTGTACCGTACCGTCGAGCGTAAATCATTCTCGGGAAGCTGTAACTGTCGTCACGTGAAAGCGAAGCGTCTGCCGCGATGTCATGAGTGGAACCTAGGATACGTACTGCTACTCGGATGTACGCTTGAGTCTTCCGACGGTGCTATAGATCAATTTGAATATCGTCCACGCGGATATAACGTCCGGGTATAATGCTCGTAGCGTAAACATCGGTTTACGTTCGCTACATTCATGAGCGAATCTCGATTGACGATGTATCTATCAAAACCCACGTAAACAACGAAGAAACGAAGGTCGATGCTGTTTTGAAAATGGTAACGGTAACGGGATCTCGCGTGCCTTCCCAGATAAGGTCTGGCCTGGCTAGCAGTTACGTCATCAGCTGTGGCCCAAGACTGACCAGATTCGCGCCCGTGCTGGGATGTAACCGTCAGCCAGACCTACCCCACCTCGGTAAGAAGGGCTTCCGACAAGGTACGACCTTTTTTTACCACTGTATTATGCAACATGAGGATCCGACTTTTCAAGATTCTCCGATAGAACTTCTCTGATTTGGATAAATTAGCCTGAAATCTTTACGACGTTCGCGAGTAACTCAATGACTATTCTTAGCGACATTTTCTGGCTGCCAGATATGTCTCCCCACCACACCGCTATAAACTCATTTTATCGCCCGGGAATCTCTGACCATTTCATTGAGAGAAACATCGCGCCCCTTCCGTCTTTTCTGGCTCTTTCCCTAGCTAGCCGAGTCTTCGGCATTAGCCCCGAGATTTTGCCAGGAACGAGGAACGACCCGTACGCGAATGAGGAACGCGGACGCATATAACGCTTGTACGCTCGAGGATATACCGCACCACCTAGTACACCGCGATTCTACGTGCTACGACCGGCTAATTGCACTTAGCCCGTAATCTATTAGACCGTTGTGTGCGCGCGTGCCGAGAGAGCAACCGGCGAAAGAGGAGAGCGAGAGCGAGAGAGTCTCGCGTCACGTCGAGGTACTGCACCAGCCTCTTAATCGCACGTCGTAATTAAGGGGACGGGTGGATTGCGTGCTTCTCTGCTTCTATATGCTCTTCGAGCTCATACCACGCACTCTCCTTCTTCCTCCCCTTCCTCCTCCTCGACGGTCTCGCACGATCAGTATTTCGGGAAGATGTTATTTGTAACGCTCGGCCGCACGAGGATCTCCCGGTATTTCCTACGCGACCGCAACATCCGTTTATTTTTTCCATTTTTTTTTTCAGACAGCAGGGAGAAGAAATAATTAACATCTGATAAAGAAGCCTCGGAGCTCGCTCAGTGATCCATTCATTAATTCCGTTCCATTCAATAAGCAACTATTCGCCGTTCCTTAACGCACGGAGACACGGACAGACAGACGGACGGAAACGGCGAACATGATTTTTTTTTTAAATTATTTTTTGCATTTTAGGACATGTAAAACATGTCGTTCGTTCGGATTACGATACTTTCTTACACACCAAATCCGTGTTGAGACAGTAAAAATCTATTGAAACTTTCATATTTCCAAAAAAATGGGATAAGCTACGGTTCGGTCTTGGCAATGTAAGGCTATTATTAGGCCTTAAGAGTATTATTATCATCAAGAGACACATAGCGTCTCGACGCCAAAAGTTTAAAAAAGATATGCTTATTAGACCTGAGTATAGTATATTAATATATTAGCTGAACATCTTTGCTATAAAACCCGAAGATTGTGAGGGTTACATATTATATTTTTTCAAACTTTTCGTCGCGCTAGATACCTAGGGTTTTCAAGATTAAATCGTGCAGCAAATATATGGCCGTTTGAAAATACCAAAAAAAATCATTAATTTTGGCAACGCACTGAGAATGAATGACATAGTAAAAGCAACAATACTGACTTTTTACCATAAAAAATAGTTCCCAGGCGGAACGTTTACATTTTATCGTTACGACAGTGACAAAAAATCATGGTTGGAACTATAATTATAATTTAACCAATTAAATATATACTATCAGAACCTGCCTATATAGACTTTCCCCCTGGGAACTATTCGTAAATAAAAAACACTATCCTTTTTCTCAGTGCATTCTCTAAAAATATTCCCTATAAAAATTGGAGTATCGTCGTTTCGGGGGCATGTCTGATGTACTTTTTCCTGCTGATCATAAATCTGCCACTTATTTTACTCCTAGCTTATATATTAGTTAGGTTATATCTCATTATAAATTATATATAACTATTATACTATAATACATAAATATCATTATTATTATACTTATACCTTAAGTAAGCAAAATAAGGTTCACCTGCGCCTAGTTTTCACGGGCCAATGACTGTGCGATACCCAAGCCAGGGGGGAGAGTCGCGGGTTACGAGGGGAAAACGTGCGTACAGCATAACGGAGTGAGAAATCGAATAGCGAGCAGCGGTGAAACAATTAGGAAATACGCTAACGTCGACGGGGGGTAACAAAGGGGGGGGGGCGATGAGAAGGGGTTGAGGAACCGGCGTTTTGAGTAATGAGAAGATCTCCGCGGAGTCGGCGGACTGTCGAGTGGATTTGGCCCCTCCAACCCCCTCCAGCGTTTCCCGACTCGGTGCATTTATTTTCGGCCAATTAGCGGCATTCCCGAGACGCGAGCCGCCGCTGTTACCGCTGTCCGGAGTATCTCTCCCTCTCCCGACTCCCTGGACTATGGTTGCATAACTGAGGCGGAGAATTGAAACAGGAGAAACGAGAGACGAGAAGCCCGAATCGCAGAGAGAGCGAGTGCATAGTTTAGCCGGGCTAAGGCACGCGACACCCTTAGCCACTCATCTCGGCGACGCATATCTCGCGGCTTTTGCAGACCTCTCGGTGAGGCTCCCTTTGTAAATTCTAGCCAACGAAAACGACATCATTGCGACGCCGTGCACGTTTAATATTACAGCTGGAGGAAGAATCCCACCTCTCGCTCATTTGCGCCTCACGCCGAGAATTTCACTCTCCCGACACTAAGAAAATACATCGGGACATGCCCGAATTAAGGGAAAGAGAAATTTCTCACTCGGCTTTTAGCTTCCCGCTCTCGTGCAGAGGATAAAAAAAATTTACGATAATATTATCGTCGGCTAAGGGGATACGGGATGAATTCCGTCTGAGAGAACGAGTCTGCGAATTTTGACTCAAGCCAACTATGGACTCTCATCTCATTTTTCCTTTCCTTATTTTTCTTCTTTTTTGCTTTTCGCTCACTTCCTCTCAGACGGCGGAATGACATAGCGAGTTTTATAAATAGAGCCGAAGAGAGGAGAGAGAGAGAGAGGCGCGTCTGTGCAATCTCGAGCTCCGTGTTCGCTAAAGCGTCTTCGAGAGAGACTCCGATCCCTCCGCTCGCTGACTGTAAGTGAGAGATCGTAACGGTAAGAGCGAGACGTCCGTGACATTTTTGAAATTCGCGAAATGCCACACGCAGTCTCTGCGACGTCTCAGAGTTATACCGAGACGTCGAGGAGGAGAAGAAGAAGAAGAAGAAGAAGAAGAAGAAGAAGAAGTATAAAGGAGGAATATAAGGAGGAACCGGCTGCTCGCCGGTCAGACTTTTCGCTCCGCAAAATTCACGAAGCTCCTCTCTCACGTCCGCCAGATGTTTCACGGCAGTCTAACTCAGCAGATTTTTTTTGCCCGTTCTCTCTTGCATATCCTTTTTCTGAATCTAGAGTCTCTTCGCAGTTTTTTTTTTTTTCCTCGTCGTCTCTTGCGAACCACACGTCGAAGGGTCGCATTGCCGGGCTTCTTATCCTTCCGCCACATGGTCTGTCCTGTTCGTACCTTTTCTAGGGAAGAGAGCGGAGAGTAAATGGTACCGGGGAAAATGGACCATTTTTACCGATTTCTCCCGGGGCGTTAAAAAGAAGTAAGTTCTTGAATTAAATTAGGAGAACCGGGGAGGTTCGTTGTCTCGAAAAGATCGAATTTTCTTCACGTATATATGAGTAGTATAATCTTTTAGAAACACGATGCCGTCAAGTATAGTATGAAACTGGCAAAATGATGGACGGGTGAGCCAAAAATGTATCGCGCTGCATGACCGGATGCGCGTCAGCGCGTTAGTTTTCTCGAAACTACACATTTTAGTAGTTTCACCACAATATCTCGAAAGCCACTTTATATACCGTCTTGATCTCTATTTGGATTGGAGGTAGAGAATATCATATTCTCTGAATCTGAGAATAGATGTAAACTTATTACATTAATTTTTTATATCAACATGTAACACAATTTTTCATGCTTTTTTTTAGTTTTATCAGCTCACCATTGTGTGCATTTTTTATAATTTCTTTTTAGATTCATTCGATAAAGGGTGTAGTGGGAACAAGTTTTGTCTTATAGTTACTAAAACTATTTTCTGATGATAAGTGAAAAGTGCTTGTTTATTACAAACAGCAATAACAAGATTATTATAAATAATGTCAGCAATTATCTATCGATTTTAATCTATCGTTCTACTTAATAATGTTGACATTCATGCGTACCATGCAAAAAACTGTTTACATTTCCTTGTAGTCTTGTTATACACAATCTAAAGTGGCTGAATTTTCAGTCGGCCAAAGCTCTCTGTTCCCCTTACGAACTCTTGTCTTTACAAGTGTTCGTTTTGCCCCGCAGTACCCAACTCCATCGGATACAGTAGGAAGCCTCTTAGCCACGATCCGCCCGCTCAGTTTTATTTAACTTTGGGCAGTACTTGAACCGTATGGCACGCTACGAACTTCCGTTTCAGATTCGATATATTTTAACCGACTAGAAAATCATCCCCCGTGGCTGACTGAGCTTGCTTTGCTCTACGCCCTGTGAGACACCTGTCGAGGACTTTCAACAAATTGCCACTCTCTTCCGAGCTCGCCTGACGACGTGCTGCCGCTGCTGCTGCTTCTTCTTCCTCTGGCTGTTACAACTGCGAGAGCTACAGCATCGTCCGTTCTCGGTTGCGTCGAGCCCGGCTCGTGAGTTAACGTTGACGAATCGTCACGATTTGCGAAACTCGTTGCACTCACGAGGCACACGAGTTCCCGAGACCGGCTGGCCCCGTTGACGAATTGTCGAGAATTCGTATCGGTCACCGTCCGTGGATCGTCGTAACGCAACTCCCGATCCCGTCCCGTTCCCCCCCTGTTGCGAGTTCGCGAATTCGTCGACGTTCCCGGAGAGGCATTGCACTACTTTGCGACGAATTAATAATCGGCTAGCACCGCGATAGTATAAGTGCACCGTGTACCTCGTCCGCTAATTGGCGAGGCGTACGACCGCGGATGTTTCTTGATTGGTTGCTTCACACATCCAGCGCGGTTGTTGCTGTGGTCGCTGCTCGGTTCATCCGTTGGCGGTAACAGTGCGACAGACTCATTAACTAAATTTTGAGGATCGAAAGAAAATTGTAGCGGAGAGAACATTGTACATTCAACAAACATTTCTTGGCCGAGAAATTCCAGACATTTTTTTTTTCTTGATAATCTTACAATTTTTTGATGTTTTATTTATTTTGTGGTCGAAACGGATCCGTTTTGCTTCCTCCCCCCAATATAAATACACAATATACAAATGTTGCAAACATAAATATTGATAGAATCTTGCTAGCCTTTTTTCTCTGAGTATATTTATATAATAATTGTTAATGATGATTCTAATATTGCAACCGATGGGAAACTGAATTTATCATCGCCGCGCATGGCGTTGATGACCTGCTGTTTTATCCATACGCCAGTTTGACTCGCTAAAATTCGTGTAATAATTAGCGAGTCATTAGGGGCGAAATGTCTTGCCTCTGCCATGTCCGCGTGTGCTTTACCGGACGAGGACATTGATAAGTGGCCAAGTCTCTTGCACGCTCGGAGTGACTACCGGATAATTTCGTTGAGTACTATTATGTGACGAGTGTCTCGTTGCGTATAGTCCGATACGACGTTTAAACGCCAATTAACGAGATGATTTATTCACCAGCTGTTCGGTCTTTCACTCTCGCACATCACATCCCCATCGTGGTGTTGTTTGCGCGTCATAGTCGTTTTCTAAACAGCAAAAAAATCATTGTATTTCCAGATAATATCGTGACAACAACTTTGTCGGGTTGGGTTATTTTTCATAGAAAAACAATAAAGCTTCCTCTATGAAAAGGCAAAGGTAATTTTTTCAGTCCCGTCCGTCTGTGTGAATTTTTCCATTCGACACAACATAATAACTTTGTGAAAAAATTTCGAAAAATTTGCGGCGTGTTTTTCACATATAAAGTGTAGTTTTGGTATTGAATTTTAAATTGTTTTGCCTTAAATGTGAAAAAAAAATTTCTTCGAGATGATCTCTTCAAGTCCTCTATAAACAACTTACAAAGTTTGAATGAAAAAAAAAGATCGAAGAGTTTTTCTTGATTGGATAAATCTATGATTTATTCTTCGAGTTGATCTCTTCAGGTCCCCTATAAACAACTTACAAAGTTTGAATAAAAAAAAAGGTCGAAGAGTTTTTCTTGACGGATAAATCTATGGAGGTACGCCTTATTCTTGATTGCGCCTCTTTTTTACATCCCCGTTTCCCGAGCTGTAAGCTTCGGAGCCCCCGCACTGATAAGTTGGCAAGTTTTTTCCATTTGCCACTGGCAATTTAAACTTCTGAACTTTTGATCTTCGTTTTATCTTCGTTCTCGAAACACAGAGTTTCCGATAGTACACGAATTTATCCACGGACTTATTTACTTCCCGTTCACAATTCCAACGGACAAGAAAAGTTCGTTAACAAAAAGTTCAATTCCGAGGCGTCGGTCGAAGTCGTGAAACGCGACTTTTGCCGTTCGAATTCCGCGCGAGCCAATGATCGTTTAAAACCATAATTATGTCGCGCGACACCGGACAGTCGTTGGCTGGCGTGGGAAAACCACAGAGAGCAGCTTTGGCGTCGAGAGCTTCTGCACTTACCGAGAGATACTCGGTCCAGTGACCTGACCTTCCATCGTTCACTCCGACGGACACTTTGACCACCCAACGTCAAGTAAACTCCTCGGGGCTCAAGAAGCAAATTCGATTCACCATCAAATTCCAAAGTGCCGCGGAGAATTCGCGAAAGTGGGCATACTCTTGACCGGGAAGCTAATAGTTGTAGTAAAGATTGAACCAAAATCAGAACGCTATAAACTACAGACGAGGGGCAAAATGGGCTACGCCAAATATTTTCAAAAAATTAATTTCGGTTTAAATTCGGCGTGTTTATATTGTAATAACCGAGAAAATAAATAATGCGCGTATTTGGTTGTGTGGCGGATATTACTAATTACATTCACAGTTAAATATCTCTAGCACAAACTGTTAAACGTTTTCTCTCTTGGAAAGTCACGTCAAGATTTGCGTTATCTCGTCAACCTATAATCTGTACCTTTGTCCTTTGTCATAGCGAGTTATGCCATTCATCTATGTAATATCGTGTGATTTAGTCAATCTGCATTTCCATATTCGTGACAATATGATTATTATATTAAACCTAAAAATTGCTGTACATATCCAAAGACATATTTGCATATTAATAAATTAAATCATATAAACAAATATTTCAAAATATAACCGAATATAACCAAGATATAAAATATATCCGCGAAAATATCTTTCACATATCACACATACTTTTGCGATATACACAGCAAAAAAGAATTGTAAATTTCGTGCACCGAACTGAAAGTTTTTATGCAAAAACTGGTACATTAATTTCAATGTACAACTGTTGGGAAAAATTAATACACTTCTTCCTAATTTATTAAAAATGAAGTATTTATATTTCAAAGTATTTCCAATGTTTTTAATACACCGAACATTAACTTTTTATCACAATTGTACAAGAAATTTAATATACCAGTGTTTGCATAAAAAGTCCGATTCATTAAATTTCATACGAATTTATTTAACAGTGTATACACCATGTACTTTTTTCCGTGTGGTTAGAGCAAAAGCAATAAAGAGAATAAGATTGACTGTAAGAAGACCAGAGGTCGGTAAGATGATAAAAAAAGAGAGAACAAAAATGTTCTCGGAGAGGGAGATATATTTTTCAAGAGTGAGATCCCGTTCTCCGCGTCACTTTGCCGCATCCTCGATGGAAGATTAAAACTTATCGGATCCTCGCATCCCTCCTTTGCGCTACTCCAATCTCTATCGCCCCCGTTTCATCATCGTGCCCTCTTTCACGAGCCATTTCTACGTTACATTTCTTGCAGAAACTTCGTAAAGTAAAGCTCCCCGAGATTTTCCGAAGCCTGGCCTTTCGGGGATCGTTAGGAACGGGGGAGTACAAACAGTCCCGATTCTCAAGAAAGCAGCAGCAGCAGTAGAAGCAGGAGCTTCCGGTTAAACTCCATTCGCTCAAGGGGTGTAGAGATATAAGACCTCGAAGGGGGTCGTTCAAGAAAAATAAGAGAGTGATTGCGATTGTTCTTGGTTGCGTTGTAGAGGTGTGTGGGGCAAAATGGAACACCGACTTAAGACGATCCAGTGTCATCGATTTGAGAAAAAAATTTCTTTTCATGTCCCGAGAGAAATGGCAAAAATGGACCGTTTAACCCTGCGGTTCCCACTCTTTTTGCCCCACTCTTCCCCTACATGTCGCATCCCACGTAAGTCGGCATACCAAATAATATTGGAATCGAGGCGCGTATAATTATTGCCACCATCCGAGAGCAATTTCATTTAGGGCAATATCGAATACCTCTCAATCTCGCAGTCACCACGGGAACTGATATTTGCTTTACTCAGCCCGATTTTGGAGACTATCGGCGTTATGGTAAGAGACCCCATTTTACCCCAGTCTCACCGATTGTCCCAGTTCATTTTTCCGGATATTTTTGGTACCCATTTTGCACCAGTCTACGCCGGTCTCACCGGAATACTTTATTTTTAATAATTTACTTTAAGTTCAATGAAGAAGTGTATTCATTTTTTATCACAGTTGTACATTAAATTTAATGTACCAGTTTTTGCATAAAAACTCCCAGCCCAGTACTTATATTTACAATTTTTTTTTTCTGTGTATATCACAAAAGTATGTGTGTGTCATGTGAAAGATATTTTCGCGGATATATTTTATATTTTGTTTATATTTGGTTATATTTTGGAATATTTGTTTATATTACTTCATTTATTAATATGCAAATATGTCTTTGGATGTGTACAACAATTTTTAGGTTTAATGTAATAATCATATTGTAGCGAATATTGTAACGACTCATCCGAACTGTCTTCATTTCTCGGCGTCCCGTTTTGCCCCGGTCTCTTTCTGTAGCTGAAAGTTAAAGTCCACGTTACGTTCTAAACTGCACAGAATCAACTCCGAAGCAATTAGTCGAAAAATATACTTCGTCCAGTTTGAAAGCCCGAACGAACGAGTGAATCGTGAGGAACCGAAGAGCACGAGTCAGATATTCGACGGCAAGTGGGAGAAAAGTGGCGGGGAGAAGTGTAAGGCGGAAGCGTGGCAAACAGTTTGCAATTACTCGAGAGACAGAGCGAGAGAGCAAAGCTAATTGCCAGATCAAAGGCTCTCCACGAGCTTTCCTCGACTTTCTCGATGTCCTCAAAGCCTAGGGTTCGTGCTTCTTGCCTGAGAGAGTTTCGAAGCTCTCTCCTTCCCTATACGTTTGTTACAAACCGCGCGTATCGGCGATACAAACGTTAGCGCTTTAATCGCGATATCGTAGCCTTTGGTACAATTTACTTTAGTAGTTTGTTTTAACGCGTTTATTCATTCAGATCCCTTCTCTTTGCAGTTGCAGATTCGCCACTGTTACAGTACAATTGGAGGAGTGAATTCAACTACCGACAAAAATGGCAAACAGCTTATGGTAAGCATTTCTCATTATATATGTATAAGGGGATGAAGGAGAAATGGCTCACTTTGCGGGGTAAAATGAATCGTTATAAAATCAAATTTCGATGGCCCTCACGCAATAAATATTGGACTTCTTAGAGTCAGTATAGCGTATCTCTATGTAAGTGACAACCCTTGATTTTTTATGTCAGTGTGTTGTTACGTCCAGCGTAACGCTTAAATTTACTGCATTATTTACGGGCACTGCCCTTTTATACAGTGAGAAAAAAAATTGTTGCATTAACTAAATTCGCGGTCACATACGTTCAAAGCTGTTATTTGGTTGGTACAACTAAATCATTCTTTTGTTGAACGATTATTCGCTACAGTCGATTCAAAATATTTCGATTCAAACTAAATTTGTTATTGTACCAACTACATAACGCCTTTGAACATGGGTGAATGCACTTTGGTTAATCCAACAATTTTTTTTTTCTCAGTGTATATTTATAAGTAGTATTGCAGTCATAATAATGAGGAATATGTTTTGAAAACTTCATATAAAATTAACACTTCCACGTACAATGGTATAGAAAAATATAACGAAAAATAGAGAAATTTGATAGTTTTCTAAGATTTTGTGACTTCAAGCCTTGCGTAGGATCCTCTCCGCTGTTGCCTTTTTAAAGATCACCAGCGATCCGTTGAACCCTAAATTCTCAAGGATATTTGCTTGCTCGCGTCATTCCCGATACGACCGACCCTGTCCCGAATTCTGATCGAACTTGAGGAGTAGGAAAATTTCTCACACTTCGGAAGACTCTTGCGGATGCGTTTGCTCGAACTTTATGCCAGCAGCGAATATCGTGACAACTTCCTTTAAATCGTATGCATCAATAATAGAGACAGGGTGTGTCACTGATAGCGACGCGGAAATCAATGACAGGGGAGTGTACTGATAAGGACAGAAGGATCGCTGCTAGTGACAGAGCGGTCACTGATACGTTCCTCCTGAAATTACGGATTCTCTTTTTGGCCATAAAATTTTTACAAAATTTCATCGAATTTCACATTTTTCGATACACTACCGTTTATTCTCAAAATCACAAAATCCGATCGAATAATCGTCCGGCGATTGTTTTCGAGGGCCAAAGTTCTCGCATTCCGAGTCGTTCATATTTCATATACAATGTGCAGTGTTCAGAAATGCGATACACTGCCCGAATCGTCCGTGTGACTTCAATGCCCACATGCATGCGCGATTCATACACGGCCGAAGAGGCTCCGCACATAATACAGGTGGGGGGTGAAAATTTTAAACGACCGAAATGTAGGACGACGCATATTTCGAAACTTCATCATTGCGAATATTAAAATATCGATAAATGAGTAGTTAGAAAATTCAAAAGACCGTTTCGCCGAAAGGTTATTTTTTGAGCGCTTTTTTGTTCGAAAATACATTTTCTGAAGTTGGAGGTCAACATTTTGAAAGACCAGATTTCGAAAGGCTGAAATTGTGAAGATGAATACGGAGACAGGTCGATATTTTTAATAGCCTACACAACTATCAGAAGGATGTCGAGAATACAGATTTCGAATGACTAAAACATAGATACGCGCAATATCGAGGGACCAATATAGCGAGAGTTGAAATAGCAAAAGGCAAATATCGCTGAAGATTACATCAAATGAGCGAACAAACGTTAAAGCTGACGTTTCAAAATCTGTTGCTATTCTGACCGTTTGTCATTTTGGTCTTTCGCTATTTTGACTGGTCAACTTTTAGGTTTTTCAATCGTTCAAACATTAGACTTTTCATGTTTTAATGACATTTTTAGTGTTCGAATTTTCGTTTATTCTAAGGTTCACCCCTTGCAATATCGCCTATTCATATATCAGGTCTCGATATAGGTTAATTTCGATGTATTTATTGCTCGCAATTTTTATTTACATCTCGAAGACTCAGAAGACTGGCCGTTCGTTGTTTTTAATTTCAAAATATCGGCTGTTCCACACTTCGATCGTTCAAAATTTTGACCCCCAACTATAATAAGAAATATTCCCTGATCCGTGCTCCTGGAGAGAATCCAACATTGTTGCAGTCAGGAATGTCCCGTCAAGAAAACGGCCACAGTGCAGAAAGCGACGTCAGCGTTGGCGGGAGTTACACCGAGCGATATATGTATTATGTGTGCATTATAGCGAAGCCGAGAAAAAGGAAGTCAAAGAGAGACGAAGACTGCGACAGCCAACTTAAATCACACATGATGTCACCGTAACGCCACGGCATTTCGGGACCCCAGACCGACTCTAATGTTACTGCCGCGATGCGCCAGGCGATGAACGCTTTCGCTTTACGAGACTCGAGGGTGGACTTGCAATCGTCTCGTTTCTCTTCGATTCTTTTTTTTTCTTCTCCATCTCGTTTTATACTCCTCGCTCCGTCCTATACGTCTCTCGCCCCCTCGCCTCCTCCGTCGTCTTTCGCTCCTCCGTCTCTCAATTTTCCTCCTTTTTTTATTTTTCTTTATTTTGCGAATTCGGCGTTTTCCTCGTCGTGTCGCCTACACCGGCGCTACCGAAACCCCCGTTTCGCCGTCTGATGCTTCCCCTTTGAGAGGAAAGCGTAAGCGCGAGACGAGCGTCATCAATCTTCGCCGCATCCTGTTTTCTCAGGAAGTCCCTTTGACGAGTAAACTCGGCGACCCACTCGGTCATATTATTATTATTCTTTTTTTTTTTGTAAAGCGCGCGATGATGGACCAACCTCTTATCGCACGTTCGCAGTTAAAATATTTTTGGTACATCGATCATAGAATAATTTAAAAAAAAAGTGTCGAAAATCCGACACTTTTTTAACCAAGAGCGATCGATCTATCAGCGGGTGTGTTCAAACCGCTATCGACGGACTCTGCGAAATAATAAAAATCAAATGAACAACAAGTTCTTGTCTTATTGTTCGTTAAATTTCTAGCTCGTCCGTTCTAAAAGTTAAATTCAAGCAGGAGTAGAGCGGACTCGTTGGAAATGAATTTCGTAAACGAATAAAAGATATTGCATAACATTCTTCGAGTCAGGTGTCCTGGCCTGCACCGACGTCGGCGGTATATCGAGCAAAGCGACGAACGATGAAGGTGGTTGGCCCGCGCACGAGTACGATGAGAGCGGAGTGAACGCGAGAAGCCTGAGGAGGCACGTTGTCTGCACCCGGACTATAAATAATCGGGGGGAATCCCAAGGTGTCGCCAGCCAGTTCTCTGGCTCGTTCGTTCGATCTCCTCCACCTTCGCATCTCTCACCAAGAATCTCCGAATTTCTTGACGGACTCTGCGCTAAATCCCAAACTGCGACGGAAAAAAAAGTCAAACTTCCGTGCGCCTGGCTCAACGTAACCAAACTATTAATCCGATTTTTCTTGCAATAAGCCTCCGCTATCTCCGCGCGATCAGAACCGATAACATTGCGCATGAACCGCGTGTGTCGGCGAGTGGACACATTTCGTATTCGATTCGTACAGCGTTTCGGCTTACCGCTGAGCGAGCTACACGGCTGTTTGAATTTCCATACATATCAGGAGAAGCTTCAGCTGGCTTTGCAGACTGGACCCACTGAAGGATGTATCGCGCATACATTCCTAGCCGAAAATCCTATCCGATGAGAAATTTGTATTAAAAAAAAATCAATTTGTTAATAACTTTTCGACATTGCTATTGCCCGAAATCGATGTTCTTGCCATCTTTAATATGCTTTTCTTTTGTTGTCAATGCATACCGAAATTCGTCACTTCCGGTTTGAAAATCTTATTTTTCGACCGAAGTGACGTCGCATCGAAAATACGTCACTTCCGATTTGAAAAATCTCTTTTTTCAACCGGAAGTGACGTCACACCAGAAATACATCACTTCCTGTTTGAAAATCTCCTTCTTCGACCGAAAGTGCCGTCACGCCGGGAGAACATCACTTCCGGTTTGAAAATTTCATTTTTCGACCGCTTCCGGTCAAGCATGTCACTTCCGGTCAAAAATAAGATATTCAAACTGGAGTGACGGATCCCGGATTAAAGTCGCCTCCGGTAAAAAAAATGAAATTTTCAAACCGGAAGTGACGTATTTCCAGTATAGTTTGCCCACCTCCGCGAGCGACAGACGAACAATTTTGCTCGATCATCCCGAACGGCTCATTCAGAAGATAGCTCATTCATCGGACGAGATCTAACTAGCGGGGCGCAGCATCCGCCGTGCTAGATCTCTGAAACGAAAAGAGTACACACTCCGTCATAGCGATAGACTCGATGAGTGACACGTGGCGATCTGTGCAATTGGGTCTCGTTCCAACTCCGCCGACCACCCTCGAGGACATTCACCCCCATCGATCGTCGTTGTTCCCTGCAGAAGTAAACCGCTCTCTCCCTCGCCCGCCGCCCTCGAGCGAGAGCGAGAGATATATACATGTATACATACATACAGAGCGAGAGAATGAGGCTTTTCCTCGTCCGTAACTATTCTTTGCTTCGGTTGCGCGAAGAGTCGACGGAGCAGGAGAGCGAGACAGAGGGCTTCACTGGCTGACCTAGATTGCCTCGAGCAACCAACCCTCTCTATTCAGCCCCTTCGCTATAGTTATCTTTAACGATTTACAGCTGCTCCACTCGGCTCGCAGCTCGCTCGTCGAGCGAGCAAGCAACCAAGCAACCAACCGAGTGCTTTGCCTCCTCCTTTTGCCAACTCGTAGCTCCTCACTCTCCCATCGCCCTCTCATACTCCGAGATCAAGAAGCTCCTCTATCCCGCCGTATATATAATATCCGACGGTTCTGCCCCGAGCGCGAACGGCGGGGCATCTTGAAAAATTCATTAAACCGCTCCAGCTTCATCCGACCGCGCGAAGCGCCGAGCGTGTAACTAGCCCGGCTCGTCTTCCGTTTCTTTCCTTTCTCGCTTTTTCTCCGTTATCCCGAACGAGAAATGAATAAGTATTACGAGATACTTGGAGGAAGGTAGAGGCTGAGTTACGGGACTCGAACACCATTTTCCCAGCAGCCCGAGAGGCCAATGCGCGATAATAGAGACATGAGCGGCAACCCTCGCTGTCCGGTCCGATACTATCGAGGGTCGTTAACGTTAATGTTCGCATCCCTCATACGGGGACCCGCGGTAGGTACGCGAAAAGCTGTACAACCCGGGTACAGCGGTCCTCCACCTAGGAGACACTAATCGACGAATTCTCGTCGATAATTGCAATAACTGTCGCGCTCTCTGTCTATACGATACACATATATTTGTGTGTATGTGTTTGTATACGTATTATATATGTCTATTTCCGTTGCTTGTTCGCGTTATCTGTATTTACTGTGGTAGAGGCTGATGCCGCTCGTAGTACATAATCACCGTTTCGACCCTCGGGCCATTAAACCGCCGCACGTATCTCGCAGACTCGTGCTACCCTTCCCCACGCGAAGCTCCCGATGGCACTTAGATGGAACGGAGTGAAACTCGAATTTTTGTTGAGAGGCTTGTACACGTGTATTTCGATGAGTTATCGAATTCACGAGGATTTCTATTATATGGGAAGGAGACATAGCGGGCTAACGATCACATTGAATTTGGAGAAATGTCACAATGGGAGTTTTCATATCACTAGCATCATTCTCGCGACTTGCCCAGGTACCGGAAGTGGCGTCATTTTCGGTGTGAAAATCTCAGTTTTCTACCGGAAGTTACGTCGTAGGGGAGAACGTTACTTCCGGTTTCAAAATCTCAGTTTTCGACCGGAAGAGACTTGATTGTAGAAAACGTCACTATCCGCTTCAAAATCTCAGTTCTCAACCGCAAGCGATTTCATAGAGAAAAACGGCGCTACCGGTTGAAAACCCGTAATTTTTCATGTTTGACTTTCGGTCGAAAAAGTGAGATTTTTAAACGTGGAGTGACGCACTTTCGGTATCACGTCACCTTTTGATTGAACATTTCATTTTTCGACCGGAAGTCACGTATTTCCGGTACGACGTCAATTTCGGCTGAAAAACGATATTTTTAGATAGGAAGTGACATATTTTTGGTATAACTTCACTTTCGGTCGAAAAATGACATTTTTTACCCGGAAATGACGTTTCCCTTTATGACGTCATTGTCGACCGAAAACAAAGATTTTTAAACCGGAAATGAGGTTTTTCCCTGTGCCGTCACTTCCGGTTGACAACTGAGATTTTCAAACCGGAAATTACTTGTGCCCCTGTCTTTCCCCAGTGTGCCCCAACTTCCAATCACTTGGCAAAAATATAATTAATTTCTCATTATTTGAAAATCGTATCCTAATAATAGAATAATTGACAAAATTATTATATTTTTTAATGTAATAATATTTTTTATTTGTTGCAGACGAATCTGACGAGCAGGATAAACAAGTAGGGTGACTTTAGCGAGAGAATTGTTGTGTGAATCGCAATCCAATCCCGAAGTTCAGTCTTATATCGTCTAGGAGGAAGCTTTGAAATTCAAGCGATCGTACGGCTCCCCAGCCGTCGAGGATCGCCGGTCGTTCTTCAGTCGTCGGGAACGGTAGAGCCTCGAATCTCACGAATCTCGTATCACCCAAAGTGGCTAAGAGCGTTAGTCCTCGTAGAGTGCACCAGGAGTGCTCCGGTGTGGAGATACAGGTGCAGGAGAGGCGAGGAGGTGCACCGAGGCGCATGCCTTACCTGTGGCCTGACATGACAACCCGGCTATTCGCCATGTTCTACACGGTCGAGGTCGGAGACACTAAGTTCACTATTCTCAAGCGTTATCAGAATCTTAAACCCATCGGTTCAGGGGCTCAAGGAATCGTCTGGTAAGTTAAAAAAAGTTAACCAACAACAATAAAAAAAATTGGCATCAAACTTATATTAAATCACTCTTCGTATATTCATTTATACTTTCAGCGCGGCATACGATACGGTAACCGCTCAAAATGTCGCGATCAAGAAGCTATCGAGACCCTTTCAGAACGTTACCCACGCGAAGAGAGCTTACAGAGAGTTCAAGTTGATGAAACTCGTCAATCACAAAAATGTAAGTTTATTTTTATTTTTACCCTCATTCAAAACGAATTTTCCCTCGATTGGATTCGGGACTTACGTGTACCACATTTTTTTGTTACAGATAATCGGTCTCTTGAACGCATTCACCCCTCAGCGTTCGCTGGACGAGTTTCAAGATGTGTATCTTGTTATGGAGCTGATGGACGCCAATCTGTGCCAAGTTATCCAGATGGATTTGGATCACGAACGCATGTCTTATCTTCTCTATCAGATGCTGTGCGGTATCAAGCACTTACACTCCGCTGGAATAATCCACAGGGTTGGTAGAATTATTATCTTCACCCCAGCAGAACTGGTGCACCCACGGATTCGGAGCTGCATCGTAATCGCAGTCGCACTAGCATTGTCTAGCATCGGCGTTTTGCGCGACTACGACGAGACGCCGGCTATACTGGAATGAAACCGATCGCTTTGTGCAAACTTTTGACCTTTATATGCAACTCTGATTAGATCGACTCGAGCGATCCCCATCCAATTACAAGTCAAATACACAAGACTACGGTAGAACCTCGCTTGTCCGAGGTAATGTGGGGAGATCCGTTGAATAAGACAAATCTCGGATAACATAGCATAACATACTCAATTCAAACTTGTACTACTATTATATATTTTTTCAAATAACCATTTCATACAAAAATTAAATTTATTAATGTCGTCATTGTTTTAATATATTAAAAATTTAGTTAATTAAAAATAACATCATGTAAACATAAACCATTAACTCTAGAATACGAACCGTTGTATTTGCGGCTCGCAATGTAAAGATGCGGCAAACTCGTACAAGTTTAAGAGTGTATGCAACAAAGTTGCCGTTACGGATGATCGCGCGCGTTGGCATTGCTGCTTTATCCGTTTTATCTGAGCTTTTCGAATTATCCGAGCCTACACCTCGGTTAACGCGGAGGCTCGGTTGAGCGAAGGTCGGATAAGTAAGGTTCTACTGTATACAGCTATGGTTGCAAGAGTTACAGGAAAGACAAGGTTAAAATAAGGGTTGTACAGCAGTCTAGAGCAAGTCAAAATTTTGCGCATTGTGCATTAGTCTATTTGCAGTCTGCCGAGGGTTGCCTTTGTTCCGTTAGGGCGAACGTCCCGTTCCATCATATTCGTGTCGTTACAGCGACGCTCCGGAGATTTGCGACTTATAATGTCATATTTGTTTAATTTTTTTCCACCAGGATTTGAAGCCCAGCAACATTGTCGTAAAGTCCGACTGTACCCTGAAGATCCTCGACTTCGGCCTCGCGAGAACTGCGGGCACAACGTTCATGATGACACCGTACGTTGTGACGCGATATTACCGAGCGCCCGAAGTTATTCTCGGAATGGGTTACAAGGAGAACGTGGATATCTGGTCAGTTGGTTGTATAATGGGAGAAATGATAAGGGGCGGTGTACTATTTCCCGGTACCGATCACATCGATCAGTGGAACAAGATAATCGAGCAGCTCGGTACGCCAGCGCAAGAATTCATGCAGCGGCTTCAACCAACGGTTAGAAATTACGTGGAGAACAGGCCACGATATCCGGGTTATCCCTTCGAGAGGCTATTCCCTGATATTCTATTTCCCACGGATTCCTCGGAACATAATAGACTGAAAGGTGCGTGAAAAAACTCGTCTTGGCACTTTTTTATATTGTTATTATTATTTTTATTAATTGAATATCATTTATTCGTACTATAACGCGGGAATATCTCTGTGAATAGCGAGCCAAGCCAGGGACTTGCTCTCGCGAATGCTGGTGATCGATCCGGAACGGCGTATCTCGGTAGACGACGCTTTGCTGCACAATTACATAAACGTCTGGTACGACGAGGGGGAGGTCAATGCTGTAAGTATTAAAATCAACGATTTAATAGAGGAGTGTCTCAAATTTTTTGCTTTTAAGTTATTCTAGTGTTACTGATCCTATGAAATTATCACGAGTTAACTCCGATCAATCAAAATATTATCGCATTGGAACAATAGAATTAGAAGAAACACTCTGAAAAAAATTCGTATGAAATTTAATATACTGGTAGTGCAAGTTTATGCATAAACTGGTGCATCAATTTTCATGTACAATTGATATAAAAAAGTAATGTACAGTATATTAAATACTTTAGAAATACTTTACTTTTAATGATTTACTTTAATTTTACGATTAAAGTATATTAATTTTTCATCACAATTGTACATTCAATTTGCATAAACACTTCCAGTACAGTAGAATAAATTTACAATTTTTCTTTAACAGTACAAAAAATTATAAGATTTCACGATAAATCAGGTCTTGTAAATAAAGAGAAATGATGGTATTTCTGTTTGCAGCCAGCACCGGGTCCCTACGATCACAGCGTCGACGAGAGGGAACACACGGTCGATCAATGGAAGGAATTGATTTACCAGGAGGTGATGGAGTACGAGACAAGTCACAATCCAGTGACTTCAGCTCAACCGTCGGAAACCGCTGGATCACGGTAGACAGACCGAAAGTCGCGCTTCCTCGCCGATAAGTCAGCACCGACGATCTCGCTTGATCGTTAGTTAAACACAGGCGGGGATAAAAAACGAAAATGGAAAGAAAGAAAGAAAGAAAACAACAAAAATATCGTCAAACTTTGATTCCGGTAACTCTCTTTGCCGAATCGCCACGAGTCCGAGCTGATCGCTGATCGAGGGAAAAAAATGCACGGTCGCGCGGAATCCTCTTCTCCTTCTCGTCGATCGAGGCGTCTCTGACTCTTTGGCAAATTGACGATGATACACCAGTAAGATAAAACATACATAAAAAAAATAAAAAGGAAAAATAGAAAAGAAACATTACACGTACACTCAATGAGATGCGGAAAAAAAATCGAGGAGATAAAAAGCGTCACGAGGGTGTTTCCCGACGAGGAAAATTCCACACGACACACACCACTATCTAGGCTACTCATTTAATGTGTACCCATGCAGGTATACGATATTTTGATAATAGATACCATATTCCTTCCGCGAGGGAATGACAATAGAGAAACTGTAAAACTTATTATCATCGGAGTGTAGGAGAGCGTGTTACTGATGTGCGAAGGGATTTTACGAACGAGACGGAAAACATGGATAGAAAAAAAGATTAAAAAAAGATGTTTTTCGAGAAGCCGAAACAAAGCCTGCAATAGACGAGGTTCCCGAGAGCCACGTCACATAGCTGTAAAGTTTTGTACTGTTTACTTGGACAGATCGTTGATGCGACGATAATCCGCGTGCGCTATTCGTGAAATCAGTTTACAGCTACGGGAGACCGAGAGATACTTGTCGACGAGTTAAGTTTCGATGGTTTTTCTTTGAAATTTTATTACGTTAATCCCGAGCGGAGATTTCGTACGCAAAGAGAGTCGAGAGAGTGTTTCGTTGTAATGAGGAGGAAAAGAAAAAGTCAACGAAGACGTCTGTGTACATTTTGTCGCGAGAACGAGAGGAAGATGTTTGCAAGGACCGACGACCGCGGAGTCTGCATAGGCGCTGATATTGCTGTACTTTAGGCCAAGTATACGCGATTCTGAACGGAGAACGGATGGAAAAAAGGAATTATTGTATTTATTATGAATTAATGGGGGGTTAACTACAGAAATCGGCACGGTCGAATAATCGCGAGGAAGCGAAGCACGATGGAGATACAGAAGGAGAGAAAGAGAGGAAGAGAGAGGAAATTTGAGTGATTGTAATGTAAACGTTGAATTTTTATTTTCCACGATGAATAGTTATGTGAATATATTGCTACAGTCCGATCCAAATAATCAAGCTTTTGTAACACTAATTATAATAAAGTAAATAATGATAATTGCTAACTACGTAATCGTATTGCACACGATATAAAATTAGTACGAGAGTTTGAACGAACGGGAGGGACCGTAAGAATGTCGAAGTGAGAGTGAGATTATAAAAAAATAAAATAAATAAAAAAACGGATGCGAGGATGATGATAACTGATGATTAACGTTTTCGAGTGTAAGTCAAAGCGGGGTACGGGCTTCGCCAAAAATCTTTGCGAATTATGCTGAAGTGGTGAATATACAATGTATTCTTGCAATCTTCTCGGACAGCCGTGCGAACGCATTAAAAAAAAACTTCTTCACTGTGCTGACTAAGAACAAAAATTCCAAGAAACCATTATTGCTGCCGCTGAGCGATTCGAAGCCAAGTCAATTATCGCTAATAATATCAGATTTGTTTTTTATGAGAAAAAAAAAGAACAACCGTGTGCTCGCACCGTGTCACGGCGTTTATTGATGATGTTCCTTCAATCTACCTTACAGGGTATAAATAACGTTGCGAATAACTTTGAGTTGACGATGCACTTGTCTTGAGTGAATGTCATCATTTATAAACTTTCAGAAGTATAAAATATTCGTCCAACAAAACTTTTTGCTAAACAGAATATTCGTGAAAATTGTTGGGCTTTGCGGATGCCGTTTGACTTTCTAATCTCTAAATGGATTGAAGAAAGGCGTCGAAATAAAAACGGCGAATTGCGCACACACAACACATACGATAGACCACACCGGTTTCCCGAAGATTTTTGGGTCCGTGCTTGGCGCACGTGGGGCGGGGGGAGAGGGGGGTTTAAAGTGATATATCCGAGTAAAATAAATATATTATACATAAAGATACATTAAAATATAAATACGATGGTAACGATTGAAAACACCGAGGTACATAAGTAATAAGGCAAGGAAAAAAAACCCTAGTTCTAAGAATAATTAACGATAATTAATTGGTTAAAGAAAAGAACAACAAGAAAAAAATACGCCACATTGGTTAACGATAATCCTCTTCTTAGGGCGTTAAGGGGACAAAACACAGAATAATATTTTAAAGAAAGAGTATCGCGTGAGAGACGATATTTGAGAGATCGGTTGGCGAAAAAGAAGAAAAAAAAATTGAAAAGAAAAAAAACAAACAAACAAATAATAAAGTCCATGTTGCTAACTTAGTGGTGAGATAGTTCGCGTGTAGTAACGACATTTTAAGTGAAGTAGTGGAGATGAGTTTAGTAGGCCATAGGAAAGTGGCAAATGCAGTAAGAGAAAGAAAAAAAAGCCAACACGAGACACACGACACACGAAAGAAAAAAAACAACACGTGTAGCTTTTAGATTAGTTTTAGACTAGATATTTATAGGTGATTATCGAGCCCGTTCCTTCTCGTTAGGATGTAGCACCGGTGTGGAAAATATAAAAAGCGTCGGTCTGCGTTGCCGCACGTCCCGCGGATGGCGTGACTAGCGAGTGTTTTTTTAGAAAGCCCCATTCCCACCGGTTGCGTTGGCTTTATTGTTTTAAAAGAAAAAAATAGAAAAAACACGATACCGATAAGTGAGCAGCGTTTTTGCATTTCGCTCGATCGACGATGGTCTCGATAAAAAAAATAATAATAATAAAAAACAATGCCTTGCCGAGTTAATATTTGTTATTTGTTCGATTCCAACGAGTCGCGCTGTATTCAGGCCAAGATTGTGGTGTGACTAGCGTGATTAATGTACAGTTTATTCACCTTAGCCGAGTGGTCATCGACGATCGATCGCAACGCGAGAGCATATTCGTTTTTGTACGTTTCAACGAGACTTACGAGCTCTGTCCTCTCGCTGGACCCGATAATTCCGGCAGGGCGAGAGTGTGAGAGCAAAGAAGAAACGAGAAGAAGTGAATCAATCCAGCCGACGAAGCGACTCGTCTAGAAAGAGCCCAAAAATAAAATCACAAGAACAAGAAACTTCTCCCACAGTAGTGAAAGAAAAAATGCGCAGTGTAATCCTTATTTATTATAAATATTACCACATTAATATTAACTGATATATACCTCTTCTGTAAATACGTTTAACAATAATCATTACGATTACCCTTAACGATTAAAAAAGAAAAAAAAGAAAAGAAAAAAACAGAAATCATTAACAACAATAATTGCGTATATAGTTGATATTGTTTTACAAATGCTGACGAGATATGAATTATTTGTGAATATTATGAAGCGCGATAATTGTAATGCAATTATATCGTCGCGCCTATCATGAG
This sequence comes from Stenichneumon culpator, assembly GCA_964017025.1. Lineage (NCBI taxonomy): Eukaryota > Metazoa > Arthropoda > Insecta > Hymenoptera > Ichneumonidae > Stenichneumon > Stenichneumon culpator. The sequence continues at coordinate 8,372,345 of OZ024779.1, read as the reverse complement.
AGTGCGCGCGTTCGATATCGTTGTATTCCCATCCCCTCCCCCACGGTATAAATAATATACATACTTTTTATTATATTATAATTGACAACCGAGTACTCGACCACTGACGAGACCGACGATGAATGGTGAATACCGGCGAACGATTAAAACAAAGATTTTAAAATGAAATCATCGCTGATCACAACTGTATTATTATCAAATATTATTATAAACAATTATCAATGAATACAAGGTGTAATAACTCTACTATGACGAAGTACATTTTACATAGATGAATGTGAGAATGATGAGAAAGAAGAGGAATAATAAAAGAAAAAAAACAAAAAACCAATAAAATAACGCAAACTGTATCATTTGTGTACTTAAACAAGACAGCGGTTGAGTTATACCATTTAGAGTTCAATGATGATGATGATGATCTGACGTTATTAGGACACATTAGATTTAGACTGACTAAAAAAAAATTGAAAAACATACTTACCGTGTATCGTGGCCCCGCAGGAGATTCAGCGATACGACAAGAGTCCTTCTTACACGGTTTCCTGCCTCCTGCAAGAACCGCTCCTCATTCCCAACTCTCAAAAAGTTGATGTTTCACGAAATTCATTCGTTTATGTCGCTGGTTACATTCGAGATGAATTCCAAAAATATATTTAATACGTATCACACACGTTCTGTTACCCACTTCCCTTCTTTCGTTAATTCACACGTTTCTCCCACTGGCATTCGTGATACAGTTCAGAGAAAAAAATTTTAATTTCATAATGACGTCACTTTCGATTTGAAAATCTCATTTTCCGAGGTTTTTCACGTATTTTCGGTACGAAAACTGAAATCGTGAAACCGGAAGTGACGTTCGAAAAATGAAATTTCCAAACCGGAAATGACATATTTCTAGTGTGAAGTCAGTTCCTTTCGGAATATGCGATTTTCAAACCTACGTTTTGCCGTATATCGTCTCTTGCAATTGAAAAACGCAATTTTGAAATCGGAAGTGAAGTTACGGAGAACATTTTTTATTTTTCGCTGAAATGTATCTCGAATGCAGCCAGGTAAAGAACAGTATGAAATAAGGACCTCAGGAAAGTGGATAAAAGAACATGTGTTATAACGTCTGAAATTTATTTTGAAATTCATCACGAATGTAACCAGCGACAGAACGAATGAATTAAGGAACCCATGGTGCGTGCTCTAGCGCCAACGAACCTCAATTGCGAGCGATATAGTCCAGTTCGAACCATACATGAAGCGATACACCGGAGGTCAAGAAAAACAATTTGGAGCCATGGGTTTTCGTCTAGACGCCCCCAAGATATAAATAGATGAAAGAAGAGTCCGATGAACTATCGTAATGTATAGTCTCTCATCTCCGCCCGGAGTCGGCAAGATTTAACTACACAGCTAGGCGTTAAAGAGAAACGACGATTATTGATTGGCAACTGAACCAATGCTCGATGACGCTGTTGGTTTAAAATTAATAAAGAAGAAAAACTGATAATACTATCTCGATTTCGTTTATCCCAACTACTCCCCGCCCCCTATCTTATACTTATAGGGCTGTAACATATGAATATGCAATTGAACGATGGAACAGAGGAGTGCGCAGTTTTTTATATGTATGGTTTTGTTCATTGTCATGTTTTAAAACGTGGGTTGGTAGACCTGCGAGAGCTATGTAAGCGCGGCGAGGGCGTCGAGGCGCTGCCCGAAAAATTAGAATAGAAAAGATGGCGGAAGAGATGTGCACGCGAAAACAAAGCTCTGAGTTTTCGGTGCTATTAAACAATTAAATTGAAGTTAACAAAGTGTTGTTAATCACCCACCCATTAACAGATTTATAATTTTTTATTTTAACGATATGAAAGGAAAAATATACCATGTTGTATGTGAATCACTTATTGATTGAATCAATACTTTGTTTTTATAATTACTGCGTTCAATAATTATTAACGGATAGGCATCCTTCCTATTCGACACTAACAACACGCAACACCGATGAATTTTGTAAACTTGTTTATATTAGATAATATTTACAATATTTCCAAAGAGGACATTATATTTAGAGTCTTATATTAACAACAGTTCAATCTCATTACGTCTATCGTATTCTCCATTCATACATAGAAATAAACTTGGCTCTGCATATCAATAAGCTTTATCAATGCAAAATAGAAAAAAATAGAACCCGGGAATTGAGTCACATTAGTATTCCGAAGGAAGAAAAAAAAAAAAAATCGTCTCCAAGGTACGTCATGAAGTTTCACAATATCGTTCAGTTTTTTGTCTTTTTTGTTTGTTTTTTTTAATACAAAATATCTAAAATTAAAAATTGTTTTGCCCATAAATAATTAAAATATATTGTGTAGATAACTGTCACGTTCATCATATAGAAATTTTCGTACCTAATTGGGTTTGTTTTTTTTTTCTTCACATTATACCTCCTACACTTTAGAATGTATCTACATACGGTATCTATGCGAATTGGGATTTACAATTGCCTAGTACAGGGACAAAAGATTCTCGTAATAAATAATAATAAACGAAAATATGAAAAACTGATATATTCGTTACTGTCAACTATCAATCTTCGTCCGACTTGTGATAAACCTCACCGAATTTATTCATGTACTTACGTACAAAGTCTTTCGCCTTGTGTTTAACGTTGTCGTTACACTGTAGCTCGTCGACGCTTTTGCAATGTTTCAGCTCCTTGGCAAGCACGAAGTGCGTGAGCTGCGAGAATAAAGAAAAAAAATCACAGTGTGATCAATGCCAGTTCGAAGTTAGGGATCAATTTGGAAACTAGTTTTTAAAAAACCAGCCTACCTTTCTCGCCAAATGTTTGAAATCCTCGGTGTTTGTAATTCTTCCTTGTTTGCAATCGTTTTTCCTATACGGATTCAAGAAATGAACCATAACATTCGCCATATTTATCCTAAACGTGTCCTTGATTTTTCTCTCGGCAGCGGCAATAGCGTCGCTCGATGCGTCCTGCTGAATTTTGCTGGCACTGTGCCTAGAGTGCGACTTAGATTTATTGGCTCGTCGATGTTTTCTCAATTTGTCGACGTGCTCTTTCAATCTCGCCCGTTCCTTCTGTCGTCTCATTTTGTCCTTTACATCCTTGTATTTCTTGTGATCTACGCGATCCTCCTCTCGTCGAGGCTGTCGCGAACATGAATTAAATTAACGAAACGAAAGTTTAACGAAGAAGATAAGATGAAAGAGAATATTGATTATGCTTACACTTATTATGCGCTCCTGAACTAAGCCGTCTCGTCGCTTCTTCGGTTCCGGCACAACGACGGCCGGGCCACCGCCGACAATACCCCGAGGGTCTAATTTATTAGCGGCAGGATGTTTGGCGTTGCCGGAAGCGTTATCGACCGTATTCGCGACGGTGCAATCCATATCCTCGACGACCGCTTCGTTGCCTCGATCCTCATCCTGATCGTCCTCCTCCTCGTTCGACGAGCTCGATTCGTCGCTGGACTCGGAGCTCGACGATGAATCCGGTTGAACACCGATGTGATCCGGCGGCGGCGGCAACCACTGCGATACTCTCTCCTTCACGTGATAATAGTACAAACGCCCACGACCGTCCTTGGCGCACTTCCACTTCGGCGGAAGATCTATTGGCGGAACGTCCGGCTGTAGCGTTGGATCCTCTTCCGGCTCTACAGTTTCGGCAGTGGGAAACTGAGTTTCCAGTGTTTTATCAGCGTAGAGCGGTTGCCCCGGCATCGCGATCGGCGGAGTTCCATTGTGAACCTGAGCGATACTCGGGTCTGAATATTGTTGAAGGTGATGAGACATTCCTGGATAAGTCACCGCCGATTGTGGAAAACCGGAGCCATATACGTTTTGCGAAATTGCCGGAGATATCTCCGATGGGTGTCCCGATGGCATCGCCGAGGAGTACATTGGCGTGCACTGCGCTGCGATTTCGCCGTCTGAGAATAGACAAAAAAAAAAAAAGATCAAAATAAAAATGATCATCTTGCATCGATGAAATACTGAAAGAAGTTTAGGCGAAATGTGAAACCTTGGAGAGGATACGGCTGCCATTGCCCGAGCGCCGGATTGAAGAACAGCGGATATCCGGTTTGAGGATCCACCGTAGCGGTGGTGTGAGGATCGATACCAAGCGCGATGCAACGGGCTTCGTGCTCCTGCCACGATTCCTGCTGCTGACGGCGCAGTCTCTCCTCCTCCTCTTTGGCGACCTTCATCGCGAAAAGCTGACGCCTCTCGTACTTGGTAAGACGAGGCACCGGGACCAAGTTTGATCTTTCCTCGGTACGTTTATCTTTTGATCGATAAGACTCCGAGTCCGGCGACTCCCGGCCTCGCCTTCTATCGATTCTCTTGTCACTGTCGCCACGCCCGTATCTGTCCGATCTCGTTCTGTCATAGTAAGTCTCACGTACGTCTTCCTTCTCCAAGTCTTCTCTGTATCCTCGATCTATATTCATATTATTTTCCAAATATTTAAGATACATAAATTCGATAGATCGATGATCGGAGTAAAAATATATTATATATCATCGTCTACTACATATACAAAGATGTTACAGATAAAAATTCATACGAACTGATATCTTCTCAATGAAAAAATTATCAACGAACAATAATTTCGTACCTGCTTCTCGTTCGTGCTCCTTCATCTGCTCGATTCTTTCCTTCTTTGGTATCCGAAAGACTTCCTTCAGATTGGCCCACTCGTTCAGTAGATTCGTCGATAATTCGGGAATTAGAGCTTGATCAGGAAGTTCTGGTTTTATCTCGTCGGCTATTTCTTTCTCGCTGCTCCCAGCAGCAGCAGCTTCGCTCCTCTGCTCGGTACTTGGTTTTTCGTTGCTATCACAGTTGCTGTCGATCTCCTCGATTTTCATCGGCGTCGTCGACTTGCTCGTCTGCTCGTCTTCGGGTGACTCACGACGCGGTGACAAGTATCTCTCCTCGGACCACTTTTGCACTACGCTAAAAACCTTACTGTCCATAAGCATTGTCTTATTGGGTATTGGCAGTGTACTCAATGTCTTGAGGACTTCGAGTCTGAATTGTTGAGCTTCCCCGGTTTCGTCGGCGGCTATGTCCATCATGTAGCTCCATATCAAACGCAGTCCGTGATAGTCAAGGAACAATCGACGACAGGGCTGCTCGCCACTCTGTATTATTCGCAAGAGACGCGTACGGTGCTCGAGTTCACGGCTGCGGACCATTAATCTGCTCAGGGTCAACGTGTGCGCGCGATTCTTCAGGCCGCAATGGCAAAGCTTGTCGATCTCCTCTTCAAGCTATAAATTAAAATAGTGTTTACGAAAGTCCGGAGAAAAATAAATAAATAAAATGAGATGTGATATTCGATGTCTTACATCTTCGTCTTCAATATAACCAGCGGGTTTCTTCGCTTCCTTCTTCTTCTTCCGGCCTTCGTCCTTGTCCTCCTTTTCCTCCTTATCGCGCTTCTCCTTCTTCTCGATCTTCTCCTTCTCCTCCTCCGGCGTATCGCCTATCCAACCACGGCAGGTCGTTGCCTCACAGTAACACTTCTGGGCCTCTTTGCTGTTTTGCGGAAAGAAAAATTCAATCTCGTTGCGGAGGGAACGACTGAGGGGCGGTTGTTAGTATTATTTTAATTTTTCCATAACTCACCCGTAACGTTGAAAGTGATAATCGAAGGTAATCTCTTCACCGGTAGCGATGAAACGTCTGTTGAAAAATCCTATCCGCAATTCACCGTTTACCGTCCACTTCTGGGTTTCCGCGTTGGGATCGCAACTGTGATTTATGAAACGCGATATGTTTCCTTTCATCGTAGCATCGATTATCTGATCGGATTTCAGTGCCATGAAGTAGTAATGACGATTCTTGTCCTTCGAGTAATCTTTCGCTCGCCGTCGGAAATCCTTCGCATCGAGAACTTCTCCGACGTATTCCATTATGAATTCACCACTATGACATTAATAAATCACTTGTGTTATGCTTATTTCTTGCGGCTCACTTACATGATTTTTTTATAGAAAAAAAATTCGGCGACTACATACGCTAAAAGGTCCGACGTTGCTCGCAGACCGAAACCCTTCTTCTCCGTTCGAAACACCTCGCACTTAGCGTATTCGCAGTTCTGGAATCTTTTATTTGTACAACGATCGCTAACGACGCATCTCGAACCACTGAGAAAAAAAATGTATTCGTGAAAAAAAAACCTGTAACTATCTACTTTTGCAGAGCGAAAAAAGGGTCTTATATTGCAAACCGGATCTTACCATTCGATCATGAGAAGTCTGTTGAGACAATCTTCCCCGCAACCAAGTTCTCCTCTCTCGATCTCCTCCTCCGTTAGAAAACAATCGCAAACCATCCTCTTCGTTTCTTTATTCGTGTACCTAATACAAGTCGGTTAACGAAAAAATAGAGTTAAAAATACCATCGTTTGTTTTTACCAAAAAGGATGATGAATGAAAAGATTTACCGTTCAGTGAGATAGGCATTTTCCCTCAGGTGTTCAAACTGGCTGAGCCTCTCCTCCATCTCTCTGTCCTTGACTTCGAGTACCATAGGCAAGGAAATTCTCGCTCCGACAGTCCTGGGAACGGGAGACATGGCAGCGACCTGGGTGCTGTTGCTGGAAATTGTGCCCGGCTCTTTGCTGAAGTCCGAATCATGCGGTACAGGTGTAACAGCCGCTGAGCTCGATCCCGATCCTGCGCACGATGAAGGGCCAGACCCGAAATCGCTGCCAGTCGCGGATCCCGGCCCGGATCCGCTTCCAGAGACCGACCCGAGACTTCCGAATCCGAGCCGCGATCCCGACGTCGAGCCTCCCATCTCGAGTTCGCTCGATCTTCGCCACCGGGACTTTACTTTAACGGGCTTCGAAGAATCAGAGTCGTAGCCCGTAACGCCTGGAGTCAAAGGAGCCGACAGATCTCCGGATATCGCTGTTTTGATGCTACCCTCTCGATCCGATTGCGTCTCCGACTGGCTGTCGAGAGTGTCCCGCAGATCCTGAATCGTCGTCGATGCGCTACTCGCCAATTTGTCGCGTTCCTGCTGCATTACTACTTTAGAAAGATCCAAGTTCGGCTTTGTTACGAGTCCTCGACCGCGGGATCTGTAACGAATAGAAAACATTTTGTACACTCATCGGATAATAAGATAAGCAATGTCGCCGGAGAACGATAGAGGCAATTACTCTTGACCTAATTAAACTTCGACGAAACTTTGATTTTGTGTTAATTATATTTTATTAGAGACTCTGCGTAATTGCCTCCGTCGATCTCCAGGTGAAACGTATGCTGCGCGACTGTACCTCTGTTTCATCAAGCCTATCGACCGAATTCTACTGCTCCGCCGTACGGCTGAGCTGTTCGAACCGCTCTCCGAACCCGTTGTATCCGTGCTTCCGCTCCGACTCCTGAATCCAACTTTTTTCTCAACTTCTCCGAGACTGCTGCTGGTGATCGGTGTCTTGCTGTCGAAGTCCGGAAGTTTGCAACTATTCAAAGATAGCAATGTATCGTTGCTGTTCTCGCTGCTGCTCGAGAGCTTCGTGTCCTCGGAGTCTGCTTTACCGTCCATCTCGCTGTCCCTCGAGAGTTCCTCGATGTTTTGCGGTCGATCGGTAGTCTTGTTCTGCGACTGATTGCCCGGCAACGACCTCGTGGAAATTGGATTCGAGCGATTCGCTTTGCCTCTCCCGGACTCCTGTTTCGGCGAGGATTTGCCATCGTCTATCGCAGGAGTGTCTGGCTCTACCGGCGAAATAATCTTTCCATTGCTATCGATACTCCCAGTAGCTTTGGCAGCGAAGTTCTCCTCCGTGCGTGATTGCTCCGATGATTTGTCGGAATTCAGGGCGCTGTCCTCGTCGTCCTGGATCGTTGGATCGACCATAGGGATTTCTTTGCGCGTCGCCAAAGAATCCGATGTCGAACTCGTATCCTCGACGTCCGACGGGTCGACGATTATGATAGCTTCCTTCGATTTATCAACGATTCTCATAGCTTGCAGCTCGTCGTCGATTTTCTCTAATCGCATATCCTCCTTCGAAACCTTCTTAGCTACGGTTAATTTTTCAATTTCACTACTGCTAGATTCCTCGGCCGTGTCCGGTCCCAGAAGTGTCTCGTTGCCGCAAGATCCATTCTCCTCGGTAAAGTCCATCGACGAGCCGGAATCTTCCTTCAGAATGTTCTCGTTGACGCCCTTCGAACTTTTATCTAAAATTTTTTCTAATCCATCCGCGTTAGGTGCGTTTTTATCTTTCTTTACAAAACTAGATTTCTTACGTCCCGTAACTTTGTCCCGAGAATCTTTGCCACCGTCCGAATTGTATCCCCTTCCACGTCCGCTGAGGCTCCTCTCACCGGCGACGATAGCACTCTTGTCGTTAATCTTATTTTTGACGACGCTGGAAGTGTCTTTCGAATTATCATTCATCCTTAAACAATTGACCCCCTCCTCGATTATACTATACTCGCTAGTCTCCTCGTAGTGATCGTTCATCGTCGCTACATCCGTGTCCGCAGCCACGACCATTGACTCCACCATCGACTCCGTACCGTCCTCGTTTCGTATCACAGTAAACTCGACGACGTTATCGCCCTCGAAGCCCGACTCGTTTACCAACAAAACTTCCTCGAGCACGACGCTGCCGTCGTCCGCGAGTGTGTACCGACTGCCGCCTAGTGAATCACCCTCGACCTCCATTTCCTCGCATATTATAGTCTCCTCTATAACATCCTCGGACCATTGCACCTCGCTCGAAGCGTTCTCCTCGAGCGACCTCTCGTTCGAATCTCCCGCACCGACGACCATTTCTCTCACGTCGTCGGCGGTCAATTTTTTCGGCGATACCGCGATCTCCTCAACGGCATCCTGACTGTCACTCTCCGTCGCGTATTTCACCGGATTCTCGCATTCCTCGACGACCTTATCGACCGCCGGTGGCTTCTCCCTGTTGACCGTACGCGGACGACCGGGCTTTCTTCCCGGAACCGGCTGACTCCTCTTCGGCGGTAACTTCGGGGGATTACTGTCCTCCTTGCTCTCGCCCGAATCGTCCGTACTGTTGCTCCTCGACGACTGCACGATCTCGCCGTTGACTCCGACGACGTCATCCTGCTTCTGCTGCTTTCTCGCTATCTGCCTCGTAGATTTACGCACCGCTACGAACTTCGGTGGGGACTTTGAGGGCGGCTTCGCCTGATTCTTCCGAGGTCTGCCCATCGTACACCCATGCAATCTAGTTACCTGCAATAGAAGCGCTCTTCTACATTCTACAACGATAATGAGATGCATTGGATTTCTTTTTAACATCTCTGGCGGTTTTTCTAGATGAAAATAATTCTCAAAAGCGTTACAATCCACACAGGGAATCTGCAATAATCAAGGCCCGGGAGAATCCTCCTAAAACCACTGATGACGTTTTTGTGAATGATTTTGGTGAGCAGATGTATTGTACTCACTACATTTTTATATTCTCATCGCATACCGGAGTATGCAATGATGTGAAGTATAGAAATAAATTTAAAAAATTATACTATGGCCTGAATACATATGTAACATGATTCCAGAATGCAAAAAATAATGCATTTTCCTATTTGGGTTTATCTGTCTGTCTGTGTATCTGTAAATTTGTATGTCCAACCAGAAAACAAAATATCTTTTTAAAAGACTTTGGATCACCGTGAAATTTGCTGCGTGTCTTGTGCATACGAAATATAGTTTTGATATTGAATATCGACATTATTCATCCATCCTTACTCTGAAATGTGAAAACCAAAAATTATGGAAAAATTGGAAGAAATTGGCTTAAGAATTGTCGTAAGAATTGTAATAAACGTTTGTTTGGTTCCCAGACAGACGCCGAGCCAAGAAGGCGGCAGAATATTACAGTTACAGTGCAGTGGTCCTTCGTTATCTTACGTACCTACTCGAATGAGATAAAAATAAACAATCGGTTATGAAAAATGCCCAACAAGCGAAACATGAATCTTGTTTTTGGTTGTTTGAACTGCGTTTTTGATAAGCTCGGGGTTCGGAACTCGCAGCTTGGCTGCTGGGATTTCGGAGCCTCGAGTTGCCAAGACGAACTACATACTCACCGCTTCTACGAGTGAGACTCTCGCCAGAGAATCAGTGCCATCGCCAGGATAATGCAATGTTATTGGTCTATCATGAAGTTCCCACAGAGAGCACGATTGCCTGACATATCCTGAATGACAGAGTCTAATTAAAATCTCGATACGATCGCGATCAGACTCGTGGGACTCGTTAATAGTGGTGTAAACTTACGTTATACGCTGGCATCGGTGTCCCTCCATCGCGAAGCCCCTGCGTGTGGCTCGTGTGTTAAACTTTTGACTGTGTGTCCTCGCCGATTAGCCCCAGCTCACCGCCGATCACTCTCGCTCGCCACGGGTTTGCGGAACGACGCCGAGGAGCGAAAAAAACTTGCTTCAACGTTACGACGAAACTTATTCAATCATATTACAGACGATTCGATCGTACAAACTTTACACGACGTTTCAAAGTGTATAAAATACGTGCGATTATGCTAATGAAGGTGTTTATATCTCGCTTGTTGCCCCCGGATCAGCGAAGTGAAGGTAGCGGCTTTTAACACGACTGGGCGCCTCTCTTTCTCTCTCGTTTGCGAGCAGCCACGGACTGTGTGAGACGAAACTGATGTATTCACAGGCGGCAGCCATACACCCCGAGACAAACTTCCCAAACTTCGACCGCAGTCCGCCATCTTTGTACGGTGCTGACATCCCAGCGAAGGCGGGAAACGGAACTTCGAATGATTAAGTTTGAAACATTATTTATATTCGATTGGACTAATGCATTGTAATGTTTGGGTATCATCGAAGCCAAACTTATGTCAAGCAAAAAGTAACAAGGTCATAAAAACACCATCTATGTCAACCTTATACACTATGGATGAATATGTACTATATATTTTGCCTTACATACTATATATGCTACTTTATATATTATAGATCAAACTTCTTTATTTTTTTATGGAAGCTCTGTAGTTCGGTGTACTAAATTATTGTAATGTACTAAAGTTCAAATGCCTTTTGCGGATAATCTCAGTATTGCCCGTCCGCGGCCGGCTTTATGGGATTTTTTCCTTCGTTTCTTGAATTATTTATTTTACCTTATATTGTATCATATTATATTAAGTAAAGTATTAATTGCAATTAATTTGTGCCTTTGGCACGGAAATTTATACTACACGTAACGTATTTAACATACGTTCGATTATCACATAGAGACCGATCGATAAATAAAATCGGATGCTCGAAAATACAAAAATAAAGAAATTAACTGAATGATTTATTACTTAGTAATCGACATCTTAGAACGAGATAATGATAATTCTACCGAATGACATGTTCTAAAAATTGTAATTAGGAAAATGAACCGGGGAGTTCGGGGTGTTGCGAAATGTTCCCTCGGAGTGTCCGGAGTAAGATGTGTTCGACGATGTTTCTATAGATTTAGGAATTCGTCGATTGATCACCGCTCGATGAATCTCCTCCTGGGGAGTACGGTTCAAACCGGACTGAGCCGAAGAGATTATCGTTCTGGGTGGATACCGGCACAAGTTTTCCTCCGCATTCTGATGGTAACTGTAGGGAGAAATTTATCATCTCGCATAGTTTTATCACTTAAAAAAAACCCGTTTGGCGATTATCGTTTACAAGCTAACCGATAGTTCGCAATCTGTCTGTTCGAATGGCCCTGGTAGACGCTCATAGGCGTATTCTCGACGGCTCGCCTGTTCTGAGATTCACGATGATGAGTGTACGGACGAGATTGAGACGAAATCGACAATACCGGGAGGTTTGACGACTCCGCGATCAGTCGATGCTGCGACGCCACGCCGGCGCTCGAGCGAGCTACAGTGCTCGGTTGATTGTACTCCGATGCACGTTTGATCTGTTGTTCCTGATTGGCCGAAGGACGCGATTGAGTGGAAATCGACGGTACCGGCAAGTTTGACGACTCCGTAAGCATTCGATACTGCGACCCCACGCGGGCGCTCGAGCGATGTCGAGCGCTCAATTGATTGTACTCCAATGCAAGCTTGATCTGTTGTTCCTGATGGTTGGCCGAAGAACGCGATTGAGTGGAAATCGACGGTACCGGCATGTTTGACGACTCCGTGATCATCCGATGGTGCGACGGCACACGGGCGCTCAACCTCGGTCGAGCGCTCGGTTGACTGTACTCCAATGCACGTTCGATCTGCTGTTCTCGATGATGACGGATCTGTTGCGAACAATGAGAATCCGCCATATCTGGAACAATGCGAAGTTCCTGATATCGAGACTTCAAACTCATCGGAACGCAGGCCAGTGTACGTTCGTTCTGATTTTCATGATAAACAATCGAAGAACGGGAAAAACTTTCCGGCGCAGCAGCGCTCGGCGCGCCGGCAACTCGAAGCTTCTCTATATCTTCTCTGAGCTTCGCGCGCGTCGCTGACAGTGTTTGTATCTCCTTCGATGCCTGTTCGTAGAATCTCTTTGCCTTCTCGTACTTTTCTTCCTGAAACACAAAAATGTTATCCAGCGATCTTGTAGCGAGAATACATCATGAAAGAACGACGATATATATTTACGATGTGACGTGCGTGGCGCAAGGCAATCATGAACTGATTTCGCTGAAAACGTGCGGCGTCGAAGGTCCGATCGACGAGCGACGAAACGCTGGTGAAGTAATGGCACATTTGCTGAGGCATCGGTGTCTGCAGAATGATTGTCTGTGAACCTACCGCTTCACACTCCGGACATTGTTTCCTGGCTATAAAGAGACAGATTGTTGTACTTACAAAATCCAAATAAAAAAGATATGATATAATTCTCGGTGTTGTTGAACTTCGACAAAATGTTGTACCTTCGACGACGCAGGCGCTGCAGAATATGTGCTCACACTGAGTCACGAAGAATTCCTTCGAAGAATCAATCGTGGGTCGATAACACTTGTTGCATTTTAGCCAATTCTCCATTTCGATTCGCGATTCTTTATTTATCTATCTGCCGTCGTATTTACTAGTCTCACGATGCGGTGAATACACGAAAATTCCTGTGTTCTCTTCGCTTGCGAAGCACCGACTGAGTCAGACTAAGCCCGAGCGAAATTTCCGCGACCGGCACGTCTGAGTGGGGATGAATTTCCGGCCAGTGATTAAGGTGAGCCATGGCGTCGGAAAGAACAAAAAATTATGAAAATTCCGCTTTAAAGTTTTAGCATACAAAATAATTAGATAACAACGTAACTATTATTATAAAAGAGCAAACTACAAAGTACTGTTACATGTCGTTAAAAATTGTGAATTTGCGTACTGTATCCTCGGCTAGCATCGCTTCGATCCCCGATATATTTCTGTTTCAAGCGCCCGCGGAGCGCCACAGCGTCGAATGATCACAGAGTCGTCAACCATCTCGGTATTCAGTCTCAATCGCGTCCGTGCACGAATTAATCGCGGCTCGATAACCGTTCTTGCATCTTAGCCAATTCTCTATTTCGATTCGCGTTTCTTTACTTACTTATCAAGTTGTATTAATTAGTCTCACGATCCAGTGACTACCGGAGAGTCACTGTGATCTCTTCGCTTGCGAAGCACTGGCTGAGCACGGGCGAACCACCGAGGCCGGCACGCGTCGTACCGGAAGGTGGGGTGGGAATGAATTCCCGGCCAGTGGTTACGGAGAACCATGGCGTCGGAAATCATGAAAATTGCGTGAGTCAAGTTTCAGACTTCAAAATAATTATATAACAACGTAACGACTATTATTATTTTAAAAAAGCGAGCTACAAAATACAGTCACACGTCGTTAAGCCTTGTGAACCTCGTGTACACTGTGTCCTCGGCTAGCATCGCTTCGATTATCGAAACTTTGATCATAGTCTTTAGAAACTTTGATCGTAGTCGTCGACAGCCACACGTGGCCTCTAGTTTTCTCTCCATATATGTAAATTCTAATTTGAACCTTAAAAAATATTATATCGACGATTTTACAAGAACAACTTTCGAATTACGAAATATCCGACGAGGAGGTATGTACAAGACGTCGCTCTGCCGGCTGAAGCCGACTCCGTATTAAGCCTGTTGTGTTGCCCTTCGCAATTGTTCTTGCACTCGTCGTCGTCGCAAAGGTCGCACGGCTGCGTGGCTCTTGGCTCGTAGAAAACTCTTGCTCTTCTCGCTATTAAAAAAAAATGTCATTCGTAATTTCCTAATTAAACAATTACACTCGGCTACTTGGCGCGACGATACTTACACGAATCGTAGTAATCGTAGATGGAAACTGGAACGGGCTTCTGCAGCGCCACCTTGTGAGTTCTGAACGCGGAGACTGTGGGACAGTACTCTTGTCTGGTCATCTGCGAAAAAAAAAACGATAATTCGATTTAAAAAACTGTTTTTTTTTTCTCGCGTAAATGTTGATAACCGTTGTTTTTTTTTTCATTGAAACAAACCTTATCGAAGTACAGAACGACCATCGTATCGCCATTTTTAGTCTCCACGCGTTTAACGTTCTGTGAAACTTGGAGACTCGGCAGAGAGTCCATGTCGACGGTGAATCCGGATGGTAGACTGACTTCCATAACAGCCATGTTACTCTCGTTGGCCTCTCTGGTCGCCACGAATCCCGAGCAAATCGACAATTGCAGATGATTCGCGTTAGAATTTTTGTCGACTTGAGGATCCAGAGTGAAGAGCGGCCAAGCACCGGTCACGTTGAGATTGTAGTGAGAAGAAACTTGGATGAGAGCGAAACCCGTTCCCGTTGCCGTAATATTGACGAGTCTCGTTTTTCTCGGAAGCTTCGTTAAAAAAAATATTTAAATTTTATTCCTTGCCACAGATTCTCCTGCATAGTTGAACCCGACGTAAATTTTTTTTTCACTCACCACGTGCTTCTGAAGAATCATAGCGTTGGCGGCATTTATGTTCATCTGGCTCTGACCGCCTCCCTCGTACGTAAACGTTATAGCGATATTGTTGTTCTTCGATACCAACTTTTCCCCGAGTTTCGACAGGGCGTATATACCGACAACCGTATCCTGAGTCGAAGAGAAGCCTCCCTCCTGATTTCTCTGTTTCACGAGCCACTTCATTACGGGAACAGCGTCGGAGACGAGATTTCTTCGGAGATAAGTGAGCATCGCGTAAGAAGTCATTTCCACGTCGACGGATCTCGGAAGCCCGTACCAGGGATTCTTGTCGTCCTTTGGTACTGGCTTGCTCCACCATTTGAAATCGTCTTTCGTCGTGGCCTTGGACTCCATGCGGCCGAACGCTGTCTCCTCGTAAGGATGACGAGCGAGATTCAGCACGTACGTGCATAGAGCCAGAGAGTAAAGATCGTCGGTACCTTCAACGTTTCGGACTATGTAGTCGACTCCTTTGTTTATCGTGTTTCTGTATTTCTCGGTCGCATCCTGCAATAAAAATTTCGAATTTATTAGCAAAACTTACGATAGCTTATATTTAATAAGACTTTCAGTCTACGAGACGATATATCCGTGAATTACAGTGTATTTATAAATCGTACCTCATTTTCTAAGAACGCAGTCAGCGTATAGGCAGTCAGCGCGAGACCCTTGCCAGCCTGTCCTTGCATATCGCTGTGGATAATTTTTCCAACTTCCGGGAAGCTTCCGTTCGCTGCCTGATTGTTCGACAACCACGACAATGCCTCGTCGATTATTCTATCTTCGACCGTTATGTGGTCGGTAGCCTGTTTGAAGGACTTGGCTACGAATGCTGTGAGCCTGTTTATAAAGTAATTCGGTTAAAAAAAAGTTTTACATCCGGTCTGGTCAAGCTGTAAAAATAATCGCTTACCAGGTGCTTCCGCTCGGATCGGACATTCCGAAAGCACTGAACGATCCGTCGGTATGCCGGTAAGTCAATTCCTGCTGATATCCAACCTCCAAGTACTTCAGAGCTTTGCTCTGTACAGCCTGAGTCAATTGATTCGTATTCTTAAGATAGTTCAGTATAACGATGTTGGGCACCATATTCAACATATTTTGTTCCCCACAACCGAAAGGCATTCTAATCAAGTTCGCGAGATTTGGAATACTCGGTCCGAGAATGTCTCCGACACCCGATATTTCCACGTGCTCCGAACCGGCGACCACGTTTTTCGGTATTCCAACGGTAATGTTGGTCTTGACACTTGACGCGCTCTTCAGATCGATGAAGAAAGCTTTGTTACGATACTGTGTTTCGCCTTCGGCCTACAGAAGAAAGGCAAACAAAATTTAATAAAGAGAATTTCAAACTCTTCGTCGCATAGCAGGAATCCCGGGTAATATGTTGGGTATTCGTACCTTCACGAGCAACTTATGCTCAACGCTATCACCGGCCAGTTTACTCGTCGCTGTAGCTTTGATGCTGATGTAGCCCAATTCACGTGGCGTGATCATAAAACTCACGCTCGCTCCACTGTTCGCTTTCACTTGGAGAGTTTTCTTCCGGAATAATTCGAGCTCTAAATTCGAATATCATTTTCAATCAATTCAGCAATGGTATGAATGTTTGGCTTCAAACATCTTTTTTGTAATGCTTACTAGGTGAGTCATTAACTTCATTCGATAGTTCGGCGAATTCGAACTGTCCAGCGTGTTCGAGTACAACTTCGGCGGTCGTGTCCTTGTCCATGTAATTGAAAACTACGATCGGTACAGCGACGATTTCACCTCTTATGACGGAGTACGGAAGATCCACGGATACGAAGAACGGCTTGAACACCTTCAGCTGCAAAGAGGACAAACAGTTTAGATTTGTTCATGGAGCTACAAGCTTTTCTTTTTATATGATTATCGTCACTTTTATGTGTTATATTTTATTATTTATTGAAATAATCGTACCTTTCTCGGCACTTCCATGAGACCTAGACCGTAAGTAGAATCGACGGAGAAAGCGCTCAGCACCCAAGAAGTTATACTGTCGGGCACGTTGCGACGCAACTTGGTTTCTCCTTTGAACCTGTTGAGTCATAAAATTCATTAAAATCAGAGTTTGACCTCTCAAGGCCAAATGAACAAATAACAGAGGGTAAACAGAAAGTATACAAGTTACGAACGGCACGGGCACGGTTGTACACACGAGCGTGCATCGAAACGACAATGTACATACAAGTAAGGTAGATGAAGAGTACAAGTACGAATGAAAGAAGAAAAAATAAAATATATGTTCAAAGATGTGAATAAATACCCTGAGGAGAAATTTGTGAAAAGCCAGGTGTTTGAGATGTCATGCATTAGGAATACACGGGGTTTGTTCCATACGGGAGGTGGGATGCGTGAGAAGGCGAAAGGACCTTCCAGTGGAGGTCTTGTCACAGTTCTGTATGTAACCGGTGGACCAATGTCAGGCCTCAGGGTGGACGCTCCCCGAAACGAGCCTCCGACTCTACCCTCCAGATTTCCTGGGCGTCCTGCAATGCGAATTCTCCACAATGTACAATAATCCAAAGGCATTTCAATTCACCCTTTTTTTCTCTCAAACTACTTCACCAAAGTTAAGCACAGTTTACTTGAGGCGATTTTTACGATGAGAAACAAATTAGGGATGATGCAGCCCAGACTCCAAAATAATGTTTTTTTAATCGCTAAACGATTTCTATATAATTTAGTTTTTATGTCCAATGCATTGTTTCCGGCTTTGGATTTCATTTTTGAAAATTTCTTTAAGATACTTTAAAAGATTGATCTACACATCATCAGTCAATATTTATTTCTCATCGTTGCGTGGGAGAGTTATAGTTAGTAGAAGCGCTTTATTACCGTGTATTCCCAGGAGCAGGAGCGTCTTCCAGAGTTTCTATAAAACACGCACGGCATTCCAGGTGTAACTGACAACCTCAGGATTTGAGACGATGCGAAACAGGCTCCAAGAGTAACACAAATTCTAACCCATTTTTTTAAAGCAATAACTTAGCGACTCTTAAAGATGCTTCAGAAAGAAAAAAAATGGATTACAGTTTTTGTTACCGACGGAGCCCGGATCGAGTAGGGGAGGACTTTCACATCTCCTTAAGGACATACCGAAAGAATTCCCGAAGCGTTTTTGATGATCGAATCCACAATGAATATTATGGGGCGTAAAATGAGAAAAGACACTCGTAGATATAAACGGATTAATTGATTTTGTTGGCATTACCCAGCATCAAGCGCTTCCCAAAGCCAAGTTTCGGGGAATTTCTTGCGTACTTTGGGCGTCTCGGTTGCAATTGCGGGCAGGCCAGCAGCCGCAGGAACTGCATACATCGCTCCGTCCAAATTAGCTCTGTAGTATACTACGCAAGAATACGAGTGGGAGCGAAGTTAAATACTATTATTTATTAATTATCTAAACGACAAGATGATAAAGAGTGGTCTTTCATTTCACATCTCTCTCGATCTCACATTGTCGGTCACTAGTTCCTATGTTTCTTTTTTATTTATTTTTTACGAAGATTCATCGAACCGATATAATCGGTGGGATATTTTGGTGCTGTGACAATTATTTTAAAAAATAATAATTTTGTAGTCTCGTGACTGCGGTGTTAGGTGTACGTTAGGCTAGATGCGGTTATGATGTTAGTCGATCGTCTATATATCTTAAATTGAATCCACGAAATGTAATGATACTTACTCATCGGGAAGTACTCGTGAACGTAACCGTTAGTCAGTATTACAGCGCCGCTTTTCTGTTGGACAAATAAAATTCGTTACGCTCGTCTTCGTTTCTTAATTTCTTCATTACATTTACGGTTATAATTGGTATTACGGTACAAGTACTGCGATTACCTGAAAAACGTCGCTTGCGGTTGCCGAGCCGGGACGCCAGAAGGAGCGTCTCGCGAACCCTGGTGCACCACCGAAATTCGAGTAAGGAGCATCTTCGGACATGTCGTACGACCGCAGCTCCTCGACGACTTGATCCTAATATCGATCGATTAATCAAGGTGGACATTCGATTATCCAGAGTGGTCGGAGCTAGTCTCCAATAATTCGTTATTTTCTTACTCACATGAGAAATATCATTCCCAGATTTGAGAAGAAGCGATCGTTGATCAACACCCAGAAGACCAATGTAGGAATTCGGTTTGGACATGATCGTAATGTCAACTGACTGTCCGGGAGCGACTTCGCCCGGCGAGACGTTGATGTCGACGAAGTTTTGGAGAGTTCCCTGCAGGTCGATGTCCAATGCATCGGCGACGATTTCACCGTCGTCACGGGCGTAATACACCAGTACGTGAGCAGTCGGCGCCATCACGTAGGTTGCCAAGAATCTGAAGGAAGCAGTTGTCTTACCGCCCACCTGTACGGATCCTGCGTTGAGGATGTCACCTCGTCCCAAAATTTCGTAGCTCAGATATTTCAAAGGAGCCGTAGAATTGACCTCGATCTCGATGTCTTTGTTGACCATCGGTGTCTCTGTTTTTACCATGGCTTGGATAAAAGTATTGCTCGGAGACATCGCCTGGTTCGTGGCTGGGAACCACTCGTGAAGAGTCATGTACTTGGCCTCGATATTCAGAGGCAGGGCAAGAGCCTGCTCGGAAGCCGGCGACACAGGTGGATAGAAATCCAACTGTATCATACCGTGCTCGTCGAGAGTTCGCGTGATGTTCGTATAAGCCGATTGATTGTACGTATAACCGTACGATATGGTAACGGGATTTGCCGTATCGCGCACGGGCGATCCGTCGTGATTGGTCAATTTTATAAACGCCGTATATTTGAGACCGGGCTTGTAGTACTCCGATGTCTTTATCAGATCCATCGTGTATTTGTGCTTATGGAGAGTGATCTGCATCGAGACATTTTGCCTCCGACCGGTAAGTTCCTCCTCCACGGCTACGTCCAACTGAATGGGCCGCTCGTAGTCGTCGGTCAGTCTTAGGTCGGATACGATGTCAAAATCCACGGTGACTTTGCCGTCTATCGGCACGACTTTTCTCACCGGCGTTTGGAAAATCGGTTGTATCACGGATGAAAATATGTTCGGGTAAGCTGTTATCGTGGCCTCGCCTTTCACCGGTTTTCCGTACGTGTATTTCGCCTCGATGGTAGCCATGATCTTGCCCTCCTGGAAGGTCCCGTGCTTCGGGGCATCGATCGAGACCTCGAATTTCGGTAGGACATACTCGGCTACTTGGAACTGCTTCTCAAAGGTCTGATCCACAACGTTAGCGACGATCTTCCAATCGCCGAGCACCGGCGACTCCGAAAGGTCGAGCTCGCCGCTGAATATTCCACGGCTCAGCGCTGGTTTGTTCCACTGTTTTATCCTGTTGCCCCGTCCGTCCTGAAAACGTTATTTTTTTTAGTTCTATTATTTCATTTTCTTCAATTTCCGCAGTGAAACGAGAAACATGAATCGTCGGCCGTGCGACAGTATTACCGTGACGTAGACGTCGAGCTGCCGGGTAAACACCGGCCGCAGTCTCGAGTCGAGAACGACGCAACGGAACATGACTTTGCTGCCGGGTTTGTAAATAGCACGATCGGTTTGTATAAAAACCGAGTAACTCTTGTGAACGTACTCAATGTCCGTGGAATTCTTGAAGGTCAATCCCGTGCGGCCGGTAGCGGTTAATCTGTAACGACCCGGAGTCGTTTCGCCGATCTGCGGTTGCAAATAAACCGATTAGCTTTAGTCTTTGCGGAATAGGAGAAAAAAAAAAGAAAAAAAATGACATAAGAATGTATGTGTTATGAAAACCTCCAATTTGAAGATTCTCGTCTGATAAGGCTCGACGACGTTCACGTGGGACATTTTAAAAACATTCCCGGCATCCAACTCGCCGACCAGTTCCACGGATATCTCGGACGGCGTTGATATACCGGTTGTACTCACTGCTACGTGGTACTCCGAATTGGGACGCACCACTTTCGGAGCGATGACCGTGTAATACCTGCGGAAAAAATTAATGTAACAATTGTTTCAACGCTTCGCAAAATTCTCGAGTTTTGCCGCACATGTCTCTCTGCCTTATCATAACTTTGGACTAGAAAATATAAGAAACCGTAGACCGTAGAGAATATAAAATCGTATATTGGTCGACAAAAGATATTATTGGATGCAAGTTCGAATATAGAGAAGAGAAGCGCTCGGTTTTGGGATTCTTCGTAGAATGCCTCGCTAGTCCTGCGACGCGAGGCACCTCATCTCATAAAACTTGAGATTGGGGGTCCTCCACGTGCGTCCCACAAAGGGTCTCCGGTCTCTGCCGGTTCTGCAGCAGGCACCGGAGAGACGAGTTGCTTTCAAGAAATAATAAACAAAACCGACGACCTACTAATTTTACTACAAACATAATATCGAGTTATTAGAAAACAAAAATGCGTAATTGCCGCGACGAAGCGCGATACGACTTTCTCGTCAATAAAATATTTCATGACATGAATATCTATCTTACAATTGAATTTTGCCCGTAGGCGGCAATCAAGTAACTAATTGGTTGAAGATGCTTGCGGTTAAATTTTAATTACACATTTAACTGCAGTTTTACAGTATTATGATTATTATTATTAGCGGTTATTTTGGCTTGCGCGCTCGCAATACTCAGTAAGTATCCGTGACTATCCGCGAGTATCTATGAGTATTTTTGAGTATCTGTGTGAATATCTGTGTCAGCATCTGTGAGTATTTTTGAGTATCTGTGTGAATATCTGTGTCACTATCTGAGAGTATATGTGATTATCGTCGAGTGTCCAATCCACATGAACTTTATTATAATGTAGAAAGATTATCATTATTATTATTAATACGTACTGTTCCGCGATGACTGTAGCGAGTACGCTGCACAGCAGCGCGACTAGGCAAACCGGTCGTCTCATCTTAAGTTTAGTGTGTCCTGAAAAGAAAAATTACGAATCTTGACTGCCTGAATCTCTAACTTTTCTTTGTCATGTTCTTTTGTTCGGTAGAACGGAAGAGAACGGCAAGTGGTACCGGCGCCGTGAGAATGTCACCGGGCCGGAAGGAGAGCAGCGATGAGAACCGATTGTTTCACCCCGGGTCTCGGCGAATACCGCGCGCAAAGTGAGTCAGTGAGTCAACGTGCTCGGAAGACTACGCACTACAATTAATCTTGCGCTACCCGTGTGGGTGTGTGTGAATACTTTACACATACAATTCGCTCAGCGCTCATCCTCTTAGATCCGCCATGGTCCGAGCGGAAAGTTTGTGTTATCTCCAATTACGGGTCCATTAACTCCCACGCATATTCGAAACAATTATCTCCGATACTTTGTATCCCGCGATCGATTATTCATAAGTAGACTCTCATTATTTTTTTTTCTAATTTCGTATTACAGTCGATGAGCGCATACACAATTCCCACGAAACCGGGACGTTACGTACCCAGCAAGCTTCGTCGATTTATCATTTTTATTATTGCCTCGCGTGACCTTTCCACGCGCATCCGGACATCTCATACTCCGCGGGGGGAAAAACCGATTCTTCTCCTCTCTGAGAGAGATAAGAATCATTGTCTCGTACCGCGATTCATCCGATTAAAATGGATGCTGATTTTCTACAGCCATTGTGTCATTATGCAATTTATCCTTCGTCAAACATGCAACAATAACGTCAACAGAAAAAAAAAAAGAGAAAAACCTGTACTCTCTTAATTGGCGCATGATGATCTCTCCTCGCAAATTGAGGAAGTGTTATGCCCCGTTGTGTTCGCTGTGTACCGCGCGGGGAGATTCCTTTGGTCGGTTACAGCGTCGTCGGCCGGAGTCGCATGTGAAAGCCCTAAGTGTGCCAAACAGACAGAGTAACGCCGCTACTATGTCTGGACGCGAGGGAAACGATTTCACATGAAACGTCCCGATTGAGAATATCTCACCGCGAGTCTTTCCACGGTGTCTCTACGATATGATACGATCGATGACCTTGCGCCGCCTCCCAAGGACGCCCAACGACTCACGGCGAGTCAGACTGCGATTCTGCATATTCTGAGCTTCGAACTATCGCGAAGACTGGTGATCGTGTCGCGCACACCAGTGCGCGTGCCGCGAGACCGTAGACTGTTCGCTTGGACGTTGCGAAATTTCTCGGGGCACCCGCATTAGGCAGTAGAAATTAGAAACTTTATTCCCGCGCTGCCGATCGAAATGGTTTTCTTGCGACTCGGGCAGGTCGCGATTCCCGGGGTCCCTCGACTCATCATATAGGATGACGAACGACTTGCTTATCAAACGACTCTTTAATGCGTTACTGACAATCATCGTAGTCGACATTGTCGTCAAGTTTACGTTAGACAAGTTTGTTCCATGCGTGTGTCGACTCGCGCTGCGAGATACGTTGAGGTAGGCTTGAGACCTAACGCTGAGATCATTCGCCGTCGTGTCTATGCAAATTCTTTATCTTTACGTTTACCCGCGCGCGAGTGTCTCATCTCGTCGAACATACTTCGTAATCCTAATGACTCAGTTTCGGCAACTCGAGAAAAAAAAACACACACACACACACACACGAGAAAAAATATCGCGCGTGGGTTTTACCCCCGGTATTCTGTATCTATACTCCGTGCATTCCTTTTTTATATAATGTTATGAGATCGTGGTTCTTCTCGGCAATGGTTATGATTGCGTGGGTGGTTCATTGCCTTTTTGGACAATTCTCTGTTCCGACACCGGGAGACTGCCAAACAGCGATCGTGACGCGAATTAATTAATCTTTGTTTGTTCCGGGTGAGACGCTCGACAATCGATGTTGGTAGTACCAATGTGCAAAAAAAAAAGGAAAAACGAAAAAGAAAATATGCACGAAAGGACTTAACCTAATGTTTATCCATACCTTACATTACACCCTACCTTTTAACCAGAGATTATCCGCGGGCAATTCTGTATATGAAACTTTTTTGTTTTGTTTTGATATTGTCTTTATCGTGACCTTGAGCTTATTTCGACCAACGAATCAGTTCCATTACGCCGATGGGACCATTGTAAAATTTCGTTTCCGCGATGCGGTCTAAATCTCCGTGAGATCTTCTATTATTTTTGTCGATGACTCACCTGCTGGACGAAACTGGCGCACCTCAGCCGCGGCCGATCTTCACGGCCTCGCGGCTCTGGTACCTCCGACGAACTTATTTGCTTCCGGGTGAATTACACCGCGAGAGCCGGCAGAACGCCTTAGCGATAAATTGAAATCACTGATCTGTCCCGAAGGTAGCGAAATAAAAGGAATAAATAATAAACTTTCCGCAATTACCGGTCAGGCCGTTCGTGAACTCCCAACGACAAAATCGCTTTGTGTTTCACTGCTGGAGCAGGTAGCGGTCCGGTGGACGGCCGATCGTATACTACCAATCAAGGTAGCGTGGCGAGCGCTCGAAGACTGCCGGAGCTGAAGCAGCCGATGTGGGGAGGACTCGAGAAACGAGTCCTTTCCTTTCTCACTCTCTCACGTCTCTCGACCTCTACTCGCACTACAC
Organism: Stenichneumon culpator; assembly: GCA_964017025.1. Lineage (NCBI taxonomy): Eukaryota > Metazoa > Arthropoda > Insecta > Hymenoptera > Ichneumonidae > Stenichneumon > Stenichneumon culpator. The sequence continues at coordinate 8,347,863 of OZ024779.1, read as the reverse complement.
CAACGAACTCTTTCACTCGACCCGGGACTCTCTGTTGCACTCTACCGCGTTATATACGCTGTGCAAACTACGCAGTCAAAGGAACTATGCCGGGAATTACCGTTAACGGATAGAAATCCGAGCTGTGTATCGCGAACGCTCTATAGTCCGCGTGTAGTCTTCCAAATGTCCTCCAGCCTGCGGATCGAACCGATCGTCAGAGATACCGGCAAATTGCACGTCGCACGTAACATCCTCGGAAACTCCAGCCGGACCTGTTTCTTCTTTTTTTGTTTTCCACGTAACATAGCGGAAAACGTGTCTCGCGTGCAACGCGAAAACCCGGGTCACGCCCCGATCGCGCGCACATGTACATCACGGGGAAATACTGTGTGAACGTAAACAAATAATAATTATTATTCTGAATATTGCCAAGGGGCGCGTGGGAGGGAGGGGGCAGAGGAGGATTATTCTTGACGACAATATCTCGGAACTTCCTCGATGCGTTCCGAGAACTTGTTTAGGCCTTCTGCACAGATCGCAGATATAATAATAATCGCCATAAGATTTCAATACATTGATGCGGATTTGGGGATTTTAATGCAAGGACTGCCCTTTTTTTAAAAATAGGTTTTCATTGTTTATTTCTGCATAAAAATTACGTAAGCCGTGACAATTGCATCGAACACAGAATCGAATGAATTTCCCGCAAGCTTTCGTGCTTTTCACTTTACAATACTGAAATCATGTAATTTTGACTAAGTAAAAAGAAATAAATTCGCTATCCGAACAGATGCGAAAGACAATCGACGTCAAATTCAGCGGCTTCGCACTGGAGACGCCACAGTAGCCGCCACTTCCGGTTCGACGCGATGCCTCGCAGAGAGTCGCGTGTCTCGAATAATTTCACGCGTTCCGTGGACGCTCCGCCAGTCGGTCGCCAGTCTAGTGAACATGGCCGAAAACAATGGCAATAGTTATTGAGCCAACTTTTCGCGTTGTTCAAGGCACTTGTCAACAAAGTATATTAATCCTCGATGAGATAACGCTGTGAATTAAATATAATTGACGTGAGTATGAATTAACGATTTTTTTTTTCTTTCCTCACCTCGGAGACAAAACTCGGATGAATTTTCGTCGAATCCTCCCGAGCCCACTTCCTGCCGTACACGGCAATAGCGGCGATTCGTAACTCCCCTAACGCTGTCATCTATCGTGCGCTGATTTCATACGTTTTCGAGGCTATCGCGAGCACTGCAAGCTACTCGATTAAATTCACCTTCCCCCCAGAGCTTTCTTCGCTGATCGATGAAACCTCGGTGAATTACTTGATAATTATTTTCGCGTTAAAACTAAATTTTTCGGACAACGCATCGCGAGTGCGGTTGCATTTCGACGAGTTGAAAAGATTCTTTTCGCAAGCGTTCTTCGAACTGTTTTCCCAGAGGCTTTTTTTAACGTTAAATCGTACATCCTTCACGATTTAGCGACTCGCGTCTGTAGATGGTCGACGCGTCGTCGAAGAGTCCTCGAATCGTCGACCAACCATGCTCAGATTTCATCATATTAGGTAGCTAAGGATCTTGGCATTCTGAGAGATGCAACCGAGCCTCTCTAAGGACCCAACATTGATGCAAATTTTTCAACAGAGATCTAAGATTCTCCGATGGTTGGAACGATGATAGATGCTAGCTCTAACGTTCACACTAATGCTGCTTACCTCTGCCCATTTACCGCGGTGACTATCGTTCAAGAAACTATTCAGGCCAGATTTAATCTAGCAGTCTCCACTACTCGCCGTCGATGCTGAAAATCAATAAAACAAAGTGTATAATCTTCTAACCAGCGTCTTGTGTGGTTTTCAGATTCGGCAAAGAGATTCAGGAGCTTTTCCCTTTCAGAGAGTTTCAACCGGACGCCAAGAATGTGATGAGATTGTTCACAACTTAGACGTACATTTTTCCAGAGTACGCAATGGAGAAAAAATAATCGCTGAAAGAGTCAATAAACCAAAGAGCATAAATAGGAATAGACGACTGGACACAAGGAACGCTAGACAGTCTGCTCATGCCGGAAAGTAAGAGAGTTCTGTATAATAGTTGTGGTTTCAATTTTGTTTTTTTTTTTTTTGTTCTTTATAATATTGAAATACTAATAATAAAAATGTTATTAGAATATTAATGCTTAATATTATTGTTTATATATTTGTTTGATGAAAAAAAATGCTTTTACTATTTTAAATTAATGCGGACAGATTGCACATAGGAATATTATTAATGATAATTATTATTAACATTATTAATTTGTTTGATTGACTTTGCTTACAGGTGCATAGTATTATGGCAACTGCTATTCAAAAGAATGGCATGAAACCTCTGACGAACGGCACGTTGAATCACGTTGAGAATGTCGGGAGTTTGGACAACGCGTCAATATGCGCTGACTCGAGAGACGAAAAGCTTTACAAATGTCCAGCCGAGCCGGAGGAAGAGGCGGAGGCTCCGCCAGAAATCGACATTCTCATAAGAAACGTCGTTTGCAATTTCAGTGTCCGTTGCCATCTTAACCTACGTGAGATCGCGCTGAATGGATCGAACGTTGAGTACCGACGAGAAAATGGGGTAATGTCGGATTTTTTACAGTCTAACTTTAAATCGTTTAATCGCAGCGATTCGCGGTTAATGTAAATTGCATTATACCATTGCAGATGATAACGATGAAGTTTCGGAGACCTAATACCACGGCGACGATCTGGTCATCAGGCAAGATAGCGGTGACCGGCGCGGAGACGGAGGCGGAGTCGAAAATCGCAGCGCGAAAAACGGCCAGAGCCCTGCAGAAGCTCGGTTTCAAAGTGCGATTCAGAAATTTCCGAGTCGTAAATGTAATGGGCACTTGTCTCATGCCATGGGCCATTAAAATTACTCCGTTCTCCATGCGATACAAAGAACACGCAGAGTAAGTTTTAGAAATATAAAAAATCTTCCGGGGAGATGCAAGAGTGTGAAACAATGTTTTTAAACGAAACCTTGTTTAGCTACGAGCCAGAGCTACATCCAGGCGTAACGTACAAGATTCCGGAGCTGAGCGCCTCGTTAAAGATTTTCTCAACCGGAAGTGTGACGATAACAGGTACACGAGTTTTATATATTTATATATATATATATTCTTTTTTATCTGTTGCTTTGAACTGAATGGATTGCAATGAACATGTGCCTGATCGTTTTTCAGCACCAAGCGTGGCCAACGTAGGTATAGCGATCGAGCAGATATTTCCGCTAGTCTACGAGTTCCGTAAGAAGCGCACGCCCGAGGAAGAGAACGCGATAATCGCGAGGCGACGCAAAGCCGCGAAGCGTAGTCGAAAAGAGTTCCTAAACGATCCGGATCCAATGATAATGGAGGATCCGCTGATGTCCGGGGAGGAAGAGGAAGAGGGAATGTTGGTCGAGAGTGATGCCAGTTGGGACTGATTAGTTCGACATCCTCTCGATCCTGACCTCTCTTTTCGTTGAACCACGAAAGAAAGATTAAACAAAGCTAAGAAGAAAAAAACAAAACAAGAGCAACAAAAAGTGTTTGTTTCACGACGTTCGTTCATATCTTCGAGAACCGACGACGACAACGTGTGAGTACGTCCTGTTGGATTCGACGTGTTTAAACGAAAAAACAGAACAAAAAAAAACGAACGAATGACGACGAAAGAAGTGTACGGCTCGCGACGAGTGAAGTGTGAGGCATAATCGACTACTCTATACTCTCACTAACTCTACTTCCGTCTCTTCGTTTTCACTCTGTCTATCAATCTCTCAACTCTTTATTATTATTATTATTATTATTTTATTATTATCATTTTTTTGTTCATTTTTGACGCAAGCGTCACCCACGTGCGCGTTCAATGATGGTGTAAAAGTGCGAGAGTGTTTCTTCGGGTGCCAAGAACGAGAGGGAAAAAGAGTCGGAAGCAAAAGGAACACAACTGTAATCGTAAAGGAAAAAAACAAACAAATAATCGTAATAATTCGTAAGCTGTTTAACCGAAGCGAATATCATCATTGATGACGTTTCCACAAGCCCTCCCCCCACCCCGTATGTTACGTTCGTGCTAGCAATACAAACCCCCTATTATTGTCTATGTATAGAAAGCGAACGTGAATGAACGTGAGAGATGTAAAACTTCGTTGGAGTAATGATTCGCGTGGTTTGAACATGAATTTGAGCTCCGATATGTCGATTCGTTCACACCATGATGCACACGTTTTTTTCGCTTCTCTTCGTTAACTTTTATCTTATTTTTTTTTATATATTTTTTTTATTACTTAACTTACTGTGCCAAAGATGGATGTTCAAAATTTAAGGCGAAGCGATCGTTAGCAAACTTGTATCAGTGAGCTGAAAATTTTTGTTCATTTCTAGACGATAAGGATAGTCCAGTTTTCTCATTTTTTTTTTTCTTTTTTTGTTTGCTCTTGTTACTTCTCTTTCACTCCGATCGTCCAAACTCTCATCTCTCACACGAGTGTATACGGTAGTTATTTTACTCTCGTTTCTCATTACTTCTATTGTCGCTTGGATAAATTGTAATGATCTACTGTGAGAAACGTCCGATCATGTTTTGAGTGATATTCGAACATTATCGTGCGTTTCGGTGAGTTTGCGCTTCGTTCGCAGTATCCCGGCGGTGAGGTTTAGACTAGATATTAAAAAAAAAAAATTAATAAATAAAGAGCGGCCCATCCCTGCTCGAGCATTTGTAACGATAGCGAGTATTAGAGAATAGGAAATTAGTTACTTAGAGACTAATTATCATGGAAACGTGTGTCTTATAGATATTCTTTTCATAATAATCCGCCTGAGAATTCACAGATCTTTCTGATCGGCTATCAAACTTCTATTCTTTCACATCGTCCCACTCCACTGCTGAGTAAATAACTTGTGTATTACCCACGCGATTGTCCACTAATGTCTGGGCTGCTCGTATTCGTAAAGAAAAACAAACAAACAATGTTATATCACCGTACAGATCTCAAGCAACTTTGAATCAAAAGGTAAAAAAAAGAAAAACAAAAAAGAAAAAAAACGTAGTATCAGAAATTGCATTGAACGTTCTCGTATCACATTGCACAATACACATAAACGAATGTAAAAAAAAAAATACAATCGTAATTTGTACCAGCGTAAGAGGCACACACATTAGTTGCTGCTGTATTTCGCTCGACGCGTAACTTTTAATCATCGACCGTCTCGGAAACTCGGAGTCTTCCAGTTTCCGCAGATTCTTTTCTTCATTTTTTTTTATAATTTATTTATCATTTTTTTTTTCGCGACTCGAGCATATATCTCGGAGCGTATCCTGCTCGTTATTTGTAAGCACTAACCGTTTGTGGCTTAGCTAATTTAAAAAAAATGATTATTTATACTTTAAAATGTTGTATGTAAAGCTTCTTCATTGAGCCCTGTCGACTCTGCAAATTTGACGAGCGGTTAGCGCATTGAAGAAAAAGAACTTATACCTCGAACTCGGTTGAGAGAAACGAGTGACTATGAAAAAAAGAGCTGATGAGTATAATCGTTGATACAACATTATAGTGCCCGGCAAAAGAAAGTAACTTAGCGAATATAAAAAAAGCCACTCGCATCTCTCATATCCCACGTAAAGCGAAGACGTATGTAAAAACCCGTCCTCTCTTCTATCTCGTGCCATAGCGAGCGGCATATCTCTCTCATCGCAAAGACAATCTAGATTTTCTTCTTTTTTTGTTCTTCTGTAAAGTTTAATTGTTCTTTCGTTATTATGTTTTTTTATATCGAAGGCATTTTGTTCTTTTTTCTTCTTTTTATCTTATGTTTGTATGCTAAAGTCACTGCCTGCCGGCTCGCCGGATCGACGAATCGAACGACCAAGTAGAGTCGGCTGGACTTGTAATCGCGTGTCACAACTTTTGTACTCGAGGAACTCGGCGTTGTTTAAAAAAAAAAAAAGAAAAAACCTCTTTTCTTCATCGTTCATTAAATTCATTGATTCGCAATGTGGTTTAATCATTTAAGAGCTCTCTTGAGAGAGAAAACTCGTACAGTAATGCGAGCCACAGATCTGTATAAGCTCGGATATCGGCCTTGGTGTTGATAAATTTTCCTCATGGCTCTAACGTTAAAAGAAGAAACGCCGTTCTGTCTGACGCGGCGTAAATTGCATCTCAAACACACGTACACATATACACACATGTGCAAACCCACACAGTTTCACGACAGAACGATTGTAATATTAAGGACAGAGCGCATCATCGATAAATCGTTTAATGAAAAACAAAAAGAATTAAAAAACAGAAAGATCCTACGCAGATTCTAGGAGGATTAGAAAATGTTAACCAGTAAGCAATAAATATAGTAGGTAAATTAATGAAACGAGAATCGTGGCAGTTGCATCATCGGTATTAAGTTAAGCCAATCAATAAAACAAATTGTGAAGAAGAGAATAAGAGATTCGATGCGAATACTCACCGAGATATATCCTCTTCCATTATACACTAATAAATACTCGGTCGTTGAGATGTTATCGGGTTGCGAAACAAATTAAAAAAAAAACGAAAAGCAGTGGAGAAATGCCTTAAAACATTATGATTAGAAGAAATCGTATTTCGCATGTTCGCAAACCGATCACTTCTCCAATGACCTAATTCGGAATTGGGGATTTATATCGGGATAGAAAAAAGAAAAGAAAAAAAACAGTGTCTAGGTGCTTCGAGCTTATACAAGAGATTTCACCTTTGGCACAGTAACGATATCCTACACCACTGCGCAGAGAAGATTTTGGAATGATTATGATTATTATATTGTGTATATCCGAGCGCCGAACTTCCGTACTTATCGACATGGAATCGGTAATCGAAGCGAAGCTGAAAAAAAGAAATAAAAAAAATGGATATACTAAATTAGATATGTATCGACGCGCACGACGCGAAAAAAGCAGGACGCCGCTAACGAAATATTACCGTTTAAGAGAATTAACGACCTCATACGTATTGCATCTAAACGTGTATTCATTTCTAGCACGTAGTATCGTTTGCGAATGAAGCGACGGGTAAACGACGGATATTAAAAGAAGAAATATTTAAAAAATGAAAATAAGAGAACGACAAAACATAACTGAAACAAACGAGAAGCAATCTTGTCGAATCGGCGACGACGCATTATAAATTATGGCCAGGTAGAAATAAAATCTAGATACGCTGATGATCTTCGTACGTGCTGAAAAAAAGAAAGAGAAAAAAACAGGGCATGCATGCACTCTCCCAGCCCTCGTACTACACCATAAATATTGGCCGGTTATGATCTCCGTTAAGATATGTGTATACAAGACTGCTGTGAGATGTTAATGAAGAAAAATCATTTGTATGTAAATTGGAAGAAATAAAAGTTAAATTCTAAAATCGCAGTCGAACGCGAGGAATTTACCGAGATGTATATACATTATTTTCATTCTACGTGATTCGTTCGCGGTACGATCGCTCTTTAGGAATTAACTTGAATAATTACATACAATCTAATAAAAATGGGTGCTAGGCTTGCTAGGCATTAATTTCCTCGTCGGGAAAGTAATCGATAACGGACGACCGTTTCCCAATGTAACGAGCTCAAGTGCACAAGCACACAGTCCTACATAATAGACCCGAGAAAATCTCTTCGATCAGTGTCGTCGATAGCCGTAGCAAAGCGAAAAATAAGAAAAGTTAAATGTACATTTTTTTACTGTATACTCGTGACATGCAAACAGTGTGTTTGTTATTTTTATCGCCTAATTATTTCATCGCGATAGACGCTGCGGTGACATATACATATATCTTGCTCGTGATCCCCACTCTTTCGGAGTCCACGTGCGCGCCGGCCGGCAGCTCGTCTAGGCAAGTTCACAAGCAGGTCTCGACAGTTCTCGCGCGAGCGTCGCGCGGTGTACTACCGTGCGCAGGCCATGTTACAATAATTTTCGTTCGTACAGTCGTTTCCCATTTCAATGATACAAAATAGAGATACAAAATAGTACACTTTATTTTGCAAATACGTAAACAAATAGAATCTGTATAAACCATAGGATATTGATTAATTGAACACATTTCTTCGTGGCAATCACCAGGATGCCAGTTTTACGATGAATGAATCCGAGATAATTTTCGTTAACATTAGTTTTTTTATAAAGTGATAAATGGAAGGACCTGAAATTACTCCTCACTAATCCTCTGGCGTTCAAAGAAGCTTTAAAAAAATAACTAAATGATTTAACTGAATGAAATGAATTAACTAACTTAAACATAAATAGCTTCCGAATGCTATTATCAGTCGTTGATGTTCGTCATGATGAAATCACTCACAGCCGGGAAGTAGTACATCGCGAGTTTCAACACGTCCTGATGCGACAAAAAAGATCGATTTTACACCAAATTATACTGTTTTGAGAAGTACGTTCTATAAAGAAAAGATATAACTCACCTCGTTCGTCCTGATGTCCAAGCCACCGGAGCTCAGAACGTACTTGTAAGGCAATATTGCAGGATGTTTGTCGATACCCAAGAGCCCGTCTTTGTATTCATCGTCACCGGGCAATTCTTCGATAGTTTTTTCTGACACTCCTTTGAGAAACTTTCCAGAATGTCTGTTACTGAATAAACCATTGTTCCATAGAGCGTTTTGAAAGTCCGCCCCATAGACGCTCAACATTTCAAGTTTTTCAGTGAAATTTGCACCTATGTCCAATTCCGTGATCTTCAAATACATATCGCGATATCTGTACAGATTATTAATCGATAATTAATCGGTTTAAATGGCAGGAACTATCACTGTAACTTACCTAAGCAAAAGACCGCAAACTCTGGAGAGAATGGCGCAACTTTTTGACACCAATCCACCGTAAATAAGTGCCGGAGGTGCTATGGTCCACAATGGCACGGTGCTTCGAGCTTCCAATCGGTAAATTTCCTCGTAGAAATCCAACGCCGCGTACATCAGCAGAGGATTGTGCGAATGGGTCGCCAAGCCGGAAGTTACAAGATCGCTTACCAGAGTAGTCAGGACTAGGAACATATCCGACAAATCGTTCGCAGGCACTTGGCCAAGGAACGAAGAAGGTTTCTTCGATTCACCGCCGAATCCGTGTTTCACGAACTGTCCAAATAAGAATTTATTAATTTTACAATTAATCGTTAATAGTTGTTTTTTAGATATAGAATTATTGTTTTTAAACTCACGAGATTCGTGGAAAATTTGCGCAGGCTTGTGATTATTTCGCACTTCTCTTCCAAGGAGGATATCAGAAATATCGTATGAATCCAATTTACATAGCTGTCCAGATCTGTGATTTAAAATTATTTTGTTTATTTCACGAATTCACATTATTTTCGCGGTATTTTGTAGAAAATTTGCTAATGCTCACCCGTTACTGAGATCGAAGTGCACCACTGCATGAGTTCGAGAAACTTCGAGCGATACTCGTCTTCCAAGTATTCGAAACAGTTTTTGAGAAAAAAATTGACAACTGGAATACCTTCTTGCATGTAGCGAGAGAATTCTATGGTCATTTCGAGCAGCTGTTCCATTTGGGTTTTTGAAAATTTGCCTCTCTCCAGTATGAAAGCTAAGAAACATACCGAAGCATATAATCATACAAGCTTCAACATTTAAGCGTACAATTCACGCAACGTATATCTCACCTCGGAGAAGCGTGTTGTACAAATTGTAGGAAAAGCGGCTCTGGTAGGAAACATCAGCAAATGCGAGAAAGTGATAACCGGCTGTATTGGCAAGAAGCGAAATCGCGTTGCAGGGCATCTCGACGGTGAAATGATACTTTCCTACGTCTTCGAAACTGCAAAAAAAAAAAATAACATTGCCTGATAATTTACTCTTCGATCAGAGGAGTTTAAACGAATTTCCAAAATCTTCGACGACACTCACTTGACGACATCGAATATGGATTTAGAATCTTTGTCCTTGTAGATCGACGATCCGATGTGAAAGTATCGAACCGATGGCAACAGCGGCGGCACAGTTTTTTTCGAGCTCGATGACTGAAACGAAAACAGCAATGTTAACGTCCATTCCAGCGTAAAAATGCAAGAGCCGTACCTTGGCAACGTTCCAGTCGAAATGATCCTGTCGACGATTCTCGTGAACGCTGCCTCGATCCCTGGCATCCTCGAATCCCAATCTCAGCGCCTCCGGTATTGGCTTCCAGACACTCTCGATGTTCATCGACGGTATTTTCTCCGGCACGAGCTCCGGCTTGTAAGACTTGAACAGACTGTCAACTTGGTTTCTTTAGATCGTGTGCCACCACGAAAATTTTGCGGTCGATGAAAGGCGACGATTCTTACGAGAGCAGAGCGTTAATGTGCTTTCGAGGCTTGGAGTATCTCATCTGTTGCTGGAGCAATCTGTTGACTTGTCTTCTTGTAACATCTTCGGGTTTACTCAGCAGATAAATGAGCCTTGCAAGATGGGGTTCCTAGAAGAATAAATGAAAAAAAAAAATTATAATACACTCTTCCACATACAACTAATGTAAGGAAAAAAGAATTATATCCTACCAGTCTCTCCTTTTTCAGCATGTTGTAGAAGAAACAATCATAGTAAATATTTATTCTTTTTCTATCCACCAACTGATACTCCCACAAGCCAATAACCCACTGAATAATTATTACAGAAACAGTGACGTTAAGATCCTTCAATGCAGCCATCCAGTGATCTATCAGCGTCTCCATCGATTTGCTGTCCACTCGACTCTTTGGTATCAAACATTTTATCAGAGGAACGGACAGCGTAGCTCCTGAAATAGAAAACAAAATTGTTTTTGTTGCTTCTAGAAATTCCTGTGAGCAAACTTCTGAGGTTCGCACCATTCGTAAAAATCTTACTCACGTAGACCGGTACTGGTGATGTATTCTATCAAAAACTTCATGTCCCTCGTCTCCAGACCATTGGTAGCAGCCTCATCCTGCAGAATAGTGAGGGCTTCGTCAAACCCACTGATTTTTCCTTTGTCTGCATAGCAAGTTGTGATTTAAGTAACAAAGCATTTAAATTGCATGGCTAAGAACTGGCAATGCTTGCAAGTATACGAATGGTCAAAGTAAGTTATATTTGTATCTAATATAGGGTTTGCGAGGCTACTTTATTACACTGGGGTCTGCCAGACCCCAAACAGGAGAACGGAAGGCCTTGTTAAAAGACATTTTATATTAAAGATTTTATATTTAAGTACCACAGCATTTAAATATTATGCCTAAATCTGGCAATGCCTGCAGATATACGAATGGTAAAAATAAGTCATGTTTGTGCCTAACATTGGGGCTTGCGAGGCAATTTTTTTGGGTCGGGGTCTGCCAGACTCTAAACAGGAGAACGGAGGGTTAGGCCCGGTGAAAAAAAAACATTAAAAAAATGGTTTCTTCTTGGAGTAGAAAAAAGTGAACGCACTTATCGTTTTCAAAACTTTGAAGCACTGTTTGAGTCTATCGGAGCTCGACATCGTCGACGAAATATACGCGATCGGACAGAATAATCTTATCCCCGCGAACAGTTTACCTCTTCCCGCTCGTTACGATAAATTCGAATTTGCCCGAGTTCGAAAAGTCATCGCGCGACGAGCAGAGGCGCCTTCGGAAAAATCACAGCCGAGCTGTCCAGCAGCAATTTGCGGCTGACATGGAAACCCGCCCGCAGTGTCATGGCGCTTCTCGTAGCCGTCGCCGCCGCCGCGCTTCGTGTCCGACAACTTCGTCTCGTAAACTGGTTTATAGTTGTGCTGTCAACACAGTGAAAAAAAAGCAATGCTGGATTTACGTTGCAAAATCACGTCGATCGTTTGACGCGGACGCGAATTGTCGGGCGGTTGAACAGTGAAAATGTGGCCGTCGAGGCCGGACATGTCGAGGGACGAGTGCAGAAAGTGTTTGCGATGTCTCGGTAAGGTTATGCCACCGGAAAATCATAGCTATTGCTGTTTATATCTGCTAGGTGAGCTCGTCGACGAGCGAAGGGCAACGTTGAGCCGTTGTTTAGCCACTCGATTAACCCCTCAACCAATTTTCCTCGATCCCTGCTCCCGAAACGACTACAGAGAGCGGACCGTGCGCTCGACCCAGTTCGTACCGAACTACGAAAAATTCACAGTGGCCCTGATTCCTGCCGTCCCTCTTATCGTATTGCGTTTATTAAATTTTCGCGAGACCAGTACCGTACGAACGAGCTACTGATTTGAAGTCACCATAGCGTAGAGGGGACATAAGAGACGTATTCTAAAGCACGAGGACAGCAGGCAACAATCAGGCAGACCACGAATACATTTGCTATTAAAAGAATGTTCCGGACATCCGAAAACCCAGCACAAAAGTAGTCCGCTTATCTCAGCTCCAACCGAACTCTGTAGACTCTGCGATATTCCTGGACCTTCATTTCCTTGGAGATAACGCTGTTAAAATGATGTGCTTGAATTTTGAAACACTGGGAAAAATTAGCCTCTCTGCTTCAGTTCAGTTCAGAATCAGTTGGACAAATGAGTCAAGAAGAATACATGTCGTTCAGAAGACTTGCCACAAATAGCACCAAAACGTAAATAAGGAGGTGTAATTGAATAGTTATATCCCTGAATCTATATCATGGAATTAGCCATGTAGCTGAATAAGACATATTTAAGTTTCTCTGCTAGTTCCAGTTGCTACCCTGTAAAGTCCTATATAGTGTATGATTAACAAATTACTTTAAAAAAACATTGTTTATATTGTCTACTGCGAATAACAAAATATGGAGTAAAAAAAAACAAGAATAACAAAAAATGAGAGCAAAAGGACTCTGAGCGGTCGTGAAATAGAAAACTGCCAGGCTATTGGAAATTTGGGGGAATTTATTAAAAGTCGTGAATTAGGAACTGGGCAAACGTAACTTCGCTTCTTGTCCTAGACGCACCCTGCGAAGTCCTTGTTCTTTTATTTTCTTGGAGATGTGGCAATTTTTTTTTACAGCAGTGGGTAATGCAGGTATTCGTTAAAATTGTAATTGACTTAGAAGTTTCAAGGATGTTTTCCCATAAAAAGTATAGTCAACTTTCGAAACGCTTGATTTTGCTTTGAAGATACAGGTATTTAAAAAAACGTGACCCTTTCAGAATTGGATGCCTATGGGAATATGGTGTCCGTTCTCCGAGCTCAGGGAGCGTTCACGGAGGAGAAGCAAAAATTGCTCAGCGAATTGGGCAAAGTTCTTCACATATCAAACGAGAGGCACAGAGCTGAGATCAGAAGAGCGGTGAACGATGAAAAATTGTCAGTTATTGCCGAACAGTAAGCACAGACAAAGTCCATCAAAATATGATCTAAACAGCGAGAACAGTTGTGATTAATTTGTTTGATTTTTTCCTATAGATTGAACGGCCCGAACACGTGCACGGATTGGTCTATCGAAGGTCGCAGAACAATCCCTCTGTTGCCAAGGCTAAAAGCACGCACGGCTTTTACCGGCCTGGCCAACAGTCTGTCTCTGGTCATAGCCGCTGCCAATGAGAAGAAACTGCCCACCCCTAGCAGAGTCGAAGAGCCGCCAGGTATGTGGCCCCTCTCGATCGATTATCAACTCCTAACGCAATCTCGGGAATAACAGTAACAAAGAAAAAAAAATTAAGGAATTGTACAAGTTGCAGTGAAAGAGGAGACCGAATCCCGGCAAGATGGGGAGCCCGACGATAGACTGAAAGTACCGGTTTTACATTCCGAGATTAACGCCAGGGGGAGGAAGAGAAAAAGATCCGTGCGCGAGGTAATTATCGCCATGGCTAAATTACCAAACAGTCGTGTCTTCGTTGCACTTAATTTTACATAAAAAATATATATATATTTTTCAGTCGCCCGATAAGGATAAGTGTAGAAAAGCCTACTCCACGGAGCCGACGAGCAGCGACATCGAAGAAAGTTCTACGTTATGTAAAGAGCGTCGAGTAACTTCGCCGCTACACTCGAATCGATGTTCAAACGTAGTTCAAGTGTCGATAGTAACGCCGAGCTCGACGGCGGATACGCCGTTGCGTAAGGAAAACACTACTGCCGCTACGCAATTAACATGCTCCTCGACAAATTTGGCGCATAATAAGGTGATTACGATATCGGCATCGACGACGACTGATTCTGAAACGAATTCGAGTACAGTGAAAAGTACGGCAAATTCGCACGGTACAGCGTCGGGCGCGACGAACCGTCATGATATTATTCCAAGCGTCGTTACGACGTATCCAGGTAGCGCGAAGAGCCGAGCAACGACGGTCACTGCCATTCAGACGAAAACAAATTCCAACGTGCAACAATTAATCACAGCTCAATGCACCGAGGAAAAGAGTTTGCAGTCCGAAGACAAAAAAGCGCTAAGGGAAGGAGACAAAATTGTTGGCAAAGTTAACCCGGTGACGGACGATGGTCCGAAGATGTTGAGGCCCGATAGTACAACGTCGCACACACACGGACCTAAGAGAATAACTGCCACGAAGCTTTGCTTGACTAGCAAGCCGGTTATCACGAGTAAGTATATCAAATTATTCGGCAAACAAATATGTGTGCGAAATTATGGAAGAAATCTTGTTTATCAGGTAGCACGAGTCGAGTGGTTACCGTGAATTCGGTGAGCACGGCTTCGAGCGGTCCTGGTCCACCATCCGTCAAAGCATCGACGACGTTAACGTACAAGAAATTTGCACCTGGAAAGCTCAATCATCATCCCGCATCTAAAATGGTATTTTAAAAAAATTATTTATCTTCATTTCATAAAAATTGCAAATTGATCCTATTTGCACGAAGTTATGACTCACATTTTCGAAACTTTCAGGGTATCACGCTGAGTACGAATAAAACACTGAAAATAAATGCTCATCCTAACGCAAGACTGTCAGCTAAGGCTAATGTAATCGTAGTGCAGAAGGGTTCGTCGCGGGGAGTGACGCTTTCACATGGTGGAAAGGTAATAAACTGCAGAGAAATTTTACGCACGGTCGAATAGATGATGTAAGATTGCATTTTTTTTTCTCAGGAGGTTTTGGGCAAAGTTATAATGGGCGGTAAAAATCTGTGCCTGGCGAGCCAGAAGAATGCGACTTCCGTCGCTCTCTTGCCTCATCGAGCAGTTCCCAACAACGGGGATCAGAGTTTGACGATGTTGTCGACGGTTAACGCTAATCACGCTGAGTCTCTGAAAACGAACTCAAAGGTTATTTTGCAAAATAATCCCGGACGTTGCGTTTCCGTTATAAATCTAAATATAATTTTATCTCCTTCCCACAGACTGGAAATATGATTGTGTTCGATATCCGACAAGACGTCCTGGAGAAGAACAAAGTCCTCTCGCAGTTCCTCGAGGCTTCCGGCGTCTTCAATCCCGAGACCAAGACTGCATCTATAGTAAACTCCAACAACATTCGCTTGACTACGAAAAATCCTAGCGCCGATTCTTGCCGCGTTGTTTCGAAAAGCATCCCAGCTCTGCCCAACAGTTTAACATCGGAATTACATGAAAATAATAAAACGACTAGCGAGCCTTGTCTCTACTCAAGTACGGAACCCGTTGATTCTTCGGACGTTACGGGAGAAACGGATGTACGAGAAATACTCACCGATTCTGACGATAGAATCGAAATGCATGGTGTACTTGATGCTCAAACCGGAATATACAATTTTGAATCCACAGGTAAACCTCGTCTAGGCAAATTCAATTAATGAACTCCAGGAATTTCATCGGATTGCATACAAATTCTTAGTATCTCTTGCAGATGGTACTATAATAGAGGACCACGTGGAAGAGTCGATACCGACCTCGGGTCTCGACATATTTAGCACGGCTCTCGCCTCGGCAGACATAAATCTCGAAAATTTTCATTACGTTGACGACGAGGACGGCGAGATAATTGGCGAAACGAGCGACGAGGTGTTAGTAAGTAGTCCGATGTCGACTGTCGAGCAGCTCAACGAAATTAGCGACTCATAACAATCATTAAGCGATATCTATCTAATTGTTGGTTCTTCTTGTTGGCTCGACCGTAGATGACGATAATCTAAGGTTGAATCACGACGAGGAGGAATATTATTAATATATATTTTATATATATATAAGTCTAATTGAGTTTGAAGGATATTTTTTCACCGAGGTAAAAAAAAAAGATGATATATCGCGTATTATTTCTATTTAATGTCACAATACACTATTGCCTCAATGATTGTTAACGGCTCGTCACTACTCGCTATGGTGCGTATTCGTTCATAATTATCGTCTAGAATTAATTTGAACAAAACATATCGCGTGTACTTTCGTTTACAGAGTATACAGCGATTCAAACAAATTCCGTCGTTTCGAACGTAAAAAAGAAAACCCCCGTTATTATCATAATAATAGTAATAACAATAATAATAATGTAAATTTATCTGTGCCAAGACATTTTTCGTCCGGAACGTTCCGGCGTCGATGCATGGTAGTTCGCAAAGTGTTCGGATAATATAACACTTGCACGTTGTACTACTACTCATAATTATTTCGAAGAGATAATGAGACGAATCGAAACAAAAATTTGCTATCCCGTCGCCCACCTTCACGTTTGTCGTAGAGCGTACGGGTAACAAATTAGTTTAATAAATGATTATTTATATTGTCGACAATGAAATACGAAACCGATAAAAAAAAGAAACTAAAACAACAAAAAATGAGAGCGTGAGGACGCCAAGCGTCCGGTGGTTAAATAAAAACTGCCAGGCTATCGGAAATTTGTGGGAATTTATTGAAACTCTTAGATTAGACAATTTTTTTTATTTACGATTATTTCGAAGGAAGGTGAAAGTTTAGAGATTAGTAAGGACGAGGCGGTGGACCTCCGCGCATCATGCCGGGCGGCGGACCCCGCATGCCCGGTGGTCCCATCGGTGGGCCGCCGCGTCCCATCGGGGGCATTCCTGGTGGCATTCCTGCATAGAAACAAAACGTGATAATCATCGATATAAGACAAATTTAATGTTCGAACGTAACAAATGCAATCAATAATGTTACCCATCATTCCAGGAGGCGGTCCCATCATGCCAGGCGGCGGTCCGCCGACTGGCATTCTCGGCGGGCCGCCGGGGTGCATCTGCGGAGGTGCGGAGACTTGTCCCCTACCTCCGGGAGTCATTATCTGTTGCGACGGTCCGCCGACGCCACGCACGGGTCCCTGCAGTCCCGCGGGAACGCCGGCAACGTTAGCGGGCATTCCGCGACCCGCGGCCCGTCCCATTCCGGGGCCGGGAGCAGCGCCGGGAATCGGTACGCGAGGAAGACCCTCCTCTGGTGGTGGAGGACCTTCCACGGTCAGCGAAACAATGTTCTCCCCTCTCAGCAATACGAATCCCAATACTCTTTTGACTTCGCGCTCCGGTTGCTTAGTGTTCTTCGGCTTTGTTTTACGAAACTCTTCGCAATCTCCGAGTATGAGGTTCATGTGCTTGTCGAATGCCTTGAACGTACCGATGAAGGTGCGACTGTCTTGCAATATTATTCGCACCCTGTAGTTGATGTGCTGCAACATCTTGTTGTTTTTGCCGATCGTCTGTTTGGAGGGAAAAACATTGAATGTATGAGATTAAATTTTTTACAGAAATACTTACGACGAAGTGAACTTGTAATTCAAGTTGGAGCGAGGTTAATAACGAGGTTCGTGGTAAACATATCGGAAACGTTGCAGCGTTAAGTGAGGTTAGAGTGGAGACGCGCGGGCTTCCACTCCGAACGTTACTCACATGACCCATAATTGATTTGAAATAATCGCGAATAATCTTACCATCTTGACGCTTCGGGCTCTTCACTTTCGACGCAAAAAATGTGTTTTATTCTCCCAATATTGGGACAATAATAATTATTATACGTGGTATAATATAAAGCTACCGGCCGGGACTCCAGGTTAGGCACAGACAAGCGAAAAGCGAGGCGCCCAGTGGCGACAACTTGAGGAAAAGAAATTAAATTAGTTCGCCGATCGGCCGGAAGAGCCTCGCGCAGCGCTTCGTGCGTCACACGGACTTTCAAAACGTTGCGAAAATTCCTATTCTATATTCTACACAAGATCTGCAATTCGTACTTTATTTTTTTTTTTACAATTCGTTATCCATTGTTTATGGCCGGAAGAACTTTGATAAACGCCCAGGCGTCTGTTTGTTGCGATTGGAGTTGTAGATTTGGTCTAGAAGAAAGAAATACCTGCGATGATGGTAACAATCTCTTTTCGCATTCGATCTGTATTAGCGTGACCGAACAGTCTCTCGGGCGAGCCCAAAAACTTGCCCGTCTCATTATCAGTTACTGCGTTGTCGCTAAGCGAGTATCTCTATTTTCGTTACGAGTCTGGCGATCGTATCTTTTTACTGGCGGTGCACAGTGAGCTAAAAGAGTTCATTGACCTCAAACGAACCGGCTAGCGATCAATAGCTAAGTCTCTGCATCCAAAATTTCCAACGTCCAAAATGCTATATTTTCCCGATCTTTAAAGTAAAAAAAATATATTGCCATAAACGAAGATCAACGCGCATAGAATCGGTATGCAAAATGTTGTTGAGTAATATTTTGCCATTTCGCCAATCACTAGCGCCTTATTAGGAAACGCGCGAATAAGCGTCATCATAGTTACCGAGTTTCCACCGTGAGGCAGATCGGGCCGAGATTTACTCTGAATTAGTGGAAAAAGTCTTGTAGACTCAAAATTGACTTATGGGATTGGCTGTTGATTAGAAAGTTTCGATTTAACTAGAATTTTGTCACGAGTCCAGACTCGTCTCAGTCAGTTCTCTGTGCCGGTGGAAACTCAGTAAGTGACACGCATAACGCCCGTCTTTTTTTTTGCCCTAGCGAACAGTCGGGAATTAAAAAAAGTCCCAGTAGCCGCACACCTAAGGGAGCAGTCTCAGTCCGCGGACTTACATGAAAAATCGTATTTCCGTCTCTCTCGCACGCACTCTTCGTCCGGCCACTGGGACATTTTCTTTAGACATTTTTCGTTTTACTTTGTCACACTATAAGAGAAAAATAGAAGCAAACTACCGGCAGCGAATAGCAAAGCCAGGACGGTGAGGAAAACTTGCACAACATCAATTAACGCGTGCGACATCGAAAATTCGAAAGAAAGAGAGAGCGAGAGATGACATTTTAACATATATATTTTTTTTTCTACACATCGCGCAGGCTATAGATAGTAAGAGAGCCGCGGCAACTCTCGGGTTGCACCATCGTCATAATCGGGGGCGACATACTCGTCGTTTTCAGCAGCTTTTTAAAGCACACACATGCTGCACCATATCTCGCCGATGCTCGATGGCATGCCCGGTGTCACGAACGCAATGTAGGTCACATCCGGGGGAAACGACCATTGCACGGTCGAGGCGTCGTCGACGGGAGACTCTACCGAAATATTTGACGTCGCACCTTGCGTACGTTGTTTCCATGCTTTTTGATAATAATTCTGGGCTGCGATAAGCCACCCGAAGTTGGAGACATGGAAATTCGTTACGGTAACCGTAAAAAAAAAAAAAAAAAGAAAAAACGAGACACTTGTCCGTGCGCTGGGAACAAAATATCATGCATAAAGTAGGTATTTTTTCGTAAAAAAATATCACGTACGGAAGATCTAGACATATTTATATATATATATATATTCTTCTTGTAAAAATAATTTTTCCTCTTCATGAGTATCGAGTTACACAAAGAAGACAAAAGGGCAGAAAAAAACGAAAATACTATTTATTCCGAGTGTTTTTACGATTACCCAGACGTATCTTAATATTCGAACTCTCTCCGACATACCGGAGATAATGATAGAACTAAGGAATCACAGGGCTCCCTGAGTTCGACATCTAATTCGTTTTCTCTCCCGTTCTAGTATAACGTAATAGCAGCCGTGAACGAGGAAGTTCGATGGCCGGGCGCGGAGTCGCCGAGGATTGCGTCCGCCCTAGGCCCGGAGCTCTCTTCGCGTAGCTTTCTTCGTCGGGCGATTGACCTGCACCGCGGAGGGCTCTCGCGTTGCGTAACTCTTCACGGACCTCTACTCCGTGGCCCCAAAAATACGATGACTCGAGGACGAGGAGAAAGCTACGGGAGCCACCGATGTATTAGGGGGGCTCTCTCTGTCTCGATCTTTCCTTCTCTCTCGAGCACTCCGGCCTTGGAAGGCACTAATCTACGTGATGCAGGGAATGGCATTGCTCATCCTCGTTGCTGCACGTTCTCCACGGTCATTGACCCCGACCAGTGATGTTCGTCGGCCCTTTCTTATGTCACAGCTCTCTTTCTCCCGCTTTTCATTTTTTTTCTTTCACCTTTTTCTATTACCCATCCAGGGGGCAAGAACCTTCGAGCTCCTCCAATGCATCTTCTCTCTATTATCCTGAGAAAGTAAGGAAAGAAATGTAACGCACGACAGCGTCTCCACTTGACCCGCATACCGCAGCTATGTACTCTAAATACGAAACAAGCGCACCTCTACACGACGTCTCGTATCTCCGATCGGAGGAGGCCGCCGGGCCCGCTTCGACGTATAAACTCCCCCGTTGCGTCATAGGTAAGTCCGCCGTAAACATCTGTCCGAGACGTACGATTACCGAGAATTGTTTTCGTGAATTTTTAATGTACCGCGGATGATGGACCCGAAACTGGAACGTTTGTGAAAACGATGATAACAAAAAAACACGCAAACATCATTCAGCCACGGTTCTTTATTGTGCGTTGCTCGAAGGAAAAATTTGGACACGTAGCCTGCGGATTCCCAGCTCGTGACTTTGTTATTTAGAATGTTCTTTTGTATCATTCGGTGGGAAATTGGACGTTGTGCATACACTTCGCGTGCGTAAAGCCCCATTTCCACACGTTGTGAAATAAAATTTTTTACGATACTCGTGCGAAATAGTATACTTCGATACGAGTGCGAAAAAACTTTTTCTGACGAGTGTGACTTTGCAGCACGAGCCGAAGGCGAGTGTTGCAATTACACCAGTTCAGAAAACGTTTTTCGCACAAGTATCAGACTAAATTTTATTTCACGAGGTGTGAAAATGGGGGTTTTCGCACGCGAAGCGTGCGCAAAAACCGTCATTTTCCCACCGAGTTAAATGAAATCTTTTCTTAACTCGTGTGATTGCAACACTCACCTCCGTCTCGTATTGTAAACTCACACTCGTCAGAAAAAGTTTTTGTCGTACTAGTATCATGACGTACTATTTTTTCTTTTTTTTAAAGGTAGCGTAGTTTGAAAGAATTCGACTACGGATTAATTCGCGAAACTTCGCAGTAATGTACTATTTTTTTCTTTTTTTTTACGTGGCATGTTTTAAAAGAATTAGACAGCGAATTGATTCGCGAAAATTCACAGCACTATCGGCCGAGGTGGAAAATAGTTAAAACGTCAGGAGAAAGGTGGCGCGTTTCGGGCGTACCACGCGTGGTCCTTCTCGCAATTGCACCGATGCGAAACGCAATGCGATATCCTAGTAAATCCGCAGCCGGTAAATCGTCCGAGAATCTTTGTCGATAGCCGAGAAAACAAGAGAGCGAGTTAGTAAAAGTCCACGGACACTCGTCGACGCCGCTCTGAAATCAATCATAACTGTTGATTTCAATTGACTCACCGTGTCTAATGGAACCGACGCGGAACTGACCTCGCGTTAACACGCGCTATACATCGTTTGTTCTATGTCTCACAGAGTGAAGGACAAAATAAATATTTTTCAACGTGCAGTAAGAATAACAACGATTTCTATTTCGAGAACACGCGTACAGTACAGTAGGGCTCGTTAGCTTGTTGAAGGTCATGCGGAGAAAGCTCCGCTTCCAAGGGGGGCGTAGGGGGATGGGAAGGAACATCGCTAATCACATACATGTACGCAACTTGTTTGTCTCATAGCCGGTGTAGTAAACAGCTCAAGATAGATAGACATCCTCGATTATACAGTCCACGTGAAGTGCACGTTTGTTTGTCTGCGCAAGCCAGATATATCCTATTTCTTTTCGAACAAATATTTTCAACGATTATACACTCACGCCGAGTCACGCTTTTACCGTTACTTATAAACCGAACACTGCCGATTGACGGCCGGTGGAAAGATACCACAAATTTCATTGTGGTTATATTATTTTGTATTAAATCATCGCTATTACCATTTCTCGAAAAGTTTGTCAGATCGAAGTTTATGGACGAAACAGATCATCCGATTAGTCTTTGCATAGGTCACGTGACGCGACACATAGTTCGCCTAGTCGAACTGCTCGAGGTCGCACGGTAGTCATCACAGTCACGGTCGTGTGGCCCGCCGAGCCGCATCGGTGTCGTTAAACGTTAACTCTTCGTCAATAGCACAGCTCATTCCGTCTCTAGTTGTCATTTCTAGTTAGAACGTGTCGCTCGCGCGGCAGGAGAGCCTCGAGCCGGCGGAGCGATTGCGACGACAACGGCGACGAGTTCTAAGGTCGTTGCGGCATAGCTTAAAACAAGTCGCGTTGAGATTGGTCAAGGTACGACGGAGCGAGAGAGCGACGCACGGAGGATAGAGAGAGAAGATATATATATATACAGCACACGCATCGGGCTCGGCTCGACTCGACGACTCTGACTCTCTATAGAGATCGCTCCTCGTTTTCTCTCCCACCATCACGAGCCGCTCTTTGCCCCTCCGCCCGCTTTCGCCTACTACTATACTTTTGCCCCGTGGCGTCCTTTGGCCCCTCGAATTTATCAACCCCCCATCCCCCCCCTTCTGCTCCTCGGTTCCTTTTTTCATTCTTTTCCTTAGCGCTCCCACCTCGTCGGCGATCGGACGCGCAGCGTCGACCCCGACCCCGTCACGTGTTCCCTACACTGTACGTCTATTCTTTTTTTTTTTTTTTTGAATTACGCACAAGTCGAATTCGACGGAGACGATTGTATTTTCTCTCTGTCTTTATTTATCTTTTCCTTTTTTTCCTCCCCCGCAGATGGCTATAGCTCGCGATACTACTACGCACCCTCGGAAGGAGCGGAAGATCGATTCTCGCCACCCTCATCACTAGCTGGCCTCCGGCACGAGGCACGAGGGAAAAGGACTGCTGGATTCCCTGACAGAGGGGTTGTCATCCCAATTTCGGGGGGGTCAAGGAGAACCCGAAAGATACTGCGCTGTGGAGGATGCGAGGAGTCTTTGACTGGCAAAAAAACAAAGCACAATGTAGTATCATTTTTCAGTGTAAAAAGTCTCGTTTATATTTTCTTTTCTCTTTCTTTGATGACAAATATTTATTTTATGATTTCACCCGAGCCTTATTATTTTTTTTTATGATACAGAATAGATATTATCTGGGGGATTGTTCGGAGGTGAAGCCGCTATCGGACCGTTGTCGGATATCGAGTGCGGAGGAGGTATCGAGTATTCAGGAGGGAAAGACTGTATAGGAACACCGCCGCGGCGTCCAATGGCCCCGGGAGCGTGGCAGGCACAACATCGAAGGAGGCAGCCGTCGGGGTTTCGGCACTCTACACGTGCAGCGTACGCACTGGGTCATTGCTCTGACCGCCCTGCGGTGGGCTCACGGCGTTGAGCTCCTCTCTCTCCGAGCAACAGACTCGGGACTTTTCGGTTTGTGTGTAATAATATGCGGGTTTGGCCACGGACAGGTTCCTCGATTCTTTCTCTCCGAAAAAACACTTGTCGAAAGCGCTGCTGCGAGCGAGAGAGAGATATTAATGGGAAAAAAAAATAATAAAAAGAAACACACATGAGGTATACATTTCGGCCTTCGAATTCTGCGCGCTCGCTCTCCACGACACGATATTATGTGCTCGAGGTCGGGGACTCGTCATTCGTAACGATTATTATCATTATACTCTCTGCAGCGCCGCGCGTGTCAATGGATTTTGCCAAATAATTTTTTTTTTTTTGGATATTCCAATATCTCGGCCAAGAGACGAATGGATATTTATGTTATGCTTTCGGCTGTTATTCAAGGATCTTGTCGATTAACGTTTGTCGCGGGACCGTACTTTTGCAGATTTCGATTTGGCAAAACGACTACAGAGAATCCATTCTATCTGTTTGCTCTTAGATGTGGATATTTGTTTTTTTTTCTTTTTTTTACAGATAATAATTTGCTGGAAAATATTGACGGTGCCGTCAACAAGTCTCGGTCCTGTTGTGTCGTCCGGGGAACGATAAATTCGTTGTTCGTGATAATGAACAAGCGGATGGCGTCAAGGGCAGAAACCCCGGAATTCCACCCTTCCATAATCCTCGAATTTTATTGCGAAATTAAAGTCGCAGGATAAAAAACAATCTTTCGTAAATTCTCGTCGTTCCGTTCGAAGAATTGTACACATACTGTACATAAATAATTGCAAGGACAATGAGAAGCTTATCACCCAAGTAGAAATCGGCGCGAGAAAAGAATAAAGAAAAAAAACGTTGCACTATTAAATTCGCTAAAACGATTCACCGAGTAAACATAATAAATCCCGCGCATAAATATGTGACTTTTGTTTGCTATAGTGCACGAGCGTCGAGGTGGGAGCGAGAGAAAATCGCACGTGGCGCGATATTCGCCCGAGGAAAAGAGAGACCGCTGGAAGACTCCTTCGTCGCGGGGTTTAGGTAGCCGCGCGTGGCATCGACGGCGGAGAAGCTTCGTCCCCGAATTCGACGGGTGGAAAGAGGGAGTACGGCGGGGAGGAGGAGGAGCCGAGGGCTACGGTGAACCTCTCCGTGCGAGGTGAAAGCGAAAGACAGGAGGGAAGAGTGTGGGCGCGCGAGCAGCCAGCCAGAATCGCAGACCCCTATCTGTGTGTAAAATCCTCTGACTTACACAGGCAAAGAAAAAGAATTGCCCGTGTGCGTCAGCGAGAGAGCACACGAGGCACGGACACACACCTCCGTCGTATAAGTTTCTCTACAGTTACTGTACACTAAAAGCTATATAGTAATACAAGCCATATCAGTTAATGTACCGCGCGAGGCTCAACGCGATACCCATTGCCCGGGACGAACGTATAGCTCACTCGGCAATTCCAACGGGCCTTCCACAAATTTTCAACCACATACATAGCCTCTGACGATGACAAAAAAAAATACTGCATATGCATGCAAAATTATGCGCAGTGCATGCGCTTTGCATATAAATGTATTTACCATCTAAAGCCATGACTTGGAAGCATGTGTAAACGATAAACAAGCTATTAGAATTCCCGATCCTATTTTTATTTCGTTTTACCATCAATCGCCGTTACATTTCATCTTCGCGAATAAATTCGTCGAATACGGTAAAGAATTTTGATAAAGGAATATCGAAGCTTTAAAGGACATGCACGAGTCGCTGTTCGGACGAGCCATCAATGACTAGTCCGCCCATCCGAACAACAGCAGCGGCCACTTAGGTTCGGCAAACAGATACGAATGCGATTGTAGCGGAGCGTCGTGACGAGTTGAACTCGTGTGTACGTATCGAATACATATCCTTTTTTTCCACGCGCGGCATCCAACCCTCGACACTATAAAATCGTCGGTCGAGTCGTTGTGTGCGTGCGGTGAGGAGAGTCTGTGAATGCACGCGTCAAAGGCAGTCCGCAGGTCACCGCGTCCTCTGCACTCTTTCTCTCCACCGAGGTTCAAATGCTATATAGCTTGTAGTATTGCGTCGTCTCCGTCGCTCGTACGATACTACGGTATAGCGCTCGCTCCCTCTACCGAGCAGCTATACGTTCCTATGCTACTCCACTTGTATCAACGTCTCTTCTCTCTCCGGCCGACGCTCGTCGGCCGCACGGCTTCTCACTTCCACGCCGGCGCTTCGTCTCCTCTCTCTCCGACGCTCTCAGTCCCTCGGTCCGTCCTTAGCATGGTCGCACGCGCGACTCGATGGCAGAAACCCCGACGACTGCCTCCACGTGCTGCGAGGAACTCGCTTCGGCGGCGGCAGCGACGACGACCTACAATTTAGGGCGACCGCCGCTGCCTCTTGCCGCGTGGAGATACCGGAGTGGGGGATGGCCCGGCTTCGGTTTGACGGTCAGAGGTGTTCGGGGATAAGAGGGGCACACACCGAGGCACCGCTGAACGTGCGCGAGGAAGACAGTCGTATCAAACTCGCTGAGCGAGAGCCAACGCTTAACCAGGGACGAAGGCTTTCGGCCACGTTCGACGATCCTCGGTGACGCGCTATTGCCTCGCCAGTGAGACTCGGGTTCGCTCGCTCTCTCGCTCTACCACGTCGTCGTCGTTGTCGTCGTCGGCCGACGACGGGAGAGAGTAGGAGGTAAACATTGAACAGTATGATTGGTCATCCCGAGGCGGGTCCTTCGGTTTTCCTCGTTTTCGTCAGTCGAACCGTCAGAAACAAAATCGCGCTCGCACACTCAACAACGTACTCTGCGTCGTCCGCTCGACAACTATAAACACCGATTTTTTTCGGATATACACAAGTGAACGATAGTTTCGAGAAGTTTCGTAAAGCGCATACATTGTATTTTACTTTGTTGCGTGCGCCAATACACGACAATTTATCGTATCCCGGTCAATGTAATTCGCATTTAATTTATATTTGTCGTAATATTATTGTTATCATTATTATTGTTATTATTGAACTTTAAATAATTTTGTTCAGTGATTTGGTTCGCGCATTGAGAGGAGAGTTATTCGTTTTGGTTAAGCGCCGAAGGAATACGAGATATATTGTGAGGAACGATACTTTAACTGACAGAAGACCTCGGAGAGGACATAGTGAATTGTCCGCGAGCCGAGACAGAGAAGCTTATGTGAAGATTATCGAGGATTTTTCAAGACGTGCAGGTGAGTTTTCTTCCTTTACATCTACATATAAGTATATAATTTTTTTTAAGTCAAGAGTTTGATGAAAAAATAATTCATGACACTTGACAGGAAAGTGCAAATGAACCGAGAACTTTAAGAATAACACAAACGGTGAAAAAATTCAAATTAAACTCATGCGATGATTATTCAAAAGTTAATAATCATCACGGGGTGATGATTGACTGAAATTTATAGATATTTTTTTAGTCTCGCTTACAAAAAAAAAATACTATGCCCTGAAAGGAGTGAAAAATTGTTTTCAACGCGAGTAACTGGTAATGCTAATTAATTCTAGGCTAGACAAACGAAAAACAACTCCCGGAAATCGAACGGTTCGTGTTAAATCGCCTAGAGCGTAAAAGAATAATTTAGTAAAATTGTCGACACCATCGGCTCGACGCGTAAATGTATATAATTCGCGCTACAGTCATTCTAGCGGGATGACCCGTTCGGATGTTTTTTTCCTCTCCATTCTTTCGTACACTTCCCAAAGTGTTTATACGCGTTTCGTCCGTCCATCTCTCTTTCCCGTCTCCTGCGTCAACGAGATACGCACACTTTCTCTCTATCGCTTCTCATCCGTCTTGAGGGGTGGGACGAAGGATACGCGCATCGTCGCGGCGCAGTAGAAATTTCCCCTCGTTAGAGCGGACCCTTTCGCGGGCCGTTTTCCCCCAATCGATAATATTTTGGGGTGCTCCTCGCACAACCGTGGGGGAGCAAAAAGGGGCTCACCTATATAAAATCGGAAAAGCCACCGAAATTCCCAAGGCAACACTCTCCCCTCTACCAAGTAGAACAGAAAGAAAAAAAACATTTCAATTCCGAAAGTCAATGAGAAAAAAAAAAAAAAAAAAAAATCTGTAAAAAACATCAAAGTTTTTGAAATAAACATTAACAAGAGTCGAGACGATAATATTGTCGAAAAATTCGAGCTCAGCAATAGAGCTGTCCCCCACCCTCTCAATGCACGCGCGTAGTACCGGAGGTACTACTCTCAGTGATGTAACTCGACGTCCTTACCGCGCGTCGAGTTGCACGAGGTCGGTGATCGCTATAAAAAAATGTGGAGGGTACACGTGGAGGCAGTCGACGGGGTTTCTGCCTGCGTTCACCGCTGCGCCTCGCGCGCCTGCCGAGCACACTATACTGTACTCTCCGCGTACTGTATCTGCCATAGTACATATACACACGCTCTGACGCGAGAGTGTGTACTATAGTTGAAACAGCACGGGCAGCAGCGGCACACAGAGACGCCGCGTCGAAACGGGGGGGCCGCCGACCGCCTCGGCTGCCTCACACGGGGCCGGCTAGCACCGCGCGTGTAAGCCCCGGCATTAATAACGTTGCGACGTTCGCGATCGTATCGACTCGACGCCCGAGCGAGCGAACGGCGAATATACACGACGCCTCGACGTCTCAACGTCGAATGTCACACCGCTAAAACTCATGACCCATTAATACTATTTTTATTATAGTACACCTTTCTCCACGCGCGCTATTCGCTATTGGTATTTACATACATCTATTTATATATAGATATGTATATATGTGCCGAGTAGTTTACTATATCCCATTCAGCTTTCCTGGGGGTCGCTCCTTTACTCGTACTTTTTTTAGTACTATCTTGCACAGTGGATCTGCACTGCAGGCAGTCATTTAAACTAATGAACGGATTATATCAACTCCTCTAAGGAGCTAATTTATTATAGCAGGTTCAGAAAAAAAAGAAACAGGCGATCCAAATTTCGAAAACCGTAACACGTTTCAGAAGTGGGCGGCTTTGGGAATCGCGAGCTGGCATCGACGATCCGGTGCATTTTGCGGACCTGATTATTATATCGACTCTACTAAGGCCCTAATTTATTATCACAAGGTTTAGAAATAAATAATAAAAAAAATTGTCATCCGATTCAAATATCGAAAAAAACATACAAGTTTCGGAAGTGAGCGACTTTGGGCGAGATGGTTTCGGTCATCCGGTGCATTTTCTTTCCCCAATTCGACGCCCGTCTGTGCAACTTTCTCCTCCGAACCGCGTCCCAAATATGTCCACGGCACATTATTTATTATTTCTCTCGAATTGTTTCAGACCGCTGCAGCAGCGATCACGAAGAATGGTGGGTTACTATCCGTCGGCGCCGGTGACCGGTAGGAACCAATCGCCGCCGATCTCGGTGGCCACGCTCGAGTCGATGAACTCGGTGAAGAGTTTGGTGTGCAGTCCGGACCTGACGGTGTTCGCGACGCCGGCAGCGGACCGTCTCGGTGGCCCGGTGACGACGAGCGTCGACGACAAGTCCTACCAGTGTCTCCTCTGCCAGAAGAGCTTCGACCAGAAGAGCGTTTATCAGAGTCACCTCCGCTCGCATGGCAAGGAGGGCGAGGATCCTTACCGTTGCAACATATGCAGCAAGACTTTCGCCGTGCCGGCTCGTCTGACGAGGCACTACCGTACTCACACGGGCGAGAAGCCCTACCAGTGCGAGTACTGCAACAAGTCGTTCTCCGTAAAGGAAAATCTCAGCGTTCATCGGCGCATACACACGAAGGAACGACCGTACAAGTGCGACGTGTGCGAGCGGGCCTTCGAGCACAGCGGAAAGCTTCATCGTCACATGAGGATACACACGGGCGAGCGTCCTCACAAATGTTCGGTCTGCGCGAAAACATTCATCCAGAGCGGGCAGCTTGTGATTCACATGCGAACGCACACGGGCGAAAAACCGTACGTGTGCAAAGCGTGCGGCAAGGGATTCACCTGCTCGAAACAGCTCAAGGTACACACTCGTACTCACACCGGCGAAAAACCTTACACCTGCGACATATGCGGCAAATCGTTCGGCTACAATCACGTACTGAAGCTCCACCAGGTCGCCCATTACGGCGAAAAGGTCTACAAGTGCACGCTCTGCCACGAGACCTTTAACTCGAAGAAGACGATGGAGCTTCACATAAAGACGCACTCGGACTCGGGCTCGGCGTCACCGAGAGACTCGCCGATCGAGCCGGTCATCGAGATATCTCATCTTCATCATCATCACGCTCATCAGCTGGCTAATGGAAATGGCGGCGGCGGAGGGGGTGGAGGCGGAGGAGGAGGAGCTAATGGGGTTGTGAACGTCGTTCAGAGTCCGCATCACAGTTCGAGCAACAGCAACAGCAGCATAAGCAGCATAAGCAGCGGAATGAGCAGCGGTAGCAGCAGCGACAAAGAGAACATCAAGACTGAAGAGGCTTGCACGACTCAGGGACAGGTTTACGTGCAGCCGAGAGATTTCTCGTACTATCTGTATCCGAGGGAGCAACAGTGCGCGCCGGTCCATCAGCAGCAGCAGCACGAGCAGCAGCAGCAGCAGCAGCAGCAGCAGCAACAACAGGAACAGCATCAACAACAACAGCAGGCTCACAATCAGAATAGTCAGTCGACTGGAGTTAACCCAGCGCTGCTTGCGGCCGCGGCCGCCGCTGCAGCCGCCGAGGACAGGAGCTTCCAGCAACATCATCAGCAGCAACAACAACACCACCAGCAACAATTGTCGCCGGTCGGACATCCATGCAACGACTCCCCGTCGCCCCACGTTTTCCTCTACCCCGAAGTCGTCTCACCGGCCTACTCGAGCTACGCCGTTCAGACTCACGACATAATATACGTGAGCGATTGCTCGTCACTTCTCAATCTACCGGGCAACGACGCGCGACGAAGAGTCGAGGCGGCCCTCGAGGCGGTCGAGGAGGAACGACAACGGGAGTACAGCGTCGGTAGGATAAATTGTCACGAGGAGAGACAACAAATATTAACGCCACCGAGCAGCAATCCAGTCAGTCCTGCCCCGTCGCCGGATCCCCTCGATCTCGCAGTTCCAACACGGGAGGCCCTCATTCTACCGCCGCGCAAAAGATGCAAGATGATCCTGGAGTCGATGGAGAGCGAACGAACGGAACTCGCCTCTCAGAGACACAGCTCGGTCATTCAGTTCGCTCGGGCTTCTTAGTCGATATACTCAGGACGATCGGGGGAAAATGTAACGTGGAGACAGAAATACGGGAGGCTGAATTGATGATTGGGAGGCGATTTTTTACTTACCCGATGGCGGCGTCGTCATTGGTTTCGTCGGCTTCTCGTCATCATTGTCCAAACAAGTTTAGTATTAAATTATTAAATGATTCGTGTGCGTGACGAAAGCAAGATATCGTGGATTGGATTCCCGATTATTATATTCAATGTTCTTGTGAGTATAATAGAGAGGGATTCAATTTTGAGAGTTATTTATTGTGTTCCCTTATTGGGACGTGACGGTTGATCGTGTCGTGTACGTGTGTGTGTTTTTCTCTTCTCTCTCCGTATGCTCTAAAATTACTATATAATATTCGATATATATATATAAATATATATATATATGCTATACATGTATATTTTTCGATTAATCTCCGCGCTAAGCTCGTGTTCTTGGTACACACAGCAGGGGCCTTCACAATTATGCCTAAAGATCAGAGAGCGCTATCGCGATTGACTTTAAAAAAAGGACACAAAACAGAAGATTACAATAAACACGTATAGATATTCCTGCCAGCGCGCGCGTGTGGCAACATCGAACGATTTTATGAAGAAACAAAAAGGGTCAAAAAAAATATCGAATCTTTGGGAGAGAGGTGAGCGGGAAGGGGGGAGGGAGAAGAAACACTATCAATGAGACGAAGTAGTCGAAGAAGTAGAAGCACCAAACAATTGATATCTCTGTGATATAAGAACTCCGTACTACCAGAGTATTGAGGGTAGCTGAGCCCACTGCCAGTACAAGCGTATTTAATATTATACATTAACGAGAAAATAATTTTAAAAAATAATTAAAAAAACGAAAAAAATAAATGGAAAAGAACAAATTCGTACACATACACATACACACACAGGCGTATAAAATCATTCGTAAATCGTAATTCATTCATACACATACATGCTGTAGAGTCGCGGGCGTGTATTGCAATTGGTGAAAGTGCATGGTCATTGGAAACGTAAAAGGAGAAAAAAAAAGAAAAACGAAATAACGAAGCTCGGGAGAGAGAAATCGGGCCAAGCTGTAGGAAGGACCAGGTGACTGACCGTTGACCGATAATGAAAGATAATCGACTTTGAGGATAGGGGAGTTGATAGTTACGCGCGGGTCCCCCCTGTGGCAGACAGCGGTTTCGTCACGTTTATTTAAACTATAAAATATGTATGACAAATATATACATATAATACGCGATAACGTGTAATCGTTGTCGGGAAATTAAAACAAAAAAAAAAACAAAAAAAATAACAAGAGAGGCACTTATTGACGAGAGACTCGTTTTTTCGTCTATTAAATAAAAACCAACTATTATTGTAACATTAATAATACTATATATAGAACATACCCGCTTCGGCGCATCGGACTGATTATGTGTACAACATCTCTCCATCTCAGCATATTAGGTACTATACCATACATACATATTATTATAATTCGTAACATTACATTTAAACAAAAAAAGGTATATTTCATCGCGGTAGTAGTGTAATATTGATAGAGCTAGGAAAAGGCCGATATAAGGGAGGAAAAGTTAAAAGCGCACCATCTATTTCGAAATCTTTCTCATTCGATAGTTTTTTAAAGTAAAGAAAAAAAAACAAGGAAGGAAAATTAATACATAACATTCTGTCTTTCTCCTCTTACCGTGCTGTGCCTGATCGGTCTCCTCAAAGTCTTTGCAATCGCGCAATCGGGACGACCGTCACAAACAAATTTTTCGGATATCCCTTTTTCGAAATGCATTTTCCGTTGTTACACAAAAAGAGGCCTCGAAAATGAAATATAATAATAAATAACATGCCACTCCGTACATTTATAACGCAATTATAATAGTACGTACATGTAATCGTGTATTTATAACTTCGCGACTGCAGATTTATCAGGGAAATAAAAAAAACGCATGTCTCGCGCATATTCGACGCCCGAACGAAGCGCATTCGCGCAAGCGTTGAACTCACCGAAAGTTGCAAGGGTGCAATGTACTCTCTCCGTGCAATTTCTCGGAGAGTTCGTCGCCTCGCGGGACAAGCATTTTTTGCTGAAGACGGACGAAATAGTCGCCGCTCAGGCGTTTTGTATCTAAGCTAAAGAAAAAAAAAGAAAATGATGAAAATATTTGTCATTGTTATTTATCATCAATTTCTCTCATAAGGAATTTTTTTCAATTCGTAATTCGAGTGTCCTTTGTAATCTTCCTCGTTACATCATACGCGATTAAAGTATCTTCGTTGTTCGTATATTTATGAAACTATTATAGAAACAAGAAAAAATGGGCTCTGCGTGTAATTCGACTTTATTTTTTTAATTATTATTTCATCGTGGCCGCGATTTCTCGATGCGAATTCGCGCGAGTATATACTTAAGAGAGAAATGAAAGATAAAAAAAAGAAGGAAAAAAACGGAACAAACAAATTTAAACTGGTGCCAGTCAGACACGAACCGCCTGCCATTAAATGCGTATATCGGTACGATTAATATATTATTAATATTATTATACATCATTACTAATATTATTAATATTGATAGTTATTAAGAAAACAAAAATTTGTGAGTTATGTGTGAGCCTGTATGACTGTGTTATCGTGACGAGTGTACGTGTATATTGTACATAATTATTTATAAACAAAAAAGTAATGAATATCATTGAGACGCGTATTTGTGTACACGATGTACGGTGTGCATACAATAACGAGTTTGTGAGATTTAGGCCCCCCCAAGGCGGGGAGAGGGAAAAAAAAGAAAATAGAGGAATGCGATAGCGCGCATATAGAAATAAAAAAAGAAGAATCCTTGTATTAGCTAATTTACATAACTATATATATATAGCGTATTATATATAATTATGTGAAATCGCGAAATCGTTTCCACAATGATCATCGCGTTGCCGAAGCTCTGAGTACAAAAAAGAGATATCGACAGCGAGTTAAGATGATGCGAACTTCCTTCACCCCCTCTCATCAAAAAAAGAAAAAAACAAATTCGTCGTGATTGTGTGTTGTTACGTTGTTTTTTGTATATAGTCTCGAAAGCATTATATATTTAAATTTAAGAGGTTGTCTGTTGGTATGTACATGATTTATCGGTATAGCTGATTCATTATTACTTTCATAAGAATGCAACTGCGGTCGACATGCGACGGGGTCACTGACCGCGGGATCCCTCGTCTCTGTGATCGTAATGAAAAGAAAAATAATAAAAAAAAACTTCAGTTATAAAAAAATATATATGTGTGTACGCTTATTCTAGAACGGATCCGCCGTTACTTTTATTTCACCTGCTGAAGAGCCTCGAAAATATTGAATTGCCTCAATCAAATGTGTGCAGAATGTACGGAGGCGTCGAGCTGGAGAGGTGAGATACGAATAAGGGCTTTCCGTCTGCTGACCTACTTATCCATTCTTACATTCCCTCCAGAAATAAGAAAAGTCATCGACCGACGGGCTGCGCGACCCGCAGCAGATAGAGATTAGATATAAAAAAAGGGGGAAACCACCTCGAAAGAACAAACGAAAGAGGATAAGAGAAAGCTTTCGTAACTCCCCCAGAGAGATTCCAACGAAACGCGTTCAACGACGTTGCGTTGGGCACAAAAATAATATCGATTTCCGGCCAGGAAACTCTCGATGGCCACTGACCAGGCTCTTCGTGATTCATGGTGTGGAATCACCTCCTCGTATTCTCTATCTTTCCTCCTTTCTTCATTCGTCCCCTCGTTCTTTGCCTCGTCTCTCTTAATTTTTTTTGTTCCTTTTTCATGGTGCACTCGCACACAGCAGTAAAAGCCCCCCGAAGGGTCGCCGCGAGGGCGTTGAACCTGTGCCGACGAAAAAGGTGGGCCAACTCGCTCGGCAATGAGTTCACCAACTTTCCCTTGTCCCTCGCGTTATACCAACGTACTCTCTCGCAGCTGGAACAAGAAGCCCGTTTTTTTTTTCTTTTTATTGCTTGTTGAAAGGCCACGCAGTATTTACGAAGGATCGCCATGGTTATTTCTGCAGTAAAGATCAGGTAGTGTAATTTAAACTTGAGGTTTAGGGATTAAGAAGGATTTTAAAAAACCTTGAGATTCCTGCATTCGCCAAATTTTAAATTGCGTTCTTTGACACATTATTATTAATTCTTATACCTAGACTAGAGAGTCTTTCTTTCTACTCGCTCAGGTTTGCTCTGTTCGTCTCGGCAACACTGCCGTTTAAACATACAGGCAGTCGGCATGCAGTCGAGAAGGACGATCGCTTGGCTCTGCTCTGCCACCCTAACAACGACCCACCGACCCATATTAGTTCGTTGAACCCAACAGGGCTCGGCGCACGAAAACCCATGGAGAGAGTTCGACACGCGCTCCTGCGACTCCTACGCGCGTTCCCTTTTCCTTTTCCTTTATCCCCGGGCCATCAGCCCCTGGGAAAACTTGCCGAAAATCGGTGAAGGGGAGAGAAAGGAGCCACGCCTTTCGCATGATACTACGCACAACTCAACCCTCTATAATTCTCTCCGTCGTTTCGTGGCCTTGTACCCTCTCGCTTTTGCTTCCTTCCTGCCTCATTTCTTTTCTGCACCCTCGACACTCCCGCACCCTTCGAAGAAACGAGGGGTATCCTGCCATTAATGGATTTCACCGCGGTTCAGGGTTGGCCCGTGCTATATTGCGACGCACGAATTTCCCTCGGTCGATGTCTTCGAAGACAATGATCTCGGAGAACCCGGAAAATTCTTCTCGTGCGATCCAGCTGGAGGTGAAAAAAAACATTATTTACACTGTATTATAAACATAATCCATCCACGAAATAATTCTCAACAAGAATTTTTTTATCGATAATTTAAATGATACGTTTGATGATTTCCAGTATCGAATCTTATAACGTATAATGTCTATCCAAAGGCATCAATTTCGTTATCTATTTGCTTGTTCTTTTACTTTACTTCTTTTTAAATACTTTACACCAATGAATGCATATGAATGCTGATGTAGATTTTTTATTTATTTTTATTACTATTTTAATTACAAAAATATGCGAGATTTTCTCGATACATGACCCGCTCGATCATAAGTACAAAACCTCGTGCACTTTGCCCGATTCGACGAAGTCCATTGGAGAGAAAATATTTGTAAATACTATTTGCAACAGACAGACACTTTTGTGGTGAAACTGTACAGTTGAATAGACCGTGAATGTGCTCAAGATTCTTCAAAGTTGCTTCTGAAGTATCAAGATTCATAGAGGGTTTTTATCGGCGTGTCTTTTGCAGCCTCTATAATATTGATTGCTGCCTCCAAAACTTTAGAGTGGGTCGCTTTTATCTCATCATTGTCAATGATCTTCCACGTGTCATCGGCAAGTTTGAGAAAATTCTCTGCCACTCTCTGTTGAAAGTTTTTACTCTCAAAGCGTTCTTCGCCCCATCCACAGCGTTGGGCTTGAGTTTCTTTGTCAATTTGCAAAAGTATCACCAAGTCCGGAGCAGGAAGACCTTTGTCCTCTTTCTTGCACCAATCCAGGCTCCTGCCTGTGTTGACTGCCCCGTAAGCTGCCCCTGATGCTGCATACCTGCAATCATTATATTTGTTTATTTAATTATTTATATATTTTTGTTATTACCGTGTACACTGTGAGGAGGCACTTTTACCGTTCGACGGTCAAACAGTTGGGAGGATAAGGGACAATTTATCGTTACTCAAGAGGATCAAATTTGTGGATGAAATTGTGCTCGCTATAAATTTATCTGTACCTATCAACAACGATTGTTTTTCCAGACCCCAGAGCTTTTAAAATATTGTCTCTGCACTCCCAGCGATTAATGGAAAAGAGGGAATGAACAGTCTCGGAGTGAAAATCCACTTTCGATGTTAGATACTGATTTATCAATACGCCGATTACCGTATTTCGATCTGCAATATTGAAATAACATAAATATTTTTGTATAAACACAATATATGTTTGCGAGCAACGAATCAACGATACTGACCCGGAAATCGACGAACTTCCGTCGGATACTTTAATTTATTTAAGGCTTCAACCAGCATCTTCACCTGCGTCGATTTGCCCGCTTTATCGCATCCTTCCAGAACTATAAATGCACCGCGTCCCATAATTTTGTTTTCAGAGGAAATGTTACTTTATTGTCGCCCAAAAACAAATTCGCTCGGTTGTTTGTGTATTGATCGACGCGACGCGTGTTCCGGCGTGAATTCGCTGCGAGAGTGCCCCGTTTTGATGTGGCGAACTTACGAAGATTCGTCAGAATTCTCGGTTGATTAGGCAGTGCTCTGTAGTTTTTACTTTATCACTTTTGCTTTCACACAAGCGATGTACGTGAAGAGGGAAAGTGTTGTTTTTATCAGATGCTGCTATCGCGTGTCACGCTTCTCGTAAATATTTATCTGTCAGCTGTTACGAAAATAACTTATACATGTCAAACGTTGTGTCGCGATATTTTGCTCGTAACCCGAGACCTCATGGATGAGCACAGGTCAAGGGTGCGAATAACCTTCACGCCGACGTTGTTTATAAATTTATAACCTCGAATCAAGCGGTTCGAGCCTACCGTCGAGAAAATGAATACACCTGCAGCCGGCAGTAAGATTGAGAGATCCAACGATCGTCAAAGTTCAACTAGTGAGAGCATTGTGTACTTTACTGTCCGAACAAACTGGCATTGGGAAAAGTTAAATTAAATTTTTTCCTTACAGCGATGGTGATGGATGTCCAAGAGGAGAATACGACAGAAAAAACTTCCTGTACGCTAGTTATCACAGGAGAGCAGGATACTTGCCGATTGTGCGGAAATATTGGTTCCGACTATACACCAATTTTTGACAACGACGACTTGTTCATTGCGGAAAAAATTGGTAGATGTCTTCCGATTGTTGTAAGTCGAATAGAGCAGGTATCGGTAATACCCTCAACGTCGATACAAGTATTGTTCGAGAAGTTAACACTTGGTACAACAATTAATAAAATAGTTATTAATAAATAGAATGATAAAAAAAAGAGTGCTCCATAAGTATGTTGCTATATAAGTGTTTGAATGCTGAACATGAAAAAGAAAGTTTGTACATTCAGCAAATAATTTTGTCCACAAATTACCTCAATTTCTTTTCTTAATAAAATTCATAATTTTTTATATTTTTGATTTTACAATTTTGTTACCGTTAATTTTATTTATTCATTAATTTTACTAATTTTCTCATACATTTTACTTAAAATTTAATTATTTTTCTCCCAGGTATTGTCAAACGACGATTTACCGTCTCACGTTTGCCCGAATTGTCTTCAAAGTCTAAACGTAAGCTACGAGCTCATCCTTACGTCGGTAAAAATTGATTCTCAATTGAGGCATCAACTCGCTGAATTCAATGAGAAGTGCGATACCGAAGACCGAATGAATGATTCCGAGGACACCAAGCTATCGGACAAATTGGATTCGGAAGATATTCTCGTCACGTGCACAGACAGACTGCTGAATACCGAAGCGATATATGGTCCAATGGAATGCGAAATGTGCTTGAAAAAATTCGTGGACATGAATGATTTCGATCGACACATAGAGACCGAACATTTGTTGGCCTGGCCATGCAGTCTGTGTGACAAGAGTTTCGAGACTTCGGTGAAACTCATCTCTCACAAGGAGGAAATGCACGCCGGAAATGTTTTAATTTGTAGTCGCTGTGTCGACGTTGAAAGATCGGCGCACGGTTTGACTTCACTGGCGGAAATGCAAGACAGTCGCAGGCAAATAACTCGAGTAAAGCGTGCCAGGACGAGAGGGCGGAAAAAAATCAACGCGGCGGATGAACGAAGCGCGAGTAACGAGAAGATCGAAGAGCCGGAGGAAGAGAAGGCCGACGCGAGGCCGATAGCGATGTGCGATATATGCAAAATAGATTTCGGCTCTGACGAACTTTTAACCGCTCATCGACGAATACACGAGAAAAAAATTCTTCAATGCTACTTATGTCAGACCGATGCCTCGTCGATTTACGAACTTTACAATCACAAACGTGAAACGCACAACGTTTACAAGAAGGTTCAATTAAAATTCGTTTGCGACACTTGCGGAAAATTTTTCTCAAACAACTGGCAGTGGCTCGAACATCGAGAGAAAACCTCCTGCAAGAGAACATTGTCCACTTACACTTGCAAATATTGTAACAATGACTTCACGACGAATTTTAAACTAACGAGACACTTGAGAGTGAGTCGAGATTCGTCACCATTTTTATTCGATTTTTGCAGTACACCCACCTCGACGCAATAAAAAATTTGTTGTATCGTTTCAGACTCACAAAGACGAAATGCTGAAAGATCCTTCCGCAACGATTTATCGATGCGTCGGATGCCCGAAAATATTCGTCGACAACGAGTTCTACCAGAAACATCGCAACGTACGTGCAATTGATCAATGCAGTTATGTTGTCCCAACGTAGCAGAACTTGAAAATAATCATTTTTTTCCAATGAATATTGCAGGTACACGATCCCGAGTGTTGGGACAACTTCAAATGCGAAAAGTGCAGCAGGTCGTTCAGAGATCAAATACGGTTGCGCGAGCATCAGCAGTCTGTTCACGATGGTTTTAAACCGCATCAGTGTGACGTTTGCGGCAGAACATTTCATCGATTGTCGAATATGGTGAACGAAAAACAATATCTTCTAATTTCTCACCACTCTATTATAGAGGTTTGAGCGAACGATAATTATTTTTGCATCAAAGCGAGTCCATCGGAAGAAGCATTTCGGTTACAAATGCGAGCACTGCGACGAAATTTTCGAGCAGCTGCGAACACTCACGGAACACATAAATGCCGCACATGATGTGGAACCAAGTCCCAAGCGCGTACCGAAAAAGCCGCAAACCAGCGAATGCTTCGTTTGCAGATATTGCGGAAGAAAATTGACCACCCATCAGTCTCTGCTGGATCACGAGCACATTCACACAGGCGAGAAGCCACATTCCTGCAAGATATGCGGAAAATCTTTCAGGTGGGATATTGTTATTTGAGATGTTCAGGAAATTGTGAGCCTGAAGATATCTGCATGATATCAAATTTCATCTTTGGCAAGTCTCAATCAATTGCACGGCTTCAAGAAGAAAAAAAATTATTCACTCGTAGAATTTTATTCTACAAGTGAACTTCCTCGAGTGAAGTTTGTTCGGTGCACAACAGGGCCATTATAACTTGATGAAATTTGCTCTCAAGCAGATATCTTCAGGGTCACAGGAAATTGTGCAGTTGTAACAGGATTCTATTTTCTTTTACTGTACAGAAGTATGTCAGCGAGGTGGGCTCACATGCAACGTCACGTTAAAGGAACTTATATTTGCGAGCACTGCGGGAAGTCCTTTAGGTAACATTTTGCGATCAATCATGGTACTTGGTTGTGTAACGGAACTTAGCAGATAAGCTTGAAGATTGATTGCGGTCATATTCGTCGATTGCTTGGCTTATGTTTAGAGAAAAGTCGACCATTGGAAAGAAATTCTTTAAAATATCTTTGACGCGTGTTTACCATTGTTGCAGCTACAAGCAGAATTTGACGACGCACTTGCAAGTGCACGCACCGGTCGAGAGTCGGAAGCATCGGTGTTCCAAGTGTGGGAAATTGTTTCTACGAAAATCTCATCTCAAAGTTCACATGCGAATACACGACGGTGTGCGACCGTACATGTGTGACATATGCCAATTCAGTTTCACGCAAATCGGCGATATGAAACGTCATCGGGCACGTCACGCAAACGGTGAAATTCGTGTAAGACAGCCGCGAACTAAGGTTGGCACAGCTTCCGGTAGTGAAGCAGATGGAAGTTAGTTGTTAATAAATTTTTAAGTTCGAATATTGTAATTCGAGTCCATACAAAAACTTTTATTTTCTACAGTGTTGTGTGGTAATTGAAATAAACAGTTTCAAGTTTCCTATACAACAT
Organism: Stenichneumon culpator; assembly: GCA_964017025.1. NCBI lineage: Eukaryota > Metazoa > Arthropoda > Insecta > Hymenoptera > Ichneumonidae > Stenichneumon > Stenichneumon culpator. The sequence continues at coordinate 8,307,051 of OZ024779.1, read as the reverse complement.
GGTGTCTAGCGGTTCTGGAAGTCCTTGAAATCCTGGAACTGTCCTTAAATTTTGCCTGTCTTAGAAAATGTCCTGCAATGTCCTTGAATTTTGTATTTCCGCACAAATTTGAGCTCGTTTCAAAATGTATATTACTAGCGACCATCCTACAAAAATGTGTATCTCAGTTTTACTGAGATGCATATATACATTCGTGCATAGTGAGCAATTTTTTTTCTGAACCGATTCCAACGTAAACGAAAACGGTTACCTAGTAACTAAATGTACTTCGTACGTCGCGCGTGATATGCATGTTTTCATTTATTATACATGTCCCAACACAACCTGGAGATATCCTGGAAATTGTCCTTCAATTTCGTACGGACTTTTTACTGGACACCATGGACAAAAAAGCTACGATACGTTACCATTTGGATGAATTTGGGCAACGTCATCGAAATCGGTAATTGGCACGGTGAATATGGACCACCGTCCGACTCACCGAGAGCGGTTACCCCCACCACTGTACCGTAAAAACAACAATGGCTTCCGTGTGTTTTCCCAAGAGCATCGGCGTGTTGACGAGTCTCAACCGGCTTTATTTTCAATCAGGTATATCGTTGTAATAACTACATAACAACATAACGAATTAATCTTTCAGTGACAAGTGCACTTTAATATGTCTCTCTTTAATCACAATCGGTACCACGAAGTTTCCTTGTGTCGCAAAAGTAGCCGTTTCGGCGTACGATTTGTAGGTTAAATTTCGACAACAATGAACGGAGCTGTAACAAGTTATTTGGCGATTCTGCAGTATTTTTAGAAGTGGCACTGCATTAACTCGTCTAACATCGTTGCACGGTTGTCCTAAGAGAGAATATTTGACGAAACTTTCAGCAGTGCAACGGAGCGGACGTAACATTGCCGCAATGTCATCGCCGTTGGACAAAATTCCCGACGTGAATATCGATGGAAATGGCACGTTCAAATATATCCTTGTTCACGTACACGACGACGTCAACAAACAGAGCAAACCTATCGTTCGGGGCTACGCGAGATGCACTTGGCACGGTGAGTAAAAGATTTCTTCATTTATTCTTCAGACTCAGTTGACTTACGGAGCGCAACAGATCTTCTTCGTATACATGAAAGGGTATCAGAAGGATGGTGTGGTATTTCAACGACATCATATTTTATTACACGCAACTTATCTTTATTATAATCAGTACATCACTTAATTACCTTAGGCTTCAATGAGAATTAATATTACAACAGTGTGATTCAGTCTCGCCAAAAATAGTCCTAACCACTATGGCACACGCTTCGTGTTTGCCAATCTCTTTGCTCCTCCGAAGCTTGCGGCATTTATCGTAATACAGACTCCCAACCAACACAATAACGTGTTACATACATACAGTTGTGTGAAACCTTCTCCTTTCCCGCTCGTCTTGGCCTCAGGCGGTAATAATAACTGTAATTGATTTTTGTTGATGACTTTTAAAATAATTGATCACTGTTTTTGTTACCGACAGAGTTGGTCATTATCAATAAATGGCATGCACTTTTGTTTTGGAAAATAAAAATTTACGTTTTGGTAAATACCGGCTGAGTCTGTTTTATATCGCTTTAACAAATCTATAGGATTTTTCCTGATTTTTTTTTTTTTAAACGAATAGTTTCATATGGTATAAAACGTGTTTAAGGGCATTTTCAACTAATATTTCTCGCCGGGAAAATAGTCGCAACCACTACGGCATGCGCTCAATGCTCGCCAATCTTCTTGCTCCTTCGGAGGTTGCGGCGTTTCTCGTAATACAGAGTCCCAACTAATACAATTACTTTTCGCATACGTACAGCGATGTGAAACCTTTTCCCGCCGTCCTCGTCTCGGCCTCAGTCGGTAACAAATACTGTAATCGATTTTTGTTTGGGTGTGCAAAAATCAATTGATCACCGTTATTGTTACCGACAGAGTTGGTCGGTATGAATAACTGTATTCCATTGCTACTTCGAAAAAAACAAATGACAAGTTTTTTAAATTACCGACTGAATTCGTTTCACAGCGTTTTAATAAATCTACGGTTAGAATCCTTGCAGTTACCGACCTTGTTTTTTGTTTTTTATGAATAGTCGTTTTACATGTTATAAAAAGTGTTCGAGAGTATTTTTAAATAATATTTCTCGTCGAATAATGTAGATTCGATTGTTAACTGTACGTATTCGAACAGAAAGTCTGTTAATGAGCTGTTCGATGAGGATCTTGCTTTGACGCAACCACCGGAGGGTCGGTAGGTATGGCTACAAGACCGATTCACACTGCAGTCGTTTTTGCGAATACAAAAATGAGATCCATAAACCGACGGACGTGCAAAACTTGCGCAGAATATCGTTCTGCAAGCTCACGCGATTTCCATTAGGGCCTGCTTTTGTTTTACGTCATTAATGTTATATATACAATCTAAACATTATAATCGTCACATTTCTCTCACGAATTGACTAATCGACTAATCGATGATATCGACGGCCTAATGCCTAAAGGGCGAATGCGTATACACAGCCAAGATGCCCTCATGGAATTGGACCATCGATACAGATACAAAGTGTCTCTCAGATGATTACGTATCCGCCTTAACTTATTCAATCGAAAGTTCGTTTCCGCTTGAACGACAAAAATATAGAGCCTCGTCATTCGTCATTCTTGATTATTGAACACTCACGCTTGGCAGTCGGAACGTAGAATGTATATTTTTTTTAATGATACTGGACAAGATGTTTTAAAAACATGGGATTTTATTTTTAAATTACTCTTTCAAATGTGTTTCAAAAAATAGAGCGCATTGATTGGACTTAATGAAAAAATTAATTTGGGGTAATCTCCGCGGTAGGAGAATGATAGGGAGGTAGATTATTTACTCACAGAGTCGATGTACTGCTTTCGACAGTATTTCGTATTTAATCAATTTCTTGTTTGTTTTTAATTAAAGTGGAACTGTTTCAGAACATCATCGAAGCCGGTATGTCTGCCCCTACACGATAAATACAATACAAAAGATTTTCTGCACCGTGTTGCGCTTTTCGTGTGTCTTATACAAAAGAAATTGACGATTCGTTCCATTAGCGGAAATTCTTCACTACACGATGTACGCGCTGACTTCATTTACTGGGTGACAAAGTAAAGGATCATTGCTCCGCCGCCCACTCCGTCAATCATCCTTCACTACGAAGCCCTTCTGAAACAACAACATGCTCTCTGAATGCTAAAACCCTCCCTGCAGCTTCGGTTGCTCGAATTTTTCAGAATCTTCGAAACGTGAAGAGTCTCTGTACTTTTTTGAGTTTCTGCAGGCCGGGTCACGTCTACGTGAACCCCGACCTGCCCTCAGGTACTTTCGGGTTCGTCGCTGTGCTCTATGAGATCCACGTCGGCCATTTGATCGGCAACTTTCTTCTTCGCCCCGACAAACGATTTTATTTCGGTAATGTCGTTGTCTTTCGATGTGACAGATTCGTCGACGTTATCATTCGTTTTTTCCATGCAAATTTCATCTTTCTTCTCGTACTCTCTAACCGGCGATGGAAAACCGGTGAGATCGGGCTCTGTGTTTCGATGCATCAGGGTAAACGGTAGTTTCAGCGACACGACGCCACCCATCAATGATATTAAAAGCTTCACCTAAACATACGGAAAAAAACATTAATAGACTTAGTTATTTCTCAGTTTTAATTTTTGTGAAAAGCGAAGATATCTACAGCCTATACAGGGTGTTCGGAAATTGGGGGGGATAAAAGCTTATAGTTGCAATTTACTTTCGAGACTAAGCATGCTTTATAACATTTTTTTCAACAAAGTTTTGATAAAGGTAAAGGTTTTGACAAAAATTTCTCAGCTTTGAACGCGGAGTAACATTGCACAACTTTTGTTTTATCAGAATTTTGTGATGTTTGTGAATTTTACTCCCTCGTAGCTACGTTTTCGTTTAAAAGAATAAAATTGAGGTTTTATGAGATTTTGAATTTTTCGGCAAAGTAGTTTGTTTACGTCTGACAGAAATTTTTGAATTAAATATCACGCTAAGAGTAAAATGACTTCCAGATTTGTAATCAGCGGTGAAAGATAGTTCAAAATAGCCTCAAAACGATGAATGCTGCAAGTGTCAGGTGGCCATTTTTTTTACACTAAATTTTGCAGTACCTTTTAACCGTTTCAATTTTATAAGATGGAGGAATTTTATAATGGTACGAAAAAAGGTGCAAAGTAATTTGCTCATGGCTTTCTCATTTTATACAAATTTGCGCAAAGCTTCTTTATGCGGAGTCCAAAAATCGATCCGCGAACTTTCGAAAAAATTTAATAAATCAATAATCCATGTACATTGCATTGTCTTTGCACCCTTTGCACCTTTTTTTACCATTGCTGTATCAATTAGGTTTTATATAAATTTTCCACCGTTTATTGATTGCTATTCCGAAGTGGACGTTTGTAACGGGATATTGGGACTTGCCTTGACGTAATAAGACACGTTGATGGCGAATGGATCTCTATCCTTGTCGCCATTTCCGGAGCAAACGACCGTCGAGGCGAGGCTCGAACCGGCTTTCGTGTAATTGTCCTCGAGAGCAATCCAATTTTTCGTCGATCCCATAACCGGCCTGAGGCTGTAATTTTTCGTGAGTTTCGATCCAGGTCCAATCGGGCATCCCTCCCTCTCCGATTCCACCGCGACAACGTTTTTAAATTTTCCGCTGTTGAACATGCAAACGTCCACGTGCTGGAGGACCAATACCTGAACAAACACATTATCGTCGCTTCAGAGCCGAGTTTATTGCAATTTTTCGATGGATTTTTTATTTCGAGTATCTACCGTACAAATTTTTAATAATTCGACCTGGATAAAGCTTATTCGAACGATGATCCTTTATTTTTCACTTTTGCCGGTGGCTTGCTCTCGGCCGATAAATTTACGCGCGAACGCCGTGCTGCAGTCGGGCTGAGAATTATTAATATCTATTATATCGAACGGAATTCGTTACATGCCGTATCGAAGCCGGCTTATGCCATCGTGAAAAATTTGAAATTTAAAAATAATCAATGTAAATTGCCAGCGGCATTTTGACGGAATAACGTGGTGGATATAAAAAAAATGACTTTGATATTCAGGGAATCCAGCCGATAGAGGGGGAACCGTAAAGCGTCGATGATTAATTATTTTATCGCACGACCCATTGAAAAGTCGAAGCCTTTGTTCTCCAAGCCGGGTTTGAGTGCTCTTGTCATTAACTTGTCTATATACCGGCAAATTTTTTAGTTCGAAATATTTTTCCAATGTTGCTATTTTTAGTTTCTCTCCGAGTAGTATGCAGAAGGAAAGGCTAAGTCGAGTCTGGTAATTTTTTTTAACTGCAGGTAATCCTTTAATCCATTAAAACCCTTCCGACGTTTGTCCGGTTTCGTTCTTTTTTTCAATATCTGTCGGAGCTGCAGTAGGACAGTACTAAGAACTTTTTTCACATTTCGAACGAAACAAAACGAATGCTGGCAACCCGTTGGCGTGGGATTACCTTCGAGGCTGCAACTGTTATGAATTTTATCGTCGCAGTATGTACGTAGATGCAATTTTTATTGACTCGGTCGCTTTCAAATGAAAAAAGGTTTGAAACAAAAAATTGTGCTTCCCAGAATTTTTTGTTGGTAATCTTTTTCTTGCAATAATTTCGAAAAAAATTATATTGACGAAAAAAAATTTCTTGCGGGACTTATATACAGAGATAGAAAAAAATGATGAAGTGGCTTGTACGAATTACGCGAATAAAGGATCGACCTCCAATTCGAAAAAAAAATTCCAACGGCTGAGGAACCTCAATTTTTCCTAACGAAATTTAATTTCCTCTGGGATTAGTTTTATGGTCTATTTGCCGTTGACGATGGAAGCGTAAGGGGAGCTTGTAAGAACCCCGGGCGATTTCATCTGCAATATGGCATTCGGAGTAGGGCTCGCAACTTTCTTAGATACCAATTTTGCTGACTCCAGATCTACTCTGCAGGATACGCCGTGTATTTCCCCGAAGTAATAAAGCAGTTTTCAGGGGGCCAGAAGACAGAGGCTCTCAGGAATCTTGCTCGTGGAGCCAGCAACAAGATCGAGTTCCAGCTGTGCTGCCAATAAATTATACGAATCTTCATGAATACTGGAAAGCAGCGAGGCGAGCCGTTAGAATTCCTCGCTGCCTTCGCGAGCCAAGTAATATACTGAAAATTTCAAGAGCCAATGTACCCCGTTGGTCGAAGCCTCGGTGAATGAGATGGTGCGGAGTACATCCGGTCTGCACGCGAACACCTCGCTCGGCCGTACCCTTTATCTTTCCGGATCTCACAGCGATTCGCATTAATTCTCGTCGAAAGTTGGGGAAGTTATGTCGCTCCGAAATCGTTAGGAATTTTTGAGCTTTCACCTACAAACTTTGACGGATACTTCGAGCATTGTTCATTCTGTACGGGAGCTTTTTATTTAAGTTTTTATTCAAGTAGTGGCACTTTTACGATTGGAAAATCCTTTCCGTCTTTCAATGGTGAAAAAGAGTGTCGAGTTTTGAGGAGTCTTCATTGTTTTTAAATTCAATCCGTCGAACCGTGTGCTCCATTTAAGATAATTTTACTTTATTTCACTTGGTGCGAAGATGGCAGTTTTGCGCACGCTTCGCGGGCTAAAACCCCTTTTTTCACAACTTTTAAAATAAAATTGTCTACGATACGCTTGCGAAAAATGTTTTCTTAACTAGTGTGATTGCAAAACTCATCAGAAAAAGTTTTATCGCACTAATATCGTAAATTACTATTGCGATACTAGGGCGAAACAGCGGTCTTTTGACGAACGTTGGGAAGTTGTTCGCACGAGTCGGAAGCGAGCACCACAGTTGCACAAGCCGCAGGCGAGGCCGAGCTGAAAGCAAGTGTTGCGTACTTCCCAACCACCACCGGGAGACCGCGTTTTCGCACAAGGATCGCAGTGAAGTGTGCGAAAATTGTAATTACGCTACTAGAGCGATAAAAGTTTTTCTGAGGAGTGTGAGTTTGCGAGTGTGCAATCACAATGAGTATGAGTGCGAGTGTTGGAATTACACGAGTTAAGAAAAAGTTTTTTGCACAAGTATCGTACAAAATTTTATTTCTCAAGGTGTGAAAATGGAGGTTTTGCGCAAGCGAAATGTGTACAAAACCGCCAATTGTCCACCGATTGATATAAAGTAACAAGTGTGATTTGTACATGTGCAGTATTTTTTTTCGCAAGTGTTATTAAAAAGCGCCACTTTTGCCACACGTTACAGGCAGGAAAAGTGGAGCTTTTCGTGTACGCTTACAAAAAAGCTTATTTTTTTTTTCTTTCCGCAAAAAAATTGATTCTAGCGGTTCGTTTTTTCCCGGGTTACCAATTTGCCCCGATCTTCACTATCCATTTGAAATTTTGGAGTACAAAGTGGATGTACAGTGATTGGGCGAAGAGACGAAATAATTACCTGAACTCTCTTGACGGATTTGTGACTGTCGTTTGTGACACTAACGTGTACAGTTATCGAGTCCCCGTGTGCGTAGATCGCCCGATCAAGCCTGGCCTCGAGCCTGACTGCTCCGCCGCTCAGTAGAAACGGTTTTTCCACCGCTGCATGCGGTGCTGCAGGTTCTGAAAGCCACATATATACCACAGAGTGAAATCCGCTTACAAACTACGTTTCACGGATGGAAAACCGGCATTAACGCAGCCCCACGCTCACCCAACATCACCGGGATTTCACGTGTTTCCAGCGTGAACAAAAGCTCGCACTGAAAAGCGTCGTTACTGGACTCCGGAAAACGGTAATACGTAATAAATTCGATAACAATGATAATGCAACTTTCAATGCTAAAATTGTTTCAAATGGTGTTTAAAAATTTAATGCAACAACCTCGGTCCCGCACAATCCGTAATTTGATACGTAAATACAGGAAATAGACCAAATCATAAGCCAGAAATAATTATAGAGAGAACTACTAAATTCCGTAACTAATTCGGTGTTGCTGATTGAAAAAAAACATGCACATATGAAACTTTATTGTCATTGGGCGTGAATTTTTTTTTTCCTGACTAAGCCAACATAACCACATTTCTTGTATGCAACCCGGGTGAAAACTCGCCTATTATTGACCAATGATTATTATTAACCTGTGCGCATAGCTAGTGCTGTTTGATTGCTCCCTAGGGAGTAATAGGGTTCATTACTCCCTCTGGAATTCCTATTATCACCGGGGAAGTAATGATCATTGGCGAATATGACGATTGTGCGACGCAAAAAATGTGGTTATTTTAACGAGCTCAGAAAAAAGTACCGTATGCTACACGAGAGAAAGCGGATTTGCTTTTCGTGTGATTTCTGCCCTCGCCTCGTTCGGGCAGCAAACTTCACGCTCGGGGAAACTCGCTCACTTTCCTCCCTTGAAGCATGATATAATATTTCACATATATAGTGCATATCGTTTCCATGAAAATTTTAATAAAACTCAACGAGCTCCATCGAAGATATAAAAGTTAATGGGACGAATATAGGCCGATCCATATATCTTTGATTTACCCTATGAACAGGCGTAGGGACGAAAGGGTTACATTTCATACGATACAATTAAAAAACATTGTTGGCAACTCAACTCACCGATGCATTCGGTCGTCTCATTTTTGGTATCGATTATTCGTGTTAGCTGTGACTTGTTGCACTCCTGAAGATTCGACACCTGGTGTGGCACTGTGTAAAAGGTGTTGCTCGGCAGGGGTGGCGGTGTCGTACGTTGCACGACTCTTATGCCCATTCTCACCGTAGTGTTTCTGTGGAGTTTTTCGTCAACTCGATCCGCTAACGAAAAAAAAAAATCATAATTATCCATAATTATACAGATAATAAAAAAACCGATTTAGTCTTGCATTAATGTCGCGCTCGATTTGTATCAACTCGCGCGTCAGAATTTAACCATTACCAAACCATTTATGAAACATCACGAAGCGCGTTGATGCGATCAGTAAAGTTAAATGATAAATAATCGTCTATTCCAAACGTTGAATTCGCTTTATCCCTTGTGCGGATAAAAAAAAAGAATCATCTCGCTGGTTGCTCGCGGATGAGTGATGATGAATATTTTTATCATTTTATCTTTCATTTGAACAGTCCGTGTTAATGAGCGACGCTGCGCCGTTAAATGTTATCCCCACGTAAAGAAGAGAAAAAGTGGCTGGGGATTTCGCTCGCTTCTTTATCCTCCACCCCCGCGGAGCGCGTGCCATTAACGCCCTTTGGATCCCTCCGCTCCAGATCTTTTGCGGCAAGCGAGGAAATGAACAAAAAAAATTGGACTTCCTGACAGAGGATAGCTTGAGAACGACGTAAACAATCAAGAAGTGACGTGAATTCATTTTTCTCCGTTGAATTCTTCTCACAGTAGTAAGATAAAGAAAAAAGCGATATAAACGATGGTGCAGGGATTATGAGATTCTCATTATAACGGAATAATTAGTATCTCACAATACCCGCACCATCGTTTACATTGCCTCGACCAACTTATTTTTCTCAAGCCACAGCATCGCTTTACTGCAGACTTTTGCTTAAAGACTTTTTACACTCGACAGCTTTACCCATCGTTAATAAAATTCCTCTATTCTACACTGAACTTGTACCTCATTGAGATTAAGTTCAAAGCAGTATATTGCAAAAGATACGCGACGAGTTAATAACGCTTCACCGAGAATGAATCAAGATTGAAAACTTTCCCTCGGCTCCATTTTCCTTCGAGAACATCACGGTGCAATATATATAATAGTATTTATGACAAATATATATATACCATCGTGGAAGAGAGAAAATGAACTCGGGCGAAGAGTTTGAAGAGATAGCTCAGAGAACAGCTTCGATCGAGCAAATTTTCAACGGGTTGACTAGTTCTCGAAGTCTTTGATTTTCTACCGTTCTGTGCTAGTCAATTTTATCAGCGTGAGCACTGTTCTCGGGAGATCCGAAAAAATTTGATAACGTCAGAATTTAAAGTTCTCCGGGAAATCGTGAAAATGTCATAGAATTAAATATTCGTCAGGGAAATTTATGAATTGAAATCTCGAAATTTTATTGACGATTTTGTAATTGAAGTTATTTTATTTCGAGTTCAAGCGGATTGACAAAACTGCGTTATCTGCGAACGTGTTTACTTACCCACGTAAGCCTTAACGTCGTAACTGGTACCGATAGGTGCGCCGTTGTACTCCTTTGCCGGAAGTAGTCGAACCGAGGGTGGCACCACGGGTGGGACTTCCATCGAGAATGCGCGAGCGTTTGGTCCCAATCGTCTCAGGAGAGCTTCCTGCGCATGAACGTCGAGATGAAACATTTTTCTATTATTTTTTCCATCTACGGATATAGTTTCGTGGTTCGATAATCGCGAGAATTATTCTTCCATTTCCCCGGACATTTTCCTCTGATCCGATTTTTGCTTTGTTTCATTCCTACGATGCGATATCGTAGGATGATGTCTATTGGAGATTTATAGTCTCTGGTCCATATTCCTTACACGGCTGTCACGCTGTACCGTATTTCCGCTCTGAGCAGGGTTAGAAGAGAAAAGGTACGTGAGGAAAAAAAACAAACTCGGATGTCCGATACTCCAGTGTTTGTGATCTTTGATGGAAGGAGTTCCTCTCAGCCGCTCACGCGGATTATCTGAGTTGCTGTTCTCCAGCACGGACCGATACCGGATAGGCGTCTGGCAGGAAATAAAGGAAAGAGAAAAGTCTCATTCGGAGAGATCTCGTTTGTTCTCGACACTGTTTCGAGAAGATATCGCCCTGACAGATGTATTGTACACTGACACGTGTTGAATCAAAAGGTTGCCAGAGCGAGTTCTCGATATGCTGTTTTTAACTTCTGTACTCCAGTCACAGATCTCTGTCGAAGCCAATTTAATGGATTTCCATGGCATTGGGGATTCTAAAAATAGTAAATTATTCTGTTTATGATTGGCTCGAACAGTAGACATCCGAAAGCTCGCGTAACTAAACCAATGAGTAAATTAGTAAGTCAATTTACAATTGACTAAATTGGTCAATTTACGATTGGGTAAATGGGTCAATTTACGATTCAGTAAACAGGTCAATTTACAATTGACTAAATTGGTCAATTTGCAATCTTCGGCTCGAAGAGTAGAGCTGCGCAGTTTTGCCATTGGGTAATCAAGTGCTTCGAACAATTAACCCTACGAGTTCTTGCTATGCTGTTTGTAACTTCCGTACTCCAGTCACTGATCTCTACAACCCAAATTAATGAATGTCGATGGATTTGGCGATTCCAAAAATGGCCCTTTGTCCTGTTCGTAATTGGCTCGAACAGTAGACATTCGAAAGCTCGTGCAGGTAATTAAATGAATAAATTAGTAAGTCAATTAGTCAATTTACAATCTTCGACCCGAAGAGAGCTGCGCAGTTTCGTCATTGGGCAATAAAGTGCGTCGCACAATTAATCCCACGGGAAATTGGCAATGAAATTTACTGGCACCAGGTATCGATCGACGAGTGTTTCCGTACACAACCATACCTTTCCTCCCACGGTGAGTGCACGTCGAATTTAATATTAGTGTGTGCACACCTCGCTGCGAAGTGCTATTTCCTTAGTTTCTGAAGAAGTCTGGAGGAAGATAAAGACAGGGAAAATAAAAGGGTACGGGTAGATAATGGCAGAGCCCTTGGAATACGGTCGTCTACAGCACCGGGGACGTGGCTTTATGCGTGAGAATCCGGTTGCCTTTTTATTACCGCAGTAAAAGGTGTCTTGTGCGGCTCGGATCTTCTCCCGCTTACCCTTACCTCCGGTGTCGGAATAGCAGTCACTCTTAATTTTTTTTATTTTCATACTCCCGACACTTTTCGCAACGCACCTTTACGCGCATTTGTTTTATTGATTAAACTAGCCATGTGCCCTATATTGGTTGATCCATATAGGTCATACATTGTTTGAAGAGCTTAATAATAAAACAAAACGAATAATTTCGTCCTCTAAATCCATTTGGAGATCAAAACAAATCTCTCGGCGCAAGTGGCGTGTAAATTGGTCCAGTAGTTTCCGAGTTGATCCAACCGCAGGGGGAGATAGAAATTCACATAGTGATTCACATAGTATTTGGAGACTCGAAAACGATTTTATTTGTCGTATCCGTGCACACGCACCGCGTATGTACGGCGTGATTTATTTATCGTTATTGTCCTCCGCTTCTCAAAGCTACAAGCCGACCCGCGTTATAGTGGGTCGGCTCGGTTGATGATCAATTACTAAGTCCTCATTTTCTTTATGTCCATTTCTGTTTTTTCGTCCTTACACACCGAGCCAGTCCCCCCATTTTTGCTCCTGCAACCGACTTCCCCCTGTATCGCATTCACCTTAGCCTTACAACTCGAGGCATAGGGAAAGTGCAGAAAACCTATGCCGATACAGTCGGTCTCAGATTCGCTTCATGGCACCGGAGCTACGTGCAGTTTCACCGAAAATGTAAACATGGACTACAGCTATATACTTGTGGCACACACGGACGAGTACGCACACGCCTCAAATATATATCTGGAGCTACGTTTCGCCCACATTTTTTTTTATTTCTCGACGAAACGACGGCACCGGGAATCGAACCCTCGACCTTAAGATGCTTCCGTTTAGAGGCGAGCATGCTACCAGTAGACCAACGCACCGGTAAATGGATCTTTTCTACGCTGGAGAGTTTGCGGCTCGATGTCCCCTCGTTCCTCATTACCATCGTAAATGTGACAAAACCTTGTTCGATCCAATCCCATCTGTACACTGTTCGGGGACATTTATTTTTTTTATCCTCCGAGACGGATGGAAGTCCGATGGGAGTTTTAGACAATGGCTTACGAACTTTGGGGATTGCGTATGTGATGTAGCTGTTGATCTCAGGGGCGTTATGATTTCGTTATGTCGCACGGAACAATGCTTTTCGTATCAACTTTCTCTCTCGCGAGGGCGGGAGACAGAGATGGTTTTGTATGGAAATGTCGAGGTCAAATTTTTATTGTCGAACTGGGCACAACCTTGCGCCAGGTAGAGTAGGACTAACCGAAGCGAAAGTTCTTCGATGTTAGCATTGTGGAAAATTCGAATTGACGTAACGATGGCTCACGGGAAACTCATGTAGGACGCCGTCACTCTAAAGGTTCTCGAGGGTATATCAAAATTGACAATCGTCATAACTTTTCACCTAGACCACTCAACTTACCCTAATTCAATCATAGGGTAAAAGTAGTGAATATTGCTCACCTCAATCAGGTCGTCATTGAATTATATATGGACCGGGGCATATTCACCACTTTTGCCCTACAGAACCTTTTAATCGGTTCCCATATATATCGATCCTCTAACTATATATCCTTTAACCGCTATGCAGCGGTTATGTTGGCTCGCGTCCTCGCAGTGTCTGTATGGATGGCTGTGAGTAGGTGTATCTGCGAGTATCAGCGAGTATCCATGTAAGTATCTTCGAGTATCCGTTTGAGTATCTGCGAGTATCCGTGTGAGTATCTGCGAGTATGCGTGTGAGTATCTGCGAGTATTCGTGTTAGTATCTGCGAGTATTCGTGTGAGTATCTGCAAGTATCCGTGTGAGTATCTGCGAGATCCGTGTGAGTATCTGCGAGATCCGTGTGAGTATGTGCGACTATCCGTGTGAGTGTCTGCGAGTATTTGTGAGTAGTCGCGTGACTATCTATGAGTATTGGCGTGAGTGTCTAATCGTCGTGAACTGTATTATTATGTACATATATCCTACATGACTTCATTGAATTTTGCCTTAAAAATATAATTTCAACTTCGTCAGCTCAGCCTACAGTTTGTTCAGAACTAACTCCAATTTGCCCGAGCTGATTAACAAGCGTTTTTAACATTTGCATAATAAAAAAATCAAAACTCAAAATTATATAGTGTCGGCGTAGAAGCTTCGGCTTGATACCCTCAATTCAAGATCCACAACGTTCTGTCGGACGCACAAGTAATTGAAAAAAAATTGAATCTATCTCGCCTTTATACCATTCCATTATTGAAGCATTATTCTGTTATGTGTCGCTCTTGTCGTCGTTATGTGAACTCGTCATGCCCGTTGGATACACAACAATTACGTTACGTATGTTGCAATTAAATACTACCGTGTCCTATAATTAACGATGCGGCTATATCCTTGTTAACAAAAGCACCGCATAGCGACAACGAGGCGATGCCGATGTCGATTACGTCAAAACGGTAAAAGAGGCCTGTGAGGACCGACCAAGGCAACATACGAATTACACCATCGCTAGCAAATTCCATTCCATATAAATTTCGATAGACAACGGATTATTCCTCCCGGACAGCGAAGGACTGAATAACGGCATCAGCTATTGGCGTAATTCATCGGGATTATGGATATACAAAATGGATCAATCCTCGTCACTCTCACAACGCCAATCCCGAGCAAAAAATGTCCACGCGTGTGCCCGATGCGCGAATGACGTTGGAAACGAAACGACAAATTCTCGAACGCTGCTATAAGCACGGCTTGGTCAATCACACGGTATTGTTCCCCGCATTCGCGCTGTTGATCCCGGTATTTCATTTTTATTTATCAATATTGTCGCTCGAATGGTTTAGCTCCTGCAAAGAAGGCTCGGTGACTTTACATAGACGTCGGTTTTTGTTTTGTCGGTGAAATTAATCGTATTGTTATCCATCGCGGCTAATTGACGGCACGAACGGAGCCGGTGAAGTCGGGGCCACGTGTACATTTATCGTTATTCTCGTATTCAGAGCACGGCTTGTTACTGTCCAGCCCACGCCCAGCTTCCGAGTTCAAAACGAAACCCCGTGATAGCACACGTGCATACGTTTCCGCATTGTGCACATTTGCATTGATTCTTCTCGTTAACGATACACCGGTAGGTCCCGGAAGACGATTCTCGCTGTCAGAGACGAAACAATGTAGGAGGATGCTGCGTTGGCCCGGAAGGTTCTCAGAAATACTCCTAAAAGCTTCATGTTCCGTTTATAAAATAAATATACCCTTCCAACACTAGGAAATCTGGCGAGGATCGCCATGGCAACCGGAGAGCTTCTCTGGACGATCCACCCACGAGTTGAGAACAACCTATCGAATTCTTTTCTATGCATTCAAAAACCGGAGAGCTAGCTCGTAAGGTAGTTGAAAAAAAATTTGGATGAATACGGACCAAGCCGATATTGACCCGTAAATCAATGATCCATGGCTCGGTCCAGATTCCACACTTTTACTCCCATAAAAATACCCTACGCTCCCCTGCAAAAAATGCTACAAGCACGTTAATTTTAATAACGAAATTCCGTTCTTGGTTCATGCCCTCTACAATTTTTCCTCGCTTGCTAATCACACTTTCGCAGATTACTAAATGCAAAAGCGAGTAAGCTGTGAGAGCTACTGTACTCTCCTAAAAAGAAAAGCAAAAAAAAAAGTTAAAATGAGTCGCACGAACGGACGGAATCCTCGGATAAAGTGATATTAAAACGCGGTAGTAGCCGGGGTGGAAGACACCGAGTCGCCGCGAAGAGAAATATTTCTTTGAGATAAAAATGTGTAAGGCTGACGGGGGAAAAGCGAGGACTGGCTGGATGCTGCGAGGGCCTAGCCATTTCGATTTCTTAAGAAATTTCGCGAAAGAAACATCGACCCCGTCTTCCGCACCGAATTGGACCACACATTTCTTTCGTTCTCTTCGTAAATTTCTTTTGTCTCTCCCTATTTGTCGCCCCTCCATCTTCGCTTGCCTGTCGATACGCGGCCATCTTTTTGCCGGTTTCCTTCCGCGGCAAGCTACACGGCACGGAAGGGCGATAATTCAATTTGTACGGGACTCGCGATTGGAGACGAAAGTAACGCGTGTAGCTCGATGTTGCCCCCGTTAAAACTTGGCAGAGGTTCTTCGCCGAAGATTTCTTCCCGCTGTTGGTGAAAAATCATTTCCCAAGCCGCGGCAAGAAGGTCGGGCTAACGAAAATAAAATGAGAAATTGAATCACTTTAAACCGGGTCGAGTTAGTGAGGCGGAAATTTTTAAGCAACCGTTCAACCACTGTTCGAATCTGATATTAATTTTTTTTTCCTTCTATCTCCTCTTACCCATCTTCTTCATTTTTTCTAACTCCGTCTTCACTATACTTTTCGTATTCATTTTTCTCCCGTCAGAATTATTATTTCTTTATTATTACTTCTTTCCGTGCTGAAACTCGCGGTGTATAAGTAAACTTTGTAAGATAAAAGTTTTCGGTCTTCGTAAAATAAGAAGAAAAAAGTCACAGAAAATCTTGCTGACGATAGATCGATATTCCATGCCCCAGAGGGACTTCAAGTATTCCGTGTAACGCAAGAAGTTTCTTTACGTAATTCACTGTATGGTGTGTGGTGAGGAGCCGCAAAAAAAAACTCAGCTTTTCTCCAACCCGTTGAGAGGGCTTTGCTCTCGGACCCGATGCTTTGAAATATTCCTCTATCGCCCTCTTTCTTATGCCCTTCATCTCTTTTAGTTTTACGTCCATTTCTCGTGCCTGTTCTATTCAATTTTCTTTTACCATAATTTAGTCCCCATTAAAAAAAGATTTACCCGGATAGATTTTCCGTGAGTGGAGTGCAAATGATTACTTCTTCCGCGCGCAACTGCGAGGTTTTCGAACTGAATTATCACGGGTCTGTAATGAAGAGCCTCAGATGGTTTAAATATTGTGTTTAATTAATTGAGATGTACGGTGATGCAATTAAAATCACCGCCCTCTGAAACTGAAGTTGGACGTTCGTTACGAGCTTCGACTAACTCGCCGTTCAACATCTTCCTCCACGATAGTTATTAACCGGGTGTCTCGTCAGCTTAATTTATACGCGCTACATTGAATTTTCAACCGTCGAATTTCACACAATACTTTTTACAATTTTAGCACTCCCGGTGCGCTCCATTCGACTGCTCAACTCTCCGGAGTAGAGTAGCTGGACGATATACGGGACAGTGGGCTAATGCCGGACGGTTTTGATTATTTTCATTTTGACATGCGTAACAAGATAAGTCGAGACTTATCTCGACATCGACGCTCGAATCTACTAAACTTCGCCAGGCCGGTATTGGCCGACTCTCCCCCAGACTAATTTTTCGTGGGTACACTGTAACAATAATTTGTGTGAAATTTAATTTACCGTACAGGAAATTTTTATGCAAAAACTGGTATATTAAATTTCATGTACAATTTTAATAAAAAATGAATGTTCGGTGTATTAAAAACATTGAGCATACTTTATTTTAAATAATTTACTTTAATTTCATTGAAAAAATATGTTACTTTTACATCATAATTGGACATTAAATTGAATGTGGCAGTTTTTGCATAAAAACTTTCATTTCGGTACATTAAATTTACAATGTTTTTTTACACTGCTACAAGGGTATCATAGAATTTTGTCAAGGGCAACCAAAGTTCCCGTTTTCACCTTCATAATATATTCCACCACGTGAGAAACTTCGTCGGGTATATTAACTCAGCAAGATACGAAATTTTGTCCCGAGAGGTTTTCGACATTAATTACAGACCTTCGGAATGTTACGGCGCAGTTTGAGTAGCAAAGGCACGAAGGGAAATTACAGAGGGTCCAAGAGGAAGGGTTTAGGGTCATGTTGACATCGAACATTACCTCTCCGCAGCAGGACGCCGTTACCCCCGACATGTGAATGCCCCCTTCGAGCATCGATTTTGTACTCCAGTTTCGTATGTTACACCGTGATGTCGACTCGAGTACAAAATCCCATTAACATTGCTGTCGAGTTTCAATGTCGGGCAAACGTGACATGTGATGTTGTCCAACCGTCTGCGGGTCGCAGCAACGTCACGCGATACCCTTATCGTTCTCTGTTCCGAGATGTCTGGCAACTACAGGACTAAGTACCAATAAAAAGTGCCCTTTTTACGGAAATTTTTCAGGCTTCTTTAAATACATTTTCCGGCAAGCCGTTACTAAATCCTAAATTGCAAAAATCCAAGATGGCCAAGTGGGCTCACCGGAAAGTGGTCGCATATTGAAGAAAAAAAAAAAGATAGAATCTTCCATAGATAATATATTGATTTTTAATAACTCAAGTGTCTTAATGCAGACATCGCTGCTACATTAATTCCGTGCTTTTCGAACCGTCTCCGACATCCTCGAATGCGAGGTAGACCGTTTTACACGGAAATCCCACGCCAATGCAAATGCTCTCCCGGTTCGCTCGTACAGACCCATTCGGGCTCACGGGTGCAGAACATAATGCTCCAGACGTGATTATACTTTGCCCCGTATGCACATACCTCGTTTGGCTTCCGTTCGTACGGAGTTTAGAATTTCCTTGATATTTCGATAATAATTTAACCGTGCCAAATTCTCGCCAAGACACAAAATTTACCAAGTGTAGCATACGTCGCTATGCCGGTGGATTCGTCAGTAGTCGTCGAGTTCAAGGATATCGTGGTCGTACGAGCATTACAAAAGTAAGCTCAGCTGCACACACGGATCGCCCGTATATCCGCAAGCTGCGAACAGGCGAGGGAGTCGGAACACCCGCAGGTGCTCGAAGCACAAGAGGGAAGGGTTCCTGCGCGCAAATCGCAGGGGGATGCGCGATAGCGGAAGTGATCGCGGCCATGGTCGAGTCCTCACCGAGAAAAGGCCTTCTCGCCCCAACTGCGTCACCTCCTACCGCGCCATCAGATCAACGATAAACCCGGCCAGCATTGTCATCTTCGTAAATAAATCTTAATTAACTCGCCGATGACGCTTCCACCGGGTGAGATTGATTAATCCCGCGCCCACGGAAAGTTCTCATTATTTTCCCGGGGACGATTCGTATGCGAAGGTTACACATCCGGTCGTTCACATCCCTCTGACACGCTCGTCAACCGAACGACGCGGAATAACGAACGGGAGCGTGTCGATCACAGGCTAAGAGAACGAAACATCCTGCCAAACGTACACCGATACGGCATCTAAACAAATCTCGGTTATCGATATGCAAACGAAATTCATCCCGGCAAAAACACGAGACCTATCCATTATTGCCTTCGCGCGTAAATGTTTATTCGATGAAAACTTTGTCCTCCCGATCGCTCGCCTCACTGAGAGACACTGAGAAAAAAAAAATGGATTGGATTAACCAAAAGTCGCGGTGACATACGTTCAAAGCTGTTATTTGTTTGGTACAAACAAAGCATTATTTTGTTAAACGATTATTTGCTCCAACTTGTTCAAAAGTTGTCGATTGAAAGAAACATTTTTGTTGTACCAACAAAATACACCTTTGAACGTATGTCACCGCGCATTTGCTCAATCCAACCATTTCTTTTTCCCAGTGTACAATTGTCGCGGTACGTTCTTGCTTCCCGGGGACGGTCGAATGTTTTTCTCTGATATACCAGTTTGCCGATAAATTGTGTTTTTTCATAGACTACGATAGGGGATTGTTTATTTCGGTGGAGTAGGGATGGTATGTATGTCGGCTTGGAAACATTTAATGAGAAGGCAGTATAACGAATGCGGGCACGGCCGGAGGTAGAGCATAGTTTACTGTGGCGTCGGGTCGCAGGGGAGAAATCCAACGCCGTTCCGCAGTGTTCGGGGTTACCGGTGTTCCTGCCTCCTGCTGCGAGCTCTGGTCTGGGTCAATCCCGAGGTCAGGGTCAGGCCTTTTGCAAGCTGACGTCAGTGTTTTCATGTATCGCGAGTTCGTGGAAACTCAGCAGCGGCTATCCCCTGACTGTCCTTGCGCTTCGTCGTGGAATCGGCTTCAATTTCTGCATGGATGACACACGAAGCCAGAGTTCGCAACTGCAACAATCACGGCCGGGATTCCATTTCGTTCGTCGTCTCGACATCGTCAGCTGGATCCGTTCTGGTTGCCAAAGGCATGGGTTATTATCACGATCGAGTACTCTACACGTGTAGAGTCCAATACAGATCAATTGGTGAGCTCCAATGTCGGATACGATAGATGTAGGTATTATAGAAGGCAGCTGCAGTGTCACGCAATATCATTGAAATCCTCGGAAGAAGCTTTGTTGTTTGCCGCGGGAGAAAATACCTCGAACGTGATGTCTATCGAATCCCTTGAAAAAACGCGCGACTTTTTCCCCGATAGTCGGTGTTGTATTTCGCGAAGTTGGGAACGCGGGGGCTTTGTTCTTTGGAAGCTGCACTTCAAATCGATATAACCATTTAGTATCGCATTGCCGCTTGGTACATGTTGGGAAGAGCGGGGCAAAACGGGGTGGTGGGGCAAAACGGGGCAAAAAATTGGGATGTATTTATGGGGCACAATGGGAAAAAAATCGGGATGTATTGATGGGGTAAAACTGGGAAAAAATCGGGATGTATGGATGGGGCAAAACGGGGAAAAATATCGGGATGTATCGATGAGGCCAAATGAGGCAGTTGGGGCTAAACGGGGCAAAAACGTACGCATTCACTTATCCCGTAGATGTCGTCATTGCCGGTCGAAAAATTTGATGTCATTGCCGGTCGAAAAGTTTGATGTCATTGCCGGTCGAAAAATTTGAGCCTGTCTCGCCCCAGACAATTTTTTTTCAAACGCTTCATAAAATCTGTGAAAATATCATTCTTGGGTGGATTTTCGTGATCAGTGGGAAAAAATACATCATATGTGGTTCAGAAATGATGAATAACTGGAAATTGCCCCGTTTTGGCCCACGCGATATTTTTCCCGAACGTGAAAATTGACCGTGCAGTTTTGATTTTTTAATGAAACATAGTAATTCAGTGGATACAGCTGCAACGGAGATTTTCGCTTAGCTGTCCGTTTTGCCCGGCTCTCCCTTACATGTGGAACTCATAGACACAGAGTGTACGTAGATAAACTCTGTAGAAGCTACCACAGCGCCACGACATCGAGTGTATTTGTCAGGACTGTGGGTTGGCTGTACTTTGCGGGAAGTTTGCAAAATAGCTAAATAGCTTTAGTGCCACGAAGTTTCGATATATCGTGTGATTATCGATATCTGGCGCTTAAAACCTATGCTCCCGTATGATGCGGATCATATTTGGCTCAGTGCGAGAAAATTATAGCCCGAGGGATCTCCATCCTATTTTGCCGCCACTCGCATGCTTATATTTTGTGAGGGATCCGGAGAGAGAGATGGGCGGAAGGCTGAACATTCCCGAGGGTCTTGTCTGCTGCACGAGCCAGCTTCCAACGACGGAAATAGAACACAACTGTGTTGGACAAACGTTTCCTCACTTTACCCGCCACGGGTGCGTCCGACGAACATTCTTTTCTCTTGAAACTTTTGGTCCAATGGTGAATTCATCCGTCCATGTGAAATCGCAATTTAATTTAATATGCATCCACGTGTACACTATAAAGACTTCGATGTTTTTATCCGAAGATGACAGCGACGTAGTTTTATTTTCTGATGTCCATTTTTTTTCTCCAAAAACCTGTTGTTTTGATACTGCCTGTTTAAACAATTCAGTATGTATTTTGTAAGATTACTAGCAGTTTCAGTGCTTCGCTTGCTCCAAAAATGTTTTGAAATTTTTGTTTAGGTAGGCAAAGTCTTGGATTATGAACATCGACGGGTGCAAAGAGTGGTTCAGCTCTCCGATAAAGCCTTGGAAGTAATTCTTTGAGCTAGTATTTGTCGTTGCCTTTTTCGCCCGTGAACTCGTCTGCTCTTGTTCACAATGCGCGTTAGGAAAATGGGAAGTTCATACTGTTCTCTTGAGGGAGCGATGTGAGGAGTGCTGACATTAACGTCAGGGATCGTTTCGCTACTCGACTCGGCGAATGACGGTCGTCTGCAGCCCTATGTCTCCATTCGCTCCCTCCGGCTCGCCTTTCTTTCTCCTCCCACACTTAAGCTCGCGAGAATCTTCACTCGAGCGACGGCGTATCCAACTCCCGGATGGGTTTCCTCGAAAGTGTCCCTGCAAGATCATCCCAAGAAAATTCTGACTACCGTAATGCAACTTTTCCGGCTTCATTGCTGTTGATATTTATCCGTGCGGGTTTGAACAATCCCCTCCAACCCCGGTGTATTCCTTCCAACGTCCCGACTCTTACAGGAAAACGCCAAAATAATTGCGCTTCCTTCGTCGTTCCCACGAGAACATCGTACCTTTTGTCTGCACAAATTCAACGGATCTCGCATTGCCCTACCGTTGTTGTCGTCCCGTTCTTTCTCAATCTCTCGACGGAGGTGAATTCTCCAAAGTTTCGTTGCTTCGTAGTCCACTCGACGATACAGAGACGAGCTCGTTTACTTAACCGGTCGATAAGTTTCGGCTGGCATGTATCCAGCCTTAGCCTTTCTCCCTCGAACCGCAGCCATCAGAAACACGGAGAGTTCATGGTCGCTTATAACGTATATACAAGCCCGATACAATTTTCATCGTGTGCGTCCGAAACACTCTCAGCCGTCTCTGTCGACCGAACTCCTCGGTCAGTGTGCACACAAGAATAGCGGGGTAACCACATTGCACTGTGGCAACAATAATGCATACGCAGAGAGAAAGGTGGGTGGATAGTGTACATAGGTGTTGAAAGTGTCGACCATCAGGCAAGCATTATCGGACGGCTTTACCCTTCCGCTGATGTCGGTGTTATGTACTCTCGACACTTGTTTCCCGATACTAATCTCGCCCTTTCGTAATTCCATCTCTATCCTCACACCCGGAGACACGAGTGTATGTTCCCTTAGGTATGTACTGATAGGTGGTGTCGACAGAGGCAAACGTCGTTGGCTCTCATGCGCCGAGATACGCATATGCCGGGTGCTTGATACTCAGCCCTAGTGGCATAACCGTGCTCGAGGGTAGACGGCGCCTGTGGAGAGTGCTACTATATACATGTATCGGTTAAATTGTCGCTAGGAACATACTGAGCACGTTGACAATATGCAAGGCTCTTGGAAGATCGATGGTGAGTCTCCCATTCGCTCGCGTGCACTAAGCCCGCTATTCTGTGCAGTTCGAAATTAGCTATTCCATGTCTACCTGTCCTGTCCTATCTGGAGTTCCCCGTCGGTTTCAACGCCTGTGTAGTATCGAGCTTATCGTACATTCGTTCGATCTCGGCCCAACATATCGCGTGGCATATCCGTGTAGATGTTATAGAGAGCATCTCGACCTGATTGTCTGGCAAAGTTCAAAGGGTTTCGCGCTTTCAGTCGAAATACCTGGGGATACAAATCCACCTGTCCCGGTAAACACATTCTGGAATCGATTGGGTATTTTCAGAAATGTGGATTGGGAGACTACTGTGTCGCTTGGAAAGACTAGGAAAGCTTGGGCAAGACAGGAGGGTTGTTTCTGGGGTGGCCGATGCGACGAACGACAGCCAAGAACGTGCCGCTGACTACAGGGGAATAAAGGTATCGCGGGGACGTGACCGGTTTCTGCAAGCTTTAAGAGTGCTCAAGCGATTCATCGTTTATGTCGGTTCATTGTGGCTGGACTGGAAGCTTAAGTACTTCTCGTTTGTAAAGAGTAGTAGTCGATCACATCGTGGGTCTAATCTTTCGGTAGGTGTTTTTGATAACTGTGGCATTTCTCCACCGCTGTCCAGTACAGTGTTCATTAATTCAGGTGAGAAACATTGAATGTTTGGGCTGGCATAAGAGAACAGTGCACATGGTATGACGAAATGGATTGGGGAAGAAGTTTGACTGATTGACTGATGGTCAAATTGTTACTTGCGCCCCACCCATCCTTGTCATTATCACAGTCAGTTGCTCCCCAAGCCAATTACTTAGTTGGGCGATTAAGGGGGTCCTCGGCGTTCGGCGATGCAGGAATGCCCTGACAGCTCAACACTCTTGTACACGTATCAACGTTGGCTCGAGGCTATTACCTAATTATTCGTGAGGGCTGCACGCTACTTTGTTCGGTCTACCATCGTGACTGCCTCAGCCGTTCATCGCTCCCTTTGAGTCGACTCTTTCCCTTTGCAATTAGGCATTATACGCTGTTGATGTCAGTAGCTGAGAAGCTAAACGTCCCCGAATTTGGTCGCAAAAGTCTTCTCCCGTAAAATCCGGAGACCTTGCCTCTTTGTTGGAATATAATTTCGCCGAATATATTCCCGGTAGTTGACATCGTACAATACGGAGAGGACCTCAGCGGATTCACCGTTCTCGCCGATACTGCACCACCAACCCCATTATATATCTCGATAATTGACGACGATATTGCTTGTGTATAGCGGGGAAGTTATTAACCGGGGCATAATTGCATGCCCGCAAGGGCTTTCCAATTTCACTTCACACGGGGAAGTGTGTGTGCGTAGAGTACGTACCTGAAGCGAAGTCGTGGCCTCCAGATGGTCGGCCCCAGGATACGGAGGATACAACTGTGCCCTGTAGACGACCGCCTCTGTGCAGAATTTCAAACCCATCACCTCTTCGTCCTCCCGTCCATAGCGGAAGGTCAAGGTCACCTGACCGTACACCTGTCGATTACAATGATTAATGATCATCGTTATATCAACTTTTTTTTCTTTCTCAATGCAGCTTCACACTTCCTGAAGTTATAATTGCAAGATTGAAGCAACTTCGACGATGAGTTGTCCCCGGGAACGCCACTCGACTCACAGATTAGCGAGATTAAACTTCAACACCAATGCACGAAGCATCGTTTGAATATTCCTTTTCTTTTCCCTCGCGTTCAAACTAACGGGGACAGCAGCGGATTTATAAAAAAAAAAGTCGGTTGAAAAGTTTGTCTCTGCAGAGATTGTGGAGTGTACCCGAAAGATTGCCGAGGCGACACGGAACTGTTAGCGCAAGACGGATTATAGATTGCGCAATGCGCAAAGTTAACCCGTCGGTACTTTTCGTCGACCTTCGTTTTCTTTTTCTCTTTAAATTAAGTCTCGAGCCGGGAACTCAATTTTCACGGATGTGACTGCGATAACTCGAACTCACCTTTTTATCGCGAACGTATTCCGGATCGACGAGAAGAACTCCTTGAAGAGTGTCTATTTTTCCATCGTTCACCACGAGATCTCTGCTCACGAGGTAGAGCGTCAACTTGTTGTTCGGCAAGGACTTTTTGAATACCCTGTTTCAAAAGATATTGTAATGAATTTTAACGAGGCGGTCGATTTTTTGGAACGAATGGAATCTACGAGTGTGCTGGAAGCTTTCTGTGTTAGGCTCTTTTGTATAGCCCTGCAGCATTCACGTACGTCGCCGGATCATAGCGCCGAATATAATTCATGAAATGCAAGCAGT
Organism: Stenichneumon culpator; assembly: GCA_964017025.1. NCBI lineage: Eukaryota > Metazoa > Arthropoda > Insecta > Hymenoptera > Ichneumonidae > Stenichneumon > Stenichneumon culpator. The sequence continues at coordinate 8,281,753 of OZ024779.1, read as the reverse complement.
TGGCCCAATTCGGCAGCGAAGCTCCGCCGGCAGACCCGTATGGGGTCATTATTACAGCATCATCCCATCGTCGATACATGCGAGGATTATAACGGGGGCTTGCGTGCGTCTACGATCGACCTGGTCCATTACTGCCGTTACATGCGGCCATTCTACCGTCGGTGCGTAGTGATAAAATTGGAAATCTGTGCATGGCAGAGCGATGGTACGTCGTTAAAATTTTGTTGCGTATCGGTGAAGCGATGGAAAGCTCGGATTTTAGATGAATTAATGGAATCGATTTATGTTTAATCGCATGCAGCTCGAAGGCGCGGCACCGTGTGCAAAGTGAATCGCGATTATTTAAGCGGAGATCTATCAACTAGTTCTCGTTGATTATTAACGAAACAGCGAGCAGACTCTCTCAGACACTCTAAGGCAACTGTAACATCTCAAGTAGACATCATTCCTCAAAAAATGATATAGTCATATCATTTATTACCTTACAATGTAAAAATAAATTGTAAATTTAATGCACTGGAACTTGAGATTTGCTTACATTAATCGAACATTAATGTACTCTTTCGTAAAATAAAAATACCAGATATCAAAATTACAGATCTTTTGCCTAATATTTGCCAAAAATGTTGATTAGAAATAAAAATGTTACTCCAAAATTGCAACGCACAGGTATTTGAAATTTCAGACACTGTTTATGTAAAAAAACCTTCTAATACCTAAGTGTATTATATCTAAGCCCTTATTGAACGAACAACCACGATGTGTCATACTGTCGTAACTAGGCAAGGTGACAGGCATCGAACTCTACGACGCGCCGCGGCTAGTTATCGGAAAACCGAGGACAAGGTGCGATATTACAACCTCACACGTAAAGTTCCTTCGCTACAGCGTTCTAGGAATCGCAACTCGCGCCCTTAGTTTAATCTTATGCGGGCCAGGCGCGTTTCAGACGACGACGAATTATTCTTGATCACTACATTGTCACCTTTATAGTTACGATATAGCATATATGATGAGCCAAACGCCGAGAGGCTACGTCAGTCAACATCAAAGCACCGTAAGTACGACGTTAGTCAATCAGTCGGTCAGAGGACGTTAATTGAAATGGAACCACAGTACGCACGACGTCAGTCTGCGCAATTATACTTGAAGACCGTCCAACTGGAGGTCAGAGTTCATAGCTTGTAAGGTTTTCCAGCAAAGACTGCATCTTCTCGCACATTAAATAAAGTCTCAAGTGTACTTTAACTCTACGGATAATTATTCCAGTTATACGCATGCTATATGTGAAATCAAATGTATCGTATTATCGACTTTTTAATATTGTGAAAGAATAAGCGATGCGAGTGTGTAAATACTTAATTGACCAATTATAAACATTTAACCGCGACTAATTAATTTGAACACCCGCGCCGAGTATCGTTAACAATGGTTATTCATAATCCCATGAATACTATAGTGTAAAAGGCGAGCTTTCCGACCTCGTTGTAATGGGCTGCCCTGCGTTGACACGAAAAGAGAAACCGACAGTGTTGCGCCCTCTTTTACATTCTCACGAGTTGGGTTGAACGCAACACAATACCTATGAGGAATCATTGATGTGTTTATCCGTAAGGAAATGTCTAATTGCATATCCAATTTACATATAGTTTGTACGATGGTTCAATGAAGATTTGCGGGTTTTATTGGTGGGGCGCGGTTTAGTAAGTAGCAGGACCAATTTTATCGGGCTGTCTCTCACGAATACCCGCGTTATCCGGAATTACATGTTTCCGAGAAGCTACTGGGCAGTTATAAAATGTTGAAAGTTAACGCCACTGCACTCTTTCTTTCTCAGTGCAAATACGACCAACTTTATTATATATCTATAGCTTCGGCAGAGGTAGGGAAAATTCATTCGAAACATAATATTAAAAAAGTGTAGCTGATCGGCGCTCGTTATTGAAGTACCCTTGAAGTCCCGGTGGATTATTATTATTATTCGCGCAGATAATGAATCTCCACTTCAATCGCGAGTCTTCGTTCAAAATGTTCATTTCAACCTCACACGAGCTCACTGCCCTTTCAGAATTTACTTTCCTCCGGTCGAATTTAATTATTTATAAATACTACAAGAGGTCGAGCAAAAAAAAATTAATTAATAGTTTTGCAAAGGAAGATATTTTGTTTTGACAAAAATGCTTATTCATCGTGCAATATCGGGTACTGAGTGTGATTATTAACATTCCTCGGTCCGCTGTCACGTCGAGCCTCTCTGGCGATTATATCCCTCTCGAGGACCGATGTTCTGACTCTAATCGAATGAGGTAATTGCATTGGATCATTAATTAGAGGGTGTCGTTCCGGCTCTGTAGAACTTCGTGCGGTCACGACACTTCAGACAGAGTGGTTATGCGAGGGAGACCAAGCGACGAGGGTCTTCTAGGTTGACGACCAGGGAACAGTTCCACCTTTCGCCTTCTCTTCGTCCCTTCCTGTATATATTAATTTGCTCACTGCCATTGTTCTTGGTTCCTTTTGTCTCTCGTGGTGCACGCGTGGGAGAGCTTGAGTATAGAAATTATACGTCGCGTTTTTTAAGCTCCCATCCGGTCACATTAGTCGCATCGCCTCCGCGTATTGTTTACACGCGAATGTTAGGTACGTGCCAGAATAAGAGCACAAAAATTACTAGTTTTAATAACGGCTACAGCGAATGCTATATACGTTTACCAAATTGTTATATCCATCAAACATTGATTGAAAAACTAATAACCGAGACGGCAAGCAACAAAATTCTCGCTCGAGTCCCTCAGCGGCTGAATATTTCCTGTCGCCGCTACATTTTCCATCCAGTTTCAATCTCATTCGCACCTGGCACATGCATCATGTTCGAAAAGTTTTGGCGAAAACGATTTAGGGTGGTTTTATAACTCTGTACAGTGAACAAATCAACGAGACAATTAAATTTTGGGACACGTTTTTGTTATTAGCAAGTTTCGTATTTTCATTTAAAAAATGCTATCTTCAATTTGCCTTCAAAAAAAGTGCATTACGCCTAACGTGCATAAACCTTCAAAAAGTAAAAAAAAATGACATTAGACTTTGTGAATTTTTTGTTGTTACATCATTCATCGTACATTCTATGTCTTTTACACAAGACATTCGATGTATTTTGCAATACGCGATTCCATTCCATTCGTCACCAATGCCTGTATTGGCGGTTGAACGGCCCGTTGAAACCGAGCTTTTTCACCCGGAATCCCAATCGTTACGCAACACCATTAGTTCCATACGATCGGAACCTTAATCACGTAAATTTCGCAAAACCGCACATCGTCATGATTCATTAGGTTACTGTGCTGTTAGCATGCTGTTAGCATGCCCACGGTCCGTGCATTCGTAATTCCTGCACAACCGAAATTGTACGCTCTAGCGCGCATGCACTGATTAGTGCTCCACTATAACCACAGTTGCTTTCTCGATTCTCATTTGTGGATTCGATTTTCGGCTGATAAAACTTCATGCAGATGACAATTTTCCCGTTCAATAATCATAACGTACCTCTGATTGTTGAACGCTGAATCATCCAGCTTTCTGCAAACAAAAATAAAAGAATTAAGGCATACGATAATTGTGTTCGAAATGAGGTTTCTAAAAATTCGATGAAGAAAATTATGGAACATGAAAAGTCGCTTAAAATATCCATCTAATGGCTTCAGTGCATACAAATACACCTTACGAAGGGAAGCAGTACGTTAGAGGCCAACGGTTGCGCTAGAACCTCAACAACTCAGAATTCCCTTTATTCTCGCTGACCCTTTCCTATGTCGAACTGATACGGAAAAAAAAGTAAATGTACCGAACTGGAAGTTTTTATGCAGAAACCGGCACATTAAATTTAATGTACAATTGTGATGAAAAATTAATATACTGTAACGGGACGGCGGCCGCATCCAGGCTCCTCCCACGCGTCACTTTTCATTGAAATTGAAGTAAATTATAAAAATGAAAGTACGTCCATAGTAAAATTAAGAAAAATTGTTAATAATAAAGTATTCCCAATGTTTTTAATACACTGAATATTAATTTTTCATCACAATTGTGTAGGAAATTTAATATTCAAGTTTTCGCATAAAAACTTCCAGACCCGAGCATTAAATTTCATACGATTTTTTTTACAGTAGAGTTTTCATCTATAGGTATAGTTTACGTTGGGCTTGTACGCCTATGTAATGCAAGGGGAAAAGCAACGACCTCGCCATATAGTATATAGTCTTCCGCTGTTCAGTGTCAATTCTACACGTAGCCAATTACCCGATTGTCACACTGAAAAAAAAATATCGTTGTTCCAATAACACCGATGTAGTTGAAATTTATTTAATTGAATCATGATCAGTAACGTTGAAATGATTACATACGGCTTTGTTTTGAAAACCGCGTTATTGAAGTCAATGCTACCATGTGATTGAAAAATGTTTTTGAGACGATCATCTACGTCGTCTGTTGGAGTACACAAACATTTGTTTCAATGCGACATTATTTTAATAAATATTTATTCTGTAATTGGAAATTTGAAATCATTTTAAACAAAACTGCTATTGGATCAAATACATCCAGTGTTTGTATCATTTCCGACTTTCAATACGGCTTCCAATATCACTTTGACTATTGCTTCAAAAAAAACTTTCCTTAAATCAAGTGTTTGTTTGGTCACTTCAATACTTGTGCTATTGAATTTTTTAATGAAGTCGTTCCTGAATAGAGCAATTTAATTATCAATCAAATCAGAAAACGACTCGTTTCAATGGCCCATGTAAATCAATTCAATTTCTAATGATATTCATTTACGTAAGCAAAACATAATCTATGACAGATGTAATCACATTGACTGCATATTTTGGTGATAGCTCGTGATGCTGTGCAATTGAAAGTTTAATTGAATCAATAATGATTGCTGTTCATTTTACGATTAGATTGATAAATAGTTATGTTGTACGTTAGTTATAAAAATTTTGGACGCATCGTTTATCATACAAAATAATCTCATTCTCGTAATTCTTGTAGATACCGAACGCTTTTACGAATTTTTTCCAAAGTTCGGCCTGTAAGACAGTAAAATTTGATTAACTTCGATTTTGAATATGATTCACATTGGTTCGATCCCCTATTAGGAAATTAATGTCTTCAATAATAAATCGTAATATTGTTAACGTGAATACAACAAGGGTGCAACTTATAAATCCGATGAGAAAGTTTAATATCAATGAGCGATATAGCGTAGCGGTAAGGTGTTAGGATAGAAAGCGTTAGTTTCGGGGTTCGAGCCCCACTAGGATCTTTAGAATTTTAAGTTGTAAATTGTATTCTAATGATAAGTAAATAATATTGGCGATGATGTATACCTGTCAAAATGACAAATTAACAATGCATATAACAATAAGAAGTAAAAGTATTTACTTTTTTAAAATCGCATTTTTTTTTCTTGAATCTGATTATTACTTGATTCAAACGAATACTCATTCGGTTAGGTGCGTTGCGCGATCGAAAAAGCCTCGTTTGGAACACTTCAACGAGATCATGTAAATGTCTCTAAATCCTTGTGTGATGAAACAATCAAATACACATTTGCAGCGACATTGTGCTTGATTGACCGAAAAGTATATGTCATTGAATCAATACGTTATGATATTTGGACAAGTTGTTTTCAAGAATACGTATACTATGACAGAGATAGTTGAAGCAAGTACGTATTCTAATGGCAGCCCGTGATAGTCACGTTTAATTGAATCAAGCATGATTTTTGTTGATTCAATGGGATTTTTTTTTCAGTGCAGGGACAGGAAGTGGCAGAGAGAATCCGCGAAAACTACGACGATGGTGCGAAATGGAGTAGCTCTCCGAAAAAGAAAGAAACCATCCGCGCAGCTGCGGCGACAAAAAATCCTACAGCAGCGACCGCAAGAGGTATCATTGCCGAAAATTGATTTACTCGGAGGGCTGTACGTAATACAAAACTTAAATAACGAATCAATCTATTCGGTCCGTTGCTATCGAGAACTGTCGAAGAATTTTCCGCTCTAAATCACCAGCGGTTAAATCCGAGTGGTGAAAAAAGTAAAGAAGTTCGGGACAAGTGAGAAAAAAGCTTTTAGTTTACGCGGCGAAAAATGTTCGGAATTTTTTTATTTGCGGTTTAAGCTCGGACGGAGTTCAGTGCTTGGGATAAATAAAAAGAAACAACACGCGAGACGGATGAGTTTAAGGGTACGTGTAGCCCGGAACGGTATAGAAATAAAAATAGAGCGGTGCAAGGTGGCAAAATATTTCAGCGAATTATTCGCTGGATCCGTGGTGGAAATGCGTGGAAGAAAGGGTAAAGGATTATTAACCGGGACAGGGCGGGTTCAGACTGATGCGTGCCAAATAATAACGAAGGACCGGGGACTTTTTCTTTTTATACCCGGCATAAAAGCGTCACCGTGAGTGCTCCCGCCGAAGGGACACTTTTCATTATTAAATTGACTGCTGGACTTGCGTGTGGGTGTAACAAAGAGCGACCAAACGGGCGGATAATAACAGAAAAATTTTTCCGCAAGCAAAATTTAATCCGACTTGCGTTCGGTTTTATAACAGATTCTTGGCAATGAAATCGATTCTCTCAACGTTTGCCGATGAATCCGTTGAAATTCCTATCACGCGCCCGCTCAATTACGGGAAATGACATAGACCTATCAATTTCACCTGGCAAAACTCTGCCTCGCAGCGGAATTAACATACAACCTGGTGAAACGCAGAGGAACAAGTTTCGAGCTAGAAATTCCGAGAGTTTCACATTTTCGGGTAGATCGAGTTGTCGAGAAATTAATCGCTTCAACAGATGAGGGAATAGAGTAAGAGTGAAAATGGCCCACCCGATTGGCAGGTAAACCGATGATATATGAATCGGACCATATTCACCTCTCTTACTCCATATATTTTTTTCGCCGCGGAGAACATTTCTTTCTCGGGTGGATAAAAAATGAGCGTACGGCAGACCAAATTTTAGGTAATTACTTAACTGGATACCTTTTTCCCACTCGTGAGGATAAACGGCACTGAGGATCGATTACGTGGATATGTGAGTGTCCATCAGGCTCAGATAGTGAGATAGCAGAAGCAGTTGAAACTCGCGCGGTTTATGCGTCAGCCTCTATGGACGGTTCGCTGGTAATTTGACGCGTGACAAAAATACATAAAACGAAAAAAAATTCACGCGAATAACCGGAAACGCAAGTGTAAAAGCGTTTACGAGTCTCTCGGGGCTTTTATGCCGAGTAGCAAAAGAAAAAGAGTCCCCGGTCCTTCGTTGTTATCCGGGACGCATCAGTCGGGATATTCAAGGAAGGCTTGCCCAGACACGCAGCAATCAACAAATTTTCATCCAAGGTCGAGTCGATGCTGCTCTTCGCTACTAAAAACTCGAACAATCGTTTTCAGTACTCATAAAAAGAATTTTGGTTTTTTCCCGGCTCCGCTAAAAAGACCTGGAACGGGGGTGAAAAGGGGCCATTTTTAACGAGCGGGAGGAAAAGTAATTTAGCGGGAAGAAAAGTTTCACCTTCACTTTTCCTCCCGCTAAATTACTTTTCCTCTCGCTTGTCAAAATCGGCCACTTTCCACCCCTGTTGCAGGCATAGAAATACAGTAGAACCCCGTTTATCCAAGGTAATGTGGGGAGAGCGTGCGTCGGACAAAACCCAATTTTTCAATAACTTTCGTATGGTGGCGGTAATGTTGAGTGGGGCAAAACCGTGTTGGAAATCCGAATGTATCTTTGGGACAAAATGGGGCATCAAAAAATGATTGAAAAATCGAGTTTTACCCCCGCTGTCCCATTTTGCGCCACTGCTCCATTTTGCCCCGCTCTCCCCTATTTAAAAAAATAACACATCATATGATCATTAACTTTATTAGTTAATGTACGACTTTTTTTCCGTTTTTGAGACATCACGATGTTCTACCATCGACTCTAGAATCGGAACTGACAATCGGAACGATTACCTTATTTGGATTCTATTTCATAGATTTACGTTTATAATTCGATGGGGAAATATAATATTGGTGAAGAGAGAGATAATATTCCCCGTTTTCGTTATTTATCAATTCACGTAGGTTGGTTTCATGATGAAAAACATGTTATTCGCACAGCAGTTTTTTCGATCCGCAGAATCCGTGGGATTTTTATTTAATTAAATACAAATCACTTTGAAATCCACCTATCCAATAAAAGTGCAATATCGGGTTATCAACGGTGGCTGGCAGAGTAACGGAGTGATCCCAAGCCTCGGATATACAATTTCAAGATAGATGAATTTCATTTTCTTTTTTTTTTCTTCGTTCTTTAGCAGTCTTCTAATTTGATTTATGATCGAGCTTTCATAAGGGATTGAAGCAACGCTCTGATTTTCAATTCGCCGCGAATCAAATCGCGATATCGAAGATATCGACAGCGTGAAAGTCTCACCATAGTTCGATATTGAAAGTACACTCGCTGTTTGTTTATTTATTTTTATTTGCACCTTTGATCTGGAAATGGAAAACGAATCTCCGCGAAGGGATGGCCAATAAACTGAAGCTCGAGAGTTTCACTGCTGCAGGGTTTATTCTGCGTATGAATAATCGATGAAACGAAGTGCATGCAAACAGAGTTCGTTCAGGTGGAAAAAATGTAATCACAATTCTTTTACATGTAGAGTATAATCATGCTAGCTTGATTACTAAAAATTGGCATTAAAGTACCGTGGTTCAATAGTTTTGCTTTACGTCTCCGCGTAGAAGGGATCGGGATTATATTTCGCTTTTTGCTACTTTAAATTCCAATTTTTTTTTACTACTATCGCACAGTGTATCAATTCTCCCTCCGGCAAACACCGACATACGCTCTTCATCTGCCCTAAAAAAAATTCCCGAGACCTCTGGCCGGTTCAATTTTTTGTCCCAACCCTTCAATCTTCCAAGGTCGACAGTGTCAGTCACCCTCGCGCACACCTGTGTGTATCGTCCATGTGCAATATCTACACAAAACAGTGGAACGATATTTTTTGTTTCGCCTGAGTGGCTTCCACATTTTAGTTATCTCCCATCGCCTCAGCGTAAAATATTCAGTCTAGTGAACCGTCAGAACTACCCACTTCAATTTTCACTCGACTCTCTTCTGCAAATATCACATTGTGATGTTTGCAGAAGAGAGTCGAATTGAGAGACTGCTTCTCGGCCGGCGGTACAAAAGAAAACTTGCGTTGACTATCGGACCGCCGATTCCAAATGATGTAAAAAAAAACGATGAACGCCACAGAACGGCGTATAATATTGACTTCCGTCGATATTATACAAAAGCTTCTAGCAGTTATTCTTCCATTTCACTGCGATGATTCCAATATTGGAAGTTTTTCACCACCATGGTTCAGAGGTACAGTAGAGGCCCGAGGTTCAATGAAAGTCCGACCTTTCTCCGTGTTGCCACTGTGTTTACGAAACCCGTGAGGTTTTTTTATGCTCCACGCATACCTGAACTATATCGTGTGTCCGGCAGGGTACACGGGAAGCGCAATATTTTCCTCTTTTATCGAGGGTCTCTACTTAAGTGGGAGGCAACCGAAAGGCTCTCGTGAAAAAAGCTCTTTAGCATCAATTATCGATGGTTCGGTCGTAAATGGACGAGACCGGAGTGTTCCGCATCGTAATGCCTCTCCCATGGTCAGTGTGTAAGCGACGCGGAAAAATCGATTAGGTTAAGGATCTTTCACGTATACATTCGTCAATCAAAAGTTTAATTCGGTCTTTGACAATTTTGAAAAAAATTGCATGCATTCAGAAAAATCAACAAATTCATTTCACATGAAAAAATGTTTCTTTGTTAATAACTTCAGCATTATTTCTTCCTCATAGGAGAAGTTTTGTTTTTGTGAATAAAAAAATTTCAAGATTGTAATGAAAACGTGTTTAGAGTGTTCCAAAACGTCGAAAAATGACATTTGGAAAAATTGTCCGGATGCATGTGTGTGTGTATGAATCAGGCGGCAAAAATGCAAAAGGCTCGAGAATGCGTCGACCGATTAAGCTGAAATTTCACACAGCATACATGGTTAATAGTCAATGTTTCTGCAAAATGTTATGAAAACAATTGCAGTTGTCTTTTTTTGTGGAAGGAAACAATGTTATGGTTTCATTCTAAATGGTTGATTATTTGCGACTATTTTCTCCAGGGAAGTATGCAAAAGTTTCGCCAAACCACACCTTTATCTGCGAATGTATATGTGATGCATCCTTAACGATTTTCGGGAGTATAAAAGACCGCAGTTTCCTGTGTCTCGCCGCGTTAAAGAGACCACTTTTCTCCGAGCCGACTTGGCACGTAAAGCTCCACCGCGACAGTTCCCGGTAAAGTTACGATGTAAGGAAAAGGGCTCTTTGAGACGACTATTTGTTGCATTTTTCGGGAAGTCGTCAATCACGGGTTTGAGCCACCCAAAATATATCTTTGCTAAAAATGTTCATAATTTTATACCGCTAATATTTCGAAGTGCATTCTATCCACAACGACGGATAGCAAAATTGTCTTTATCTCTACTTCCCAAATTTTAATAACTTTGGAGATAATTTCATATTTACTTTTTCTTCGTCTGTATCAGCAACTTATTCGATATAAAAGAGAATAGCCTTGACTTCTACACGTTCCATAATTGTATTTTTCATAAGCTGTCTGGTACGGACTTTTTTTTTCCTCCGCCGCTCAAAGCTTACCCTCTTGCCTGTTGTCTCGACGCCTGCCGTCTCGTTTTCCCAGCGATAACAGTATATATTCTCCTTATTCCCACAAGAGATAATCCTCTCGTGCGCTAGTTCCTTCGACGAGCTTTTTAGCAGAGAGATAAGAAAAATGAACCGCCGGGCTTGTACGCGAGGCCAAGGTGGTATAAGAAAATTCAGGAAAATTTTGCCTTTCTTGCTTGGGGGTTAAATGAAATATATCGACATGTGGGCGATGGAGCTTACAGCGGAGGGAAGGGGCTGCGGCGAAAGCCGCATGCCTCCGGCTTGCTTTGTACATACTTTCTGCATCCCTCCCTGCAGAATCTGTTGCTCCGAGAGGGAACGCGCAAAAAAGCACTGAGACCCGCGAGTCGCAATGAAGCAAAGTCTCTTAACGAGAGCGTACGACGAGATCGCCGCGATCGAGCTCTACGAAAATATACGAGTTCAAATAAAAATAGAACGGCTCGCGGGTAGGTTGCGTCATCGCGGAAAGTACAATCAGTATAGAAAACAAAAATACGGGCCGTGTTTTATAGATAGAACTACGGTGAAACACAAATTTGCATCGACATCTCTCGAGTATCGAGGGAGGAAATGAGATCGCTTTATTTTGTTCGCGCGATATTCGCGACCGAGGAACGAGCTTTGCGAACATGAAATACACTGCAGGACTTTTCAGCTATCGGACTCTATTTCTGCAAGTCGATAAAGTCAGAACGAAAATCGATCAGACATTGTTTTGCTGAAACAGAATAATTCTGAACCTCGAAATACCATCGCAAAAATTCGGATAATTTTTTTTTTTTTTTAATAACGCTATTTATAACCTGTTTCGTTGTTTCTGTCTACACCTCCTATGAAAATTAATGTGCTCAATGCCATAGAAAGACAAAAAAAATTAATTCCATGAAAGGATTTTTCAACGTGATGGGTCCAGAAATGAGGTTCTATTGATGAAAAAAATTTAATTGAAAAAGAAAGACACATAGAAAATTATATCGCTGACATATATCACTTTGCGAATATAAAGTTATACTACAGCAATCGAGTTAGGACTATATAATCAATATCGATAAAAAAAAAAATTAGGTCAAGTGCGTAATTTATGATATAGGGGAAACCGGGGCAAAACTGGGTTCTGGGGCAAAATGAGTTTTGCCCCAGATGGTTTTTTTAAATATCCTTGCAAAACCAGTGCCAATTCAATTTTGGTGTGAAAAACAACGGATCTATGCTTTCGGTATTATTGTAGCAGGTTTTATTGCTTAGCGTCCCCGTTTTGCCTCGGTTCCCCTATATATATTTTTTTTTCTTAATGTGTTCGGTGATTATTGCACCAGATTTTAATATAGACACGGCATCGCATACATTTTTTAACAGAGTGATCACGCACTAAACACTGATAACGTAAAAAAAAACGCGAATAAAAAACGCTACGATTAAAAATAAATAACAATTTCGGGCTTCTCAGGGGTCATTGGAAACTCGGCACTATCTGAGCAGCAGTGTGAAGTATGCGGCATTTGCGATTGTACGTAGCAGTGGGGATCGCCGAGGTGATTTTTCGATATGTCACCGCGAACTTTCAACCAGATTTATCCAATTATGGTGTTTTATCTTGAGTTCCTACCTCTGCTCACAAATGTATTGTCATAAAAATAGATCAGGCTATAAAGTTTTAGTATATCAAAATCTGTTAAGGCACTTGCGAAAAGTCGCCGAGGTGGATCACAGTGAAACGCATAACTCCCGTCTTTTTGCCCTAGCGGGCGGTCGGGAGTAAAAACGAAAGGGATTGTAAAAAAATATATATAATCTCGAATTGCGCATCACGTTACCCTTTTAAGTAGCTTCGTCGTTCATCGGCTTTGCAAATGTTGTCTGCGGTAAGTTTCACTTGGCGAATTCGTGTTCTTTCATTATCCAAAGCGGATAACACTGGAAGAGTTGTAGAATAGAATAGAATATGTAGTTTATTTGTCCTGGGATAAAATCTCCTATGGACCAAGCAGCACAGAAAGGCGATACAATTATAAAGTTAGAGTTTGAGTACAAAGTTGTCGATAACAGCTTACGTATTACATACAGGAAAATAGAAAAGTAGATGCATGAAAATTTGGTGGAGCTTAGATGGAAACTTATATAGAGTAAATACTGCAGATGAAGAAGTTGTAGAGAAAATAGCGAAAACTTAATTAGGTATTAAAGGGTAGTAGAGATATGAAACTACAACAGCGAAATGCCTCCATTGTAGAAGCACGTCGACGCGGAACAACAGTCTTCACGCGTGCAAAAACCCGCCCATCATCGTTCCCTGTCGAGGATCAGTCATAGTTCAAGCATCCTTTTTCCAAATTCAGGGAAAAGGTGCCGAATATTTCGGTGGTTACCCTCAATCGTCACGGATCTGTTGCCCGGTCCCAGTTTTCCCAACTCCGACAGTTATAAATAGAACTTACACAAGTTTTCGCTCCAGGGTGTGCTGACCCCATTACGTAGTTACGTCCGACCCGACTGCGAATGTTCGGACGCAAAGTGCAGCGGGAACCGGCGACAATGGAGACCGAACACGGCTCTTAACTTTGGTCCAACGGCCACGGCGAATCGCCGAGCCCGTTTTCACCGCGCGGACAAACATCACACGCACAACGTATTGTTTGTCAATAGGATTACGGCACTCTCTCGTCGTGTGTCTGCGGAGGTGCAAACTTCGTTCCAAGCTATTTTCCACCGGTGAAAAGCGCGCCGGAAAGTTTCCTCCTAGAGACTCGACGACTCCGTCACTCGGGAACGAGGAAACTTTCCGCGGATAAGCGAGGAACGTCAGAGCTCGTTTAACGACGCGGAATGAGAAAGCCAGAGCGTGCAGCCGAGATAACGCCAAGCTATTTGCCAATGATCGGCCCAGACTTGAGTCACGCTATTGGAGAAAAGAGCCACGATTGTCTCCATGTACTTTTATTCAGCCTTGGATTAAATTCTAATGTTTTTGCGTCGAATCCGATGAAACGGAGTAGCTTCGAATAGTTTAACGGAGCTCTGCCTCTTCCTTATATTAGAGCAGTAATCTTGTTCCGTATTACGTAGCACACGGAGAGAAGGATATGGGAAAAGTTCCTCTATTTCATGCAGAGCTGCGCAAATACAATAAATACTTGAAGTACTTATTGAAGCATCAAATAATAAGTGAGTGCCCACTACTCAGAACTTCAGCAATTCAGTTCTGCCAGTACTTAATACGTCAGTAATTAAGAACTACTCGGTGTTCAGTACTTCAAGTACTTGATACTTCAACACGGCCTTCAATTACTTACGGCCCGGCTTTGATTTCATGTGGCAATTAAGATGTGGCCTTAAAAAATATCTCCGTGCAGATTAACCTGATGAGCTTGGTACATTTGACCGAAACGCACATTCGTTTTTAAGGACGTGTCAAAAAAATGTCTATCAAAGGCCCACGTCTTCGAACATTTATCCGAAATAATATGTTGGTCCCTTAGTTATTTAAACTCCCCTTCATCTTGATTTCCTATTACGTGGATCCTTTTATGGTTGTTCTTCGCATTCCCTGATCTCCCGGTGGAACCTCCTGGCTCTGGATTCTCTGGATTCTCTTCTTCGCTATTCCGGCGGTGTGTCCCTCATTTTTATTTCGACTACGCGCCGCAGCAACAGCTTGGCCAACTCGTATTCTCGTCATGCTCGGCGCAGAATCGTGGAAATCTCGGCCGAAGATTAATAAGATTTTCTCTTTACGCTTTCTGCGCGCGATTCGGGTCTGAAAACACCGGTCACCGGGAGGTTTTGGGAAAAAGCTTGCTCATTCGTCCGGAGGGTGGTTCTCTCGTGATTCTACTTTTCCAAGCAAAACCCGGCGAGTTCTAGGGTGCGAAGATTAGCGAATAATCGGCAGACCACGGATGACAAGCAAATAAATGCGCACAACTCCGGCACATTTGCTTATGCGGAGAACATCCGGCGCCAAGACCTACTTTTCCCGTGTTTGGCACCGACCCGACACGCGAAACGAGATTGAAAGGAATATGAAATACAGACCATAAAACCCGGTCTGACTTCGGTTTCTCGAGCTTATATATATTCAGACGGAAAACACTCGCGCGCTAGGGATAGTGTAAAATATATGCGGGGAAATGAAAACTGACTTAGCGTGACGTTCGAAACTGGGCGATGCGCGATAATGTACCTCACCTTATCTCGACTTATCGATCGAGAAGTTTGCATCACGAGGTGAGAGACAGGGCCGGGCGAAACGGAAATGTCAACCGGAATCGAAGTCTCGGAGAAATTTCACGATATACCCCTGAGAAAACTCGGTTAACAACTCGACGAGTTCGCAGCGACAGAATTCGGGCAACTCGATACGATAAGGTGCAGCTCGTTAAAGTTTTGACCCAAATTACAATACGTTCTTATCGCAGTGCGAAGGCCAGTTTGAAAATTACTTCGCAGCCTTTTGATTCATTTTCAGTTTTTTTGCTTCAATTTTTGCTTCCTCATAGATGAAGGTTTGTGATGGTGAAAAAAAAAATTTCGAGATTTTAATGAAAACGTGTTCAGAATGTTCCAAAACATCGAAAAATCGCATTTAGAAAAAATGTCCGGGTGTGTGTGTGTGTGTGTGTGTGTGTGTGTGTGTGTGTGTGTGTGTGTGTGTGTGTGTGTGTGTGTGTGTGTGTGTGTGTGTGTGTGTGTGTGTGTGTGTGTGTGTGTGTGTGTGTGTGTGTGTGTGTGTGTGTGTGTGTGTGTGTGTGTGTGTGTGTGTGTGTGTGTGTGTGTGTGTGTGTGTGTGCGCGCGCGCGTGTGTGTGTGTGTGTGTGTGCGTGTGCGAGATTTTTTTTCGAGATATCGAATTTCTGCCACCGGCATTCGCTTCAGAAGACCCATTTGCATAGAGGATACGTAAAACCAGGACCTTTTTCGAAATTTTAAAAATTGACCATTTTCAGGGTAGGAAATCCCATGTTAAATTTTGCGAAACGGCACTTTTTTTCAAAAAATTTCGAGATATCGAATTAAAACCTCCGCCATTGGTTTCAAGTCGCATATTTCCCAACCGATTTAATTAACGAAAAAATTCTAAAAAATTTTTTTTGAAAAAAGTCATTTTTGTCAAAAAATCGTAAGGGTACCCCCTTACGATTTTTCCACCTTCAAAATGGCGAAATTTTTTTTTTCGAGATATCGAATTTCTGCCACCGGCATTCGCTTCAGAAGACCCATTTTCATAGGGGATACGTAAAACCAGGACCTTTTTCGAAATTTTAAAAATTGACCATTCTCAGGGTAGGAAATCCCATGTTAAATTTTGCGAAACGGCACTTTTTTTCAAAAAATTTCGAGATATCGAATTAAAACCTCCGCCATTGGTTTCAAGTCGCATATTTCCCAACCGATTTCATTAACGAAAAAATTCTAAAAAAATTTTTTTGAAAAAAGTCATTTTTGTCAAAAAATCGTAAGGGTACTGTAAGGGTAATCGTAAGGGTAATCGTAAGGGTTAGTTGAAAAGCTTCTTATGGAAGTGTCCAACGGCGCTTGGTATGACATACCACAGAATGTTATACTGAGGATGCGGAATGCTCCCATAGTTCGTGGATATCAAACTTCACTACCCTCTCGCTGTTGCCAGCGTAGATCTCGGTAAATTCCTCTATCGTTATTTTCACTCCGGAATGACGGGCATTTCGCGCATAATATACACGTACATACAACTTCGCATCAAAGTTTCCAAAATAATATTTTTAGAGGACGATTCATCGCATTAAATTCTGCGCAATGCTCGTAAGCTAAAAGTTGTTCGTGGTATTATTGATCCATGCAATGTCCAGAAATCAACAAATGACAATGTGGATTACACCTGGAAAAGGTTTGCAACTTTATATCACAATTTTTTTTCATATTTCGCTTCGTCCTATAATGGCTCAATAAAGTTTGTTTTACTAATTTTACTCCTAGCTCGATATTTCATCCGAAAATCTGTACCGGGAAGGGAGATGAATATACTTTTTGGTGTTCATCGCATGGACAAAATTCTCCGGAGCGCGCGTAGTTAAAATTAAACTATTAAATCAGCTATAAAATCGCTAATAACACGGATCAATGAGTAAGGCTGCTAAAGAGGTCGTGCGATCGGAACATGAGCTGCGTATGGAGTACCAATATAATTATCGCCAACCCCTCCTCGAACATTCGTGCATTTCCGTTAACATTCCTGTACCGTAATTCGAGCCTCGATTTGTACACGTGGGCGTGTAGGTATCTCGCCACAGCTTTCGATTACACAGACAGCATTTTAGAGTAATTCGGCGTGTCATGGCCGTTCGGAGTACATGGCCAGTGGTCATATCTTCTTACAAAGTCAGTCAATAGGCCTTAGTAACATTTAAAATCGGAAATGTTACTCCCAACCCAATTTTTTCGAGAAATGTTTATATGTCCTCAGAAAATGTTGTTCGTTATTGCGTGGAATATGCCGTCAGTGTATCCAACAGGCGTCAATACTGTGCTGAAGAGAATCGACAAGGGAGTGCGAATTTATGTACGCGGGGCTAGACTTCATTCGTTCAATTTCCGGTCTGGCAGGTTCGGTGTAGATTCTCATTTTACTGTTGCAGGGAAATTACGTATCCCCGTCATGGTTGAGAGAGCTATAGTCTCCATCCACGGCGCAGAATGAGCTGTTAATTAATTAGTCGGCTCATTAGTAAGTCTTGTATTCGTCGGGTACGAGGATAGCCGGGGGATAGCGGGAGGAATAGCTGGTAGTTAACCGAGTCGTGGGTGTTCGCAAAGACGATGTTCGCTTTCGTAGCTCGGATATCCACCGAGTCGCATCAACTCCGGATAGAACGTCCCACCGGTCGAAGACGTGTCTTCCTGAATTTCCCAGGGCAACCATGAGGAGGAATATGGCGACCCACATTTCTCGCTGTCGTTCCGGGTATATCGCGTAGGCACAAATTCAACCACAACGATCAGAACCATCTTATATACATCTCCATCAACTCTCCTCCGCGTTGCACCTTGCACAATGCCCACACGTATCGATCATGCCGGCTTACGACCTTACGTTATGCGCGCCAACGAATTTATAGCTCATTTCCTTAACGGATAACCACTTCCCGCTTCCATCTTCGAAAGCAGCTCCGAAATGCCAATCGCCCGATATACATCGAAGCAAATTTAATGTAAGTGCCTGTTAATCAGGAATTAACGAGATTCTGTTACTCGCTGGATAATGGAGAATTTTCAAAATTTACTGTTTAATTGGGGTCATTGAAAATATTGATTGAAATGAAACTCAATGAAATGTTACGATTTATGCTATTGATGATACTACGATAAAAAAAAATTGGGAACATATTCTCGAATAGAAGTATCAATTTTTCTAGTAAACGACAAAAATTTTGCAATGACTCGTTGAGTCGTTTTGATGAAAAAGCATTTTATCGAGGCAGTAAAGATGTATCATTGTGTTTCCAAGGATTAATACCGCACAGAAGGGTTGCAAAGAGTACACATTAACCATGTCAAATCTCTTTTCAGTGTTCCGTTTGTTATAAAGTCATGCACAGATCACAGAAATATAGGAAAGTCAGCGAAACACTTTTTTCATACAAATTATTTGCTGATAGAGTTTCGTGCTTGCGCCACAACGATCGTTCAACTCTCTGCATGTGACTATGTAAACCAATCGATCGTCAGAATACCGTGTTTATGTCGGCAGTGCATAATATGCACAGTTTGTCCGTATTGAATATCTGCGAGCTAAACGTATGAACTAAACACATCCATCTCCAATACAACCCTCGGTTCGCATCAGGTTATTTGCTCGTTTTACCATACATATATATGCAAATTGAGGGCTCACGGATGGATTGCATGTTATCTCGGGTACAGTTTACATCATACAGAGATTGGCTCTTTACAGCCACAACCAGCTAACATTTATTCGTATGTTTCCATCACTGCCGGTTTCAATACAGGCCCTCCGAAAATAAAAAAAAATTACTTTGCATCATCGATTAAAAACTGTACAAATTTTCCCTATGACAAATTTTAATACAGTGCATATTTTCCGAGATAGCGCATAGTTCGACAGATGACGCTCGTGTCGCCCCAGCGCGCTCGCATTCTCCCACCTTTATTCTCGCGTAGCTTCGAAGTTATGAGTCTTAGAGAATGTTCTCAAAGGAAAAGTTTATTCAGTTTTTCATCGCGAATATGACCCTGCAGGTTTTGATTTATTTAAGGCGAATTACACGATATTATTTATTTATTTCACATGTAACTGCGCACTGCTGGTATGTGGCCAATGTCAGTGTAAGGATTAAACTGCATGGTTCACATATTCGATGATCAACCTGCAGCATATTGATGTAATGGCCATATACGCTCCGCTGGATGAACTAATTAAGCAGTGGCATATTTCCCCCTCGGCGTAACTGGACAGAAACTAATGAGAAAGCGGAGTGGACGATTTGGTGCTCTCCTGTCGGATGGCCCTTCCCACGGAATTTCGCGGAGCATGATATCATCGTCGCAGCGAAATCCTCCTAATGTTTCGAGCTATGTCTGCACAATAATAGGTACACTAATCAGGGTAGCAATACATTTTCCATCTCGTGCTCGCCAGCTTTCGCGGAACTATTGTGGTATTTCGAATTGATGGCTTTGTTTGAGGGTCTCGTTAAAATTACCAATTTCGCGCACTGGAGCTTCCGATGGATAGAGAAGCAGCTCCGTACCGTCGTAATTCCTTCTGGAAACTTCTGCTCGGCTACACAGTCGAATCTCCTTAGCATTCTTTTTGCACTGCCTCCGAGATAAAAAAATTATTTTTCTATAATTTTTTTCTCAAGAAAAACTGAACCTATTCTCCGAACGTTTATAGTTTTAAGCCGTGATTTCTCGACTGAGAAAAAAAATTGTTGTGCCCATTAAATTGACTTTCGTAAGGGTGCTGACTTTGCCGACAAAACTTGCAGAATTGATTAGGCAATTCAAGTCGCGTCGTATATATATTTTCCATATTAAAACCAAAATAGAAATTGAAAATTAAAATTAAAATAACATTCTACATCATACATCTTATGTACTAGCGATACATTTGTTCAGTTTATAAGCGATCGATCTCTCTCACATTGTTCAATGGGCAATGGGTTTTCCTATCTTTCTTGTAATTGGGCGGTGCCCGTTAGTAAGTAAATAAATAAATAAATAAATAAATAAATAAATAAATAAATAAATAAATAAATAAATAAATAAATAAATAAATAAATAAATAAATAAATAAATAAATAAATAAATAAATAAATAAATAAATAAATATATAAACAAATACGACGCAACGAGAGCCGAGACTTCTCGGCATACTCTTCTCGGAACTACCAAATATACAAACTCCGCGATAGTCACACGAGAGGCTCGCGAAGGTTCCTGATCGAGACCGCGGGCTTTGTCTATACAGAGGGAAGCTGATGTGACTTGGAGGGCTTCGTCATCATCGATCGAGCGATCGATGAGCATTCTGGATCGAGACTGCGACTGGTGCAGTCGTACCTCCACACACCAAATATTATAAAACATATTGTACTAGACGTGCTGCGAGTTCTGTCAAAATATGTATTCCTCAAGAATATTTCTAACATAAATAAATAAATAAATAAATAAATAAATAAATAAATAAATAAATAAATAAATATATAAAAATGTGCGAGGAAGGATACTTCCTGCGTCGTTATCGTATCGTTACGCACTACGAAAACGTCTTTTGACATCACTCCAGCAGCGTTATCGACACACGCGCTTTACCGATAGCCTGGTAAGAGTAACTCCGATGTCGATCCAGGATCTATGCAAAAGCTTATCGCTAGTTTGCAGCCGTCGCGCAATATTGTTTTCGGATATTCGATAAAGGGCAAATAACATCGGCTCGACAAAACACTCAAATAAAGTATTCAAATATAAACACGTTAAAACTTTCACACAGCGTTCGTGTCATGAATGATCAATGTGAGGATGACAACAGGTGCTAGCTTACAGATAAACGGCGTACGACCTTTCTCGATACGTGCTCGTTGTTGAGACCCGGATGTGTTTTCCCGAATTTTTTAACGTTTCGAAATGAATGATGAGAATTTATATAACGCGGGAAGACACGAAGAAGAGAAATAAGCCGAAGGTTAAAGCCCTCTCGAACCCATCGTGAATTTGAATGCTACGTGGTCCGGAAACATTTATTACCCTTCTCGCGTGCAATCAGAGCTTTTTTGCTATTTCTCGGGAGGGTCGTATTTTTCGTACTACCGATCCTCTCATCCTTCCCGCTGTCGATCTGAAATCCCCGCTATTTTGCCAACCGAGGGGGATTGGGGACCTCGTAAATCCATCGATTTCTCGCTCCGCTTCACTTCTATACTTCGCAGGTACTATCGTACTTCCGAAGAACTGTACTGACAATTGTAAAGATTGCAACGACATACCGCGAACTCTCTGCGGCTGGTCATTTTTATTATTTTTCAGTCGATTCCGATCGATTCTCGAGTGGCCACGTCGAAGCACGGAGAAACTCGCATGACGCTCGGACAGCACTCGCTCGAGCCGACGACCATATACTAAATCGGGACGATATACTACACTGGAGCAATGTTTCTCTGTAAAAATGTCATGGACATTATTGAGGTCAAAATGTGAACTTAAATCATGGTCAGCAAGATTTCTTATTCATCCTTGAGTCACGTCGTACTATTTTGCCCAAATACACAGAGAAAAAGCAAAAAGGGATAGTAATATTTTGACAATTGTTATATTGTACATTTAAAAAAATATTGTTATTCCTATTTAGATCATGAAATTTGAAATATGCGCTTAAAATTTTTTATAACTCGTACTATGTATTAATGTATAGATAAGCTGGTATGGAAATATTTATCATGTAAAGACTCCGAATTTCTTTTTATTTATTTTTCACTGTGCATGAACAAAATATTAGCACGTTTACATCTTTAACACTGATAACTCTACCAGATAACAATTTCAACACAGTAAAAAATAATTTCGTAAAATCGGAATACGAAGTTTCGTAAAAATAATTTTGTTAGACAAGGCACAAACCCGTTTGTTAAGATTTGAATATACAAACCTATCCTTTTATTTCCCGTGTCATTAACCATTTTAGTTTGTACTTTTGTTTGTAAAACTAGAACCGGACGGTCGGATCGGAAAATTAATAAATAAAAAATTGTGGACGCTTGTGGACAATAAGTTGTCGTAAAAAATACAAACTTTTTTTACTGTATCCAAAATATCGAATTAAAATAAAACTCTATCAGAATACAAGTCCAGCCTTGTATTCCGGCAGTTTCATTTTAAGTCCGGTAGAGTTTTATTTTTATTCTGGTAGAGTTTATTTTTTCTGGTAGAGATTTTTTTGGAGGCCTGTATTTCTGGTAGAGTTGTTAGCGACTGGTTCGGTCGGGTAAATTTTTTTTTATGCAGTGGTTGAGATTTTGGTTCTTATTAGAACCAAAATCTCAACCACTGCATAAAAAAAATTGGTAAAGTTGTGAGTCGTAGAGATGTAAACGTGCCGAAACATTAATATTTCGTACTGGTGGTTTTTGGCGCGTACCTTTCGATCCAATAAAAAAATCTTCCATTGTATTTACATTCATTGTTCCATATCAGTGACAGTCTATCGTCACGTAAATAATGGAAGTGATCGGGGGATAAAAGTCGTCTCCGTCAGAGGTCGGGGTATCAAAAGAGAAATTGGTTAGGGACATCGAACGAGGCATGGGCCGAGAGCTACTCCTCAACTCCCTCTCTCTTAATCTAACCTCACACCCTCGGCTATACACTGAGGGCGCGGGCCACTATCGATCAATTAGGCTTCGCGTGCTCGTAAATCGTCAGTGGCCGGGCAAAGACTTCCGCTGTATCTAATCACCGGCTACTTTCTCCAACCTCCATACTCAAGGAAAATCGTGCTCGAGTATCATCAATTGCACCATAGGTAGGGTCGAATCTTACCCCAGAAGTTTGGTGTTCAGGAGAATGTGGATTATACATCGTCCACCGTAAGTGGAAACCTTAATATCTCAGTGACAAAGTGAAGTTACGAAAAAAAAAAAAAGAAAACGAATCATTAATCGGTCAAATCTTTGCCATGTCCACTATTAACTATTTTAAACAGCAAGGACAAGAATGCTGAACTGAAAACAGATCAAATCTACAAATTAAAAAATATTTTTTTATATCGGCTATAAAGATGAAATCGGACTCACTCGATTTTTTTATCCGTGTAACGTGATAAATCAAGGCTCATCTTGACACCACTGCTCAATCCTTTTGATTACTGTGGAGCGCACCAGCCTCTTTAAAACCAAGCCGGCCGGCATTTAACCCTCGCAGCCGGCTTTATTACCCTGTGCTCCCCCATCTATCCGAACCTATCCACCCCCGAGTTTCATAGCATTATAGTTACGTAATCCATACTGCAATAATGTTGCTCACCTGTCCGTTTTCGTGTCCTGCCCTGTCGGCTGCAGTTGAACCTGAGTCAGTAGCTGAGCCGGCTGCTGCTTTTGCTGCTGGCAATCAACGGACGTTGTCGTTCCCGATACGCTCGTCTGCTGCTGCTGCTGCTGCTGTTGGTCTCCGTCATCATTCGACCTCTCGATTTCGCTGTTCTCGGCCATACTGCCCTCACCGCTACCCCGGCTACACAGTCCCAACATGCAATACACTATCACGCACAGAACTTCGGATTTTTCTCTCTTTTCTCTTCTCCGATATACCGTCACGATTGCCGAAGTTTCTAGGTCGGCAATGAAGAAAGCGAAGCCATTTTCATTTGACCCTCACTCGTAAATTTATCGTCGACGTAAAAATATAGCTGGGCTCTTTCGCAGTAGATCCGAGCATTTGTGGCTTTATCTACTAGGTCGCCAGACGGACGTCGCCAATTTTTAGTCCTTTTGGGAACGATCGAGGTAACTTTGCTAAGCGACTGTTAGGCTGGATTTGGCGTTGTTTATACTTGGCATTTTTTTGGTCTTCAGTCTTGCTGGCTCGTCAGATCGACAACAGTTTCACTTCGGGAAGTTAGGCCACGTTTTTTTTGCTGAAAGTTCTGCGACACGTTGGGCGGGCACTGTGGCTCGCCGCTCCGAGAAACTCGTTACAGCGTCGTTGTTCGACCTCTGATGTCGGCTCGACGGTACCGAGGAGGCAGTCCTGATGTCGGGATGCGTCCTGTAACGATCGCAGAAGGGTAGTCATTCCTGTAAAAGAAATGGAAAAGTTTTTACGGAACTTAGGCTGTGTCCGGCTGTTGGGTACGATGAACATTAAATGACAACTGGCGGAGAACCCACGCTAAAGGCTTAGCGGAAATGGGACAAAACTTTTCGGAGGGTTTTACTCACACCGAGCTTACGTTTGATTTCTCATATGTACTTTTGTGAGACATGCTTGGCAAAGTTCAGAGGCAATGTTCGAGGGCTCAACAACGCGGTCCTGAGTAGCCATTAAAGTCCCAAAGGTATGTTGGCCTCTTTCTTATATCCAAAGAAATATTGGCAATTTTGTTTCACTCCCAACGGAAGCCTTCATTTATCTTGTATATATAAAACGTACTGAAGTTCGAACAGAGGGATATTATTTTTCTTATGGATAAAATTCGAGTTGTCGCACTCGAAAAAATAATTCATTTGTCGGGCACCCACAAATAAATATTTATTTGGTTTAAATAAATATTTTTATTCATTTAAATATATATTTATTTAATTTAAACAAATATTTATTTTAATCAAATAAATATTTATTTGCGCCGCTGCCGTCAAATAAATTATTTTTCTGGGTGCCCAACCGCAAAGGACGAAAAAAACTTCGATATCTGGTCTAACAAAAGGTTATAGGTCCGTCCGTCTCGATATTTTCTCGCGTCCCATATTTCTCTGTCAAAAAAATAAAAATGAAATCTACGGAGAAACAAGGCCTATTCAGGTGAACGAATGAGAAATGTTCGTCGCTGCCGCGCTCCAGTCGAAGCACCTTTTTAAAAATATATTTTTTATTGTTTGTTTTCTCTCGGGAAAGTGAATGGAGATTAATGCGGTGGAAATATTGCTGTCAGCCCGGCACTTTGACGATGACGCTTATGTCCGCGGGTTCGCGTGTATGGAATCACCAAAACTGCGAAAACTTCACGAACTGTCCGAAGCACTCGCGGATGCGGAATATCCCATATCGCGGTTCAGTACGCGTACAGAAAACGTGCTACTCGCCCAGTTAGGTGAAAATAAAAAATTTTCCAACACCCCGGCTCGCTGTTGGCTCTCATCCTCGCATCAAAGTTTCAACGACTCTAGAGTGTTTTTTCTTGTCTGGCTTGATGTATCAAAATTAATCGAGTTTTTGCGCCAGTTTAAAACGCCGTTGCGCACGTGTTGTTTGCTTTTCGAAGACGAAAGCAAACAACAAAAGCAACGATAGGCGGCAAATAATTTTTTTTTCGCAAATATTGAATAATTTATTTACACATAATATGCTGATTACCAAGCTGAAAATATTGAAAAAATAGTGTGAGTCGAATATGTAAAGAAATAAAATAAAATAAACCTGGAAATAATAAGTGGCCGACGAACCGCCTCAATTCGAGAGCTAAAGAGAACCTATGGAATGTTTTCGATCGGGAAATAACGTGGCTCGGAAATAGCTGGTGAACTGTGAAGATAAAAGCGACATAATAGTGGCTGATATTATGAATCTCGGAGGAAGCATGCATTCAATGGAAGGCGCGTTGTTATCCGTGATTCGAAAGTTCCGAAGCTCGTCGGAGTTTACTGTTAGGATGCCAGCAGCTGCAGACAATAAACGAGTCACTATACGAGGCAAAAGTACCTCGAGAAACTTCATCCATTTTTCATGGTTCTTTCGTGAATTCCTCGGGCTCTTTCCTATCCTCCCTTTTCACCCTTTGGGATCCGCACGGGTCATTACAAAGACCGTCGGGTTCCAGCTGCCACCTGCTGCGATACTCGCACGCGTCTAATCTTTCAGCTTCTGCGCGATTTAGAATTTTTCTTCCGCGATTGAATAAGACACGAATCTCGCTATTTTTTCAACCGCATTTGTAAGCGAAAAAACAATATGTTACTTCGAATAAAATGGGCGGAAAAATTGTTAAAAATTTCTCGAATATAACTATCAATCCTCCGGAAATATCAGCCAAATTTAGTGATGACTCGTGAAGCCAGAGTTGCAAAATAATTATTTCCCTTTGATACGATTGCGCCAACAAAAATGAATATTTAAACTGAAATTCCTTTGAACTGACATTCATTCGTTTTATATCTCTTCGCGGACTGAATAGGTTGTTCGTAATCACCCTATTACGTTTTTTTTATCGTTCGACAACTTTCATCTAAAAATATATAATCCCATGAATCAGTTGGTAAATGCGAAATTGCGATTTTATTCTACACATCGACCCTCTTCCGCATTGCCCGGTGCTAACGGCGATTTGATCCCCCGAGGTAAGGATATCTTATCCCCGCCGAAGTGACCGCGCATTTACAGCCTTTTCTCGCGTTAGTAACTCGGCTCCCGATCGTGAATCACGAAGAATCTAGTCAGCGAGGATTCGAGTCGGCCGGCGGATACGCTACTGGTATATATATCGATGTCTTAATGACATACGGCTATATAAATAGCAATAAACAGAGATAGGGATGCTGAGGGGGATCTCATTAAAAAAAAACAACAACCACGTATATTATTTCTTCGAAATAATATAAACTAAGCGGAAGCATACGTTTTCAAGGGCACTGTAAAAAAATTTTGTTTGAAAATTAATGAACGGTATTGGAAGCTTTTTTTACATAAACAGTGTTCTGAAATTTCAAATACATGTGCGTTTCAATTTTACAGGAAAATTTTAATTTTTTATTTAACATTTTTATAAATTTCAGACACAAGATTTGTAATTTCAATATGTAGTATTTTGATTTTATAAAAAAAGTATGTTAATGTTCAACTAATGTAAGTAATATAAGCAAATTTCAAGATCCAGTATATTAAGTTTACAATTTATTTTTACAGCGTAGGTTTCATTTAAACCCTCGAACCATTTTATTTTTTATACATTATGAAAGAAAGAAAAACAGCTTTCTACTCTCTTCAGAAATTCGAAGTCAGAAGCGTTTTCGGGCGGATTCTGGTAGATTAATTAAAAATTATACGACCGAGGCGACTCGCGTTTGAACGCATTACTGTTCCCTTCGTCCTTTTCTCTCCCTCGAAAATGGTATCTTTGAAAGGTGGGGAAAAACTGATATCGTCCGAAGCCTGACATCCGTGATCTGTCGATGAGCACGAAACGTAAGTTCGAAACTAATTATAAAATTACATTGTGCGGAAAACCGAACGGTTCTCGACAAAGTTTTTTTTCCCAATATTAATATTTAAAAAATACAAACTTCGCGGTTCGCATGGAATCAAGATGAGAAGCGTGGGCATCCATTATCCCCTCGGAACGGGAAACAGATTGGCGTGATCGGTGTTACGCTCGGTATGCACCGGAAACTCGTGGAATTTCGGAGAGCCAGCGAGTTGCGGGGTTCGTTTAACTTGGCGATTTGTTTTACTTACGCGAGTCGACTGCGAGCTGCCTGCGAGGGGTCGAAGCAGCTTCGTTAAGCTTGGTCCTCCACTCGGGGATAAGCGGAAAAGCTTTGCGGAGCTTGAAGCGCAACAGGATCGCGATAACGCTCTCACACGGATCGATGATCTCTTCGAGCGGTTGTACAAAGTTCAAACTATAAATTCACATCGTAGTTCGCGCCAAAGTTTACTTCCGTGTTAATATTAACCTCGTGATTGTCTGCCAATAAAAACTATCGATTATCTCACATTATTCGGCTAATTGTTTATTCATCCACAGTTTATAAAATACGTTCTTATAATCTAAAACATCGATTCACGTTTATCGAGCGAATAGTTTTTGCTTTTTTTTGCGTTCGATTTGTTTACAAAGAGTTCGAATACTCTTCGGTGTGCCTGAATGTATCGGCAACAGAGCAGTGGAAAATATCGACGAGTAGCCAGACCGTTCCGTCGTCTGGGGCGGCTCGCCGAGTACTGGTGAGGATCTCTGTTCGGGCGACGCAGGCGTCCCGGGGACGAACAAGAGTCGCGAGAGTTTCGACGGGGCGCCGTTTCCACTCCTTTACTCCCCCGCTAATCGGAAATGTTTCCACGGTACTTCGATCTCCCGGCGATGGGCTAAAAGCGTGTCCCGATCTATCGCCGTGGATCGCACCAGAAAATTTCCTTCCCTTTTTTTTCTCAGCGTGAGAATCTCGTATATGGGAAATTCGGTGACGTGTGCTGTTGACGCGAGATCTAAGTCTTTATAAAATTTTTCATGGAATGTAATTTTAAACCGGAGCAACAGTTAGCTTCTAGCAGGCAACCAGCGGTGCATGACACATTCTTAAAGCTCTTTTCAGCATTTAAGCTTCTTTCAATCTTTCATTTTTATTTTAAGCCAATTTAAGCTGTTTAAGCTTTTGAAAGCGACGTTGAGTTGCGTGCATGTTTGATGCTGAAGCATATTGGATTATAAAAGTGCAGTATTGTTTCAACAAAACTCTCGTGATATTGGATGTTGCGGTTTTTTCTTTCTTTGCTTTTTTAACAAGGGCTTCGAAAAAAGTGTGCATAAACAAGCTTCGAATTTCTGGACAGCAAGGTGCGCGGTCGGCACAGAAATTTTCGCGTGAGGCATAACAATAAGTTCGGCAACTGTGTATGTATATATATCAACGGAAACAATACTGTAACACATTACGCGACCGGGTGTTTCACGTTTCGCCGCTCTCTGCCGTCTTTGACTCGTAACTCTTCGAGAATTGGGTTTCCGAGGGATGTAAGAATAAACGGGAAACAAAGAATTCTTTTACCCAAAAAAAAAACTTTGGACCTTCCTCTGAGGTAAAAATACGGTCCGCGGATAAATAACGACATACTCTTCCCATTTCCTTGCGGAACGATCTCACATGAAAACAAATGTACATATGTGGAATACATCGAAACAGATATATCTGTGACGTATATATTTCACTATACGTATTTCATTTACGTTGCGTATATTTTCACATACACAGATATAACTTTACTTCTCTGTATTTTCTGTTCCGAATGGAACAAACGGATCAAACTCTGTTAGTCATAAGCGGAGCACTCCACGCCCATCGAAGGGGCTGTTTGCAGGCTCTGCAGCTTATTTTAAACGCAACGAATCAGCGAACAAGCTATTTTTTTCATTCTATTTTTTACACGGAGTTATAGGAAATCGAAGGTTCATTATAATCGAGGAAAAACAGACCGCAGGGAAGCTGCAGCAATATTGCGAAAATAAACCATCATGTAAAATTATTTTCACATCGCGTAATGGCATTAGCTCCAACGAACCCCAACAACTATTCATAACGATACCTCGATCTAGCAGAACCCTCATATCGCTGCGTAAAAGCCAACAGGCTGTCCTCCGAGCTCTCTGCATCTGCGTTAATCTCGATCGCGGATTATTTGACGCGAGCAAATAATACTACCGGAGTCCTCGGTGACCAACAACGTGATTGAAGCTCCGCGTTGTGAGTGTCTGGTGAAGACACCCGAGCACCGCCGCTCGATATCCGGTTGGGCCTGCATGTAACCCCCGACAACCATCCCCCTCGAACACTCGTCGTAAAATCTTTCACGCATCCCCGCAGCTGGCGACGATCACATTATCTGATAAGGAGCTAGAACAGAACAGAGCAGAACAGAACATAAATGAAAACAGTGGGAACAAAAAAAAATCTAACATCGATCGATAGAGGGATAAAGCGATCGTGATAAGATAACGACCGAGGCAGAAGGCTCGGATAAGTTCAATGTAATTTTATCGTCCCTGAGAGATCGTTCGCGGCGTTTGATCGAGGCAAATAGCATGTATGAGCGACGGGTCTCTCGGGCCGGAGCGTTGCACACTTTATATTGATCAGCGAGCCCCCAGAGCGCGAAATACTTACCGAAGAGCCTCCGAGAAGCTTTTAGACGAAATAGGGCGGAACTTGGCCTCTGGAGGGGGTGTGCTCCCTCGATCGTTATTTCGATATAAATTCTCGGTCTTTTTTTTGTGCTGCGAAAGAGAAGAGAGGAAACCGAGTCCGGCCGTGGAAGGCTTTCGCGACCACAGCACGACAACCGGTAGCGCCGACAAAACCACCGGCGCGACACTCAATGCGCTACCCCTTGGCTCACGGACATCTCTCACGGACGACAGTATCGACTCGTGTGAGATATATCGCGGTGTGCTTTACGATCGAATCTCCCTGATAAAAACTTTCTTAGGCCGAGGTCACGCGCAAACGCGATCGACTTTGAAACCCCCCTCCCCCCCCCCTTCCGCCCCATTCGTCCTCATCCTCGATCGGCCCAAGGCTCGTCTCCAAAAGTTCGTGCACACTCGCTACAATCTGTGAAACTTAATTTTTTTTCCTTGAAAATTGTGAGTTTTTATTAGTTCTCGCTATAAATTGGATGTACGGGAATTGAAGCGGATCCCGGAAACCGGGGAACGTCACGCCAACGAGCATGGGGCTCGAGTCTCTTTGGGCTAATGTCATCTGAAACGGAAGTTACCAGCCGATGGAACGTTCGTGATGCTCGTATATCTATAGGTAGAAAACACCTGAAGAAGAAAACTAGAACTTTTTTTCCGAATACGGGCGGAAAATAGCCTATTATTGACCGATGATCATTGTGAACCTGTGCGCATGCGCAGTACAATTTCATTACTCCCTAGCGAGTAATAGCGCTCATTACTCCCTCTGGAAGCTCTATTACTCCCGGGGGAGTAATGGTCATTGGCGAAGATGGTGATTTTACAACGCAAAAAATGTGGTTATTTTAACGAAGGCAGAAAAAAAATATCGTGTGAATTTCTGCCCTCGCTTCGCTTGGGCATCAAATTTCACAGTCGGTGAAAATACGCACTTTCCTCCCTAGTGGCATAATTTAGTATTATATCCGTAGGTTTATTTTTTCTTTAGTTATAACGTCTTTTAAAATTAATCTGTACAACCGATCGAGTTAATCTGTTATGCATTCTGCCTCCAAAAAAAAGACGTTTTTCTTAGAGTATCGCAACATTGGATGTATTACAGAACACTCCCTTTTTCCAGCTAGTTATAACCCAGAAAACGATTCATGTTTGATTTTTTTTTTTCATTAACATTTTATGGTTTGATCGTAAGTGAAAACTGTTTGCTCGCATGATAGTTCTGCAAACTACGTGAGTCAATTTCATTTTTTTTTTCACACCACCTCGCTTATCCGCGATCCCATCGAGAGAGCTCGATCAAAGGTTGACACTCAAATTATACGAGGAAGGGATAACGGCGGGCCGCGCAAGCCTTTTTTTCGGACGGTCGAGATTCTTCGTGGATTCGATGAGAAAATGCTTACAGCAGCGGGCGGAGCCTTTCGCGACGGAATCGAATAGGTATTTCTTCGAGTAGATCGAGCGTAAGATTTCAGACAGATTGAAAAATATCTGGGAAGCGTCGGTGTTCCGTCCTCGGGAGTAGTTTTTATCTCGCTACGCAATTGAAGGAATTCACCGTCCAACAGTTCGATGGTGGAGACATTGCTTCGAGTTCCGTTGCGCGGGTTCTCCGGATTCTCGAGAGATCGAGTTTAGAAATTCTCGAGCTGCAACGTAACAAGCGTGAAGGGAAGTAACGTCGTTTCTAGACCGTCGGCCGCTCTACAGTTCCGTTCCAGTAGTATAGATGCGCGTATAGGTCGACAGGAATAAGAGCTCCAGCAAGCGCGTATAAACTGGACGCGAGGACGTGAGCGCAGGATCAAAACAAGGCGGCATACGGCTGCACACGGAGGGGTCGAGTAAATTGGAAATAGGAAACAGGGGAGGGGGAAACGAGGTAACTAGGGGAAGGTCGACCTTCCGAGTGGGAAAAGCTCGACGGTACCGTCACAATTTTGTTGCTACGTTGTTTCACTGTCCTTATCTGTCGCCCGAGTCGACTGTCGCGAGGCAAATTATCTCACGCCCCACCCTCCGAGGTAAATTTCTACTTACGTTTCCATGTAACTCGGTTACCCGTTTCGAGGGGAGAAAACGAAGTCCAAAAGATAAATAAGAAAAGCTGCGAATCGTGCCGGAGGACTGCTTGCCCTTGGCAATTAGAGTCGGTGAAAGAATCACATAGTTTGCTACTAAAAAAAGTATGTACCTCTAATTAAAAATAAAAAGCTACTGAGGTTTATTAAAAAAACGGCAGGAATTAACACGGATTTTATTTTTATCTTTGAACGTTTTATTTCGATCACTGTCTGCAGTTTTCGACGATTAATCGTCATAAGTTGATGCTTTTATATACAGAAACGAATTTCACTAAACATTTTTGTGGTCGATTTTAGCAATCACGAGAGATACAAAATAATTTTTGAACTTTTAGTTCCATTAGCAGTGAAGCGACGATAATGTCTGTTTACGCTCGGTTTCCACGGCAATGCCGTAATGAGCTCGCCGAACTTGCGGTTTCGCGTAAATCGCCCACGTGCACTTTCGCGGTCTAAGTACACGAGTCCGCGGTACTTTGCGTAGTTACTATTTGCGAAAGCAACGAGACCTAGAGAGGGAACCGCTCTTGTAAACTTAGCGGCCGACTGTACAATGGCACAGGAAGCTCTTGTAGCGCTGTTCTAACTAACTTTCTCCCACCCTTCATCCTCTTCCTCCTAAGATTCTGGTGTGTACAGTATTCAGCGATGTCTGTGACTGAGCTCAGTGGAAACTTAATTCGTCCCCCGACGGAACCTTAGCGATGGCGGAAATTCTCTGGATGCAGACGAAGCTGTAGAAGGAAAGCTGATAGAAGGTTTCCATCGGCGCCTGGAGGTACTCTAATATCGAGGCCATGGTAGAAGCTACCTTGACGTCTCGAGGCGCGAATCTTTTATCGCATTGATTAATATCCCTACATTTCTCGACACTCAATCCGCGAGCATTCGACGGCAAATTTCACGTATTCAGCAACTTTGTTGGATTAAATGAAATTTTCGAACTTTCAGTATTTAATGTTCATTCATTACAGATTTTGGTTACCGACTGAGACGTTTCACATGTCCTTAAGTAATGTAAAGAAATTATGGCGAAATTCGTAAAGTGAGCTCCAGGGAGGCATCGGCAGAATTTTACGGGCCAAAAAATCATCGATTTTAAAAAAAAAATTTAGGTAGTGTGAACATTTCCGCAAACTTGGAAGACGTGACTTCGATGAAAACGCGTTTAAAGTTGAGCTGAAGTGTACGAGCATATATAAATGAAAAGTTTCATGCTCACACCCAATCTGCTATGCCAGAACCGTGAAGTTACGCTTCCGTCACTTTAAAAAAACCCCGGTAACGTAAAAAAAATAGTTTTTTTTTGTTCATCAAAGTACAAACCTCCTGCAAAGTGCTTCACACGTAGTCTCAATTTTTCACGTACAGGTCATATTTTTCGAAGCGTGATTTTTCGGGCAGGTTGATCCGAGTTCCGACAATAAAATATAGGAGAAAAAGAAAAATCGTTTTGGCGTCTCTCCAACGCGTATTCTTGATCTCGACCAGTAAATAGGAAGTGCGTGAACCTCGTGATTCATGAGACCACAGGAATTTCACTCGCAGCCGTCCGATTCCCATCGTCACGCGATAATGTGTTTCGAGCTTTTTTTCCCCTCTCTCGTTGTCACAGAACCAAGCACTTCCTCTTACTCATCGTTACGTTTCCCAGAAACATCATATAGCCAAGAATTCCCCGTTTTCGCACAGCGAAGCTCGCGCTTTCGACGCTCCTCGTAAATTCCTCTGAAAGTACAGCGAGGGTATAGTCGACGATACACGATTCAACGAGGTGAATATTTTTATTTTTATTTTTTTATCGATATAAAATCGCGCGTGCCGCGGAAGCTTGCCTTTGGCGCGTACAAACCAGGATACACGTGTCGAACCATCAATACTATTCGGCCTTCACCCGGCCCGATTAAATTCCCAAAAAAGCAAGCACAAATAGATCATTGGGAATTCGCTCGTTTGCCGTCAATATCGACAACGTACAAACCCATAGGGTGAAAGGGGTGAATACGGCCCACCCCTGTCAGTACGTAAATCAATGAATTATGAAGCGCGTCATAATCAACATTTTTACCCTGTACACTGTTGGTATAAATCCGCACGTACTAGCGCGTCCGAGCGGCCATTCTTGACGAGTAACATCGTCATCATCGGTAAATAATCTTTCCAATAAGCGCAGCCTCCGCGCCTTCCTGCCATCGGCCAATTAATTTCTCCCCGAGATCCAGGTCGAACCATCAATACTATTTGGCCTTCATCTGACCTAATTAAATTCCCAAAAACCCCAGTACAAAAAGATCATCGAGAATTCGCTCGCTGGCCATCAAAATCCATGACGTATAAGCCCATAAGGAGAAAGGGGTGAATACGGCCCAGCCCCTTCATTACGTAAATCACTGAATTATGAAGCGAGTCATAATCAACACTTTTATCCTGTACAGTGTTTGTATGAAAGCCCACCTACTAGCGCTTCCGGGCGGCCATTTTTGACGAGTAACATCGTCAACATCGGTAAATAATCTCTCCAATAACCGCAGCCTCCGCACCTTTCTGCCATCAGCCAATTAATTTCTTCCCCGCAAATATTTGCATTATCCCAACATTATCGAATAACCTCGCTACGCTTTTGATACGCACGCTCTGTTGCATAACAATAATAAACAGCATCATCGATGTGCGCGGCGTTCGAGAATAGCCGAGGGCATATAAACCGTTGTATCCCGATGAACGTTATTCTCTCGTGACGAGAGAAGAACCGAATTTTCAGCGTGATAAAACATTCCTCCCGAAGTTTGCTCATCGATCATTCGTACGAACATTTCGTCTTTCGCGATACGTCTCCTGCTGGAATAACTCCGCTCGGCACTCTTCTGTTATCTCGGACGGGCTCCGACATATCAATGTAATATACGCTGCAACCTTCGTAGCAGGAATTTCGATAAACCGAAGGCCATTTCTCTGCCTTTAACAATCGACGCAGAATCGTTCCGACAGTGTCAACGGTAACCGGGAGTGCGACGTGTGAGTCGCCGTCAGATGGTCACGATATCGCGAGGTAATTTATTCTCACAATCGCTCGTCGGGCGGAGAAACGTTGAGCGGAGTTATAGTACAGGGATTGGCAAGGATACGGGAGGTCGGTTACGGTGGTATAACGATTGCGGTGCCGCGGCAAGTTGAGTGTTTTCGCGGCGAATAATGCCGGGGTGGTCCGCGTATTATTAAAGCTGGTGGTGATGCGAGACGGTTGTAATTGAAACGCGAGCTTGGAGAGGAAATTAACCCTGCACCATCGGGCGGTGCACCGAGGGAACGGGACAGAGAACTTGCAGCGGCTTCGTTAAGTCGATTCTGCAGGATCGAATAATTTTCGTGGAAAATAGGATCGTGCATTTTCTGCAGCAGGGTGGAATAGGGCGAAATCAACGAGTGGCCTCCATTTGAGATGAGACTACATTTATTGTTCCGCGAAATATTGGTAAATTAGTCCGTTTTACCTCGGGGCCCCATTTTGCCCGGCCTTTCCGTGGAGGTTAAGCGATTCGCGTGTCTTCTGTACACTTCTTACCAACTCTTAGGAGACATTAGGTATCTCGTTTATTCCGGGGAGATTTCTAGCTTATCGGCTAAAAAGAATCGATTCCGTTGAGCTATTTATTTTAACAGTTATGTTTGTTCAATCTTATGCAATATATACTATTTTTTTTAATTACTTTTTCGAAATATACGAACACACTGTTCATACTGCGAGATTTTAAAAAAATGTTGCTTTAAAAAAAATAAAAATAAAAAAATCTATCAGGATGGCGAAAGCTCTTTTAACTAACAATCGGGCGGACCCCTCGCAGTCCCAACCCTCGCTCGGCGCAGCGTGCACGGATTTAATTGAACCGTCAAATCCTCTGTTGACTCTCGGTTTATCGTGGCTTTTGTGTACAGTCGAGGGCAGAAATGGATAAAGAAGCCACGGGAACAGTTTAACAGAAGATTCATTTCGGTGAGGAGGAGACGTGCGTTGAGGTCACGCACACAAGGTTAGTTGTTACTCCCCGTGCTTTATATTTTGCAAACGAGATTCTAAAATAATAACGGAATGCTCCTCACGACTCAACTACTACACTTTTTTTTTCCTTTTAACTTTTTTTTTTAGTAGGCATGAAGGCTTTATTAGAGATTCGAATAAGAGAATGTGAGAAGACGATGGAAAGTTCAATTCAGATAATTTTTGTTTGAACATGCATCATCCGCTCTCGTTCGAACTAATCAAGTACCCTTCCCGAAGGTGCCTTCTTCATTAGCCATTATGTAGTTTGGAACGTACTTCACGAGCAAGCTGGTTTAACGGCTAGCTTTCGATTACTCAAGCTCATTCGCGAGCTCGGCGAAAGCTCGAAACGATCCAACGCTGTTCACGTAGTTTTATCTTAGTTGATTACTTTAGAACCCAAAGGTGGATCAGTTCATACCCCACTATTTGTCGGCAGTACTCGCGCGTGATCGCTCCGTCCTGTCCACCTGCAGTTCCCGTGGCTCGGCTGGCACAACTTTCCGCGGAGAGTTGCTCAAAAGCTCACTAACTACTCCCACTGAAACACGTCTGTGTTTTTATTTTCATTTCGAACTTCCTCAAGACAAACCGTTGTAACAAACACTCCGGATAAAGTACGTTACTAAGAACGACTAACTTTAAAGTAGACACTGGTTCTGTCGTCAGTCTTGTCATGGAAATAAATTTCATTGCATTAATAAAGCAGGAGGGAGCAAAACGGACCCGTGTCGACCATTTCACATGAGACTTTTCTTTATTTATTTTCCGCGGAAAATTGGTTCGTTTTGCTCGGCTCTCCCGTATAATACTGAACTCAACTTTGATTTTTCCATCCGTCGGTGCTTCACGAAGCTTACACAGAGAAGATCAAGAGATTTATGAAAGCTTAACTGAGGATCAGCGTCATTCGCGGAAGATCCTCGGTCACTCGTGCAAAAGAAATTCTCGGAGCCCGGTAAACACGAACCCCGGCCATAACTCCAGTGATTCCGTTGCGTGCTCCACATACGGTAGCAAAGAGTTGCGGCACTTAAAAACCAAAAATCATATCTCGGATTATAGTGATTAATTTCGTTTCTCTTCGTTTTCGGTCGTATGTTTTTTTTTTGCAAACGCTCACTGAAAGCTAACGCGGGCGCTGATTAAATATACTCGTGCTAATTAATTTCCACTTCGACACTGAAAAAAAAATATCAATGATTCAAGTAAAATTTGCTTGCGAGCTGACAAGAAAAAAAATATTATTTCAATTCTACTTTCAATTCGTAGAATTCCATAATGGATTGAAACGATAACAGGTCACCTTGACAGTCTTGCCTGTCATATCAGAGATGCGTCACTTCCGATCGAAGAACGACATTTTCAAACAGGAAGTGATGTATTTCTGGCGAATCTCGGGAAATATAAGTTTCCGGTTTCTAAATTCCACAGTTTATAGCGTGGGCGCAAAGCGCTCGAGGCAAAACAATCTGTTAGTATATATCGATGGCCTAATTCCATAAAGGCGTACAGGCCCTGTATAAGCATAGCTTATAAGCCCTTCTAGCATTGGGCCATCGATGTATATATATAGATATAAAATACGGCGGTCACGGCGCTGTCAATTTGGCTTGGAATGTCCTATATATACGCCTCCAGAACTCATCTAAAAGTTGGTGAAAACTTTTCACCTCGACGTCCGCACTTTGTGCGGTTGTACAGCAGTTTAACATACAGAATCGCCGTTGGATAAAGCGAGAAGTTGCTACTCTCCGCGCAGTCACAGTGTATATGTCGGTGTACGTTCGTGTGTAAGCGGGCAATTATGTAGAGAGGTTGCGAAAAGCGGAAAGGGCTTCAGCGACGCTGCGAGAATAGCTTCAGGAACTGTCGAGCCCTGTTTAATGCCACTGAGTTTTCTGCGTGTCAGTTATTCATAATAATGTAAAAGTTGCAGCGCTCGTGCTACAAGTGGGTTTTAACAACTGCACCGACAATTGTGCTTAGCATCGTGCAACGGCTTATAATAATCTTATTGTCCGCATTTCACATCGAGAAGACAATCGTGTATTTGTGAGTGGTAGAGCCATCAGTTCGATTCATACAGTCACGTTGTAAAGCCATTCATTCTATATTGTATTTGAACCCTCCGGAGAGGAGAATGCGATAAGGCTTGCGTGGCGTCGATAAAAGTCGTAAAACTTGGCTCTCAAGAAAATGAAGGATCAGCCTTAGTGGGGGAATATATATATATATTCGATATATCTCGTGTTTTCCGTCGCGTGAGTACGAGTATATCCCCAGAAAATTTACTCACCATATAACACACCTGCACATACATATGTGCCTGTAGTCGAATTTAATAAAAAATGCAAGAAGGTCACGTTCGTCTCCAGAGCGTAAGCTCAGGGTGTTTTTTTACCCGAATAACTCGGCTAAATGTATCCCAGGTCGACAGACGACGGTTTGAACTTCGTCGAACTTGCAGGCATCGTACGAGACTCCCAGTTATATCTTTCTTTATCCATGCTAACGGGAGCTTTTAGATTGCGATAAAGATGCAGTCCTTCGGTTCGACTGGGACGAGGCACATCGATTTTACAATTAATATTTCAAGGGGGCCGAGACGTGGTGACAACTTGTGGAGCGACTACGCTCACGTATGCAGATAGTATGTGCATTATTTATGAGCATAAAATAGAGATCGCGGTCTCTGTTTCGCACCTCACCAGGTGCGCCAGAATTCTCTTGTACTTTCATTTTGATGATAAAAATAAAAAGAAAAAAGAATATATTATGCTAGAAGGGAAGGACGCGCGCGATTTCCGCCGAGCGCGAAGTTTACTACCCGAGCGAAGCGACGGAAGAAATCACACAAGGTGAAAATCCGCGCCCTCCTCCCGTGTAGCATACGATACTTTTTTCCAACTTCGTTAAAATAACCGCATTTCTTGCCTCGAACATTTCTTCCCCAACGGCCAATACGCATACTCAGCCAAAGTCGGGACATTTTTTTTTTTAATTGGACAAGAAATCAATTATGTTTCGCTCAGTGATACATTGCGATGCGATCTGCGGTTGATCTAGAAATTTAGTGTCTGGACGCTAGCAAATGTTGTTAAACGCAGGTCCAATAACGTGGAAACTTTGTAACCTCGAACAGTAGCCATCAGCACCTCTAAATGTTCTCCCAGTGTCTGCGGCAAACAGAAAAAGCACACACGGCAAGAATACTCACGTTATGTTCGTAAATTGTATTTATGAAATAGTGGAGCAAGAGACCAGCAGTGTGGAATTTCAGGTCCACTGCAGCCGGCGAGGCAGTAGGCGTTGCTTTTTTTGTAAAAAAAAAATGTATTACTTCGCGAGGGAAAAGGGGTTACATGTGCACATGCACGTTG
This sequence comes from Stenichneumon culpator, assembly GCA_964017025.1. NCBI lineage: Eukaryota > Metazoa > Arthropoda > Insecta > Hymenoptera > Ichneumonidae > Stenichneumon > Stenichneumon culpator. Next base: position 8,242,333 of record OZ024779.1, on the reverse strand, counting down.
AGCTCATAAATCTTTACGAAGGCATTAAAAATAAAAAAAATAACTATGATACGACAATAAAACGAGCATGCTTTCAGCCCGTAAATCAGGTACTATCTTGGGCACACATCGTCATTGTCGTGTATAAAAAGCTAGCGCTATTTTTTTTCTTTTACTTCCTCTCGAGCTCCTGAGTCGCGAAAAAATGACACCTATCGATGGACGACATCGGCCTCTCGTTCCGTAGAGTCAATCGATCGGTTAATAAAGCTCAAATATCATATCCATGGTCTTATCGACAAAAAATTAAAGGCCAACAAAATATTGCTAAAGTAAATGTACACTTCGACGATTAATTTTAGTTTGAAGCTGACTAATCTTCGAAGGCCCTTCCGGCAGCTTTGTTTGCAACGATGAGAGTGACGATAGCCGAGTTTAATTAACCATCTAAAGCTGGCCGCGGGGCCTTTGCTTAATCTCGAAAAAAAATTATTTTGTCGACAAGTTTTCTCGACTCGTTCGAGTTGCCTCGCATATAAATCACACATAAACCCTCACACCACTACACGCCATTGTCTTCGCAGACGTAGCAGCGTCATTCACCCGAGCCCGCAAAGGTCAACCATCTCGCGGTAATGCGTAGGTACGACCCACGCCTTTACTCGCGCCTCGCGAAAGTTCTGTTTGTCGGTTCATTTAACGTTTTGAACGTGGCATAAACGAATTCCTCATGGTCTGGTGTTTCGTTTCATCGGATAAAACCGTTGTAAAATAAGGCAAAGAAACAACAAAATTTGGCTAGGGACGAGAGCGTAGGCGAAAATGGATCGTTAGACAGAGGGCCGATAGGGCAAGCAATTTCTTTGCGTAACGATTTATTGCATGTTTCTCGTGGCAGTATCGCCGGTGAGTCGACACTTTCGATAAAGTTTGTATTCATTGTGACAAGCATCGCCCAAACGTACCGGAAACTTCGTCGATGAAAGGCACCGCGTCCGCGAGACCTTGCTGTACGATGTTTCGCACTTATCGACGTACTCGGAGCTGCTTTTAGTACCCACTGAGAGAGCAAGAGGCAGCGGGCATCATCGATTTCTGGTAATTTCTGTCGTGTTCATGTTTCGCCACAAGCATCCAACACTTTCGCCGATAACTCTCACGCTCACGCTCTCTCTCTCTCTCTCCACCCTTGCAAGCTTTGCGGCGAGAGTTTTCCCAGGGATTCTCTCTTCTCCCCGCGCTTGCCTGCCGGCATTGCGGCCGACCGTTTGCTTTCAACCCTCGTCATCGGCGATCGCCACCGCGGCCTCGATCCTGCGACGCAGCAGACGAGGTCGAACTCTCCGAGACGATTCCGACCGTAAATGATGTTGATTTTCGGATCAATCGCTTCCCCCAAAGGAAAACTGTTTATACTTTGCTTAACTCAAGCGAAAAACCGAAGAAAAAAAATATTGAACCGAACAAAAATTGCGATTCTTCAGAAATATTTTTGTGAGAAAAACATTAAACTGAAAGATGAAATACTATCAATTTTGTAGCCACGTGTTGTGGATGTGCCCACCCAACTTCAATGATTTCTCATCTAGGTCGCGCTGGAGCACTTCCGCAAACTCAGATAAAGTGGTTACGCGAAGAAGGCGTTTAAAGCATAACTGAAGTTTACTCGTTCGTAAAATGAAAAGTTTCATATTTACGACTAATCTGCTATGACGGGATTGACCTTCCCCTTCGAAGAATTCCGATACTGAAAAATAAAAATAAAATGGTTTTTCTTTGCCCAATAAAGTAGAAACCTCCCTTAAAGTGCCCTAATTTTTGTTTTCATTCCTGGGAAGTGTATTGACTCTTAACATAAAATAGAACCAAGGTCGGGGAAAATACAAAAAATGATAGCGCTTTGGATGCAAGAATAGAACATAAAACTTTACAAAATTAGTCGATCAAAAATTCAAAAGCAATTTTGTAGTATGGAGAGTACGGTTGTAAGCGACGCGACTACAGGAGAGGAAAAGTATCGACAACGATGCCATTATAAAATCAGCTTCCGGTCACGTGCGCGCAGAGAGCCTCTTCTTCTTGAGTCTGTCCCTGACCTTTCGTGATCATTGTATTATTCGCAAACGCGAATCGTGCTCCGAGGCCCTTAGACGAGTCAATAAAGAATCGAGAGGTGAACCAACCGGAGATTCAACGATCCCCCGGGGAATAGGCGGAAAAACGGAGAGGATATATTCTTTTTCGTCACGAGACTGCCGAGCTCTCTCCATCGGGATGGATTTATCGAGTGTCTCAGCGCCAACGCACTCACTACTTCTTTGTCAAATAGACTAGACGGTGCGAAGCTCACTCACCTCGTTCTCTCGGGATATTCAAAGCAGTTATAAATATACAAGGGGAAGAAAACCTTCTGACGTGTCTCGCCTCTTCTGCAAGGTTCGCGAAGTGAAGAAAAAAGAAAAAACTTACGATGTTTTTCCGAGGGTCAGAGTTCGAGCTTTTGCTCTCTCTCGCTCGTGGGCTTTCCGGTCCCTTTTCGTTCCTCGTCCCTCCGACGAGCGAGTGCAATCCTCCCTCGCCGGAGTCGTGTCTACTTCCCGCTCGGGCGCCAGACTACGGTCGAAGAACTTCATTTTACGAAACACACCGTGTCGTTGGTACACTCGACGAGAACGAAGTATCTGCAAATAGCTCTTCTGCAGTCGACGATTTTTCGAGCTGTCGAGAAAGGAGGAAAAAGAAACGAGACCTCGTAATAAACATTTTTCATGACCTCGCTCCTGCACAACTTCGGAGCTTTACAACTGCACCGAAGTAACCCGACACCACGTCGGATTTTTGGTGAACTTATCGTAGTTGAAAGTTTATTCTCTCAACAGTTCCTGCTCGAAAAATGTTCCTGTAGAACGCAACGAAAGAACCGTCGTGCCGGCTGCATGGAAAAAATTGGCGTTGGATAGGAAACATTTATTTTTACTCGTTTTTCGCCAATCAATGCCAACGAATTGGTTTCTTTTATTAATTAATTAATTTTCCTTATTGGTAATTCTTGCCACATGGATAATACCGAGCAAATTTGCGTGGAAGCTTATTGTCTAAGTTATCTCATAACTGCAGTATCTCCGTCGTGGAAATAACGCCCGGTGGGTCGAAAAGTTTCGTCTCAATTAAAAGTTGATATTGTTATAGTATTATTTCGCTGCACATTGTGAACTTGAAAGTTCCGCTAGGCGGAGTGGGAAGGTGCAGGAGTGTACAGGTGGTAACCGAGATAGATATATATATATAGATATATGCACACATCCGGCAGTGTCGCTGCAGCCCCGGAAAATGTCTGGCTTTCCGTGTGGCGAGACGGTCTGGAAATACAGAAAACGTTACGCTCGAGCAGTGTTATTTCTCGTTTCACGGAGTTAGTTTCAGTCCGTAAGACCTTCGGAACTCTCGTATGATACGAACACGAACGTACGTACGTGCTGGCGCTGCATGAACACTGATGAACTTATTCCCGGTACGTCGTGTGACTCTGCGAAGCTGGGAAATTCTCATTGTGGAATTCCACGTATTTACCCGAATGCAACGAATCGGTAACTTGATCCGATGACTTCACGGCCAAAGGCGGTCGGAACTGTAGGTAAAGCTCGAGCTTTTAACCCCCAGGGTACGGATTGTCGTTAGTGAACACACGCGGGGTTTGGCGGGATTCTGATAAAAGCGCAGTGATACGAGCTGTCGCTGATTATGTGCTGTACATGGAAGCTCATGAATCTCCTAAATTTCGCGCAGTTGACTGAAGCTTGCGGTGCTTATTGGGGCGGATCGCATGCGATGCCAAGCGACGATGATCATGAAGAATCGAAGATCGATCGATTGGTAATTCACCCGATGGTTAATCGGTAATACGAAACAGATGGAATGGTTGTTTATTAAAATAAAATAAAATTGCAAACATTTGGAAAATATCGTCTGCATAGTTTTCCCAAAATTTTATTTATGAAAAAGATTTTTCTTTTAGTTATTTATTAATTAAGAAAGCTCTTTTATAAAAAGGTACAATACAGCCCGCTTGATTTAACAAAATATAATGCGTAAAGTACATTTATGTTTATATTTACAATAAATGTAAATTTTACATTCATTTTTAGTGAATTACAAGAGTTACCCCTTGATGATTCTTGGTGACTTGAGCCTGGTACGCATCTTGTGCACTTGCGTAGTCAAAATGGCCTATTTCGATTATGTAATTGCGCGGTATATTCGACTAAATTTGTAAACAACTACCTTGTAGTCGGTGAGAATTCTCATAAATTTCGGATTAATTGGCGTTCCAAAATGGCTAGCGGAGCGTTCCTAAACTGCCCATCGGGGTAACCCTCGAACTGCTACTTATCGATTTGATTATATATTCTGGTAGTTGATCATCGGGCTGTTAACGGGGTTTAATTATGCGCGAGAGAAGCCCGAACAGGAAAGTCGATTTACCCAAGATTATCGATCCTTGTGCGTCCCCTTTTGCTCGAACGAACGAATTCAAGCGAAATAATTAATGTCAGGCATACCGGAAGCCTCTCGAGATTCTCATTCTTATTGCGACGATGTCCGACTCTACTCGGCAACTGGAATGAAAAAATTAAAGAAGGCTGTATTCCTTGTCGGATATAGAAGGAAGTATAGGAACAAGATTTTTTCCTCAGCTATGAGCAATATTGTCAGGATTATTTATTCAGAAGAAAAACAAATGAAATACAACGGGCTGAATGAGTAAAATACAAGTTTATGAAATTTATTTGTTGCAGCGGATATTTATGAGGAAATTGGCAATGAGTTGAAGCCTCTCGGACCTGGATTGGACACCGAATGCGTCGGAGGAGGCAGAATCAGTCACGATGAGGCTGGAAAAAAGATCAACGTCTACGGATACTCCCAGGTTAATCCCTTTTCTCAATTACAATTACATTTTTTTCGTGTCACAGAGGATTATATTAATCAGCATAAATGTAAAGAAAAATTCAAATTTATGGAAAAACCCCAATACATTTTTTGTTTTTTTTTTCCCATTCGTTGTTTCAGTTCTATGTCTTATAATTCTGGTCACAGCAGAACGTTGTATAAAAAAAATCGCGTCAGAAATAAAAGAAATATTAATTTGACCTTAAGATTATATAAAACACCAGGCTCCATACGTAACTCGGGCTCAGTTGGTAACAAAGTTTTGTTTTCGCGGTACCGCGGATTTACGGTGAAAAGAAAATTCTCATCGGAAATGGATATCTATTCAGCTGCCGGCGAGTCTTTTTTCCTTTGACAGCAAATACCAGAGCCTCTGTGGAAAAAGTCGATTTCAGTTTTTATTACAGCTAACGAGATATTTCGCGTGCTCTGGAATCAGTATCGAGCGCACGAGGTGCGCTGATGTTGCTGGTGGCTTCGAAAAAACGCCACCCAAAAGTCAGAATACATATCAGGTAACACCCGACCCGCCGCGTACCGAAACCGCTATGGATAAAGCCGTCCTTAACTTTTAATATAAACCTTGGTTTTACAGCGTATCATCCACGTTGCGCAACTTTAAAACTACTCAGCACCTGTTGTGCATATCTGATCGGAAGCTCGTTCGTGCTTTTAATACAGAAAATATCTCGTCTGGGGATGTTACATATAATAGCGAAGAAAGAAGTTGTGAGCTATAGGGTAAACATCGTAAACCTTGGCCTCGGTGGACTTGGCCGATGCTATCTGCGCAGGTGATGGCGCGAACTCGATATCTTTCTCGCACCTCATCCTCTCGTTCGCCACCACTATACATTTACACCCGAGCTCTGCTTTGTTGCTCTTACGTATACTCGTACCGTTTGTCGAGGATTTTCCAAACGTTTCGCCACACGAGCGAAGCTCTCGTTAAATCCCGGAGCTTTCATCGGCTCTCCCTTGATGCAAGGATCGTAAAAAGCCAGAGGCCGATACTAACCCAGATAAAAAAAAGTATCACTCGTGACGATTGTATTCGCGCCTGGGGAAATCGCGCACACGCGTGCTCGTCTAAATCTTTGATCGGCATTGTTACTACGGTGTGTACAGTGGTGTGTTAATAGAATTTGTATTCGCTCCGTTGCAAAGCCAGATTACACAGCAGCGGCCGAGAGAGCGACTCGTTTTTGTCGACGAAAGGGCCGAGAGGGCGACTCGTTTTTGTCGACGAAAAGGACGAGAGAAAACAATTTGCGCGGTTAAATGGATTCGCAACACAGATAAATGATAATTTAAATATAAGAGGATATTGAGAGACCTTTGGGGATATCGATGCATCTTTTTTTCACGTGTGTTTCCTATCGCACGAGCGTAAAAAAAACAAGGTTTTTTTTCAAGGCTCCAGGATGAGTTGCGACAGTAAACAATTTGAACGTCGCCTCGGGATTTTCCGGTTCCTTCATGTTTGGATAGCGATGGCTCAGAAACGTCCGCGAGTAACTCTATTGCGCTAACGAAATGTTTATTTTTCGCCCAAAAATAAATTATTTAATCGATTAAATTAGTAATATTTTTATCCTTAATCATTATTGTAAGCTGTTCGTCGGGATGTTTTATAACATCTGGACGTCAGGCCAGAAGTACCTGACTTTCTGTTAAGTAACCGTTTTTTTATGACACGTGACGTCATACGGGAAATACGTCGAAAACTGAGATTTCCGGACAGAACGTGACGTATTTCCAGTCTGATGTCATGTATCGTCGAAACATGAGGTTTCTAAACAGGAAGTGCGGTATTTCTGGTATGACGTCACTTCCAGTCGAAGACAGATTTTCAAATTGCCAGTCACGTATTTCCGGTACGACGTCACTTCCGGTCGAAAAATGAGATTTTAAAACCATAAGTGACGTATTTCTGATATGACGTCACTTCCGATCGAAAAATGTGATTTTTAAACCGGAAATACGTCACTTGGAAGTTGGGAAAAAATGAAACAACTTATCAAAATATATATAAGATAAGACATATACATGGTGTTTCTCCAACCTAGTAACTCTTGGGTGGAAATGAGTTTGGCATAAATTATATCCTACCATGCATATGCAATATTCGAAATTTTTGTGAAAAAAATGGCTCGCCAGCCTGTCTCCTACGGGTCGCCATTAGAGCCCGCCGTGCTCGTTGATGCGGTCTAAAATTTCACGATCCACCCAAAACGAAACATCAGTCATTCTTGTTCGGCGTCTATTTTTGACTCGGGATGCCTTCGTTTACATTTGAAAATTCCGTTATTTAACGTATGAAGCGTGTGCCAACTACCGTTAGTCTAACGTCAACTTTTTCACCACGAATCGTTCGGCAAACTGTAGGAAATCGTTTTATATGAGCAAGAATGTTCTTAACTTTTTTCGCACCGCTACAATCTAAAGCAATATACTTTCGGTGCAAGATAACTCGTGTTTCTGCACTGGCAAAACGTGCGATGTAAACCAGATCTTGGCTTACCCGCTAAACGACTTGGCATCGTCTCAACCGAATGCTGGCTCATAGCTCAGCGAGTGATGCATAAAAAAAGGCACACTATGCAAATTTGGATGATCATATTTTGTCTCACTATTCTGTTCGCAGGGCTTTGGACAGGCTGATCATCAGGTCTCCGTTGGACTGCTGAAGAAAAAGTATCCCGAGTACATCATCACGTCGTCCAATGAAGGATACTAAAAATGAGAGACACAAAAGATCGATATAAACAATCTGCTTCGTAAACAAAAAAAAAACTATTTTTATGCGAATTTATCCCGAATGATAAACCCCGTGCACGTAATATTTTATTCTACATAATTCAGTTTCTACGACGAAATTTTTTTGTGTCATAATAGAAATGGGAATGTTAAACATAAAAGCTCAAACATCAATGCTCGTTTTTCATTCGAATGTTTAACGCTGAATACAGCGGCACATACTCTTATCTCAATACGATAACGTGCCGTGAAAACGCAAGCGACGAGCGACTGCTGATAATGCAGTAAACTCCGTGCACATACAAAATCTGATGGTCTCTGCCTTACCCTCAGCTGTGACGGAATGATTCTCGTCGGTCACATGTCGACCGGGGTGAACAACTCTTCAGCTCCATTCAATTATCAACGATTATCTACGATATCTACCACTTTCGCATCTCACGGCTCTGAGAATACCTTTTTTACCTACCGTTAGCAAATTTACTATCTGGCAATGACGCACAGCGATTATTCCTCCCCGTACATACCTTTTACCCTATAGACTGTATCCTGAATGTAGCAAGCTATATGAATGTAGGCAGATGAATTCCAGAACTCAGCGAAGCTTCCTCGTCAGCTCGCGCGCAACAATAGCCCCTAGCAAATGTTTTCGTCACCCAGCGACGGACAGTCTGTTTAGTCCTCAGTTTAGAAAAGTCACGCGCCCGATTAAGGGACAAGAAAAAAAAATTTCAAGTAACTCACCAGTAAATCAAATCAATCATCATGTTTACCCGGGCCGCAAAATCTGTCGTGAAAAATCTCGGTCAGCGAAAGTACTACGGTGGCGAGGACAATCTCAAGGTATGTTTTATTCCTATGAATCTGTTAGTGGCTGGCAGCGATGTCAAATTCACAGATCGTTAATTACCGTCGAATATATCCATATCTTCAGGTGACGGTAATCGGAGCTGCAGGGGAGGTAGGCCAGACGTTGTCGCATTTCGTGAAAAATGCCACCAAGCTCGAAAGTCCGGTTATTCGCGATTGCAAGCCGAGCTCTCGTCTTCTGTTAACCGCGGAGCAATCACGATCTTCCGGTACATCGAAAACTCTCAAAGTTCAAGATCCAAGAACCGAAAGTTTTCCCCAAAAATCTCAACGACACAACAGTTCTTTCGTCTCTTGCTTCGCGAATCGTGAATTGGATCTGGAGAGGGTGCGCAGTTCTTTTACAGTCGGAGATCATTCAGCGAAGCTCTCCATGAAATTACAAAGTTGTCAATCAAATTGATTAATCTTGTTTAGCAGACGGTCACCGAGCTGAGGGAAAAAGAGATCAAACTCTGGCCCGGATATGGCATTAAGAAACAAACGGAAACTTCGGGCGAACGACCAGTGACGAGTTTTCCTCTCTCCAAAGTAAGTTAATTGATTATTCCTAACAACGGGCAAAGTGTTGCAATTAGGGATGTCGTCTTCCACGAGGACCCTTTTACTTTTCAATTTGTGAGAGAGGGAGAGTGAGATAGAGCTTAATGGATGTTTCGCTGGGCGTTCGAATCACCTGCTTACAGACAAAAACGACCGGGCTAATTGGCGTTCTCGGTCGAGTACCGGCGACTTCGGTGGACTCGGCAGCATCGCAGAGTCGACAGGTGGGACACACTTCATCCTACACGCCAATTACCACGCAGGTACTACTTTCTCTAGACGATCTTTCATTGCAATCACAAATAAGTTAGCGTGGCTCGATTAATTCCGCGTTGAACTAACCGCGAAGTCATTGGCGCCATTTGGCTGTTTAACTCCGAAAAAATAAAAACGGAATTAGCCTCGAAATAAAGGGAAACCTGGTGGAGTGGTACTAAGAGTGTGAACCCTGTCCGCAGGGATGGCCAGTGTGCAAGCGAAAGCATATCTTGCAGGAAGCTTTTGGGAGATCCGCCCAATTGAGATGGTCTTGCGGACGATCGGTCATCTTCTTCAGGGGTACAACAGGCTCGATTCTTAGTACCACTCCGCCAGTGCGTCAAGTCCTGAACCAACGTCCGAAATCGCGGGACGAAGCGATCGTCGATTCTTCACGCGAGCGTCGAATCATCGATGGATGGACAAACAAGAAACCGGAAGCTTCCTCCACTTACGCAATTTGCGGTATAGCGCGGATGCTGCGCGATCCGTTTCTGAATAGTTTCGGATTTTATCGCGGGTCGATGAACGATAGTTTCGTCTTTACCCTTGTGAAAAATGAGGAACCAAAGTGGCCGACTGAACGCTCAAGGACAACTACTACACAGAAGAGAGAATATAGTTGCGACGTTTTACAAGACCCGTCGACGTGCAGATTGAAGTCGATTTTGGAACCGCTCAGAACCACCAGGCATCTTCCCATCCCCTATGAATATTCTTTCCAGAGAACCTTCAAGTCTTTGGCGATCGGGATGATGAGCATCTGCGGGGAATGTGTCGGAAAAGTTTACCGCACGGCGCATTGGATCATCAAAAAAAGAATTTCTTTCGACAAGCCTCAGCCAATTGACCTTCTGAGATTGTGGAAGAGGGTCGATAATTTTGTAGTTTCTTCCTTGAGATCCTACGAAGAGCTGGCCATTAAAAAAGATCGAGACAATTGGTTGGCGAAACTTACCTTCTGGCGGAATGCCAAGACAACCGATGGAAAAATCGCGTATCTCGATAAAATGCTAGTCGCGTCGTTGCGTAAAATTCGTTTGTTAAAAAATAAGATCGAGACGATCGAACGTTTGATGGAGCGTGAACTGCAAACGCGTTAACATAATTCGATGCGGTACTTTACGTAAAAAAAAAAAAAAGAAAAATAATAGTACTTTCAGCCTGTCGTCTGTCCTCAGGCGTATGACGCGTGTCCCGTCGTGTGCAGTGACTGCAGAACCGAGGATCCCTGCGACGAGGACAATCCTTGCAATAAGAAGGAGAGAAAGAGAGAAAAACCCGTGGAACGACGAGAGAATCCTTGCCGGAAGGGGAAGAAGGATACGTGCAAAGAAAAAAAGGACGATTGTCCGCCTGTGAGCAGAGCACCGGAATGCCCGGGCAAATAGCTTATCGAGCTGTCTGAGCCTGTCCCAACCCCCAGGCTGATTTCGACGATACGAATTTTTTTCCTCACGAAAATTCTTCAAGCCTCGAGACTCTTCAAGTACAAAAGCTTCGTTCGGCGGCCGACAAGATGAGCTCTCAAGCTAAAACAGTGGTCTGTAGGAGACCCGAAGTTCAGTCACTAAAAACTGATTGTTCGATCCGATGTACATTGTCCTCGCGCTGATCGCGACGAATCTAGCGGCCACATCGTACTTAATAGTATAAACATACTCGTACCTACTGATAGTCGTGTTGTTGTCTATGTTAATAAAAACATTTGTTCGTCGATATCGCATACTTAAAGTTATATGAATTTTTCGATAATCGTTCTTGTCTGTTTTGATAAAACAAGGTGGAAAGGTTTTTGAAAAAAACCCTTCGAATATCTATTCGTTTATTGATTACAGTCGGACAACGTAGGCCTGAGGATATCACGCTATTGGAAGCCTAGAATCACGAGCGAAGTAAGTTAAAGGCATAGAATTTGATTCATCTCATCGTCGTAATAATCGATGATTGATAAAAAAAAAAGAAAAAAATCGTTGCCATTGCTCCACCTCCCTTGCGCGATAGTTTCCTCGATAAATCTTACCTGTCTGTCAGTACGCATTGTACAGAAGGGTATTTTCTTCTTCAATCGGTGCCCCCATCTACCCGCAGGAGATTCAAAGACTGAGAAGATTGTCGTTGCTTCTCTCGGCTGATCCACCCCACCGAAGCCAGAACGACGATTATTTTCCCCAGGGTGACGAGTACGAGGACGAAACTGGCACGGATGATTATGGCCACTTTCCCGAGTCGAAGAAATCGCAAAAACCACGCGGTCGAAAGAGCCCAACGACTTCCACAACATCAGACGAGGATCACGACAATTTCGCTCCAACTTTACTCGCCTCGCCGAGATGCCCTTCGGCTCCGATCATTCGTACCTGCGAGGTCGAAAGTTCGACGGGCACGGTTTTGGCGAAGAATGTTTCGGACAAGGACACCCTGGAGAGCTTGCAAGCTCTCGTGGAAAAGGTCGCCGAGTTTAAACGTCGAATATTTCGTTCTGGAGTGCCTGATTGCAAAACAGAAGCGAAGACGGAAACGAAAGTTGGCAATAAGACCGGAAGTGCCGAACAGTCGGGAAATTCGAAGGAAGACCAAATGATCTCGAACGTGTGAATCGCGATGTCGTATTTGTCGTATCAAACTCTGTGTTAATCGTAATTCTCCTTAACGAGTCGGCGACGAAGGGAGGTGGATTGAAAGGTGAAAGATTCATGGTCCGAGACTGAATTATTCTTTAATGTCGTGTGCACCACAGGCGACGACGATAGCCGAAATAATCTGGTTAGGTGACTCGGACTGCGGCGAAGGTCCACCCGATCGTCCTAAGAAAGGTCCGTGCCATCCGCCTGACGGACCGTGCGTGCCGATGAAAAAACCTGGCTACCCGGCAAGACCGAGATCAGCGAGGAAAGACTTTTGCGTGAAGTGCCCGCCGAAGAGACCCTGCAACTTGAACAAATGCCCGCCTGATTCAGAGGGTACGTGCGGAAAAGCGGACCTCCAGAGGCGAGATCTATTGAAATTAATCTCTGAATCGCAGGCGACCTTTAGCATTATGAGTTCCAACCTTTCGAGATCATCGATAAGATACCTCGTTGAATCCACCCGGAACGTCCATTCTCTCCGCATCAACGATCACGCGAGCTGTCTTAGAGGACTACAGCGAAGATGTTTCTCCGATTGTTCCGGAAAACCACCTGAAAAACCACCGCCATGCTCGAAAACTCCACCGGCAGAACCGGAGTGCAAACCTCCAAAGAAACCATCCAAGAGTCCTCAGGACTGCAAAGAACCGGAAGCGGAATCAAAGTGCGAAAAGAAATGTACGGACTTGCCAAAGTCTTCTGAGCCACCTTCGCCTCCGATCGTTCTCAAATGCAAAGAAACTGAGCGGAAACCAAAAGTTTTGTATCGCAAGTGTCCTCCGCTTCCGAAGCTTCCGAAATTGCCGAAATGCCCCAAGCCGCCGGAGCCAAAGACCCAAGAGCCCTGCGCGAAGATCAGCGCGCCCAAATGTCCGCCTCCACCGACACTCCCAAAGTGTCCGGAATGTCCCAAAATCTCAGCCAAAGAAACGGACCAATCGGAAACCAAGAAATCTACGGTAAAATGCTTTTCGCAAGCTGCGAAGTCTGAGGAGAAGACTTCTTCGAGTCCCGACTGTCCTAAAGACGATTCTCATAGTGGAGGAACAAAGGCAAAGGGTGATCACGAAAAAAAGAAGAAGTCTCTGTGGGAGAAGATAAGCGACTGCAAAAAACGTAAAATGTCGACGTACCTTCCATCTTCGAAGATTTTGACAAACGTCCACACTTCCCGGATAGAAAATCAGAAAAGAAGTTTGGGGACTTCGGATGTTCTTTTGTCGTCATTCTCATCCAACACCGGCGGGCCTCCGTCCTTGCCACCTTGGAAAAGAGGTAAATGCAAAACCATCGAAGAGGTTTGCGGCGAAGAAATGGATCCGAAGTTGAAAGCGTTGGAATGCGAGCCTACGCACTGTCCGAAACATCCGCATGCAGCGTGCTATCCGGAAAAGCCTCGGTGCGCCGAAGTCAGAAAGCCGGCACATAGAAAGCGGGATCACGACGGGATGTTTGCTGGAGGAAAGAGGAGGGTTGACGCTTGCGGCAAAAAAATTGACGATTGCAGTCCATCGAGCGTTCCGAAGGCAGCGATCGAAAAAATTGATTACTCGAAGGTCGCGTGTGAACCACCGAAATTAACGAAATCGGGACCTTGTCCGGAGCCGCCGCAGCGTTTTGACAAAACAAGAGAACACTGTGATAGCCACGAAACAATCGTGAAAACAGTTCCAGCACCGTTACCAAAACCACCCTCAGCTCCTGCAGTTCTTTGCCTGTGTCCACCACCGCCGAAAATGCATCCAGGATCTTGTCCCTGTTACGCCGAAGCCGAGGACTCGGAGCTCAAACCGTCGACGGAGCCGTGTCCATCCAAGTCGAAGCATCCTTGTCCCGAAGTTCGAACTTATTACTGTCCACCGGCGAAACCTACTTGCGACGCGAAGAAGGAACGCGACGATAAGAAAAAAACCAACTAAGCCGTGAGAACTCAATGATTATCGGAAAATATTGGAACTGGAACGTGAAAAAAAATTACATTTTGACTAATCAAATAATTTGTTTACTGAAAGCTTGTTTCGTAACCATTCAAAAATTGCTGTCTAAAATGCAAAATAAATCTGTCAACAGCTATCAAACAACGTGTTTTCGTAATGCTTCTGCTCTCATCAATATTCCCATAAATTCCAGGCCAGACGATTACATGAATGTAAAAAAAAATGTCCACGGTATTACTCACAGTACAGTTTTATAATGGTGAGCAGGCGGACAGGACATCGGTGTATGGTATCAGGAGCATTGAAAGCGATTTTACGAGGGCAGCTTTTCGGCGTGTACGAGAGCATTGGTAGAACGTGTCACGGGGCAGTCTGGACAGGAAGTCGAGGGCGGCGGTGAACGGCGATGCGTAGTTGCGAATAGGAAATCGATCTCTACGACCGGAGATCGGTCCCATCATTCGATTCGATTTCCCATCGCATCGATCGGATTCCCTCATGGCTGTGTACCGTACCGCTGTAATTACACGACACGCGAAGTCCCCTCAGTTTCGATATACTGCCCGGTGCTTGTATTGGTACCGATGTGTGTGTGTGTATATATATATATATATATATATATATATATATATATATATATATATATATATATATATATATAGTTATACAGAAAGCATCGCGTACAGATACGTCGACGGCGGCGGGGTTTGCGGGTGCTCATGAAATTGGCATCGAGAGCGCTTCGTTACAATAATACAGACATTTATATACGGCACGGAATTCAGGGGTTGGACGACAGAGAGTGGAGCAGAGCGTCCCCCGACCGAGGCTAACGGGACGCGAAGAAAGGCTGTTATTATTTTATTATTGCGCCAACGCGAGCAGCCCTCTTCTATTCGTTCTATACGTATTAGGCGCAATTGACGCACCACTTTGCTTTCAGAATTGTTTATCTCGTTTTTCTCGAGTCGCACAGACGATTGGTATAGATAAACTCACGGAGTCATGCGTCTTAAGGGAGAAAATCTCAATTAAAAAAAAAAATTTTAATGTTTTTTCCTAACACATGCACGTAAAATCTCGGTTTCCGTTCCTGTGAAGTGTGCGCAGAAAGGCACTTTGTCGTATCGCGTGCGGGAAAAATACTGCGCATGCGTACAAACGCAATATGTTATGTTCTCCCGCTCTAGTGTGGAAAAGTGCCTTTCTACGCACACTTCCTATAAACGGAAAGCTCGATTTTCGTGAATTTCTTAGGAAAAATTATGTGGATGGCATGGCCGTAGAAAAGGGAGTTCTGACTGGTGTGAATGCCTCTCTCGCCTTCGGCTCGTGCGGCATTTTCATACTCGTCAAGAACTCCCTTTCTACGCCCTTGCCATACAAATAACTATTCTTTATGGGTTAAAAAATTGGATAAAAAACCTCTTGGTACTGATTGTTCGTAACGATGTTGTCATGATGTAGAAAATGGCCAGGTAAGAATGTCAAAAAATCTGTAACGATCGAGAGTATCAAAGGACTGCACCGTTCTATAAAACCAATACATCGCCACATCGTAAAAAAATGTATCGCGAATTTGTTTTTAGCCATTTTTATTACCGCACGGGATTTGAATTTTGTATTATCAACTTCGTATTAACGTATATACTGCATAGGAATATATTTACTTACACTGTAACCCTATTGAATTGAATGTTTCATTGTGCCGCCGTGACGGTTGTTATTCCATTGATTATTGTCATGGTTGCAAGTAAGATGGTATTAGTGAAATATATATGTTGACGATTGCCCACGTGAATAACCGCGTAATTTCTCCATTCCGACAGTCGTTGTCGAGACTTCGGCGAGTAGCATAAGTGATGCTTCGATTTGATAGGAACTGAATGAGCGAGCGAGGAATTCGAAAAGAGACGTAGCTATAACCGGGGCATTTCATATAACTTTTCTAATTCGTCAATGCACTCATATTTTTTTGTATTACATTCGATTGGCGTTTGATATTTTTAACGTTTTTTGCATTTTGATATCATGTCGGGTCCTTGAAAAATCTGAAAAAAATTCCCAAAAATCTCTGTCAGATGTCAAATGAAAAACGATCGAATCTAAGAGTTCTAGGGCCAGACCCAAATCGTTTTAGAATGGAATATCCCATAGTTACGTCATTTCCGGTTTAAAAATCTAATCTTTTAATTGAAAGTGACGTCATATTGGAAATACGTCACTTCCGATCGAAAAATGAGATTTTACAGCCGAAAGTGACGTATTTTGGGTATGAGATCACTTCCGGTTGAAAAATGAAATTTAAAAACTGGCGGTGACGTTTTTCCAGTATGTGCTAATCGGAGTGGGCTATATTCCCCACTTGAACCCTATATCACCACGCCTGTAATCTCGAAAAGAGTCTCGCGCGAGCTCGTCGCCCATCCGACTACACCCATTCGTCTCTCCGGCCACCTGCACGCTCGGGGGTCGGTCGACTCGATGGAAATGAGCGGGATGGATAAACTTTGAAGCGACTGTCCCAGGGGCTGATGCATAATTCAAGAATCGTCACCGGCGAGGATATTGCCAATTTGGCGTCGATGAAAATGCGATCGGATTTGTCGGCAGCGCGGCCGACTACACCGATCGCTTCTGATCCCATATATATATATATATATATATATATATATATATATATATATATATATAGCTGTATTATATGATTGGTGCCTATCGAAGACCTGGAAACTGCGATTCGCACGGAGTATATAACATCGACAGTGAATTTAACACCTTCGATCAGAGAGTGGCTGTGGGCAATCGCACCCTCTCGCCCCTCTTAGTCTCTCATCGCCCGGTCGATCGCGTACGCTACAGCGAGTTTCGTCAAGCACTTCTCCCATTCGCCTCAAACCCCACGAATCCGCATGGACCCCGAGAGCGAGAGAACAGAATCGGCGCAGAGCATTTTGCGACGCAAGCGCGTTATAACGTATCTTCAGGTTCTCCGTCGTTCGTGCGGTCCACCCACTGAAAAGAATTCGGAAGCTTCAGACACGAGCCCCCAGGATCTACTCTGCACGTTGTCATATTTCTCTGCCGCATTATAGCCGAAAGATAACGGCCTCTTCCGGCGTGCTGTCAAATTTGTTGAGAAGCGATAAAAAAAAATAATTCATGTGCATTTAAAAAAAATGGTTTCTTGGCAATTACCAACGTCCCGGTTATATTCAGGCCAAAACTGTTTCGGATTCGTATTCAGCACGTAAATAATGAATTGTCGTACATCATTCTGGGGCCGCGCTGCTCATGTGGCCAGTATTCTGAAATAAGTATATTCACCCATCGTCAGCTATATACAAAGTTCTTGAAAGCGCGCATCGCCCTAAGCACTTGTGATTTTGATTGATGAAAGATTATCGGATATTCTATATATAAAAGTTCACCGTTCTTCGGAAATAACGCCGAGCGGCGTAAATTTCCGTGGCGTACGAGGGGTGTGAGTATGTATTATGGATAGAAGTACCGATCATCCCGCCGCGAACGATTTTCCACGGACGAGCCGTGCTCTCGAACGAGCTCGATGTCATGAAATATTTATATAACGTTATAGTGGCGGCGAGAGCGCGACGTTCGAGCATCGTCACAGCCATACCGTACGCCCGCCGGTAGCCGGGAAATAGGATGGCTCCTGCTATGTCCAATGAAAAGAATAAATTCGGAATCGATTCAATTTGTCAACACGCCCGTAATTATGTTATTATGCTGCGAACGTTCGGGATTTTCGACGGAAAAGCGGGGAAGAAGAAAGAGGGCGACATCGAGATGTTGAAGTGGCGAGAGACGCCTCGGCCATCAATAATCCATAAAAACGTAGCCCGACAAAGGCCGCAAGCTCGACCACTATGCGTCCGTAGCGAAACGAACGTACAGTGTTGTATAGTAAAGCACGGTTTCTCGAGGACGCGAAAAGCCACCGAGCGGATTATGATTTCATGACGTCTCGTTGTGGCACGGAATCGAGCGGTGATTTGTGGTTCCCGGATTGATAGTGTTATAGCTCTTCGACTATGCTCCGCCGTAGCCGGGAGGTGACGTGTTTTCTGACTCCTGCGCAATTGGAAGAAATTACTTTTATCGGATTTATATCGTCGCGAGCTCCTATTATAGTATCGCTGATGGGAAATAATGTAGCGCAGCTGCGTCGTTTATTTTGTACCATTTGTTTCTTTCGGCCAAATGTATTTTTCAATCAATGTGCCAAGCCACCATAGTTCCCTGATATGAACTATTTTTTTGAACCTCATCGCGCAAAAAAAGATATTACAATTATTTCACGGCTATGACTTTGTAAAGAGTTTATTTTATCGATTAAAGAAATGGTCATTTTATTTTATTTTATTTATTTCCTATACGGGAAAGGCCCTTTATAACGAGAATTATTCGATCTAAGTGTGCACATGCGCGTATAATGTACCCATATAACCAAAGAAACGAAACAAAGAAGTCATCTACTATAAAATGGTTAATATATACGGTGCGGTTATTGGTACAGTCTCAGCCGCAAAAGCAATGCCGTACGAAATGCCTGTCGCGGAACTCCCAAAAACTGATCGCTGCTGGTAAATCTGTTGGCCAATGTAACAATTCTAACAATCAATAATCTAACAACTTATTCGCGGGCTGCGTTTGAGAACGAAATAACTCGGCATTTCTGACCAGTTTTCAATTTTTTATAACAATTATAGTTTGATAACTCATCTGCTCTTAAATACAAACAGAAATAGATAGTAAGATTCTAGCATCGTAATATTACTTATCTTCCAGGCCAGTTCCGATACCTGTGCCAATAAATTCATCGATAGATAGATTTCTCCCCGCAGCTCTTTGGAGACTTTTTGCAAGATACATTTCATTTGTCGGAGAGAGTCGGCTCAGAGAGATGAAGAACGCGAAAAGACGTCAAGCTTCCGGGTGGGATCCGAGAGGAAAAGATTGGAAGATCCCGGAGATAAAAAGAGGCAGCCTTTTTCGCATTTGCAAATTTATTCCTCCTTGAAGATCTGTGACTTGGCGACGTCTTTTGCACCCCCAAACCCCTCCGCCCCCACCCCGGCTAGGGTGTATAAGCCAGCGGCACAAGGAGGCGGTTTGTAACTCCGCCTGCGGTTGGCTCCACGACTCCCCGAGATTTATTGCACACCGGATGCGCAAATACGGTAAAACTTCCCGGCTTCCGGTCTGGCAAAAACTTTTCTCGGTCATTCAACGCCCAAGCTTCGTTTTTTTCGTTCTTTCGCCCTATGCGTGTACCATTGCCGCATCACTTGCTCCGTTGAGACTCGCCGTTCGGATTCTCACATTTTGAGGGCGCGAAAACTATAATTTACCCCTCGAGAGATTTTCGACAAATCCGAACCGGCCCTTCTCAATGAATCGGACGGTTAAAATTAACGAATATTTTGGAACAGGTCTGAGGATGAGAACTTTGGCGGACGTTCGGATGCGAATCAATTGGGAAGCAAAGTTTCCGCCTACTCGGTAGCTTTCGTCTCTATCCAACTATCTCCAGCAGTTTGTTTGGTACATAGTGTATATACCAGCACCGGCGTACATAGCTCGAAAGAAGGGATATAATTCTGACAGCAGGAGGGGGGGGGGGGGGGGCGAAAGTGGGTGGACGGTTCTTGAGCGTCTGGGCTTCGCTACTCGGCTTCTCGGCTGCTGGGTAAATTAGATTTCAGACTTCCGGAACGCTACAAGAACCCTAAAAGAGGGGGTAAGCGTGGACAAACGTCCCGTTCCCTCTTGCTCGTCTGAGACTCCAGGGGCTGCTGCTGCTGCTCTCGCTGCTTTTCCTATAATGCTGCACGGACTTTCTTATCTTCCCTTCAGTGGCTCGTGAACCGAATCGGTCGGCGAAAGACGGCGGCTTGCTTATTTAGTGGTTTTCTCCTTCTGCCGGAAACACCAATACTACAAACACTTCCAGAGCATGAATGTACCAAGGACCCCGAAAGTTTTAGACCTCGAAAGAGTTTCGCCGAATCGATAAACGCCGGAGCTTTTATCGTCGAGAAAATTACTAAGCCCGGAGCGTTAACATCGACGCAAATTACAACAATCGTCGTTAATAATAGGACATTTGGTTTCTGCGATAAAAAGAAATTATCCACATTTGCTTCCACGTTTACTGACGTCATTCGCATAGTTTTAGGAGAAAGTTCCGGTAATCAATGTTGGCTTCCTCGTAGACAAAGCGATTTGGCTTTTTAGCAAAGCTGTGTCTTTGCTAAAAAAAAAGTTCTTAAGTCGAGATTTTTTCAACATCATTCATCGGAATCAATGATTAAAAATTTCAAAAATCTCTCCGAGCAATTATAAAGACAATCGCGCACAACGGCTACTCCGATTCGAGTTTCACGCTGCACGGGGTTGCAGCCAGCATTCAGAGAAAAGAATATGCAGCGCTCGTCTCGAGAGTGCTCTCGACGTTCTGTGCATTTTATTTTCGCTTTCCACCCACGTACCGCGTAATCGGGAGAGCCGTTACAGGAATCGCTTTCGAAGCTCTCACGAGGCGAATGCAAACTAGCCCTACGCCCGATTTAACGGTCGGATATAGTATATCAAAAGCACATCGTGGCTCCTCGCCGAGCCCTTTCGTACCCAATCTAAAACAATTGCCAAGCGGTTTTGTAAATGTATTAAACTTAGATGTAAATTTATCGTTGTGCTCTTTCCCCCTCTCGAATTCTGAAGCTCCACTCGAGTACGGCAACTCGACTTCTCGGCATCGCAGACTGCACTCTCACACTCGATGCATTAACCGTGCCGTGAGAGAGTCTCGAATGCGAACGCGTCGAGACTCTTCAGGGTTAAAGCTCGAGTGCGCGTACCCTCCCCCCTCTGCGCGGGACCCACGAAGTATGTTCATTTCGCAGTCGGCCGAGAATCACATCGATACAAAGGGCTCAACAGGGCGAAACAGCGTGTAGCTGAAACAGTAATCCCCTAATATTTCATTATTTGTACTCGCACTATTTTTTGTACTCTGCGCATAATGTAACTTTTCGCATAGATACGATATTATTCATTACCATGTAACTTATATAACATCTTTTCAATCAATTAACCTTCAATCGATACCCTGTTGTTACCTTTTAGCAGTAAAAAAAAAAATAAAAACAATAAACATAAAATATTTGTTCTCATTTTAAAAAGACACTAAAAAAAAAAAAAATACCATAACAGCTTCCAGTTATCGTGGAAACGCTTGGCTATAGTACATCGTAATACGGTATTTTTCAGTTGAGCGCGTCCGTATTCGCGCGAGCACATAAAAGTGTCATTACGCGTTTTGCGACAGTTCATTGGTCCGAGGGGGAAGTGCGTTGATAACTCTTTGATATTTAACCCCGCAATTACTGGGACGAGTGGCTATTGCGGCATACATTTATTTACTCTATGCACTCTATATTATACTCTATATACTCTATGTACTGGGTGCGGTTGATGCGGGCGTGTACGCGTGGGTGCACGCGTGTGGACGCGAGCGGAGGACGCACACGTTCATCGAACTCTGCTCACATCGATGTAGCTTTTCGAGGCAACGTAGTGGGTAACAGCCACAGAGAGCCAACACAGAGACCGTTCTCCGAGGGCTCGAGAGCTCTCGCTATCCGTAGGGGTTTCCGCGGTCTGTGATTTTCTGATTAGCAGTGGGTCGACTGGCTGCGGTTAACCGTTGTTAGGTTGCGCCCGATTGGTATGCATGGGCTGGGATTCGTGCCCAGAGACCAGAGGCACGGGAGTCGCTCACCTCCGACATCACTAACACCCAGCCTCGCTGATGCCTCCATCGAGGAATCCAAGCTCTATTCAGCTCGCTCGAGGAGATTCGCGGAGGGATGATGGAGCTCCTGGCAAGTGCGTACGCGTACGTAGGTGTATGGAGATAATCGCGAGAGTAATTCACAGTTGAAACGCATTTCTGCGCCTCGGTTGAATGAAGAAAACATCTTTGATAATCTCAAGGTTGAATGGGATTTTTTTTATTATTAATATTAAACCCACTTATAGTGGGCTTCAGAGAGCCACTGTCAGATCCTAATCTTAGGGAGATCCAAAGACTCGGCAATACAATTCAGAATATCTGACTCGATGTTCTACGGACTATTTTGCTTGATACCTTGTTGAGGAAGATTTTCACCGTAACGCTTATTGAGGACCCTTTTCATTAAGAACTCTTCCCAAAGATGTTTTTGCATAAAGAATAATAATTTTCATTTCATACTCGGTATTTCAGTAATTTTTTTTACCGACAAGCCATCGAATTAATAAATCAGGGGCTCGAATGGGTACTTGCGGAGTACAGAAACGATGTCCATTTTTCAATGGTTGACTTTAGTTTGACACGAAGCACTCAACGACCCTTCGTCTACGTAACCCCGCGCGTGGTCGCAGTAATACGACGATGGTGGGGGAGCGATCGGGAGGGGGACATGTATATATGTATACGCTACCGAGCATAGTATACATACGGAAGCCTAGGGGCTTTGCCGGATAGGAGTTGGGGTTTGCGTAATGACCCTAGCACCGCACAGATCGTCAGCACTCGCTCGCATGAATATAGGGAAGGTTGAAGAGAGACGGCGGAATCGACGATGGCGGGGGTTACAATTTCCCATGGATAATGGCACTTTGATTACCCCGTGACGCCGTGGCTCCCTGTCAAGTGGGCCACGCTAAACCGTGGTACACGTGAAAAATACAGCCCAAGGGGTGGTACACCCTACCCGACGAAACACGTGTCCAAATACATAAAACGCAGAAGTATTAAATTTACGCTGGTTTGGGCATAACTCTCGCTAACTAAATCGCTTATATAGCTTCTGGTTACGTACATCCACGGGGTTGTACACCCGTTACATACGAAAGTACGAGGGCCAAGGGTGGAAGCCCGAACCCGTGGGTCCGTGTGCTTCAACGCTTAAATACACTATCGAAGGCGACTTTTCGATTGTCCCGACCGGGAGGGCATTAGGTATGCGCAGTACTTGACATCGATTTTTCATGACACTCGAACGCAAGCAACTGGTATAGAGTTGCCAACCGATTTAGTCGCATTCTCGAGTACCACTGGCGGGGCCCTACTGTACCTTTTTGTTGCCGCTCGGAATACTGGAATAAAGGACCTGCGAACCAATCTCGCCGATTTCTGCGGCTCGAGATGCTGACGGACTTTTATGACTGGGAATATGTCCATTGTGAGGGATTTTTTTAACCGATCAGCGCCTGGAATCGAGGGCCTGCGAAAACTATGCGGTACGCAGGAGACCACACTGGTAGATTTGCTAGGTAGATTTGAGCTCAGACGTATCAAGGGCCCGAAGGTCATTTGAGAGATTTAACCCTTTGAAAGGCGGCAGACTATCTGTACTGGCCATTTGACGCAGTGCGCAAGTTCCTTATGGCTCAATTACACGTATAGGTATTTGTGACACATCCTCGAAAGTCCGATACGTATGCACGATTTTTCAACAAGTTTCTTTCGGTTAATTTTTGGTGCCAAAAAAATGCATATCGAGATCGAATTCTCCTCATAGCGGTTTCATCGGTAGAACGAATTTGCTGTTTCACGCGGTGAAACAGATAAATGCCGGAACGAACGGGGGTTAAAGATCTTGTGGTATGCCGCAGGAATTAGCTCACACCGTTGTGCGGACATTATAACGATCGTGTTTCCGCGTTCCAGCGAAACGTTGATCGCAATCGCGCCGCAGCGTTTGTAAATCTCCCCGAGCCCGTGGCCATTATATCCCTCGATCCGTAAATTTCGATTCGCAACGCCCCGTTGAAACACACGAACTCTTCGCACAGTGTACAAAAGACCAACTGTTTATCGTAGCGGTCGTTCGACTAACACGAATATTTTTTGTTCTTTTTAACGCTCGTCGAATTCCCGATACGCAAAAATCGTGCTCGGTTGTATCTGGCACACACAGTGTGTAGATCGTCTGTAATTCGACGAACTACTCCCGGACACGTGTCGTCACGTGCCAAAAAGTGTGATCAATCTCGATTGAGTGTCTCGACTTTCATAGGCTGCCAAATGAGCGACACTTCGAGTAACAACACTTGCGGTCTTTTGTGCCGCAGCGACGATAATTGACACTGAACTCTCTCGCTGGCCAGTCAAACTACACACGTACCAGATGTATGTGGAAACAAATTTTTAAAATTTTACAATACAATTTTTATAAACATGATACGACACACACTGTACTCGCGACGATGTATCGACAAATCTTCCACGAGTTAATTATAATTACATAAATGGTCGAAGCTAACGCGCCGGACCCACGAGAAATATTATCGTATATTTCTATCGGTGTAACAGTACCGGCATCATTCATGTGGAATCAAGATGCTGTGCGGCCACTGATGATGTCTTATTAGCGAGCGGATAGACGCTGGAGACTCCATCTCGCTCGGTCCCGAGATCTATAAGGTCCATGGGTGCTAACGACGATCAACGATCGAGGATCGATGAGTTGCCAGGATCGCACACTGTAATTATCCTTCACTTACCGATATAAAGACTGGTATTGCCTTTTTTTCTTCTTATACTTCTGTCGCCGTCCCATTATTGGATTATTAAGAAAAATGAGCTGACGCACAAATGGCCTGGTCGTTCGCGTCGATCTTCCTCAATTTTCTATCAATAATATCGTCGTTCATCTGTTGCTTTGCAACCTTCGTTAATCACCCTTGTAATTGACTCCATTCCTCGACTTCGTGCCATCGATTCTAACAATAAATATAGCACAACAAATGGAAAATTCTTGGAGAAATTTTAAGTGAAATTCTGAGGCATATATAAATAATTATTTTTATTTCTTTTACTATTTTGTGTCGTATAAAAAAAATGGTCTACCGCGGAATAACGCACAGTTGAAACTTTCGCATGGGGCTTGAACCTTTCCGGCTTATTCGCGGTGTATCTCGCGACAGTTCCAGAACAGTTGTATGGAATTGTGAGATTTGTGGGCCACAGGCTTTGGGAATTAACCGCGGATAGGAGGTTGGCGCCGTGTCGACGTATAAAACCAATACACTATATAGACATAGTGAGAGAGCAGAGAAGAGACGAACTTGCTTTGCTTGTCGCTGGCTATGTAGCGGCGGATAGAATTATATCGTTGAGCAACGTTGCTTCCCCATTGTTCCCTGGGCCCGGCGAATTCTCACATCGCAATAACGCGAGCTCGCGCCTCGTACCAAGTGCACCTTCGCACTCTCACCGTCAAACCTCGACGATCTCCCATTTGACGGGTATACCGAGCTATCGCGAGTTTTATGCCCTGCGAGTAGACAATCACCTGACACCTATCTCTGTATGCAACTGCGTAAACATTAAAGAATATTGCAGTGGCAGCTTCCTCGTACTCAAAATTGATAAATGAATGACCCTAGTAAAAGAAGAAATAAAAAAACTTAACGTCCAATGAGTTTTTTTAATGCTACAAAAATAATAATATTATATTCAATCCTATGATGCATGGAACATCTTATTCGAGAGAAAAGAGATTATACGTAGAAATTTATACTTGGAATACTATACCTACAGATAATACTTTGAATAATATTTTTTATAACTTACAACTACTTTAAAAAGACAATTTATTATTGTGCAGACGTACAAACACTCCAAGATTCTAAAATCTCAGTTTTTTATCAGGAGTGATATGATAGAAGAAAATATCAGTTCCGATTTGAAAATCTCAGTTTTTTGCCAGAAGTGATGTCAGATGAGAAAACGTCATTTCCGGTTTGAAAATCACAGTTTTTAACTGAAAGTGACGTCTCAGGAGAAAATAGTCGCTTTTACCACCGTCACTTTTTGTTGAAAACTGAACTTTTCAAGAGATGTTTTCCATTACGCCGTAACTTCCAGTAAAGAACTGAAATTTTCGAACTGGATGTGAGTTTTTACCCTATAACGCCACTTTCGGCGGCTTCGCAAAAAATACGAATTCGATGAACCGATCACCCCTCAAGGGATGTAGTTGCTTATTGAATGATAGATCTACAATGTTCAGGAAAAAAAGATTTAAAAAAATGAGTAAGTCTGATTCCAAAGTCCCTGCCCTAAGCAAGTGCTTCGTAGCGGTAATATTGTCTGAGAAGTATGAGTAAAATAAGAGAGCGTGCTTTCCACGACAGTAACGCCATTGTCGTTCGAAATTTGCGGGTGTTAACTGCTCATCGCGTTACGACCCGGTAACAAACACGTACGAAGAAATCCGTGAAGGTTTTATCCCGTCAGAAGGCTCGAAACCACGCGCTTTTAATAGTTTAAAACGTCCTAAAAATGAAGCTTTAAAGCCTCGTAGACGCCGCGGCGTGCTCCGAGTGTAGACAGAAAACGAAAAATCGTCTAGCTCGGTAATGGGTTGAGTTCGTGCGTCGTAAAAGCGCACAGCTTACCGCGGAACAAGGAGCACGAATAAGGGTGCTTCGCGATAAAGGATTAAATAATCAATGCCGCCCGTAGAAGTCAGAATAATAAAATAAAATAATAATAAAAATAAATCCTTTTATTGACGGTGATGGGGCTGTATTGACAAATTAATCATCGTTGGTTACCGAAAATAAAAAAAAGCTTCACGCGCGTTAGCGTGACTCCCTCGGATACACACGTCTACGACGGGGGTGTCTCCTCGTTGATGGACGCAGAGAGCGTCGACGTGCAGAGAGTTCTCCCCATCGATTTACGACCGGGAGCCATTGCCGAGTTCGCTGCCGAGCTCTGTTTGTCGTGGTTCCGGGGCTTTCGCTCGCTATTCTGTACATCTCTCTCGCTCTCCTTCGCTAAGACCCGATTCAGCGCTTTCCTTTGCACGACCAATTGTTACGGACAATGGGGGAGGGGACCAACGAATTTACTGCGTCATGCCGTCTTTAAACGCGACTCGCCATCGAACGCATCGATCCAGCTCTACGATATTCGCGGCAGGGACCATAGAATTTCTCATCAATGTTGCCCCGAGGATTGTCTTCTCTGAATCTCGGGTATTCCGTCCGAGGAAACTATATACACTCGGTGATGAATCAAAAAATAAATCCGAGTCACTGAATTCCAGGGCCGAATGGAAAGTCATAAGTTCCAAGGTAAGTACGATCTTGAGTCTGATACACTTCAAGTTTAATCTTGCAATTCTCCATTCGGCGCTCAGATCAATCTCGTACGAGTCAAGCTCCCCATGGAAGTAATTTCTTTTTTCTCGATCAGAAATCGGGATGATTCGTCCGAGGAAACTATATACACTCGGTGATGAATCAAAAAATAAATCCAAATCACTGAATTCCAGGGCCGAATGGAAAGTCATAAGTTCCAAGGTAAGTACGATCTTGAGTCTGATACACTTCAAGTTTAATCTTGCAATTCTCCATTCGGCGCTCAGATCAATCTCGTACGAGTCAAGCTCCCCATGGAAGTAATTTCTTTTTTCTCGATCAGAAATCGGGATGATTCTCGGCACCTGTTACGTTCATGCCCGCTCGATTCTTTCCGTACTTCCGTTCGGCGAAAGTTTCGACACAGAGAGCGAAAACCGCAGTTAAAAAGAAATCACGATCTCGGGGGCAAGCGCGCGCGCTCACAAGCATTCGTAAAAGATTTCTCCATGCAACCTTTATGGTAGGTACATGTATAATGCAGCGAGAAGGAAGCCAATCAGTCTACCGGGGTTGCATAGTATATGGCTTGTATAGCAGCCCGCCTATAAGCTTCTCGAGGAAGGAAGCAAGAGATCATCCTGTTTGGTGCGTATAAACGCGATGCTACATTGAAATCGCGTGCCGCGAATCTTCAAGGGCCCGGGCTCTGCCCCGAGGCCGATACACCGGGACAACAGTTGGGACCGGAATCGGGTCTGCGGTCTACCGGGCCCGGGCGTCATGTGTTTCGGAAGTTCGTCGACGGCCTCGATACCGCGGACTATTCCTCGAGAAAAAAATAAAAATAAAAGAGTGCAACGCTCGCAAATCGCGAACATATGTCTAATCGTTGCGACAACGCCAAGCGAATCCACTCGCGGTAGTTCGTCGACCACATAATCGGATGGAGGGGGGGGGGGGGGGGGAAATCTGTTACCTCCGCTTCGCCCAAATCACTGAATTACCGGTGTTTTTTTTTTTTTTTTTTTTTCTATGGATGCCAACCAGTGAGCACCTGCTTAATGCATATACGCTGAAAACTCTTCAGCGAATATTCTGGCACGCTATAGCGATGGTACAATTGTTATTTTTCCTTTTTTTTAGACCCAAAAATACACCATAGATCGGTAATGCATCGCCTTATGGGCGCTTAACTTTCAACGCTTCTGTTGCCGAAACGCTTTCACCGTTCGCGTGACTATTCTTTCAGTTAAAGCTAAACGCGTATGAGAAAGTGGGATGATGACAGGGATGATTGCATTTTTGGTAACGTTATATTCTAGATATTTGTAACATATTGGCGTTTTTTTTTTTTTTTTTGCAGTGCAGATGCGTGACCGTTGGTCGCGTTTCGAGCGTTCTCCAGGCCACGTTTCTACGTTCCTCTCCTATACTGGATGCCAACTACGTTATGGTCGACACCCGGTGTATCGGTAGCACACCGGAATAAAATATACATGAATTCGATATATACATATACATATATATATATCCTCTTTTTTCATCTACGATATTCAAATCGCGGATCGAATAACTCGGAGACGAGGTATCGGGTCGCGTAGCCCCAAGGTGGTCTCAAGCCATGAATAACATGACTGACCAAGCACCGGCCCTCTCCGTACTCCTCCCGCTCTGTCCTATCCCCGCGTCGATTTTTATTTCCCCGCCACGTCGACGGAGATAGAAATCGGATTGATACCACTTTGCCTGAATCGGCGAAAAACCTCCGTCTCGTCCCTCTCGAGAAATCAAATACATTCTCAAGGATCACACACCCTCGCCCATGATATTCGATGAATTATTCTACTGCTTATTGTTTTCCTCACGATGCTTTTGTTCGTCCTCGCGAGACGCTCGAAATTGTCGCTAGTGCGAAAGAGCCGTGAGCGCCGTTGATAGGCGTAAGATTTTCAGGGATCCGGTTTGCTCGGCACCGGGAAGTGTCGGTGTACGTGTGAGGGAATGGAAACTTCAACCCCCTTCCGGAGACGGGCGCCTGGCGTAAAACGTGGATAGAGGCGGTGTTGCATGCCCGTACTCGCCGGGTAGAGCATACGTAGTTGTGCCCGTCTGCCTCGTACGCACACGCCGAGTAGGAACAGGACGAGGACCGGAGAGGCTACGTAGCTTGGCCGGCCTCAGGAGCCGACGTGGAAGGGGCTGACTTTATTTGAAATTCATACGGCGATGCTTCTCCGCGGCGTTGAGCCAGTCGCTTCTCAAAGCGGAGGCGATATCATCGCCGCCCCCCCATCGACAGCCAACCCCTTCGCCACATCCCTTCGCACCCTCTCGCCGACATCGGTACGACACGCTTCGTTCAAAGGCATCCAACGGGAATCTCACTCACCGATGTTGCCTTTACCCATCGCAAATCTCTGGTATCATACCTTATATACATGTATGTGTATGTATATATATATATATATATATAAATATATATATATATATATGTGATATGCATTGCCACGATTGTTCCTATCCTACGATTTCGTGACATTTCGAATTCGACGCACGAACGTCGTCTTCCTTGCCAGCGCGGTTATAGACACACTACTCGTGTTTTCGGTCTTGCGCACCCGCGCACCGTTATCACATCGTGTTGCCACCGGAGTCTGTAATCTATATCTCCGAGTGTCAAAGCCAAGACGGAAAATTGAGATTAACGGTATCGAGTCAACTTTGAAACTGAACAATCGCGGGATTCAAATATTTCAGCTAAAAGCCTCGACGCCGAAATTTCTTTCCTGAAAATTGGTAACTGGCAATTTTTTCTTGAAATTCGTAACTGACAATTTTTTCTTGAGTTTTGTACATGAACATTTTTTCTTGAAATTTGTATCTGGCAATTTTTCGAGATGACTAAGTAAACTTTCGGGATAGTAATATTTCGGCGCGTGATGTTGAATACCGGCGAAAATTATTTTCCGAGTAATATTTCTGATGGCGAGGTGTACTTCGCATGTTCGTACGGCTAACAGGAATCAAACAGAGGGATATGTGTAATTATATAGAGACGTTATATGGCGTGATGGTCAGTGATTGTGGGAGTTCGTTGGAAGGGTGCTACCAATGGCCGGTCATCCGACAACACGAAACGTCATACATGTACAAGTTCAATGGTACGTGTCGCACACAGATACGCACACGAAACTACCGTTAAACTCCTGTTCACTTGTCGAGTGCTTCGCACGCAGGTATTACGCGGTACGCACGAATTTCCACTTCGAATTCATATCGCACGGGCTCAAACACACGCGAGACTCTGTATATGTGTTATTGTAGTTTTTTTTTTTTTTTTTTTTTTAGGTACGTATTAACTTTTCATAGCCGACCACAGTCACGCAAAATCAAACTACGGCGAGCCACCACCTGCTGCTGACACTCCGTTATTCATAAGTTCCGCGCCCACTTACGACGCGCTGTCTGATATGCTTTTCATTAATTTTTATTGCCGGACCTATCGAACGGTTATTATTCGAAGCAAACATGTTTATATAGATTTTTATGTGTAAATATAACAAATATATTTATATATATATTTTAAAATAAATAAACTAAAAACAAAAATGTGTAATTAATTGCTCTGAACACGATGCGTAGCTAGAAAGTTGAACGGTAATGTATGTAATTTCAATCGTGTCTGCACCATTCACGATATATCGTAGAGGCGTTGGAAGTCTCGTCGACGAGGGGAATTACGGTAATAGGAGAGGGGTGGGGGTTTAAAAAAGGGAGCAGCGTGTTGGAGCATCGCGATTGAAATAAAAGATAGACAAATTGAGGGATTCGGATCGAGGCTCGGAGTTTCGCTTTGTGCTTAGTTTTTCGAAGTGGCAACGGCAGCAGGTGGACGGAAATTGATCACAGCAATTAAGCGAAAATTGAGGAACGCAGCCGTAGAATTAGACAAAAGTGTCGAAACTAAATAGTCCAACGGTATGTAACATATCGAGAGAAAAAAAGGATAAGAAAAGATTATTCGATTAAAAAACGAAAAACCACTGCCGACAAAAAAAAAATTAAATGAAATGAATAAAAGGAAAGAGAGAAAGGAAGAGTGAGAAACAAACGTGTTAGGAAGTTATGGGTCCCAGGTGAGTGTGGCAGCGAGGGCAGGAAGACGTTTTCACCGTGAAACGGAGTCGCAACAAATTTCGAGCGATTAAATAGCCGTAAACCGAGGGAGGCCACTTAACACGGATATCCTCTTAAAAGAGTCGACACTCGTTCGTTCGGATCTAAATAGAGCCGTGATTAGGTGGGCGAGCTGCCCGAGCGAGACAGAGGCGAGACAGTCTCCGCGCCTCGGTAACAAACTGACCGGGGCGAATGCCCCGGAGGACTCTGTTCAGATAACAGGAGTGCCTATACTAATCGCGCCGAGGTTCACGGAGAGATAGAGCGAGCATTTTTCGGGCTCCGCAATTCGGCGAAAGGAAGGAATCGAGATAAAAAAAAAAAGAAAAATAAAAAAGCAAAAGGTACAACGTTTCGAAAAGGTGTGAGAGATGAGCAGCGAGGCAAGGTGCGAGAATCTCAAAGATTGAACGAAGAAAAAAAAACCCTGCACTTGCTAGACACCGAGGCGAGGTAGTTGAAATTTAATGATCGATCGCTTGCTAATTGATCATTAAATTTGACGTTCTTGTGTTTGTGAACGATCTATAGAAGCATCGAGCATTTCCTCGCGAACAGAGTGCCAGAGGCATCAGCTTCCCTGGCAATTACGGCTGAAATTTAACGCAGATCGATGTCACTGTTTAAACTAAAGTTGATACAAGTTATCGCAATAAATGTACATTTCCTAAAACCGATCGATATTTTTCTTTCATACGCCAAAAAGGAAATTGATTTTTTGCCAAATTAAAAAAATGGAGAGCCAGACATTTTCCCTAAAAGAAAAAATCCAAGCAAAGTCTATCCAGTTTCAAATTGCAGCTACAACGTGTTTTTTGATAGATTATAAATTAGTACATTTTCGGCAATTTCATCCAGGCTGAAAGCCAGTCCGTTATCAATGTTATACACCGTGTCGTCCGCGAGTCTCCATATGACAGCGATATACTTTTATAGACCAAAGTGCTTGGAAAAGAATCGAGCTTCCGAAAGATGGAGTCGTTTATAAGAATTTTCCCCGGCAGAACCTTTCCGCAAATCGAGAGACTGCTCTTTTGACGGAGTAGAGCTCACGGTTGCCGCCACAGTTCCGTCGCGGACGTCGTATCCGCGGGTAAGTCGCGCGGAGGCACGAGGAGACTTACGGGCAACGCTTTATACGGCGCGTTCACCATCGCCATAAAACCCATGGAGCCTCGTAACTATCTAGCAGGTTTTATCCACTGATTTATACACACCTCTCCCTTATCTCCTTATTTATCGATTCACGCGCGTTCGCTCTCGCACCTCTCCCTTTCGTTCTTTCTTTTTTTCGCTTTTTTTTTGTCCTCGTCTCTTTACGTTCGCGCGCCCCCTGTTTGCCCGGCGAGCCGATCACGCGTCTCAGCGTTAAACTACACTCGTTGAAAACTATGTTGCATGAAAATGCGTAGGTGGTCACTTACATAATTTCGTGATATACACAATAAAAGCGAGTTTAACTCTCTCGCGAGAGCCGCACGGTAGATACGACTCGCAGGCACGTGAGGCGTAAAACTCTTTATCGGGAAAACATGGATAGATAATAGAGAAGCCGAACATGCTGTTGCGGTGGAATACTTTACGAGTAATTAAATGGATTTATAACCGCTTAGCTGTCTCGACGTTTCCACTATTGGTCGTTCACTCGGTGCCCGATAATCTGAGGTGTCGATGAATTACATTGAAATCCAACGATAAAATTTAAGTTTCCCGCCGGGAATAGACGGAGCTGAATTTATCATGATTCGCAGACGTCTTGAAAAATTTCAGCCGTAAAAACAGGGAGAAATTTGTGACAAATTGTTTTTTCTAATTGCAGATAATGTCTGCACTAAATTTTTAATGTCTTACTCATTTTTTGATTATCACATTTTCTCTCTTGAATACTCTGTATACAACGGAGCAGTTAAAAGATTGTCCGAAGCAAATAAACAAAAAGTGTATCAGGAGCAATAAATACCTAATCGGCGTTTATCTCGAAGGAATTGAAATCGCGATAAGAAACAGCGGCGAGGCTCGAAGAAGCAGAAGACGCGAGAGAACAAGCGAGAAAAGACAGGAGAATCGAGATAAAGCTCGAGGACTTACGACGTCGGCGGACGAATATTATAGCGCGCTTTGGGAAAATTAGTAAAGCTTGTCGCGGCGATAATACGCTTTGAGAGAAACACGTTCATCCTTCCATCGTAGGAAATACGAAGGAAAAAAAAAAGAAAAACAGAAAAAAATTAGCCGTGGAAATCGTGAAGAGGAGGACGAGGGTTTTCGATCGGTTGAAATTCCCGATGAGAAATAAAAAAAAAAAAACGTCTCGACGGAGAAATAATAGCCGACGTAAAAAATAAAAGGGGTATCGCGGCCTCTCTGTGTGCGCCTGTTACGAATTTCCTTTTTTTCCCTTCTCGTTCTTATATCTCGGTCTTTTTCTCACCGTTGCCTGTGTCCTAGAGATGCGAGACGGACGTACGGATAGAGACATTTAATTTGTGAACAGGCTCCGGTATCGCGACCAAACGCTTATAAATCGGGTACGGTCGTAGCTCGTGAGATAAAACGAGGAGAGGCACGCAACGAGCCCGTGGTGTGTGAGCGTCCAGCGGGCCCTTCGCATATACAATCCAGCGCATATACACTGTGCACGTATATCTGTACCGGTAAAAGGTGAGGGATATATATATATACATACGAATAGTTTTTCGGGTATTCGGGACACAGGAATGTGTCGAGAAATTAAGATATCCGGACTTTAAATAGTATGCACGCGCGTGGTCCAGCCGAGAACGGACCGCGTGCACTAGGCTAAATCGTTACCAGAATTTCACCGGGCGGTCGAGACGAAAAAACACGAACGATAACGGAGACGTAGAAATTTACAAGATTGTCCCGACGAATACCGACGTCGTAAAACAACGAATTTTTACGAGGATAAAATTCGTTACCGAAAATACATTTAAACCCTTATCGTTTATCGTTATTGGTATATCAATTTTTTATCTAACGCTCCGAACCTTTTACGCGTCTTTTCTTTCATTGCGACGAGAAAAAATAAAATTAGGATAACAGTAATCGAAAGCAATAAAGAAAAGGGAGAAAACAAAATGAATGGCCAACGGCCTTCAAAGAATTAACGACTGCGACTTGCATCAGATTGAGCGAATAAACGAGAAAAATTTCTTATCGCGACAAGAAATACATTTTAGCGTTTATCGTCATTATTGAGATATTCCTTTATACTCTTCTCGGTTGTGGGTGATTTTTTTTTTATAATTCTTTTTTTTTTTGTTGGATCTTTTAATAACAGCAAATTGCCATGTAACCGAGTGAGTGGTTGCCCCGAGCTGCTGGCGCTGCGCAGCGCCGGCGGAGGAAAAACGAGCAGATCGACTATAATATGATGCCCGACGGTGTTTAATAAAAAAATAATGATAATATGAGCATTTCATGTCGCGGTAATGAGACCGTGGTCGGTCGCTATCTCGGCGGGTCCATGTCTCTGATAAGCCGGGAGCATCAATCATCCCCCTCTGCATGGGATGTACGCAGCGTAGATCTCGGCGTTCTCCGCTGGACTACTCTTCCAGCAGGTATAATAAAGACGAGAGAAGACGAAGCCTCACGGTATCTTCGCTTTAAGTTGTCGCGAGTTACGTATAACGTTTCGCTCGTTTCGCCGGTGGAACTCTGGACGAGCGAAGCGTGATAAGTGACACATTATAAAAGCCGCTCGGGAGAAGCATCGCCCGCAGCTGGGGGAAAGGGGGGCAGGGTTGAAGATTTTGTTACGAACGCAAATACGAGAAGACGAGAAACGCGAAGTAGCGCCCAACGGTAGCTCGTCTCTCGACAGTTTGGAATTCGGGATTATTAGCGAGGCTGTAGTTATTATATCGCGGTGTGCTTCTCTGCTATGAGATGGGCAACGGGGCGACGAGAGATTTGAAGACTCATTTGCGAGAGAAATGGTGATGGAAAGAAAGGAAACAAAAGGAAGGAAAAGGACAGTCCTAAATTCGATGAGACATCGGCTCGACCGTCGAGCCTGTAGAAGTATTGTACAGCATCTTAAGAAAATAAATAAAATTGATTGCAACTTGAACTCTACATCGTGTAGACGTACCATTTTTTCCCCTGGACTAATCTCCATCGGATATTTTGTATTATACATTGCACTTTTTATTGCCGTTATTGTACGCTGAATCGAGAGACGGTATTTCTGTATTAGTGAAAAAAATTGCGATACCTTCTGCCAATGATTCGCCAAAAAAAATTCTGGTTCCATCCACGAAGATTTATAATTTTGCTTTCCCGTTTACAACATTGTCCTGCCATTCTTCGTCCGCGAATTAATTCGAAATTCGAATGTACCGTCCGGTCGAGTTTTAAATTAAAAAAAAATATGCTCCATTATAACATAATGCAGATACGCTGCTGGAACGGAGCGAATCGGAAGAGCCGCGCGCTGAATGATGCACTCGATGGTTGACAGGCCCAAGTTGGTTCGAAGGCGATGCTGGCTGTTACGTGGGCTCGCAGCGGCGCGCCTCATAATAATTGACTCGGCAATGCGTATAAACCGCAGCATGGCGGCGAATGCGGCCGGGGCGGATAATTAAATAACAATTAGGGCTCAGGTGGGTCGTGCACTCGGGCGTGCACGCGTGTGCATACACGAGAAGCGTCGAGCGAGGCGCGCACGTTCGCCACTGCGACCGCTTGCCGGGGCCCCTCGTTCCTATCCAGCAGTGACTTCACTAATATACGCACACCGAAACAGTGCAACCAAGCACGGTGAACGGCGAACGACCGCTCTCTACAAGGGGGGCCCCGCCTGCAGAAGTGTAAACTGGGAATTCTCTGTCCATATGGCTCGCACGAGCAAAAATTGACGATTCATCCCGGATCTTCCACTTCTGGACGTTTTGTAAAGAAAATTGAAGCGACAGAGGAAATGAGGCTA
The DNA here is from genome assembly GCA_964017025.1 of Stenichneumon culpator. NCBI lineage: Eukaryota > Metazoa > Arthropoda > Insecta > Hymenoptera > Ichneumonidae > Stenichneumon > Stenichneumon culpator. Next base: position 8,206,100 of record OZ024779.1, on the reverse strand, counting down.
AAGCGGGTCAGCTGGTTGGGACGGTTGGATTTCCATTTAAAAAATATTAATTAAATTACTTAATAAAATATCGAGTCATTAATATTGGGGTCAAAGTGGTGAGTATCGGTCGTGCTATATATGAATGATTTTACGTGCTGATCGGGTGGCCTATATTTACCACATTCACCCTATAATATAATAATAATGTTAAAAGAGTCAACTCAGTAATAAAGTACAAGGGGAAGCAAGGAGAACTTTTTTATTTCAGGGTATTTTTTATAAACAAATTAACGCTACCGCGTTATTGTTTTCTGCAGGCGGTCCCACCGACCTTGCACCATTCTGAACTAATAATTCCCCCGAAAGTGAGTTTTTTCTAAATTTCCATAGCGAGAGCTATAAATTAGGAACATCTGGGATTGTTTAGCTCATCGAATGAAATTTTAATTTTTTCTATGGCCTAAATTTTCTACATTCTAGCTTTTCCAATGGGAATTTGTGTGGAATCGGAAAAACCTCGCTTAATTGTGGATAATTAATGCAATCAATTTGCACCATGTGGTATTTAATATTAATTTATGTTACTTTCATAAAATGACCCTCATTACCCTCATTTAATTCCCGCACGTATTTCCTTTTCACTCCATATTCCGGCACTTTGACTCCGGGCCACATTAATACTATTTTTGTACTCCCTGCACAGTCACCGATTCGTCCCTCTCGCCTTTCCGTTTGTCCGTTGTTCCTCCAGGCGAACGAGCACACCGAGTCGGGCCACTGTTCGTGATCGTTCGTCCGCGAAAGCACGGCACCAACCGGAGCACCGGAGAAACACGCCGCACGCCGTCGCAACCGCAACTTCCTCCGTTTTACCTTTTTATCCCCACACTGACCACCGACACACATACACACATAGACGCAGGATTGCTCTTTTGTCTCCGTCGAATGACGGACAATCAGTAAATTATAACGATCGCGGCTTCGTTTGGCTGCTCGCGCGACGGAACTAGGGGAAAGCGGGGCAAAACGGGACAGCGGGGCAAAACGGGACAGTGGGAAAAACGCAATTTTCCAATAAAAATTTGGACGGCCCATTTTGCCCAATCGATACATCAGGATTTTCTGCCCAGTTTTGCCTCACAGTGCCATCTGAAAATTATTGGAAAATTGCGTTTGTCCCGCTGTCCCATTTTGCCCCGCTCTCACCTACCCCCCGCGCTGTGGTCTTTTCCTCGACTCTCGATATAGCTGTATGTGTGACTTCCTTTTGTCGAGAAAGCGTGAAAAAAAATTATTTAAAAAAATTGAAAAGTTCTTGAATGATCGTCGACTCACTGACTAAAAAATCCATCACAAGAATATCTGCATTATCCCACATCTCACCCTCTGTGAGAAAATCCCCGAGCAGGATATTTAATCTTATTCGGTGGTCTTTCTTTTCTCTCACCGTCCCATTATTCGCCTTCCTGACAAAAACACGGAAATTGCAGTCGATCACCGAAATTCTAGGATTCTACGTGCCGAAAGAGAGATCAAAGTCTTCTAATTTCAGAGACACGTGAATTTGGCAATGTGCATCGTGCCCATCTGTTGAATTCTTCGTGTATGTTTTTACCGTCATCATCGGGCACGGAAGCCCGATGAATTTCGAGCCTGCGGGGGTGCCGAAAAAACGGGAGATCTTCAATCTACCTCGCAGCAGTTCTCTTAAGAATGTCGAGCTACCGTGGAAGCTTCCGAGATGACTGACGAATAAAATAAGGCAGTCTCATCAGCCGACGGGTGTGCGGCTATAGTGCATTATAGTTTCTTTGCATCCCTCTATATATTCCGACGATTCTAAACTTTGAGAATACGTGAATCAAGACGGTAGGTTGATGAAATGTAAAAAAAAAAAAAAATTCAAGAGCCGCGGGACATCGCGCGTCCTGCTGAGGAACCCCGGCGACGAAGAATGGAGAAACACCCGAGAATAGAGTCAAGATGAAGAAAAAAAAAACAATGTCTCTGAAAATTGGACAGAATTAGTGAAAATCTTGCAGGTAGTTCCAACACGTCCAATTACACGTGGGCCTTTTGCCTTCGAGACACAGGAGTGAGAGGCTTCTCCATTCACGAAACCTCTCCTTCGCCCTCCATTCTTCCCCGAGCCCCACAGGCGTCGGCCTTCGAGAAATCTCTTTTTAATGGGACGCGACCTTACCTCCTCCTCCTCGGGAAGCGGACGGGACCCACCGTGGATTCCGAATTCCTGTCGGGGTTTCGGGCTCGAAAGATCTATCCGGCATCCGGTATGAGCCCGATGCCGGAGGTGTAAGGAGGGATGTGCCGCGACGTTTCTTGTGATCGTCGATTGACAACGAAGTGGCCATCTATCTATTTTTTCCACAATACGTAGTTTCCCCGCCCTGTAACTTAGCGCGGCAATACCGCCAGAAAATTAAACGACTGATCGAGAAAAAAAACTAAAACGATCGTCGAAGGTTTCCGCCTCTTAGACTGCAGGGCACAAATACGCGGAGGGATGAATGGGGAAACTCCGATATAATCGTCGGTCCGTAATTGAATTATGGCTCGAGGCGTTTTCGGAGACTCTTTGGAAAGTTCGGAACAGTCGATCTTCCTGTGGTGATGAGTGCTCTCTCGCGAGGACGAAGGGATGATTACACAGTAAACGTTGAGCAAGGTGGCTCCCGACTTCCGGACGGGAAAACTCGCGGCGCTCTTGACAAGTTTAGTGTACAATGCCTCCAACAGTTATTAATAGGACATTAGAGCCACGGCTAAAATACAACCTCCAGTAATTAGACGAGGAATTAATAAGCGCGATGTGAACACAGTGGCCCGTTTCTTTCATTGTTTAAGGAACGTTTACCCTTGAACCGGCGTTTTCTCGTACACGCTCGGTACGTCAATTAAAGGCTCGCCCCGGCAAGCCTCAACGAACCCGGACCGATGTTCTTCGGAGCCTTTCGACGATTTGCGGCGTGAAGCCTGTGGTTTCGACCGATAAATTAAAGCCAGCTGTCAGTTTTGGCTTCTCCCAACGCCTACGTTTTCTGGCAAAGTTAAACTTTGTACAGCGAAATTCCGCGCTCGAGAAACGATCGCACGATTTTGCCGTATACTTTACCGATTTTCCCCGATTAAAACCGTGAAAAATTTCTTAACTGCCCCGCGATACACACAAGAGTAAAAGAACTCTGAAATTTCGATGAGCTTCCTCGCGAGAAGGTCTCGGCCAGCCCACAAATTATAGCGGGCGTTAAGAGTTACCTCGGAGTATAATTTTTTTTTATTCGCGAGTGCCCAACACATGAGATTCGCGGTGATCGATCGATGAAATCATTGATAGAATTTTTCGAATAATCGATCGTGTAATTTCAAGGCTCTTTTCCAACGAACCTTTGATCTTTTGTATTATACTTAATTATACTGATAACACAACGGAGCGTAATCGAATGCTTTCTGGCCTAGAAAAAGTAATCTTTCGCAATATATGTAAGCTGAGACTTGACGTTGTAGACGTGTTACGAAGAATTGGAATTGACCCGAGTTTTCGGTCTTGTTTTTAAGTACACGCATCCCAGTATTTATATTTATCCTTATTTTCAGAGCAGTATGCGACTATTTCGCCATCTGTAAAAAGAATTCTGAAGTTTGTGAGAATTTTAACCACACATTTTTACCACACGTATATGCGAACTCTAGGGTAAAATTTAACAAATAAAATTCTCATGATTATAATAAAGATATTATAAATCTCATACTTGTCGTAGAGTGACGACATAATCACCGATTACCATACGTGCCATGGTAATTTTTTTCTCACGCGGTATTAAAATTTTTTCCAAGATCCTAATCTCCGTGTAGAAATAAAAATTATCCTGTGAGATCGCAAAGATGTGTCAACCGGTGCCGATAATTTCATTTCCTGGATCGGAACCGTCGAGGCACTCTCAGCCGATAAAGACAAAAATAAAGTATCCATTATCCAGGCACAACAGCGAAAGAGAGAGCAATGCGTCAAATCGAATTAACGTTGGGTGGGAGGGGAGAGATAGAGGACAATTACGGGTAACAAATCCGTGCCGGGCCGCGGGCGTTAATGAGTGCGAGCGGAAGTGGCTTACCCTCCCTCTTCCCCACGAGCGGAGCAACGGCGCTTCCGGTTAGCTTGGGGGCTCTCTGCATGCTCCTGCGGCTTCGCACACCGCCTCGTCGTCACCGTGAAGGGGGACAGAATGCAACCGGGCGATGGTATGTGTGTTTCTCTGTATTTTGTGTAATCCTACCAGCGCGGTCGCTGCCGCTGCCGTCGAGCCGCGATAAAATCACCTAATTGTTTCGCTAAGCGTATGCGACTGTCCGACTTGTGTGTATACTCTGGCTCACCACCCTACATCGCCGGCTGTGTATGCTTACTTCCCGCACGTCTGTGCCCACCCGGGGCTTTTACACGTACGAAGTTTTGTCGCTTAGCTGAACAGTACGTTAACGTGCGGATACGAGTTAATGCTGGATTTTACCGAATAGCAAATGTCGTCTAGAATGCAATTAAATTTAGTGTTTTGCCCGGGCATTTTGCGCGAAACAATTAGTTCCAATGTCGTGACGAGCGGTAGCTCTTTGCACAATTAATTTTGAATAATACCAAAAAGCATAATTATCAATATCTGTACATTGAGAAAAAAAATTATTTAGCTTGAAGAAAAAAATTCATTTGCACAAATATTATAAAATAAATTACAAAAAAATGTTAGAATTGAAAATAAAAAGTCTTCGTATTAGATGACAGACGTTACTTTTCGGGACAAATTGTTCGTGAGCCTTGCCGATCGGTATTATAAGACAAATCAAGGTAAATACCGTCGCCAGAGGGACGAGGGCTTGTTCCGACGAAGAGGCGAGCCTACGGGAAACGAAGAGCTCAAAGTATATGCGTTCAGGCTTGAACATAATTAGAAGTTGTAGCGTCTTCGGAGGAGCGATAAGGCACGGTCATTATTTCCGTGTTTAGATAACAGGAGGACCGTCGAGGCGTCGGTGCGCGCAAGGCGGGAGGGGATCTCGGAGAGCCCGATGTGTTCTGGGGGCCCGTGAGACCCCGCCACTCGGACTCGACGTTCAGTCCGTCAGTCGTCGGCCAGACTGTTCAGACGCGATACCTGGTACACCCACTGAGTTTGTCGTTCGCAGCTGCTGACCTCTGAGCTCTCTCACCGTACACCACACCTCTCTCATAACTTTCAATACACTATACTCTATACTTCTGCTGTTACCCCAATTACTCTACACGTAATTTCTCCCTCGACATATTTAATAGCATTTCACTATTCTGCTCGAGACGCAGGAATAAGAATTAATGTCCGGTTGCTAACGGGTCGGAAAAGCAGTTTGAACGCAAAAATGTAATTCGAAACTGTTCACACTTTATAGTTTCGTTTTTTTTTTTTCGAATTTCAGAAATTGTTTTTTCGAGTTTCGAATTCAAACTACAGTTTACCCCAAGTAGGATTTATTCCACTCGACTCGAATCCAGTTCGTAGATAAGAGTATCATTAGTTTATAGAGTTTCGAATTAAAAAACAAATGTTCCCCAAATAGGATTTTTTCTAATCGAGTCGAAATCAGTTCGTAGATAAGAGTATAGTTGCTTTTTCGACAATTTTTTTAGTAATTTTTAGTAATTTTAAAAGTAATTGATTAGTAAAAGAAAATGTGCAAAAAATTAGTTCAAGCAATAATCAGCTCGTAACGTAATGGATCTGAAAAGGATTGTTACTCCTGTATGATTTTCGATCCAATTGCAGTACGTATTTCACGATACACATTTGCCTCTTACATTCATCCCGACGACCTTGCCCTGTGCCTGTTTGCGCATGATGGTCTTTTTCCACGCCACGAATTACTCGACTATCGTTTGAACTACTCGAAACCAACAATTCACTTCCCCATCGATGCAATCTCGTCGGGAAGCTAATGTGAAAAAGATTAAAAAAGAAAGCAAAAAAAAAAAAAAACACCAACTCTACCGAGACTGCGAACTCTCGTTCCCATGATCGAATCGCCGCGGCGGTGATCATTATAAAAATTAAACGACGTTCATACGATTGATTATTGAAATTACACGGGGCGTTCGTCTCGGCCGCAGTTCCATCTCGTGTGCTGAACAAGAAGAGCAACAGAATGATCGTGAAAGACCACTCTGCAAAGCCATCTCGCTGCACGTCGAGTCTCCGCGCGGTCAAGTTGACCGGCTCACTGAAGTTTTCGCCGCGGAATCCCCTAGCAGACATTATTGTCAGCCGGTCAGCTTCACCAAGAGCAATAGGCATTTATGGAGCATCGCGAGATACGAGACGATTCGAATCGTCGAAAGGGTAACCCGGTCCAACTGGGCATTCTCGTTCTCCACTCTGGTAGAAACCAGAGGACCTAATAAGTCGTTTTCGAGATAATCCAGGCGGGTGTGTCATTTCATTTCTCGTAATTTCGTGGGACGAACGCTCGGGATGCTCTTTCCGCTTTCTTTCTTGATGCTTCTTTTTTTCTACTCTGCTCTCCGATCGGTCTGTCGTGAGAAGCCCTCGGGGCGAAGATTACACTCATTCAGAGATCTCGAATCGAGTTTTTATTCTCGGCATCGCGTTTCTTTCTTTCGCTTTTTTTTCTCCCTTTTTCCCTTTCATTTAGCAAGACGCGGCTGAAGAAAAGGATCCCTAATATTTTTGTGTGACTGTTGCGGCGCGCAGCTTCGTTTCGAGTGAACGAAAAATTTGACCCACCGTGGGTTCGTTCGGAAGTTAAGGAGACTGCAGTGCTAAAAAAATCAGCGCTTTAAAAAAGATTGTTTATGCTAAGTTTTATGCATCAGTCGACTAAAATCGATGGAAAAGTACCCCCAGTCAAAATAACCCCCCCCCCCCCCCCGCCCTCCCCCGCATACACAAACGGGAGTATTTTTCCAAGGTATTTCTTCCAGGGGATTTTTTCCGGGGTATTTCTTTCAGGGTATTTTTCCAGAGGTATTTTTTTCGCATATCGATTTGGATTACAGCCTGCAGTCCCCAACTTGAAAAACATTTATGGGAATGGATTTTCGAAGATATCAACTAAAAAAATAGTGTGGAGCGTTTCAACCTCCTTAAGAGGCCGGAGGGGAGGCCAGAAAGTTGTGATGGTCTGTTGAAAGATAGGAAGATTATAGGCACGAGACGAAAGAAGCTGCGCGAGGGACCGGAAGACGCCTACGAGACACGGGACCAGACGATTCAACGAAGTTGCCAAGTGGACACGAGAGAAACGGAAAAAGAAAAAGGTGGAGAGAAAAAGAGAGGGCGCGTACCTAATGCCCCGAGACTGGTTCGGTGTACCTGTCCACCGATAACTGTCGTCGTATCTCACCCTCGTCGTTTTCTTGCCGCCCGCGAGCGTGCGCCCCGGTAAGTTCTGCTCATTTCTCTCACGCACGAAAGACAACTACGAGTTCCTGCGGTTACGAGAGGTTTCAGGGACCTGTCCCTTCTTCCGTGCTCCTCTGACTGGCGCCAGGAGAACTTAAGCCCGGTTCGAATTAGGATCGAGTTAACAAATTGGTCGGATACCTACTATATACACCTGAATCCGGCATCTATCTCCGGGCTCTTCGAGACGCGATCACGACGAAAGGGCATTCGGCTATTTTTAATTTTTAGTAGTAGTAGTAATTGTATTTATTGACAATATTTGCATGGTACGGACATTGCTACATTTAGTAGATTTCAGTACATATTTCTATTGACAACGGGCGATCGATCTAAGTCTTTCAGCCCTTATAATTTGTATTCTTCTCATAATTATTAAATCATTATTAACTATTCATGAAACCGTTTAAAAAATGAGTACGGACAGTGATTTACCAAATGCATTGCTTAAAGTACAGCTCGCGAGTTTGTTATAATGCACGGAGAAAAATAGTTCTGTTTCTCTAACAAAATGTAGATCGTTAATAATTTATTGTCGTGGCAGCAAAAATATTTGGCTGCTACAGCAACATATTTGCCGCCACAGCAAAATATTTTGTTGTCCTTATGTTAACCAGGTAAATGAGTTATGGTAACAAAATTTTTGTTGTCGCAACAATTTTTTTTCTCCGAGTGCACACTTGCTTTTACAACATCGTGGAAAGTATAGTTATTTGTATGGCAAGGGCGTAGAAAGGGAGTTCTTGACGAGTGTGAAAACGCCGCCGAAGGCGAGTGCGGCATTCACACACATCAGAACTCCCTTTTCTACTCCCATGCCATTCACATAATTTTTCCCAACAAATTCACGAAAATCACGCTTTTCGTTCCCGTGAAGTGTGCGCAGAAAGGCACTTTTCCGCACTAGTGCTGGAAAAAAGACCATATTGGGTTTGTACGCATGCGCAGTATTTTTCCCGCACGCGAGACGAAAAAGTGCCTCTCTGCGCACACTTCACAGGAACGGACAGCGGGATTTTACGTGCATGAGTTAGAAAAAAGAAGTTAACGACGATGCGTGCACTTCGGCCGACGACGGAAAATTGTTTTTTTCATTTCAAATTTAATCCATCATTCAGTAATCGCAATTCCTGATGACAGGAGCAAAGCAATTTTTGCGACCGGCAAATTAAAGCAGTCGGGAACAAGGTGGTGCAAAAAATTTTGAAGACGAGCGAATAACGTTCATGAAAGAAGATGGGGACGAAGTATAGTGTAGTGTAAGGGAGAAGAGATCGACCATAGAGGTGGAAACAGTGCAGGCTGGAGATCGCGTTGGGGGAGGGACACGATTCAAATTAAATGTCTGAGAAGCAAAAAAAGAAAAGAAATGATCGCGTAATGACAGCCGCGCAGGGCTTGTGGTGCTGGACGATGGTGAAGCGGAATGGCAAGGCACGATACATACGTATATGATGCATCCAACGAGAGAGCGAGAGAGAGAATTGTAAGGAAGGGGACCGTGTGATTACCGGCGAACCAATAGGCCGAGCTCAGCGGCCATCATGGTCCAGCCTGAGACGTGCAATCACGCTCGCTCAGGCAACGTTTCTACCTCGATGGACTATTCGAGATGAGCACGTGCAACTGCAAAATTCTCTTCTTCGTCAATACTTCGACCGTAATTAGTTTTCTAGCACAGAATTTGCTCGAAAAGATTTTACTTTAAAAAACCTATTTTTAACCATTTAACGCGTAGTGGGAAGATTCAGCTTCCCAGTAAATAAAAAATGTCAAGCATTCATGGAAACCGATATTTTTTTACCGCTCGCATGGATATTAGTGTGGATATATTATTCAATATACTAGGTACCGATTACAATTAAAATTTTTTTTTTACTGACCATACCCTGAAGGGTTAATAACTTTCCACGACTGGGTGGAAAATTTGTTCAAAAATTATTCTCAAAGTTTTTGAACCTACAGCATGTAATTCTCGATTCTTGATGATTCATCCCGGGGTCGAGATACGAACGAGAAATTTTACAGAACAGCCAACTCGTCAGAGGTCAAGGGAAGAAGATGAAGATGTAGAAGACACGATTGAAGCCTTTTTGCGCGTGTGCGCTTCGCACGCGTATTTTTCATTGCGGTCTCGGAGATTCTCTGAACTGCTCGTGCAGTTAATCGTTCCGCTTCCATCTTCTTGCAACGAGATCTAAAATTATTCCACAACGGTGGAAAAGCCAGAAACGTTTCTGGCGCAAAGTCCCTACATAGGTTCCTATCTTCGTGGTTTCTCGCTGTTGAATGCGCATTCATAAAAGCTCAGTTCCCTCGCCGGTTACCGGTAGAGGGTAAATAATGAAGTGCGTGTACAAATACGAAGTATTATACAAAAGGCGAGTATATTTATGTACGGTCCGGGAGAGCACACGACTATGTTGCGCAAAAGAAAACTCTGGATAATGGTCGCTTTCACGTATTGTGGTCTCGGCTCCTATCCACGGGCCGTATACATATATCGCGCGCTTCGACGAACCTGTGCAATGTGTAACCGCGCGAGCACTAGCTCGGTATACCTTTCGTTAGTTCGCTTGTGTTCGTTCGCTTGGTGAACGCTTATCCCGCGAGTCATCAGAAGTGGGTGAGCACCGGGAGCCTCCGGGCACAGATACTTCATAACGCTAATTACCTGATCCAGCAGCTCCCAACTTTAAAGTTCGAGTCGCTACGATGACCATGAAGAACGTCCGTCCCGCTATTAAAATTGCTAAACATCAAACTCGAAGTTGATCCACATACATGGCCACGTTCTCCGAAGGATCGTATATCAGTCAGTGAAAAAATAAAATAAAAAATTGAAGAAAAAAGTTTCGTTAATTTTAGGCAACAGAATTTTATGATTTAAAATGTGTCTGGTCTATGAAGCACAGGATGTCTCTGCAGCTTTTTCCGTGAGACATCTCTTTCGGTTCAATGAACAATTCACTAATTTACAGGACAAACTGAGAGAAACAAAAATTCCTAAAATCAATGAATCGTTTCTTTTCTTATTTGAGGGCGTAAGGGGAATGTTCGTGCATTTTTTCCGCACTTTTATCCGAGAGACTTTTTTACCCTTAGCTTTGATGGTACTTCAAGGGTTCGATAACGCGGGTTGCGAAAGTTTCCGGTAGAGAAAAATGGATTTTGTAACTTTTGGATGAGAACCTCTAATTATAGACGCGGGACGGTGTAAGTTTTTGTTTTAACGATAACACTTATGCCTGGGTTGTAATTGCATCCTGTCCTTAAGCTTCTCGTGTGCGCTCGAGCACCCGCACACAGCTATTCCGAGCTCACGCAGCCGACATCGTATCGCATACGCTTTAAAATACTGTTGATGATGAGTGCTCGCTCGCTCGCTCGGGCTCGTGTATAAAGTCTCACGCATCGATCTCATCTCGTGCGTTTACCTACACGCGGGGGCTCTATATAACTTTGACGGATCGTCGAAGAGATTTCACTGGCAACATCGTGGCAACAGCCATGCAACAGATAAAAGATTGGTGGAGATGCACGTGTGAAACGCGGCGCGCTCGCCGCGCACGAATAATGACGATGGAGAAACGGGACAGATGTATTGTACTTATGCGGCGCGGAGAGAGAAAAGTTTGCGCCATAGAGATTAGCCGGCGCTTAATAACTCGTTAATTATCGTTTTAGGAAATCCGCGAAGTAGCGTCCAATTACCTTTACGTAAGCATCGTACACGCTCGAGGTATGTATTATACCGGTGTTGTTACTATGTCTTAGGAGGAGCTCGTACTCCGCCGCCGCCTTAGCGCACCCCACCGAACAACTCTTGCCATTTCACCGGCGGCGCATCGCCGTCCTCCTAATTGGTTTAATTGCCCGTATAGTACTTCGCAAAATGAACGGCTACGAGGTGAACAAAAATGAGAATTACGGGTATTAAGAATTCGAACGGGGGGATGAAATTTATTTCATACCGCGCCAATTAGGAAATCGCTGTATCGTTGAGCTGATTTTAGTAATTTTTTTTTTTTCAGGTCGCACCATCACTTTCCTAACAAAATTTTTTCTTTTTAATTGTGTTAATGGATACTGACGAATTTTCATGTGGAACGAAAAACGAATAATTCAACGGTTGCCTGAAGCGTTGTTTTCAAAACCTCAAATGTTTCCTATAAAAATGTAATGCAATGCAATTACCACTTTATCAAGATTTTTTCGTGTCTTTACTTATCTGCGATTTTCTTGTTACAATTTAACATTCGTACACTCCTGTATTTTATGTTTTTCTGATGCATGGGCGGCGGTTCGTTGGCACACGAGCACAACAGTATTGAGTAACAAACACCGACGGTTCGACACGCTTCTGTGCGATCGTTTGATACCAGAGAGATATTCGCGTTTAAGCCCATCGCCAAGCATACTGTAATGTAACAACGTCCCGGTGTTCGCAGCGGTAGAAATCCTGTAACAAACGTTTGGCCTCGTTATGCCGATACACGCTCATAAACGTGTAACGGCTGTCCCTGGGAGTTCAGTGCTCGGCCCATTAGCATCGCTTCCACAAATGGATTATTATTATAATTATTATTATTTATTTCTATTATCATTATTATTTATGCTACGATACACACGCACATAAATGGATCTGACTGGGCAATACCGACAATAATCCGACTACATCGATCCGACGGAAAATTATAAATGAAGGCAATTAATACAGACAGCCTCAACGTTGTACGCCGTTTTGATACGAATCTACCTTAAATTCGTGATAACGAAATCGTAAAAAAATATATATATATATATTAATAAATTTATTCATGAATTTTAAAGTAGAACCACTACAGTCACGCGCCAGGGAAGTCAGTCATGATTTTCCTTTAGGTGTCGAGCAGGAAGCCGAAACGTAAAGATTTGTTCCCAGCGAAAATTTCGTGATGACCGTTAAAATCGGCGATCGTCGTCGTTCGCTGCGTTGTTTCCTCTCGAAAACAGCCTACCTCCTACATCGCCGGCGAGCGTACCATTACGTCGGTTTTAACGGCGTATAACGCCACTAACAAGAAGATCGCGTGTTACGCCGATCGTCGCTCTCGTCGCGCACGGTCCCAGGGTCGACGGAGGTAACCACGCATGCACAGACTGTCCCGTGTGCAGCGATCGTCTCGGGCATTTTTTTTATATCGCAGCCGGGTTCATCTTTTTTTTTATTCCAGCTACAGGACAACGCCCCGCATCGTTTAACGACACTCGGGGCGAACGGTGGGAATCTCGGTTGGTGGGACGAGCGAATGTCGCGGAAGTCAAGGAGCGCGGTGTAAAGTTTGGATTTGACCCGAGATAAATGGTTCTCGCGCCGAAATAATTGAGTCCCATGTCGGAATTCAACAACGTGTTGTAAAAAAGGAAACGATATTTAGGCGTCATTAAAATTTGTAAAAAAAAATCCCGATCGTATAACCGGTGGAGAGATAGAGTTGCCAGGATGCGTGCAAGTTCGCCCGTGGCGTCAACTCTGGTGTAAGACAAGCAGTAAGACATCCAGCGAGGGAGCAAGCAAGAAACGGAAGTCGCCGGACGAGAGACGTTGTGTTTCGCGTGGTTCGTACGCCGTTGGGACAATGCCATCCCCCACCCGAAGGAAGTAATTCGCGAAGGGACTTAGCTCTCTCAGTGCAACTGCTTTGGACCTGTTCCGGAGTATAGTGTGTCTCTCCGCACGGAGAGAAACAGTTCGCGTGTCAGCCAGCCCACCATCCAACAACCACGCGAATACATTGTCTTGACAACTTAGCGGTTATTTTACACGCTGTTAGCTCGGTAAGCTAGTCCTCCCGAGTTTACCGCTGTTTCTAATGCTAATGAGCGCGAAGTCCTCAACGATAAGAACGGGTCGAGAATAACAGTGGAAAAGCCGACCAAGCTCGAAAGACGAAAGCTCCAAGTCGGAGACGACTAAGCAGGTCTCGCGTGTAACAAAAGGACTCGAAATCTTCGCGAAAAGTCGGAAAGAACATGAAAAATTCATTATTTTACCTTACGGTCACGCTACTATTTGCTCACTTGTGATCAATATCTTTGCCATTCTTTCCGAGATTTTTTATACTCGTGAAAAGAGAATTCCGTAGTTGTCAATAATTTCATAGCGAGAAAAGCTAATGTTTGCTCGTTGACATCCTAAAGTTTGTGCCTGTTGGAGATTGTTTCGCGAATCGTCATTCTACAGCCGAGCTGGGACTCCATTTCTGCAAGGAAGACCATTTTATCCGGAAGCAAACAACGAAAGTGGAATCGTTAGAATTTCGATGAAAATTGCAGCCCGCTCGTCGAAACGATTCACCATAGTTTGTCCAGCGAAGCTGTAATGGACGGAGAACGAGCTTATATTTCCATGCACAGTGGAATCGGTGCCATTGACTCTTTCTGACCCCGAGCATTACCGGTAATGCTCGTAACTGCTTAAACAGTGCTCGATCCCGGCAAAACCGCCCCCTCCGGGCGAACGGTGAACAGTATGCAGATGCAGATTGTCGAGATTCGCGAATCCTCCCGCGGCTCGAATCTCCGCAGGATCTTTCGACGTTTTTCACGCCGCGCGAGCCATGCGCGCGCTTCGCGTATAACACGGATTACACTGTATACTTTGGCTGTACGCGAGAATAAATCATTGACGCGGGAACCCCGATCGGCAATCCGTATACCTATAGATTTTCCGCTCTTCCGCGGGGGTACGTACGGAGAAGCAACAAATTGCAGGATGCGCACACTCGGGAAGTAATCGCGAGGGCCGCTATAACTCGAACTATGTATCAACTTCGAGGATCCGAACGATTACTTTCGACGTTGCGCATCCACGTTCAGTCCCGTAGACGCATTAAAAAATCGAGACAATTTTCTTCACAAATTGCCCTCAGCAAAAAATTAACGAAATAATCGCAAAACACAAGTTTGAGCTCATTATCACCCCTTCACGTGCATGGCCGCCTTCCTGTCAACAAAAATAAAATAAAATAAAATTCTACGAACTGTTCGACACTTTTCCGAAAAAAAAAAAATAAAAATAAAAAAGAAATAAACGATCGAGGTAAAGAGAGCAGCGAGAGCGCGGAAGTCTCGAACGCAAGATTTATCGTGCCGATAGGGACAGTGGTCAGGAACCCATGAAAAATAACGAAAAAATTTAGCCGAAGGGCCACAGGCGCAAAGCGATTAAGTCCATTATACAGTTTTATCAGCATGAGAAAGATCTAATAGCGGGGATACCACCCCTGCCGGACTAATTCTCACCCCAGAGCCGGGCATACGGTGCTGTACATAGATATATGTGTTTCTCGAGGGGATAAAGCGGGACCGACGGTCAGAGGAAGAAAGTCGAAATGCGACAGAGCGAGAAAGAGAAAAAGGGACGAGAAAGGAGGAGGGAGAGAAAAAAAAAAGTGCTACCACTGTGGTCGACAGGCACTCGGTATAAAGACCCTCGTGCTCGATGTGTCATACACGCCACTCTCGTACTATATACACCGAGGTATAACTAACGAGTGAGCCCCACCTCCCTGCAGCCCTTGCCCCCTCATACCCTTCTGCCGACCGGCGCACCAGAAGCCCCACGGCTCGAAACACCTGCAGGAAATCACAACCCCGAATGCAAATATTATCTTAATTGCTCGAGAGAACGAGAGTTCGCCGCTATACCGTTACTACCCGACATCACCTTTTCTTTCGTCGTACTTCCTTCATTATAGATATAATTTTCTTCTTTATGTTTCTATTTTTCTTTTTAATTTTTGTTTTTTCTTTACTTCTCCTCATTCTCAGAGTTTTACTTATTTTATAATTTACTAAGCTATACATTATTGTACAGTATTATCTGGTTGGCTCGATCGCGTAACGAGTCGAGTGCGAGCTGTGGAAAATCACTCTCGATCGTTTCTTTCCTTCGTGTTATGTATATATAGGATATAATCGTGAGGAACACGAGCGCGTGCTACCGCGGCTGTGGGATCGTTATGAAATTGTTATTTCTCGGGGTAAGGCTCGATTAGGCGCGGGGTATGAAATTTTTGTTGGATGTACACGGAGGCGGCCGGGTAAATGCGCTGAGAAACTTGATGGTAGCTGAGACGGATATATCTCGATTTTTGCACAGGCGAGAACGATACGAGAAGGAAACCCGAGAGCGGTGCGAGCGGGCAAAGTGGCTTTTAAGATCGGTTTTGAGCCGGTTGCTTCGTCCTCTATCAATGCAAATTGCCGGTAATGGACGCTCTTAGATGTAACACGAGAAGTCGGTAGAAATTTATTATCTGTTACCAGCTCAGCCTTCACTCGGTCGCAACGACCCGGCATTCTCATTATTACGAGAGGTATTTCTTTTTGAAGAGACCGACGACACCTAAAATGGAAACTCAGTCGCTTCTTTTTTACTAATTAACATTTAGCAAGAGAACGGTTACGCTCGATCTAATTAATTTACAGAAAAATAGCACCGTTCATGTTAACAAAATTATGAATTTCAAAAACTGTCCGTATATAGTGTTTTCTAAATTTTAATTCTAACTCAACGATCGTCGAGACAGTAAAAAATTCGTTTGCCGCAATCAGCAAACGGAGGCAAGTACAGTACCTCGAACAAAGTTGATCAAGATCGTTTCTCATCCAGAACTCGCGCCGTCTCGTTTCTCGCACGGCCAATTTCCGCGTGGCGAGCGCGCCTCGCACCCTTACCTCTGGTCCCCTCGAGGTTCTCGAAATACATTAAAATCTTAATGAGCACTTAGCATAACAAACGCAAGATCCGATCGTGTCGGAGGAGGGAGCGGGAGCAGGCGTTACGAGAGGCGAGCATATAATATATCCTAAGTTAGCAAGGGAGTGAAAGACGTGTGGGTGTGTGGGAGGAGGGGAGCAGCGAACACGCTTTGCTCTGCTTAAAAGCTATATCCACTGCAGCCGTACCTTCTGGCTGCACATAGTCGACGAACCTACTCCGGCACACACATTACCGAAATATATGTATATATATCGACGACTGAGAATCAAAAGGTCGCAAGCCCCACACTAAACTATACTAATTACACCCCCTTGATATTCACCTTCCTATAGATATATAGTATATAGAAAGAGGTGTGTGCGACGCGTGCACGTTGTTCAACACATACGTTTTGGCGGCCAGCGGCGCAGAGCTTACAGGAGCAGAGCAAGTAGATACAGCCGTATCGTATACGGCACGTCCTGTATGCATGTGCCTGGCGGCACTCCGACTATGCATCGCGCGTATTTTCTACAGCCCCGAAGAGCGAGCGACCGTCGCGTCCCCCCGATGCGCATGCGAGCGCTCCCAACTTATGGAGTTTAGCCGTTAACTTAACCGGCGTTTACCTTAATCTAAGATCAGCGGAGAGCTCTTGCTGGCTGTGCGCTGCTGGCTGTACAGCATGCATGCCACCCCTCCTATCCTGTACTTCCATCTCCCTCTGTTCCGCACGTATACCGCGACGCGCCGGTAATGTATGGCCGTATGAATATGCATTGGACACGGTAGTAGCGAATTTCTGCCATACACTGCGTTTACTGTACTACGACACGTCAGTAATACACGGAATGGGAAGGATAAAAGCGCGATCAGCACAATTCTCGATTGCCGGTCGTGCGGGCTTGAATTTTCGCTTTTTTTTTTGCTTCCTCGTTTTCTCTAGGATCCGATATAAATGCTTTCAATTTGCAGGCGGATAAATAGCGAAAAGATAATCCTCCGCAGTAACCCCTATCGAGGATCGCGTTTTATGTACGTTACACCGCTGCATTGTGAAAAACCCGACATAACTTTGGAAAAATGACGAGAAAAAATTTGAAAAAATTCTGAGACAGACGTATCGAATGTTCGAGAATGTCATTGAAATTCGGTAATGTCTCATCGAGCTGTTCGGAAGATACTTTAATGTCGTGAAAACGATATATTTTAGATACTAAAAAAAGTTCTGTGTGCTCCGAATCCAGGAAAAAAAAATTTAACTTTTTTTCTCGTGAATGTAGCCAAATGATATCAATATATATATATGTGTGTGCAATGCCGGTAGGATCGCATTATAAACGAGTATATGGTACACGATAAATACGAGGCAGCAACTATCGTCGAGCAAACACTCGCGTCCGGTTATGCCTCATACGTGGAGTGTCCTCGCCGCCGAACCGCGCACCGGATACCGACGATATTCGAAATGGGATTTCTTCGTCGTCGTGTTCGCCAATTTGTTCCTTCTACCATTTCACTAAAAACCGACCCGCGGTTTCGCGAGCACTACGAGGGCGATTTTTATTACGATGAAGAACCACGACCAGCCGACAAAACACGTGTGCAATGCACTCTATGCTTACCCGTATCAGGGGGATTCTTGTCTCCGTGAATTTTTACGAGCGTTTTAAAGGCTCGTTAATTTTTGGCATTTTTAACGCTTTGCCTTTTTGGCCGCCGTTACGTATATCCCGAATCCTCGATCTTTGGATCGTTCTGCTAACCGTACTCTCCGCCTCGTATCCCACCTTCTTTATATAATCGAAACGCACAGAGACACGTGTTAATTAATACGAGTTTTTTTTTTTTTTTGGCTCGTTACTCGATAAATGTATACAATGCTTTTCCTAATATTTGCATATCTTATCGCGGCACGTATTTCACTACTAGGTCTAGTAATTAGCACACACCACTTGGCAGACTCGTTGGCCGATGCGCATGAGCATAAATTTCATCGTGCGGCAGCGCGATGGAGCCTCGAGGGTGGCGGAGGAGTGGGGGGATTCATGAAAATTAATCGGTGAGCGATTAGAGAGCAGAAGCTCGAGCGTGTTTAAACGCCGTCTTAACTTTTCATTTCGCCACCTTCGCGGCACGAGGATGCGACTGTGGAACGACTCACACACGGCCGAGTCCCCCTTTTCTCATGTATATTTAATGAAGACGCCGAGCGCCGAGGAGACACCTGTGTGCGCGTGTGTGTCCGTCTGGGTAACTCCGGGCCGATGCTTTGAAACTATAGAGGGAGAAAACTTACAAAGCTGTAAGTACACGTGTATATTTGCTCGAAGAACTAACAGCGAGCGAGAGAGAACGTCGAGCATTAGTTTCTTACGTGTCTAAGACGCTGTCACGCTTTGACGACCGCGTTACGAGCTCCGTTAACTTTTTGTTTCCTTTTTTTTTTCAACACCCGACCGAAGGCAAGGAGTGTCATGCGTTTGACATTGAGGTAATGTTGGATTATTTTCTGTGAATAGGGGTAAATATCAAAAACCTTACGAAAAGATCCACAAATTTCGGTTCGGTGTTTTTTTGTCGTTTTTTTTTAATGGAATTTTTATTTAGTTTTTTGACCGGGCGACTAAAATTTCCGCGGTACGCAAAGCCTGAAATTTTGAACATGCAATGTCATCTGTGATGTACTTGCAAAACGGGCCTTTTAAAAAAATGTTTTTCCGGCAGTAGCTGCTCGAAAAAATAACAGTAGAGAAACTGAATCGGATACCTGCAATTTTGAATGGGATGCGTTGGTCGCATATGTGTGTACATGTACTGGCAATAATGGCGGCTATACTTATGTCATTAGGGCACGACATACGGAAGTCTGTGAATTAACTAGATATATATGTATACCGGGTATTTGTTCACCTATGCAGTGATGTTCCGAAGCGTCACAAGCCCCCAAATTAAATGACGCCACCACCCCTAATTTTCGTAATTCCTCCATTCCTGCCAAGTCCGCCGTGCCAAACTCAATTCTTTTCGTGTATCGTCCTTTATGTTCTGTTCCTCTCCACACCCCTCGACAGCGTCGCTAATGCTGGAATAATTATTCTCCCCCCCCCCCTGCCCGAGGTAGCACGCCGTAATAATCACGATTGTACATGTGTCATCGTCTAATCTACATTCAAAAAATAATTTAAAAAAAATGTATTTAGATACTATTCTCATTGATGTTGTGATGGGAAAACTTTTGAAATTATCGAAAGGTCGAGAAAATGTATGAAGTTTGAGCTCGAACCGTCACGAGCGTTATCTCCCAGATGGTCATTAAACACGGTTCAATGAATATCAATGCTTCAACGAGCTTACCAATAGCTGAATTACGCCGAAACTAGAAATTTGTCTATCGGAACGAACTAATGAAATTGAATTGTGTTGAAATTCGCGCGAAGAATTATTGGTCTGAATGGACTTGACGCATCATAAAACTCATGTTCTCTTTGCTTCCGTCGGTATAAAAATTCCTCCGAGAAATGCAGTTTTTGACGATTTTTACTGTACGATCGGTTTTTGTCGAATGCAGCAGAAAAAAGAACTTCAGAAAACAAGGGTGTGAGCGCTGTTTCATTTTGCCCCATTATATTGTGGCATATGACGAATAATGCAGAAGTGAAGTGGCCATCCGACAAAGGACTCAACGCTCTTTAACTCGCCTAGGACGGGCTTATAAAACCTCGGCGATAAAGGCGACTCGGATATATACATCGATGGCCTAACGCCAGACGGGCATATAAGCTGTGATTATACACAGCACGTACGCCCTTATAGAGCTAAGCATCGTTATATAGTACATACAGGGGTGAAAAGTGGAGGTAATCTGAAGAGGGGATGAAAAGAGAAAGAAACAAGTCGCACGATTCGCAAAGGAACGAAAACGCGCAGTGATTCGTTAATTCCAGAGGGCGAGAGTTGCCTTCCGCACTGTATTATATACAATCCTCTTCGCGTCCGTACTCCCCTATCGCTCTTCAACCCCTTCCACCGAGTCGTTCAGCACCCTCGACGCATCTCTCTCGCGCTTTATCCCGACTAGTGCACCCGATAGAGCTGCAAGACTCTTCCAAAATAACGGGGGTATAGCTCTATAATCTATATTTCCCTCACTCCCGAAGAAGACGACGAGGGAAATCACCACCACCCAGTCCTCCCCGTCACCTCGCGACGGAGTCGTTCGCGCAACCTCTGGACCTTCCATCTTTGTTCGTAAAAAAAAAGTGGGGCAAAACGGCACGTGAGGCTCCAAATCGAAATTCTTGTTTTATACATGAAAAAAAAACATTTGTGCATTTAATTAAAAAATCGTCTTTGCTAGTCAATTTTTGCTCACGATTAGCTTATTGTTATATAGCATGATTGTTGGTAGAAATTAGAAAAATGTTAAATTAGGATTTACATGTAAAATCGTAATTTTCTTGAAACTTAATATGCAGCTTAATAGCGATTTCGCAACACCAAATCACCGCTTCAAAAAAATAAAAGCGATTTATACATAGTCTAGCATTTGTACAGAGATTAAAAAAAAATTCTTCGCAATAGAATTACGTAAAAAAAAATCATTTTGACCATCCGTTCCATAATGCCCCGGTGTATCTATCTATCTTAACCGGAACGTTACAGCGGTCCTCACAGTCTTTGCTCTTTCCCCCCGTGTTCGTCGACATTCTGAGCATTGTAGCCGTCGTCGCCGCCGCGGCGAGCGTTCGCTCACGACTATAATGAAAGATATTAACTACAATTTTATATCGAATTACTGCTGAAACACATTTGAAATTACTTGGGCGTTACCCGGCGAACGCTGTCGGATCGGTGGTATGCGCGAAGGCTATTGGACGACTGGTTAACACAAGAAACGACGATTGGCTGTCGTAGAAACTAAGAGGGGTTATGGACGGGGCGTTCCCGAGCTCCGATATGGCCGACCCGGCACCGCAGGACCCTCCACCGCTTAACAGACTCGATGTTTAGCTCAGTCGAGCTCCCTCGATCCACAAGTCCGCATGCCTGTGCCGACTCTCCGACCGATCGTACTGACAAAACGTTCGTCGTCGGCCCACGTTCGTCACGTACAGTTTCCGCCGGAAGTGACAAAGCGCAACGGTACCTTCGAAGGATAATCAACCCTTGTGCTCCGAAATCAATTTACAAAAAAAAAAAAAAAACCCAATAAACAAAGGGTGAACTTGAAAAAAATATAAAACCTAAGTGACAACGTGGCGATCATTATCGACCCGAAGGATATTATAAATC
The DNA here is from genome assembly GCA_964017025.1 of Stenichneumon culpator. Lineage (NCBI taxonomy): Eukaryota > Metazoa > Arthropoda > Insecta > Hymenoptera > Ichneumonidae > Stenichneumon > Stenichneumon culpator. The sequence goes on along the minus strand of OZ024779.1, from coordinate 8,184,608 downwards.
TAAAGTGTGTCCTCTTAACGAAATTGTAAATAAAAAAATTTACGAAAATTACGAACTGTGAAAAAAGAAAAGTAAATGGATAATTTGTACGTCGAGTGCGGAGAGGAGAATTGGTGATTCAGTGTCGATTGGGAGGTACGGCGAGGGACGGAAAGCTGATTAATTAAAGAGATAGAAGGCCAAAGCATCTTTTTTTCTTTTGCTTTAGTTATTTTTTAAATATTTTTTTATCACCGATTAATTCGAGGATTGCGTCGAGATTTAACGAGCTACCGGTCGAATGTAGCGGATCACCGGAGAGAACATCTCTCAACAAGATTGAAAGTAATCGTGTCGATTAAGCCCACGCGCGGTTCAACCCTTTGGCCTTCGTTAGCTCGGTAAGGAGGGAGTGCGCGGCGTACAGTGGTGGTAGTAGTTGGTAGTTAGTACCGAGTGGTATAGCAGATTGTGCGCGGGCGATCATCGGAGTCGCAGACGCGCTCCCGCGAGCCCCCTCAAGATAACAAGATCGCGCACAGAGACGGCAATTGCATTGCAAAAACATCGCGTTAAAAGCAAATAGGAAGAACTAAAAAGGGAAAACAAAAACAACAAAAAAAAAGTGAGAGGCTCTCTCTGCCTTATATAAAATTAATAACGCGAACAAGCGTCCTCCAGTGGGGAGCGAGATAGAGAGAGGCGAAAGAAATAATCCGGAGAGAGGGAAAGAAATAAAGGAAAGCGGAAATGGCCGGCGGGCGCGCTTCTGTGCGCGGCAATTATGTTAAGTGGCCAATTAGCAATTAACCAAGGAACTGAGCGCGGCCCCCTTAATTGAGCCGCGGGAGGAGCCACACCGCGGAGTGTATTAACGTCGGTTCGCCAACCGAGGAAGTGCGAGGTGCAAGGATCCCCCGGGAAAGGATCGCCGCGCTTCGCGGACGTCATTGGTGGTTTGTTCATTGATCGTAGATCAAGCGGTAAAAGTGTTCGCCAAGTGATACAAAGGTGATCGAACAATTTGACAATTGAAAGCGAGGAGGCCGCTTCCGTTACGCTTTCCCGGAGTGTTGCAATCGTAGTTGGATCAACTGTATCGATATAGGGGTGAATTAGACGAGAGATTTTCGTAAAGAAAATAAATAAATATAAAATTTTTAAACACGGCTGAGGATCAACTTGCGGTGCGACGGTGAGTCGTCGTAGAACCGTCGGCAAAATTCTGTCTCCGAGATACCGCGTTAGTCCTGGGGTGGCGACGGAGGCACCTTCAGGCGCCCGCAGTCCCGAATCTCCTTCAGTGATGACGGTCCATCATCAGAATCACCACGCGGCAGCCCTCAGCGGCATAACCGTGCCGGAAGCGAGAAACGGATTGAATCTGAGCAGGATGTCGGGCCTCGAGGCGCATCGTCTGGAGCATCATCAGCAGCAGCAGACGATGGACAGTCGAAACGGCGCTTTGGAGAGACTCGCCAACGGTATCGATGCGAGAAACAACGTTGCTTTCAACAACAGCATCGGCCATGGTCACAGTCACAGCTTGGTCGACCGAGTTGTCGGCAGCAGCGGCGAGGCCGCGACCACCATGCCCCAAAGATCGAGATTCATGATCACCGATATTCTCGCCAGCGAACCTAACCCGGCGAGCATACAGAGCCGGGAACCACCGGAAAGTCCACCCTCCGCACCCAGAGATCTCAGTGTCAAGCATCAGTCGAGACAAGCACACAAACGCAAACACGACGAGGACAGCGACGCCAGTCATCATGACGGAGCGTCAGTCTCATCAAACGGTAAGATCGATTCCTTGATCGGCATTGGGCGGAGATCAATTTTGGATTTTTATCGACTGGGCTTTTTTTTAAATAGATAAATCGTGGCGAACAATTATATCATTTTTTTTTAATCATCACGATAAATGTGAAAAGGGTTTTTACATTTTACAAATATTTATCTTGTAAAATGTACAACAATCTTTACTCTTTTCAATATTTTCATTCTGTTTCAAAATGTTTAGAAACAGTTCGTTGGAAATACATTGGAAACCTCTGTGAACAAGAAACGTTTGTTGGATGTACAAATCTTTTTTTGCAGTGTATCGTGATTCATATTTTTACGAAGGATTGTCCTAAGCTCCTTTTTAGTAGGTTGCAATTACAAACGGAAACAAAGTAGCCACAAGTCGAGCGATAAACTTATTTAATTCCCTGAGTAGTAGTTTTTTTTTGGGCCTATTATTGTTTAGCGTGAAGGTGTCAAGGAGTGCGTTTACCCGACCGGATGTTCCTGCTAAGGTTGTCGAGGGACCGGCTCGCTCGCCGTCGGGTCTCGACGCCTGGCGGGTCATCCTTCTCTCGCATACACACTCTTCATCCTTCTTTCTTTCGGATGAATCAGAGATATTTTCGGAGATAAAGCAGCCGCGGGGCCTCTTGTTCGACAGCGTTTAGGGATTTTAATGATTCCAAATTGGAGCTCCAAGCACACCGACGCTTTAATTATGTACCCTCATTTGTTTCATTCATACGCTACGACTACTACCTTTATATATATATATATATATATATATATATATATATATATATATATATATATATATATATATATATATATATATATATATATATATATCACCACTATTCCACTTATGTGCGTGAATATACTACCTGTGCTTGTTGCGTGGTGGGCGCGCGGCGTTAATACCTCGAGGCGCCCACGCCGTCCGTCTTATTTTCCACCTCCCTTCCTCGCCTATTTACCTAAACCAATCTTTACCGCTCATTCTTATAAAAACAGAAAATAAAAATATGAGAATAAAGATTCTACTACGTATTACTCGACAGCCTCGAGCCCCGGGATTCTCAAAACGGAAACGACGTTTATACTTAGCGTATTATGTGCTCCAAGGGTTCTCTAAATTCGGATCCAAGAAACGCGGTTAATTCGGCACGAGGATAATTACAGACTATCCGATCAGATGGTCCCCGCACACAGCGACAAAAAGAAACGCTTTTAGGGTTAATAGTTTTGAGAAAAAGGTACCCAATCTGATTTTTTAAAAACAACGAATCGGTACTTCTTTTTTAGTTTAAGCTTTAATTAATTTAACTCATCTGAAAGCTATTTGAATGAACTCAAAACGAATAACACGGATAGCAACGCTATGCCTAGATAGCATGTAATATAATGAGTGCAGACTCTATCGCGTTCACCTTTATCTAATAACACGTTGCTGACCCGTTTGCGAGAACCGTGCTAGCTCACCTCACCGCTCTCACAGTGTACGTCTTATCGTCCACGCTTAACCGCATGTCTAATCGAGCTCGTGTACTAACTCCCCCCTCCTCTCGACGTCGCTTCCCCCTTCTAGCACCGGGCCGGATAAAGAATTAATGAGCGCTGATTAAGGGGAGGCACGTGTGCGCGAGTGAAACGCTGAAATAATTGTCACGGTATCCAGGTACGCGTGTCAATCGGTGTTACACTCGGTTTTTTTTTTAATTCACGGCTTAAAATAACGATGTTTTAATCGCGTGTACGGCTATACAATAAAGTTTTCCATAGTCCCACGATACAAAAATTCATCACTTTCGGAATTTGTTTTTTCATATCAAATGGATTCAATTTGTATATTTTTAACGATCATAAAATATTTCACAAATTACAACCATTTTATTTTTCTTGTTAACTTCATAATCAAATTTAGAAAATATTGGTATTTTTACCTAAAAAAAATACAGTAAAATTAATAATAAAAAAATTAGTGGACGTTTGTGGAAATGAAATGTTCGTTAAATGTGGGAGCTTTTTTGCCGCGTGTCTTGCAAGAAAGTCAGAAAGTTCGCTTCGCGTCCCGTCGTCGAAATCATCGGCGGCACGTCGGGCCTTAGCAATGTCAAAGAGTCAAAAAGCGTGAAAACTCGATTCGTACGGTGCGAAAGAACGATTTCAGTGGGACGACGGTCGCGTGTACGAATATGCATGCTTCGGTGTTCGAATATCTCCCGGTAATCGGCTTACCAAGCCTCGCCGGTTGTGTGGAGTATTGTCGTTTGTAAGAGAGCCCCCCCGAGCCGAGCCCTTATTGCGCCGGAGTTTCACGCCCCAGGGTGAACGCCACGAGGGCCTCTCTCGTCGCGCCGCTAAAAGACACGTCAAACGAAGTTCTCGCCGGTTCCTCGGGACTTTTGCCGTCTCACTCATCTCGGATCGTTAATCCGAGAACAGGAAATGATTGGCAACCGTTTAGATCTCGGCGCGGATTAGAATTGTACCAAGGCGGAACGACCGGTACACTCCGGACTCGCGCGAAATTCTTTTCTCGTCCGAGCATCAAACGCCTGTCAGAATCTTCACGACGAAATCTTCTCGCTCGAGTTCGGAGATGCGGATTATAATCTTCATAGAAAGCGAACGGGCGCCTGCGAAAAAAAAGGGTAGCGCGACCCGAACCGGCGAAACATTTTATTCGTTAAATTCATAAGTTGCTCCGGTCATAGGAATACAAAGTTCGAGCGGATGCGAGCTTTGACTCCTCTCCAATTGCAAAAAAAAAAACGACTGCTTCTCTCGAGCCGACTGGATCCCCGCAATATTATCTGTGGATCTATATATAGGTGAGAGCGGGGCAAAACGGACACGTGTCCCCCATTCGAGATTAGACTTCTTTTCATGTTCGGAGCAAAATGTATTAAAAAATTGTCCTTTTTGCCCCCCCCCCCTACGCTACGTACATTTATCTATATGGCTATTCTAATGCTCCAACGAACACCGCACCGGTCGCAGACACCACCGATCGTCTTTTTCGCACGGGGGCTCGGGAGATTAGCTCGGTCAGAGTGGAGCATGTATTTATAGCATAGACAACACTCCGACACACCGATGCACAATGTGCATGATTTCTCACGGAAAGCTCACAGGAGTTAACGTGTGTGTAAATAAAAGACCTGTGCGCCACGGTGTCATCGACAGAGACCAGAGAGTCACTCGAGTAGTCGTCGGGATTCGTACGGTTGGTTTTCAACGCCCACGTAACAAGATTCTCGATGGCTAAGCCTCTTAACCTGCTTGCCCCCCCTCCCCCTTCGCCCCCAAGCCCTCGCGGCAGCTCGAGCTCTAACACCCGTCCACTCGTTCCTGTAGGGGGCAGCCGATGTTGAACCCGCGCACTTCTTTCTTCACTGATCTAATGTGAGAAGTTACGCGACCATTTTACTCCATTTATCCGACATTTTGCCGAATCATTTTTTTTTTATTTAAATGTACTTTTGCGTCTTATTTTATTGTGACAAATTAATCGTGTTGTATTTTAAAAGGACTTTTCGATCAAAACTATCATCCTTTAAAAATAATAATAATAATATTGTAACGGATATCGTACGTGCGATAGAATAGACGATTTATTCTCAAAACAAACAAACGATCGAATCCACAGTAGATCGTAGATTTGACAGTCTGTCAGTTTCGGCAATTTAACACGAACCGACGATCGACGGCGACGTAACGATTCCAAAACATCATTCGAGATATAATAAACATTTCGTCTATCGTTCCTTTTATAATCCGTTGTCTCTTTCTGTACCGTGTGATCGTAACAATATATATATCTAAAATGTTCCCCCTTTATTAACGTATTACGAACTACGTTCGGCATTTTTCTCTTAAGGTGGTCGAGAAAGGCACCAGCGAATGAAGCAAATGCATATTACCGTAGCGTAAAGTTTACCGTTAAATCGCTTCGATATCCACAAAGTGTGTGTGAAAAGTGTAATTTTCCTGAATCCGAACCGACACGCCCATCGAATAAGAGCGAATAAGAAAATTGCTACGGGAGCGCTGGTATTGCGTGCAGACTGATCGCGTAGCTCCGTAATTCCTGGTCGTTTATCGAGCTTCCTCTGCGTCTCGATGCGTTCGAGTAGCCCAATTGCCCGACAGATTTGACGGTGTATCGCGATCATTAAACATGGTGTGCACGTCGGCGGCGACGGTTCGACGCCGGGTTCTGTGACGATCGTGCGTTTCAGCTCGTTCGCCCTGTACCGAGAGTGGCTCGGTAATACAGCGAGAGAGGGAGAGACGCGCGTACACGCGCAATTAGCACGCGACCCCCGACGCCACGAACCGACGCGCGCGCGGTTTTCAGATACTCTCCTCCGCCCCTCTCGCCGCACACAGACAGGCACTTCCACACGGAAATTCCAACGACCACATTGCTCGGACAGACCGGACAGGGCTGAAATCGGGAGTGCAGCGAAAGGGGCCGCGTGGACACGCATACAAGGGAGGCATCCGAAACCACCCTCCCGATGCCATGCGTATAGCTGCACAGAATCGTGCGCTACCGCACGGCTAGTACGTAGTTGGGTAAACCGCGTGGGCCACTTGGCGACTCGCTAACACGACTTTCGCGTGACCGGCGAAACTGCCTCGAACTCGGCCTCGGTACCATAAAGGCGTGTCTGTTTCTCGTCCGGAAAAGAGCCGAGATATCGTGTCCGAGAGTCTTTTGCGTTCAGTTGTAAAGAGGGCCCTTTCTCGCGGTCTGCCGCGGCCAGAAGTCTTTTTAGTTTCAACGATATCTCTCGTGTCTCTCTCCCCTTCTCGCGCTCTTGTAATTTTCCCCTGCGCACGAGGTCCTACGTGCTGTGTTACACGGGCAAACGGAAAAACTAATTTCGAAATTACACCCGATTGTGTAATTCTATTTAACTTCTACGGGGAGGAAGGCCGGTAACTACACATCGCGAAATGGATATCAGCTGGATCTGGTAATGATACGATTGTCGTGAACATGCTCTCCGCCAAGAATTACGTGCCCCGCCTCGGCAACCGGCTCTTTCGGCATCGTGTGCGCCGGAGGATAGAAAAAAAAAATCATAAAAATATTAACTACGATTGTCAATCGGTTGTTGCTTACGATGGGAATACTTTGTCGGTAATGGGTGCACGCAATCGTGGAGAATTGTTCCGGATTTTTTTTTTTTTTATTGGAACGATCTATGCGCGGTTGAAACTCACTGATAATGGTAATAATCCTGATATTACAGTGTAGTCACGAATGCGGCAATAATGTAATGTGACTACACGAGATCGCACGATTTTTTTTTTTATTATCTTTCCTCGGGGTATTTTTTTTCCGCCATTGAAAACACCGTGTCCGCCCGCGAAGTTTCACGACTCACGCCAGCTTCCGGTTTACATCAATACGCCGGCTATGATATCTCGTGAGACGGTACAACTATCGATAATCCGATACGACGACCGTGGGTGTCGATTTATGGAATTTTTATCCACAATGTTACACCGCGGATCGTTGTACGGACACTCGATCCGTCGTGTCGACAAAGGAGCCTGATTTTGTGTCGTAAATTCCATTGATAGTATTTTATTTTTAATTCCACCAGGGATTAACCTTTATTCTTCTTGTGTTTTGATATTTACCTATCTAACGTCGTTTTGCGTGGCCCCCGTGACGGCTAAATCGTTTGGGCGTGGGCAATGTATAAAACATTGGACCATAACATTGCACCTCGTTATTTTTCGCATTTTTTTCCGCTCTCTCCGCCCCGATCGCAAAAGGTGCCGAGGCGCGGTAACACAATACGCAGGGGTCAGATTCTGGTCCGCACGGGCCGCCGCCCTTGACTGCCTGCCGACGGTGTTCGCGACAATACGAGGGATCGTCGAGAGGGAGCCAATGCATGATTCGAACACGGTCCTCGGCGCCCTTCCGCCTCCTTTTCACGCTCCTTCCTTCCACGTTGGCTTTCCCGCTTTAGCCGGCACGTCGTGTAGAACACGAGGCCCCGTGGCCTGGCGGGGTGTGACACGAATATATAAAAAAAAATCTCGGAAAATCCCGAAAAGAAACAAACCCGCCATGACCAACTCTCCGTGCGCTAATGACAATTCGCCCCTAAAACTGTCGGCAGTTTCCTGCGATTGCATAATCCCTCGTAGAAGTTTTCTCCAGGACTCCGAACCACGTTCCGTATACGCAACCCGGTAACTCTTATAGTGCACCCGAGCGCTGCAGTGCACTCTCTTTCTCCTCGTCGAGGGAGCGAGAGAAATAAAGCAATAAGCAAATAAAATTGCAATGTTGGTCGGACACAATGGGAGAAGATATAGGGCCGAGGGCGTCGTCGGAGCACAGAGGGAATTTGAAGCGAGAAACAGAAAGGGACCCGGAGAGGAACTCTATGGCGCGCACCGGCCCATCTCCGCTACTCGTAAAACCAAAGCAAGCGCTTTGGGGAAAGTTTTATATTTTCCATTTTTACGATCTACCGAGTGAGCGTTGCCGGTGCACACGAATGTTATACGGGCTCGGGCGGGCACACACGAGAGAGAGAGCTCGTGTTGAAACGTCTGGGAGAACAGTGTGAGTTGCGATTCGGGCAATTCGCCGAGTGAACAGCGCTGTGTACACTGCGATATAGCGCCTCATCTACCGTGGGCGATATGCTGTGCACAGAGTGCATCCGCAGGAACGGCTCGCAACACTGCAGCGGTGCAAGGTTCGGAGCCAAAAACCCTGCGGGTTTTGTGGAAAAACGGCGAAGAGGGCAACCTGTCCACTCGTCCCGGAGTGGTGCCCAGTTACGCAGCGAAAAAAAAAAACTCTTTGTAAAATCGGAGTGCTGACGTAAAATTGTCTGGCGCATAGAAGCTTGTCCTTCTGTTTGTTGGGTCATTGTCAATTTTGTTTATTTTCTATTTTTTTTATTAAGGACATATGAATTTGTGGATGTCTGAAAAGGAGTTGGCTATAAAGATCGGGCTGAAAATTCTTCTAGGCCATCTAAGTGCAAAAATGAGTTAATTCTCATCTTGACGTCACTGGTCGATTCTGTAATGTCAGCCAGACGAGTATTCGCCCACTCTTCCACTCTACTGTACTCCTGCTTTTTCAGCGCTTTTTTGCACATGTGAACGAGAGTCTCGCACGAAACTATAATTGCGACACGGGCGTCATTATTACTCGATAAACATCCTGTTAGTCGTTCTATTGTAGGGAGATTTTACATTGTACGAAGCGACACGCGAATCCTCTCTCCGGTACGAGGGACATCCACGTTGACCGCGAACAAGAACGGATACATACGTCGGGTGCATGTACGAAAATACTGCTCGTACAGAGTACGGTAGCGTGTGGCATTACCAACGTATCGTGTATGCATATAACAGATAGATGAATTTCTGTTTCTCATTGAGCGGCATACGTTGTTGCATCTTCATTCGTACATCCGGTTGTTACGCGAGGTTGACATACTGGCAGTGTCACGCTACAATCTAACTGACGGAACGCGATACTCCTCGGTTTTGAGCGGTTTTTATTTTACATTTTGCTTCGTCAGGAATTAATGGCGGATATCAAGGATCGCGCGTTTGATCTGCTCGGCGCGACATTTTTCCGTCAATTTAATCTGTCCCGATCAGGTAAACTCACCCCGCAAGGTTGAAGTGGCATAAAATGGCATAGGGCGATTCACCGTCTTATGGTCTGACCGAAAACTTTATTTTCCACAAACGCCGCTGAAAATCGATAAAGGCGAATTGATCTTTCGTTAATGCTGGAAAAAAGTTTGTTCACTCGTGTAACCCACGTAGAGCCGGAAGATGTCCGGAGTAGCTTGGATTCGTTCGGCGGGAGGTCGGCCCGAGGCACAGGAGAATAAGTTTTGCGGAGGGCGAAGGAGAGCGTAGCGCGCGGAGAGGGAGATAACGTACTCGAGTTACTTCGTCGGTCCGGGTAGCCCGGTGGAAAACTCGGGGAAAAAGTTCCGTCTAACGTCTTGGAAGTGTCTCAAAAAGAGAACTCCTCGCGTTATCCATCCTGCCTCCCCCAGACGTACGTTCGTGCGTACCTCTATACGCCAACGGGACTCCACTCTAAGTGTATCACATAGTAAATTTAGTTTTCCGACCTCCGTTCCTAAGGTACGCCTCCCCCTGCTCTCATCCCTCTTCACGTACAGCCTCTGGTTTCGTGTTCTCCGGTCTGCAAACCCCCTCGCATCCCCGACAGCCAGTCCTCCCTCTCCGAATCTTTCCCGCTCGCTTCCTTCGCGACCGGTATATCTCGCGCGTAGACTCTTTTATCTCTCGCGGTTTATGAAGCCTTTTTCTACTGGGAAATATCTTACCGTATATATATATGTATACATAAGTTTATATATCCGTCTAGCAGGTCGGTAAGCGTCGTTTCATCTGTCTCCTCGCTTTGCCCGGGGATTCGGAATACCGCCGGCAATTTCTCTTCGTCGTTGTGCGATGCGGTATTCTCCAGACGCGAAGCTCCTTTTTTTTTCTCTTTCTCTTCTTCCTCTGATTCCACTCGCTCGAGCTTCTTCGCGATCTTTTATCGCTCGTTTTTTTTTTTTTTCTTTCTTGGAAACGTCGAGAGCATCCCTCCCGAGAGAGCGCCGCGACGCTGCTCACGGCCATTTTGTTGCAAGATGGCGTATACCGTGCTCAGGAGCTACGCGCTATGTAGGGGGTCGGGAGCGAGAGGACCGAATCGTTCAAGCGAATCTGGCCGATCAAACGGGGGCTAAGAGCCGCGCTTTCGACCGGGTTAACTCAATCCGGCGAGCTCTATCCTCCACTCAGTCCTCTTCCATCGTCTGTAACGCGCGTGTATGTAACAGCAGCTTTCGCGCACATAGACACAGAGAGTGCAGGGGTTCAGAGAGCTCTAGCCAACCCCCATGGGCGAACTCGAGCGGCAACATCGGGAGCTTGAGCATCCGCCCGTTCCAATCGATGAACTCGCGACAACGGGCCTTTAGATACTTTTAGGACGAAAAGCGAGACTCCCGAGACACTCCGGACCTCGCTTGTTCTCTCTGGGGAAAATCAGACGTCGATGCTCCTTAGGATCGGAGAGAAACGCCGGGGCGATTAGAGGGGCGTTGCTGCGCCTCGCGGATCTTCTTCGGCGATCCGGGACCAATATAAATGTCGCCGCAATTAGTTTTACATGTCTTTCGAGCAAATCGAGGATGGCGGGGCAAAATCGACTATAACCAATTTTTTTTCGTGGGATATTAAAAGAAAAAGTCTTATCTCAGATGGAGGTTCAGTTGCCCCGCTCTTCCCTATGCAGCTCTTTTCTCTATGAAAGTGGACCTAAATAAATGATTTTCTTTACGATCATTTTCGGGTTCGATAAAATTGTTCTAACGGGATGAATGTCTTTTTTTATGCAACCAAAATCATCGTCGTCTCTATAAATGTAAAAATGGTAGGATTTAGTTCTGGAATAAACCCCTAATTATCGTTGTAATACAAGAAGGGGCGATGAAGTGTAGATTGAGCTTCGAACTAAAACAAGCGTACAGTTCGGACCAAGCGAGGTTAACAGTTAAATAGACGATGACATCAGAGCGCGTCAAGTTTAGCAGTTTTGTAAGCGAAGAAATCATAGTAAGCGAAGTTAAACAATTTTGTAAACGAACACATCAGAGTAAGCGGAGATTAGCGGTTTAGTTAGGAAGTGAAAGAAAGAATTAATAAAGTAAAAAGTGTCGAGGGATACATAGTTTTCCAAAACAGAATTATTTGACCAGATTTCGGTAACAGTGATAATACGATATACATTATTGCGAAAAAAAGTCGAGAAATTCATCAATAAGCGCAGGCAGCGATTGAGCATGGCGAATGTAAAAAGATTAGACAGAGCAAATACCCTCTTTCTTTAACCGCAAAAAACGGTAGACAAATCTAATTTCTTTAACGCTCGGCAAATATTAGTATGGTCTTTTATAATGCAAAAAGAACAGATAAGCGGGACGAATGGCTTTGAATCGCCGATTTCAGCGAAGACCACCGAAAAAAATAAAAATACTATGGCTACAGTCATGGGTTGTTTTTGCGCGTAACCGCAAGCAAATAACACCGGAGTTATATCGATACGCGTTGAGCAGCGGAGACGTTGCGGGTGGGAGTGTGCAGTAATCGGTTTCCTCACGGGGAATTCCACCCTCGCGACGCGCAGCTTCTCCTCGTCCCGGTAGGGATAATTTGCGGCGGCGTCTCTCGCGTCTGCGTGATGCTTCAATCGCACGGCGACCAATCGGTTCTCGCGGGGGATGCGCGGAGGCGCGACTGAGAACAAAAGAATCGCGAATGCGGCGAGTCCCCGACACAGACCGACTGAGCATCGGCGGGGGATGCTGCAGGAATTGCTATGTGGGTTATAGGACGGAAAAATCTCACTCCCTCGTTTATATATTATATACATATTATATATATACGATGTATATATATAATGTGGCGGCGATGGCCATCGATTCGTGGCTGAAACAAAAGGGGTTCGCGAATTCCCGGGAGTTCTCGATTTCGTGCTGAAGAGTCGCACACGAATCGCGAGCTTTTTTCTCACTGAAGAACTAACGATGACCCATCTTATTATGTCAATCGAATGATCAATTTATCATCGAGGTTTCATTCGATAATTCTTCTACTTCAGGTGGCAAGGAGGACGACCCCAAAGAATCCTCGTCGGTCTCTGTGAGCTCGCCGCAGAGCAAGAAACAGCGCAAAGCTCGCACGGCATTCACGGATCATCAGTTGCAGACATTGGAGAAGAGCTTCGAGAGACAGAAGTACCTTAGCGTGCAGGACCGAATGGAACTGGCGGCGAAACTCCAGCTGACCGACACGCAAGTGAAAACGTGGTACCAGAATCGAAGGTATGTTGGAGAAAATTTTGAAAAATATAAACAAATGTTGAGGTTGCATACAGCATGTGTATCACTGGTATATGAGAAGCATACGTCGACGGGATAGCAGCGAGTTGCAATATTCTTACAACGGCATGTGCGAACTGCGCCTAGCGTGCGATATCTCGGTATCCGATCTTCCTAGGCATCACGGAAACGTGAACCCGCGAGTATCGACTGCAATGCTCGTTTGTTTAACATAGTTACGAAACGCGATAGTGCCAATTTATTTGCCGTACGAAGTAGAAAAATCGAAGCTCCTCCCGCTGACAGGGAATAGTCTGTCGCGCAGAAAACATACGAATAACTACGAATGCGAAAACCGCGCACGAGCGCCAAGGCGCCGGTGAGCGTGTCCAATCCGACGGGCTCCTTTTGTGGCGTTCGTGACGAATTTGTGAATGGAAATCGGCGGGGCCGACAGAACCCCAGTTTAAAAGGTTAAACGACGAGAGATCCCTCGAATATATGCCTCAAAGTTTCGCTCCTCTTATTATTTCTTTACAATTTATCCCGTGGACAAACTAAATACCCGTGCCGCACGCTTGCCTCCACTTTTCGTCGCCGCGTTTCTTCTCATTTCTTAAACAACCCGCTCGCGAAATTCCTCGGGGAGTTATCGCTGCGCAGCTTCTGTACGGATATGCGCTGTGTAGACCAATCAAGATTATACAAGTTTCTTGGGAGTCGCGCTCGCAGGATAGGCATTGTATACGTATTCATTCTCCCTACCAACTGAGGGGGAATTTCGAGATTCTTTTACGAGATATTGTATAATAGAATTTTACAAGCGATGCAGTTCCATAGTCAGGGAGGAAAAGAGGCGCGAAAAAGATTAAGGATGTTCGCGAGACTTTGATGCTAGATAAAGATTTTTTTCTTTCCTTTTTTTCATTATGTTGTGATAAACCTTCAATTCCGGTAGTTTATAGAAAAAAAAACACTTGCTGTCTTGATGTGTGATACTATACATAGTTCCCGGTACAAAAAATTGTAGCAGCATAAACGCGAGGCCACACACGATTTAAAGGCAAATCCGACATAACCAACCCTTTCACCTCTAATGCACAATATTTGCTGCACTGGTGAATTGGTTATTTTTCAAAATATCTTTTTGGAAGTAAATGAAAAAATGGTGGAAAAATTTGACGAACCGCAACGTCGGTTCGTGTAACGCATTTCCGCACGGATATTCGAAAAGAAGCATGTGCTTGACCTTTCTTACCTTTTTTCCGAGACTCGTCGTCCCAGCAATTAGCCACGAATCAAGGGATTAGCCAGGTTTCTCGAGTCTCGTTTACGGAAAATCTTGCGCGACGAATCAGCAGGCAATTTCTCGCCTGAAACAAAAACTGGCTAGTCCGCCTCAGCGCGTCATTCGAATTTTCCTCGGTTCGGAACTTCTTTTATTTCTCGAGCCGAGAGCAGTTTCGGTCGAACTGAGCTCCCTCTAACTGCCGAGCTATAATGGCATGCCGAACGTACCGGAGGACTCTCAGAGATGATTAGGTTCCCGAAACTGCTGCTCCCCCGTGTCAGGGCGACGAATATTAGGCGCCACGCAGTGACTCGGTGAAAAATCCCGCATCGAAGCCCCTGCGAGGTAAAGGATGCCGCGCCGCAGCCGGATCGACGGGCAAGAGTTTCGTGCCCGTCGGTTTTCTCAGCCAACGTCCCAGGGGACTGCCAGTACTTTTTACTCTACCTCCAATAATTTTTTTTTTTTTTTTTGAATTCTCATCTTCTCATTAGACCGCGATTATACACGTTGATCGGATGATTGGTCTCATGATTTTCTTTCACGAAGATCTCGTTGACTCTCGACCATTTTCTACAGCGATAGATAATAGTTTGAAAAAAAAAAAAAAACAATAAACAGCCGTTCCGCTGGACTCTTTTTATCTGTTCTCTCTTCTCAAATCGTCTTTGACCGGCACGCAGAGCTAACAAACTCTGGCAGCAGGTCTTAATTACAAGCTTCTTGCGGGTGCGCCCGAGTGACTCGAGAGCCACGCTTAGCCATTCACCACCGTGAGAGATCCTCTTCCGCGCGGCACAAAAGGCAAATCGTTAATAGGGGTGCTTGAGTGAAGAAATATCTCGAGAACCTATTAATACCGTACCTTTGCGAGGCGCGCGAACTACAATCTTTGCGTTGATATGTAATTACGCTGTCAATAACCGTCCGCGCGAGAGGAAGAGACTCGGAGCGGCGATCATTTTCAAACGGCAAAAAAAAAAAGAATGATCTACGACGATTCAATGGATGTTCATCCAATCGTATGATCGGAAACAGATGCATCGCTAACGAGCAATGATACAGAAAATGTGTTTACGATTTTATGATTTTTTGTCTTTCTCCTCGTCGTCGAGACTCGAAGTTTCGCAGGAAAAAATTAGTGAAGCTTTGAAATTCGCCGACTCGAATCAATCGGAAGTTTCTTTGCCGGGTCCCGGGTGACTCGCGACTTTCTCGGCGCCGGCCACACCTAGGGCGCCTCGAAGCCGCCAGACGCATCGAGTCACATCTACGCACAAGCCTCGAAAGGCTAGCGAAATCGTTGCGGATTCGTTCTCGAAACGACTTTAAGAACAACGAAAAAATCGTATCCAAAATAAAATCATCGTTTCTTCCGAATTATGACGAAAGCGCCGAAGTATTAAAATTAGATATAAAAAATGGTATCATTATGTCTCTTCAGCCGATAATTGGACAATTACGTACAAAGTAGATTTTAAAAAGGAAAGATTAAACACCTTTGCCGTTTTGTGTTGCGAATTATAAGCGTAATGAGGGCTTTTAAGCCGAGGAAGCATTAGATCATGGTACAGGATATAATGATTCGAGTTCCCACGAGAGCCGGTAATCGCAAATCGACCTGTCATCATTCGTTTCTCTACTTCTCTTTCCGCCTTCTGTTACTCATCTTCTATATGTCCGCCTAAATCCTGCGAGCGGGCCGACTGCGATCTTCCTCCCCGATATAGTCACACACAGACACACGCCACCACACATATATATAAGCAGCGTGCAACGAAGTCAAAGCGTTTGTGGTTGAGTTAGCGGCCTTCGTATTCCGAGAACGTTAGGAGGCGGGCGATCGTTATGGGTCGTTAAATTACCCCCTCCCCCCTCCCCCCGAGAAATCGTTTCTACTTATCGGCTAATCACGGACGCGCGAGAGTATGGACGCCGAGTATAAGCACACCGGTAGCGTGACGCTCGTATACTGTATACTCGAGCAGCTGGTATATATTGTACGAGAACTTTGTAGATGTGTATGCGAATGCTCGCATTGAGTATTATCAGAAAATCCATTAAAGGCCACGGGGCGATAAAGGCTCTCGCAAAACTCTGGCCACTCCTCGAGTTAGAGCCGCGATCTCATTCGTCTCCATTTTCCGCTGAGTGGGATTCTGATTTTATATCGTATTTACTATTTAAGTTTGAAAATTTCCCGGGTTAGTGGAATGATGTTTCGCGGAGCTTGGATCACGATGCGTTAGCGAACACATGCGCGGAAGGCTGCGCGTTCAGCGGTGGCACAGAGCTGAGGTTAGGATTGTGCAAACGGGCGATCTGCGCAATCTATTGCGCAGGTGTGCGCAGACGCGTCGAGAGAGAGCAGCAGGCAAAGGAAGGACGATTAAAGACAACAGTGCCAATTGAACGAACTCATTACAAGAGAAAGGGAAGAGAAAGGGGTCGATAATACATTAGTAATCGGAATAAAGACGTCAACCGCTTAAAAAAAAGGAAATGTTACGGTACAAAGTCGAACGATAAAAAGTAGCTTCTTCACAGTATTAAGTTCAGCCGCTTCTGCTTCTGAAAACTGGCGCATCGGGCTGCTACCGCATAATACACTAGAATTACGAGTCGCGTCCCGAGGGCAGGATCCTCTTACACGCATGGACACATCACGCACGTAATGCTCGCGTTCGCCAGTTTCGTACGTATCCAAGAGTGGTCGCTCTTCGTATTTTCACTCGCCGGCGAACGTTCGCTCGGCTGTGCGCATCGACGGGTTACAAGTAGAAGAAGGAGAGGAGCAAGAAGCCGAGGAAGAGGGAAGGATAGCGAGCCATCAGAGGAATTACGAGAGCGATGCATCGCGGAGTAACCTCCGCAACTATATACTAACTGGAATTACGCTTTTCCTCGACTAGCTCACTGACTTCACCAGTTCTTCTGCTTCTTCTTCGTCCTCTTCTCATCCCCATGCCATACGTATACGCTTCTTCCTCGCGATGATCGCTCTCCAGTCTCTCTCGCATATTAGTCGGAATGCAAAATTGATGCAGTCCATCATTATCCTGTCCTGTCTCTCTGTACCGCTACCGTCCCTTACACTCTCTCCTTCTCCCCGACGTACATTTCTCGCTTGTGACGTCCCTGCTCGACGACCGAGCCATCAACTCTTCTCGAGTTATCCCGCGCGAAGACTCTCTCACTCGAGCGACCCGGTAACGCCTCCGAGATGAAATACCGAAATGTCACAAGAAGTCTCCAAGTTTCAACAAGAAATCAACACAAAGTAGCCTCAGTCAGCTAATCCAACCGACAAGAGATTCCCGCGAGTTACCTCGAAACGTTCCGTTTTCACACGTTTTTGTCGACGTCCGAACGTCCATATACGAGACAACAAAAAACATGCAAATCCTTGATGTCATGTTTGCTCGACTCTTTTTTACAAATGAACGACATTCACGAGAATCCTCAAACGAGTATCCAATTTCTCTTGCAACTCCATCGTTGAAGTCTACGCAACTTATGCGTGCAAAAAAAAGAAGTTCCATGCACGATGAAGAGACATTATTATACTGGCGTGCAGGTATTCTTCTTCCAGCCGAGCTTTCCATGAAGCATCGTTGTTTATGCCGGTCGTCAGCCAGACGACTCTTCCGACTTCGTTACAGTATGTAGCATGTTGCCGACTTGCCGCGGAGCTCTCTTACGATGTTTCTCCGCCGAACAGAGACACCTCGACGATTTCGTATCTCTTCTCGCGCGAGATACCGAGGAGCGTTATGACATTGCAACCGTGAGAATAGAGTATGCAGTGGATCGCGTTCGCCAGGCGGAAGAAGGTGCCTCTGCTTCCCACGCTAGCGCGCACTTCTAACTGCGTTATAACGGATCGCCACGCGATGGTCCCCCTGTGTGTTCGTATGTGTCCGCGTCCGTGTGTCTCTGGCGAGGATGTCGACGACGTTCCACGGGGATCCTCGACCGGAGGAGAGCGACTCTCTCGACGCCTCGTCATTCTCGTCGCAATCGGAAAATTGCCGCAGACACACAACGGGGCCTTTACACACTCCGCAACTTCGTAGGAAACATATTATCCCGCTAACTACCCGTCCAATTTGTGCGGAGCTACCTTACGAGAACAGCACCGTCAAATCGACTGACAAATTTCACCGGGAGCGAGAAAGATTACCCCGGAAACTCTCGGCAAACTTAATTTAATGAAAACCGAGGGAAACAGGAAAGCAATAATGAAAAAGTCAAATAAGCAAAATTAATAATACACGTGCGAAAATTACACCTATCCAAAGTGTACTGTCGGAATCTGATTTATGTTCGTTCCCTCATACATACGTAATTTGGATACCCATCATGTTTTTTTTCCTTCTTGATTTTTATTTTTATTTTTTTTTTCTCCGATATCGATGTGCGCGACACATCGTGTTGTTGTTGAGTCATTATACACTTGGTACCCGGGGTTGGTATATCATAATACGTATCTATATAAATATATAATCGTAGTGGAAGCGTGCGTCACGGCAGATGTTAAGATTTAGGTGTAGATAAGATTGGGTAACGTTGCGCTTATCTTTTATTTATTTATGACAATACAGTGGCTAACCAGCAGCTAACTCACCGTACACCAAGTCACCGGTCTTCCTCTCTGTGTCTCTCCTGTTGGCCAGCACGTACACATTCGTACATGCTGCAATATAGGCGGTGCGGAAACGGCACGGCCACATGGGTGTCCTCGTGGTCGTGGAATAGAGGTACTTCACGCGCCGACCCACCAACTCTTTCCTCTTCTCGTAAAACTAACATGTGTCCCGCAGTCACCGAGGCAAATAATAATTCGAAAAAAATATGTCGCCCCTCGCTATTATTACCGAACGACGGGAGAGAGAGAGAGAGAGATTGTCAGCCAGTACAGAAGCGGCAGCTCGCAACATTAGTGTCCTCCTTCGGTCGTCGTACAGTTTGTGTACGATCGGTGGGCTACAGAAGAACCGCAGAGTGCTCGCCAGAAAACCAGACCCGGGGCACCATTATAAATGCATTAAGTCTACCGGCGACGCGTTACCACGGTCGCGCGAACGACCCTTCATGCCCATTCTCTTTTTCGGTGCTGCTCTCGGAATGTCTTTTTTTCTGTTATTTTTGTTTCTTCAAATTTTATTATTATTCCTCTTCCGCTCGCTCCTCTTTATTCACGCATCGTCGATAAGAAGTCAAATTGTGTTTTTGTTTTTTTACCGTGTCACACGCTCGGCTCCGGTATGACGACGAAGGCTTCTTGCAATCTAATGCGATGATTCGTTGAAGGTGAGAGGACTCGAGACTATTCGAAATTGGACTCACGGTCCTCTCGGCAAAGATGCTCACTTCGAAGATACGCATGGAGAAAAATGCTTTCCTTAATTCGACAAAATGTGGGTCGCAATATATATTTTTTTTAATTCGTCTTCGCCCGTCGACACTTCACACGAACCGAAAGTTTCCGACGCTTCCTCGTAGGCAACCCTCTTCCTTCCGAACAAGATCGAACCCCCCTTTTGTGCGCAAGCCACGCAAAAGAGTCAGGATCTCGGGAGTAATAAATCAATGATGCTGCACGCTCTCTATACTCTCGAGGGGTTGTAAATACACACGGAGAATCGTACTGGGCAATTAAGGATGTTTTAGAGTGGCTGCCCTCGAAAGGAGAGCGCAGCCGTGCCTGATTCTACAATAAATATACAGGACCGAGCGGAGGGGCGGGGGGAAGATATTAAAAAACATTACTCATCACATAATCGCAGTGCGTACTACTACAGAGCAGTGTACACTCGTTCTCCTTATATTTTTTTTTCTCTCGAACGAACGCGAACCCGTGTTCCGTCTCTCTTCTCTACGTCGGGCCAAAAATGAGAAATGATCGGCCGTGCTCGATTCAGTAGCCGAGCCGCGCCACGGTCTGTTTAAAATTCATGAACGATTTTACTACCCCCGACGAGCAGCGTCACAAAAGGGCGAGCTCGACGAGAACCCGGCGGGCATGGAGTGGCCCACATTCGACGACCCGAACCCGCGAAATCCCCCCCTACTATCTTCCTCTCTTTCTCGCCGGTTTCCTCCCGTACCGTTACTGCACCTTGACACGTTTTATTCGCGATCTGCATCCCCCCCACCCTCCCCGACCTCTCAACTATATATCCGCCCCAATGTTCTCTAAGCGATCTCTACCCCTCGGGTATTTATTAATTGTCGAATTTTCCGAACGAACTGAGAATCATAGTCACCCTCAGTCCCGAGGCACTTTTCGTTATTAATTATTCGCATTGTCAAATAACGGATGAAATTTATTTATTCCTTCCGCTCATCTGCAGCCTACTCGTTGTATAATTTACTTTCTTCACGCTCTGTTGCATGTCGTGAAAATTTGAGTTTTTTGCGGTGTTACACATCTTGTAAACTGGGCGTCAGCTCACATTAAAGTTTTACGCTTGCGAAGAGCAACAATCCGCCAAAAAATGGATGGAAAATTCGGCCGTCCATCTTGGATTTAACAGAATTGTCCGAATCCCCTTTATCCTCGAGTATGACTCTAAAAGTTGCTCTAACCACCGTTTCGTCCACGCTACAGTTATGCACTCCTAATTGCTCCTCTAGACTTTCCAACCCTGGTCTAAGAATAGCGAAGACAAGCGTATCGGAAAAGTGATATATCCACCGGCGTCGAAGGTCGAGAATCAGCGTAACTCACACCTCGCGGAGGTCCGTGCTCGTGTTTGGGACCGCCTCGGTCTACCTGTATCCCCGAAGGGTTATAATTTTCTCCGTTATTATTCAAAGAACGTCCATGGAGGGTTAGTTCGCGTAATGTAACGGCCACTCTTCTCTTCGTCGAAAGCTGTTCTCCTGTTCCCACCTTCCGCCGCTCTATCTCTCGACTCTTGGTCGTCGGCGCTCTTCAACCCTTTTGGTAGATTGCAACAGCCCTCTCACCTGCGCACACACAGAGACACATGTCCACACATACATACCGTCGATGTACCCCGAGCGCATGTGGAAAGACCCCCACGTAGAGGATGTCGAACGAAAAACCGCGACGGGGTTTAATGTGTGTGCGTGGCATGATACGCGATGATTAGGCACTGAACTCCACGGGCTATTTGTTAGTATAATAAGCCACCGCAGTGTGGCCATCGTAACCACTTGGCGGCACGCCACCCCGTTTTACCGTAATTTAACCCAGATCGGAATTTACATACGCGAGAGCTATAGAGTGAGAGAGGGATGGAAGGCGAAGGGGGCGAAAAGGTATACACGGACAATCGTATATACGGACGGACGAAGGAAGGAAGGAAGGTACGAGCGAGCGATTGCTAGAAATCGTGATTCTTCGTGATGGCCTCGCGCGATTCGTGTGTGATTGTTATGCTAAGAACTCCTCCGCCGCCCATTGGAAACGGAAAGCCTATCGTCCAACTTCGACTCACTACCATTTGCGGAACAACCGACCAACCAGCCCCCGGTCTCGGAATACGCGTTTCTCGAACTCGAGGAAAACCACCCCCGCCCCCCTAGCATTAACTACACTGCCCAGCGTCGATTCGTGTAATACCTACTCACTTCCGGCAATCTTGCGTTGATGTCTCGATATCGAGAGACTTGCGAGGTGGTTCTCGAGCTGGACAGGTCGAAATGGGGCTACTGATAGCCTCCAAGTATGAAAGATGTGGACGAGTATTTTATATCTTGCGTAGCATAGATGCAACACACATAAAGGAAAATAATTTGCTCGCCCAATTGTGTTCTTGAATACGGACCAGGCGATTTCTTTTTATTGGTCCAACATATCATTTGGTGGACAACTGAATTAATAGCTTGGGCCGCATGAGAGCAAGCAGTTTGTTCGGGCAACAAATTCCTTTTCTTCGTGAAGTTAATTTTTGTTACTTTGAACAATTTTGACCAACCTTGAACCTTCTGATCCGGCACAGTGGTGATAATATTTTTGTCAATTGCTTTGTGATTGCAGAACAAAATGGAAGCGTCAAACGATCGTCGGCTTCGAGATTCTGGCGGAAGCAGGGAATTACGTGGCGTTCCAGAGGATGTACGGCAACGGTGCGGGAGTTCCGGCCCAATCGCCGTATTGGTATCCCGGTACGCCGGCGCCACCGCCCAACGAGTTGTTCTATCGGCAAGCGACGGCGGCGGTGACACTTCAGAAGCCAATGGCGCACAGATTTTATCCGCCGGCGATGATGCTCGCTGGACCGAGCGCACCTCTCGGCACTCTCGCCGCGAGTTCCAGCCTCTCGAACCTGAGCAACTACTACAACAGGGAAAGTCCCGAAGTTCTGGACGCCAGAGAACGCGAACACCTGGAACGCGCATTGATGCAGAGAAGCAGAAGCAAGAGTCTCGAGAGAACTCCACCGCCGAGAGAGGACACTCCGCAGAGCATAAGAGCGGAGAGCGACGACGAGAGCATACACGACATCTAGGACTCGAAAAAACGCGACTCCTTGTCGTTGTCGTCAGTGTTAACGCCGATGAAGGACTAATTGACGCTTCGTCGGCGCGATAATGAACTCTGTGCGGAACTTTGTCGCTTCGCAAGGTAAAAGGAAACTAGGATAATTGAAATTGGAAAATGGCAGACAAGGGGTAAAACGAAGAGTCTCGAAAGGACTCTGCTCTCCGGTGATTGAAATTTGATGTCTGCCGCGGGGTTTTTCTTTTCCTCGTTTCAAAGACCATTTTGAGTATCGGCTCAATCTTTTCGATCCTTGCGTCAAGGAACAAGTAGAGCGTACGTTGGATCGGTGTGAAGGAACTCTACGTAGAGTTTACTGGTCATCGCTCTTTGGGCGTAGCAAAAAACGGCGTGGAAGAAGAAGAAGAAGAAGAAGAAGAAGCGAGGGCGAAGAAAGGTGATACCCGCGAAGACCGGGATTCCCCGTGGCACACGATGCAGGACATCCGAGATTTGCGAGAACGAATATGTGCGCAGGATGTAGAATGCGGTTAACCGAGGAGGCCAACAGGGTTGCGATGCACACAGTGGATACACGTTGCCAGACGGTGACGCGTGTGGGACTCCCATCGATCTATGGCGATCGGCGGGCGAGAGATTCAAGGCGGCTCGGTTCCCCGTAACGAAGAAAACGACGGAACGGATGTGGAGGACACTCGTTTCGCATCGATGAACCGCGAAAGCCAGAAACGAACGATCGTCCCCTCCCCTCTCAAACGAGAGCTATGTGCCGGCCAGCAATGCGGTTCGATGCCACGCTCGAACGAAGAGTTTTGTAATATAGTAAATATAGTGAAAAAAAAAATAAAATAAAAAAAAATACTACCATAAAGTATCGTTCCTGATCAAACTATAAATTCGTTCCTCAAAACGATTCGTGCGTTGATGAAAAAAAATAAGATGAATCAGATTCATTGAAACGCGGGTTTCGCAAGCAACTCTTGTCGTACGTATATATAGTGTATTTAACTTGGCATCATTTCCTTCGACGTGATGATCCCGCGGGAATTTCGGTTGATTAAGGCGAACATGAATGCACGAAATTTTATTTTCACAATCGTTCCTTTCGTCTTAAATTTTCATATGAAAGATGGTGAAATAAAATAAGTGGTGTCGATAAATTCACTATTTCACATGTGAAGAGTTCAAAATCCATTTATTTTTTTTTTCTTGGAGCCAAATGGTCATGTACAAGCTCGATCGCCTCGTCGATCGTAATTCCGGTATATCGAAAAGAAAATGGCGTAGGGTCTAAAGATACATAGAGATGGGCAACGTTGTTAACGAGTGTAATCATACCCAGCTTGTACTCTCGATATAAGAAATCGATTCCTTTATCAATCTTGGATCTCATCAATTCTCCACGCAATATGACTCGCCATGAATTCTCTAGCAGACCGTCCCCCGACGGTCCTGCGGCTAAAGACTTATTCTACCGAGAATCGATATTAGTACTAACTCTTTCGTCGTCGTCGTCGTCGTCGACGTCGTCATCGTCCTCGTTGACTCGTTCTCCCGAGTGAATGCACGTGTGGATGCAAGCCCGGGTTGTGCCACGGTAGCGAGCCAATCGCGAGCATGCAATTAATATGACATTAGTAACCGGGCAGAGCTGCAAGAGGAGCGGGGGGGGGTGGGGGCAGTAAGGGTTGCGCACAAATCTCCGGAGCACCAAAATGACACGGAATTACGTGGCTGCTTTAGCTCGGTTGCTGCGAAACGGATTCACGCAATAAAAGGAAGAAAGAAGACAAAAAAAAAGAATTGGTACGGCAGAACAACTCGATGAGCTATTCAAATAACCACCGAGCAACCGAGGCGAGCGTGTTTCGCGAGGTGCGCGGAAGAGTGTGCGTAGGGTTACGTCTTTTGCAAAACGACTTGACCGAGACCCCATACTTTGTCGGTTCGTGAGGCTTCCAACCGGTGGAAGATAAATATAACCGACGAGAAACGAGGACGACGGCTGGGCTAATTAATATCGTCGTCGTTGAATGAGAGTGAGAGCTACCGCCGCTGGTCCCGGGAATAATTCGTGGGGACACATGCAAAGCCGCGAGCATGTGCACACGCGAGCTATCGAACGACAATCATTGTGTATCTCTTGATATTCGTGTCCCACACGAACCGCCGTGGCCACTTCCGACACGTTTTCTTTTTTTTTTTTTCTACGCCCAACCGAATATCGTCGTTCGTTCACGCCAAGGCGAAAACTCTCACTCTCGGTTTATCGATGGTTTTGTATCACAGCGATAGGAAACAAAGGGAAATTAATAATTCGCGTAGCCGAGAGACACCGATGCATCATCGGATCGATGTAAATATATAAACGAAGTAAAAAAAATGTAATGAAATGAAACGAAGGAAATATTGATCGACGGCTCCACAATGCAATGTTCGGGGCGAGTATGCCTGTAAATATAAAGTATTATTATACGTCTCGCGAGCACGATTGTGGAGATGAGAGAACAAAGATACGTATGTTATGTGTGCGGAGAAGGAGAGAATGCAGGATCGAAATATTACTAGATTGTAAGCCGACGCCAATGGAAAACAAAAACAAAAAAAAACAGAAACAAACGATATTGCAAAAGTATTTTTCAGATTCAAGTATACGTAGAGAGACGCACGTCGGCTATTTCGTACGATCGATAATATTTTATTTTATTTAATCCTTTGAAGCACAGAAACAGTATCGATTATTATTTATTTATATTAAGTACGTTATTTATTTTCGTGATTTTATTATAAAAAAATTGCAAACATCGTCGATAATTTAATCTTCGATAGTGCTACAAAGCCAGTGGAATTTTTACCATCCATACATCAGACAAAAAAAATACAAAAATACATTGAAAAGAAATAACAATTAAAAGTCGATTCGATCGTTCGAATATCGCGTCGTGGCGTTCGATAATGAAATACCAGTATTATGAATGTATAAAAATTAGATTTTACGATGGAAAAAAAAACGCTCGGTAGTGAACGAATAAATACGACGACGAGAGAAAGAGAGAGATTGAGAGAAAAAATAAACAGTGAGTATGATTATATGAAGTTTTAGTGTATATTGATCGATGCATCGAATGCGAACGTTGTCTCCTATACATCGTGCGATTGAAATTTAAGTCTTGCAGCAAGCGAAGAACATTATTATTATTATCATTATTATTATTATTATATAAAAATAGTAAACATGCTTTGTATGATAATGTCTGTATAGCAAAAGTTATTATATGGAAAATATATTATACTAAATTTACATCCGACTCTCTTTGATATATATTTATTTTTATAATTTATTTATATTATTATTTCAGCAATTTTTCCTCGACCATAGTTATCCCGATAAGTGTAACGAGGAGGGCATTAAATTTTGTAACGGGCCGCGGCACGAGCTATTAACGAGCATTATCGTGCTGAAAATATAACAACAATGCATAATAATATAATCCATAGAGAGCCAACTGCAACTGCAGCGTCGAGAGCCCTTTGCGATAACACACGTGAATATACGCGAACACGAAGCGTGACAGACCCCGAGAGGCTTAATCGCATTTGCTTATTTCCGCCGGTGAGAGGGCTGCCCCTCGCCGTCGGCAATTATGCGGCGAGCGCGGCGCGCAACAGAGAAAGATAAAGGATGAACGAGAAGGGGTTATTTTATTCCTATTAGGGTAAAACGGGTAGTCCAGCGGCGTACCCCCAATTACGTGAAATTAATTTGGCCCCCTATACCTCCTGCCCCCTCCCCCTCCCCCTCCCCCATTAGCGGTCAGACGATGGTGATGGTAGAAACGCACTAACGATTTTCTAGTGGCGAACTCGTCGAAGCGAGACACCTCTTTGCGGCATATTTTGTAGGCATACGCCGAGGCTGCTGCCTTCCTGCAATTATGAACTCTCGGTTAAACGGAAAGTCGAGCAATATTCTAGTAAATTTACAGCAGGTAAGCCGAGTACAACGAGAGCGGAAAGGCGCGGAAAGCCGATCACAGCGATACTCCTGAGAGACTTATGCAAATCGTTAAAGTGAGGAGAGATCGATCGATATGCTTATTTTTTTTCCTCTCCTTTTCTTTTAACGACCTAACGCAGCAGGTATTGCAGAATGAGCGAAGACCCTGCGGTATGGAAACGAGGATACGTGGACACGAGGAGGATGTGGTTAACCCTCCTGGCTAAATCGAGCTTTTGCCGGGCTTCTGGGCATCCTGAAACTTTTGCGACTAAAGTTCCAGGAACAGTACCGGAACAAGAGAACGCCTGGGTGTACGGGACATCCTGTCTGGTGGCTCACGGCGCAGACATTCTTCCATCTTCCGCCCATCGCTCACGGCATTGCTGCTGAGAGACAAGAGAATTAAGTAAACACGGGTTAACCTTTTTTTTAAATTAACCCTCCGCAGCCAATTTTCTGTTTTCTCAATCATCTCAAAGTTAAAAGAGGTTTAAAAAATCCAAACAAAGAAATATAATAAAAACAAAACTGTTTTAAGCATTTGGGTTTTAATTCTCGATAAATAAGAAATGATGATTGCTGCTTGAAAAATAAAAATATAATAATATTCGTCCGGGAAGAAATTCCAATAGAGTAATTGAGATATCGCGCAAGAGGATCGAAATCGTTTGTGACGGGGTCGACGTTGGACGCGGCGAAGGAAGCCACAAGAAAAACACTAAATAAAGTTGGAATAGGCAGAGAAGCGAGAGGTAGGAGCGCACCGGTGAGTAAGAGCGTATAATGTGTCCAAAAGGCACCTGCCCTCGCTATCTCGAGGATCGAAGTGTGGGTTTCTAGCGGGTCACATACTGAGAGAACCGAAGAGAAGAACGGACATAGAGAGAAAGAGCTAGAAGGACTTTGAGTTCGGAACGATGCTATCTCGATCCCCGGGACCAACGGACCACTTATATCGTTAATTGCTCCCACTTCCGGTACCACACTGCGCACACACTGCGCGTGCACCTTCGCGTGTGCGTGCCACAAACATCCATCGTCCGTCATTCCACACTACGGCAGTACCACAAACACACCGAGAATAATATATAGCAAGATTTTAACAATCTTTATATCGAAAATATATTGCAATTAAAGAATAATTTCAATTCTGGGTAAGTCATACTAAACAGGATTATCAAAATAATAATAGCTACAAGGCTTAAGGACCTAGGTCGATGGCCCGTTGGCAATGGCAATAGCAAGAGGAATGTATAATGTAAATAATCTTTCAAATGTATCAGCATCCGTATCATGTAAAACATTGGCAATAAATACCTACATTTACTACTACTAATAGCTATTCTACAAATATTTAAAACACAATTATTGTTAAAATGTTACCATCAATTTTTCTCTGTGTAACTACCCAAACTTAAAGTTTGCGAGAAAATCATTTTAT
Organism: Stenichneumon culpator; assembly: GCA_964017025.1. NCBI lineage: Eukaryota > Metazoa > Arthropoda > Insecta > Hymenoptera > Ichneumonidae > Stenichneumon > Stenichneumon culpator. The sequence continues at coordinate 8,156,717 of OZ024779.1, read as the reverse complement.
TGACGAAAATAAAATTTGAGGTAACGAAATTGTTGAGTTTCAAAATTTCATCCAAGAGTCATTGTGAGTAACTTGCGAATACGATTGCCGCTGATTGCGTGGGTGGCGGCGTCGATTTTATGGATCCGCATAAATGTACGACACGACATTACGCGCTGTTGAGATATTTGCATGTGGGATGGGACGGTAGCTGTAACGAGGCGAAGCCGCGTACTGATGCTTCGACCCACAGTCATCGAAGTGTAATCGATGGGGACACTGGACGATTATCCGCGGGGTTCTCGTTGTCGAATGAGCTTGTTCGTGCCGCGGCTATTGCACCCCGCATATATATTATTATATACATATATATGTATATCGACTGGTGTCGATGCGTCGATGCGCCCAGGGCGAGATTTGTCGCGCTCTCGCCTCGTCGGCCTCCCGATGACAAATTGCTCTCTCAACGGTGCTAAGCTCGGTTTAACGTCAAATCCATGACGACTATGCCGCGACGAAAGCAGAATCATATCACGGGAGATGCCGCGTTTACCGTTCAGCCTGCAGCCTCACCTATATGTGCCCCACGCGATTTCCGCCCAAAACCATTCGCGGCTCCAGTGGTGCAAATTCAATCGACCACAAAATTTTTAATTAAATGCAGATTTCATTTTGTACAGCTTTGTACTTTCATGCATCAAACGTAAATAGATCGATCGACTGTTTTGCGCCTAACAGTGCTTATGAAATAAATGTAGGTGTACACATTTTTTAAGTCACATTTACTTCTTCGAAAATTTCAACTCAGTAAAGAAACTTCGTACTCGAAGCGTTAATGTAAACTCCTATTGTGCAATAACACGTAAAATAATCTTTTTCTTTTGCATAACCATTATAAATCAAGTGTGACTCGCGATAATAATTCGTCGGCGTGTACATCGGCTTCTAACACCTGCATCGACACTCGGCGCAAAAAACATACGTGTCAAGTAATTTGCACGATAGTGGGCGAGCGAGACGGAGAGGGGGCAATTACCGATGTTAATTAATGGATAATTATGTACGGTATCGTTAATGCGCGCATGAAAAAAGTACCTCTAATGCGCAAGGGTAAAATAATTTGCGAGCAAACTTGTAAACTCGTTCTCCCGCGTACATCGACTATTAACATCGCGTTAATCGTAACAAAACTTCGGTCGCTGCGGCGCCGCGGGCTTACAGCACGGTGGAACACAACGACAGGCATGACGAGACTATCCGGGCTGTGTATCTCCGACTTAATGAATTACCGCGATCGCGATAGCCAACGAATGTTTAGCCAACAGTTACTACCGCTCGCGCGCATCGCTATATAATCTACCCTATCCGTTATTTTTTTTTTTTTTACCCACTGGCTTTTACTCTCACTCTCTTTCCGTCGAGTCTTCCCAGCATGGAACCGCCGTAATTTCGGCAGTCAGAGTTTCGTCGGTGCCGATAAGTCTCGCCCCGCAGAGTCCTGCACATGGCGTCGGCCAATTTAAATATTCTAATTAGAATAGACGGATCTTGATCGTCTCGAGACCGCGGCGCGGAGATGACTCGGGCGAGTTTCCTCCGTTTAACGTTTCGGTGAACGAGCTTAAGCGGTACGAACCGGGGGAAGCATATGGCCGGGCCCCGGTAAACGATTACCCCCGCACACGTTTATCTCACCATACAACAGATAACGCATACGCGTACGTGATGAACGCTCCGTGAACACGAGAGGGACAACGGCTCCTATCTGAATCCTCGATCATACGCGTAGCATGAACATCGCACAGGAAGAGTATAAAACGAGACTCGTTTCAATCCATTTCCTTGGATTATTATCTCGGGTTTCTGTTTTTTTTATATGAAGAGGAAATAATATCCAATCGATCTGGAGAATTTTTTTTTTCTTCTTAATTTGATGACTCGCTGGACGCGGATTATCTCGAGCGGAAAAATATGAAATTAAAGTTGTCTTGGGAAAAATCGAAGACAAAGGTGGAACATGATTTTGCGATGGATATAACGTGTTGCACAGTTTGTGGTTAATTTAACGAGGCGAAAGTGAAATGGTCTGTGGAAAATGGCGAAGGCGGGCAGGCCGGTGCGTTCCAGCTCTTTCTCTGTCGGCAACAAAGGAGAAGTTCACACTAATGACTGACTTCTGGGAAGGCAAATGACGGTCGTTGTCGTCCTCGTCGTGCAGTCCAGCGGCAACCAGGGGCTCCCGTGAGCCAAGGCTGCTTTGCATGTGCTCGCGGGAAACCACCGGCGACCGAACGGACATTACTTATACACGCGGCCCCGTGAGCGAATACGAGGGCGATAATGCTTGCGGTAGGTAAGTGTGCGTACTTACGTACAACGTCGAGTCAAAGCGACTGTCACGGAGAATTGATAAAGTGGGTGACAAGTTGTTAAATTACTTCGACAGTGTCGGAGGCGCGGCTTAGCAGGTTGTACGTATGAGCGCGAGCACGGGACTTCGGCTCGTCGGGGAGGGGAAAAAAAATTAAACTCTTTGCCAGATACATATTTTTTTCTCAACGTTTCGTTGCTGAAACAGTGATTAATCGATAGAAAACTTTCCGGAGGGTACGCAAGAGTTTAATTTCATTTATTTTTTAAAACGGCTTTTCATTTTATTTCCGATAAAACGCTAGCTCAAAAAATGTTTACTTTATTAACATATTGATTCGTTCTTATTTTCCGACTCTTCGTCTGCGATTTTCGAAGTTCGATTCCGTCCGATTTGTTTAAAACTAAATGCGTAAAGCGATGGGAAAACTTCGTCGATCGTTCGTTCAACGCTTCATCGTGTTTCACCTGTTAAGCGAGACCTCATTGTCCGGAAGATAATTTGGTTAGAGTAACTAATCGTTCGCTCTTTCAAAACCCGCCGCGGTTGCCGCGCGGTTGCAGATGCTGGATGCCATCAGGGTGCTCGCGCCCCGGCGGTCCCTTTGTAGTAATTAATAGTCCTTCCCGCGGGACCCGCTAGCTTTTCGCCTAAATGATTCTCCATCCATCTTACGAGAACGCCCCCCCCCCCCCCCCTCCGCACTCCTGCTGACCCATCACTTTTACGTTCCGATCTTGCCTGGCCTTCGCTCATTTTCTCGAAATTTTGAGGACCGGCCGAGATACACCTTTCGGGATTTCTCGAGTTGATTCTCTTCAGTCTCTCCTGGTAGCAAAATCGAAAGAGATTCCAAGTAGCCGGAACTTCCGACACAGACCAGAAAGCACGAAGTGCTTTTCAAACAGGTAAGAATAAAATGGATGCCTATCCAAACTCTTCACGTCCTGCAGAGCAGTTCAATGAAAACCTAAGATAAAAACTTCATCAGAAAGCTCCCAGCACAACGGAAGCGTTGCAAGACTGAAGACCCGGGTCACCGGGTCTAGCTCCGTTCGCCAGGAGCGCGAAGTAGCAGGTGGTAATTAAGCCGTCTCTGTTAATGGCCAATCAGTTCACGCGGCCTGAACTTCGAGACAACTTTGCTCTCGCATCTATCCGTTATCCCCGAGACTTTAATCTCCAGTTAATTCCCTCGCGCGTTCTCGCACACTTTTCCAAACACCTGAGACGAAGTAATGATGACGATTCGATGAATTTGCCGCGCTCCCGAAGAGCCGCGAATCCCATCGTCGGCATGGCGAGAGTCCCAGGGGTGAAGTGCGCAGCAATGCCTAATACAGGACTCCTCGGTAATACAAGCTCGTAGCAGCCGTGACGACAAGGATGACGAGGTGGCGAGTGGTGTCGGACCGAGGGCCGCACAGCGGCAATAAGAATAATAAGAAAAGCAAGAAATACTTAGAGGAACGAGCGAGGAAGCGCGCGCGCGCGCGCGCATGCGCACACACAGTAGGGCTCTCGGAGCATTGTCATGCCGGACAAGATGATCGTCGCTCATTTGTTTCTTGGCGGGCGGCAACAACCGCTCACGATGATGCACCTCGGAGGCATCCTCCGTGGCCAGATCTCTCTCGCGCCTCTCTTGCTCGCCCCCCCCCTCCCCCCCTTCCCCCGACTTTGCTTGCAATTCCGTACGTCAGCGCCGAATATTAATTCGAATTCCTGGCTTCGGTTAGAGAGAGCGAGAGAGAGGCCGCGCTCGCCTCCTCGCGATTGCTCACCTTACGTGAGAAAAATTCATGGAGTGCGAATAACTGGAGAACCAGTGATGAGACCAGCAGCCGCAAAAGGGGGGGCATGGTCGAAGTTTTTCAGCTGTACTGAAACGACCAGAAGAGCGAGCGAACAGACGCAGCCGCTTTGGCAAAAGATGATGCCCGGCTCTCTTCTCTTTCTGCATGAGAATTCTGTGTTTTTTTTTTTTCGTCCGATAAATGAAATATCTTCGGTAGCTAGAGCGCAGAGGCAAGCGAGGAGACGTCCTGTGGCGCGAGCTCGAGTTCGATTTCTCGCTTTGTCCGCGCGAGTTCGCTCTCGCGGGATTATATTCTTTGGGGACTCCCCGCCGCGGATAAGTGGAATCATTTCAACGATTCGAGATACGCGGATCTCTCGCCGCGGCGAATTTTTTTTTTTTTTTTTTCTTCATCTGTATATACTTTATACATGCTCTTTTGACTCGACTGTCTTCGGCGCTATCGCTACCGTCGAACACACACCGTCGCTAATCTCACTCCGATCTCTTTGCTTCGCTCGCTGTTCGAAGCCCATCGGTGTGTAGTCGGTATTTCAATTCAGGCTGTGGGACTCACGCGATCGCGGCTTGTATGCCTTAGCGGGCCACGAAATTCTCGTCGAATCTGTTATATTGTTCTCGAACTATTGAATCCAGCGAACGCGATTCGCGTAATGAATACACTCGGTGATGATCAAAGGGAGTCAGGAAACGGACGGGGCAGCGGGCTGAGGAAGCTGCGCTGACGAAATCAGAAGATTCTCATCGCGTGCTTCATCCTCCTTTTTCGAACACTTTTGTTTTCGTGAATTCATTTCGAAGACCCGAAACGTTCCCCCTGCAGGATTAACGCTTCAGATACTGAGGACTTTTTGCCAACCTCAAACGACCATGCCTTCTTTTAAGCACAAATACGATACGGATGTTCGTAATAAATGTTCTTCTGCATTATCAAAAAAACAACACTTCAAGGTACGTCTGTGAATTTTTTCAGTTATTTTATTTAGCCCGTTAACTTGTTACTCGAATCAGCCAAGGTTGCGTCTCGGCAAACTGTACGTTCTCGCTGAGCGATGGACCGGGGTGTGAAGGGTTAAGAACGGTACCAAGCCGACTTCGGTTTATTGGACCATCGGAAAACTCTTCTGAATTACTGCAACTACGCAGAGTACCGATTAAAAACAGATTAAAAAAAATATCTAAAGGGGACGGATGCGTTTTCTTCGATGTGTGAATGACCGGCAACATCAACATTCCATCTAGCGCGAATGAATTAGTTAACACACTACGGCAGTTTATACGGTGATCTGTGAAGCGTAGCGATGAAAACCGGTCACCGCGGTGAGCTAGAAGTAGCATAAGAAATCGTTGATCCCACCGATCGCATAGCTACAGAACATCGCTGCCTCGTCGTCGCCGTCGTAGTGGTCGTCGTCGCGAGTTCCTCGTCGCGGGGCCCCGTGAAAGAGAGGGCGCGATAATTAAGGCGCTATGTAGTAAATAAGCCTCGATGTATCGCCTCGAATACATAACTTCGTGACACATATTGATGATGGTAGCACTGCCATCTTTTAACTACCGCTGCGCCTCGACCTCGCGATGGCCCGGGAGAAGGAAGGAAAAAGAAATAAGAGCCAATGATGGAAGGACGAACTGCGAACTACAGCCGTGAGGATATTAGAGGCTAATTTGGCAGCGTGCCGGTTGTTAATTTTTATTACAAAAATAATCCGATAAAACTTTCACGTTAACCCTGCTTTATCTCCACCCCAGCATTGAGCTTCGGCTGGATCCTCGCGAAGAGTCAGCCAATAAGCATCGCTCTATTCCGAAAAATTTAAGTTCGGAGGAAACTCAAGACATGATTTTTAAAATTTCTGTTTTCAGGCGAATTTTCTCGTACCTCGAAGAAGCGAGCTTGTTCCGAGGTGCCGGCAGAGTGGAATGGCTCGAAAGGCATAATTTGTCATACACGTCATGGAGGACAGCTATACGGCAGAGGACCAACGGCTGGAGCGAAGCCGCACGTCGAACCTCGACAGCTTCCCGGGGCTTAATGAAGCGTCAAAAAATTCCGTCGGGGTATAACACGCTCGCGTTTTATCCGATCCATTGCACCCACGAGCGAGGCATAAGCGCAAGCAAGCCATACGATGTACACCATGAGAAAATCCTGTCGCGCAGAGACTTCTTTCACGGGACGTTAGACGCGAAGATTTAAAAGAAAATAAAAATCATAAACCCAGTTACCATCGATAAATAACTTTGAATCTAGAGGCATGGCTTCGAGTTGCGAGAAAGGGAGAAGTATGAAATACAAATTTAAAAAAAAAATGGGGCAGAATGAAATTGCTGTAGTTCGGTGTAGGCGAACGCGCGATATAAAAGGCGAGCGGCGAGCTGGCGAGTTGCACACTGGATATGCCTTTATGATGCAAAGAAGGCTTACATTAGCGGCTAACAATGCACCGGCGATGCACTACTACTGTCTCTCCCCCGTTCCACCTCAGTCCTCATCCGCCGCCTCTTTTTCTCTCCTCGCCATAGTAACCGGGTCTCGTTAAAGTAATAACTCTAATTGCACCTTTCGGGATACACCTTCTCACCTTTTTGAACGTGGCCTACCTCCTCGGCTCTTTGCTTCGTGCGTTAAGCATATACAGCGCATAAAATCGTCGTTATACATTGTGCGCACGCTCGAGTGTGGAGAAAAATAATCGTCCCATCAGCTCATAGATCCGTTCATCTTTGCGTTGAAACGCACTCTCATTATTTTCCCATCGCTCGATTACCTCGAGCCTCGATCCGGCCTCAACACTTTGCCCAATTTGCTTCCAATATTTCAAACAACCGCGGCCGGCTCGTTAATTGACCGATTTCCCAGCGCCGGCTCTCGACGGCGCCGCGGCAAAGCGTTTCCCCTCTTGATCCAGCCTCGAACGAGTCTATTAGATAATTTTTTATTATTATTTTTTTTTTCATTTTCCACCACACTGCTTTTCCTCTTGCATCAATAGTTTCTTGCGTCAAAAACAGCAACGGCAACAGCCGAGAACTGGAATAATGACTTCCACAGTGCCGTATACGAGGAGGCAATGTGATTGCGATAAAACTTAATACAAATTCGTTTTAGTTCGGACACGAGTTAAACGTTTCGTATTGCGAGCGGTAGCTTGAGTATACGAGGTGCACGTTTTGAATAATATTCGCATATTACATACGTACTATATATATCTCGGGCTTAATGACGGTGGTTATATTTACAGTCGAGTGCAACCAAATTATTAGCCGTAATGGGAGGACGTATGCGAATCCACTCGTCAGTTTGGTACGCCGCGCGTTGATCGTTCACGTATGTACATGTATGTATAAATATTGCCCGTATACATTCTTGCACATGTACAAGCGTACACCATATTTTTCCAACTGGAACGAGTTAAGGATACAGAATTCCCGACTTATTGTGCAACATAATTACTCGAGTTAACGAATTTATGTGGTGAAACGCGTACGGCACTTCGTTCGCGGAGAGCCTTTTTCGCACAGGCTTGCAAAAATGTTGTGCCACATTGCGTCTCATCGATACACCGGGCATAGTCAAAAAATTCCTTGTGAAACAATCACAAGTGTCCGATAGTCACGAGTCGTCGACCGTGCACGGTAGAAATGGTTTGTATTCAACAAACAATTTTAGGTTACAAAGGTACGGAATTTTTGTCCTTGTTCATTTGACCATTTTTCAATGACAAACAGCATTTATGGACAAAAAAATTGCAAAATTATCCAATTAACAATCGTTAATATTATAATTTTACGATTCTCCCAAAAAAATGGCAAAAATAAATAGAAAAAAAAAACTGTTTGCGGACACAGCATGTTTGTTTAGCATTGAAACCTTTCTCACCGTGTTTGTCATTCGTTTCATCGGGCGGCACCTCAGAGAAGAACGAGCAGGTATCCCAAAAATGGTCAGGGGAACAGTGAAAATTCTCGTGGGTCAGAGTCTCACGTTTCCGGGACTCGATGACAAAAATTGACCAGACGAGGTCCCCGGATGCAATTTTACGACGACGAGCCCGCGGCGATCGGGTGATTGGCCCTACGGCTGGCGGAAAGCGCACATCCAGGATGGAAGGAAGAAAAGCGAGAACGAGGATGCGAGCGAGGGTCTTGGTCGCGCGATGGTCGGGGTTTCAGAGTCGGAAAACCCGTGGCGTCGTGCACCAAACAATTCGACTTAAATCCAATTAAGTTAACCCCGGTGGTTACAACAATAACACAAACTCCGACAATGAGCTGCAGGGCGGCGGTGGTTCGCGGGGGCTTAATACCCTCGAGGCGCCACGCCCCGTGCCCCACCGCCGCCCCCGCGCAGTCCCTTTGTTTCGCGGTTCATTTGTCTCTTCGACGATTTCAGTGGCCAACTATCTTCCTCTGTCCCCCATCCACGGCCCACTTGGAGCCTCTATCCGTTTGGTGTTGCTCGTTCTCTTTCGCCTCGGACAACCTCGCCCCGTTGGTCTCTCGTCGCTGGAGCGACGCATAGGAAGAGACTCCTCTCATCGGTTCACCGAGCGACGGAGCGAGCGAACGAGCAACAGCAGCAACAGCCTTCGAAAGGACCATAAAACGATAAATTAAACCCGCAGTGGCGACCGTAAAGGCATCATTCTCGGCGCACCGCACATTATTACCGATCGCCACTGCTCTCCCGCTCTCTTCCCATGGCTACCATTGGTTTGTCCTGGATGCGGTGTGTCGCAAAGCCGATCTATCTGTCCGACGTTCGCAAAACTACACCCCCCTCTCGACCGCGTTGTCGTGGTGTGTTTGTGCGTATACGCGAAACTCCACAGGCATAGAATCCGCAACTTCCGAAGATGTCACCCGCGGTCAGGACAGTTACGACGGGCCTTTTTGTCTACTAGGCACGTTATATGCCGTGTCGTAAATCTAAAAACCCTCGTTGTCCCCGAGTCCCGGTAGCGTTAGGTAACGAGACACTAGAGGCTGATGGGATTGTGGATCATACCAGTCGCTTTGGTATTTGGGACAACGCGAAATGAAACTTAGACCCTGTTTATGGTCCGCGTCGACATCGAATATATTAAAACCAAGATGCAAAGCTGCGCTGTTCGACATTTTTTTTTGGAAATCTTCTTTGGACTTTAGATGAATCATAAAAAAAACTGTGATATGGGAAGCGAGAAATAACGATGACGGATTTAATTTTTTTTTTTTTGTTTCTGCACAACCAATTCACAGATCCAGACTCATCTGAATAGCCTCTCACTTTGTAGCTTCCCTGTTTTGGCTTGTCCTCCACTTCCGCCTCGCCACTTTTAAATTTAGCCGTTTGCCAAAAATTATTGACTCTCTCGACTGTCCGTAAACACTTTTATAGACCAAGAAACCTGTCGAAATGTCCTCGCATTCCCACCGAGTGATGTATTAATTGAGGATGATATTTGCGACCGAAAGTTACCGCGTGTTCTTTTTTTTATTGCGAAACGTTCGACCGCAATCGTCATGAAGAGTGCGATTTCATTTTCAGGCTTTATTTTATTTATTTTTTTTGCGCGCGAGGACCTCGACGAGGAGGTTGGAGAATGGATCGTTTGGCAAACGTCGCTCCGGTAATAACGCGACGATTTCAGTCGTTTAATTTCGAACGCTAGTATACATTCCCTCATTGCAAGGGTGAGGGGGGGGGGAGGGGAATCGTCGGTTCTCGGACGATCTGACCACTCCTCGCACCGTATCTTCCGCCGAGTCCCGACATTCTCGTGCCTCTCCGACTCACAAATGACAGTAATATCGTTGGCTTGCGGTTTTGTGCACCACGGCCTGATTATAGCCCACTTCCGCCGCGTAAACAACGGCTCTGTCTCTTGGCGTAGTCTCTTAAGAATCTCCCCCGCGCTCTCGTTCCTCTCGGAGTGAACCTCTTTAATGGGGCTCTCCAACCCTCCGACCGGGCAGCTGGGGACGGCCAAGTGAAGCCGACGAATTATATCCCACCCCTCGATACGGTCGAGTTCGCGTTTTCGCGATCGTCGCTTTTTAGCGCTTCACCCCCGTTGTCGTCCGCAGATCGCCAACGAAGGAACATCCTCGAGAATGTCGACGTTTCGATTCATCAAAGGTATTTAAAAAAAAAAAAAAAAATTGTAGACGTTCAGCATCTCCGCAAAGAAGGTCGTACATGGACTGTTATTGAAAAAAAAGCTCTTCTCGCACCCGAATTTTTCCGGTGTTCGGCGAGCCGGTGATCGTACCCAAAAGCCGCTGACAACGCGGCTTCGCATTCGGTCGAAAACACAGATATTACGAGCTCATTTGTCTGCCGACAGCTGTTTCGGGAGAGAGACGAAAATGGTTCGAGTACCTTTTGCCAGCTCCCGGCGGACGCGCCATCGGAGCTATGCTGTGAATGCGGTTTCGTAACTGTGCACTGCCGCACCGGGTTAATTTGAAATTTCAATTTTCCCTCGAATCAGGGAATCTTCGGGGCAGCTGTCCCGCGTGTGTTCGCTCGCTCGCGCGACGAAACCCCAATTATCCCGGTATACACAGACGCGCGTTCGAGGAATATGTATACGTCGAGCGGCTAAAGCGTGTATACCTGTGTGTTGCACGGCACGTAGTGTTGCACACAGCGTCGTATGTATCGGGCTTAAAGGGGAGGCGAGGGTAATGAATTGTGTTTCATTTCAGTTGCTCCGAAACGTGTAATTTCGAGTCTCACAGGCAAGCTAATTAGGCGAGGACATCTGTGAGCAGTGGCTCTCAAAAATGTAACGTGAAATCCTTCGATCGTCGATTACGCGCGTGTATGAAATTATCGTTTCGGCGCCTCTCGCAGTCGCGCGCGCTCAGCGACGCGACGATGCAATAACTCTCGTGGCGATATCGTTCTCTCGATGAGAGCAAAAATTATGTACAAAAAGAAACGGGGAATCGAGCAACGGGTCTCTCCGGCGCGGTGCGCAGAGAGGCATCTGAGAGTCGTCAAAAAGGCCAATAAGCGCCGGTCTCAAGCGCGAGCACGTCCTTTATCCGTTTCTTCTTATTACTCTTATTCTCCTTTGGCCTCTTCTTCGGGAACTATGTAATTTTACACTAATCTCTCGTTCTCACACACAGACGCAAAGCTACGGAGCCTCGGAGGGAATAGAGGTAAAATATTATAGTATATTTCTCGGATATATCTCTCTACTCTGCCAATTGCAATATAATCTTTCTATCTATTACGCGTGGAAGGTCCCAGGATAGACACCGGTATAGGATGGATGCATGATATCCATCCTATTCCAACTCTCGCACCTATAGAAACGCGCAGGATAATCACGTGAATTCAATCTTTTTTTTTTTTAAAGCTTCTAACGCAGAACGATAGACGAGCGAGGAAAGGAGCGAAGGAGATGCGAGACGAAACGTAGCGAGGTTGAAAGTTTCTTCCTTTTTTTTTTTCTATTCCAGGAATAATCACGCGTGATCTTGAAAACCAGTTATGTCGTCGACCGAGAGAAACGCCGCGCTCGTACTACGATGCTTGTGCCTACACATTACTATGTATGCGTGTGTAATGCAAAATTGATTTGATACGTTGCGCTGCGTCTCGGTGGAATAAGAATTGTTGTTTTTCAATTATTATTCCGCGAACACTTCGCGAGAGAGTCGGTCGCGATTATCGATAGTTCGATTTGCTCAATGCGCGGTATGCCGGAGTTGGAGAGACACACCGGGGAGTGAAAATAGATGTGTAATCGTTCGCTTCTATAGTTGTTCTTTCTCACGGCGGATGGAAATTACGCGCGAAATTATCGACGAGAGCTACTTATGTTTGTCCTCGCGACGAACGCGTCTGCAATACCGCTAAATAATGTATATGAAAAAAATCTATTCGGAAATCATGAGAAAAAAAAAATGAACGCTTGAAAGAAAAGTTACATCAATGGTACAACACCGAAAAGTTATGACTCCGGGCCGTTAGACATAAAACTTGAAAGTCCCGTTCGACGAACGCTGACACTTGGAATCTCGGAGTAAAATTTTATTCGGCAAAAAAAATTAACTATCCCTGTCAATGAGTGACATGCACGTGAAAACAAAATGTATCGTTTATCTCGCCTCCTACGAACGTTCGCATGAATGAATAAATAAATGTTCGTCAACCGATGTCTCAAACTTCAGGAAAAATAAAACAGAAAAAAAAGATCAAGTTCACTAGTCAACGTCTCTAAACGCGAGAAACATTAATGCTAATTCTGCATTATAAATTGTCATTGTACATTGTACCCCAACCGATTGGCAAGACGTGCTGATTTTTTTTCCTGCGCTACGATGCTCAATGCTCGTTAATATCTCCCCGTCGGATTATAAATTATATCGATCACCAGTCACGTGTCGGACGAACGAGAATCGTTTAGACGACACGGCGGCTGCGTTTGTACAGCTCTCTCTCGGTATACGGTAAAGTATCGAAGGAATTTCGGTCTCGCGAGTGAGACAGTAACAGGCGAATTGAAAGGGGTGAGGTAAGCCTCGTGACAAATTGGCGACCGTTAGTCCTCCCCGGTATACGACGCAGAGTGACCGACGGGGTTTCACATCCGGGGGCGGTACGAGCTACGCGCGGGAGGCCATTGGAATCCAAAATTTGCAATCCTTTATTTAGTCAACAAGGTGGGGACACCCGTACGCTCTTGCACCGTTCGGTCCTCGCACCCCAGGCGACAATTTTCTCTGACTCCATTAGCTCCTCACTGTACCTAACTCCACCCCCTTCACCCCCTCCCCCCTCTTCGCCTCTCTTATATTAGGTTTGCATAGCTATTTTACGATTTTACGAGACTCCAGAGACACTTTTCCCGCCGCTCGAATTGCGATTCGCAACGGCTGTATACAACCTTTCAACGAGGACTATACCGGAGTCCGTTGTACATTTCTCTCGCATTAGCGAGAGCGAAACCGCATAATGCGCCTCTCTATTCTCACCTCCAAGACGATAAACGGCAAAATCGTTTTCAAAACGATTGACAAATCACTCACGGCGTGTCGCTATTTCCAATCTACAAGAACCCGAATTCTATTTAATTAACCGTCTCGTGAGTAGGCAAACGATATAAAATTTAATGTTCTTTTTTCTTTTTTTTTTTTCAAATGTTTCAACTTTATTTCGGCTATAAATCCCATCGGAACGTTGTACGTGTCGCTACCAATCTCTCACGTCCGTGTTTCGTTTTATTTTTTTTATTTTTTTATATATATAAACGCGAGGCATCGAAATAGGCTCTTATACATTATGGTAATATTCTAATCGTTCGAGACACCTCGACACTTCTCACAAGCTCAGCACGGATCTCGCCCCGAGGGCACTTTATAATATAACGAGGACGAGTGTCGCCCGCGCGGATCATCGTCTCCCGTAACAACGACACAACGACGATCACGAATCTCGATTTCGTATATGGGCGCGAGCTCGGAGACGATCACTCCCGAGACGGAGGGAGAGAGGGAAAAGGATCGCGATGATCGCCTCGGATCTCGTCGCGGTCTCGTGTTACCGGGGTACTCCGATGTGTTCCCGAGCAGACACCGTCTCTTCCACTTCGTTCGAGCAGCTTTTTCGCCTGGTCGCATCCGAATTAGCCGGGACTTCTCGGACGCTTCGAGTATAATATCGCGTATGCATCGAGCTTCGAAATTTATATATAGGTGGAACTGATTAAACGACGTTTCTCGTGGGCCGGTTGCAATGGTGGAGAAACGAATGAAACATGTCATCGACGATTAAACGAAGGTTTTCTTTTTTCCATTGAATTACCACTTGTCATCGAACGAGGGGTTTTTTTTTGTTCAAGAATTTAGGGGTAATTTGCAAATTATGTAATGAATTTATGCAATCGATGGTAGGTTGGCGAGTGGTTGGGATTCTGGTCGGAGAATGAGGGAGAATGGATATTTATATTGTCGAGGAAAAATTGTTATCGACAAATTATTGTTGAGATATTGTCCGGAAAATAAATTCCGAAGAGTGGCGAAACGTGTATGTATGCGGTAGGAGGGGAAGAGTGGCGAGGAATGGGGAAGCCTCTTACGAAGTTCCAGGGGATCATCCTCTCGGAAAAGATGCGTCGGACCACCCACGTCGAGTAACCCGATACGCTAGACCCGAGGGTGACGATCCCGATCTCTAATTGACCGTGCACTCTTCGCCGTCGCTCTTACCAGCGATGAATCTTGAAATATGTGTTTCTACGACGGGGCTTTATAATCGTTACGGACGTAGGACACGCTCTCTCTGTGGCTTTACTCCCCTCACTTTGTTTCATCCTAATTCGATAACCCGAGGCCTGGGCGATGTCGCACAAAAATATTTAATATTTAATATTTAATATTTAATATTTAATATTTAATATTTAATATTTAATATTTAATATTTAATATTTAATATTTAATATTTAATATTTAATATTTAATATTTAATATTTAATATTTAATATTTAATATTTAATATTTAAGCTCGTTATTGGAATAAAAAAAAATCACATCGATATCGCAGTTAATGCGAATGATCACGCAAAACAAATATTTCGGTTACCATTTCTAACCCCCGCGCCATTTCGAATACCGCAACTGTGAGAACTCGAATAATATATATACCGCAGACCTCCGAGATCTCTTCCCGCCGGATCTTTCGATACAACGTAATATCGTCGAGTGCTACCGAACAATGCACTACCGATAGCTTCATCTGCTACCGGGGTTATGCGAGCTATCATCTGCATATAATATGTATATATATATATATATATATAGACACGAATCCCCGGCGCCGGGAATCGCTCGATGCAATTTCGTCGCTGTTATTTGTTCATTCCAACGATTGTTTCACGGCCGAAGAGGTTCTCGCAAAGGATTCAACGTGGTGGCCGGCACAGTAGCAGCGAGCGCAGCCCCGTTCGCTCCGATAGCCCTCACAAATTCCGCGGCAATCACCGCGAATTACTCGACTGATTGGATCGTTTATGCTGATCCTTTGATCCCGCCCCCATCTCACGTCATGAGAGTTCCTCTCGCTCGATCTCCCCTCAGCTACTCCTATATGCGCTTCGCTTTTGCTTATCCCACGTGGTGGTGTATCAGTCGGTCTATCCTCCTTACACACCTTGCCGACCCGGAGGTCCGTTAGAATTTATCATCGACCAAATAAGGCAAGAATAAAATGAGAAGTCTTGCCGCTGCTAGCCATTCTCGATGTTGCTCGCGAGAGAACCTCTCGGCTACTCTCTCGCTGCGGTCAGGGACAATCAGCCGAGAAATTACCAATATGATTGCCACTGACATATCATCGCAGCGCCGACAAAGCTCGGTCTACTACGCTCGATCCGCTATAGCGAATACCCCGGGAACCCAGGCGGATGCCAGTAGCGTCGTAAACTTTTTGTTGTTTGCATACGTGAATATCATAGCGCGCGAAATACCGGCTCGAACTTAGAGGATAATACCTGTGCGATATATTGGAAAGATTGGTGCAAAACGGGGTAGTTGGGAACTGAAAGCCATTCGGAGAAGTCGGAATATCAAATTTTTTTTGGAATTTTGTTGGTCGCCCATTTTGCCCCGTATCTACCGTTATTTTGCGAAAACGCCTTAGCAAACTAAATCGTCGAATATTTCTGTCGTGCTGAATACACATAAAGCGATTGCAAAAGTGCCATAAGCACTTGTTCGCAATCTAAAATTATATTAAGAGAAGAAACTGTAATATTAAACGTTTCTGTAGCGGGTTGAACTGTTTGATTTACACGCAACTTTTCCTCGCTGCGTGGGGATTGAGAACTAATTTACCATTTCACTAATTTTTTCATATTTATTCTTTGTTTTTTTTTCTTTTTTTCCAACGAATCGATTGTTCGAATTTTACTCTATGGGAATTTGAAGATTCAGTGAACTCTTCGGATTTAAATTTGAGGGAGAATCAGCGCTAAATAGGAGGCAGGATGTGCCGTTAAGGAAGAAAATCAACGGGCATCTTTCGCGGCAACAATAACGTTAAGACGGAATCAAACCGCTCGTTATCGTCATTATCGTTGCTCACGCAGCAGTCGGAAGCTCAAGAGCAGTCGTTAATGCTGTCGTTAAACAAGCGCAAAGTACTGTAACGAGGGTTTATCCATGTTTCGACGAGTACGCGAGAGCAGCCGCGAATTACAATGAACGAGAATTCCCTTATACGTCCCCGTCTAATCGACGTTTTCCTCGATGCACCTGCCGTGTCAGTGCACCTTGCCGAAACAACCGGGTGCAGTTTTTACGAAAGTTATGCTCTCTTCCGAGCTCTTTATCACCTATACATGAAATACAGCCCAATTCCACCTTCCGTGCCACATTTTATTCTTTCGACAATTAAAATTATCGCAATGAAATAAAAGCGTGCAGCTTCTAAATACGTTTATAAATATGTCAATATAAAAAAAATATATATTTTAGCAATTAAATTTGACGCTATATCAAATTTGTTCTCCAGGCATCGCCCGATACAATTTTCAAAAATCAAAAATAAAAATAAAATAATGCAAAATTATTTACTTTCCGCGGTCATTGGTGCCCGATTAACTCGCTCTCATATACCGTTCCAAGTGCGCGCCGAGTAAATTAAGCGCAACCTCGGAGAAATTGAAGACGAAGAAGATTCGCTCGAATTTCCTCCCGGTTCTCCCGGGGGAATTCCCCGCCCCCCGAGCGGTCTATATAGAAATGGCCCCGCTGCTGTTATACACCCTTTTATGCTGCCGTTGCGGCGATGCTCTGTGCTCGGGCCGCGAGCAGCGGGAGCAGCAGGAGCGGGAGCAGGAGCGGCCGCGCGAGAGATGGATTCGCGGCAAAGTTGGTGCGGAACGACGGCAATTAATAGCGAGAGCTATAGGGTGCCTGCGGAAGTTAAAATAAAATAAAATGGCACGGGAGAGAGAGAATCCCGCGAGCGAACAGGAACGCGAACGAGCCAACGGGCCTCTCGCATCGGGCTTTGGCGGCTCTTCGCCGAGTCATTAGGGGGGGCATTGTATAATCTCGTGCGTTACCGGGCGCTCTTCTTCGAGCGAGATAGAGAAACGACGAGGGGCATATATAGCGATATAGCAGTTCCGATGTGTTGCGGTGTATATAGACGTGGCTGGAGGCAACGTGCAATGCTGTTGCCCGGCATGCATGCGGCTGCATGTGCACGCGGCGGGCAACCTTGCGATTCGACGTTGTTGCTGCCGCTGCGCTATATATATATACATGTATATATCGCAGCTGCGTTATACCGCGCGCTGGCGCACGAGCGAAATAATAAAATTTATAATTGTCTCTGATTGCCGCATTCAACGAGCACCGGCGCTCACAGCTCCGCTACGTACATCACCGCGTGCATACACGTACGAGGGTATTTTTTTTATTTTTTGTTTTTTTTTATTCCTACCAACACTGTCGTCCACCGTGTACGGTGACCAGCGAAGTTCCGCCTGCACCAACACCCGCTCGCCTGCTTCCACCGGTTCCTGCTTCGCTGAACGCCGCCGCTCGTCACCGCCTACTTCCAGGCTAAAGAGCAACGCTTCCACCGTTTATTTAGAATCTGCACGTTTTTATTTAACGACAATAGACCGAGAGTGGAAGTGCGCTCGTAATGCACTGTGCTACGAACGCGAACTGTGTTGCTCGTCGCGCGGCGACTCTCAAGCGTTTCGCGTTTCCTTTATTACTCGCGAGCGCGCGCGCGCGCGCCCTTTTTCACCCGCCAGGTTGTATTATCGTCAATTTACTTTTTCAGAGAAACGCAATTTGTGGTGGGATTGTGACGCGCAGAATGAAATTATCATTAAGATCGCGAGTACATTCGTGTGGAACTTGCTCTTAATTTTTTTTTTTCAAACTTGGGCAAATTGTATAGATGGGCTGTTTAATGTATCGATGATTTCGGATCGATTTTCATGACAGAGAGCGCGACGTAAGCTTTCCAAAGTTCGAAGCTCGAAGCTCGAAGCTCGAGTTAACTGCTCTGATCGATTTGTGCCACCGATGTATATAAACTTAACGATCTCCGTAGTTCGTGACAGGATTCATGAAAGATTAACCGACCTCTTCGCTTCTGTCTCGATAGTTGAAAGGGGTGGCGCGAATCGAGGCGAACGAAAATTCTTGATTAACGGCAGAAGAGTTAGATATAGTCTATGTAAGATGGCGAAGTTGCGAGAGGGAAGGAAGGAGTTTCGCGTCCCGCGGTAGCGATCGGTCAGGATCAACCCGGCAGCCGTTCGGTTAATGAAGGTAATTAAGTTTTTATGTGCCCCCAAGAACGAAGATCCTCCCCCGCACCCGCGCTCTCTCGCTGCTCGCTTATATGATGGATGTCCCGAACGTCGGCGCTCCGTGCTCGCTCCAGCTCGCCCGGTAATATCGTCGTGCAGCCACACGAATGCCTTCAACCCTTTTTCCTCTCTTCATTTTTCTACCGCGCGGCCCGTGGTAGCTGCACCGCGACAACGACCACAGCCCGGATAGATGAGAACGGATGAAAAATTAGCTCTCCGCGTCCGTCTTTTTCTTTAGACGCTGCGCCGAAGTCATCGGCCTTTTGGGAATTCCATATCGCCGGGAGCGTAAACTCCGGGAATCAGCCTAATATCCGCGCCATGCTCCGGACGGGGCCAACTCTGTCGGTAACGGCGGGTACTTTAGCTCTATCAAATTTTTATTTTTACAAAACATTTTTACAAAATTTTAACACGATGGCTGGAGGGAAAATGGTATTATGAATCTTTGTATTGTGAATATTTTGAAACTAGGTATTCTTGTTTAGATTCTGATAAATAGGGTGCAGTAAAAAAAGGTTTGCACATTTAAGGAGGTTCGAGCGCTTCACACTGGGCAAATAAATGCTGTATTTTTAAAGTCGTTTATACAAACTTTCACGCATCTGTTGGTTATAGTGGATGGTTATTTTTTGTATTACAGCAGATGTCCTTAACGTAGGAAAACATTAATTGCAATAGATGTGCAGAAATATTAACTGGTTAGAATGAGCCGTAATACATCAAAATCGAGCAAACATTACTGATTATTCTTTGACAGAAACTGAGCGAATATATACCTTTTCTAGAATAAGCACAAACCAGTTAGTATTTTTGCAAATCTATTGCCATTAATGTTTTTCTGGGGTAAGGACATCTGCTGTGGGGGAGAGCTGGACAAAATGGGACAAACAATCGGGATGCATCGATGGGGCAAAATGGGACGTCCTCAAATTATTGGAAAAAAGCGTTTTATAAAACCCAATTTTCCAATAAGTTTAGGACGTTTCATTTTGCTCCAATCGGTGCATTCCGATTGTCGGTCTCGTTTTGCCCCGTTCCCCCTTATACAACTGACCATCGCTATAATCAATCGATGCATAAAAGCTTGTATAAACGACAAATGTTGCACTCATTTAATCAGTATGAAACGCTCCAATCTCATTAAGAATTCTTGTTCACAGTGCTCGAACCCTTTATTTCTCGTTAATTTCACGATTTCTTTTTTGTTACCGAAAGGTTATTTTTACCGAAAAGCTTTTAATAAAAAAAAAAAAAATTAGAATGCTAATTTACATGATGCCTCGAATGACCCCAACGTCACCTCTACGAGAGTAGCGGCTTGATGACTCCCCACTCAAGATCTTTTTTCAGGCCTTGTCCCAGTCACTTCACGTTATTATTATTAATAGTCGAATCGCGTGTGCGAAAAATGAAGCATGTAAAAATAACCGTGCGGGGAAAAACGGCACAAACAGCGAAGAATTTTTCATTTCCCGTTTTCAATGCTCGCCGCGTAATCCCTCATATCCTCTATCTAATCTAAGCATTGACACACACTCGTGCACTCACATGCAAAGGAATCCATTTTTCTTCGGGTAAAATTATACCGCGAGGGTCGCGGTGGTAATCGCGATAATTATACTCCGATAGATGTCGTTTTTTTTATTTTTTTTCTCTATGGTACTGCGCGATTACATCAGGACGATTAGATCGAGAAATCACAGTGGCGAATGAGTGCATACGAACACGCGAGAGTCGCCACGGCTGTCATCGCCAAGGTGCTCCTCTCCAAACCCCCCGCGCCGACTGCTGTGCCGGCCCTGAGAACTCGCGAAACGATTAAGCCGACTGGGCATATCGAGAAAAGAATATGTAATTCCCGTTCGACGGTTGCGATGGCGTACGATTACGTCATTAGCGGGTTAGGAGTCTCGTTGCCGCACATGAGAACATACGAAGGGAAGCGGGCATTTATACGGGGCGTGTGTAAACATCGAGCGCATATACGCAAGAGAGAATCGATTCGTTTCTGTTTGTTCTTGCATCGATGCTTGAACGCGCACTTGTAATCTCCGTTCGGTGCTTCATGCGAGTGCACGTGGAAAGCCCAAGACAACAGCATGTTTACTTGGAGGATCGAGCGACGCATAGAGAATGAAGCAATGGGGATCACTTGAGGGAAAATTTGACTATTCGGGTAAAGAAAACATTCGAGTAAAAAAACATCTAGCGCACATAGGGAAAACCGGGGCAAAATGGCACAGCGGGGCAAAACGGGACAGTGAGGGCACAACTCAATTTTCCAATAATTTTTTAGTGCCGCATTTTCTCTCAACGGTATATCCGGATTTTTAAACCCATTTTGCTCCACGTACCACCATTGCATCCATCTAAAAGTTACTGAAAAATTGCGTTTTGTCTGATTATCCCGTTTTGCCCCGCTCTCCCCTACGCGAGAGAGAATCGATACGTTTCTATTCGTTCTTGCATCGATGCTCGATCGCGGAATTATGAGCTTCATTCAATGCTTCTTGCGGGTGCACGTGGAAAGTTCGAGATAACAGCATGGTTACTTCGATAATCGAGCGACGCGTAGAGAATGGCGTAGTTTGCATCACCTAAGAGTAAATTACTCTATTCGAATAAAAAAAATGAAAATTTCTCGATAAATAAGATGGAGCAAGTATTAAAGTAGCTGTAGAGATGAACCAATGTTCAGATACTTCGATACAATGTCGGTGACAGACTAAGACAGTCCAATTTTAACATCATGTGTAACAATGTTGATTTCAATTATCCAATGATTACCATTACTCCGTTCCGTTCTATATACGTGACAGGTAAAAAATCACGTCCATCGGACGCACATCCAGGCTGTTGTGCGCAGTCGCGTATCGGCAATAGTCGGACGGTATCATTTTATCAATCACGGTGGAAGGAAAGAGGAGATGTATAGGAGTCAACCACGTCGCGTGGAGGCAAGAAGAAAATGCACGTTAATTGAAATAACAACAATAAGTCGAAAGGAGATATACGCGAGGATGCCTCGGCGAGGTTTCGAAGTTTTATGTGTATTATTGTATGTATGCAGGATTATGTGGGGGCTGAGCTCGCACAGGCCAGAGGCAGCAGTTTTACGGGAGAGGTCTGCAATTCAGATAATACCCCACAATGGGAAGCATCAGAGACTGATCCTTGTCTATCTCTCACTTTGTATCCCTCTCACTATTTTTCCACGGCGTGTCCCTTCCCCCCCCCCCCCCGTACCGTGTAGCTTTGTTTTATTATCTTCTACCTTTGTAACGCTCGCTACAGGGTTGTTCACAGTAGAGACGTTTTCAGACGATAAAAAAATGAAAAATGTTTGCCCCTTTAATGGTTACTAGTAAGTTTTTTTTAAGCTGTTCACGAGGAATAGCGTACAAAAAAAGGAACAGAGGAGAAAAATTGGTGATTACCAATGCTCGGTCTTGATTTTATGACGGAACTGCTAAGATTCGTGTTCGGCGTATTAAAAAAATTAAAAGACGGAAATATTTCCGCTAGAATATTTTTTTTTTTAAATCTTCCCCCAAAAAGATTCTATGAATCGGTGATGCATTTTTTTTATTGAAATTCGGTACAAAAATTGGGGTCGAAAGCGAGGAAAATCATAATTTTGGTAATTACCATTTCCAAGAAAAGAAATAAATAAGTTGGTCCATCGAGCAAGTTTTGCAGTTCTGAATGACTCTGTACACACCCCTCTTCATTCTCTATCTTTCATTCGCATTCTCCGCCTCCTTCTTTCTATACCTCGAAGCTCCAAGCGAACCTTCGGGATCATTATTGTCATTACGTGCCTCGCTATATATTATTGCATTGACTCGGAGCATTACCCGTTGAGAGAGTCCGCGGCGAGTGCAACTAAGTCCGCAATGTAGAAGAGTCCCGGCGATGTTTCTAAGCCAGGCTGCCATGATCAAGTGGTGCAGACCGTTCGTCTCGATCGGGCATGGAACTCGGAACTCTCTCCCGACTCTTAACGAATCGCCGATTACAGGCAATAATAAAGCGGCGTATTGTACCGTACGGCACATCGCGTACATGCCGATATTTAACGAAGTACGTGACCTACCAGCGTGCAACGAAGGAAGTGACTCATTTTTCTGTAGATCTTAAGTGGCGATATCTCCAATTCCAAAGTCCCGATATTCCGAATTTATCTTTTCAAAATAAAATTTACACGATTTTGTCCCATCAATTATTTTTATCGTCCCATAAAAATCTTATACCGTTTCGAATTTAATCGCGATCCACGTAGACGGTGATTGAGCTTTACAATTTCATTGAAAACCCATCGATTGTCGTAAAATACGATAACACCGAGAAGTTATCGATGTCATTATCGACGATAAAAGATAGTGAGCAATCGCATTAAAATTCGCATTGTGTAAGCAGCGTTAAATAAAAAAGAAAGAAAAAAAACCATCCGGACAAGCATACATCGATAGTGTATAAGAATGGATATCATTGGATATAATTAATCAACGAGTGGTCGTCGCCGTCGTCGACGTCGCGGATAGAAGGGACCGGTTAAACGCGGAATGCGGTCTCGCCGCAATAGACTTTGTAACCGATCGGTCGAATCGACGGGACACGCCGTCGCTTTCGCAATTCACATCACCCAAAGGCATCGAGCGTGTACGGCCGTTTGAGCTCTCTGGTCACATCAGTTACACGACACCGTCGGCCGATCGTCGTCTCGCCCGTTCTTTCGTTCCTTCCTCGTCCCTGCCCTCTCACCGGGACCGCCGCCCTCCCCCCTTTCGTCGATTCAGGGTAACATAGTATATAACATAAACTAAGTACTGTAATACTTGCTCTCCTGTCTGCTAAACTCGACGCCTGGATTCATCCCTTCTCTCGCCCCCGGTCGCCGCGCAACTCCTTAGAACTCACGCCACACGCTACGGGCTTCAAACCACAAAGCTAACGTTCCCATATGTATCATGTGTTGTGACTCCTGCCGTCTACCTCGCGACTGGTAGTTACATGCTATATAGAACAACGCATGAAATGTAGAATTACCGCGAATGCGCGTGACCCGAGCGAGGTAAATGTTCTCCCAAGAGGGGAGATTATAGCGAAACTTTGTAAATCCCTCCTTCCGAATCTTTAAAGATTTAACTTTTTTTTTTTAATCTATCCGTTAACCCTCCTTAAAGAAAGTGAAAAATTAAATTGTATTTGATACAATCATTTAATTGTGATTAATAAAAGGCAGTCGAATAAATAATTTCCACTTTGTCGATCAATCGACTCACAATATTTAAGATAAACAAATTCTGATTGGACGTAATTATAGCCAAAAAGTAGTTTGAACTTTGTCGATCCATCGATTCACAATATTTGAAAATACATTTTTTTTTTAATCCTCTCGAGCGAAGCAATATTTGCTAGATTTTTTTTCTAGATGGTTGTTCGAATAAAAAATAATGCAGCCCCTCGAAAAGGCCACACAAATGCACACACACACAGGGGCAAAGCACGAGGCGCAAGACAGATAGTTTTGAAAATTTATGTGCGTGCGATCACGCGATCGTAGACGAAAATTTTTCCCGGCCGTCTTCCAGATGTATAATAATTGCCGAATGCACGTGTATAGTTACGGTAGAAAGCGAGAAAGACACGCGGAAACGTATAAAAGATACCCCCGAGGCGAGGTCTAACTGCTACAGAACACGCTGCGGTTGTAGCGGCGTTATATTCGTTTACCTTGCGTTAATCATGGCGTTTTATGGTAATTCGATAGCGTCCTTCCCAACCGCGTCTCTTGGACTATTCTCGCTCGCTGCACACAGAAAACCCCCGCGCTTCACCCCCCCCCCCCCCCTTCATCTTATGCGCCTTCCTCCTCTTCTTCTTCTTCTCGTTCGTGATCACAGCAGCACGATTCGTGCAATCGATCCCTGTGTGGATATCTCGTATCGATACGATTCGTGCCAAGGAGCGAGAGAGAGACGGCAGGCCCACCGGTAATACGAGAGATCGAGCGATACGATCGGCGTACTTCTCGATCGCGAGATCGTTGAATGTCGATCGGTGGACACCTCGGTCGCGTTCCGACTTATTATATTTCTTGTATTATTTTCCGTATTATAAAGAACGTTGCCATTCGACTCGAATGAATTTATCGCGATAATGTTATTCAATAATCACGATATACCTGTCGACAAGCTATACAATTGGTCGGCGCGAGGCCGGTAAAGTTTAACTGTAAATAAGAAAGATGTATTTTTTTTTCTGAATTTTTACAAACGATTTTTTTTACCCTCGATATTTAATCGGTGGAAAATTATTTAATTCGATCTCAGATCATTATGTTCGACGAGCTTCGTTGAATGAAAATTTATCTGCGATAAAATTTGCGAGACTTGTGCGGGAAGAGATTGATGGTGACATTGTCATCTCGTCGCAGGATCCGGAGAAGGGTTTCCCAGTGCGTGTTTCATCGACACACAATATCCCCATGGGCGGTTAGCTCCTTCCTCGCTCCATCGATCCCGATCAGATCCCACAAGAGGGACCCGGACAGCGAGGTCCATCTCGCGCTCGAGAGCGACCGATAATGAGCTTACTTATACCTCGACGTGGACGAGCGAAAGGAGATATGTCCGCGGGAGAGGAGTGCCTCGTCTCATTCCCAACGCAAATGCAGCCAACGAGTTTTTAAATTTTAATTTTCTTAAACTTATATTCGACCTGTGATATAAATAAAACAGCACGTTGGAATTAATCTTTTTGGGATCTTTTCGACACTTCTTTCGATGAAGAAGAGTTCTCGGAAGATTTTGGTCGAAAGACGACGAATGAGAAATATAGGAATTTAGTTTAAAAAGAGTGATGACGACGGCGTGATCTTCATTCACTCTTCTTCATTGAAAGAAGTGTCGAAAAGATCCCAAAAAGATTAATTCCAACGAGCTGTTTTAGTTATATCACAAGCTGAATATAAGTTTAAGAAAATAAAAATTGCCGGATCTTTACTACCAAAAAATCGATTGGGCTTCCCAAGTCTCTGATCTCTTAAAAAAAGTATGCCGTAACTCGCGAAAAGAAGCGATCGATCCAAGGACGAGGCAACAGCGGTTCAGCGATATATATTTGCGGTGTGGCGAAAAGTCAGTCGGGCCCCCTCCAGAAGAGTTTATCCTGTGCCGCAGAGCAAACCTCGGTCGGCCGCAATCTTCGGTCAATTTCCATTCGCGAGAGTTGCCGGCGGGGCAATTTCGTTGAGCAAACAAAAAGGTACAAGGGTGGCGGTTTTCGGGTGGAAGAGGGCATCATCGCGTTGCGGCTTGGACCGCGAAAAAGTAAAGTGGTAGGATGGAACGGAGCGGTGAGAACAGCCCGGACGCGGCGCAAGGATGATGCATCGGAGACGGGACGAAATCCGAGGGGACGAAAGAAGATCGCTGACGATCTTACCCTTTGTCGGTCGCACTCGAATATGTTTTCGGTAGCAATCGAATCGATGATTCCTCAAGCTCGCCCATCAAAATTCGATACCTGACGCACATTACGGACGTAATATAACTTCCACGACGAACAATCGCGAGGGTTACTTCAAGGTTGAAAATTGCCTCGATCTATCCTCGCGATAACCGGTAGAAATCCAAACCGGACACATCATTACGCAACGCATATAAATCTCGGTGTGAACAATGTGTTCGTTTATTTTTTCTTCTCGAGCGACACTGATGATCCGACGAAGGAGAGATGTAAAAAAGCATTGGAAACATTATGTCCACGTTATTATCTTACTTTTCTCATCATACCGTCTCAACTGTCTAATAATTCATCGCGCTAGTATACGAGAGAGCTATCGGTATAGCGGAGAATTCCTAGGCTCGTATTAATCTACGGGTGATGAACGTCTAAATCATGGATTCACTCTAGGAGCTAAACACAAGGCATAATTCATAATTTCTTTATTTTTTATTTTTTTTTCCTCTCCATTGAAAATTCTGCCTAGCCCAGTCTCGTGAGATGGTATGGGAATACGGGGATGGGAGAAATTTAAAAAATGAGAGAATAAAATGAAAGGCGGGAAGGCGGGGACGAATCGGGGGCGAGAGGAAAGGGTTAAGACATCGAGAGAGAGAGAGAGAGAGAGATGGTACGTTTTCTCTCTTGGTCCTCGGGGCCAACAGGCCAGCGGGAAACAAATGAGCTTTGGACAGGCGAGGTTGAAAGCGGCACTTTTGAAGGCCTTTGACGCCCGCCTGCCGGGGGTCAGGACTCTCTTCGCTGTCCGGTAGCTACTCTGCCTTTTCCTATACTCTTGATTCTTCATTTTTTTTTGTTTTTTTCATAATAGCTCCATCTTTCTCACAACCTGACTACCTCGTTCTTATGCTTTTCTTCACTACGACCGCCCCTCTGTGTTCCTCGCGGTCTGAAACCGTAGTAATGAATGAGAACGCACAATGGATCGTGGCGGTGCAGCGCAGCAACGGATTGGATACGAGAAGGGTTAATGACGATCCCCGATCGATTCGTAATTATGCCCGAGCTCTGGCGTGATGAAGAATAAATAAAAACGCGACGATGAGCGATCGAGTCCGAACTTGTGGAGGAATGACAGAGGAATTATAAAGCGATCTTGTAAATTCACGAAGTTAGATACTGGGAGAAAAATATTGTTCTCGTTAGAGAAACTTTCCAAGCGACGGATAGAATCAAGATCGAAATTGCAAATTTGGACACGAATTTTCTTAAATTCGGATGAACAAGAATTCCGCGAAATAATAAGGAAAAGCATAGTAAAACACAACAACTCCGTGGTAAAATGAACTACTTTTATCTTCTGAGTACTTTTATCTAATGAGTTAATATCTGCTCTGCAATAAACTTTATCTCGCTAGTTGAATTCTTGCTCAATTTCTCGTGACACGAAACTGTCTCGCTGAAAATATTAAAGTCTTTCGACTATTTATTAAGTATTTACGTCTCGTTGAGCGCTGATCCATTAAAATGTTCAATAAATCTGCAGATAGTACGGAACTGACTCGAGGTAATAAATGTTCGCTGAGTGATCTACACTCGATTATATTTCTCCGTTGATAAATAGCTAAACGAGAAACGTGTAGGATATATCGATTTCGACACGTCTTTGTTCGATCGCTCAAGAGACAATAAATATTCCGTGCCAATCATTCGTCGAACTCTATATATCTCCCTCCCCGGCTCTCAAGAGGGAAAGGGGGAGAGGGGGAGTTCCAGCCTGCCGCAGCCTTTCCCTGAGCCCCGCCGAAGGATAATTAAACGATGCAATTAAAAGGATAATAGCGATGGAAAGAGCCAAGAGCTCGAGGCTCTAGTATACCTGTGAGATTTTTCTCCAAAGTACGTATAGCTGCCGGCTCTCCGCGCAGCCTGTATATATCCGTAACAATGCATCGGCTCCCTGCGTGCGCCCTATTGTCGATGATAATATTGATTAATTACAAATTTGAAGCCCGCTTACGCGCTAGCGGGGTGTAGCTCCCTCCTCGCCAGGAATCGATCGCCCCGACGCGATTCTTCGTGATCATCAAAGCGAAGCGTCCGCGCTGCTGCAGTACGTGAACGGGAGAAGGTAGCGGGCTCGATCGGCTGGATTAGAATCGAGGGATCGACCTGCCTCAAATCGCTTTAACGTTGCGCAGGTGTGAAGCAAAATATATAATGAGCTTCTCTTTTTTTTTATTCGGCTTTGGCAATTCTGGCGTAAGCGGCTCACACAATAGCTGTTCGATAGGTTTAGTTTTTTACTCTACGAAGATGTCTCTTGCATTGGCGATAACTTTTAATTTTTTTTTAATTGTCATCTATTCGCGGGACACAAATTATCGTCCTTGAGACACGATTCTTTTTTATTTTTTTTTATTTTGGAACGATGTTTTTTTAATCAATCGCGACGATCGCGATAAAAGTGAATGACAGCGGAGTTGGGCAGGGTGACTCGGTAGATACAGCGCTCGAATGAGTCCGAAGGATGGCGTACAGCGAGCCAGTTCGTCGTTCTTAAATCCCTTTTAGAAGCTTATAATAGAAAAGTTATCGCCGAAAGGCTCCGCGTTTATAATGACTACGGGGGTATTGATAATTAATGGCCTTTCCAGCACCGCGTGGCATTTCGCTGCGCGCGGACTCCTGCAGTGGCGTGGGTGGGTTGCTCCGCTCGTGCAGACGGAATGGGCCGGAGTCATTCGTCCTCGCGAAGATACTACACCGTCATATACAGTCGTATTTTTTTTTCTTTTTAAATCCAAACTCAGCCGCTCGATAAAATTCTTGATAAAAACACCGAACTATTACACGAACGTCGGAAAGACCTCTAAAAAAAAGTTAAAGATTGATTTTATTTAAATGATAAATTGGCCCAGAAGAAGGTCACCTTTCTGTGGCTAACAAATGCATTATTATTATTTTGCAGTGTTGTTAAGATGTTTTGTTTTGTTTATTATTATTACATAACATGGCACAGGTTCATATAATATTTAGTAGTATCTAATAAATATAATATTTTTACACAGAATACTCTAAGATTGTTTCGTCCACTGAAGCAAAATTTGATCGTTCGACGATGTCACTGAGATCGCTTATTCCTTATGTTGCGGAGTGTTGCCAACATTTGTCCAGACGTTATTTTTTCGGTTAAATAATGCCTTCCACTATACCGAATAACACCGAAAATGTTTACATTTTTTACGCCAATAAAGTGCCCAAAAGCTTGTCGATCACATGATTTCCCGTGTCGCAAGGTAACCGGATCTCCCCTAGACTCTAAGTGAAGTTTCTCACGGACATTTTCCCAGCGACCCCTGGAAACCGTTCCGAGCCTCTTCCGCAGCTTCTAGCAACCCCACGTCGACTTGTTGGTAGTAGAAGCAAGCGCGGAGTTCGACGTCCGCTGGTTGGCTTTCTCTCTCTGTCTCCTGCGTCAGGGTAATTAATTAAGTTTGACTTACCAGGCGCGTGAATTACAGGGGGTCCCCGGTAGTCGATTAATTAATCGTAACTCGGTCTCCGGCCTGAGCTTTCGAGGGGGGGGTGGGGAGAGCGGAAGGTTCGGGCGAACTCTCCCAACCACAGCGCAAGCACGCCCGAGGGTTGATTTTGTCACCTTTTAAAAGCTTGTACAAAGGTGCCGTGACGCGTATACGTATACTATATGGCACGTATACATAAACATACATATATATACACACAGCTCGTGGGAGACGTGAAAATAATGACCTCCGAGTGAGTTTCGCCGGGAGCGAGGGGGAAAAGCAGAGAAAAGAGAAAACGAGAGAACTCCGGAGGGTGAGGTCGCGAAAGGGGAAGTTTCGCCTCCAGCGCCATCGCCACTCCCGACGAGAAACTGGGAAGCGGGCGAAAGCTCAAACGTTCTTTTTTTATTATTATTTTTTTTTTCCTCGTGACCTCTCTCTCCTCCTCGGCGAGAAGTGGCGGGTGGGATGCGGGGTGGCGAAGAGGAGTGTTATCCTGGCATGGATAGGTGGTACGCGCCATTTTGGAAACGTTCTCTCGAAGCCGCGACGGGGCGCACGTATACCTATGCCGTACAGCAAGCTGTAGTAGGTGGGAGGGTGTTGCGGGCTTTGAAAATGGGCAAGCGAACGAACGAGCTGGACGACGACGGGGGTTAGCTCGAGGCCGTTCGCGGTGAATAAAAGAAAGCTGAGCCCCGGCCAAGAGTAATGCCTGGGGAAGCAGTTAAATTCGTTGCATGTGTGCCCCCGCGGCGAGAGGATTCACCTCTCGGGCCCGCTCTCTTTGCCTCTCTACGAGAGCGCGGCCCGAGGGCTACCGCTCTCTTCTCTGTATTATAAAACCTACTGCGTTTGCTGTATAGTATTGTACACTTGTATTATATCGCCCTTTGTCTCCACGTTAGCTAAGCTTTTGTTTCGCGGTTATACGACTGAGGATACCGGCGAGAGGCCGACGTCGACGTCCTGACTCTCCCTCTACTTCTCCGCTGCTATACCGCTGCTCCAATAAAACGAGAGCAACAAAAAAACATCCCTCTTTCTCATACCTTGGTACGTGGAACGCAGTCAGCAGCACGGACACTTTACAATGCCAACGAATTTACATAATTTCACGTAATCTCCGACATTTTCGACGAAGCTATATAACTTTTTCGTACCGCGCGATGCGCGAATGTCGCGGTGAGAGAGTACGGAATTAACGTTTGTGCAGAATTTACGGAAAGAACGTAATCTTTTTTGTCTCGGATACCAAAATGCACATAATTTTTTATAGATTTTTCCGATTTGTTGACCGGCGTAAACCGGCGAGACCGACAGATTTTGGAAGATTTTGAGCTTTCGCTAAATCCGAGCTGTCGCTAAATCGTTAATTTTTGGGCCGTACGTTAATTTAATTCCCGCGCGTTTTCAAAACTGCTGATGATCTGTCGACGTACAATTTTAGTGTCTGCGAGTAGTGCTACTTTTTTTTTGCTAACGTTAAGACTACGTTTATCCGTAACAAAATTTGTTTGTTCCCATTAAAATTTCTGTGAAATCGTGAAAACAGATCGCAGTTTTGAGGGTGTTAAGATTACGTGACAAAATTACGACGCATACGAGAGAGGTGACGGTATCGCGGGCTCCGGGATGAGATGAATTCCAAGGATTAAGAACGATTGGATTGCGGAGCTTTGCCTCGGCTCAATTATGAAACCGGCACGCCATTCCCTCGTTATGTATAGTACGTGCGGAGGTTCGTCGTTTCTCCAAGTAGTCGCGGCTCATATAAGACACAAACTTCCTATCTCGAGTACGGATACACACACACACAAATACACGCTCTCGTGCTAAAGTGTACGATAGAAGTTGGTTGTAAAATCAGTGTGCTACCTTTATTAGAAGCGTGACCAATAAGCGCGGAGGCTGTTAATGGAAGCGCCCTAACGCCCTGCGCACAACCTGCCTCGCGTGCGTATTAGGCTCGTCGTCGAGCGATCATTCCCCGACTGGCCAATCTACCCTATTTTTGTTCGAATCGCGAAGAAATAAAATCGAGAAAATTAATGTGCTCGCACACTATAAGATTTGTTCGTTTTCGTTTTTTGTTTTTTTTTTCTTCTTAGTTCTCTACTCGCAACTTTGTGTCGACGATCTGATAATAAATTGTTCCGAGCGGAAAACTTCCAGATCATAATCAGCGCGCGGGGTCGCTAAGATCGATTAATTACCGAGCTGTAGCTCGCCAGTGATACACACAGATGCGTGTATGTATACACGGTATACGCAATATCTCCGACTGTTCTTGATTTCGTCCCGATCAGTTCTACAATAATCGACAACGATCACGATTATGCGTGATGAGTTGATTTGATCGATTCTCGATCGAGTCCAATAACACGAAACTGCGAGCATCGTTATTATGTATTAGTAATTCTCGTCCGGTTTGTGAATTGGGCCTCGATCCGTCCGATGTCGAACGTTGGACACGTTACTCCTGACATCGCGAGACGGTTCGATCAGAAAAAGTTTTTAAAATAAAATAAAATAAAATATGAAATAAAATAAAGAAATCGATGCCGGCGACGATCGGAGGATCCCATCAGCGGCGGGCGCGTCTCTCGAACAGAGCGAAACCTTAAGGAGACACGGGCCGGCCGATCGAGTTACAAAATCGATACGGCCGTATCGAGCGTAATGGCCAAGCGGTCAGGCGTGCGTTATATATATTCGTTTCAATACGATGTGCAACGTCGTTTTACAGGGCCTTTTGTGTGTATGTAAAAGTAAATTTAAGTATGCGAAACCAACGGCAGAAGCATCAGAAGCAACGTCGTGCGACCGTGATACTTTGTAGGCTTTATAACAGGCACGAGAGGACGCGCGAAGAAACCCGTTTCTCACAACCGCTTGTCAACGGAGAATCTTTTTCACTTCGCGAGGAGAAAAAAAAATTGAAAAATTTAAGAGCAGGTCGACATGGAGTATTAATAAAAGTTGACAATGCTGCGAAATCGGTGCATCAAAGTCGGCAAGTATCGAGATTTTTCGTATCGATCATGTGTTGCGTTTAATTAAGGTCATGTCAAAAAATTATCCGGCGTATGTAAATAAAATGATATTGGTAGACATCTTTTTTCTTTGCCTGCGGCTTTGCACAGTAAAAAATACCTTCGTAAGATCGGAATATGAAGTTTCGTAAAAATTATTTTGTTAATTAATTGCCAAACTCGTTTGTTCAGGTTTGAATATGCAAATATGTCCTTTTATTTACTGTGTCATTAACAATTTTGGGTTGTACTTCTGTTTGTAAAACTAGAGCCGGATGATGCGATCGGGAAATCAGCAAATAAAAAATGTTTCACGTTTGTGAACAATAAGTTGTAAAAAGTCTAACATTCTTTTACTGTTTGGGATAACTTTTTGATATTTACGGTAGAACCTCGAATATTCGAATCAATTGGGTTTGAGTCTAGTTCGGATGAACAATTATTCGGATAATGGAAATTTGAAGTCGAAAATTGACGTACTTACGTAAAGAGATAAGGATACGGAGTTTCCGTTATACGAACCCTCCATTATCCAAACTCCGACTTACTGTATCCGAATTTCTATTATCCGAACCATGGCGTAAAATTTCGATAACATTTCATCATCGAGCACTACTTTGTTGCGTGATTAAGCTTCTATCGCGCGTCTATACTTTACATTTTTGCGCAGTATTAGGATCCTCGCACATAAAACAACATGTGCAGTCGGGTCACACAGACGAGCCGGTCGGACATCAATAAGCGAGTATACCAACCGATTACGGTTGTGTGTGGATACCGCACGGCCTGTTTGTGTTTCGTACGTAGTTTTGTGTGCGAGCAGCTTTATTCATTGGTTCTTAGCGATGCGCAAAGATGTCCATATGCGGGAATATCGAAAATTCTTTATGTTTACGTGATAGTTTTGTGGTTGAGTACATTGTGACTACGAAGAACAGTGCTTCCACCTCTACGCAGAAGCATAATATTCTGATGATAAAAAAAGACCTATTTCTTTTCTACCATCAGAATATTATGCTTCCGCTTGGAGGTGGGAGTACACTGAGAAAAGAATCTAGTTAATATGACTATATCGCTTGAGAGATGTTACCATAACACATAGTAGTAGGGAACTAGGGCGCCACCTATGGTAGGAAGTTCCGGATTTATAAGAATTTTTCGTAGATATTATGAAAAAAATGCTTGGATAATCTGACACTTTCCGCCATAGGTGGCGCTCTAGTGTCCTATTACTATGTGTTATGGTAATTTTTCTTAAATAATCGATCATTTTTACTAGGTCCTTCTCTTACAATGTGGTAGTTCGGACAATGAAGAGTTCGTATAACGGAGATTCGGATAATCAAGGTTCTACTGTACAATTCTTCTTTGCCGATTTTAAATTATTGCTCGACATTTGGAGCCTTCCGAACTGCGTGAAAAAATATCTTTTGAAAAAGGTTTCTCGGCCTAATTTCTGTTATTCGTGATTATTATAACCTTTTAGGAAAACGTATGTTTAGATCATTAGAATTTAAGTGAAGATTGACAACTTAAGAGACGTTCGATTTGCTCAAAATTGCCAAGGGGTGTACAGAGCAGACAGAACGTTGACTTCTGTCCCTCTACGGGAGACATAGGGGCATTTATGGACCTCCGATACTACTACAATGAATCTACCGATGAGGCAAAAGTGACGTACCAATTGACCATCTGTCGACATGTGCACGCTCGCGTGCTCGGTTATTCAAAGACGAAGGAGAGAGAGGAACAAAGATTTACTTACCAATAAAAAGAGAAGGAAGTCCAGTCGGAGCGCGCTTCGCCGAGTCACGAGGTGGAGGTAAGTAGTCGCGTGAGCTCGCTCGCGCCTCTCCACTAAGGACCTGTGAAAGCCGGACAAAAAAAAAGAAGAAAAATAATTAACGAAAATAAAACGTGTGAGGAGCGAACAATAAACGATATCGAGCTCGAGGCACGAAAAAAAGAATCTGCCAAATATATTTGGTTCGGAGTTCCTATACTATAGACTGTAGCTGGGATTGAAAAAACAAAAGCAAAGAAAAGGAAAAAAAGAAAGGCGGCGCCTCCATAAACAGGCCTCGAAGGAGTAAGTATATAAACATGAGGATTCTCAAAGGAAGGCGCGAAAGGGAAAAATCGTGGAAGAGAAAAGAATTGGAAGAGATGCCAGCGGGTCCGGAGGCAGTAAACGAGTTTTTGGCACGGCGACGAGAAACACGTCTCGTAATTCGTTTATCTCGCCCCGGTTACGGTAACCTCATCGGCCCGGCGTAATAATGAGAAGCTCTAAAGATCTAAAGTGTTCGACTACGGGTTCGCGAAAGCCCGGCTTGGAAGAGAGAAGGTGATGCAGGAATTGTTTAATTTCGTAGCCAGTGGCGGTGCCAGAAAAAAAATATTTGGCCAGCTCGTGCTGCTGCAGTTTACGATGCAGCGTTGCGGATGAGCGAAATAAAGTCATTTCGCGTACACATCGAGAATTTAAGCCCGAAATTAAGGATTACAACGAGAGGAGGCTAACAAAAATTGTCATGCTATAATTCGCGGCAATTCGGCTAATTTCTCGTATTCAAATTAATCGATGTAACCTTGCACCTCGATTGTGCAGTGTACAAGCAGGGCGAGTGAGGCAAAACGAACTAGTTTTACAAATTTTCCGCGGGACATGAAATCTTGTATCGGAAGAAGGGCACCGGTCTATTTTGCCCCGCTCTCCCCTACAACGGCTGTTTTTTTGTTATTTTAATGTTTTACTTGGATAGATAAAATATACTACTTGCACACCGGTGACCAGTGCGCAAAATAGTTTGCACACCGGTGAAGGCATTTTGCGCACCGGTGAAAGTATTTTGCGCATCGCCTTTGCGCATCGAGCGGGAATCAACCATTTTGCATGTCTGTGAGTGGTGCGCAAACGAAGATTTTGCATGCATGAGTAAAGAAAAAAATAGTTTCAGAAGACTCTGAACAGATACGAGACGGAGGAGTGTCCCTTCTTTGACGAGAAAAAAAAAACTCGTCACTCGGGCGAGCAAAATAACTTAACGATCCGAAACACCTTTAATCACGAAGTTTTCGCTCCGCTACTTTGGCCTCGAACCTCCTCCCGAGACGGTTGTTTCTCATTTCTTGAAATGGAAAACTGCAGGATACAGAGGTCGATAAAACATTCAAAGCGACGCTGGAGATGGTGAGAGCCGTTGGCGGCGAGGAAAAAAAGCGGTGCAAGCAAGCGGGGGAATTAAAGGAGACGATGAAGTAAGAAAAAAAAGAAGACATTTTCGCGACAGGAAGAGGCGGACCGCAACTGCTTAAAAGAGGTTCAAAGCGATGGAGGGACAAATTACCTGGAAGTTTACCAATCCGAACGTATTTCTTCTCGTAATTTTTTTTCTTCTCTTTTACCCACCTTTTTTCTTTCTTTATCTCGCACTCCATCGTCGCCTGCTTCCTCTCGTTTTCTCTGCCGAGCATTGCGAGCCCGCCTCCCGCGCCACCGTTGGCGCTTTCGTTCGCTTTCGCATCGTCCCGCAACGAACGAACGAACTCTCGCGCGAGCGCGCCTCGCGAATGAGGGAGGGCTGATAATCTTGGAAGGGGCTTTTTAAATTGGCTCCTTTGACGCAAACGCGCGCCGGGGATGAGTTTCATATCGGAATAATTTTCGAGGCTCCTCTACGCCTCTTCTCCGCACGTTCGCTCGTTCCCGGCACCTTTGCCTTGTTTTTTCCCTTTTTTTCATCCTTTTTTTTATCCGCTCTCCAGCATCACGACTCATCCCCGCGCGAGGCAAAAGCTGCCGGAGATGATAACTTGTCGCTGGTTCGACAAACACGTCACTCGAGATTCGCAATTTTAGGAGAATTACGATCCGTCACTACCGACGATCCAACATTGTCAGGCAAAAGTTAATATAATTAATGATGTTTTTTAAAATTATTATGAACATACTTTCTCATCAATAATAATTACTGCTCTTCAGATATGAAATTGGATCGTTAAAAAAAACATTAACAATCTATATAAAAAAATATGAAATTTCGGCTAGATGAAGTGAAAACGTGCCTTTTAATTGTTACATCAAAAGCAGGAAGTGTGAAATGAATGATGCATCTGATAGTCGTCGTAAAAAGTTGTGGGTCTACGGATTATAAAAATAGCTTGGATATGGAAACGCGTCTTCTTCCACTTTGAACGTTATGCCACAATCGTGTCGCGGGAGAGAAAAAGAAAGTGCCCGTCGGGGATTTCTCAAAACAAACTGTGAAAAATAACAGTGGGTCCGTTGCGCGAGTGTGAACGCTCGTCAAAGCGCGATACGTTGTATTATTAATGCGAGGAAATGAAATTGCCGCGGTGCCGCGAACGCGCGCGCGCGCGTGAGTTCGGTTGAGAACCGGGAAGATGGTAAAATAAAGTAATTGTTGCCATTAAGTGCGAGAGCTCCGGTAGATGAGCGCGTTTCGCTGTGCAACTTGTTTGCGGTGTGTCTGTGTGTATTAAAGCCTTCACATGCCATGCATGCACATATGCCTATCTCGCTCACGCTCGTTTACTTCGTTGGGCGAAAAGAGCGCAAAGAAAAAAATTCACCCGCCAACACCAACTCCCCGGATCGACCGCTCGAGCGTGCACACACAACACGGCTTTGCCGCTTTGTGAGAACCCGGGCAATTACCGCCTCTATTCAGATCGCAATCCGCGCCGCTTGTTTATAACGAATTAATTTAGATGTCTTAATTGCATCGGTTAATTGTTGTAGAACTTGCATACTACGTAGATATCTATATATGTGTGTGCATGTGCAGTAAAAATACACTATATAGTGTCCACGTAACTATATATATATATGTATACGAATGCGCGAATTTCCGACTTCATATCTGCTCAATGCACGTGGATCGGGTTGTAGTGCTTTCACCTGGATGCTCACCTGACTTCCGTATGGATAAGGCAAACAATCGTTCGTAAGCCGATCGAATCTTGATAGATTTAAGATTTTTTTTCAATACCTTAAACCTAAAAAAATGTCCTGAGTACAATTCATTAACCCTTTGATCAGCAAGGTGCCACATTTGCTACGTTGGTGAAATAGCTGTTTTCAATAATATTTCATTCGTTATTAATCCAACAATTCTGAATGAATTTTACAAACAGCTAATGCATCGCGAAGGAAAATGTTTCAACATAATTTCATCATATTTTTTTGTATTCGGGTGTAAAAAATGTGTAGTGAATTTTACAACAATTCTCATCTTAAAAAAGGCTTCGCACTGGAAGGATTAATGAACGGTCCCGATCTAGATTGAATCCGCCATAGATGGCGTGAAAAATTGAATGTAACCAAGCGCAAAAAAGTTTATGTCCAGATACTATCTACGTATCATTAAACAATGAATCAGATATATAACGCTCTGGCAGCAATGGGCAAATTTCATTCGAGTTTATTCGTTTTTCTACCAATGTTATTAAGTCGTAATTATTTGCTATTTTCTTCCATTTCGATTTCTCAATATAAATACATCGTGTGCGAAAAAAAAGGCGAGTAAACACCACCAAAGCGAGAGACTGTTTGAACGTGGCGTAAAAAAAAATAATTGTTACCGCAACGTTCGTCGGAACGCTTGTTAGCTCAATTTAAAAAAAAAAGAAAAATGAGAATCGTCGCAATAAAAGAGTTAGACAGTGCGCTGGGATATTTAGTTGTTATACATATATACGGGCTGTTGATTACAGGTGCGATCACGAGACGGGACACACAACACCGCGCGCACATCACTCTCACTTTCATTCTGGGAAAGTTTTACGCACCGCACCGTGTTAATTATAATAGGAGTTAAGTAATCGCGATATGTGAGCCATTATCGTTGTTCCGGTACGAGAAAATCACGAAGCCTTTCGTGACAGTATAACTCTATGTGATGTATATGTACGTTGCACGCTCATATATATATGAACGCATGCACACATGCGATATAATAAACTTACGAGTTTACCGCACCGCGAGCAATATCTCTGCAGGAGACGCTCGAATCTGCGAGAAATTGGAAAACTCTTGTTCGTTAGAGACAATCGCGCGTCGCGTGTTTTTGTTTCTTTTTATTAATTTTTTTCACTTCCCTCTTTATTTAATCTACTCGCCAGATCAGCCATGTGCCGCGATAATTTCTCGTAAATTATTCTCATAAGCTTCGAGGAAGAAACAACATATGCCTCAAATGATTTTTCCGAATTTAATTATTTATTTTCGAATTTAATCATTGTAGCTTATTTTTTTTTTTCACTTCATATCAAAGATTGAGAGCTCGATTTTGGAAGTTAGGTCCATAAAGATATCTGCCAGTGTTAAAAAAAGCTTCTCATCGTTCGCTACGCAAAGTGCAGCGAAAATTAGTCGCGTATAACGATAAAAGTGAGAAAAAAAGCTGCAACCTTTACACGAGGGTGAATCGATCGGGTGGATTCTCTTGACCTCGGGATTAACACGTTTCGCGTGAAGCGCGGGGTGTTAAACAGTGACGTTAAGTAACCAAAAGCGGGTGATAGTCGGTTTAACGGCGAGGTGATGAGGGGCCGGACAGGGGCAGGGGTTGAAGAGAAGGTATAACGAACGAGTGAGAAGCCTTCGCGATATGCATGTTTGCCCGTTCCTAGCACGTATGAGAAATAACGAACGATGAAGTAGACTCTTACACGCATATGGGTTGTATGTGCACTGCAGGAACCACAATGGCACAATGTTGTGGTAGTATTGGAAGCGTATTATATATAGATACAACGCGCGGGATCGGCAGCCACTCGCCTATGGCTTCTTCGCACGACATGCCAATAAAGCGTTTCCACGGGATGGGGATATACTCGACGCCTGTAAAATGCTAATTTCTCGACGCCGATGCTAACGCGTTTCCAAACGGATTTCACTCCGAGTCTCCGCTGAAGCGGGCAGAAATATTTTATATTCCGGGTAAAGGACCTTAGAAAGAATTCTGTGCTACGATATCCGGTACCCCCCACTCTCTCCATCGGATTGCAAGAGCCCGATTTCATCTACGAGATATGAATTTAATTTTCGCATCGGTTTTTAGTCATATTTCCTATTTCGTATCTTAATTGTATAATTCAACTGCACGCACGGAAAAAAGATCTTGTTCTTTTTGCTTCCTCATAGAGGAAGCTTTTTTTATTTTTTAATCATTGGCTGATATTGAAAATCATGTAAATGATAAGTTTTTACGTTTCTTTCTAATTTATTTTCCTATTTTCCGTTTTTAGGTACTTAGGAACTTTTTCAAGACTTTAGCATGAAAGTGACGAGGAACAAATTTCATTAAATCAAAAGTTCCTGCACAACAGAGCAAAATCTATAATTCATAAATGTTCTTGTTAATTTTTCATATTTTGCGTTTCATCAATGCCGTGCGTAATACAAAGCATCAGGAATGTATCGGACGATTGCTTAAATTTCCAACCTTTTCCATTGGATTGCAAGAACATGATTTCTTTTACAAGATATGAATTTAATACTCGCGTCGGTTTTAGTCATATTTCCTATTTCGTATCTTCATTGTATCATTCAACGGCATACAAGAGAAAAAATCTTGTTCGTTGTTAGCATTATTTTTTTGATCGTTGGATGATATTGGGGTCGGTAGTTGCGTTTAAAAAGAAAACCCTAAAAATGATATAAGTTTTCAAGTGTCTTTCTAATTTTTTTCCAATATTGGTTTTTAGGCGTTTAGAAACATTTTCAAGAAAACAAGTTTGCATGAAAGTGACGAGAAAAAAATTAATGAAAGCAAAACTTCCTGTACGAGGAAGCAAAACCTATAATTCAATAAATGTTCTTGTTAATTTTTCACATTTTACGTTTCATCAATGCCGTACGTAATACAAGGCGTCAGAAATGTATCGGAAGATTGATTAAAGTCATATGCGCCCGAGCCTCTGTCATTGTAATTTTCTCGGAACCGAGAGTCAACGAATACGCACACACGTGCGCGCGGCGAGACCGAGATTCGCTCTGACAAAAAAATTCACGGACTTATTCTCATTACGAGCAGATATGCACAGCTTGAGTCCGATTAATGCCAAGCGTAGAGAGGCAAGTCTCTCTCTCTTCACGTTGAAAAAATAAAAATGAAAAATAAATATCTCGAGTTCGCTCGACGACTAACACGAAGTCTCTTGATCTCGAGGCAAGACTGCGAGTCTCTCTGCCTCTCTTCATCTTTCGCATGCATTCTTCTCTTTTACGGCAAGAGAGAGAGAGAGAGAGAGAGAGAGAGAGAGAGAGAGCGAGGGAATCTCTCTCTTCGCCGCAGGTGAGAAAAAAAACGTAAGGACTCGTAAGAGGATAAGATTATTCACGGCCATTACCGATTTCCGCGTCAAGTTAAGAATTTTTTCGATCGATTACACTCGTGCCTCGTATACAATTCCGTTCCGAGTGAATCTCCTGAGGCCACCGGTGACAACGGAGATCCACAGGATTCGCAGAGGTTTCGTCCCGATTTCTCATGATTTCACGGTGATAATGGGAGTCCCCTGTTCTCCTTGACATTCTGTCGATCTGAAGAGCAAATATTAGACGCTCGAACGATATATATATATATATGTGAAATAAAATATTTTTTTCCCATCGAATAAACTATACCTAGCGTCGACGGAGCGCAGTGTACGATTCGTCGAATCATCAGCTGCGCTCCGACGACATGGAGAATGATGGGTACGCGCGTTTCGATACTTATAGATTTCACGCTTGCGATTAAGGACAATTTATATCGGGGGTCAATTAGGGCGGGATCTCTTTCATGAAAGGGCTCACGGAAGCCATGTGCGAATGGAAGCGTCCGAGTAACCAATTTACATCGGAGTAACATTTTTTTTCCTTATTCGGGATCCGGTCGATGTAAAATGCAATTTGTAACTCTGAAGAAGAAAAAAAAGATTGTTAGTGCAAAAATATAATCCAAGCGACCGTAACAATTTTGGGACAGAGTTAAAAACAAATTTGTCGAATAAAATATGTTGATTGTAATGCGGATGGTTAAAATTTATATTTTAGATTCGTATTCGCTTTTACCGAACGGGTCATCGACCGGAGTGTTTGCATGTCTGCCTTGTAAGGCGAGCGTGATGGTGATACGGGCATCTTAATTTTGACCGAATTAATGTTCAAGTGATAACAGGATGAGTAAAAAAAAATTACAGTTAAGTATTTGCGTGACATTTTTGTATACTAAAAAATTGAACAAAGTATTATTATCGTGTGTACGAAGTCTCGATATTCCACGAGGTTCGAGCGAGCAGTAAAAAAGAAATGTATCCTCAAGGAGAGTTCAGAGTCTCGCCAAACGCCATCCATCTCTCGGCGTTGCAGTTGTAGCGAGGAAAGAAGGCATAATTAAATTAAATTAAACCCCCCTGCGCCGTCCTCTCGCTCATTCCTTTCCGTCTCTCACCGCCGGCGATAGTTGGCCGTCTACCCACCACTCAGCACAGAGTAGTATAACCCAGTCCGCCGCGCTTTATTTGCAAGCAATTTGCACTCGCGGATCGAGACGCAAAAAAAAATTGGAAAATAATGCACCGGTATTAATCATATCTTTGCTCGGCGGGTTTTGCACCTTTCGTCCTCGTCAAAGACGACGCGCCGTTGCCGTCCTTGAAAGACGGAACGCGGTGAACCCTCCCCCCACGGAAATCGAATATTCGCAAAAAAAAAAAGAAAAAAAACTTCAAAATAAATTAAATTCGGCATTTTTGATATGATGAATATCGCGGAACTATATTCTGAAAATAAAAAAATAAGATATCATAAATATAACATTTATGTAAAATAGTATCATAAAATATATAAAATAAGTAAAACGTCGATTATTTCAATGTTATTAAAAAAATCGTAGGAAAGGGAATGGAAGAAAAGCTGTCAGCACGGTTGTTTTTTTTTTACGTAAAACTTCGTTATTACTTTTCCATGTAACGAAAACGTTAATTACTTTTTCTTGTACAACAATGTTACAATGACGAAAATCGTTGAAATATAGTATATACATTCCCGAGATTAATCTTGCGAAGCGTGATTACGATTTTTTCGATTTTTTTGCGGGTCCCAATCCACTGCCGTATTCGGATGTATTGAGCATTCTCGATCTCTTCAATAGTCCAGGTTTGTGATGTCCACTACCAGCGTTACCGTCCTGCTTCTTCCGTGGCTGTTTGGCGGGCCTGCGAATCAAAAAAAAGTATAGACTAGAGTCAGTCATATCGTGAGGCACGAAGTGTACCCAACAATTTTCGGTGATTCGACGTAAACGACATGTGGTCCAAACAACGCTCGAACCTGCTGCTGCCGTTTCGACTGATGGTACCGCGGTGAGGACAGCATCGTAATGGGAAATTGAAAAAAAAAAAATGATTCGCTTTCAAGCGTGGTTTGTTGTATATGTGGCAGATTGTAGCGGATGAAACGAGGGAACGAAAAGAGCCAACTGGCGTGCCGAATTCTTCTTCTCTACTTCGCGTTAATTTTTTTCTGTTACACTCAACACGGGTTCCGTCCACTTCGCATCCTGCCCACCGACTTATAGCGTGTCCCCGCCTCAAATGGACATTTTCTTTGCACTTAATGGCCATTCCCGAATTTGGAGCTCTTCTACATCTACTCCAGAGCGATGAGAAAAAGTAATATCTTACCCGAAATTCTGAAGAGACAGATTTAAAGCTATATTCTACCATCTATCGAGGCAATGATTTGCACTTAATTTCATTAATGTCACTTCATTTCAAATATCTTTCAACGCGTATCCAATTCCTTTCGGTTTGACAATACTGCATAAAATTAAAAAAAAAAAACAGTGTATCAACTTGAAAAAAATACTTCAAACAAAGATGGAGATATTTTCAAACGTATTAGCCCATTCAAAATGCCCAAATTGCATAATCTTCCATCAGGCCGCTTTAAAGATACAGGACTTTAACAGCAGAGATAAACGGTACTTCAAAGGGCAAAAAAAAGAAAAAAATTCTATGACTCCATTTTGAATTAGTCCCGTGTCTTCGATGAATGCGCGTTAGAAACAAAGTCTCGACAGAGCACGCGACGCTATCGAGGATGGTTGTCGCTGTTTCGCTGTTGTGGATGGTACCCGTCGTCGCGCGCGGCTTCCGTAAATGGCTCAACTCCGGAGCCGGAAGTGGCGGTCGCATCAGTCTGTTTAATAGCCGTATTGTATAATTATGAACAATGGGAGAGAGACAGCGGGAGACGAAACGAGACCGAGATATGTTGCGGAGGTATGTACGGTTGCCCTGCGTATCCTCGCTATCCCTGAACGCAATGTGAAACGTATAGTAGGTAAACGCACCGACGAGCGACGAGAGGTACAAGCTCGGCTGCGGGACAAACGTCCGACCGTCGTTCGTCGTGCGGATGACGAATGACGCCCGCGCGACGGTTTTGACGTCCCGGAGCAGGAGAGTGGAGTATCTACCCGGCAACAACCACCGCCATTAGAGACGTCGCGGTGCTATTCCTCACGTATGTTACGATTCAGCTATCGCTGTCTCGCGCGTTTCGAGCTTGCCGGTCCTCTTAACGCGGCAACCCACCCGTGAATCCTTCATTAATACGTCGGCAGCACGCGTGCCGATTCAAATTCCGTCGGTAGCGGCAGCAGCAGGAGCAGCAGCTTTGGGACGATCCATCGAAGGCCAAAGTTCAAAACGTCATCCTCGGAGACGATGGCTCGTAGATCAAATTATTCACGTCGGGATCTACCGGGCGAAACAACCTTAAATCTCGAACTACTGTGCACATAGTACACTGAGAGAAGGATCTGATAGAAATTACCATAAATCTGGTAAAAATCGACAGAACTTTCATGTATGTTGGAACTGCGGCGACATCCTGGCAAACATTCGTATTAAACCTAAGACATTCTTCTAGAAGATATGGTA
The DNA here is from genome assembly GCA_964017025.1 of Stenichneumon culpator. Lineage (NCBI taxonomy): Eukaryota > Metazoa > Arthropoda > Insecta > Hymenoptera > Ichneumonidae > Stenichneumon > Stenichneumon culpator. The sequence continues at coordinate 8,112,204 of OZ024779.1, read as the reverse complement.
ATATTCGCTGCCGCAGATATTACCCGAATATCCTGAAATTTTTACTAGTATATAAGGTCTTCTTAACAGAAAGTATAGCAATTGTTGGCGCTGCGATCGCGAACCGTTTGTAGGTCATACCGGCATATGTCAATTTTTTTTGTCTATACATACATAAAAAAATTTAATGGACTAAATTCTCAGTTTTTATCCACGTAATTCCTAGCATATTAATGAACTTTCGTTTTGTCCATGTTAAAATTGAACAGCTATATTTGTACAAACAGCCGAATATGCAAAATTTTACCAACCCGCCTTTTGGAAAAAAATTGTCATATGTGTAAAAATTGCTATGGCCCCTATGAAAATTTCACGTATCGCTAGTGGTGGCGCCGGTGTACCATGTTACCTGGTTGAAATACACCATATGACTTGGTTGTTTTTCCGAGATTCTTCTCTCAGCCTGCCAATTAATTTGGATGGCACGAATAAGTAAAGTCGGACACGAATCGTCGTAGCCAACACGGTTCTAAATTCTCAGTTTTTTCAAATCATTTAGCATACATGTCGACGTTTCAGTAATTTAGTGTTTTCAAACTTATCGTTACTCGATTAACTCGGTGACTTAAAAATAAAACATGAGGGTGAGTCTCATCAACTTATCAATTCCAAAACAATCTAGTTTCTCACCTCTCGTCACTCAGTCTGTTGTTGTGCTGTTCCTTCGCTGGTTCTTTCTCGCGAAGAGTCTTTCCGATGCCGCCTATCCTCTGCGGTGGGTCCCTTAGTGCGAAGCTCTTGGCGTAGTGGCCCAGATGCAGATCCTTCCGGTTGAATATTTCGCGCATATCGCGTGGATAGCTCGCGTAGAAGCGTATCCAAGATACGTAAGCTGGTGCGTTTGGTATAAAATTGTATTAAAAATAAAAACTTATCTCCGCTACTGCGACGAGAATCCTTAATCACACATCCGAGAACGTGTTCTTGAGAACGGAAAATAGAATATAATTCGTGAAACACGTAATAAGAGAGTTAATGACTCTTGAACGGGGCCGCGTGGCTCCACGCGGTATCGACGACGTAATGATGGAAATGCTTCCCACTTATTAATCGAACTTCCATTAAGATTGCACCGGGCTAGAGTGGAGGGAGCTGGAAGCGGCACGTTTCAGGCTCGATACACAGACACTTGCACGTATGACCCCAGCGCACGATCTACGGTGTGGTCTATCAAGGGGCATTAGAGCAGGGCTCGAGTCAAGTGTGCGATCACTCTATGTTGCTCTGTTATACACTACTCCCCGACTAATAGTCCAAGGGCTCTCTCCCCGGTTTTCCAACTTCGAGCGGGGGGAGGGCTGGTGAGAAACTCGAGGGTTCCGCGATCCTGAGGGAACCGGACATGTGCCTAGCGATACGCGATCGCCCGACACCCCCACGCTCTCGCCTCGAACGATCGGCGAACGTGCGAACATTTTTTATCCCGCCCCGCTCTCGACATTGAGATACAGGAAAGAGTGGAGAAACACAGTCCAGTTGATGATTCTGACCAAGCTGATTTTAAACAATTGTACAGTGATTTTAATATGACTCATCTTAACATATCTTAGAATAAAAACTATTCACTCTAATTTCAATATTTTAAATGATCCGGCAAAGTTTTTCACCGCGATTTATAGATTTAGTCTATCATAAAGCACGATGTTAGTGAATATAATTTTAATAGCGAAACAATCGATCTACTCGATGAAAATTTTGACCGAAAAATTATTTCGGGTCATGCAGGTCGTAAATAGTTTTCTTCGCGAAAGTTGAATTGTTTTCATTTTATTTATTGTACTGTAAATCGCCGCTTTTATAATTTTCTCTGCGCGATCCTCTGATAAATTTGCGGCAAGCAAAGATCGCTAAGACTACGTTTCTTTTACATATATATCATATATAGATATATATATAATGGTATAGAGTGGAAATGTTTTTCTCCATTTAACCCATAAATCTAGCGAAAAGGACGGTAGCTCTGGATACGTGGAAATAGGATGTGGAGGGTGGTTATAATGCGCTGCAGCGGGTGTGTATGGGGATGATCGTGGCGAATAAGAAGAAGAAGAAGAGAGACGGAGAAACTCGTGCCCGGCGAGCTGGTATTGTTCCTAAGTGATGTAACTGCGTCTTATTGTATTTGTATCCTGTATCGCATTGTTAAGAGTCTCCTCGCCACAAAGCGTAAGTGGTTTTGGCGGAAGCCACATTCAGTGGTTGGATTGTGTGTCGGTCCCCCGCAGTTCGTCGCCGCCGTTCCACCCATCCTCGGCAAAAGAGCGCGCGCGCTCTTTCCCTCTATATCTCTTTCTCGAGTGCTATACACGGTGCGCGAAACTCGGTTCCATCTAACTCGGACATTAGCTCGATAAACTTTTTTTTTGAATAGGCACGAATTATTTTTTTTCTCGTTCTCAAAAATCAAATCAAAGCTCAAGCATAATGGATTATTCGAAAAATGATAAATTGGCGCCTTCGGGATATAAAATTTAAAGAGATTCTCGTGAACAGTGAAATTTGATGAATTTACATCGAACAGAGTATAGACGGATTTCGGCACGAGTATGGTGTGTATGTGTGTGTCGGGTGGGTTGGAGAGGGTGCGAGTCGCATATACGAGTCGGGGATTGAGTGGATGAATCCCTTAGCTTAGTGGCGAGTGGGTACGAGGGTCGTCGACGAGAGTTACAGACCCCGCCCCCCCTTGAGGGTTGTTCTATGGAGCGCGGTACTGCTACTCGCTATTGAGGGCTGTTCGGCTCTATTGAGGTGATAATGTTACGAATTAGTGAGATTTTCACTTCCCCCTAGTCGTTCTCCTTTTCTCCGCACGTTCACACCCACACGAACTTGAGAATTAAATACATTTGGAGAGGGTAGGATATTTATAGTAAAGTTGTGAGAGAAAAGTCGGGAATTTATAGACGCAGTAATTTTTTTTTCTTCCGAAGGATAATTACAGTAGATTCTATCGCGAAACGTAGGAGTGTGACAAATCGATTAAGAGCTTGGACCCGTAGAAAAAAAAGCGTCCTTGTCGTGCAACCCCCGAGAGCAAAGCCGATCGGCAATTAATCTATCAATCAACGGATACGTATACGTTGTGGAACGGTCAAGTGGTTAACCGTGTTGCGTCACTCAAATCGTCCAGTATAGCGGGAGCTAACAGCTTAAAAATCGTGGCTAACCTTCGTGTAAAGCGGTCGACGAGAGCCGAACAAGGACGAGACTCGAGACCTCACGAAGATATATTGATTTGACCCCAGTCAGTTTTTATTTATTTTGTAACTTTTTCTTTTTCTTTTACGTTTCATTGATACGTTCGTCGGCGGATATAGATGAACGATTCGCGAGGATAAATATCACGCCCTTTTCTTATGCGGGAAAAATGGGATTTTTACGTTAAAAAAAAACTGTTAAAAGATCATCCAAGCAGGGTTGATGAAGTATTATTCGATGATATGGTGTCGGTGGGATGCGCCTATATAGACACACCCCAGTGAACGAATTTCGAGTAGTCGAATAATGGATTTATTATTGCAGCAAATAAATTCCTCCCCGTAACGACCCTAATAGAGTAAGCATGGCTTGGCAAACAAGATCATCGTCCCTCCTCGCTCATAGACTATGTAAATACGAGAGAAGGAGCGACGCGCCGTAAGAGACCCCCGATAATATGGCCGTATGGGGTGATTTTATATGCCGCTGGGGTGCCACCGAAATTGGCTTATGCATTACACACTACGGTATAAAATAACTCCCGACACTCTAACTCTCTACCCTCCCTATTCGAGTCAATTCCCTTTTCTGACACGTATCAAAACGAATAAAATGACTTTATTATTATAATAAAATCATCCTTTCTTTTCCGTCTCTAGCACAGCCTTCGATTGCGTGATGGATTCTTTTACTGGTCGTATCTCCTCGAGCAGTCGCACGAAGATGTATGTGCAACAGATTAATTCTCACCAGACAAAAAATATCCATATAAAGCAAATTTTTTTAACGATCATAACGATGACCTACTTCTATAAGGTCATATCGACTGCGTATAAGCTGTTCGCCCTTTCGGCATCAACTCTTTGAAGCATACATTTTTTTCGCGTATGACGTTTCAAATACGTCGGTTGGTTGTTGATGCATTTTTCCTGAATTTAAAGAGTTGTATCACCTGGTATACACCTTGCTTCAAAGGGTTAAGCCGTCGATATGTGGTCCGATACAGGTGTATCGATGACACCAATTTTTGTAATAAAAAAAATTAATGTAGATATTTTTCGTGGGCTCTAATTGATTTTGACTTACCCTTGCAGGCCAGGCTGTGAAACTTTTTATTCTCGAGTACAAGTGTCTCGAACTCATTCTGCAAAGCAGTCGCCGTAGCTTCGACGGAGTGATGCTTCGACAATGGGCCCATCAGTTTGTCAAGCACGTCATTCATGTCCTCCTGCTTAATCCTTATTCTACGCGACTCGAGCATCCGAACGAAATCGATCTCTGGAGGCGTGAGAAAAATCGTTGAAGCACCGGAAGTTCCTGCACGGGCTGTTCTGCCTATACGATGAACATAATCCCTGGCGGACAGTGGACCGGTGTACTGAATCACTGTGTCGACTTTCGGCATGTCCAGACCTCTCGAAGCAACATCCTGAAAAACGAATAAATAAAACAGCTATGTATAGTAATCAACTCTTTGCATGAAATACGTAAATCAATTAACTAATTCATTAATTAATAAAATTAATTAATTCGTAAATTTCGTTTCAATTCCTTGACAAAGGGATGGGGTCAGGTCAGATTAAAAAAAGATTATCAAATCTTAAATATATCTTCAAGTTGAAGACACTTGAAGAAAGCTAACGATATCATTTTTTTTCATAGACGCATAAACAAATAAAAATAAGTAAACGGTAACCTGATGATTTTTGCCTGACTCGGCTCTCTCGAGTTGCATTTGATTGTAAATTGTAATTTTTTTCTGCGCTGAATCTCGAGTAAAGAGACTTCCCTCGGAGCGACGAAATGATTAAAGCTGCCCGGAGAATACAGCACGAGGCAAATAATTTTACGTTCGCGAAGAAGCTGCAGGAGCTCGTCGGCCAGCTTGGCTACAAATGTCTTACAAACTGTGGCTCGATTTCTCGTTTTGTCAGAACTCGGAGAAAGATGAGTGCACCCTCGATATAATATACGAAGTCTCCGGCTCGGCGAAGTTCCGATGGTATATAACGCGACGACGGCCCGCTGCGGACCCCAACAGCGAACGTTTGAGAGCGGTCCCGTTCGTCATGTCCTGTTGTGTAGCATACAAGTACACCAATCTCTCTCGCTCTACTCTCTATGTTTGGCTAGGGAATGATTTAACGTCACGACTGCTCCGAGAGAGAAACAGAGAGGGAGTGCACTCGGGGCACACGAATTTCTACTTGATGGCCCGGGAAGTCTCGGGTCAGTGGGGGGGCTGCCTCGCTACGGATTCACCGACAAAATTCTTTCACGAAACGATTATACGTCGATCCTTCTTCACTCTTCGATATTTTTTTTTACTTTAGATTTCTTCTGTACCTTTCATCTCAAATTATTTCTATTATCGAATTAATTCAACGCAGCACGTCTCGGCTGGTCCTCGACAGGCGCCAAATAAAAATGTGAAACAAACTTGACGAAATTACCGGGAATCACGAACGATCTGTATAATATCCAAATTTTCAATGTAAAGTCGATTCCGTTTTGCGGAGAAAAAAAAACTGTTGGATTTTGAACTTGAATTAAAGCTCGTGGATGAAATGTTGAGAATATTACAATAATAATAATAATAATAATTGTATTAGCGCAAAAATGTTGTTTCGTGGTAACGTTAAAAAGGTTTATTATCGCCGTATTGAGAATTTGGAGAGTAGCTGCCACTGAATTTTTAGCGGTGTACCCGCAGAGTTATGTGAAGTCGATTGATGAGGGCGATTAAATGGAACGATCGTTTAGTATAAGCCGGCGCACGATCGTCGGGGATCGGAAACAGATAGCCGCTCAAAACATCTCACTCGGCCCATAGATCAACAAGTCCCTCCGTGGATCCTCCACGCTGAGATCGTCCGAACATTCCATCCTTTCATCCTGCACACACGTCCCTATTTCAACGTGAAAATTAATAAGGCGCCGAAATAATTTCTAGACGAGAAGCCCCGGAATGAGTTAAGAAACTTGGGCGGTTTGTTTTCGAATAAAAAGACGATCGACTCTATTTCCGCCCGTTCGAAAAATTTCTAAAGAAAAAAACGAACAACTGGACTTTCCTGGAGCGATTGTTGCGCGAGAGCAAGAATAGGAATTATCAAGCCGACTCGTGAGACTTTCCGAACAAGACACCCGGCCAAGACCACCAGGAAATCTTCCTCGGACCGTGCACGGGACACATGACTGGGCCGAGTTTTTTTTGCGTCTTTTTTTATGTTCCGATACATTTTTTTTCTCATCATCTCATACCGATGAAGCGAGCGAGCGTGGCATGAAATTGAAACCAGATCGATGTATAACAGCACTGGCATTGACTGGGGCGGCGATCGAAGGATCCGCATAGCTATGAATGAAATACGCGTTACGTAAAAGAACCGGTGCCTCGTGTGAATTAGATTCTAGTTCTATCTCTATCCGCCTCACGACATTCCCGTTAATCGAACTCGTTATTGGTCACAGAAAAAAAAACAACACCGCTCCATTTTTCGATTCTATTTCGTCTGTTTTTTTCACTCATTCATTCAAACTCAAAAATATCCTTAAAAAAAATATTTGAATGAATGAAAAGGATTTTTTTTTCAATTCCCATTAAGCCACGCTATTGATGACTCGAGAATGATAATTAAACTCGTTACGAAAGCTTTGTGAGAGCACATAATTTTAAACCTCGGAGGACGACGCAGCGTGGGGTTCGTCGATACTAAATTTCATCGAGGAAAGAATAAGACGCGCAGTTCCGACGGTGGCTGTGCGAGATTTACGACTCGAGTCAGCGGGTGTATTTTCGCGTTTATATTAATTTTTTTACCGTGACGGTCAACGCTTCGTAAATCATCGCGATCTGGTTTATCGAACGATCGGAGCGTGCCGAATTATTTTTTTCTGTTTCTCCCTATCTCTTTCAATGAACTCACTGTGCACAGGAGGACGCCGCTTCGGGCTGCGCGAAAAGTCTTGAAAACCTCGGTTCTCTCTTTCTGCAACATGCTGCCGTGAAGCTTGAAGAACTCGACGTCCACCAGGGGCTCCGAGTCCTCGTCATCGTCGTCTCTCGGCTTTCCCAATATTTTCGATAGAATTTCCGCGTGATAGTCAATCATATCCTGAGTCGCCATGAAGACCAAAATTTTGTGTTCACCAGCCGTCTACAGAAAAAAGAAAAACTGCACTTGGAATAATTATATAATGATGTATATAAAGCTAGATAATTATACTTATCTTATATTACATTTTCTTTTAAATGTATAGGGGTTTCTAATCTGTTAAATTTATATATAATATTTATATTACAACTTCTTTTAAATTTATAAGAGTTCATAATTTGTTAAATTGTATTTTGATGTTTATTATATTGACAAATTCTGTTCTAAATTATTTTTGTGATATACCCGGCGTTACGATCTCAGTCACCACTGTTGTCGGTAATGTATTAATGTAATGTGTCATGTAAAAGGAGCAATACGTTCAAATAAAGTAATTTAAATTAAATTTATACAACTTATAAATATCGATGAAAAAATTATCGACAAACCTGACATTTTCCGGCAATGTAAGCACTGAGCGTGACCATCCGAAGTTTCGGCGGTGTGACGACGTAACTCTGCGAAACTCCCTGCGGTACAACCAAATCTTCGTTCGTCTCGCTCAAATTTCCACCCGCAATCGTCAAGTTGTCTTGAGCTGCGTCGACGAACACCGGATTTGTCATCGTGAGACCGGCTAACTTTTCAACAGCTGCGGTTAAAGTGGCGGACAATAAAATTGTTTGCCTCGCAGAATCCGACGTACTTTCGGACTCGGTCATGTCCCTCGTCTCCGCCTCCTTCTCCAACGCTCCCGCATCCTGCGCAATCGATTTTTCGCGAGATATCTTCGCTCTTTTCGTTCTAATTGGAAACTCCTGATCGTCGGAATCGCTATCGGTTCCCGAATGATATTCCTGCTTGTTCCTGGCTTCCTCATCGCCCACGTCGACTTCCTCCTCGGCGTTCACGGCACACGCATTTTTTTCGTCCTTCTCCGTATCGATCATCTCGGCCTTTTCGTCGTTCGTTTTTTTGCCAATGTTGCGAATCAATTGCATCGGATCGTATCCGTTTTTGGCACTGCTCGTTTCCGAATCTTTCAGAGCTTCGACTATCCTGGATATATCCTTCTCGTATCCCATGTCCAGCATTCTATCGGCTTCGTCGAGAACAAAACATTTGACATTGCTCAGATTCAATACCGCCGTGTGCTTGTAGTGATCCAACAATCTACCCGGAGTCGCCACCAATATCGTGCAGCCTCGTCTCAGACGAGCCTTTTCAGCTTTTCTCTTCTCACCGCCAATCAGATAACCTGGCACTATCCATGTAAAAGGGCTGACGAGCTGCCGGAAACACTCGTAGGTCTGCAGTGCTAATTCCCTTGTCGGAACAACAACTAGAGCCTTCAGACCGCTGTTTCTCATCAATTTCGGTCGTATCCTCTGCAAGCTCTCGACGATCGGCAGAGCATAGGCGAGCGTCTTGCCAGATCCAGTTTGAGATCTAACGAGAACGTTTCTACCCGACAATATCACGGGTATTGCCTTTTGCTGTACAGTCGTCATATTAGTTATTTTCATGTTTTGCTCCAAATTCGAGACGGCGTAAGGGTGTATGCCGAGATCACTGAAAGAGGTTTTACTGAAAACTGCTTCGCTGACAGGCTTTACGAATCTCTGGCCTATATTTGGTACCTCCGGATTGTTACCGAACAGCGATGAAACTTTGCTCGAAGGTTTATTGTATACAGGCTTGTCGTTTTTGTTGTCAGGTTCTTTTGCAGATGACTTGTCGAAATTTCGGTTCCTAGAACCGTTGTCTCTCCTTCCGTTACCCTGGAACCGCGGTTGCCTCTCGTCTCTTATTATGTTCCTTGCATGTGGAAATTTTTCCATCTTCGTGTGTTCCGCTGGAACATCTCCGACTGTGGGATTATCTTGCAGCAACTTCGTCTCTTCACCGACGGAGCTTGGTTTCTCAGAGAAGATAGCAGCGAGCGACTTCTTGGGTTGAGTATCGCTCGAGCTTCGCGATTTCGCCAGAATCGTTTTCAAGGCATTTTCCTTGGTGGGTTTTACGAACGAGACTATAGGCTTGTCCGTTTGGGGATGAGACGCAGCGACCTTCGATTCCGTCGCTTCGGATGCAACGGGTTTGTTCCGACTTTGTTTTTCGCTAGACATGACTTTCGATCGAGCCACGTTCTTCGCTACTATAGCCGCGAGTGATTTTTGTTTCACTCTGACGTTCGTCGTGCCCAATTTTTCTTCCGTGTTCGCGTTTTTGGTGAAAACTCCGCCTGTGCTTTTGCCATGGTCGTTTTTCTTAAGCAACTTTCTCGCGAGCCTCTTTGCTTGAGGCTTGAAAAAATTCGTCTTGCTTCGTTGCACCTAAAGAAGTGGATTTTTTTGTTTCACTCATGAAATTATTCCGGGAAATTTTTCTTCCCTTTTAGAAGATTGACATGAACGCAACGTTTAACCTCAAAAGTACTTACCTTTGGCGCGCCGCCGCCTGCTGCACTGGTCGAAACATTCAGACATATATCCATGTCATTTAGTGTCATTTGTACGAAATATTTATCTCCTCAACTCACTGATTGTCACTGTACGTTATTTGTTATCAAAATAATTTGTCGATTGACAAACAACAACACACGGGAAACAATTCCGCCACGCGGTCTTGCGCGTGTTTACTGACTACAGGAGGCCTCGCACAGCTGGCCGAACTGAGAGCTGCGCATGCTCGACGAGTTACGACTACGAGCATATGGATTGACATTGTACAACTCGAAACATTAATTAAACGACAGTTTAATTACCTGTTGGAATTCATATATTCACATATGCGTATATCGGTTCTGCGTTGCAGGATAGTCGATCTTATTTCAGACGGTTGTTGCGCATTAGGAGCAATAATTATCGTTTCACAAGGTATACGCACTGTAGTAAGACAGTGAAAAAAACAATGCTACAAAAGTGAGCATCAATTGTAATTTTATGTGAAATGTAGATCAGATCTGAAAATTAATCTATATCCTGTTATATAGGATCTTCGATAGAATTTTTTTACGGACGATAATTCATTTCTACATCTTTGCATTTTTTATTTATATATTTTGAACTCATGATCGGATTATCTTGAGATAAGATTTTCAGTAGACTGTTAGCCCGGCTGGAGATTAATTATCCAAGGGATACACCAGGCATCGTATGTTTTATGCGCACCCTGCGTGCAGAAATAATGATCGATATAATTGGCTGCATTTATGATACGATATCTCAGACATCTCTGAATATAGAAATGAGCCACCTTTCCGTTAAAATTATCGATGTACCGTGCGTAATTTCCAGACAAGGCCAGAGGTGCGTATACTCCAAACACCGAGCCATAAAACTTTTATAGTTTCGCAGGCGTCCCACCGAGGTCGTTATAATTAGACGTGATCATTGATATCCACGATTTATATTTTCGCACTTGTGTAATTCGTTATCTGAAGATATCAACAAACTGTAACAACAACGAGAGTATAATCTCCTACCACACGGGGATAATTCCGTTTCCATGACTACACATTTGTGCTACGCGCGGGCCATTTGTGTTTACATTTCTTGCTAGAATCATTATCGCGCGCTCGCACACAGTGTCGTCGAGACCGCCAACCGGGAATAGCGCGATTTCATCCTCGTTCGGAACACCGGTACGACGTCGAAATTCCTTCGAAGGATTATCTCCGTGTTTCATCAATTTGTAAAGAAACGATAAAACATTTCCACGACTAAACGAAAATGAACAAACTGTGCTGCATCAGTTTGACCCTCGCCGCCAGGATAATCGGAACTTTTGGTCTGGTAAGTAAATTTTTAGTGCGAAATAATAAAAATAAAACGTCGACGAATTATACTTCGAAAAGTAACGTTTTCTCGATCGTATCTTGGCCTCAGTGAAGATCACGATTGACTCTCTCGTGCGTGTGCGTATACGAGTAGCGACCTTCGATTAAATTTTCTCTATTATAACATTCTCCGCTTACAGTCAACATCGATTCTCATGATAAACGTACTTATGAGTGACTTCTTCTCGCGGATGGAAGACCAGAAATTTCTCACGACGATCGAGACTTGGGCCCTCCTCGGTCTGAACTGGACGCAATTCATTAAAAACACCGAAATACCACAAGGTGAGTCTCGACGCATGACCGTGGTCGTACCGGAGGGGAAAAAACAAAAGTGCGCGCTCGGCTATGACAACAAACGTGACGAGATTTCACAACTATACGACAAAGCGAGATAAAAATACGAATAGAATTCTAGTCGCGTGAGAATGGAAAAAAATAGTCGTTTTCAGCTGAATATTTCTGCGTAAACGTCGAAATAAAGAATAACGAGACACCGATAAAATACACTAATAATTTGAGGTATTAACACATTCGTCGTTATCGTAATTTCCTCACGGTAAAAAAAATAATAATAAAAAAACATTGCGACGGGAAAAAGATCGAACCTTCGATAACTTTACTTCAATTATAAAATTGCAAAAACATAATAGATTGTGACGTCTCGAGGACGATGTATGATAGCCCCGCGTGACGTCGACATCCTCGATCGAAAATTAAAGCGTTACGAGAAACGTTAATACGATAATTCAACAAGGAAACTAACGCGTTTTTCATTTATTTTTATTGTCCCTCAGTCCAACTTGTTATCGTCTGTTTCCTCGGCTATTCCTTCATCTTTCTGTTCGCCAGTGGCTTTCTCGCTCTCGGCACTGTTTTCGTGAGTATATTGAACTCCTTATATTAACTCTATATATTCGACTATTTGGGTGTTTATGTTGTTTTTTTTCAATGTAATTTTCAGAGAAAGCCGAAATACACACTGCCATGGCTCTACGTACAGATGGTCAGCATAGTCGATCAAACTATAGCTCTGTGTATTCACTTGACCCAAGGATCTTACTACGACACTTTCGACAGATCGAGCTGGTACATACCGCTATCGAGCTTATATCTGAGTGAGTTTAATCGTTCGATCGTTAATTCGTAAAAATATTCCCACGAAAATATTTCGGCAAAATTATCAAATTGACCCAAATATATACGTAATTTATATAAAATATAGGCAAGATATATATTATATTACCGCGCAGGGTGATTAATTAAATTTAGTTGGCTACTTTAATGAAGTAATTTATTTGATTTATTTTTAATTACATTCCTCGTGAATACCTCGTGGAACATTGCTAATTCCCGATTAATTTGTATTCTTAAAATCATTCCAGTTCTCTCCGTGTATTTCTGGATGGTCGTGTACTCAGCTCGTCAGGAATGGATCGAGGGCGTTAGATCTTGCGACAGTTTCGTCGCTTACGAACAAAACATCGCTGTAGCAACGAGCGATTTTAACATGCCTAAAACACCGTCCTTTCTCGCTCAGAATCTCTCGATCTTCGAGTCGCCTCAGCCGCCTATAGCAATCAAGTACGACGTCATCTAATTCTTACGAAAGCGATGGAAATTTACATTTTAGTATTAAATTCTGCAGAAGAAAACGAAGAAAGCGATTGCTATTTGGCGATTTTAATACTCGTCACTGGAGCCACTTTGCAAGGGTCAAGTGTTTCACTCCGGATTCTCATTGTGCTCTCTCAAAGTCTGAATAACAAGTTTGACCTTAAACTCGTACACGTAAGATAATGCGCTGATAGTGTTAGGCTGGGACTCGCGTATTCCGATACTTTTCATACTTGAAAGACGAAAATCAATGATCAGCAATAATCCGAATTTTCAAGAAAAATAACATAATTCCTTTCAGACGTTTTTTTCTGCCGATGACGTGAAAACGAAGCACCGTGTGTTATTCCGGCAGAAAGAAAATTTGTCCAGTCTCGAACTCTTAATACACTGCAAAGTTTTATTTTATATTTTGACTTTTTTCCCAAATTCTGCGATCATCAGTATTTGAATACGAGTATCCCTCATCCGTAGGCTAGTAATCTTATTATTTATTTGTACAATTGACTGAGAAGATAATTTGTGACGGCGATAACGAGAAAGAAGAAAATAAATTTTAAAAAAAGACGAAAGAAAAAAAAAGGAAGTTTAATGACACTAAAGTTCATGCTTGCACAAGATATATCCGAATAACCGTCTGGGCAAACAGTTTCACCGGAAAACAAAAAGAAAGAAAATCATAACAATAATACCCAGAACAATCATCAGTGACACATACACCGCTCATACCTTGAAATTCCACGTCCGCGTGTGATCAACGAATTCCGAGATGACGACTCGGCATTCACGTAGAAACATCTATCCGGTCGAGTCGCACATGTTGGTTCTCAACTAGAAAAAAAAGGATAATCCCATGATTCCAACTCACCTCTCCCTCTCTCTCCGCCCGCTTCGTCGCGTAAAAATGACTCGGCGAACTTTCGCGGATAGAAATCGCGCCCGTGTATGGCGCAATAGTGGGTAAAGATCCCCGATAAATCAGCACGGTATACGCGGAACTAATAGCGTGTATCAAACGTCCGCGCGTTCGTCGATGCGTGGCCGCGCGCCGGGTCCATTGAAATATATGAAAAATGATCGCGTTTTACGTCAAAACACTTTTAAACTCAACGGATTTGAATCAGCTCTCGAAGCATATTCCTTCGGGCGCTCTCAATCTCTCTCTCTCTCTCCCTGCACATCGAGCATCCAATGTATGTGGGTTGCGGCAGTATAACGCGAATAGTTTTCGGTGATCGCTATACAGCGAGGGGCAGCAGAACGATTTGTCTAAAAATCGTGTACGAACTTCCGGCTGTCCCAACCCCGTTGGGCGAGTTCGGAGCAGGGGGCGAGTGGGGCAAAGTGAAACGGGGGGTAAAATGGACTCGTTCCGAAATATACTAAAATTTTGAAAAAAAGTCGATTTTTACCCTTCGCGCTCGCTTCGCCCCTCTCTCCCATATTTGGCGCAGCGGTTGTATGTACAATAATGCTTTCTCGTAAGGAAGAACGGGAACGGGGGAACTCGAAGCGAGCGGCTAGCAGGAGAGCATTCCCAACGATTTATCGACGTTGAACCGTATAGATATTACGAACTCGAGAAAACTCGCCTTACTTACATATATGTATGTATATGTATGGAAGAGCGATTTGAAGAATTTTTATCGCAATCTACCTGCTGCCGTTACGCTATTACTGGATTCCCCGCAAAGCCGGTACACCCGAGAATGTTTCTCCTTGGCTTGTAATACGCTCTATAAATAGAATACGAAATCGAACTACAAACAGTAATTAAATGTTTCGTATTGACGGTACGTACGCCTTTCGTGTATACATAACTCGAATTGACAAACGGTGAAAAATTTGTTTGACTTTTGCGTCACCGACAATCATTGGGCCCGTACCTTAAACGTGACTTATCTAATTTTCGACGGTATTTTTTTTTTTTCAATTCAACTAATGATGGTTTTGTGTGTGCCCAGATGCGTGGAAATCGAGTCCGCGAGTGGAAAAGTACACCGTGGCAGGCACGTGGAATACGGTGTTTGCACGATAAATTAGACAGACATTTTTTAAAATTCTAATTGAAATATTATCCGAAGCAAAGAATCGAAAATAAACACATCTGTGAAACTCAAATGCCCGTAGATAATTTGACTATCATTGTGACGATATTGTTTTTTCGTACTAAATAAAAATCATTTCTGCCATCCCAGTTACTTATTTTTAATGAAATTGAGAGATCACAAATTCGGGAATTATCTCCATAATTATTACCCCAAAAATAAAAAAATAAAAAAATTGGATGAACCCTCATCATAAAGACAGTTTTACTCCAAAATAACTTCCTCATAGAACTTTTCGTTACTCACGTACAAAAATAGAAACCGTTCATAAATAAAAAAAATATATAAAAAATGTTGATTCGTAAAAGTGTCAAGCTGTTCAGAAATGTTTTTTTTAAAGACATATGCTTAGGAATTAAAAATTCAACAAAGTCACGTAACGAACATCATCGGTTAAGCTCCACAACAAACATATATCTCTTTATAATATCTAAAAGTTTCGCCAACACTGTGTCAAGAAGGGGGGGGGGGAAACTTTACTATAGCGAGAGTTCCTTTTTTATGAAGGTGATTCTTTTCCACCTAAAGAAAAAACGTAAAGAAAAAGGTCAACTTTATAACACATGGACCCGCCCCCCCCCCCCCCTCGCCCATGCTGAAATATTCTAAGTTCGTTTAGAGAGGGGGTTATCGAGAAGGAAGGAGGCTGATTATACTAAAACCCTTTGAGGACCCTGCCCAAGCCCTGAGAGGGAATTCTAAGTCGTGTTGGGCTCTTGCCCACACTTTGATTACTCTAAGTCTTTTGTTCTAGTATGATTATATGTTATATTGGTGTGCACAAAAGCACTAGTATATTGTTACATTCCCGTGAAATGAATAATACGCGTATTTGGTTTTGGGGCGGATGTTATTAGTCCAATCGCAGCTAAATATCTCGATCACGAACTGTCAAACGTCTGTTCTCTCTGAAAGTCCGAACAAGACTCTTGTCATCTGGTCATCCGATAATCTGTCCGTTTGCCATTTGTCATACCGAGCCATTCCGGTCATCTATGTAATATCTTGTCTCTCGGTTCATCCTCATCGTTATATTCGTTATAGTACATATATATATATATATATATTTATGTCTACAAATCCGTATAGGTATCGAGAGTCTTATCGCTAGTTTACGGCTGCCGCGATGCAGCGGAAGCTTCGTAAAAATGCACCGCTCGATGGATGGATATACCCAGGCCATCCTACCCCATCTCCGTGGCCTTACACTCGTTCCACCACCGGCGCGGCAACTCTGCCGTATACTCTCTCCCGGGTCCGCGGCGGGGATGTATGCCCGACGCTCCGCCGTTCCGTCGAGGAGACGGCCAGGGTGAGCGGGGCGAGAGGGTGGCGAAGCCGCCGCGGTTGGTTGGCTGTGCTTTTAAAAAGAACTGAGCGAGTCAATTTGTAGTCTGTCGCAAACTTTTAAAACACTAGTTGACAGCCAGTCTCTCTATCTCCTGCCGTGGAGAGTCTACCGTACCCGCTCCCATTTTTCCACCGCAGTGTGGGTGTATAACGGTTCCCGTCGTGCTTTTCAACCCTCGTTCGTTCTCGCTCCTTCCCAGCGCGGACCGAAGGACTCGACGAGCTCCGGGTTGTTCCTATGTGCCCAGCGGGCTGTTCCTATGTACCTACGGCGAAAAATCTTGCCGAACGGAGGGGGGAGAGAGGGGGGCGGTATGTACACTCAACCCCCGTCGTTTCGCGGGTGGAGCCGATGGATTGTAAAATAAAACTAACTTGGCTCTTTCGTGGCCTGGGAACGGAGTACCAGCTAAATCTCATTCCCGCGGGGACTCTCGTCTCGCTGCCTCCACTACCTTTTTCTCTTGATTTTTTTATTTATTTATTTTTGTCTCTTATTTTTTTTCTTCGTATCTTCATTTCACTCTTTTCTTTTCGATTCGCTCTTTATTTTTATTTATACTGAAGCCTTGCCGACTGCAGGTGTTTTTCTCGGGTTCTTTGAGGATTGGAGACAAATATTGCATTCAGAGGTTAAACCTGTCGACCTCGAATCTCTTTTCCTATGTTTATACAAGTTGTTGTATAAACGTTTTTTTTTTTTGCGATTTTATTTTTCTATTAAAGCCTTTCGACGATTGGGTTTTGCCGTTAGAGTCAATCAGTCCAGTGTCGATCATCGCGGGTATATTAACGATGGTCTCGTGTGCGTCGCGGGACTCACTGTTTTACCGAGGTGCAACCTTTGTGCAATTAATCATTCACGCGTATACGAGCACAAGGCTGTGGCTGCTTTTGCGCTCGGGTTGATAAAGCAACGATCGCTGAGTTACGCTAGCGTGGCAGTGGTGATTGCCCTCGCTCATGGCAAACAGCGGAATCTACTTAAGCCGGATCGACGACACTGCCAATAAAAAGCGCTTAATAATAACGCCGCTGATAACGGATAACGAGCGCTCTCGCACGGTGACAATGATTTCTTTTCTTTTTTTCCTTTCAACATTATTTGTCTTTTACTTTGGTGTAATAAAGTAAAAACCTTCGGGAGTATTTGCGAATGGAATTTATTTTCCGCTGGAAAATAAATGGAAGTGGAATAAGCCGAACAGTCGATTTGGCATTACTTTTTCCGGACAGACAGATTTTATTGATCTGCGCGCGTGTGTGTGTGTGTGTACGGCAGCTACTAGTAGGCGAGCGAACGAGATGAGCGCCGGAACTGAACGCCCCATAAAGCTAACCAATGCTAATACTTCGGATCTCCGCATTGGCGTCGACGTTGAAAACGCGATTTTATCGTGAATGGACCAGCGCCGGATGGTTCGAAAACACGAGTAGCCGCCGTTGACTTGGACCGGAATCCGCAATAAACGCGTAACCGAGCCTAATTCGTAATGTTGGGCCGAGTCATTGTGTCCCCATTGTCGAAACCTCCGAAGCCCCTCTCGGAGGACGAAACGGGCGTTTCGTCGCGCGCATAATGCCACCGGGGTTATATGAGCGCAGGAAACTGCCAGTAACGGTGGATTAAGAGGTGGGTACTTTCGAAAAGTACCGAACAACCCCGACGAATAATCATTCGAGTGTCCTGGCTGATGCTGTACTTAGCACAACTTTTGTATGCTCGTTCCCACTGTTGTTTGGTAGGGGGCAAAGTCCGATGCGGAGGATCAGACCGAGACTATGGCCAGAATTTTTAGTACCAAGATTGATGTCAAATTCGAACATAAGTGCAGACTTAAGTTCCAACACAATTGCAAACTTAAGTTCGAACATAATTTCAAACTTAAGTTCGAACCTAATTTCAAACTTGAGTTCGAACCTAATTTCAAACTTGAGTTCAAATGGGTAGACTGTAAACTCGGCCCGATGATTATCGTAATAATTGCCCTTAATTATTGATGTCGAAAGGGTAGCTCGAGAAGGCAAAAAAAAAAAACAAAAAATCTGCAATGGCGATCTTTTTTTTTTTAATCTGGGTACGCGCTCGAATAGTTACAGACTACGCATTTTCATTGAAAAATGTTGCGGGACACCCTTCGTTGCAGCAATAACTCCGGGTTACCAAGAGACACGGAGACATGCTATCGCCGCTTCGTATCCTACTGCCACGGACAAGTTAGTTTGCCAAAAATGTTTGGTGTGTCGGCCAAACGTCTTAGCACGTGAATGCGGAAGCTGCAGCACAGTTCCATGAAACATACAGAGTGATTTCAGTGCCCAATGAACGTTAAAAAAAGCATCCTACCCCAAATATGCTAATTTTCTTGCATCCTCTAAGATTGTTGTTCCTTAATTAATATCGATGGTTTAATTCCATAGGGACGTACAGGTTGTATATAAGCATAGATAATATGCCTTTCTGGCGTTATATCGATGATATAAAATTACATTTCAAAATTTTTATAAACCAACTCCAATTTGACTGGACACTGTGCTTGCAAGCGAAGAACATATTTTTAAATACCGTGCTCTCATATCTGGCGATGCGAGAGCTGCGACATCGCGAAACTCGAAATTGGAGTAATGGAGAGAGGGAAGAAATCGGTTACGAACTCTAAAATCGCCTCGTCCTCTTTCTCCCTGGGTGCATCGAGTACGAAGGACAGTGTTTCAAACATTTACTGACGTATGGATATTCCTGAAGAGCCCAGCCAGAACATATCGTGCCGAACACTCCGTATTGTGCTTGGCCAGCCAATTCTTCTTTTTATCATCATTTTTGGGAAATAATCATCCACTGTGCAGTCTGCGAGCCCCAGGGAATAAAGAAAGAACCAACGTGGAAGCTGCATCATGTTGAGTAATCTTGCGTCATATTCGTCTTATGTATTTTATTGTATGATCATGGTCTACGGACCTGGAATGTTAATTGTACGCAAGAGTCTGAGCGACGAGATGACGATTGTTCGGATATAATTTTATACCGGTTTGATGAATGACGTTGAACGAGGTATTTATTTGACTTTATATTTATGAGATTTTTTTATTTATTAAATTTCTTGAGCACGGTTCACTTGCATATTTTTATCATTGTTATTATCGGTTAATTGTCGTCCAAAAATGCATGTGCAGCAAGAGGATCGATAATCAATTTCCGTAATAAGTGTCCTGTCCGATGATGTTATATTAATTTATTTGTTGTGATTTCTTGTGTCTGTTACTGGTTAATTTATAAACGCGATTCCTTTGTTACAAACTTCCGTTATCCGTGAATTTTACCCTACAAGCTTTTTTCTTTTAATTTATAAACATTTATAGATGGTAAATGCTCATACAACGTTAAATTTAGATCTTCGTATTGTCGCAATGCTCCGAATAAAATCCGAGTTTTATGTAAGAACGACCGAGAGTTTTTGCACTCGATGACCGACAAAACGGAAATAGGCGGGCGAAATCGCATTACTTTCGAATTTGTCGGGGAGACACGGCACGTGCTGGCTGTTTCATTCTTGTTTTTTTTTCGGACGCTCGGGTAAGGGCGATTCATCTCGTCGCGCGGGCGTCGAAGGAAGTAAATTTGTGAACCCGATGGACGGTGAACACAATGGGCCACATTTAATAGTACATTAAACCCGTGCGCGCCCGGGAAACGGCCTACGATAAACAGCGTGACCGAACCGTCGTCGTTGGTCGTTCGCTGACTTTTCCTCGGACCTCCGTCGCAGCACTTTGGGGGGAAAATGGTTGGGCATTGTCCGGCACATAAGAGACAACCCCGATACCGAATTTATACGGGACGTTTCGCTGCAGTAACACATTTATGGGACGAGTCATGTTCTACGGAGAGTGTTAACAATATTTCACGGACAATTCCGAATTCACCCGATGAGCCCACAGGATTTGTGCGGGATTAACGAAACTATAAACCATTCGCGAAAGTTAATTCATTAATTTCTTTTCATCGGCTAGTTCGCAGAACTGTTATACGTTGTAATATTCTTTTTCCGTTTTGAGCTCGTACGCTATTGCACAAATATTTCCCGTTGAAATTACCATACATTCCCCCCCCCCCCCCCCCCGCCCCACCGAGCAGCGAACTCCTACATTGTCTCTAATCCGCTGTGTTCTTACTCGTTAGCGTTAACAAGAATTTTCAAGACAAAGAAGTTGAGGAAACGAGGTCCTCTCGTACTTATCCAACTTCCGGTCTGAGAGGATGAGGCCCCGTAAGTGTTACAAGCCTTCCGCATTACACACACGCAACTGGTATCGTCGAAACTTGAAAAAAGAAAACAACTTCAGCGAGCGGAAATTGTGTGGAGCGTTCGAAGCTCGTGCTAAATCGGCAAACGGGAAGTACCAGAAGACATGGCATAATTGTGGATATTTTTCATCCAAAAAAGAAGTGGATCATTATTGTTCCTTAGCAGTAAAAAAAATACTTGCACATTAAATAAACATTTTTTATCAACAAATGTCCACAATAATTTTTTTGTTCATTTCACAAAATATATTCGTAAAATTAATATGAAGATAACTGTGGACGTTTGTGAATAAGAAAAGTTGGTACCTATTATAATTCCTATTATTATAATTCCTATTTTTACAATTCCCATTATTATTATTCCTATTATTATTGTTAATTTTCGTGCCTCCGACCCGATTTATACACCTTATATCGTATTTGTGAACCCGCGCAAGAAACTTCTAAAATGGCCGCGAATTTTGCTTCCATGTCCGGCAAACCAGCTTGTGTAGGTGTCGAAGGGTCTCGAGGCTTGAACGCGCTGCAATTAGGCGGTCCTGGGGCTCGACGAGCATCGCAGCACCGCGCCGGAGCCTGCGGGTCGAGGCTCTCTCTCCTCGGGCATTATGCAAAGTAGATTTTAAATTTAGAGATGCGACACGACGCGCCCGTTCCCTGCGTACACCCATATACTATATACCATAGATACGCATATATACACACACACACACACACACACATGCATTCAGTAAAGTAAACCTTCTACAAAATATACCCACAATCGCACGCCCGCTAAAACGTATTAGTCTCCCGACGTCCGTCGCCCTCAGTTGCGTGTACGCGTACCGAGCATCACCGAAAATTCTCACATTTATACCTACAAGACGGACACACTGAAAATGATAACCAGCTGCCGTCGGTGCTTCACGCATCGTAAAAACAAATGACTCCGCGGATTGCACGCACCTATGTGGAGTCCGGAGGGTGGATCGTAACCCGTACATTAGGGTGTTTGTATATATAATGTGTGTATGTATATATGTACATATATATATATATATATATCTATTTTTACGAGTGAAACGGAGAGAGGACCGCGCGAGCCGTGTGCTCAACAAATTAGCGCATTTTAAATCCAATCCGAGCTGAAAGGGGACTGCTTTGCATTTCTCGCGTACAGCGCGTCCTGTATATGTATGTAGAATACACTGCCAACATTTGAGGTGTTAAATATTAAATTCCGACGCCTGGGACGCTGCTGAGCGCCGCCTCGCTGTACAAACCCCGAGTTTAGTGTATGTGCATCGCGGAACTAGAACCGGAAGGACGTATGTTGAACGCTTGTGCTCGGAACATACGTTCGTCCGATATTCGCTCGAGCGATATGTATATAACGCAGTACCAACTACTGTGGAATCTCGCGGGTGTGTGGGTTATATCATATCCGCTCACGGTTTCGAGGACGACGACGGCGATGACGACGGCGACGACGAACGAGGAAGCATCGGGCGCACTTTCCGAGTTTACATTTAAATGTAAAAGTGCTCCCGAGTGCCGTTCCCGCCGCTCGTGGAAATCTGCTGTTTTGCATTCGAAAGCTCATGATTGCCTCTGAGCTTTGCTTTTGACGCCCGGGCGTTCCGGCATCAGACTACTCCAACCAAACCCACCTCCCCTCCCGCCCTCGCAACCCGCCGCTCCACCGGGGAAGCAAGAGCGTACGTAACTGTACTCGGTATACTCTTACTGTGTACGCGACCGAAAAGCTTTCTATCGCTTTATCTCTGTAGCTCATCCTCGCATAGTTTTTTGGATTCTTTTTTTTTCGCTAGCCAGGGTGATTTTATTCTCGGGTAAAATCTGTACAAACGGAATGGACGAGGCGTCAATCCGGAAACGAAAGGGCGATAAATTCTAGGGTTGCGAGAGACTGGGTTTGATGACGGACGCGTTATGCCTGGAATGGGATGGTAAGATGCTGTGTCAAGTCGGGAATAAAATGCTCACACTCTCAGATACGCTGGACTCTAAGAATAATCTTAATTGTGTCTGAGCGATACTTTATATGATTTTTTTAAATGATTCTTAGTAGATTTTTGTTTCTATTGTTATCGATGGACTATTTTTATGAATTCTTCGTGGAACATAACAACTAAAGTCCAATCTTAGAGTACGCATATCTTTTGGAGTACGAAGAGTCTAAGATTGGACGTTCCGTGATGTGTTCTAACCGCAAATTCATTGTAACGAATATCGTGACTAAGCCATTACTTCCTGTTATGCAGTTCCACCGGAAGTCCTCACGGGCATCCCACAAAGCTCGCTCAAGCTTTATACTTTGTCTCGTACTTTTACCGGCTCGGATCTGCGGCCACGATAAAAGGGTTCCGTGCAATTTGCTATGATAGATCGATTCCGCACGTCGTGCAAGTTCCATTACCGCGGTTGCGTTGTGGCCCGCCAGTCGGGGAACTCCCTGAATTATTGAACCAGCAATTTCCCCCGATAGTCGCTCGCGATCCTCTCGGGCGCGAAAATTCGTCCTGCATCGGAGTGCCAACGGCCTCATCGAGCCTGCAAATCGGCCGAACTACTGTAGCTTAGACTTGTCGCTAGGCGAATCAATTCACGATATAAACTCATCGCAAGAAGATCGTTGGTCTTCGAGAGCGTCACATACGATTACATCGACCGCATGTATCAATGGAGTTGAAGAGAATCGCCGCGGGACACGACGAGGACGAATTTGCATGTAACAGAGCGGACCAATAGATAAACGAGATTTTTCGAAGATCGAAGGTTGCAGATTGTCACGGACCTTTCGGATGTAATCCCTTGAAACAGGACCTGTTACAGCAAAACTGATGCCTGCACCGCTGGGCTGTATCTGACGATCAGGGTTACCCGTGTCGGTGGCGGAGAAGAGAAAAAGGGAAAGAGGCGCGAGATCGCTATCTCCGATCGCCCTTCTGGTCCATATGCTGGGTTAATAAGAACCCTAATAACTGAACCACCCTACTCGCCGTGGCGACGGAGAGCGGACAAGCACAGAGAGAGCCCTCGTGGCTGTCACTAAATATTTTTCTTCTCCAACGGCCGCGCTGGGAATTCACCCGTACACGGGATGAGCTCTCTCAGTGCTATGTGGAGGAGGCGAAAGGGGCGACGAGGCACGTGGCAGGGAAGGGGGCGGGGGACAGAAAGAAAGAACCCTGAATCCTACATATGTCGATTGAGACCGATTATAAAGCAAGTCATACAAATATGGAACACTTGCGAAACAAACGAAAACAACATTTATCGCCAGTATGCTTATATGCGATATGGACCAAAAAGTGATCCAGACTTGTATGAGGTGAAATAGCTACTTCGTAAAAAAAATATGTTCGCGGTATGTTTTATTGTCGATTTTTATTTGCCGATATCGGGCAAAATGATAAAGCACGATTTTCCGCCCGAAATTGTCGAAACCCGCTTATATTATCAATATTATTATTATTGATACGGTGATTTTTTACGTCAGTTCTTCGGATTACGAATTAATCCTTGCAATGACTATTGGATTTCATGATACGGGTTTGAAGAAAAGAAATTTGAAAAAAGTGCCTACTTATCGGAGTAGAGAAGCAGAAGAGTTGAGAAACACGACCCAAGACACTCAGCCGGTTCGACACGGTTAATACCTTTTCGCGACAATTTATTCGGTACTGCGTTAAATTTTCACGATTCCGTGCTGTGCATAAAGGGAACAGAATGGATATAGCGCTGCCGGGCGGTATCTACTCGACGAGCCAACGGCTCTCTCTCTTTGGCGCTGTTATTTCTCGCTTTTCCCCGGCGCTCTCGGAGTCCTCTCGTCGCAGTCGTCGGGACCGGGCGGGGTGTAGCAAAATTATGCAGATGGCGGAGAAAAGCTTTGATAAACACGACAGTCTCTGATCGTTATGCAGATTCCAGCGGGGCCGCCTGTAAAATGGCGGCAATCTCACCCTCCGACTCGTCGGAGGGCGGGCTACTAAAATACATACCGCGCATATATATATGCGCGGTGAGAAGTATGCGAGAAGCGTGTGCATATAGAGGAGAATAAGGGAGAAAGAGGAAAAGCGCCGTTCCCCTTTCATCCACCGTTCTGCCATCGGCACGAGCCCGGGCGGTGTGCGGGAATATACAACACACGCATATACGAGCGACGACGGTATTAGAGAGGCTGTTTTCAACGAGCGACGAGTTTCTCACCCTCGGCGAAGGGAGAAAGGGTGGCGCGCGAGCGCGAGAGTTCGCTCCCGCGCGACATCGCGCATCCCTACTCCGACACCGATTTTCACACCCCGCGAGAGAGAAAGAGAGAAAGAGAGAGGAGGAGGAAGAGCGAGAGAGGGAATAGCGCATTACCCGCACCTCTGGTGTGCCCAGCAGGAGAATCGCGGATTTCTGTGGGGCTGCCCTACGCGGCAGAGCCTCGCGAATTTTCGCGACTGCGCGAGCGAAAATATATATACATAACGGATAAGGGGAGGGGGAGGGGGGCGAAGCTAAATCAGAAACAGAAGCCGGCGCTTCGTAGAAAAAAATGGTAGTTATATTTCAGGAATTTTTGTAATACATATATTTTTGTACCAGCTATTCTTACTTGGATAGTACGAGCGACGGGAAGTTCACATTGAGTTTAATTTATATTCGAGCACTGAATTACCGCGGCTGGCTAAATAATAAAGTGAGCCCCAAAATCGAAGCATTGTCAAAAAAGTTAAGATATTTATTAAAAAATCGTATACTGTTGGGTTTAATTAGAGGGGATTTCACAATTACTGGTCCGTTTTGCCCCCCATCCCGTAAAAGGTTTAAATAGCCATTACGTATCTAAAGTCCCAAAGGAGATGAAATCAAGATAAAAGAAAATCCCACATACAATTTATTACAAAATCGAATTCTTATTGGTGCGAAGTTTTGAAATGTTGCGAAGAAATGTAATAAAAATGGCGTAAACGGGAAAGTCAGATCTCACGCGAATCCGTGCGAAAACTGTATAACGCCCGCGACAATTAAGGGAGCGGATGAGCACGGCGGTTGGGATTGCGGATGATATTCATAGAGGTAAAGGGAAAAAAGCGAGCAGCTTGGTAACGCGCGCGCGCTGACTAACGAAAAGGGCTCTCTTGTAACATGGTTTGTGTACCACATATTGCCGGCTAGGTTATACGGCACCTATGGTTGGCAGTATCGTGGACTCGCGCTTCGAACGATGTTTTATTCATATTGCGCGTGAAAAGTGCGCGGGTGGGGGCGGAAGAGCTCATATACGTACAACACGTGCTTCTGTTACCTACACTGGATATATGTATATATCTGCGATGTATATAAACGTACATTTTTTTTTCTTTTAAAGCATAGCAGGAACGCGACCGGCAGCGTATCGCGGATATTTAAATTACGGGGCCTTTTCCTCCACAAAGAGAGCAGAATACCTTTAACGCCTCGGCTAATTGCACGTCTACTACGTGGCACGAATAAAACGACTTTGGAGTAGTAACGCCGTGCCGACGGGCGGGAGGGCCTCGATATTGTATTCCAACATTGGACATAGCTGCGTGCCCGAAGATCGTTAACGTACTTCCGAAAGAAAGACGTTGCGAACAAGCCTTCAGCCTATCTCACTGATTCTTGGATAGATGTAGGTACACATTTTTTCATCGTTAAAGTTCGTGAAAGTTCATCGAATCGAATGCGTTTTATTTAACCAAAATTTCATTTATATAACTAAAATGAAGGAAAATTATATCGAAATGCGAATTTTTATTATTACCACGAAGTGGTATGTGGCATGAGAAACCAACGGGAAAATAAAAATTCTCGAAGATCGAGAGTTCAATTTTTTTCTTTTTTTAAATTCATTCTTGTCTTTGTTAATTAATTGTTTACGTTAAATTGAACGAAAATGCATTAAGATCGATTTGTTGTATCGTTGCGAAAAAGCGTTGCAAACAATGCTTTAGCCTATCTCGCTGATTCATGGGTAGATTAAAAATGTACAAATGTATTTTTTTTAAACACGTTGTTAAACTAAAGTTGACCAAATCAAAAGCGTTTTTTAAATCCAAATTTAAAGTATAATAACTAAAACGAACGAAAATTGTATCGAGGGCAGAATGACCCAGCCCGATGGCCATTTGTCAAGACGTAAAATTAGCATTAGGTACAAAATTTAGTATAAGAAGGCCACTGTAAATATTAGCTTAGGCAATAAATCTCTTTTACTACATCTTGCATCGAAATTTCAATTGATACCATGAACCCGTCTGCGGCGAGAGAATCCAATGGGAAAATAAAAATTTTCGACGATCAAGCTCGAAAGTTAAAGATCGAGTCATTAATTTTTCCTTGCTTTTGAATTTTTTTCTTGGATTTTAAAATTGATTTTTTACGTTAGGTGTATTTCGCGAAAATGTATTAAGATTGATTGGTTGTATCGTGGAGTAGCCGTAGGTGGTATTGAGTCACATTCAGCAATGGAGGTTGTAGGACGAGGTAAAAGTTCTCGATCCGTTCGCCGTTCTCGCCGAGGGCCGAGAGAAGTTAGTTGCACGCGGGTCGCGCGGGAGTCTGGTGCTCGCCCGATTGGCCGAGATACGAACGAATGCTCCTGGGCGTGGTTCCCGTGCTGCTGGTGCTGCTGCCGGTGCTGCTGCTGGATAGCCGTTGCCGGGATCCCTTCTCTCAGTTCCAGCCAACCGTTCCCTCCATTCAATTATTATTTAATTATCCTAATTGCCTTCTGGCCGGGGGACTCGTACGTAGGAGCCTCCTTCGATCTGTGAAATCCACCGCTCCGTAACCAACCTAACCGGCGCTGATAGTTGTAGTGGTACCGCATCCATGCGACTCACCAGCCGTCCGCATTACGTACCGTCCGTATATCCCTCGAGCTTTTCGCATCGACGTTCCTCCACTCGCCACTTAAAGGGATACCAATTTAATAACAAAAAATTTCATTGCACTATGAAGAGAAATATTTTTTTGTTTAATGGCTACATTTTTTTTCAGCAGAATTAAGCCTGTAATGGTATACTATTTTTCAGAACCCTCTAACGGCCGAATTAACCCTTTATAAGTCGCCCGAAACCGTGCCGAAGCGGGACTAACGGACACGGAGTGGGAGCCACTCGTTGCTAAGGTAGCGCTTAAGAGTGGGGATGGAGGTGTGATTTATAAAGGGCTAAGCTGTTTCAGACCTTACAATTAATTTCTCAAACGACCCGTCTGTGCGGTTCCAAGGTTGAATAAATTTGCCAATTTTATTCGATAGATATGCAGAAATAATTGATAAAAATTGTAAATTTGCGAACGAAAAATCGTTTTTTTTTCTTTTCGATTATAGTTCCTAACCGGAAGTCTCTCTTTGGTAACATGTGTCCGGTAAACGATCATCGTAGTTCCCGAAGAAAATTATAAACCGGTGAGATACGACAGTGACATTCCAGTAGGCACGAATGCCTACAGAAAAAAAAAAATTGGCCTGACAGTTTAACTACGACAAAAGCCACAATAGAATGCGCCATTTCCTGCCTCGCTCGCGACATGTGCTGACTCGATTGTATTTTTTTTTTTTTTTTATATATTCTACTTGGTTTTCCTCGAACCTAGTGCCGGTTGCAGCACCGTGTCCTGCCTGTACTACTGTCCGTCACCCCTATTTTTTCATCCTCCTCCTTCTCCGTTCGTTGTCGTTTGTCCGTTGACTCTCTAGATAATTTTGTACTATGGCAACGCTGATGGATACGGCTGGTTATGAAATTACGGATATCGTCGACAGATTAATGTCGCGACAACTGTCCACACCCGTTCCACCTGGAGAAACTGAAGAAATCGTCTCGTTGTTATTTTATGCGAGCGATCTCGACTGCATATTGGAAAAGGGGGCAAAACGGACTATTTTTACGAATTTTTTCCGAGACGTAAAATAAACATCTCATCTCAAATTGAGAACCCGGGTCGTTTCTGGCCCCCTTTTCCCTATTTATATGCGAAGACATATAGGGAAGAGCTGGGAAAAATTGACTATTTTTCCCATTTATTTTTTCAGAACGTAAAAAAAGATCACATCTCAAATGGAGAACATGGGTCCGTTTTGCCCCGCTTTCACAGATTTATATGTAACGATATATAGGGTAGAACATAGGGGAGACCGGGGCAAAATGGCACAGCGGGGCAAAACGGGACCGTCAGGGCAAAACTCAATTTTGGAATAATTTTTGGATGCTCCATTTTGTCCCAACGATACATCCGGATTTTCAAACCCGTTTTGCCCCACGTACCACCATCGCCACCATCCAAAAGTTATTGGAGAATTGCGTTTTCCCTCATCATCCCGTTTTGCCCGGTGTGCCATTTTGGCCCACTCTCTCCTACACTGGAAGACCCCTGTGTCACCGATTGAGAAATCATTTTCCGCAAAGAACAAAGTTTCACAGAAGCTCGGTGCAGCAAAAGCATGAATATCCGCGTGCATATTCGTATCTCATCCTCTCGCGGTCGCTTACTAAGTGCTCTTTCGTTTGATGACGGTCATTACCGTGATGCCCTGTTTCCTGCGGCCATGAGTTCATAATACACATGTGTAGACAAACGGGCCGAGCACGCTAACGAAACTATGTACCGGGGTTACATACTTGCACGAGGAAAAACTGGCTAACTATGTCGGCATACACTTTCCGTGATCGTTACATATGAGAATCGCTTTACGATGATGCGAAAAAACTTTTTACAGTGAAAACGAAACGTCACGGCTCCGAGTTCGGAAGTCTCAGGCCCGAACGAAAAAAAATTATTTACAACCGATTTAATTTAATAAAATTATATAATTAAATTGATTTTATTTTATTAATAATTTATTTTATTTTAGTAGTAGTGAAGGTGCATTTATTGACAATATCCTGTAGTTTATCCAATAGCTGGTACATTTCTCTATGTAGTAATTACAACGTTCACATGGACATTGCCAATGGGTCTTCTACCGGAATCCTTCAAGCTATATTTTATTTAGTTTCATTAGTTAAATAATATTTAGGGGCTGAAGGACTTAGGTTGATTGCCCGTTGGCAATAGAAATTCAAATAAATACTGTTAACAATATCCTACATATATCGATGTTCGTACCATGCAGAACACTGTCAAGAAATACAATTACTACTATTAATATTTATTCAAATTAAATTCATAGGCACAACATATTATTTTTTTATTTTTGTACCGATTTAAGGTTGTTTGTCGAAACTTCACCTTACAGCCCAGATATTGAGGTTCCCCATTAGCTAGCCTCTATACTCGCCTACTCTACCCTATAGATTTTCCCGTCCGGAATAGTGGATCCTCTTTGAAGCAAGGTTAAAAAGAAAATGCATCTATCGATGATTATAGGCCAATTCCATATTGAATAAAATAAAATAAAACACCGGTCTCTTGTCTCCCTCTTCCTGGTTTGACAATCGGGGCGGATTCGTTGCCGAGTCGGTGCGCCGAGTCTCCTCGGCACAAGGAGATAATAATGTAATTCGATTGTCGAGGGGTTGGATATAGCCTCGCCAATAAGGGCGACTCTTCTCTCTCTCTTCCCTTCCATCGGGCTTACTTCGTTACCCGCTTTACTCTCATCCCAATTCAACCTTCCCCCCCCCCCCCCCCTCTTGTTCGCGGATACGATAGACGACGGGAGAGCGAGGTGATATCAGCGGAATATCAATTATAGTGATTAACCGAGACGCCCGACGACGACGACGCGAGCCCAAACTTCGACTCCCTTGAGACAGTCGGCGGTTCGCGAACGAGACAGGACGGAAGGAGATAGGATGCGGAGAAGGAGGAACGGATGAGACGACGGTGTGAAGCCGCTACTCGTCGAACTGACGACAGACTCGCGCGAGCGATCGCTACCCCCATCGAATAACATCTTTTGTCTTCCGGTAATTAGCGATTGATATTCAAATGTCCTCAAAGTAGTGGAGAATCGACGGTAAGAAAGGCGGACTCGATTGACCGGTATCGGAATCCAATTTCAACTCTGATTACGTGATCGGTTTTGATTGAGAAGAAAACCAGGGAACCAAAAATAATTAAGACGCATCACTGTTTCAGGTGAATGTGCAAAGCTCGGAGTTAAGGTTCTTAAGAAGCTGGATATGTCAAATAATTTAGAAGAACCATATTGGAATTTTCGCATAAAACCTACTGTGTAATTAAAGGCTAATTAAAGGCTATTTTAGTGCTTCTAAAATATGTTTTCCGCTCCACCCCTAGAAAGTTATTTGACATGGTTACGATCGTTCTGTGAATTCAAACGAGAAAGAACAGTACAAACTGCATTGGTCTTTGCACCAAAAATTAAAAGAGATGCCGATCTGTCGATATATGTTAAAGGTTTTTTTTTTTAGTTTTCTAACGCTTTTAGACTTACAGTGAAGAAAATAAATGCTAAAGTTGATTTCTTGCACTCTTTCTGTGGTTCTGTGGCTTTCCATGAATAACGATTTTTTTTACACCGATCTATTTGAATCTTTATCCGATTTTTTTTTCAAACTCTCGCCAGCATCCAAACTGCACTTTACATTGCTTCGAGCTCCCTCGAGGACCGGACGGAGCGGCCCACGATATATTATAATGACGAAATCCGATGCCTCGCGGCAAAGTCCGTACAGCTGTTCGTCCAGCGAGAACGACTCTATCGGCTCATTGTGTCGAGCACATATCCGATCTAACCAAGCGTAAACTTGCTTCGCTCCGTGGATAGAGAGAGGTCTAATTGACAAATTCGATTTCGCACCGCGGCCGTACGACAATAGAATCTCGCTCTCCAAAGGGCTCGGCTCAGACGTTATAGCACGCGCCGCTGAATATCTCCGACGATTCGGGGCTTTCCAAAAATTTCACGAATCTCTACTTACATCGACGGAGAAATTCGTCACGGCGAGGAGATTTTCGAGGGGCCGGAAGGCGACAGTCGCGCGCGCTGCTGCTACACTGTTATTGCCCTTTACGATATTTCGATATGGGTTAACGCGATATAGATTTTCGACAATGAATCTCGCACACGGGCTGGAAACGATTATCTTTTGAGCAAACTCGTAGGCGCGCTTTATCCCGATATTGATTCCTTAATATGTGTGTTTTTGATCTTACCCGAAAGAATAAAACCATGTTAAGAAAAAAAAAACGGAAAAAAATCGGTAATTCATTGGTTCTTCTAGTTGTTTTTTTGTTAATAAAAAAAGAAGCATCGTGCTGAAAGAACCACGAAGGGTCTAGATTTCTGGACGAAGACTACGTGCGGGTTAAAATGGACGCATTAGCTCTGTAGTCTCGTAGTCCGATCTTCTTTTGTAAGGGCGTGGAAAGGCGTGTTAGGGGTGAATTATCGGAGAATCAAAATAATTCGATGGCGGGTCCGGATCGCCAAGAGGGGGAGGGGGCGAGACGGAAAGTAGCTATGTGTGGCGGCGCGCGCGTGCAGGGACTAAAACATCAAACCCCCTCGGTGTCGACGATCTCTATACGGCCAATCTATTGTCCCGACGGGGGAGATTTAAGCCTCATCGCTTTCCACCTAAAAACCCCTTAACCCGACGAACATGCTTCGCGTCGGGCGCGAATAAAACATTTTTTTTTACTACTCCTGTGTCACTAAATTACATTTTAGCAATAATTATCAATCCGACAATTGCTCGCAGAATTATAGTTGGTCATAAAATTATTAAAAAATCATAATTGGAGTATATTTGTTGTTGAGTATATTATTATATTATTATTTTTTAAATTCTGTACAACAAGATTGATAGTGACAGAAACAAAAATATGAAAAAAATAATAATACTTGTGAAGTTTAAAAAAGCAAATTATAAAATCCCTCACGAAGGTTAAATTTGCGATGCTTCGTATTCTCAAATCTTAACTTCCGCCAACGGACTTCGAGCGTATATTACACGAGAGTGGGTACGAGTTACCGCTTAATTGGGCAGCCTTAGGGCATATTAACGCCGTGACACGGAAGACCCGTTCGCGTTCGTGGCAGTCAACGGCTGCATCTCGCAGAACGCAAAGAAAAAGAGAAAAGAAACAAAAAAGATGGGAGATGTACTATTTTCATCCATGCCAAGAGAGACGTTAGTTCGTACTCATACATTTTAAATGAACTATGATATTCCTATTACCTCGCCGTATTAGGGTGCCGTCTCGAACAGCCTGTCGATGTTCTTTTTTTTTCAATAAAGATGAAACGTTGACGATAACGCGAGTGAGATTTTCAGTAGTGAAATCGAAAAACGCATAAAGGCAAATGCAGCGTGCACAATGAGTACGCAGTGTGCATGGCGCTTCGCCGAACGACAGACCGTCAGGTGGCCGTTTCGAGGCGAGGCTCGTACTCGTCGTTACAATGGCTCGATTCGAATGGAGCGAAAAATCCAACCGGGCCAAATCTCCCATTCAAATTCGATCTTGATCGCCCCCCTCGTGTAAAAAGCGGCCCTAAGTACCTCTACTTAGTTGCACATTTGGCTTAAATTCTTTTTTTTCCGAATAGCCCTCGCCATTCTCTATCCTCCGGTGATCCCCCTCGTATCTCCTCTGCAGTCGAACGTATGGTAGATTGCGACCTAACACTCGTCACCGTTCTTGCGATACTATCGCAGATCTAAGCTCGCTAAGTAGTTGCGTATTAGTGCGCCATCAAATATGCAACATGCAGCTTGGATTTTTTTTTCTAGATAAAAAACCTCATGTCGTCAACTTATATATATTTCGCCCCTTCGAGTGCACACCGGGTCACTGGTACCACAAAATGGCAAGGTAAAATAGTGCTTCGACTTCGCGCATGTTTGCCCGCAACCAAACGTCCTTTTAATTCTTGTCCCAAGAACCGAACTGTACGGCCTTAAAGTTTGATAAATGTGCTATACAAAAACGTCCCAAAATGTTTCGCACAAGCAGTGTGTAAATAATTGCTCGGGGTTGTCGGAACGTGCGCTTTAAGACTAGTTACAGAGCTCTGCCCTTCAAGGGTTACTCAAAGCCATTTCTATTAATCAAATTTCAACCAAAGGACATTTCCACTCAAAATAGTACATTTGATTCCAGAGAAGTAAAAAAAATCGCTACTGTGGTCCGAAATTCTATATACATAAAACTACTACATACAGATAAAACGTGCCATACTCAAGCGAGCTAATATTCGTTTCAATTGAAGCCCACGAAGCTGATAACTGTACAGCCTCAAAGTTTGATAAATGTTCTATACAAAAACGTTCCGAGATGTTTCCCAAAAACATTCACGGATAATCGCTTGGAGTTAAGTTGGCCTAATTTGCACAAAACTTCAACCAAAGGACATTTCTATTAAAAATAGTACAGAAAAAATTGGATTCTCGGAAAATTCAAATAATCGCAACTGTGGAAGATCCCACACACAAAAAACTACTGTATATATACACATATAAAACGCACCATACCCAAGCGAGCTGAAATTAGTTTTAATTGAAGTTCACGAAGCCGATCGCTATACAGCCCGCTTCTCGGGCATTAAGGTAGAAGTTAGCGGAGGGCGCTCGGAGTTGGCCCGGGGGTTGAGCAAGAGGTCGACTCACCGAGAGAGACGGAGCTTTGCGAATCGCTAGAGTCTCCCCCCTCCCTTTCCTCCTCGCAGGTAAGGTATACACGTAATACGTGACACGGTTGGTAAAGCCGAAGCTGGCTTTGTTAAGCTCGCGGATTCTGAGTGCCTTTGATACGTGTACTTGCACGCTAACTAACCAACCTAAGCTATGCCAGTATATATGCGCGTACGAGAGTGAGATCTCACCTATACGCGCCGGTACTGTACGTCCGTATGTATTCCGTACAACTATACTCTGTATTATACTATGGTCGGCCGAGCTTTCCTAAAGCTCGCCTGTATACACGAGCTTCGTGTCCTATCGTCTGTTTCTTGTTTCCCCGCCCGCTCCCGGATAGCACGAGATAGAAACAAGGCCCCGATACGTTTCCAACCGGGAATTCAATTTCCACGGTAATTTTAATGCCATTGCGGACGGTTCGGGACTCTGAGAGATAGTCCTCGGCGCAGGATACCTCGTGATTCGCGAACGAAATCCAATATAGCGACAACCACGCGTCTTACGAAATTCGATGAATCAGACTACTGTGGGTCTCGTAAGAATTAGTAAGGAATAAAAAAAATTAACAATGATGGTCAATTTCTGGGCCAAAAATATTTCGTGTTTCTACTTAAATAATCCACGGGAAGTTGAAGCAACGAATAAACTTGGGGTTTTTTGCCACTGTTTTACCGTCGACTGGACGTGTCGAACTTCACTTCCGGTCTCCGGGAAGTTTGTGAGAAAAATTCATTGTTTTCGTGCATCATATTTTTTTGGTCCAATAATATTGTATGTATATATATATCTTCTTTGTATTGGAATACTTATATTTATTCGATGTGATAGATCGACGATACAGATTCTTTAGTGTCCGGTAAATTATTACGTTGGATTTTTTTTTGTGTTTCTCAACGCTTAACAATACGTGTACTTTATTTTATCGTGAAATGAACGCGAGATGAAAAGCGAATGGGCGAGCTTTACTTCCGGTGTTCGCGGGAAGAGTTTCGAGAAGGAATGGGAAGCGGAAAGCCGTCGGATACAAAGCCAAAGCGCCATAACCACTTAGGAGCTTTTCGAGCAGTGGCGAGGGAAGAGAGCGGAAAGCTATGGCCCTCTCGTCTACGGCCAAAGAGTAAGCGGATTTAGCTCGTAGAGTGCCCGCGGTTATATCTTTATAAATGTAACCACTCCGGTACTTCCATCCTCGGGGACGGGAGGTGAGCTATATATATACACCGTATCGCTCAAGGGATTTGCAAAATTACTATCTATTGTTCGCTAAGACGATACTGCACATACTCTTCGCATGAAACGTGTCAAGAAACGTTCGAAGAGTCTGCGCGAAGGTTACGGAAATGTCATAAAAATTACAACAGAGGGGACCCTTTGGACGGAGTACTTGAGTGCTGGATATACACTGTTAATGGGATTATTTTTTCCTACGGCTCTTTATCTTCTTTGGGATTTTTTTTTTCATCGGGAAAGTCCTATGGACAACGGTTGACTGATGTGTTCTTTTTTTTTTTATTTAATCTAGAGTGGATAACCTTGGATATTGCGACGACGCTTATTATGAAAGACGTTCGGAAATGTCCTCAGGAAGGTTGTGCAGTGTCCTACGGTATCGAGGCGATGGGAAACCGCGTCGCCTGCCGTTTCGAACCGGACTCAGTCGGTTATGAAGACTGTTACTTATTTACTTTTTGCAAGTGTAATAAACATTTCTAAGCAAAATTAAATTATTAGCATCCGTTCTACCGTTGGATCAAGACGCTAATAAATTCATGATCACGAATGTTTGGCAGCCTTGAAAAAAATGGATTACACTTTTATAGAGCAACGAATAACTTTGCTACTTTAAAAATATCAATTCTGATTTTTTTAAATATAATTTTTATCATAATTGAAAATTTTATCCACTGTGGAATATGTAAAAATGTACATTATTTTCATCCAAATAAACATCCTATTATTATCATTATTCAGATGCAAATAGTTAATAATTGATAATAATGCGATTTAATCATATATTTAATAAATGTTGAATCAAAAAGGTTATCTTTTGTGGATAACCTCCGATGTACGAACGGAACAGCCGAGATCCCCATGCTTTCTCAGTTCTCGCACGCGTGCGCTTGTTTTACCGTGAACAGCTGTTATCGTCTTTCTCTCGGGACAAATTTGATGAGAACGTAAATAAACCGAGATCGCGAATAAAGAGAACTTGATCCAAGGCTCGGGTTTGACGTCCAAAAACAATGTTGGACAACGCGGGTTTAGGCGACAATCAGTTGTCCAAAGAGGATTATCTATTGCTGAGAGCAAAGGAGGCACTGTCGACGGATATTTACGCAGCTAAATCCTGGCTCATAACAGCGAGATCCCTGTTTCCTCACAGCGCCAAGGTTCAGGTTAGAGATCTTTTTACCGGCCCGCTCGATTTTAAATTTAATCGAATAATTTTGTCTTTTATTTTCGAAATTTTGGATTAAGATCCAAGCTTGAAGCATAATACGAGATAATTTTTGTTTTCTTATTTTTTGGACAGTTTGAAGCATACAGGATAGAGAAACTATCGAAGAACGTCAAGGAGGCTGCAAAGTGCTTCAGTGAAATGTGAGTCTCAAATACCAAAGTATTGCACGCACATTTTTCAGAGTATTCTAAGAGTTAAGACAGTTTTCAGAATTTCCCGGAGGACCGTGAGATATGGGCAGAGATAGAGGCAGTTACAGCTTGTCTGCGCTCCGAGCAAGCAGACCCAGACGCCGACATGATGTGCCAAATGTTTCAACACATACCGCAGGACCTGCAGCACAGGCTGCTGATAATGACCGCGGATCACAGCGAGGATACCATGGAGCATTGCAAGTTGCTGCTTCTTCTGCTTAAAAGGTTCCCACAAACGGTTGCGACTCACGGAGTAAGATATTCATATTTTTTGTCATTGACATTGATCGCATAGATACAATTACTTCATTTAGCAAATAAAATATGAGAGTTTTACCTTACATGCTGAGATTCGAGTCGGTCGCAGCTTTGTTGCTGCCGCGATTTTCTTTGCGACACAGAGACATGGTTCAGTTGACGAAATTCATATTTTTGGGTTTTGTTAGACGAGTGTTCGAATCTATCACACGTTAATAACTGCACGGGATACTAAATTAACAATAGTGCAACTCTACTAAATTAGCAATAGCGTTAATCGAGATATCTAAGGAGAAATGGGCGCGTTCAAACACGAAACTTTGTACACGGCTTATGGACGCTGTGCGCGGTAAAAACGCCGACTCGAAAATTCTCGTGCAAGAATATTTGAATTATGAAATGTACACTAGTGTATAGAGGCATGAAGTACTGAAGAATCCGTGGAATGCATAATTTTGTAGGTTTGCCGAACATTTGAAAGACAAATCTTTGATAATCAACGCGAATCACGGACGCGTCTCCTTCACGTAACGGCCGTGCGCGTACTGTACTGCGCAGGTCGTGCCGGTCCACTCCCCCGCTCTCGTATAAACAAAGACTGTTTTGAATTATCCGAGGTATAGTCAAACTCGAAAACAAAAAAGATTGTTCCTTCTGCTACTTGAAATATTCCCTAAGTCAGTCGCGACTCACGGAATAAGATATGCATACTTCTTGTCGTCAACTATGATCGAATCAATAAAGCTATTCCATCTAGCCAAAAAATGCAAGAAAAGAAGAAAAGCCTTAGGGAAGCCTTAG
This sequence comes from Stenichneumon culpator, assembly GCA_964017025.1. Lineage (NCBI taxonomy): Eukaryota > Metazoa > Arthropoda > Insecta > Hymenoptera > Ichneumonidae > Stenichneumon > Stenichneumon culpator. The sequence goes on along the minus strand of OZ024779.1, from coordinate 8,074,288 downwards.
AGAAGCCTTCGATGGTGAGATTGAAGTCAGGGCCAGGATTGTTCTTGCTGCAGATACAGTTTTTTTTGGGACGCTGAGTGCAGTGCCATTGACGAAATTTTTGTATATGGGCACTTATGCGATGATTCTTCAGATCTTCAATATATTTTGGAAAATTGTTGATTTGTTTGTCGGTTTGGATGTTTGCCCCCCCCCCCCCCCCCAACCTGAGCCCTCTTTCGTTGAAGCTGACCACCCATAATTTCGAAATTCCATTCTATATGCTATGATTTCAGAATTTCGGTTTGTATAGCATATAGAATGTATTCTAGTTCACATTTTTCACGAAAAATTAGGGAATTCTATGCAGCCATTTTCTATATAATACCTATATAATTTTCAAACTCAGTTACTGCGACAAGCACATTATATAATTCCAAGTAACATTTTTTCAGATGTTACGAAAACGTCCGTTGGTTGACCTATGTGACCACCAAAATGTTATCCGTAAGCTATGGTATGTCCCAAAGCGACATTTAGACATGCGCTATCAAAGTAGCAAAAAGACATCTGGTACGAAAAAGTCATCCGAATGGGATACATATGTCCGCCCGAATATGTCTAAAAGTTAACTTGTGGACGTAGGATACCTTATAGTTGCCATTCGCGCGGACATATGTAACCCATTCGGATGACTTTTTCGTACCAGATGCCTTTTTTGCTACTTGGGTAACTTACGGATAACATGTTGGCGGTCAAGTTAACCGGACAACTTTTTCGTAACTGACGAAAAATTGCTACTTGGGATGTCCCTGTGTCGAAACGCTGTTCGGTTATCGGTACGGCCGTGCGTAAGTTCAATAGTCCCAGTAACCGTACATTCCATACCACGCCGTGTTGCTGTAAGTGTTTGACAACAATCGATTTGTGATAACGTACGGAATACACCTCAATACCATCTGGAAAACAGCGTGGTAAGTACTTATCGTTTACTAAATATGTATAATCAATCTCAAACGTATGTGCAACCTGTGCGATCAGTATTAGGAGGGTAGTTTACTTCAGAGGTTACGTTACAAATAAATATATTTTTGTCTAAAACGCTGATGATATGTAATATGATGAAAAATTATATGTATTTAATGGTGATAATTAAAATAAAAGAAAACTCGATGCAAATAATAAAAAATGTATTTATTTTGTTAATACTTATAATATCCTTGATTACAGGAATACCGAATCATGCCGAAGGCACCGAAAAAAAAATATTGCCAATCTTCGATTGACCTTGCGATGGATGCAGTTGCGTCTGGAGCATCACTTAGATCAGCAGCTTCAAAGCATGGAATTCCACCAAGCACATTATTCGGCAAGGTCAAAAACATCTATCCGTCGAATGCAACAATGGGACCAAGTTCCATTCTTACAGCGACTGAAGAACAAGACCTTGTCGATTGGATTTTTCATGCCAGTGAAAAAGGATTTCCCATCCATAAGGAACAGCTTCTGGATAGTGTTCAACTATTAGTCATCGAGATGAAACGAGATGCACCTTTCACGAATAATCGCCCGGGCCGTCACTGGTACGAAGCCTTCTGTCGTCGACATCCAGAACTTTCACAGCGTATTGCTCAAAACCTGACGTACAGTCGAACCTCAGCGACGGAGGAGACATTACGAAATTGGTTTCAAGAAGTTTCGGAGTATTTAGAGAGCAAGAACCTGTTGAATATCGAACCTTCAAGGGTGTACAATTGCGACGAAAGTGGATTCCTTCTGTCACCGAAGGCAGATAACGTAATTGTGCGAAAAAATCCTAAGCGAGTTCACAAGATGATCAATGGTGATGAAAAGGAGAGTCTCGCAACCCTTTTCATGGTAAATGCAGCAGGTGCCTTAGTTCCTCCAATGGTCACGTACTGGTATCAGCGCATACCGAGTACTGTAGTCCAAAATGTCCCACCAGGTTGGAGTGTTGGTACTTCTGATAAAGGATGGATGACTGCCAAAATGTTTTTTGAGTACATCTCTAATGTCTTCTATCCTTGGTTACAGAAAAACAACATTGAGTTCCCAGTCATTCTATTCATTGATGGGCATTCATCCCATTATACTTTACCCCTTAGCAATTTCTGTAGAGCTGTTAAAATCGAATTGATTGCTCTATATCCTAACGCTACCCGCTTATTACGGCCATTGGATGTTGCCGTTTTCCATCCTTTAAAAAGTGCGTGGAAAAGAACCGTGAATCAGTGGAGACTTGAGAACGACGGATCGCGATTGAAGAAGGAACAATTTGCACCGTTATTAAAGCTCGCATTCGATTCTCTGGATCTTACGCAAACGATAAGAAATGGATTTCGATCATGCGGTCTGGTGCCTTTTTCGGCAGACGCCGTGGATTTCACCGTTCTGAGAAAAGGAATGACATCGAACGAGGATCGTTGTAGTGCTGCTCCGAACACGCTTCAAGTCGAATCGAAATTCGCCGAGCACTTCCAGTTAATGAAACAGCAATTGTCCGTGGATGTGATCAGCGCTTTCGAGGAATCCGATCGAACCGGGGTTTGGATTGGTGAAATAAAGAATGAAGGACTCTACCAGTATTGGCAGAAAATTAAGAGACTCGCTGGTATATCATACGTGAAATGAAGTGTTTTTGAACTATTTTTAGTCAGAGGATATCGTGTCGCGATACGGTACATTTTTTGGTATTTTTATTTTATTATTTGAGATGATCTGTTTTGATATATTTAGCCAATAATGGGAACGACAACATCCAGTCGAACGCCCTAAAAGAACACGACCGAAGTATGGTCAACGATAGCTTCAATGCTCCTGCTGATTTCAAGATTCAATTCGGAGCTAACATCGACCCAACACCGTCAAACGAGAATACAATTATTCTAAACTTGGGGTCGGAAACCGTAGGAGATACAGGTTCGTATTTAAGTGAAAGTCCATTGTTTTCAGGCACAAAACTTTTTTTCCTTGGTAATAAAGAAATTATTAATTAGGCGTAATAGTGTTCTGATTATGTGAAAAAGGCTCAGGTTTGAATATAAAAAATTGTAAGAGATCCATTTTTTAAAGTGGAAGATATTAAGAATTTATAATATTGGATACATTTTTTTTGCCTGAAATCGATGGACCTCCCCCTTAAAATAGTGCCAGGAGTGTCAGGCTCTATAGGAGTAATGACTAATGTATAATATTTGCAGTAATTGCTAAAGGTACCGATGAGAATGTCACATGCGTTTTGGAAAATATCGCCGAAAGTTCCGCTGTGAACAGCATCTGCGAAGTCATCGAGGGAATCGACGAGTTTGCCGAGAAGACGGAGACCGTCGTTAAATGCGCCGAGGACAGCGTCAGAGTAATCGTTTGCAGTACCGAGAGAAGCTTCGAGAGAATAGTCGACAACACCAAGGAAAGCGTCGAGCAGACCGGGATTGTCATCGACGAATGTACCGAGAATATCTGTTCGAACGTCAGTAAAAGCGTTTTCGAGTTTGTCGACGTCGAGGCAATTCCTAAAAACGCTGAGGAATACAATAAGAAAAAAGGCAACAAGAAGAAAAGACCAAGCAGCGAGACGAGATGAAAAGCATAAAGCAAGAAGACAAGATAAGAAAACATATTTTAAAAAACCGCAAAAGAAAACCTGAACGAGTCATAATCAGAATACATTAAATAGATAAAAATTAAAAAAAGAATTTTTGCAATTGTTATGTAAGTTTATATATTTTTTAAAATAAATCTTTATATCGTTTTTAAACTATAATGTCATGGTAGAGTTGCATTATTCAGATGTGGGTTCGTGTCTCCTTCACGTAACGGCCGATCACCCGCTACACCACGCAAGTCGTTGGCTATCCGCTTCTCTGTTTATCGTGAACATAAACAATAGTCTATTACGAAACTATTGCGAAAAAACTTTTTCTGACAAGTGTGAGTTTGCAGCATGAGCCGAAGGCGAGTGTTGCAATTACACGAGTTAAGAAAACGTTTTTCCCACGAGTATCATATAAAATTTTATTTGACAAGGTGTCATAATGGGAGTTTTGACCTCGCGAAGCGTGCGCAAAACCGCCATTTTCGCACCAAGTGAAATAAGAACTTTTTTAAACAACCAGAATACAAAAAAAATCATTTACTTTTAATCCTTTTTAATACGGTATTTTTAAGTAAAGCTGAGAGACCATAAAGCTAAAGAGATAACATTATTATTATTAACTATTAATGTAATTAATAATTAACGTAATTTTATCCATCCGATTAACGACCGACGACCCATCTTCTTTGTCAATCGTTACCCTATCGATTAATTGCATCGGTTATTAATTTTTCAGCCTCGTTTAGTCGAGACTCTATTAACAGCTGAGAAGCACAGCCACCCCGGTCAAACCGTAAACGATTTCAGAAGACTTCTAGCGTGCGAAGCATTGCCCCTACTTGGCTCAGCTCCGGTGGAACTCAATACCAGACTCGCACTGAGATTGCTCTGCAAAGCTGTCGAATTTTATCTGGCCTACATACAGCAACCGGCGGATTCACAGATACCAAATCCGTGGGACAGATTGTTCCAGGTCGTCGAGGTGATAGGAAAAAAATTGGGCTGGGAACTGGGCACTTTGTTCGCGACACCTTGGAATCAGGAAATTTACAGCGAAAGATTGCATCAATATGCTGCTACTCATTCGGCTGCTCTCAGCGAGGAAGTCGTCGTGAGACAATTGCTGATTTGCTCTATTACTGTACTGTTAAGAGTATTGAGCGAGCACAATACCCTCATCAACAATGGTGATGTTGGATATTGCCTCGTCGAAGCTTTCGGCGGTCCTCAGCTATCCTCTACCGGTAAGATTCTTCACATCGCCTTAAGATGATGTGAAATAACGCCGCCGGTAACAAAAACTGTACTGAATGCTGTTTTGAGACCGCAGTCGGCCGAAAAAAAGAAATTTGTCTTTCGCTGAAGAATCGGCAGACGCAGGGAAAGACAATTTTCTTTTTTTTAGGCGGTCTGCGTTCGCAAAACGGCATTCAGTACCGTTTTTGTTGCCAACTCCGCGCATGGAAAGTGGGCGGGAGTTCATACTACATCACCTTAATGGTAACTCGAATAATAGTACAAAAGCGTTTAATCGGAACGTTGCGCTTCAGAGCCAAAATTGAAGAAACGAAAACGCGAGGAGCTGCCTGGAGTCGTGTTGACCAGCGACGGAGAATACAGCGGAAACGGTCTGTCGTTAGCCGTGAATCTGTGGGATTTGCTCCACAGCACTGATTACCTGCAACGGGAAGTTGCCAAACTTAGTCAACAGATTCGTTTGGATAATTGGATCAAACCCTTCCGAACGGATGTTTCCGTTTACAAGGGCTTGCACGTCGATGCCTTAAATCGATTCGGTCAGGAAGGCGGTCTGTTGGTGACGCAGCTTCGAATAGCCAGTACGTTTTTCGCCGTCAAAGATTACAAGGTACGGAGAAGAGAATCCATTCCTTCAGATCGTTCGTTCTGTTTATCATCAGTCTATCCTCCTTTTTCTTTCAGAGCATGTTGGACTACATTGTAATGGTAGCTAACAATCTGCCGCCGTGCCGTGGTAAGGTATCGCATAATCTCGCGGTACCGTCAGTAAGGCATCTTCATTATCTGAGCCTGGCGCGATATCCAATTTTGCAGTATTGTTGCCGAATGCTCCTAGAAGTGATAAAGGTAGATTCGATCAGATGAAAATACATTATGCGCAATCGAATACTATTAAATAAAATTGCAGACAAAATTTGTCCTGCCCGGTGATGTCAGGGATTGGGCGATTGGAAACGCTCTAGTCTTGATGCAAATAGACTGGCCCCAAAACGCCGATATACTCAATATTATTACCGAGAGAATTACCAGCACGGAAGCCTTCAGGTATCCACTTTTCCAACCGTATATAATTTGCATCGATATCCTCGAGGAACTTACTTACTTGTGGACCGAACATGGAGGCGGCGTGGCTCTGGAAATAGCTGTAGGCTCCGAAAACTCGCACAGTACGTTGATCATCATGAAAAAAGGATCGTAAAGAAGACCAACGAAAAAAGGAAATATAAAAAGAGCCTTAATTTTTTTTCTGTTCCGAAGGAAGTCGAATTACAACTCGAGGTGCTGACAAAGGCGTTCGCGAAGAAGTAAAACAGGTGATGAGACGTCAGGCAGCTCGCGACGGAGTAGATCCGATCGACGAGCTCGTTCAGCGATTTATCGTCAACGAGAAAGCTGCCTTGCTACACAGTCTGATGAGTAAATGATTAATCATTTATTATTTATCTTCGATACCTCTTAAACGACGTTCTGCGTACAAAATGATAGCAGTATCATCGACAACTCTATTTATATATAAATGTAATTCGAATATTTCGTATAAAACATTTTACGCAATAAATAACACAATCGAGTTCGTTAAACTAATTTTTTTGTTTTTATCTACGATTTTAAATCGCAACGATCATGTTAAAAGGATCTGAGAAGTTGGTAATAAAAAAAAAATAGCAGAAAAAGAAATTCTCTGATTACTCGCGATTGCGACTTATGTTATGGTGCAGAACTTTTCCCGAATATCCAACCTGCCCCCTTTAGCTCTTGTGACGACAAAAAAAAACAACAACGGTAATAAACATTCGTCGATGCTTGGACAATTTATTGCATAGTTTATAAAATTACTTTGGCTTTACATAACTACATTACACCTTAATTCCCCATGGATCAAGTTGTTTCAAAGCAATTATTTGGAAGATAATTTCATTCATTTCAAATAAGGGGCACAAGTTTTGACTTTTTTTTTCTTCCTGTTAGCTAGCACTGTTAACTGATCATAATCGGCCGTTTGATATATATTTTATATATATGTTTTTTTATACAATGCCTATTATGCGTGTTAGTGGAGATCAAAACGCTTTGATCTTCCATTCAGATTCTTAGACGGAGCGTGAAACATGCTTTAAAAATCGTCTATGAAAAACATTAAATATCTCTAACGAACATACTTAGTAACATTTATCGTTGGTGTAAAAATTCAACCGCGTTCACGGGCATATCATTTTTTCTGACGCATCTCTCCTCACGCACCTTACAATTTCACTCTCTCATTTCACGGAATATGAAAATTCCGTTGTATCCTGATCTACGTTATGTAAACACCAAGTTGCAGAGCACTCTGGAGCAGTACCTTGATGCCGGGCATAAATGAGGCGATTCTACTGAAATCAGGCCCCGAAACCAATTGCGTGTGAACCCCGAGTCCGTTCGTGTAATCACCGCTCTGGATCATTTGCGCTATTTGGTGCAGTCCTTGAAGGGTATTCTGTGTCAGCTGGAGAAAAAAAGATAACGATTGAGATTAAAATGAATTCGTTGACATGTACAGCGTTGCTACAATAGGATAATGACTTACAGCATTTTCCCTCAGGCAGTCGTATAATACTTCGAGCTTTCTCGATACATCCTCGATTTTTCTCTTGGTTTGCTGCGAACAAATAGTTTGAATTAATATTTTTTGTTAATTGAACAGCTGGTAAAATTATACTTTTTGTTTCGATTATCATGAGTTTTCTCACCGGATTCTTGGCAGTCTCGTAACACTGGTGTCTCAACTCATCGAGCACCGTTTTCAAGTGTACATGCTGTTCCGGTATCGGAGCTTTCGGTTTCTCCGGCTCGGCTATTCTAGCCTGTTGGACAGGAGGCTGGTGTTGTTGCGGCTGCTGCTGCTGCTGTTGTGGCTCGAAACGTTGGTTAAATTGCATTCCCGGTGCTGGAACGCTTTGATTGTATTGCTGCTGATTGTACGGTACTTGGGAATTGCGATAATATTCCTCCGTTGGAGCAGCCTACAAGAAAAAAATATAATATATTTTGTGTGTCTCTGTAAAATGTATCAAGTTTTGTACGAAACTGTAGTAAAACTTACATTATAGTCTTGTTGAGGCACGGCATTCAGCAACGGATGTACGATAGGGTTCTGTCCCTGAAATTCCGTTTTAGCCTGTAAATGCAATGTATATTTAGTAACAAGAAATCACCACGCGGGCACAGTTGGGTCGGCAGTATATTAGTTCCGTGATTGTCAGACAAACAATAAAAATCTCCGAATACAGTGTGCGATAGTTCAGTCGGCACATAACACGTTCAAAGTATCGAATTCATAACTTTGAAAGCCTAAAAAATAGTGTTATGTAACATCCTAAAATTAAATAAAAAATCTATCGGAAAATCCACTCCAAATATCGAAAGTGCTACCTTCGCATTATAATTCTTCGAATGCTTTGCTTTCCATTTCCTCGTGCCGGCGTGTTCCGCAGACATTTCATTTTTGTTGCAAAGTGCAAGGACTGGCTATATCATTCAGGTACAAACTACATCAGTTATTTTCATATTCGCGGAGATATGGACCATCATCTCTCATTTTCAGTGTGCATATGCCGTTCCCATTTGAGAAACATACAACTGTTCAATTTTTTCTCCTCCTGGTCCAATGACTTTCCATAATATTTATACCGTTCTTTGAGTAACAACGATAGAATCTTTGATCCTTCCTCTCCTAGTGAGATATACATGTATATGGGACATTCCCTACCACTCCAACCTGAGTTTATGTATATATTTGTTATGTAAATAAAGTTTATGTATATATATTTTCGAAAAAAAACATTTAAAAAATATTTAAAAAACTGAATAAATAAATATATAAATAAAAGGGGAAAAATCGGTGGACTATAGATTACCCTTTGACCATTTTTATATGCAACACTGCAATTTTGGAAAAAACTGACATTTTTTTTTTTTAACACACTGTTGCATATAAAACAGGTCAAGCGATAACCTAGAATCGACTGATTTTTTCACCAAATATTTTTTATAGATGTTCTTTTAAAAAACATTAGAAAAAATAGAAGATAACGCCGGGCCATTCCGGCGCAAAACCTAACATTTTTAGTATATGACACAAGATTTTTCAGATTTTTTAATTGGGGCCATCAATAAGTTAATTTTTTTAATTATAAATAATTATAAACATTTTTTTAAATGTGAGTGCTTTTGAGAGTTAGTTAAGTGATAAAAAAAAAGTCACGGGCCCAATCCAGAATGTGAAAGGTTAGGCCCAGGTCGTAATGATAGGGAATACCCCATATGTATGTCTATATCTATGTATATATGAAACTAAAGGTTAATGAACGAATTTCATCTACTTCCATCAAACAAAATTGATCGAGAAACGATACTCATTATTTTTTACGAAAAAACAAAAAAAACGAAGCTTTTGCCACTATACCTGTGCTCTGCTGGCCTTCCCGATCGGTGGATCGTTCCAACCCGCCGGTTGAGGAGTAGCCTGATAAAGATTCTCATTCCCATAGCTCTGCGTTTGCTGAAGTGTTTGAGATTGCATCGGATCGTAGATTTGCGATTGACCTTGTCCCGCTTGTCCCATCATCGGATTCATAATATTAGGAGTGCTGTTCTTAAAACCGTCCGACTCCAACGGATTGTAAATAGAATTTTGTCCCTGCGCAGGATAGCTCGGCATCTGACCTTGTTGATAGGCATTCTGAGTCGGATAACCGGGAACCGGTGCTACAGGATTGTAGATAGGCGCCGCTTGCTGATAAGCACCACCGTAAGCCGGAGCAGACTTGACCGAAGGATCCAGAATGTACTTGGATCGCGACTGAGGTCCGACGCTCGAAGGCCTCGATCCACCGAGGCTCGTGCCCGTCGTCGGCAAAGGCGGCGGTGCTTGAACTTGAGATATCTGACCGTAAGAATTCATTGGCGAATACTGATCCTGCCCGGCGGGTTGTTGCTGAATCGGCGGTGCTCCAATGTTCGATGGTGGCTGAGCGTTCAACGGATTCATCATTCCACTTCCATAGGCGTTCTTCGTCGGTGCTGTGTTCCAGTTTTGCATCGGCGTAACTGCCGCTGGCTGCGCGTACGTATTTTGATAAGGTTTCCGCGCGTTACCTTTGTCGTAATAATTTTGGGTCACTGATGTCCTCGGAGTGGGTTGCTGTGTCGCAGGCTGCACGTAGCCAAGAGCTCTGCACAGACGATCTCGCAGCATCGTGATTCTTGGCTCTTGACTGTTTCCAAGGTAACTTAACGCGGCTTCGAGATTCCCCTCGGCCGAAAGAATTTCAGCATAGTTCGAGAGAACTGAGGCAATGTTTCCATCGATCGGGATATCCTTCACACCCTGAAGCTCAAGAGCTTTCTGCATTATCATCACTAGCTCGACGGTTTCTTGTATTCCAGCTTCTGAGGCTTCGATAGTCTTGTTCAAATTTCCAGAACAGATGTAGCAGATTTGTGATTGCTTCTTGAGCATCTGATCGTCGCAGGATGCCAGACGATCGCCGAGCATGTCTGAATAAACAGAAAAATAAAATTATAGGGGCTATTCGTTACTAAATTGTGTAATTGAGCTGTTTTTTTAAATATATTTACCACACAGGTGCGAACGTTCTTCGGGCTGAGAATGCGTAAATATTCCCACGAGAGTTTCCTTCCAACAGTTTATGTCGCAATTCTTAACGATGTCGCTCCAATTCTCACTCACCAGAGAATTTATCAGAGAATTCAGAGCACCGGAGTGTTCGGCGAAGTATTTGTACTGAGTTCGAGCGAGTAACTCCGGACCACCGGCCATCGAAAGTATAATCGCGTCGGCGTATCTTTTATTAGACAAACATAGCGTCACGGCCGCTTCGATATTGCCAACAAGGATGGCTTGAGTAATGAGCCCATCTTCGTCTACAAAAAATGTTTTTAAATTAATAAAAAAAAGAAAAAACAAGAATTCAAGTTACCGAAAAACTATCGAATAAACATAATTTAGAGTAAAATATATCTAATAAAATTACCATTCGAAGTATTAATTTTGAAATTGCTATCTACAGTCTTTGCAGGAGTGAGAGCCTTCTTGCTCTCGTGTTGGGCAATGGCGTCGAAAGTTGCACTTCCATCGAGGGTATTTCCGTTTTGAAGCTAAAAAAGAACCGACGATAAATCGCGATTTCAACTACGGAGAAAAATTTATCTAGACACATCACTCACGTTATCCAACTTGGCGATACCCTCAGCGACGGCGTCGATTTCGTCCTGCGGCACGTACTGTCTCAGCTTATTATTTATACTATCTACATCGTATCCCAGTAGATGCAGTAACTCCTTCGTTACGTTCTCGCTGAAGTAAGCCTTAACGCAATTCCAAACTTTTTTCTTGTGCTCGCTTTCGGCGCGGTCGATCTTTCCTTTACAGTAGTCACCGAACTGTTCGCTCTTCAACGCTGCCTCCAGTTCGTCCGAGCGTTTGATCAATTCGGGATTTGTTATAACTTGCGACACGATCACTTTTCTACTGGCGATCGTGTTTGAGTTGGGATCGGCTGGCTCGTTCTCGAATATTGTAAGTTTTCCACCAAACTGACCAACAGACAAGGCAATCGGACGATTAAGTGGTGTCTCTGTCTGAATATAATCATCGTAGAGTAACTCTACTCACGCCGAAGGATGCTCCGAATGGTCGCTTCAACCACTTCGGAGCTTTTTTCAACGCAACAGCAGCTTCGGTCTGCAAGGCCGGAAGTTGCTGCGTGAATGGATCCATGCCGGGAAAAGAATCGACAATTTTGTTCGCCGTTTCGACGGATGCTTGCTGCTGACCTCCCAGCAGAGAATACACGACCGCGTGACCGTCGAAGCTGCTGCCCACGACCAAGCCAGGGTGACGAGGGCACCAGGAAACGTCGAAGTTCCATTGATTTGTTTGAGCCAATTCGCATACAACTTCGCCATTCTATTGACACATAAAATAAAGAATAAACATTTTTTTAAATGATTCACAATGATTCGGCCAACTTTTTTTTAGTTATTAGAGTCTGAATAATTACAGGAGCATCGGAGTTCGGATTCCAGCAGAGTATCCTGTTGTCTTTAGCGCAGCTCAACAGTAGATCGGGATCGTGAGGATTCCAAGCGATAGACAGAACTCCACGTTGATGGCTCTGAAACGTTTTTAGTGCTGCTGTGGCAAATCTCAAATCCCAGAGCTCGATAACCGGTGTTTGATCTTCCTCGGACGCGAGACACAGTTGCGTCGCTACGTCCGGATGCCATTGCACGACTTTCCATCTAATCTGTATTCCACAAAATATGTTAGAAAATAGATTATAAAAAAATCTCGAAATCTGATGAAAAGATGTACACCTTGGAATTGGCGTCGGTGAGCTTGATTATCGGCTCATTTTTTCGCAGATCCCAGATGACACAACGCTGTGAAAAGGTCGAGGCTAATATGTGTTGCACTGTGAAAAAGAATAAAATAAAAAAATTAATAATATGATTAAAATAATCATCAAACAAAATGTCCTTAAATAGTTCAATGGAGTCCACCTTGCTTGTTCCACTGAATGTATTGCACATCCTCAGCCGGTTGACTCCTAGGTCCCGGGGTCATCGGCGTATTGGTGTTTACTATGTCCCAAATATATATCTCGCTCTCGGTTGCACCAGAGGCGAGTAAGTTGGACTGGAATGGATTGAAATCTAGAGCACGTACGGGACCCGTGTGCCTATCGGGACTACTGATGAGGCAATCTGGCTCATTGGCAAGCATCTTTGCAGCTGAATAAATCTTTATCGTGCCATAGTCGCAGCCTCCGACTATCATGCCCGCTGGATTCGCTCCGTGAGGTCCCCAGATCACTTTGTGGAATCTGAAATCATTAACATCATCAAGTTAATTGTATTCTTGGTATTAATGATGCAGAGGGCTGAACCCATTGACAATAAGTGGATGCAAATATAAATGTTTAAATGTGTAATTGTTTAATATCCGTAACGGTCGTTAACGCATCGAATGTATTGTTAATAAAGACACACTTACTAACACTACTAATATACATAATTTGAAAAATGGTATAGTTAATAGATTTGTTAATATTGCTTGCAATTCCTTGCTTATCTGATTAACAGAAAAATCTTCCTTGGAGCTTAAACAGCAAAATTTAGCTAAAATCAAGCTCACAGCCAAAATCAAAATAACTCATATGAATAACAAAAAAATTCTGAGAAGAATTTTTTACCACAGGCAAGGCAACCAATAACATAATGCTTATGTTATCAAGTTGATTTGTGATGTCATGTTATATTTCATTGCATAAACAGTTCTCGCTTAAAAAAAAAAAAAAATTGTGTTAATGGATTTTTAAAAAGATGGCTAATACAGAAATATTGAAATGTGCAAATAGGAGAGAAAAGAAAAGCCAATGCTGGTCTTATGTTACCCATAAAATAATTAAATTGTATAAGGCCATAACATTAGATGTTACGCAAATCATACATATTGTAACTATTATAATTTCAACTTTTTGAATATATAATCTTCTAGGGGTTCTACCACGCTCATCTTAATTCAGTACTTATTATTATGTTATCATTTATTTTTCTGCTCTTAATTAGGATTTAATGTAAACATGTTGTAAAATGGGACATCCGTCTAATAAAAACAAAAATTAAATAAAATTGTATATAACTGTTTATGCACCTGTGATCGCTAGGCACACTAGCCTTAATTTCCATATCATATCCAGGCTGTTGCAAGCTCAAAGAGTACAAATCCAAGCTGGCTGAGGTATTGAAACTGGCATCTAGCTGCTGCGCTGCAGTTCCCGCAGCCAGTAAGATTGGATGTTGGGCTGGCGGAGACCACGCTACGTTCACAGTCTTTAACAGCTCCTTCACCTTCATCGTGGACTGTAATCAAAAGAATTGTCTTGTCAATAATGTACGCGAGCCGACGTATGCACTGTCACTTCCAAGGTAACAAAACTTTGCGCAAGTGGACGAAGAGAAAGACTCTCAGCTGTTACGAAACACGAGTCGCCGAGAGATAAATACATTTTATTTATATAGTTTGTGCAGAATTTTTCGATGATACATGCGATACGTGTCAAAGGACGAGAATAAATATGAATTTTCTTTTTTTTTTTATTGCTGCCTGTGACCTGAATGAGATCCAGACTGTGACTGACGCAGTTTATGTTTTGTGACAAAATAATCCAACGTGTTGCAGGATTGTTCGACGAAACGGTGTGACACGTTACATGGATTGCGTACTCACTTGAATTTATTTTAACGTTCACTTAACAATTACAAAACTTGTGGTGCGATCTGTAATGTCACATACACTATCCAGCAAACCGTCACCACTTCCAACGTGGCGAGCTAGCGGTAAGAGACTGGTGCTGGCATCTGGCAATAATTCGACTTATTTGTATTGTTCGCAGTTTCGTTGATGTTCGTACAGATGACAGCATGTGTCCATGGTCGATTCGCATACTTAATTGAGAAATTCAATTCATTGTATTACGCTGTGCAAAAGTAATGAACTTTACAAATCACTTGGATTTCGACCGACAATGTCGTCATACTGACAATACTACAATTCCGGTACAGAAATCTCATTTTTCGACGGGAAGTTACGTTGTACTTGAATAAGTCCCTTCCGGTTTAACAATCTCATGTTTTGACTGGAAGTGGCATCATAGCTGAATAACACATTTCCGATTTCAAATAAGACATTATGCTACCAGGACGGGAAGTCCGTGATTTTCACCAAGTATGAGGTTTCAGCCCTTACACGATGTGAAAATTCGTTCCTCCCGTGTGATATACTACGATATTTGTTTTCCGACTACACTAAAAAGTATATTTCTATGCTTGTAACGGCACAATCTCTAGCTGCAGCTGAAGCCGTTGAGGCTCAGAAGTGTCAGCAAAAACATTTTCGTTTTTGCGAAAACATAGCTTCCTCTATGCGGAAGGAAGACTTTAGTTCGAAAAATTATTAAATCTGCGCGTTGGCCGTCATGATTCGCCTAGTAGCCCGGCATAGCACGCCCCCGTTCGGATAAAGGTTCTTCATCGACTTGCGAAAAATAAAATAATCGCCCGTCTCTCCGGGCATACGAGAGACGGGCGACGAATTGTCAACGAAACGTAAAAGAAAAACCGTGCCGGTATCAAGTAAAAAACATGAGTGGTTCGAGTGATGAAGAAGAAAAGTGGGTTACGCCTGGAGAATTGGGCGAAGCCGCTATTAAATTGCGTCACGATTTGCTTCCTACCAAATCTCGAAAAAAATATGAAAGTATTTATGACGCTTTCGTTCAATGGAAAGAATCAAAGAATGTTAACATCGTCACGGAGAATGTGATATTGGCATATTTCAGTGAGCTTGAAAAAAAATATAAACCTCCAACACTTTGGTCCATCTACTCAATGCTACGAAGCACGCTAAATATTAACGATAAAATCGATCTTCAAAACTTCAAACTCACAGCCTTCTTGAAGCAAAAATCGAGCGGCTACCAAGCAAAAAAAGCAAAAGTTTTCTCTGCCGATGACATGAAAACATTCTTGGACACAGCTCCGGATTATGACTATTTGGTTACAAAGGTAAACCTAACCGCTCAAGATTTATTTACTTACAAATTTTTTTATATTTACAAATCAAATGTATTTCAATACATACATCAATAAAAGTTTCAATATATTTTACAAATTAATTCTTACATGTTAACAGGTCGCACTGATTTTTGGTGTATGTGGAGCGTGCCGTGGTGATGAATTAATAAACCTCACTGTTGATGATGTTCGTAATTATAATGACGTTATGGTCATCAAAGTGAGGGACACAAAGAACAAGACTTCTAGAAATTTCATTGTTGAGGGAGAATTTTTAAAAAAAGTTGTTGCATACCAAGCTTTGCGCCCTGCACAAATGAACTCCAATCGATTCTTCGTAAAATATCGAAACGGACACTGCACAAGACAAGTGATCGGCAAAAACAAACTGGGAGCAATGCCAAGGGAAATTGCGATGTTCCTAAATCTACCTGAGCCGCATCTTTACACAGGCCACTCATTAAGACGATCATCAGCCACCCTTTGTACTGATAAAGGTATAAATTAAAAAAATATATCATTTGGAAAAATCTTCATCTGTCGTATCCTCTAAAGTACGAATGGTTTTTCATTTTCTTTTTTTGTTCCTAATTTAGGTTCAGACATAACCGAGATCAAAAGACTCGGAGATTGGCAATCTAAAGCAGTAACAGAGGAATACATTGAGGACTCAATAGGGTACAAAAGAAAGACCGGGCAACAAATTTCAGATGTCATTACGATGGCATCCACATCGTTTCAATCCTTATCAGTTGATCGACCAGTAAAGCGTCAAAAAATTGATGAAACTGATAACGAAGAGAACAGTAGAAAGGCCCCATCACAAATCTTTATTACACAAATTCCACCTGAATCATCAATCAATATCGAAGGACAATCCGTGATCTTAAATATTACACAATGTTCAAATCTTACATTCAATTTCAGAAATTGAATTGCTTCAAACTCGATACTGTACATACATATATACATATACATATATATATATATATATATATATCTCCCTATAATATATAAAATTTTCGCCGCTGCTGCTGTCGTGTCAACAATCGGGGGGGGGGGGGGGGGGGGGCTATAGCAACTGGAGGGCTGGCTACCATGAAATGGGAGGGAGTTTTCCTTAGCTACCGGGCGGGGTGACGGGCAACCGAAGGAGGTTGCCCTGGGCCCTGGAATCTCGAGACTCGGGGGGAGGGGTGTCGAGTCGAAATATTCTAAGTCCTCAAAATTGGTTGAAAATATTTCAAGAACCTTTGTGTGGCCCTTCGGTTGAAATATTCTAAGTCCATTTACGGGTGGGAATATTCTAAGTTTTTTAGGTGGGCTTACCCCCAGCCGAAATGTTGCCTGTAAAATTACAAATCCTATGGATGTGTTAGTTGTATTTACTATTATTATTTAATTTTTATTTAATTTTGTTTTTTATTTTTATCTGAAGTTGGTTAATACTAGGACCGTGAAGTTAATTAATAATACCCATGTGAAGTTGGTAAATAATAGCAGCCGAACTGAAATATTCTGTCTTTATAGGGGTGGGGGTTGAAATATTTTGCGTCCCTTTGGTGGCCCCTCTGCCTGAAATATACTAAATTCCGTTTTGGAAGGGGGAGTATCCGAGCGCGAACTGTCACACGTTTGTTCTCTTTGAAAGTCCGATACAGACTCTCGTCATCTAGGCAATCGATAATGTCTGTTATTTGTCATTGCGGGCATCTATGTATTATTGTGTGTCTCGATGAATCCTCATCATTAGATTCGTTACAATATATATATTGAGAAACAAAAAAAGATTAAGATTCTTGAATAAAGATAAAAAATAATAAAGATATGTTTTGTATTACAATTTTCGGCATTTTTTATGTTTGATTTTTTTTTATGTTTGTATTTTTTTCTGGTAGAGTTGTGAGCGGTAAAGATGTAAATGTGCCATCGTCGCTATACATTTCCAGACAACAAAGGGAGTTATCACCATGGAATTTTTACCTTAAAAACAGTAAACACAAACTTTTAACCCTTTAAGTCTGAAAACTTTCCACAACTGCTCTATACTTGTCTGAATCAATATTTTTAGAAAAATTACTATCAAAATGTTTACATTCAAGTACAAATAATTTTATGATGAAATTATCTTCTCAATACTTTCTTTGGAATGCATTACTATTCTTGAAAAATACGAAGAATATGTTCGGAAATTTTTTTTGACATTTTTTAATTCAAGTTCCAGAAGAGGTTTTGAAAAGTAACTGTTTTATAAACGTGGCAAATATGGCATAATGGGCATTGAAGGGTTAAATAATTGGATCCTGAGGAAGGTTTGATGAATTGCTGATATACGGGTAGCGCGGTCGGGAATGCGGCGAAGATCAGGTACTTTACCTTCTTGGGAGCATTATACCTTCTCCTTCCAACCGCGCTGCCTCCATCCTTTCCAGACGGAGCGGCATGACGTCACTTAATCGGCACAAGTGTACAGTCAGCAGCCATTCCAGTCTGTGCAGCGAAAGTAGCAACACCGTGGTGCGTGAAGCTCTAGGCGTCGAAGTTACCATCGAAGTTTGTGATCGAAACATCCTCAATAAAACACGCTACATCGATAAGTCGAAACAAAATAAGGCAAAACATTCCATCAACCAGACAGCTTAATAATTGGCACTTCGCGTGAGAGTTATGCGGCTAAGGAGTAGCAGAATAATTGTGAAACGCGGAGCGGATGTTAGCGGGAACGAATCGTGAGAGACAGCACGGATGATGCTTCAGCCGCGGTTTAAAACGCGTAGCGGTTCATTACGTATTAAATGAGAGAACAACAATTTTTTTTGTCTTTTCGAAGAACTGTAATAACAAAAAATGATGCAACCGCTTAGAATTCAATTTTCAATCGGCATTAGAATGGACTTTTAGGTAGCAAGTTTCAATAATTTCAATCCATAATTCGGCAACAGGTAGATTTGACCTCTAAAAATAATTAAATTTGTTTATTATAATGTATAAGCTTCAGTAAGAAGATGAATAATAAGTTAGTGAAAATACATCGGAGTCTGGCAGCAAGCCACTACTGGGAGAATATTTTTTCTCGCCTTCCAGCTGACTCAATCACTCGAGGAAATATATAAGTCCGGGGCAAGACGATGACCCGACCCGGCGGCGAGAGAGACAAGAGGCGCGAACGATAAGGCGAAAGAATAAAATAAATAGGTTCTACCGAAAATTCGTTAGTACGCGTTAATCCGCGGAAGCTCGGTTGCTAAATAAACTTCATCGTTGCGTCGAATATGATCCCGGATATATAGCGGCGCGTACTTGTTTTTCTATTTATTTTTTTCTTCGGTTTCACGAAAATGTGGCCACGATTACGAAAGATTTTTCGCGCTTGGCCGATACTTATTTGTATCGCCACGATCGTATGTATGGTGTTTATATGGACGAGGACTAGACAGAAGGGGAACGATTATGGGGAGGATTACGTATCGCTGAGGTGGGTTTAAGCAAACTTCATTTTTGAAACTCAAAAAAACTTGAAATCCATTTTTTTATCTGGGAAGATAAAGTATACTTTTATTCACTAACATTTCCCATACATTCCATAATGGTAATTTTTGATGAAACAATGATAAAATAATTAATTTACATAGATTTTGTATAAAGGGTTCGACCCGGGTATTACCTACGAAAAATAAATAAATAGATAAATCCATTTCTGCACAGTAGCAAAAATTTTGATTACTACTTAAATTTGATCGAAACATAGATCATTGCATGAAAGAAAAACAGTTGAGCAAAAACGATTGTAAAGATTCAAGAAATGCTTGTTACTGTACGGTAACTCTGAAATGAAACTTGCCTCTGCAACTGAATTCCTACAGGAAGGTCAGGTAGGCCATCCTACCTGAGGGCAGGTGCGGTTTTCCGCAGCATACCTATCCTTCGGGCAATTGTCGCTAATTTCGAATTTTTACGAGATTCGCTGCGACAGCCTTCTCGGAGTTATTCCAAGAGAATTATCTTCATTACGGACTTTTGTTTCAGGCTGCTGAAAGATCAACGGGATTACATAGATCGTCGAGGCATTCACGTGGTCGTCGGGCATTACATCGGTGACTCTCTCGATCCGATGAAAACACCAAACGTTACTAAAGGTGTGTACAACAAACACAGACACCCATGAATTTTATATACATCTATAGGAAGATATTGTTTTGACGGAGATTAACGGATTGAGGTTGAATTTGCAGATATTATGAACAAGAATATGTTCAAACCTCGACCTCGTGAGGGAAGAAACGGCGAGCCGGTCATCATATCTTCGAAGGATTTTCCCGTTATGCAACAGTTGTTTCAGATCAATAGATTCAACCTGATGGCCAGTGATCGCATACCTCTGAACAGAAGTTTGCCGGATGTCCGAAAGAAGAAGTACATTTGATCACTTAAGATTCACCGATTAGCAGCACTGAATAAACAATGAAGATATTGTTTCATTTTTTTTTTAATTACAGGTGTATTTCGAGATACTCGAGATTAGCTGGATTGCCAAAAACTTCGATCATCATTGTATTTCACAACGAAGCTTGGAGCACTCTGCTGAGAACTGTTCACAGCGTTATTAACAGATCGCCTAGGCATTTATTGATGGAAATAATTCTCGTCGATGACGATAGCGACAGAGGTAGTGCTTTAATCAAATTTAATCTTTCTAACGGCGTTGTATAATAATTTTCGAATGGGATCAGCTTCATTTAATTTTCAACGAAGGTGCGATTGTTTTATTTACTTATTTTCTTCAGATTTCCTCAAGAGTCCGTTGGACAATTACGTCCAAAATTTGGAAGTCCCTACGCGAGTTCTTCGATCGGGAAAGCGTGTAGGTCTGGTAAACGCTCGTCTTCTGGGTGCGAATCAAGCGAAAGGCGAAGTTCTCACCTTTTTGGACGCTCACTGCGAATGCACGGTTGGTAGGTAAGCTCTCCGCAAATTGCCTATTCTGCATAGCGAGGTTACGAAAAAAAATTACGAGTTTTCAAGTCTTTGAATGCGTCTTCTTTAGGATGGTTGGAACCTCTGCTTGAAGCTATTTCGAAGAACAGAACGAGAGTCGTCTCGCCTGTGATAGACATCATCAACGACGATACCTTTGGGTACACAAGGTATATATTTTAATTATATTCATAGGAGATGCGAGCAAAGTAATCGAGCATTGATTCATGTTTGTATCTGCTCTAAGATAAATTTCCGATGGACAGTTGCAGCCTACTTTCAAGTATATTGTGACTCCCAAATTTTCCATGTTTTTTTTCTCAACGTGTATTTACACTTTGGTTGAAGTCAAAATGTTGATAAATGAAGTTCGATGTGTGATGGAGATGGAGTCTCTGCTAGCATAAATTCTCTTATCGATGCATCGTAATTAGGGCGACTCTATATTATCAGAGGGCAAGAGGTTAATAAGTGACCTCCGATCCACATAGCTTTCGACTTCCCTGCTGATCGCTCACCGCTTTACTTTCACGAACGTCTCGTCTGGTCACTTCGACGAATTTATCTCAGCTTGAAATAAAACATTCTCTGTCTCTGTTTCACAGATCATTCGAGCTTCATTGGGGCGCCTTTAATTGGGATCTGCACTTTCGATGGTTAACGCTGAACGGTCCACTATTGCGAGAGCGACGCGAAAATATCGTAGATCCCTTCAAAACCCCGGCAATGGCCGGTGGTTTGTTCTCGATGGACAAAGATTATTTCTTCGAGCTGGGAAGCTACGACGATCAGATGAAAATTTGGGGTGGCGAGAATCTCGAATTATCCTTTCGTGTCTGGCAATGTGGCGGAACCGTCGAGATTGCACCTTGCTCGCACGTTGGTCATCTATTCAGGAAGTCTTCGCCTTACACGTTTCCCGGTGGTGTCGGCGAAATTCTGTACGGAAATTTGGCACGCGTCGCTCTAGTTTGGATGGATGATTGGGCCAACTTTTACTTCAAATTCAATCCTGGCAAGTATTCCGGTTTATTGATTTTATCTTTTCATTTGTGATAATTAATCTTCTTAAATGAGTATTCTTAAATGAATTCTTATTGTTTTGTAGAGGCAGCTAGGCTGAGAGACAAGCAGCAAATTCGCTCGCGTTTGGAATTGAGAGAAAGACTGCAGTGCAAAAACTTCGAGTGGTACTTGGATAATGTTTGGCCCGAGCATTTTTTTCCAAAGGATGACCGTTTCTTCGGAAGGGTAAGCAAATTAGGGGAATATGGGGCAAAACGGGCCACCTACAAAAACTCGTTAACTTACATTTCCGTGTTGAGTAAGACAAAACGGAACCCGGCGTATCTCCCATGTGAAATTCTGCTATAGCAGGAAAAATTGCACATGGCTGACTCCACACGGGAGGTCGTACACCAAAACGCCATATCGGTCCATCTCCGATCGGCGTAGATAGGTTTATTCCTTAATTTATTTGTTTCTGTTGCTGGCGACATTCGAGATAAATTCCAAATTCATTCAATCTTATCACACGTTATTTTACACACTTTCCCTGTTCCAAAATTCAAAACTACAGTTTCAAAATTTCGGCTTTCAACTGGAAGTGAATTCACATGGGGAATCGTCACTTTTTGTTTAAAAATCTCGAAAGTGACGTCACTTTCGGTAGAAAAATGAGATTTTGAAAGCGGAAGTGATGTTACATAGAAAAGTTTTTATTGGATTTAATTGTTTCTTTTCGTTATACGGCAATATCACCAAATTCTTTTCGTTATACGGCAATATCACCAAATTCTTTTCTATACGGCAATATTTGACGCTTCATGAATTAATGTTTTTTTTATGTTTCTATTGATCGCATTCAGATCGTTCACGTACCGACGAAGAAGTGTCTCATGCGACCATTGTCAAAGGGAATGTACGCACAGCCGTCGGGTTACGCGATTTACGAGCCTTGCGTTAAATCGCCAACGCTCAGTCAAATGTTTGTTATGGCTACGAATGGAGTAGTAATGACCGACGAAAGTGTATGTCTCGACGCGCCGGAGCGAGATACACGTCATGAGAAACCCAAAGTTAAGATAATGGCTTGCAACGGTCTACAGCGTCAGAAATGGCGTTACGAGCAAGACGTGAGTAAATTTCGAATAAAAACAACTGTATTACAATCAATTGGCATTATAATAAAATGTAATGAATTAAATGTCATTTATTTTTCAGACCAAAGCGTTCGTTCACGTGAGCTCCGGAATGTGCCTTCACGTTGCAACGGACACCGAGGAAGGCCCGGTAATTGCATCGTGCAACAATAACGCCGAGCAGCAGTGGATAATGGAAAAAGTGCCTTGGAAGTGAAAAAAATCTCGTAATAAGTAATCACGAATGAATCTTTATGTAAATAATAATAAATGACCTAGTTACTTAAGTAGCTTTTGATAACACAAAATAATTTACAATAAACGCGATCTCATGTTTACATCTTCCGAATTAATTTATTCTTCCATTATCTCTTCCGTTCTTTAATAACGAATTGCACTTTGATATCAGCGCTGTGCGGGGTACAATTTGAATACTTAAATTACGAAGCAAACATCACCACGGACGAAGACAGATATTATCTCGAGAGGAAGGTCGGCACTGATTATTTTTGTTTTTTTCTTGCAGTCTCCGTAAGAGATTACGACTTCGTTTCTGCGAACCCTGCGACCCTGCGTCGCTACTGTGCGTTGGAATTTAATAATTGTCCACAATTGGCCATTAAGCCAATTCCTACGGTCTCATAAGATTTTACGACGCCGAGCGTAAAGGATGGTAATCACATGCACCGGCATGATTACCATCCTCGAAAGCTTTCTTTTTTAAAAAAATGTACCTCTGAAATGCATCTTCTCATATATTAAAATTTTTTGTGAAGAAATAAAAACGGAAGATTGTTTTTTCTTTTTGAAAAACTGTTTAAATGACGATTTGTTTTGCAAAGTTTGCAAACAATAATTATTATTGTGGGGTAAATTTATTCACACGTACCTTGACGGCTGCTGTTGAACGTCCGAGTATCGTTGCATCTGGGTTGTCCGGCACAGTTTGCGTATCTGGGTCAAAGTCGCGTCCTCCGGGAGGCCAAGAAAAGAGCCACTTAGCCAAGAAATACTATACTTAAAACTATATACACCAAGCTCTCTATCTTACCCCGTCCGTCTCGTCCGCGTCGATGATGATCAACCTCCGGCCAAGTTTGGCCGAGATGAGCAACTCCTTCTTTACGGCTTTTCCAACAACGCTTCGGCGTGACTCGCGTTGCATACTGTCCAAGATCGAAACGATTGTTACAAGTGGTTTACGACTTGGAAATAAAATTCGATTTGAGAAGGCAAGATAACGAATGAACTGGATATGTATTATTATTCATTAATACACATTAACACATAATAAAAAAGATAAACATTTGGCCTTCATAAATATCCAAAATTATTGCCTTGACAATTTCACAATTCTTTTTTAACGATATTGTAAAATTAAAAGACAAATTTTGTGGAAGAGAAATTTTAGTTACATGTACGTAATAAAAGTTATTTCTGTTAAATCTCTTTACTGTGTTCAGGGGAAAAAGTGCATACAGTGTTTGTACACTATGTGATCTTACCTGTTGTCACGATCAATTTGCTGCGCTTATCCATCAATTTACAAAAATGTTTCCTGCGATAAGGTTTTTGTTGTTTAAAGCGATGCTGTAATCGCTTAATCTGCTATAAATCTAGGATGCATCATGCTTGAGCCGACATAAACGTAAGAGGATCGAACGATGCGACGGTCTTACCCGTCTCGGAGGTCCTTGAGAATAAAGAGCGAGGTCCAATGTTATTTTCAAGACAGCGTAGCAGTAGCAACAGCACTAGTAGTGGTAAGATGACAAAGATGTCTCGTCTTCTCGTCTCGCAGTGGTAATATCGTCGAAAAAATAAAAAATAAATCCGTCCCCATCTTTATATTCTTTATACTCACGATTTGTCGACTCGGTCACGTCGCGTTGGTCTCTGCTCGTCAACCGTTCGCAGAGTCCGAGTGTTCCGGTTCTCACACACCTATGACCCTCGCCGACGACTTGCGTTTCCCACATTAATTGTGCACGCTCTCGGAGGTAGCTTAATTTTTTTAAGAGGACACAACGCACACACACACGACCAGGTTTTTCTTTTTTGCTCTGAACCGTGACCTCCCCCGAAGCTGGTTGGAAAGAACCAGAATACGAGCCGGCCGCCGAGATACCGATTTTTGCGATACCGTTTACACGTTTGTCCTGCCGCCAGTTTACCACGGGAAGAGAAACCCTGGCATCCCGATGATCATCCTTATCTTAAATGTAAAATTTTTTTTGCTTACTATTTTCCGCGCGGTCCAACATAGGTGTGATCACACAGACAAAAGTGAGGGTATAGACCTACATTCAATGAGAGCGATGGTAACTGGAGAACAAGAAACAAAAAATTTGAGAACGAAAGATAAAGAATCGGAGAACAAGAAGAGAACTGGAAACAAAGAACTGAAGAACGAAGAACTGGAGAACGAGAAACTTGAGAACGAAGAACTGGAGAACGAGAAACTTGAGAACGAAGAACTGGGGAACAAAGAACTGGAGAAAGAAAAAGTGGAGAACGAAGAGCTGAAGAACAAAGAACTGGAGAACGAGGAACTGAAGAACGAGGAACTGGAGAACAAAGAAGACTGCAGAGCGAAGTGCAGAAAAATAAACATCCATGACTGGAAGGTTTCGAGAAATAAGGAGAAAATAAAATCGTGATGTACTTTAAAATGAATATTTTTTTTGTTTTTTTCATATATCGCTATCGAATGTTACATATCGACATATATACAGTCACCACTAGGCTACAAAACACGTGACTAAGTAGTTAAATTAAAGTGAAATTAACGAGCGACGAGGAGGTTTTTTGCATCGAATCCGATCAGGTATCTCATTGCCCTTATCGCGATGGATCGTGTTATGAAATCAAACCGTGTTCGTCGATCGGCGAGGCGCGCCGTCTCGGGACTCGATCGCAACGAAACGCTAACGAGCATATTATTATGCCGTTCGAGTCGCGGAACAAGCGACGCTTAAAACTTTTGACCTTAGGGCTACGCAAACTTTGCGAATCAACGGTGTCTCATAAAACACCGCGTAGTTTTCAAGAGTTCTACAATTAATTACGTATTTAATCGGTAACCTCAATGAAATCACAATCTTATTACACTTAAACAAAACTTCACATTCGCTCACAGTTTTTTTAGTTTTTTTTTCTTCCTATGTGTATAAAGTTACGGCCGGGTGTCGACGACTTATTAACAGGAGAGTACAAGGACACGAGCTTCGCTGCATCGTTTGTCGAATATTTTTGTTTTTCACACGCTACATCCACTAGCGACGGTTTTCCAGTTTCGAACAGTTGTTAAAGCAACTTTGGCTTCTTTTTTTTAAGATTAAGATTTTTTTTTAACCAACTCGCGCGATCGATGTAGGAAATTCCTCTAAACATTATTTTTTTTTAAGGAAAGAATCGTCCACTTTATTCGGTGGTTTCGGCAGAAAAGTTGTCATATTTTTTTTTTTTACATAGAAGATGGAATAATTTAAGTATCGGAGTCCGTAGATGCGTCATAGGCTTCGGCTAATCAATGGCAGCGGTAGAAGGAACGAACACCGGGGGTGGCCATAAAGCTTGAAAAAAGAAGGAAAAAAACCAACACTTATCAAGACGATTGTGTGCTCGTTTCCACTGTACCGTTCTGAAATATGAGCTCAGGTTAATTAAGGGTAATGTAATATTAGATAATAATATGTACTCGATTCACGTTGATTCACCCGGCACTCGTCGTATGACTCGGATTTTTAACGCCTATGTACAGGTAGAAAAAATAACATATTTTCAGTTGCACAGTGATTCAGAGTCAAGGCATTCATATTCTGCATTGAAAATGTCGGAAGATTATTCCAGCTTGAATAAAAATGTACGAAAGGATAGAATATATAACCCTCTGACGCGTATTTGTAAAGTGAGAAACGAGATGTTGTTTTGAATATTTTAAATGCGGCAACATTCTTTCTTTAGTTTTCAAATACAGCTATCGATATGATTCAAATTTTGAGATAAGACATTTAAAAATTAAGAACTGATGGGAGGACGTAAAAACTGCGTCAAAGGCTTAAAAAAATGTGGAATTTTATAATTACAGAAAACACATAGCCTTGACTGTTGAATCACTTGTCAACAAATATAATTTCAATTAACTAACTAAATTGAGCCTCGATACGAAGTCTACCGTCTAGGTACATATATATATATAAATATATATATATTACCTCGAATCTCCATGTCTGTCTCTCTTTACATTTACAGTGATATACATAAAACTAAATCATCTTTATATATATATATATATTTATTATATATAATTAATATATTACTATTAGGTTGCTATCTCAATATTATGCCGCAGTATTTACACACGGTCGCGAATTAGAAGTCTATAAAACGCGGTTCCATTCACGTTTGGATAATCATTAGGTAACGTATGTTTGCATGCTTTTAGGTACGTGCAGCTTGCGATTGTCTACAGTCGAAAGGAATATATTGAGTCGTAATGAAACAGACAGAGTTAAGAATTTTTTTTTAACGGGAGACGGACAAAAACGATTTCCACGTGAGTGTATAATCGTCGAGATCGATTGCATCTTTCGAGGCAGCGAGACTCTCCCTCGACGTAGATGTACCTACACGGGATCTCGCGCGCGGCTCCTTTATATTGCGTTTCACTTTCGCGAGATGAGCTGCCACGCCGTCTGCGATCGGGGCGTGGCAAAACTGTAACGCAACAGACCTCCGAGGCCTTCGGGCTGAATATACACCCGAGAAGCAAAGATGAAGGTACAGGCGAGGGGGAGAGATAGATAGTGAAATATCGAAGCCGAGAGAGTGAAAGAGACGAAGAAAGACGGAAAGAAAGAAAGATCGGTCGATTGCTTAGTCACACCTCGATCATCGTACACAAGCAATAATAGCGGGCGATATATACGTGGGTTATTAGCGTTATTCTCAGGGTGCCGATCCCCTCGGAAACTAGCGGCTTCGATTCCAATTTAGTTTTCGTCCCGGTTAGAAAGTGAGAAGCGACGGAGTTATCGAGGGAGAGAGACGGGGACTGCGTGGTTGTCAAACACGCGTGGGGAAAGGCGAAAAAGTAATTTTCCCCATATCCGTGCGAAAAAAAAGAAACGGTAATCGTCGGTTGGAAAACGTACAATTTTCTGATCGCTTCGACGAATTAATGATAGCAACTTTTTGTTTAATACGATTTCTATTTTTTTGTAATAAAAAGCCAATGCGATAAAAATTTTTATATAAACCGTTTGAAGGATGTGGTAATATCGTTTGATTGTTCGTACGGCGTCTTTGATACTGTAAAAAAATTCCCAGGGCAGAATATAAAATTGTTTAAGAGTTTCAGTGTTTGAATATTAATTTTTTTATTTGTATATTTTCTACTTAGAAGATAGTGAATCTCTTTCTACAATTTTTTATGTTCGGACCTGGGAATTTTTTTACATCATCCGAACACCGTTACGAACAATCAATCGTGAAGGATTTTTGACCCAATTTTTTATGACCGAGAAAAAAAATTAGAACACGTTTTATTGCATGAAATCGATGGACCGCCCCCTTAAAGGATCTTTCTATCCGTTGACGATGTCGGTTAGAAAGTGATATCGAGAGCGACGTCGCGAGCAGCATCGCAGACATGTTCTGTTCATAGTCGGAGTCCAGCGGAAGAGATGGTTCCCCCCTCGTACGTGCGTTCCGATTAAATCGTTCTTATTACAACGACGATATACGACCGCGGAGAGGCCGCAAACGCGCCCGAGAGGAAACGCTCGATTGCTACACGTTCGTGTACATAAGTAGGTTCGGATGCTGCTGCTTTTGCTTTTTTGCTTCTGTCCTGCGTTCACCGTCTCGAATTCCGTTACAATTTCTCTCCTCTATATATGTACTATATAAAACACGCCGCTCATGTCGAACGTATAACTTTACGCCGACCCGATAATGTGTATTTCGCAGGAGACTCCACCTCTTCCCATGATTGCACCGAATCACGACCGACAAAACTGCGCAACTTTGCTCTCTTTCCTCGACTCAATCCCGCTATCTTTCTTTTTTTTCGCCGTCGCGTGTTTTCGCGAGCGATCTGCGAGTTCGGCCGGTGCAGAGCACGAAAATTTTTACAGACGCCGACGATGATGTCCAAGCTCCGAGTTACTCGATTTCTAATCCTTATAAACCGCGAAGTTTATTGGCTTCTATCCGCGAAACTCAAGACCGACATCGGCTACGCCCGTGTCCGAGATGAGATCGGTTGTCTCACGGTGGTTCTTCGTCCTCGCGCTCTTTAAATTCACTTTCTACGCCGTAAAATTGCAACTGTTCGCTCCTCGTGTACTTCCCGAACGGAACGAATTGGTTCATTCGTCATCTTTCTTTTTTTTTTTTGCTCGGGACGAACATTGTTTTCCAGAAGCTGAATTCGATGAAAAAGCAGGCAAGGCAAGAGAACGATGCGGAATGTAGGAAGTATTTGGGGGAGAGCCGCGCAAAACGGATCCGTGTCCTCCATTTGAGATGAGACTATCTTTTTATAAACCGCGAAAAATTGGTACGAATAGTTTTGCCTCGAGGTTCCGTTTTGCCCCAGCTCCCGTCCAGATTCATGCGAGAGAGAAGAAACATTAGCTCTCGGTAAATTGACGAGTTAATTGCAAGAAATTCATCCGCAGTGTCCATCAAATTGAACACCCACAGATCCCGAAGGCCTTGTAACGCTTAAGTAGTCGGGAAGTCTTCAAGTGTCTTTCCTTGGGCTAAAATTTCTTCCGACATTTATACGGTGGTACCCCGTAGAGAGATACACCTGCGAAGTTTCTCTTTGATCCTCCGTTCCGCCTGCAGACAGCCTTCGAGAAGACGACTCGGATCAAGTTGCAGCGCGCCGCGGTATTCAACGTATTACTAAAACGTAAATAGCCATTAAACTCTAACTAATTGCTAGTCGTAGGGTTTTCCCGTCCTGTCGCCGGTCGGGCTCTCTTGGCAACCTTTCATAGATACATACAGAGTAAAAGTGATGAATATCAAACCGTCCATGCATCGTTGATTTACGTGTTAATCCGGCCGTTCCATATTAACCACTTTTACTCCATGAGAACCGGCTTTTATTTATATTATCGCAACGATTATTCATCGATGATTATACACCCACGAGTCATTGACGAGACGATGTTTCGATTCGTCGGAGCAAAATGCCCCTCCCCAGTCTCGCTGATCCTCTCTATAGAAGACTCCCTTCGGACTCTTCCCGATCCCGATCTCCCGGTAGAGCTCTCGCATATGCTTTGCCTATATGCTTTTCCACCGTGGACACCGTGTAGAAGTTCGTAAGAGTTTCTCCGATTCCCGTTTTCATCGAACGAGACCCTCGACGAAACAATCGGACGTTGTGGAACGAACGCGGTTTTTTTTTGTTCACCACCTATCAATCAAGTATTGTTCCCAGGCGACAATGGCGGTGTGTTGGCGTCCCTCTGATCCTCGTGAACGCTCTCGGCCCTGCTGGCGCTGCTGCTCGATCTCGAGCTCAAATTGTCGCGATCGCTGAAGTACGAAGAGTCGCCGCGTTTCTCCTCCAGTTGCAACTGTTGCTTGTCGTTGCGAAAATCTTCACCGGCGCTGCCGATCAGACCCGGAAAGTACGGTATGCCCTGTCTCTGGGACGTGATCTTGCCCATGAAGCTCCTTATCTCCTCGAAGTACGAATCATCGGCACGCGGCAGTTGTCCGTGATAACGCGATCTCACCTCGTCGAGTATCGTCGGACCGTCGGCATCGTGCTTCTTCAGATGTCTGTCCAGATTCGTCTGCTGACCGAAGCATCTCTCGCACAGCGGACACTTGAATGGCTTTTCCTTGTTGTGAATGTTTCTAACGTGTCGCTGAAGGTTGCTCGATATGCTGAACGATCTCTCGCAGTACTTGCACTTGTAAGGCTGCTCGCCGGTGTGAGTCCGCAGGTGTCTCGTGAGATTCGCCGAGCGCGGAAAGACTTTGCCGCAAAATTTGCAAGAGTAACGATCCTTAGGTTTCATACCGGCGGTGACGCCTATCGACGTCGAGTACGGAGGCAGGTTACCGACGGAGCTTTGCTGATGCTGCGCCGATTGTTGACTCTGCTGGGAGTTGTGAGTATCCCGACTGGGTACTATAGGACTGCCGACCCTCTGGCTGACCTGCTGCTGCTGTTGCTGCTGCTGAGCGGAGGCGGAGGAGGAGGACGTTGAGAAACGACTCGAGGGCAACGGCACCATCGTCGGCAATGCTCGAACTTGAATCTTCGGCAGATCGGTTATCGTCGGCGGATGATGATGCGAACGGTACATCGCTTCGAGGACCAACGGATGTACGGCGTGATGCTGAGGAAACAGTACCGTGTGATATGGCAAACGTTCGAGGCCGTTTTGATTGAGGACCTCGATGTCGTTCTGGTTCTCGTCGCGGAGATGATCCTTCTTGTGATCGACGCGCAGATCGAGAGGCTCGCAATCCACCTCCGCCGGATCCTGCTGATGCTGCTCGTTCTGGGACTGCGGTGGTCTCGCCGCTGGACTCATGTGGGGCTGATTGTTCATCATCGACGTGGGACTTCCGGCAGCGGCCGCTCGGGCCGAATCTCTTCCGTGGCTCAAGTCGTACGGCAACTCTTCGACGTCGTTTACCCGAACGCTCAGAGGATATATGCTCGCCTGTTTGGGGCTTATGTGGCCTGGCATCTTTCTCGGGCTCGAGTCCTTCTCCCGCATGGCTGGAGGATACTTTGGGTCGTGCAGCAGTGGGGACAGGGTGCTCGTCCCGAGATATCCGCTCATCACACCGACTCTGACTGTCTCTCTCGTCACCTGTACACCAGCGTTGCTTTTGCCTTCCTAACCTTCTTCTGCTTCGAGCACGGCGACGACGACGACTGCGGCTGCTGCTCTGTACTATGGACAACCTGTAATCATTCAACAAAAATGTTTCTTTATAATCGTTCCGGAGCAGAGTTGCGAAGAGTTTTACGACACGCTTCTCGCTTTCTTTTCTCGCGAGTCGAAGTGGCCAGTAGCGGATTCGTAGAGACGAGAGTTTGATGGACGGCGATGTTCTAACTGAATTAGAGTTGGAATTTAATTTTCACGTGTGGATCGCGCTCGGTTGAATGAGCTACGAGCCGACTCCCAAGTGTCTAGTTATACTGACTTTCATTTATTTCGCCGAGGTCAATCAATCCGAAATCTAGCGAAAAAAATTGAGTTGGTACCGGAAGGTAAAAAAAAAACCCTCGGGGAAGAAACCGGACGATCACGGATGGATAGAGTCTGAATTCAATCAAGTTCACGAGCTGATACTATGTAGATTGCACAGTAGGATACTTGTGAAAGTGTATCTATAATGGGTAAGGAAGAGCGAGGCAATTGGAACCCCGGGGCAAAACGGACTATATAAAATATCTGCTTCAGCCGAAGACGATCAAGTTTACGCAAGATGTATTTAATTAACGGTTGAAACAACGGGTCGTTATTGAAAACTGACTATTTTTACCAATTTTTCGAGGGGCATAAAAAAAGTCCCATCGCAACGGGCGTAGTCCGTATTCCCCCCGGGGTTCCGTTCTGCCCCGATCCCTCACCTGTGGCCGGTGAGCGGTCTCGATCTCACTCCAAATTTCTCCGGGAGGCAACGATTAATAACGAGACAGGTGATAAATGTATTTAAGCTTGTAGAGCGAATACTCGTTAGACATTGCGGACCCGCAGATTTTCGGAGAGAAATAGCGAAGAACTTGTATAGCCATTTTCGAACAACTCGGCCGTGTCCGCCACCTGTTGCTCGCGCTGTATCATACTGCTGGTCACTCTCGGTTCAAAGTAATTTTATTCGAACCTCTAATTAAATAATAGCACCGTGTCATAGCCCACTAAATTTGTGACCACTGAACTGACCGAGAGATTAGTCTCTACGCCACTTGCGCGGCCTTTATTAAAGCATCGACATCGATCATGCTATTTTTAGCACCGCTTACCGTTAAGTCTTCGCGCATACACTTGTCGGATTATCGAAGGAGCGAAAAAATAAATAATGACTGCAACAGAATGCTCGAAGTTCGTTGGGAGAAATTGGTACTCGGTGTAATTGAGAGCATTGAGACGGCGGGCGTGTCAGTAAGGTGTATACATATATCTTCCATATGTATCTTGGAAAGTTATTTGTTTGTTTGTCCCAATTTTTCGAGAATCGAAGGGGGCCCCTTGGATTCTGGATTATTAAGACTATCTATCCTGGCGATTATTAAGACTATCTAGGGAATCCTCTCCAAGGCACTGATTATTCTGTCCACCTAGGGTAATCTATAGCGGAAATACGTCACTTCCGGTTTGTAAAACTCATTTTCCAAGCGGAGGAGACGTCGTAGTGGAAATACGTCACTCGCGGTGTGTGAATCTCATTTTTCAAGCGAAGGCGTCGTACTGGAAAAACCTTCTAATTTCTCGACAGGAAATGACGTCATACCGGAAATATCACACTTCCTGTCTGAAGATCTCATTTTCCGAACGGAAGTGACGGATTTCCGCTCGCAAAATGAGATTTTCAAATCGGACGTGACGTATTTCCGATAGGACGTCGCTTCCGGTCGAAAAATAAAATTGCCAAATCGGAAATGTCGTATATCCGGCAAATCTCCGGTGAATCTAAATTTAAAAAATCTCCGGTGTATGTAAATTTACAGTTTCTAAATTGCATAGTCCACAGCGAAGGCGCGAAGCGCCTGAGCCACATTAACCTGCTAGTATACATATATTATACACATTTCTTGTTCGGGCATCGAAGTTGGTCTCGGAGCACGAAGCTCGACGAGCCGCCTCTCGTTGCTCGCCGGCTCGAGCGTTGATGTCTCTATATAACTATACGCCGGCGTGGCTCAGCCCGGCAGGTGAACGACGAGTATATTAAATAGCGGTCATCAAGTCGAGATACTGTTCCATAAACTTTGATGGGGACAAGATTCTTCGATCCCTCGATATCACGGAAATTATCCACCCGACCGGATAAATATCAATTATTGCCAATTGGCAGCGGCACGAATATAAATTTTTTATCAACCAATTATTTTTACATGTTCTCTTGTTAAGCCTCGGAAGCGCATTCCATCCTGTATCTCGCTGCAGTACCGTACCTGTGGAACGACCCGGGAACCAATTTGCTAAATTTGTATAACATGCTCCGTCAATCTTTTTTATTTGCGATTTTTTTTCTCTGGTTTAATTTCGTACAGACGTTGCGTATATTTGCAATACCCCGTAAATGACTGGAGTGACTAAATTATTTTTAAAAACGTTAATTTCGGTGGACATCGTATGGGTAACTTTTTTTCTCGATATTGTCTCAACGATACCAAATTCGTCCAATGTGCCTAAGTAACGTCGATCGGAAGAGTGAGGACCCTTCGCGTTCTATGCGGTCTATTTGTGTCCAAGGTTGTCGCCTTCGGTGAACAGGAAATTCGATCGAGCCCGTGCCTCCTGCGACAGTGAGAGTCCCGTTGCTCTCGCGTACAGAGAGCTCCTCTGCTCCAGTTAGACGAGACGGAGAAAGAAAAGTGGTCGATCTCCTCCGTGACGACTTTGCTCTCTCGCGGGCGCGTCACCGCGTCGTCGCGGTACTTCCCGTCCGCATCGCCGCGAGACACGATGAAAGAGAAATTTACTGGCGATGTCGAGCGCCTTCGAAGCATATAAGAAAAAGAAAATAAAATAAATTCCCTCCACCTCGACAAAACGAGAACAAGAGTCTCCGCGAAGTACTGGACACGAGGTAACGACGAAAAAACGAGTATAGCTTCTCGCGCGCTCCGACACTGAGGAAGTGGAAATAAACCAGCTAAACGTGAAACTCCTTCGAAGCTGCGAGATATAAAATTGAGGAGAGAAAAAAAAAAGAAAAAAAAAACATTATCGCCGACAATAGTGAAAACCATTAATTACGCAGGGTATTGGGAATGCGACGAAGATGCCCTGGAGGTATCATCGCCGTTTTAGCATCAGTGGAAAGTCTCTCCTCCTCAACCTATTTAGTTTTTTCTTTTTATCTCGAGCGGTTTAGCTCAAAGTCGCTGTTATACTACCGCAGAAAAGAGCGGATGTCGAGGAAGACTTTTCCCTCTCGCGCGTCCAAGCTTTTCCTTTGGCGTTCCGGCCGAACGGCTCTCGCTGTATACTTGATCATCGCGTCTCGACGGAGAGCGAGAGTACAAAGTATTACGGGTCCGCTCTTCCGCGTAATAATATACCCGCTCGCGACGCACCGGCTTCCTCCCGCTTGGACTTCTTTCATTATTTTTTTTTTTTTTTCACCGAGGCTTTCAATTTTTCAATATTCCCAATTTAACATCGGGATGATCAAAGGAAGGCGCTAAGAAGGTATCATTAAGATTGCGTGCAACACGCTGGGAAATAACTTTCCTTGCATCTCCTCTTCGCGATCTTTTAGTATGCGCCAACATCAAACTTGAAGAGGCTGAACATTTTTTTTTTTGCTTCCATCGACAACGAGTTCAGTTCCGCGGGGAACGGCGATTCCGAGAAAATGGTCTTATATCTCGTTACGCGATTCGTGTACTCGGCGAATGGGAGAAATGGAGTAGCAATTTTTTTCTCAAGACGGCGTCAAAGGGTTAAGAAGGTATAACTACGATTGCGTGAAGCTCGAGGGAATACACACTTCAATTATTTTTTTAAAAAGAAAACTGTTCAACCGGAAAAATTATTGATTCACAGAAAAGAAAGGAAATGATATCTCGTTATGCTTGTTAGATGCGAGAAATGAAAGACCCGTTTTTCCGCGAAGGCGTCAAAGGGTTAAGCAGGTGCAACTACGATTGCGTGAAGCCCGACAGAAAAACATTCGATTCTTTTTAAACCGAACTACCCGTCTGAAAAATTGTTCATACAAAAAAAAAGAACAGAAAAAAGCAGTAAGTTTACACACTCGGAATGCGGGTCTTCGCAGCAGTTGGCGAGACCGAAAATGTTGCACATTTTCGCTTCCTCTCTTCGCTCCGCTCGTTTTGAGTCGGGTGTGTAAAAATAACGACAAAGAGGACGAATTGCTTTCGCGTGCGGTGCAGATAATCGCGGGCGCGGCGCTGACTCAGGTACAAGCGAGCGAGGTAAGCAGGCGCAAAAAAAGAAAGAAAAAGGAATAAAGAAAAGTCCAGGGAGACGAGCCTCGCCTCGCGATCCCCGTTACGCGAGAGTCCGCGAGTCGTATATCCTCTGCCGCGAGAGATCGGCCGTCCTCCGCTCTTCTTGCTCCTGCTGGAAGCTGCGACCGTTCTCTCCGACATGAGCGAGCGGAGGACAGCGAGGTACTCAGGGCAGAAGCGAAGTTAAGCCGTCCGGGTCCGCGATCCAGTTTTCGGTTTATAGAAAGTCGAGATGAGCCGGGCGTGGTTGTATCACGTCCTTGCCCCCGGTATGATTTCTCTCTCCGGCATTCACCTACGTATATGTGTGTATGTGTGCGTGTGTATGTGCAAGGTAGATTACGGGTGTGAGCAAGGAGGAACGGGCAAGAGTAACAGCGGCTCGTCCACGCCGGGGCCGTTCATGTGCGCAGCTCTCCGGCTCGATCTTTATAGCGTAACTACTCTGTGTACAGGTATGCCCGTACACAGAGCAACGTACAGACGAGAGAGCATACGAGCACCGTTCACCACTCTCGTTGCCACTCGAACGGCATCAAGATCGGGCTGCTCGGAGGAGACCCAGAAAACAGAGTCTTTCTCATTCTTTATTCGGATGTTTTGGGACAAAAAAAATATCACTATCCAACTTCCTACGAAGCTATCAAGGCCGCGGGAGCGTCTCGTCGCTGAGGCGTTCTTTAGTACGTAAAAGAAATAATTTTTAAGCGAGATTTTGTATTACTGTAATTTTTAGATTTACATTTATCATTCATTTCATAGATAAATTGCCACCGGCAAGAAATCGTTTGCAAGCTTGATTGATTAACCAGTTATTTACCGTGCTATTTAACCCGTTATTTACCGACTCACATCGGTGGTTACCGATGAGTTAAAATTTTTCAAAGTTACGACGAGGCTAATTGGAGAAAATTAAAATTGACAGAGCTTCACGTGCGAAGCAGTCGAGCGAGATTGTGGCGCATTCGGACGAACCGACGATTCATTAATGATTATTAATTAAATTGATGGTATTGATAGCTATTAATTCAGTTGCCGCGTCTGAATTCGCGAAATCGAAGTTTACGGAGATCTTTCCAAGCGCCAAAGATCCTCCGGTGAAGATCATTTAGCAATGAAGCTTTGACGCTGATGGCTCTTCTCGCGTAATCGCTGAAGATTATTATTTATGATTAGTTACGAGACTCGTAAAAGGCTTGGGATACGCTCGTGTCAGCACGTGCAAGCTGCACAGCACGCTGTATTATGTCCGCTGGCATCCGTGCCCACGCATATATGTCTCGCTTACGTGGCTCCGACAAATACACCACAGCGCAACCTTGTTCCCGCGATTGACGCTAACTTGTCTCACGCATTTGTCGCGCCAGAATTTTTACGGACGTACGACCAACAATTGTTATGCATTACTCGCTCATGGAGGAAGCTTTGTTTTCTGGCGCCTACAGTTTTCAAGGCGTCGAGTTTAAGAGGCTCGAGCCAACTGGGAATCGTGCGAATGAAAATTGAATCCTGCAATCGCATGCCAACGATGGATCGAAAAATTTAACGCAAACGTAGAACGAGTTCCAAAGGAACTAATTTAAAACGATAAAAAAAATGTTTTTCTTTTCTCGTTTCTTACTGACTCGGCAACCTTAATCTGACAAGCGCGAGAAAGGTGAGAGCAGGGCTCGCTCCTCGATATAAATCGTCGCGACGATTGTATGACTCGACGCTCCATCTCATTGTTTCCACCTAACACAGCCAACCGTGCGTGTGTGTCATCTCGCTGTCGAGTCTCGTCACTATCATCGTCAGACTTTACCTACGCCAATCTCTATATGTGTATAGACGACGATCGGACTCATACTACCTAAATCTTTGATCTCGATGCTGCCGACTGGAATGCATTTAAATATAAATATCCAGGCTAAACCGAGATAAGATGAACGACACTCGTACGTGCGTTACAGTACTGCACGATCACTGTGTTACGCGGATACCGCGTACTTGTTAAGTCCACGAGAGTGCGAGAAGAGGTGATAAAGAAAAGAAACCGTTATTCGAGTTGTACACACGCGTCATCTGCGTGTCACCATGTCGATCTTGTTTTGTCGATCGTTCTCGTTTATCACTCTGCTCTACGTCGATTTAAAAAAAAATTATTTTCTTTTTCAACAGGATCGATGAATACGAATCTAATAAATGATCGGACGGATTGGGAAAATTCATGCGAATTCTTTTTTCCTTAATCCACTGTTCTTCGTTCATTAATGTCAATGTAGTAGGGGAGAGCGGGGCAAAATGGGACAGTGGGGCGAAATGGGATAAAGGGGTAAAAACGCAACTAAAATAATCACTTTTGGACGGTAGCGGTCGTGGTGAGTGGGGCAAAACGGGGTTAAAAATCCAGATGTATCGTTGGGATAAAATGGGGCACCCAAAAATTATTGGAAAATTGAGTTTTGCCCCACTGTTCCGTTTTGCCCCACTGCCCCATTTTGCCCCGCTCTTCCCTATATTCACGAACGACATGGATGTTTGCAATGAATTTTTTTTCATCGGCATCGAAGAAACTGAACTTCAAGGTCCTCCTGCGAATTTTTTTTCAAATTTTATTGGCTCATTTTACGGCTATTCGGGCTGTCCGACAGTGCACTTCCGGTTCACAGCTCCGCCAGCGGAAATGTCGACGATCGAATATAATAAACTACGCCGGTGAATACGCGCGTGGCGAAAGGACTTGATCGATTAACGCAACGATTTCCGCAACTTTTACAGACGTTCTGACCCTAATAGACAGCCGCGGGATCTCCACGAGGCGCAAGCCCGAGGACGCCCTTCTCGCTGCGTTCGTCTGCATCGTCAACCGAGAGACAATGGTCTCTTCTCAATCCCTCTTTTCTCTACTCATTCTTCGCGAGGCTCATTCTTATGGCAACAGCGTCAGTGATGACTTCTCCGTGATATCACGGATCATCGTCTGCCTTAAAAAAAAATATATATATATCTATTAGGCCCTCTGGGTGTCGCGCGCGCTCGGTGAATGTCTCTAAAACTTACTGAGATTAGGGATTTAGAATCATCAAAACCCGGGCCTAAGAGACCTAGAATGATCAGCCCCCCCCCCCCTTTAACCATCCCCTCCCTCCTCGATACTCCCCTGTATGGGGACTTAGAGTGTTTCGGGCTGAGGGGCCATCCAAGCGGACTTAGACCTATGTTTCATTTGACCCCGGTGATCGTTTCATTTAACTGCGGCCAAAGTGTTTCATATGATCCCGATCACTGTTTCAGTCGACCCCGGTCAAATTTTTTTTTTTATTCCGACCTTCTCGATTCTTGACCACGGCAGCGGCGGCGGCGAAATCTTTTTATATTATAAAGTGATACATATAAAATCTCTGAGAGCACAATCCATCGAGATATTTATTCTGGATCACGAGTTGAAAGAGTCCAAAACTGGTTTAAGAGGAAACTGGATGACCGAATTGTTTCCAACCCGGCTATTTATCAGTCGACTGGAAGACTGGAATTTCGCGGATGCGAAAACACAAGCGGATATCCCAGTTTGCGAAATTCCGACTGTGCGAACGAGTCCGAACTATGTGAATGAGTGAAAGAATGCGAGGCATCGTCGAGTCTCAGTTGCATGTATATGCATATATAGAGTTGCTCGTCGAATAGTTATTGCGAACTCTCCGCACGTGGAAATTGCACTGCAAGGGGTTTCGAAGTTCTTCATGGAAAGTATGCGCGCGCGTCTCAACGTTTACTCGCTTCTACTACTCCTGCACCTAACACTCTCGGGAGGGCCCTCATCTCGTTAACCGGATGGGCTCAGATCCAGCAGTGATGTTTCCGTTATTTGCCAATCGCTAACTACCGTCAGCTCGGCAATTAGACGTTCTCCACTTGCCTGTGTCGTCGTACGTGGACTTCGCGAAGTACCGGCTTCGAAAGTGAAAAAGGAAGGATCTGTCGATCGTGAGAGCGCACGAGATAGTTCCGTAATTTCCTTTCGATTCACCTGTGAGATCGATGTCGCAGTCAATTAAGTATATCCCGTGTAAAAAATAAAATACGGTCTGCGGGCGAGTGGTGGCAGATGTGTAGGGGAGAGCGGGGCACAACGGGCTAGTTCTGAAAAACGATTTTTCTTTAAAGAAAAAAAATTAAATAAATAAATAATAATAAAATAAAAAACGCAAACTTTGTTTGAGAGAAAAGAAATAGCCGCGCGTCTCGGTCATTCGAACGGTTTGGGCAAAACTCAACGCTATCTCTTTATGCATGACCGCACAACCGGGAGAGCGATAGAAATCGAGATCAGGAATAGATTTTCATGAATTTTCCTTCAGGCCGGTTGTCGGCCCGGCCGATGGCCTGGATCCTCCGATCCACTCTTCTATACTGTGAGATTCTGAGACGGTAATCTCTTTTTTTTTTCTCTCTTTTCTCTGCCGTTTCTAGCTTTCCTCGACTACAGCTCACCCGCGTATCGTACCGAGCCTTCTGTGGCTTCTCATTCGTTCGAACTTCCTCGCTCCGGATGTCGGTCGATCTGTTTCGCCGCCGGCGGAGCTTCGCCTCGACTCAAAAGCGGGCTCTCGACTCTTTACCTCAGAACCGCATCCACTGTAAACTGTGTCTTTCATCGACCTCCTCACTCGACTCATGAAATATTCACGCAGTACGACGAAATCATCGCGTTTGTTAGTCAACGCAATGTTCGACTCTCTCGATCTTTTGCCTTTTGTTCCTCGGTTCTCATCTCTCTCGCTCGCCGTCCGGCATCGCCAGACGATTGTCTTCCTTCCTAACTCGTTCCTTCTCGCGCATAAAACCCCTGGCCCATTTCTCTCGTCAGAATTTTATCAAGTTTTAATGTTTGCGCAATGACGCACGAGACTAGGAAAAATAAAATTCGAACTTAAGTATTAACTTACTTATGAACTTCAGTTCGAATTTAATTTATGTTCAAAGGTAAGTATTAACTTAATTATGAACTTAAATTTCAACTAAAGTTGGAACTTACGACTATTCGTTCGGCCCTCAAAGTTCAATCTTCCGAACAGCATTATAAATATAACTTGGCGTGGGAGCGTTGGATCGTTGCCGAAGAGAAACTTGACGTTCGACGTCCAAAGTGCATATACACCCGATATCTCGAGATGCATGTTATCCTCTGTTACCTCTTGCTCGCAGACACTCGGAAACGTGTCCGTTGCAGCTCTGTTCACATCGGTTCCGCACACACGTAGCGGCCCGAGTACACAATACTCGCGAGCTTGTAGCTCCTCGATCTTTCTCTCACTGTTTCGCCCAAGAGAAACACCGGTGCAAGCTGGCTGCTCCAGCGGAGCCGAAGAAACTTATGCAATTGCTCGACTCGTTCGCGGTAGATCTTCATTAATTTGACAACGAGCTTTGCCGGCTTTCATTCTCTCTCCCACAACACAGCAACACATAAACTTCGACATAGAAGAGATCGGGGCAAAACGGACCGGCAGATCGAAACGGACTATTTTTCACGGGACGTAATAAACTGGTCCATTTTGCTCTGCTCTCTTGTAAATTCTTCGATTCAATATTTTTGTGGTATGCACATTAATAACAATTGGACCTTCTCGGGAACTACAAAATCAACGCTCTATCCGTTGATTTGTATACCTCAAGCCATTTTTTGTTCATCCAACTTCCACACTATGTTCGCCAACACACCGAAGGTGCGAACAACACCCGTTTGTTCTCTCCTCGATTCGACACTTGACATAACACATCTTCAAAGGCGTGGAATCGCGCGCGTTGATTCAACGCGGGTTTACGCGAATCACAGCTCGCATGACGTTATTATTAGTTTGACACGTACGAGAATTCGCGCATTAGTGTCAATTTATCAACCCACGCGGATGATAATGTACGAGATGCCGTAACTATATGCGATGTTGTATATTTCAGTATGCGCACAAGCCCGACGCCGGAGAACCGACCATCCGGGAGACTCGTGAGGATGCAACAATAATCATATAATCCGTGTTCGAAGAGACATTAATGCAGGGATACACAACGAGACATGGGATATTTTTTTGTACCGATTATATGACTCAAAGGCAGCGCGATTTCTCGGCATTGGATGATTTATTTCATCTTTTTCTACAACGAAAGAGACGGGAAGGAGTGTAGATGTAGCAAGTTTGTTTTTCTGGCTTGCGAAGATTTGTCTGACTCATGCGGCGGCAAGGCAAATTTTTCCGTAGATTTTCAGACATGGTTTTTTTTTTTTAATTAACGATCGTTCCGCTTGGTGGAATGCTTTTATGATTCGCGAAATATCAGTGCCAGTGTTCCATCTTGCCCCGCTCCCCCCCCCCCCCCCCCTGTATGTCTCGTACTGGCGTGCATACATTCAGAGTGGAAATTATTCGAGCGCTCTCGAACTCCTTCGCGGATCGGCAGCACTTATCATAACACTCGGAGATAGCACCTATGTTACTTATATGTGTAAC
This sequence comes from Stenichneumon culpator, assembly GCA_964017025.1. Classification (NCBI taxonomy): domain Eukaryota; kingdom Metazoa; phylum Arthropoda; class Insecta; order Hymenoptera; family Ichneumonidae; genus Stenichneumon; species Stenichneumon culpator. Next base: position 8,031,988 of record OZ024779.1, on the reverse strand, counting down.
GGTACTGTCCGAATTCAATTTGAAATGTAACCACCATTGTGCGGTAGTCGCTGGGGCATTATAGATCATAGATATGCGAGGAGGTACAAAAGCGAGCCCACGCGACCGCGTTATTTCCTTCTGCGTCAGTCGCGGTAGGCGCTGTCGGTGCTATCTTCTCGATCGCCAAGTGCCTCGGGAAGACGAGAGGAAAGTACCCGATGAAGCGAGTACCTCGAAAAATTTTATCGCCAATTATCCAATTACCAGACCAATTCAGATAAGAGACCTCGCTGCCGAGCGATCAACAATGTTCGCGAACCCTGAAGCGTGGAACCAGAGATGAACCACCGGAACCATGCCCTCTCCATTTTCGGAGCCACGCGTTCTTGAACGTGAAGTAACGAGTAATTTGTTCCTTAGAGGAAAATCGGTAGCTTTCAGTTGTTTTTCCTGGACTATTTTTTTTCCGTAAGTTGCGACGACATCCACACTCGGAACACTAAGGCGGAAAATTTACCGTATGTTTTATGTATGCATGATTCCTGAGCTCGAACTTCTGGCAGTGTTTACATTGTCGGATTAAAAGCCAAATATAAATGGAATGTTACAAGAGGGCAGATAATATGATCCGTATAGTCGCTCGAACAAATACCTTGTTTTACGATTGGATGACTCGTTATCAGAAGAAAGAATTTAATACTAGAGATGAATAATTGACAACAACGAAACATTGTCTTTAGTGGCAAAGCAAAATCACTGTCATTATCCTTCCAGACTCGAAGCAGCATGACCAAGTCACAGGGTCGATAAATCGTTACAACTACCGATTCGACGGAAGAGCGTATAATTCGGCAAATGACTCGCCTCATCGTCTTTCCATTCAGCAACGAGTGCCAAAGGTGCGACAAACGGTGTTGCTTGTTGCACTTTAGTGAATTATCGCACAGCTGCGACCGAGACAAGGTTGTACGAGGAATTCGTCGAAGTATTCGGTCTGCGGTAATGCCATCCACGGAACCGTTTTATTACCGTTTGCGGGAGTAGGACTACCGCAAGGATAGGAACAAACCAACAGGAGGAACCGGTGTATAAACGAAGAGGCTCCCCCGGCACATCGTTCACGGCAGCCCGGCACATTGTTCGAACGGCCTGCGACTCCGGTTTGTTGCTGTACTCTTCATCCGATTCCTTGGGAATCTCTCATGATTGTCCCGCCACCGGGCTCCTCATTCTCGTAATAGCCAAGTATTCAAATAACGTCTGCAGCCGACGGTTCTTACACGCGGGACACCACGCGTTTACTCGCACCGTTGGGCAACCGTGAAGACTTCATCGTAGTGAGGCGAGAAAAAATTACAAAAAAAAACACCTTAGGACGATGGCATCTCTCGTCACTCGAGGAATTTTCACGTATTTCTATACGAGACAAACTACTTACTGTACACCGGTTAGAAAGGGGAGCGAAGAAAATTTCCCTGTTCTTTTCCCATCGTTCGATAGATCAATTGTGTTACGCGATGACTTTTCTTTTTCTGCGTCTCGCAACGCTGATTACTTAGATATTCTCTCGTCCTTCCATGAGAATCTTCGTGACAATTATTAATAAGGCTCCGACAGCCCACTTTCAATGTTTTGCTTCCTCAAACCGGAAGTCTCGTATCGGTAAAATATTTTTTTTACTCTAGCCGTGCATATACACGGTACAGGCTCGTAACTTCATCAAATATTTATTGGTGACAAGAATCCATAATTATTTTTCTTCATGATCTTAACATTTTCTTTTTTTAATACAATTAGTTGGCAAACAAAAAAATTGTGGATTTTCACGGAGAAAAAAATGTTAGTTAAATATAGAAAGCTTTCGATATGCTTTATAGTGCAGGCTACGCAGGACACATCCGCAATCTTTGATATGTTCGATGTCAAATATAGCAGAATGGCAGAGGGATTCTTCGGGAGGGGACGAGATACGCCTTGAATTTATGTACGAGGAAACGTCGTCGTCGTGATCGTATGGTGTTTGCGCCAGTATTACGGGTCGAACAAGTTTAGCCGCACCGCAGATACTGCGGAGTCTTTTGCCACGGCGTTCGCGGCGGAGGAATCGCGGGGGGAGAATAGCCCGCTCTTAGGTGATATAAGGATGCGCGTGGGTGGCGGATATTTTCTTTTTTCTTCTCTTCGTTTTTTTGTTTTTTTTATTTATTTTTAAACGCGCGAGCCGCTATAATGCGTGAAGGAGTATTAGAGCTTGGGAAACTCCGACGACGGCGACGAGGACGACGAGAGCAATACAACACCCAATATCGCACGGTATATATGTATCTATGTGACTCGAGCTACGACGACGTGTGTATCGCTCTCCACGGGTACGAGAAATAAGACGCTACGAGGAGGCTATATCAGAGCTTCGACGACTACAATGAACGATCGAATGATTAATAGAATTCGTGGTGTACGATCGACGATGGATATTGGACGTGTACGTGGGCGTGGGTTACGATAATACCGCGAGAGAACGAAAGTCAAGTCGCAAACTCAAGCTCCAATATGTATATACAGGTATATATAAATTGTCAGACTCCGCGAATGTAACAAAGTTCGAGCCAGACGGCACGGGCCATAAATATTATGTAAAATATATTTCGTAGCTAGTAGAGTAATTTGTCAAAATTAAATCCGTTTCGATACTTTTACGACCGACGTTGTTCGCTTTTTTTTTTTAAATAAGTTGTAACATTGAATACAAGCTCGAGAAGCACTTCAATCACGCACTACTTAATCGTCATAGGGGGTATTTTGGAACAACACGTCGCTCGAACCGATACCGGTTCCGCGAAGCGAAATGTTTACCGATCGCTGATTTAATATCGTCCGGAGACATCTCGGTTTTCGTAAATATTCGAGAATTTATCGTTGAATACCGGTATATCGATATGCAAAGGAATTTTAACCCTTTCGAAAGTGCAATGTGATGCGTCGAGAACGATATTTTACGACCCCGATAGCAAGAAAATAAAATTATTCGTGACGACAATTTATACTTTTCTTTTTTGTTTTTTTTCGTTCCAAATTCAGTAGGTGGAATGATAAATCAATGACAACTATTCGCAACAATTTGCATGCAAAGCCGAAGAGGATTAAAAAAAGTTAATGAAGAATTTATCTTATCTGTCGCGTCGTAAATTTAACTTTACGGCTTGCTACAAAAGCGATCTTTTACGATTTTTGCAGGAGCAAAAACAACCACTGATAAACCACAGAAACCCGTATTAACCGACGTTTAACGTGATCATAGGCAACCGTCGGGAGTGCCGAAATGGATGAGATTACATTTTGTTTTTTTTATAAATCCAAAATTTACCTTGTCTGTCATTCCATAAGTTTAACTTCGTGGTTGCCGTATTCGTGCACAGGTAAACCGTGTTTCCATGTATGAAAAAAAATCCCACTATGTCAAACTTTGTTACTCCCGTTTCGCAGTCCCTTCACAGAATGATTGGTGATAAAAAAAAAGAAACAAATCACTTTGTCACTCAATCCACCGAGCCGATACCTTTCCCGCTCGATCGATCGCGACGAGCGATCACGCGCGAGACTTCGAGGAAGGATAAATCGGTAAACTGAAAATCCTCGACGGAAGCCCCCTTAAGAGTTGGAGAATCCCCTTACGTTCGAGGCCGCAGCCGTGGTAGCAGTGGTAGCGGTAACGTGCTTCGCGTAGCGTCCCGAGGGAGCGACCGTTCTCACAGAGAGCTGTCAGTAGTAACGGTCGGTTCTAGCCAGCCTCGTGGCTGGCGCTGGCCACGTGTTCCTCTCTCGCGCGCTCTTCCGACTCCGAGTTTCAAACCCGTTCACTCGCAGTTGTTTTTTTAATCCATCAACATATCGTTCCTTGCACTCCCATTATCGTCGCCCCGGAACCACAGATCCTTCGATTAATCCTCACCGTCGACGGTTCGCAAAGTTGCGAAAAAAGTTGTCTTGAAAAAAACAAAAAAAATCCTTCGATCGACGACGAGAGAGTCACTTTCATCACTGGGAAAACAGGGAGGGTCTTCTCGGATCCGCGTCGGTCAAAAATCCTAAACGGAGACTCGATTGGAGTCAACGATCACCGGTTGGGATTCCCGATGACCGGCGGGACTCCCGCCTCGTTATCGTTATCGAGTAACTGTCTCGGCGAGGCGCGTATCCGCGGTTTCGTCGTATACCGCGTGGGCTGTGTCTTCGACAGGACAGCTGGGTCCTGACTGGCAGTCCGGTTGGATTGTAAGAGGGCGGTATGCTGGTCCTCGTGGTAGCGCGGCGCTTGTCCGTTCGCCAGGTACCCGGCGCATTAGTGTGTAATCCTCTCTCTCTCTCTCTCTCTCTCTCTCTCCTTCGTAAGAATGGCGAGGTTGAGAGCTGGTCCGATGTTGGCTCGTGGTGGTGGAAATAGGTACGTACGGTGATGCGGTCCTAGGTACGTAAGTTCACTTGGTTGTACGGTTCAAGCGCGACGACGGTCTCTATCGAGGCTCACTATCATCCGAGGATGACGAGGGAAGCCGGTTCGCGCACGCGGTCCTCGCGCGAGTACAGAAGATCGAGTAAGCCGGGACCCGGTTGTATAAAGAGCGTGGTGCTCGTTGCTGCTCGGCGAGGAGATCAGCGGCAAAGTAAGAGTAAAGGAAGAGAGTGAGGAGGAACAGAGCACCACTTCGGGGCAGAGAGTTGGTGCGCCGGTGTGCGCATTCGGAGACTGGGCGGGGAGACCTGAACCCCGTAGGTTGGCCGGGTAGGCAGGAAGGTATGGTTGTCTCTCGTAAGTAGGTAGGTAGGTAGGTAGGTGAGGTTGAGGCGCGGAGAAGAAGTCTCTCTCGCGGCCGTGGATGAGCGAGCTCGAGTTAGCAGAAGCAGAGATCACCGCGAGAGAGGCATATATATATATATATATATATATATATATATATATATATATATATATATATGTCTTTCTGTGAGTGTGTATATACACGTATACAGCCTATATAGCAAGCAGAGACCGGAGAAGAGAGCTGTGCGCGCTCACGGTCCTCCTGCTCGCGGAATAACCGTGAGAGACGTTGGTAAGGTAAGTACCAAGCACCTCACCTCTCTCTAGGTTTCTCTGTCTACGGGAGTAGAGGACCACGCCGCGGCACGCGACCTGCCCTCCCTCTGCTGATCCGTTTCCTCTCTCGGAGTTAGCTCCTACTCCTCTCATCCTTCTCACTCCTCTGCCTACTCTCCCGACTCGATAACTACACCTTCCCTCGTGGTCCGCTGCCGCCACGGCTGCGGCTACGGCTGCTGCTGCTGCCGCTGCCGCTGCGCGAGCAACCGAACGGTTCGAGCGGCATCAACGAGATCGCCCGGAGAGACGACGAGAAGTAAGAGATTGCTGGTGTGTGCGTTTCTCGGGTTTGTATATACTCTACATAGCTATTAATGCTATCTGTGTCGTTGAGAGACGGATACCTCTCCGGAGCTACCACTCCTCGTCCGTCGTGTATTTACTACTACCAATGATACGAGTACTATGTACTGCTGCGCGGACAGTAGATCCAGACGGCATAACAGCCTCTCTACCTCCACGCAACACACAACACCGGAATGATCCTCCCACCACCGACTCTATTCTAGTGCCGAGGAGATACTCTCGTTCCCTCTGTAACCTCCCGGGCACTAATTCACCTTTGAAACTTTACCGACGCGAAACCCCACTATATCCTCGCTACCTCCTCCTCCTCCTCCCCCTACTACTTCGTCCGCTTCCACCTTCACCGATATCATGCAGGAACAGCCACACCATCATAGTCCATCCAGGACCATCGAGCGTATCGGCCGAGTCCGCGACGACGTCCGCCTGACGAAGGACTCGCACCGGCAAATGGCAATGGGCTTACCTCACGGCGCGACTGTCATGACGATGGACCAGTTGCCCTAGGACCTGGCCTCGCCCCCGCTATCGCTTCTAGCCTCCTTAAAACGGCTTTAACGCTGCGGTCGAAGGTGACGATTTGAGGGTATTGAGTTTCGGAGGCTTTAGGAGTGTCACGGGCTTGCTTTCATCTCGCTGTTCTTGCGAGGCTGATTTTTCCATCGTTGAGAGTCCTAGAAGTTCGTTCTAGTCTATAAATTCGAACGCCCCCTTCTTCAGGGGAAGAAATCGAAAGAAAAACTAATTTGGCAATAAAAATATAAAAATAATTTGGCGATCTTTTTATTAATTTTGTTGACTTGGGGTCATCTAGTTGAAGCAGCTGAGATGCCGCAGAAGACTTGTCTTTTGTAGCTTACAATTATTTTTGCTTTCTCATCACATAGGAAGTATGTTAGGAGAGTATGTTTTCCACGTCCTAAATGGCGAAAACGTATTTTCTCATTTATGTCGGTCTGTGCCGTCCCGAAACATATTTTTTTATTTTACATCGAGCAGGATGCAAATGAGAAATATGCCGATGGCTTTCAACTCCGTTTATCCTTCTGCCCTGCCTTCCAATTTACCTCGGCGTAGACTCGGGATCGCAAAGCCCCCGAGAAATTCGCGATTACGATTTCTCCAAGGATTCCTCATTTCGAGATATTTAAAGTCAATCCAAGATTTCCGGTACGGCAATTTCGTCGAAAAACTCGTCGGAAACGTACAACCCGGAGGACACTAATGCATTCTCGCGGCGACCGCCCTCGCGATATTCTAGACAGCCGGAGCAATCGAGATTGTAAATTGAGGAGAGGTAAGTATACGATACGAGCAGAAGGTGATCTTAGAGAATCGGATCATCGTGAATCCCGAGCTCGCTTCTGGGGGCCCAGCGGCAGAGCGGGAGTGACCGAGTGTTGCGCAATCGAAAAAAAGAACGCCCGCTCGAGATATCTAGAGCGTCTTGACACAGTTATCCGTGATCTGGTCACAGGGCGTTCCGTGATCGGTACGAAGAAAAAGTCAGGCAAGAGGAAGCGAGCAGCGGCTAATTCGAATCACCTCCGAGACATCGACTTCTTTTTCTGCATTAATGCTTTTTTTCTCAGCCCTTCCGATTCGACGCGCTTGAATTTAGGACAAGGTCTGCATCGTGACTCGATCGGTTGTCGTTTGTCTCTTAGAATCGAAGGAATTCTTCACGTTTCGAAAGTTTTCGCTCGGCTATGTCCCGCGATAATTCGCGAGTCAATCTCGCCAGCTACAGAGCGAGGGTTGGAATTTGCATTGTCGCGCATTGGCACGAGCCCGCTGTGACACGAGATTCTATTACGTTCGACGACAAAGACCAACGACGGCTTTCTTCGGGGTGACGGGCGACACGTGTACGTACACTCTCGGTGTTCATCTCTTCGCGGACCAAGAGAACCCATCATTAGTCGCCCACACGCCGGTGGATTGCCGCGTGCTGCTAACAGCTTGCGAGTTTCGCGACGGGCATTCAAAGAGTATCTTTGCCGGATTATAATGCCGCGGGACGTGCGCGCTCGCGTGGACGGGAGAGACAAGGGTCGTTATCGCCACTTGGTATATGAGGTGCCGTCACGTCGGAGAGGGACAGAAGTCGCGAAACAAGAATGTATCCTGGGAGTGATGAGATTAATGACGAAAGACGGTTGAGAGAGAGAGGTGTGCTAAACACCGGAAGGCCTATTATTACCTGCGAGAGGATGCATGTTCACGTCACTCCGTCGCGGATTAGACCCTGTGGAATCCTTTGACGACTTGTTTTTATTTTTACTTTATTGTCCATCCTCGAGAGTCTGCAGTCACAACAGTGTCGACGACTCTCCCGTGCATTGAAACTTGTTAATTTTTTTACCGCGCGTTAGGTCGTTTCGGACACGGTGTAGTTTGTAATCGGAATCATGGAATATTGCAAAATTCGATGGATTTAGAGGGAATAGTCCATTTTGCCCCGATCTTCTCTGCGAAACTTATCCACATTTTCTTCAGTTTTTTCGTCCGAGATATGTCATTGGTGACTAGTGTACCGGAGAATATTTCGATACCGGAAGTCATCGGGCTGACTGCGTGTAATAAGAATGACTGTTCGCCGCCCTCGGGACTCACCGCGATACAGCACTCTAATGGAGATCACGTGAAACGGGGTCATCGGGGTCCTGGCTTGCTCGCCATTCGAGCTCCACGGGGATTATTCACGTTTCTCCGTCTATCCACCGGAGAGCAGAGGTGTTAAGGACTATGTCTTGAGCAAGAGGAGGATTGAGTTGCGGAGCTCCCGGAGAGCGCGGTGTCGAGACTTCGTAAATACTGGGAGCAACATGGAGTTGTTGCATGCACTACCGTAACACGTTCCTGCCGGCCGTTTAAATATACGTGGGTACGTACGGAACAGCAGAGTAACTTCGCTGTGCCCTGGGTACAGCAGAATTCTAATAAAGACTGCGCGCGCGGTGGAGAAAACTGGGTCGCGGATCTCTGCCCTGCCTTTGTGCGGATCTCTTCATGGCGGGACTAAAGTTTGCTCCGAAGGATTAAGGAACGAACCGACGTTGGGCAAGAGGACTTTGAGTGCTCTAGTCGTCGGGTGTTCGGTGAACTCGACCGGTCACCCGGGTGAGAATTGCGCCGGGGGAGGTAGAGAGACAACAAAGGATAACAAGATCCTGAAGCTTAAGCCCTTACTGTACAATTGCCTTTTTCGATATCACATAAGAAAAAAAAAATGTAATTTATACGATGGAAGATACAGCGGCAAAGTCTGATGCGAAAGCTTCCGGCCTTTTCAGTGTTCTATCGTGAATAATCCAAGTTCGCCAAGTACAACTAATCACGCGTCGAAATGACTCCGAACACCCTAACGTGGACAGAAGATAATTGGGAGCCCCATGTCTACGTGATTGTTTTCACAATCACCTGTGAATCACGCGACAGATCAAAGGTTGCAGCATTGGACGGTCTTTGCTTCACTGATCTGGTACTTTGCTTTTTTTTTCGTATCGCTCATTAGCGATTCTCCGTAAGTCGGATCGCTCGCTTTGTCTCCCCGATAGATATTTTCGCGATCCTTTATCTCGATCTTTGGCAATATATCTGTGCGGCAGTTTTGGGCAGCGCAATTTTGCCGGTATTCACTTTATTGCAGAGCGCGAAGCGCGAATGCAATAAGAAATTGGGCACGGAGCATTAAACGCCGACCTTTAAGAGACGAGACTCGACGCAACGAGACTCGAGCTTACTTTTCGTCATCGAACAAAGCCGGGACCCTCTGGGTCTCTCTTTTTCCCTCTTCCCTCATTGTCTTGAACCACTGAAATCGCAAGCCGGAGAGAAAGAAAGAGACTCTCTACGGACAGGCGCATTTTTCATTCGGTCAAACGGAGTTTCGAGCAATCCACACGATTTAGCCAGAGCCCACGGATAGAATGTGTTGCGCGCCTTCGAGAGGTGCCTTCGGGGCCCCTTAAATCTTTCTTGCAACTGCGCCGGAATGTTCCGACCTATCGAGAACCTCGTCACTTTGCCGAGCCGACGCTCGGCGGTCCCGAGGATATCCTTCGCGGCTTGCACAATTCCGACGTAAATCCTTAACGGAGATCCGGAATTGCCGAAACGGCAAAGAAATCGTACGACCGACCGTGAATCCATCCGAGCGATCATCGTGTTCGCTAATCACTGGCAAAAAACGTATGCTCCTTTCCTGTATTAAAAAAAATAATAAATAAATAAAATCATTCTTGTCACTTTATTCGGGCTATGATTGGGACGTTGCTCAGGGCCGAAGTAGGGAGCAATTCGTGAGTTTCCTTAAACACGCCACGAATGCACAAAAAAAATTGCTTCGTAAATTACTCGTAATTTCACACTTCGAGACCAAAATTTATAGGAAAAAAATATTAAAAAATGCAATCCAATCCATAAATGAAATGATTTCGATATCCGCATCGATAGGCAAGATTTTCCGTATCCGAGAAGGGGGTTAACGATGAGCCTCGTATCAGGATTGGTTAGTGAAACCGTTACGTTTGTTCAAGTGGGAGGAGCACCAGTGCGATTCTCCCGATACACGGTCCCTCTGCACAGCGACATTGCGTTGCATGCATAATACATGCCTACGTAACTGTCAGCGCCGAGATGCACGTTGCCGTCATCCGTCTCGTACGTGTGTATCCCGTGAGAGGAAGAACGCCCATATGCCCCGGTCTGAAGTAAACGATAGTCGACTAGACGCGTAGGACAGGCTGCTTATTATGGTTTCGACTTGTACCGTAACATACCTAACCATTGAATATATGAACGCAATAAACGAATTTATCTATCTATAAAAGCGCATATATGTATAGGGCAATGCCGGGTGATGAGGTTACGGTTGTTTCTCGATTAGCCATATCACCGGGACACAATCGAGACGATATGGTCGATAGCAGTGAAAACATCGGATGAATCCAACAATCCAAAAATGTTAAAGATCCGCAAAATTTTTACAGATGCTTCTTAAAAAAAACTGATTAACCGTATCACAAGAAAATCCCGGGGTGAATGGCAAAATTTCTCGACGAAACGTAACGCAACATATCACCCCGATCTGCTATATCACCCCGAATTACCGTAAAACACTCCGCACGAAAAACTCGATGGGGAAGGACGTTGTTCGTTCGCGTGGACGTGTGAGCAACGTACGTTCCCAACTCTCACTCTCAGCCTCCCTCTCCCTCTCTCGCCGCGCAAATGCGACATAAACAGTATACCATGGCATGACATTAAGGTGACGAGAGAGCCGATAGAAGGATGTCACTTATCTTCTCAGGTTGCACAAGCTGTGAACCCGCTTGACGCTTGCGTTGACAGAAGAATCGACGCCCGTTGAACTATGAATGGTGTGCCCACGACTTGTTCTCCGCAGCCGAGAGTCTATTTTGCACATCCAGATACCCTCCCTGGTATTTATAATTTTATGTGCATACAGATCACTTAACGCCATGGAAGGGCGGACCCGTCTATGATTCTCCACGGCCGATACGCCCTTCTGGCCTCAGGCCAACTGTGCAGCAAATGTCTCCTGTAGAGCAAATATCAGGAAGTACTCTCAGCGTACTCGAGTGATAGAACAACTCGGACAAGTGCCGACAAATGGAGTACTCGAAGAAGTAAATAAAAATGAACAGAACAGCAAAAAAGAAAAAAACTCTGCTCCTGCATCGAGGTATTGAGTAGCTACCGCGGATTGTTGCATACCGCAGAAGACTCCTCCGTGGTATCGTGCCTGACATTATTGGTATTTGTGTCTGTATGCACGGAGTACACACAGCGGGGGTTTCGCCGCACGACGTCTATCGCATTGTCGTTTGTTCTCCATAGGCAAAACGCATACCGAGCTGGGAGCACGATTTATTCACGCCGGTACGGGCCACGACGACTTGGGTCTCGCGAGTACCGCGACGGTATCGTGGAGGAGCTGCAATGTTGTGAGTACAGGCGTATCTGCACGGTACTCGATCTGTTATCGCTCCGACAAGGTCTCTCGATCTCGCGGGAAGAGTTTTTCACGCATCACGGCAGAGCGTGCGAGAATACGGGAATACCAACTATACCGCAGAAACCCGTCGGGTGACAATGAGAGCCTCGGAGAGCTACTGCGGATGGACACAGAAACCTTGGACGCTCCCGATAATCCTGAAAGAGCACACTCGCTTCAACGAGATCATGCTCATTCAGCGAGCTCGTGTTCTCGCCAATGCTAATATGGTTTATCCGCGAGAACACGTGACGATGACAATCGTCGCGTGTTAAAAGCGCTGAGGACGAATTCCTCGGGGCTAAACGACAACGCGCAGCTGAGAATCTCCGGCCAACGCACGATAAAACGAGTTCTGTAAACGTTTCTTGTTCACGGCTGTCGACCATTTTTTTTTTCTCACTAATTTTACAATATTTTTTCTTTTTACGACGGAGCGTACTTTCAACTTAAAAGAGATTGTAAAATTACCGAGAAAGAAAATAGTGGCTTTTCGCGGACAAGAAATGTTTGTTAAACGTGCAAATCTTTTTTTACCGTGCTATGGAGTGTTTTTGATTTTTTTTTCTTCGGCATTGTGTTACAGCCGCGAGAGAGGATTTTATAGTGATCGATCTCGAATGACCATGCGTGCGTGGTGACGACACTGATCTCCATCAGACGCTCGCGCCAGGTGGCCGTCGGCTGGGAGTTAGATCGACTAAGGCAATCTTAATTCGACTTTGAACTTTGCATTGGAATTATAGCTTCGCAGTTTGTACACGCGAGGTTCGTCGCGATCGCGGATAAGCGAGATGCTTAATCACCGCGGATCGATGATTGTCCGGCTGGTATGGTTACTGTACCGCAGATATATCACTTGCAGATAAGCTAATGGGTCCCGGTCTCAGTAGATCGAACTTGGTAATGAGATGTGACGAAGCGCGAGATGTTGAATTAGCATTAAAATACGGCTGACACGAAGCGCGTAGGCTAAGGTTGTGTTAAGTCAGTGTCAATGAAAATTGTCGTACGATTTAACGACAGTGATTGATTGACTGGAGAGCACTGCATTTTTCAAAATTGTTTTATTATCCTTCGAATCGACTGTTGGCTAGAAAAAAAAAAATGCATTCGTAATGATTACTCTTCGCACCAGAGAAAAATTTCAGTTTGGGGCAAAATGGAATACCTCTCAAACTCACCATGGACGCGAGAACTGCCGATTTTTTTTCGCCACGATTTCGAAGGCGTCGCACGGTGTCTCTCCACGAAAATATCATTTCTCGGCCAAAGAAATATAATTTCAGAATGATTTCCGTAAGGGCCAGTCGACCTTTCAAGAATTAAAGAAAAATGTACCATCCGGACAAAATTATTTAGCTGGATTACGTGCACGGATACATCCAGCGACAGTGCCCACGTTCAGGAGATTCGAGATTTTTACTGCGTTGGCAGAATGACGAAGGACGTGCCGGGCGTTTATACATATTCTCGTACCGCCCATGGGCCTAGAGAAGTAATCTCTGAGAATCTCCGTGTGCGATTATAACCGAGCCGACGACGAGAGCGTCTCGACACGACGCTTTCTTATTAACCAGGACAAATGGTTCTGGGCTCGCGCGCCCGTTCGTTTACCGAGAGGATAGGCTCATCGATAATATCTTTAGCTCGAATCTCTCTGCGCCGGCTGATGGGGCAGGGTCGAACAGCAGCAGCAGCAGCAGCAGCAGCAGCAGCAACGGCAACAGCAACGGCATCAGCAGCAGCAGCAGCAGCAGTCAGAGCACCAGACAGGATGAACAGAATACATCATAGAGCGCCTTGAGGTTGATCCTCGGGGCCTTGGAAATGATCGCTAAAGCAAAGCTCGTAGTACAGATCGAATGGCGCAACTGTTTCGACACGCAGCCGGGAGCACGACGATGACTCTCATCATCCCGTTCAACATCAACTCCTTACAGTACGCCACCCACCGCCAAAAGAATTCTCGACGATAATGAGAAAGATCTGAGCACCACAACCGAAGAAACGAAAACTCACTCTGCCCTCCCCGTCCTCGCCTAATCCGAGCTGATCGGTTTCGTTTCGTTAATTATCGGCTAACCTACAAACTGGGACATACCGCTCCGATTTCACTCTCCGAGTCCTTCGAGCCATTGTAATTGCCATGGCTGCTGCAAAACATCATCCGACAGTGAGATATCGAATTATAAATGTCGTTGCAATCGTCGG